>CM071606.1:7128895-12888895 GCA_036365135.1 Miichthys miiuy | reverse complement strand
AGGCATCGTGGGTGTATTTGTGTGTCTCTGTATGTACTGTATGCATGCATGTGTGCTGTCTTCTTCGTATCCAAAGCAACTGCGTGTGCCTCGGATTGGCATTGAGACTAGTGAATGACCTTCGCAGTCGGAGTCGAAAAACACTGTCAAACAAACACATGAAAACAAGTCTGACATTCAAACAACACTGTTCCGAGTTGTGATAGAACGCACATTCGCTTCACGCTGACAGTGTTTTCATACTGCTTTTTGTCTCAGCCTGTTTCTCTCTTTATCTCTCTCGCACACAAACAAATGCAAATGCACACAGCGGTGGTGATAAAGCGAACCCAAAATAGGAGTAATGTTTCCAGTCATGAGACAGACTTTTCCTTAGGCAAAAGCTTTTCATTTATTCATCTCTAAAACATATGTTTGCACCGCTCATCCTCACGCACACTCAGAGGGAGAGGAATGCAAGGGAGGATGACAAATAAAGTGACGGGAACCACAAAAACCTCAAGCACATTGTTAACCATACATTTTTCGGTCACGAGCACTGATATGCATCTCTCTCTCACACACACACACTTTCCTGTCAAGAGAGCCTGATCCTGACTCTAAAATGACTTGAGATTATGTTATCCTACAACATAAGAAGGCTTTTGAAAAATGGGACTTCAGCGCTCACATCCAAAGTAGAAAAAACAGTGCAGGGAATGGTATGATGTAGTCAAACTGAGCCTGTATAATAAGGTAAAGTTATGACAACTGAGGCTATTGGAACTGACCGGGCTGATGTTGATGATCGTCTGCCCACTGTGCAGCTCCGACAGCTGCCCCCATCCATACCCACTATAAATAGAACACCCACTGCTCTCCATCCCGCAGTCCCTCCGTCCCCCATCATCCTGCCTCGACTCCACTGTATTACGTAATGTTCTTCGTCCCTCTCTCTCTCTCTCTCTCTTTCTCTCTTCCCCACTTGCTCGCTGGGCAGATGGTCATGGTTGGCAGTAAACAGTCGAACCCCCCAACCCAGCACAAGCCTGTACCCCCCCTAACCCTTTCCCCTCTACCCTGATTGCTTACTCTTTATACTTGTACTTGTACTCTATACTCTGTAATATCTTTGTACAATGCAGCATGTAAAGACAATGCACAATGGAAACAGATATATTGATATAGCCACGTGTGTAAGCATCTTCGAGATTCACTCATTACGGTGCAGTCTATACACATGTTGCTCCTTATGTAAGTCCCAAGGCACTAAACCCCCTGGAGATGGAGAGGCTTTAATGTGGGCTGTGAATGTAATGGCTATTCAGTCCTGGGACAAAAAGCCCTCTCTGTCTGTCTCTTGATCCTCGAATGCAATCTGTAGCCTTAGGGCCAAGCACAAACAACGGTTAGCTTTGTTCTGGCAAAATAATAGAGGATAGACACAGAGCAAAAGGCATGATTCCCTGTGTGGTGTCTGACTCCCCACGTCTGCACACTATGTCATAAACTACACAGACAGGATCATAAACCTATTGCACTTTTAACAGCGAACTTGCAGGTCAGACGTCTGTGAAAAGCCGTTGTTCAGTGTGCAGCAACCTGTATAGACATCCACCCTCAAGATCAGAGCCCTGCTTGTAACGCACGTTCCCCGGAGAGAAAATGTTGACACAGCACAAGCAATTAAATGCCTGACGACAGAGTAGGTCATGACGCACTACCTGACATGCATGCCATGCCCACATCTGATGGAAACAGCAAGCCATGGGGATAGTTGTGTCATTATGTTTGCAGTGTGAGCCTCACACGAGTCAGCCCAGTGCTTGAAAACAGTTTAAACATGGTGTAAATCGGATAATAGATAGCACACACACTTCTCCTGTTTTTTTTAGCCCGTAAAAACTCTTCAACAAGTCTTAGATAAGTTGCATCTGTTAGCTTAGGCCCGACTTCAAAATGTCTACTACTTCTTTAATACTATCAAAAACAGGTGACAATAATGTCGGAGGCAGAGTATTCACTGCATAGTTTGACAATATGCTAACACTGAGTCGCTGGTAAACTGGCTAACAACTAGGAGTACCTAACTTTATTGCCCCACTGTCACTTAAGGCAACACAACAGGATTAACTTGTAGCTATAGCAACTTCCCTCACAACTTCGGTCAGTGCCCTCCAATAACAATGTTGTTGCTAGGGGATTGCAGGGCAGTCTCTTCTGAGTAGTGGCTTTAGATCTGCCCCCCCTCTTCTACTGAGAGAGGCTAACAAGATTGGTCCTTCTGCCTGAAAACACTGCTTCCTTATCAAAACGCTTGTCATATTTTATTTGAGTCATGAGTTCATGTAGCGAGCCAGAGAAGTCAGCCGAATGGCGTTTGATGTTTTTTTTTTTTTTTAACATTCTTCCTGAAAATCATTTTTATTCCTGTCTGACACTGGTTCAAATCATATTATCATACATTTAATAAATCCAAACCACTCTGGGCTAGACGTTTTGATTCCCCAGAATCACAGACATGTCATCTCCTGAGCCTTATGGGCAACTAAGCTGCCTGTTTGTACTGTGGGATGTTAAAACCAGATTGAATCAAGTAGGAAAAGTTCAGTCAGCGTGTCATCAGGTCTGTTTCCCACCAACTTAAACTAGAAATGGCGACAAAGTCAGAAAACAGACATAGATAATTAAGAAGTAAAATGGGATTGGAACCAAAGTAAACAGACAGAAACACGTCTTGAAACTTAGAACACAGATTAAAATGGCGGAGAACCCTGAACAGAGCGGTCAGTTCTCTTTCTGCAGCACACATACTCTTATTTTGTTCCTCATTCTTCACTTCCCACTCCCTCTCTCGGCTGCTCTTGAGATTTGCCCTTCTGCCATCACAAGCCAGAGCAGGCCTTTGCCTGGTTTCCTGTGTTTTGCAAAAGCAAACCAATGCTGTTCCAAAGCCACCCTGCTCTGCTTACTCCCATGAAGCCAAATATCTGCAGGGCATCATCAGGCAAACAAAGACTTCAGCCAGTAAAATAAACTGATCGGTATCTTTTTTCTAGAAAGAGAAAGCGAGTGAGCTCGTGCTCACAAGAAATAAGTGCTCAAAACAGAAAAGAAAATTGTTCTTGAAAGAATGGCTGCAGATTTAAAAGGGAGTGTGACGAGGCATGCAAATGAGCTGAATCTTCTCAGACTCCTCCCACCCAAACACAGAGTGCCAGAAGAAAATGTGAATATTCATAACGGCTAGTGCCTTTTTTTTTAATGATTTTGTAAAGTAGTAAAAGAGAGAGAGAGAGAGGAGCAAGCACTCTTCTATGCCTCTAGTGCAAAATATTCTGCTGTAGTACTGTGTAGAAATAGATAGTGATGAAAACAACTGAATAAATCAGGCAAACAGACCTTCAGTGGACCTCAAAGTCTGCATGTCAGTTTTACATGCCTCTGCCTGCACACAGAAATATTCAGAATACTTACGGCAAAGATTGTAAAGGGAGTACAAGCATGTAAATGGTTCGATTTTCCAGGCATGACTTAGCAGGAGGAGGACTGTGTGAATAAACTAGCTTTCACTTTCATTACTTTAACTTGCATATCTGATGCCTGGGCTGCTTACTTCCTACGGACACATCTCCAATTTGAATCCTTTATACAACCTTTAGTTTGTATTTGGAAATTTCAAACATGCCATTAAAGTTGTTTAAGTAGTTCTAAACAGATTTAGAAATATATTATCTATGATTTATAATAATATAAGACTGATGAATATGACTAACTAAAATCTAGGAATGTTTCTAGAATGTCATGTGGTTAATAATATCTTGTTTAATGCAAAGTTGACACTTCTGTAGAAACACATGTTGCGATAACTTGTGTTTATCACCTCATACAGTCGATGCACTTTACATACAGGCTGTGGTAAGGTCATATGTCCGCTTCCTGTGCAGACTTGCAGACTAACCAAACCAAGGCCAGGTTGTTAAACCGATGCATCACTAACTAAATAAAAATCAATTTAAAGCCACATTATGTAACTTTTCTAGCAATCATCCACGATTCAAAATCATTCTGATGCTACACTGACTTGATTTCACCTGTAATCCAGTGAATGGTGCCTCTGTTATTCCCTCTATACGTCTGTTCCTGCACTATGTAACTTGGCTGATCTAGGCACAGTGTCCCGCAGTGCGTAGGTGTATAACACTGCAGCAAACAGTAGCTGCTGTTAGCTAGTTAGCTCAGTTATCGGTAATGTTATGGCTCAGACCGGGTGCTCAGAGCACCTCAGGAGTGTGGTGTTTACACTGGTACCACAGGAGCTTTCGACTGCTGGGAAGAGGAGGTTTTCAGGACCGGAGTTTGGGGAGTGCTTACGGAGAGTGCCGCCGGTGTCATGCCAAAAACGGAGCCGAGTGGCGAGTGGGCAATGTAATCAGGCTCAGCAGCCTCTACGGGCAGCAAAGGCGAAAAGACGAAAGAGGATGTTGACGGAGGAAGCTAAGAAGAGAAAAGGAAAGAGTGGCTGAGCAAGAGGTCACTGGACAAGAGTAAATCTCAGACTGGCTTTTGGATGTTGGTGAGAGCTTGGTAAAATAAAACGCTGCAAGAAAGATGCCGAGCTGGGCCTCTTGCTGATGGAGTAGTAAGTAATATTAACTGGTTTGTTGATGTCTGGCTGTTAATGCAAATTGTAAACTTGCTAGTTTTTAATATAATATAATAATATGCAATGTAACATAACAAATGCACTTGTATAGCTGCATATGTACAACAGCTGTGTATACATGAATTGCACTCTGATATGGGGAGAAATACACACTTATTTAATATTACTTAAAGTGAGTGTAAACAGTGTGTGTCTGTTGTGAAAGCCTGAGTTTATTGTGTGGTAAGAGCAAATCTGTTTGGACTTTAATGCAAAGGGGCATATAAAAACAGGGCACTCAGATTTTGATGCAGCTTTTTCAGTAGACTGATTCCTGCCAAATTCAAGCTTTTAAGACTATATATAATTACAATATAGACCTGTAAGTAATAAAAATAATAATATTTTGATATATTTCTCAAATGACAGTAAGTGAAAAACAAATGTGTGTCAGAAAATATTATTAACTTACATGTAGAAGTATCTGTGTATTATAATGCTGTATCATATACTATTATATTCTTGTGTTTGACATGTATTACATTATATATTTGTGTGTTTGTGATGGTAGTGAATGTGCCTTTAATTTCATGATGTGCCCCCAATCATTCCTTAGTGTCTTACCCCATCCTCACCCCTGTCAGACTGTACTGGATACTGACTAATATAGCAAAAAAAAAAAAAAAAATGTCACAAACCACATCTTTAAAATTTAAGTCTCCCTGAGGATTCTCTGGCTCAGTGCCTACGAAAGCCATTCACCTCTCTACAAATTATCAGTGCTTCGACATCCTACAGGAGGAGGCTGTGACACTATTGGGAATAAGGAAAGGAAAATGGCCTCTCTATCACCTTGCTATGCCAGCAATGGGATAGTTAATAAGATGAATGGTGGCAATTAGACCATATAATGGAAACACTGGAGAGACTATGATGATAAAACCGAGCGTCTACCTACAGTCAGCTGTGGAAAGACAGAGAGCTGCTTCTCCGTGAGACACCTGAGAGGATAATAGTCCCTGACTCTGGACCAGGCGGCTATTTATTTTTTTATTTTTTGTGTGTGTGTGTGTTTACAAACATGTTGAAATATGATGACTGAGTTTCAAAAATGAGATGAGAGGCAGGTCTCCCTGTGAGAATTCTTCTGAGCATTTTCTAACGAGGCCAAACTCGGGCAATGGTCAGATTAGGGTTCCCGAACAGACAAACAGACAGATGGGAGAGCTTGCCAGGCACAGCTAGCAGCCCTGGCCCAGGGAATGTGTTTTTCTGTCGAACAGTCAGGCAACTCGACAGCCAAGACTCTTCACTGTCAGACACACACGCAAATACCAAATACTGACGATTGCAGAATCCAAAATTGCTGACTTAGGAATGTTATGTAAATGCACACATTATGGCGAGGTTTGCAGTATGAAAATGTGAACGTCTACGGCCCCATGACAACTTAGTAAATAAGGACCTTGTGATGTGGTCAAAAGCTCGGGAACAAGTGAGTAAATGGACGTTTAGTTGAGAACTGCTGCTCCAAAGGCCACAAATGAAATGTCAAACAAAGTGTCTTCTAAATGTTATGCAACACATTTCTGGAATATGTAGCAACCTCACTAATTACACAAATCTTTGATCTTTATTCATCCTAAACATCAGCAGATAGGAAGTAGATAATTCTGACAGTTAAGTTAAGCAGATTTAAAGGTTGGGTAATACTGTTTGGACAGTTGACAGGAGCCTCGTGTTAAGCTAGTGAGGCTTCAGAGGCTTATGACATACTGCTACACCTTATTCGTTCACACACACACACACACACACACACACACACACACACACACACACACACACACACACACACACACACACACACACACACACACACACACACACACACACACACACACACATGCACGTACTCGGCACTTCAAGTCCTCTTCGGTACATCTACATTCTCTAGTAAATCTGATCAAATGTAAGGCAGCTGACAAGCACCCACCCCCTACCCCATTAAGGAGAGCTGAAGTGAAACCAGAGACAGAAACAGCTGCTCAACATGCCTATAAGATGAATAACACTCCCTTGCCCCCCCCCGAAACTCTCATAGGTACAGAGATGTCCGTACTTTTCCCTGTTTCACTTCGCCTTCTGTTTGAATCTGACAGCTCTAAAAGGACAATGTTGTCACTTAGTTATAGCCTGTTTACTACTACTACCGCCGGCATCTTGTTTAAATGATCAGAAGACCACAAATCAAAACAAAAACAAATGCATGTGATGATCAAATCTTGTCAGTATGTCAGTATGGGATTTCTTCACGTCTTCAAGTGGATGTCACATGACAGTGTGCGTTTTTTTTTTGTTTTTTTTTATGATGGAAGTCTATGGATTCTTATGAAAGTGGGACAGCAAGCTCTAATATCTTCATGATGCACCAGCCATAATAATTCGAAAGAGATGATGAGATGACAATTTTTTTTAAATTGACTGGTATTATCCTTTGCCCTTCTCTCTCTCCCTCTCTCTCTCAATCTCTCTTTCTCTCTTTGTCTCTGTGTCACTCCCGCCCTCACTCCCCCCATCGTTTCCTCATGCTGTAATTATGGTGAACAAAACACAGTGTAAACACAAGCTAGTATATATATTGTGACCACGGTGTTGATTCTTGGTCCAAACCGGATTGAGGCAGATTGGACAGGAGAGAAGAAAAAGCAAAAAGCTGTTAGAGAAGAGAGAGGAGATCAGCCTTGCCCTCTGCATAAATCCCAAGACAAACCTCATGAAATATGTCAGGCTCAAAGGGACTACACCAGTGTCTACTGATATCAACCAAATAACAAGGGAAAAAATGTGCACATTTCCTCTTTTTGGATGAAAAACAGTGTGGGTGGAAATGAAGCCGGTCAGAGAAGAGCGAGAATTTCCACACTGAAAATCTCTCATTATTCCCTGGAACAGCGACGAGAGTCTCCGGGGTTATGTGGTCAGTGATCAGGGCTATGCTCTGCACCTGACTGGATGGCCTCGTACACTCAATGCTTTGTGCAGTGGCATGTTGGTGCTGGAAGCTGCCACCACTAAGATTAAAGGGGGGCTCCATGTTATCTTGGCAGCAGTCAAAGGAGTCCAGGGGTGTGTGACTGCTCCTGTTTAAAGAGACTACAGGGCTGAGAAACCCTCAAAAACACCTTTTCACAATCAGGTTTTTAGATTGCTTGAATTTCAACTTCTTTGCTCAGTCTTTTTAAAAGGACCATGTGGATACCCTACATAAATACAAAACAACAGGATTGGTGAGATTTAGCCAACCAAAACAGAGAGCTTATGTAAAAAAAAAAAAATCTATCTTTATCTGTATAAACAAGTTTATAGCTACAGGGAGGAGACCACAGATCCCAAGCTAATGGGTGAAAAAACAAACAGTGTGCACATAAAGCAAGAAGCTGTCAACTTCTTCCCCCTCCTCTCTCTCTGTATTTACTCCACAAAGAGGGCTCGTGAACATCAGATATAGCCATGCACATAAGGAGTCACTTAAAGCATGCACTTGTGGATGTGTCGACATATGTGTAAATACTGCTGGCTGACTCAGCAGGGAAAATACTTTGATGCGTGATGCAATATCCAGGAGGTGACAGGAGAGCAGTGTTATTAGCAGATCTCTGTTAAATGAAACCCAACTACCTCACAACAGCCACAGAATGAAAGTGTGTGTGTGTGTGTGGGGGGGGGGGCACACGGAGAAGTCATTATCCAGGCCCACGTAGCTCTATTAAGTATGTGCATGCCTACACACACACACACTTAAGGGCACACACAGAATAGGGGGTTTCTAGGAGCTTATTAGTAACTGGGCCCACTCGTTCCGGTAGCCTGGGTGTGACACGCCATTTGAAAGATGTTTATTCAGGTCTTTAATTTTTTTTTTTTTAAATGAAATTGCTCGCCGTGTAGCAGCCGTTCAATTTATGCAGTGCTTTTCACACTTTGTTTTACCCAATCCCTCACAGGCCCAGGCATTTTGAAAGGTCAATGCTCACGTTACTTAACTGTGTCAACACAAAATCAATGAGAATGCCAGAAGTTCAGTACGTCTCTCTTCCACAACTAAACGCAAAGACAGGGCTGTCGATAATCCTTTAATTACAAGCGAGACCAGGGACATCTGACGTTCCTCGGGATTCAAACAGCCACTGTATGTTCCATCTCATACATACTGCCATAGTGAAGTGAAAGTAGTATTGATGTTTCATGGGTTACCGACGCAAAAGGGGAGAGAAGAAAAGAGGGCTGAGATTGTTGTCATATTTGAAAATTAAAAACATAAACTACAGAAAACTAAACAATGGCTAAATATTTATTGGAAAAAGAGCAGCCTGAATAAGAAAGGTATTTTAAATATTTCCTGACAGAGAAATAAAACTGAAACAGGTTTCCTACAGAGAAGAGAGGGCATAATCAACTACATGTTGGGCACTAATTAAAAAGCAAAGACATTAAAGCACATGCAGGCCATTTAGCTCTGTACAGTACAAAGTGTTAGGCGTTTCTCAGACTTCTCTCTGTTTGCAGTCTAGGCTAAATTTCACTGCTTGTCATCAGCAGACCAGGATGACTTATGATTGAGTTGCGCAAGACTGTGTGTGTGTCTGTGTGTTAGTGTGTAAAGATATTTATAAGTGATTGAGAGTAGGAGAAAGCAAAATCTATGAAACTATGGGCTTACAGAACATTTTGAAAACAGTTACTTCAGACTTTAAAAAGCTTACTCTCTGCCACCAAGGATCTATTCAAAGATTTTTCCTACTGTGTTGTGCCATGGAGAGAAGTAATAAAACCGTCAAGATAAGCTTTATCATTATAATCTACACTTTGAATGTAATCATATCATCTGGTGAGTCTGTCTGATTTTAAGAAGAGAAGCTTTGAACTTGCTAAACAGTGAAGAAATATTTCTAACCAAAATCAACCTTTGGCTTATGAGTGCAACGTCTGCCGATCTGCATCTTCAGTGCCAATAGAAACATAGTGAACATTCCAGTGATGAGTATGCTATCATCTTTCTACCTTATGAATGGATGCAGTCACTGAAAAGTAATGAAAATTAAACAATATCCCATATAATACGTGCTGAAGACGTGTTAAAGAAAGAGAGAAAAGGGAAAAATACACACAGACACAGGCAGATTAGGACCGACATTATTTTCAATAGGAGTATAGAATAATCTTTCCTGGCAGAGAGAGACTCAGCATTGTTCAGAGGGCTTCATCTCCTCTGGATTGAGTTGGATTTAGCTGGTCGTGCTTCAGTCAAAGGGGCAGAGGGCAAAAGGCCAAGAGAAACAGAAAAAAGGATGTATGGAGCAGATAGAACAGAAAAGGGGAGGCGGCGACATTTTACAAAGCAGAAAAAAAAAGTGTGCTCGGTTTAGGTTAAAACCCTATAACAATTTTGTATTATATATTGTATATACTTTGGAATCAATGTTTAAAAAAGTGATATTGAACTAACAGTTGGAGCTCAACATCACGACTGAGACAACTTTATAAACAAGACCAGCAAAGTAAACTCTGACTTCACTGTAATGAACTTTTTTGGCACTTTTATGAGCATGTCAATGACTCAAAGCCAGAGAGGGAAGAATACCAAGGGAGTGTTAATAGTTACATGAAACATCAAGAAACGTTGTAGGAGGGATATGATGAAAGATGAGAAAGGTGGGAGAAGCTGGTAGACAGAGGAGAAAGCCACAGAGCAGCTGCTGTTTGGTATGAGCAGTGGGGTAGAAGGACAGAAAGACTGATTGAAGACAGAGGAAAGACAGTTGACTATGGCGTCTCTAAATGCTTCTGAGGCAGAACAGGAGGCCTTATGTAAGTGTCTATTAGTGTGGGTGAGCAAGTGATAAAGCATTTTACTGCAGTGGTGCCAGAGCTGTGCAACAAGAGTTTCCTTCCCTCTTGATAAGTGTTTCTTTCTCTCCATGTCCCTAAGGCACCCTGCTGGAGGACAATTGTACAGTATATAACCAACATATACACTATTACACAAGAAAAAGTATGTAAAGGCTTCTAACGTAACGTACGACTGACACTTAATATTTTGGAGCCATTTCTAACTTACTAACTCCACGTAACAGCAGACTGTGAGCAGAAAGTATTCCTTCATGCCTCCTACTCGCCTCTTCACTTCTGAAATTGATTTAGCCTCTCTTCACTGCATAACAGCAGATGATTAATGTCTCATTGAGGCATTGTACATGTACACACACACACACACACACAGCACATATTTTAGCTGGAGTGTCTTCCAGAGGCCCTTACTAGAGTTGGAGAATGAATGAGTCAGAGCCAGCTGCGGCGCTGCACCCTGAAAATGCAGATTAAATAAAACCTTTTTTTTTTCTCGTTTATATTAGATCCTCACTTTTCAAAACATCTCTAATGGTTTGTTCAGACAAAACACAAAGCAGACTTTTCACGGGGTGCAACATACATTGACATACAATTTATACAATTTAAAGGCGAATACACATCCGTGCGAACAACGAATTTGTGTCATGCTACGTTGCATCACCAAAAATCACAAATGTAGTCTGTGGGCACCTGGAGCGCTTACATCTGAATGTCAAAAAATAGTGGCTGTATTCACATAATTTAGTTGTTTAGTTTAGTTTATTTGGACTGAATACACCATGAGTCTTGAATGTCCACTTTTAATAGCCCAAAACACATTAACCGGTAACTAGTCAGATCATTTTCTATAAAAACAAAAATTATGTGAAATACAAGAGATATCCTTCCTTTTAGTGTGGTGCTCCATTTACTCAATGAGTGTGCTGGAAACAGAGGCTACAAGTGCGGAGCACTCTGAACTGTATCTCCCAGTGTGACATGAAGTGACATGAGTCAGTGCTCGGAGCTAGCTTGTCTGCCATAGCTAGTTTGACTGTAAGCACATCCTTCTTCTTCTCAAAGTGTTTTCCTCTCTCGGTAGCATAACACACTTAGTCTCAAAGTACCAAAATCCCTCCCTATTTTCTCCCCCCCGGCTAACAGTGACGTGATGTTTGAGTGCTAGTCATCCTCAGACATGGCAGCCAGGTTCTTATTCTTAACGTGGTAAAGTGTTTGCTTGTACAGCTACTAAACTAAAGAGTACACACACCAAGCTTTGTATAGCGTGCTCCATTCTTTTACCTCAGACTGCTTAGCCAGCCAAGCCATTAGCGGAGCGTCTATGCAAATTAAGTTATAGACAAACATGAATAACCAGTCAAAAATATTCTTGGTGGTTAACTGATTAACAGTTAACTGCAGACGCTGCAGCATTAGATAATGAGCTGTATGTAACTATCTTCTGTGGTTCTAACTTGTCTATGCAGCACATAACATAACCCAGATCCTTAGGACTGACCTAGTGGACGTGCCTGTTGCGTCCTGATCTGACCCTCCCCTCTCACATGACCCCATTCATTGAGGGTGACCTTTCACCCCAGCCCGTGTCAGTGCAAGAGCTTTAACCTCTTGTGGTCTGGAATGGAGAAAAAAAAAAAGCCTAATGTATCAAATTTCGAAGGAATTTTGCAACTAATGATGACATACTAAACAAGACAGAGTCTAAACAAACATGGTTTATATGGAAATATAAAAGAAAACAACCACCTGAGATGAAGCGGGCTGCTCCATTTGGGATGCCATGTCAGCAGTCTGGATGTGGGTTAGACAACCCAGACTAGAGTGGGGGTGGGTAGCTGTTCCTCTGACTCTGACCTTCAACAACCGGATGTAATGTCTCCTTTGGGAGAAGAGGGTTGGTGGCGGGGTGGTCGAAAGGATGAAGAGTTGGGTGGACTCTGGTCCAGCCTGCCTGCTTGTCTGCATGGCCTAAACCCTCCTGGTGACTCTTAGCAGACCAAGTCAAACTGGGCAGTAATTATGTTAAAAAAAGAGTCGTCTTTTTCCCTCCACCACCGACCACCCTCACTGCAGTTGGTTGTTCTGGTGTCTTGTTTATGCAGGCTCAGTATTTTCTATTCATGTTACCCTGCTGTGGTGACAATGTACCTGACCAAGGACAGATAAGAAAGAAAAGCTTTTCACATCAAAACAAAATGCCCCCTCCCTCTTCATTTCATCAGCCCTCATTTTCTTTCAAACTGGTCTTTGTTCCGTTATCAGTGAGCTGGATCCTACGCTGATGAGTATTGACATGTAGAAAGAGCTCTGTTTTAGAGTGTGAGTAACTTAATCAGAGACAGAACAAGCAAAAGAGAGACACACACACACACACACAACGTGGCAAGGTTGACAAGACAGGTAGAAGTGTATGAATAAACAACGTAGGTTTGAATGCGTGTTGATGAATATGCTCGTGTGTACACCGATGAATGCATCAGTTCCTCCTCTTTCTTTCTGGAAGTTCTTTGCCCGGGCTTGTCTAGAGGGTTTTGACCTAGTTTGCAGCATTTGCAAATTGACAAGACAAGGTGTGAAAGTGCTATGTGTATGCGAGAAACAATACACTACTGATACATTGATTAATGTAAAACACACGGAGCTGAGTGTCAGATTTGCAGCTGAGGTATATTTAAACAGATTCAATCTCGTAACACAAAGGCAGTATTACTGAAGCTGGTGGGGAGCAAATGAAAATAAATGGTTTTGTTGACATTATCCAAAGCAGGGCACAGAGCGCAGCAAATACACAATGGGTCACACCCACATACACAGATGTGCACACACATACTGGGATGTCAAGTACAAACTCACCACTGTGACCATTACATGGAGAAAAATAGCCGCCACTGCACTGCAGTCCAAAAGTCTGATTGGGTGTAGAGCAACTATTGTAAGTTGGTGACATATTTCACATTGAATTACCATCAGTGGCTTTAATGGCAACTACAGTCCATTTTTATACTGAGTTTTATAAAATATAAGCAAGAAGACTGAATGGTTTAAACTACATTTTGAATAATAAGGAAGCAGCTTGTTTTAAGATGAGAGAGGAGAGGAGCGCCTCTCATCCCCAACTACAAAACCAAAGCCAATTTGAGCAGGGTAAAGACATGGAGTTAATCTGAAAGGTCAATGGAACAACAAAGAGGCCTGGCTAATATGACCACCTCACAGTTATATAATGTTATGCAACCTCTTTCAGCGGCTGTGTAGTGTCAACTCGGAGTTTGTTATTGTGGTTGCAGTGGGCTGAGATAGCCGTGGAAAACAAAGTTGTTTAAAATCAGGATCTGGGTCGAGAGGCGAGAACGTGTCTCCGTAGTGGACATGCACACTCGAACACACACTCACAAAGAAGTAGGCACAGCCTTCACTCAGCATGTTCAGTCTTGCATGCTCCCCAAGGACACTCCCTCATATCATACATGACCAGTGGCACGTGAAGTTCGCGTGATGATGAGAGAAGGAAGGAAAGAAGTATGTGTGTGTGGTTTAAACCCTTACACACCGCGTCTGCTATCTAGCACAGCGTCAGCAGTTAAAACCTGTTTTGTTGATGGACTAAATCAGTTTACAATCTATTAATCTGCAATTTATTTAAATCGTTTTTAATCCTAACATTTCTAAAAATGTTTGAACAGAGGTTCAGAAAAAACCAAAACATCCTCCAGATTTAATAGAGCTGCTCAGGTTTTAGACTGTACTGTACTGCCACCGGGTATTTGTTAATGTGTAAGTGCTGTCTGACAGACCGACAGCATATTGACAAAGACAGTAACCAATAGCTGTGTAAACTGAAGGTAAGAGTGCTTAAGCACCGCCTACAGCCTCTCCCAGTCCTCTTTACTGTTACATAATCACTTATCAGTGCACTAAGCTTGTCGCTGGATGCAGTTTCTGCTTCCTCTGTGTATATAACAGTCTGTATGTGCATGTTAACTTTCCTTAAGGACTATGACAGAATGTCCTGGGTGCAAATGTGCATGCATCTGTGTTTGAGGTGTGAAACAATAGCAGCAAAAAACCGAACACACTCTAGCACACAACAAAGCTCATCTTCCTGCCTGACACATCGCACTGACACATCCACCAGGCTGGCCCGTATTGCAGATACAGCCAAGCGAGACGTCTGATTAGTAAGAACTTTCCCAGACGCATTTAAGTGATTTATCAGTAAACAACACCAGCAATAGTGTATCTATCTCATTATTTCTCTTAATTTTTCCTTCTGTCGAGTGATTGGGAAATCCTGGCCCTCATCTCCAGCTCTGGCTCTCTTAGGGCATATTTCGAAATTATTCTGGATGGAACACCAAACATGTGGTCAGTTGACCAGTACGCCCCCACACCATTCATGCCCAAACCACTGCACAGTTGTAGCTAGAGGGTGAATTCCACTTCTAGTCAAAACTCAGTTAGAAAGACAGGTTTGGAGTTGTGTATGAAAGTTGCTGGATTATTTTTATCACCACAAATGCAGTGTCAATTTAGCTCCTGGACTGGGCTGAATAGAAACAAGAGTGATGCCCAAAAATATGCCTCATAGTTGACAGTGTGCTCCAGGATCTCATGTTTAAATGCCTTTTTTTTTAAAAAATTATTAAATGACTGTGTTCTTTGGAAGTGATTCCCCTTTCACTTAACATGCAACACTATGAATAAAACCAAATATGAAGATACAGCGTGGGTTCATGAGTGTAGATGTCATCAGCCTCTCCGTACCTGTTTCTCGGGACAGGGATGTGGGAGGAGGGGAGGGGTTGTCTCTCTGTCTGTGGTACATTTCGCCCTTGTGCTGCCCTGAAGTTGTTGGCCAGCTCTGCCTGTTTCACTGGGTTCCTGATGTCCAAGTGCATGAAGCCGCCTGGTATCTGCCCATTTACGCCTGGGCAGTGAGTAGGACTGGCCCTCTTCAGGATCCCAGTGGAACCGGTGTCTTTTTGGTCCCCCAGGCCAGTCTAGAAAACGAAGCAGGAATACATTAAAGTCAAGCACTCAGCATGCCAACATCGGAAGCATGACATGTGTGACACGTGATAGAAAGAGTTAACAAATTTGTTAACAGCTTTGATACTTCCTCTAGTGAAATTCGATGCACTTTCTGTGACTTCTTGGCATTTTTTTTTTAGACCACAGACACATATGGGTAACACTGGGGCCAAGTAATACTGTTGAATAGTTAATAAATAAATGCAAAACTTGTAAATGTGATGATTGATACAGGAACTATCTAGACTGACTGATGTTATTAAAAATTAAATTATGGGAAAATGGGAACGCACGTTATATGAGAAACATGATCATTACATTTTTTTTTTTAAAACATGGATTCATCTGCATATTCTTTTATATAATATAAATTACTTGCTGAGTTTATAACACATTAAATGTCTTACAGCCCAATGTGATTTCTTACATTTCAGGATTCAAAGTTCTGTTGTTTTTTTTTCCCCACTACAAGCCAATTTCAAGTCTTTTTTTTTACTTTCCCCTATAGAAATTGTTTTATTTATTAGTAGTTATCAAATGACAAAGACTTTTAGCTGCCATACATGATGCAAGATGCTACTGGCTTTTGTTTTGGCACTCCATTGACATTTTTTTGGGGAAACTTGATGCACCTTTTGAATTTTGTCCACATCCTCTTACTCCACAAAACAACTTAACTCCTGTTTCCAGAATAATTGAAGTGTTTTTTGCACTATAACTCATAAACTTTTTGTGAGAGATGACTTTCTCCTTAGCTACTTCCATCATCAGCTCCAGAGAGAAAAACAATCTGTCTATTTTTTTTTTTACCACCTGCAATCCCATAAGTGATTTGTTAGATGTACATGGCAACGTGGCATTTTACTTTCACCAGGAAATTTGGAAACTCTTTTTATCGTCTGTCACAGATATTAAAAAATATTCATGCAAATGTGTAATGTGTAATAATAAAATCACCTTACTGCCATTACCATACAGCCATGTTAAAATAAACAGACCGACAACCCATTGAACTTATTTGAATAAAATGCTATCTGATCCATTTCAAAAGTAGGTGTGGCATTTTGCCATGTATGCATATTTGATGCTGCAGGGTCAATTAGTAACAATATTACATGATTAAATTACTGACCCTGCAGGGAAACACACATGGGTCACATAAAAGTGAAAATGCAATGGACGAATATGCATATAATGCAAGTTAAACCACACACACAAAAAAACATGATGCACTGGAGAAAAACACATGTCTACAAATTAGTACTAGTTCAGTAGTGGGTTGAAGAGCCGGGCCGAGACGTGCTATCCAAGCCAGGAAGCCCTTCGCTGTAGCTCCACCCTGAAGTTATGGGGGAGGGGGTATGGCTGGTAGTTTGAAGTCCCTGCCCCCCTTTTCTGTAAACTTTGCACACAAAAAATGAGCCGCCATTTAAAGCGGTCCTGATACCACGTAAATTACGTAAATAATTACGAAAAAGCGGTGACAGCAGTCGGTGAAATATCCGACGCTTAAAAAGAAAAGTGCGCTAAGAGTTGTGACCGTGGCGCTCAGTGCACATTGTACAGTAGTTGTGGTCTCGTGTGAACGTCACAGTCGCATAGTACAATCGTTAAAATGTAATAATGGCGTGTGAGAGCTGTCAAAACTTCAATATACGGCGTAATGACGTTAACGTTACATGCTCGATGGTTATCTGTGTTGTTACTCGGGTGTTACGTTACTGTAACAGACTTTACCGGCTAATGGAGTCGTGCGTACACACACACACTTATTAACGCGGATAAACGGCACTTACTTTTTCCATGTCGTGCAATATTCGTCCGTTCCCTTTTGAAGAGCTTCTCTCGCCTTTAACCTCCACAGCTGAGCCGCCGTCCATTACGAATTTGTAGAGGACGGGCCCGTTTGTGTACGCCGGCATGGGACCGTTTTTCTCCACCGTGGTGGAGACCCGTGTGTCTCGGAGCACCGAGCGGCCTGCCCGACAGTTAAAATCCGCACCAACGCCGACCCTCGTCCCAACCGACGACTTCTCCAAAATATATCTGGAATCCATATTCAGACAGGGCGAGTGGAGACTAAAGAAAGAAAAACAGCTTTCTATAGATTTTAGTGCAAATTGCTGGAGTTAGATACATTTATCAGGATTGTCGCGAGTTGATAGGTGTTTTTCTGTGTCTTAAACTTCTATTCTAGTCTACATGTAAAGTTTTCCACCACCGCCGCCACCACCACTACCCAGGATATCCAAAAAGCCGCCCGGTCAGGAGGATAAAAGATTGTTTTGCCTCTTTCCTCCAAAAGAATACCACGCCCCCTCCGCTTCACTCCTATTGGTCCGCTGCGTACATAAACATTACACTCTGGCACGCTTCCACGTAATTCCGGCCTCTGATTGGCTGCTTTGGCCGTGTCAATCATTTTCCTAATCCAAGTAATGTGGATGGAAGAGGGGAGGAGGCGTGTAGTTGCAGTTTACCGGCCGGTGTCTGCAGACGACGAAGAGCCGGGTGTCTGCGAGGCAAGCTAGGGAGAGAGCAAAGCAGAGGAAGCAGTCTGCAGGCCTAAAACTGCGCATTTATGTTTGTTGCTAATCAGATACTGATTTACCACAACGTGTTTTACGTGCACACGTTTGACTTTGCCAAATCGACATGTTTGCTCACATTGTTTCCTCCCATAAAAGTTAGACTTACATCTTACCATTGTTACAATGTGAATAGTGTCTGGGCATAATGAACCCTTGTGGAAAATTCAAGAAGCCCTGCAGGAAACACTGAGGTTTATGAAGCAACGTGCAAACTCTGACAGAGGTGTGCCTGATTTAATGTTGCATTATAAGGTGGACAAAACAACAGAGACTCCTAGCTTTTGTGCTTCATTATATTAGCTTAATGTAAAAAAAATGAAAATAATAATCGTATTTTTCTTTTTTTAATGGTGCTCACTTATTGTACAGCACATAAAATACACATAAGAGTTTAGTCTTAGTGTGAAATATTTGATTTATTAAAATCTCCCTGCCTCTATATTAAATTATATCTTTTCTTTCTACCTAGAACTGGCCGGAGTACTTGCTGGAAATGTGCAGTTCATCAAACAACTGTTGTTATTAAAAGATATATTGCTATTTGTTTTCTTTTTTATTACAGCTGCCCCAGAATGACTCTAACCTATTCTAAACTGCCTGTAATGCACTTCTACATTTCTGCTTTATTGCTTAATTTTACACAAACACATTTTATTGCAAGCTACAGTTATTACCACGAGGCCTACTTTCTATAAAGCAATAAGAACACAGACAAACACACGTTATAATGTGCCACTTTATTAGAAAAGTAAAAACTCACTTTAATATTTTATGAAGGTTAATATAAAACATTACAATCTTTTGCATATCTGCACTGTCACACTATATTTTATTATATTTATTTTTTTTAAACTAAACCCTGTGCTTTAAGAACATACAACATTGGCTACAGCTGTCACAGCAGTATTGGCCCATAATTATATCTGAAGACAATTAACAAACAACATCTGTATCTGCATGGAAAGCATGAAAACATTTTGCATCCACAAAGTACAATGTGTCTGTGATAACCATCTTTTTTCTTTTTCTTTCTTTTTTTTTTCAACAAATATACTGTATACTGTATGTTACATTGGAACAACATCAGAACAGCAACAGAGTATTTTACACATTTACATCATCATACTGTATTTGTTTGTGCAATGAACATCTGTCTCGATCAGTGTACAGCAGTGTTCGACAAAATATATCAGATCAGTGCTTTCTCTCGGGATAAAGAAAATGTGACACATAAAGTGACAGCCAGAGAAAAAGGATTAGGTGTGATGGAGATTTCCAGCCAGTATTGTCTAAGGGAAGCCTCGACAGAGCTTGTTAAGCGTCTCAGCTGTTAGCCATTTCTCATATCAGGCAGTAGATGAGCCGTTGGTGCGTTGTAGATATCAGGTTGGGGTTGGCCTGACCCCACGCCCCCACCCACCAACCCTCATATCACTCCCTGAGTCCCTCAGAACTGGACATCAAAGGCCCCTCCCCTGCACAGTGAGGGAGAGAGGTGAAGCAGAGAAAAGAAGAGGTCTGTGTCAGTTATTAGAGGATGAACACAGCTGGGGGAGGGAGTATATGCAAGGGCTGACCAAGTGGAAGCAAAGTGCGCTTCATCCCCTAAATGCACGACTCAATGTTGCTCAGTGTGTGCGTGCAAGTAAGCACACGCACACACAAAAACACAAATCAGGAGGAGGAGGGTCCTTTGGGTCTGTGTCCATTTGCAGTGATCCTCATCCAACTTTATATACTAGCTCTTCTCCCTCTACATCTCTATCACTCTTTCTTTCTCCCCCAGAGTAGAGGATAAACAACACTCTGCCTTGAACTCACAGTGGCTTCTCTCTATCTTTCTATTTCCCTTCCCTCCTCCTCCTCCTCCAAGTTGTTACTTTTGGAAAAAAAACTGAATGCTGCTTTGCATCACATGGAAAAAAGAAGTACAACAAAAAAGATTAACAAACAAGAGATCAATTAAGTACCACAATATTTGTTTTCATCTCCATATAACAAAGCATGCACTTTTTGATCAAGCAGGAAAAGATTGCACCAACAACATAAACATATTGTTTTTATGGCAGTGGCATGAGCTATTCAACCAGTAGGTAAGAAAAAATAAACAGTGCATTAAAATACAGAGTGCATTTGTTTTTACATACTTTCTGACACAGTAGCATTTATAGATTTATGTTACTAACCTTTCTAAACCCGTCTTCTCTGTGCATGGTTGTCTCACAGTGAGATCATTCTAATACACCCTTCATATCTCAGCCTGTGAGTAGTTTGAATCCCTCGTCATCTCTTATCTTTATGCCCATATATTAAGCCTCTAATGTTTTGTTTTCTTCCTCTCTTCTTTATTTTTTAATGTTCCCCAATGCTACATGGGAAAGACATTGTTTGTAATGGAAGAGAACATGGTGCAGAGGCTGGAGACCAGGGTGGGGAAAGGGGAAACATAGGGCAACCTTCCAAAGGACAGTCAATGTAATTTTTATGCCCAACTGTTTATTTTCCTTGGAGTCCAAGCCCTGTGTTGCTATTTCAACCACCAGACTTATGTCTGTTGAGCTATAGGGAGCTCTGGCTTTGACTTGAGACCAGAGAGCGAATCAGAACTGCGCTCAGAGATGCCCTTTACAGCACGTTAATGCACAATTAAACCAACCAGTCCTGCAGCTGTCCAGTGCCAGATTACAATGGTCATAAAATCAGATGTTTACACAGTGCTCAAGGGACATGACATATTAACTGCACAGGATGAAGCACCTTCTATTATTTTGGACACTCTTTCGCTTCCTTATTTTTGAAAATTTTCTTCTCCTTTATCATATTTATTTATAGTAATACAGTAAAGGTCTTGCATTGTGAAATCTGCCACCCATATCACTCTGGGGAGATTCTTGAGTCTTGGCTTGATCACTTATCCTGCATAACTGTGCCAAATATGTGTGTATCTGTGTGCAAGGGGGAGTGTTGGGGTGTGTTATCATGCCTCTGGCTACAGATGTTTGTCGAATCTAAGCGTGGACTGTTAAATAATCTTAGGTTTTATGTGAAGGTTGCATTATTGATCAAAAGTCACTTTTTATAGTTATCACACGGGCTGTTATTGAAATGGGGACAATAGCCTTTAATTACCTCTGTGTTTATGCAGGGCAACGAATTCTCGGCCTTTGTTTGAACAAAGCACCAATGTTGTCTGTCAGGCAACCATCCAGTGCGCACAGAGAACCTGTTTCAGATGTTTGCTTAGGGAGAGCTAAGCACCACAAATCTCTGTGACATCCATTTGCTTATATTACATAAGTCCCCCCAAGATGAGGCATACATGTGTGTGTATGTGTGTGTGTGTATAAGGATGACTATAGCTAACAGTGTGCCTCATACTCCCAGTATACCCAGTTCCCTTGCTACTACTGTTTATTTTCAGATGTGTGTTTGCACAATGCATGCACATTTATTTTTATATATATATTAAAGTTTGTGAGTTACACCACATACTCTTTAAAGAGTACAGTGTTCATATAAAAATAAAGATATTATGGAAAATGATGCACAAACAGGTGAGTATTGTCAGTGACACAGTAGGTTGAAGATGTATATTCCAGTTTAGTTTTCTTATTTATTTTTTGTTGTTGTTAAAACAGATTTGGTCCATATTTGGGCTGGACTAGGCTTAGGCTGGTTCTGAAGTACAGACCAATCAAAGGAATTCTGAACCTGGATTAAGACCCTGTTTGTACCTGATGTCACCACAAAATGGATCCTCATGTTGTTTGTCTATAGAGGGCCTTGTAACTATGTACAGCAACCTGTTGGCTGGTGAACAGGAGGGTCCCTTTTATGACTCTGCACCAGTGGGTTTTGGGCCCTTTCTGCCTGTCAGCCAGCTACAGGCCAGTGACGTACATCTCCATCCCATCATTGAAGGTGAAGATGGTGGTGGTGCTGGAGCTGTTGGCTCCTTGTTTCACATCGCTGATGGTCTCATAGAAGTTTTCCCCACCCGGCAGGCCTCTAACAGGGAGGGCAGTGGGTCCTGAGCTCTGAGGTGCCGCTGGTGCTGCCTGCTGCTGCGGAGTCTGCTTCTTCTTCTTCAGAGTGGCATTACCCCCAGCTGTGCTGTTATTGGTTCCTGCCTGCTCACGTTTCCGGTGGGTGTCGATAGTAGCGTACGCAGGGTCAGACTCGGCCATTGCACATGTCGACCAGGACCTGTCTCCTACCGGCTCATAGCAGGGCTCCTCCTGGGAACGCGCCTGGCCCTGGACTCCTCGGCCTCGGCCCCTGGAACTTGCGTTTCTGTCTCCACCGAAGGAGCGTGGGAGGGTTTTTGATCCGTTGTTTTCCATAGGAGGTTTCTTCTTCTGGGTTTTACACACGATGGAGTAGGTGTCTGCAATCTGAGAACACACACAGGAGGAGAGCAGAGTATGGTGTCAGTTAATGACACTGAACTACAGTACAACTCTATCCTACAGTCTATGGGTGACAGTTCCTGAAATAGAAGGTGGCTGCAGTTCTGCTTCATTCACTGCCTTGTTTTTACAATTGAAAGTCTATTACAACAACTGCTACATCGCCTACATATGCTGTGGTGTGCTGGGATTTAAATGAACAGTCACCGTACCATGTGTTTCACACACTGAGGACTGAGTTATCTATGAGTAGATGATGCAGACTTCCTATATTTAGGTATGTCTGCATGTATGTCAGACATAAATGTACAGTGTGTGAACACAAAAGCAAACATAAAATGCTGGTAATTTGGTGTATGTAAATGAATGTGTGAGCATGGATTGTGTGGGTGTGTGCACAGGAGTTTGCGCATGTGTTGACAGAGCTCACTCTGTGCTGTAACCTGACCTATTTTGACCGTGTCGGATAAGACAGAGTAAACTGTGTTATCAGTCTGTTGAGGTCTAGAGACAGAGTTAGCTTTGCAGTGGATGGACCTGTTAAAATTTCACCACAACTGCTTTGGCAACAGAACAGCAGGGTATGGTGTGAAAGATCTGGACAACAGCCAACTTTGTGAAAAAATAAAAACAAAACAACAGCTGCTAAGTGGTGTTCATTAATGGACTTTGCTCAGATCTCATTTGCTTTATGTAAGGCGTACATGTACATGATTTTATGACTGAAGTGTATGCGTGTGTCTGTAAATGCACACACATACACTATCTGCATTTTTGCGTTTACAGTGAAGCATGCAAGATTTGATATCTAAGACTCACAACTGTGAGGTATGCACGAGGTCTTGTGGGGAATTTGGATAAACCAGTGCTCTGACCTTTGGCATTTCTGTGTCAAAATTCCATAAAGAGAGCACAAGAGCAGAAGATTGTGGGACATGGTGATGTTTACCTTCCATGTTCACACCCAGACCAGCAGCTCTCTGCTCAAGTGGCCCTGAGAAACACTGGCTATGCAAACTCTCTCTCTTTCTCCCACACACACACACACACACTCACAGATTAGCCTTGTTTTTGTTCCACTCCCAAAAAACTGAAACCTGAGAGCACAGAGACAATGTGCAACACTGTTTTTTTTTTTGTGTGCACTTTTTTTTTTTTTTTTTTACCTTGCCCTTTCTTTTATGGTAACTTTACATTATATGTCTTGCAGGAGAGAAAATGCATGCATGAGTTAAACTGGGGAAATATAATTCAAGAGCAAACACTGTGACTTTTTATAAGTATCTTTCTCTCTTTCTGTGTCTGACAGACCTCAAGTGACACACATACCCTGCCCCCACAAATCTCTTGTGTGACCTTTTTGGATAAACAAAGACCCTGGCGTATGCTACAAGTGTGTGCACACAATGTGCAGTGTGTGTGTGTGTGTGTGTGTGTGTGTGCATTTGTGCACACAGACTCTGCAGCTCTGCAGCAGGGGAAGGAAGTCACAAGATGATGGGGATTTCAAAACTGGGCTGCAGCTGTTGAGGAAGCCTGTGCATTGTATGTTTTCTTTTCTCCTCCCCTTTGCCTGTACTCCTTTCTGTTACGTCTCCACTGATACCGCTTTAGCTCTTCACTCAGACCGAAACTTCGAGAAGTCATATTTAATTTCAGCATACACTGACTATCCATGGAAAAATAACAGTATGCATGACTGATGCATCTGTGTGTGATCAACTTTATGAATAGCAAATATGGCACATGTTTCCAAACGGTCTGCTAGCAGTCGATATTCATCTGGTGAGATGTGCTTTGTGCAACGTGATTGGCTGGGGAGGGCAGCGCCTCCTAATAGCCACGAAGGGAGTGGAGCAGAAGGAGAGAGCGCCAGAGGAGAGGAGGAGATTTTTTTTTTTTTTTTAAGATTATTTTTTTGGCCTTTTCAAGCTTTATTTTGATAGAGAAGAGTGAAGAAGAGGAGTGACAGCAAATGTGGGGAGAGAGGGAGATGGGGAATGACATGCGGGAAAGAGCCACAGGTCGGATTTGAACCCTGGGCTTCCCCAGCAAGGACTGAGCCTCCGCACATGGGGCGGCTGCTCTACCAACTGAGCTAAACATCGCCCCGAGAGGAGGAGATTTAGGTGGGAGTGGAAACTCAACACCTTTTGACGTCTGCAACTGACAAACTCCAGAAGACGCAAAGTATATGGGCATGTTAGGGCAACAACAAACTCTCAAATGGAAAAACACAAGGCAGAGAAAAACGTTTGGAAAAGGAAAGAAGAAAAAAAAACAGGAAAGAAAGTTTGAAAGAAAGAAAAAGAAATTGAGAGAGAGAATGGAGAATGCAGTCAAGGCCAGCTGCTCTGTGTACCAGTCTGATTTGCAGAGGAGGAGTTTAACTCATGAGCCAAACAGCAGAGACTTAACCCCTTAATCTCCACATACAGCATCCAAACTCTTTGGCTCAACAATGGCTTAGACAAGAAACTTACCAACAGATTAAAACTTGTCAGGACTGCTGCTTTACTTAACTCCTACATGCTTATCTTAGATTATCTTCTATTATATCCTGTGAACAATACATTCATTCACTGACTTATTAATCACAAGCTTACTGAAGTCATGTTTCTACAAAGTTATTGACATAGAAAAAAGGAGTTGAGATGATAATGAGAAAAAAAGAAGCTCAGTCAAACACAAACTAATAATAGACAGTGGGCCAGTTCAGGGACACACCTCCATCTACTCATATTAACCGCTCCCAGCCCCCCCCAGGCATGACAAATGTCTCTTGTAACTGCTTGTAACTCCAGTGGACAAGACAGGGCGACTGAGAGTGGAGAAGTGGGGGTGGAGTTGCTATGCGTTGAAGCATATGTAGTGGGGTGTGTGACATGATTGGCAAGTGCAGACTTCCCCCTATATATATTTATATAAATACATATAAATACAGTGTATAGGTCAGTTTATAGCTCACACCTACTTGGAGCTGATCACATTCTGCCTGCGTAGGCTGATGAGGCACAACAATGCAAAGTGATACTTAATTATTCCATAGCAGGTGATACTGATGTCCGATCCATCTGGTGAGTCGTGTGTTGGAGACAGATAGATGAGTGGGGGGGCTGGGAGATTGGGGTCAGAGTTCAGACACGGAGTTGGGGGGTGCTGCATCCATGTAACACAACCTCTGGCTGTAAGCAGAAACCTCGTATGACAGGCGGGTCACAGGCCAGCAGTGTTATGACGGCATGCCCAATCAAATGGTAACTAATAGGTAAACACAGTGGTCACAAATCAGAGGCATGTCCGCCTATCTGTCTGCCTGTAACTAACCTGGCCTAAACCGACTACCCCCATTCAAATAAATGGGAGGATTGGTGTTTTCACTGCAGCGCCTGATTTGGTCTGAATCGACCCCAAGTCCTTTGAGTCCTTTGTGGTCCCTCCTCCCAATTACTATACACACACACACACACACACACACACACACACACACACACACACACACACACACACGTACTACCTCCTTTACAGTTGGGGGTGATGGGTGCCCCTGTACGTTCTCTGCGCGGAGTGGAGGTGGGTGCAAGGTGATGATGTCATCTTCCTCTGGAGGCTTCCAGATGTACTGCTCCCCGTTGCCAATGAACACTGCCTCCTGGTAAAGAATCAATTGAAGGGCTCAGTCAGGTATTACAATTATGATCCGGAAGTGTTTGTGTAAAACTATATTACACAATTACATGTATGTTTTTGTCAGAACCTGACTGTGTGTGGGGTTTTTTGTTTCTTTTTGTTGCTCTGTTGCGTCCTAAATACTGTGAGTTGCGGAAGTTTTCATTTGCTCTGTTTGCTCAATAGGTAAACACTGACCATGTTGCACAGAGAGAGAGAGCAGAGAGAGAGAGAGAGAGCGAGCATTTGTTTTGAAGGTCAGAGGTACGGATAACACACTCGCACTGTGGGATTAATGTGGGCTGCTTTTATCAAATTTGGTCGGCCCTGCTGTAATCAAAATTATTGACCAAATAAAGTTATAGTCATAAAAGTGTCACTTGTGAAGCTTTTTTTTTTAATTTTTTATGATAGATGTCTCTACTTCTACAGTATCCTCCTCTGTTGAATCATCTGGCTTTTTACTACCTCCTTTTTGCTCTCCAAGAGTAGCTTTCATGTCAAGACCCAAACAAACAAATCAGCAAGTGTCAACGTCAAAAAAGAGAGCAGGCACTGGAAATGATCCCTGTGAGTCTGTATCCTTTCAAAAACAACTATTATAATTACTGGATGACTTGTACTATTCAAGTGTTAAGGAATGCTTGCTCAGTTGTGCCATTTCAGCAAGAGTTAATGATTTGTTCTGTTAACTTTTCCATGACGTTATATGCAAATATATTCAGTCAAAGATATGCTGACTGAAATATAGACTAATGCTGCGATAACCCTACAGGTGGAGGTAAATTTTAGTGAAGTTTTAGGAAGAATATATAAGTCTGTGTAACAATGATAACCGCTTTGTAAACTTGAATTGCTACATTTCACTGTCAATTAAGTAAGTTCTTGCTATTGTATGTTCTATCTATCTATGATCATTCTCTAAAAAACGAAATAAAAAGTCTAAAAATGGACTTCAGAATAAAACAATAACCAAAGAAGTAACTGCTTGTGTTCATTTTTTATCACTGCTGGTGATCAAAACCAATTAGAAACCAATTAGAAAGAATGTAGTGGTGTGTGTGCATGTAAACTGAGGATGATTAAGCTTTTATATGCTCCTCCTGTGCAGTGAGAGTGAGTAATAGAAGCCGGGGCAGAGTAAATGGCTTCAATATGTGAACATTATTTATCCCCACACTGGCTGCTGGCTACCTGTTAGCCGTTTCTAGATAGACTTGCTGATAGATTCAACTGGAACACACAGCACACACACACACACACATGCACACACACACACACACACACACACCAGCACACACCAGCACACACCAACATACACACACACACACACACACACACACACACACAAAGCACACACCAGCACACACACACACACAGGCAGCTTGGCAGCCTGCCAAGCTCTTACATAATCCATCCTTCCACCCTTTACTCTGGCCGCTCTAATACCGTGCTGTGTTGCACAGTGCATAGGGGCAAAGGGACGACAAAAGCACACACAAACACATGCACACATGCACACACACACACACACACACACACACACACACACACACACACACACACACACACACAAACACACACACACACACACATCATCAAGGATTTAGCAAGCACAGATTAAAAGTGCAGGTCAACATCCACAGCTAAGACAAAATTGTTTAAACATCATTATCAATCTCCTTAAATCACCAACACAAAAGACAAAGTCACCTGTTTCATGCTCTGCCAAACACACCCACACACACATACACACTCTCACAGACGTTCAAGAAAATGGATATGTGTGCCAGCAAACCCACGGGAAAGGCTGATCACCATCCGATCATTGTCCCTCTACTTCCCTCCCAGTACTGCCTTAAACTGTGGCCTTGACTATTTCTAAACACATCCCAGCTGATATGTAAATCTCTATTATGTGATTAAAAAAATTCAAATAGAAGGCAACATTTTAAAAACAACATTGTTAGTTACTTAATGAGGTTGATTATTTTACAAGCTTAGCATATGCTCACACATACAGTGACAACAAATGTGCAGTAAAAAACTGAAGATGTGATCCAAATGATCGCAAGTCTGAACATTGAACACTGTTTGTTTGTGGACGGGGCCCTCTGCTGGTAAACACACAGACTTACAGTTTGGTAAAAGTGGCTGATGCATAATACAATACAGAGCATATTGATCCAATGAATCCTGTACCTTCGGGAAGGAGTGCAGGTGAAACGGCTCCAGCGGTTTGCGTGGAAACTCCTGGCTACGATGTAGAGGAGGAGGAGCCGCTGAGGGTGAATCACTCACACTCGACTGGCTGTCTGACTGGCTGTCGGCCCCGTTACTCTCCTTCCTGTTGGTCTTCTCAACCTTGATATATTGAGTCACAAATGAAAACCTATACAATGCTTTTAGATAAAGAACAGAGCAAAAAGTCCACACTAATGTTCTTTGTTTCAGTTAAAGGCAAATATGGAGGCTGTATTATCATGGTGCAGTTTGGGTGAATTT
Organism: Miichthys miiuy; assembly: GCA_036365135.1. NCBI lineage: Eukaryota > Metazoa > Chordata > Actinopteri > Sciaenidae > Miichthys > Miichthys miiuy. The sequence goes on along the minus strand of CM071606.1, from coordinate 12,860,153 downwards.
TACTATTTTTCTTCATTTTTGTGTGTGCACAGTTACTGCTCCACTCAAACTTTAGAAACTTCTCTAACACTGTATACACTATCCTGACTTTAACAATTCTTTTTACGATGTACTGGCAAGTGTAACCTAAACACCAGTTGTAGTTATTTTCTTGTGAAGCCTCTTGCTACCACCCAACCACAGCTGATCATATCAGTCATAGCTCTTCTTCAAAATGATCGCACGAACACCTACTTCAGTAGGCTTAGAAACCTTCATGACATGAGAGATAAACACTACTGGTCACCCCACCACCTGCAGTAAATACATTTCATCAGATCAAGTCACGCACCTGTCATCCCCCCATATTATACAGATGTATTAGCACGCGTTAGTTGGAAACATTGTTGCGGTGTACAGCTCTATGATATACTTATCAACATTTCCATTTATATTTCTCTGTATATTTTACCTTTCTGAACTTCCGTATTGAAGCATACTCAGCTGCAGTTGGATCTTGGATGGCCAGATAGTTGAGAGAAGACAGATGGGACCTGTTGACCCCACTTGCACTCGCATTACCTCTTCCTGTCATTGGTCCGTTAATAGCGCCATTCCCTCTGGCAAACTGTGAGAAAAACAAAACAAAAACCCCCACAAAAACACAGACCCGTTTCTGTATTACTAGGGATGTCAGGTATAAACAAATTACAAATCTAAAAATAAAATATCTGACGCACCATAAACAAGCCACAAAGCCACAATGTCTAACTGCAAAGCTGCAGCTACAGCACTTCAGACACTACGTATGTGCACAAGCTGATGATGCATGCCGTCTCCAGGCAAACAATAACCGTTAATGATTGCTTGCTATTATCCCTTTGCCTGCAGCTAAGTTTTAAGCATGCTTTTTCGTATGTCTGCACCTGAAGGTCTAAAATGCTGCTGCTATTACAAGTTAGCATGTGTGGGTCTCATTTAGTAGCAACAGCATAGTTCCACCTGTAGACAGAACAAAACTCTCTACATTTGTATATGAGTAATTTTACTTATCCCCTTGTGTACTGTGAGCTGCTGTAACAAGTGAATTTGCCTAGTGTGGGATCAATACAGTCTATCTTATCTCTTATTTTATGTGAATCACTGGATGAGTGAGTGAGTAGCAAGCCAGTCCCAGAAGGTGCTTCACATTCAAATCATAATGCATGTTTACAGTTTTGGATCTGTATTTATGTACGTACATTTCCATTCCCACTGCGGGCTCCGTTGGCCTGAGCTGAAGGGCTTTGGGCAGCTCTAGTCATAGCCGGCGTGTTCGTTGATGTGGATGGTGAGGCAGAAGGTACCTTGGGGCCCGTGTCACCTTCCCGGACGCCTACGCTTTCATAGAGGCCGTCATCCAGGCAATGGGTCGGAGTGGGGTTGTTCCGTATGCCCACCTCAGTGTAAGTGTGGTCTCTAGCCTCTCCTCCTCCGCCTCCTCCTCCCCCTTCTCCTCCTGCTTCACCTCCTCCCCCCTGACCAGATCCTTGTGGACTGGTGGGGATCTGGGGAAGCTGGCGCCCATGGGAGGGTCTCAGGTCTGTCTGGGAGCGCCGACTGTGGAGGAGCAGGAGGTCCATACTGGCTGGACGGCTCTTACTAACAGCTGCACAGAGAGGAGGAGGAGGATGAGGAGGAGGAGGGAGAAAGTAGTGGAGAGGACAGGATTGAAATAGTAACAGCTCAGGGTGGTACATCATATAACATACAAACTGTCACTTATTACTTACAGTTTCCATTGCAGGGAAAGCGGTTGATCTCATGTAGCCTGGTGTCAGATTTGCTCATGGAGTTCAGTTTTGGATGTCGTAGGGTGCCCTGCTGTCACAAACATTTGGACAGATTAATACAGGCATAAAATATGCAAACACATGTATGTGCAACCAGTTATTCGGGGAGAAAGGGCACACAGAAAAGAGCAGAAGGAGATGGAGACAAAGGGAGAGAGGGAGTCAAATGAAAGCATGTCTCACCATATTTACAGATGTCCCTTTCTCTCCAGCTGGGGGGTGCTTGCTCTTGCTTTTTCTGACACAACATCAAAGTGAGGAAGGTCGACGGGGGCCGGTGGACAGAGAGAGAGAGAACATACAGACACTCAGAGCAGATAGATATTATCAGCATCCAAACCCTGGTTAGGGCATAAAAGTCCTTGGTTAATAATAAGAGCCCAGTCGAACACTGAGTGGAGCGTGACTCAGGTTTTTTTTTGCCAAAGCGGAGTATGTCCTTCACTGAGAAAGTTTCTTTTTTTCACAATAAGAACAAGCAAACTCACAATTATTATTTTGTAGTTGCCTTCATTCTGATTCCCAGTGCTATTTTACCTCCTCTGGTATATGTCTTGTGCAACAAATATATCTGGTTAACTGTTACATAAATCCCCGGAGTGTTTGTAGCTATAGGAAACTGTTGATATGGTGAGAGAGTGACGAAATGAAGTAAGAAGACAACAGCTCCTGCAGGTGCAGGTGTGAATGTGCAAACTGTTCCACCCCCACCCCTTTTCTCTCACGTTGGAGGTTGAGGATCTGCCTCTCGTATCATGTGAGATCTTTCTGCTGCGCTGCAAAACACACTGTAGCAATAAATAGCATTTCTGGTTTTGCAAACAGGTGCAGGAATCCAACATATATCATCTAATTATAGAAGTTGCTTGAGATATAACACTACATAAAAAAAAAACTACCACGGTCAGTTGTGCGAGATCCGTGTTACTGGAGCTGGCTATTCTCTCCTCCAGTGAGCTGGAACTCAATCCTATTCGGGCGAACATATGGTCATCATACCCCAAGGGGGACCATGAGAGGGCGAAGAGAGCTCCCCTTGGAGATGTTCATAATAACATGGCACAGGAGGGGGCTCAAGGTAAAAATATACAGAAGACAGAATGTTATCAGTTATTTTGCAAGTTTTAGATCTTGTAAGATATCTAGTGTAATCCTTCTAAAAGAACCAGTGCAAGTGTATTTTAAAAATCAATAGTAAGAAATCAATAGTAGTAGGTCTCTCTTCCAGGATCTATGGTATCTGTGCATGAATTTGAGCTGGTGAACTACTGAACACTCGGCCCCAATCATCCAGTATATTTTATTCTTTAGATCTCAACAATAGTGTGATTTTACATCCATGACATGAACTGGTTTGACATTTCTCTGCATCCTTATATGTGTATCCCATGGCAACAAAGCCACAGTGAAGCCTCTGATTGGTCCCAGAGGTTTCTGACAAAAAAAAAAAAAAAGAAAAGAAAAAAACCATAGGCTGTTCCATTGGTCTTGCCTGACTCAGTGTCTGATCCTCTTTAAACCGCAGGGTGCTCCATTGCTTTTGTCTGCAGAAGACCCTGCTTAAAAGAGGGGTGATGTGAGGCTGCTCTGACTCTGGCCTGTCTCCTCAGTGTCCTGTAAACATCATTTCATCTGATCTGACACTCGCAACCATTAACATTCATTACTGCCACTCTGCTCAGAGCAGGGGATAAAAGAGACGGGGAGGACGGGTGGAGGGAGGAGAATGGAGGGAGGAGAAGAGTTCAGAAGAAGTAGGGATACATAAAAGAAGGAGTGGATGATGAGAATGATCCGGGATGGCACAGAGACGATGAAAACTCTGGCTGGTTTCTTTTTGTATTTCGATTCACCCGCCGCCTACTACTCAACTTTTGTCGTATTTCAAGTCACATGACAGTCCTCTTACCTTTGGCAGCCAACGCATACGAGGACAATGAGGATGGTGACCACAAAGGCGGATGCTGCTGCGATGGCTCCCAAGAGCAGCAAGTTTTGGTAGGGTGGGTCATCGACATTTGCCCCGTGGCTTTCCATGACACCCAGTCCCTCTCGCTTCTTCACTCACTTCCACTCGAGCTCAAACTCTGGCACACAGACCGTCTGCTCAGGAAAACCTACAGAGATATGAGTGGTTGAAGAAAGAAAAGGGGAAGATACAACACATGAGTGACATGAGAGATAAGAACAGAACTGAAGAAATGCTGCAGAGAGCAAAGTGAAGAATGGTTTGTGTGTGTATGTGTGCTTGGTTTGCCGCTGGCTTTTTGTCACTGTCTCTTTCTGACATATCAGTTTCTATTTTTGACTCACTAGGAGAATAATGCACATAAAATAGAACACCTTAAAAGCCAGCCAGTATGAGAATGCCGAAAAAAAAGGTTTGATCACACTCTTTTTGTTGTTAAAAAAAGATCACAATGATACCGTAACATTTATTTGACTAGCCAGAGAGATTCTAGCATTAGCTTAACAGGAAAAACCAACTGAACTCCCCAGAGTAGTGTCTCACTGACGTGTCCAATGCTGCTACACTTCATTTCCTGGCAGAGCAGTTTCTTTTTTCTCCAATCAACAGTGACTCAAACACTCACAACAAGATTTTCAGTTTTTTAAACACCAGTACATATTGTAGTGAGTGCTGTACTACAAACAAGGTGACATCTCTTATACCGCAACTTTTACCTCTCTGACACGACACACAAGGGCAAATAAACCCACCACAACCACCCGCTCCTAGCTCCACAAACACACGCATACACACAATTCATGTCAGACAAAATTATCTCTGAGGGGATCTGCAAACATTTCAGGCAGGAAAATATTGTACTTTTTACTTCACTGAATTTATATGACAGCTGATATACAGTATGTATATCAATGTGCTTAGAGAATACGATCTGTTGTTAGAGCTGCCTTTCTGAAAGTGAGATAAGGAGTCCTGGGGAAATAGCTAGCCTGGCTCTATCCAAAGAAAAAAAAAAACACACCTAAAAAGATCTGGAACATGTCTTATTTACACAATATATATATATATATATATATTTTATGCATCCATGACTACAAATATAATATAACAATTTGTTATCACCTTCTTTTGTTACAATCCTCTCATGTCACTCTCAGAAAGAAAGCAATTAAAGGTGTTCCTAAAAATGTTACCTGCTAGCAGTTTATGATGCGACAACTAACAACATAACTTCTCACAGTTTGCAACAATGAAACACTCAGGACTCATTCTAGTATTGTTTTTTTATATGTTGGATGTTAAATTAATACATTAAATGAATACTAATGACACCAATAAAAACATACTTAATATTATATTCCATTTCTACCATATTATGTCAATAGATCGCTCCTAAATCTTACACACTGGACCTTTAAGAAACATCTTAACTAATGAAAACATAACTTGGTAATGTGAAAATCATTTGCTAGGAAACATCTTAGCTAGCACTGTCTTATGAAAGGAAACAGAAAGTCATACATGCACACATGGAGTAATGTGAGTTTCAGAGTTAGTATACATGTGGTTTAGAATTAGTGGTAAAATTCCAGTTATGCTAGTTTTATCAAGGCTATTTGGTCAGTTAAGCTACTGCTGTAACACTTTATGAATTGAGGTATGTTGTGCTGATTTTACGAAATGCAAAAATCTTCCTAGTTCACATCCTTGTTAAACAGCATCTTGACCACAGTCCATGTAACCTTCAATCTAAATCTGACATATATTAGCATGCTAATAACAAATTTATCAGTTATTTCAGTTAGCTGGAGTTACACCTGGCATCCTCTGGGTGTAAACACTTAGAAACAACTAACCTCTACATAAGAATTAGTTTGTTTGGTGTGACCTGTTTTTATTTAGTGATACGCCATTATGCATGCACACACACACAGAGTAAACATCTACGCTAAAAGTAGGCTAAGTTTGAGCTTGGTGCTCCTGAAGTAGAGACTCCAATATGTCATGTGGAACACAGAATATATTCAGTTCGAGTTATATTGAGGTATATTCAGTCTCTGACTTATCAGCATGAGACATTAGGAACAGTTGTCAATACCTGCACACATGCCTAACACCACACCACCACATTCCTTTAGGAAAAGAGACAATGGCAGCAATGTGGTTCAAGTATTAGATTAGAGAGAAAGCTGAACATCGGGGATCCAAATCACAAAGCAAGCAGTGAGCAGAAGGAGGTCATGGCAAGCTACTGTATATATTGAGTGTGAGTGAGTGAGAGATTGTGGAATATACCACCACAGGATCTGGCTCTGGCTTTCTGTTTCTTGGAGATAAAACTGCATCTTTTTTTCCCCATGTCCTCTTTTCTTGGTGCCTCTCCCCCTCTCTCTTCCACCAGATCTCCTCTCCTCCTCTCTCTCTCTCTCTGTCTGTCTGCCTGACCCTGCAGTATGTGAGGCGATGCACAGCGAATGAATTAGCAGAGCACAGGCCTCAGACAGCCCTTTATGGAATAGACAGACAGGCAGGCAGGCAGGCAGGCAGGCAGGCAGGCAGGCAGGCAGGCAGGCAGGCAGGCAGGCAGGCAGACAGTACAACACCGTGGAGAGCGGGAGAGAGTGAATGAAAGGGAAGGGTAAGAGAGAGGTGATGAGACAGAGGAGCAAATGAGTGGGATGAAAGGACAGACAGGTGGGAGACGATGCAAGAAACCGGAGGAAGACAGAGAAAGAGGGGAGCACAGTTAAAAACGCAAAGGAGGAACAGGGAGGGGAGGGTGTGATAAACAGTGGGGGAGGGAAGAGAGAAAAGAGAGTGATGAGACGAAGGAGATGAAGACAGTGAGAGAAATAGCAGGGAAGCCTGGGAGAATGTGCGATGAGCGCGGGGAGGGGAGGCAGAGAAAGAGTGGGAAAGAGGAGGAGGCGATGAGAAGGAGGTCATCAGCGGTCTGTTTCTGCCTGCATTTTGTCAGCCCCTCTTCTGAAATATTCAGAGAAGAAACACATACAAAGGGTGCGTTTCTGAACCGCCAGGGAACGCAATGCAGGATGGGAGCACATGTCTAGCAGCGTACTTAACAGTATGTGAAGCTCACAAGTGGGGAACAAGACTCTGGAGGAGGAGAGGCAATTTTTGTACGACGCTACAACGCCCCTGCAGCACGCTCGACGATGACACACAGTTAGGGTGCAGGAATCTTTATTCCAGCATCTGTCTTCATTTCAGAATATTATGAGTAAACTGATGACAGTGATAATAACAGCATATTGAGAATGATGACGATGGTGGTGATAGCCCTATCGATGCCTGCTGCCCATGCTTATTATAATAAAGATGTCAGTGACGATGATGATGAAGAGTGCAGCTACTAATACCGATGGTGATGGTGATAATGAGGTCAAACCGAGAGCTGTGAAGACGCGTTGAGGGGCGGATGCAAGCAGCAGAACTGGCAGAGCAGCAAGCAGGATGCAGCAGTGCAGCGCAACCACAGGGTGGAAGGTTTCCTCTGTGTCTCTGAGATCACACACACATATGCACACACAGAGCACAGAACAAAACACACACACACGCACACACCAGCATAAAACGCTAGATTGTTCTGCTGCAAAACTAACTACGATGTTTGGATTACACAATCACTTTGCAATGAAAAGTCAAACCAACGTACCACTTAACCCTCAGATGTACACACAGGGCCAACATGTACAACAGCTTCTTTTTTAACGCAACGTCTACTCAACAAAAGATAACTGTAGTTTCTACTCTTAGTTGTGCTTAAAAATTGATAGATAAAAAGAAAATCAGCTACGTTCTGTGTGCTTTAAAAACAGTTTAGAGACAACCGAAGATTTATATCATTAATCTTTCCGTTTTCGTCTTAAACAGACCACATTTCCTTTGAATTTTTTGAAACAGTTTCTTTAAGGAGTGTATCTGTCGTTCTCAATTCTGTCAGATCTCATCACATGTTGGTTAAACCCCCCAAAAATTATATATATATATATATGTGTGTGTATGTTGTATTTTTCTAGCAACAGGATTCAACAGACCCTAAAAAACAACATAATGCTGGTTTTCTTGTGCAAATGAACACACATTCAATGTTTTTAACGTGTCATCTGTTTAATTAGATATTGAAATGAGTAATTTATTACCAAGAGGCTGTTTCATGCACAATGCATTTTTGACTATGAAAATATCTCACTGTGGTCTCTTGGATTGCAACACTTCTTCAAAAGTGGGACATTTTTCTGAGGTTTAAAAATAAGCGTAACCTGATTTCAGTTACATTTCAGGGATGACATTTACATTTATAGTAACATTTTGAATTACATCATGAGTTGTTATAAATTGTTAATGCCTTCTGTAGACAAGAGATGTTGGTTCGGCTTTCTGTGCGGGATAGGTTTTACTGAAAGAGCAGAAAGAAGTGACTTCAATAACAACAGAGCCAAATGCTGTACAAAGCACAAACTGGATAGCTTTTGGGAGGCTGAGTGTATATAAAGTATATTAAGGTTAACCTCAGCATTTCTTAGGTGATTCCCTAAAGTCATCTAAAATTAAAGAAATCTGTGCAGCTGCTGTTCTCATTCTTGTGTACTGGGAGGCTCTCTTATCAACAAACAATAATAATAATAATAATAATAATAACAATCACAGGTGATGTCTGATGTCTGATTGACAAGCTGCAAGAAGAGAATCATCAGAATATCAAATGTATGGCTGCTTCCACATTGACGCACATGGAGGCAAATAAACGATGGTAAATCAGGAGATTGCAAAATACTGTATTTTAATTTAATCAGTATTGTTATCAACTCATTTGAACGATTCAACATCATGTGATTTGTCATCAGTACAGATGGGGGAAAGCGGAAAGAGATTTGCGAACCATACATGAATATGGAATAGACTTTATCTGAAAGAAAAATGTCAATAATGTCAGGAGATATTTCATTTTATTTGTACTTTATTCCATATTGGTGCAAGATGAGTGGATGGGCGTGTGTGTGTGGTTGAGAATGTGTGTCTGTGTAATGGACATATCAGTGGCAGCCTCAAACTGTTGTATTGTTACTCTTTGTCTCTTTTGATGGGATGTTATATCATGAGAAAATGACATATTGTAAAAGAAATAACTACATGTCAACTTTGTGAAAGTTAATCAGAATTAAGCACAACATAGTACTGTAAAGAGATTCCCTTAAAATAATACGAAACATGCAGATACAGGCCTACATCAAACAGTAAACATATATAGTACTACTGGCATTATTCATGATCGTAAAATGTTTACTCCCTCCCAGTCTGAGACCAAAATGTGAGGCAGAGAAACTGAACAACTTAAGTTAAAACACAAATGTACCATTATGACTTCAATTTTTCGAGGATAACATTACTCCCAGTGTCCATTGTGAATAAACATCGGCCTGTGTGCTTAGAAATTATAGAAAAAAAGATTCTCCTTATGACTCCAGAACATGCCTGAGAATCATCATGTTTTTAGGGTTTTTTTCAGTATCACAGTAATCCAGTGACAGCTGACTGTACATCCATGGATACACTGCAAACAGAAACTGCTAATAGATAATTTTGCATGCTTTTATCAACATTATATTTCCTGTTTAGATCCTCCAAATCCCCCAAATACTGTAATGGGAACTGTAGTCCTAAAATTTAAGTGAGTGACAAATCCATTAATATCAATATAAATTGTTCATGTTGCACTGTTAATGTTTACATGCTGTCTACATGCTTAGGTTTGAGATCATTTAAAAAGTGTCACTTTTACATAGTTTGCCCAGTTAGCTCAACTGGTGGAGCATGTTGAGTCCTTAGCGGCCTGGGTTTGATACCAACCTGCTATATAATAGAGACAAAAAAGCCCCCAAAAAATGTATTTATAAAAACTCTACAAATAAAATACATGGCGTTATCTGCCATTGATCGGTTATGGAAAAAAGCCTACATCACTACAAACACTTATCACCACAACACAAGTTGATTGACCGCATTTTGTTTCGCATCGGCTCCGCACACTGGTGGTGGCAAGCAATTCCCCAAACGTTTGCTGCAGCTCGTTCTAAATTGACAAATGACATCTTATGCAGTGTTATCACTGAAAAATATTTTGGCTGCCAAATACGTCAGCTATTAATTTTGGTCCCTGTATCTATCTCTATCTACAATTTCTGGCACCAACTCAACACAGTGGAGGTAAATGGAATTACATGTCGTGTGCTCAAAAACATTCAACAATTTACAAAGAAAAAAATCTCCAACTTGTTTCTGTCTCTACTTTTTAGTTACTCCCTTATATAACCCACAGACCTTGGTTTTAATTGGTACTACTTTCAACTTAATAGTCCCGATGAAAACTGCTGAAACTGAAAGACATGCTGCACCACAAACCCTTTTCATCAGGCTAGGGGCAGAATTTTCATAGATGGGTATCTCAAGCCTCAGCACGCAAAAGAGGAAATATCTACATCATGGCTACATTGTACTTTGTTTTGGTGAGAAATATGTTTTCTGAAACTATCTCAGTACACCGTAATTTCATCCTGTTCCTCTGTACTATATTTACAGTATTTAAGTGTGCTTGGATTTCCAGAGAAGTACGTTTCTCGTCTCTCGTATAGTCACATCACATGACAAACATACGCATGACACCACACCAGTTCATTTTTTCCACAGCACACAGAGGGAAAGAAAGAGTGAATTCAGTAAAAACCCATATCACATGTGCGACAGACAACAGTAGAATTACACTTACTCAAGTACTGTGCTTGACAGAAAATGGGCGTATATTTTGATCATCATTTAAGTTGTTCATGCAACATTTCATGGTTCTGACTTCACAAATGAGTTCTTTATATGAGTATATAGATGATTATACTTACATACTTTCACTCAAGTAAAATTTTCAGTGTAGGCTTTTACTATTCAGGTTTTTACAGTGTGGGATTATTACTTTTACTTAAAGGCCCAGTGTGAATGATTTAGGGAGTAAAGGAATATAATATTGATAAGTATGTTTTCATTAGAGTATATTCACCCGAAAATAAAGATTGTTTTGTTTTTGTTACCTTCAAAGGAGCCCTTTAGATCTACAGAGGGAGCAGGTCCTCCTCAATGGAGTCCATCATGAGCCACTACCATGCTTTTACAGTAGCCTTGAATGGACAATCCTAAGGAACCTCTCAATTGGGCCTTTTGGGCATTCTTTTGAGTTAAGTTTCTCTCACACGCTTGAAAGATGATGATGAGGCGAGGGGTATTCAATTGGTTGCATTCTGCTCTTACACACTGGACCTTTAAGTAAAGGCGCCAAATACTTACTCTGAATATTTATACTCCCACCACAGTCGACAGATATGATACACTCCACAGCTACCTCTACATATGTACACCTTTCCACTGTTGGAATGACTCATATGATCTTGTGCGCCTCCTCACCTATGAACAGAAAACTTCAATTCATCCTCACACTTAGCTTAGCATTGCCACGTGTATCTCCCACCCTAAGCTGTCTGCGCTCATCACATAAAGACTCTCCAAAAAGCCTCTTTTCCATCTCCACATTGGATTGACAAAGCCAGCATCCATGCAATTTTCCTAATTGTAGCCAGAGATTCACAAGACCGATATGTTCCCATCATATTTGTGAGCGTAGCTTTCAGTCTCTGTCATCACATTAGGACAAATCCAACTAAGTGATTATTATCAAGGGCAACCCCAGGGATATGAGGATTGACGCACATGAGTGTGTGTGAAGTGATTTATGAGTGTGAAACACAACTCTTGCTCAATATGTGAATTAAACTAACTAAGCACATGCCATTTCATGGGCTTTACACAACGAAGACATCAGTTACAGGCTAACAATCCTCATCAAGCAGTATGACATATTTTCAATTATCACCTCATCAGCACCGACCTGTAACTGGATATCAACCTCTAAAATAGCCTTTCCTCTCTGTGCCACACCTCCAAATCAATCTATCACGCTATCTGAACATCAGGCATCAATGCACATGTAATCTGTGATGGGCAGAAATAAATGGTGATGATAGAAAGAAAAAGTGGAGTGTTGAGGATGACTTGTCCTCCAAGTTCATCAGAGGCCTGGACTACAGCACATTACATCTGAAGGGAGACGAAAAAATCACATCATGTCCATGGCAATCTCTGGCCCCGCGGGAAACCACTGCACTGTGCATAACAACATGATGGGGGGGAGTGATGGGGGAGACAGAGAAGAAAAAAGGGAGAGAGAGGGAGGCAGTAAAGGGAGGAGGAGGAGGAGGAGGTTACAGCTTAACCCTCTGACATTTTTGCTATCAGCTGCAATGCCTATCTCTAAGCCTCACACACCCACCCACTGAGGACTAAGACCTTGTGCCGGCACTTGGAAATTCAGTTTGCAATTTAGTGAGTTTCCCAAAGTGACCTGTTACAAGCAGTCACATAACACATCCAGCGAGCATAACCTGCTGAGCTATTTGTCCTGGACTAACATTCTAATCTCATAAGCAAATATGATTTGGAGTCAGCTCAAAGCTTTTGGCAACATCTCACTCATCTTCTCTTAATGAGTGAGAGTACTGAGTGACAACAACAAGAAACTCTAAACAAGTATGTCAAACGTGATCATCTGTGATATTCTATATGATCTTACTGCCAATAAATCCCATGAAAAGTCCAAAGCCTGACACAGCATGTTCCTGGACCTCTGTTGTTGTCCGAAAATAAGGTTGCTTCATTAACATGAACGTGGACCGTAGTTTATTTTGAGTCAGTTCTGCTTACGGCATCCTGCTGCTGCTAATACTCATAGAGAGCACCAAATGTGTATTAATCTTTGTTGAACAAATGTTCTATTTACTCCCGTTTGGGTAATATTTGCTAAAACCTGCAGAAGCCCAACTGTTTTCAGAAATCACTTTTAAAAAAAAAAAAAAACATGAGACTGCTGTACACATTTGTGTTTTTTCTTATCAAAATGCAAATTTCAATTAAGGATCTTGTTTATTTTTTACATTTGATTAAGAGTAACAATGGGCCAACTTTCACGGGAACTACATCATCAAGAAGTATTATGTAATTTGTATATAAATAAATTATAAACAGTATATTATATATGACTGCACTTAGACCTGCGATGTGATTGTGATGCTATTTTGCAGATGCAAAGGTTCCTGTTGTTTGTCTGCTAAATCTATAACTGGAATGACGATGGGAAGGGAAAAAAAAAATGTATCTAATCTTAAAATGTTAAATACATACACATTTGTTAAATCCACTTTCTCCTACTCTCAGCAGAGGGCAGTTGGCAGCTTCACTCTGGTTGCTGTTGGGTACAGTGCACACAGGGTTTTATCTGTTTTGCACCCGATCGTGTGCGTAAGATCTCCTCAAATAGCAACCCTTGTGTTGTTTTATTTTTAGAGTAACACAGGATTTTGACATTTCACTTGTTTGCCTCATCCTGTGTCGCATGGCGAAATCTTTCCACCATAAAACAACAAAGAAAATCCCAAAGGTTGCTCGACGGATTACTTTTGTTTCTCTTTGGGGGTGGATGTGTGTTTGTGTTTAACTGCTGAGCGCAGGATGTGTAAAACAAAATAACATCAACCCTAAATGGAGGCTAAAGTGTGATAAATAAAACTGTTAGCTCACATGCCCTGAAACCCAATGCTGAATAGGAGCATTTACTCTTGGCGTGTATGTAAATTTAAAACCTGAGGGGGAAGTGAGTGCGAGGGTTTCCCATGTGTAAAGAGGCAGCACGGGTCAAGCTAATAAAAATAGGAGAAATAGACTAGATACAGTTCGTTCTATCGCTGCTTTCTGAGTGCACAGAGGACAGTTCCAGTGAGAGACTTCATAAGCCGCGAATACAGTATAGTGCTGATCCTACAGACTCAGGCAAGGCAAGACCCCATTTTCCTCTCACTTGACTCAACTTAATTAACCAGAATGAGTCAGAAGCAACATTCAGGATTTAAGATTTATCCTTATGGGATTGGGGATCTCTCTCTCCCTCTTTACCGCTCTCCCTCTCTCTCCATCTCTCTGTTTATGGCTGACTTCAGTGCTAACTTCCTGCTCATTACTTTAATGATGGTGCTACTGTGAGCTGATGCTCACGAGTGCAGTTTGCTTTTTAACACTGCATTTTGGGAATAGGAAAAAAAAAAATAAAACACACACACGTACACATGCATGCATACAGCGACAGAGAATCAAATGAAATCAAAAATACATTATGCATGTGTGTCGTAGCGAAAACAACCAGCAGCCTTGTTGAATAACTTCCAAAATCCAAGAATCATCTCACAGCATGTATCAGTGTGTAAGCTGCATGGCTCCCACAGTGCTCTGTGACCATGCATGCACACATTTACTGAAAATGAGAGTTAATGTCGGAGGGAAAAGTAAATGGGAAGCTGAGTAAAGAGCGACAAACATTTTTTTTTCCCTCCTCTGAAGTATCAGCCTAACTCCCTACATAACTGTAATACAGAGAAAGAGTCTGACAGACAGATATATCCAACCCCAGCTCTCTGCTTTTGCTTTAGATGCATTATTCATCTGTGTGCCAATTTGGAGGAACCCTCCCAGTCCCCCAGCTAGCACCAAAAAGAGAGAGAGAAAGAGAGAGAGAGAGGCAGACTAGAAAGAAAGAAGTCACAGAACGTCAGAAAAAGAGAAAAAGAGAGAGGAGAGGGAGAGGAAAACACCAGAACAAAAGGATGAGTGAGACAGCAGCAGAAAAGCAGGAGCAGAAACGGCTCAATCTCTCAGCTGCAATGTAGTGAAACATCCAAAACAGGATTTCAAATGATCCAGGGAGACTTCTCCCTATATGTTTTGATATTCCCAGCTCTGCCCGACTTGTCTGCGCAGAGCAGATTAATGCCGATTTCCACACTAAAGACTCTTAACCCTGTCGGAAACACAGTGGGAGCAAAGACCATAGGCCTGGGACTCACTTCTTTTAGCCTGAAACTGTGCGCCGTTGCTAAATCTCACTCACACATGTTGCAGTGTAAATGTCAGTGCTGTCAGACATATGCAAACACTTTCATAACTGCACGATGAATCCGGGAAATTCTGGTTTATAGCACGCTCTGTCATCATCTTTTACTGGTATCTCAAGTGTCAAGATAATGTCAGCATAACTCCCAGTACAACCACATGTACGCTGCCAGCTGTTGAGGCCGTCCATCCTGGGACGGCCTGCCCCAAATTTAACCCCACACTTTCAGCCTAGGTCTCATCCTCGCCTTCTTCCCAGGTTTGTTACCTATTATGGCAGCAGCCTGTCACATGTACGAACCAGATCCTCTTTAACATCACAGCATAGCAGAAGATAAAGTGGTCACTCACAGCAGCACCTCCTCACCATGATGGATGTGTGTGTGTGTCTGTGTGTGTGTGTGTGTGTGTGTGTGTGTGTGTGTGTGTGTGTGTGTGTGTGTGTGTGTGTGTGTGTGTGTGTGGGGAGGAAGGGGTGTGGGGTGGGTAAAGTGTGTGGGCTGGATCAGTAGGATTGCTGTTTAATCTGCCGCCGTCTCCCCATAACGGAGCTCTGAGCTTTTAGACCTGACAGCTGGTTGTGTCTACATCCACGTTACTGTGCTACACAGAGGGCTAGAAGGCTACTTTTGGCTGTAGACACCCACTAACCTCCCTATAGCCTCGCTTTACACTAATACTGAGCAATAACATCTGGTACCATATCTGACACTGAGTTCATTATTTCGCGCAGCCTTTGCTATGACGTGATCATTTTTACTGTAGTGTTATGAAACAGCATTTAACGAATGATGCTGCTGCGAAGGGCGTTGGCCCGCGCTCCTCTGCCGTAGGATCTGTCAAAACTGCGGCGCTGCTCTGAGGATTCGCCTGTCAGATTTGGCCTTATTTGTCAGTTTGCTGTGTGATTCTGCTCCCCTCAGCTTTGTCGTGTCACCGTTTGAATTGCTTCAGAATGCTCCTGGGAGTCGCTCACATGGAGAGTAGGGCTGTAGCGATACACTAATCTCACTATACGATACGATACACGACATTCAGCCAACGATACAATTCAATTCGATATGATTCGATACTCTGACTGGACAGAGAGTCTACAGCTTGCAAATGCTGGACAAAATGAATCTGATTTTTGTCATATCACACCTCAAACAGTACTAGTGAAGAGTTTTTGAATGAAAATATTATTTTTCAATCCCTTTGCCTGACATACATATGCAGTTTTTCAACCAAGTATGTGAAGAACAATAAAATAATGCCCTTTTAATACAAAAGGTCCCATGTGTTTTTGCCTCATTTTCCTCAGGCATGCTACTGAGCAAAGCAAAGACCCTCCAGAAAGTTGAGGGGAACCTGTCATTCAATAAAAATAGTATTTATGAAGTTATTCTGTCACTCTGCAGTCACTTTGGGCCCTCTGTCACTCTGCTCTGTGTGCTCCCTGACCCCTGGCCTCTGTTCTACGGACGCAGCTCTCTCTCTCTCTCTGTTATCCCTTCTCCACAAGACCCCAGAGTCCTTTGATTGGCTAGAATATGTCATAGATACCCTCCACTGATTGGTTGAAAAAGAAACTAGTCTGCCTAGTAATGTTTGTCCATTCGTCGACTGCGCTTTCAGTCTGCCGAACATCTATTTTTCGATTGGTCTTTTACGCGGTGGAAAAGAACAACAAGGAAGTGTTGGGCAGAGACACAAACCTCACATCTCCATCTTTAGCGGAATCTCAGGAAAACAGTGCAAAAAAACACATCTCTCCATCATAAACCGTTTCGGAGATATTCACAGATATGTAAAACTTTAGACTTTTTGGGCGGATCCGCCCAATCCGTCCTCAGAGGGTTAAACCCGAAGTGGTGGGAGCACTTCTGCTTTTAAGCATGAAGGTGCTGGATTTATGTTCGCCGCCTTTCTTTTGAATCTCCTCACTCTGACTGCGTAAACAGGAAGAGGAAGACGTCGGCGTCTGTGTAAAGAGAGTATCTAGACAGGTAACTTGCTACAAGTTAGTAGTCTTGCTCTACAGCGAGACTAGCGGCTGGCTGACCTAATCGCCCTTCCTGCAAAGTCAACGGGGGGAAATGGGCAGCGAGCAGAGTGCCAGGCGTAACACAGGGGATTTGAATGGGACTTAATGTATCGATACTCGCGGCTGAAAAATCGATACGTTCTGGGGAAACAAAATATCAATATATATCGCAGGATCCATAAAATTGCTCAGCCTTAATGGAGACCTTGGAGCTGATTTACATCAGGTCAGTCTTTACGGAGACAGACCGAATGCTTAAGCTCTACGAATAACACTAGTTAAGGAGGTTTTAAGCAGCTATAATAATCTCCTGAGGTGCTGTCATCCAAATCAAATGGGCTTGTAAAAACAGGCCTTTTGCACATTTGCAGAAAATATGTCAATTTGCACTAAAGAAGAACATGTTAACGTACTGTAAACAAAACTGCTGCACTGACTTCGACTCTGTGCACCTACAAAACTTAATTATATGTACAAATGGAAATGGACAGACTCTAGCCTCGAAAACGCTACTATTACACTGGCAAAAAATGCATTATAAGCTTCACAAGGGTACGATATATTGCAGGCCTATTGTGTTGAGATTGTATAGCTGTACCTAATAAACAAGCTCAATATATTATATATGACATGTTTTCTATGCTTCAGGCTGTGTGCACAGTTATTTGTGATCAAAAACCAATATATTCCTGTTGCTCAAGGTGGACATAAAAACATCCCAGAGTCACATGCTCCCACAAATCATTTATGTCAGCCCACAGGGATCAAAATCACAAGTCAACTGAATGGAAAAATGTGACAGGGTGACAGGGGGAGACAGTTTGCGCCCCCACTTTTTCTTTTAAACTCGGAAATATTTAGTTTTTTCTGTTTCCGAGGGTACTTTTGCATCACGTCCTTGTTAAGTTTTCAGTTTGCATTTTAGATCCACAAACGCGAGGCGCTATCTCATGACCTCAGGATTACACCTCCTCTTAAACGTTCGCATAATACAAAAACACAGACACCAGACAAGCATGTGTGCAAACAGAAACAGACACACATACACGTGTAGACCCACATGGCAACGGCACTTCCCAGGTCTCGGGTGGCGAGTGATGTTTTCACACTTGTGTAGGGAGATTGCTATTTCTGCACGGAGCCAGATAACTCAATTATTCATCACGGATGCTGGTGCACTCACTTTACCTCTGTAAAGAGGGGTTGGGTGGTCGGGTGTGTCTCACTCAGAGTGATCCACATGTGCATGTATATGTATGCATCTGCGCGTGTGCCAGGAGACCTCCAAGAGGCGATGAACTGCTGACATGCCACACCACGCAGTCGGAGGGGGAAGAGGCAAGAGGGGGAAAGAAAAAGGAGCTGTCATAAACACGGCAATCAAAGAGATATGAAGCAGGAGGTGAGGATCAAAGAGCAGAAGGAGAAGAGGGAAGGAATTAGTTTCCTTATCTTCTCTCTAAGCCAACTGTGCACCTTCCTCACTTGCTCAATAAATGGATACAAAGAAAAAGTATTTTTGAATTACCAGCTAAACTGAAACCAAGGGGACTTTTTAAGCACCGTGCCTAGTCTTGCTTCTGTGGTCTGAAACTAAAGATTTCGAGTCAGTCATCGACGCCGCTTACTTGTTATTTTTCTCACATGCATGTCACACATTGATTTTTTCATTACCTGTTTGTCACTGTTTCAGCTATAAGTACAAAAAGACCAGAAATAAAGGACAGAAAGACAAAAGAGACATAAAAAAAAGACACTTCCATGAGGTGGTGACTTGGGGTGCATTATACCACAGATGATGGGTTTGTGGGTAGACGCCTACTTAGCCACAAACCTTTACGCAGCAGATTGTAAAGGCCGTGGATCAGCGTGTGCTGCTGTCAGTACACAAACAGCTGTTGAGTGCTGCCCCAAGAGCACATTTATCACCCCTGACACCATATGGAGTCCTAGGAAGTCCTGAACAAACACACTGTACGCACACATGGCCTACAGAAACATGTCTACATATGCACAATGCACTTGTAAATACAGACAATAATACACAACGATAAATCTTCACAAGCAAACCAGGGGATAGAAATTTAAACCTATATACGTGCACATAACAGACAGACTCATCTGTACAGCAGAATTTATATTAAGAATGTTTTCTATATCTGCACATTTTGCACATTTGTTGCGTCTCCTGGCATCGATCTTTGACATGAAACAAGTGAAAACGTGCACATATGTGACAGACACATAACTCTTAGTCAGTGGCAGCCTATCTCGGCTTGTGCCGCTGCCCTTATTTCCCTGAGGACTACTCCAGAGAGCCAATTGGAGCAGTTACACATGTCGACACTTCCATGCAACCATTTACCACAGCACATCCGCCCAGTGGCTCTTTTCATTAGCTTTACGGTCTGCAACTCTCGCACAGACACATAGACTGTATGCTATACACACACACACACACACACACACACACAGATTTATTTTAAACCATTCCCCAAGGGGTTTTACGGGACAGAGGCAGTAGTCAATCTGATCACAGCGTTTGGTTTCTATGTCAGCAATTTATGAATCCCCCTCCCATTCAGCCTGAGTTTGTCTCAGTGTTGCATGTGTGTTTGCAAGCAAGCTAATGAGGGACACAGAGAGAGACTAAAGTGGAAAATGGAGATGTGGAAAGAGAGAGAGATGGGGGGGGGGGGGCAACACAGGAAGAACGATCTGGCACTCTGATGAGTGTACACTGTAAGTTAGCATACTGTCTGTAGCACACGCCCCCATGGTTTTGGGTGAGTCACTCTCTGCACTTGCAAGCTTGCATCCAATCTTACATACCTCAATATGCAACACAGTTTCTGATAGTGTGTGTGAATTTCTATCAGACCCTGAAGAAAAGCCCAACATGGACCTCAATTTCTCTGTAAAAGCTCTGACACAACAAAGCCAAAGCGCGGCACACCCTTCGACTGTTTCAACCGCTATGATCTCCCCAATTCACAGCCCCAGCACCAAGTACCATCCAGATGACTGTGTCTAATTTTCACTGGATATTCCATTTCCATTTGAAAGGTGGTTAGCGCACATTGAGCAGTGTTATCATGGCTGTGCAGACAAGAGAGAAGCTGGCCTCCTCCCAGCCTCAGACGGAGAAGCCATCGATTTGATTCAGTCTTAAAAGCCGGGTCAGCCTCAACAATGGCTGCTTGTGGAAAAACCATTACCCCAGGTGAATTTTGAAATGTTAACCTACATGCATGTTTGCCATCACTCTGCCTCGTTCTCATTCTCCCTCTCTGATTATCCTACACAGCACCACAGATGGAGAGGAGACAGGAGAGAGAGAGAGGGAGCTCTGTGGGTTGCTTCTCAATGGAGTATGCAGGCTCCTCTCTAGGTGAGTCACGCTGCCTTTCTTTACACTTCTTGTCCAAGGCCACCTACCTCACACCTCCACTCTAGCACAGCTACTGCCAAGTTACTACGCCTGCTCATCTATTACACTACTCACAGACTCTGACATGGTAGAAAAGTCACAGATGACTAATATGATCCAGCTGAAATGCCTGCTGCTGCACTGAAAATGATACATGGTGTTTAAAGCTGAAAGCCGTAACATATATTAGCTGGAATATCATTATTTTATGTTTGGTTGAGTGATGTTAGATGTTAAGAATGACACATTTACTTTAGCTGGACTGAATGGGAAGCTATTCAGTCACATTGCTGTGGGCAATGCATTATAGCTCACAACAACTGTGTGTTCAAAACTGTTTCAGTAATCAGAGATGTATTTTTTCAACATTGTTGAACTCAACAGCAAAGTGTGAGTGCTGAATATACTTCCGACAAACAATCAGGCTATGTACAAACTAAACAGCATCTAACTGTTCATATAAATAATATTGGCTATATGTTTAAGCACGTATATATATCATACATGGACTGCAACATTATTTTCATTCCTTATTTTTCATTGATTAATCTGTGCATTATTTATGTTGATTACACCCAATAATACGTAAAAATGCACATATAGTGCTAGTACTATTACTAAACTGAAGAGTAGCATCACACAGTGAGTTTCTTGCCTTTACGGACACCAAGCTTCATTTAGCGCACCTCATCTTTTACCTCAGACAGCTAAGCTATAAGCAGAGCGTGAATGTTAACCTATAGACATAGACATGCGTAACCGTAATTGTGGTTACGCGCCTAGTTTTGATATGAAAAATAAATGATGAAAAATACTCCCAACATTGCCTCTTGATGTTATTTAATGTCTTGTTTTGCCTGACCAAAAGCCCCAAAAACCCCCAAAACTTTCAGTTAACAAACGTGTACAATGAAGAAAAGCATCAAATAATAAATATTACCAACCAATATTATAAAAGTTAGACCTGGCAAATGTTTGGCTTTTTCACTTGAAAAATTACTAAAACGATTATTTATCAGAAAAGTACACTTATCTGCGCATGGGTACAGTTAGTTGTGGTAAGCAAGTGGTTATATTAGAAGTTTCATTACAAGGAGGAAAACATAAAAGGGACAAGATATGACATTACAGTAATATTTTGCAGGTATTGCTGCTCAGTATGAAAGAAGGACATCATAACAGTAGTGACTTCACTTGGTGTTTGACCTGCTGGCCTTGCATGTTTGATGCCAGTGGGATGTGACAGTGTGAATCAGGTTAATATAGTGCAGGGTTCTGCTAATTGGGTTAGTGCATGGTTTGTTTAATTGGGTTAGCAGTGATTCCATGACAGCTATCACGCTGTCGACAGACCCTGCTATCAATCAGATGGGTGAATGAAGGTGACAAACCCAGCAGGCGCTTTCATTAAACAAGTGCAAGCACATGCAAACAGGATGAAGTGCACATACACGTACACATAAATGTGTCAGGTTACGCTGGAACTCACCTCATCGACTCAGTTCTGACAGAGGGAGGGAGGAGGTGTGTGGATCAAATAAAATACCAAAAGTCCTGAAAGTGATGACGAGTATTTCCGAAAATGGTAGCAAATAGCTGAATAAATATGGATGTGTGTGTGTGTGTGTGGTGTGCGTGTTTGCACGAAAGAGAAGGAAAGTGTGTAAGAGAGAACAAGACAGAGACCACTTGGGACCTCAGCTCCCTTTCATGTGGAGGTGAATACATAAATAATAAAATTAAATCGTCAGAAACAGCCCAAAATAGTCCCGACTCTTCTCTCGATACACACACAAAGATATGTTCCACATCCTTCAAAGTTACATTAGTTAGTAACAGTCTTCACATTTAATAATCTCCATATTAAAAAGTAAAAATGATGACAAAAATATCTTTTTTTTGCGCCAGTTAAACAAGAATTAAAATGACCTAGGGATAGAGATAACAACTGTCCTGATTAAAAATGTCATTTTACAATAATGTGGCTGTGTTTCCTCAGGCTTTGATGTGCTTCTTGCTTCCGTAGCTACCTGTTATCTGATGGTAGCTAGGTGCAATCTGCAAGGTGTCATGGGAGGGGGGGAGTTAAGTACTAAATAAAGACATTTTCAAGGTTTTGAGACACGAAGAAATCTCAACCCCAGTTGTGTCACTTCACTTCTCCGCTTAACACAATCTGCTGCCTCCTAAAATAGCTCAGTGTTTCTCTGAAGCCACACTCTTGACTTAACACCGAGATAGACAGATAGGTACGTGCAGAAAGAAAGACTGTCAGTGAAAAAAAAAAAACCCCACCGCATCCACGTTGTGACGAGCACACAGTCCCACTCCACGATCTGTTGACTGATCTTGTGTGATTCTGCAAGTGTTACGTGAGTACATGCATAGATATGAAAAGATCAGACACCTGTGATAGCGTGTTCAACATTCGGCCTTGTGACATAAAATGTATGACCTTTTTTTTCCACTTTTGCGAAGCTGAACATTATATCTGACCTGACATACAAAATGTCAACCCGTGTTTTACGTCAGTGTTAAGAGATATTTCCAAATCTTGACAGTTGTTTTGAGCCAAAAACCATAATCTAAATGGATTACCCCCTCTTGCTTATGTTTTGATTTTTACTGTGAACTATTCTTTAAAGCCAGAGGCAGTTCAGCTGATGTGATCTCTCTTTCCACAAGCCACTCTTATTAAGCAGCACCACTAAAAGCCGGAGGATTCTCTTACTAAACCAATCAATAGAGGATCTGCCTCGCCACGGTCCCAGGAGCCCTCGGCTCCACCCTTCATTCTTCCTCCAGCTTTCACTGTCCCTACAGTCTTGCTCATTCATGGTAAGCATGACAGTGAGGTGGATGTGTGTGTGTGTGTGTGCATTTCTGTGATCCTGCACACCCAAGACAGATCTGATTCCAAATGTAGCACTATCTCAAACCTCAGGAGGTGAAACAGGTGAAAATGGTCCACAGAGGCAGAGCTGAGGAGCAAACCGCCTGTTAATGAATAAATAAACACACGCAGTCAGCATGAATGCCCCGCTGTCCTCGCGCTCTTTGAGTGCAGAGGCTGATCTTCCATCGCTAACACCTGTGTGACTGTCAGAGGAATCAATAAACAGCTACTGTTGCAAAGGTGAACTCGCCCATCAGCGCGCACGTAGAGCCTACACCGGCTGTCTGCACCTCAAACAGGAAGAGGTATTTATAGCAGAGTGACACACCACGCATTCATGTTAATACTGCATTGCCAATTAGAGTTCTGTTCAGTCTTAATTTCTTACTTATCACAGTTACTTGTAACTAGAAAGTTACTTATTATTTATTAATTATTACGTGCTGAGATATTCACTCACGGGAGGGTTTTCATACTGCAAACTAGCTGCTGCGTATGATGGCATCATTGAATTATCTCCATGTGCTGATGCAATAGACCCATTACTAACTGCAGCTGTGTTTGCTAGCTGATAGCAGGAGACACTATTACTCTGGTTTGTTGCCACTCTGTGTATTTAGACAGAATCTGATATTAAATTTGTCAGGTAGAAGTGTCTACCCAAAGTCTGAAGAAACACACCTGTAGTCAGCAAGTCAGTGCTTTGACGCTAAACCCAAATCAGAGCATGAAAAGTGTTTACGTAACGCTTTCCTTAAAGCAAGATATTTTCTATGTCAAAGTATGCCACTCTAACAGCACAAGACGCAGAGCAGAAGTGTGACAGAGAAGAGGATCCTGTCTCTGCTAATGAGATCCAGATGACTTGCTTTGTTTGCACAGATTAAACAGTTGTTGGTATAAATACTACTTCACCCACAAGAAATGACAAAGTCACACTTTATGTATGAATAAAATCTCTTTCTTCAGTATAAATACAGAGTGCCCTGCTGTACTGTAGCTGTAGAAGTGAATTACAGCTAACAGCATGAAACTGAGGTCACAATGTTGCTTTTTTGGCTAAGACTTTTTGGAGTATAAATGAATTTCATTGAATTTCCTGTAACTCCCCTATATACTAGCTACACTTGGTGCTTCTCATGTGTTACCATTAAATCTGAACCATAAGCTAAGCATTTGATTTTCCAAATATTAATAATAATAAAAAAAAAAACAGAAGTCTTTACTAACACTGTTCTGGCATTAAAGACTCACCAGACTGGATGAAAAAATATTCCATGTTGCACCATAAAAAAAATGTTTTAACCGTTTCCCAAGCTGCACCACCTGCATCCACTAATCCAGGTAGACGGAAATGAAAGATGTCTTTCATTCTGTCACTTTTGAAAAAACATAAAAAAAATATGTTGTTTTGTATGAACAAATAAAATATTAGTTAAAACCATCAGTAAATACTAGCTGATAATAAGGTTTTAAACTGTAGTTCATGTACAAATTGAGTGTGGAAATATGTCATGTCCAGCTACCATCTTTGTTTGGATAAGGAGAAAATTGGGGAAAAAACACTTCTTCATCCTCACGGCTAGAGGAGTCTTTGAGGAACAGAGGTAAGTGTCCACCTCGGTTTTTCATGTCACACGCACATGTATATATTAAAGAGGCTTTTATACGCCCTCACCAGAAGGCTAATAAATCAAACAGCACTGGTAATACTAAATATAATAGTTGAAGGCTGAAGGAATATTTCTTCAGCGGAGACTATAATTCTAAGCTCAAACTTCTCCTCCTCCTAAAACCTTGAAAGGTTTTTTAAACTGTCTTAAAACAGTTGATAGAATGTAATGCACAAGCTTCAGGACAGCTCTCAGTTCATGTGGTACGGCTGCTAAATGGAAACAGAGGATGGAGTGCATTTTCTACATGTAATAATGGAACAGCACTGTTCAGAACAAGCATATTATTTCATGTTGTATTATGATTGTATCACATTAGACATAATAGAGAGCTAAGAGCATATCTGTGTAAATCACAGATTTCTTTGCTGCTCTATTTATTGTGTTTGCTCTTGTATATAGTTGTGTTCAGGGACATTATGCTGTAATGCTGCTGAGACATGAATCAATACTTATGAATTACAGTGCTCCTACTCTAATGGCAAGCTACTGCAATGCTCTACCTAACCTGAAATGTATTTAGTGCACACTGAGATGACAGATACTAAACTAACTGTGCATTTAACCGGAGGATTCTGTGTAATTGTGTGTTAAATTTAAGTATTAAATTTCTTAGTGACATGTGACACAATAACTGGTTGTGCGGTGTGAAAAAGATGAAGGTCTAACCAGTCAAAGTCCTTTTGATTTTCATGTTTCTAAAAGGAGAGCAGAGTGGAGACTATCACCTAGGTGCTGTATCATCACTTTCTTCATCCCTGGTTGCTATGGTGATCTTATTTTGTTTAAATGTGGCATTATGTGTGTTCATTGCCAATGTTCAGTTCAACGTTGGGTAACACAGAAGCACAAAAAAACTATTCTTTAAATTCATGTTGACTCACTCTCACCCTGTCTTTCTTTAGTGACCATTTCCTTGTCTCCTCCCTTGGCCCCTGCAATGCCTTTTATTGCCCTATACACAGCATTAATAATTGAGAGCATTTTATGCAGACAGTGAGTTTTGGTGCCCTGAGCTCTTTGGTCATGGATCCATGGCACTAATGTTGGGTGGCAGGCCAGTTTGAGGCCCCGCACTCCAAGTCCAGGCAAGGGCACATCTGTCTGGCTGACTGACCAATCTGCAGCCCCCTGATCCCTGAGCTATTATGAACACAGCTGACATGCACACACACACACACACACATGTGCGCATGCACACTTCGTGGATTCACGGACCATTTACTCCGTGATCTGTAAAGCTCACGTCACACTTTTGCACCTTTTACGAACCAACCAAAGGCCACAGACAATGACAGATATTTTCAAAAAGCCTAAATAAGCCACTGCGTCTCATAAATACTATAATTCTCACTCACAGACACACCATCATACACTCTTTATAATGAGAGAAAGGCAGTGCATATAAGAAAGAATTACACTGTTCAGTGTAAGAGCGAACAATGTTGGGTGTGTGAGTGAGATTGAAAATATGCCTGTGTGTGTGAATGACTATAATTGTGCATATGATCATCTCTGAGAAAAGGGGGAATGATTGTGTGAGAGCAGGAATGACTGTCCATGGGGCAGGAAACAATAGTGTTTCTTTGAAAAGGTAGTTTCATTGAACAGGTTAAATCATCAGTGTCTGATTGGCTTCTTGAAAAAGTCTGCACCAACTACAGTAGGTGGCATTTCTAGCAATGTTTTAGCTTCGAGGAAAACTTTAAATCAAGCCGCAGAGCACTGGAAGGCAACTTAAAATTCACCAAGTTTTGTTCAAACAATAGCAACATCAGCACTACAGTGATGTGTCTGATCATCTACCTTCTTCGCTTTATGCTTTAAAGGCCTGTAAGCTAAACAGGAACTGAAAGTACAATCCTATTTACATTTCAATCAAACTCTCTCTCCCACACAGCTATTCTAGGTAACATTACGTATATTCTCGTCGATAGAGTATACTATCAATCAGTTCTACACACACTACTATTCTCACTCACATACACTCATACTAACAGCTTCTCTCGCAGTACAGTCACGCAAATTTGCCAGTGTTGCAGCTGCACATTTGCTAGCTAGCAACATATGCGTGTGTATAGAGTGAGTCTAGACTGACCTAAAAACATGGCAGAAAGCCCGTTTCTTTCTAGGATTCAGAATTGAGAACTGGTTCTAAAGTTGTCTATTTGTATGCCTCCAAGTTGAACAATTCCTTTTATTGATGCTTGGCATGTTGTTGCCCATTGTAAAACAATGATGTCAAATTCGTGGATCCACAACTACAACAAAAAACAGTCGTGACGGAGAGGAAGGGACGGTCCAAAGCGTCACTTCACAAATAAAGATGACGACAGTTTTAGTTTGTAAAAATGATATGATGATTTCAAGTAAGGGTGTAAAGTAATATGATGAAACATTTTTCTTCATGACATGGGCTTAAATTCCACAAATGCCGGCCAAGCAGCATGTCCATTACCATAAATATCCTACGTTATAATAACGTTAGTGCCATGCTTTTTATGCTACAGCTAGCTCTCAGACTAGTTTCTAGACTGTGTTCAGACAGGAAAAAAAAAAAAAAAAACTGTTGCCTTCATGCTTAAAACCTCTGTATGCCTAAAGGTTTCCCACATAGAAAACTGATCAGGAATCAGATGAGTCATCAGGCTGATAAGCAGTACGATAATGACATTGGTATCAATAAAATCCTATCAATTCCAATCTTAGGTCCAATCTTAGGTCTTTTTTTTCTGTACATTTATGAAGTAGATTTACAATTCACGTCTGTCCGCTCCATCTTCTGTAATCTTCTGTTAATTCAGTCTGAACATGTTTACAGCACAATATGACTACAAGTACAGTAGATATCTGTAAGTAAAGTGTGATGGTGTGTAAAGAACTATTTACACAGAGTGGCTACTTCATTAGGTACACCTGTACAATTTATTGCAATTCAATACATCAACTTTGCCATAAAATCTACTTTTACAATTTGTACAATGTTTGTTGACATTGTAGGAAATGTGAAATGAAAATTATGTTGTATTGTATTATGTTATATTAATAGTTGTTTCTCCCTATTTACATACATGAAGGGAGGAGATGATTAGAAACACCTCCCAGACCAATACAACGCCATTAACTAAACCCTCAATGACATAACGTGTGATTTAATTAACGCCTCTCTGACAGTGACACTGCATTAGATTGTACAGGCGTATATAAAGTGTCAATTGAGTGGATGTGTGCTGGGGAGAATAACAGTGTATATGGATTATGATAGCGAGCACAAGAAATGATGATTGTGGATGTAAGAAAGTATGCTAGAGTGTATGGACAAGTATAGTGAAGCTGTGTGTGTGCATGTGTGGGAGCAGCTATGATTTATGACCTAAACAGCCTCTCATAAATATTACTCTTTATGTCTGCATGAGCGTTTATGAAAAAGAGAATATATATTTCAAATGTGTATCCGTGCATGCGTAGGAGACAAAAGGGGGATAGTTAGAGCACAGAAGCTGAAGTGCAGGTGTGCAAGTGAACCCGGGAGAGTGTGTTTATTCTATGAAATGAAGGTGGCAGGGGATGATGGTGGATGAGAGGA
Organism: Miichthys miiuy; assembly: GCA_036365135.1. Lineage (NCBI taxonomy): Eukaryota > Metazoa > Chordata > Actinopteri > Sciaenidae > Miichthys > Miichthys miiuy. The sequence continues at coordinate 12,831,704 of CM071606.1, read as the reverse complement.
GAGGGAGGAGGAAGGAGCGCTCCAGTCCTGTCGCCTTGGGTGCATCAGCAGCAGGAATTGTTCTCTGCCCTGTGGGGGCCATCTGACTGTTCTGTCACCCTCCACAGAAGGCTGACTCTGCCTTAAAGTGCTCGGCCCCGCGTCTGCGGTTCGACATGCTTGATGTTTAATACATACACAGGGAGAGTATTGAGAACGCCTCGGGAGAAATGCAGTACACAGACTGTAAGGGAGAGTTTTTTTTTTGTCAGTTTGTAGAACAACCAGGAATAGAGGAGCTCCTGTACAAAGTGTGCGTGGGCAGGTTGTGAACATAATTGCCTGGATTTCGAACCAGAGCTGGAGCTCCATCGCAAATTTGAAATATACGAGATCCAAGAGTTAAGCACCTCTCAACAAAACGCACTTGTAGTGAGTGGGGAGGGGGGGACAGCTAGCTTCATACTGGTTGATTGTGTAACACACTGACTTAACTGTGGCAGGAAATGTACGTCACGTTCATGTGTGATGTTTCGGCCAAAATAACAGTAAAGAACTTCGGCTGAAATGTGCTCTCCCAGTGTGCTCATGTACTTCTCCAATCAGCATGAGTATGGTGTAATCCAGGGCATCACTCCTCAATAAAGCAGGAGAACGGGCCTCAGGGGTGACCCTCCTGCTTAAGTCAACACAATGAGTGTAATGAGGTGAGATACACACACACACACACATACACACACACACATACACTGGAGATGGGAACCCTTGCTGCATAGTAAGTGAATTTCATTCATCTACATGCAGCAAGCCTGCTGTAGAAGTTCTCTACTCACACCCACACATTGAGCAGCACAGAGTAGCTTATTACAGGTGAGAACATCATTACAGGTCTATACTTAGCGATCACATCATTTGAAGATGCAGATGCGCATGCATCTCAACAGACAGAACTTGTATTTTTAGTAAAAATGTCATCACTGATGAAAGATTAAAATGATATTAAAAGGCTACTGTGCCTGTTTGACATGCCTGTCTCCTCTTGTGCACCTAACAGTCTCTGAGTTCATCAGTTCTGAGTCCATAATTAATCAACCCTGCTGTGTAAGTAGGACTGGTGCCTTTCTCTTATCATCACGTACAGCAACCCACGCCCTCCGGGCTATCAGCGGATTAATGATGAGTGCTTGTGATAGGAGAGCCCCCCCTCACAAAGGCTTTATTAATTAGCCTTGCAACGACACTGTGGCCGCAGTGTGCAACACATGTTCACACTAATCAAAACTTTAAAGGGATACGATCGACCTCCCGATCACCCACTGTAATGCACTGCATGATATTAAACCTTGATGCGAGCATGCATTAAGTTACGGGCGTGTGCAAGAGCGAGGGTGGAAAGTGCACCATTTCCAAATTAGCGAGGCAACTTTCACACATCGCTGACCAACCGGTTATGCTGCACTTTACTAAGAAGCATATGAATGATTGATCAGACAGGTGGGATCGAGCACGGAATAATTCAGAAGCGATAAAGAGGGAACAGGCACGCTGATCCACGATCCAAAACTGTCCAGATGTCACCAAAGTGGAACCGAAATGAAAGAGAGAGAGATCGGATGTTTAGTACTCACTCGCCCCCCGGTGCGTTAGAGGAGCATCTCGGTCTCTCAGGGCCAGCTCTTCAGATGAGTTCTCCTGGGACAGCGCGCCTTCATCCACACTATCATTCTTTGCAGAAGCTCCAGCCTCCTCACAGCCTCACCTTACTCTTCTTCTTTGACATCACATGGAGGAAAAAACAAAACAAAAAGAAAACAGCTGCAATGCCAGATGAAATTCGCCTTTAATTGATGTTTCAGGGTTACAGTCGTCCGTCTCTCTGTATGTGGAGCAGAAGTGACACCAGCGGATTCCTATTTGAGGGGATGCTGACGCGCAACCGGAGGGGCTCGCCTCCTGCCTTTCTCATCTGGCTCCATCAGCTCTCCGTTAGGCAGCACCATGTGACTGAAACCGCTGTCAAGACAGACAGCAGAGCAAAAGTGGTTTCCGGTGAAAGCTTTCAAAATAAAACAATAATTATATAAAATGGATTATGTATAACCAACCCAAAATAACAAATGAAAAGTAATACAGTAAAAAACACGCATTTCTACTAATGTCAACAAATTGAAATACTTACTTACTTATGTAAGTAAGGGAAACATTCCTGGCTATGTGTAAGGTCTGCTAACTTATATATATTTTTAGATAGATATATATATATAGATATATAATGAACCGTGTTTTCAGTGTGGTATCATATTTATGCCCATTCTGGATTAAACAGATATTTAGTTAAAGTATGGAGTTGCCAACAAGGACCAACAACAGTAGCATTGAATGAGAAACAGGACTCCAGAGTGTTGCTCTGTTTCTGTTGACATTAAATATATTTAAGTTAGCATAAACTGGTTGTTTGGCAATATGTAAGCCTCTATAGTGTATAGCGTAAGTATTTAGATGAAGTATGAAATTGCTAGTAAAAAAAAAAATCATTTAGTGAAGAGCAAATATATTTTAAGGCTAAAATCAGGGCTAAAATACCTGTGATTGCACTTACATTCAACATTTCCAAAGAAACAGGAGTCCAGGTATGGCTATTTCTGCTAACATTAAATATGTTTAAGTTCACGTAAGCAGGTTGTTTTACAGCACGTCAGCCACTATACTGGATGCCAAATGTCTTTATTTTTGTCTTTATGCCCTTGAAAAGAATCACTTAATATGGCGGCCTTTTTAAATTGCATATTCTTTGCAAAGAGTTACATCAAATTCCAAACAACCTGTTTCACGTATCGGACTATTAAGTTAAAGAAATGTGCTAACATGAGAACTATTTTCAGGTTCATTTAAAATAACATTAGCAGTGTAGTCATGGCCTTATTGCAGGCCTTCGCATTATCAAGCTCTCCTGCTCAAAAGCCATGTTTGAATTACTGTAAGTCTTGAGCTGACAGATACTAAGCAAGCAATAGCTATAGCGTTTATTTTAGTTAGTTTAAGTTGTTTTAAGTTTTTCCCATCCCATTTTAGATTTTACAAGAGGTGTAGTTGTGAGTTTTTTCTCAAATTGACTTAATGTGGGTGTGTGGGGCAGGTTATTGGCTCCAGCCACTTAACATGTCATACCTTCCCCAGCTTCGTGATTCTCCAGAGAGAGCTTCTTCCCACAGTTTTTCATTTTTTATCCAATGTTTGCATGTAGACCATGGTCTGTATATTATCGAGATAGTGTTTCGGTTAGTCAATTCTATTTTTCAGGATGACTATCATAAAATATATTTTCACTGCAGCGTTCAACTAACTAAATGCTTTTATTTTGAAGGACGCCTACTTAATTTCCTGTATCTTTCTCTCTTGTGTCTGACTTGACGCACCTGTGAAGGCAGCAATTCAATTAAAACAGACCTCCAAGCGGCCAGCGTTAGAATAACATCAACTGTTCAAAATTTATTTTAGGAACCATTATTTCTTCACCAATAATACATTATCCCATAATACATTAAATAAGCATTGATTGAAGGATTTGTTAATGAAAAGGTGACAGACATTTGTGTTAAAACTGGATCACGTGTGAGTGAAAACATGAAAATATGAACCCTGGTTCACTAAGCAGACTCCATCTTCTCAGGAAGACTGTAAGATCTGGTTTAAAAGACAGCAAGTGGACGTTGAGTTCTTGCCATTAGAAGCTAATTTGGTTAGAAAATGAATACTTAAATCATTTAGGGTTACATTTAACCATTATTTAAACGGCTTTTAAACAATTCTATAATATATTTAATTCTGGTGTGAGTGCACACTAAAATACAGCAATTGAAATCCTGTTGCCAGTGGACACATCAGGTTTTAACTTCGAGGCATAGATGAGCTATAATCTTCACATCACCATATTAGTGCTCACAACAACACAACAGCAAGAAATGTTGAGTTCAAAATTATTATTTTTTTTTTTTGTACAGAAATGGGTGTAGAAGTTTTGTTGATTGCTATACCATATTTATGGATTAATATGGAGTCCATTTTTTTGATTATTTTGGTTTTTAAAGATTTATTGGGAAGGAAAAGATGGTGAGGTGGTGCGCACCATCCAATCAAATAACAGAAAAGTTATTTCAGCCTGGATTCTGTCGTACAATCATACCCAAACATCACTATTAAAACAACATCTTGTAACTTTTACATTAACATTTAAATTTCCATTTTAAATCATGTTAGTAAACTGTTGCCAACTATAGCTGCTGCTGTTAGCTAATATTAGCTCAGTTTGTTAGCTGGACTGTCCAAACTGTAAGCTCAGGGCACTGGGAGAGTTTTAGTGTTTGTACCACAGGTGATTTGGACTGCTAGAAAGAGGAGGTTTCCAGGCCAGAGGGAGTGGGAGCTTGAGAGGCAATCCCCCACCTGTTCTAACTCAGAAAGTTCTCCTCTCAATTAAGATGGAAGAAGATGGGGCTGTCGATGGATAATTCTGATGCATCTGTGTGTTTAGAGCCAAAACTATAAGTATGACAGCTTCAGCAGTTTTATCTGAGGAACCAGCACAAATTTTCCATTTTTGTGCACTTGCAACCAAAACTCTGAGGACCGAAGAACAGGAAGTAAGAAGAGGTATGGCAAATAATAATATTGTGCCTTATTCTTTGCATCAGGCACACTAATTGTGGACATACTCCTCATAATAGCCTCTGAATTTATTCTTCATTGTGTCTGGAACTTTCTTCGTGGCAATAATAGGGAAGTAGTAAAGTAGTAATAATAGTGAAGAAAATCCGATGAGACTCTGCCTCCAAGGGCACATGCATAATCTTAAACTTTTATGAGCATGTGCCTAAATAAAGAAAGCATTCGTATGCTTGTCTGACAGCCAGTGGTGGCTGTAATCTGCAGCAATGTATGGTGCTTTGTGTTGATAAATGTCCTTTAGAGCTGAAGGAAGCATTGCTGATTTAAGGTTAGGTTATGATGTATTATTTTCCACAGTAGTTGTATCAATACAACATATTCTTTGTGGATTCTGTTGCCCACAGCAGCTCCCCAGGTGACATAAGGTATTTCAACCTGAATAATGGCATATTTTATAAGCCGGTGGTATAAGCAAACTACTGTTTCACCACAGTAATCTCAGGCTATCAGGTCATTCAGGCTATAAGAAAGGATACAATGTATGCCTCACAAATGAAGAATTGGCTATTAGATACTCGTGAAACAGACTTCTCTTGAGTGTGGGTCTGCGCGAGGAGTTTTCACTGGGGGTGCTTGAGCACCAAAACGTGTAACAAAAGAAACAGAAGAGGAAAAAAAGAAAAACAGAGAGAAAGAAAAAGGGAGTGGGAACTAGAAGTGACAGCCTCAGACGTCCTCAAAGAGAGAAAAAGCCTTGTCCTTTTGAGGTCCTTTTTTTCTATTGTTGTCCACTACGAGCCAGACTCTTGGGTCTCCTCCACAATGCAGGTCCCCTCAGAGCAGCACACTACTGGCTGTCCTGTCACTTCACGTTAGTGTCGTTGTGGAGAACAGCAGCCCCCGAGGACTTCGACACACTTGTCATGAAAAAAAGTGTTCTGGACACACACACACACACATATATCGTGAGTCAATAAGGAGTTAAATGGGCAAAATGGGAACACAAGGAGAACCTCTATCAAGCCTTCTAATAGAAGTATAACAGTGACCTTATTTCAGCCTTGGCTCCTCTCTCTCTCTCTCTGTCTTACTCTTCCCCACCCACCATGTTCTCATAAGAAATGCAGTTGTGAATGAGTTAGCTTCATGCATGCAAGAAGTGTAGGACAGTCACTAATGTATTCTACTAGTAGCTCTTACACTTACTGGCTTTGTGTGTAAAAGTGAAACATGTCCGTTACACATTGGTTAATGCCACATGACTACATGCAAAAATCGTTCCTGCATTTAAAAACATGTTTGACCTTCTGGCGTGTCAATCGTCACTAACTCAGGTTGTGTACTTTGGTGTGAAATGTGTCTACAGTAGATTTGAATATTTCACACAGTATTTGTATCTTTGTTGCAAACAGCAAGAATGAAACATAAAACAAGAAAAATTCTTTCTTGACCTGAAAAATAGGAAATTAACGTTCACTAAATAGCTCCCAGAGCTTTTAACCATGTTATTCTGTCTTTATAATCAATGTGCAAGCTCTGTAGCTGTTATGATTTCATCCAATACATTTGAAGAACTCATCTGTGTTAGTTTGCTACTGGTAAACAAGTGGACCTTGAGCAGATAACTAAGCACACTCTATCTGCTGATGAAGATGGTGAGATAGAAAATATCAAAATATATATTCAGCTAGTTTAAATTAAAGATGAGATAAGATGGACTTTGATGATCACACACCAGAAATTCAGTCGAATACACAAGATGGGATATAAATATAATATAGTATGCATGCAACTATGTTTTTTTATTTGACTATAATCACCTCTAAACAAGAATTGTTATATTGTTATATTTTTGTTTCCTTAGAATGAACCTTTTATGACTACAGAGGGAGCAGGTCCTGATCCACGGTGTTCGCCATGTTGAACTGCAGACGGACATATTAAATATTGGCTCTGGTTAGCTGCTTTGTGCATTTCATGGCCAATATATTTTTTCCTTCACACCTGAAATGGGAGGGTGAGCGGAGGGGGTCACAATCCTGCAATGCAAAGTCACATGGACATAGACCCACATGCACAACAAGATACTGAGCAGGACACACCTGCACACAGACTAGATAACACAATGAGGAATGCTTATCTAAGACAGATACAGGTGGGGGATATTTGTATGGGATATGATTTCCTTCCTAAAAACACCCCAACTCGTGCCTGCTCGACGGTTTCCATAAATACCCCGAGGTTATTTTCGGCGACTGGGGGGAGGAGCTCCTCCTGGGCCCGGCTGGACGCAGGTGGGCTGGGCGGCGTGGGACGACTGAGAGGAGAGGAGCGGTACTTTAAAGGAGCAGAGCGGAGGAGTGTGTGATGAAATGAAATGTGAAGTGTTCCCTCACTCAGCCCGCAGACGTGTAAAAGATTCATCAAGCTGGTGAGGAGAGAGAGAGAGAGAGAGAGAGAGAGAGAGAGAGAGAGAGAGAGAGAGAGAGGTGGGACCTGCCTTCGTGCAATCCGAAAGAGGAGGGAGGAGGGGGGTGACTGAGAGAGTTGCTTTTAAGATCTTTTCTATTATAAATCATACCGAGCAGTGGCTACCCAGAAGGCAAATGGAGATCCAAACAAAAGGTCTGTGTGGGGAGAGAAGGGCAGGTCAAGGATTTGAGGATTTGGAGAGAAGAGGGGGTGAGGCAGTGGAAACAGAGTGTAAATAAACTTAAAACATAAAAGAGTAATAAAACTAATAGGGAAAGTACAAAACTGATAATATCCATAATAACAGTTACCTGTAAAATTTGATAAACTTTTTTTTACAGCAGCTATTTTGACATAGTAGTGTAAACACAGGTGTTACCGATGATGCTAATTATGGCTCCATTCCATTCAGGTCCAGAAGAGTCAGTTTGCTGCTGTGGTGCATGTTGATTCACTGGGAAGTCTCTGTTGCAATAAATAATGAACGTGACCTTAATTAGTATAACTGGAAACACCTGTGTTGACCCTACTATTTCATGTCAAAATGGCTGTTGTGGGAAAAGAAAGAGTCTTGTTAAGTATTTCAAGTTTAGAAAATCACATAAGTGAGAATACATTTGGCTTCCACTTTGAATAATGAACCTGTACTGTAATATTCAGTGAAGTGCTTAAAAAAAAAAAAAAAAAGAACAGCATGTGTCTCATCATATAAACACAAGATGGCGCCTGTTCTCCATCAGCGTCATCATCATCGTCAATAGCAGTTAATTTAACCCGCCCCCCTCCCAGACGCACGCACAGAAATCTCAATATGAGACGCTAACATTAGAGAAGTACCAGAGTGAATTTTTACGTTTCCACGCAAATAAATAGGCTTTGATTCATGAGCTGTGATTCAGATTTCTATCAAACATTCTAATTGGTTTATTAGCAGCATATTCAGTTCGGTCACCATGGTAGTAAATTGACTGGCTCTGTTAAAATATTTTTAAATAACACTTTCCACACACAGCTTCCACAAACCAGTTTACGCCCTCTGTCAGCCACATCCCAGTCCTCCCCACCCCCGGTTCACTACCCCACCACCACCAACACCACCACCTCCCAACCCTCCTCCTCCTCCTCCTCCTCCTTTTACACACCGGTTCGCAACCACCCACCCAGGCATTCACCTCAAGTGCGACCGGCCGGCTTGGAGCGGAGGCAAACAAACAGACCCAGAAACAGCCAGGGGCGATCCTGCTGCGTGTTTTCGGCTCACCAGAGAGACACCGGAACACTAGAGGAGGATGGGACGCCGGTGCTTGGATCAGAACTGAGTCTGGTCGGCACACTGAGAGCTCCTCCGACCCGTTTCCAAGTCCTTTTCTAACCGGCTCAGAGTCACGTTTTCGCCGCTGACACAATGGGCTGCTGCAGCGGACGATGCACTCTCATCTTTCTTTGCACTTTACAGTTGGTGAGTTCAGCCACGCTTCTTCTCTACTTGTTGTTTTACAAGTTTTAACTGTGCGAGAAATTGGCTTCAGTGCAATGTTTATTTCAGAATAATAAACTACTAATGAAGTGTTTGTTTTTCAGCTGGGCAGTATGGCGCATGTTCTGTTTAATGCACATGTTGAAAACCGATAACAGATATTACTTAAAGTTCTCTAAGTCACTGTAAGTAGGCTGTCAGACGCACACCACAAACGAGTCTGCATGTTTTCATATTTATCCCGCTTAAGTGTTAACATTTGCTCAAATTATAACTCATGACTCTGGTTTGATTTTGTGTGTGATTAGTAAGTAGTGTTGTTTATTTCTTTATATGATCCGTGTGGAAATTCACTGCTGGGACAGAAAACATATGGTGCTGTTGGTGTTAGAAGTCAGCTCCTCTTGACAGTAACAACCTCAAATAGTGGCACACTGATGGCCAGTACTGAGATAACTATATATTTGTCAATAAATTTATGGAATTTCTCTTTTGACTATTATAATGCTATCCTAATGTATACTCAAATACACCTTAAGTCAGCATAAGGTAGTTCTGTGTGAGGCATCAGCTGTTTTTTGCTGAGTTGTTGCTGCCCCATGATTTAAAACATCTGCTAATACATGTATTTCTTCTCTGATCCTGAGATTTGAGGAATTTGCTCATCGAGAACTCGAATTATCTTGTGTAGCCTTGATCCACATGTCCACAACTCCTAGCTCATTGGAGCATCTCAGTTTCTGATCAGTGATCTTGACATTTTACTGATGGTAGCTGTGCAGTCTCAGATGATGCTTCCCATTGGCTCACAGCCCGGCTTGCCTTTGCCACTATCTCTCAGTAGAGTTTACTTGACAGGGTGTGACAAGGTTATTTATGGAGGTATTAAAACAGAGCCTGCTCACACCATAAGCCCCCCCTGAGTAAATGCTGCTATTAACAGCGAAGGGAGCAATAAAATCTTCTAGAGACAAAGAGTCAAATGGGAAAGTTCTGATATGCTGTATCATGCATGGAGTAACATAGAAATGAAAAGAAAAATGGCACACAGAACAAAAGACATGAAAGTGTATGATGGGAAATGGCAGTTGGTATTAGCCACAGCCACATGTTTCATACCTCTAAGTAATAACACTCGTCCCTTCGATTTAATAATATTGTCTTCCCCCAAGCCAACATCTCAAGACCCCTTCAGAGTAATCCCTCAGACTTACAGGTTTTTGGCCCCTGCTTTGAGAAGTACACACTGTTTCAAGTTTATACACATACAAGCATAGATTCAAGTTTAAATGCTTTTTCAGTGGAAAAAATTTAAGACAAGCATTTGTTGCACTTCTTTCTCACCGTCATGTTAATGACGTCCTGCTGCCTTCGGCCTCAGTATCCCGCTGCTCTTTCCCCACTTCATCTTCAGAACTGATAGAGGGCTGGTGTGTATTTGTGGGTAACACCTGCGTATCTGTCAGGATAGTGAAAAATTGGGAACTCTTACGTTAAAGAAAGAGTCTGCTTGTGTCTCTGTGGCTTAGATCACAATAGCTTCAGTATCGCTCCCTTTGTGAAATCAGTGTCTTGCTCTCTGATGACGCACACAAACACTCACACAAACGCAGAGAGCTATGAATTCACCTTGAGGCACACACCTGTTTTCCCTTCCCAGGCTTCGGACCTCTTTGCCTCATTAGAGAGAAGGAGGTCGACCATTTGTTAAGAGGTTTATAAAGCTGTCAGTGGGCTGCCTAAAAAGTCCCCAAAGACTTCTGGAAACAGCTTTATTTTCCCCTGGCACTATTTCTGGATGACCTGACACTTCCTGTCTACAGGAACACACACTCACACACATACACACCTGCACACTTCTGATGAGTTTAACCTGCAAAGAGGGGTTGCATTAAACCCTGTGTGACCTTTTCAAAAGGTCATCAGGTTGTAGGCGTGTGTGTGTGTGTGTGTGTGTGTGTGTGTGTGTGTGTGTGTGTGTTCGCATGAATATACATGTGTGCATGTGTGCTGGAGTAGCACAAGGGGCTCCCACTCTCCCCCTGGCTGAAACCTATGCATTGACAATGAGCCAGGTTATTCCCAGTCCATTACAGGGTAAAACTACCATTAACAAAACAACATACTCTGCTCCTCAGATGTAAAAATAGCCCTTGTGAACCGCTGTGTGTGCTAATTAGCCGGGCAGAGTGCTTTGATCAAACCTCTTTTGGCATCTCGGCCATCCCTTAATTGAATTGTGGTGCGCTTTCCTCATCAACAGGCCGAGCGGTGGGACTCATCTCTCTGGGACAGAAGGCAACAGATAATGAGCCTGTATTGATCGAAACGCCTCTGTTCCCTCTTCCCTGTGCAGCCTAACTATTCCAGACAGTAGAGTTGGATCGTTGTCAGAACCCCGATCAGCCCTAGAGAATGGCGTTGGCAGGAAGCCCTGTCTGTGTAATGATTTGTTTGTACTCCGAGACACAAGCAAGCTCGTTTTTTTTTGTCTCAACGGCTTGGTTGTTTGAGGTGTTGACCTAAAGTTGACCTGCTGTGGCAGCATTTCGATTGGTCAGATATGGGACCCGGTCCAGACATATTGTGAATGTCAGCGACTGGCCATGAGGAGGGACGTTGTTCTGAATGGAGCTGATGGTTAATGCGGCTCCATGGACAGTGGGTGATTGATGAAGGAGGCCTCTTCGTTGGTCATGGTGAGTTCTGGGAAAGGGCAGACGGTCAGACACACACACGCAGACATAATCACACCGAACAAGGGTAATGAGCTCAGATCTGAACACTGACCCTGAAAATGCCTGGCCATAACTGCTCTGGCAGCACTGACGGATGCAGCCTCACTGAGACACAGACACTATTTCATGCTTCACACTCAGACACACCCACAGACGCAGCTGCGCATTCTGAACTGTGAGTTATAGGTTAGTGGGTCTAGTGCTGGGTAAAGATTACAGCCTTTGTATGAGGAGAGGAAGTGCAGCTTTGTGGGCCTCTGACGAGATGAGAGAAATGGAGGAAAGAGCTGGAAGGGGTTTTATTTGATCATAAGCAAAGAGAAGAAAAATGTGTCCATGTTTCCACAGTGAATGGCTTCATTTGTGCCTATGTAGGACAAAGTCAATTCATTGAAGTGATCCACAGAGGAAGCACAAAGTTTTACCCCATCTACACCCTTAGAAACTACAGTCAGACTACCCACAAGCTTTATGTGAGTGTGTGTGTGTGTAATATCATGCACCACGCTGCCCACTTTTTCCTCTACTCTTTGATGACATAGCTAGAGAATATACTAACTTTGTAGTGAAGGCTTCAAGAAAGAAGAACAGGTTCAACTAAAGTGCTTCCAAGAAAGTTTTAGCAGAGCAGAGTGCCTCCTCCTAAAGAGCGTTATCTCTAAAGGCATGACATTATCCCTTGGCAGGCGTCACGTTATCTCTCACACATTACAAAGGGTTTATGCCACGTTTTTTTTTTCTCCCCTGCTTCCACTGCTAACTTATTTGCTCTATGGAAACACATTCAAATTCACTGTTGAATATTCATGAGCTTAGAGATGCCAGATCTCTTATCTCCCACCTCTCCAATCTACATGTACTTGGGCTGACAGACACTCACATATACAAGGTCTTGCCCCATAGATTTGATATTAATGCATCACACAGCTGCAATTAAGAATAATTACCGCAGCTGGGGCAAATTGCACGGCAATAAAACATTGTATGCTATCAGGCCAGCAGACCTGGGTGTGAGAGCTACTGCAGTTGTATATTTCTGGCCTGTCTTGCCAGTTTCTGAACAGAGGTGATCTATCAAAACCTGGTAACTAGTGAAATATGAAAGCTGTTGCTGGCAAGTGCAAGAACATTTCAATTTTATCAGTTACAGCTGCTACAAACATCTGTTTAGGGTATCTTTTTTGGTGGGTGTTTTGTTGAGTGTATGTGTGAAACTTCTTTAGTGTCTGCGTGAGCGTGGAGTCTGGTGTGATCAATGATAATGAACTGTATTTCCTTGGCACTGCCAGGTTGATGGAGGAGATATGCCAGCGGGAATAGAGTGGATGGTCACAGCTCTTTTATCTCACTGTTTCTTTCCCTTCGTCTTTGTCTCTCTGGGCCTGCTATTAAGTTCTCCCTGGACTCTGATTCATATCATTGTGAGCAGAAACACATTTTTTTTTTACTACTTGCTTTGGCTTGTACAGATGGTGCCAGAATAAGGTAGCATCCCTATCTGAGTTACCCATGCATATACAAAATGTGGCATCTGTGTGTGTGTGTGTGTGTGTGTGTGTGTGTGTGACACGGGTCGCTGTACAGAGATGGGCTCTCAAGAAGCTAGGTGTATTTGCAAAATACGAATTGATGACGACAGCAATGTATTTGTTGTTGTAGATTTAAATGGAGCTGCATTGGTATGTGTTTAGGGTTGTCAGATTATACATGATGATGACTGTATTCATCAGATGTGGACTGGGGCTCGTAGGATTCATGAGGCTGACTCCAGCGTAAGGCGATTCATAGTCAATTATCTGGAACTCAGTGAGCATTGACACCAAGTTTTAGCTTAAACTAGCTTCATAGGCCTCCATGTCCAAAAAAACATCTAAGAGCATACAAAGCAACTGAAGTTGCTAATGTTTGTGACGCCTTATGAAGCTGTTCTCAATTAAACACAACTCATATATGTAGCGTAATGCACTTCATTATTGTGATTATCCAATTAGCACAGCTTTTTATTTAGCTTAGTTTAGCAAGCCTACATTTACTGCAACAGGGGCAGGTCAATAAATAATAAGCATATAAAGAGGAAAAAAAGCAATGACATTGATGTTGAATTGATGCAAGCACACTTATGTCCTAGACTGGAAGCCATATATATTACTCCAAGTCCCCAAGGCACCGTCTCTGCAGCCTGCAGCCTGCTGGCTGAAATGTTTCAGCAGCTTTCAATGTAGAAGTTTGTGGTTATTGATAGGAATTCTGTTACTAGTCATTAGGACCTAGTTAGATGAATTCATTATACATTGCAACAGTTAACAATTCAAATTACATGACCACTGATTACAAGCTGCTGGTCAAACATTGCTTTTAAGATCATTTGTCGAGTTAAAAAATCATCCAATCTAAAATGAAAGTACATATTTTCCAGTTCTTTTCATGGCCGTGTATGAGTTGGCTTACTTGTTTTCTTTCCAGAGATGTTATGAAAGTGGGAAATGGAGGGCAGAAGGGGATCTTGTGATTTGAGAAATTAAAGTCTTAATCCTGTTTTATATTGTCTCTGGGTCCTTATCCTTTTCATTTTCAAGGCCATGCAGGTCGCCTTAATTAGGTAGAGTTGATGTGTGTGTGTGTGTGTGTGTGTGTGTGTGTGTGTGTGTGAGGGCTACGCTTGTGCTGTCAAATGGACCCCTGGTGTTCAGTGCTGATTGTGGTCTTGACCCAGGCTGTGTTGATTGCGATGCCTGAACAGCCCTCATCCACAGAAGAGCGAACACTGGCAGGTCCTGCCTGGCCTTAGCTGCAAGTATCAGCCCCATCAAAAAAAAGTTGATTAAATAGCAGCATACAGTGTTTGAGAAAATGTGTGTGTGTGTGTGTTGTCGGTCATGAGGCAAGGTGACTGCATAATAAATTCACACTCACACCTCAGACTTTTTTGGAGCTTCCTCCGGTGTGTCATCATCTCACCTGAACCTAATGCAACCTGGGTACTCAAGGATGAGAAGCACTGCTTGAATGTGTAATGAGTTTTCATGCTCCGCCCCTAACCTGTATCCTTTGTTAAAACACAACAAGGCTTTGTGTTATCTTCCTCCCCTTTTTTTTTTTTTTTTTTTAAGTCCCGCTCCATCCTCTTCCCCACTTTCTCCTCTTGCCGTGAATATGTTTGAATTATTGATTACCATCTGATTTATCAGCAGGGCCAGAGCCACTGGAGATTTAGGGGAGATGCAGATAGAAAGGTGGAGAGAAGTGGAGGGAGAAAGGCTGGGGGTGGGTAGTGGTTCGAACTCCCACTCTGGGCCAATTATGAGCATGACCCTAGGGACCTGAGATCTCTATGTTTGGCTCTCCTTTTTCCCCTCTCTTTCGTTTTCTTTCCATCTCCCTCTCTCTTTCTGGCACACTGTTACCACGGAAACCTTTATGTATACAATAAGATGCTGAAGAGCCTGCAGGAAATAAAAACCAACCTGTCAAAAGGAGACATGGGAATGTATGATGCAAATCTGAGTTAGCGTGCTGAGGAGAGAGAGACGAGCGCTGGTTTCTCAGGGGGGTTGGGCTGCATAGAAGACGGGGCTCAGTACACATCCTGCTTTCAGGACAACTGTCACTCTAAAGATAGCTCAACTTACATATATAGCCTTTAACCTCACCACAAAAACGACCCACCCAAAATGCAACATAGCAACCAGTCAGACACAGCCGAGTGGTTTGCCCGGGACCGACTTTATCCGAAATATGCTTATTTTCTATTTTGTCTGTGGTTGCTTGTTCAACACAGATTGCACCAGCCACATTTTATGCTAATTGAGAAGAGGTTCTGACCTTCCTCTTGTTTCTCGACCTTCCTCAGAGTTTGGTGCCACTGCCCTTGCTGTGTGTATGTTGGTTTATAATAATGTCTTGAAAAAACCATCCCCTCTTTGTCCCTGGTGGCCCCTTTTACAACTGTTCGCCATTTTAATGTCTTCAATTTAACAGACCATTAATTATGTGGTCATAGCGAAAACCTTGGGCTGGCAAATGTGAGTGTGTGTGTGTGTGTGTGCGCATGTACGCATCCATACTGACGCTTGTGTGAGTGTGTCTGTGTGTGTTCCACATCAGTGACAGTGCAATATTAAGCTATAATGGAGATAAAAGTAGAACTATTTGCAAGCCCATTTCTCTCTTTCCATTCCAACGGTTCCAGTGGTGTCATTTGTTATAGTGTGGCATCGAATAAATTGCTTTGGGAGCACCACAGCTGGGATGACTATCTTGACAGATCGCATTCAGTTGAATGGCTGCAAAGCATATTCATCTCACTCAAATCCTCCTACTGTTTTGGGCATTCAGTCCTTGTTTTACAAGCGGCTGATGACTTGCTCTAATTGTTGTTGTGTGATCAACAACATCAGCAGTAGGATGGCGGGGATGCACACAGCATAACTTCCTCTACTGGTGGATGAACGATTAAGAGTGATGGTATTATGATGAAAAGAGCAACATTACTGACTCAATTATGGAAAGCAGAGCTGGAGGGTACAAACTGCTGACAGCTGTTTGCTGTTCACGACTGCGTGTACTTGATGAGAATTTTCTCTTGTCGCAGCTAAAATGCCGACTTGTTAATTGGGGCGAAACCTAAACAGTTTTTGTTAGATCTGGGGCATGGGGAGGCAAAAAGGGTGAGGGGATTCGTTGGTTTAAGATGCTCTCATTTCATCACCTTCCCTTCCATCCTATCCATTGTTAGTGTGTTTGGGTTTTATCCAACGCTGTTTTTGTCCTGCTTTTCTTCTGTCAGCTCCTCTGAGAAATCAAAGTATCTATGTGTGGCATAGTCTGCTGTCTCATCTTTCATTTTCCATATGACACCCACACAACAAACAACGAATTTGGAACCACAAGAAAAGGAGACCAAACCTCACAAGTGACATTAATCCCTTGGGTTGAGACTGAAATCACAACAACCAGTGCTGCTGCATTCCTCTTCAAGTTGATGCAGCAGAGTCTAAATTAGCTTGTAATAATCCGAACATTGCTGCCACCTTTGCAGATAAACTTAAAAGAAACGTTGGCTGACGGCAAAGTGGAGGAAGACAGATAAAGGCAGGAAGAGAGAGCGAGCGAGAGATAAGCGTTTTACAAGAGATACCAGCCGTGTGAGGAAGGATGTTTGCTGTCACAGTGTACGAATTTGGGTCATATCTCGGTGAACGTTGCCTCATCATCAAGTCAGCGTGTTGATTTGTGTACTGAAGTCCTTAAAATTATGTCTAGTCAGTTTTGTGCTGTCATTGAGAAAGTGAGTATTAAAGCAGTTTTGACATCAGCAGATGTGGGAAATTAGCTGTTAGAAATGGCATGTTTCCTTGAGCTAATGATTAGCCATGACTAACATACAAACACAAGACTTCATGTTTCCTTTCCGTCGAATTTGTGGAACGCTTTTTCACACACGTAGTCATTCTCTCTGATCTTCATCCTTTGATCAACGCTGTTAACATAGCAAGCCTTACTTGTCTTATTGATCTTGTTAATAGGCAGTGGAAATCATATTGCTTTTAAAAAAAATGAAATATACAGTATTACAACTGTGCAACTCTCATCAACTATTTTGTCACTCAGCAGACAGTTTGACTTGTCATACTGTGTAAAGCGCAGCTGTTACTAATGACACTGATGACGGCTCTGATCTATTCAGATTTCGCAGTGAGCTGCGACAGTGAACCAACGGGAACTATACAAGGAGCCTGAAAACTGAAGCAGCTAAAAGGAAATCAGCCATTGTTCATTTAATTATATACACCTGTGCTTCTCCTACTGCGACATGTCCTCTGTGGAAAAGGCTATGAGTGATATGATCAAACTAAAATCGACTTGTTTTCTTTCCCTCTTAAAATGGACGTAATCTTCACACACTGCAGTACAAAACTGTAATGCGGGCAGTCATATGTTGGGGAACTCCTTTTGTACTTAAACTATTGATTTGACTGTATTTCAGCTTCTCTCTTGTTGGGAAACTGGGTATCAGATGGAGAGAGAGAAAAGAAATCAATGTGTCTTAGATTGGGACAACTTTACCCACTAACAAGTGACCGACAGACCCACACAGGGCAAGAAGTTTCAATTGGTCTGAACATGGGCTATATAGAGAGAAGTGAGCTTCATTCAACTGCTGATAAAGCTCAAATGAACTAAATTGACTTATATTGACCTGAACTGAAAACAAATGTGGACTCCAGAAGATGTTAACTTAATCTTAAAGTGAGCCACAATAACAAAGAGAACATTACAACACAACACCCCACGGAAGTGAAAAGTTTCATGTAGTTTGCAGTGTCCAAAGGGGAAAAAGCAAAGTCAATATCAAAGCACTGGCTTTTATCGTGTTTCTTTCAGTGGGACAGATTTGTGTGTTCCCAATAGCACTGAGAGATTAGCATGTTATTAGCACTAAGAGCACTGGACGTTTAACGTATTTCATGTTAAATAAAGAGCTCTTTCATTCATAGGCTTTCAATAGGCACTTTCAAAAAAAAAAAAAACAGCGGTGCAGTGTGCACTTCACTCAGTGTCTGTTTAGCACCACTGCCTAAAACAAGTAGCACTTAGTGAAGTACAAAGGGACTAGCCGCTGTGATTTACTGTGCAGACCATATTTCAAACAGCGAAGAAGAAAGTGGCTTATAAAGGCACCCTACCTCTTAATCCCTGTCTCAGCTCTACTAGACCAGGCACCACCAAGGGCTATCTATCTATCCAACCCTCCATGTACCCATTGAAAGCCACACACACACACACACACGCCATCACACACATACTGAGATTGGCACCATTAGTTACACAAGGACCAGGCAGGCACCAGAGTATAATGACTTTACCCAGGCGAGAGGTGAAAAATTGGATTGGGGAAAGTTTTTGAGAAGTACTTTACTGCCTGCTGGGAGTCACAGAGTAAAGACAAGCCAGGGCAAAACAAGGCGCATTAAAAAAATCTGCCAGCCTCTGATTCATGGCTCGTCTCTGTGTCTGCCTTTGTCTTTATTTAAATTTGGAATAGAACAGTTGTTTTGATTTAATAGTAATAGTAATAACTGTTCTATGAGTGTTTGTAGGCCTGAAACAGCTTGTTTAATCCAATAGCAAACAGGAGGTTGCAATCAACAACTACACAGTCAGGTGCCGCTAAACCCTACACACTGCGGTGGTATACTTATTAATTCACAAGAAAATATATAAAGAAAGCATAAAGAATTAACCAGATTTGTGTAGCAGAGATGTTTTTTTTTGGATTTTCTATCCTGTTAACTATCTCTCCACTCGTGAGAAGTGTTGCGTTCCCCTGGGGGGATCTCAGCAGCCAAATTTGGAACCACTGATTTACAGGGTTATGCAAGCACTCACACAACTGTGGCTCCCAATCTTTTTGACTGGTGACTCAGTTAAATGAAGCTATCTACATGCGTGACCCCTCAAAAACCCCAAAATACAATCTGAAAATAACTAGGTTATATGCATCAAAGACTAATTTATAGAAAAAATTAAAGTATTTTTCTGTCTTGCACTGACAACACAAACATTCTGTAGCCAATTGGTTGATGGATATACAAAAAAACAACAACATTATGACCAATTTAATATCCATTAATGATGTACCATGTGATCAGAGCTGATACTGAGTACGCTTGGATACATTTAGGTCCACTAGTATTAGACATATTGCCACACAGACCTCAGAGCCATGACCTAAACCTAAGTGACCCGATTAAGTATAATTTGGACCCTGTCTGACTCTGAACCCAGGTCAGGTCTTGGTTCCTTTTGAACAGAGTGAACCTGTGAATACCTTTTTTCCTCCTCTGCTTTATCTTAAAGGTCCAGTGTGTAAGATTTAAGGGGCTCTATTTACAGGATATGGCAGAAATTGAATATAATATGCATAATTATTTTTGCATTAGTGTACAATCACCTGAAAATATGAATTTTTATGATTTTGTTACCATTGACTGAGCCTTTTTATATCTACAGATGTGGTGGATCCTCTTCAATAGAGTCCACCATCCAGAGCCCTGTATATTTATTAACAAGAAAAATTTTTAGAAGAAGAAGAAAGTTTTAAAAAATTTACCAGATTTTGTGTAGCAGAGATGTTTTTATGATGGGGGGGGGTCTGATTTACAGGGCTATGTGAGCACTCATGCAACTTCTAAATAATTTCCATATTCATGGGGTAAATCAAAACAGCTGTTATATGTCAAAACTATATGAAGAGAAAGACAGTAAAGGAGAAAAGTCATGAATCAGAAGCCTGGTTGGCTGTTTAAAATGTCACTACTAGTGACTCCCAACAGGCAGTAAAGTATGTCTGCCAGTTGGTGTGCAAAACACATACGAAACACGACTGTAACAATTTGGATATTGCTTACAAATCTCCCCTCTGAATCTGATTGTTTTATCAGGCTTGGGCTCATTGGCTAATGTGCATTTGTATATCTAACTAAAAACAAGCCATTAGCGAAGCCATTGAAATAACAAAAAAAAACAGGCGATAACATGATCGTAGGATTTCTCTGTAATTTACCCTCACATCTGCCACTCCTCAATGTCATCCTTCTGCCTGACTGGGTGTGAGTCAGAGTTATATGCCTGGACATAGAGACAACTGACTCATGCAGCCTAAAGTCATACAGAATGGGCTCGCACACACACACAGACAGACACACAGACCTGCTTTTCAAAGCCACAGATACTGATGACACATTCAGTAACATGTTATCAGAGGACATTGCACAGAGGGCACACGCAGAAAGAGAAACAATGATGTGATTTATAGTATCCGGAGGCTAAGGTGAAAATGAGAGGGTCACCAGTCACCTCCGTACTCTCGTGCTGGCGGGCGTTGTCAAATCGTCTCTTCCTTTCACACCTAACACCTCATCAGAAGTTTGTCCTACATATCACTTAACTGTGACAGCACAGTTGAGATATTAATCATAAAGAACCGTCAAGCCACCCTGCCATGTTTTGGTTTCTGTTTGAAATCCCAGTTGGATCCATAGGCAAAGCATGCATTTCAGCCGCTTATCTTGAGCACGCACGCTCATCTTAATTAGCTATCAAATGATGCGGATCAAACGATTTTCTTTCCTCTCAGATACATTTGCTCTGATCCTCTCATCCCTCTTTCATCTGTAGCTTACTCCTCTTTCTTTTCTTCACGTCAAAGAAAGTGGTGATCACTGAAACGTTTTGGGAAAGGAGGCATTATAGTGTAAGTCTGTGTCCACTTGTGTGTTGTTCATGGCTCTGTTTGTGCTCCCTCCCTTTTGAAACTTAGAGAATATACACAAGCTCACAGATACAACAGGATTGAGGTCTACGATCCTTGTTAATAACCCTTACATGACTGAAGGAGAGAATAATTGATGGTTTCGGAGAGAACAAAACAACTCGAGTGAAAAGAAAGAAGGATGGGGCAAACAAAGTATGGGCAGCGGTGGAGGTGAGAGAGGGGCTTGTTGCATCCTGCTGTCGTACCCACCCCCTAATTGCTTAGTATTTATGGTGGGAGGAGTGGTATGTGTGGGCAACATGCTTCTCCACATATACACACCCAAAACCAAAATACACACTAAGAGATTCCGTCACCCTAGAGGGAGTCATTTGTGCTAGCATGAGGTCGGTGGGAGGCTTTTACGGGTCGTTATGTAGCCGGCTCTCTATTCCTGGAAGAGCGTTGGTATCTTTTGATCAAATTCTACCCCACTCTCCAGTAACCTGCTTCCTATGAATTGTGGGCTAATTGTGCCATATGGGTTTGTGTGATTGTGTGTGTGTGAGTGTGTGAGTGCATGTGTGTCTGGGTGGGCAGAGACCTTTCTATTCTTGATTGATTGTTGTCATCTTGGCGGATTATTGAGTTAGCAGCGAACGTGATAGGCTTACTACAGCATCTCAGAGGAGAGAATACACATACACGCACGTCCCTCATGCCCATACATTTCTTTAATTCAATGACGGCTGGAAATATTTCAGGGAAAGGGTCCATAGCTGTGTGTAATAAGACCATCTAGGGATCTAAAGTATGTGTGTCGGATTGATGAAGGTTCGTGCTCATTAACACGACTGCTAGCCTGTAGTGGAGCAGTGATCCATGTAGGAATGCATGTGTGCAGAGGACATAGTGTACGTTCCTGTGAATGTTTGAATAATAGTGAGCAATTTGTTGTGTTAAACCTCGAATGTGTAATAAAAACAGTCATAAATTCAGTTTACAGTCATGCCAAAGATATTTTACAGTTAACCTACATACTTTAATCAACTTTTATTTTGCTGATTAAGTGCAGAAAGTCTGTAAATGAGCTTCCCCCCCAAAATTAAAATGTCTTCTTTCTTTTAGTACCAAGTACACCCAGATAAAACCTCAAGGCTATTTGCATTCATTCATCCAAATAGAATAAAAGCTGTTTAACAGATTTTGTAGTCTTTGAATCTGGCTTCCTCCCCCCATCAGGATTACCAGAGGACATTCTGAGAGCTCTGCAAGATGAACTCCCTATCTTCTCTCTGATATTGTGTGGGAGAGCTACAATTTTTCTTTTCAAAATTATTAATTTGGTTTTCAGAGAGGAGCTATAATTTTTAACAGACCTCGACTAGAAAAGATTTAACTATTTTGACGCGATTGACTGTGGTCAAGGTTGCCATTTTTGATAGTCATAAGCAGGGGCAGACTGTGGGTGAAGGCAGACACTCGAAAAATAATAATTAGTTTGTATAACATGTTGTCCAACCACCTCTGAAGGCAAATGTGTTTATAAGTGACCACACTGAAAGGTAGGGGGAAAAGTCTGTCCTTTTTATAGAGAGAGATTGTTCTGATATGTCGATAATGGTGCCCATTTTCAGACAGTCCCTCCCGATAGACATTCACAGTCTTGCAGTCAGTTGTACGTCTGAAATACGAATGATAGGTCTGTTAAGTCAGGAAAAATTGAAAGAAGAGAACTTGAGAGAGAAGTTCAAACTCTCAAATTTCTCACTTCTGCACAGCTGGTCAATCATTGCATGAAATGACTGTGAATATTAGGATTGTCAGTTTAAGAAACTTACATAAATTGTTGGACATAGCCCTTCCAATCCGACACTGGAAAGGCGTGGGGGGATGGGGGTTTTCCAAAGTTTAGCTTTCCTTTGTCAGTTCATCAGTTCACTTTTTTCTCACCTGCTGAATAAACTGAACTGTTGCAGCTTTAGTTCTTTGGTTGTCTTTATGTGTTCGGGTCCCAGATGCTTGCCCACCTCTAATCGGTTGAAGATATGCTTGTTAATTTCATTCATCAGGTGTAAAATTGCATTTCTTACAAATTTGTCCTTTGAATTCGATTGGATCAGGACATCAGGCTTGCTTCTCATTAACATTACACCTTATTTCTTATGTCTTCATAAAATGCCCAGACAATTCAAAAGGGTCTGTCCTGTAAGCTGCCCAACCGTTTTAACTGCGGCTTAGCCTCACCTCATCTTTGCTGACGTCCTCCTGTATGGGTTTTATTGAATTCTTTAACCATGACCCAGAGCAGACCAGAAGATGTACGACTCCTTTGACTTTATTCATTTCCTTCAGGAGGATAGAGAGAGGTTATTAAGAGGGGGGGTGGGGGCTCCGTCGTTCTATGTTAGCATATGTCATTTGTGATTTTTCTCTGCATTATTTCCCGTTTCTAATTTATCTGTTTTTTTGCCATCTTTTTTTATAATATTCACTCCGTCCATCTCAGTTCCTCTCCTCCTTCCAGTAGAGTGCAAGTGCTTATCTCTGGATTTCTGAGCTATTCCCTGACATTGGTATGATAATGCTTGTGTGCAGATCACAGTTCACTCACCTCACCCCCCACACACCCTGTCTGTGGAGTCATTGCCCTCGCCCCTTTTTGCGAAGATGTGTTCATTTTTAATTATCACTCAGTATTTGATCATCTCCCTCCCCTGCCTGTCACAATGTCTCATTGGGTTACTGGTAACATTTCCATTACATTAAGAAGAGCAGCAACGTGTGTGTGTGTGTGTGTGTGTGTGTGTGTGTGTGTGTGTGTGTGTGTGTGTGTGTGTGTGTGTGTGTGAGAATGTGCTCTGTGGTGCGTTTCTGTCACTGCGGCAGAGACGAGATTCCTCCTTCCCTCATCCATCTTCAAGCGCTTGGCTGGAAATGACATGTCGACACACAGCGAAACACATCGTTGCTTGAGACGTACGCGCACACAAACACAAACACAAACACACACACACACACACACACACACACACACACACACACTGGGAATGGAATTGGATTGGATTGGCAATGAAATTCTAATTAAATGGTTCGCATGGGTCCCCCCTGTTTTTTCCCCCAAATGGCATGCTAATTGAGTTGATGCAAATAGGGATTCACAGTCTTAAAGGTTCAAATTGCTTGGTTTTGGGTTTTTTTTGCTGTTGCACAGAACGTTGCATGCAAAGAGCTCAGGTAGGGGGAAGGGAATATCAAGCATGGAACGAAAGGACTTCATGAATCAATCTTCTTTATGTACAAAGAATCGGCCTGAAGTCGCTGTTAACGTAGGAGTGGAAAGGGTGAAAACTGTGGAATCCCTTTCTTCATTGTAGAGGGTTTAACTTTGCTTGTGTGTGTGTGTGTCCATGTGGCATGTATACACGTTTACGAGCAAATGTTTTAATAAGCGCCTAAGCTCACTGCAGTGGTATTATTAAGGAAGGCCCTCGCCTCCCATAAAGTTCCCAGAGAATTCTCGTTCCTAGAGGCCATTGGCAGGAACGTTGGAAATGGTGAGCTTCTCTTTAGCTCAGCGGGGTTTGAATCGATAAATCTGTCATTGTTTATTTTATAAAACTTCCACTCTTCACCTCTGGGCGCTACTCACAGTCGGAGGCTGAACACTCAAGCTGTTCATGTCGACTCACTCAATATAGGATTGTTGGCCAATTGCTGTGAGGTGAAAGTATATTGTCTTTAATAAACTATGATCGGTACACAAGTTGCCTAGTTTGACATTTTTCTAGGGCTGTTTTATGGACTGTAGATTTGGCAACCCCAGAACGTTCTTCGCAGTTCACCATCACAGCAGGGGAGGTAGTTTGCTTCCAAGACATGTCAACCTAATAACATTTGCCTCTTGTTCTTTAGGTGCTGGCTTTAGAGAGACAAGTCTTTGACTTCCTGGGTTACCAGTGGGCCCCAATCCTTGCCAACTTCTTCCACATCATCATTGTCATCCTCGGCCTCTTTGGCACCATCCAGTACAGGCCGCGCTACATCGTGGTGGTGAGTACACTGAAGACTAGCAGTTCACATGAAAATCTGTACAGCCTGTCACATAATCCTCTTCCTCGCGGTTTTTGTTAAGCAGCGTCACATCACTTTGCATTAGTCCTTTGCCTGTGAATCTGATCAGACGTGTTGTTGCCTTTCCTCTCTAATTGCAAAGTGTGCTGCACTCTCTTGAGCATTGTGCAACACCCTTAAATCACTCTAATCCCATGGTAATTAGGACTAATTAAAGGGGGTGGGGGGTGTTGGGGGGGAAACTAAGGAGCTCATCAGATTTATACTCACCGTTGAGTTTCTGGACAGAGAAGGTCATTCTTTGAAACACGTTGCAAAGCTTGTGTTTCCTGATTCCTTTTGTTAGAAAGTGCCATTATGAAGCACCATGAATGTGCTTTTATGCACTTCAGTTTTTATTTTTATTTTAAATCATCTGAGGCATTTAAAGACTATTTTTGAGCAGCTGTAGAGGAAGCACAGATGGCAATGATAATGACAGGAAAGAATTGGGGGAAGCGACAAAGAGATGGAGTATAAACGAGTAAATAAAGAGAGACGGGGAGGAGAAAACAGAGCCACACAGGATAAGGTGAAGAAACAGAGGAAGCAGGAATTGAAGGGAGGAGAGGAAGGAGGGAAAGTAGACCCATTGTCTCATGTTAAGTGGAAAATGGGAGAGAGAGCAAGCTCAGGGGTTTCGTGATTCAACATGTATGTTTTTTACGAAGGTGCCGTTTTGCCCTCCGCTCTTCCTCTGACGCCTTTTGACATTTTAAACACTCATTTCATCGTGAGTCAGAAGGTTTCACAACATTCACAATGATGACTCTCTCTCTGTCAGTGAATACCTGTCCGTGTCTGTCAATAGTTGGCAGTCTGACTGTACAATTTTATAAATGGTTGGAGTCTTGAACTTAATTCAGCCTTGTCTGTTTAACAACCTGCAACTCCCTCAGGGCTTAAATAGACTTGCTGAACTTACTGGCACCTTTTTAAAAAAAGAAAAAAAGTGAGGTCTTCCATATAAATTCACTCGTGTGGATGGTGTCTGTCTGTGTGTGTGTCTGTGTGTATATTGTGTGGTATGTGTAGTAATGCATATGTGTACTTTGCTCAGGAGCCCATTCATTTAACCTGCCATTTTATTCCGTAGCTGTGATATCCTGTTATGTTCAGTTCATTTAGTTTCCATGGAGCTAATCTGTCTGTGTCTTTGCCCTCCAGTATACAGTATGGGCCGCTCTGTGGGTAGCCTGGAACGTCTTCATCATCTGTTTCTACCTGGATGTAGGAGGCCTGTCCAAGGTGAGACTTTAAAAATTTCAGTCTGCTGCTTTTGCCAAATCTTTCGTCACTCATCCATCAGCCGAGACGGATGATGAATGTTCTTTTCTCTCTAAGGTCATGGTTTGTGGGGGAGTGAAGCCTGATTGATATTCTTGTGTCCAAGTGTTGCGCCACCTACACTGTAGGTGTGTTTTCAGGCATGGTGGAAACCTCGTCATAGCTGACATACACTTGGCCGCAGAAAATAGTTTTCTCAGACTGGCTGGCAGTTGTTCTTTTAAAAGTCTCAAGATAAATAGAGGTTGAGGGCAGAATCTCACTTGTAAAACCTTGCAATAACACTGTAATATATGTAAAGTATTTCACTTTTTTAAATACTTTTGTGAAGAAATATAAGATTTTTTTTTTCCTTAAGCCAGTGTCATAACTAATTTCACACTACATTTTTGAACTTAATCTTTCAAAGGAGGTGACTGCTGACAGTGAAAATGTGTTTGATTCGACTTTGCCACCGCAGTAATGGCGCCATCGCTAGAGAGCACATAAATATAAACATAAATAAGCCAAAGATTAGTCTATAAGGGGACACGTCAAACTGAACTCTGGTTAACACTATTCTAAATTAACAAGATGTCAACAAGATGTATTCACCTGCACATTTCCATAGCAACAACACTTGCTATAGTTGCTACTTGCTAACAGTAAAGTTAGCTCCTAGGGGTAAAACAGACAACCATGTGTCAAACTTTTAAAAAATTGCTGACTTCAACCCAGGTTCTTGTTCTGCTTGTGGAAGGGGGCATGGCAAAAATACATTAGTACACACTGGGACTGTATTCTTTCTTTTCATTATTTTTGTATTACAGGACACCTCCTTGTGTATTTTTACTTTAATGGTGTCTACACACACTGCATGGACATTGCCAAAACACTGTATTTTGTATATCTGACTCTGGTGCTGGTAGCGTTTGGTGATATTAGGTTGAAAAAGGCAACGTTCTCAGTAATACCAGACAAACATACCCTTTGTGATTTATAGCAAAGCAGTTTCCAGTGCAAACTTTCTCCTTTCATAATGAATGAGAGAACGGTTTCAGCAGGACAGGGAGAGATGAAGGCAGCGATGGTTCTCTGGAAGAAAACTGATCAGTCTCATCTTTGCCAGGAAAAAGACTCAAGTCTGATTTAGTTTTTTTTTCCTCCTGAAAATGATTCAGCTTTAATTCCGACCTTTTGCCAATGTTTTCTTTATCACACCAGTCATAGCTGCTCCTTCTAAAAGTATATTGGAGCATTCTTAAGCTTTATCAGTGCTGAACATTATTTGCTATAACAGGATAACATGCACTGCTAGCAGGTACTTTTTGCGTATGTCAAGTCTGAACGCCCTGGTGTGAACAGCAAACACTGCCCAAGTAAACAGAATTACTTGCAGTGTATAAAGAATGCATGACATCTAATATGATCTCACCAAGCTATAGATCACTCGCTAAGCTTTAGGAGTCTGCACCACAACTGCAACACATCAACAGAGATGTATAACATGGCCTTGAAGAATCTTCTACCACTACTACTACGAGAGGTGAATAGGGTAAATATTTTAACTAATTATCACCATTAAACATCCCCAGTTAATTACTTACATTATTTTTGTATTACATTTTTTTCTAAAGTTTTATGTTTAAATATCACATAAATTTATGTTTAAATATCACATAAAGCATTATTAAATACTAACTTTTATTTATTCAGAAGTCTTCAGATGCAAATGGACAAAGTGAAGTAATTTAAACCCACTAAATCTTGCTTTCTTTCCGCTAGTCTAAAAGAAATGTTATGAATGCAAAATAGGGATGTTTTGCAGTGATAGACTTTAGCTCAATCAATCCAATGTCAAAATTGATCAGTGCATGAAACAACAATGTTTTTTTATCTTCATCTCTGCTGACCTGTTGTTGAGTTCAAGCTCACAATTTAATAAGTAAATAATATGGAAAAAAATCCTCCTCCCAAACCACTATGCACATACATAGACTCTCTTAAATTTGTATGTATACTTAAATTTACACAACCTTGTAATTTATCCACCCTCCCTCTCCCTGTCAACTTGTCGTCTCCCATTTATTTCACTCTTTGATCTTTTTTAATTTATTCCACATATTTTGCAAGTTCCATAACTTGTCTATTTTTATTTTAGCTTTCTCTTCTCTTCTCTTCTCTTCTCTTCTCTTCTCTTCTCTTCTCTTCTCTTCTCTTCTCTTCTCTTCTCTTCTCTTCTCTTCTCTTCTCTTCTCTTCTCTTCTCTTCTAGCTATTGACGTGTGTCTTGCCTGCCTGACCATTCAGAGTAATGAATTCATGTAGGCAACAGTCATCTCAAACCGGTTCAGACAGCCGAAATGAATCTCAGAAACACCTTCCCAAGCTCTGGCGACTTTGTCATTGTGTGATAGACCTTGGCTCCATCATGTGTGCCCATCTCACTGCATATGTCTATGTGTGTCCACTATGTGTGTGTGTGTATGTGTGCGTGTGTGTGTCTTCCTGCATGGTTCCTTCTAGAATAATGAGGCTTGTAGGGGCCAGCTGCTTGGGGCTGAGGCTGGGCATTAACCCGACAGATGGAGCCAGCCTGGGCTCCCAGCTCTGCATATGGTGGCCAGGAGGAGAGCTGGCTAATGGAGCGCACACACACCCACCCAACCACCCACACCTCATGCACACATGCACGACCCAGCTTGGCTTATGGCTTTCAGAGAGATCCCCAAGACGTTTTATCATAAAACAGAGTCAGCTAATTCTGTCTGACTTGCCTTGACCGATGTTGACAGGACTGTTCTGGTGGGTGTGTTAGACACACTGTGTTTGTATGTATGTGTGTGTATTTGTGACAAGGCCCTCAAAGTGAGGGGGCAGGTTGCTGGAGTCATATGCCACATGCTCTGTCACCTCCTATTGATCCCTTATCCCTCCCCATGGCGCAAGACAGACTGACAGACAGACCCCTGCTACTCTACACACACCTCTGTTTTAAAGAGTCCACAGTCATTCACTGCTTCTCTTTTTAGCCATTTATTCTCACACTCTACACACAATGACTGCAGACATCAAGAATTTGGATTCTAGTCTGTATGAAGCCGTCTGAAAAACCCTTCCTTTGCTATTTCATAACTGAGGTTTTCAGAAATGTTTTCCGATAATTACAATGTTAAGCTCTGATTCTAACAAATCTCTCATCAAATAACTTTCTCCCCTGCTTGTCTTTTGAAATTGGAAAAGACAAAAACACACAAAAACAAGTAGTCACTTATCTAAATAGCAAACATCTGTCTGGCAGGCAGTTGTTTGAATGTTAGGCTTTTGATTTTCTGATTCAAACAAAATCTGGTGAATGCAGGTGTTCCCATTCATTCAATGGCTGCAGCAGTGCGAGTCACACGATATGCCAAAAAAGCGGCAACCTGCAGCGGAGAAATTGATCCAGAAAGCCAAAAACTATCCAGGTGGAGTTCATGGTCCAAACTCTCCCAGTTGTGATGCGGCTTGGTTTATCTCATGTATCCAGATTCTACATCTGTATCTGGCTCACAGTCTATGCTGCAAAAAAAATGACACCAAGAAGTTTCCTTTGGTCTGTGTCCATTTGTTTGAGAGAGAGAAAAAGAGGCAGCGGTGGTTAAGCGACATAGACAGTGAATGGGAGTGAGGTAGCACCAACAGCGACAAAGCCGGTGAATCAGAGAAATAAAAAGTTATTTTCTGATTGTTTAATATTTGTTCATCACAAATAAACACACCCACAAACCCCAGCAACACCACCCATACCCCACACTACACCGCCTTGCAGTGATTCACTGCAGTGCCTAATTTGGTCTGAATACTGCCTTAGGGGTTTGGCTGGATGGATGGCAATGCTGTCTGCCTGCCTATCAGTCCATCCCTCCGCCAGTTTGGTCCAAATTGAAATAATCCCAACAAATATTGGATGGATTGCCATGAAATCACACTGAAAACACACTTCCTACTGAATTTGGTGATGCACTGACTTTTTCTCTAGTGCAACATGAGGTTGACATTCTGGTACCAATTGAAATGTGCCAACAACTTTTGGATGTATTACCATCAAATATGGTATGAGCATGTTGGCATACATTTAACTCAAAGCACGGTCGTACATAAGGACAGCCTCACAGATGATGGCTGAAGATTATTTCCAGTTTACTTTTGTGAATCAAAATTGTTAAAATTTTATTGTCCTAGGGGTAGATTTACTTTCACAGCCAGTACAACATAAAATCTAAATCTAAATGTATCTGATTCAGGATATCAAAGGATTTACACAATAAATAATACTTGATAAAATGCTATTAAACTCCAATGCTGCTCCAGAGTGAGTAAATATATGTTTATTTTGGATTCATTACAGAAGCCTACGCTGCTTCTGTCTCTGTGATTGCATGTATAGCTGATTACACAATACAAGTGTTATCAGTAACATTTCTCACATTTCTGTTTGTTTTGTTGGACAACTTTGTGAACATAAAGTACGAATTTGAAGGACAGCGCTGTTTACCAGCCCAGAAACTCTGCAGTTTTGCCTGAGTTAACAGGTAGCATTTACGCTCGTAAATGCTCGTAAATGCTACCTTTTGTTTTGATTTTGTGACGACAACATAAATGTATTTACACCTACATTAAAACACAATATAAGTAAAGGCAAATGTACAGTTATGTTGGTGCTAACTTAAAGAGGAAGAAGACAAATTAACTGAACCTTTTTTCCTATTGTTTTGGTGCATTAAACCTTAAAATGTTAATATGAATGTCATTTTCACATGCAAATGAAGTTTTCAGATTAATCCGCCTCAGTGTGGATGTAGTCCAAAACAGTCCCAGCTTTCCTCTCTCTTAAACTCCACACCCAACAACTGCAGACTTTATTTTAGAGATTAAAGGCGACTATACTCAACACAGTCTCTCTAGCTCCTGAATCAATATGCAACCATCGTGCATGCAAACCTTTTGTGAAATGTAAGTAAATACAACACTCTCATCAGAGCCAGAAGAGTCTACAGTGCCCAGTTAGCCTCTCAGGTTTGCTCCCCAATGTGATCACACAAACATAAACTCTCTTTTCTGTAAACAATAAATCATGAGAAATGAGATTCTAATCATTTAATGTTTAGCTTTATGCTCTCATGTCTCTAGTGATTTGAGTAACAGGATTGTCTCCAAATATGTATTGACTTTTGTTAAAGAAAATAGTTTGAGCAGTATCAGTAGTCTAACCTTGAATCTATGATATGAACGGATTGATTTGTTCTTTGGGGTGCATGGGAGCATAACAATAACACTCCTGACAGTAAGTTGCCAAAAGCTTCTTGAATATCGACTGCTGATATACTGTAGCCGAGTGCGGCTAAAGCTTGGATAGAGATGGTTTCCCTAGCTCGCAGGCTCAATCAATGGCATCTGTCAAGTCATTAGTCTTCACAATCCTACCTATTGACCTTCAGCCGCCCTTGTTTTTGTGACTGTGAGAGAGAATGACAGAATGACAGAGAAGGAAAATAGATACAGGAGATGATGATGGAGAAAGAAGAAAGGGAACACATGCGGTAGCATCATTTTAATATTGTTGATGACTCCTGTTGCAGCTATTTCTCGCTGGCAAAAATGTGTTGTTGAAAGTTGTTACTATCAGTAATTTGTTGATGATGTCT
The DNA here is from genome assembly GCA_036365135.1 of Miichthys miiuy. Taxonomy (NCBI): domain Eukaryota; kingdom Metazoa; phylum Chordata; class Actinopteri; family Sciaenidae; genus Miichthys; species Miichthys miiuy. The sequence continues at coordinate 12,800,052 of CM071606.1, read as the reverse complement.
ACATGTCAGTGTAGTGGGGGTGGATAGGCATCAGAGATGTTTCCTGACAGCACTTGGCTCTGTTAATAATGCATGTCTTGTCACCGAGGGGCAGATGCGGGTTAGATTGCTGTATTGGGGTATTGATTGGTGTGAGCGTCTGTATGTGTGGCCTCATATGGCTGTGTGCAAATTGAACATCGCCAAGAGCTATAGTGTACAAGAGCTACATGTATAAAATGCTTGGTCTGAAAGTTTAAAAACTTTCCTTTCAAACAGCAAGTCTGTAGGCTCAGACTGAATTTGTTTACTCGTAACCTATGTATTTAGGCATGCCATATGTCTTATTAATATTCAGTGAAGAAAAAAAAATGGTTTCACTCGCCCTGGTTTTGGAATATCCGTTTTTGAGAGCCACAATACAGTGAGGGTGATTGAAGTTTAATTTAGTGGTCACAAAACATTCAGCAGCAACTTCTCTTTCCTGAAACAATGTCCCTGTTATTCTGGAAAACCACAAAACACACTGTCAGCTGTTTTCACTGGGCATATTTATCCACCAGAAAGTAGTTCCAAAGAAAACTTTTGACTGTGAGATCTGTGGTTTATCCTGAGAAACAGACACACACATTGGTTCTAGAAAGACGGATGTGTGTAACTTTCCGACACTTTAAGGCATACAAACAGAATTTTATTCACCTGTATAGGGGTGACAGCAGAAATCTCAAAAACTGGGTATATAAATACAAACATGTCTAGATAAAATAATAAAATGTGATGTCAGCCAAGCTAGAGGCATGGCTCTAGGGATACCAATATTGATCAGATCATTTTGATCCAGACTGAAATATCTCAACAGCTATTGGATGGATTGTCATGAAACTTTGTACAGACATTCATGGTACCCAGAGGATTAATCCTAATGACCTCTTCCTGCTTTCCCTCTAGCAGCACTATCAGGTCGAAATTTTAATTTGTCCAGCCCTTTGGTTTACGACCAAATACCTGGAGAAAAAAAACAACTAATTACATTCCGATCAGCCTCAGCAGTACCTAAAGTATGTTATAGCTGCTTAGCATCAGGATGTTAGCATTCTCATTTTGAGCATGGTAGTATGCTGATGTTAGCATTTAGCTTTGTCCAGTCTTGCAGAGCTGCTAGTATGTCTCTGAGTCTGTGTCTTGTTTATAACCAGTTTAATTTATTTGTCACATATAATCATAAAAGAACAATTATAGTTGAATGTATTTATGTGGGTTCCTCCTGCTATACATTCTTAATAGAACTTAAGTATTAATAGTAATAGTTAATAGGTAGTAATAATAATAATAATAATAATAATATATTAATGACAATGGCAATAATAACAAACAACATTAATAATAGCAATAAGTCCTAGGCAGTGTCCTCATTTAGGATCCTACTGGCCTGAGGGTAGAAGCTCTTCTTGAGCCTCTCAGAACTGGTCTGGTGTATCTGATACCTTCTTCTTGATCATAGCAGAGAGAAAAGGGTGTTATCCGGGTGGTTGGATAAAAAGAAAACATCCAACATCTACCACAGGTGTCCAGAGATAAGCTCCCTGCCTCCTGTACAACATGGTTTGCTCATAAAGAATACATGAATGTACATCATCAGTAAAGAATAAAGTCCAAGCAAAGAAGTTAATGTTTTTTTTCTCCTTTCAGGATAGTGACCTGCTGACATTTAACATCTCAGCCCATCACTCTTGGTGGAGTGAACACGGACCTGGCTGTGTGAGGAGAGAGATGCCGCAGGCTCCAGGAGTCCGCACCACCGAGAGCCACTCCTACATCACTGTCATGGGCTGCCTCATGGACTACCAGTACATCGAGGTCATGCATAGTGGCACACAGATTCTTGTTGCTGTGAGTACAAGCTGGAGATGGTAACATGTGACTCTAGTCTCTGTTCATGTGCAGATACATACATGTGTGAACATGCCACAGGAACTCATCATATTACATACTTAACACCAGCAGCAGCCTCACTCACCGTGGGATTTCATGTATGTGAAAGGTGAACATGATGGAAAGGAAGGTGATGTTATTGTTCCCCCTCAAGCACTTTTCTCAATATAATTCCACAGCACTCTTGTATTTTGTCTATCGCAGCCTCCCTTCCTCTGTCCCGGTCATTGAATGAAAAATTGATCTGTTGTTTTGTCTGGCTGAGACTCAGACTTGCCAGCTGCTAACAGGTTACTCAAACACTGGAAGGACTGTTATTGTCCTCTTTATACAGCTCTGTATGAATACGCCAGAAAGTCACATCCTGCCAGCATGCACATTTGCACACACTCATACATAACTGACTAACCTGATATTGGACGGGGGCCAGGACCCTCTTAGTTGCCAGCACAGCAGGTACTTGGGTTTAGGCTTGAACATTACACACATTTCCTCACAGTAACATTCACTTAACACACACTTTGACTCCACATAAACACACCCACACCTTTTTTTCACACTTGTTATCACTTTATTACTTGTGGAGTAGATTTAATGGTGGCAGGAGGTGACCGAGAGCAAGAAGGGGCTAATACACAGCAGCTTCATCAGCCTTCAGTGTGCTGTTGGGTTTCATTCTTACCATCTAATCTTGAGCTAATTTACACCTGGGAGAGCACAGTGAATGCAGTTAACTGCATGGCGGATTAGAAAACTAGCAGAGAGACCCAGTGTTGAGAAGCAATGGATTGTACCATTCATCCCCTCACCCCCATGGAGAAAGATAATAAAATGGCTGACCTCACTTTATAGCCCCAAGTTTCTCACTGAACCTCATTAGCTCTTGCTCTATAGGCAGTGAATTGGTTTATTCGTTGCCTCATGTGGACTTTTGAGAGATGGCAAGACATTTTAGCTGCATTTTTACATGGTATTGTCCAACTAACTATTCAACTGCATCTCTGTGGGAACAGCTCCTGAGAAAGGCTGGGAAATTGGTGCTGAAAATCCCTCATCACAAATGACATCATTTTCCTTGTATCCTCACTTCCTCTCAGGGTAAAAGCAGAACACCTCTTAGGAAAAAAAAAAATCCTTTTTAAGAAGTCCACTGGTGTTTTGGTTTGTCCCTTCTCCTCTCTGATGGAAAAGAGCCAGACAGAGAGAGACAGTTAAAGGGATGAATAAAAAGAATAGAAAGAAAGTGGGGTGTCCCTTTTGTCTTTGTTAGAGGGATTTCAAGGTCGCTATGAGGGGCCATTAAATATTTAGTTTGGGCTCCAAGGAGCACGTTTCATTAAGATGAAAAATGTGGATCCATTGGCCAGCAATGGAGGCATCTTTGTCATCTATCTGCTCAGATTCATCTTGAGCTACAGAGAAGCCATTCAAGAGTGAAGCTTTAGATTTGGTAAACTCACTCAGCCCTGTGTTTTTGCTTATTGCAGGCTACATTCAGCCAAAAAAATAAAAAATAACTTAAAGGCCTAAAGGATGAGCTTGAAGTGGAGGCAACCTTTTCAAACTGGGATAATGTATTATTCATTTATTCAGCACTGAGGGGAATATGTTGCTCCATCTCTGCCCTTATCCTATCCTTTGTTGCCTTCACTGAAACCCAACTCGCCCATCCATCCTACAGTGCATATAGCTGTTGAATGGCTTTGATTTTTCTACCAGTGTCATAATAATGACTGATATTTCCCCGTCAGTGTAGTCAGCAGAAAATCCACCCCCATCCTCTTTCTCTATCCTCCCATCATCCTGTCTTCCTTCCTGTCTTTTTCTTCTTTACACCGCCTTTCGCTGTTAAATAAAACAGTCGAGACTGAGAAAACATCTCCGTCGAGATGGCAGGTAGTTAGGAAGAAAGGTTTGAGAGAGAAGAAGAAAAAATGTGCAAGATGTGATATTCAGTTTACATCTGTAGACATAACCCTTACACACTAAAGGGAGTAGTGAGACATGTCAAGGGGTTGTCAGAGCTGCTGAGCTTCTTCTTCCTAAAACAGCCAAAGAAAGTTCTCTCACACACACACACACACACACACACACACACACACACACACACACACACACATAGATATCATATCATTTAGTGTAGGTTATTGCTGCCACAGGCTATGCTTTCTTCTGTTGTCTCTCTACCCCTCTGGGAACATGCATTGGGAGGATTGCATAGAAGTTGATAATGGGAGGAATGGCAGGCTGCGTCATTCTCTCGTTCCATTGCTCATTTCCTCTTTCTTCATCTATCCCCACCCCACACTCACAATCTCTCCATTCTGTCTGTCTTCCTGTCTCCTTTCCCTGCCCAGATCTCACGCTTTTTGACCTTTGCGTCAATCATATTTCCGCCAAGTTAAATGACAAAAATGACAATGCACTTCTCGGGTCTCGCCTTCATCTCTTACTCACTGCCACTTTTGCTACTTCTCTTGGTTTCTCTGGAGCGTAGATGGCTCTGTCATGTCAGTCTACTGCATGTTGAAGTGCAGGCCCTTGGGTGATTACAGGGGTCCCCTTAGCCCTGCCTGGTGCGGGCAGACCACTGTGATTACCGCTCGGGGCTGTGCTTTCCCATGTGTGTTTTGTGGTTGCTGAGGTTCACTCATTTCAGCATCATAAAAACCGCATGGCCTCCTGCTCACCCCCTCACTCATCCAAAAGGTCAGGGTGCTTGCTTTGATAAGTCCATTAGTCCATGTTGTGTTTTCAAACTCTCAGGCTGAACATCCATCACTACCATGGTAAATATATCTTTTTTTTTTTTTTTTTTTTTTTAATTTTGTGTGTCTGCTTCATAGGGAGCCAACTGGAAGGATCTTTGATGTGCTCGTATTTGAAGTTGAGTAATGTGTCCAGAATCAGTAAATCAGTATTGACTTTTATATATTATTATAATAGCATTAAGCACCTTTGCAGTATGTCAGCACTGACATTGCACTGTAACTGCACTGTAAATCGTACAGCATCTGCTTCAAAGGATTATAGAGATCTTGGGATTAAAAGAGGCAGTAGTGAGCAGTTATTAGGTCTACTGGCTGCTGCCAAAAACAAGGAGGAGAAGAGAAAGACCTCAAGACCAGAGGAGAGAATTAGTCTAGCGGGCCACTGAATATCGTGTCAGGCTACTCGCAATACATCATAAACATCACTGCTCACCATTATACTTCAAAGACTGTCTCTGCCAAGAGCTTTAATTGTTAATCTGTTTTGCAGGGAAATGAGTTTTGCTCAAAATAATCTAATATTTGGTCTTTTTAAACTTCTGAGAGTAGGTGAGGGGAGAACAGAGGAGGGCTTGGAAGCGAAAAACAAGCAACATTACCCTTTCTAACAGCATGCTTGTTTTTCTTTTTGTTTGTTCAGTGTGCACCAGTGGTTTTATTTACCTGCCTGTTTCACCTTCTGTCCATTCCTTTTCTTGGTCCAGAGAGCCCCATTTTTCTCTTCTTCACTAAATCCAACCTCATCTAAAATCCTCTGTATGGGGCTGCATGTGTGGAACGAGCAGCGTTTTCTCTCTACTTACAGCTTTAATTTCTGCATGGGCAGCCTCCCGTATCTGCGTTTAGTGTTTTTGTACGCCAGCATGCTTTTATTTGCAGTTATTCGATGTGGAAGATGCAAATCAGCACAACAGACACTTAACAAACCCATGTAAGCTGTATAGGTGTGTGTGTGTGTGTGTGTGTGTGTGTGTGTGTGTGTGTGTGTGTGTGTGTGTGTGTGTGTGTGTGTGTGTGTGTGTGTGTGTGCTCACACTTGGAGAGGGGGCTGGGTGGAAAAGAACAGGTGGATGTGGTCTCTGCCGTCCCTATCTCATCATGTTTTGTCATTAAACATGCAGCTGCCCACAGACGAGCACACACATCTAATTTTCTGCAAAGACGCCTGCTCCTTATTGTGAGGCAGAAAGTCCTGTGTAATTAACCTACAAGACATCTGCACCACCCCCTCTCTCTTTCTCCCTTCCGCTCTCCCATGTGATATATTTTACCTACGAATTCCTTTCATTATAGTGCACTTACTGAATTTTCTCCTGACACTGAGCCACAATCAATAGTGTGTTAATTAGCTTGTAGATCGACTCAGATATCCATCACCGCACACACGTGTGCAACGGCCAGTCGGCTGTGGAAAGGAGTCATCTCTAAATTCATATGAAGTCAGAATACTAAAAGAAACGGTAGACGTAGCAACCAACAATTATTTAATTATAACTATATCATGACATTTTGTATTGGCATTCATAGTGCATGAGGGTGCATGAGTCTGACTTTTCACCAGGTTAATCAAAATATAAATTTCAGTATGTCCAATGAAATGCCTAAACTAAGATGGTAAACATTATACCAGTTCTCAGCATCAGCATTGTTAGCATGCAGACATTAGCATCTAGCTCGGCTTTGCCCAAGTACAGGCTCACAGAGCCGCTAGCATGGTCGTAGAGACTTAGTCTTGTTGCTTGGTAAATGATCCAGAGCAAACCATTATCAAAATTGCTAAACAATTTTCTAACAATCGACTAATCAGTTCAGGGCTGCACAGGTGCTATCTTAAATGGAGAGACTGGAGAGAAAAAGCCTAAAGCATGTTCTTGCTTAGCTTTTTGCAGTGACCAATCTTTAGTTAGTCAAAATTCATCTACCCATTTTCTGTTACCGCTTGTCCCTATCAGTGTCACGGGGGGCTGGAGCCATTCCCAGCTGGCTTTGGGCGAGAGGCGGGGAACACCCTGAACAAGTCGCCAATTCATCACAGGGCTGACACATAGAGACAAACAACCATTCACACTCACATTTACACCTACGGGCAATTTAGACTCACCAATTAACCTGCATGTCTTTTGACTGTGGGAGGAAGGCAGACTACCCAGAGAGAACCCACACAGACACGGGGATAACGTGGTTTCGAACCAGGAACCTTCTTGCTGTGAGGCGACCACCATAATTTATTGTGATTTATTGTATTTGTAACTGAAAATAGTGCAAGCCTCTAATCATGACAGATTCAGATGTACTGGACTAATATGTATGACTGAGTGTGCATAGGTGGTTATGTGTCTTTATAGACTGGCACATTCAGTTATAAACCCGACCTTGATTAGCCTATGCAAATAAGTAACCTTCTTTTCTAGTTCAGCAGCTGGTCTTCTTCTCACACACACACACACACACATGGATTCTTCAGCCTTAAACTTCTTTGTGTCCTCTTTTTCTCAGAAAAAAAAAAACACAGATAATGCTGAACTATCACAAATACCTCCTTTAGTTTCCTCTGCAACATAGTAAATAGTAAATGAGGCCCACTGGAGGACAGCTTTGCTTTTGATGTTTTCCCACATCGAGCTCTGAACTTTTTGTGCTCGTTTTTTCCTTCCTGCTTCGTTCTCTCAGTTGGCACAGATCACTGTTCACTGCTCAACTACCTGCAGAGGAGAAGAGAGACAGGGAGTTAGTAGAGTTAGAGAGGAGGAGAGAAAAAAATGAGTAGCTTTGCAGATTGAGGAGTGACTGTGATGTGAAGACCTGTGTTTAGAAAGTGACTAACATCAAGAAATAAGTTCAGAGTGAAAGGGGGAAAGAAAAAACAACAACTGATTGACAGCTAAATGAGTTGGCTTTGGCTGTGGCACCTCATCAGAGACAGACTGAGATCGAGCCCCAGATGACATGCGGGGGCTTTGGGAGCTTAATTAATTTGACATTAGTCTCTAAAATGATCCCTGAACTCCAGAAGTGACAGGAGGAAGTCAGAGAAGAAAGCTGGGGACTGTGTATGTGTGTGTGTGTGAAAGAGTGTGATTTAAGGCCATTTAATATGTCGGGATATATAACTGGAATTGTCACTTTTCATTGAGGACACTGACCTATATTATAAGGACAGCGACGCCTCCCGCAAAAAGCCACCAAGTCTTCTTTGATCTTATTAGCTCTCTGTACATCACACGAAATGAACCGAAGCCATAGAAAAGAAAACTATGAGACAAAGTTGTCTAAGATCAGCCCATGGTAGGACTTTCTCGAAATTGAAAAGCAGCCATGAGTAGATAAATTATAGTCCTGCAGTGTCACGACTTTCTTGCTGTCAGCAGTTATCAGTTGAGGAGTGAAAAATGGCCGATTTCCCATTACTAAGCGGTGACAGGCGCCCTCCCAAGGTTTGGCATTTACTGATTAAAGGTACTCAATTTCATGAAACGTCTGGCATGTTGGATTTGTCTGTTCACATCTGCTATTTGAGTGTGCAGTGAGGCTAAAATGAGCTACAGCATGTCAATACAATAAGCGTTGTGTGGTTTTTGTCCGCAGGGCGTCTTTAGATTTGAATCTGGCTTTGTATTGTTTCTGTCATCCTCAACATTTGTGTGGTTTCCCTGACTGCATTTCTTTGATGAAAGCACCTGTAGGAAGTGAGAGCTTCACTCTTTGCTCCCCTCCTTTCTTTTCTTTCTTTTATTCTTTCTTTCTCACAAACCCAGACGAGACACAGACAAGTGACAAATTAAAGGAAGAACCCTCCATAAAAAGAAACAAAAGGAAAGCGGATGCCTCACAGGGCCTGAAGGGTCACTGAATGGTTTTATGAGCAGGAGATTTATGTGAATCATACATAAGCACCTACAGGAGATATTGAACCTGTGTGACGGAGTGTTCAGGCTAGAAAGGGCACCAAAAACAGAGGACATTGCTGTGGGGTTGTGGTTTCAGGTTCCAGTGAGACTGTTAAATACAGTCCGGGGGCCTGTTTTGGCTGGGATTTACAACAGGAGGTAATTTCAAATAAGTTTCTCTCATTAAAACAAACTACATACTTGTGTCCTGAAGGAAGAAGTAAATCCTTCTCCTATTGGCAAGTCAATCATTTGCGAAACATGAAATTTCCACTATTTGCGATCTGTGGTTCAGGCACACAAACATTTTCTAATACTGTAAGACGGGATTGTACAATGGTATTATCCTCTGAGTCGAAGAGTAAGAGGTAAACAGTAAAATTAGCCTGTTCACGTTGCAATGTAGTCTACCTGGAATGTGTTCTTACCTGTATTTGATTGGCCAACACAGTGTGCTGCCATATAGCGGCACATTGCGTAGCTGCAAAAGGTCAGGTTCATCCATTTGGACGACCTTGTCTTTTTCTCCCCTCGGAGATGTCTACATTTTCACCCCTGCTGTGTCAACACAGTGGTCTCATTGAAATGAATGAGGGGGCTTTGTTTTTCCACACAATGTTGTTTTTATTGGCCTGAATATGGCCTAGTACTGTTCTCCACCGCAACCATCAAAACAGCAATTGAACGAATTCTTTTTGGAATAATGGTGTTCGTCCAACCAGAGCCCTTTTTGTGAAAATTAAACAAATGTGCACTCATGCATAGATATTAACTCATAGGAGCACACACTTTGGTGCACGCTTTTTTTTTTTCAGGAAAAACACACACGGACACGCAGACACAATGCAGTTGAAAACAGGGTGTGCCCCCTGCTGTTAACACCATCTTGTGTTTGACACTGGCTTTATACATATGCTAATTCACCTCCATTTCGCCGCCACTGTAATGGATGGGGTGAGACCAGCAATTAGATACTAGAGAGAGAAATCAGAGTGAGAGAGAAGCGGAGAGAAGAGTTACGTATCTTATCTAGCCCACACAGAGACAGACCCATCTCTTCTCTACGAGACTCCATACCTGAGTTTCATTCATAAATAAAACATTTAATCTGCAGCTGGATGAACTTCAATAAAGGCCGTATATATTTCATTTCACCTCTATCAATAAAACGCAGTTGATATAGATAAAGACCTGCAAACTGTCATCTTTGTTCCTCTTACAGCTACATAGGCCGAGTTAAGCTATAGGTTGATTGAATGTTATATAAATAGCCACCATCACACACAGTCAGTCCCTCTTTGGGTTTTGTGTTTGTGTACCCAGTGTGCGAGGAGGGCAGCGTGCCCGACGCTGTTTTTAATTGGCATGGCAGAGTGCCAAATGATGGCTGGATGGCTGGGTGGATAGAGACTGTCTCTCACTGTCTGTTTCAGAGTCGATGACAGCCATCTGCCAGTTCCACAGGCTATTCTCAGCACTGTGTGTTGGTGTACAGTCACTTGAGTGCTCGATCTGTTGTGTTCTGGTGTGTACATATGAGCTACTACTGTATGTAAGCTCCAGATGTCCTGTCAGCTCTGAAAGCAGCGCAGTAGAGTATAACTCACCTTTTCATTTGATATGGTTTACTTTTAAGCAAACAGTTGTGGATTTACACATTCAGTGTCCTGATGTATGTAAACTCATACTCTCATTTTAGCTCTGCCTCCACCAACTCCTGGGGGAATGATCTGAGTCTCCTCTCTAGCTAAATGCTCCACTATGTTCAACAGCTAACTTTGTGTGCCTGCTGTGTGGTGCTGGGTAGGAAACAGAAAGTAGAGTTTTCACTCAAAACAGCTGCCTGCTGTGGCTGGAAATGACACTGATGAGAGCAGTGAGACTGAACCAAAAAGCAGGCTGGAAAACTGAAACAATGAGCTAAAAGATGCAACAAAGCTCTGGAGAGTTTAAAGAAAATCGCAGAGTCAAGTGCTAATTCTCTAATATATGGAAGTAATGAAATATCCATTAAAAAAAGTCCAGCACATAAGTCGACATGTGCTTGTTTCATCTGAAACCAAAAAGAGATTTCATTTACGTGATAAAGCAGCTTCGAATTTGAGAAGCTGAAACCTGCTTCTTTTTTGTTTGATAGTGACCCTTGAGTTATTCCTCCGAAATGTCTGAAATGATTGCTTGATTATTAAAACTGTGGGCAGTTAATTTTACATCAAACCATCAATTTCAGCTCAAGTGTTGCACACCGTTGCATCATCTGCCTGCCGGTGGATCTCCGAGAACACGCAGCCACAGCCTCTCAAATCGAGGCTGCGTCCCTTGCAGAAACTCACTCTTTTTCCAGATGTTCTGTGTGATCTTCTTGTTGATCAAAGCAAACACACAGCTGCTTATCAACTGCACACCTCCATCTCTGCGGAGTCTAACCTTTTCTTCTTTGTGTGTCCACAGCTCCTGGGCTTCGTGTACGCCTGTTATGTTGTCAGCGCTATCACCGAAGAGGAGGACAGCTGTGAGTTGCTCAACCACACCCTCACACACACACACACACAGATCCATTCTTGAAAACGGAGCATTGTAGCAACTAATGAATCACACCTAGACCCACTCAAACAGATGAGATGGAAAACAGAGTTAAGGAGAACAGGGCCACATCTTTCTTCATCTCCCTCGCCTCCTATCCCACCCCACACTATCACCGCTCCAGCTCTACCCTTTCTCCCTCCTCTCTCCTCCCCCACGCCAGCTGGGCCCTCTCTTTCTCCCTCTCTTTCCCTCCAGAACCAAAAGAGCCATGTGTTCCCTCTCCACACCTCCTTCAGCCCATTCTTCCCTTTCTCTTTCACGTGTACGCTCGTCACCTCATCCGTGCTCCGCGCCCGTCTGTGTGGTCCTCGCTGTTGTTATAAACCTCCTTTAATGTACTCTGGCTTTCACTTTTCTCACTTGCTGCTCTCATTTTGCCCCCCTGTTTGTCGCTTCAGCTGTCTGTTGCCTGGCTGTGTTAGTTGTTTTTATGCCGCAGGATTGCACCTCCCCCCACCACCTTGTTCACAAACACACACACACAGACACACACCTTCCCTTCTCATGCCTGTCTCTTTTCCACCTAGTCAAACATAGATTGTACATTGTTGCTCTGAAGTGGCTCCTGAGTGTGTTATCTTGGCACTCTAGCTCCTGTCTGTGTCGGTGTGTTGGTCCGTGTTAAACCTTTAACATGGAGTCAGATAAGGGCAAGAGTTAGCGTTGACTGTCAGGCGGTGAGTGTGTGGGAAAAGACGACGGGGGGATCGTGAAATGAGTCATAAGAGAAGAAGGAGAAACCAGAGACTTTTGATAAATGACCCAGCTGCTGTGACCTCATAGACAGCAGGTCAGAGGTCTTGCTGGAGGTTAGCCAATCAGAACGCAGGAAACATTTGATCTAAGGGGTCAGTGGGAGTCATAAATATCTGATAAGTATTGCAGTAGCAGGAGCACCGATGTCCATATGAGGGAGAGTCTGCCTTTAAATATTTTGGTCTCGTAAATTCTAATCAAGTGGACAAGCTCTCTCTGTGAGATTAAATGGAGCGTCTCAGGTATTCATGCTAATTGTGAAGTATCTGACTGCAATTATGTCTGTCCCTTTTGTAAGAAAGCCAAACTCTGAATTTGATTTAGAAACAGTGTAATGTACAAAGCACTACATGTACTAATTACATCTTAAACAGCAGACTCTTGTAATTTGGAGGGAGTCATGATGTGGTTTCTGTGTGTGTTCCTGTGGACCAGTGGTATAGAAGTCCAAGCATTTCTTAGGTGGTCACATACCAGAGATTCACTGGCTTTGAGTGGTTAGCATCACCACCCCACCCTCCCAGCTCTGGGCAGTACCACTTAATCACCAGTCACCCCTAAGTAATCCCCGGAGGGCAATACTGTTTCAGCAGGAGTCGAGTCAACTAAAAAGAAAAGGACTTTCCAACCTCTGCGACTTTTCCTTTTCCTTTTGTTTTTGTGACATTTGAGCTCCGTTCAGTCCCTGTGCGGACTGTTGGCACAGATCGTGTTTGTTTAAACTCATAGCGGATAGTGATACACGCTCAAAAACAGAGATAAAAAATAACAAGTGAGCTAAAGGGAGAAGAGAAGTTTGGGGTGAAAACAGAACATGGTGTGATTTTTATTGGCTCTAATTATCTGGTAGTTCTTCTCTGATCCGGGCTGTGCCGGAGTAAAACGCTGCTACATCTCTTCCAACTTTTACCTCTTTGTTATTGTAATGAGCCCTTTTGCCTGCACACACACACACACACACACATGCACGTATTTGTTCATGCAGACGCAGGTGCGCAGACACACACACACACACACACACACACACACACACACACACTCTCTCTCTTAGCAACACAAAATCCAGCTAAGGCACTTTGCCGCTCTCATTTTCCCCTTTTATTTGATGTGTAGATTAAAGCCGGTTTCTGCATTGAGCTCCCTGGCGCGCCTCAGCATCTCTCTTCCTACTCAGAACTTTTCCTTCTCTTTACTTCTCCCTCGTTTTCTTTAGTTCTGTTCCCAGTTTCTTCACAGATAGATGGAATAATCATGTATCAGAATCCAATTTTAGTTTCTCTTTTCTCATCTCCGGCTTTTCGAGCTGTAATGAGGTGCTCTTGTAAAAAAGTTAAGAGCTCTCTGGTCACTCGTTGAATCAGCCTCATTAAGTGCTTTGCTGGTCAATAACTTCCCCAGTTGATTGAGCTCCACCAAGAGAAGAAAGGTGGGTAGAATCCTATCAGAGGCAGAAAGAGAGGGAAAGGTGGGAAGGGGAGTACATGAGGGAGGTGTTTGTCAAGGAGCAGGCCGAGCAGGGAGAAAGGAGACGGGGCAATATGCAGGAACAAACAGCACAAGGCAAGACGAGCTTTTCACGAATAAAGAGATAAGACAGAAATTCCTCTCACGCCGAGCACTCTCTCACTCTCCAGGGAGACGGGTGAGTTAGATTTGAGTGCTCAGGCTTGCGTAAAGAATAGCGGAATGAACACACACACACACACACACACACACACACACACACACACACACACACACATGCAAGAAGCCAACACAATGGGCAGAATAACAGGCATCATATACCATCAGCTCAGGGTTTGACGTGGCTTTCAGGCTATATTACTGATACTGTGTGTGCATGTGCGTGTGTGTGCGCGCATGCAATCTTCCTTTCCTCTCTTCCTCTGTCATTTTTATGAGTATATGTGTACTGTATATGCCGTCTGGATTTGTGTGTGTGTGTTTGACTGTGTGTGACTAACTGTTTGCGCGTGGGTCTTTGTGTATATTTGTGCATGTGAATTTGTTACAGAGTTATCGGTGGTGAGCAGACACACCGACAGAGTGAGTGGTGGGGAAAATCCTCTTTGTAAAGTAGGTCATGGAGTTAGAAGCCTAGCACTGGGATAAGCTTGCTTTAGCATGTCTGCTAATTATGCTGCCGCCCTCTGTGCTGAGTCACATCCCCAGAAAATCCTCCACAGCAGACATAGAAACTGGAGGGAGCGATGCATGTAGGTGACAATGTATCCTCCACTTGTAAAAAAAAAAAAAAAGAATGAAAAGATCAAAACAATAAAAAAAAAAACCCAAAACATTGTTTTTATGTTATCAAAATGTTTCAGAGTGCGAATATACAATGAATACAGAGTGCTTCTTTTTCCCTGTGGAAAAAGGCCTGTATTCAAATAATACCGCAAAAAATATCCACATAAAAGTAGTCTTTTATGAAATAACACACCAACCGAGTGGGATTTATTTCTAATGCATATTTCTAATGTTTCTGTAACAAGTATGACTCGTACTAGAATGAAGACAAAGGACATATTCATGAAATGAGTGATAAATAATAGATGATGGAGATAGATGCTGTATGAAAAATGTGAGATAGAATCGTATCCCCAGCTTGCAAAATAATAAACTATCCTAACACAATTGTTTGACTTTAACGCTGCAATATTTATGAGTTTTGATGGGATTGACAGCTCCCTCACTTTTATGGTAGTTTTAATGCGCCTGTTGCAGCAGGGCAAGTTACACCATTATCATTCTTATCAGTACATAGAGCTCGATGTAGCGTAGCCCCACCCAACATGAGTACACGTCTAATCAGGCAGAGTAACTGAGAACACCTGGGCGTGTGTGTGCAGAGCCTTTAAGATGGGTTTTTTTATGCAAATATGATGCAAATCTAATGCAAATAATATATCAAGTTTGGGTGGAGTTATAGATAAACATGCAGGGGGTTTCCTTGTTGTATTTACAGTACATTTACAGTTTACAGTATTTGTGCGTGCAAGAGCTATGTTCAGTTATAAACACTGAAAGCTTTGGTTCTTTATGTATAAATTAGGATATATGGATAAAGGGTATTAGGACTAGGTCTGTTGCATGCATGAATATATGACTGAGAACAGAATAAAGATAGTGCTGAGCATTGTATGGCAATTAGGGAATTGGCAGTTGCAGCGACCAAGACACAAATAATGAGGATTTAACACAGACAGACTCAGTCATACAAAGAAATAAAGCCAGTGGCAGACTTTCCAGAGGCTCTCCTGGTCTATCTTTGCCTGCAACCTTTCTCCTCTCTGGATGGATGATTAACTTTAAATGCACTCTCAATCAAACATACCTGAAGTTTTCATATGCAAAATAACTAAGCATAAAACAGCTAAACTGGTCTTTAAAGTGAATGAGTAGCCTGTATAGCAATGATGGCTGTGTAATGGTGTGTGAGGACAGCGATGCAGCGCTGCAGAGTCGAGCCAGTTATGAGGAGCTCTGTTAAATACTGAGTGTGTGTGACAGAGAGAGAGGGAGAGAGAGAGAGAGGGAGAGAAGGACACCACAACTGTCTCTTGTAACTCACCTCTCACAGCATTACAGCAGACGGGCTCTGAAGTCTTGAACTATCCGTCTGCCCTTTATCTCTCTCTGTCTTTGTCTCTGCCCCGTCTCTCCTTGTTTTTCTCGATCTTCTTCACACCACGCTCCTTTATTCTCAGCAACCCTGTTTTTCCCTCCTGGTCTTTTTTTTCCTTTTTATCTCTATGCCTGTGTTTCATTTCACTGTCAGCTCACCAACCTTTTCATGCACAAACACACACACACACATACACGGTGGAAGATGCAGCTGTATACTGTAGTTTGACTCTTAGTTTCTCTCCTGGTTCAGAACAGGTCCTCTGATTTCAACCAGTTTCCACTTGAACTGAAACATAATCGGCTTGCATTACTCCCTGCTTGTTTAGGGGCTCCACATAGATGCCTTAACTATTGACCTAAATACCTTTCATTTCTTGCGTGTGTCCACACAAGTGAAAATCTGCTTGCTCCGTCTGAGCAGGACCACATTCGCCAATCAACTGCCAATATCTGTTTCCAAGGCTAATATCCACATTAGAGAGGACAAATGAAATACACTGTTTGATGATGAAGGTTTTCCATCTTTTTTTTTTCCTTCAATGTTTGCCATCCGCACTGAAATGCTAAAACATTAGAAAAGTGCTTGAATCATCTATTGAGAATGAACAGGCTGTTCAGCCATCCAGCTTTCCACAAGCTTTTTATATTCATTTTCAAAGTGATGTTTACAGAGCGAGTATAAAGAACAGATTGCTTGCAACAGTTAACACAGGATTCAGTGAGCTGCACAGAAGATCCATCTCAAGGACAGGGTCGCATATAATAAATGATGAGGGGGGAAAGGGTTCAATGATGGAGATGCAATTAACAGGCTGACATACACTGTACAGTACTTAGTATGGAGCATGGTTATAAATGGCGCTTTCTAATAAGGTGCAGCAACTAATATTTTGACACATAAGATGTCTTCATTAGTGTAAGAGCAGGTCGTGGCAATTAGGCGGCATCCTTTGAGGTTCAGATTGTGGTGATCTGCTATGCTAATTATGAAATGACTTATCTGTGAATGCTGCACAAAATGCAAGACTGGAATTCAGTTGTTACATTTTCAGGATACGGTCTTGTGAATTAAAAACATGGCCTGGTCAGGAGTCAGAATATCATTAGAATTTATTCTCTGGAGACGTTAAAAGTCTGTGCCACATTTCACAGCGATCCATTCAATAGTTGTCACGATATTTCACTCTGAACTGAAGTGTTGGATTGACAGACTGATGGATGGACCAGCGCTACCATCCCTAGAGCTTCTAGTGTGTCTAAAAATGGCAACCATCATTATCATCTCACTGTATTCCTCAGCACAGTTTATCATGGCAGGGGATGGATCCCCACCTGCTCATAATGAGAAAATCACTGGTACAGAAAAGATCAGGGAAAGAGGTCTTTGTGTGTGTGTGTGGGTGGGTGGGTGGTGTGTGTGTATCTGGTGTACAGATGAAATGGAGAATCCTAGGAAACCAGGGCAGGGTCAAAGGAAAGGGACAGTCTGCCCCCCTTCCCCAGTCCCACAACACCCTGTGGCTCTCTGCGTTCATCCTGTCCACCTATCAGTATTCAGCAGACCACCCTTGCCTCCTCTTATCAGGATGGAACTGATTTGGCCTTACAGTAGTTTCCATGGCTGGTTTGTGTCTGTTTTTCCCCCCCTGCAGCTGTTGGTTTCCCAAAAGTAACAGATCAGCCCTTTTTTTTGTTATCTTTTTGAACAAAGATCAGAGATTTGTTTGTCTTTTTCCACTAAATCAGGTCCAATCTCAGTTTCTCCTTTTCCTCCACTCGTGGTGTTTACAGCTCTTGCACTCCTACAGCCTAATCTCTTTGCCCCCCTCTGTCAGTCAGACCGACATGCGTGACAAGCCCCCCTTCAAGTCCTCCCCTCTCTCTCTTTTCCCCTCAGCCTTTGTGTCCCTTCATGAGCCCGCATGCCCTTTCGCTTCCTCTCAAATATATCTCACCGCATCTGTGAAGAATACACAGCACTTTGGTCACCGGCGCGTCCCTCTCTTTCTCATGCAACGTAACACTCTCATGTGCACCTTGCCTCGAGTCTGAACTCCAAAAGTGAGAAAATAAACAGAAAGCGTTGAGCATTTGGTTAGCGGGTGAAGGTCACCTCTGTTTCTGAGCGATAAAAGGAAAAAAAAAAAAAAAGGCTCGGGCTATTTTGACAGCTGGCCAGCTTTCACCTGTTCCTGAGCTTTCCCTTTTTCTCCAGGCAGATGCACAGATGAAACAAAAGTTTAAGCAGTGATGTTTTTTATTATTTTTTATTAAAACTAAAAGAAGAGACTTGTACGGTTCTTTACAAGCTGCCCTCCTTTCAACACTGTGTTTTCTGTTTCCATTTCATTTCTCATTCAATCTTTTTTTTTGTGATCATGCATGTTGTTTTTATTGTGTCTTATCCCATTATTGTCTGTCTTTTTGATTTACTCCACAATTTATGTGTTTAATCCTTTGTTTTCAGTTGATTTTATTGGTGGATTTGACCCATTCCCACTCTACCATGTCAATGAGAAACCATCTCATCTCCTCTTAAAGCCCATGTACCTGTAAGTATGTAAGTGAATGTGTTGTCATGCCACCGCATGTGTTTTAAACATACTGTAAGAGCAACTGCACGTCGATATTCACATTATGCGTTGCTTTTTGTGTTCATGTACACTTTGGGTTGTACTATTTGTACCTGCATGTAATTTCCTCTTCAAGGTGCCATTCCCTGCTTTTTTTTTTTTTCAGTTGACAAAAAAATCTCAACTTGCTTGTTCCAGAGCTGTTGAGTATTTGATCAGGATTTAGTTACAAAACAACACTGTCTACGAATGATTCAGACAGTCGCTTGCTCAGGATCTGGAGGTCTGAGTCATGTCTGGGGATTAAACTTCTTTCTGAAACATGCTACATCCTGTCAGAGAGCTGTAGGGAATATGAAGGCTTTTTATGACACTGTTGTGTGTTTTTGTGTATGTGTGTGTTGTTCATGTCCCCATGCCGCAGGCTACTGATCCAAGCACATGGAGGAAAACACACAGAAATCTGTCTAAAATTGGATTAATCAATTAAGTTGTGCAGGGAACTTAATAACAATAAGCCTGGGAAGTCATGTAATAATTCTCTGCCAACATGAAATGAATATTTTATTAGCTTCTTGACAGTTTAATCAGCTCCGTCTCTAATGGGAGGGAGGAAGTTTTCGTCTCCCTGATCTACTGGGAGTTATATGCTAGAGAAATTCATCCAGGGAAGTGCCTGTGTGTGTGTGTGTGTGTGTGTCTGTGTCTGTGTCTGTGTCCAACAACCGCTAACTCTCTGCTCTTTCTGCCCACATGTCTGTTCTCCGCAGGTCTACGTAAATAAGAGAGCGTCCAGCGAGGAGGTGACACAGCAAGTTCCCACGGAGACAAAATGGCTGTTTTGACACAAACATCTTAGTGCATGGGGGCACGCCACACATTCCTCCTCCTTCTTGATTTCAGTAATTTAACCATGTCATTTACTGGTGTGCTGCCCAGAAAAGCCCACACTTCTCAGTTAGGGTCCATTGTTTTCCAGGGAGGGATGACGGGTTCGGGGAAAGGGGGATATTACAGTGCGACAAAGTCTCATATAGTGTGTTTAGGGAAGTATCAATCATTTTCTTTTTTATTAAGTTCTCTGCTGAGGACCTAGAGCAGTGACCTGCCCATAATGGTTTAATACTCCCTGAGAACATGACTGTATACATGTACAGCATATAAATACATTGTGTATGTAATCAGGGACTGCCCAGCATTCCCAGTCTGTGGTACTGTGTCTTAGAGGACTCAGTGATTTAGCATGTTATTGCTGGTTTGGCTCAGATCTTGGCCGGAGGGCTGAATTACAGTGGAGCCTGTGGAATGA
This sequence comes from Miichthys miiuy, assembly GCA_036365135.1. NCBI lineage: Eukaryota > Metazoa > Chordata > Actinopteri > Sciaenidae > Miichthys > Miichthys miiuy. Next base: position 12,780,629 of record CM071606.1, on the reverse strand, counting down.
GCTATTGTGCGCTGCCTGTTTACTTTAGGCCAGGATCTGTGTGCATAAATACACAAGCGAAAGCAGGAAGAGGCAGGGGAGTGAAGAGGTAGAGGAGGAGGGAACAAAAGCACCAAACCTACAGGGGCATCTATCAAAAATAGAAAATGTAAATAATGAAACAAGGGCAGGGGAGGGATTTTGGATTCAGGAGTCTGAAATGTGAACTATCAAGAATGCAAAAGAGTGCAAGGAACGGCATGTGAGTCTTATTTTCGTTTCTGGAGTCTTATTATTGTGACTGTTTTCACCAACAGCCAAGTCAGTGTTTCTGAAGTGTCAGGTGTTTTTTTAGAAGATGTGCTGAAGGCTTTGTTCTCACTCCTCTTCTAACTACTGACACATCAGGGCTGCTGACAGGGGTGATCATTACACACACTCAAACAGAGGTTATACAGCATATTTTTAACTTCAAGAAAACAATGGAAATTGTTTTACTATTCATATTGCACAAAACAGTGTTGAGTTATGGTCTTCAGTGTAGAAGTAGCTTGGCTCTACCTGAGTGAATCAGAGCATTGTCTCCTGTCCGTTCACCGGTTTAGATTCTCAGTGGTGATAGTCTCAGTTGTGATTGTTTTATAGCATGTTTTTTTACAGGGTTTGTATTGTAATTATGTGTATAACATATTAAGTAATGACAAAATAACAAAACTGATGTCTTAAACAGTAACTGAAAGCTTCTGCTGAGATGTTTCTTACTCGGATTTATTTTATTCTGACCCAGCAACATAATGCGTCTTTATTTTAGGTAAAAGTGCACACACACACACGAGTTATATCTCCTATTGTGACTGCTAGCACTTTTGTTAATGTTTCAGAACTAAAGTCAGTTTTGAGTTGCCTTACTGTTTGTGTGAATCACTACTGCTCTCTGGTGTTCAAAGTGTTCATGTACAAGTACAAGCAAGGCTGCTGAGTTTTGACTACAGGTAATGCTCTTCCATGTGTAGTCGTTAAAGCTATTACCATTAACATTAAATCTTCATATAGTGTGTTTCTGCTGGGTATTTGTCATGTAGGAGGAGCAGCTCTTTTACTCGGGTTGTTTCAGTATTACACTTAGTTTTCTTTTTCATTTATGCTAAGATTTTTTTTGTTACCCACATCGTTTGAATCCAGAACATTTTCAGTCCGTTTGATTACAATATTTTTTGATGCTAAGTTTGAAACCGTCTATTTTGTAATCAAAAGAGTCGTGATCAAAGAAGTAGCCTTTTGTTCTCAGTCCTGTTTTGTCGTCTATCAGCACCTAAAAATATCCTGCTGTGTCAGATTCCTCTGTGATATTTGATGTTCTTCAGATTTAAAAAAACAAAAACAACAAATCATCCGACCACTTCTGCTGGCTAATTTTACAACGATAAGAGTGAACCATGTTGATTTGATTGGTCACCTCTCTATTGGAATGATGCAATAATTTATGTCATTATTTTCTTTTATGATTTAAAGTGTACACACTCCATGGTAGACTAACTGGTGTGTGGCGTAGTTAAAACACAAAGCACCTCATATTGTAACATAATCAGTATTAGTAGTGAATGCTACTAAAATCGTTGTGTAAAAACTAGTCTTCCTCTCAGTGCAATACAGCCTCTTCCTAAACCCTGGTAACTGGAATTAGTTGAAACCTGTTACGGTTGTCTGTTTGTGCTCGTGTCCACAGAAAAAGATTCCACCTGTTTGTAGATAATTCTTTTTCTTTGTATAGAAGTGGAAAACATCTCGTTTTTTTTGTATTTCTCTCTTCTATTTTGTCTCTTGTGTTTCCCCAACCCCATGTGACCTGATTGTGTAATCCTATTTATCCAGAAGTGTGTTTTGTGTTCATGTAAATAGGTGTTTGTTAATAAAACAATGTGCTCTTTTAATGAACTTGTTGTCATATCTGCTCTTTGTGAAGTGCACTTAAATAATGACAACACACATATTGAAAAGCTTAAAGTTTATTATAGAAAATTATGTGTAAGCTCTGACAAAACAAGCAACCAGTAATAATCTTATTATTATTTTTTTTTATCAGTACGAGGGATAATGAGTACAGAGGAAAACTCAAGGCCACTCATGCAACACTTTTAATTTCGGTGGCTTTTCACTACAGCCTCAGGACATGAAAGCGCGAACGCTGCCTCTAATGACGGCTCTGCAGATTGGGCAGTGACGCAGACTGGCAGCACAGTCACCACACACCACCAGATGACCACAGGGGATGAAGACGATGGACACCAGTTTGTCCATGCACACCTTACAGGTCCTCTCCTCCTGCAGCTGCCTCAGCAGCTCCTCTGGGCTGGGGTCCTTCACTGCTGGGAGAAACACACACACACACACATTATGTACAAACGGTTGTGTGTAATGTGTAACCTCTGCAGGACAGATAATCATATGTGCACAGCTCAACTGTGTGATTATGAAAAGTGATTCAAGGCCAACAGTGTTTTTTCCTGCAAATCATAAAAGCGTTGACATCTGACCTTTCTCTCTGATGGGAGTCTGTGTCCTCACATTTCCAGCACTGGAGCCCTGCTGTGTCTCTGGCTCTGAAGTACAGAAACATAAAAAAAAGGTCAAACAGATTAAAATGATATTTGACTTATCATTAATTTTAAAAGTGAAGAAGACAACATCTTTCAATATATGTTAAACAAAAAAATGAGTGGGTCTTTTGGCAGATTGGATTCGAAGAGGTTACAGTGGTAGAATTACAGCAATGCAAAAATATTTGATTGAAGTAAATGTTCTCCATGTAAAAATACAGTATCATTAGCAAAATGTGCTTCATTTTGCAGAGAAATGGGCCTTGACTGGCATAGTATTATATATTATATAATAGATTGTTAATATGGATTAATCAAAGTGTAAACAGCATTTTACTGCTGTAGCTGTTTAAGGTTGAGCTTGTTTTGTCCTGTGGTTTCCAATCTAGAGGCCAGGCCTCCGATAGATCATAATATAAATCTGAGGGGTTGTCAGATGATGATGATGATGAAGAAAAACTCAGTAGTAATTAAGGGGACTATACTAATCTTTGCTTTTTGTGAAATATTTAATAATTTTACCTCCTTTTACACCTGAAATGTGACAGTGGGCCCAAATCAGACAGTTTCCTGTTAAGAGATCACCAGCCAAAAGTGTTGGAAACCGCTGGTTTATTTTTTAACAGTGTCTTTTTTTATTTATTTTACAAGCTCATCATATGTAGTTTCTGTAAAATGTCAGTGTAGTGTTATATAATAAATATGATATATATTTCTGGCATGTAGCATGTAGTGAAATGTTTGAGTATCTCAAATTTGGACCATACTTGATTCAAGTTACTTTCCACCACTGGCTGTTACCTCTGCTCTGTGGCACCCTCTGTCTGTCTTCCTGCTCTGCCTGCAGCACATCAGTGACCAGGTCAGATACAGAAGTGTAGTGCTGGCCTGTCAAAAGGTACTTGGTCTGGACCAGGCTCTCCACCAGGCTGGCTTCAAAGCCCATCTGCAGCACAGTCTGCACCACGGGGGACAGCATGGCCGAGGAAGCTGTCAGACCTCCGACCATATCTGGGAGATGAGAGGAGGGAAGAAGTGAGGAAGACGAGGCCAGTAACCAGCCACATAAAGAAATCTACATATCCAATAGATAAACTATAAGCAATCTATTTGATAAGTGGGATAAGTACATGACAAATTGTGCATCTTACCTTCATCTGCCAATACATTAACATTTCAAACCACAGACCTCTTCTGTATATCTGCTGGCATGGATTACAATTGTGATTCTTTCTCATGACTGCACTGCAACCATGAGCAACAGTCAAATTATTTCCATAGTGCTACCTAATTACTGCAATCCCATAGCAAACATTACCTCAGGTGTTTGAGCGTGCAGTTATTTTATTTTCAGCAGCCTCCTAAATAAAATTAAAGGATCTGCTTAGTGTCTGATTTCAGACTGTAAGTCGTGCAAGGTGCTTTCATCCTTCAAGTCCTTGTTTCAACCAAAGTGGTTCGCCCACGTTGATCTAAGAATAATTTAATCAGCTGGTTGCAGCTTTTAGTTTCTCCATTTGCACAACCTGCACTGCAACTCACAATGTTTGTTCCACTTTTCCTCTTTTGTGTGAACAAGCCAGTGTGGATGTTGACACTTTGATTCTCTGAACTGCAGAATACACAAAGATAATTATCGGCATCAAAGCAGTGCTGCTGTCTTGTTATCCAGGCCTTTTTGGTAGGAATAAAGTTTTTTTTTTTTTTTGAAGTTCTTGGTACATACCCATCATTCCCTGCCTTGTTTCAATTTTATATGACTTACCATTTCTGGATCCGATATCTCTGCCTGTGGTGCTCTGTGATCCACCCTAGAAAAGCAATCATACTTTTGAATTCACAGTTTGACTCACACAGCAGTGACATCATTTGTCAGAGCACAATTATCATGTGTGCTGTACACCAAACAGATTTTATTCTGAGTAGACATTAGAAGGATAAAGGCTCTTACCACAGTCTCGCCGAGATGGAAATGAGCATCCTGTATGTTGCTGATGTACTCCTGTCCTCTCGAATGGATTAAAAACTCACATCTGAGAAATATAAAGATTCTGTTTTACAATCTGCTAAAGCAAACATTTTCATGCGCCAATGCAAAACCAGGCAAATTATGTATTCAACTGATGGCTTTATATCTGCCTTGTGACAAGTCCTGCTGTTACCGTGGAAACCACTTGGCATGCTCCTGCCACGGGTCGTCTCCTGGCTCCCAGTTCCTCAGCCCTCCATCACAGTAGAAGCATTTGACATTGTCACCGTGACCTGTCAGGGTGTACAGGACTACTGTGAGAAGAGTCTAATGACAGAAACACTGTACAGCTTTACAAGTGAACACAGAACATCTCTTTACTTTCCTTGTCTCCTGAAAAACTGTCTCTAGGTGAAATTGTACAAGGAATAAAACTAAAAGTTCCAAAAAAAGTTGAGTTAACCCTTCTCTGACACAGTCAACACACACAAAACACTAGTCATTATTGGGTTACTTTATTCGATTACATTATTTTGTATTGGTTTTCATGATGTTGTGCCCACAGTCTGTGTATCGCCTGGAGCTGTGTAACCCTGTTTCTTTAGCAGCCCCAGCTTTGTCCAGGTTGTTCTGTCCACAACATCATGACTCAGCAGGACAATTGTACCATGAACTCCCTCACAAAGAGAGGTCCCTCTAGCAGGGACTGGGTCAGTGCTGAACATTTCATGGAAATATACACATGGACACTGAAATGTTGCGCATAAATTATCAAAGAAAGCAGATTATATTGGATATAACCTGTGTAAAAAAATCCTGCTCTGGCAAGAACATCTGGCTGGACTGAGGCCTCGGTTGGCCAGTTGTGGTAAGTGGTGAGCCGGGAATCTTCTGCCTCCATCTCTGGGTAGACCGCTTGTCCAGCTGTGCCCTGGTCATCCATAGTCATCCTTTGGAGTTGACTCAACAGTTGGCCGTCCACAGAGTCGGAGGATCCAGCTTGGAGTGGGATATTTCCCACGGTTCGACCCAGAATGAAACTGCAAGTGGGGAAATGCCTCTTGTGCTCGGCGGCCGGGCTGTCTCCGTGCACCCAACATCTTAAAATCCCTCCACAGCAGAAACATTGGACTTTATCACCGGGGCCTAGAAAGAAAAAGCCCGCCTTGGCCAGGTCTCCAGATGTGACAGGTGCATCTGCTGGCCAGTTCTGAAAAGTTCGAATCCTCTCCCCTTCTCTGCGCATCTGAGGCTCCTCAAGGATGTGTAGCATAGTACTCGTGTCATCCATCATTCTGTGGCATGTAGGTTTTCCTTTCTCTTCTTGTCCTGTTCCAGTCATCCCTTTTGCGGTCCATAGTGGAGCGCGTACTGAAGGTGAGTGCAGCACACCAGCTGAAATAATATGATCAGCTGCGGGGCTTACAGGAAACTGCTTTCCAGAAAAGCCACCAAATGCCAGAATGTATGCTCATTGATCCTTGAATGAATGAACGCCTGAACATACCATGTTGCTCCGCCTCTTAGGGAAAAGGGTAACTATGTAAAGCATTTCAGAAACATAGCCTGACAACTAATACGACTATTAAAGGGAGTTAAAAAAGTTATTAAAATACAATTAAGCACAGGAAGGTGACTTTAGAGCTTAAAACTGAATAACAGAAATCCATTTTAAATCTACAATAACTCAGAGTACCGTGGTGAGCTCCTCTCCATTAGGAAAATGCTGGATTTCAGCAGATGCTCACACACTTTATTGCTTCTATGAAAGAAAACTTGACCTTTCAAAGTATTACAAGCATCAAAGTGTCTCCTTTTCCTGTATATCCTATAAGTGTTAGTGTTAGTGACTGATCTTTCCTCTTATTGGGTGTTTGTGTCCTCATGGGCCCTTTGCACTTGAGCTTATAATATTAATAGTGACTTGTTTCGTACAGGCCGCAACACTCAGAGGGTCAGGGTGTACCCTTTTATCCTTGTTTGTGGTATTTGTTATGCACACTTTTTGATTACTTACATCACATCAGTTTTTTCTGTAGTGATTATATAATACTTGTTTTGCAATTTTAAGATGTCAAGGTTGTAATCTGCAGCCATGAAAGACAATGAAGTTGCAAGGCAATGTGCCACAATTGACAAATTAAAACACAATCTAATATAATATAACATATAATCTCAGTGTTATGCGTAAAATAAAACCCTTGTGAATATGAATAGCCTCAACAGATGGATAAATGTTTGACCGTTGACAGACTTTAGGGGGGTTGTAGATGCATCTTTGCTGCCTCCTGGTGGTGAAAGAGTGGAATAACTACTGTAATTTATTGCAGGCCTGAATCTAACCAGTTCATGTTAAATTGCTTGTCCTGCAGCTGAAATTACCATGACACACAGAGTTATTCTGCAGTTATAGACTTCAACCTGCTATGTACTTCATGCACGGCACTCACAGAGCGGCACACACACAGTCAGATTACAAATAGTAGTCTACAGTTTCTATCCATGTTTTTCTGTTCATCTCAGTGCCAGATAGGGCTGGATGCAGTGTGTAGGGATGCAGCTGGATGCCACATGAAGGATTTGACTGATCCCCGAGGCATCAGACTTTGCACTGCTTAAGTTTTCTGTGGCCTTATTGCACCTAGTGTCATATTATAGATTATAGAGCAAGTCTTACATGACCATTGCACGCTACTCAGCTGTATCTGATCTAAAGGTCCTTGCAGGAAACCACACGCAGAGTGTTACCTCCTGGCGTTATTTACACCCGCACAGAGTGCGGAAAATAGCACTAATGTCAGTAAAAGTAACAGTATAACACATTTTAACTGACGTGTTTATGTTTATTACCTGTTTTCATTCCCCTTATATTAGTTTTATGTAAAGCACACTGACTTTGTGACATGGAAAGGATGCTCTAAAACTTTTGCCACCCCGCGGGGAACGACGTGAACTGCAGCGGCGGCTCAAAGCCCGGATGGAGCAGCCATTGGGGAAGTGTACAGGGCTTTAACGTAACTGAGGAGGGCTCTCTCTCTCTGGAATAATAAAGACAAAGTAAAAGGCGGCCGAGGATAGAAAATACTCAAGATCCGAAAGATCCACTCGGCGACACATAACGTTAACTTGAAAACCCGTACCAGGACTTGAATCTTTTCGGGCACACTATCCGAAGGCGACAGACTTGAACTGTGGAAGTTGGGATACGTGCACACAGCGGAAAATATACAGCTGAGCCTGCGCTACAACTACTAGCCTACACGCTAAGCGGCAGCACAACTAGCCACATAGCTAACTGTTAACTGAGATCTGAACTTTGCTTTTTTTTTTTCCAAATCACGGGGCTTGAAATCCAGTCACAAGCCCAGGCTCTGTGAGAATCCAGGGACTTGCTTAATGAATTATGTCTGCCACAAGCATTGACCCTCAGGTAGGAAGGCCGATGTTACCTCGCATGTAGCTTACCTGCTAACGTTAACGATTTAATGGGCTACGGCTATTCCTCGGAAGTGCTAGCTAGCCACTAACGTTGGCCGGTGCTTGTAAAGCTAGCGAGTTAGCTGCTACGTGCCGTTAAACGGCTGAATGTTTTTTAACGTACATTTAAGAAAGATGACACCGATATGTTCGCATACAAACCGTTGTCAGACGCATCTTTAACCGGGGCTGTAGGTTTTGTGCCACCAACGTAGCAGAAAAAAAACTCCCTAACCTATGGCTTGAAAACGTGAAAGCTAACTAACGTTAAAAGACTTAAAACAAGAGGTTGAAGCTAACGCAACTTACTCAGTGAATCTCAACTTTTTTAGTGAATTTGTCCCAAATATCCACATGTTGTCCACGCTGGTTTAAACATACACAACCTATTAAAGCGAACTAAGTTAAGTTACAGTCTGCATTGACGCTATTTGCGTTTATAAAGCCATTTTAATTAAAAGAAAAGAAAAGGGGGGAGCTATGTTAGCTAGCGAAGTTGTGCTGCTAAACGTTGGCTGCTCGGTCAACTAACCGGCTAACTCAAGTCAACGTGTGTAACACCAAATAATAAATGACATTAACACCATCGTAGCTAACTGTAAGTCGTAACGTTATGGTTAAATGTTTTGCATTGCCTCTCTTCAGGAAGTAGTCTGAAGGGTTCAGCCTCTGAGTGGTAACATAAGAGGCTTCAAACCAGTTTGTGAAATCTCAGATCAACTAACATTAACCATGTCCCCTTTTCTTTCTTTCTTTCTTTCTTTGTTTCTTTCTTTTCATGACCCAAAATGGATGCAGAGATCAAAGGGACAAGCATCTAAAGGTGAGTTGCAAGCCCCACAGAAGACTTGAGTCAAGATAATTAAGTTTGGATGTGTGTTTAGTCTGGGCCTACTTTACCTTTTCACCACTAAATCAGCATTATGTTCCCCAATGCAGCCTTTCAAGGAGTCTTAATCTGTCTCTGATGTACACTACACATACTATTTTAACAACATAATTAAATATAATATATATAATATACCCTAAGGGGGCTTTGCACAGCATGAACAGAAGGTACAGATGCAGTACTTTTAGATTAAACCCTAAATTTTGAGAGGGATGAGGGATTAATTTGGTCTTATCTGTGCACACTCGAGCCATAATTAAAGAAAAATATCTTTTCCTTAAATGATTTGGCTGTCTGTATTGTAAATATGACATTATCGATATGAAGATGAGGTGTTTAATAATTGAGTCGGGCAAAAAAAGTGTGCCTTAAAACATCCACCATGTCAGTAAAAGAGCAGGTGGCTCATGGGTGAATTGCTTCATTTCTTCGTTTACTAATTCTGTCCGCGATGGGAAGATTTTGATTATATCCATCCTTGCCCCCGTAATGGCATGCACATAAGTTTGCGCACATTAGACAGTCCACTGAATCCACGTTGTCAGTTTACTCATAAACATTAGTGCTGGCAACGCCGCCGTTATGGCCTCGTAATTGTGTATGCGTGTGTGTTTTTATTTTTTAATTTTTTTTTTGTTTAATGATGTTCAAGTCATCTTTGATTTGCTGCAGTTGCTGGAGGAGGTGGAGTGACAAGCAGGCCTTGACTCACACTCTTTACCTGCATGTCTGGTTGGCAGCAGGCCACAGGCTGATTCACCTCCAGGATAGGCTTGTCTCGAGGGCCATAGGGTTGTCTGTGATTGCTCACTGGTTTTAATTTTTGTGGAAGAACACATGCCCATGCATGACTGACAGACGGATTGAGTACCAAATTTGTGTGTTGGTAGATGATTAAATCTTAATATCAAACTAATATGATGATGAAATCAGCCACCGTCACACCATTTCAAATTCAGCACAACTTAATGTCTAAAATCTAAAAATGCTACCTGTGTATTCAAAACTCATAACTCTTGTCATCCATACATTGTATTTAAATGTACATTAATGTCATTTTGTTTCGTTGCAGTGCAAAATGGTTCACTACATCAGAAGGAGACTGTCCATGACAATGACTTTGAGCCATACCTCACTGGTCAATCAACTCAGGTAAAGCCCAATGTCTCTCTTAAATTTCTAAGCAGATGAGAGTTGTTTGTGCCGCTGCTGAGCATTACAAAACTCCTGGTATGTTTAAAACTAAAGTTAAACTTTTAACTTTTACAACAGATATGTACAGAAATACAATACAATAATTGTTTCAGCAGAATGATTCTGATGAATTCAATTATGTTAATGCCCAACCCTAAAATGGATGCAAATTACATTAGTCAGTCTTGTTAAGTGAAATTAGGAAACCGCTTTTTAAATTGGATATTGTTCACAGAACAGTCCAGGAGAGTTTGTATTTAATTATATAGATCTGATTTAAATCAAACTGCAAGTCACTCCCTAATGTTGTGGCTCTGCTGACCTTCATTCATCCAGAACAACAGCTACCAGTCCATCACCGACCCCTACCTGTCCAGCTACTACGCCCCCTCCATTGGATTTCCGTATCCCCTCAGTGAGGCTCCCTGGTCCACAGGTGGGGACCCCCCTATTCCATACCTGACCCCCTATGGACCCTTGAGTAATGGAGACCATCACTATATGCCAGACACGGTGTTTGGCCAGCCGGGGGGTCTGGGAAGCAGCATCTACCCCCACAGGTTTAACTTTTTCCCTGAAAACCCTGCCTTCTCTGCTTGGGGCACGAGTGGCTCCCAGGGCCAGCAGACTCAAAGTTCGGCCTACGGTGGTAGCTACAGCTATCCTCCCAGCTCCCTGGGGGGCACCCTGGTGCCTGATGGTCAAACGGGCTTTCACAGTGACACCCTCAACAAAGCCCCCGGTATGAACAGCCTGGAGCAGGGTATGGTTGGCTTGAAGATTGGAGGGGATGTCACTGGCCAGGGGTCAGGAGTCAAGGCTGTGGGATCTGTGATTGGTGGACCTGCGGTGGCAGCGGCAGGGAATGGAGCCACGCCTATTGGAATGCCTCCACCCAAACCCACCTCCTGGGCTGCCATTGCCAGCAAGCCCGCCAAACCGCAGCAGTTGAAAGCTAAGGTGAAACCGGGAATGCCCAGTCCAGGGGGAGCTCTTCCCCCGCCACCCATCAAACACAACATGAACATTGGGACCTGGGATAAGGGCCCAGTGACTAAAGTAGCCACAGCTCCACTGCAGCAGCAGCCTCTTGGTCTGCCGCTTGGATTGCCACCTCAAGGCCCCATGCAGCAAGGACCCATGCAGCCTCCCCCTCCCCAGTCTTTGGTGCAGCCCCAGATGCAGCCTATGGCCTTACAGCCCCAGCCCCCCCATCACCAGCACCATCAGCCACCGCCTCAGCCCTACCAAAACCACACCCAGCCCCCACAACCCCAGACCCGCTGGGTTGCCCCACGCAACCGCAACCAAGGCTACGGGCAGGGTGGCCCCGGCCAAGATGGTAGTGGTATGATGGGTATGGTTGGTAGTGGGAACAGTGGACCCCAAACTTCTGCCAGCCAGGGACCTGGTGCAGAGTCCCACCCAGTGCTGGACAAGCTGCGTGCCTCCCATAGCTACAACCCCAAGGACTTTGAATGGAACCTGAAGAACGGTCGCGTTTTCATCATTAAGAGCTACTCCGAGGACGATATCCATCGCTCCATCAAGTACTCCATCTGGTGCAGCACGGAGCACGGCAACAAGCGGCTGGACTCGGCCTTCCGGGCCATGAATGGTAAAGGCCCCGTGTATCTGCTGTTCAGTGTCAACGGCAGTGGTCATTTCTGCGGTGTGGCAGAGATGCGTTCACCAGTGGACTATGGCACCAGTGCTGGTGTTTGGGCACAGGACAAGTGGAAGGGCAAGTTTGACGTGGACTGGTTGTTTGTTAAGGACGTGCCTAATAGCCAGCTGCGCCACATCCGCCTGGAGAACAACGACAACAAGCCAGTGACCAACTCCCGCGACACCCAGGAGGTTCCTCTGGAGAAGGCCAAGCAGGTGCTCAAGATCATCGCCACCTACAAACACACCACCTCCATCTTTGATGACTTCTCCCATTATGAGAAGAGGCAGGAAGAAGAGGAGGAGGTGCGCAAGGTAGGTACAGTCATCTTACCGTGTTACCTTAAATACACCCGAAATATGTATTTGGCATCATGATCCACGATATGTTCTTCTTTGTCTGCTCAGTTTGTGTCTGACACTAATTCTTGCTTTTTTTCTCTCTCTGTTTTGTCTTTTTTGCTCCTTTTGACAGACTTTTGAACCTCCTCAGATACAGAACCGCTCTCGGTTAGATCAGGTAAAGAACTGTCATATTTTCTTTTTAGTATCATTGATACTAAAACGAGTGTTACAGCCTTTTTCCTGACAGATATTGCTGAGTGCTCTTGATTGTGTTGAATTTTAGATGATCTAATGTTTGACTTTAAATAGATAAATAAAATGATTGTATATCTAACGTTTTTTTTTTTTGTTTTTTTCCAAACAGGAGCGCCAAAACAGGAATAAACAATAGAAGACATTTATCCTTGGCTTGATCAACAGTTACACTAGGACTTTTGATTTAAGAGACAGAAGAATATGAAAATGCAACCAAGCCCTTCATTTTTTTTCTATTTAATCCCAGTGAATCTCTGCCATTGTCGAGACTTGTGCTTATTTTTTTTATTTTATTTTATTTTTTTTTTGCCCCATGTACCACCCACTTCTTGTGCAGGGATAACGAGCTGATTTAATGTATTACCTAGCCACCACCACACTCTTTTTAGTTCAGGTTATTTTTTTTTTTTTTTAGATATTTTTCTTCCCGTTCCATCTCGTACTCTTCTCTCATCAGACTGGTTTTCTCTCTCCTGCCCCCAACCCCCTGCTCCTTCTCCTCTTTCCAATTGAATCAGGGTTTGACTGCACCATGGAGAAAAAAGAAAAATCTGCCACTTTATATTTCAGTACAATCAGGACCGGATGTGTCCTGCCCCTATTTGTCCATTTGGGGGCAACATTGCCATGCTTCAGAGGTTTAACTGTGCCAACAGGGTTGGAGGATCCCAAAGGCAATGTCGGACTTGGAGCTGTGCGATAATAAAACTTCAGTGGTTTATCTATTTTTCATTCAGATCGACAAAATCTCTATTTTTTGGCTTACTACTGACAATTTTCATTTCAGAAAACCTGTTTTCTGGAGCCTTAATGTTTTTTTTCTAATTATTGGTGACTTCTCAAAAGAACTGCTCAAACAGTGACACCGCTGGAGAAATCAGGGATAGTGTGAAGTCACACAGGACTCGAGACATTTCTGAGGAGGAATCGCAAAGGCCTCTGGGAAAGAAATAATGGATGTGTCCTCCACAACCAGAACTCTCACCATTTAAGTCAAAAATTGTACTATTGACATCCTTCACACCCCTCTGCTTTGCTTTTTTTTTTTTTTTTTGACGTTTGTTTTGAAGGGGTCTTTTGTATGTTTCATCAGGAGATTCTGCTTGTGTACACAACCCAGTCTGAGAGAATTGTCGCATCCACCATTTTAAATTGTTTTATAATCAGAATTATATAATGATGTAACTACTACATTGAATGAATTGTTGCTTTTGCTTTTTTTTTTTTTGTTCCATAAAATGGGGGAAGGTTTCACGTATTTGTCCATTCACCATCATTCTGTCTTAATCCTGTTTTTTGTTGTTTTTGTTTTTTTTCCCTTGAATTTGGTTTTGCTAAGTCTATCATGTTGGTCGTAATGCTAAGCTTTAACGTAGGAGCCTATATATTCATGGAGAAAGCCTAAAAATGTATAACCTAAAAATTAATGTAACTGATTTACTATCGAGTAAGAAAAAAAAAAAGAAGAAGAATGAAATGTGGTTTCTGTGTGTTTTTTGGTTGTTGTTGCAAAAATAGTTTGCTCTAGACTGAAACCATTGATTATGAGACAGTAAAAGTACTTTCAGGTATGTTAATGGTAAAAAGATTGGATATTAAAAAAGAAAAATCGTCACTAATAGATGTGTGTGCCCATGCATGGCAAGCTATAACATAGGAAGAAAAAAAAAAGCTATTGTCCATCCTGCAGCTTGTCTGAGGTGAGAGTGGTGATGTTTAGTCAGTGCCCCCGCTTCGTGTCATTTCAGAGCATTCAAAGCCAGAATGCGGTTTATTTGTTAGCGAGCATTTTATTTTTATTTTTTTAGATCAGCAGGTTCTCGCTCCTCTCGATTTAGTTTGAAACTGTCACTTCAGTATTTTGTGGATTGTGAGGTTACCATGACACAGAGAGGAGCGCTGCTAGTCGTCTCTGTCATGTAGAGGGATATTTTTTTCTCATTTTGACATTTTTGTGTATTTTGTGTAAGAGTTCAAATCTGGTGTAGCTTCATGGTAACCTAAATCAGACATTCAGATCCCAGTTCACAATTTTCTGTTTGAGCTGAAACGGTTGATGTTGATAGTTGCACCTGTTCGGGTAATTTGGCCTGAACTCATTCACACTGAGTCTTTTTTTTTTTTTTTTGGTCTTTTCAGATTCTGTTAGACGGTGTATTTGGTCTATTTTTAATTCTGTCACAACTTTTAGCCCGCTATAACGTTGAGATGGCAGAAGTGCTGCACTTTGCGGAGGTCACTCGGAGTGTGAGTATGAGCCGTATGTGTCACAACCGTATTTCCAGATGTGTGAAAATGCGTTGTATTTTTTTTTTTTGCCTGGCCAGTGTAACCACTTGTACTCTAGAGAACTGACCTCTAACAGGATCCTTTCTTCGCCATCTCTTCTCCCTTTTCTTTTTTTTTTAACCTCCTAATCAATAGCTAGGTTTATCCAAGCAATACGGTGAACGCCCTTCACACGTTTGCCTTCACCAACACCGCTCTCTCCAACCAGCGTAGAGTCAGGGGGAGGTGAGAAGCTAAAGGATGCCACCGAAGACTTGAGTCGCTGCCACAGCCGTCTTTGCCTCAGGAAGCATGAACTGGTTGTGATTATAGTAACAGGGCTTACATGCACGTTACAGATGACTGTCAGACGATGTTTGTTGCAATAGAGGGATGTCAGGTTAGCCATGAAATTATATGTATCGACACTACAAAAGGATTAATGACATGAAAATATTAAAATAAACATTGATTATCTTCTAGACCACAGTTGTAGTGGGAATAACTTGTTCAAAAGATCTATCTTGGTTTTTCTTTATAGAAGAAATCAAGCCTTAATAAACTGTCCATTCAGAAATTACTTTGTCTTGATCTCGTGAATTCTCTGTTAGTGAGTGAACAACCGTCTACAGTGACTTATAAAAGAGAGGGAGCTCTGTAGGGCAGCCCCGGTGTTTAAATGTCACTGAAAGGTTTTCTTAGCTGGAAATGTTTTTTTCTTCTTTTTCTCATTGTGCCTCTACAGCTGACTCTACTGTATCTGTAAGTACTGACAGCAGAGCAGACCTCTGTTTCCACTGGCTCAACTGGTCTACAACAGAATTTTATGGAGTGTTGCTGCCTGGGATAAAAGTTTACGGTATTTCAGATTTATTAAATCGATAGAAAATGGCATATTTGGCATTCTTTGGTTCTTAAGCTTTATATGACATGTACACATTCTGTTGTTGGACCCTTAACATGTATCATAGCATTGGTATTCAGCCCAGGTTTTCAATATATTTGCTCCACAGCTGTCAAAAAGGTTTTCTTTCCTTGACAGGAGCTCTCCGTGGTGCTGATTTCCTGATTTGGAGGAGCTGCTGGTGGCCTGTTCCAGTCACATAATGGAGTAAAGAACACCACATGGGGTAAAAAAAAAAAAAAGAAGTGCATTTATATTACATGGTGACGGAGATTTTCTTGCTTTTAACACATATGACTGTGGAGCGTAATAGCGTTTTATTCCACACATCGGTTTCTACACTTCCGAGTGAGAAAGAGCTCACCAGGGTGGTTTGTCATATCTGGTGCAAATCATTAGCCCCAGTGTTTGAGTACTGAAAAGTTAAAGTGCTGTGTTCATGGTGTAAAAGTTGGCATGACTGCCATGTACAGTTCCACATAAAATAATCACAAGAACAAGCGGGGAAACTCAGTGCAGCTCAGCCTTTATTTGTTGTCACATCATTACAAAGCATGCATCCATACTTGGACAAAAAAGGCAAATAATGTCACATGCAAGCTCTCTGCTCTTGACTTCTTTATAAATATATATATATAAAATAAATGATCTGGAGCTCAGCTTCCTAACAAATCCCCTAAAATGAGATATTTCTATGCGACTCAATGCTCAAATCCTTGCTTAAATGGAGACATATTATATTTAGGTTATTCGTATTTACGTATTGGTTGTTTACAATAATATACCATACCACATTTTAACCTAAAGTTACATGAAATTTTCTAAAATTGAATCAATATTTTTGCCAAATTCTGCTCTTCATGGTTAATTTGTGTTTGCTTCATTAACACTAAATTCAATTCTATTCAAAAATATGCGTTGGAAGAGTTTGTCATTTAAACCTCCCAGCTGTTTCAAAGTAAAACAGGAGCCTCTGCAGCTGGTCTAAAGAGTAATTATTTATTTATTAACTTTTAGTTTATTTAATTAAACTAGTATTTAGTCCTGTGGCCTTCACTAGGCTACGGCTTCAACCATGCGTTGTCAGGAGGACGCCTGTAGGTGGCATTGAGTCTCTTACATTTCTATATGTTGACTCCATCCTTACTAAACACCGCAGCCGTCGTCAGCTTGAATCCCTTTCAAGGCTTCTTGTGGGCCTGCGGTGTGTGAGCCACCCAGTGAAGGCGTGGTGGACTAGAAGCTGCTGGCCTACTTTTTTTTTTTTTTTTTTTTTTTTTGCTTATGACATAATTTATTCTAGACGGTTTTCAACTGAAGCTGACATAGCCTACAAAGCTTGCAGAGTGTTGAGCCTCTGGAACATTTTGTGACATATTTCAAAGTGTCACAATAGAGCTGTAATAGACTGTAGAGATTGCCGCACAGGCTTCTAAAGAGGACGATTTAGCATTATTGCACTATTGAACAGCGATGGATGTTTCCATTATCAGACACCGTTTGGCTGCATCAAAAGCACTGGCCTATGTTTCAAGTCGTGCCTAGGTTTGGTCTACATTTTAAATAGAAATACTGATTATTTTAATATTTAAGATTTAGGTGAGCTCTCCCACCAATAAATGTATTGACATTAAGCCTGACAATACACTGAAATAATCAAAGTCCTCTCCAAGTCCTGAATTTAAAAATAAATTAAGATGTGCTAATAAAATAAAGTTGAAATGATTCCCAGAGATGTTTTTCTGTATAACACAGAGGTAGGCCGTTGACCTCACTTGGCGAAAGTCCAATTGCGTCGTATTCGTTTTACATTTTTTGGATAAATCAAGACAAAAGACATTTAAATCCAACAATTTCGACTAAATGTGCGATATAAAAGTTAACTAGATGTAACCTGACCTCATGCTATAATAGCCTATTAAAGTACGCATTGCGCCCACCCAGTCAAACGACACAGACACACACACACAGATACACACACATACACAAATAGGCACGTATACACACGCTTACGTGTGCGCACGGACACACACACACACACAATCAATCACGCGCAGTTGAGTGACAGTACGGCAGTCAGCTATGGTTTGGCAGCCAGGGCCTGTTTCTTGTAACATTAAGGGTCAAAGTAGTAAACGAAAGCCTGCGGCCTGATGGAACAATGAAGAGATAAAAATGTGAAGCATGATGCTGTGCAGATTCCTCTCTTGGCATTCACCGCGTGCCTTAATTGTATGGACATTAAATCAAGGTCCGCTGTGAACACGCAGAGTGACAACCCTTCAAGAAGACGCCTTCTCACCCTGCTGATGGCTGCAGAGCCACAAAGCCTCTAGAATAACCCCCGTCTGACTTCCACACGCTCAAAACCTCCAGCATCTGCCGCCAAGGAAGATGCAAGACTGCATGACTGCGATTTAAGTACAGCTCCCGTTTCCGTGCGCGCGCTCGGGCGTACACACACACACACACACACACGAATCTAAAGCCGATTTCGCAACACAATCACGCGCACTCACACGCATGTAGACACACACGTCTAAAGCCGATTTAAAGCCTACACCAGCAAAATAAATAAATAAATAAATAAAATAAAAAATGCGCGCGGCCACATTCTTCTCCTGCGCCTCTTTTGGATTCCACGCGAAGAAAATATTGATATGACTGCGCCACAGCTCGGCGTTAAAACCCCAAATCAACACACGGCCCATGATCAAAAGATGTGAAGCAAAGCTTGCACCTGGAGAAAAAAAACGTGTTTTTAGTAAAGCATTTTTACAAACACCTCTACTCTTCTAATTCTGTGGTTGTGCGTCTTTACGCATCTCTTGGCAGGTTACCTCGCACAGAATGACAGCTGAAGCAGCTCTCGCTTTGTCCCTCCTCAAAACCACTCAAATATACAACATTTAGCCTGACCCCCAAAACACAAAGACACCAGTGGAAAACAGAAGAAACCAACGATGGCAGCACGCCACATAGCTATTTGTTTGAAGTCGTACATCCCACTGCGAAGAGTGCTGTATTTTCCATTTAACTTGGCTTGTGTGCAGTTCCCCGACTTGTCCACGATCAACGCCCTCGGACAAAACGCGCGATGCTTCCTCTCTCCTCTCATGCAGCTGACAAACTACAGATGGCTAGTTTTACATTAGGCTACTGTGTATCTGGGGGGGAAAAAATGGCACGTTGTTCTCCTATGCGCCACATAGCGCTCTAAAGCTCGAGCTGTGGGGAGGCTGGTTTTCTGGCGTGTTTGAGGTGGGGAAAAAATGGCTTCATCGTCTTCAGAAAGGTCCTCTCTCCACCAAGAGTCAGCCGGTTCCGTTTGGTTCGTGTCTTTTGAATCTGACCCATTTCAGGCACAATCCAGCCCTGGATGCATGCCCCCCTCTCTCGCTCTCCTCTCTCTCTCTTTCGGGCTGTGTGATCCACTGTCTCCCGGATTAGAGCGCCCCTCTCTTCCCATCCTAGACAATTGCGAGTCTCTGCTGATTGGGCTTCAGCGCAAAAGGATTACATGGGCGCACAATGACGTCATGGCCCGGGGCCCAAGCCCCCTCCTCCCCCTCCCCTCCCTCTCCTTTCTCCTCACCTCCCCCCCATTAAAACCAAATCCTCATCAGCCCCAAATGTCCTTGAAACCACCGGCCTGACTTTCTGCAGCGCGTCATGCATGCATGCATCGGGGCAGACTACTGTTAATGCGCACAGGTAACAGCTGAAACCATTTACTAACAATTCAATAAAGCCCGCGCGCAGGAGAAGCCAAAATAACATCGCAGCCTCACGCGTGTGTGCACCTGAACAACCAGCACCTTGAAGGTTTTACTTTGGCAGGTGCATGTCCAGCGGCTGAAAGCTGCTACAAACCAAAAGGTTGCAGGTAGGTTGTAAAGGTGAACAGGCTCACCTCTGACCTGCACTTTGTGATCATCATGAGACAAACACAATTTCCAAATAAAGTTTTACTCACGTCCAAAAGCCCAAAACACAGCCTGCAGTGCTCTGTACTTAAATTATGCAAAGATGTAATATCAGCCAAAAGGTGGATGAATCCTACTTTGCATTTTAAACTCAGACTAGCCTGTGGTAAATATATTAACCCTTCACTTCAGCCCTGATGCAGACAGGCACAACTCCTTTCCTTTTGGTGTGAAACGTTGTATCCAACATGCACATGGGACTGCATGGTTATCAAATCTGCAAAAGATTACCGAGAGTGTGTTAACGGTTATTCTTGTAAGGCCTGTGGCCTGTGATCCCAGATGGTCTGAGTTAAAACCATATGCTACTGCTGCTGCTGCTGCTGCTGCTGCTGCGTACAGTGTTACATATTTTGCGTAAAAAGGTGAAGTTAGAAAAGTATGTAGTGCATATTTACATACATATGTGTGTGTACATTCTGTAACCACAGATAGCACTGCGTTGGAGGACATTCCCTGCAGTCTAATTGATTATGTGATAAGGTATAAATATAGTAGCTACCCCCTTGTGTGCTCTGACTATGCACAATTATTTTGTAGGTTTAAGTGCTGACTTGATGGACACGTCTGCTTTTTAGGCCTAAATATCTAGCAGCTCTTCTAAGTGTTTTCTCTTGTAAATTGTCAAAAATTAGAAATTGTCATTTTCTATTTCAATAATCTAGTAATATATATATATATATATATATATATATATATATATATATATATATATATATATATATATATATATATATATTCGATTAAAGTGTCAACTAACAGACCTGGCATCTTCCCTCCTTTTCTTATTTTAAAATAGTTTTTTTTTTTTTCAACTTGACCCAAATGTGGGCCTGCAGTCTGCAGCACATCATCAATTTGTCTAATGCCACCTATATTCTTTTAATCTTTTCCATGAACAGATAAGTCCAATTAACACTGTCATAAATCTCCTCGTGTTCCTATAATGCATTTCAACACCGTTCCAATAAAAAAAACCTACAGGAATATATCGATTTCTGTCCCGGAAGAAAATGTCATTGGTTTTTCAAATGTTTCTCCCTCCTTCCGTAGCTTGTGTCTACCTCCCACTGTTGGCTGAACAAAGAAATGGAGAGGAGGAACCATCAGCGCTGTTTAGGATAAAACCGCTTCCCTTTTACTCTCGATAACTGAGCCTATAGAATCGCAAATGTGCTTCTTTTCTCAAACAAATGCAATTATTAACTATTTTAACAGACATTCCTATTGTCTCATCTCAGCCTCCGTCGCAATCTACATCTCAAAAACGAGCTTCCTGCATTTACATTAATGCAAGTCAATTGACTAATGCATGTCATTTCTTAGGCTTACAGGTCTTTTGGTTCCCCGTTGCCAAAAAAAATTAGAAAAATGTAATAACCCAGGCTGCATAGCGGCCACCTGCTACAGGAGAAGCGTCCTCTGTCCAAATATAGCCTATACTGATAAATCCACGCTGGCTTGGACTCAAAATCCTTTGTTCAGTGTCTTACTCTCGTCGTTGCGGGTATCCTCCAGCCATGCACCACACTGTGGCTCCAACGCATCTTCTCTCCATTTTGTGCAACCGCGGGCCTTCATGTGTGCAGAAAAAAACGCATGCTGCAGCAGCAGCAGCACAACGCCTAACTTTAGTATATGTATATACAAATATATATAGCCTCCGCGTCTCTCCACACGCACAGTGAGGCAAAGAGAGAAGCAGAATGTGAATTGAATTGCAGTTGCTTTTTCTCCCCTCATCTCTCCCTCTGCAGAGCTGAGCGGCCTCCACATCTTAAGCTTGAATGAAGGGGGAGTTGTCCCTGTGCATTACAATGACATTCAGGCCCCCATTCATTCAGCCACTGTCTAACGGTCTTTGGACAGCAAATGCACCCCCATCGGGGGGTCGCAGCCCCCTCATTACACCCCCAATCCCAACACGCAGCCCCCCACAATAGCCCCAACAAAAGAGAGAGGAGAGTCGGCCCCAGTTGTGCGAGCTGCGGCCCCTGGACTTTTTGAGGTACGCTGGGAAAATATTCTTGTGCATTTGAATTACATTAAGGAACGTGCCGCGGTGGAGTTTAACGCCGAGTTGCGTCCAAAAGCATTTCAAAACAAATACGTATGCTGTGTATAATTGCTCCCTGCTAATCTGTGTGAGCTCCAGTGGTTCTCTGCAGCAGGTGAAGCTTGGTGGACCATTTTTTGTTTGTTTGTTTTAAAAAAAATAAAGATTCAAATGTGGTGATGCAACATGCAAAAAAAAAAAAAAAAAGCACTGTGTGGTGAGCCAATAAATGCGCTGCTTTTGCCTTATGAGTGGCAAAGTTGGCGCAAAGAGCTGAGTAAAATATGGCGAGAGAGTGTGCGCATAAAGAGGTAAGCTGCAGGAGAGTCCGCACAATTAAGCATTTAGTCCATACTGTGCAGCTGCAGATGTAAAGTATAATTCAACTTAAAGCAATAGATTTTAAACGTTGCCCAATTTAGACTGAAATTTCACATAAAAGGACAAATTTAAAGGATATAGCCCCCCAAAAAACCCAACAGGAATAATTTATATATTTTAATATAATACAATAAATAGAATAATAGTACGTGTGTTATAAAAACTGTAATTTTTTAAACGCAGTTTTGTCCCATTGACGCTGCTGTGTAAACACCATGCGAGCGGACAAACATCATCTCATCTCTCTTTCATTCACCTTTCTGAATTTATTTGAATAATTGATCAAATTAGCACATAGTCTAAAATAATAATAATAATAATAATAACAATAAAAATAACAATAATAATAATAATAATACGCTGAATACCGATGGCTGGCAGGTTAGAATACTGGACATTGTTGCAGAGGTTGTCCCGTTGTGGTGAACCAACTTTCCCAGGGAAATCATACCGATTTCCGAAATGCTGTTGAAGGCCCGAATAGGCACAGCTGGGCATCTGCTTATGGGCCTATTCATCAGGAGGAGGGAGAGGTCAGCGCTGCGGCCCGGTGGGCAGCTCCGCACTATAAGCTCGTTATGCAGATACACAGCATATAGTTTGTAACAGGACTGTCCAATAACACAGCAAGGAGACACCATGAGACTGGAGAAGTCACCTTCAGCAGGTGATCGGGAACGTTTTGGGGATTAATTAAGATTTTTTTTTAAAACATACATTCATATATTTAATATATTAATCTCCCCAAAAAAGTTGTGTTGTTCTTATTAGCTGATTTATTTCTCTGTAATATATGTATGTGTATATACTGTATGCATATGTATGTACTTATTTTGTTTCCTTGTTTCATTTAGCTTTACTTACAGCTAAGAACCTGAAACATTTCAAATTAGTGAAGGGCTCCAGAAAAATCAAATCAAATGTGTTGCTGAACTTTTCTTAAATGCAGGAAATTTCCTTTAAAACATTGACTGAAGTTTATCAAAGAAACGATTCCCCGGTGCAGTTTTTCCCCTAAACCTCCCACACTTTTATACTGGCACTGCTACTTGTTTTGAGAGGCATATAAAGAGGTGTAATTTTGCAAACATTTCTTAAGTGCAGAGAGCCAGAAGGACCCTCTAGTATTGTCCAGGGAGAGAAAGAGAAACACATTGACAAAGGAATCCATTGTTCCTGGTGAACAATTCAAGGGGCCTAGTAAGCTGTCCTCTACGATCAGGCAGCCGGCCGCTGATTTGAATGCAAGGGGCCCCTCCAAGGAGAAATGGTAATATATGGCAAGATATAACAAACAGTAGCCTATATTAAACCGAGCAAGTCTGCTATTACCAGCTCCTGTACACACACACACACACACACACACACACACACACACAGCAGACAGACAGAGAGAGAGGGTGAGAAGTTGGAAGCTGGAGGAAAACTTTACTGTACTTTGGATGCATTGTGTTACACCTGCTCTCAAGATAAAGCGTACTTTTATTTTTTAGAGCCTCAGTAAAGCTAATGTGGTCCACACAGGTCACAGGTAAGCTTCTATTGATGCAGAAATATTACCTGAAATTACATGTTACAAAATCTACCAGACATCTTATTTGTTCTCTGAGAAAATTAATTGTAATCTAAATTATTACATATTATTATTATCCTCTCTTATTATTATAATTGTTTCTACACATGGAAATTGTATGATATATGATGATAAATGAAAACTTAACTTACACTGTACCTTAGCCATAATATCACTAATATGACATTTTGCATTTTTTTGGAATATTATTTAAAATTAATTTTAACCTGCTAAAATGTTTTGTGCAGTTAGAAATTCCAGTGTTTTCTGTTTTTATTTTTATTTTATATTCCTTGTAATAAATATATTTAAGCTGTGAAACATCAATTATTATAATTATATAAACACAGCACACAAAATTAGATCAAATGCAAATGAGTGTGTGTTATACGTTCAAAAGTCATTTTTGTGTGTTGGGGGCGACTCTGTCAGTTAAATTTTGGCCACACAAAGCAGAATGACCCAAAATCCCAAATGTCACTGTTCATCATTTCACAATGAGAAAAATTGCTCCGCACATTTGTTGAGAGATGGACTGTCACTTGTGTGTCTCAGAACAATGACTCGTCCACACACACACACACACACACCAAACAACAAAAACATGATTCTTCAAATTTCACACACACACACAAGGCATTTGGATGTTTTATAGATGAACGAATTACATTTGTCCTTTGCTTTGTGGACTCCATATCAATAATGTTGAGCCACTTGACCAGCGAGGTGAGCATCAGCACTAATGTGGAGGTCCTTGACTCTGTCTGACAAATGTCATGAGTTGTTTGCATTGATCTGTTTGTGACACAGCCGGTAGAAAAAGATCATTACCCATTCTGTTTCTATATTGTACGTGTTCAAAGGCTGCAGAATCCCAAATCTCCCTTGAACTCTCCCAAAATGTGTGTTTGTGTGCAATTCTGCATCTGAATATGTATGTGTGTTTGTTGGCAAGAGTGAAGCTTCAAATCAATATCTCCTCGAATTAATGATTGTATGATTCGGATTGGAGAAATGTTGCTGACGATGTTCATGCGTTTGAAGACGGTCGTGTGAATGGAAGGCACAGATTGTTATACAAGTGGTGCAAAATTCACTAGATTGTGCATTTGACTGTGTGTCTGTGTGTTCAGAGAGAAGTCTTTGGTTCATGCATGTTATCATTAGCCTGTACATTACTGAGGCTGCTGCTCAGTCATGTACTCCAGCCTGAGCAGTCAGGAGGCAGGAGTGGAACCAGTAACCAGAGTATTAACTTCCCTCCATAGATATTCATTACTAAGTGTTGTAAAACAAGTCAAATTCCAATCAGTATAATATGTTGGCAGCAGAAATAGTTTTTTTTTTTGTATTTCGCCTAGACAGAGAGCAGAGGTGACACCATTGCTGAGGTGAGTTTTACACAAATCCAGCATGTCACGTTGTCACGTGAAAACAAAGGCGCACGTTTAACCTCCCTTCAAAGCGTTGCTCTTACTGATGCTCATTCATGCCCAGCTGATGCTGTTTTATAAGTGCATGTGGAGTCTCACAAAGACACACACAAGTCCATCTTTTCTGTCACATGCAAATACACACACACACACACAGATACACACACATGCAAACCTGCAACAATTCAATAAACTTATGCACAGCTTTTCCCGTCCACACACTGTGACTAAATCTTGCTTTTTGTCTCATGTTCGAAGCACACAGCTCCTCTTGCGCTGTCAGTTAACCCTGCAATTAACCCGCACCTCAGCCAAACATCATTAGGGCGGGAGCGGAGGAGAGAGAGGAAGACTGAGAAACACAGCTACAGATAAACAGAGAAAGTAAGATCTTGTCATGCAAAGGTACATGTAAATAAATAAAATATTGTAATTACATTTAAATATTGATTCATATTGGTCATAAATTATTTTTTTTGTTCATTTTATTTTGTAATTCTCTTTTAGCTGCTTGACTTCTACCTATGTTTTGTGCTTTGCTGGATATATGACATCATATATATCTTTTTTTCTTCTTCTTTTTTTAAAAAAGGATTGTGAGTGATTAAGCTACATGCACCATATAGCCTCACCCCGGTGACCTCTCCCCATCCCCCACACTTTTTTTTGCAGATTGGGTAGGCCCCAGTCGAGAGGTTTGGGCGTTGGAGCATCAGAGAGGTTTTGCATACAGCTGTATTCAAGTCTGGTGCAACTCCACCACTGACAGACTGGAGTGTTTTTGGAAATGTGTGAGCAAACTCAACATTTCATTTCATTTTTGTGCAGTTTTCTGGTCAAAATAACATTTTTTTTTTTTTTTAGAATTGCTGCAATATTGAATGTCAGAGGTGTTGTCCTGGGTGTGATGGTGGAAGCTAAAATGTTAAAAGATGAGGGTGCTGACCTTTAATCATCTCTGTTGTGTGTTGCAGAAGCCGCTTCCACAGAAACAGCAGAACAGAGTCAATGAGATGAAGGTGTTTCTTTACATTATTTCATTACTGTAACCAAGGGCAGAAAATGTGAAGATGCAGCCTGTGAAAAATGGATTTTTATCTAAAAACAAAACCCCTCTGCTCTTTACTTCAAATATCCTGAAAGACAATTAATGGCTTTGCAAGTCCACGATACACAGAACAAAATACCATTTATTGTTGAAATGCATTGCTTGTTTGGTTTGCTAGAAATTAAAATTTCAAAACCGTACGTCATATCACATTCTATATTAAACAGGCCTTTGTTCTAAATGTTACTATACATCTCTTGAACTAATTTAATGTATTACAGAACTTTATATGTTTAGATGACAGTAATGCAGCTGGCGATAAGATTGATGAGGTCGTACACTGAGTTCATTGACATTGTTTTCCTCCCTGTTGGTATACGGTCCTTATATTGGTACAGTGTGGTGCACATTGTGTCTAGTGGGCATTGTGGAGTATCTAGGGGAACTGTTTAGTCCCCCATAAGAAGATTAGAGATGATTGGTTTTATTGACCGGCCTATGCTGCGGTTATCAGGGCGACTCTCAGAGCATGGAGCCACGCTTTTGTCTGGCCCTCATTGTTCTTCCGAGCCCGAGACCCTGTGCTGATATGAATTTGATATGACAGTAAAGTGCCAATTATGTACATACATGCAAGGCCCTGCTCCCTTTCAGCTCTGTGTGGAGTGAAAAGACAGGGGAGGTGAGGAAGACAGGGGAGGAGAGATAAGGTGACGGAATATCTTGAAGTGTGAGCGAGCGGGTCTTGAGAATAATTTGCTGCAAGAATCTGTTATTTTCCTGATCCTTATATTGTCAATAAAATCCTGCCGCTGAAACATTGATGAGTGATAAAGAGGTTACGTTGGTGTGTGTGTGTGTGTGTGTGTTTTCTACCAGCTAGCCTGTCACATCTTATCAGCATCAGCTACATCTGTGATGGACTGATTATTGCCTTCAGTTCGAGGGTTACTAAATTACAGAAAACATGAATATTACACTGGTTTCATTTAATGCAACACAAATTAGATGATTTTATTTCACTTGTTAGATTTACTGATTATTCACTTTGAGTCCATTATTGCATTTAACCAAGGCAATAGCTTTATTTGATAACAGTGTATAAACTTACTTAGATATGGCTGATTCTAAATATACATACATTATATACACCTTAAATTCTTTAAAAGGTCTTTTACAAACTATCCTGAAGGAAACATGTTGCTGTTGCACATAATACTGGATTTCAGGTGGAATATGTTATAGATATTGCTGATATGACATGTATGCTTCTCTTCTTTTATTGCTTTTATGTGTTTTTTGTGTTTTAACGTGAAATATATATATTTTTTTTTTACGTGGAACTGCTTATGCTGCTGTCTTGACCGGACATCCCTGGATCTTGTATCTCAATGGGACCTTCCTGGTTAAATATAGAAGAAATAAAATAAAAATAAAATATAGACTCTACAGCATCATAAAATATACAACTGCTTTTTTTTGTGTGTGCACTTATGTGTAAGTGTGTGTGTTTACATCTGCATGTGTGTGTGTGTGTGTGCCTGTGTGGACTTGAGTCAGGCCAACATTGGAAATCAAAGTCGGAAACGGTGTGTAAGTCCATTTCTAATTCCCTTTTTATTCCTCTCTTCCTTTTCTCTCTCTTTTATGTACTCGTCTTGGAAAAAAGGTGTTAAATCATCTAAATCATTCCCTGGCTATTATATCCAATTAATGCCTCCTCATGGTGTTTTATTGTGTTATAAACTGCTATTGCTTGTGGTTCAGTAGACAAACACAATGTGTGTCTGTGCCGCCTGCCACCGGGGCTGGCTGTGGCTATGCTGGGGAGGGACAGAGGGGGACTTGGCCACTGCCCATGGGGGCCCTGGCCACTCTAAATCAGTTAGTTTTGGAGGAGATCCTAGTCGGCTTTTTAAGAGGGTCCATTATAGGCTTGTTAATGCCTCAGCCGAGGGGGAAACACTACTAACTGCACTCAATTCTCTATGCACTCAGTCTCCTTCTCACTCACTCTCTCGCACAAACACGCACACAAACACACACACACCTACAAACACACACTCACACATTTTCTTCCCCCTTCGCTTGTGTGTTTCTCTTGAGATGTGTGAGCGTCTACACGTTGTCTTCTCCGCGTATCCGTGTGTGCTTTCCGTGCGCACGACACACCCATCTCTGCCTCTGTCTTCTTCTTCATGAATTTCATGGGTTTGGCCTTCACTGAAAGCAACACCATACCACAAAGTCTACCCATTTCTTGCATTGATCTGTGTGCTCTGGGTTTGAATGTGTTCTTTTGTGTTGCACGTGTGTGCTGCACAGTGTGTGCGTGTGTGTGTACAGTGTGTAAAATGTGTTAAGCAGATTTAGGGTTTCTTTGAAGATGTATTTTGGAGCCTGGAGGGGGATTCAGGAGTGTGTTATTGCATATTTAGGACAGTGTGTGAGGGTCTTTTGAGAAAGTATGTGTGTGTGAAATTTTAATTCACACTATAAGTGTGAAGTAGCTTAGTTCATTTATCACCGAAAGGAGGTACCCAGAGCGCTTCCACTCCCAGTTGGTCCTCTGTCACACTGAGCTCTGGAGGATCTTAAGTAGCTGCAAAACCAAAAACTACAAAGTTCATCCAGGAACAATTGCATGTTGCTAATGTCACTTCCCACTTCTCATGTTTCTTCTACAAGTATCATTTTTATTCGAGCCGTATTTGTCTGCTGCTTTACATCGAATTGTTCGTTTTTCTTCTCCGTCAGAGTGGACACAGCTGCTTTGTTCTGCTCATGGTCGAGCTATAGGCAGTGATATTGCCACACCTGAGGTGCAAGCTAATGTCCTCCATCTCCGCATTCTGAACCGTCGTCAAGGAAAGGTGCCTCTCGGTTGCCCTGGAAACTATGCCTCCCAGCATGCTTTGTGTGAGTGACAGGAGGAAGGTGTGACAGAGTGAGAGCTTTGTGTGAATGGACATCTTGCGAGCCGGACAGGCTCTAAAGCCTTTTCTATTCATCAGCAGCGCCTAAATGACCAGTGTCCATCCCTCTCATGTTTTCTGAAAACAATATTATTATTGTTATAAACCACAGTTTATGCTCTCATCCTTATATAGTTGCTCTGGTCAAACTGAGTAGAAAGACTTGTTGTAATTAGCCCGCTCCTCCCCATGGTCAAATTCTTATTCTCAGAGAAAAGACGTGCAAATTCTACAGCTATAGCCGCAACATAATTTTGCTGTTGAGGGGAATGAGCAGGATAAGTGGCTGCCATGATTGGTTACAGCAGTGGCAGCCTGTGTTCATTTCGCTCCCCTCTGTGCTTGCTCATGCGAGACGCTCCGAGAGTGTGTCCTCCTTGGAGAAGACGTCTCTGAGTGTGTGTGTGTGTGTGTCCAGAGAATGTAAGTCTGCTTTCTCCTCTGAATAAGCGCAGGACTTAAAGTAGTTTTGTACTTTGTGTATTGATCCAAGTTTATAAAAGCTAAGGCTAAGAGTGCTTCATTAAAGGACCATTTTCACCGTAGTTTGTAGTGCACGCATGTATGCAAGTGTGTTGGGTGAATATGTGTGCGCTGACGTCAATACAACTAACTCCTAAATTTCAAATCTTGTGAATGAGTGAGTGTGTGTGTGTGTGTGTGTGTGTGTGTGTTTTATCTGTATAGGGCTCAATCTCAGAAGCCTGATAACATGTGAGACCAATAACTGATAAAGTATCAGTCAGAAGGCAGTGCTGTCCAGTGGTGAACCTGGAAACGGACCTTTTCCTGAACACTGACCAGATAAGCAAAATCAGAAATAACTGACTCCATAGAGCACCTGTCAAGTCTTACTGATATGTAGTTTAAGTTGCAGTGCAGTATCAGTTTGTGCGGAGCTTTGCACATCCTCGTTTTGAATTTGTTTCTTAAAGCCTCTGGAAATGTGGCTTGAAATAGTAGAAATGCATGCAAAAAAAATCAAGAAAACCAAGTTCAACAGCTCCTTTGCTTTTCAGACCGTGGAAAAGACGTTGGAGGTGTGGCAGAGCACGTTTTTATTGACATTGCTCCTGATTACCAACATGGAAACATACTGCTGTGGACAGGGGAGCAGCAAAACATATTTCAGCCACCTAAATATATATATATATATATATATATATATATATATATATATATATATATATATATATATATATATATATATATATATCAATTTGGTTGTATTTAGAATATTTTCACTGCTTTATTTTGGTGTCAGACATCCCTTTCCGACCGGGAACTGAAGCCGTCATTTACGCTCTCTTCAAAGCCTCCAAACCAGACTCCTTTGACAAAAACAGTAATTTTATCTTGTCTAACTTAATATTTCTATTGACCAAACCAAAGACTGACTAAGATAGCTTTGGTGTGTTTCTGTTGTGTTTGGATTAGGTGTGTTTTATAATGAGTTAACAAAGCAGTTAAGCCAATCTTAGTTTGAGAGACACTTGAATTCAGAATGTGTATGGTTTTATATTTCTCTGTAATAAGGAAAACATGAAAAATTTTCTTTATTTGTTTATTACACAATGCAGCAAAGTCACAGCTCCACGAGTCAGAGCAGACAGACTTTTTTTTATGATTGGTTTGCAGAATTAATTGTGTAATAAATGTCTGAGCATAACCGGCCCAATATCAGGAAAGTTAACAAAGATCTAAATGAGAATATTTTAAAATCTGAATTGCAACTAATTTTTAGATGTTTACTGTAATTTGCATAAATCCCTAAATTACTTGATAAAAACAATTCTTAGTTTAATTATGTTATTTCATGCATGGAAGCATCTCAGAGTGCAGTACTTCTCAAAGTATTCATCAGTGAACACAACGAGACACGAAAATGAAGAATGACATCCACAAATATTGACATTATAACTTAATAAATCAATTAAACCGTAATAAAAATCTTTGTTTAAACATCAGTCTGTAGGCCTGTCTTGGTGACATCATTATAATCTCACCTGTTTCTCCGTCCTCCCACTGTCACACCAACATACCGATCTCTCACAGCTGTTGAATGAAAACTTTAACACCAAACAGACTATCACACCGTCTCCCCCTAAAAACTCATCTGAGGATTCTTTTTTTTTTTAATGCCCCATTACACACAACCGATGATGGGACTGTGAAATCCCCCAATCCCCCACACCCACACGTTTTCCCACCCCATTATCATTATCACCATGTTATCACCTCATTGTCATTAGCTGTTAACTGTCATGGTGCCTGCGTTGTCTTTCTTGCATTCCAGTCCGTGTTGTGCCTTTAAATATTTTCCATCAGGTTTTGATTACCGTGGCTCGTGCTTTAGATGCAGTGCTGCTGTGTGAAACAGACGTAACATAACATACATTTCAAGAGATACATTTGATGTGCTGTTTGTCGTTGCTCTGATGGGAAGAATAATGTTTGAGCGAACAAATCCCTGACTTCATGAATCTGTCAGTGACAATATATTCTGACTGACTCCAGCTGACTTCAGTTACTTCATTTCTCCTCCTAGTTTTGGTTCAAATCTTTTCATCTGACCAGCCAGGTTTTTCTTATTGAGTCTATTCCTGTCTTTCTGACCTCTGTCTTTTTTGCTCATTAGCCTACTTTATCCTCCTCTCCTCTCCTCTCCTCTCCTCTCCATCCTGCATGCCTCAGCAGCCTCTCCTTCCTGTCTGTCTGTGTTGGCATGAGCCTCCCTGGCTCTGCCCCCGCCTGCCCGCACTTTATGCTGATTGGACCAGCTGTTCCACTTAAATTCACCATGGCAACCACAACCTGTCGCCTAGCAACCCTGCTCTTCTCCCTGATTCCTGCCAGTGTTCTCCACAGGCAGAGGGAGAGAGAAAAGGAGAAGAAGAGATTGAAAATTCCCTCAGATTTTTTTTTTTTTTTGTGCATGTGTGTGCAGACATGGGTATGTTTGGCTCCTCTTCTGTGAGTCAGAAGTGAAATGTGTTGAGTGTGCTGATGAGATGGTTAAATGTAGACTGTGTTTGCACGTAGGCCAGAGGGACCTTCAGTTAACTCAGTGTAGGCTGGCAGGCATAGATGTATGCGCCAAATGGAGGTTTGTGTGTGTGTGTGCGTGTGTGTGTGTGTATGTGTGCGCGTGTGTGTCTCCTTGTCTCCCGTTGACTGGACTTGTCCTTTCAGGCGTGATGAGAGCAAGGGTACATGCAAGCTCATGCTAAAGAATTCATGCCGCTGCAGCTCTCAGAGGCCCCACTGTCAGTGTAGCCTCATGGCCCAAGCATACTAATCAGACACACACACACACGTATACACACCAAAATGGGTTGAGTATAGGCACTCTGTTCTGGCATGTTGTTTTCTACCTATTTTAACTAGGGAAGATTACCCAGTTGCTAATAGACATTTCCTTCGGCCTGGGAACTAGTCCCATGGCCAGGTAATCCCACAGCTCATCCCCTGCAGATGAACTCTTATCCTGGGGAGAGCAGCAGGAAGCTCCCCTCCTCCCTTCATAATTGGATCTCCTACAAGTCCAAAGCTGTTGTTGCTCATTTCACCTCTGCATCAAATAAATATTAAATACATATTCAAAGCCTTTTGCCTCTCTGCTCCTTTACAACATGTAACAAGTGGTGCATGCATTCAGTACAGTCCAGGTGTGTATTTTTAGTGATGACATACGCATAATTAATTATGACTTTATTTGAGTGTGTGTTCTGCTGCTTTCATCATCTCTATGGAGAATTTAGCATGGCTTGCTAATTAATGTGAGCAACTGAAACCCGAGCAAACATAGATCATAGTAATAAATGAGGAGCCATAAATGCAACATAAATTCTCCAACATTACTGTATAATGTGCTGGAACTGTCCTACTGATTTGCCATCGTAGACCTACATATTGGTGAGAATTTAAAGGAAAAAGTTTCTTAGTATAAATGTTGGGACAGCTGAACAACTTCAGTGATCCTTGACATAGATTCTACAAGTCTCTGAAGTCTACTGGAGGGATGAACACCTTTTCATACCTCTTGTTTGGTGTTTTGGTTGGATGGATTGCCATGAAATATTGTATATATATCCAATATATCTATATATGTACCACATCAATGATGAGGCAATGTTTGCTAGGGATAATAATTATCATGCAACAGTTGAGTGTTCAACCATATTTCTGCCAATGTACTGATGTTGATAAATTAACAAGGGCTTTATTCCATGTCTGTTCAATGGTCAAAGGTATCTGTCAACAATTTAATAATTCATTATAAATAAACATCTAGTATCACGATCAGGTCACACTTTTGCTTATGACCGAGAAAACAAACATCAGCCTCACCTGTAGCTTGTGTTCAGTCCTAATGAGCAAATGTTAGCATGCCAACACGCTAAACTAATGTGTTAAAACATTGCCTGTTAAATATCAGCATGTTAGCATTCTCACTGTGAGCCTGTTGACATGCTGAAGTTAGTATTTCACTCAAAGCACTGCTATACGTAAGTACATACATAATAAAATAATATTGTTTGTTAGTGGACCTTGTTGATTATTATAGGCCTTTTTCATGGAGAGTATTTTGACAACCTTTCTGAGTTAGCTGGACTCACAAGCTCACAGAATCATATGCATGTGTCCCTTCAGTGTTTACAGACAAATCGGCTTCCTATAAGTCAGCTATCACATTAGCTACTAGTGATTTAATGCTAGGTGTGTGACGACGTGTGTGAGAAGTGAAAAAGGCTTAGGTTAGCATAGATGCTGCTAGCATTATTTATATCAGAATAGGGGGTAAGAACAAAGAAGACTTTTCTGGACGGCTCACTGGAAAGTCTCTGCTGCACTAAATGGATCAGAACCTTAATTAACATCATTGGAAACACCTGTGTTGACCCTACCGTTACATTTCAAAATGGCTGCTGTGAAAAACTACTGAACGATGCACATCGGAGGGGCTGTAGAAGTGGATTTACCCAATGCTAACTGTAAAATAAGTGAGTATACTTTGTGTACCTGTGTGTACCCTACACTACAGGACGGTGATGGAGATGATTCATCCTGATCGTGATTTCAAACAGTCTTCATTGGTTCTGTGTAACAAATCATGAGGCGAGTTAACGGAGGAAAAGTAATTAATTAACTTAACGATGGCTGAATTTTATTTAGCTGCTTCACTTTCAGGGTCCTGGTATTGTGCATGCTCTCTCATTGTCACACTGTCATGACTTACTGGCAGACTTGAATGGAACTGAGTTATCATTAATGTTTTTAGTAACACCTGAGCTTTAACTACCTCGACAAGTCAAACTGTGATCTGTGAAAAAAAACCCCATTGTTCTTTTAACCACCACGAGGCTGGTGAATGTTCTCTCATTTGATGTCTCTTCTCTATTAAAGCGTTGAGGCACACTGTAACAATCAAATATTAACATGTTTCACCTTCAGTCTTAAAAAGTATTTACTTTTTTTTTTTTACTCTACCTGTTTATTGAAGGTCTGGTTAAGAGAGCTGTTTATTGCAGGGAACAAGATGTTATAAAACAAGGGGAGGCAGGGTGGAAAATCACACCGAGCAATAACCAGACTCGCTCAGTGTGACTCTGTTTCTGTGTGAAACTGCCAAACACACAAACAAACATGAGCAAGCACTCCTCAAAATATAACTTTTTCCTCTCTGCCCTTTTGATTGACCGACGTTCACTCACCTTTCAGCTCCTTTTCTCTCTCGCTGCTCTTTATCTCTCTGGGTCTGATCTCCAGCTTCTAATGCGTGTTTTGGTTGGCTTATAGATATCACTACTGTTCATGTAATGTCAACAGAGACAGTAAGGCAGCAATTATGTGTTTTTGAACTCTTTGGTTTTTATCAACTTTCCCACACACACTGCAGCCATGGGGTCAGAGATGAGTCAAGGATAAAAGCTGGTATCTTTTAAAGCTAATCACACACACACACACACACACACACACACCAAGACACGCACAAACCGAGACACATGCAGGGATTGAAACACACACTGTTTGAGGGGCAAGACTCAGAAAGAAGGGTTGCTGGTTGAGGTGGCGGATTATGGACTATGATTCCGATTAGAGAATCAAGGCACTTGATTTGTCTTCTTTAATAAAGGTTGGGCTTTCTCACACACACCAAGTAAACACTGAAAAACACCACTAAAAGGAAAGGACCTTGCTATAAGTCATTTGCATGAGACGATACATGCATAGTCCATTAAAGAATAGGATGAGGGGAAACAAGCCAAAGCTCTTATGGTAATTGAAATACGTTTCCTGAGAGGCTGCCAGTTGGCCCACCAGGATATGAAGCAACGCCGGGCCCCTCATGTCAAATGGGGCCCCCCCAACACCAATCTGTCTGATTGCAAACCCCAAGTTCAAAACACAGAGGAACTGCCCTCACACAAAGGGAGATGGGATCTGAGGGGTCAAACCTTGACCTGCAGTGTGGCGGTTCTCCTCGGATGCATGTTACCCTTCCCCTCAATGCATCGTCGAGCTTTAAAGGCCCTGAAAATCTATCAGCCTCCTACAATGAGCATTATGCTCCTGCATGATTATATTAATTATAATTTCACATAAGAGATTTCTGTGTGTGTGTGTGTGTGTGTGTGTGTGTGTGTGTGTGTGTGTCTTTGTGGGCAGGTGTCAGTTAGGAAAAGATGATGTCATATATTTGCATGGACCAATCATAGTTGAGCAACATCTGAGTCAGAATCTGGTGACAGATGGTGGGTGGTTTGGTCATATCAATCAAAACTGATCAAATCACACAGTCCTGACAAAGCAGATTTCTGATTCACACTGGTGGCCTTGAACTGCAGCAAGCATCATCCAACACTGACATGACATACTCAAGCTAAACACTTGTTTACATTACGTTCCTATATTTTATTTGGACCATTGGCTCCATGATACTATGTAGCTTGTGGTTTGCAAATCACCCGATCAGCCAACAGCACACAACCAACCCAAGCAACCAAAGCCAGACACAGCCAAACCACAGCCAGCCAGCCAATTTCAGCTTAGCTTGGGTTACAGTTAGGTAATCGACTACCTCTGGTCCTACATCGCTCCTAACTAGCAGAAAACAGTCTGTTACCTGAGCCCACAGGACAAGTGCCAGGATTAGAAGCCAATTTGGCATATTGGCCAAACGGTGTAATGGCAGTAATGGCGGTCATCACGTGACGCACACTGGCCCAAATGACTTGGAAATGACTCATTTTACTATCAGAATTTGATCCATACGGTCCAACACTGCAAAAGTGTAGAAGAGCCACACGATTAAATCATTTTATCCTCCTACAAGTTAGCAGATGGCTAAATCCATGTTTATACCAAAATCCGCACTGTTTGTCTTGATATTGTCATAATACCAGCCAAGATCAGCCCTGGGAGACAAATTAATATTCTGCCATGTTAGCTAGCTATCAATTTGTCCACATTAGCAAGGAAGCTAACGGTAATTAACATTACTAGCTAAAACCACAATATCACAATACACTTAAAATGAAATCATGTTATCCTTATTCAGGTTAGCAGAGGGCTAAACTGGTAGTTAGCCAGCCTGGTCATCGACCGCCTCTGATGTGCAGTATTCATCCAGGAAGTGGCTTTTAAGAGGAACGAACAAAATCTCCAATGCTGCATCTCCTTAAATGCATCCATGGTTGCGGTGGATGTATTATCGCTCTTCCAGACAAAAATCGCTCTGTGATGCTGCCCCGAAGAAGGAACAATTGAGGCTTTTTTAAAAAAATTTTTTGAAATAATTTTGCATGCACAAGGCTGTATACATACTTGACTGTACACCGCTGAGGCACTTTCCGTGAAAATAAATTGACATTGACTACTCCAATGGTGATCTAAGAAACACAAAAACTTGAAAATATAGAGAGTCTGACAGCACTTTGTCTTCCTGTTTTCTTTTCAGAACAAAAATATATAAAATTGCGAAGTTTTTCACATTCCTCCATCGATCTCTTCTTTCGTCCATCCTTCTTTATCTAGCGTTGACAGATCGTTGACCTTCCTCATCTTTGCTTTTTTTCTCTTCTAAGGGAGAGATAAAGGAAAAGATGGGACTCTTGGAAGGAAGGTCTGCAGTGTTGGAAGGATTGAAGATGATTATTTTGGGGGATGGAGAGGAGGTTGCTGGATGAAAACAGAGGTCCTGGCTCTGCTTTAAGATAGCCTTAAGTGATGCTTTGATTGCTGTGACAGTTGATCTTTATTATAAAATTCCATAATGGAAAATCGACCCTGTCCACTAAGCCCGGGACCTTATCTGTGGGTGTCTGCACTGGATAGAGGTGAGGGGTCTGATGGGTTATTCAAGTGATGATGAGGGCAAAGACAAGTGTTGAAATCAGAGAGAAGAAATCAAATGGGACAAAACTGACTAGAACTTTTTCTATTCATTGATATAGGACGGGATTTGGGGCACTAATTGAATTATTATTCAGCCTGAGATTAACCGTATGCTAAAATCTAAATTTTTAAATTTCCGTTGTCTGTTTGGTCCCTTGGGTGAGTGCGTGAGTGCGTGTGGTGAACAATGCTGCTGTTAGCCAGGCTGCATCACTCCAGCAGGGTCTGATGATAAGGGGCCGTACATTCACCCACAAGCCTTAAGGACAATAGCAGGCTGGGGCCTTGCTGCCGTCTCGGTAGCCTGGCTGTCCTTTTGTCTGTGTGGACGTGTGAAGCTCCAGTGACAGATGGCAGGGACATACTGCCATAACTGTTACCTTTCCGAGTGACGTGCAATATGTACTCTTTCCTACAGACGACCGCAGAGAGCCGGCAGCTGTCCATCGCTCTCTGCAGACCGCCCTGCATGGCCTGAAACACCAAAATTTCCATAGAGAATAATCAGGCTACAATCCAAACACATAATATCTGGAGTGATAATTAGTTGTATGCTTCAAGCTGGAGCAAAAATCATGTCATGATGAAAAAGTGAATATTTTGTGTCAAATTAGAGTATTGTATTTGCAGCCAGTGTTATTTTTGGTTTTTGTTGAACTCACTTTTTGTTGTTTGAGAAAAAAGTGATGCTGTATACTTTCATATTTACATCAAATCAGTCCCCAAGGCTGCACTGTGCAGAATAATAATCTGAAATTGCGTAACCTATGTCATCTTTCTCGTCTCCTCTCCTCTCAACATGGATACAAGTAACGTTAATTTCTTTGCGCCTCTAGACAGAATCAAATGCTATCTGTAATAAGCAGTCATGATGCAAATATGTATGAATCACCAAGGGCAAGCCTGAGAAATTTAATTCTTTTAGCTTATATGACTCACTGTAAAACACTACCAATAAAAGTGTCTGCATGCTCTCTCCCTGTATGTGTGTGTGTCCCCTCCTCTCCCTGTATGTGATTTATAATAGCATAGTCCGAGTGAGGGCCTTTGGAGGCAGATTGAGGGGAATTGGTCTAATTTGCGTGAACTGCTGTTGATTTATAGCCCAGTCAGAGGTTAATGATTGTGTCGCTCATTGTCGCTTGTTCCTTCCACTGTAATGTTGTTATAAGGAGGCAATGCCAAGACCCCGCGGCATTGTATCCATCGTTCCTTTCCTCACGGTGACCCCCACTCTCCTCCCCTCTTTGCCGCTCACCCCTGACACCTATTTCACCTCACCTATACAACTCCGCCAGTCACTCATTGGAGATGTCCTGGAGAGGTTGATTGTCTTCATGAACAGACTATTTTGGATAAATGCTTTCACTGAGTGCTCTGGGGAGTTTGGGTAAAACTACAGGAACAAGGAGTCAGTACTGTAAGAGGCATTCAGATTCTTCTAGTACAAATACACTTTATTACGAGTAAAAATACTACATTCAAAATGTATCATAAGTATTAGTAGTATGTGTTATATTAAATTGTTATTACTGATGTAAACAGAATTTTTATTCTATAACATATCACACCTATCTGTTCCCACGGTCACAAATTAATTTCTTAACTACTGTATACACTGTTGGGGAGTTTTACCTATAAGTTAAAGTAGTAATATTAGTGTAAAAAATACCCATATGTCTTACATTCAAAGTAAAAGTATGCAAGTATAAGCTAAGTGTACTTAAAGTATCAAAAGTAAAATGTTGTTTTATATATTATCGGATTATTATCATTGATGCATTAACATGTAAGCAGCATTTTATATAGTAGCTGGTGGAGGCAGAGCTTATGGCATTTTGTGGGTCTATGAGAATACAGTAAAAAGTCTACATCCCACAAAATATGTGTAACCACTCCAGCATTTACAGCCTTGAATCTGTATGGATGGGTCTCTATCTGCAATACATTTTTAATCATTCTAATTTAAACTGCTCAAGGTCTTCCAGGTTGCGGGAATTGAAGAGTCTTTCGTCTTTATGGGGTAGGTGTTTTCCATGAGACTGACTCACCAAAAAAGTGGGACCTTCCAGACACAGGTCTATTTATACAATAATCAACTGAAACCCTTTTACTAGAAGGATCTCTATTTAACTAATAATCTGATTTCTAAAACCAAAATACCTGTTTCACAGCAGCCATTTTGACATGGAAAGCAGGTATTTCCAATGATACTGATTAAGGCTCTGTTCCATTTATTGCAGCAGAGACTTTCCAGTGAACCAACATACACCGCAGCAGCACCCTGACTCTGTTTGACCTGAATGGAACGGAACCTTAATTAGTATCACTGGTAACACCTGTGTTTACACTACTAGTTCATGTCAAAGTGGCTGCTGTGAAAAAGGTCTGTGGGCTGCACAAGTCAGGACATGAGGGGGTGATAAGTATTTTTTAATTAATTTAATTAATTTAGTTTTTATCACACTTTAGAGATCTTTTTTCTCTGTGACATTAAAGGGTATTTTTAATCTATCTATTCAGTGTTGTAAGACAGATATCTTAAAACTTTGACAACCCTGACAAGTTCTCATCAAACAGTTATTTATTTACACCTCCGGTGGTTTGTGGAGCAAACATTATCATTCATTTTGAATCGTGTTAATGGCCACTTGGTGAATGTAAGTCATCTTCCCCTCCTCTTCTTCTTCTTCTTCTTCTTCTTCTTCTTCTTCTTCTTCTTCTTCTCTTCTTTTAGCTCTGTTTTTGGCTGTTATCTGGCTCCAGTTTGTGGCCTCTCATGTATTGCCTTACAACTGGGTCAAATGTGTAAACATCAGTTTGTCTAAAAGATAATTAACCACTGATGTTTGAAAGGCCCAGAAGGTAGTTTAGAAACACCTGTATTTTCAGAATCCTTACAGACTGTAACCATCTGGATGCAAAAATACTCCGTCTGCTGCATGAAGATTTTTAACCTCTTTCCCATGTTGTGACTCTATATTCCAGGTGCCTGCCATCTTATAGCCATCTAATTCACAATCACAACTTGAGACTTGGGGAACTATCGTTGATTGGACTGAATATTTTAGAAAAGTCTTTGGGGATTCTGGTTGTGTTTTCTAAATGACCTTCTGGGTTTCACATTGCCTGTTAAATGTCTGACCTATTAAAAAAACTGACCCTAACGTATGGTAATACACGATGGGCACTCAGCTCTGTCTGCTGTTTGGTGCTGAGCAGGTAGGGCTTTTTTCACTGTAAGAGCTGTGAAATTGAACCAAACAAATAAAGTTGTGCCTGTATGTAATTTATTTATGGTCAAACAACAAGCTGAAAGTTGCACCGTGAAGCCTATGCTATGATTGTTTTAATATGACATTTGATAAACTGTCATTATCAAAGTACTGATAATAATAAGAGGAAGAAGAAGAAGAAACTTGACTTATATAACACCTTTTAAAACAATGATACAAAAAGCTTTACACAGGATTAAAGCCTCCTCAAGTGAGTAAATGAGTAAATGTACTTAGTTACTTTCCACGACTGGCAGAAGAGAGAACATACACACACACACACAAACAAACACTCTGACACTGACACAGACT
Source organism: Miichthys miiuy (assembly GCA_036365135.1). Lineage (NCBI taxonomy): Eukaryota > Metazoa > Chordata > Actinopteri > Sciaenidae > Miichthys > Miichthys miiuy. Next base: position 12,739,648 of record CM071606.1, on the reverse strand, counting down.
CTCTGTGGCTGCAGCGGCGGTTCCAGACAGGGCTCATCTGTGCGTGTCTCCAGAAGCAAGGAATGTTGGTAGCATCAGCCCAGGAGAGGTTGTGTCTGTCTGGGCATGGAGGCTGCCCTGTCACCCACCCTGCTGCTCCCACCCCAACCCTACCTCTGCCTCCCTGAGCAGCAGCAGCAGCAGCAGGAGCAGCACTGCATGAGAAACCCTGAGACAAAGTCTGCATACAGAAGAGAGGGAAAGGCTAGAATCATATCACATACATTAAGATGTGTGCGAGTTCACACATCTGCCTGGCTTGTAAACCCGACTCCATCTCTTATTGCTTTATATGTTGAAAATAATAATTTACCAATCCATCCAGCCTTTATCAATGAATGTGCAATTCATCCACCCATATTAAACCCTGAAAATGTTTTCCACTTGACCTGTGAGAAAGAGTGCTTTGGAGTATTTGTCACAGCGGCAGCGCTTTGACAGGAGGCAGCCTTATTCTAATGCTAGGGGAGGAAAATATCCAAAATATTTACAAAACACCCATGACACGTGTCAAATCAGTGTTGCTGTGCTGTTTGTAGTCACTTCTTGATGGTACCAAAGCATTGCCAAAGAGAATTCTGTAGTGCCATGACTCGTCAGCTGGGTATTGCATTTTTTTCTTTTATGAAATGAAATCTATGTGCGCATCTTCCCCAAGAAACACTCATGAATTCCAAAACTACTTTGACAGATTTTCAGAGGCATGAACGGGTCTCTCTTGCACGCTCCTTTCTCATCGCCCTTGTTCCTTTTTTGTCATTTCAATCACATTTTCAATGAATCCACAAAGTTTGCTGAGATAACTTTGAAGCCCAATCTGCTCTGGATTACCTGATCCTCGAGGGGGAAATGTTATGTTTCTTCTGTTCATAGTCTATCTATCTATCTATCTATCTATCTATCTATCTATCTATCTATCTATCTATCTATCTATCTATCTATCTATCTATCTATCTATCTATCCTTCTTGCTCTTTTTCATACGGTTGTTTTTCTGTCACTCGCCACGGCTCTTCAGAAAAAAATATCAGAAAATGCCAAACCTCTTGTGGAATCATTTCTACAAGCCTAGTTAGAGCAGTTATTAAATATCACTGAACAAGTGCAACAAAGGATCAGACAATATCATTTTCCAAGCTGCAGAATCCATGACACTGACAGGTTCGTATCTTTCAAACGTGTCCGCTGTAGATGAATATCTGTCATCTGAAACGAGCTCTTCAAGTGGAATTCAGAATATTAATTTTACTTGGGCAATTTTGATGATCTGTATGCGTAGAAACTGTAGTGGCGTGTGTGAGTAAGAAGGACAATTACTGTAAGAGAGAGCAAAAATAAAGATAGGGGAAATAAATGTTATGCACGAACAAGTTCAACATCACTGCTGTGTCTTAAAAGACATTTTTTGATATACAACAACCGAAATAGCCTACATTTTCCTGTTACATATATCTAGATATAGTGGGGAAATTTGCAAAAAAGCTATCTGAGCTATCTGGATTTTTTCTCTATTATATGACAGGCAGAAAGAAAATGACATGAAGTCTGAGGAAGAACATGTTAGATTGGAAGGTGCTGTGTGGTTAGCCGATGGCAGTTGGCATGATGCACCACAGAGTGACAAGGTGCTTCTGCCAGACTTTGTAGGACACACACACACACACACACACACACGCACACACACTCCATCTGTTATCGACACACAGGCAGTGCAGGGGCCAGACATTTACTTCACATGACTCAGAGACAGAAACACATCCAGATACCATATGTAGTTAATATGCATGACAGGGCGACATACATGAAATAAATCTGCTTTTGAATTTGAACTGAACTAAAAATCTGAATATAATTACATTGTCATGCATGTTTTCTAATGATAACACAAAATGAACGTTAATGTGATGCAACAACTAAGTGTAATAGATTACTTTTGTGGTTTGAATAATATGACTAATGTATATTAGACTGGATTACATATTTTATATTGTGTTCTGAATGTTTTATACTGATTTTAATTTTTTTTCTGGTTTACATGCCTTTGTCCAAAGGACAAGAACTGATTACACATCCTCGGAAAAACATATAAGATTATTAATGATGTCACATGATGTCCTTCAAGCTAATGCCATCAATAATTTGCTTTAGATTGTCTGTTTGGAAAACAAACACAATTCGGTGAGTTTATTTTATATAAATACACATAATGTGCCTTCGTGGTGTGACATACATAGTTTGTCAGCTGCACATTAGCTGCTGTCCTTGTACATGTCAACTCTTTCCTTTACACCATCATATACTGTGTTTTTATTTTGATTTTATTCATGTGAATGAATTGTTTTGAATTGTAAACGATATGTTAGTATTTTATCTTTTATCTAACTTTTCCTTGTAATTCTATTTTTATATGTTTCAGTTCATTTCTGCCGAAGAATTGCAAAATGTATTGCCCCCAAAATAAATTTAAAATAATGATGTGACTCATGTGACCTCAGTAGATTACTATGCATTTCTTTAATCTAAAAGTGAAAGACGGAAAAATTAAAATGTCCCGTAAACAATGGGCAAACTGAAACACTTAGCATAATAATAATAATCGCTTCACTTGCATATGTATGTTATTTGATGGTATTGGTTTTCTGCTGCTTTGATGGATGAATGCAATGCTTCTCCTGCGTTATTGTCTGAATGTATGCGCGTGTGTCGCCGGGGCAGGTTGTGTTTGGCTTCAGATAGAGTTTGGGTCGGGACTTGAGGGTCGGAGGTCAGAGTTTAGCGCTGGCTTCAGGCTCCGCTGTGTCATCTGTCTTTGTTGGGTAAATCAGTTGCCTTCTGCCAGGGTCAAGGTTTGGTTAAGGTCAAAGGTCGCCAACAACAGCGGGTGTCTTATAAGGCAAGGTGCTGCGTCTGTTAGGTCTGCTGCGTCACAGACACAAAGACACACACGCAGACACACACAAAGCTTTGTGGGCCTTATCTGGCGGGTGCAAGCCGACAGAACAGCCGGACGTCTCCCCCTGATGTAATGCTCATGTTTAAACTGCTGCTTATTCTGTCTGATCTCCATACCTAATTGACACCCCTAACACACACACTCTGACCTCTATCCCCACTACACATTTTACCCTCACATTTTCAACCTTCCTCTCTGTCCTCCGTCATTCATTTTGTCACAGTTCTTGGTGTCTTGGTGTGGAAAAAAAAATAAAACCAATGAGAAAAAAAAGGCTGCTTACTAAATGGTCTAACCCATCCTCCCATTCATCCATCCACCGCTCCATCTCCCTGCTCACCCCTCCTCCTCTCTCAGCCACCAGCTGAGCCTGCTGACGGCGGTGGCGGCGGCGGCAGTGTGGGGGTTGACGTCTGTTTGTGGGTGAGGGGAAGGAGCAGAGGGATCTTGGGGTTGCTGGGGATGAATGAGGTCGCCTGAATGTGTGACACGTGCCGTGGAGGCTGCTGATTCACACTACCCCCACCCCTTTTAAAAACACAAGCTGGCACACGCGCACACATATGCGCATATGTACACACAATAAAACCCTCACAGCATCCCCCTTTTATTTGGCTTAATCCATCCAATAGGACATATACGCTTGAGACGAACACTCTTGACAAACATGGCGGCCAGCATGGAAAGACATGCTACTCACAGGCACACAAATATGCACAACATAAACACACATACATGCACAACGCATCCCTGATCCTGATTGGCTGAGCGCAGCAGAAGCAGGCAGGGGGGAATTAAGGTCACATGGTGTGCTGCTGCTGTAATCCTTTACTGCACCCAAGGACAGGTTGGCCTCCCTCAGCAGCAGCAGCAGCAGCAGCAGCAGCCGCCCCCAACAGGAAAAGGAAAAGAGGAAGGGTGGTGTGTCTGGGCGGCAGTTCATGATCATGTTTTAATAAGAAGATCACACATGTTTTACACACAAATGTCTGGTGTCGTAGCCTCATCTGCTCCAGAGACAACATGGAGGATGGCGCATGTGTGGGCTGAGAGTGTGTGTGTGTGTGTGTGTGTAGACAGATAAATCTGCGCATTCCTGTAAAATTGAGCGTTAGATGCGAAGAGAGAGGAGCGAGTACAGTAGTGTACAGTATTATGTGTTGTTTCTCTGGGGAGGCTGAGGTGACAGACCGGTACGCCTCTCACTCCAGTGATTTCGCCTGCCGCCTGCTGCCTCATATACCCACAGCTCTACGGTCAGTTACCATGGAAACAAGAGGATAGGGTGTATATTTTTTGGTGAAATGTACATTGGCGTATTAAGGGGGACGGGGCTGGCAGGGGGTGGGGTGAAAAAGCGCTCATTTGTTTGACTTATTCATTTGTCTGTGTGTACATAGGTGCACATAAATATACAGTACGTGTGTGTGTGTGTGTGTGTGTGTGTGTGTGTGTGTGTGTGTGTGTGTTCAAGTGGGTTTCATGTTGTCTGGCTTCCACTTGATGTCATGTACTCCTTTCCCGTCTGTTCACCTGAGGGATGGAGGATTAGGTGATTAGTGTGAGATTATCGGGAAGTGAATCCCTTGGTTCTGTTAACGACTCAACAGTGGTACGGACACACACACACATACACACACGTGCGCACACACACACACACACAGTATCCTGCTCTCATTTCCCAGCTCCATCAGCACTCCTTGTTCTATCACACTCTCCAGCTAATTCAAAGGCCTGGTTGCAAGAGTGTGTGTGTGTGTGTGTGTGTGTGTATGTGTGCATGTACTGTATCTTTCTAATCATGCGTATTCATACTGACATGTGCATCTATGTGCTGCATGTGTATGCATGTGTGATGGAGGCATTTATTAGCTGAATTCCTGCATATCACTGTTTGTGTATCATTTCCCCTGAATCAGCAGACTCGGGGTAAACAGAAGCACGACTAGTTTTAATTACAATGTTAATTGATAGGAAACAAAAGAGGCTTAATTAGGTGCAATGAGGCAATGGGCACAGTGGCACTGTGGACTTAATGATTCAGTGCACTCAGCCTGCCGATACAGACACTCATCTGTATGAGCACACACACGCACACACACACACACTCAGAAAATAGAGGGCATACTGAGTGAGACAGAAAATGCAATGGGGGAAACCCTGAGCAGGGAGGGCACGAGGCAGTGAGGCAGAAATTTTAAGTTGTCGTCGTCATTTATTCACTGTGCCTTTTCTCGTTAACCATTTACTGATTTGGTGGTGTTCCACATACTAATGTTGTGGAATCGCCAGAGAGCAGAGGAGGAGCAAGAGAGAGAGAGAGAACAGAAAAAGAAATCAGTAGGGCTGCAGCGGAACATGTTGCACAATCCAATCAATATTTTCTAGTCACAGCCGGCATCAGTCTCAGAAATAAACCAAGCTTGATAAACCACATGGAAAATCACAGCCAAACTCTGACAGATACCTCTGAAAATTCCTCTCAGTGAAAGTTTGTGTGGCGTCTAGGTAATAGGATGTCACTCTGTTTGCTTATGTGAGCGTACATGTTTGATGACTTTGATAATTGAGCTTTTGTTTGGGACCTCCCTCCTCCTTCCTGCTGCCTCCTGCATCGCCACCACCTCCCTCTCCTTCTCTCCTCTCATCCCTGGTGCCGTTATTGCTGTGATATTTTTCTCTCCTCCATCCCAGAAGTAATTTGGCTTGTGAAATTGCACCTTTTTCCTCGACCCCCCCCTCTTCGATTTCCTGTCTGGGTGGCTGCAATCACTCTTGTCTTGTCCTTGGTCCGCGACCTTGGCGGCCAACACCCCCATCCGATCCATCGTCATGGAGATGACCCCACATCTATCACCATGGAGACAACCTTTGTACGGCTGTGTGCCACACCCACCCTAAGGACTCAGGCAGAGACACTGGTGCCTACACACACACACAAACATGAAAACACACATCGCATAAACATATGGGAAGATAGTGTTGCTTGTTTGCATTGTTTGGTATTCCTGTGAGCTGCTGTCTCACTGTGAGAAGTCTGAAAGTCAGGCAAGAGCGAATTCATGGAATTCAAATAGAACTTTCTCACAAAGTGAACGGCACGCAAATAGAGCTCTTAGATGTATCAGTCACATTGATGTGCTGTGATTAAAGAAGGGCGAGATAAGGCGAATGAAAGAGATAGAGATAGGAGAAATGTAGAGCGAGATAGGCACATAAAAGGACAGAGCAGTGGCCCTTCGGGCTGCTTGATTAACTTCTCTGAATGCAGCGCTCCTCGTTCTATTTTCAGATATTATTATAACATCGACAAAAAAAAAAAAAAAAAGCCAAAACAGAAATAAGTATGATCATGATTATCCTCCTCTTCCTCAGCTTCATCTGCAGCGCCGTCCTTGTTAAATGTATCATTGCCCTCATCCACACAATAGTTGTCATTCCTCCCACTTCAAATGTCAGACTTTATTAAACATCCTCCTCTTTTAAATCATCACAATCATTATCTTTAGCAAGGCCAGTATTCTGAACTGCTCCAGCGACTGCTGCTCGAATACCTTCAAAACAATTAAACTAGTGATGTATTTAATTAAAAAAAACAATTATTTCTTCCCACTCATGAATATACAGTACTTCTCTGACCATTCTGTGTCAGGTGTACTGCACAGCATGGTGTATTGTAACCGGGCTGATTCTTAGATGCCACCATTGCCTTGTATGCGTTTAACAGCTCTGCCAAATAGACTTCCTCCATCTCTATTGCTGAAAGCCCAGTCAGTCTCATGGCATGTGCGCATCTTTCATTACTTCCAATTCAACACTAAACCCCAGAGAAAAGAGGAGTTGGCAGTCGGAGAGGAGAACAGGAGAGAGGGAGAACAGGATGAAAGGATGGAGAAAAGCGGGAGAACCAAAAATAACACGCACACACACATCCCACCACCCCTCATTTACACCCTCACCCTAAACCCCACCCTCTCATAGAAAGAGAGGGAAAAATATGCGGACCCCTGTTGGAATTGCCAGTACCACTCAAGCGCACTCTTATGCAAATTTTGCTGTGTCCGTGTCAACGGTTGCCGTGTTAACAGGGGGAGCTGTGGTACGCAGGCCCTCCTCACTGCCACATCATTTGTTTAAGTCATCCAAACAAAAGCCAGGGGAGAGAGCCACATGATTGGTGAAATATGCTTGTGTGGGACCACTGCAGTGGAATAATGATTGCGGCATCACTCCTGCGTGTGCCAGGGGCTGTGTGGCCATTTCATGCCAGCACTGAGTGAATGTAAGGGATGTTTATTCATGAGGGAGAGGCAGGGAGAGAGTAAGAAAAAGAGGGGTAATAAAGGATGGCAGGGAGGTGGGAGACACTGAGATTACTCCTGTGTGAGCTGCCTCTGTCTGTATGTGCTGAGACTGTGGACCAGCAGAGGGAGGAAGTGCAGGACAAAAACAGAAGAGGTCTGCAGGTACAAGAAAGGGATCATTTTGTTGTATGTCTTTCAAATAGAAAACTTTTTTTTTTTTTTTTTCAAATGGAGGTCAAGAGAATTATGGGTTAGTGAAAACATAAAACGTCTGCACTCTGTGTTCCTTTTTATCTACAGCGCTCAGAGAAGGATGTAAGGCCTTGAGACTTAATCTGTGACCTTAATATGTCTGTCGATAAACACACAGACAAAACCTTTTTAGATGCTTTTAATTTGAAATCCAGTTTCTTCCTCCAAAGCAAGCCAGTCAACACAGTGGTCATGCTGTGATGTTGCTTCTCTTGTTTTTATGTTTCTGAAGTGATTTATGAAGTAAAGAAAAAAAAACATGAATCCACATAAAATGGTTATGATAGAGGCTTAAATTTAATTTTAAAGTCAGTTTCTTCTGTTGTTTTCTTTTTTTTATTCATAATCAGTGGTTGCATATCTTTCCTACTCTGACTGGTTTGATTATGCATGTTTCCACATAGGATAAATAAAAGTACCAACGTGTAAGATTCAGCACTCTTGCCGAAGGTTATGAGCATATGCAGCGAAAGCTTGAGTACAGAAAATGTCACTGTGTCTCTTTGTAGTGTGCGCTGAAAGATGATTGTTCCTGCAGGCTGGTATTGATAGTTTAGGGTGATAGTTACGTTCTCACTATGCGCTGATCATCTGTTGTCTCTCAAGCTAATTACTGTAGAACATGAAGAGAACAGTCTCACTCAGATGATCAAAGACACAATGTTTTTTGTGTGTGTGTGTGTGTGTGTGCGTGCGTATGTGTGCGTTAAATGCTTCAGTTGGGGAATGTAACAGTGTAAGTAAACACACACACACACACACGCTATGAGCACTTATGATTGGCAGCGGAGCTCAATTAGAGGCCTGCCACGCACACGCGCATAAAGAGAAGCTTTCACAGAAAGCTATCAGTCATCCATGATGACATGCATATTTTAGGCTTCCCTTCCTGCACTCCACCTCTCTTCACTTTTCTTCCCTCACTCCCTCCTCTTCCATGTTTTCTTCCCTCATATTTCCTCCCTCATTATCAGTGTGAGATATGACATGCTATCTGACTATTCCTCAACCCTGGACTCATTTGAAAACCAGGTCACCGCCACCTGCGTTGAAGTATCCTTCGAAATATAACTAGTATAATGCAGAGGGGCAAAATCTTCCACGCTTGCCACAAATATGCACTTATTGATGTGTACGGTTGCATGCCCAGGAGTGTAAAACGTTTTACAGCTCCCTGCTGTTGCTGCATCTAGCTATAGGTAGGTACTATGGGCCCAGCGGTACAAGCAAGATAAACAAGCCATTGTGATTGTGTGTGACAGAGAGACAGGAAGATTGCAGATATTAGTCACAACAGGAGGTAACATTCCTGCAGCCTGCTTTTACCACATGGTCTCCAGAAAAAGAGAAATCTATTTATTTATAGCAATGAGCTCGACCATTGGCTATTTATTTTGAAGATACTATTTTCTGATGATCTTCCACGTTTCGCTATGGTCTGAAATATGAGGACCTAGTCTAAAATTAATTTGAAAAGGCAAAGGTCAGCTGGTAAGTGCATGTCTGTGTTTGTGTGTGTGTGTGCGTGCTGCCTCGTTGCTGTTCACCCCTCAGCAGACATCTCCAGGCCCAGTGGCACATTTAACCAGCCAGGTGTGAAACCTGCAGAAGGCCAGATGAGGAGAAAGCTACATTCAAGTGGAGCAGAAATAATGCTGTGTTGCTTATTTGCATGGTTCTTCTGTGCAGCAACCCAGCGGCATCCCTCAGAACCACAGCTAGTATTTTGCAATTTGCTATTTCTGTTGTTCTGTGTCTTTGATGTTGAAAGGCTTTGTGTGGCTCTTCTCCACACGGAGAACAAAAGCCAATGCTGACGACGCAAAGCTTGAATGCATATTCAAGTTGCCGCTGCAGAGTAATCCGGTAATCGCTATCTGTTCGACACAAGAGTTTGCAGGATGAGTGTGTGTCTGTGTGAATAATAACACATAAGGGTATGCCTTTGAACGTGTGTTTTTTGGTGTGTGTGTTAGACTTGAATGCCTGCCTGTGTGTGTGTGTGTGTGTGTGTGTGTGTGTGTTGGTTTGAATATGTGTCAAGGCCTATACGGCATGCTAATTCAGATGAGAGGCCACACTAGTTATCGGTATTGAACACGCGCCACTGTCGGTGCGTAAGCCTTTGTTTGGGGGCTGTGCTGTTTAGTAATGAGAGGGACTCTGTCGCCTCCGTGTGAGCTGTGGAGGGAGAGGAGAAAGACGCAGGAACACACACACACACACACACACACACACACACACGCTCTCTCTCCCTCTTTTACAGACACACACAAACACACCGACCCCCATCTCTTTCCAATCATAGACTCAGCTTCCTTAACCAACCTCAACAGCACATAAATTGTCAGGGACAGTTGTGGAGCAGTGCTCTTTTCAAGAGCCAATAGCAGTATATCTTTATTTCTCCACATTTCCCTATGTACAGTTTCCTGTTTGTTTGTTTTCCCTTCTGTGAGATGCTGCCACATAATGGTGAACTAATGATATCTTTCTATAAACAGCGTATATAATAAACCATTTTGTAGAGAAATCGACTACTTACAGATTATACATGTCTTTAAATTCTCTTGTGCTTACAAACGATTCAAACCTGCAACCTGAGGAAAGATTTATAACGTATCACACACAGTATATCAAAGTTAACGGTCGGCATTATATACATAAGCCACAGTGATGAATAGGTTAATGAAAAGCACATCTCCGACTGCTGACCTTACGTTGTAGGGTCAGGGAAAGCAGAAAGGAGAGGAGGGCTGGTTTGACCTGTTGTGACCAAAGGGAGGGAGGCTGGCTGTGGTGGTGGTGATGGTGGTGGTGATGGGGAGGGGGTTATAAGGAGTTGGGTGGAAAAGGAGGAGGGCCAAGGGAAGAGGGAACTTTGAGCCATGTACACCAGCAATTCAGAGCCGACCTTGTAATCAAAGAGAGTTGAAAAGCAATTAACTGGGACAATTATAGCAGCCAGAGGAGGCTGAATGGTTGGCTAAGTAAAGCAGTGTGTCATTGAATGGAGATTAATTGATGAGGGGAATATTTCAAGGTCTCTATTTGGCCTCTAGAAGTTTAAGTTGAACATGTTTTGTCACTGTCAAAGCACAGAAGCCTATTCAGGGATTCCCCCCATTCTCATTATCTGGTTGAGGTATCAAAACATTGGAGGTCAAAAAAAAATGTAATCAGCTTTCTATTAAGGTACTGTACAGTAAAGGGCCCATGAAACAGTTATTCACTGTAATTGGCTGATAATAGCAGTAATGTGGGTTCAAAGATACATTAAAGATCACCTGTATAATATAATCTGTTGCTAGTGGTAAAAGGGCTTTCACCGCATTTAGATTTTTAACGAGGTGTTACAGTTCAGTTAAACAGAAGAAAGGTTCCTGTCACCCTGAGCCGTGAGGGGTCTTGACAGAAAGATGCCAAAATCTTCTCTTCTGAAAAAATCCTACCATCTGTCAATCTTATATAATTTACCAAGCTTTTCACCTGGACCAGCTAATTCACGATGCAGAGAGAGAAAAAAGAAGAGATGATTACAGTATGTTCAGACAGCATGAATATACTGTAATGTGAGTGTGAGAACTGCTGGAGCGAAAGGGTCATAAGGACAACGTGTACTGGTTGGTAGAAGATAAGCATTTACACAGTGGCTCAAATATGACTGAATAATGAATGCCTTCTGCTTCATCTACTTTACTTATTTCTTTCTTTTTTTTTTTTTGTTTTTTTTTTTGCTGGAGCATTGTGTACTTGGACAACAAGATACCAGCTGGCTTGTCTGGCACGTACAGGTTCTCTACAGTCACCATGGAGAAACTCAATACTCCTCCTCACTCTGCTACAAGAATCCACACAGCATGCATCACACATGAATAATCAAATTTTATCACTAACATTCAAACACACTCGAGCCCCAGTGCTTCTTTTCCCTATTTTATTTTCTAGTGCAGTTTGCTCCGTCTATCAATAATTCAACAAGCGACAAGATGGAGGAGAATGATTGAGCTTGTTTTCTCTTTATGGTTGGATGACAGTCAGTCCAATTAAAAGTGGAGACAGAGTTTTCTTTTTTTTCAATTTCCCTTCCGTTTTGGGATTAATTAATGTTGTATGTGTGTGTGTGTGCGTGTGTTTTGAATAGTATGGAGTGCAGGACTCCCTGTGCCTGTGCCTAGTTATCAGTGAGGGCCAGCCATGCTGCCATCTCACTCGGCCTCACGCTCAGTCAGTGGTGAACAAAATAGCAGACAGAACTGTCACTCTCTCACACATGCACATGTATGCAGAAAAGCACATGTACACTCAAATGTACCCAAATATAAACACATGTAGGATTCATGAGACCTCAGAAAAATCACAGCACAGCACACTCAGGAAAACTGTTTGCGGACAACTGTGGAAAATAAAAGTAAAGCCCGGAAGACTGACGTCTGTAAATTGTGCTAAATATTTACAAAGGATAGTTGTATGCATGGACAGTTTGACAAAACAACTTGTCTTCTAACCTGGGGTTTTAAATATATATTTATTTTAGATTTTCGTGCTACTTGGGTGCAAGCAAACAACAAGCAACAAAACAGTGACATATTTTAATATTATGAAAATTTTGTGAACATAATAGCTTGGTAAAACATCCAGCAGACTCATAGACATTCATTTTGAGTCATGTTTTAGTTTTGTTTTTGGTCTCCTGGGAGAAATAATCTGCCGCTTTTGCTAACAGTCTGTCTAGAGTTTGGCACTGGGCAGGTAGCGTACAATTAGCCTTTTCTTTAAAACAGCTGCCTGCTGCTGTGAGGTTGATGAGAGCAAACTTGCAGGCCGTAAAAACCAAAGAAATGAGCTGAAAGACCATCAAAAGCTCAGTAGAAGTGAGGGGAGCTGCAGTCGAGTGAGAATTATCTGTGGATGTCACTACAAACAATGCCCTTCACATTACACTAAGTCATCTATTGTTGATATAACAAGTACATAGTCGTGCGAGCAGCATTGTGCTGTGATAGCTTTCTTTGAGCTAAATGCTAACATCTGCATACCAACATGTTCACAATGAGAGCGTTATGCCAAGTCAAGTCGATTTTATTTATATAACTCACGATCGCATTACTTTACAATCTGTACGGCATACAACACTATCCTCAAAATGCCTTCAACAGGGACAAAATGGAAGAAATGTAAGGACAAGCCACAGAGGAGGGATACCCGGATGGACAGACGTACTGTTAATAGACTAACATAAAATTACAGTATCGACAATCATGGATGACATGCTGATCTTTAGCAGATCAGTATGTTTGTTATGCTGGCATTTGTAAATTAGCAGTAAACCCAAAGTGCAGCTGAGGATGATCATACACCAAAGTTTTATGGTGCTACATAAAAATTTAAGGATTCACCAAAGTTATTAAAATTAAAACTGTGGTGGACTTGAATGTGTACGGCAAATTTCGTGGCAATCCATAGCAAAAATTATTGATGAGTGCAGCTTTAAACCGATTGCTCTTGTTTTTTGCCCAGTTGGACCTCTTAAAACACGGTCAGAACCTTTATTTATACAGCATTTTATGGGAATTCATACAGAATAAAGTAGTATTTCAAATGACAGTTAATTTTACAGTAAAAGACTGTCATATTTAATGGGAAAAATGTTACAGTCAATTAATTACATGGCAAAACAGGGTTTTCTTTTGATCTTAAAACCTTTTTACCTATTTATACAGTAAAGAATGGAATAAAACACCAACTTTAAACTTGAAATCATATCCTTTTACCGTAATGTTAAATAAAATCGAGCCATATTCATTACAGTAAATTTATGGCAACCGCAGCTGCCAGTTTTCTACCGTAACAACAATCGTTTTTTACGGTGTGCTCTATTCCCAGATTTGTAAATAATGCGTTGAGTACAAAGTCATTATTCTTCATAGAAATGTTGGCCAAAACAATAAAAGAGCCACGTTGTAATAAACCACAGTTATCCTTTAAGCTGTGGGACCCGAGACTTGAACTGGACCTGCTTTGTTTACTTCTCCAAGAGTATTTATAATAAAAAGGTTGAGTGTGTTACACCTCTGCCACAGGAAGAGGAGCTACATATTCTTCATTCATTATCATTGCACAATATTTTGCATGGAAATGTCTCAGAAACCCACATGTGCCTTGACATTGAGTCATTGGCCCAGTGATCTCTATTAGGCTAATTAAGCCAATTAACCTACTGAAACAATTCAGCGAGGCCGCTGCAACACCTCGCCAACGCTGAACAAAACCCTGAAGGTACATCGCACAGAGGCGTGTGTGTGACTGATCCCTTCCCAGATACACCAAAAGGACAAGCACTGTTTCATATCATTACCATAAACAAATTAGGGCATCGCTCCCTCGTTAGGCCAAATATGTCTCATTAGTGCCACAGCTGAACAAACCTCCTGATTAGGCCTCACTGTCTCCCTTTGAAGCCCGCAAAAGGAGAGTCTTATTTTTTAATTAAGCTCATTTGCATTTACAAATGAGAAGCTAATTAATGAGACTCGTTTTCTGGGGCTTTTCTAGTTTGGCAGGAAGCATGTGGAACAGTTTCTACTTGCATGCAAAGAAGCAAGAAGTAAAAAGAGGACGAGAGGAACAGAGAGCTGTGTTGTTGTATGCACTCTTGAAACGACCAACCAAATTGATGGTGTTACATAATTTCAAAGGGCTTAATGCACGGAGCAGAGAAAACATATAATTGAGATGTTTTTCATCCTTTGTATGTTTCCTGCTGAATTAATTTACAACCAACACTTTTCTTAACCATAATTTCGGATAATATGTTCCCAGCACTATTTTCTTGCTCTGATGGGAGCGACTGATTCAAGTTTGTTTTTATAGGTTCACACAAGCGACAGGCCTCGCAGATCTCCAGGGAGTCCAAGGTGGGCAGGATGGAGCAGGGAGAAGCATGGGCGGCGTGTCAGGCAAGTATAAGAAGGTGACAGGGCAAATATGGTGTGCATGAGTGTTAATGTGTGTGTGTTACAGGAAGAAAAGAGGGAGAACAAGAGGGAGAGAAAAAGGGAAAGAGAGGTGTGATATCATCAATTAAATAACCCTCCCACACAGCATCTGGTGCTCTCTCTCAGGCCGTCTGTCTCCTTCCCAGCCATCGTACGCTGATTTTTCTGCTTCTCTGTTTCCTGTTTTCCTCTATCTGTCGTCTGGTGGCATCAATCCCTTCTTTTCTCAGCTTGAACATTGCTAGTTAGATCGGGTCACGGAGTGCAGCTTCACCCTCTCTGCCTCTCTGAGCGTTGCATCTTCCATCCAAAATATTCACAGGCTAGCTCGAAAACAGCAGCTGATGGGAGCGGGAAACAGGAGGGGGAAAGAGAAGAGAGTTCACGTAACCAAGTGGAAGAGTGTTAGGAGGAAAACCCACTGACCGCACATTAACCAAGCAGATGGATATGCACACTTTCACGATGTTGCTAATTAATTCCTAACTCGTTACCTCCTACCTTACTCCATGACTCAATAAGACACTTTTCCATGCTAATGAGACGATTGTCCTCTCCGTCCTCTCCATCTTTCTTCCTCTGTCTGTCTTATCATGGAATAAAGTTGCTGTGTATGCTTGAAAGACTAATACAAGATCGAATGATGGGGATGAAGAAAGCTTTTATATTAATAGGCAGAATCCAATTATAAGTTTGAGTGAACTGAGCTAGCTGGGAAAATGAATTTGCATTTTAACATTTTGGTTTGATGTTAGATTCCAAGATGAGAGAGAAGAAGGGGAAGCTCTGAAATGAGAAGGGAGGAATTAAAGATCGAATCAGTAGTTGGATCTTTTGAGGTATGAAGTGATGCGTGAAAAGGGAAGACCTTGTAACACTTTAGGGCGAGACATAGGGTAACATGTTTTTTTTTGTGTGTGCTGACACGGGGCAACACTTCCCATTGAATGCGCCTGATTTAGGTATCTAGGTCAGCGTGGTGAATTAGAAACAATCTGCATCCCTCTGCATGGCTACAGTGAAACCCTCCAATGAGGATCCATGTACATGCGCTTTAACATGCACACACCCACACACACACACACAAACACACTCACACGTCAAGTCAAGCCTGTGACAAATATAATCCAATTTTAGATATAAGCGTTAGAATCTGAAAATTCTCAAAGATTTGCGAGGGGAAAATATTAAAGGAATTTCTATTAGGTCTGCTAACAAAACAAAAATGATGTCTGCCTTCGACACACAGCAGTTCAGTGCAGGAGAATGATGAGTGTGACACCACTGTGTGGGAATGAGTGGGATTTGATAGAGTCTGCGCTTTGTTGTAGAAACACTCTTGGTTAATGATATGCCTCTCTCATCCAGTCCAACTCTCGGCTCCCCTCCCATTCTGCGAGCGAGGGGAGATAACGAGGGAGCAGACAGCCTAAAACTTCACACAAAGAGGAGAGGAATCAGCACAAGGCGCGATCTTAGCCTTCACTCTGACAAACTTTCTCTTCTTTTCCGTCTCCTCTGTCTGTTTCCCAACAGTCCTCAGATGCTTGTTCAAACTTGTTCAAATTCGCCTACTGATCAAGTAGGGGGACATCTGTACTTGTGTAACTCAAATGTTGGAGGGCTCTCTGGAAGTCCAATGTGAACGCAGTGTATAAATAAATCTGAATTTGAGTGTAGCTTAAGGCGGGAACAGCAGTAGGGTGACTCAACTATGGGGAGTGTTGGTTTGAAAATGTATCTCCTGCTACTTTGTTCACTTGCCTTTTACGTGTCGCAAAGTGGTGTAAATGGGTGTGTGTCAGTTTGCATGTTACATGTATTCATGCATGTATGTGTGACTCAGTGGGACAGAGGTCCGTCCCTCTCTAGAGCACCATGCTCTGATGGATGTTAATGTGGACTGACGCAGGGGTGTCCCCCGAGGAGGAACATGGCCAGCAAGGGAGAGGGAGGAAGGGTGTGTGTGCGAGTGTGTGTTGGGGAGGGGGATTCATTCCTCTAATCCTCTCCCTTCTTCACAGAGCCGGAGGAGCGGGGAAGAGGCACTGAACCGCCCAATGAATAAATAAAAGCCTCAACCCCCGCCTCCGCTCCCGCCTGAAGCCCTGCACAGGAGCACTTAAAAGCATTTTAACAAGAGAGTCACTTCATTAAATATGGACTTCCTGTCCGCAAAAAAACCCTAGAAGGAAAACTCTGGGTGACTTTTCACGTTGTGAAATATGGGGAGGAGGGGACGAGGGTGGAGGGGGGGATGCATGCATGGGAGATGGAGGCGAAAAAGAATCTATTGCGCAGAGAGACAAAGGGAGAGAAATATAGCAGAGCTGGTGAAAAAAACAAAAAAAAGGATAAGCAAGGCGAGATAACAGAAGCAGTGAGCTGGAAATTGGCGAGGACCTTTCAGATCTCTCTAAATTTGTACAGAGCACACATCAGGTCAGTTTTGCATTCATAACGTGTCCTCTTTTTGTGTTTTAGCACACTGTTATCTATATTCAAAGCCCTGACGGAAAACAAATGTCATAAAGTCATTACGGAGACAAAGAAGAAGATTTAAGTAGAAGAAGAAATAGAAGACGATAAAGACACTGTGGGAGGCAACTATGGGAGGAAAATGAGTTCAGCTCAGTAACATTCAAAATTCAAAGCCTTGAAACTGTTTTTCAGAAATGTGAAGTTGTGTAAAAATGTTCATATCTGATATTTGATAGCTTCGTTTGTAGTTTTTCAAGCCGTTGCAAGAGTGGTTTTGACTGCCTAAGTTCAGCTCGCTGTTGTATGATAAATAAACCATTTGTTATGAACAGTTGTGTGTGTGTTCAAACAGAGAGAATATATCACCTCTGATCCCTTTTCGCCCAGAGCTTCGTAAGTCACAAAACAAGAGTTCAAGTCAAGTGTCACATCTAAAGTCTCCATATTGGATCACACATAACAATGTGAGTATTTCTAGAAATTTCTCTGATTTGAATGAAATACGAGTATACAGGAACCATGTGTATAATATGGCCTTAAAGCGCCAAAGCAGAAATTGCACTGAATTATTTGCACCTGGAGATAAATATGGAAATTTCCTGAGGATGGAGTCACAGTCATTGAACACATTTAGAGACAAGTGGAGGCAAACAGAGCAAAATATTAGACCTGGTATGTGTAGTAATGATTAGAAGTAGCTCTTAACTCTGAGAAATGAAATGTTTTGTACTTGAGAGAATAGTTAAACATTTGGGAATTGCGCTTAATCAGATTTCTTGCCTAGAGTTAGATGAAAGGGTTGATAACACTGTCATGAATGTGGATTAACTATGGAGATAGAGCTGGGAGTTGATTAGTTTAGTTTAGCTTAGCATTATGACTCGAAGCAGAGGGACTTTATGGGGAGACTCTTAGTGAACCGCAGTGGAAACCAATGACAAGTACAAAGAATGGACAGAGCATGAGTGACGTCACCCGTAAGTTTTCAAAGTACCACTTTGATGCCGAGAGGAGGGCTGACGGACGCCTGGCTTCTAATAACTGCACTGCCCAAGCTGTCAATCAAAGCAGCCACGCAGTTATATATACACAACTTAATATTAAAGCCTTAATATCATTTCGCCCTCAGTACACTTGGCATGAATGGTGAAATTAGCTATAGAGACCATATTGACTCACTTCTGCAGGCTGCCTCAAGTAATTACAGTTTTTAGGACTTCCACATTGGCTTTTTTCTTTCCAGCCATGGAGGTTGCCACTTGGTGAAAACATGCTAGCAGTTAAGGTCAGCTTTTTCCTGGAAAAATTAAATGTGTTCCTGGACCAAATCAAAACAAATCGATATGCAGCATATCTGACATTAGCCCACAGCGGGAGCATTGATGGATTAGCTTATGGCTAGTGCTAAATCTAAAACCACATATTTGCCTGCGGAAAGATGGATCACAAAGATATCAGTATGCTGTCTTCTGTTTTGTCCATGTTCTCGACACAACAGAGTTCTTTTTGGCCTCAAAATCTTTAATGGCTTTGTATCCCACATATTCTGGCTGCACAACGAGCTGGTGCAAAGCATCAGCGTGTACAGAGGGACTACTGATGTTGTGAAACAAAAATCAGAAGTACTGAAACAAGACTTAAGTGATCTATTAAACACACTCAGCTCCTTGAACTCAGCAGTGTTTATCAGTGGCCCACCAGTCAGAAGATGCATTGAGAGATTCTAATTTCAAATTCTTGAGATTCAAATTCTTGGATCTGAACACTTGGTTTTCTATCTGCATGTAGCCTGTTTCAGCGCACTTTATTGACAATTTGAAATGTTTCTGGGACTGCAGACATCTTGAGAGATGAACAAGAAAGGCACGGGAGAGAGATAAAGGATGACATGTGGAAAGGACCCGGTCCTGAGCACGTGGGGTGCATGCTCTTGTAATGGTTCTGAGTTTGTTTTGTGTTTCCTGTTTTATTTTGTAGTTCTCTCCTCTCTTTGTCTTGTGTATTTCTACTTCCTGCTTTTGTGTTTTCCCGCCAGTTTTTGATTCTGTTCCACCCTGATTTGTTTCACCTGTCCCTCGATAGTTTCACCTGTGTCTTGTTGTCCTACCTTGTGTTATTTAGTTCCTTTGTGTTCTGTTTGCTAGCCCTATTTTAGTTCCTCTGTCCCATCTGTGTTCCTGCTACTGTTCCTGTTTTTTCTCAGTTCTAGATTTTGTTTTATTGTTCTCTCATTTGACCCCTGGTTCATCTTGGATTTTTGAACTGTTTGCCTGGACTATCAGCCGCCTTTAGGTGTTTTTGTGTTTTCATCCCTGCCTAGTAAATTAATAAAGTTACTTTTCGTTCACATACCTCCTTGTCTGTATTTGGGTCCACTGCTTGAACTCACCCGTGACTGCTCTCAGCTTTAAGGCAGATGGATTTGCCTTAACAAATCAATACAGTAAAATTGTTCAGGTATTTTTTTCTTTTCCTCTCCAGTCATCCACTCTCCTTCTGGAGTTCACTAATCAGATGAACGAGCTGGTTACCGCTGGGACCAAACTTACCCCTCTTTTCTCCCTACCTTTATTAAATGTCAGGTCTTTACTTACTTTTAATTAATGGTTTAATTATCCAACACAATCTTGATTTTTGTTTTTAACTGAAACAGTTCTTAATGAGTCAGCCACTCGCTTCAACAAGCAATGAGCTCCAGACTAACTGCCAGTCTTCACTGGATCATAGTTGTACTCGTGGTTTGTTTTTTGTGCTACATGTCCTAGAATCTAGTTTATATTGCCTATGGTAGTAGTACCCTGCTGGTCTGTGTGTACCTATTTTGTGTGTGCCTGTCTCACCATCCACCAAGCCTGTTAGCCACCAAGCCCTCGCCTGGATTCCATCCACCTCACCTCAGCCTGACATCTCTCCGTTCCTGTCACTATTCTTAAAAAATGCTTGTTTCACCTTACCTGCCTGTGTGTCAGTGTCTGCATTTGGGTTTAGTTTAGCTAAATTGTGACACTTTGAGTTCTTCTTGTAGAGCTGCAGTCCATCATATGCATTGCGTTTGGTTAGAGACAATGCCTATGGCAGCAGCAGCACTAAATAACTGTGTTGTATTCTTTTTTTGACTTGACTGATGTCACTCTGAGACGACTATCTCAGTGTACACAAATGTCCAATTAGAGGTGATCACAAAACGAGATATCACTGAAAACACCGGTGAATTTTTCATTCAGACTTCCACAAATGTCCTGTCTTGGCCTGTCAGCCAAACTACAAATATTATTGATGCCATTGCCCACTAAGGTAAATGTAACCTTAAACTGAATGCAAGAGTTAGACTTTAAAGACTTTTGCAGAAGGACTTTAATTTAATTTTTAATTTAGAAATGAGAGATTCAAGGCGGTGCTTCTGCTCTGACATCTGCCAAGAACAATAATGCCTATGCCTTATTTATTTCTGTTGATGGGCTGTCAAACCCTCCATCCACAAAGTGATTTAATGAATATGCCTCCTTTTAACAAAATTCACAAGCTGTCAGTTCCTCCATTTGAGGTATCGGTTTTGCAGCATGATACACTTTGACTCCATCAGCTGTGAAACCTTGGAAGGAATTGTGTAATATCTAAAACCCCGCAGCCTTGAGATTGTCCCTACAGGCTTTTAAACAAATTTTTTAAACTGCATAGTTTCAGATCTTCTACTGTACAAACAGTCAACACTTTCCTTCTCCTGGGCTATTTCCCACAGACCCTGAACACTGCAGTTATTAATCCACTCTTTAAAATTAACAATCAAGACAACTCACTAAGGAACATATCAAAATTCTGCTACAATCATTTAAAACATTTTTTTTAAACTGAAAAACACCTTTATGCCCTCAAACAACAATTTAAACCACATTCACATCACTGAGAGTGATCTTGTTAAGACCTTGAATAGATTCATAGACACATTATAAAACTGGATGGGACTTTCTGGTACTGTGCTAAATTGGTTGGACAGGGAGACTACTTTGTGCCAATCGGACAGCTGAGCTGCAAAAATGTCATGAAATTTTCCAAAGATCCATTCCTGGGTCTCTTCTGTTCAACATCTTATGAAAAACAATATCTTATACAGATGACACACAGATTTACATAACGATATCACCGGGTGATTATAGTTTTATACAAACACTGAGTGGGTGGAGGTCAGATTCAGAACATTTTCCTGATCTGCTGCTCCTTTATGAACCGTTCAGACCTTTCAGATGATCTAGGACAGACTGCTCACTGACCACAGAGTCAAAACTAAAGATGGAGAAGCAGCATTCTGTTTTAGCTTATCTTTTATCTCCCTGAATGAATCCCTTTTTATATTGCCTTATTTTCCTTTTCTTAATGCCTTATATAAAGCGATTGCCTTGCTCAGGAAAGCTGCTATACAAATAAACTTGCCTTGGCTGCATATCTCTATTAATTTCTGTTTTGCCAACTGAACAGTATTATTTTCTTTATTCCTCATGTCCTGTACATACAGTATAAATGCCTTCACTCATGCACTGTGTGTTTGCATCCTATCTATCTACCGGTGCAAATAAAGGAGCCTCTAATCACTTTGACAATGGATGAGGCTGGGAGCCGGATTTCATAATGCTCAGGACATCGTGACTGAGTACATGGAGGATTAAAAAAACAAAGTTCTTCATAGTCTGAACATCAATACATTTTAATTACTGGGGCCATCATAACTTGGCTTTTATATTATCAAACTAATGACCAGCAATCAAAATGGAATCATTATTACAAATGTTTAGTTTAACTTCTTTTAAAGGTCTAGTGGTCTAATTTAAGGTCTAATTTAGGGGGCTCTATTTACAGAATATAAAATATACATTACTGTTTTCAGAAGTCATAATCATCATAGTGTATAAATATATCTGCAGAAGGGGCGGGTCCCTCTTTACAGAGTCAAACCAAACTAGATACAGCGTTTCATATTTTTCATGTTTTGCAGAGACTGTAGTTTCTCCTTCGTGCTAGGAGGGTGAAAGTGTGAAATGAGAGGACTGAGATCCACAACTACATTGTTAGATGCCACTAGATCCTACACACAGCTCCTTTAAACAATGCTGGTGGTGACTGACTGACACATTTTCACCTCAATACTTGACTTGACTCAACTCACCTGTTACTGATGCTAGATCTCGTACAGACTCGCTGCCCTCAACACTTCCCATAAAGGCCCAACTACAGCCTGTATGCTGAAAAATACTGAAGAGACAGCTTGGGGGTTTCGGGACTGGCCAGATTCGTTCATGTACCACTATCAGACAGTAGACGCCGTACTTCTCTCGCTGACACTGTTATGTTCATCTTGTTAATAATTGTTTTGTATATTGATTTAAATAATTTTATCGTCTCCAATTTCTTTCTTATTTTTTCTTGTCATGATGCAACATACATGTGTGTTGGTAGGTTTTTGTTTATTCACTGTAAATAGAATATAATACTAATATACACTTAGCATCAATACAATCATAACATTATGAAAAAAAACACTTAATGTAGCATACAAATTAATATTTTGGAAGAATAATGAAGCATACATTTACTTTGGCTTGATACCAGCACATCATATTAGCATGCCCTGCACTCTTGTGGCCTGAGAGATGTGCAACACCTAATACTACCTTACAAACTTGAAAGTTCAATATGTTTAAAGTATATATATAGAGTCTATATGGTTCTTAGGTATAACGAGGAGACATAACACTGGAACACCAGTACGCACTAGATTCAATATAGTCCATTCAGCTTGAGACTTGCAGCCATTAGCTGGTACGTGTACTGAAACGATCCAATTTCTATAATTCATTATGTATGTATTAAAGTAACGGAAAGACCACCCTTTGTTTTTCAGAAAATCAAGTTCAAAATATCTTTCGATAAAGCTTCTACTTGGCATTGTGGTGATATAGGTAAGTAGGCTCTATGTTTGATTTTCTTAGAGAGCTGTGGAGATTCATTCGTTGGCTGAGACAACTCAACTCACCTGTGAATTGGTTCATGCGTTTGTGGTACTCATTTAAACATCCTATGTTGACTTAAGACAGAGTTGGGCTGCGGCACCTTTAAGGGGGGGCGATAGGGACTCCAAAGTGGGTCAGAGTAAAAATATCTTCAACAATTATTCATGGTACCCCGCCTATCTCTACCATACCTCCACCCTGTGAAAAATCTGCATTGCACTGCAGTGAAGAGAGACCAAATGAAAAGGAAAAGATACAGAGTGAGGGGGAGATGTGGAGGAGAGCGGTTTGGGCTAAAAAGAGCAAAGACAGAGAAAAGAGTGGGTACATTGTTTACTTATTTTGGCTTGGCTTGTGATGAAGCGTGGGTGCAAGTACATTGTGCAATGTGTGCCATGCAAACACTTCCTTTGATGCTCGATGCAAAATTTTTCCAACATTTGCTCTGTCGTCGTCAGCAAGCCTCCCACCAAACACCAACACTGTACCCACCATTGCAAATGGCTGCCAAGGCTCGCTGAATTAAACATTTACCGCACCGATCTACATCTATCTCATGTAACTTTGTGTCACTTCGAAGATGAAGCGAATGTGTTGTGTTGGGGAAAGATTTTTACAAAGCAGACTTTGTGAAGTCTCTCTGGGCAGGTACAGTCCTCGCTGTCCTGTGATTTGTGACAGCGGCAGGATTTGGAAGACTTTGGGTCGGGTGCTTAAGGTTGAATGAGCATGAAGCTCGGGTTTGGTTCGTTCTTTTGTGAGTGCCAATGCGAAAAGCATCATGATTGGAGCAATGAATAAAAATTAAGTGCTGTGATTGGCTGCGAGGAAAACTAGATTCCAGTGCAGCAGAAGGGTGTCATGGCTGCCAGGTCCCTGTAGGTCTGCACTGTAAATCCACACATTAATCAGAGCCGGCAGGGAGAGATCAAAGGAGCCTGTTCCATCTTTACTCAGAGCAGCACTTTGATGTGTGATGTGAGTGTGTTTGTGTGTGTGTGAGTGTGTGTGTGTGTGTGTGTGTGTGTGTGACAGAGAGAAAGAGAGGGAGAGAGTGTATATGTGTGAGAAAAGGGCTGAGAGGGCTGAAAATTAGGATATGGAAGACAGCTTGGAGAGAAAACCCTCGTGTGGATCCTGCTGGGTCTCGATATGCAACAAATAAGCAATAATCAGTGTAACTTTGAATATCAACAGTTAACACTATGACAAAATGCCAAGAGGATGAACAGCAAAATTAAAACTGCCAGGTTGATACAGCAAATATACAGTACGGATCTTGCGACTACACGTGTGCATGCCTGTATTTAAACACACATTTGCACACATGCATTGTTTCCTGTCAAACATGACAGCGCCACCATATTCTCAACAGTCGAAAATACTTTTCTGCCCCATGGTGGTCCTCTTCTGTCACTGCAAACGCAAGCTTTTTTTTTCTTTCTTTTCCTCTCAGCACACTGAGTCACAGCCAAATGTGGTATGCCACCATTGTATGTCAGCTGAGCCCCCCAGTTGCCATAGCGACATAGAGCTGCAGCACAGGCTTTAAAAGCATCATGTATTATTAGTTGTGTGTGTTGACACTTTTGCGTTTTCTTTCCGTGCTCTGTGAATCAGAAGCTTTTAGTGCTCAGTCCTCCTGGAAAAAAGGTGACGACTCTGTGCAGTGCTGTCAGATGAACACTAGGGGATGGACTGGTGGACTGGAGCTCAAAATGCACCATTGTTGCCTGACCCTCACCGTAGATCAATAGTTTAAATGAGTCTGTATTTCTTAAAAACAGTGTAGAGAATGAAGCTTTCCTTTTGTCTGCATCTGGTTTACAAATAGCTTTTGTTATTGTGCCAGAGTTGGATTGACATATTATTGCACAAAATCAAGAATGAGCATAAATCAATGAGATACAACTACCTCAGGTTATAATAAATTGTTTTTATTGACCGATAGACATGCAGTGTGTTGTCCATTATGTGTTTGAAGTATTTTATTTGCCAACTCTGCCATCTGCTGGCCAATGTACTGTACATTATCCTGTGGGACAATGGTAAAGATGGTTGTTGATGCCAAAGAGAATTGTTGCTACAGTCCACTCTGTGGGTTGAAACTTTGAAGCATTCACAGATGTAACTAATGACCTGATAAAATGTGTCACATCTAAAAACTCATCCACCTCTTCTATAAGGTCTAATCAAGTAGGCAGTGTTGTAGTCAAGACCACCTAATCCAAGACCAAGTCATAACCAAGACCAGTGTGTCATGGCAGAGACAAGACTAAGACTTTGAGGCGTTGAGACCAGAACCAGACAGTGTAAACACATTTAGCAAATATTCACAAAATCTCTAAGGATGAGGGGTGAAGAGATTTTTGAAGCGTTTTGAAGAGCTTTGCTACTGCCACCTACACTTAGCTCACCTCTCTTTGAAAAAAGTTTGAAGTGGTCTCAGCTGTCTCAGTAAGAATTTACATACTGCTGCGTGTGTGTGTTTTCTTTTGGACGCTGTTTTGCAGACGAACTCTGTCGTTTCAGTAGCAGAATTTTGTAGAGATGTAGAAGAAGATTTGGCTGACCTCCCCACAGATGATCATAGCTTCTTCTCCTGTCTGCTACATTCACTTTCTTGGAGTGTGCAACAAAAAAATTCAAATTAGAAAAGATGGTCGAAGCAGGAATCTTTACATCCAATCAGTTGTAATGTTAACAAATAAATAGACAAGGCACTTTATTGATGTCCCTGCAGTTGTAGTCTTGACTGGCCTTGAAATAAAATCCACGAGACAAGATCGATTAAAAATGCTGTCGATTCCAAGATGAGACGTTCAAAAAGTGGCCTTGAGACTGGTCTCAGGTAGGATATCGAACATGAAAACGTATGATCATGTCACATCGTGCGGATATTGTAAAATTCTGTCTGATGTTACTACTCAAAGGTCAGATGTTGCAGATTGTAAAAATGGTGGGTGTCTTCGTGCTGTGTCGTATTGCTTTCTACTGTTTTGTTAGGAGTGATATGTCTTTTCGCTGAAGACATTATGACATGTAAGGCACAGGTGTAAATAATAAAATTAATGATGGCTGAGTTCCATTTAGCTCCTCCAGTTTCAGAGTCCTGGTGTCGTGCATGCTGGCTCGCTGTCATAACTTACTGGAACACTTGAATACAAGCTATTGATGCATTAACACTGCTGTTCTTTACTACAATGACATGTGTGCTGTGAAAAGACCTCTTGACATGAGCAAAGTTTGTGTTTGTATAATTACTAACAGACCAAAATACATATAAAGTTAAATAAAAAAAAAGATATAAATAAAAAAATTAATTTCACCTTTTTGTTTTATGTTCTTTGAATACATAGATATTTTTAATTTTTAGTCGAGTTGTTGTCGAAGGTGATTTTTGTTCTCATAGGCACTAGATTTATTTGTTTTTTAATGTCATGTTGGTTCTTTTGACCAGTTATTGTTTGAATAAATTCAAACATTTGTTGTCTTCTGTTTTTTTTTAATTTTTTATTATTGATCACGCCTTTGTGCATCCATCTCATCCCACATTTTTATGTCCTTGCTTGGTGTTTTTCTGCCGTCTGGTTCACTACTAGTTTTCAACACTGATAAACACACACAACCACAAATAAATCATATTAAATACATTAAAATTCATTCAAAATGTATTTATCAATATACATGTTATTCATAATTATAATCGACCATGTCAATCAAAATGTTTCACCATCATTGCTGAATCAATCAAATGTACAGCTCAGTATTCAGATCAGGATGTCATGTCTGCGTGTAATGTATAACAAGTATATAGTAACACATTCAGATTTGATAGTGTCTGACTATTTAACGATTCAGGCAACAACCACTTTAAATCCCAATTATAATGACAGCTAAACAATTAAGTCATTATGAGCTAAAATATAATTAGTTTTATGTGTCAGTTTTAATAAAAGTCTCGTCGTCATTATTTCATTAGAAGGTTTTCGAGGCAGTATGAAGAAACCTGTAACAGGTGCAGCAGCATGAAAAAGAGAAAAGTCTCAAAAATGGTAACAGCATTTGTCAGACACATGATAATAATTACATTAAGATCATAAATAGACCCTTGTCCACAGTGTCTAAAAGACACTTAGTAATAATAATAATAAACTTTATTTATATACACAGTTTCAAAGTTCTTTATAATAAAAAAACAGAACACATTTAAAACAAAAAGAGAATAAAACAACCTAAATGCCATTAAAGCCATATATAAAACCAATAAACTTTTAAAAAGTGGGTTTTAAAGTGGTTTAAAAGATGAGACAGAGTTTGTGAGTTTGTGTTTCTTTTCAGGCAGGTCATTCCACAGTCTTAGAGCCCTGACTGCAATGTCTCTATCCCATTTGTGTATATGCTATGACCTTGAAAGAACCAAGAACGATGCATCCAAGGATTTCAGGCAACGAGAAGGGACAAAGAGCACTAAAAGATCAAACAAATAACTAAAAGAACTTGGGGTTACACATCGCAGGGCTTTGTAAGTAATCAATAATATCTTGAAATCAGTAGGTTGCAGAGTTTTCGATGAGCTGGAGATGGGATTTTTACGGATGTGAGAAAGCAAGGGGTTACAGTACTCACTAATTACTTACGAAGGCATGAATAACAGAAATTTAATGGTCAGGTCCTTGAAATGTTTCTAAGCTGAGGTTTTGATCAAAAATGACGCCAACATTTCTGCAAAGACTGTGTTACTAAATGAGACAAAGATGTGTATATACTGTACTCACTAAGATATTTACATAATTCTCTGTAGACATATTTTATATAAATTAATTGAATGTGTGTCTGATATGGTGTAGACACAAATGAACTAGGTAATATGTCAGATTTCAACACTTTGTTGAAGATGTTGCATTTTGGACCATGACGGTTTCCAGACATCAACCAAAATTCCCCAAAAGTTGGGATGCTGTGTAAAACATCCAATAAGAAACAAAATGCAGTAATCCATAAATATTTTTCAACCTATATTCAGTTAAAGACTGTGCAAAGACAAGATATGTTTCAAAGAAAACTGGTAAAATAAAATGCCTGTTTGAATCATTCCACGGTAAACTTGGTAACAGGCGATGATGATGATGATGATTGGTTATGAAAGGGGCAAGAAGAAGAATAAGTATGAAGTATGAGGCGAGGTTCACCACTTTATGAAAAACAGTTTGAGAATGTTTCTTAACACACAATTGCAAGAGATTTCATTATCTGCAATCAATAATTTCATGAAAAGATTCAGAGAATCCAAAGAAATCTCTGCCCATAAGGGAAAAAGCCAAAAACACAAAACAATGAATGCCAGTGACCTTCAATCCCTCAGGCGAGGCTGCTTTGGAAACCAACATGATTGTATAAAGTGTGTTACTACATGGGCTGCATCCACAAATGCAAGTTAAAGCACAGAAAATGAAACCTGCATATCAACAGCATTAAGAAACACCACCGACCTAATCTGATATAGACGATAGATTATAGACTATAGACAAACAACAGAAAAGAGTGCTGTGGGGGTCACATTTCAAATTGTTCTTAGAAATATCATGGATGTTGTGACCTCTACGTTTTACACACATTTTTCTGAATCTGGATTGTAGTTGTGATGTCATAAAAACACGCTAGCGGTTTAACACTACACTCAATACTACAAGTGGCCTCAACAATGGCCAAGTGAAACAAACTTCTCAATAAAAAAAAACAAACATTGTAACTAAATTAATATTTCTATATGCTGTATATATGGGTTACAATATGTATTTAGCTTCTTCCTCCACAAGGTGGCACAAAACTATAGAATACTGATCCTGCAGGACTCCTGATGGTAAGTGGAGCTTTAAGTGTAATGCTCCGTACCGGACACTGAGTGGCAGCCTTACCTTCACTATAAACTTTCAAACTCAGGACACCTGTTTCTTTGCCTCAGGAGACCTTTTACTTACAAAACCGGATTTGTTATCATTATATTTTCTGTGTGTAGTTTTCAGCACGTCTTTACCAAAATCATTCACTGATTCACTAACCTTTGGCTCATAGAGGTTTGTTTAGCAGTGAGTTCACAGTGACGTCTCTTTATCGCCCCGTGGTGTCACTATATTTGGCCTATAAGTTGAAGGCATATAATATTGTCTTAAATGTATTAATAGCAGCTTATAAATGTCATGGGATATGACTCATTGAAGGCACCGACAAAATTGAAGCTATTTGTCTTTCACTAATCACTGACTGGCCAGTGTTAGGATGTTACATTACCTGCAAAGGTGACTGATTGGAACTTGTCCCTGAGGATTTGGTGCCAATGCTGACTCTGCTAGCGTGCAAGGTGAACGGCGGTCAGCACAGGAGCAACTTCCTCTATGAGGCTGCACAACTGAAACTATGTAACCTATATAACACCTAGCACCACGTCTGTCACTGTCACGGTAGTTTACAAACGCACAAACCAAACGCTGGATTAGAAATAAAAAGAAAGCCAAAGAAAAGCTGGAGGTCATATGTTCAAACCTCACAACACTCTGTCTCTGTCAGTGCTCCCCTACCTGATCCCCTCACTGTGTTTGTGATTGAGACATCTTCTTCAGACAGGTGAGTGCTTTTTACTACCTGTCTCCTTCACAAAAATAACGCTCCCTTAAAGTTTATCCAAATGTCCCAAAATGTGTTTTCTTATAATAGTGGACAATACAGTAACGGCTGTGTGTCACTTTGCGCTGCAATTATTATCACGTTATTATGATTGAAATTGGGAGCAGACTCGCTCTCTTCCAGAGTTAATTAAAACGCCCCCCTGATTGGACGGCCAGATAATCCCCGCGGGCCTAGTGCTCCTACTAACTTGCGAGCAGGGGCAGAGCGCGAGTCACAATCTGCCCAAGGCGAGGGAGGGCAAGAAGAAAAAAAAAACACTGCTCGCGAGAGAGAGAGGAAACCGACCGTACGAAAAAAGGGGGGACACACGAGCCGCTCCGATCTCACCGAGCACAATTAGAGAAGTGTTGTTGAACGTGGGCTATGCGCGCAACAAGGGGGGAGCGCAGTGTACAGAGGAGGTGAACGCATGTAGAGGCTCAGCTTCAGATTCACAGCCTCCTTCTTCAAGAGTCACTGCACTGACAGAGGAAAGGAGTGAGGGAAGAGAGGAACTCCTAGAAAAGCAGCAACTGTTGGAGAGAACTACGTGAGTACAGCCTACAGTTTTCAAAACAAAAGATAGGATAGAGTAAAAAAAAACAAAAAAACAGAAGGAAGAGTAGAGAGTTTTCCTGGTCTGAATCTGCTCTGGAAGAGAAAAATGAATGTCAGCGAAGAGA
The DNA here is from genome assembly GCA_036365135.1 of Miichthys miiuy. Classification (NCBI taxonomy): domain Eukaryota; kingdom Metazoa; phylum Chordata; class Actinopteri; family Sciaenidae; genus Miichthys; species Miichthys miiuy. Next base: position 12,709,271 of record CM071606.1, on the reverse strand, counting down.
ACCTGCTCAAGTCCATCAGCAACGACGCGCTCCTCGACCTGACGCAGCGCTACGGTCAGTCAGCCTTCGGGTTTGGAGCTGGCCATGGTGCTGGAAGTCCTGGCCGGTTCCCGCTCACACCTGCCACCGACTTCCTCTCCGGGCAGACCGCGAAGTCTAACGAGAGCGGCGGGGAGCACACGAGCGACGACGAGGACGGTTTCGACTCGCTGGAGTCCCGAAAGAGAGGCTCATCGTTTGGGGATGACAAGTCCGGGGGACCCCTCGCTAAGAAGTCCAAGGAGCAGCGCTCCCTGCGGCTCAGCATCAACGCCCGGGAGAGGAGGAGGATGCATGACCTGAACGACGCGCTGGACGGCCTGCGCTCTGTTATCCCCTACGCCCACAGCCCCTCGGTGAGAAAACTCTCCAAAATAGCCACTCTCCTCCTGGCTAAGAACTACATCCTCATGCAGGCTCAGGCTCTGGAGGAGATGAGGCGGCTGGTGGCGTATCTGAACCAGGGACAGACCATAACTTCAACACCCATCCCCACCGCTCTGGCGCCCTTTGGACAGGCTGCCGTCTACCCGTTCTCGGGCTCTGCACTCGCCACCTGTGCCGAAAAGTGCACTACTTATTCCGGGACACCGTCGAGTCTCTTCAAACACTGTAACGACAAGCCTTGATTTGGTTTAATTACTTCTTTCCTGAACTTTTACCTTTACTGCACCCATGTTGGTCTCTCTCTCTCTCTCTCTCTCTCTCTCTCTCTCTCTCTCTCTCTCTCTCTCCCACTCTAGTTATTTTGAAATCATTCTGTGGAAAATAAAAACAAGTTTAGTCTGATGCATAATCTCAAAGTATGGTTAAGTGATTATACCGCGATGTGTCATCCAGATTTAACAAACGCTACATAGTAAAAAATAAACTGTTTAGGCCTTCTTATAAGATGCAGTCAAAAACTCTGTCACTCTGTCGCTCGTATTTTACAGACACTGCAGGCCATGTCCAAATTATGAGTTTGGGTACAGTTTACTTAAGTTATTTGTAATCTATGCAACATCCAACAATAACGTGAAAAGGTGGAAATGCCAAGAAATGCGACCTGATCTCGACTTTTAGATTTAATCCAGCAATTAGCCTCTGAAAAGGACTTCCCTTGACTGACTGTGCTGATGCTATGTGGGGAAAATGTGATGTTGGCTGATATATTTCCTGAAACAATGTGTTGATGAGTTTGTTTTTGTTTTTTATTTATTTATTTATTTTGAGTTATTGCACATCTCACATGATTGTATTGTACATGTGAAAAAATCACTTTGCTCCAAGCCCGGCTATACTCATGGTTATATAACTACAGCCTATACATTGAAGAAGAAGCGTTTTGGTTGTGTTGCAACATGGATTTCATATATTGTTTATATGTCTTTATAATTAAAACACATATCTATGCTTGGACCCGGTTTGCTTCATTTCAGCTTTAAAACATTTTCACATATTTATTAACACATATGCACTAAAATGGCGACTTTAAATGACGTATTTCATTTATTTAAAATACTTATTTTCAAACATGTCTTTTTGTTTGACATTAGGTTGTGAATATTACATTATAAAATTAAGATAAACTGAAAACTAATCCACTTTTAAACGCAGAGGAAAACACAAATATGAAAATTAAGCGTACATTTGCGCATGGACAAATACTAAAAATCAGTCGCCTCTTACGCTGCTAAAATAATTCTCACCCTCTGAGAGGCCCTCCTAAAAATGAGTTGGCAACTTTTCTTTTCTTGCATGTGAAACCTCTGACACGAAGATCTGGGTCTAAACGTGCTCAGAGGGGCTGGTGGGGACTGTTTGGCACGCACTAGGGTCGGTGGCGCTGAGGGGAAGGGCTCAAGATCCGCCCGGGGCACCCAGGACCTGTCTCTGAGTATTTGGGTGATTGCAGGCTTCCTTGGCGGGCTCTTATACTCTGGACAGCTATTAACGCGATTTCAGCTCCTGTCTCCCTGCTCGACTTAATTCAGTGAACGTCACAGGGCCAGTTTTGTTTTGCAGTTTTTGTCTTGTGAGTGGATGAATTAATGTTTGAAGTGGTCATAGTTTAGTGATATTTATATTCTTAAAAACATATCTGAGGGTGCTTTCTTTGTCTTTCTTTGTCCATCACCTTTACCTGGAAACTGACACTCTCTTGGTCCACCTTTGTCCATATTGTGTTCATGGCTGCTATATTTTTGTATTAATCATGATATTTAAATTTAAGGCTTTCTTAGTGTAAATAAAAAAACACATGACTTGATATCAGTAAGTGTTGCTTATAGTGTAGCTTGCAAATTAACACCAGAGATGGGGAAGTTCAAATTTAATTCACACAGCAGTGTTAGGTTGAATTATGCTGCCATTACACTGAGTTATCAAACAGACCAGTAAAATATACATTTTTCCATCACAGCCAGTCCACAAAGTTGAATTTGTGATTAACAGCATTGCTCGTTTCTAACAATGTTTAAACCTGCAGAACCAAAAAGAAATCATAACTTTTAAATGCCACAGGTGCTCGTCTTTTATCAGCTACAGTAATTTGGTATTTGTGCTTGTTTTATAGAGAGTACACTAGAGCAGATATTTATGATAGTCAGAGAGTTACTAAGTGATCCAACCCAGTCTCTCTCTTACAATTTAGCTGCATGTCACAACAACAGGCCACCCATGGCATCTTAAATTGGCCCTCTGATGACACACGTCCTATCTGAGGCCTCACGAGACAGTCAGGGCAGCGGGGATGAAATGTGACAAATGCTGCCGATGATCTAAGGACTCGGGCCCTTGCTCTCCATCAGTCTCCGTACAGCCTAATTGCCATAAATGAGATGGTTGCCTTTTTGCACGGACGGTTGGGTGGTCACTTCCCCTCCCTATAGGCCTCTAATGTCGAGCTGCTGAAATATATGTTTTATTGTGTCACCTTATTATCTTAATGGCCATCAGTGTGCGTGGTGGCAGTGTGTCATTTGGCATGTAGGCTACATCTATACATTAAGGCAGATTTGTGATTTTGCTGGTCGTGTTTCATGGCCCTTTAGCTTACCAGTAATAGCCGGTGTGTGCATAAAATCACCAATTATCTTCATCTTTCCCTGTGATGAGATCATTCTGTAGTTTAGGCTACAAATTGTTTGTGTATTTAGTTTTTTCCTTGACGAACGCTTGCAGAGTAATAAAAGAACACCATTAAAGAAGAGCTAAACGTGCCTAGTGTATTTATGCTTCTCTGTGCAACATGTTGTGATAGCAGAGACAGATACTTGGGAAATAATATTCTTATTTTAAATGATTTTAATTTGAATGAGTTTACAGTTTATGTTTCTAATCATACTTGCATTCCAGGACAAAGCAGATGAATATTATTTGGTGTTTTCAAAAAAAATAAAGTGGCAGTCTGAAACTTAATTAATTGTGTTTAGACCAGGCAGAAATGTAACAGTCAAATATAAACTAAAGCAAACACACAAGTGGATGACTTGTAGCAATACAATTAGAATTTTACGATCCCATTCACTTTTGGATGCAACACAACAAACAGATTAATGCATCAATATGCCCTGGGCATGCCCCTGCAGAATGTCTGCCATGTGTGTCAAGATGTAAAAAAAACAACAAAATTATCACTTGAAAAGGCTGCAATAATTCAAAAATGTCTTTAAAAAAAATGTCTTTTTTTTCTCTCTAAATAGAAAAACACAATTTAGAGAGAAAGACAATTGTGCCTCGCTTAAAATATTCAATGAAAATATCTCAGTGGTGTCTCGTTGATGTGTTGCACCAAGACACATTTTGACCTGCGTCATCACAAAAACACATTTTTCAACCAGGTGAACTACCGCAGATAACGATAATCTCATGTGTAGCTATAATGTCATGTCGTAATCACATTGTTGCTGCCATTTGTTCTGTGGAATATTTTAAAAATAGATAGATAATAGAAAGATATCATAATAATGGAGCATCTACGAGCTACAAACCATTACAAGTGTTAAATAAATGTTTTCTAATGCACTATAATAGTCATGTCAAGAACATTTGTGAGAATAATTAATATACAGATATTTGTCAACTTCTCTTACGGCGCATTTTACATTCATACAACTGTGTACATCGTTGTTCATACACCAGCCTGCAGTTATGGGCACCCACAGGAGGAGTTGTACTTGTTGACATATGAAATAAATGCTTCAACATTATAGCATGTGATTAAACATTTATTAAACGTTCACTGCTTTATACGGCTAAATTGGAGGGTTGGAGTGTTACTATAATAATAACTGTAGACTGAAGGATTGGATTAATAAAATCAGATATAGTAATATTACATATAACTGACATCTTACTGCTTATTCTCACCTATTGTCTGATGTTGACAGTGTCTTCATGCAGACAAACGCACAGCACTACCGTCAGTGCACTACCACTCTCACGACAGCTCTGTGTGGTGCAGGAGTACGGACAGACTGTGTGATGTCTGTAAACATTTGTGTTTGCTCTCAGTGGGATAGAAAGGGAGTGATTTCATTAGCATGGCTCGGAGCTTTGAGGTATGTTTGTGTGCTTTTCTCCAACCCGATGGTATAGTACTAAAACCATATGCCCTTAAGTGCATACCTCTGCCTAATGCTTCTGACAGCGCTGTTTTCTCTAATTAAGTTCTCTCTATGTGCAAGTTCATGTGTCTGATGCACATTGTAGCACTCGGTCTCACACACACACACAGACTATGCTTACAACAGGGGCCTTGAAGGAAAATGAACATGCTTCAACTCTGATTATGCTTACATTGGGGGACAAAGGGGGTTTTATAAAACATTAGATTTATTTATTTTTTATTAAAATCTGCGCACAGGAGCATAGTTGTGGCTTTAGAGGCCAGGTGACACAGAAGATTTGGTTAGTATGTGCAGGTTCATGATTAGGGGGAAGGGGTGAGGAGATAAACAATAGGGTTAAACAAGTGCATGTATGTGTGTGTGTATGTGTGTGTGGTGGTGGTTCATCAGTGTGTGTGGTGGTAGAAAGAGAGCGTGGGACGTGGAGGAAGAGAGGAGGTGCTGGTGCCTGAGTGTTTTTGTGCCAACAGTGGCACTGCAAGGATGCCCCCACCGCCTCACCCTTCCTCACCCACCCATCACCCTTGGACCCCCTAACTACTCTGCTCCGTGATGACATCACACTGTGTCGTCCCTCCCAGCCCCACCTTGTCGGAAGCGATGAGCGGGTGAGTCAGTTGGTTCCGAGGAGCCATGTGATTCGGGGCGACGTTGCTGCAAGTGCACATGGGATGATGGGCCGTGGCCCTTCATTCGTTATTCAGACGGGGGGGGGCGGAGAGGGGATGTCTGTTTGTATGCGTCTGTGTGTTTGTGCATTGTGTGTTTAAGAGACTGTGTGTGCTTGTGTTTTGCGCTCATATGGCCACAAACCCTCGAAACATGGCAGTCAGGCAAAGCATTTTTCCTATCGCCACAAGGCACCTGACACCACGCATGGTAGACCCAGACAGTGTGGCAGGGGCCAAATTGGGCCTGTTGGGAGGGAGCGGGGACGGAGGAGGCAGCACTGGATGACAACAGTCTGAGCCATTGTTGAATATGATGTCCCTCATCATCTCTCATAGGTGCCCTTTGTGTTTGGCTAAAGCGGAGATAGATATCAAGACTTCCCTTCCACTCTCTTAAAGTCTCTATTTCCTCCTCCTCTTCTCTCCGGCCTCCATGTTTCTCTTCTCTCCACAGTCCCTCCCCCCTTTTCTACCACTGGTGCTCATCACTCTCACTTTTTCGCTTATAGCTTGTTGTCTTGACAAAGGATATGAGCTGACAATCGGGGGCATCCGTTACTGTAGCACTGCCTAATCTCTGTAATGGCCCCACAGATACAGGACTGGTGGTGAGCAAACACTCGCACACACACACACAAACACACCTCAACTCGCTGGACAAATGCACATGCAAAGCCCTGGGGTCAACAATCATCTCTGTGTTCAGCCTTTTGTACACAACATAACCTCCTACACTCACATCTCTGTATCTGTTTCTCCCTCACTGTCTCTCTCTCTCTCACACACACACACACACACACGCACACATGGCCCAGCACCCCTCTCTCTGTTCAGTACCAGCTGAGGAGCACCATGGTTTTGTGGGGAGCAGGGGGAGCTCGTTATCCTCATTAATTAATGACAAAAGCGATGTAATTGGCCATCCATAATCCTCCATGCGGAGAAGGTGTGACAGGCAGGGCCGGGACCATCCTCAACAGCGAGTGCAACTCATAAACACACACATGGAGAAAATGAAGACACATCTCAGCCTGTCTGTGTGTGTAAGTGTGTGTGTGTGTGTGTGTGTGTGTGTGTGTGTGTGTGTGTGTGTAGCTAATGATGCATTTATCAAGACTGGCTTGTACTTACAAAGTGTTACTAAAGGATGGAACAGAGGGGAAATGCAAAATTGTTTGTTTCTATCGCTGCAGTCTGAGTCTACGCAAGCGAAGAACAATTCAAAGTATGTCATTTGATTTTTTTAATTCTCATCCTGTTGTGGCATTTGGGGCTGCAACGTGCTGTACCCCCTTCACTGAATGAAAAGACAAGATTAATGGCACTTCCTGTCGCCGCCGATCTAGCACTAGCCTAATTAAAACCATTGGAACATGCGACTGGCCAAGGATCAGTGGCTTTTAATGAGGAGCTTGTAGGCTGATTTGGGCCTCATTTTCTGCTTAATAAGGCCGGTTTAAAAAGTAATTTTGGAGGGATGTGACTCCTTTAAACCTGCTCATTATCAATGATAGCGCTTCACTTAAGTACTTCAGGAAACGCTGTGTTTAATTAATATTGTGTCGCGCACGTGGATTAGCTGACAGGCAGGAATGGTGGAGTGTGAGCAAGTGAGCAAGGGAGCTAAAATTGATGAAGAACTTTCAAGGGCACTGATTTCATTAAGCAGCTTCATTACAGCCCAAATAACTCTTCATGTCATTTCAATGCTTCAGTCGCTCTCACACACACACACACACACACACACACACACACACACACACACACACACACACACACACACACACACATTCACACACAAAATAATCCTGTGTTGATTGAGGAAGGTGCACCAAGGATTTTTACATTTTAAGTGAAAATAAGACAATGCAACGTTTGCTTCAGGCGATCTTGATGACACCTAATCTCTCTACCCCTCAAATATTTTTGTATTCTTTCTTTGTGTAATGCTGACTAGTGCTTTGTTTTGTCATTTTTTTGTATTGTGTTTGCTAATTTTTTTTTTATTCCCTTCTTATTTCACAGCTTTTTCTTTAATAGAATTCATAAACAGAGCTTTTAAGGTCAAGCAGTTTAAGGGCTTGAGAGCACTGTAGCAACTTTCACTGTGCCCCACAACACTGAGACTACAAAGGCTCTTACGGCCTCTTCATCCCATTGTGATAATCTTCTTAGCCCCCTGACTCCACAGTTCAATATGTATAGAGCAGAAAAGAGCTGGACTTGAGGGGCTTTGAGTGTCCTGCAGCTCAGTCTCAGGGATTTTTCATTCTCTAGGACCAATTACCACACACAAACACTTTGCCCCATAGCATGCGGTTCCTTTGTTACACTGTGATGAGGTTTAGCGTACATCAGTCATTCAAGTCTTCAGCCACCCTGCAGGTGATTATTTCCAATCCATTTACTTTGCCTTGCTGTACGAAATCTGTTTTGGTTATGACAATGTGGCAAACAAGGAAGCAAGTCCTCAAGGGTCCTTGAATTTCACTTCAAAAATTATAATAAGTGCTCGAGAATAAGACAGAAACAAGACAAACAAAACAAGACAAGATTGTAGCCACGCTAGTAGCTTTGAGGTAAATGTCAGCATAGCAACATGCTCACACTGACAATGCTAACATGCTGGTGTTTAGCATTTATAATATCTACCATCTGGGTGGCTGTGGCCCAGGAGGTAGAGTGGGTCATCCACTAATCACAAAGTTGGCAGTTAAATCCCCAGCTCCTCCTGTCCACATGTTGAAGTGTCCTTGGGCAAGACGCTGAACCTCAATTTGCTCCCGATGGTCGGGCATGTGAGTGTGTGTAAGAGAACGCTTTGGATAAAAGCACTATAGAAATGCAGCCATTTACAATGTTCACCATCTTAGCTTCCAGATTAGTACAGCAGAAGCTGATGGGAGTGTCTTTAGTCTGGTCATAAATCTTTTTTAGAAATGTTAATTTGTCCGTAAGGTGTCTGATTTTTAAAATGTTTTCACCCAATGAAGGAGCTAGACGAAATATCTGGAGAGAGCCAAAGTTATCACAATTCATCCTGTGAGGAGATGTCAATGTGTGCACCAAATTCCATGGCAATCCATCCAATAGTTGCCGTGACATTTCACTCAAAAACTCATTGTGACGCTAGAGAGAAAAGTCTAACTATAACTATAGTCATTGGGGTTCATGGACAGGGAACCATGAATGTCTTTATGTCAAGCTATCAAATAGATGATGGGATATTTTATTGTATGAGTAAAAACCTTGACTTGACTTAAGGTGTTGCAAGAGAAAATATCAGAGGTATCAGAGATCAGCAAACGTATTTAGGTTCATCATCTGGGAACAATGAATATCTGTACAACATTTGATGGCAATCGTCTCATAGTTGTTCAGTCTGGACCAACGTGGTGGATCAACCAACTGGCACTGTCATCCCAAATGTGATTCTAAAATGAAATAAATCAAAAAAACGTGTTTGTTTGGGTGCTCTGCAGGCCAATAGTCTGTCATTGTCTCATGTGTGATATACTGTACAAGCTCATAGGTACACTTTTACTCACAAGATGTTCCCACAAAATATTCCCTTACACTCTCATTATTTACCTTTTCCTCTCCATTAACCTCTGCCCTGCACAATTTGCAAATGACTTTTGTTTTAAAAGCTGACAAAAGAAAAGAAACTAGCAGCTTCCAGTTAGTTGATAATTCATTTTGGAAGCAGAGGATGGAAAAGAAGACAAAGGAGGGAGAGAGGGTGAAATACAGAGAAAATGAGGTGTTACATTTCGGGTAAGAGATAAATTGGAAGAAAGACATGCTCACTCTAATCTCCACAGTGGGGACCTGCTTACATTATTTTCGGCATGTCTTGTTGATAGTATTCACACTGTACAATATCCTATCAGGTAATATCACAGTCTTTGAAGGATTAGCAGGAATAAGAAGGGTTTTATTCTGTTTTGTGGAAGGGATAATTCCTCTGGAATATTCTAACATTTTCATACTAATATGGAAATGGATTTTAGATTCTTTTTTTTTTTTTTTCTTTTTTATCCTGCAGGTTTCTTCAGGACACTGTGTGATAGAAGAGCATATGATTTTAGTGACTGAAATAAATAGAAACAGACACTATGTTGTGCAGACAGAGTAAAGATGTTATGCAACAAGACCATCTCCTTTTGTTCTTTCTCAGGAAGAAGGAGCGTTTGATTTATGTCACCTTCTCTTGCATTAGACGCTACTTCACAGAGTTAGCTTTGGGCTGCTAATGCTAACGCCACAGTGGTTAATACAGGAGCTCGAGATAAGCCACAGCTCTGCTACCTTGTTATTCCTTTTTCATAGAATGCAAATAAGAGGATAATAACCCTGCATATGATCTGTGGAGACAGTTATTGTTCTCCAATTGTTTTTGGTCCCGAGTCAAACAACAGAAAAACACCTCTTGTTTGTTTCCGTGGTATCCCCCGCTGTTTCTGTTTTGCTAATATGAATATCTGGAAAGAGATGAACTCATATGTGAGATATACCAAACACTGCAATGAAAACATCACCTTGTTAAAAGACAATATTGTTCTCAATTAATGAATCAATTAACTTATCTAACTGCCAGGCTACTGTATATAAATCATTCATTATCAATGCTCTGCTAACCTTCCAGTATTATCTCAGTGGTCCAATAGACGTCCCCCAGGTCCCCTGTCTCAAGGTTGATCTGCACAGAGGATGGACAAGAGACAGCTGCCCATCAGTCTCCTGCTACAGTGGGCCATTAGAGCACCGTGGCCTGTGTTTGTGTCTATGTGTTTGTCATTTACAGGTTTAATTAGACAGTGCTGTTAATGGAGAAAATGACTTTGGGGCCGTGGATGAATGACACTCCGTCATCTCAGGCAGCAGGGCTACAATATGTTTCACTAAGAGTTGAGGACGGGAGGGAAGGAGAGAATACTACGATGGAGGAGTGGAGCTAAAGCAGAGGGAAAGAGTAAAGGGTGAAGGGAGGGTCATATTGATATTATTTATGAATGGATGGTTCTGTGTGTGTAGAAATGTGTATGTACGTGTGTGTGTGTGTGTGTGTTTCTGGGCGTGTGTGTGTGTGTGTGTTTGTTAATGGAGCCCCATACTGTAGCTCTGTTGGTCCAGGTCACCTGCCGTTCCCTCTGTTGTGTTAAGGATTATCCCAGGAAGTGAATTGGAGCAACAGTAATGTGAAGCTTGCCTCTTACTGTAAGCCCGCCCAGGAGACTCTAACACACACACACACACACACACACACACACACACACCTACAGACATTTTTCTGAAGAGGACAGCCCTGCCACACACTCATAGAAACCGATATGCACACTTAACACGCATAATTCATCAAATAGCCTCAATGTTGACTTGACTGTGTCTTGTGTTTTGTCCTGTTAATTATTAATCACACATACACACACTGATGTACTGCTGACCAAACTTCAAAAACAAAAAGTTGTTAGTAGCCTGGTGGCTTCCAACAATTTCAGCACAGCAGGAAAATCTATTTGCAGAGACTTGAAACTTGATTAAAAACTCATACTACATGGTCTTGATTTATATATATATATATATATATATATATATATATATATATATATATATATATATATATATATATATATATATATATTTTTTTTTTTTTTTTTTTGGCAAAGTTATGTTATTGTCTGGGTGGCGGCTAAAAATAAAGGTGACAAAACGTGATGGATTGTCTAATTTCTCATTTCAAGTGTCTGCAAGTTGATTTCATACTCTGAAAGGAATGGGAAGTTTTAACTTAAAACAAATCTAATCTAAACGCTAAAGCTGCAACAAGTTAAGGAGCTGATTAACAGAAAATTAATTGGCAAATATTTTGATAATCAAATAATTGTTTTAGTCATTTAGTCACTTGAAACCAATAAAACAAATTATTACAAATATTTTCTGTTTTCAGCATCTCAAATATGACGATCGGATGCTTTTCTTTATCATACATGATCAGAAACTGTTTTGTTGTAACATTTTGTAACAATAAGAATCCAGCAGCACTTTTGTGATGTTGTTTTGAGTTTCACAGGTACTTCTATGCAGAGCAATAAAAACATGTTTTCCTCAGAACACGCTGCTCAAAAACAAATTAATTTATTACTTTTGGAGAATGGAAAATGCTAAATATTACTAATCCAATCCCATCAATCATAATCTTTCTTCTATTAATATTGGAAACAATAAAAACAGTGTTTTGTGATCCAAGCCAGGGAATTACACAGGACACATTTATATTATCCCCTCTTGTCCACGTGCACATGCACACACACACACACACACACACACACACACACACACACACACACACACACACACACACAGACTTCTGATCTTCCTTATAAGGTGAACATGGGTTTTCTGGTAATGTCCCGGCTCCATTTTCATTTTAATCACGGCAATGGGATCAGACAAGCTGGTAGGGCGGGCTTGGCCTGGCTTGGTTGATTGTTCTGATTGAGTTTTCTTTGTTTGGCAGATATGTAATACAGCCTGCTTAAGAGGATTTGATAAGGGGAAGGAGGTTATTGTGTGATTTAATCATGTCCACTGAGGTGAACCTGCACATGTCTACTTCCTGACAAGCAGACCTCAGCCTCAATGTCTCAGCACAGAGAGGGACAAGTTCGTTGGCGTTAAAACCGTACTGCTGGTATGCCACAGAGCATTGTAGTGCATAGACCTGTTTGTGCCATTTTGTTTGGGTAATGAGTAATATACTATAAACTATAAACTATATATGCCACTGTATATATCTAGGATAGTGCACTTCAGCATAGTGCACTTGATTGAAGCGAAGGGCCGTTTTTTTGACAGAAACACACTAAAATGTGATTTTAATAATGGATTTTTCACATTTTCTCAAAAATCAACAATGTTTTGCTTCTCAGTTTGTCCCATGCCCAGTCAGCACCGAGTCCATTCATTCCTACTGAAGTTCCAAATTTTGTGGGTCATGGTTATATACATCCATTTTTAAAAAAAAAATAGATTCCTAAAAACAGCTGGGCACTGTAGCTTTTAAAAAGGCTCAAATAGTGCATTCATGGGGGGCTATTTTTAGCTTCAGATTTGATATGCAGGTGAGTTTTTATTGCAGCAGGATGATGTATAGGTGTAAACTACAGGCCCATGTTCCTTGTAATGAGGGAACGTGTCACCTAGTGCAATGATGTGGCTTGTTGATGTGTTTTTCTAAAAATGTTTTTGATAATTACATTAAAATGAAATAAAAACATAAAAAAAATCCCCAGACTTAACATTTAACGTTTTGTCGCTGCAGATGCACAGGTGAGCAAAATGTGTGTTGGGTTTAAGTTGGATGTCTGGATGGCTTGTGTTTGGCTTTTAACATTTTCCTGTGGCACTGGATGTTAACAAAGATGGATTAGTAAGGGGAACATCCCTAGACAGATAATAGACAGATTATGTATAAGCAAATGTCATTAGGATAAACTATGAGATGAACAATGCACAAAAGATGAAAGCAGCACATGCGGTTGCTGACATATCGGACGGACGTCAGGGCTTTTTGAGGTTAACTGAAAATGTTGTGTGTCTGCAGCGTTTTTAAAATGGGCATGAAAGAAATGTAAAATCTTGCTTGCACCAGTTTTGCATAACAGACATACATAACATACAGTCTATTATTTAAAAAAATATATAATTTTTCAGCTTCATTCACATAAATGACAAATGTGACCACTGTAAAAGCAGTGCTCTAAATATGCCCAGAAGGGTTTCCTGATATCTGACTGGTCTTGCCGTCTGCCACTGGGAGGATTAAGCAGGCTGAGGTGGTGGGGTGACTTCCCTTCCCCTGATGTTCACTCTCCCTCTCACATTTTCACTCTCTGCTCCTCATTAACACCAGTGACAATACGCATCTGAACAAACAGCCATGACAACTAGATGGGTTCATCTGTGGTTACTCCAGCAAGGCGAAGCAAAGCAAAGTTGTAATGTAACAAAATGTGTATGTACTACTGTGTGTGTGTGTGTGTGTGTGTGTGTGTCTGTGTGTGTGTGAAAGAGAGTGAGCGAGAGGGATAGAGAGAGAGAGTTAAGCCTAGCATTAGCTTTGCTCAGTTTGTGGCTTTTCAGCAGCAGTATTATTTACATGAGTCCCAGCAGGGTGCCTGCTCCTGGTCCAACACTTCAGCTGGTTACTTGTTGGTATTTTGACATGACAGTTTAATCTAAATCGAGAGAGAAACAAGACACCAGGAATCCAAATTGCTTCATCTGCTAGAAATTGTTGTATAACATAAGTAACACTATGTTTCTTTTGTGTCTGTGTCAGATAACACCACATGATTACTGTCGCTAGGATGTAAAGACTGGAGGAGGAGCGCGAGCAAAAATAATAATAACTGTGTTTAATGTATCATAAAGTATAGGACATACAAAGCAGGGCTTGTTGCTCCATTAGATAAGTGGAAAGGTTCAGGCAACAGTAGGAAGAGGTGAAACGTGATTTTCTTGTTTGTGTATATAAGTATAATGTAAACCGCCTGTTCAGTTTGTTTCTCCCGTATGTGCACGGAGTGACTCTTGGTTTCCTGAATGCAAACACACTAAATTATAAAGGAAATATCATCTCTATACAATTTGGCATGAACAGTTACATTATTTCAGAGAGTGGATTTCCTGGATGAAAGCATTGCAATATTAATATATATATTTTTAACTGTGTATGCTTAATTACTTAATCCTCTTATGACCCCCTCCAATATGTTGAAAAACAGGGTCATCTCGTGTGTGTATTTACTGTGTGTGCTTGTATGTAATGAATATCATGTGAAAATCTACTATATGTACATGTGTGTGACCCAAACACACTGCAGCTCCATGACCTCAACGGACGTTACCCTTCAGCCCCTCCCTCCGCCTCCTTCAACACTCATCCAGGCCCATCATATCATAATCAGATCAAGATATATGTCAGTGCACATGTACAGAGTTTATTATCCACAGCAATAACTAGAATGGCATCTTTAAACTTTGACACTGTTTCTCATTTATTCACAAAAATGTTTTTTTTTTTTTTTGCAAAATTGTCAACATGGCAGATGCATTTTTCTATATGTTTATTTATTTTTTATTTGCATGCACTCATCTTAGCTCAGTTGTTGCTACACAAAACACACACATGAGTCATTACTTCAGCAGTGCGGTTGCTACATATCTGCTAAACTATTTCATAAAAACATCCAACTTCTCTTATCTCGTGGCATTTTGGGCCTACCCGACTGCACGGAGGCTTTATGGCTGACTTGCTGGCTGGTTGAGTGTGACTGGTTGGCTTAGCGTCAGCTGTTGGCCCAGCCGGGCTCAGCTCAGATTGCTCCAGATTAGGAGATGGGGCACTCTGAGAGCAACTATGATCCATATTAAAGCTGCATAAAATGAAAATTGCAAAGATTTAGAGGCGGATCATAGGCCACAGAGAATTTAATCACAACCTGGCGGTGTGTTTGTGTGTGTGTGTGTGTGTGTGCGCGTGTTTTTTTCATGTGTATATGCATAATACAGAGTGCCCAGTGACATGAGGATTATCGATGTAGTCTGTATTTACTTATCAACCCAGTGTTCAGAGATGTATCACAAATGTTTTTTATCAGTGCCGCAGTTCCTCTCTGTCATGGCTACTCAAAGGCATGATGATTGCATGAAAACTGTAGAGTTCTTTTTATTCAAACTTTGGAGACAAATGTGATGTGTTCACACACAAAAACTAACGGACATGCATTTTGTTCTGTGTTGGTGTGGGAGTGGGTGAGAGTGTGTGTGTGTGTCTGTCTGTGTGTGTGTGTGTGTTTATGTGTGAGCACAGCCTGGGATGATACTGCTCCAGTGTCCTCAACACTTGTAATCCCCCTAAAGCTTTAAATACTGTTACTGTGTATTCAAATGGTAGTGTAGTGGTGATAGATATCTGTACAGAGGTCCTAATTTTTTGGTCATTACATTTAAAGTATATTTCATCTAACATCATAAAAATCTTGCCTACGTATCCCTTCAAAACTATTTATTGCATGTTACATAACTCAACAGTAACAGTTTTTTTTTTTATGTCACACTGAACTCCTGAATTATTCAATATATGAAACTAAACTTTGACATATGATGAACGAGGGCTGAAGTGTGTCTTTGCGGTCTTTACAAGGTATTTGCATTGCTTTACTTTACCTTAGTATTTTCATCATATGCTACTTTATAGGCTACTTTTACCTCATGTCAAAAGAAAATATTGTAAAAATAAAAAATATTGTTATATTTACATTAAATGCAAAACATGAAATCAGTTATTTTAATATGACAAATTGTTGTGGATTAAATTACCCAATAGCACAAAAAGTAGTTTGAATTAGCTCCAACTCAACCAACTACAACATTAGAATTCTGTTTTGACAATAATGCATAAATAATTCTGATCCAATATATCTGATCAATATATCTATCATGAGGCATTCTGCATAATGAGCACTTTTGATGATATGATAATATTTCTGTATTTTCACTTTAGTAGAATATGATGCACGTAGTAATAATTTGCAGTGTTTACATTGTTGTATTGCTACTTTTAAATAGATATTGACAGTTTATTGGTTTTAAAAAAAATGTATGCATGTGTGTGTGTGTGTGTGTGTGTGTGTGTGTGTGTGTGTGTGTGTGTGTGTTTGCAGCCACAGGCAAAAAAAAAACCTGACAGAATTCATGACTTGTGCCCTATTTGTGCTCACCTGTATCTGCATCATGCAAACACACACATTTCTTTCTCACTTTCATCGTCTCTTTCTCCAGTTTTGTCTTGGTTTTTATTGCATGCCTCTCTTCTGTTATCTGCTTACGTCTCTCTTTCTTCCTCCCTCCCTTTCCTTCCATTCCATATTTCCAAATCCCTCTCCAAGAGCACATTGTGTGTGTGTGTGTGTGTGTGTCTGCGTGACTGTCATACACACAAATGTGCGCACACACACACATGCACAGAACGCAGACTTAGATCGAGCAGATGGTGACCGTATTCATTTTTTCCCCGACTAACATTAACCATTCATTATAGACAGCAGACTAAGCCAATCCCACATCCTCCCCCATGCAACACGTACACACACATCCACACACGCACACACATAATGTCCAATAATTTTGCCATTAGCCCAGTGACGGTCCCAAAATCTTGCGTGCCCCTCAGTCAGTGTTGATACTCTCTCCTTCCAGACGGTCCCAGCTATGCTCTGACTCAATCTGTTGACATTTCTGATTCGGTCCCCATGACTCAAATTTCTCCTCCTTCACTTCAGCAACCCACAACAGCAATAAGGAGCATCTGACGATTCCCTCTGCCTCCCCTTCTATCCAATCCCACTATTTTTTTTTTTTTGTCTTTGTTCCTTCCACTTTCACTGTCTGGCTTCTTCTGGCAACTTACCCATAAGTAAGAGACACAATCACTCTGTTTTCTTCCTTTGTTTCCTTTCCCACTGTGTCTCATTTACATTCTCTCTTCATTTCTATCTCTCTGTGATAAACTAGAAAAAAAAAACAACTAAAACCTGTTAGGCGGTAAATCAGGTTTAATCTCTGGCTTGAAGAAAAGATGAACATTAATCCACATCTGTCCATACAAATGTTTACCGCTCATATTTCAGACCTCATTAGGCCCTGCTGTTAAGCTGCATGCTCACGGTTATGTACATGCATGCTGCAAGAAAAACAGAGAAAGACGTAGGCAGAGAGACTAATGTATGTGTGTGTGTGTGTGTGTGTGTGTGAAAAAATTTGTTTTTATGTCAAAGTTTGTGTGCTTGCAGACATACACGTTCACATCCTTGCATGCCTCCCCTGTAGTGAAAGCCATCTGAGGGGGTTTTGGCCCTCTGCCTCTCTGTGTGGTCTGGGTGCAGAGGCAGAGAACTCTCACACACTTAAACTAATGAGAGTTTTAGATGCAGTCAGAGAGCAGTGTGAGTTAGTGTTCCTCAGCCACCCGCTGGACATCAATTGCCCTGCAGCCTGAAGGCTTTGCTCAGTTCCCTTTGCTAAACTGCACCCATCGCTGCCCTTTGCACACACACACACACACACACACACACTCACACTTTAACAGACCCACATGCACAGACACAGTTGAGGCATCCTGAGGAGTCTAAACTTTCTGTGATCAACACCAGAAAGAAATGTATCAACACAGTCTGCAAGAGAGAGATAGAAGCAGGTATGAAGACAGAATATTCATCTTTATGCAGTGTTGTGGTTTTGCTGCATACAAGAAGTAGACATGACAGCGTGCATGGCTGCATGCTTGTATGCTTTAAAACATTACAGGTTAAAGGTACCCTGTGGAGTTTTTGACCACTAAGGGTGCTACAGAGCGATGCTTTTATGAGTGGATAACTGTTTGGTTTGTATCTTGCACCGGAGCGAGTACATGAAGATATAATACATAATACACATAATACATGTTTCTGTCACCGCTTTCAGCTTGTTCTGCTGATTGACAGTTGGTGGCAGTAACACACAACTGAGCATAGCAAAGGTAACAAACATGCAAAGCAAAAATGAATGTAAACAAAGCATGATTTAAAATATTTCTAAAAATGTTTCACAATGCACACAGTGCTTCTGGTGTTTGTTTGTTTTTACAGTTTAATGCACCAAAATGCAAAGCTCAAGATGCTGTAAAAAGTGTTTTGTTGAGAACATGTCAGTGGGGTGATGAGTCTTTTTTTTTAAAAGTTGACAGTGTGTAGCACTGATGTATAGAATTACATTATATTTTAATGCAATTGTAATATATTATATTTTTATTCTAGTTTTATAAGGTCTACTTATTTTACCAAGTATATAAAATAGCAGGAATTTGACTTGGTGTTATTGGTGCATAACAAACATTAGGTAAAAGTATCAAAAATCTAAAATATAAATAAAAACAATGTAAATATATATACAATATGTTCTAAAATGAAAAGAGCTGAGCAGTTTGTGCAGAAATATACAAGATATACTCGTTTTCAGATAATAAACTATGACTCCAAACATTTTCTTATCTCTATAATCGGCTATTATATTGTGCATATTATATGTGGACAATAAATATTCATATTTATATTCATATTTATTGTCCACCCTATGTACATTATGTATATGGATATTATTCCTATTGTAATACAGATGCAGTGTGGATGTACACGTTGACTTTATTTGGTAGGATCACAGTATGAGATTCAAACTGTCAGTATTTTCTTCATTGCTCATTGATTTGATTATCTGCACAAAGGTCATGAACCTTTGACTAAAGCTCATGTTCGCTCATTCATTAGTTGGAACGTCATGATTCTTAATGAAGTAACTTCAGAAAATCACAGGATGTTTACAGATTAGAGATCAGATCAGACTGCACGTGCTCCATATATATCACAGGTGTGTCATCGTGCTTTTGACTCTGTCCTTATCTATTAATTTTGTCTGGCATGGCTACATTTTTTTGCAAAGTACAACCCCTCCCCCAAAATGCTGTAAAGACAAAATGCATTAACACCACCCCTGTCTGTCCTTTTGTCTCCTCTCCACCTAGCTCCTCTTCTGTCAGTCACCCCGGTGCCCTAAAACTGTCCCAAATGACTTAATCTACAGGGCAACAGTACTCTGGAGAGGCTGGTGAGTGAGGACGGTCTCTGTGTGCTGTAAGGGGATTGCTGTAATTACTGGGATCTGTGCACCGTATTTATCTTTTCAACGGACGGGTGATCCTGCCATAAAAAGCCCAACATTTGGCAGTTAACTAATGCACACCATTAGATTGATTGTGCTGGATTTGTGTTTGTGTGTGTGTGTGTGTGTGTGTCCCATATTTCCCTGCCACTGTCATACTCTGTGATGTGTGTTAAATAATGCTCGGTTGTTCTCAGTAATCCTGATTAAATGTGGGGTTAATGTGTGTTTGTTATACTCTTTCACAGACTCTCCAACTGTGACCTTCTACGTTTTAAAGAGTTTTTGTGAATAAACTGGCTCATGAGACATGATGAGACAGAGGGAGATGTAGGTAGCGTCAATGGATCTGTCTGCATTTGCTGTCTTGATGTCTTACTACGTGGGAACAAGAGAGACCGAACGATTGACATTTTGTTGCAAAATAAATAAAAACCATTGTCTGATATGCTCTTTTCTTAAATATAAACCTCAGCAGCTTTAAAAATCTGACATTAGGAGTACAATAAAAGAGAGAAAATAATGAAATGAAAATGAAATTATCACTCTTCTTGGATGTGGCAGAGAAACAAACAGATTGACCACGCTCTTCTTTCCAAAATCCTCCCCCGTGCAGGCAACATGTTCCTCACGTCCATCTTGGCTGTTTTTTCAGATATTTGGTGTCAGTGTGTGTGTGTCTGTGTCTGTCTGTGTGTGCGTACGTGTAAATGTGTGTGCATGGGTTTGTGTGTGTGCGGGTTGTGAAGACGGAGGCTGCACCAGGCTGTCCAGCCTACACACAAACCGTCCCGTCGTTAAATCACCTTACTGTTCCATCCACCATCCACTGCCCTGAGCATGTTTTTCATTTGATGTGTGTTTTGGTTGAAATGAAAGACACACGGGGAGAGGAGAGTGAAAATAAAAATGCAGGGGTATCAAGAGAGGATGCATAAACATTGGATGTCAAAGTAACTTCAGACTGTGCTGTCTTTGCATCAATAAAACTAACTTTTGCCATCTTTGTCACTTCAAACTCTCTTGCACACACACACACAATCTCATTTAATCTCTCTTCTCTGTCCCCTTTCTCCCACTTGTTCCTTATTAATTTTTATGTTTCTGACCTCGGAAACGGGCATGAGTACACAGATATATTACAGTAATTATCTAATTTTACAGTGCCATTAAATGTCACAGAAATCTAGAGTTATGGTATTAATACAATAAAGAGGGTTTGGGCCAGAGGGATGATAACTTAATACTGGACCAGTCTGTAACAAACTGCCTACTGTGGATATTTGCCAGGTTTTTTCTATCAACATAGTCAGTGTCTTTCATAGTTAATTTGACACCGCATGCATGATAAAATAAATCTATTAATTGGGTAAAAGTGTTCGTCCAGTGTCATGATAAATGCATTTTTTTAAACAGAGTGGAACATGTTGAAAGTTTAAACAGTTAATTTTAAAGTTTGTTAAATTGCATGTGTGTTATTCAAACCTGTTTTATATTTAGCTGATTATTCAGAGCACAATCACAGCACAAAAACATACATTTCACATCTTCATTTTTGTATTCAGACAACTATGTTTTCCACCAGAATTCAGATTTACAACATATTATATTTAGATTCTCCTCATTTTCCCGGATCCTGGCCGGCAATAGTGTTATTTACTGTGGCTCTGACTGAGGCACATTTGGGAGCAGTTCAAATTCAAAGCTGTGCCAATCTACTCGTTCCTTTTTTTGTCTTTTTTTTTTTTTTCACCCCCCTCCATCGCCCTCTATTTCTCTCACTCACTCTCCGCTCACTTCTATGTACCTATGTCCCAGAAGATGGAGATGTGAAATATTTAAACACACTTTGTTGTTTGGGGACAATGCACTTCAGCAGATGGGCCATCGCCGCACAGACCCCAATGTATGCAAATCTCCATACAAAGCAGCCCAGGATGTTTTCAATATAACACAAGTGCCTCAGGCCCTGTTTTAATCCCTCTTTACCCGCAGCCAATGCACTGTTTCATCCAGTCAAACGCCTTAAGCACTATGTCAACTTGGACATCTGGCCACATAACTGAACCCAAAAAAAAAAGTGTGCATGTGTGTTAGGAAGAGAGCATGTTTATGGAGGGTTAGAAGGGGAGATAAAGGTGATATAGTGCATTCTGTTGGACGGAAATATCTAGAGATACAATTATCAGTGGCATCATTACTTCAAAGGACCAGGCAGTGTAGCTTCCGAGATGGATTCTTCGCCCTCCACACCGGGGGGAAACAGGTGCCAGTGTTGCTTTCTTCATTGTCTCTTAACTTGTTTTGCTGTTTTCTCACTTGTTTTTCTCACCCCCACCCTCTAGGAATAAGCAACACACAAGCACACATACATATGCGTGCACAGATGCGCCAACACACACACACTCGAACACAAATGTGGCACGGTAAGACACGCATGCTGCCTGCAGACTTTCTGGTCAGAACACTGATTTCTGTCGTTGTGACATCTGAAGGGTGCTACAGCACAGCCAGACACCTGGATACACATGGCATCCTTCACTACTGTGTGTCAAAGTCCATGTGTGTGTGTGTTGGAGGGTTTGTGTGCACGCTAGGTATCCGTTAGGTGTGGGGGAAGGTGCCATAGAAGGCAGTATCTCCTGAGGGTAACTCATCAGCTTTTCCTGGATGAATCTCAAGTTCAGACGCTTGTGGCGATGTTGTATGTCCTCATTGACCTACATGATACAGAATACACACGTACATGTATGTGCTACATACCTGCATGCAAACTTACATGTGTTTACTGCAAGATTCCTGCATTCACCTGGGAGAATGAAGTCATATCTGATCATGCAAATCCTTTGTGAACGTATATGAGGACTGAGTGGTTTATTAGGTTCAGTTACTAATTAAACGTTACCTGAACTCTCGGGGAATTAAGGTTGTCAGGGAGAATATAACGTATGCATTGGTGAAATTCACAATATATGTCGCATGAGGAGGTATTATAAAATATGTTTCTCTTTGTTTTTTAAATGCATTTGCATGTTAACAAGACCAAAAGACATATTTTTTCAAACAATGAACATGCAAGTAAAAATACATGTTTGCATTATACAGAATGTTTATACTGTTTATTATCTTTTATAACAAGTTAAAAAAAAAAAAGATCTCACAAATAAACATTGAACTGTACTTTCCACATTTCTAATTTTAAACTGCTTTAATCACAATTTAATTGCCTTGAGTAAAAGACTTTACTTGAAAGACATTAGATACCTACACTTCCTTATTTCTTCTTTAAAAAAAACTGGTCTGGTGCTTAAATAATGAGGAATATCTATTGTAAACGTGGTCTTAAGCATACTTCCCGTGATTATTCAACATCTTTGCTGATTTTCATCAAATTGTAAAAATGTGTTCAGGGTATGAGTAGCCACTATATATCGAAGCTCTGTAAGCATATTCCTTTTGCACTGTGTTTGTAGCTGGCATGAGAGAGACTGCCTGCAGCTTGTGTGATGGTCTGTGGATATGTGAGGATGTGTGTGGGGGGGTATGTGTGGAAGGGGGGGTGGTGGTGGTGGGGCTTGTGTGTGTGTGCATGTGTACTTAAACCTCAGGCCATGAAACTGTGTGTGTATGTGTGTGTGTGTATGTGTGTGTGTCTCATTATGTGTATGTGGTTGCATGTGTATGTATCAGTGTGTGTGTGTGCGTGTGCAGGGGAAGAAAGAGTGTAGGTGAGTGCAGAAGACAAACCTGTCAGTTTCACAGCTGGTTTCTCTGGCTGCAGGGCTCAGGCCGGAGCAGGGTGACACTCGGCATCACAGCACCACAGCACAGGGCCTGGGGTAAACTCACCATCATATACTGTAGCAGGCAGATGTACACACACACACATACCTT
This sequence comes from Miichthys miiuy, assembly GCA_036365135.1. NCBI lineage: Eukaryota > Metazoa > Chordata > Actinopteri > Sciaenidae > Miichthys > Miichthys miiuy. Next base: position 12,686,296 of record CM071606.1, on the reverse strand, counting down.
GGTTGGATGCCCTCACCCATAAGACCAAGAGACCAGTGAAACACACCACCTGGGCAAGTCATCATATCTCGTCTAAGATTTTTTTTTTCTCCTTCTTCTTCTTCTTTTTGGCTCGATGGAGGTGTGAACAACATCACAGAGCAGATTGCCTGGCAATGGACTGACCATCATGTTGTAAGGAAGGGGTGGGGGGAGGTTGAGAGGAACACAGAGTGAGAGAAATAACAAGAGAAAAGTATAATGTAAGATGAGAATGGCTTCCCTTTTTATTAGCTCTGTTGAAGGACGGGGCTGGCTTGTCTCACAGCATCATGAGCCACAGTTGCTTGATCGGGACTATCACGGCCGCTCTTGACGCATTATTGATGATAGAAGTTGATGTGGACTATTAGCTGGATGCTCCCTTCGTGCGTCAAGAGGAGATGGTGTTCCCATCCTTTGGTCTCATTTCAGGACTCGCTTCATATAGTGTGTTCCAGAGCGAAGTGGTGACTCTGTGGAGAAAAGAGCCTCAGGGCAGTCCCACCCTCCCACACCAAAGCATCCCCCCACATCCTCCACCATCCCCGCACATTTCCATCTCCACTAAGATGGAAGTGATGGCAATTTCTTCAGGGTATTTAGAGCATGTTGCCCTTTTTTTTTCTTCTTTAGTTCTTGTAACCAGTATAGTTTATAAGCAAAAAGCACATCGAGGTAAGTAAGTTTTAGCACGGAGGTTAGCAGACATATGCATTAACAATGTGCAATGTTTAAGTGATAAGCATGATTCTGTAGAGAGCTGATGACAGACAGAACACAGGTATGTTCAGAAAAAACCCACATTGAATTCTGTTGACATTTTGGGGGAGAAAGACCCTAAGTGGAGTCAATTATAAAAATAAAGGGAACATGTTGACAGGAGCAATGAAACTGTGTTTTGACTGTTGCTGTCAAGGGAGGTTCCCCTGTCTAAAGTTTACACAGCAAATGATTATGCCTCAGTGATTCTGCCCTGGATATGTGTGTGTCTCTCTCTCTGTGTGCGTGTGTGTGTGTACATGTGTGTTTGAATGTGTGCACTCAGCGATCAACTTCTGCTAAATACTAATTACTGAATACTTAGTACGGATGCCCTTTCTATTGGGTCCCTTTAGTATAAACATTCATTATGGCTCTTTTTCTCCTTTGTAGCCACATCATCATTATTCCATCGCAGCCCCCGAGGAGTGAGACAGAGCCGAGGCCGGGGCCGGACCAGGCTGGGGGAGAAAACACTGTAGAACCAGAGTGCCAGGACCTGGGAATGCACACAAGTGATATTTGTGCGCAGAGATCAAAAAGCATTTACCTTTAGATGTTTCCCTGATATGAATATTCAACATCCTTATTGAAATCTAATTTGGGTCTCCTTGTCTCAGGGGTCTTTTCATCAGTGCCTGTTGCCTGAGGCCACTGCTGATTGACAGCCAAACTTTAGTAAAGAGCAAGCAGGAAAAAAGGGGAGATCTGGTGGTGTTGGAGATGTGAGCGGTGTGAAGCTGGGGAGAGCTGGAGCAGATGAGTGGAGGGGTACTGTGGGGGGTGGGGACCCGACGGGGGTGGGGTATTTAACCTCATCGCATGCATGCACAAACAGAAAGCTGCAGATTATTAGGAACTATGAGTGAATAAAGCAAAACAGAACAATTTAATCATATCAACTAGCCTGTGTAAATCACTAAACTTGATGATAAACATTTTGTTAATAATTCAAATCTAGAAAAAGAAAAACATATCCATAAAACAGATTAGTTAATCATCTAAGATTCGATTGTCAGAACTTTTAGTAATTTTTCAAGCTAAAATTGCTAAATGTTCTCTGATTTCAGCTTCTCAACTATGTGGATTTCATGTTTTTCTCTGTTTTATATGAATGTAAACAGAATATTATGGGGTTTTTGGACTGCTGCTCAGACAAAAGAAGGTACATGTGGACATCAACTTGGATTCTCTGAAACTTTGATGACATTTTTCACTATTTCACTATTTATATTTTCAGACCTAGCAATTAATCTTAATCAAAAATGAAAGCATTTGTTAGTTACAGTCCTAGATAGGCATATAGCAAGTAGTTTTCTTTGTAACAATTAAAAATCTTAAGCTGTTATTGATTCCTGAATGATTTCTCACTCATTTTCTCACTCATAACCATAATCTCATAATCATAATCATATTTGATTCAAAACATAGCAAGGGATGCACTATATTGTATGTACTTCATTAGATTTTGCTTGTTATGCATTCTACATAATCTATTTTTGACTATTTTGATAACCGATGTATGATTTATATAATTTTTTTAGTTAAATTGCATAACATTTTGCGGTAAATTGTGAGCTTTTGCTGACCAAATGGTGAGCAGGTTGAGCACACTAATAATATTTAAGTATAATAAAATAATTTTTAGACTTGTATGTTTACTACAGTCAGTGGCAATATAGAAACATTCATATTTTACAAAATTTGTTAAAATGAAATTGTTATAAGTGATTTGGAAAGATTTCCTATATTTACACAGTTGTGAGTGTATTTCATTTGTTCTCTCCTCGTCTTAAAACTGAGCAGCTGGCAATCCCAGCCAAAGGCGAGGCACCATATTGTTTTCTAAAATTCTATTTCTAAACATTTGTTCAGTTATTTGTGTCAGTTTCTGACTAAGGACCTGTGAACTCCATAACCATCTATTTGTCGAAATAAGGAGAAATGTCTGTACTGCAGGGGAGAGATGCTCTGCAATGATGGAGTGCACTTGTGTCTTTGTTTTTCTGGCTTATATAATAACAAATATTAGAAGCTGAAAACAGCCTGAGCTCCCCCTCTCCTGGTGCAGCTCTGAAAACAAAGTCTGTGGAGAAGGATTCAATCTGAACATACCTGTGGAGCCTATAGAAACAGACATTACTGCAATGTAAGATTCACACAAAAAAAACTGTCAAAGTTGGATATTACTTTGTCCTGTAAAGATTAATACTCCTATTGCTGGTGGGAGCTGAACAAATGTCACATGCATGCACACACACACACACACACACACACACACACACACACACACACACACACACACACACACACACACACACACAAACCAACACTGTCCTCATCTGGCCAGTTGGTTGAGCATGGTTTAATGTTATTATTGCGCAGGTGTGGGCCTTGTCCCTCAGGGTTCCATTAAAATGATGCCCCACTCAATGGCGGCTCCATTTGCTCTTTAGATTTAACACAGGCCATATGTCTAGCAGGAGGCAAACAGCTGACGGGGTTTAATTGACAGAAATCAACATATTTGGTTGTGCGTGTGTGTGTGTGTGCTGGTGTACTAATAGTGGATGTGTTTGGGCATCAGGGGATCCTTTTAAAGGGTCAATTATATATCAGAACAGAGTTTGGAAAGAAATGAAAAGAAGAAGAAGAGAGGAGCTGATAACTACAGGAAACAAGAGGAATAAAGGAGACAGAGAAAAGTCAAAGTACTGTTTAGCATTGCAGGACATACCCTGCACATTAATGTGTGAATATATTTCCTCCATTTTGGAGCTGACATCTTGTCCAATTCCAGGAACACCGCTGTGTAAAGAGTGTTAACTTCATGTTTCATCTACCTTCACAGAGATAGTGTCCCTGGCTGCAGTCAAATCATCTAAAATTACCTCTGTCACAGAGCTGATTTAGGCTCAGGAGGGGACCCAAAACAAACGATAGTGCAACCATTGCCATGCAAGAGACTGAGATAATTAGATTTGACGTACCGAACCATTTTGTGTTCACTTAACAGAAATATTTCTTGGATATATTTTGAAAACTAGGAGAATTGCTTCAAAAGTACTTCTAAGTCATGAGGGATAACCCAACATTAGGCTAACAGGCGCAACGCAATTAGCACATAAAACCTGTCAATGGCCCTCGATATCACAGCTCTCTGAGGAGTGGCAGACTTATAAAGCCTCCTGATCTACTACTACAAAGTGATTAATCCTCCCCACACAATGACCAGTCTTAAACTGGGTCTCTATATCATTAGGTAGCCCTATATGGCAGTTTAGCTTCGCACTAATTAGCATTCAGATCAGGGACTGGAGAAACAGCCCCTCCACCACAGAGGAAGGACATAGGATGAGATGGCGACACACTGAAATGTCATTAACTTGATGTTAATTACTAATTAATGGGGCTATTTCATTTACATGTATCTCTGGCTCTCTGATGGGGCCTGCCTTTACTGGGTTACTCTTACCAGCCGACAAGTTGGGGGAGGGTTTATCTCCCTTCTCCTCTACACTCCCCTTACAGTGTTTCATCTCTGCTAATTAAATAGTGGGCCACTCATCATGATTATGTCTGCTTTTACAACACCATTTTCTGTCAGTGAGAGCACTCCAATAAGTGACCGACCACCCTCTTTAACACCATGGCTGTTTTTGTATGAACTGTACATCAAAACCCAAATTCACTGCCAAACTCCACTCCATTGACTTCTATCTGACTTGTTACTTTCACTCACTTATGACCCCTCCTTTCTTTTCATTGCCACGCAGCAGCCACAAGCCGCCCATCTCCATGGCAACCTGAGCCGCTCGGTCCCATGAGGAGGGAGTGGGTTGGGTTGACTAGCGTCTGGCCATTCACACGTGGGCAGTGCCAGCTAGCCAACATGGCACACAGCATCCTGCCATATGGTGCCACCACATACGTCCTGCTAGCCTGGACTCGGGATCTGGGCCTGTAGTGAGCCGCTGGTGTGAATAGGACAGACCTGCACTCAGACCCATTCAGCAGCTGATCCACATGCAGAATTGGCTACCAGTGTACAGACTCATGGTTCTCAGCTTCACAGTGGAAAAACCATGCTCATTCTTGACCTGATATGTAATGCATGCATGAAAGTAGTCTCTCATGCGTTGATGGTTGATGTTTGCTGAAGTTGTAATCTCAATGACAACTTCAAGAGATCTTCACCTAGAACGTCTCTATTCTGCACGACTGTAAAGTATTTGGAGGCTATTCAGCATGATGTGCTCTCCTTATTAATGATACTGTGCTGCCTCTCTGTGGCACTGTGGAGAAAATACATGCAGCAGACAAACACAACTCACCAATGTTGACAAAATATATTTTTATTCAAAGTGAATATATGCTTTTAAATACAACATATCTTTTAGAATACTGCATTTATCTTGCATTAATTATTATTTTTTTTTATCATACATATCTTACACGTTATCAAAAAACTATTTGTTAGAAGGCTTTCAGGAGCCTTCAGTGAGATATGATGGTGAACAAAACTCCGACTAGTTCTCTTGTAAATGTTTGCATTTTGTAGGATGTCAACACAGTAACAGAAAAAAGGGATATGTTTTTTGTTTTGTTTTTTTTAAATGAAGGCAGTTCATCAGTAAATAACACATATCTGCTAAGGCGGTTAAAACATTTAAGGAATGTGGGGCATTGGTTTGGCAAAACAAAACAAAAAAATATTGAAGGCTTTTGTACAGTTGTCACAGTTGGTCTGTGCATACACTTTGTGTATGATCATTACAAAAGATAGTGTACTGTAGGTACACAGTCAAAGTGACATTTGGCTATATTTGGATATCAGATTAGATATCAAAATAAATTATTCTCTATAGTCAAATAATCTAAATCTTTGACATACAGAAATAAATGTCTCTTTACTCTGAAAGACTGTGAGCAAATGTTTGAATAAATCCAGTTAATTTTTTATGCTGACGTTTTTGTAACCACTGGCCATGTCAGAAACACATTGTGCATTTCAGAAATCAAATTTCTATTGATAAAATAATCAACCAACCTCCAGGTGTTTGTAACGAACAAAACTTAAGCCTACGTACTTTTTATGTGACAAAAACAATAATTCATATATAATAATAATAATCATAAAAATTCAAATACGAATCACACAGAAGCAACAAAACTCCTACAAGGAAGGCAAAAAAAAAAAAGGCAAGGATGTACAATGATAAATAAATGACACCATGTGACCACAGTGAGCATATCTTACAATCCTCTCATTGCTTAAATCAGGCACAAAATAATAAATGCATAGTTTTAAAAAGGTACATGTGTCAAGTAAGCATCTAGATTGAAAATGTAAAACTGTGCAGTGAACGCCAAAGCTAAATGGTACAATCACCGCAACATTAAGCTGGAGCTGAGCAGGTAGCTTTACGTTGCAGTAATATCAATGTTCTCCACTTCCTGAGGACGTTTTTTTTTGTTTTACTCCTCTCACCTGTCACTCAACACCCATCGTGTAAGTGCGGAGCACGGACAATCTGGTATTTAAACCACATCTATCACCACCATGGTGAACAGGCTCATTCCTGTGCTAACTAGCTCCTTCCCAAATACTGACATAACTTGCTGGTCTAGCATGAGTAACAATGACGTCGTGTGTGTGACGATGACGGTTTATATTTTGACACAAAAATGCTGGACAGCCTGCTCGTCTACCTGTGCAGGTTTCACCAAGATAACAACATGGACACGTTTCTTTCCCCCTCAAACAGGACAGTGCAGATCAGAGAAGAAAAAGAAGTGAGGAAACTAGACTTGCTGAGATTACGGCAATTCATACTGCATCACACTTTTGATAACTTACTATGATTTTTTTTTTTGTCATCTTACCTAATAAATATTACTTTTTGTGTCATATAACCTAATATATTTCTTTTCTAAAACAAAAAAAGAGAAAATGAGGCCAATCAAAAAAAAAAAAAAGTCATATAAATATACAAATGGCAAAATAATTAAGTGAGGTATTTCTATTACATGCAATCACATAGAAAGAATAAAATAAAAATAATTAATAACCTTTGGTCTTCCTACTCGCAACACAATTCTTCGAAACAACAAGAAAGCATTCAATTCAAAAGCCTTGAAAGTTCCCATGACCCCTTTCACCCCCCCTGAACTACAACGATAAGATAAGCTTGTAACCATGGAGATGGCGACTATAGAAAGTAAATCGTACAGGACATTAGAGCGCCTGCCAAGTAATTAGTGGCTGGGTAATGAGGTGTCACTCAGACAGTGCACTCAGCGACGGGTGAGTGGGGCGTGCTAATAAAAGATTTCAGGTACGAGAGGCTGGACTCTCTCTGCGTCACCCACCGTTTGCCCACACCGCCTCCCCCAATCCCCGCAGGGTAAGAACACACCACCTTGGTTTGTCACAACTGTCAGGGAGCTCCTGAGACCAACACATCCATCACTCGCACAAGCTCCTTCGACACAGACACACACACACACACAGACACAAACACACCATTTCCATGACTTCTCTTGTTCTAAGTAACACGTTCTGCATAAACAGCAGCCCAGTAACTGTTTGAAAAACTACATGCTGCACAAGCTGGGACCTGGAGGTAGTGTAGACTTTTTTTTCTCCTGTAATTTTTCCCAATCTGAACTGGCAGAGCGTCTTCTAACACGGCTGTGTTTTTCTAGGGCTCACTGGCTCTGCTGTGTGCTTTTCAGTAACTGTTGCAGTGCTTCCTCACCCGGACATAGAGCCAATCAGAGTTTTCCAGATGTTATATATGCAGGCTTTATCCATCATGTACCACTTTCTATCCATTGGCTAGTTTTTCAATGTTCTCCAAGAAGCTGGTTTCCCATGGTTGTATCTCCCTTGGGAATAGCATTCTAGTCCCTCTGATGACTGATGGTTTAGATGTGGATGTTGTGGTGCCGGACCTTACTGGAGTCAATGTCGACACGGCGGGCCTCAGCAAAGGCCAGGAAGGTGCAGAGGCCCAGCAGGTTGACTGTGGTGATAAGGGCAAACACTGTCGCCCACGAGCCTGTGGCCTCGATGAGATACCCCGAGAAATACACCATTAGGACTCCTACGCAGGGACACAGTCACCGTTAATAGCATAATATCACAGAGATAAACAAAGCACACAGAATCTTCAATGGGATTGTTCAGTTTTCTGCAGAGAAAATGTCACAGTCCATTACACACCCTTCATAGGACCAGTAACTGTCATCCTCTGTTCCCTGTATTATTCATCTGACACAGACTCCATTATGCTTCCTTGATAAAATATGCATGGCTCGCAGGAGCCAGCATGACTGACGGGAGACACATCAGTTTAAAGTTTGAATTTAGAGAAGTGGATGAATTATTTTACTTAAAAAAAATTAATAATAATAATAGTAACTGCTGGTGAAAGATTCATCACAGACATTTGTTCTAAATGTCACTCTGCTTAAAATTACAGACACTCACCTAAGAAAGCACCACATGTATTCATAACACCTGTAAAAGAAAGAGATGTAAAATTTAAAAACTTAATTAAAAATTCACCTGCGGTTTAAAAACTGATCAGTGCTGACATGTTTTTCGTACTAATGAAACTTTAATAAAACATTTTTTTCCACTTACCAAATAAAGCTCCAGCACAGGAAGGAGCGAGATCTTGAACATTTACAGAGACACCACTGCAAAAAAAGAAAAAGAAACACACGTCATTAGTCATTCCATCTTATAAGGTGCTAAATTGACTCTTTGTGTGCCCTGAATTGCCTCAGAGCAAAATCAATAATCAGCCTGATAAATCTGAGCCATAAAAAGATTAGAACCACATCATTAGAGAAAATAAATGTCTGTGTTCAGGAAAATAGACTGCGACTCTGAGAATCTATATCCTGTTCCCAGCCCATCATCAATTGTATCTATATTATTTTTATTATTAGTTTTGAACTTGAATTTCTTTCTGGAGTAACAGTAGTATAACTTTTTGTATATATATATATATATATATATATATATATATATATATATATATATATATATATATATATATATATATATATATATATATACATACATACATACATACATACATATACCAGACTGAAAAGTCTCTAAGATATTATTAATTGTAATAAAATTATTATTTTGTTTAAAACCAATTTTTTCTAAAATCATACCTAAAAACGGGAGGTTTGAGATTGGCCTGTAGTTGTTAAAATCTGAGGAATCTAGGTTAGTTTTTTTAAGTTGTGGTTTGACTATTGCTATCTTTAAAACCTGGGGGAAAGTGCCAGTAAATAATGAGTGATTGACGATGTGTAAGACTTCCTCTAAAAGGGAGCTAAAAACAGATTTAAAAAACGAGGTAGGTATGGGGTCAAGTGTGCAAGTGGAGGGTTTTAGCTCTGATACCACCTTACTAAGTGCCTCAGCATTAATCTGAGTAAACGAGTGCATGGTATAATTAAATTGTTGAAATCTTGTTATGGAAGTAGGCAGAAAATTCATTGCACTTAGTGATAGAGAAACTCACTGGGACATGTAGGTGTAGGATTAATGAGGTGGTCAATTGTACTAAACGATTTGGTGCTCTATATACAGTGACTGTTAGTATGTGTGAGTGGCAAACAGAAGCAAGATATTCAAAAGAGTGAAAAACATCAAAGGAGACTTGTCTGCAGTCAACAGCATTAGAGGCAATGTTGGCCAGACCACCTCCCCTCTTCCCCTGCCTACAAGAAAAATTAAAAGCATAGTTCAATGGGGCAGTTTCAATAAGAACAGCAGGTGCATCTAAACTCAACCAGGTTTAACACAAAAAGATGCAGTCAAGGTGGCGATCTGTAATAAGGTCATTAACCAGGAATGTTTTATTGGTCAGGGACCAAATGTTCAGGAGGGCCATTTTCAATTTCTGTGGATTATTTTGCTGTGTACAATGTATTAATGGGATGTTTATATTATTCTGGAGTACCGGTCTAGGCACTCTTACTGTTTTTTGATGTGATGTAGTGATTCTGACTGGAATATATCTGGTGGTTGGGCATTTAGGACTGCTAGAGCAAACAGAGGGCTGGCTGTGAGCAGATGTGGGTATAAGTGGCAGGAGGGACCTGAAGGGGGAGCCCTCATAAAAAAATAGTACGTTGTGGTTCGGTCGTCGAGGAAGAGGGGGGATCTGGTCTGGGGGTGGGAGATGTAGAGAGTCAGTCACATGGGAAGGTGTGCACCACATGCTGCAGGTTTAGCACACAGCATTAGGCTACCCCTCTTATTTGGATGGATCCCATCATGTTTAAAAAGAGAGTCACGATCCCAAAACAAGTTAAAATTGTCAATAAAACCAAAGTTGTAGATCCTGCTGGCGGATTGGAGCCAAGTGTGAAGGCTGGGGAGTCTACTAAAACGGCCAGCTCCACGACCCACAGTCGGGATCGGGCCAGATATAAAAACAGACTTTCCACAGTTCCTTAGAACGTCAAAAAGGAGTTTAAAATAATTTTTAGCGTGCTCAGACTCCTGACGGGTGGTGTCATTCGTTCCCACGTGAATAATGATCCTTTTAATCGACGTCGGGAGCGAGTGCATCATTTCCAGAAGTTTATCCAGAATGTGGGGGACTGTGGCTCCAGGAAAACAGTGTGTGGCTGCATTGATGAAACGAATGTCCCGGAGTCACCAATGATCAACGTGGTGGGAGGAAAGAGGGGACGAGATGTGTGGGCTGTCTGGACGATGCTGAAGACGCTCTGTTGACGCTGCCTCTCTCGGCTTAGAGGTTGACAGCCCAGAGCGGGGGGTCTGTGCAGGTGGACAGAGGCGAGGAGCCTGCTTCAGACTAGCCCCAGGGAGACCCCCAGACCGTCTGATCACGGCTTCCTTCAGCAACCTACGGCGGTCATTTACTGCAGTAGAGCGACGAGTGGCCTTACCATGGCTCACTGCAGACGCAGCCGAAGTGACTTTAGGGCCAGGTGAGGTGGAAGCTGCAGGTGCAGCGTCAGGATGGATGGAAGCATCCTCCGGTAGAATGGTGAACCGGTTGGAGATAGCCAACGGAGGTTGTGGATACGAACCAGCCGAGACCCTCCTGCGGCCGCGTTGCACCACTTCAGTCCAGGAAGGCTGGGTCCAGGTGTTGGCTCGGTTCGGCATGGAGTTGTGAACCGGAGCATTTGGCCGCTGTATCCACTGTAGACCCCTGGATCAGCTGGTGCTGTCTGGATGGCTATCGGCAGCGTTGAGGCATCCAGACCAGCAGCCCTGGTGGTGCCCGCGGTCTCCACGTCCGGCTCCCGGTCCGAGGAGAGGCCGCTCTTTTCACATGGACGGTCCTCCGGGTGGACAGGTAGAGGTAAAGTGCCGGTGTGCATCGTTGCCTGCCAGGGGAGGGTGGCCGCGGAATCCGAGACCACCGGAGACATGGGTGAAGGAGGTGATGGTGCTGATGGAGCAGCGAAAGTTGAGGACTGTAAATGTGAGACATGTTTTGACTGGGCAGCAGCAACCGAGACAAAGCCCTCAATCAGCTGGTTCCTTTTTCGGAGCTCAGACTTAAGTCGATGGATCTCATTCTTCAACTGTGAGTAAGAAGGGGTGCAGTCCACGCACACAGCCATGACAGTTGGTACTGTCCAAGTAAGACTCAAAAATAACAAAATAAAAAATAAAATAAATAAATAAAAAACTTTAAAAACACAGTTAATTTAAAATAATCCAGCAATCGGTAAAAGCATTAAAAGCAGGTTTTGTTTGGCCGAGTAGTGGCGTAAGTCCGTGTTGATATCGAACTGATCGATCACCAACTAGTGTCCATCAAAGGTGTAAGGGTTAGAATCTTCTTTAGCCCATTAAGAAGTGTTTGATTAAAACAAAGGCTAAAAACTTACTTAAAACTAGATAAAAAAATTAGAACCGAGGTAGAGTGCCTGTCAAGCCCGGATAACGCCGACACGTAATATGATAACAAAATGTCATCTTCTTAAATTATGTTGGAGACAAACTATTTGGTTTTACAAATATTAAGAACGTGACCTACATTTTTAAGATGTAGACAATAAATAATTTGAAAATACATATTGAAAAAATAAATAAACTAATGTCCAAAAAAGAAAGATAAGAAAAGAAGAAAATGTACAAGAAAAAAAAAAAAGCTGTCACAGTATCAGCAGGTCTTATCACACAGCTTCCTTGTTTTTCTGGTTATGTTTTCTTGCCAACGGTTTGACACCCTTTTCTTAGTATGTAATTTTGCATTTGTTTTTGCTTGTGAAGGACATGAACTCAAAAAGGTTCAAAAAGGTCTGGTGCTATTATACAATACATTGTTCTTCATATCAGCACAGGCCTGTTATAGTTATATTCCTCTGGGTCACAGAGCTCCATTGTAGTCCAAGAACTATTAAAAACACATAAATGAGCTGTGTTGTCGTCGTGCTGAATGACATGTTCCTTAATTAACATAAACAGGGCCACCGCCTCACTGCCATAAATAGTCTTTTGCACACCAAATGTGTATTAATCAGCACTTGTAGTCCACAGCAAATGCACTTTTTACTTCCTTTTGAGCACTGTATAAAAATATATATATACTGTTTTGGGGAATTGCTTGTCCTTATTAAGATAAAAGTACATTTTAGCGTTTAGCTTTTCCAGCACAAATAAATAATAATAAGGACCTACTTTTTCCATAAGTAGTTAAAGCAAGACTGCAAAACACAAAGAAATTCAATGAGTTCAGAGGCTCCGTGTGGGTCGAACAGCAGATCAAACGTTTTAACTGCAGGCCTAATATAAGCAGTGATGCTGCCAAGTCTTCCCTGGTTAAGCTCTGTGGAGCTTGGTGAGCCCAACAGTATAATTTAGGACAAAAAATAGACTTCTTCACTGAAAGAAGTGGTGGCACTTTGATGTCCAAGGGGCTGTTATGTGGTGCTGTCCTCATGGCGATGGAAATGCATGTAATGGTATCACCAAGAGGAAGTGTATAAAATAAGACAGCAATACAAAACACACTGACAAACTGAACACGTTTAAATCTAAGAAAAGGTTTCAAGGCGAGAGACGCAGTATGAAGACATTCTCGGTGCTGGTACCTGTGACTGAAGGTAGTGAGGCCCATGGTGGCAGACACAAATGCTACAGCCCAGGGGAAGGTGGTGTTGCCACACAGAAGAAGGGTAAACACACTGGACACACCCATGGAGAAAAACTAACAGAGGAATGAATGCACACAAAAACACACAAATTATCTTACATAATTCATTGTGTACAAGTGTATAGAGGAAAAAAGGACATTCATACACTTTAGACTGAGCGGAAGAAAATCCACAATGAGACTGAACAGAAACACACACAAACACAGAATAACAAGAAAACTGTCAAATATTGTACCTGCATCAACTTCCTCACTGAGGCAGTATCAAAGCCTGTGGGGATCACAAGAGAAAGTAGGATGAGCATCTATAACACCATCTCATCAGTAAAGTAATTCTGATATCTGTTCCTCTGTTGACCTACCTTGACTGATGAGGTGGTCCGACAGGCAGCCACTGAAGAGGGATGAGGGTATGGCCACCAACCAGGGAATGACATTGAACACCCAACCCTGGAGGGACAACATATTTTATGGACGTGAATGAACCAGAAACAGCCGGGAGCATCAAGTGTAAGGTCATTTCTTCTAGTGTGTTAGGTACTTATCTTGCCCTTTTTTTTTTGGTTTGGTTTGGTCTGTCTGTCTACCACTTTGGTCCAGACTGAAATATCTCATCATGTAGTGGATGGACTGTGATGAAAGTCTGTACAGACATTCATGGTTTCCAGATGATGCATCATAATGACTACTTGACTGACTCAAAATTTGGCCTGTACTTTCTGCAAAAATAATAACATTCCCATCGGCATCTGCTGAATTTTATGTTGTGAACATGGTTAATGTTATATCTTCTTAACATCAGCATGATAGCTGTTAGCTGTTAGTTTTGAGCATGTTAGCATGCTGGCGTTAGCATTTCGTTCATTTAGTTAGCTGTGCCGATATACAGAGCTGCTGGGATTGGCTGTAGATTCTCAGTCTTATTAAATAAAGTTTGCTTCTTTGATTTCAACCCTGCTGGCTGCTTCACTTTCATCATTTTTTCCTGTAATCCTGAGGTCATAAATGTAATCAAAGGGAGGATGAACAGGTAGCCTGGTTACCTTGGCATCAGGGAAAGTGTCTTTAAAGAATGTTGGCAGCCACGACAAAAGAGTGAAGAAGGTGCTCGATGTGCAAAGGTGTGTAACGATCACAGCACTGGTCGGGGAACGAAGAAAGAGAATCAGAGAAAATAAGTGCATTGAAACTATAAGTATGCATGCTGTAGGTATATCAAAGGTTGCTCAGTGTGACACATTTCATGTTTTGACAGTCACTTGTGCCTGTTCGACATGTACTGTTTTCCTGTTTAAGTCATACCTGTGTTAAGGGAAATAGCATGTGGTTGAAAGCACCAAGAGTTTTGTGAATATTTTAAAGCCCCGAGCATCAAATTATCGTCTAATCCTTTACTCTCAAGGTGGATCAGATACATCAAATAAACCCACAGATTCTCTCTGTCACTGGAAATGGAGCATATCAGTTGCATTACAGTATATAAATATCTAGGCTATGGTGAGAGACCGGAAGGACGTGGAAGAACTCGATATCAGACATTAAATGACAGCAGAAGGCATCCAGCAAAGCTTGCTATTCTAAAATCTGGTACATATAAAAGAAGTCTATAAAACAATTGTATGACAAAAACCTCCTAACTAAAGTTCTGATCTAAAAAACTGAGATATGTTTTTTACATTTCTACATTCTTTCCTTTAAATTATTCTTCTAAATTTATGGACAAGCCCCTAAGTCATATTTCCATGGTTGGAAAACGCATGCATGCATCAGGCTGGAATTGTAGTTCAGATGCTGCCCTAAAGCAGCCACAGTTTTATATTTTATATACTTTTATATACTTTATATTTGTACTGTTATTAACTTGTCTTCTGTTTTTATGCTGAGCCTCAAATGTACATTGTGAATGTACAGTTGAATGACAATAAAGTCTGTCTAAGTCTAAGACTCGATATCTATTAGACGCCATTCCAGTTGAGAACTCGTTTTAAACCGGTTACAAATTAAACACTCAGTCCTACAGTCTTTTGACGTCATGTTCAGACTCAGAGACAATAAAAGAGTTGTGCTGATGCAAAAAAAAGACAACCTGTTTTGCTTCTTTCCATACAGACAACTGATCAGGAAACAGTAAGGGAGTCAATACAGAATTTGACAGATAAGCAGAACCGGTATCAGTAAAATCATATCAATTCTCATATTCATACACAGAATACAAAATACACACATAAACACAGAGGATTGCACATGCAAACACACACATGCACACTTCCTTTATCTTTATCTCACCAGACTGCAGGTTGCTTGAGGAGCCGTAACCAATGTCTTTTGGACAGTTTGGACTGTGGCCCACCACTTCCCAGGGACTCCAGGGTGATGATAGGCCCTGCAAACACAGATGAGCACAGACACGTGAGCACACAAGAGGACACTGACTCTGAATTATACAAATAAGCAGCTGCACGATAAGGAGCACACAGTGACACGGCAGATACCGTTGACACAGTTAAAGCAGACTCGCTTGCCTTCTCCTTTGAGCAGATACTTCCACATGCAGTAGGCCCACAGGACTGAGAGGAGGCCGGACACATAGAAAACACTCTCCCAGCCATACAGGTCTAACATGAGGGAGCCAGCACCTCCAATCACCAGAGTGCTGCAAAAAAATGCCACAAGACATGACAAGTCATACAGACACACCCACGTAATAATATGTTTCAAATGACATGAGGTGAACTTTGAAAGCAAACAAATGTCTGGCTGACTTTCTATAGATCTGCACAGACTTAAAGTTTAATCACTAACATGTATTAGAAGTGATTGTAGGATTATAATAATAGGCACAGATCTCAAACAAACCCTTCCTCTTTGCACTTCCCGACAGTGATTTTCTCGGAAAAAACACTTAACCCTTTCCCACCATTCCACATTTATTTATTGCACAACACTTGACTCACCCCAGGTAGGAGCCACTACCCACGGTGCTCATGAGGAAGCCTCTCTCGCTTTCTACCACCTTTTGAGAGCACAGACTCGCCAGGGAAGGGTAATGAACTCCTAAAAATAAGGAAACACAACATAATCGGGTAATGTTTAGAAAGAGATCCAAAGACCAAGAACAAGGAAATAATAGCAGGATTTTTTTTAACCACCTCATCACACAAGACAAACACAAATACTTTGGCAGGTGCTCAGAAATGTGAATTCAAAAACATCACTGTCAAACGTACACAAAGGAAATTACCGTACCTATGTCATTAATTATTTGGTTCTACACTTGCCTAACACAGACAAAGACAGCAGACTGTTGAACAAGTCGAACAACTACATCCTGTACTTTCCAGACCTGTGGATTTCGATTTTTAGGTCTGAGCCAAAAGGCTTACAGCTCACTGACTGACTCACAGCAACCTCACGACCTATATCATCTCATTCACACGCTTTCAAAAGTCCTCCATCTCACCTTGCAACAAGCCCATGAGGAATCGGGCCAGTGTCATGGACATGATCGGCTGGGAGCAGAAGTGGGCCAGGATGGGGGTGAAGGCTGTCATCGACCCCCACGCTGCTGCAGACAGCAGGAGGACCTTCTCACCTCCCACCCTGTGGATATAGAACAGGGTATGTATTAGGTTTAACGTGTACGCTTACATCGCCGAAAGATCGTGGTGCAACCTTGATCTCTTGTAAAAGTAAACCATGCACTGTGGATGTTTTGTAACTTATTTATTGACGGATTAATGAAGCAATTTAGACAATTAACTTTGCATGTTCTGGAATGAATAAAACTATTCAAACACATACACACCACTCTCTTGATCCACTACATTATCTGTCCAGACTAAGCAAACACAAACTGGCTGTTTGCGTCATTGTCGGTGATGTTTGCTCACGCAAATGACACTCGACAGGCAGCAATCTTTAACAGATGTCGGCTGAAAAGCAGCGTCACTGTCAGCATTCAAATCACAGAGGACGCGATAGAATTCTTATTTTGAATTTATCTTAAATGTTTCCTACCGGTCACTGACGTAGCCTCCGAACACTTGGGTGAAGCAGTAGCCCCAGAAGAAGCTTCCCAGCACCATGCCGGACTCCCTCTTGCTCCAGTTGAACTGCTCTGCCATGCTGACGGCGCAGATGGGCATCGCCACGCGGGCGCAGTAGAGGAGGCACGTCCCGAGAAGAAGCACCACTGTCCATACCCTCGCCACTGGCCTGCACAGGAGGGGAAACAGAATGGAGTGAACTTTTTGAAAATGTGGGGACAAAGTTTGGACTTATAGGGGGACATCTTATCTAACAGGGGGGAGGGAATTTGTGCTCTAGGTCTGGCTACACAAGTTCATTCAACATGAATTCTTCTGTCTTTTAGGGTTAAATTTAAAGTAATCCAAAAAGAAATAAGCGCAATATCATCAAAATTGACCCGTTTTGACAACTTTTTGTACACTGAAGCTGTTCCGGGGTCAAATTTGATCTTCAGATCTCCCACAATGAAGAAATTATTTGGAGGAGGATGTGTCAGTAAGTAAGGACAGTGTCTAACGTTTGTAATGGTTATACGTGGTTATATTATAACAGTTCCAGAATGTTATTTCCATTTTCACTATCAATAAAATATATTTAAACAGGATGTGATATAGGTGGTGTAGAACCTAAAAAACACACTCTTATGCTATCTAATTTATAAATCAAGGATTAGAGTCAGATAGGCTATTTTATATTCTAAATAGATCTGTAGTTATACTTTGAGGATTTTCTGTCAAGGCACTGAATATGAACAGTTTGTAAGGGTTAAGGAAATCACTAGAGGAGTAAGTTTGGATTTATAGGGACATTTTATCTAACAGGGGGAGGGAATTTGTGCTCTTAGGTCTGGCTACACTTTAAGTACATTCAGCATGAACTGTCTTCTGTCTTTTAGGGTTAAATTTAGAGTATCTAATCCAAAAAGGACGTGATACATCAACATTAGCATCTATCTAGAACCAGTGTGATTGATCAATGTGCAAACTTCTTACTTTCTACTTTTATCATGGATTGTTATTACTAAACAGGTCTATGGGGGATATATCTTCAAGATTAAGTACATTAGTGTGGTTTGGTGTCAAATCAACATTAATCAATATGTAGTCATATTAATGATAATTTCATAAAAAAGAGGAAGCACGACTCACTTCCTACTTTACAAACCGTTTTAACTATGTGGCACATCTGAAGAGTGCCGAACCATGACAGGACAGAGATGATACGTGTCATTCCCAACAGATGTTGAGCCACTTTGCTTGATGATACAACAACAACAACAACAAAAAAACGCCTCAAATGTGTGCACTGATGTAGTAAAGCAAAGTAAAATACAGTTAAATACAGCTGGGAGCTAATTAGTTAGCCTGTTGAGTTGCTAAGACATGAGTTAAATCTATGTCTGTGTTAAACATGTTTACCTGGGCCAGTTGGTGTTGTGTTCAGGCCACTTCTTGTGACATCCAGGCACTCCGATCTTGTCAGACGGATGGTTTTCCTTGTGACAGACCAAATCTGGACTATAGTTCTTGCCATATTTTTGAATAACTGCCATTCAACGCGAGCTAACAGCAGCCTCCTCTCAACCGCTTCGGCTGTTTACTTTCTCTCTCTCTTTCTCTCTCTCTCTGTCTCTCCGGTCGATGAGTCAGAAAAGTAAACGTTTAAAAAAGAGGAGGAAACAACGGGGAAAAAATGTAAAGTGTTCACGCAATCACATCACGCTGTTTCCGATAAATCCATAACCTGACAGGACTCAACAGGACTCAGAGGCGATGATCACGAAGCTGCGCTAAAGAGGAGGGAGTCTGTTTTTCCTGATGCCCTAGGAGGAGTAATCCACGTGTCAGTTTTTCTCTCCAGCCTCCTCCTCCGGGCCGAGCAAGCCACGCAGTTCTCCTTCTGATCGGTAGGGTTAGTCAGGAAGTGCCTTTACTGAACCGGTTCTAGTCATCCATTACACTATCATCCAAACAGAGACGCCTCTGGGCTCCACACACACACACACGCACACACACACACACTCTCCAATCATGACGGTGCAATATAGAAAATGTATCTGTGTCGTCTGTGTCGAGCACCAGGATGTACTCTCTTCATGACCTGTCCTTGCCGGATGAAGACGTGCTGCCTGGTGCTCGTGCTGAGAAGCTGCTGTGTGTGGAGCACACACACACACAGATATGCGCAGTGCCCACAAGGTTATTCAGATGGTCCGTCTGCTGCTCCTGGCTGTATGAGTTAGCAAGCAATCGTTATATAATGTTCTGCATCCAGCACACAACTTTTAGCAGCTCTCTTACTGTAGTCTGCATGGAGGTGGAAGAAGTGCTCACATCCTCTGCTCAAGTTAAAGTAGCAGCACAGTGTAAAATAGTCCAGTGGATGTAATACACGTAATGGATTTTCAGTAAAAAAAATACTGATTAACAGTGGTGGAACGTGAGTAATCTAACTACTTAGTACACATCTGAGGTACTATTACTTTATACTTCTTCTCCACTACAGTTCAGTTAAATTTATATTTCTTATTCCTATTTGACAGTTAGATTTTTATACAAAACATGTGATTAACCTATAAAATATGAACCATCATAATTAGAAAATCAAATCTCCACCATGAACTACAACATTAAAATACTTATAAAATAAATTATTAAGCAATAAATGTGAGAAAGTATTTACTTAATAAATCACTTAAATAATATTAAAATAAAATAATACTTAGACTTGAATGCATCAGTAAAAATAATAATATATGATGGACGGTACAACATGAGTACCATTTTAGTACTGAAATCACAGTTAATACACGACTTGTAGTAGTACTTGTAGTACAACTTGTAGTTGTAATGGAGTATGTTTACATAGTAATGATTTGAGTACTTCTGCCACAACAGCTTTATACTTATTACCATCCACTACAGTTCTGGGTAAATACTGTACTTTTTACCCCACCACACTTATCTGATAGCTTTATAGATTAAGCTTTTATATGTAAAACATATGAGGAGCTTATGAACTATGATACATTCATACATCTATAGACCTTGTGTTACATTAACGCAGCATCCTTTGGACTATTATGTTTTGTTAATATCTTGTGTTTTTAAAATATACTGCATACTATAAACCTTTGCAGACTGCCCGGCAAATATTCCTGCACAAACTGTACAGCTCTTTTCATTTTAAAATCATATTGTACATAGATTTATGTTTTAGTACTTGATTTTTTCATGATCCTTTTTTTTTTACTTAATGTTTGTTATGCTCCAAAAACACCAGAGCATATTACTTGTATGTGATAACCTACTTGGCAATTAACCTTTAACAGTGCAGAATATATTATATCACATTTATTTAAAATTTCTTTTTCAAATGTAGTAGAGTGTGAAGGTGAGTGGAAACACTCAAGTAGTGCAGTGATTAAGTAAATGTACTTTGTTACTTTCCACCTTTGTCACTGTTCAACTTTTTTGTACACACTTCCATTATTAAAAACACACCAAGCTTTTGAATACTTTGAATTACGCAGTTTTAAAATTCACTTTTATTGCAAAATAATATCCCAGCAAAAAAAAAAAAAAAAAAAAAGCACATCAAATTTCGCAAAAGAGCTACTTATTCCATACATGTAAATAATCCATCTGTAAAAGTGTCTCCATGTCTTTGGACATAGATTTATCCATTCACATCTTTTAATATAATCTGACATTTTAGAACAGTATGAAACTGAGGCTGCCTTTAAGCTTGCACAGTCACAGTACACTGCAAAGTTTTTAGCATTCCAGGAATCCCACCTTGTCTCACTTGTTATTTGCTACCATGATGTAAAGTTTGAAAGTTGATCTCATCTATGTCTTCATCTTTTTGTAATGTCTAATGCAATAATGCAGCACGAATCTGAAGCTGAATTTAACTTTCAAAGTCACAGTAGTTTGAATAGTATCTTGCTTTGGCTGGTGCCATCACACAGAGTACTAGCTACAAGACTACTATCTGAAATGCGTATGTTTCTGTAAGGAAAAGTTTGTGTTTATTTCAGGCAGTGAATACTGAGCCAACCCTTTTCTATAAACATCAAACTCAGCCCCTTCGAAGTGGTCTCACACAGAAAGTGACAGCCTAATTTAGGCTTTATTCACACCCTCCTATGCCAACAACTTTCCCTGCCAACAGACAGAAAAACTAGTGTACTAATTTTACATAAACAATATGTAAATTATAATACCAAGTAAAATAATGGTCTGCATGTTACTTTAGTGTGAGAAGTCATTTTAAAATGTCATCAATCCAGTTTGCACATTCTTAGTTATTAAAGTATCAAAAAGCAACCCTTACAAAAAAGAAAAGGTTGTACTCTATATGAGTCAGGTTGTTGGGGTATAAATAGATAAAGGAAATGTGTCCATTTTGTAATGCTGTTGTATGTTTTCACTGTGGGTCCTTATTTTGGGTCTTCAATGGTTCCCTTGCTGAGGTCTGTCATTTTGGGATACTTCACTTTCTTTTGGTCAAGTTCATTTTGAGCCCACAGCAGCAGCTTCAGGAGCTTGGCCAGCTTGGGTGTTGACTCTCTGTTTTCGTAGTCTAGCACACACTGATTCACTTCACTCCATACCTGAAAGACAAAGACATTGACATGTTATTGCTTTATATATTTTCCATATTGAAGGGTAGGTCATAGACAGACATAGAGCTCCACAAACACAACACACACACACAATAAAGGAATTCGCATGTATTTAATTTGATAATCGAGTGAGAAATGTGCAAAATTTGTTTGAAAGATTCTGCACCACTAACACTGAACGGAGCCCTCAAGCTGCAGAGAACAGAACAACTTTAGTTCATGTAGTTTTATGCATATGAAAATAATATTGGTAAAAAAAAAAAGAGAAGACACCTGCACCACAAGTATCAGCTTTACTAATATGCATTAAGCCTACCTTTTGTCTCTGCATCATATTGAGCAGATCCCCAAAAGGTGAGTCCTCTGGGTTGTCGAATGCCAGCAGGGCCAGCGTCCTCTCCATCTCAGTCAGACATTCTCGGCTCTCCTCTCCCTGCTCTGCTAACTGTGACTGGGCAAATTCAAGGGCAGCTTCGGTCTCCCTCAAACGAATCAGCTCAATCAGATGCTGCTGCTGCAAATGCAAAAAGGCAGACGGTGCAACAGGGAATGAAATAGTAAGACAGGTAGCGCAAATTATATTGCTGAAAGTGCCTGTCTGCAACATTAAGCTGTTTCACTTTACCTGTAGGTGAAAGTAGAGGTAACGGTTGGTATCCAGCAGTTCTGGGTGCAGACTGTTGATCAGTGCAATGGCATCCTGGATCTGTCCCTTCAGGATCATCTCTCTGATCTTAATTCTTTCATCGAGGGAATCCAAGTCCACACTAGGCTCTATTCCAGACTCCATCCTGAATTTCTCCGCTGCCTCCTTGAAGCCCTCTGGTGAACAGACCATATTGTGAAATCACCACAATTATCTATACAGCTGAGAGAAACAATGAGTAACAACAACAAAAAGGGTAAAAAAAAATCTGTAGTTCACCTGTCACCAGGTAGTTCATTATGAGCCTGTTCATATCCGCTCTTTGAATGTGGACATTGTTGAGTTTATCCATCCACTCTTCCCTTGTTATATCCTCAGGCTTCTCTGCATAACTCATGATAAGATCCTAAATGGGTACAGAAGGGTTATCTTGTGAGTTCACAACAATGACCTTTCGGGCTGTTTTAAATATTAAATTAACGGTAAGGTATACTATAACTGTATTATATAACGTTTTAACGTGTCTTGACAGCAACGCGGCACTGGAAATCTTAAGTCACAACAGTTGAGGCCTTCGACGAAAAACACAACA
The DNA here is from genome assembly GCA_036365135.1 of Miichthys miiuy. NCBI lineage: Eukaryota > Metazoa > Chordata > Actinopteri > Sciaenidae > Miichthys > Miichthys miiuy. The sequence continues at coordinate 12,663,440 of CM071606.1, read as the reverse complement.
TTGAAGCCTGACTTTTGTCAACACAAATCAAAACAAAGACAACTTCGGCCTTTCTGTGTATTTATATCGATTACAGACATCCAGAACGAGTGATGTTCTGTTTTAATGTCTTCTATCGACATACATATACAGTCCTGTGCACATATGACAGTTATTTAAAGCACAATACCTGAAAATTTGTCGCTACTTCCCAGCAGTAGCTAGCTAACAAGCGGAGCCTCTTCTTTTCCGTCTTCTTCTTCTCTCTATGCTTTATTTCCGGTACCGTAAACTATACGCTATGTGCGCACTGCTGCCCCCTACAGGAAGTTAAATACAGTGTATGACTATTTGAGAGCCTGACTGCTGCATGGCCATACAATGTGTCTTAGTGTGTCGTTTTAAATCTTATATGATTATATTATTATCATATATTATTATTAGATTATTTAATCAGTTAGACTGGATTAGTTAATATGAATACATCAATGTGTAAGCAGCCTTTTACTGTAGTAGCTGTCAATGTGTTTTTAATAAATTGTAGTAATTTAATGAATTGTATTTACCATTGAGTAGTTTAGTCCCGTGGTTCACAGGGGTCAGGGATTAATGTGGTAGGGAAGAAGAACAAATAGAAAGTTCTGCATACATTTTTCATGAACTCATGAACATTATGAATTGAGAATCCTTTTCATATGATGATTAACAACAGTCTATGTGTACTGCACAACTCAGCAGCTACAGTAGTCAGTGTTCAGTACATGAGACAGAAAGAGACTAAAGGGACCTCTAATGGTGGAATCATGTAATTGACCAAACAGTCAACTACATAAGTAAAGTTGCCTCTGATTTCTTAAATAGTGATCGAATATTGATGTTTTTGTGTATAATACTACACACTGTTAAATGTTGTTTTGTTTTTGTTGTTGTTGTTGTTCCACCAATACATCCATGATGATGAGCCTGTTTGAGTTCCACTCCTGTTCCAATAATTTTAATAATTTTGTTATGCCATGTTTTGTATGTATCATCAATTAATGTGTCGATAATTTTCTCAATACATTTGGTGGTTGTTTAGTCCATAAAATCTCAAAGCTCAAGGTGACTCCTTCAAATATCTCGTTTTGTCCACAACCCAGTATTCTGCCATAGAGGGCAAAAGAAACAAAAAATATTACATAAATGTTGTTGTAAGCATTTTGTATGGAATAAAAACACTTCGTCTCAGAAAAGGCATTGCTACTGTGATACTGCAGCAGATGGTGCCCCTCTCTCAGTTTTATTGTTTTATTTGATGACAACTATAAAGATGAAAATGATGTTTTCAATTGTAAGGAAGCATGCCACATATAACACATAGACCATAAAGATTTTAAATGCATTTGTCTAGCAGTAAACTTCCTTTCATTGCTATATTATAATATTGTTGTATTTATATCTGTTATATACACATTTCTTGTCTATTTCATGTCTTTTCAAGCTTTTATATTAGCTCGTAGATACTAGCAACAGGAATAAACATGACAAGCCCCGTGTCCCTCCCATGGTTACCATGTTTACCGTTTCCACGGTAACGACGCCGTTAACCTCAGTCTCCGCAGCGTCTTCAAAAACTTGGTTGAGTGAACGGACTTTAGCTAACAGCTAACTAACGAAAGCGAGGAGATATTGAATGAACGAACAGGTAAACCGACAGATGGCTTACTGTTATTGTTCTTATTATAACTTTTAAATTAACGACTGCGACGTAACGTAACGTAAGCTAACTATAACTAGCTTAAGTTCGCCTAGCTTGAACTTACAACAGTTGTAACTTAGTTATTTTTGCTTCTGCTTCTTTTCAGTGGCTTGTTGCTTGGGATGGCTACCTCTCCCGGAGTTTTCAAAGCCACAGTGGCGAAGGGCATGTCAAAGATCCCAGCCTTGCCCCCGATTGAAGGCACGCAGCAGCGGGATGTGCTTGTTGCACAGACCGTCGCTGCAAAGGAGGAGTTAGCGAAGAAGATAACGGTTCAACAGAAACTGCTGAAGCACAGACGGAGTAAAGTGCAACAAGAGCAACTCCATACGATATTGTACGTTTTCAGCTATGGCAGCTCTTCTGTCAGCACTTCAATGATAGCCACACGAGAATGATCCCAGTAAGTCATTGGGGAGGCCACTGGGTTTTCTGCATTGTGACAGTTTGTTTGTTATTACAGGGTGTCCAGAGCAATGGAGGCTTACAGGCAGAGCCAAGAGAGAGGAGTGCGCAGCCAATCACCAGAGCCACAGCTTCCACCTACTGTATAACAATTATATCTACCTATGCACACATTTAAACATACATTTATATTGCACAATATAATGTGGTATATTTCAATCATTGCTTTACAGATGATTAGTGAGGAGCGAAAGCGTAGGGTAAGTTTGCTTTTTAGTTTTAAATTTGCACTGTGAGGAGACTAAACCCTATTTATATATTTGACATGTGTGACACCTCTCTTATTTTATTCTGGTCCTATTTGTAGATGAACTACATGTTCCTGAAGCAGTGTGTGGAGAACCGCCCATTCGCTCCAATCCAGCAACAGTGGTTGTACTCCATTGATTCCCGCATCTCACCTAAACTCAAGGAGGGCCCTGAGACAACTAAACTACTACAGGAGCTCTACAAGGAAGTCTGTGATGACTTCCATAATGTGATTGTCAAGCACACAGGTATTTTCTGATAATTTACTTTTGTATGTATGTATGTCTATGTTTGCAGGGTAGATAGTTAATTGCAGGTGAACCATGCCTCATTATGTCATATTCACTCCCTGTAGTGGACACAGTACTAAAGAATCCACAGAGTGAAGAAGGTACCTCAGGGAAACAGACAGCTACCCAGCCAAAGTGAGTATATAATGTATACACAATAAACATTGTAGTTGGTCTCTTTTAATGTGCTTTTGTAAAATAGATTATGTTTTTTTTGCAGAATTCTTGATTTCTCACAACCATGGCACGCTAGCTTTATCAAAAGCCGCAAGAGGATAAAAACAAATTTGCACATTCTTCATCCGGTAATGCAAACTGTCTTGGAAATCGGCCACATGACATTTTCACCACTCATCCTGGTGGATCTTTCATGGTGCAGGTGAGGAAGGAGAGCATGAAAGCAGCATGGCACTGATGAATATTTGCTCAGATTTGTTGTTTTCTTCTGTTGACTCAGGGCTTCAGGACCTGTGGACTGTAAGAGTCTGCAGAACAAAATGGCTGTGGAGTGTAAGAGGACAGAAGATCGTATCATGAATACCTGGTTCCCCAAAATCATCCACTTATTAACAAGTAAAGAGACACTGAGGGGAGTTAAAGAGGAAAAACTGGACTCCTTCTACGACTGTGCATCCACTCTCATCTCCAATCAGGTGAGATAAGGCTGACTTGATTTTGGACTTGCACTCAGAAATATATTTATTATGTTATAATGTCCTAGATTGAATGGTTAGCAAGTCACCTATTAGAGACATGCATCAAAATACCATTAAAAGACATCCAATCAAATTTATTATGGAATGTTTTTTAGAAAATGTATACATACTGTAGCATTCATTGTATGTATTTACCTTGATTACAAATTTAGACTCAAGAACATCTTTCTTCTTTCCAGTTGAAATCCCTGCTTCAGACAAGTGTAGAGGAGTTTGTCAAGCTGTTTGATCCAAGCAATCGTCACCTGTTGCCCCTTTTTCGTATGGCCTTGACATTTGATGATGAAAAGATGGAAATTTATCCCACCGTACAAGATCTGGAGGCTGCTGTTTTTGAGATTCTGAATGCCATCACAAACACACTGCAGGTGAAGTTAAAACCCATTTAAAGGGAAATTAAATCTTTATGGCGCATTTCCATGTAAAAGTGTATTTTGAGCCAGTTTTGACATGTATGACGTTGATCCACAGAAAGTACAGACGGTCCAGTCATGGTTGGCACAAGCAGCGCCTTCGTTTGTGGATGCCAAGATGGCTGATCACATATATGCTTGGGCTCATGAAACCTTGAAGACTGCCATGTGCAAGAATCTAGAGGAACCTGACAAACATTTCCAGAACTATGGTGATCTCTTCTTAATTCAATAATTTCTTATCTTCACTATAATCTATAATCTATTTTGTTTCCATTTATTGCTGACTTTTCTTCTTAATTTTTGTAGTTGACAACTATGACTGGATAGTCAATGGAACTGCACAGGGTCGAGTGGAGAAGTTCATGGAAGAGGAGCACTCTTTTGATGAATACACTAAGGTAAAAAAGCAGTAAGTTTAATTCATTCTTTGTATGTTAGAGACCTATTCATGCCTTGTAATCCCTTTTCTTTACAATGTGTAATCTTACTGCTTTTTAAAGCAAGTGGAGGAGTTTTGTGTTCTGTCAAAGGAGATTGTCAGCCTCCCAGCAAAAGCCCACTTCACAATGGTCCATCTGGACTGTGAAGAGCTGAAACAGGGGCTGGCCAACAAAGCCAAAAACTATGCAGAAATACTTCTGAAGAAAATGATCGCCAGCCACCGTGAACAAAATCTGCAGTGAGTCACTTCTCTGTAACATTCTTTGACAACACTGTCCCTCTGTGTTTAAAATGCTCAGACTTTTCTCACAATTCTTTTTTTGTGTCTGTTCAAAGGATCTGCTCTGAATTTGAAACCATCAGAGAGAATGCTCTGAAAATACCAGAGAACACAGAGGACATGGCTCACATCATCAATTACATTAATTTAACTAAGACGAAGAGTACTGCAGACCTTCATAAAAAAATTAAGGTGAATATGATGATTGGTTCTCCCTGTTGCATTTTACACTCAAGCATATTGATTTCAGTATTCTTATATCACTTCTAACATGATTATCTTCTGACAGGAAGCCTATTCGAGACTGATCTACCTCCTGGATGTCCATATCATTGAGCCAGAGGATCTGGAGCTTAATTTGACTGTCTTTCTCTGGCCACAGAAAATAGTCCAAGTCTTTGACCTTAGTGAGGAGGTAATGCTCTTGTGTCTGCTGACAACAGTATATCATGGTTGTTTTTTAAAGGATGACCTGATTCTGACAGCTCTGTCATTTTCCAGATGATGCAGAAGGCCAAGCAGAAAGGTGAGCAGGAGCTGCTTGCTAAGAGAGAAAGATTAATGGTACAGCTGGAAAAGTTGGGACGCAGGATAGAGGAGTTCCCACATTGCTCTGAGCTGGATATGATGCAGCAGGTACAGTGTCATTAACACTTTCAGATAACCTTGTAGAAATAGTTTCGACATTTCATATTCACTTTTCTGCTGAGATTAATATGAGATAAGAAGGTCAATACCACTCTCATATTTGTTTGTACAATATGAAGCTAAATCCAGCAGCAAATTAACTTAGTTAACCTTGCTCTGTACGAAGTTAAGAAAATCTACCAACTAGCCCCTCCAGGACGTCACTGTGCCTGTCCAACACTTGAACCTATTAAAGTATGACGTTGAAATCCTTGTCAGTGTCTGTAAAATGTAAGCAGTGATCAGAATTTTCCAGTACAATTTACCATAAAGTCTAATTTTAGTGTGGTTTTCTAGCAATATTGTTATGTCAAATGGACATTAATAGCCTTGTCATCACTTTTTTTGGCAGTATGTTACGGATGTCAGAACAGTTCAGAAACTTCTCCAGGAGGCTGAGAAGACAATTGCCCTCATCAACAAAGAAGAGGACTTTTTCAAATGGGATCCAACATTTTACCCAGAAGTTGAGGTCATCAAAGACAGTATTGAACTGTATCAGAAGCTGTTTGGATTTGTAGTGAAGTGGCAGCGCACAGAGAACAGGTCAGATTTCAGTTTGATGTGTGCTGTGTTCAAATGAAAACATACAGTACCCTCTGATAACCTTTTATCTTCTTTGTGAATAGATGGATGAACGGTTCCTTTCAGGAACTAGATGGCGAGAGCATGGAAGTAAATGTAGATGAGTTCTTTAGGGAGATCTTCAAGTTGCTGAAGTTTTTCCAACAAAAACAGGCTAAGGCTGAGCAAGAGACGGAAAAGATTGCTGGAAAAACTAGCCGACCACCTAGTGCGGATGCCTCAAAGAAGCAGGAAAGCCCCACAGTACTTTTGTGCTCCACTGTAATGGAGCAGATCAAAGAATTCAAGGTATTGTATGTAACTGTCATTTCAAAAGGGCTCAGTAATGAAATCTTGTAGTACGTGAAGTCTTATTTTTTTATGCTAAATCATTATGTGGACTGCGTTTTTGTCAACAGGACCACATCCCTGTAGTGTCCATCTTGTGTAATCCAGGTATTAGAGCTCGCCACTGGGACCAGATGTCCGAGATAGTGGGGTATGACCTCACTCCGGACTCTGGTACTACACTACGCAAAGTCCTCAAACAAAACCTGGCTCCTTACCTGGAAGAGTTTGAGTCTATCAGCGCTGCTGCTAGTAAAGTGAGAACTCCTGAAGTTTTGTGTTTGCATCTACTTCAATTGATAAAAACCTTAATACTGATGATATTGATGTACTGATTGCTATGTACTGCTACTGTGTCTTTACAGGAGTTTTCTCTGGAGAAGGCTATGCAAACCATGATGCATATTTGGGATGGTATTTCTTTTCATCATCAACTTTACAGGGAGACTGGCGTGTCCATCCTGACCACTTTGGACGAGATTCAGACCATGCTAGATGACCAGATTGTGAAGACTCAGACTATGAGGGGTTCACCGTTCATCAAACCTTTTGAAAATGAGATCAAGGTTAGCTTAAAGTTTTGGAGAGCTTATTGAACTAATGATGATGAGTTTTACCAGGTGGGAGTGATTTAAACTCTATAACCTGTCCTACAGAGATTTAACCGTTTGTTCTGTGTGATTAGATATGGGAGGAGCGTCTTCTTCGTATCCAGGAAACCATAGATGAATGGCTGAAGGTGCAGGCCCAGTGGCTTTATCTGGAGCCCATCTTCTCTTCTCAAGACATCATGCAGCAGATTCCAGAGGAGGGCCGACTTTTCCAAACTGTTGACAAAAACTGGAAAGAGGTCATGAGGCACTGTGTTAAGGACCCTAAGGTAAAAAGTTATGGTAAACACATTATTCTGAAAGAAAGAAAATCTGAAAGATAAACTGTTTGTGTTAATTGATGATTTGTAATCATAGATTCTGCAAGCTACCTCACTGCCTGGTTTGCTAGAGAAACTGCAAGATTCTAACAACCTCCTGGACAGCATCATGAAAGGACTGAATGCCTATCTGGAGAAGAAGCGTCTCTTTTTTCCACGGTAAACTGAAAGATTTTACAGTTTTTCTTTTGTCCAGTTATTTGTTAATATCACATATTTTGATACTTGCTACCAATGCTGTTGCCAGGTTCTTCTTCTTGTCCAATGATGAAATGCTGGAGATTCTGTCTGAGACCAAGGACCCACTGCGAGTGCAGCCCCATTTGAAGAAGTGCTTTGAGGGCATTTCCAAACTGGACTTCCTACCCAATCTGGACATCCAGGCAAGGCAGTCACACATATGTTGTAACATTTTTATTGTTACATGACACCTTGGTTTGAATTAACTTTTGTTAAATTGCATACTGTTCTTGACCAGGCCATGTATAGTAGTGAGGGGGAGCGTGTTGAACTAATCCAACACATCTCCACATCTGAAGCCAAAGGAGCTGTGGAGAAGTGGCTGGTGCAAGTGGAGGATGTGATGATTCACAGTGTCAGAGATGTAGTGGCCCGGTCCAGGGTGGTGAGATCACTTTTATCTAAAATATACCTTAAATAATGCACAGTTCTGTCTTTTGTTTACTGTAAAGTCACCATGTTGTGTATGGAGGATTTGAAGTTCCTCTTACTGTATGCATAAACATAAATATGCCATTGTACTGACAGGCCTACGCTGAGACTGCACGGAGCCAGTGGGTTAAGGAGTGGCCTGGGCAGGTGGTGCTCTGCACCTCTCAGATTTTCTGGACCTTGGAGGTTCATGAATCCATCAGAGCAGGGCCTGGTGTAGGTTTTTGCATAATTTTCATTGAAAGTTTCCTTGTTTTTTGTTGTTGACCTGACCTGAATTTTTCTTTTAATAAGCATGACACCAGAACATCACCTTGGGAAAAAACCAAAATAGTAATTGGGCTTTTGATCTCTGTAGGGTTTAAAGAACTACTATCAGCAACTCCAGAATCAGCTGAATGACATTGTGGAGCTGGTGAGAGGGAAACTGCCCAAACAAACACGGATCACTTTGGGAGCGCTGGTTACAATTGATGTCCATGCCAGGGATGTAGTCCTGGAGCTTATTGAGAAAGGTTCTTCATGGCACAGAATGCAGAGTTGACTATAACAGAGCTGTGATTCAGTTTGTAAACAGCACCAAGAAAAAATCTTTAAAAATAAAATAATAAGTATGTTTTTGACAGGTGTATCAAATGAAACAGACTTCCAGTGGCTCGCTCAGCTTCGTTACTACTGGAGCAATGACAATGTTCGTGTGCGCATAATCAACTGTGATGTTAAGTACGCCTATGAGTATCTGGGAAACTCACCACGACTCGTCATCACTCCACTGACTGACAGATGCTACAGAACCCTGGTAAAATATCAAATAAGCTACTTAAACATGAATACTTGTCACTTTTAAGTGGGTGTTTTAACAATGAAGTTCAACTCTCTTCATCTTTTAGATTGGGGCTTTCTACCTAAATTTGGGTGGTGCACCTGAGGGTCCAGCTGGAACAGGAAAGACTGAAACCACCAAAGATCTAGCCAAAGCTCTAGCTGTCCAGTGTGTGGTTTTCAACTGTTCTGATGGACTGGATTACCTCGCTATGGGCAAAGTGAAGTGAATTCATAATTTTAATTCTAATGCTATAGTTATAAATGCAAAAACATCCTTTTTTAACATGTACTTTGGTGCAATGTCTCATAGTTTTTTAAAGGTCTGGCTTCATCTGGTGCGTGGGCATGCTTTGATGAGTTCAACCGTATTGAGCTGGAGGTGCTCTCTGTAGTCGCCCAGCAGGTTCTCTGCATCCAGAGGGCCGTCGAGCTGAAGTTGGAGTACTTTGACTTTGAGGGGACCATGCTCAAACTCAATCCCAACTGCTTTGTATCCATCACAATGAACCCTGGCTATGCAGGACGCTCAGAACTCCCAGACAACCTCAAGGTTTTTAATTAGTGAACAAATTCTTGCCAACATCAAATTCACTGACATCATTGTTATGCGATGATGGTGCTTTTACAATCCTTCAGTATAATGTAATATAATAGGAGTGTGTGACAACATCATTATCTTTCATTTCTCTGTGCAGGTGTTGTTTCGAACAGTGGCCATGATGGTCCCCAACTATGCACTGATTGCAGAGATCTCTCTGTATTCATACGGCTTCCTCAATGCCAAACCACTGTCAGTAAAGATCGTGATGACCTACAGGCTCTGTTCAGAGCAGCTCTCCTCCCAATTCCATTATGATTACGGCATGAGGGCTGTCAAAGCTGTACTTGTGGCTGCAGGAAACCTTAAGCTGAAGTATCCTGATGCGAATGAGGACATACTGGTATTTGTGCTGAAATGAATGCATTTGCTAAAAATTAGTCTTTAAAGTATGTCCTAATTGACAACTTCTCTAGTTTGTCAATTGATTTTTCATTTTTGACCCTTTTACTTTTTTCCACATGTTGTATTGTCCAGCTCCTGAGGTCCATAAAGGATGTTAATGAGCCCAAGTTTCTGTCCCACGATATTCCGCTGTTCAATGGAATCACCAGCGATTTGTTCCCAGGCATCAAGCTTCCTGAGGCTGACTATCAGGTCAGATATTTTGTTGCCATTATTTAATCTTTTGCCCTAAATCTAATGATACCTGTATATTTATAAATATTGCCATGCATATTTTTATCAGTCATCATGAAGTTGAGTGTTTTCATATCCTTGGCAGCTGTTTCTGGAGGCTACTGAAGAGTGCTGTAAAAATCACAATGTACAGCCAACGCAGGTCTTCTTACAGAAGATAATCCAGACCTACGAGATGATGATAGTCAGACATGGGTATGTTGTATTTCTGTTTCACTGTGTTGAATTATGGTATCCTGTTTAGTATGTTTCCAGTTATACGATATTTCACATTAATGAGACATGGCTTGAAGGGAATTGAAATACGTTATTTCAGGTTCATGCTGGTGGGAGAGCCTTTTGCTGGAAAGACCAAAGTACTACATGTTCTGGCTGACACACTGACTCTCATGAATGAGAGAGGGTATAATGAGGAGGAGAAGGTCATCTTCAGGACATTGAATCCCAAATCCATCACCATGGGACAGCTCTTTGGACAGTTTGACCTAGTTTCCCATGAGGTAGACCTGCATCTTTATTCTGTATCACAGATATATAAAAACTATGTATTTACAGTATTGATGTAGACTTTGGAGAAGGCCCTTTCTTCCTCTCAGTCTTTTCACTTTTTGTTTTTCCTTATTATTAGTGGACTGATGGGATTGTGGCTAACACATTTCGTGAGTTTGCATCAGCTGACACACCAGACCGTAAATGGGTGGTGTTTGATGGTCCCATCGACACACTGTGGATTGAGAGCATGAACACTGTCCTGGATGACAACAAAAAGGTACACAATACAAAGTGAAGATGTTTGCTGATTTATTTTTGTTCTTCACTCATGTGACTATGATCTTTTTGCTTTACTCTTCCTCTACAGTTGTGTCTGATGAGTGGTGAGATCATCCAGATGTCCAATCAGATGAGTCTGATTTTTGAAGCAATGGATCTCTCACAGGCTTCTGTGAGTTAGATGTTTATCCTATCATAAAATTTAACAATTACTAGTTCATTTTAGTTTGAAATATTTAACAACATTCGATTAGCCAGTGAGAATTAACAATATACCTAGCTATATCTAGCTTCATTGACAGGGTGTAATTTGATTTTGGTTTTTTTGGGCTATTTTCTCCCACTGCAGCCTGCCACAGTCAGTCGATGTGGTATGATCTACATGGAACCTTCTCAGTTGGGCTGGGAACCCTTAGTGATCTCCTGGATGAACACTCTTCCTGATGCTCTGCAGAGCCAGAACAACCAGTCCTTGCTGCTGGAGCTCTTCCACTGGCTCCTGCCGCCTACCTTCAGAATGCTGCGTAAACACTGCAGAGTAAGTGACCCCAGGCCTTAAGACACAAATATTTAATATATAATAACATAAACATTCAGAGGTTTTTGTTTATTTATATATAAAATGCAGAAGAAAGTTTTGTCATGCTGGATTATGTCTTTGTTTACAGGAAGTTGTTTCCACTAGCAACAGTAACACTGTGGTGTCCTTGTGTCGACTGTTTGAGATGCTGCTCAATGAACCTGTAAAGGCCAATCCTGGGGATAAAAATATCTCCACCTGGATCATGGTAAAAGGACTGAAGGACTCGAAAAAGATTGCACCTCCATGCATACATTGTTTTTGTATTTTACTTTCCACTTCTTTTTTGACACCTACCCTTTTTTCCCTTTATGTTTGCAGGCAGCTTTTGCGTTCTCCCTGGTGTGGTCTTTGGGTGGCAGCTGTGACACAGACAGCAGAGAGAAGTTCAGCGACTTCTTTAGGATGATTGTGTCAGGAAAGTCAGAGGAACATCCTATCCCAGCCACGGTGGGGAAATGGGAATGTCCAATGGACGAGAAAGGCCTGGTGTATGACTATTCCTATGAGGTATTGTGTAATAACATCACTGTTTCACTTTTGTTTAAATCAGTAACCTAACCCTAATTCATGCTGTAATCTCTTGTTTAGTTTAAAGGAAAAGGCCGCTGGGTTCACTGGAATGATGCCATCAAGAATGTCGACCTGGGGGACAAAAACACCAAAGTTCAAGAGATCATTGTTCCCACCATAGACACAGTTCGCTACACCTACCTCATGGATCTCTGCATCAGCTATGGAGTGTCAGTAGTCTGAATTTATTGCCATAAATTATTGTTTGACTACTGGATTTATTGACATTTCTTCAGACAAAATGTATTTCTTGCAAAACCTTTCCTCTATTTCTCTGCTTAGGCCACTCCTGTTTGTCGGTCCTACTGGCACTGGGAAGTCAGTGTATGTGAAGGAGAAGCTGATGAACAACCTGGACAAAGACCGCTATCTACCCTTCTTTATCAACTTTTCAGCTCGCACTAGTGCCAACCAAACTCAGGTCAGCGTGTACGATGTGAAAGAATGTCCTGGATTGCTAGGAAAACTTTATTATCTAAACAAACAAAAAAGCATAATTCTTTTAATTTATTTTGTATTTATTGGTTCTCCAGAATATCATCATGTCCAGATTAGATAAGAGAAGGAAGGGAGTGTTTGGGCCTCCCATGGGAAAGAAGTGTGTCATCTTTGTAGATGACATGAACATGCCTGCACTGGAACAGTTTGGAGCGCAGCCTCCTGTGGAGCTTCTTCGGCAGTATATAGACCATGAAAACTGGTATGAATCATCTACCATTAGATGCTTATTTCATATCAAAACTAGATATGTAGCTGACTTAATGTACTACATTAGAGATGCTTGTTCAGTGAACAGACCTTATTTTCGTATGCTCTGGTAGGTATGACCTGAAGGATACCTCCAAGATCTCTCTTGTGGACCTCCAGCTCATCTCAGCTATGGGTCCCCCTGGTGGTGGTAGGAATGCTGTGACATCCCGCTTCCTGCGGCACTTCAACATTTTCAGTATTAACGCCTTCAGTGATGACACCATGGTTCGCATTTTCTCCAGCGTGGTGACCTTCTATCTCAAAAACAATCAATTCCCACCTGAATATTTTACTGTTGGCAACCAAATAGTGACAGCTACAATGGAAGTGAGTCCTCCAAAACACAGTCATTAACTATTCAAATGAGCACATGGATGATGTGGATGGATTCTCCAGTGCTATAATTCATTGTTTGTATGCTCCAAGGTGTATAAGAAAGCCATGGAGAACCTGCTTCCAACTCCAGCCAAGTCTCACTACACCTTCAACCTACGGGACTTCTCACGTGTTATCCAAGGTTGCCTGCTGCTGAAGAAGGAGTCTCTGGAGAACAAACGCACTATGATATGCTTGTTTGTCCACGAGGTCTTCCGCGTCTACTATGACCGTCTGGTTGATGACAAAGATCGAGCATGGCTTTTTCGGCTGATGAACAGCATTCTTAAAGATCATTTCAAAGAGTCATTTGACCAGGTGTTTGATCACCTGAAACAAGGCAGTAAAGTAAGTTGAGATGCACTTATATTTGTTGAAGTGTTATGTGTTTTATTATTCCATAAGCTGCTTTGGCCTGTTATCACCCCTTGCTACCAAGGATCAAATAAGATTTGATATATTTTTCGGAATGTATTGTCTACTACAATATGAAACATCCATATAAACATGCATCCTCTATTTGTGCTCTACTAATAAAATATGTAAATATGAAGCTAATAGAAAAATCTCTGTGATTTAATTTGTGCCATAAATTTCTCAGCTGGTTGAGGAAGACATGCGAAATCTCCTGTTTGGTGACTACATGAACCCTGACCTGGAGGACGATGAGCGCTTGTACACTGAGGTACCTTCAATGGAAAGCTTTGCTCAAGTGGTGCAGTCATGTCTTGATGAATACAACCAGATGAACAAGAATCGCATGAACCTCGTCATCTTCCGGTAAACAGCCTTGGTGTTATGGAGTCAATTCAACTACATACACTGTAAAAATACTGATCTTAATTTCATATTAAATACTAAAATCACACAATTTACAATTTACATACAACCTTATGATTTGACCTTTTGTGCAGTTAAGTGAATGAATTTATGTTTTAATAAATTTGTCTTTGCAAGGGTACATGATTAACTAAGAAAAGAATGTCTGCATGATGTAGCTATGTCCTGGAGCACCTGTCCCGTATCAGCCGTGTGTTGAAGCAGCCAGGAGGCAATGCGCTGCTAGTGGGAGTGGGAGGCAGCGGACGTCAGTCAATCACCCGTCTGGCCACGTCTATGGCCCACATGACCATGTTCCAGCCTGAGATCTCTAAGAGCTACGGCATAACTGAGTGGAGAGACGACCTCAAGGTCAGCTCTATGGTTTAGAACAGACTTCTTTGTCCTGTCAATCTGATGCTCATGCTGCTGCAAACCTGCTTTTCCTTATGCTTTAGATGCTCCTGAAAAATGCTGGGGTGAAAGGTCAGAAGACAGTGTTCTTGCTAACTGACGCTCAGATCAAAGATGAGGCCTTTCTTGAAGACGTGGACAGCGTCCTGAACACAGGGGAGGTGCCCAACCTGTTTGCAATAGATGAGAAGCAAGAGATCATGGAGGTAGCCTGTCACAAACTGTATGTGTACCCTTATACCTTGCATAAAGGCAGTCTTAATTTATGTTTAATGCTACTCTTCATCTCTCATTCTCCAGACAGTACGTCCCATTGCACAGGCCGGTAATAAGAATTTGGAGTTGAGTCCTTTGACCCTATTTGCTTTCTTCGTGGCACGCTGTAGAGAAAACCTACACATTGTTGTGGCGTTCAGTCCTATTGGAGATGCCTTCAAATCGCCTGCGCCAATTTCCATCTCTTATCAACTGTTGTACCATTGACTGGTTCCAGGTACTGTGTTTGTAGTTTGTATTTCTTCTTTAGAAAAAAAATGTACGCAGTAAACACTCAAAACTGTCTATGTATGTATTTGTGTGTCAGACAGTTAATCATCAGTACTCCCTGGGACAGAAATGACAACAAAAGAAAGAAAAGAGAGAAAAAGGAGGCATAGGTTATATGTGTCTTTGCTGCTATCCTCACCATCCTTTCTTCTCTCTGCCCTGACAGCCATGGCCAGAGGAGGCTCTTGAGCGCGTAGCCAACTCCTTCCTGGAGTCACTGGAGATGAGTGAGAATGAGAGGCAGGAGGTCATACCCATCTGCAAAACATTCCATACCTCTGCCAAACAGCTCTCACAGAGGTATGACATAGTTATTTATAACTTTTATATACAAAGGTAAAGTACATTTGTAAGCTCTTAATTAATTTGTTATTTTCATTGCAGATTCCTCTCTGAGCTAGGTCGCCATAATTATGTGACACCCACATCTTACCTGGAGCTGATAGCAGCTTTCCGTCTGCTACTCACTCAGAAAAGAGATACAGTCATGAAAGCAAAACAGAGGTATACTAACGGTCTGGATAAACTAGCCTTTGCTGAATCTCAGGTACATGCGGCAACATTGTTTTTGTTGCTATTATGCATATTTTTTAAATTACAACATGTTCAGCGTAGCTTTACACAGCTCATTTTAACAATGTTCCTGTGCAGGTTGGTGAGATGAAAAAAGAACTTGTAGACCTGCAGCCCAAACTGGAACAGGCAAAGATAGACAACACCAAAATGATGAAGGTGAATACATTTCAGATCTTCCTTCAGCCTCAGCATCAACCTAGAGTATATGTACCGGTATATTTAAAAATACTGAGCGTAATTGTTCAATTTGATGACTTTCAGGTGATTGAAGTGGAGTCTGTAGAGGTGGAAGCCAAAAGTAAAGTTGTGCGTGTTGATGAGGAGGCAGCAACTATTAAAGCCAACGAGGCTCAGGCTTTGAAGAATGAGTGTGAAAGTGACTTGGCTGAGGCCATCCCTGCCCTGGAGGCTGCTCTCTCAGCCTTGGATACTTTGAAGGTGAGGACACTTCACTCCCTTTGCTTCATGGTACCAAAGTTTAGCTACTCATACCATTGCAGATTCAGCAGCTGAGTGAGTTGAGCGTGCCTGTTTCGTTTCAGCCCTCTGATGTCACAATTGTGAAGTCGATGAAAAATCCTCCTTCAGGGGTGAAGCTTGTGATGTCAGCTGTGTGTGTGATGAAGGAGATAAAGCCGGATAAGATAGCTGACCCAGCTGGGACTGGAAAAAAGGTTAGAGTGAAGAAAAAAAATGAATTTCTGCTACCTATTTTTAGCCCCTGAAAACATTGTTGAACCTCATCGTAACAAAAACATTATAACATTGCAAATTTTAAGTAATATCTCATTGACTAACATGTTTTCTTTGTCTAGGTTTTTGACTACTGGGGTCCAAGCAAGAAACTACTGGGTGATATGAACTTTTTACGAGATTTACGAGAGTATGACAAGGACAATATTCCTGTGAGTGTCAAGAAAACTGCATTCTTTCATACATTTATGATTTAACACTTACACATATTTTGCTCTAACCTCTCCTCTTTTTCTTAACTGCAGGTCCCTGTGATGCAAAAAATCCGTAGTGAATACATGACTAATCCTGACTTTGACCCCAGTATTGTGGCAAAGGCGTCCTCTGCAGCAGAGGGCCTGTGCAAGTGGATCAAAGCAATGGAAGTGTATGACAGGGTGGCCAAGGTGCAGTGTTTCTGGCTTTGCATATAGTTTTTTTGTCCTGATAACACACTGACAGCTATTCTTTGAGCTCAACCATTTTCTTCGGTTTTAGGTTGTGGCTCCTAAGAAGGCCAATCTCGCAGAGGCACAGGAGTCTCTGGCTGCTACAATGGCCCTGCTGGACGGGAAGAGAGCTGAGCTAAAGGAGGTCGAGGACCGTTTGGCTGCTCTTCAAAAAACGTTCGAGGAGAAGACAGAGGAAAAGGCGCAGCTGGAGTTCCAGGTGGATTTGTGTGCCAGGAAGTTAGAGAGGGCTGAGAAACTCATTGGTGGCCTGGGCGGAGAGAAAACCAGGTCAGGATGATGCACATAAATATTCTATTCTTTCTTATTTCCTGCAAACAAGATCATTACAATATGCCACTGACTATGAATACATGTAGATGGTCTAAGGCAGCAGATGACCTGCAGAACACGTACGACAACCTGACTGGCGATGTTCTCATCTCTGCTGGTGTCATCGCCTACCTGGGGGCCTTCACTGCTGGCTTTAGACAGGACTGCACCAAGTCATGGACTAAACTCTGCCAAGTAACAGTCCTACGATTTTTTTGTTTTTAGATTTTTTTTGTCACTTTCTTTGAATTCACACTTATTTAATTTTTTATTATGTTTCTTTTCACCTGCCTTAATATCTCTAGTCTAAGAACATCCCATCATCAGATGACTTCTCTGTCAGTAAAACCCTGGGTGATCCCATCAAGATCAGAGCTTGGAACATTGCAGGCCTTCCCAGTGACTCTTTCTCAATTGATAATGGTGTCATTGTCAGTAATTCACGTCGATGGTGAGTGCTTATTTCTGAAATTATTTCTCACTATGTACTACTGATTTATTTATCAAATATATGCAGTTTTTGGTCAAATGCAAAAGAAAGGAAAGATGTTCAGTGCAATTCAACCTAAGATTCATGTTGTGCTTAATATTCATGTTCTTGTAGGCCCTTGATGATTGACCCTCAGGGTCAGGCCAACAAGTGGGTGAAGAATTCAGAGAAAGACAAAAACCTGAGTGTAATCAAGCTAACAGACACAGACTACATGAGAACTTTGGAAAACTGTATCCAGTTTGGAACACCTTTGCTGCTGGAAAATGTAGGAGAGGAGCTGGACCCCTCACTGGAACCACTGCTGCTCAAACAAACTTTCAAACAAGGTGCTGTGAATGTGAGAAGGCTGCCAAGGGGGAAAATTTAAAACTTTCAAAACTTTTCAGTTCAATATTTTTTTGTTTCACTTAGGCGGTGTGGATTGCATCAGGCTTGGGGAGAGTGTGATCGAGTACTCCTGTGATTTCCGTTTCTACATCACTACTAAGCTGAGAAACCCACACTACCTACCAGAACTGGCCACCAAGGTGTCCCTGCTCAATTTCATGATCACTCCAGAGGGCCTAGAGGACCAGCTGCTGGGGATTGTGGTTGCCAAGGAGAGGTACCACTCATAAAATGGTCATGTTGGTATCCGAGTGAAAATGTTTATCACTCCCTTTACAGTATTGTTTCTGATTTCTCTGGTTTACAGGCCAGAACTGGAAGAGGAGAGAAATGCACTGATAGTGCAATCAGCTGATAATAAGAGACAGCTCAAGGAAATTGAGGACAAGATCCTGGAGACACTGCAATCCTCTGAGGGGAATATCCTGGAGGATGAGAGTGCCATTCAGATTCTAGACTCTGCAAAGATCATGTCCAATGAGATTACCAAGAAACAGCAGGTGTGGATAATGCACAAATAACTCAGTAAATTTGTCCTGGGGTGTGAATATAATGGGCCTAATATTAGATAATCCAACTTCCTACTGCTTACATATTTTCCAGATTGCAGAGAAAACAGAAATCAAGATAGCAGAGTCTAGAGAGGGTTACAGAGCCATTGCCAAGCACTCCTCTATTCTGTTCTTCAGCATTGCTGATCTGACCAACATAGACCCGATGTACCAGTACTCTCTCAGCTGGTTTGTCAACCTCTACATTAACTCTATTCATGACAGGTGAGTGACATGAAGTGTATACTGT
Organism: Miichthys miiuy; assembly: GCA_036365135.1. Classification (NCBI taxonomy): domain Eukaryota; kingdom Metazoa; phylum Chordata; class Actinopteri; family Sciaenidae; genus Miichthys; species Miichthys miiuy. The sequence goes on along the minus strand of CM071606.1, from coordinate 12,645,003 downwards.
TGTGTCCCAAAAGAGGTAATGCACTGAGACAAATCTGCTGTGACTTCATGGCTGTATAAAAAAAACTGCATGAGCACAAGTCTGAGTGTCACGCAGGAATCACAAATTTGACGAAAGGGAGGTTTATTACAGCAGCTCACTCAGTTTCTTTTTTGGATGTCAAGCTGAGTGCTTGTTTGGTCAGATTTAGAAGAAATTTGTGTAATCAGTCATGGTGCACATGGTGTCATTTTCTCCAAATCATCAGTCATTTGACTGTTTTCTGAAAAAAGTGCAATCAGTAAACCACACAGAAAAGACAGCTACCATATCATTTATGATTATGATTATGGACGAAAGAAAAAAAAAAAGAATTTTTATACAGCAGCTGCAAGCAGGAGGGATCCAATGTTTTTTTTTTTACTTGCACAGCAGCAGATGTGCCTTGTACACACAGGAAATGTGCATTTTTGTACTGTAACATCACAAGTAGCAACTGTAGAGATTATACGGATGTTTCACTGTACTCTACGCATATTTGACTGTAGTAGGGCAAACTGGTGTCAAGAGACTGAGCCCATTACTCACTCAGCAAAGATTCAGCTACATTTTGAAACTAAGTTTCTGAGTCTGTGTTCATCTGAAGCTTCCCATGTTTTCTCTTTTATTCAACAGTAACAAGTCCAAGATCCTTGAGAGGAGGCTTCGATACCTCATTGATCACTTCACCTATAACCTGTACTGTAACGTCTGTCGCTCTCTATTTGAGAGAGACAAACTCCTCTTTTCCTTCCTCCTCTGCTGCAATCTACTCCTGTAAGTGTTAAAGTTATGAATTAGATTGTTACAATTTCAGCTTTTAACAACATGCTCATGAAAATGTCAATTTTATATTGTTTATCTTCTATTTCCACTCAGAGCAAAAGAGGAAATCGAATACTCTGACTTCATGTTCTTGTTGACCGGAGGAGTGGGCTTGCAGAACACCATTGCTAACCCTGACCCCAGATGGCTACAGGACAAGAGCTGGGATGAGATCTGTAGAGCCAGTGACCTGCCGGGTTTACAAGGATTAAAGTAAAAAGCATCACTCACTCAACCATTTTTTCTTCTTTTTTTACTACTTGTGTCTTTTACTCCACTGTCCTGTTTGTCATTATAAACTTGACCAATGAGGTGATCCACAGGGAGGCTTTTATCAAAAACCCAGAAGACTTCGAGCCTATTTATGACAGCAAAGAGCCATGCAACGTTCCTCTGCCTGCTCCATGGTGTGAACGACTCAATGAGCTGCAGAAGATGATCATTGTTCGCTGTCTAAGGCCAGATAAGATAGTGCCAGCTGTGACCAAATACGTGACTAGCAAGCTGGGGAAGAAGTTTGTCCAGCCCCCTCCCTTTGATCTGAGCAAGAGCTACATGGATTCCAACTGCACTATCCCACTTGTGTTTGTGCTGTCTCCAGGAGCTGATCCCATGGCTAGTAAGTCTGTATAGTATAATATGAGTGACTGTCACGATTTCATATAATTCTACCTCTGCAAAATCATTAGAATTAACATAATCCCTCCACAGGTTTACTGAAGTTTGCCAGTGACAAGAACATGGGTGATTCCAAATTCCAGTCCATCTCTCTGGGACAGGGACAGGGTCCCATCGCTGCCAAAATGATATCCACTGCCATGGGGGATGGGACATGGGTGTGTTTGCAGAACTGTCACTTGGCCGTCTCCTGGATGTCCACCCTAGAGAAAATCTGTGAAGACTTCAGTCCAGCAACATGCCACCCGGATTTCCGCCTTTGGCTCACAAGCTACCCTTCATCCAAGGTAAAGCTCAATGCATTTAATTCAGCACATGTCTATAGATTAATAAAGAAGCCAATTAGTGCTAAAGAAAAACATCCTTTCTGACATCAGTTTCCAGTGACCATCCTCCAGAACGGGGTGAAAATGACAAACGAGCCTCCTACAGGACTCCGACTCAACCTGCTACAGTCCTACTTGTCAGATCCTATTTCTGACTCAAACTTCTTCAATAACTGCTCAGATAAAGAGCTGGTGAGTTTGGGGGAAGGACATTTTGTATGTGACAGGAATTTGAATTTATTTCTCCAATATGTCTATCACACGTCTCTTGGATTTCTCTTCTAGATTTGGGAGAAGCTCCTGTATGGACTGTGCTTCTTCCATGCTCTTGTTCAGGAGAGGAAGAAGTTTGGTCCACTGGGCTGGAATATTCCCTACGGCTTCAATGAGTCTGACCTACGTATCAGCATCAGACAGCTACAGGTATTCATTCAGTGGTTACATTTCTACATCACAAGAATCTGAAATGCATTTAATTTGTTGTTGTTGTTTTTTTAGCTGTTCGTTAATGAATATGATGAAGTACCCTTCGAGGCCATAACTTATCTGACCGGCGAGTGTAACTACGGTGGCCGTGTGACAGATGACTGGGATAGGCGGCTCCTGATGACCATCTTGGCTGACTTCTACAACAAGGACGTCATTGACAAACCTCGCTACCCTTTCTCACCTAGTGGCGAATACTATGCCCCACCTAAATCTGTCTACGAGGACTACATTGCATTCATCAATGTAAACATAGAGATAACACACATAAAGAACATACATTTATATTGGTTTGTTTTCTTTTTATATGATGTTCAACTGAGTAGCGATGTCTTTTTTGTGTTCTAGGAGCTTCCCTTCAGCCAACATCCAGAGGTGTTTGGGATGCATGAAAATGTGGACATTTCTAAAGATCTCCAGCAGACAAAGCTTCTGTTTGATTCACTGCTACTCACCCAGGGTGGAGGAGCTAAGGAGGGCTAGCTCTGGGAGTGACAGTACGCTGTATGACATAGCAAATGACATCCTTACTAAGGTACTAATCAAACCTCCTCTTCATCTTGCAATTTTTAGTCATGCTAGCTGCAGGGTTGGTCGGCCCATTTTTGGTCCAGACTGAAATATCTCACAAACTATTGCTTGGATTGTCACGAAATTGTATGCAGAGATTCATTGTCCCCAGAGGTTGAATCATACTGTGTCACCAGCATGTTAAAGGTTTCACTTATCCTGTGAAATATCTCAATATCTACTTGATGATTTGGCAGTAAATCTTATACAGACATTCATTTATAGAAACATACAAACAATATATTCTAATGACTCTGGTAAGCCTCTAGTGCCATACATGAAGTTGACATTTGTGGTTTTGAATCAAATGTCTCAACATCTATTTGATGGATTTCAAATGTCCATGTCAATGTTTTTTCTAGTAGTGCCGTCATCAGGTCAAATTGTTACTTAATATTACAATATTTGCAATTCCAATGATATTCTATTCAGCCTCAGCTGTATTTGTGTTAATTGCTAATTATGTTGGCATGGTAAACATTTTACCTGCTAAACATCAGCATGTTTATTATATAGCACTGTCATTGTGAACCTGTTAGCATGACATGTTAGCATTTAGCTCAACACACTGGTAAGTGTGTGCCATGCATTGTATATTTTTAACTATCAGACTTGCTTATTTTCCGCAGCTTCCAACTAATTTCGACACAGAAGCAGCTCTCCTGAAGTTCCCAGTGCTCTACGAGGAGAGTATGAACACTGTGCTCGTCCAAGAGATGGAGCGCTACAACACGTATGGACAAACCTCTCAGTGCTGAACTTTGAGACATTAGCACATCATCACCTATTTTACACCAATGAACTTCTGTTTTTGCTCTTTCTCAGGCTGTGCAGTACGATCCATTTGAGTCTACAGAACCTGCTGAAGGCCATCAAGGGTTTGGTGGTGATGGATGCAGAACTGGAGGCAGTTGCAGGCAGTTTAATAGTGGGCAAGGTCCCAGAGAAATGGGCCAAGCGCTCTTACCCAAGCCTCAAGCCTTTGGGCAGCTATATTACTGACTTTCTCTCAAGGCTCAAGTTTTTGCAGGTGAGAATGCTGAATAAATCATTTGGATGAACAGGAGAAATGGCTATGAGTATATGAAAGTTTTGTTGAGTTTGTTACTCCACTTATATTTTCACTTTGTGTGCCTGCAGGACTGGTACGACAGCAGTAAACCCAGCGTGTTCTGGTTGTCTGGCTTCTTCTTCACCCAGGCCTTTCTAACTGGGGCTATGCAGAACTACGCCAGGAAATACCATATCCCTATTGACCTGCTGGGCTTTGATTTTGAGGTCAAAAGATACACACTTTGTGATCCCTCTGTCTCCACTTCAAAGATCTTCCCATACCCTTAAGACTATACTCATCTGTTGTTTTGTTTTCATGATTCTATCTTGCAGGTTCTTCCTATTGATGAGTCAGACACATCACCTGAGGATGGCGTCTACGTTAATGGAATGTTTCTGGATGGAGCTCGATGGGACAAAGAAAGGTACATGTTCATACAAGTGTTATTTTTTAAGAAAAGTGATGTATTATAAAGTGCAAGTTGACTACTGTTTGTCTCCCTGTCATCAGTGGAGTTCTGGCCGAGCAGCATCCCAAAGTCCTATTTGACGTGATGCCCATCATCTGGATAAAACCCAGTGAGTATTACTATGATTACTCATGTACACTGCCAAATAAAACATATGTTATTAATGTTTTCAAGTGTCTATTTCAAACTTTCTTTGTACCTTTGCCTCTTTCTTTCTCGTGCAGCTCAAAAGAACATCAATCAGCCTGAGAAGCTGTTTGTCTGCCCTCTTTACAAGACCAGCGAGAGGAAGGGCACCCTCTCGACCACGGGACACTCCACCAATTTTGTCATTTCCATGATGTTGCCCACTAGCAGGCTCCCTCAGCACTGGATCAAGCGCGGTGTGGCCATGCTCTGCCAGCTTGATGACTGAAATCAGACAACAAACTGTTTAAGATGCAAGCACCTTACTGTGAAACATTGATGCACTTTGATACATTTTTGATCCTCTGTTCCTTCACAATGCAAAATTAAACAGAACATCTGTTGTAACCAAATCTGGGTGTTATGTGTGTATGTGTTTCAAAACTATGGGTTGATATGGAGAGCCTCTGAGAAAGAGCTGAAGGCTGAATCATATACAGCTTAGCCTTTGATAACATTTAACGTGTTGGGAACCAGTATGTCAACATTCTCAAATGATAAGCAAAAAAGGCAAAGTAACACTGTGTACTGTATACCAAAGGCAGTATAATATAAGACAGCACACATAATCATAAAACAAATATACAGTAGAGTATACATTTCTGTGACATTAGTAACTAGCAACCTTGATGTTAAACTAGTGCTGCTATTAATAAAATACAGACGTGCAGGAATTTGTAAAGAATCCTAATTCAAAGTTTAAAGACATACTTTATTTCTCTCTATATATTTTGCTAAACCACATTTTTTATGCTAAACATATATTTTATGTAAGACACAAAACAGTTCTGCATAGACAACCCAGTGTGAGCAGAGCTTTGAGGAGCTGACTTCTGCTCCAGTGTTGGCCTATGCTGATTTCTCATGCCCGTTTATCTTGGAAGTAGATGCAAGTCACAGTGGCTTGGGGACGGTCCTTTCACAGGAAACTGAGGTTGGCGTAAGACCTATAGCATACACTTACAGAGGCCCTCGGCCCATGGAGTGTAATATGACTAATTACAGTTCCATGAAGTTGGAATTTCTGGCAGTGTATCCTATGTATGTGTAATTATGTTACTATAGGTTAACTAATTTTACTTCAATCGTGTCAAGAAGTCTGACTGTGACACAACAATGTCCTCCAACAATTTCTTACTGGCCTCTCTCATCATATGGCTGCAGATGTAGAATATCCTGCCAATATCAGTATAAATATTATAGAAATGACTGAACTTGACTCTGTATCAGTCAGGTGTCTGACTCCTTCAGCTGAAGAACTTATTTGAAACCTTTCATCGTTTCCTTGACACAATAAAGATTTAACAACTTAACAGATCTTCTTTCATTCCTCACCAACAAGACAGGAAAATTCCACATTATTTCTCAGTGTAAATATTCTGTGCATACATTTACAGCCTGTTGAGGCCTTTGTTCCTTTTTTCAATGCCTATTTGCCTCTGTTTGTAACTTGCAAATACCTTGCAACCTATTATTGTGGAGGTCACCATCTGCTGCTATATCAATTCTACAGACATTACTGTCCTCTAGCATATGAAACAATATGGCAACAATATGCCATATGGAAATTTCTACAAACAATTACTCACATTTGTAACTCAATCTCAGCATCAGTATTTAAGATATAAAGTAATAACACTTGAATTTCACAACTTGATTAAAATCTCAAATTGAATTAATCTGAAATTAAAAAAAAAAAAAACTGCCAATGTTATCATGCTGTGCTGGTTAATTATGGCTGCTGTTTTTTTTAACAACAGCTGCTGTTTTTTAATAACAGCTTCTGTGTTATGGGTGAATGTGCATATGAGCTGAGTGGGGCCAGTTGTTGCTGTGCTCAGTGGGTCAAAGCTAGGGGCTGGTTGTGAAGACCCCGTGATCTGATATTTATAGTGGGAGAGATATAAATAGCTGGAGCATGTGTGGGTACCCTACTGGCTCTACTGTTGTAAAAGCTACCGAAGGCACAGCCATTTGACTGAAGGTAAACACCAGACAATGAATAAATAATGCATCTGGAGATAAACTAGATTGTTAGTGTGGAGTTTGCTGTTGGACTTTATGGTTTGTAGCTGTTGGTTTTCCAGGTTATGTTGTTAAATATCCAGGTCATGGAATAGCACTTGTGATATTTATAATTTCTTGTTGTTAAGTTTCTTCATGATATTTCCTACATTCATATTCAAGAAATGTTCCCATCAGTCATTTGTGCAGAAAGAAATGTAAATTGTCTGCAGGAGATCTGCTCTCACGGGGTGATCGAAATCATTAGACTAGAGTATTTTGAAGGCATTTTAGTGCCACTAAAATCACTTTGACATCTAATTCAACGAATGGAATAAGGCTGACCGCACCTATTCTCTGTTTAGTTGCACTGTGCTGTAGTTTACTGTTCCCTGGTGGAATCCAGGGCTGCAAATGGTGTGCGAGTTCTCAGGTACAAGATTTAATGGTCTTGTTTACCTTGTGGCTGTGTTTCCCCAGAGCAGCACCTTGTCTTGTTGACCCTGTCTGGAGTAACAGATGAACACAAATACAGAAGATGACTTTTATCAATCGGAGGACGAGTTGGATGAAGATGAAGCAACCCAATATATAATTGAACAAAGTCTGATTCAATATAGAAAGCTCAAAGGATTGAATCCAAGGTTAACAACTAACCATGCAGTATTAAATCTCTCTCTCTGTACATTGTGTATCACAAAACAATTTTAATCCTTTTCATTTCTCTTGGTAGTGATCTGAAACACAGTGAAGACCCTGATGAGATTTTCAAAGCAATCAAAGAGGGTGAGCTGATGTAATTCTTTAGCCTGTCGACGCTGCTGCAGGATATCATTAAAATTCCCAGACGTTCTGATATATTGTCTTCATATTTAGGTGATGAAGACGCACTTAACAGAATGGCAGTGCAACCAGAGACTCTGTCCCGAGTTGATGAACGAGGATGGATCCCACTGCACGAGGCTGCAGTGCAAGTGAATAAAAGGATACTCGAGATTATCTTCTCAGGTAGTAAGGTTATTAAAATTATGACTCTTTTAAAATACTGGCATGTTGATTAGTTGTTTTGTGTTTGGATCACAGCATCACCCCCAGGTGCAGCCCAGTGTCGTACTCTAAAGGGTGAGACACCGCTGTTTCTGGCTGTGGTTCATGGACTCAGAGAGAACGCCACATTCCTGTTACAGAACGGTTGTAATCCGGATCTCCCAAACGATGAGCAAGATTCTCCATTAGTGGCAGGTACATCTGAGTATAAAACACACCTCTCTTTACAGACACCTAAAGATATCGCCTTTTTAAAAATAATTTTCTTCTCTCCTCTATTTTTAGCTATTCTGAATGACCAGTATGACTTGGCCACACTGTTGCTTCGCTACAATGCCAAAGTAGACCAAATAGGACCACTAAACAGGACCGCTCTGCATGAGTCCGCCTTTTTAGGCCTGGAGAACTTTGTGTATCTGCTCCTAGAGTCTGGTGCCAACCCGAATGCATCTGACATCAAACAGAAAACCCCTCTGGCTCTAGCAGCACAAAATGGACATCTAAATGTGGTGGAGGTCCTTATACAGAAAGGTATATGAGTTTTAATACTTTACTTATTGCAGGGTGCAATAGAGTGTGTACAAGACTGTGTAGATAACTGCTTTTGTTTCATAACCTTTCTATACTGTTTTCCAGGGAATCATCTATTAAATGTATGTTCATTTTGTAGGCGCCCATGTGTGGTGTGAATCAGAGTCAGGCACTATCCTGTTTGATGCAGCAGCATCAGGAAACCCTGACATAATCTCCTTGCTGCTGGACCATGGAGCAGATCCCAACGTACCTCTTTATAGTGGACACCTTCCAATTCACCGTGTGGCCTACCATGGGCACATACTGTGAGAAATATCTATGATACAATATCTAGTGTTCCCACTTTTTAAAATAGAGATTGAACCACTGTCATGTTTTTAATGAGGATTCCTCTTTGACAGGGCACTGGAGCACCTCATCCCAGTGACTAAGCTGAATGCTGTCAAGGAAAGTGGGATGAGTCCGCTACATTCTGCAGCTGCTGGGGGACATGCTCAATGTGTGGAGATGCTGCTCAAAGCTGGCTACGATCCAAACTTCATGCTGCACCCAAGGGTGCGCCGCAACTATGATGATGAGCGAAGGTCTGCCCTCTTTTTTGCCGTTTCCAACAATGATCTTCAGTGCACCCGCTTGCTGTTAGACGCTGGAGCAATGGTGAACCAGGATCCTATCAACTGTTTGCAGGTGGCTCTTAGACAGGGCAACTATGAACTGATTAACACATTGCTGAAATCTGGAGCAAATGTAAATTACTACTCCCGCGTCAACACCACTCACTTCCCCTCAGCACTGCAGTACGCCTTGAAAGACGAGGTCATGCTGAGAATGATCCTTAACCATGGATATGATGTTAAGCGTTGCTTTGACTGTCCCTATGGAGACAGTTCCCATGACTACCCTCCATGGACGAACTCAATGATCAAAGACATGGTGGTGAGGCAAAGCTTGTCTGAGAGAAAAATATTATTTGAATATTTGAATGAATTTCACAGGGGAACCGGTGAAGCAACACTTTTCTAGCTTTCACTTTCACAGCCACATATGTCTTTGTCTTTCCTAGTTCTGTGAGGTGATAACAGTGTCCTGGCTTAAGCACCTATCAGCCCAGGTGGTGCGCATCATGCTCGACTACACCGACCATGTCTCCTTCTGCACCAAACTTAAGGACACCTTGGAGGAGCAGAAACAGTGGCCAGAGATCTGTCACATTCAAAGTAAGAACAGCCATGATCTTGCTGTTTTTTTTTTTCACGTCAGCAAAAGACTACTGATGACTTTACATGAACCCATTGACTTAACTGACTTTATTTGAACTCAGGAAATGCGCGAAGCCTGAAGCACCTGTGTCGGCTGCAGATAAGGGAGCATCTCAGTCGCCTCCGCTTGAGAGCTCCAGTTTTCATCAGCTTCCTTCCTCTTCCTCCCAGACTGAAAGATTACCTACGCTACAAGGAGTTTGATGTTTTCAGCCAGGGTAGCAATGCTTAACTTAGAGTGAAAATACATTTACAGTTGGAACAGATACCAATGTGATAGAAGGGACAGTTTCCAGTAGACTGTATTCATTATCTGTTTGCCTTGATATTGTACATCTGGAAAGTACTTTTCCAAGAATGTTTTAAGTACTTCATGCATTGCAATTTAATTTTTACCTATATGTACTCTTTCTTTTAATAGCATGTTAATGTTGGAGCAAATGGGCTCAAAGAAACATTTATAAAACACTGCAAATAAGATATTATTATTATTATTTTATTTATCATTCTTATGGTAATTGAAGTACTCATTTTAAATACATAAAATACTCAAATGTATAAAATTACAATAAAGTGTAAACCCAGTATCTATTTGAAACTTTTACAATTTAATTTGAAACATCTCAACCTGGGGTAGCAGTGCAGTGGTTAACACTGTTGCCTCACAGCAAGAAGGCTCCTGGTTCAAACCTCAGCTGGGGCCTTTCTGTGTGGAGTAAGGACATATTCTCGCACAGTCCAGAGACATGCACTTAAAGGTCCATGTAAAGGCAATTCTGATATTTCTTTCAAAATATGTTGGGAAAAAGTTGCTGAAAAAATGTAAGACTTTGAACGATATATTACTGAGATCTGGAGTTAGAGGTTAAAATAGTTTTTCACCAGTTTTCAGTCCTGGATTTTGTGGGCGGTCCTAAAGGGTGGCTCGATGACACACTGAGGCCACCCTGAGCATACAACTGCACCCCTAGCAGAGAGACAGAGATTAATTCATCCCGCTCAGTGTTTCAAAGTTATGTCATGTCATTTTCTGGACTCATCTGACACGTCTACTCCCACGAGTGGGCGTGGCTTCAGCGCATTCAGCAGACACGCCCCCACAGTCCATAAACTTGTCGATATTTTTAATCATTCAAATTCAGCTGGCTGGTTAATAACACTTTCTTATTTGGTCTGACAAACTCAGAACACATATTCATTCTTATTTTACACAGCCATTAACGGGTTAATTGGTGACTCTAAATTGCCTGCATGTGTGAATGGTTGTTTGTCTCTATTTGCCCTGTGATGAACTGGGGACTTGTCCAAGGTGTACCCCGCCTCTCACACAAAGTCAGCTGGGATAGGCTCCAGCCCCACCGTGACCCTGATGAGGATATGCGGTTACAGAAAATGGATGGATAGGTTACAAGAAACAACAAATTAAAAAAACTGCAAATAATATAATTATAATTCCACATTCTCAGATTTGTATTATAATAAGGATACATTATTGGAGTTTTATATCTACCAGTATCTAATTAAAACTTTTACAATTTAATATAAAACTGCACATTTCTCTAGTCTCTCTTTGTCATCATCTGGTGGTAGAAAGAAGTATTACAAGAATATGATTGTTCTGTAGGTTGCACCAACCTACAAGAGTTTATAGCATGTTTGTATACCAGTAGTAATTTGTCACTGTGTGGGGTAATCCTGTGGGAAATGTGTTTAAAAATGGATGCATAAAAGTGATACAAAACATAAGAAATGTACTGTATATTTCCCAGTAGAGGGGCATTAATATCTTCATAATATTCACACACATTTTGCTGTTTATTCTTATTGTGTGTTGTTATATGTGAGCACTTCTTTTTATCTCCATCTTTCACACATCCCACCATCACTACATGAATTGTTGCAGCACCTCTGTCCGCCGCTGGGTGGCGCGGATTGCCTCGTATGTAAACATAGTGACGGCAGCGTTTTGCAGTGGTGGAGAAGAACGTGTACGTCATTTTCACAATGGCGGAGGCTGGGTGAGGAAGAGTGTGTGTGTGTGAAGCGGCGCCGTAATCGTTAGAGCTACATTGCCCGTATTACGTGCACGGTGCCCGAAAATGGCCCTGAACCCCAACGCGGTGGGGAAAAGGGACCCAGAATGTACCGAGACGGATGATATCCAGCCGGAGGGTGGCGAACCCCCGAAGAATTCAGCCGCCACCTCGGCCACAGCCAACCAAAATGGCGATCAGCCTGGATGTGGAGACGGTGTAATGCCCGAACAAGAAGCCCCTGAGCGGCGGAGGAGCGTGCAGGCGGACGCCCGGAGCTTTAGCAGCTCTCCTTTGCCGGGCCAGAGACCGAGCGAAGAGCTGCCACGGAGAAATTTTCAAATCCCGAGGAAGATAAGAGAACGGAAAGGTGGTGCCATATCGCTGCAATTTTGAACAGAGGCTGTCCTGTCTTTCATATTTCTGCTGCTGCATGTTGCTAGCCTGCTAACGTTAGCTGTGTTAGCTGTTCTCGCTAGTTTAATGAGTTTTAGAAGAAACAAACAAAAAAAAATATATATATTCACCAACAGTTTTGGGTTTGAATTGAATCGGCTGCATACCATTTCAGCACACGGCTTGGTTGATGCAGCGTGAGTTGTTTTAGACACACACACACACACACACACACACACACACACACACACAGCTTTGGCTAGTCCGGCTCAGGTATCCCCAAGTTATCCAGACAGATGCAGGCAGCTAACGTCCCCGTGAAGGCGCCCTGAAAGCTTGGACTTTGAGGACTGCCCTTTTTTTTTTTTTTTTTTTTTTTGTGAAAGCTCACCTTTTTCACCTGACCCCGTAGTGTGATTGAAATAATGCTGCAGGTGTCATGAGTGTGTTGCAGCCATCACCTGACAACATGTGGGTGTCTCATTGACCTCAGTGAAGGGCATGGATTTGTCCACCCCTCTATTTAAAGTGTTTTCACAGTGCCATGACACTTACAGTGAAATCCTACCCCTTGTCCCTGCTTCACCTGTGTTTCAGAGCATCCCATCTACACCTTCAGTATACAGTCCCCCCCCCACCCACCACCACCATCATACTCCCCATCACATATCAACAAGGTGGTAGTGTCCTCAGCAAAGTGACAGATGGATAGTATTAGAAAAACCTTGCACCATACACCAGTTATTTGTAAATGCAAAGCTGAGCTGGTGTTCTTGGATTGAATATTTAGAGTCTCTCATAAGCAGCCCTGTTTGCAGTATAACTTTCGTTCCCTCAGCTGGTTGTGTACGTTTATATATATAAAATGTCTTACTGCCCAAGTTGGAAACTTAACAACTGTGAGATAGGCTTGGCTGTGTGCGCGCTCCTCTGGCACGTCTCCAGTCCTCATTCACATGACGGATGTTTACTATTTGACACCCCAAGGCTTGAGGCTGAAGATGCTGCACGTAGGATTAGAGCGATGGTTTGGTTTTTCTTCGCGTGTGTGTTTGCATTGACTTATTCGACCTTATGTAAATACTGACAGACTCGGTCGCCCGTACAGTGGTTTGTTGATGTGAGAGTTACTGTTGTTGTTCAGAGTTTTATCAGTCCTAATAACTCTCAAAGCACATTTCAGTATCATGTTGGGATGAGCTGGTTTTTAGCACGCGAGGAATAAGTTTGGCATAGACCAGCGCTTGTTCATTGCAAACACCGCTGAGCTGGACTAAACATGCACAAAGAATCGTTTGCGTGCAAGCACCCAGTTTCCGTTGCTTCATCCTGTACCTAATGTCTTTTATACGAGAACATGTGACTTAAATATTGAGCTAAACACAGGGCACGTGCATCCTCTTCTCATGGAAGAAAGAAACATATATTTTAGATTGATATCTATATAAACAAGAGAAGAGTTCGTTGGTTACATGATGTTGCTCTAAGCTGCAGTTTGGTTCAAAGTTTTGTTGTTATGTGCTACTTTTTGTACTCCTCTGCACATACACACAGGACTCTGCTTGCAGATGCTATATGCTAATCCACTTATTCGTTTCTGTGTGCCCAGGCTTGTACCAGTTTCTTCCCCCTGACAGCCGGGAGTTTAAGGACCTTGTGAAGATTGTGTCGTCGTTTTACTTAGACGCATCATCACGAGGAACCTTCTCGTACTGCAAAGCCAGGCTCATACACAATGAGCTTCTGGAGAAGGAGGTTGGTCATTGACTTTTTTTATTGAAGGAAGCTGAATGTGGCAGTGTTCACAGTACACATTTTTATAGCTCATGCGACGGAGAAGAGCACGTGCTGAGAGCAGGCTGTAATAAAATGTTGTCTGCATGTGATCTTTCAAGTTGCACATTTGGACAGAAAGTCGTGTAGAGTTTGTGAGAGTTTGTTTTGTCTCATTTGTCCATTCTCTTTGTGTGCCAGTTCATCGAGAAGCGGAGAGAGATGAAGCAGGACGGGCGGACCGAACAAGAACTAAATGAGATGTACTGTTTTCTTTATCCAGACAAATCCAAGGTATTGATGGTTGGACAAGTTATAAAGCACGATGGTGTTCTTTTTTTTGTTTTGTTTTGACGTTATTCTGTTCTGTTGTATGTCTAGCTCCAGTGGATCTGTGAGAAGGGTCTGTCGGTCGGACACTCCAGGATTACGACACTAGGAAATCCATCAGTGGGTAAGTTAGACTCTTGCATGTTGCTGATTACTTCAAATGAGGCCGTGTCGTTGCAGAAGGAATGATGGTTTTTGTATGTGCTGCTCTCAAGATCATCATAATTATGATTATCACCAGACATCCTAATTAGTTCCCTTTTTTGAAACATATAATTGTGGCGTATTTCACTTTGTTATTGTTTAGCGACAGAAGATGTTTGATTTAATATTTTGACCTGATGGTTACAATTTAAGGTAATACTCAGTTTAGCTACAGCTGGCTCTGATATAAGCAACAATATATCACTTAAATGTTGACTCATGACTCACTACCCAGTCAAGGAATGAAAGTTTTGTCTGGATAAACTTGAGCCATGAGAATGATTATGATACTTTTCCTCTAATTCAGTTCTCTTGTTATTGTAGGTGTTTATCTCTCCAAATATTCTGATTTGTTACAAATCAATCCCTTTGAAGTGGGCTCGTCTGGAGACATGATCATTTTTAAAGTTATGAGGGTATGGCTACCATTCTGTTTTCATTTTGTGATGCTGATAGATTTCAGATTCTTGTGGGACTTCAAGCTCACCACTGAGTTTTTTTTTTTTTTCCCAGGGCCGAATAAAGCACATCCATGAGAACATGCCTAAGAATACTATAGAGCCTACACCCAAGTTCGATTGTCACTTGTCCAAAAGTGCCAATAGGGTTACGTCTTTGCTGTCTTACAGGGCTTTTGAGCTCACGCAGGTAAACATTGGTTGTTTTTCATTCATATATTGTGTGTATTGTGTTATCAAAGCGACGTTTCATGTTCTTTTATTTCCTGGACAGAATTTTGTAAGTTGTAATGTGTCTTTCTTGTTGTCTTCTAGCAATATTTCTTCGAGTTTGCTTTTGATGAGATCAAGGCACGACCCAGGCACGTCTGCCCCTACGCTGTGGTTTCCTTTCAGTACAAAGGCAAGGAAGCTGCAGCAACTCCTATGACTGCACACAGGTACGTATTCCTGCAGGAAATGGTGAAAAGTCAGCAAGTTTTTTTCAGGCGGATGAAGAGGCTTTCAAGACGTGTTGCATCTCTACGGTGTTCTGTGTTTGTAAACAAGATTTCTGTTTCTCTCCTCAACAGGTTTAACACTATTTCTCCTGAAGGAAGCAAAGGTAAAACATTTTTTTTTAAATCTTGTATATTTGATAAATATGTAACGAAACAAACAAGTCACTATGTGTGGTCTTGAATCGGTGCCATGTCTGTGTATAAAGCCCATTTCACGCCATGAGTGGAAAACTACTTTAACTAATTACCTCAGATCTAATTTCAGCACTGTGGTTGACATGCTCACTTCAAGTCAGATACAAAAGACTGCATTTTAAGGGCTGTGTCAAAAAATGAATGAAAAGTTCTCTTTCTCGTCTGTATCATGTCTGACCTTTGACCTGTGCTGTTGATGCTGTTGCAGGGAAAAGCTGCTACACTGTGTGGAGTGGTCCACTAGTGAACAAGGGTCAGGAGTTATTCCCAGTCTGTTTACGATCCTCCTCACGCCCTTACCTTCCTTTCAAACTGTGAGTAAACCTTCAGTCACTCGTATGAGTCTGTGTATCGCACACAAAACATCTGCACTGCTACTAGAGTCTCCTCTGTTAATCATTAGACATTTTTTTTTGCCACAAAAGATTTTTATGTGCTGAACTTTACGACACACATATCTTTTAGATGAGAAGATGAGGTTCAAATGAACTTGTGCAACACGCAGCCAGTATTTTTACTTGTGTAATCTGTTATGATTTGCACTTCGATAAATCTCTGTGTGCTGCCCTGTAGGCCTGAGAAGTTGGAGGTGAACCGGGGCATGCAGTTGGAGCAGGTCAAGCGAAAGATTCCCTCTGTGCTCTTTTCTTGGGACACGTACAGTGCATCACGGGAAGGTCAGTCTGAACCACACAAGTGTATATCTTATAATTAAATGATAAAAAAAAATGCCCTGAGGGTGTAGGTGCTAATGCATTATTTGATCCAATTATATTATCCAATTTCTTAAGTTATTCTGAATGCTTATGCTGCGTTGTGTGTTCCAGTGTTATCTAACTAAATCCATTGAAGTTATAAACAGTGTGTTTGCATTTATTTCAGATAAATCTGAGCATGCAGAAACTTCATAGATGAGTTATGGGTCTGCTTTGTATTCCAACTTGGTTCCCTTTGTCCGCAGTGATGAAGTGTGGGATGTCCTGCAGCCTGTTTGAGGTGGTGGATGGAAAAGGCAAACCAACCAGCGGCACCTTGGCAGCACTGATCCACAAACTGGAAAGGGACAGGATGGTGAGTCACCCTCTAGCTGCTACCTACCACGTTTTCATGCTTGAAAATCTGCGAGACGTACAAAATCAGTTCACTGAATCACAGTTTGCCAAGAAGAAAAGAACTGTGCTGAAATGAATTCAAGTATACAGAATGTCCAGTTTGTACAAAAATCCAAAATCTGGGAAAAGACAAGAATGAAAATAAGGATTGTCACACGATGTTGCATTTATCATAATTTCATGTAATTAGGGTAGATTTTGTTCCATTAACAGTCCCTTTTGTGGAGGGAAAACGTCTGTCATTCTTGTTTTATTTTTATTTTTTTTGTCCAGCAACACATACTGGTAGTATTATTGCTCACGTTATCTGATACAACACTTCTGACTGTGATATCTACTCTTCTCATTCAGGTGCTGGTGAAGTCCTTGTTTGACAGAGGCTTTCTTTTCCTGCTGTCCTCAGCTCAGATGATTGAGTCCAAAGGTGCCAAAAAGCTTTTTACTCTCCTCTCGTAAATTCTCTGTTGTCAGTTGAACACCTACTTGTTTCCTTGTGTGAGGGTTCAGCTTTTAAAAAAAATAAAAAAATTACTGTTTGTTTTCTAGAGCGGCGGGGGCGGGTGGAGAAGAACCTGCAAGCATTATTCATCTTTCAGGAGTCAAGGATGGTTGTCAAGTATTGTAAGTATTATTCACCATCTCTCCATCTCTTTGTGTTATTGGTTCCCAGAGCCAGCATCATGAAGCTCCCAACTGGAATATTTTATTAGCAAGCAGAGAATGCTTAGATATGACAAAGATCTTTCTCACATCCACGTTCAGAATAATTAAAGACCCTAATTGTTCAGTTGAACGTCTTTTATATGACGCTGACATACGTGTCCTCCATCATAGCATCAAGACTGTTCGAGCCAGAGCCGCTGACGGTGGAGCCTCAGCCTGCTGTCCAGTCCTGCATGGAGCCCTTCATCCCTGCTCTGCACTACGCCTTGTTTAAGCTGCGCCCAAACCCAGGCAAGGACTTGAGCTCTGGGGTGGAGCGTCAGGCCACGGATTACCTAACTCGAATGGATTCGGGCACGGTACGGCCATTCATTCTGCCCGACTACAAATATAACGTGGACGAAAGGACCAACCCGCTCCCAGTGCCCAGACCTAAATTTAACATGGATTCTGTACTGCGGTCTTACGTCCACAACCCCGCCAACTATATTTTACCTCTGAACAAGGCGAAGGACGTCATTGAAAGGATAAGGAACCCCGTACCCGTAGCCACACCTGTACCGGCCCCAGTGGAATACAGCCCCGTTTCTGACTGGGGCGGCTCGGACAGGGGTTCAGACAGGGCAGAGAGACCTGCAGAAAGGCTGCCCCAAGAGAGGCCAGCTCCAGAGAGGCCAGCTCCAGAGAGGCCAGCACCAGAGAGGCCAGCACCAGAGAGGCCACCTCCAGAGAGGCCAGCTCCAGAGAGGCCAGCACAGGAGAAGCCACCTCCAGACAGCAGCAGACGGAGGCCTGGGTTGGCTCACTCTAACGGGGCCCAATCGCAGCACAAGTCTCAGATTGAGTCACAGCCTCAGCCCCCTCAGAGGCTGCGGCTGTCCCAGAACGAGTATGATAAAGACAAGATGAAACAGTTACTAAAGCTGATCCAGCTCCATAAAAAGGCACTAGTGAAGGATCCTGGGAAGGAAAGGGGAGAAGACGGAGCTTGGGACGCCAACAGTCTAAAGAGAAAGTTTGAGGGAGACGAGAGGACGGGCATGAACAAACACCAACGCACAGATCCGCTCAGCAACGGGGAACCCAGTAGAGGTGAGGAGGGCTGCAGCTGCCTGTGTAGCTTGATTTAAATGATGTAATTTAATTTTTGTTTTGATAATTTCCACCTGCTTCCTCCAAAGTCAATTCCTCTGAAAGAATGAATATTATATTAGTTTCGCAGTCTGATCAGTTCACTGTAATTGCACTGCAAATTAAAAAGAACATTTCCGCTTCCCATTGGCGCTATAATTATAAGCAGCAAGTGTATTGGCTCACATCAAAATGAAATGACTTACGATTGTTTACATTTGAGGTTGTTATTTCTGCAACTTGTAAAAGTTCACATATTTGCAATAGTGCATGTTCTTCACATTCCCCGTATACGTCACATGAAGTCTTTAGTTATAAAAGAGCTGAGGGTATTCTAGTACGCTAATATACCAGATTTAGCAAATGCCTGTAACTAATTGTGTGTACACTG
Source organism: Miichthys miiuy (assembly GCA_036365135.1). Lineage (NCBI taxonomy): Eukaryota > Metazoa > Chordata > Actinopteri > Sciaenidae > Miichthys > Miichthys miiuy. The sequence continues at coordinate 12,626,361 of CM071606.1, read as the reverse complement.
CTAGGAACCCAAGCAGATGAGATTGGAGATGAGGGTGGACAGAGTGACAATCTGGCAGCAGTGATGGAAAGCATGGGCATCTACGACACTGACCTGAGGGCTCGTGGCAACACCAACGCCTCCGCAGTCAACGAGACCCAACGCCTTCTCAAAATCCTCCTGGCTACTCTCAACAAGGCCGTCGCTCAGGGTTCAATGTCCGTGCAGTCGAATCATGGCGAACCGTCGTCGGGGTCAGGAGCGGTGGAGCCTGTCTTCCATGATCCAGATCTCAGAAAAGAAAATGAGCCAGCATCACAAACAAACTACACAGAGGTGAGTGCAGTTTTGGAATATTTTACCAAGCAGGAAATGTATTCGTAGACCTTTGAAATAACTGTTGTTTTCTCTGTTTAGGAGGACATGGACTGTAGCCCTGGAAGTCCACTCAGCGCAGGCTCCCCACCAGAGGAAGCTCACACCTCAGACGACCCGACCTGGGTTAACCCCATCAATGAAGGTATGTCAAAAGCAGTCAGCACACACAGACCTATCCCTTGTAGGCATATTTAGATCTGGGCACCACCGTGACAAGTCTTGCCTGTTTTTCTCCAGATAAAGCACAGCCCTTTCCTGAGCCAAAGCCCGAGCCGGAGCCTGAGACGGTGCCAGCGCCGGAGGCCGTGACAGTGACAGACAGCCACCCAGAGCCGAAGACGCCTACAGCCTTGGAAGTAAAAAAGGTGGCTGCACCACCCACGTTACCGGTCGTAGAGGAAGTTCCCTTCAGGCCCTCCATCAGCCTGGACACCATACTCAACCAGGAAATTCACAGTCTTACCTCTGACATTAAAAACATCATGCAGACTCACCACATCTGCTATACGTCGCAGCTACCCCCACGGTTGCCTCCACGCCACTGCTGGCTGCCCAACAGCTGCTTCTCAGACTTTGTTGTACCCTACGTCACCCCTGTCCCCATTCAGGGACATGTCAAAGCACTGTGTGAGAAGATGGACAAGTTGATCCCATCCCCACCTGCTCCCTCCAAGGTCACTTCACCACCTCCCCCAGTGACAACATCTAATCTTACAACACCACCCCCCACCCCCATCCAGACTTCTAAAACTAAAGCAGAGCCTTCTCTGTCAAAGAGCACCACCTCCTCTCAGAGTGGTAAAATGGTCGCTGTCAAGGAGACGGCATCTACTAAGGCTAAAACAGACGCCCAGTCAACAGAGTTGGGGGGAGAGATCTATTCTCCCTCTCAAGTCACACCAAGCTCTCCAGAGGGCAACTTCCAAAACCCAGGCCGTGCTTCTGGGAGCGGGTCTGGCCTGCTCGCTGGCAGCCTAATTGGTCAACTGAAGCCTGAGGTTTTCAGCAGCCTGGTGGAGATTTTTAAGGACGTCACGAAGAACACAGTCAAATTCTACATCTACTCCGGGGATGAGGGGGAGGAGAGCACTGTCTGCAAGGAGATTAAGGTACAACACAAAGTTTACATTTTTCAAGTTTTCAGAGCTCAAGGTGATGTCTTCCACTTGCTTGTTTTATCTATTCAAAAGCCCCAAAACACCAAATTATTCAGTGTACATTTAAGTACAAAATCCTCATATTTGAGAAGCTGGAACTGCCGATTTTATTTGAATAAACTACCTAAACTTTAAATGGATTATTAAAGTCACTGTAAATATTCTGTGACTCATTTAACAGCTCTACTTCAAAGTGTTATTACTTCAGATTTTTGCAAAGTTGCACGTCCATTTTCTTTCACATTCTTCATCCTTAATTTAAATCACCCTTTTTTTATTGCAGCCAAAAAGCCTCCACAGCGGTCTTAAGTAGTACGATGTGTCAGCATACACAAGTGGATATACAGATCTACTGTGGGAATGTGAAAGGCTACTGTAGCTCCTCTTTGTTACCGTGTTCCACGTCTTAGTGCTCAGCTCTTTCTGTATCTGTCAGTTAGTCCGCACTTGTACATGTAAGACAGGATGCATTCATCTGTCTGTCTCTGACAATTACGCCTTTCCTGTCTGTCACAAAGGGATACTTGAAAAGTCTTGGCAACAGCGAGTGCAGCCCGCAGACGTTCCTAGAAAACAGCAGCAGTTTAGATAAGCTCCTCATCATCATCCAGAACGAGGACATCGCCGCACACGTGCACAAGGTATGATCACCTCCCATCACCCTCTCCATGTCAGTCACAGTCTTATGTCACTGATTTGTAGTTCAGATGACTCTGCACTGATCAAACAAACAAAATACAGAATGCATCTGCTGCAATCTGATTGCTATGCATATATATGACCAAAGTATGTGTAAAAAAAATCTTTTCACCCTGCAGATCCCGGCTCTGGTGTCTTTGAAGAAGTTGCCTTCAGTGAGCTTTGCTGGAGTGGACACTCTGGACGACGTCAAGAACCACACTTATAATGAGCTGTTTGTGTCTGGAGGCTTCATGGTGTCTGATGAATTTGTCCTCAACCCTGACCTCATCACACAAGGTAAGTTTTACTTTTCTTTGCGGGAGCTGTGTGACTTCACGGAAATATCAGACGACGGACGATATTTAATACAGAGCTTGCGTTGCTTTGTTTTGTCCAGATCGGTTACAGGGGCTGCTGAAGTTCTTGGAGGAGCAGAGCACCCCTGAACACCCCTGGCAGTGGAAGGTACACTGCAAGTCCCAGAAGAAGCTTAAAGAACTGGGGAGGTCAGTAGGAGTTCACCCAAAATAGAAGTAAAGTGTTTTTAAGCATCTTGACTCGAGCTGTGACTAAATATCTGTGTATTTGCTTCTGTTAAAGGTTAAACACCAATGCTATGGGGCTGCTGAACCTCCTTACAGCCTATCAGAAGAAGCACCTAGTCGAGTTTCTCCCGTATCACGAGTGTGACACCCAGTCACGTCAGGCGCCAGATCTGGAATGCCTGATCAAGCTCCAAGCTCAGCACACGCAACAGCGGCACCTTATCTTCCTCACAGGTATCGTCATCCGTCTTTACATCTTGTCTTCGGTGTTGAGGCGTTGCTGCAGGATGCCTCCTAGCTGAATAAATTAGATACATTTTTAGAATGATACAAAAGTATTTATGATAGTGTTGTCCTTAAAGTGCTCGCTGAATTTTGCATGTTGTGATTTTTACAGAGAGGCCATTCGAGATGTTCCTGCAGTACTCCAGAAATGGAATAGTAATCGGGAGCATTGACGACGTGATGAGCGGCTTCCACAGTCTGATTGGCTCCATCAATCAGAACGAGCTTCCAACACCGCCCTCTACTGGTGGGTAGCGTCAACAGAAGGACTAAACACCAAGATACTTCAAGATTTCGTGCATTTGCTTTGTTGACTTGTCTTTTGTTGTGTACAGTTATCTCAACAGTTAAGAGTTTAATGCTGTTAATGTATCTGTAACGCATTTATTTGATAATATCTTCCTCTCCACTTCTCCATTTCGCTCTCTCTGCCCTTTCCTGCTCTTCCCAGTAGTGAATGATGAGTGTGTGGAAGAGGAGGACATGTCATTAGACTCTGATGATGGTGAGCCACCCACCATATCGGATCCCTCGGAGCAGAACCAGGAAATTGATAAGAGGAATCCTCCACAACCGCCTCCACCGGACATGGAAGAGTTTCGTCCTCCACTCCCAGAGCAGCAGGCAACCCCCGAGAGAACTCCAACGCTGTCTGACTACAGCGCTCTCAAAACCGCCATCTCTCAGTTCAAAGCCACCAACCAGATGGGTTTAGGCACTTCAGACATTGGCAGTTTGTCGCCGGGAGGTTTTTCAGTGAATCCACATCAAAGCTTCCTGTGTCCCTCAGCCTCGTGGTCATCCTACACTGGCTCCTCTAGTTATGCGGCCTCCCCGGCCTATCCTGCCTCGCCCTGCAGCAGCACCCACGAACAGGAATACCGCCCCCCAGCCACAGCGTCTGCCACAGTCCCAACCCCACCTGTCATGGCCACACCAGGACCTCTAGCCAATTTGGCTTCCCTCCCTTTAGAGGTTAAACCTCCCCCTCCACCTCACCTCATGATGCTGGGTCACACATATGGCTCGGACACTGGAGGAGCTGGGGCTTCTGGGAACTCTCCGCTCACCACTTCCCTCCCCTACACAGACCACACTGACTCAGCCCAGCCTGGTTACATGGCTGGCATTCCTAAAAATGCTAGTGGGACCCCCATGCAACACGACAGGACACTAAGTGGACCTGGGGACAGTATATGGGGGACAGCAGGGGCCACTACTTGTGAGACTGCTAACAACAAGGGTGTGGTCATGTCTGGCCCAGTGGACCCAAGTGGGCTTCCTAAGACTGGGGAACCCCTCGGAGGTTGCACCCCTGGCAGTCAGGGGGGCAGGACTCAGGTGAATTGCACTGACAAGCTTGGTGATACTGTGGGCATTCCTGCAGTAGCCACCAGGGGGGGCTCAGTGGTCAGACCTAAGCTGCCTCCTCATCCAATGTGTGGTATGGGCTATGGTGGCATCCCTGGACAGATGGATCATGGGCCAATGCGGGGTGGTATGGGTCCTGGTTCTTTAGGGAGCTATCGAGGGAGAGGAGTCCCCCCAATAGGACTTTGGCCTCGGCCAGGACGAGGACATGATCGGGGGGGTGGGACTGGAGGTGGACCTTGCTCTTGGGGTTACCCAGCAGGCAGGGGTGGGCCACAGGATTACTACTCGGACTACACATACTCTCACAATTATGCCCCTGAATAGACAATCAACATAAACCAAGGGGCAACACAAACGCCATACTCCAGAGACTAATAGAGCTGGCTGAATGTATATATTTCCTTGTCAAAACACCTTGATTGAAATCATAAATAAGGATCCTGGTTTTCTACATTAATAAAAATTGATACAGGCAGTGCCGAGTGTCCTACTGTCGTGTAAACTGTATGTACACTCTTTCCATGTGAGCTATTTGAGACCCTGTTCAAACCACTATATTTATATTTGCCAAGAAATGTCAATGGCCTTCCAGCTTCTCGGAAATTTATCATGTTATTTCTGTTTGTCCGGTTTTGAAACAGTTTGTGAACAAGGGGAAAGGCTGATATTTTTTTAAGGAAAAAAAAAACCTAGTGAATCAAATTTCACTTTTGCTGTTGGTTTTCTTTTTTTTTTCTTTTTTATTTTACATATTTGGTTGTCCTAAATTCTATTAAAATAAAACATTTCAAATCTTTGTTTGTGTGACCAGTTTGATGACAGTGTCAAACTATTAAAAATATAAATCATGTAACTGTTTTACTGTCCTTTCACTAGAGCCGTTTTATTCAGGTACCAACCATTTCTATGTGCAGTTAGAGGATGTATAATTGAACCTCACACTTATTTATATTTAAATATTCTCGAGTCAACAGGTCAGGTTTCTATGAGAAAGTGTGTCGGTGCTCAACTGGTGTATTAAAACAAGCTTTTAAATACTTAATAAAATGTTGTTTTTGACTATGCCAGAAGACACAAAGGGCACTGCAGTAGAAATCAGTTAAATCTATTTTCTCCAGCAGGGTAAGCTGTGTGTGGGGAGTAGTTTGGAGGAAATGCAGCACTTAAACTCCTTAAGGCTCCATGCTGAGAGCCATTGGCCTCTCAACTTCACCACTGCTGAAAGGATCATCAGGAGGGCTGATGAGTTTATTGTATTGTTTTGTTAACTCGGTGCAGTTCAGGTTGGAGACAAACACCAGAGGGCGCTGTCTCCTCTTGATGTGGAAAATAGGTTAACATTATATCTCTAGAGCCCTATTCCAGTTGTGCAGTACAGTAAATATGCCATGGTAACTTAAAAAGTAAATCAATTGGAGCTAAGACCGCATAACACAAATACATGAGCAGGATGTGTGTGTGTTTTTTTACAGCACCCTGTTACACACTCCAAACTGTTACAGTTACACCTAAAATATAAAATACCCTCCACAAATGCAGTTTGCAATTTGTGCAAGTGAGTCATATTTAGAAATAAGGAAATATAATACAATAAAAAATGAACTAAATAAATAACATACTGAGATTCAGACAAAAATAACAGCCTATGATGAATATAAGTAAGTCATTTTTATAAATATCACTGTGTGTTATGTATATGATTTGTATATATTGTTAAAATGTAATCAAGAAATATATAAGATTACCTTTCAATAGCTAATAAATAGCAAGAATTGTCATACGATCATCCCTTTAAATAATCATGAAATTGTTTGGTTTTTTTGGCCACTGGGTGGCAGCAGAAACAAGATGTGCACACATCAAATGACATATTACCCTTTGAACTGAGGAGGCTGGCCTGTTAACAAGCAGTTACCCGTTTCCACAGCAGCATTTATTTGGAGTCACGTAAGTCCAAAACTCACTCTCCTTTTTAGCTCTGTTTTGTTCTCCGCCAACTCCTGATGAAAATAAACGTCTCTTTAGCAGCTAATGCTAAATACTCCACCATGTGCACCAGCTAGCTAACCTTAAGCTAGTTGCTAACTTTGTCACTTTAGTACTAGGCAGGTAGTTTAGCAGCACTTTTTCACTGGAAACAGCAGACTGGACTCAGGGCTAATGAGAACAGTGAGAGTGAACAAATGCAAAGTTGTGACCATTAAACCACAACAATCAGTTAAACTGCTCCTCTAGAGCTGCAGAGATCCACAGATTTGGGTGGTAATTGTTTGGTTCGTCAGTATAAGCATGGGTGGAAGTCCAACTTTCTGCAATAACTCTACTACATTTATTTTATAGCTGTAGTTTTCAGATTAAGATGTTACATTAAACAACGTGATGGGCTTATAAAATAAATTACATTGTTTTTGGCTTGCAGCCCCAAAGAGACATCCCCCCCCTATAAATGTCTCACATGGGTTCATTTGAATAAGCGTTTGAGGCCCAAAGAGGTCAAATTGTCTAATCATTTACAAAACCAGCAGCAATTATATAAAAAGTCAAAAGCTAAGATAAACTTGCATAGCAGAACTTTGTTTTTTTGTTTTTTTACTACCCCATTAATCATCTGAGGACACACCAGATTTGTTTGACGTGCCAGACCTGTAGGTTGGGAACCACTGGACTAAAAATAAAGTAATTAAAACTTGACACACCTCGATAAATTGCAGCAATAAAATGTTGCTTATGCATTGATGCATCAGTATTAACAATTTGACAAAGTCATGATAATACATCAGTTACTGGGGCTGCAACTAACAATTATTTTTATTATTCATTAATCTGTTGACAATCTTCATCATTTTCATGATATATTTAATCTGCTGTCCTCTTGAATTACATCCTTGTGATTTCAAAACATTTTTGCGTGATGAGCGTGACAGATGGCACAATATGTCAGAGTACTGAGAAAGAGGCTGTGTTTATTTTTATTAATTTTTTTTTTGTTTGTTTTGAGATGTTTTCAGTTATCCGATATATCATCATAATTTTCTTGATTTATCGATTTGTTTTTTGGTACAGAAAATGTCAGAAAATGGTGAAAAATATCGATCACCATTCCCCAAAAGTCCCAAGGCGACGTCTCCAAACTGTCTTGTTTTGTCGACATCCCAAAGATACTCAGTTTGCTGTCATAGAGGACAAGAGTAACCAGAACATTTGGATGTAAAAAATGATTAAAAACGATTTATCATTTATCAAAATAGTTGGCAGTTCATTCAATTATTGATTAATCAACTAATTATTGCAGCTCCATCAATCACAGGGGCCATTTTCCTGCAGAATAAGTACTTTTACTTTGAATATTTAAAGCAAATTCACTTCATATACCTATGTTTCTTTACTTTAGTAGGATTTTGAATGATGAGGATATTATTCATTTATTTTAGGGTCACAAACCATAATGTTGGACACATTGCAAGAAGAAAAATGAAGGGATCAGCATAGTTATTGCAATTCATCCAAAGGGTACCGCGGATGTTTGTACCAAATTTCATGGTAATCTTGGCAATAGTTGTTGAGACCTCGTGGTGGTGCAAGAGGAAAAGGGGACAGGGGATCATCAAAGTCATGAAGATTCATTGCCTAGAACGATGAATATCTTTACTATATTGTGTGCCAATGCATCCAATAGTTGTCAGGATATTTAAATAGAAATCATAAATGTCAACCTGCTGGCAGTGCTAGAGGGAAAGTCAGGAGATCATCAAAGTTAGTAAGTTTCATCCTCTTGGGTCTATGAACGTGCAAAATGTCATGGCAACCCAACCAATAGTTTCAGTCTGGACCAAAGTGGTGGACTTTGCCTCCCTGGAGCCATGCTGTACCATAAAGTACATTATTAAGTATCACTGGTGCTACAAGCCATTATAGATTGGGTACATATACTGTCTAATACAGTAAATTTATATTTTTAATGGAAATAATAAAGCCATATTTCATCAGTTGTCTTTTAGTGGAAGGATAATAACAAGGGAAGCACCATAACCGCATGATACAATGAAGCTGGTAGAAGAAGTGGCATAAGCTGAACACAGAGGAATAATAAAAGACACGAGGATGTTGTAGAAAACTGTTCAGGAGCAGCAATATAAAACTTAAAATACTTTCAGTCATTGTGCCTGTCAAATCTTATAATATCCAGCTAAATTCTACTCACCGAAGCACATAACGGCCCCGGGGGGTCTAATTCTAACATGCTGAATGACTTAGGTCATGATGTATTACTGCATATGCACTTTGTTTGCAATGAAATGGGATCAATTTATAAATTTGATTAATGAGGCATTCATGCTCCGTGTGCCCCACAGAGATCCGACTGAGACCGGAATCCTGTTTGACATGTCGGACATCCAGCTGCATCACAACGCTCTTAAAAAAACACAGAACACGGCCTGCGTTCATATTCAGTGCAGAGGTATGATAAACAGCTTGTTGTCTGGTGTGCGGCACTCCACATTTATTTTAGTCTTTTTTGGGAAGTAACCAGCCTACCTCCTCAGGAAAAAAAACAAACAAACTACAGGTATAGGTATAGTATAGGCGGCTGCTGGACTGTCCCGAAATAAATGCTGCTGTGTGTGTTTCTCGAGCACATATACCAAATAAAGTGTCCAATTAGAATGAAATAAGGGGTTTTGTCGTTTTGCTGACATTGGGCCTCAACTGAGCCCGTGTATGTGGGTGTTTCAGCGTCTGAAAGATGTGTATGTATCTGCCACAGCTGGATGCCTCCACTCCAGCCTGATGAATGTTTTGACAGTTCAGTAATAGCCCCTGTTGACAGTCAAGGCAGCCCTCTACGACTGAAAGCAATTCAACTTGTGCTATTCAGAGTAAAACTCCCCTTTCACAGTAATTAGATTCTTGAATAAGATGATTTTGAATCCCTCGGAGCTCAGCGGAAGTAGGGAAAACAATTAATCTGGAAAGGAAAGTGCATGCTTTAATTGAAGCCTGATGGAGTGTTTTGCTTTGGAGAAGGGCATCTTTTAAAGCATCAAGGGGTCCTTCCTTTACATCTGGGTAATTTGCTAGAGCAGTTGAGAATAATTTGCAGAAAGACAGAGACATGTAGCCCTGCACCTTTTTGTGTGTAGTCCAGTGTTATTGGTGTAATTATTGGGCTATCTGTTAATGTGAACAAATGAAAAAGGGGAACAGTGTATCGCTCTTGTTTTCAGCAAACTAAATCCGTCTGTTTATTGCATCCTCATGTTTCAAATGAGTAGGAGTATGGGTGACAATTTGATAGAGTGAAATTTTCATTTATAGAGTGCTGTTTATACCTCGTTTTTTGTTTGTTTTTTTCAAAATGCACTGCCGAGGCCTCCCATTATCAGTAAAGTACTTGCTGTTACAAGGTTAAAATAAAAATGCGGGATACCAAATGGCATCAGGATACTAACTTCACTCATTCTAACTCTGACACGCTGCCCACGCTCAGGTTGATTCCCTAAATCGGCAGTGTGTGCTTACATAACCGGGGTCACTTGTGGATCCTCTGTGCGAAATAGAAAGCCCTTAATAAAAAGTGCTCACATTATGTCCTCCATGTTTTAACCTGTCTGCTAATCATACGAGAAACAATAAATCCCAACCCAGCTGTGTGTGCTGTGTCAGAGAGCGGAACCAGATTAGAGGGATTAAAAAAAAAAAAACACTGAAATTGACAAAGCACCTGTTTATTTTTATCCTCACGGTAATCGCCTAAAACCCCAACTCACCACGCCGTGTAATGTCTGTAGCACGTTGTTTCTGAAAAACAACAGGTCACGATGTTACATCATCACAGTTGCGTAATCTTTCTGCAGGGAATTAAAATGTTGTTTACCATTGCGAAAACATTTTAAACTTTAATAAATGTAATAAGTAAGTGTGATTAAACAGAGTGGTGCATCACAGTTGTGTTCCTTTAGTCTAACGGATTTTTGCTTAATCCCTGAGAGTTTAATAGTGATGAAACTCAGTGCTATCAGAGAGCTGGTCCGTCGCAGTTTACCGCCCGGCTGCCCATTTGATTTTTGGATTTCCACCTTTTTTTTTTTTTGTCTGTGAATTGACATTCAACTGGCACAACAATATTAGTCTCCTTGGGCTGGAAATGAGTCAAGTTTTAATTAAAGACTTAGAAATAATCAAAGGCCCACACCTCCAGCAACACGCTCTCCTTTGTGAGATGCACGGTTACTGGCAACTTCTCTTTGACATTATATGAAGGATTACATCTAATCCTGTGCAATCTCGATGCAATCCTTACTCCCACCCAGTGTTTGCATTGAGATTAAACTACAATCTCAAAACATTATGGATGCAAGGACTTGAAGAAATTGATTTGTTACTGGTTGTCTCATCAGGTTTTAAATATCCCTTCATCCCCAACCATCCATATGCTCTCTTTGGTCTTTCGTGTCATCGACTTTATGTGCATGCAAGCCTTTCTTCAACATCTTGTTTTATCTGCCGTGTTGCAGTGTCAACAAACAGTGTAATTCTGTCATTTGAGGCATGTTATACTGAAACAAGCAAAGCTATACAAAGTAAAGCCCCCATGCTGGGTTTGGATCAGATCTGCTTGAATAATTTGTCACTTCAGTTCAAATTTTTGTGGTTGTGCTTGTTCTGCAGCATTCAAAGTGCTCTGCTGTGTTTGATCAAAGAGATGCTGTCTTTGAAGAGCGGCCCAGTTTGTGTTTGTTTTTGGTTTGTTGACACTTCTGATTTCTGTACTTCACTATTTGCCAGATAAGCAGAGCGGAGATTGTCATTGTTTTTCCGCTGCCAGATTAATGCAACAGGTTTTGTATGAGATATGTATATGTATGATGCATCACTGCAGGATGCACCTCTGTTTTCTGCTAGATAAGAGTTTTAAATGTTTACTAAAAGCACAAAAACATCCATAGCTTTGCTTGCTGTATCTTAATTCCCCCTTTTTTTCTATGATAGCGACGGATTTGCTAAAATTGCCTTCTAAATCAAAAGTATATCAGCAGAACAGGCAACTCAAAGGGAGCAAATCCTTTATTGGAAACACATGGAACAGAAGCATTCAGGAGTTGAAAGTTTAGGTTGCTCCATGTTTAAGCTACATATTAGAAGAGATATAAGCTGTATATTTAAAAGTTATCTTCGGCTGGTGCGGTGCTAGCGCCTGTCTCTACCACACTAAATATGGAGCACCTGAGCTGAGCTACGATACACAGGCTGAACTTACTTTCTGCGGTCCGTTACAGTCATAAACTTGAAGCGTTTTTTTAATCCTTGTTAAACACTCTCTGAAAAGTGAGCCAGATTCATCCGCTGATCCCACGAGAATTATTCCCTCCTAAGTTCTATACGCAGAGAAGTTATTAGCTGATTTTTAGGGCTGATAATGGCTCTACTGTGATTTAGCAACGTCAGTACACAGAGGATAATAAACCAAAGTTGAAACTTTCATTTCGACTACCGGACCAGATGACAGATGAAGAGCAGAATTGGAACAGGAGATAGTGGGTTTTTTTTTGTTCGGCGGACTTTTAACTGCAGCTGGCAGTCTCTGGAAATAGACATGATGTTATTTTTTTTTTTTTTTACAACGTTAACAATCACTTCTTATTGCATCTCACGGCTAATTCCTGAGTAAGGAGTTTTGCTTTGTCCAGAGCCTTGCTTCCACCTCAATAAAGGGAAAGAAAAACGCATGTTCAGCGTCAACATTCAGGCATCCACGCTGTTCCTTCTTCACTTATCATTGGCTCCATGAAAGCTACATGCTTGTTAGTTTGCCGGTCTCTCGGGGAGGTGGAGAAAACAGAAGTAAGGGTGCTGGCGTCGTAGGTCGCAATGGGGATAACTGGAGGTTTGGGTTGTTTACAGCAGCTGCAGCGACATGGAGTCAGGTAGAGGTACATTAGGATGAAGACCATAGTGACCACACAGCCCAGCAACGTTGTGTAGCCGGTGTTGAATGACTCTGCTGCAGGCAGCAGCACCGTCACATTCACCTCACGGGTTGCATTCAGTGCCTGTTTAATATCCAGAGCTGTGCACACGTACAGACCTGAGTCATTGACCTTGACTGCTTGAATCTCCAAGGTACCATTAGCAAACAGGCTAATTAGCGTGTCATTTATGCTGCTTTGGGTGATGTACCCCTTGCTGGGGGATAGCCATGTAAATGAGAGGTCTGTGCCATTCAGGGACGTTTGGCAATCTAAACGCACCCTTTCTCCCTCTGAAACCAACACATTGGACAGGAGCACTGTCACTGGCTGTGAGACAACTTTTTCCAAAGTGCAATTGTGGAAGAAGCGGTTGTGTCGCAGGAAGCGGATGGTCGCTTGTGGGTCCCCATAGATGCTGCAAGTGTGCTCATCTGTGAAGTCTTTCAGTGAGTCATAGCCCCTCAGATTCCAATGCCAGAACACACTATACATGGAGCAGTCACAGATCAGAGTGTTGTTGTAGAGGTACAGCCCCCGCTGTACCAGCCTGGGCAAAGCTTTCACATCCTCCCATGGCAGACGAGTCATACGGTTGGACGAGAGGTCCAGCATGGTCAGGAAAGGATGACTGTGGTCTTGGATGGAAAAGAAGGGGAAGTCTGTGATCTGGTTGATGCTGAAATAGGCCTTTTTTAGGCTGCTCAGACCACTCAGTGTGCCAGCTTCCACCTGTAAGATCTTATTATTGTAGAGAAGTAGCTCCTCCAGCCTCCACAGCCCCTGGAAGTAATGCTGCTCTACCACTTGCAGCTTGTTAGAGGACAAGTCAAGGAGCCTGAGACCGGAGGCGTTGTTAAACACCCCACTGCCAAGGGAGCTGAGCTGATTGTGGGCCATTCGGAGATTTTCCAGCCTTGGCATCCTGTTGAAGCTGCCTGGACCCAGCCAGGACAGATGGTTGTGGCTGAGGTCAAAGGTGACAGAAAAGGGGGGCAGGGATAAAGGTATCTTGGCCAGACCACTGGAGCTGCAGCTCACTGTGTCAGATACACAGAGGCACATGGATGGACAGGTCTCTTGAGAACCGTGGAGGAGACAGAGCAGCACGAGTAGAGGACCTGGATACAGTCCACGGGTCATGTTTCCTGAAGTCGGATCCTTCTAATCCCTCTGGACCTCCCTAGTTGGATAAGAATCAAATGAGAAACAGCATGATATATTAAACAGCAATTCTTTTTTTGACCCACCTCCTGCTTCAAGCTGTTCAACAGCCACGTAATACAATAAGGTTAATGCTATACACAAACTCTCTATCTATGGCAGAACAAGAAAAATTGTTCAAATATTGTTGCCTCGAAGCCCTTTTGCCCCAGAAAAATCTCACCAATGCTTCACCTTTATGTAGAGATGTTTCTGTATACAGATAATAATACAAGCATTATGTATTTTTAGTGCAGCGATCATCGTAGGGCTGGAACTAATTTAAAATCATTTTTCACAAAGTTTTCTCGAAGTACAAGGATGCATCTTGACGACAAACAGTCCAGAACCTAAACACATTCAGCTGACTATTACAGAGGAAGACAAACAACAGATAATATTCACATGTGAGAGGCTGGAACCAGGAAATGTTTCAATTTGTTTAATTAAATAATGATTAATTGGATTATGAAAATATCTCTCGATTAATCAACTGTTTGAACTGTTTATTGTCCACTTTTAGAGCATTTAAAAGTCACTTCACCTTTAAAAAGATGTTTCTTCGTTGTTTGTATCAGCTGATGAACATTATCAGAGTTGAGTTCAAACTGATTTCCCGCTGTCTGGATGAATTTGAAGACAGAAAGAGGAAAAGTTCACACACCACTTCCAGTCAAGTGAGCAATTTGGCTCACTTACTTAATCCCGTGCTCCCTTCCAAAAAAAAAAGAGGGGAAAAAAAAACGCCAAATCCAAAGTAAACTGCTTAGCGACAACACAAGCCTCTAACTTTCTTGTGTCTTTGTGCTCTTCAAAGCTGTATCATGTCAGTTAATCCTCCCAACATTGCTGTCTAATCCGTATCTTCTTCTTGGATCTCATGGAACAATGCTTTTCCCCTCAGCCAAGTTTAAGGTCCCCCACCCAACCCCACCTCCTACTGTCTTTCTCCTCGTCCCAAATGAGAGTGCTGCTCAACAAACATCCTGCAGTGCTTTGCAGTGTATAGCAAATAGCACAGAGCTCACTTAATCTCCCACAATCCCCTCCTCCTCCTCTGTGTCATTTAGAGCCCAGCCCTGTGTCTCCCTCTCTCATCATTAAGTAATGATACTGGTGGCTGCCCTTCCTACTCTCTTTCTCTCTTTCACCGTCTCTCAACAATATCAGTTTTCTCACAGTATTCTTTTAATATCATATTCCATTAAACTTTTAGTGGCTTGCTTATTAACAGATGAATGTAAGCTAGGAGCCTTTCTCATGAATTTTACATGTTTTATCTGGTAACCTTTCACCAATAATCCCAAAGGACATATTTAGCTATGCCAACTGGACTTTTTTTTCCTTCTGTGTTTATGTATTTATGTGTGTGTGTGTGTGTGTGTGTGTGTGTGTGTGTGTGTGTGTACATTTGTCTGGATGTCACTTTACTTATTGTAAATACACTTGTTCTTGTGAGTTCATTCATTTTGGTCAAACCTGTCCACCCCTCTATACCTCTGTGTATTTTGTCTTTCTGAATGTGAAGGACTCCTCCTCGCCACGTTCCTTTCTATTTTTGTGACTTTTGACTGGCTGTCCCATTGCCCTGCACACACACACACACACACACACACACACTTCAATACACACTCCTCTGCAAGCGCCTTAATCAGTACATCCTTTCTTTTCTCTCTGAGCCCCCGACATCCCTCCTTCCCCTTGGCTGTGGGTTTGACTGGATATATGCTGTCCATGCTGCTTGGTCATGGTGGTCGTGACAGCTCTGATTTCTGTCACAGTGAATTAGCTCTGCCTCCCAGCAGCCACCTCCTCACTGCCTATCCCCAACCCTCCACCTCTTCCCTATAAATGCTCGGGGCTTTGACTGACTCCCACTCACTTAGTCACTCTGCAGAGGCACATAGCCGATTCCCTGTGGATTCAGGCTCTCTGGTCGGGGGTTCAATTCTCAAAAGGTGGCATGACGGGAGCAGATGCAGAGGCCACGGGAAGATAGACGCAGAAAAACTGAAGGAGGATGTAAGGTGTAAGGCTTCTGACTGAGAGTCAGGTTACAGTATTCCTCCTCAGTGTTGGGATTAAGAATAAGAAACCGCATTTGGATGTATTTGTGTTGAAATGAACAAGCTCGATCACCATCTTTGGCATTGTGGCATTACACACAATCTTGTCCCAAGGCTAGTCATCAGCTTGGCTGGAACATGTAAGAAATATATACGCCCACACGTGTACATTTGAGATATGTTAGGAAAAGATTCAGAACAAGCTCTCCTTGTAGGCGTAGGTGGTTTATATCATGGCTCAGATGGCCTCCAAGTAATATGTATCTGTTTTCCCGTATATTGAACTTACTGTAAAGGAAACCTTTTTCTGAATAGCTTTTTAAATATTCATGTTTCATTGATTGTTTTAAGATATTATGTGACACTGTTGTTTGTTCAATGGGCCGTTCCGATCATGCGTATAGTGTTTTTCTGAATCCATAATTGCAAAGAGATCACATAAGACCCCTATAAACCGGTGTGCTCATCTGCATAAGCTGATAATGATTCATGGTTTGGTTTGCTCATAAGTATATGAGCATATGAGGCATTTCAATAAGGTGCATCATCGTGCCAGCGTGATGTGAGTCGCTGCATTTGTTTTTAGCTACAGTATAATTGTGCTGGGAACATGTTCTTTTTCTCAGGCAGTCCTTATCTTGCTGCTGTTGACACAACTTGAACATTTCAGTGCCTCATTATTTTCGGTATTGACTTTCATTCTGTAAAGCATCCGTCATCTTCGAGTGCAATCATTTGTCATTGTCCTCGGAGATCAATTCAATCAAAGCATGAACAGGTAAACAAGACAGAGATACTCAAGTTTCTGTGCAGACTTATTTACCTAAATCGTAAAGCAATTATTTATGCCTTTTTCGGCTGATTGCCTCTCATCACACAGTAATAATCTGTGCAGTTCCAACAGAATTAGGTCCTCCGGAATGTCAATATTATACAACTTCATCTCTTCCACATTTTTACACGCAGTGTGGATTGAAAATATTTCATGTCAATCTCAATTTATTCCCGCATGTTTCTGTGTTTGTCTGTTGTCTGACTGGGCTGTGTGGCTCCAGCCTGCCGTTCTGTAAAATCCCTAATCTAATCAGTACCTTTGTATCAAGCTGCTTTGCAAATCCCGCCTTCTTCTTATGCATATATTTGATTAGACTCAGCGTATGCAAAATAGTCCTGTCAAATCAGCCAGGTCAGGAATGGACCTTAAAGCTTAAACCCTGACCCTGATGCATCCTGCGCCCAGCAGAAAGTGATTTTCTCTTTACCATCTGCTGCAGAGGAGAAGAAGAAGAAGAAGGGGAAAAAAAAGAAACACACAACAGCGCAGGGAAATGTCTGCTCTTATCTTGCCCTTGAGAAGCAGTGAAGCTCACTATGAGTCGTTAATATAAAGCTTTATGTTCTCGAATGCAAGAAGAACATTATAGCACTGGAGTGAAGAAATGCAGACATGTATTTAAGTATTCTTCTGTTATTACTATTCTTCTATGCTGAAAAATCAATACCAAAATAAAATACCAACAAAACAATACCAACTAGCTGCTTTATATCTTCCTTCAGCAACACACTCAAATGTGTTTTGGAAGATAAATTGAAACTGAAGACGGGGGAATAAACAATGTCAGGCTCTATGTTAATTACTGAATACATATTTGACAAAGTGACAGGGCAGGATGAGACACAAGAACAAGCCTGACTGCAGCATTAATGCACTGAAATATCCAAAAGCAACTGTGTAAACTGTGCAGCTGAAGGGTTTACATAGCCTCTCTCTGCCAATTATGAACCTGTGAACCTCAACATACACACTCTTGTTCGGTATTTCTTGTGCCTTTCAACAGCTTTTTGTTAGTGCGGCTGACAGCCAGACTCTCAAATATGAATGAGTCAGTGGTTGGATAAAGATTCAGAGGATTGAGTTTTATTTCTTTTCTCTCCCTGGGTGAATTTTCAGTCTAGATGAGCTCTCTGTTGAAAAGGAGTTTCAGTGCAAGACTGTTTGCTTGGTCACGAGGAGCTGCTCCACCGCTCCATATGCTTTGTATTCATAGTGATTGCAGTGCATTATCTGAGAATGTCTTACTCCAAACACCCCAGACCTGGTGAGATAGTGGTTTTATACACTTTGTTGACATGTAGACAATATGAGTGCATTTTCTCCAGCTTTCCTCCACTCTGTTCATCTTGCGGATGCGGTGTACTGTAAGTGTGAAGAGACAAGCACACCATCTAGTGGTTTAAGACCTGACTGGAACGGTGAATCATCCAATGCACACGCTCCTTTGCCCCTGTCATTATTAGTAGTGCTAAATTAATAAGAATAATTAGAATACAAACAAATAAAAACGCTATCATACGGATAAATCTAATTAAAGTTAATGGGAAAAGAGCCTAAAATGAAACATAAAAGTAGACGCATTACTTGAACGTCTGCATCAAATTGACCCGCTGGAGAACACACTATTAAAGGAGCAGTTCAACATTTTGTATGATATCTTTATACTTTATATCTAAATATCTGGGGGTATATCAGCCTATTTCTTCTTGAACAATGCAACTTGAAACTATCACGATAATGATTTCTTACATTTCTTTTTGTATTTATATGCTGAGTGGGACGTTTAACATTTAAAAACTCAACATGTCGGTGCTCTCTGGTGGACAACATGTGAAATGGAGACACCATTTGTAAATCACCTCGAACCTCTTGGCTTTTTTTGTGCTGCAATCTCTTGTTACTTATTGATGCCGTATATACATAATAGGGCTTTTTATCTGCAATAAACTAATTTTATTGGTCTGCATCCAGCCCATAGGTAATACAAGCATCTAAAGCTCACTGTTTGTTTAATCTTATCGTAAAACCGATATTTTGTGGTTTTACTGGGATTTCTTGTCTGGGAGCTCTAATGGTGGTTTCCCCTTGGGTTTCTGTGTGGATTAAACAAAGGAGATAAAAAAAAAATATTCATTGCTGAGCTTTAGAGGTGTTGCTGAACAGATTTATTGTTTTACTTTTACACAGACACAGGCTAGCTGTTTGCCTCTGCTTCCAGTCCTTATGCTGCAGCCAGCTGCTGGCTGTAACTTCATATTTAACGGACAAATATGAGAGAGGGATTGATCTTCTCATCTAACGCTCATCAAGGAGGTGAATAAAAATATTTCCCAAGATGTCAACCTATTCCTTTTAAGATTCATGCCTTGACTATTTTTATTGATTGAACAGTCCTGAATTTTTTTTTTTTTTTTCTCCACACCGACCTAATTCACACTGCAGAAATTATTTTAATTTGAAAGAAATCACTGACGGAGGTCAAAATCAGCCAGATGGTCACACGTACATATGTTTGGCTGCTGTGTTTCCGCTACCCATGAGCACAGGAATCAAGCATAACTCTTGATTATAATGCACACCCACGTCTTCATGAGTGTCAATACACAGGGAGCAGCTACAGGAAAGAGAGGCTCGGAGTATGAACAGCCCCATGTCTTCCCAGCCTCTATCATCTTCGCTGATTGTTAACGGATTTCAATTAGGATTCACAGGAGTTAATATGATTGCTTGCTGTTTACCCTTTCTTGCTTCCTTCCATGGGAGCCAATTATGCATGAGTAGCAGTGGATGAGCACTGGACGCTGCTAATGGCTCTGCTTTTCCCTTTGTGTTCACATTACTGAAGGATATGGGTTGTGAAATGAGATCACTACTGACTACTGTGCTATCAGTGATTGTGCTATAAAACATTATGGACCAGAACATAGTAAATTGTGTGACGTGACGGTGGGGTGGCAGGCTGTCTGCTCTTTTATCTGTTGTCCTCTCCTTCCTCTTCTTTTCCTCATTTTTTTTGTCATCTCTCGTCTCTCACATCTGCTGCCATATCTACTCTCTCTCCACTTTGCTCACCCACTGAACCTTCCTCTTGCTCCCTCCCTTTCCCTCTTCTCCTTACATCCTCTACTCGTCTCCTTTTGGTTTATCCACTCAATTCTTATCTCCCCACATCACTTCTTTTTTTTTTTCCTTTTACCTCTCCTCTGTGCCTTTCATCTCCTGCCCTGTGGTTATCAACAGAGACAGACAGGACATAAGCCAAGCTTCTAGCCTCTTCCCCTTCAAAATCACTTACGGTAGATTGACATGTCTTTAAAAAAAATCCATTATATCCCAATCAATAAGGATTAATGTACATAATATAGGGATTTCACATAAATCACAGTCATAAAATTAATCATTATCTTATTACTCAGAGAACGTATTGCTCATATATCATCGGAAATGCCTGAATGCAAGTGTGCGTGTGTCCTCTTGCTCGGCCATGTATACAGACAATTGCTCTGCTGTAAATAAGGAGTGAAGTTGAGCGAATCACTGAATGCGACTGAAAGTAGCTGGTGATTTTGAAGAAAGAGAAGGCAAGCAGAGAAACAGAATGTCATCTCTCAAAGACGACAGATGAAAACAACGATGTCTTATCTCAGGTTTGTCTCACCGCACTCCACAGTGGAGATGGATCCTGCAGCCAGATGTCTTCGCCACCTGGGCCACGTCGCTGTTGCCGTGTCGATGCTCTCTGCTCAGACAGACACTCAGGGACATGAAGGGTGATGAGCAGTTAGCAGTTCTATCAAGGATCTCCGGGGCCATCCGTGGAAAATGAAACCATCTCTGAACAGGTAACTCAATTTAACTTGTGGCCGCCTTCTCTGGAGCTACAAGCACAAATACTTTCCCAGTTGATGAGATGAGGTAACAGAGCATGGCCGGAGTCACTGAGTGCAACAGGAGAGGCCCGCTACACCCTAATTGCCTGGACATGGTCAAGGGAGGCTTTTCCACCACTTTTACAGATGGAGAAGCGGAGACTGAAGAGTAGAAAGGTTCTGGGTTTTCTCTCCTTCCTTTTCAATCAATAAAATAGACTGGCTTTAATCATGGAGCTATTGAGTGCTGAAGCTAGCAAAATGGAGAGTTGGTCTTCTGGAACCATTCCCAACTTTTCCCTCCATTTCAAAGGCATGTCTCTGCACAGGAGGGGAAAATAATATATTTGGATTGAATTTGCAGCAAAGTCTTCGAAATATATTTTCTATTCCACTTTGCACTGCGCACATGGAAATGAGCAGCTTCTTTTCTAAAAGGATGTCTAAAAGAGCATGTCTGCTTTTAGCCTAGGGTTGAAGAAGTACTCATATCTTGTATGAGTAAAAATTACAAGTTAAAGTCCTGCATATAAAATCCTCTTTAATTAAAAGTATTATCAGCATAAAATACTTAAAGCAGCAAAAGTAAATCTACTTATTATGCAGGAAAATGGCCTTTGTAACTGAGGTTTAATTATATATCTCATTATTCGATTGTTTATACCAATGCATCAGTCTGCTGGAAGTATTTTGCTGTTGCAGCCAGCCCATGTGGGATTTTAAATGACTTCATGCACAGATAGTATACAGGTAGTTTAATCCACTGGTTTCCCCCTGAGGGGTCAGGCCCTTTCAAAGTATTGCAAGATAAATCTGGAGAGGTTGTGAGATGATTAATGGGGTAGAGAAGAAGAAGAAAACTATGTTCTGCTTCACAAATTTGGATTTCTCTTAAAGTTTTTTTTTTTATAATCTTTGCTTTTTTCAAATATTGGATAATATTGTTGGGCTATTTCAGTGAAACTAGCTGAGAAGTTTAGGGGAGCAATCTCTCTTTGCTGGAACTTCTAAAGATGTCATGTCTAAAGAAAAGTGACAACAGCTAGACATTGCTTTTTTTTTTGAGGGTCACAAGAAAAAAATGTTTGGGAACTACTGGCATAATCTCTAACTATGCATGTAAAATATTACTATCTTACTAAAATATTAGATACATTTGTGCACATTGCATACAGAGGTCCAAGCTGGACTTGAACCAGCCACCCTCCAGTTATCAGTCAAGTCCCTAATGACTCAGTCTCTGCTGCCAGATGCTGCTTTCTGTTAACTATTGTCAACCGTAGTGGCCTAAACAACATAATTTCCTCTGAAATGTAGCAGACTAGAAGTATAATATAAAATAAAAAAAAACTCAAGTAAAGCACAAGTACCTCAAAAGTGTACTTCAGTACTCACAGCAGCATTGAATTTGGAAACAAAAAACTGCTTCAGTTACATGTTTGCATTGCATTAAACACTGAAATGGACCTTTGCATTTTGACAATTACACAGATTAACTCGATAGAGAAAGAGGTGTCACTCTCACACCACTCATTAGAAATCACTCTTATTAGGCCATTTGATAATTGTTCTCCAGCTAAATTATATAACGATCACATTGACCTTCCACCGTCCTGCTTAGTAGTCTGAGTTGGTTCATTCAGGAAAGTCATTTTAATGAGCGCAATTTAATGTGTGGCTCAATAACGCTATCTTCAAGTCCATTATTAATCACAGTAAAAAAGTTAGCTCTGTTAATTATTGCAAATGTGTTACAATGAAAATGCCAATGTGCCTTGAAAGCCTCAAGGTATTCTCACATAAGTGATGTATTGTTCACGCTTCTGGAAAAACTCCTAATAAAATCCCTCCTGTTAAAGTCGGCCACAACAGCAGATAGATCTGGCTTTGGCTGTAGTACACTGTCTTTCAGTAAAGTCTGTATGACTTCATTAGAACACATTGGATGAAACTTTAATGTTCCCTGTGGGCAAATTGGTTCATTACACCTTCATGTTCAAGGGGGGAGCTCTGATCATATAGCATGTATTGGCATCCAGCCTTTACTATAAAGCAGCATTGGCGTTATGAGAAAAAAAGGCTTTCTTTAATGATCGAGCCCAGGTTTGAGCCTCGGTCACATTAGCATCTTTCCCGCTGAAGTGTCCTTGAGCAGAATGCTGACTCCCTACCAGCTATATGCTGTCTGCTATTCTGCTGCAGATAATGGAGCCATAGAATAAACACAACAAGCAGACAGGCTCTTGTTGATCACCTGCAGTGATTCTCATTGATTATTCACTAACAGAGACACTAATTCTACTTGAAAACAAAATGCAAAAGAAAAATGATGTGGTGCCACCGGTTCTAAAACTGAGTGAAGGAGCCGTATATCATGCCTCTTTCTGTCAGCCGCATGCTGTGAAAGCGAAGCAGAAGATGAAAAAGAGAATGGGTGGTGGGTAAGAAAACAAGATTGAGTGAGACTGATTGTAGCCTGCAGAGGGCAACCATTAAGCTCACCAAATATCATTATCAGATTTTCAATAATGTTGCAGCCATCAGGTAGTGAATGCAGACAGTGTTGCTGCTTCTGTTACCGGCTCTAGCTGCACCAGGTGCAACATGTTTTAGCAATTCAATCTGGCTACAAGGCCACAAGGAGGCTTTACTTATTGCTTAGATCCCAGAACAAATCATAAGCCCGACAAATATCAGGGGCTGGGTTGCCTGGGGAGTGGCTGTAAGCTCAGTGGCTTGGATGGGCACTGTTGTTTGAGTGATTACACAATGATTACCACCCGCTGCGTACTGTTGTGCAGTGTGTACACCGTGGTACAAGGGCACTTGGGGGATTTAGAGTGTTCTTCATTATCAAAATTGCTTTGCTGATAAAGACTATCCAAAATGAAACCATATTTCAATAGATTATTTCTCCCCTACAAAGCACCAACACTTATCATAGGCCAAAGCTAATGAGAGATAAGAAATTGGTGATAAGGGAATTTGGGCTTGTGGGGTTTTTCTTTTTTTTTTTTTTCTTTATTGTGTACTAAGCACTAAAGTAGCACAGGAAGGTTATAAAAGACCAAAAAGTCTTAATAATCCTGTGCGTATCAACAGAGAGAACGTCGGTTCGTTTGGATAAAATAAGAGAGGAGGGGTACTAAGGAATAAAAGTGGGAACCCATCTGTCAGTGCAATCTGGCCGAAGTTGGCCCTCGCTTCTCTGTTTTGATTATTTCCTTATCTCTCACTTACTGGCTAGCTGTGAGTAACAGTGACCTGCTGGATTGCTTCCTAGAACATATTTCCTAGGCTGACTCCGGCATCACAATCCATTCCTAATGTCAGTGGATTTATTCTGAGGCTTAAAAATCCCACAAAGCATCACGAGGATCACAATAAAGAAATCTTGATCGAATAAGCTGCCCTGGTCAGCATGTAGCTAACATGCAGCCAGAAGAGGGCTAAATGTGAATGGAGTGAATGGGTGTAATGGTTAAACATTAAACATCCTGTATTAAATTACTTTTACTCCATAGCTGGAATGGAAAATAAAAGTTTACACTCGACACCCGGGCTGGTTTCACAAAGATTGACTGTGACTTAGATCAGACTTCAAATAGACTGAAGATCTAAATTCATCCCTTGCACACAGTTGTTTAGCTCTTGACTCTCTTATTTTGCCATGAATACTAAGTTGAGGCTTTCTTTTTCAAACTAAGATGTTTGCCTCCTGTAAAAATTCAACAGTTACAAGGACATCTTACTGGGAGAATTTAGAAAAGAGTGCAAAAACACAGTTCATACCTGGAACAGAGTTGAACTGCTGTGGCCTCTTAAGTGGCAGAGCTCAGTTTTCCTGCTAAGCCATCAATCAGCCTCAGGGTAGTTTATCTGGACAAACTAAAATGACTGACTGCTGTATATTTCCAACAGGAAATATCATTATTTGACAAAAGGTGAGTAGACATTACCCCCTCCACAACATTGTTAGCAAACCACAAATTGTGAGCCATGTTTTCCTTTCTTTGTCATTTGGTGCCACTAGTCAGCAGGTGATACTGATTGTTACCATGGAAACGCTTGACAGTAGGTGTCATTGATAGTTGCCATGGAAATGTGGCTTTTAGTTTTGATTTAGTCTGTGTGTAGAGTGGCTAACGTATTAGGCTTTCAATAAATATGTCTTTATTTTAGGGAAACAGTCTTACTTGCAGCTTGGTAGATTAAGCCTGGCCTGACACTATAAACCACTCTCAAATATCTTTGTGAAGCCAGCCACAAAATTAAAGCTCCTGTGTTTAAAATTTAAAAATCTCACACTTTGGTGCCTCCCAGAGGCTGCAAAACACAGCATTAAAGAGAGCGTTGTAATTTGTTGTCCACAAAAATACATTTTTAGCTGAAATACTTGAATACGTGAAATACTTGAATAGCCATAGGAATAGTTTGACATTTAAAAAAAAATGCACTTATTTGCTTTCTTGCCGAGAGTTAGTTGAGAAGATTGATACCATGGAGATACCAAGAGATATTTGGGGCAAAGAAAATAATGAAAATTATAATTTCCTAGAATCCAAGGTGACATTCACATCACTTGTTTTATCAGCCCAACAGTCCAAAGCCCCAAAGACATTCAGTTTGCTATAATATATTCTCATGTCTGAGAGAGGAATGAGTCACAGTTTGGCAATTTTTACTTACATAAAAAGTACTAAAACAATCAATCAGTTATCAAAATAGTTGCCAGTTAACGTTTTACAATCACAGAATTGTTTCAGCCGTACCATCAATTATTACATCTGAGTCTGGTGTCATGTATCACTCAAACTTAACTTTATAGAACCTTTCATGCAAACATGCATCCCAGAAGTGTTTCACAGAGACAACAATAAATAAAATGTTGCAAAAATGGATAATACATAAATAAGATTTGGCCATACATTGTTAAAGTGATATGATAAATAAAAGCCAATAAAAAGAAAAAGTTTAAGATCATTTTGACGAGGCTTAAAAACTGTGACAATAAAAACAATAAAATGTAAATTAAAATCCATAAGGTGAATAAACACAGGCGATAAGAAGAGATCAGAGAGGATGATCAAAGCTTAAAAGCTCAGCAGTTAATGACGGCAGTAAATGTTAATACAGCGCAAATGTAATGCATTACATTTGAACAGCACTGCATGACTATTAAGGATTGCACAGGTGTCCGTGAAACACTGCACATGTGACAATCTCGCCCTTTGCCAAACAATCACTCTTTGCCTTGTTACTCCTGTGCTGTGATTTTTCTTCACCCGGATTGTGTCCTGTCCAAGTAAACAGTGTCTTTGAAGTATTCCCCCCAATGTTAATAGCCATGGCACCTTTAATGATGAGGCAACAGACAAGGCCTGGAAGAAATATTAGCTCAGCAAGGTCACAGCAGACAAGGTCCCATCTGTCTCTGTGCAGCCTCGGTGGATCCCAGGCCCTTACATTACTATGGCCCCGGGGCAAGGAAAATGGATCATCAATCTGATTTAGAGAGACTCTGGCCAATGCTGTCATTCTCAAGCAGAATTACACTAGTTTCTTCTCCCGTCACTTTTGCAGGTAAATTCATAATGACTAGTGATGTTAAACTGTCTCATGTATGGTATGGCGTCGCTGAGCCCAGACCTTCAGAGCACTTCGCATAGCATTACATCACACCAGCATGCCACAAAAAGCACTCTGCAGCCACTGTGGATGTCTCTGGGTTTAGTGCAATCCGTCAGGCGGGTAAAAAGAAAAAAATAGAGCAGAAAAACAAAGCAGCTGTAGTAGCTGTTTATTTTTTATTTACTGGTGAATATACTGCTGCTATATATTTGAGAGTAATTCCCTGCCATGCTCATGAGGTTTAAGTCTATCAGTAAACCCAACGGTCAGTCACTTTGCTCTAACTTCAGAAAGGAGACACCATGTAAAACCGGATCAGAGATGCCTTTAGCGCAGCCACTTCTCGCTCTATACTTTATACAGACACACACACACACACAATCGCATACATAAAAAACACACACACACACCTCCTGCTATGGAATTTGGTGTTGTGACACAGTAGAAATGCGGCGTAAACGACAGGCCTCTATAGCCACATGAGACTGTTGATAATGAGTCTGTAATCCATTTGATAGCCTATAAACTGAGTGAGATTCTTATGAGCCTCAGCCAGGAAAGACAGCCAAGGAGCACCCTGAGGTAGACATTACCGTAAAGAAAAAAACATGAGGAGGAGCTCGAGGCTAGTGCGGGCAGGTCACCACTGCTCAAACCTCACCTTGCTAGTGGATCTTTGCACAAGAGTGAAAGGATGGAAGAAATCTGTCGTCTTATCAGTTTTGCCCCACCTATGAAGTTTCCTCTTAAGCAGCTCCTGCACGAGGGAAATTTCACGTTTGTCTGCCAGTTTAAATTTGCTTATCTTATACTGAAAGGAGCATGTGAGAGGGAAAAGGTTGTCTCCTCAATATGCGGCCTTAAGGGATCTTTTGAAAGCCAGTTCTTTTCTGCTCAGCATCCGTCTAATATGACACAAATCTCTCCAGCAGAGGAATGCCTTCTCCATCTTAAGGTTGCTTCAGGTACATTAGTTGTATTTTTCTGCTTTGTATGTTATGTGTTGCGTTGAAGCACAGCGGAGAAAAGACAGCAGGAGAACCCCGACTGTTACCTCTAGCTGGGTGTTTAAAAACCTTGGCAGCAGCCCAAGAAACAAGCGGGTGGTCAGGGCAAGCTCGCTGTGCTCCTGCAGACTTTGAACCTGATTCCTGCAAATCCACACATTGTTATTCACCTGGAACTTGCTGTTTGGTTGACTTCCAGACCCAAAATGCATTATAGCAGGTCTGCTCTGCGCACTCAGCTCAGCCTAGCCTTGGTCTTTATACTCTGCATCACATCACACTTTCATACTGAATCCAAACATCCCTGTAGAATTCACTCCCTCTGCACACAGTGTGATAGTGTGCTTTGTTCTCTCTGGCAAGGTGAGCATTGTCAAGGGATCATTTAATAAGAGAGGGATTGCTTGGAAAGGACAAGAAAGGGCCTCAGGTGGAGAACCTCCCTCTGATGAGGATTAGTTTTATCCTGAATATGCAAATGACATTGATTAAGGCAGAGACAGCACTTCCCCTGCTTCTGTATGGCATTCCTCCTCCTGCAGGTAATCTCTTGAGAAAGTACTGCAATACAGCCTCGGGAGACAATGCTAATAGCCAAAGATGAACTGCCGTCATCATGATCATCATTTGTAGTTCACCGACAGAGGGTTAGTGGCAAATTATATAGACATGTCATTGAACAACTGGTGTTTGTTTTTCCTGTTCTGCATGCTGATTAACATGATAAGTAACATACTTCTCTATTCCTAAAATGCACTAGATGCTTCTTTGCAGCGCATGAATACAGCCTTATCATCTACCCATGCTGGGACTTTTAACGTCTTAATCCCTCAGCATATTGCAGGAGATTATCTTTCTAAAATTAACTAGCCCCTTGAGACTGCAGAGATAGCAGCTGCTTTTTGCCACTTGGCGAGTTTTCAACAAACAAAGTGGCTTATTGCATACGGAAGACATGCTCACATTAGCTTTTTAAAGGCTGTAAGATTATAGGACTATTGTGCCGTTTCCACTGCCGCTTGATTCATTCAAATCTAGACGAATGGTTTGTGTGCAGGTTGGAGGATTCTTAAGATTTTTTTTTTCTTTCAAAGGCTGTTTGGCAGCATATGTGCTCTGTGTGTCGTCACTGTACTGGGAAATAAAAAGCGAAAAATTCCAAAGGCTTGCCAATCTCACTTCAGTCCTGGTGTGTCTGGCATTTATGAGAGGTAGTCAGTCTAAATTACTCAGAGGGAAACTTTAGCTGTCATATGCTGTGGGGGAAAAAAAAAAAAACGCACTGCATCATCTTTCAAACAAAATATAGATTAATCGTGCTCATCGTGCTGCGTGTAAACAAGATTTAATTAAAGCACATTGATTATAATTCTGTTTCTTATGTTGCCAAAAAGCATCAGCTAATCCTTTTTCCGTTGCATGGTTTCCAAGAAAACGACATGTGACTGTCCGCAGGTTTTCTTTTATTAAATCTCTACTCACCTTTTGTCAAATGCACAGATACACTTCTGTAGACTTGATGTATGCCTGGAATAAACAGGAAAAGAATGAGTCATTAAATAATCTAAGAATTTTTGTCCAAAGAAAGATAGATGAATAGATACTTTATTGTCCTGACAAGGGAATTTGTTTCCACAGTCTGTACAAAGCCTCACATAAATACACTGATACATATACACAGCGTAACCAAAAAAATCCAATACAGCCCATTTTTTCCTACTATATCCCATACATATAGCTCTCGGCACACAACAGTTATCGAGGCGTTTTGTTGAGATGCAGTGGCAGAAGGGACATCATGCTCTGAAACCGATTATTTGCACTGTGCCACGTGTTTCCATGGCATTGAGAAAGGCCAATGTTAGCATTATCGGCTGTCTTACCAATCTAACAGAAACATTGCAATTTCAGCACCAAACTTCATCCCTTGGTTCACCATGAGCTGTCTCCAACAGTGGAAAACAATGCCAATGTGTACCCTTGTTTTGATTCTATTTCTATTACTTCTTTCTTTTCTGCTGAACGCGGTTTCTTGTTCTCGGAGCAGCACTACTTCTTCATGGGCAGGCAGAAGGCAGACTGGATGCTACAGTTACTCACTATTGCATCTTGGGGTACAATTATGAGACACACTGGGCCAGGCCTAGGTGGTTAGCATGCTATCGATATCACACAAAACTTAGGTGTCTTTGACATAATGTCAAAACTGTTATTTCTTTACGTTGCATTTGGAAGTTCTGAATGTTTTAAACAATATTTCTTACATATAGCGTCTTTAGTACTGTGCTTGGTCTTGAGTTACTCACCTCACTATTAGATGTCATATGTCTACAGCTAAATGTTAATAAATGACTTTTAAATTGATTTTGGATTAAACAGAATGTGAAGTGGTGGAATGATCCCGTGAGGGGTTCTTACCAATTAATTCAAAAGTGAGCTAAAATGACAAAGCAAGCCGCAGCCAAAGGGAATTTACAGCATGGTAACCGAGAAAATGTTCTTAATTATTATTCTTGGATTATTACCCTTATAAAATATTGCCTATTAGGAAACGCCATTATGTATTACACGTAGTTTAGTTTGTCTTTTAAACGTATTAGATCATATCAATGACATCTAGTTCCTCTTGAGTTTGAATGCACCTTTCTGCTTGTTATGGAATTTTCTATCCTTAGGTTACACGAGGTCACGTGTGGGCCTTGAGGTCCTCGGCAGTATTAGTTGTTTTGCTTTGATTGGAAACAGTAGGTGCCAGTCTATCTTAACACTGTGGTGTCCAGGGTCGAAGAGACCTATTGTTGCCTTCCTAGACATAATAGATAGCTTGCTGTTGATGTTCCAATCTGCATAAACAGACATCTGTGTCTCCAGACTAGAATATGCTGACAATAACACGTCTATGGGTAAAAGCATTTTCTTTGGCGTATAGTATTTGTGGTGTTATCTTGGGGTTTAAAGTCTATCCACCAGGATGAGTTTGGCAGAATGTGAGACCGACTCAGGGACTTCTGATGAACTTTGAGAATGTCTCTAATTCTCCTTGGCCAAGCTTCAATAAATAATACAGCATGAGACATCAGAGTCTCCTGAACACTTTCTTCCCTCCTGACCTCACCATTGACCATTAAGTTCAGTAATTTCTCCACAACACTGCTAAATGAATGTTAACTCATATAATGTAATATAGAGGCTTAAAGACTTTGTACTTATTGTAATGATCTTAGCTCGGCAGTCATTTGTGACAAATAGGATGTTGGCTTTTCTTCTGCTGCTGCCTTAATGGGAAACTAAATGCACAAAATTCAATCACTGTCTTCAACTTCTAATTCTCATTCAGCTTGAGGAGTCTCACTGCATACAAAGGCTGGAAAACAATCTGGACAGGCTGCTAGTTTATCACAGGGCAATCATAGATTCACATAATAAGTGACACTTACACCTATGGGTAATTCAGAGTCAGTAGACCCCGTAATTTGCATGTGTTTAGTACTGTGGGAGGAAAGCCTCATGAACAGGACAAATGTATAATTCATACTGATTCATTAGTTATGAACAGCAACAGGTGACAGTTTGGGTATGAATCAGGTCATGGACGGACATTTCACTAGAAAGAACCACACCATCATCAAGAATAATTAAATTATTAATAACTGAGTTAAATGATTCATTAAAAAATGAGAAGACTGTGAGTGACGCGTGATCTCTTGTACTTCTTCATTCTGTTACTGTGTTGTAAGGGAATCTGTCGTATCACCCAGGCATAATGGACCCCAGAGGACTTTAAGGAGAGGAAGAACTAGGATGGTGTGGGTGGGAGGGGTGCAGAATACGGGAGCGTAACAGGAGAGGTTTAGGAGGATTTTTATAGGAATGTTTGAGTTGGCACAGTTGAGATGAGGTGTGGTCCTGCTCTTGAAACTCTGCTTAAAAGCTTCAGCTGTAAAAGCACTTCTTTTTATAGATTTTTAGGTTTTATTTAACTGACATTACTCTTTTAGTTTACTACTAGCTTACAAAATTCCCCTTTGCTTCTGTGATTTTTGAACTGCAGCAATTTACATTGTCCTACTCCAGTAAAATTCAGAGGAAGTAGTATAATTTTTACTCCACGACTACTTTAAAGATTAAGATTTTATATATAAAAAAAAAACATCAAAACAGCAATAAAAAAAAATATGATGCATTGTTATATATTAAACTGCCCAACAGTATGTAAAATACTTTTAAATACAGTAACACATTAATGTGTCAGTAACCTGAACCTTACAGATAACAGCATACCAGTCACAGAGGCGTTTTTCTGCAGTGTGACTACTTTTTTGAACTTTTAGTGAAAATACTTCAGCACTTTCACTTACTGTAAGTGACATTTCAGTGCAGAACTTTTACTTGCAATGTTGTAGTTTTATATTGCAGACTTGGTACTTTTACTTAATTAAAGGATCCAAATACTGCCCCCTTTACTATTGAAATGCCATGGCAGTGTAACATAGCCAGTTGCCTTACTGAAAATATGTCTATATTGGTTTTTGTAGAATAATTTCAAGCCCAATAATCAACAACTTTAGTCTGCAGGACTGACATTTTCCACTGCCTTCACTGCAAAACAAAAAAAAAAATTACCTCCTCTGACTCACAGGCTGGTCTGTGATGACTGGTGGTCGTCTGGAGTGGCCACTCTGAAGACAAGGACGGGGCTAAGCATCTGAGGCCTACATAAAATGATATTAATGGGCCATCCATTCAGAGAGTAATGAGGGCTTGTATGGCTTTTTACCTGTATCAATGCTTGTGTGTGCTTTTATGGAATTATGCTCATTATTCACTATTTGGTGCAGAACTGTGTTCCGCTTCAACTCACTCTCTGGTAATATAAGATATTTTATAGAGTGCATCTATTATCTGTAATCTGATAAAGATTTAGCAGCAGTGCATGGTTGCTCAACTCCAGCCTCCTTTGTGTGCAGTAAAGCTGAGACTCAGACAAGTGAGTCATGTTGGAAGTGACAGCAGATATTTATCACTGCCACTGTTTATGGCGCAGCCTGCATGAACAGTTTTTCTTTTTTTTTTCTGTCAATCTGAAGGCCTAAGCAGGAGAGTTAAGCACTAATAGGACAGCTTCAGTGTTCATCTCGCACTCTGCTCTCCCCTGTCAGATGAAGGAAGAGATCTGAGCGCATCCTGATGAGCCTCCCCAGTGATCACTAGGTAGAAATAAAGCCGATTGCTTAAATAAGTAAGAACTACAATTCGACTGACTGGCTGGATGTGTTGCAGCAGTGCATCTTGCCTCATCAACGTCTTAATGTGTGAAAATCATAAAACATAACAACAGCTGCAGCTTTTGCATCATGTAAACAGAGTGGAGTTGTTGCTTTATGCTGGCACGCACCAGCTTGCTCCTGTATGCAGCATACAATAGACAACTGCAGTTTTTTCCACAGACATTATAAATAGTTAAATAATAAATAGTGTAAGGAAGGCAAATATCATCGGTGCCTCAACTTGATTTGTGTTCAGTTTGTACAATTTGTTCTTTATGGTGCTTAAACATCCCTCACTTACCTGTTTCTTTTTTTTCTATGTTTCCATCGCTTGTGATTGGATTTTTTTTTAAGTGGAATTGATAAAACATAATTGTGTTTACGTGTATTGTCTTCACAACAGCCTATTGATATTTCGCATTCAGTGAACTGCTGCAGACCATGTGAGACTCTTGAACACGTTAATGAAACGCAGAAAAAACATTTACTGCTGAATGAACTGCAGAGAAAATTACTGACCCTGAAGGGAATGAATTTCTATTTGCTTTTGGTCTCAGCCCGTGATCATGATATACCCACATCCCTGCAGCTACGCTGTGATTGCTGAGGTCGTCTCCTAATGGTCTGCAGTTTACTTTCGCTGCACTTTCAAAATCACTTGTATCACCTTGTGAACTTCGACACGTTTTCTAAAAGCATGCTGAGTGCAAACATGATGTTGTTGCTTTGCTAAACCCGGTCTCTCCCTTGTGCACTGCCATGTCTTTGAGGCCTTCATTAATTATGTCCTCAAGGCTCAATCTACCAGCATATTTCCACTCCCAAACGAGTGGAATTCTCTATTATTTAGCTGCTAATATGGCTCCTGATGGCCTCTAAAGTCTGACAGGATGAGCTCGTGTTTGATGCTTTCCTGCACTCTAGACTGGCTCCAACATAAAAAGGTGCAGACTCTGGCCACACTGGTCATTTTATCTGTTCTCCTCGTTTCCTGCTAGTTGCATTAGCTTACCCACTGGGGTTTCTTTTGGCACATTAAAACAGATTTGGGTTAATAATTGATGCTGCGATTTATGGACTCTAGTGCCCGAGGTTCAATTGTAAGCCTCCACTTAAAAAGAAAGCATGCCTTTCATTCCCGCCTTTGCTTCAGAGTGCGGTGATTTATAGCGTCAGTTTGATGGTGTGCAATTTATTGTATGGAGTCTTTTGAAGAAAAGAACCAGACGTATCATTTTTCATACAACAGTCATTTTGATGTGATTATGTTTGAGTTTCGGATTTCTCGTTCGCACATCAACTCAAGACAATGAAGGAAAAATATTGATCTATGCACCACGAGTAGTAAATCTATTCGTATTTGTGCAGCACTGAGCTCCCTCCTGGCTCGTCTTTGATTAAGAAATGTTGCCTGAAATTAATGTTTAATATCAACACCAGTTTTGACATTATGTGAAAAGGTCTATAGCGTGTTAATCAATAGTATTACTTTGGTGATCGAGGAGGTGTCGTGTATGTGTAGGCACTAAGTTTAGCCTTCCATTACAAAAGAGGCTGTCAAGAATTACATATCTCATAATGTTCGCCTGTGATAAACTCTTCTTCTCTACACAGATGTAGGAGTAAGAATCATGTATTTTATCTGAATGCATCATTCAACTAAATGTCTCAATTCTGAGAGGGAAAATATAACTCACAGCACTCCGGACTCATAGGATCCAAATTAGTGGGTAGCAGTGCAAAGTCTGAAGGCTCTAAAGACTTCCAGTGGCATTTTTAGTTATGCTAGTGCCGTAGCACTAAGGAGAGCACGGTGCATCTGTCAGTCTACCACTTTGTTCCAGATAAGGCTGATTCAGTAGTTACTAGATGGATTGTCATGACAGACATTCATGGTTCCTAGGGAGTGTATCCTATTGACTTGGGTGATCTCCCGACTTTTCATCTAGTGCCATGATGAGATGTTCATATCCTTATCAGAACTTTTCGCCTAGCATCTATCATTGTTGTCCGATACTTTTATTTATGACAAAATACCCACACAACTAATGACAATCTCATCATCCTCCGCTTATAAACTTGTAAACATGATCTGCTAAATATGAGCTTGTTAACATTGTTATTGTGTTTGCATTTCGATAGAAGCACCACTGTGCCATCCTCATAGAGGTGCTAGCGTGGCTGCAGACTGCCATCAGTGGTAAATTGTGGTCAGTCACTCATTCATAATGTGGTCAGTGCTTGTCGAGTGTGAACAAATTAGTTTTTTTTTTTCAGTGGTGGCTGTACCTTGTATAATCATATGCTTTTATGCAAATGAAGTTCAATCTGAAGGTCAGCCAACAATTTTGTTCAGCAGCAATATTTCAGTATATCCAGCAGCCAGGTGAGCAGACACAGTTGTACTGTAGGATGTTCAACCTGATGACATACAGTAGAAAGATTGAGCCCATATGGGATACAATTTAAAGAATACTTTAGCACTGGAAGGTTTTTTTTTTTTTGCATATTAAAAATAACTGGGTTTTTTTTTTTCCTTTGGTGACTCAAAACCTCCAAAACAATTTTGCAAAAAGAATCTTTTATGATTTTTTGGCACTTCTAAAAGACAATAATTCCCTCCCTTCTTCAAGGAAATTAATAAGAGAGAAGAGGATCCATTCCCAACAGAACAGAATATAAAACAGGAAGATGCGTTAAGAAATGCACCTGATTTCAATCCCCTGAAAAGAGGGATTGCTACCATTTCGAGCTCCATTTTAATTTCCTGTTTATTTCCCTCTCTGAAGCTTTGGGAACTCTGAAAGGATTTAAATGCCCTTCAGTCCCCGTGTCTTTCTCCCATTGCCTTTGATTTATAGATTTGATTTTCAGCTTGAAAGCAAAAAGGGAGAAATTCCGAAAGGGGAAAAAAACACCATCATGACATGGAGGAGCTTAAAGCGAGCTGAAAGGTGGAGGAAATAGGAAGGATATAAAACGTCCATTGCCAGCTCCACGGATGAAATATGAGGAATTGTCGGAAACCATGTAACAAAACGTGATATGTAGCAAATGAACTGGGCTTTATTCAATCCCCAAGCAGCCATAAGGAGTCCCATTTTGCTCTGTCTGTATTGTGCTGTGCCCTGTGTCGACAGGACTCACTTTCTCTCCACGCTGTCGGGCACCCATTAAATGCTACAATACACAATCATTTCTTCCTCCAAACTCTGTAAACACCTTGTGCTTGCTTTTCCTCTCTTTCACTCTGAGCAGTGATTCCTCAGGAGAAGGTGTCACTTAGGGACAGGGACCCTGATATGACCATGACTCCCCTCATCTCAATGATGCATCTAACAGAAGCCATGACTATTATAACCCAATAGGTATGAATTTATGCATTGCGTCACGTTGACTCACCCTCTACTTGCCAGAGATCAGCTGTGTTGTCTCAAAAAAGGCATCCAGTGTACCCACAGTGCAGCAGCCCAGGGGAAAAGGAAGCTTTTGTGACCCACAGTTCTAGGCACAGTGATCCTATGGGAGCGCTGGGCCATGGGGAGTCCAAAGAGAGTCAGACCATGGCTGAAAGACAGGAGGTATACTTGGGGACTGTGGAGGGACCGAGCACAAGAACAGATAAACCCGGGGGATTACTGTCAGGCTACACACGCTCCTCAGGCTTGCACATGGTCAAAATGGGGAGCGGTTTAACTTGAACGTCTTTTAATTGAGTACGGCCTCCAGCTAAAGGAGGTGACGCACAATGTAGGAGACCATAACCATGAGTGACAATTCAAGTAGATGGCTTTTGTACATAAAGGTAATGATTTATCGTTCCACCTTATGTGATAGCTATGTGCGGTAATTTGTAACAGAATTATTTCCCACCTAATGAGTGAGAGAGATTAATTCATGTGCATGATGAATTGCACAGCGGCAAGCAGTCAGGCTAAGCAAATTCTTGTTCAAAAAGTGTGTGTGTGTGTGTGTGTGTGTGTGTGTGTGTGTGTGTGCGTGTGTGTGCGTGTGTTTTTGTGTGTGTGTGTGTGTGTGTGTGTGTGTGTGTGTGTGTGTGTGTGTGTGTGTGTGCGTGTACCTTTTGGTGAATGCTTTTCAAACTCTGGTAAAGACTGCAGGGGCACTTATCTGAAATAAGTAGGCCTGCCCTCCACAGCGGTCCTCGCTTGCAGCTCCATATGGTAATGAGCTGTGTAAAATGAAGAAAATATGTTATTTGCAACACAAGCAGCACTGCAGTTAATTCAAGCAGCACCGGCATAATGCACTCATACAATCTCGATGACAACATTTTTCCGAGTGTAAAGTTCATGTGAAAAATGGAAGAATGGGCTCATTTGTTGTGGAATAATACAATGAGCAAGTTTGAAGGCTTGTGCAATGGAAAAAAAAATCCCTGTCTGTGTTGGTATGTGACCAGCTGCCAGAGCATAAATTGAAATGAATAACAAACTAGGATGCCTGCCAAAGTGAAAGGGTTGATGAGGTTATGATGTCCATCTGCAGAATGTGCAGTGTCTGCGTGTTAGCGTCCTCATTAACGTGAATATTGTTTTAATCTGCCCAAAGTGGTCAATTGAAACATGCTAACATTTGGCCCTCCTGCTGAGTTCAGTGAAGTGCAAAACACCTATATTGAAATCAATTCCAAAACAAGATCTCTTTCTAGAATTCCCTGCAAAAATGATGACGCTCAAAGCACAAAACAAAGACGGTAAAAAAACAAAAACAAAACAATAAATATCATGTAAGTAGTTAGAATTAACAAGTAATTATTAGTTTTGTCTCGCTCAACAGCTGATTCAGTTAATAAGGAACTGTTCATTAGGAAAGCTATCAGCATGTTGATTCACAGATGTCAAGAAACTAATTAGTACATGCAGCTTCATTAAAGGAATAGTTCGACGTTTCAGGAATCAGGCTTATTTGCCTTGTTGCTCAGATGGGTTGATCAATATTAAACATGAACGCTTAATGCTGATCATCTTGTGTCTTTCAACAGTGATAATACAGAGACAGCAAATCGCCAGCAGTCTGACACTGGAGATTTTTCCACTTTTAAAGAAAAAAGTTCAACATGTTGGGGAAATATTCTCATTTGCTTTCTTGCTGAGAAGATCAATAACACTCTCAATAAGTGTAATGGAGTCTCTGCTAATTGTCTGGCAACCTCACAGTGACGACAAGACTCCAGGAAGTCACTGCAGCCAGCCAGGAAATAATCATAACAACAGATCAAACAACTTGTTGTGTTTACACTGTTTGCACAGATCACCCTAACGAGACAGGAAGTGTTAATTAGTGAGTTTTAGGGGTGATTTCAGGTGGATTTGGTTACCTTGTTTTCTCATTTTTGTAATCTTTATGCTAAGCTAAGCTAACTAGCTGCTGGCTGTAGCTGCCCATTTACGGTACAGACATGAAAGTGGCATCGATCTTTTTCATCTAATGTGAGTCTCGGTAAGAAAGTGCACATTTCACAGCTAAAACTTTAGAAACACTTGTAGTATATACAACAACTTCATTGTTAGTTCTGTAAACTTAAAGTGCTGCTGGAGTTTTGACCACTTCAGATTTTCTTCCCTTCTCTTCAGCACCTTGTAGGAAGGTGAAGTTGTGCCAGAAACCCCCACTCTCCTACGCTATTTTTTTTTTTTTTTTTTTTTATATATATATACCGGTTTCTTTTTCTTTTGGCAGAGAAATAGCTATGAAAGATACTCTGGTCATCTGTACCTGTCTCTCTATCCAGGCATGTCACATCACCCTGCCACCCACCCACACACACAGACACACAGAGAGGGACTGCTATGAGTCATTCACAAAGACTGTGGATAAAATATCCTCCATCACAATGCACCATGAAGACACTTGTGATCAAATAATTCACAGAGCTGAGCTCAGAAGGTCAGCTAATTAACAAGACACAAGGCGAGAAGCATTTGCTATCACAATCAAATTTGTGACAAAAGTCCTCCTGGCTAACTAACACAGCTGCGCCCACTTGTCACGTAAGTCCAGTGGACCATGAAGTTAGCCATTTAAACAAAGGCCCAGTCACACACTAATAGGGCCTCTGGAAGATTTCAGGACTGTGTGGGTTGGAGGTCAGCACCTTCGGGCCCCGTTACTGCCACATATAATATCTCAGATCATTGAAAATTCCAGGCGGGCTCCCAATCAGGAGCAGGTACTTTGTCGCATTTGTAAGACAGAAAAACAGCAGCACTCGTGGGTTAATATATTTCTTTTCCCTCACTTTAACTTTCTGCTCGTCTCAAAGGCCACATCTGTCTATAACCGTCTAAGCAGACTCATTGTCATATCACCCATGAGTTTTAAAGATAGCCCGAGGAGAAAAAGCCTCTTGTTACAAAGCTGCCTGCTGCAGATATGTATTCCAGTGGTCACTTGTGCGTTATCTGTCTATCTTTCACATTTCAGAGTGTAAATGGGTGCTGAGCTCACAACGGCGTCTTTACAGAGACATAATTAGAAGGGAGCAGGTATGACAGATGGATTACAATCATAATTGAGAGCGTGGAGAGTCTATCGTCCTCGCTGCAGTGCACCTGCTTCGTCTTGGGCATAAACAGCAAAAGAGGTAAGAATTTGTCTTCTCATACAGCGTGCCTGTAGAATTACAATACAGGTTTCTCTTTTTTTTTTTTTCTCCTCACAGGCGCCGATTCAGCTAACAGCGTTGAAGAAAAACGAAAAATAGCCTGATTTTATTATTCAAAAGCAGATGGTACAAAATGAGACATGGGAGCCCAGCAGCTCAGTGACCTTCATGTTGCTAATCTAACATTGCCCCTACATTGATCTAACATTAACACCTCACCCCTCACAGAGTATGCATGACTCCAAACAGACTGGTGGCCTGCGTGCTTTCGAACAAATCACCTCGACATGCAATTACCTCCTGCTCTGGAGTTATTTCTTTCCTGTGGATACGACGGCCCTTTCATTTGAGTCTGGGAATTAAACAGGTTTCCAGGTTAATTAATTTGACAGACAGACCCCATTGTGCCCAGTGTCAGCCCAAAAGGAAACCTTATTGCCTCTTGTCCTGAAGGTTGACTTTTTATTGTTCTTTGATTTGTCGTTCCTGAAAAGAGCACGCAATACCAGCCCTGTAATTGACTTAAAAGAAGACCGCATTGAGCAGACGTGTTATTGAATGCTTGAAACAAAAGTGCTGGTCTCTCATAGTAACACCCATAATTTATCTAGTGGGATGCATAGAAATGTAGTGCACCCCTGGCATATGGAAACCATGGCTGTGTTCGTTTGTTTGGGCAGCTATATATATATTGAACATACACCTCTTCCAGGATGCATTCTCACTCGTCCTTGCTTGTTGCTTTCCACTTCATCCAATGATGAAATTGAAATGGAATTTATCCGTGTGTGTGTGTGTGTGTGTGTGTGTGTGTGTGTGTGTGTGTGTGTGTGTGTGTGTGTGTGCGCACATGTCTGTGTGAAAGTTAGGAAGGAGAAAGAGAGTACATCCAAACTGAAGTGTAATCTCAGTCTAAATCACACAGCCTTCCCCCGGGGAAAAGCCCCTCTTCCTGGGGTTAGTCAGTGAATTAAATCACAGTGAGGGCCCCATTTTTCAAAAGTAACCTTTCCGTTGACAGTGTAAGTGGGAGTCAGGCTCTCACTGTAGAGTCCAAGCAGTGGAATTAGTGTCTTACGTGGCGACACCAGTCTCTCAGGGTGTCATTTGTAGGGGGCTGTTGCCGCATTTTTCCAGTCCTGCCTGCCTGTCTCAGTGTGTGCTCGCGGTGGAGGAGGCCATCTGCCTCCCTCCCATCTCATATCCCTCATTTCTCTCCTCAGCAGTCTCTTCCCAGCAGTTCCCACACAGTTTCCTTGGATGTATTTTTGGTGCATCTCATGAATTTTCGGCCTCAGTGTGCAGTTTGTGCACCCAAAACTACATTAACACGCCGTACTTGAACATAAACGATTTGCCTATTTAACAGTATTCATGCAATCAGTACAGCTAATGGAGATAAATACACTACATGGCAGGATTAGGCTTGAATTAATCTCTATTCAATTCAATTAATCAGAAATTTGTCCATCCAAGCCTGTAATGTCAATAGGACATGTTTCAATTAGAGCTACATCGCCTTTTCTAATCTTTTAATTGGACAGAAACGAATGGAACCAACATGTTCATAAAAAGGGATTGTATTCCTTGTAATCATTTTCATGATAAACCAACCCTCGGTGGCTGAAAGATTGACCAACTTAGCCGATTTTTTTTTTCTTTCCTGTAATCCATTTACTGTTTGACTGTTTCCCAAAGTGCTGCTGTAATTTTCCAACAACAGCAGCCGTGTGGATGCTATTGTTGGGTGTGTGGTGGCCGATTTTAAAAGTGGTCAGTTTCTAAGGTTACTTGAAAATGAAGGCTCGTGCATGAATTATGTATCTACATAGCGCTCGGTTGTCACCTTTTCTCACATTGTAACCAGCGGCAGCTATTAGTAGAGCTTAACAATGACCACACACACACACACAAAAACTACCTTTTTTTTTTTGTTTTTTTAATTAATGCCACAAATTGCCAAGTGAGTCTCTGGCTAATGCATGCCCATGAAAGCAAATTATCATAATCTGCCTGTTTGTAAAAGCACCATCTGTGCAATTAAATAGTTTGGTGATGATAGTGTTTTGTTAGGAAGATGTGAGGGATTCTTGCTCCTAAAGGTGTGGTTAATTCTCACCATTCTGTGTGCCAGCATGCGTGCCAGCATAGTGAGAGTGTGTGTGTGTGTGTGTGTGTGGGTGGGGTGGTGTGTTTGGGGGGGATGCACAGGATGAATCAGGAGTGTCTTCTGAAGAAGGGTTGCCTGGGAGACCAGCCTGGACCCTCCAAACGTGTCTGTTCTCCTCCTCCTTCCCTCCTTCCCTCCTCCTCCTCCTCCTCCTCCTCTTCCTCTATCTCTCTCCTCCGTTTTAAAGGTGCATCAGTAATGAATCCAAAACTATTTCAGGAAAGGCACTTTTTAGTCGTTTAGTTTGAAACCCTTCAAAACCAGCAGCTCTGGCTGTGTTTTCATAATGCCACAGATCTGTGCTTCATGCCTGCCATCGTCAACATCAAAAGAAAAGAGACTTTTTCTGTGTGTGTGCGTGTGTGTTTGAGTGGGATGATGAAGGAGGGAGGGGAAGTAGAGGAGAGAGAATGAGATTATGAATGCTGAGATGCGGCGCGCAGAGAGGCACTCAGAGGAACAATTGTCGTACTATTAAAGTCTGTTTGTTCGTCTTGTTTACCCTCTCATCTCTCGATGTCTGAAGACACTGAACGCCAACTTCCTGAAAACCTTGCCATGAAGTGATGCTACTCTTTTTTTTTCAGCTGAATGACGTCTCGCAAGGAGAGAGAGAGAGAGAGAGAGAGAGAGAGAGAGAGAGAGAGGGAGAGAGAAAAAAGGGGGCTGAAAACTCGGCGCACACAGTGAATCCCTCGCTGTGACTCATTCATTTTCTATAAATGCGACCGGTTGCGGAGACACAGAAACAGATGAGGCTTTATTAGCTGGATTTTTCTTAGTCCTCTGCTCAGTGGACACATATTTCAGCTCGTGTTGATCTTTTCTTTTTTTTTTTTTTTGTTGAAAGACCGTTGGAGATGATGAGATGCACCCCTGGGAGACAGATAACCACAAGCCGACCGAGCCATCCTTGCGCTCCCGTGGAGTTGGTTTGAGGAAGAAGAATGTCACCCACTTCTGCCGGTCCTAACATCTAAGTATTGATTCTTAGAGGTAAATCCTAAAAACATTACTGTGTGTTATTCGATAGATTTGCTGATTTTAGGTTGTGAAGATATGTCAGTTCTCGGCAGCGCTGTGTTTCCACTCGCGTATTTTTTTTCTTTGGATTTAGCGTAAATGGACAAAAAAATAGGCCAATTCTTCTGCGGTGGGTGTTGATCTTCTTGTTGCTGATATTTTCTGACTTATGGATGTAGCCTCCCGTTCCAAGGGAACCGAATCACCGTTTTGAAGCTTCACTATTCAACAAGCTGCAGCGCTCACTCCTGGCAGCAAAGCGATGGGCGCAGTTTGTCTGAGCCATTTACTGCGTCTCGGTTCTTCGGCTCAGCTTGTTGAATCTCCTCGCTGGTGACAAGAATGGGCTCGTTTTAACAACTTCTCTGCCTTTCTGGTTCTATCTTCGGCGGGTTGCAGTCTCCATCCTCCCTAAAAGTTGATCATGGCTCTGCATGTGAAGCTCAGCTCCATATGGAGAGTGTTTTGGCTCATGAGGACAGTGATAGATTTCGCTCTGCCTCAGGAGACTTATGCACCTCATTCAATACGGACTGAGGGGCACCTGACCCTCGGTGGACTCTTCCCGGTGCACGCCAGAGGGACTGATGGCATGCCGTGTGGGGACCTGAAAAAAGAGAACGGCATCCAGCGGCTTGAGGCCATGATGTACGCTTTGGACCAAATAAACCAGGACGAGCAACTCTTACCCAACATCACCTTAGGTGCCCGGGTGCTGGACACTTGTTCGAGGGATACCTACGCGCTGGAGCAATCTTTAACTTTCGTCCAAGCCCTGATCACGAAGGACACCTCCGACGTGCGGTGCACGAATGGGGAGCCACCTGTCTTTGTCAAGCCTGAAAAAGTGGTGGGAGTCATCGGAGCCTCGGCGAGTTCAGTATCGATTATGGTTGCCAACATCCTACGCCTCTTTCAGGCAAGTCTTTGTGCGTGTGCAGTAGTTTGGGTAGCTTTTAAAATAGAGTTGTTGTTTTTTTTCCACTGATGGAGCTACAATATGTGCAGGCTTCTGGTAAAATCAGCTTTTTAGGGAAGTGTGAAAGTGGTAGTGATGGGCAGCAGATGAGAAGAGGGATGTCTTAAGTAATTAACAACACCATATCTCATATAACAAAAAAAAACAAACAAAAAAAACAAAAACAAAACAAAAAACACAAGATAAACTAAGAAATCTGATGTTTTCCACATGATATTGGGTTAAATATTGGATATTTTTGCTTTCTCTCCATTTTTGTCTAGATGTATGTTATGACAAATTTTTATCCAGGCTTCTCTCCATCTTAAAATATTGTAACAAAAAGTAAGTGGGCTTGATTTTGGGGTGGTTTTCCCCTCCACTACACTATGCGGATGAGACAGCTGAGTGTGCTGTTGCTTGTCCCCGGTGGTGCTGAAAGAACAGCTCCCGTCTGTTCCAGTCTCACTCCAGAGTCTGGATGAGTGGGCACTGACAGCCTGACACAATCACACCCAAACTCAACAACCCCCTCCTGAGAATAACAGACCCGCTTCATGTGATTGCACATGATTATATGAGGCCTCTTGTAGGGGAAGACTGCAGGCGTTTCTTTCTCTCTTTTTTTTTTTATGAATTGTTTTGAACCTGAAAGCTTGGAT
The DNA here is from genome assembly GCA_036365135.1 of Miichthys miiuy. NCBI lineage: Eukaryota > Metazoa > Chordata > Actinopteri > Sciaenidae > Miichthys > Miichthys miiuy. The sequence goes on along the minus strand of CM071606.1, from coordinate 12,582,676 downwards.
TTATGGTTGAGTTGGCTTGCATTTATCTGCAGGGGGCCCCCCTCTTGAAAATGAGCTTGTTCCAAACTCTTTGCACTCTAATTGAGCTCGATGGCTGCGAGTAAATGAAATGAATTTGCACGACTAATTTCAAAATGAGTTTGAGCTTGGGTTTATTGGGGAAAACATCTCTATTTCTGTTGGCAGAGAGTCAACTGATAGTGTTGACCTACTGCTGGTGCTGCAGTAGAATGAGAAACGCAGCAGGGGCACCAATACAGCAGATTAATTATTTAAAACACATCTCCACTGCAAAATATCTAATTACTTGGAATACCATGTAGATGCTTTTGCAAATGTGTAGACTTCTATACTGTTTTTTCTCATGTGGAGATGAGCGTTAACGCCAGGGAGGATCATCAGAGCTGCAGTGCTGCTGCTTCTGCTGCTTCTGCTGCTAATGATTTGTGGTTGCAGATTGCAGCTCACAGTCTTCGTCATTTTGTGTTTTGTTTTAGTTCAATTAGACTAACCATGGGACTGGGCTGTAAGTAGCTGTTTAACTGCATCAAAGTGCTTAATATGCTTTTAGCCCCCCTCTCTTCCTTTTGTTTTCACACACACACACACACACTAACACATGCAACACTCTTGTGTTTTTTACAGCACTCATCCTCTGGGGTTTTTATAGCTCCATTGGCTGGACTATTAGACTCATGGTCCCCACCGCAACCTTCAGCCTGGCTTCGGTTCCTTCTCACTCTTCGTAGGCCGTGTTAACAAATTAAATTTTTATCGTTCGAAGTTAGTGAAACCCTGCAGTTATACTTTGAAGCATCCTCAACACACTTGTTATTTGTTGCAGAACACGAAGGCTGCTAAGACTTCCTCCTTTCTTTTCCCCTTTCATTTCAAGCTGCGCAACTTAAACATGTATGTGTTTGTGAAATCAAGAGGTTTTAATAGAAGTGAAGAGGTTTCTTTAGTCCCTCTCCTCTTGTCTCCACACACCAGGTGTAAAAGCATATCTGTAAGTGTAAGGCTGTGGGAGTGTAGGTGTAGTCCATGTGTGAATCTGTGGATTGACACTTGTCATGCAGCTGCGTCCGTCACTCTGCATTTCTATTTGTCAGAAAGGTGGATTTAACCACCACAGTCAAATCTGCACACACACACACACAAGATGAGCTCAGTCCTCCTCTGAACCTTTTTGCCCTTCAGCACACTTCTTTTTTTTTTTTTTTTTTCCCCATGTGGTTCTGGTGGTGATGATAGGGCTTATAATAAACGATGATAAATTGAATGTGAGGCCACATGATACTGCATAATCAATACATGTCAGAAGTGAGAGCGTCCAGCCCATTTACCCTCATTAGTTTTACACCATTTGATCACTGTGTGGCAGAACGTTATCTGACGTTATTTTCAGCTGGAATCCATCAAGTATCAAATGGTTCCAGTCAAAAGAATCAAAAGCATCAAACGCTTCAGAGAACACCTGTTCAGATATAATTAAAGAAGCAAAGCTACATTTTTTCCCCTCACAAATCAAAGCAGGAAAAAAAGGCTACATTGAGTTTCTTGTCTTAGTCCATTTAAACTACACTTGATCACTCGATATTCTCCATAACTAAGAAATCAAACGCACTTTAAAGTGAAATCTTTACACCTCCAGCCCTGCGGACAGTGACCTCTCTTTGTGCTGTCCTCCTACTGCCCACTTTGTTCTCAGTGAATATCATCAGGTCATTCTGTGTCTCACCCCTGTGATAAATGAATCATCAGGGAAGCTAAATAGTGATTGTAGATTTTATTGCCAGACGCTAAATATCATGGTTGTCTATTCAGGACATGAGTAGCTGCTGAACTGTTAATGCAGGAATATTGACATGAGGGATAGATTTTTCTGAGGACCCAGGAGGGTCGATCAATACTGTTGCCATGGTGAGGCCGATTTGCTGCTAAGATGTTTTTATTTCTCTGCCTTTCATGCTGTGTTGGAAATGAGAAGCAACAATGCCACAGGAGGAGAAAAAAATCAATTAGCCAAACTTTTCACTTGTTTCCAGGAGCTGTGATGTTGCGCACCTTTTAAGATAAAAATCCAATCCTTACTCTCTGGACATGAGCAACCTGTCATTCTCGAGGAGGACAACACTGTAGTTGAAAAGATGGTGGAACTTTGTCCACTTGTAAGTCTTGGCCTCTTGAATGAATCATGAAATTGATTTTTCTCCAGATGACATTTACATCAGGGAGTGCAACAGCTCGCGACTCTCTCTCGCATCGCTTTTCCAGAAGACCAGGGCAAAACTTTGTATTGAATGCAGGTGAACTCCGTCTTGTCCTCCTGTCTGGGGAAGCGGCCCCTTCAGACTAGCTGTCTAAGTGAGGCATTGACGTCCTCTGCTCTCATAGCCCTGACAGGCTCCGGTCGGCTTTTTATCTCTCCCTTTTTCACAAAATCATCACTGTGATTGATTTGAAGGAGATTGAAGCCTTGCAGTGTGATCTATTCAGCCGACAGTGGTAAAGATGGACACCAAAGGAATACCGGGGGCTGTGTGTGTGTGTGTGTGTGTGTGTGTACGTAACAAGCTTTCAAACTGACACAAAATGGCAGAGGTTAATTATGTCTGTTTTTCTAAACATGGTTGCCATTTGTACATTGATGCAGGCAGCAGCACAGGTCAATTAGTCACATCTCTGGTACTGCATTCAGTCCTATTATACGGGACATGGTTGGTATGTCAAGTATGCGGTGTATAAATAGATGCACACACATGTATGCACACAAAGAGCTCCATTACCATAGCCGAAGGGTGGAAAACACAACTGTGTCGTGGACATTTCACGATCCACACCAGTGCTTCTGGCTCTTACATTTGCTCTCCATCACTTGCTAATTGGCACTCTTTTTCAGAGTGTGATACAGAGACCGCACTCAGTATATATTATAACGTCTGAAACATGGATAACAACAACGGATATGCCACTTTCTCAACTAACTTGACACTCTCTCACTCTCCAAACTCAGGTTTAGCATCCTAGTAAATGTATAACTAAACTCGCTTACACATATTATTGCATAGGACAGTGAAATTAATTATGATGATGATTTTGTTCACTATTAGTGAGAATTATTTATTAGATTTTGGATATAATGCTCATATTTTGAAATAGTTTTACCATGCTGCACATGAGAACAGATAAAGACACTTTGCCACATTCTTGATTTTTATGAAGGCTCGTAAATTAAATTCAGAACATGACTCCACGCTTCTTTGGAAATATTCACAAGAGAATTACTGAATATTAGACTATCAGTCAAATTGTTTCACCTCTCTGGCTTTCTAAGGGGGGTTTGATTTCACACGTACACTACAATGGATGTCAGACTTTATATTTTCATTATTTTTCACACTAGCTGGTAATGGCAAATATGCTTTTTCACCTTTAACACCTTTTTCTGGTCATTCAACCACTCAAGGCGCTTTTAACACATTCACCCATTCATGCGCACATTCATACACTGACGGCATTGGCTGCCACGCAAGGTGCCAACTGCTCATCAGAAAGTCAAACTAATCACACTCGCACACTGATGGCGCAGCCTGCGGGAGCAATTTGTTCAGTTTCTTACCCAAGGACACTTCGACATGCAGACTGAACCACCGATCTTCTGATTAGTGGACAGCCCACTCTACCTCCTGAGCCACAGCCACCCACAGCTGGCTAACAATAGCAGAAAAAAGAAAAAAAACTTACACTGCTACCTTGTTTCCAGCTTTCCTTTTTATTCTACATGAAATCATTTTGACCATAACGGTTCTTCCTCAGATTAAAGTGAAGCTGTGAGCACACCATTATTTATAGAGGAGATGTGATGACACGTCACATATCATCTGTGAATTTTGGCATTTGTAAAATACACATGAGGACAATATACATAATTATTCAATCAGTAGGAATGATTATATAGTACCGTTGTGAATATCACATTATCGTTACATCAGGAATATAGCATTAGAGACCCTGAAGGAGGAGGAGGGGGAGGAGGAGGTTTGAAATATCGCCATGTCCTTGGGAACAAGACAGTGTGCAGGAATTCTTTGTCTCGTGCTGTTTTCAAGCAGAACACAAAGCAAACAACAAAACTCTCCAAAAGATGGTCCAACAGTTTTATCTTTAAAATAAAGACTTTTATTTTATGGTTTAATAAAACTCCACAAATAACAAAATGCCTGACAGACTTTAAAGGGCTGATGAGTCATCAGTTACACATATTTGTGCTAGCTTTGCAGAACCATTGATAGCGCAATTGATCTCGATCATAAAAGTCTACGCCTTTTGCATCACACATATACAGTACAAACATAAAAAAAGTTCGAAATAACTACTCAAACTTACAAAACTAATTACTATTGGATAAGTATTGGATACAATGCTCTACTGAAACAATACCTGCAACGTGTTGTGGCGCTAATAAATGTTCCACCGCTTCCAGAGTTGTAAGGGAAAAAAGCATAAATCATAATAACATAAACCGAAGTAGAGACAATTATAGAACTTTAAAAATAAATATGCTGTTCTTTTATTACCCTTTGTGTGGGTATACTGAATGCATTATCTATCGTCCAGTGATTCTCACTTATGGTTCTTGGGACTGAGAGCCCTGCTGGTTTTCATTCCGGCCATTTAATCTGATGCTGACTTATGGCGCGGTCAGACCAGAGCTGGCAAGGTGAAATTTACTCACATGCTGTGACAAAAAGCAAGTGGGACAGGAAATAATGTGGGCAGGCTTACAAGCGTAGGCTGCAGTTGTTAGCATGGCTAACAGGGTGAGAACAGCATTCCAAAAGTTGAGAAATATACACTTTTTAAAATTTTAGCAATTACCTTATAATCTAGACTTTTTTTTCACTATCCCTGTCATTACACTCGTGACCAGCCACACACCTTAAACCATCTTCTGCTGCACATATTCTTTAAGCATACCGTTATACAAACATGGATCCAAGCAATCAATAGCTATTTAGGGAGAGATCAATCCCACCTGGTCTTACATACATGGGTGAATCTTGCGGTTTTCACTGGTCAGAGTTCAGTCAGATTGAACACGAGAAGACAAGTCAAATCGATCCATAACAAGTAGGGAATGCATATCACCTGTATTACTGAAATTATGTGGAGCGAATTCCTGTGAGAAATTGGCAGTATAGACCTGGGAAGCCAATGAATGCATTTAACTGAAATGATCTGGTTGGACAGAATGGCACCAATGGTCTGAGTCTGAGTGCCAGGATTGAGCGGGATTGGATGTAATAAAGAAAAAACAGACTGCCATTATTTTTGCATTCAAATCAGAAAGTTTGCAAAATGATTGTTAACTCGGAGCGTTAGCTGTACTCCAGGAAAATCCAGACCCGCAGGGGCAACAATTAAAGATCCACACAGTCAAAATGTTGCCTGAGAACCTGATCACCACCCCCCCGCCTTTGGTCTTTTTGGGAGAAGAGAGTGCTGTTGCACTCATGTTCAGCAGAGCAAGTATACACACACAAACACAATGCAGTCTGTGCAGCTAATGCAATATTAATAAAATGAATAAAATATCCCTGTGTTAGACAAGTTGTCATTGCTACTGACATGAGGTCATTAGGTCAGCAGCCTGCCACGGGGAGAATATGAGAAACCGCGCACGCCTGATATTAATGTCTTGGCTATTCACAAAGGCCTGGGGGGATGGTGCGCTTTATTATTCGTCTACATAACAGTGTGCCATGTCACTAAAATGTTTTTCAATGCTACTACATTTTAATCCATTCTTTATTTGTTTTCCGATGTTTTCTAGTTTGTTTATATGTAATAATTCTACTTATAGATGGTAAATATTGATCCAGTATCTTAAATGAGATGTCATCCTTGCTGCAATCATCTTTGCTCGACGCTTGCAGCCGCGCAACACTCCCTGTCAGGCTATTATGACCATTTTCTCCCTGTGCATCATAGAAGGGAAGAGGGCACCTGTGGAAAAAGCTTAACTCTGCACACACTGAGGTCACACCGGGTTTTTCCCTTCAAAACTTATTGTTAGTATGACTGTAATATGTGACAGGAATAGCACTCTTACACTTTGTGGGAAGTTTTCGGCAGTTTATCTGGCGAGCAGAAGCAGCCAGAGAAAGAGGAAACCCCATTACGTCCGATCCTCTTACGGGGATGAGCGGAGAAGCATGAGAAGGTCTCTGCTGGCTGCTGGTCGGCCTCTCACTCATCCCTCCAAAAGGGAAAAATGTCCCCGTTGCTTAAACAGAAAATGGTCCAGTGTGGGCTGAGAGGCATTATCACAGGGCTCATTGTACTTTGTTTCAACACAGTGATCAGTGATCCATGCACCATTCTGGACAGATCCTGAATTACAAAGTCACTCAGCCATAGTAGGCTTCTGTGCAATATGACTAAAAAACATCAAGTCTGCTTTTCGCTGTAGCAAATCTCATACGAGCACAAAATGTCTGTATAGATCAAGAGGAAATTTGCCTTTTAAGTATCTGTTTTTACCAGGCAAACTACTTATTCTCTTCCTCAAATCCTGGTAATTGAGTTCAGTTCATTTGTTCAAAGGCTGGTTTCAAAAGGAGTCCTGTGTTGTGGTTTTTCTCAGACCTGGGCGCTTTTGCTTTGTTCTCTCCGTTTTTATCGCTTTCTCAACAATTTCCACATCCGGCTCTGAAATCGCATGGCCCCCTAGAAATGATATTGCACACAAGACTAATCCTGTGGATCTACTTGCCGGGGAGAATTCCCTCTCAACACATAAAAGGTGTCGCATTTTAAGGAATAAGAGAGCAAACAGACAGAAACAAGACTAACAGCAATGCTAGCGGCTCTGCGAGGCTGTAAAGCACAGCACTTCTTTGGCTTAAACAGCAGTGTGCTTGGATGCTCACAACGACAGTGCTAATATTTAGATATTTAGCAGGTATTGTCTACCATGTTCACCATCTTAATTTAACATATCAGCATGCTAAAATTAGCTGATTTGCACTAAATACTGTACATGAGTGAGTGACCACAATTTACCACAGAGAGCATAAACCGTAATAATAATAATGTACTTCAGGACAGTGGTACTTTGAGCTACATGTTAACGTCAGCATGCTAATATACTCACAATAGCAATGTCTGCATGTTGATGTTTAAAAGGTATAATGTTAATAGCGTTGCCGTCTTCAGTGTGGAAAAATAAGGAGGCACCTTGCCAGCAGCTCCATGCCCGGTGGACACAAATCAAGCAGAGGGTCTGGGGGTGCTCCCCCATGAGATTTTGTTATGCACTAATTTATGGATCAATTTTAATGTCCTCTGCTACTCTCAAAAAGCAAACAAAGGGCAAAGAGTAAAGCGTATTGAAAATTGATGCATAAAAAGCACAAATGCATAACAAGAAATATCTCATGGGGAACGACCCAGAGACCACCTGCTTGATTTGTGTCGTGTAGAAACAACAGATTATAGACATTGGTGAATTGTTTGGTCAGTCAAAGTAAACTTTTTGGTACATTAGAACCCGCTGATAAACTCAGGAATAAGAAATGACCAGGTAGACCACAGTGGTAGATGGCTGAAGAATGCTTCAAATTTATTTGTGAGAATATTTTCTTTCCCCTCTGTCAAACTGGTCAGAAGAACTCTCCTGGATGTGGGCATTGAAATAAAGACCAACCTGTTCTAGAGTGTGGAGGAACAAAAATAATTGATAATTTATCCAGGTTGTGTGACTTTATATATAATCTAGATCCACATATAAAATGAATGTACTCCTGGATGGAGCAGCCACTGGAAGATTAATTTCCACCAAGTGGGTTGTTGGTTAGATTTCTCTCTCACACGCCCACTCGCATGCAGAGGCAGCAAGTCTTCTGCTTACATCCTCAGAGAACTGTCAACTTGTGTATGTGAAGAATGAGAGGACGGTGCCATGATGACTTTAAACACAGTACAATCCAATAACAACAGTACAGTTCCCGGGTATTATCATTTGAACGATTCCACTCTGCATCCTCTGCCCTTGAATTGCTCTGACATGGTATTCCTCTGCAGATAATACAAACTGTACAGTATTCCCATTGACACGCTCTACCTGCCATTCAGATCTGTATTTGGACAGCTTCCTTCTTTGTACAGGTGGACTTGAGCACATTTGAGTCTCCATAACCACGGCAACAATGACGTTGATTGACAGAAAACTTTCCTGTCATTCTGTTTCTCATTTCAAGCATGAAAAAACGTCATGTATACATAAAAGTAGGGTGTGCACAAAAATACAATAGAAATCGTGTCTCGTATTGATTCAGTAAGACACTGTGCATTTTATTTTTCATTACCCGCATGAGGCTGATGGGAGTATCATTAGTTTTTATCATTAGTTTTTGCAAATATTTGGTCATAAACCAATATTAGACCAACATTTTGGACCTGATGTTGCTGCTAGATCACCAAAATTATATCAGGGTTGGTTGAAGCCAATCCCAGCTGACGGGGTACACCCTGGACAAGTCGCCAGCTCATGACAGGGCTGACACATAGAGACAAACCCTGTGGGGTGGACACAAATGTCTAATAAATTTCATGCTAGTCCATCCAACAGCTGTCGAGAAAACCATAAGAAAACATAAATGACAACCTCATAATGGCACTAGATAAAAAGCCAGGAGACCGAGTCATCCACAGGGGATCATGAATGTCTACAAAACTTCATGGAAATCTAATTATCTACATATTTCAGTCTGGATCAGAGTGGTAAACCGACAGACGGACCATGAATATTGGAATACGTGGAAACATATTTTCAATGTATCCATTTCACAGATCACACAGTTAAGGGTAACATGTATACACAAACACTAATGCAGCAAGGCACTTCATTTTAATGTAGCTATAAAAGCCTCATTCTAATGTAACAAAACCATAACGATTCTTATTTACAGTTGATTATACGCTAATGAAAACACAGTTATGAATATTATATTCTATTTCTGCCATATTCTGCCAAGAGAGCCCCCTAAATCTCACACTCATAAAACACAACTCTGTGCAGTGTGCTTCCAACTTTAAAGGGACAGGAGGAGCACTGCTCACATGCCTTTTCCTGCTGTCCCTGGAGGCTGCTGGCACGAGGCCTCTGTTTAGACTGCATGTCCGTGTGAGGGCTCTAATGTAAATAGGCATGCCGCTGAAAAGCAGCAAGAAATAGACAGGGAGTCACCGCACAACAGCTTGAGCTGCAAAAGAGGGGAAGAGAAACCACAATGACCCTTTTAAGTGTGTTTTCTCAGTTACCTCTAGTGGTATCGAGTCATGCGGATACGGTCGTTTTATGTGCTGTGGATTGAACGCTGTGTCTGGAAACAGATATTTGTCGCTGTGCATTAAACACGTAATTGTTTAATGCATTCAAAATCCCATTCACCTCCATCGTTTTGGATTGGAGGCTGAACTTAGTGGCGGACTATGCTGGAACACAGTATAGAAGTATAGAAAGTAATGCATTACATTAAAAATCTTGCATTCAGGACCTCGGTATCTTGGAGGTAAGTGAACGGATGCATGCAAAATGTTAAATACATTATATTTGCTTGTGTGTGTGTTTCACTACATGTGTGCATGTACAGTTTGTATCTCAGATGTCGGATGGGGCCCAGTGGCCTCTCTCACAGTATACATAATGAACTGTCATCGGGATTCATTCCTTGTCCTTCAGTTGTGTTATTACAGCAGGGCCTGGGGGTGCATCAGTTGCTAACAACAGATAGTAATATATAACCATTATATCAGCCAACACAGTGTAGACCTTTACAGCAAGACTAAATTATTACAGTGCAGCCTAGGCCTCGGGTAGTTATGCTAAAATACCTGTTGATTTTGCATGTGAAAATGAAAAAGTAGAATTTTGCAGTTTCATTAGCTTCAGTTTCATTTTGTCTGTATTTCCCTCGAGATGATGTTTGGCAAGGGTGTTTTTTTTTTTCCTTTCCTTTTTTCTGGCTGGCTGTGCAGTGGTGTGTGAGTTCGGTGTGAGCAAGTTTGTGTGTCTCTACTCTTTTGAGCTTGAAATGTATATATAATATACTGTGCTGCAGCAGCCAGAGCATACATAAAAAATCAGTTCACAGGATAACTGTTTTCAGATGCAAATCCCAGGGGATTTCATCAAGGGCTCTCTGAAATGCCTGCATCTGACAGTTACATTGATTTAGGGGAAGACCTCAATCACCATTGACATTTTGCAAATTAGGAAAGCTCTTTCCTTTCAAATAGGGTTGGTTAAACTACAATTGACTGCCGGACAGGAGCTATCGGTGACAGAACAGAGTGTTTTTTAACTGCCTTATCGGTGTTAAAGCACTCACATGTGGCCCACATTGAGGCCACGAAGATCAATAACATGTCATTTATCAACGGATTATGCATAGACCTGTCACACACTCTCTACCTGGAGGTCATAGGCCAATCAAATGTGATATTTGCCGGAGAATATACTGAGGCGTTTGGGGGAAGAAAAACCATCTGTATGTTGCATCAGCCAGTCAAACATCATTCTCCCTGCACTCGTACCAGTGAATACAATTCTAAACTGTGTAATATAATATTTAGGAGAAGAAGTTTTATTTACGATTTCTGCTGTTAAATACTCTGGCTCAGTTTTCATACTGAAGGTTGAAGGCTGAAGGTTTTCCTCTTGAAACCTGTTTGTGTGTTTTTGTATTGATTATGTTGTTGGGACAAAAAGCTGTTAAAATATTCACATTATGAAGACATAACGTCGGCTCTCACAAGGTTAACCATTAAATTTCAGGGCTAACATTTGGTTTCAGGTTAACTAGGATTGGACTGGCCGTGTAGCGTTAAGGTTAAGTCTCCAGAGTATTGATGTAAAACCAGATTTATGCTTGACACTGGGCGGGTTTACGGCCTGCTGTAGAAACACATACGGTGTAGGTTTTTTATTTATGTATCAGTGTCAGATTTCACTCGCTGATGGCACCGCTGCAACACTAAACGGATGTACTATATGTGTTCAGGCCACAGCTTCCCCACGGTAACAATTGTTTACATTCTTTCATTCTCTTTGTGATATACAGCGCAGTGGGATACGCAAATAATGAATACAATACAACTGGAATTACATCAGGGTTAAAAGCCTATTTCACCTTGTCTCATTACTAAACAGGAGTCTACTCCCTCTGCAGTCACCATGTTTATATTCATTCATTCACTGTGATAGAGAGAGTGGGGGTTGCAGTGAATCGAAGGTTTGCAGTGGAGATATCTTTTTGTGAGATGCCATGGAGTCTTTCTTTAACTTCCTTAACAAAACACAGTCTCTCTCTTTGGGCTACATCTCTGTATCCCTAACATGAATATTTTTAAAGCGGCGCACAACAGATACGGCATAGCCTACAGCATAGCTTCTGCAGATAAATCAACCCATAAAACGAATCAAGGCAAGTGACAAAATCAAGCAGGGTCTGGTTTCTTTGGGGACAAAATACATAAAGCGAATGATTAGATTAGGTTTTTAGTAAAGGCTACTCCTTGGGTTAGGTTATGTATGGAGCCTCCAGGGTATGAATGTACATTCATGTGATTTCCTCCAACGTAATAACAACGTGTGTATATGTGCGTGTGTGTTTTAAGGTGGCAACAATCCCACACTCTCAGCACGCAAGCAATTTTACAGTCCTTGTGCACAGTTGGGAAAAAAACATCGCACCTTTTTATTTTGAGAAACAATCCACACGGAGGTTATGATTTTGAATGAGCTTTAATGAAATAAAGGAAGGAAGAAACATGAGGCACTTGTATGCTCACCGTGCTGGTCGTAGCACAAGTGGCTTGGAACAGCTTAGCTTGAAGACTGATGTGTTTTTCTCTACCGGTTCACGCTGCGGTGATAATGTTAAAGTTTTATGCTTAGCTCTATGTTTGATGATACAGCTGTGAAGAAATTTTCCTTCTTTGAATCACATTTCTGACACTGAAGGTTAGAAGTTCTTGAAAAAGCTACATAATATAACTCACATATAAAATACTGAGTAATACATCAGGGCTTTCATATATATATTTTTTTTATCGCCTGGGTTTCAGACTTTCCAGGCTTTCGAAATCCATATTTAAGGTATTTTATATCTCTTATTTCAGATCATTTGACCGATTGTGTTGTTGTCAGACCTGAGATCCACATGAGCTGTTGAAGAAAGATGCATGTTGGTGCTCTTGTTGAAAATAAAGATAACTCTTCGGTATGTGACAGTCCCATTGTGTTCGACTGGGCTCATTCCTGTTTCGGCTGGTTAACTTGTCTGAGGGTAATTGTCTGATCTGGCGTCTGTTGCACATCTCTGATTCTGGCTCTGAAATACATGTCAATGTGCAGTCTTCTGACACTTTGTCTCACTGCGAGTGGAAGTTATGTGAGATGTGCGTGTCACAAAAACACATTCCACATAAATCTTTTCAGTCCATTAGTTGAAACATTGGCTCTGATGAATCATAATCTCAGTGAGAAAAGAGAGTCTGTTACGCAGAATTGTTCTTGTCTTGTCTAAAAGAGTTTGTCCCGTTCTTCTAGACTTTGGAGGTTATTCAGGGCAGCACTGGATGGAAAAAGCTTTGTGTGCTTGCTGGACAATTGTCCATTGTTCAGTCTGAACAGCAGAGCAAGTGTATTGCTGAGGCCAGATGCCCTCAGTGATGCACTCGACCAGCAGTGCAGAGCAGAACAGAGAGTCCATGGGTGGTGAGGTCACGACTGGACACGGGATAATTTTCATCAGAATGAGCCGCAGGGTGGGAAGACATACAGAGACTATATTAAGCTTTACTTCAAGGTTTTTCAACTATACAGCAGCTCCCTTTCTTTACTGCTCAAAAGCACATAAAGGTATAATGTAGTGACTAGCAGTAGTAGTTGAATATTTAGTTTGATGATAGACGGGACTCTCTTAGGATAGTCTGGTTTGTTATCCACTCAATGGCTTGTCCGTGACGACAAATGAGCACAGGCAGTTCCAGTCCAGTCTTTTATTGCATAATAGTTCAAACTGGTTTATCTGGTAACAGAGGAAATGGGATAACAAAGGACATCATAATTCCTAATTAACCATCCATCAAAGGAAACTGGCAATAAATGCATTTAAGCTAAAGGAAACTTATGTATCATGTACACAGGTCAAACATTTGGAGGGACGAGGCATTAACATGAGGATGTGAGCTGGCTGTAAAGACTCCTTCAGGAAGCAGAGAGGCAGGTAGACGAAGGTTAGAGTAGGTTGAATTTTAACAGTAGTATTATGTTACATTATCATTGTGTGGTAAAGCAGTTTCGCAGTGCAAATTGACTTAGAAAGTCTGTGCCGCGTTACCAATATGACTTTGACAAGGATGCAGTCCGGATGTTCGCTGTGATGGATTTCACAAATGAAGATTATTTATAGAGTCTTAATCAATAAAAATAAAATTAATAGAAGACAATGGATGGCTGTAATGATAAAAGTACATGCTTTAAAATATGGCAGCATGGTTTGCTAGATGATTAGCTGTGATGTAAGTTCATTTAATTTGTAGCAAATGGACTCTTTAAAGTGTGAGTATTCTTTTAATACTTGCACTTTGCAGTAATGAGCAATAGTTAGTAAAATTGTGCTTAAAATAAACCCTGAAAATATAGATAAGTATCTACCAAGTGTCTACATAATGCTAACATAATGTTTAGTAGGTATAATGTTTACCACGTTCACCGTCTTAGTTTAGCGAGTTAGCATGTTAATATTTGCTAATAAGTGCATTGTCATTAATTTTGCAGTTTTATAGCAAAAGTATTGAAACTTTTGACCTAATACTGTAATAGCACCCCGTGAAAAGTCAGGGGATTACAAAGTGACTACAGTTCATCTTGATGGGGGCCAAATTCCATGGCAGTCCATCCAATAGTTGTTCTAAATCACAAATGTCATCACCAAAGTCATCAGTCATTCATTCTCCGTGGTTCATGAATGTCAGAACAAAATTTCAGGGCAAGACATCAAGTAGATTTTGAGATATTTCACAGGAAAAGTTAGAACTTTGACCTGCTGGTGGTGCTAAATGAAATGTCAGGGGATCACCAATTCTGTAGGATTTATTATCAGGGTATTATGAATGTCTGAACAAAATGCCATGGCAATCCATCTGATAATTTAGATATTTCAGTCTAGACCAAAGTGGTGGACCGACGACCTAAATTGCCACCCTGCAGCCATGCCGCTCGCACGGCCAAAAAGTAGCTAAAAGAAAAACTATAATTTGCAAAACTAATCTGGGATATCTTCTCAGACATTTTGCTTCCACATTTAGAGAACTTTTCACTTTCTGTGCTCTTGCCTCAAGCTTCGGAGTCATTAAAATGCAGCAGTCAGAATTTTAACCTTTAAGAGATCATACATTCTTGATTTAAGAATCGGCTTGATTTCATCTTCTGTTAACATTCTGATCACGTTGGAAATGTGCTGTTTACGTGAGGCTGGACTCCGAGCAGAACTTTTATTTCTTCATGAGTCATACTCGTCGTGAGATCCTCAGGCTGAGTTAGACTGTCACCTGTTTTGACAGAAAAGAAAAGGTGACTGTGCCTTTGCCATTAGGACCAAGGGACTGCAGGGATTTTATTGCACCGAACCGAGCCTCACAGACTGTGGCTGTGTACACAAACAAGTTCTACCAGTCAAATGCTTCGGGTTATAGGTAGTTAATATGAGGCCCGGTTAGAGTGTGCCATTCCCGGCGAAGAAGGTGAGATTTGTATAAAGCCTCGGAGGAAGGTCTGTCTCTGCAGCTAAACCCAGGGAATTAAAGTCCTATAGTTTATTGTGAAGTGCACTACCCTTCTTTTTTTTTAAATCACACTCAAAATTGTCTTTGAAATCACTTTTATGACCAGCTTTATACTCGGGATGTTTTGGGTTTTGCTTACTCATAGTTTTAGGCTGCTCTGTTCTGAATGTTTTATCTGTTTCTGTATTTGTTCATTTATTCCTTCGTTTGTTTTCTCCATTTCATTTTAACTACTTTGCTTGTGAATTTGTTTTCTGCTTTATTGCCTTTTATAGATTTTAATGTTCTTTGTTATGCCAGTTTTGTAAAAAAAAAAAAACCTGGTCGATGAGTGTGAACATCTTTCTGTGAATTGGCAGTTAAAGCAGCTAATTCTTTTTTTTTATTACATAAAGATATCAACTGTGCATAAATTATATTATGGCTGCATACAGTCATCCTTAAACACCTCCTGTGAGAATCAGTGAATTACCACAATGCACAGAATAAACAACAGGTATTATAATCTAAGTATGGATGCAATATTATGGGCAGGAAGTGCACATTCTTGTTCACATTTGAAACCTCACATCTCACACGCAGATCCACGCTGACAATGGATTTCGCGCGTGTTATGAATGCAGGTGTTGCAGATAAAATACTATAATGTCAGCTCAGGGAGAGATTCAAGGCAACACTGCAGGCAACGCCAAGCAAGCAGATAACCGTCTATTAAAGTGTTCTGCTCTAAACTGGTACATATATCTCAAGTGCATGGTATCAAGCAGGGGCGCAGACACACTAACTAGAAGGAATTGGATCTGTGATATTTTCCACTCCTGTGATCAGTGCGTAATTACATGGCCCTGCTAAAGAATTCTTTGTGAGGAGTAGACAGAGAGGAAAAGATAAGATCGAGGGGGCTCACCCGCATTGTCTGCGCTATTAGGGGAGAAATGGGCCTGGTGATGATGCTCTGTCGAGTCTGAAGAGAGAGCTATACAGGGAGAGATGGAGGATAGTACAGAGGGAATGATTGGGATGCAGGTCAAGAGTGTTGCAGGTGCAGAACTGACAATGAATGTGTCAGACCTTGCATGCTCCAGGTGTAGGTGGGGGAAAAAGAGGCTCCTATGTTCAGTCTTTGGTGAATAATATGCCAGAGCCACATTCGGACAGGGCAGAGCAATGAGGCAGAGCAGAGATGTAAAGATACTGCACACCAGCAATCCCCCCAAAACACAAATATTTGTATGCATGTATCTCCCATGCAGGAATATTCTCTTACTTAAGGCATAAAGGCATGCATATTTCAGTATTGATTTATTGATAGTTCCTATTTCTGAGTGAAAAAATAAAACCAAAATGCAGGCTCTAAAGAACACAGCAGAGAAAACAAAGCTGCGTCCAGTGCACTTTGCAGTCAGGAAAAATCAATACAGCCATCTGTAATGTGAGACCCTGTGGCTATAAAGGAATACATTTGATAACACTTAGTCATAAACCTGCAGGCTATGTATTATTCTTTCTGTGAGTTTCTGTCGCACCTGGAGAGAGCACACAGCACAGCCATGATGATCAAGGCTTGTTCTGCTGGAACTGCATTGTTCTCTCTATTTTGTGTGAAGCCTAAGTCAAAAGAAGCTTTACAAAATGACTTGAAGAGATACTGTATCTGTACAAAATAACTCTCGTGAGTGACGGCATAAAAGCTCAACTGGCATGCCAGCTTGAAAGGTAAGAGCCTTAAGTCAGTATGCTCCATTCCTGACATGCATTTGTAACAGCAACACTACACCTTTACACCACACCACATAAATGTTGAGCCTCTCCCCAGGTACAGACTCCTCTCCGTTGAGGTTTTGAGAGCTATTTCGTATTGGGAAACGATTATTTCTTTGAAATACCAATAGAGTTGAAATAGCAGTCTGTTTACCAGATGGAAAAGATGGAGGTCGGTCAGGTTCCCTTTGTGAGCTATCCACACTTTCCTCCCACGCTTCGGCTCTACTCTACTGTGTGGCTCTCTTGGTCAAATATCTGATTTGTGAGTCATACCTAGCCTCTATACCCATGGAGGAACATGCTGGTTGTCTTAAAATACATTCTGGCAGGGCAGCCATGCAAGAGCTAGAGCCCAGCACAGAGCACTGGAGCTGCCCAGGGGACTGGCATGGAGCGAGCGGGAGAGACGGAGGGTGAGGGAATCGACTGGGAAAAAGAGAAGTGGGCGGAAAGCAGGAGACAGTGGAAGGTCGTGTTAGATGAAGGATTATGAAAGCCTAACTTTCTGTCATGTAACACTAAGGCTGGAGCAGGGCTGGTGTGGGCAACACTGCCTGTGGCAAAAAGCTGCAAATTACAGTAAATATCCAGACCGGTTAAACACTATTCAGGTATGGTCCTTGTGGAATAACTGGCTGTAAAATGGTGGAAATGTAGTAGGAGTGCGATGTGAGAGGCTGGTATTGGTGAAGAGATTGGAGGAGAGGGAAATAAACAGAAGTATCCCATGTAATATAAAACACACCTATTAGCGTCTAATTTTATTCGCCAAATATGAAATGGAAGAAACAGAATTGCTGTCTGGGTTATATTCACTAGCAATGATTTTTCCTACTACACATATATCACCGACACGTCTGAGGGAGGACGTTGGGGTGAACAGTTGGATCTACAGAGCACACAGCCTGCATCCCTCATGTTTAAGTTTAAACAGCTGAAAGACAGTGAAAGATGATGGTTCTGCTGAACTATTGAGAAATTTCAATTTGTCTAATTTCATGCTTCTAAAGCAGCTAAAGAGCCAGATATTAATGAGATGGTGGGGACCAAAATGGAGATAAAAGTTGGTGAATTTTGGACTTAAATTCCCGCCTAGATGACCAGAAACACAACTTCAAATAAATGTGACTGTTGCTTGCCATATCAATATGAGGAGATAATATATCTATGTTGTGTTTATAGGTTGTTGTGCTCTCCCCATGCGGCCAGAAAAATCAATTAATGCCAGTTTAACCAAATGCTTTCAGTTTGTGAAACATAACCATAAAAGTAGTGTTGCTTTAGTCGCCACAAGCAGATATTGTAGGGAAAATCAATAAAATACACTGACACTGTAATTCTCACTGCTACTGGCAGGTAAAATAAAAACCAACAGCATGACAATGAGACAGCCAGAGTAGCAGAGAAAGTTCAGTTTACATATCTGAATACAGGGTCGTAACCTGGAGATCCATCACACGGGAAAAAAAGTCCGACAAGGGACAAGAAGAGTATCTAAGGTCCAGAAATGGGCAAACAGGGTCAGAACGGCAGCTCAGGCAAAACAGAACTAGAAATGCTGGAGAGCTTGACAAAAATGCACAATACAGTCAAGTGAAAATGGAGTTTGGCACTGAGTGGAATGAGTTTATTGCACGGCCTGGGAGAGGCAGGATCTGAAACGACAGGGGAGTTAAAACAAACTAAGAGTTGGTGGGATGTGTGACAGACACTAAACCTACAGATCTAATTTGGCAGTGGCAGTGAACAGTTTGCAGATACAGCGTTTATTAAAAAAAAAACTTCCCCCTGGCATTACGTTTCTGACAAAATGTATTTGCTAATGCAAATTAGTCGTACTTTTTTGTGTATTTTTCAGGAGTGAGGGTTTAAAATATAAAATAAGGGAAAAATAGAGTAGAAAACAGAAAGAGCATGGAAAAATTTAGGTGGCGTGTGAGCAAGAGACTGAGGGCAGATTGTCTCGACTTGGGGGGAAATTGGCAGCCCGAGGACCTCTCTGGGCAGGAAGTGTCTGCTGATCATCTGTGTGGGCGTGTCTGCAAGCAGACTGATGACAGGGAGGGAGGGAGAGACACACGAGGAAGATGAGACCCACCTGTCTCTCCCTCCGACAGGGATGAAACGCACAGAGGGGCGGAGAACAATGGAACGAGGCTGAAAGTCACAGGTTGTGTGAGGGCACACCGAGAAAACACAGCCTTCACAAAAGGAGAGTTTGAGCGAGAGTGAGAGACACAGATGGGCAGGAAGAGAGGGGGAGAGAGTGACAGAGAGATGGGAGGGAAAGCTGTCGGTTTCCTCCGCCCTTCCTTCCCTGCCTCGTTGGCTGTGCTGGCAGTACGGTGCTCTGGTGAAGAGAGATTACCAAAGCCCAGCCCGAGGTTACATGTATGGACACAGTCATTACCTCTGCCCTGCTAAAAAAATGGCACTGCTGTCTGAATACAAACCAACGACTGTCTGGTGCCCCCATTGTCGCAGAGCTGCTGAGCCTTGATTTAGCAGGAAAGATGTAAAACTTGATAACTGCTCAATATCTTTATAGGCCCGTTTATCGTACTGTATTATTTTGTTTATAGGATATCGACCGTTGCTAGTTTACAGCGCTGGGCAGTGGAGCTACAAATAAATCTTCTGACTAGGATTTTTTTGGTGAGCAAATATTTATTCCATTATGGGTGGGATGTGTGGTTTTTGAATTGCTTTCAAAATGGATCATATTTAGAGTTTGTGAGTGCATGTCATTGTGCACGGTGTCACGAGGACAATCTGTTCATTGGCGTCCGGCCACAGACAGCATGGGGTTAGAGCCGGGTCTGTCAGAACCCGCTGTCATTTCCGCCGTCACCGTGGAGATTGTTGCAAACTGCCGAGTGGAGCTGACTGATGTCAAGATATACTTAGAAGCTAATCATGCAGCAAATAGAGGCACTGGGATTCCTGCAACAGAAACTGCCTGGACGCCCTCGCTCCAGTTACAGCCATTCATGGGAAACATTTCAGCTCTGCCACTCACAGTTCATTTGCGGCTCTGTTTTGGAGCGTTGCTTTTGGATTAATGGACACCAAACCCAGTCTGGACAACCCTCTAGTTTTCTGTGCCTAATTTCTGACACTGATGATGTCTAGTCTGTGCTGCCTTTTGTGGGGAAATGCTCTGTGTTTGAAAGATAGCCTTTGTTTTTTGTCTAAGTTTTTGTTTAAAAACCCATGGACTGTCATCCCCCCTCTGTTTTCTGTGGAGACAGCCTGTCTTGTCATGTCTGCAGATTTTCCTCCTCTGAGATGGCAAGGATAGATCGTTGCCATTACCCCAACTGAGAATCGCGGTGCACCATATGCTGCCTATTTTTCTTCAAATAACATTTCTTCTTTGGATGGACCGAATGAGAGAAAAAGATAAAGGAATAGCAGCACAGCTAGCTTTATTGCTCCCAGCTACTCAGAATCATCACCTTCACATTAGCAGAGCAGGACGGTTAAAGCACAGACATTACAGTCTCTCACCTTTCTTTAGAGATGCCCATGGTGCTTGTGGGCTGCTGTATGTGAAAATGCAACAGAAAGGCCAAGGCACTCTAATTAACTTCACCTGGCATTCCCACTTACTGTGAACGTGTCTAACCTTTACACAACCTCACTTAGTCACCTCTCCTCTTAAACACCCAGGTTGAAATTCTCATTTAATGCCAATAGGCAGATTACCACCCTACCCCCACCGACCCTCTCCCACTTTTTTTCTTCACCTTCTTTAGACTTCAGCAACAGATTTTTAGTCAGGGCGGCCGCAGCACTTTCTGGTGGTAAATCAATAAAACAGTGTCCCCATAACAGACCTCTGTGTTTTCCTTCCATCGATCCTGTCAGCCCAGATACATTCAAAGGCAAGCCAGGCGATTACCCTCAGCAATCCTAACTTTGATCTATACTGCAGATGACAGGTGCCAGACATCAGCTTTGGGTAATTGTGATACTGAAAGGGGGCATCGTTAATCATTCTTTCATGGCCTGAATTCAGTCACTCATGATCGACTCATGGTCACTGTAGTCGTTGTCGATGCAGACTGCTTACAGGCATCCCCGTCATCCTTTCACCTTGCTGCAACTGGAGCCGAGACCAATGTGTCATGTGTGATGCCATATTTCACGTTATCGATTGTAAGTGTCTTGATGAAATAAAAATCGCAAACAGTTTCAAGTGCACCCGTGAAACTGGAACATTCCTCATGAAAGATTAGGGAAAATAATCCTGTACTCATTCCAAACTAATTATTTACAAGTGATTCAAAAAAGTTGATAATATATCCATTCTCCCCACCTTATTATCTCCGCTTTATCAACTTCGCCACAGAAATCTGTTGCAATTAGTTGCAAAAGCTATTCTGGGAGTAAAGCATGCAACCGTGACTCAAGAGAAAAAGCTGAACGCTGTCGCTGGTAATTCACTGAGAAAGACATAATGAAGTTCAGGAGATTTCAATTTACTTATTTATTTTATTTCACTTAATTTGTAGCCTATCGGCTACCAGATAGAAAAATACAAAGGTGTTAGATTCTAATCTGTATTAGTTAGTCAGCATCTCCTTGTATCGTAATTCCTGCTGGTTTAATCCTCACACCTCGGCATTTTCTCCATCAAGATTTAGCACGTTTGTTACCCGGAGGTCAAAGTGGTAATTAAAAAAGCACAGGCTGAAAACATTAATGTTTGTACTGCAAGGAGGTGTAGATTCCTGGGGAATAAGGAGTGGAGAAATTATATCAACGGGGTACAAAGTCTGGGACAAAGTGAAAAGACATTGCCATCTTAAATGGTTCCCTGCAGCAAAAAAGCTCCAGAGAGACAAATGTTCAAGCAGCTTTCTGTCCCAGCTGGGGCGAAGATAAGACGTGATTCAACACACCTATAACACCTTTTGACTGCGTAGTATTACTACAGCAGCTCTTAAGATACATCCTCTATGAAATGTTCCAAATAAATGCTTCACTCTTTGGAAAGAAGAGTCTTTTTAAATGCAAATCACTGTTGCTTTTCCATTACTTTTTCGTATTCCATCTTTGACCCGGTAAACTCATTTTAGGCAAACGATTTAACTTGTGACACCGCAGCACCATCCTCACCTGTGAATTTGTGTATTTGCATCACAGATTTTGTGTTTCCTGATTACACTACACTGTAGTTGGTATTTTTTTGTATTTATTTTTTTTTTTGTTGGTGACTTGAAACATATTGAGTCATCTTGAGCTTGACCTCCTCCTCTGCTCCTCAATTTGTCAGCTTTGTGCGGTTG
The DNA here is from genome assembly GCA_036365135.1 of Miichthys miiuy. Classification (NCBI taxonomy): domain Eukaryota; kingdom Metazoa; phylum Chordata; class Actinopteri; family Sciaenidae; genus Miichthys; species Miichthys miiuy. The sequence continues at coordinate 12,560,759 of CM071606.1, read as the reverse complement.
ACTCCGTTTGAGTTGTGGGTCAAAGCTATAACTCACACTCTGTGAGATGAAGCAATCCCATCAGCGAGCTGCTGTGTCCTCATTCCTGTGTTTCCCCAGTGTCCAGCTCCTTTTGATCACTCTAACAGAAATGGATGGCATTCACGCAGTGTTTAGATTAGACTGTGTGATGAGGTACTACACAGGGTTCAAGAGAAAATGATGTCTGCCCCTGCTTGTGCATCCCCCTGTCAAATGGGAGGAAGCCATTTTGATCCCCGACAGACGACCAGTTGTGATTGCAGTTACAAAACCTCAAAGACAGTTTCTGATGAGATGTTTAAGAATTTAACGGGTTGAACTGTGAACAATCCAACACTAGATCTCTTCACATTTCTCCATTCAGATCCCCTGAATGTGTGTACCAGATTTCATGGCAATCCATCCAATAGTTGTTGAAACATTTCACTCAAAACCACAAATGTCAACCCTGTGGTGGCGCTACAGGAAAACTAGACAGACGGAAACAGAGATTGACATCTCCATCCCAGAATACCGCAATACCGCAACGCTTGGCTGAGGAACCTGAGCTATTTAAAGAGGTGTTTGAGGTTACAAAGAACATCTGCAGGCTATTAAGGAGTTTCCTGAACATTAGGGAAAGTGACTATGTTGCATTTTTCTAAAGAGCTTGATTGATAAAGCCTGTTGTGTATGAGATGCTCTAAGTTATCTGCTGTTCAGATGATGGCACGTGTCAGTTTGTAGTTGATAGTGGTAATTAAGTGTGATTACGCTGCTTCCTTTAAGGGGGAAACATATTATACAAGTGTTAGTTAACATATGGAACCTCCATTCACAAATTCCTGACACACAATATGAATCAAGTGAGCATGAAAGATCATTCTCGAAGTCCACTTACTACCTATCATGCGACTCACAATATGTATGAAACCTGTCACATTATGACCCCTGTGTTTGACTTGAAAGCTTTGGAAGATTGTAATATGCAGTTAGTTGAAAACCTGCAGAAAGGCTTGTAGGACCTTGAGTTAAGTGTTTTGTTGAATATACCAGTTTGTGACCAAAGTTTCCTACGTAGGTCACATCTTGACGATTGAAAGGACTCTTAATGCACTGACAAATACCTTGAGATGTTGATCCACAAAAGGATAGTCAGGTCAAAAGTTTGTTGTATTGTTGTATTGTATATAGATGTGGACTATATGTAAGAGTCTGTTTCGTGTACTGTGTTAGTTTAGCTTTGCTGTTAGCCCAGGTCAAATACAGGCAGAAATAGAAGAGACAAAAGTAGCACATACACTGAATTCTTTAGGTTTTATATTTGGATATGCTGTAGGGTGATGAAGACAGTCTCTTCCCTCATCAGGAGAGAGCGCTCACAAGGCTCTGCTGCTAGTTCACAGAAAGTGCTGCAAAGACATTTCTGCAATAAGTCTTCAATGATTTGTTGGGACAAGGAAGTGACGGCACAGCAGGTTGCTCAGATAACAGGTAGGGTATGTAAAATATTGTATTACACAATATGAATATATTCTTAGATGATCAAGTGACAAGGTGACATGAAATACATGGAGAAAAATTGAGCAGCAAAACAAGCGAGTGATGCGAAGCACCCGCTTATGTTGTTAGTCAGACTTTCAGTTTATTAATTAATGGGACAAATGTCGCTTGTAGTTTGATATTTTGGAAATTACAGTTAATAAAAATAGTTAGATCGATATCACTCTCATGTCTGTATGTTCAATATAAAGTTGTTTCCTGCAGCAAGTTAGCTTAGCTTAACACATATTCAAGAAACATGAGGAACAGCTTGCCCGGTTCTGCCCAAAGGTGAAGAAAGAATCTGCCTGGTAGCACCTCTCGAGCTATTAATTAACACGATTTAAGCGGTTTAAAAGCGGGTTGAATAAGCTTATTTCCCAAAATATCTTTTCCCTTAAACGTCCAGTGTGTAAGCTTTAGAGGCATCTATTGGCAGAAATGGAATATAATCTTCATATCTATGTTTTCATTAGTATATAGTCACCTGGAAATAGGAATTATTGTGCTCCTGTTACATTAGAATGAACCTTTTATATCCACAAAGAGAGCAGGTCCTCTTCTACGGAGTCTGCCATTTTTCTATAGAACAGACACACTAAAGACTGGCTCTAGAAGTCTTTTGTGTTTTTCACGTGTTTCATGGCCACCATGCTTTCTCCTGCATGCATGAAATTGGAGGGTGAGCAATCTCCAACTTCGCTGCCAGATGCCTCGGCTCAAAATGCAGTTGACCCTGTAAAGTGCTGATGCAAGTGCATTGTGAGGTCGCTAAATGTAGCATAAATGTCATGGACGCCACTTTTTCATTCCATTGTGGGCACCAAACTGGGGGCCTATTGTGCAGAAACATAGTGTCTTAGTAATATTAAATAGGGAGTGATTTAGGACACATCTGCACATTCAGAGCAGTTACCATAGAAACCACCTATGATCTTGCACTGGAATAGCATCAACACATGAAGTAAACAACCCCAATTCTTCTCTTTAAGATCCCACAGATTAGCTACGCATCAACAGCCCCGGAGTTGAGTGATGACAGGCGCTATGACTTCTTCTCACGGGTGGTTCCTCCAGACTCCTTCCAGGCCCAGGCCATGGTCGACATTATCCGAGCCCTGGGGTGGACTTACGTCTCCACCATCGCTTCAGAGGGAAGCTATGGAGAGAAGGGAGTGGAGGCCTTCACACAACTCTCCAAAGAAGCAGGTAAATAAATACAGACTAATCTTCTTAAGTTTATTTCTATGATTTAAACATGCTTTTTCCACCAGAGGAAGATCATTTTTGCATTTGCAATTCATAGTAAAAATCTGTTTTGGGTAGATGAATTATTGATCTGTTTGGCAACTTCTGCTTTAGTCCCCCAGTGAGTTGTGGAGTGTTACTGGAAATGTAGAGAAGCAGCTTGTAGAGTGGAGGCCACGTCACAATAATGAAGATGGTCTGTACCCATGGCATGTAACCATTTCACCTTTTTGCCTCTTGCACATTCAGAGGAGGAATGCTCTGAAAATATGTAATGTGTTCTCCTTTGCTAGCCAGCTAGAGAGAAGAGAAAACGCTCTGGCAAGTGGTCATTTGGGAGACATGGGTTTTGTTTTACACTCTGCCTTTTCTGTTTCACTCATCCTCATTTTTCATCCGTGCTAGTGAGAGTGCAGGGCTGATAAGGACGGTCAGTCAGCTTTGTGATCGGTCAGTTCAAACCACTCTGGTCTGGTTGCGTGTGTGAAGCTGCAGGGTTTTAAATATTTAGTCTTTTCAGACTTCTTTGGTGAACAACTCTAGACATTTCCCTCACAAACCATATGATTAAACAGAGAGAGATGAACCGCTGAATGATCTGGAAAACAAGCTATTAGAATCCGTCTTGTTTGTTGGGTCCTGTAATCTAACATTAATGGTGATTGTTTGAAGTGGAAATGATCCGTTTTCAGTCTACCTTGTTAAGTTTACATTTGGGGTTTCGGCATGAGGAGTACTTAGAAGAGAAATGCATTCAGTCAAGGTGTTGTGGTTTTGCCTGTAACTGGGCCGAGAATTGTGCACATGCTTGACTCACCTGCTTTTTCCACATTGATGCTGTTGTTGGCATGCAGTTGAACATGTGAATCAGCAGTCACCGCTGCTGTCGCCAGGAAACGCTCAGTTGCTATACAGTACAATGGGTCAGCTATCTTTGTCAAATAATGTGCTGTGCTTTAGAGCTGTGCTGTAGAGACTTTCACAGTTGCTGCTGCAGTATTTCTGCAAGATCACGACAAGGATACATTTTATAATAGAATACAGTCACTTTGAACTGACTGACCATGAATTCGAAAGGTGGCAATAGCTGCGTGTTCAGAACTCCAATCCCTTTTTCATCTTCGTGGGAGAATGACTTTAAGAGGAATCTTACCTAGACTGGAAAAATTACTCTCTCTTGATCCATGATAGCACATCCGTGCAACTCAAAACAACACAAGCGAGTATTTTGCTGCTTCTCACCTCACCCTCTGTGGATCCATTTCCTGTAAATCAGCAGGGAGTGATCTCTGTCTCTTCTAAAAGACTAATGTGCGGAAACCTCTAAAATGAGGAAAGCTAATGATATCCCACAGGCACCGATCAGAAGTCCAGTGTGCATGAATATTTTATCTGTGTGCATTCATGTCCAGTGTGATCACTCATTAAAACTTTAAGATGCTGTTTGTGGCTGTGTAATTTCCAGTGACAGAAAGAGAAAGTAGCCTGTGTGGGGACGAATAACAAAATGTCCTGATGTAAGGTTTATTTTGGATGTTTTATTTCATCATACAGTATATCCCATGACAAACACAGTTTCTTCTAGCTAGTTTTCTCAGATGCATTTCCCACAGAGTTTGTTTTTTCTTATGCAAGAGCAGTAAACACGCTGATATTATTATGACTCTTGAACAGCTACACAGTTTATAAGCTATTGTTGCTGTTGACTCATCTTGTTGCTTCTGAGCTGCAGTCACTTTGCAATATTTTGTATTCATACGCACATGGGACTTATTTCCTCTAAAGGAAAGCCTGTAGTGCCAATGGGATCTTTAATAAACACATTAATTACGTAATAGCATGACTGTACATTCACAGAATTCATTCAAAGGCATTGGTTCTGCACCAGGACTGCCGGAAATGGATTGAGTGGAAAACATCTTAGTAAATATGGAAACTTAGCATATCTGAAACATACTGAGTAGGTGTATTAAACACACACCCTTTTTTAAGGACTGCTAAACTCCAGAACAACAACATAGTTGGGTGGATGTTGCAGCATTGATGCTTTAGGCCTTGAGACATTTTTTTTTTTTTTTTGTGGCTGCCCTGTTTGGTTGCAGTGAAATGTCAGATGCATTAGTAGAATTCTCGCTTCACCACTTCAAGGAGAACCATCTAGCGGACTAATGCAATATGGCTGCCCATTACCCCTAGCTGAGACTAGAGTGATGGTCAGCCTATATTGATCTCTGCTGTTTTTTCTCTGTTTTTTTTTTTTTTTTGCTTTCTCTCCCCAGTTTAGGCACTGTTCCATTGTGCACCTTCATCCTGGCTCCAGGTGAAACTGGCAGAGATTAATCTTGTTTGTATTTTTCTGTGTCTGTCTGGACTCTGGCCAGAACGATGGAGTTCAGTTTTCCCATTTGATAAAAAGACTCGCATTTGAGGAAAACCACCCACAACGTATCACTGTGGAATTGATTGCAGCAAGGTGCCAGCACGATTCGTTCTTAGATCTACTCTGATGCTGAGAGAGGGAAAAAAAATCTACCAGTAAAATATAGCACTCATATTTAGCAGCAGTAGCGGACTAGGGGGGAGAAGTCTGACGCATCTGCAAACACCATAAAATAGACCACGATACTTGTGTGTGACCCTTCGACATTGCCAAGTCCCAGACCGGCAGTGCAAAGGCACACGGGGTATGGAAGGGCACACAGATGTAGAATATGAATGTCAGCTGTGTGTCAGCCCATTTTGATGTACTCCCACGTATTCAGGCGGGGAGACTCTGGAGGGAGCGAGTCTGTCTTGTGACTGTCGAGGTGATAAATATAATTGCAGCATTATGGATCCCCAGGAGGTTTAGGTTTGGAGGGTGGTGAGTTGGCGGGCGGGGGGTCGAATCCATCAAGAGCCTCTAATTTAAAGGGATTTGTATTTCACTAAGCAAAATGGCGAAGCTGGATTCCTCGCCCTGGAGTGCATTTTCAAAACCGAGGGCATTGAGGATGAATAATTGAAGCAGTTAATGCAGTGCATGACCTATGGCACTCAGACAGATAAGCAGAGAACTTCCAAGAGCCTGATGAATTTGGCCATCACGATCATTAAGCTGTCTTTGATATATTAATCAAATGTGGAGCAGAGGGTATGGGTTCATGGTGCATATAGTTTTTATATTATGTTGTGGGATCAGAGGTAAATTAATAAAGTGCAGCTAAAACTTTCAGTGTCACATGCAGCACATATTCTTGTGCAAGCAGAAATTTTACATTTTCAAACGATTAAACTTTTTTTTTTTTTTTATAAAGTCTGCATTGCAGAACCAATCCAAAGTCTTGATGATGTGCAGAAATCATGTGCCAACTGCGGAGATCATCATTTCCAGTCAGGTTATGTCCTTGAAAAAATGTAAGGCGTCGTCTAGGTTTGTTAGCAGCCATTCTCATCGCTGCCGTCCAAGCAGCTTGCTTGCATTTAGAAATCCCAGACGACTGGTAGGCGGTGAGTTCGTATGTTTGACCGCATCAGAAAGCAAAAATTGTTTATAGCTGTTCAGAATTGTTTAAATACAAGCTTAACGCTGCACATTTTCATCCATTCGACATCGTTTCATCCACTGACATCCACTCCTGGAAGACATACATACATAGCGTTGCACTCGGCTGTTCACACAAAAATTGCCGTCCGCCTGAAAGTAAAGGAGGAGGGTTTGAAAGCTTTTCGACCGTCTGACAGGCAGTTCTGATGAAGTACTTTGTATAATGGTGCTTTAAGTGGCAGCCAGAACGGTGTTACTATATGATCCTATTTCTTGGATAAGGCTTCAACGAGATGGAGTAAAACACTCTCTTCTCTCAGAGCCTGACATTCATCCTTCTCACATCACACATCTTCAGCCGAGGCAGACATGCGGCTCCTCTTTAAACCCACTGTTTGAGTCGAAGACTCTTTCAAGGCCGCGCGATGCTTTCCAGTGACAGGTGAAGGCGGTCCAGCCCACAGCACAGTAGTCTGGAAGTACAGATACAATACTTTTCCATCATCCCTGCCTCCCTGACTAACTGACTGACTGACCACCTGACCACCTGACTGACTGACTGACAGATAAGATACTCTGCAGGCATTCAATAATTTAGCCTCTGGTCTGCAGCCTGCAGGACAGTGTTAAATCCACAGCACGTTAAAGCTTTGGTTCTCTCTCTGTGTCTCGAAAGATGGGACCTGCTCCAAATGCTTCTTATCTTCATCAGTGGCTCCTGTGGTCTCTGTCTGTATTATTGACTGTTGTAACCTATAATACATCTCTGTTCAAGACTGTTATACCATTATAACTCTTCACACAAGCCCGCAGGTTTTTTTTCATAATGGAGTTAATGCATTTTCATGAGACTTCAATTCTCAGCAGAAAAAGAGATTTTCTTTTTTTTTTCCCTCTCTGGAATTAATGTGTGTGTGATACCTGGAACTGAAAGGTGCTGCTAATATGTCTGAATCTATTATACATTTCTCGAGTTTTCTCAAACAGAGACCTTGGAAGTGTGCCGTACTGTAGGCTTTCTGGCTGAAATCTCTGCTCTGAAACAGAGCTTTAGTGTCGTCCCTTGGAGACCTACAATGCTGGCTGCTCTGCACAAATGACACCAAGCACGTTTCAATTTTAACAGGATACCACAAACCCTTAAGCAACAGCTAGGCCATTCACGGGATCTCCATTTTTATGTTTAGTCCACTTAGAGAGGATAACAGCAGCCATCCCAGAGGTCTTTTGGCACATCCAGGATGTTTTCTCACATCGAGAAACATTCCTAATCCTGTCTGCTGATACTCGAAAAATGGATAGTTAAGAGGACATTCAGCAGTTGTCATTTTACTACCCTCTGTCTTTTGAAATACCACAGCAAAACCGTGACTGGAGATGTGTGATCTGACAACTAAAAGCTGTTTATATCAAAGTAATGAGCCTGAGGAGACTGGCAATTAGGAGATTCCTTCCATTCCTCTGTCTACTTAGGGAAACTGAAACTGAAAGGTTATTGGGTAGGCTATTAAAATGCTTGAGCGGGAGATATTTTAATTGGTTTGGGTAGAGCTTTGCTGTTGCTGTCCAGGCCTACAGTAGTTTAGATGTTCTATCGCTCAGGTGATCGTATTATCTGTTTATCTAAAGCTCCACAAAGGTTAGCATGTCCTCCAAGCAAAACTCTTTATTATTTTTCATGAAAGATGTAATTTTGCTACTCTACCTGATAATGAGCTGTTGAATATAACACTGAAGGTAACAATATCTAGCAAACTGCTGAAAGCCAGATACATAAATGTACCATCTAGCAATCAGTATCCTTCATCCCGTCCAAACTCATTAGTGGTGACCTGTCTGAGAATGATTTATTGTTAGTATTAATATTCTCTTTGTTTGTTATTGCAGGCTGTGCTATCTGATTGGTTCAGGGTCTAACAAGTGATGTTGATGATTGCTAATGACTTTAAATGGAAAGTCAATGGCAAATTGTTGGATTTACCTAAATCCATAATATGAAATCTGTAGCTTTATGTTCCTGCTGCAAGCGGACCATTGAATTTGTTTCTAACATCGTCTCTGTGAAACAGTTCGGGTGCTCTGAATTGGAGGCTGCAGTTTGAGTGTTGTATTTCATGCTTCTGTGGTCTTCGGATCGTTGCCAAAATGTAAATGTATACACTGTAAGACTATCATTTAGACTCTATAGGAAGCATGACAACATCATCAAAATATCACTATTGTGCTCAGATGTTTTCCTATTTCCATACGAAAAAAAAGCAGCTTCTATGACCCCAGGCTTTTGTTTGTGTATACATCTTTGTTTGAGATTGAATGAATGGCTGAGATCTTCCCAGAGGCCTTATTATATCTTACTCCTTTCTCATTTAAAAAGGTGGAATCTGCGTCGCCCAGTCTTTGAAAATTCCCCACAACCCCAAGCTGGAGGATTATGACAAAGCCATCCAACAGCTGCTGGAGACGCAGCACTCGCGGGCAGTCATCATCTTTGCCAGTGAAGAAGACATACGGTGAGGAGCGCCGCACATTCTGGCTTCATCCATGTTGCTCAGGCGTGTTGATGGCTTGCCATGTTGAGGTCTTTAATCTCTCGAGTAGCAGCCCCTGAAGACAGGCTAGAAGCACAGATTTACCATGCGTGCAACACAAACATACCTCCGTCAACACAAACAGGAGCACACCTCGGAGGAGAAATGGGAATACGGATCACAACAAAGCAATAGAGATATTGTTTCATTTACAATGGCCTATGGGAAATGTTGTTAAGAAACACAGACACACATTTAGCACCTGTAAGAATTAATAATCTAGAAGTGGATGAATAAGTAAAATGTAAAAGAAAAGAGAAGATGACATAGAGATAAATCATTATAACTCCCTTTGCTATCTTTAAATTAAATATAAAAATAGCATTTTTCTCAACATGACGCAGAACATATACCAGTTAGGACAAAATTAGTTTCTCCTCCTCTCACCTTTAATGAGATAAACCGTACATAACATGACTGTGCTGTCCAAACAACTCCTTAACGCTAGCTTTGACTTTGTGTAATAGATATTAGACTGCACACACACCTCCTGTGCGCTCTCTTAATTCACACACAAATGTCCTTTGCAGGGGAGTTCTCAATGCCACCAAGAGGGCCAATCAGGTGGGCCATTTCCTGTGGATTGGATCTGACAGCTGGGGGGCCAAGAGCAGCCCGATTCACCAGCTTGAAGATGTAGCAGTGGGAGCAGTCACTATACTGCCCAAACGCTCCTCCATCGAAGGTACACACACCAATGCACACACTGCACGCTTCGCCGCGTGTTGTATTACTGTATTGTTTTGTACTGTACTATTTTGTCGGGAGTAGTTGTCTTATATGTTTTTCTTTTTTGTCCAGTTATGTGTGTAATTACTCACAGAGTAGAAGAAACACTCGAAACAGATAATATCTACAATTATTGTTTCTTTTAATTAAATCAATCAGGTAGCAACAGCTTTAGAGAGACACGAAGGAGGTAGAGAGAGGGGATGACATGCAGCAACACTTGTTTTAAGTTGATATGACAGACTTGTTAGCAGATAATTGCCTATTTAAACATCCAACAGTTATGGAGAAACATTAGCATTCATTTACTGTCAAGTCCAATAATAACTCTCCTTTTAGCTGTGGTTTTGGTCAAGTAGGCATGTGATCCATTGTTAATATAAAAATATTGATTACAGCTGCTTTTAATATGCAGTCATTTATTCATGTTTGTCTTGGCTGGTTGGGGGCAGTCCAACAAGCTGTAAACACAAACATAAAATGGACCTGTCTGTCTGTCTGTCTGTCTGTCTGCCTGCCTATCTGCCTGCCTGCCTGTCTGTCTGTCTGTCTGTCTGTCTGTCTGTATTCATGTATTCATGTATGCATGTATGTATGTAGGTCCTTTTACTTTTCTCAATAACTGTTTATCGGTTTTACGCTTGCTGGGTGTATTGCTGAGGACCCAAGGAAGTGAGTGTGAGATTGCTTGGATGAGCAGCTGTCAAGCAATACCAGAGGCCAGACAATTCCCCTAGTCACTTTATGAACCTGATATTTTGAATGTGTTAGCAAGCAGTTGCCTGTTATATTAGCATCCATTTACAGTCTTAATTCTGACCACCTGGCAAATGTTCGATGAATATTCACTCTCCTTTGTAGCTTTGGTGTCAGCAGAAACATACAGTATGTGAATAAATATCGTTAGATGTAGCTGCTGGATAGGAAAGGTGCAGTGGGGTTATCAAAGCTTGTTCATTAAAAAGCTGCCTGCTGCAGCTGGAAACAACACTGATGAGTGCAGTGAGAGTAAATCTAAAGTTGCAAGACACGAAACCAAAACAATGAGCTAAAAGATGATAAAAAAAGCTCCATAGAGCTAAAGAGGAACTGCCAAGTTGGATGATAATTCTCTGTGAGTGCAACACCCTTTCACCTCAAGCATAATAACTTCATCCATTGTTAATGTGAAAAAATGTTAAGAGCAGCTTTAAGAACAAAAAGTGCTTCCTCGTGCGTCCTCGACTGGCTCAAACTGGCTTCTCATATAAAGCACAAAAAGCCCAAAAAAAGTTGGCACCCTTGAAAATAACATCTTTAGAATAACAGAGATCTGTGACATTCAGTGCATTTAAAGGAATATTTTGTGGTGACATATTCTCATTGACCCTTTTTATATACCACGTTTTTTTTTTTTTCTACCTGCCTCATCAATTTCTACTTCAGTTGTCAACTTTCAACATTTTCTCAGAACAACTTTCAACAGTCCTCAGAGAACAATATGACCTTGTTGTTGTATTTGGCCGTGGGTTGTATATGACCAAACTAAAGTCAGTTTGGACAAATTGGATACTCTGCAGAAAGTTTTATTAGATATTGAAACCAAGGAATGTACTGACTGTGTAACCTTTTGCAGTCACGACTGATATGTGTGTGGTTGTACTGTCTGTGGAGACACTGGTATCTGAGGTCTCTGCTTTATCGTTGTTGAAAGGAATACCAAATGTCAAAGCTTTAATTTAATTTTGAGTATTAAGCGTTGAAGTTTTTTTTGACCATTTTACACAATATCTCTCATTGCACTCCAAAAGAAACACCGTATCAATTGTTTCTAAGTACTTAGGATGGATTTCTCTTGAAAACTGTAGCCTAAATAAATCCACCCACAAAAAAGGGAGGCAAACGAGGGAATTATGCTGCTGCATTTGCCAGGAAGAACATGTAGAAATTCACCCCAGAAATAGAGTATTCTCTGCAAGTACTTATCTATTTTAAGTTCTGTCCAGTGTCACAATCCTAATAACCACTCGTCATTACAATCGGGGAAATTTGAAAGCCTGAGTTTTATGAAGCTTTCCTTAATTAGGGAAGGTCTAGCCAGGACAAATGTACACTCAGGAGACAGCGAGAATATTATTAATCCACCATGCATCATTGATGGTCTTTTGAAAAGAAAATCAGCTGAGTCATTCAGCTCTGATTAGCCCTTATCACCTCTACTCATGACTCAGCTGATATGACTAGATAACAGAGTGTGGAGACAGACAGAGACTTTAAAATGTGAAAAATTCAGATCATTCTCCAGACAGAAAATTATGTTTCTGTAACAAGCAGGTAAGAAAGAAAAATACTGCACCATGAATCTTGGTGTCCCAGCTCAGGTTCCTGACCCACATTGGGTGGTACAGTTGCACAAACAAGGGAACTAATTTCAGCATACATGCTTTCTTTTTTCCTTTGTTGCAGCAGGTTATATCTCCTCCAGCTAATGCCTCATACAGGCAACAAAGCCATGTCGAAATTAGCATTAAGCTAATACATCATGCCATCAATCATCTGTATTGTTATGGATTTTATGAAGTGTATAGAAAGTCTGCTTGGCACCAACAGGAGCTCGCAGCCCGAGGCAACGGGTTGTGGCACCACTTACGATCCCTTCTTTTTTTATTATGCATCCTGTTTTTTAATTAATGTAATTTCCTAGATGAAAGAAATTATTAAAGTTCCATGGGGCTTGAGAGGAAAAGGAACCACCGTGGTCAAATTTTGATGAAGTAGTGCTTGCTGGTGTGTTTCCAACACCTAGCGGCCACCGCACCACCACCACCACCACTACTACTGCACAAGTTTTGCTTCATTTCCTGCAGGTTTCAATTGGTTAATAATTGGTCCGGAACTGAGCCATTCTCCTCTTTCCGCTATCTACAGGGTTTGATGAATACTTTACTGCGCTCACCCTGGAGAACAATCGCAGGAATGTGTGGTTTGCTGAGTTCTGGGAGGAAAACTTTGACTGCAGGCTTCTCAGTGCCTCGAAGAGAGAGGATACCAGCCGTAAATGCACAGGTACATGAGTTTTGACATGAGCAAAGTAGGAACATTTCTGTATTACACTAAAAGTTGATGCATGTTTTCACCCTCTTATGTCAGGTTGACGTGAACTTGACCTTTTGTTCACATTAGAAGCTGCAGATCGACTGTTGGAGTTTTAATTCAACCCCTCTTGTCTGCGACACAGCCAGAAAGTCTAACACCAGGTGTTTCTACCCAGCGGGTGCAGGACAGGCAGAGTTTATTATTAGAATAATAATGCACCACGTGTCTTAGTCATACTATAGTTACAGACCGTCTGCTACTGTGGCTAATGTCCTGTAACTCTTAAATCCCACATTCCCTCTATTCCCCCTTAACCCAGCCACCTTGACAACTCAGCACAGTCGTGCCGTGTGTACTAACCGCACAGAGCCAGAGTACACTTTACTTAGGTTGGAAACTAAAGAGAATATGACAGAAAGCTAAGTAAATACTCTTCATGCCCCCGTTCTTTATTTGCATTTTTGTGGTAGCATTAATGATAGTGTCGTTGCTAACAGTGATGCAAGCCCATATTACCTAAACTCTGCCTGCCAACATTGTGACAGGCATGGCACTACATTTATTATCTACAAGGATGATGCCTGTGATGTGGGTTGCTGTATTAATATTGCTTGCATACGTGATGACGGTAATGGCAGTGTGACACAAATTACTGTCTGCAGAGGGGAATTTGTTTCTTTTATTATCTCCTGTTTGCCATCTTTGTTCATGTGTCAAAGACGGAAGATACTCTTCCACTTGGTGAGCCCCACAAACACTTTGTAAAATGTCTGTAAATATCTTTTATCCTCCCTTCAAATTAGCTGAAAATGGCTGCACAACTGTCTATCTTCTTTATACCTCCAGCCGAGCTGATATTTATGAATATTAAATACAAACAGGATGCTTTTGCATTCAAAGACTGTCCATTTAGCACCATATAGAGAGCTGTGAAAAAGCAAAAAGGTTACGTGTGGGCTCAAATGTATGTTAACTGTAAACTGAGAAATGGGCTGAAATGTCAGCACAGATTGCTTTTGACCTCTTTCAGTTTATGCAAGTCTCCCACATTCTTATATGTTTCTTATTAACATCATCTGCTCCTCCACTGAGCTTTCTGTGTGAACTATGAACAGCTTTCACTGAGGAGAAAATTGTCTTTCAGTATTCTGTTTCCTTGATGATGCTTCTTTGTTTACTGGGAGCTTGAATATTAAAATTACGACGATGATGGTAATGATGATGATTACGATGATGATTATTGTTATTATTAATAATAGTAGTATTTTTGTTGTCTTGAAGTGCAGCTTTTATCTACCAGGAGTGTGAAACGGCTAATTCAATTCAGTTTTTAACGAAAACAAAAATCCAGCCGAGGTTGTACATTATGTATTCAAGCAGTGTATCAGCAGCATGAGGCAAAACCTTTACGGCAGCCCACAGTGAAAGGGCAGTACACTGGGAGGAGGATATAAAAGATCAGACAGCCACTGTAGAAGAGTGTGTTACTAAAGATCATGGCTATCTCCATCACCTTGTAGATGGGACAAGTGGGGTTCATTCTTAGCAGCCTATTACTTTGAATTAAACTGCAGTAATTCAATCAGAGCCTGCTGTATTTGTCACAAACACTTTGTCTCACAGCTCAGCTTGATATTTTTCACTTGTGAATTAAATGTGTCTTCTTATTCCTTACACCACATTGTACCTTTAGGTGCAATTCCAACAAAATATAAACCAACTCGCAACAAACGGTAAACGGCAGGAATAAAAATGAAGCAGGAGATGATAGGCAGCCTTGAGAGGATGTAATATATAATAGTTTATGGTGCATGTGGCTTTTCTTCCCTCAGGCCAGGAGCGCATCGGGATCGACTCCAAATACGAGCAGGAAGGGAAGGTGCAGTTTGTGATTGACGCCGTGTACGCCATGGCCCACGCTCTACACAACATGCAGAGGGGGTTATGTTCGGATCACCCTGGCATTTGTCCACAGATGGAGACTGCCGAAGGAAAGACTCTGCTGAAGTACATACGCAACACCAGCTTTAACGGTGAGTGACACAACAACACAAGTCTGCACATCAGACTCTTACAGAATGTGTGGATAAGAGGAGTGTAATTAGTTATGATATTACATCATTTACTATACTGGCAAGAAATGTATTGAAATGTAATGATAGAATAAACTGTGGATCAGATTAATTTCCAAGGATGAAAGAATGTACCGTATAAACATTCATGAACCTTGGATGAACCATCTATAAACATAAGGAGGTAAATCAATGACGTCACATTTTAATCATTTACATGAGAATAGTTCAATAAGAGTTAAATGAGAAATTTGTCACCACTCTCATGCCTAGCTTAGCTTAGCATAACGACTGAAAACAGGGAAACACTTGGCCTGACTCACCTCTAAAGCTCACTAATTAAAACACCATACCCCTTTTGATTTATAAAAATAAAACAAAGTGTGAAAAGAAGTTGTTGTGTTACGGAGGGTTATGTATTTTAGTATTTCTTAGCTGGGAGCAGTTGCCAGGCAATTGTTGTTCTTACAATTCAGTTTTTGTACCGATTAAACAAACAAAGATGGAAAAGGTTAATTAATTAGTTTGAGAGGTGGATTTTTAGTCGTTGTACAGAGCCAGATGAGGTGTTTACCCCTGTTTCCAGTCTTTATGATAAGATAACTGTCTACTGGCGCCTGTAAATATTTACTCCACAGCCATTAAAGTGTTTTGAATCTTCTGAACTAATTCTCTGAAAATTACTTTAAACTTGCAGACTTACTTCAAATAGGCCAAAACATGCACATTTTAGCTAACCTTAGCGCATTGCTGTTGGTATTAAGCTCAGGATATAGCTGACCATGACAGGCTTTGAGTCTGAGGAGATTTGAGCTCATCAAACATCAGAACAAGTGATACAGGCCGTCTCCGTGGCATCAATCTCTCTCGGTAAGAGAGCAAATAAGTGGATTTCTTAAAGTGTCGAACTGTTCCTACCACTACTCAAGTATTTTACTCAAAGCTGCTGCGTCCACACCAATCTTCAGTGTCAGTTTAGGACATAATTTGGAGAAAAACAAAATTGTGTATATAAGAGTCATCTCAGTTTCAGACTATAAAAACTAGGCAAATAGTTAATAAATATATATGACCTCCTTTATTTTATGCATCATATTCAGCTGCTTGTGGGCCGCTACACTTCAAATTTACATTCAATTTCGTTCATAGCTCAAAGCACCAAAACATTTTCTGGATCTGTTAAATATATCTAAGTCAGTATAATATATTATGGGTCCGCTAGTACTTGAACCTTTGCATTATGCATCCGTGTACAGAAAATTATGTGGAAGATACTTAACAATTAATGTAAAATAACTATTAATGACAACTGCTCTGAAGAGGAGGATGAGAGCCAAATGGGAGATGAGTTTAAAACAAGAGGAACCTTTGTCATTACAAATGTGCTGGCGTGTATGTCAGGCAGTGATCATCAGAGTCTCTTCAGAAGTACTTTGTGTCTTCACAAAATGTTCTAGATACGATTCAGCTGTTTAAAGTAAGGAATCAGCGAATCTTCTCACAAAATTGGCCTACTTTTAGAGGGGGACCCAGCTCAATGTCATATTCTTAAGTATTAAAATAACACTCCACTTTTTGTGGGTTTTATTTGGGTTAGAAAATGTACTTTACCAAGACAGTTGTATTCTACTAACGTGATGTATTAAACACTGTTCTGGTGTTTTATTTAATTGCATTCTCTATTCTTTGCTTCATTTCGGTGTATATTTCCAACATGAGATTTTACACTACTCTGGCTCCCTCCCACAGTCCAAAGGCACGCACTTAACGGGTTATTTGGTGACTCTAATGGCCCTGTGATGTGGCCAGGACAGGTTTAGGGATTACTCCACCTCTCACCTCAGTGCCAGCCTGATAAGTGATGACAGGAAATGGATGGATGGAAAACATTTTTGTCATTTAATGCATTTAGTATTTAAAGAAGCACAAACTGAGTGTAAGTTTAAAACAAAGATCAAAGCATGGTGCTTTTCTGGCACATCTCTAGTGCATTAATCATTAACACAGGTACAGGAGTAGCTGAGTTGAATTTTAATCTGAAATATCAACATTCCACTAAATTGCCATTTGATTTTGTGTTTGTGTTTTCATGTTAGCCGATTTTGGTTTGAGAGTTGGAGTTTCGTTTTTCTGACTAATCTTTAGCACGATAAATATCCATCCTTTGAAGTTCATTTTCAGTCAAGATAGAAGTTTTTTCAGTCTAAGACATTTGCATATTCAAGACTTGTTATTTGCCTTAGTTGACTTACACCAACTTGTACATCTGCGTTGATGTCATCCACGCACGTTGCCATGTTTGTCAGCCACTTTTTTTCATGGACGTAACTGTTTGTCAGGCTCCTGCACAGAAAGATGACTTCCCCATTAGTAATCCTGCCTACAAAGCTCTGATTGGCTTGGTTATCTTCCAACCAGCAACACAGACGTATTGGAAATATCGAAGATGTGGGTGATGAGTCAGATGTCTAGAACCAGGCTATGAAATTTCTACCAAGATTGGCGACATGATCTATATTTTTGTTATTGCCAATATTTCTGACTTTCCTACCACCGTCTGTGGCTGCCCTAAGCCAATCCCCTCCTACTGAAGACCCGAAGACGTACTGTGAAGCTGTAGGAAAGGATCACAAATGTGTATATATATATATATTTTTTTTTTAAAGGTTATTTTCTATAACAGCAGGGCACTGTAGACATTGTAAACATTACTCAAACAGGAGCAAAGAGTCTTTTTGTTTAGGACTATTTTCAGCTGCGGAATAATACACCTTTGCTGCACTTGTGAGTATTTCAGCAGCACAACGGTATATGTAATGTAGGATCAGTTGAAAATGAACAACAGCGCCTATTTTTATCATAATGAAGGAACATGTCATCCTATTGAGTGATTTTTTTATTTGTTTTAATAGTTTTTGGACGACAATGGAGGTTTGTATCACAGAGGAATACAGCTTTGTCTACGCAGACAACGTTGCTAGTTTTGGTCTTCAATTTCACGATAATTATTCTTCTCTAACAAATAATACAATAGGCAATATGTTGTAAAATGATATTGATCCATTAAAAGTTTGTTCCTTTGCACATTATATATTGCAGTGCAAGCAACACATTGATCATGTTTAACAGGGCGAATAACTCTTTACAGTTCCATACATAAATGTGTGAAAACAAACTTTGACAGCGATCTGAAGGCTAAAGAGCTGCCTGCCTTTCTCTAACACTGTCGCTATGGCAGCAGTGCAGAGTTTCAGCAGGCGAGAAGCCCTCAGATTTTAAGGTGGAACTAAAGAAACTGAATATATGCAACTGCCTGAGCCATTCTAAAATTTCAAGGAGACCTTAACTAAGGGCAGATAGATGTATGGGATTGGGAATCTGCTGTCCAATCTCAATAACCATCTGGGTTTTGAGCTGACTTTCCTGGATTTGCAGTGTCTAAAAAGCATTTACCTCAGTGTGGCACAGACAAAGAAAGGTTCATTTCACCTAAGCCAAAAATAAGATCTCTACCTTCCCTATCTCCTGTGCCTCTTCCTGTCTTGCTATTATATTCTCAAACCTTTTTACTGGCAAGCGAAGGTTGTTGTGTTGTGGCTCAGGCATATCTCGCTGCCCCTTATTGCATTTAGACTGGAACCACGCACATTATCTTGTGTATGTGCCACTGCTAATGTATGTTTGAAAGCGAAGGAGTGTAAGCCTCCTTTGTTGATCTCCCCACTGTGCCAGAGTAACAGAGCTGAAGAGTGAGAGGCAAAAAAAAACGAAAAAAAAAACAGGAGAGAATAATGATGCGAGAGAAACACAGCAGTGGATCCCGAGTCCACCCACACTGCTCAGCACAGCACAGCAGCAGTGCACTTTTGTCATGTCTTAGTTCAGAGCCACATGCAAATGCATAAATCTTTCATCTTAGACAGCGCTCTCACTCAGGAGTCTACACAGACCATTTTGTTCCCTTGAAAATAACACGCAATGGAAAATACAAAGGAATTTCTAATGCTCTTTTTATCTGCATGCACAGAAAACGCCACTAAATAATTTGCTCTAAAGCTGAAGAGTGTGAGTGGCCAATCACTCGTGTCGCTTTACCGAATGACTGAATGGGTGTTTGTTGTTTATTTGTGTATGTTTTTGCCAGGGCGTGGGGTAAAAATGGCAACCCTGTCACAGCTTTTGCTCACAGGAGTCAATACCATGTCAACATCTTTATACACTGTGTCAACAAGTCTACTGTCTGTTTGGTGGAAGCAGGAGTGACAGGACGGTGACTGCCACCCACCAGCTTTAGTTTGGTTTTCATATTGAGGCGGTTTTCACTATGGGCTTCACAAGTACACTTGAATTTATCCTGCACACCTGCCCTGCTTCATTTTCTACGCTGACACACGCTGAACACCATGAATTAGTGTTCTGCTTTGAAACCGATGTGTCAGAATACTCCGGTGGTGCCATTTCTGTATTGTTAATGTGGAATATATGTGCTATCACTTTGCATAACAGCGGATCGTGAGGGATTTGTGGCTCTGCAGCAACATGAAAATGGCCACTTAAAGTCTTATGAGCTGGCATTTGTAATGTACAGTGGTGTCAGAAAGTCAAAAAGAAAAAATTTGGGTGCTTGTCCACGGTATTTTATTAAAATGGGCCCCTAGTCTATCACCTGAAATGGGTTTTTTCTCATGCTCCCTGTGTCTTTCCTGTTTTACAAGAGTCTTTTGGCCTGAAACTTTTGTAGAATGTTCAATGACAAATGTCCTTGGAAAAAAACTGGAGGGAACTGGAGGGAGATGAAATTCCCTTCTGGCTGAAAACTAAGGAAAAGGGGCAGTGGCCCTCCATCCAAAAGCCACACGCTCTGTTCTAGATATAAAAGACAACATGTTCCCCAAAGTGTTTTGGGCATATGCTCCTGGTTCTTTCTCTACACTTTTTTATAGCCAGAGCTATTAAAGTACTTAATTCCCATGCCAAGTGTCATCAGACTCCCCCCCGTCCCATTTCAAAAATGGTATCTCCACTTGTGCTCATGAGCCACTGTATGCAGCGCCAAGGTGAATAGACGTGTAAAACGCAGCAGTTTTTCATTCTCTCTCCTGCCAATGTTGGATGGTAGAAATGACCTCATCAACAATGCAGACCTCGTGTATAAAATAAAGTACAACCGTTTTTCCCATTAATGCCATTCAGCAGTCACTGTTGCGAGAGAGATCTGATGTTGACTGACATCTACATTAACACACTGCCTGCACACATTCTCCAGTCATGAGGCTTGTATAATTGAGCGCACATCCACAATATCTACCAGAGTAGACACAACTGACAGACTAAAGAGCTTGCACAAATACACATTTAAACAACTGTTTTTCCTCAAACATAACATTTCAGGTGTCTGCAGTACTCTCTGGGCTAATTAGTGAAATCTTCAGGGCTCTGCTTGAGACAGGCTGCTACACACTGAGAGCAGATGGGGACCGTATGATGCTTTGGCTGACCTGTGTATCCTCCCTGTATCTCCTGTTGTTATCCACTGTGTGATGGAAAAAGTATACCAAGGAGGAGGTGTGTACATTTGAAAAAGGAGTGAATTTCTGATATGAGAGCACACCTGAGAGTCCACATATCTAACCATGTTTTGAATGTGGAAATATATTCCTCCTGTGGCCATTGTGCAGCTGCGATAATACATAGGAAGCAGGTGAGGAAGTGTTATATTGGTCAGCGGGGAGCTTGCTTCCCTGTCTGTGATTATCATAAAGGTTCAAGATATAGGTCATTGTGTTTGGAGGTTTTAACCCGGAGGAATAGACTCATAAACACTGTGGTCTTTTGTGTGGTCCATTAAGGCCACAGTAAGAGGCAACAGGGTTAAAAGTTCACGTTAGAAAATGCGCCGTATCTTGTCACACCTGTGTCTAACACTTCTATGTCCTGCTGTCCTTTTGCTGCATTTTCTTTGTCTTGCTGTGTACAGGTAGTGCCGGCACCTCTGTTGTGTTTAACAAGAACGGCGATGCACCAGGACGCTATGACCTGTTCCAGTTCCAGATGACCAACTCCTCCACCCCAGAGTATAAGGTGGTAGGACAGTGGGTGGAGTCACTCCAGCTCAGGGTAGGACATTTTTACTGATACTGGAAACACAGACAACACCCAAATAATGTTTTTTTTATGTAAACAGGATGTCTAGGCTTAGCGATGCCAAAGATTTATAAGCGTGAAGACTTGTTGTGTTTTCCAAAATTGAAATCTCTTATGTGAAGAGGGAGTGCACATTATTTGCATCTCAAACACTGAGAGAGCTCAGGTGCAGGTGTGTTTTACTTTCAGTCTAATTGATGCATTCTTGGTGCAAAAAAAAAATGAATCTGTTTGTGTAATTTAGCAAGAAAAAGTGTTAATCTTTATTCAGAAGATAAATGATGGAACATTTATCTTTCAACAGAGAAACGTGCTCACACACATTTCAGTTGATGTGTTGCCTGCTAATGTTAGTCCTGGAAAAATTCTGACTTTATTTAATAAGACAAACATTTATAGTCATAATTGAAACATGGTTTTATCAAAGGTTATCAAATATTCCAACAGCTGGTTTTAAAAAGAAAAGAGAAACTAGATTTTTTTAAAATCAGCGTGTGAAGGGAGATAAAATGCAGCAATTTCAGTTCAGGCATTTTGTATGCTATTAAAAAGGATGTGATATGTTTCCACCTGTAAAAGGATGTTAGGGCAGGACTAAAACATCAGTGAGGGCTTGACTTGAGAGTTCTTGAACACTTGAATGAGAATGAGTAAGAAAGCAGAAAGAAAACAGACAATGACGTTACACCGTTGGAAATCACTCCCACAGCATAGGTTGGAGGACTGACGGTGAAGGAGAGTGGGAGGAGGAGGAAGAACATGTTTTTAACAGTGTCAGGCCGTATATGTTCAGTATTTGGCAGCAGAGAGCTACAGAAGATGGTGATGTTGTTGGAAACTGACAGCCTAATACACACCTCCCGTGTTACTCTTGGTGCTTGGTAGCGTTATTGCAGATTTTACTGTACATGATGAAACTCTAAATCTACGAGCACATTTTGTCAGGTGTAATTTAAGGTGCACCCGAGAGCGCCAGATAAATCGTGTGAAAGCTCCAGGTACTTTTATTTTTTAAAGGAAGATTGTATGATTTGAATGTGTGAAAATGTAATTTATCTGACTTTGCTTTTGGTATATCCAAAAAGGTAGTCGAACACATGGGACATAGAAAAGGCACATTTCATTCCATGTGAGCTTTAAACAACTTTAATTCACCTACAAAAAATACTGTCTAATATCAGGTGGAGACAGCTGCCGTGCTGCTTTTTAAAGAGCAAGGTGTTGGTCTGTAGCCACTGTAATAGATCTCACTGTCACACCACAAGAATGGGCTTGGGTGATTCATGTGGACTATAAAGAAACTGATTTCATATCAAGGAAAACACGGTTTGAAATTGCCAATACTGCATGATATCTGAGCTGAGGTTTCCAGGTATTTCTATGTAACTCAGATTATAGAGAAAAAACAAAAAAACAACAACATGACATTTACATACAGATGAGTTAACATTTGCATAATGGCTCTCCGGATCACAAGAATTAAACTCAACCCAATGGATTTGATAGCACAGGTGGAACAGCGTCTGCTGCTGGAGATTTGTCCTTCATTCTGTTTTAGTGTGATTACAAAGCAAATGCTGTTACAATGCAATTATATTCCAATGCAAAAGCTATTTGTTCTTTAACACATAAAGAGCAGTTTAATTTAAAGGTTACCCCCGGAATGAGCATCCCGATGCACTCAGTGATCATCGATAAAGCAGTAGAATATAACGCTGTTCCAGCTCACAGGAGCTCAAATTAAATATAAAGTTAACAACTAAAGCAAAACCAAATGAAAACTATGGCAGCCGTGTGAGTCCAAGGTGTCAAAAATCTTGCTTCTGGTCTCCATGGCAACAGAGCTGTTGGTCTCATTACCGTTTCCACACTGTGTGTAATCGGGAGGTTTTCCAGAGAGCACCATTCATTGTCCAAATAACAAATGGCACCTTCATGCCCCGAGATAAATGGCAGATGATAATCTATCTAGACACCAGAGAAAAAACACATTTTTCATACAGGTACGCACAACATAAATGCACTGTCAATGTGAGTGTATGTGTTTGTGTGTGCTGCAAAGGTGCAGCTTTGTACCTGCAATAATTGGCACTTGCCACATTTGGATTTGGTGGAAGCAATGCTGTTTGTATTCTTAGCTGGACTCATATGTGATAATATTTGCACCTGGTGGAATTTTTAATCTGTTTATTCATACGGTCTTTTGTTGTGTTATGTGAGTGAACAGCTACAAGTGGTGAGACAGTGGTTTTGCCTTTGGGAATGTTTTATAAGTGCTGACGTTGGTTTAAATTTCTCTAAACACCTCTAATTAGCACATAATATGTCATGTGTAAAAATAAGCAATTGTAGTTTTGGACTTGGTAATGTGCCAGACTGTTTCTTGGAGTCTAGCTGACATTTTCAGGCAACCAGCAGTCGGTTTTTGTACAAATTAAACAAATGTGAAATAACAATTAGTGACATTTAAAGACTCTAGTAGACTGTGTTACCTTTGGACAGAGTCAGGCTAGTTGTTTGCACCTGCTTCCAGTCTTGATGCTATGCTAAGCTCACCAGCTGTAGCTTCATATTTAAAAGGACAGACATGAAAACTGTGTCAATCTCAAGCTCAAACGAATAAGTGTATTTCCCAAAAATGTCAAACAGTTTATTTTAATTGCTATGCTTTGTGAGTGCTACTCACAAAAATGATGTCTAGCGGACGTGTTGAATGCATTCCCTTCCTCATGAAACATTTGCAAAGCTGATTTAAATATTTCATATCTCGCATTGTTAATCTTTACTTGAAGTCTTCTCCCTGCGTTTGTTGGCACATTGCTGTGTTTCTTGGCACATTCCTGCCACCTGTAGATCAGTGGAATAGTATGAAACTGTTGGCAGGATTGTGTATAGTGTCACGTGTGCATTTGCGTCCTTGTGAACATGAGACAAACAAAGAATGGGGACACACTTGGAAAAAAACTACTTCATAGCACTGCTAGAGGTCGGAAACTCCACAGGGTACCTTTAAGGTTCACATCAAGGCATAATGTATGCTAAAAATATCACTATAATTAATTCCTGTTCATTTCCAATATAGTTTTATGCTATGCCATCTGATTTTATTGTGCTGTAGGTTTTTATACGCTCTTTGTCTAAAAGCACATCTTAAATCTGTCATATTTGAGCAGTTTTAGAAGTCAATAAAATCAGTTTAATAATCATACCACTGTCACTTTTTGTTTGTTGAATTCCAGGTGATTTATTTCGGTTACCTGGCTGATATATTGCTGGGAAACTTAATTTTGCTGGAGCATCGTTAATCTTCTGGTGCTTTTAAAGCCACGTATCAGTACACTTTCAAGATAAATCAAAAGATAAACGCAGAGTATAATCATAGCTTCTTTTAAAACTCCCTTACAAAATATGCAAGAGCCCTAAAAAAATCTATTTCTTTCACAGCTCTTTAAAGGTTATCTTGCATGTTGGGACTATAGTTTGAGCTTAAATCATGCAACACCTCGGGGTCTTTTGGATTTGATGCTTCTTTAGTGCATCTGTATACTGCGCTTTTCACTTTGACGACGAGATCATAAATAGAAATAGCTCCGCAAACTCTAAAAGTGGCATTTTGCAATCCCAAATCCCATTCTCCTTCCTTATTGTCACATATTTCATACCTCGCTGGCTCTTGTATTAAAACATAATGTCTTTTGCATTTTACATTTCTTTATTTTTTATTTCACTGAACAAAGCTAAGCTCTGTTGCCATGGTGATTTCAATTACTTTCAAGTATTAAAAAAGCAATCCCTGGAAGAAATTGGCAGAAAAAAAAGATGTTGTACTGTATTAGGTTAATCGTGTTTTTTTTTTCCGTATACGATTAAATTGTTTCAGCTGATTGCAAAACCTGTACCCTACATTGTTTTTGAAAAGAATGTAACTTCAAAAGTATAATATAGTAATTAGCATCCAGTTAATAGGTTCTGTTGGAATATATTCATAATTTCTCATATTCATTGGCACCTCTGGCTTATTGGTTGCTAACCTCTTTGTTCTTGTGCTGTGTGTCATCTCTCTCCCAGCTGGAGGAGCTGCAGTGGCCAGATGGGGAGCAGGAGGTGCCTATCTCAGTGTGCAGTCTGCCCTGCAAAACTGGAGAGAGGAAGAAGAGAGTAAAGGGCATGCCATGCTGCTGGCACTGTGAACTCTGTGACGGCTACCAGTACCAGTACGACGAAACTTCCTGCAGACTGTGTGCGTACAACATGAGGCCCAACCCCAACAGAACAGCCTGCCAGCCCATCCCGATAGTCAAGCTGGAGTGGCACTCACCCTGGGCGATTATTCCCGTCTTCCTGGCCATGCTTGGTATCATCGCCACCATCTTCGTCATGGCGACCTTCGTACGCTACAACGACACACCCATCGTGCGGGCATCAGGCCGAGAGCTGAGCTACGTGCTGCTAACTGGCATCTTTCTGTGTTACATCATCACCTTTCTCATGATTGCCAAGCCTGACGTAGCTGTGTGTGCGTTCAGGAGGATCTTCCTTGGCCTGGGCATGTGCATCAGCTACGCCGCACTGCTCACCAAGACCAACCGCATCTATCGAATCTTCGAGCAAGGCAAGCAGACGGTGACGGCTCCTCGCTTCATCAGTCCCACCTCCCAGATCGCAATCACTTCCAGCCTGATTTGCGTGCAGCTGCTGGGCGTGCTGGTGTGGTTTGCCGTCGACCCTCCAAACACCATCATCGACTACGATGAGCAGAAAACCATCAATCCCATGCTGGCCCGTGGCGTGCTGAAGTGTGACATCACAGACCTGCAGATAATCTGTTCACTGGGCTACAGCATCCTGTTGATGGTGACCTGCACCATCTACGCCATCAAGACAAGGGATGTACCGGAAGACTTCAATGAAGCCAAACCCATTGGCTTCACTATGTACACCACTTGCATAGTCTGGCTGGCCTTCATCCCGATTTTCTTTGGCACAGCCCAGTCAGCGGAGAAGGTGAGTCATTTCTTTCTCTTTTGCTTTCTCTCTCCCCGTCACCACCCTTCTCTTTGTCTCGCTCCCTCCTCTCACAAATTTCCCTTTCATTCCTTCGGCCCTGTTTTTATCTTGTCCAAACATATGCGCACATGCATATTTGTTCAAATACAAAATGAAAACACAAACAGTACACACACACACACACACACACTCACACACACATACACACATTTAGTTGCTGTATAAGTTAGGGGTTCATTTCCTTTTCATTTCATATTCGCTCTGATGCGCATGAAAACCCACACTTGGACACAGACAGAAATAGGCATATAAAGACAACGCAAGGGTTGGATGTTAAGCACCAGAATGCCTGAAATGCCTGAGGAGTGATACGGATGGGGATGCCGGCAGATGCCTCCAGATGCCATTATCTCAGCTCTTATGCCTTCGGCTCAACATATACTATTATGTCTCTCGCTGGAGAGGAAGACAGGCAGGTTGAGGAGGTGGAGGAAGATGAGGATGAGGAGCCGGAGGAGGAGGAAGGCAGGGAGAAATGCGGGGTAAATAGAAGTTTGATTCAACACATTCCGTCTATGACAGCGGCGCTTGACTCAACAAAGCATTTGACATTGGGGTGCTACTGGAGTTGATTGAGAATCTGACATTTTGACCTGATGTGCTAGTCATTGCTTATGTGGCCAGCACCGGACAGAATACAGATGCTTTCGTCTGCTGATCTCATGAGCTACGCGTGCTGCTTGGCAGGTCGTGTGCAAGACGGAGCGGAGGGGAAGTTTTCCACTGACAGAATATCAATACTGACAGGAAAGTGTTACTCCTAACCTTTTGAGAGGCACACCGTTCAATATCCTTCCTGCTAAGCTACGGCATGAGATGGATCAAAAACTGATTTTCCTCATCTCAATTTGCTGCTGATTTCATAGATGAATTACACCCTCAGCAGCGATTAGGAGTTCATTATGCTACTCGCGGCGACTAGTGAGGCAGTAATGTGTTTATCTTTTCCCTTTATGCAGTTAACTCTTTCTTCACACCACGTCTTGCCTTCCACTCACCTCCAGTTCACACCACAGCATCCTGGTGTAATGGCCTCTGTGGGTGTATTGGTTCTTACTCCCTTGCCACTGCTAGTGAGAAGTGCCTTTTCATGTTTTGATAACATGCTTCTGCCCTGTAGTTAAAGTGAAGCGAAGCTACCCTGCCCATCGTTTCAGTTTACTTGTGCTCTACAGTATGAATACACATTACTAGCATCTGTTTTTGTTAAGACTGGTTCATAAGATCCCCTCATGAATACTTTACTTAAATTAATGGTACAAAATACAAAAATAGTGGGTGTGGATCTGCATGTGAATGAACTGTTGGAGGCTAAATGTGATGCAATGTCATGGATTTTGACTGTACCCTCACTTTATAAGCGCCTTGCCCTGTTGTGTTTTTAAATGCAGATGTGGCCAAACACCCACGCAGATTTGAATATCTCCTTCGCCCCAGGTTACCCAATATCAAAGATTTATTAAAACACAGACAATATGATAACAACTTCCAGTCATAATCCAAAACAATTTAGACGGCTGTTTGACCTTATGTTGTTTTGTTGTACAGTTTTGTAGCAAAAGTTGTGACTGCGCTCTGAGTGGAATTTCTTTAACTCAACACCATTTAGATGCCCTTTATTTTCCACACCTGTGACTCCCTCACCCTCCTCCCTCTGTTTTGTCCATTCAAACTCATGTTAAAGGGAAGCCATGCGAAAGTGGTAACAAAAGATCACAGAGCATCCCCTCGCCTCCTGTGCACCTGCATATACTCAGTCAACTACTCAACGCACTCAAGTTAATTACTGTGAGAGGCACCAGCATCCACGTTCAGCTGTCCTCGGGCCTGGAGATCAACTGACCTTTGAAACAAACTCCAGGCCCGAGAGTCACTGCTAAAATGTGCAAAACATTGTTATCGTTTTTATATATTCACTGCAAAAGTTACTTTTTATGTAAAAGGAACAAGCAAAATAGATTCAAAAGGAAGCTGTCACTGAACATGAGAACTGTCTTATTCAGAAACATCTTTGACCACAAAACTGAACGTTTATTACAGATCTGAATGATGACGATGATGATATAATAAAACATTTTTCCTGAGGCAAAGAAACTTTCTGCACAGAAACACCCACAAGATTCATTCATGCATAAAGGAGGACTTCATGTCATGAAAACGTACATACCTCAATACATGTCCAGAAACCACTTAGGCTCTTGTAAGATGTCTCCTGTACCCACAGGCACTCTTGAAGTGCTGCCAAGAACCATTAGCAATGACTATAGACACTTAGTAAAAACCTTCTCATTCCAGGTAAAATTAAAAATGCACTTTCTTATCCTCCTGTCTCTCTGCAAACAACTGCACTTGATGGGAGTTACACTTGACACTTTTTTGGAGAGATGTGGAGAATATCAACAGTTATTTTATGCTTGAAACCTTAAATAGATTGCACCGGAGGCAGACTGCAGGCAAAAGGCTAAAACTGGTCACAAGTAATGGAGACAAGGAAAGCTTGTAGTTTTTATTTTGAAACTAGATGCTGAACATCCCTCAAGATAAAGAGGATACCATCACCTGGGCTTGTATTTATTCATCAAGTGGAAGAGAGAGTGTGACTTGTTTTATAACACTCCGAGCCACAAAGTAGAAATTATAATGAAGTATTGACATATTGGGAGAGTTGCAGTTTGGAGAAATAGACTAAATGCAGAAAGTAGCAACACTTTTTTAATAGTAGGACTTGAGTATAGGCAAATAACCAAGGTAAGCCAAGGAAATATCTGCAAAAATATCAAACCAAAACTAATAAACAGTGTCAAGCAACTCATCTTATTTAATATATGCAAATTAAAATAGCAGTTAATTCAACTCTGGGTGAAATTATATATCATATAAGCTCTATACAAATACATTGTTCCAAAACATGTCACCTTTTCCTTGTATTGTTCAGTGTTGCACACATACAGTAATGATGTTGGAAACCCTCTGCAGGCTGTGGCTCGCCTGTCTTCTACTTCACGTCCCCTATGGGTGGGAGGAAATATATTTCTATAATGTCACCCAAGAAATGCACCATACCAATATGAACACACCTCTCCCTGAATTATTGTAGCTCTGCTATAATTTGAAATAAACAAATAACAAATAAGATATAAACTCTATTTTAAATGTTGTAATTAAGATGAGGGGGACATAATCGTGTTCAAATAGACGTTTAATTGCACTTTCACTAAGCAACCTTGTCTTCCAGCTTATCTTAATGATGTCGACCTCGTGAGGATAATGTGATCAGAGTTTTATTTTAGCGATCAAAGTTTGATTTGTTGCCGCTTAAATCTTTGGTTCTGACAGAATTATCACTGTCGCAGCATAACGTGGTGAGGACACTGGTGTCTGCATAGGCAGCATGTGTTTTTTGAACCGGCACAAAGTCAGTCACGAAAAATGATTTTGTCAATAACAAAATCTTTTAATAAGCTTATTGCCATCAAGCATTACCAAAACAGCTCTCTTCTCACAGATTATTTCTGACTTCTGGGACACTTCTGGAGCTAAACTAAGATAATACACGTTTACTCCCAGTACTAGATTTTGGACCAAAAATGTGCCACTGCTAGAATTTTTGTCCAAAGAGGAGTGATTTCTAATTTTGATTAATACAGGCCGAACCACAAACACCAGTATACACAATGTAAAGAAGGAAGTATCAAAAGTCCTCGGATTGTTTTGACCACTACCTGCTCTAAACACCTGCAGAGCTAATAATATGTGTCACAACCTCTTTCTCTACCAATCTCTTCCAGTAATGGGGACCTCCTGTGCAGAATTAAAATGAAGGGGAGACCATCCACATACCATACAGAGAGTGGTGTCTTCAATCTGGGATAGGGCTTTGCAGCGCAAATCCAGACAGAGTTATTCATGACATGGGCCCAGCTAGAAAGTAGGCCACCCCAAACAACAGGAGACATCCAGGTACTTGAGAGGGAACTGCAAATCCCCTGGATCCATTATTGAAGGCATTCTCTAAGGGGGCAGAGAACATCCCAATTGTCACTCACTGAAGTCCTTATAGCTGTGTGCATTCATGGTACTTAACCATATCCAACTAAATTGCCTTTTCTGTAAGAATGTCCCTCGTGGATATAATTATGAGAAATACCCTCAGCAGCTTTTTGTCTAAATGGAAGACATGTTGTTTGTTGTGGCTGGATGCTGGCATTTGGCTTGTCAATGAGATGTAAAAAAAAAGAGATTCAAATGCAAGCGTTTGATTCCTGATGAGGATGTTAATAAATCATTACTGTTTCTATAAATAGTTAGTTGCCAAGCAGTTGTGAAAATGACTTCATGTATTTATTTATGTTAAAGCAACAGGAATTAATTATGAATGTTCTGTGACAAGCTAAACATTCGAGCGGTGGGTGAGAGGGGCTACGAATTTGGGTCAAGCTCATAGAGAGGCACAATGAGAAACCCTGACTCGCTGATTAGAGACATTAAGGAAAGGGATTTGCTTCGGTTTATGCTTGTGCGCATGTGTTAGCCGTATTAAAGGGAATGGAGGCCTACATATCCGCATGTTTTTGTGTGCGTTTTCTTGCTTGGGTGTGATGAGTATGAGTAAGCAACCAATGTTTGTTGTGTGCCTGTTTCTGGATCAACTCTCCTGCGTGGTCAATAAATCAGTTCTGATAGGGTCAGCATCTATGGTATCAGAATCTCATTAGAAGCTCATTCCAGCCGTTGTTTTGTTGCTCACACCAAACTCTGTGGTGTTGCTATGGATACTGGACGGGTTAACAACTACCAAGCGCAAGGGCTGAGATTCCCTGGTGATATTTGACGCCACGTGCACTCCTTCGCAAATGCTTTGATCGCTCGCTCCAATATCTAATCATAAACGCTGCTAATTCACAGCTCAAACACGAAACAGCGAAAGCTCACCCCCAGTTTCGTGTGACACAGAACAGAATGCACCGAGAGCAATGTGATATTCATATGGTTATTAATGCATTGTGCACCGAGCAGATCGCTGCATCTAATACTGCTCCACCGAGAAACGGGAGGGGATGGATGGAGAAAGAAAGTGGTTGAGTGTATTGGCATGTTGATATCAGGCAACTAAATTATTGGTGGAGATTGGAAGACAATGGCATGAGTGGCATGTAAATGAGAAATGTTGTATGAAAGAAATTACCATTAGTCGTGCTATTTACCAAGAAAAACTGCATGCAAATGGTGACATTTCCTCCTCTTCCTGAATCAGTGAGCATTTCTCAGCTCTGCAGATACACTATGGTGGTTAATGTGTTTACAATTGTATCATCTCCCCCATCCACATCACCAGTGGCTGGCTGGAAGGCAGCATATAAGTCACATCTGATGCTTTCAAGTGCAGTAGATTAGTGGGGAGGCTTTGTTGATCTACTCTTGAAACCCCTCTTGAAGTTAGTCTTTCTCCTCCAAGACCCTTAAATGACACAAGAGTCTCTTGCATGTCTGCTGAATTACTGACTCCACTACCTCTTAGTGAAATGACTACCTTTTAATGAAGTCTGTATATGAAATTCATATTGACCTAAACGGTACTGTTGTGTAAGCCCGCAATTACAGCTTGACAATGTGTAAGGTAACCTCTGAAAAGGAAGGTCGTGGAGGAAGCATGCGAGAGAATGTACCAGCATAGGACTCACATGAATGGCAGTCTTATGAATGATCTCACCACTTAACGCAGTGAGAGCCTTTCACTGGCTGCACTCCACTGTGTGCAGAGCTGCAGGATAGAAAATGTAGACCTGCTGTTTACTGCAGATGCAGTGTTCTCACACCAAGAAAGAAGTCTTTTTGTTATGCTCTCAGAGGAATTTACATTAAAATGCACAGAGCACACAAACTGTTAGTGGTGGAAGAAGTGACTCAGAGGCTGTAGATTGGTCTGATGAATGCCTGAGTGGTGAGATAAAACATCTGCTATGACGGGAGAGGAAAGGTGACAGCATGTCACGGGCCGATCCTCATCTCGACAGTGTAGTCTATCAATCTAGTCAAGGGTCCAGGCGGACAGGCTGGTAGAAAGGAGGCCATATGAGGACATTTTGATGAAGTCATGGTGATGCTTCTGCTATTGTCATTAATACGCTTGAACTGACTTTGACTTGACTGAGTAGCTGCGGGTCAGGCTTTAATAAATGCTGCTGGATTATGGTACCATACGCATGGCTGCTCTTTTCCCCACAGCTACACATAGCAAGTATCCTATCCACCTACATATCTGATAATAATATTATCAAAGAATTATCAGCTATTGTCAGGAGGTTTTGTATTATATTAGTATATAATTTCCCCTTGTGATGTAGATCCTTCTCTCAGGACGCTTCCCTACACGCTAGCATTTAAAAAAAAATGACGACCAATGAGCTTTTTTTGCTGGATGCTCATATTTTGATTATCGGGCGATGTTATTATTAGGTTTTGCCTCACTGTGCTCAACAGTGTGACTGCTCTGTAATTGGTCACAGATGTTTAGCCATCGTAACTGCCTTGTCTCTCATCCTTCTTGATAAGGGTTTAAATGCTGCGCCTGACTTAATTGTCTGCCTCATAGAGCTGCCAAGTCCAAGTTCATACCTCATAGAGACAAATTGTACATTTACATTATGTTTGCTAATCATCTTTTACCTGTCTGTGTTTCTTCCAGCTGTACATTCAGACGACCACCCTGACCATCTCCATGAACCTCAGTGCCTCGGTAGCACTGGGCATGCTCTACATGCCCAAGGTATACATCATTATCTTCCACCCTGAGATGAACGTACAGAAGAGGAAGCGTAGCTTCAAGGCTGTGGTCACAGCTGCCACAATGTCATCGCGTCTGTCCCAGAAGCCCAACGAGAGGCCAAACGGAGAGGCTAAGACTGAGCTGTGTGAGAACCCCGCTGCTGACCCCATGAGTAAGTAACTCACTAAGAGAATCTCAAAGCCCCAGAGCTACGTACGTGTGCAGCATGAACCAAGCTCATTAAAGTTTACATTAGACCACATTCCATGTGTTAACCATCTATTACTTTAAAGCTCAGAATGCAATCGTTAGTATTTGGTATAAGATAAGATAGACTATAATGATCCCCCACTGGGGAAATTCAAAAATGGATAAGAAATGACTCATAAATAAGAAATATATAGAAAAAAGAAATGACTCAATGAAAAATCATTGAGTCATGCTTGTGTTAAAGATTTTTTACAGCTGCTGGAATGAAGGACCTGCGGTAGCGCTCCTTCTTACATGGTGGGAGTATAGCAGTAACACAACATGAATGTTTGATCACAGCCTAAGTATATCACTGTATGTTGTGAAATTATCAATGTCCAATTAATAAAGCTTACATCGATATCAGATTATACAGACCGCAGAGACCCAAAGAGTATATATATATATATATATATATAAAATCTTTTTGCTTACCACCTAATTCCATATGTGTTATCTCATAGTTTTGACATCTTTGGTGTCAATCTACAATGTAGGAAACTATAAGAATAGAGAGAAAACAGTGAATGAGAAGGTGGGCCCAAACTTTTCACTGGTACTGTATATCTCTGCTATGGAGATTTCAATTGGTTTTCAAATCTTATTTTAATAAAGACGGTGAATGAGATGTTTTTCTATTCTTTCTCACACCTTTCTCATATTTCCTTTCTTATACTAGAAAGTCTTATTTGGGCAGTTTAATTGGATGGCTGCTTCGGTTAAAAAAAACTATGTATAATACGCTATAGAATGGACACAGTTATCTTGTTCCATGATAAATGGTTAGACTTTTAGCCCAAGTGCACGGCAGTGAGCATGAAAAAAGTGTGGGGCTCTGTGAAGATATTTGAAGAAGCGAGGGCTTTGTCACCAGGAATGGTAGCAGATAATCTGTCTCTGTAGCTGTGTATTACTCATACCACCCTTCATCTGAAACAGTAAGCATGATCCTGTTAGTAAGGATAATACTGGGCATTAGTATATGAGTGGGGAAGCCTACATTCTTCCATACAGTGTTTGTTTTGAGCGAAAAACATCGCTAGCAACGCTAGCTCTTAGAGATTTTAGATCAGCGTTGCCATGGAAGCTCTTTGCTCCTCTCTAGTTGTCAGGATGAAGACAGAGATGATTGACAGCTCATGCAAATCACACATCACAGACTCCAAAGGCCTCCTCTCCCGCAATGCTTCTAATCACATAGAGCGATCATGGCACCCACAGGTGCACCAGCCCCTCAACCCCTCTTTGAATTATGCCTGTGAGATGACAGATTTTCCTGGGAATTTCTCCAAACAGCCGAACAGTTGTCACACTCATCTGTCATGAGACGAATAAGCTTGTGTATGTGTGTACGCGTACAACTGTGAGGGTGCAACTGTGCGTGCGGTTTTCAATGTGTGTATCTGTGTGTGACTAAAAGTGTGAGTTACGCATATATATAAGTCAGAGAGCTGATGCAAGTGTAACAGGGGATGGGGAGCACATCCTTGCCAGTCACACATGTGGCTCGATGAGCAAATACCCTGCATTGAGGGCAAAACCTTAACATCTGTCGCAGCAGCACATCATAAGTCCCCAAGCGAAGCAGGCCGTCTCTGGGAGGCCCTCCCAAAAGTGCACCATGTCATCTGCTCTGTGTGTCTCTCACCTTCTGCCTCTCCTACACGAACGTCTTCTCGCCTCATCTCCCCTCCCTGCACACCCTCTCCTCCTCTTGCCCTTCTTTTTTAGCGGCAGGAGAAGTGACATTTATTAATGGTGAATTTATGTGCATGACCGCCCCGAAACCTGAACTGTGTCTCGACCATCCCCGGAGACTGTCCGTCAATTCCTGTAACCATCAGAGCGCCAAATACCTCCGTTTCAGGGCCCGTCAGCCCTATGTGAGATGAGTCAGAGTGATTTATAAGATTAGGAGCATTAGCAGTTCTGCAGATTTACATTGGTATTGATATGATGTAATATCTTCATGATTACACCTCTTAAGGGACGGGAGGATTTAACCTGCGAATTAGAGATGTTCAAATGCTTCATTATTCTGTCCAGGCATATGTGGATGACTGGATGTTTTTAAATGAATTTCATTTCATGAACAAAAAGGACTGTGTGAAGAAAACCCAACCTAAAATAAAAACAGGGTAAAAGATATGAAAAGGTTTAGGGTGAGATAAATAATCAACTATTGATATTACAAATTAAGATGATAGCGTAGGATGTCGCCATCCCAGACAGCACACACACACACACACACACACACACACTGTCTTGCTCAATAAAAGACCGATCTTCCTGATGACTATTTATGGTTAACAGGAAGGATATCTTGTACATTTACTAATGTTTTATTCATCGTTCTTGCTGGCCAAGACCACAAAATGCAGCTGTAAAGAAATGGTGCGACTTTAATTGCGTCGCCCATGGGAGTTGGTTGCCGTAGCAACATTAAAGCAGTAGAATGAGAATTTATAGCAATGTCTGTGATTAAGAAAATGTACATCGACCTTCTCCACTGTACAGAAAGGACGACGCACCTGCGTAATATATACACAATTTCTTGTACTTGCATCAACGCCTACCCTAAAGTCAACCTAATCCAAAGATTTTAAGTCTAGATTTTATTCCCTAAAACAGCTTTTTTTTTTCTTTTTTTTTCAAAAAAACCAACAAAAAATAAACAAACAAAAAATGTCTTCACTCCATGGGTTTGAAACTGAAATTGGTTCTCATGACGATAGATATTACAGGAGGAAACAAACACACACAGCACCTAGGCACTCAGCCACATTCTGATATGTTTCCATGGCAATCCAGACTGGGATCACATTGCATGCCCTAGCATTTGTTCGGTGCTCACTTGTGTGGTGTTTGTGTTTTTATCACTAGTTAACATCTGAAAATAGAAACTAAGGCTTTACACTGGAGCATTGTGAATTGAAATGATACACTAGGCCAGAAAAATATTGCTTCTGATTGCACACAGTTGGTGATAAGAATGCGTTGCATAGTCGGATGAGTTTACAAAAGCAGATGATGTTTATTTGCCTCTGCTAGATGGAAGGGGTTGGGGTTGTTTTAGCAGCGCTCAAAGTAAATCATCTTTTTTTTTTTCCCACTCTGTTCTCAGGTCAAGCAACCAAGAAAACATATGTGAGTTACAACAACCTCAGGATCTGATCTGCTTGAACGTGAATGGTGTTTGTCCTTTATCTGTGATTGAAAAGGGAGGGGACAGAGAAAGACAGACAGAGAGAGACAGGAGAGCGAGCACAGGCATCCCAGCACCACCTGCAGTACCTATGCACTCCAGGACTGTGGATAGCATCCAACTTTCATCCAGACATGATACATGAGTCCTGACAAGAGACTAGCACAGCTGTAGGCTAGTGTGGCTGGATCAGCCTCACGAACCGAACTGTAGGTTTTAAACTTGTGTTGTGGCCCCCTTCTCTCCGACAGAGAACAACTTGCCTGCTAAAAGGGGTCACTGTGAACGAGGACGACCACGAGAAAAAAAAGAAAAAAAAATTAAAGAAAAAAAAAGGACAGTGGATCTGCTTTCAAGATATTTTCTTTTAAAATGTCATTAAAGCCATATTCTCTTGGGGTTCCCATTATCTGATTTCTGTTTTGTATTGTTTATAAGTGATTTTTCTTCTTCTGTGCCTCTTTTTCTTGCAGTTGATTTAATTACCTTGAACAGCAAGCTCTGCCACATACAGTATTTTGTTTTACCAACTCAAATCAGTCCCAGATGATTATTATGTTAGAGTGATGGGCATTGTAAGTATATTTTTTTTGTAAATATTTGAGAGTATTTTCATGTTTGGAGTACAAAAGTAGATATCCAGTCTTTGTTCAATTGGATTTGGATGGTAATGAAAAGCACCACAAAGTGTTCACTTTGCATGTGCCAATGTATGTCTGTTCTATTTGATGTAAACAAAAAAAAAAATAAAGAAAAAAAGAGAAATAAATTCTGAAAATGATAATGAGCTTCAGCATCCTTCTGCAGTTTGTTTTCTTGACAAGAACCAGACTTCATTAAATAACAGAATATGGCTTTAATCTGTTGTTGAATTGACCCCCGCTGTATGTGCAAGCATGTTTGTTTTATATAGTTTCGTATTGGGTATAATATGCCTAATTATGGTGTGGGAAGCATTATTATCAGAGCAATCATGCAAGTATGTTGTGATGTCTGTCAAATTATGAACATGTAATAAAATCATTTTGTTATCTTTTATACTATTAAAGCAGACAGCATATCATAGTTATTTCTGTGGATGTGCGTGAGTGTTTGTGTTTCATCGCAGGGGGATGAAGAGCTACAATTAATTACCGCTTTGTTTATGTGTTTATGTGTACCGATGCAAATGTCATGTGCTCGTTTACTGTCTCTCGCCCATGACAGGGCACATTAGTGAGTTTGCTGAGCAGTGCTGCCATGCAGAGGAGAGGATGTCCACTAGATGACTCGTTTACTCACCTTTTGCTCTTTCTGTCTCATCCTTTTGTTTCTCTCTCACTGTTGCTCCCTCCACCAACCCGCTACATGAATAATATAACATGTCAGATCAATTTGTCCTGCTGATGACCAAGACTTTACAAGCTAACCGTTCTTTATTCCAGCTACTGCCTGCAAGCATAATGTTACTATTTTCAAAATTGATCATTATATAAAAACATGAATAGGACATGCATGAGAGACTTCTGTTTCTTCACGTGGTAAGTATCTCCCTCTAGGCTGTTACACGGGCAAATGATATACGACCGAGAGATGCTGAATCCTCTTTTTTTGTTTCAGTGTGTGTGCGTGAGAGAGACAAAGAGAGAGGAGGAAAAAGGGGAATTAGATCCTTACCAACACAGGTTTTCTGTTGTTTCTCTTTCCATTTGTCTGGCATCTCTCTCAGCTCCTGTGGGACCAGATGGTCTTTACTTCTCATACACGCAGTCTGTCATTTTCTGTTCCACACAGCCAAGAAAAATCCCACTTACGCCCAATTAAGACTAGCCTCTCCCCCACCAAATTAATTGCGTGTGTCAGTGTGCACGTAATCAGTAGGGGCTGAACAGAGTTTAGATTTGCAGCTCAGCAAAAATAAAAGAAATCCTAAAACAGCAAAGAGTATTTTGGGTCTGGACTTGAGAGAGAGAGAGAGAGAGAGAGAGAGAGAGAGATGATCTTTGATAGGCAGAAAATATAGAACAGTCTAAACACACAAGCATGTTCAGGAATTGTTTTTACCAGCCTAAAATAGTGTGAAGTATACTTTACTCCAGCTCCAAACTCTCCAGGCTCCTATGCAATGGCCCACCTGCTCAGTATGCACCTGTTCTGTAGGCAGCAGTTTCCTGCAAGAATCAAGCGGGGAAAACATCAAAGGGAGCAAACTAATCACAGTGGACTGAAAGCAAGGCACACTCCATAAGGAGAGCTTAAATGTTTCAAATTCTAAGGACTGGCTGTCGCAGGTTGTGACGCGTGGATCATTTGAAGTTGAAGAATAGATATTAAAGACTCTTCAAATTTTTACAGGGTGCAGACTCGCCAAGAGTTTTGACTCTTAAGTAGCTGTCTAGTTACAAAGTTGTCAAAACTATCCTGAAAACTGTAAAAGAATTCTGTCTGCGTGACCCAGTTCGGATGACAGGGTGACGCCGCTCGCTGATATATGAAATGTACATTGTTCAGTCTGCGCCTCATGTGCCATGTAGAAGTCTTGGCACCAAACACTCAGGCTCTCTTCTATCTGAGTTTTCATGTCACTTTGGTCCAGCTCTGCCTTTGAAGAAAGCCTTCCTTATCTTGTCAGAACTCCTGATGCGCTCTTTCACAGACAATTTACTGATGCTGAGTCTAGATTAGCTCCGTTTCATGGCTCCTGGGCCCTGGGCTCTCCTATCTCTCCATAAATGTCCAATTATCCAACTCCAGCCAGAGTGAAACCTTATCTGTTTCCCGTCAGTAACCAACTGAGGCCTGATATAACGTGGGGTGGATAAAGACACTGCTCACTGTTCTTATTCTTTCCCCACTGCATTTGTTTTCAAAACCTCCTCATGGCGCTTTTTGTTTACAAGCTTCTTTCCTCTTTCTTTCTTGCTGTTACCAGCACATAGTGACACTAAGATTTCATAATTAGTGGTACAGTAAGATAGCCTTCAGTTAGACATGAATCATAACATCCACATCTCCTCACAGGCACTAATTATCATCTAAAGGAAGATCACGTGTAACTTTTATGAACAAGCTCCAGAGCTGAATGCTGTGTTTGTTTTACAAGATCCAAGAAAAAGATAGAGCCTATTTTTCTGAGTGAATAAATTAGTTTGGAGTCATTTGCTGCCATTTCATATCTGTGGGTCCACAAAACTACTCCTGGCCTTGCTTAGGCTGCACAGTGAGTGGTGTGTGTGTGTGTGTGTGTGTGTGTGTGTGTGTGTGTGTGTGTGTGTGTGTGTGTGTGTTTGCCACAGTGTTATTGCATTTTTAATCAGCGGAAGAGACCAGGCATCATTCTCATCACATTAGTGTCTCCTGGTATTTATTCCTCCCTCTCTCCTTCTGCCTCACTCTCTCTCTCTCCACTTTCACTCCTGGGGGGAGTTGGGTGGGTGGAGAGAATACATTTGAAATTTGCTCATTTGACAGTCGTTAGAGATATGGATTCTGACAGTACACAATTAGCTCAGTCACCTCCTTTATCTTCACTCATCTTTGGCTAGGGGATTTAGTACGTGTTGCCTCCACTGTAATGACTGTTATGCCTCTCTTGCCGTCCTCCCCTCCCATCTCTCCCTCTGATATCCAAACTTCTAATTCCATCTATCCCCAAGTTAATGATCATTTGAAAATTACATATCTGACTTCATGGATTTAATTGACTGCTGTGTTATTAAGACAGCTGAGTGAGACGAATGCTCTTCAGAATTTGCAGCTGAGTAGGTGCGCTAATCTTCTGCTTTCCCCCAATTTCCCCTGTCAGAAAAACGCATTGAAGGAGAAAAGAAGTACCGAGTGCTGGCATGGATCTCGTGAATATGTTGCATATTTGTTATGCTTTGGCTGAATGAAAGATGCAACTCACATTTGGAGGCTTGTATAAATTAAAGTGGCACATTTTTAACACCGAATGACAGCTCAGGTTACACGAGCAAAAGCCAATAGTGTTTAAACCGAGGCAGATCATCTGTGGTTTAAAACAAGGAGTTGACAGAGATAAGTGCTGTCTGGCTGTGAAATTAAACTACGAGAGCTAAGCCCTTGATTTCAAGGAGCATGGCATAAACAATGCATTTCCACATCCCACATAGAGCACTGTTATTTCAAAGAAAAGCAAATGCCTAAAAAGAAACAAAATATGAAATGGAAATAGATAGCTGAAGGTGAGTGATAGAAATCCACATCAAACAAAGATGAAACGAAACTGAAAACCCAAAAAAGTGTTGAGAATAATAGACTGCCTGTCTGGGAGTAGATTAGTAGAAACAGCTGTCTGGTGTTATGCCTTTATTTAGTCTTTCTTCTTAAAACTGATCCTAATTCAGGCAGATAAATGCTTCACCTGGATCCACCTGAAAAGCTACAATTTTTGGGGGGACGTCGTGCGGGAAGTGTGCAGTCAAATGATTATAAATCAATTCAAAGTGTGAATTATAGTCTTACCATGCAAACTACATCGCTGAGGATTGTGTGTCTCATTTTTCAGTTGGCGGTGGAGTGTGGAGCACTCTCCATTTGATTAAACTCTACCCAAAGGCTGCATCAATTATGTATCTTCACAATGGAGTTAATGGACTGCAATAACAGTTGAAGATGACTTGACTAAATTTCCACATGACATGGCAAGAAAAATTTCACTTCAGTAATGTAACCCTCCTGAACAGCTTGTCTGAAATGATAAAAGATCAGGTCTACTTCAAGCTTATTAAATAAAATCACATTTTTCCTTTGTTAATTTCTCTGTTAATCTGAAAAACAGTGCGCCCTCTGACAGATCTGGCTCCTCCGCCGGGACTGAAAAATGTAGCACACATCCTCATACGAACATACATTCTCTGCCATCCCTCAATGTACCTGCGCGGGGTATGTGTGTGTGCTCTGAATTCATATATGTGCGCAATGTGATCCAGCCTCTATGATTCTGGTCTCTGGAGTTTAAATCCCATGAGTGGATGCACACAGAGAACAGAAGGGGTCCGCCACAGCCCCGACTACACAGTTAATGACCCATCTGGTCAACGGGCCAGCAGGGAGCAGGCAGGATGCAGAGACCAAAGCTCTGCACAAACATCCTGTGCTAACATGAGACTGGCAGATCACACAATGCCTGTAAAAAGTAGGAATGGTGTACAGCCACCACATACTGAGCAACCCTCATGTTTTATTTTGAGATGTTGTGTGTGGTGGACTGCGTGTAAGAACAGAGGGCAAAGAATTTCCTGCTAAACGCATACCACAGAGAGGAATATGCTGTATAGTACATATAGTAACAGGGATCCTGCTGCTGTGTTGTGTATAATTTAGAGCAAAAACAACATGTTGACTCAGCTGTGATCTTTGCAAGTCAGGCAGAGGTTGCTTCAACATGGTTGCTTCAACATGACTATACAGAGCAGAGGGGGGGGTTTAAACCTGACCTCAGCGCTGCTGTTTCTCCTCTACAATCAGATGCACATGTCATGTAAATGTTTCTAATGACCTCTCATATGTCAAGTGTCTGCCCAGTGGCCTCAGCCCCCGCAAAGCAAGCCTCAACTTAACATGCTGCTCACACCATTAACTCCAGTGCAAGCAGCAAGTACAAGGCAGCATCTGTCATGCCCCCCACCCCCCTTGAGTTGATGATGATTATGAAACCCCTCCCAACTTCTTAGTTTTTTTTTTCAAGCCTCTGAAAATCCACAACATTCACGTGCACGGGCGTAACTGAAGATGGGGATTTCCATCTGAGCTCTGGGATGGATCCAATTTATGAGATAAGAAGCAAAATGCAATTAGTCTACACTTTCTAAATCTGTGACTGAGTTATGGCATCTCGCAGTTGTTATTACTTATCTCAATTTCTAATTATGAGTGTGACTTAAAAGAGAGCCAACACATTTTATTATCGGGAGGGAATTAAGTCAGGATCGCTTCTTTGCTTATGTTTAATAAACAGCAAACATCATTGATACACTCCCTGAGTCACATGCAGCATTACGGTAACCCTCCTGGAAGGTAATGAATTTAAATAAACTCAAATATATTATAATAGGCTTGTTGCCTACATACACACACACACACACACACACACAGTATCTGATAAATGATAATTGCAGTTTTGTATTTTGTTTATCACAGCTTAAGGCTACTTGTTATTTGTCTACAAAGGATTTTATGATCTCACGCAATGGTTATTAATCAGTACCTTTGCCATGGTGTGATGCTACTGCCATCTACTGATACTGCAGTGATCTCTGTATTTCTGTGTCTCCTCCTGCCTCAAAGCCCTGCAAAGTCACTGCCCTGTCTTAAAATAAAAGATCTGTACAACCAGTACTGACAGATGACAAAATGTACTTCTGAATACACTTCCTGTTCAGCGCTCAGGGAAAGCAAGCTCTTCATGTCAGCATTACAAAGCATTCAAAGGAACTTACTTCATTTGTTCACAAGATGGCGCTGCAGTCATTGTTGGTGGGAGGAAGAGATGCAGGCTGAGATTAGGCAAGGACTTCATCATGATCATTTCAAATACTGGAAGAGAATATAAACACACAGAGACGCACACATACTCTTGTTTTTGTTACCTAGGGGGACAATGCATTGAGTTATGTTAATTCCCTGGATACTAAATTCCTCCATAAGCCTACATGTCTAACCCCAACTATAATTATCATAATCTTACAGTGGCCTGAATTGCCTTGTGGGGATCAGCTTTTTAGCCCTGTGTAAAAAGTGTTATTAGTATACACAGTATACTAATAACATATACACCATGCACTTATTACACATACCAAACCTTTTGTGTATGTACAGAGAGATAATCCAAGCTTATTCAACTGGTCATATCTAACGATGTATTATTGTTACTCACAGCTGAAGTAAGTTGAAGAACCTCTGTTGAAAGACAGACAGTTCATGACTAAAACTAGCTTCTGGCTAACTTCTAAGTAGATAGCTAAAAAAGCTACTGATCAGCAGTTAGGTAGCAGGGTACAGAAAGTAATTAGCTAGCCCACCAAATTAAAATACTCACACACACTGCAGAGAGTTGATGATGTTTTGGGTGTTTTATAAATATTTCATGAAACACAGACTGTGGAGTTTCAGTTCATTTGTGTTCCCTACAAGTGTACATGACAGTGGCTAATAGGTTGGTTGATAATGAGATGCTAATCAGTGTCATGCTGACAAAATTATTACAAATTTGAAATTTGGATAATTTTTAATATATATTTCGTTCTGGCCTAATGAGGGTTGTTACCAGAACAACAGCACCAACACATTTTTGCTATAAATGTTCACATTTTAGGGTTGCATTCAAGCATGTTAAGTTTTAATATTTTAACATACAAAAGGTACAATTTGTGTAGGCCCTACATGGCTACAATTCAGGATTATGTCAAATGACACTGGCACTGACAGCACATTTCATTCATATATAAAATCAGTAGGCCTGTGTCATTAACATATAGGGTAAAGTCTGTGTATAGATACAGATGTGCTGTAAGAGAACATTC
This sequence comes from Miichthys miiuy, assembly GCA_036365135.1. NCBI lineage: Eukaryota > Metazoa > Chordata > Actinopteri > Sciaenidae > Miichthys > Miichthys miiuy. Next base: position 12,517,025 of record CM071606.1, on the reverse strand, counting down.
TGTATGGTCTAATATTGTATGACTGTTTTATGGATTGCATATAATAAAGTATGAAATCTATACCCTCTTCTTTTCCTGACAATTATCTTTCATCATTATGTTTTGTTTTTGTTTTTTATCATTGCGCTTTCAGTCTAATGGGAAACAGAGTGCCACATTTCTTGGGCTCTGGGCATCTAATGAGGCCTATTACGAAGATGTCCATATCATGTGGTGCTCCCCACCATCATACTCCTTCTGCTATTTCCACAACTAAGTAGGAGGTCACCTTACCGCCTCCTCAAGCACTATGGTGCATACAAAGACTGATTAGTTGTTGTTTTTTTTCTTAAATCAAAAGAAAAGTTTGCAGCAATAATACTGTGAAGTGGAAATAATTACTCTCCAGTTTGCAATGAATTTGGCCTGGCATGGCTACAACTAATTAGAATTTGTTATGACCCCAGGAATTATAGACACGCTTACAAAACACCAGTTTTGATTAGTGTTCTGCCAACGTCTGAAATAACAAAGGTGCAGCAGGTGTTCTTTAAACATCAAATGTGGATATGTAGAAATCTGTGAAGCAATTTCAAACAATTAAAAAGCAAATAATTTCCATTTATCGCCATTTTATCCAGTATTACTCTTAATTTCACAAATCAAAAGACGTGAAATGGATGAGACTAGCGATTTTTAGCGCAGACCTGCAAAGCATCAACAACAGCGGGGTTTCGAGTGCAGCGCATCGGACACATCAATAACTGAAAGGTCAGTTCATCCTATAGGTTTTCATGAGGGTTATACATTTTTTATCACATACATTAACTTTCATTCCCGTGTTCATTATTAATGAGATCTGGGGGAAGGTTGATGAAGTAAGAGATTGGCAGGGCATAAAATAGCTTCAAGTCCACATTTTGATACAGCCTCATTACCTACTCCTGGGCTGCTGTTATCGATTAGCTCAACTACATTTGTAGATTCAAACTACTGCTGATGTAGCAGTTAGATGATCCTTTATGGAAAGTATTAATAGAAAGCATATCCATACATCGATACAGTCGATGCTACAGTAGGCAGTGTGCTTTTGCAGAGAGTTTAAAGTCATATGCAACTTGTGATACATTAACAGTGCATTTTTCCTAGCAAGGTCCAGTTTGAACGATGTTTTAAAATACCTTTCTGAAAGCACGACACAATTGGCCTTGGTTATATCAGTGTGTGTTACTGTTACTTTACAACCTCACCTTCAGAGAGTCGCCTGAATTGCAACATCAGAATATATGACCCCCGTCTGTCAGCAACTCTGTCATGTGCTTGCATAGTAAAATATCATCCTACAACTGCATATATTCTGTGTCAAACAGACAGCCGGAGGTGATCATTCCTGCAGTTAGCGGCTCCTTTATAAAAACAAAATCATAGGTTCTGCAACCTTTGTAATGTCAGCAGCCTGGGAGATGTGGATCACATTTTTGACTGTAGGAATTAAAAGCATAATGAATGATTAAAAAGTACCATCTATCTATGTTCTCCACACTATTAAACAACGTAAATAAAAATATGAAATGGTGTAGTATTTATGCAACAAAGGGGTGAAATGTCAGTATTTGTTGGTATATTTATAAACTGTATTCAATAACCGTCAGTGTTTGAAGTAAACAGAGCCTTGAAGTCCATAGTCTCTTGTAAATGAATCAGTCGCCCACAGTTAGATGAGTTTTGCCTAATTGATAAATGATTATTATGTTCAATTTGCAATGTAACCCGACTCATAATTACCAATTATGTGTTATAATAACTAAGACGGAGAAAAAAGAAGCAGGGCAGATAACAGAATTACAGTGCTGACAATGAAAAAATTAAAAAAGTAGTTCTTCACACTCCGTCTCTAGAGTACACACTCTACATAAACCAAATACAGATCTTTCTTTCCAATAAAGTCGTGGTGAAGCACAGTGGTTCCCAACTTTTTCCCCTGGAGTCTCCTCTACTTGTATCTCAAGAAAGAAAAGAAAGTAAAAACACACTCACACACATTGCTGTAGTGTATGTGTTAATTTGGCTCCAACAGTTGCACTAACAATCAATAACTTCCTTATGTGTGTTTCTTTTTTTTTTTCTCTGTACCAACTTATTCAAAGACAAATGGCCACCTTGGGCCCACATACCTCTGACCACAGTGGGAATGTCCTACAAGAAAAATGGAGTTAAGATAACTGCAGATATACTGCCGTAGTTTCTTTTATGGTACCATTGAGTTTCTCAGGCAGGTTAGATTCATAAAATAGTGATGCTCTTACTGCAGGATGAGTATGAGCTAGCTAGCAGGCCTGATGAAACTGATTGAAAGCACAGGTCACACAGAAGTTGTGGCCTATTTGGACAACAAAAACAAAGAAATTATAGTTTTATATCCAGACTTTTGTATAAATGATACACTAAATGTGTTATTGTGACTTTGATAAACATGATGTGCAAATTTCCCCCTCTGGTGCTGCCCTAAAGTGGACATGAATCCCAGGTTAGGAACCACTGGTCTAGTAAATCAGTCTAGGGATTTTGTATGAGCTTAAAGGGAAACTTAACATTAACACACTTATGTTTCAGGGCTTGAATGCTCTTTAAAAAAGGTCCAGGAATTTAATATAACATTCATTAGTATGTTTTTATTAGTGTATAATAACATGAATATAAAACGTGTTCTGTTTTTGTTGCCTTAAAATGAGCCCTTTATATCTACCGTAAGAGCGGGTCCTCTTCCATGGAGTCTGCCATTTTGAACTCCCATTTTTGTACAGAAACCCAGAACAGACAAACCAAACACTGATTTAGATACGGCCTTTTGCTTTTTATGTGAATTTTTTGAGTTTTTTGAGTTGAGTTTTTCCTGTATGTTTGGAAGGAGAGGGGGAGCCATGGGAGAGTATTCATTTGGTTGCAATCTGCAACTTGACTGCTAGGTGCCACTAAATCCTACACACTGGACCTTTAAATAAAGGATACAAAATGAAGAATATTTAGTACATTACAGATCTTCAGAAATAATCTTCTAGGACAATGCAAGAACAAATCAAAATGTCTTGCATTGCAGTTTGTACTGAAAAAGTACATTTCTAAATGTAGCATGGTGCTGCAACTTGTCACCAATCCATGAAACTGTTTCTGACCCTTCCTGGATAAGCCATCATTACACAAGCTCTAAACTAAAAGAATTTGAGTGCAGATATTAGTCATTGTTATTGATATTTCTCCAAGAGATGTAGGAGCACAGAGGCAACAAAAAAAGAAAAACTGCCCACTTAAATGCTACAGAAAGCGAACACTTCTCTTAAAATATCACACTGTCTCACGGGGGCTGCCTGCTGTGTATTTGGTTTATTACAACAAAGAGTGTATAGCTCACGTTATAGCCAAAACCAGCCAACCATTAGACCCTATTGTAGTCTGCCTCCATATACTCTGTCAAGAATGTGACAACATATTGTAAAGCAAGGCAACAAAAAGGCCACAGGTCTTGTTGTACTGTAGAATCATACAGTATACTTGATGGCAACATAAATCTGGAAAGCAAAATGGGGTGTAAGATATTTCAAACTTATTTTTTTAACTTTCAAAAATACTAATCTTAACATTTCTCATAGTTTGCACTTATTTCTCCCACTTGAAACAAAGTCCATTACTGCTCTTACATCTGCTTTGACTATAATGTACTGTATCAAAGCAACATATTTAATTTACTGTATATTGTATTCTAATTTATCTGGTTAGATGTGCTTGTCAGCCCTTTAATACACCTATACACAGACATAAATACTGAAAACGCAAGTTCCATTTTTCTAAAATAAAAAAAAGGGACTATACACCATCTTTGAGGCTTTACAAATAGTATTACATTTTATTAATATATTTTCGTAAAACAATTTGAAGACTGTATCAAAAACTCAGTAGAAACATTAGATTTTTAACCATTTTTTCTTATGGTGATATCAGATATGAAATGTACATAATTCACATGTTGTGGTTTCTTTGTTCCCCATCATATTGAGATAATGCATTATTTTTTTTTGTGATGGGCACGTAAATGTTGTTTTGTACCCTCACAAACTATAAAGTCTTTTTTTTTCTTCCATGATTGTGATCATAAATCTAGACATACAATTAAAAAATAAAATTATTTCCCACTCTGGCCCTCCCGTTCCCAACTAGGCTTACTGATAAACACTAACATTATGGAGTTGTTTAATTTCACAGGCACACAATTATGTACATCCCCTTGTCCCCATGCCTCATCTGAACTGACAACAGGCAGTGCACTCGTCATTACAGTGCAACACCTAGAGGCAGAGCAGTGATAATACAGTACTCTAAGCCCACCCACCCCTCATACCAACAAAACCAACTGAATATAAGACAGTGGATCCACCTCATTGACTCTGTCGCCAAGTCGCACCCTGCTGTGAACCACAGCATTCCATTGGCCCCCTTCATTATTGTTGTAGCAACCCCACAAGGTTTGCCTTGTGACCACAGACATCACCTTGGCAACAGCAAAACCAGTCATCTCACAGGCAGGTTCAGTGGCACACACATTTAAAAAAAAAAAAGAAAAGAAAGAAAGAAATAATTCATTATTTGTTTTGTAACTTAATGAGGCTACATCTACAACAGGCGTAATCAATGTGAACAAGTACCAGAGGAATCTCAGTCATGTGGTGAGTTCAAGGATACCAAAAGAATTTACTTCTCCTTGTTGAACTACACATGTACTGCGTTCAAAATATGCGCAAGACACATTGTGCCAGGTTTAAAAAGAATTTGCATAAGTGCAAGGTCTGCGTGTTATTGTCAAGAGGGAGCAAAGCATAGAAGAAAACGAGGAAAGATCAAAGTTTAAGAAACAAACAGATTTTTGTGTAAATAAAGTATTTCATGCTTTCAGTTTGGCTTTTTGTGTTTCATTCCCCTCTAGAAATAACAGGTGCAAAATCTTAGTAAACCTAGCCGAAGGACAGATAAGAGTGATACAGAACTGATAAAGATTAACATTGTGAGGGAGAGCCTCAAGTCTGTTGTCATGGTGACATCTGCTCAAAGGCCCTGTGGGCTTCAGTCTTTCCTGCTTCTTTATTATTTTCTATACAATAGAAATAGAACATCATTGAAGATAAAATTGACTCTTCTTGGCAAAAAACAGACAAAAAAAGGGAATATGCAAGAAGTGAAAAGCAGATCTAAAGGACAAAAAGAAAAAAAAAAATAGAATTGCTGGAATTACAAATTGTTCCCCATCCGTTTGCCCTGTGCCAGTAGTAGAATTGTACGATACAGTGTCTTATCCATGATGGTCAAATATATGGGTATGGTTGCCTGTTCCTCTACAAAGTCAAAGCCGTTTCATTGAACACATGTAAAATTACTCCTCTAGTAGTTTTCAACAAGCATCCCTACATTGCACCCGCTTTCCAAACTGAAAGCTCTAGTGTGCGTTAGGGAGGCACATAGGGAGGTGGTGACCTGTATGAGGTCATGTTCTTGGGGCGAGAGCCTTTGCCCTCAATAGGGACAGTAAATGGTGGTGGGGGCTGGTAAGGAGGCGCATTAGGATCATCATCCTGATAAACAGAATACTCTTCCAGAAGATCTTGGTTAAGCAGGGTACTGTGAGGGCCAGCCATGTTGGGATACTCTGGAGGCGGAAGTGGGGGCTTTTCCTCCTGAAGGATAAGAGGGATGCTGGAGGATGGGGGCGACTTGGAGTCATCCAACTCATCTGCAAATATTATAGGGACTCCTTTCTTGATGAAGGTGGCCTGTTCCTCGATGGTCATCTTTCCTTTGCGCTTCTTGCGGTAGCAGACCATAGCAATGATCCCGGCTATGAGCAGCAGGGCTGCTACCACTACAGCTGGAATGACAGTGTGTAGGTAAACGTCATCACTGCTTCTACGACCTGTCCCAGGTGAAGGTGTAGCTGTAGGAAGAACAGGCATTGGCAACTCTCCTGGTGGGATGAATGTGTAGCTCTGACATTTATTGGTGCCACGGACTGAGATGTTAATGGGTTTGAATTCAGGTTCCATGGCTTTGATGAAGGCCAGTTTAGGTGTCCCTTTGGGGTCAGAGATCCTGTTGCTGAGAACCGTGATCTGGTCCTTTGGACAAGGACTCTGCTGGAGACTGTTGTTGGTCCATTCTACCACAATAGAACCACTAGTGATGTTTCTCAGGGTTACTGTGCTGCTGTTGCGATCACCGAGTGCATAAGCCAACTTTTTGGTCAAAAGAATCTTCTTATGGACATCATTGCTTAAAGTTTTGGGGTCCCCATGGAAACGAGCTGCAAACACAACTGATGGTTTATCATTAGAAGACCAACGGTTGACTTGAACCTCAAATGCATCCATGATGCTCCTGCCACCCTTATCAGTGGCCAACATAAAGTACTCATGTTTACCCTCATGCTGCTCTTCTGGGAGTCCATACAAAAGCTGGATTGTGCTGTTAAATTGGATCCAAGACGTTTCACTCACTGGTTCCTTGGGGGTCTTCTTCAAAGTCAAACGCAGCTTATCAGTTGTACCATCCTCTCTGTCGAAGAACGTATCAGGAGGAATTTTAACCTCAAAGTATGTGCCAACCCATGCATTCACCTGATCAATGGCATTGCGAATCTCTGGGTTTTTATTCAAGTCTGGAGCCAAAGAGACAGTAGTGGTGCGTCTGGGCGGTTTGGCTGTGGTGGACTTGGGTTCCCGGGGAGCTGGGGTGGAGGTTTTGGGTTTTTTGGGCTTCCTTGTGGCAGATGGTTTGGGTCTTTTGGTCGTGCTCGGGGGTGTTGGCAAAGCAGTAGCTTCCACAAATGTAGGGCGAGTCATAGTAGGCTGAATAGGGATGGTGCTTGTAGTCCCTAGTACTCTTGTGGGTTGGGGAGGTCCAAAGACAGGTGTATGGGCTATCTGATCTCTGACCCTCATAGTGGGCTTCACCGGAAGAGGCAAAGGGCCTCGGACAGGGGGAGCAGAGTTGTCTGTGGCTGGGGCAATTGAGGGCGAAGTTGGAGTGGGAACAACACGTACAGGGGGCTCAGGATGTGTAGTTGGAGGAAGCAGGGAGGGCACTGGAGTAGGAGTATTGTACAATTGCCGTCTGACCCGTTTCACTCCATGAGGCTTTTTGTTGACAATGTGCCAGCCAACCACTGGGTATCCCAGCCTGGCTGACATGGTCCCATCCTTGGCTGAGGACTGGACACTGCTAATGTCAGGAATACTGCCCTGGTCAAGGGCACATCCAAGTTTCCATGACAATAAGGCCCCATTCTCCACCACCTTCTTGGCATTCCCTGGTCCAGCCATAAAAGCAGACATGTCAAATAAGCGGTTGTTGACAACAGGGACCACCCTCATGTGCTCCAGAGGCACATGTGAGAATTTTCTCATAATACCCAGTAAGCTGACCCTCTGTTCAGAAACCATCTTTGTCAAGTCTGCATCCAAGATGACAGTGAGGACAGTGACAGGTTCCTCAGAGCCACAGGTGAAAGGCTGGATGCCAACAATCTCAGACTGTAGAGTGAGCAGTGCCGGTTCAGTGTCTGCCCGTTCTTCTGGGTATACTTCAATAGAGAAGACTGTGCTGGGGAACACTTGGTTGGCAGTCTTTTCAATTATCTCCTCTCCAGACACCAAAATATGATACACACCTTTATCCTGCTCCAGGGCCAAGCCTCTGAGAATGCAGCTTTCTTTGTCCCAGTATAGCCAGGAGGGTAAAGTCTCCTTTCCCATTTCAGTGAGCTACAGGAGGAAAAAGAAACACTATTACTGTTTTATACTATAGGGATATTTCTCTGATTTAAGTTAAGTCTGACAAGTAAAAACCCATTACTTATTTCATTAAGTGATAAATTAGTTAAAAAATAATTAGGAATGGCCATTAAAAGTTACCAGGACCCAAGTTATGTTGTAGAAGTACTTACTTAGTTTGATTAGGAATTTAAATTCTATAATAATATGATACAGATAAAAGTAAATATGAGCAATTGTGAAGTTGTACGTAAGAAATGTTTGGTAATTACTAAAACCATGCATTAATTAACATACATAAAAACTTTTATTTATTTCTCAGTTTGATAGTGACTGAGTTGCCAGTGAAAATTATTAAAGATTAGATATAATTCTTTCAAATATCTAGAGTAAAAGCAGAAATGCTTTCAGCATCTCCCCAACCCCCGCCTGTCCCTCCATATTCCATTCAGTTTATCAAATCTTGCCAAATATGAACAGGAAGCAGAGTGAGCTTCTATTCATAATAACTATGTGAGTCATCACTATTCATTTTGAGTTATTACTGTATGACAGGATATCATTCTGCATAACCACTTGGGCCAATAATAATCTCATCTCATTCATAAGTCAGACTGGAGCAAATTGCACCACAGTCTGCTTCAATCAGCAATGATACAGTGATAAAAACTGAAGGGATAAATATGTATCTCCACAGCTACAAAAACTGCACAGCCATTGTAGTACCCATAAGGGACATAAAAGAACAATAAAAAAGTAGTACATTTTTCATTGTTTCATTACCCTAAAGTTCACCTATACACACAGTTGTACTTGAGTATAACTAAAGCCAAAATACAGTATTTTTCAACATAATTATGATTCAGTTCTGTTTTAAACCTTGTACTTGAAACAACCTGAAGGTTTCAGGCCTTTATTGTGAATTAACATCAAGATTAGGGAGAAATACATTTTCGATTTTTAGTAACCCTCAAGCTAGTACACACATACTACCAGGATTGTGTCTATTCAAATAAAAAAGGCACCTCCAAAATAAAAAGAGAAGAATTACCTTCAGTCCATCAGTATAACAACAAAAGGCCTCCCATACTCCCTTGCATTCTCTCAACACAAATACTGTTCTCGCTCACAGACAGATTCTGATCTCAGCCTAAATTATTTACACGTACTTATTTGTTAATACTAACACGCTGATATTACAAGGGATTCAATAGATTTATCTCAACATTGACTTTTACTTGTTATATCTAATTGTCAGTGTACTTACATGGACATTACAGGTTGCATTGGCAGGTCCTGGTGGGACCTTCAACTGGAACACCTGGCCCACAATTGCAGAGGAGTCAGGGATGCCAGTGTGCACTCCCCCATTCTTTGCAGAGTAATCAGGGATAGCTGTAGGAGGCCCTTCACCAACCGAAGATGCTGCAGCCTGAAGCTCAGAGAGCACAGAGGACTGCATAGAAGCCTCTAGCTCCACAGATATCATCTCCACCAGTGTCTCTTGCTGTTCTGGCACAGTGCCCTGGGCCATGGTCACCAGAAGCCCTATTACCAGAGGGATAGTCCTGCACGAAAGAAGCCTGCTCCTCCCAGCATCCCCACAGCTCATGTCTTTCCGTTTATAGTGCATAGCAATAGGCCTTTGGGCTGCCCAACAGATGTCTGTGAACAACTTAAGAGGCCACATGCACTGAAGTCAGTCTGATGATATGCTTGTGGGTGAGATTCTCTAGTTATTGGCTACGCTCACAGATGCAGTGGTTTTTCTTTGTTGTCCTCTGTGATCCATGAAGAGATCTCTGGCAGCCTGTTAGACAGCCATGTCAGCCAGCTGCATGAGAAAAAAAAACAAAAACAAACATGAGTGTGACAAAGTGACAGAAGTGACAAATGGGGGAAAAAAACCCCAAAAAAACAAAGATCTTCAGTGCGAACATACAAGTAGCATTACACAGTAAACTCATCAACAAATTCTCCCACCCAAATACTACCAACACAGTTTGTATATTATGTGACAAAATTGCATATTATCCATTTTACGCCCTACTTTGAGAAGCAATGCATTGTATTTTATAGATGTACAAATGACAGAAGAGTAACACTATACCTGTCAACAACAATGCAAAATAACAATGATTCATAGTATCTAAAATCTCAATTTACTGCTCTCTATAGAGTAAACAAGTATTGAGTGTATTATATATGGAAGGAGTGACATTGGACACAGCATCTGTCCTCCCACTATAATTTATAACTGAGGCAATATTTGAAATTCATAAATCACCCTACAGAAGACAGACTCAAAACACTGGACCCAAAACACGAGCTATTTTCTATTGGAGTTGAATTTAACCAAATCACAGGGTTATTTCCTATTTAGATTATAAACTTGTAGTTTCAAAGTCATAAACATTATTATAAAAATTAATATGCTGATCTCCCGATGATCTTCGCTTCTGTCATGGCATTTTCAATATTAGCGATTCTCACGAGATGCATGTGTCAAAAAGGTTGTTTGTCTTGGTTGTAAGTTTTAATTAGGTGCCCTGGGGGTTGGCATAAGAGTCGCTGTTGTGCTGACCCAGCCAACCTCAATCCTGTAGCACTCAGACACGGGCAGAGGAGGGTCATCCAATCGCCTTGAATCCTAATGCCTGACTGATACAAGGCTGTGACGTCAACTTTTACACTTCAAAATACTGTCTGTCTTAAACGGCTTCAAACCCAGAAGGATGAATCTTCTTTAAAAGAGGGTCTAGTAGCCCCAAAAGTTGTGGACGCCTTAGATAATAATCTCAACATAAAATAATCAGATTACCCAGCCCTAACAAAATGTATACCTCTGAGAATGTTTTATACCATTTTATCTAAACCCCGCAATATTTGGATGACTCATACAAGAAACAGCCAGTAACACTGGGCTGAACTGCAATGGGATAGGGATCTCGCAGGAACCAACACAAATGTTGCAATCACAAAATAAACATGTATTTACCCCAAGATAAGCAGGAACAGACTCTCGGCCTGCTGTCCCGACTGTAAAGTTTAATGAACATAATTAGAGGTAGTCATTACTGAAATCAACCATGTACACAAACGCTTGGTCTTCCAGTAAACTGTAGTCTATACCTCCAAATGCGGCAGCAAATAAAACTAAGATTAGTTTGCTTGTTTTGCTCATCCACTCCCTTTCTCTTTAGTCAGACATTCAATCATACATTCATGTACTTTTTTCTTATTAAAAACCCTGAACATTACAATAAGCACTTCAATCTAAAGTCTAACAATAACAGTATTACTGTAGCTGTGTCATCTGACATTTCAAACATCTGATTTGTATCTTATGGATCCTATGGAAAATTTCATCAAATATCTAAAAAACTAGGGCAAAATCCATAACATTTTAGTTCCCATTATCTAGCTTTTTTTTCCCCCATTCAGCCTAACAACTCATTTAATAAGGCTTGTTTGCAATTTATGCATTCTAAAAAGGCAGTTTATTAAATAGTTAAGTGACTGCATTTTCCCTGCTGAATGGGGCAGAAACATTTTTATTAGAAAAAAAAAAAACATTGCAGGTTGGAGTGATGAGAATCTCTGTGGAAATTGGCAGCAATGATTGGAAAACCAGAATATTTGTACAGATCTCTATCTAGTAACTCAATCTCAAAGTTAAAAAAAAAAAAGCTAGAATAAAATATAGCATCTTTTCAGAACATTTTACTAAAATACCAAACATATAAGAATGAAAATCTTATGAGGCTCAACTCTTATGTGATGAACAAAAACAGTTCTTTACAACATAGCCGTAGATGTAATTATAACTTAATTACGCCAAAACATATTGAATGTTTGGTCATTCAATTCAGTTTTTAGAAAGAAAGAAAGATATCTCAGCCAATTAAAACAAACAAACAAAAAAAAAAAAACAATACACACTACTATAAAGTGGATAGTTTAAATTTTCTCAGACCTGCTAGCCCTCTGCCAAATTCACACCTCTAACAGCTACCTTTGCAACTTTAGTTTCTGTGGATACAAGTACAGTCCCACTCGTTCCCCTCCCTTTTACAATAACTTCCCACATTGCTCTGATCTGGTCCTACAATTGTAAGGAGCCAGTGTCTCTATGGTGGTTTACAGCTCAGCCGGTGGTAATGAGACAGGCCGACCCACTGGTTTTGCTTTCAAAAATGTATGATTCATCACTAGACTAAAGAAAAAAATAAAACATTACATACTCAGGCATCTACTTGTTTTCTGTGAAAATCAATTGTGTCAGTAGATCATGTACTGTTAGTGACTAATAAAAACATGTAGGTTAATGTATGCAAGACAAAACAACTCAAGCCATATTGTGTAATTGTGTATTCTACTTTCAGTGTAAATTATTGATATCTACTGCAGGTATATAGTGTGGTGTTTCTGGTACAGAAGTGGACTGTTATGACTAGACTGCCAGCTGGGAAAACTATAACATATAATCAAGTCACATCCACGGGGCTACTGTACCCTGCACTATCCTGCCGTTTGAAAAGATGGATGTATCAAAGAAATAACATTTCAAATATATCAATGAAAAAGTCACTCTGCGACACACTGGCTATCCGTTTGGTTAATTTGACATTTTAGCAACTACTGACAAAATACATGAGAGTGAGTCATGTCTCACCCAACCCATTAACCAGGTTGAGACATGCACCTTATCTGGCATCAACTGAGTCAGTTCGGTGTGATTTATAAAGCATGCCCCCTTCCGCCTGTACAGCCGTCTGACTTACAACCATCCTAGACAAAATAAAAGAACAAAAAACACAAGGCAACCTCTTTAAGACACATGGTCCTGCAAGAATACTTAAAGGCTGAATCTTCAATGACCTACGATATACCAGGTGAGTGTCAAGACAAAACATATTGCTTGATTCATCTAGTCATTTGTGTTTATATGTAAAACCAACATTAACATGAAAATAGGTTTGCCCATAAGCTTCATTTAATTCAGAGGGCTGTTGCAACACACGTGTGGAAGAAAACATCTGAGCATCAAAGTAAGCTCTCCACAATGTGCCCTAGATTCTATCACGTACTCATTTCAGTGTGAGTAATTCAAAATCCAATTAAAACAACATCTCATTAAGAAATGTGACATGTTTTAATACGTCGACTTGCGTTGTTCTGACAATGAACAACAAAACAAATATTAAAAATGAGGCATAATAGATGCGTTTGAGATGAGTAAACCTCAACAGATCTGAGGATGTGTCAGGCCAACAATTAATATGCAAAGCATTACTTCCTGTTGTTAGAAAGGAATGGCCTTAAAAGGCCTCAGGTAAAACTTATATCATGCATTTTATCACTATCACTCTGAGAATAGAGCGCACCATTCAGAGCTTATTTTTGTTTTAAAATACTACCTGCATAATTAACATTTCTCACTGCTAACAGAGGGGATAATTGCATCTCACCGTTATCATCCTGAGAATATCTTTGACGCTGAGGTATACGGCACTCGTGCTAAAAGATTCAGGAAATGTAGTTTCTAAACTTAAAGTGCTAAGTGTTTAATATTTATTTGAGAGTTAAATATAATACAGCTTTAATTAAACCCTCACTTTTTCTATGACAAGTGCTTTTTTTATGTATGGTAAACAGTACAATGACACAGACTTGAGTATGGGTGATTTCTGTCCATTTCACACTGAGGCCTGCACTACTTAGGGGTGGTGGATGAAACCATTTACAACCATGCTATCCATGCTGTTTGCAGTTCTACAGTAGTTAAAACTTGAAAACCATCAAAAATAATTAGGACTCCGATGCACAGTGGCACTCAGGGCCAATTGAATTGACGTACCACATCCAAGCAGCCTCTAGATAGTGCCTGAGCTGAATAACAAACATATCCACAAGACAAGCTTGCTTTGCAATTGGATGTTTCCCTTGTGTTGCCCTCTACACTGTTCGACAAAGTAATGAAATATGTGGCGAGAAAACACACACACACACACACACACACACACACACACACAAAACACACACACACAAAAAAAAATCTGCCCTGGCTGAGTGAAAGTCTAACCTGGCATGATGACCTGAGAGCAACTTGTTTAACGTCTACGGGGAAAGTACTGTATGCTGTCAAAACCTCTGGTGTTAGAAGTCAACAAATCACTTTTTGGTGTATTTTTATGAATTCAGGAGTTTAAAAACAGGAGTAAAACTTTCAGGGTAAAAACAACGAGTGACATTTATCTGAAAATATCTGAAAATTAGCTGCTGTTGTGAGGTAACGGTTAATTTTCTTAATTCGTATAAACTGTTTCAACGGTTGATAATTGTGAGGTTACTATACACACGTGTACTCGTTATATTATTAGACATATGACTATATGTAAATATTATGTCAACATATAGTTAAAGCGAAGCTACTGGAGCTGCTGTAACGTTAAACACATTGGTGAATTCACGCTAACACAATAGTAACTTTGGCTAAACCAGCTCTTCCCAGTTTAACATCTGCAACGATAACGACCCTATTGTGATTGACAACAGATGCAGTTTTTGAGGTTGAAATTAAATTTAAAAAAAACACCGATATCATAAACAAATGTTACAGGGTAAACGGATATTTGTGCCCCGGTAGACAATTAAGTGTCTTACAGCTAACGTTGGCTAACTAACTAAAACGTTAGCTACCGGGCCCGTTTGAGTTGCCCTGTTTTGTATTGGAGTCGGTAGACGAGGCCTTTATGAATGATAACGCCACCTACGACGTTCAACCTTGATAAATCATTTAGCAGCCCACAGTAAGCTTTGTCTTTTGGGGGGGGAATATTAACCCCTAAAAACGTCCGAATATAAAACGCTGATAAAACACTGTAACCGACTACGATAAGCGCTATCCTACTTCTGCCCACCGCTAGCGCAGAGATGCACCTGTTTTATTATAGGCGGACACAAGCAGCGAGATGCTGCTGCTGCTGGGGCACCCACCACACAAACGCCTGGCTCTCTCATAATTATGCAGCTAACATTAGCTCTGTTAGTCTGCTCTGTTGATGTTGTACTTACAAAAAGAAAAAGAAAAGGTGCTTCTTGGCTCCATAAAGCATTGTTAGCTCCATCAAAGTCGAATCAGAGCGAACGGACCGAGCGATGATAGCCACAGAGCGAGGCTAACTAACAAGCTAACTGCAAGAGAGTAAGCCGATGACAAAAATAGCTCGTTACCTGCCCCGTCAGCGGACAGGAGTCCGTGCTATTTCTAATAAACGAGCCGATTGAGCAAATACGACCAACGTGGCATTTCTAACGAGGCTACTGTTAAAACAGCGACACAACCCAAAATTCAAACTGACCTTGTTAGCGAGCTAACGTTAGCTAACTCGCGCCGTAATGTCTCCTCTTCTACCCGGAGAGCGCCGCGGAGACATCCAAAATGCCATTAAACATGCGCTTTCCACTCAACGCCACAGGCAGATATCGTGTATTTCTTAAGTAGGATATCTGAGCACAGTCAAAGGGAAGTGATACCTCTCTGGTTTTTCGGTTAGTCTACAGATAGTTCACTGCTCTATATTGTAATTATGTCGATAGCAACCCCTCCCTTGCTGCTTCTGTCCTCCTCGCAGAGACAGGTCTACAGGTTGAGGCCAATCGTGTGTACCAGCATGACTCCGCCTCCCTTTTATCCGGGGACATGCAGGTGAAAAGATCAACGGGGGAGGAAGACTGGAGCTGTGGTGGAAGGTTTGACTGTTTCTGTTTCTTCATGCTTTAGTTAACCACCTAGTAAGGACGCTGGAAGTCAGTCAGAGTTGAGGTTACTGAGTGAAACTTAGTCTATTTAATGATGCGCAGCAGTCATTCAGTGCACATTCAGTGCACACATATACAGCAAACATAAATACCAACTTATCAAAGCAGCCACAGCAACAACACAAGCATGAACACTCAACTAATTCTTAAAAACACTATATACCAAAGCTCACTAATTAGCAATGTACCCGTTCATGTAAGACACTTGTCACTGTTTGCTGTTAACAGAGTAACATCTGTAAATGGAGAATCAAGGCTGAGATAGTACAGTACTTTTAACCCTCAAAAAAAAATCAGAGCAAGCTGTAGTTACTTGATGCCTTTCCAAAACCAAATCACGCATACTGTTGTACTAATGACCTACTAATGGCCACTGTACATGACTGTAATTTCAGTTAAGTAGTAAGACACTAGTAAGACAGGTCTTGCCCGATTAAGGCAAGACCTGTCTTGCCTTAATCAGGGTCAGAAATAAGGTTGTTTTATAGACATACTATTTACAAAAAATAAATAAAATCAGTCAAACCTCTACCACAAATACTAGTACACAGTGAATATATAAAGAAGAAAGTCATTATACGTTTAACTGATGGGTTTTGTTATGCCTGATTTTAGGGGGTGCTCCAGCACCCCTGCTTCCCACGTCAATGCCACATACTGAATAAAACATTTCGGAGAACAAGTGGGGACAAAGGGGTAGGGCCAGGACAGAGAAAGAAGAAAGAGTGGGGGTTGGGAGTGTGTAGTGAAGGATCTATAGTAGGGTATTGTCATTAAATGTAGCGGAAGGGTTTAAAGGAGGGGGAGTGAACTACATAGATCCACTGATATTGACAAAAATCATCAGAGGACAGGTATAGGAAGTAAAATATGCTCAAGTTTAGGAGGACTGAAACATGATGATAAGGTGTAACAATGAGTCCCAGGTTGAAAAAGCATTGAAGATGATCAAGGGTGACAAAAAGGTAACTAAAGTAGTGAAAGTGGGGGAATGGAGAACAGCAGGGTGTAAGGGGAAATCCTCTTAAAGGCACTAGGAAGGAGCTATTTGAAAACCTAAAAAAGAGCTTTGACTTGACAAAAGAATGACCATGGGGGTGGAGGAAGAAGAGTGTTTGAGTTTGAGGCTCCTGCAAAACAGCTCAATTTTGGATTCATGCAGCCAGTGAGGTGTTTCAAATGTTCAGCAAAGGGAAAGGAAATGTGCAAGGTGTGGTGAGCATTATGATTATGGTCATTGTTTAGAAGGGGTGTGACCAAAGTGGTGTAGTTGCAGCAGGGCGCACAGCTTGTCATACTTAAGTAATGAAAGGTGATGTTGAAATCCAACACACAAGAGTGAAAGAAAGAGGTATCATATGCAGAGGCAATGAAGACAGCTTGTCCAAGAAATTAGATAAGGGCCAGGAGAAAGCATGATACAATGGAGATAACAAAGGAAAAGGGAAAGCGAAGATAAACCTGGTTACATTTACAGCAGGAGTAGTAATTGCAACAGCAGAAGTGAAATCCAAAACAGAAATGATTCATTTTAAAAGCAGAGAGGAAATATGAGACTGAGTCTCACTACCCAGTCAACTACTGTCTTTACTATTGTTAATACTACAGTGGTATGCAAGAAGTTTGATGCTCAAGACTGTAAAGAGTGAAGCTAGATATGTATTCATAATTTGGTTGAAACCAAATTTAGATTCTGTCATATGATTATGGTGGTGTCAGAAAAGATGGGGGCAGCACTTTTATTAAAAAAGGAATACCATACTGGGTATTTGGAGCGTGGCAGGAGCAGGAATATGTTGTAGCAGAGGTGTGGTTTTGGGAAAGGGGCTGATAGTGATAAACTATTACAATTAGAGCTAAGTAAACTAGAGAAAACAGAAGGCCAGAACTAATGTTATTTGGTGTGTGGACTTAAATGCACATCACACTTTATGGGGCAGTGAAAAGTCAGACAATGGGCAGGTAATAGAGGAGGTATTAAATGGAGGTAATATGGTGGAAACAAGATCAGGGTGAATGTTAGGACAGGTAAGGAGTCTGGTGACACAGGTAAGTGTTGGACTTCACTGATGTGACTGGGAGGTACAGTGGACATGAACAATTTCATGATTTTGTTGACCTATAGTCTTGAATTACAAATCAAATTAGTCTAGGTATTTTTCATACTAACATACACACAATCCATTTAAAGGGCTAAAAAGAAATGGAAAAAGTTCTAACATTAATTCAAAACAAATAAGTGCGATAACTTTACTAAAGCATCACTTAAACTTAAATCCCAGGAATAAGTGTCTTAATAAGTGTTCAACACCGGTGTGGAATCACAACAATTAACATAAAGTTGTAGAAAGATATACATCAGCTGAGGGATATAAAATGATTTCCAATGCTTTGAGGATCCCTCAAAGTGCAGTTAAGACTATCATTAAAAAGTGGAAGGTGAATAGCAACACCTACCACCACCTACCAGAATTAGGCCGTCCATTTAAACTAGATGACCAGCAACGAGAGACCAACAGGTTTTTTTGACTAACAGAGGGCAACATGCGTGTCACACTAGTACATCAAAGATATTGCACACATCTGGCTTATATGGGAGGATCAAGAAAAAAGCTTTTCTGAAAAAAGTCTTATCTGGAAGCCCGTTTGAAGTTTGCAGTGAGACATCTTGAGGATGCTGCAAACTGGCAGAACGTTTTGTAATCTGATGAAAACAAAAAACAACATAACTTTTTGGCATAAACCAACACTGACAATCACTAAAACAATACTATCCCAACTGTGAAGCAAGCTGGTGGCAGCATCATGTTGTGGGGATGTTTCTCATCTAGACTAGATGTAGCAAAATACAAGGAGATTTTGGAGAAGAACCTGAAGTGGGCAGCAAAGAAGACTGAAAATAGTTCGCAAATTCTTCTTCCAACTGGTCAATGATTCAAAGTACAAGAGCAAAGCTATCATGGAGTTGTTTGCAGAGAAATAGGTGGTTATCCTAGAGTGGCCAAGTCAAAGCCCTGACCTAAATCCCATCAGAAATCTGTGGAATGACTCAAAAGTTGCTGTCGGTCAGCAAAAACTAACAAGCTGTGGTTGCTGTCAAAGCTGTCAGATATTAACTCAAGGAGGTGTATACTTATAAATTAAGAAATTTTATTCATTAAATACACTTGAAATTAAAATGAAGTCCCACTATAATAGATTTGCAGACTGCGGCACAAATAGATGTAGACATTTTCTGCCCACTGTATGGTGTATAATAGGAAGTGTCCATCAGCCTGTGCTATGCAAAATAAATGTTATTAGAATTCTGGTCAAACAGAAGTGAGCTTTGGGTTTATGAAAAGGCTAATTGGGAGATATGTAAGGAAAGAAACAGAGAAACCTTTGGAAATTAGATGACAGAAGGTATTAGAAGAGCAGTGCTGTGGTGAGAAGAAGGAAGAGAGCATTCAGAGTAATAAGGAGAACTCATAAGTACCAGCACAATTGTGTACAAGCAAGTTCAATAGCAAGAATAAGACAAAAAGAACATGTTGGAGGAAGTATTGTGACTTAATTGGAAGCTTTACACCTATAGGGGACATATGGGAGATGGAGGAGAGTGAAACTATACAATACTAGATCAAACTGTAGTGTGCAATAAAGAGAAAGCTGAATTAATGGTAAACACTTTTGCTAGGGTTCAGGTCAGATGAAGGGAGACGAGGTAGAGAGAGGACAAGAGCAGAAAATGCTGAGGCCTTACAGAGGAAAGATAATGCAGCAGACAAGTACAATGTCCCATTTACCTTGGAGGAGCTGAAGAGGACTCTGGCCAAATGCAATAACTCAGCCCCAGGGAAGTATCAAATATGTTATATAATGTTAAAGGAACACTGTGTAACTTTCCTACCCAAAAATAACACAATAACAGATTTCAAATCACCTGATGGTACACTCACGTACAATAGTGTCTGTCATCTGTCATCCCCACTCTGTGCCCTGTATGCCTATTATCACACTATGTCCCTTTGTACTCTGGGTACGATCACCTGTGAGAAGTACGTAACTCTTTACGGCACTAAGTCACACCACCAAGTGTTTCACTCATTTTGGTGCATTTGGCAGTTTCCCTAAGGACCGTAATCTGCTGCAAACTATAGCTGCTGTTAGCTAATGTTCGTTTAGTTTGTTAGCCTGGCTTCCCGGACTGTAAGCTAACACTAACACTGTTAGGGGTGTTTGTACTGTAGGCATTTTGAACCACCATAAAGAGGAGGTTTTCAGGTCTAGGGTGTGCAGGAAATGCCGACGGGCATTTGAATCGGTGTTGTGCCTGAAATGGGAATGTAATCAGGCTTAGCAGCCTCTATGGCCATAACGTCAGAGGTGAAACTGGAACTGACTTTTAGTTGTTGGTGAGAGCTTTGTGAAATAAAAAGCTGAAAGACAGACGCCGAGATGGGTTTCTCGTTGTTGATATTAGCTGTCTGCTATGTCTTATTGCTTGCTGTTTGTCTTTTAGCAAAGTTGTTGATTTGCTAGTTTTTAACAGAGGAGGTATTAATGATCCAGTCCTATGTCTAGAGGATAAAATAAGTTAGAGTCTGTGGTTGCATATTCTTTGATGTAGAAAATGTGCATGACATGTTGTGGAAAGACAGTCTTCCAATGAATTTGCATTAAATGGGAGTAAGAAGAAATGTGTTTAACAGGATAATGGATGGTACTTCAACTTACATTAATGTCCTGTAGTGGCTGTACTAGGTAACAAAAGTTATATATACCCCTAAAAATGTCTCTCTGCTACTATCTGTGCTTGGTCTTCTACCTCATTTATTGTAATAGACTTATATTGAGCAGTCAAATGCTGCTCTTGTTTTCTAAAATCAGAAACTCTAGTCACTCAGTTAAGATGACGGTCACGTTGTAAAGGTTATATTTGTTCTGTGCTGAAATGATTAACAACAGTGATTTGCTGTTTGTGCAGCTGAATTCTGTCAGTATTATATCTTATCTTTAAAATATTTCTACCCACCTCAAAAACAGACGATTTCTAAACTCAAGTGTCTTTGTCAATACAAATAATGATTTTGGTATCAATACTTTTAACGTCCCGTGTGAAAATCACACTTCAAACGTCAGCAGCATGAGAAATATTATGAGATTTTATTGACGTGTTGTGTAGGATATCTTCAGAAAAGGCTTATCATAGAAACATGTTGCACACAGTTTGCAATAATGTGCATTTACAGTGCATTCAGTCTCACTGACTTCTAAGTGAAGGCAACTGTGATATTAGTCACAAGGTGCAAGCATGTGGTTGTATGTGGTTGTAGAAGGGCTGAAATGTTCAAGTACACTTAATACCTAATGAATTAATGTTATAGCAATCATGGAAATAATGACTTATATTATGAATCTACAGCAGCTATTCAATCCAGTGCCTGCTCTCAGGCTTTCTGCACTGCGAAAGATTCCTTAAGATTACTTTTCTTCACCTTGACGACTTCTTACCTTCCCCTTTTTAAGGTGGAACAAATATATACAAAGAAGGTGACATTTCTTTGTTGCGATCTCTTTGAGCTTGTGTGAATGACTGGTTATATTAGCCTGCATTATTATGGTTTTAAATAGGGCACAAGCTCTATTGGGAGCGATACTTGAAAGAAGAATGAGGAGGAAAGAGAAAGTTTAAAGAAAGAGAAACATCTCCCAGACTGACAGCTCGTGTTGAAGAAGTGGCACAGTAAAAAAACTTAAAAATGAACCTGCCATCACAGATGTCATTATACTGCCAAATAAAACAGTGGAAATGGGTATTCCTATAATTCGCTTAGCCAACAAATGATAAGGTGTCTTTTACTCTGCGGAAAATATTTGCGTGAAATATGTGGTGTCATTTATGTGATGCCATCATCATGCATTATCATAAACTATAAACTGTGTGAATATCTTGGAGCAAAAACTGTCTCAATGTTCATGGTAACAAACAATCATATACTAATAAAACCCTCGGCAACCCAACTGTATGATTAGGATTTTAAGATAGGAGAGAAACGGAGCTTGTCTGTAATAGTTTACAGAGCTGTCAATCATCTGAAGCACACTGGCTCTATTTCCCCCCTTGCAAGGCAGCTGTATGAAAGTAAGAGCGTGTATGTATTATCTGCATGTAGACTTGAGATAATATTTAAAATTGAGTGTAAATTAATGTTTGTGTGTTTATTCAAACAGGTGATGAAACCCTTTCAGAATATGTAATAAGGATGTATTACCAAGTTTCATTGATCGTTTTTAACACCTGATTGAATAACACATTACTCTTAAGTTTAATGAATCAGCACAGACATAATATGTAAATTTATCAAGGTTCAAAGTCAATTTTATTGTCGATTCTGCCATGTGTATAGGGCATATAAAGGATCAAAGTGCCATTTCTCTCAGACCCCTGTGTTGATATATACAGGCATTTCAGTGTAATTTCACTGTCAGCTGAGAGAAATACATACATTTTCTAGCAGTTGCTGTTCTTCCATCCTGTTGTTTACACTTGAGGCATGTTATGGATGAGGGATTTTCATTGCAAATGCATCACCCAGCTCTCATTTTGCCAAACACACATACACAAAAACACCTGCAGGTCTACTAGACCATGATCGCTCCACCGCACGCAGAGGGTCTTTCATGTGATTGCACATATCAGTCTGACTCTTGATGTGTGAGCACAGACCGAGAAAGAGAGCGGATTACAAATC
Source organism: Miichthys miiuy (assembly GCA_036365135.1). Lineage (NCBI taxonomy): Eukaryota > Metazoa > Chordata > Actinopteri > Sciaenidae > Miichthys > Miichthys miiuy. The sequence goes on along the minus strand of CM071606.1, from coordinate 12,494,674 downwards.
AGCTGACTCCCCACATTTTCTTCCAAGTGACTTATTAGAAGGGTTATTCTGAGTGGACTGTTGGACCGCTGAGGGGGGTTGGCTGAGTAGTGAGACCCTCAATAGAGCCAATCTTTCCTTTCTCACAATGCTAGATTACTTTAGACAACCCTTCTCGGCTTCACTCAATAACAAACGGATAGACCCTTTCTGTTCTTTATATGTTGTGCTCACAGATCTTTCCTTTCGCCAACATTTTTTTTGTCATGGTCATAATTCATCTGCCCTATAATACTACTGTGGTTTTCACATGAGAAGGCACAGGGCTACAGTCATTTGAAACACTTTGAAGAACGTTTCAGGAACACATCATTTACCTGTTAGAAGTTTTGTTTTCAGTCTGCAGTGGGTGTCTGCTTACTCTGTTACTTGTTATGTTGAGCTGATAATAGAATAGGAACAAGGAGGATTTCTTTTCAGCACAGCTCTTAGACCAGAGTACTGTTCCTGTTTGTGCCTGCCCCCTGTTATCTGTTCTCGCTGCTTAACCCAAATAAGGTTTTCTGAGAGGTACCATCACTAGCTCATGTTTACACTTAAATAGCAAGCCAGTACACTGCTAATTATTTCAAATATATCAAATATTATGTCCTACTGAAATGCAAATTGGTAACTGGTAGTTTCATCTTGTCATGTTTAGATATATCTCAGTGTTGCTGAGGTAAGTTAGTTGATAATTTGCAAAATCACACTGCATAATTAATCCGCCATGAGAGACCGCAAAGGCAATTAAACGGAATTGGTTGTTAGCAGTTCTGTACGTTCGACCAGTGGCAGACCAGGCCAGTCCATTACAGGGTAAACAGTTCCTCAGAAGACCTCGTGCTAAATGGAAATCTGTGGAAAAGCCTCTAATGGCCTCTGTGACTTGGGTAATAGTTTAGTTATCAGTGACAAACAGGCGTAATGATTCTGAAACACATCAAGAGGACATCAGCAAATATAGAAATCAGCAAATGGAATGGCCGCAGAATGACCCCAATGAAGAGCAGTAATCAAATAAGAACGCCCTCAATTGCCTCTAAATGTGTACTGTGACTCTTTAGCAGTTCTCTGAAATACCCTTAACCCAATCCATCAGTACAGTAATATCATTACACAGCCCTATGTCTTAGCCATTGCACATTTTAACTGCACAATTTACCTTCAAGTTCTCATTAATTCCTTATTTGGGCCAGTTATGTAACTAAAGTAATCAGTTTAATAGGTATGATCTAAACATATCCTGTAGTTCATACCGGAATTCTTCTTCCATAACCATTTGAATGGAATGATTAATAGGGTGATGGGACTGTTGTATGACATGTCGACTAAAAATTCCCATGTAAGTGGGATGACAATGCATGCCTGTTTGTTGATCTAGATTTAATTATCTCAACAAATATTGGATGGGTTGCCGTTATATTTGGTACAATCATTCACGATCCTTGGAGGATGAAGCCTACTGACATTGGTGATCTTCTAACTTTTTCACTAGCACCACCATGAGGTTTAACTTTAAATTTGTCCGATACTTTATGGAGAAACATACGCCAAACTAATAAAGTTGCCGTCAGCTTCAGCTGTGCTTTAGTGCAATTTAGCAAATGTTAGTATGCAAACACACAAAACTAAGATAGTAAACATGTTAAAGGTCATACCTTAACGTTTAAAGTTAGCATTGTCTATCTGAGAATGTTAGCATGCTGACATTAGCATTTAGCTGAAAGTAAAAATGTGCCTAGCATGGCTGCAGACTCATTCAGTCCTTCCAGGTAACCTTACATGTCGGACTTACCTTTAGTATGTGGCCTACATATCTGGCAGAGTCAAGTCCCTGCACAGAGTGACAAGCCTGTTCAGTGTAACCTGACGCTCTGTCCTCTCTTATTACCTCTCTGGTCGAGATAATAATCACCTTCCTGTGTTTTCTGTTCTCTGCGGGCTGAGAGATTTATTAACTAGCAAGCTACGTGTAAGGTCTCAGGAATGTGCTCCAGTTTTGTCCATTGGACTTGACGGTGACTGGCACTCACGCCTAACGTGGCAGGCAGCTCTGTCTCAGTAAGTCTGCGTGGGTTGCCAAGTGTGTGGAGCAGTACTCCTGCGTAATGTCTGGCTGACGCCCTGGGCTTAGGGACGATGGAAATTGGGAGAAAGTGCACATACACAGCTTTGGGTCCCAGGTGTACACTTAACGCTACCTATCAATTCTGGCCCAGGGTGAGGGAGACTACAAGCCAGGTCAAATCATGAGTCAGAGCTGCAGGATGCATTTCAGCTTCCCTTATTGCCTGGCTAGTCACATGGCAACAGCGCAGACTGAGATGGAATGAGTCAACAGCTACAGGAATCACAGCCACACATCAATCCAGGTGATATGTGGGAGGGTGTGAATTTAATCTAGATTCTCGGGTGTATCACCCATAATTTCATGTTAACTGCACTTCAATGAGAGACAACCAGGAGAAGAAAAAAAAATCATCAGTTGCATTCAAGTAAAAGGAATCGTAGCATCTGAAGCTGCCTATTATGTGCCTCCCCATATCCACCCACTGCTTGGTCCAAGGCTGTCTATGCTGCTTAGTTCTGGCACAGGAACTCTCTGTGATATAGCAGAACTCTCAGTGCACGGAGCATAGCACTGATGCCAAAGTCCTGTTATCCAAATCTGTCGCCACTGTCTCATTTAGCAGATAAGAGGCTAATCTACAGGGTGGGCAGGAGATAGACCTACAAATACAAGGCCTCTCTTGTCGCTTGCTCACCATTCTTCACATTCCTGGAATGTGTATAGGCATGTGCGGACAAACAAAACCTCAAGGATATTTTTTTTCTCTTATCCCCTCAGACTCCGAGTGTGTTATAGAATATAAATCACAATGTATTTATTCTATTTATCAGCGTGGATTGTTTGTATTCTTACATATGTAAATGACAGCCGTTTCTTTCTTTTTTCACTCTGCAGTATAATACCAAACAAAGAAACATAGTCCCAAGCAGTGCAGCAATGTGGGTGCAAAGACGTTTGTATTTGTATTACAGATAATAGTGTCCAAGGTAAAATATTTGTAGTACTTGAGTATTTAGAGTATGCATGTATGCATATTGTAAAGATTGTCAGTCTTTCCTCCATTATCAACACAGTCAATAAAAAAAGGGAGGGAGTATTGTTTGAGAATTGATACTACAGTGCAGATGCAGTACCTGAGTTTCTGTATCTGTGCTAAACGATACATTTTGATGCCTTATTTTAATTAATATAAACATGTTTTTCTACATGTTGAATAAAAGAAGCTATACAAGAATATTACTTTATTACTTTAAAAAAAATAATAATAAAAATTCAGATTTAAAATCATGGTCTGTCTCATCAAAGCATAAGTAAACAACCTGATAGTACATGCATGTGATCTGAACTCAGTGTCACTGTGAAATCAGTTATTACCAAAGGTTCCCCAGCCCTAATTTCCAGTTCAGCTGTTCAGCTGCCAACAGCAGAATATTGTGGCTATGCTAGTTAGCTTCCACTTGAATACATGTAAACTGAACATGTACCCAGGAAAAGACTGCGTGGTGCAACCAAGGGTTAAAAACTGATGAATAAACAATGGTTTCAATTATTAAAGCCCTGGGCACAGAAACAGGGACAAACTGGCACGCTAATCAGCTCTCTAACGGAGTGTTTCTTGGTTAATTGTTTTTGTCCTTTTGTTGGCTGCATACTTACAAACATTCAGCCTTTATCCTTCATGTCAGACCTTTTTTCACTGCAAATCATCTGCACTGATTAAGGCCTGACAAAATATTTGTCCTTTGCTCTCAATAGATGTCACACAAACAAGTATATGAGGGGCTCGTTATTCCATTGCTTGGGGGTTGGATTTTATGTTATTTGAAGATGCAAATATATTCATATTTAAATATTTGTATGCATATTTCTCTCGGTGTCAGTGTCAGCAAATTCAGGGTCTTATTTTGTTCAGTTGCTAACTTTCAGTACTTCCCAAAGTTACAAAAGAACTTCACAATAGTTGGTCTTGCCACACTATTGCGGTATTGTGTAAAAGTATTGTGCTCCAGCACCAGATCTCATTACCTGTTTCCCCACCTCGGTGCACTTTCAAGATCAAACACTGTTTGAAGGTACTCATCATACCTGATACATAAGACTCAGCAGATAGCCATGTCTCTGAAGTTACAGTGAGGAGCTTTGATGGGGTCCTGGTATAGGAAGTTATTAGAAAGTTATGTGAAAGGTTTGTTTTGTTTTAAAATGCAAAGTGAAGATTCAATAGTTAGAATATTAAATCTGCTCCACATTTGTCAATAATAATCAGATCATTTGAGAGACTTTATTAGTGCAGAATTGAAATGAATAGTTATTCCCTGACGTTGTTATTCCCGTTTCTATTTGCTGTATGGAGTTTAAAGTTCTCGTTCCCTCTTTTGCACCTCTTTGAAATGAATGCCAGAATTTCCCACACTTTCCACCATGCTTATCAGATCAAGTTCCTGCCTACAGGCTGTTTCCAACCACAACACTAGAAACCATACCATCATAATGTTGCCTGCATTGCATATTTGTGCACCTGCGGATGACACATTATCCTTTGGTCTGTTCGAGACATAGCCTGGAGGAGCACTTCCTCTCACATCTGCCATGACCTCATCCTACCCCCTCCCTTTTTAAACAGACACTGAGTTAAGGCATCTATGAACTGAAGCTGTGGTCTTGTTATTGAGATATTAAACACTTGCACGTAGACGAAGAAGAAGAAGAAGACTTGACTGAAATCTCCATTTTTTAAGTGGTTCAATTAAAACTGGAACACGGTTTTGAACAAAGCTTCATTTATCTGGGTGCAGGAAGAGACTTTTTATTATTAAATGAAAGAGAAAGTAGTAATGCAGTAATGATCTGTCTATTCTATAAAACTGTGGAGGGTCTTACAGGAAGTCTTGCATCCCATCCACAACAGTATGTTGTGGATGGGATGCAAGACTTCATTTATGTTTAAATGAAGGATTTTTTTGGCACTAAGTGGTGTCATAGTATGCTGTGACGACAATGAAGGATGCCTTTGCCATTTCACTGATTAATTCCATTAATTTAAATAGAATTGTTTTATCATCTGTATCTAAAAACACCTCATATAGGTGTATATGTAATCTTCTGCACATTTAACAAAGTAAACATGGCGTACAATGTTTATTTGTCCCTTCACACCTCTTTGGTTGCTGTTGCCATCTAGCTTTATAATTTTATTAAATAATATGTTTACTGTGCAGACAGTCATGCACCTTTAAGCTGTGCTCATGCAGTGTTAAAGAAAGCAAGCTTTGTTGAAGGACATATTGATGAGAGCTGAAAGGCAGGAGCATTCATAATTCACATTTTACTGTCACATTTTACTGGCTGTTGCTGGGATTTGACCTTTGCCTCTGTAACCACAAGGCTATCACTGCTCCTTAGAAATCACATGATGTAAGAACTTAAGTAGATTACATCATCATAAATATATAAAATCTTTTCATATTTTGGTCCATGTGTCATAAAATGACTTGTTTTTGGTTATCAATACTCTGTAGACATAAAAACATGGAGAAATATTTTAGTATTTGTTTCACAATAACAGAAACCATGTTGACTAGGCTTAAGTAACTGCCAGAGTCAAGAAACCACAATAACTATTTTGTCTTTTCAAATCCATCAGCTATCATGTCATGACAATTTAGGTTGTGTTTATGGTGTAGCCATGCGGATATCCAGCTAAGACTCTGTCTGTCTGATTAACAACGTGATATGTGAGAATGACAAGAAAGACACATTTCTGCTATAAACAAATATCTGAGTATGAACGCAGATACATTTTTAAATGAGCTAATTGAAGGTATTGACTATAGTCAATGGATTCTGAGATAGCATTTTCGGCCAAAAACGTTGCATCTCTTTTGCTTTCCACATGGACTGTTTGCGTTTGCATTGGCCCACCATTAGATAAAAATTGATAACATACAAAAATACAACAAAAAGAAGAAGAAAAACAGTAAATACATAGCAACGCATATGTAACCTAATATAAAAAGATAGAAATCTGCTAACTGCACCCACCCATACAAACCGAGTGCCAGTGGCTCAGCGTGGGCAGTATTTAACGTGGTACAAAATACTCTAAATAAAGCACATTATCTTCAAAGTAACTGAATTCATGAGCAAGCATATTGGCTTATCTTATCTTTATTATCTAATAAATCATTGACAATATTATGGCTGAGATATTACAAACAATAACAAATTTTCTATTTTCTTTACTTCTAACAATCAATCAAACAATATTACTCTTCTTAGCATCATATATGATGTTAAACCAGCTCTCTATATAGACAGATGATTGCTAAATCATCTGCATACATAAAATGATTGATTAAAATATTGGCATTGCCCTGTGTTGCATGCATTTTACTGTCGTGACAAATCCATGTATACATTAAAAAGAGAAAGAGAAAATGGTGCCCTGTTGGACTCCATTACTAACGTTAAAATGGTTCTCTTTGTAGGTTTATTACTGCTAGTGACCTCTTTCAGCTTTGATACGAATATCAAATAAATAACTAAAAGTGCCTTTAATCACCTGGAACAAGCCCTCCGGGGTTCTGGGGGAAGCTCATCAGTGGACGTATCTACTTTAACCTTGTCTTTTTGTAAAAATCTATGCGGTATATCTATTACTTTTTTGTATCTTTGTGTAGTTTTCATGTTTCTTTACCATATTTGTAAGACCTGCATCAATGAAATTTCCTTGACTGATTGAAAAAGACGCCGTGGATGAACTGTGTCATAATCACATTTCATCCACGGCGTCTTTTTCACATGTTTAGAAAATAAATGGAAATATGGCATCACATGGTACCTTGTCATCATCGGTGGCTGTTCTGCATGATATTTTCCCCCCGTTAATTACATACAAACAGAACAACACTCATAGATCATGGCAAACATAATCCTTGTTCTGTAAGCTATTTAATACTAAATCTCCTATTAGTATTCCAACTCCAGTCTGCTCTGTCCTATGTCTCCTTCGACTCCATTGTTCAAAATAATGCATTCGCTTCAAAGCAAAGCCATATATCTTCAAAGAAGAATATGGAAATGTGCTTTCTAATATAAATCACCATTCTGCATCTAAATACACAGTGGTAGCCTAAACCCTATAAAATACACTGTGCATGTGCATATATATGTGCATTTTATTCGTGGTTCTTTAACCAGTCTAGCAGGCATCACAACACCTGTAGCTTCTGTAGTCTGACCATGTAAGTTTTAAAGAAACTTATTGTAGGTTTGTAGAAGAAACCACTTTCATGTTTGGTAAGTAAACATCAAAAAAAGAATTTTCAAATCGCTGCTCTTTGCTTGAGAGGGAATCAAAGACGACTGCAGCTTTCAAGAAGATCAAGCTACTGCAGAAGTTACTTTAATGAAAGGCGAATCTTCTGTGCGCTCTGGCATGTGGAAGCGGACAAAAACAGAATGTCTTCAATCAGCATTTTTCAAGACAAAGTTTAAAAAATGCCATGAAATTCAGTGCAGCAAATATTAAGCCATGTTTGTTTGTGCATGGGAGGGTCGAAAAGAAGAAGAGAGATGTTCTACGGCTGAGTAATTGTAGTTGTTGCCCTGGTGTCATCTCTCGTTGTTTGAGTGCCATTTAGTATGAAAGGTATTTGTTAAGCTTGAATGCTCCCAGACAAGCAGGGATGATATACATTGTGTTTGCCAAAGCAAACAGGAGGGGGGGTCTGTATGCCATGGCTGATTTCAGCACACGTAATGCTTTTATGTATTTGACATTGCAATCTAATTTCCAGCATAATTTGAGTTTCGAAATGATGATGTTCCAAAGAAAACATATGCAAGCGGTCGAGGCTTAACCAGACTAAATTAGAAATTATCCCTAAACAGATGCATAACCCCAGAGTGCAGTTCAGTCACTAAAATCCAAACCATAAAATTAAACCAAAATGAACATGTAATTCTCTCTCTTGTAGCCTCACACCTCAGAGAAATACTACATCTACACACACACACACACACACACACACACACACACACACACACACACACACACACACACATATAGCAGGGAGGAAATCTGATTAATTTCTAAGAAATCCCACTCCTAGTGCAGCTCTCTGTGCTTGTCCAGTCGTGATTCATTGCAGATCTCACTGTGTTAATTATATCCTGCATTATATGTGGCAAGGGTATTGATGCAATCACAATTCCTTCTCCCAGTTGATTGCTGTGTCATATCTGACAGTGCACCTTAGCTATTTTAAAGCCACATCACCGTGACTGATGTCTGGCAGCGTTCTGACCCAAACACCTCTAGTGGTGGTGGTGACAGTTTTTTTTTTTCCCCCCCTTTTTTCTCTTTAACAAAGCACCCTGTCTCTGCAAGATAGATTTGAAATCACACAGCACCTCCTACTGTCTGAAAAACAACATCACCGGATCGGACGGACCACAGCAAGTTACTCAGTAAAAGCTTTTATATGGTTAAGTGCTTGATTCATAGGGTGCCATTATGTAAAAACTCCCATAGATTGCCTTTGCATGGGTGGCAGATTAAACAGTAATAGGCCATATTATTCTTCTACTGGTTGCTTCAAAGTTACGTTAGCCTGTCAAAAGATTTAAGACAAACTGTAAAGCGTCTTCCCTCAAGGTTTGCATCTAATATGGCTTTATTCTCTCAGTGGTACTGTACTGGGTTAGAGTTGTGGGTAATCATGACATAATTGCATTTCTTTCAACTCAATAAGTGACCCTCTAAGTGCTGAAAATGTGTTGCATCCCAACATAATTCACATCATACATTTGGGAAATAAACAGCCAATAATAAACTATTTGAATTTATCTGCTGTAAATATGTACTCATTTCTCCACCCCTGATCTTATTCACTTTTTTGTAGCCTCTCTTTGACTCCCCGCCAAGAGAAAATGTCACCATCAGACAGACAAAGCAGCAGAATGTAACAGTTTACAGAGACAGTAGTAAAAATGTCAAGCAGTGATGAATAAAGATCTTTTATTTAGCAATGTAAATACAGAGTTAACATCCCTCCTCTTCTCATTTCTTTTTGCTGCAAAATGAGAGGCACCTAAGAAACAAGTTTTATGAAATAGATGGAGATGTCATGGTCAAATTACCCAGATGTTCCCTCCTTCACACAGGAGCAGTGGGAGCTGTCTTGCTTGAATGTCTTTAAATCAACGAGGCGTCTGTCAAGTGAATATTTATCATAGACGTGTTTTTCTCGATGTGAAATAGACTCATTTATGTCATTCTGTCCTTTTCGTGTTGTTTGTTTTACATGTCTCAAAGAAAAAGAATGTGAGCCTCTTACTGAAGATACCTGCTGGACTTATTGTATAATTTACAAGAATATTACAGTGGGAGACGCTGTGCTGGAGAAGAGGGTGTACAAACCGAGAATGAATAATAATAATAATGTAAAATATAAAGCAATGAATACAGTAAAGTAATATGTTTTGAGAAATTGCAGTATCAATATAAAAACACTAGATGGCGCTATGTGAGAGAAAGTTACTGATCACATAGGCACTACAAATTTCAAAATAAAACACCAAAAGCTTCAATTTTACATTTGTACCACCAAGTTTGAGTATTTTGCTTTGAATATTTTAAAATTTGGCTGATTTAAAAAAAAAAAAAATTAGATCTACATGTTTTATCAGTCTCAAACCTGACAGTAAACTCTGTGATGAAAACTGGATAACTGGAGTTTAAAGGGATATATATAGTGTGAATTAAAAACATGTGATGTTGTGTAAGGAAATATAAATAAGACACTCAGGCTTTGTCAATTTCTCCGGTAAAACACTCACCCTAACTGAGACGTGGTAATGTCTGATTGATTCAAGCAAATGTAATTTCCCCGGTCATGCTATGATTTCACACCGTGCACAGGCTCATTGATCTGCGGTGCGACGCACAGGGAAAAGCGCGCTGCGCTCCTAGCAGAGGTCTTGCAGGGACAGGATCGCACCACACTACCGGCCGAGGCGGGGAGATAAACATACCGGAGAGGCTTGACTGCAGCTGAACCATAGCACTTTTTTTTTTTTTTTTTACCCAGGGAGCACTCGGCTTTCCCAAACGGGCTGCCTCGGTTAATTGTGATCAGGGTGAGCGGGGTGGTCGCCGCCTGCATCTGTGTGTGTGCGTGTGTGTGTGTGTGTGTGTGTGTTTGTGTGCGTGTCTCCCCTCCACAGCGCACAGGCGCCCTGCACTCCAGTCTGCTGACACACCGGGAGGACAGTCCGCACTACACGTCCGTGTCATTGGACTCTATGTGGATACAAAGCCCGGTCAACACAAATCCATGGGGATACTTTAGTGGGAACTGCATCCTGCGACCTTTTACATGAAAACAGGTAAGTGACTTGTGTTATTTAGAAAGGCACATTTTTGGACAGCATGTTCCCAAATCTCCAACTTGAAACAGCTCTCGTCCGATGGGTGACATTCTTAATCGCTATCCACTGTCAGATTTAGCGTCTGTACAGCAAACAGAGACGCGTATTATTTAATTTAGCCTACAAACTCAGCGATTAAATTTTTACTGTCTTTCTAAATTACTACAGCCTGCTGTTTTTTTTTTGTTTGTTTTTTTGTTTTTTTTACTTGCAAGAATATAAACTGAAATCCTAGACAGGATTAATGAAGCCATAAACTGACTGCGCTGTTTAAATACAGCATATGGCACAAAGTCGCCAGATGAGCAGGGGGTGGGGTTGAGAAGGGGACACACAGTATAAGACCGAGGAGACAATCGGTCTCTTGTGTGTGTGTGTGCGTGTGTGTGTGTGTGTTTGGACGGTTTTATGATAATGAAAGTGGACTCCGTTGGCCAGGCCAGTCCTGAACACAAAGATCATTCTCAACAAGTCCGGTACTGTGGGCGCCTGCCTGGTGCTGAGGCAGCGAGTGTGTGTGACAGCACCATTATTCACCAAGATGCCTAATTGCATTAGTCTTACACTAGATAGAAAAACTGTCCTGATAAGCTGACCCACATGATAACCATAACAGATGCTTTTTTGGCTTCAGTTCTGGAGAATTTTTTGGTCACATTTGGCAAATTACTCGTGCAGTTTAGTTATAGTACACAAACACACTCTTTAATTAGTTTCCAGATTTCCTCGGTGTTTTGTTTACTTGACACAATAATCATTTAGCACTTATAGAAACATGTCAGCATTTTAATTACCCTTAAAAACAAGTTAATCTTGATATTTCTCTACATTATATTTTAGCTGGAAAGAAAATGAGCCCTGTTTACACTTCTAGTGTTACTAACACTTACATATATTACATATTTTGTCCCCCATTTATCCACTGTAGCACAACAGGCCCACGCGAAATACAAAAGACTTATCATCTTCAGACTCTCCAGAACAATAGAATCGATAAAATAGCATCTGATAGTGGACCAGATGATTGATTCAGAAAATCATGGACCTGGCTGCCTTGATATGCTCATGAATCTTGCATGTGCACCTCCAGTATGTTTACACTCAAACAAAAGTGGAGATAAATGGAGGCACAATTGGAGAATTGCACATCACTTAGAGTGTAACTGAAAGCTATTTGTTGGATCTAATACAATGTATGACTATTTTACCAGGGGGGAAGTAGGAAAACATGATTCAGATTTATACTTCCAACCACATAACAGAGATCAATAAGGAATAAAACTATCTGCTTGAGTGCAAATGCACTATTTATTCCTGAAAGGGGAAAAGGGAATAGGACATACAATTTGGCTGATGCGAGAGGCACACATATCTTTTAGAGGTACTCCAGGGGGAACAAAGACAGACCGTCATGTGTTGCTGACTCTCTGTCCAAATGTAATTCCTTAATGCACTCTGAGAGTCAGAGATCTAATAAGAAGTGGAAGAGCATCTTCAATAATGAAACCCCACCTGCATCTCTGCTGCAGAGTGAGGGCTGGGGCCGTGAGGCTTCATAAATAACAGAAACCAGACCTGACACGTGCTGCTCCAACGTCTGGGAACTGCCAGTAATCCCTCTCATCTACTAAAATGCTGCTCTTGCAGACTGAAGGGGGAAAAGAAACAGGCACAGTGCTTAGTTTTAGTTTGTAGTCATCAAGTAAATGTAGCCCAGTGCAGCAGATTTACTCTATTAAACAGTTCTGCAGAGAGAGATCATGGATATTCAATCACCTTTTACAACAAGAGCTTTCCTGGATATTTTATCCATTAACAACACATGGGAACAGAACTGTTTCCACTGACAAAACATCTTGAATCGTGTGCAGATTTTTATTGTGTTCTCTTCATGGCCAATATCATTGTTTCTGTTTTCCACCACGTGGACTGTAAAAATCCCTGTAATAACTTTAGTAGTGCTTTTGGACTTGGACACGTTTTATGAGGCAAATCAGTATCATCATCTTCACTCAGGCATTAATTTAATTGTTGTTGTCACAGGAGCGTTGTTGTGATACAAATTAATATCCTCTCCAATATTTGAGATAAATCCCCCGTAGCAATTAACCTGCGTTTTAGCAATTAACCTGTGCTTGTCGCTATCTAATAACTACAGACTCTTGAGGCTTAACTCCCACTTTTCCAGCTTAGTCGATTGAAATAGAGTTTTATAATCCTTATGTATATGAAGTCGGCTGTGTTATACAAGAAAGCCAAAGCACAAAAATCACATGGGCTTATTGATTTTGTGATCTGGCAGCTTCCATGCAAACAAACAGTGTATATCCTTTTGTTGTAGACCTTCTTGTTCTTGTTATGAAGAGAGCCTTTCTTCTGAAACAGAATGTGACCCCTCGCTGCTGTTCTTAAGACTGACCCTGTGGCTAACAGAGCCGCGGGCTGTCCTTGCTATGAAAAGATAGCACTGTGTTGAACTCAGAAGATTGACCCAGCAGGCCTCATGACTCTCCCGTTGTGTCTCTTAAAAGAGTCCCATGAGCGTGATTTATTTAGTTCACAAGTTACCCTCAAAGAGCAGCTTTCATGCTGTCTATACTGAGCAGAAAGTTACTTAACAAATAAGGATAGGTGTGTGCTAAGTATGCCACTACAGTGACTAAGTGCTGTATATCAAGCGAATGAACTAAAAGACTGCCTTCCTGACAGTAATCCGCTTTGCTCTACAGTACACTAAATGGAGGTGTTCTTTCAATTGGCCATCTGCATCAGTGTGTGTGTGTCTGTTTTTGTATTGCGACCAAGAAGGAGAGAAGCTTTTTATCCCCCTTCAGCTGCCGAGTGCCTGAAATATTTAACAGGGACTGCACTATTTTTGGGTTTGTGCTCGGTTTGTTGAGGAGCTTATGTAATATGTAGTTTCAGCTCAGCGTGCATGATGCCGTTGTGTACCGAATAACACGGCAGAGACTCGGCTAACTTAAGTGTAGCGATGCTGTAAACAATATGATTTAGCAGGCATGATGTACAGCACTCCAAAGAATGCTGTACAGACTACAGGAGCAAGAACTCCTGCACCATCTGTGCTCTGATTAATTTAATTGCCATTTTTAAGATGGTGTTTTGTACGTTAAGGAGGCAAGGCCAAGCCACATCTTCTCATGTTTCTCTAAGATATCGATCAACTCATCTCACTTCCCTCCAACTGTCCCAATCTCTCCCTCTTTCTTTCTCAATTTGTCCTCCTTCTCTTTTCTCTCTACTGTCCTCCTCCCCTCTCCTCTCTCCTCTGAGGTGTCAGATTCTCTGACTCATGCCCTGGTGTGGAGGATGGGAGGAAAGCAGGGATGAAAGAGAAGAGAGGAAAGTCATTTTGCAGATAGAGAGAGTGACCTTCATCCAGTAAGAGGGATGGGATAAAAGCTGGAGTTAATACCCTGCCAAAGTGTATTCTCCAGCATGCCAAAAAAAACATTCAGAATGATATACGGTCCTAATAGAAGCTTTCTAATAATAAGAAGCGTGCCATTGTAAGTCAAGGCAAGGCAAATGAACCGAAAATTCCAGCGTTGAATCCAGAGGGATACAGAGGGAACACTCTGGAGTGTTTAATCGAACGAAAACAGCACTGACAGACAAAACCAGTTTTCTAAATTTGCTGTTAGAGGTCTGGAATCTGCAGAAAATTAATCTGCAACATTTTTTTATTTCATTTTCAGCAAAAAGGGTTAGGGGGTAATTTTTTTTTGGTTTCAGCTTCTAAAATGTGGTGATTTGCTAAAGTATAATTAGAATATATTTAATTTTTGGACTGATTATCAGATAAAACGAGGAATTTGAAGATGTCACCTGCTGTAATACTCAAAAAATTCAATATTTTTACAAAATGATGAATCCATAAAATCATTATTTGCAGGCCTAACCTAAGATAAATATAAAGAAAGCTAAATGACAAGTGTACAGTATATAGGCTTGGGCCACACTGTCCCCACGCTAACTAAAGCCAGTGTAAATACAAGCTCAGACGGTGTCACTGTGTGTCTGGAACCAGCAGCCGCTTGGGAGAAAACAATTGACAGGCCAGAAACACGGCCCTGTACGCTTAATTATCTGTATGTTTGTGTTGTTTTATCCCTCCTGGCAATAATGAGAAGGAGGAAGGAACTCGGGTTTCTAATGAGGAGATGGGATCCTTTGTAAAAACAACTGCATCAACACTTGATCAATGTATATTTCTCACAGAGTGGCCATGTTCTTTCAAGGGTATATGCTTATTAATAACCACTGAGCCAGAACTAACTAAACACTGCTCCAGCCGCAGAAACTGATGGCTTAGGATAGACTGCAATAATGGCGTGTCAGTTACGGCGCTGTTCATTAGCTATTGAATTCACTCATAATTATGCAGATTCTGAGGCCAAATTGACATGATTGTAAGTTACTGTGACATGAAGAAGCCCTGAAAGTATTGATTCGCACCACTTTGAGTGGTATAATAGTGAGAGATAATCTTTGTGCATAGATAAGAGACTTTTAGTTTAAGAGATATACAGTATTTTGTTATTGTCATAAATTAGTACCTTATGTCGGGCAGAAATGAAGCTGCTTAGAAAATCAGTAAAGCTTTCATTACGACATCATTAGATTTTTTAATACAATCTACAGGGAATCTTGTAGTTGTAGTCATGGTTTACAGCACCACAGATTATGGATTAAAACCACACAGCCTCGGGGTAATCTTATCAGTGTCAGCCCACATTTAGGTGCAGTGGATGCAGTGAACGCGCCTGTTGGCCTCCTCTCTGCTGCAGGGAAGCCGATCTGGCTCCAGGAGCAGCAGGCAGCCTAGGGGTCTGATAACCCTCTCTGGGGCCTTGTGGTTGACAGGCAGCTCGCACTGCAGGCTGACACCGTTATGCTTTAACACCAGATGAAGCCGGGGGCTGATGGGAGAGGACAGTCCCCTTTGCGCCAAGGGCTGACCCCTCCCATTATATGTGACAGAGCTGAGACAGACACGCCGAGAGATGAAACACTGCTCTTTACTTTCAAGCCTCTCCTGTTTCACAACTAAAGCTCTCTCCTTCTGTCTCTCTTCTTTTTTTTCCCCCTCTCTCATCTCAGTGGAGAGATTGTGGAAGGGTAACAATGGCAAAGAAACCTTTTTATACTTAAATAACGTGCCTTAAAGTCTTAAACTTTGGCTGTCAAAGTGTCATAGTATATACTGTATGTACTGTCAGAAAACAATATTTTCTCAATCAACTTCTGACTATTAGCAACTCATGAACAGCCACTTTTCAGCTAGGTTATTTTCCCATGCAAGATTTCTGTATTTGTGTTATTTTTTTGCTTAAATTGCAAGAAGCACTGTCAGTGAGGAAGCAGATTAGCTGAGTTTTTGAATCTGAATATTTATTATTGTTGAGAAAACCAAGTTTTCAGGGGATTTGGAGCAGCCTAGTTTACTGTAGTTACAGCTGATAGAGCATAAGATATCATTTCTGAGAGGAGGTTTAAAGTAGGCTTCATTTATACAAGACTTTTTGGTTGCATATACAGCCTCCTCTCAGCTGTGCTAAAATCACCGTTCGGCTCGGCTCATAAAGCAATATTACTGATGAATCCCAGCATGACTTGTTGCTGTGATGTGGTTAAAGCTAATCCAAACATGCAGCCCCTCTTTGCAAATTTCACTCACATAGAAATTGAGTTCCTTTAATCAGGAAGCCTCTGCAAAATGTCGTAATTTAGCTGACGTTTCTTTGAATGAGCAGTTGTTAGTCCACCACCTTCCACTATTTAGAGCTGCAGCACACTGCACAAACTCCAAATGGCTTGTTTACATGTGCTTTTGTGGATGTGTGCACACATTTGTTCCCAGAGGATCTGATTTAATTCTGATTGGCTGACCACTGATGTAGAGGAACATATGCACAATTTTTTTTCTATTTATAATCAACTCAGGAGATGATGCTGTTATTGTGTCATCCTACGTACTTAAACATGGCAGTACTTTGAGTCCGTTAATGACAAATAGATTCTCCTCCTGTGGAACATCTCATCAGATCAAAGCTTGTCCACTGTTGTGTTTCAACAGCTTCATGCTCTATGTCAGTGTGTGTGAATTGTTGGCTTCTTTCATCCCGGCAGCTGTATGTTGGTATGTGTGTCCTTTGTTTTGGTGCACACAGACCTGTGAACGTGGCTGTCTCTGTGTCAGGCATGTCTGTGAATTGTCTCTCACCTCTTGCCCTTACTGTACACGTGTACACACATTGACACCCTCTCACTTACTGCTCTATATGTGCCCACCCGGGGGACATCCTCTCTCTGTCTCTGTGTGTTTATCGAGCAGACACTCAATACCCCACGACCCTCTGTATATGTATATGCAGAGTGGAACCCTTTCACCATGGAGATCATGTCCTCATTCCTTCTTTATTTCCGCTAAGTCGTCTGTTTGCCGGTTGTGTGAGGGACATGTTTGCCTCAGAACAGGTGTCCAGTCCTCTAGACAAGCGGGTTGTACAACATCCTTTTCATCTCGACAGTCTCTCTGGCGTAGATGCTCCTGAAAAACATTGCCAGAAAAAAATAAATAAATAAATGGAGAAAAAAATATTGCTGGCGGCTGTCAAGAGTTGTATGCTGGTTGCTTTTATCCCTGACATCTTTGATGTATGCTTCATGCAAGAAAGGCTGAAAAAAACACCTCTTTATATCTTATGGGATAATTTCAGTTCATTACAGCTTTCGGTAATGAACTGGGTCTTATTTTTGTTATGTTTGGCATGATTTCTGTATGTAATTATGACACTTGTAACAAGTGGGATTAATTAAACCAGAAAAATTGTAGGTTGGGATTGGAGCCTGAAGTGTACGAACACTATTACAGACACACAGGTGTGCTTAAACAAATTTGTTTTTGTATTGCAGTTTTTTAAATAAAGAAAACAAAAATCTGTATTTATTCTTCTAGTTCCAGTTTCTTGTTTAAAGAGTTATTAAGAGTTCAGACATTTATCTGCTGGGGGGCGTTGGGATTCACATCTGGTATATTGTTTATGTTATCACATTTTATATATATCCATGTGTTCTGAGTCAAATTCATTAAATTGTTTTATGTATATTTTGAACTATGTCTATTACAGTTAGACTACGCTAAAAATCTGCTTATATTATGTATTATTGCTTCTTGGCTCGCAACAAATTAGTATTTTTTATTTACAAAAAGTAATTCAGGAATAGGTATTTAAATGACATATTTTGTCTAAATCAACACTCAAGTATTTTAATAATCTTCAAAATTGATAAGAGAAGAAACAAAGATAGAAATCCTCACACAGAGCAGCTAGAATCGGCATTCTGACAGAAAGAATACTTGGTGCAGATGTAAAGACAAGCCTTTGGCGTGTTAACAGCAGGCAACGTCATGTAATAGTGTGTAATATGGAATAGAACATGAAGTTGATCTGATAGACTGGTCTGATGATGTTACAATCAGACATTTAAACCTGCGGCCAGCTCTTTTTCTCTTTTCTAAATTTGAGAGTTCACTGGATTCATTCACAAGAAAGTAGGTTAAATTAAACTGAAGTCAAAGCTAAGAAAAATCACAGCACACTGAGAAGAGGTCTGAAAAAACTTAGTTATTTAGAAGAAAACAAGACTAATAGTCTCCATGCATGCAAGGGATTCTGTGAGTTAGGGGCAGTGGTGCTGTAATGTAGTGGTGGTGATGTAAATGCTAACGTCAGCATGCTAACGTGCTCACAATGACAGTGCTAATGTTTACCACACTCACCAACTTAGATTTTAGCAAGTAAACGTGCCAACATGTGTGATTAAACACAAAGTATACTTTTACAATGAGATTCATAATTCGTTTTTTATATTATATATATAATGTTAAAAACATGAAACATTTAATGTAATGATGGCAGCAGATAAAAATAGTCAGAGGATCACCTAAAGGAACACAATTCATCCTGAGAAGGACGTGAATTTCACAGTTGCATGGATTGTAATAAACGTTAGTCTCCTTTAATATTTAAAGCACAGTTCTTTTTGCTGACTGACTGAAGATTTGCCTCTTATGGTCATTTGTTTTTGTGTCAGTCATTTGATTTCATGCTTAATTCAGTGTATATAAATATGAATACAGCAGCTCCTTCTCACAGGACTCAGTCGGGCAGAGCAGAACAGGACCAAGGTTACACAGTCAGTGACGGAGGAGCAGGACGGTGGATGTGCTCTCCGCCTCTCCCTCCTGTTATGACTGTATTTTGGCAGCCTGGTGCTGCAGTCTGCACTTTGCTAATTCCCTGTTCTGAGTTACCAGGTCTAATTTAGAACAGAGGAGCTCTGTTCATCCTGGAACGCTGCTGCTTGGGATTCTGGAAATGAGGAGTTCAGAGGCTCACCGCCCTCACACAGACACAGAGCACATGCCTTGTTATCAACCCACAGAGCAGCACATAATGATCCCTCCAACCATTAGCTCGTAATGCAATAAAGTGCTAACATTTTAGCCGTGCCCTTCAGTGCCTAAACATAATGAAGTTAGCCCACGGGTTGCACAAATGTGCTCTGTGATAACACATGTGTTCAGGATGCATCGATCCAACTTAAAATCATGATTACTTGGCTTTATATCTGTAGCTGACAGCGAGCAAAATGTTCCATTTTTTTGTTTATCTCCAGTCGACTCCCCGGGGGCTTTGTTTGATATTTATGAGAATTGTATGGAGATGAGCGTCTAACTGATGGTTTTGTAAGTCAATCCAATGAGCATCTCTCGCTCTCTTAAAACAAAACAAAACAAAACAAACAAAAAAACAGAGGAAGTTTGATTTTGTGTAATTTAGACCAGCAAAAAAATCAAATCAAATTTTGACTGACATGTCAGACTGTGCCGTAGCCATGGAGGGAATGTTAAAGCCATACAGGCAATCCACTCTGTGACATCTTAAGAAGGATGTTTGTGAGCATTTGAATGTGTCTCTGCAGGCATCCAATGCATAAATAAATCAGCAAAGCAGCGACGGCCTTGTGCACTAAGCAAAAGCAATAAACCTGCCTACAAGTCTCTCAGGAAGTGGATCTCATCTAAAATAACACCTATTTATTAAACATGATCTCCTCACATTGCTCATCGAATCTACATACGGCATGCAGATTTATAAAAACCACACACATATGAGGCGGTGTCAACAGGATTGCATCAGTAGGCTGGCATACAGCGGCATTGTAGGCTGGTTGGAATGCATTTGGCAGACAAACAAGTGGCCTTGATGAGTGAAAAAGGAGAGGATAGTTTGTTACTGTGTTGTTACTGAATAGGACTGGTTAACACGGTGCAGGATGATCAATGATTCCACTGTAGAGTGTTGTTTTACTGAAATATCTAAAAAGCATCATTAAGATCAAATTGAATTTATTGTACTATTAAAAGTAGAGCTGATACCAAAAGTCAATCAATCAATAAGTCAGTCAATAGAAAATTAAGCAGTAATAATTGATTTGAAGTCATTTTTAGCTACCCCAGTGACTAGGGTTGCAAAGGGGTGGAAATTTCTAGGAACTTTCCATGGGAAGTTAACTTGGGGAATTTTGGAACTATTACAAATCAGAAACTTTCCATGGGAATTATAGGAATTTATTGGAATTAACTGGAAATTTGGGATAATTTGGTAATTGGAGGTAAGCTAGCATCATGATAAATTGTCAATGAAATGATGCTAGCTATAGCTTATCTAGCATCTAACTTATCAGCTAGCTGTCTGCTGTATGAATACATTTTCATGTGCTATTTGCAAGTTAAACATTAATACCATACATCAAATACATTTACCCCATAATATCATCAAAACTTACCTCACTTTATGCAGTCCACGGGCTCAAATGTGTGGCTGCAATAGTCTTGTGCTCCCCTGTGTAAGTTCCCTGTTATGGGCCAACCTTCAATTTTGTAAATTCCTGGTTTATACACATTTATTTAGATTCACATTAATTCCCATGGAAAGTTTCCAACTTTTAAAATTCCCAGAATTTTGCAACCCTACTAGTGACACATCTCCAGAGGTGTCAATATAGGGTCAGTCGGCTGGTCCACCACTTCAGTCCAGACTGAAATATCTCAACATTTATCTGAAGGGTTGACACAAAATTCATGGTTCCCAGATGATAAACCCTAATGAGTTTGGTGATGCCGTGTCCTTTCTTCTAGTGCCACCCTGAGGTCGACAACAGCAATCAGATGGATTGCCATAAAATTTGCTACAAGCATTCATGGTACCCAGAGGATGAATCCTAATCACCCTGTTCATTTCCTGACTTTTCATTTAGCACCATCAGCAAGTCTGAAATATATCAACATCCACCAGATGGATTGGAACAAAATTTTGTAGAGACATCATTTATGGTCCCCAGGTGACGTATCTGGATGACTAATGATCCCCAAATAATGTACCTGCAAAAATGAACATGTTATGATTGTCATTGTGAGCTTGTTAGCATGCTGACGTTAATATTTTTCAGCTCAAAGTCAATTTTATTTTAATAGCCTAATATCATAAATTTGCCTCAAGGGGTTTTACAATCTGTACAGCATATGACACTCTCTATCCCAAGACAGAAAACTCTCCAAAAGCTCTCCGGTGCCAAAGCACAGCCTCACTGATGCTGACTGACGTGATACTGTTTAAATTAGGGGATAATGACGCACGTTTTCAGACAGTCTCACCTGGCAGACGTTCACAGTGTTGCTCTTGGTCATTCAAACGAACAGTGACAGAAATAACTGTGTCAGGAAGAAAAAAACGGGTACTTGAGAGAAAAGTTCAAATCATGTTTACTTTCTCAACTCCTCACAGCTGACCAGTCACAGCGTGAAGTGGACACAGCCCTGCACCTCCGTCCAACTAGCACTTCTGGCAACGTATACTGACAGCTCTAGTCTTGTTTAAGTAAAGATTCTGAATGCTCTCTGGATGCAGTGTCTCCAGTGTGAGGATTTGCTGCTTTACTTTGATCAATGTGACTGAATCTGTTTTGGACTGTTGCTCTAACAAAACAAGACATTTGAAGACTACATATTAGGTTTCTAGGATATTGTGCTGTTTTTTTTTTTTTACTATTTTATAGACCAAAAATTGAATTCAATTGAGAAAATGATCAGCTGACTAATCGATAAAGAAGACAATCGTTTAGTTCTAGCCCTAATTAATAGCATTTGTAAACATTTGTCATGCCCTCTGGGAAATCATTGCCTTTAAGTTGTGCTAAATCCACAGCAGCTATATTTATGCCTCACATATTTATCTATCTACGTCCGCTGTCCACGCTGACAAATGTAAGCAAATATATATCAAGGAGAAACATGAATAATTCTATGAACTAATTATACACATCATGCTGAGACTTCAAGCATCCAGGTGACTCACACATTAATCATCATACCGTATGACACATAACTGACATGCACGTAGACGCTGCCACATTGTAATTCTGGGATCAGCACAGATGCTTCTCATTTGCTGTCTGTGGATAAATTCTGCTCTGTCGTCCCATAACAGTGTCTCTCTCTCTCTCTCTCTCTCTCTCTCTCCGACTCACTGTGATGGAGTAGATAAAACCAGGTCCCTGAAGAAACTCCAAACATTTTCAATTTCATGAAAACTGTTTCGAATTGAATTTGATTAACTCTGCATGAATCTCATGCCACGCTCATTTGAAAGCATGTTTTTTGGGGGGTGGCTTTTTTTTTGCATCCAATTTCAGATTTCACTCAGCTCACTGTGAGAGAAACTGCCTGTCAGTTAATGAAGATGTGTGTGTGTCTGTTAGTCATCGATGGCCACCCACCGTCTCTTAGGCCCCTAAAGCTCACAGCGCTGACACTGCTGATGCTTCTGGTCAATTTCCTGCACACACACAACGGCCTTCATTATGACTTTGTTATGAATCACCATCACAACTATATCGACTCAAACTAATAGAGAATTTCCTCACATAGATACTGGCTTTCAGTGCACTTTCAAAGGTGTTCAATTGTATGAGTTTGTTTGATTTCGGCTTTGATTTGCATCTGAATGTCTTTGATCTCTGGGAATTATCATTCAGTCAACAGTGCAATTAGATACAATACAAGCAAGCAGTTTCCGAGAAATGAACTAGAACACGGCCATTCGTTTTAATAGTGTCACGTAATGTTCAGTGCCTAATGAATTTCCTTCTACATCTTGTGTGCAAACAGTGGTGAACATGGGTAACCTAATTCACACCTTCTCCAGCAAATTCTTTTAAAATAATTAACAATTTATTTTAACTTAAGTCGTTATTTTATTTCTTTTTTTCTCTCTCTCTCTCAGAGCAGCACTGAAAGGACCTCGGAGAGCCAGAGAACGAGTGCTGGCCTTCGTTTAACTGTGTGACCAGTGAATGAGCCTTGTTCATGCGTCTCCCTGCGTGCCACTCCCACATAACTATGAACTGTGAGCAGGATTTTGGAGACGGGGGCTTGGGAGTGACCCTCACACTACGACTGCTCATGCATGGAAAGGTACAAGCCTCCCACTCGCATTGTTTACGAATGAACAAACGTTTGCTGCAGCACTCGGGGCTCACCCAGCCTCATAAATTATAAACCATAAAGAATTGATGAATAATGAAATGTTACTAGAAAGATTAGAAATGTTTTTGCCTTTTATATTTGTAATTACTTTCATCTTCTTTTTATTTTAATTCTTTATATTTTAGGAGGTCGGCAGCATCATAGGAAAGGTGAGAATTCCACACTACACAAAATACTGCATATATATGAAGGTATTATTCATAAAACACAGAATATTCCTTCATCAGATGAGGTCTAATCTCATGTAAAGCAATAGTTACTATCCATTGCTCTAAACCAAATGCCTTATTGATGTGTTTTATGTGAATAAGCCTTTGTAGAATAATTTTCCTCAAAGCCCTCACTCTCTGACAAACAATTGTTGTTTTGAATATCCCCATTCTAAATGTAATTGCCTTAAACCAACCCTCTTAAGACCTCACCCCCACCCCCACCACCCATAATGCAACACAGTAATCCATCAAACAAAAACATTAGTGCACCGACTGCAAGCCTCCTGTTGAAACTGAGCTCCGAAGACATATTACTGTTGGCCTCTTGTGGGCACTTTAAGTGTCTGTTAGGAAGAGCCTGGCTATGCTCTATGCTGGTTCACTAGCTCCAACAATCACAGCTTGTAACACAACACCTACAAAAGACATCAACAGAAGAAAGAATGGGGACAGAAAATAAATGAACACAGAAAATAAAGAGCGCCGCAAAGGAAGGATGTCACAATGGTTGCAGCAATGTGTTGCAGGAATCAAAAATATCTCAGGGAAGATAGAGGATGAAAAGAAAGGGAGAGGAATTGAGAGATGAGTTTGGCACATACTGTGCAGCTCGACAGAGGGAGGCACTTGATCTGCAGTGCTTGGGCTAATAACTTGTCACTCCATCCTCCAAGCCCTTTTTTCCCTTCCTATCTCTTTGGCAGACCTCTCATCTCTTACTCATTAATAGAAGGCCGGCACCTGAGTCACAATGGACCCCAAAAATAAGAATACTGTTTTTGATACTCTTGTGTTCATTAATAGATGCATGGAGGTGTGAACAGAGGTGTGACAGCTTGTATGGACTTAAGCCAAAAGTTAATGATAATCTAAAAAAACAGTAGAGGATGTGCTGTTTGTCAGACATGTGACAAAAGTCTGACAAAATGTTCTTGTGTCTGGCAGGAGGTCTTCACACACACTAGTTATACACCCATTACAGATGCTCAGATGTATTTGATATCTTTTGGAGACAGCAGTGCAAAGGATACCACTGTGATACATTGCACAATGAAACTGGAAGCTGAAATTTGTTCTGCTAAATGCCAATCAGACTTTTGTGTTTTGAAGGCTTTCACATAGAGGTCGGGGACACTGTGATGTTAGTATTTTTTCAAACCGAAGCACATTTGATTCTGTTTAAAGCTGCCCTCCATCTTGTCTCTTCCAGAAAGGAGAGACGGTGAAACGAATACGAGAAGAGGTATGTAACTTTTCATCATCTGCGTTATCAGTGTTGGCGTGTTTCAATTTCCTGCATAGCCGTTTACCGCTTTGTGCGTGTCACCATGTCTTATGGCCAAATTAAGCAATTTCTTCTACTAAGACATGAGTCAACCACGTCTGTTTTATTTTCTACCTTCTCTGCCACAAGAAAACATAATTCAAATCTCAGAAGGCCTCTAATATTGGTCAGGCTTTCTGTATGTATTAATAATAAAGCTCAGTGCTCTCTGACTGTTTGGTAGCTTTGAGTCTGAAAAGCATACAGAACAGGTACATTGTCCGAATTGCCTTTTGGGCAATAACGGCACCTTTTCAATTTAAATCCTCCCTCTCTATCATTCACTACCCCTCCTCTGGCTGCTCTCTCACCAAATCCCCCTTTATCTCCCTTTTCCTGCTTAAAACAACTTCTTTTCTCTGTCTGCCCCTCCATCCCTTCTTTAGAAATCTCAAGGCTGCACCCAAACTAATGCTGCTTGGTTAACTCTTTGTATTAAAAGGTAATTAAGCTGATGCCGTGGTGGTACGTTTGATTCTTTCTCTGGCTGTGCTAAGGTTTTATGTCATACTTTATGAGGCGGAAGGATAAACAGAGGAATAGTGAGGTCATGGGACAACACAGCCCTGCAGAGCTGCCGGATAAACCACTCACCCATGGTAGTCATCCATCCATTCATCCAGCCAGTTATGGCTTTTGTTACTTCCCAACTGTATGAGCCTTATCCTGTCAGTCAATCCCTAGGCCCTACAGTCACAGTGGGAGCATGACTGAACAAAATATCCCAGAGGTCATAGCGCTGTCCTGTCTCTGCTCATGTGACTTCAACTCAGAGAAATACAAGGACACAAGATGGAAGGAGAAAGGAGCAGGAGATTGATCGTCCGAGGGCAATGCCCCGAGAAGAAACTCTATTAGATTGTCAGTCTGAGAAACAGAGATGTGCTGTAAGAGCTCTTAGTCTCACCTCCTTTACCTCATGTCACTTGATTTTCCTACCCGTGGGGGTGTGCTGTACTGTACTGCAGGTCTCTGGTCAATTTAAACACTTTTGACATTTTGAAACCTAACCACAGGAAGATTAACAGAATAGTTTGTGGAAAGTTTGTGTTTTGGGAAACACGCTTACGTTTGCTTTCTTGCCAAAGCCTGTTGCAAGGATCAATACCACTCTCGTGTCTGTACAGTATATTTGAAGGAGTAGTCATGGCTGGTTAGCTAACTCTAGTGTAAAGACTGGAAACAGCTAGTCTGGCTCTGTTGAAAGCTGAAAAACAACCACCTATCAGCATGTCCAGGGTGTTACCGCACGCAGCCAAAAAATAGTCAGGCACATAACCCCACGGATACCCACTAATTGTGATTTTTAAACACATAATGTGTTCATTTGTGAGCTACTGTATAGAGGTTTTTCTCTGTATATTTTCATTTGTTTAGTCTTTTTTCTTGTAATTCAAGAAATTGTCATGAGTCAAGGTAAACTGGAAAACAGCTAGCCTGGCTATGTCCAACGGTAACACAGTCCGCCTACCAACACCATTTCCACTGACCAACTAACCCATTTCATTGTTTTTGTTTCATCCGGACTAGCTGTTTACAGTAGCTTCATATTTAACAGACAGACTTGGTGGTATCAATCTTTTAATCCTGTTTTGTCCCCGTAATGTCTAACTATTCTGTTAATGTTAACCATGTACTGACCTCATGACCTCTTTCTCTCCACAGAGCAGCGCTCGGGTCAACATCTCAGAGGGTTCCTGTCCAGAGAGGATCATCACCATCACCGGCTCCACAGACTGCGTCTTCAGAGCTTTCACCATGATCACATACAAATTGGAGGAGGTAACGGTAACTGTAATGCATGCCATCGCACACAAGCGAGTGGAATCCAGCTCATAAACAAGTCATTGCAACAATTTTATAAACCAAGATAGAAGCAGACATCATTTCGTGTCTCTCAAGGTCAGACGAGGCAAGTTTTTGTGAGTCGTCAAAGTTTTGGTGGGAGACAAAATAACTTGTTTTTTGAGAGGTGAAAAAAGAATTTCACCACATTGTTACAAGAAATCATTTCCTGTGCTTCATCCCAACATTACCACTAATGAGCTTTTATCGCTATCGATTGTACTCTGAACTGAAGTGATGGAAGGAAAATTTTCAGCTGTGTTTCATAGCACTTGATGTTCTTTCGGATAAGATTACACTGCAGATGAAAATTTGGGATAAGTGGATTGTAAGTGGAAGGACGTAATGTGCCTTGTACAGTTTCACATAAACATTTTTGTACTTCTCACTGGGCAGCACATGCTTATTCAACAAAAAAACTAATTTGTACCCGTTAACGAGAAGGATTTGTACATCTTCTCATCGTCTACTAATGAGACGTAGATGACAGGTCCTTTGTGCTATTAATCCCCATGGCGACTGTCCATCACCGCACTAATTAATATGGTGGAATGAGAGCTTCACTCTGATTTAGCATCACAGCAGACACTGGCAAGGAAACAGGTGCCTCCCTGCTCAGGTCGACAGCCTTCAGTAAACACACGCTGGCTGGGAGCACAGTGCAGTATTCATTAAAGATCTTTCACACTCACCTCTTTTCAACCCTGAAACTCTTGAGTTTCCATGGCAACAGGTTGGCTGACCCACTGCGTGCCTCTTCCACCGTCGTTGAGTTATTGTATGTCTGACACCTTTAATTAAAAACAAAGGGGAATAATCTGCTTTTTGGCCACTGAGTATTAGACTTGGCGTTTTGTTCTGTCTCAGTAGTTCATGATCACACATTTGGCTGTTGATCACTTGTATGAGTTATGTGTGTTTGTGTCTGTGTCTTATGAATTTAATTTTTCTCCCAACTGCTACAGCATGAGTGCAGAAACACTTCAGATAATCTGGGAAAAAAAAAAAATGCCCTAATGACAATAAATTCACTACAGTATCGTACATGTATTTTGTTCCCAGGTGTTGAGGCACAGCATGCATGAAAGCCACATAATCTTTCTGTATTGGAGTCCTTATCCCACCAGCAATACAATATGCTTTGGGGACTTACGCCAAGCAACTCTTTTGTGAGCAGAGCTTGTGTAACCTCCTGTCTTATTTCCGGCAATTTGCTTTGAGTCTTCTGTTTTATTCATATATATATATATATATATATATATATATATATATATATATATATATTATATATATATATATATATATATATATATATATATATATATAGCTAGGATGGCACAGGGAAATATGGGAACGTTGTTAAGATGTGGTTCATATTTTTAGATCAAATCAAGAAAATGACGCCCAGAGTCTTGTGATTGTAGAGACGCGCGGCGTGCCCCTTCTAATGAGACGAAACGTCAGAGAGCCTGATCCGCCTCACTAAATATAGACACCGAGCAGAGAGGCACAAGAGCCACATCAGAATATGATTTTTTTAATGAATTTAAAAGTTCACAGTTATTGGAAACGTTATGCAGTCCTCCAAGTAAAAGAATCCCTTGATGTTGATCATTCACACAGTCCCCTCTTAAGTCAAACTAATTTTATTACAAATAGAAACCATTCAAAATCAAGCGGCATGCTTTGCACATTTGTTGTGAGTTGAACTTGATGTGAAGACAGACAGTGCTGCGTATTTACATTTCAAAGCTTCACAGAGACACATGGTTCATTAATTAAAGAGCTCAGTCTCCACCCACAGCAGAGGACAAACAAGATGTTTGCTACCTGCACTGTAAAAACACTCATCAAGTCAACGAGGTTCTCAGTCCAGACTTACAAATACATACAATACAGATAAACAACATAGGCATATTCTGCCGCTATTCATTGTTAGCTGCATATGTTAATATACATTTTAACTTGATCCACTGAGGGTTTGATGTTAGATAAGCTTATAGCTTCCTTTAAACTGACGTATGTTTGGAGTGAAACCATTCAGACTGATGCCACTCTCGTATCTGTGATTTAACTATGAAGCTGGAGCCAGGAGAGTTAGCTTAGCTTAGCATAAAGAAGCTGAAGATAGAACTGCATCTTGTTGTTTTTGGTTCTTGTGCAGATTTAAAAAAACAACAACAAAAACAAAACAAAAACAAAACAAAAACAAACAAGACATACTGTCTTAATTACTGAGCTTCAAAAGCAGGCAGATATTTTCAGCTTTTGGCGGAGATACTCCGTTTCCTCAGTTGTTATACTAAGCTAAGGTAATGGGCTGCTGGCTGTAGCTTTGCATTTACCACATTGATATTCTCATATCTTGTATATCCTAAATTGTTGAGCTATTCATTTAAATCTCACAGCTGTTATTTTCAGCAATTGGAAATAAAAGTAAATTATTGAATACATCTCTTCACATTAATAATAATAGCTTTATTAATATAGGACCTAACAGGGTTTACAAAGTTACAGAACAACAGACCCAACAGAAGGCCACACAAGTTAAACTCATTCCTTTTGTCCAGTAATAAAAAAATATATGTTTCATACAAATCCACTCATTCAGTTCTTTTGAAAAGATCTCTCAAAAGAAATCCCAAGGTGAGCAGCTCGCAGCAGGAAGGACATGCGGACAATGTGTTCTGGCTCAGTTTTATGCAGCAGAGTTTAAAACTCAAAGCACAGGGGTGTCGTTTAGCTCAGTCCGTAGAGCATCTGCCCCATGTACAAAGGCTCAGTCCTTGCCGCGGCGGCCCAGGGTTCCAATCTGACCTGTGGCTCTTTCCGCATGTCATTCCCCATCTCTCTCTCCCTACATTTCCTGTCACTCTTTAAGCTGTCTCTATCAAATAAAGGTCCGAAAGGCCAAAAAAAAAAATCTAAAACTCAAAGCACAATTTGCTCACGACCAGTGCTGAAATGAATAGTTCTCCTTTCACGGAGAATTCAGCTGTTCATATAAATGATTGAACAGACTTCACCCTGGAATGGACTACATGCACTGCAGCACATACTGAAACATACAGATACAGAGGTGGAGGTTAATTATGCTAGATTGCTCTTTGCTCTCTGCCTCCCACACAACTCCACCTGCCACATGCAGTACAGATCTCATCGCCTTTTTCTGTTGTCCAGTTTGTGTTGACGCAGTAGAAATTCAGCTTTGCTGTGTTGTGATTGGTTCAGTGTCATTTATGAGTATAGTGCCTGCTTTGATTTTCACAGTTTTTAGATTATGAGGTAATGCTAATGGGCAGTTATACTTGCTCATCATGACATTGCATAATTTTATTTTTTGATTTACAGTATTCAAAACATTCAGTCAAATTACCTAATGAGTAACAACTTGTGTTTAGATTAATGTGAAGCTCAAACTGAACAATAAAATGAGCTGGATTCAAATTGAATGCCTGTTCAGTGGAGTTATTTCCACCTTTTCCACCTTGACCTCTGCTGTCTGATCTTTCCCTCTGGGACTCTCTTTCCTCTTTCTTTCCTGCTGACTCTCACCACATTTTTTTTTTTTTATCTCCCTCCAGGATCTGACTGCATTGGTGGCCAACGGCACCATCAGCTCCAAGCCACCAGTCACCCTGCGGTTGGTCATCCCTGCCAGCCAGTGTGGCTCTCTCATCGGGAAGGGAGGGGCCAAAATAAAGGAGATCAGAGAGGTGAGCAGCCAGAACACAAATCTATTCCATCCTCACTGTCCTCGCTGCACAGGCTGGTCGAACACAGAAATATGAAGAGAGCAAATCTGTTTCTGGAGATTTGCTGGAGATTTTCCTGGAATGAAAAACTGCAGCTGGAAGTGAAAAATATTTCATTTTATACAATTTTGCTGTTTTTGCCCTGTAAACACTTTTTAGTGTGAGCCCTCCCAAGTATATTATTATGATACCTTAGTAAGGTGGTGATTATGTTGATCTACAGCACCAAATGGTATAAAAAAATGAATATATGAATAATTAGCCATATATAAAAAAACATGCAAATTGTATCAGAGATACCTCTACAGATGAGTGACAAGAATTTACATAAAAAATACAAAATATGCCCTAGTTGTATTAGTAAATAGTGAATAACAAGACTAAGAGAACAGCTGGACACAGCGGTGTTAAATGCTAACATGCTAGTAAGTAAGCAAATACAATTTATGTTTGAATTAATTCACTAAAAACATATTTACAGTGGTTACATAATTAACTATTTACATATTTATCTTATGTACACATTTGCGTCTTTAAAACAGTCACAATGTTCTGCTGAATCTACTGTCTTGTACTGGTTTCATCATGTTTACCTCAGTTTAAGGGTACATTCAGACAGTATCCAGTGCTGCAGCAAAAAAACAACAAAAACGCAGGTTTTTCCATTTATTTGAGTCGGGGTAGTACATTTTGGACGCGGCATTGCGAGCCGCAGGGCTGTCTGCCAAAAAAACACAGCAACCTGCGGCAGAGAAGTTGAGCCGGATTCAACTTTTGGAAAAAACGCAACCCGACGTCATGCTGCAGCGTCAATCAGACGATCAGATTGGTCAAATCCTCCAGTCAGCCTGAAATGTCACTGAAACTGAGGCTATCCAGGTGGATTCATGGACCAAACTCTGACACTCTACCTGTTGTGTTCTGGCTTTGTTTATTTCATGTACCCAACATCTAAATCTGTGTCTGGTTTGCAATTTGGTTTGTGTCTGACTGTTTGAGCTTTGGTCAAGAGACAGAGACGGTGAATGAGAGTGAAGAAGCGCTGGCATCGAGAAAGCTGGTTAATAGGTTAACAGAATAAAAAGCTAATTGTTTCACAGCGGTTCTGTTCAGCACAAATAGACACACCCCCAGCAGCCCCACACGTCGCCACACAATCCTGCAGCGATTTGCCGCAGCGCCTGATCCTGTGTGAATGTACTCTTAGTCCCAGCTTCTGGTTGGTTCGTTCTGTCACGTGTGAAACAGAACAAGGATCTGTTGTTGAAGCTGATAAAGTGTGGAAATCAGTAAAGTGCTTCTTGAGAAAGTTATCCGTCTCCATCCCGCTGTTTCTTCTCATTTAGCAGGTTAGTTTAGCTGGTTAGCATGCTAATGTCTGCTAATTAGCGATAAACAGCTGTAGTACAGCTGAGATTGACGGGAACATCCTTTGTTTTGCAGTGATTTGATCAAAAACCAAAGTGATTTTGATCTAAAGATAGATGAATCTTTGGGATTCATCCTCTGTGGACCATGAATATTTGTACTGAATTTCATATCAGTCCTTCCAGTAGTTTGAGATATTTCAGTCTGCACCAATGTGATCATATCTGCACTTCGGTTGACACCAGATGAAAATTGGATTTCGACTATTAAGGCAGGAAATTAGTGAGACAACCCAGTTCAGATGGATCACCTTACACAACACAAAGTATGACTCAGCACTGGCAACTTTGAAAGGGAAAAACTCCTGACTACATTGAGGCTCAGTTGAAACATTAGGATTAAACATATCAGATCTGTTGCCAGAGACGTCTGACACTGTAACTTTAGCTCTATACCGATCTACAAATAGAGTCTCTCTCTCATTTTAGACTTTACCTTCAACGGCAATGGCATTCAGTCGATTTTCTGCGGTTAGACGGATTTTCTTGTCCCAAATTTGCTTCAGTTACAGATTTGTTTTGTTTGTTTGGTTGCCACAGGACGCATGTTCACTTACAGAAGCAATTTGTGATGTGTGTGGTTCAACAATGGCCTCCAAAAACCCTGCAGCCTGTCATACATCAGCAAATAATAGATAAATCATAAAAAGCACTCCCTCTCGCCTGCAGACATGTTATATTAGGAATATATCAGCTAAAATGGAGGGAATGTCTACTGACCATGGGTGACTTTTCATCTATCTCTAACCTGACAGGACTCGGTGTCAAGCATACCGCAGCACAGTTGTTCTCTTTCAGTATAGGCGGTGAAATATAAGGTCAGCAAAGCCAGCAGGGAGGCACGGAGAGGAGCCATGGCAGTGTAATCATGACTTGTCTTATCTGCAGAATCAAACTTAATCTTTTTTTTAAAACCCCTATCATTTGCAGAGCACCGGAGCTCAGATACAGGTGGCAGGGGATTTGCTGCCCAACTCGACTGAGCGAGGAGTGACGATATCTGGGAATCAGGACTCTGTAATCCAGTGTGTCAAGCTCATCTGCACAGTAATCCTGGAGGTAGGAAGCGTACCATTCGTCTCTTTATTCCACATACCCACACCTAGCTGACATTTTGTCAGAGCTGTGCTGCTGCAGCTACGTGAAGGAAATAATTGCTGGTGACATGCATGTTTTCATTTCGCCAGCATGCAGTCATTGTCTATTCCACTGCAGCGGAAGTTAATGCATTTTTAGTAGGCTGTGTAAGTCTTCTTTGTTATGTAATGCTACCTATGACAGTGTGGCGTAGCAGTCGACTATATTCAGGATGCTGCTGAAGCATTATCCTCATCTAGCATAGGAAATATCATGAAACACGGTTTGTTTATTGTTGGATCTTCTGTGCTTTAATGTGCCGGGCAAGACATCAGATGGAGTCAAAAGGTGCAGCTCTCAGGTCAGAGCTCAGGATTGTTGGAGAGGACACTAAGCTGCTAACAGAAAACAAACTGGCCTGCAGCAAAATCTGTCCACCTCTAGACAACAGCTCTCTTGAGAAAATCGAGGAGCAGATGAGAGAAAAACAACCCCAAGCACAGTTTCTCCCTGTGTGTTCATGGAAGTACACAAGTCCTTTTTGTTTTAGCATTGCAGCTGGACCTGACTGACTAATTGCTAGTTTGATCCAGTTTTCCAGGGCTTTCTTCAAAGGCTTGCAAGTTTCATTAGGATTCTGTACCAGCGGCCTCTTGCTTTTGGCACCAAGATTTAAATTATGCAAAGTTATACAAAGAAATTGCAGTGACTGCTCCCACAGAAAAGATGCTCTACATTTTAGCCAAAAAACTGTATCACCAGCGTTGCAGTTACTTGATAAGATATACAGTGTCATGTACACTGGATAATCTCCTTTTCTTTATCTTCAAGTGTCTCCTTGTCGGTGGATGCTTGATTTATCCAGAGGGCAAACCACTCCAGAGCCTGCAGCTCCGACACAAACTAAAGCTCAGAGCTATTATCCACAAAGACCTCGCACTACACTGCTTCAATTATTCAATGAATGACTAATATTATCAAAAGAAACACAAGGAAGACAATAATGTCAGTGTCATTAGCAGTTTAGTTCGTCATTAACTGTTATTGTATCTTAATGTACCAACACTATTTAGCACTTAGCACCAAAGTGGTGACATCATTTCAGAGTGTGGAGTTTTTTCAAGTCTGTGCAATTTACTATAATCCAATTTATTGTCCTATTTTTGACTCCTCAGTCTCCCCCGAAGGGTGCCACCATCCCCTATCGACCGAGCCCCTCACCAGCTACAGTCCTCATCGCGGGGAACCAGGTGAGAGATTTTAACCACGTAAGTTGAGCAGCATGTCTATGATACTAACAGTCAAACTGTGAGGCAAATCCACCTTTACAGTGCAGGCAGGTTTGCAGGGGTTGGTCTTGAATGAGAAGAAGCTGAATGAATAGTAAAAGTGCTTTCAAGCAAGTAAGGGAAGTAACAAGAGAGGTTGGCAAGTTTTATTCAAACAGTAAAAATATATATTGAGTATATGGACAGAAGAAGAGGTGATGTTTGTAAACACCGGTAAGAAATATGATGATCTTGCTCTCAGATTAGCTGACGGTTTGAGCAAAGTTGTCTATTCTCTAGATATTTTCAAGAACAATATTCGGTTTAGCTCATCTGTTACTAAATTCTCCAGTGCTAAAGTTTTTAAAAGTTAGGGTTAGGGTTAGGGGGGTTAGGGTTTACTTTGGGTGTCTTCAGCCATGCTAACTCTGTGGCTCTGTGTAGCTGTGCGCCTTGATCTAATGTCAGCATGCTAACATGCTTACAATGACTGCGCTGACATGCAGTTTAGCAGGTAATTTGTACCATGCTCACCATCTTAGTTCAGCATGTTTGCATGTTAGCATTTGCAAATGACTTAGCACTAACAACAAAGTGCAGCTGAGGATGATGGGAATGTCATGTGTGTCAAGTGCAACTACACGCCCAAATTCTGCCAGCTCCTCCTGCCAGCACATTTTAAAAATGCCGGCAGCACAGGACTGATCAGGGCTGCCACTGTAGGGGGCAAGGCCTCGACAACGATCAGAGAGGGTGACAGAGTGACCACCCTTAGGTAGGGAAGTGTCAGTACGTAACCTTAGCCCTGCTGTTTAACATGGGATCAGCATCAGGGAGGGACTGCAGTCTGGTGACACCTCTGCAAAAAGTCCGAACCACTGCAACTTATGTGAATGGTGCGTCAAGTGTGATTCCCATGTCTGATTAAAGGGCATTAACATTCCCTTTTTTTTATATAAATTTCATGACGTAAATGAATTCCAAATGGTTGACTCTATGTCAGCATTGGCCTTGCGAGGTTCAGGGTCATTTAAAAGCAGTAGATGACATATTGACCCATTTTCAACCCTCAAAGAATGTCAGTATTAACACCAGCATTGATGTTTTTCATCACAGTACAGTCATGTAATTTATTTTTACGCCTCAAAAAACACATTCAAGTGTGCATTACTTCTTTAAGGTGTCACTATGCGTCACCAGGACTGCATGTCCGAAGATCAGAAACCTCCTCAAACCTTTCTAATAGGGGAGCTGTGTCCAACAAATCTTTTTTTGTTGTTGTTGTTATTTCTTTCTGACAGCATGTTTTACAAAGCAGTTCTTTTTCTAGCATCACCGAGCCCTTTTTTGCTGTTTCAAACTAACTGAACTAGAGCAAGATATGGATTACCAAATCTAAATTTCAGAGCAGTTGTTGAGACATTTGATTTCAAAACTATAAATATCAACCTCATGGTGGCACCAGACACAGAATGAGGGAAAACTTTGACCTGCTGGTGGCGCTAACTGAGGAATCAGAGAATCATCTGAGTCTTTACAATACAATGAATGTCTGTACAGTATTTCATGGAAATTCATCTTGTTATTATAGAGATATTTTATAGTGATTGACCGATACTGTCAACTCTAGAGCCATACTCTGCTCACAGGGCTAAAAAATTTGAGAACCATTAGAATAGCATTTGGGGCTAACACACTCACCGTAAATCTGTGAACACTGAGATGGTTTTAATCGACATCTTCAGTCATTGTTGTCTCAGTTACTGTTTGAAGGGGTTGTATGTAAATATTTATTTTATTTTTAGTCTCTGTGTCTGTATTAAAGTTGTGTTAGTGTTCATTATTAATGTTGTATTTTACTCTTTTGAAGTCTGCAAATCAGCTCTGATTAGAAGTCCTACTGTCAAATAAATTAACAAGATAAAAATAAGTAAATTAAACTAGAAATGTTCAGTGGATAATGTTTGTAGAGGTTGTTACCATTGATCAGATCTTTCACTAAAGTTCTTGGCTCACTCTTGTGGGGAAACAAGAGCCATGTAGGTGGTTCTTGGTGGGGGACTGAATGTTTTTCGTGTGTGTGTGTGTCGGGGTGTGGTTGAGTGGTATAGATGCCACTGTTAGAGAAGGGACAGATACCACCCTCCCATGGAGCAAGTCACAAGATTAGCGAGCGAGACTGGAGACCTGCCGTCTCCTCTGGCTACAGCAGCAGTCAGATATTCTGCATAGCTGTCAGCAGTTCTGACACTGTGCTGCCTCAGACTCTGGTCAATTATGGAATGGCTTTGTGTTTTTGATATTCCCCATAATAAACTATCAAATTAAACTTGGAGCGAGGTCGTGGTCAGTGGGAAATGTCTCTGATGAAGGCCGCACAGTGATAACGAATGTTTTTATAATTTGTCAGAGGAGAAAATGAAGTGGAATGGGAAAGGGTCTGGAGGATGAGTCATGGCCTATAAGCCTGTTAGGTGTGTTTAAGTGTCAGAAATGCAGCCTGGAGAGCCTCCATCTCAGACTAAATTTGATCTGTAGCGAAAGCCCAGGAAAAAAAAAATAAATTGGAAGTTTTTATTCATTATTTTTACATCAAATTTACCATGTAGCTAATAAGCACATATTTACTGACACTAATCATCACTCCCATAGCAAAAATAATGACTGGACTTTGTAAATATGAAGATATTTCAGTAATGAGCTACACATTCTCCCTTTGTCCTTCTCCGTAGGTGTTTGAGGCATCAGATTTTGCACCCCACCCTATGTACTCAGTCACCCAGGGTGGCCTGGACCTCCAGCAGGTAACTGCACCATCATTAATGTGAAGTCTGTAAATAATCTCTGTTCTTATGAATATAAAAAAAATCTTCATAAACATCACTGTGGAGTGCAGGAATGAGTTTCAGGGCTGGGTGGTGAGTGAGAGCAGGGGTTGTGTGGCATGTCCAAATTTACACAGTCCATCATCTGGCATGAGGCATTAAAAACAACAGCTGAGCGTAAAGCTGTAGCTATTGTTCTACCCCTGTCATAAGAGCTATAACCCCTCCTGAAACACGATGCCATCACCCACCACCGCCAGAGCTCTGCCGTCTCTTTTTTAGTCCCACCTAGCTCTGCACCAGAAACATTCCGGCTTTAGAAATATTCCTCCCATGACAGCAGGAGCAGATACTGTCATAATATCAGGACGGAAACAGCAGCCTCTCACAAAACAGCCCTAGATTGAAAAAAAAAAAAAAATGTAATGGCTGGTAATGAAATATAAAGAGTTCACAATTTAGATCACTCATGCTGTAAATGACAGGATTATTGCTGCTAATCTGTGGTGTTTTTGTGCTTTCCTATCTAAACACAGCTGTAATGTACTAATGCATTGTGAGGGCCTGGCTCATCGCTCCAGTTTATGACCATATAGGACAGACTGCTAATAGCAGCCAGACTGCTGGCGTCAGGCAGATTACAATTAAGATAGATAGATAGATAGATAGATAGATAGATAGATAGATAGATAGATAGATAGATAGATAGATAGATAGATAGATAGATAGATAGATAGATAGATAGATAGATACATACATACATACATACATACATACATACATACATACATACATACATACATACATACATACATAGATGAATGAGAGAAAAGGGGGTTAACATATGTGAGTCTGCATTATTTAAGATAATCGGTAGAAACAAAGACAATGTGAGAATTGTTAATGAGTGAGAGAGAAATGAAGCACCAGACTGAGCTTTAGTCAAATATTATAGATTATATTTTAGTATTTGACATAAATAAATAATGAACCATTGTGAGAGAAGACAAAGAAGACAATTTCCCAAGACTGGAAGCTTCCACACTGAATTTTAGATGCAGGCAGGATTGATCAAATAATCTGTGAAAGCACAAAAGTAGATAAATATATGCCTTTAGTGAATCCTGTAAATGTCACTTCAGCCAAATTACAGAAAAAAGAAAATGCTTTTTTTTTTTTTTTTTACATGCCTCGAGTGCTATCCAGCCAAGCAGATAGTTTTAGCTTTATGTGTCCTGGTTTTGAGATGTTTGATCTTCCAGGCGTCTGTTAGCCAATACAACGGAGGTGAAGGGAATTTTGTTAGTGCTGCTCACAGCAAAATCCTGATGATGTCCTGGAGACCCCAGGCTCTCTTTTAGTAGCTTTAAAGACATACTCAGCATTGTTTTATCGGCTTGATACTTAATACATTTTCCTGATTTTATTAGAATTAGCACATAAACAGCAAATGAACAGATGATGTGTTTGATTTTGCAGTGCCAAATTCTAAATAAGTCTATTTGGATTTCTCTTTTTTTCAATTTGTATAAGAGGTCTGACAGCAAGTTAAACCTCTCTGGGTCCAAAACATGAAGAATGTGACAACAAATTATGCATTTATTTATCTGCAAAAAAGGAATATTTACTAATTCATGTACATTTCCTTATTTTGTGCAATTACAGCAGTTAAGGTAATGTATTAAGGGAAGGGTACTATTTCATAGATACATTGTTCTAGATTCAGGATAGAAGAACCTTCTTAAAAGTAAGAAAAACTGGTTGATTTTTGCAATTATTATTTCAATTCTTATTGTTATATTTCTTGTTATTTTTACACATAAAGCAGTGGAGTCTGTTGGACCCAAAACAATGGGGGGGTCAGACTGATTTCAATAAAACACCCAACACATACACAAAAAGAAAAATCCAACAGCAGTGGGAATTTCACACAAGTCACACTTCTCACGGGAGATGCTTAGTAGTCCAAGAGTTTGCACTGAGGATTACCCAGAGTAACAGGGACACTGTGTCTGGAAACAGATGTTCCTGTTGAATCTTATTTTTAATGCTGCAAAAACCACAAGTAAACTTCCATTCACCTCTTTTATACTGGGACCGAAGGCAGAAATCTCAGAGATGGATATTGAATTTATGTCCACATTTTGATGATGGATATTTTCAAAACCTGGACTTATAAAAGCAAATCTATGGTATTGTATCCACCCAAGGTACATTAGAGACTGCTGGATAGTTTCTATGGTCAGTTGCTTCAATGCCTCTCCTAATTTATAAATTCAGACCTGAACTATAAACACTCATTTCTCTTAGTCTGAGAAACAGGCATCTATTGACAGTGAAGCACTTCCATTAAGAGTCTGCAGATTTATTGCCTGTGTGTGATGTTTTATTGCTCTAATTTACCTAATGCAGGATGCTCTGTTTCAGGCCTACACTTTGCAAAACCAATATGGCATTCCACACTCAGAGGTATGAGCGTTTGTGGATATATTATATACTTTAATATAACATGAGTAGCCTATGGTTTAGTGTACACTGCATTAAGTCCTGCTTTTTGTTTTACAGCTGGCCAAGCTACATCAGCTGTCAATGCAGCAAGGCCTGAGTCCAATTGCCCAGCCTGCATCGACTATCATACCTGGTATGTATAGCAGTAATAATAGCCGGTATTTGCTCTGTTCTCTGAGTCAAACAAACGGTGAAATTAAACAATTTTCAATTACAATTTTTCTTCAAGAAAATAAGCAGCTTGCAGAGTTTTGTCCTTGCTTTGCTCCTCCACTCTACCGCTGTAGATTTTCAACCTGCCTTTTAGACGTGAGGAGTAAAAGCTTGCTGTCATTAGATGTACTGATTATATGCTTGTGCCAGTGAGGAAGGAGGAGAAGAGGTTTTTATATGCCTCTCATAGAAACTATTATATGAAATAATATGTTCCACAGAGTCAAAGAACTGGGAGAAAGAAAAGAATGAGTGCCGTGTTAAACATCAGTCCATTAAAATGGAAATTAACTGCTTCACTATATCTAGCAGTTCTCTGCTCAAAGGGCTTTTCGAGCATCTCAATGGCGGCTTGTGTGGAGTTGAATGAATATTAAAATGTCTGATATGTCATTTCTATTCAGTCAGCGCTTGTGTTTTCTCTCATCAGGAATGGACTCCAACTCTCAGACATCTCAGGAGCTACTTATTCCCAATGATGTAAGGAGAAGCAACTCAAAACTTTTTAGTGTTTTTTTTCTTCTTCTATTCTTCATGTTGTTAGTGTTTTCCCATATGAACAACAAAAAAAATAAGCAGATCAGCGCTCATCTCACATGTACGCAGCGCAGCAGCAGGTGACTTCTGATGCGGTAGCTGCAAATGCAAAAAAAAAATGTCTGGTGTGACTTCAAAAGAGATGAGAGACATGTTGGCAACTTACTAATTATCCTCATTATTCTAACCCCAGACTAACCCAAGGTTAAAGGGATTCTGAGCTGATATGGATCCTTTCGCATTATTGTCTGGGCTGCAGTTGCAGTGTCTTAGAGTGACTCCCATGAGTGCTCAGTAAATCCTCTCATGTTCCCTGACCTACTTAGACGCTGTCTGCTGTCAAAACAGCCAATAAGAAAACAGACAAAAATCCTTTCCCTCTTCACTTAGCCTCCGTCAGGGTTTGATGAAACATCTCTACAATCTGAGAGGGAAAAAAGTCACAATGGATAGATTAATTTCAAAATAAAACCAGGCTACAATTCCCCCCCTCAGATGGGCCCTCTTGTATTAGGTTTGGCTGGTTTGGACAGGCTATTAATTGTTGTAATTTGCCTCCTATTCGATTTCATGAAGAAGAATGAGGGAGAGTGAGAGAAAGCTCTCTTCTGAAGTTAAATTTCTAATTAAGCCATTTATAAAGTCTGTTTCATTTGTAGCTTTTATATCCAGCATAGAAAACAGAACCACACCATTAAAATCCTCTGAAAATTCATGAAACTTCGAAAACAAACAATGTGTTAGCCCTTCTCTCAATACTTAATAATTTCCTCATTGCTCATGTTCATGTCTCCCAGTGCAACTCATTTGTGTGTGTGTTGTTGTTTTTTTGTTTGTTTGTCTTTTCTTTAGTAATTAAAATATAAAATATTCCATTATCTTTTAAACAATATTAGAATTCATGACCTGGAATTCTCTCTGCTAGCATTTCAAAATACTCCTTCAATTACAAGTATCTGCAAAACACAGAGCAATTTTCAGAGAATAAAATAGATTTTTTTTTTTAGTTTTGGTTTCACAATAGAGAGAAGAAAAGAAAAGGCAGAATTGGATTGATTAGATTTCACTGTACTGTATAGCCACAACACTGGAACAACATTTCTAGGATGCCTGAAGGCTTTTTTTCCATAAGTAAACCCCCACGTGGCGAGTGGCACAATGCATCAGAGGAATGAGGGAGTCCAGTGCTATATGTGACAGGGACAGCTGTGAGCTCCATCCATTGTTCCAGAAGAGAGGACTTAAAGCCATGACTGAGCCTCCTCAGCCCTCCGTCCGCCCTCGGGCCGACCACACAATCCCGCTCTGTGCTTGCACACTGAATGCTGAAGGAGGCTTGTGCATACACACACATACACACACACACACACACACACAGATGTGTTAAGAAACTGCTTACACCCAGTCAGCAGTATGTACTGTACCTCTGCGCAAGGAAGATTTAGCCAGAAGAAAAATGGCTACACCCTCGCCATCCAATCCCTCTTCCTGTGTCCTTTCAAATGAATGCCTCAGCAGGAACTCAACAATATATAGGCCACTTATAGCTGAAGACCAGGAGCGCCGCGCTGCATTAATGTTATTTGTATGCTCAGGAAAAATAATTGCCACTGCCAGCATACCTTTGGTGTCTCCTGTGTCATTTATTAGGTCTGGTTGTGTGCATGTTTTTTTTAAGGTCGTTCATATAGGAATCCTCCTCTCTGAGGTCATGCACACCAAAGTGGGTGAGCTGTTGACAGCTGGGATCTATTGACAGCTGGTTTAAAAGCCCAGAGTCCAGTGGAGATTCCTAGTCTCAGTGGGGCAGAGACGTTATCAGTGATTTGAGGTCTGTAGTGGCCATTGTCTCTAGAGTTGCTTTTTAGGCCGTCTGCTCCCTGGGTGTGTTTGTGTGTGTGTGTGTCTTAACCTCCCTCCCCTGAATAAACTACAGAGCCAATAATAGCCAGGCAGACCAACCAGGTCGCTGTGTGACAAATCAGACATTGTGGAACAGGCTGCTTACTGCTCAGGAAAGGAATGTGAAATGCAGGGACACGAACACTGTGTTTGTGTGTGTTGTATATTTCTACCTATGCGTCAGTTAAGCTGCCAGCACACACACACAAACACAAACACACACACACACTCACTACAAGCACTTCATCACTGTCCCACTCACTACATTTCTGGCAGCATAACCCCATCGCTGAGCCCTGACACCCTGCACTTGAGCTGATACGCAGCCCCGAGCTCCGGCTCTGTTAAATATCTATCGGCGCTAATAGGCAGGGGTCCAGGTTGGGTAATGAAAGCAGAACAAAAGTGATAATGTATTTTGGAATGCGATAAAACTCATGTCATTGTCTAATCTACTCTCAACAGAGGGAGCGCTCAAGCCGATGGGACTGTATATTATATATTTGAGTTATTTTCCCATTATGTTTTCCATTAGTGCGGAGATGCATCTAGCCGGCATGTGTTTGGGAAGTGATTTGTTTGGGAAGTCATCACCACTCTGAGGAATCAATAACCTTTTAGCCACTCAGATTAATGAGAGGCAAATGTGCCTTCTCTTGTCTCTTTTACCGGTGCGCACACAGTAGCAATTAAGGGAGACTCAGGGGGGTGAAAAAAGTGCTTTTGACATGCATGATGGATGACCAATCCACTGAAGACAATGTAATTGCAATATTTGAAGTGGTTTGCATTAAGTCAGCTCAACAGTTTTAGTGTTTTGCTGTTGCCCCTTTCGTCAGAATCACTTTCATCAGCAGCAACAATGAGAAAAAACAAAAGCTGCGTTCAGTCAAATGATTTATTGGACCTCTTCCTTGTAAAGCATGTCTACTGTCCTCCTCAGTATATCTACACAATAATCCATCTCCCCCCGTCAAAACTGACCGATCAGTCTCGCCTCTATTTCTTCCACAGCTGATCGGCTCGATCATCGGCCGTCAGGGCACTAAGATCAACGAGATCAGGCAGGTGTCAGGAGCTCAGATCAAGATCGGCAGCCAGCTGGACGGGACAAGTGACCGTCATGTCACTATCACAGGAACACCAGTCAGCATCAACTTGGCCCAGTACCTCATTACCTCCTGGTAAGGCCCAGTGTACAGTCATCTAATGAATCACCGCAAGAGAAATGCATTGGTTTAAAAGGGTCAAAGGTTACACTATGGAGTGATAAGTGATAATGAGGTATGTCCTTGTGCTGTGGGTAATTGGACTCAAGGGAATGAGTAAAAGCCTGGTTGTATTGTTCGACATAGCAGCAGTGTCTTGTTGGTATTCAGTATTTGCAGTGCAGCTTAAATAAAATTTTCCAAGATCATAATGCAGCACAAGACAATTTTATAGTAAATTATTGAAGAAAGGATAACAGAACAAATCTGGATAACACAAAGAAAATAAACAGTAATACACAGAATAAAAAGAAAAAATACATGCAACATGGATACAACAAAAATAAGGCTTCACGTTTCACAGAAAAAAAAAATCAATATTTATTTTCTAAAAAGAGAAAATGTCTGACATCAATTTTAGCTTTTTTTGTCACTTGAATGAAGGAGAACAACAACAATAATTCTTGTTTGGATATAGACTATAAGAGAAATATAAAACACGGTGTGGAAATTATTTATGCAACCGCTGTCCAATACTTTTGATTACTCGTTGACAAAAAGGAGAAACAAAAGCACAATCCCACGTTAATCCTTGTGTTTTGTCGAGATTTACTTACCTAACATTTGGCATTTCAAAGACGTCATGGTTCTTTGTGTACAAATAAAAGTAACAATTGCGAAATGAGACTTGTTTTATTCCTTTTAAAACACATTTACTTTTCTTATGAGTTTATTAAAATGATTATATGTAGAAATTGTATGTATTAATTTAACGTAGCATCAAATTAGATGCAGCAGAACCAGATATGTCTGTCTTTTTTTCCAGAGGTCTGGTAACCTCACTTTCTTCTAACCCCACACCTCCAGAGTTTTTGTTTCATTTTCAAACCACTTGAGGCAAATGACACCACTTGAACCCCGTGAAGCCACAAAATGCTCATAAACAGACTTTGATG
The DNA here is from genome assembly GCA_036365135.1 of Miichthys miiuy. Classification (NCBI taxonomy): domain Eukaryota; kingdom Metazoa; phylum Chordata; class Actinopteri; family Sciaenidae; genus Miichthys; species Miichthys miiuy. The sequence continues at coordinate 12,450,455 of CM071606.1, read as the reverse complement.
TGTAAACTCAGTGGAGTTCCCCTTTTTTATTTTCAAGAAACTTCTCCCAGTGTTGCAGCAACAGTATAATCCTCTAATCTCCATGTTCTGTCCTCCCTCCTCCCTGTCTCTGCCCTCATAGTTTAGAGACAGCCAAATCCACAGCCCAGGCAGCCACCATGGCAGCTCCGGTCGACCTCAACATGGCCTTCACCCAGCCAGCCTCCCCAGCTGCCTCCCCCACACCCACTCTGGCTGCCGTGGGCGCCCTGACCCCGGCTCACATGTTGGGCACCCCGTACGGTGCCATGCCCCTCTCCGGACTGCTGGGGATGAAGTCCGTCCCCTTTCTGACTCTGTCCAGCCCCGCCCCCACCGTGGCTGTCACTGCAGCACCGTCCCACACCACTCTGGCCGCGTACACCGCCAAAATCTCCTCAGCCAACTGCATCAAAAAGCCAGAGAGACAGAAGTTTGCTCCGTACTGACGTAGCCTCTGAGCTCTGTGTCTGGAGAGTCAGATGAAGGACAGCTGCAGTGTTCTTCCACAAACACCTGATGTAGCCATATCCGCTGGCAGAGATGCTCTTGACTTTTATCCTATGATGCACCAACAGAGAAGAGACCAATAGAGGTGTGGATAAAGCTATTAAAACTTATTTACGGTTATAGATAATTTGTGAGTTTCCCATGAATTGATGGACTGCTTTCATCGTCACCTCATCACTGTTATTGATCACTAAAAGAAGGGCTGGAACCTCACCTGAGAAACACATGTTTAGATTTTTACATGTGTATCTCAAGTTAGAGATCAGCTATAAGTATTTATCCTTCAATAAATTTGTAAATTATACTCAGATGACAAATGCTCTACTGTATGATGCTTTTATACAATGTCTATGTTTGCCTCTTGAAGTTTTTAAGAAAATTTGTAAATGTCTAGGGGAGGGGGGTTGTTTCTTTTTTTTTTAATAATCTGTGCTATGGTACTGTACTTTACTGTTCAGTGTTATGTTTGTTTTGTTGGATTTTATTTTGAATGTGCAACTTGTTTAATCTTTATTTATTAGTATTGTTTCATTTATTAAAAGTCTTTGTTTCCTGACATATTTGTCTCCTATATCTATCCTTATCTTTATCTGTAGCACACTGACACACAAAACACCGCCGGCCTGCTCATTTGCTTCATACGCAGTATTTGAACCAATTCAATGTCAAATTAATATAGCAGGGGGGGGGGGGACTGTACACAAAGAGATGCGATGCCAGATCCAGGTTATTTTTGTTTTCTTCCAAACACAGGCTGGATGGCAGCTTGTCATTCCAGTTGCCAGAATTTATGAGGGATGCTTTTCACATCATTTTTGTGCTCTTGTGCCCCAAACAATAACAGCAGAATGAGACAGAACAAGCAAACCCCAGAAGAGGCACACAAAAAAAAAGAGCTCTGCCTGCATGCCAAGCAATGCACTGACATGCATGCAAGTGTGCATAAACAACAACAACAACCAACAACAACACAAAAAAAGCAGACACAATCACATAGTTCTCTGTGCTGCGTGGAGACATTATAAAACTGAATTCACTCACTGTAAGTCCCTTAAGACAAAATACAGTGAGACTTTAGCACAGAGGAGTTTGTGAGGAAGAAAAGGACGCAAAAGAGGGAGCGAGAAGTGGAAAAATGAGGTGAGCCACAGCGATGCTGTAAAAATGAAATTCAGTAACTGCATCAACATGCACCACAGCATCATCATCCTCTGGAGAGGCAGCAAGAATCCTTTCATCCTATCTCTTCTCTCTATTTTTCTTTTTTTCTGTGACTGCATCTGGGAGATGTGAGACACAGAGAGTGTACAGTCCTCATTGTTAGCAAAGGCATTTGCTTTGAGAGGCAAACAGACAACTTCAATGTCATTCAGCTATAGTTCAGCAAGTGACAAGGCTAAAATATGACACAGAGGAGCCTTAAATTAATAATACATTCTTAATTTTCTATCTATCTATCTATCTATCTATCTATCTATCTATCTATCTATCTATCTATCTATCTATCTATCTATCTATCTATCTATCTATCTATCTATCTATCTATCTATCTATATATGTGTGTGTGTCTTCTTTTTATAAAACATTTCTGAATCAACTAAATACTTTGATGATTTAAATGTGTATTTAACATGTTTTATGAATCATCTTAATGGGTCACTTGTGCCACCTGTAGGCCACACATCAGTACTCATTTAATGAGACGGTGTTTATGATATTCACAGAAATTCGATTTGCTACACAGACAACAATATATTTGTTGCATTACCACATATCAAACAAACAAACAATATGTTTTAATATTAAAGTGTTATTTTAGTGATAGTGTGGTGAAGCACGATCTTAGGATCTTGGTTGTGTGATAATGTGTAAACACAATTAAGTACATTCACTCATACACTATATCATCAAGTATTTTAGGCTACTTTACACTACTACATTTCACATAGTTATTGTACTCCACCTCATTTATTTCACTCCTACTTGTGATTTTTAAAATGTATATCAGTAATAATATTCCATTCACAAATGCTTTTGATATTGCTTAACTTGTAGTGGCCTATTTTTATTTCCTACTTTTATTTAAACCTGCAGTAACTTTTTTTTTTTGTGTGTGTGTGTGTGTTTTTGTGTTGTTTTTTTTTGGCCGCCTGTGGTCTAAAGGAAACGCAACATTAACATATCATCACCTTTTATGTTGCCATGGTGAATTTATTAGGAAACAGCTGCTTATCGACACACCCAGCAGGCGCAGAGCAACATTTTCATTGATTTGGAGTCGTGTTTCTGGCCACCTGGTGAGTGTAAGCCCAATATTTACTCTTATTTCAGCACTATTTTTGGTCTCCTGAGAACTCCTGAGGGAGATATCTCTGTCTCTTTAGCTGCTAAAGGCTCCACTGTGTTCACCGCTAACTGTGTCTGGCTGCTGTTTGGTGCTGAGCAGGTAGTAGTGTACTGTGGGGGACAAGCAGTGATCAAAACAGTAATGTTGCAGCTAAAACAGTGAGCTGAAAGTCACTACAAAGCCTCTGTAAAGCTGAAAAGAGCTGTAGATTCGGGAGATAATTAAATGTATTAAAGGTTCATCACTGCTATAGACACTTTAAGCTGAAGCTCACACACTCACTCAGAAACAAAAACATGCATTCACCCCACCTTCATGTAGTTTCATGACAAACAGCGCCCTCTACTGTCCACTTTGACATACTGCTCCACCAATCACAGCACAGCACAGCAAAGGTAAAGGAGGAAGAGTTAAAGCTGATAAAAGATTGTCTTTAATGTTTGGCATCGTTAATGAATTCCATACCACAGCAGTTATGGGAGTAGGAAAACCACTTTTACAACCAAACACTGTTTGATCATGCTAACACCATATGTACAGGAAAGCACATTGAAAAGTGTATAAAGTATTTATATGAGAAGACTCAAAGTCAAGAACGGTGGAGACGGCCACAGTCTAATGGATTTGTCCTTTTTCAAACACTGATTATAGATATTTATCAATTACATTGATCTCTGGAGTACATGTATATACACAAAACAACAATAAACCTTTTTGGGGCGTCTGCAATAATTCTCAAAAATATTTCACAATACTGCTGTATGTACAATAACAGAATTTACATTGAAAAATTCTATTGTACCTATATTTTGAGCATCCCTTCAGTCACCAGTTATCCTCACAGCCATCAGGCTCACAGGAGATACTCACATATTGTATATATCTATCTATCTTTAGGTTCATCTCCATACAGAGTACAGCAGCTTGTGCGGTACCTGGGCCTTCTGTCTCGGTACGGTTTCTGAAATATGTTCACACAAACTGATGATCTCACATACAAAAATAGATGTTGTCTAGTCAGCTGACAACTTGATGTACAGTAACACAAAGCATCCACCTGCAAAAAAACAACCAGGAAAACAAGTAATTGTTAAAATATTAGCTATATCCTTCCAACCCCACTACATTGCAATAAACAGTGTTGTTCTTCTGCTCCACAAAAAAAAGTGAACCTCTCTCTCTAAGTCCGCCTTCTTCTTGAAACACATCATTAGTTTTCACACAACAGAAGGTGATCGAGAAAGAGCCGCAGGCAGGATAAGAAATATTAGCGCTACAAACCAAACAACAATCTGAAACCAAAGCGGGACAAAACCATACAAAAACATCACTAGGTAGATATCTTTTTGTTGTTTTTTTCCTTCAGGGAGCGTGTTATAGTGAAAGAACAGAGTGAAAAGGAGAGCGGCTGTCACTAAATGAGCTTCTCACAGTCCGGAGGAGAGGTCAAACTGCATTTGAGTGCACTTAAGGCAGGTAGGCGTTTCCAACGCTGTCTGAGTGGGCTCCTCGACTGACCACTCAGCGGGTGAGGGGGGTCTAGACAGTGTCATCAGACACAATGAAATGCCATTGCAGCTGTCCAGGGTTCAGCCCTCACCGCTTAATATGGTCTGACAGCCACACAGAGAAGGAAAACGATGGGCGGGAGAAAGAGAGAATTGTGTTAGTTTTCAGTGTCTAGCAGGTGGTTGAGGTGTGGAGAGTTCTTGTTCCATCCCTTCTTCATTCACCATGAACATGAGACATGATGGGTGTCTGTCACTGTCCTCAGTTTCCCCTCAGTCTTCCTCTAGAGATATCTTTGTCACACAAGAGAGACAAATAAAGACTTCTTCAACAAAGACTGAACTTATAACACTTTAAAAAAAAAAAAAAAAAAACAGCACTGCAGCTTGTGCAATACAAATATAACATCTCGTCTGAATACATTCACGTAGGTTTCCATACGCGTGGTACGGACGGGGAATCATCTGTGACTGAAGTTCATGTCCCTTGAGATGCCGGTCTGAGAGGAGAGCTGTGAGTCCAAACCTTTGAGACCTGCGATTCATGACAGCCCAGCAGCAACACGATTAGAGAGCGCCATTTGATATGATTCACTATTAAGGAGCACTTAACAGTGTTTTGAAAAACATAATGGACATAAGCCTTTGAAAACACTATAATGTATTTTGTATAATGTATTTATTTATCAAAATAAGAATTCATATATATGAAGCATTTAAAGCAGAGAAGTCACTTCACCGCGAGTAATCGCCTTCTGTCGTCGCCTCGTGTTGTGACAATGGCATGAAAAGCAAAAATTAAGGGAGTTCAGAGCTTATACTGCACCTGGGATCACGTTGGTTATGATCACGGTTGTCATATTTCACAAAACTGTTGTCGTATTATTCTCGAATGAAAAACATGCTCACAGACGAATTGTACAAGTGTGTACAATCAATATCAATTTCTGAACAAAGTTGATCTGTCACATTGTTCAACAGATCATTTTCTTTTAATTATATCTAAGAGGCCACACGGAGCAGTGACGGCAGTTTGTGCCTGTAGTTTGTGTAGATTCATCGAGGTTCGCTCCTTTTTTTTTCTTTCCTTCATGAGCACTGAAGTTAAAAGCATGAAGGAGAACACACTCCACTGTTTCACATAAGACTCTTTCTATTACTGCCCCTTTAACTTGGTGTGCAAATGAAGGGAAGAAGACAAGGAGGAGAAAGCTCTGACTGAACTATAGCTGGAGCCTCCTCATCACTGTGTCTCCTCGTGCTCCTCGCTGATGCACTGCTCCCAGGGGTGTTTCCCCTGGTCCTCCCTGTGGCCGTGAGGGGAGTGGAAGATCCTGCGGGGCAGCGGGATGGGCTGAGGCGGCAGCTCCTCCTCAGGGATGCATCCCTCTCTCAGGTAGGGTTTAGGTGGCACGGCTGGAGGCTGAGGCCTGCGGTAAGGGATGTGGTGAGGGCCGTGAGTGGGAGCGTGGTGGTGAGGCGGCGGCCCGTGGGAGTGGCTGTCCAGCCCGGGGTGGGCATGAGCGTGGGGATGTGGGTGGGTGTGCGGGTGTGAGGCAGGGCTGCGGTAGTGGAAGGGGGACCTGGTCCATTGTGTCGATCTCTGGTCCGCCGTAGTGGATGTGCAGGTAGGGAGAGGCCAAGTACTCATCAGGAGGAGACCACAGGTGACTAGGAAGAGGCTCCAGAGCATCGTTCCTGATGGGGCCAGGGTCTGGATACTGGCCTCCAAAGTTACTCTCACTCAGAGAGGAAACCCCACTGCTGGCGCTGCCTGACAGAGTGGAGTTACTGCCACCCAAAGCTGACTGAGGACTAGTGGGGGAGCCAGGAATCGGGTGGAGAGGAGACTGGAAAGAATGAGAGAGAGAGAGAGAAGCTGAATGAAAATGATTTATGTAGGAAAATAAAAAAATCAATAGTTTGCTGATGCTCTTGCGCTAACATTTGAAATTCAACTTGGATCCCCTTTTTTATCACTCGCTTCATTGTTAATAATAAATATTGTACGCTCGGGGGTATGAACCTTTTTCAGCTTCTAAAGACAGGTACGCCAGGAAAGGTTTGAGAACCAGTGATCTACATTAAAGGATGGAGCGAGCGCACGGTGTTGTCACAACCTGAATTTCACTTCACACATGCTGTCAGAAATGTTGTATAGTTAAATAAATGAGAGCAGATGAAGAGTCAACAACTACTTCATCATTCTGACATTGTCTGCATTTCAAACATTCAGCCACTTGAATATGGCTTTGTAATTATGACTTATACCGTGTCTACACTCAATCATCAAGCCTCGCATGTTATATATTTAATAAATTGACTGGAAGTGAAAACAATGTGTGGGAGCTTCTTTCTATAAAGGGTTTACCATGACTACAGCAGTCTTTGACTAACTGAGATTTTCTACTGTTTCTACGATGCTGCTTCACTATACTGATGAAAATATTATTCTTTTTGACCCTCTACGTTTATCTGACAGCTATAGCTAGTAGATACTTATCATATTAATTTTTTACATTAAGCAATTACAAGATAAGCTCATAAATTACAACACACTGTTATGGATTAAAAAAAGAGGTTCCCAATCTTTTTGGCTGGTGACCAAAAAACAAACGAGGGGCTTCTGATGTCTATATTCTGAAATTTCCCTCTAAACCTCTCTGATTGTTTCATTCAAATAACTGTTTGAGGCCTAAAGATATAAAATTAACTATTATTTTAGAATAAAAAGAAACACAGCAGAACTTATCAGCCCTGTCACAACCCCTCAGATTTATCTGTTGGCCCTTTTCAGTTCAGAGCCGCTGGTTTAAACTGCTTAACTGTATGTAAAGTATTTAAAACTGGCTTCACCTTCACCTCGACACGCAAGTAAAATGCTCTTTATACATTTAAGCATCAGTGTTAACAATCAAACATAAAAACAGTGACACATTTCTGCAGAATGAATACCGATAATACTGTACTTCTACTTTCAGTAAGATTTTGAACGCAGGACTTTCACTTGTCATGGAGTAATTCTTACATTGTTGTATTGCTACTTTCACCTAAAAGAAGCACTCAGAGTACTTCTTCTTCTACTGCATAGCAAAGCCAAAAATCAAACCACTTGCACATATATTCTACCCGATCCAAAACCAGCTGCCAGAACATGTTCCAGAAATGAAAGCTCTAATTACTTCTTGGCACAAAACTGATGCAAATATATCAAAACAAATATTTTGCTACAGAGCTGTTGTCATGATTATAATATTTCTATGATGGCTGTACCTTTCGAAGTGAGCGGACCGGCAGGGCAGGAGGAGGGTCACTGTTCTGATGGTGAAACGCATCACAGTGCATCAGGAAGTGTCCTGGAGAGTGAAAGTCACATGATTATTAATTCATACAAGAAGTTAGGAGCTTAAATTGTCTTGCCTCACATGCTCAGGTTTTGTTCATTTGCTAGCTGATAAATGCAGGAAGAAAAGTACATTTTAGTGTAGTGTGAAGTAAAAGGATAAAGTACCTGGTGGGAAGGACCTGGGTGGGACAGGGGGCATGATTACCCCTCCAGTAGAGGCTGGCATGTAGGACACCTGCTCCCTGTTCTCTCCGTCCAGACTCCAGCTGCTGGGTGCGTTTGGAAACACTGAGGAGGAATACATTAACATGTCAGCACACACTGTGATACATCTCGTCCTACGTAACACTGTACGCTTCAACCTTTACCTTTCTCTGGTAGGTTCATGTGAGGATCAGCACACGGCTTACAGGGGCTAACTTGCTGGAGTAAGGCACGCTGCATGTGGTTGTTCTGTAAAAAGAGACAGTTTTGTTTTTTTAAAAAGTCCAAACACACTTCAGAAAACACAGTTTTCAGTTTGTAAACATCATGGTTGGTAATATTATTGTATTTTTCTGTATGATTTAAAGAATCTCATGTCAACATTTATGATTATGAACACATTTTGATTTGTTTTACACACCCTGATCTGCCCTACCTGTCCATTCTCTGCCATGTTGTAGTACATGGAGTTGTTGGCCCTCTCACGATGAGATGGCAACAGTATCATGACTTCCCGGTTGTGTTTGGCCTTATCAGGTAAGGATGGAGAGCCTGGACCGACGAAAGATGTGACAACATTTATTATTGTACAACAGAGATTTCTTAACATCATGCATATTCAGATGCCTTCTAAAAGTACATATACTTTATGAGATATCAATTTTTTTTCTCTCAAGCGTCTGTCATTGATAAAACCTCCATAACGACATATAACAATATCATTTCTGCTGCTGTGTTACTCACCTCTGGCGCTCGAGGGAGCAGAGTTAATAATCTGGGAAGAGTTGGAGCGGATTGAGCTCAGGCTGGAGGAGGAGGGGCTCGGCTGCAAAACAAAATATATTCAAAATATACCAAATAATGTCCTGTAATAGTAAACTCATAGAAAAGAAGCTAAGTTATAGCCACAATATCAATGTTGAATCATGGGAGTATTATATAATATTTTACAGCCTGAAAAGACCAGTTTTCATAGTAGTTGCCATTTTTAATGTGAAATACCAATTCATCTCCATCTCATCTCTGTTTTTTATTTCTCACCTGCATGTGTAGTGCCTCCTCGGGGTGCTCCCCCATCAGGCCGTCGGTCATTATGACGAGGTTTCCCGCCTCGCTCGATGTGTGAGAGGACAGGGAGGAGGATGAGTGACGGATCGAACCCTGGAGGTTCAGAGGGCTGCAGGACAGAGAGAGATGATGTTGGAGACGAATGTTTATCCTCTGTAGAACCTGTGCAGCTAACTTTTATGTACCAGTTTTCAAACATTTGGGGGAGAGAGGACATTTTTCTTTCTTTTGTGTCTTGTTAGAGTGGTTAAACTTTACTTTTAGTTAAGTTTAGTTAAGAGTTTAATTCCGATTCTAATATGCTGCATGTACTGATAAAAGTATTTCTCTGGGAAATGTTTTAATGTACAATACACCCACCTTATGAGCCAGGTGGGGCTGCAACTCTAATTGGGACCTGCATATTCTCCTCCATTTGCCCAAAAGTAATTGTAGTGTGGAGGTGTTTATTAATATGTGTATTTCCTGTGAAGTTCAGGTGATCATGAACATTTAGAAGTTTAGTAGATGAAAAAAAGACTTAACTGTAAACTTTGACCACACTTTTCATGGCAACTTTGGATTGAGATTAGAGATGCAGTATAAATGTGTGTGTGTGTGTGTGTGTGTGTGTGTGTGTGTGTGTGTGTGTGTGTGTGTGTGTGTGTGTGTGTGTGTGTGTGTGTGTGTGTGTGTGTGTGTGACTGACCTGTGTCTGTGTATGAGGCGCACACTCTCAGGGCTCATGTGGCTGTGGGAGGAGAGGATGCCTCTGGGAGAGTTGACCCCTTGGCAACCTGCAGGGCCGAATCGATCCACGCCGGGCACACCCTGCTGGGACCCAACCATATACTGCTCTGAATATTTACACTGCCCACACATGCATTAAAACACACAGCCCACACTCATTACACTTCATCATTACTCCGCACATGTGGGACTACTCACATGATGTAAACCTGTCCTCATCATGTGGAACTGATCCACAAGCTTTTTGTGCAGGGGACGCATCTCTGGATGCACCAGCTTCTCGTGAACGGCCAGTCCTACTCCCAGAATGTGCACCTGTTCCAGGAAATGAGAGGATAAAGTACCGTTATTATGTCAGTATGTTTAACCAGCAGCTCTACGTATGATAAATACTGAAAGCCAAGTCTGACCTGCTCCTGCATCAGATCCTTCAGATGTGTGATCCTCTCTGTATCCTCTGGGTGACTGCTGATGTAGTCCTTATCAAAGAAGGCCTGGTGTACAGAAGTCAAAAGATGAGAATCTCTCACAACAACAATTCAATTCATAAACCAAATTCAATAAATCCACTCTACCTCCTGATATCTGGCAATGCCTCCATTCACAGCAGCATCTATGACCCCATTTAGGCACATGCTGAGCGGGTTGATGTTGCCATGATGCTGTCTGTGTTGGTACTGGCTGATAAGAGTCCGCAGCTCCTGGGTCTTATTCTCCACTACATAAATGGCATTCTCCAGAGGACTCACCTCCACCTGGAAATAAATAGATACGTTCATCCTAATCCTCGATAAAAGGGGAGGAAGTGTATATAAACAGTTTTCATACTCCCTCAGAAGCTTGGCTACCAAGGTGACTTCAAAAAACTAGAGAACGAATGTTTGAGCTCCTTACCACCTCTCTCCTTTCCACCTCAGCCCAGCGGGAGATCCCAGGGAGAGGACGGGACAGGATCAGGGTGGTTCTCTCAATCCACAGACTCTGTTAGACATTAGAGAACAGAGTTTACGCTGTCTGCCACATTAGGTAACATACTGAAGGCCTAACAGACTGACTGTGTGTAATGGATAAATAATCAGGCTAGGAAAAGTGAAACCTCAAAACAGAGTTTTAGTGCGGCATGTAGGTCAGTTCAGTAAAGAGTTAAAGCGAAAAGTCCTGCTGAGGTTTGAATCAAAATGTAGGTTACTATGTCAGAGGAAACTACAGCACAGTATCATGTCTGGTCCAAGTCTCTAAAGCCCTGCTGGTTGTAGGTTTTCTAGCACTGTTAGCTGCAGTTGTACTAGATTCAAGAGCGGTGAGAAAAGTAATGACAGCTTGCAATAAAATTTGCACTAAAACGTCCAACTGATAAGTGATAATTGACAAAAAAATTAAAATAGTTCATCACTGAAGTCATTTCTCAAGGAAAAATGCTTAACTGCTTAACATTGAGTGTTTCCTGCTTCTCAAAATGTGAAAATTTGATTTGGATTTTGGATCTAAAATGACTGAAATATCTATTCAATTTCAAGTCATTTCCTTTGTGCAGTTTTCTTTCTCTGGCTTATGTCGTCATGATTCTGGAAACTTTTCCTCCTGCTACATTACATCATTTTGCAGTGTTTATGACTAATGCACCTGCAGGTTCATGCAGGGAACTACTGTCAGTCACAGTTACAAAGGCTGCTACAGAGGAAAGTCATTTCTGGGTGAATATCTAATGTCACAATCACAATTTTAAGATTTCAACAAAACATGATGTGATGTGCCGACAAGAAGCTTCTAAAAAAAACATCTCAGTTCATGTGACTGCATTGGTGTTACATTTGATCCTTCTGGCTCTTTTTATCAGCATATTAAAGAAATCATGTTTTCCTAGTTAAACTCTGATGGCTGATACAGAGACCCTAATTCACGCCTTGTTTTATTCAGACTTGATTATTGTAATATTTTGTTGTTGTTTTATTATAAGTCTTTGAATGGTTCAGAATACTGCAGCTAGAATTTGAACTAAAACTAGAAAACATCACCACGATACACCAATTTTAGCTTCCCAACATTGGCTGCGTATCCCTGTCAGATCAGATTTTAAGGTGCTTCTGATGATTTACAAAATTGTAAATGGGCTCGCCTCCTTCATGCCCATCTGATCTGCTTAAACCTTATATTCCTCTCAGTCCCAATTAATCTGTTAAGCCTTGTGTTTATAGTCCATGTTTGACGTGGTAGTCTGTGCCTCATCCTCGATGTTTTAGATCTGCATATTCGTCCTCCAGGACATTCAGCCTCACCTCTCGTCTCCATTCTCCACTGTGTGCACGTTGTCCTTGTCTCTCTCTCCCTCTGTGTGTTCCCTGTCTGTGTAAAGGATGTGCTCGTGCTTTGTCTCTTGTGTGTTTGCGTAGTCTGTCCTCTTTCCAGGTCTCCATGGTGGAGAGGAGGTCATGCATTATTTCTTATATTCCATCTATGTTAACAATCATTCCCTATACTGTAGTTTTAATTTAAAAGTCTATTCTTTACACACAACATCTACTGCATGTCTGCACGTCTTGTAAAATCCATCTTCGGTTGCTCTTTCTTTCATTTTTCTCTGTTAAAGGGTATTTTAGGTTTTTCTGAATCAAGTTTGATGCATTTCCTGTTTACATCCGATTTCTTCATTGTAAAAAAAATAAACTGTGAGGCAGAAATGAGAAACTGAGAGTTGCACTGCTGGCTCGCCATACCCTGAACTCGTTCTCGCGGTCCTTCGGCCCCTTGTGGAAAGGCCTGTCATAGTGGAAGCGGCTCACATTGTTGATGCGGTAGAAGCTCTTAATCCTCTCGGGCACACGCTCCAGCTGAGGCACATCAAAAATGTCTGACACTGGAGTCACCGCATAGATCTGCAAGTCTAGAAGCCAAGTGTCAAGGAATTGACAGACAGAGAGACAGACAGACAGACAGACAGACATGCATATTCACAGAGGAGGAAGAGCACGAGGAATATTCAAAGGAAATGCTTACAGAGAGTGTTTGCTCTCACTGTCTGACTGTGATCCTATATGAACTGATTCACAGTGTAATCTGTTAGTTTATTGATCGAGTTAAATTAATGCCAACAAATTTAATAAGCGATTAATCGTTCAAGTTATTCATCAAGCAAAAATGACAAATATTCACTAAATTTTGATCTTTGGGTTTGAGGCTGTTTGTCAGTCCTAACAATAAATCACACTTTAATTCATAAATATTGAAATAATTGTTGGTTTTAGCCCTGTAGGATACACTGAGCGTCACTCTGCAGGATGGTGTCATCAGGTTGGTTGGGATGCTGCATGGCGATGGCTTGTGGAAATTCCCCCAGCATCCTTTGCTGGAAGTCCTCAAGCCGCTCATAGTCATAACCACGACAGACGAACTCCTTGTTCTGCAGAGAGGGGACAGCTGGATTTATTCAAGACTGACAGTGACATGCTCATGAGAAACTGATGCATATGACTCTGAGGGCTATAATAAAGTGAACTAATGTTTTAGTTTTAGTACTACAGTAGCTGTGAGTAGCTGTTTAATACTAGTGCTACTCAAAATAGGCTCATCCCAGTGCAGTCCTGCTGAGTAATATAACACATTTGCTACTTTAAATCTGCAATTATTGATTGTTTTGGCCACTTGGAGGCAGCAGAAACAAGTTGTGAATACAACATTAACATATCGTCACCTTTCAAGTTTAATTTATCACTAACTTGCTTATTTACAAATCTGGCAGTTACAGAGCAACATTAGCAACCATTTGGATTTGTGTGTCTGGTCACCTGACAAATTTAGTCCGATATTCACTCTCTTTTTCTCTTTTTGGTCTCCATCTCCTGAGGTGAATATCTGTCTCCTTAGCAGTAGAAAATGCTAAAGTTGGTTCACCAGCTAGTTTCTAAAAGTTTTGTCGTGTGCTGAGCAGGTAATGTACAGTGGCTTTTTAAAGCTTTCTTTGCTTCAGCTGTTTGAGTGGAGAGAGTCATTCAAAACAGTAAAGTAGCGGCCGGACAGCTAAAGACAAAGACTCTGTAACAGGGAGGGGAGCTGCTGATAAAGGTTTACAGTTTTCACATCGTCAAAGCTGCTTTAATGACATATATCAGGCAAAATCAACAGCGAATTTTACTTACTTGTTACTTTTCTGCACACGAAAACTGGAATTGGTTTCATAACTGACTAAATGAAATGAGATTGAGACTCATGTGACATTCATGATATCAATATCGAAGATGGCTGGTGGAGGGACAACCCACACAGCTCCAGATTTTTAATTAGCCCCACCATTTTTAGTCGTGTTACCGCTGCAAATCCCCCTGCTGATATTCCCGCCAGCACATACCAATATTACCACATATAAACTAGATGTGCTAAACTGGTACAACTTACTGCACATTATATACAGTCATTATATTGCTGGGAATTAATTCAGTATCAATCCATGGCTAGATTTAGAGGTATTTATTATCAACAACAGCTACTGCAGCTGGCGTTGTCTCTTGCCAAAGCATGAAGGAGCAGTGTGACTGTCTGCATCAGCAGAATCATAACTGTGTCAACGCAGACCAGATGAGACTAGATTTAGCGAGTCTTACCCTGAGGAAGAAAGGAAACTTCCTGCCGTAGAAGCCCATTCGGAAGAATTCTGGTTCAATCCTCTGCTGCTCGATGATGTTGTCGTAGTACGCTGCCTCCATTTTCTGCCACAGAATGATAAACATTCAAAGGAGTCATGATGAATAATGATTTAATCACACACATTACTGAATCCTCTGCATTTCCCAACGAGTGTGGGTGTGCACAGGTAATTAGGGCATTGTGTCTGACGCCATACGCACATCACACTGCATAAGAGGATGACAATGACAGAGGGAGCTGGAAAATCTCACCTTCCAGCATAACAGAGGACACTGGTTTGATAATAACAGCAGAAACAGGAAGTATGCAAGGCTTTACTTACCCGTATCCAGCTGAGGCTCTGATAATCATATAACGTCTCGTATTGGAAAGCCAGCTCCCGGCAGAGAGAAATTCCATATTCCCAGCACTGCAAAGTCATAGATAAATGAGGCCAAAGGTAAATAGAAGAAATCATTAAAGCTTAATTTATCCGTTATGATAATGAGAAATCATTAAAATAACAATGTGAGATTGGGAGGACTGTGTAGAGAAAACATGCAAAATATATAAAGCTGTTATATGAACACAAATTTACTAAAGGAAGAGGTTTATCGAGCAGCATACTAAACATGAAAAGAATATATCATCAGATCATCATCATTTGAAAGTAACAAAAACCTTCACATGAGTACATATGAGCCTTGTCTGCCGACTGAGCTATATTTATATTTCAAAGGTCAGAGGAATATCGTATTTTGAATTCAATATAGCTTCAAAATGTGTGTGATCACTGAAGACGACAATCGGATGTCAGACTTTCTGAAGTTGTATGTACATCAACATGCATCTGTTTAAATTATAAAGTTAAGATCAAAAGACCAATCAAGCCTTTAAAAATACCACAAAAAAACAGCTCGTAGGTTGAATTTCGTACTGAATTTGTATTTAATGTGATTATTTAACAAGTTAATGTATAATTTTAAGTTATATTATGACATTAACACAGAAATTTGGTTTATTCTGTTTTACTCTCTGTAATTGATTTGTTTTATTTTAGATTCGTTCTTTATATGTTAAGCATGTTGTAATGTATAAGTTTAAAAGGTGAAAAATCATCAAAATGTACAATTATTATTATTAAAACTGGCATTGGGATCCATATTTATTATATTTACTTAGAAGAAGAAGAAGATGATGAAAAAAATCTGATCTGATTTGTGCTGTAGAAAAAGGAAATGACACCACGTGTTGTAAAAATAGAGATATATAATTTTCACAGCAATAATTCATTAGTGTTACCAAACCTGCAAGTTGCTCTTTAAGCACATATAAATTTGTCCTGAATGAATATTAACATTCGTGAGAGCAGCTGATTCCACAGGTACAGAACGGCTACTTATTTGCTGTATGAGAGCAGCATTAAAAAATGAGAGATGACACAGAGTTAATGAAGGGGGCCACTTTTATTTCCTTCTCAGCCGCTCCCACAGTCCAGAGGGCATTGTCCTCTTCGAAGCACAGAGACCAGTCAACTAATTTAATTCTGTGGATGAATACCAGCAAGGGAGGAGTGATTCAGGGAAGCAAATCACATTTGAGCAGACATGTGACCCTGTGATGCGGACAAAGGCTACATGTTTGTATTTATAAGGTATTCAGTGTTTGCTTCAAAACAGAAAACTCTATCATGATACAGAATATATGCCAAAGCATTTTATTTTGATAATCAACTGTTTTGGTTCTCAGAAATGTAGAGAGGATGTCGCTTAAAATCCTGTGGTGGAACAAGAATATTTATTCAAGTGATGTGCTTAAGTTTGAGGTATTTACTTGACTATTTCCATTTATTACTATATTCGTCACTTTACACTTCTATCTTGCTATATTCAATATGATTTTCCAAATCAAACATATAATCAGCTTGGAAAAAAGATGGTGCACTGCCAAACTATATAGTTAAAATTAACTCCACCTCCACAAGCTTCAACATTTAAGTGCGACTTAAACTTTAATGAATCGTCCATCAGTAATAATAATCAAATAATATAATTATAATAATCATTTTTAATAATTTATAAAAACTAAAACACTTGTTGGAAGCATTTTTACCAATACTTCTGTACATTTTAGAGTAATAAGTGAACATTCTCAGTCATCCAGGTCGTTTCTTTAAGAAGGGTTAAATCTGGGTCAACTGGACTAAGTAATATTTGCATTTTTGTAGTAATTTTACACTGTGGTACTTTACCTAGTCAAATATGTGCAAGCAAAAGTAATTATTTTGAAAAATATATTTGTCATCATAACCGAACTATGGAAAAATCACCAGTGGCTGGCAAAAGTAAAAGTAAAATATCGTAAAAACTTAATTATAAGAAAGACTACAAGATTCTAATGAGGGTTAATGAGGGCGAAATGTAATTTGGGAACAGCTGCACTGCAGATGTGAACAAACAATCGCTCGAACATTGTTAAAAAAAACATTTTAAAAAGCTATAAAACTTAACTGGCTTTCATTTATCTGAGTTGTTTTAGATTCTGAGTCGTCCATCACAAACCTACTAACACTGTTCCACCATCCTCCATTTTCACGTTTTACTGCGCGAGCTTCAGTTGCAGCTCAGCCAAATCGGCGGGTCACAAATGATGCAGTGCTTTGAACTGGCTTGAAGTCAGTCAAAACAGGAGTAAGAGATACGGCAATAAAAATTGACTTGCCTTGCCCTTGTTGAAGTAGTGGAGGATTTTACGACTCAGGTTCTCCTTGCGTTGCCACTCACTCTGACAAGGGTAATGGAGGAAATCCCTCAGGGGCCGGTCCTCCCACTGCAGCAGCTCCCAGTATAGCAGCAGAGTGAAAGCTGCCTCTGTTGTGTAGAGGGGGTACAGGTCAAAGATCAGCAGAATAAAAGTGTATCGGTGATAATCTGCTCTCTACAGCTACAGATGTTGTCTGTGATGAACTGAGATTTTGGGTCCAGTTTTTTATGAACAGATGGCGTATGACACAAAGTGCAGTCAGCGGCACAGAGCACAAGTTTCCCACAGCATGGTGAGTATGTTTTGGTATACTGGTGACCAGAGGTGCAAAGTGCACCTGCACAGATGAAATTATATCAGCTGCTCTCTTCCCTGATTAGTTTTTCTCAGTTGCTTTGGAACAATCCCCAAATAAAAATCATGATATGGAATATATTTTACATTTGTAAATAGCTTCTATTCTTTGTATTCTGTGTTTTACTGTTACATATAAAGCACGTACTATAAAGACTCAATATCTTACATACTTAATATAAAGAACATACAAGAGGGGCGAAAACACTGACTGTAAATAAGTCCTGTAATGTTTTAGTGACTCCTGTCATACTGAAATAGTTTTTGAAACACGTTTTTGACTATAACAAAGAAAGGAGTCGTGAACCGATTTTGTTGACGTGTATCGTAAGCTATTAAACTAAAGCTGAAATGATTCATCGATTAATCAATTGACAGTAAAAACCCACTCAACTGTGAGGACTCTGTTTTCCTTTTTTTATAATAATAAATCAAAAGTCTCTGAGTTTTTGAGTCGTGCTCAATCAACAATTAGCAGATTCATTAATCTAATGCACTGAGCTTTTCTCTTCCTCTCTCTGTCTCTGCGTCGCATGTCCCATCAATGCATGATACAAACTTAGCTTCTTGCAGAGTTTTTCTGCTTTCCGGTCTTGCAGGTTCTCGTGGATCGTGACTACACCAAGATCGGTAATTGGTCGAGCCTGCTTCTGTGGTCCCGATGACACCCACTACAAATACTATTATTATCATTATTTATTTTATTGCTGCTGTGCATCTGTGTCTCTCTCTACCTATCTCCCTTTCTCTCTTTAACTCAAGCAGTCACGGCAGATGGACGCCCACCAATGAGCTGGGTGCTGCTCGAGGTTGCTGCCTGTTAAAAGGAAGTTTGTTTTCCTTGTCAGTGTCACCAAGAGCTTGCTAATGGTGGGAATTGTTGAGTCTCTGTAAATAATATTAACTTAAGCTAATGATTAGTTGCAGAACCTTAAATAAACAGCACAAAAACATGAATCCATTGCATCCACAGTCCACAGTATAACTACTTTCCAAGATGAATTCACATCTTTGGAGATAAGAAAGTTTTGTTTTTAGGCAGACAATGATTCACACCATAAAAACATGTGCAATCAAAGCCAACTCTGCAGCACAGTAATATGTGTTTCAATTATCTTGCCAGCTGCCTGTTGTTTGTTTTACGTAAGTGATGAATAAGGTTGCATTTAATTAGTCATATTTGGCTACATTTACATGCACACAATAAAGCCTCCACTGCCAATAATGTGAGTAAAGCAAGAACACTTAAGCCCTTTACACGATTACATAAACTGACAGCTGATTTCCTGTTTACATTATTGAGAACGACATTACCAGATTTGATTACATTTTACACCAAATCCTGTCTGAATGACTAATTTAGCCATTTTCTAACATGTAATGACACTGACAAGGAAAAAAGAGCTGGTGTTCAAGACGCATTATTATCTCAACCTCTCCTGACATTTAGCCTGTCAAATGTATTTACCTTGTAAGTCTTTGTTTTCATCAAACTATCTATTATCTATGGCTGAAGAGGGAATCCAGACAGCTGTGTGATTCACCAGTTTTCATAACACTACCCCAGAGTCTCTTTTTTGATTGCTGCAGTTAGACCTACTCTACTTTTTTTGGATGCAAACTATCACATTTAAAGACATGTTTTCAGTCACTCCCGTCGATTAGACCTCCACTCAGGGCGGCATGTGCTAATAAGAGTCATAAAAATAAATGATAAACATATGTGCCGCCCTAACAGGAGCAACAAAATTAACTGCAGAGTGAGGATAAAGCACAGTCTGTGCACGCCCACACAATCCTGAAGGTGCAGTCAAAGTCGGATTTCAGCAGGCAAAATATACCTGCAAGCAGCATCCCTCCTTCTCTGCTGCTGCTATATTATGCAGTGCAGTTATAAAATAAAGAAACAATCAATATTTCATGAATGAGAAGAAGAGAACTGGCTGGACAAAGGAGAGCAATGTGATTTTCGAATTCAGTCAAAACACAACCAGATGTGAATAAAACTCCACCAGATTTTCATAGAAATGAATGGGAAGTGAAATACGATCTGACCACAAAGATCAGCTACAATGAGTGAAATCGCCTGTGTGATTCGGCCTTGGGTATGCAGGGACATTAACCAAAAGAAATACTTGATTCTGTTCTACATATCATGTTCTTTCCTGCAGACACAAGCCTCTACCACCATCCATTCTGCTTCTTCTCCAGGTGCCTCTATAGGTAAAACCCAACAGGACAAAGGTGAAGTAAAAGCCTGTTGTTTCTCAGTGCTTGCCTAAAAATGTTATACCACTTTACCTGGAACAAAACTTCCACCATGCGCTGTCCAACGTGAGGTTGTATTTCGGGCCTATACCTCGAGGGATCAATAAAGTATCTATTCTAGTCTATTCTGTTACCTGTGAAGTCTTCTGCTTGGAGATGCAGGTCACACAGCTTGTGGATGTAACGGATGTACATGTCCTCCTTGTTGACCTCTGATTTATAGAAGTTCTGGGGTTGAAAAAAAAAAAGAAAACAAACAGTTTAAATCTTATTCCGTGTGTGGAAATATTCCTAAATGTCTGGATGAATGCCTCACCATTAGGTTGACAGAACCACCAATTTTCTTGTTCTCCATCTCATCTCCTTTCATGCAGTCCCTAAACATAAACAGAAATGGGTTTTTTTCTGTCTTTGCTAGTCTAATTTCATGACATAAACCATTATTACTATTACTGTTTGTGCAGCTTAACCTGAGCATACCTGTAATCCAGCAATCGCTCAACAAGTCTTGTGACTGATGTGACAAACGAGATCCCCGTCTCTCTCCAGGTCTCCTGCTCTATCTTCTCCAGCAGGCTGCACAGAAAATACAGTAAGATGTTCTCACTAAAGGTGACGAGCTCAGGGAGCAAACAGATATGAATCAAAATGTGTCTTAGTCTTAGCTGCGAGGGCATTTCACCTCACCTTGGATAAGGACCAAACAGCTGCGTCCTGTAGTGTGACAGCCAAAAAACACACGGAGAAGTACGTTAGAAGGAAATCACAGGAGAGCAGCATTAATCTGGGTATCACTTCACAGGCTCACTAAACACAGGTTTGATTCTTACAAAAGGCTGAAGAGCTCTCTGTGATTATCATCGCCTTTCCCATCCGACACCATGCTGTCCAGCTTATCCATCAGCTCTGCTTCCACCTACGCACACGCACACGGACATATATTCAGCCAAAAGATGTGGGTATGTTGTGACAAAAAGCTGTCCATTTTTATCACAACAACTGCCACAGCACACAATCTGTACATCATAACATAATAATGTCATAATGACCTGCTTGAAGTTGCCGTTTTTCCTCTGCTCCCAGTCCATCATGTCGTGGAAAATTGGGATCATAATATTTCGAACCTCAGTCTGAGGCACCAGGGTGACACCAAGGAAGGGACCCATCATTCCTGGGATGAAGTGGGGCTTGTTGTCTCCTGGATTACACAGATTCACATTGTTAATGTCATAAAAATATAAATGATGTTGATTCACTGTGATACATGTGCGTGCGTGTGGAGTTGGGTCGACGCACCTAATTTCTGCCACATGCTAAAGAGCTCGTAAGCCATCATCACCCTCATATCACCATACCTGCATAGAAAAGAGTGGGAAGTGAAATGTAGATTAGATAAATACTGTGTTGGAAAGAGTACACACAATAAAAATACACTAGTTTCTCACTTGTCAAGGACTTTCTTTCTTTTAGCCGGGCCGAGCGCCTCTAGCTGCAGACTGGGCTGGTTGATGTACAATACAGTGAGGCTGAAAAAGGAGTTCCACACCTAAAACAGAGAAAGACAAAAGTGAATAAATGCTACGTTTAAACATTAAGTTTCAGAAAGTGAATTATGGAAACGCATCAGACATTTTGTGACTTTGTGGTGTGGTGGATTTCCTGAATGCTAACCCCCCCGCTGTTCAGACACACACCTTGAAATCAAAATCTGCCTCTGAGAAGTTCTTGTGCAGAGCCGGAGAGAGGAACTGTGTTGTCACTACGATGATACTGCAGAAAGCAAACATTACACTGTCAGCTTACAAAACGAGGTAGCTGCCAAAAATAGATGAAGAAATTTGCAACACAAGCGTCACCTCCGGAGCAGGATTATCTAAAGAGAGTCTGATCTAATGGTTGGCTGTATTCCCTTACCATCTCCGGAACAAAGGCTGCACGACAGAAATGGAAAAACAGACTCACTGACTAGTTAGAAGCCTCATGACACTCCAGTCTCGAGGGAAGATAGTCAGTTTCATCAGATTTCGGAACACGCAGAAGATCTTCAACAGGAACTCCTGCCAAGGAATATATTAAGAGCGTGCATGCAGTTAAGGTATGTGGTGAGCAGGCTGTAGCAAAACGCTGCAATCACGCTCGGCTCCGTGACTCAGAAAGTTTCTCACCTTCAGCTCCTCCTTGCTATGGAAGTTGTTGAGTAGATGGTGAAAGTGAAGCTCTGTCATCTGTCGGAGCAGAGAGAGGAGGCAGGAAACATACTCCCCCTGCACGAATGAAAATGACAGATATAGACACACATAATTAGTTAATCAACTCAAGATATTCACTTAATTCCACCTGTTTTTGTGACATTTAGTAGAAGCTTACCGTGATCTCTGCAGTGCACTGGGGACAGCGTTGTCCTCTGGATGTCTCCACAGAATGGGACTTGCTCATGATGGACAGCAGAGTCTGCAGCAGCACATCCAGGAGGCTCTCCACCATCATCTCAACTTCCTCCTGAACAGAAGACTCCTGACACGCAGAGAGGAAGTAGAAGGAAGCAGAGAGTCAACAACAGAGATGCACACAAGCTGCTAAGGAGAAATTCCTTAGTGTTTGTCCTAACATGCACAACAATATTTCAAAAGGAAATGTGATGTTCAGATTGTAATCACGTCCGTCATACATGTCTGAAGCACTGTACATACCATAGAGCTAGTCTTAATTATGGAAAAGATGCTGCTTAGGATCCCAGAACAGATGAGCAGCTCCCTCTGCTGGCGCAGATGCAGGTGGATGTGATGCAAAACTACCGGCAGCAGAATACTACGAGACTCTGAGAGAAGAGAGAAAGAAGAAGAGAAGGAACGAGGATGAAACTGAAAAGCTCTGCATTCACATTAGACTTGCATGTATTCTTGTTTTGGTATCTTCAGCAACACTTTATATAAACCTTCACATTTGTCTCACCAGGGAAGAAGAAGAGGCGGCTCTCAACTGTACGAGCAATGGACTGCAGTTTGACTACATCCATAGACTGGCCGATGTCCACTGTGCTAGGCATGCTCCCTAGGGTGCCCCTGACATATTCAGCTACCTCCTGAACAGTGAACATCTGCAGCAGCTCATCAAAGATATCAGGGAAACTGTTCAACAGTGCTGCCTGGGGGGAGAAACATAACAAGGACATGGAGAAGAAATTTGTAGTATACATACATACAGAATAACGTGTCAAAGACGCTACACTTACATGTCTAAAAACATCACAATAAATGCCACTTATAGAAAGATATTTCTCTTCTGAGAGACACAAAATATCTCAAAATTAAGCCTGCTATTAATTTCGAAAAGGACCACCAAGAATTTATCTGTTTCCCCAACCAATCAATATTCGTTTTCCCAGTTTAGTCTCAAATAATCTGCACAACAGCCAAATCTAAAGCACCGTCTGCATATCAGTTACTTAAGAATACATCATCCTGTTTGTGGAGGCTGGTGGACGTGCAGCCTCTGCTGCATTGTGGGGGCGCTGTGACTTACTGAGATGGATGACAGCCCCAGAGCATGACCACACAAAGGCATGCAGCTGATCACACCCCTAAACTGTCCAAGAGCAAGCCAAGGATGGGGCAACAGTGGGGGAGGGAGCGAAAGATTGAAGCATCAGTCAACAGAATGCACGAAATAAAATAGTGAAATAAGTGAAAGGAGAAAAAACAAGTTAAGAAACAAAAATGAATCAAAGAATCGTGGATGCAAACTGAGAGGACGTATAAAAGAGAAAACAAAACAAAGATAAAATGAGCGCCGTCAGTGCGGCAGACAGTAAAAATGTCATGAGGTGTGAACTATCTGACCTGCGTGAACACCAGGTTCTCTGAGCTTCGGCTGTCCAGACTCAGGACGAAGCGGATCGACTGGAAGAGCTCTTGGATGCTTGCTCTGAACTGCTCCTCCTCCATCCCGCAGGTGGCTCTCGAGTACAGGATACGAGACTGGACGATGAACTTGAACAGGTACTCCAGAGCCTGAGGCGGGTTTTTGGCAGGATTCAGACAGAGACATACACTCAGCTAAGCCACGCGTCATTTCGCAATTCCAACAAACACAACAAACAATGAATAAACACTGAGTACTGACTGAAGTTTGTGGTTGATCATCCAGAGAAAATCAATATATAAAACAAATGTTTCCAATTTTCAGGTCTTGTAACAGAATATCTCCTCGCATGATCTCATCGGAAAAGGAAATACAAAGACCACGTGGGAACGTTTCACTCTGCACATGTCAATATCTGCAGATAGATTATTGATAACTTCCTTTCTCTCAACAGGGACCTCACTTAAAGAGGCCTTACATGGAGTCACATTACTCCTTATCAGCCGTTTTGTTTGACCACTTCCCCGTCTTACTAATCAATCCCAGTGGAAGGAGCCACGATGGCCCAGAGAGGAAGTGTGTGTGATACTTTACCCTCATGGCTTCTTGGATGTGGTCCTGTCGGACGACCTCAGCCGAGCGGTCCATGTACCACTTCAGACATCGGATCAGCTCTCTGCAGGTTTGAGATTCCGAGAGTTAATATCAAGTGTAACTTTGTCTAAATCCAGATTTTTATCTTTGCTTTCAAAAACAGTTAAGTAAATGTTGTACTTGTAGGCGAGAGCGCCAGCAAAGTGGTTTTGGATGTAAGAGTCCATGACGGGTCTGAAGTGGTAAAAACGGCTGTCCCTGAGCAGGTTTATGATGAACACCTAAACACACACACACATAAATAGATGTTATGGTTATTTCCTCTGCCTGCAGGCAAATTAAATCATACGCTCGAATATGATTCTGCTCTTTAATTTTCCTACCAGTGACTGAAAAACCAGCGGTCCGTATTTATCAGTGTTGTCATCTAAAAGACAGAAGAGCGTATCCAGGACATCTCGCAAGAACTGTGATGAGAGAAAGCAACAACACATTCAATCACATTAAAGGCCTCACTGGTGACTAAAATAGAAACAAAGGGTAGCCCCTTCACCCAAACACATTCTGAAATCATTACGTGACTTTTTTATGATGTTTTACTTCAATTATTTGTTCATACTTAAAAGCTCAACATGCATTCTGGATATAAAATCACGTGATTAATATTAGAATATCATCTATAACTCACTATAAGCACTTTGGATCCAGTTTTTCTGTCACGAAACTGAATCTGTCTCCTCTTTCTCAGCCTAAATATTCTAAGAGAGGTTGTTTTGTTGCTGTTGAAGCTAAATATTCTCTGTAGTGTATCAATAGATGAATAATCTGATGACAGTGACCTTGACAATCTCCTCTCCACTAATCTGACGTAATCGCCCGAGGATGTCCAAAACCCGGTCTGGATGGGCTTTCCAGTTTAGAAGAGCCAGAAGGTCCACTGAAAACAGAATAAAATCAGGTTGAAATTAAATAAATAGAGAGTGATCTAATTAAATATAAAGATGAGCATGTAAGATGTTAGATTACCATTTTGTGTGAGTTTGGTGGAGCAGAGTATCGTGGAGACCCAGAAGGTTTCTTTGGGGCTTCTCTGGAAGGGCAGGTTGGCCGGCAGGTTGGGGCAGCTGTTGAAGTCCTCTTTACAGCAGGGCAGACTGAGGTACAGGCCCTGATTACTGAAGGTGGCATTTTCATCACACTAGAGGATAGATACCAGAGTTGACAGAGATAATTCATTAAGGTTTGGAGACTTTTGTTTGGAGACATTAGTTTGAGGAGCTTTCTGAGGTCATGTGACACTACAACATGCTCGCTAATAATTATTGCGCCACCACACAATATTATTTTAAGGGTGACAATAACACGCTAACAATAAGTTACATTGATCAGAGTACATAATACTAGCATTATAGAAACGTAAGCATGTCCGATAGGGATAAACTGCTGTGTATACCCTAACTGCTGTGGTCTTTTTTGAATTTTAGGGCCTTGAAACGGGAGTCACAGGTCAGAAAAGCCTACCGACAAAACACTTTTTATGGTACAGGCGTTCAGGGCTGTTCAACTTTCACAGAGTAGCTACTGTTAATGTTTCGATGAAGGAGAGCAGACAAAATGGGTGGTGCATTTTATTATGTGTCGTGAGAGTTAGAGCAGACCATTACCCAGGGTGCACTGCTGAGAAAATACAATAAAGTCATACAGAGAGCTGCCAGAAACCGGCATCCAGCACGGGACGCCCCACCGACACAGAAACACACCCACCACTGCTGGGCCAATTTAATGCACTCAACTTTTAATAAATGAAGAGGTCAAAGTTACAGAGACACCGAGAGAGACGAGTGTGTCTTTCACTTCACCTTTGTTCTTATATAAAGACAGTCATGATTACATTACAGTGTGCACTGGTTACCTACATACCTTGTACACATACAGCTCATGGCTTTCGTCCGACAGTGTGGTCCCGTCTTCTCTCATCAGAGGAGTGAAAGCAAAACCAAACAGTTTTTTCTCTCCTTTGTCTTTAGCTAAAATGAAGCACATCATTTTATTAATCATGCAGCATCTACACAGCACAAACCATACTTGTATAACTCATTGCATGATCCAATCTGTCCTAGTAAACCCATGTACCACTGGGTTGTATTAATGACTCACTGGAGCAATGTCTGAACTCAAAGCGTAGGTGGGACCCCCTGAAACGATCTATGGGAATTGGTAGTTTGACCATCTCACTCCAGCGAGGCCCATTGTTGTGGTACAGGACAAAAGAGCGATATTCACTGGTGTTGGGCTCCCCGCTGCCCAAACTGATGCAGTCCTGAGAAGAAAAGCAGCATGGTGGATTATTTTTAGTGACATATACAGATAATGACGTATCAAATTAGCGTGTGCATGTCTGGGAGGAAGTTAAACTCATTGTGACTCATAATGATATGGTGCACAGGAGCTCATGAACATATGTGTCATACTTTGAGTGTGTCCCCGTCGGCGTAGAGGACGTAGAGAGTGACTTCGATGTTCTTCTGGACGCTCTTGCCTCCCCTCTCAAACTCCCCACGCTCCAGGGTCAGGTACAGGTCATTGCGTGTGTCACCTAGGACATTAAAGAAACTTTAATTAAAGGGAAATCTACTTTTTTTTAAAGGTCTTGGGGAGTATTACTGCATAAAAAATGGTATGAAGCCTTTTGTGGCTCTCCCGTGTTGTTGGCGGTGTGGCAAATGGATGTAATATAAGAAGATTCAAAGATCAACCAGTCACTGCATACAGCAAGTTTTCTATCTTGCATGTTTGCTTCTCAACATCACCCATGGACACACACACTTTATACCGAGATGGTGTAACACGAATACAATTTGCTTTTCTAGGCTCTGGGAAAGTTTTACTATTATGAAACCTACACCGAGAAAATGATTTACTGTGTTTGCAGTTTGAGGAATCCTGTCAACAGTTTTACAGTAAAGGTATATGGGGGAAATAGTTTTTGGCCTGCAGGTGATTTTCCTGTTACAATACTGTGAGCGGCCACTGGGACAAACTATCAGCAGGGCTCCTACAGTTACACTTTCCACAGTTGCTAAAACACGAAAACCCATTCTCTGTGCCCTAAACCGAATTTATTGAATAATTTTGAACACATTCTCACTCACTAAAACACATCTCTCTCTCTCTCTCCCCACATTCCTGTCACTCTTCAGCTGTCTCTATCAAATAAAAACCAAAAAAAATATCTTTGAAAAAAAAAAAGAAAGAAAAAGAGTCTCTGCATGGCGATATATTTAAAGCAGCGAAAATCTCCTACAGGCGACAAACTTGGCCTGAGGTGACGTAGGTGTGTAGTCTTGTCAAGGTTGGACTGCACACATCATACAGATGTACAGTGAATGAAGTCCTCTGGTCTAACCCAGCACAAACACGGACCCCCTCGTCTGTATTACTATATCACTGGCAGTACTTACAGTCTACAATATGCTCTGTACTAAGTAGTGAATGTACATTTTTATAGATTTTTATTGTGTATAATAAATGCAAAATGAGTTATTATACACAATAAAGATTTTCCGTAGCTGCACGCCCTGAACAATGTGTTTTCCATCTTTTGATGTAGTGATGTAATGGACTGCTTAAGAATGTTATATACTGACTGGCTGTGCGTATAATACGATAAAGATAAAATGGTTTTGAGGCGCTTTATCTTGCCAGAAGAGTCAGAGTTTTGTGCTGAGTTCAAGAAATGTGTCTCAGCAATTGTGAAAAACTGTAACACAGCCATGGTGTGAAGAAACAAGTGAGGTTACCAACCTCTGTAGCCCTTGTCTCTGATTAAGGCTAGTGGCACCACATTAGCCACCACTAGAATAACACACACAATCTCCAACAGAGCTGCAGCAGGCGAGATGTATTATGTTTTTGAGAGGTTTTGTTACATCCTGCAACAATGTTATAGGAGTGTAATCAGCGGAGCATTCCTTTAAGCTAGGATGTCATGAGGAAAATCACTGCCCTGCAGCACAGTCTCTTGTTTGAGGTTCAGTGTTGCCCACAACAACAAGACCAATACTCTCCAGAAATTCTCAGACTACGATAACAGACATGTCTGCTGCTTTGCCGATGTTAATAAGTTACAATGTACACGTCAGCCTCTGCTTCACTGTGAGTGGTCAACATAAATTAGGAAGCCGTGCGGACTGAGATGTGCACCGCACGTCATTGTTCTTGTCAATGAGAAATGACCCCGCTGAGTTGTAATACACTGTAGCTCATGACTGCCTCAGCACCTTTTGTAAGGTCAGCGTTTAATGGGATAAATATCAGTGGCAACAGTGGAGGAAGATATTGCAGTTATTTATAAAAACAGATTCTGGTTATTTATATCCAAGTCATTTCCTTGGGGACGGATGAGTCACAAGGGCTGATATTGGGAGGTATTTCAGGCTAACTGGAAAGGGGCTGGAGAGGGGAGGAGGGCAGAAAGGAAGAGAAAAGAGAGAGGAGAGGAGAGGAGAGGAGAGGAGAGGAGAGGAGAGGAGAGAGGAGAGGAGAGGAGAGGAGAGGAGAGGAGAGGAGAGGAGAGGAGAGGAGAGGAGAGGACATTCTCAGTGGACACAAAGTATTATCTGATGAAATATATGGAAATAAACACACACCTCTCCCTTTTTCTCTTTCTTTAAGTTATCTCTGAAGACGTCTGCTCCTCATAATTTGCTCAGCACATGACCTAAATGTCGATCTCAATGCAAATTGGGAGTGATGGACTGAGAGTACCAGTGGTGGAAGAAGAAACCTTTACTTAAGTATAAGTAACAACACAACAATTGATGATTACAGTCCTAGTCCTACATTCAAAATGTGAAGTCAAATAACAGAAGCACTATCAGCTAAATGTGCTTAAAGTATGAAAATAATGTGTCTACCTCTAACTATGTACAGTTTAATAGTTAAGTGTTCAAACCTAGAGGTCGTACCCTCTTGGTAAAAGTTCCCAAGATAAATCCAGGGGTTCATGAAATGATTAATGAGCTTTAAAAGAAAGAAACAACAAAGTTGTACTCCACATTTTTCTGTGTAATTTTGCTGTTCTTGTGATAATTTGCCTATTTGTCTCTCAAACAGTTATTTAAATTAAACTCTCTGAGAGCTTTAGAGGAGGAATGACAACCCACAGACATCTGAAATGTAACAAGAGGCTCAAGTCTAGTGATATAAATATAAAGTCAATGGAAATACTCTAGTAAAGCACCCCAAAATTGTAGTTAAGTACTTGAGTAAATGTACCACCACTGTAAAACACAGATACAGCACGTGCTGTGAAACTAACTTATGTATGACTATTTCATCACCCTCGCCCTCTCTGCTCTTTCCTCTTTCTAATGCTATTTCCTGCTGCTTTCATCTATTCACTCTTTAAATACCATCCTCACTTTTTCTTACATCCTTCTTGCCCTGTTATTCTGCTCCTTCATCTGCATCCTGCACAACCCTGATCTGTGACCTTCCCCCTCTTTTCATTCCTCCAAGCCATCTGGCCTCTGGTCCCCACCTCCTCCCTGAACCTCTCTGGCCCCATTACCGCCTACTGCTCTTTGCCTCCTTACCTGGCAGGATGACATCTGGGAAACCCAGTTTGCGCGTGAGTGCCAGGGCCCGGTTGAACACAGCCTGGTTCTCCCGTTTGATCTGCTCCAGCTCACCCCGAAGCAGCTGCAGGGAAATGATGAGGCCTGGGGTGCAGAAGGAGGGGAGGGTGGGTATATATATATATATGTATGTGTGTGTGTGTAAATGGAGGGGGGAAAGGGCAAATGAAGAGGTGTGGGGTTGTGGGAGGAAAGTGGAATTGAAGGGAAATAAGCGAAGGGACCAAGAAGAAGGGAGGGACAGAGGGGTATTTAAAGGACATTAGTCAGAATGTGGGGGAGGAGAAGACAGACAGAGAAGTGGATGGAGAGACGTGATCAGAGCCAGGGACAACAGAGGGAGGGAGGAGAGATGGTGTTGTGGAATTACGCAAAGAAGCAAAGGAAAAATATGGGTACTGCACAAATCTAGTGACAGATTTTTGTGAGGCATGAGTCACGTATCAAACTGTGAGATGCTCATAAAAAGAAGCAGCAGTGAATGAGGAGCGTTCACGCTTACAGTGGAGCCATTTTGAAGATTCCACACAACAAGACTGTTTAATACCAACGGCACCAAGTGACCTGCGTTACAATGTGTTTTCTCCCTCAGGTGATTATAATCACTGTGACAGTGATATATCTTCTGTAACGTAATGTAATAAAGTACATTTAACTTGATAAGTATCAGGGTATAGTGTACTTTATGTGTACTTTAATTTTAAAACCATTTATAGATACAATATGTGAACGTCTCTTTTTGGCTTATCCAGTGAATTAAAGGAATAGTTGAACTTTTAGTGCAGAATCTAAGCTTATTAAGTAGCCTTCAGTTATATAAAACTGAATATTTGGGGGTTGGTCAGACAAAATAAGGTCACCTAGAGCTCTGGGAACTATTTTCTGACATTTTAAAGATCAAACGATTAACATTACTTTACATTTAGTCATTTATCAAATACTTTTATCTAAAGCGACTTCAAAAAAAGGGGAAACAATCAAGGTACACTGCAACAAGGATGCGTTGGTGCTGCAATAAGTACTACTCGCATTCAGCTTTAGCATGTCCAGTTGTTGGTGGTGCTACAAGAGGAGGTACTCTCTGCTCTGGTAGGGCGTCTAATTAGGATGATCAATCTAGAAAATGCTCGGCAGCGCTATTTGCTTTCTTACTAAGAGTGAGATGAGTTTATTGACGCCACTCACTCTTACTTGTTCTTTAAATATAAAGCTACAGCCAGAAGTCAGTAGCTTAGCTTAGCTTAGCTTAAGTTTCTCCCTCTTGCCCAGGAGCAAAGAAAGACAACAAAGTGACATTTTTACACTTCTATTTTTGTTTGGAATAAACAAACAGGATACCATGTGTTAATGAGCTTCAGAGGTGCTGTTAGGCATTATATTTTGTCTTTCTTGGAAAGTGCCAGGCTAGCTGTTTCTGGGTATCTTATTTACTGTACAGACGCGAGAGTAATACTGATCTTTTCATCAAACTCTCTGCAAGAAAGCAAAAAATGCCAAATGCTGAACTATTCCTTTAAATATCTGGAAAAATCCTGTAAATCCAGAATTAAACCAGCTTTTTCATTAATGAACTAACATAATACAACCAGAGGTAGTTACCTCAGTATAATCAGCATAAAATGACTGATAGTTACATGATTTTTGTCATTTCATGACACCTACTGTCATATCAACTCAACACTATTCACAGTGATCAACACTGTATCATGACAAATGATGTTTAATCCACAAGATCTTATAAGATTATACATTACAAATAGCTTTCACTTGTTCTTGGGGATCATTTTGGTTTTATTGATTTTATTGTAAGCCAATAACAGCAGCATGTTTGTCTCCAGAAACAATGTCCTGTTTTTTGTAACGACCGTATAAAAACTGTGGACAGCGTGTTTACCGTGATGCTGTGTCTAGAAAAACATGTTGTTGTATCATTTTTAAATGTGATTTTTTTTTAATGCTTTCAGAAATAAGTCATGTTTCAAAAGCCATGGTTGCATAATGTACTCTTCAGCTTAATTTAATTTACTTAACTTACTTAATTTGATTGTCTTTGAGCAAGCGTGTGTCAACATTAGCAACAAAGTTGACTTCTCTCTATTTAAATCCTAACCAAGAGAACAAAAAGGTGCAAATTTAACTCCCTGGAGATCAAACAGGTAACAGATCCGTGGAGACAACTTATTTACCATAGTTAGTGCTGGGAGCTGAGTACTTGGTGTTGGACTTGCGGATGATGTTCTCGTGTATCTGGTACCACTCGTTCTCATTGTTGCATCTGTAGAGAAAGACAGTGGGGTAGGATGGTTAACAACGCACCCATTAGAGGGTCCAGATGGAGGGATCAGGATTGTGCGCATGGGGACTACATGAACAGCATGTGTCCCACAGACGATTTCCTCCTGGAGAAAAGGTAGCAGCAGGGGGAGGTGCTATCAAGCAGCACATTAGCCCAAATGCACAGCTCACTAAGCAAACCTGACAGCCAGCTCTCTACCAGCCTTTTTCATTACTGTGGGCCCGTAGGCCCCTGGGATGGCATGGGGAAATGCACAGACTGGAGCGTTATAGGAGCCGACAGTTTGGAAGCAGCTCAGCACTGAATCACTGCTTGCTTTTTAAAGGGAAGAGCACTTCGCCTCGGCAGAGAAATCCAATAAAACCGACAGCTTTCTATTCTAGAAATCTTTATTTCACACGGAGCCGTATAGTTATCCTGAAAATACTACATAAGAAAAATGTCATACAACATGATGTGTATACAACATACAACAATATGTGTATAAATGACCTCTGACCCGGAGCAGATGACGAGGAGGACAGACGAGACACAAGGAGACAATCTAGTCGACCGACAAGAGAAAACGCTGAGCTTGGTGTTATTTTTCTTCGTCCTTGCTCAGTTATCAGTGTCATCTCTCTTGGTCTCTTCCCTTCTCCTTCCTCTGTGTCTACCCTTCTCCTCCTTCGCTGACTTGGCCAGCGTACAGGAGTGGCTCTCTGTGGCGAAGCCTAACAGAAGCAGCCAGATTCACAACACGCCAAGTGCCCTATCGCTGGCCCAGGGTGAGCAGCTATTGATTTTCCAGAGGACACTTCATTATCATTCTGGTCAAAACACACCAGGCATCAACACTGAAGCACTAAGTTGTCATGCAAGACATTTGCAGAACATTCACACATTGACACTTATAACTTTATATCCGAAAGCACAGAAGCCATGCAACTTCCAAGTACTGACTGTTCAGAAAAGCTGAAGGTCATTTTATAATAATCTTCTGTTTTACACTTTTTTGTGTTATTATACTTCACACGTAGACTCACGTATAAACTTTGAGCACAAAGTCCTTCTCCTCTTTGAGGTCTGTGATGGTGTGGAAAACATCACTCATGGCAAGAACAGCGCAGCCGTAAGGTCGTCTGTACTGCACATGAGGCGGGCCTTTCTTTGAGTCGTTTAGCAGCATACGACCTGGAGACAACAAAGGACAGGGACACGTTAAGAAGAAACGCAAATAAATGAGAAATGTCTGCAATCACACATTACAAAGTTTCGCATTTTATTTACCAGTTCTTACGACATGTGCAACAATGTACAAGTCTCTCTTCAAGTCTTTACTGCTGAGGTCCTAAAGGCAAATCAAAAGAAACATGTCAGACTCGTATGAAAGTTGAAATGCAGAATTTGTGTAATTTGTGTCTAAAAAGGGGAAATATGTTACCGTGAAGAGAGCACACAGACGATCGACCTTCTCTGGATTCTTTGGTCCTCCATTTTTGTTCAGTTTCACCATGAACTTCTCACTGCAAAAGAAGCCAGTTCACAGTTTCAAAGTGTCTGTCAATCACAAAATGCCTCAGTCAATCTGCTGGGCAGAGATAGTGTGTAGACATGTGTGTGTGTGTGTGTGTGTGTCTGCCTTTGCATGCATTCAATATTCATTTTAGGATCATTCAGGGCTGTTGTCTGTGCAATGAGAATCCTCTGTGTACCTGATCTGTTTGGCCTCGCGAGTGTCATACAGAAAGAAGAAGACGTCTGCATCCTCGCTGATGCTGTTGTAAGTGAAGCTCTTCAGATTGATGAAGAGGTGGTGCGACACGGGGACACGGCAACCGTCACCATGGCGCTGTCTCGTGCTGTCACCCTGGGAACGAAGAAGAAAGTGACCGCTAACAAGACGGGTCCTTGCTGCAAGCCAGGCCAAGTACCTGCCATTCTGTATATAGATAAGCTTATTTAATAGATCAATGGCGGCACCACAGGGGGTAAATAATTAATTGATATATGCTCTGCAGTGTATTTCATCCTGTCACAAATATAAGCTGTTTACAGCAAACGCAGTAGACATATAGGGTACCATCTAAATAAAGAAATGATGAATGAACTATGGGAAAGCTCTGGCTAGTTTGTATTTTTTATTTAGGGGTAATAGGGAGGGTCCATTCCTCTAATGAACACTTCTATATTTACTTGATGTATGACAACAGTGATTATGTCCACCGCAACGTGCATTTTTGTCTCCGTTGCAAAGGACTCTGCCAGAATCCCTATTAACGGAGATATTTTTGGAAATATGCTTCCTTGCAGAGAATTAGATGAGAAGATCTATATCTGCCCGTTAAATATGAAGCTACCGGCAACAGCCGGTTATCTTAGCTCAGCACAAAAACTGGAAACTCTGTCCCAAAGCTCTACAACTAAAGCTCAACTTAATATCACATTTATTTACTGTACAAAGGTGCACAAATAATGCGTTGTGGTTTTACAGGACTAATTTGAAAGCTTTAGAGATAGCTGTAGGCTAACAGAGCCAGGCTAGCAGTTCCTCCTGTTTCCAGTCTTTGTGCTAAGCAAAGCTAAGCTAACTGGCTACTCAATCTTCTTATCTTAGCTTTTTTTTCTCCCAATGTCTTTAAATAAACTATTCCTTTAAGGCTTTCTCTCAAGCTCAATTTGGCATTAATGGGAGATTTGATAGGGTTTAGATGAAAAACTAAGCCAGAAATTGCATTTTAAAAATCAAAATGCACCAAACAAAAACTGGCATTTCCACACAAATGAACACAACTATCTAAAATGCCCTACAGTATCATTTGTGAACACATCTTGGGGCATATGTGGTCCCAGTGGGAATCAACCCAGTCTGGCAGCGTTGGTGTGAGGTTCTTATGGAGCATGGCAATGACACCTTGTAATTTTTTTGTTTTTTTATATCAAGGCTTATTAATCCTGCAAGCTCTCATCCTCTGCTATTGCAACTAGAGGAATTCCAGGCAACCAACAGTCATGTCTAAATGTGACAGCTATAGTGTCATAGATAGAGTGCCCTGACTTTAAGATACTTATTCGGTGCTTGGAAAAGAAACATAAAATGAGAGTTGAAGAGACTGACACAGGATGAAAGGTTCTGATGATTTTCTAAACAAACATCTTTGAAAAGACTGTACCTGGTTTGTGCTTTGCTGACCACAGTGTCTGCTGGATACATGCTAAAAAAGAGCGAAGTTCAAAGGAAAGATGTCAGATTAGTCGGTCCATTCTTTACTCTTCCCACACAGCATTGAACTTATTTACCTTATAGCAGCTTCAGACACACACTACCTAAGCGAAGCCTCGGTCGATGCTTCATATCTGACAAATATTTCACCTACGTACGTTGTCAAGTGGCTATACTACTTCTCCTGCAGCGCTAATACAAGCCCACATGAGGCAAAACGTGAGTGTGTGGGAGAGGAGAGGACAAAGCCATTGTCGCCCACACACACCTCTTTGCTCGGCAGCCTAAGAGAACTCCTCTACTCCCCTACCTGAAGAGGTGCCAAGGCCTTTGTGCCCTGCCAAAAACAAGCTCACTTTCATCGACAGAGTCAGGAGGTTTTTTGGCAAGGAAGAGCTACGCTGTTGTTTCTGGACAGAGCATTTAGTGCACAAACATTCTGCGTGCAAAGCCGAGAAACATGGCAATGAGATAATGGGAGGCTGCGGGGCAGTTGGATGGTGTTTTGATCAGCATATGGAGCTTCAACTATTGACCAGAGAGGATCTCCCTTCTAGATAACAGTCTCCAGCAGTAGATTTCATAACATCTGTGCTGTAATCGCATATTTCTAAAATTGGATCTGCTTCAGCAAGCCTCCCCTCTCTCTGTCTGTCTGTGTGTATAGATCTCAAAGTCCCATATTACTAAAATACATTTGAAGGATTATTTATTTATGGAAATATGTCACTTGTCTGGTTGGTGGTTTAAAGCAACTAAGACTAAAATATGTCTTTTTTTTTTCCTTTTTTTTAAATAACAATGAAAAATTAATTTCTACACATTTTCCCATAGGCTCACCTGGGCCTGTCAGTTTGCATTATGTCAGCACTAGTAGCTAAGAATCATGCTTGTGAGAGTCACGTGCATGCAAGGAAAGGGACACACATTCAATATGGTGGCAAGATAAGCACAAAGAACAAGTCACATGAGGCAGCTCCAACAGCTGAATCGTGCTCTCTCTCTCTCTCTCTTTATTTCTCTCTCTCGTGAGTCACCTTCTTATGGATGATTTGATAATCGGTAAATTCACACATCCCTACACATCAAACAACACATTCTTATATGCAAAACCAGGCTGTGCAATGAAAAAAAAAAGACACACAGTGAGTAAAAATAATCTCAGTGTGTAAAGACAGCATGATTTGAGTCATGCAACAGATATCATGTAGTATGTTTGTGTGTGTGTGTGTGTTTGTGTGTGTGTGTGTGTGTGTGTGCTGCAGACTTGGAGTAATTAATTGATTTTTTTATCCTTCAAAGAATATACATTTACTTTATTAACTGTATTTAATAATTCAGAAGGTGAATTTTTATATAGCATGCACTGGTTCAAATATAATCCCAACATACCAGTTTGTATAGCTCTGATATGCTGATCTGATCTGGATCCACCATTTCAAACTCTTTTCTGGGAACAAGGTCTAAGCCGAGGTGCCTGGTGACAGAAGGATCAGGGGTGAATAACAAAGAAGACAAAAGAAAAGAGATTCTGAGTCAAACAATATCACATTTTAACTTTAAAGTGTATCAAAGGGTTAGAGTTAGGCGTTACGCATAAAATCTAGGTGTTCATTTTCACGTGAAGTTAATTTTTAAAGATAATAAGAATTGTCCAAACACGTCTCATTCCTTTGTACATTTACTCAGGTACCGTACTTACGTGTACCTGAGTACCTGACACACATAGTTAGGAGTTTGCATGTTAAAGGAGTCGTTTACCATTTTGGGAAATGTTTCTACAATATCTGGTGGAGGATTAGATGAGAAGATTGATAACACTGTCGCGTCTGTATGGTAAATGAAGCGCAGTGAAGCTACAGCTGGTTAGCTTAGCTTGACAAAAAAAAAAAACTGGAAAGCCTGGCTCTATCCAAAGTTAGAAAACTCCACAGCTCAATAATTAACATGTAATATCTTGTTTGTTTAATCTGTAATAAAAACCAAAGTGTAAAAATGACAGTTTGCTGTTCTACTGGGGGCGTTTATGTGCCAGACTATCTCTTGGCTAAGCACAGTAACTTCCTGGAGTCTCCGCTGGTTGCCTGGCAACAGCTCAGGGCCAAGAAACTGTGGTATTTAATGGTGGAACTTTTTTAAAATAACTATAATAGGATGAATTTATCAAATATCAGGAATAGTTACAGGTACAACAGTACAAATTTGCTAAATGTAGCTCCACCAACTACAACATTAAAATGATACCTATGTATTAATACTTAATTTCAATATTCAATGATGTAATGTGTATAAATATACCACTCTAAAAGGCCAACAAGTGTTTTTCTTATTATCAGATAGTGTCAACTCACCATGAAATGATCAAATGTTTTCACCTAAACACTGATTTGCAAAGTGGAGTAAAAAATATAATGTACCAAAAAATGAAAAATACAAAAGAAAGGTGTTCCCTATTTAAAATGTATGTTCATATAAACTTTATTCTGTATCAGTTTGGACCTCCAGCTATAGTTTGATGTGATAATGAATTAAATATTCAAACAGAAGACAAATTTCGATCGTCTTGTTCATTGTTTTATTCTAAAATCTTTGTCAGACATTTTTGCATCTTTAGAAACTACATGATCTCGTAGTGGAATGAGGTTTCATGAGTTTGAACAGCACTCAACATGTGTTTCTGTTAAAGAGACCCACCAAAGGGCCTGTGGGATTAAAGAGGTTAAGTACGGCAGTGAAGTGAATGCACTTTGTTGCCTTTCACCTCTGGTTCTTCCTTTTCTATATCGTACTTTAACCCTTCACTTAAACACAATTGTGCAGCCTCAAATCATGTAGTACTATCACTTCTGCTGTGATCTTTTGACCATGAAATGAGATTACTACAGCTCTCAGGTCAGTTGTGCACTGCAGAGCACTGACCTCAGCACACTGAGAATTTCAGGCTCCACTTTTGAGTGTTTTTTACTTCACCATATATTATTTATTATGACCAAATCCAGTGAATATCTGCGTACTTCTTTGTGCAAGTGTTATATTAAACTGACAGATGGCTCCCTCCGCATAAAGCTCTTCCTTAGCTGAGCCGAAGCCCTCACATCTTTATCTCTGTTATGGATGCCTGTCACAGCTCAGCTGGATGGAGTTTGAAACTGGCAACAGTAAAACTATGGCTTTAAAGTTCCTCCAGGGGGATGTGCATTGACTTTAAGCCGCTTGAGATTCACTCATCTGCTAAATGACCATGAAATTACATCATAGAGGATGCTATTACGCACCCACTCATCCAGTGTTGTAGATCTTTCGAGTGCCAAAGAAATATGGTATTTCTCAGTCGCCAACAGTTAAAACAAATGTTTGCTTTTGAGCATGCCCACTCTCTCAATAATGCACTTAGTACAAGAATAACTCACTCATTGCCCCAGTCAAGCCGTACGGTGATGTGCCGCTTGATCTCCCGAGTCTGGTCCTGGGCGAGATGACCCTGGATCAGCTGCCGACGCAGGTCAATGAGCTCATTCATCACATGACGCAGCTTATGGAACAGATCCACCTTGTGTTTCTATTGAAACAGCCAAAAAAGACTTAGGATATGCTATGTCCTCCTGCAGCATTTATGCAAAGATTAATACTGAAACTCTTGCCGCAATTTATTTTACAAGTTTATATAGTGGTGCTTTTTAATTACACACAGAAAACCGACATGAATGTCTCTGATATCAGATTTATTTTACATTCAGTAAAAGACAGAAATCACCTTCTAACCACTTACGTGTTGCTACTGAGATTTAAAGCCCACCGGTTTTGTTAATGAAACAAAAAAAATAAATTTCCCTTGCACGTCTGCTTTGACCTCCTCGTGGTAATGAATTTCATCACCATTTCTCCTAGACCAAGGACAACACTTTTAATTCAGGCATTTTCTGCTCTCCCTAATGGTACGACAAGTCCACATTACCACCCAGGTTTGTTTACATAAATGCAAAGATTAAGCGCCGCCACAATGCCCATGTAAATTTAATGAGGATAAACACTGCGTGTCCTCAAAGGCTGGTAGCTGCTGAAAAACAAAGATTTTTGTCAGGGTTGATGAGCCCTTTCAGACATCTATTCTGTAGGGCTAATTACATACATTATAACGGATACACAGTTATGCTTAGGCCATTGCTCCCTGAAGTAATACCATGAATTGTAATTGACAACAATAAGGTGAAATGTATCAACATCTAGCCAATGCTACACCCTATTATTATGGATGCAACTGTGGCAACATGGCCCATATCACACAGGGGGTGAGCACCAAAACGAGCACTGTTAAATCAGCGCTTCACATTAGTCGAGCTTCAGAGGAAGTTACATCACCACACCAATGCCTCGGGCTCCACGGTTGCTCAGAGCATGAGCAGTCCTCAGTGAGAGGTTATGTAAAAACTCGCTGCCAGCTCTGCAACATATCCACTCAGCTCCCAACTCAAAACCCTACCAACCACTTCTCTCTGCCCCCTCGACATGTAGCAGGATTAAGAATGCTTTGGGTTTCCAGTAATCACTTTTGCCCGCCAAGTACAGGCTGACTGAAGGTGGTAAGCAGCGCTGGATCTTAAGATGATGCAGAAACTACGAGAGGCAGGCCAAGATCAATCAGTGGTTGAATGACACAGCTTGAAATTGCATACGACAGGTCTGTGTGCCATTATCTGTGTCGGACCACCATTTTCTGTTCCTATATAGATAGTATATGAAAATGTAGGGTGACAGTCAGAGCGACATGCTATGGGCAAATATCTAAAGGAGCTGTCACTGTATGTTTGGGCTGCATCTCAGGCTTTTCACCTCTCTTGCTAGCAGACCTAGTTATACCAGGTGTTGAATTAGGCGAAGGGAAGAAAAACATACCGGAAAACACTATTCCAACAAACCCCCTTAGGAGGATGCAAATGAAACAACCATGGACGCAATTTCTTTTTGCAAAAGCTGTTTTTCTCCCAACTCCCATGGAAATCTCAGTTATGTTAGATCCAGTTTCACATTTATTGCTTAGTGTTCTGTTATCATATGAGTGTGATGTGCTGTAATATAGTGTTACTGACCACATAGAGCTGTTTCCACAACACACCCCATTCCTGCAGTGTGGAGGTGGTCTCTGTGATAATAGGGTCCTCGAGGGGCACCACCGTCTCACACAGCCTAAAGGAAAGGAAAAAAAAAACATGTTCATGAACGTGAGCGAACACAAAGAAACCCACAAGAGTATCAGCGATGAGCTGTACTGCATCGCTTTGTGACGCATTTCAGTCAGGAGTAGTGTGAGGGATTCAAATCTGAAATTCAGTGAATAAATTAAAGTTACTAATCCCGGTGACGCTTCATTACTTTGGTAGAAACAAACAAGTCGACCTTCAGGGACGTCTTATTGGTAGTTTGATGGAGGGCTAATATCAGCGTTTGGTGGACATGTACACAGTATACGTTCACCATATTCTGTGATCATTGTAAAGAAATGTTGCATGGATGTTATATAAATGCTGATTATTGTTGTTTTGTTCAGTCTTTAAAACTGGTAAAAGGAAGGCAAAGTACATGACAATATTTATGTATGTCTGTTGACCACCCTTGTAAAAAAAAAAAATTCCCCCGTTGTAACTAAGTACCTGATTACAGGATGTAGCTAGCTGTATTTTTTCTGAGCAACAAAAATATGCAGTATAAAATTGCAGCAACTAAATATTGTCAGGTATTTTCTTTCACCTGTTTCTTTCACCAGCAACAATCCCTTGTACAAAGAAACATCCATGCAATACAGGCCAGATATGAGTCTTTGGTCCAAGTCTCAGGCAAGTCAAGTCAAGACACAGGTTATGTCAAGTCAAGTCAAGTCCTAAGTTAAAGTCCCAAACCTGTCTAATAATAACATTATTGGCCAATTTATCTAATTGTTCCTCCCCATCACTTTTAAAACGTGAAATACTGAAAGTGAGACTACAACATAATAAAACAATGACCACATCTCTGGCAGAGCCCAATGCGGACACACTTTAGCATTGTCACAGAATGTGGTGTAACACCAGTAGTTAGCTACATGTTAGCTTGGTGAAGGTGCTAGGGGGCTTGGATTCACCAGGGCTAAGTTGACCATTAAGATAGCTGTTGAAGGTCAGTAAATACCTCCAAACTTCAACATCCAACCTGTGGGTGTGGAGGCTTGGGAGAGAGATGGGATAAGTAACAAAAGTAATGTAACTAATTACATTTGTTGTTAAGTAACTGGTGAAGAAATGCCATTAGTTTTCAGTTGTATATAACGTGTCAATAATTATATTTCAAGTAACAAATATACACACTTACATGTCACTGCTTCAGTAATAACAAAGAGTTAATATCACACAGAGTAATAAAATTTTCTCTGGCTCCAGATAGGAGCGGAGGTAGAGCACTCCAGTAAAAAGCACAACTCACATCCTTCCTGTGAGACCACATTCATGGGGAAACATTAAACCAAAGGTTAACTCTCTTGTGACACTTTGCACTTTGCTCGCTAAGCTCTGGCCTATGCTGCAAAGAATTATCCTTAATACTGTATCATAGTTTTTGCAACAAGGGAAGCATCTCCATCCATTACACAGTGCATATCTGTAGGCAGGGATGCTTTGGGAGAACTACAGATATGCAGTAGGTGTGTCACCTCATTAACTCCATGAGACAGCAAAGCAGATTTCCCAAAGTGCAACTCCTAGAGCGAGAAAGTATAATAATGTCAATTTCTGAACTTTTAACTGTGCAAACGAGAGTCATCCTGCTTTGTGGTAGCTCGACTGGAGGATGGTGATAGAGCAGTAAACTCCCAGTCCACAATGAGCCACAGATCCCAGCATGCAGATTTAACATCCATGAGTTCAGGCTGATAAAGAGCTTTGCTGCCTGTTTTTGTCTTCGCCTTTATTCTGGCCTCTACAGCCATGGGCTGGCTATTGTGACTGAACTGAAGATGACCACTGTGTGTACATGTTTGTGTGTGTGTGTGTGTGCATGTCAGCTGCTGTCTGATGGTAATTGTCTTGAAGATTGGATCGTCACAAATCATCATTCTCTGACTTTGATCACAATCTGTATCACACTTCCTGCGTAATGAGTGAAAGAAAGCTCATGACCAGTAAAGAACAAACAGGATTGTTTTTTATCGTCCGTGCTCATATCATCCTCCAATATGTCTCAATAAAGGTCTGGTAGCGATGGAGCTGCACAGAGAAATCACTGCTGATGTTGTAAACAACAAGTC
Organism: Miichthys miiuy; assembly: GCA_036365135.1. Lineage (NCBI taxonomy): Eukaryota > Metazoa > Chordata > Actinopteri > Sciaenidae > Miichthys > Miichthys miiuy. Next base: position 12,407,858 of record CM071606.1, on the reverse strand, counting down.
TTCAGTATTTTGAGCTGCAATCCCCTCCTACATAAAATGAAATATATTTAACTGCCTTCTTTTTTACTATGTGTCCACTTCATAACACACAGATGATGTAATGTTTCCTATATAGGTGTTCCTTTACTTTCATCTCAGCGTGGCTGAGTTGTAGGGCGTTATGGATACCATCTTCTATCACGTCATGAAATATATTGTGATACATTATGTAGTAAAAAAGGTAGACCAAAAAGAAGGCTATAACTGATGATGACAAAGTCTATTTTTGGAAGAAATAAATACAAATTAAGGGACTTCAACACACTGATAAATCCTGGAAAACTTTTGCCATAAAGAGGTTCGGCTCACAGGTGTGCATCACTGAAAGTATACAGAATGGACAGCGTGTGTGTGTTATTTTGTCTTTGAAGCTCAGAGTGTGGTGGCTCTCGTCGCTGCCATGTTGGCAGTCCTGCCTCTACCACCTCTCGGCTAATCTAAAAATTGGCAAAGACGTGCATCATCGGCAGGCTGAAAGAAGCCTGGGTGCTCAAACAAGCCATCAATCAAAGTGGCCATGCTGTTAATTATGTGTAACTTTAAGCCTAAATATAATTTGAAAGGGTGATTTAAAAAAATATTTGCATTCAGTAAAATTGTCATGAACAGAAAAATTAGCTATAGAGACCAAAACTGTTTTTTATACCAGGCTGTAAACATGTTTATGTCTGCTGTGATGTTGGACATTTTAATATGGAGGCTTATGGAGACTGACTCCTTTTGTAGCCAGCCTCAAGTGGCCATTCGAGGAACTGCAGTTGTTTGATCGTATAGGCTTCACTTCATAGCATAACACTGTCTATAGTGGTCTAATACAGTCAGATATACTAAAAGGACTCTTCAACTTTTTCCAAGTGAAGCCATCACACTTCAAACCAGTAGGACAAAAACACAAACTTATGTGTGATTCAACCGGACCAGTTTTAACTTTTGCAGAATATTTTGGAGCCATGTAGGAAACTATCACTTAAAGTAAGACTCTGATAGAGAAAATCGTTTTGTTTTTTTTTCTACGGTTAGTGTCATTATATAATTAAATGTTTCTGCTCTATCAGTTGACATTCATTCAGTCACAGTGGGTTATAGATTTAGGTATGAAACCACAGAAATGCCTGGCCCCATGACTTCCCTGAGCTTCACACAGCTTGAGGTAGAGACTTTAAATTTGGGGGGGGAAAGGATGGCAAAGGCAGATACCCTGAGATGATGTATCAAAGTCAGTATAGAGAGAAACAATGTCAGATATGAGCTCCAGCATGCTTCAGTTATGCCCGTTGTGTTCAGAAGTAGCTCAGTGATACGGTTTCCTGTCTTTATTTGGAGATTAGGTATACCTCATCTGACGCATATTGTGAATTTGTTAAGATTTGTCAGAAAGCAGCGCTCTCTTGAATGTGGCAGTTTATTTGAACTACCTTACTCTTTGTACATCCTCAGACTGTGACAAATAATAGATAATTTAAGCCTGTATGGATATGTCCATGACGGTGGATGTGGACACTGAAGATAAAGCATATTTGGAAATGAATGCACAGTTATTTGCTACTTTGGCTTTCTTTTTAACACTCAAGCATCAGTTTAATGTACTACCCTCTTGAGTCATTAAGGACAACAATGTCCACTTCCAAAAAACTGCTTTTTTCTCTATAGATCTCTTAAAATCAAACATTCGATCATGTTGTGTGTTTGGAAGTTTTTAACAGGGCTGAAGTTTTTAAGAGGTTTATGCAGAAAAAAAGCAGAAAAAAATATTATTTTGTAAAGTTTTTATAGCAGTTTTTTGGAAGTGGGCGTTTTTGTCTTTTATGACTTAAGATGGTAGTACATTTTTTATTGATTTATTAAAATTTGAATTCCAAAATTTGTCAAAAGAGAGAGTTAGTGCCATATGCACTAACAGAGCCAAAATGATGGCCAGAATAAAAAGGAAAAATTTGCCTGAATGGACAAAAATGTCCATAGTGATGTATGACATATGTTAATTGGATGTAATAGGGCGGCGTACATACATACATGTTATAAAAGGTAATAAATTTAATCTTAATTGTGATGCAGAACACTTTATCATACAACTTACCCTCTGTTGGTCACTGTGGATTTCTTCAAGTGGACATAGCTGACTGGGAAAATACCCTGTGGACAGAGGAAGGAGCAGAGATGTTAGTGAGTGTGACGAGATTATGTTCTCAATTCTCCTGCAACACATATACCAAAACCTAAAAGTATTGTATTATGCGTTATATGTTGAGGTAAAGGCGCGATCACACTTCCTTTATATGTATTTTGACAATATCTGCTTTGCTGTGTGCTGACATTTTTAGCCATACTGCTTGCACACGCTATAGAAACGAGAGAGCGGAGCAGCGTGCAGGAGCTCTATTGTGGCTCGGCTTAGCAGGGGAAGGGCATGAGAGACTGAGTGGTGCCAACTGCCACCCTTGCAGTTCATCTTTCTTATTCTAATTTGCCAGATGTGAAGAATTGGCCACAGTGAGCACAACTAATTCTCTCAGCACAGAGAGAGAGAGAGTATGGGGGCGAATGAATGTGGGCAGAGGAGTACATAACAAAATGGAGGGGTGTTAGTAAGAACTGTAAATAGCTGATGAGAGTAGAGAAGGACAGCATGTAGCCACTAACACCTACATTTAGCAGGACTGGACAGCTTTTGTGCTTTCTTTAAAACATCCCAGCAGCATCGCATTACATTTCAACGTTTAAAGCAGAGTGGACGTGTGAAATATCAAAAATGACCTGCTGCTGTTGTGTTTTAACGATATATCTGACATATGTGTGTCTGATGATGCTACCGTTTGTGTTGTGGATGTGCAAAGTTTACGTCTTTGTTCCCTAACTTTGACTCTGCATCTCTGCTACAGGATATCAAGGATGGAGTCTGTCATAAACATCCTTTACCGAACGATCAGTCCTATGGGAAGCAGATGTGTCAGTCAATATAATAACCACTTACTGCAGTGCAGAGTATTGATCTCTGTCAGCAGTGATGGTGTTGTATTATTCTGAGTTCTGCACCTATGGTCTGAGGATACTGAGGATTTATCCTAACGATGCTACATGAACAGAGGTTTAGATTCTCCGTCCTGCCATCCATGTTAACCTTCTTTCTTTCCTGATCAGAGGTATAACTCAACAGCAAGTCACTGCAGGAAAGAGGTACGGAGGAGAACTAATTTGGCGTTTTATGTTTGTAAAAATAGCTTGTTTTTGGTAAAATTACTGGTTTTCAGGTTACTAATTGCACCATCTGCTGGAGAGACAGGAGAGAAAACAGCACAGAGTGGCTGTACAGCATTCACTTACAGTGATGGCTGTGGTGCATGCGATGCACATACAGTGTATCTGTTTGTATTTTACTTTAGTTTTATTATCTTTTTAATGACATCTTGGAAATGGCACTACATTTACTTGTGTGCTTATGTGCCGTAAAGTACTCAAAACGTTAAAAGCGTGTCTTTATGAAAGCACCTCTGGAAATTCAGGTCAGGAGATTTCTATTTCTGTCAACAAAGCTCTATTCAATAAGATACTCAGTCATTAAAGTCTTTTGTTGTCTAGATGTTATTTCTGGGATCTCTCACATCATATAATCATTCACAAATATGCATCGGCCTTTAATAAAACCTTCATATGGAGACTGGTCTGAAAATGCTACGAATGTGTTCATGTCATTTATACAGTGAGAGTAGATGTTTTATTTACTTTGCCTCGTGCCTATGAGTCTAGAGATGTGTTTTATTCACTCTCCAATCATTTTAAATGGAGAATACTGTATGTAGCCTGCAGGAATCAACACAATGTCAAAACAGTAATTTGTGCTGTTGTAATTACCTTGATAGACGGCTTCTTGGTGGAAAAGCCTCTGTACCAACCTGGAAGAAGAGCAAAGTGCACATCATAAAAAAAACCTCACCACCTCACAATGAAACACATTATTGTACTCTGTGGTACTTTTTGACACGATACAAGAAGTGTGCCAGCCACGTATTTGGTTTTATTATCATTTCAAATCAAACTGTACTTGAAATATCAGTTATAACATATAATATTTGGATATATTAGTCAGGTTGACTACTGTTAACTATATGCCTTACTAGCCTAGCTTAGCTAACATTGCCCAGCAGGCCTGTGAGGGACAGTATCAGCATGATTTCTATAAAACAGCTTAAAAAAATATTAAAAATGTGCTTCTTGACACTAAAACATGCTGTTTTAACTGATACTTTGTAGTCAGCTCATCTATTGACCACTGAATAGCAGAGTAGAGTATCAGATCTGTGGCAGCAGTTGTGTTAGCCGCAGTTCTGGTAGCTGGCAGTTAGCTAGGCTACATCACAGGGACAATATGATGGATACAAATAAGATGAGTGGCTTTCTAGACACCAATGGCTGTACTAGTGTGATTATGTTATTACAAATGTTACATAAAATGAGCTCAGTATGTTGCTGGTGTTGGTCCTGCTATTTAAAGGGTTTCAGTTCTTTATACTCGTTTCAATACCTCTCTGAAATTATGTAATCAATTGCAGTTTACTCTAGACTGGTGGTTAAAACAGGGCAGTAACCACCAAACATTAAAAATAAAGTCTAATATATTCTGATTATGTGTAGTTCTTTTTTCACATTGTGTTTATTGAGTAAGTTTCAGAGATATTTCCTTTATTTTTACTGAAATATTGCTGTTCTTTCAGCGATTTAAGGATTACAAGGAAAACTAGGTTTCTAGGATCAGAACATTGCCTGTGTTTCACTATAATTAGTATGAGTATATGTAGTTATTAAGATGAATCTACTTTATTACTTTAAATTTTTAGGAAAATGATGGAGTCATAAAAAGTCACAATAGATACTGTAGACCAGAGATGTTTCAAAGCCCTTTCTATGAGTAACGTTCTGGTGGAGAAATATAGATTAATTTATCCATTTGGCCTAAAGGTTGTCAAATTTATATACTAAAAAGATATTTTAGTTGTAGGATGTGAATTCCACCCCATCGGCAAAACCCCCAAATTCCCAGATTAAAAAAAACAAATGACCAAACAACGGTAGTGTCCACTTTATGTAGTTGATATCTTTCTAATTAATTAAAAACAATAATAATACCACTGTTAATCAATATGAAATATTTACCTTCACTCTTCTCCAGAATCTGTACAGTTTCCCCAATCTCCAGGACCAGGGCCTGACATATTGGTGACCGGAAGTTGCAGATCACTGTGCAGAAAAAGAGACAAAAATCATGAGAAGACAACAGTATTTGACTTCATAGTAGTTTTAGTCATGACTGTAAACACATTACAAATAAAGATTTCTGCTTGGTTTCATTACTGTGACGTCTGATTAAGCAGAGGTGCCTCCCCTACGCTGTTGTATCTCCACACAGCATGTGTTTTGGAGTTGTAGCACTGCTTTTAATAAGCTGTTTAATGCAAACATCTAAACACAGCGTCACACAGGAACCACTGCTTAGCAAACTGTAAACAAGCTCCCACCCTGAAGTGGGTAGTCATTTTAATAGGCAATTAATTCTTAAGCGGCCTGATTTTTGTGCAATGTTACGTTAATTGAACTGTATCCCAAAATAGAGCCCACACAAACTGCTGAGCAGTAAGGCTAAACACTGTTTTATCATGAGGCGATATTAGCATAAATCTTCCACGCCACCTGCTTTTGCAGCATCATGCAAGCATTGACCACACACCAGAAACATCTTGTCGTCTGCAGCCTGTTTTTTATCTGTGCAGCGCTGCACCACGAGCCATGTAACATACAGTACGCAAGGCAAACTTGTTTAATGACGACAGGACTCCGCTGACGATTTTAAAAAACCTACAAATGGTGGCCCTTCAAGGAGAGTTTGGTGTGAATCATTATGCTAATGAACTAGCCAGGGGACCCAGTGAGGGGGAGGAAGAGAAGGAGGGGCTTGGGCTCGGCTCCGTTGCCTGTTTGAGGGTAACAAGTGCTCAGTTCCTGTGCTCGGGTAACTATGGCAACAGATCATCTACAAACTGGAGGGCTTTCTTTCTTCACTGTAACTGCTGCAGGGATCTGAGCATTTTAAAATGGCAAGCTTATGGATGCTGCAAGGCACTGGAGTTCAAGTCAAGCGTATTGGGCATGTATTAGACGGAGAGAGAGATGGATGGACTTAAAGAGCCTCCTTGTCACCTTTTTCAGTCTGCCTCAGGCCCTTTTCCAGCCAGGGCTAAGTATTTCCTATTTGAGAGTCCTGTTCTTTAATGGCCTCTATTTCATTTGAATTGCAAAAACCTGCACTCATACCATTTGAAAACTCTTTAGCGGAGGCCACGTCAGAGCAAGATGAGATTGTCATGTTCCGGAGAGATTAGAGCATCACACAGGCTCATATTTTCATAGTTCTTCCGCACAAAACCTCCAAGCTGTGTAAACACTCTTTCATTGTGCATAAAAAGCTGCAGAGCATTAGCATATCCTCAAAGCACAACCAACAAAAATTCATCTTTAGACTTCAACATGTTGAACGTAGGATGTTGGAAAGACTGACGGGACAGGCAGTAGAAAATGTTGGCAAATGAGAGCACTTCTACTCAGCAACAGTATATCAGTCCAGACTGTCCCTCTATTAATTGCATTCATAGTCCACATGGCATCTTATGGACATTATTGTGTAACCAGTAACTCACTAGGACGAATTATGGTGCTTAAGCACAGGAGGAGACTCCTGCTGTCCTCCACTTTCCTCTCCATTGTTCTATATATGACACATAGATGTCAACTTGTCCATAACATAATTCAAACATTCATTTAATCATCAACTATCGAGCACATCTGTGATTAAATTTTGGGTTTCGGGTGAGAGCTTGCTTTTAAAAAGGCATCTTATACTTGGGGGTATTTTGCCTGCAAAGATAAAATGTTACCATATATTAATCTTCCAGCTGGTCCAATCTGTGTCTCAGAACATTTCAGTGTAAACTAAAAGTAAAAACTAAATATAAAGACCATAAAATACACTTTGGTCCAGACTCTGTAGGGCAGCCTACTCAGTTTGGGTTGTCAAAATTTATATTCTCCTCCACTATTTGACACCACAGAGTACAAGACTTGAATTCAAATGTGTGAGGAGCTATAGTTCTTATAGTAGAGATAAGAAGTTCCCTAAAGTGGCAAATTCACAATATGGTACAATATGATGGGGAATGGATTCTTCTGAGTAATCTGGTCATTGATGGCAGCAAAGAGATGATGATCAACACCGGCATATGAATAAAGACCAAAAACAAGGTCGTGCGAATAGCTGAATCATTGTTCCAAAAACTACAAAAGCAGTGAGTATAGATATTTCATTCTCATTTCATTATTTATTTCTTCAGTGTAAACTTTTAACAGAACATATAAGCTACAATGTTAAACGGCACAATACACAGATGACTTGATCAAAAAGGAGAGCAGGTAGATGAAAATATCGTATATTCCCTGCTCCCTAACATAAATGGTCTATCACATACGATCTGTCATTTGTGTACGCGTGTGCCTCGATACACAACCGAATAAACACAAACAAGCTCATATGGGTCCGTAAGCATTTTCTTGAACTTAATAATAGTTATATAAAACTATTGCCCGGTGAATTTCACACACTGATCTGCTTTAAAAGCAAACTTCTGCTTGTGATCATAAGCTGATCTTTACACAAACAATCTCTGCAAACTGCCAGGCAATAATCAGTCTCTGAAATAACTAATTTAAGGTTTTAGGTGTGTATGTGTTGGTATGTTTCCTTGAATTCACCTTATTTATAATATTATATCGCCCTTTTCTGTTGTACATACAGTGGATTTATATTACTTGCATATACTGAATGCTGGTTCATGTCTCTACATTGTTACTAGTATGGCAAAATAAGGGAGATGTAAAACATTTGAAATGAACTCAAGCAGAACTACAACCTATAATCAGGCAGGATTCAATATAAAATAAAATAATATTGTGGGTACTTTAATGTTCTAGATTTAAAGACTGAAAGAGATTCACAGTCACAGACGAGATATTTAGTATTTAACTCAACGCACGCAACATCTGCTATTTCCTGCACCGATTTATTCTTCACAAATCTACCCAACAGTATTATTGCCTGCAAACAGTCTCTTAAGGATTCAGTTTTTCTGTGGCGTGAATTTGTAGGCGTGAAGTGAGAACAGAAGCTGAAGTTGATTTTCCATAACAGCACCTAATAACCAAAAAAAAATGTGCCAATGCAGAGCTTTCCACGGTGATAAAGAGAGAGAGAGAGTTGTAGCACTGCAAACATTGTGTCTATGTTGAGTGGTTTGTCTTGTATCACAGGCACACTCTTGGATCACATTAACTATAATACCATTCAGAGTTTTGAATGTGTTTGAGTCACTTTTCTATGTCTATTTCCACCAAAACCACTGATAAAAAAACGCAAATATACCCAGGCAGAATGTGTTCACTACATACTCAATATAAAACTAGTCTCAGGTGTGTCTGAGGGTGACCTTTGACCTTTTCCCCCTATCTACTTTGCTGTCGTGCATTTTTAAGGTCAAGCCAAATCCAATATGTAATCGACAATTTGTTCAAAAATATTATTGTTCTTTTGTCTTTTGACAGATGAAATGAGACTAGTATCATCCTCCAGTGTAAATATTATTACATGCTGCCATGTCTTGAAAAATATTTTTCCTCTACATGTTATATAGTGAAGCTTAAAGCACAACATGCATGGTCTGATGACCTTGCGTTAGAGTAAGTGAGAGACACATAGAGTACTGAACTGTACAACGGCCCCAGGGGAAATATTCTGCAGAGAAAACTGAGATGTCATCAGAAAAACCTGCCAGAACAACAGTAAACACTATTATGGCTTATAAATGATTATTTTTTTCAAAACAACTGAGCGCTAATGGTGCCACTGTACTGAGAAACTATTTATCAAAGAGGACGCTGTGCTCATCTAAACTGCAGGACTGAAATGAACTTTCTTGAAATTGTACAACTGAAGCTGAACCGTGTGAAGCATTCCAGTAACGCAATGTGAGTATGAAGACCATGAAGGTCCTGCTTTCCTGGCTTGAGTTGTCCTGTCCCAGATCTTGCTAAAGTTAAAAATTACACAATGCTCTTTGGGCTTCGCCCACTGAGTCATGTTGTTCAGCACGACTTGAATGCACACTCACTTACTCTGAGATGTGCTGAAGTCTTGCTAACCTATAGAGATTTCTGCCACAGGCAGAGAAGCATTTTACCATATCTGATCCCAAATTAGTGTCATATAATATTTAGTGTGCATGACTATCACATGTGCAACATTATGTGTATTTATTGAGCATGTCAGTTAAGGTGCATAAAACTAGAGCACTCATGAAAAGTCTGCTCACCAAAAATGAGGCTGAGCAACTAAAAAAAAATCACGGTTAATCACGGCTAAAACCATGAAGAAATGCTACTTTGGGCTACATTAATCTCTCTAATCCCACTCTCAGATGAACATTAGCTCTATCTGTTGTTCTTTCATGAAGAACGTTTGATCCTAGAGCTGTCCATTTCAGATAATGGTGGCCTTAGATTGCTTGATTATTTCGTGTACCGCTACAGTAGTTTGTGTCTGAGCCGCGTCCATGTGGCCACGGATGAAGCCAGCTGATTCATTTCACTCGCTCCCTCTCTCATGTGGGAAGGTACTGACTTGCAGTCGGAGCTCTTTCCAATAAAAGTGTAAATAAATTCTCTCAATATCGCCGCTTATGTATGAGAGAGATCCATCAGTGACTCATTTGAAAATAAGACTGAAAAAGTAAGAACCAAACCATTTGAAGAAGACTGCACTGAGAATTGATTAGAGAATTGATGGTTATAATTTAGTTAGTAATGATTTTATGGTATAATCAGTATTTACTTTGGGGTTCTTTTGACATTACACAGACTGATTATTAATTGAGGAAAAACAAGTAATTATAGATTGATTGGTGATTAAAATAATCATCAGTTGCAGTTCCAGAGTAGGGAAAGAGCCGGGCAAGCACCACGGTACATTCAGTTCAGGCCTTTGCTGCCACTCAGTCAGTCACACAAGTGATTTACAAACTAACATTATTTCCTGCATAAACACAAACCAAGAACAACATAATGAAAAGGCAGTGTTTCTAAGAAAGGCATTAAGGTTTCATGAGGTGCCCATTAAGAAAAGGAGGAAAAGAAAGATAGAGGCCTGCTTAGTTACATATCGGTGTGTGTGGTCATATTAATGAGACAGAATAAGCAAAGAAATATGCAAAAAAAATGGTGCCACTAATAAGACAAATGAGGCAATAGAGAGGAGTACTGTATGGAGCTCTACAGCCAGTTAACATAGCAGGCAGCAGCAGCAGCAGCAGCGTGGGCTTCACCTACGACGATGTTGGAGAAATATTAAACCTTGCATGTCAACATGTTATGTGAGGAAGAGGAGGAGGAGGAGGAAGAGGAGGAAGGTGGTGGTGGTGGGGGGGATTGACCAGAGTAATTTGGGTTGCCTTTGCTTTGGTACAGTGTGTACTGTGTAGGTACAGAGCGGCTCTGCTTCCCCGCATATCAGCACCGTGGACAGCGTCAGGTCACTCCGCACCGACTGCTGCTGCTGCTGCTGCGGAGGCTGCGCCGAACTGTTGCTTTTCCCCGCACACAAAACTATCTTCCCTGCCCTCCCTTCCCCTGTTATATATATATTTATATATATAAAAAAGAGAGACCTCCGATAATATTTGCGCTTGAGAAAAAAACCTGCAGTCATTCTGTGATGGATAAATTGATGGTTGGTTGGTTGGATGGCTGGCTGGCGATTAAACGCGTTAAGATGACTGTACAGTGGCAGAGGTGCTGATATTATGGTGGATTGCCATTAGGGCATCTCATCCTGCAGTCTTTATGAAACGAACATGATGAATCCAGTGCCACCAAACAAAGTGTGTATGTGTGGGTGTGTGTATGTGGAAAGGAGGAGGGTGGAGGATGGAGGGTGGAGGGGGTATATCATGTGTGAGGCAGCATGAGTAGCCCCTGCAAGTATCAAGCTGTAGAGCATCTGGACATGACTCATCTCCCCCTCACCCCCCTCTAATGAAAACCCTCTATAGTATAAGCACACGCTGTAGACACTTGTGCCGTGTCCGCAGGGGTTCAGCAACCACTTTATATTGAACGCGTGACACCTCATAGTCATTAAAAGTCGCTTTGATGTTTGATTTTAAAGATGAGTCTGAGTTGAGACATGCTGATGTTGCATTGGACAGGGGTCAAAGTGCACACATGCGTGGAGGAAACGTGCGGTACAGTGCAGTCCCTCCTGCAGCAGTAAGACAGTTTCCAGTCTACAGGTAGACTCCAGCTTCACAGCCTACACCTGTTGGAGGGACGCAGTCACGATGCCCCCTCGTGGTTTCAACACGAATCGCCTTTTTCTCCCCCCCTCCTTCCTTTTCTTCCCCCCCTCCAGATATGCTCACAGAAAAGAAAAGGCTAAAATGCTACATTGACGCATTTTCTTTTTTTTTTACAAACTAAAAAAAAAAAGTAGGAGCCTGATGTAGAGAAGCACCGCCTGTGGTCGGTTGGTTGTGTATAAACTGCGATAGCATCTTAAAGGTGGTGGGTTGTAGGCTGTATCAACCCACGCAATTTCCCTTTTCTATGCAGTCACTGGCCTTGTATATCAGCCATTATAAGTCTATGTGTTTTTCACTGGGTGTAATGGGCATAACAACAGAAAAAAATGAATGCTGGATAGGCTATGCGGGGTGTCGATGAACAAACCTGGGTGTTTCTCATCCATCACAACAGTGTATGATTAAAGTCAATTAAAAAAAAAAAAAAAGCTCGAAATCAAACGTCGTTAATGAACAACAACAAGCGCATTTCACTCACCAACTCCGATTTTCTCCTCTTCTGTAGGTATCCACATAATTGGTTATTTTCCCTCCGGTAGAGCAAGCCACATTATGTCGATATCGTGAGATGCTGCTGCTGAAGATAAAAAAAAAAATAATAAAAAAATACAGAGAGCTAAAGGCTACAAATGATCCTGGGTGCTCTCATACATGGGACCTACATGTCTCGACCGGATTCAGCATCCTGACGTTTGTGTGTGTGAGTGTGTGCACACACACAAAAAAAGAGGGGGGTGGGAAGAGGAGGAAAGGACCATCAAAGCCTCAATATCTCCGCTCTATTATGTCCCGGCGTGTGTCTCCAGTCTGATGCAGTCTCCGTGTCCACCTAATGTAACGCACACACACGCGCGCGTAAAGGGATGCACGCACTTGACGCACGCACACGGCGAGCGGTTTTTATGCTCTCCTTAAAAAAAGAAAGAAAAAAAGACGCATTTCAAGTGGAACAGCGATTTCTTTATGTAGCTTATATATATATTTATTTTTCTTTGTTTTGTTTTTGTTTTATTACCCAGCCAATCGCGCTCAAGTCCAGCTGATCCACAATAGGCTGCTCAGCCCGCGTGAACTGAGGCTGGATCGGTCGGTAATTAGTCGGTAATAGGTCGTTGATATTTCTTCAGTCGAGCTGGTGCAAGAAAATACTAAGAAAACAGCGATATACCATAAGCTGCGCCATCTTCATGGTCGTCACATGACTCGTTTTGTCAACACTGATGTGTCAAGCATTTACAAATATATGCGCCCTCTCTCCTCCTCTCTCTCTCTGCGTGGCAGTTGCATCCATCACAAACACAAACTGCATTCCCCCCCCCCCCTTTGCTTGGATGCTCGGATGCTTGGATGTTGGCTGGCAGTCTGCCTTTTTTGATTGAATGTGTCGCTTTGGGGGCTGTTGGCCATAAAGTAGCTCCCGGTGTTACAGATCAGAGCAGGACCATGTGGGGAAGCACCTCCTGGTTGAGTCATTTCAAAGAAACTAGACCCACTACCGGCGATGCTTTGTCATAGTGCAGTCATGCTCCCACACACAAGATGAGATGCAACTAATTCCTAACGGACAATTTCCCCTCTGAGTTTGATTGATGGCTTCAGCAAACTGTGGATTTCCCATCAGACCTACATCACACAACCCGCTGGCTGATTTATCAATGGCGTTCACATAAAAATAAATGATGGAATCTGAAGTTTAGTGTTGTTATTTATTCACCTGTGACTTAATGCTTAATCACAGCTTCCTGTTGTAGATCCATGTAAACCAGAAGTCTTCACTTTGGACTTGAGTTGAGATTTGTTAATGGTGATTCCCACATCTGCTGCATTCTCCAACAGCATCCCTGGAACTGGCATTTGGATTTTTAAATATATTATTTATTATGTTTCATCATCTTGTCTGTACATTTTATTTCCCCATGTAAACACAGATTTACCTTAAATATATATATATATATTAAATGTCCAGTGTGTAAGATTTAGGGAGCTCTAGTAAGTAAGTAAATACATTTATTTTTTCAAGTATCATGCACCAAATGTGCCCAACCCACAAGACAACAAACAAAGGCAATGAACAATTACAAGAACAAAAGATCCAATGATACACTACTCATAGCAGACAATACAGAAAATAAATGAGGCACTGACTGTTCCCCTGAAACATATCAAACATAAAAAGGCCTCTTACATTGTTGGTAGGTATCCAACACAAACTGAGCAAAAGTCTATCAAAGAATATGGCAGAAATTACATATTTGTTGTGTATAATCACTTCAAATTAAGAATTGTCATGTTTTGTGACTTTAGAATCAGCCTTTTATATCTACAGACATTGCAGGTCCTCTTCCATGGAGTCCACCATGTTTCTACAGTAGCCCAGAACAGACAATTCACCCACACAGCGTTACATTACCTCTGAACATTTCTCTGTGTTTTCAGTATTTCTTTTGACACCAGTCTTCAGCTGTGTTATGTGCAAACATGGATTGAATGAGTGTAGTATCTCGCTGGTTACTCTGGACGGTGTTCAAGTTGTGAGAGCGGACAGCTGAAAACAGGAAGGTAAGCTGGGACAGAGACATACAGCAAAGGAAACGTCCATGGACCACAGGCCGGAGTCAGAACAGGGTTGCTGCAGGAAGTAGCAGTTGAGCCAGCAGGGCGCCCCTATTTATTTATAAATTTTATTTATTTAGTATTTTTCTTATCCACCTTGTATATTGTGAGTTGCTGAAACAAGTGAATTTGTAGGATCAATAAAGTATATCTTATCTTAGATAAGGACTTTTGTGCATTTCACTGCCACTGTAGTTTCTCCTTTCGCCAGGAAGGTGAGGCGAGGTGATTGCAATCAGCAACTACACAACAAGATCCCACTGAATCCTACACACTGCTCCTTTAAGTCAAATAAAATACTGTAAGTCAGCCTATAAAACACACACCATGTGTTCCAATTTAGAGAAAACAGTTTGACTGGAAGCCGATTGATTTGAAATGACGTACCAGAAGCACCGATGTGTGATTTGAGTTTATGGCACGCCGGTGTATCATGAAGTGAGTCACTGCTGTTAAAATAGTCTGTGGGGTAATGATGAACACTATGCATATTACTTTCCCGTGAAGCTTCAAACCTGTGAAGTTAACTGTCTGTGCAAATCCACCAATATGGCCTAATTATTTCAGTATTGCTGAAGGGCAGAAGAATTAAAGCCACAGTACTACACAGAACATACTTAGAGACTTATGCTGTTTTAAACCAGATGAATATGCATTATTCATCGAGAAAAAAAAAGAAGCTTCGATGCACGTCTGGTCATTTCAATGCACTAAGCTGTCTTGTCTATAGACAAGGCAATCATGAGCAGAAAAATAGAGTGATTTGGTGAATATTGAGCGTCCAGTGAGTTTGATGTAGTGTGGGAGGGAGGGCAGTATTCAGCAGGGTAATTTCTCTCCATCATAGCGATGCTGTGACTGACTCCCATCTGTCTATTACTTGAAGTGGAACACTGTGGGCGGTGTTCCAATCACATACATAAAGCTGGAGGAGTGCGGGGCGTTTTACAAGCTAAATATGCATCCCAGCTAATAAACATTTGAGAAAAAAAAAAAATCTAATAGAACAAAAGCTTCTGTAATACTGTGCTCAAGTGACACTACTGCATGCAAATGGTTAAAAAAAAATACCATACAGGACATTTTAAATGATAAAACATTTGAAAAATGCTCTGTATTTTACTTGTTCAGCTTGGGAAGAGCAGTGGCTACATTTAGCTCTGATGCAGCACCAGCAGCAGCAGCAGCAGTGATGTGAGGATGAGGCAGGTCCACTGCAAACAGGGATTGCCTAATACAGTGAGAGCTGCTATCTGTTTCAACACTCCCAAAGCCAGCAGACAATAAGAGCCAGCCGAGGAGGTAATAAGAAGCATGTCCTACCAACTCATCCATCACCTGCCTTCACACAAAAACACACACATTCTTATTTCTTTACAGTCCTCAGGATCAATCATTTCATGCACTCTGTGCTTCCCTGTACACATAATCACTGTCTGTACACATGGACATACACGTGCATGCGCGCACACACACGATTTAAAAGACTTATTTGATCCTTCTTAATGTGGTTTGGGTGACTATTTTAATGTGTGCTATTATTAACTGTGGGGGAGGCCACGGGAAAATTTAGTGGCAAATCCCTGCATGCATAAT
The DNA here is from genome assembly GCA_036365135.1 of Miichthys miiuy. Classification (NCBI taxonomy): domain Eukaryota; kingdom Metazoa; phylum Chordata; class Actinopteri; family Sciaenidae; genus Miichthys; species Miichthys miiuy. Next base: position 12,392,160 of record CM071606.1, on the reverse strand, counting down.
TCAACAATCAAGGGAGCCGAGTAATGTTACTTTAGGAAAAATGCAAGGCATATTAGCACAGACAATAAATGTGATTATTCATATGTAACAAATGTATTGCATAACTAATATATGACTAATATATATCTTAACTCAGCTGCTGCTTATTCTTAATGTAAATGCACAATTTCCCCCTTGCAGGTTGTCTATTAGCTCTATTTCCTGCAGTGTTTCTCTCATTTAAAAGCAACCCGGAAAATTGTAATCTCACTGGAAATCAGAATAATTTACCAAAACTAGCTTTACTGATAAGTAGATAATGATTTTTCCTGACTGTCGAGGGACACTGTTGATAGAATTAATATTATCATTATGTTTATTTATTGTGGTAGATCTGTTTTGCACAAGAGACCAGAGTACAGCAGGAGAAACTGAAAAGACATAAGCCACAACAACACAAACAGCATCAAGAACAATTACAGACATCTCTAAAAATATTAGCTTAAATTGATCCAATGGGACCAAACTAACAGGTGTTATAGTTGTTTGTATTTAATTCAATTTATATGGTGTCAAGTACCAGAAAGCAGCACCAATGAACGACGCCTGGCTCTCCCACCTGTTCGTTCAAGGCAATTCAGACTTTTCTTGTCTGTTCCCCGTTGGTGGAACGCACCACCAGTTCCTACCAGATCAGGAGCGTTCCTCTCTACCTTTAAAAAACCCCTGAAGACCCAGCTCTTCAGAGAGTACCTTCTCTCCTAGCACTACCAACAACCAGACATGCTAAACCTACCCCTTTAAGAATTGCCACAGCACTTATTGCTGCACTTCTTATCGCACTATACCTTGATTGTTCCCTTCTCTGAAAGTCGCTTTGGATAAAAGCGTCTGCTAAATGACTAAATGTAAATGTAACGTAAGTTCAGCGCGTATTCATGTGGTATTTCAATTGTCAAAAGTGTACCAATTGTTCCTCATGAGGTTTAAAAGTAAGACTGTTATCTATCCAAATTCCCAGATACTTGTAAGATTAAACAACTTCAATTCTAGTGCACGCTTGAGGTGATGCAGATAATATCTGAAGACTGTTAAAGGATTCTAGAGATGGCTTGATTTGGAGAAGAACTATGTATATATATATAAGACTGTATCATCAGCATAAAAACGGATATGACATGTCTGTGTTGGAATAATATGTAGATTTTGAATAATAATCAACCAAGCACAAACCTAATGGCACCCCCTTGGTTAATAGATCGCCTGTGTTCTGTCAAACTAAAGCTTAAGTTCCCTACAGAGTTTCTTGCTTTCAGGTTTTAATGATGAAGTTTGTGTTATTTAGCCCTTTATATTGACACCGGTTTCGGCACGCACTCTAGTTTTTCTTCCTTTCAAGAACCACCTATTTTCAAGACACCGTCTAATAACAGCTTATAAAGTGTCTAGTATCTGCAAGCATCATTCACACTTCATTAAAGAAGAACCCAAAACAAATTTTGCGGCTTTATTTATAGTAAAAATACTTTAGATACATACAAGCTGTACATAAATCGTCTCAAGAAAGTCAACAGAAAAGTCTCCTTGTGGAAAAGAAAACAGGCAAAATGAATAGATACAAGGCAAATAACATCAGAAAAATCATGAAATGTTTGCACTCCTTTCAAAAAGTGTGCAAGTACAAGGCATTTGTTTTCAGAAGAGAGGTTGAAGCCTGCTGAATCTTAACACCATCTTTTTCTTGTTGATACAAGTTTTCTTTCGAGATTTAGCAAGTGCAGATTTTATTCCAATGGATGAGGTTTGCTTTTTTTTTTTTTTTAAATCAGTCGTGAACCAAAGTTAATGTGAAGGTTTTTAACATTAAAGTCACATTTTCACTGTGTGATTGGATTTGTGCCGTTATCAACAGCACAAAACCTTGTAATGTTTTAAAGAAACATCCAGCAAATTCTCGAGTGGTTGATCCAGTCAAGGATTTGGGTTTACTGGATGAAAGGGCTGTAAAAAAAAAATAAAGAAAATACACAATTGTACAGAGTTGAAGAAGCCTCTATATGTCTGACAGTGAGCAGGTGTGAATAGTTTTGTTACAGTGTCCACACTAGTTATGGTTTCATCAGCAATTCAAGAGCACAAAACTGATTTATTGTCCTATTTACAAAATGAAATCAGAAGGCGATGTTCACAAATAGCACTGCTGCGTATGGCATTTTGGTCATTGGTTTTATGGTGAAAGAAAATTCTGAACGGTGTTTTTGATAAGACATCAGCAACATGTTTGTGCATTAGCTGCCTACTTCAATACTTTTAGTACTTTTTGGTGATCAGGTGGTTTGGCCAAATACAAGCTTTAGAGAGCATTGCATCCTTTGCCACACAAATGCAGATGCACAGCCCTGCAATGTAAGCATTTCCCCCTACAAACACTAATCTATGACCAAACATAGGCTTATAAAATGAGTGAATCAATATCAAATGAACTCATTTAAAGAGCCGTGAATGTGATAAAATATAAAAATTTTCTTCACTGCATCTACACACTAGCCATTTCACTCATCATCAAGCCCACTTGTTTTATAAAACTATATCAAATACAATCATTTTTGCCCACCAGTAAGTTAATTCGTGTGCCTTGGTTTCCCCTCCTCCATCTCTATGAGATTGTTTTTTCTTGGTCCTGTCACTCAGAGTCTCAATGTGTGCAGACACCTACTGTTTCAAACTGGCAGTGCTCCAAGTTATCTCCCACCTTATCTGCTGATTTTATCCTCTTTTCTTGCCTCCTGTTCTGCAGCTCAAATGTCTATGAGGCAGAAGTCTTGACATGTTGTCCTGGTCCTCGGTCCCAGATGCCGATGGCTCCTTCACTCATTCAGGGATAAAATGATGTCATCCTCAAGGTCAGAGTTGTCTGAGCTGTCTGTGTGTGTGATAGACAAATACCGATTTAGAAATGCGAGGATACAGAGACATGGTGCTGCAGAGGTCAGTGGGTAAAGAGTAGAACTGCCAAACTGGCAAAAACAAAGCAGCTTTGGCAAAATGTGAAAAAACACTGCATCAGTTTTTTTTTTTCCTCTCATTCGTGCTTCTTCTGTTATTCTCTCAACGTCTGGAAAAACCAAGACAGCAGTTTTTAAATTCCACTGGGAAGGACAGCATTTCTAACCAGACAAGCATGAAAACAGAGAAACTGGACCAAACATCAGCCTTCTTGCATCACTTATCCAAGACTGCAAACATGCTATCAGGCAAAAAAGATCCCGTTAATTCTCATCCGGCTAAGTGGGTCTTCTTGGCACAGGGCACTTTTATTTTGAAACAATGGCAACACGAGTAGAGAGTTAAAAAAAAAAAAAAATGTGACAAGTATTCATATAATTGGCTGAGATGTGATGATTATTTTTGTGTGTCATTTTGTTCTCAAAGTTTCCAACAGTTAGTTACTATAAGTGAATGAGTTTATACTGTGAGTGAGTTAATTGCATGTACAAGATTCAGTAAATAGTCGGCACATAAAATAATTTACCCTTAGTTTATGAACTTATTCCAATTTAAAATTAATTAACTTTTTCGTTCCGTGTGAACAGTTTGTTCTTATGATGAGGCACAATTCATACATTTTACTGCTGAAATGACAAAACCTCATCATAGTGTCACAGTTAATTGCCATGTTTTCCATCAGTGTTTAAACACTCAATTCAAGTTTTAATTGAGGTCATGTCTTCCTTTTTTAGGCTACACGTTTTATTTTTTTGTGTATTTTACTATAAACATGTATTTAACTCTTGTATGTATTTAATCCAAATCTATGTGAAACTTAAATAGTGATAATAAGAACAACAGTTTCTGAGAGCTTCTCAAAAACCTCCAGATTTTCATCTAAAATCATCAACCCTCTGAGGAAATGAGTCACTTGGGTCTGAAAATGACTCAGTGTACGGGATTTAACCACCAATAGTATATAATTAGTGGACGGAGCTTTTAGTCCTGTGACGTGAAGCCAACACACAAGTGTCTTAAAGCTGCGTTCTTTTGAATGGCCAGTAGGGGGCATCCCGATTGGACTGGGAAACTTATGGTGAAATTACTTTACTTCTCACTTAATTTATTACCTCAGTAAAGAGTTTCCTCATGAGTTTGTGGTCTCAATTGCTGGTTTCAAGTCTTCTTCCACACAGCATGATGTTCACTTTGTAAATTTTGATCCCATTTAGAGTAAAATAGACGATAAAGCAGAGTATAATTTACCCCGACTACCTTGTGTTTGATCTGAGCTTCACAAGCCTGGTGTGTTACGATTTGTCAAACTGTCAAACTAGGCACTGCTACTCAAATGTGAATTGGGATTATGTTACTGCGTTATCTGTTTCTCACCTCAAATGTTTTCAGGAAAATATTGTGGTGCACTGTTTTGCTGTAACACGAGAAAGTTTGTGAGCAGGCCGCCCTTTTTCCCTGCTTGAAACCTGAGTCAGAACCGTGTGCAGCCCAACTCGTAGTACATCACCCACCAGCTCCATACTCTACAAAATGTGATCACTTCTGGAACAAAAAAACCCAAGATGGCAACGTCCATAATGACAAACTCAAGCTTTCGAAACGATTATCCACAAATCAATGGGTGTATATATGACAATGCAAAGGCCTTATGATTTAACTCAACATTGTAAAACTTCTTAAGAACTTTAGAAACCCTCGTATAGTTGACTTGAAGCACTACTCACCATTGTCGCCATCCAGATCAACATCATCATTATCAGAGTCATCGTCGTCATTGTCATCATCATCATCCCCAACGTCGACATCCTCTTCGAGAAGGCGTGCGACCTCTTCATCAGAGGGAGAGAATTCATCGTTCCCATCGTCCTCCTCTTCGTCGTCCTCATCTTCTCCGCCGTTCTCATTCTCTAGCTCGGCGATAAGCGGATCTGTATCGACGTCATCGTCTGAATCCTCGTCATCGTCGTCGTCTTCCTCCTGATCGTCATCCTCCTGGTGCACAGATGGCCACAAAAAGGTAGATTACAATTGATACAATTAATTTTAATCTCTGCCTAAAGGAACCAAAGATGCACTCCAAGATCTGGATTAAAAGAACAAAGTTAGAACCTGATCCTCCTCATCCTCCTCTTCTTCTTCCTCTGCAAGTCTCTGCCGACCAACTTCATACAGCCTGCACACCGTGTCAGTGTTTACAGAGTCTTGGTTCTACGGGACAGGCAGGTGGAAAAGAACGTTTGAGATATTTATAAGATACATAAATTATCACAACATTTATCAGAAAATAATAATTTACCTCAATCACAGCCAGGTAGCAGTCTTTGGTATCAGTGCAAAGGTCAAATATATTCCTCTTGACATCAATCGTGGCTGAGGAGAGCAAAGAAAATGTGTCAATCTATGAAATTATTATTATTAGAAATAACATATTAAATATTACAGTCATTAGCTAAGTAAGTGGCAAAAAGGGGTTTCCAAGTAAAACCATCAATCATTAAGAAAGACGTGAGGTGAGGGGGCAGGACGTCTTACCAATTGGTTTGTAGTCTGTGGCATTAAAGGTCCTGAACGATGAACCAAACGGACTTTTCATCTGCATCTCCATCATGTCGTCTTCGTCATCAGCCTGCAGCATTGCTGCGAAAAAGGAAAGAGCTTCAGTATGAGTGAGAGAGTAAATAAAGACGGTGCACACTGAGTTGGTTCGGGTTCCTGAGAGGTTCAAGTGGTCACAGAGCCATTACGACGTGCCCATGGCTCTTCCTGTGGGGTGGCGTGAACCAGCTGGTTCTCTCTGTTGCCAGTCCAACACTGAGCCTTCTGCCCATATGGCTCTGAGTGACTGTGGTATCAAGCACATGCACACACACATACGCATGCACACACACACACACACACACACACACACTCTACAGGCTCTGTTCACACCTCTCGTCAAATACACACATGCTCACTTTGGTTCATAATTACCAGCCTTTGACTCAAACACACCTTTCACACACTTGCTCTGACTGTGGACTGTGGGGTGAGTTGTAGGCTTGATGCCAAATGTGCTACATCACCCATCACGCTTCTGTATTTACCTCCATAGATGACAGTGCCGTTGTTGTTGAAGACTATTCTGCACTGGTCCAGAGCGGGAACTGTGTGGAGGAGGTGGAAGGTCCGCAGATCCCACTGAGACGCCAACTAAGGACCATTGGACTCTTTTTCATTTGTATCAACTAAATCTGCTACAAATTTAATTACACAGCAATTAAAACCATCCTGAGGGTTGTAAAATCAATTTTTAGTGCAATAAATTTTTAATGTTTAGCAGTGAAATAAAACTGAATAGCCATCCTATCATTGGAGCGACTATAAATTTAAACACTGATACAATCTTTTTGGTCCTGATCAGATTTCTGAAATGCTCAATAATCGTTACTTAAGTCCAACATTAAATAAGCACAGTTGAGCCCCAGGAAGTACAATCACTTTTAGCTGTAAATTTGAGCAATTAATAAAACAGACGGTATAAACCATAAGGTGACGTTAACAAATCCATCGAAATAACCAGAGATTGTGAGGATGAGTCAGAAACAACATTCCTAACTCCTGCTGTGCTCTTGTAAGTATCTCAAGGATACAATTTCTGTGTTGATGATGACCTCCAAGCCGTTGGGATGGAACACGCCACTGATATTCATGTTGAATTTGTCAAATTTGTGGATGGCCTGAGCCGTGCGGACATCCCACAGCACGCCGTCATTCAGTACCAGGTCATCTGTCGGGTTGAAGGTGGCACAGTTCCTCTTGTAGTTGTTGGCCAAGTCGGGGTTGTTTAGAGTCAGAGTTACCTGACCCGTCTGGATGTCATAAATCTGTCAAAGAGCAGAGCTGAATGTAAGCGTTCACCACTGATGGATAATGTTTTTCAGTACTTAAATGCTGACATACGTACTCGTGCTATATGTTCCTTTGTCCCGATGACTCGGTCTTGTGAAAGCTTACTGAACTCCACATAATGGTCACCCAAAAACGAATGCCTGAAGACAACGAGAGCAACATTTAATCAAAAACACGAAGCCAGTATGAGTACAAAAGTTTAAAACCTAAAATTGCTTAAAGACATCGCAGGTCAAGTCAGAATCTATCGGCACAGTCCCAGTGTTGCCTTGGTTAAACTGTGCGGCTGAATGAAGCCAAGTGCTCGTGTCCCGTGAACTGAAGACTGCAGCCCTCAGGCTGTTAGCGTGCATAATTAAACAGCATGTCATCTCCTTTCGGCAGCTCCCTCTTTTGACAGCATAAAGCTGCTTTATCATTGGGCAGAGAAGACCACATGCACGGAGACAGTGGGATCACAGAGTGGCTCAATTGAACTGTTGATCAATAGTTTGTGGTCAGAAAGCAGTCGTGTCGTACGTGCTTACTGGAGATTTCGCACTCCATATGTTTCAGTACTTCAGATTTTTATTTAAGAGAATGCATTTTATATGTGGCTGCAAAAAATATGGGTTCAGTGTCTTGAACAAATATCACTTACTTCATGATGAACACTGATTTCATGCCCCACAGTGCAGACAGAGGGTAACTCCAAGAGGCTGACGTTAAGAGCAGAGAACCATCCTAAAAATACAAAATATGATGGTTAAACATGGTTACATTCAGCAACAAAGAGACGTTGCATACAACAAACTGATATACAAGTAGCCTTCTCTACGGACCCGTGAGGGCTCCAGGTGAGTGATGGCTGAGCTGTGACAGCTGTAGCTGGCTTCCTCCTGGCCTGTAAACACGTTGTAGAGTTTGAGCTGCCCCGTGCACGTCCCGAGCATCAGGAACCGCTCGCGAGCTGAGAAGGCACAACACATGAATCCACTCTCGTCTTCGTCCGCCTCCCTGAACACAGAGATGGGACGGAACCTGCGAAGTGGAAAATAAAGGATATAGGGAGATGTTTTTTGGGAGGTGGACACGTCATCGGACTTTGTGTTCTACCTACCTGCTGAAGATGAGATGTCTGTCGAAGCAGCCTCCATCCACTCCTCCGTATTTAGGATATATAACCCTCCGTGTGTGCCGGGATGTAAAGTTGATGGGTGCTTGGCGTCTCTGTTTGGGCTCGGGGCATTGATGGGGGGTGAAGAGAGAGAAAGGCGGACATGTTGCCACAGGGTTTTTGCAGCGTGCATGCTGTTCCCTCAGGTACTCTGTGATGATGCTGTCTAATGCAGGAGGGGAGGGCAGGTGCCTGTCAAACTGCTTCTTCATGGCTGGACTCTGGCTGAAGGCACCATGATCAGACTTCTGCCTCAGCACCCGAGGTTTCTTGCAGCTCACAGCGCTGCACCCTGCTTGCCGTTCGCGAGAGAAAACAATTCGTCCAATCAGCGGGGAGCCATTGCTACAGTGGGGAACAGACGTTGAGGGGAAAGCAGCAGCAGAAGACCCAGCGGGTTGTGATGTAGAGGGCCGTGTTTGTGGATTGCTAGTTCCTGGGGTGGATGAATGCGAGGGATGGTTTCCGAGTCTTGACCCAACACCGTTGGCCAGCCGTGGGGTGCGGGGCAGAGTAGCAACAGGAGAGGCAGGAAGGGGAGGTGCGACAGGAGGGAAAGCAGAAGCTGAATGTGAAGAATGAGACAAACATGCCATCGGGAGATCTGCCTCCTTGGTGAGTGTGGTAGCTGTGTCATGAAGGCCTTTGGCCACAAGGTGGTTCCTAATAAGCAGCAGCAGCTCTTTGTCAGGGAAGGAGATCCTTGACTGAGCAACCACACTGGCTCTCTGCAGCCACGCCAGAGACACGTCCGTACCGATCAGCAACGGCTTCCCAGAGATCCTTTCTATCAGCTCAGCCGCAAACTTACAAAACTTGACGTGTTCGCTGCGTTTGTCCTGGAGCACAGGCTCCTTCATGAGCTGCTGGATATGTCCGCTGCTGAACAAAGGCAGCTTGCTGATGATCTGTCTGACAGAGCTGGAGCGAGACAAACCCACCAGAGCCTTACAAGCCAGAGCTCGGATCTGATCTGCATCTGTAATGGGCATCTTCACCGTCAGGAGGGACAGCAGCACCTACAGGACAGACGGCGAATGTAAGTTAAAAATACTGGCTGACAGAACTGAGGAATGTAACATTATTATTATTATTATTATTATTATTATTATTATTATTATTATTATTATTATTGTTATTATTATTATTATTATTATTATTTATTAGAAAGACTCACAACTGTGTGAACTGACACGCAGCAATCATTATAACAGGTGCACTCTCAAAATGCTAAAGAAAGGTAAAGATGGTAAACTCAAATCTTTGCTCAGGGAGCATGCATCTCCCTTTAATGTCATTCCTAATCAAGAGGCTATTGTCTGATCTGGATAGGTGTATCAACTGAATGATCGTCGATCCATATTATCTCCTTTATAAACATTCAACAGTATAAAAAACAGAATATATACACCACGCTAACGTTATCTGTCACTGCATCCATTTCAGTTTTTTATGAAGATGCTTCTGATGGCTTAACGAAGTTAAATTTCTTCAAGGAAACGTTGCCACAGGGAGTCTGCTGGGTGAGTTGGGAGCGACTACTTTGTCGTTTGTAAGGCAGGTTAAGAGTTACAGGTATAAGTTACAGCTTCTGTTAGGGCCGTGCAGCTGCTGAGAGAGAGCAAAAGTTAATCTCAGCCACAAAAAACAAAATCTCACAGCAGGGATTAACTGGCAGTCTGTAAAAAGCATAATAACTTTATTGTTTGCGTCGTGTGAGGGGAGGTGGCTGTCAACCAGGCAGCGAGAAAGTGAGGGATGAGTTTCTGTTTCACAAAGATGGCCCTGCTGGACTGTTGGGAACAGGCTGGTTTAACTCTCCTCACTCCTCTCCCCGAGTACTGTCATTCAAATCTGTTACTGACTGCTCATATTTGTGAATGTCAAGACAGCTCAGCTATCCCAGTCATATTAAATGGGCATATGATATTGTCTAATATCGATCTCAGGCTCCTGAATTGAATCAAATCAAAATCGTATCATGGCAGACTTTGTGATACCAGCAAATCTTGCATCTTTGTCCATAGAGTAAATAGAATGTTGTATATTACACCCCTAGTTCTGTAAACTTTCATATAAACATGGCTTTGATGATAAAACATTGATTTACAGAACAAAACATTTTAAAAAGTCCATTTACCGCCTGTCATGAAATGTCTCAAAATTTCAGCCACTGCCACAGAACGACCAGAAAGACTCTGAGGTCACCCTTTTGTCAATGTTTTTAAAAATAAATAAATGAATAAATCACAAAGGCTTTGGCAGCTGGTGTAATTTGACTGTACCTTGATGCCATTGTTAGACTGCACCACATTCCACATCTTAGTGAGCACGCTCTCACTGGCTTTGGTCTGCTGAGGCAGGCGGCGACGTGGGGTGCCCGCAATGAACTTGCCAATGCTGGACATGCGTTTGTCCGGAGCACAGACGCAGTTGATGGCGACCTGCAGAGCCGACTTCTGAATCTCTGCATCATTTACAAATACCTCTCCCTCCGCCACGGCCAGGACTATACTCATCCCTGAGAGAAAAACAAATAATAATAATTGAATGAAAAATAATACCTCGAGGCGTGTTCTCAGCAGGGCTGGACACAACCTCTTTGAAATAAACATACAAAGATACTGCATGTTATTACACTCTGTGGAGAGTAATACTACAACACTGCATGATGTATGCCACGAATGTGCTCGTAACTACTGGTATTCTAAGTAGTTTCATAGAGTTGTTTCATATTAAATAAAAGAGAAAAAGAGGACCTGATGACAACTAAAAGTATCTTTTGGATGAACTTTTATAGATGAACACTGATGATGAAGACCTACCAACAGTGGAAACAGAAGATCCCCCCTCATCAAGCACAGCGACAGCCTCAGACAACAGCAGCTGGGTCTTTGGAACAACTGTGAGGATACTCAGGATGTCAAGGGCATAACGCACCGTGTCGCTCCTTCAAGGAAAGAACATCACAAATCATTTAATACCTGGATGTGAGAAAAGGAAAAGGAAATAGACGAGAATTAGTGTCTGGTCCACACCTGCCATAGTAGGTCCTCCAGTCACAGGCAATGGAAATGAGCTGCAGGAGAAGCTGGACGCAGGAAAGCTTGTGAAAGACCTCCGCCGGTTCCCAGTATAGCCGGAGTGGACCGTACTCTATAAGAAACTCCATCATTTCCACCACCTGCTCGCGGCTGTAGCTGACCGCCTGTGGAACACAAGTGATCATCACAAGAATTAAAGCATTAACAAAGCAACGAAACATGATTTCTGTATAATACATTTAAAAATGTTATCCTTTGTCCTCTGCGTACCTTATAGTATGGTTGGGAGTGAATGGGAGCGCCGCCCTCTGTGCGTTGCAGTGACTGCTTCACCTGTTCCACCTTTATTGCCAGATGGGCCTCAAAGTACCTGCGCAGGGCCATGCAGGTGTGCTTGGCCGTCTGCCTGCTGGAGAAAATCTCATCATCACTCAGCAGCGCTCCCTGGTCCTCGGGGTTCAGGATCTCCAGCGTGCTGATCTGGAAACAGTCACATCACATATTACTACACAGTCAGCATCTGTTACGTTATGTTGTGATATTGTACTGACTGCTCAGTTTATCTGTTAATATATCACATTTCCTGTAAGCGATAGAGACGGTTGAGTTAACGTGGTTATTGGTTTGTCCTACCAGATTGACGAGGCGCCGGAGCCCGTCCTGCTTGTCGAAGAGCTCCAGGACGGCGCGGAAAGAAAAGGAGATGGAGAAGAACATGGTGGCGTGGCAGCAGCCGGACGCATGTGAGCATTCCAGCAGCCACAGCGTGTAACCAACCACATCTGACAGGATGGAGTGGGGCAACATGCACACCTTGAGGGGGGGAGGACAGTCCAGTGAATACAAATGTGCACCGTGACTAGAGCTACACTGAAGTATCATTTCTCCTCAAATACCTCAAGATTAATGTCAAGATGGTTTTGTGAATGACTATATTGTGTTATTTTTTATTTTGCTGGGCATTTATTTTTACTTTATTTATACAAGACAGCCAAAGATAGACCAAAAAGAAGGGAGAGAGAGAGAGGGTGACACAACGGCAAATAGCTGCAGGCTTAAGTCAAACCCGAGTCGCTGCAGAAAGGCCTTGGCCTTTGTACATGGGAAGCATGTCTTACCAGGTAATAGGTGTTATCAGGGCACTGATTGTTTGTATATTATTACTTTTCATGCAGATATGCAGCCCACAACAGTTTTGTTGTATTCAGTACAGCAGATCTAAATACAATAATTGTTTTAGAGAAGATTTATAACCAAAAAGCTAGAGGACTTTTTTTACCCTTTCCATGGCGTCCTGATTATAGGCAAGATAGTAGAGGCACAGAGACACTCCAGTAGCAGCCATAGATGGTCTGGGAATTTCCAGCAACTTCTGAACTCCTCCATGAGCCACAAACTCTGCAGCAAACTTCTTGTGCAGCAGCAGAGAAGCCAGGTACTGCGAGAAGAGACAGAAGGAGAGAAATAAGTCTTGAGGGTTTGACCTTGTGTTATGGCACCATGGAGGGTCAACTACAGGAGGTAAGTGTTTACCTTCAGAGCCTCAAAGGTGAGCTGCACATCATTAGTCTGCTTTAGATCCATGTAATGCATGAGCAGCTCACGAGCTCCCATCTGCATGAACACGGCCAGCAGCTGCAGGAAGAAGAAGGAATGAAGAAACATAGAAATCTGTTTTCTTTACTAGGGACCTCTGCAAATATCTAGTTGCTGGAGCTTTCAGAATCACTTGTGTATGAGAGCAGAACAACTTCTTTGATCATAATTATGGAAGACTGACATCTGCTGGACAGTCCTTGTTAAGACAAGCGGGATTCATAACTTGCATTAAATGATAAACAAAGACAAACCTCCTGATACTCTCCCAGAGGTGTGAGATACTGCAGGATGAGCCTCTGCTCAATCTCTGGTGTCAGAGGGTACAGATGATAGTTGTTGCCAATCACCCAGGGGCTCATCTCAGACCAGCTGCTGTTGGAAAGCTCACTGAAGTTCCTCTCTGGCTCTGGCAAAGAGAAATTTAGCTTGTGTTTGGAAGTCCTGCCGCTCTCCCTCTCTGCCTTTCTTCTTAGATAACTGCTGCCATCATACACACTTTGGTGTGTCAGCAAACCCGGGGCAGACATGGGCTTCATCATGGTTTTTACGGCCGAGTTGGCCCGGCTGCTGGTCTTATGAGGGGTGTTGAGACGGAACGAAAGCTCATTTTCGGGCTCGATGGTTGAGAGGTGTATGTCGCCATCCTCTTCTGGCCTCGTCCCCTCTCTTTCACTGCCGTTTCTGCCTGGTGTGAAGGGCTTGTCTTCAAAGCCTCCATCAACAGTCTCCTCATCTAAAGGTAGCAAAGGCTCACTCAAAGTCTTCCTGGGGCTGGGCCGTTTAATTTCTCTTTTGTTCTCAGCATCCTTATCCTGGAGCTCACGCAAGCGGTGCAGCATCAAAGGCACCTGTCAAAGTAAAAGCATGGAAACCAGATTAATGGAAAGTTGATGATGAGTAAAACACAGTTTTATCAGCTGTTGTCCAATACATTATTCATTCAAATAAAACTGACCAAAACAGAGTTCTCCTCCCTGTAGTTGGCTGCGATGTCCTGGTTCTCCATAGCGCCGGCCAACAAGCCTGTGGCATAGATTCTGAGAGGCTGCTCGGCCTCCTGGGCCCACTTAAATAGCCTTTCAACTATGCCCTCCTGAGGAGAACACACACATTAAAATGGTGAAATGCATTTAGAGAGACAAATGTGAACAGACTCTTAATCAGAAAAATGTTCAGTACTGTCAAATAAAAAACGTATGATGGCTTCCATCACAAATGTATCAGTGCAATTAAACTATAGTATAAAATTACTCATTTAACAAATTAAACATAAACAGGACTTTCTAACTTTAAAAAAAAGAGAGAGAAAAGAGCAACAGTTTATCTGTCCTTATGCTTACTGTCACAGGACAGTGGTCAAAGTGTAACTAACTTGCAGGCTGGACTGTGACTCCACAAGCAAACATGGCGTTTGTAGACAAAAACTGTTGTCTCTGTTTATCTACATTTGATAGAGTCTTGTTGAAATACTACTGACTCGGTAATAACTTCCCTTCTGCCCCTATTCTGTTTATCAACTGCTTTGATACCAGAGACATCACAGAGATTCTCCTTTTTTATGCAGCTTCCTCTTTGTTTTGTGATGGTTATCATTCAGGTCAGAGCAAAGCTAAACACAAATGTATAAAGTCGCTGTTGGAAGGTGTGTAAACGCAGTATTATTTGATGTACTTGTAACCCCTAAACACAGCTAAAAACATGTTACACTAAACATGTTGGATCATAGATCTGGAAAAACATCACAGGGTAACATAACAGCTTAAAATAAAAACAGTGTTTGAACAAGCGAGCAGAGAAAAGTGCTGTTATCTTATCATGAACTCAGAAATAACCCACCTTTTCCTGAAAGACCACGGCTGTCTCCAGTCCAGGCATGATGTTCTGAAGCAGGCGACAAGCTGCTGCATTGAGGGAAAATTCTCTGCTGGTCATCACATAGCTATTCACCAGCTACAAAGGAGGAAGGAGAAAATACATAAATAAATAAATCACATTCTGACTCTGATGCTAAAAATGATTATATTTCTGCATGCAAAAAAAGCCTTACGGTGTTCATAAAGTCATCATTCTTGAATAGGATCTTGAGCAGGTGTCCTAACACACATTCTGGATCAGCTCTCCCTAGTGGCCAAGAGGGAAATGTCAAAAACATGCACATTTTTAAAATCTCAAGTAATCTTGCCATCGTGTGCTGTGATTTTTTTTTTTCCCATACCAGGATGCCGATCATCGAAAGGGTCTGGGTCTGCTTTGTGGTACTCCTCTGTTTCTTTCTCCACAAGCTCTGAGATTCTGAAAGTTACAGCACATCAACACATTTATGTTTAAGTCACACACACACCCAAAATAAAAAATAAAAATAAAAACAGCTGGTGGTGAGGGGGAAAAACAAACACAGACTTGGTGAGGATGGTAACCAGCTCCTGGGTGCTGCCTTGTTGCTCCCTTTCCCACTGTTCCAGAAGAGCAGTCAGCTCTGCCTTGGAGTCCACACTGGCAGATGCCGACGCCATAGCGCAGCCTGTTATGGTCAGGACGGCAGATTTAAGGTTAATTTAATCATTAATACATACAGTTCTTTACACTTATCTGCTAGTCCAGGGGGGGGCTGTGACAAAGCATGCAGCTGTGTGTCATGAGTTGTAGCTAGAAAAAGTCAACACAATACAGGAAAGCATGCCACACACATATACAGCATATATTTGGTTAAGGTCTGCAGAACAAAGAGCAACAAACAGCTTCGCTCCGTCGCCTCACAAACATCACATAACTGTGTGCAGGTGCAGCTTGCCCTCCAGGGACTGCAACTGTCAAACATGCAGGACTATTATGCCTTGAGTTAGCATGCAGATAGCACCTTCCTTTATTTAACAGTGAACTACAGCCTCAGCTCTGACACTGCGTGATATCCTGCATTCACTCACAGTCGGTACTCACTGTAACAAACTCAAAAAAACACTGCCTGTTGCGATTATTTGGCTAACGTTAGCCGCTACACTGTGGCTAAACAAGGAAGCTGCTCTGCTTTAGCTCTCTGGCTAAACTCTTGGCCACTTCTGGATTCTTGTGTTACAGTTTACATTAAGCCTGAGCTGTCCGGACACGTACGGCACACTGTGTCAGGTTCAAGTCCCGCTGCAAACAACACAAACCTGCCTGTACATGTAACCTAGCACTCAGGTTCTAGCTGGCTACTTAGCTTAGCATGCTAACTTTACCTCGTTGTTCCGCTCAGTTCTTCACCGGTTTCACCAGATTTACAAAGACTCTTATCCACCGCTATCAGCCCAGGCTTGTTCACCTCCGGGTGGATATCTACGTGCAGTTCACCGTGTCACAGCCAAAGCCGAATTGGCTTTATTGTTAGCTTTGTTGTTCACGGTTTATTATCATTATGGCGAACACGTTCCTCACGTCATTTCGCAAGCGACACAGTCCACTTTTTAATGACGACAGCAAAACATTGCGAAATACCCATTTATTCAAATGAATGAATCAATGCAAAGCAAGCGAAATCAAACACATTAAAAAAATTGATTTACAGACACGTAACAAAAATAAAGAAATTACGTTTGCAACAAGAGCAAATACATTTCAGTAACATGAAAAAGTATCACTTGTAAAAATAGTCAGTATCAAATAGTTGTGTTATTTAATGATAAAAAAATGACTGCTAACGTATGTGAGTAAAAATATTCAGGATATGAGAATATAGTACGATTATAGTTAATATCGTGGCAGTAAACAATTCTTCGTGGTGCTTGCAATGCAAATGGCACGTAACATTTCCAACATTACTTGTTTTGTCGTAGTTAATCAAAAATAAAACTGCCTGCGCAGCCGGTTAGTCGGTGAATTCTATTGAACATTAAACGTGACTCTTAACTGACTTTTTAGGTGAAAGTGACTCATTTGATCTGGGAAAATCTTCACACGCAATCAATTCCGTTACATTATAGAGCAGCAACAGGTTGCGGGATAGTTATCCGCGCTAACTTTGAATTCGTTCCCGTAAACAAAGTAAATGTGTGAGTTCCCTTTCCATGAGTAGGTCACCTTGGTGACGGGGATCAGCTCTATGGTTTGACGCTGCAGACAAAGAAAGCAAATATGAGCATGTCACACAAACACAAAACTAAGCTTTAAACTAATCCATTAACCGGTGGTGAAATGTAACTAAGTACATTTGTTCAAGTACTTTATTTAGGTACAGTTTTGAGGTACTTGTACTTGAGTATTTCCATTTTAAGCTACTTCATACTTCTTTTCCACTACGTTTTGCAGGTCAGTACTTTTCACTCCACCATATTTATTATTTATATACAGCTTTAGGTACTGTAGTTACTTTGCACATTCAGATTATTAATACAAACTATGAGTCAACTAATAAACAGTCAGTTACAACAGTCTATTATTATGGATTAAAATACACAACAGTGTATAAAGTAGCTTTAATTAGCCCTATCTTTACACATCAATACATCACTAATTGTAATCTAGTAATATAATATATATATCTCTTTGCACAGTGACTACTTTACTTTAGGTACTCTACGTATATTTTGATGCTAATACTCATGTAATACTTAAGTAAACAGGGGTTTTACTAGTAACACGTGTGTAAATACTATGTTCCATGAAATAACACCAAATAATATTACCTGTTGTAGAATGCGTGACGTCTGGGAGTACTTGCCCTGGTGCTCATTGACGAGGCGCTGTGCAGCTTGCACCACAGCAGGGTCTGGGAAGCCTACCACTGGGTACACCTACACAGGGTAATCAGAAATCAGTGTTGAATCAATGTTGCACACACACACACAGTTATGACCTCTGAATACAGGGTCAGTATTACGCCTTACAGAGTTCAATTAACTGTTACTAATATATGCATATTTTACAAATTAAAGAAACATAATAATCACATATTTATATCGTGTGCCCTCTGAGAAAGTGAGAAACTTTTACCATGTACTGAGAGTCTCTGAAAAGCTCCTTGCCAGACACCTTGCTGAGGTTGTCCACCTGCAGTCCACTTAACTGTTCCACCACATAGTTATCCATGTTGTTAGTCCTGAAAATATGCACATAAAAAAGAAGAATTTATTTTTTTTTCTTCAGAACTGTTTATCCTTATCAGGGTTGCATAGAGCTGGAGCTGATCCCAGCTGACATGAGGCAAGAGGCAGGGTACACACCCTGGACTGGTTGCCAGTTCATCACAGGGCTAACATTCATACCTTTTGGCAAATTAGAGTCACCAATTAACCTAAAAACCTGCATGTCTTTGGACTGTGGCAGGAAGCCGGAGTACTGGCAGAGAAGCCAAACAGACAGGGGGGAAAACATGCAAACTGAACACAGAATTGCCCCAGCCGGCTGGCAGGGTAGTAAAGAAGAACTGTTATACACTAATCAACAGTGTAAAGAAACAATAAATGTTGATGACTTTCAGATCATTAAGAAAAACTGTTGATTAAATCAGATATTCTTGCAGATAAACAATAATGAGGAAGCAGCACCATTTCACAGTCAGGTTGATGTAGACCAGAAGCTGTTGTTTTCCACGACACATGGGACACTGGCTCGATCCTTGTCCGTGACAGTGGTTACAACTGTAAACAGAATAAAAGTTAATAATTATCAGGATTTTTAGGAGAAGCACAAACTGAACTGAACTTACTCTCTGTTTTTACTCCATTAGAAAACTATGAGATGTAATGGGTGTTGTGGAGAACTCCATTCATTAATCCTCAGTTCAGGCAGTTGAACAATAGTCCAAGATGTCTCATGCTAAAAGGTCTGTTGAATTTATATTTATACATACACTGCCTAATTTCTAAAGAGGTGGTTAATCCACAACTACTCTATGTTTGTAAATGGTCTCTGAACAAGGAAATATGTTTACCCTTAAATCTAAGATTTAACACTGTCCCTAATGTGACCTCAAGACACACGCTTGACCCTGTGTAACCCACATATGTGGCATGCTAGAATAGAAAAGTCCCACACTTACTTTTCCCTCCCTCTGCCGCTGCAGTGGTGGCATCGATCATCTCCGTGGCGGTAACCGGATCCGTTGCAGACCCAACAAACTTTCTGACAGGAGCAATACAGGAAAACATATTGTCAGATGTTCTCACTAAAGGCCTTAAAGTCAATGAAGTCTGTGTGAATTACTTACATTACCAGCACCGGCACAGTCTTGGCAAGGTTTTCTCCCCATTCCCACGCAAACATGGCAAGGCTGTATATGAAATGTTTTGCGTCAGAAAAAGCGATTACAGGAGCTTTTTATTCTCCAGACACGTGTTATATAATTTACCTTCATAGATGATGTGTAAGGAACTTTGATAGTCTGTTTGCCATCCAGAAAAAAACTGGGGGCTTGAGCAGGTATATCCCAAGGTCCTGGGGGTGGTTGGGAAAAGGCATCCACAGGTTGGCCTGATTCAAATAAAACAAGATAGTAGATTATCAGTATCATTTAGTAGCTGGCTGATAAGAATTCAACTTATGCAACTGATGCACAGAGTAATATTACTGTACCATTGTATGGCTCATGACTCCACTCTGTTAATCTTGATTCAGTGAAAGTTTCCAGGCGGTACTAAAACAAAGAAGAAAACAAACAAGAGTCATTTTTCAATCTGACAATTTGTTTTTTCATCCACTGAACATCCAAAACTATTATTCAAGCTGCTACGTCTATTGATTCTCGCGCCCTTCACACATGAATAGACCACCTCTTACCCTGTAGGTATTGAATGCATCCATGCTGGTGATCACACCATCCTTTGCTGGTGCTGAACTGTAGCAGCACTTGCTGGAGGCGAACAGGACAAACGCCTCCCGGGCAGTGTCTTCACTTATAGATGGGATACTGTCAGCAGTAAGGGAATGAGATACAGGATGTTATTAAGTCCAGTCTTTTAAGGGGAAGTGTACAAACACGTGAAATGCTTCGATTGCATGAATCTTAAGCCATATTATGGAAAATATTTTGCAAGTTGCATGTTGAAAAAAAGGAAGGAAACCGTTTTAGGCTTACTTCCAATGTGGTTGTTCAGGTCCAGGTTCAGGCTGAGGTACTGGGTAAGCAGGCATTGGAGGGGGAAGAAATCCACCTACAACAGATATTAAAAGGGTTTTTTTTTGTCCTGTTTCAATGCTTTCTCTGATGACTTATCATTCCTGGTATATTGTAATATATCAGAGTATTATTTAGTCTTTTATGTTCTTCCTTTCCCGTACAAGTGTCTTTTGGTGCTTGCCAGGCTGTCATTGTAAATAATATCTTGCCTGAAAGGATAATAAAATATAATATATGTGCTCAGTGGCCACTTTATTAGGTACATCAGGTATTTATTCAATTGTTTGTATTATTGAGGTTATGATGTTGTTGTACTAAAAGAAATACATTCCAATATCCATCAAACACATCTCTATATATGAAAGGTGTATGTAAGTGTAGTGTGAAGTCTTTTCTATTTTATATTTTTATTATGTGTTTGTTTTTTTCATCACTTTTTCTGTTGTATTGTATCTTGAGCTGCTGTAACATATAGTTAAACAAACACCTCTCAGACAGCTTCATCTAAAACTGTACATGTAAGCTCTGTAAAGTATGTGGCAGAGCTGTTTTACTGGACTACATTAGACTGTATAGGTGTGCCTAATAAGTGGCAACAGGACTACTGTCAGTAGGAGCACGTACCTCCTCCTCCTGCTAATGTTCCTTCATAGCCAGGCATGCTGTCAAACATGCTAGCTGGAGGAGCGCTAGGGCCTGGGGAACCAGCTGCGGGTGGGGCGAACATTGCTGAAACAAACCAGAAGAACCAGTTCAGTCACATGTGAGTGGATGTAGACTTTGAAAGCTTAAATCTCGTAAAGATTTCATGCATTACACAGACGACTAACCTTTTAAAAAAATACAGTTAGAGACACTCGTCACTTGATCTTTACAGTAAATTCAGATTAAATGACAGCACGTGGAGTTGTAACATGTTTCCAGCACTGACAGGATAGTTTATTTTTACATGATAAGACCAGAATACAGCGTCGTGAGTAACTTACCTTGCCCCTCCGTGTTATTATCCATTTTGATGTTTCTTTACAGCTACACTAAACTACTTTTAACGTGGTTACACACTTTAACTAACACTATAACTTATATGGTTGTAATGTATAACTCTTTGCTTTTACTGTGGCGCGCCTAGCTGCTGCGGCCACCCCTGTGTCAGAAACCTCACTTAACCTGCACGTCAAATGACGTCACCCAGATGTGAAAAGCGGAAGTGATATATTATAACGTCGCAACAACAACAATAATAATAATAATAAATGGCTTAAATTCAGGTACAAAATGTATATTAAACCTCCGTGGAGCTTACCAGGTCCAACTGCCGCTGCTGCTGGTACATAACCGGGGTTGGCCACTCCATAGGTCCGATTGTGGTGACTGTGGAATAACGGAAAACGAAAGTTAGGATCCTCACATTTAGTTATTAGTACAAAAATACACAACATTAAGCGAAGCTCACCTTAATATAGGCTGAGACTCCATTTCAAAACGCCGTAAGGCAACTAAACAAGCACATACAAGCCGTCCCGAGTCTTGAGACGTGCTTTATTCAGAGTACACAGACGCTATATCTCCAAAAATCATGTGACAAATAGCAAATCGTTTACCTATTATCGCTCCACACGCCTGCGTGCATTATGTCAAGTCAGTTACCGCCTCCTCTTCTTCTTCTTCTTCTTCTTAAAACTGGAACACAACTTCACTTTTTAGCGGGTCTAAACTTCAGCTTGAGAGTTCACAATAGATGTAATGAACCAGTTTTTATACGCACATTTGATCACTCGGTTTCGAGAAGAAAAAAAAAGTTTCATCCCTTCAGGAAGTGCGCATGAAGCTGGTCTTCATATGTAAACACGACAGATGTTTAAAACGTGTGTTTAAAACACGATAATATAACATTCACAACACGATAAGAGTCATGCTGTTTCATTAAAAGTGCTTTAAGAATGAAAGTGTAAATTCCAGTGGACTACAACTGCCTGTAAAGGGCTGAACTCTAATAAACTACAGTACCCATAAGCCTTTGCGGCACCCACGGAAGTCCTTTTCTTTCCTTCCGCCGTCCCCGAAGTCCCTTTTTGGATTTACACCGGCGGGTGAGTCTACACAATCTACGTTAATCCGCTCGATTTATGGCGTTATTTGACCATCCTGCTGTGGTTTATCAATCATATACGTTCATTTCATACATGTTGGATGAAATTGACCGTTTTATCACGTTATATCGTGTTTAATAAAGTTGTTCTCGAGCAAGGTGCTGCTGCTAAAGGGGCTAGCGCTCTCACTGTAAAATGGGGTTGTAGTTTTCAGTAAAGGCCCGCTTATACAGCGTGTCTTACACACTCATACTGTGTAAATGACAAACAGCAGCTGCCAACATTAAACGTGGACGCTTATTTTATTGTTTTGTTTATTTCTGCCCTGGTCTCACTGTTTGAGAGCACGGAGTAGAGTAGCATGGCTAGCGAGCTAGCTAGCTAGCTGACGTTGACTTAACACGTTTACCCGGAGGTTCACTCAACACAAACGTTAAAGTAGCAATCGCAGATTTGTCCATGCATGTGCCAGTGACATACCTGCAGGGACCTTAACACTTAATGTTTAAGTTAATGCTAAGTCTTCATATGCTCACTTAGTTAGCGCCAATACATTCCCAGTAGCATGTAGCACGTTGTGGTACGATACTGAAGCTTATTTGGTTGTAACCTTGTTTATTTCCTGTCCTCAGTCACCATGGCAGCCCTCAGGCCCCTCACAAAGCCCAAGATTGTCAAGAAGCGAACCAAGAAGTTCATTCGCCACCAATCTGACAGATATGTGAAGATCGCGGTAAGAGTCTGCTTTACGCTCAGCTGTTTTTATTTGCTAGATTAGACCAATAAGGAACTAAATCCATGAATATCTTATTCGCATATCTCTCGCAGAAAAACTGGCGTAAGCCCAGAGGTATTGACAACAGGGTCCGCAGGCGGTTCAAGGGTCAGATGCTGATGCCCAACATCGGTTATGGTAGCAACAAGAAGACCAAGTACATGCTGCCCAACGGCTTCAAGAAGTTCCTGGTGCACAATGTCAAGGAGCTCGAGGTCCTGATGATGAGCAACAAGTAAGTTATTGATGTAGATTACTTTCCCTGACTTGATGGTGTCAGGTTCGCACCAGGCGTGGTCTGTTTAAAGAGATTTTGAGATGCCTGCTGAAGCGTTTGTTGCCACTTTCGTGTAATAGAGGTGAATGCAAATGTCTAATTAAAGCTTTCATAGAAATGGTGCATTTTATACTTGTTTTTTTTTTAATGGCTTATTAAAGGCATTATTTCTGTTAAGAGGCTGACTTTTCCAAATGCAGATGAGACATTACATTCATCTTCAGTGTGATATTGTGGTGGTGACAGAAGTCTGAGGCAGATCTCAAAACACTAACTACATGTCTGAAAAGGGCAAAGTGGGTGAGCGACCTTTGAATGGCAGCAAGACTTGGAGCTGGTGTATTCTGTCTGTGACAAGTCCATTTATGATTTGACTTATAGAATAAATACTGTGAGCAATAACATGCTTCTTCTAATATATCAAAACGCCATCTTTTTTCACAAGGCAAGAAAATACAATGGTCCAGACATCAGATGGGAATAATAGTCCGAATTGTGGATTTGGTTTGATGAGGCTCATAACAAATATTTGGGTGTTGTAGAAGCAGAGACTTCGTTTTA
Source organism: Miichthys miiuy (assembly GCA_036365135.1). Taxonomy (NCBI): domain Eukaryota; kingdom Metazoa; phylum Chordata; class Actinopteri; family Sciaenidae; genus Miichthys; species Miichthys miiuy. Next base: position 12,368,692 of record CM071606.1, on the reverse strand, counting down.
TCTCTTCTAATAGCCGACTTTATTATAACCAGTTACCGACAATCACTTTGTTAAACCATAAAATGTAGCTTTAAGTATTAAAGAGGTGATTGTAACAGCCGATCGTTTGTGTCAGGTTTATGTCTGTCCTGCCGTTTTAGTTCCATGCTGTGAAAAGATCAGGATACTGATCAAAATTTCGTTATTTAAGTCGCTTTTAGAAACATTATGTCCAGGAATCACCAGTTTGATAGCTGTCCTTGCTTTCTGTGCACAAGAATCTTGTGTTAATCACGTCATTCATAGGTTTCTGGAGGGATTCAGGCTTAGTGATTGGATGTTTTCCTCTCGTCAGTTTATTTTAAACCAGAAATTAAAAGTATGAGTAACACAGTGGAGCGAGCAGGTGGCAGAAATGACTTGAGATGCCTGTCAAGTAAGCAAGCACAGCTCAAAGTGATTTCTTTAATGCTGCAGCTGCATCATCCTGTTACTTTCAATGAAGAGGTGAGATTATTTAGCTGCTTGTCACAGATTGATCCTAAATACTGCCTACTTAATCTCTGAGTTTAGTCGCACTGAACTTAGACCTTCATAGAGGGGGTTGAATTGATTTGTTTTCAGGGGATTGTTTGTAAATGAATCCGCCGAGGACGGGGGTTAGATAATTTGATTGAAATGGTGCATAACTCTAACCTGTGCGAGTTTAGCTAGCTAACCAGGCTTACTCAGCAGCTTATACTTAAAAGTCTCCCACTGTTTAATCGCCACAGGAGTGAGTAGACTCATCAACAGTGTCTAAAATCTGAAGGAAATCTGTTTCAACGTAGATGTTTGACTTTTCCCATCCACATTTTTGAAGCCGAAATCTGGCAGCAATTTGAATATCCAGTCACTATTATTGAGCATATAAATCCCTGGAAGTGTCAGTTTGGTCAGTGTTTGTTCATGACTGTTCGGATGCAAAAATCTAAGCAGCCAGATTTAAGAAGCTGACAAGCTCGCTAAGCTGCTCCGTGAACAATGTAAGGTGTCGGTGGTCTGCTGTTTTCCAGCTCTTTAATTGATAGTTTGGATGAGTTGGAAACTAACAGACTGTTAAAAGTGATAGAAATCTGAATGTTTTAATTTCAGTGTTGCTTTGAGTTTAATTGAATCACCTCAGTTTTTCTTGCTGTATCCTGAAGTTGCAGCTACAGCATCAGTTAAATTTCTCCATTGAACTATTGAAATGTACAGCAACAACATAATCGGTGTTTCCTGCCCCAGAATGAAAATTGCTCAGCAAAGTGTCAAGTTGAGAGCAAATCTACTATAATACTAAAGAGCTAACACCTTTCCTACCTTTTGTACCTCTGTAGGACTCACTGTGCTGAGATCGCCCACAACGTGTCCTCCAAGAACAGGAAGGTGATCGTGGAGAGGGCAGCTCAGCTGGCCATCAAGATCACCAACCCCAACGCCAGGCTCAGGAGTGAGGAGAACGAATAAACTGGTTATTCACAATAAATTCTTAAAAATGGAAATCGTCTCTTGGATCTTTTTGTTTTCTTTCATCGCTTGTTAGCAAGGTTGTTGCACAGGTCTGGACCTGTTATGTGTGAAACATGACATTATACTCTTGGACAGCTTGGTTGTTTTAAAAACAGCAAAAATGTTTTTACAACATCAAAATAAGTTTGCGTCTGACCTTCGTTTAAACTAGTAACACTTGTGAAGGCATGATGGGCTGAGTCAGCACCAAGAGATGAGCAGTCGAAGACAACAGACAAGTTCAGTTGACTGTTTAATATCAGTGCTGAGGAGACCAACGACAGTCTTGTTCAGCAGCATATCGGTCTAGGGCCATCAACATTTTTAAGGGATGTGTGCATGTCAAACTGATGGAGGAATACAAACCTACACAGGCCATCAATCTAACATGGGAAATCTAATTTCAAAAGTTAAAATGTGTATAAACAGGTGTTTGAGTGAGTCGAGAGTTATAAATGGATTGTTAATTTGGGTCACGATTGAGACTAAAGCTATTCCTGCATGGTGAGTGGACAGGCGTCAAAATAGCACAGAAATGCATTCATACATGAGTTGGCGTCTGGCCTGATGGCTACAGAGCTGGTTGTATTCTCCCGTGGGTAAATAGGGTTATTCCTCACCTCCTTCCAGATGACTGGACACTGGAACAGAACAAAAGGGGCACGACGCCTGAAGAAGAGTGTTGACCCACATTGTAAATGGAGGAGGCCACGTAACTTTGAATAAACGTGGTTTTCTTTCCAGGCTGTGGTCTGGGGTAGCTTTTAAAAAGAACATGCTTTTACAGTTTGTAAGGCTTCTCACTGTCCATTCATGCTTTTTTTTTTTTTTTTTAACATTTGCCAAAATGATTCCAGGTCACCAGTTCATGAGACTGGAGTTATTTTTGTGACGAGTCAGGATGAAAGCTCAGTTGGGGAGATGGTTTAATGAAACATGTAGTCAAAATTGATGAAAGAAAGGCTGACACATACTGACCTCTATCCCTGGTTCAAATTTCAAAAGCACTGGATCCTACATTTCCCATCAGGCAACATCTTAATTTATTACCTAATATGAATTTTGACTATTTGAAGTAATCAAAATAACCCAGTTTCAGTGATGGAAAGTAACTTTTCCTTAAGTACTGCACTTAAATAGAGTTTTCAGGCACTTGTAATTTATATGTTACATCACTTTACATGCAATTCATAACATGCAGCTATTAAATTTTAGTGCATTGATGCAGATTGAATTAACTAACAGCACCTAAAGCAGATCAAATGAAACGTGTACGACTAGAATAAAAATGCTGCGTTAAGGAATCAGTAAGATTTTTACTTTTAATACTTTGAAGTACATTTTGTTTAACATTCTTTTGTACTTTTGCTGAAATAAAACCTTGACTTTGCATAAACAGAGTTGGATTTACAAAATAGTCTTGCTACTTTTACTTGAGTAACAGATTACTTTCTCCACCACTGATGATTTGTGAAATGGGTCCCAGGCAGTGCGAATCACAGGCTTCCTGTTAAAGATTTGAAGTCTGCAGCCAAATCCAAGATGACCCTGATTGCTCTGACGTCATCTGGGATGTTGTATCTGAATGAAAGCTCCCTTCAGAGCCACAGAGGACAATATACAGCTGTTTACACCATCTGAACAGTGACGATCGTGACCAGTCAACTGATCTTGATGTGTAAGGTGAGAATATTGAAGAATGGATAGGCTAAACTACCAACTCTCCTCCTGGGTTTTGGACTGATGGCAAGGTGTCAGTTTGATGTTACCTATCAACATGATTAGACAAACCTGCAGCTGACACTATGATGTAAAATCAATAGATCAAATAAAATGCTATCAAAAGTTACTGCCCTGAAATGGCAGATTGTTTAATGTTTTGCGATGTTCAGAGCCGGCTCCCTGCAGAGAAAGTTTCCATTGCATTCTGGCAGGCAAGCTGTGCCCCACAGCCCTGAGCCCTCCACCATCTGTTCCCGTAAAAACCGACAGTGCCAGAGATGCAAAAACATAATATTTATTTAGCGAGTCAGCTTGTGGCTGTTTAGAACCAAAGGAAGTGCTTTACCAACGATGGTCAGGGAAATAACAGGCACAGTGTTGGATCTTATTCTCTCTTTAAAAAAAACAAACAACAACCTTGGAAAGACTCACCTGAGAGGACTGGAAGTTCTCCAGAGAGGGAGGAGAACATGAAACCAGCAGGAGAAGGCAAAGAGTGCAATGTCTAGGAGATGGTGAGAGTGTCAGGAAGAGGACAGAAACCATTTTTTTCCTTGTCACCGGTCAGAAAATGAACATGTCAGCAAGGGCAGTGTTTGGAAAGGGGCGCCTCACCCCCAAACAGCTTTCCTTCGCCTTCCCTCAGACAGATTCCCTGAGGAAAGGCAGCCGGTCGGCAGGAGGAAAGAGAAGGATGTTCTCCTTTTCCATTAGATGTCGACTGGGCATCATCAGAGGGAGAACCAAAGGTAAAGTCGACATGTCCCTTTTTTTGAGGGGGGGTGGAAATGTATTCAGTTCATGTCTCTAATATAGAACAAAACATTTGATACTTAAAAGCTTTATTTGCCAATTTTTTAGTCACCAGATTACATTTTGCTGCATTTATTTAACAGAGTTTTGTGCTGCAGGCCTGTTAAACTGAAAGCTGGGCTTAAAGGTGATCACTAAAGCATGAGTGTTGTGTGTGTGTGACACATCCTTATCCTCTGGCTCTTGTTTTTCATCACACACTCATCTGTGCTGGCTGACAAATGAATTAGTAATTTTGCTTTTCACGGTCTCTCTTGCAACTGGATCGAATCACCATGAGATGGCAGTGTGGTCAGTTTGATTGAGGAGTCGGTTAAGATTCATTCAGACCCTCCTGCTGAGAATACACAGGTTTTTTTTCTGTTTAATGAAAATGTAGGTTATTATATTTAGCATGTTTTTATAATAATGTGAATGAAATATTGAAATAATGTTCAGATCAGTTGGTTATTCTCTGCTTGAGACTCTTAAATATTAAGCAGCTTTTCAGCCTTTTTTTAAAATTCAGTCTTGATTTGTTTCTTTCCTGTTTTAGCACTCCTAACCTCTATTTGAGTGCCAAGGTCATTGCAAATATTCCGCTTTCTATATCTAATCATTGTATTATCACTCACTCTACATCAATAATGTTGATGTGTGGTATAGAGGAAGTGCAAAAGAGTCAATTTCTATTATAACCCACAATGTTCCCAGAGGTTTTTATCAGTCCAACACACTGCTCTGTCTCCCACTTCTCTTTATTCTGTTGGAAATTAATTAGTCTCGCTCTAAAAGACTACGCTCGCTCACATTGTAAATGGGGTATTAAGGACAAAAGTCTCTGAGGAAATTATCTACACCGAAGAGTATTGTGTCCACTGGAGCAGCCGACTAATTAGGCTCTATGCAACAGCGGGTAGAAACGTGGAAAAAATGTTTGTTTGTAATCACTTTACACATCTGTAAAATGAGCAGATGTAGAACAGAAGGTTTGATTTCACATTGTCAAGATCTGACTTTTGTGTGCTGTGCGGTGTTCCCTACCTCCAAAATCTCATTAATGACAACAATTTGTCCGTAGTGATAAAAACAAATGAGGCAGAAGAGGCACAGAGGTGTTTGTTGTTGTTGGTGTTGTCAGCGCTGGGGAGGTCAGGAAGTGGCAGGCGTCGTGGCGTGGCTTGTGTGCATGACAAATGGTCAGACAGGTGTGGCAGTGGGATCCGTTGGTCCCTGTGTGTTTGGTCCAGAGGGACCTCAGTGGGCCCCGGGATTAGCAGAGTGTCCTTTTTCCTCTCCTGAGGGGGGAAACATGAGATGCAGAGCTTTAGAAGTAGTGCGTTTAATTTTCACACAGTCGCTCACATTCCTGAAGTCCTTGTTTCTTTTCGCTTGCACCATTCACTTATTTTCCCGTGATCACAGTGTGATAACATGTTGGATCTGTCATCGCAGCCTGCTGCACGGCAACTGTACTTTTCTGAATAACAATGTGACATGTTCTCAAACAGGCAGCTGCTCTGCACAAGAATTTTACATATGCATTTTCCACTATGTGTGTGTGAGGGAGAGATAGAGTAAGACATACTAGCACTGAGTAGATACAAGCTCTTTGAAATGGGCGCAGTCTCTATGTGAGAAAAAACGTGACAGTGTTGGGATTAGTCTGACAATGAATATGCAGGTGGTGTTAATTGTGGTGAGAGTTGACTGTGTGTAGTTTTGTCACGTCTAATCTCAGCAGTGTGTGTTATGTGTGTGGGTGGGTTTGAGGATGCGCATACGAAAGGGGTGTTTGACTTGGTGGGAAATGGATAAAGAGTGAGTGTGCATGTGTGTGTGTGTGTGTGTGTGTGTGTATGTGTGCTGGGGGAGGGAGTGACTATCGTGTGTGCCTGCCTCACTGAACCCCTCTGGCAGAGGGAGAGAGAGAGGGAGCACACACACTCTCACTCTGGCTCTGTATGAGAGAGAGGGTTGAGCTCATGTGAGAGGGGATGATAAACCCTCTGGAAAAGGACGAATGATTAGTAAGAATAGCTCAGAAATGGAACCACGGCAAGATGGAAAGAAAAGGACATGAACCATTGCACTCCCCGCTTTGGATTTTATAGAAAAACAGAGCGTGGTAGCTTTATTTTTTTGTTTTGAGGATTGAGAGGACATCTTTTTGTCAACATTAAATAAATAGAGAAATACTGAGGATCAGGATTTGCCCTCTGGAGCTCAGTCCCTGCTGGGTTTAACAAACAGGTTAAAGGAAATGCTGGACTTAGGGCAAAGGAATGAAGAAACGAAGATGGTGTTTTATCTGAGCGGCTGAGTCTTTTGGGTCGCCTACTTTAGTTGGTTTTTTTTTAACCTCAGGTGGAACCTCAGCTCTCTGCCCACACTACTACAGATCAGCAAGGTTACTTCCCGAGGGTGGCTGCGCTGACTAAACTACAGCCATGCTGTGTGGTCTGAGGAGAGACACCAAGAACAGCATTGGTAAGAGCACCCAACAGGGGGTCAGCTTGTGTATTGTAGTGGAGGATTCGTTGCAGGAGGGGGTTCAGTGATGACCTGGATTGTTTGCTTACCTCTAAAGAGCAGCTGTCTTAAATGTGTAGCAGATTTTAGGGGCAATAAAGACATTTTACGCATGTATTCATGAATTATTGTTGTGATAGGTTGAGCAAATGTGAGTGGACTGACCACCAGCTCTGAATAGCATCCTTGCCACGTGTAATTGGGGCAGATATAGCAACGTAAAATGGGTCTGGCAGGTCCCGGTTTATAAATAAAGTTTTACATCTGAAAATAGCATTATGATTTCATTGTCATTGTCAGTGACGCCCCCATATTTAACCTAGATTCTGATTGGTTATAAGAGGGATGCCATACAGTGCCCTGAATTAAATCAGGAGTTAATTAACTCACCACATATTTATGCAGGAGCATATCATTTTTATTTTAGTCAGTGTGACGCTCCGAGGTCTTTTAGATGCAGATCTTCTGGCACTCATCTGAAGGCCAATAACTAAACTTTAACCGACAACAGAGGAGAGATTTTTTTGTTTTGCTTTGTTGGGGCTGATTATTAAACATCCTGATCTTAATTCTAGCCATTAGCGTAAATGGTTATTTTAAGCTGGAGGAGGATGGTTGGGGGATGGCTTGATGGTACAGTAGTGTTCAGTCACGTGTAGAGCGTTGGGTCTGCGTTACCCACAGCTAATGTTGCCTTTTGACTGCACTGACAGCTGCCGGACTGTCAGGGGCCCTCAGGAGCCTGCGTGGTTACGAGGCTTTTGCCCAGCTCAACGTGTTTGTGATGTGTCATTCACTTTGTGTATGTGTGTGTGTGTGCCTCACAGCTACTGGACGATGATATTTGTGCAAGGATGTGTGTAAATTAGTGCGAAATACCATTTTTTTGCATATGTATGTTCCATACATCGCCATAATATGCAAAGTCCAGTTAAGATATATATCGTTAACATCTGACTCACGCAGCTGTGTGCACGAGATTCTTCTTCTTTACTGCAAGCTCTGTCAAAGGTTTCAGGTCAGAGAAGGTTTGATAAAGGATCCATGCCTCTCAGCTGTCTAAAGGCCTCATCTTCAGCTGGGCAGATGTGGAAACTTGATGCAGATGGAGAGAAGGCAGTGGGTTTGATGCCCTTCAAGCACTTTCTTCCCCCAGTTCAGTCTTTACAAATCAACACAGATCATTTTTATCTGTGTTGATTTGTGTATATATTGTCAGGCCTGCAGACAAAATCGAGACAACTGACAACCCTCAAACTCTCAAATATTATATATATAGTATATATAGCGCGCCATGATTGAAGTTTAGATAAATACAGTTTGTCACTCCTGTTATTATTTTCTGTCTTGTTTCAATTTGGTAGATAATTATAGACTTGCTGGGATGTAAGCAGGAAATGTAACGCTGCAATCAATTCAGCCCAATTTTTAGCCAATATTTGAATTCACATCTTGGCAATCTTTGCAGTGCTCCCATGACTAAACACACAAGTATCATTGGATTAGCCCGACACTAAAGAACACCTGAAAACATGATGATCCTCAGGCAAGTTCTGGAGTTTTTAGGAGCATCTTGTACAATCAATTTTAAGTGGATTTATAGAAATTCGAATATATGTAATGATATCCCTGGAAAGTGTAAGTCATGCTGACTCTAAAAATATGCGTATCATGTGAGTGTTTTCAGATTCGACTGACTTATCACTCCGAGAAGTAGCGCTATTTTTAATGCAAATTGCGGTAATCGGGCGCTGAAGATTTTAAATTGCCTCCATTTACAACCCCAGCATGCACCTGTCCCTTTCACAGCAGTATCTTTGACGCTCCTGCCTAATAGTTTGAAAACCACTGGTATATAAATGGCAGTTTTGTAATATAAATAAGGTTTTTAACCACTCTTTACATCAAAGCATTCACTGGAGACTTTAGCTCTATTCAGCCCACCTCATTACTTAAATTTGAAGGCACCAACATGGCCCCTCTACTTTTAAAAAAAGAGGACTTGGCACAGCTCTTCTTTAAGTTTGTAATATGATGTTCAATCACTGTGTCGGGCAGCTGAAAAGGTAATCCGCAGTGGACAGGATTAGAGAAGTGCCAAGTCAAGTTTCCTTGTCAGTGTGACTGCTGACATGCCTGTATGGCTGCATTCAGGTTCAGATGGCCGAGTAGTGGCTCTGCTAATCTGAGGCCAGCCCAGCGCTGTGTCATAAATGGGTCCCACTGTGGGTAAAAGAGAAAAAATAAATAAATTAAAAAAAAATCTGTTTCTCTGCTGAGCAGATTGAATATTTTCCGGCTTCCTATCGCAGCTGCTGTAAATGACATGAAAATGATGATTTTCTCTCCATGCCCGAGCAGTCCATTAACCGCATGCTGTTCCTTCAGGAAAATTCTTATGCTGTAGTGGTTGCATACATCAAGCTCACTCTAAATGTATCCTTGTGTTAAATTAATTGTTTTCAAGGGTCTCTGCTGCAGACAGAGTGGAGATATTTTAAACTCTTGACCCTTTTATAGGATTGTCGTGGAAACAAAGTGAAGTGACCTTCCAGGATCCCGAGCTCAGGCTGATTGCTCGGTTTCGGGTTGGCTAATGAGCGACGGATGGATGCGGCTGTTGGCTAAGTGCTGTTTCCCTCAGAGCCCTCATGTTACCCAGGCTGCAGTTCAAAGCATTTGAGTGTGTGTGTGCAGCTGTCATGATGTGCAATGGATGGTCATGTTCATTTAGCCTTCTGCTGCTGAGTTTCCCTTCATATCACCACAGTGCCTCATAAAAGCACCTCCATACCTCCCCTGCTGTCTCTTCAGATGAAGGACCATACTCAAAGGGGAGCAAGGAGTCCGGGGCAACTGACCAATCACATTCATCCCAGAGATGCAGCTTCTCAGGTACAATACAGTCAAACCTGACTTCATATCATATCATGTTTTCTATCTCCTGTCTGATTCATGCTCCTGCACCCAGAAGGAGAAGAAGAAGAAGAAGAAGAAGAGTCATGCTGTCTTTGTGTGAGCTTTTTGTGTATGTATAGCCATGTGTCTGCTATGTTTTGCTTGATGTTGCACCGTTTTGAATGCTTGGATAAGGTGAAAAAAAAAATGCCTGTGTGGCATACCTGTCATTTGCACTAAACCGCAGCTCGGTAGACTTTCATGCAGAGCGATTTAACAGCACAGCACAATGCAGAGCACAAGACAGAATGAGTCCTCTCATGACACTATATAACCACATATCCATCAGAGTTAAGGTCAAACTCATTTTCATGCACTCAAGAATAGAATTGGATTTCAATTCACAATCTGATGAGTCTGTGGTAATTTCCAATGAGCGTTTTTATGTAATAATGAATTGAATTTCTTTCCATCATGAGTATTTAGTGTGGTATTCATAAAACTGACTCTACCCTCCTCCTCCTCCTCCTCCTCCTCCTCCTTTTCCTCCTGAAACCGCCACAAAGATTCACTCAGATTGAGAGATGTGAAGGAACAAGAAAAAGACAGGACAGTGAGAAAGTATAGTATGTGGTCGTGTGTCAGAGAGCATTTCTGTGAGAGGTTCAGGAGAAGCTGAAGAAAAGAGTCTTTCGTTGCCTCTCGTACAGGGTGACTCTGTCAGGCGGACGTTAATGCTGACTGTGGATGTGTCTGTATCTGTCAGCAGAGGAGTACCGAGGAGTGACCACGGTAGACCTGATGAAAAGGGAAGGCAGCAGCCTCGGCCTCACCATATCCGGAGGCTCTGATAAGGACGGCAAGCCCAGAGTGTCAAACCTACGGCCAGGTGGGCTAGCTGCCAGGTGAGATCTCTGCTCTGTGATGCGGTTAAAACCTGGCAACTACACGAGCTGTCCAGATTTGTTATTCTGCTCCTACAAACGTACACGTGCTGCAAAGTTACACCAGCATGCTCTGACCGCAGGACTGTAGGCGTTAGATCAGCTTGATGCCATCCCATCACTACCACCAGTACCACCACTTTTTCTCCAAGAAACCACAAAAGATGTGTCCATAAATTAAAAAATATATATTTTTTTATTGTCAGTTCACACTTAATTCACTGTATACTGGTAATTATTCAGTAAAATCTATTATGAGCTCGATTTCTTTTGCTTAATCAAGATTTGATTAAACCACGACGACGTTACACTCATTTTCCCCAACATCAACCACATGATAGGAGAACATATTGGAGAGCTCACGTTTCATGATGATTAAGCAGCGTGTGACTGAAGTCTAACACACACACACACACACACACACACAAGAATGACAGAAGAATGACACACCCCCTCTGAAAATGTCTTGGCCAAATATGCCAACGCTTGTCGAGTCCAAAGAGGTTTAAAGACAGACACTGTGCTAATTCTTCCAAGCAGCTTGTCTTCCCACAGCTGAGTTCAAGCTTGTGTGGAAGTGCTGGCTAATTTACTGCGTGGAGAGACATGAGAGAGAGCGGCAGTGACATTGTGTGATGAGAACGCACCGGATGACAGGACAGGTCCGGTCGGCTCTGCTGGTTAAGACGTCTCTCTCTGTCTGCTGTCAGCGCTGACTGGCAGTAGCCCAAAGGTGATAGAGGCGAGCAGGCCAGAGTGACTATTTAAATAATTTGCTCTCCAATGAGCAGCGTGTTGACTCACAATGTCATATGTGAGACACCATGTACAACCATCTCTGTCATTGTCTGAAGAGGAGACGCTTTCAGCCATCCAAACCCAGCATCTGCTCACTGTTCCACACAGTTGGTTCTGTATGTTAGTCTACATACTGCAAACAGATTTATAATCAAATTATCAACTGTGTGGACACAAATCAATACAACCAACCAGGATTACTTTCAGCCTATTTCACACAGCGGGATCATGTCGTAAAAATCTGTCACAACAGCCAGAAAATTCAACCAAATCAACCATTTTCACTTAATCCGTCGATAATTTTCTCAATTAATCGATTAGTTGTTGGGAAAATTGTGAAAATTGTTGATCACTGTTTCCCAAAGCCCAAAGTGTAATCCTCAAATGTCTTGTTTTGTCCAAATATATTCAGTTTTCTCTCACAGAGGACTAAAGAAATTAGAAAATATTTACATCTGAGAGGCTGAGATCAGAGAATTTGGACATTTTATTGTAAAAAAAAAAAAAAACCTAAAAAAACCTCAAATATCAAAATCTTTGCAGCTCTACAAATCATAAAGATTATACACATATCTCATTTGGATCATGACCAGATCAGCTGCTGACAGGAGCAAACAGGCAGCTTACAGTGAGTTTAGAGAGATGAGATGAGAGTGAAAGTTGGGAGCAGTAAAAATCCGCAACAACGAGCTGAATGTGAATAAAAACCTACTGGGAGGGAGACTTTGTTGAGTTGTTGATGACTCACTATGAGACCGTCACTATGAGTCACAGCATTACCAGTTTAAGGTGTTAAAATTAAACCCCTCCGTGAGACAAGATCAGGTAATTGAGAGCAGCTTGCCCAGGTCGTGATCCAGCCTTGATGGTCTGTCCATAACTTCCTACAGGAGCGACCAGCTGAATGTAGGAGACTACATCAAGTCAGTGAACGGCATCAACCTGTCAAAGCTTCGCCACGATGAGATTATCAGCCTGCTGAAGAATATCGGGGAGAGAGTGGTGCTGGAGGTGGAGTACGAGCTGCCTCCATATGGTAGGTGAAGTTCTGCAAGAATATTTGAATATTCTTCCTAATCATCCAACACATGCTCAGACATTTAGAGGAAGTCATTAAAACAAATTCTTTTTTAAATGCACAAAGTAGGAAAATGGTTAATAAAGAAGCTTATTAACTAAAGGCATAGTGCAAGTTTTTTAATATGGGTTTGTATGAGGTACCTGTGTAGTTAGTGTGTTAGCAGTTTGTCCTGCTAGCCATAGACTTTATAAAACATGGATGTAGTATCCGTGACGTCACCCACGGATTTCTGAAGAGCCATTATGACGCAAAGACGTAGATCATGGGTGGCTGGGTGTCCAAACCCACCTGCCAATTAAAGCAACTTAATTATGGATGACTTTAAGCCTTAGTATAATTTGAAAGGGTGAGTAATATATAAAAAAAATCACCCCAAACTGAGAAATTAGCTACAGAGACCAAAACAGTTTTTTGCACCAGGCTGTAAATGTGTTTATATCTGTGGTGAAGTTGGACATTTTAATTCGGAGGCGATCTATAGCCAACTTCAAGTGGCCAGTCAAGGAACTGCAGTTTTTGGCACCTCCACACTGGCTTCATTTCACAGCCTCGGAGGTTGACATTTGGTTTTAGCCACACACACACACACACACACACACACACACACACACACACACACACACACACACACACACTAAAATAATGAGAATATTCTCACTGCTTTATGAGATTTGTCACGTACTACACCCTGTGCGTGGCTCAGTTGGGCTTAGGTGTAGGAATATGTAAATTCTGTAGTTGTGACAATGTAAACACAGAGGGAAAGATCTCTCAGCAAGGTAAAGAGAGAATATGCTCACTGTAGCATACACTGTAATGGTGAATAAACTAGTCAAAAACATGAGCACTTCATGATTCTGCAAGAAATTTATACACATTTCGAATGCAAAAGTTTCAAACTGTGAGTGTAACGTATTAGTTATTCCAGAATCTGTACAACACAATGAATTATAGTCGTGTTGAAGTAAAAATTGTCAAACCAAATTTAGCCCTGATTTAACCTTGACACCTAGACATCTTTCGACCTGCAAATCGATACTTATTGGGTTTCTTTGATGAAGGCTCCAGCCTCAGAAACCGAGTTGGTCCCTGGGCGCTGCGCTGAGGCTGCTCACTGCTTTTAAATCGTTAGTATGGGTCAAATACAGAGAATTAATTTCCCCACTGAGATTAATTAAACATACTTCCTCAGTGCTTTGTTCATTCTCATGATTCAGCAGTTACACACAGATAACACCGTAATCACACTTTTGTGAACGCTTTTTACATTTGCTGATAATTCATTTTATGTGTGACTTTAGAGGATAGTAGTAATAATTTTCTTTCCTCTCTCAGTCCAGAACCCCTCAGGACTCATAACCAAAACCATAGAGGTGTGTTTACACAAAGAGGGAAACAGCTTTGGGTTTGTCATGAGAGGTAAGTGGACAGGATATTTCTGCGTAAATCCTTCAGTAAAAAATAATTTGCTTTTTGCACAGATTCATCTCTGTGTTTTTATTTTTTTTTTCTAGGAGGCTTCCACGAGGACTGGCGCAGGTCTCGTCCTCTGGTGGTCACATGTGTGAGGCCTGGAGGTCCTGCTGACAGGTGAGGACATGAGCTAGTGTTAGTCTGAGCACAAGTGTAGCTATTTATGTGTCTTGCATGCATTTTATGTCTTGATCGTGCATGAATGAGCCTATTCAAATCACTGTATGTGTGCATGCATGTGTGTTTCCGTAACGCATGGCCTAATGAATGTATGTTTTACTAAACGACTTATCTTTGTATGCAATGAAAATATTTATCCAACATATAAACGTAAGCATCTGAATGATTTTAACTAATTTTTTAGACTGCATGTTGTTTCTTTTGCATCAGTCTATGCTCAGGAAAATTGTGGCCATGACACATGTAGTGTATGTTATCTTCAAAGCAGAAAGGGCACTGCTTATCCTGAGGCTAACGCAACATTGCACTTTTCCCCACAAAAAACTGAGCGCACCAAAACACTGGAGCAAAAGTAATTCACCATCAAAGACTTTCGAGCCATTTATCTCGTTTATCCTTCATCTCACCTGGGAGGAGACGCTCATGTGGAACTGTTTAATGATTTACTGTGACTGGTGCTTAAATGCTTGTATGAACATCTTGCGCTTGTCGCCTGTGTTTGATTTTTTTTCTCCAGAGAGGGCACTTTGAAGACCGGAGACCGAGTATTGAGCATAGATGGGATGCCTTTGAACAGAGAGAAGCACGCTGACGCCTTGACCATGCTGATGCAGAGCGGCCAGGAAGCCCTGTTTCTGATTGAGTATGACGTCTCTGTAATGGGTGAGCACACACACACATACACTCTGAGGGTAAATAATGTGGCTGCAAGTGAGTTGTCTGGAGACACCACCAAGGGAGTCACACTGGCTCATGAGCACAAATCAATAGGGAAAGGGAGTTATGGGTAATATTCAGTGTTTTATTGTAATGTGTGGATCTCTAAATGCTCCTGAATGATGGCAGGTTTAGTTAGTTAGTTAGTTAGTTAGTTAGTTAGTTAGTTAGTTAGTTAGTTAGTTAGTTAGTTAGTTAGTTAGTTAGTTAGTTAGTTAGTTAGTTAGTTAGTTAGTTGGTTGGTTAGTTGGTTAGTTGGTTGGTTGGTTGGTCTGCACCAGAGTCACAGGAGTACTTGTCTTTGTTTTAACATTTAACGCTGTTTTCTAACATCATAAAACAAGGTTGGACATGAAACTTTCAAACCAGTGTATGAAATGAACACTCTGGTGATTCAGTATTACATTTCTGTAAAGTTGAGGGATTCACAAGAGACAAATTTTAAAAATAATCATCAAAATCAAAGCAGCAGAGGCTAAGATTTTCTGACTTTCTGACAAGCCAAGCTCCAAAAATACTGGATCCTACATTCCCCATAATGCAACTTTCTACCGTCTTTTTGTTAAAACTTCTCAGCCTGGTCGACTCTCCTTCTTTCAAACGCCTTCAAACATCATATTACCTTGATGACATCACTGTGACATTATCTGCGTTATTTTCTCAGAATGCCCCTATAAATTAATTGTTAATTAAATCTAGTACAATAAACAGTACATATCAATATCATTTGGCATTTTTATAATGTTTCTTATTTTGTCACCATGTTGAAAAGAACAAATACTAGAACAGGTGTGTATACTGTGTGTACACAGTGAATCAATTCTATTTTCAGCTCCTCACCGTTGGGTCAAAAAGTAGTAAAATGTGCCACTGAAGACATGAACTCACTACAGAATAAACCCTCCGTTTGGTCATGGTGACTAATTCTCTATAAGATCGCAAACTCTGCACTGCTCTGAGCAAAAAATAGGGCAGGTCACCAAGGACAGTTGACACACATTATCTTTCTGTATGTGGGAGTTGAGGACTCAGACCTCCTGCCTCCAGACTGAACTAGTCAGAGGGTTCACAGTTGTAAGAGACATTTATTTAGGACCGAAATCTGAGAAATGAACATAACTTATCAGTTTTAATTGGTCACAACTTATTTAAAATAGCCAAAGGTCAATTCACTGTGACGCTCAAAATCTATGTAGGATTAATGTTATACTGGGCAGCACAGTACTTTGTGTTACTTTGTCCTGCACTCAAAACATTTAACTACTCAGTCAAAAGCTGCTCATAACTGCATCGAAAATGACATGTCCCTCTATCATTGCTTAAGACAGAAAACACAGTAAATACCTTTTATGTAACAATAATGTGAAACTAAACTGATTAAAATGAAAGAAGAGCAAAAGCAAATAGACAACAAATCATCATGCGAATTTGGGATGATTTAGACCCCCCTCATCCAAATTTTTACACAATATTCTTCCTTAAAAAATATCCAATATCCATCTGTCTGTGTTCCTCTGTGTCCACCTCTCCCTCATTCATTTACCTCATACATTTCATGTTTGAGCACCCTGTCCCTCTCTGATGTTTGTCTGGAGTTTGTTTTACTGTGATACCTACTTTAAAAAACATTTTTGCCACCTTTGGTGTAAATGATAGCTGAAAATGTGCAGCTTTAAACTACTATTTCACAGCTTACACGTGATATGTTGCACTAAAAACTGAGGATTCAGTCACTGACCTGTTATGAGTTCTTGTATCATTGTGAGAATACTGTATCAATGAAAATATGAAACATTTCTGTTTGAAAGGTTATGATAGCTGGGTGCAGCTTTAGCTGCATCTGGTAATCGTGTTGGTCTCTATCACATCTGTGTGTCTTATCTGTTTCAGAGGCAGTGCAGCAAGCCTCGGGCCCTCTGCTGGTGGAGATAGTGAAAAGTCATTCATCCAGTCTGGGGATCAGCCTCACCACAACAATATACAGGAGCAAACAAGTTATTATTATTGACAAGATAAAGGCTGCCAGTGTGGTGGAAAGGTGAAACTCTCCTTTAACGTTTTTCTGTTCCACAGACACTTTCCTGTCAGACAAAAACTTACCTGACCCAATCTGCCTCCTCTCAGGTGTGGAGCGCTGCATGTAGGTGACATCCTTCTGTCTATAGACGGGACCAGCACGGAGCACTGCTCGCTGATGGAGGCCACGCAGCTACTGGCCAGCACTTCTGATGTCGTAAAACTGGAGATTCTCCCAGCCAGTCAGAGCAGACTTCCTGTCAGGCCGCAAGACACAGGTATGTCCAGGAAGTGATGTAGAAACAGAGCAAGACGGTCTTTTTTTTCAGTTTTGTGACTGCACTTTGCACGATTGTGACACTATCACATTGTCCATCAAAATCTGACAGACATATACCTGCCAAGGCACTCAAATACCACCTCTATGGTAGTTCCTGCTAGAGTGGGTGTCTCCAGGACCATAAAGAGGTCGTGTGGGGCCATGATGACACACAGATTTATAAAGGAGCAGCTGTGGCTGAGGTGGTAGAAAGGGTTTTCTAGAAATCAGAGGGCTGTGGATCTTTGACATCATGATATTATATATAATTGTGAGTGCATACACACTCATCACTTAGACCAGAAAAGCAGTTCAGTCCATTTACCAGCCTGGTAATCACTGTTAAGTAAAATGATCCAACATTTCACAAACTGTATATAAAGTAGCTCCACCTCAACAGTATAATATTGTAAAAATGTTATATATCAGTTCAGGAATGATTGTTTTCACTTTTGATACATGTTGGGATACATGTTAAGCTAATAATACTCCAGTACTTTTACTAAAGTAGAAGTTTGAATGTAGGACTTTTACTTGGATACACACAATGTTACAATTTAATGTCAAACTATAAAAGTTTATACACATTTGGGTGCTAATGAGCAGAGCATTACAAACGATTCATAGAGGACAATATCGACTAATTGACTTATTGTTTCAGCGTCACATCATTCAAATCTTCTGTGGTTACATTATGAAGAATATACATTAGACAGGCTGGAGCATGTTGTCTTCACCATGTGACACAGTGTGACGGCTCTGCTCTTAGCCTGTTTTACTTAGAGCTGTAAGGAACCTGGCTGTCACCCAGTCGCCCTCGTCTATGTGCTGTGAATCAGCCCATGTGTGTGTGTGTGCACGATGCTGGCAACAATTCCTCTGCCTTTGGGTACACACTCGACCTCTTATGCATACCAACAAGCCGCTCGCGCCCACACACAAACACACCCTCTCTTTCTCTGTCAGAGATCATGTTCGTGCCATGTTCTGCAGGCTTATTTCTGGGTCAGCAGCTGCAACGGCTCCTTAACGTGTGAGCATGGGAAGAATCATACGACATGACAAAAGGAAATAAGCTGCAGTTCAGGCTTCTTTAGGGACACTTTTATTTGCCAAACATCCATTTGTCTTTCATCCAGATTTAACGATGTGTTTTTGATGAATATCTTAGATTCATACAGAGTTATTTTCTCTGAGGAAGGCATGCGATTTCTTTAATTTTTCAAAGACCACTCAGTGAAATATTTTATCTGCATTGCTTCCTGTTAACCAATAAACTGTCTCAATTCAAAGTGCAGCACAGGCATCATTTCTTTGAATTCACAGGCATGTATCTTCTTGTCTGAATCAACTATTAAATAATGATTCACTTCTTGAATAAGGCGCCATTGACATTGTGATAAAACGATATTTTCACAGCTTCTTTACCCCCCTCGGGATAAGGCATGATTATAAGATGCATTTTTTCTAATCTCCTCTGGGGATTTAACATGACTGATACGGCCACTAAGAGATTAGGAGTTAATGTTTCAGCGTAGATCGAAAAAAAACACAGTTTCTTGGAGAGCTTCCCCTAGGTGAGCTTAACATAAGCTGCCAGAGCCAAAGCTTTACAAGTTTTGATTGAGCCTGATAGAAACTGGTTCTCCAAAAAGGGCCAGAGGTGCCTCCTGTGTATATTCTGATTACATGTGTTAGATTTTTAACCAGGTTTCCTAAATATGGCAAATGACCAAGTGCGACTGCAGTCATGCATGTTTCCAGCAAATCCTTCATCCATGTGATCAAGTTGTCAGAGATTAGACCCCTGCGAATGAAGCAGCAAGGATTACTGTCACATGTAACACTCGGTGACAATTCTAGCTGCGTGAATCTGTAAAAGAAAGTTAATTATTGAGGTGTGTGTCACACAGGAGGTCAGTTGTTTCCCTTTGAATGCTTCACAGATACTGTTTGATGCACAGCGTTATACAGGCTCTGACATGAAGGCTAAGAAGCTTTTCAGTATTAACAACAATCTGTGCTCCATTTCGTTCAAAGCGAGAAAAGTCAACAGGAATGCTAAAGAAATTAATATCATCACACTGGATTGAATTAACATATTATCATTATTATTAACACAAACTGCCTGCCAATCAGACACCCTGCGTCGTCAGTAATCAAGCTTTCAGCTGTTTCCAATCAAGGTCAAGCCACCAGCCTCCAGCCAGTATCACTTCCTGCTGAACACAACAACCTCTTGCCCAGCAGTCAGCTTACTCAGACTGTTTTTGCACCTTCGGGCTCTTTTGAGAATGAAATTATGAAAATGATCTCTAGTTTGCACTTAGCTTTTTGGAAGCTTGCTAGGAAAAGTAAGATGTTTTTTTCTTCTACCATTCACCGCTTCTGTGTGTCTAACTGATTCTGAGATGCTCCTCAAAGTACATTAAACTACAGGATTTAATCTGGTGTACCATGACGAAAACATTAAATATCAATTACTCTGCTCTGAATGATCCTCCAGGCACTGCACAAATTTAGACATTGGAATGAAAGCCTGATTTCATGGGTAGTATTTAGAAAAAGGCACAACAGTGGAGTAGATTCGGTTTGCTTAATGGATGTGCTTGCTTCCGTTCTGCTGCAGTAAAAGTGCAGAAGAGCAACCATCATCACTGGGACCAAAGCAGCAACTACTGCCATCCCCCACATGCCAGCCACTGCAAGACATGGAGCAGCCCAAGCCACCCACATAACCAGCAGGACCACTGCAAATGTAAGTTATCATTTGTGACAGTACTGCTGCTGGCGAGACTCCATAGCAGGAGCCTTTTCTTCAGCACGTTTGTTAAATCTTTTCCAAGAGGTTTACTCCAACGCGGTTACCACATTTCTTTCTTTTGTTACGTGTTCCCATGAGCATAAGCTGCTGCTGTGAATAAAATGTCATGCTTGATGTGGTTTGCTCTTAATCTACCAGCCTTTTGATACCTGTAGTGCTATGTCTCCTTTCAGCTCTGGTGAGTGGTGGCTTCTCCCCTTCCTCCACAGCCACCTCAGGCTTCAGCAGCCAAGGTAGCAACACGCTGCCCTGCCCCATCCCTCAGATTGTGCCCACCAGCCCCCGCAGCTCAACTGGCAAGAGGAGGAACAGGAAGAAGGACCACAAGAGCTCATGTATGACAAATTGCCTGCCTTGTTTAAACATGGCGTGTGGTAGTGTAGTGCAGACAGTTTTGGTTTTAGCTCCTGTGGTGGGAGATATAAAGGTGTTTCTGTTGTCTTGTGTTTGTATTTTACATGACCTGACCCTTTAAAAATGGTTTGCAGTGCTGTTAAGACACCTTTCCCTCCTGTTTCGCCCCCTCACTGCGTGAACAGATTTGACTGATCACTGACGTAAAGCTCTGACTCATTCCCTTTCCATTCCCATGTCGTCTCTGTGGGTGCATGTCTTTTCCCTTTACTTTCCTCTTTTTTTTTTTCTTTTTTTGTCTCCCACAATCCCTCTCTTGCTCCATTTATATGCCACTTCTCTGCTAATATCTCTCTCTGATGTGTCCCCTCCCTTTTCTCCGTCCCTCAGTATCTCTGGCATCCAGTTCTGTCGGCCCAGGGGGGCAGGTTTTTCATGTGGAAACGAGCGAGGTCGTCCTGAGGGGATCCGCTCACAGGTTTTGGGATCCAGCTTCAGGGAGGTGTCTTTGCTACAGAAACCCTGTCCGCTCCCCCAGTCATCCGCTTTATTGAGCCCGACAGCTCAGCTGAGAGGTAACACGCTGAGACACCTAATGAGTAAACAAATATCATATAGGGAGTCACCTTGAACTAGACGGCCCATTCAGGTCAATCATTCAGTCACATGTGAGAAAAGAAAAAAAGCTAATTTTAGCCCGGTGTCTCAATGAGTATTTCAACTGAAGGCACGCACATTAGAGCTGCATTTGTCTCATGCTGTGGCTCATAAATTAGGTGGTCGGGGTCATCAGAAGTTCTACAGCCTTTTATCTCATCTTTGTTTTTCATTAGCCACACTAGCAGCTTGGCTCTAGGGATTGATTGGTTCACCACTTTGGTTCAGACTGATCAATAATTATTGAATACATTGCCATAAAGTTTTGTACAGATATTCATATTCCCCAGAGGATGAATCGTAGCTGTGAAATTGAAGCCCTTTCTAGAGCTTGTGTTTTGCTTTGTCCATTCTGGGCTACTGTAGAAACATGGCAGACTCTGTAGAAGGGGTCTCGCTCCATCTGTAGATATAAAAGTTTTATTCTAAGCTAACAAAAACAGAATAGTTCTTATTTTCAGGTGATTATACACAAATAAAAACAGATTTACTTAACTTATGACTAATATATTCCATATCTAGCCAATAAATTCCCCTAAATCTTACACACTGGACCCCTAAGTGACGCCCTGACTTTCCCTCTAGCACCACTGTGAGGCTGAATTTTCTGTGTTCTGTGAAATTTGGTTCACACATTCATATCGTTCTCAGGATGAATTGTAACAAAATCCACCAGAATAGGTGTGGTGTGATGCGATCGTGTTTGTTTGTTCGAGTCAAAATCCTGGCAGCAGACTTTTGTGATGTTGGTGAATCTGATAAAAAAATTCACTAGCAAGGATCACACCATCGACAAGATACATTTAAATGATTCATTAACAAAATGAAAAGACTGATGGCAGCGTGAACTTGTACTTCTTTGGTCTGTTGCTGCGTCGTGTGGAAGCTTCGGTGGTTGCAGAATATGAGAGAGTATTTATGGGAATGTTGGAGGTGGTATGGTTGAGGTGTGGTCCTGTCCAGTTTTTAACGACTAACTTTAGTCTTGATTGTGTTTCTAACTAATAGAGGAGCGTCTGCAGGAGTAGATTTAACACACATTATCCATCCTGCATTGATGCGGCCAGTGTTTATACTTAATGGTGAAAAGCTCCTGTATTGGTAGTGCATAGTATTGATCATGACTACATGTTACAGTCTAATTAACACACCGCTCCGATCAGACTAGTGTGTCGTATCTGTCCGTGTCTTGCGTGATTAATGATGGTGCCTGCCAGCAGTGCGGGGCCGTCTCCCCTGGGTCTTGTAACACTGTTAGTCCAGCAGCAGTTGGACAAGAGTGGCTCAAGTACAGCATCCAACTGTGATGTTGGTGTCTCAGCCTCCACGCAAGGTTAATGAGCAGCAGTTGTTAGTGAATTAATACCACTAGACAGTGCTTTTGGTGTTTGCCCTTGCAATTAGAGATCTGATTAAATGTGTGATAGGTGTGATTGTGTACTTACTTGTTGAGGTGATTTTCTTTTTTTTTTTCTAAGTTCAAATAAGGTTAGTGTATTAATGTCAAGCCTAAATTGTATAGATGATACTTTCAGCTTATGTGACAAATGGTGTCACTGAAAGCAGAAATACAAAGTCTTGATGATGAGTGTGTCTGGGCATATTGAAACTAAAATAGACAGAAAGTGAATCACCTAAAACTTAAACCAAGTCAGTCAAAATAAGATTTGCTGCTTCAAGCCACCTTCGTTGGACAAAATAAGAAAAAAAGACAAACTACGGAAGTAAGTTTTTATACAAAAAGTCAAACTCTTAGAAAGAGTTTGTTAGACACTTATTCCTCTGAGGGACTTGCTGATAATTAAAACCATTTTAATTTGTGAGCATTTGTGATGACTGACTGGACTTTCTTCGTATTTATGTGCTTCTTTTATTTTGTCCGCCCCATGAGGGTAGGTTAACAGCAACACCACTCTGTACAATATAACACATCCGTATATTGGTAGGCTGATTTGATCAGCCAAAGTTAGGCACTCATCACTGACATATGTCGTCTGATATGAAAACTGTTTTTTTTACAGAACATAATGCAAAATATTATAGTTTGTGCACAGTGTGTTATTTTGAATAATTCATTTTATTGTTTAAACTGTAAAATGTTCTGCCTCCATTACACATCTTACATATTTTTTTCCTCCCTAATATTGAACTTGTATCCGTCAGATTCTACCACAAATTACCACCTACAGACAATATAACCTTGATGAAGGGAAGATTTTAATACTGCATTAGTTTAGCTTGGTGTCCCCAATAAACTGGAAACTGACCAATGTAATTTGCTCTCAGGTCTGTCTTGTAAAACAGATTTTGAACTCATTGAGACCTCCTGAATAAATAAAAGCTTAACTAATTGGTATTGTCATTTTTCAGTCTAAACAAATTAATAGATTGATTTGGGAAAATCACCATACAGTATTAATTAATTAGTTGCAGCCCAAGTTTCATCCTGTTACATTTCCACCCAGTTTCATGTCTTTTCAATGTATATTTCTTTTGTTATTTGTGTTATAAACTGTTGTACGGGGGAAAACACACATGACCTTTTCTTTTGTCTGTGTGTGTGGAGGTGTGGGCTGCTGCAGGTTGGGGACAGACTTTTGTCCATTAACGGGATCCCGACTGAAGATGGCACTTTGGAGGAAGCTCATCAGCTGCTCCGAGACTCCGCTCTGTCCAATAAGGTCACCGTGGAGATTGAGTTTGATATTGCAGGTATCATATTGTAAAAATGAATTTGTACTGTGAGATCTTGTTATATTTGTGCCTCCCCTGATTACATGTATCTAAACTTTAAATCCCATTTAGAGTCCGTGGTTCCCAGCAGTGGCACCTTCCACGTCAAACTACCAAAGAGGAGAGGAGTGGAGCTGGGCATCACCATCAGTGGTGAGTCTGTTAGCAATGAGACATACAGCAGGGGGCAGTGTTGCTCAATAATACTCCACAGGCTTGCACATTATAAATCTCCTTTTGAATCAATGTTCTGTGATCCATAAAATTCAGACATACAAATCCATGAGGGCACATACCTCATTACCTCTGAATAATACTGGCCTGTACTGGCATTCATCATCACCGTCTCTGCTCTAACTGGCTCTGAAGAACACAATCGAGAAGCAGTTTAATTAGTGCAACAAAAAGCAGAGGAAGTGGAGTGGTTTTTAAAAAAATGATGATAGTTAGCTGGCTTTATCCTCATCTCATTCATCACTCTTCTTTTGTTTTATCAGCAAGTAAGAAACCTGGCAAACCCCTCATCATCTCTGACATCAGGAAAGGAAGTATAGCACACAGGTATGTCCTATCATCACACACAGCTCATCACATGTTATTTCTCCAGCTCTCACATCACTGAGTCATATCATTATTTTTGTAAATACAAAAACAGTCTGTGGCTTTCTCATTCTGGTGCAGCTCACATTAGAGAGACATTATTTTTTTGACATTTAACAGTTCAGGGTGAACCAGATTTCTCAGGCTTATGTTGGATTACTCATGAAGAAAATAAAATTGTTTTGTGACTCCACTGTGTAATACAAGACTAATTGGATTGAGCTATCAAAACTGGATCAGTAGGGCGGTGCAGCCACATTTCAGAAAGGCTCAGCGTTGATTAGGGTGAGGGTAAGGTTAGGGTCACCCTCAAGGATCCCAGTGAGACACCAGGCTAATAGGATTCTCATACTGAGTCAGGAGATGCAGCTCCCTGGTCTCTGTTAACAGTTGTGATGCTCTCACTCTTGTGTCCGGTAGAACAGGCACTCTGGAGCCTGGAGACAGGCTGCTGGCCATCGACAGCGTGCGTCTGGAGAACTGCACCATGGAGGACGCTATGCATGTCCTGCAGCAGGCAGAGGACATGGTCAAACTCCGGATCCAGAAAGATGAGGACAACATTGGTACATTAAAACACCAAACAATGCATCCTGTATAGAAGCAGTAGTGGAAAGTAACCAAATATATTTATTAAAGTACTGTTACACCTTGGAGGTACTTAACTTGACACTACTTTATACTTCAGGAGTAAATATTGTACATTTATGTGACATTTCAAGTTATTAGTTACTCTTCAGAACAAGATTTTATATAAAAACATATGATGCATTTGTAAAATATATATTTTAAATGTATCAGTTGTTAGCATTGTCACCAACAAGTGATTCCCCCTGCAAACTTCTACAGTGGTTTCATTTAAATAACATTTTGAGGCCAAAAGAAGTCAAATTATCAATCTTTTTTTCACAAAGTGAACTCAGATTTCTGTAGCTGAAATTTGCTTTTCTTCTCTCCCACCTCATTAATCATTTCATGACCCCTCAGATTTATCTTGTGACCCCCTTGGAGGGCACCTGACCCCGTTTAAGTTAAGAACCACGTCAGAAAATAGTTACATATATCTATCACAGGATCCCAGAGCCCAAGTTGACATGTCATTAGATGTTCATATGTCTTGTTTGTTCAAATATATTAAGCTTAACATCACAGAAAATTCAGAAAACAAGCAAATATTAATATTCCAAACTAGTAAAATCAGTTGGCGCCAGTAAAATTTGGGCATTTTTGTTTTTAAAAATCAGAATAGTTGCTGACTGGCTGATCATTTCAGCTCCACACAGGACCAATTACTTTAAATACTAATAAAAGTATAAACAATCTAATCACGTCATGCATATTTTAGTACTTTAAGTATTTTACTGATAATACTTTTACTGAGAAATAGTTGATACATACTGTAAGTATAAGACATAATATTCTTTTATATATTCTATATATTTTATATATTCATTTTATTCTCACACTAAGTGAGAATAAAATGTGAAATAAAAGTGGTACTGTTCAATAGTATCAATCTTCTCTTTGCATGGTATCTGTTGTTTCCTCCATGTGCTGTAGATGAGTTGGAGATGTCAGGCTCTATAATCTACACAGTCGAGCTGAAGCGATATAATGGACCACTGGGCATCACGATTTCTGGCACAGAGGAGCCCTTTGACCCCATCGTCATTTCTGGCCTTACCAAGAAAGGCCTGGCAGAGAGGTGAGAAGAGGGGCAGAGGGGAAAGGGGAAAGGAATGACAGGCCGGGGGTCGACAGAGTTATTTGAGAAGATGGTGACACTTGCTTTAGGCTGAAGTTTATTCAAGGCTGTAGTGCCCCCCTTTGGAAACTTTTTATCTAGAATAAACAAGACGGTAAATAATGGCTCTGTCGTCTTTTCTCTAACAAGAAGCCTCTTTGTTTCCAACTCAGTCGGCACACTGGCAGCCTGACAGCTTTCCTGGCCCGCCTGTCGGTACTGTCTGGTATACTCTGGTATCTCTGTCTCCTCTGCTCTGTTAAACCTAGGACTGGAGCCATCCATATAGGGGACAGAGTCTTGGCTATCAATGGGGTCAGTCTGAAAGGAAAGCCACTGAGCGAGGCCATCCATCTCCTGCAGATGGCCGGGGAGTCTGTCACCCTAAAGATCAAAAAGCAAGCTGACCGTAGGTTTTTTTTCAACTTCTTTCCTTTTTAGTACTCGTGGTGGTTTGCAAAAATAATCTTACAAATGAAATTTTAAAACTGAGACAAAAAAAAAGGCAAAAGAAGAAATCACAAAATAAAGTTAAAAAAAAAACATTAAAAAAAATAATTCTAATGAGTAGGAGAAAAAGTGTTTTGTCTATAAAGACTATACTCTTTCATCTGTAGATATTTATTTCCATTTTTTCTTTTTAATATGCTATCTATTCTCTTGTGGAAGAAGCATCCCACTTGAGCTATTGTTCCCTTTGTCCTTCGCTGATCATACGTTGTTCTCCTCTTGATCTCCTAGTGAGAAAGCAGATTTTATGTAGCACTTTTCGAAAAGTTTCAGAAAGCACTTCACTGGAAAGAGAAAAGAGAGAAAACATAAAAGTAATGTAAAGAAAACTAGTGGTTTTAATATTTTTTTAATGGATTTCTCATTCATTTAATGCTGATTTGACTCACTGTTTTTTTTACCAGAGTCCGATGGCCAGCCGCCTCCGGAGAGAAGCTGGCTTTTTAAGTGACACGGAGGATGATCTGACAGACTTCCAGAAGACCAGTAAACACTCAGAGGTCTACTCTGCCACTGTGCCCAGTATAGACTCTGCAATGAGCTCCTGGGATAGCTCAGGGTTTGATGCAGGCTACGGTAGCCAAGGTGAGGTCCACTGGACACTAGCTAGTCGAAAAATGACCTATTTCCAGTGTTACGTCTAACGAGCTCAGTGGATTTTCATGTTTTTTTTTTTGTTTTTCAGGGACATATCTTCACAAAGCGTCCGATATATTACTCAACCCGAATGAGTGGCGACGTACAAAGCACAGGAGCCAAACCAGTTCAAGCTCTGCAGGCCTAGTGCACCACCAAACACTGTATGATGGGAGGTTCACTGAGGATGAGTGGGACAAGATACCCGGGTAAGAGCACACGGGTGCAGTTTCTTTCCTGTCAACATCTCTTTTTATGTCAGTGCAGCTTTAAGTGTTTTTGATTTCTCAGTAAAGGGCATATTTAATTTAAATCATATTCTGTGTACAAGCAGTGGTGGAAATAAACCAAGTACATTTATTCAACAACGGTACTGAAGTAGATTTTTATACTTTTATACTGCAACAGTTCAAGAAGTAAACTTGTTTCACAAAAAGCAAAGTCCGTGTAAAGTAAGAATAAATGTGTTCTGAGTTTGTCAGACCAAAGAAGAAAGTGTTATTAACCACCCAGCCTAATTTGAATGATTTAAAATATCAACAATTCACGTTTTCAGCAACTATTTACCAACATATGTAATGTATTTAGAAAGAAATCTCAGAATTGCCTTTACACAGACTTAAAGAAAAAAATATATAAAATTATATTTATACAGGAGTAGCCCGACCCCTCTGTTCCATCTGCAGAAAGAGAACAAGCGTATTTATTTATTTAATAATATTCTGAGTATTTTTTCCACCACTGTGCATCAATAAGAGCTTCTGTGATTTTTCTTTCACCCTTTTTGGGTTCATGGACGAAGGCAAACAGAGTTATTTTCTCTTCATTCTGTGTTGTATGCTTTCATGTTTTGTGCTTTTCCAAACTGTCGTTTTCTCTTCTTTCTCAGGTATTCTCTTTCTCATCTGCTTTACTAACTGCCCACGAACTCTTTGGTGTTTCACATAGATGCATCTTTTTCTGTCACCCTTTGTCCACAACAACAACAACAACAAAACAAAAAAAACATTTCTTCAGAAAGCACCTAAAGCACCCAAGGATTACATCAGCCTTATCTGTCTCTTCACACTTGACTTTTTTTTCCCCGTGAACTTTTGTGTCACATGCTTGCTGTGAGCATTATGCTGCTATTTTTGGGGGTGACGTTACTTTTGTAAAATTGAACTTTGTCTAATCTAGCGGACTTCTCAGCGTTTTGAGCTGCCACAAGTGAGAGAATTTTACAGTAAAAGCCACAGTGTGGTCCTGAGAGATTTTCCAAAGGGACTCTCCAGCACACAGCCCAAAAACTGCATTTCCCATGCTGCTTTTGTAAGCAGCGCCGGCCTCGAGAACACTCTCATGTTCTGGTTCCTGCGTTGTCATAGATTCATCAGCCCCCCTCGTTGCCATGGCACCCTGAACCAGGAAGACAGCTTCTGGTCCCAGGCTCTGCAGGACCTCGAGACCTGCGGCCAGTCGGAGATTCTCAGGGAGCTGGAGGTAGGCCTGCCTGTCATCAGCACTCCTTCCTGCTACTCCTGCTTCCTCTCCTCCTCCATCTGCTTTGTCCTATTCGTGTATTCATCGACTTGTGCTGGCCTAAATGATCGTGCCAGACGAAGCATTATGATAATCGCCAGAGTGTGTAATCTGTTATTAAATCTGAGAAGACAGGCCAGGCACCTGCTGCCATATAGACTAGCTTTTGCGCAATGCCTCTAATCAGCTCTGTGTACACTTCATGAGAGGTTATGTGTGTTTCTACTTATTCAAATGAGAGTCTTCTTAATACATGACACCCTAATAATACCTCTGACTTTGTCCTCTTTCAGGCATCCATGACAGGTAGCGCTCTTAGTCTGTACCTAGAGGAGACAAAGACGAATGAAGACTCAATGTTTCAGTCTGAAATCAGTTCCATTAAGAAGGAAGAGCCTAAGAACAAAACCAACCTGAACATGTCGACCGGAGCCAGGGACGTACCATCGCAGGGCAAAGGGGACCCCTCTGATATTTTGTCCCCTACCACCCTGGAACTGCAGAAGGTAGTTCTGTTAGAGAATGACGTCCAACCAAACCACATCAGAGTAAATTGTCTCAAAACAAACAACACAAATTCAGACGGTGATGCTTTAAATTACAGTCCACAAATTACAGTGTAAATATTTTGTACATGAGGGATAGCAACGGGAACAAGGGGGTAAGAAATGTGGATTTAGGAGGGACCTGCATGCTGTGTATGATCTTTTACAGCAGCTGTCTCATTGAAGATCCTAAACTGGATCCCCAAAACTATATTGCTGTTCCCCGCTATTTTCTTATCATATTAAAGTCTGTGTTAAGGCAATTCTGAGATTTCTTTCATACATACGTTAAATATGTCTGCTCATTTTTACACCATTTTGACACCTAATTTCATAAACATGTCGATATTTTTAATCATTCAAATTTGGCTGCATGGTTAATAAGACTTTCTTCTTAGGTCACACAAACTCAAACACATTCATTCTTACTTTACACAGACTTTAAAAACAAACTTTTTTTTTTAGATATAGCTGCACCTCCTTTCCCAGACTTCGCCAATTGTTGATCCCCAAACTATAATAAAGTTTTTTTTAAAAACTAAACAATTTAAAGACTCTAAAGGTACTCCATATTTCAAATTTACCAAGGTATTTTACCCTATATTACGGTAGAAATTCAGCCTCAAACACCTTTATTACTTATCTACTTTTCCATTTTACTACCCCAATAAGTACTTTATTGATATGTGCTATATAATCCCACTGTAATTTGCGTGCAGTTATCTGAAGCGTTAAATATTTAGGTGATACGTCAGCCGCACTCACAGTTTGATGAACACGGTACAAACAACAGCGACCCGGGGGAATCTACCCGTTAAGTACCTGCATGCCTCCTTGACTTGTCTCACCTTGGCTTTCCATACAGTGTAACTGGACCCAGTGGATACGTGGCCATTCAGGACTTGCAGTGTGTGTACAACGAAAACACACAACACTCATTATACATTATCTCGGCAGCTGCACATGCTGTGACCCCCAGCATGTGCCTGTGTACTTGTTTGGTGTCATGTGTGCATCTCACGGCGCTGAGTATGACTGAGCAACTGGGCTTAAACCGAAGGAAGGAACAGTCCTGCCGTGTGGAAATTAAAAATGTTTTGAGTTGACACATCTTACATGATATCATGGAAAGAGATCTTAAGTCCCACCTTAAAGCTGTTTCTTGTTATGGCTAAACCTGCTGACCTTGTTAAAGTGTAGATCTAAACCCAAAGAGAAACAAATGACACAGAGGCATGTGTCTGCGAGGACCTTTAACTGTTTAATATACAAAGAAGGTCAATGGTGGACACATTAAAAAAAAAAAAGCACCTGTACAATGCTGTGAAAGACAGTCTAGTCTTGTATCTAGATGGAGATACAAGATGTAAAGGTGAGCTTTAGAAGTACCGATAGTCAAGTTTTATTAAGTTTACAGTCTTTATACTACGCTAAGCTAACAGTCTCCTTGGCTGTTAAAGGGAAGCAGTGCCACTTACTCAGCCTGTGAAAGTATAATGTGTTCTGAGACTCTGGAGGGAAATATTCAGCGTTATCTTGGCCTTTGTAACGTGAAGCCCGTTTAGAAACCAGAGATGTGCAGTTTGAAATTTACAGGCATTTAGGACCCAACTGGATCTAATAAAAGATGCTACTGAGTTGCATTATTACCAGCCTTGTTACCAAGCGGCAACCTCCATGGCTGTGAAGTGAAGCCAATATAGAAGTACCAAAAGCCTGCAGTTTCTTGAACAGCCACTAGAGGCTGGCTACAGAACGAGTCAGTGTCCGTAAGCCCCCATAATAAAATGCTTCACAGCATAAATAAACATGTTTACAGCCTGGTGCAAAAAACTGTTTTAGTTTTAGTCTATATTGCTAATTTCAGCGTTCATGACAACTGTCATGAACGTGGCGACTTTGACACAAAGGTGCCGTTACAGAGGGCTTGTTTAAGATCCAGGTGTCATTCAGCCCGCCTCGGTTCCGCAGATGATACATGTCTTTGCCGATTTTTAGATTAGCCAGGAGGTGGAAGAGGCAGGGCTGCCAAGACGGCAGGGGCCAGACATCCACATTTATGCTGTCTAAGCTATGCTAACGTGTCCACATGGACTCTTGCAACCAAAGTCCGCTCAAACATGACTGGTCAAAACTACTCAGACTACAAATGGAAACCAGTTATTGCATTTATATGCAGATATCTGTTTATAGAGATTACATTGTTGCTCCAAACCAATATTTTTGGACAATAACTGGACAATATATTTGGAGTCAGCATATCGGGCCTTCTGCTGTTTCAGTTCTCTTGCGAGTTCTCAAAACTTTATCAAAGTGCAATAATAAATTGCTGGAGTACATTTAGTGTCAAAGCTCATGTGTACAAACCTTAACAATCTCTGTGTAACTTTAAGTCTCCTTGTGTTTGCAGGTGACTATAAGGAAAGACCTTGAGAGCCACGACTTTGGTTTCAGTGTATCTGACGGGCTCCTGGAAAAAGGCGTTTATGTCAACATGATCCGCCCTGATGGCCCTGCTGACCAGGCAGGATTAAAACCGTTTGACCGCATTCTTCAGGTACTGTTTGTCAGAAAAAGTCATATTTTGGGAAATGTTCTTATTCAAGAGTTAGATGAGGCTAAACATGAAGCAGTCTTCGACAATTAGCTTAGCATAAGGACTGGAAGGAAGGTGAAACCACTAGTGGAAACAATCTTTACACTATGCAGTCTTTCTCCTGGCTTTATTCGGGAATACACATACACTTTCAGAGAGTTGTATAAAAATATTGATACCACTCTTGTGCCTGTCCATTAAACATGAAGCTAACACAGTAGCATGTTGAATAATGAATGATTTCATTGATTCTGATCTTCCAGGTGAACCGTGTCAGGACCAGGGACTTGGACTGTTGTTTAACTGTGCCCCTAATTATAGAGGCAGGAGATGGCCTGGACTTGGTCATTAGCAGGAATCCTCTGGCAGCAGCAGACACCGGGCTGCCCGATGACTGTGACGACCAATCAAACTCGCTGTTCTGCTTCCTGGAGCGCAGGACCAACAGCGTTGCCCTGTGATCACAAGGATAGACACTAGCTTTCTGAAAACACTGTAGCACCGAGACCTCACATAAATCACGTCACGCACGATTATGTTTGTTACTTGACCTCTCAGATAGACTTTCACTCATGTTCAGCACGCAGAGCAACCAGAAACAGCCACTGTCACTGCCTGAAAGCATCTCACGCTCACAAAGTTACGCGCATGTGTTCAGTATTGCTGGTTTTAGTCACTGTGTTCACATGATGCAGCTCAGAGGAGGCTCTGGCTTCAGGGCAGCCCCCTCCCTCCACCCCAACTGCTTTCCTCTCCAGAGGCAAAGCCACATGCAGGGTTATATAACAGGGGAGTCATAGCTCCTGCCTGAGCCAGGATGTCAACACACATGCCTCAGCTCTGGAGAGAATCAAATGCTGCACACGCACACACAGCATATATTTACTATGTTTGCTTCAATGAGCTTCTAGCTCCCATTGAAAGAAAACGTCTTTTCTTTTTGTTGCACACATACACACATGCAATGCTTCGCACACATATGAAACACCCACTGAAACGCAAGGTGTTACCTATAGGGTCAAGCCACATTGTGCATATTTGAGTTATTTCAGCCACAACTTGGCGAACTGCCCTCGTTTCCAGTCTCTCTTCCACACTGCCTGCCATAGAGACGGACAGTGCCTCCAAATAGACATACGCTCTCTGCTACTTGCCAAGTATCGTTAACCTAAAGCCCCTTATATATTAATACCAGGAATGCTTGTGAAGACGTTCTAACCTTTCAGTTTTGAAGTAGACGTCCCCTTGATAGGTGAATGGTCTCCAACATCCAGAGATTATATATATATATTTTTTTTGTTCTTCCTGTCTTGATGACTCAAGCCACGTGTTTTACAAAGACGTTTTCAGTTTCACATTCTGCACACGTTTCTCCCCAAACACTGCACATTTCTCCAGTATGATCTAGAAGTTCAAATTTCCCTTTCACCTTTTCACGTTTCACCATGTGACTCTTCTTCTCTGTATGTGGCACCGCACAACAATGATTCATGGGTTGGTTTGTAGTCCAACACAGATGCTTCCTTGAGTGAAGCACATAACAGGGGGGATGAAATACCTTTTAAATCTTTCAGCGATGAATGATTTTTGTTTTCACATTCACTTCAGACTGGATTCATTATTAGTTTTACCCCTTTATTTGCAGTAGCTGTGCTGCAAGTATCTTTAAGCATGTTAAGCATGCAAAGGATCTGTCCTCAGCAAGTAGCTCTTCCTTATACTAAAAGAACACAGGAGTAAGAGAGCTCCCCTTTTTTTATCATGGCATTTTGTTTTTATACAGCTTTTGTGTAACATATCTGGCCTGCCAACCCAAGAGGAACATTTCATGTATGTGAGGCTGATGTGAAGATGTTGTGAGATAGTTGCGCTGTCCAGTTCAGCATTAGAGACTGATTAATCCTTGGGATGGTTTTTCAATTTGATTTCAGACTTGTCTTATATTAAATGTTGTATACAGATGCCTATTTTTAAGGTTTTATATTAATTTACTGTATCTGTATTTATATTTTACTGTATGATGTATGCAGTGTTTTATTTTTATTTACAGTACATACAGTATAGTATCTTCATGTAAACTGTGATACTGAATGTGGCTGCGTATTTTTTTTTTTTTTTAAGTTAATTTCCTTCCTGAATTGTCTCAAAGGAACTTGAAAGATTTATTGGATATTATTTTATTTTTGTTATTTAATTTATTATAAATTAAGAATTTCTTTTTATGATAATAAAGTTATGAAACCTTTGTTTTGGCTCTGTTTCTTTTTTTTAACTCTGTTGTTTAACTTGGCTGTCTCCAATTTGATTACACTCGATTACAGTGTGTTAGTGGTGTAATGTTTGTGTTGGAGATTTTATGTCGGTCAGTTGCTCCACCACCAGACTAAATTATCCTAACAACCACTTAATGGATTGCCATGAAATTTGATTCAGACATTTATGTTTCACTCAGGATGAATTACAGCCTAATGATTTTGGTGATCACCTGACTTTTCATCAGGCACCATCGTCATCTCAACACTTTAGCCAGTGGTAGCATGCTGAACTACGTTGCTGAACTTTGTACCAGCTCTAACATCAGCATGTTAACATGTTGCCCCTAGCATTTAGCTAACATAACCACTGTGCCTAAGTACTCACAGTACAGGTAGAATGGCTGTAGATTTAAGGGGGACTGCACATTGTACCGAAACTCCAATGGTCCAAAGAGTACTCCACTGGACTGAAAGCCTGTTTGTTTGACAAGACACAATGCTCCAAAGGCTTCTTTTTCCAAAAATACACACTCTTCCTGAAAGTTTTTGCCCTTAATATCTTGGTGTATTTTAATATTTGGATATGCAGGAAAGGATAAATTCAGGTGACCTTCATCAATATGGGAACAATGGTTGTAAAATGGACACAATTTTGTTACATTTAGCCACTTAAGTTTAGGAAAAGATCATTGTTTGGATTAAAATAGCTACAAACTACGTTAGCTATGTCGGTTAAGTTACATATGTAAGTTGGTGATCTTTTTAGAAAACGGTCTTCTGCCGGTACCCCCATTTAAGCTGTGTCCCAAAATTCATGCTAATTTTATATAGTATGTGCTACTTAAAAATTCATATTTAAAAGTCATATACTTTATACTTACATTGCATTGTGGGAGAAAAGTTTCCATCAGCAGCACACTCAGACACTGATCGTATGCATTTTTTGCATATACTTCATTTTGTCACTTTTCTAGTGAGAACAAACTACATACTTAAAACCTGCTTAGAACAAATATGTAGTGTGGAACCTGTTTTCTTAGACTTTGATGTTAGTGCTTCACCACTTTCTAATGGCTTTTCATGCAAGTCTGCAATGCTAGTAGACTTTCACTGAAGGATTACACACAATTCATAACATTCAAACTGTGTTTTGTACTTCATTACACTATGCAGGTGTTTAAATCCAAAATCTTTGGCATCTTTTTTGTCCTACTAAGGCAAGAATATGATGATTTGTTGTCACCAGACTTTAATTTACTATAAGTTTAGCTAACCTACATGTCTCACTTGACTCTTCACAGAAATGTATCCGCAAGCTCAGGTAACATGATTTCAAGAAGCGCCGTCCAGTTTCCATGAAGCATTTGGGCTTGCTTCCCTCTGCCCTCGACCACTTACGTTGATCATCCAGGTGACGTGAATTGAAGTCTTTGGGGGTTCAGAGTCTCATGGGCTTAGCGGGACAGTGGGTCACCAGAGACATGCCCAAATAAGACAGCCCCATTTTTGTGGATGAGATGTCAATGCAGCCACCACCTGCCGGGGGCCGTTAGATTGATGGTGGGATGGACACCCTGAAAAATTTAGGGCAAGTGTCAATGAGCCGTCACAGGGAGATCAGAGTCGGGGTGGTATAATCGGTATTATCGGTATTATCGGTATTATCAGCTCAATGGAGGTCATTCAAACAGGCTATACATAGACAGCTATTTCAGGGGTGTAATCAAAGTGTATTGTGATTTGTACAAGTGGAACCTCCCCAAAATAGATCATATTGATGAAGGTTGGAACGGGGAATGAGTGACGTGCACATTAACTGCTCACAGAAAACATAATTAAAGCGAACAATACTTAATAGTGTTTGATTAGTGAGTAAAATCAGCTTTCTCTAAACCAGGCTGTGCACACACTACTGTAGTTAAGTCATCTTGAAATTTAAGAGCTGCAATGGTAGCCAGCTTAGCGTCATTCCTACGAGGCTTGTATGTCTATGAAGATGATATTGTGCTGAAATGCAGTCTCTAAATCATCTGAGCAGTACTACATCCCCTTTTAAACATCTCATTTAATATGCAGTCATGATTTTTATGGTTAGAATGAAAATTTCAAGTAACTCCTCATAATGCAGCCCATGATTTACAATTTTGTTGCATGAATCAGGTACCAATAAAATACCTACTGTTAGCTACGTGCTACTGGTACTTTAATGTAGGAATAGTGGAAGAGAAAGTCCATAGGTCCACTGACAATCCACGTCTTTGCCAATATTTAGTTAGCCATGAGGTGGAAGATGCAGGATTGCCAAAATGGCCAGCCAGAGCTTCAAAACGGCTCTTCAGAAACTTATGGGTGACGTTACGAATACGGCGCCCATTTTTTGTCAATCACATCAGGCCTTATTAAAAAGTTTCTAACATGTTAATCTTGTCACTCTACAATCATTTTAGCTTAAAAATTGAATTACCAGACACATATTAATGGTAATAAATGGACATTTGTCCAGTTTGTAGGTGTAAATGCTTCAGAGATGTTCAGAATAAAAGAGTTAGTGACACGAAAAAAGTCCAAAGAAAAAGATGTTTATTTGTAATCTATTTAGAAATGATGCAATATGCATCTCGAAGGGGACAACTGTGAGACAAAAATACTTTGGTACATTTGATTTTCCAAGTAGCACAAGATTTTTACGGACAAAGCAGCATGGTACTGTGGTGGCTCCTGCATGTGTTTTTAGGACAACAACTCCTCTGGGTTCTGTATTTCACTGTTGTTGCGTTATCGAACATTAAATTTTGATGGTGCATTTTGAACGAGCAGGGAATGCCATTGCTTCAATGAATTTAGCACACTGAAAAATGTAATCCAGGCTCAAATTGCTGAGTTTTCTTTAAAATGAATTAATTAGTGATGGTGTTCATATGATGTACAGTATAAAATTGTTACAAAAAGGCATGTGTGATTTACAAACAATTCAAATTCTACAATAAAAATGCCTAAACTGAACATTAGAAACTAGAATCCAGTGGTAGTTCTGCAGAGCATGTCTGCTACTGAAATGAGCACAATGGAGAGAGCTGTTAGGATGTTTAGAAAAATGTAATTTTACTTTTTATATCATGTTCTCACAGATCTTACTAATAATTATGAATCAGAATCTTTCACGTCAGATTTCTAGTCTTATTTTGTCTTAGCAAGGAGACAACTAGATACTGTATATCAAAGTTAACAATATCAAAAAGTTAGAAGCTAAAAATATTTCTTCCTGAAATGTGTTGCAAATGTAACTGCAATACGTTGCAACAATAAAAACAAATACTACAATAAAAGGTGAAACGACATATAAAGTGCAAAGAGAGGTTTCAATAAATGCACTGGGACTGACTATAGTAGTCACACAGGCAGCGTACAAATACTCTAAAAATGCCACTTCCCTTTTCTCCTTACTTCCTCTTCCTTAGCTGTTTTTCTCTTTTTTTAACATTTGTCTCAACTGTTTGTTTTTAAGATGGATGATTTTATGAATGCATTTCTCACAGTATTTGGCCAAGGCCTTGTTCAACTTAAAGGACATCAAGCAACATTAAAGGTACATTCAGACAGAATCCGGCATTGCAGCAAATCGCCACAGGGTTGTGCGGTGGTGCGTAATGAGGTGTGTTGCTGGAGGTGTGTCTATATGTGCTGTATGTAATTGCGGTGAAACAATTAGGAAATACTTTTTATTCTGCTGATTA
Organism: Miichthys miiuy; assembly: GCA_036365135.1. Taxonomy (NCBI): domain Eukaryota; kingdom Metazoa; phylum Chordata; class Actinopteri; family Sciaenidae; genus Miichthys; species Miichthys miiuy. The sequence goes on along the minus strand of CM071606.1, from coordinate 12,330,999 downwards.
ACCGGCTTTCTTGTTACTGACCCGCTCACTCTCATTCACTGTCTATGTCCTTCAACCAAAGCTTGTTCTCTCCCTCTCAAACCATCGGACACAAACCAAATTAAACTTCTTAGTGTCTATATTTTGCAGCGTAAATTGTGAGCCAGATACAGATTTAGAAGCTGGCTACATTAAATTAACAAAGCCAGAACACAACAGGTAGAGTACAATAGTTTAGTCCATGAATCCACCTGGATAGCTTCACTTTCAAGCTGACTGTGGAAGGGTTTGACCAATCTGAACGTCTGATTGGCGGTCGCAGCATGACGTTGGGCTGTGTTTGTCCACAAATTGGATCTGGCTCAATAAAACAGACTGCCCGACTGAAATGAATGGAAAAACCAGGAGTTTTCGCCGCAGCACCAGATCCTGTCTGAATGCGCCTCAACTCTACACACTGCATATTGCCATCAAACATGTTGCGGATATGTACTCTGCTAGATGAGGGTTGCTCGTGGTACATTCATTTTCACTGCGTGGGACGAACAAAAACGACAAGAGATCAGAAGTTAGCTCACGTTTTAGACGTTGTCTACCTTTTACGCGGTTAATTACTTGTTTAGTTTACTGAATTTATGTGAGGTGAGAATTTCTTACACCAAAGAAGGTAAATTCCCATATCTCTCCGGAATCAACAGAAAGGTAGTAAACATTGAATATGTTCTATTTCAAAATACTGCCTAAACTGAGATCAGTGCCAACTACAGCGACAACAATTGTAACATCAACAATATTGATATAGTAAAAAATAAAAAATAAAAATTACAAGAGAAAAAAATTACAACAATAATATATAACTCTCTTCATAGAAATCAAACCAGAGTATCTCTAACGTGAATATATTGGACAATGTAAACCTACCATTATCAATGTTAGCAAATATGATAATAACACAGAAAGCACATCAATCTTATTCCTCTCACAGAGAGCGCTCACATCATTGTTTCTACAATGGTGTGGGTGGGCTTGATCAAGCCATTGTTCCCGTTTGGGTCCAGGGGCTGTGTCAGCTCGCTGCCCTTCAAGGTGTACTCCTTCGGGCGAGAGCTCACGCCTGACTTTGCTGGGGCTGCCACGGCTTTGATCCTCTGAGGGCAGGAAATGATGATTAGATTAGATTAATGATCACCAGAAACTGAAGCAGATTAAGGCTCAATATGACGGTTATCAAATTTAACATGGCAAACTTCGTTATTCAGTATGTATCACATCTGCATTTGTGTGTGTGACATCTTTCAATTTATACACCATACACTCTTCATTAAAAGGAGGAGTCAGATGTTTATTTGATTTCTTTCCAAATGAGCAAATATGAAGGTGCAGCCTGCAGTATGTTAGCTTAACTTAGTATAAACACTTGAAGCTCTGGGACAAAGAACAGCCTGGCAGCCTCGTGGTAATGACAAGGAGAGACTCGATGCACTACAACCACTTGCATGATGAGGGTTGTTATTAATGGAGCTAGCTGCTAGCACTACTGCAAGAGAGCTAATCTGCTAGCATGGTTACTGCCAGCTGATCACTAATGGCTGTGTGAGATGTTACAGCGTTAACTATCTGACAACACGACTGTGGATTTTACGATGTTGTTTTAGTTTTTATTTGGAAAAATGGATGCCATGAACCCAAGGGAAGCAATTCCATTGCTTGATACTTGGCACACAAGGACAGTTGTGTTACAAGTAGACAAGCTAACAATGTGACCAAAAGTATGCTTGACACTTCTTGTACAGATTAAACAAACAAGATATAAAGTGTTGTGTGGCTAGCTATTTCCCCCGTTTCCAGTCTTTATGCTAAGCTAAGCTAATCACCTCCAGCCTCTAGTTTCATATTTAGGGTACAGATATGAGAGTGATATCAATCCGAACTCTCATCAATAAAGCAAAATAAATGTCTTTTTAGAAAATTTTGAAACTTTTCCTTTAAAAACATTAAAGGGTTGAGTCAGCTCACCTCAATCAGGGGTCCCTCAGACTGTAAGATCTTGATGACCATCACCATGGGGATGCAGATCATGGAGGACAGGGCCAAACACCAGCCCAGACCGATGGCCCAGTCAGGGTACTCATATACCTTGTTATAGGTTAAGGGCTTGTACTTCACCAGGGAGAAGACAAAGCAGCCCTGAAAGACAAACAAATTAGTACAAGTTGTACATATCTCTGTGACCTTGAAAGTCTCAACACGTCACATGTATATGACTCCAACTCAATAAAGTTACACTCCAAACAAAAGCTGAACTCTCACCATGCAGAGCACAGGAGTGATTATGGTCCAGCTCCATTTCATCCATGGGTTTGGTCTGTAGCCAATCATATCCTCAAGACCATCATAGAAGTTGTCAACTCCTATCCAACACAAAGAGAACAAAGAATAACATGAGTTCAAGGTTTCAGAAACGTTGGTCAAAATAATGAACATTGTACATAACATACCATCAGTGTCTACTGCTCACGTCTTATTGTTTGTTACTGTAGCATGACCTTCATATCTACTTCTTTAAATGAGCAGGTTTATAGCCCTTTATCTCTGTTGTCTGCAGCACATTTCCTCTAGGTCATGTGCTGTATGTAGTATAAACAGTCTCAGCTTTGTCAGTTATAACTAGCTTACTGGGTCATCCTTTATCTTTACTCAGTGTTTATTTTATGTTTTATTGCATTGTTTAGTGTGTGTGCACTGTACTGTATATGTGCCTGATGTTTATTATGGTTTACCAGGTCTACTTTGACCAAGAGATCATTGAACGGGCAGCTTATTCGTGTTTTATCCTGTATTTTAGTTTCTTTCTAACATCAGGCCAACGACTACAGATTAGAAAATTAAAGCTCCTTCCCAAATCCATGAAACTGGCTCCCAACTTTTAATTTCATTTAAGCAATTAACTTATTAACTTACAAGGATAATGCACATCAATCTACATTTCTGTAAATGTGCCAGTGTTAGCCAGCTGATTAATTTTCAACTACAGTCCCTGGCAAGATGTTGGTGCATGATGAAAACTACTGTTTTAAATCTATAGCTTGTGACCCTTTGTACCAGATTTTTCTCATTAGAGTTACTGTTTTCCTTCATTAATTTTACAGTAGGATGTATATCTATCTATATGGTGGGAGGGAACCCTGGATAGCCAATCACAATCTAGAGAAGGACTATCCCCAGCCCCCTAACCTAACCCCCACACTAACCCTGTCATGCAGTTAAACATATTTACTACCACAAGGACATCTTTGTTTACCACCAAAGAGATCATTTGTGCCCCTTTTAAACTCCTCAGGATCATTACTTTGAAAAACGACACACACACACTACAGAAACTTATCACATAGAGTTGTTTCCACTTACCATAAACCCAGGCTACAGCAATGCATTCAAAGAATGCAACCCACAAAAGGCACACACCACTGGCTGCATAGTAGTCAAAGAGTTGAAACACATACATGCCACCCTATAAAAGAGAAAAGAAGGACAGCTTGCATTAATTATCTCTCTGATGTGTGTGTGTGGAAGAAAGAAAGTCACCGGAGAATAAGGGTAGGCGGGTGGGGTGTTGAAAGCGGCGTACAAGAATTCTGGCGTCCTACCAACAGAAGCAAGAGTTCAACAGGTGCTGAGACGTCATTGAAGCACAGTTAACTGCTAAACGGAAAATGGCATTCCGAATTGTTCCATTTAGACACACAGGATGTGAGTGGTGAAGATGGTAGGAAGCCATATTTGGTCGTAACAATGAAGCCAACAGGCGAGTGGAAAGTCTGTGGCGTTATCTCTGCCTCTGATCCAAATACACAGAGTCTCTTTTCCTTTTCTAAACAGGATAAGCAGCAGAAGTGAGAGTGCAGAGGCTCTATGGAGTGACTGTTGGTTGGGACTTACTTTCGTTACCATGGCGAGTCCCAGGAGATAGCTCATGAAGCACATCACAGCTATAAAGATCTCTCGTCGGTAACCCTTTCTGAGGAGGGATGGATATAGATCCACGATTGAGGTGATCTGTCCTTCCACTTCAACAAACTGCAGGGACAAACGCAACTGTTACATTCTCATAGAAAGAAAACAAATGAACTGTCTTTTTCTGTGTGCATGCAGCTCTTGTTTTGCCTCAACAAACAAGTGATTAGAGAATAAGAGCTGTCTTTGTTGGGGCAGTAATGAGAATTTAAACGGGGCTCCTGTCTGCAGCTCCGGTTTGTTGCTACCAAGACACAACAGAAACAAAACAACAGTGAATCACTGTCTCCGTCTCCCCGTCTGTGTCTCTTGCAGTTGTTCCCCTGTGTCTCAGAATTGCCTCATAAGCTACATAGTATCATAACAAAATTATGAAATTGTTCCTATTTATCAAAAGCACCAAGAACATGCTCCTTTGTTGCACAAAAACCCCTTACATAACAGTGGCATGTATGTGTGAGGGATGTTAACAATATATAGCATTCAGGGCTACAAATCTGCATCAAAATTTATGGTCAAAAATGCACCCCCACACACATACGCACGCACGCATACACCCGTACACTGTCACTGGTCTGTCATGGAAATTGCTGCATTTACATGTGCTCAAATTTAGAGCATCGGCCTGATCTCGCAGTTGGCTGAGATGAGTAGCCGGACATGTGCAGGACTGAGTTAGCACAGGAGTAGAATTACACTTGAGGCAGGAAATGTGATATAGCCGGAGAATCCCTCGGGCATACACTTGTGTTTTGTCTACTTAGATTATCTTCTCTTAATCAAAGATCTGCCTATCAAAGCTAGATGCCTTGCATGCAAGCTATTCTAACGACTTCTACTAAGTAAATGTTTGGCAAGCGACCATCGACTTCTAAGAACTTAATTTGTAGTATTAAAGGGCATTAAAAGGGTTATAATCCTCACACATTGCGATTAAGAGAGGTAGTAAAATGCTTTTGTGGGAACAGGCTGCTTTTCCTGTCCGTCAGTTATCTGATACCTCAGAGATGTAAATCAGGGAGACACTAAATGTGTTTTACACATTGGCACTGGCAGGAGCCAACTATACCATGGGACCTGGCAAGTGTTTTGTGAAATGAATGGGCAGTACACCAACTAACTGTTCTGTCCATAATTTGACACCAAAGTCATTGTGAAAATACCGACCTGGCTGTCGAGGCCCAGGAGCAGCAGCATGATGAAGAAGAGGATGGCCCACAAAGTTGGCAGCGGCATCATGGACACAGCTTTAGGGTACGCAATGAAGGCCAAGCCCGGACCTGGAAGGAGAACATAATAGGGATGGGGAGAAGGGGGCGGAGAACGGAATTAACATTTCTATCTGATTTCAGCTTGGACGACATAAGGGGATTGGAAAATGAATGTAAAGATTAAGCTAGAGAGGCTGAGCGGGGGTCTGCCACTGCCAACAATCTACAGGACAGACACTTATAGCATCCTGTATGCGTTTACTTGCAGGACAAATATCAACCATCATAGTCAATTGTAGAGAATCGTCTATTTTACACTGTGCATTGCTGTTTATACTGTATATAACATAAAACTACTGCACATACAGGTTCTGTTTATACTGTACTCACCACAGTTAAACACTGCCATCTCATAGCTGCTTTTACATTTTGAATATTTTATATATTACATGTGTGCACTTTTGCTACTGTGTGCACTAGCTGTGCTGATATTTAGTGTGCGCAATAACAATAAATCTAATCTAATCTAATCTAAACTAAACTAAGCGGCTGCTAATTTCAGCAAAGCCATGAACCAATTCGACAGGATATAATGATAGCACGAGACACAAAATCAGCAGTCTTAAAGACTAGTGCCTCAAGTGAACAGCTGCACAAAATGGATCTCTATGATGAAAAAAAAATGCTTTAATTTAAACATTTTGATGGAACATCTTGTATGTACACACTAGCATGCCGTCACAGAATTACTGTCATTGTCATGCAATTGTAGTTTGATTTCACATGATTATATTCGAGTGGCAAGTCTTAAAAAGATAGCATGAGTTTAATTTTAACTGAACAGAGCGAGCATGCTGAAAGAAGACGCATCTCCTTCAAAGTCCACATAGAGTAAAAAAAAAAGGGAAGGCAGAAACAGAACCGGTGGCGTCCACCTCAGGAGATCCACAGCTTGTTAACAGAACTGGGCTTACAGTGAAGTGCTGCTGGTCAGAAATATCAAGTACAAAGTACAAACAGAGTACAAACAAAGTACGGTGTCTTCTTCTTACCAATGTCCCCTGGTTCAAAAAGATGTAAAGCTTCTAAATGAGACATGAGCAGGTTGAATGTGGGACATGAGGACACCTGGTGCTATTGAACACCTGTAATAATGACGATGGCCCAATACAGGAGCTCTTTAACACCGCAGTTCATTGTGTAGCTACAACACACAGCACTTGACCAATGCAATGTAATCTGTCCTCAGAAAAAGGTGGAACATGTTTTCACACAAGTAACAATTCTGTTTCTTTGAGGCTTTTGTTCAAGGAGTGTGCAATTGCCGATACCTCTACATTTCAGCATCATCGTTTCCTTAAATAAATGACTTGAATTACTTTTTTTCCCCTAAAATTTGCTGTTGTTTTGAGTTTCCAATTATCTTTTTCTTTTGGCAGCAGCGCCCACCATCACTGCTGCCATCACCTCGGACCCTCGTACCTGACTCTGCCACATCGGCAATGTCCACCCCTTGTTCTTGTGCCATGAAGCCCAGGACGGAAAATATTGCGAAGCCAGACACAAAACTGGTACCGCTGTTGAGGCCTCCCAGCAGCAAACAGTCCCTATGTCACACATATGTCATGGAGGTTGTTAATGAACACAAGCGGAACCGAAGTTCCCATTTTCTTTTCACGCAACCGTCTCTGACACGAGTTGCTGTCACTACTACAGTCCCGATCCCCCCCAGCGGAAACACAGCTCACCTGTAGCAGTTGTATTTGTATTTGTTGTAGCTCCCCAGGGACGTCATGGCTCCCAGGCAAATGGCATAGGAGAAGAAAATCTGTGTTCCTGCATCAATCCAAACCTGAGGAGACAGAGGAAGAGGACTGCTGACTTTCACAACCTTAACAATGTCAACCATACTTGAAAGCTTGTTCACAATTATTTGGATATACAGCAGTTATGGAGCAACATTAGCATTCATTTGGAGTCGTGTTTCTGGACACCTGATGAATGTAAATCCAGTTTTCACTCTCTTTTAGCTCCTTTTTTGGTCTCCACCAGTTCTTCAGGGAAATATATAGGCTAAATGCTCTGCTATGTTGAGCAGCTTTCGCTAACTGTGTCTGTATGCTGTTTGGTCCTAACAGCAGACAGTCAGTTTTTAGAGATTTTTCACTAAAAATAGCCACAAAAAAAGACCTAAAACAGTAAAAAGTTATGGCTGGAAAATGAAAACAACGAACGTGAAAATGCTATAAGGCTCAATAGAGAAGAGGTGAACTGTGATACCTCGCAGTGACCTGTTTTACACAAAAGTAGCAGTCATCAATAGCTAATGTAAATATATCGGGCTTCTACAAGACTCCACAGAGTGTAACCCTGTTTACACAGGACACATTGGGGATAATCAGTCGAGGCATGTCTGCTTAACGGTAATCCAATCACTCCAGAAGTTATGTAATCGAGTTACAAAACAAAAGAAGAAATGCACGTAAAACTATACATCTACATAGAAAGTTCTGAGAGATAAATTAGAAGATTGGTACCACTTCAAAATCTGTCTGCTACCACTTAGCTTAGCTTAGCATAGCATAGCATAATACGGGGTGGGAAACAGCTAGCATGGATTTGTTTAAAGATCACAAAATCCACTTTCCGGCACAAGAGTGGATTTTGTTACTTTGACATGATAGTGGTATTAATATTCTCGTCTAAGTCTCACAGCGTATTTCATAAAACTATTCTTTTAATACCTGGAGACAGAGGTGTGACAGATTTGAGAGGGGACTTAGATTAGGCAGCTATAGGAGAAGGAGAAGATGAGTTTTTCGTTTTCCTACCTCTGGATCTTGTAGGCGGGTCAGGTCAGGGTAAAGGTAAAATTTGATCCCCTCAGCTGCCCCAGGCAGGGTCACTCCCCGCACCAGGAGCACAATCAGCATCACAAATGGGAAAGTTGCTGTTATGTACACCACCTAAAACAGGACAACAGAATTATTAGTCAAGACACTGAACCGCAGTTATAGAAGTATGACTCATCATCCATATGGGATAAACAGTTCCTCAGTTCTCATTTCGAACTCATATTTTTTTCCAAACTGCGGGACAAAAGAAGCATTGTTCTTGTAATCTGGCAACAACTTCCCTCTACCCTAAGTATTTTTACAGAGTAAAAGTACATACGTCTGTGAACAGTGATGGATGCTGCCTCCAAAAGTCTTGATGAGGGTTTGAGATGGAGTGCATGTCAAGTAGAGGACAAAACAACTCGACTACACTGCATAAAGGCTTTCTCGCTTTCTGAATTGCTATCTGGTTAAAGATTAACGGTGATCATTTTAAGGCACTGTAATCACAGCAATGATCGAAGCGTTTAAGGAAATAAATAGAGTTAATAATTTTCCTCACAGAGTTCCTCCTGTTGGCTCTGGCTCAGTTTCTGTCCTGCTAACAAAAACAGAAAGAGGGCTAAGGAGCGGCAGTCAACTGTTTATAGCCGACAGTGAGTCTGGCCAACAAGTAACTTCCAGGACAGCAGAGGCTTGTGTCTTTAAATCAACCAAATTAACTGCCTTCCAAGCATGTGGGTTTGCTCTGAGCAACAGTGTTTTGTCACTGACTTGTTGGGGTAAGAAGTAAAGGCCAAACAGAATCCAGGCAACACAATAAGTACAGGATGTGTCTACGCCTCAGCACTCACTTTCCCAGTGGACTTGACTCCCTTCCAGATGCAGAAGAAGCAGATAACCCATACTGCTAGGAGACACAGGGCCAGGTCCCACTTGAGGGGCCCTATGTCTTCAATCCCAGTGGAGATGCTCAGGACATTGCGTCTACAGAAGGCAGACAAAGGCAAAGAACAGGTTAATGGCAGTTTGTGGGGATTGCAACAGAAGATGTGATCTTGTACATTTTAAAAAACACACCCAGGGAAGTTGTTAACACAAAAGATTAATTAAAATGACAATAAAAGTGGAAATCAAACAGACACATGACTTGGCTTTTCTGTGCTGTTCTGCAGACTCTGAATACAGACTGAAATGGTGAGAAGACTATTTTGAAAAGCTAGAACCTTTAAGTGTCTAATGCTGTATCAACAGTTCTGTTTTGTTGAGATGAATTGTCATCAAATTTAAACACGTAACAAAGCAAATGGGTCTGAAAAAGATTGGGATTGAGGTTGATATTTTAGTTTAGTTTGACAACCACAGTCAAACTTTAGAGAGCTGCATTGAACACACGAGAGGTGCTGTACAAATAAAGTTTATAATAAACTAAAAGTAAACTGTGCCTTTTGTAGGAACGGTGCCTGTCCAAACACATTTATGTAAACAAGATAAAGAGGCAGTGTTACTTTAGTATATTCACATTTGCGCGCATGCTATTTCGGCATGCTGGCAGCAATACTCACTCCCAGAACTCGGTGACAGGGGAGGTAAAGTTGGTAATGTTGCTTGCTAGCCACAGGGTCTTGTTCTTGCGTACTGTGTCCTCTACACAGAATTCTGTGTTCCAGGGCTGTTTACATTTTGCCCAGGGGAGCTCTGGCTGAAAGCATTGAAACAGGTAGTAGAGTCCCCAGGCCAAGATCACGATGTAGTAGATGTTCAGTAGAGATACGATCACAACTGAGGCATAGCCGATACCTGAAGGAAAAGAAGGAAAGAAGCCTGATTTTAACTTCAGCTCAAGATATCATACAAAACAGTGTTTTAATTTTTATTTTCTTCAGATCATATAATCAAACTTTTGCTTGTGTGATAGCTTAGTTTAGCCTGTCCAAAAAAATCACACGCTCTTTTAGCTCCTTTTTTGGTCTCCACCATCTCCTGAGAGAAACGTCTGTCTTTTTAGCTACTAAATTCACAGTTTCACAATTATAATGAATGAATTTATTGCACAACACTACGTATGTATAAAATCACATTAGCAATGTTTGTTTGGTTTTTGCAGTTTTAGTAAACATGTAAGAGAGAAATTGACAACATCTCTTATGGAGATGTTAAACATATAAATGGTGCAATGCTTTTCTTCCTGCTTTGTTGCTCTTTGTTTAGATTGTACTAAAATCCCAACTCCTAACTTTCACTAATAACTGTTACTTTGTTGATTGTAAGTGACAGAAACACTCGTGTAACTGAAACCCTTATATTATGTTACGTTTTAAACTGCGGTTAATAGTGACAACGGTTAATTGCTGCATTCCCAGTGGTCACTTTGGTTTTAAGAGCTTTTCCAGCTGCTTGCTGTGACCAAAAATGGTACTGAAAAATTAGGTAATGAGCTGTAAAGCTACATATAGCTAAAGGGAACTGAAGAGTCAGGCGATAACACCATTCACATACAAGTAGTCATCCATTTATATCCATTTGTATTATAGTTTTCTGACCACCATGTGGTTTAACTCATGATGTTGATGCTGTGATGTAGAAGAGTACTCCAGGGTGTGATGGGTGTAGTTAAAGGGGCACACTTCTGACCACACCCATCAGTGATACTGGATCTAAGGGTAGTTAAACACTGATTTTCAGCACGGTGCTAAATTACTCTTTAAATGATGTTAACAATTAAACTGGACACTCCTGTTGAACAAGTGTAAAAACAGGATATCACAAACTCTTTATCAATTTTCCAAGCTTGACTTTGCGATCTACTATAATAATGTCCTTAGTGTTTTTAAACTATTTTTAGATGACTTTACCATGAACCTGGTCACAGAAATCCCCGGTACTCTTCGACCGCTCATGGGTATTTTTAAACTGATCATCTCTGTTGCCCCCACCTCCTCGTTCCCACATACCAAATGCAAACTGATGGACAAGTCAATGCATTGACAGGTGTGTGCGTGTGTCACTCCACTATGTGCTGGTGTGCACGGAGTAAGGTCATGAATTCTCCGTGTGATAAAAAATAAAATAAAAAACACGTGAAGGCAGGGTGACGGAGGGACAATAGGACAATTTGTGATTGGCCAAATTTTCCGGCCACTTGTGGACTTTCTCTGCTGTGCCAGACGCTGCGCCAGATGGACAGACAGCAGCCTCAGCGCTCCGTGAATAGTGGAGACCATCGGCAGCTGCCAGAGATCCGGTGCCACACAGTTTCCTCTCTTTTCATGTCAAGTGCTGCATGTGAACATGAGTAAGGGTGTGACAGCAGCTGCTGGCCCATTGCTTGTCTGCAGCTGTCACTCAAAGGTAGGAGAGGCTGTACCTACAGTAATAGCAATGTTAGACCCTAGAGTGTCAGTAGTATCAGTAGTCAAGAGTATCAGTAGCTCATGGTGATCTAAGGTCATGAGACCGGTGAAAAAAATCTGATCCTAACAACACTGTTATAGGAGACACACAGCATGTATCACATCCTTTAAGCTGCAACAAGACGAGTGGATCCACGCAACAGCTCCGTGTCAACAAAAAATGATCTTTTCATGCAGGCTTGCTGTGTGAGAGTGTATCCATTGCTAGGCAACTTGATGTTTTCTTGCTAGTCTGTTTCCATGGTAACCAAGACCTCATCAATCCATTATACGCACTAAATCTGCAATCCGAGGATGACTTTATGTGTTGGAGTGCCTTCAAGCTTGAGCTGTTTATGTTTACATCAATGTGTGTGTGCAGGAACATATACATAGGTACAGTACGCCGATATCATTCCTCCTCCATGATACTCAATATTCAACTCCTGCTTCACTCTGCTGTGTAATGTTGTTTTACGCAACACAAATTAACGTAATGAAGTAAGTAAGTTCAGTTACTCAGGACTGGTGAATACTGGACTGAAACAGGAAGTTAATTCAGGGCATCTTTGGACAAATGAGGCTTTTACTCACTGTTAAATAATAAATGATCCTGTCGAGGAGGCTCTGATGCACAGCCTCTATATCTGTTATTGAGCATCTAAAGTGTTTATGTTTCTCAGACTGACCCGTGAAGATGGGGCAAAGTTTGGCCCAGCAGGTAATCCCTCCTTCAGAGGTGTACTGGCCCAGCGCAACCTCCAGGAAGAACACAGGCAGGCCACCCCCAAACAGGAAGATGAAGTAAGGGATAAGAAACGCACCTGTGGATACAGAAAAAAAGCTCAGAGTAAGACATCTTCTTGCTTCGCTTTTGGCTTATCTGTCACCTGTTGTGTGTGTCTGCTGCCTACCTCCACCATTTTTATAACAAAGGTAAGGAAAGCGCCAGACGTTTCCTAATCCGACGAAGCCTCCAGCCACAGACAGGACAAAGTCGAGCTTACTAGCCCACTTCTCCCTCTGAGGAGCCTTGCCTTCAGCCTCGTCCTCGGGCCGTGTGCCTGGGCTCTTCCCCGGTGAAGGTTTTAGGGTGTCCTTGTGAAAGTCCTTCAGGCATTGGAGCTTCTCTTTTTGTGCCATGCTGTGGACGTCAACATACAAGATGGAGAGAGAGAGAGAGAGACAAAGACAAAGGGAGAGAGGTGAGCGGGATAAGACTCAGATAGGGAGGAGCATCAGGGAGATAATGCTGTCTCCTGATTGTGTTACAAGCATGTGCTATGTAACCACTGAGCACATAATATACAGTACTATGTTGCTAATCTTGCTAATCTGAACAACTGATACATGGAGGTCATTCAGACTAGAGAAATGTTTACACGAGGCAAATACCTTTTTATCCTGGTACAATCAAACAGTGAAAATACCCACTGTGTCTTTATCCGCCTCAATCAATAAATCAACCTATAGATAAACAAAAATCTGTATTTTATATGCAAATCATATAGTTAAACTGTACCCAAACATCAAGACAGTATGTGCACATTGAAAACAGTGTTTGTGATCAGCTGTACAGACAGTTTTGTTTTCCAACATTACTCTCGTTTCTGCTCAGAAGGGGGTATATTGTCTGAAGGAAAAGGAAAGTGAATGTTTGGACATGATACACGCCTTTAAGACCTTGCCTGACCCTAAAGTTTTCTTTCAGCTTTCTTCCTTTGCTACTGTTTCAGCAACAAGTCCGTAATCCACATTTAGAGAGGAAGATATCACACTGCATTCCCAGAGGCCTGGCCACTCTCCAGAAGATACAACAGCTTAAGTTAACTTGAGTGTTTACACTGTAAACCACCGTTCCAAGAAAGACAGGTTTTGTTATTACTGAGCGACGTATCCTTTTTCCCCTGATGAGCCAGAGAGGATAGGAATAACCAAGTAATAGGATAGGAATAACCGAGTAAGTGATGTCAGAACTGAATGAGATTTAAGCTCCCAGCTGGCACATAATGAAGAACAAAAGAGGGACAACGAGAGAGCTTTATTAATCGTAAAATATGCGATTATAATACTACTGTGAAAGGTTTACTCTTTTTTTAAGAGTCTGCAGAGTGACATCAAATACTTCGCCTGTTGAAAGCTAGATAAAAGAACAAGTTGTACAGAAAAGTGCCACGCCTCCAAAATATTAGCGTTTTGTTCTAGCTTGAAAACGCTGGAAACATTTAAAGTTGGACAGTAATGAGTTGAAATCAAATTAGAACAGACTAACAATCATCACAGTTATTATAAGTTTCCCCCCTTCAGGAAAAGGCTCTTCTATCATCGGCCACATTAAGAAGAACAATCCCTGAATGCGCTCACATTCCTACTGAACTGTCTCTTCTCACTTAATCAACGCTTGAACAACAACCCCCTCCATCCTCACCCTGTGTGCGAAAAGCGTGTCCCATCATTTTCTGGGATTTAACTCTTCCTGTTATGCATGACAACTCAACTTGAACCGCTTTTCCATTCTCCGACCTGCTTACGTAACTGGATCAGTTCTTGGCCACTGTGCTTCTCATCCTGCTTCTCTCTCTCTCTCTCTCTCTCTTTATCCCTTTCCCCCTCCCTCCCTTTGACTCTCGTCTGCTCAGCGTATGCTTTCACCTGCCTGCATGGTGTTAGGAGGCTGTCTGCTTGCCAGATAAGACTTAAGGCACACTGTCCTTGAGATTTAACCCACATACTTGACTACAAATTCCTTCCAATGAAACATCTCAGCACAGTATTATAACTTCTAAACGCCTCACTGATGTTCAAATGAAATCTTTTCCCCTGTCAATATGGATCACAAAAAGTCAACAAAAAAAATCAATTTCTAGTTCTTCTTCTATTTATTTAACCTTTCGACACAAAAAGCAGACTCTTAGAATATCCACCAGAGCATTACACCTCTTTTGATTCAACTATTTTAGGTCCATTCATACAGAAAAATCAAGTCTCAAAGCAAAGAAAACTTACATTTCCTTCATGGCTGCGACTATGTACAGAGTTCCTCTCTCTCAGCTGTCACCATTCCTCTGTACTGAATGCCTTTATGCCGACACGGGTCACAAGAAGTGGAGCTGACACCAGGGCCCGCCCCTTGGCTAAAGACAATTAAATCCAACGTAGAGATTGGACACAGCCTCACTGTGACAGACAACTCAGGTACCAACGTGGGCTGTAAATTTCCACTTCTCACTTCTGCCTGCCCACAAACATACACACAGCCAAGTGGTAGAGGGGGGGGGTGAGTGTGTAACACACAAACGCACACATACTTTTTATTCATGTTGGACACACAGAGGACAAGTCAGAGGCAAAGAAAGGGTGGGCTGGTCCAACCACTGAGGGGGTCTTGAATTATGGTCTTGTACAAATGGATGAACTGAAGGCAGCATTGAGAGTTTTTGTGTTACTTTTACTGCACTAAACTATAAAGCACGCTTTCATAACAAGCCCCTCATAACATCACCACGCCACTTCCAAGCATCTTTGTGTGAAAACTATTTTTATTCACACTTATGCTGTGATCATTCCTGGTATGCAGGACAATTTGAATCACTGCCCTCCATTCGTTCATGACATGAGGTTTGTTATCTGGGAAATGTAAACCAGTACAGTATCAGCTTTTAACAATTCCTAATAAGGGAATGTGTCTCCTCCGCTTTATCCATCGTCTGTTTAGATACCATTCACTGCTTCTGAGAGCACACAATGATCTGGACAAAGCGTGGTTCGCAAGAGTCAATTAAAAAACTGATAAATTCCTCTGCAGGATTTGCACTGTTAAAATGGGGGACAAGGATCAGCTGATGACGAGCTGTCATTTAAACACTGCACGCACACACACACACACACACCTTTGACACCTCTTAGCTCTGCATGATGCCATAATCCATTATATCTATCCATCATATTTTGGTCAGTGTCATGCTCTGTGTACTATTTTAGGTTATATATAACTCTTGATAGACGCTGTCTAATCTATTATGAGAAAGACAACAGGGTTTGCATTTTGAAGGTAGTTGTTGCTTGCAACAAACAAGAGAGCCTGTTCAATGTGGGTCAGCACACAAAAGAGAAACCTTGTGGTGTTTGTTCATAACTCACAGAAAGCCTGTGTTTTTAAAAAAAAAAAAAAAAAAAAAAAAAGCTTAGTTATTGTTGAATAAAGGCAGCCAGATGTGGATTTTTGCAGTTATAATCTTAAAAACTATTTTTTTTCCTGAAACCATCATAAGTTTTGTTTTATTGTTTCTTGCCTGAGGCTTCAAAATCAGTCCTGATATTGTGGTGATCAGATATCAAACAGTAACTCTTAGCAGAAAATCAACATTTATCTTTATCTTGTAATGACTTTTAGCTCAATAAAAAGGTCAAACATGCTGGCAGATTGAATACAACAGATAACAGTGATCATTTCACATTAAATATTAAAACATTAACTGAAAAAGCCAAAACATTATTGTGAATTTTAATAAACCACGCCTTATTTTGCAGGAAACCTTCGGGAAATACTTGACAAATCCTGTTGCAAGTTCCCTGTTTGTGAACGGTATTTTGAGCACCTGCAACTACAAAAAAAAAAAGAAAGGTGCAGTGACCCCTCCGTTTTTATCCCGCTGAGAGGGCGGATTGGGGTTATTAAAGGACACACGTCAATCAATCATACACTGGACTAGGCGGAGGCAGAAGAAGTAGGTTAAGTAGCCTATGTGCTACTAAGCATAAGATATAAGCTAGTAAACGTCTTAGGTCATCAGACCTAATTCACCAGACTCTTCTGGAGAGTGCACACGCATTCATTCAGTCATTATCCATTCATTCATTCAGGGTGGGGTCCACCTGGAGTCTGCAAGTGAGAATAAACATACTCCAACATAAACAAACAAACACATCACATGTCACCGTGAAGGCTGGGCGCGCCTGAACGCATCACCACAGACTATCTAGCAACTACAAGAAAAAAATGATCAAAGAGAAGCGAGGACCAGGGTCTTATCAGCTATAAACACAGGGAACTGGGTTCAAAGGCCAAACCCGTGTTTTATACCCAAAACACGTGTTTTTTTTTTTAAAGCAGCTTTAAAACGCAGGTTTTTTATAGCGGAAGCATAAATTAGGACACAGCATCATATCACAGAGACAAGCAAAATGCGACGTGTTTATATCAAGAGAATAAAATGAATCTGCTGACATCAAAACACAAATGACTTTCATATTCAACAATTACTTCTTTACATAAATCAACAGTTTAAAAGCGAACAGCTTCAACACTTCTTCAATTATCTTACAGTTTTCTTAAAAACAATAAAATCAATATTAACCTCATTTACTGACTTGATGTGTTGCCGGATTCCTCGTTTTATTTTGTTGTTGTTGTTTTTTTTTTTACTAAAGCAGCCTGTTGTTCCTTGTTTTGTAGCCAGCTACGCTTTAACGCTGAGTGGAACAATTTAATCTATTTGTCTGTGAGAGCATTGTTTCTACGAGCGCGTTTAATATCAGTTTGAGTGGAAAATCACCAGCTTCATGCAACAACTTCTTAAAGAGACAGCTTCCTCTCTCTGGCCACCCTTCACCTTGATCCTCTCACACTCACTCACTGTCACAACTGTTCAAATGAATCGCCTCTCACGCTGTGTTCTTGTGCCATTTACGTGTTACATTCACATGCAGCATTCGCCAGTCACCTGCAAAAGCACAGGCAGGGAACATGTAGCACATACGTTCAATGTAAAGTCTGATATGCTGGTGTGTATATGATGTTGATACTTCCTAGTGAGACAGCTTTTATGAACTGAAACGACTTTATAATAATAATTAAAAATTTAAAAAATAAGAATAAATGTTGGGTTGCTAGGTTCTCAAAAAAATGCATTTTTAATGTTGATTTTTATTGATTTTATTTATTTAAGTGTCCTTCACCTGTAGTGCCCAGCCCATGTGAGCTTATATTATAATTGTAATTGTCATGAACAGATGGTGACCAGCTCACTTGGACTTACAAGACACTACAAAGGTAACTAACAAACACAATAAAGATAATAAGAGTAAAACAACAAGTAATGCACGTACATGACTTCAGTAGTTCAAGAAGTCCTACAGCAGGGAGTGCTGGAGAGACCGGCGGATACATATGACCAGGGGAAAAAAAGGGAAGTACCTGAATGAAAATAATATTAAATGATGTGTGTCCCGGCTTGACCGTGACATTTAACAAAATGCTGATCTAGCTGATCACACTCAGGTCAAGGTGAAATCATACCATCTCTATGGTAATTAGAAATGATGTTGACACCAAAGGCGCTGCCATACCCATACAGGCCTACGGGCCTCTGTTACGGACTGAAGCCAAAATAAAAATTACAGAATTTGTGTGACTAAACCAGGTTAATAGAGTAAATGTCTTGTAGGTTGATCTTTATTTTGAAATTAACATTATATATATATATATATTTAGTATATTTGCAGCTTAAATATCTTCTAGCAACTATAACAACTTTTCTCACGCTAGAATTTGTACTTCAGCCCATAGCATGAATTTAAGATTAGAAATTCCAATATTAGGGACAATAAACACAATAAGAGCAAAAGAACAAGTAATGCACCGTATGTGTCAAACAATGCAAAACCAATATAGACACAACCCATTCAAATTCATGGGCCAGACATGGCCATCGAACAGGCTGGGGGTGTCTGGTACCGTGCAGTTCCTGGAAATAAAGTAATGTTGGTTCAGCATGCTGCATCTGCAGGTGTTTCTCCTCCTTGTGGTAAGACTTTGGGACTCACTATCCAGGGTATTATTAACACCATGAGACTGCACTTCAGATTTCACTGGGTTTTCCAGCCATGCATAGATCATACTCATCATGGCGTCCATGTCCAGAGCAGCATGCTGATGTATCACACAACAGTTAGGAAGGTTCTTGATCAGTCTGTTGGTCAGGGTGGTTTTCCCTTCATTGTTTACGCCGCCAATGTCAATGATGAACTCCATGTTTTCAGATGGTAAAAATTCAAAGTTCAAAATGTCAATAAACCGGTTCTCCTTTAGACACTAAGACACTGGACAGCAACAACTTCCAGGATGGCCACATGACAAATCATATGAATACAGTGTTCTCCGACTGCTAAGATCTTGCTCATTGAAGACATAACTCTATTGAAGACATTAACCTATTAGATCAAGACAACCAAAACAAAGCAGGGTTCTTCAGCAATGGTTTCTCGAGTCACTGTACAGGGGTCAGTGAAACAGAAAATGAAACTTATCATCACGAAAAACAACCCCAGTGGAAAATTACCAGTTCTCAACTGTTACTCAACTCGGATATCACACTGTAAACCTTTGCTGAAAATGAAAATGTAAATCAAAAAGGGGAATTATAGCAGAAAAATCTCTTGTCCAGTGATGCTCTACCTCTGTTAAAGATCTTTTTGGTAAAATGTTGGTAATTCATTTGCAATAATTCATAAATGCTCTTCTGACTTTGGTGATCCCTGACTTTTCATCTAGTGCCACCAGCAGGTTTGATATATATAACTTTCCTATATGTGTACCTACCAGCACCTAATTTATTATGGATCTTATTTGAAATGAATATCCAACATACGGTATCATAGTAAGGTCCAAGGTGATATCCAATAATAAATAAATATATACACACACAGCCATGCAAATATAAACTAAATAAAATGTAAATAAACATAACAAACAAAACAAGTTCACAGAACATTGTATATCGTCAAAAGGTGATCAGTTCAATGTGATCTGCTAACCAAAAAATAAAGTAATCTATGTGCATTTAAAGTAATGATTACCTACCTTCCTTGTTCAAAGTGTCAATAGCCTCTCCTCAGTGATATAAAATTACAGAATATGTGTGACTAAGCCAGGTTCAAAGATTAAAGCTCTCATGGGTGGATCTAGATTAAACATGTCTCTAATAAGTATATATATATAAGTATATTTAAAGCTTAAAATACATTGGAGCAACTATAACAATTACAATAAGACAATAAGGTCAGTGTGGGTGCCATAGAAAGGTAGTGGGGAAGACTTTGGGATGAAGACAGTGTCCAACACCCAAGCCCTCAGAGAAACTGAGGAGTTTGCCAACTCCAATGGAGGCAAGAGACCCACAAAGAAAAGGAGTCCCAGAGATCCAGAGACAGTGTTACCTGTTCCTGTGGAAGTTGTCTTAAGAAACGTCGATGATGCACCTGCAGAGCCTCCAAGGGCCACTGAGGAGGGAGACACCATAGTTGGCCATGGTCCTAAGGAAGTGCTAGTGAAAAATGGTTGGAAAATGGGCAGAACTACAGCCAGACATCCAAGACCTCCTGGGTAAATACCATGTCTATCAGCAACATATAGACCTACCTCCAGTAGAAGACAATGGTCATAGTCAAGTGTGGGTCCATGAAAATCACAACAATCGAGACATCCTGATACTACAGGCCCCGGAGCTGAAGAAAAGGGGCTCTGCAGCTGACAGATGCACAACATGGTCATGCTGGTGGCTGAATGTCAGGGAGCAGTCCCTGGAGGAGCTGATACTTTGCAGTCCGGCCAAAGAGTCTGGACATGATCTCACTATCCAGGGTATTAGTAACGAGACTTCTCCAACTTCACTGGGTTCTCCAGCCATGCATAGATCATACTCATCATGGCGGCCATGTCCAGAGCAGTAATGACTTCAAAAAGTCATCCTGATGTACCACACAATAGTTAGAAAGGTTCTTGATCAGTCTTTTGGTGGTTGGTGGTTTTCCCTCCAATGGTTACGCCACTGATGCCGATGTTGTACTTCATGTTTTCCGATAGTAGAAGCTTAAGTTCAAAATGTCAATAAACCAGCGGTTCCCCTTCAGGCCTAGAAGACACTAGACGGCAACAACTGCCAGAATGGCCACATGACAAATCATAAGATCCACAAATTAATTTGAATCTCATTCAAATTCATGACCGAAAAAGTCTTTTTATGTTGGATACAGTGTTCTCCACCTTAAATGGATTTCTAGGAATCTTGCTAAGAGCTTGCTCACTGAAGACATAACTCATCGAATTAGATTAAGACAACCAAAACAAAGCAGGGTTCTTCAGCTGGATTTTTTAAAACAGTTCCTCGAGTCACTGTACAAAGGGCAGTGAAACATAAAATGAGGCTCATCCTCAACAACAAACCAAAAAAAAAACAGCTCTCAACTGTTACTCAACTCTGCCCTCTCTTTAAATTAAATGTTATATGAGGTTCTGTGTGGTAAACTTCTTTGATTTGACCTTTAATTAGTAGTTTTGTTTGACTGTATTTATATCAAACTGCAAATTGTTGAAAATAAAATGTAAATCAAAAATGTTAATTATTGCTAAAACATCTCTTGTTCAGTAATGACTGTGTGCTCTATCCCAGTTAAAGATCTTTTTGGTAAAATGTTGGTAATTCATTAGCCTGATAAATGTTCCTCTGACTTCCTTTTCATCTAGAAAGAGGTTCTCCAGGTGCACCATGGTTCTCTGTAAGAAGACTAACATCTTTATGAGAAAGGAGAAGAACAAACAGATTGAAGAAAACAACACAGAAGACGCTGCCATAGCCACAGAGGCCTAAGGTCAGTATGGACTGGAGCCAAGGTGATATAAAATTACCGGATTTGTGTGACTAAGCCAGGTTCTTGGATAAGAGCTCTTGTGGGTTGATCTAGACTTTGAAATGATCATTTCCTAGCAGCAAAAGTATATTTGCAGCTTAAATATCTTCTGTTGCACATTAGAAAGTGTGCTAGTGGGGAAGACAATTAGCAGCCAAACTAATCACCATCACCTCAGCCCATAGCATAGGTTTAAGATTAGATAGTCTGGTATCAGAGAGTGTTAATCACAGTAATCTTTGACATGAAGGTTGAACAGGGCTCATGTATCGGAGTGCCTGGGTAACGTTACAGAGCTCCAAAAGGTCAAGGTGGGAATTTTTCTTTCTGAAACACAAAAGTACTTCAGAAAAATCCCTTCAGTGGTGCTAGGAAGGAATGGGTGAGACAAGGGGGTTGCAATCAGTTACTACTACATGGCACTAAATCCTCCATCGTCAGTTCAAATTAAATCAAATTCTTAGTAAATAATAGCATGCTAATACACTACAGTAACATGGTGAACATGGCACTCTTTGGTTAATATCAGTTAGCATAGTCATAGCAAGTATGTTAGCATGCTGACATTAGCATTTAGCTCAAAGCACCACTGTGCCTAAGAACAGCCTCACAGAGCTGCTGTAGACGCTTTAATCTTGTTTAGAAATAAGTGGCCAATTTGTCTACTCATGCAAAGTGAGTTCTCCCAACCTGGTAACCCCAAAGTTGCTTTAATAATAGTTATATAATAGTGATTTATAATGCATTACTAAATAATTTATAAACTATATGTGATGGGTAGTCAGAGCTTAATTTGAGTTTCAAACCAGCGGCATATTTCACAATATGCCAGCATGTCAACATGAAATATTTAATAGATTTCAGCCAATGCAGCCAAACAAACCAATGATTTCGTACATTTGCAAAATTTGTGCATGTAGTTCACTGCAGTGTGGTAATGTCTTAATCTGGATGCATCAGCCATGTCAAACATAATAAACATGTTTGCATGTCATGAATCTCAGTTAAAGTGTCTCTATGGGAGTATCAAGATTGCCGCTGTTTATTAGAAGGTCAGTAATGAGTGATATCCTAAATAAATGAACATGTAATGTCAGCAGTAAGTCCTCCAAGATAAACTTTAATTTTTAAGATTGTTGTTTCAGAAACAGGAAGCGAAGGCATTTGACTAATGCCAGGATTCAAATACATGTACTGTATATGCAGCCAGAAACGAAGCAAGGTATTTCATTGTGCAATTTTAAGAAAAAATGTTTTCCAATTAAATTACAGGAAAGAACAGAGTGTTCCTCTTTCCATGTTTTTATGCTGTGCTTGCTTTTGCTTGCACATTTCTTTGTTAGACTTAGAAGCAACATCCCATTTCAGGCTTGCAAAGCAAAGTGTACTTCAAAGCCACCGGGTCTCAGTGTTGGTTTCTCCCTGCACAGAACAAAAACTCTGTCAGCAGGACAACTGCTTTCTGATGCCCGAGGGCAAAATGGTCAGGAAACAGGGAAGTGACTGAAAGTTTGGACGCTCACTCTTTGTAACTGTGACAAAAACCAACTTTGAATCTAAAGTAGCTGAATGCAACACACACAGGGGGGAGAAACCTTGTATAAAGTGACAATAGCAGACATGCCTGCAGAGTAAACATACTAACCATTACGATAGAGTCGTGTTTATACAAGTCACCTTCCTTTGGCAAGTTTTATGTGGGATTCATTTTGACTTGGTGGTGGTGCATTAATTAATTTTGAAACAGAGCTTCTATGTTTCCAGTTTCTACCTGCAAAGCACCAATCAGTGCCCCAAAAGTACACAGGAGGACCAATAGTCACCTCACATCTCAACAGATATCTGCACGTGTTATAAAAATTAGGTTTATACTGTATTTCAGATGTTTTTAATCATACAATGTGTACGTGAGTTCCTATTCCTCACATGTTCTGTTTTCACTTCTCTAATATGACTTTGTTGCAGAACAGAACGAGGGTCAGGGACAGGTCAGAGAGGTTTAGATTGGGGAAATGTTGACTACTGATTAAGAAAACTAAGAAGAAGTTGTGATGATATTTGTATCTATGGGGAGGTGTCGAGACAGCCCATTAGAGAGTGTATAAGAACCAACTGTTAGAGCTCCACAGGGAGCCTTTTTCTCTGTAACCCCTTTTGTGTGTTGCACTGTTAAACACTCCTTTTGTACAAGAATAATAAATTCAACTTAAACTTTGATACTTCGAATCCAGTCCTCCTTATTGAAAGGTCATTTGAAAATTCTTATAACAACATGAATGCAGAATCTGTAGGTAAAGGACTAAGATTTTGGTGCCCAAAGACTGGTTTCTGTTTGTAGTATGAGTGGTATTGACCAGTCATGTCTTTCCTGTCATTCTTGCGGTCTGACTGTAGGAGGAAATCTTAATGATCCGTTTTTTAGTTATCCCGTGGTTGCACCTGAAGCCCTGAGACATTGGCCATTGCCCTCAGTGGCATTTACCTTGATCAATCAACATCGATCAAGGCAAATCAACATCGATCAAGGTAAATCAACATAGATCACCTCAGATCAACGTAAGAGCTCAGAGGAACTGGAACACACAGAAGAACCCATTAAACAAATGAATACATTAGCTTATAAAGTTAGCAAAGTGTTAAATTCAAATTACTTGACACATATCCACAATGAACATACCTTGTGCCACTCTTGACCGGAGCTAAACTAAATTGTTTGTTTTTCCGTGTGCGTTACCGCTTTATCATACTCTTTTACCGTTACCATTTTCAACGTCCGTTCTATACGCACTTGGCGCTCCTTCAAAATGAAAGCATTTTCAAAATACAGAAATAACACAAAGTCAAGAAATGTACTGTGAGGTCATTTACAGAGAAGTTAAATGAGCTGAAAAGATCACCAAATGTTTCTCAATATTACATTTTTAAACCACAGAGTTTATGAATTTATGGAACACATTATGGATGATGCATATAAATCTGCACTATGTTGAGAGTCATTTTATTTATCTTGTTTGAACCTGTTTCAGCAAGAGTTAAAGGGCCAGTGTGTAAATTCACATAAAAAGCAAAAGGCCATATCTAGATCAGTGTTTGGTTTGTCTGTTCTGGGCTACTGTAGAAAAATGGTGGTTCAACATGGAAGAGGATCCGCTGTTACTGTAGATCTAAAGGGCTCATTTTGAGACAACAAAAACATAATGATTCTTATTTTTAGGTGATTGTACACTAATGAAAACATACTAATACCAATATTGTATTCCATTCCTGCTAATAGATACTCCTAAATCTTACACACTGGACCTTTAAGTAAAAGTTACTGTGCTTTTTCAGAGATGAGATCAATGAAAAAAAGGAGACAAAGAGGAAGATTTGCGGTTCACTCGGTCTGTGAAAATCTTATAAAATATTTTAAATATTATTGCTCCTTTCAGAAATTAAGACTTTGATTTTATGCACTTAAACAAAGTGAGACTAAACTGCCAACAAACTCATCACTTCCTGTGAACCATTTATCTGCCACGGGCCCTTTAAGATCCAAGATCACGATTTGTCATCCTCACAGCCGGTTTGACGTATCTCTTCGCAGAAGTCCACCTGATTGTTTATGTTTGAAGTTGTTTAGGGGCCAGAGGTTGTTGTTGTAAATAGATTTAGCCCGTCTTTTGTTAGAGGTCTGTCTAAGGACATAAGTGTCACATGGTAACGGTGTAATCCTGTCTCACATGCAGACGCTGTTTGGATCTATCTGCAGAGCTTGGCCGTATTTACCGGCAACCTTGTGACTCACCTCAGGTGGAGAATTATACAAACACAAACAAGATAGACACATGACGTGGGAGGAAGTGAACACTGAGATACATTTTGGAAAAATAAAACCACAACAAAATGTTGCAGGGTTAGGGTTAGGGTTAGGGTTGTTAGGTTGCCTGTTCCTGTGATTTTTCATTGGCCAGATATATTTACTCCACTTCCTCAAAAAGCCTACAGTCTTTGACAAAGCTGACTAATAAGACCACTTGCTTGCTTCTCTGTATCCTGGGTGCTAATACTTCAAGGGAGCACGTAAGGCTTAATCCCATATTACTGTGGCTATGTTAAGTGTAAGCATCTGACTGTCACACTCTTCCAAGAGGAGCCCCCACACAGAGCAGGGAGATAAACAGAAATTCCTGCTTGATAAGCTTGAGCTGCAATCAGTGTTTAGGAAACATTATAGGCATCCTCAACATGGTGTTTGCATGACTTGACAGTGGAAATGCAGGGGAAAGTGACTAGCTGCTGAACCCTTCTCATTTCAAGACAATCCTATCAAGAGATCTTCTTGGCAGGAACCTATCGTTCAGTTTACAGTCTTTACTCTGCCATTTCTTACATAATGGCTGGCTGGGACTACACTACACTGGCTCAAGTCCTACGTCTGTCTGATGAAATGCAGGCTTTCTGTAGTCCCAAACTAGGATTGAAACTACAGTGCACAACCAAGAGCATCTATATGATTTACAGTATGTGTCAGTATCATACAGTGTTGTTTTTAATGCATGTCTGTCCGTGGAAATGTAAAAGTCGGCTGTAAGATGGAGTGAAGGAGAGACGTCCAGAGCTTTTCAGGTCACTCTCTGGCTAAGTATGGGCTTACCATACACTCTCTCTCTCAGGTGTTAATCCCTAACTAATAGCAAATTAGGATATTGGCAGTGACAGCAGGAGTGAGTTATGTCTCGCCCGAGAGGACATATCAATACACGGGGACAAGGCCGCAAATGTGCACGTCTGTCCATCACAGAACACAACAGAGTTATGGCTGACACTTGACAGATTTTAACTTAAACTTGGTTTTAAAGTATTGAAATCATAGACGGTGTGGTAGAAATACAGTAATCCTCCTGTAAGCACAACAGATCTTTGTATTTTATTGTCTATTTTGTATGTTTTGTTTTTTAATTTGGACTTCTTAACTGACTTGACCACCTTTCTTTTACTATCCTTTTCTCATTTAAATTACTTAGAGAACCATAAGAGATGTCCCATGTGCTTGTACTCTGTAAATCAATTTAATATTTTATTTATATGGTTCCAAATCATAACAGAAGTTGACATTTTTCATATAAAGTAGTTGAAGGCTCAGTAATATTATTTACAGAGACCCAACAATGACTGTGGCAATTGCAAATAAAGTGACTTGAACTTGAACTACAAGTAAAAGCCCTGTATTTAAAATATATATTATATTATTGCATAATTATTATTACTGAAGCATTGTTGTGAAGCCAACAGTTTAAAATTGCAGTTGTTTATATATTTTTTGGTAGTTTAATCTACAGCAATGCATCATATTTTTCTTTATTTTTACATGCATACTTGTTTTTCTTTAATGTATTATTACTGATTAAACAATAAATAAAAAACTGTGATGAAATAATACCATACTATATCAGTCATGGGAATTGTTCTGCATTATAACTAATTTTACTTTTTGTATTTTAAGCACATTTTGCTGATAACACTTCTGTGACAGTTTGAATACACGACTTGTACCTGTAATGAGTCAAAAGTATTTTTACACTGTTGTATTGCTACTTTTACTTAAATATCTGAATACTTCTGTCACCACTGCTGCAATGTAACTAGTAAATATAGCTGTTGAATAAATGTAGCAATTGCAAGTGCAATATTCACCTCTGAAATGGAGTAAAGTAGAAAGTAAAATGTAAATACTCAAATAATAAAACTACACATACATACAGATACATCTTGCACAGTTGAGATGAGCACATTTGTCACTGCAGGAAGAGAAACCCATGCACTTATTACACTGCGCACAAGACTTAAACTAACAGACAACAACCGCTATTGTTCAGAGGAGAAGGAGAAAAATCAGAGCTCTTTCTGCATTCGTCTGGTAGATTTCTACCGTTTCAGATTTGTATGACGAGACAGAAGTCACAGTAAAGTCACAATGAGTTACGCAGTGTCATGAGTCAAAAGCCAAGAGATTTTACTCTGCTGCCACTTTTCTATATTTTCTTTCTTTTTCTTTTCTTTTACAGCAAAACACATGGAAATCATCACAGCATAAAAATGTTCTTTTAAGGACTGCACTGGACACATGACAGAAATATGAGTCACAACTGACAGGGAAAAAACTAAATAACAAGTTAGTGTCTTCTGTAAAGGAGGCTGCAGCTTGAGGATATTCCAACTGAACGCATGCCATGTTGCAATCGATTTGAAAAAGGAAATGATGATTTGAATTGCAATCAAAAATGTTTGGTGTGTTCAGTCATTTATTATCCATGAGAGGTTATTCTCTGAAGGGAGCAGATCCCAGCTGACAATGGACGAGGGGTGGGGTACACCCTGGACTGGACATCCATCCATTCGTGCATTCAGGCAATCTTAGAGCCACCGGCATGCAGATGCACGAATTTCATACGATTATACATGTGACTCTCCTAAATCATGTAATACACGCCAGCTGAAAATGACAAATAACATTTAAAACTGTGGCAGAAGTTAGACCTTTTTTATGGGTTGTTATTGTAGGGCTTCACTTGTAAACTATTCAAGGAAATAGCAACACAAAGGGCAAAGTGATGAGGACACTGTGAACAATTGCTTGACAGACTGCAAAGAGTATTTCTGCTAATGAGCCAAGAAACACACTGACCATGAGATATAAATAGATTTAGTCATGTTAACCGAGAGCAAAAGAGTTGCACGATCAAAGTGAGGAAAGCACTGTAGCCATGCTAGCAGCTCTGTGATTTGTGATTTAAAATTAAAATTAAAACAACAGTCAATGTTATTGGTTTTGAAGGTATAAACCTGGTCAAAAAACCAAAGTATTAGACACATTTTGAAAAATGACCTGATAACTGCACTGGAGAAATTGTCATAGTTAAACTTAGTAAGAGTTCATCATGTGTGGGACATGATTGTGCATCGCAAATTTCATGCCAATGTTTTTTTGAGACATTTCCCTACAAATGTCAGTCTTGTGTCGTTGTTCTACAAAACGTCAAGGGATCACTAGAGTCATTAGGATTCATCCTCTAGGGACATCCTCTGTTTCTACCTAATTTAGTACTATTGCATTAAGTAGATGGTGGGCAGCAGTTCACACCAACACAGGTGTGGTGGTCAATCCAGTGATCAGAGCGTTCAACAGTCAGCCTGAAATGTCACTGAAACCAAGCCCTATCCTGGCGTGGTTTGTTTTACGTACCTGGATTCTACATCTGTGTCTGGCTCACAGTCTGTGAAACCAAGAGGCTTCCTTTGTTTTGAAGATAAAGAGGATGATAGAGGTCATGGTCATCAAACACTGGACTGATTTGGTGAACACATCATAAGGGAAAACTTTGGCCGTCTGGAGGCTCAAGAGGTAAGTTAAGGTATTATCAATGTTCATCCTCTGAGCATCCTGGATATCTACACCAAATTCATGACGACCGATGAAAATACCCAAAGACTTTCTCCTCTAGGGACCATGAATGTCTGTACAACATTTAATCTAAATCTGTCCAGTAGGTGTTGAGATATTTCAGTGGTGGACTGGCCAACAATACCATCCTCAGAGTCGTGCTGCTAACACAGCTAAAAAGCCTGAGTGTAAACTGACCTTTTAAAGTTGCTTTCAACTGAATCCAATGTTCACAGGCTTCCAGGCTTCCCTCTGTCACGCTCTGGAGGACAATGTGGAGGTGTACAGACACCGAATGAGAACTAACTGACGCACCAGGCTGCTATCATGCTGGTTTGACTTGTAAACACGGTCTCCATGGAAATTCAATAAAGTGACCGTAGAAATTAAATGAAGTGATGAGAAATAGTTCCTCCTGTACAGAGGACAAATATCAGTTTGTCCACACAGTGCGATGTCAACCTGAAACCCAATAAACTGGACTTTCCCACCCAAAACCACAACGAGTTGCTTAGCAACAGCCCTAAAACATTTGTAAAGGGAGCTTGCCGGGGTAATAACTAATTGTGTTTATTCTTGTCTTTTTCAACATGTAAGCCTTCAAGATGCTGGGCTGGAAGCCAAGGTTTTTGTTGTCTAAATGATGGCCTTAGTGTTTCGATTGAACTGCACTTTAATGTGTCCTAACAGCAGCTCTGCTCCTCAGTGTACTCCCTGTTGGGATTTGAGCTTATCCACTGTTCTGAACCTCAGGGCTCCAGTATACAGCTTCATCTTCACCTCCAAGACTCTTTGAAATGAGAGCGATGGAGCCCACAGGGACGTCAGTTATAAAATGACACATACACATTTAAATCATTGCTAACGTGCAACAGTGCCTCACTATTTGCTGCCCTCCTTCACACCTTTGTGGACTTTGTGATGAACGAGTGATTTGAAAAATGGACATTCGGAAAATGTTCCCATGAATTCAGGGACCTGGATGAAGGATTTGTTTTCCATATTGCATGAAGAGGTGTGTCGCTTTAAAAACAGCCATTCTTTGTGGTGAAAGGAAAACTCACCACAGTCATGATAAGCTGAGAAATGGCGCCATCTTTAGGTGACCTCCCATCTTTCATCTTAAAATGTAAAGTGTTGTTCAGGTTGTATCTCCATCTCCATTTTCTTTAACCTCTTATCCTTTTCAGGGTCACGGCTACATTTGTAGCATAAACATAAACAAACAAATGGATGGAAAACTTTAATTTTCTCATTTTCATTCCACTTTGAATACACCCTGAATACATAATTTACTAGAAACTTTCCTTGCACACAGCTGTTGCATACAGATACATTTACCAAGAGTCTAATATGCAAGCAGCTGTGTGAGGCTTAGACACAGTGGTGCTTTTAGGTAAATGCTAAAGTACATTAGCATGTTAACATGCTCACAATGACAATGCTAAGCTGATGTTAAGCAGGTATACTGCTTACCATGTTTACCATCTTAGTTTAGCATGTTAGCATTCTGGCATTTGCTTGTTAACACTAATGATAAAGCACAGCTGTACACTTATAAGATGTGAGACTATGGTGGGCTTTAAACAGCTCCTTCGGCGACTTATAAGTGATATATAATAAATAGTTTGTAACATACTATGTTGTGGTGGTTTTCAGATGTTTTTAAAGGATTATACCTCCTTCTGTGGACACCTATAAGTGAATGATTGGGTATAAACAAATAGGGAATGACAATATGGTAAAACACAGTGGTGATATTATAAAATGTTTTCGTAGGAGAGACTACTGACAAATACTGTACATTATATTAATATCATATCACTATTTCCCACTGAAGTATCTTATTAATGAGCATTTTAAAATGTCTGCTTACAACAACGTGACAGCGTGTTTCAAAGCATTTCATTAAATGTTTATCTAGTGCTTATGAATACTACATAGAGGAAGTGTTGTGGGATGGGAATATGTATCATACATTTTGGTCATATTGGCATAAATTACATTATGGCCAGAAGATGGTGCAAGATGAAAAGTCATAGTGAGTACACATCCTCTGGAGAGAGTCGTGAATGTGTGTACCAAATTAAATCCATCTAATAATTGAAATATTTCAGTATTGTTATTGTTAATATTTCAAGTATGTCATGATGTGTAAAAGAAATGTTATGTTATGAATCAACCATGACACACATCAAAATTCACACTGATATGCTGAATAAAACACTACTAGTGCTTGCAATACCACGTTTATTTGCCAAAACCAAGAGCAGGGAGAGATAATATTTCTAAATAAATAAAAACAAATACATTTCTCCTGTGTCGATGGTGGGTTTTACATGCAAACAGTTTTCTAAGAGCTGTATGTCCTTCTCCACACACACTAGGCAAGAGAGGTTTGCTGCCATACAGGGCAGCAGGAAATAAGATTTGTCCATTTTACGTTCAAACAAACGGCAGAAATATGTTAGAGGGCGATAAGTATTCACGGTGGAGGAATGTAAAAGGTTGAACGGTGAGGCTAAGATTTGCTGCCAAACCCAAATAAAAGTTGCTTCAGCACATGACATAAATCATAAAACTATACTAGAGGTAACTTCAAATCAGGAGTTTGATGGGAAAAATATTTTCTGGGTGAATAAAGTGAACATATACTGCGCTGTCTTCAGTTATCGAATGCGAGTCTTCGGCTTTCTTTAAGCACAGAAATACGATTTCACTGTTCATTTCGCTGTGAGGGGCTAGTGCTGAACATTATTAGAGTCAAAGTACATTTGAAAAGTGCTAAATCAGCAGCTAGTTTAAATTCTAGCAGCAGCAAATAAATTCATGCATGCACAACGCAAAGATTATATTCTGTTGTAAATATATCACCCACATTTCTCACGTTTGGCTAGTTAGCCATCATAAGCCTGCTTTGAATATGATCAGAGCTTCCTTTGAAAATATATATTCTGTATAATATACTGTAAATAAAAGAAACCTAAACATACAGATGCATATGTTTTTCTCACTATAGATGTCACCTCCCAAAGCAACCACCTTAAAAAAAAAATTCAAGATCTGCAGCAGCTTCAGCCGCAGACCTGCTACAATCTGCTGACCGCTCAGCAGTCAATATTAATGCTCGAGAGCAGCTCCTCCAAGGCCTCCAGTTTCTGATTGGCCTCCTCAATGTCACTGTATGTCTGCACGTTGTTGGTGATGTGGTAACGGATGTCATCCACCAGGGGGACGGAGTCAGTTTCGTGTCTCTCCTCCAGCGACTCTGCGTCTTCTCGGATGATCTCGGCAAACTCGTCCTGCTCCACCAGCTGTGCCAGACGGGTTAGATTGTTAATACAGATGTGAATTTATGCTGAGGTGGAGCTGAGCGTGACTGACCACAACATACGGCCTCAGAGGTCTGCCTTCACTGTGAAGTTTGGTAAAATGGCGGTAAGTGCCATTTAATATATTCATCTCTTATGTTTTTACAGTTCTTTGGCTCTTTATTCTGTTTTTTGTAAATCTTTTTGTAATTTCTGGTTTTGATGTGATTCAAGTTGGTATTAATCGTCTCATCTAACTATCTACCCGACTATTCTTCAGTTAATACACTTTACTGACACTACCCAAGGT
The DNA here is from genome assembly GCA_036365135.1 of Miichthys miiuy. NCBI lineage: Eukaryota > Metazoa > Chordata > Actinopteri > Sciaenidae > Miichthys > Miichthys miiuy. The sequence goes on along the minus strand of CM071606.1, from coordinate 12,298,835 downwards.
ACAAACACCAACAGTTGTACACATACAGCAAACTTCAGCTGCCAGCTGTGATATCCCCAGACACTCTTGTTCTTGTTCCAACCAAAACACGGCCCCCCTTCCACTGTCAACACAGAAACACGGACACTCACCCGTTCAATGATCCTGGCCATGAACTCTGTGCAGTGATCTTCCAGGCGAGACAGACGGAAAAGCTTTGCAGTCTTCCACATGTACAGAACGTTGTCCTCACATATAGTCTTAGCGAGCGTCTTCCCACAGAGGCTCTTCAGCCCCGGCAGCAGATACATGTCAGCCACGCATAGTACGTCAAACACGTTCTCTGTTGTTAACTGGACAGAAAAAAAAATATCATGTTAGGCAATCATGATTAACATTCAAGTAACTTTGTTGTTATTGTACATTGTTTGGTGGATGTTTCCACCCAATATATAGTTAAAATATTTAGTGTGTTGTTTGAGTCATGGATGCAAACACGTCAGGGTGTGAATAAGGTCCCTTTAACTTCAAACTACTGATACATCCAGCGGACATGAGGCAACTTTATTATTTCAGCTTTTATTTGAAGTCCTGTTTCTGTTTTCCTCGTGAATGTAGGTCCAATATTTATTCTCCTTTTAGCTTTGCTTTGAGGGAGCTGCTAAATATTACACTATGTAGCACTACAGATGCTTACTGTGTCTGTGTCTGTCTGCTGTGCCCATAGCATACACAGCAGTTTTACAGCTTTTTCACTGAAAGTAGCTGCCTACTGCGGCCAAAAACAGTCATGACAGTGTTAAGACTGAATCAAAACAGTAAAGCTGCAGAGTGGAAAACCAAGACAATGATCTTTACAGAGCTGAACTTGATAAGTCTCTGTGGGTTCATCACTACAAGCGACCCTTTTCACACACAAGCAGTTATTTGATCCATTGTTAAAACTATTCGTAGCTGCTTCGAGTTTAAAACTGTAAATATAGTCAATATTTAATGAGGAATAGAACTTCAGAAAGTTAATATTATCAAGTAATTTTAGGATAATAAAAAAAAAAAATCAACAGTTAAACATGTTTTCCAAAAAAAAGGAAAAAACATTTCAGATGGACGTTGTGCACTAACCTCTGTGTCGTCTGTGTAGATGTAATACATGACGTGGATAAATATTTCATGGGAAATGTTGTGTAAAGTAATCGCTGGGGTGCTGGGCTGGGACTGCAGCCGCCCTCCTTCACTGAAGTGGTCCTCCAGCAAGGCTTTGAAATAATCACTGCGTCCGCAGAAAAACGCCTGTTAACAACACACAACAACAACACATATTTTAGTGACAGGGACTTCACATGCTGTGCAGGTTTATGCATGTTGTGTGAGCTTTTTAGTTACGTACCTTATGACACAAGAAATTGTAACCATCGACTATGAAGCAGATGTCAGGGTAACTTTGGAAGTTTTCTAATTTGTTAAAGGGAAGTTCGTCAAATCCAGCCTGAGGAATCAACAGGACAAGTCCAAGTTGGCTCATTAAAACTGTCACAGTGGCAGCTATAGTATTTTTAAAATTCTTAATCTTCTTGTCATCATGTTCTTACTCTTCGTCCAGTGGGAAGTGCAGAGTTTGCTAACTGAGCCATGTCCTCCTGAAGTTGACAGCTGCGAGGCTCCAGGCTGAGAACCTTCACGCAGATGGGTTTGTTCGAAACTTCATGAGGAAAAATAAAAAAATAAAGTCAACCCAAGCTCCAAAACAAAGAGAGTTTAACAAGATGCTACACGCAAAATCTGAAAACCATCACATGTATTAGAAGTCTTACCAAATTCATACAACTGTTTGCACTTATTCTCCAGCTCTTCTATGAGATCTGCCATCTTGCACTGTTTAGCAAGTCGTCTGGAGTCATCCAAAAGGCTTATATCAATATCCATTCGTCCTGAAACATTAATTAAATAACATTAATACATTAGAGCAGTATGAACACTGTGATTTTGATGTTATGGAAACATATTACATGTCTATATTTATGACTGATTTATTGTTTTTATGATATTGAACTCAATGGTTACCTTGGAAAATCTTTATATTTGAACATCTTTCTTCTATTTCAGACACACTATAAGTGATCAGTAACATAGTTACAATCTTTTTAATGCAAAATTCCCTCTTCTTATTTTTTCTGGACACTTTTTTCTTGCGGGGCTGCCGTGGAGGTAACAAAAAAAAAACGTGTTACTTAAAACACTCCATCACTGGATGGTTACTGTCTTTTTAGTACCTAACTCTAACCTTATATAAGCTTCAGATAAACTGGAATGTGTTTCTGCACAGAACCAGCGCTGTGAATTTTGTTCCGCATCTCTTACACTGAAAGTGTGTTAAGAAGGGAAGAGGGGGTGATTACAGCAAGAAAAACCTGTTTCACGTGTATAACAGACTATTGATTTAAAAAGGACTTGGCCGACTGGAAAATGTGTAAATCTAAAAAAGGTACCTGAATTTAAACTTGTTCAGTCAGTAAAAAGTACAATTATTAAAGATTTTTAGATCCCAGGTTGTTGCTGGGTTTCCAATTAATCCAAAATGGTAAACCTGGAAAATCTTAAATATTTGCAGCTCTAACACACCTACCTGTATAAAAATATTGCAGGATGGCTCCAAAGGCTGCAGGGTTGACCTGAAATCAAAACCGCTTTTATCCATATAGATACAGATAGACACAATATGTCTATATTGTTGTATATTAGACCCACAGAATGAATCAACCTGAATATATATTTTAATTTACCAGAGGGTGTTTGAGGGTGATCAGGTTCTTCCCCTCCCATTTGGTCTGAAACATATCAGTGAAGTACTCTGAGCGTGCGCTGAGAACACATCGGTGGGCTGTAAATATTTGTCCGTGGACCAAGAACTTGACATCGCTGTGTTGACCCTGCTCCAGTAACCTAAGGCAAAGATGGAGATCTGCAGTTTTACATACAAACTCTCAGGATACTGTATTGTACTAACATGAACAGTGCTGTCTCCTGCTCTGTAGAGGTGTTTCCATCAACAGACATTTGACCCTTACATGTGCAGAAAGTAGTTAAAATCATTCCGCTGCATGGCACGGACACTGACACACTTATAGTCTTTGATCAGACGTCGTACAGAGTCGCTTAGAGAGCCGTACATGCATCTCTCGCCGTCGAACGTGTTGGCTTCACACTTGGCACCTGAAGACAAAGATAAAAAATATATATATATATAGTCTTTTCTGCATTGCTTAACCAACAAAAAGTAACAGCACAGTCAGCCAGTAAAATCCCAGCCTTACCACTAGCCAACAGGTACTCGACCAGCTCTTCATGGCCACAGAGACACGCGTAATACCTAAAACATTCACATTTTAGGCTGTTAGAATAGTGACAGTCTGTTGGTCAGAGAACTAGACCGCTTGATTGTACTTACAGAGGAGTGCTGTCCCATTTGTCTCTTACATTGAGGTCCACATCTCTTTGTTCAACAAGGTATCTTAGAGAGAAAAGAGAAGAAATGAGAGGCTACAGTGATGCACGGAGTCTAATAAGGTTGTCACGATACCACGATTTTAAAACTTCTACACAACACTAGTATTAAAAATGATACTCGATACATCTTCCAGTACCATGGCAAAAAGGAAAAAGTCCTCGGCGCACAAAATATTCTCAAAGAACATTCTTAAAAAGTCACTGAACACATACAGGACCAGTTGTTGTGTTTCCCACAGAATGACTGTATAACTGAGGCGGGTTTTATATTTCATTTGAATACATTCAAATATTTCTAGCTTATTTTTCATGTTACCATTTTAACTCTCCGTCTTATTTTAGTGTTTACTGACAAACTGCTCACAATGCCACCCTGGGCTTGCCGCTACTCTTTCTGTTGATCTCAGCAGTATATATACAATCACCCAAAAAACTAAACTCACAAACCAACATGGCATGTGGTTGTTACCACGTTGTGGTCCGTTGTTCATAAAATAAATACTACTAAGTAACACAGATCATTTCTCTGTCTCTATGTGAAGAGTGTACGTCACATAGGAACAGGCTGAATGCAAGATGGGAAAAAATGGCCTACCTATGACCCATTGTACACACAGCTGCATACAAATTAGTTCTTCTGTTCGCAGAGCATGTCTTTATCAAGACTACATTAATTGAAACACTGATCTTTTACAGTGATATTACATATCTTGCCAAATATTTGATAATTTGGCAATATTTGCCACACCTGTCAGGTGAATATATTATCTTGGCTGCCTCTCAACATTCATTTTAACAATTTGGGAGAGGGGGTCTTAAACAAGTTTTAAGACTTATTAAAATTATTTTTCACCCATTTATATCAGTTTTGTTTTGGATGTAACATAAATGTAAGGGTCCTATAACTTAGATTTTGTGTTGCAGAATGATAAACAAGTGCACCATGTAAATTCTCCACATAGCATCCTGTTAAGCATCCGACACCGACACCATCTCGGTGTTGCATCTGGAAACTGAGCAGCTGACCTACACACGTTAGCTAAAGTTACTAGCTGGCTCATCAGAGCTAATGTTAGCAACCCTGCCTTCCGTGTTTACATCCTCATATGTAGGCTAAACAGTTAGGTCTGGGTTAAGCTACAAGACAGGCAGGCCAAATAAACGAAGGGTAATGTGCTGTAAGACAGGACTGAGGGAAACAGATCATAACAACAATGCTGCAGCCGTGTCAGGTGAATTAAATGAGGGTTTTTTTTAGCGCACAAGCAAGCCAAAACAACGTCAGCAGGGCTGTTGGTTACCTGACTCTACAGATGTCGCCCTTCCTGCAACTACTAAACAAGTCGTACACATCCATGATCCCCGCGGTGTTTTCGGTCCTCTGCAATGCATTGAGACGGCCTGTCTGCCGGACAGGTGAGCGATCTTTGTTTGTTTTTTAAACAGGACTCTCCTCGATCGACGCTGGGAAAGTTGTCTAGCTGTCTGACGCACCTTCTTGCACAGTTGTTTACAAGCTGATCGTTCCCTCAGTGTTTTGGACGAAGGGGCGTCCACTAGTCACGTGACTGGACTTGTGTGCACTTGAGTGCTGTAGAAAATAACGGTAAACTGACGACGACTCACAACACGGCAAAGGGTTTATCACTCTCCTCCAACAACACAACTGTATTTTTTTTTCTTACAATGTTTTATAACATAATATTAGTAGCAATATAGTATAATATCAACGTCTAAAAGTTTACAACATGGTATATTTCCTCTCATTGCTGACCGTAGACGTGCTGCTTAAATGAGCGGCAGCTCGTTTTAAAGGTTATAGAAGGCTAAAGTTTACGCAGCTCACTTGAACGCAGCACACGTCACTGTGTGTTGCGTTAACCGTTTTCGCGTTCTATATTTTGAACAGCCGTTACTAGGATCAAACTGACAAAATATAACGTATCTTCAATGTGTGTTTAATAATACGCCGTTTAATTTCACCGTTTGACCACTACATACTTTGTCTCTCCAGCTACAGAGGTTAAACCTTGTATAAAACCTAAACTTTAAGCGCTATATGTGACACCGCGGTGAGGTTTTGTCTTTTCTTGGGTTTTTGTCTTGTTTTATTTTGAAAATTTACTACTTCCTGTTTTATTTTGTCTTTGATTAGTGATTTCTTCCCTCCCTCTTCGGACTGTTTTTTGTTTATTAATAGTCTTCCGTTTTGTTTTTCTCTTTTCTAGAATTCATAGACTAATTTTCATAGTTTTGTTTGTCACTGTCTGAGAGGTTGGAGTTGGAATTTAAATAAAGTCTGCCTGAACTATTATTACTCTGCATCTGAGTCCTCATTGAGTCCAGGTCTGATACTATAATGCAAAATTGAGTTATTGTGACTTTAAAGGGGGGTGCAGTGGTGTGCACTGTCACCTCCTTTTTGTGTGATAATTGCATGTTTTTCCCCCATAGACTGTGCAAAACATGGACCTAGAATCCATGACACCGCTCATAGGTACAGTAGGAGCTGTGAAGTGCAGAGTGGGATCCATGGATGTGAGGTGAATGCTTAAGTTTGAGGTTGGCTACAAAACAAGTCAATCTCCATAAGGCCCCATATTAAAGTCCAGGGGTCTATGACCCTAGGGGGTCCGCAAAGGTACTGCAGGGGGTCCCCCAATTTTTGTCATAATTGACAATTTTTACCAAAATAATGGTGACTGTGAGGGTGCAGATCATTGAGAAACTACAAACAGCGGAGGCATTTACACTCCAATTGGTGGACATGTCCAAAGACACACAACTCTTGGCATTTAATAACCAGTAATAATTATGCATGACCTTTCATCAATCAACACATATAGGCCAATAAGTATATAAATAGGTTAATAAGGTGAAATAAAAGTTGAATAAAGTATAAGTTATTAGCTAAAATGTGACATTTAAAAAAATTAATTACATGTAGGGGTCCCTGTTCTGTTTGTCTCCTCCAAGGAGTCCTTGGGTTGAAAAAGGTTGAAGACCCCTGCCGTAGACTGTATAAAACATGGACGTAGTATACAGAAACCTGCGGGTGCTGTACACATAGGTTTCTGTAGAGCCGCCCCAGCTAATGATGTGGTTTGTGGGTAGAACTGAGTTTAATGAAACCCAAGCAGCAACCAAATTCCAAGCATTCCTTCTAATTATTTACATTCCTGCTGTTCACAGAGACTGTAAATGACAAAACAAGGAGGCTGGCTCGTATGAAATACGTCACTCCAGCAGCAGGAGACAGTAAATTACAGTTTTGCTCATTGCAACAGCTGTGTTGACTTATGCTTGTTTGTCATCCAGAAAGTAGGCATGTTAGTAATACTACCTCAACAGGGAAGTGGTCACTCACTCTGAGAGCCTCTCACTTACTTATACTGCATACAAGCCACAGTGCTGTTTACCTCATTAAAAACAATGAAAGGGCGACATACGTGTATCAAAGCATTATTTTATTTGTGATATAAACACTAATTCGTACGAACACAAATACAATAACAAAGGTACAACAGCTTAGCAAAAAGAGATCTTCTAGTCAGGTGTTCAGGTGGATCTTGGCAAGACGGTGTTTTAACAAGGAGATCTGAAGTTGAAGTTTTTCTCGCTCAAGCAGCAGGTTCTCCTTTTGCAGTTGCAACACATCAACCTGCAAACTCTCTGTGTGAAGAAAAACACTCAGATTTTAATTCTGTTCTTTGATAATTAGCAAAAAAGAGAGCGCCCATTATGCCATGGCCTGCGAATGGTAGCATACCTACACCCAAATTCCAAGCATTCCCTCAAACAACTTGCATTTCTGCTGTCACAGTAAGTGACACAATAATTTAACATGCAGTACAGGTAGATCGGCTCTTGTCTCAAATACTTTGCTCCACGTCTATCAGCCTAAAGTAATTAACAGTTTTGCGCTTTACCTGTGACAGCTGTGTTGACTGATCCTCGCTGGGTGTCAACAATATCACATCGTTGGTTGCTCTTTGCCATCCAGTAAGGAGGAGCGTGACATAGTTCTACCTCTACAGGGTAGCGGTCGCTCACTCTCAGAGCCTGTATGAGGGTGCATATAATACCGAATGAGGAATTTTCCTACAACACAGAACAAAAAAAAAACTCTACAGGTGCATAAAGTGTTGATTATGAGAGACAACTCACCATTTCTTCTGTCATAGCAAACCCTTCGTGGAAATTGAATGGCTTGGCTGAGTTTGGCACTATGGCTGCCAGCATATCTTCTCCATACACAACAATCCTGAGAGGGAAATATAGAAATTCATTCCATTAATTACAATATAATGACAATATATACATTTTTTTTCCTGGCACAGAATTTCCAGATTAAACAATAGAGCCACCTCCTCTCGAATTAAATGGAGTTTATAAACGTATACACACCGGTCGTAGGAGTGTTCGTTGGATGTGTTTGCAGTGGTGTCCACATCATCACCGATCAGCCAATGGAAATTCTTGTCGCTGCGAATACGGATCGCCTTCATTTCCTTACGGGTGACATACACACCGTCTGCATTGAAATCCCCGAGGATCATGATGTTCTAGAGGAAATCAGAAATGGTTATTTTAACGCTAAAAGTTCATATATCTTCTTAGTTTAAATAATAATACAGAAAAACCGTCTTTAAAAGTAGCCATGTTACAACACTGTTAAATGATAATGATTATGAGCTGTATAATTGGTCTAATATGGGAGTATAAAACTATATGTGGTAAAAAAAATCTGCTTATAAAGAGTACCATGCTCATTAAAGGTCCAGTGTGTCAGATTTTAGGGGAACTGTTGGTAGAGTACGGCAGAAATGGAATATATTAGTATGTTTTCATTAGTGTATAAGCCCCTGAGAATAAGAATTACTGTGTTTTTGTTACACTTGACATCTACAGAGGGAGCGGGTCCTCTCCCAGAGAGGCCGCCATGTTGCACCACCATGTTTCTACAGCAACCCAGGGCTTTTTTTTTTTGAGTTTACAGACGCTGAGGCGATGCCATTAAATCTTTCAAACTGGACCTTTAAAGTGCTACTTTCAGGTGTAACACTGATGCGACTCACGTCAGTTTTCCATTTGTCTTTGACCACCATGAAGACGTCATACAGCTCATCCAGCTCTTTCTCCGAGTCCCACGGTTTGGTGTGGACCGGGATCAGCACTATATCCTTCAGCACTGCAACCAAAACAATCCTGTCAACTACAACTGCTACAACACACCCTATCCTGACATACATTACATGTGTGGATGCACACTCAAGATGCTGACAGACTTGATAAACCTGTCCCCCTTTGACTCACATGTCAGAAAATCAGACTCATTGAAAAAAACTGGTACACATGTAGACATGCACCACAGACGTTAAAAAACAATGGCATTATTGTGTCTATAGCAACCAACTAAAAACAAATCAACAAACACATTAATATCCATAACTCCCCGTTAATCTTTAAGCTTCAGTTAAGCGCAGAGACTCACCTGTGTTGTGTGGTTTGAAGTGGAGAATATACGGCTCTCGTGCAAAAGCATCGATGTCGTTTATCTGATTGTCTTCATATTGATAGCAGTCAATCAGATCGACAACATCATCCCTACCGGTAGGACAAAAATAGCTTTATACTGTAGCCGTTTAAAGGTCACATCACAAAAATATTATCTGGTGATATGATATGATCTTACCTGTACAAAAACAAAAACTGTTCCTTGTATCTGTTCCTTCCAAGGCGACTACTGAGCTGCAGGGCATAGTGATGGGTTGTGTTGACTCTGAGACAACATAGGAAAGTAAAACTAAGCATACATTTAGTAAAAGCATCTTTGCTTCACTCGGAAATAAAAAATGTAAAACGCACCGGTTCAGTTCGCTCAAGAAGAGTCTAACAGAAGCGCCGCTCACATCCACCACCTCCAGAATCACTATGATGTCGTACCGGGACACAATCTATAAAAGAAGTATACAATTTAAAGAAAAGAAAGGACACAATATAGCTTTTAAGCATCATTCAGGTTTTTATTTTTCCTTTAAGCTTACTCATAGCATTTATTAAACACAGCCATAAATATGAAGGAATGAATGAAAGCATTCACACTTTACACTACACACTGCCACTTGCTACATTCCTCATACCAGCCATTCACCTTCCCCTTGGCTGCTCCCCAAAAGACACAGCAGTGACACAAACATTCACATACATACACACTCACTACAATTACTGATCTTTAACTTAGTAATCCGGGTGTTTTACCTTCACCAGAGCTGACAGGACATCTGGATCTGAGACTTTCATCAGTCCAAACCTCTGTACGTTGAACGAAGCAATCTTCATATCTGACAAGACAAGAAGCTAATAGAGACGTCTAGAATTAGAAAAGTTATTCAGTATATCTTTAAATATACACGCCACATTCACACAGTTACTCACCCAGCCTTACTTACCTACAAGAATGTATTTAAGTTGTGTAGACGGCACGAGCTTCAGTAGCACACAGGCTGACATCCAGAATAAACCTAAACCAGATTGTACGAGGGACTTATTTCTCTGTAGATGTTTTTTTAAAGGGAGGTGGTGATTGCACAATGAGTCTAAAAAGGGAAAGAGGGAGAGTTTGAATAGAAAACAAAGACTGTCTGACAAGAGGACGGCCCTGGTTGTTTGTTAACAATGATTAATGACGTAGAATTACAAAACAAAAAGGTGAAACAAATAAATAATAGTATGGAAGTATAATATTATATATATTAATTCAAGTTTTATTCTTCCCAAATGTGCCGTCTGTGTGTGAATGCCTATGAATGGTTAGCTCCTAAAACTGATGAGCAGTTGGCACCTTGCATGGCAGCCAATGCCATCAGTGTATGAATGTGTGTGAATGGGTGATTGAGATATGTAGTGTAAAAGTGCCACAAGTGTTGTCACCTCTTGTGGTTTTACTTTTTCATGGAGACAGTCCTGCAGGTTAATTCACTTGTAACTCACCTGATTTGAATTTTACTGTGACCTGCTTCCTCCTTCAACACTAATCTACACTACAAGGAAATTTAATTTTGGCATGAAGCCAACAAGAAATACTTGTCCTTATTCTACACATGGTTTATTCCATGATTAGTTTTTGTCTCTTAATTTTTTCAGAACAACAGAACAACGAGTTCTCACCTGGAGAAAACTCTTTTAATGTCTTTATTGTTGCTTAAATGCAGCACATCTGAAGCTGCAGAGCAGGCTTAAATTCCAGCATAACAACAGGAACAATGCAGCTTTCACAGTGGGGGTAGGTGGGAGAACAGGTGGCATGTGTTAGACTGGTTTACCCACATTGGGAAACTGCATAACTTTGTTATCACACCACACCCATAGGTCTATAAAGTAGCACCCTAAAGCTTGAGAGATGCACAACAGAACTCAAACGCCTCCCGACCTCTTCATCCTCTCCAGCAGTGAAATCTCCACAAGGTACAACCATGAGTCTGAGGAGCAAGCGCAACAGCCGTGCAGGACTACGCACATCCGCAGGGGGCTTCAGTAGCATGTCCGTAGGATCCTACTCCATCCCCAAAATCAGTGCTGGAGCTACCCACGGGCCCCCAATTACAGCCGTGACTGTCAACAAGAGCTTGCTCACCCCACTGAACATAGATATCGACCCTAACGTGCAAATTGTTCGCAACCAGGAGAAAGAACAGATCAAGAGTCTCAACAACCGTTTTGTCTCATTCATTGATAAGGTAAGAGGACTCTTGTGTATGATTTAAGGCCAATGACCTCTGTAAAAGATGTGAGGATTTGATTTGATTGATACTTACTGCTTGTGCCACAGGTGAGATACTTGGAGCAGCAGAACAAAATGCTTGAAACCAAGTGGAAACTGCTGCAGGGACAGACTGCCTCAGCCTCTAACGTTGAGCCAATGCTGAAGTCCTACATCGCCAACCTGCAAAAACAGCTGGAGTTTCTCAACAATGACAAACACAGACTTGACATGGAGAACAGTGTCATGCACAAACATGTGGACGACTACAAGACAAAGTAAGAAAGTGAACCATTGTTACTGCAAGCCTGTAAACTTGAGTGGAGTTTTAGACATTTGGTAATTGAATGCATCCTGATAAGCTCTGCATATCTGTGGGCTGTTTCAGATACGAGCATGAGATCAACAAGAGGAACGATTCAGAGAATGAGTTTGTCATGCTCAAGAAGGTACAGTATGGAGCCATGATGGCTGTGATACTAGCAAGATTAAGCTCTGAACTATTTGTATTAACTCTCAAAGTTTTATAAGCAATTTCTCTACTAAGGATTTTCCTTGCTGAGCTACAAAACTGTTACTTCAGTTAACATTTGAAAGCAGTTCACATGAAATGTAACTGTCTGCAGGATGTCGACGCAGGCTATGTGTCCAAGACGGATCTGGATGACAGTGTGTGTTTACTCACTGATGAACTGAACTTCCTCAAATCCCTGTATGATGCTGTACGTAACCTTTACCTGAAGATATTATATATATTATATATACAGTATCTGAGCTTGTTTTGTATTCTGGATTTTGTCTTCTTACTGTTGCTCTGTGTTGTTTTATAAAAAAAAAAAAAAAAGGAGCTGAATGAGCTGCAGGAAAGCATGAAGGAGACCTCCGTGGTGGTGCAAATGGACAACTCCCGTGGCCTGAACATGGATCAGATTGTGGCTGATGTTAAGTCTCAGTACGAAGAAATTGCCGCCCGTAGCCGCGAAGAAGCTGAAAGCTGGCACAAGAACAAGGTGAAAAACTAAAATAAATGTCCTCAGATCAAATATGAATAACTACGTCAGTGCCTAGGCAAATAACATTTGTGGTAAAACAAGTTTCTCTTTAAAACCATAAATATAATAGGTTGGTTAACAGTTTACTAAAGGTCATAACTCTACTAGAATACCTTTCTAACATTTTTTGACAGGACCCACACCCATGTCAAACCTGATAGTTACTGATCGCACATATTTGTTCTTCTTGTCTGATTTCTGCCGGCAGTTTGACCAGATGACTGCTGAGGCAGACCAGTATGGTAATGAGCTCCGTACCGCCAAGGGGGAAATATCTGAGCTCAAAAGAATGATTGCACGCCTGCAGAATGAGATCCAATCTGCACAGGCACAGGTGAGTGAAAGGTTTAGAGTGTTTGATAGGTTGAAAGTGAAAAGAACTGTTTGGTCTTAAAATGCATGAATAATACACTTTTTTCAGCGTTCCAACCTTGAGGGCCAGATAGCCGACGCAGAGCAACGCGGGGAGGCGGCTGTGCAGGATGCCAAGGCTCGTATCAGGGACCTGGAGATGGCTCTGCAGAGGGCCAAACAGGACATGGCTCGCCAGCTCAAGGAGTACCAGGAGCTCATGAATGTGAAGCTGGGCCTGGACATAGAGATCTCAACCTACAGCAAACTGCTGGAAGGAGAGGAGGATAGGTGAGTTGTATTGGAAGAGCTCAGCAGTGTTAAGTTCTCATCACCTAATGACTGATTACAGTGCGGCTTTTATGTAAAACAAAACTTAAGTTAGGCTATACATTTCTATTTATTTGGCCCCATTAAGACCGCCAATTTGTGTTCTCTACCAATTTAGCATTGTACTTGTCATAACTTTGTCAAAATTAATGCAGCAGTATGAAAGATATCATCATTTTCATTCCACACCTTCTTCTTTATCAACACCTGTCGCCTACATTGCCCACAATGCAACTCGAGCACCGACAAGCGGTTGGAGCGTCTTCTTCATCTCATAGTGGTGCGCCAGACCGGCTCATTACTGCCCCTTATGGCCAAAGGGCGAAATGCACCCCTCCAGACAGTTACACAAGACCTGTAAACACACTCATGATGTGTAAAATCAACTGTTTACATTGTTACTACATCAGTACTGACAGTGTCTTTCCTGCTCTCTCTCGAACAGGCTTGGACAGGAGTCAATTCTCAACATCCAAACAGTGCCGAACAAAAGCAAGTATTGCTATTGAACATGAATATAACTCCATGATTACCTCTCTGGGATGAAGATTGTTAAGAGACTGCAGTGTGTGGTTGTGTGTCATTTTTCTGCTGTCCTCTTCCCAACAGCTGTCCCCAAAGAACAGCAACGAAAGTCAAGTGCAGTTTTCATCAAGACAGTGGAAACCCGTAACAGATTATACTCAAACTCAAATTAGAAAAGGAAAACCCTGCAGTACTTTAACTGCTGGATCACTATGGTAATTCAGCTCTGTAACATACGATGAGCCATCTGCACCCATGAGCCAAATGTGCGTGTTGTGTGTTTATTTCTCCTCTGCTTGTGTTTGACGTCACATTAATCTATGTTAAAAATAAAGAAGGACTCAGCTGTGCGATCATTTGTCTTCTTTTTCTTGGGTAATAATTCAGTAGATATGTAATTTCATTCTTCGTCTCTTTACATCCCCATCAAAACGTCCTGCAAACTTTGGCAATGGCAGTTTTCTGGAGATAATTATACATCCAATCTAGTCTGACAATAGGTATAATATCATATAAATTCATGCTGGTGTGACTTAAAGACACCCTCTGTTCAAAACCTTTGCTTATTGTTTCTTTCTTTTAATGTTTGAATGATAAATGTGCAGAGTTTGACATAAGAGGTCTTTTTCATGACACTGAAAATTTCGTCTTTCCTGACCTCCTGTGGTTTAACTTTTCACATGGTGTGTACTCAGCACACATTGGACCACACTCATCAGTAAAACTGGTGATGGTCAGAGGCTTGAAACTAGACATAGGCAACGGACAATGGCAATGCATAAATGAGACTTTATATGTAATATGATGCAGACGACAGATGACCAGACCAGACAGGGCTCTGTGAAAAAAAAAAAAAAAAAAGCTCACTTTACAACAGAGTTGCTTCTTCACAACATCACACTCTCTGGGGGTGAATAAAATGGAGGGGCTGGTATCTTTTGTATTTTGGGATATCATATTTGAAAGACAGATTACTTCCAACATATTAAACCAGATGTGTGTTATTTGTCCCACTGGTGGAGGAAGTACCCAGCACGTTAGAAGCTGCGAAATCACAGTGTAGAAATATCCTGTAGAAGTAAAAGGCATGCATTCAAAATAGGTACAGTAACATACAGAAACAGTACCAGCTAAATGTAAAGTGTGCACACAACGTGTAGGAAAATGTTTTTAAACTACTTTTAACTTTTGACTACTTTATACATCACCGGGTAACTCTAACTATAATAATAAATAATAATTTATTTGTTAATTATATTTTGTTTTAATAATCTAGGAAGTGTTGTTACTACAGCAAAACTGGCCCTCTTATAATCATATACATTGGATTATTGAATTATTAATGCAATTTTGCATTGCAGCTGCAGCTACTTTATATACCGCTGGGTAACTTCAGATGTATGAATATATCGTCATTTCATATTTTGTTCTAAGGATTTAGTAATTAAGTTGCAATTGAAGGTATCAAACAAAGACAGTGGAGTAAAAAGTTAAAATTTTTCTCTCTGGAATATAGAAATATAGTCTAAAGTAGCAAAACAATGTAATTACTCCAGTAAAGTTAAAGTTTTCACCACTTTTTCTACTTATAAATGAATTTAGGTGACTATTTAAACAACTGCAAAGTGTGTATACAGACTAGACTCTTATGCTGTTAGGCATTTCTCAGTTACCAGTCTACTCGGCACTCCCTGTCGCCTGTAAGACAGAGTCCAGGGCTTAATATCAGATATTATACTTCCTGTTCTGGGCGGGTCGTAGTTTAATTGGTGGGTAAAGTCGTGTGCGGCATGCAGCTGCGTGCATACTCAGTGAAGGCGTAACCCGACATTAACTCAGAAAACTATCTGCTTTCTAAAGATACTTTCCTTTTTTACGACACTTTTTTCCATTTACTTTGTTTTCAAACAACACTGCACCCAAGGTAACTATAGTTTCCACTTTCGCGTTTTCACAGTGTGTAATGTAATGTTACTGTAGACTATGTAAGACATGTGAGCTTTCATAGTAGACAAGCAAAGTTGATAACACTGTAATTATGTGCAGCAGTGAATGACATGTTGCTATGCAGAGTGTCATGCTGATAGTCAATAATATGTTATGTATTCACACAAACAGTGATCTACAGCAATGGACAAAGCCTCTGTGTTGACTCATTTCCTGAAGGCAAACACCATGTCGACACTTCTTGGTGGAGAGCTGCCAGTCAGTGTGATAAATAACAAGAAGTACATATCCCCACTGACTTCTGAGGCACAGGCAACAGACAGAAATGTGGAAGACACCTCCCTCGATGGTGCCATCCACACTGCTCTGTGCGATGAAGTCAGAAGTGTCATACTTGTCGGTCCTGAAGGATCAGGTAAAACCACTGCTCTGGAGAAGCTCGTTGTGGACTGGGCCAAAGGAGAACACCTGCAAAACTTCTCTTATGTTTTCCATTTCCGCTTCAGGGAGTTAAACTCCATCAATGAGATGCTCTCTTTGGAGACATTAATGCTACACCATCACGGTCATATCCCTCCTGAGTCCATGCCCCTGCTTCTGCAGAAGCCAGAGGATGTGTTGTTTGTATTTGATGATCTGGATCAGTGCAAACAGAGCCTGGACCCCTCCGTCCACACCCTCTGCTCTGACCCAAGCCAGGCGGCCTCGCTGTCATGTTTAGTGGCGAGCTTGCTTCATGGATCATTGCTGAAAGGAGCTGCCTTTGTGGTAGCAACCAGAACAGGAGGATGTCCAAACTTTCTGAGTGGCACTCAGGTGGAGGTGTTGGGCTTCCTGAAGCCACAAAGAGAGGCCTACATTAACGGGTTCTTTACTGACCCAGCTGCTGCCACCAAAGCACGAATGCACATGGAAAGGACTCTTGGTTTTTATGATATCTGTACCTCCCCGAGGTTTTGTTGGACAGTTTGTTCTGTTTACAAATCTCTGATGGATGCTGGAGCAGATCTTCCTGAGACGTTATCTCAGCTGTATGTAGATATCCTGGTCCACCTGATTCAGACACTCTCGCTGACCAAGGCCTGCAACAGAGAACTAGTGTTGTCCCTTGGCAAGATGGCGTCTCACTGCTTCCTTGAGCAGCATTCGAGCTGTACCAAAGAGGAAATGGACTCCTTTGGTTTTCAACAGTTTCCCACCTCAGTTGGTGCTTTCTTGCAAGTAGATGGCCCATCAGATAGATGCGTCTTCTCCTTCTACTCCCAACTGATGCAGGAGTTCGTCTTGGCTGTGTCTTTCTTTTTGGACAAGTCGAAGTCTGAGGGTGTGGAGAAGATGTTGGAAAAGCACAAAGGCTGTGCAAAGTTTCTAGATGTCTTCATGTCAGCGCTCTCGCAGCCAGTTGAGTGCAGACCGCTGGAGAACCTGCTGGGCGAGATGAACTCCGATCGAATCACAGATTTCAAATCCTGGTTTAAAAGCAGCTCAGGGATGACGCTGAAGGGATGGTACAAAGATAAACACCACCACTGTTTCCATCTGCTTTATCAAGCTCAAAATGAGAGTTTGGTGAGAGAGATCATCAGCCCCTCAGCACGAATAGGCATCAGCTATGGAGACCTGAGCCTCCAGGACTGCATAGCTCTGAATCATGTTGTCACGTGCCTCGGTGAGATGGAGGAGTTGAATCTGTACCGTACAACGAATTTGACAGAGGAGGAAGCAGAGAGGCTCGCTCCAACTATGAGCCTGTCACATAAGATAAAGTAAGTCATGGTAAAAATATGTCCAGACATCATTCATGTTTCCAGTATGTCATATGTGATACCACTTTGTTGTGTCAATCAGCTTGTCAGACTGCTGCTTGAGCCCCGGGGCTGTCCGTCATGTGGCTTCAGCTCTGAGCGGAGGACTCACTAAGGAGCTGAATCTCTCTCAGAGCCGCCTCGGAGATGAAAAGTTCAAAATTCTCTGTGCTGGACTGAGAAACTGCAAGCTGCAGAAATTAAAGTAAGATTAGCTCAAGGCCTTTATGTGGACAGACAATTCTCAAAGGCAAAAATCCGAGTCCTTGACATTTTGCTTTTGATTTACCCAGACTTGTAGTGTGCAGACTGACTGAGGCGAGCTGTGAAGACCTGGCGTCTGTCCTGACCTCAGACACCTCTCAGCTGTGTGTGTTAGACATGAGCCATAACCAGATCGGGGACGAGGGCTTCACAAACCTGTGCAAAGCACTGCGCAGTCATCACTGCAAACTACAAGACATCCAGTATGTATTTTTGTTTTTTGTCAGAAATGTTTGAATAGTTGACTTTTGGAATTTAAAAAAAAAAAAATTTGTTTACTAAAAGGCTACAAAATTGCGGGTTGACTGCAGCATCCATGGAGGCTTTATCAGCAGCTTTGTGTTCGGGCCAATCAGAGCTGAGAAAAGTGAATCTGATGCAAAACATGACCGGTCTCAGCGGAGTGGAGGCTTTGTGCAAGTCTCTGCAACACCCACTTTGTAAACTACAGAGCCTCAAGTAAGTACACGTTTCAGCGTAACAAGAGCGCAGTCTGTGTTAATGTCAATGTGTGAAAAAGGATGCTGGAAACATCCAGTAAAATGCAGAATGCGTTTTTTGTTTCTTTTATCTTAGTTTCTTTGATAATGAGCTGACAGGTGACTGCTGCCCTCATTTGATGGAGGCCTTGATGTCAGAGCACTGCTCTCTGTCAGAGCTGGATCTGTCAGTGAATGAATTAGGCCAGGAGGGGGCGTTGCTGCTCTGCAAAGCCCTCAGTCGACCTGGGTGTCCCATGGAAAAACTCAGGTAAGGATCACCCGCGTTAACACTCTTTTTACAAATATTTGGTGAAAGTCAGATAATTGCATATTCTGCTCCACCCTGCAGGTTGACACGGTGTGAGTTAACCCAGCCGGTCTTCAAGGAACTGGGCTCAGTGCTGAGAAGTGGGACTTCCAAACTAAAGTCCCTGAGTGTAGGCATGAGTAAAGTAGGAGACCAAGGGGTTAAACATCTCTGGGATGCTGTTGCTCATCCAAACTGTCTGCTCGAAGAACTGGAGTGAGTTCAACACTCTCTCTAACACACCTTGTTTTTTTTAATCAGCACATCGGCGTGCACTATATTCAAGTTTGTCTGCCTCCCTTTTATTGTAGTGTTGAGATGACCCGTTT
Organism: Miichthys miiuy; assembly: GCA_036365135.1. Lineage (NCBI taxonomy): Eukaryota > Metazoa > Chordata > Actinopteri > Sciaenidae > Miichthys > Miichthys miiuy. The sequence continues at coordinate 12,280,198 of CM071606.1, read as the reverse complement.
GACAGATGCCAGTACTGAGGACTTGTGTGCTGCTATAAGAGCCAGTAAGACTTTAAAGAGTCTGGAGCTGAGAAACAACTCGCTGACTAACGCTTCTGTTCCAGCCCTCGTCCAAGTCATGCAGGACAGCGAAAACATGCTGGAGATGAAGTAAGCCAGATTCGCTTCAGTGAATCATAAACTGTACTGCAAAGCTTTTAAACTAACTACTGCTTGTTTCCAACTCTTTCAGCGTGAAGTACAACGACTTTGGTGATGAAGTTTTTCACCTGTTGGACGAGTGTGAAAAAATAAGATACTGAGGAAGACACACAGAGGTTCACCTCAGAGCATCACTGCCACAGTTTACAGGTGTGGTCCCTGAATTGACTTGTGTCTGGGTCCCCAGGTAATGGACATAGGACATGGAAACCTGTGGACCTCCTCCTGACTCCAAAATGCTCTAAGAGTGGGAGAAGTTTCAAGTGGATGCCAAGAAGAGAGATACAGTACTGTACTGTGGCCATGTCGTTATCATTACAGCTGAAACACTTTTTTTACCTGTACATATTTTTATGCTTATCTGTGTAGCTCCTTGTTTTTTCTTTTCCAACTGTAACTGCTTATACCGTACATGTAGATGCCTATACCATACATTGAGAGCAACGTGTAACCGGTGTTAAATTCACACACCTGGCCAATAAAGTGATTCTGGAATAAGTTGATCAATCAATTTGTCGATGATAATCAGCTAATCGTTAAAGTAATTTGAGCTTTGGGGCACATTCACTTGATTCCAGCTTCTCAAATCTGTTGCTTTTCTTTGTCTTAAATGAGCATTAATTAAAATAATATAAATAAATCTTTAGGAAATTGTGGTTTCTGCTATTTTCTGGCTTTTTATAGATCAAATAATGTAAATATCAGTTGCAAGTTCAGTATCTGCAACATAATAAAAGAGCCAACACATTAATTGTTTGATTTGATTAAATAATCTTTTTTATTTTTGGTATTTCAAGAGATATTGGCAATATCAATAAGGCAGATACAGTGATTTGTTTTACAGCTGTATATAATATATTACCAATTTCACTAATAAACTCTTCATATGTATAAAATGAGTTTTGACAGTAGCAGTGTAGACATAAACTGCTATGCACTTCTAATTTCTAACTTTGAGAACTCCCATACAAAACACACACGCACACACACATACACAGCGAGGTGCAGACAGACCACACACATACACACACACCTCTCTGTCTAATCCCGTAAGCAAAAAAACAGATGTAAACCTCACACAGTGTAAACCTGACTCAGTAAGACAATGCCAAGTCTGTATTCCACACATGGACTTCCCCTGTACCAAACTCCTCTCTTCATTTGAATAACTCAGCAAATCTTGTCAAACCTTAAAGTCTTGTCAGAGAGTTAAAGTGACAAGGTGGGCCACACAGGCACACAGGTGAATAAAAGTCACACTGGGAGGTAAATCTTTCCTCATGGTACTCAGTGGGTATGAGTTTCTCCGTTAAGATTACCAGTGTGACTGCTGTCCTTTGGTTTAAGGGTCTGAGCAGGACTTTTACTGCCATTTGAATGAATCTCCTCTTCTGAGCTGCTCTCGATGTCACTGCGCTCATCTTTTGACACCTGTGAGATGAAAACACAGATAGGAAGGACAGTTTCATTAACAACTGGAACAGGCCAACATTCACAGTGACGATGCAGTCAGATAAGTCAGTCTTAGTCTAGCTGGTTAGCATGCTAACATTTTCCAATTGGCACCAGAGGCGGTTAATAAAAGAGACGCCTCGTTGAAGAGTCACTTTTCCTGTATCTGTGTGACGTGGGTTTAGCCATTGCCACACCCCTCTAGGGAACTAGTAGCAGGGCTTGACAATAATAAAAGTGAACGTGAGCAAATTATGAGAGATTCTTTTGTCTGGTAGTCAATGAAGTAAATGCTGGGCTCATTTTTCACAAGCCACACATCTTCTGAACATTCTGACACTAAAATGACGTTTTCCAGGCAGATAAATCAGGAGAAAATTAACTTTGTTCGAGGTCTCTGCAGTAACACAGGCACCTCTTTGTTGGTGCTGAATCTGTGGTTTGGTTTCACCAAAGATGATCTATGAACAGCTTAACTAAAAACTTAAATAACTTTTTGAATCGTCTCTGCCACAACTCAACCCAATGTTCACAACTTTTCCAAACAAGGTTTAGAGATCTGGGGTGAGGAGGACACGCCTACTAAGGATACAGGAAGTGTGTAATATTTAACATCTTTGGCGCAGATTGGAATGTGTTATCTTCTGTTATACAATATCTTTGATAGCACTAAGCACAAAGTACTCAGGATGAAGACAATAGCGTTAGTTTTACAAATATTACCAAAGCACTGGACAAATTAAAACCAATATTTGTCCAGACATTTCACTCAAAAGCACAGATTCTGGTGGTGGCATGAGAAGGTCAGTCAGATCATGAAAGTCTGTTGGTTTCATCTGGCAACAATAAATTCTCATGAAGTAAAAATGGAGATAATTCACTGGATCGGGTGGTGCTAGATGGAAAGTCAATCTTTATCCTCTGGGATAATCTATTAGCTGAGAAGACATTTTAGAAATGCCAACCTCATGGTGGCACCAAAGTCAGTATTCACCCCCTGGGCGGACCATGAATTTCATGGTAATCCATCCAACAGTTGTTGAGATACTTGGACCACAGTGTTATTCATAAAACTACCCCACTAGTGTGACTACAAATAAAACAAACTAGGCAGACTAACCTTCCCCTTGAATATTGCTTTGATAGCGATTTGAGCGATGAGGTAGAACCATATGACGTGAAGAGCTTGCAACACCAACAGCAAACCATTGAGCAGCCACCAGGCCCGGTACGGCCCAATGATCTCCCAGCTCTCAAACAGAACACTGTTAACAATCCTGCAACAAAAACACACGCAATACAGAGATCAATCTATTATTACAACAACAACTTTTAGTTAATTAAGAAACTAATTTACTCGTAATATAATCTGACATATAAATAAGCTCTCGTTTGTCTCACCAGAAAGGATAGATGACAAGTCGAGTGAGGAAGAAAATCATGCTGAACACCACAAACAGGCCATCGCATAGCCTCTGGTACTTGGCATAGTTGGCCAATTTGGCAGCCTTTGGGATTAAACGAGGCAGTGAGTCACGATAAGAAAATGTCACACAACTTCTTTATTGTAATTTCTAAAAATTAGCTTGTCACTAAAATAACAACAACAGCTGTGTTTTCTTCCTGTCAGACAGGTAATACAAGTAACTTCTACCTTATACTTAGGGCATCATTTTCATTGACACCTTGTCTCGGAAGTGTTATGTGATGTGTGCTTTTCTGTCAGACAGGTTGTAGAAAGTAGCTCACAGCACAGGATATATATTATTAGCTGTGTCCTAAGTCTTGCACAGAAGATCTTAAGTTTGTCTCGAACAGGCTGCTATAAGAAACATGTTTATCACAGAGATCTTTACCTCAAGGAAGATATCAGATGCGTCGTGCACAGACATGACCAAAGTGCCAGCTCTTAGCATGTTGTTGCCATAGGAGAATGTGATGAGCATTATGGTGGCCAAGTGGTGGACAAGCATGATCATGAAATCCTGTCATCAAAGAAATGAATAGACATGACAGAAAGAGAGGTAAGACGGGTAAAGTGGTAAATAGCTCGATGCTTGAGCTACTTGTGCTGAGCAGTTTAATGAAGTTGCTAGTTGTAGAATAGTCCTCACTGCTTGTCTTTGTACATTGTCTGTCAGTTGCAACACCAATAAGCCTTTGTGTAAACACTGGGAATACATGCTGATGTGACGCTATGAATAGGAATCATTGCAAATATTTGTGGTGCTGCACGGTTTCACTGTCTGACTTGGTTCTGCAGAGCTCTTGATAATAAACTAATCCCAATACAAAAAAAAATAATTGTATTAAGTTAAGCCACCAAAAGAAATGAAGAAAAAATGGATATGATGTGAAAGGAATATGAAAGTTCAGTTAGAAAGGGCGTGAGGTATTCAGAAAGGCTGCGGAGAGGCGCCACAATAGAGTGTGTTGACTCACCTTACGTTTAATGTCTGTGAACTGGGAAAACATCAGAGACCAATAGAAAGCCAGCTCAGCTACATAGTAGTTGTACTGTCCGGGGCTTAGAGGCTTTAGGAGTGAGGAGGGAGGGAGAGAGTGAAGCAAAAACACCTTTAACAAACATTATGGTTCTGAACAGGTTAAAGTTACAATATGGGCAGTTAATATAAAAAAATATTAACCTGAAAAGGATAGTTGTGCCAGCACACTCTGGTGTCCCACATCCAAGGCGACTAGGAAACAGATTAGAACAGATAAATGTCCATATGATTAAGTCTGTCTCTGATCAGATCAACAAAAACAGTAGGCTCAACACTAACAACATTAGTATTGTATAAAAGCATACAGTATGATACGTCAACTCACCACCCACAAATGGCGAATGGCATAGATAAAAATCCCCAGGTAAAATGTGAATCGCCACCTGAAGTGAAAGAAAAGGGAAAGATGAAGAATTTAGGATTTTCTGTGTAATGCCAGAAGTTTAAACTTTGATGCAACTGCACACTGTGCTGGTACAGAAAAAGTCACTAAACACGTTCAGGAACAGTTGCAGTGTTTCCCCACAAAGTGTAACTGTTCTGGGTTTTATATTTTATTTGAATACATTAACATATTCCTAGTCGTTGTTCACAATGAAATAGTGCACAAACTACTCTAAACCTGCTCGCCTGAAACCAAGGTTGGTTTCAGGTGAGCAGGTTTCAAGCAGGTGAGGTGATTGTTTACAGTGCTCCTAAAATAAACACTGCTATTTGTGTATATTCTCTTTGTCAGTTGACCGCATGGGTGGAGCAGAGTGGAGGTGGGGATTGCGAACTAGTTAATTAATCCTGAGTCGCGTCATTCTAATTAGAGACCAGTTTGTTTGTTTTTTAAATTCGGTAGTTTAAATATTGTCAAATGTGTAATCAACAGAGATTGTATCATTTTAAAAACACACAGTGTTGATACTTAGATACTTTCCATACTGATGGGAATGTCATGAGTTGTCTAAGTGTTTGACATCTTGACTTGACGATGCTTACTCAAGGAAAAGTGAGGGGATTAAGTTATTACAATTCATCCTCAGGGGGACATGAATGTCTGAACTACAGATAGTTTCTGAGTCATTTCACTCAATGCCACACAGCCCAGTAGTTGTTTTAGTGTTGGATCAACTACAATTCATTCAAACAAATTATGCACTCATTAACTGTGAGTGCACTACGGTTGTCAAAAGTATTGATACTTTTCCGATATCACGTGTTTAGAATTATTCGATATCCACTAATAACACATTTAATAGTATCTAAAGTACCAAAGTTATTACAAAAACAGATCCACTAACATCCATTTCGATCGATAAACTAGTGAACAATCTCCACCTCACTCTCCTCCTCTCATCTGCTAATACAAATATTGTATCATAGTTTAAAATCCTGGCATCAGGACAACCTTAGCAGCAGTTTTGTATGAACCTACATGCTCTCGCAGAACTTTTTCTGCATACTGGGCCTGTCTTGATTCCGACGGACACGAAACCACCTCTGAATTTTCCGTATATCCCAGTCCAGCTGTTTGGAGAGTCCCTCCAGTTGCCTCGTGTCTGGACTCTAAAGAGGGACAGAGCAGGTCAGGACAAACAGTGCTTGAAAACCATAACACCAGCAGGTATGACTGTCACACCGCGTGAAGTATTTACTGAACATATCATTATGTCTGTGGTGGATGTATTCCAGTGCAGAAGAACATTTCACTGACTACAGAACAAACGTAGGCCTTATGTACCGGTTTGGACCTATACACCCTCTCCAGGACATCATTGGGCTGAGCTCGCCGAGGCACTCCCGCCTGAATCTGAAGTATGCGGGCACAGGGCTTGGCCACTAGCCTGTATACACACAGACCAAGGCAAGAAAAAAAAAAGAGGGGTGGGGACACAGAGATGGTGTGGTATTAAGAGAGACATTCAGAGAGAGTCAGACAGAGAGTGAAGTTAAGCACTTTGGCTACAGGAACAGATTAACTATTAGCCAAAGGGCTCCCCTCGCTGACATAAAATGTTGAGATTCAGCATATAGCAATGTGTGTCTTAAAAAGGGAGGGAATGAGAGTACAACAGGGCCTATAGGAGAGACACACAGGCAAGAGTTTAGTAGGAATCCTGGGGAATGTAGCACCTAGTCTAAACAGAGCCTGATGACCTATCATGTGAGAGGCTGGGAGACAAGAGACAGGAGGGCTGCCACTGACCAAAACACTGATGTGTGTCACAAGATGATCTGGTTGAGTTAACAAGTGTTCATTTATTACATCTCAATCTTGCAGCACACCCCACACTTATCTGGAGTAGGCTCCTCAATATGGAAAAACTGAATGAATAGAAGTACACACTAGGCTTTGGCCTGCCCTGCTGAAGCACTTCTAAGAGAGTCTGCACAACCTCTAATTTAGCTGAACTTTACTGTAAAAACAAGACTTTCTGCATAGGGCTGGTACATGGACTGGTTTTAAAAAGGCCATAAAATACTCCAGTTTCCTGTCATCACATAAGGAATTAGGCTCTATGATAATCATATGAAATTCCTGTTCATCATGCCAAGCAAGGCAAACTGGTGTCTTAAGCCAGAGGAGTTCGTGTGCCATCACCTGAGAGGAATGTTTACACTAATTATGGAGTCAAAGGAGGCAAACACAACAACAGTGAACTGATGCATTCTCAGGACATAACAATAAATACATACAATAAGAGAGAAACTGTGAAGCCTGATTTTCATTATAACTTTGTGTGACAGCAGCAGCTCAGCATAGAAAGCCTTGCAGGGAGAGTTGTTCCCTGCAGTCTCCAGATAGCTCATACAGATGACTCATGTGTTAAGACTGCTGCAATAAGACACATTTGCAGCAGCTATATCCCTATTTTTATAGCTTCATAAACAATATCTGCCCTCATGAGACTGACTCCCCCCTCCCACCCTCAGCTGTGCTCTCACACAGAGCAGTCACTGAAACTGACAGCAAACCAGGCTACAGTTTACCTTTCAAAAAGTAGCCTTAGAAGAAAAACTCCGACAGCCAGGGGGAAGGCGTACAACATGTGTCCCAACCGGGGATACTCCACACCAGGTGGTGGACGCTCCAGGTCCGCCCATGTAACATTTTCGGGAAGCCAAAATCTCTCACTCCAAATCCAGTCTGAGATAAAGGAAGTCATCGGAAAAACACTCGGAGGTATCAGCTGTGATAAATGTTTTTGGTTTTTTTTAAACTACTTCAAATGCCCTTTTTGCTCAGCTGAAATCTTTGTTAGCAGTGATGTTCCCACCTCCTCCCCGGCTACACTAAACTATCACTTCTGGTTAACTCTGTGTGACTATACTGACGGGACCGCTAGGCTGACACGTAAGGCAGAAAGGAAACACCCACAACCAGACTGATTAGGTAACTTTTAAAGAAGTTTTTCCACTGGATGTATTAACACAGTGCTGCTCCATAGCTGCCTGGATATGAGCCTCTGAAACAGGCTCTCCAGCATTACATTGTGGTTTTAAAGTAAGACTATTGATGGGGAGGAGGGGAGTTAAAAGGCAGCTAACGTCAAACTAACCTCAATCCTCGACACTCACCTCCTGTTTGCAATTAGCGCCACACGTCGTTTGATTAGTTAGCCATTATAAGCAATTAATGCGACCCTAAACAATTTTCGGAGCTGTTTGGTGGTAAGTTAACTTTAATTTAGTGTCCAGCCACATTCAACTCTGTAAGTCACCATTAAACTCAGTTCATGATGATATAAAAGGCGATTAAAAAAAAAATCTATATATTTAAGTAACGTTATGAGTCACTTAAGGAAATATCCATCTTTCTTTTTTTAATTTTAATTTAATTGAAAAAAAAGAGACTATTTTAAGCCTAAAATAGCTAAAATAATATTTACCATACCAACCATACCACCATGGTTTATTGCAGGTCTCTTGTATTGGACTGCATTAGTTCAGCTAGGTGTAGCTAACTACCTTTTATAAACTGGCAAATGAGGGTATAATTAAGTGTACACTGACCGGCCACTTCATTAGGTACACTTGTACAATCCAGTGTGATCCAACACAACAACTCTGCCATAAACTTTTACAAAGCTTATGATGTTTCAGTTTTTGTTGACTGTCAGAGAGATATTAATTTGCTTTCTGTTGGTGTGTGCTGTTGTTGTACAGGAGTGTGTTTCTCTCATGTATGCAAAAGGGAAAATGCAAAATATTAGAAACACCTTTGAATATATTGCAGCCCAGTTCAACACTACTGCAAACTACAACCTCAATAACATAATAGTTAAATGAATACCTCTCTGACAGTGTCAACAAAAATTGTTTCTGTTGTTGTATCAGATCACATACAAGTGTATCTAATGAAGTGGCTGGTCTGTGTACATAATTATACACTCAGCTACACCTAGCTGAACTAATGCAGTCCAGTGCATGAGCCCTGCAATAAATCCTGCATGATTTTATAATCCTTCAAAGTGATCATAAAGTAAACCTGAACTTTGCAGCCTTTGTGAAAATATGATTAATTTCAGGACTTTTATATTAGACTGCATTAGTTTTTAGCTAGGCATTACAATTAATAGCAAATGGCAATTACAATTAATATACTAGTGTTGGGATATATTCAACAACATCAAGACCAAATTGCTGCTGAGACAACAAACAAAGGACAAAAATCTGTATTTGACATACAGTGGATACTGATGATATATAGGCTCTTCATATGTTAAAATCTTGTCTGTTAAGTGGGTTTAACCTTCACTTATCTGAGTAGAGAACACTTATTGCGTGCTCTTTAAGACTCTTAATCCCCTTAGCTTGAAATTACCTTGAAATTTACTGTTGTCTAATGCCCTCGTAAGATGCCAAGTTCCGGTTTGTAAACATTGTAAATTTTTATTGAAAATGGAGCAGAAGGTTGGAGTGGTTGATTATTGACAATAGTTATCAATGATTTGCAGCTTTAATTCGTAAACCTTTACTTCATTACCACCTTTCTCTGCAACCAAGGTTAAGGTCTCATTTGAATCTGGCCACACAGCAAAATTCAAACTCCTTAAGTAACCTGTCCCTGGTTATTCAATCGGCAAGTCCTAAGAGAAACCTTTAGTCTCCAACAGTTAATTATATATTTGTTCTTGTGTAGCTGCAAACCATAAGGGGAACTTCTTGGCTGCAAGTTGTAAGTGTTGTGGTCTCTTAGTATGTAACGTCAGCTGTAACTCAGACTTTTACAGTTGGCTGGGTGACAGTCTGCTCTTAACACTGACTGACTTGCACGTCTCTGATCATTCTCTGAACATTAAGTACTCACGAGCACGAGAGCTGTTCATTGAGCCTTTGACATAATATTGCCATAATAACACAATCATTGATACTGGATTATTGCACACCGGGTCCAGAAGGTAAACTGATGTCAGGTTACATCAGTACATCAGGCAGAGGCATGCTAATTGTCAAGTTAATTTTGAGTCCTGTTTAAAAAAAAAAACTTAATTAACGTGAGTGTCCTCCAACTATGACCCTCCCACCTACAACTCAAAACACGCATGTCCATGTGCGGACTTCATACATTATTCAAGGAATTTTTGATGTGATACTGCATGTTATAAAAGCTTGTGAGCAGAGGGCGGCGTCTATTTGCTTACATGTAAAAATATTTAAATGTCACGACGACATGCTTTTCCATTTAGGTCACTGCTTTCTTTTATTAACTTGATTTGACCTCGGCCTCGCAAACATTTCAAAGCAGAGTGCCTAACCACAGCGTTTTATAGTCCACACGAACTAGCTAAACAATACATATTGTTTGTCTTTGCACAGTTGCAGCACAAGTTCATTCTTCAGGGATGACATGTAAATCCATCCCCAGAGGCGAGTGATTTATGAATTTAAAACAAACAACAACAAAAGAGTGGCCTACAGGGGAAGAACAACAGAGGAGGTGGGTGCAGCACATACATGACACATACGCTTCCCTATTCTGTGTCATCCTGTAGATTTGTACATCAGTACCAACTGGCCATAGAGCAGCTCAGCTGAACAAAACCTCTCTGTGTCAGTATGCAGCTGCAGCTTCCGAGATGCCCTACTCCGATGCATGACCTAGTGTGGAGGGGCTGGGAACTATAGCCACAAAACAGGGGGGGTGGTCTTATTTTTGAGGACATTTGTGTGACTTACCTCTAGCATCTAAACCACCCTCAAGATATTTGTCCACTCATGTACACCGGTTATTAGTCTTGACTGTCGTCAGTCTAACAATAGCACAGCAGTCACCTAAACGGCATCTGTTATCCCTTCAGTGCCCCCTCCCCTCTCAGCTTGGACTGCTCCATTTCGCATCTGAAAAAATCTCATAGTTGGAGAAGAGTTCTTCATGTCAGGGACTGCTGTAGCCTCAGCACATAGAGTACTGTAGCTCCTGGATCGCCTAAGGTAATATAGCCTGATTCTTAACCTTTCTATTAGTACATTTTCTGTGACCTACCTCTCAAAGGGGATTTCTTAGCAACTATACAGCTGCCTCTAACACAAGTGCTTGTTATGTGTTCATAGATGAGCATGCAGTTTTGTGTTTACCTTTTTTAAAAATACTCAAATCTCTAACATAACAACAGCAAACGTAGCCTTAATTATTTAGTTAGATATTTATTTTAAAATGATCAACATTACCTCTTGATTTAGTGCATTTTATGTATTTGTTTACTCACATGGTATGTTGTTATACTTTTCTTTACAGATAAGCAAATGGACGAGAAAGAGCTGAGTGATCCCCTGAATAATGTATCACTCATTAAAGGTATGTATTATTTTTGTCTGAAAATACAGCCAAGCAGAATTGATTTGTGAATGACTTGGCGTTGTTTTTCCTGATCAAACGGCTCCTACCTGACACAGCATATCTTCCTAACTGACAATATGGTGAGAGGGGGAAAAAAAAAAAAAAAAAGCATGAGTCACACTGAAGAGTGTCTGTAGCTATAAGGGCAGCAGTTCGGCTCGAGAGCTCACAGCGCTGTAGATGGCCTTGTTTTAGAGGCTGATTTCTCCTGTGTCAACAGCTTATTAGAAGATGGAGTCTCTTTGCACAGAGGGCACATCAGCTGACTGATGTGTGTGTTACTGACATTTATGGCGGCTAATTAAAATAGAATGGGAAGCAATGTGCAGGCATATCGGCGAGTGAAATCAGTTTTACATGATGAATGAATTTGTAACGCCACACTTGACAGAATATAGGCAAGCACAAAGCAAACAGTGTCCTGACAGTCATGTTTCTCAGCCTGTTCTGTGGCTCCACTTTAATATATTTCCTGACAGTTTGATCAGGAGAGATTCACTGAATACTGTAGAAGAACGGCGTCACATTCAGCAGGAAGGAAACCGACAGCGGGGGAAAGATAGAGCATGATGGCTCTAGCCTTCAGCACTTGAGCTAAAAAAAGACATTCTCCTACATTTTTTTTTTTCTGTCGTCACAGTGTGATGCTCAGTATCCCCCAACTAGTCAGAGAGGTATTTTTACTCACAGACTAATCCCATTATAATTCAGTCAGGTGTCGGTCTCTGACATTCAGATGAAAATGGCTATAATAACTAATGTTACTAAAGATAACACGTTGGACACCCTCGTCTGAAATACCCTCGTTATCTCATGCTCTCCGGAGGACGCTGACCGAACACAGGGGACTCTGACAGCGAGCCCACTCACATTCTGACTCTCACTCATACATATGCATGCATGAAGCAACACACAACCTCATACATGCATGCAGCACAGGGCACTGACCACCCATCCTTTGTCTGGCACCACACAGCAGGGGTGGTCATGTGCTCGAGTCAGAGGGTGCCACCAGCCTCCAGCGGTCTCTTCATACGCTTTCATATCAGGGACATTTATCATTTCCATCTGGTAACACCCCTAACTGTGTGTGTGTGTGTGTGTTTGCGCAGCCCTGCGTGCCAGACACAATGAAATCACAGTTTTCACCACAAACGCGGCATTTCACGGCAGCCTCACTCCTCTGATGTTTCCATTTATGGTGCACATGCTTGACCTGTCTCCACTCCACTTGTTTTGCCCTCTGCCCAAAATGTCTGGCCAGAGATGAGGTCATCTCTTTTCATAGCCACGGCAGATTAGCGGATCAAGATATTCACTGGGCATTGCAACGGCAGAGTGTTTGTTGGGTTTGTTTCCACCTCTGGGAAACACAACAGACCCTTGGCAACCTTGGCTAGTCCATTCCCTTTGTGTATTGTTTACAGTGTTCACTCGCTACATGCTGGAGACTCGTATGTTGCTGGGTTGATGGAGGAATTGTAATGAAAACTTGGATATGTCTATTTCTGGATTAGCAATTAGTTTATATAATAGTCTCATTTTAATATCTTGGGAAATCATCTAGTTATCTCAGCCCTGGTTAAATATTTGGGACTGAAGCAGAATTAACATACAAAGTTATCCTTCTATTTTTATAGTGTTGAATTGCAATCATTACTGTTTGATGTATCATTATTTCTAATCTCTCTGTATGCATTCCAGTGACTTTACAAGATAAAAAGGAGCGCTAACCTTACAGCTGGATTCTCGCATTTTACGAGGAAGTAATTTAGATGATATCTGTTGTCTATTTGATTCCCAGATGACATAACCAGGTCAAACATGGGGTCCAGTGGTGACTCAGAGAAGATTATCCAGCGCTTGAATGATGAACTTCGAGAAGCCCAAGAGTTGGCTAATACTGAGAAGCACAAATGCATAGAGCTACAAGGTGAAACACTAATCTCTTCACATCATCCTGCGCACACACGCAGACAACCTTAAATGCATAAAATAAATGCAATTACATTTTGTAGGAATCCTGAAGGAGGAGAGGAAAGAAAATAAGCAACAAGCTGATGAATCTGCCAAACAGATCAAGCTTCTTCAAGGTACGTCTGTGTGTTTAGTCGATCCTAATAAAAATGTTTACACTACTAATCTAAAAAATCAAACATGGCTCGGACAGGCCAGCTGCGGCAGCTCCAAGACGAAATGGGCGTCCTCAGAGAGCAGATAGACGTCTCCTCCAGTTCACGCGACGAGCTGCAAAGTGCACGTGACGAGGTGAAGGCGCTGAAACGTGCCCTGGACGCAGCCACTGCCGAGCGGGACCGTGACGTCAACGCCATCCAGACCAACCTATCCACCGTCTCGAAGGATCTGGACAAATGGCGTCAGACTGCCAACAAATATGAGCGTGAGATTGACAACCTGCAGCGTGACCTTCAACAGCAGAGCAAGCAGTGGCAGAAAACTGCAGAAATACAAGGTAGTACATGTTGCAAATACACATAATGAGACAAAAGATAATGATGAATACTGGTAAAGAGGATGCCATATGCATCTAACACAATAACTGCAGTCACATACTAATATTTTAGTTATACATCTCCAGCCCAAATGCTTACACTTTCTACCTGTTGCTTTTAGAGTTGATTTTAAGATTTTATTGATTGCTTACAAATCCTTGAGAGGTCTAGCCCCAAGTTATTTATCAAATCTTTAGTGCCTTTTGTCCCTTTTCACTCCCTGAGATCCTCGGGTGCATCATTTTTGTTTGATTTGACATCCACATGTATGCAGAAATGGGATAAAGCCTTTGCAGTCAGTGCAGACTGTACAATGACCTGAGAGATCAGAGATCAGGGCTGCAAACTCTGTCTCATCTTTTAAATTACTTTTAAAAACCCACTTTTTAAAAGAGCTTTTCATCATTTGATTTATATCGTATGACATTTTAGGTCATTTATCTTTATTTGTGTTCTATAATGTGTTTAGTGTTCGTGGCGTTTAGTTAATAGTTATCTCTTTTTGTTATAAACTTGTTCTGCTTTATTGTAAAGCACTTTTGCAACTGCATATTGAAAGGTGATATATAACAAGGTGTACCATTAATACAGCGCTTGAAAAGAAACACGATACACCTGAACTGGGCAGACTGCAGGGAAATCAGATTTGTTTCTCAAATCAGATCTTTAGCACAGATTGTCCTGAACTGTTATTTGCAAGGGATCAGTGTGTCCAGGGATCACCATCCTATCTACGTGGGTTGCTGTGGTAATGCCCTAAGTGCCATTAGAGTACGTTGGTGATTCAGCTGTCTAACACGGAGGCAGCTTCTCTTGTACAGAAGCCTCCCCCAAAGTGCCAGCAGACGATTTATTTAAACGTCTATCCTCCATACCGCTGTGCGAGTAGTTGCGTCATTCTGCTCAGTCGCTCTGACACAGTTCAGTCAATCTTTATTTGACATCATCATTGCGTGCAGCATTGCGAGGGACTCGCGGGGAAGAAATCCGATACGAGCATCCGGACGCCCTCCAAATGAGGCTCGGATCCTATTTTCATATTTTCACATTTCATGCAATTTTTCTGCTGTCCAGACTTTTAAAAACAATCTGCATATGCAGATGTCAGTCTGAACGAGGCCTTAGTCAAAAAAACAAAAATATGCATTACTAAAACGTAGATTTCCAGTTACTGCATTGACTGAACAAGTTTTATAGTAGGATAAAACAGTTTTAAAGGACTAAATTATATTTCAGGTTGTGTTACTTTGTTTCGGTGACTTGTCATTATACTCACATGTACACTAGCCTGTGCAAGCACACATAACATGTCGCACATAAAACCTTGTTTTGTTTTCCACAGCCGGTGAGCTGCAGTCCATGCAGGTGGAGTGTAACGGCCTTCAGAAGGAGTGTTCTGTCCTGCGATCAGAAAAACAGGAGACTGTCAATAAGCACCAGAGGGAAAGAAGCAGTCTGCAAACAGAGTGCGATTCCCTCCGGGCTGAGAAGGAGGAACTCCTCAAGAATTACCAGAAAGAGAAGGGCAACCTGCAGAGCGAATGTGCAGCACTGCGCTCTGAGAAAGAGGCGGTGCTGCAGAATCAGAAGCAGCTGGAGAAGGACCTTGCCAGGTCAGTGCACTGGGCTACATTATCCAGAGCTCCCACCTTTACACTCCCACTGTCTTCATTTGCTTGACTCTGCTCCAACATGTTTTGCACCACACACCTCTCCTGGTGTGATCCATCACCTGTTGAACTCGGTGTTGTTTTGTGTCTGGTAGTTCGCGTGCCCAGAATACCGAGCTGAGCAATAGCCTCAAAACTCTGGAGAGATCCCAGCAGGAGTTAGAGAAGAGGCTGGCCGACCTGCAGCTCCAGCACCAGCAGGATAGCGCCAAGCTGCAAACCCAGCTGGATGAAGCAGACAGCCGCAGCAAGACTCTGCAGAGAGAAGTATGTTCTCAAAATGCAAAAGTGTCAAGCACCTCATAATCTCAGAGGAATTATTTCAAGAGGCTAAGAATACTTCTACCTTCAAACCTGACAGTTACACCCTTTTCACAGTTCAGTCACATTTTTCAATCCTGTGACTGACGTATTGATCCGTAGTTAAGTGCAGCTGCCTCATAATGGCTTGCGTATAACTGCATCCCAAAGTGTTGTTTTGTGCTTCAAATCTGTTTTCTTCCACTTAGTACATGATCGTGTATTGATCTGTGATCTAACCCATTTGGATTTCATCCTCCTTTTTATCGTTGTTGTAAATCTTTTATGTGAACTTGACACTAACGAATCCAAAGAAGTCACAGAATAGTGTTAAATCCTACTTTTTAAATGGTTTTACTGTGGCTAATGGTGGAGGTAGAGGAAATGGCTGACTTTTCTCAATTTAGTTTATAAAATCCAAACCATAAAAGTAGGATCGAATAGGCAACTCTGAGAATTTTGGCCCATTTAAGATTTTCTACTCTGACATACTTAATAAACACAGGCCCTCATCCTTTATCTGCCCATCGGGGTGCTATTAAATTGGGAACATAGCGTTGTATGATGATTTAGTAACTTATTTGCCTGTGTATTTGATAATTTAATATTGTAGCTGAGTTTACCATCAGTTAAAATGCCATTTTAAGTTCAATCTACAACAGTGGGCATTCAGGACATTAGGATATATTGTAATACATTTACCATCAGACAGACAGCAGCTGTAATATGTAGATGTAGTCATTTGTTGAAATGTTTGTTCTGGTCATCAGAACTGTTAACACCTGGAGAATTGGACAAAGAAAATCAGTCCTAACTGGGCAAAACTCCTCAGTGTTGGTAAATACAGGCCCTGAGCCCAACACCCTCTGTGATTTTCACTGATGGAGTTGAGCCTTAATGGCTTCCTCAAGCTAAAATTATTATGAAACTCTCAACTTCTTTTTCAAAACACAAAGTTCTTAAAGAAATTTAAAGCTGGCGGTGGCACACTACTGTACACTGGACGGGGATGAGCTACTGCTGTGACACCCAGACAGGAGGGGCACTGTTGAATAGCAGAAAGCAGAGATGAAGTCATCCCTCACCACAAGTCATTCATCCCAGTGCGGTGTTGCTGTTTCAGCCACAGAATGAAAGTGGAAACTGAGAATGTCTTTTTAGACTGAGCTCGTCCTGTAACGCTCTGTTCGATGGACAAAGCCTGTGACATTAGTAACATTTGGCCCCAGCATGCTCCCCTATTAGCCAAATTAGCATGACAATACATTTAAGTGAAAGTCTTATGACTTTAAGTTAAAAAAAAAAATGATATGCTTTGTGCAGTATGAAGAGGCTAAGACGGAGCTGACAGGCCTGAAGGAAAAATACGAGAAGACTGAGCAGGAGAAACAGTCGCTTACAGACGAACTGGAGGAGTGCAAAGCCAACATGAAGGAAATACAGGAGAAGGGAACAAAGGTGAGTGCTGCTCTATCAGACAAGGAGAGGAGGCATTGTTTTTGTCTTAACAAAATCATATATAAGTGTAGAGTGTGTGTAGAAATAATGATCTGCAGTTAAGTTTAAAAAAAAAAAGCATATCTTTAATTTGCATTCGAAGCAAACATCTTGAGTTGTTTTGGAAGCATGAGCTTTGCTTCAGACTTTGCAACAACAATATTGAACATCTGTTTAATTTGTCTGCAGGCATAAACGGTGAATCTTTTGACTGATTCACAGTATTTTTTTAATTTTTTTTTTTTTATCTCAGCACACCTGCTCCCCTCTACTCATCCACTGTCTTATACCGTTGCTTTTAGACATGTGTGACTTTGAGATTTGTATAAACACCAATTACAAACACAGACTATTGACTGAGGGATTTATTAATCAAGCTACACCCAACTAAAGTATGTCCCGTTGCAGTTGATTACTATAATATCCCTTCCCTTCTGTAGACATCCCTATTGCTGCCTGTTCAAGCCATAGTCATCGGCCTTATCCTGGCTTTGCTGTATTGGTGCTTCGGCGCATTGTGGTAGTAAGGTACACATTACTCCTGTCAAGTCGGCCTACATCTTTCATTCTCATCAGTGTCTTTTAGATCATTGCATGACTTAATCAGGCTTTCCTAATTCCCCCCAGAATGCCTTCCTCAGGGGGGAAACTCCAAAAATTGACGTGTGAGAAGCTCTAACCTCTCTAATCATACAGCTCCTACATCTGACATCTGTTTGTCTTGTCTGGATGGCTAATGCTTAACAACTGCTTCCCTCAGTTGGCTTATGATGGGCTTATCCTTATCTGAAAGCGCTAACTCGCATTCTCTGTGCAATGCATTGGTTTTCAATGGCAAGCTCCCTCTGTCAAAGCTTTGGCAATCTTTGGATGGGTGGTTCTCATGTGGTGATGCTCATGTTTCCATGTGTGTCACCACTTTTCTTTTTCTTTTTTTTCCCAGAAGCCGTGGATGATCTGGGGGCCGGTGGTTGCTGTGGCTCTAACAGCTGTGACTGCTGCTGCACTCTTCAAGGCCTGAGGGGAACATACTCAAACACACACACACACACACACACACACACACACACACACACACAGAAACAAACACAGATTTCTCCGCACTTGCCCCCCTTCATCATATCTGCACTATTAATTAGGAGGGCTCATACTTAACACTGTTTAATTTTTAAGATGCTCTATTTTAGATGACAGAGAGGTTAATAAAAGAATGTCAGTTTTGTGTGCAAATGAATAAGTTTGTCTATTATTTGAAGGAAACTAGTTGGGTTGTGTTACTGTTTACTATCGTGACTAGGATTAATGAATGTAAAAGATACTCTACACGTTTTAATTCATTCTAAATATATATGATGATATTTTAGATGGATCACCTGGAGTTTGAACTTCCCTAAAATGTAACAAGTCTCTGTAACTGTCAGAATAATAAATACTGTCACAATAATGCTGCCCTTGATCGAGTGCATGATGAATGGCCCACATACATGACAACTCGGGTTGTCGAAAGTATCGATACCGCGTGTTTAAAATGATATGATCTCCGTTAATCACACATTCGATAGTATCTAAAGTACTGAATTTATTTATTTAGTCATTCTCCTCCTCCAATGTGGTCGACTGTCCCTGCAGCAAAGCTGTGTTGTTGTCAGAGAACAAGACGTTATTTTTTTTTTTTATTATTATGCTGAAGGCGCGCAAACACAACAGTGTTTATTCAAAAAGCACAGTAAACCTTAAACACACCTGGTTGATTCTAAATCAACGTTGGTTTCGGGTGAGCAGGTTAAAGTAGTTTTTGAGTAAACGCTAAAATAAGATGGAGAGAAAAATAGTGATGTAAGAAGGGGAACTAGGTTATGTATGGTTCCGTATTAAAATAAAATATTAAACAAACCCCAGTTACAGTCATTCTCTGTGAAACTCTGAAACTCCTCCTTAATGTGTTCAGTGACATTTTCTGTACCAGCACTGTGTGCAGGTTGTTCATTTAAAAAAAGAGAAATATCTATATTGTATATCTAATAATTTGTGTATCTCAGACTTCTGGTTAATAAGATTACATTAGTGGATGGTTGTGGTGGGCCCTGCTAAGATATTATCTATTATTATAAACAATATCACTTTGATATAAAATGGGTAGAGGGCTTTTCAGGACATTTTGGACACATAAAGCCATAATTGAAATATGTAAAGCCTGGAACGATGGATGAACAGAATTTAGTTGAAGGTTGTCTATGAAGGACTGTCTATTTTTATATTTAAGATCAGCTTCCACAGATATTAAAGTGATGATAACATTAAATTTACTTTCTGTTCAGCCCTCAGATAAAGTCGACACCCTCGCATCAACTAATTCTTATCAAGGCAGGATAAAATGAGGAATTTGCAGTCTCGTTGCATTGTTGTGCGAGTGAAAACAAAGTGCAACAGATATGTTACTGATAATGGCAATCAACCATGTATCACTTGTTTCCCAAAGAGAAGTCAGTATTGCATCACACGATTTAATTTAAATGCATGTTATTTAGTGCTGTTGTATCAAATCCTCAGATTAGTCACCACAGGAAACTGGAGTATAACATACGAACACTTGAGATGCATGTTTTTAAACTGGAATAACACGAATCTTGTGTTGTGAATGAGCTCAAACCTAAATTTAAATTCATTTAGAGTTTTCTGATGGTTATATATTTGCATGCATTATAAGATCTCAGTGAATATCTTTTCATTTGTTGTGTTGTAGTTTGCTCAGTACAAAATAATGTATTTTGTAAAGAGATGGATAATCTGAGATTATGAATAACTGCTCTAAAATGTGACTTCGATTAAAGATCTTAACCTCATAATTGTACCTTTTATAGTCATTGCATAACCGGGCAATCAGTGATCCACCTAACTCTCTGGAGATGAGGTCAGACCTCCTGCTACTGTTGGCTTTGTTTCCTCTGAATCAACCAAATCTTCTTTTTTTTTTTGTCCCACTGAGCTCATTGCAACCGTGTAGAGGAACACTGGGTGCATATCTGAGGTAAATTGTTTTTTATCTTATGTTTTTAATATTGGGTGAAGGGAAATGTATACACACTCCTCCAGCAAAATAATTTGAGGTTAGATCTCTACATGTCATTCACATCCTTCTAATAGCTCCCTGGAGATGGCATTTAAAGAAGCTGAGTGACGCTGACAGCTGGGAGCACTTTGTGTTTTTCTTCAAGAGAGGTTTGATCAGATGAGCAGAGCTGGCCAACAATGCACCATGGGAAAAAAACAGAGTGTACAATGTGTGAACAAACTTACTAGTGTCCTGCAGTTTGACCTGTGACCCCTCTGGAGGTGCTAAACCACAGTAAGATGAGACACATCTCTGGCAGATGAGAAGCTCTGACTGTTATCAGCACAAGAGTGAAATAAATCATATAAACACACTCAGAAAAATACACCAAAATCTACGTTTATACACCTCGTCGCGGTCACAGGATTTGGCCACTGATGGCAGGAATCACACCTGATTCTTGTAGAGTGTTGAATCATTGTTAATCTTTTTAAATTTAATAATTTCCAGCTGTTTTTCCTCCAGTATTTTGTAAAGATAATTAATCTAACAATCTTTTCTCAAAGGAAACAGTCTACATAACCTCATGCCTCTGTATATCGTTTCAGTAATTACCTTCTGTGGCTCTGGAATGAGCTTTACAAAGTGACAGTGATGTCATCGGGGTTATCTTGGCTTGGGCTCATCCACCTCATTAATTTGAATGGAGCTGGTTTTGTTTTAGTTTGTTTTTTCTACTTTTGTTGCCACGCACTGTGATGTCACCTAGCAAAAACCTGCAGTGGCCAATGAAATCCATGGGAGCACATTCCTGACAGATTACTCTGTAACTTGAAAGCGGCATGCGATCATTGCAATGAGAGATAAAATGGTTGCCTCTCTGTGATAACTTTAACTCAGAACTGTAAGTCTTGTCACAAATGCTTGTGGCATCTGATAAGTCTTTAAATGCATTCATATGTTTCTAATCTGTTATTTTCTCTCTGGTACCTTCAACAACACAACCACCAATGCAGCCTTGTGTGCTGCTTTAAGGAAGAGAATCCCAGCATAGGATCAGATCAAATGTTAGATCAGACTTTGATGATCTGAGTTAATGTGACGACTCACTGTGAACCTTAACATCTGCTAGAAGATTATAGGGTTAAGCACTGAGTGCAGCTACGCCCTTTCAGTAGGCTGACCACACTGATGGTAGGCCTCTGAAGGATACAGCAAATTTCTCAACAGGATGTCTGTTTCTAAATGTTCACATTTCACCATGCATGGTTGTAGCTCCAGAGGAAATCACTGACTTTATGTGGATGAGTCGTCCATCGTGACTCATCTGATCCCCGTTCTTGTCACGCTGCATTGGCTCTGTCGTTTCTGTTCTGCAGGCTCTGCTGTGTCAAGGATCCCTCTCAGGATGCACTGTGATGACCAGGATGATGTGGCTGTAGCTTAGACAACCTGGAGAATACACGGTGTGTGTGAGCAGATTGAGGGCAGCCTCTTCGTCCTATAAAAACCCCAAATGTGAGAATCATTCTCACGCACGGCGAGCCTCTCTGCAGAGTTGCTTTGTCCATTTGTTCTGCTCCAGTTTGTATGTAGGTCATCTGTAGTGGACCAGACATGCAGCAGAATGGCAGCTGCATTAGATGGTGTTTTTACTGTGTAATCTCAGAGCTAATTTACATTGCTACTGGTAAATGCTTAAATCTGTATTTGAGAGTATCAGATTAGCTCAGACCTTTTTAGATGACCTCTATATCCAATGTTAATTTACCTACAGTATGTAACAACGGTTATTTGATCAACTAAATCCTAAAATCCAGGACAGTATCATGTTTATTTCCACCCCCTCCTTATTCAGGAAATGTAACTTATAAACCTTTCACAGTCGTGATGCACTATATGTTTTAATGTATAAATATCTCTATGTATCACTGGTATGTGAACCTTTATTAAATAACTAATAAATAAATACTAATTTAAGTCATTTTGATACACAGAACATCAGGATCTAGCATTCACTATCACCTCTGTGGGGCAGTATGTTCTGTTTCTGTCAATGAAAGCTCCTCAAATTGTCCAAGACAGAGGTCAAAACCTGTAGTCCACAGCTGGATCAGAAGTCTGTAACCAAATCCCTCAAAGCGTCACTGTTAACTGAAGCAGAGCTGACGACAGTTCACACACTGTGCATGTCATGACACCCAGTGGTCTGTGCAGAAATCCCTCTGATCCTCATTACTCACTGCAAACAGAGACTCCACAGTCTGTCTCTATCATGACACCCAGTGGTAAGTTTGGGACTCAAAGATTCAGCTTGAAATCCAATGTGAATAGAAAACACATCCCATGATGATGGTTGGACACTCAAAGACTCAATAATGTGTTTTAATTTGAAACTATATTAAATTATAAATAATAAACTAAATTAAACATAAATGAAGTATGAGGTTTGTTTTTAAAGGGATCACGTTTTCTATTCTCTGCCCATCAGCAATAGCAACATACTGTATAACCTAGAAATTTTCCAGAGCATGACTGGTGTGTATTCTGTCTGTGTGTTACAGAAACTGGAGCAGGTACCACGTCAGAAGGTTCTGGAAAAATATAGATCTTCATGTCAGCATAATTAAAGCTTGAATTATGCCATACTCACTAATGATTCACAATAAAACAAAATGAGCACCTGATTATCCTTTTATACATCAAACATTTACCATAATTTTCAGAACATAAAACTGTCTTTAGTGAGAGGAAAAGAGTAAACTGTAACAAAACTGTGCAAAATGTATTTTTGTATTTCCATATACTGTTTCTTTATTGCAGCTATTGTGATGTACGGTATACATTGTGTAGTTTTGACTCAGTGAGAAGCAAAGTCTGGCCTGCACGTTCACTTTAAAAGATTGACTGAATAATGTAGTGGCCCGTTTTCCCCCAATGATGGGTAATAATCAATGAGTTTATCCAGAGCAAACATAATCTGCCGGGACTAACTGCACTCTACAGGGACATGCTTTTTTAAATTTCAACTTTCAGAAAGACAAGTCAACTATTTATGCTTCGAACACATCAACAATACTTACAAATAAACTAAAGCGTCTGCGAACTAATCAACAAATTCGCAGTTAAACCAGCGGTCCCATGCGACAAAAGAAACAAGGAGGAAAAGATTCATCAAGTAAGTTAAGTACGTTTTTACAGCTTTGAAAAGGGATGTTATGGCACAGCAGAATGTTTTATATGTTATTTTTATGAGTTGTTATTAATTATCTCACCATTGCATGAATGTTAGATACTTTACCCCTCCCCCAACGTGTTATTCTCATATGTGTTCATGTGTTTTTATAGGTGAGCCATGGCAGCCGATCTAGATATGGTGAACCTGTTTATCATTGCTGGGGGAACACTGGCTATTCCCATCCTGGCTTTTGTTGCTTCTGTCCTCCTCTGGCCTTCTGCACTTATTAAAGTGTACTACTGGTAAGATCGATATTAGATACTGTGCCTTTCACTTTATATGTTTAATAACTGATGTGAATGCCAGAGATGATCAAGTACTGATGAAACGACATGCTTCTAATCAAAAATGCCAAATATACAGTTTCATTTTAATGTTTTCTGTGTTCATTTTCTCTAGTCCCATCATTGAAGCCAGTATATGATGATTTAAATGAAATATGTTTTTTATGTCTGCACCGTTGCTTCAAATAGAAAAAATCTCAATGTCTGGTGCATGATTTTATCCACATTTCCCCCCCAAATATTAGCCTGGGTTTGGAACACTCACATGCTCATATGTACATTGAAAGCACACAAGGCCACAAAAAGATTCCTCCTGAGGGAATTTCACCCTAAAAAGACAACAACTTTAAAAGATACCGCCTTGATTTGACTAAATCAGACCACTTAATCCTCATATTAGCTTCAGCTCTACGTGAAAATGTATTTTTGGAGTCCACAATGTCTTATGTTGAAAGGTTTATTGAAGATTTATCAAAGAGAATGGAGGATTTATCAATACACTGCATAAATTCTGAAGAAGCTATCCTCTCTGGCTCGTCTGTATGCCGTCAGAATGGTGCCACAACTATCACCTATCTATAAATGTTTGTACTGAATAAGGTATTTGCCAATTGGTCATATGTTTACCCTTTTAGTGGACTGACATTGTTTGTGACTCTGTAGAGGCCTCTATGTTATTTACCTATCTGATGTGGAGTGAGACAGTGCTATCCTCTGACCTTGGTCGCCATAGTAACAATCAAAATGGTGCCTGCTTGCTAGAACATAAAATTCCCTCACAACTTATATAAAAATTGCTTTAAGAAGTATGCCCATTAATAATCCTTTCAATGTGCATGTAGACATGTGAGTGTTTTATTAGGATTAGCCTCTGCTTTAAAATGACTAATATGATCATTATGAACATGACAGTGCATGTTAGGTACATTCTTTATATAGATCAAAATCCCAAATCTGCCTCAACATGAACCCCTTAATGTATCTGAGAAGTAACATTAAGAAAATGTTGTCAACACATGCTCATAAAGATTTACACCCAAGCCCATTATCACTTATTATTTGCATTCGAGTGCTGTCATGTCTGTGTGTATGAGCTCAGACATACCTGCTCCCCTTCAGGTACTGGAGGAGGACTCTGGGCCTGCAGGTGCGCTACGCAGACTGCGGCGGCTATCGCTTCTGTTACGCCTACAGAGGAAAGCCCGGGATGAGACCTTCCATTTTAATGCTGCACGGCTTCTCTGCTCACAAAGACACATGGCTCACTGTCGTCAAGGTCAGAGGATCTGCAACGGCAAACATAACAGTTTATTTTCGATGAACACTCATCCAGCATGGACACCAAATAGAATAGATCACAGGCTGTTAATATTAATATAAAATACTTAGTACATTTATACAGAGATAGTAGTTTCCTAACAAAGACCACAACAATATGGATTTAAAGTTAGACAGGTTCATTGCATATTTTGGACAAAGGTGAACTGAGATGATGTGGTTGGAATGAGGGATGAAGGGCAAGGAGATGGAGGGTATCGGATGAGAGCCAAGGGATAGAGGGATAAGAGGGGAAATCGGGGTCGTTGACTCTGTAGAGGCCTCTATTTTCTGCTGTTTTTTAAGGGTGCACAAATGCAGATAGAAAACTAAAATTTAGACACCAAAATTCAAGATGAAAAATTCAGTGGAAACACTGGACACCCGAACTTCCATTTTTGAAGTTGCATCTCTTGAAATAAAAAATTCAAACCACATATATTCAGGAATTTCACTGCTATAAATTCAGTGTTATACACCAACATAAACTTTCATAATTAGGCCCAGAAGAAGAATAGAAGATTGCTATTTTAACAGTCTTTCTTTGCTTCCATGCATATATGAATGGTTTTAAACTGTACTTTCTTCTGTTCTAGTATCTACCAAAACATCTGCACATTGTCTGTGTAGACATGCCCGGCCATGAGGGCACAACACGCACCAACACAGAGGATTATTCCATTCAGGGGCAGGTCAGAAGGATCCATCAGGTACACTGAAGAGAGACCAATGAGATATATATACAGTATATAGGTGTAGCTGTCAGATACTAAAATTATTCCACTGAAATCTGTATTTGTTGCTCGTTCTTCTCAGTTTGTGGAAACCATTCGCTTGAACAGGAAACCTTTTCATCTAGTTGGAACCTCCATGGGGGGAAATGTAGCCGGAGTTTATGCAGCCTGCCACCCTTCAGAGATCTGTAGTATGACTCTCATATGTCCAGACGGTAAGTCACTGTGTGTGTGTGTGTGTGTGTGTGTGTGTGTGTGTGTGTGTGTGTGTCAATGAACATTTGAGTATTTTGCCCAAAGAAAGTCTGGATGCAGAAACCAGTAACCCTGATGATGTCATAATGATACAAAGTGTTACAGTGTTACAAAACCTTTGTTTGAAAGATGTGGGTAGTTTCCACTGACAGTAAAAAGAACGGACGGCATACGTGTGACGTCACACATTGAATTTTGAAGCTCAAAATCTGTGGTGGTGACTGCCACCATATTGGCAGTTCTTCCTATTCCGCCTCCCAATCTAAAAATCAAGTCAAGAACAAGTCAATATCCATAAGGCCCCATGTTCAAATGTCCATCTTCAGAGTAGAAATAAACATGTTACGGGTGACGCCATGCATACGCTGTCCATTCTCAAAAAAGCTGTCTGTAAAGGCAGCCACCGTGTCAATCAAACCTACTGAGGCTGTGCACAGATTCAAACCATTCTTCTCCTGAAAGTGTAATACCAAACAGCTGGAGTGCCCTTTAAAATGAATTCATAGACAGCATGTTTTAATGTCATGCCTACAATCATTTGCTGTTTCTGACATTTCATTTGATTGCTAGTATTTATTGTTCCAATCCTGCAGGTATCAGACACCCATGTGAGACCAAATTTGACAATCATCTACAGGACTTGGAGCACAGCAATTACACTTTAAACATCCCACTGATCCCTACAACACCTGAAGAAATGGAGGACATGTTCAGACTTTGTTCTCATGTTCGCTTTAAAATCCCCAACAGGTCAGGTCCACACTTGAAAATAAAAGCATTATGTATTTTACTTTGTACGCACTCACGGTGGATCACATCACCTCTGTACATTGTTCAAAAACAGCGACACGCTGAGGGTGTTTAAACTCGTGGTTTCTTTGTTTAGATTCTACAAGGATTGGTAGATGTTCGGCAGCCTCACAACACATTTTACCAAGAAGGTTAGATCACTTTAATCTGAAAATCCTGTAAGTGTACAGTATAGTCCATGTGACCTATGAGTAATTTTGTCTTTTTTTTTTATTAGTATTTATGGAGATTGTTGGTGAGAAATCAAGATATGCCCTACACGAGCACTTACATCTGATCACTGCACCTTTACAAGTGATATGGGGCAAACAGGACCAGGTAAAGTATGACGTCCCACTAATACAGTGACTCAGCAGAGCCCAGATATAAATACAGAGCTGATTACAAAGCAGCTTCTAAATTAAACCTAAGAATCATGTGGCTGTATACAAATATGTGACTTCAGGGTGGTGGCTCAGGTCAGAGAAGATAAACATCACATATCAACCTGTATTTGTCTAGGTGGTGGATGTCTCCGGAGCTGCAGTCATTGCAGAAGTGTTACCTGGTTGCAGGGTGGACCTGCTGGATAACTGTGGACACTCTGTGGTGATGGAGAGGCCCTGTCGGACAGCCAAACTCATCCTGGAGTTCATCATCCTGCAGCAAGATGCAAGGGGTGGCACCAAGAAATCATCCTGAAACACAAAGACTATTTAATAATTTCTTTCCACTGCAATGCTTCATATGATCCCCTTGTACGTGACATGCATACATGTATCCAAACTTCAAAAATTACCAGTAAAACCAGCAGATAAATCGCATTTAAACTTGTAATGTTGAAATCATGATAATAAAATCTCCATGTGTTTATCCGTATCTGTGTTCAGACATGTGAATGCATTCATGCAGAGGTGCCTGTGGTTTGCAGCAGGACCTCCTCCTCCTACTCCTTTCACCACCTCCTCCTCCTCTTCCTTTCACCCTCCTTGTGTGCGCAGTTTTGCTGCAGCCTGGAGCCGAGCACAGCACACACAGCTGCCCGGTGCGACCAGCGGCAATCATCACCGACTGTCCGGCTAGCTGAACCGTTAAATGCAGAAACCGCAGGCCGCAGCTTTTAAAAATAAATAAATAAATAAACAAACAAAAAAACAAAAACAAAGGACAAGTAGGCAAGACAACGAGCTGGTAAGGCTTTGTTTTTAACGAGTGTGTTACTTCCACACAACGTGATTAAGAGCCCGGTGTTAGTAACAGCCGTTAACGTCAACGGTTCCGGCTCGTGGACTGTTAGCCACGTTAGCTTCGTTAGCTTAGCTAGCTATCAGCTAGCAGGCTACATTTGCAGTGTCGCTTTGTATTTAAACGCTAAACTGGATTTACGTTAACTTCATAACATCATTTACCTGTTTTAATAAAATGCATGTTGTTGCTTGCTTCATATCCATAGCAGAGGAGAGAGAATGAGTGAAAAAAGAGGTTGGATGGCTACCTACTTCCTAACACTTAAGTTAGCTCTATTAAACAAACATTAGCTGGGTAAACTGGCAGTCACTGCTAGTTATAGTTAAGTTAAATAACCGGGTAGCTTGCAGAGTGTAAATAAATGGGTTTATGTTCATTCAGTAGCTTTAGCTTTCACTTTCAATTAAGTTAAAATGCTGATGAATCACTTCTGTGTCTGTCCTGCTACAGATGCATGAGGTGCAAACTTAATTTTTTACCTTGTAAACAGCATTTTATATATAGTTTAGTAGGTTTTCTAGAGCTTACATGCTCCCAGGTAGGACACAGACACACAGAGGTATTAATGCTACATGATGTGACTAATAGTGTCCCTCATACTCTGCATAACTGTGTTTGTTCACAGGTGAAATTGAAGTAAGCCTCCTCTCTGATTTGGTTCTGACCAAGTGGGTATTGTTCTACAAATGGATAATGGAGACTGGGGCCATAGGGTAAGAGATGGATAGATAGTCAGACAGTTGTTTGTTTCTCATAAACAGATGTTGACTGATTTTAATTTGAAATTCACTCTGTTGCCAGTGTAGACTAATACGTCATCCCTAGCAGTGTGTGCTACCATTAAGGTCCAGTGTGTAGGATTCAGCAGGGTCTATCGGTGAAGTTGTACCACTCACTTCACCCTCCTCTTCCGAGAGCGTAGGCGTGCAACCTGCGTGGCTGCAAACCGGAACAGAACGGGACAGGTCCTAACTAGAGCCATTGTTTTGTTTGTCTATTCTTGGCTACTGTAGAAACATGGCTGACGTGGCGGACTACATGGAAGAGAAAGCATCTGTAGATAGAAAAGGCTCCTTCTTAGACAACAAAAACATATTCTGTAGATGGAGCCCCCTAAATCTGACACACTGGACTTTTAATAAATGGTATAATGTTGAGTAATGTTGATTTGGCTCGTGGATGCTGTAGTTTCTGATTGCTTTGTGATGGGCATACTGAGAGGTATTTCTAATATTTAGTCTAAGGTATCTCACTATAACCTACAACTGCAGGATGCTAGCTTATGTTGTCTTCTCTGAAACCCTCGAATCTTATCCTCTCCTCTGTTCCTTTTTGTCCTAGATGACTACTCCTGTTACCTTGAACGTGGGAGGCCACCTGTACACCACTAGTTTATCCACTCTGCAGCGCTATCCAGACTCCATGCTGGGTGCCATGTTTCGAGGAGATTTCCCAACAACTCGAGACTCCCAGGGAATATTTCATTGACCGCGATGGGACGCTATTCCGGTACATCCTGAATTTCCTGCGGACGTCTGAGCTTACCCTCCCCATGGACTTCACAGAGACAGACCTCCTAAGGAAAGAGGCAGACTTCTACCAGATTGAACCTCTGATCCAGTGCCTTAGCGATCCCAAGCCGCTGTATCCTCCTGACATCTTCGAGCAGGTCGTGGAGCTCTCTAGCACTCGGAAACTGTCCAAATATTCAAACCCAGTGGCTGTCATCATCACGCAGTTGACCATAACTACGAAGGTTCACGGCCTGCTGGAAGGTATTTCCAACAACTTCACCAAGTGGAACAAACACATGATGGACACCAGAGACTGCCAGGTGTCGTTCACCTTCGGACCATGTGACTACCATCAAGAGGTGTCACTAAGGGTTCACCTCATGGACTACATAATGAAACAGGGCTTCACCATCCGCAACACACGCGTGCATCACATGAGTGAGCGTGCAAACGAGAACACGGTGGAGCATCACTGGACTTTCTGCAGACCAGCTCACAAAGTTGAAGACTGAGTTACATGCGCAGGTGTTGTGGCTGACATTACTGTTTGATTTGTCTTCACGTTCAAATCATGATAACAAAGAACAAAGTTGACCTGTTTCAGTAATGTGTCACCAATGATTCGTTCCCCCTCATTTTAATCAATGTGCTACAGTGAACAAGTCCAGACAGATAGCATAAAATCAACGAAAATGTGAATTCTTGATTTAGTCACATGTTACTGAATGAGTGGAAGAGTGTTATGTTGGCGTGCGACCACTACGTATTTGACATTTCTTGAAAAATGTTGTTAAGGTCTAACAAAGCAAAAATATCATTCCTTATGACGCAGAAAGAGCCTGTAGCAATTATTTTATCTACGTAGGGACACTATTATACCTCAATGATGCTTAAAAATATGGGTACATTGATTTTTATAGGATTTTTATTTAATGTGGTTTCAGTACCTGCACCTGTTTTATTCCAAAGTTAGTAATAAAGTTTGAGAAGATTGTAAGCAGGTAACCATGATTAGACTAGATCACAATTTGTGGAGAAAAGGGGAGATTGTAAGAGGTTTATACCTGATATACAAACTGTCTTTGTCATTAATTGAGACACTGAACAAAGAACGCTTCTTGAAGAAGTTTTTTTTTCTTTTAAAGTAATTAATAATAAATTATAATTATCTTTTAGCCCAATTTATTTCTAATGAATTTACGGTAGATCTTTAAAATTAGTCTTAGCTCTCTATTATCTCTCCTTGTACGGTACTATTTCTTAAAACCCTAGTAGTTGTTGCATGTGTCCGAGTGTCTCGTGTATGTATATGTATTTGCTGTGTGCGCTTTGTAGTATTGTGTCTTACTGTTCATATCAGCAGTGATGTGTTTGGTCATTCCAGCCAAAATAAACCCATTTGTGTATTTGTCAGTCATTAAATTTGCTCTGTGGTTCAACCTTTCACTTTGACTTGATATTTCGCATTATAGATCTGACTGTGAGCCAACCGATCGCACTGGACACATTGTTTTATTATAATTACACCACATATACATATTACATATGCCAAGCTGCACCTTTCGTTCCTTTTTGTAAAGCAGAAATTAAGGATGGCGGCTCAATAACTTTGAATGCTCTGAACAAAATGTTTAAATAATTGCAGTTCTCATCTTTCATTAATTGAAAATAAGTGTGAAAGAAACTGCTACCTGTGTTAGATTACACTGACAGGCCACCTCATAACATACACTTGTACAGCACTGACAGCCTTCAATAATAATCTACTGAATCTAGTATCATAGAACAGAAGTGACATTGCCCATTTACTTCCTGTTCGGGATGTCTGTGTGTCCAAAAATGAAAGACATTCAACGTTGACCATAAAGACTAAAACAGAAAGTACTGATTTAGAATTGAATCCAAAAGAACATTGTTTTTGTTAAGTTACTGATTCTTTTTTGTGTATATATATATATATATATATATATATATATATATATATATATATATATATATATATATATATATATATATATATATATATATATATATTTAAAATAACAGCTGTTTATTCTATGTATTTATTTCTGCATCAATCATTAAACCATAACTTCCATTTTATCACAAGTTGAATCAACAGAACACAGCCGGAAGTTACGTCTCTTCGTGGGTGCGTTCGTTTTCTATTCTACCGTTGAGCTGCCATCTAGATTCTTCTTTGCTCCTTCTCTCTAGATTCCAGACTCCAACTCCGCTCACTTGCTTCTTGGCGCCAGGTCACAAAACGAGCGCACCCTCTCATGTCCTAACGTTTGTAAAGGACGTGAAGAGACACATGTCATTCATAAAACAGTGTCGTACTCTGTCAGTCCCCGTCTATATCCTTTAAACTGTCAGCGGTTAACCCGCGTCATTGTGGACTGTTGACCGGCTCAGGGCTCGTGTGTGTCCGTTAGCCGTGATGTTTCACAGGAGTAAAACCGTGGGCTATTTTCTGGACCTTGTACCGGGTAAACGTCGTTTCGGGACGTACAGGTTCCTTCCCGTCTTTTTCTGCATCGGAGGTGTCATGGAGTGGATCATGATCAACGTGAGGATAGGAAGAGACTTTTGTAAGTGTTAAATTACTAATTTAGTTGAATTTTTTTAAATTAGTTTAGCTGTTAGCTGCCGTTAGCTTGTAAGAGTTAGCCTGTTAGCCCTGTAGCGTTCAGTCTGTCTGGTTGTCTCTTTGTGGCAGCTACAAACAACCAAAACCAGACCTGTATTTATCACTTCCTGTCTGGCAAGGTGCTTTATTCAATTTTAAACGAAGACGACACTGCGTTTTCCACGGTGTTACAGTGGGTCCACTGTTAGGACCGTGCTTGTGTACAGATTTAGGACACAACACCCTTAGTGACCTCCAAAATATGTCCTCAAACTTTCCCTTTACTGCAGCCTGTCTCCTCTCCTCTGCCCACTGCCATGAGGAAATATGGAAAAAGTGAGAAAAACATGGAAAAACAGGCATTTATAAGTAAACACAGTGCAGGCAGTTAGATGGATCGGAATGCCAGAGGACACACTGTATTTACAAATAAATAAATATATTATAGAACAAAATATTCTGAAGTTATGGTGAAACATGTATGATTTCCATACCACACGGTACCCTGATGCAGACTGTCATCAACAATATACTGTACGTACATCATCATGATAACATGACGACAAAAATCTGAGATGATATTAAAGGTACAGCGTGTCAGATTTTGATTTAGAGTCTCAGAAATGGCAAATAATGTGCAGAACTATGTTTTCATTAATGTATAATCACCTGTAATTAAGAAGCATTGTCTTTTTGTTGCCTTAGAATTAGTCTTTTATATCTCGGTGTCCATGTTGAACCTCCATGTTTCTGCAGTACCCCAAAACGGACAAATTGGGTCTAGATGGGGCTTTTATTTCTTCTATGTTTATCGCATGTTTCCCAGCCACCATAGTTTATCCTCTTCTGGCTAGTAAGGAGAAAGTGAAGTGAACGTGTTGCGATCAGCAGCACTGCCTATATGCCACTACATCATACAAACTGAACCTTACTAGTGGTGTTGCAAGATCTACTCTTTATCAATACCACAATGTAAAAATATCACCACATTCAAAATTGTACTTCAGTACAGAAGTATGTATTTGACGTATTAAAAATAGAAGTAGTCTTTATATAGAATGGCCCTTGTTTTATGGACATGTAGTCCATAAAATGTCAGAAAGTATCAAAAATTGTTGCTACTTTTGCCCTGACCAAAGTGACAACTAATATCTTCTTTTACCTGACTGAAAAACCAAAAATTGAAAGTCACATTTGAGAAGCTCAAACTTGAGAATGTTTGACATTTTTTTTGCTTAATAAATGACAATAAGTGACATAAACAGGTAATATAACATCAAAACATCAAAATTGTTGCTGGATAGTTTTCTGTTTATCGACCAAACAGTTAATTGACTAATTGTCTCAATTTTAATGTGATATCTAATTTATATATATGGTATATCACTGGACTGTCTTGTCTTGATGAATCAATTTGTAAGCAGCATTTTAATGTTGCACCTGGTAGAGGTGGAGCTAACCACTTTGCGTACTGTTTAGTAGTATGAAAGCACATCGTATTTAATTGTGACATACTTATATGTAAAGTCTATATGTGTAAAGTCTTTGTAAAGTAACTTGTAACTAAAGCTGTCACATAGATTTTGTACAATACAAATATTCTCTACTGAAATGTAGTGGAGTAGAAGGAAAAAAGTACTAAAGTACCTTTAGGACAGTAAATGTACTTTCTATTACTGTAGATATGCTAATATTAGAAACTTTGCGTGTTTCTACACTTACTGAACTGACATCCCTCCACTCCAGATGTGCCATTTCAGAAGAACTAAACAGATTAAAATCCTTGTTTTTAGAAACAAATAAATAAATAAAACAGGCCTAAATAAAAAAATAAAAAAGAAGAAGCTACCCTGCATATTTTATCCTGTTATATCGTGAGGCCATGTAGGAATACAGAAAATGTTTTCCTCTACAGAGAACAGACTGCCATCTTTAATTTTAGTCCTCAGCTTGTAAGAAGTTTCCTTACTTGAATTCAACTTTTTTTCCCCTCATGGCAGACGCGTTGATTAATCACAGCCAGAAAAAGCAAACAGGTGAAACAAAATTTGTTAAAGATGGCTCAGTTCCATTACGTGTCCCAGTGAGCCATGCCAGCTAGCCAGCATCCTGGAATTATCTCACCTAACTGGAATGTAGCCATCATTAATGTTATTAATTATACCTGTGCCTTTCCAGCTTTGACAAGCCAAATTGTCTGCTGTGGAAAAAAAAAAAAAAGGTTTAGGTCTGTGCGTGTTGGCTCATTGTTACACTTGAATAGAACAGGAGCCATCTTTAACGTTATTAGTAACACCTGTGCTTTTTCCCACTGTGACACGTCAGACAGTCTGCTGTGAAAAAAAAAGTCTATTGTTAATATGAGTGGCAACCATTCACAATGTGGCCCTGCCTGTATTAAAGGTATCTCATTTCAGTCTCTTAATTCTGTTTTTGTCTTTCCAGATGATGTCTATCGAAGAAAGAAATCTGAACGGGATTACCAGCAGAAGATAGCAGATGGTTTGATAGTTCACAATAAGCCAGCAGCCAAGTGAATGATGGTCGGCTCGAATGTGTACTTCACGTGTCGTCTAAGGACACATTCTTGGACTCTTACTCCTTTACTTGTTTCCAACAGTCTGGAATGGACTTCATAGCATGTTACTGGGTTACAACAACTGTATGAAAGTTCTGAGTGTTATTAAGGAGTCGAGAGTGAAAGGTCGATGGAGAAATCACTTCCAACATGCAGGTTTTATTGTAAATATGATCTTCAGTTTAAGAAACATTAGCAGTAATAACATTACTGTTGTGAAATCATATGAAACAATGAAATTGTCTCAACAGTGCTCTTATATTGTTTTTTGACAAAGAGTCTATGTTGATGTGAAAACAGTGCATCTGCACCTGCCAAGCCAAAACTGTCTCAGCCAACTTGTCACAGAAGAAAAAGTACAAAAGTTCTTTGTTTTTAGAGACATCTTTGGGTGATTTTGCACAGATGGGTTTAATACTGGCAGATAGCCTTTGATAAGAAACAAAAAAAAAATGTAATTATATTTCTGCTAAGAGGTCTTACTGTATGGTACATTTGAGAATATAAAATGCAACTTACAAAGTGTAAATGTTATTTTTACTACATATGTATCTGCATCCTTCATTTTACACTCAACTTCCACCCCGAGGTTTACCTCTGACAAAAGCATGCTTCGGTTATTTCAGTTGTACCACCCGGTAGGGAGAGTGTGCAGACAGATGAAGCTGTGAGGGTGATTCGACAGCTTGACGGGGTTCCCGTCCAGTCTCACCTCGGCCATGTTGTGGCGGATGTAGTGACTGGTGTTACCTTTGCAGAACGTTTCATCTGTTATTGTTGAGATCTTGTTGTTCTGCAAAAACAGAAACAGGAGAACAATCCAAGGACACGAAATTGGACCGTTATGTAGCTACGACTGGCTCAGCAGACAGAAAAGAAATCTTAACTGCTTCTGCAGAGCTTCTCTGATTAATAGACCTTTTTCACAGCAGCCATTTTGACATAAAATTGTAGGGTCAACACAGGTGTTACCAATGATACTAATTAAGGTTCTGTTCCATTTAGTGCAGCAGAGCCTTTCCAGTCATCACACAGCAGCACGCTGACTCTGTTTGACCTGACTGGAATTAAACCTTAATTAGTATAATTGGTAACACCTGTGTTATGAGTGCATGTCAAAATAGTCTCCTGCTTTGATTGCAGTGAACTTACATGCAGGTGCACAACCTGAAGAGACTCTGGAAGATGGGGCACCGCCGTCAGTTCATTGTTTCCGAGGTAAAGATACGCCAGTCTCGTGAGTTTCTGCAACAACGGCAACAAAAAAAACATGCAAAGTACATAATGTCTGCAACATTTTAACATGAGATTGACGGGCTCGCTTGCTAACTTACTTTAAAAGCATTTGCCTTCACACCCTGGGTTCTAAGCCTGTTGAAATTGGCGTTGAATGATACTAGTTTGGTGGGCAGTGTGGGAAGCTTAAGCAGTCTGTTTTCTGCCAGAGAGAGCTCCTCAAGATGGGGAAGCTTTGAAAAAGCTCCATCCTCTATCTCCGCGATGAGATTCACACTTAGGTCAATTCTCCTTAACGTGACTGCATATAAAAACACAAACAAACAGGGAGAGTTTCAAAGATTGACTTCACTGAAAAGAATGAGTTGACTATCATAATGACTTTTTATTTACCCATGTCTGCAAAGTCTCTGTTGCTTATTTTTGTGATTTTGTTGAAGCGTGCATAGAGGTATGCTGTTTCCTTTGGCAGAGCTGGGACGGTTGACATTTCGGGGGACACATCCTCACAGTAAACAGATCCACTCAGGCAAACGCACAGCAGACATGTTGGCATCTCTGCAAACATCACAGTGTTGTTTCATCACCTCGTTTTTGAGAGAAACATTTCGGACAAGTCGACTAATTGGTCTAAGCGATGTGTCTGTGCAGCTTAATATGAACTACACACAGTTGAGATGAGGACACTTGATCAGCCCCATTATTACATAATATGGGCTTTAGCTACATTCACAAAAATGTGGAAGAATGCCTCAGCAAGTGTTGCATAATCAGCTTTGAAACAGTTGTTGAAAACTATCTATCAAAACAAACCTTACCATCAGCTTTTGGAGGTACTGTTGGGCTACTGCCTGGGTCTTCATAGTCTGAAAAGCTTGTAATCTCTGTCTGTGAAAGAAGAAAAGGGAACCATAAAAGTTATACTTCCAACTATGCCAGCTATTCCGACGATGCACTTCTTCCAGCTGCTCATTTACAGTGTATAATAAACCCCAAGAGATATCCTTACCATAGGTTTTCTTGCTTCCATGTATTCTTCTTTCGTTGCAGAGGACAGTATCCATGGAAGCATAACAGAGGTGAAAATTAAAGTCCTTAATTGCATCATTGTGTCTTTAGTTTCTGGTCAGAGAGGAGAGGAGAGTACTGTCTGCTAGGCAGGATCTGAGGTACATGTGAGCAGGAAAATTTTCCATCCAGTTTTTATTAAGCTGCCAGTATACTGCTGAGTAAGAAAAGGAAACAAACTTTAACTCAATACATGCTGTGTTTATGTCACTCTCTGTTGTCAAGATGATTTTAAAGTCTGTATACTGTCAATTTAGGATAAGTGTAAGACGATGATGAGCAGAACATAATGCACATAACTTGCTGATTAAAATGTTAGTTAAAGGCAAATCATTAAAAACTAAAAACTAATGCTGTTTTTTTTTTCTTTAATTTAACTTTCAGTGACAAAAGAATGTTAGTGGAAAAACAGAGTAGTCTGGGTTCCAGTAATTCATGGGGAAAAAATGTAGTTATTTATAAAATAAATTGCCAAAGTAAGTACTGAACTGGAAAGAGAAATACATTTTGAATATGTCCCTTTTTTCAGCTGAATACCAATTTAATAACAGCAGTTAATGTCCTCTGTTTCTGTAGGAGAGGGCTGTTTCCCCTATTACAAAGGACTATTTATGAAGGAGCAGCCATCTCTGAGAGTGGATTGTCTTAATTAGCTTGTTATTGATGAGTTTTGGACGCTTACCATGTGCATTTTTCTGAATTATGATGGGCATTTGTTCATTCAGCTGGACAGTAATTCAGTTTTCCATCAGACGATGTAGCTTTGTGTCTTCAATTTGAATTGAATACAGGCGCCTCTCTCTAACAGACGTGGATAAACAACATTATCTGTGATGTATCCAAATTTCACACCTGGAAAACATACGTACTTCCTCTTTTGTAGACAGATAACACTACTCTGTCTGCATGCTGTTACTTATGGTCATTCACTCTTAAAGTTTAGAAAATGGTTATATAGCAGTGTAGTGGTTAGTTTGACTGATTTGACCCATTAACAGTTAATGTTTATGTTATGTTAGTTAATGTGCAAACATGCCAATCATCTTTGATTCCAGCTTCTCAAGTGCAGGATTTTATTTTTTATTCATGTATGATTATTTATTTTTTTAATATTATTTATATTTTTATATGCAAATTAAATATCTTCTGGATTTTGGACTGTTGTTCAGATCAAACAAGCAACTTTTAGATGTCATATTGGGTCTTGGGAATCTCATTATATTCTAATATTCACAGATTAAGCCATTATAAAGCACATTTCATCATTACTTGCAGCTGTATTCTCATATGAAGCCTGCAGATAAAGTCAGGTTCAAAGATGTTTTACTTTACTATCTTTCTATTACTTGTGCTGCAGACAGATTTATTGATTACAGAAACCACCCATCAACTGGAGTAACAAGCTCAAGCCCCCAAGCAGTGACAAACATCTGAACTGCTAAAATTCCCTTGAGCAAAGCACTGAAACCCTGCTTCCTCTACAGGTACTACTCTGCCTCTGACCTTGACCTTTGACCTTGCTGTACAGGATGGAAAGGAGCTTTCTTGCACATGAGTGTCACACTTCCTGATGCAATGTCTCTAATTTCCTGCCCACAGTTGTTTGCATAGGTGTGTTTAAAATGTCAGAAGAGTGTTGTGCACACTCCTAGTGTTTTAAAAACGTTGCGATAATGTTTATTAAAAAGAGTGCTAGACAATAATCAGCATCGACGTTGTGTGCATTAATTACACCATTCAAGTTTGATTAAAACATCCTCCTGCAGCGTTAACATTACACATATCAATGCTTGTAAACCGGCCTATTGTGAAAGTGGTGGTGAGCTCCTGTTTAATCCCGTTGGATTATGAAAATGCAACATAAAACGCGCATATTAAGCGTGTTTTTTTTTTTTGGAAACCCTCATTTTAAATTTGGCTTTATTAATTATCATATTTAGCATATGAAGCATTCGTCGCATTACGTAAGGCAGATGTGTGGTGGTTGAAGAGAGAGAGAGCGAGAGAGCGAGAGAGAAAGAGGAAACACAAGTGCCAGTGTAGCGGAAGTGGTACTGCCCTGAACGCTGAGCGAGACGGAGGACGGAGGCTGAATCGTCCAGAGAGAGTATTAAAAAAAAGCAGGATTAAAAGTCGCCAATATTGTAAGTGTAATAATCTAATTATATTACACATCTATCATAGCGCTCTGTGCTGCTGGATTCACGTCCGCGGCTCTGCGTTAGGACGGCCTGTTTCACCGTGTCCCGGTTGAATCCTGTTTGAGATGCCATCTAAAGCTAACGGAGCAGGGCTAGCCGCGTTAGCTCCGTTTAACTCGCCTTGGAAGCGAAGCTAACGCTAGATAACGGTGCTAAGACAGCGAGCTAACCGACGGTCGGATTCCATGACACTTTGTTCATGACAGGCTTATCAAGCCTGGGCGGGCCGTGGTACTAGCTGCTGAAAATGAATTAAACACGAATGTAACACGTCGCAGCACAATATATCACGTTGTGTTGATGGTAAAAATAGCGTATGTATGATTGCCAACACCCTAACTGTGTTTTTTTTTTTTTTTTTTAATCGAAAGACAGCCGTTTGCTTTCGCTGGCCTAGCTATAGAACGTTACCGTTAGATAGCGGTACGTTAGACGACGGTACGGATGTGACAGATTAGCAGCGATGCCTTTATCTAACAGAGATAGGTCCCCGACATAAAAAGCAACATGAATATGATTTATTAGATTGGTCGTATTTGAGCTAACAAGCTAACCTTTATAGCAATTAGCGAAATGTATCATCGCGCTAGCTGCTGATCGCAACATTAGGGGAGGGCATTATAAAGCCTGACCCGGGAATGCTAGTGTAGCAAGTGTCGCTTGTAACACCACCGTTATACGAGTTAGTAAAAACACCTGCGGTTGGTAAGTTTTAACATCGTGGCAGGTGCTAACACGAAGCGGATTCAGTCCTCGTTCAGACAAAATTAGGTGAAAGGACGAGAGCGGATTGAAAGGGAGACTCGCTATCAAATAGCTAGCAGCTAATCTTAGCCAGTGATGTGTATGGTTGACCCACTTGCCAAGGGGCCCTGTTCGCAATGCTTATTTCACTGTGAATCCAGTGGTTTGCTCACTTTAAAGACCTCATATGTCATATAACACAGTTATAAACACACAGTTACGTCTAGTGAATAGATAATGTGGTGATTATTGTTAAATATTGTTCCGTTTTTGTTTTTTTTTTGTTGTTGTTTTTTTTATAATTGACTACACATAACTACCGGACCTAGGGCGACAGAGCAGTGTCCACAGCGGCCTCCTCCCCCTGGAGCGCTCTTTACAAATAAATCAGAGACTGCAGCAGTCTGTCTATGTCCAAACACACCTTTTTTTTTTTTTAACATCTTTTAATGTCTGAGTAGTGTTTTATATTTTCAATGTGTAGTAAAGTGTCTCTATAAATAAAATGTACTCCTATTCACACTTCTAATACTGTGTTTTCTTCTCAACCAGTCTAGAAAATGGATAAGAACGACCTGGTACAGAAGGCCAAGCTTGCTGAGCAGGCTGAGCGCTACGATGACATGGCCGCAGCCATGAAGTCAGTGACGGAGCAAGGTGTGGAGCTGTCAAACGAGGAGCGCAACCTTCTCTCCGTTGCCTACAAGAATGTGGTAGGAGCACGCCGCTCGTCCTGGCGCGTCATCTCCAGCATCGAGCAGAAGACCGAGGGCAATGACAAAAAACAGCAGATGGCACGTGAATACCGGGAGAAGATTGAATTTGAGCTGCAGGAAATCTGCCATGATGTGCTCGTAAGGGTTTCTAATTTCTTCTTACTCACTTGTACACTTGTGGTGACAGTGCTTGTGTGTAATTTAGCTTGATTAACACACAACTTTTCTTTTTTAGGGGCTACTGGACAACTTTCTCATTACCAACGCAAGTGCTCCTGAAAGCAAGGTGTTCTATCTGAAAATGAAAGGCGACTATTATAGATACCTGTCTGAGGTTGCATCTGGGGATGCTAAGAAGGGTAAGTGAGGACAATTACAATATAATTTTGTGTGGTAACATAATACGCTAAAAACTGCATTTATTTTATTACAAGGAATCCGATAACTATTTGTAATGTGAGGGGTCGAGGTGACACACACAAAGAGCATCACCCAACTCTGTAGTTCCTCTCAGCTCTGTGTAGTTGCTTTCAATCTTTTTGTGTCTCAAAATAATAATTTTGGTTCACTCTGTTCACTCATTGTTGTTTCCAGCAACAGCAGGGAGCGTTTTTTTTGTTTTGTTTTTTTTTTAGCACAAAAACAACCAAACCAAAAACAAAGCATCCCCCTCTGATGTACAGACGGCAGACCACCTGCCCTTTGCCAAATGGCAGACAAACAAAGTTGGACCCAAGCTGGTGAAACACAGTGGAGCGTTTACCTCTTAAAAAGCAAGATGTTTCCTCCCGCACTTGTTGGAGTCTAAAACAGAGCTAGAAGAAGAGTCAATATTGGATTTACGTTTGCCAGGCAGACACAAACATGGCTGCAAATTAATGCATGTATTGCTTGTTTGTAGTGCTGTTTGCTAATACATCTGCCATTTCAAATATAAGGTGATAGTGTGCCATTGCTATTTACTAGTTTCACTGCCCCCAAGTGGTGAAGAAAATCCATTACTACTGCTTAAAACTGTACATTTCTTTCTTCATCTCTTTCTATACAGATACAGTGGAAAACTCCCAGCAG
The DNA here is from genome assembly GCA_036365135.1 of Miichthys miiuy. NCBI lineage: Eukaryota > Metazoa > Chordata > Actinopteri > Sciaenidae > Miichthys > Miichthys miiuy. Next base: position 12,238,552 of record CM071606.1, on the reverse strand, counting down.
GCGTACCAGCAAGCTTTTGACATTAGCAAGGGGGAGATGCAGCCAACACACCCTATCCGACTTGGCCTGGCCCTCAACTTCTCAGTCTTCTACTATGAAATCCTCAACAACCCGGACAGGGCCTGCAGCCTGGCTAAGACGGTACGAACCACCTGTTTGTAAATCTCTGTTTATAAAGATTTGAAGGTTATAAGCATCACATGACCTGAAACCGTGGGCGTATTTAAGTACTTGCTTACATTGTTTGGAAATTTTGAGCAGAGCGAAGCAGTTTTGCTTAGTCATTGCCAGTTTTTTTTAGAGGAAGGTGCTAGAATGTTACTCATGTTTAGTTTTTGTGTTTCAGGCATTTGATGAAGCCATCGCTGAACTTGACACTTTGAACGAGGATTCTTACAAAGACAGCACCCTGATCATGCAACTACTAAGGGACAACCTGACTGTGAGTTGAAAACCTCATGCTGTTTTTACCTTTTATTGATCAGCCTTGATGTCTTATTCGCAGTAAATCATAACCTGTTTCTCTCTCTCTGTTCCCAGCTGTGGACATCAGAAAACCAGGCAGATGAGGGAGAGACCGGAGACGGGGAAAACTAATGGAATTGCACTGTTAATCCACCTACACTCTTATCTTAAACACAGACAGCTTATATACATCCCCCTCCACTCCATCAGCTCCTCCCACTTCTGTATGACAAGCAGCCTGAATTGCTCCTGACCAACTAGTTTTACCCCTCTCAGTTCACTGTGAGGTGACAGGGTAATTTTTCAGTTAGCAGATTCAGTCACTTTGTGGAAACATGTTGTATTGATTAGTGAGTCCATGTTGCTGTTGTTTATGTCAGCTTTGCGTGTATGTCTGTATGTAGCGAGTGAGCAAGTGTGAAAGGAAGTGAAAGATGTCTGTATGGTCTGGGGAGGGAGGGGGGTGTTTGAATTTTAATGTTTTAATGTTGAATTTTAATCGTCCTTCCAAATCCCTTTGTCCCCAGCTAGTTTGTTGTGCATTATTCATCCTCCCCTTTTTCTTTTTTTTTTTTTACTTCTTTTATTTGTGATTCCTCATGATATTTACAGGTTTTATTGTATGGTAATTGATTTCCACCAAACACTGTGATGGTCGGCGTTCCATTTTGCTTCACAAACCCAAAACAGTTTTTTGTGTTTGAATTCCCAGACACACACACACACGCACACACATACACACACACACACATAACGTACAATCCTGTATTTCAACTAACTGCAATTCTGCTGTGTGCTCATACAGAAAGGAGGCAGGCTGTATTGTGACACTGACATCTTGGTGTAATGCTCCTTGATCATGTTTCACACAAATTCAATTTTCAAGAGTTTTTAAGGGACCCCTTAAATTGTCATGTTAGATTTGTTCAGACATTCCACATCATTAGGCTTCTTTTTTCTTTCTTTTTTTTTTTTTTGGAAAGGACGTGCTCCTTTTTTTTATGTTTTGTTTTTAACTAAGTATGGATTGTCATTGTAGTTTTACTCACTGTTCAGGTGCTGCTTGATCTCAGTACAATGGAAATTTGTGTGCGTAAATGTGGTTCCATGTATTTTGCAAGATTGACTATCATCTGTATGTAAAACCTAAAGTAACCTTTTATTGATGTTAATTGAAAATGTCTTACCACACTGTATCAACCCTGCTTGCAAAATATTCCTCTTAAAGCAGTTGTTTTATTCCCCCACCCCTCCCAAGAAAAAAAAGAAAAAAAGAAAAAAATTGTGCCTGGCTTTCTCTTGCAACCTCTATTTTAATTTTTCATTAAGGTGGCAGCATCTGCTTTGTTGTTGTTTTATTTAAATTCGAAAGAAAACGAGTTAGCCCAGACATAACTTTTAAAACAGTTTTTACCCAGGTGCATCCATCATCTCTCTGCTGGTGTGAATGATCGCCTTGAAAAAAAAAAAAAAATCAGGTCTATTTTGAAGGTGCAAATTTGGAGAAGCCCATCCCGTCACAATGGAAAAAGAAGCTCAGTGTCACAATACCATTTATCACCACTACATTCCACATATTGTAGTTGAAGACACCATTCCACATTATAGCTGACAGTCTGTTTATTCTGACAATGCTCCAATGAATTGAAATAATCTTATGTTGAAAAAAAAAAAAAAAAAAGAAATGTCAGTTTATAATTATGCTTGATGAAAAATGCAGTTAGTGAATGTGGAACGAAGCCTGTCTGTATATCAGGTATCTACTTGCTTTGTTTTTACTGACAAGTCTTATGGCTAAAAAAAAAAAAAAAAAAAAAAAGATTTGCTTCTGTAACAGTCTATTACCCAGTGCACACACGTGGTTGTGAAAATTTAGAATAGCTCTAAAAAGCAATGACGAAATGGAGATAAAACAAAATGGTTGGTGTAATTCTAGCTTTGTGTTATTGTATCTTAAAACCATTCTAGTTTCACTCTACATGTAAGAAATAGGAAAGTGTCAAAGACCATTCAGTGAAATAAAGTTTCGTTTAAGATAACAGGCAAATTACGTCTTCATTTTTGTCCACACGGAATATTTTCTTAATATATTTTAATCCAGTGTTTCCCAAGTTTTTTTTTTTTTAAACACCGCGCACCACCTCAGAAAATATTCGGCTCTCCAAGTACCACCAACATGACAGCAGCTATGGTCAGTTCACACAGGAGACAGCTTTCATCTTAATAATAAGATAATTTAATTAAACTGAACCAAGAGCCAGAGCTAATTTGGTTTAAAAAAACAAAAACAAAAAGGGGGATCCTGATCCTCTCAGTAATTCCCATTTGGAGCCACGGTTGTTATTTTACCTCTGTCATATTTTAGCTCACCAAATTGTTTATTTTGATTTGAAAATTTGTATTTTTAAAAATAGATTAATCTGCTTAATTTAAAAAAAAAATGTATTTCTAAGATTTGAGAGTCATTTTTAATTGGCCACGCCCTCTTGGACCACCAGGGGGCGTGACAAAAAGCTAAGAACTATTTAATCGCGGAGTGGTCACGCCGCTGAGTCGGCCTTCTCACATCTCCTAATTGACATAACGATGCGCGGAGGAGGACTCGCGCAGGTGTTCCACGGTCCTAATTAAACGAAAACAAGCTCCCGCCCAGGTGGAAAGCGTGAACGGTGCTAACTAACGAGCCGCTACTCCTCAAAAAGCAAACATCAGATTTACGACGCGTTGGCTATTAAAAGGCTGTAAGTAACGTTGATTTGAAGCCGTCCCGGTTGTTAAACTGACATTAAGTTGCTTCACGTTTAGCTAATTTTGACGAGAAGTCCGCAAAGAAAAGGTTGAAAATTTGGCTAACTTTAGCTAGCGCGCCATAATGTTGTTGGTAACATTCATTTAATTTATTCTGAATTTATTTTTGTTTAAATGTTAAACTCGCTCTCATATAGTCCTGACTTGATGTGTTTATTAAAGCTATGCTGTAATTAAGTGATACACTTTTGGTAAATGCTCATTTATGTTACATATTTTTAATTGTAAACAAACACTTAGCTACCGGTTGATGAGGGAACACCTAACTAAAACTAACGCTGTACCTCCATGTTATAATATTTTTTAAATCGGTGTTGACTCAACTCATTTTGAAGGATGTAGTCTGTGTTGCTGTTGAATTGTATTGCATTATACTGAGAGGTGTTTCTGCTATTTACATGGGGTGGATCTAATAAACTGGAAATTGAGTGTATAACTCATTAAAATCCTCATTTTATGTATCTGTCTCCACATTTTAGTATAATGTGAGTTTATAAAAAGTCAAATCATAATAATCCATATTCACAATAATAACTATAAAATATATTATTTTTTAATAAAACTTCTTGCAAGCAGGGATTGAGATTTAGTTTTAGATTCTTTGCAGCTGGATAATGTAATTTAATTATACTATAGATTAATAGAATAATAAAAAAAAAAATAGAATTTCACAATCAGTTCTGTTGGTATATACACCGACCGGCCACTTTATTAGGTACACTTGTACAAAGTGTACCTAATAACAGAAAACTGAAACACTATAAGCTTCGTCAAAGTTTAATTTATGGCAGAGTTGTTGTATTGGATTGTTCAGGTGTACCTAATGAAGTGGCCAGTCATTGTATTAGTGTGTGTACATATACAAGGAATCTGGCAGTTTTTATTTGCTCTCAAAGCTCTTGCACACTGTTCCACAAACAAAATGTTCAGCTAAAAAGCAACGTGGACAGCAAAGCTGAGCATAGGTCGGTCAGAATAAGTCCATAGAAACGTTAATGTACAAGTAGGTGAGAAAATAGGTGTACACATAAAAGACAACGTGTTGTATCCAAAGATTACAAGTAAATTAAATGTTATCAAAAGAAGACACACGATCGGTTATTTTTGGAAGCTGCCGTTTGTGGTGATTAATAAATAGTGTTACATTATATTGAGAGGCGTTTCAAGTATTTTGTCCACCCTTGTCGTCTCTCAGGGTCCTCTGTTTTGTTGTGCTCTATGTGATATTGTCCAGGTCTGATTTAGAAAGGAGGTAACATATCTGAAGAGACTTCTGGTTAAATTTATGTTAATAAAAAGATAAATATAGACACATGGTGAACACAAAAGATGTTAACCTTTGAGTGTCAGGGTGTGCCTGATCTCTCACCCGGTACATGACTGTATGGATGGACTCCAGCCTCATGTGAGCCTTCACTGGTTAAGCTGGTTTAGAAAATGGAAAACCGAATATGATAACCTTCATTTTAAAACTCATAATGTTCTTCTTTCTTGAAGCAGCTCTCACCCAAGATGAACAGCAGTGGACCGGCGTATCCCCTTGCTTCTCTGTATGTAGGAGACTTGCATCCGGATGTCACAGAGGCCATGCTCTACCAGAAATTCTCCCCCGCTGGACCCATCATGTCGATCCGAGTGTGCCGGGACGTCATCACCCGCAGATCTCTTGGATATGCATACATTAACTTCCAGCAACCAGCTGATGGTATAGTACCCACTTTAGGCCACATCTACCCACAGAAAACTTTACTTTTTATCAAGCAAGCATTTGAAATATATTTTTAACTAGTATTGCTCAACCCATCTGATAAATGTGTCTCTAAAAGGAAGGACGTGTTGGTGCTTTAGGAAACTTCTTGGTGATGTGTTGTTTTTTTTAAAGCGGAGTGCGCCCTGGATACAATGAACTACGACGTTATCAAGGGTCGGCCTATCCGAATAATGTGGTCTCAGCGTGACCCGGACTCAGGAAGTCTGGTGTGGGAAACATCTTTATCAAGAACATGGATGAGTCTATCGACAACAAGGCACTGTACGACACCTTCTCGGCCTTTGGCAATATTTTGTCCTGCAAGGTAAGTGTCCCGAGTCGCCACTTTGGCTGCTGCATGGCTGCTGCAGCTCTCTGGTCAGCAGTTTGTTTGTACAGTGTGCATTAAGCGTCAAAATCGTCTACGTGTAATGTTGGTATGATAAAGAGCAGAGCTGTGCAGTGTGGTTTTAGATATTCATCAGTACATCCTGATGTGGAAATGTGGCAAAAAGTCACAAAACTGATCAGTGCTCTGAATCTCAGACATATAAAACAAAAATATTAAAGTATTTACATTTTTAAAGTTTGCTTAGAATATTTTAACATTTAAACATATTTAGAAACTCAAATACAAGGAGCTGTTTTGCAGCCAGAGCTCTGTAGTTTGTCAAGCCTTTGTCTCTGTAGGTTGTTTGTGACGAGAAAGGATCTAAAGGCTACGGCTTTGTTCACTTTGAGACCCACGAGGCTGCAATCCGGGCCATCGACACCATGAACGGGATGCTGCTGAATGACAGGAAAGTGTGAGTACACCGATCACTGTGTGAAACCAAACTGGTGAAATGAAACAATAATCTGAAAAGTAAGTTCAGGCAAAGAGTAGTGCAGAATCTATATACAGTATGTTAACCATGTGAACTGTTGATGAATGCTGATGACTCTGATAACTCTTGAAGATGTCTCAGACTTGCAGTAGACTTTTCTTGTTTGTTTTCTGCTCAGTCGAGAGACACGTAATCCTCTGGAATCTGACATTGCCAACGCAAAGGTCCGTTTCCTGGGGATGAAGTGTCACTTGTCCTTGACTAGGCCAGTGAATAGGTAGGATGTATGTTTAGGTTTGTTGTCTCTATGTGTTTTAGGACTACACAGACACAGCAAGATCATCACAAGATATCGTGTCCCTACAGAGTTGTACAGTTGTTTAATGTTGGATGTGGTGTGAACATTTAATGTTTTTGTGACTGTCATGCCGTGTGTTTTTTCTGTCTGTGCTCATCAGTTGTCTTGTCTGTTTTTGATGCTGTGTGCTGAAGCCAAAAAAGACAAATCTCCACACTGTGGACAATGACGTTTAACTAACTTACTCTCTTTTATCTCTCCGTGATTGATGGGTTGGCTGCAGTTTTGTTGGCCACTTTAAGTCCCGCAAGGAAAGAGAGGTGGAGTTTGGCACCAAAGCTATGAAGTTCACTAATGTCTACATCAAAAACTTTGGCGAGGACTACACTGATGACAAACTCAAGGAAGTCTTCTCTGCATTCGGTGAGAAAACACCCAATCTTTCTCTGTGAAAAAGTGATGTTGCCACCGTTGGTAATGTGTTCACTCTGTGCAACTGTCACTTTGCATATCAGATAGTCACAGACCGGTTTGTGCTCAAACTCTCAGGGAGGACTCTCAGTGTGCGGGTGATGAAGGACGAGAGGGGCTGTTCACGAGGATTTGGCTTTGTGAACTATGCTAACCACGAGGATGCTCAGAAGGTAGTGTGCGCCAATTTATATATATATATATATATATATATATATATATATATATATATATATATATATATATATATATATATATATATATATATATATATATATATATATCTCTCCACATCCGCTTAACAGAAGCACTTGGTTATGTTGACGTTAAGGTTGAACCTGAAAGACAGCCTTGCAGTCCAGGCACACTGACACTAAGTCAAATATTTTATCACACGTTTTGATCTCTGGCAGCATTTATGGAAAAAACACCAGGACGATTGACTCACTGGCTACTTTACTCTGTTGGGTGTTGCCCTTTTACCTTTTTGTTATTTTGCTCGCTGGATTACTTTTCCCACAAAAACATGTCATATTGACTGACCTCATTTCAGTTATAAAAATCAAACTTGTGGCAGAATCTGGTAAAACACCAAACACTTAGTTTTTATGCCGACTGCAAACAGCAGCTCTGTGAGTGTGTTCTCACCCCTTTTTAAAGCTGTCGTTTGTGCTGGGCAGGCGGGATGCATGACGGCTTTTGTTGATGAGAGAAAGGAGAAACTACCTGAATGGCAGCTGTCATTCCCACTCTGTTCTTGCACTAACTGTAAATTTGGTCTCCGGGTTGGGAGAAGTGCGTACGCTTTTCTGCACTTAGTCACACACCACCAACTATTTCACTGATTTTTGTGAAGCTGGATCATATTTTATGGAGAAAATGTTTTCTGGTTTTGTCTCTGATGACCTCCGGCTGCTCCAATATTACATAATGCTGCTTTAATCATTCACTGCGTTTCTCCTGTAAAGATAACATGTTGATGCTCCTTGTCTTTCCCAGGCAGTTGCTGAGATGAATGGAAAGGAGATCAATGGGAAAACCGTTTATGTAGGTCGGGCGCAGAAGCGACTCGAACGCCAAGGAGAGCTGAAGCGCAAGTTTGACCAGATCAAACAGGACCGAATCCAGCGCTATCAGGTGCTGCTGCATGGATTGTCGGACATTCAAAGACTTACTAATTACTCACATTGTTAACTTTCTTCCCTTTTTTTTTAGAGTTTATATTTTAAATGTGTGTAAAGAAATTAAAGGTTTGTAGTGTTCACAATGGAGACACGAGTTGTTTATGTAAAGTAGGTTAGCTGAGTGCACATGCTCTTTAACTCTGGACACTAATTTAAAAACTAAGACAGAATGCAAAGGATCATTTACAGCAGTTACTGATGGGGATATGGTGACAAGAGTTTGAGGTGGTTTTGCTCATCTGTTGTGACATTAATAACAGTATCCCAAAGATGAACTAGAGAGCAGCGTGGTAGAAACAATCTAAAGGCCCAAGAATCGAGGCGGTGGCACGTCTGTTAATGGCATTCCCCTCAATGAGTTAACACTTCTTTTTAGTAGTTCTTGAATGTCCCAAAAAGATTTTCCATTTGTCATTTTGCCGCAGTGATTGTCCTTTTCAAATTGACAACTTAAATACCTCCAGTAACACACAGGATTAACTTTGTAAAAACAAAAGCCTTTGGATGCACCCGTAAATACAGAAGCAAGATGTTTGTCTAATCCTTTTAAAGACCTGATTTAACACATTGGTTCTCAAACCTGCCACTGGTGGTCGCAAGCCATCTAAAATATTTTATTTATTAATTAAATACATTTATTTAAGAACTTACTATCAAAATACTGCAAAATTTCAAATGACAATACTTAAACTTTGAGTTCACTGAAATGTAATTTAAAATAGGTTTTGCATTTCCTTTAATCTGTTTCAGCATCTGCTTACTACATTTACGTTACGCGTTTACGCATGTAGTGAGTGCATACATCCACGATTAGTTACAGGCTAAAGTTTGACAGCAAGATTTTAAGTTGTGGTAAAATGAGTGGTTAGAAAAAACACCATATGTGAAAAAAAGTGTGAATCAGAAGAATCCCTTGTCCACCAAATTATCTGGTTCCGTTCAGGATCCAACAATAGTCAGCAGTAAATCTTATTAGGAATAAATCTGCCTAAATCTAACAGTCAGCATCCCCTAAAGCTCACTAACTAACTAGTTAAATCCTGTTGTCATCACTACAAAGAGACTCCAGGAAGTTACTGCATTTAGCCAAAATATGTCTGATACGTAACCCTCCGTAAAACTGCAAATTGTTGTTTTTATGCTTTATTTTATGGATTAAACTAACAGAATATGACCTGTTAATTTGTGAGTTTTAAGGTGCTGGTAGGTCGATTTGTCATTCAGGCAAGTCTTTCTGCTAAGCTGAGCATGGCTGGCTGTAGCTTCCTACTCCAAAGAAAGAGTGATATTGATCTTATCATCCAACTCTTAGTAAGAAAGCACATTTCTAGGATATCAGACTTTTTTTTATTTAAACCTACGTCACCACTTCAAGATCAGAATGATGTGTACTGGTTTCAAGATTTTCAAGATGCAGGACAACAAGGGTTGTTGATATCACTACAGTATTATGCAGACATTTATAAAGAAGGATGACATGAGCTAATTTACAAACTCATGAGGATTTTTCTTTTAAATGTAAAGGTGTATATTTTGAAAATGGGAAAGGGAAGCAGCCATGTTGTGTGATGGTTTTGTAGATGACCTTGTCAGAGTCCAGGGAGCGTTGCGTGTTGACACTATGCAGGCAGCTGCTTCTTCCATTGAAATTAAGTCCTCAGGTTACAGTCAGTGACTGTGTGAGGGTGTGACGGGTTTTTTTTTTTCCTGATCTTGCTGCAGAGTATCATAAATATTTACACAGACAGGCAACTGAAGTCGTCTGATTTTAGTACTTGTAACCGGTAGCCTGATTTATGATTGCATTGTCTCACATCTGGCTGTACTAGATGCTGGAAAAAACTGCTTTAATTTTTTTTTTTTTATCTTGATACAAATTTGATACTCAACACTTTCATGTTGATCAGCTTACCAGGTGGACGAGAAGCTTGGTGACTTGGCGTTTCTCCCTCTTTCTGATTGCAGGGGGTGAATCTGTATGTGAAGAACCTGGATGATAGCATAGATGACGAGAGACTCCGGAAAGAGTTTGCCCCTTATGGCACAATCACCAGTGCCAAGGTATTGTAGTGAGAGGAGACTTGGGCCTTCTTCACTGAAATTTGCGATGTCTCTCTTGGCTTTTGTTTTAAAGATGTTCTAAACTGTAGTGAGGTCTTCATTGCAGAACTGACGGATGAAGCTGTCTGCATCTTCCAGGCATCTGAAACTCTAGACGTTTCTTACTTTTTGTTCATAGTAGAACAATCAGTAATAAGTAACGCCACCTTTCACTCTTTGTCAATACGACCAAACGTGTGTGTGTGTGTGTGTGCAAGATTAATAAAAACCGAGGCTACTCAGCTTTAAAGTCTGTGCAAGGGCAATTCCTAGATTTCTTTCAAAATACATTAAATATGTTGGAACATAGTTGGTGAAAACATGAAAAGACTTTGAACGATATATTACTGAAATGTGGAGTTAGAGGTTAAAACAGTTTTTCACCAGTTTTCAGTCCAGGATTTTGTGGGCGGTCCTAAATGGTGGCTCGATGACACGCTGAGGCCACCCTGAGCATACCCCTGCATCTGTAGCAGAGCGATAGAGATGAATTCACCTCGCTCAGTGTTTCAAAGTTAGTCATGTCATTTTCTGAACTCATCTGACACGTTTCAGTCACTTCAAAATGGCTGCTTGACTGCTCCCATGAGTGGGCGTGGCTTCAGCACACTCAGCGGACACGCCCCCACAGTCCTGAAGCTAAGAATACTGATGAATTTATTTTTACCTGATTTTTGACACCTAATTTCATAAACTTGTCAATATTTTTAATGATTCATATTTGGCCGGCGGTTAATAACACTTTATTTGGTCTGACAAACAAACAGAACACATTCATTCTTACTTTACACAGACTTTAACGGTCGCTATTAAAAGATGTATTTCACAGGAGGAAAAGGACGACGGAAGACAATAGAAGTTGTTTGTAATTACAGTAGTCTGCCACAACGTTTTGTGATTGATTTTCTGATTTAAGCTAGCTCAGGACACACAGCCTATACTTAAAGTTTAACCTCTTGGTTGCCTTTAAGCAGAGCTTTTTTTGGACAAAGCCCAAGTAGTATCAAGTCTCAAGTCTTTGAGACTTGAGATGGCCGGTGGCAGTAGCTGAAAGTGTCCATTAGGTTATGGAAACATTGTGCCATCCTGTTTATGTTTTTAATTATTCATGACAGTTTGGCAGAACTCCAAAAGGCACAGCTACCTGCAGCAAAGCATTTCTCTGTATTTATTGGTCACCAATTCAAGTCTTTTCAGCTTTTTGCCCTCTTGTCAGATCTTCAGACACTCAGGTCCCAATTAATTAGTCACCAAACAAGTCCAAGTCTAAAGTATGCAGCTCTGATATCAAGTATCTCAAACATTTTTGAACTTGAGCTTCTTTGTTTCCTGCAGGTCATGACAGATGGCTCCCAAAGCAAGGGCTTTGGCTTCGTCTGTTTCTCTTCACCGGAGGAAGCAACAAAAGCAGTAACCGAAATGAACGGGAGGATTGTTGCAACCAAACCGCTGTACGTGGCTCTGGCTCAGCGCAGGGAGGAGCGTAAAGCGATCCTGACCAATAAATACATGCAGAGAATTGCTACCTTGAGGACCATGACCAATCCAATCATTGACTCATATCAGCAGGCTGGATACTACATGACTGTACCACAGGTACGGAGTTTATGATAGTCATCATGTGGAAGAGCACTACTTAGCTACAAAGACGATGTTTTGTTAAATGCATCATCATCACCAATTAGATGAAGCAAAGGAACCAAAATATGTCAGCAGATTTAACTAATAAAGTTAATAAAGAATTTAATTGTTTTTTAACTCAGATGTGGACATTCGACAGGACTGGCCAATATAGAATATCAGTATATACCTGAAGCTGACATTACAGCAGCCCATTTGATGAACTTTTACACATTAGTTCCTAAATATGTGCATTTGTTGTGTTAACCGTCTTACCAGATAGGCAATAACTGTTAAAACATTTTAACTTGCTTTTCAGGGACTGGCTTTTTTTTTTTGTTTTTGTTTTTAATTTTTCAGAGATTAAAGTTGTGAAAACAGGCTGATTTGAAACACATTTCTAGCCAAAAGAAATATGGCAGTTGCATAACTTGCTAACAGACAATATGTACCTCATGTTAAAACTCACCAAAGAAAACATGAATGCTTAGTTGTGTTTGAAACATGGGGTAGTGGTGCACAAATAAAGCTATTCATGATGGACAGCGTCAGGAAAGAGCAGCATACCAGCTGTGATTGGAACCATCTTGGTAATGTATTCCCCGTTTCATACTGGCCTCCGTCGGTCTTGGAGGCTGTGTTCAGGCTTACTGCTAACTATGCCATCTTCATTTGAATATAACAGATGGAAATAAAACAAGACAGACGTCCACTGAAATAAACAAAAATAGTCCTAAATAAAACCTATTTAGTGAACTACATATATTTATTTCATAGGCTCATTTATTTATAAATAGACAAATGGCATTCTCTGCAGACAGTATTAAAATCACTGACCAGAGCAGATGATTTTAAAATCACTCTTCTGTGGGGAAATTGACTTAGCAGACATACACACACGGGATCCTGCTTGGATGATGTGTTGTACAGAGTGTTCAAACTGCAGGCAAATCAGATTTGCTTTTCAAATCAGATCTTTAAGACCGACTGTCCACACTCTTATTTGCAAGAGTTCAGATCAGATTTGTGTGTTCAGACCGTCACCAGCCTCTCTGCATGCAGTAACTATACCTCGCGCTGGTGACGCCTCTGCCCCCAAGTGCCAGCAGACGATTTATATCCGCATCTTTTGTTCTCCATACCGCTCTACTAGTAACATAATTCAGCTCAGCCACTCGGTCTGGATTTGATGTTGTCGTGGTGTCTCGGTACATGAACTTAAGACACTTTGAAATTTCATATAAGCAGCCAGTTTTTCAGACTGTAAAAATTTCCATTGGAAACACATTTCAAACCATCTCCAAATGTGGAGGTGTGCTGGCAGTTTGAACAAAGCCTAAATATGTCATCATATTCCAAGAATGACCTTACCTTAACTTTCAATTAAAATGTGATTCAGAGGTTGACCTGCGATGATTTGATTAACTAATACTTATCTTGCAGCCTCCCGCTCGCTCCTTCTACAACCACAATGCTGTCAGCAACATGAGACCAGTACCACGTTGGACAGGACAACCACCCAGACTACAGGGTGAACGGATCATTTGTTTTATGTTCACATGGATGTGTGTATATGCAGTGTGTAATAAAGGTCGTCTCCCATGTTGTTAGGCCCTTACACAACCCAATTTGTTGGTAGTTCTGCTCCCCGACGTGGATCGACCCCCATTGCTACAGTCAGACAGGCTTCCACTCAGGCTCCGCGCATCGTAAGCTCCACGCAAAAGACCAGTAAGTATCAGATCTGTGACAACACGATGAGCTCCATCCTTCTAAATATGTGACGTTTACTTGGCGCACATGACACGTATAATGTCTTTTTATTTAGATAACATCGGGACCCAGACTGTAGGAGGGCGTACTGACATGCCTATGACCAGAGGCGGTCAGTACAAGTACTCGTCTGCAGTGAGAAATGCCCAGCAGGTCATTACTGTACCTGCACCCATGACACGACTACAGGTACCCTTAGTCTGTGCATGTTTTAGCTAGATTCAGGGTAGTGTGTGCTTGATGTAGCAGTAAAATGTTGCTTGATAGCTCAATGTAAAGATCTTGTATAATGAAGACAACATCTAGGATAACGCTATGTTGTAACTCCACGTCTTAAGGTTATTCCTGCGTCTGTGATGGAGCCACCGGTGCACATTCAAGGCCAAGAGCCGCTCACCGCCTCCATGTTAGCCGCAGCTCCACTCAGGGATCAGAAACAGCTTCTCGGTGTGGCAGCGTTCAAATTGTAAATTGAGGCAGCTTGTGTATTTGGTTGTTAATCCTCACTCTGCTGTGATACACAGGGGAGCGTTTGTACCCACTGATCCATGCCCTTCACCCAAACTTGGCTGGTAAAATTACTGGGATGCTGCTGGAGATCGACAACTCCGAGCTGCTGCACATGCTGGAGTCTCCAGAGTCCCTGCACTCAAAGGTTTATGCTAAGCTAACCTGGCTATAGCTTCACGAGTGGTATTGATGACGAGTTTGGCGTCACTGAATCATCGTTTTCCTCTCCTCCGGTCAGGTGGACGAGGCGATTGCTGTCCTGCAGGCTCACCAGGTGAAGGAATGCTCCCCTAAGAAGTGAAGAGCCCTTTCAGGTCAGAAACGACAATGCGAAGACATTTTCCTGCTGTCTGAAACTCAACACACAGCCGTGCTAAATCCTACTCAATTCCAAACAGCCCGATCACAATTCGATAGTGAAGAAAGAATCCTGCACAGATGTTTTTCATAGAAAGTATTCTGGGTTTCAGACCACACGAAAAAATACTTAACCGTGTAATTTCCTTTTCCAGATGTCAACGACTTTCTGGAGGGAAAAAAATGAAGAAAAAAAAAGTAAAATTTTGAAAAAAGTAAAAAAAAAGAAGATAAAAAATGTTCTGTGGATTAAATTGACAGCAAAGATGTTTGTGAAGTTAAAGCTATTTTGTTGCAATACCTTTTTGTTAGAAGATAAAGTTTACAGTATATGCATTAAAAACCGTCTTGTGTCATTTGTTAATCATAAAAGGTCAGCGCCGAAGTTCATCTACTTTAGGTTTGAAGTTGTCCACGTCTCAGAAACAAACCTTGAAGGCAACACAAAGGTGAGATTCTTTTCGTTGTGACAGATGTACGTCTGATCAACCGTCCCACCTCTGTTAAAGAGCAGCATGCTGCTTCTGAGCTTTTCTACAGGACCATCGAGGACTGTAAATGGACTTACATAGCGCCTTTTCTTTTTTTTAGGAGCTAACCATGCACACACATGGTGCAGCCTTCAGGAGCAATTTGGGGTTCCCTGCCCCCAACACAAGTACAGTCTAAAAGTTATTATGCTGTAATATCTTAAGTAAAAGCATATCTCACGTAATGCCACTGTAAGCTACGGGTCACACTATACCAGTTGTAGCAGCAAACCTCAGTGTATTTAATTGGTAAGGCAGTGGTTTGGTTTTTCATTTTAAGTTTCTAAGTTGGCACTTCCACAGTTTAACTTGTACAGTATCAAACTTTCATAAGACAAACTGGCCTTTTGCCAAATGATTTATTAAATGGGACTGTACTTACACAGTGCCTTTCTGGTCTTTCAACCACTTATGGTGCTTTTACACTACAAATCTCATCCACCGATGGCATTGGCTGCCACTGCTCATCAGTTTTTGGGAGCTAACCATGGCGCATGGTGAGAGCAAGTTGTGGTTCAGTATGTAGTAGTTTGAACATACAGACTGGAGGAGCCAGGGATCCAACCCATGGCAGCAAATGTTTAAGTAGTCAAGACCATTTTTAGTTCTTTCTTCTGACCATGTTGAGTGAAGTCTTAGTTTACCAGCTAAATGTTAAATGAGCACAGCATGTATATTTAAAGGGCCTTATCCTAGGGGGTCACATTCACATTAAGTACATATATAAACAGGGTCAGTCTGACTGGCAGAGGCTGGTGACTCAAGACAACTCCAATTTGTAATTTAAGACTTCAATCATAAAGGCAGTGATTTAAGTTGAACCCTGGGGTGACAAACTCCCACAAAGTGGACAAAAACATAACATGAATTGTCAAATTTGCCAAAGTTTATTGGGGAGCCTTCATACAAAAAATGAAATTATGGCTGTAAAAAGTTACAAAGGATTATTGTTGACATTGATATACTTTTGGCATTTAAAGGCCTATTAACCCAACACATTTCTGTAACTCTTCGCAATTTATTTTAAATCTAAAACTGTTGATTTAAACAAGCAGATAAGACAGTAATATTTAAAAACGTACAGACCAATAGATACCTGCAGATTACTTCTAAGTGGTAGTTTACAACACAAACCCACAAAAAAAAAAAATTTGAAAAGCAACTCAAAAGAAAACAAAAAAAGAACTGCCTAATCTTCAATGGTGAACACATGAACTTGAGGCAACTTTTATTACACACAGCCAACTAATTTCAATGCATCTGTCTCAATGACATTTCCATGAATGCAAACAAATGTATTTACACTGACTCTCATAAGCATGTCTCAGACTATCGACGTGCCGGCATTAGAAGCTGCTTTGCCGTTACTGAATCAGGGAAAAGGTTGTGGTAGGTCGGTAAAGGAACGTAAGCAGCTGTTATCATTTTGCCTGGAAAGGAAAGAAAAAAGTTAAAACCTTTCTCCACATTCTGTTTGCGGTCATATTGAAAGGATACAAAACAAAATGGCATCATCACATACCTGCAAACCAGCGTCCATGAAGTGCATTTACAGTCGCCATTGCTGCTGGTATTGAGGGACACTTCACGTACACGTTACCCTACGTGGAAAAAAAAGACAAAGGTTCTTATTAAACTATTTTCTACTAAAATGTCCACAGTGTGGATCGACTGGAGCTTTCTCCTTTTGATAACAAACATCTTCAAGCGTCGACTTACTTGAGCAGAGTTCTTATCGACATAAATGTGAACAATCCCTCCATGTTTGTTGCACTCCTCAATAACGTCATCTTGGATCTCGATGGCCCAGCTGGGATCGTTTTCTCTGAAAAACATGTTTGGTAATGTTTAAAATCCTGTGGCTTCAAGAAAAAAAAAGTGACTTAGTATTCCTTAAACAAAAACAAGACTATTTTAAAACCCTCGTAATGTCCTCCCGATTGCCATACAACTTTTGTCCTCTGGGGTCAAAATGACCCCGCCGGGACAAGTATAAATTGTAAAATCAATTCTTCAAAACTTTAGTCTTACTTCAGTCCAACCCATTACCACATTTGTCCCTTTGTTTTGGAATTTAGGGCCAATAGACCTTGTTGACATGAAAGTATACTCTTGTTGAGTTAACCCTCCTGGAGTCAACAGGGGGGGTTAGGTTCACATGTTTTGAAATAAACTACTGATTGTCCATACTGGGACAAAATTCACCGTCCATTAACAGCCAGTGTGGACAGAAGAACAACTACAGAGACAGGAAAACTCTTTTTAACACCATTTTGAAACAATGTGATAACGTCCTTACGCTTGTGGGTTGAAGAGGTTGGACAGCTGAAGGCAGTGTGTGGCCAGCGGCTGTGATGGCAGGTTCAGAGCTTGACTTGGAGCTGGAGCTGGAACGGCTGAAACAAAAACAAAGATTATTTAGCACTGAATTTCCTTTTTCCTTTTTTAACGTGCACAAATGTTTCCCCATCATCAAGATGTGCTCACCTGCTGGAGCAGCAATGTTTCCAAAGGGTATGGACCCGGTCATCTGCAGAGCCTGCTGAGCAGCAGGAGGGATCTTCAGACCAGTTCCTGTTGACGGAGAGAGAGAGAGTTAAGAAACTTTTCACAATCTAAGCATAATGAAGAAGTTTTTATAACTTCATGATGCTGACAGATCGTGACAAGCCAAAGTTAGATTAAATCTATTTCTGTGTCACAGTGGTCAAATACGGAGAACATGAATATTTACAACTTATAACTATTCCAGTGCTGTGTTATTTATATGCTGTATTTTGTTGCCCGTGCAGAGAAAATCAAGGTTAGGCGTGTGATGAAAATTTACTGATTAGCCACCCAGTAAGAAAACTGACTCCTTCAGCCATTTCTGACTAACCTGCTGATTATTTTCTCCAACAATTAAGAGAAGCCAAAGATTCAGATGTCTAATTTTCTAAGAGTCCAAAACCCAACATATATTCAGTTTAATATGAAATGACAAAGAAAATCAGCAAATCCTCCCATTTGGAAGATGAAACCTGAGAAACAAGCCTTTTCTCTTGATAAATGAATTAAAACAGAAGCCTGTGATGCCATGTCTACAAACCTGCAGCACATCACTGGGTTACAAAAATGTCCACTTCTTTGACACTTTGAATTATGACAATAACACTCTTTTGAGCCAGTGTATTGATCTGATGGCTAAGAACTGTATTTCTCAAAATTGTGGACTGGACATGTCTGGAATATTTGGGCCCCTCTTTGTACCATCAATACAAAAATGATGCAAGCTATAACGAACCTTCTGCTAGTCGAGCCATAAGCTGTAGACGCCCTGTGGTGCCGAGGTCGATGCCAGTCCTCTCCAGTTCATCGTTGTCCAGGAACGAGCTGGCTGTCGATGAGTCTGAGCGCTCTGTAACATGCCCCACCTTCATTGGACGACCGGCCAGCTCAAAGCCGTTCAGTTGCTCCAAAGCTTTTTTTGCACATTCTGCATCTGCAAACTTAAAAAAAAACAAACGAAGTTAGAGTCAAACTTAGCTGCAAAGATTAAAGCACTGTCGATGAGATACAGATGCTCTAATTACCGATATGAAGCCGTATCCTTTGGATCGTCCAGTCTCGCTGTCCATCATGAGCTGGATACCTTCAATCTGTGGAAACAAAACAATAAAGGAGGATTGTAATGAATGTATTTACAGAAGTAGTTAAAAATAAATAAAGTATTTGTATAACTCGTCACTGACCTTTCCAAAAGGCTCAAAGATCCCTCGAAGCATTTCTTCAGTGATGTTGAAGTGCAGTGAGCCCACGTACAGCCGCATCGGACCTGAACTGCCCTTCTGTAGGTTATTGGCAGCAGCAGCAGCTCTGTTTTTCTCTGCCTGTAATAAGTACATTGATGTAATTATGTCAATTCAGCATATCAATGCTGAAATTATTTGTTCAAAAGTGTGTGAAGAGTTGTCCATTTCATCAAATAGAAAAACATTGCAGTCTATATTTAGATTAAGTTACCATAACCTGTGAGGCCTGTACAATGATGGGCACTCCTAAAAGCCTCTGGCCGGTCAATCCAATCGCCAGCGGTACAGACGAAGCCTCCACGAACTCGATGTATGCGATGCCCTTTGATCTCCTGGAGTTTCTGTCTGAGATCATTCTCACATCTCTCACCTACAGAGACAAACGGATGATTTGTTCGATCATTTCTACATGCAGGCTCACTGCATTATACAATAAGACACAACTTGGGAAATGAACTGACTTTTCCGACAGCCGAGAAGAAATCTTCCAGGTCTCGGGCTCTGATTCTTGCAGCGAGCTGCATGCAGAAAACTGTGCGGGCATCCCTCTCCTCTGGTGTTAGATTGTCAATCGGTTGCCTTGAAAGGGGGAAAAACAGCAATGTTGAAAAAACGTTACAATGGAAGCACTGTGGCCATTCTATAAATAATTAAATGAATACTAATAATCCTAGACAGAGCCTGACAGATTCCCGATGTTGCTCAAATTTCAACTGAAACATTTAATATTGAATATTTAACCTGAATAAAGTTTAATTTAACCAATTATAAACCACTAGCTGACATTACTGAGCTGCCTCCTCTCTTCTGCTTGCCACAGTTGCTGGATAAACTTTGCAGAGATACAAATATAATACCACAAGCATTGTTTCATCGTGTTCAGTAATGTCGGCGCATTAACAGATAATATGTCTGCAAGAGGCTGTTATCAGCTGGCAGCCATATCGATCAGGCGCTACTAGACAAACTCCCCGCTTTTGTTTTTTACGGCTTCAGTATCATCCTCAGAAAATAAAGATGCATTAAAACAAAAAAAGGGGGTTGAATTATTCGATTCCTGTGTGCTAAAACAAAACCAGACTTAGAAATATGTGAAAACTCATCTCACCTGATGGGACTCTTTTCTTTTTTGAAGGGACTTCGACTTTTGGAACGTTTCCGGCTAAAACACAAAGAAGTTTTTTAAATTTTAAATAAAGCTTTCCAAAAATGTATGTGTAAAACAACACGAGGGCATTCACACTTTGCCCATCGATATGTACTCTGTTAACAATAAAGTCATTTCCTGCTCTAGCATCACAAATGCTTCCGGTTCTCCCGGATAGGGAGACATTCTCACACGTCACAGCAGGAAAAATAAGCGTATGTAACAAAATTAATGGTGGCTTGATTTGATTTAGCTCCTTCAGTTTCAGGATACTGTGTTTAACATCTTGGTTCACTGTTAGAGCATACTAGGAGACTCAGACAGAGCCATCATTAATATTAGAAACACTTGGGCTTCTTCGTCAATCTGCCCCTCGTGTATGTAAAGAAAAAAACCTCTCCATAGAACGCATGTTGGTACAACAGCACATAACTGAATTTACATTTTTCTGATAAGAAAATGGCCACTAAAAAAAGTGAACACTGAGCTCCATAAAACACATGTAATAAAGTATAAACAGAGTGCTGTCATATTTAAAAAAGATCACGTACATGGGGCTTTTGCGTGCTTTGTATCGGCCGGAACGTTCCTTGCTTCTGGAGCCGCTGCGATGGCGCTCTCTGCTGCGGCTTCGTTTTCTTTCTCGGCTCCTGCTTCTCTTCTTACCCTTCTTTCTGTCTTTGCTCCTGCTTCTTCTCTTCTTAGAGCCCGGGCTTCGGCTCTTGCTTCGGCTCCTCCTTTTCCTGAAACATGTCACAACACTGCTATCGTCGTGCAGAGTGAAAACACATCTCAAAATTGAATTAATAACGTAGTGACGTGGGTTCAATCACATGAAGCCCAACACTTACTTCTTGTTCTGGTCGTCATGTCCATTTGCATGAGAGGACTTGATCTCATCCTAAGCAAGGTTGATAGAAGAACATCATGAGGACGTAGATGAAACATTTCAAGTCGTCAAGGTAAAGGGGATGGGGTGGGACAAGAGAAAATGCAGAATATATTCAATTAATAATAAAACTTCAAACTTCCTACTGTCATGTCCGGACAGTGTCCTTCCACCACCCCAATAGCTTCCCATCCCACTCCCGTTTCTTTTTTTTTTTCTTTTATCTTTTTTTTAAAAAGTTTTATTTACAAGGCTGCTCAGCACATAATGCAACAAAGCAAAGTTAAGGGAGGTTGTCCAACATATTAGCTGAGTTCAGGAAGCTTTGACAGTAGTCAGATCATCTCCACCATTCCCCTCCTAATAGGTCGTACCAATGCCACTGCCACTATTTGTGCCTAATCATGTGACCATGCATGGCCCACGACCACTAAAAGAGATCCTGTGTGGTTGGTGTCAGTCCAGTGATCTTCACCCATTTTCGTTCTTGGACTGTAAGAGCTCGATGCCACCTCTGTCACACATCTTGCCCTGAAGCAAACAGGGATTCACACTTCTTAGTAATATTGACGCCCAAGAAAATAAATGAATAAATAAAAAAAATAAATAAATGAAATAAATCCATTAATTCAGCCACGTGTTACACTTCCATTATCTGTAGTCTGCATAATATATAAATATATATGAGTAATATTACCTATACCTTTTGACTTAAGGAATTATTAACTACTGAAAAATAACTCACTTCATAATACAATGATGCTAGATAGAAGTATCTATTTTCACAGTCATTCTAGTAATATATCAATCTGTGGTATCGGGTAGCATGCAAAAATCAAGATGCTGATTCACATTACAGTTGACTAAGGCAAAGAGGCAGTATTCATATTTACATGCAAGAGAAAATCATTATTCGGCTGCATTTTGCCATAAAATCATAGCACAACTCGCGTTTTGTCTACTTTTTCTAAGCTCTGTGGTGTCAAACTGCAACTTCTTTGATTTAGGAGAGTTGATACAAACAATTCAACTATAAATCATTTTACTGGGCACTAATACGATGATTCTTACTGGAGAGCATTTAGTTAAAGTTGAATTACTTTCAGGGTGATTTATTACTGTCAAAAGCACCCGGTGTAACCAGGGTTTTAAGTCTGTTCACATTCAGAAACACTGATGGCATGCAGATTGTAAATCTGAATACTGCCTCCTTTGCTGGACAGGTAAGGATGGGCTTATCAACCATTGGCATTCACCTTGTTGCAACCGAATACGGATTGGATGTTCTAGGTTGAATCTCTTTTAGTCCTAAGGTGAACCACAGTACATCAGTATATGCACAATAACTACCTTCCTTTTTTTCACAGTTCACAGTGGAATCAAAGATGAATTCATGGGAGTAGAGGTGAGATATCATTAGGGAAGTCTATAAAGAGAGATAGATGTGGATTTATTTATAATTCTGTATTGCGTTTTAAATACTCAATCACACCACACAACATTCAAGTAAAACTTTGTCACAGTAGCAAATATAAAAAAAGGACTCAAGAGTAAAAAATCATAACAGTGAAAACAGGCCTCAGCTCTGTAGTCAGCAACCCACCTTTCTGTATGGAGCCTCCAGCATGGCCTCTACGTCAAAATCATCAGCCATGATGATCCTGTGAGAGAGACAAAACAATGATTTACATGCATACAAAGAGAGAATCACCGAGTGCAAACATGTTTGTGTGCGGGGAGCGTTGCGTTCAGGTACAAAGTTTGAGGAACATGGCTGAAGGTTTACGCGGCCAAAACAACCAACAGATAGTATAAAAAACAAACAAACAGCTTTCACTTTCATCCTAACACATGAAACCACATTTTTCTGTCATGCTTTGAAACATTACGTGTGAAAGAAATGCAGACCAGTGGATAAAAGCTCAAAAATAAGTTAGATGGCAGCGATACGAGACGGTGTGTTACGCGGAGTTTGACCCAACTTCCTTAAATATGTCCATCAATATCACGAATTTAACCTTGGATGCGACACATTTAAACACAACTTATCCGTCTAATTTTAACAATCTTCGGTCAGAGGTTACACAGAGCTCAGATATCGACTTATTTTTAAACATTAGTGGGAACATAACAGGATAAACACGCGTTGCACCCAACGTGAAGCTAACGCTAACTAGCCACCTCGCGGTTGAGCTAATTTAATCAACCATTATTATTGAATCCACCGCTGCTATTGACTGAATTTATCATGTAGAGATCGATTAAATAAGTAAGATATCCCATCTAGGGATCGACTTCAAACCTCACTAACTCCACAGCAGCGGCCCGCGTCATGTTTACGTTAGAAAAACAAGCGGTAAGTTAGCAGGCCAGCTAACGGCGTTTAGCTTTGATTAGCAAACATTGACGGTTACCGTTTGAATTTGATGAAACGACGTGCCAAAGTCAAATTATCACGGCAAACGTGCTGCTGAAGAGACTCGTCTCGACGCCTCCGCTCTCGACAGATCACACAATGATGAGATGAAAGCACAATTTGTCGAAGTTATGTAACGTTTTTTTTTTTTTTTTTAACGTTAGCAGCTAACCGGAGCGGGCAGGTCGTGGCCTGGTGTCTAAATGCTCTCTCCCTTCCTTCTTCTTCGTCTTCTTCCGCTGCTTTGATGTTGCACGGCGGCGGCGCCAATATTTGGTGTCGCCTTACTGCCATCTACTGGAGACGATGGACACTGCACCGCTCTCTTCCTGAAACTGATACTTCCTCCACACATAGGCCAAGTATCAGTGTGTAATGTCACTTTCTCAATTACATTTACTCAATTACTTTTTTTAAAAATATATCTTTATTGAACACTTTTGAAGAACTCAGTCACTCAGTTTTACATGCATTTTAACCCGAAATACACACACACACACACGTTTGTGTACACATGGTTCGGTGCCTTGCTTCAAGGGCACCTCAGCAGTGCCCAGGAGGTGAACTGACACCTCTCCAGCTACCAGTCCATTACCATACTTTGGTCCATACTGAACACCCTCCAAGCCAAGTCTCTATGGACTGAGCTATCAAAGACTTTCAGTAGCAGCATGTAAACATACATTAAACTTACAATTGACACAGTAAACATACATTAAAATATATAAAATAAATCTGAATTTAAATCATACCTGTGCTAAGAAATTAAACATGTACAGAGAAATTAGTAAAATAGTAAACTATATAAAAAGTTTAAAAACACATATAGAAATAAACTTTTTATACAAATACAAAATAGCGCTCCAAATAGCGATAAAAACTATGTTAAATTAGGCTGAAAGCCTCAGTTTGTTTGCCTGTAAGACATTTCCGAGGGTTCAAACGCCATATCTACTTTGGAATATCGTGTTTTCTCGCGAGAACAGAGACGTTAGATCGTCTCACAAGTCTGTGCCACCATCTAGCGATGACTAAAAACAAACATCTGCACAGTATATTGACATCCAAGTGATTAAAAGTGTAACTCCTGTTATTAATGATTAATGCTAACATTATATTAGCAAAACTCATCTTTCAAACCTTTATATGTACTCATCTTACACATCACTGTTTCATGTATGATACATTTAATTGCAGGAAACTTGTCCTGCTTTTAGTTACATTTATAATAATATAATATAATATAATATAATATAATATAATATAATATAATGTATTTTTTCATGACTTCAGTACTTATTTTCAAGATGTTGCTATGTAAACAGTACTGTTCTTGCATTTAATTTGTTGTTTATTATTTATTTTGATTTTATTGTTTCTTGGTTAATGTGCATATTTTTATATATTTGACTCTTCTTCTTTAAATTTATAATTTTGTATCATAATTACTAGGAAATAAATGTACACACAGTTTAAAAAGCGTTTATTTCACATTGCAAAGTTGGAGAGCTGTAACACTCACTGGCACAGACATTGTTTTTCATTATTATTTATGATCAACATATTTACAGTGCAGTTAACAGTTAATAGTTATAAGCTTATTTACATTTTCTTCTTCGATTGTGTGCATTGATCACATCAGGCAGCAGAGTCCTCTGTTGGGATTGTGTTACTGAGTTTAAGCGGCGAATCATAGTCTGGAGGAACATCAAAAAACAGTTCATCATCAAAGCAGAAATCATCGGATGGTGATGCGAAGTACGGCAGCTTCAACACTAAGCCGGTGAGGATGCCTCCCAGCGCTGACGCTCCTATTGTAGAGAAGATAGCTGCAACCTGACAGAGAGCCTGTTCCTGGGCAGTCCTCCCCAACCCTGGCTGTAAGCCGGGGATCAACATCTGGAGCTCCTGAAGCTTAGGGTCTCCTTCCACTGGTGCTCTGTAGGTAAAGATCTCATACAAACTGGGACCATAAACTTCCTCTTTAGCCATCAGTATAGCACATATCCCTGCAGTACAGGATATAAGTCCTGTTAGACCGTGCAAATTATGTATTCCACACTGATCCTGGATCCTGAAGCGCCGTGCCAGGAAGGGGCTCAAGTATTTGTAGCCAAGCATGCATGCAGTGCAGCCAATCATACCCAGGGCGTACGCAGCTGCAGGTGATATCATCATATCCACAGACGCCCCGACTGTCACACCTCCAGCCAGGGTCACATTCTGAACATCAGCCATGGTGAGCTTACCGTTTTTGTTCAGCATGGCAGAGAGAGCGAAGGCTGTGAGGGTGGAGGCACTGAGGCCGATGAAGGTGTGGAGGATGGCTCTGTGCTGGTCGTCTCCTTTCAGGGTTAATGCTGAGTTGAAAGAGGGCCAAAACACCCAGAGGAACAAAGTCCCCATCACAGAGAGGATGTCAGACTGGTAGCTGGTGTTCTCCTTTGCATGGCCTTCATTTAGGCGAGGCCTGTACAGTACAAAAGTGACACCCAAACCGAAGTAACAGGCAAAAGATGAATAAGAATAGAGCCTCCTGCATCATTAATCTTTATGTACTTGAGCACGACCCACTCTGTGACTGCAAATACAGGCACTTCCAACAGAGCCATGACCAGCAGCTGCAATGGACTCGTCTTTCCCAGCACTGCCCCGAAAGATATCAGCACCACAGCACATGCAAACTCTGCATT
The DNA here is from genome assembly GCA_036365135.1 of Miichthys miiuy. NCBI lineage: Eukaryota > Metazoa > Chordata > Actinopteri > Sciaenidae > Miichthys > Miichthys miiuy. The sequence continues at coordinate 12,212,923 of CM071606.1, read as the reverse complement.
TATGAGGTTGACCACTCCGAGGTGGATCTTACCATCGTGGCTGAACTGGAAGTACCCCTGCACCAAGATGGCCCACTGGATTGCAAAAGTAGCCGTCAGGAAGTTAAAAACCATCCCACTAAAGCCATAGAGTCGAAAAAATGCCAGCAGGCACCCAAAGCCGATGAATATCATCACCTGTATGTCAGTAAAAAAAGGGTAGTCCTTGTACACTGCATTGTCCATGGGATTCGTCTTGTTGTGCTGAAATCTGGCGTCTGCATGCTCATCATAGGTGACAAACGCAGCATACAAGCCAACAATTGCCACCTCTGCGACAAACACAAACACAGGTAACCTCACTCGAAGGTTGGTTGACTGTGTCTTCATTCTGACAGCTCTTTGGGGCAAATGGCAGTAATTTCTTTTGCAGCCTGCTTTATCTGTGTAGATAAGACAGGTCAAAGGCTTTGGTGAAGCATGTTCTCTCATACAAACATAAGCAATATTGCCCTCACAGAGAAACACTGCTGTGTGGACTTTGGCTATTGTAATAAAATGTACTGTTCAGAAACATCAGCATTTTGTGGTAATCTAATAGAAAAATGCAGTATGAACTTATATCTGTAAATTCACACTAGCTTGTCTTGTAAAGTGTGTGCACCTGACATCAGAATATATATATATATATTTTATCAAACAGTAAATGAATGATAATTTTACTTCAAATGGTATCCATTTTAGGTTTTATATTCCTCCTTTAAAATAGTAGCAGGCTATGTATCCCTAAGTCTGATTTCATCTCATAAAATAAGTTTGCACCCTTCAAAGGTGTAGTGTAACATTTCTATCTGTAGATGAACTGCCATGAAATTTTGTACACATTTATAGTCCCCAGAAGATGAACCATATGGACTGACGATGAACCTCTAACATTTCCTGTAACACCAGCAGACAGGTAACATTTTTAGTTATCCAGTGAAATATCATTGCATAACATTGCATTTACATTTAGCTCTTGTCCAAAGTGACTTACAAAAAATGGAAACAATCAAGGTACAGTGCGACAGGTTAGTGCAGCGATAAGTACTGTGACAGGTCTAGAGTTAGTAGATTTATCAACTTCAGTTGTTGGTAGTGCTAGGAGAGGAGGTACTCTCCGAAGAGCTGGGTCTTCAGGAGTTTTTTGACTTGGTAGGAACTGGCAGGCGTTCCACCAACGGGGGACAACAGACAGGAGACAAAGTTTGGATTGCTCCTGGGTGGCAGAGCCAGGCATCGTTCATTGGAGGAACGCAACAGTCTTGAGGTAACATATGCCTGTATAAGGCATTCAAGTAGGTGGGTGCATAACTGGAGACTACTTTGTCTATCTTCCTGATAGATTGACGCAAAATCTTCTAGGCATTCATGGTTCCCAAAGGATGAATCCTAATACCCTTGAAGATTCCTTAGTACCATCATAAGGCCAAAGGTTTCATCAGTTGTTCATGACCCTATATCTGCAAAACAAATGAAATGACCACCAGCCTGAGTTTAGTGCGGATTACCTAGTGTTAGCATGCTAACATGCTAAACTAGGATGGTGAACATCACCACCTAATTAACTGACGTCCTGTAAGTACACAGGAAACACACTGTCTGGTTTCATTGTGTTTCGTCTCTGTTACGTGCCAAAATAAACAGCAGATGTTTGTGAACACGCTGTCTGCTTTAGCTGATTTCACCATTGAACTAGTAACCAGTGGTGGCCTAAAGGTTAGAGAAGCATGTTTGTGATTGGAAGGTGATTGGTTCAATATCCTGGACTCACAGGATAAGGATGAAGGTGGGAAAGGTAAAAGTCAGTATTTGTCCATCTCTGATTATCATTGAAGTGCCCTTGAGCAAGGCTCTTAAACCTGTGGACTGTGGACAGCTTCCAGGTGTGAATGTAAAAAGAGCATTGCTCTTAGTGAAGCTTTCCTGAATAGATAAAGACAAAATTAAACACATAAATTCACAGACTTCCAGTGGTTAAGTGAGGAGAAAAAAAAACAGCAAAGGAAAATGATCAATCATTCATGCCCTGAAAGTACAGCATTAAATGTTATCATATGTTGTTTCTTTTGTTGTTTGTTGCAGCTTTGCTGAAGTGTGTCTTACCTGCCAACATTTCAGTGTTCAATGTTTCAACACCATTTACACAATTTTTTTAAAAGAAGACATTTTATTGGCAGTAAACAATTTACAAAAACAGTAATGCTAAACAACATAGGGTACTTCTTTGTTTACTGCGAGAAAATCCCCAGACATCCTTTAAATTTGAATAAATTAAAAAAAAAAAAATTTGTAATTTTGTGAGTGTTCTACTAAACTATTGTTTGGACTGTCTTGTAAATTCAGAAAATATTTTTGTTGTTTGTTCTGGCGTGTTGGACCATTGAGCTGCCTTGTTCTTTGTAAACTGAAATGATGCACATAAGGAAGTGAGATTACAAGCGGTCACCCAAGATTCACATGGAGATGCATTCAAATGCTGGGTGTAAACTGACGTACCACCTAAGACGCATGATGCACACAAGCTCATAGTGGCAAGTGGCTGTAGCAACGTCTGTGGACAGATTACTGTAGCATGACTGTGACCTTGCAAATTATAGAAACTGGTTTGTGTCTAGTGTGATACCATTTTAATCCAAGAATCACCAAATCTGCTGAGAAAGAGGATGCATGTGCATGTACATTTACAGTGCAATGTGAATAATCTATGAACAGACACTGTGAGAAGAAATGAAACTTGAACTGTCACTGTTGTATTAAAATGATTCTGATTTAATGCATTTTGCACCGACATACTTTATGAAATGGTTTCTTGAAACCATTACTCGTACATTATTGCATAAGACATAAAAGAACATAAAACAAAATTTGTTTATCTTTTTAAAATACAATACAATGTCTATTATATATCTATAAAAACTGTATTAACACACATTACACGTGTTATCTCTAAGCCTAAAATCACAGGTCTATTTACAAACGTCCTATTTTCACTCTGTCTTGCTGTTCAGTTACATACAGTGTCCTAACTCAGACAAACATACAGCACACACGCGCTCACAACCTGGGTTTAAAAATTGTAACTAAACATCTGCAGACCGGTGACCGGTATATCAATTTTTGTTGTTGCTAATGTTCTGACCTAAACTTTTCAGAGTTATAAGGAAAACGCTGAGGGCGGCACAGATATTCATATTCAAAATAATACATTATGCGTGTGATGAAGTGAAGTTCTGTATATACAATAAATCTAAAGGACACCTACAAGTCTCATGAGATCCTGGACACAATACTGAATGCTGATGATTTTCATTTTTCTAGAAACTGATGCAGAACTTCCTAAGTAAAATATGTTATGGCACCAACAGGCCAAGAGGAAGCGGAAAGCAAACTACTGTACACATATATGTTTGGACAAATATTTCCATTATTATTATTATTACTAGTAATAAAAAACACGCTTTTTCCATATTGGTATAATAAACTATATGCAGGTTCTGAGGCCTTACTGGTGATATTCTGTGAAATGTTTGCAGGATCAGTTGATTTGTCTGACAAACAGCACATGTGCATGAATTGATGTAACATGTGTTCATAAATGACTATACAGAAATGGAAACTAAACATACGTTGTTTCAAACCGTTAAATATATACTATCTGAGATCGCCTCTAAAATGATTTTTTCTCTTGGTGTTCATATTTTCTGCATACGTTTGCACTGTCAACATCACAGCTAATTAATTTTTTAAATGATTTGCATTAGTATAGCAGCAAATTAACATTTATTTGTAGTCAGATGTTTTAGGAAATACGCTTATTCGCTTTCTTGTCAAGAGTTTGAAACCACTCTCGTGTCTGCATGTAAATATGAAGCTACAGGTAACAGCAGGTTAGCTTAGCTTAGCATAAAGACTTGAAAACAGCTAGCCTGGCTCTGTAAAAAGGTAACAAAATTTATTCATGTATGCAGATTTTGGTACATTTAGACAGAGCCATGGTAGCTATTTCAAGTCTTTATGCTAAAGCTAAACTATCTTGTGCCTCCAGCTGACTCTTGGCAAGAAATCAAACAACCGTATATTCCAAAATATTAAACTACTCCTTTAATACTGTGCAATACATAAAATATATTTGAAATTATTTAATTAAATTACCTTTTTTTCTGAACCGCACTTTTAAAAAAATTAATTCTCTAAGATAAAATGTGTTATATATCGTCAACATTTATCTATGAACACTGACTTATGTTGTTAAATTGTTACAAGCATAATAATAATTTAAATAAATAAATAAATAACAATCCTAGATTCATTAACTTTCTCTTTAACACTTTAAACTGTTACATTTTATAAAAGTTGTATAGATGCCTGGTCCAAAAACTGGTTTAAATTTTACATTTCAATTCCACTTAAAATATTATATATAGCATTTTTCTGTTTGACTTAAAGTCGGTATCAAAACATTTCCTTCATTACATATTGGCACATTTTGTTGGTAAGAGATCAAGAAGTTGTGGGGTTCATTAACTAAAGAGATTTTTTTCTGAAGGCAATGGAAAAAACAAGTGATGGAAATGCAGATTTCATATACAGTACCACTTTGTGAAATCATGTAAAATTTGCTTTTTGAACAATTTTCTCCAAATATTTCAATATGAAAACAACAGAGATCCCAATGCTCCCTGATCAACTAGCACAACATCTATATCAGGACATTTTATGGGCTCTGAGTGCAGAACACTTATCAAATGTACAGTATTTACTGTGATAGTGGCTGAGCTCAAAGGTTTTATAATGCAACTCATCACAGAGTCTATTCAGTCTGTAGGATCCCTGCCCAGCTGTGAAAATGAGGTTAAACAATCAGGTTTGGCATCATAATAACTTGCATCAAATAATTTTCTTTTGATTTAATTTTCTGTCAAGCCCTCTGCGCTTTAGAGAGTGATGCTGACAAATAAATAAACACATATATCGTCTGCATAACAAGGACAAACCAACATTATGTAATGTTGTTCTCACGATGTTTGTGGCCGGATATAGACAGCAAATCACACACTGTATTATCTCTGCATTTTCACAGCTGCTGTAATGTCAGACTTAGGGTACTAAAACGAGTGCAGACTAGTAGTGTTTGATCCAAATGGTCTGTTTTGGGAATATGTACATATTAACATTTCCACTATGAATAAAATGTCATAAACAGACTCTAATATTATTATTTCTGTAATTCCAACCATACAATGAAAGACAAAGACATACATGATTATATGAATGAATAAATAAATAAATAACATCAATAATAAATAACAGAAAATAAGAAAAGAAACATTCCTCTTTTGCAAATGAGCAGGACCAAAAAGCACAAGGACAAAAAGTTGACCTATCATCAGAAAAGATAAAGAAATGTTTGCTGTTTGTTGTTTGCATTGAAGCTGTCAGAACTAACCATAAACTCATCTGCTGTTATCAGCTGACACGTCCAGAACAAAGAGGCGACTGTTGCATAATAATGTGTGTATGCTAATGGTTAGAAGGCTGAATGAGTTGACGGTGAGGTCAGGGTGTGGGAGGATTTTCCTGGAACAAATGCAGAGGGAGGAGAGAGCAGAGTCCATGTAGGTGCCGTTCAAAACCCTTCAGGAGTAGATGGTGATGACCTCGCGTCCACCTCCGCGCACAAGGAGAACCCGATTTAGACCTTCAGTGAGAACCTCAAGGAACTCCATGTCTGAGAGACAATCACGGTGAAGGAATGTAGTTTTCTTACACGACATGAGCAACACATTGTACAATCCTTTCCAAACTTTGCACCCTGATGTGACCCCACAGATGAACTCAAGTCAGATGAACTTAAGTACACCTTGACTGATACTCATCATGTTCCAAATGTGTTTATTTAGACTGCTTTTAAGTTGGACGTGATTAAACACTATTGATTATATCTATATAAACAGTAAAACATTTAAAACTAGCTCCACCTTGAATAGAAATATATGTATATAACATATATTATGATATACTGTATATCAGTTACAGAGACCAGTTTTCTGCAGAACAACTACTTTTATTTTTGATACCTTTGATGTTTTCTTGACAATACGTGCATAATAATGCAGAACTTTTTCTTGTAATAGGGTACTCTTACTTTAGTAAATAATAATCGAAATCTAAACAATACTTCCACCACAGGTATAGAAATTTAAATGTGCCAAACAGGAATCAACATGGACAATTTTAGATTTAGAGCTCTTAATACTAATATACAACACACGATGCTCCTATTGTTGCAGTTTTTCTTTGCTTTTATCACCTGAATCTTTTATTGTATTCTGCATAGCATGTTTAGTACCAGCACTTAAATGTTTTCATTGTATTTATATTTTCATGCTGCCTTCCTCTTGTTGGACAAGAATCTGAACTGAACTGGAAAAGTACTCAGAGATGTATGGACTACAGTATGTTGTATGTATGATGTAGGATACAGTTTTCATTGCCCACGCGGTTTTTGGGGGGTCCAGGCATGTTGAGCAGGACAAGTTTTGCTTCCTTGGACTTCTTCGTGATCACCTCATTGAGCCTCATCGCTGTATGCATGCGCCTCAGATCAGTCTGATTCCTAACGCAAAAAAACAAACAAACATGAGATTATATTTGGTTTACAAATGAGTATTTTTAACTGCTAAGCTCACATAAATGTCAATACTTACAAGTTCTCCCATTCCCTACAGCAGCATGTAAGGAGAGAAAAAATTACACACACGTGCTTACAACAGAATCTGCATTTGTTGGTGGGTTAAGTTCAAAGTTTTGTTTGTAACACTCGTAGGAACAGATTGTATGAAACCCTTGAACTTGGGGGTCGATATACACAAATATTTACCACTGACCCACAGTTCTTATTGGGCATGTCATGTGTAATGTCTGTTTATTTTGCTCAGCTGACAGGTCACTCACGGCTTCATGTTGAAGAGGTCTTTGCCCGCCTCTGTGTTTGCTGATAAAAGGCTCTGCCCCTTGCCCGCACTCTTGTTGTCTGTCCAGGTGGCAGCGCCCTCTCCAGGCCCAGCAGGAGACGTGGGGCTTGTGGGCACGGAGGCGTTCTTACTGTGGATCAGCTGTACCTGTTTTGTGTTGGAGACATCCACAGACTGAGAGAGGGACACCGTGACATTACAATGTGACAGAGACACAGAGAGAAAAGAGACACCTGTCAGTTATAGGTGAAACTCTGGAGAAAACAGTGGCCAGCGGTGGAAGGAGTAAAACATTGTCTGTCACATAATTGTAGAAAGAGAAGATTGTACCCAAGCTAGATCCAATAACCAACCACACACAGAATATCTGGACGACATAAATTAGAAAAGGAATGAGAGTGTTGAGCTGGATTTCATATGATGATAGATTTAAACCAAGTTTGAGTGACCTGACCTGACCTACAGAAACTGGGAGAGAAAGGTAATCACTGCAACATGCACACAACTAAAGGACCTGAGAGAAACATATGGATTGGATTGAATGGGGTGATTGATGTACTCACACGAGTATATAGTGGGACAAAAATCAAGGTGGTATCTCTATACATCAAAACCTCAGAGAATGTAAAAGTACCTCCAGAGTTTACATTAAGTTGTGCATTGGCATCACCCCAGAGGAGTGGCTCAGTATGTGTGAAACACCACACTCTACTACAAATTCACAAATGCGGAGGGAATTTGGGTGGAAATGTCATCACACCTAAGATAAGGAGTACAGAACAGCCATGTTGGTAGACATTTGAGAGCAAGTTAAGTTGCGCATCTTTGGGCATAATTGAGAAGCCACGGTTAAAGATATTCTGGGATATGAATGCACCTTGGAAATGTGTCACTGGAAATGATAGATATATAGTCAAGATACTACTAATTGCATCTAAGAAAGGCAGTAACAAGGAACTGGTTCAAGACTGAACCCCCCACCATGGAACAATGGCTAGGAATTGTAAGAGAGATCTACTGACCTACCAACTTCGACTGAAAAACAACGTCTCTGATACTAAATGGGGAAAAATGGGTGATGTGTGACATAATGAAAAAACATGTATTCACTGACTACTGTATAAACCCAAGAAACCAGATTTGGATTTAACCATACCTGCAGCCATGACTGTTCTGAACCTGTTTTTCTTTGCTGATTCTTTTTCCATTGTATGTATGAACAAAAACATTGCAGTTAAAAAAAAAAAAAAGATTGTGCCCAAGCTGGAGCACAGCGAAACAACACGTGTGGACGGAATAAGGACAGAGGTGCTGTAAATAAACAAGTCATTTGTCCTAAAAGGGGCCATGACAGCATTACCTCGTCCTCTGGTTGTTCTGCCAGGCTGGCTCCCTCCTCAGCGCTGTGCTGGGAGCGCAAGGCAGATGGGTTTTTACGTCGAATGGACCCACGGGATGAATCCGTAATGCTCTGGATCTATAGTTATAAAAAAACAAAACAAAAGGGGAAATGGATTATGTTCAATTTGTGATTTCCCTCTGGAATTCATTCGTTCTTCTCTCAGATCAGTAAAAACAAGTCCAGACCCAAACACCTCATTATAAAGTAATTCCCTCCACCACAGCTGATATTTGGAGCACACAGAGTGATAATGACAATGTCAAAATTAATGTTCCTTAGGGGCCTTTTCTGACTAAAAATTTAGGTTGCTGCATCGTAAAAGAGGTTTAAAATGAGACAAACATTTCTTTACCTCTCTCTCCATCTCATTCTTGGTCAGATGCATCTGCTTGAGGATCTGCGATCGTTGTTCCATCACCAGTGTCTTCTCGTAGGTGTAGGCTGAGATGTCACTGTCATGCTTTAAAGCAACAAGACAAATTTTTAAAAATTTATTATACTGAAAAAGAAGAAAGTTTGGTTTGGTCTTTATCTCGGGACATAAAACGTATTTTTAACAGCTCCTAAAACAAAAACAGGATTTGTGTGTTGTGTATGTGCCAGACAAGTCTCTCACCATCTCCACCACCTCCACCTCAGCATCGATGCGCAGGTGATAGAGGAAAGTGATGAGGTCTTTCTTCATCTGGATACTATTATCATCCATCTGAGCAACAGTGAAAATGCGCATCTTACACTTCCTCCACACCTACGGGACAAAACAGGAACATTTCACAGATAATGAATAAAATATTCTCAGTGTTAACCCTTCTACACTGCGTCCACACGAGTGTTACTTTTGTTTCGCACCTTATGCTGACGCAGCAGGAAGGGAAGAAGCATCAACATGCCTCCGTCGTGGACGATCCACCACACGTCTATGTGACCTTCAGTGAAGCGCTCTCCATTTGATGGGTAGCTGGAGATATTCTTAGGAACTAACAAGGCCAGACTGGCTACAGTTGTCTCTCTAACCACCTCTGCAGAGAGACAGGATAAATGGATTTGTTATAAAATATGATGGGAAGTGATTACTTCACTTTTATTTGTTCAATTCACCCCCAGGAAGGAGGAAATTTAGTAAAAAATAAACATAATTTCTCTGGTGACAGAGGACTCACCAATAAAGTTCCTAAACTGCTGGTGGTACTCAGGTTGTTTCCAGTTTCGGGGCCAGCTGACCATCACGGTGTTGTGCTTCAGACCTCCCAATCCTCCAACCTGGATCAGGTGGGACGTCCCGTCTCTCAGATTGGAGGAGATGACCACCTGAGAGAAGCCCTTCACCTTTTCTGTCTCCATCAACTTACGCAAAGACTACAAATACAAAGAGAGGACTGTGATTGTGTTCATGTATTTGTCTGTGTGATATTAATTGTCTGTGTTAGCGATGACAGGACGGACCTGATCTGCCCTCTGGGCCTCAGCGTAGTTATCGAGGAAGGTTCCTTGAACTGAGGTGCCGACGATGGTCAGACCCTTCCCTGCTTTCAGCTGATTGCTCAGAGAGAGCAGGCGAGGCTGTTCTACGTTCTGCTCAGCATCCACACTCACCAGAACCAAAATCTGAGGCCTGACAAAGAAACAAAGAACCGAAAGATTCAGATTAAACAGGTGATAATATCACCTTTTATTATAAGCTTCACTGTTAAAAGGAGGTTAAAAGTTGAAGACTGACCTCCAGTTTTTGGTATGTGGCGGTCCCTCCTCCAGCCTCATGAGAGCGAAGCGTGCAGCGCTGAGAGAGATGCCACGTATCCCATCACCCCACTCCTTCTCAGCTCTGTGACACAGCACATTAATGATTTGGGTATCATGATGTACATGCTCAATAGCAATCCTTCAACTAAAACAACAACCACTAGCAGAAAAACTGGATGTTGGCTGCTGCAATCCAATGTCATTCTTGTTTTCTGTCCCAGTCCTACGCTGTCATGATGATTACTCACCCACAGAACTCAATGTATTTGTAGATGCAGGTGGCGATGCCCATGGCGAGTATGGCGTAATACCAGGAACAGATGAACATGAGTGACAGGCACAGACTCATACCCAAGAAAGACAGAGCCCTGCAGGGGACAGGAAGTCACATGTTTGGTCCAACTGGGAATGTTTTGCATTTAGTCTGCTGCTGCTTAAGGCAACATTGTGTACATTTTCTACCATAGTGCGCTATATGCTTGTCTTGTACTATGTACTGTGTACTATGTAAATCTGGGTATGATCACCCAAAAGAAGTAGGTAATGCTTCATGGCACACACCACCAACTACTACTGCTGATTTAGGTGAAACTGAGTTATGTTTTATGGTCGTATGTTTTAGATTTCTGCATAATGTTGATTGAACTCATGCTGGAATAGATAGAAAGACTTCTTGTGGTGGCATATACAGCAGCAGAAAGCAAATACATTTTATCTCAAAAATTGTGTCAAATGCAAGAATTACTAAATTAATAGTGCGTTTGTCATGACAATAATAACCTTGTTTCACTCATTATGTTTGTACCAAGCAGCTACCGTGGCTGTGAAGTGAAGCCAGCGCTGAAGTGCCAAAAACTGAAGTTCCTTGAATGGATGCTGGTTACAAAATGAGTCACAAGCAAGTGCATATAAAAATGACAAAATGCCAAGTTTTTGCCCATTTTTAGATTAGCCAGGAGGCGGCAGAAGCAGGACGCCAAGATGGTGACGGCCAGAGTCACTATACTCTGAGCTTCACAACGATCTCCAGAAACCTATGTGTGATATCACACACACTATGTCCAGTCTATGGTATGTATGTTAAGTTTTTGAACCCTAACACACTCACCAGTGGTAGAACTTAAAGCGCGGCCTCCAGTTTGGAGTCCTTAGCAAAGTCTGCAGGGCACAGGCAAGATTGACAAACATGTAGCACATCAAGAAGAACCTACAGAGGAGAGGGCAGAAGAAGAGAGCAAGAGAAATATAAAGAAAAGAAAAAAGACGAGATATAAAGAAGGGTCCTAGATACAATAGGCCTGTGCAGCAGTGTGTGTTAAATTACAGTGTACGTACATGGAGAGGATGGGTGCGACTGAATCCAGGGAGGCAATGATGATGCCAATCTCACAAATGCTGGCTGTGAGCAGAAGAGCCCAGGTGGGCTCCCCGTTGGCTTTGCCATGCCCAAACACCTGCAGCAATGTAAAAGGATTAAATTAAATAATATTTTTCATATAGCACCAGAGTAAGTGCTATACAAACAAAGTATGGGATTTTAATAATGTAATAATCATAAGTGTTTCTGCAGCAGACATTTTAATGCGTGTGCTCACTCTAAGAAATGGGATGATGCCATCTCGAGAAATGGCCTGCAGGAGACGTGGAGCTCCAGTCAGACTCTGGAGTCCGGCTCCACAAGTGGAAAAGAAGGAGCCAAACACAATGACCCATGGAGACGGCCACGCCAGAGTCCCAATCACCAGGTTACCATTGACCCCTTCACCGAACCTGTGGAGAGAGATGAAGACAAAGTACACAAGTCATTTTAGCAGATCATTTTATGTATGATATACTACTACTATTAACAATAAAAATACATTTAAATTCTGCATAATTAGACTTACTTGTCCCTTAAGACTACTCCTTCTATACAGGCACCAAACAGCACCACACAAGACATGTCTGGGCAAATCTGTTAAGAAACTGTTTGATTCAAACATAATGAGTTCAGTTTCTGTTTTATCGACCTTATCTGCCTCGTGAAGGATACACACAGTCGATGTGGTGGTGATGGCTGCAATCGTGCCGATTGGGATCGACTTCTGAGCATCACGCAGGTCTCCAGAGCGGTTGGAGCCCGCCATGATACCTGTGAGTGAAACAAGATGAAATAATCAGGAGCTTTGTCCTTTTACACCTGTTTATTTTTGATTTTACTCTTTATTGCCCACTGGAGTCATAACACCAGTATCACAATAATCAGGTTTCTCAGTGTGGACATATCCACTAAAAACATAACAACACAGTATGCCATGTGAGTGTGGTTTGAGTTATTTCACTGGATTTGCATGTATATAATGTTGCACTTTTCTGAAGCAGAATTTACAAAGCCTTATACAAAAGTTAAGTCATGCCCTTAAACCTGCAGTTGTAGATGTTTTTGTCTTGTTGGAGGCAGCAGAAATAACTTAATAGTAAACACAACATTTACATATTATGACATTTGTTAGCATATAGATCCGCAGTACACATAGAGTAACATTAGCATTAATTTATAATCGGCCACCTGATGAATTCAATTTCTTTTACTCCTTAGAAAAATATCTGTCTCTCAATCGATCAGCAGGTCTGAGGGTTCATCCCTGGATTCTTTGACCCATTGTTAATATGAAAATACAGATGAAAGCAGCTATAAAGATAGTTTTGATAGAGATTAGCCCTCAACTGGTTGAGAACCTCCTCTTGTCCCTTCAGATGTCTTATCAATGGGCCGCTCTGCATCTACCTGTGACAGATGGGAAGTATATCCCGACCAGCAGGGTGAAGAAGCTGGTGATGTCAGCCAGGACGTAGCGGTTGGTGTTGGTTGTGGGACTGTCTGGATCGGTGTCTGATGGAAGCCCACGCTTCTCCATGAACATCCCTTTTTCCAGGTAGTTACCAAACAGGTTCTCTAAAAGACAGAGGAGCGTCTAAATGAGTATATGAGACTGATCCGCAGAGATTTATGTCATTTATAAGGCGTATCTTACCTGCCAGGATGCCACTAGTGACGCCCGGGATGCCTTGTATTTCTGTAACATTGTTGTTGGTAAAATATTCGTCACAAGTGGCATTGAGGTACTCAGAATCACAGAAGGACCTCCACAGTTTGGTGGTGACGGTCTCATTGTCTATTTCGATGACCTTTGCACAGACGTCATATCCTTTAGAAAGAAGAGTTCGATTTCCCAGGAGGCATACGCTGGAAAGGAAGCCAACAGAGGCGTCATTGTCACATACTCAGATCATCACTGGAGACTTTGACCAGTGAAAAAAACTAATTACTCACGGGAAGGCAGGGGGGTCAAGGGCAGTCTTGATGACTCCGGCATAAACAGCCAGGATGGAGAGGATGACGCAGGCCAGGAAGACCAGCGCCAGCTTGTTCACATATTTGACCCCCACAAACACCACCAGCGCCATTAAGCTCAGTACAATGGTGCCGTACACCCGCATGTTGTTGAGGAGAGCCTCCTCTGCCTCGGGCCCCTCCAGGCCTTCAATCTTAAAGATGGCTGCCTGAGGAATGATATAAATCTGAGAGAAGGGAAAAATATTAAATATTTAATTGCACATATAATATTTTTATGAGATTTTAGAGAGTGAGGAAAATACTGGTAGTCTTTAGTAGTTTCCTGTACATAATACAAAAAAATAACAACAATAACAATAAGTTAAAAGCAATAAATCAATAAAAAACTGGAATAAAATATGACATAGAACATAAACAGGTCAGCCCTCTTATAAAAGTTCCTTAAATTCAAAATATATTATGAAAATATATTATGACAACTTAAAGGAAATTTTAGAGGACTTAAAATCATATTTATAATGATGATTTGTAATCTTTCACCTGCAGTGAGCTGTGCACATAACTGTATTCTGTTTTTTTTATTACTATTTTGTGCCTTTATTTGAAGAGTGACAGCTGAAAATAGACGGGAACTGGAGAGAGAGAGCGAGAGAGGGGACAAAATGCAGCAAAAACCTGTAGCTTGGTATTAAATCTTGGCTGCTGCAGTCAGGACGCTCTACCAGTTGAGCTACCCATAATAAATTTTCAAGCTCTGTGATTGGATGTGTCCAATTGGGAGTCATAGTTAACTTCTTCCTTGAAGTGTTTATATACACCATCAGACTTTTGATCAATGACTCAGATATTTTTGACGCAGTTGTTAATCTTTTGCAGTGATGCTTCAACTGGGAGAGTTTCACGCCGATAAAGGCCTACATAAACAACATATAATGCTGTAAAGACAATATACAAAACAATAAACTACTACTACTTACCAGCAGTATTTCAATACAGCCAAGAATGTACATGGCACCTGCAAAAGTGGTGCCTAAGTAGAAGCAGATCCCAACAGCTCCACCAAACTCAGGCCCCAGCGAGCGAGAGATCATGTAATATGAACCTCCAGCTGTGAGTCACAAACACACAGAAGAGTCAGTGCAATGCCCTGTAACACACAAACACACTCTAACACAACCCCTGAGACACCCGCTCACCTGGTACGACTCCATTTGTCGCAATGGCACTCATGGAGATGGCTGTGAGCATTGTCTGGAAAAAAAAAAGCAGCGCACAATAGAGGAGAGTTACTGTAGTTTGAGAGGCAGCAGGTGGGCAAGGCAAATTAAATATGGCTGGCAGCGAGGCCTTGATGAACCGAGGGAGTGAGCAGAGAAAAAACATCCAGCAGCACAAGAGGTTGAGTTATTCCTGCGATGACCTCATTAAGCCAGACACTGAGCTTCAGCCCAGTCTCAACCCCACCTCAGAGGTGCTGATTACTAAATACAAGTACTTTAGTTAATACTATTAAGGTTCCTGCACACTAGCAAAGTGTTTTGTGAGACTTCTATTCCACTACATTTGAAAGAGAGCTACTATTTTATTACTACAGGTGAATAAGTACAGCAAGATGACATGAACGATCCAATAGAGGCCTGCATGTAACCAAAAAATGGCCTTCCACGTTGCAGCAGGAGCCCAACCAGTCTTGCACACAGTCCTAGTTGAAATTGAAGGTATTCTGAACTCAATCCACTTAAACACATCTCTTGACCTGACCTTGCTGAGCCTGACCTTGTCACACCAAACAGACATCGTCACAGTCAGATCATTGCTGGTCATTTCTTGATAACCTTCATCTGCCAAATCTCCAAACCAGGTAAAAATGGGAGACTGACAAGGACAATTTAGATTCAAGTCCGGTTGTGATGATGATTGATCCTCAATATCCCATGGCACATTGGAATGATTATTGAAGCCTACCCTTGAAAAGATGTAAAAGGTTCCCAGTGCAAAGGTCGTTAACATTTCTACACTGTTGCCCATAAAGTTGGAATAAAATATTTTTACCTCTTCTTATTTCTTCTCTTACCTCTCTCATGAAATGATTGTGACAATGTGATTTATTCTTGACAGATGAAGTCTATGTTCTCAAAACTTTACTGATCAATCTCTTCCAAACATATCACAGTGAAAATCACAATTAACCTGATGTGTATAAACATGAACAAAAGGAGGAATGTGTCTGAAAACAAAATTATTCCAACTTTATGGGCAACAGTGTACATTGATGCTTTAAGAATAATTGTAATATGAGAGTAGCCTGAGATGCTCCTGAACATCTATGGATGGAGTTTAAATCAGCGTACGAGGAAGTTTGCTTCGTACAGTACGTTTTTTAAACCTGGCTGTTGACAGAGCAGCAAGTCCCAACAGAGGCATGTTGTTGTGGTGTGTGTTATTGGGTTTATTGGCAGATTGCCTCATGCCAGGATTTTACTGTGTCACCTTCAGCATCTGTGCAATGCAAATTATAATTATACAGCCTGTTATATATTATAACAGCCTGTAGTTTAATCACAAATTCACCTAACTCCGTATGTGTGTCCCGAGGAACCACTTTAGATTGATGTGATCTTGCGGCTGGATGTTTACAGCTCTACTGTCCTGTATTAAATTTATCAGGCACATTAACATCTGTTAGTTAGTAACAGAGAGGGAGGCCTGCAGTTTTCCTCACCGTGGAGCAACACATGAAGACGATTATGAAGGAGCCGAAGACGCCTCCAATCCCGACCATCCAGGTCATCCGCAGGAAGAGGATCACCCCAAAGATGTTTTGGATACACGGCAGGTACACTCCCATCAGAGTGCCCAGCTGTGGAGCCTGAGAAACACAAACATGACAAGTGATCAGACAAAGTTAGTTTTCAGATGAGCTCATCTTATTTTCTATGTGAGTCGATTTGAAATGTTATAATCTGTCTGAAGTGCACTTTGTTGGTCAATCTTCTTAAATCTATTCTAGCCTTTTAAATTCATGGAATGAGGCCCAACTCTTTCATTTGAAAGAAAGGGGTTTATTTTTTTCAAACGTAAAGAGATGGTAATCCTGCAGAGAAGAGGAAGACAAGCTTGGGTTTAAGAACTCTCTGAAAAGAAGATAAATGTTTATTTTCCTCATTGTTTCTGTCAGTAAATCTGTTTAAACCTCAAAATAAATGAAAATGATTTTTAAAATCGAAAATTTACATAGAAAATTAAATTATCTGGCAACAACTAACTCACATTATTTTTAATATGTGCAATAAATATCTATGCACATCTATTCATAGAGTATGTGTAATAAAAACTCTAAATAAATTCTAAAAACTTTCTAAAAACTAGTTTATTTTGTTTGTTTTGTTGCTGAGAGTAGCTGTGTTGTCTTTTGACAGTCAGTCTCCTTGTCTCGTTCAAATCAAACTTTCAAAATCAGAACAGTTCAAATATCGAGCATCTGTGAGGTTATAGCCAGTCGCTCTCTGAGGGCAGCAGTGCCGGCTGAGCCTCTGCTAATGAGCTTGCTACCTGCAGGGGTGAGACCTCAGCTCCAGAGTATATTTTATATGTTGTGAAATTAAAACGCAACGTACAGCACTTGAAAATGTGCTTTACACAACATTTATACACCCAGCCTTTCTTTTGTTTCCCTTGCAAACCTCTACAGATAGCTCAGCCACCAATCCTGTAACACATGAACTTAAAATCTGGTCACACTTCAGGAAATACTCCACCCTGCAAGTATATGTACAACTAAAACCACTTACACCACCTTTCCACATAAGCCTACCTATATTGACACTTTATTATTATTTAATAGCTGCAACAATATAATTTCCATGTGTATAAGTATTTTTTTCATTGTTCTTGTTGCAATTGATATGTCAGTTTATTAATTTGTCAGTATTTTATTGTTTCACATTTTAAATTGGAGGGGCAGTGGGATGGATTGAGAGAGGGAGATGCACTGTAATAGTAGAAATACTACTGAGAATGAGTTTTGGAAAAATCAATACAGAGAATTTTATATAAAAAAAAGATTTTTGATTTTTAAATAAGATTACTTGGGCTATTGTTGGTCTATTTTAGATCCTCTAGACAAAAGTTAACAATAGTAGAGAAAGAGAGAATTCAGATCATTGTGTGACTAACCCTGTGTTATGCTCCACTGAACAAAAACAGGATAACCGAGTCAACAAACCCTGATGAAGGCCAATAAATGCTAAACCAGCCAGAAGAAGCAAAAAAGAAGTACAGACAGGTGTAAAAAAAACCAAAAGATACTTTTAAAATTCAAATCAACAATCTACATTCTTGCTGGAAATCAGAGGGATTCTGTGAAAACAATGACTATAATCCATCAATCACATGAGATCTTCATAGCAAACGTCCTGCGATTGATCTCCTGTTTCTTCTTAAGACCAAACCTTGCGGACATAAATATCAAAGAAGTCATGTAAGCTTTGCTCTCTGACGCCTGTCACTTTCATGATTTCTTTTCAGATAAAGCTGCGCGTCTGGTTCAAACTGCTGCAGGGTGTGGATGAACGGATCAAATGCAGTAATCCACCTTGACAGGTTTTTTAGACGGACGCGCCCCCTCCTCATTATTCTCAGCCTCTTCGTGCTCTTTGCTGCCCGTTGGCAGGTTGGAGTAGTTGGCCAGACTGCTGAGCAGAGAGGAGACCATTGGACTAGTATCCATCTCCTCCTGCAACACACACACACACACACACACACACACACACACACACACACACAGAAACACATTAGACCTGGAGATCGACTCACAATATGATGCTTTGGGTTTAGGAATCTGTCCTCACCTCAAACAGAGCCATATTCTTGCCGTCATACTGCTGACTTTTCTCTGCATCACTGGCTGCACTGCTGTTGATGAAAGGACTGCTCTCTTTAGGGTTTCCATCACCTGAAAACACAGAAACACAGACCAGCTGATTTTGGTGAAACTGGATCATATTTTATGGAGAAAATGTTTTCTGGTACCACAGGCGTTTGGATCACCGAGAAGAGGATGTTTTCAGGCTCTGGGTGGAGGGGGAATGTAGACAGGGAGTGGAGTTGAATTTCGGAGACCGAAGAGGACGTTGATGGTTGCCTTGCTAGTTTTTGATCATAAGTGATGTAATCATAACAAATGCATGTGTACAGCAGTCCATATTTACAAATACACAAACAAACATATTATAAAAAACAAACAAACAAATTTCTACCCATTTTTACCCAAATTTCTACTCATTTAAAATGAAACATTATTTTGGTAGTTGAAAATAACAGTCTTAACTCATGGGGTTCTTTTTACCATATCAAACATTTTTTGTGCATTTGATGTGGTTAGGTTTAGTCTTCAGCTTCAAGTAACTATTGACCTTTTCAAACTATTGACATTTTCAAGTGCTGTCAGTGCAATCAAGGCATTTCTAAAGTCTAAAATCAATGTGTTGAAATATACATTGTGAAAAGAAATCCAAAGACTCCATAAATTAAAAGTTATAGAAGAAAAAAACAAAGGGAAAAAAGCGTTTTAAGATGATTTGTCCAGCCAGCTCTTTGTTTGAGTGCTAATCCTGTTTGCATTTCATTCAGGCTCATGATCGGTACTGTATGACTGTCTGATCCCTCCAGCGGTCGCTGCCACACACACTCAATGTTGATATGATTTATAACACCAGAGATCCATTCAACCTGCCTTTCTTCCATGTGAGTCCCAGGAGACACTTTTCTTCAGGCTACGGCAGAAGAATACTAAAGACCTGCTGCAGTGCTTCAGAGCCACTTCACCACACAAAGTTATTTAATTAAAGCTCCTATTGAAATCCTGCACAGTATAAAATAAGAGCTGCTTTAATCATCCACGCTGGTCAGAATCGAACCAAGCTTACAGGGCGAACACCCCGTTAATCCTGCTGGGAAACCTCTCCACGGATGGACGAGGCTAAACAAGGTTAAAGGATTATTATGCTCATTTTCAGTTTTATGCTTTTATTTTGGGTGAGTACCAGAATAGCTTTACACGATTTAATGTTCAAAAACACATATTATATTTCTCATACTGGCCATAGCTCGGCACCTCTTTTCATCCTTTGTCTGATGTGCTCTGTTTTAGCGCTTTCTTCCTCCAGATGTTACAGATAGTTTGCAGCCAGAGAATCACTGTAACTGAGTTTAGCTGCAGATCTACTGTGAATATCACACTAATAATCACTTTTTTGATTAGTTAAGACATGTTGAAGCAGGACGACCACAGCCACCACGCTCTTAACAATTCCTCAGACATCTATGGATGACGTTCTATGGAGTCCATGTTTTACACGGTCTATGGATGAATCCCATGTTTTCTGACAAGCTCCAGCCCACAAAAAATATTTCACAGTTTCTGGGCTGCATTCCAATTTCAGTGAAACTTCATGTAAGGATATTAACATCAGGTAACACTTCTTGATATTTCTCTTTTATTGACTAAATCTTTGCTCAGTGTTCTCTCACATTAATGTATTATCAATAATGTTCACAACATTGTAACAGAAAAAAAAAACATCTTGTTGCTGATTCTCTGTAATCAAAGAAAGAACAAAACTTTATTTGAATTTGTATTCATTGATGCCACTTCAGGTCAGAACAACAAGCTGCAAACACATTATTATTATAATAAAGCCAAAAATAGAGAAAATATAGAATTTATTTGTTGCCTGATGAATGATCAAGTGATACTATCTTTTAGCTCCGTTTTTGGTCTCCACCAACTACTAAGAAAAATGTTCATCAGAATCATCATCAATTGACTTGATTATAAAAATAAAAAATATCGATTAGAGCCGCTTTACCTTGTGGTCAGGTTAGTAAGTAATCATGACATCTGATGTCTAAATTGTAGAAGCCATGATGACTTACAAACCAGCACACAAGAGTTTCATTAGAGGATTAATGTAATGCTCATTTTATAGGATTAAGTCTACACACACACATTTTCTGACGTCTTTCTGCCTCTTTACCTACATCTAAGAGCAAAAACAGAAGAGTATGAGAATCCTGCCCTTTACAGCAAATTAAAGTTTCACCTCAGCAAAGGTATAGTTACAATATGGACTACTATGTCATTTGAAAGCCTGTGCAAGTCCTGCAGCTCCTGGTTGGTGAAAGCAACACAATCAAGTCGTCTCTTTCAGTTCCCCAAGTGGCAGCAGTATTAGACACTAATCTTTAAAGCAAAGAGGAGAGTCAAATACCAGCCAAGCTGCTCTCACACAGCACATAATCCTTTGAACGACGGACTGTTCTCCTAAAGACTCTTTGCAAGTTGCTCATATTCCTGTTCGTATTATTTATCATTCAAAGTTTACTGGTTCATTTATTCATTACAAGAATATTTATTTCATAATGTCCTTTTTATTTATTACATTTTGGCTTCAAAACATTTCACAGTCTAACGTCTGTGTTTTGAGTTCCTGACCCTCCGGGATTTGCAACAACATTTTCATGTTTGTCACGCAATAAAGCCTGTGTGTCAAAGTCATTGACTAAGCAGTGATGGATTCTTGCTGGCGTCCTTGCGATATTACTCGTGGGATGGGAGTGTTGTACAATAAAATCCTGGATTACACTGCAGAACACTCATACACTAATCAAAGCTGTTTCCCCCTAAAGGTCGACAATAATCATCCATTTACAAGCTGTCCAAAAACACGCCTCACTTGTGTATTTCTACCACATCCTCCTCCTCATCCATCACTGCAATCAAAATGACCTTTGGGTGTAACCAAAGGCTTCGCTCAAATCGATGCATTACTGTGACAGAAAAGGTTACAAAAAACATGTAGTAGTGTTGTAGTTTAATTGATTTGTGCACACATCAAGTAACCTAATGTGACAGTAACACGTTATAACAGGGGTCATGCAGCATCTGACTAATTAACTTTAATAAAAACAGCTTCATATTTCTATAAGAGCAGATAGAGTTGTTCTTGGATGTCCTGAAATGCCCTTTTCTATGTATCTGGATAACAGCTAATGCATGAAGTAACTGTGACTTAATGATTAACCAATGGGAGGGTTAGTGGGAGCAAGAGTGATGGTAAATCTGGCACATGCTAACGTGCTGAACCCAAATATCAACAATCTGTCCGATCCCACCTTAAACACACAAGGCTACATTGCTACAGCTGTTTCGTTTCAGTCATGCTAGAAGGTAAAATAGCTCAACAACTATTGGATGGATTGCCATGAAATTTGGTGCTTTAGTTATGCCGACATAATAAACTAAGAATGTGAACATGATAAAAATTATACCGGCTAAACATCAGCATGTTCTGATACACCTGCACCTCATAGAGCGCATTGGTGTATCATGGAGGGTGGCTTCAGTTGGGTATACGCACTTATTTTATTCCTAGGATCACAAAGGCATGGCTGTGGGTCAGTATTCAGTGCATAAATCTTTTCCTCTTTTATGGCTAATGTTGATTTCATATTGATCTTAACTTTCTGATGTCAAGCTGCAGATGTTAAGTGACAACGTGTGGATACTACAGACCCATTGTTGTTGAGATAAATATGCGAGTAGTCTTATATATTATAACACAGGCTGTTTATACTTTGCTGGATGGGCGACTTTGAAGAAAAAATCTGTCACCACTGACAGAGGCAATAGCATAGCTGTGGACTCTTAATCTTGATCTGTTTATCTGTAAAAATGAGCTGCTTGAAATTTTGCACACAGTGCACAGTGGTAATCCTGCACAGGTAAGTCACTGTCGACAGTCACTTTCATCCAATTAAACCTGTTCTTTACCCCTCTCTTCACAAATCCTCCTGCCCCAAAGGGAAAGATCTGCTCTCTCTGTGAGGGCTCAGCTGTGTGAAACCTAAGATACTAGTGAGTCTGTTTCTTCTGCAGGTCTACGTCTTATTCCTCAGAGCACAAAGGCCTCGATTCAGCATTAATTGGACCGCTGTCTAGTTTTGAAGTAAACTTGCATTTTCCACTACATTTTTATTTCCAGCAACAACTGTTGTTTCTTATACCACTAGTTTTAAAGTGACTACTAGCAATAATACTTTAAGATCACACTATCCCCTTGAGAGTTGAGAGTTTTGTAGAAAAGCAGAAATTCCTCACATTTAAAGAGTTGAAACAAGGAAGTATTTGGTAAAAACCCCACAAATAAATGAATATATGAGCACAACATGAATTATCATCAATGCTTCTTGAAGTTTTACAGCACCATTACAAGCACTTTTAGGATTTTGATAATCTGACTGTGGATAATTTGTTTTGAATTTGACTGTTTTGGGCTTTCAAAAGAAGATCTTCTTGAGTTTTAACCAGCACTAAAAAACTGATCATGTTGCATCAAAAGATTTTACTCCTGGTTACCAAAGCTCTTAATGGCACTGTGACATGTATCAGACATGATTTCTTTTTACGGTATAAGCCTTGCTGATCTGTCAGCGCAAAGTCACATCACTTCAATCTTTTGTAAATATGGTGAAAGTTTAGGCACCTAAGTATTAGACTAACTCTAATAATGTTTCTTTAAAAGGAAATGTAATGTTTTATTGCAGTTTCTTTGTAACTTTCTTATAGATTTTCTCATATTTTTGTCCTGATATTTTATCTTATCTCTTTACTGTCGCACTATACTCTGATGCAGCACAAGTGGGACGCTGCACTGAATAAAAAATCAGACCACAGTTCATGTAGAGGTGATCTTTAAAAATAACCAAAAGTTTTAAAAGGAGAACTGAGTCATCTAGTCTGGTAGAGCTACCTGTGGGCTTTAATGCAAGAAGAAGAAAACATTTGTCTGTGGCACAAGCAGAAGTGCTCTGCCTGGGGATTTTAATGTCTTTTGAGCTCACAATATCTTTAAGGCGATCAACAAAGTAGCTCAATAAAGCAATAATTCTGTCCAATAATCCAATGCAGGGCACGTCTGATGAAATCAGAGCACAGACAACCCTTTCTCTTTGATTACGCAACATGGAAGAATAACTGGCACGGAGATTAACAAGTGTTGAAAGTGACCTACATAGATAAATTTCTGCAACTGAAGAGATCTAAGAGGTTTATACAGGTGTTAACAGCACTTAAGATTTATCTGTATACAGTTGTAAAAGCTTCTGATACATGAATATATCCATAAAACTGACTGTAAAGAGGCCCTGCAGTACTACAACTGCAAAATAGCAAGGATTCAATCATTTAAATCAAAGTTAAATGTAAAATATTAAAATTACATATGTAATAAAATATAATCCAGAAGCAGACATGAAGTACAGAAAATAAAGAAGCTCATTAAAGCACGGACATGACATCACACAGTGACTGTGTTTGAGGTGGCAGGTTGTTATGGGGTTTATGTGAACATGTGAAGCAATAACACACTGTGCGGACTTTGTCTTTAATGTGTGGGTCATATCAGGGCAACCCGCCCCGTCTGACCCATATTCCTCATGTCCACAGGAAATTTATTGTCCCAGGACGAGCTCTTTTGTATTCCTATGCCTGCACACAGACACACATACACACATACAATCACTAAAGCATGTCTAAAACGCAATATTGCATTGCTGTAGTCAGCGTTTAATGGCTTATAAGAAGTGAAAGAAGGCTCAATCAGTAGGTTGTAGGTTAATATCCATATAACTGAAGTTTGACTAGTGTTTTCAAAGATTGCTCTACTGGGGAGCCAGGAATCAAACCAGTATCGAACCTTCTCATTACTAGACGGCCTGCTCTACAGTCTGAGCCACAGCCCCGGCCGTTTTGACAAGCAAGACAAATATGTGGAATAAAAATCTGATATCTGTGGTTCTGCTGCATTGATTTTGATAATTTTGACTTTTGAAAGTCCATCTCAAGTCAAATAATCATACAGGAGTGCAATCCTAAATCAATGCAATACTCTTTTAAAATGCAGTACTTTAAATCTACAGCGACACAGAGGTTTGGATGCAGACCTGATTGGCCAAAGAAAGTCTTTATAGGAGTCTGAGCACTTTTACCATCTTAATGGCAGAGAAAGAGAATCAAAAGTTAAACAGAGTGAAGTTATTAAACTACAGATTTCTAATTATTACATTTGCGGTCATTACAAACTGTTTGCCATCAGTTACTGTGTGAATACAGAGATCATTAACTGGAGCTCAGCTCTGCTTCTATATGAACCTATGACATCTCTATCTGTTTAGCTGATTTAAATGATTATGTGCTACTAATGGATAACTAATAGATAATCCTTATATCTACATCCCTGTTTTAGGACAGATAGTTGAGACTTGTTGATAAGAAGTGGTCAGCTCAGAAAGACGACAGAACCTGGAAATGTTTTTAACGAGGAGGCAGGCAGAAATGTGACTATGACTTGACCGCAGCATGCAGATGAAAGGCAGTGGGCGGTGTAGATTTGTACCCTTTATGTGACACGGCTATTACAAAATGGACAGTTTATGCGGCTTTTAAAAGCTTAATAGGACACAAGCTCACAGGGATTATGTAGCAGCTGCTGGAGGCCACAGAGGAAGGCAGAAATTAACTTGTGCATGTGAGAGAACTGCATAGCAACCTCACGATTACATCAACCACACACATACCTCATTCATTTTCACCTCGCCTGCTGTAACTCAGGAATTAAAGCTAATTCCATGAAGTCATTTGTTTAATTTAAATCTGTCTCCTCACTGGCGCACTCGTTCTCTGTCTGTGTCTCTGTCTCTCAGGCAGCAGGGGTGTGATGCAGCTCTGCCAAAGGCTGACTGACTTTAGATGTAAAACCTGTAGGAGCAATATTATATGTTCATCTCTCTATAACGAATAAATATATCCACTGTTTGTACTGTTTGAACTCTCTTTCTGAAAGTGATTTTAGCCATAATATAATATCCCATCTGTGCATAATTTGCCCAATATTTAGTTTATGACCTTATACCTGCAAAACTAATGACATGATATCATATTAGTGGTGCTGCAAAATACTGATATCGACGATAAACTTGATATTTAAAAATTAAATATTGATATTAATCCAGCTTCTTTCTACACACGCTTTGTGGGTTTTTACTAAAGTGTACCATTCCCTTTATTAGGAGATTAAACCGAACTGAAATGCCAGTTGACACGTCCTCAACAGTCCTGACTTGCTGCTTTTAATTTGGAGTTTCTCCTTCATTTGTTCTCCTGTCTCGCTCCTAAAGCATATTAAACACTGCTCTTACATCCCTCCATTATCCGTTAGAAGTCATTCAGCGTTCAAAACAATCTGCGGGTTTCTTCAATCTGCGAATTGAGCATAAAGTCACATGAAGTTGGCTTTGCAAAAGCAGCCAGACCTTAAAATAGCTGGTTAAACTCTCTAGGGAGGTTGATCGATCCACTACTTTGGTCCTGACCATGGAGAGTATAAATATGGACGCCACCCACAGGTTTCTGAAGAGCCATTTATGAAGCTCAGTGCGGTCGCTCTAGCCGCTGCCATTTTGGCAGTCCTGCCTCTGCTGCCTTCCGGCTAATCTAAAAATAGGCAAAGACGTGGATCATCAGTGGAGCTGAGGTGGGTTAGGGTTAGTTAATACCACCTGGGTGCTCAAACAAGCCACCTCTGACGGCACCCACCTGTTAATCAAAGCTGACACACCTTTAATTATGTATGTTCATTTTAACATGGGGGCTTATGGAGAATGAATTAGTTTGTAGCTAGCTTCAAGTGGCCGTTCATGGAACTGCAGTTTTTGGCGCTTGCATGTTGGCTTCACTTCATAGACACGCAGGTTGCCGCTTGGTCCTGACTGAAATATCTCAACAACTTGGACGGATTGATATGAATTTTGGTTCAGACATTCATGTTCCTCTCATGAACTGTGATCACTTTAAAATCTTAAATGAAAATTTAAACCAATACTTTTGTTTATGACCACGTCAGTTTACTACTGCTAAATAGCAAATGTTAGCATGCTAATAGACCAAATTTGCATGGTGAACATTGTAGACTGTCACAGCTTTACATTTGTTTTGTGTTTCCTTTTTTATTTTGTAGTTCTCCCCTGTCTGTGTCTTGCATGTCTACTTCCTGCCTTGTTTTCCTGCCTGTTTCTGATTATGCACCTGTCACCTGATGTCCTGCATGCTTATTTAGTTCCTGTGTTTCCTTTGTTTCTTTTTCTGTCTGTTATGTTTATCCCCCCACCAGTAAATGATTAAAGTTTCTTTCTGTGCTCATATCTTGTACCTCTCTGTACCTCTATGTCTGCATTTTGGTCCACCCCATAACCCCAGAAATACTGGCAGTAGTGACAGTAGTAAAAAACAATATTGTCTCATTTGACAACATCATGATATTTAATTAATTTTATTATCATCTTCTTGAGGGATGAATGCATGCCTGCAGTTTCCAAAGTGTCTCCACTTCACCCAACATTTAATGTTAAGCAGCAGGAAACACTTTCCTTTGTGCTCCATTGATTTCCAGACATGCATGTTAAATTGTATTTAGCTGCACTTTATGCAAAGCAGGTGACTTGTGGATCATTTATATTTGCAGTCTTTGTAAATATTCCACTAGACTGAAAAATTGTGGTGATGCAAAATTTAGCTGACAGTAATTTGCAACAGGTTTTTAGTTTGTCAACAAGACAGAGCTGAAGAGAAAAATCCATGAATGACAGTAAGTACTTATTATAAACACTTTCTTTCAGCTGCCTCACATGTTAAATTTGCATAAAGTCCTCTTGTTTACGTGATGGATGTATATAACTTCATCACTAGCAATGCTTACCAGTCCCAAGACATACAAACATATGCACGTAAACTTAAAACAACTTGTCAACAGCTCTCACCATGACGTGTCAGAAAAGGAAAAAAAAGGTGAAAAACTGCTAAAAATTAGAACCAGACTCAACATTTCCAGATGTGAAGCTTTTTCGTGTTAAACAAAACAATGTTGTTGCCTCCGAAATCATTTTACACTTCTGCCTCTTCCAAAACATAAGAGCGTGTTTGCCAAAACAGAATAGTGCTCAGTTACTGGTGAAACTTGGCATTCCTTGTATAACTCAGCAGCTAATGAGACCACCCAGTTCCTGTGTTTGTTCACATGCTTGGATTTGCATTAGGCTCAACTGAATGAAAGAAATATTATATTTCTAGCTAAATACAACAGATTTTACACTTGGATAATCTGATTACTCCATCTGCTCAATACTAATAAGTCCTGATAATAAGGGTTAGGCTTAGGGTTAGTGATTATCACAATGACCCTCCCTGAGTCGACGATGTATGTGATTTGATATAGAGAGTCAAAGGCAATGCACTGGTCAACGCTTATCACTCAGGGTCCATCCCACTATCACCATCCTCACATTATAAAGGGGAAAAGTGGGAGAGGTAAGGAGAGGAAAAGAGGGTGTATTAAATCCTTGGTGTTGTTGTATGTTGTTGTAGTATCCTTAGTAGATGTTTGCTTTGGGGATGGTTCAGGTCCAACAATAAGGTGTTGGAAGTTGAGTCCAGGTGGTAGAGCTGGTCCCAGAATTCTAGAGGTAAGTGTGGGATAGGAAGTTGTTGTGTTTGGGGTTAATAGAGAAATTGCTAAAGAAGATCCAAATCCTAATGGTTATGCTGAAGCAACGGGTTCTGATGGTTGGGATTAGGTCAATCCATCTCCGGGCAGGTAGTGGATCCAGGTAAGTGGTTAGGTTTAGGAATGAGAGGCTAAGTGGCAAGGGGTCAAAATGGTTAGGGTTAGGACACCTTGGGAGAGACGATGTGTCTGAAGTTGTAAATTGGAGATCTGAGATCGGGGTTAAGCAGGAGGGTTAGGGTTAGGAGTTGACGCATTAATAACTGATAAATAACTGATGTTTTCTACCTTAGTGGGAAGACCGATCACTGTGTGTCCGAGTGCACCATCGTATGTAAATTATAATTGCTGTTAGGCGACTTAATTTCATGAATCTTAAAGGAAAAGCTCCACATTTATGGAAATTAGACAATTAGAGAAGATGGTGGATATCATGTTCATGTTTGTACACTGAATATGAAGCAACTGCTGTGAAAGTAAACTAGACTGAAGACTATTCACTTGTTTCTGTTACTCTGTATGCATCTGTAACTGTATTTATCTAAATACCACATGTTCTTGGAAGACACTGTAGAAGGAGACGTCCTGCCCTTGCGACCAGCTTGTGGCCTCTTGTATTTATTATAAGTGGTGATATTGGTGTTAAACATTTTCTATTGGGTGACTGTCTTGAATGAACAACAGAGGCTCACTCGTGTGTTTTCATAGCTCCAAAACAAACAGTGAGTTCTTCTCCCCTTTGAGACTTCTGGTTGACTTCTTGTGATAAGGTTCGTTGTCTTCTATATTGTAATTGTAATATAATTTACCTCTTCAGTGCTTTGTGTTTTTTCCCCCTCACTGTACGCTGAGTGCTTGCAGACATGTTAGCAGCTGGCTAACTCAGTATAACTCTGTCCAAAAGTAACGGAAGTGTAAAAGCAACAAATCTCTATTGTATGTGCGGTTACATGCCAGACATTTTCTTGGTCTGCAGTGTCTGCAGGTTTCCAGGTAATGGGACCAGACCAGGAAATAGTTTTGTAAAAACTTCAAAATGAGACCTCATTTGTGGATTTCTATACAAAGGTATTTCGAACTTGTTAAATCAGTGAACTTTAGAGATGCTGGTAGATTTTGTTACCTTCAGACAGGCTTGTGCTAAGCTATGTTAGCCAGCGGATGGTAGTTGTTTCATATTTAACACAAAGTGGAATTCTCGGCTAACTTGAGAAAAAATAAATACTTGTATTTCCCAATATGTCAAACTTTTGGTGCAGTACGTGAGCCAGTCTTTGGTATTGAGGTCAGAATGTTTGTACACTCATCCACCACCATGACCATCTTAATACCAACCACTTTTTACAGTGGTAAGCCAATGAGATTGTCATGCCAGCGGCTGCTGAATAAAGAACAGCTGGTTTTGAATTTGGACAAACAACCAAAGCTGATTTTCTGGCGAGACAGCCTTTAGAAGAAAACACAACAGTGGAAACAGAAAGTGTTTTTAGGTTTCAATTACAATACCAAAATGTTTTTTGGAAAAAACACAAGTCCAAATGACTTTCAGGCCTCTGCAATTTTTCTTAGCAGCCACCATCTAGTTGTGAAAGCAGGAAAACAAGAAACTGGAAACAGATTTATTTTTTGGATATTACTCCTCTCCTTAATCAGTTGATTAATGATGGATTCAAGCTGTTTCCCATAATAAACGCCCCCACAGCATATCTGTTTCAGAAAAGGTTGAACCAGCAAAATGTTTGTAGTGACTCATCTTTTTTTTTTTGGCCTTTTTGAGCTTTATTTTACAGAGACAGCTTGAAGAGTGATAGGAATGTAGGGAGAGAGAGATGGGGAATGACATGCAGGAAAGATCCACAGGTCGGATTTGAACCCTGGGCCGCCGTGGCAAGAACTGAGCCTTTGTACATGGGGCCGTTGCTCTACCAACTGAGTTAAACGACACCCCTGTAGTGACTCATCTGTACGCCGAGCTTCAGTTTATTCCCCATGTTTGTCCCAAAAGGGAAACATCAAATGATTCACCCACAGCTGGCAGCACTCCTGGGTGTATGAAGGTCAATAAGGGTGATTTGATCATATAACGTAGAGGAAAGGGAACCTTGTGATTTACTGGTAAACTTTCCCTCAATCCCACCTTGTCAAGCTTCTTTTCTCTCAATAAATGATCTATTTGTTTACACTCGAAATAAAACCTTTTTTTGGGACACTCATGCAGGTTGTTTCAGTCTTATTTTTCAGTCTCATATTTTCCCTGGATGGAAACTGATGTCACTCCCAACTGATGTTTAATTTCCTTTTAAACAGAAATGAAAATGAAAGTAGAATTAAATAAAGGCCCCTTACTATGATGACACATATTAATGTTACAGTCACTGATAGTATAAAGAACCCACAGGTTTCTGAAGAGCTGTTTTGAAGCTCAGTATCTGGTGGCTCTGGCCGTCACCATCTTAGCAGTCTTGCCTCTTTTTTGCCTAATCTAAATATCATTAAAGACCTGGATCATCTGCGGACCTGAAGCGGGCTGGGTGGTCTAATAAGCCATCTGTAACATCAACCACCTATCAATCAAAACAGCCATGCTGTTAATTATGCATAACTTTAAGCCTTAATATTATTTAAACAGGTGAGTTAAAATAAATTCAGACTCAGTACAGTTGTCACGAACGGGGAAATTAGCTATAGAGACGAAAACTGTTTTTTGTACCAGGCTGTAAACATGTTTATTTCTGCTGTGAAGTTGGACATTTTAACATGGGGGCTTATGGAGACTGACTCACTTCTGGAACCAGCTTTAAGTGGACGTTTGAGGAACTGCAGTTTTTGGGACTTCCACATTGGCTTCACTTCACAGCCACAAAGGAAGGAGGTTGCTGCTTGTTTATAGCGTGCCATGTTAACTGTGTTCTGATATTACATCATCTACAGTAGGTCAGTAAAGTGTTTATCTCATCCAATAAGAAGACATGGCAATAATGATGCTGTAGGTGGATTTATATTTAAATAAAATAGACCACATGCATACATTAAGCACATTGAATTGGATCAATCCATATAAATGTGCACAAGATGTCGAGACCTTGTAAATCCAACTTCGACATTGTGACCTTCTGACTCTGTATGGATTAAAAGTCAGTGTCTGACACACTCTTCATTCAGCCTGGACAACACGTCAGAGGATTACTGATAATCACTGACGTGACTTTTCCTGTTGCTCACCGTTCAACCCTGCTCTTACCCTGGTAATACATTTCCGCCACACTCTGGAGGTAAAAGGTAAGTCAAACAAATGCAGACAAATGCATGCAGTTAAAGGAGGATACATCAGTGAAATTACAAGGAAGCAGTAACATAAAAATCCTATAAAGAGAGCAGCTTTACATAATGCAGCACTCCTCTGCAATGAGATAATACGAGATAATACCTGATGCGCAGTTACACGACAGTTCATGTCCACTACCAGTTGCCCACATGGAAAGGAAAGATCAATGAAACACAAACAAATATATACTGTATATTACACTGTTGCTGTGGCTAATTATAATAAAACTGTTGAATTTTTTTTTCCTAATTTTGCCTAGAAGGAGGTTTTCTGTGCATCATTCGCCCACCTGTGCTAATGTGTCGGGTGACCCTTCTCTCTCAGTGAAATTACAATGGTGGACACTCTGTATGAACGTATGGGCAATCAGACAAATTGATTTAGATTCAAACACCAGTGGATGAGCTAACGACATCTGGCAAGCAGATTAAGTCCATCTCGGCTGGCTTTGGTTGTGTTACGCAGGAGAGGAGGTGCATACATATCAGACAATGGAAGAGTTCGACATTCTTAGTATTTGTTTAAGTAGAATCAATTGATTTGTTCCTTGTCTGTTTTGTTCTGTGATCTATCAATCATTCACCTGAGAGACAGAGAGCACAAGTGACTCTCCCTGACTGAGAGGCAATTGAGTTAAAACAGTCCTGTCGGAAGTGATTCATTTTAGCACTGACTGATAAAAGCGATCAGCATGTTGAAAGGCATTCCCAACCTGGCTGTCAGGACATCCACTAAAGGTCATATGATAAATCTGATGGGTCAGGAGATAATTAACAGAATGGGAGAGAAAAGTAAACACTGGATTCTGCTTTAATCAGCAGGAGGAGGAATTTATAACTTAGAAATAGATGTGGCATTACCATATGAGACCCTACAAGAGCATATATATATATATTTTTGCTCACACGCGGTGTCATTACATGTTTTTATATAAAAGCAGCCCAAAATCTGACATTGACATGAGCTTTGTTTATCTCCTGCACCAGCTGCCCGAGAGGATACAAGCAGTATTTTGATTCTGACGGGTACAGCTCCATTAAAAATCCTGTGACTCTACAGTAGTGTAAACATTTTAAGACTTCACTGTAGATTTGCGATGTACTCAAGATATAAGGATGGATCAAGAT
Source organism: Miichthys miiuy (assembly GCA_036365135.1). Lineage (NCBI taxonomy): Eukaryota > Metazoa > Chordata > Actinopteri > Sciaenidae > Miichthys > Miichthys miiuy. Next base: position 12,180,379 of record CM071606.1, on the reverse strand, counting down.
TAGTCGCCTTGCTCAAGCACACTTTGAAAACTAGCCTCTGTATATGTGTCAGTGTTCACTAGTTTGTGGTTGTGTTGACTTTTCTGCAGTATTTCCATTATATACGACTTTATATTTCTACTACTGCATTGCAGGAGGTTGTATTGTACTTTTCACTTCACTACACTTGTATCTATAGTTACAAGTTTCTTTTCAGATTTGCATTGTTATAGATCCAACTACCCAACAGTATAAAGTGATAAAAATTAGATCCACTTTGACGGCACTAAAATGCATCAGTAATAAAACTATAATAATATATAAATATAATTTGAATATAACATTTTCAATGGTGCCACTACGTGTACTTATACTTAGATTTTCTAATACTTGATGTATTTAAGTATGAAACTCAATATCAAACACTGCTTCCACCACTGTGCAGTCCAACACAACACCAACTTTAACTACAGCCTCACAAAGTACCAGAACGTTGATACAAATAACATAAAAAATCAAAACATAAGCCTCACAAATGTATGAAACATTGCAGGATATTTGTATTGAGTTTCATTACACTGCAGAGATGCACCTATTAATCTGGTAACTCAGAGTATTCTTTTTATATTTACGTCACCACTCAAAGAAAAAATGTCCTTTAGAGAAGGAAATCTGCTTTTATTCTTCTGTGAGGCAGCTCCCACACATACAGAAGGCTACTCATCTGTCCTCACTGCGAGCTGTACAAAATGCAAAATGATAATGAATTCTTAATGGACACTCATTTTTAAAACAAATAATAAAAAAAAAAAATTAATGGAGCACAAGCTAAAACTAAAAGAGTATAGGCACATCAATCTGGAATAAACAGATACGAGAAAAGTCAAACAAAATAAAATGAAACATGTCAAGGAGCAAACATGCACCTGAGTTTAACAATGATAAATTCCTCTGTTCACCTCACATCACTCCAGTTGAACTTATTGATTACAACTCATCCATTTTTATTGCCAGTGGACAGCATCCAGCAGCCTCCAGGGATCTCATAAAGCCACCATCTTGCCTGCTCTGTTAAAACAGGCAGGACTATAATAAAATGGCATTTCTATCCAGGTGTAACCCCAGTTTGGTCATTAATATATACTCTTGTTTTGTATGCTCTGATCATATCGTGATCACACACCGCTTGCACCACGAATGCCACCTCATTCTTCACCCCTGTGGTGTAATGGTGTAGCTCAAATCTTGACCTTTAAAAAGCAAAAGGTCATTGTCCCTCTGTTGTGTAGTCTAATGCACATAAGGAGTTGAAATTCCTGGCATAGTGTTTGGCATATGTACAGTGTCTGCCTCATGTAACCATGTCATTTATATCTTAGTTTGCAGTGATGTTCTATTTTATTTTGAAGGTTTGGTTTTCAACCTTGCATGTCTGTCCATCAGTCCACCACTTTGGATGAGACTAAAATATCTCAGCAACGATTGGATGCATTGCCATATGATTTTGTACGGACAGTTATGGTTCCCAGAGGATGAACCCTCTGACTTAGTTGATGCTGATTTTTCCTTTAGCATGACCAGCATGTCAAAGCTTTTACTTATCCCACCAAACATCTCAGTCTACTGGATGAATTAGCAAACTTTGTACAGACATTTATGATTTCTAGATAATGTTTTTGTTTTTGTGATTACTTTTCCTCTAGCACTGCAAATGTTTGCACTGCAGATAGTAGCATGCTAAAAAGCCAAACTATGGTGATAAATACGGTAACTTTAGCATGTTGACTTAAGCATTTAGCTGAAAGCACCACTGTGCTAAACACTGTTGGTATTACATAAATTGGGTATAACTGGAAAGCTCAGATTTTTATGGATTTAATGAACCCAATTGAATTAATGTGCAATGTTATTCCTCACTGTAGACATTTCATTGTAGTAAGGCCAATTCTTTTTAACTTAACCTCACTGTATAAGGTGACCTATTGTAACTTCTAGGATAATCAGAACTTTGTGAACCTGTGCAACCGCAAACTCGAGACCCAGGGCATTCAGAATAAGCAGTCAAATGTCAAATTTGCTCCAAATCTGTATAACAAATCATATCAACCCAAAAACCGCTGGAATAACTAATGAGACATAATAGAGCACGGCACTGGGCATCATATGCTGAATTTATAATGTACTAAGCTAAGCTATAAACTCTCAACTTTCAATACTTGGATAGACACCTAAACAAAATGTGTTTATTACTCATTTCTGACCATAGTGCTGAGCTGAGCTGCAGCTTAGATTAATCTTCAGGCTTCCAGTTTTTAGATGATGTATATTCTACTTCTGCATTGTATATACAGCTGACCTGCTATCGCCCCCTGAACAAATCCCTTAACCCTTCTAAAAACATGTACGTAATACAGGGAGGAGTGTAGTGGAGGAGGTTAAATAAAACCATTTCAGTCTCTTACAAAAGACTTAAATGAGAACAGCTTCAAACCTCCACTATTAATGTGTAACATGATCAAATCTACTGAGTAATTATTAGATGGATGACTACGCAAGATGATTAAACGTTTTCTGGAGCAACCATGTTTTTTTTGTTTAATTACCAGATATTTTTAGCCTTTATAATGCATGAGGGAAAAAATTTACTTAAGACGACGACCCACAGCAAACCAAAACCAGAGAAGATCTCTGTAACACCTCAGGTGATTATACTATGTGTGAAAATGATCAGCAATGGGACAACTAACACTTTCCAATAAAAGTAACATTTATTTCCATCAATAAATACACAAGGAAAATGAGCTAGCGTAAAACTAACATATTGTATTTGGGAAAACCATCTTTAAGAATGTATTTGTCTTCATGGTAAATAAGTAAGTAAGACAACGACTGAAAAAAACTAAGTTATAAGATGCTGTAACAACTAACGCTGCAACAAATGAATATTATATAATTATTATTTTCTTAATTAATGTTCAGTCCATAAAATATTAAATATTGTGAACAAAAATGGCATACACACTTTATCAGAGACTGAAGCAATGTCTCTAATTTCTTTGTTTTGCACGACCAACGGTTGAAAACCTCCTCGAAATATTTAAAAGAAAAACAGTGAATCTTCACGTTTGAGATGTCAAAAACAAATGAATATATTTGCTTTTCTAAAACGATTAAGTGATGTATCAAATTAATTTTTTTGTTAATTAATAAATTCATTGTTGCAGCTCTAGTAACTAATGAAAGCAAACTGACGGTGAACAGATTTAGGTGAAAAAGGTTGTCCTGCATCTTAACGAAATTACAATATGAATGTAAAGGTGCATCTAAGACATATTTGCATGCACGTTTAGGCACACTCAGACTGCGTATATACACACACATACACAAACATATACACAAATACAGAGCCACACATATGCACTATTATGAAAGGCAGATATTGCCCTTGGCAAGATGCTCTTGATGGGGAGAGACATGAATGAGTTTGAGAGTGAAAAGCTGGTTTCCCCCAGACGCTCTACAGGGGCTGCACTCAATCCACCAGAAACCTTTTTGTAGAGTGCTAAAAGTATTTGACATGGATGTATGAATTTACAGACTGAACCTCTGGTTCTGGTTCTGACTACATCTAAAACCCCATTATACTGATGTTAAATTCATCCATACTCTGATTAAAACAGCTCATTTTAAATAAAATTTTTAAAAAAAGCACTGAACCAACAAAAAAAGGAAAAAGGAAAAAGGTTGAGCAGATGGATGGTGACATACGCAACTTAGGAGGTGCAAAGCATGAGAGTCAAGTGAAAGTGCTATGGAGCAAATCCACTTGTCGTTTCCATTCTCTCAGCATGTGAAACATTAATATTTGTGTCTAATAAACCACTCAGATATGCAACCAGAGCTGAAAGAGTTTGCAAGTTTCCTTTGTCCATTTCTGTCTTTCTCAGCTCGTCGCACACCCAAAGGCAGAAGGACTAACACTTATCTCTGTATCCCTGAAATGACATAATCTCGGTTCCCTAACTTTCCCTAACTCACACGTGTACGCTCACACATTCAGCACCCACACTGACACTCACACACCTACGCAAATTGACGCACCCACATCCACACACTGCCACACACACACACACACAAACCTCTCTCATCTCATCAGTCTGTGGCAGGTTTCGTCACTCACCCTGGCTGTTGGATCCCCCCTCTCCCTCCTCGCAATCCGTCATGTTGTTCAGCATCCTCTCTCCTCCTCAGGCTGTGCACACTGAGCACAGCTCTTGATCCTGTTGCTTAGAAAAAAAAGCTTTGGGTGGGCTGGAGCCTATAACAAGATGCGCTTTACTTCTGCGTCTCACTGCCTTTTTCCTCTTCTCTCTGGTAGCTGGTTAAAAAAAAGCACCAGAGAAAGGAAAGCAATAGTTTATTCTCCCTTTTAATTGTCTTGTGTGTTGCCTGATTCCCTGTGTCTCTCTTCAGGAGGAGGATGGAGATACTGAGTGAAGCTGCAGGGGAGAGTTGATGATGGTGCTCGGTGTCACTCACATGCACGCTCTCGGTCTCCGTGCGCCACTCGCCCCCCAGTCAGTGTAGTCAGAAGGTATTATCCCTCCCTCCCTTCCTCCTCCTTCCTCCCTCCCTCTGTCTTTCTGTCCCTCATGCATGTTCATCATCATCCATCTCATCATGAGAGAGGGATGGATGGATGAAGAGGGATTGCGAAACAGAGGGGATGCACATCAAATGACAAAGTACTGCCTCCTGAGCTTAAGCATCTCCTTTGATGTTCTTTTCAGATAGAAGACGAGATTCCATTTCATTACTGCGTATTCATCCCTCTTTTGTTATTTCTCCCCCACCCTGCTTCTCTCTTTTATATTTTCCTGCGTGGTCATGGGCCATTATCTGTGGAAGAGCTGCAGGCAGCACTTGTATAACTCTGCAAACTTAAAATGCAAACCTCTCACCGTCACAACACACACTGGTTGAACTGCCCTGGTGTTTGGTCTCTTGGATTGAGCATGGGAGAGAGTTTTCTTCTCTGAATTTTAGCTTTTATGTTTGTTTTTATTTGAAATCTTTATCTAAAAGACTGAATTCATAAGTGTAGTGCAGTAATGGGAAATATATCATAGGCTATCCTTATATTATTTCATTATACTTGTCCTCCTTGATCTAAGTGCTGGATTTAATACAATAAATCACATCGTGCTGATAGATTGAAAAATGTCATTGGTATTTCTTTAAAGGCCCTGGACTCTTTCCGTATCTATTTAACAGGGAGAAAGTACGGGTGAGCTTGTTTTAGATTACAGATTAGATTACTAGGTACTTAGTCAATGCACAACTGTCCACATTGTTAACACCTGATGATCCCAATAGTTTAAATTTTTTGTCCTAAACAATGCCTTAAAATACTTTAGATTAGATTTAACAACTATTAAACCTGAAATTGTTGTTGTTGTTGTTCTTCTTCTTCCTCTTCTTTTTCTTCTTCTTATTATAGATTGGATTGTGGTATAAAAAAGGAGAGGTAAATTAATATTGCATTAAGAAGCTGCCCATGCTTTAGCTACTGGACATGTGTCTTCACAGACCATAATATTTTACCAAGACAACAAGTAAGATTTCTATCTTATAAATTGCAATTACTGCACGGGGGTCACCTAAGCTCCAGTGAAATTTCAATTTGTAAGGAAGACAGCATCATGCAGCTGTGGAGAGGTGGCTTAATGAATACAACTGATGGATCATGACAAATGACAAATGAGGGACAGAAAAGGGATGTGGCACAGCTGGTTATTGGGGGGCAAAAGGGACAAAATAAGAAGAAGATTTGAGGAGTAAAGTGAGGAGAGGCTTGAAGATGAGACACATGCAGGTGGCTGTTAAAGACTAAAAAGCTGCAGCCTTGTGGAAACACAACATTCTTGTATGGTGTTTGTATCATCCCTTACTGAAGTTTAGAGAACATCTCTAATCCACTAAACCTGCCTAGTGATAAAGATAGCCAAATACCAAAAACACAACTGGCATTTAATGGATGACAGGAGAAAAAAGAAGAAGCTTTTTTTTCAAACCATTAGTGTTTGTATGCTTTATGCATTATGTCACAGTGAACTGTGTGCCCATCTCTGCGTAGATGATCCCTGAGTTTTGGCAGATGTTCAAAGAGAATTATCCTCACTGACTGGCACCAGCTACAAACTGCATCATGTTCACTTGTGTCAAGCTGCAGCGCTGATATTTTAAACACCATGCAGTCTTCCAGCTCCAATGCAATTACTACCAGACATGGAGAACAAGGAGAACTGATAGTAGATGGAGACTGAGAGATTATAGAGTTGCTGACAAGAGAAGAAGAGGCCATTTATAAGGATAATAGGGCATTTTAGATAATCGAGCATGTTACCAATAGTGAGAGGAGATAACAGAAGCAACACAGAGAAGACAGACAGCTTGTTAGACTTCAGGTAATCAGAGTCTAATTACCAGATCTAAACTGGGGCAAGGTCTATGATAGCTGGATTTATAATACAAGCAGTGACATTTCACTGGTATTTATTTACCTATAAAGTCCTTGTTGGAGAAATGTCCTCATATATGTCTTACTCTCTCACCCTTACTGAGTTAGTTACACTTAAAAATAAAATCAAAACACTCCCTGTAACCTCAAGAACGAGCTACATCAGCCTAAAACTGCACTAATTTAAACTGTAATGTCTATTTTATTTTATTTATTTTTTGCTTATTTACACATCCAGCAGATACGGATTGATATGGAGTTATGTTTCTCAACACCTGACAAATTTATGTCCAATATTCATCCTCCTTTCAGCTCTGTTTTGATCTCTTTGGTTTCTCCACCAACCTCTAAATGCCCCACAGTGTTCATCAGCTTGTTGCCAACTTTGTCTGGCCGCTGTTTGATACTGGAGAGGTAGTGTAAATTGGGTTTTTGGAGCTTTTTCTCTGAAAACAGCTGCCTGCTGTGGCAAAAACACAATAATGTGAGAGTGAACCGAGACCAATAAGTAGTAAAATAATACTAAAAAATAATGTAGTAAATGTGCGATAATACCCTGAGCTGTGGACAGTTGGATGGATTTCTGAGATTTCATACACTTGGTTTAATCTATTGTTCATATGATAATATTGATTATAGGAGCTTTAAGTAAATTCAGTTATGATCTGTTATTTTATGTACAAGACCATGTCTGTACTATCTTGTAGGCTGCATGTACACCAAGTTTGCGTGTGTCCTACCTCAGTGTTTCCCTGCCATGTCAGTGAGAGAGGGCTGTTGGCTGGGCTTTGATTGGCAGAGAGCCTGAGAGCTATCTTCATCTGGGCCAAGCGGCTTTAGCTCTTAACCCATGGGCACCTCCCTCCCTCTCTTCCCACCTCCCTCACCGCTGCCTGTCTGCTTGTCTGCTCCTGCTGCACATGTGGCTCTGGATACTACTGTTCACACACTCATTTGCACCTATGTTGGTATCCAAAAGCATGCAAACACACGCGACACACAAGCAAATTACTTACAAAGAAACCTTTGCAAACACACAAACACACACACACATGCGCACGGACACAAAACACACTGGGGTGAACTTTCTGATGCCCTAATCCTGCAGATTAAGGCCATGAGCACTGGATTGAAATCCACTTTTATTTCTCCTGATCAAGCGCAGGGCCTGTTTCGTGGCTCCCAGTTCTTTATTCGGTTCTCTGGCAGCTGAGCGCCCAAATGACATCTAACCTGTGTTACACACCGACAATATTCAGTCAAAAAACACAACAGACAAAGAACAGAGTAGGTTTAAACCAGAGATCGATCAGTGCAGTTTGCTCAGGAGGCTTTGTTAAACACAAGAATGGCGAGGCCAGCACCAATTAAATGGTATAAATATAGGAAAAATTTCTACCATTAAAATGGACAATGAAGTTGAAAAAAATATATATATATTTTTTATATATTCTGCATTGTCCTAGTGGAGATTATCCAAGTGTAGTACAGTACATGCTTTTTTTAGGTATTATACAAGTTAATCTTTTTAAATAAACAAACCAAAGCAACATAAAACAAAGCAACATACAAAGTTTTTATCTGTTGCACTGTTTACTGGCCAGTCTGAAAATCTCTTTTTACTGCTCTCTGCTAACATATCAATATATAAAAGAACTATATCAAATAAAAAAAAACATCTGGCTGGTCTTTTTGTACAATTTCTTAACCTCCATCATAAGCATCATCACTTTTTAAACTTTATTTTTTATTTTTTGGAGGTTTATCTGTGGCCATGTTGCACCTCACACAGAGCTACATGTCTTTAAGTTGCCAGAGGGCAACATGCAAATGTCCTTTAATACCTACAGGCGCAGCTTTGTCATTATTGGCAACGCTGTCCTCTGAGGTTTAAGATTTACGACTGATACAGGGCTCTGGGAGCATTCGGGAGGAGGGATGAGAGATAGAGCTGTTCTGAATCTGTCCCCAAGCTGGACTCTGTGAGGCCATCCAAAGGCAGAAATGATCTCAAGCCCTGCCCTCCAAACCATCTGTCAGTCAAAACTAGCATTTCCATAAACAACAGAGAGACAAATATATACAGTATGTGCCTCTCTTGTCCCTGCCACCTGCCAGCCATTCAACCTCCCTTCCCCCCAACCCAAACAGCACATTGGAAGATTCAGCCTTCGTCGACATTTTAGACCAAGCTGCATTTCAAAGCGGTACGGTTCAACAATATAAACTGAAAAGTGCAACAACACAAGACAGCTAGCTATCATCACCCAGCCTGTCTGTCTCTGGTGGTGTGTGAGTCCTGCAAAGCATTGAGTACCTTTCGATGAGAAAATTGATACAGCTCTTATGTCACTGTTAAATATAAATGTAAAATATAACTATAAAGCTACAGCAAGAGATGGTTAGCTTAGCTCTGCATAAAGACCAGAAACAGGCGGGGAAACAGCTAGCGTGTGAAGATGACAGGTTTAGGTTTTATATTCTGGAGCAGTGACATCTTATTGTCAAAGAAGCATATTTCCAATTAAGTCTACTACATTGCTGTGTACATTTATAAAAATGTCTGGGAGATCTAGAAGAAAGGAGGCTGATTAATCACCGTGTGAGGTGAAGAGTTCATCAGCTCCTCTGAGCTTCATTTCTCTTATTACTCTGAAGTGGTCGACCTATTCTGAATGGTTTTCATATCTAAATCATATGTGTGCATTTTGTGTAGAAAAATATAGACAGAATGTGCATGTGGAATCAATAAACTGTCATATCAATAATGTACATACACTTTGATTTAATAGAGGCAAAGGTTGAAAGTTGAAAGTTGAAAGGAGGGATTAATGAAGAGGTTAATGTACCTACCCAGCTGTGATTAAGTGTGAAATTTGAAGCTGGATGACATTAAAAGACATGCATCTGTTTTGTGAATGGCCAACCTGAGTGATTTGGTACAGTGGTAATGAGTTTAGCTCGATGCGATGAAAGCATCCCAGAGAGAAATGAGAGTTTGAGGTTTTACAGTTTGGAAGCAAACGTCTCAGAAACAGAGAAATGTCATCTGGATCACAGAGGTCAGAACAGTGAAAGGAAAATAGTAGGAATAAATCACAAAGGGAAAATGGCTCAGATTCAGCACACACACACACACACACACACACACACACACACACACACACACACACACACACACACACACACACACACACACACACACCATCTAAGCTCATATTCATATGTATTGTTGATTTAATCTGCGACTTTCAACATTTTCTCAAAAGAGCTGACATATATTCGATGTAAACCTGCAATAACTGTTTTTTTTTGGTTATTTTGTTAGCAGAAGCAAGCTATAAACACAACACTGACTTATTGTCCCTATTAAAGTTGATATAGTATTTAAATTATTAGCAAATTAGCATTCCTTTTGGAGTCTCCACTGTCTTTTTAGCTGCTAAATGTTGCACTGTGCTCACTAACTAGCCAATAACTGTGTCTGTCTGTTTTTTGGTACTGTGCGGGTGGTGTACAGTTGTTTTTTTTGCTGAAAAAAGCTGCTTGCTGCAGCCAAAAACAAAGCTATCAGTTTATTTTGCATCAGATTTCCACTTTAGTGCAATTGTAAAGATCTGAGAAATACAGCATGTGCACAAAGATTTGAATTTTTACCCAGTAAACATACATCATGTTGTTGTTGAATTGAGGTAAACTGCTCTAACTGCATCTGTGAACATTGTATTATATTCCATTTCCACATCACTCATGCTCATTGAGACCCACAATAAAATCCAAATTCAGTACTCAACGTATGTTATTACCTCCCACTAAAGGTCCTGCTATCCTTGTGTGTCTTATCACATTAATAATGAATAGAGACTGGTTACAAATGACCAACAATGACATGTTGACACTTGATGATGTCCTAATTGTACTTCTAACAAATTGGGCACCGCCCCCGAACATACTCCTCCTCTCTGGGGGTGTCGTTCATCACATGTGCCCTGGCCTTGAATGTCTTTAAGAAATGTTAATAAAGACATCTTTTGAAAAATGTGTCTCAAAATTAAGAAGACATGGCTATGGAATAAAAACAGTTGATGTCCCTATGATGAATGTCCTCACTTCACATACAATGTCAGTGTTTTTGCATGTGAAGAAGTACTTTGTGCAAATTTCTTGCAGCAGTTCAAAACAGCGTCTGACTGAACACAGATGCACCCAGAGCCCCGAGTGACATGTCCCGCCTCTGAATCAGCTCTAGATTAGTACGAACATTGATCACAGCTGAATAATTGCAATATCACATGGGGCAGCAATCCTCTGATTGCAAATGCCTTTATGTTTTTTTGTGTGCCCTTTTGTCTTTAGCCTTTATGTTTTTATGGTTTTGTCCCCTGGCTGACCTCAGTTTGACCCTTTGCCATTGGGATTTGACAAGATTTGCCCAAGGGGGTTCAATAAAGCTGAGGGTCACTATAATGAACAGTATGGATTGCACATATAAATATCAAGTAGGCTGTAAAAAAAGTGTTTTCACATACAGTGCAATATAGTGAGCCATTAGATGAATGAAAGTCTGTACTTCAGGCAAATATATGTATATATGTCATAACATTATAATTACTGATACACAACATGGTGATAAGTTCATTTGTGACTGTTTTTAATGTTTAAATTGTTCAGACTTCAGGTAGTTTATGACTGATGACATGTCCTTGTCGATGTTGAAAATCCTCAGACTCACTTCGTACAGAACATTTCGTCTGAGCTGTCTGGAAAAATTCTATAGATATAACATATTACAGACTGCTGCTGTTTAAAAACACGGATATAATAATATATATTGTGGATGACATTTATCATGCCATAAGCTCTACAGAGTAGGAGTTGGATAGTGAGGAACACCTAATAGAAGACAGTAAGGAGGCAACATCTGGAACAGATCAATTTATCCACTAACATGTGAGAGGTCGAGCCACATATTGATTTATATATTATACAGTTGGTGGATATATAATAAAATTGCTGTTGAGGGATCTGTGTAAAAGATATCTCGTTCCACCTAATATTTTCATGATACAGTTTTGGTGCAGAGCTTATTTTTTAATTCGATAATGATGTTTCATGTTTCCTGGGAAAGAAAATTTCTCATTCTCTCAATTTCTTGTGGTGTATGAGATGATATTTAATCCCACCACCACACGGGGCAAGATACAGTAATGCATAACAAAGAGATAAGATCAAATACACATTGTTATCTGTATTTTCTAAGTATGCATCTGCCGTGTCATAATTAAACAAAAATATAAGTTAAAAGGACATTTATTGAGGTTTTTGTATTTAATAATTTTGACATTAATGCCAAAAATCAAATAAGAACACAGACAGCAAAGGGAAGAGGTTTATTTCATCACTGTGATGCAGCAGAAGATGGCATAGACCTGCCAATAATTTTTCATTTAATAACGACACATTCATAAAAATGAACTACATGTAACAATATCTACTTTATTTATTTGTTTGTTTTATTTGTTGTCATCCATGCATTTAAACACACAGAGACAAACATTTACACCACACGGCACATGCATGCTCCAGAAAGGGCAGCGCTGATATATCTGTGTCCTCGAATAATCCTCCATCTATCCACAATTCAGCCACGTAAATCCCATGAGAACATAATCAGCCCACCCCCAAAATATTCAGAATTGATCTGTCATTTTGTGTTTTTCTCTAATCAAAGTGGTTAAGCAGTTTTGGTGATGAAAAATGTCAAATAGTGTAATCCTTTTTTAGCAGTGCAATCCTCTCAGCCTGTCTGATGGATCAGTGACAAGCAGCAGCAGCCCTGAGTTCACTCACGGTGCATCCTGTACTGCACCGCCTGTATTGTTGGTTAGTTGAATAGCAGGTATTTTTTTTAGCCCTGCTAACACTTACTGAGGGTTAGAAACGACTCATGTCTGTACAATACATATGAAACTAGTCAGTAGCTGGTCATTTAGCACAGAGACTGGAAACAGGGAAAAACAGCCAGCCTGGCTCTCTCCAAGGATAACAAAATCTGCCTTCTACCATTTGCCAGGTCAGCTGCTTCCCTCTGTTTTGCAGTCTTTGTGTTAAGCTAAGCTAAACAGCTGCTGGCTGTAGCTTCATTTACTGTGCAAACAACAAGACTGTTCAATTGATTGACATCTAATTATCAAGTGTATTTCCCAAAATGTTGAACAGTTCCTTTAATCAAGCTATTTACATGATTTTCTGTGACATTCCTGATGTTGAATTGGCCAATACTGATAAGTGTTCCCACAATGCCTTCATTGACACAGATCCAACACATTATGGCTTCATTACTATTCAGGCCTGTAAAATGTTTTTATTTATTTATTTAAACCTTTATTTAACCAGGAAAGGTCCCATTGAGATTAAAAACTTCTTTTTTAAGGCAGTCCTGGCCAAGACAGGTAGCAGCACAAACTAAGAACAGGTCAAATCAAACACAAGACATACAAATAATAATACAACACATAACAGTCTAAAAGCCTGTAACCTGTATGGACAACTGCTTCTCTGCTTTTGAGATTTGTAACTGCGTTGTGTTGTTGCTATGCTAGATGGTGACCAAAAGATGGCGACACAGACTGTCTCTGCTTTTTCTCTGGTTAATCACTGTTAATTATTTGCACCTCTGCACTAATGTGAACAGTCATTCAAGCAGTACTGCCCTCGTATTATCCTTGTCAAGTTTTGTCTTCTTATCACACAATTAATGGTTTAGTCTAGAGTTGTTCTTTTTTTAGACTTTGACATCAGCCTTGTGTGAGTTTATGCTTTGAGGTTTTTACTGTTCTACCCCCATGACAGCACACTGGAATTTAAATTTGGACGCTCATCTGGGAGGATTGTTGGGATTTACGACTATCCTACCCCAGTTAGCACCGATGCTGTGAGAAAAATTCCTGAGCGATATTTTTATTTCTGTGTTGTTTCATGACCACAAGTGAGCTGAAAAAAAAAAACTGGCAGTGATGATAAGATGATATAATGTCATCACCAAGGGGAATAATATAGATAATAAAAAGAACACTGGTTTATAGGCCTTTTTGTTGTTTTCTTGAAACGATAGATGTACAAAGCACTGATGGTGGATGATCAGAAACATGTTGTAGGTGATGACAGACCAAAAATGGATGAACCAGATTAATATTTTCAATAACTGCATCCAAATCATGTCAGTCTTCTCATCCTCTCAGCTGTAAATTGGAGTAGTAGTGATGCGTGACGACCTCAGTGATCCTGACGTAAGCACAAAAGCAGCATCACCACACACACACACACACACACACACACACACACACACACACACACAACAAACCAGTTATGCAATCAGCAAGTCTGTTATCTGAACTGAAAGTGATGCAAGAGGAATCATTAGTTAAATAAAAAACATAATCCCACGTTCGACATGCAACATAGAGTGACAACTCAAAATATGAGACTGTTCATTTAAAATGCAGCTGGTTGTAATGTAGAGCAGGTGAGCATCACTTTTTAAATATGAGAAGCACATGGCAAAACAACGAGACAAAAACACAACAAAGAATTTATTTGTCACATCGTTCAAACCACTTTAATGTTTATTGACTTCATAGGTAGCAAAAGAAAGCCTACATGAATTAGAAATTACCTGCAGAAAATGTGCCACAACAAAATCGGCAACATCATTTACTAACAGGCCAGCGATTGCCAAATACAGATTTCAGAAATGTTTATAAACATCTTTCCTAATGACTGGCTTACAGCCTTATGTAACATCCACACCGCACGGTCATATTTCTGTGCAGTGCTTTTGGCACAGAATCAGTAAAGTCCTATCTCCTCCTCAGTGGGTGGCTGCAGGGAGGAGCAGGGACCCCTACTGCACGTTGAGCTAAGTAGAGCCAGATCGCTGTGGGCAGCATGGGAAAGAGCCAGTATGTGTGAATTATTAGATGACCCTCAATGCAGCCAGAGACGTTGAAATCCTCTCCAGATGAGTCCTCTTCCTCTGTAGACAACAGATCATTGAATCCTGGTTTCCACGGCAACAGGGCATCAAGTCTACTGTAGCAACCAGCACACGTGTCTGAAGGTGTTTTTCTTTTTTTCTCTGTTCCTTCAACCAGACAAACACCTCAGCTGTGAAATCTGACAAAACAACGGAAAGGTTTAATCTATTTGTGATCAGTTAGTTTGTGATGTTAGAGGAGTAGATCAACATTCTTTAAAATAAACTTATTCACTCTCGCGGTGAGAGTTAGATGAGAATGATACCAGTCTCGTGTCTGTCCATTCAGTATGAAGCTAGAGCTAGCAGACAGTTAGCTACTGTAGCTTAGCATGAATGCAGGGGCACACAACTAATGTGGCTCTTGTACAAAGTTTTTTTTTTTTAAAAACACCTCTAAAGGTCACAAATGAACCCGTTCTATCCATAGACTGTATAATCACCATTTGGCACTATGGCCGTCACCATCTTGGTTTTTGGAGCCAGAACCGACCATATTTGGACGAGAGGCTGGGGCTGGGGAGGATATGCATCGCTACACCGCTAATCTGACTGAGAATCCAAGAGCACACACCGTGGTAGTGACTTGTCAATCACACTGCCTAAAGCATAGCCTGCTTTGTCATCTATTTTACTCTGAATTGGACGCTGATTTACAAAAACATCATACTGTATCGGAGAAGACTTCAAACTAGCGACTGAGACCATAACCTCATCAGGAAAATATTCAAGTAATTCAGTGAGAAGTGGGTCATTTTCCCATAAGTTTACCTACAATCGGACTTCTTTGTGCAACCAATGGAGTTGCCCCTGCTGGCCATTAGAAAGAAGGGTGGTTTATGGCACTTCTGCAATGGCTTCACTTTTTACTGTCTATGGTTATATCTTATTTGATTAATCCATGCGAACACACACACGTGTAAAAACAGATTATGTGTTTGATTATTTCTAATATTTTCTAAACCTAAGCTAACACCTCCTGTCTGTAGCTCCATAATAAATGTATAGAAGGAATGTGCTGTTATATGTCACCAGCCAACAAGCTGCTGTAACAAAGGGCCAAATAAACTCTGAGTGCAACAATAGCTGGGCAGTTAGTGTTGCAGAGTTGTCTGCTTCATATTTAATGGACAGAATTGAATTCAAAGAAAGAAGTAAATCAACAACAGTAGTTCCCAAAATGTTGAACTATTGCTTTAAAGCAAAAGTAAACATCACTGAATTGTATTTTGAGAAAAAAAAAAAAACTAATAACCACAGCTAATAGTACTGATGTCCATTCGAGTGTGTGTAAGTGAGTGTGGAAGCTGCCATAGTGAGTGTCCAAGAACCACACCTCCAACACCATGTTAGAAACAAAAGAACACATTGTTATGAGGAACATCAGTGGACCTAAAGTGCAAACATGACCAGAGACTATACCAGAGTACGGTTCAAAGATTTTATTTTTTACAAAGCAAGAGGGGTGAATAGTGCTGGGAAAGGTGGGCGTCAGAGATGAGGCTATCCAAATAGTGGTGGTGGCTGATTTCCAGAACCAAGGAGGGGTATCAACGAAGGGCTGGACGTGACAGGTGAGTAGCAGACAGAAATGCTGAGGCGCAGAGAGAGCAAGGCTAGCAAAAAAAAGTCATAAAAACTGGAGAAGACACAAAGAGCACTAGATTTGGCTATAGCATTGCTACCGCAAGGGAGACTGAAGAATCTGGCAGCGTCTGGATGCTTGAACCGGGTTTATATAATACACTGGTGGTTTGATGATGAGTTGGTGGTAAAGGCGATCTCATGTCTTTGTCCATTTTGACTCTGATGAAGACACACTTGTGTTGAAATGTAAATCTGTTTGTACACTTCATTAAATGGTGTGCTCTAGTCCCTTTTTTCATCATCTTCTTTGGAAGTTTAGTGTCCCTGAGCTAAAAAAAAACAACAAAAAAAAAAACATGCATGACTTAGCTATATTTTGCTGGAAGATGTATGGAGACCTCTATTTCACCTACATATATTACTCTACTTGTCAAGCTGCCTCCAAAGTCAACAGTCTAAGAGTTTTGGAAAAGTTTTCCGGCACTAGATGAACAGATGACAATGGTTTCAACGCAATGTGCAAAAAACAACACTCCACTGACTGAAAAAGTATGGAGTAGTGGAGGTTATTTCCCGAATATCAAGTTAAATATCAATAATGGGACATCTGACTCAAACTGAGTCAGCCTAGTAATTAGGCTACATCAATTGGCCAAGACATTACTGTCAGTCTTGATAATGTGAATAATATTGAAATGTGCAGTTTCTTGGCTGTTGGCCTGTACACAGAGTTTTAGCCAAACTGGATGAGACATGCTAGAGACATTTTGGTTTGAGACAAACACACAGACCACAAACAGTACTCCTGTTTGCTTACTAACCCTGGAGCGAGTGGTATGACAATCATATTTTCAGAGGGCATCCTGTTAACTGAATGGTTAAAATGCCTGCCAGAAAACCACAACATCACAATTTTGATCCCTGTGAGCGTTCTTTGTTGCATACCATACCCATTTTCAAATGATCGTAGCAAAACATAATGTCACTCAGATGGTCAGGAGATTTTGGAGGCTATGGGAGTTCAACCAGAAAAATCAGTGCAAAAAAAAAAAAAAAAACTGGAGAGGATGGGAGATAGTATCACCTTAGGCGTAATGTAAACTGCGAGTCAAAATGTTTCCAATCAAGATTCTCATTTGTGGTCTAACTGGCTCAAACCTCATCACTCATTTCGACGCGTTTGAGAGATCAAAATCCAAAATTATGTGTTTTGTGAAGAGAATGACATCCATGGTCTGGTCAAGAGCCTGGAAGAGTCATGCACAAAGGTGCTAAAGACGTCATCTGGAGAGTCTTCTAGCAACTAGCAAATCAGAAAGTGAGTCTGTCACGGATGAGCTACATCCAAAACCAACAAATCTTACATTCCTTATTAATATTAATGCATCATGCTTTGACAGAGGCCTCTCAGTTGCCTTGGCTCAAAGATAGAAACTACAGTTTTTGTATTTTGGGACTGTCTAGGTCAAAAACCCCTATTAGGTAATTAGATGTATGACTGCCAACTTCATTATGTGTTCTCCTTGTGTTCATGGAACTCTATCTTTATAAGCTTTGAGATTTTTTTTATTTGAATTTGAGCAACGACAAAGCCTGATCTGAATTTTCTTAATCTGGTTATCCTTGATTAAGTTAAAATAGCCCATTTCATACTGCCCTGCCAATAACATCTAAGGACAAAATTTGCTTTCAAGGTTTCATTTTATATTTGGAGTCACATCAAAAGTATTGTGGGCAACAAATAGAAGATTGGCATGTTTAATCACAAGACCACAATATTTGTGGCAAATAAAAAAGCTCTACTGTATGGTATAAGTGAATACACAGGATGTCAGTCATTTCTGAACAAGACTACAGCCATGCTAGCAGCTTTGTGAGGCTAACAGCAGTCCATTGAGCAAAATGCTAACGTCAGCATGCAATCATACAATAGTAATAATGACATGCTGATGTTCAGCAGCTCTAAGCACAAAGTACAGCTGAGTTTGATGGGAATAACTTTAGTTTTGCAGGTAACTGATGGTAAACCAAAGTATTAACACATTGGCACTAGATAGTCAGTTTGTGACCACTGAGGACAATGAGTCAATCTATCAAATAGTTATTGAGATACGTCAGTCTGGACCAATGGTTGGCAGACAGTGACGACCCTAGAGCCATGTTGCTATCGTATTATAGCGAAAAAGTTATTTTATGTGATCTATTAGGATTTTGTGTTTTCTGTAATGCTCATTGTTGAGCTGTTAAGCTTCAATTTTTCTGCTTTATTTCCTTTTCATGACTCTTGTAGTGTTGTAGTGTGTTTGCCTGGGTTAGAAAAAAATAAGCAGCAACCTCCGTGGCTGTGAAGTGAAGCCAATACAGAAGTACCAAAAACTGTAGTTCCTTGAAACTGGCTACAGAAGTGAGTCAGTCTCCATAAGCCCCAACTTCACAGCAGAAATAAACACGTTTACAGCCTGGTACAAAGAACAGTTTTGGTCTCTATAGCTAATTTCCCCATACATTTTTATATAACTCACACGTTCAAATTATATTAAGGTTTAAATTCATGCATAATTAACAGTGTGGCAGGTGGGTGACATTACAGGTAGCTTGCCCCAAGTGCCAAAAAAAAATAAATCTGTTATTGCAGGTTTAATTTTCCTGTGGTCATCAAGTTTAGTTTTCATTTTTAACTCCACAGACATACAGTAGATAATCTAATTTTATCATACGAGTTATCACACTGTCATAAATCTCTTTTAATCATCAACACTCTACATAACACCGGGCTGCTGACACACACGGTCTGTTTATTGAGATGCGGTGGGAGTGACTATAATGTGTCTACACATTATGTGCATAGTGAGTTAGGAGGCTTCTACGATGTTTCTTCTGTCTTGGTAACGTCTGTGGTGCGAGAGGATATGAGCCTTCAAAAGAAACACTGGATGGTGACACTCCAAGAAGTTTTCTACCCTGCTCTAGCAGCTGTTGGTATCCCCTGTAAGTACCTCAAGACTCATTGTCAAGAGTCAGAGATGTTGGCTGATCTCTTCAAAATAGTTTACTGTTTAATTGCATTTAGAAATTGGTTGTAGTATTAGATCTTAGAGAGATGTCTATATTAATACAGTGTTTTCCTTAGCAAACACCATCACCTTCTTGATCATCTTGAGGAGGAACTGCATGCTCTCCAAGTCCAGCAACTTCTACCTGATGGCCATGTCTGTGGCCGATAACCTTGTTCTGATCTTCATTGTGGTTCTTGAACTTTCTGTTAAGTACTACCAGCAGGAGCCGTTTTGGAGTTACGATCCATGGTGCAGCGTGAGGGACATTTTTAACTACGGAGCATACAATGCCTCGACGTGGCTGGTGGTTGTGTTTACAGTGGAACGATTTATCTCCATCCACACGTGGAAAATAAAAACCAAAATCTGCACTCCAAGATGTGCAGCATGGACTATAATGACTGTTTTCCTCTTCAGTCACCTCTTTGCAATTCCTTATTACTGGTCCAATGCCTCAGTATATGAGAAAAACCAGACCAGATGCATTTACAATCTGGAGGCCTCATTGCACTTCATTCATGTCCTGGTTTCGTTTCAAACACTGCAGGCCTACATAATCCCCTTTCTCATCATCCTCACACTTAACGGGTTAACTCTGCGCCTCATCTCACTCAGCAACCGGGTTCATGTTACTGCGAATTTAACTTCCAGGGTCAGCAAAGTCATGCCCCTGCTGCGGGCAAGGAAGAGAAAATCTGTGGTGCTTCTGGTGACTGTGTCGATGAGTTTTGTGCTGCTCTCTGTCACCCGTGCTATAACTCAGATCATCCTCCGCACGACTGACAAGTACACTTTAGATCGTAACGATTATAGCCTCGAGATAAACATAGCAGCAGATACTGGCACCATGCTGAGCCTGAGCAACGCGGCTGCTAACATGTACTTATATGTATGCACCCAGTCCAAGTTTCGCCAAGAGTTCTTTGCTTGTATCCGACAGGTAACTTTCTACTGCAAAACAAAACTCTAGACCGAAAAAACTCTGTCTGCCTTTAATAAACACATTTACTGACACACTGTCTTAGAGGAAGTTTGTACAAGTGGACTTTCCTGGTTTCTGGGAAGAGAGGAAATGATCTCATACCAGTCATAACCGCTTAATGACTTTGTTTCTCTCAGCAGACAAGCCCTTTAATTGAACTGTGGCTCCATAAAACACAATCTAATTTTCTTTATTACTATGTTTTACTCATTCTGCCCCGCTATACAAGAAAGGAGATAGTGTTTTCCTCCTCGCTAACAAACATGACACACATCTCCACTGTTTGACAAAGTCAAAATTAATTTCCTGTGATTGGTCTCCACATCCAAACAAACAAGAAAACCTGACTTGACAGCCATTGTAGTATCGTGACAAATGTGTACTAGGCTTGAATATGTTTAGCTTTGATGGTTACAAGCATGTTACATAACACCGAGTTGTTGTTGCTGTATGTACGCAATGATTGATTTTTGGTGATTTACTTTACAAATCTGCAATCAAGTCAGTCATTATTATTTTTTCAATTTTGGTTTCCAAAATTAGAGTTATATCCAGTCATTAAAATGCAATTTTACACACTAGCCACTGGCCACTTTCTCCTGGCTGCTATTGCTATGTATGCACATTGATAACTGAAGGAGACTCACATAAGTGTATCGACATCTTTATCTACTCAGATTGTCTTTCATCTGGACTGTAATGAGACGTAAGATGTAGTCCAGAGAGACTTTAGAAACATAAATAAATAAATAAAAACCTGAAAATAAAGGCCTCCCTCGGTAGAAGTTATGCTCTCGGCTGTACAAGCTATAGTGAAAACTATAAATAAATCTTGATTGCCTTCAGGATAACAACGGATTGGCACAAATTCCATCTCTTACCACTAACATATCTTCAAAAACTTTACAAACATGATAAAGACCCTGAAAGCACATTTGCAGATGGCCTGACCTCAACATAACTGAGGCTGTGTAATTGCAGCCTCCATCGAAATGTTAAAGTTGAGTCTCACTAAAAGACAAATGAAGATTTATGGCAAAATCTGTGAGGGGCTTGAAAGAATTTACCACAGGAGAAATATAAAATTTCCTTTGGTGTGGTGACTTACTGCGAAATACTGCAGCTTAAATTTCAGGAAACGCTGCACAAAATACTGACTTGTTTGAAACAGGTTTCTGTTAGTTTTTATTGTATCCATTTTTCTTTGTTTACTCCAGTGTTTTAGACAAATAAAAATGTTCAATTCCTCTCTTGTCTCCACTGGTGGTTGTCTAAAAATAGGATATGTCCAAAAAAATACTTCTAAAATGAAAATTAGTGTTTCATTAAGTTTCAAAATTGTTTTTTCAAAATGTGTAGCCCATTTAATCTTTTAAAGTATAACATTCAATAAAATGTTAAAAGCTTGAACAGCTGAACAAAGAAGAGAAAAGAAGAAAGCATCATGTGGTTTTGAAATAGATTTGGGTCGTTAAAAATGTGTTATTTTAATTAAAAATGTGGTAAATGTGTTGAAAAAAAAAATCTATTTGACACTGGAGAAATTAAATCAAATTATTTAAGGATGTCACTGAACAGATGTCCCAGGGTGTTCACTCACATAGATTGGGTCCAGGAGGCCTGAGCCAGAGGGGAATGGCAAAGTCTCAGGATGGAAAAAATAAATAAATAAATAGTGCAGTGCATTCAGGTCTCAGTTTGTGGTCTGTCCTTCCTGATGTATTCAATGAAAGAGGCCCAGATTTTCTTAAACTTATCGTGGGAGTTAGACATAGAAAACCGAACTTCTTCCAGGTGTAAACAGGAAACCAGATCATTTAGCCACCTTTTGAAGCAGGGAGGTTAAGCTGACTTCCACTCTGTTAGGATGACCCGTTTTGCAATGGCCATACCAAACATGAGGGTTTGTTGTAAAGCGGAAGGAAGAGCCAAAGAACCGCTGGAGCAGCCCAGAATCAGCAGAGACAGTGAGGAACCAGTTGTCTATTATAAACAACACTGTACAAATTAAAAAAAACGTCAGCTGATTTGCATTTATCACAAGTGGGGGAGACAGCAGAAAAAAAATCTATTCAGTTTAATCTTGGAATAGTGTAACCTATGAACTACTTTAAACTGAATGAGCTGAAGTCGAGCATTAATAGAGCATAACTTTATCCTGTTCAACCCTTTCGCCCATAGCTCATCAGAGATTACTTCACCAGTGTCCTTGATCCATTTCTCTTTAATATGGAGAGAGGGGGTTGCCATAGAGAAGAGGTTAACAAGCCAAGAGATCAAATGCTTGAAGGTGGGAGGTTTGTCATAATATCATAGAAGACATGTTGTATGGGGGTCGCATCTAGGCAAGAAAATGATTACTTAACAAAATTCTAGTTTTGTTATTTAGTCATTCTAAAATTGACTAGTAGGGAGTTTGAACTTTGCCTGGAGCTGAGCAAAAGAAGCAAAATGATTATCAATGTAGAGGTCCTTGATAGTAGTTAAACCTTTCTCTGACCAGTGCTTAAAGACAGCATCCATCAAACCTGGCTTAAAACAGGGGTTCTGACATATGGGAGCATGAATTGACATTACTGGGAGGTTCAGAATTCCCTTGATTTGCTTTAAAAAAAAAATTTAATCGAGTTGCAGAGAAAAAAAATTAAATATAAACCTTTTTTGGACACAGCAATTTCACTGAATGTTCAATTTGATGGTTTTGAATATTTAAACCAGAGAGTAGAGTGTTCTCCTCACCATCAGAAACTAATTACCTTGTGGTGAAACAATGCCGGTCTGGTTTAAATTCCCATCAGTGATTTTACTCTGGATTGTGTCTGGGAGACAAATCAGGACAGCTTCATACATCGACCTTCAGAAGATGGCAGTGAACCAACTTTATTCCATGAATTGTTGTTGCGTTTACAGTAGAACAGCTTTAAAGACAGTAAATGGTTGGTATAACAGTTGCTACTTCTTCTTCCCGCCTTTTGGAGCTTTGTCTAGTCCTTGGATGTACTTGCGAGGAATTTGATAGTGATCTGAAATCGAAATAAAAGAAATGTTTTTGTACAAATACTGCATACTGTGAGAGATTGTAGGATACTTCAAATATTAAGTTACAAACCTAGGAGCAAATTGCCAACTTGATGAATCTGGTTGCCTTGGATCTGAACCAGGACTTTGTCCTTGGACCCAGGGATGGGTTGTAAGACAGAGCTGGCCTGGACTCTGTGCTGCAAAGCGTTTGCCACAACTGCAGGCTCCAAACCGTACACTTCCAGGTTCTTTATTAGAGTCACCTACAGGTAGCATATGGAGACAATTAGAGCTAGAACAATAAATCAACCTGACAGACAGACAGATGAACTAATATTACCTTATGTGCATAAATGTATGTCATTGCTTAACAATCCACTACTTTGGTCCAGACTGAAAACATCTTTAAAAATAGTGAATGGACTGTCACGAAATCATCCAGAGAATTAAATCATTAAATAATCTCAACGATCCACTTTCATCTAATGTCACCATGAGGTTCGCATGTGTGTTGTGGTTATGACTGAAATGTTTCATCATGGGATTTGACAGCCATTCACGTCCACCTCAGAATGAATTGTAATAAATTTGGTGGATCCAAACCAAACATCTGCAAAAACCAACATCCTCATCAGCCCCAGCTGTAACATTAGTATGCTAACACGCAGACCGTGAACATGGCAAACATTAAACCTGCTAAACATCAGCATGTTAACTTTAGCATTTAGCTCAAGGCACCACTGTGTCTTCACTCTTAGTCCTGTTAAAGTGGGATTAAATCAAAAATGCTTTTTTTTTTTACTACAGTTTTCTCCTGTAAAATAAAATGTGACTTGTGCTTACAAAATCTTAAACCAACCAATAATATCATGACTTCCACCCATCAATCAATCAGTCTTCAACTTTTGGCGCAAATAGCTCTCTGCTTTCTGTTTCACTGGGACTTTAAACTTTCGAACAATTCCCTATTTATCTACAGTATTTTTAAGGGAATGTAACAAAAGTTGTCACCTTCTTATTGGAGCCTCGAGAGGCCACAGAGATGTCTATGGGCTCAATGTGGCCCTTCTTCTTTATGGGTGGTTGTCCAGGGAATACAACTTGATAGCACTCCTGCATTCGTCCCAACGTCCTGTGAAAATGAAATGCCACAGTTAAGTCTACACAACAAAATGACACGATAGAGTGATGGAGACTGCTTTATCTATCCATCTATCTAATCCGGTAATGTAGTGTGTAGTATATGATCACCAAAAACTCCATGTAAACTAAAGCTGTATTTATACTTCTTCCACTGCACTTTGTCATACAGAGCAAGGGTGAGAAGATCTGCATAGACAATGCCTTTACAAGATCATTAGATATAAATTTGTCTTGTGTTAGTCAAAAGAAAAAGATCACTGAATCTTTGTCCATCTCACAGCACCCAATGTGTATTTAAAGAATTAAAAATAAAAAGCCTTGATAAATCAACAAAGTCTGACATTGTTTAAAGGCAACACTTGAACATTGATCAAATTACCCTTTAAAATAAACAGAGTTGGTTATTCACAATGCTAATTATGAATAACAAACTCACCATGTAATCATTCAATAGATGATGACACCTTTAATATGTCCCAAGAGTTGAAAAACAACACTGCAAGGGAGGTCCTTCCTTTTTTCAACCAGTACTACAAAAACTCGCTGTTATTCTTTCACAAACATTTTCTGCCGCAACACTGAGAAAAAAAATTATTTTACTCCAGGCAAAAGGAT
Source organism: Miichthys miiuy (assembly GCA_036365135.1). NCBI lineage: Eukaryota > Metazoa > Chordata > Actinopteri > Sciaenidae > Miichthys > Miichthys miiuy. The sequence goes on along the minus strand of CM071606.1, from coordinate 12,155,441 downwards.
CTAAGAACATTATGGACTTTGTTCCTGCTTTGTTAATAGTCTATCTTGTTTTTTATAGCAGCAGTTACAAACCAGATGTTAGGAGCATCAGAGCGTGGATCTCTGGATTATGGGTTTGCATTAAAATGATTATGACCATGCAATGCTGATGCTGACTGCCTCCACCTGCCCGAATTACAGTGTATTTACATGCTGACTCATGTTAATGGATGTTGCAGCTGATGATTATTTTCAATCTATCTAATTTTCCTTAATTAAATGCTAATCTACAGTTTAAGTACTGTCAGTTCTGCCACTGTGAGTGCAGATAAAAATGTGCTTAATCTGCCAGGACGTCTGACTGTGAGGTGCACAATATTTATGTTTTACCTGCTAAAGAGGTCATCCCACTTGAGAGACTCTACCTCCTGGTACTCTGATTTCTCCAGCAAGCAGTCACACAGAGTTGGGTTTATGGTCACGTAACTGTTAAGAGGGGAGAAAAGCATCATCACACAGTGCATGGATGGCACACTTTGTCTTCCTCCATGGCTGACTTTATTTTAAATCTCGTCATTACTAGTTGTTTGTTTCACAACACAAGTGCACAATTTTCATGACCTAAAAAACAAACAAACATGAGATCGGGGTGTCGTTTAGCTCAGTTGGTAGAGCATGCGCCCCATGTACAAAGGCTCAGTCCTTGCCGCAGCGGCCCAGGGTTCGAATCTGACCTGTGGCTCTTTCCCACGTCATTCCCCATCTCTCTCTGCCCATTTCCTGTCACTCTTCAAGCTGTCTCTGTCAAATAAAGCTCAAAAAGGCCAAAAAAACAAACAAACATGAGATGTCTCTTCAGTTTCAGAGTCACATTTAACTATTTTGGCCAATTATAACAACACCACGTGGCCTGGGGTCAGCTCTTTATTTGTTCTGGGGCCATTAAGGCTGCTCCAGTTGGCGGTTATATTTATACTCAAGCTGAGCTCTGTGCCTGCACTGTAGTTTGATAACAGAGGTTCTTTCTCATCATCTGTCAACTGACGAGCACAGAGTTTGACTGGGAAATGGAAATCCAATCTAAAATATCAAATACACTCTGCTGGCAGTAACAATCTGTGGTGCACAACACAGCTGACCAATTTCTTCTTGTAGAATTTAAGCATCTTACTTCTTATTTATTTCATCCACTAGTTCATTCTTCTTCACATACTCGGTCACAATAGTTCTCACTTCAGCAGGCTGCAGTATTGTTCCTTTCCTGTAAGGACACAAAGGTACACGTTAGTACAAAAATAACTGCAAATAAATGTGAGATGTGTCCATAATTTTTTGTGAGGTAAATATTAAGATCCCTACTTTTAATTATTTTTTATACTCTGTGCAATCTGAGTGCTTTGTGCAAGAAATCATTCAATTAAGGGAACGTGGGATCCTAGTACCATTTTGCAATCTATGCAGTACAATACAAAAGTTGAACTACTGAACACAAGAAGTCTCCAACTCTACCAGCTGTGTTTAGAAAGGCTGCTTTGTGGATAAATATAATTGTACCCGAGAGGGAAATATATTTCCACGGTGTACATACGTATGTACCTCCTGAGCAAATACACATACAGTCTTATATTATTGTGATATAGCGAGTGACTTAATATAACACCCAGGGGAGAACAAAACTTTGGCCAGAATTTGCCTTTTCCATGTTCTGTGTATGTGCCCAGATGGGAGGAGAGTGAAAAATTAGTTGACAAGGTATCTGGGGTCATGTGAATTATGAAGCGTTACAAAATGACCTCTTATAAGTGTGTTGTCTGAGTGAGAAATTCATACGCTATGATGTGGCCTCTCTTTGGGTGAAGCGTGGCTGCTACATTGAGTGTTGCCTTGAAGTGTTTTACAAACTGCTGTGTGTTCTTTCCGACGCTGTTTTGCAGACGAACTCTGAAAGATGAAATTTTATTCTAGAAGATCTCCTCCCAGACTGTTAAAGAAATCGGACAACGACCAGGTAATTAAGAGATATCCCCACAGTTGTGGTCTTGACAAGTCTTGAACTAAAATCTAGAGTCCTCTTTGTCCGAGGACGAGACGAGGCAGAGTAGACAGAGGCCTTTAAAAAACGATCTCAACCGGTAATGTGCATGAATACTCACCATCACACTGTCACAGCTAACTGGGACACAAAGATCGAAGCTTTAGATGAATTCAGACTGTTAATATGTTTATTTTTTAACTCTCTGTCACCGCTATAGAAAAACTGTGTAACTACTAAAGTATGATAAGGTTATCTGGTGTTGACTGCTGTAAGTTACCGGTTTGATTAAAGGTTCAGTGACTGTTCAGGCTGCAGTAGACATAAATGATTGCTCCTTGTGTGTGTTTTTAAACTACTTGTAGAAATAAGTTCATCTATGCGTTGCAAATTTTGTTACAAATGTAGATAGATAATTGTTAATGTAACATTTAAATTAGAACGCCAGTAAAGCGGAGTGATACATGTAGGTAAAAATCCCAGTGCTGTTGTGCTCTACTGTATATGCCTCTTGTCCAATCAAATTACAATCAAAGCTAAGTGTTGTATAATGTGCTCTGCTTACTTTCCATCTACTGGGCCAGGCAATATTTTGTCATCTGCTTCTATCATATCAACAAAGCTACTGTGTAGAGATGTATGTTCAGTAACGTATGGGGTCAAGGAGGCCTTGTTAATCTTAGCTTATTTTCTAGTCCCTTCGGTTGTTTTGACAACCCTATTTATTAGTACCTGCCTTTTGTACTATGACAAGTAAAAATGGCTGCTGTGAGAAATTCCTAGATAGAACAACAAAGTAGCGTCTACTGCAGCTGTCTAGGATCATGCACAACGAAGATGATTCATGACATATCAATGTACTAATCACTTCATAGAAAACAAATGAGTGAGTTGAGGCACAGGCTAAGATTAATTAATGTGGGAATTTGTCTTATTCCCTCGCAGGGAGGTCAGACGTTGAGGTCATACAAGCTTCAACTCCCAACTTACCCAATGCATCAAGAGTCTGGGTTACAAAAACACACGCACACAGACACACACAAACCTCTTGTTTGCTTCCAGAAAGAGAGGCTCCAGTCGAGCCGACACAGAATACAGGGTTGTGATTTCAGGAGGATGGTACGGAGTTTCTCCTTCCCCTCTATCCTGCACCGGTACTGCTTCAACATCTGTCTCCTCTGGAACGCTGAAGGAGCGCAGTCTATAAAGTGCAATAAAGTGGAAAAGCAAAGGGCTTGTCAGTCCTGGATGTGGGTGTGCTAAGAGTTTGAATCTCAACCAAGAATTTCTTTAAGTTGAGGGAGGGCTTGGCTCACTCTGGATTTTTCCAGTCCACCTCCACAATGCTCTCCACACCCTTGGTCAGCTCTTTCACTCGCACGAGGTTATGCTGCTGCTGCATGGCCTGCAGAAACTTGGACAGCTGTCGAATATAATATTGAAAATATGTTTAGTAATGGAGTTTAAAAGTTTATGTGTGTACAATTTTAAACTCTGGACATGTACCATACCTTTTTGTAGCTGGATTTCTTGATATCAAGTTGCTTTCCACTTGGGCTGAAAAAATACATACAAATAAAATACAATAAAAAAAAAATATTTTCAGTACGAAATTGAATTACTCCTCAGCATGTCTTTAAAGATAAACTGTACTTTACCAGCAGGCGAACATGTGGTTGCGGAGAAATGTACTGGTCAGCAGAGGGAGCTCTGACTTCTTCACCTTGGTCTTGAGCGCATGGAGGAAACACTGCAACAGCAGGGCGTCCATTACCTCTGTGAAATCAGTGGATGATCTGGGTCACATCCTTTTCTCTCAGAACAACGCTTCCATTTTGCCCCATCAGAAAATCTTATCCTCCATTTGTATCATCAAAACACAAACATCTGGTCATAGTCCAGCTGGAGTTCAAGCTCACCCTGCAACCATTTAGTGGTGAATATTTCAATTTGATTTGAGTCCGGGATAACGGTATGCTTATGAGGCTGGGTCTTGTTAAAGCTGATTCAGTGCAACTGTGGCTGTAAGTGCTTCGACAACTTGAAATAGATCCTTTTTTAGATGTCATTTTGAGAAATATAACAGGACATGAGGCTAAATATGATACCTTGTGACATTTCCTTGTGACAATCCTGGTTCCCCTCCTCTTCCTCATTGCCCTTTTCAGCCTTCTCTTCCTCCTGATCAACTTCTGTCAGGCTCAGCTCCTCAATAGCAGAACAGGTTTCACCTGTCGCCTTTTCACTGGGAGTATGCTCCTCCTGCCCACACTCGCCCTCTTCCTCCTCTTCCTCACTGACCTCACAATCCTCTCCATTCACTCCTTCGCTCTCTGCATCGGGTAAAGATGGAGGACCCGACTTGTCTCCAAAAGCCCTAAAAAAAAAAGTGTATAAAACACACATGCGTGGTTTACTTGACTGTAGGGCTACACGGTGAATCCTGTAAATGTAATCGTAACTTTGGTTTCAATTATTTAAACTTTCAGAGTATCTGCTGGGCATTAGGGAAACTTTATTTTGAGGGCTACAGTTCATAATAAAAATAAAAAAATATCCAGACAGGTGACAAGGGAAAATGTTCTAAGTGAGTTTGACAGAGGGTTCACTGTTGGAACATGGGTGAGATCTGTCACAAAGACCGATGAACTGCTGTCAATAGGCTCTGAAATTGTGGTCGACAGAGCACATTTGATGTCTGTGATGCTTGTGCATTAGTGTGATGTGTATGTAAAGACAGAAAAGCAACTTTTTTTTTGTCTATCAGCACGAACGGTCCATTGACAGCTACATAGAGTGGATATCGTAGTAGGGCTGCAGTGCATAAACCCCTAATACGAAGATGAATGTACATTTTTTGAGCTCAGACACTTGTCTATAAACATTTGGAAAAAAGCAATATGGTCAGATGAGTCATCCTCGACATATTCTTGACAAGTGGGTGAGTGCATGTGTGTGGGGGGCATTTTTCTGGAATGGTTTGGATCCACATGTTCCCACTGAGGGAAGGATGGCGGTCCAACACTTTACTAAGACACTTTAATTTGTCAACCGTCTGTGTATTTATCTATATGTAAACATATGTTTGTATATATGAAATATGCTTTGCTTTCTTGTTGCGTGTTAGAAGAGAAGACTGATACTGGCTACAGCCAGCAGCTAGTTATCTTAGCTTAGCATAAAGACTGGAAATAAGAGCCAACAGTTTGTCCTGAATCTCTAAAGTGCAGTAATTAAAATGTTATTTGTGGAAATATTTTTTTGACTGAGCACTGAAGTCGCCGAACAATCAGTGGAGACTGGAGAAAGTCCCTTTTGTATTTCTGTAGGGACCAAACAAACAAGATAAAACATGTTACTTTAGCTTTAGAGGTGCTGGTAGGCACATGGTTTTTTACCTTCGGACTGAGGCACACTTGCTGTTACCTACCGTTTCCAGTCTTTTTGCTAAGCTAAATATTTCGATGAAAGCTGCATCTATCTTCTCATCTAAAGAAAATGTTGAACTAGCCCTTTAAACAAAACATTCGTTCACAAAAATGCAGGAATGAAATCTGCAGAAAGACAGGCGCTACTCACCAAAGAGTATCCATGTACGTATGGAGAACACACACTCCTCTCCCTTTCATACCCAAACTTTTCATCTCTGCACTGGACACTGCAGCAGTGCCGACTGCAACAGGAGCTCTGCGATCAACCAGAGGGACAGTGTCACACTTAAATCTGTGAGGAACATGTCAGAAGTCTTTCCAGACCTTATCATAAGTTACCTATTGCTCACTACTGTAATAGCACAGCAGTTGCCTTGTTTCACATCTGGGATACCACTCGGAGGCACCACCACACCTGGCAGCATGAGATCTTTAGGGAAACAAAGTATTTGTTACAATTTAAATTGACAGTATTAAACATCTGTCCAAGTCTAACACTTAGAAAAAGAAGAGTACCTGCCCCTCCAATCAGCTTCTGAAGCACAGGAGACCATGTCTTGAATGTTGGCAGGAGAGCAGGGTAGCGCCAAAGAACATACACTGAAAAATATGCCGATGTGCAGCTAAAATAATTTACTTAAATCATAATCGAACATTTCGATATAACATAATAGGCAGCTTTTTACCTGTAGGATAAAGATGTTTCTCCAGTTCAAAGAACAGTGGGTTTTTGTGAAGAACATAGAGTGTCACAGCATCTCCTTTATGTGCATAAATCTTCACTACATTTAATTCCTCTTTGTTTGGGATGAGCTCAGACAGCTCGTCAGGAGACAGCGAAGGAAAGGCTGTGGCTATGTCAGCTTTGAGCTTTCTCCTAAAGATAAGAACAAAGACACATCTCAGTTGTTGGGTAGTGTGTGCTACTAGTAATAACTGCAGTAATTTTATAGAAGCAACCTTATGAATACTTTTAATTAAAACAAATCTATTTGAAGGTGAACAGGACCGTGCGCTGTTTTCACACATCCTAATCATAATCACTGTCTTAATCTCACAGCCTTTGTGTTTGGAGTTTGCATGATCTCCCTGTGTCTGCGTGAGTTCTCTTCCACAGTCCCAAAGACTTAGAGATGCAAGGTTTATAGATTAACTGGTGACTCTAAATTGTACACAGGTGTGAATGTGAGCATGAATGGTTATTTGTGTCTATGTGTCAGCCCTGTGATGAACTGGCAACCTCTGTCCAGGCTGTACCCCGCCTCTCACCCTCAATTGATTACATTGATAAAAGCAACCATGATAAGGATAAGTGGTTAAAGTAAATGAATAGAGAGAATGAACTTTAAGGTGTTTTTTTCAGTTGTGGTTTTATATTACAGGACCTGCTTGTAAAAGTTGCTCTTCATAACATTTGACCGGATAAGTAGAGGCCAGACTGACGTGTTTATCCATCCACCCATTATCTGTAACCAATTATCCTCATCGGGGTCACGGTGGGGCTGGAGTCTATCCCAGCTGACTTGAGGGTGAGAGGCAGGGTGCACCCTGGACCAGCTCATCACAGGGCACATAGAGACAAACAAGCATTCACACTCACATTCACAGCTACACAGAAAGGCTCTAGCCGAGATTCAAACCAGGAACCTTCTTTCTGTGATTCCTGCAGAGACTATCAAGGAGAAATCCATCTTTGCAGTGTTCATTTAGACACAAAATACTGCATTAAATTACAACACAAACAAACATTTACATTGATAAACAACATCCAATCTAAATATGTTGCCAGCTTACGATGAGCTCATTTTATCTGCTCAGTTCAGGCGCTGGGCTTTAATGGAAATTCAGAGCTTTAAAGAGCAGCTTAACACAAGGACTACTTCAGTTTTGACTTGTCAAGTCTAACGTCAACATTTAGGCAGCCTCCTGATACGTTTGAGCTTTCTGAGCAGTTTTTTTCAATAAACCTCTACACGAATAATAAAAGACATAAACCTGAGCTAAGAATAAATGTGCAGAAGCACGAGCTCTGTCTGTCTCACCTGTCTGATCCTTTGATCGCGGTGTTGGATTTAACACGAAACGGTCTGGCGAACATCTTCTCAGAAAATAAACAGCGCTACTACAACGTTACTTCAAACATGTCTGAGATAATGTAACATTATATCATCACAAAACTCGCGAACGCCTCTCGATGTTGTTATTTTGAGTTACAGTAATCAGCTGCTACTCGTTGGGTATGGTGGTCCGACATATATTTATGTCCGACGTGAAACCGCGATGTGCCCTTAGTTCCGCAAGACGGATGAAACGAATAAAACGAGTGATGACGAGAGAGGAAATGTTTTTTTATTTATTTTTTTTTATTTTTAACTTGGCAGTACTAACATTACATCACCACTAAACTAAAGGTGAACATTCCTAAAAGGCCCATTAGTATTGTCCACTACGTTGTGGTTAATATTTATTTTATTTTTAGTTCTTCATCTTTCTGTATTTTATTGATGTTTTATGTAATTTATTATTATGTTTTTTTATACATCACTTAACTTTTTTAAATTTTTAATTGTTATATATTGTCTTTTAAATGTTGACAAAGTGTCTTGTTCGTGCCTGTCTGTCAAAGCACTTTGTAAACGCTGTTTTTAAAAGGTGCTATATAAGTAAAGTTATTATTCTTATTCTTATTGTATAACTTGTTTAAGCACACTGATATAACTTGAACCAATCGGTTGAGTTAAACAGCACTTTATTATCCTTTTCAGGCACTTCATTATCCCAGTTAATAGCCTTATTTTCTACAATTTCAAATTATAAAATTTCAGTCCTGTGTCATACAGCTGATAAATAGTTGCTAGTCTAGTTATAATAATCTCTATAAACAGATATGCATGTAAAATCTGGGCAGGTACCTGTAAGGGACCAAGATTTTGGTATCAGAAGCATAGACAGTATAAAACATGGACACAGCATACGTGATGTCACCCACAGGTTTCTGAACAGCCGTTTTGAAGCTTGGTTAATCTGTGGCTCTGGCTGTCTCCATGTTGGTAGTCTTGCCTCTTCCGCCTCCTGGCTAATATAAAACTCAGCAAAGACGTGGATCCTTGGTGGACCTAAGGCGGGCCAAATGACACCTGGGAGCACAAACAAGCCATCTGTAGCAGCACCCACCCATCAAAGCGTCCACACTGTTAATTATGCATAACTTTAACCCTAATACAATTTGAACTGGTTATTTTAAAATAAAATTCAGACTCAGTACAGTTGTCATGAACGGTGAAATTAGCTATACAGTAGAGACCAAAACCGTTTTTTGTACCGGGCCGTAAACATGTTTATTTCTGCTGTGAAGTTGGACATTTTTAGACTGACTTGTTCAGCCTGAAGTGGACATTTGAGGAGCTGCAGTTTTTGGTACTTACGCATTGGCGTCACTTGCCACAGAGGTTGCCACTTGATGGTTGCATATGACATTCTGCTGCAGATATATAAGAATACAGTGGACTCATGCTTGTCAGTGTAAAATGAGATTTATTTTTGTGAAGAATAATTTTATACATTGCCTCACTTGGCTCAGGTTTAGTGGGAGAATTTTATAATTTAATTAATCATAAGTATTAGTATTCTATTCCCTAATTCAGAACAGGAACTATATTTTATGGTACATCTTGCAGTTGCATGAAAAACTAGAGATTAGAAGAAGAGTAAAAAGCATAAACAACAACGAAACAAATAAGAAGTAAATTAAGACCTATAGGGTACAAAGCATAATTTAAAAACAGTTGCAGTAAAAGTAGATAAGACCTGTACAATAAATAAGCACCAGAGATAAAAGTAACAGGGAATGATCAGGACCTAAAAACTCAGCAGTGAACGGTGAGGCACCTTAGGTAACAGCCAGGCTAAAGAGATATGTCCTAAGTTTAAAAAAAAAAATGACTACAGAGGTGCAGTCCCTCAGATCCATAGGCAGGCTGTTCCAGAGATGGGGGCCGCAGTAGCTAAAAGCGGCCTCACCATACTTCTCTGTGGAGGTCCTGGGGACGACTAGGAGTCCAGATGCCGAGGATCTGAGGGACCTGCTTGGTACATACTTTTGTAGCATGTCACAAAGGTAGGTCGGTGCCAGGCCATTCAGTGATTTAAAAACCAATAAGAGAATCTTAAAATCAGTTCTAAAACTAACGGGTGACCAGTGCAAGGCTTTTAAAATGGGGGTTATATGTGCCCTCTGTCTGGTCTTTGTCAGTACCCAGGCTGCAGAGTTTTGTATTAATTGTAGGCGGCCTAGTGTTTTTTTTAGGAAGACCAGACAGAAGGGCATTACAGTAATCGAGTCTTGAAGTGATAAAAGCATGAATTAGTTTTTCTGTGTCAGCCTTGTTGATGAATGGTCTGACTTTGGTAATATTTCTAAGGTGATAGAATGATGTTTTGGTTATGTTTTTTATATGGGCCTCAAAGTTGAGGTCGGAATCAAGGGTCACTCCCAAGTTTTTGACCTGATCTTTTGTCCTTAGGGCCAGGGACTGAAAATACTGGGAGAGGTGTTCTCTCTGGTCTTTGGGCCCGAATATTATTATTTCTGTCTTTTCCTAATTAAGTTGTAGAAAGTTATTTCCCATCCAGACATTTATTTCAGCTAGGCATTGTACTCAGTTGATATTAAAAGTATTCAGGCTACACAGAAGAAACAGGAACAGCCCAGTCGAGTCAAGTTTATAGTTAACGCTAAGAGTAACCAGCGTTACATCAGTATTCTCAGTTCAGTCAAATATTAATGTTTGTTTTGGCTTTTTTCTCTGCTCAGCAGAATATTATTGTTGGTGTGATAGCCCCGCCTCCTCCGTGGCCATCAGCCAATCATAATTTAGGATTCTTGGGTTGGCACCACTTGAGTGACAGCTGGTGGTGGTGGGGTGGTTGCCCCCTGCCCTTCTTTCCCCAGGCATGCCCCCCTGTCGGACGGTTGGATAGAGATGCTGCTTTAACGTCCACCATTTCAAGTCCGGAAGTTTGCTCATCTGTCTCGTTTATTCGTTTGTTATGTAATTGTTTGTGTTAAGTGATATCACACGGTGTGAACTACACGGGGCCAAGTTGTTAAGCTGTCCGGCAGTGGACTTACTGGACACCGGTACAGCTACTGCCGCTGCTTGTGGATCCTGGCTAGCGGTGGGGCTAATACCACACACAAGGACAAAATGAGCTAGGTGTTAGCTCAGATAGTAAACAAAGTTACCCGCAAAGAGAAGAGACGAGACACGCACCTGTTTGGACAGTTTACCATCACACATGTGTTGTTGACGATAGTTTTTTTAACATGTCGACTCAGCACCAGCCGGCTTTCCCGATCCAACAACAGCAACCCAATCTGAACTCTGCTCCTTCTTTCCCACAATGTTTTGTGAAACCCTTTCACAACCCTCTGCAAATCAAGAGGAATGTAATAACAGACGATTACAGTGTCACAAATCAGGTGCTCGGGATGGGCATAAATGGCAGAGTGTTGGAAATATTCCACAAAGAGAGTGGAGAAAAGTTTGCACTAAAGGTAAACATGCTGTCATCTTATTTATTTATTTATTTTTACAGTTTTTCTTGTCATAGTTGCCAGATAAATGTATGGGGGAAAAAATGACAACTATACTGAGAGAAATGAGGCTTTGTGTGCACAAATTGCACAAAGTGGAGACCACCAATTTGTTATAGATAACCTGTAACATGTTGGTTCAACCTTTTTCTAGTTTACAGTGACAGATATTTGATACTGGTTTTAGACATGTTGGATGTTTTTGTCTGTGTCAGACACTTGAACCGGTCATATCACCTCTGGCAAATGCACTTGCCTTTGCACAGTCGAGCACATTATGCACACAACAACACCAGAAAGTACCCCATGCATTCACAAAGTATGTTGTCTGCATTGTTTTCTTACCTTGATACATTGCTTAAAGGCAGCACCCAACCGGTGGATTAAATTATTGTAATTATGAGTCTGTTTGTAGTTGATTACACAAGACTTTAGTCTGAATATAATCTGCATTTAAATTGTTTGGATTGACCAAACAGCGTTGTGTGTTTGATGCACGTATCCAACTCTTTCATGAGTTCCCGGGGCTCTTCCTCTACTTTGCTTTTATCTTAATTTCTGTATTAACAGAAGACATTTTGGTGATTTATGTGGTGTAGACAGGATAAAAATCTGGCTACGAACCATCCCGCGTGCAGGGAGGTTGTTTAGCACATTCTGAGAATTAGTCAAAATTAGTAAAAAAAAATGCATCAAGCTGAGCTCAGAGTTGAAAGTTAACAGATGCTTCTCTCTTATCGTTGATTTAAGAAAATCTGCTGCCCATACACTGTTTCCCCTCCTCAGGACAGTACATGTGCGCTTTTAGGGATCGGTTTGAGCCAGCAGGGGAAGACAAATGATTATATTACTGCACCGCATTCCTCTGGGATCAATTAGTCACTCCTAAGGCATGTGTGATGCATATCCAACTATAGCATACCTGGTCTGATGGGTGCATCTGGAGTGACAGGCAGTGTTTAGAGTTAGATTTGAGCACTGCCAGAGTTCAAGAAATGGGTCACTGATGGTATCAGATGTGAGTTATAGATGTTTTTCTCATGGAAACCTGTAATTTCGTACACAACAGGCGGCTTTGTTAGGGTCTAATTTTCTGTCCCCGAGTTTGTAAATTATACATTGGCCAGCAGCTCTGGCCTCTGGCCACTGGCTTACCATGTTGAGATGTGTTTTGAAAGAGGAGTGTTGACTTTTCCTATCCAAATGTTGCCAGCCAGAAAGAGAGAGGGGGACATGCCTGTGTCTAAAAGTAGACTCATGCGAGAGGCCTGAGATGACTGAGAGGCATGACGTGTGGCGTGGTGCAGCAGGACAAGATGTCATGCGGATAGCACACACTCAGCTTTTATTAGACAGTGAAGGTGTTTTGAGATGGGTAAACAAAGTGGAAAGGGCTGGTTCTCCACTGATCTTGTTTTATAAGTACGTGATTACACAGATGTGTCTGCTTCAGGTTATTTTGCAGAGCCACATGTTTGTGTAGACTTCAGTTCATTTTTCCACCAGCAGTCTTAAGGTTCATGGTCTCAAAAGAAAAAAACACTTAAATTAGTGTGTTAGTTTGGTACAGTGTAGTTTTTCTGAAACATTCTGAGTAAGACTTGACTGGACAGACGCAGAGCAGTGCCAGTGTTCACAGAATAAATATGTATATGTATATATGTTATAGTATATATATGCCTTCCTAGTCTGATTCTTTGAACATTTAGTAAACCATCATCTTCCTTCCTCGTCAGATCATTAATCAGCCACTGCACTGACATTTCTGAGGCCTTGTGGGCGGGGAACAGGGAACATTTTGTTATTATATATAATCTGGAGTTTGAAGTCACATGAAGAAGAATGTAAAATTGACAACCTTGTGGTTGCTACAAATTTATGTAATTTGTTTTTCCTAGGAGTATCAACACGGTATTAACTATTCAGATTGTTCTACATACAAAAAAATGTCCATAAACATTGTACATGTGTATATTAAATGAATGAGTCTAAGCTTTAACAAAAATAGGACATTGAATGTAAAGATTAAAGATGCATCTTACATATTAAAGACATTTGTTTAGCTCCACCACGTAGCATTAATAACCTTCTAACAATGTCACAAAGTCTATGCACAAAAACAGGCAAACTAATAAACTACATAACCCACTGAGGTGGTAATTATTGGGACACAGTTGGTTTGTGAATAGGGAAGCAAGTTAATCTACAGATTACTTTCCTAATTTAGTCTATAAAATATCAGAAAATAGTTATATAACTGTTAGAATTTTGGAAAGATCAAGATGATGTCTTATTTTGTTCAACAAGCAGCCCAGAGAAAAGGATAAAAATCCTCACATTTGAGAAACTAGAGCCAGCAAGCGTTTTGCAAAGATTACAATCAGAATAGTTTCAGCTTAATTTTCTATCATTTAACTGATCAGTTGATGATTCTTCTGCTGTTTGTGTTTCAGATGCTGCAGGATTGTCCAGAAGCCAGACGGGAGGTGGAGCTTCATTGGAGGGTGTCACCTTGTTCCACATTGTACCCATCATAGATGTTTATGAAAATCTATACCAGGGAAGGAAGTGTCTTCTCATCGTGATGGAGTGGTGTGTTCTTCTCCAGGCATCCAGATGCACACACACAGCCACACAACACACACAATTAAAGCTAATGCTGTATCTGTGATCTTTGAAAGTGATCACATATGTTGACAATAGTAGATTTCCTACCCTGGAGATTGGATATATTTGAATGGCTCCTGGAAGTTGTGGCTTGCATTAGTTCCTCTGCATACTGATGGAGCCAGCTTTCTTTAATGCACACCAACTGAGGTGAGTAGTTTCCAGAACACTTCAGGGCAGAAAGCAATGAAAAGCAGGCAGAGGCTGCTTTGTCTGGAGCATAATAAGATGGGCGCCTACCTGATGACTACAACCACGTCATACATTACAAAAGAAACAAAAAATGTCTCAAATCTGATGTTATAGACATGACTAACAATGGTATTTAATGTTTAATGGTTGCTGTTTATTGGCATTTAAGGAATATTATGGTGTCACATTGGTACAGTGGTTAGCACTGTGTCTTTCTGTGAGTTTTTGGCTGGTACTGGAACCTTGCTATGTGGAGTTTACATGTTATCCATGTCTGCATACGTTCTCTCCCACAGTCCAAAGACATGCAGATCAAGTGGTGACTCTAGGCGTGAACATGAGCATGAATGATTTTTTGTCTCTGTTTGTCAGCTGAACTGGTGACCTCTCTCCCAGCGTTAGCTGGGATCGTCTCCAGCACACCACAACCCCGATGAGGATAAGTGCTATGGAAAATGGAGCGGAGCCATAGCAAGTGGAAAAAGATGGCAATTTGCAGAATCCTTAGTAAATCACGTAGTAACACTGAGTTAGTTCATCACTCAAAGTCAAAGTCATAGTATAATTATACAGTGTTTGAAGTCTAATTATACCTCTAATAAGAAATATATGAACCTTAGAAATATGTAGCACTTGAGCAACCTTGAGCTTCTGCTGCAGTAAAAGAATGACAACGTCCTGATGCCTTTACACACTCAGTATACTGTACTCTTGTAATTTTACCGATTTTGCTTTCAGCATGGATGGAGGTGAATTATTCAGTCATATCCAAGACAGAGGGAATCATGCTTTTACAGAAAGAGGTAAAAGGATTATTATTTTTCTAGAAAGTTACAGTTACAGTCCTTAAGTCTTGCTTCTGCTCACCTGTGCTTACTAGCAAATTTGGTTTAAATACTACAGTTTTGAAAAACAGATTAACAAACCTACATTGTCTGCAATATTTAAAACTGTTTTTTTTAACGATCATGGTCAATGCTTACTGTACTTACAGATACATTTTCCTGTGACTGCTTCATATTAAAATTCATATGTCTCACCAATTTAATACTGATTATGAAGAAGCAGCAGCAGGAATTGTTTCATTTGCATTAGGAGAAACCTAACAGAGATCAGATACAGCTGTAGAAGAGTGAACAGTTCTGAGTGACATAAATTTACCAGACCTCAAATAGTTAATCGATTAATGGATTGTCAGGAAATTCGGCACCTCCTAAAGAATACAAGCACATTTAATGGCTATTCCAGAAAAAATGGCAAATTATATGAAGAATCATGCAAAATCTAAAGGATTGTAACTTTAACAGTCTAAAAATGTGCTGGTATATTTTACTCTGTCTTTCTGTTTGAACTCTTTTATGTCCATTTCATTTCTCTTCACTTCTTTTTTACCCAGAGGCCTCTGACATCATGAAAAGTATAGGAGAAGCAACACATTTCTTGCATACCATCAACATTGCTCACAGAGACATCAAGGTAATGCTTCACTGTGTATACTTCAGACAGAATTTAGAACGTACAAAACAAAACTTGCAACAGTTAACTGTTTTTATTGAAGGCAACATGAGTTCATATTTTTGACAAAGAGCAGTGAGTAATAATAAAAAAGATGCTTTTATGCTTCCTGTGCTTGTCAAAAGACCCTGTATTTATTGCCAAGTTAGCACAATCGTGAAATTGAAGATACACTCGTGCTCATAAATCAACATACTTCTGGCAGAATTTGTAAAACACTGGACCTTTTTTGGAAAATATGGCAAAAAAAAATGGAGAAAACTCTTTTTTTTTATGAAGGATAGTGATCAGATGAAGCCATCTCTTATCACATAACTGTGTGTGCCCTTTTAAATCATAATTATTACTGAAATCACCCAATCAAAAATTTAGATACCCTTGAACACTTGGCCTGATAATATGCACACAAGTTGACACACACAGGTTTAAATGGCTCAAAAAGACAGGTTTCCACATCTGCGTCTTGTTTAATTTTAAGTAGTGTCTAAATAGTCAAAGTTTCTTGGCTCTTGAGAGACCCCTGCACATTTCAAGGCTGCACTGACTTCTCTGGATACTAAAGCCACAGAGAAAACAATAGAACTGTCAAAAGACCTGCAAGAAAAGGTAGATGAATTATAAATCATGAAAAGGATATAAAAAGATTTGACAATGCCAATCCGTGGGAGTTCTGTTGATACCAAGACACACTCGGGTACACCAACAAGGATTTAAACCGCAACTGCCAGGAAAATCTGTGAGGATGCGAAGCAACTTCAGTTAAAATACGGGCTTCTCTGTAAATAGTGGCGTGACCAAGGTGAACAATAAAGAGGCCATTTAACAAAAAAGGGCTGCATGTTCAAGTTGCCAAAAAAAAAAAAAGCTGTTCCCATCCCAACACCACAAAACAGGCCGTTTCCAATATGCTGAACAACATCTTCAAAAGCCTCAAAACGTCTGGAACAAAGAAATTGGGGTGATGAGTTAAGTGTGGAGAGAAGACCGTACCAAGGCTTATGACCAAAAGTACACCAAAAAATTTAAATTGGTAAGATATTAAAAAGCATAAAATATTATGTGCAAATATTGGAGGACATTTTGAATTTATCAGCTCTCCAACATGGCAATGGTCTAAAACACAAGGCCAAGCCAACTCTTAAGTGGCTACAGCGGAAAAAGTGAAGGTTCTCGAGTGTGGCCTTCACACTCTCCTGACTTCAATCGCATTGAGCCACTTTGGGGAGAACATACAACCCAAGAATTTATTGGACCTGGAGGCCTTTTGCCAAGATGAATGGGCAGCTTTATCACCTGAGAAACTTAAGGTGCCTCATCCACAGCAATCACAAAAGACTGCAAGCCGTCATTGATGCTAAACAGGGCAACACACAGTATTAAGGACTAAGAGTGTCTAATCTTTTGTTCCGTTCAGTATTTTCTTTATTGCTATGTTTTGCTTAATGATTATCCTATTCTGTGATGCCTTATATTTTAATTCTGCCAGGGTATGCAAACTTAACTTGACTTTTTGTCACATAGTGTAAGCAAACAATGAATGGCTGCTGAGGTGGAACACTTTAATTGTAGTGTAGATGGATTACATTGATAGACGAGTGGAGTCACCAGATGAGATATTAAAGATTATTTAAATGCCATACTGGCCTTGAGCCGATTTGAAAATGTGCTACTAAAGACAGAATTGAACATTAAAGATGAATGAACTTGTAAATGGTCAGACATTTATGAACATTTACTATTTCTTTAATATATATTTTTTTATAATTCTTATCTAAAGTCTCTTGATCACTGATGTCTTTCAGCCAGAAAACCTGCTGTACACCTCTAAAAGGCCAGATGCTCTCCTCAAGCTGACGGATTTTGGGTTCGCCAAAGAAATCACCACATTAAACTCTTTAGCAACACCGTGTTTCACCCCATACTATGTCGGTAAGACCGCAGAACATATTCATTATATCAGGTTGAAGATAGAGGGTTTGTTCATGCAGACGTGACATGACATGGTTTGCTTTAATGATTGCCATATTCAATTGTGTGAGTTCCTGTGAGATTATTAGACCCCCTGATGTCAGTGAGAGCCATATATAAGCAGGGTATTTCCAGCTATACATATCATTTTTCAGTTTATTACTTGTTAATGTTGAATGTTTGAATAATCACATTTTCACAAAGTGCTTTATGAAACTTAACTTGCTTTTACATAAAATCCCTAGGCAGTCTGCCGCCTATGGAAAGTAACAATATTGATGTGGGTTATGAGGTTACATCCCGTGAACAGTTGGAAAACACTATATACACTGCTTTAATGGCCTGTTTTTTGTCTTTCTTCGCAGTCATCTGACTTTTATGTAGATTTATAAAAGGCATGAAATGTGAAACAGGAGGGATTTCTCCAATCCAATTTAAATCATTTCTCTTGACACTGCGGCAGCTCCAGAAGTTCTTGGTCCAGAGAAGTATGACAGGTCCTGTGACATGTGGTCTCTGGGTGTCATTATGTATATCCTGTAAGTCAATCAGGGAGATAATTTTACTGTTTTCATCTTGCAATAATGCACGGTTTGCCTGTCCAAATTATTGTTGCTTCTAATTACATGCTCCCTCTTGTCATCAAACATCCTGTTCTGTCTGACACACAGACTTTGTGGATATCCTCCCTTTTTCTCACATCATGGTTTGGCAATTTCCCCGGGAATGAAAAGACGGATCCTCAACGGACAATATGAGTTCCCCAACCCAGAGTGGTCCGACGTGTCTGAGGAAGGTGAGATGTGTCAGAAAATGTCATGTAAATGCTCTCTCTCTTTATGTTTTACATTTCATGCATGTGCATCCATTTTAAATAAGTCTAGTATGTTTCTCCTGGGAAGACACACCACACACATTTCTTGTCAATTACTAGTACTCCATAAATACTATGAACAGAAAACATCCCTTCTTTTCAGTAACTGCAGTAATTGTTTTATTCTGTGGCTTCGATTCAAAAGCACCACAGCAAAACAATAACAGTCCTAAGTGTCACTCTTATTTATGCATTATTATGCACTCTAAGGTAAATGTTGACACAGGAATTGAGATTTATGATATTTGGAAGCAAAAACTGTCCTACATAATTGCAGCAATTGCAATGACTATCAAAGATATGTCTTGTTAGTGTAGGACACATATGAAAATCAGATGATGATGATGATGATGATGATAATAATGATGATTTCATGTTTCAGCCAAACAGCTGATCTGCCACTTACTAAAAACTGAGCCCACCCAGAGAATGAGCATCACCGAGTTCATAAATCACCCCTGGATTAATGTAAGCAGCTGCCTGTAGGCTTGAATCAGTTTCAACAACGGCTGGTTTTGAAAGATGTTTGTGAGAACTGATGAACATTTCCACACTTTTATGTTCTCTTGCCACTGCAGCAGTCAGTCGAGGTCCCACAAACGCCTCTTCACACCAGCCGCGTGCTGCACGAGGAGCAAGATGTCTGGGAGAAGGTTAAAGTAAGTGTCGGTGCTGTTTGTGTCATTACGTAGCAACTTATTTAGACATGCAAAAAAAAAAAAAGTATAGTAAATGTTTTAATGCTTTAAGTTAATATTTTATACATTATGCATACCTGACTCTGTCATTGAACAATGAAATCTTTTTAATTTTAACGTAAAACTGAATATACATATTCTTTTATATTGTATTTTTAGCTTGGTTTTGTCTGACCAAAGTTATATTTGTAATTATTAGGAGGAAATGACAAATGCCCTGCAAACGATGAGAGTGGACTATGATCAAATTAAAATCAAAACTATTGAAGACTCAACTAATCCTCTACTCTTGAAGAGAAGAAAGAAAACCAAAAAAATATCATCAGCCACACAACCTCCATGCTAGTGACGTAAACGCTTTTAGAGAGGTATTCACACAAACATACATAAAGTAGAAAAAAGTATCAAGAAGATCTTTAAGGAAATTGTGCAAGTAGCTCTGAATGTTTCAAGACAATGTAAAGGAAATGTTTTTAGCAGTATGTATCTCTATCTGTTTACCTCAAATTATTTCATTTTAAAACATGAAATGCACCGAGGCATTTTGGGAAATGTGCTTTAAAGGAGCTAGCTATATGTAAGAATTGGCCACAACAAGCATATCACAAGTCAAGTGCACCTGTAAGGAACAAGGAAATGCACACAGGCTCTCCCATAGGTCTTTTCCAGCTAATGTAGCAAACATATTAACACTGTCAGTAACGTTATACAATTGGCTACATTCATAAGCTCTTGCTAAGCCAATGTTAGCCAATGTAAGCATCAACAGCAATCTAGAAGAAACGCTGTGAGTTGCGCACCAAAGTGGATGTTACAGTAACTCACTATCACCTCTTGAGGTGAAAAGTGGTGTTACAAGAGAGAATGGCCCAGGGCTAGCTAGTTAACATGCTAACTTCAATAGATACCTCTACAACACAATACATCGATGTCTCTGACATAACGTCATAACTGTTATTTCTTCACATTCTGTCGATAATTTTAGTTAATTTTGAATGTTTTAAACTAGAATTCTTACATCTAGCTCCTTTAAGGACTTTTGAACTATTTTTTTTGGCATTGCAAAGTACTCTGAATGTCTGAATGTGCACTAAGCTTATTCATAAATCTACTGTATGTGTTGTATATTGGGACAGTTTTTATTATTCTGTACATACTCAGTGAGTCATTCGAGTGAGCTTTGTTAGTGTTGGCTACAGCAGTAGCCAACATTAACAAAGACAGACTTTTTTGCCTTGAGGGTGTTGTTGAGAAAGTTTGCCAGCATCGTTCATATTTGTTTATTAAATGACTAGTACCAGAAACCACATTTTTTTGTTTTGTATGCTGTTGTGATGCCAGAAATATTTACCTTTACCACAATATAGATGTTTTCTTGCAAGATTGTAGTAGTGCAGTATCTAAAAAAACCTACAATGGTAGCTAAGAGACACTTGCTATGCTTATGAAACAGATGATGAAACTGTGTTGCTAATGGGACACTGTAGCATCCATTTTGTCCAAAGCAATATAAAAGTAGTGCATGAAGTTTGTGTGAGCGACATGGGAAAAAATATGAATGCAGTAAACTTTTAGTCGAGATGTACGGTGGAAAATGTTGTTACACCTCTATTATCCTGTCTGTCTTTAATTAAATCTCTTGGGTTCTTCTCTGTGGTTTTCCATTTTGTTCGATCTGTTGAGCCGTTCACTAGGAGCATGAATCAAATGTCCGGCAGCTCAGCTGTTTCTTACAAATAAAGCATGTTTTGGTGGCATGTAACACAGATCACACTTACTTTTAATTATGTCCGTAACATTATACATTTTTGCAACCATGTCTGTACATTTTAAGTTACAAAATTAAAAAAGACTTTTCAGTCCTTAATCGATGTTGGGACTTTCCAACAGTCCTCAAAGTGATACTTGTGGGGCAATGTGCAACTTTGTAATGCAGAAAATCCACCGTAGTCTCTCCTACATGCTTGGAAGGTGAGGGTGAGGCAGGAGGGTATTCAGTTTGTTGCAATCTGCAGCTTCACAGTGCTACTCACTGGACCTTTAAGCACCAGTATCGTCCTTCAGATTGCATGCGTGCACATTAATATCACCACTCTCTGATCTACTTATTTCCAAAGAATTTTCAAGCAGAAAATACACAGATGTGTTTTAAATTAGCATATTTCTTCTGTAGTGTCTGGTGAAATCCATTCATGCCAACGAAAATACTTTCATCTTTAAAATCTGGTACCGCTGACAACAGCAGAATGAATCCAGACTGTATACCTCAGATAAGCTTTCAATGCTGTAGTTGCATCCTTGAGCAAATGACGCCCACACCAAATGTTTTGGATTAAACACGATGGTCTAATTACTAGATAATATTTTCAGATGTTGCATCCTGTTTTAAATCCAACTTTCTTCTGGCACATTCAGAGACGATCACACAAAAAACAAATCTCAGAAAATATTAATGTCTTTTATATAAAGGGGATTACAGGGAGATTGGGACATTGTTTGATCGTAACTGAATAATAAATCCTAATGTTTTCAAGTGATTGTTTTCTTAGAATCTTTTTAATTTCCCTCATCAGCTACTTTGGATACATTTGTGGAAGGATTTCCACTTTTAATTAATGTTGACAGCATGGTTTTAACAGAATGAAAAGCATTGCTTCTTATACATAGAATAATATATCATCACAAGTATATACTGTTACATCTTTGGTGTTAGTTTCAGACTACAGGTTACTTTGACCAAAAAATCTTGTGTTGTCACTAAAGATCTGCCAATTTTTTTTGCGCTAAAGAGTTCCATCTGCTTATCCTCTGGTTCTCTTTCCTCTCAAATGAGATGTAATTGTTTTGTGATTAAAGTGTATTATTTACTGAACAACTTCCATTTTCAAATTAGCCTGTTGTCTTTTACTTCATCAAAGAGACTGGGGAAGCAGATTTAGGTAAAAACAAAAACAAACAGAGAAAAAAGTAACCCCTGAAACTCTGTCTCCAATTTTCCTGCTTCAGTGGAAGACATTAATGGCAAGGCCCATTCTGAAGACAATCTGCAAGTTAATAATGGTGGTCTGATGTCTGCAGGCGTCAGCAAAAAAACACATGGTAACTTTCTCCAGTGTGAACACTGTAATTTACAAAAAGATTGAGTACCTGAAGTAGGCAGGAACAGAGAAAAAAATGTTTAAGGAGGAGGATTGTGGACAAATAACAGGGTTTGTTATACTTTGTTCATGTTGAAACATACATTGTATAATGGACACAAGAATGCTGCAACTTAAACTTTAATGCAGCTGTCTTGTTTTGCCTAAAAAGAAACACGCCCAATTACAGCATGTCGTCTGCTTCATTAAATTTTCTATACCTAACCCCCCACCCTCTTTATAACCCCCATTCCACAACAATAAACATCAAGCCAGACTTTGAGTGGCTGTGCTAATGATAAGGCATGACACAGTAAAGGAAAACAAGGTTGTTAAAAAGCAGATGTCTGCACCGGTTCACAGATGGCATTCATATTGACATGGCTGGAGGTTATATGTTACAATGTAGGTTCTACATGCAAGTGGAAAAATGTATGCTCTAATGAGAATGGGTGGCTTGGTCTGCAGCTGCGTAGAGAAAGAGGGGGGGGGGGTATTTACTCTATACTAACAACATACTCTACTCATTCTGAGAAAGACACAGGAGACAAGAACGAGAGAGGAGGCATCGTCTCTGATCAACTGGTAGGTATACTGTTCCTTCCATACATTTAAAAGTGGAGCAAAGAGAATTATAAATTACTGATCCAGCGTAGTATTCAGTGTTAGTTGTGAAACATTTTATATTATCAGTGTTATATAGATGGGATTGTGCTGTTAGATCACATCTAATATTTGATTCATATCAGCTTTAAATGACATCTTGTTCTTCTTGGCTTTTCTATCAGTGAACATGCAGACAGTGGTGCTCCTCCTCATAGTGGGACTAGTGCATTTGAGCATTGCCCAGCATTACAGTCCGTTCCAGTGGCTGTCCCATCTGCGAGGGCGACGGCGGCATGCTGGCTGGCGGGTTGAGGATGTGGACTGCCCACTGGAGTGTGACTGCCCTTCGACCTACCCCACGGCTATGTACTGTCACAGCCGCAACCTTCAGCATGTTCCCTACGTCCCCTCACATATTAAGTACGTCTACCTGCAGCGTAACCAGATCACAGGCATTCAGGATGGGGTGTTTGACAACGCTACCAACTTGGTCTGGGTTGTGCTGTTTCACAACCAGCTCAACTCAGACAAGATCGGCAAGAACGTATTCAGCAAGCTCAAGCACCTGGACCGGCTTTTCTTGGATCACAATGAGCTCACACGTATGCCTCCCAACTTGCCAAAGTCTATAACGGACCTTCGACTTGGCCACAATAAGATCTCAAAAATACCCTCCAACTCACTTGAGGGTATGGTAGACCTCACCACCCTTCACCTCCACGCAAATGTCATAGAGGATGTTGGAGGTGTGTTCAAGGGACTGAAGTCTCTGACTATGCTGGATATGAGGAAAAACAAGCTGAGCAAAATCCCTGACAACCTCCCTGAGAAGCTGCAGCAGCTCTACTTGGAGTTTAATGATATAGAAAGTGTGCCGGCGGGCTTTCTCACCATGTATCCCAAACTGCAGTTTGTTCGGTTGGCTCATAACAAGCTGACAAATAAAGGACTTCCCTCCAATGTCTTCAATAGCAGCACGCTGGTTGAGCTTGACCTTTCTTTCAATAAACTGGAGAGAATCCCTGTTGTCAGTAGGAACCTGGAGAACCTTTATTTACACGGCAATAAGATCAAAGGTATGGACACTTCTTAAGACTTTTGGCACAGTGACGTAATATGAAAGTGAATCCTACAGATTTTAAAGACCCTCTGGAAATTTAAAATTGATGTACACTAAGAACTTTAATGTGAATTTAAACATGTTATTTTTGTCAATAAAAAATATTTTTCATGATTATTTTTTATAGTGAAAGCAGTCTTAAGCTAACTTTTGATTATAGTTATTGTCACCCTGCAGCCCTGATTTCCATATAAATGAGTAGCTATATAACTCAGACGTAACTTGTTGTTGGCGCAGCGGGACACACTCTCAGCTGACTAATGACACCTAAATGTCACAAATCTTTAATGGCACACATGTGGGTGGAAAGTTTAAACTTTTGATCCTCCCAACATGACCGGATGGATTCAGTAAATTAGGTTGCAGAATAAATCATAAATAATACTAGTGTAATAATAATAAAACTAGTATTTGATTTAAAGGAGCTGATTTAATTTACCTTTAAAGACGTTCAAACGTTAGTGAGCTCAACATGCCCTCCCCCCAGTAATTTAATGCACTCCAGTGTTTGGTTTTGAACTAATGGTCAGACATGCTCCATATTGTTTCCAAATTATTGCATTTTGAAATTCAACGTCCTCCAGCCTCTAACCGTATTCAGTATTTCAACTTCCTTGTTGCTTCAACGTAGTCTCCATTTCTTAAAGTTGGATTTGTTGCACTTCTGGCCACACCGAACAGTGACGTAGTACTGTGCATCACTTTCCGGTTGGAGACTGATCATGTAGCAACATTTTCAACCACTGAATGACCTCAAAAGCAGGATTCTCAAACTGCGTGTATCAGCCTTTGATATGAAGTAGTAGGGTTTTCCATAAACACTTTCTTCTGTGGTAGCTCACACACAATACAAACTTAATACAGACAATAAAAGAAACCCAATAAAAAGCTTAAAATTAAATTCGAACACAAAAAAACAATCTTGACAAGAGTGTAATAAAACAAGGGGGAGACATTTTTGAAATGTTTTTACTCACTGGCTTATTGAGTAGCTCTAACATCGAGAATCAACTCAGGATGAGAAATATACAGCGATAACCAGCGTCCTTCACACTTCTTTTCTTCTGTGTCTTTCAGAGTTTTCCCTGAGCAGTTTCTGCACCACAGTTGACATGACAAACTTCTCCAAGCTGCGAATGCTGCGTTTGGATGCCAATGAGATCAGTGCCAAAGACATTCCTCCTGAAGCTGCCTACTGTTTGCGGCATGTTGCCTTTATTGATGTGTAGCGCTTCCTGATATTTCCTGCTGATTTGTCTCAGCTCATCCAGGGTCTATGCTATCCAGGGTCTGTAACATCTGAAATGTTCAGTCCCCTCTATAAAAACTATTTTCTGAGATAACGTGTCGTTAAACTGTTATAAAAGCAAATTATTAAATAGTTCCACTATTAGTCAACAGAAAATTCCACAGCTGCATAATCACTTAATGAGATCACAGGCATATGGATGACAGAGAGCAACGACAAAAGGCCAGATGACTGACATCTTTTCAACAAACATTTGATTATCAGTTCCAGTATTCTGGCAAAAATAAAACTATTTGGTTAAAATAGGTTGTAGCTGATATTAATAAGTTCTTCTTCTCACGTGTCTGGCAAAGTATAAACTTAAAAAACTGCCAATCATCAGTATTAGACTCAGTTTGGATCTTTGCCTCCACCATGTGGCACAAGGTGATAAAACAGCAAGTTGAGCTGAAATGACTCTTTATTGTTATTATTATTATTATCTGGCAACACTCACTTTATCAGGTACACTTATAAAGAGATCCAATATAAATCAAATGATACAAAGATAATCTTCATTTTTGATTGACACAATCAGAGAGGTATTAATTGAACTTTATGTTTATGATTGAGGCTGTAGTTTACAATGGTGTTGAATAATAAACATAAAGTAGAATTATTGCATTTCTGTGTCAACAAAAGCTGAAAAAGTGCAAGTAAAAGTATGATTCATGGCAGAGTTGTTGTTTTTTGGATCACATTAGATTGTGCAAGTGTAAATAAAGTAGCAATAAATTTGCTGTTTGATTGTGCTCACTAACATAGCATAAAAAATACTTTTACTTTAAAGACTCTTCATCATTTTCTGTCAACCTTTCAATATTTAAACTTGTTTTTATCTTGTTTTTGTGATTAGAACGGATAAAACATGTATTCCTAATCAAATGTGCCTCTGAATTATCCAAAGATAATCATATATTGTGTCAAGACTGATATAACTGTATCTAATAACTGTTACCTAATTTTTAGTTGTTTAGTAACACAAGCACACTTTTTAAGACTTTTTTGGGCGTGATTTTCTTTTCTTTTCTTTCTTTTTTTTATTTCACTTTATATCACAGGTAAATATATATCTGACACACAGACAGAAAGTCAGTAAGCTAATGTCAGGATTTCAGAACAGTTTGTATCGACTCACAGATCCACTTGGAAAGCCATGAAACGTACATTATTATTTCATGTGAATCTTTTATCTACAACTTTGTACCTTTTATTATATCTGAGAAATAAAGACTTATTTGCCCCCCTGACTGTCGACAGTGACATATTTTTAGCAACATGTTCTGCTCCCTCTAATTTGAAGGTAAAAGCGTTGGAAAGGTTGGGAGAGAGAAAAGGGGGCAGCAACTCTTACAACTGGTCTTAGGCAGTTCCCACATATTTATTGTTGAAGACAACTTGCCTTTTCATCTTCCACAGCTGCCTTTAATCCTCTGCAGAAAGGCACAAAATTGAATTATAGGAATACTTTACTTGTTTTGTAATGGAGCAATGTCTTGGGATGAAGAATGGATTACTGCCAGTGTGACAACGGTTTGCACACTGATAAGCAGTAGCCTGTGAAATTAAGTGTTATAGATCATGTTATATTGCAGGCTGCACATGGTTCTTAAGAGGTTTTGGGGTAGGGCTGTGTTTATTTTTCTTCCTCTGCTTCCTACACAGACTCTTCAAAAACAAAATAGAGGCCAACACATGCACACGATCAAATGTGCGAATCTTTTGACAGGATTTACTGATGTGGTCTTCTTGAAGATGCACACACAAATGTTTCACTTTATGGGGAAATTATTCTCAAACTTGCAACTCAGACATTATGCAATTTATTATTAAAAAACATTAGGCTGGACGATCACTGGGTAAACATAAGTGAAAGTCATGACAACATTAGGGAATACACTGCCCTCTTTCTCTGGGTGTCTTGTTATTTGCCTGCACCACACATCAGTGATTAAATCTAGAATAAATGAAGGGAAACCATAGCACATTATTCACACCGAATCCTGTCACACCCTGTGCAGTGACATTACTTGAGAAAACTGTAGCAGCTACTGGAGCGTATCTATCAGGATCATTTCTCACTGCCAGTAACAGCAGCTCAGTGTGTGTGACCAATAACAGAATATTCTCCAGAGAACATGTTGAAACTTTTTTACAGTTTTGCAATAAAACTGAACATACAAATCTTTGGCCACAACGTTTTTGAGATTGGCTTGAAGACTATATTGATCAGCATTGTAAGCCGATAACTAACGAACTAAAGAAGTGGGAGAAGACCATTTTGGCAAGGAAAAAAAGGATGATTTGATTCCTCATAAATTTGTTTAATGCGGTCATTACCTGTTCTTTAGATGTGATTCCATTAGGTTCCTATATAAATGGACTGTTAGCTGGACAGCTATATTTTGGATTTGGTATTAATGGACCTTTTATTATCAATACAGAGGTTGAATAGGAGTCAAACTAATAAATAACTTGTGTTTGGCAAACAACATTACAAACAGTTGGTTAAGTGGAGACACATTATTCAACATATATAACTAGTGTAAAAATAAACTTTTTAGTGAACTTGAAAGATATTTGCAATAGATAATGCATAAACATAATATACATAGCATATTATTCCAAATAAGGTCCATCTTTGCTCTCAGTCAAAGTGAAGCTTCAGATTAAATAAGTGACTATGATACATTACACACGCGATACTGATATGAAAACATGTTCATGGTAGATAAAATGTACAGCTTCACAAGTGCCCCGTCTCCCGCTGCAGCGACGCATTCTTTACTGCCTGAGAAGATAGAAGAACGTGCACTTAGTCAGGTTTTACACTGAGGCTGACACAGGTGTTTGTTTAGTCATTTAATCTGTTCCAGCTCCAGCTGTTCATAGCTAAAGAGGTCAGAAGGATACTCACATTATTGTGGCTCCATCTGTATGTCCTGCAGATCTCTGCTTTAATCCAGATGACAGAGGTATGCATTAGGATCAATAAACATTGAGAAATCTTTGATTCATTTTATAGTTTAGTGTCTTCTTACCTTGTGTTTGTAAATGACCTTGATCTGTGAGAGTTGTGAGTTTTCTGTTTTGGAAAGAACACATGTTATGAAATAAAAGTACGCAACTGCAGCATTTGGTAAACAAATCATTTGCAAACAAAATGAGCGCTGGCTGAAGAACAGAGGACGAGGCAGTTGATTGACAGGGTTGCGTGTGAAGATTGAGAGAAAAAACAAACTGATTTTTGCAGTATTTTGGCACAGATATACACAGACATGCAAGAAGTAAATAGACACCTTCATTCAAATTCAAATTAAAGGTGTCTATCAGTTGCATATTGAGCACATAAATTGCGCATAAATTGACGGGGTCGTAGAAGGTAATACTGCAAGTTTTTAATTGATGGGTCAGTATGTTTGCCACCATGAAAAGTTGTCATTACTGGAATCCGTTATAACTGCTGTGATTTGTAGCTGCAAGACAGTTTCAAATTCTTCTTCACTGAGTAACCAAAAAAAAAAAAACATCTTACAGTTGTACAGCAGGTGAGGATTTTACGGTCAAAAGATACATTTTGGGCAGAGTATCAATTTAAAGTCCTTGGCAATGAGATGCAAAGCTAGATCTCAGTTCTCATCTGGTGGGTGGTGACCCATGGAGGGTCACAGGTCAGTTTCAAGAGGATTCTGGCCAAAATGAATCTATCTTCAGCAGCAGTAGTGATGGGAATTCCAGGTCCTTTGAAAGAAATGGTTTGTTGGCTCCAGGTACTAAAAGGGATTTGTTTGGCTGCTGTTTGCTTCATGCGGTTATAGGCTTGGCCCCAGCAAATCTATATTATATCACTATCATATTGCAAGTGGACAGAGCTTGCATCTAATTTATAGCTGTAAACTCCCACAAGGCTCAGCTTATTAGAGCTCGTACATTATAGCCTGGAATATGCTTGACCATGTGTCATAACACGTCTGAATAAATGGTACATTGTTCCACATTGCAGCGTTTCTTTCTTGCGCATAAGGAGAAAAAAATAGCTGCAGCTGTATACTGTAATTCAACAAGTCAATCAGCTCAGAGCAATTCCAACAAAAAAAACAACGATTTCATGTTGCAATCTTTAAATGTAGCATGGTGATTGATTATGTTTACGAATCTGCGCTTCATGGTGAAAACATATGGCAGCAAATGCTGCAGTTTTAAACAGAATTTTGCAGAATCTTGTCCACTTCCTCATACAGCATTTGCATCTTCCTGTGGTCACACATTCTCACACACAGATGATGTTAATTAGAGTCAGAGACGTCAGTGCTTAATGTTTAGGCCTCAAGGGGCAATTGGCAGGGCAAAATATATGCACACACACTGGCGCCAGATTGAGTTTGGTCATAGACAAAAGCTACAGGAGAAAGCATGGTGAGAAGACTAAGATTAGCAAATACCCTCTATCAATATCTACGCAAGCACTGCCAGCCATGCAGCATCCCTGCTACTGTATTATGTCACTGTCAGGATATAGAAAATCAGTGCTTTCTGTCTAGTCTTGTGATTGCACTATGAACGATACAAGATTAATTCACGACATGTCTTTCCCACTTCCTGCAAAATGAGCTGCAAAATCTGTCCAAAACTCACAATGTCCAAACTTTGCCCGCCTACCTGTTGCATATTCCTTGTTTGTCTACTGACGATTGTTCAGAAACCGACTTCTAACGTGAAAAAGACGCTCAGATAGAGCCATTTGTTTACCATTAACTCACTGAATACATCCCCTGCCTCCCTTGTGATCCAAATCACCCTGACATACAACATAACACACATTTACAGTATAAAAGGACTAAACACAATGTGGCACTCTGACTCAGTGATTTGTTACCTACTTTGCATGTACGCCAAAGATGCAATGCTCAGAATTAGTGTCAGACAACTCCACTGTGGCTTATTTAGTTTACCAAAGTAAATGCCAAACAAACAGAGCAGCTTTCTTTACAATCACAACAGACTTTTATAGTCTTCTGAAAACTAAAACCATTCCCAGCTTTCCTTTACAACTCATTAGCCTGAGAGGAGTTAAGTCATGTGACTCAATTTAATTTGTATTCCACACACTGTAATTAGAGCTCATGTAATTAAGTTAGGGGCCAGGTTGTAATTCAAGAAAGTGGTGTTCCTGCTTTTGCTTCATCAAAAGTGTTTGATCTATCAGTCAGCCTATTAGCACATTATAGCTTTTTAAAAAAATCTGTGTTTTCAACCCCAGGAATAAACTCCAGCTCGTTCTGTTCTAATGCTTTTTTATTGGATTCTTAAGCTCTTAATACACCTTTTGTCTGCTACATGCTTTGATACGGCATGAAAGCTTTTAGGTTGTGAATTTAAAATGACTTAAATCATGTTAAGGTCGTGACTTAAGGAATGTGATATGTAAAAAAATAGAAAGAATAGAAAACCACCACTCTGAGCCACAGTGTGCATTATCTGAAATAATAGCAGATGATATAATATATATGTGTGTAATGTAATAAGGGAAAGAGCATGAATGCACTCATATGTATTTGCAGACTTTTGTTCATGTCCTGCTGCACACAAAAAAGTGTCATTATTATTATTATTATACAAAACAGAGGGGCTGGTACCTTTTGTGTGATGACACAGTAGAGTGTAAGTACAAGCAGCAGCCCGCCACACACGGAGGCGATGATGAAGCCGAACTTGTACAGGTCTCTGACTGGTCTTCTGTGCGAGGCCTTCACTGAGTTCCTACCATAACTGTCTGTAGAAACAGACACGCAATCTGTGATCAGAGTAGCTCCAGCATAATGTATCACAGAACTTTCTAGATAGATAGAGATTCCCACCCGTAAAATGTTGTGTGGGTGATTCTGTGGGTAGCTCTGTGGGTAGCTCCGTGGTAGAGCCAAAGCTTTCTGTGTATTCGTGCTGGCATCTCCAGTCAACTGGCGCGTCGCTCATCGTCACCAGTTCCCAGTAAACCGACAGAACCTCTGAAGCCCTCTGCAGTGCCTCCGAGGGAGACCCTCTGTACAGCATTTCAAAACTCTCTGGCTTATCCTGCAGCAGATGCCGAGAAACATAACTTAAATATTTTCACAAGAATTCAGATTTATGTCCTCCTAACACATATTTCTTTTATATGTTTTACATTACAGAGAATATAGAAAAGTACCTCAAGTTTACCACTCAGAAGCACACACACACACACTCACCTCAACCTCCTCATTAATCTGAGGCACACATTTCTGAGAGTAGATGTTAAGGATGAGCGCTCTCAGGGACTGAACGTAGCCATCATTG
Source organism: Miichthys miiuy (assembly GCA_036365135.1). NCBI lineage: Eukaryota > Metazoa > Chordata > Actinopteri > Sciaenidae > Miichthys > Miichthys miiuy. Next base: position 12,124,023 of record CM071606.1, on the reverse strand, counting down.
ACTGAACCTCGACTATATTTGAAGTGGGTGGTGAGGAGCTCCAGGATCCAGGGTAAAGCTGCTTTTACAAAGCAACATTTGCTCTGTGGGAATACAGATCACAAAGATGGTACAGTTAACGTAACGTTTGGATCAAAGACTTCCTCAGGAAAAAGGTCAGTTTGTAAAACAAATGTTACCCTACCAAACTTCTCCGTTCTATGAATGTGTAGGTAATCGAGCACCCACTTCTCAACTGGTTATCCATCTACAGAAGTAACAACAGAGAGGTTTAAACACGTGCTGTATAATGCAATGAATACATCATGTTGAATGTTGTTTCAACACCTACCAGATGCCTGACTGTCAGCAGGTGCTCCCTAGTGACGGAGTGTCTGCATGGACCAGGGACCTCAGCCATAGTCAGAGGGAAGCTCAGGAACATAAGCACACACAGACACTTTACCTGCAACTGACACAACCATACATTATGCTTATGTCAACAACACATTACCTTCACATCCTTCATGTAACAGGGGCAAGCACCTTTACAGAAATATATTTGTTCTTGGTTGGAGCAAGAAAAAGAGCAGACAGCACACCAGGATAAATTCTTAAAACAATTCAATTCTCTGACCCTTTAACAAGGAACCTTAATAAAATGCTGTCCACAGTGTGTAATTAGTATGGGACAGCATTTTATTATGGTTCCTTGTTACCTACTGTAACAACACAGACTGAGGAAAGGAGACATGCAGTGAAACTCCCTAAATTCAGCGTTAAAACAGTGTTCACATCACACATAAAAGGGTCTCAAAAATAGCAACATAAATGTTCCTCTAAGAAATAGGCCAATAACAAAATAAACATTCACTAGAAACATGATAAAACAACAGTAAACCAACAGACCAGAGAGGCTAGGGTAGTTTAAAATTAGAAAAACATCCCAGAGCAGCCAGACTGAAGAAACACAGCAGGAGGACTCTCGCTCTTCTACTCAGTTTACACAATCACAAGCACCAATATCTTATATCTAATCTGACTTTTACAGAGGATAACAATACCACGCTAGGTCACGTAGCCTCAGCCTCTCTCGCTCTGGAGAAACACCACAGTCTTTCGGTAGAAGACACCAAGTGGTCTAATTATACCAAACCCCCAACATGTGGCGTTTGTACCCTGCGTCCCGACCCTGGAAGCAGGAGGCGAGAGAGCTGCAAGTGATTCAAGAAGGTACTATGATGAAATAATATTATAATAATATATACTGATTGAGTATCAGCTCCTTCCTCGAAGAGGAAGTAGATTAAGCTTCAACCACCAACTCTTAACCATGGCGACATGGCTATATGTGGCATAATTAATCATTTCAATATGATTGCATTCCACAGTCTCTGTCTGATTCAGTTTCCTCTCCCAAATGGTTAATGTCTTTAGAGGAGAGCTTTCTTATAAAGCATTTTACAAGGAAGACTATGTTCAAAACAAACCTAAATGGAAATTCCTCCTGCTTTTACCATTTTACCACAAGTCTACCTGAGCAGTTCCTACTACTTACTACTACTACTACTACTTGCTTCACCATTTTCTGAATAAAATACAAGTTAACTTTCTTTCCACCTCTGCACATCCTGACAAAGTATCAGGTTTCGGATCGGGTTTGGGCAATAGTCACAGTGCAAAGCTTTGCTGCGACACTCATCCAGACTGATGTTTAACTGTTAATGACCTCAGAGGAACCCAGCTCGGTTTTTAGATTAGTTCCATTAATGGTCAAATGGTGCCCTCTACCATGTGAGCAAGGCTTTGGGAGAACAGTATGCACATACTCCTCCTGTAGCTTATGATACCTGCTAGCACCTTTTGGCAACAGTTTTTTTAAAATGGGCTCCAGATGTATTTACTTCTATTGAGTGAGGATTAAAAGATGGTGACAAGCATATGTTGCTCAAACAGCAGGCAAAATGTCTGCACTGTAATCGTCTCATTGACTCGCTTGACCTTCGATGTTGCAACAGTCAAAACATATGGCAGCAAAACAGTGCATAACAATGAAACATGATTTATTTGTTGCTTGGTCGGCTTCTGAGATATATTAAAACACAAAAGACAATTATATAAAATCCACCAGGGATGTGAGAAGTATTCTTTTCATATTTGGTTTTGTCTGTTCCTCATGTAACGTTGAGCTGTACAGTTTAACTCTATTTAGGTTTTTGAATTACGTAAACTGCATGCAGTTCATGCAAAGAATGTACGTCACGATAACACGAATCTAAGTTGTAGGCTAAAGTATGCACATTTACGGCCGGAAAAGCAAAAAATCTTGCGCTGTTGTGGTTTTAACTACTTAATTTCATAAAATAAAGTGTTAAAAGTGGCATTTGAAACGGAGGAGATGAGTAATGATTCTCAGAGTAAAACAGGAAGCTACGTCTGAGTTGAAAGATTATCATGCCATCCTCTGACTGTTATTGGGAACCCACTTGATGTATGATAATGACATTAATGTAATCTAATAAAACTATTAATGTCACTGGTATGTGGCAAATGCAGGAGCACATGATGCAAATGTCAACTGTCACATGATTTGTTTTCTTCATGCTGTCTTTGATATCTGTATTTAGGTCAGCAGACTCAAAAATCCAAGCAACACACAGTTATACTCATGCAAAGACTAACACATGCATGCTCTATTCTTTTCCTCCATTGCACTGATTTGTGTTGTTGATCTGTTGGACTTTTACTGCAGTGATTATAGAAAAGTTCTCACCTACCTTAGCTTTGCTCTGAATCAGGGTTGACACAAGGATGGTCATCTGGTACGTGTTTGACAATGGAAAACACCAGACTCCTCTGTCACACACATTGAAGCAAAGAGATCCTTTTCATATATTCAGTCCCACTCCACAGAAAGGAATTTGCCGTTAAGTAAATCTGACACTTCGACATGTGGTGCTGTACGGCAGTGCATTGCCTGATGTGCTCCTGCACAGAGTGAGTTCAAACGGAGACTAACTGTTTCAGCTGACCGACAGCCCCTTTAAAGACCTCCCACCTCTCTCCTCTACACGCACAGATGTATTCTGACAAATTGGTTTTTGGGTTGTAGATTGACTATATAATTTAGTTTCGTTCAACATATCTGGCAGTAAAAGTATTAAAAAAATGGACAAAACAAAAGCTTGTGAGAGCCTAATGTGGGTGTTGGTTACATCTGTTCTTGTTCTTGAAACTCTATCCCTTGAAAGCAGCTTGAATTTTAAAACACTGCTCCACATAAGAATTCTCAGGATAACCGAATTTTGATAAGTGACTCTATGCTTTCCTCAGGAGAATATATGCCGTGATTGAACCTTACTAAGCAAGATGGATAAGCTGCAATCATTGCTCACATAACATAGGACACGTACTGCCTCCGTCAACCTCTGCAGACCCCTACAGAGATCTGCAGAGGTTGACAGAGGCAGTACGTGCTCCATGCTGCTTGAGGAATCCTGAACTCTTTGGATTTTTTTAAATCAACATCACATTGCACTAAAAGAAAGTTGGGTTAACTGGGGTAGTGGGTGTGTACAACTATTTGTAAGACCCGACCTGACCCTAGAGAGACACATACACATGCATAAACCTCTTAATGAACTACTTTTGATGGGGAATTCTTCTTATAACAGATCAACGGACTCCAGAAGAGAGACAAATAAAACATTTGGCCTGGGATTGATTAACACAGGAAGTGAATTCCTACACTTTTAATTTTGAACACATTCCTTCAATCGTAAAGCTAACATCGTAAACTCATGTATTGGAGTCATTTATAGCTGTCGTACTGTGAAATGTCCCATCTCCATTCTTAAGAAGTGAATCAGTGGTGGGAAGTGACTAAGTACATTTACTCAGGTAGTTATTGCAATTTTGAGGCACTTGTTTTCACTTTGTTCTGCTCTTGACTCCACTACATTTATCTGACAGCTATAGTTAGTGGTTGCTTTGTAAATAAACCTTTTACATACACAGAGAGTGTAATACCGCGTGTGTTGAGGAGTGGTAAAATGTTGGAGGCGGGCTTCTTTTGGTGGAACATTTGCACGTGTGGATGGGAGCCCTGGCATTAAAATGGCTATATCCCATTAAAAGTAAAGGTAAAAACTGCTGCCTTGTTTATGTCTGTCATTTTCAGTTTATACATTGCCAGTTTGGAGGTTGTTGTCTTGTGCAGCAAATTTTAAAACAGTAGCACACAGATAGTGAAAGGGGAGGAGAATGCCAACTGAGTTAGTCAGCCGACGGCATGTACCAACACTTTCTGTGTGAGTCAGACTAACTGTTTTTGGTTTTAATCACGAGTTTCAAGTCTTCTTCAGTAAAGCGTGATATTCATTTTGTAGATTATCATCCCATTTAGAGTGAAATATACAATAAAGCAGGGTATGCTTTAGGGCGTGGTTACATTGTGATTGACAACTCACTTATCCATAGACTAAGTTAAGAACGGGACGAAAAAATATGCTGGGGTGAGGTGGAAGGGAAAGGGTAGAAGAGCAACAATGATCCTGAGGCACAGGGGAAAGACAGTTAGGAATCAATGTGAAGAATAATTTCATAGAGACTAGACTAGACTGGACTGGAAAAATAGTGCCTTGGCACTGATGAAGGCCAGGGATTGAAATACTGAAGATGTGATGAATTGATGAGTGGCAGGTGAGCACACCAGGAATGGTGATGAACTGATTGCAGAGAAGCATAGCTGTGAGCCAGAAGGGAAACCAAAACCACCACAACTAACTCAAATACAAGACAAACAGGAGACACAAGGGCAGAGGGAAAGAGGAAAACAAAGGGAATGACCTTGTGTTCATGACCTTGGTCATGAAAGAGAAACCTACTCAAAGTGAAAGTGCAAAAGTTCATGGTTAATAAACTGCCCGAAGTATAAATAAAAATAAAAATAATGGAAAAAAATATTACAATGGAAAAAAAATAATTTCCATTGTAAGTCCAGCAGAAAACTAGCTACAGGAAGTTATCATGATATCAAAGATTGACGATATACAATAAAAATGAACAAAGCCAATGTTAAAGCTAACTAATTTATTACCTACATGCCATAGGTAATAAATGTAATACAACTTAAATGTGCTTAAACAGGAAGAATTGTTCTGGGTGACTGCCTCGTGATCAAAAGACAGGTGGTGCTTGTTTTTCCAGGCAGCCGGCAACTTGTACAACATGTTCCTCGCCCGCTCTGACGGGGGTACAGTTTACAAAAAAGGAACTGAAAAGTACTTTTTTACTAACTATATACGTTACTTGTAATGTGGTACTACCCATCTCTGAAAAACATGGCGTCAGCCAAAATGCCAGAATCGAGGCTTCAAAGTCTACGGGTGTGGCAGAGCTTAAAGTCTGTGTAAAGGCAATTCTGAGATTTCTTTCAAAATACACGGTTGGAAAGTAGTTGCTGAAAACATGTGAAAAGACTTCGAATGACATATTACTGAAATGTGTGAGTTAGGGGTGAAAACAGTTTTTCATCAGGATTTTTGGGCTCGATGACAGACTGGCCACACTGAGGCCACCCTGACATACCCCTGCACCCCTAACAGACCAATAGAGATTGATTCATCTCGCTCAGAGTGTTTCAAAGTCAGTCATGTCATTTTCTGAACTCATCTGGCACGTTTCAGTTGTTTCAAAATGGCTGCTTGACTGCTACCATGAGTGGGCGTGACACACCCCTGCAGTCCTGGAGCTGAGGAGTACTGCTCATTTTTAACTGATTTTGATTAATTGATTAATTTCATAAACTTGTCGACATTTTTAATCGTTTGAATTTGGCTGGGTGGTTAATAACACTTTCTTCTTGTTATATAATATATGAGGTATTTCTTTTAATCATTTTCATCATCAACTGTACTAGTGTTGTTACGAAAAACATCAGAAGAAACATCAGAAGTGTTTTCTGAACATCAGCTAGTTTATAAGAGGTTCATTTATCTCATCTCAAGAAAACAAAAGGCGAATTTATTGAGATAATGAGGAAATTCATCAGGAGAAAACAACTTCACAAGATTCTTATCAGTGGACAAACCAGTTTCTACGAGTTTCGAAGCAAACCATATGAACTTTTAAGGAACATTTATCATTTGTTAAATGAATTTACATTCTGGCTTAGATACAGTGGTTAACTTCAAGCAGATGTGTTACTGTCCAGTACCTACAACCATTTCCCCAGTTCTCCTATACCAATGAAGAACAGGAGAGAAACTGAGGGAGAGTCTGATGCACTGATCAATAATGGGTACTCGTTGATCGGACATTTTCACCTTAAATCAGTTTAATGGCATGGGGCTCTATGAGTAGTCAATTTGTTTTCTTGGAATAATAAGTTGATTATCTTAATATGTCATGATAATAAATTAATAAACTTGTGATCTTGAGTTAATGGCATTAAAAAAAAAAGGAAAGCACAGCTGTTCTTGGCTTTTGTAGAAATGTCTTCTGTGGACTATAGTTGGGAACGTGTGTGATCAGATTTTGAATTCAGGTCATGATCAACACTTTGATTGGAAAATAGCAGGTGTCTTTAGCCCAGCTTTTTATGTGACTCCTTTTTTACGACATAAAGAAATTCACAAGGTCTTTCAAATTCTTGTGCGACTCCATGCACCACCCTCTCTCGAAAATCAAACCAAATCACGGGAGCACAATATTGCAGCGCATGGATAAAGGAACCATCTGTTTCACATGAAATATTTTAGTATTTCTACCATTGCAACTCGTGCTTTTGCTTTTATTTGTTTTCAACCAAAATGTTCCCATAGAAGAAAAAATGTCCAGAATAAAACTGCAGGGGTTTGAGTTATTGATATAGTATCTCCACAATTCACAAACTGCTGACACTGACTAGCCTGGCTTTGTTCAGAGGTAGCAAAATCCTGCACATATCCACCTGTAAAACCCCAAGATTTTATTCTTACAATTTGTTTTTGTGCATATTAAACAAACAAGACATAACATGTTAAATCGTGAGCATTGGAGGTTGGCCAGGCTGATTTTGTTAGCCTCAGACAGAGGCATCTACCTACCTAACAGCTATTGAACAGACAACACATAAACCTGGTATCACTCATTTCATCTAACTCTTGGCAAGAAAGTGAAAGTGAAGCCCCAAATGTGTTTTTACTTTAATGTCATTTGTGACATTTCTTGAGGCCTAAGATGAGCCTTGTATGACAACAGACGAGGAGAAAGATAGCCACAACTTTCATTGATTGTAAAATCTGTAATAAAGTTGAATACAGGACGAGAGAGAGACAATTTTCCTGGCTATGAAACGTCTCCCTCTGTCTCCCTTCCTCTTTTTGGAATGTGTCTGAGTGGCTGTTCAGGCTGTTTTCCAGCCTGAATAGTTCTGTTGACTCATACTGAGAGATTTGCAATGGTTTGAATATATTATTGATTAAATTCCAGTACAGAGATATCCCTCCTCACCTCTGACCGGCTGTCGACAGATAAAATCTGAACCAGACAATTCATGGATGTGAGCGGAAAGATAGCATGGCTCCCTCACTGTCACATCTTTTTAGCATGAGAGGATTTTCCTGACCTGTTCATAACAAATGAGACAAATCTGACAAGATTGTCTGATAAATGTGTGTTTGCATTGTTTTATTATCTTTGTTGCTTCTGCCTGCTAAGGAAGCAGAAACAATTTTGTAGAGTCAGTCTTAAAAGGCGTGTTTACTACTAAATGTATTGCAGTTCAGAGCTTTTTATGTAATAGCTTTACTCCGATACTAAAAACAGGATTTCAACTTTAAACTATAGTTTCCTGGATGACAAAATGAGCAATTATGGATTTTCTTTACGCTTTTTTTTTGCAATGGAAAAATACAATTCCTCATTGTCAGGGATCACAAGCTGCACCGACACTTGAAAAGGGGATGATTTGATTTAGAAAATATAATCTTCTTCTGTAATATAAAGCCCCACACTACAGAGGAAACCGTCAGGCATGGTGACCCATTTCTTTACATTTTTAACTAAAAATAGACATACATATGCTCAGTTAGGAGCTCACAATGACAAATATATCTGTCCGTGGTCTGGTATGTCCGTTTAAATTGGCTACAGCAATCTGTTTTCAGCCTCAACCTCGACTTTCACATGGTTATGAAATGCATTCGACAGACTTTATGGGAAACAATGCAGTCATTAATGAAGTTAAATCACGTTCAAAACCCCAGTAAACAAGTTTATTCTTGTTACGTCAGTACGACAGTACAGACACAGATTTCCACTGCTGCTGTAGGATAATGATAAGCACACACACAGAAACTTTGTATTTGCTGGTTAATGCTTATAAATAAAAAGTTTAGAAGGTGTTCAGTGCAACTGGTACAGCATGTTATATAATAGGAAACCAAGATTTGCAAGAAGAATGATATTCTTAACGTGCGCTCTTAATTTTTTTTAACCATTTTTCATAAAACAGCTGTACTTTGATCACAAATTATTACAAAAGGCAACAGAAGGGAAGACTGGACAAAGAGGAGATAGCAGCAAAGATAGAGAAAAAGAAAACAGAGCAACATGGCCGATGATTTCCTGTCAGACTGCTGTAGCAAACCCTATCCGATTATTGCGACGGTCAAACTCTGTGTAGTAGCGAGCAATGAAGTTGGCTCCCAAAATCCAGATGGGACCTGTAGGGGGCGGCACATCCAAGCCCCTGAAGGTGACGGTGCAGACATCCCCTTCGATCTGTGATTGCTGGAGCCACAAAGAGAAGTCAGTCAGTCATAATAACTATCATTATCACTATATTATATATGTGTTGTGGTGGAAGAAGCTCTACGGAAGCCGAGAAGTTGTTTTCGCGATCTCAAGATGATGGCATTTCAATAAAATAATTGCAAACATGGCTGTTCTTGGCGTTTGTACAGCTCCTTTTCAAGATCCTGCATTCATAGTTCTGCTTAAGTAAATTAATTAAGTTAAATTCAGTAAATCATCAGCAAAATATACTTAAAGTATCAAAACTAAAAGTCTTTGTTATGCATAACAGCTTCAGAGTGATAAATTAGGAGCCCTCCTAAGGTCCTGAAAAATTTCTCATACAAACAAGACAAACCAGAAACATAATTTTTCATGACTTATTTTGTTGGACAAGTTACAACATTATCATTTTTATTATTACATTGTGAGCCCATGTAATTTCCAGCATTAGCAGCTTTGCACAAGTCCAACTTGAGCAGGTCTAATCAGCCGCATAACTGAAAACACATGTGTTGATGTGTGTGGGCCTTTAATCTATAATAATCATCATATTTTAAGATGGCTCGCTTGTAACAACAAAGTCACTAGTAGCTCCAGCTGTAAGATAAATGTAGTATAATCTTTCCATCTGAAATGTAGTGGAGTAGAAGTATGATGTGACATGGAAATATTCCAGTACAATCACCTTAAAATTGTACAGTACTTGAGTAAATGCACTTCGTCACGTTCTACTACTGCATGTTTATAATAAAACGATTAATCATTCATCATCCTGCTTACCCATAAGATATAATCCTCCTGGGAGAGTGAGTACTCCTGGCCACCCAGGTGGAAAGTGACACTGGGCAACGTCTTGACAGTATCACAGTTGACTTTGTACTGATGAGCAACACAAAGAGAGAAAGGGTGTTGACGGGAATGGCTTTTTTCCAGACAAATGTTTATTGTGGGAAACCATGTTGCGTGTGTTAAAACTTACTCCACTTTCATCCAGCTGTGCTCCGATGGTTTTCATCAGCATGGAGACGGAGGAGGCCGGGCCTGTGATGTAGGAGGAGCCCGTGTCGATCACAGCTGTGCATCCCTCTGCACAAAACATCATCTCCATCCCCACAGAAACTCTGTAAGAATGAAAAAAGAGGTAACGCCCTTTGTTTTTGAATGGGTGCACACACACATACACACACACACACACACTTGGTAAGTTATGAAACAAAGGCCTTACCCTTTCATGGTAACTTCCCATTTACCCATCTCTCTGGTCTCCATATAATTGAAGCTTCCAGTGTAGTAGTTTGGGTCGGTGCCACCGAGGACAAGCTCTCCACCTGGGGAGTGTTTTGGGTCCCTGAAAAAGAAAAAGCATGTCCATCTTCTGTTGAAGTTTAATCCTTTGACCTCTCATTCTTACGATGCTTACCAGAAGAAAGAAAACATCAGTATGTTGTTATGACTGCATATAATCGAGCATAATACATCAGAAGACATATGGAAGAAGTACGAGACACATATTTCTCTATTATTGTCCTATTTTTATCCTCTATTTTCCCTCTTGTCTGACCGAGAGATGTTCAGACAAGTCAATATTAGTTGTCTGCCCTTCCTTTATCAAGTCCTGACAGTGGCTACCTAAAAAAAGAGCTACATACATTTTGGTCCTATTATTATCTTTGAATCTAAATTAAATTTCTCTCCTGTGGAGGCGATTTCATACAAAATAACATAACTAAGTTCAGCCCACCTGCTGTAGTAGACAGAAAACACCTCTTCCTTGAGGACATGCTGAGACATGATGCGGTCAAACACCGGCGTGATGCCATCGATTGCCACGTTTGGGTAACCCATCCCCAGGACTCCATCAAACTTGGCAAAGATGAAGGGCATGGCAGAGAGAGAGGTGGCTTCAGCAAACACCTGCACCACGGGAATACCACCGACCTGCAGGGAAGAAAAACAAGCTGAAGGTTGGAAGTGTCAAATGACAATCCTTATTATTTTTTTATTTTACAGGGTGTTGGTTTTGAACTCACCACGACCACGTCCTCGCTCAGAAATCCCCTGACGTTTCCAGAAGCATACTGGATGGAAAATCCGGTACCATTCTCAACATGAGTCCGTGATCTGGAGGCATCGTACCTGTTGTGAGTAACTAAAAGTTCAAAATTCATTTGAGTCATAAAAATTGATTTGGGTGTAGGTTCAACCTCTTCCTCATGGCCACTCTGCTTTCACATTTAGTTATTTGATGCATTTTTATGATAAAAATATAAAATGTTGCTTCTTTAAATTAGTGTTATGTTCTTGAAAAATGTGGGCACTTACAACAGGCGGTGGAGAAAGGTGAACAGCTTTGCGAGGGCACCCACAGGTTTGCTGAGCCCGTGTCAAACACCACATTGAACATCTGGGCCGGAGAGCCGATGCTGATTTCTCCATAGTACTGAGTCTATAAAAAATGAAGAGCAAAAATATAAATTTATGATACAATTTCTGACTTTCCTAAAGCAACTAAATCTTCCCGTTTTGATGTTGTTCAAATATTTCTTTGAATTTCATTTTTTTTTTTTTTTTTAGCCACAGATGTAATTTGATGGTATGAAATATGACATTGAGAAAGAATATTACTAATTCAAAGGCAACTGGATGGGCTTTTTTACCCTTGAAACTCCATGAGGCCTGCAGGAGCATCTTGGATGAGTGTCCACTTTAACCTTCAAGACTAAAGTCTGTTTTTGTCTTCAAGATAAAAACAGCCAATTCAGCTGCCTTCCACTCAGTACATCAAGAATTCCCACCACCTGTTTTATTCATAACCTTCATAAAAATGGGTTTTTGAAATTATCCTTTCAATATATAATAAACAAAAGTATCTCACATCCAAATAGTTGATCAGAGGTGTGGGAACGGTCCCGTTGTTTGTGTCATCTTTGCTTTTCTGGGCCAGCTCACTCAACACCTGCTCTGCAGAAACACCCATCTCCCTCAGTGTCTGTCTGATAGATGGCATTTTCTGCAGGCCAATTCTGGAAGCAAAACAGAAGAGTGGGCTTCGAGCAACAAAGACTTAATTATTACAAATAGGAGCTGTGGTTGAAAATACTGAAGAAAGGGGTCTGTAAAATATATTTTCCATGCTATATATCTAATACATATGCCTGGTCATCATCCCAAAACGAGACTTTAATAGAGCACAGACTGCTTTGGTCTCAGCACGTAGCCAGAAAAAGGAACAAAAACACATGTTAAGCAAATGCTGAAAACATTAACCAATAAAACACATTTGTTTTCCTGTACTTGTCTGTTTTGTTGTTTGCTGTCACTCCTCTGCTGTAGCATGTTTTCTCCTATGTGAATATAATCATGCCTTCAGTCCTTAATGTTACGATTAAGCCTTCTTTCAAGCAAAGCAAGTACCACCTGCTTTCTTACCTTCTCAAAGCATGGCTCGAGGTCACTGTCAGTGATAGAGCAAGAAAGCACATCCAGTAATTCATCAGTAGTGCCATGATGACTTCCTTCTCTGATTATAGGCGGAAAATACAGACCAGCTGTAGATGCAAAGTTGGTTTTCCTGATTTTTGTGAATATATTCCACGTTTATTAAATCTGAGTTTATGGAAGCTTCAGCTCTCTCTGATGCCTGGTCCCTCAACTCTTTTTATACCATGTCCTCTTTACTGTGCTCTCACCCATGGGACACTGACTCTGGCTGGGAGCCTTCCTGGAGGTGACCACTTTGAAAACAAGCTCTGCTTCCTCCCCAACCCACAACCCTCAACCCTTCTGCCTTGGTCACATAACCCCGCCTGTGATAAACAGGTCCCAGTGAGAGGTCTGAACTCTGACCTCTTAAAAACGTTGAAGACAGAAAGCAGGGGTGCAGAGCTCCTGAGATTGCTGATGTTGGTGGGACGGACACCTTGTCAGCCGGGCTGTGAGAAGTTTTAGGGGGACTGAAAGATGCAAATTAGTTGATGTTGCTTCATAAACTCAACCACAAATCATTTTAAATTTCAAGTGCTGCAATCTGTGGTCTACAAACATGTACTTTATTTTAAAAAATCTGTTGTTTTCCTTTCGCTCGATGATTTTGTGGTTCCATAAGACGGCTGATTTGATGAAAATGTCTGAATCAAACAAAAGTACGAGTTCAAATGTTGATTGCAACTTTTACCGCAGTTGATAACATTTAGCTTGTCTTGTCTGTTTTTTTCCGACAGCTATTATCCTTCTCTGCAAAGCAGACAGGTTTTAAACCGCTTCATTTTACATTCTCTTCTCATATAGTTCACTGCAGCTTGTGCACCACTTTAATATTTATTTTCACATAACCAAGCTCAGGGTGGGGGCAACGCACATCTGTAAGTTCAGTTCAGGTCTTAGATCGAGATTGTTGGCAGGAAACGGGCCCATGCTGAGTGTATTATGCGATGCAGGAGATTGGCAGTGTACTGGGTTTTCATACTATACCTCTTGCTGCAATGCTCAAACTTGACATGGCTTATCACCTAATCATTCTAGTTCTCACTGGGTTTTACCACAGGGAGGATTCCCACAGTATCTGGCCTGTCAGGATGGGGTCGTGGGTTGTTGCTGTACCGGCCACCCAGTCAAACCAGAAGATATGTGGGGATCCAAGTCAGGCACAAGCTCAGACTGCCATAGCAAAGGTCAGAGGTCACCCGCTTAGATACTCCCTGTGGGCAGAGCTTCCAGAAAATGATAGCATGGTGATAATCGGTGAGCTTACGGAGGCAGTGATGACTTACAACTACACTGTATTGCAACAAGACTGATTCATAATTCATCCTATCTATAATTTATGAGCAGTGGCTAATGTTTTCGTGCGTGCAACTTGTGAATATAAAAATATTAAAATTACCTCTGTTTTGACCTGGTTTGGCAATGTGAAGGTGGTTGCTCATAGTGATGAACCTATCACTCGAATCTGCAGCTCTCCTCAGCTTAACAGTGCTTTATAGTGAGTTTCAGCTCATTGTTTCGCTGTCTGGCTCGTAACTTTACTGTTTTGGTTCACTCTCACTACTCTCATAGTGTCAATTGGCGGCTGTTTTCATTGGAAAAAGCTCTACATAGCCACTGTGAACCACCTGCATAGCACCAAACTGCAGACACACACACAGTAAGCAACTAGCTGGTGAACAGAGTGAAACATTTAGCTGCTAAACAGCCAGATGTTTCCCTCAGGAGTTGGTAGAGACCAAAGACAAAGTTTAAAGAGACTGAATATTGGACTACTAAACTCCAGTTTGCTATATAAGCTGAAAAAGTGTTGATGAATTGAGGTTTAAATCAGTTTAAACAGTTATTTCTGGCCTCTTGGGGGCATGGGAACAAGCTGTACACACAATCATTTTTTAAGACGTTTAAACATGTTAAACTAATGACTACTTATACATCCAACAGTCACAGCCAGCAACATTTCTCTTGGAGTTTCTGGATGAATCTAAATCATACATTATACTTTGTTTTGGCTCATCACCAACTCCTCTCCCAGAGAAATGTCAGTTTTTGCAGCTAAATGCTCCACTGTGTTTACTAGCTTGTTGCTAACTTGGTGAGCGCACAGTGAGTTTGTTAGAGGTTTTCCATTAAAACTGCAAATGAGGCCCAAGAGAGCAGTGACAGTGAACTAGATGGTAAAGTTGTGGGCCACGAAAACCAAAACAATGAGCTGGAAGAGGCTAAAAAAAAGCTTTGATGATTTTCTGTGGTTTCAGTTGAGCAATCTCTTTTCAGATTACACATGGTCATTTGTTCCTTTGAGAAAATAAACACCTTTAACTCAGTGAGAGCCCAGCATACCTGCCTTATCAATCAATCAATCAATCAATCAATCAATCAATCAATCAATCAATCAATCAATCAATCAATCAATCAATCAATCAGTCCTTACAGGTTGGTTTTGATACATGTTAGGGACACACTCTCGGAGATCTGACTCTACAACAACAAGTCTCTTTCCCACACTGCTAAGAGGCACCCGTGCGTCACTCCTGCCTGGCCTCCCACCTCTCCAGTGAGTCTACTCCACTGATGGGCATGGGAAATGTAAAAACATCTCCTGGACGATGATGTATTTGAGTGTCATTCATACTCCCTCAGAGGCCTGCAAGTCAACATGGTTGTACAAAAGTCCTCATTTTCAACAAGTGAATTTAAGTTCTGATCATGAACACAAAAGTAAAGCGAGGAATGCGTGTTTATAAAAGAGGAGGCTGTTGAAAAAGGTCCAGCAGATTCAAGCTCTGATCAGCTCCTGCTGACAGAAGCACATCTCAGGCAGACTTCATGCCAGGGGATCTTATAGCGTAGCAAGCCATCTATCATGATAAGAAAGATAAAGCAGAGATGTGGTTGTTTGCAGGAAATGAGACCAGCTCAATGCTGACCAGCTGGTTTGAACCACAACATTTTAAATGTCTGTATGTTACTTCAAACAACACAAAAGTCAGAGAATAATAATTTGTTTGCACTGATTTGTGCTCAGTTATGTTTTGGAATTTGAAGCCAATGAACTCCAAATTAGAGGTGACGAGGCTTCGATTCCATCTGGAGACAATATGCATGAAAGAATGCAGGACTGTTCTCACAACAGGAGGTAAAAAATGTAGAAATTGAGACCAAAAGATGTTCTAAAAACATATTTTATGTGCGTAGTATGATATCCTCCCCAAGAGTACTGTGAGTATTTGATTTCTTCTTTTGTTGGCCAGTTTATCATAATAAATCAGTGTTTTTAGCATGTTTGTCTCTCGTGGACCTTTTGAAAAGAGTAAATGCTGTATTGCTTGTAACCAGCAGAGAGCAGCATTGGACTTAAAAACACATCAGGACTGATCGGAGAGAAAACTAGATTTGACCAGAGAGGGTCAGTCTGTCCTCAGATCACATGTTACTCTGAAAACATGACTCTTTCGCTCTCTTTGTGCATGTGTGCATACATATCATTCACTTACTGTTCTATTTTTGTGCAGTCTGAACCGATATGAACTTTCTAAAGAGACAGGAAACTCAATAATGAGAATTATCCAATTGACATAAATGTACATTACAAAAATATACAAAATCACATGTCAAAAGTAAATCAACTAAATCAATAGGACTTTTCATAGCAGACATTTTGACTTGTTAGAGAAGATACATATAAATGAATTATAAAATTTTCTTCTATCCATCTCTCCCTTATATTATCTGCGTGGCCTTCTTTTGGGTCCGCTGCTCTGTAAAGTACTTTGTAAAGTCTGTTTTTTAAAGGTGCTGTGTGCAGGTATCCCAGTAATACATGACAGTGTGACATGACTTATCGACACCATTAAAACAGACAAACAGAGTTCAGTCATTATTCATTTTATTATATTCCTGTTTACTGAGACATGTCAAAACGTCTGCTGTGAACAGCCAGGTATAAGTTGTGTCAGGTGCACATCATTTGTACAAATCAAGGAGGAGGTGTGGAGGTACATACTTTAGGAAATTCATTCTCATTTCCCACGACCGCTTATATTTATCAGGGTCACGGTGGGCTGGAGCCGATCCCAGCTGATATTGAGCGAGAAGCGGGGTTCGCAAGTTCATCACAGGGCTGACACACAGAGACAAACAACCATTCACCCTCACATTCACCAATAGAGTCACCAATTAACTTGCAAGTCTTTGGACTGTGGGGGGAAGCTGAAGTACCTAGAGAGAGAACCAAGGCACAGGGAGAACATGCAAACTCCACACAAAGAGGCCACAGCTGACTAATGGATTCAAACCAGGAACCTTCTTGTTGTGTGCTCCACCGTGTCACCAAACTTAAAAAAAAAATCACATTAAAATCACATTTGAAAAGGAAACAATAAGAATAAAATACTAAACAAACACAAAAGAATGAATAAAACAATAAGAAATAAGAAAAAAAAAACATTTTGGACATTGAAGCTAATTAAATAAATAAAATACATACAACTAAATAAATACAAAAAAGAAGAAAATTAAAGACATCATTAAAAAAATAATTACACAGAAATACTGTAAAAGAAATCACATTCAGCCTCTTAAATACATAAAAGAAGTTAAAACTCTCGTTGAGTCCTGCAGGTGAACAGAATAATGAAGGAACATATGTAAAAAACACAATAATTTACAATAAGCAGCGTGCCAATGAATTTGTTTCTTGTAACTATATTTGCCTATCAAGTTGCACTACATTGTGAGTGTATGTGAGTGTAATCTCTGGCTTATCTAGGAGAGATAACATGGGAAAATATCTGGATAATGTCCTGTGAAGATGCACTTCCATTCCCAGAGCGCTCTATTAGAAAACAGGTGCTCTATGAAGACAGAAAACATCTGGTGAGAAACCATGGCAACTGCGCTTGTTTTGCTGCTCAGTGTTTGCGACACAACAAAGTGTGCCAATCCATCACCTGGACCCATGAATATTTAATAACAGCAGGCCTGCAGTCACACAGTAATGTAATGTGTGGATCTTTTTATCACTATTAAGTAGCTCTGATTGGTACTTGTTTACCTCGTACATCTTGTTGACAAGTTACAGCATTTCCTATTCATTTATACAGTGTGGGAGTGTAATGCACTTCCTTATGTAAGTAGCTTCACACTACAGTTCTCAACGCTCAAATACTAGTAGTATTCAAGGATTCAAAGGTTTATTTGTAACACACACACAAACAGCATTTGTTGTGAAGTGCATCGTGGCGCTCTCACAAGCTGTGTTACAAGACAATGTGTGAAAAATAGACATCAAACAGATGAAAAGATAGAGTAATAATGTAATATAATGTACTACAGCAGTGATTCGTGATTGCAAACAGATTCTTTTTTCATTATCTGTGTGTGAGTGTGTGTGTTATGCATGGATATTACGTATGTGTGTGTCTCCGTGCACAACATCACAAGATAAAGCTACAAACTGCAGCCGGCTGATGTAAAAAGACACCCTTCAGTGGCAGCAGTGGAGCCAAAATGATTCAATAAATGAGAGAGCAAAGCCACAGTACAAAGCTTTGTGAAGCCAACTGTTCTCTACTTCAAAGTCTGGATAATATCAAAAACGAGGCCACTCAGGCTGCTGGCAGACAGAACATATTACATGGCTTATGGAAGGATGCAGCAATTAAAAACGTGTTGTTTTGTTTAAATGGAGGCTTCCTGTCAACTACATGCAATATTTTATGGCAACAGAAAAATTAATTAACTAATTTTTAATTTATAAACTGGCCTGACAGAAAGTCTGTGGTCCTGATGTGGCCTCATACATCTGATCTCACACATTGTCTGTCTTATGAAATCTCATTTTGCATTGTGAGGACCCTCTGCTGGTCAGTGTGCTATGACTACTTTTGATACATGGACAGATATTTTGCTGATAGTTTTGTACTTTTCCTTAAGTGGATGTTTGAATGCAGCACTTTTAATGTTGATTACTTTTTGCAAATTAAGTGTAAAACATGAGTCATTTCAGCTTATTCAGCAAACAAACAACAAACCAAACCATGAAAGCAGAAAGTGATGATCACTTAATAGGCTTGTATTATAAAAACACTTTGTCTTTGCAACATGTTCTCTATTGATAAAAATTTCAATAAAGTCCTTGCACGTGATGAAGTCTTAGTGACGTGTGTGTATATGTTTAAAAACCAAAAAAGACCAAAAACCCCAGATTAATTAATAACATATAGAATACTGAATGCATGACCTTTGGTTTGCTCTCCTTTGAAAAAAATAAATCTAATGCACTCATCATTAATGTAATGATGTCTATGTGGCTGTGAACAAAGGTAATATCTGTCAACACATTAAATCTGTAGAGAATTGGCTCCCTGAGAGTTGTTGTGGTTACCTCGATCACATGACAGGATTGTGAGCGCAGGATATCCTCATTAAAAAAAAGGCATCCTCCTCTAATTGCTTAGCTTTGTGACTTCCTGGACAACAAGCAACCATATCCTCACACCCGCAAACATCCTCTCTATGGTGTTCACAATAATGGGCTGACTCATCTCTGATAGTCGATCAGGGAAACGTCTCATTGTACCATTTCTATTGTTGTCATCTCTGCTGTCTCTTTTCCTTCACTTTGCTAAGAAGCACTTTTGTTTCTTTACTGTGAATTTCCCAGTAAAAGATTTTGAACTATGTTTCCATAACTTCCCAAAACCTCAACTTAACAATCATGTTCTGCACTGAAAGTAATGATCATTAGTCACCAGGAAACACTTCCTGACATCTCTTGTATGAATTAAACAAACATTTGTGAGCTTTAGAGTTGCTGGCAGGCAGATTTCTTTTTTGCAAACCAAGCTTTTTTTTTTTTTTTTAAAACACCTTTTCCGTTAAACAAAAAGACAAAAGGCAACACAAGACTGCATATTTCAGTAAATCAACGTAAAGGTAAAACAAATGAGCACAGAAGTAGCTAATAGAATTAAAATAGAATAAATGGCACAAAGTACAAGTTTAAAGAATATATGGTAGTATATTTTCATCTGAAATAGGAATATTCACTGTCTTTTGTTTCTTTCTTCATATACAAACAAAAATATTTTTAAAAATGAGAATTATTACCAAGGAAAGGCTTTGTCTAAAGCTAGGCTAGTTGTTTCCTCCCGTTTCCAGTCGTTATGCTAAGCTAACCAAAGTCTCTCATGGCTGTAAGTTCATATTTAACAGAGAGATATGACAGGAGTATAAATCTTCTTATCTAACTCTCAGCATGGAAGCAAGAGTGCATATTTCCCAAAATTACATACTAACTCCTTACTAAGGTTAGTCAGTGACATTGATTTTTATCAGGGATAAGAAAGGAGGAATATTTTGGCTCTGTAAGCTCTTATAAAAAGATCTAATAAGCTTTCACTCAGCGTAACACAATTAAGACACTCACTTCACCTGAAGTGAGTTGAAAAGCAAATGATTCATTCGATCCTCAAATCTTCGACTGCTTTTCATCTCATAAAGCACATGCTGATGTTCGCCTTATTTTTAGCTCAAAGATGAAGTTTGCTGAGTATTATAATTTCTTTTCTCTTGTTACCTTTCCATGTTTTGATTGTTAAACGTGTCTAATTATGTTCCAAAATCTTAGGTTTAGGTTTATTGTCTGTCTCATGAGGAGTTTACGTGGATATGTGGTAGCTGATGGGTTGTTGCAGCGTCTCAGAACAAATGAAACACCTTTTTGATGCCTGTTGTGAAAAATCGCAGCTATCGATCTCAGATGCAGCTCCAGTCTTGTCTTGGTGAAAACAAATAAAGTAGTACCTATTCATTACAGATCAACATTTCAAGTAAATGAAATTCCTCTTTACTTTGTTTTCTAAATATAAACTCTATCATACACATTCCTGTCCCAGATATTTTATACCTATAGTTTTCTACCTTTAGTTATTAAACTGTCTGTCCTCATCAAGTGGATTGAAGATGCCTCAAAGGCAGAAATGTCCCTTATTTGTCATTTTCACCCCATGAGATTTCATAGAAAGAGATTAAAATAGGAAACGTGGGAGTATGGTTTATTTTATTGGACATACTGTTCAGTAACATACTTTTATATTGTGCAGAATGAGCTGAATATTGGTTTAACACACACACATACACAGTAAATAGCTTTTTTGAACAGGATCTCCAGGAATAGGGCAAACTAAATGAATATTATGATTTCATTTGGACTTTAACACGTGATGTATGTTTAAACTATTAGAATTTGTCAAAACTTTATGTCCACTTCACAGGCCGAGATCTCCTGGAAATGGGAGTAGAGGTGGAAGAATGCCGTATTATCTTGTTTGGTGTATTAGTATGGTGTACAAGTATTTTTAAGCCGAGCATGAGGTCTGTGGGTGATGTGAATCTCGTGGCTTCTAATAAAATACATCAGGCGGGAATCTGTTCCTGCGTGTTAGCGAGGCAGCAGGGAATGTGTTTGTGTGCGCACCAGTGGTGGGAAAAGTATTCAGAACTTTAAAGTAGCAATACCCTGAAGTAGAAATACTCCAAAAACATCATCTATGGATCAATGAACTCTGCAAATCACAAAAAGTTGAGATGAAGCAACCAGGGGACTCCAGTTTCATCAAAATCAGTGAAATAATTGGTGGTGTGTGACTTAGTGCTGTGAAGTGTTACGTACTTCTTGGAGGTGATCATACAGTGCAGAAACACTGGTCGCAAAGAGACACCGTTCACTTGAATATATGTCGGAGTACCATTTTTATTATTTCATGGTGGAAAAGTTACACAATATTGCTATGGTTAACTTTTCAGCAAACCGTCTCCTCCTTACAGCTGCAGCAGCAGACATGAGGATTCATTAAAGACTGTCTCATCAGCTGTATGCGACAATCCCAAAAAGTCTTATAGAAAGTGAAGCAGCTGTGTACTGCTCTTTACTGGAGATTAGGTTGGTTAAATAGATGTACATTTAAGACAAACCAGTCTTCATCCTTACTCTTTTTGCTTGTAAAATGAAAGAAATGCTGTTCAGCTCTCACCCCTTTGTCAAAATCTGTGGGTTCATAGTTGCTCCTTGTGGCTGCTGAGAAGAAAAAGCACCCACAACAACAACTACAGTTCTCACTAATCATGTGTACCGGTGTGTGTTTTGCCCATTGGCCTCAGGGGGCAGTGATGAGCACATAACAGTTTGGCACACCAAAAAAAAGACGTCACCCTTGAAAACTTGAAAAGTGTTTTCAAAACAGTATTTTTCAGTTTTACAAGATAATGACTAAATGGATGGCTGCTTCCCTGAGCTTTATTATAAATAAAACATCTGGGAATGTTTCCCACTCAGTGAGTGAGAAAATCCAGAACCATGTAAGTTTCTGTCCGTTCTCCTTTTTAGCTCTGTTTTCTGCATGTGAAACTGTGTTTATGAGAGTGGTGAGCCTGAACCAAAACATTAATGTTACCAATAAAGTGAAACAATGAGCTGAAAGATGCTTTAAAGCTCTGTGTGCCTGTGAGGGGAACTGCAGGCTCTGTAGGCTCGTCACTACACCGATTAGTGCAGCTTTAAGTAAAGTACAATGACCTCAAACTGTTTTATGTAACACTTAAATAAACACAGTTACCTACTGGTGTGCAGACGTGCGTAATAAACGTTTTCACAACAAACAGCACACAGAGAAACACTCTGGGAATTTGCATGAATAACCAGCTTGGCCTTTTTGAATTCTCATTGCTTAGCTTTCCAAATTAAAATCAACACAGCCCCGTTCCCTCCATTTCAGCAATGTTCTCTGCGCCTGAATAATTCAATATTGCTCACTGTCTGCTCCTGTTGTGTACTGCATGGTTAAGATTCAGTGAAGGGGAAGGCTCAATGCATGGGGACAGGCCTTGTTTTCTATGCCTGCAGCCAAGCGTGTGTCTTATGTAAGGGAGTTGGGGGTGGGCAGAGTACAACATCCACTACATGACAACTCCTGTCACTTTGTCATCATGTGTCCTCAACATCCTGACTCTCACTTTCTGTGCTATGACCTCATGAATATTTACTGACTGGTCAAAATCGTCGTCACAAACAGTTCTCTGTTGCTATATTTCATATCCTGTCATTATGTTGTCGTTCTAAGACTCTTTGAGTCTGTCCTTATTTCCATATCTGCCTTCAGCTCTTTATCTTTATCTCTCTCATCCCCACCCCCCTCACACACTCTCCTTGGTCTTCTCTTAACATGCAGGCATTTTGACAATCACTATTATCATTTGAGACTTCTTAAGGAGCACTTTATTTTGCCAATTATGTGTTTCCATCATGCAATCTTTCCACATTAGGATTTTGTTCATTTGTGTATGCACCCAAAAGTGAAGATTGTACTCATTAAAATGTAACTGCCGCTCGCTGCATCTATTACGGCTTTCTTTTAAAAGGCAGGATTTGAAGCTTGTATCCTGTGAGACATCTGGAATATGAGGATTCAGCTGGTAACTCCTGCATTATTTAATAAAGCCTCCAGTCATCTGATCCTTCACAGGTGTACATGTTTCTCATGATTTTTCAGCGCACAAATATTGTGCCCCTCAGATATTATTTTCTCTGAATTACAAACAGCCACTGAATTCATCTTTATGGCAAGACGCTTTTTACTCTTTGTTTCTTCGTTGTTTCTTGGGACTTCATGAGATTGAAACAAATCAAATGTACAGCAATAAGACTAAATACAAATAAGACTCGATACAAAAGTGTGTGCAGCGTCAGTCAGTCAGTCAGTCAGTGTGAGTATTTTTTTCAAGTGGAGCAAAAATAAATCTTTCTAAACTCCACTGACCAGCTGTTCAACTGTGATGCACTAATCTCTCTCACATGCACACACACCCACTCACTGCTGGCTGACCGGTCTTCACAATAACATTTACTTAAAACAGATATAAGCAATACTTTTTATAATAACAATGTATTAAATGACAACATGAAGAGAGTGTGAAAGCTCTCACTTGTTGAACCTTGTTGAGTATTACCACATAAATCTGTTGCTCGCTTTGACTTCACAGCTTTAGAGTGTTATGGCTGCTTTAATGTTTTGGTTTACTCTCATAGCATCATTTTTTAGCCACAACAGGCAGCTGTTTCCAGCAAGAAAACAAAGACACATGACACAGCAAGTGTCTGTCTGGTGAACATAGTGGAGCATTTAGCAGGTAAAGAGACAGACAAGAGTTGAAGAGAGACCAAAAATTGAGAAAAAAGAGCGTGAATATTGGAAATATGACTCCAAATACTTTATGTTGCTCCTTAACTGCTGAATGTTTTATTGAGAAACTGTTTGTTAATAAATTTGCCATTAACTAAAAGGTTAAAAAGTGTTACAACTTGCTCCCATAAACAATCAATATAACAATAACTGTATATATATATAATTATATACAACTAACAATAATCAGTTGTTTCAGGTTTAATAAAAATGATCGTTCACTTCTTCTTATTTTCAAAATGCCCTTTTATTACTGAATAAATGATATACAACCATGGAAGTAACCAATGTCTTTGAGATAACAAATAAGCAAACACCACGTGTTTGAATTTTTGTTGTTGTGTTTAGTTTTGCTCAGCAAAGAATCATCATTTAGGGGTAGAATAATTGGAGGAGGAACAATTGTATGCAGTTATATTATTTAATACATAATTTGTCCCAAATATAACCATTGGACCATGACTAACAGTGTGGAAACACCAACTTCATTAGGTATGTGTAATAATACATAATAAAAGGGGTAGAAGAGCTACAATGCACCAATTGATGGTTGGTATTTCTCAACATTATTTCAAACTCTTACTCATACTTTTTTTTTACTAATACAGGTTAATATTTGTGTAAATATTTCATATATCGGACAAGTGGAAACCATATTCATGGAGCTATTGATCTTTATAAGAACATGTTAAATCAAAACTATTTTGTAAATGTACAATCAGTCTGAGTGTTTGAATTGTATTCTGATTCATGAAGCATGAGAATAAATATAAAGACAATAAATAAATCATTTTAAGTAAGTATATTTTGAATAATGTGATTGATTCAAACACCTTGAGCTATCCCAGCATGGTCTCTTTGTTGTCACCAGCGAGAACTTTGATGCAGTCTCTTTTATTCTTTGACCGCCACGACAGATCGATACGATGTTTGACTTGCTGGTTAATAATTAATTTCTATGCATTGATTGTGGACTCACGGCATTCTCGAGGTTTGGACGTCCAATTACTGTCACTCATAAAACTAAACACACTCTCTGTTACACAATTCTTTGAGGAATTGCATTAATTATTTCACCAGTTCTTGCTGCAGGCTCGCCTTTATGTACTACTCAAAGTCAAGCTTTTCTCATTTGTATCAGCACTACGTGCGAGTTAATGTTTACTTTCTATTCTCGTGAAAGAAACAGTTTAGAGTGACCAAAACAAACAGGGAGTGGTGTCTGTCGATCATTGGTGGATGTTCATTATGTCATCCGCTCAAATGGAATTTTTATTTTAGAATTAATAAATTGAATAATAAAGCTAAGGATCAATCATCCCAAAAATATATATACAAATAGCAATTTAAAAAAATTTACTTACAAAGTACTTCACAGTAAATAAGGTATGTGTAGGATTTAGTGGCATCTAGTCACAACGCTCATATCTCACCTGCTCCTTGGTACATGGCAGACTCTGTGGAAGAGGACTTCTATAAATATAAAACATAACAATTCTTATAGTTATAGTTATGCATATTATATCCCCTTTCTGCCATATTCTGGAAATAGTTTGTTCCAGTGAAAGGTTATTATATCTGTAGCTTAGCTGCTTAGGTGTAGAGTTTACTGAGCCTGTCACAACCACTCAACTACAGCTACTGTGGATTGTAGCCAAGGCCCTTGTGTTTTTCACTCTTGTGTAGCGTTAGAATAGACACCACTTTGCTGGAGCCTAGTTTAACATTATGCAGGCTTGGTTATAGTGAGCTGTCAGTTCATGCTAAGCATTGTAATGTTAGTGTCTGAGTGAATTAGCCTTCTTGTTAGCAGTGCTGTTGCCTGCACAGTTTCAGCCCCCAAGGTTCCCCTTGTGTGTTTAGTTATTGGTTCCTAACAATCACACTGAGGAACGCATTTCATATGATACACAGATTTCTGAATGAGTGAATGAATGAATTTTAGGAACTACCCGTCTACTTTAATGCTGAATTTTATGAGAAAGTTTTACGACTCTCATGTTCTCATACTGAATATAAGGCTACAGTCTGCAGCTGAACTGACAAAGAGAGAAACCTGGCTCTGTCCAAAGGAAGAAAAACCCACCTCTAACACCTCTAACACCTCTAAGGCTCGCTAATTAGCACATTACATCTTGTTTGTTTAAGCCATACAAAAACTGACTGTAAAACTGACGAGTTACAAGTTTTACAGGACGTACTGGACTATTTCTAGCCTCATATTTACTGCACAGACATGACAACGATACTAAAATGTACAGCTGAGTGAAATGTGACACAAATTCTATTTAAGCACTTTATACAGTGAGAAAGCATTGTTTTTATTTGAATTTTATACATCTCTCCATATATTGTTGGTCTCTTTTTAAGGATGTCAATATCCTTTATCTATGTGGTGATTATCTCAGGTGTTTGACTCCACTTTCAGGGAGTAGAAATTCATTTTTCTTGAACATCAGAGCAGCAGATCATCCAAATACCAAAACAAAGACTAAAACAACACTCAGATAAAGCTTGTATGTATGACGTCAACTTTTATGTACATTAGAAATAGCGTCCACCTCACCAGTCAGACCAAATCAGTGACCTGGATGTGTGTCACGTTCGGTGGCCTGCAGCTGTTAAAAGTTCTCCCCACTGAGAATGTCATGTGACTTGTGAGAGGCAGCACAAAGCTCACTTTGCAACACGCAGTAAATGATGTGTCATGTATGTTTATCATACACACAGACACATAGATGAAGTTGGTATAGACCACACAATGAAAATAGAGAATGGTGGCCATATTCTAGCTGTTGGAAACCCTCTATGTGAAAAGCAGGAGAGGTAAAACTATAAAATGTGGCACAGTTCACTCACCACAAACACTCCCAGCACTCAACATTGAGATGAAATGGGATGGAAAGCTGCCTTTCACGCACTGCTATCCAGGGCACTGCCCTCGCGGCTCGTGGTAGAGTTCCAGTTACTGTAATTTATCTGAGCAGGCTTTAAACACAAAGAGCCTGTCTTTCCCTCTGAAGAGGCATGTGTTTCTCACCTGATCCCTCTTTGTCAAATTGTGGACGCTCCAGATATTTATATTATTGTAGATAATCTTACTATCACACACTCACAAAGCTTCCTTTCACTGAATAAAATCAGATGAGTTTGGCTTCTTTTTAAGGCTGATGAAAGAAAACCAGTTTGACCTGAAAAATGTCAACTTTTCAGGGGCTGAGGACAATAAACTTACAAACTGCAACAATAATCTATACGAAATGATGTCTGCACCTGCCAAAAAAGACCAAACAAAAAGCCTTTTGAATAACACATATACAATAAGTTTGTGAGAGGGTTGTGTGCCTCTAATCCTTTGTGAACGTGAGGTTGATATCATATATTGAAAACATCTTGACTTCTTCACATTGATCAGTCATGCTTCAGAAGAAAGAGAGTTACAGGGCCTATGTCTAAAGCTTTTTTTCTTGTTGAAAATTCAATGAATAAATCATATATAAAAGAAAAGAAAGAGATTTCCAGGAAGATGATGGATGTTTAAAGGTTATTCCTGAAGTTACTACTTGAAATAAATGTTTTAAAATTTACATTTTTTTATTCATCCATTGAAAGGTGACTAAGCAGCATCCACACAGGTACAAATATTCTCCTAGGAAACGTTATTTTACACATTAAATTAAGTCAAATTTATTATTGTAGGAAAGCAGCTGCATGTCCTGAACTAAAAAGGCCCCTAATAGTATATTTATGTTCCCGCTACTAGTTTCATCACAAGAAAGACGATTTTGCTTTATTAATGCCTCAACGGGAAAGTCTTTTTCCACTCAGATTTTTACACATATAGGCTCGAAATACAATCACACACACACAAAAGCTTATAGACATGCAAATGTGGAGAGATGGGCTGCTACAGCACTCTGGGAGCAATTAGGGGTCCGGTGCCTTCCAGTGCCCAGGACATGAACTGGCAGCTCTCCGGCTAACAGGCCACCCTCTGATTTCCAAGTCCATACAGATTGTGTTACTGCCGCCTGAAATCATTCATCTTAATTCATCATTGTTTATTTATCATTGATCATTTGTTTTGTATCTAATTAACTAGTACATTTACTCAAAATCAAGTACAGCTACTCAAATGTTTACATTTTATGTGACTTTATTATTCAACTTCTTCTTCATGGGGAGAAACACTGTAGATCATGGGTACATTTATTTGTAGTTCACAGTTTATAGATTCAAACTTACAAAACTTAAATCAACAAATACAATATTAAGCACTATTATAAATTAGATTGTGTATAATGAACTTGAACAGACTTTAAGTAACTTCAAGAACGTTGTGCTGATAGTCCTTCTGGACTATTAGGACCAACAATAATATTAACATCAGAGAATGGAGATATGAATTTGCTTTTAGGGACCACAGATCACTAAACCTGTCTGCACCTGAGTTTATGGCTCTGTTAGATGGTCGTTGGTTTGAAGTTTGTACCAACCTTAATAAACGTGCAGCTCATTTGTCGGTAGTTTCTGTGGTTCTCTATTATTTATGAATAAAGACTAAAGGCTGGAGCTCCTGGGGGGGATTAGACGCACAGATCGGTGTAATCCGTTTGGAAACGCGTGCAGGCCAGCGGGATGGGAGGAGCTTTCAGTCCCGGTAGGTGTGGGGTAGGATAGGATTTTCCCTCGTGGAGTAGCAGCTGGACGCATGCGCTCCCCCCCACTTTCCACTATTTCTCCATCCACAGCGCAGGAGCGAGTAGGATGAACTTGTGTTACCTGCTTAAAGGCGCCGCCGGTTGTGTGTGAACAGCGCAACCTGCTCACTGGATAGGTAAAGCTCACAGTTTATTGTTTCCTTTCTTCTTGTGGAAAGTTTCATACTCGACAGATCAGGAGGCAGAACGAGAAGATTAACGAGGAGAAGAGTATTTAAATGTAAAGCAGACAATCAGAGAGCGGATTAGATCCAGCAGCGAGGAATCAGAGCGTGTGTTGTCAAAGATGCGGAAACAACAACAGACGCAACAACAATCCGGATTTTGATCCATCGGGTATTCACATCCGCTGGGAGCAGCATGCCTTGGCTCAGGAGAAGGGTGAAAATGTTCCAACTTGGAGTAACACCCAAACACCCTGAAGTTTTCTGTCTGCTGGGACTATCTTTGTGCTATGCATCAGCTGATTTTTACACCATTCCGCGGAACTAACGGGTTTGGTTTGGACCTGAGTCATCATGTCAAAAGTCATTCAGAAGAAGAACCACTGGATCACCAAAGTGAATGACTGCGCGGTGATCCGGGACGCGTGTGGGGAGCTGAATGTGGAGCTGCGCGGCGGAGCTGAAAATGGAGAGTTCCCATACATCGGACAAGTTAGAGAGGATGCTGTGCTTTACCAGAGCGGTAAACTCTCCGAAGGGGAGCTGCTACTGGATGTTGAGGGGCTACCTGTGTCTGGATTACCCCTGTATGACATTTTAACTGTGATTAAATGCTGCAAAGGTCCCGTCAGGTTGAAAACTGTGCGTCAAGGTAAGAGCAACATGAAAAAACAACTGATATATCACCAGCAGAGCATGAGTGTTTGTGTGAGATTAACACGCATAAATGAGGTTTTGAAATCCCAGTGGAAGTTGTTTTATAATTGCCATGTGCCACAGCATTATAGGCACACACAACATGGTGATGTGTGTGAAGTAGAGCAGACGAGAGCTGCTCATCTTCTCTCCACAGAAGCCTGGACTTTTCCACAGGCTTTGACATGAAGCTGCCCTGACAGTCCTCCTGCCCTCATTTGTCCAACATTGCTAAAGCCACTGTAGGTCAAACCTGCAGGGTCACAGATTAGGCCACTTACAGTGACTGCTGCTCCAACACTTGCCAGGCCACTTTCTTGGAACATGTTTCCAAACTTTTGATACTTTACTTTCTCTCTGATACGTGTCCCATCTGTACTTAAACATTTGAATTATTTGGTTTATAAAGTCCCAGAAAATATCTTCAAATCATTTGTTCTTCCTATCAGCAGTCCAAACACCAAATATATTCACTTTACTATGATATATGACAAAAAGTAGCAGCATTTGATAAGCCGAAACCTGAATATTTGACTATTTTTGCTTGAAAAATGGCTAATTTATTAATCAGCTAGTTGTTCCAGCTTTGCTTCTTTCTCTAAACTCATATTTTTTTTTTATGTCAACTGTGGGTATGCATTGTTTGTGAGAGCTGGACACCACTCATGGGCAGCTGGGGTTATTTCTAGAAGTGCTCTCTGTGTGTTAGATGAGCTTGACCCATTGCCTCCGGTCTGCTGCTTCTGCATCTGTCTGAAAGACAGCTAGAGGGAGAGGGATGCACTGACTCAAACTTCTGCTTCGGCTGATTTATTTATTTATTTTTTTGTTCTTCTTCATCCTGGCCAAATCTGCGTGTTCTGAGTGAATGCTGAATTAATTTATTTAAAGTTGAAATCAGACACATATTTCACCTCAAATATCTCTTTGCACACACTCACGTTCACTCCCTCGCTCACATGCACTCACTCAGTGTTTGACAAAGCTTGCAGTGCCTCCTCTCTGGGGAAATCATTAACTGTGTTATATAACAGCGGTTTAGTTTCAGTGTAGAATCATTGCCTATCTCTTGTACTGTATGTCCATTAGTGGCCGCACAGCGAAGGCTTGACCTCTTGAGCTGAAGTCTCGATCCCTTGGACAAGAGCTCAGCAGTAACGCTGCTTCGTGTTTGCAGTACAGGCGTTTGTTTGACATATGATCAGACCGGGCTTGCACCGTGGGAGAGTTTCAGTATCTATAAACAATTTTCTAATTGTTCTGAACTCCTATGGAAAGCCTTTGTACTGGTAAACACTGCTGCAGCACCCTGACTGTATACGTAAAGGATATCCTGAGTCGTCTTTGTTATTAGTTTCTTGCATAAGTCAGCAGATTCTCCTTGCCTGTAATTAAAGGAGAAGATATTCTTCAAGCTCACAAGACTTCCATTGTGCCTCATAGTCTGTTGGGCTCTCATACCGAACCCGGCTAGGGATGTCGATCCAAGTGTCCCAGACCAGTTGACAGACTGTGGGGACAGATTAGATCGCTCTCCTTTCCTCTCCAAAGAGCTGTGGGTCATATTACAGGAGGCCACATCACCTCAGGACTGGAGGTGGAAACTCTATCAGCGTGTGCAGGTAGGCAGGTCGTTGCTGTGGTATACTACAGCCCCACAGGTGTGTTGCTCCCACTGAGGAATGCAAACCACCTGAATGAAGTCTGCACATTCCTGTGGAGAAGGTGGAATATTACACTCGGGTTTTGTCTGGGTCTTTTTTTATTAAGCTCTGTAAATAACACTTCAAACTTCAAACTGGAAATGAATCCAAGAGATGTGAGAGAGCTTGTTATATACACAACAAATGTATAATGATGCACTAGAATCTGTGTTAATTGTGGTGTCCCATTTTGATTTAATTTTAGTCTTTGGAGTGATTTGGAAATTTTAGTCTAATTTTCAGCAGTGATACATTTCTGTCATTTTGTCTTCGATTAGGACTTTTGAATTCGAAAAATAACAAGTTCATTTGTCTTTCACATAATCGCTTCTCACTTTATTTAGTTTTAGTCTAAGTTATGTCTAGAAAAAAAAGGTTGTCAAAGAATATTTTTCATCATTTTTTTCATTGACTAAATGAACGCTGACCATAATCTTTCTTTGCCGGATGTCTTTGTTTTTTAATTCCATAGGCTTGGTGTAGAATACGTATCTCTGAATAGCTGAACAGGTTTTAAAAGTCTGACACACACAGACAAAACTGAGATGAGACTGAGACTTTCACCTCCCATAATTTGGGGGATGTAAACAAGAAGTATAACGTTGCCGTGCTGTCACTGAGTCATGTTTCTTTATAGCCTCCCTTTTTTATAGCCTATATATTTTTTTATTTTTGTTGCAACTATCAATGAATTACTTTGACACTGAAGGAAACTTAAAAACGTGATGATTCTCCGGGAAGTTCTTATTTTATGAGCAGATTTATGGCGTTTAAGTAATGGGCGTTGAAGTTAATGACATCCTTGGAAAGTGTAAGTCAGTCTAAATCTAAAAATATCTCTCTCATGTCTGTGTGTTAAGATTTGATTGAGTTATGACTCAGAGAAAGAATAGGACACAATTTTTTGTCTTCTGGACTGCTGACCGTGTTGATAAATGGGTCAAATCAGCAGCCAAAGCAGAATAACTAACTTCCTGTTATTTTTAAAACACCAGTATGAACATATTCCTTCCACCTCATGTTTCTCCCTTCGTGTCTCCAACCTTCAACTCTCCTCTCGCCTGTTCAAATTTAAATACATATTCATACAATACAGAGTACACATCAAACACAAATGCACTCTTTCTCTTCTCACCCCTCCAATGTGCTGTGGTCACTTGAAATGTAATAACATTAGTTGTACTTTGTGTACAGAGGCCCAGGTGAATGAAGAATAGATTTATGGCATGGAATAATTTAGAGGTTAAAGTACAAAGAAGGAGTACTTTCAGATACATTAAGACTTTGACCCACCAGCGTAACAGGTGAAAGGTTTTCTCATCTCCTGACAGATAACAGTGGAGTACCTGTAAAGGTGTAAAGATTTGCGCATCAGCATTAGAATGATACTTGTTTTAAATAGAGCTAACGTACAGTATGTTTATCTGACTGATAAAATCAAGAAACAGGTGTGAAAAACACCTTTTGTGTTTTAGTTCCTCTGTTTTCCAACTTGGCATTTGAACTTTTTACCTTTAGTGAACCACAGAGCCCTCCAGGGGTTTTATGGTGCTCTGATCATAGGTGGGTTTGGTTGGGTGTCTGTCTGATCTCCGGGACAAATGGCCCTTGGTCGCCTTAGATCTCAACTTCACTTGAGCACAGCCAGAGGGGATCGGGGCAGCCTGCTGAATGCCAGGCATTCCTGAGAAGTGGGGCCAGGAGTTCACTGGTCGACGCAGATGAAACATCAAAACTTTTATAGATACATTTTCCCATTTTGTTCCAGTTTCACCTCTCCTCTCAGGTCATGTCTTGCTTTCTCCAGTCACCCTGCTCACTCCTTGGTCGACAGGGTGATATAGTGATTAGTGAGACCATCTGTTTTATCATTCTAAACTTCAAGATAGTAACCATCTCCCCACCTAAAGTGTCCTTGAGCAAAACCCGGAGTGCATACCAACTCTAGAATCAGTAATAGCTGACTATGCACTGCAGCAAAGCAGAAATTAAATCAATTAAATCAAAATCAAATCAAATTTAATCAAATATAAATTGTGTAAACCACCATTGCACAGATATTAGAATTTTAGCACATTAAGATAAACAGTTGGCAGTAATTTTCCAGCAGAAGAAGAGAGTGAACGAGAGTCCTCATTGTTTTGGTCTGATGCCAGTTTTCTTCTCTTTAAGTTGCACGCTTCATGTACATCATGATTTATTCATCAGTATTTTGTTTTTATCACTACACAGACCACGTTAGCCAACTTTTTTTATTATGATATTTCACCTTTTTATCCACTCGAGTTTTTAAAGCAAAAAAAAAACTTTAAATGCACATAAAAACAGGTGGATGGAAAAGCACTTATTGTTGTATGTGTCCTACATTACACAGAGAGGCACAGATGGGCTAGCTAGCATTAGCTGTTTTGAATAAATGTGAAACTCTGGCTCTTAAAATGCTGACCAAGTTAAAACAAGGATACATATTAGCAAAATATTAAGTCTATGTTCTTGTTCTATGACTGTTAGGTAGCAGTTGTGTCACAAGTCCCTTATATTTTCTTAAGTGTGAAGATTTATCAGTCTTGATCAAGTGCAACTGACTGCATAACTATATTCCTAAAAGGCTTGTCAATGACTTGTAACATGAATCTTGTGGCTACCTCTCCTCCTTCTCCCTGTACCTTCTGCTTTTTCCCACATCCTTCCACATCCACTGTCCCTTTATGAGCCCTGTGGATGTCTTCAAACAAACTGTTGAATAGTTTTAGTTTAGTTTGCATGTGTTGCATTTGCTTTAATGGGGGTGTGTACACTGGAGTTTTGCTTTAGTATTGATGGAGTGACTTGCTAACAGTATACCACGAACAGTGGCTTCAAACACAAGCAGCTTGTGTCATTTAATCTTGAACAAACCGCTGTGTAATTCAGACCCTGCCTCAGGTGTTGTAACAATGAGGTTGGAATGAAATGCAGACAGCAAACAAAAAACAACCATCGGTACTGTGGATACGATACACCAGCAGAGCCATTCATTGTCATAATTTTTATTAATCTGTCGTGTAACATGTGTTTTGCCACATTATGTTTCTTTGTCTCTTTTTATTATACTTTTTTTTGGGCTAGGAATAAATTGTTAAATACCAAAAACTGAGATTTGTAATCTTGTTAACTTAAGATCAGATAGTTCCTTATTTAAATCAAAACATTGCTGATTTTAGACTTGATTGACATTTAGACTTCTACATGAAAAATTGTGTTTTGTAGAAAAATTTACATATTTCTTAGTAAGGTGTCAAATAGTTACAGTTATCAGATAGTCATGTTGATATTGGTGTCAAATTTTAGATGTTATGTTGGCACTAGGGCTGCAGCTAACAATTTTTTTAAATTATAAAATTCATTTCTCAATTATTTTCTCGAATGATCAGTTGCTCTTTGGTCTAAGCCACTACTAAGATTAAATAGTTTTTTGCCCTGTACATCATTTGTGTTCTCCTTTGAGAGAAAATTACAAACCTAAAGGGAGAAAATTATATTTTATATTCTTTGTTTTCATGGAGCTCCATAATTTTGTATTAATTTGACTGAATACCAATACGTATTCGTCTGCAAAGATGGAGACCTCAGTGGGCGTTATTTGATGGGCAGAGCAGACACACTGAGACTCTGAACAACAACCCACATAAACTTTTCTGCTAAAGTCTGCTCATCTAACTTACAAACATGACCTCTGCTGTATAAATTCATTGTTGTCAGAGACATTGGAGTATCACTCTGAGGCAATAATAAAAAAAGTATCATACATCAGTAAGTGTATGGCTCCCATATTCACATTGTATTTGTCATGATATGGCAAGTGTCAAAATAATCATACTGATGTTCAAAGCAATGCATTATATTCCAGTTGCCACAAATTGACATAGATTTCTTACAGTTTTCTAACTTTGTTGAACTTTTGTGTCAGGAGTGTCGGGCTGTTTATCTCTTGTCAGTACTCATTTGGTATGTAATGAGCTCAGCTTGAAAGGAATGCTCCAGCTGATAAAGGAGAGTAACCCTGTGCCTGTACAGTAGGTTCATGAAAGGATACAATCCTCCTCCAAGGCATGCCGGTTACATTGTCTGTAACACGCATTGAGAGCCCTCCGGGTTTATAAAATACAATAGGTTTGTCTCTTGTGGAGTTCACATGCATCATGTTTCACCTCTAACAGATTCCTAAACAGAAACACGCTCACCGTGAAGCTGAGCGAAAGCACAAAATATGCAGCGTGTTAACGTACGACACTTGTCACTGACTCACTCTGGAAAGTACAATCATGTCCTCTCTCTTTCTTTTGTGTTGCAAAACAAACTGAAACACAAAAGGTGTATTGTTGTTAACATTTAAGTGAAATTCAACTGTATTATATATCATAAATGTCTGCTGCACACGTGGTTAAAGCTGCATACAAATCCGTTTCAGCTCAAACCGTGTTGCATTAACTGGGAATTGATAACGCCCCTGCAAAGTGTAAATGACTGAGGCCGGGAATAATCTCTTGAACGTGTCAGAACATAGACTTATTATCATCTACACACATTATAATTGTGAAACAATTAGCTGGTATAAGCTGGTATATTTTTTGTCAATACATAACAGACAACACAGCTTGTACCTTTAACTCAAATATCATCAATGTTGCCTCAGTGTGCCACCAGCATTTACGAACCTCCAGGTTGTAAACTTGGAAATGTCAGACTTTAATGATCTGAATGCATCATCAGTTTAGTTCTGTGTGAGTGACTCGTTTGGGGAGGACGTGCAGCCTCACAGCCATCAGATCAGTCCTCTGAAGTCCTTCTGTCATTGTCATTATTTTTTTTTCATTTTATTCATAGTCATTTATTAATCCTGGTATCTAATCCACTCTTCTGTCATCTATATCTAAGCATCTGCTTTTGCTACTCATAATTCTGCCCTAAAAACACTAAATCAATGTTAATAAATTTGCTTTCGCATCTCTTTACAAAACTTAATAGTTGTTTTTAAGGCCGACAGTGTGTTTGGAGCACATGTATGGCCTCTTGACCACTTTTAAAACCAGCTCAGGCTCTTTAGTCGCAGGAGCTTCATCAGGAGTCTTTTAGTTTTCACGTTACCTCAGTATTGAAAGTCTTCTTCATTACTAGGCAGTATCAGTTTCTGCTTTTGTAAAACAGGTGAATCACAAGCAATTCACATTTTCTGATCTTTGTTTCTAAGATGACTTCCTGTAGGAAAAACTTGCAGAGCTAAGGCAATCTTATCTGCCTGTGTGTCTTAATACGGTTCCCATGGCTACAGTAATGTGTATGCATGTGCAATATGGAAATAACACATGTGGAATCTTTATATACTCTAGTTTACCCACTTAACGTCCTACTTTTTCAAATTGATTGACAGGTTTGTAATGTGTTAAAACATGGTATACTCAGAGAAACCATGACCTCTAAACATAAGATACTGTAGAAATGTTTGTTTTATATAATGAGTGACTGAATCATGATACAGCCAGAGTGGGTGTTATGAGACCTGCGCAGACATACCTATCTGTATTTGGCTTTTCATTGCTTTCTTGTGCATGATTAGCCGTGACTGATTGATGTTGACTTAAGTAGAAACTCCTGTTATTGATGTTCCATGAAGGAGCTACCTAATCTGCACTTCAACTAGTATTTTACTATAATAACATTTATTATATTAACAATATAACACTAGGGTGAACAAGACCAAGCAATCAGTAATAAATACAACCCACATATGTTAATGAATCTGATACTAATGTGATTTACTTCTTGAGTCTCTTATCAGCTCCCCCTGCATTGTTTTGACAGGATAGTAAAAAGTAAATGCATGACTCAAACTCCTAAATGACAGGTCCCAATTAATGAGAAAGAGATGAAGAAAATGTGATCAGTGTGTGGAAATAAGAAGATTTTCTGAGCTGTGGTGTGAAGTTTACAGGATGTACTACTAACGCATGGATTGTTAATCAAAGCTGAGAGCCTGGATCCATTAGAGCGGCAAATTTTCCTTCAGAGGCTTTTTTTTTTAAAGAACTTGTAGTTACACTTGCTGATATAAAAGCTCATTTGGCATTTTGAAAGTGATGCTTTCTTATAAACAGTTTGGGAACAATAGCAACAATGGCTAACCAGCCTAAAGGAATATCAGTATGACTGAAGCTGCTAGTATGCCACATATATGACAGTTTCCATGTGAACAACCAATTGCAATGTCTTTTAGCAGAGGCTGTCTGAAAATGTTCGACGATATCCTCGTATTTAGACGATATTGCGTCTTGTCGGTTAGCTTTACATCTTACCCTCCAGTGTGGCTTTTCTGCTACTATTAAAAACTTTTCATACTCAGTATGACCTATGAACTAGTTCTGTTCAAACATAACACAGTCATGCTCTGTAAAGCTGCACTTTTCAGCTAAATCCTAACGTCCACTCACTGTAACATGCTCACAGTTGCAAATACTGACGTTTAACATGTAAGTTAGTTTAGCGTGTTAGCATGCTAACATTGCATTTAGCATAAAATGCAAAATGCAGCTGAGGCTGACGAATGTCGTGAGTCTTGTTTGTAGTTTGTTTTTTGTAAAATCTCAACCATCTTTTTGTGGCAACAATTCCTGTTGCAACGTCTTAGTATAATGCTACAGACCTTGTGTGTATACAGCGCAATTGTATACAATTATTTCTGTGAAATGATGATGATAATGATCATTATTATCATCATTATTTTATCCTATCTTATCTTTTGCTGGTGTCTTGTCACAAACCAAAATAGTTTTAACCGTTGGTGATGCTAGAAGACAACTCCAATTCATTAGGGTTCATCCACTGGAGACAATGAATGCCCATACAACATTTCATTGCAATCTATGTTCTCTCTATGAGCTGTTTTAGGTATGAACTCACGGTTGTTTTGCAGGGTTACCTTTTAAGACATATGCAGTGCTGCTGTAGCGGAGGGCGTTTCACCTCCCGCATGTGAGACTGCCTTGCTTTTGTCACAGTTTTGATGACAGTGAAACCTTCAGCGTTTTAATTCTCTTGTCGTTTCTGTACTGCTGACTGGTAGTCTATAGTCTCAACCCCACCTGCAACAACATGATGGTTTGAATCAGGTGATCCATAAAGAAAAGTACAGTGCTGAGATACAGCTTTAAGAGCCAGCTATTGGATCCTCTCTCTCAGTTTATCTTACTCGGTCTCTCTCTGCTGCACTAACATGCACGTGCAGTGACCTTCACACTCACGCATGCTCCTACTAAGACAATCATACACACACACACACATATACATATACATATACACACATGTTCACTGCAAGAGAGTAAATTGACATTTAAGCTGCGCTCCTTCTCGATTCACACATCTGGAAGGGATTACGCACCATTACAGGCTCCGTTTTATACACATGAATCATAGTCCTACTTTTAGTCTGTGTCGCCAGTTTTGTTGTGGTTTGTAGGCACGGTAATTACACCTTCCTTAAGATGCAAATAGCATATAGAGTGAGAGACGTTCTAATTTTCTCAAAGGTCCTCTGTCATCAAGCTGGATTTCACAAACTGAAGCAGGACTTTAAAATTGAAAATATATCCATAAAGGAATAGCCTGTGTTCATTTGATTGTGTTTAATGCGAAATTCAGCTAACATTGCTCTCATTATATAAACCTTGATGTGTTGTTTAGCTGAGGTGAAAGGTTTGCAGATGATCCTTAGAGGATTTCTCATGTTGCTGATCTCTCTATCCCTCCCCTCCTCCTAGTCCGTCAAATCTCCAGAGATTCAGGTTGCTCATAAGCTCTTGAGAGGCTGACCCTAACCCTGCTCGGTTTACCAGTGTATAAAACGCTTTATCATCTGATATACTGACACTAATGTTCACACTGCTGTTTAATCTGAGAGCAGGCTTGTGACTGTATGTACTAGTAAAACATGTCAAGATGTTGTCCTGCAACTCAACTTCAGTTGTTCATTTTTAAAGAAAAGCTTGAATCAGTTTATGAGAAACTTTCTTGTTGTACTTGCACTGCACTGATCAATGCACCGGTAGGTTGTGAAGTCCTTCTATTGGCAGGACACTGCTTGTTGATATTTAATGAGTCTAACTCACTCAGGGCAATCCTTCCTGTCTTATTTCGTTTCACAGGTAGTTCTGGCACAGATAGTTCTCCTAATGGGTCAAAAACAGCGAGGAGTGAGGATGAAGGAATATCGTCACATGAAATATTTTTCCAGGAATATACTCAAAGAATTCAGCTATCATATCTGCTTCAGTAAACAGTACAGACTTTTGTTTGGTTTAGAAAGCATGCAGCCCACAATCTTGGTTGAAGAGGACAAACTTACATTGGACAGTGAAGCAGACTCAAATACGTCTGTTTAGATGATATCTACAAAGCATGACATATAATTGTGTTAGACCGAGGTTTGCATTTAACAGTTATTTTAAATATCAGTGAATCTGACAATTATTCTTTCGATTAATAATTTAGTCTATGAAAATGTTAAATTATAGTGGGAACTTATGCATTAAAACGTGTTAGTAGCTTTTGTTAAAAACAAAGAGACATTCAGTGCAGGCTGTAGTTTTGTATATTTACTCTGGTGGACTTTATCCCAAACAAACCACCATTGTTTCCTCTGATTTTTTTTTTTTTTTTTTTTTTTAAATGCATAACTTCCTGTGCAGCAGAGGAAGTTTCCTGGCAAAGTGGGACATCCTTGTACTGAAGAAGTGTAGAACAGGAAATGGTAAAACCTTCATGATGTGTTGGATCACTGTTAAACAGCACCAGTTGGCAAGAGAAACATTTATTTATACAAACAAAACAACTGGGGATGGTAACTATAATGCAGAAATGCGTCAGGTGAAGCTGTTGTCAATACAGATGTGAACTCAGGCACGGAGCCCTCTAGTGGTAGAAATATGTACTATGATGAAGTGGATTCAAAGGACTGAAGAGGGCCTGTTATGACTTGTTAGGTTTAAAGTAATTAAATAATGCAATTCATGTTGTTTGGTCATTTTAAATTGTCTATAAAGGCAAACAGTAAAACATACTATTTACAGAAAACTGCTAATGATAATAATTCAGTATTATAAAGTGTGTAATACAATGTGGAATACAGAAATACATCATTTAATGGATTTCATTCAGGAAATGCTTTTATTTTGAAGCTGCAACGAAGCAGTGTAATCAGCCTTATCATGCTAGGTATGTTTAATCGTGACTCTTAGGTGTATCTGTCTTCAGTTCTGTTGTGCTTTATAGAGATGTAAACAGGACAGAGAAGTTCCACTTCTCCATGCTACACCTAAACCCACCACATACACAGAAACTAGAGTCAGCGAGCCAAGCCGGCTTTGATATGTAGAGGTTTAGAGGAATCCATCTAGTTTTCCCATGATCTTATTCCCAGAGATTTTACCCTGGAAAAGGTGAAAAAGTTAAATCACACCAGAGGTCTGACAACTTCAAACAGGTGAAGAAGAGCCTTTTCTGTTCAAACGGCCTGTATGAGCTCTGTGCGCATGAGTGTGTGCGTGTGTGTACCATCCACATTATCTCCTCCATTCCCAATCATATATCTGCGTCCTGTGGCAGGTGGACGGACGTCTTATCTAAATCAAAGCAGCTTTGCAGGAACTGGCCTCCTCCATCTGATATTCTCATTACTGTCAAGAAGCGTGGAGACTGTTCCGGTTGTGATGGTTTGACTTAGTCACAGTAGCAGATACAACACAACAATAAAGGTGCTTAGTGTTGAAAGGGAATCAAAACAAAAATTAAAATGATAAAAAAAAAGATTGTAGCTACTGATGTTGTGTAATTCACAAAGCTTTAATGTAAAAAGAAAAACAAAGCCGCCTCAGAGTTCATATGTTTAGCAGCTTCACACCGTCTGATTGATGTGTTGCATGTAAACAGCTGTGTGTGCAGCTGGAACTCATCTGCATAATACCCATAAGACATTTCTCTGTTGACTGGCACAACAGGCTGATCAATCTTCCAAACAGCCACGTGGACATTTTTAGTCATTTTTTTCAGAGTTAAAGTTTTTCTGACATGAAACTGTGTGACATTTTCTGATATCCATCCATCCATTTCCTTCCACTTATCCTGGATCGGGTCCCGGTGGCAGCAGGGTGTTCCAGACTTCCCTCTACCTAGCAACTCATTCTGACTCCTCCTGAGGTGTTCCCAGGCCAGATGGGCTATGTAGTCCCTCCAGCAGGTTCTGGGTCTGCCCTGGGGTCTCGTACCAATTGGACGTGCCCAGAGCACCTCCAAAGGAAGGCGCCCATGCAGGTTACATCCTAATCAGATGCCCAAATCACCTCCGCTGACTCTTTTGGATGTGAACGAGCAGTGGCTCTACTCAGAGCTCCTTCCTGATGTCTGAGCTCCTTACCCTATCTCTAAGGCTGAGCCTGGCCACCCGTCATTCTATCGGTCACTACCCAAAGCTCTTGACCATAGGTAGATAGATTGGAAATTCAAGAGCCCTACCTTCCGGCTCAGCTTTTCTGATACACACGTTATATGATCTCTTTGTTTATCCACCACACTGTTAAATTATTTGCTTAACCAATCAAGTGAGGAAAGAACTTGCTTTGTCCCTGAAATACTTTGGCTCTGTTTACACTTGGAGGAAATTGGTGCTAAAGTACACCACAGGGCAGAGTTTCAAGGTTAGTATGTATAATGCAATGAGTAAAACTCTTATCTCTTATTATTGATGCAAAACCAGCAGTTAATGATAATTTCATGAGCCTGCTTTTTGCTACAGACCCCAGATTTGCTTCAACAATCTGAAAATATAATTTATCTTTTAAAAGACATTTTAATAAAGGTTTAACAAGAGTTATAACAAGATAAATGTCAGTATGCTAACATGCTCACAATGAAAATATTAACATGCTAATGCTTACCATGCTCACATTCTTAGTTTACTGTGTTAGCATGCCAACATTAGCCACTTAGCTGTAACCTCAAAGCTCAGGCCAGTGGGAACATCATGGTATTTGGTCATAAACCATTAATCCTGGATGACAAGTCAGGTGGTGATTACAATTCATCCTGAAGGGGGCCACAAAATTTGAACCTCATGTTCGCTCAAGAGGCAACGTCAGAGAATCCAGAGAAGTCATATTAGCCTTCGTCCTCAGGGGACCACATATGTCTGCACCAAATTTCATGGCAATCCATCAAACAGTTGTTCAGTCTGGACCCAAGCGGCAGACCAAACCACCAAAATTTTCACCCATAGAGCCAAAAAAAGATTAACTGTGACAGTGTGACTGTCAGAATAATATCTGGAACTAAGATTTGTTTTCAGTATTGATTCATCTGTCGCTAAAACGTCAGAATACATTAAAAAATCATCATAATTTCCCCAAGATGGAGTCTTTAAATTGCTTGTTTTGTCTGATCAACAGTCCAAAACCCAAAGAGAAGAAAGAATTTTCCCTTTTTACGTAAAAGATTAAAATAGCTGTCGATAGGCCTAATGATTAATCGACTGATCCTTTCAGTGATAGTCACAGTTTTCTTCTCTCTTAAAGAGATATAGAAATTCTTCATTTCTATTTGCAGACCGTCTGCGCTGCCCTGCTGGACAAAAGTCATGTCTGACTTTCTGGTCATGACCAGTGGGTAAAATATCACATGAACTTTCCTAAAAAGCAATATTTTCCTTGAGTCCTTTGGCCTTTGCTTTCACATACAAATCTACCACAATCTGACACATGCCTTCGCCTATCAAATCACTCGCTGTTTTTCTTCCAGCTGTGGCTCTGAATGACTGCATCTCCAGAGTAAATTTAGCCTCTTTTGACAAAGTGAGATAATGGTGGAAACATTTTTCCTGAGCTGTTGGCGTCTGCTAAATTTACTTTGAACACTTAACTCCCAGTCTTATCTTGTGTTGTGCTGCCTTTGTAAACTTCACCTGAATCTCTTTGAACTCTCATGTTTTATTCTTTTATGCTTGTCTCTGTTCTCAATATAGAGTGTCAGTTTGAGGTTATATAGCTGAGGCTGTTTAATCTGCAAACTGTCACTGCAGATGCAAATTTTAAAATGAAAAACAGAGACTCATATTTTTACAGCGCTCAGCAGGCAAGATGATAAAATGTAAATATCTGTTTCTGCTGCTCCCCAAAGCTAAAAAAGATATACATGATGTCCTCCAACTCAAACACAGTGCTAGATTTGTTCTGTCACCGTCTGGGACTGTTTGCAAGCTTCTGTCTGTCTGTGGGAGGGAGTGACCTTGGACTGCAGCTGTTAGAAGTTGGCAGCATCTGGCTGTGCTGAGAGGTGAGGTGCGGCGGTGGGGGGAGTTGGGTGCATTGAGAAGAGAGATACTTTGTAGTGAGCAGGTCAGGCAGGGTTAGATAGAGGACAGCACTGTAATTTGGCTCTAATTTGAACAGTTGTTTGTTTAGGGTGGGACACCTAATGACAATTTAACACAGCTAAAGCAAATGTTATTTGATATGTTTTGGCATGTTTTAGTCTATTATAAGTTTAATGATAAATTGTGTATACTTTATATCACTGCCAAACATTTTGAAGAGATTTTTCTGGAGATATTTCCGGCAGAGTTGCAATACCGACATCGATTCCATCACCTCTTGATGCATTTGCAGCGAGGTACTACTCTGATAACTTTCCATATTGGTTTCTTCAAGGAAACTGTGTTTGGTAACTGTTTGCCTTTGATTTGTGATGCCATACCTCATCAGTGTGATGCTTCTTGCCAACCAACTCTAAAACATTTAATGTCAGAGGCTCAGAGCATCCTTGAGTCTTCAAACTCAAAGTTTTCAGCTTGAAAGAAAATTCAACAGTTCACCATTTGTAACTCCAGGATGTAATTTTATGGATTTACCAACTTTTACCAACTTCTGGTTTTATTTGATGTGGTTTTCTGAGTTATTGCTCTCTTAGATTTCATCCTCCAACCCACCTCAGTGGAGGTGATTGTAATTTTGTGTGGTAAAATAAAATAAAAAAAATCTCTTTTCAGTGTCCCGATTATCTGTATAATCCTCACAAGACCCAGTGGGAATAAGAAGTTTTTGTGATTTGTAGTAAATGGGCTAAAAAATGTGGGTCAATGATGCATGCTACACTGACTTCCTGTTTACATAGATGATTGCTTTTGATTGGACGGCTCTACAGAGTGTTTCCTAGTGTAAGTCCTAAGTGTAAGTTTTAATGGCGGAATCTGTGTTAATTTGCAACTAGCCACTTAGCTACTAAGTACTTAGTAAGGACAAACAATTATCTGTTTATGTGTTGGGATCAACTTTGATGGAGAAGCTGTGTTGACTTCATTAGATGTGCAACTTCTCTTTCTCTCAAGTGTTCTTACAGTATGCCCAGGTAGGTAAATATCATTGAGTTCGAAGATTATAGGTAGATTGAAATAAATTTAAATGAAATATTTTCGAGTTTATAATTTAAATGCTGTGACAGTCTTTCGGTCTTTATGTTATGCTGTGAATTACTAAAACAGTAATTTATAAACTGTGTGTATAGCAAAGTGAGACTGTTTAGTTTTTTAATACTTTTTGCTGAGATTCAAAAAGTTTCTCAGTCCCACTTCTCTCAGCTGTTATCTCAGTGATTTGCAGATATCACAAAAATGAAGTCTGAGCTTCTTAAAATGAAGTTCTCCCTCAGACTGGAATATAAAGGGGATACTCTGAGGAATTTTGAATATGCACTTTGTGTACTGTACAAACTTGGATACACTGTGGCTGTGTATCTTCATTCCTTGTCCTGTGTCCAACAGTGAATGTCACATAGCTCGCTATCTTATTGAGCAAACAGAGACTGTAGTGCTGCTCTATTAGCATTCGGTTCACAAAGTAGTCAGAAATGTCACATTTTCCCAGAACTAAAGAGGTCCTCTTCCATTTTTTTGTTTTGTCAGGTGTAAAACCAAAAAATATTCAATTTATTATCAGAGAAGACGATGAAAACCTGTAAATATTCACCTTTGAGAGGCTGGAGGCAGAAAAACCAAAGAAGTTTCACATAATTAATTGGTGATCAAAGTAGATGCCATTTTAATTTTCTAATTGTTGGAACTCTAAAAGATACTTGAATACTATTCATATGTTCATGTTCAAATAATACCGTATGTACATGTGTAAGAAAG
This sequence comes from Miichthys miiuy, assembly GCA_036365135.1. Lineage (NCBI taxonomy): Eukaryota > Metazoa > Chordata > Actinopteri > Sciaenidae > Miichthys > Miichthys miiuy. The sequence continues at coordinate 12,079,047 of CM071606.1, read as the reverse complement.
AAAACCATGTAGATCTCTGGTTTACTAGCTTGCATGATATGACCAGGAGCAAGCTTTTATAAAGCCACAAAGTCTTTACTATGTTTGGCCACAATTAACACACATCCTTCCTTCTCTTAGACCTTGAACCTCATCGCTGGCTTGAATATGCCTGAGTAAGCACTGGAAATTGTCCAGTCCTATTGTCATCACTTCTCCAGCTCTGGTGGATTTCTTATCATGAAGGATGTGGGAAAGAATGAATTACTGATCTGGTTTTACCATTTATATGACAATAGCCTTGAAAGTAGCGATGATAGCACGGGGGGCTAGAGAAGGAGCTACAAAAGAAGACGTACTAAATGAAACTTGAAGAGGACCAGTCAACTGTTTATGTCCTAATTTTTAAATCTGCCTCTCACTTTAAGGTGATATTCTATATCCTGGTTTATGGTTTCCAACAGGCTGTCATTACGAGAGAGCTCAAGAGGACTTGACATATAATGTCACATCAAACACAATGAATCAGGGCCTCATTAAAGCTCTCACAGCAGCCATAATTAAACAATGCAGAGGCAGCATCGCATTGAGTGGGAAGAAGAGCTCGGCCTCATTTTAGTGATCTAAACATATCAATGTTAAGTGTGATTGTGTAATCATTTCTGACCCAGAAAAATGTGTATTTTGTTGTATTATTTTTACTGTCAACACTTATGTGTCAATCTTCTCAGGCCTTCAAACCATCAATGTCAGTGGTTCTCAGTTTTGTTTCATGTTTCAAAGGTACCACTTGTGCCAAAGGATCCCATTATGTAAGATTATGTATGAGCAAAGAGGTGGAAACTGTTTAAAGCTGGTAGGAAGATAACAGTGAAGAGCTTAAAGCTTTGATCAAAATACTCTAGATATTCCTGTGTTGCTCTTCTACCCTTTTATTCTCTGTTCTCTGCTTCAAATTTAAAATAGCAATAACCAAGCAATAACAACCCTGTGTCTGTTATTTTAATTACCAAGTTATCTACATTTTGTAGTCTTGATGTATCCTTATAGTGAATATTTTCACTAGGTTATGTCTTTTACCAAAACCCCAAAACAAAATATATTAAATTCACTATTACAGAAGACTAAGGTCACTTTCCCACCTGATGTCATCCTGCATCATCAGCGTTGCAGGGACCCACAAGGGGAAATCAAATTTCGGCTGTATTTTACTGCATCTTATGTGTTTGTTTATGTTTTGTGGTGTCAAAATGAATAATGACAACCAGGGAGAAACAGAAGAGGTGTGTTTTACCGTAACAGATAATTCCTGTGCGCTCACTTATGTTTCACTTAATTTTTAATGAGAACTGCCAAAACGCACAGAGTAGGACACGAGAACAACATCTTTCTGATTAATTAGAGAAAATCGCCACACTCACTTGCTGACGTGCATTCCTGTTACCAACTGATTTGCATAAATAGTTTATTACTGGAGGTACACCTAATCAAAGTTCGTTCATGAACATTTTAAAAGATGCAGTTTGTGGTGCTTTTGAACTGTTTTACGTTATACTAGGACAATATTTAGCCCATGTAATTTATACTGAACGAATCAGGGCTGACTAAATATTGGAAACACCTCTCAGCACAGCACATTTCAACAATTCAAGCGGTCCAAATGTTTCGTCCACATCTGCGTTCGATTGACGGTTTTCACAGCAGCTTAAACAAAGCAAACTTCATTGGCAAACACACTACAGGGACACAACTTCTGATTATTTCTTGATTAATCAATTAATAGTATTGTCTTTAAAATTGTGAAAAATTGGTATTTTCATTTCCAAGAAAAAGATTATGATGCAAATCCTCACATTTGAGAAGCTGAACTTAAAAAATAACTGAAACAAAATGTCATGATGATGATCAAAACATTGATTATTTTTCAGTTCTAAACAGAACCAAAACCGATAAGGTGTCAAAGTCTGCAAGAAACCGCAAATATTCAGCAAATATTATAGAAATTGCTTTGAAATAAAAATAACAAAACTTCAAAATGACTTAAATGATTAATTGCTGCTGAAATATTTTCTGCTGATCCCCCTATCGATGCATCATTTCAGCTCTACTTTAAAAGATTCATTTAATAGTGAGGTCTTTTCATCTTCACCTCTCACTTGGCTCAACACCATAATGAAACCTTCCCCTGCAGCTCCATCTCTCCATTTATTTAACAGGCCTCACATCCAGTGTTTTATTTATTTATTTATTTTTACCTTTTTTCTCACTCCGTCTCCATCACCTGTTGGTTATCTCCTCTAATACTACCATCTCAAATGTCCCGCAATCATCTCTGTGTTCGATGCTTCCCATCTGCGAAGGAGAGCCTGCGATTTCCTCCACTCTGAAGGTCAGATATTTGTCGGTTTGGACGGATGCACAGTGTGTGACTGCGGTCGAGCATCTCACACACACCTTTATTCTGCAGCTGTCTGAGGCGGAGATGGGTCATGTCAGTGGTCTAATGAATGCTCTACTTTAGTCTCTTCACTGAGCACAATGAGGCGATCTTAGACACTTGGCATGTTTTGTTTCACTTGAAATGCCTTTTTAAAGGAACACTGAACATTTCGGAGAAAGTGTCATAATGTTTTTGCATTTTTATCTTTTGTCATTGTGCCTCTGGTTAGTTACAGATCCATCTGTTTAGGTTGAAATGTTTCCGTATACAAACAGGGACAGACTATTCTGTTCTTTAGACAAATATACAAATATATATGTTTGGGGAGAAAGATTGTTAATTGAGTAGTGGAGAAGGGGTAGGTTTAAATAAGCATATGCTTCATCCTACTACTTTACTTTGTTGTGTTACTCGCACACGTTCGAAATAAACTGAAACTAAGACCACCTGTTTTATCGTCACCCTTGAGAATACTTGGTAGATTTACCCGACGAATCAATCTTGTTGCGTCACTGAAAGCCAGAAGCTGTGTATGACACTCTTGAGTTTGGGAAGTAGTATCACACAACATAACATCAGTTTTTTTTCTGTTCGCATGCTGTTCACTGTTGATTGGACTTTACAGTGTTCTTTACAGGTTTGATCAAAACGGTCACTGACATGATTTCTATTTTTCCTTTCTTTGTCTTTCTTTAAAAAAAAAAAAAAAGATGGTGTGTATGAGACGTGTTGTTACATGTTGCTGTGGATGATTAGGTTTGAAGAGGCAGGACTGCTACACACCTATGAAGGTTTGAAGCATTATAACAACAAGGGCGGCTGCTGAAATCCAAGGCCTTCCAAGGTCTTTAATCTTATCTCAGCTGTTGATCCCCAGCTGTCATTCTGCCATGTGTTATCTCTGCTCTCAGACAGTTTTGATAGAGACTTGAGACGTGTGCCCCTCTCTAAGTGAATCATTCTTGCTTCTTTCCCATCTGTTTGAAAGCAGACTTCTTGAACTCCACTTTAAAAAAAAACTGTAATTCTTTGCAATGTTGCCTCACTCTCTGGTTAAAAACACTTTTTAGCATATTAGTTAAATCCTCTGACAAACATGCCCAGCTGGCATTTCTGAAATAGTGCTTCTTCTCAGCACAAAATTCCGGTAGGAGCATCCATTGGGTAACTAACTGAGGAAATTCACATGACAGATTAATTTAATGAATCTCCCTGTGGGACCTCTTGTCTGTCAGCTATCTCCCTACACACAGCTCTGTATATCTGATGGATAGCCCCTCAGTTAGAGCGGCTATTTTTGTAAAAGTGGGTGTTCCATATATGTTAATTAATATTAGATTTAATGCAGCAGAGAACTCAGATAAATAGGTCACAGGATGTTCAGTCTCTTTAGTCTCCCCTTTAAGTCTGCCCCACTGGTTTGTTTGTTTGCCACATCAACAGCACAAGGGACCCCTTCAATTACATCCCTCAAGGTACAAATTAGTGGTTATTACACCCAGTGTAAAGGCTTCTCCTTTTCTACTCCTTCATCCACATGCATAGCCTAATGTAGTAGTTTCTCATCTTGTATTTTACTCTGATTTTCGTCATATTAACCGGCTGGTGATGACACACTCGTCCCTGTGCTGTGATGTGTTCCAGTCTGCTGCTGCAGCCGGAAAGGGAAGCAGGCAAGATCTCATCTCTGTCTCATTGCCCATGGTCATCGACTCCTGTGAAAGAGGGGACTTTAATCACAGAGGGGCCCTTTGTGTGTGACGGCCAGGCAGGCAATGACATTTAACAGAGGCAGCCAGTTAGAACTGATGGCATGCTCACATACCGACTGAAGCTTGATGCTTTCTATCAGCGACAGGGAGGATTCAGCCCGCTCGAAGCTTCAGTGTTTTTACACGTGTTGCCCACGGGAGGAAAAAAGATACAATGGACACATTAAAATAGCTGCTTTGTGTGCATTTTTTAGAAACATGGCACAAAGAAGTGTTTTTCCTCTGCTTTAAAAATGAACCCAGGGGATGAGAACAGAGATCCTGCCATCTGGACTATGTTGAGTTTGGTATTCCAGTATTTGACAGGAATAACCATCCATGTTTAGTCTGTGTTAAAATAGTTTTGGCACGTGCAGAAATTATAAACAGCATCTCTATTTAACTGGGATGATGCCCACATCCTTTCTACCCGCTCTCCCTTAAGCTTTTACTCGTCCTTTTAGTCTTTAGAACCGTACCAACCTTCCTTTCTCCTCCCTGCCTCCTCTTTTCTTCCTTCATCCTTTGGCCTACTCAGCTATTAACACAGAGCAGAGGGAGCGGTAGGCCTGGGTTTCTCTGGTTATATTTAGCAGTGAACAGATGCAGCGCACTGGAGCGGAACATACCGCCTCTGCTTGCCTCTGCATGTGCGCCTGTGTGTGTGTCTTTGTCTGTGACTCTTTCTTCATATGAGTTCTCCCATCATGCACTGCTGACTCTGACTCAGCAGCACAGCACTGGAGAACTGGGTCAGAACTGGACCTCCTCCTCCTCCTCCTCCTCCTCCTCCTCCTCCTCCTCCTCCTCCTCCTCCTCCTCACATAAACCATCCATACATTTCTGCATGTCCAATAGTGAAAAACCAAAGGGTCTGCTGTAAACCTGTAAACTGAACAGAACAACCTGGTGGACTGTTTTTATGAACTGACTCTTTAAAATAAATCTAATGATTATTTTCACTATTGATTAATTTGTTGATTTATTTAAACATTATTCCTTTTAGTCTACTTTTACATATATAAACTGCTTGTCATGTCTGATTAACAGTCCAAAACTCAAAAACTATTCAGGTTAATATTATAGAAGAACAACAAAATTTCACATTAAATTTGCTTGAATGTGTGAGTATCAAAATAATTGTCAATTAAATTTTTATTGATCTGTTGATTAGCTAATCATGTCTGCAAAATAATAATTCAACACATTTATAGACATGGCTGAAGGTGGGGAGAGAGAAAGAGGGAGTGGCATGCAGTGGGGGGCTGCAGGTTGGATTCGAACCCTGTTCTGCAGCAGCAGCCTTTATGCATAGGGTGCACGCTCTTTTCATGAGCTGTGTTATCCCAAAACGCTATGAAAAATATATAGTAAAACTAAAAAGTGGCATATAATTCTCAAGTTTTTTAAATTTTGGAGCTTCCCATTTGAATGCAGCAGCCTCGATGACCTCAATAAGCAGCCTATGCGTTCAAATATATCACCAGGAAGTAATAAATGTATACATTTTTACTTTGACAGTACAAAAATTAAGGTAGGAAAATCAAAACCCAAATAAAATAGAATAGAACAGAATGAAATAAAATAAAAATGTTTAGATCTGTTGCACCTTGTTGACAGAGGTGTGGCCAAAAATCTAACCACACCCATTTATGATGTCACGGTGCACTGACACGTTCAGGAGTACGCTTTGACATAACTGCAACAAGTTGAAAAGTTTATCCTCTGGAGGTCAGCAAAAATATGATTCACAGCTGCTGCTAAAATACTCTTGAACTCTCTTTATTTAGTGTCGAATGTCTGTAAGCTGATTATCCTCCCACACTGAAGTTAACTGATACCATTTGTTGCCTGGAAACCAGAAAAAGGCGTCCACCAATCTAAAACGCTGTTACACTATATGTCTGTTGATAAAAATTAAATCATCACATTAAAGACATAAAGAGGCTCCTGTTTCTTGGTGCTCCCTGGGCCCCACTCAACATGTCTTTGGGCTGGGAATAACACGAACGCAGTCCTGGGTGTGGCTGGTTATAGAGGTAATTATAGAAGGAGAAGGCAGAGGACCAGTCTAGAGTTTTACGGCAGACCTCTCTGTGATTGTTGTTTTTTCCTCTCCACCCTGCCACGCTGATTGCAGGGCTTATAGAAGGCAGCAATAAGACAGCGGCTGTAAGTGGTGAACAGAAGAAGCTGAACCCACTGCTTTTATATCTGTGTGAGAGAAGAAGAGGGCAAGTGTGTGTGTGTTTAATTGACATGAGAACAAAACAAGTGTGTCCCGTGTCTAATATCGTTATTATCATATCTTCTGTATCAGCTGTCACGACCTCTCAGCTAGGATAATGGCCGGGTAATAGCTAGAGATTGCAGCTACTTTATCACACCAAGAGAGCCAAGTGAAACCCATCACTGAGAGCAGGAATATTTGATTAGTTTTGCCTGTTTCATCCCTCCCGATGTTCACCTCTCTCACATGGTCCCTCCCTATATTGCTGGATAATGTAGAGTTAAATGCTCTCATCTGTAACTGGAGAGTCCAGTGTTGACTGACGGGATGTCCTGAGACCCACAGGAAGCCACTGAAACAATGGGATTTACTGTTTAAGAACCAGCATTTCCAGTTCCTACTTTGTGGCCATTATTTGGAATCGGCTGGAGGAAATACAATATTATTTGTCCTCTGGAGGAAATGTCGTCCCTTTGTGCCCAATGTGCTGAGATGGCTTGGGAGCTGTATGAGATAATGATAAAGAAATATTTAAAGAAATCAAACTGTAATGGACAATCAGCGTGTGATTTTTTTTTTTTTTTTTTTGGGGCCTCAAATTGTGTGTTTAGTTTGTTGCTCCTCTTGTACCTCAGCACCACACCAGATAGATAGGTTGCAGAAAGGATGCAGACAGAGTGGAGCCTTCTTAATCAAAATGTGATAACAGACAGGCTTGTGAAATCCCAACTGACCACCGCTTCTGACATCTAGTTCTGCACAACAATGCTGTGTAATATCGAGCATGTCTCTATTGTCTGCTACCCTAATTTATAGTGCTAAAGGATTGTTTGACATTTTAAAAATAGACTTAATTTGTGTTCTTGCCAAGTGTTGGAAAAGAAGATTGATATCACTCTCGTACAGTATATATGAAGCTGCCGGTTAGCATAGCTCAGCGAAGAGAAACAACTAGCCTGACTCTGTCTGTATCAACACCTACCTTCCAGAACCTCCAGAGCTCACTATGTAACATGCTTTACCCTTTTTTATTATCTATTTTACTATGACTACAAATTGTAGCTTTTACCCTTCATTTTTTTTTGTATAAATTAACCAAATGCATTGAATATGTAAGTGGAGCCAGCAGCCAGTTAGCTTAGCTCACCATAAAGACTCGGGGTTATGAGATAGGCAGTTTATTGGATGGGGACCAGTAACTTCTTGGAGTATTAATTAGTATGCGTATCAGACATGCTGGGGTGAAGTGAGTGATATTGATCTTCTTATCTAACTCTTAGCAAGAAACCAAACAAGCCTATGTCCCAAAATATCGAATTATTCTTTTAAAGGATCGTCATGTAGGATTTAGTGGCATCTAGTAGTGTAGTTGCAGATTGCAACCCCGTGTGCTCGCCCTTCTATTCCTCCTGAAACATGCAAAAAAACATGAAACGCCCAATCAAGATCCAGTGTTTGGTTTGTCTGTTCTTAGCTACATATGCATATGTAGATATAAAAGGCTCATTTTCCCATTGCCCATATTCTGTAAATACAGGATCCTAAATCTTAGATACTGGACCTTTTAAGAGCATGTTGTACCAGTTGCATAAACTCTGAAGAACGATGGGCATTGCACCTCACTGTTCCATGAGCAAACACCTAGACAGTGTCACCTTAGCCCAACACCCTCTGATGGGGATCAAGTGTGATAGGGCATCTTGTCTTGCACTGTAATCCTCTCTGTCATCACTACAGGTGGTGTTTCATTAGGTAGACCAACGTGTGTGTGTGTGTGTGTGTGTGTGTGTGTGTGCGTGTCTTCCAATTACTGCATTATTGTCTGTTCTCCTTTACCCAAAGTAAGGGCAACTAGCCTGTCATTTAACACCTAATCTCTGCCAGCGGCAACTTCCAGGGGAGAGAGAAACACACTGAGACAAGCCTGACACATGAAACCAGAGCTCTTCTCATCATGTGTCGACCACGTCTGCACCGACTAGACGCAGGCATACAGACTCTTTTGGTAGACATCTTTGTGGTTTTTCTCTCCTCGCCTTGCACCAGCTCACTTCGGGAGCTGGGTGGGGTTACGAAGTTCTCTTTGGTGATGTTTGTGTTTGTTTTTAATCTGTTTTAGTGTAAATAGTGATAAAACAAGAGTTTGTTTGAGAATGTTTCCATCTTGCTTGTTGCCATGCTCATCTTATCTTGTAATATGTATTTTGATTACAGTAATTAGTCACTTACTAGTTGCAGAGTATTAACTATATAGCATTCTCCCAGAGGACAGCTATAATTTTTAGGATTTTTTTCTGCTGTGACCAGTATAAACTTACACATCCATGTGTGGTCTGTATCTCGGAAGAAAACAACCGTGTGGATATTTTACTAAACCTATTAGACGGTGTAGTTGCAGATTGGTTGTTTGTGCCTGTAAGCTCACTGCTTACTGACTGCCAGCGAGTTTATTTGGTGCCTTTAGGCGCATTATAAGTGAAGTGAAAGTGAAAGTACTACTCTGTAAAAACACTTACAGATTAAACATTAAACATTTTACTTAACCCTCTTTGGACCTATCAGTGGCCTTATCAGTTGCTTTTTTTTTTATTCATAGTCGTGGGTGATTGCTCAGACCACATAGGGTTAAGTATAAGGGCAAAGGTATAATAAGCAAAATCAGTAAACCTATGTGGTCGCTTTTAACCTTTTAAAGTGTTATTATATACACAATATTTGAACATATTTATATCCTATTATTTAAATATTGACACATTAATATGTAAGCTTCATTTTGGTGTTACAGTTGGAGATTTGGAGCTAATTCTAACCAATCCTAATACTTGAATTTAATTGGATAAGGATGCATTATAGTGTTTTATTTGATTTCCCGATGAAAATAAAGTAAAAGAAACTAAAAAATACTCAAGTAAGTATCCCAAAACTGTACAATACTTGAGTAAATATACTTAGTCACTTTACATCACTGCTTCGTGCTATGACGGTGGGGGAAGTATCACATGTTTCAAGTCACATTTGGAGTTCTGTTATGAGATCCACCACTGGGGGGCAGCAGCCCATAATGCCACATGTTTCATGTCATTCACTGGTTGGCTCTGGGTTGCCGTGGTAACGGGTAACGGGTCTGCTTGAAGCAGACTTTCAGTTTGTGATGCTCGGAGACACAGAGGGCAGTGTTGAGCTGAAGGACGGGAGATGAATCCCAATTAGCAGCTGAACAGAGCTTCACACACACACGCTCACACACACACACACACACACACACACACACACACTCACACACACACACACACACACACACACACGGACATCTTCTCTAAATGTTTATTCTCTGTAGGCTGCATAATAATCATTAAAAAAAACAAACCACAACTGTTGTTTAGATCTGGCTCTCTGTTTTGAATCGGTAACCACCTGGCGTGATTGACAGGTAGTAGCAGTGACTGGTAGTGATGGCAGCTGTTGTGTGGTACAACAGGCTGCAGCTGCTTGACAGTCTTCTGCTGATGTTTTAAGCAGTCACCACCATATGTTTGTGTTCTTTTGTGATCTAGCTGGTATGTTTTGTGTAGGATCCTTTCCCGATGTGACTTCTTTTACCATGCAGCATGAGATAAGAAAAACCTTGAGTCATTTTGTGTGTTCACATCTGTGTTCACAGAAACGTATATGAGAGAATGTGTGAATCACTATTTCCTTATATGTTTGAGAACACACACATCTAACCCTCCCCCATCCCCAAAATAAGATAGGGATGCATAACTAGATTTAAGGTTATGTAATGCTGACTGGAGGCATGGAGGATGTGTATAATCCACTCTTATTTGGGTTAAATCCATCTCCCTCTCTCTGTCTGTCTGTCTGTCTGTCTGTCTGTCTGTCTGTCTGTCTGTCTGTAAGAGGACAGAGGCCTCACATCTTCAGACATTCGCTCGTCTGCCTCATGCAGGGTGGTAAAGCACCGATCTCTGTCACACACTGTCTTTTACCAGCTGGCTCCGCAAACATCTCGGCTCCCAGGAAACATCTCTCAATGCGCTCATGTCTCTGGTGTCTCAGATTTTCCCTGGTGAAGTGATTTCATTGTTATTAGAAACAAAGAATATACTCTGAAATGATCCATCTTATCATCTAAAGACAGACTGGTGGCTAGTTATTTTCATTGTTTTCTCTGATAGACTAATACAACATGTGTTCAAGGCCACAAGAATGTTAATTTTCTCAGTTTTTTCATGTTTTGGTCTATAAAATCTGCCTATAAAAGATGACCTTAAATAGCTTGTTTTGTCTTACCTACAATCTAAAACCAATAAACACTAATACTAATAATCAGTTTATTAAAACAGAGAACTAAGACAACCACCAAATATTCACATTTTAGATGTTTTTTTTGGCACTTTTGCTTAAAACATTACATGAAACAGTTTTTGCAGACTGGTTTTCTGTAAACTGTCTAATTGATTAATCGTTTCATCTCTGATTTTTTATTTTTTTTGTCATCCTAGCGCTGTCACACTGGGAAGCAATGTAAGTCAGTTGGTCAGTCCACTACTTTAGTGCCTGAAATATAACAACTATTTTTGGACTGATGACTTTAATGATACTTTAGCTTTTCATCTAGCGTGACTTTTACTTTGCTTTACAACACCTGAAACATCTGAAAAACAAGGAAATTCCTCCCCTGTACTACAACTACTTTGTTTTTTTGTGCTAATCAGCTAATGTTAGCATGCTGAAAGGCTAAACTAACTGTGAACATTACACCTGATTAGCATTCAGTATGTTAGCATTGTCATTTTGTATGAATGTTAGCATGCTGATGTTAGCATTAAGCTCAAAGTACCACTGCGCGCATGAGTACAGCCTCACAGAGGCTGTTTAATGTGGCTGTTTAATATATTCAGTTTTCTGTCAGAGGACTAAAGAAACTATAAAGTATCCACATTTAAGAAACTGAAATCAGATAGTTTGGACTTTTCTTCTTGAAAAAATACTAATATATAATCAAATATTTGATTAATCAACCAACCATTGTATTACTATTTATTACAAAGACATATTTTAATTAATGCACTTATATTGATCTGTTCTGTTAAAGAGCTCTCTGAACAGTTACTTTTGTTCTAACATGAATATATTCTCATACAGTCAGTCTTTTGTACCTGTAACAAAAGCCCGTTTTGTATAAATATCAGCACAGTTCAGATTATACAGACAGCTGTAAAATAACAGACACAGTGTATGAGAATGTCCAGCACCTTCCCTGTAACAATACGCTGTATCTTATTGTACACAATACAAGGATCTCCATTCAATATGCCGGTAAATTGAACAATTCACCATGTGTATTGTTTCAAAATGTGTGGCTGTGGAGCTGAGATAATATCTACTTTTTCTCACCACATCTGGTTGTTTTTTTGTGACATGCTGCTGGGAAACCGCTCTAAATGGGTCATGGAAAAAAACCTCCATTGTTGTATTACAAAGTCACAAATAACATTTAATACTTTTGTGAAGCTGCACGTTATAATAAACGAGAGGAACTTATTTTATCAAGCAGTTGGATATCAGTGTGGTTTCATTTTTTCAATTTGCAGAATGCTACATCTACAGTGCCATAACATCGGGTTATTTGTTTAGCGAAACAGCATTTGTGATTAAAAATCCAGAGAGAAACTAAGTAAAGGCCGTATGAACACACACACACACACGCCACAGTGGTGTGATTGTAATCTCTGATCCACACGGCTTTAATCCTCATAAATATTGAATATTTGATGACTTTCTCATTGATGGAGTATGACACCTGGGCAGCCCGCCCTCTGTTAACTGTACGTATACCCACAGGAGGGGGTTGCTCCTGACAGCGGTCCTTAACTCTGGGAAAGCATCTGAGCCAGCAAAACTGACATGACGGTGAATGCAAACACTAATGTATGTGTAACATATTTTATTTCTAATGAGGTGCGCTTCATATAAATCAAATCACCGCAGGTGTGGAAACTGAGCAGCAGAGGATGCACCGATTGAAAGAATGCACGTATATGTTAAGTGTGTGTGTGTGTGTGTGTGTGTGTGTGTGTGTGTGTGTGTTTTCCCTTTTACAATCTGACTGCTGCTTGCCTAGCAGGGACTGTAATGATGGTCGTCAGCACTGGCTGGTTGCTAGGTAACAATTACCTGACTGTGCTTTGCTTGCACTGAATTACACAGTGGGCCGTGTGTGTGTGTGTGTGTGTGTGTGTGTGTACGTGACGTATGCGTGTGTGTGTGTGTGTGTGTGTGTGTGTGTGTGTGTGTGTGTGTGTGTGTGTGTGTGTGTGTAGAGGAACGGAAAAATACAGCAAAGTAGACTACCAACCAGTGTCTCCACGTCTGGGTAGAAAATTCCCCACACCAGAATCTGAATCATGACTATGATAATGTTAGCAGAGCCGTGTTTTCTGGATGTGATCTGCACCTTAAATTTTAATTTTATTGTCATCTTTCTGTGTGACAAATGTGTCCGGAGGACTATTTTTGAGTTGTAGTCTCTCAGGCTTCATTTTGATAAATGTATCAGCGGCTGTTTTTCGTTGAGAGTTCATTTTTGTTGCAGTGTTAGATGCCAGAGTGAGTGTTGTTATCTTTTGGGACTCGGTGCTTCACATTATCAGCGTTACATGCTTCAGTATTTATAGTAATGTCTACGGGGTGGGGGAGAGGTGCATGTGAAGCCGAGGTTGACAAATGATGATGTCACCATAGGGCCACACCTCGGGGCAGATGACTGATACTCTTCTGCTTAAAGACAATTTATACTCTCTCAGCTGCTTACAGTGATGCTTCTGCTCTGTCTGTCCTTGTCCCTGACTCACTCAGCAGCACTTCCTCTCAGGCTACGAGCACTTCCTGCGTCTTTCCTGAATCTCAGTCCCAAACCTCAACCACAGCCCTGACCCTAATCTTAAAAAAGAGTAGGTTGACGTTTTGGGGAGATACGCTTGCAGAGAGACAAGGTTAATACCGTGAATATGAAGCTGAAGCCAGCTGCCAGTTACCTTAGCATAAAGGCTTAAAACTTGGCTGGTAACTTCCTGGAGTCTCTGCTGGTTTCCTGGCAACTGGTCTTGGCTAAGAAATAGTCTCCCTGTAAAGTGGCAAATGGTATTTTTTTCTTTTATACCGTAGGCCAATGGATTAAACAAATGAGACATGATGTAATTATGAGTAACTTTTAGAGGTGCTGGTCGACAGAGCCAGGCTAGCTGTTTGCCCTCTGTTTGCAGTTTTCATGCTAAGCTAAGCTAACCATCTGCTGGCTCGAGCTTATTATGTAAACATGAGAGTGGTATCAATCGTCTCATCTAACAAAAAAAGTGAATAAACATATTTTCCAAATTGCCAAACTATCTTTAAATCTGGTAGGTATCGCAGGGAATGACAAGAATAAGCAATATTAAAAATGTTCAATATCAAGTTTAAAAATGTCAAAGACACAGTGATGAGAATAAATGTTGCTGTGCTGCAGTGTTATCTCCTCGTATCTGTCCAATATATGTAAACATTAAAGTCCTAGCGCTTGACCGTTAGCTTGTTAGTTGTAATAGTTAGCTATATCACAGTGGCAGGTTTTGTTTGGATGTCAGCTGGTAAAAACCTTCCCCTCTTTCCTGATCTAACAATGCTGCTGAGGGAGGTATGGGTGGAGGATAAACAGTCTTTTATAGCCCCACGTTGCTCCTTATTTGCAAATCCACACCCACTTTTTAGTGATCCAATCAACAATTTGAAAAATGTGTGACTTTACGCTGTCCAGGTATCACTTCTCATACTGAAATATGTCACATCAGGTGCTCAAACTGATTTTTGTTATGATCCAACTCTGTTCCAAAGTAATCTCAGTCAGCACACTGACCCTGCCATCCCAAAGCACAGAGCCAGGAGAAACTCGTCCACTGTGATCCGAGGCCGACGGGAGGCCATGGCACCTCCCCCAAGAATTGCTTGCCAGCTCTTCCAGACATGGATGATATATTTGGAGATCATTAAATGGTCCTAAATGAGACCCTGGCGTGAGAGCGAGCTCTGACCATCTGGCCCCATTGTGAGCACCAGGACTCAGTTCAAACTCAAGCCAGCAGCATCAGCACCTCTGATTGGATGGATGCTGAGTAAGCCTGGGAAATGCAGCCAATCAGACACTCTTTTAATTAATTACCCAAACCCACCTCAATCTATGCAGCTGAATTAGCCACACTGTTACATAGTGTATATTTCTCTGCTCTACTTAAACTCTGGATAGCGTTTAATGAATTAGATAAAAGTTGGAATGAAGGTTGAGTATCTCTTTCTGTCTCTCTGTTTCATGTCAGATGTATTGAACTTTAAGCCATGCTAGCTGCATTGCATTGTAACTCTCCGTCAGTCTGTCGGTTGGTGCTAGCATGACTGTAATTTCTTAGCCTTGCTGCGTCACATTCGTCCATTATGTTCAAATTTGATTGCATTCTTTAGCTATTATGCTAATTATGTTTACGTGTAAACACAAACGTGTGTTATTTTATTTATTGGGTGAGCTCTAAACTCTAAACAAAGCCTGTCTTGTGCTATTTTGGTATCTAGGAGGATTTCAACAATGAAAATCTCATGGCCTTTCATGATATTACTTCTGGTCCAATGACAGTGTGTAAACAGCGAAGAGACAAGCAGGTTTTGTTGATGTCGATGTTTGTTTGCTTGACTTTTTGTCTGTGTACCGTTTCCAGGTCACAAGCTCAACAAGGACCTGAAGCAGTACCTCAGCTTGAGGTTTCAGAAGTCTTCCCCCGATCACGAGCTGCAGAAGACCATCCGAGCCAATCTGTATCGCCATGCTGTGCCTTGTGAGTAAAAATTTTAGTAATGATAATAACGTGATGGCTTAAATCAGGACATCTGGCTGAGGAATGGTGTCTTTAACCAGTCTTGTGGATCATTTCTTCATCTTTAACCTAATGACCCACTTTCTTTTGGCTTCTTTCTCATTTGTTTCATCTCCTATTAATCTCATTCTTCCCTCTCACTCACCCATAAATTATTACATTTCCCTTTCATCATTTAAAATCCTCCCCAGCTCTGCTTCAAACAAACAAAAATGAGAAGCATACATTTCCTATACACCATAACTGTAGTGATTTTGTTACTGTCCATTAAAGCCACTCATGTCTCGCCCGCACCAGAGCACCATTTTTGCAGCTGTCTCACATAGCTGTAAAATATACAAAAAGCGTGGCCCGAGCCAAACACCCAGCACCGTGCCAGAGTCCACAGCTGGGCTCGGTTACGTCACAAACAGTTGGATGTGCGGTTGGGTGACACAGTCCAGCTATATTCAGTTAATTTTCCTACTGTACTCATGTCATGCTTGTGTTCAGAAGATGACCACAAAGCTTCAGGCGTAGAGTGTTTCAACAAAACAACACAGTGGATCTACCAGGGAAGTGATTAGTAAGAGAGAGAGTATTTGTGTGTGTGTGTTTCCCCCCTGAGGAATTGTTTTATCACACATATGCATAGACGTGATTTAATCAACTAAGAAAGAGATCATCAATCCCATCAAACACCACTTCCTTCTGTGTCTGTGGACTTGTTGTGTGTGTTTGTTTGCATGCATTTGCATTGAAGTGCTCCCTAATAAAATGTGGCTTCTAAACATGATGAATATGTTTTCCTCTCTTTCTGTCTCTCTTGTTCTTTGCTCTCTACCTCTCTATCTCTGACTGTCTGTCCTCCTTTGGCGCTCAGCCATGTGACCGGTAAATCCGCCTCTCTGAGCCTCCCCCAGTGCCCTGCCTGGGATTATGATGTTCTGATATATTGAAAATAGATTCCTGCCTGATTATGTGATGAACATGTTGGGCTCTCACAGGATGATGGAAATGCCTCAGAGGGCAGACATTAAACATTAAAATTGCATTAAAACACATAGACTAAATGAAAATGTAAAATAGGTTATAAGACATATTGTAAGTCTGAGAAGGTCACCAGATGTTTTCAGGGATGGGTTTTTTTTTTTCTTACTTCTTTCTGATAAAATACTGGATACATTTTCCTCTGAATGCCTTTTAAAATTTCTTTCAAATGTACTGGATACTTTAACCTCCATGGGCCTCTAAAATCCTTGAAATTAGTAAAATACTGGATATTTTCACCTCTTCAGGCCTCTAAAATACTTATATGAGTAGCAGCCTGAGTGGTTTTCCCTCCTCAGGTGTAAAAAATCTCTAAAATAAGTGAAATACCTGATAAATTCACCTCGTCATGCCTCCAGAAGTCATTCACACAAGACTAATCCAAGAAGAAAACATTTCTGCTTACAGAGCCTGTAAGGAGGCGTCACAAGTAGACATTGGTTAATTAATTTTAAGGGGTCATAAGCCAAAAAAGGTTTGGAGCCACGTACTGTACGAGGTGCTGATTTAGACGTTATGTGAAACCCCTATGAGTTGTTTTTAACAATAACAGGAAAATCTGAGGCAGCACAAATGTGTCGCTTCCAATAAATTTAGAGGATAACCACCAATAGTTTCAGCTTCCAGTGAATGAGGTTACTGAACTGAAGACAAGCTGAAGTTGAATTAGGGCAATAACCTTTTGGTCAGCGAGGAGTGAGATTATAGAAAGGAGGAACAATGTGTAGCTCAGGAGTCATTTTCATTCAGTTTTATTTGACTGTTCGGTCTGATCATCCTCGCAGAAAAGAGCCTCATTGCCAGTCTTCACTCTGCTTTGTTAAAGGTTTAATGATGTGTGTTCCCCTTTGCAATGGTTTCACTTACAAGAAAGTACTGACAAATGTCCAAATATGCGGAGAAAAAAAGTTCATAGCTAAAATATCTCTTGGTGATTAAACTCAACAATACTGCAGCTGTTTCACCATGAACAAGACGAAGAGTTCACAGCAGTGTTTGCAGCTCTGTGAGGCCGTACGTAGGCACAGCGATGCTTGAAACTAAATGCTAACATGCTGTTGTTCAGCTGGTATCACCGACTTAGCTCAGTGTGTTTGTGCGCTATCACTTGCAGTTGAGGCTGATGGGAATGTTTATAGTTTTACAGGTAGAAAGTGTTGTAGAGATGATGCAGCAAATTTTTGTAGGCCAACCTGGAGGTTATAAACCACTTTTATGATTTTTTTTTAAAGTGCGATTGCCAGAAGTAAAAAGTTAGGCTATAACCATTAAGTGTTCGGTGTGATGATGTTTAATGTCCCCTACAACCTCTGTAGTTTCATTTAACCAGTTGTACTAACTGGCTTTTTAAAGACAGGTAAAAACATTCAAAATCCATATTTTATACCTCATTTCAGGCATCTAACCAAAAAATCTATTTAAAAAAACCCAGTGACTTTTAGATAAGAGAACCAGTAGTGCAAAAATATGATTCCTGAGATAAATATTGTACTTTTTACTCCACTACATTAATTCAACAGCTATACTTATTTTACAGATTGAGATGTTAGATACTAAATATATGGTCACATTTTGTATTTTTTATAACATGATCCAACTACCCAACAGTTAAAGTAGTTAAAATTAGTTGCACCTGAACCAGATATCAAGATGTTGGTGCATAATAATGATGCAATAATATAATAATATAACAATGACAGGAAACCGTCCTGTAATAATAAGTTCTTCTGATACCTTTACTCCTGCAAAACTTTGAATACAGGACTTTTGTAGCTTCCTATCAAACAAAAGTAAACATGTATAATGTGTAGACCATTTGAAATCCTGCCTACTGTGTTTTCACAGCTGAACAAATCAGAGCTCAGATTGGGCATGTCTGAAGAAACACTATAAAACCGTGCGTTTTATTTGAAGCATAAGATAGTTTCTTGCTTAGACACGCATTCACATCATGGATGCATTAAGCAGAGCTGGATACAGCATTGAGGTAGGGCTCAGTTCATTCTTATGGAAGCATGTGAAACCGAAAGTTAGGGCATAAAGTTACACAGGTCTTCTTCATTGTGGGGTCCGAGCATGGCCAAGCCGTTAACTTGTGGTTTAGCCCTCTGTTAACTTGAATGTTATTGGATTGACTGGATCAAACTCTGGCAGTGAAATGAGTCATTTCATGGGGAATGGACACAGAATGGACTCTGACCACTCTGTAGTGATAAATCATTAAAGGATCAGGCCAGTGTTATTTTTTTGTCTTATCCACAAATCCCAGAAAAAGCCTAAACTAAACTAACAATATGTTAGTCCGTCTCTCGGTACTCTCTGACTTATCTACCCTGTGGCCCTAAGCCCTGTTTGTTCTTACTAAATCTAAACAGGCCATGAATGTAAACTCCTGAAAACTCAGGAGTTAATAGTGTTTGTTCTGGACTATTTTCAGACATGAATTTGGTGCACTAGTGAGTATTTACAGCAGCAGCGCGGCGTATGTAGGATTGACTTTAAATAAATTACACTGCCCACATTCCTGCTGATAAAGGAACAAGTCATCCGGTGAAACAGTGTGTGGCTCACCGATGTGTTGCAGGTTTATGGCACAAAGGAATAAGATATATAAGGCTTTGGCTACACTCACACACACACGATACTTACTAAGTAAATCTTTGTTGGTTTAAGGGATTTGTTTGTGATAAGAAAAATATGTACTATCACTTTTAATTAATGAGGCATACTTCATGTATTTTATGGCTCATAATGACTAAAAAATTGGCCACAGCACAGCAGTGCTGGTCAGTCTAACACTGAAATGTTTGTAGTGTTTACCCCTCCTCTCTCTCTCTCTCTCTCTTTCTTTCTTTCTTTCTTTCTTTCTTTCTTTCTTTCTTTCTTTCTTTCTTTCTTTCTTTCTTCCTGTCCCTCCCTCTCCGCTTTGCTTGGTGACCTACTATCGCTCCCACCTCCTGTTTATTGTCTCTCTCTATCACACACACACATGCAAATATTTCCTTGGCATGACAAAGCAGAATGACAAAAGCAGTCAAATAAAAGCCACACTTCTCGGCCCTCTGTTTCCTTTGTCTCAGTGTCTCTCATGTCTCCTCCCCCCTTATCCTGAGCACATGTGTTGCTCCCTCTACCCGTGCTTGACTCGAACAGGTGCCTTTCCCCTCCACCACTGGCCGAGGTGTTTTTTTTTTCTCTCTCTCTTTTGGGCATGTGTGTTTATAGGAAGAACACAACCTCCCCCTCTCCTGCCTCTGTCAACCAATCCTCCTCCCCTCTCCTTCATAGCCCCGCTGCTACAGATGGCCATTGTTATCATGTGCAGCAAATGTCACAATTGATAGAGAAGTCGCTCTCTCGTGGGATTCATCTCCCTCTCACATCTACAGCTGCTGCTTGGGGATGAGGGTTATCTTTGCGTTATCCTAGCGTTTGAGCCACAGAGTGAACCGATCCTCCCTCCCTCCCCCACCTGATCTCCCTCTCTCTCCCTCTCTCCCTCCCTCCCTCACCCTCTCTCTCTCTCTCTTCTCTGTCGTCTTCCTCTCTTCACTTCAAATCCTCCAGTGAGTGTCAGCGTCCCTGTGGCTCGGCGGTGGCTGCTGCCTTCCTCTGTATCTCTCTGTCACACTCTAGCTGCTCCCACCGTCTCCCTGCCTCTGCTGCTCTCACCCTCCATCGCCTCCCCCCTCTCTCTCTCTCTCTCTCTCTCTCTCTCTCTCTTTCTCCCTCCCCTCCTCACTGTCCTTCACTCCCTTGCTTCCTTGTTTTCCACTCCACTGCCGATCTCGGGGAAATCATTGTTGGAGACAAATTTCTCTGTTTGCTGCTCACACAAAGAAAGAGGATTACGGCTTGATTTGCTGGCTCCGGGCTCGTTCTGCATCCAGGCAAGTGGCAGCTCCTTATTCTCTCCTCATTCTCTCCTTCTTCTTTTTTTCCCACTCTCCTACCGCCATCCGCCATCCGATGCCTGTGATGTATGCATGGCAGAGAGTGTGCGTGTGTGTGTGTGTGTGTGTGTGTGTGTGTGTGTGTGTGTGTGTGTGTGTGTGTGTGTGTGTGTGTGTGGTTGATGCTGTGTATATAGGCTAAGGGAATCAGGGAAGGTGGGGGTAGGGGTGGGAATTATGTGAGGGGAAAGAGGGGGGCAGGCACACTTGGAGTAGGCACGTCCAACTCAGAGGGACAGATGGCCAGTAGCCCTGGTGCTTTTTCCTCTTTGGTTTTCTAATTCACCCTGCAGGCTTTGTGTAAGGCCCACTAGTACACAGACCTTCTTTTCAAGAAGCAAGAGATGGCTGCTCTCCTTATCTAGAAGAGGGAGGGAGAGGGGGTATCTGTGTGTGAAGAACGGACAGGGTATAGGAAAGGAGAGGAGAAATGAAGGAGGAGGAGGTGGATGAGAGGAGGAGGAGGAGGAGGAGGGGGGTTTCTGTAGTGGCAGAGCAGGTTTTGAAGAGGAGGTTAGGATAGGAGAGCAGAGAGGAGAAGAGATGAGGAGCTGAGAGGGAGCAGAGAGAGAGAGGGGGGGGGGTCATCAGCCTCGAATGCATGGAGGTCAGGTCCAGATGCTGCTTAAACAAAAGGGCTTCTCTGGGGGGAACGGCAGGGGGAAGCGTGGCACTCGCCATTGTGTGTGTCGCTGCATTGCAGGGTGCTGCCGAGGAGCCTCATGCTAATGATGGCCATTCATTCTTGTAACGGATGAGTGGGCCCCAGCTTCTGTTTGCCTGCTTTTCACATACGCACGGTTCATATTTTGTTCATGTGACCAAATATCTGCTGTGTTAACACACGATTCGCTCTGGAAACGGCGAGGGGACGGGAAAAACGATGGCTTCCAAGCTCATTGAGGAAGCTGGGCAAATATGTGTTTTTGCATAGTAATGATGTATGAAGACAGGTGCACACTGTGTGTGTGCGTGTGTGGGTGTGTTTACATGGACTTTGTGTGTGTGAGGTTTATGTTTAATGCATGTGTTGGTGTATTCATAGCCGTATTTAGTTACAGTCACAAACAGGCATCATTTGTCACCATTAAAATAAATCACATGCAGGCCGAAAGGACTGCAGATCTTCCTTCCTTGTTTTACTGTTAGTGTGATTGACAAGTGGGTGTAAGGTGGCAGTGGAGGCTGTGATGTTGTTTTTGTTACTGACAGTCTCTTCAAGGCCCAGTTCAAACACATCTTGTGGTACATTATCCAAAAAGGAGAAAAAAAAACAAAAAAACATACAACCTCTGATTCTGCACCTGGAGTTTAGAACAAACTGTACCGTGAGTCTGGGTCTTACATGAGCTAAATTAATCCTGATGAGGAACTAGGTAAAGTGTAGCTCGCACTAATGTTAGTAATTGTTATTCAAAATCCTTATTCATGCCTCCTTGCCAAGCTCGATGTAAGACAGTCGTTCTTTGATCTCGTGAAGTAAAGATGTGAAGATTGTTGACAGGATCACCCCGGAGTCACTTTAGGTTGGTTTAAAGTGATCAGTCTCTGATTAATGAGCCACTATCTTACAAAACTGCTTCATGTAGTTCCCTCTGTATGGCTTGAGGAGGACTGCAGTCCTTGCCCTGCTCCGACCAAAGTGATACTTCAAACTCCAAACTGGGATTCCTGTCCACTCCTGAATGTTGATTCAAGCAGGTGTAGGTGAATTCTCTTCACTATTCACGTCAGTGTTTATATTTCAGACAACTTAGCTAGAGGATCTATTTGTGTTGTCGTCAGTGGAGTGTGATGATCATAACCTCGTCTTTCAGGTCAAGGAAATTAATTGTGTTAATTCACTAACTGCACAAAGATTCTCTGTTATGATCATGTCATCGTCTACCAGACTCTTCTGTGTGTGAGTGTCTTGTGATGTCTTGGATGTGGATCCACTGTGGCGGCCATCTAGCCCACATACTGTATCGCCTAAGTGTTTGTGAGCTTCGATGCCTCCAAGCAGTGAGTGCGATGACGCCAGATTGATCTAAAATCGGATAACTTCCTTTCCTGAACTTTGTCTTCATGTGGGTGCTTACAGTATCCGCTGTCGTTCATATTTACTCCTCTCTATTTACACATTCTTATCATCCCATATTTGAGTGACACAAAAACGCTCCATCATTGCTTCAACAAACCTACCAATCTACTTCAGGATATGCAGTTTCATACTGCATATCTTCGGTTTCATGTAGTGAAGGTGAAGGTAATTCAAGTTTTTTCACTCTGTTTGAATAGGTGGTTATCAGAATAGCTTCAAAGTGTTTGGCCATTTTCCAAGTTATAAATTACATATCTAACATTTTTAATCATTCACCCAACACATCACTGCCATTTTATCAATGGAGGTAATCCCTAAAGGAATAGTTTGACATTTTGGTAAACACACTTAGTTGCTGTCTTGCTGTTAGAGATAGAGTTAGATCGATACCACTCTCATGTCTGTACACTAAATATGAAGCTGCAACAAGCAAGCAGTTAGCTGTTAGCTTAGCTAATCGATAGCTATTCAACATCTGTTTGCACCCCTTAAAACCTACAGTAGATCATCGGTTTTTCTCTGCAGCTTTTGTACAGATTAAATAATAGTTAGTGAGCTTTAAAGGTGCTGGTAGGCAGACTTTTACCTTTAGACAGACCCAGACTAGCTGTTTCCTCGTCATTGGGCTAATCTGCGAGCTGTGGTTTAATACATGAGAATGCTTTTCTTCTCAGCCAGAACGTAAATACGAAAGAAACAATTACTGCAATGTCATCTTGTGTAGGTTGATCAATTATCAGTTAACAGACAATATCCCTATTTTACAGATATACCAGTCCTGCTCTAATATATGGATCCGTTGATATATGGAGTCTTCCCCCACTTGATATTGCAAAATTGTGCAGAAGGACGTTTTGTTGGCAAGCTACAAACGGAGCTTAGATTTATGTTAATCCAACAAAAACGTGTCCAACCTTGTCGAACTGAAATCAAGTAACCCCGGTAACAACATATTATTCTTAGAGGCTCACTGCTATTGCTAACCTAAGTAGTCTTAGCAGTTAGGGTTATTGTAAATACTCATACAGCGCGTTGACAGGAACATCAAACAATGTCTGATATACTGCTTATCGAAAAGCTTGATTTCCTATTAGATGCTTCACCATCTGCACCCATATGGAACAGTTACATAAAGTTACTAAATTCAACACTGTTTGTTGATTGACTTTAGGACGGCCAGTAAAGCTACTATTTTCTAACTTTCAGCTGTAGTAAAATGAGGACATCTGACTATGATTTGACCATGTGAATCCAAACAGAAAGCTGCAGTCCTCTTCCCTCAGGGCAACTCCTGGGTTTTGTGGTCAGGTTGCCTGGGCAGCAGTCCATGTCCGTGCAGGTACAGGCCTGCACTGCCAGGTACAAGCTTTCCTTTGGTCTGCTATTGCACTCTTAATCTCCCATGGTCCTAATCAAGACCAGGCTCTGTACTCAGTACAGTCAAAGCGTAGTAAACAAATCCAACCTGCAACCAACTCTGCAATCCCTCATCTAAGACCAGAAACCTTGGTCATCATTTTACAAATTTATATTTGGCCAAGCTGGCAACAGCAGGAGCATCTTTTACACTATATGATAAAGTACCTCCCTCCCATCTTCATCCTTACCCTAATCCTTGTCCTGCTGCCCTCTACACCATTCCTCAACCCAGCATTCACCCCTGCAGAGGTTTTCTCAGTCACGAGACCTGCCTGAAGCTGGCTGTTTATCAGGAGGGACCATGTGTTAGGTAATGTCAAGAGTCTATATTTATGGCTAAGATAGCAGGAGAAGGAGATGAGGGGGGAAAGAGAAAGACAGAGGAGAGAAAGAGAGAGGGAGAGCGAGAGGGAGGGAGGAAGGCAGTGGGCGGGAGTATGCAGGGGGCTACAGCCATTGGCCTCAGACAGGAACTGGAGTGTGAATAGCTCACAATGGCTTAGCCTCTAAGCTGGGCTGGACCTCTAATTTGCTCTGCTTGTGGAGCTTTGAAGAAAAACGGCAGCTGCCTACTAGCTGCCTGCCTGAATGAGCTCGCAAGCTGGGAGCTAGCACTCGCTCACAGACAACTGGATGATACATGGATGGTTTGGTTGGAAGAGGGAGAGCAGAATTCAGCCTGCTTGGATTTATCCTTTTGAATACATCTATGGAATAACGCGCGGAGAGGAAAGCAGCAGCAGCAGCAGCAGCGGTGGCGGTGTAAAGGTAATTCTGTGACATTTACTTCTTCTCCTGGGAATGATGCCCTGGCTTCCGGGATTAGATTGGAAGGGATGTGGGTGGAGAGACTAAGCAGATACACACAGAGGCAGAAATACGGAGGCAGGTGGATTTTCTTCTCTTTTTTTTGGAGAGACTGTGGGAATCAGTGCCTTTGCAGATTTGTGGTATGATACTGATGTGCTGTGATGTGTTGTTTCATGTGTCTGTGATGATGGCAGATGTGTATGTGTGTGCATGTTATGCCTGCCACATCTTCTCTCTTCGTCTTTTTTTTCCCCATCTTCCTTTCAATTTTTACCTCCTTGAGTCACCTCCCCTGCTTCTCTCCTCTTTAAATGAAATCCCCTTCCCTCTTTTTCACCCCCTATCATTTCACATTTATTTTCTCCAATAAACCTAAACCTTCTAATAGGTGAAAATGCCATCTTTTGTGTAATTTTACAAGATTTCCAGCTAATGACGCTTCAGATTATATGTGCTTTCCCATTATTCATTTTCACCCCCCACACCTCAACCCGTCCATCCCCTCCCTCATTCTTCACCCCCATATTAAAAAGGGGAAAGATGGGGAGGGAGCAGGGGGAACAGCAGGAGAATAGCGGCTGGGACTCAGCTGGGAGGAGTGTTGTGGCGCGAGCTGAAAGAATGGCCTGTTGTGTTGAGCAGCAGCAGTATTGTGTGTCTGGCCTCTCTCTCCCTCTGTCCTCTGTCCTTCTCTTCTTTAATGGCTAACTGCAACATTCCCTTATTCAAACAATCACAGCGAGGAACCTGCTCTGCTTATGAAAAAATAAATAAAAGATGCTTTGATAGAAGAAAGTTCCACTTTTCCACAAATTTCAGGCTGGATATAGTTTGAACTGTTTTCATACTAGAAGATACCTTACTTTGAGAAATATAAACAAAATATAAAACATTTCCCATTTTTTATGATTTAAAAAATATTGACCTGAAATGATTATTTGATTTATCGATTAGCCCAAAGACCTCAAATCAATCTGCAACTATTTTTATAATCTAATTTCTGTCCTTTTTCAAGCAGAACCTCCAAATATTAACTAGTGGCAGCTCTTCAAATGTGATGATCTGCAGCTTTTTTTTTCTTTTTACCAGAAACTCAATATTTTTTAGAATCTGTCCTGTTGGTCAGACAAAGTAAGACATTTGAAAACATAATCTTGGACTTCAGGAAACTGTAATGCCTATTTTTCACAGTTTTCTCATATTGTCAAGACAAAATGATGAATCAGTTCATTGAGAGCATAACCTGCAGAAATAGAAAACAGTCCCTAGTTGCAGCCTTAAACAAATTTGCCAATGATCTTAAATGTTAAATAACGTCTAAAGACAAGCACCCATAGCTTAAAGACTTTGACTAAATGAAAGAGTGTAAAGATGGCAATAGTTTTTAATTAAATCTGGAAATTTCTCATCAAAGAAGTACAAATATTCTGTACTTGACATTTTTCACAACAGACACGTTTCTGCTGCTACCAAACAGTCTTGACATACATAAATGTGACCCTGTTTTTGTAACGCTGCAGATATACTTGACAGAAAATCTTCTGGGAACTTGCTCTGTTTAATAGTGGGTTTTGAAGACGGTTTGAATGTGTGCATGTATGTTTCATTGTGGGAGGCGCTGAATGCCCCAACCCTAATTGAACTTACTACAGCATGGCGTGCTCTTAGCAGCACCTCAGCCCCTGATAGGATCTGGAGTGGGGCTGCTATTTGCTTAATCATTAATCTGAGGGCCTCCGTTACATTGATTCTCTCTCTGTTCCCCTTCATAAATCATTATGCCAGCAATCGCTTTAATGGGGGATGGAAGTGCTGATTGAACACAGCCACGGCACTCAGGACGTAATACTTACCTTTCTCTCCAGGTTAGCTGATCAGGAGTGA
Source organism: Miichthys miiuy (assembly GCA_036365135.1). Lineage (NCBI taxonomy): Eukaryota > Metazoa > Chordata > Actinopteri > Sciaenidae > Miichthys > Miichthys miiuy. Next base: position 12,052,566 of record CM071606.1, on the reverse strand, counting down.
AAACAGGTCCAATATTTGTCCATCACAGCAGCAGCAGCAGCAGACTTCTAGCCTTCAAGCATAAAGATGGAGGGACACATCTTTTTAATTAAATTAAGTTTAACCTGCGTTCACACCAAATATTTTGTAATATTCTGCATTAGTCCTATTAGCATCCCTAAAGAGATTTGTCCAGCTGACACGATAATGGATGCAAATGGTCATCTATCCATAGTTTGTGGTTGAGACGCTCCCATCATCTGACCAGTGTATTAAGGGACTACTTGTGTAGATGAGGCCTTAAAGTGCTGCCTCAATCAATGCTGCTCCGGTAATTGGCTTAGAGGCCCAAGAGAGTTCCCTGCTAACTCCCTGTGAGACTTTTGGCTTTCTCTGCCCCTCCCCTGCTCTGTCTGCTCTGAGATATGTACGTAATTTCTTCTCACGTCACCTCCAAGCCTCTGTTTTCATAATACACACTTCCCCATCGACACCGAGCGTGTGTTTATCCTGGAAACACGCCCTGATTCAAACTGTAGCTACGGTTTCTTGTGTTTTGGCATTAGTGGTTAGAAGTTTTTTTTTAAGAATATTAAGGCTGATGTGACGTTGTATTTTCAGCTTAATTTAAGATATAATCTTTGTTATTTTTTTATTCATTACTGAGACACTGTTATAGCATTGTTTGGAATTAATTTAGATAAAAGCAACTACTTCCCCACATAGTTTACAGCCCCACCATCAGGCCAATCTCACTCTCAGGTCAGCTGGAAGTTGCTTGGTTTCGTGTGTTCTCCCTCCCGCCATGCTCACACTCACAACCAGCAGGGGTTAAAACAGCAGATGTTTGGCTGAACCTGTGTGTGTGTGTGTGTGTGTGTGTGTGTGTGTGTGTGTGTGTGTGTGTCTACGACAGTGTGTATGTCTGTGTTGGACAATGAGTGGAAGCTCCTCAGACCATCAACAGCAGGAAGGCGATTGAGAGTATCAGATGTCAGTGTCGTCATCCCCACTGCCTTTTGTTAATACACAGGAGGACGTTTTTTTTTCACCTGGATTGTTGTTGTGGTGGTTTTCTGTTTTTCTTTTGCTGTCTTTATTGTGGATATAATCATAAACAGTTTGTGCCTCTAAAAATGACTGGAGGAGGAGTAAAAGACAGTCAAACAAGAGGTCACGTGGGTGTGGATGGTTATCTTGGCCCCAGGTGAACAGTGAACCAAACTGAACCAGAGGTCAGAACAGGACATCAAGAGAGCAGAAAACGAAAACATAGATCAGCCTTAGTTTGACATCCTGCATGTTCACTTTGTTTGTTTGCACGATACAAAATGGAAATATAAAATGTAAAAAAAAAAGGCTAAATTCAGACAGTTTAAAATGATACATAATATTAGATGGTACAGGTAAAGAGACTTATTGCCTCTCTCCCCTTGAAAAGAAAACAAACACTTCATTTTCACTTGGCAGCTTCTGTACAACCAATCTTTTTGAAAAATTTGACACTAGGAACACATTTTTTTTTTCAGGTTCTGAAGCATGCTCCGAATTGTTACAATAGCAATCTAGCATCATCAAGTGTCTATATAATGTCAGCTGAAACATTAGTGTGAAACACAGTCGGCAGACTGATTCAGACTCGTGTTAATGAATGAAATAAAGTCCAGGTTAAGGTTAATTTTAGTTAATTAGTTAAAGTGTGTTGTTGCTACTTCACCAGCAAACTAGGTGCTCACTTAATTGGCAATTCCTTGGAGTTGATTATCAGTCTCAATTGTGTTAAATATAATAAATACACTAATAAATAAGAGTCTGCAGCCATGCTAGTAGCTTTGCAGTGATACCAGCTAATGTCAGCATGCTAACATGCTGCTGTTTAGCATGTTTACCATGTCTGTCATCTCAGTTTAGTGTGTTAGCATGCTAACATTTGCTAATTACTGTGACAATCTGTCCAAAGTCACTGAGACATTTCACTAAAGACCACAAATGAACCTCATTGTGACACTAGAGCACTACAATAAAAGTCAAGGGATCACCAAAGTGATGAGGATTCATCTTCTGGACACCATGAATGTCAAAGTTTCATGGTGATCCATCCCGTAGTTGAGATATTTCAGTCTGAACTAGAGTGACGGACCAACAAACCAACATGAGCTAAAAACAACACCATATATGTAAAGTGTCATTCAAATTGAAGACTTATGAAATGTAATTTCAGACGCACTCAGAACCTTTAACATCCATCTTTCCATTTGCAGCTCAAAAAAATCTCGATTAGTACCAGATCACATTTTTAATCCTTCAGCCTTCCTCTCATGTGCAGTACATGATGTTTCATGTGGATATCCCTGGCAGGCTTGGGCTACTTTTAGACGATGCAAACATACACTCAGCTACATGAATGAAATATTTAGTCAGCCTCCACAGATAACAGCTTCGCTCTTCGTATAAACTCGCATAGCTTGCATCAGCCTACTAGAAAAGGCTTAGCTTCATGCAAAAATGTGATTTATTTTGTACAGTATACAGTAAAAAACAATGTTTTTCAATGGGAATACATCCAATTTGTTCTTCTTCCTTGACCTTGGTGCAGATTTCTCAGTGTAGCAGCATTTCAGTGGATCTACATAAGCTCCGTTTTTTTGATGATAAAATGCCAAATGATGTGGAACAATATAAGAAGGAAATTATGAATTTTTGGCTGCAAAATCAGTGAAAGTTGAGCCCTGTGCAATCTAAAAGATTCAGTAGCCAGATGGCCTTAGAATCTGCTTTTCTCTGAAGCCAGATAAAACGGCCTCTAAATGTGTTGCCACTAGTGCTAGCTCATATACAGTGTACAGTCGCAGAAGCATGCAAAAACATTTGCAAATGCAAACTCCTGCAACGTCTGTTTTAACGTGAATTAAGGAACTTCAAGATGGTTTCTATTCACTGTACATGGTTGCCCTAGAAAAAAAGTTTTCCCAGTAATCATGGACAAATCAAATTGTGTTTATGTCATGATTTGAGCGTCAGGACATTGTTGTCATCATATAGTTGAAGAAAGCCAGCTGGTAGTAAGTATTGTTGCTGGTAGCAAGTATTGTTGTGCACAGATAAAAGTCTTATCAGTACATTTAGCTGTTTTCTGTGGCGCCTCACTGAGATTTCTTGCTGCTATACTGCACTTCAAGTTGGTCTCTTCAGTGGATGTCGATCTTCTTCTCATCCAAACTCTTTGTTTTCTCATTCAAGACATTCTTAGCTGGATGGATCTGAATCACCTTTTGCCACGTCAGAGTTGAAAATGTGTTTTTTTTGTCTCTAGATTGCAGATTTAGATATCCAGCTCGTATGAAAATGACCATCATCATTCAAATACACAGAGTACCTACTGTAAGGTGATAACATTTCTCCAAGGTCTACAACTCCAAGGTCTGTAATTAATGACTTAGGACAGCTCGGATGCTCCTGCAGTTTATGATGCGTGTTCGGGAGCAGTGGTGAGTGGCCCAGTATTAGGAGACAGGATGTGGGTCATAGCAGGCACTCAAACAGGCCACTTCAGGGACACATGTCCCCTGCTCTGGAGCTTTTTATGAACTGCCAGTGAGGACAGAAACTGGCTTCCACAACCTGCTATTTATAGTCCACACTCTGAATACACAATATATGTGTTTACACACTCCTTCTTTGTATCTGTGTCTCTCATTGTGTATCTGTGTGGTTCTGTCAGCATGGACGCTTGTACCTGCATCCATGTGTGTGTTTACTGTACATTTTATGCTAAATACAGACTGTAGCTTAATCTAGAGCAGAGTGCAGTAGGGGGTGAAAAGTAAGCGGAGATGCAGCACTACTCTTAGGTTTGTATTATCACTTTTCATCTTTAATTACTCCTCATGTGTCATTTTAATGTACTACCCTCTTAAGTCATTAAGGACAAAAATGTCCCCTTCCAAAAAACTGCTATTAAAACTATAGAAACAAACAATGAGTTTTTTCCCCTTCTTTTCATAAATAACATCAAGTAATCAAACTGGCATGGAAAGGGTTAAAATCCTCAAAATGAATGTTTGGTAGGTTTGAGCACGGCTGAAGTTGTTTAAGAGATTTGTGCAGGAAAAAGCTGAAAAATATCAATTTGTAAAGTTTTTATTAGTTTTTTGGACTGGAGGGTAGTATTTTTTTCGACAGTGTTCTATTAATCTATTAGAAAAATTTATTTGAATTCCAAAATTTGTCAAGAGAGAGACTTTGTTACAAAAAATTGTGCCATATGCACTAACACAGCCAAAAATGATGGCCAGAAAAAGAGGAAAAATGATATTTGGACCTCATACCTTCACCAGAACAGGGATACTGCATTAAATTGCTTTAGGTCGTATATTAATATCGTTCTAGTGGTGCAGCTACTTATTATTTAGATATATTATCTATTAGTCTCTCGAGTATTTCTTTGATTAATCTACTCATCGTTTAGTCGCTAAAGTATCAGAAGCAGTGAAAAATGCCTGTTGCAACTGTTCAAAACCCAACGATATTCAGTTAATGATAACAGATTATTCATTTGGTTTAGTTTAAATGTTTAATTTAATTAATTAGTTTCAGCTTAGATGGAACAATTTGTAGCTTTTGTTTCCTTTGTTATGTAATTGTAAATTATTCAATCATATCGGGCATTGGGAAACTGTGACAGGCGTTTTTCTGAGGCTTTATTAATTTATTAATTAATTGATTGATTGAAAAAATAATTCTTAGATTAATGGACAGTTGAAATAATCATTACTTGCAAAACTTACTTAAAAAGCACAAACTATTAAATATTAATCAGTGAATTGGCTACTCATTACAGCACTGTGTTGTGTTGTACAGAGAGAGCGTTATCAGTGCAGTGAAAGAGATGTAGAGACAATGTTGATGACGTGACAGAAGCGAGGACATGCTTGCTCGGTCTCCTTTATCCTTTTAGCAGTGCTTAGATCAATACCTCTCCCTCTCTCTCACACGCACACGTACACACATGCACATACCTAACTTCATCCTTGTGCAAAAGAGATGCTGCTTACTCAATAACACGATGCCCAGACAAGATCAAAGTGGAGATGTGAGGAGAGGAGTGTGCCGCACAATAAGCCAGAGGTGCTGTGTTTGTGTTTGGCTTCTCGTCAGTGTGGCGGTTGTTTGTCAGACAGCGAGACGTGGGAATGAGGGAGAAAGCACAAGCTGTTGGTTGTGCGAGTGATTTCACATGCCCCATTATGTGATTGTTTTTCCCTGTTGTGTGTCATGTGTCTACACCACCCTCGTCCACCTCTGCTCTCCCCGTTTTTGTGCCATTCCACCATTTGGCAGATGCCCCCTGTCACAACAGCCCCGCTCTATCCGCCCTTCTTCATCCCTCTGGGGATGGACTCGAGCTGCCGATGTGACGTCGTTGTTAAGAGAGAGATTGATACTGATTGGATGTTGTTGTGTTAAGCGGGGAAACATCTGTGCTGTGGTGGACACTTCATCACACCTAGAAAAAACTACTGCTGTGTCCGCCCACTAGAGCCTATGAATATTTTCAAAAGAAGGCAGACATAAATAGAGAAATTAAACCTCCTCGTAGTGAGAAATGGTAGATGAAGAAAGAAGAGGAGGAATTAATGGTGAGGGACAAAGTGTACACAGCAGGAAAACAGAGATACAAAGGAGGAATCAAGAGGGATGGTGGGACACAAGATGCTTATACGCTATGCTGAGTGGACAGTGAGGATTATATTTATTCATTACACAATAAAAAGTAAAGGGTGACAAAGGGGAGATCTTTTCTTTTCAAAGGCATATTATGGGTCCAGTCCAGCAGCCTACTACAGCCAAAGAGATTGTAGCCCTGGTACAGGTAACAGGAGCAAAATCTTCTCACAGTGTACTGTATATCTGTGTAGTCCTGTGTTGTGAAAGCCAATAGCTGACTTTGTTGTAAAGATGGAATTAGGTTGTAATTTGGTTACACAAAGATCTGTCTTCATCAAACACTGATGCAGATTTCACTACAAAACACACTGCATGACTTGAATCTTAAGCTAGTTCAACTGCAGTAGTATTGCTATCTCTATATATATGATGCTTGATAAGGCAGCTCCCACGTTGGTCTCCCACTTTGGTCCAGACTGGGAAACAATGAATATGTGTCCATCAAATATTCTTAGAGAATTTACAGGATGAATCATGATGACTTTGGTGATCCTGATTTTCTAATGAGGTTGATATTTGTGGTTTTAGGTGAGACATTTCAACAAGTATTGGATTGATTGTCATGAAATGAGTTGCAGACGTTTATTTCCTCTTTAGGATATATTGTAATTGTGCGTTTAGTGCTAATTAACAAATGTTAGCATGCTAACATACTAAACTAAGATAACTAACATGGTAAACATACCTGCTAAACATCAGCATGTTATCATTACATCATCATCACAGAGCTGCTGTAGACTTTAAGTCTTGTTGATATTTTGGTGAAAGGTTTTTGTTACACATGTTGGAAGCAGAAGAAGTGTTCGCTGCTCCTGCTCCTGAGGTGTTTTATTTTGAACTTCAACACTTTCGGAGCAGCACACAGTGAGTGAGAGTGTGAACTATTTTCAAAAGCCAAAATATCCTTGAGAATGTCAGTCTAATTTTAAGCCTCTAATTTTTCTTCGGTAGTGACACTTGTGAAATTACTCTGGTGTAGTGTTATCTGTTAGAATACAGTTGATGAATTTGCTGTTTGGTTCTGTCTATGAGCGTTCACTGTTGTTTCACATTCAAGTCCTGGGGTTGCCATAATGTTTAAACTGGTACTGAAATGATCAATCAGAACACTGATTACTTTAGCTTACTGTTCTCTTTCACCATTACCATTTAACATGAATTAGTAATTGAGGTTTACACAAACATGCAAGAAGTAAATAGACACCTTCATTCAAATTCAAATTAAAGGTGTCTATTTACTTCTTGCATGTCTGTGTATATTATGTATACTGCAGAGTGATATCATTAGATGTGAAACATATGTCTGTTAAAAGAATAGTTTGAAGCTTTCTTCGTCAAGAGTTACATGAGAAGATAAAATTTTAATGTCTGTACATTAAACATAAGAAGATACAGCCAGGAGACGGTAAGCTAAGTTTAGCATTAAGACTAGAAACAAGGGGCTCTGTTCAAATGTAAATTCTAAATTAACACATTAGTGTGTATATCTTGTTTGTTTTATCTGAAAATGACAAGCTGTGGTTTTATATGGACTAATACTGTGTGTATCCTTGTAAAACCACAAGTTCAGTTTTGTACGCATTAAACAATTGAGATATAACATGTTAATGTTTGAGCTTTACAGAGGTTGGAAGGCAGATTTTGTTACTTCAGGCAGAGACAGGCTAGCTGTTTCCCTTTGCTTCCAGTCTTTTTGCTAAGCTAAGCTAACAGGCTGCTGGCCTTACCTTTATATTTACAGACATAAGAGTTGTATTGATTGTTTCATATAACTCTCAGCAAGAAAACAAATAAATGCTAAATTGTTGAACTATCCGTGTGTAACAGACTCTCAAAGTATGTTTGCTGGTTAACCAGAATTTATTGTTGTTATGTAATAAATACAAATATTAGTATGTTCTATTAATGCTGATGATTCAGGGATTAATGTAGGCTTCAATCTCGGATATCTGTAAAACTATACAAGCGTTACTGTCAGCGAATGACATGACTGCTAAACAGAGGAGTTGAGCACAGTAAACATTCTCTGAGTCTGTAAAAATCCTTTTATCAAGTTTTACCAAAAGCAGCTCTGGAGTTAACATTTGGCGGATTTAAGACAAATACTTTAACCAGCAGTGAACACGCTCTCAGCTGTGAGTCCCTGTGACAGCTTGAGCCTGGACAAGATTAGTATGTTTGGGTTACTGAGGAAGGAACTCCTGTGTAGACTTCACCGTCCCCTGTTAGATGTGCCTGAAGCTTCCCTATTTGTCATAAAAACACACTCATATCAAACTACCTATCTGTGTATTATTTGCTGTGTTATTTATGCATGATACACGCTAGATTGGTAGATGTAAGTAATATATATGAGTCACTGTTCTGTAAACAGTAAATTGAAATTACAATGCAAAAAAAAAATGGTTAGAAAACGTACAGAATCAATATCCTGTAACACCATTGTAAATACTGAGCAACTGAAAACTGCTCATGTTGCTAAACACCTAAGGTGAGTGTGCATTTTTTGTATGAAAGTCCTGAGTCACTCAAACAAGGATTTAGGAAGTGTGCAGCATCTTTTCAGCCACTGTTGGTGCTGAATTAAGATGCCATCAGTTAAAACCAATGACAGATTTGTCTCATCGCCTTTAGTGAAGAATCATACTCACTGTGACGCCATTAAATTTGAAACGCTGTGTTCAAAAGTGGATTTTCAAAAGCATATTTGATGCCTGCAGAAGTCGGCCCGGGCCTGTCATACTGTATTTGATTTTCTAAAAGTAAAATGAAGTAGACAGCTGAACACAGAGATCTTCATTTCACCCACAGTTCAAAGAACTATCAGACTTTTTTCTATCAGTGTGCAGTCAGTCAAGAGACATTTCAGTTGTGATTAATTATTTTTAGACGTGTAAGATGTTGCCTTTATAAGGCTTTTACCTGGGATGTGTGTCTACTGGGAGAACCATAGAATAAGAAATATAGGAAGTGGAAGCAAATAATGTAATCCAATGCAATAACCCTGTAATAAATATATAATGTTTAATTTTCTTAACAGTGGCAGTGGAGATATTGCTTCAGCTCTTTGGTTATTTTAAAGTGGTGGTTTGTGTTGTTGTTCTGTTGAATTGCATTTATTTACAGTTACACCCTCTGTACCGAGCCTTCAGGAAAACTATACGAGTTGTCTGACCAGTTCAATATAGTTCAAAAGAATATAATGAACACCCGTGCATTTTTACACAGTCTCTCTGGATGAGTGAACACTCAACTTGTCCCTGAACAAAGATTACTCTCTGCTGGGTTTGGTGGTATTTCAAATGTGATGGCATTTCCAAATGTGCTTGTGTTTCATTTTTCCATTCATGCACACACCGGCTGGTTTCTCACAGTGAAAGAATGGAGCCCATTGATGACTGTCAGTGGAAGTTAGTTCATCAGAGTCGAGGTCAGAGCTGAGTATGGCCCAGTCATTGTTTCTCTCGCCAGAGAAAATAGACACTATCCACAGTGATAGTAAGGAGATGAGCCTGACCTCACTGCTGCTGTCGTACACTGAGAGCATTCAGACTATCTCTCTCTCTCTCTCTCTCTCTCTCTCTCTCTCTCTCTCTCTCTCTCTCTCTCTCTCTCTCTCTCTCTCTCTCTTGTGAGTCCAGCTGAAGGCATTCAACAGGAATTACCTCCCAAACTTTAACAAAATGTCTTGAGTTTCTTATTCTAAAAAGATAACATTGGGTTTTATGTGTTTATTTATGTAACTGCAATTATGTTTATTATGTAAATGTTTGCGCCTGGTGACCAGTCTGATGAAGAAATAGCTTCATATTTGTATAAAACAGTTACTGTTCTGCTTTTAGAGAGGCTGAGCAAAAATCATGTGAAATAAACTTTTACGTAACTGGAATCCAGTTAATTTGATCACGTTATGATCCGGCTACTGGGCTGTGACAAAGAGGAGGGAGGCACAAAACACAGACAGCAACTCGGGGCAAGACACAAACCGACAGGCAGTGGAAGAGCCAGTTAATGTGCGAAGCAATGGTTAACATTAACATTGAACATATCTATGTGAACTATGTGAAGTATATGAACTTAATACATAAAGTCATCGTGACTTGATCATTTGTTAGTGGTGAGCAACAGGAACTGATGCATTAGTTAAATATATGGTTTGTACCCTTATTGTAAACATGTTTGTGCCCACTTGATTTCAGACTCTACCTGTTGTTAATTCTGCTTGTTGATCTGTGATGTGCTGCTGCCCAGTTTTACGTTTGTTGAACTAGTCCAACATGAGACTGCTGATAGATGCATGTGGACCAGCAGCTGAATAGTTCAATGTGTGTTTTGTTTTGTTTTTCCATCCTAATCCCAAACATCCTCTTGAATCCTCAAGAATTTTGTGTTTCTACTGAACAGCATGTGGTTTTACAATTAAGATTATTGTAGATCCTCAGATATTATACATTGTTTAGTCAAATAATAGTGTATTACACTTTTTAATTTGAGAAATGTTATATTGTTGTATCAAGACAAATAAGAATTGTCTTCTCTTGTTTGTTGCTATCACTGATTTTCCAGGAAAAATGTCAGATTAGTGGTTCCCATTGCGTCGGGACATATTAGGGACAACTCAGCATCCTGGCTTTGGTACTACATTAATTGGGCATGGCTGTAAAATAATAAAATACATCGTAATGTGGCCTACTGTACTGAAAATATGTGTTTAAATTATGCAAGATTTCACAGAGTACACACAGAATATCAAGTTACGTAACACAGAAGCTCAGATTGTTTCATGTGGACGTCGAATTGTCAAGTGGTTGCAGAATCGTTCTCTGATAAATAAAGTTGTTTTATGCCCAAACATATAAATACAAACAGTTTTGTTGTGATGATGCCTTCAATATTCTGTCATATAAGCCCACTGGAATTAGTCATCCTATCAGAGACCTTCACTGTGGGGAATAGCCTAGAATAACACCTCCATTCCCCGCTCAGCAGACAGCGTCATTAGAGCACACTGAGCCTCAGAAACATCTCCCACCATGGGACCACCCAGTCCTATGACTCAAACTCCCAGACAACTTCACTTTCATCTGATCCTGATCCACCGAGGTGAATACAAAGCAGCACTTTGCTTGTGTGCTGCTGCTGCTGCTGCTGCTGCTGTAAGATGCCAGTTAGATGATGTATCATGTTTTTTCTTCATGTGAAGAATTTGTTATGTTATGTACGTCTTGTCAACTAAATTGCCTTGTCCTTATCAATTTATCTTTAATATCATTTTCAAAATGGCAGGAAAAAAGAGCGATAAAGAGAATCAGTGTTGGCTTTGCGGTGCAGTGCAGGTGTAGGATGGAGCAGTGCACGGTAAAGACTTGCTTATTATCAGGTGTTTGTGGGCTGGATGTACCCTGAGGGATGGAGTGTGAGCTTGCATATTCGAGAAGCTCGGGTAAACACTTAAACAAGCGAGATTCTTGTGTTAAACATGAGCTTTCTCGTCCGTATATAGAACATAGTGGTAATGTTTTTGTGGTTGAGGAATGATAAACTGCATTTTCTGATATGATAAAGTATTTCATTTATTATATTTTTTACTCTTTGTCTTCAGCCATGCTCGTGGCATGGATCTTGGGATGGTAATGTCAGCAGGTCCACCACTTTGCCTCAGATTGAAATATCTAATTAGACAAACTCAGTTGTCCTTTTGTATGAACAATCATGGTGCCTAGAGGATGAACCTAATGACTTACAGTGTCGCTAGAAGGTCAAACATTTTACTTATTCTGTGAAATATCTCAATATTTACTTTATGGATTGGCACAAAATGGTGTGCATATATGCATGGTCCCCAGAGTAGAAACCATGATGATCACTAGCACCACCAGCAGGTTGATGTGTGTGTTGGTATAGCTGGTACAGATATTCATGAGTATTTTTAATCCAATACTTTGGTTTATGTCCAGATCCTGCAGCACTAATGCCATTCCAGTCTTCCTCAGCTGAAGTTCATGTTTTGCACTAAATGTTAGCATACTGATGTGCTACATTAAGGTGTGTTAGCATTAAATCCGTTTACCGTCACTGAGACCCAGTATAAGGCATTGTGTCTGGCCCACAATGCTTCTCTGCTGCATGTTTTACAATAGAGTGTATCTCACTCGAGAGGGGTGTGTGTATCTATACGGTATATATTCATGTATAGACTCCGTCCTGATCACAGATGGGTTACAACTTCCGTCAACCATCTGGCCTGTCATCTCCTTTTTGTAAAGACAAAGACACAATAGCGCCTGTCTCCATTGTTTGGTGTCAGCTTCCTCCTACAAAGTGTTCCCACTACAAAGTAAAAACACTGCAGACCACTAATCATCAACTCCAGTAAGGGGGATCAGGCTCGGGGCAGTAAGACCAGCGAGGACCTTTTAACAGAATTTAAAACCAAAGGGTTGATGGAGGTCTTATCAGCCCACTGATGTGAAACTCTTTCAGAGTTTCGCTGCCTTGTGTTTTCTCTGGTGCCACCACACAAAGAAATTTGTCCTGGTTTATATTGCCTCAGACAGAAAAGCTTTCTATTGTACTACGGTTAAACAACACCTAATAATGCAGTAAACATAGCTTTTCAGCATTGCAGTCGTAACAGGGACAATGCAGCTTTAACAATCAATAACAGCTTAAGTAAAACGGCTATAATACCATTAAGTTGGTCCATTTTACATTCTGGACTCACCGTGAAGAAACTGATGGATTGATAAGAGCATCAGGACTATTGCTTAAGGTGACCTTTATTTTATCTTATGTCTTAGCAAGCAGCATTGTCTCATGAGGCAGGGACGTAGCTCGTGATGCGAGCCTCAATTTAATTTCCTGACATAATATTCACAGTCACTTTAGCTTCCAATCACTGCGCTGAATTACAATCACACCCTCCTGATTTCAGAACTCTCTCATTTACTGCTTTGGAAACCATTCGCCATGGCCAGTCATCATCTCAAAAAGCCAAATCAATGTTTGGATGTTGACTGCATTTTAACACTAATGATAGGCTTTCAATGTGGTAGTGGTGAGAGAGGCGTATTGAACATGTTGTGCCAGGAGGAAAGATATGACTTCACCTTCAACTGTAAGGACATGACTTGAATTTAAATGGGTTTTTGGCAGCCACCTTAAACTTTGTTTGTTTTGTCCTTAGGTACGACCCGCCCACCTCGAGACGGAGAGGTTCCTGGGGTGGATTACAACTTCCTGTCTGTAGAGGACTTCCTAGAACTTGAGGAGAGTGGCACACTACTGGAAATAGGAACATATGAAGGTGAGAATGATTATAATAATAATAAATGACACTTATGATAGCGCAGGTGTCCTGATTCTCCATAGATACGACAAGCGTAGCAGCAGAACATTTATTTTTTCCTACATGAACTCGGGCTGTAAGGCTGTGCACTCCGTGCACACTACTTGATTCCGATTAAACTGTGCATGATGGGGGGAGATACATCCAGGAGACAGCAGGTCACTCCACATCTGCCCCTCTCACTCTGATTAGGGCAGTGTTGTCCAGCGCTAAGTCTGACACAAACCTGTGTGTGTGTGTGAACGTGTGTGTGAGTGCATTGTGTGATTGTTTGTGATGCGTGTGTGTGTGTGTGTGTGTGTGTGTGTGTGTGTGTGTGTGTGTGTGTGTGTGTGTGTGTGCATGCGGCCGGGAGAAAATGTTACAACATTAATCTGCTTGGCACCAGGTCTGCTGTGTGTTGGCACGTTTCTCCCTTTCACGCAGACAATGTCAAATACCTGTCCACAGGAGTCTGTGGCCGTCCAGACAACCAGAGGGACAGGATTATTGATTCATAACTAACTCTACATTTTAATGGATGTGATGCAACGGTATATAGAAACTGATTTATGTAATGTAAATGTCATGTAATTGTTTTTGTGATGTATTTTTTTATTTGATAGTAGCCAGCAGAGAGTTGACAGGAAATGAAGGGAGATGACATCTAACAACATCCATCCAACTGTTAAAGCAATACATGTGGAAAATATTTGCTTTCTTGCTGAGAGTTAGACAAGAAGATCAATACCACTTTCATGTCTGTGCTGTAAATATGAAGCCAGAAGGTGGTTAGCTTAGCATAGACTAAAAACACCACAAGCTGTGCCTGAAGTTGAACAAATCTGCCTATCAGCACCTCTAAAGGTCATTATTTAACACATCATATCTAGGTTTTTTTTTGACAGATATGCTAGCTGTTTCCTGCTGCTACCAGGCTTAATCCTAAAATGAGCTATTCGGCTTCTGCACACAGATAGACATGAAACTAGAAATGGTTTTCTCATTTAAACTTTCAGTGAGAAAGCAAATTAGCATATATGCTAGGCAACCTGCGGATAATCTGCATCTGAACCTGAGCCAAGAAATAGTCGCATAACCCCACCTTAAACACACAGTTTTCTTACAGATCAAACAAATGAGACATAAAGTATTTGTGAATCAGTGTTTTCAGCCCTTATGTTAAGCTATGCTAACTGGTTACTGGCTCCAAAGTCATTCGGCTTTGCAAAAAAGCAAATAAGCATATTTTCCCACTAAACTATTCCTTTAATGTTGACATTAAAGGTACAGTGTGTCATATTTAGATCTAGATCTAGTGCTGAGATTGCAGATTGCAATCAACTCAACCGTTCCCATTTATTCTAAGTGCCTAGGAGAAGCTACGGTGGCCTTCATGTGCCAAAAGAGGCTATTAAGGCTACAGAGTTTCCTGTTAGATACATACTGTATATTTAGAAATTGCATTTAGTTAGATATTCTATAAAACTATAGATCATTGCGAATGTAACTGTTACTTGTTCTGCATTGTGTTGGTGTATTTGTTGACTTTAGCTAGCTGTTCTGCATGCTAATAAAAGTTTAAGATTAAAGACGTAAGGGTAAGAAGCTAATCTATTGCTTCTTCATTTTTTCACTTCTTTGATGTAATGCTGTGATGCTCTTGTGCTAAATAATAAGTATGATCCTCCATTTGTTGACATTCAACTTCCTTAAACATCTAACAGAACACTAAACAGTTAGCTGTTAGCAATACTTCTTCTACGTCTTTTTTTTCTGCTACGTGCTCTGTAGAGCCCTTTGACCTTTCTGGGCTACTGTAACCAACATGGCGGCACAATATGGCAGACTCCGTGTAAGCGGACCCGCTCCAGATATGGATATAAAAGGCTAAGGTTATAAAAAAAAAAATAACATTTTGTTTTTTAAACATGCAGAACTATGTTTTCAGGAATATATATTCAACAGGACGCCTGTATCTCTCATATTTATAAAGAATATACAGATACATGTTATGTATTATGCCAGAAATAAATTCTTTGTTTGCACTGCTGACAAAAACAGCGTCAGTCAGAAAATGCTGTTTAATCAAGCTGGTTTTGTGAGCTGCTCCATTGTTTTTGCTCACCATGCTTCCAGAGTCCAGACAATAATACAGCCCTGCAGCCTCAAACACAAAGTAGGACTGTTTTTGCTTTCCCACCAGCTGCTTATTTCCATGATTTGTGGTCACATTGTGATCCAGCTTAACGCTGTTTCTTCTCAGCGTAAGATTAGGAGGTTTCGTAGATCCACTGGCTGTTTTTTTTATCCCTGGCTACCTCTCTCTGTCTCTGTCTCCTTCTCCCTCCTTCTGTGCGTCTCTCTCAAGCATGCTAATGTCCTTCTTGTTGCCTAGGTAACTATTATGGGACCCCCAAGCCGCCAAGGCAGCCCATCATTGGGACAGTGATTCTCAGTGATGCAGGCTCCCAGCAGTCCACCCCAAAGCGCACCAAGTCCTACAATGACATGCAAAACGCCCGAGTAGTGCCTGCTGACGATGACGATGACGACCAGGCCACGGAAATGAACAACAGTTTTACAGGTGAGGGCGTAGCTGCGCCTCCTCCAGCCTCTCTCTGCTTGTTGAAGTTTCTGTGTCTGTCTGTGCATGTGTTTGTTCTCGAGTGGATGCTTGTTTAGGAGTGTTTGTGTGTTCCCAAGATTAGGAATACAGAAGGACAGTGATAATGTTTGATTATCGTGAATGTTTATGATCCTCTCCTCTGTTGTATGGTGCTGGGTGTCTGGCGGTTACATCATGTCTTTGTGATGCCGATTCCTTTTCTGTGAGCCTCCAAACACTGCCACCTGCCTGTGAGGAGGGGTGCAGTGGTACAGGAAGTAGATGACAGGCTACACGAGATTCATCATGGCCTCACATCCTTTCCTACCTGTATCTTTTTCACTTTTTTTTGCTTTTGGTCATTAAATTCCCTCTCACGTGTCCATCACGCGTTAATATATCTGAGTTAGATTATTCTCACGGCTGATATTTCCCAACACGTCTTACACGAATTGGCTGCATGTGAATTCATTCTTTAAAAAGGAAAATAGGTGACAATATGAGATCAGAGCATCAGTGTCTCCTACCTTTTTCTCTCTCATTTGAGCTTGATCCTGTTTTTTAAGTGCAAGAGATGGTGTGTTTTTTTACCCCCCCCCTTTTGATGCTGTGAATCTATGCCCTCTCTGTGTCCCCCTGCCAGGCTGCCAGAGTGTTGAATTAGCATTTGATCAACCCTGAAAAGCCCACGGAAGTGGTGGAGAACATTGGGCCAGAAATGGGGAACAAGTGGGGATTGGGGGGGGGGGATAGCTAGCTTTAGGAGAAAGAGGCTTATGGGTGGAGAGGTAAAACAGGGTGGGGGTCAAAAAGACTGCTGCTGGAAGAATTAGCATATTCCTGGAGCCTTTCAGTACACTAGAAATGGGCGGGAGCTAAATCTCAGATAGGGGAAGGGCAGTGCTTTGACTTTGGTGTGGTTAGGTTGCATGATAGTGAGTGACATTGCTCATGTCTTGCATGCATTAGATATAAACTGTGCTTTTGTTCTTTTTTTGTTTTTGGTGTTTTGTCGCTCCGTGTTGTGCTTGTTGTGTTTACCCAGGATCCTTAGTGCGTAGTCTCTTCCCCTCTCCTTTCCTGTGCACAGGTAACCCTAACGACCAGGACGAGAGCCGCGGCGGCATCCTCCGGCCGTACCCCGCGCGTGATAATGCTCCATCCTGTGGTCTGAACAATGCAGCCACCTCCACCACAGACAGTGGGCAGCAGACACTTGCAGAGCCGCAGGTGTCACCAGAAGAACCGCTGGGACCGCTGCCTGAAAACTGGGAGATGGCCTACACTGAGAACGGAGAACTTTACTTCATAGAGTATGTATCAACAACCTGCAACATTCACAATTTGACTTGCTGCACACACTCTTTGCACTGCCTGAATAAGTATTTGTCACCGTAGCTCATACTGTAGTTGTTTTTCTGTATTTTACCTGCACTATTATCCCTTTTGTTCGTCCAGTGGCTTGTCTTCCCCCATGATTTGGTTTTTAGGCCTCTCCCCAGCCAACCTGCCCAGCCCCCCTGGGTTCCACACTGCTTTCCTGTTAATCCCTGCATGTCCCGATCTCTAAAGGAGATCACATCCTGATCACCTGACTACCTCCACCTCTCTGTCCTCTCTGCAGCACGGCAAAGGCACACCACCAGGACATGGCTGTGTGTTTTCAGAGCTTGTATGTTCATTTCTGCTATCACTGATTTTACAGTATGTTTTTGTTTAACAATAGAGGGAAAAGTCAGGTCGTTTATTGTTGTTATCCTGCCCGTGTCGCTTTGTTATACCCATTTCTCTTTGCAGCAGATGCCTGCTGTCTTCTGTAAACTTGCTGACGCGGTTTACACTCTAATTCTTATTGATGCATTCATGCGCCCCTGCTGTGCTTTTATATGTCGGTTTGACGGCCTGTGTTGAATTGTTCTGTTGTCTTGTTTGTTTCCTCTCAGCCACAACACAAAGACCACATCATGGCTGGATCCTCGGTGTAGAGACAAAGTCTCCAGGCCTCTAGAAGAGTGTGACGATGATGGTAAGCTGCTACACATCATTTATGCAATAAAGGCATACACTCACACTTCTGTGTAGTGGTTTAGGAATCAGCAGGTAGAGCTTGAAGTCTCACACATAGTTAATTCCTTAGTTTCTCAGTAGCATATTTACAAAACATGTTTTATCAGATTTATTAGATTTGGTATGTGCCTTACATTTTTTCATACTGTATATGATGATTGATTTTGCCTATCACATAGAAAATCTGACTGAATCTGACAAATACACATGAAATGTGATTGTCAGTTCAGAATTCAGAGCACAGATTGCTAAATTGCACCATCAAGTGGTGAAATGTAAAGTGGTACGCTTCACTTTTTGGCTGCTGTTTGATTCTGTTTATATCAAACTAAGGTGTTTCCGTTTCCCTATTTGCCTTCCTCCAAACCCTCACTTCATTCTTTATTTGCTCTTTATTCCTCCATCCCTGTCCCACCTCCTCCTCTCCTCTCCTCTCCTCTCCTCTCCTCTCCTCTCCTCTCCTCTCCTCTCCTCTCCTCTCCTCTCCTCTCCTCTCCATCCCATTTTCTGTTCTTCATCTTGTTTTCTTTGTTTCATCCTGCTTTCATCTTTGGAGAAGAAGGGATACATACAGAAGAACTGGAGACTGATCTAGGTAAGATTTCTTTGGTGTTTAAAACAAAGATGTGCTGATGATTTTTATTAGGTTATTTGACAGCTATGACCCGTCCATCTTTGAAAATTGATCATCTATGAAACGCTGCACTAAAGTGGTAACATAATCTATTCTGTTCACACTGTTTGAAATGTGAGCTCTGTCAGCAGGCTGCGGTGGAAAGACTTGTTTTTTTTTTTAGGCAGAACGAAAGATAGCTGTAACGAATTAAAAAGGCGCTTTTGACCATGAGTGGTGCTGTATGAGGCAGCAGCGTAGAGCTTGCTCTGCATGCTACAAGCAAAGGGATGACATGATAGATGACTGTGGCAGCTGCAGAGAGCGGCGGTGCATATTGACAGTTGGTGGTGGCATGGTAATATGATAATAGCAATGTGACTGAAAAAGAGGAGAAGACTGAAAGCTCATGTACACGCTGCTGCAGGTTTTAGAAGATCAGAAGAAAGCAACGGATTTAAATTCCGTTCTTAAAACCCAAGGATGCACACAGTGTGTTTTGCTGACAACTGTATGTAAAAGAAAAATCTGTATTTGTTTACTGAAAGAGTAACTTTAAAGCATCTGGGATTTTCTGTGCATATTCCTGAAGATCAGAGGCGGCAAATAAATCCAGCTGATGTAAAGTCGTCTCTGTTGCCGTGTCAAATACGACTTCAATGTTTCTGGCAGATGGTTTTATTACATTTCTTGCTTTGCTCTCTGAATGTCTCCCTGTACAATAGAAGAAGTAGTATTGATCGCTCACATGTATTACTGTGACTTATACTGTACTGTCTTTGCTTTATTTATATGTTGTTGATCAGCTTCCTTTAACTCTAATATCCGTATCCAAAGGTTGGATTGACGTGACAAATATTCTACTTCTCACAGTTCAAAGCATGAATAATAGTTCTTTGTCTCGGATGCACAAAAACACATTTGCACTATGTTACGCTGAAGGTTTAGCTAAGGACTGTGGTTGATATATGTACTTGGAATTGCTTCACAGACTGGCAAATGGCTGCCAATTCTTACCCCACTTGCAGGTAGCGCAAACAGCAAATGGATCGGGAGCTCAGCCTCAGACGAGGCCTTGGATGTCTGGGCTGTAAGCCTTTTATTATTGCTGGCTGCTCAGATGCAGACAGTCTGTGATTATTGATTATGAAATCCAGTCTCTTATAAAGGTGTTTACTGGACTTTGGAGAAGTACCCACAGTAACACAAGGAGGTAATGTCTTTGTCTGAAATCAAATACAGTGAGGAGGTGGGCTGAGATGCCAACATCTTAATGGGAACGTGTCAGTTTGATAGACCTCATCTGTCCGCGTGTTTCCACGGAGAGTGGTTAGGTGTGTGTACAACGTGCACACATGTGAAAGTGAGGCAGTGTTAGGCTGAGCCAAATACTATGGTAATATAATAGATACGTTTGCTCTTTTTAAATGTACAGTCCACTTGTCTGTCGAGACTCGTTTGAAGCTGTGTAGTGTCTTTGTTTTTTTGTGTTTTTGTGAGAGGCTACAATCTTCTGTAACTGTCAAGGAGCCAGTTTGTGCTTGAAACATTGTACTTTTACAAGTGTAGTAAACAAGAAATTGTTAAAGGGTGCATTTAACAGTCTTGTTAGTCCTTTGGCAGCTAGAATTTAAGAAATAGGATGAAAGACTACAAGTTGTTTTCAAGATAAAAAATACAAACGGTCATGAATTAGACTGTTGTAGTAGAATAGCTTAGGTTTGTTCAGTTTTTTTCTGGGATATGGGAGGATTCAAAATGCAGCATCTTGTCAAGACAGCGAGCTCTGATGAACCATGCTTACGGACATAATGCAACACAACTGATCCAATCTCTTGGAGCAGCAAAAACAATAAAAAAAATAAGTGATTTCTATTCACGCCATAAGCAGAAATGTTAGATAAGAGGTGCAATTTTGCCGTCTGTACCCACTGTAACTGCAGTATAATAAACTGAATGTCTGGGACTGAACCCAACCGCACTAACTCATTCAGCACAGCTAATGGTTGAGGTCAAAGTGTTGTTATTCTGTGTTTAATGTTGTGTGCCTTGTCTGTATTTCAGAGCTGCCTCCAGGATGGGAAAGGATAGAAGACCCAGTGTACGGCGTGTACTATGTAGAGTAAGTTAATCACCTTATCGACACTTTAGCTTCAAAAGAAAAACAGGGTTTCTCCACGTTAAAGACCTTTTCTCTCCCTCTGAGGAATCTAAGGCCGGACCTTCACACGATAAGAGAACATTTGATGGAGCTTTGATATACTGTAATTTTTTTTTCTCTGCAATTTTTTTTTTTTTTTTTTTAAATCAATCTTCACCCGTTATTATCTTGTTTCTTCTCCTTGTGTCTGCCTTAGTCATATAAACAGGAAGACTCAGTATGAGAACCCAGTGTTGGAGGCGCGGCGTCGGAAAATCTTGGAGCAGCAGCAACAGCCGCAGCCTCCAGAAGGTGAGCGGTATATTCGAGGTTCGTTTCCTGCCCTGGCACGGCACCATTTCTTTCTTTCTTCATGTCTGTGAGTGTCATGTCCCTCTAGTTTGTCCACTGCTCTCCTGGGTTTGGGCCAGACTGCTATTCTCTGTTCTTTGACGAGACTTCGACTCCCTTATCATGACACGATGATAAAATATATTCTTCACTAAATGCCAAGTTTGATTCTCAGAGAAATTTAACTAAAAATAGAGCTGGCCCAAGTCCTGGTGTCGTCTTTGGTGTTTAGATTTTAATTTATAAATTTAATTATGATTTAAAATCATAAATGCTGTATATCATTTTGTATTTGATCATTTAATTTGCTTTGCCACCAAAAGGCGAGGAATAGATTTTAACTTTTTGGCCCAGAGGTTTTCAAACTGAGGCTCACCTCCACACTGATGGGGATGTGGGGGAGAGACCTGAGGCAAATTTACTGAGGTGAAAGGAAGACGTTGCTTCTGAAAACAACAGTAAGTTAGTTACTGTACTTTAGCCCATTCATCAACATGGTCAGGAGCTGGAGCTGCAGAGGCCGTGACAGATAGCTCACGGAGGCAATTAAAGTACTTTAAACCCCTTTGCACCCAATTACTGTAATTTGTGTCACACATGATACATATATTTTTAGATTCAGTGTGACTTCCACTTTCCAAGAATGCCATTATCCCCAATGTCCATCACAAATAAAAGTCCATAAATGTGATTGGAAATAATAAAAAAAAATGCTTCTTATAACTTGATGTTTTCTTCAGTATCAAAGTAATCCAGTGATATTGATACTTAGCAAACACGAACTGATAATAGCTAATCTGGCCTATTACTAGGTTTTTTTCTAATGTAGCTCAGCTTAACTCAGTGAATACATGGCAACATTATACTTCCTGTTTAAATCCCCCAAAGATCTCTGAACATTTACAGCATGACAACATTCATTGATATGAACTTTTTTCATGCAGCATCATCAATATTTATTTCTTTTTTTGGCAGTGCTAAGGCTCAGATTGTCCCATCAAAATGTTTGGTTCTTATATTCCTGGACACTGACATTCTCCTCTATCCATTCATATACAGATGTTTGTCCTGTGTTGAAAACCTCTGGACATACAGGTGCAGGTGTCTGTGAGATTTTGTCTGAGGGGGTCCTACAGTGTCTTCTTTGAAAACCCCCCCGCTTTACTCTGCCACAGTCATAACATTTAAACTGTTCTTAAGCCAACATGTATGATGTTTTGCTACATTTTATACCAATATACTTGGGTTTTTATTTTTAATTACAACACAAAAGTATCTTACATGCAACAGATAACAAAATGCGTAAAAATGAATCAGATGGCAAGTATGAACAGTAAGTGCTTACAAGCTCTGTATCTATATGTGTGTTGATGTCATGTGTTTATGTGTGTGCATGTGTGTGGATTATAAATACACCTTTGTGTTGAGTGTGTGTCGATTAATGTGTGTGTGTGTGTGTGTGTGTGTGATTGTGTTTGTGCAGAGTGGATAGAAGAGCACTCCTCAGCAGCGGCTCCGTTAGCAAACTACGCTCCAAACCACCTGGAGACCTACAGGGACCCGCAGGTCCCACCAACTCTACCTCCCGGCCCTGCAGGAGCCAAAAGTAAATCTTTATGCTTGAGATACTTAATTACTACTGCTTGATTTTTTTCTATCATGTGCTCTTAATAGAAGCCCAAAGATACATTATGCAGTTGAAAACTGCAAAATCTTTTGTTTTCATTTACTACATCTACACTTCCAACTGTGGTTTGACAGTTTGTTCTCAATTTTCTGGGCAGAAAATATATTTCATTTCTGCTGATTTGTTTACAGTTTTTTTAAGTGCACCCTCAATGATTGTGAAAATGCCAAGCCAATGCATGCAGACTCATTGTTTGGTCATTTCAAACTGTCAAAGCTGTCCACGTATCAGCAAACAACACTTACATATTGGAGGAATTAGATGTTATTAAGTCTTGTCCTCTCCTACAGGAATGTTGAATGTAGAACATGTGGATGGACTTGTGGGTAAGAGTTGTTTCTCTGGTGCTCTGCAGGAGGGAAGCCTTTCTTCACGAGAAACCCAGCAGAACTGAAAGGAACCTTCATTAACACGAAGCTGAAGAAGAGCCGCCGTGGCTTTGGCTTCACTGTGGTCGGAGGTGACGAGCCAGATGAGTTTCTGCAGATCAAAAGTCTGGTGCTGGACGGGCCTGCAGCCGTGGATGGCAAGATGGAGACAGGTGCAGTACATAACCATTATCCACAGGGGGCTCTGTTTTCATTCAGCAACACACACGTAGTAGTGTTCCTACACTACATCCATCCAGTTTTTGTACTATTTATAGATCCAGTTCCAGTGTCACCTCTTATGCACCACTTTACTGGAGTGTGTCAAAGTCTGCGAGGGCTCGGGGCCATCCCACCGTGAATTCAGAAAGTGC
The DNA here is from genome assembly GCA_036365135.1 of Miichthys miiuy. Lineage (NCBI taxonomy): Eukaryota > Metazoa > Chordata > Actinopteri > Sciaenidae > Miichthys > Miichthys miiuy. Next base: position 12,029,325 of record CM071606.1, on the reverse strand, counting down.
TTAAGGGCTCTCTGATTGATTTTTTTAAGCCCTTTATGCACACTTCCCATAACTCTCTGCTAACCGCGCTTAAGGGAATAGCCCATAATGCAAAGCATTGTAATGTTAAAACAGCAATTAAAACAGAAAAAATAATGAAACATAAGGAAGTTACAAGATGCCTTTTTCCTGTTATATAAATATCTGTGGTACACTTGACTGTCCATAGAAGTGTCTCAGTCCAGGTAATACGATTTCATCAAGTGCTGTCCAGTTCCTCACGAAGCGTTTGAAGCTCTCACACCCGCCTGCACTCGCACAGTTATAGTGATGTCACATGTGATGTCGATAAAACTCCAGCAGTTTTACATATCAAAGTCTGTTCAGAGGTCTTGGAGAATACAACTGCATGTGTGGGGGAAAAAAAAAAAGTTGTATGAAGTCTTTTGTGGTTCCAGAGAGGGCTGTGTGAAGTCTGATGAAATGTCTCTAGTGATGCTCATTTTAGGCCACGTCAGGTGGGGCTGATGGCTAATGAAATTGGCCGCTACTAGCATAATGTGCACCTGAATGTCACGATCAAACTGTTGGCAGTCAAGTTGCAATTTGGGTGAAGTAGGTGCCAGGTTTTAAAAGAAGAGTAGGGGGAACACTGAAACTGGGTCTAAAGCACAGTCCACTGTGATATATACTTGATATATTGACCTCATACCCCAATAAATAGCTCTTAAATGTGTAAACGATGGCATCACTAACAATATAATTTTCCTTGCTGCAGGTGATGTGATAGTCAGTGTGAATGACACCATTGTGCTGGGCTACACCCACGCACAGGTGGTGAAGATCTTCCAATCTATCCCCATCGGTTCCATGGTGGACCTGGCCTTATGCCGTGGCTACCCGCTGCCCTTTGATCCCGATGACCCCAACACCAGCCTGGTGACCTCAGTGGCGATCTTGGATAAGGAGCCTATCATCGTCAACGGACAGGAGACGTTTGACTCACCTTCCAACCAGGCCGGACCCGTTAACGGCATGAGGGAGCCACGGCCGCACAGCCCCTCGGCTGAGGTGGCCTCCAACGGCTCGCACGGCTACTCCAGCGATGTGGTCACCCTGGCCTCGTCCATAGCCACACAGCCCGAGCTGATCACCATCCACATGGAGAAGGGCGACAAAGGATTCGGTTTCACAATTGCCGACAGCCTGACGGGAGGAGGGCAGAGGGTAAAGCAGATAGTGGACTATCCACGCTGCCGTGGCCTAAAGGAGGGAGATATTCTGATGGAGGTCAACAAGAGAAATGTCCAGAACATGAGCCACAATCAGGTGGTGGACCTGCTAAGCAAATGTCCCAGAGGCAGTGAAGTCACCATGCTGGTGCAAAGAGGTATGTATTACATCCTGATTCCAAATATTTGTCAGCAGGGCTGGATAAACAGATGCAGGAACTGAGGTTTTTGAAATTAAATGATGTGTGATTAAGTGCACAAAAGAAAGCACTGTTGTCTGCTGAAGAGACAACAGCTTGAATAGTTGGCTTGGAAAGAGTGACATAATGAGAAAGCAGGAGAGAGAAGTGAGGAAGAGAGTGGGCGGCGGATTGAAAACGCTCGGACTGGATGGAATGAAATGAGGAGAGGCAAAGAGACGATGAGCTTCAGTTAGCATGGCATTCGATGAGCAGATGAGTGTGGGAAGGAGTGGGAGGCCGGGTAAAGAGGCGATATAGATGAATGAGAGGGGAGGGGAGGAGGAGCGCATTGGGTCAGGGACTCGTATATGCTATGAATACGGATTATGCTGAATTGGACCTCAGAGACTTGTCAGTATTCATGTTGATGTTGCCTATTTGAGAACTGGGATAACTTGTGTGCCTTTTATTTTGAAATAGTTTACCTGGAATGAATAGTTGAGAGGAGATTGGAGCCTAAATGACTGACTGTTTCTTTAATTTTGATTAGAAACTTTGGCTTATTACCTGTGATGACATGCTATTAATGTGAATCTTTAATGGCGGATGCTACTATTTCTGGATTCTTAGCCTGTTCACTGATACACTGTCCCACTCATGTTCCTACAAACTACACTTGTGCCCTGAAATGACCCAGACATAAATGTTTTTCTCATTGAAATGTCAAAACAAAACAAATTGTTTGCCCGAGTGTAAAGTATCCACACAGACACTGAATGACATTCGAGGTCCCTCATTTGTGTCCGGACCTTATTGTTGTTAAATTGTTGTCCATGCCGGCTGACCCAGATCTCTATTAGCGGCAGGTTGGGATATGCACCCCACATCAATTATGCCCTCTAATGAGTTGACCTTGTGCACTGCTGCTGGAGTAACGTTGCTGTATTGTGTTAAATGTCAGCATCATTATGGCTCTGTGTGAGTGTGAGAGAGAGAGAATGATACGGATGCAGGGCAGCATTCCTGCTACCGGAGCATGGAGTGAGATGTACAAAGAGAGCAAGAGCAAGACGACGACGATATAAAGGAAAGGATAAGTGGGCAGGAGGCTACAGGCAGTCACTGGGGCAGGCAGGGCGGCTGACAGCAATAGATCATGTGTGTTAGCTTTGACACCAGCCTGTCATTATTATGAGCTCAGGTGAGTGGCCAGGTGATGAGGGACAAAACTAGACACACATACACATCATTTAGATTAATGACGCTGCTGTCTTAATAGTTAGATAAAGTGCTGAGTATTGTTTGAAATTTAAAAAAGTGGGCTTTGATTTTTACAGAATAAGCAGAATGTCTCAAATGTTAAATGTCATCTGAAGACAAGCAGCTGTAAATTAATTTAGCTGAAGTAAAATACTAAAGTAGCAAAATTATGGTCTAAAAAGTCTGATCAAGGAAAAGGAAAAAAAAAAAAAAAGAAGTGTTCGACGCAAGCTCTGAGACTATTGAGTTTAGATATGTAGCCCTTAGATGTGCGTCTTGTATGAAAGATTCAGATGCAAAATTGGAACGGAGTCTTAACTATAAGGTCTTTGTTAAGTCGATCAAGGCCCTTCACACTGTGCCATTCTGGGTTATCTGAGGTGAGAGTCGACAGACATGAGTCAATGATGAGTCACAGAGTGAGACTGACATTTTATAAAAACCTACCTTGCACATTATATATGTGCAATAAACTTACATGATTGTTATTGTTGACACAAAATGTCCCTTTAGACAATGAACAACAATTATGAAGTCATTTATCAGGCAGTAATGATGAACATTTGGTCCCAGCCTCTCAGATGAGGTGAGGATTTGCTTCTTTTGCCTTTTTAATATCGAACACGTCACCTTGGGCTCTGAGGAATTATGACGGCCATTTTTCAGTGTTTTCTGACATTTTGTAGAACAAACAATTTGCTTGATGGATCCAAAACATACATCACGGATTAATCAACACAGAAAATAATCATTATTTTGCAGCTGTACTCAAACAATAATGGTTCTTGCAACTGAGATGCGTTCTCGCCTTTTCTGTGTGAGAATGATGTGGTGACCTTTCAAGTGATCGCTAGCAGCTAGCGCATAATCATTCACAAACAACAATTATGGGAGCTAAGAGGAGCACTGTAAGGCAGATAAGAAGAGAGAGTAGAGGATGAGAAATAGGAGGACCAGGGATCATGTTTTTAGAAAGTGAAGGTGGAGGATTAGAGGAGAGAGTGTGAGAATTGCTGAACAGCACGGGAAGTTCAGGGAGGGGAAGCGTATATATGAGGCGACTGGTTTAGAGAAGTATAGGTGGAGGAGGCGGAGGCGGAACAAGGTGGACTTCAGATAGAGGAGAAGAAGGCTTAATCTGTTCATCTGTGACTCATCAATCTGTGCTGTTTGACTTACTCAGCAGTCAGTTTTTAAGAGAAGGCCCAAAGCACAAGGTCAAACAAATATAACATCACACAATGATTTTCCACAGGGATTGTTTTCTCTCAAACATATTCATTTCATCCCACAGCGATTTTTTTTTTTTTTTTTTTGCAGTAGATTGAGCTCTCACAGACCTTACATGTCCTTACAGCACGACAAAATGTTTAAAAAAAAATGAATGCGACATAGTTTTAGCTTATCAGATGTGCATGACAAAGAAAGAAAAAGAGCTTTTGTAATGGTACAACAGCTGATCCCAGGAGGCAGCATTGCTCTGAACTGAACAGTGTCAGTGAATAGTTCGCTTGTGGCTAATCTCTGATAGAGATACACTGCGAGTTCAGAAGCGTCACAAGTAAAAAATTTAAATGTGTTTTGTCAGATCATTTGCAGGAGGCCGTAGTTCACTTTGCCATTATTTTAATGCTCCCTGCTATGACAGAGCAGTGTGTGTCTGAAATGAACAGAGACTACATTTTTGATTTTGCATTGCCTCTGTTGTCTCTCTAGTTACAATGCTGGTGTTGTTGAACACCTACAAGAGGGGAGAATGGCAACATGTAATTTGTGCAATGGAAACAGATGAGGTAGAATGGGTTGTTGTGGTAATGAAGGAAGAAGCTGCTAAAGGACTGTGAAGTGAAGAAAAAAGATGTCTATGAGCCAGATGGGCATTTTGAAAATTTGGAAGTAATGTTTATTATAATTTGTAGTGAGTGTCTACATCTAATAACGGTGCACAAATGTGTAAAAAAAAAGAAAAAAGCTGTGATGTGCAGGATCATGTGTTTTATATATCATTTAGTGATTTTGCAGCACTCTTGCACAAGTGCAGATATCTATTCACATGTTGAAAAATATACATTATTACATTTTAACGTCTTCTTATCCGATAAAATTTTAAAAGACAACATCTGGTGTTTTCACACACTGCTGTAAAGGAGGCCAGCACAGCTATGACTCCTCCATCTTGTCTTCCCATCGTTGTTGCCATGACAATTGTGCACAGCGCTCCTGTCCCCTGAGAGACAGAGAGAAGGAAGAGAGAAAATGAAAAGACAGAGAGAGAGGAGATATTAAATGTAGGAAAACTGAAGGTAGAGGAATGAAATATGGTAATGGACGATGAGGAAGAGTAAAACTGTAATTTAGAGTAGATGAAGAGAGAATACTACCGGATAATAGGACAATCTTATAAAAAAGAACAAGGACAAATATTTACAGGTTTGGCTCAACAAAAGAGAACATTGCTCAAGCTGTACACCCTGAAGAAAGGACCATTCGTGTGCTGTGTGTGGGCTCTGTATAGACCCACCAAGGCCACTGCTTCAACAGCATACTGAAACACTGGACCACTCATCGTGTTGCAGATTCAGTTTGAAAAGCTCAAGCTTTTTCAGCACCAGGAAAAATCACTGTATATGAAATTAATGAAATTAAAAAATGAAATTTAATGACTGTGTGAAGAATAAATATGTGTTCTGAGTTCTTGACAAGTTCCTGATATCAGGTGTCAAAATTGGGTAAAAATGAGCAGTATTCTCGGCTCCAGGGGGTGTGTCCGCTGAATGTGCTGAAGCCACGCTAACTTGTTGGGGCAGACGGGCAGCAGTTTTAAAGCGACTGAAACGTGTCAGATGAGTTCAGAAAATGACATGACTAACTTTGAAACACCGAGTGAGATTAATTAATCTCTATCTCTCAGCTAGGGGTGCAGGGGTATGCTCAGGGTGGCATCAGCGTGTCATCGAGCCACCCTTTAGGACCGCCCAGAAATCCTGGACTGAAAACTGGTGAAAAACTGTTTTAGCCTCCAACCTCACATTTCAGTAATATATCGTTTTCAGCAACTATTTTCCAACCATGTATTTTAAAAGAAATCTCAGAATTGGCGTTACACGGATTTTACTTTGCTCTCAATGTACATAAAACGGCATAGGTGTGACCCACTTCTTTATCACCAGTGAAATTTGATTTATATTGCCCAAAATCACATATCTGCCTCAGGGGGCTTTACAGCCTCTGTCCTTAGAGCCCTGAATGGAAATTATTAAAGCTACTGAGCAAAAACACCAGTGCTCACATTGCTGATTGTTAATACATGTGTATCTACGCTCTCTGTCTAGTGCCGTTCAATAATTTCCTCATTAGCACATTTATTTGTAATTCTACTAGTTATTATAGGCGCACTTCAGAGTCTACTGTAAAAGAAGTAAAGGAAGCAGCCTCCTTCACATTGATGCTTTAAGCCAGTTTAGGTCACCAAGCTCACTTTGACTTCCAATTTGTTTACTTCCCTTCTTATCTGAATAATAATGAACACATTCTCAGTCATTCTCATAGAAGGTTGCCGCAGTAATGATAAAATCAGGCCTTTTAAGCCAACGTTGCATCCTTTCAGAGTCTTTTAAATGCAGCAGCGTTCTGTTGTGGTGTATTGAGCAGAGCTTTACTGTCATTCATCAGCTTCAGCAGAGTAAAAAAATATCAGGATTATGGCCCCGGTGCATAATGTAAATGCTACTTATGCACAGCACGCACGTCATTGACGAGTATGCGACCACACACAAACGCTTACCTTCTTCCATACATGCCTGTGCCCATATTACATCTGTATAGCATGCATGTATTCATGGATGCTTCCACACAGTTGCGTGTGTGTGCAGGAACATGCAATTCCCATATTTCTTTTCGCTGAGCTCCAGCTGCTCATAAATGTTACATTCAGCCGGATTCAATCAACTTCGAATTATATGCATACATCAGCATCACAATGCCAGAGGAAGGGTTAAGCAGATTTTAAGACTGCATCATGCATGAAGATGTGTTCACACCGTGCAGCATGTAAATCAGCTGTTCTAGCCGACCCAGTTGGGGTCAAACTACAGAAGTTTCGTGAATCTTTATTCCCCCCTCAGTTCTGTGCCCAAATCAGCCATATGGCCAGAGTTAAACCAATTTCTATATGCTTAATGCTAATTATGTCAACGTCGTTGCCAGTTTGGAGCTTTTCAGAGGTTGTTTCAAAGTGAAAGGTTTTTATTGAACTCCCACCACACTGTGTAATTTAGGGCTTCTGGTCATATAACCTGCTGCTGTAATGGGAAACACTTATTATTGACATCTGACCTTCGTCTGATGTGTGTCCTTCCTGGGTCACACACAAAAACACACACACACACACGTACAAAAACATTCATCAGCACGTCAGCAGCTGAGATGTTCCACTTGGCTCCAGTAACTGGCACCCCCATAATCTGAAGGAAGGAGAGAGCAAGAGTGAGTGTGTGTGTGTGAGAGAGAGAGAAGGAGGGAAAATAGGGAGGATAAATTATGAATCGTGTAGAGAGAGGGGCTTTGCAGCAACAGAGAGTTTTAACATTTAATGATTTTTTGCCAACGCAGCAGAAAGAGGCTAAGATGGATGCTTGCATGTTGTTGCATGTCTTAATGTCGGTGGAACGTTCGACGTACGATTTTTATTGGTCTCTGTAGCAAATATGAAGGAGAATGACGCTGTAATGGCTCAAATGTCAGGCATTGCTGTAAAGTGGAGGTGCTGCCACTGCTAAGTCCTCATATTTAACAAGGTAGACTGCTGCCACTGTATACAGAACAATTTGATTGCCTTGGCAACAGCAACTCCTTGTCCCAATCCTGCCTCATGTCGTTCGTGCATTCATTTGTCTATTTTTGTCTCGATATACTGTACCATAGTAGCAGGAAAAAGAGCTTCAGAAAGGGAATGGAGCTTCCTTGGAAAGCAGCGCCTGCTCTCAATGTGTGGGGTAAACAATCAAGTGGAGACTGAATATGTTTGTGTTGATATGCTCAAGGTGGAGGAACCTACGTGATGAATACATTTCTGGCTTGTGATGTATGTGAAAATACAGAGATTAAAGTGGGAATGTAGATTATTCCCCGCACTCATATGTGTGAATCATCTCCCCTGATAACAGGCTCCAAGCATTAATATTTCATTAGCACAAATGAGATTGATCTTCTTGGTGACTCTCTACAGTATGTTAACTAGTATATATGGAAGGGAGAGAGAGAGAGAGAGAGACAGAGACAGATAGAGGGAGAACAAGTCATGGTGCACGGAAAGAGAGGAGGGGGAGGGAACAAGGAGAAAAAAAAAGGCAGAGAGAGAAGATCAGCTTCTCAATGTAAGCTTTGAGCAAAGCAGAGGGAGTGGAGGAGAGGAAACAGCTCTGTAGTTACTCAGAAGATGTGCATAGTAAGGCAGAAGCTCAGGCTTTCCTTTGATATGATGCTCAAACTGCTGAGCTCCTTCTCAGTGGACAATAGTTGAGATTCTGCTGGAGAGCTCGTGTTGGAGACAGCTGGCAAGCAGACTAGCGGGGAGGGCGGGTGGACGGGTGGGTGGGGGTCTGTGGTTGCTTATGGAGGACCTGTAGCTCGGACTAGCGGTCCAGGGCTGCTGCAGCATAAGTCAGTCTGCCTAATGCAGATTGATCAGTTGCTCCTCTTCTAATAGCACGGGTGAGAGCGCCGAGTGGAGCGGGATACAGCGCGGGGGGAGGAGATCACTTGGATTAGAGAGCAGCCTAGCGCAGTGTGTTGCTCAGAGAGCGAAAGCAAGAGAGAGGAGGAGGAGAAGGAGGAGGAGGAGGAGGAGGAGAGAGCCGGTCTGCTCTGCAGCAGGAACCAGGGTCCATTTGTTCGTCCTGGGGAGTTTTTGATCAGAGGGGACAAGGGTAGAGCACAGCAGATCATTAATGCTCTCTCTGTCTCTCTGCCGATGTTTTGCAGGAGTGGTGCCAGCCAAGAGGAGTCCAAAGCTGGTGGTGAGTACTCTGATCTTCAGCTCTTTTGTGTGTGTGTGTGTGCGTGTGTTAGCTCTACTGACTGAAAGGAGCGTTATTTAAAGAAGAGATGACACAGAGATATGATGTCTAACTCTTGCTCTACTGTTCAGCAATAAGAGCTTCATAAATCTTCACATTTTATCCTGCTGCCACCCCATCCCCATCACTTTTTGCTGTCAGTCTGTCACTTTGACTTTTCTTTTGTTTTCCTCCTCTTTGCTTTTCTTGCCTGCGTGTTTCCATTCCTCTTTGTTTAATACCCTCTCTTTTTCCCTACATCCCTCCACTCCTGCCATGCTGCCATCCTGTGACTGATTAACCATAGCCTAGGCAGAACAGTGTAACAGTGACCAGCTGTTGAGGAGGGCAGACAACCACAGCTGAGGGAAGATGGGAGAGAGAAGCATGAAGCCGAGATAGGGGAAAAAAAAAGATGCAGGTGAGGAGGGAGGACCAGTGTGTGGTGATGGTTTGTCCCACAACAGTGAATCACTATGATAGCCCACAGATACAGAGGACGGACTGAGGCTAACAGACAGGGGAGGAGAGGGCAATGACGACAGAGTGAGTTGAAAACAAAGCAGAGGGAGATTGGGGAAGCTGGAGGCGAGATTGCAACAGATTGCAATGTGACTCGTAGTTGTGATGGATAAGAGAGGATGAGGGCGGTAGAAAGACCAGCTCTGTGAGCAAGGGTCTCTTAAGGGACAGTGCTGTTATTCAGGAGTTTTAAGAGCAAATGCCCACTCATTTTTACGACTTATTTCACCTGATAAAAAATCAATACAAGCTCAGAAGAGATGCCACTGCAGCTTTAAATTACTGTCATCCTAATTCACCCCTGGAGAGCCACAGAGTTATAGTAGAAGGACGTTTCCTCTGGACAGGCTCATCCAAGGTCAGTGATGGGTTCAATTCACACCACTTGAAAAGAAAACCTCGTCCTGTGTCTCTTGATCGAAATTACAAGCACTGCCCTCAGATGGCTGTATGTTAGAATTAGGATTATTTTAAGAATGGTATCAGTCAGGGCTCAGTCACTTTTACCTATTCAGGTCACATGGCACAGTGGATGGAGGAGGGGTGGGAGCTGTAAGGGGGTCGAGATGGACCAATAGTGGCACTGCCTGACTGTCACTTTGGATTAGTTTTCCAGTGAGGAAAAGCCAGTTTCCCCCCCTCTGTGTTATGTCAGTGAAATGTCACGCTGCATGCGACTTCGTGTCAGCCCCAGAACGACCATTTTGCCTCCAGTTAAGAGTCTAAATAAATGCTCACAGTAAACTCACATATGCAAGAGAGACTGTGCTGTCTCAGCCCATTAAGCAAGTCTCCAGTGATCAAATGAGAAGTCAATTTCGCATGGCTGTTGTCCTCATTAGGAAGCATTACAGGAATATTTGACCCTTCATCTCGTTCTGTGTGATGAGTGAGACACTTGGACACCGCGCCACGACTTCTCTACCACCTCATGCACTGGTTTAATGTTCATATCAGATAAAAAATGACTCTGTTGTCATGTTGGCGCCTTTTCCGCCGTCAGTAATTGCATTTTCTCAGTAAGGCTCATTTTTCACAAAGCCGAAAAGTGTTTTTGTTAATGTGCATCTGCAAATAATAACGTGGTAACATGTACATTCTCTGGTTGCAGAATTACAAAAAACATGCCTAGAAGCACGATAACAGGTCATAAAAAACCCCCACGGTACTCTACGTGGGTGTTTAGACCAAAACCAGCCCTGTGTTAAAACAATGCAAAGAGTTACCATTTTATTTTTCATTACAATGATAGTGAGTTAAACAGAAATACTGTGCTCACGTTACAAAGTAGTCTACCAGGAATGTGCCCTTGCACGTATTTGACAGGCCACCGCAGCATTTTCCGGGATGTTGTCGTGTTGTGTTGCAGCCACAGTTTAGTCAGGTCAATGGCCTGTGAGATTAACACTAAATGTTTTAACCGTTTCAACTGTTGAAACACCCGATATTTTAATCAAATTCTGAGTGGCAACAAAACACTCATGCAATACTTCTCGCCCACCCATCAGGATTCTTCTGTGCTGTTGAGATTTTGTGATTTGCTTTCTTTGAGTTTACACATTCCTGTTTTAACTGAGACCCACCTTGACTCTTAAGTTTCCAAGCATCATAATCATAGGACTCATAAAAGGCAATATCTTTGTTCATTAAAATTCCCTCACATTTCAATCTGTCTTTGTCCCGAAACCATGGAAACCAAGTCATTTCTCCTTACTCTCCAGCAGACGTTTTTACTGAGATATGTTCCACTGCAATGTCTAAAAAAGATGACCTTGGACGCCTTTTCTTTCTCAATGTCCTCCATCAACACCTTTCTCACTCATCTCTTTTCCACTATATCTCGCCCTTATCACTGACTCACTTATCACTTTTTTTTCTCTCCTCTCTCTGCCCTCTACCTTCATCTCCTCCTTATATCCACCCCCATCCCTTACACACTTACACACCTCTCTCTCTTTCTTTCTCTCTGTTTTCTGTCCACCTAGCACCAGTTAGAGAGGAAAGACAGCCAGAGCAGTTCCCAGCACAGTGTGTGCAGCCATCGCAGCACCCACACAGATTCTCCCAGCCACCCACCCTCTGTCATGCCCAGTGAGGCTGTGGCTCCCACTCCTGCTGCCCCCACCCAGCCACTGCCAGGCCTGCCCCCTCAGGACCCTGCAGATGGCACCCTCACCCTCCAGAAGAAGCCAGACCCCTTTAAGATTTGGGCGCAGTCCAGGAGCATGTACGAGAGTCGACGTGAGTACAATTCAATTCAAACTTATTTTAGTGATTCGAAGATTCTGCTGACTTTAGAGTTTAACAGTCAGCAAGGTTTATCCTCTAGCGATATTACAGACCTTTTAACCTTCTGTAGGGATAAGTTGGCCTCAGATCATCTGGCAGGAGACGCTTGATGGCTTAGATTTAAAATTAAAGCTAAAAAAAAGATCTTAATTGCGGAATGACCTGCCTAAAGATCTGGGGCTATTATCACACGATAGTTAGAAAAGAAGATGGACCTTTGAATGTTTGAATGTGTTATAATCTTCTTAACTAATGGTTGGCAATCACTTTTGAGTGCTATTTAACATGTCTACTGTAAGAATCAATTTGGATCAAAGATAGAGTTCTTTTGTTCACTGCCTTTTGATAAAGTTCAAAATGTGGCCTGGAAACATCTGATCACTTTGATTGGAGTTCATTGGTTAACTGTATTTGTATAAAGTTGTACAGTGTACAAGAATCACAGTGTGATCGCGACAGAGCACATCTCTCTTTATGCCCGTTTGCGTCCATTAATACCTTAACAGTTGTGTGCTCACTGAGTCACAACTGCTGTCGGTGACAAAAGGTGCCTTCAAGTGGGAAGTGTCCTTGAAAACACTGAAGTGCCTGCTGATGAGCGGCGTTGTGGTGTGTGTGTGTGTGTGTGTGTGTGCGTGTGCATGCGTCACAGTGTTCTTGCCTTCCTCTTGATTTAAAAGAACCAGCAAGTACAAAAAAAAAAAACCCAACAAAAAACAGGATGTGTGTTGGCACTTTCCTGCACATCATCCAGTGAGGATACAGGGCACGCTACACCTTTTATATCACTTTTTTTTTTTTTTAAATGACCACATTTAAATTATCAGCAGCCAAACAGCTTGTCTTACACTCTGTTTAGTCACTGAAAAAAAAAAAATCCAAAACTAGAACAGCAGAAAGTAGGCAGCCTCTGTGTGAGACTCCTCAATATCATTTGCAGTCATGGCCTATTCTTACATTATTCATGGGGAAACACTATAAGGGTGTCAAACCACTTCTTTCCTGTTTCTAATAGAAGAGCCTGTGAGAGACGGGGTAGGATTCTCCAAAAGAACAGGTTCACTCGATCGCTCTGGCTGAATTACATCTCTTAGACCTCCTGCACTTGTATTGGTGGTGATATTTAAAGGGAGAATAGGTCTGCACGTGCCGTGAAATACAGCTCAGTATTGTAAAAGATTGCTTTGTGATTGTAGATTGCAGGTCCGCTGTGTTTGTGTAGCTTGTTGCACATTGTGAGGAATGTTGCCAGCCAGATGTGGACATGCCTTCTATTGCAGTGTTGGTTAATAATCGTGGCTGCGTGTAGAATCTAGGACTGCTGCTGATTAAATATTAACTGGGCCCTGAGAGGGCTGCTTTAAGCTGCGGCTGATTGGTATATCTGTTTGATAACCCCTGAAGGAGTTGAAGCTACTTCTTGAGTTGGTGGGGGAGGAGTGGAGACACAATGAAACATGAAAGAGAGAAGACAATAGAATGTCAAAGAGGCCCAGATTCTGCCTGTACTTTCACGTGTACAAGTGCACACGCTTGAATTTGTGAGTAGGTGATGCCATGCATCCATCGATCCATTTCAGAGGCAGGACAGCGTGAGAGAGAGAGAACTTTTGGGAATTTTGCTTCCCTCCATGTTTCATGTCACCTGTCGCTTGATGTGGCGCACAGCCGAACCTCTTCCTTTATTAGTTTATGTTGCTTTGATCACTACTCTGGTAGACACAGTTCAGCGGAGGGTTAATTACAAGTCTAGCCGCAGCAGTGTAATTCACACCAAGCATGAAAACGGAGAGATGAAGCTAATAGGTTCACTACCGGTGTTGCGTAGCAGCCATGTAGACAGCAGGCAGTGCAAGTAGAAATGGCCTGTGCCTCCTGTGTGGACCAGCCCTGTGGGTTGAACAGACTGACACCAAATTGCACAGTGTCCTCCTCCACAGTCTGCTCTGTCCGTGGTGAAATGCAAAGGAGTTGTGTGTGTGTGTGTGTATAAGGGAAAGCAGGAAAGAAGCTGGCGAAAGTAAGGCTACAAATCCGTGTGTGTGAGAAAGGTTCAGTTATAAACGCAGGCTAATAATAGCAATCGCTATTGAGTAACTTGTCAGACTGCGGGGCTCACAGCGTGAGACTTTGCAGCCTAGTTTGTGGTGTACACGCGAGAACAAGGAGCCGATCTCCTCAACGAGAACTGAGGCGAGGGAGGGAAGGAGCAGCTGTTAATCCTGCCTGCTCTGACACTAATAGAAAAATGTATTGATCAGTGATTACACAACTGGACGCGGGTTTTGCGATAATTAGACCAAACAGGAGACATGACTTGTTGATTAGAGCGATAAACGTTCAACTATTAGCATACTTAGATGCTAATCAGTCAACGCTGAGCAAAGCCTGCAGGTCTTTGGCAGATTTGGTGCTTGATCTCCATGGAGTCTTCTCACTGTTCTCTCTTGTCTATATTTCAGTGCCAGATTGCCAGGAGCAGGACATTTTCCTTTGGCGGAAGGACACAGGCTTTGGCTTCCGTATCCTGGGAGGAAATGAGCCTGGGGAGCCTGTAAGTATCCCTCCACCTTTGAATCCATCATTATTATAGTGAATTTATCAATATTATTGCGGATGATTTTATATCTCTGAATGTTTTGTCCTTTTTCTGACTATACTTTCCAGTTCTATAAGAGCTTCCTTTCCCCGCTGTGTTTCTGTTTAGTCTGCCTTTAAATCGGAGTAGCAGAAAGTCCTAACACATCACTCTGTCTCTAACTGGAGCTGTTGCTCTCTAGAGGATCATACAGACAGCTTGTTAAGAGAAGCAAAGGCCTTACCCACAATCCCTCTGGTTGTGCGCCATATATTTGTCTTAAAAGGAGGGAGCAAGAGGGAGAGTGGAAAGCAGATATTGAGGAATAGAGGGAAATAAAATGGCAGCAGGCTTCAGGGCTACCCCACAGGAGTTAGTACTTGTTGTTTGTGCCAAAAATTCTGGGTGGTAGTTGTTTCTGTCAAAGCTGTGTGTACACTCCCACACAATGCTTAAAGCGCACAAGCTTCTCCATGGCCTTCTCGGTTTCTCGGAAACGTCAGCCACGAATACCTTGAAATAATACAACAGCAGACTCTGAAGCGCTGCTGTGTTTAACAGATTAATTCAAATCCAAAGGAGATAAGTCACAGTGAGTCACCGCGCTTCCTCTTGGCTGGTGGTTTAATTTACTGCAGTTTAATGACTTTAATTAGCCACAGTACTGTATCATAATTACAAAGCTACTATATTCATGCCACTCGGTTTGATAGACAAGAAATTACACTGTCATTTAACAAAAGTCACTAATCCGATGCATTGTTCGTGCTTGCCTTTTCCAGATCTACATAGGGCACATAGTGAAGTACGGGGCAGCAGATGAGGATGGGCGCCTGCGGTCGGGCGATGAGCTCATCTGTGTGGATGGCACGGCGGTGGTGGGCAAGTCTCACCAGCTGGTGGTGCAGCTGATGCAGCAGGCCGCCAAACAGGGCCATGTCAACCTCACTGTCAGACGCAAGAGCCCCGGATACGGAGGTAATGATGATGAGGGTTGCATACATGTGTCACATGCATGTTACATAAACAGAACACAGACTGCTTGCTCTTCAAAGATTCCTGATATGAGCGCTTCAAATTTACATAAGTGTCTAACTTGTGTGTTTTCTTCCTCCTCATCCAGTGTCAAAAGGGGAAGGTGACGTTCCCCCGTCGCCAGCCTCCTCTCACCACAGCAGCACCCAGGCACCGAGCCTGACAGAAGGCAAGAGGACCCCACAGGGGAGCCAGAACTCTCTCAACACTGTCAGCTCTGGCAGTGGATCTACCAGTGGCATAGGCAGCGGCGGCGGAGGTGGCAGCGGCAGCGCGGTGGTGCCTGCCTCCCTGCAGCCATACGATGTGGAGATCCAGCGTGGGGAGAATGAGGGCTTCGGTTTCGTCATTGTGTCATCTGTTTCCAGGCCTGACGCCGGCACCACCTTTGGTAAGTGAGACATACTGATCTGGAGCAAGTTGAGATTGACAGGAACTTGTATTCAGTTTGACATGAGAATTTATTTGTTTAGTGACTCTGTTAAGGACTTTATTGTGGTTCAATTTAGACTTTAATCTGACTCAACAGTTTGATTTGGGCGTTTGTAATCTGTATTGGTGCATGTTTCGTGAAAAAAAAAAATTCTGAAGATCATTATTTTTCGCTGTGATTAATTTGCTTTCTGACTGTGAGCAGCAGCACAAATAACTACAAAAGAGAACAATTGTTTGGGTCTGAAAGCAATATTCTTCAAAGGTTACCCCAGGGCATTGATGATAAAACTATTTTAAACTATACCAGTTTGATTCAGTGTTTTTTGCAGGGTTCACCAAGTTTTTAGGACCTTTTTAAATTCTACAAATACCTGCTTCACAACTTTACTGTCCACAGTATGAACGTATGATGGAAAACAAGACCAATGATACTTCATAGCAGCACATTAGAATAGTTCTTAATTAGGTAACTGATTAAATTAATGTAACTCGAGCCAACATAATCAAAAAAAGGGAGAAGAATGATGGATTAATCAATTGAAAATGACAATCCTACCTGCTGTAGCTAGCAGTAGTGGCAGTGGCTGTTGTAGGTCTGATTGTGATCACTAGAGAGGTTTAACAGTCTCCTGCATGCTCGAATCCACTGCCGAAATTTTAGTTTATTGGTGTTAACATCTCCCAACAGCCGGCCATTAGATATAAAAAAAAAATTTTTAACCAAATGACTGCCTATGACAGGCAAGACAAATATTTAAGGCTTCTGTTTAACTTCTGTAAATTCAATTTAAGACTTTATAATACTGTCTAAAGTGAAGAGCTATTTTTGGATGAAACTAAATTAAATTTTTTAAAAACCTTTTCAAGACCTGCAGATACACTGAACGCTTTAATCTAAAAAAAAAAAAAAATGAAACAGCCCCAGTCTAGCTCTAGCAAAGAAGACACACGCCCACAGGGAGTAAATGAACCACTGAGTAAAATGACGGATGCCATCTCCTGGCGGAATTACAATATTTTTACAGTTACTCCTCACCGAGTTTCCTCCACTTTATGAATAGCAGGCGAGTGGTGTTTGACAGCAGTGCGCTTGATGTTCCAGACCGAGGTCACAAAACTACTATCATGAGCTTGGGGACAAAGAAATCTCTTCATGAGCGGAGCGCTCTTTCCCTCAAGCCGGCTGCAGCTTTATCACAAACACCATCATCACAGATTCATGCCTCACAGCTGCCTTTACCAATTCATTCAGCATGTAATTGAAGTCTACTTAGCACACTCCATAGCTGTCTATACCATTTATGTATCACAGCAAAACAGCACGATCGCGTGTATTAAATTTGCTCAGGCATTGATGAGGAATTGTAGATGTCCTCCTCGAACAAACGTGGCATTAACCTCCAAGTGATGAATTTCCAACACCAATGTCTTGCCAAGGTCCCTTGTATTAGTTAGCCATTATGATGATGTACTGTGGTGTGTCACAGGAAAAACACAAGAATGTGGATGAGATAAATGAGATGTTAGCCACACCGACTGCCCAGGGAAATTTTCATTGATCCCATGGGCTAATGGTGTTGCTCCGCTAAAATGCAATGCAAGAATTAGTGTGTTATTTATAGTGACACCAGTGACAGCGCTAGTCAACAACCTTGTCTAAACGTCTTCTAGTCTTTTGAGGTTCCTGTATTTGCTGCTGCCTCACTGCGCTCCCCCTGCTCTGCTCCGTCACTAGTCCTCTTGGGACGACTTTGTGCTTTCATGTGCTGAGCTCGGATCGTGCCGTAGCATCCTGCGCTCACCTCTCCTAATGGATTCCAACCATGTGGGACATGAACACGACAGAGGAATGTGTTTTACTACTTAAAAAAAAAAACCAACAAAAAAAAAAAACATGGCTCTGAGGATTCTTCCAGGAGCACTGGATGTTTGTCAGTCCTGGGGAGAACAAAGCTGTTTCATCTGATCTAATCTCACATACATCATGAATCTGTAAACCATTTTTCTTCAACCCCCCCCCCCCCTCTCACCCCTTCCTGCTATGACCTGGGGGTTGGTGATGTGCTTAGCAGATTGGATATTAAATCCTGCGTATTTGACACACCCTGTAATGTCCCACATCTCATTATTTAGAAAGAGTGACAGGTGCATCTTTGAATCACGACGGTGGAAGGGTAGCTGCAAAGCAAGGTGATGTAATAAATATGGATGTTGCAGAAATGCTGGATGGAAGGGGGAGCGTAGGGAGGAGCAGGAAAAAAGGGATTGAGATGGTGGAGGAGGGGGGAGGAGAACTGGAGATCCCCGGGGTCTGTTCAAAGCTTCTGTGTAAACAAGATGTGCAGTATTGAACACTGTCACTCAGGCGCAGCTTGTATTTCTTGTAGGGCTTGCAATGACCACATGACTGGTACCATATATAGACTGGCACATCTCACCTCAGCTCCTCTTTGGGAACCATTATAATTTTCCATGGTGGTGAAGATCCCACAGCTCAATTACCTGAATGTCTTACACCGCAGTAACAATTGTGTGCTTATTGATCGCTGGCAGCGAGGTGTAGTCATGATCCTGTGACCGGTGTGTTGATACGCTGTCAAGAGCTGACCAATGGCATATGATTCACTCACAGTCCATTGACGTCAGATGAACGAGGGCAGATTCTGCAATGAAAATTCTGAGCTATCTCGTCGTATTTCGCACGCATGCTGATTGGCACATGGTAACTTTGAATGTACATTTACCTTGAGTGGTGAGTGGGTGAATTAGGGTGTGGTGATTTGGATAATTAATCTTTCTTTTAATCTCTTTCTCCTTTCTATCTTTTCTTTTTTTATATATAAAATATAAATCACTATAACCAATCAACACAATAAATTAAAACATCACCACATACTATTTCTAACACACACACACACACACACACACACACACACACACACAAACAAACACGTATGTTAACACAAAAGCTGGAAATGCTTGTGTGGCCATGCCCCACAAAATAGGACGCATCATCGAGGGAAGCCCGGCGGACCGCTGCGGGAAGCTGAAAGTGGGGGACCGAATATTGGCCGTCAACTGCTGCTCCATCACCAACAAGTCACACTCGGACATCGTCAACCTGATCAAGGAAGCTGGGAACACAGTCTCGCTCAGGATTATACCGGGTGATGGTAAGACTTATGGCTTTTTGGCCTCACACGGCTGTTTCATAATACAACATGATGTGACTTATTCATGGATGCGGTGGGAAGGAAAAGGGCACTGCTGCTCTACACAGGCAAGTGCTCTTTTCATCAGGGTATGAACCCAGAGAGTGAGTCACTGAGTAAGGTCAATTTTCCCCCAGAAACTACTGTAGCACCTCTCTCTCTCCTCCTCTCTCTGCTTTTTATTTTCTTCACTGTATATCTTACATTTGCAATATTTTGTCATCATTACTAAGAAAGGATAGGAAAAGGAAACCTGCATAGGTGGTTTGTGACCCAGAGCTCGACATTTTGGGTAAAATATTTTAAATAACCCTCATCTCCCTCCCTCATACAGTCACTAACTCACAGTCATGTGGGCGTAAATGCACAATGCAAGGTTTTACGAGAAGAAACCATGACATGACATGTCCTTGTAATATGAAAATGGTGGCATTTATTGGTCCACCTTATTCATGTGTCCACAGAAAACTTTTTCACCTCAGATGTGGCCATGAGGAAGTCATATTTCTCCAATTAATGAGAGGAGAGTGAGTAAGGAGCCTGAGAGGAATGAGTCAGGCTGATGTTCTTGCTAAACACGGACAGAGCAGAGAACTAACTAATGTGATCTGCAGCAGTGTTCTTGCTGGTTATAAGATGGAATTGAAGACTTGCAAGAAAAGACAGTTGTCTTTGTTTTTCCCCTTCCGGAAAAGCAGATGAAACAAAATGATGCAAGTCAGGAGATTTGTTTCATTTTCTTTTTTTTTCTTTACTTTCATGCATTTGGGGCCACTGTTGTCCATGAGCAAATGGCAAATGACAACATCAGAGGCAGTTAGCGTCAGGCTAAATAGAGCAGCCTGTGGGCGGTTCGTTGGACTCTTCTGGACAGTAACATTTTGTTCTCCAGAGTGTCTTTTTGAAAACACGTCTGCGGGCATATGAATGAACAAAAGCAGTCACTTTATTTTAGTTTAGTTGTCTTTACTAATTTTATTTTCCCGTGCAGAATCTTCCAATGCTTCTCTGCTGACTAATGCTGAGAAGATAGCTACCATCACCACCACACACACACCTCAACAGTCCTCAGAGTCCCGGTAGGTGATAATGCATTCATTTATTTTTAATAATGCAACTTTCTTCCTAGAATATAGTCTTTTTTTAATACAGCAGAATGTGTATTTATGTTGGTTTCTTTATTTTTAAAGGAATAACTCAAAGTCGAAAGGAGCCCCTCCTCCACCACCCACACAAACTCAAACACAGGTAAGAATAGATGTTTTCACTCCACAGTTAATCATTTGGGTTTTACACTAATACATCACTTATCAACTATCAGTCATGTACCACAACACATATAATAACAACAGACAGGAAAGTAATTAATTATAAGTATGCAAAGCCTTTCTTTTATCTGAGTTGCCAAACAATGCCGCACATTCTCACACAATTTCTCCTGGAAGGCATTCATAGTGTTGCATTCGGTTGTTCACATGAATAGGTGTAAAGAATGTAAAAAGAGAGCTAGAGCGAGAAGTGAAATTGCCAATCAAGATGTGTAGTGGGCGTGAATGTTGGATTGTTGGTTTCAGAAAGTTACAGAAGTTGTTGGACAACCCAACCCAATAACGTCGGAATGGTGTTTCGGCTCTGATGAAGGATACTGGCAGCTCAAACGTCCAGTGTCCATCAATGCCAAGATTTGCATATGTGGGACATAGCTACACTTGACACCACGTGTACACCAAGAGTGGAAGCATCATGCTAAATTTCAGTCCCACTGCAACTGAGATATAGTTTACCACAGGAGAAAAAGCTCAGAGATCTTCATTCTAAAATTAAGCTTCATGGTTGCAGCCTTCCTGCTTGTTGACAATGTATTCAAATGTGTTATGATTCATCAGTATAACAAAGAATTCATGTATGCCATCTAACAGTAAACAGTATTTTATCAAGCCAACATTTCCATGCACCACGTCAAACGCTTCTAATATAATGACAAGGTTATAAGCTGACACAGGTCAAACTGGGTTTTAAAGTTCAAGATTAGTCCTACTTGATTTTAAACATTCCTCCAAATCAGTTCCTTTTGCATGTTGACACGTTTAACTACTCAAAATGTGTAATGGACAATCACAGGCCATTTTATTATTATTATTATTTATTTATTTATTTAACAATGTTTCCAAATGATTTGCATTTTTCATAATTGGACTAAAAGTATCAGGACTGAGTTTATATGAAATGTAGCCACACATTTCATATAAACTCAGATGAAATGTAGCCACACGGCATTAAGAGATGCACTTAGCACTTCAAGTGATATACCAAAACTAAAAAGAAACATAATATCTAAGAAATAATTTAGGTAACAAGACTACGTTGACATTGACGTTTTCAGTCCATCCATTATTTATCCCAGCTGACTTTAGGCAAGAGGCGGGGTACACCCTGGGCAAGTCAACAGCCCATCACGGGGCACATCACGGCCAAATTAGAGTCACCTATTAACCTATTAAGTGCATGTCTTTGGACTGGACCCACGCAGACATGGGGAGACCATGCAGACTCCGCACAGAATTCGAACCAGGAACCTTCTTGCTGTTAGGCGACAATGCTAACCACTGCGAGTGTGAGACATCCTGCTGTTGGTCTTCACAGGGCCTAAACTTTTAGTCAGGTGTAGTCAGGGGTAATGGGACTGAGTAAAGAACTGGGGCCATGGCTAAAATGTTTATTTTAACTAACGTACACACGTAACACATAACATCTGACACTCAAATAAATGAATGACTAAAACTTTGGACCCATGAGTGCCAGAGAAAACGATGGTGGTTGGTGAGACCATACTGGTTAGGAACTCATGACGCTCATGGTAAGTTTTGGTCTTGGTCCTTGTTTTAGTGATCTGTACTCTGCTTACAGGCTCATGTGGAATTAATTATTCATGCATTCTAGGGTATTGTACTGACACTGAGTTTTTGTGGGGCATGGCTTGATTAGTGTTTAAGTTTGGACTCACCTTTTGACTCCCTCGTGCACCATAGATTATTCACTCCTGCTCTCTGGTGACTTTTTCTTTCTCTCCTTTTCTTTGTGTTTTTTTGTCTCATAGGATGCTGAGTTCTACTCTGTGGACCTCGAGCGGGATAGTAAAGGTTTTGGCTTTAGCCTGAGAGGAGGACGGGAGTACAACATGGACCTATATGTGTTGAGACTAGCAGAAGACGGGGCTGCTGTCAGAAATGGCAAGATGAGGGTACGAAACCATTAAAATTGACTTTGTGAATAGCGAGTTAATTCTTTTTCTCCTTCTCTTTACGGGCTAAATTTCCTCTTTGCACCCTATTGATGAAACACCATCATTAGCCAGCCATGACAATAACATGACCTGTTTGTTTAAGGTGGGAGACGAGATCCTGGAGATTAACGGTGAGAGCACAAAGAACATGAAGCATTCACGTGCCATAGAACTGATCAAGAATGGTGGTCGGAGGGCGCGGCTAGTCCTCAAACGGGGAGATGGATCTGTACCTGAATACGGTAGGTTGCAATCATTTTCACCTCTTCCTGTAAATAACACTGCTAATGCCAGCATTGAATTCTTATTATTGTTCCAGCTGTACACACCGCAGACTAGAATAAAGCTTCTTATCTGCTTAGTGCTCCGCAGGGACATTTGAAAGAATGTTATTACTGTAAATGATAAACATTTAACAGAAAGGCACTTTTTGATCCATTAATTTAAAGTGACCTGTCATAGTTTCAGCACAAGATTGAGCTGTCAAATATTATTGATTAATGAAGAAATGGTTGACACAAAAGCATGTTCAGTGATTTGTAGCACAGATGTTTTACAGCTGACGTAATAGAGCTGCTCCAAGAGCTGCATGCTCTGCTGATGGATTATTCCTCTCACAGTTTGAGTCATTTTGTTGTATTTCTCAGGATTGTTTTCTGGTTTATCTGGGGTTTAATTCTTACACCCCCCCCCACCCTCCCGCCTCAGATGTTTTTTTGATACTGCATAAAGTGTAATGTTTTCTTGTCATTCACAACAACCCCCTTCTTCTCTCTATTAAGATGCACTGTAAAACAGCCTCTTGTCTGTTTTATTTGTTTTCTCCTCTCTATTCCTCCTTCTTTTCTCTCTGATTGTCTCTTGTTGCTGGGCTCTTCCTCCTCTCTCCAGCGATGATGGCTCCTCATCTCGCTGTTGGTACAATGAGGAATGACAAGATGGGAGAGCCCTGTTTCTACCTAATGGGCCAAAATCAGACCACGGTTTGTAGCCAAAAGTCTGTCCCAATCCACTCTCCCTGTCATCTTTTTCCTTTCAATTTTATCCACCCTTCCTCCCAGCTCATCCCACCCTGAATCCCACTTTGTGTGTGTTTGCGCGCAGGTGTGTTTACATAGTGTGCATGCTTGATGTATTGTCATGCCTGAATTAAACATTACCTAATTTAACTTCTGTGAATCCGTACACATACAAACCTTCTCCCTACGCTAGCCCAACAGTATTTTTACTGGGACTAATGTAATGTCACTGCTCATCACATGCTGCTGCTATAGCAACTTGTTTCTATTTTGGCAGACCTGCAGCCAAACACACTCTTGTTTTTTTTTGCTTTTGGTTTGGTTCTTCCCAATGATGCACATTGAGTTGTTCACCATTTTGTTTTGAATGATTTCCTAGGTGCCTGCTGTGTCGTTGATAACCCCTGCCCTACACTTGCCGATGTGTTGCACCTGCTGTTGTTGCTGACATTCACCTTGTGTCTCAACCTGCAGCCCTATAGAGAAAACACACATTGAAGTGATTCATCACTTCATGTGTATAGATTAAAACTGAATGTTACACATCAATTAGCTTGATATGAAATGAATATCAAAAAAGCACATGTACGCATGACTTCCATATCTCTGCATTGACTTCCTGTCGTATCAATGCAAGAGCTCACATGAACCGAGACAAGGAAAGTCATGTCTGCTGAACACAATAAATGTCACGTTATTGATGTAACCTCAACCTCATTGCCCTTTAGAAGGTATATCTTCTCAACAAACTTCTCCCTGTTCCTCTCCTGCAGACGGCAGCAGTGACGGGCACCCTCCCACACCCGGGGCACAAAACACTCCGGAAGTGAGAACGCTGCCACCTAACAGCAGATATCACACCTCATTGGAGTCCAGTTATCCACCAGACCTTCACAAACCATCACGCCAGGAGGAGGCTGCGCGTGGCCGAGACAGGGACAGGAACAGGGACAGGGCTGGGTCAGATCAGATGGACTACCAAGGCCGGCAATTTAACCCCCACCATCATCACACCTGGAATAACAATCACAGTCAAAGTACCCCCAGACAGCAGTCTCCAGACAACAGTAACAGCAGTAGCAGTGGCAACAAGAAGAGCCGAGGCCGCAAAGTCAAGAAGTCAGAGTCGGAGAGCGGCATCTCTAAACTCCTAAAGACTCTGAGGAAAGACAGCTCGGGGAAGAAGGCTGCTGCTGCCGAGAAAATGAGGAGTCGAGAACTCTCAAGCAGCAGTTCTACTTTGGACGGGAGGTTTCGTCAGCAGCGCCGTGGCTCCCTTGATCGCTCACCAACCCAAAAGCGTGCCTCGTCTCCTGATCGTCGGCGGGCCAAGTCGATGGACCGCAGGGCAGAGCGAGCCCATCGGGACCGTACACCTGAGAGGGAGTACGATGATGGAGGGTTCCTCACAGTCACCCCTGAACGCAAGTTCTACGAGCGAAGGCTCCTCAAGGACTCACAGATGGCTGGGCGAGTCAGGGAGACCACAACCCCAGAGCGCACCAACAACAACGGGGATTCCTTGTCTCTTTCCAGGGGCCGTACATATGATAGAGCCACAAAGAACGGCAACCTCCTGAGAGACTCTTCCTCAGAGAGGAGGGAGGAGAGATATCAGATGAACGGGACACCGGAGAGACGATACAGAGTGGAGCGGGACTCTTCCCCTGACAGCAACTACAGCAGGGACGAGCTGAACTATGCAGCAGCATCCAGACTGAAGGACTACTACAGCATGATGAAGAACAATGCTGCACACAACAATGCTGCCTACAACAACACAGGCCATAACAATAACGCAGTAGGCCACAGCGCAAACCAGCTCCCTGAGCCCAAGAGAAGGCTGTACAAAGAAAGCCCCAAAGACCTCAGCATCTAGAGCAGAGCAGAGATCCCCCTCGCCACTCTCTCCTCTATCTGAGCAAACTATGTACCATACACTGGAATTGGACTTCTGAGGATACTAACTCTTGTGCTTTATTTGGTCAACTGGTTTATTGATTGATTTGATTGACTTAACTACTTGTGATCCCATCCAGAGATTCATAAAACAGCAGGAGTACAATCCTTCTATCAGTTCATACTGGTTGTCATTGTTATAGTTATTTTGAACATAACAGAAGTTGTTGTACTATAGTAAAGGTATTGTATGTGCCTGCATATAAAATCAGTGATATTGCTTTTTGTAGGCATTGCTGGATCTAAATATTTGTTCCCTCAGAGGTATGAAACATTCTTCCAGTTGTGGTAACTTCTAACTACTAAGCTTGTTTTCAACTGTTTTTATGTCTTTTCCATTCCTGAATTGCTTTACTAAACAAACTATAGCACAAGACACTGATAGTTCACAAGAACTGTGAAAGTCACGTTGGACTTAAGGCAAAAATCTAAATTTAAGATCTGATGGTTAAAGTAGAACGATAATTATATAAATAATATATGACTTTTTTTGCATTTGCTCACTATTTATTTTTAATTTGGCACATATTCTTGAGCAAGCTTCATTAAATCTTTAAAAAGGACCAAGGTAGAGGTGCACACTGTACCTGGAAGAAGCATGCTGTACCCTTATTTGTGTTGCATCCTTGAAATGTGTGGCTGCTCCCCCTCCTTTGCCTAAATACACCCACA
The DNA here is from genome assembly GCA_036365135.1 of Miichthys miiuy. Lineage (NCBI taxonomy): Eukaryota > Metazoa > Chordata > Actinopteri > Sciaenidae > Miichthys > Miichthys miiuy. The sequence goes on along the minus strand of CM071606.1, from coordinate 12,003,612 downwards.
CACTCCCAAAATTAAGAAATGAAATCAGACAACTGATGTGAAAATTGACAATAGTGTTATTAGTTTCTCCCTTGGAGTAGGATTAGAAATGAACTTAAACACTCTGCCCCTTTGCTCCTCAGTGAGTTCTAGGAAAAGGGAAAAAACCTGACTCACTTTCAACTACAAGCAAAACTGTACTGGTAGATTCTCTGTTGCGGGAAAAAATTCGTACTTTGGATGAGTCTGCATTATGCCAGAATACCAGCTTGCAGCTGCCATAAAATATGGTTGATCAGATATGCCAAAATAAATAAAACATGTGTAAATTATCCCTGTGCAAGATGCATGTGTAAATCTAAGTGTAGTTTAACCACTTTATCTGATAGGTCTGAGCGAGAATAATCGATAAGGAATGTGCTCTGTAATCCCACAGTAATTGGTAGCCCTGTCCTCATGTTGATGATATCCACATTTGCGCACCACCTCCTAGGTCCTGACACAAAGAGCTTGTGGTTTGTTGTGTTGGTAATATATGGAGAGTCCCGGAGACGTACAGGAGATGACCAATCTGCCATGCTGAGCCATGCTGTCACGCCACTGGAGTCTGACTGCTGCTTTATAATGTGTTTTGTGTGTATTCACTGTTTTATGTTTCATTAGAGAACTAAAAATATATTGGATAAACCACAACAAATGCATTGTTTGATCACTGTTGTCGCCATGGTACTGTATTAACATAAAAAAAGAAGAAGAAAAAAAAGAAACACATTTAAGAAGTTAACCTGTTGGCCATTACATGTAAAGATTTTTTTCCAATGTAACTATTAGGAACCTGTCAAGGAATAAAATGTTGCCTTTTTCTTGTACAAAAGAGAAATTTATGAAAAACCTCAGCAGTGAGGAATGTGATATTGTGTTTATATCTCTGAAATGGACCTGATGATTTATGGGAAATATGTCGATTTACTCTGGATCAGGTATGTAAAGACATTTTAAAATGAAAGACTGTATTTGGTCAATCAGAAACTGTTTGATGGTTTGAATCTCTCTTGATGGTTAGCCTGCCTTTGTATTATAAAGCACTTGTATGCAGTCTGTGTTCTTCAAGCATTAGTTCTTGCAATGTGCTCCGGACATAATGCTGTCTCTGTGTTGATAAAAGCAGTACATGTATATGGGCCAATCTTTTTTATAAAACTATGCATATATAAATACTACATTGTTCATAGCTTTATTTGACCCATGAAGCTATACATAACATTAGTCTAAGTACAAGTAGATGTTGACTTATCCAGCTTCTTTCCTTGAGATGGATTACAATGTATATGTAGCTATCAAAAGAAGTCTGTGAATGCTATTTTTATTATCAAATAAAGTTTTCCATACAAATTCAAAAGGATTTCATATTTCTGCACAGCCGTTTTTCAGCAACGTCTCTGAAGAGGTTCTTCTTTGTACCTTCTTTTTGATCAAATCATCATTTTGGTGCAAGGTCACATTGTGTTTTAATATGCAGCTTCTTTTTTTTTTTTTTAGTGGCTTTGATTGAAAGCCTTGCTGGAGAGCTACATTTACTACATTTGATTGTGATTGTTCACACTGTTCAGAACAGTGTAAAAAAAAGACACAAGAAGTCCTATCTTATGAGTACAAGAATAGAAAAACACTTTGCACATGTATTTCATGAGGCAGGTGCGTAGGAAAGTGAGTTGACCCTATTTGTACAACACATAATGGTGCAGTATACAGAATGAAGTGACATTGTACAAACAATACAACCTCACTCCATACACTCAAACAAAAGGAAAAAGCATGTAATTTATTGTTAGAGATATATATTCTGCTGGATTCTGATTAACTTTAAAGATTATAACTGGTATTTATTTATGTATTTACAAAAAGCTAAATGGTATCTTATGGTTTCCATCTATCCAATACTCCTAATCAAATACCTCCTAATCAAATACCTTCATTAAAAGTATTAGAGCATGACTGTACCACCACAGCTAGAGAGGCTTTTCTTATTTAGTGATAAATTAAAGCAGCAAGTGATTGATTTTGTTTTTCCTTAAGGTCTCAGCTGGAGCTCGACTTCAGACTGCTCAGTACGTATAATCTGTATTCCACAAAAGATCCACCGGTATGATGGTTGCTATAGTTACGCATGAAGGTCATTACGGGAGAGATCTTAAGGTGTTTGTTTTTTCCTACTGTGAGACTCTACACAACCAAGAACTGAGGAGGAGGAAATTCCATCTTCAATTTCTGTCAGTTTCTGTCATTTATCATACTCCTCATCGTAACGTCTTTCATAACTTTGTATTCTCATAAAACAATGTAGCTATGAACAACTTATTAATAAACTACCCCATAACTGTCTGCCATATCTGCAGTAGTCAGAGAGTATTATTAAATTATTGCAGTGCTTCTCAATTATTTTCTGTTATGCCCCCCCTAGCAAGAAGAAAACAATTCGCGCCCCCCCCACTCTCCGCCGCGTCTATAAATAATATCATACTCCATTTATTCAACACAGTTAAGCAAGTAACATAAACCAGAAAAACCTGTACTCTTGTAAGTCGTAAAACGTTGCGCTGTTGCAAACATGACAGACGTAACAGGTTTGTTTACTGCACTTCATATCGCCTGCTCTGTGCAAAAAAAAAAAAAAACCTACACCAGTGGTTCCCAACCTTATTTGCGTCACGGACCGGTCAGCCCTCGAAAATTTGAAGTGAAGAGAAGACGGGGATCGCGCACTCGGCACTGGGCATTCCGGCTCTTTTTAGAGAACCGGCTCTTTTGGCTCGGCTCACTAGCCGGCCCCCTGGCATCGGGGCGCGCCCCACTATTTGAGACGGACTGAACTATTGTATGATAACAGAAAGATACTTCTAAAATCTATTGAGCAATGTTCTTTTCTCAATCGAATCTATTTAGTACTTGGTTATTAAGGAACACACCGTACACACTATACTGCAGTACTACACAGCTAATAATATTTTTAAGTATCTATTAATGTACAATGCTTACTTTACTTATTTTATTGGTGAATCCCAAAACAAACACTTAATAAATGGTTTGTGTGTGTGATAAGATGGAATAATCTTTTCCATTCCACAACCTTTGCATCAAGGTGTCTCTTGGTAATACCTATTTGTGTTATCCAATAAGTCTTTGTCTGTGTTAACCTTTAATTAATGTGATTAATATTAGTCATCAGATAAAGTTGCTGTTGTGTCATGTGTATATTCATCCCTGATTAATATCATAATCCCTTAGGTAGGCCAAGTTCTAAGTCCAAGGTGACCTGTGATTGAAATGAGATTACAGTAGCAAAGCCTCTACATGAGAAATTCAAACCCTATTCTTAATTTCTGTATTGTTCTAAGTGTCTGTACAATCAATTTCTGTAGTATAAGAGCAGTATTCGCTAAAATAACAGCTCTAAAAGTAGAAATTGACTCGACATAAATGCATTCTGAATAGGTCATTCACATTTATTCATTTAATTAAATATACTACATTCATAAGAACTTTGCCACCCAAATTGTAAGTAAAACATAAACAGGATGAGTCATTTGCAAAGTGCGTTTTATTTTACGTTGCCTTGATTACATGCCTCTACATTCAAAAATAAGCCAGTATCATTTAGGATCCAACTGTAAAAGATTAACATTTTTTCCCTTTCCTCTGAGGAAAAAAAAAATCTCATAGATAGTTAAGTTGGATATTCTGTACATACAGGAAAAACTCTGTAATGGGCTGACCTTTCCTGCAACAGTCTTTAGGTTGAACCAACTCGTTTGTAAAAATACAAAAAGGAAGTTGTAGACATTAGCCTTCAGTCGTTTCCCGGGGGGAGCAGAAGTCTTCTTCTTGGATAGTGGATCATGGAGCCTGTGTTGACAGCCTTTTTATGCAGGAGACACAGAGCTGGAGGCAGAGGAGGCCTCGGTCTTGGCAGAAGATGCTCCCTCCTCCTCCTCGAAGGGATTCTTGCCACAGCAAAGGGTGGTGATCATGCAGTTACGGAACTGCTTGTTCATGCAGATGTAGATCGCGGGGTTGTAAACAGCGCCACCCTTAGCAAAGAAGGCCGGGAGGGTCATGAAGACTGGTCCGAATTCAGAGCCTTGATGTGTGAAGATATACCAAGCTGTACCGGCATAGGGGTACCACATAATTATGAAGGCGACGACCATCATTACGACCATGCGGGAGACTTCCCTCTCAGCCCTCTGGGTGGTTTCAGACTCCTGCTGGGCAGCAGCAGCCTCCTTGACAGCACAGAGCAGACGGCCGTAGCAGAAGAATATAATAAACATTGGAGTTAGAAAGTGGCAGATGAACATGTAGATGACAAAGGACTCATTGTTGAAGCCTTCTGCACGTGTGTAGTAGTCGACTCCACATGAGCACTGCATGCCCTCAGGGATGTAGCGAGACCAGCCAATGAGAGGGGGCACGGCACAAGCATTTGCCATTACCCAGGTGAAGGCCAAGCCCATGATTGCGTGATTCTCCCCAAAGCGGAAGTTGGCGATGGGCTTGCAGACAACCACCCACCTTTCAATAGCCAGAACAACCAGTGACCAAAGCGAGATTTCACCACCGAGGGTAGCAAAGTATCCTTCCAGATTGCAGCCAAGGCGTCCTAGGACGAAGTAGCCGTGCATAGAGGTGTACATCGTTGTGGTGAATCCTCCAAACACCATGAAGAGGTTAGCCACTGCAAGGTTCAGCAGGATGTAGTTTAGAGGGGTCCGGAGCTTCTTGTTTTCGAGTGTGGTGTAGAGAGTGAGGAAGTTGAGGGGAAATCCAAAGAGGATGAGCATGAACATGTAGGCACCCAGGCCAGCATAAGCTGCTGGGCTGACAAGGTAGTACTGAGGGTATTCATAAGGACTCCGGACAATGCCGGTGGTATTAACCATAGGGACATAGAAGTATGGTCCCTCCGTGCCGTTCATGGTTGCGGTTTGCGGTTGCGATCAGCCCTTCGGTGGTGTTTCTTCTGGCTGGGAGATAGACACAGAGAGAGAGAGAGAGCGATGGAGAGGGACCTTGCTACAAATGGACCCAGGTCTTGCTTTTAAAGGCACACCTTGGATTATCACTTTCCAAATCCGTCAGCACAAAGTGATTTAGGCCACAGTTAATATCTAATCTAGCCACCACTGCAAACATAACTGACCACTCATCAAGATATTAAGGTTACACCTGCTCATGCCTATCATGGAGCTATTTGATAACTGCTTATTTTAAAGCATGATTATAACATGGTACCTCAAATAGATAATTCATCTTCTCATGTAAACTTTATTCAAATTGAGACTGTATTGTTGCTGTATAGTTTCTGTGCACAGTTTACAGGTCTCTCCATATTTGTTTGGCTTTCTTCCAGGTGCGTCCAACTCCTCAAGCAAAAATGTTCAGGTGGAGGACATGTAGCACCCTATAATGTAATAATTTCCGGAAAATGTAATAACGCCTGAAAATGTAATAAAATTTGCACTTAACTCGATTGAAAATGTAATAAAACCCAATAATGTAATAACTTCACCTATAATGTAATAAAATATCCTGACTGATATTAACATTTTAACCGATAATGTAATACTTTATTACATTATTGGGAATTTATTACATTTTCAGGAGGGTTTTTTTTTTTTTAAACTGATTATGTAATACTTGATAGATAATGTAATCTATATCTAAGAATGTTATATGCACCGGATTTGAAACAACTGATTTTTTAAATAATTAATTCAGACTAAATATAATTTTTTCTGGAAAAGCAATACTTTTATTCTGCACCCTCTAAATGCCCAGTGGGTGTATTATTTTTGAAAAAATATAGCTTTTAATAAACATTCTCCATATTCAAACTTCTAATTGAATGTAACATGTGGTCAATAACAAAAATCTAGCCTGTAGACTTTATTATCATATTCTACCCAACTATTTTCTGATAGACATCATAACCTATTTAAAGAAGTAGGCAAGCCTTGGCTAAAGTATCAAGAAGTTAACATCAGTAGCCACATGGTCAATAAAATCTAGTCTAAACTATCCTACCAATCAAAATTTTTCTGGTATCCTACAGAAATCTGAAGGTATTGATGTTGAGACATTGCATACTCACTTACCAAGTGATCATATACAGAGAGAAAGCTTCATTGCTGCTGGACATATTTTCAGCTAGCCACCACTGAAAAAGACCCTGATCGTGTTCTCCCTTGCAGGCCCTCTAGTGGCCAGGATACCGGCGCCCAAAATTAATTAACATATCAAAAGCATAATTTTTATAACGAAACTAGTGACTGTATAATGGAAAATCCGATATAAACATGTTACTGACATTACCAGCAGATAGCGTTGCAGAAATTATGTCACGTCTATAAAACGGGATTTAAATCTTTAATCTTAGAAACAACATACAACTTCAGAAACCCTGTATAAACCCCAAAAAGGAGTTTGAAAAATAACCATGTCAGCTGTCATCAAGTTTTGTCATTTTGATGCTACATTTTTATTTAATATTTATTTATACAAGTAAATCTCAAAATATACTATAAGTATGACAGTATGTTGTCAATTTGACATTGAAAGTGATATAATAACCATTTATGAGTGGATATGTAGGCCTATGTTTATGTCAGGTGTCACGTAATGTGTATGTAGGTGTTATGAATGCTTATGTATATCCTCTTCAAATGAAGTGTTACTTAAAGTTGTTTTGTTTTATTATAACATTATGTTATAACTACTGTAACTTCATATATCCATCAAAGTCATGGAGGTTTTAGTGAGAGTTGTCACTCAAGAAGTACAAGAAGCCAAAATTACTTCTAAATTTGCAATATGACAGTCACACATTATTCGTAGGCCTAGTAGACCGACAACTACAATGATTATTTTCATTATGAATCTTCCTATACTTGATTAATTAATTAGCCTAATCATTTAGTTTTTGTACAAAATGTTAGAGAAAAAATATGCATTGTGTTGTCTCCAACTGCTGTTGCAAAGATAACCAAAGATAATTCAATTTGCTGTCTTATTACAAAGAAAAGCATCAAATCTTCCAACCACTAACAAATGTTGTGGCATTTAGCCACAATCTCTTTATTTCATCATTCTTAATAAATCTTTTAAAACTAAATAAAGTAGAAAATACCCTAATCCTTCAATAATTATTTCTAACTATGTTGAAATGCAGAATTGGGGAAAAAAGTACAAGCCATTTTAGCCACTGCTGTGATACACGCCTTGTTAAACCACAGAACTACTTCACAGACATTAAAACTTTCTTCCACTGGAGTGCCCTGCCCAAGATAGCAGCAGAAGATAACTTTAAAAAAAAAAAAAAAGTCTATATCACTGTCTCTTGTATTAATGTGTGGTAAGTGGGTATTTCTCTGTACTTTATTGAATGTAGAACAGAGGCAGTGGTGTTGCTGAGTGGTGGACCGTCTTAGCTGAGGGTAAAGAGCTCAGCACTTTCCTAATGGGTGTTGTATTAAAGAGATTTGGGGCTTATGGATGTGTTACTCTCACAGGTCTCTAATGGACTTAATGTCGCAGAGGGTCACTCTCACTCAACAGGATGCTGCTGGGTTTAGATGTGATACCTCTTTTTTTTTTCTTTTCTCTCTCTCTTTCATTTTTTATGTTAAAACATTTGTTTATGAATGTGTAACATAAATTGTATGAACTTTGGCAAACCATGAATTAGTCACACTTGCATGTATGCAACTAGGCCTTCATGGGAGCCCATTAAGGTGTCACTAGTTTTTAATCAATATTAAGTAATATTTTAATTAACATGTATGCATAAATGCTTTGTAGATTTGCTAGGATGTTTTTATTAGACAGAACATTACAGGAAACATTTGACAATGTTATGGATTAATGTTATGTAATTTTCCTCCATGTTGAAAAGGATAATAGATAAATAATAATAAAGTGTGAAACAGTCATTGCTATGTTTTTGGTGTCTTGTTTATTACTGAAAACTGTTTTTCTAAAGTAATTAGGAGGCTGCATTGTGGGGAACAAAAAACTACAAGGTTAAATAAATGATAAATAAAAACAACTGAAAATATGAAAGACCTTTGCTGATAAAACCTCTTGAACAGGATGTCACAGGGTTAAAAACATAAATTCAGTGTTTCCAATTAATTACCTGGTCTGTAGGGGATAGATTTCATAATAAAGTAAGAGATCCGACATTGTGTTTTACACCTTTGCTTCTGCAAAGCATCTCAGTCTGTCCCTAGAGGGTCTGAGGTCCACCCACCACAGTCTGACAAATTCTTTACGCACTGAAATTCTTCCCTTTCGATAATAAAAGCATACATCATGCCAATAGAGCAGTCAATATATAAAAGTATTTTTATTCTGCTGTGTGATAAGGCAAGATTTGTTTTTATACTGAAAAATGGTGGCATGGTAACTTGAAATGGTCCAGGAAAATAACAAAAAATGTTTTCTTTTTGAATAAACTGTGCTCTCTAGTGGATAGTAAATGACATTGACTATGTGTGTAATATAACAACCAATTTACAGAAGCAGACGCTTGTTTTTTGTTTTTAATTAATGGGCTGTATCAATTCAATAAAATAAATGACATCTATAAATCTACAGATGTTTAGGCTACTAAGAAAGAGAACTAGCAGAGGAGAAATATGACTGTACTGAAACAGTTTCGTGATGCATGTTTAAAAACTAGGCATGAGTTCAGGTAAAAAGTGAATTTAAAAACTAGACTTCCCAAAGAAGTTTCTTATTTTCAGGTCATGGGTGGCCACTTTACTAAAAGGAATATATGATTGTAAGCTAAATGAAATATCCTCAAGTATCTTTGGATTTTGGACTGTTTTGGTTGGACAACACTATTTGAAGACACCACTTGGGGATGTTGTGACTGGTGTTTTTAACTTGTTTTAAATATTTTGTAGACTTTTTGAACCCCTAGTCTAACACCAGATATGTAAAAACCCAAAGCAGTCCAAAACAGCATTGGCCTAGATTTGTTTTGTTTGATTTTAGATATAAACAAACTAAGTCTGGGATATAGGCCTATGTACTTGAAGTTAAACTAAGGCTATTAAACTATACAAAAGTGAGTTAAAGACAAAACCAAGCTGGAGCTGGTAGGTGAGACCTGAGAATTACAATGTCTACTCCAGATATGCATCAACATGTTGTAAAGGATTTACAGATCCAGGAGGAGATCAGCAGAGACCTTCTGTTGAGCTGTTAAGTCTCAGATCTGCAGATCTGCAAGTGTTTTGCTGCCCTCCTCAGGAAGCTAAAATAAGCACACATAGTCTGATATTATATTGATCCATGGCATCTTTAAAAAACAACAATCACTACAGCTGTAGTTTTCATATTAAGGTTTTATATTTTTAGAAATATATAATATAGGACCCCACAAAAAAGCAGCATCTAGTTGGGGCCACTCATCATGAGTTGTTAGCAGTTCCACCACAAAATTATTTCTCCTCTAAACTTCTCAGATGGTTTCATTTGGTTCATTTAAATAACTAATAGACTTAAAAGACAAATACAAATTTGCGCAGGTGATGTCCTTACCGTCCATATGCAAACACCCAGCTACAACAGTAAAATGCGACTTACACGTTGATGTATCAGTATTAACAATCTAATAAGTTTTCATATACAAAACCATGTCTGTCACAGGAGGCATTTTCCTGCAGGATTTTTATGTTTGCCTTTAATACTTTCAGCACATTTAGCTGATAATACTTCTACTTAAGTAAGAGTTTGAGGGGCACAATGGTGGCTCAACTGGTGGCACGTTTGTTCCATGTACATTGGACTAAAAACTTCCTCTATCGTTAGAGAAGTTGATCATATTTTATCTGATACTTTATTGTCTTTCTACATTAACCAGGATCCAATGTGATATTTGTGTTGCACTTGTGAACTCTTTTGTTTCAAGTAAATGTAATGAACCAGCTACATGAGCCACCATAATGTCACAAAGATGATGTTTCGTCTGGGACTCCTGTACAAAGGCTGGCTGGCTGATTTCCACTGAAAATGGACAGTACTGTAGTGCCTAAACCTTGAGTTTACTGTAGATGCCTCTGACAAGACCCTCTCTAATGAATAATACACCAAGATTCAGCCTTACCCTTATGAATAGTGCATGACTTTCTCTCCAAAAGAGAAACACGTATAAGCACAGGAGATGTACTGTTACTGCCTTGAGGTGTGCTAATGTGTAAAGTAGACAAGGTCTGGAGGAAGCACTGTTTAAAATCTTATCAACACTATGTGAGAACAGTCCTGACAGCAGATTTTATATAGCAAAACACGGGTTACCATATTGTTACTAAACTTTCTCTTCCTCATGTGTATTATTTTCTCTTCAACCTGAGAGCCGTCATTCAGTCCATCACCAGTTCTGGGGTTGTCAATCCTAGCTACATTTAGAAATCACTTACTTCATAGCAACCTTTTTATATCGCATGTATTCAACAAATAAAACTTTGACTATGTTCAAAAAGACGCAGCTTCACGGTCTGACTTTTTGCGTATGAAGATGACTGTGGTTTTTGGAGGACAAATGTGTGGGCAGAGTGTGATGCTCTCTCACTCTGCCCACAGGAACTCTCTTGCTGAGTGACCGGTAGAGAGGAGGGAACACTGTGACCAGGACATGGCACTTTCCACACCACCAGCTCCCACATACATTTCACACTGAGAGTTATAAATCATCAGGCCCGTAACAGCAAAAATAACATCAGCTGGTGTCATGGATGTCAAGATTCATTTTGTAGTTACATTGTCCAAACAATAAAAACTCACCGCTTAAAATAATCTTTGATGCCCTTTGTTTACGGACTGCAACTAAAGATCATTTTCATTATTGAGTTATCAGTTGGAGAGCAGCAACAATCAGTTGATTAATCAATTAGTCGATTGAAAGAAACTACTTTGATCATGGATTTATGGTTTTAGTATTTTTCAAAGAAAACATTCCCACGAGCTGACACAAACATGTGTCTATGATTTAATTAAAGAATTGATAGTTAAATCTATAAAAATCAGAAAAATTGAAAAATGGACAAAGTGACATCTTCAAAAAGTCTTTTTTTTGTCTGTATAACAGTCCAAAGAACTAAAATATTCTGTTTACTACAACATAAAACAAAGCAAACTCTCACATTTGCAACCAGCAGTTGTTTTTTACATTCTCTATGGGTGGGATAAAATAGCAAAAATAGGACAGACAATACGCTTAAAATGCAGACAATAACAAAAAGCTAAATAACCATATAGGTGTGTCACATACAAAGTCATTTATAATGTTGCTGTCAACAATTGGGTTTGGGAAATCTGGAGCAAATGACGTGCGAAAGTTGTGTTGGGACGAAATAATGTGATTTGAGCAGGTGTGTGTGCGAGGGGGTTCACTTGCCACCAGGGCCATGTGTGATTGATAGTGTTAGACAGACAGCGATATAGAGTTCCCACGATTCTGAAAGAACAGAACGGATTAATGATGAATAACCGTTTGTCAAATTGATGATTGATTACTTGTTTAAGGGCCGAGTAATCGGTAATTGTGGTCTGTTCAGCATTAATTTGCTTCTCAGTAAGCTTAGGTATAATCACACACAAACTTCCCATTAAAAACAAACAGTCCACTGGATACAGCAGACAATTAATATTATATCTTGCCAACATTAGACTCTTCTTTCCCTGTACACAGGACTGTAACTCAATCAAAGCTTCATGCAGAAAGGCAGTTGACTGATAATCTCTGCTGCTGCACAGGCTTTCAGGATGTTTACCAGCAGTGGGAGCTGTTAAGCTTCAGTATACTGCTTGACATGCAATCGTTCATATTCTGCATTATTGTTGACTCTACAGCAATCAGCTGAAGAAATATTTGCATCTTATTGCTGAATTAGCAGCACCATTTCAGGACGGCAGTATTTAACACAACGTCAAGCCGCCTCTTTTTAATGGATTTATTTACATTGGTCGTAACGGCAGCGCTTCTCTCGAATCCTGGTGCATTGCAACTGATGTATGTCTGTGTTTCTTTAACTAAACTGATGTCTTTTACACCATCACTGCTATTATTGTGCGGAGGGGGATGTGTCAGTACACTCAGCAGGCAGTAATGTATGTCAGATGGACCTCTCAGATCCTCCCCTCTTATCAAAGACTGCTGTTTGTCAGGAATAGCATCCGGGCCCCATTCAGTCACCTTAAGAGAGCAGAAGATTAGGTCAGAGGTGTTGTTAACTGCTTTATTCACTGGAGATCTGCAGGAAATCAAATCACACCGCATCAACACTCTCATCCGAAATGAGGGGAGAGTATTTGACAGACTGGTGTGTCAGGCTCTGCTTTACCTATTTGCATTTGTGTACTGATCCCTGGTGTGCAATCAAATGTACAGCAGCTGAAACCTGCATGTGACAGATCTCTTCAAAAAGAGAACGAGTACATAACTACCACTACCAGCTTACAGTGTTTCTCTCTGGTCAGTCAGAAGTGTTAACAGCAAGCAGTAAGTCTGTTCTTTCTCTCTTTCACTATCCTCCGATTAGCCTTGATTTGGCCTCTCTTCCTTTCTGTCTGTTTATGGTAGTCTTCCAAGCACACACACACACACACACACACACACACACACACACACACACACACACACACACACACACACACACACACACACACACACACAACATTCTGTCTGTGGTGACGTTTCTGTGACTCCATCTTACCGCCCATTGTTCATGTTTGACAACTGCAAAGAAATTAGCAGTCTTTGGCATGATTCATCATCTTTCAATCGACTGGTTGCTAAGGTGATGAATTCACGGTGTATGTGCAGAGTGCTGAAATCCTGTAGAGTGTGTGGAGAGCAGTGTCCTCACTTTGACACACACACACACACACACACTGACTAGGTGGTGATTTCAGCGGGACTAAAAACGTTGGGGTTCTTTCCTCTCCTGGTTGATGTTAGAGGGTTCAGAGGAAAAGAAGCCCCAGATGCTGGTGGTTAAACCTCTCACTGTGCGCACAAATGTCACTCTCATCAGCAAACACTTCCAGACACACACACACACACACAGACACACACACACATCCAAACACGACACCTCCCACGCTCTCATCTGCACACGATCACACAACAACCGCTTCAAAGCCACACATATTCATCAGCCCTCTCTAAAGTCCTTTTTATCATATCTCATCACTCACATGCTCAACAGCCACACAGATTTTGGGGGGTTGTAAACTAGAGTATGGCAGGTAGTAAGATAAACACCTGGGTCAGGCTTGATACCAGCAAGTTGGCTTTTGTCATACAGTTAGACTTGTATGGATAGCTTTTCTGCCTCGCCTTCAGTGTACTGTTGAGGGGCCACTTTGTTGATTTCCAACCTGAATCTTGTGTGATGTGGTGCACACATAAAATCCAATATTCCTGATTGCTGAACTACAGATGTGCCAAAATCAGCCAAAGCTGGACTAAAACCCATCCAAAGCTAATAACAGGAGCTGACTCTCAGTCCAAATCATTTTTCCACACCACCAAAACCTCTGCTAAAGATGGCAACACATAACTAAAACAAAAGCTTTTTGACGAGGGTCCCTTTAGAGCTGAACGATTAGTAGATGAATCCGTTGATTGAACATTTTTCAGAAACTATTTTGATAATTGTTTTGATGATTGTTTGATTGAAAACGCCAACCATTTTGTGGCTTCTCCAAAAATAATGTGAACTGAATATCTTTCGACATTTGAACGTCACCATGGCCTTGATAATGGTTCAATGTCGCACTGTATATTCCCTATATATTCTGGAAATGTACTGAGATTTGATTTAGATATGTACTGAGCATAACATTTTGCTGTAATGGTGTGCAAATGACCTAAAACAAGCCTTTCTACACTAAAACTTTCTTGTTACTTGTTACTCTGCTGACATACACATCTATATATCTATATCTATATCTATATCTATATGCCTGTAATACGAAAATATGAGACAATATATTGGTCTAGCCCTACAGGAAACCTTTGCAAAAATCTAAAATGAACATTTTCGCTTTGGTTTGCCATGATTAAAACACTGCACAAAGCACATCGAGTTATCTGGCAGAAACTACAGATTGTATGTTCACTTGTGTATTTACAAAAACACATTCAAGACTGCCACAACGTCTCCAGTCCTGACAGTAGTACTGATTTTTAACGAAGCATCTTCCTTAACCATATCATCGTTTTACTATAATTAGAGTCTAATATTACAACAGATGCATCTACCACTGCCATCAGCGACTGGCATCGCACTGCTTCCAAATGCAAGACACACAACAACAACAGTTGGACGTGTTATTATTTAACTCTTTCTCTGCATGCATAATGTCTCTTCCTGACATGTACTGTTTCGACAGGATCAGAGTTGTGTTTCATTTCTAGTCATCACAGGTCAAAGGAAACGGGGGTTTTGTCAAGTGAGGGGCATGAATAAGAGACTGTTTGAAGCTGGCCTATGCGCATCTGCATAGATGCATTATTAATTCCATGCGTTTGGTTCCTTCATGAACAGAGCAGTAATCCATTATGCCACTGCACTCATCATCTACAAGATGATCTTCAGTTCAAAACAAAATTCTTATTCATGCGTGACTGTTAGACCAACTCAGTACCCCAATTTTCCACCACAGATTAGTTTTGGTGAACCAGCATGCTTGTAAGTTTTGCAGACATTAATCATCGGGCTCATAATGTGGCGTGAACAGTGGAAAGTGGGCGAAGATGAAAACGTTTAACCAGGATATGCATCAGTGGAGCTGCCGCCCCAAATTTGTCAAATTGGTCTGCAATTTAGAGGAAGTGAAGGGAAGATAGAGTTTCAAACATGTCAGAGAATTAACACAATTTCCAATTAAGGCTTTCATTTCCTTAATGAGAGGGAGGGACGAGTGCAGATTCAGAGACCGATCAGCAGATGATGGATGGGCTCCTGAGGGGTGTGACTAGGAATAAGCTACAAAGGCTTTACACCCCATCTGCTTGGCAACCTCATTTGACTCCTCTAGAGACGACATGCCGTTACATTAACTTGACTTGTGAATAAAATGTTTTAAAGAAGTATTTTCCTTTAGGTATGCATAAAAATTAAGTGTTTCACTGTTCTAAATACCTGAGGTAACACTAGAAATGATCAAGCCCTCTTTCTGTGTCAAGAGGACTTTGTGTTTTGCTGACTCACTGTTATGAAACGCTCCAGCATTTCTCTCAAGGCTACAAAGTCTGACAGCTATATTTGAGGAGTTTCAGCTACAGCCTGAAAGTTGATTGAAGTCTGCTAGTTAGCCAAAGTTCCCTACAGACACAGCAGGGCCAGAAAGCCTCAGGTCTGTTTATTGAATTACATGGGAGGAGGGAGGGGGTCTGATAATTGGCATAGGAACTGGCCTGCTGGAAAATTGACTGTGACCAAGTGAGAATCATGTGAGTTTGTCTGCATGACCAGCTAATATAGGTGCAGAAGGGGATCAATGCAAAAAGATCAAACTCACACATAAAAAGGGTCCACATAGTTACTTTCAAGCAGCAGGGCGAAAAATGCTTTGGCTGCGGGGCTGTGCTTAGCGGCTGAACTTCGAATTGAACGCTAATATCAGCATGCTAACATTCTTATAACAGCAATGCTGATATTAAGAATGTGTAATGGCTACCATGCTGACCACCTTAGTTTAGCATGTTAGCAAGTGCAGCTGGGGCTGATGAGAATGACATTCGTTTCGCAGGTACTTGGTCATAAAACAAAGACATTGTGACCCGATGGTGACACTAGATAAAAAGCCATTCCTCGAGCCTTTCCTTTCCCAGTTTACCTTTTTTGTAAGTTGCTTTGGATGAAAGCGTCAGCTAAATGAGTAAATGTAATGTAATGTAAAGCTGTGCTGCTAGCATGGATAAATAGGTAATGTTAGTTCAGAAGGAAGTCTAAAGGCATGCACACTGTTAGTAGTTTACTTTAATCACAAGCCACCTTCAAGCTAAGACATTTGTTGACAGGAAACTAATCAACTAATTTTAAAATTGATTAACAGGTTAAGTAGTAAAATAAATTGGCTGGGCTGGCTTTGAAATACCATCAAATATTATATAATATATTAGTGTTGGCCTCAAAAGTCCACTTTTGGTTTGGCTTACAAAAAGCCCAAAATGTAAGGATTGGGTGTGTTTCTTTGTTTTATTGTTGGCTAGAAAAATGTATAAATGGCATCTTAAAAAAAAGGTTGATGGGTATTTTTCATTATTTTCTGACATTTCATTAAAATCAATAACATATATACTTAGACAGTCATTTTATAGACCAAACAAATGTGCTATTAATAAAAATAAATATACAGAGTAATCCATAATTATAACAATAATAATAATAACTGTGTGATACAGTCCTAGTACAATCAAGCCAATGCAGCAGTCAGACTGTAATCTGGCAGGCTCACACTCATACTCTGCTGGTCTTCACTGCTGCTGTGTGCTAAAGCTGTGTGCTTCTACCTGCTACATGCAGCTGCTGTTGGTGGTTACACCTCCTCCACCCCACCACTCCTGCCCCATGTTTTGGTTTCTTATTAATCATACATTCACTGGCATTTCTTGCCTTGTGCATTATGTATATCTCATCTCAGTGATAGATGTCTGCTCAGTCCTGTTCTGTTACCCTCTGCATTCTCTGCTGCTTGTATGCTTGAGAGGAGCATCTCTTTTCCACCCATCAAATACAAATATAAAGCCATTTGTAGCTATAAATGGTCCAGTCTCCTTTGAGGCAAGTGTTCCTGAATTATTTAACCCTACTGCACGTTGACAGTGGTCACAGTCAAGAATAAAAATCAAACGTCAGAATAACCATATAGCATTTTAGTTAACCGTAAAGGTCCAGTGAGTAAGATTTAGAGGACTCTATTTACTATAATATGAAAGAAATGGAATATAAAATTATATCTATGTGTATAATAACCTGAAAATAAGAATCATCATGTTTTTATTACCTTAGAATGAACCTTTAATATCTACATATGCTGTGGGTCCTCTTCCACCATGTTGAATCGCCCAGAAAGGACAAACCAAACACTGGCTCTAGATAGTGCCTTTCATATGTTCCACTTGTTCACAGCCACCATAGCTTCACTTTCACACGCGAACGGAGAGGATGAGGAGAGGGGTAGCAATTAGCTACACTGCTAGATAACAAATGCTACACATGTGGACCTTTAACCGATCAGCACGTTGTTGAAAAGGAGGTGTTAATCCTGCATTAGCCACAAGACAGATTGGCATTTCCAACCGTTTTCACCAGACAATGAACATAAATAATGTTTTACACACGTACATGTGCTATCATTTCTAACATGGATGGACGTTTTCATTTTTAACTTCGCTCTCTCTGCCTGCCTTTCGAAAAAGGCAAATGTGCATTACAGAACGCCTAATGAGTTTACATGTGGTGGCTGATCAAAGCTGGATCAGATGAATATTTATTGTTCATGTGTGTGTGTCTGTCTGCGTCCTTTTGTTTGTGCATGCGTTCGATTGAAAAGACTCTCTAGTCATAAATGAAAGCTGCGCTTGTGATGCATCTTGTGATGTGTGTCATGATTATGTACGGCCGCTGTTGAAAGGTTTAAGCCTGCTATTTTAAACACAACGCGTAAAATAAAAGCACTGCACACATGCATGCTCCCATCTTTGTCATTACCTCACATGTAAACACACACAACTGTGCCACTTCTGTCTCATCATATTCGCTTACTTACTGACACAACCCATATTAGATAATACCTCTTAAATTATGTTGCCAAAAATATAATAGGCCCATCAGTAATCCCTGAAAGGAACAGAACTGAGTAACCCAAATGCTAACATGATCATCCAGTACTTAGTTGCGTAAGTGTTGGTGCTCGCGTACACACAGTGGTTAGATACTGTTGTCTGTCACCCTTGTTTTCTTGAATCTTGTGATTCTGCTGCTGCACAGTATAATCTCTATATTTTCAAATCTGTTTGCTATCCCTAAAGCTCTGTGCTCATCCAGGAGACAGCTCCTCACTGTCTGGTAAAGTGACAGTGTCTTACAGATCATGGCCAAACAGTGTGCTCATGTCTGCTGAGCTCAGAGTCTTACCAAGTACCAGTCTGCCCAGTTTAATATTCCAGACACCCTCCATATGAGCTCTTTCCACTAACACAGCCTTGATTCATGCCTTGCTCCGGCTTTATCCAGGCTTTCAACGGGCCTGCAACACCCAACAGTCGGTGTGTGTGTGTGTGTGTGCTATGTTCAATGTTTTAAAGAAGTCTCACTGTTTGTTTTGTTCCACCAAATGTGAAACAACAACTGATTTCAACTGGATCATGTGGCTCAAAAGTGTTTGGCAGAGGAACACAGCAAAGGCACTGTGATAAATCATGACATGAAACAGAGCACAGCGCTCCCTGTGTTCCCTTCATCTATTTTTTCATACCAATTAACACACTGCCTATCACATCCATCTGCTATAGTTCATTTGATTCTGTGTACATTTCAAAAACAGCAGGAAAAATTAGACCAAAAAGCTGCTAGTTGGACTTGTAACACAGCCTTATTTTAGCACGAATGCAAATCTCAGCAATAAAAGCAACTGTACGAGTAAGGTAACTCTCTTCTGCTCATTGTTTATGCTTCTTGTTACTGTACGATTGGAAAGGTCTCTGGAGCGAGCATGTTTTAGAAATCTATCTAAAATGATTTATCTCCAGTTAAGCCATTCCCTGTTGTAGCAGCCGCATGGGCACCGTCAGTGATACTACAGTCCTTTGATGTCAACTAGCACAAAATAAAACATTTATTCAGCTACATTAATATGGGTTTTCCGTCCTCTTAAAGGATGCAAAGAGATGCTGATATGCATGAGAGAGAACATTTCAGACTAAGCATGAGTCATGTTGGTTAATCCGTAGCTGCTCACAGCAAATTTGTCTCTCTGGTTACAAAATGTTTTTTTTTTTTTTTTCTTTAATTAGTATGATCTTTTAAACAAGAAGTACTGAACTTTCTACTAACTGCAATGCTAACAAAAATATAACAATTTACCTCAAACAACAATGTTATGCTGAGAATGAGTCCTTCATCCAATCTCAATGTTAAGCCTGACACTTCCTTTCCTACTGATATGTCTATATGCAACAGACTATTATTAGGTGGTGTGCACTATGGAACAATTTCCCCATTATTATATATCAATATAAAAGCTGTTTTAGATAAAAATAAAATAAAATCCTATTGGCTATCACCTGGTGATGATTTATCCTGCAGGGGTAATGAACAATGTTTCTAGGATTTCAGCTAGCAGATATACAGTAATTTAGATAAAGCATATCCGGGCTAAGCCTTCCTCTGCTTCCCCTGTTTAGCTTAACTTGATATGTGAAAATCATGAGAAAGACACTTTTCTCCTAATTTCAGATATCTGCATATAACTTACAAAAAAATACTAATAATATAAAGTTAAATGACATGGAATGTTGCAATCAAAGCCCACTCAAACGTGAAAAGCAGGAAACAGAACACTTCCAGTGCCAACATCTTGGTCCTTCACCTAAAGATTGTGCATTCTTATGCAGATTTATTTTGGGAACCTCTAACAAATTAAATACCTAAAAAGTCAATATACTGAATCCATGAAATTTTACTCTGCCAGAAATCAGGCAACCTCAACTACAATGACCCAATACAAGCAGATTGACCTATACTGTAGATCTATGATGTTGACAGATTTTTTATCATTACATGGTACATAACACCCAAACATATCCATTATGAATACAATAAACATCCTGGTAGAACGGCCTTATACAATACCACAATGCAATTTAAACATAAAAGCTGTGACCAACCAAAAAAACTCATAGGCCAAGGTCAGTGTGGCAGACGCGGCATGCAGAAACACAAGATAATAACACCAACAATAATCAACAGCAAAACTGTCTCTTCACAAAGAGGGTTTAGTGAAAACTCTGAGACGAAGGAAACTTTCGTTTTTCAGCTCAAGGAAGAGAGGGTGACTTAAACTACAAGACAGTTACCATGGTAACTGACTCTGTTAACCTAAACTGTTCATTTGCAACAAACCCTGGGTTTCTCCCGGTCTCCCCTCCCACTTATGGAGCCAGACGCACTGTTTTATTTCCCCTTTGATTCAAACTGTATCAAAGCACGTATCAAAGTGCATTAATTAGCAGCAGTTTACTGTATGTCAGAATTGTGTCTAAAGTTACCGCTTTTATGTGCTGTCAGTCATTACTCTGAATGTTGTCTTTTGCTCACACATTCAAATATTACACATCAAGAATAAAAACCTCTGCATGTCTTTCTTTTTTTCTTTTTTATAACACTGTGACTCTAAAGACTGTCGGTTTGTTAGAGCAGTTCCACTAAAATCTTTATTGTGTTATCTCAGTTGAAACCAGTGACAGTAAATATGGATTATTATTAGTTATTTATGTCATTGGTTTGAACTGTAAAAATCGGTATGAAGCTTTAGACCCGTAGGATCAATTCTATCTTCATCACTCATGACGCAATGTCACACTGCTCGTAGCTTTGAAGGTGAGGTTTTTGAAATAGGCTACATATAGTCTGAATATGTTTTAACAGCATTTCAATGAATTTACTACATTTGTTGAAGTACCTGATATAAAGCCACTGAATCCAAAATAGATCCAGATAGATGTCTAAAAATTTTTTTAAATCTGCTGTATTTTAACCCCAAATCACAAAACACATTATTACTGGATCAGATATATTCTTTAAATCTTAAACTACATTTTTCATCTTCAGTTTCTGGCTCCTGTGTTTTGCACCCCTCAGATTAAAGCTGAATAAATCTATTAAAAATATAATGTAGCTTACAGCCTAATACACATATCTGGTAAGTGATGAATAAATGGACTGCACTGGATAAAACTTTTTTATGTTAACTCACTCTTTTATGTGCTCTGACTCAGGCTTTTTTTTTTTTTAAGATAAATGTGCACAGTCTGCATACACATGCATTAATATCTCCAAGTCCACTTAATTAAAATGGAGGCTCTGCATCTGGTGCCTCCATTGATGATGATGATGATTTTGCTTCCAGGCCCCAGAGCAGGCACCCATACATAGACAACATAAAGTAACGTTAGGTTGTCCTCATGTAAACACAGTTTTAACATTGATGATTTATCTGTTTTTCTCAGATATGCAATATAGTTGAAAATAAACGTATTGTACATATTGTACAATAACAATGAATGATAAAATGACAATAAATTACAATGAATGATAAGGGAATAATTTTGTCAAGATCTTGAGATAACAAGACTTGGTTTTTCTGAGCTAACATAATTAATTTCATAATGATAATCAATTAAGTGTAATATGCCTGAGATTTTCATTGCATGCTGTAAACAATATACTCCTGCTCCTCTGACATTGCTACATTGTTTTCTGCAATGACTTAATATACTGTCTAATATACTATCTTTTGTTTTCTCAAGATCTCATATTACCATTGTTATGTTGAGAAAATAAAGTTTCATTAGATCTCAGGATAGAATTATTAATTATTTTAATAGATGGCATAAATAACTTGAGATCTTGAGAAAACAAATAAAATTAACTTGTTATCACGAGAAAACAAAGGAGATAAAACCTATGAATCCATGACTGTTTAGGTCTTAGCACATATTGTAGACATTTATTCTTTATATTCTTGTCTGCACTGGCTGCGTGCTGATATGAGGCACCTGCTAAATAATCATCATTTTATTTTAATTCAATTAGTTTGAATTTAAAGGTTCATTTGTGGCCTTGGAAAAAAAGTTTGCCACTTTGAACCACATCTGGCAGAATTTGCTAATGTAATTTTAATGGAAATATTCCATTATAAGTCTTCAGACAGAACCTTACTTAAGTATTATCAGCAAATCTAAAGTATCAAAAATATGCCCATTTACTGCTGCAGTTGTTTAAGATAAAGCTAAGTAACTTTTCAACCATCAATTTACTCCTGGTTGATTTTATTTAATTTAGTTAAAGTTAAAGTTATTTAATGACTTTTTCCATATAGAGCAGGTCTGGACTGTACTCTTAATAATATTATTTACAGAGACTCAACAATTCCCACCATGAGCAAGCACTTGGCAACAGTGGCATGGAAACCTCAAGCAAAACCCAGCTCATGGGTGCGTTTACGTCTGCCATGACCAGTTGAGTTAGAGACAGGAGGGTAACTATAACTATAAACTTTAATCAAGGTATGACTAAAAGTAGTAATAATGATAATAAAAAAAATATTCTGGTATTTGTAGTAGGCGTCAAGCAGGACCCTGTTCAGGTGATGCTGTGTTTGATGTCTGATGTTCAGTTGAACCTCAGGAAACCAGCAAATGGTCAAGACGTTTAACCATCTGAGGACCTATCAATTGCTTTTATAATTTTGGGTGATTGCTCGGACCCCAGAAGGTTAATGAAATCAACATTTTGATAATTATACATTCACTAGTGGCCTAACCCAAAGGAAAAAAAGAGTGCTTTGACCTTTTATTGGATATCTTACTAAATGAGCGTTGAAAAAAAAGAAACTGTAATCAAATCCAGAAAGGAGTATGACTGAGAAAGCCTATTTGGTATGGAATGCGACTCAACGTTTCCCCATTGACAATATCATATGACCCTTCCACCCTTGATTTAACAATGTTAGGGTGACCTGCCCTCCTGCGTCATGAGGTAACATCATACTGACGCTGTTAATCCATGACAGTCATGGAGACATGGCTGAGAGCAGACAGAAATAGAAATGCAAATGGTGACAGTTTCATAACACCTCATATAGAAATCATTCTCAATCTGTTTACTATCATGTGCCACATCCTTTCTTGCAGTGTAGTGTGGAAAACTATCCAAATGGGTTTTTATGGGTTTCATCAATTCAGTACGCATCCTATTTAACAGCTAAAAATAGATCACTGGGCACCTTCCATTGTATAAATGTCATATCATTTAGTCACAATGTATGCTTCTTTTTTTATTCAATATCATGCAACAGTGGGGGTTTAGAGCGGTTAGAGTTGCAGTCTCTAAACACATGCTGCAAATGAGACACAATTAGAGGTGATTTACTGCCCTCACAAACAAGGCAAATAATTTTTTTCTTGGCTTTTTTATTTAATAAAAACTATTTCAAAAGCTTCAAATAGTTATTAGTAGTCAGTGTGGGTTTGCAGATTGTTGGGATAATTTGTGGATCTATAGATTAAAGTTGAGTCTTTGTAGCTTTGCTTTGACTACTGCACTTGTGGCCAGAGATGAGAGAGGGAGGCAGACAAACATTTAATAGCTACTTGTGTGTTTCTTGTGAGGGTGGCATCTTGTGCAAATGGTAACAGATAGGTGGGATTAGAGGGCAGACTGCACACAGTGCCAATGTGGTTCCCATCTCATCTATTCAACGTGTTGTCATTAAGTGTCTTATCTAATTTCTTCCACCCAAAGTGGATGTGGCAGATCCAAAAGGCTCGTCCTCCCGGCTCCACACTGTTGATGTAATGCCTATTAAACGCAAAGTAGCTTATGTACATGTAATTTATAATTAGCTGCAAAATAACAGTCATTGATTTCTTTTATTATACATAGAATCTAGTGCAAGATTCATTCTTAATCATTTGTTTTTGTCTAATTTCAGTGGAGGTTAAAAGATCAAATAGCTTCAGTGAGAATGAATCTTTGAAATGTGACAGATGGAAAGCAGCACGGGATGAAACAAGGGTGGCTTCTGAAAGAAAAACAGCCAGAGACCTTGCCTTTCATTCCTGCACCATTCACTTTCATTTCATCTTCCTTGAATGAGTGCTCTCCACATAAAGGTTTCTTTTTTTGCTTCAATGAAAAAGCCAAATTCTCCCAAAGAAACAACTACTGAGATTTTCAAATTGGGGATAATAAAAAGATCACAGCGCAGTATAAACTGCATGCTCGGTGTCTTTTATGTATTTTACTGCATCCTTGTATCACATCCTCGAACTGTATATCCACCCAGAGTGCGCGCCTGCAGAGTATTATGTGCAATTTGTATGTGGATGTGCACACACGTGTCTGTGTTGGGTCTTCTTTTTTGATGAGGAAAAAAATGACAGCTCACTACCCGGGGAGTTGTGATAAAGAATGATAGCATATAAAGATGTCTGCTGGTTGACATCCTCTCCTCTACAACGTTATAATGTGGCGTCTCCCTGGAGGAGGGCTCTTCACTTTATCACTCTGAGACTTTTGAAGGAAACAGGTGAATAGGAATTATGTGGATGGGATGGATGTGAATAAATTAAAAATGGTTGAAAGATGTGGCCATATGCATTTAAAAAAACTTGTTGATGCACTGTGCATTGTGGGTTTCAGCACAAACAGCCATCTAATTCTGCCTAAATCTTCTTTTTGAATTGTATGCTGTGATCCAAATGCTTTTTCTGGCACATGAAAGTGGATTATCTTTGCTGCGTGTCTCTCCTCCTCCTGTATTGTGCCTGTGCAGTTGTGCATTGAGCCACCAGGGAATCAATGGCTCATCTCCTGAAAGCTCTTAGTGGTCTTGTGAATGAGTAGTTAATAAGTGTTAACCCTTTAGACGCCCGCAGTCAGACAAGATCGAATACCAAAAACAAAAACAACGCATTTTCTTATGTATATACTCTTGATATAAATATGAAGATTACAGAGACATAATTTGATAATACTTCATGTTAATTCTTCAAAAACACCAAATCACAGAAGAAACTCAGTTACTTTGTAACATTTACTACTGCACAGTCCTCAACTGATAAATGTATTCAGTTAAAAGAATATTGAATAGACTGGGAAAATTATCCTCTTCAACTGTGCCTCAAATCTCATAAAATGGATAAAAACAGCTTTGTTGTAGCTTTATTAGATTTCAGGGAAGAGGTTGATATTTCTAGTCGGGAAAAAAAACACAGACCTTTGTCAGCTAAGAGCAGGCATGGTAATTGGAAAAGGGACATTGGGACATAATCACTTCATCATAATCCTGGTATGTTTTGTGCATCCACACATTGGTTTCACAAAATAGCTATACCTGGAAATGGTGGTGTTTTGTTTAGATGGAGAAGGTCATCTATAAAAAGCAAGGCCTAACAAAACAGAACACAGCATGTGTCTAGGCAAAATGTGTTTTCACCCAGAGGAAATAAGTATTTTTCATCTTTGTGTTTGTGTATGTTGTGTTTTTCTGTATTTTTTTGGGAAGGGGATGGCAGTTCCTTCAACCTTTGAACATGTGTGAATTGTATCTGGTCTCAGATGAATAGCTGCCGTTTCACAGACGGTTTCTTTTCTTTTTTTTTCTTTTTTTTTTGAGCTGTGTGGACCCAAACGTGAGTATAACAGCTACAATAGACTGCCACTCTTCTTATTTGTTTGCTGGATGAGAAAGCTAAGTCACTGATGACTTAAAAACATGGCTGTATAAAGGAGAACTGGATACCGTGTAGAAAGATTCAGAGATGGTGTGCAGAGCCAGTTCAGAGAATGAGACGTCCTGTTGGTTCCCAGTATACATCAGTGGGATAAAATAATCTAACCGTATGACTCATCTACATTTTTACAAATGTTATTGGACCAAATGGATCAAATTCTGATAAGAAAAAGAGTCATTTGGGAGGTGCATTCACTGTTTTACATTCACTGCTTTTTCAATGATTCTGTATAGGAAAAGTGCATGATGAATGAGGAAGTTTCAATTCCCCATGTGACCACTACACCAAAGTCACCTCACAGCATAGCTTCGTTCCGGGAGGCTTGGCTACAAGTGGATGTTGTCATAATATATTCACTATAATACTTTTCTTGACTAATGACCCTTTCAGACACAAAGCGATTGGTGCTGCATGGCTGGGTTCAACATACTCCACAGCCAAAGTTGAACTTGGTTAAACTGCAACGGTTTCTCGCTGTGACGAGTAAAGTCCCCCGCAAGTCATTGAAAGAAATGAATTTCAGCGTTGACATTATCACATTGTATCTAAAAGGGTCGTTACAGTGTGTATGTCTCTCTAATGTTTCATTAACAACTGAATTACCTGATTTTTGGTCAGTTAAGGGAAGCACAACAAGGTGTAAACACAACTCGAACATGTTGTCCCTTATAAAGGTGATATGGTGCATGTGTTGGCAAATGGTTGCTAATTTCTGCTAGATCCAGCAGATAACATTAGCATTCATGTGGAGTCACGTTTGTGTCCACTTGGTTATATGCCCAATATTCGCTCTCATTTCAGCTCTGTGTTATTCTCCACCAACTCCTCCTAGAATATGGGCTACTGTAGAAACATGGAGGTGCAAAATGGCAAACCGCGTAGAAGACGACACACAGCAACTGTAGATATAAAAGGCTCATTCTAAGGTAACAAAAACATAAATATTCTTAATTCCAGGTGGTTATACACCAATCAAGGAAATAGTTATGCATATCATGTTTCATATCTGCCATCTTCTGTAAATAGAGTGCCCTAAATCCTACATACTGCAATTTTAAATTATCGTACTTTGAGAAATATTAACATCTTTTTTTTTTACAATATTTATTGTCATTTAACAACAGAAGCCAAACAAGCAACTGTAAAAGAACACTGCCTAAATAAGGTAGCAATTCTTTTGTGTAAATTAAACTATATGATTTGAACTACTAAACAACATTTGATGCAATGAAGCTAGCCGTCCTTGACAGTTTTAATGACACTCTATAAACTCTAACCCTAACCCTAACCCTAAAAAATGATTTATCATAAACATAAGATTACAACTACAACAAATATATTAAACTTAATCTAAGAAAAATACAGGTCAATTGTGATGCAGCAGCCCATAAAACTTTTTTTTGTTCGTCTCTGCCCGCAGTCACAGAGATACAGAAGTATCTGTATTAATTATGCATCACCAATCTTCAATCATTCAGGCTCTCCTCACTTTGTGGAGAAGTGTCCACCATTCTAAATTTCCAACTGCAGGAATGATGAAGGAAGATTGAGCGAGTCAGTCCTAGAAGACTGAGTCCTGATTGGTCTAAAGTTTAGGCAGAGGGAGGTGTAGACAAAGGAGTGAAATCCACCTCAAAGAGTGTCCTTTTCTCAGTGGAAATAACTCACTTAAGCCAAGCATAACGTTTAATTTCCAGTACAGCTATGTATTTTGGTTGGATTTAGTCACTGCTTGTTGTGTTATGCGATTAGGTTTGTTTTGGACAAAGTCTGGGCGTTTTCTTGTCGCAGTGACAGTGAGGGATGAGAGTCTTGTTTATTGGGCTGTAGAACTGGCTATGTGATCAAATCAAAGGGCAAGCAGGATGACACACAGTCTAATAGAGGCAACACATCACTGTCATCCTCATTATCTCACTTCTCCATTGACCTCATCACCTCAGTAACACTGCTCACCCAGCACAATGGGGTCATTAGTCTATTAAAGTGTAAATAATTTTCTCACTGTGGAGCTGATTTATACCTGCAGGTACAGCTAAATAAACTAAATACAGTCGGTAACACACACACACATGCCTGCAGGAACAGACGTTGATGTGAACACTGTGGGTGCTGAACACACACACCTACAGACTCTCCCACAAACATACAGTTACACCTCTTTAAAAGGAAAGCCTTTAGGGTTGGGGCCTGTCAGCATTGTCATTCCCTGATGTACAGTGATGGAGGAGATAAAACCCCCATGTGTCTTACTCACAGCTCCCCAGAGCAAAGACATTCTTCAGTAACTGAAATGGAATATGGCTCGATGTATCCCCCCCACCCCCTGCTCAGAGCATTTAACATCAGTATGGTGGTATCGGATTCGGTGATCCTCAAGGGAGCAGAGGAAGTGCGCTGTGGGTGAAAACATGACAGACACACAAACTGACAGACAGAAAGAAGTCCCAAATGGGGTGTGAGTACCTTTTCAAACACACCCTGGTCACAGTACTCTCTTGTGGGTCAGATGTGACCTTTTTGTTGTTTTTTTTTTAGCCTGACTTCACCTTTATGTCCTGCGTCCAGTTCTGACCGGTAAATTGCCTCCCTTTGACACACAAGAATCAGTGAAATCCTTTTGATGTCACCTCGCTCACACGGAAATGTGACATTACCAGGGGGAAAGGGTGACATAAAGTATTTGAAGATGCGTTTGATCAGGCTGTGGCCACAGTAAAGTGGAAGAAGTGCTGTTGTAGGTGTACAATAACCACTAATGAATACATGATTGTGAATAATGGTGTTAATGGAAAAAGGCTATGGCTGCCATGCTTTAATGTGGAGTGGCCCTGTGATCCAAAATTTAATTGCAAAAATGTGTTTTTGTCTTATTTTTTCTGCTTATTTCTTGAATAGTTCAAAGTCTCTTTAACACATTTGCTTTCCAAAAAGTTGTTGAATTAATCTCAAAGACCTGACAAACAGGACTAAATATTAGACAGTCCAGTGGGAGAATTAATGTCTTCACATCCCAGTTGATATTTTCAAGTAAATGTCAAACACAGCCTTGTGTGGTTGTCATGCCATCTCTCAGTCTCAGTCGGATAAAGCTGCTTTTACAAGGTCCAGTATTGTGGAAAAGATGAGCTGTGAACTCCTCCCTGCTTCGTATCTGACCACGAAGCACAACATCTTCTTTCTTATTCTTATGTCCATGTGCAGGTCCAATAGATTTCAGGTTTTTTTAAGTCTTCTTTATTTTGTTAGTTTGATAGTTGATATTATAGCTGAAGACAGACGGGAGGGGGAGAGATGGGATGCCGTGTAGCAAAGGGCGAAAACTGGAATCAAATCTGCACCACGGTAAATCAGATGAACGGACCAGAGGTGTTTACCATTTTCCAGGTAAATTTGGCAGTGAGTAGTGGATTAGTCAATTAAAAGGAAGCAGGAGGATGTTGTATTTTGACATTATATTTTGTGGTTATGGCCAGCCTGGTATAACCAAATAGCGTATGAATAGCACAGTAATGTGTTAAGTCATTTTGTGTGTTATCACAATGCATTTATTGCTTTTCACCTGTCATTTCACGCCGGTGTCTACTGAGTTATACTGGCGAGACGGCGTGTCATTTTGCGCATGCATGTCACATAGAAAAAACAGGCAGGTAATGTTAGTTCAGCCAGGTTAGGCTTTAGTTAGTTGGTACTAGGTAATCGATAAAGTCACATTGATTGTGTTTTTGTTGTTGCAAAGTAGAAATGCAGAGTCATGACCAAATGTACTGTTATTCTTGATGAAAATTGTCATTTTGATTTATGTGATTGTTCCTGTGATGAAGACTCAACATACACTGCTGCACACATATCATAGTTGACATTACACCAATGTTGGCCAGTCTACATTGGTTACACATTAAAAACAGAAATAATTAATTATTTTAATCACCTATAAAGCACTACAAGGGCTGGCCCCACATTACATGACTTATTGTGTCCTCTGACTTCGGTAGGATCTCTGAGGTCCCGAAATCTAGGCTTAAAACCAAAGGTGATGAGCCTTTGCAGTTGTGGCACCAACCCTCTGAAACAGTGTTTTTACCTTCTGTGTAGTTTTGATAGTTTTTTTTATATTGTTATTTCCTGTTGTAACTTATTAGTGCTTGCCTTGTACAGCTCCTTATACCTCTGGTTTCATTAAGTGCTTTATAAATAAAGTTTACTTATTTTCTAAAATCAATTTTGGTCCAAACTCATATTTAGCTGTTTGGCAGAACTATGATTGTAGTGTCGCAACTTGCATTTTTGAGTAGGATAAATATAACATATGCAATATCTGAAATCAGTTTATTCAGGATAGTGACAGTAGATAGAGACAGAGGGGTCTGTAGTAAAGCGCACAGGTCTGACTCAAACCTGAGCTGCTGTAGTAACTCAGCTGGGATATGGGTGCACCCCATTCCTCCTCTTTCTTTAGTGTGTTCACTCATTCTGAATAGCTGTACCAAAAATAATTAATTTTGCCCTCCATCACAGATAATCGAACTTTGAAGAGAAAAAATAGCATGCTGGGAATGATCGCACCTCAGCCATATAATCATCAGGATATTCTATTATTTGCATCTGATGGCAGTCTATTTTAAGCCTGCAACAGAGATGTGTGGAGAGGAAATGACTCAAACAGCTACACTGCAGCGTTTCTTGTATGGAATAGGCTCCATTTCTTCCCCTCATACACTTCTCCTTTTCCTGTTCGTCGGCTTTCAGACAATCAGCTTTTGATCTCTTTTACCTCAGTGTGCCTCCATTTACCTCGTCTGTATTTTCTCAGCTTCGCAGCCTTTGGCTCAAATAATTTCTCAGGCTGGACAGGAGATAACAGAAATTAATTTGGATGTCTGAACCTGGCAGTAGATAACCACAGTTTTGGGTCTATAGTTGTTAAAACAATTTTTTTGACAGCTATTGCATTATGTGCCCCACACTTCACAGATATTCCACATCTTATCTGATTTTCTCAGACCAAATTAAATCTTGTCTTGGCCATAAGTGCTGTTCACAATTGATTTTCAGTGTAACCCTTGAAAATAATACATTTAATTCACCAAGTGGGATGAAACTTTTCTACCATCAAATAAGACATTTTAAGTCATTTTTAATGCTACACTGACGTGCCATCAAGTCAATGGTGTCTCTGTCATTCCAACTCTGCGCCTTGTACATCTGCTCTCACACTATGTAACTTTGTCCTCCGGGTACAATCTCCTTGCCAGAAGTACGTAATGCTTTACACCACTAAGTCACACGTCACAAATACATATTTGTAACTGTCCATATTTATAACAGTGGTATTTTTGTGTTGTCTGTCACCCAGACATGACATTGTATTAATAACAATAAAGTTGGATTTCTTTAACTTGAGTTGAGATCTATATTCTCAGTCCTCACGTGGATGGGCCTCTGGGCCCCGGCGTCACAATCAATTGGAGATGTGTGAAGACCAATGTGTTTCATTTTAGGTGACAACAGAGGACGACACACAAAACAAAAAGAATCTGGTAATAACCTGACATGACCAGACATCATTGGTTAACTAGGCCTAACTTAAACAATGTCAACAGCAACTTGTATGAGCACGAACAGGACAGATTTGTTTTAAATGCATATAATACATATCTCGTGGTCCTTCAGTCAACGACATTGATTGACTTTGCTTTGAGTGATGCTTCAAAGTCTTCATGGTAGTGGTATTATTCATATTGAGTCTTTTTATTTTGTATATGACTTTTAACTGCATTTCAAGGAGGTCGAATAATCACATAGATATCCTGGAAAGCTTCAACCAGTTGAGAAAACAAAGTGAATTCAAAAATAGCATTTATTGTTTGTCTCTATGTGCCCTGTGATGAGCTGGCGACTTGTCCAGGGTGTACCCCGCCTCTCGCCCAAAGTCAGCTGGGATAGGCTCCAGCCCCACTGTGACTCTGATGAATATAAGCGGTTACAGATAATGGATGGATGGAATAACATTTATTTTGTTGTTGTATAGACACATGGTGTTCATTCAGTTAGGGTCATTGATTAACTATTGCTTTCCACTGAGTCCTCCAAAGGCTCTGTGATAGTGATGAGCAAAAGCCTCAAAAATGTTAAATCATAAAACTATATTAAAAATAGCATAGCACGCTGTTCTGTGCAATATACTGTATATTACTGAGGCCTCGGTAGTCTGAATTACACAAAATAGTGGGTATCATTATTCAGTCAGTCATCTGTAGGTTTGTTGTTGGTGTTTTGTCCGACAAACCTACATATGAGCATCAGGATTAATTCATTCAACACATTTCAGCAAGGAAACACACCTTTGGAAGGTCACACATCATTTTCTAAGACAGACTTTAATCCAAAAATGGGCAAAGATGGTGCATGGAGCTGAGATGGGCCAAATGAAGCCTGGTTGCTGAAATTAGCCACCTGTGATTGCACCCACCTGTCACTCAAAGCAGTCACACCCTAAATTATGCACAACTTTAAGCCTTCAGTAAGGGATAATGCCGCCTCCACCAAGTCCATTAATTCCTTATTATGGACACCCTGAAGGGCATTATCCTGCTTATACCATGATCCTTTTACCAAGGAAAAAGAATTAAGACCACTTTTACCACAATTTATATTTTCATGCATTTTGCAATCAAGTTTTTTATAAGCCATAACTCCGTTTCCTTGGTAACACCTGGAGGTTTGACAACTAACCTGGAACAATCATTACCATTCCATAAGGTTCTTCTGCAATGGAAACATTGTTAAGTGCTGCAGTAAATAGGATGGCAACCGGAGATATTTCTGCTCTGCTCAATATAGACCCCTTCGGCTCAGCCAGGGAGGGGAGTGGGGGCTCATAGAGATTCACTCACCCAGTCACCCTGGGAATACATGCTATCAAAGACGATGATGCCAGCGTATAAACCACTGGACGTCGGGCCTGTCCTCAAGGCCAAGATGATGTCGCAAGATTGCAGAGAAGGGCATTTTCGGCTGCCATTTTGTTTGAGCCTAAACTACCTTCCTAAACTCAAGTACACCTTTGAAGCACTCCACTAGGTTTATAGGTTGGAACTTGAAAGTAACGGACTCTCCTGGATCAGTATTAAAGGCTATCAGTGTGTCGTTACAGATGTGTCATGGTGAGGCGAACAGGATGCAGTTTTCCATTTTTGTCATCTTGGACTATTGACATTGTTACCGTCACCATTGCACAGATTTGCTCTCCTACAATTGTCCTGCGTGCCTTTCTATAAAACTGCCATGTTTTTACTTGTTGTACTTAGTTGTTAGTAATTCAGGATATGCACTGAAACTACAACTGCAAGTACAAATTGGTAAAATATCATTACTGAAAAAAACTTTCTTTCTTTCTTTTCTAGTTTGATTTGAGAGTGAGAATTAAGGTTAAATTTAGATATTGGATGCAGATGTACAGTACATAAAATAAACATGACCACACTACAGATTAAAAAGCACTATTTGTTGGAAGTTAGCTCATAAATCTCTTAAAACAAATATATGATCAACTTAAAGTACAAAAAAACTTAGTTAGTAGGAAAGTTTTGCGGATCAAATTTATTTACACAAATTGTGTGTGCCAGTCTGAAAATTAGTGTTAGACCTTTGATTATGTAATCTGAATCCAATATGACTTCATCCATTTACTCATCCCGAGGGACCGGACAGTGACTGGAAGAAAATGAACACAAGAAGTCTTGTCTGGACTTGATGTTGTTGTGGGCCTCTCAGAAAATGGTGCATTATGGAGTTCACAAGCACAACCATGTTCATTGATAACACTGTATCAATAATGAAAACTAATCTAAAGCTTAAAACTATTGAATGTATTTACATTCATAGCTTTCTATTAGCAACGAAGGCAGCAGAAGTCCTTCAGACTAAATGACTTTGTCATGGCATTTAAAACAACCCTTATTAGTGTTCTCTGATCTGGTTAAAACCAAACGGCAACCTCACTGGGAAATGAAGCCAACGCACAAGTGCTAAAAACTGTAATTCTTCGAGCGTCCACTTGAGGCTGGCTGCTGAAGTGAATCAGTCTCCATAAGCCCCTATGTTAAAATGCCCAACTTCACAGCAGAAATAAACATGTTTACAGCCTTTTAACATAACATTGACGTAACATTGATCCTTTTTTCTGTTTGTTTGTAATGATGATTCAACCAGAGGAGGGCGTCATGTCCATCCGAGCACTGCTTCAACTGCCAGTCATCAAACATTGTTGATACAGAAAATAAACAGGAATCTATCTTCTGGAACCAAAGTAACCCAAAATAACTACTTCACTACACAGAAGGGCACTTACCATGGCACGCAGCATGCTCTGCAGATTAGTGCGTAGCTACAAATTGCATAGTGCGGTTGCAGAGCGGTTCACTTTGTGCTCTATTTTAGTCATTTAGCTTCATATTCCCCATGAAAGTTACCAGGGTCAGACTTTATCGTACTCAAATGTGGCTACAGCCTTTATAGAATGAATCATATTGCACAGTGAGTCACACCTCAGAAGTGATGCAGTGATGGAACGCTGTACATTTCTTTTCTTCACGCTGTGTGCTGTGTAAAAGGTTAAATGATCATAAAACGATACTCCTTGTTTACTGGAAATTATGTGAAATATTAAAGTGATACAGTTAGAGAAAAGAGAAAATGCTTGCTGTGACACTGTGATTCTTTGTTTTATAAATCCTGTTCCTTGATCTTCCACACCCAGAGCAAAGTATGTCAAGTCCTCCCAGACAATTCTCCATTTCATTTCCATCTCTTGAAAACAGGCGTGCATAACTACTCCTGTTATTCTAATCGGAGGCTGTGTGCCGGCATGTGATTGGCTGATCGCTGATGACTCACTTCAACAGGCTGGTGTGGGGCTGGCAAGAAGAGGGTGGGTGGGTGGATGGATGGGTAGGTGGTAGTGAAAAGGGGGAGCAGGAGGCGTGAGTAAAGGCTTTCTCCCACAGCTTGTACGCCTGTAAGAATTGTTGTTGTCAGAGCACGCTGTTTTGTCACACACGTACACACACCATAAATACTTGCAAAGGGAGTCAACTTAATCTATACACACTTTCTCACTGTTTTTCTGTTCAACTCCCCAGCCATGGTTGCCTGTAGCCAGACTTGAGGAGAGACACAGAGCCTGGAGGAGGGAGAGAAAGGGTGAGAGAAGGAGAGATAGAGAGAGAGAAAGAGAGAGAGACTTGTGCTGATCACAGTCTGCAGCCCCCAGCCTTCCCTCTGTCGCTGCTGCTGCTGCTGCTGCTACAGTACGTGTGAAAGACAGAGAGGGAGAGGTAGCAGAGGCAGAGCTGGTGTTTGTCTCTGAGATTTGGAGAAGGAGGAGAGCCGTGTGAGCTGTGCAGTGCAGAGCAGAGACAGCCGATCCTCTGGTATGTGTCCAGTGTGAGTGACTCAGTCCAGTCCCTGCGCACCTCTGAGCTGCCTCGCACACCAGGACTCTGACAACAGCCACACAAACAGGTGAGTCTCAACAGCCTCGTGATGAACTACTCTCTGTAGTGTATAGCGCTAATTTGACTTGACACTTGATGATATGATTATTAATGTGATTTTCACTGGCAAGTGTGTATCTTTGCTGTAAAGTTCTCCTTTCAGATAAGGTATATCCATCATTAGTTGTATGTGTATGTGACAGGTGGGGGTGTTGTTTCTTTTACACGTATGTTTGCATGTGTGTTAGTTGGTGTGAAGGCTTGTTTACCTCTTGACTGACAAGTGAAAAAGACCACTGGGACTTAGGGGGGAAGCATTGCCTCTGATCCATCTGATTTCATCCCCATATCCCCATGTGTAAATCCATGTGTCAGTGAAAGAGAAAGTGGGTGGAGTGGGAACCGTTTCAGCTCTGCTACTGTTACCTCAGTCTTGTTTAGAAACAGAGAAAAAAAAAAAAATACGATGAAGACAGTGCCATCTCAGATTCTTTAAGCGGACTAAAAGGCATGCAGATTGTGCATACATGTGTGTGTGGACACAGTAATTTATCGACAACTGTCAGGAAAATCTGCAGGTGTTTACATTTTAGATTTAGGCTGCTTTTCTTGAGCTTAGTGCTTTGAGCCTTTTGTCTCAACTGCGCAAGAGAGCTGCTGCATCCATCCCTACTTGTTGTAGCACTGACAGTATGCGATCACCATAAGATTGAGACAATATTATCAGTTCAGAGTGTAATCCATTACATGATAAGGTTTTACAACATTCTGGCATGATTTCAAAAATAGAGCTGACATCAAATCATAGATCCGTCTAATGAGCAATGTTATGCGTGGCTCTTTGGTCTGTCATATTACATACAAAGGACAATCTGTCCTTAATTTGGTATAAAGTTGTAATTTTGAATGGTAGATTTTGTGTCCACTATTTTGATAACATCTAAACAGTGTTGAATTAGTCATATTTAATTGGGTTTTTTTTTTCCATGACTGAGTCCAAACTTCATTTTTATCATGATACAAAGCTGTCTTCTAATCTACCATCTAAACCACAACATTTTCAGCACCTCCTTCTCCTCCTCCTCCTCCTCCTCCTCCATGTTAGTATGTAACACTTGTCGCTTGCACTGTTGCGTCCTGAAATGTAATTTGGGTGTAACAGCAGCTCACGAGTGTTTTCCCGCAGGTTGGTCCCGAATTATGCCCTCAAGTGCACAACTTGTTGAATCTGACTTTCACTTCTTTTTGAAGTTTGTCTGTGAAGTGAGTCTTAATCTGCCGTGAGTTACTTCAAGCCTGCATGATTTGCGTACAGAGAGGACAGAGAAATATGAGGCTTTGAATAGCACCATATGGCTGAATGAGATTTCACAGAGAGACATTGTCAGCGTCTAGATGGTTTAAACCCCTGAGCCATGACCGTGATCTGGGCTGCCATTGAGAGTGAAAAATCCCCTCAGTGTTTGTCTCTTTTACTGTGGATGCTGCTGTTGTTTGCCTCCGACTGTCAGTCTGTCACTGACTGTGATGTGGAGGAATCAGCCCCAGCTCCACATTGACCCTGCCACATCCCTTTATCACCCGTCCTTCAATATATCTGTCCCCCCCATCTATCCATCCATCCCTTCATGTTTCTCCCACCGGGTTTTTCGAATGTTTGTCTCTTCACTTTCACCAAGCACATCCTTCCTCCTCCACCCCCACCCCCACCCTCCGCTCTGGTCGCCACAGAAACGGCTGATTCAGGAAGGGTGGGCGGGTGTCTCAGAGCTCTTGCTGCTCTGCCCCATGCGGTGCTTTCACAGTACATTTCTGCTTCTGTGCTGCTTTTATGGCCCTGATATGCTGACAGTTCAGGTGGCTCAGTCAGATGTTATACAATCGTATCAACTACACAAAGGCTGTTTGTTCACTTCCCTCAAAGGACATGTTTGGTATTTAGAGTTGCCTCGCCATTCATGTTCAGTTTTTTCGTTTGACGATGGTACAAACGCAGGGAGCCTCTTCATCGCTCGCTGGTGCTGGGAATTTTTTTTTTTTTAAAGGTTTACTTTGCTCATTTTGCGCAGACGTTATTTATGATTCTGACGTAAATGTCTGTCTCTTGACTCGTCTTCTAATTAAGCGTTGGGTTGAGCCTAAGAGACTGCAGGCCTATTTTTGTTTAAACATATATGACACTCGGGTCGTAGTCACACTGTGTGTTTAGAGACTACACTGAGGTGATTAATAATGTAATATACCGTGACCGAGTCATTTAATAATAGATATGCTGTGACCTTTCTCTTACATAAGGTGGATAAAGCAGAATAAGCGTGATGGCACACAGGGTTGAAATAAATAGATGGAAATGAAAAGAAAAGTCTTGATAAATTACCCCCTTCTAAACCGTGTATTACAGTAGACCTCCCACTCAAAAAATAGTGAGCGCCAGATAAAAGATTTGCTTCTGTAATTACAGCTGAATTAATCAGATGTGGCTTTTTGTTTTTTCGTGTTGTGTTATCCATTTTGTTGCATATTTAGGATAGCTCTGGTTGCCATGGTGATAGTTTGTACAGTATCTTAAAACACTGCCTTTTCAGAAAGGCTTTTTTTTTCTCTCTCTCTCTCTCTGAACAGGAAATGAAACCTGTGTTGCACCACAATTCCAAGCAGGACCCCATGAGCTCGTCCTGTTGTGCCAGATTAAATTAAAATGGGAATTTGTATTCACTGAGGAGGTAATGGTGAAGACCAGCTCTGTCTAAATTGTTGTGCTTCCAGAAAATCAAGGTTTTGGTGTTTTTGTTCTCATTGTACAAACACATTATTGGTCAGAGTCTTTCACGTTATCTCTGACAATCTAGCTGCTGCAAAAAGTTACTTGCAGTTAATATTATTTGGCTATTTATTTGAATGAAGAGCATCTAATCACTGTTGGTTTTAACAACTTGCTCAAAACACTGTTTGATCTTGTCTTATTCAGTGAAAATGTTCTCAGATTGCATTTTCTTTGTTATATTTCAGAACAAAAACATATAAATGTATGCAAGCTGCAGGGGGTTTTCTACCCTGCAGTGTTCAGCCATTACAGTCAGTGGTGACGCAGCCCGAGACTCACACAGCACACTGCAGACCCATCACAAGACACAGCCAGAACAAAGAGCACACACTGTCATCTAAGAGAAAAATGCAACATAGAAGATAAGAAAGAAGTTGCTTTTTTAAAATACATCACAGGATTGTAGATTGGGAGAGTGTAACATACACTATGACGCCATGTGCTGAGACCCTGAGTGACTCACCCTGCTGCTTTTTAAACCACTGTAGTACTAGATACCTCAGGTGGGACTCTTTTAGATCACTTTAATGTCCATGTACGCATTCACTCTTTCATGGTGAACATGTGAGGATGAAGACAACCATGACGTCAGGTTACTTTGATATGTGACCTTAGCCTTACTTGACAGCTCAACAAACCCTAAAATAAACCACAAAGGTAAGTTCATCAGTGAATCAGTGAATAAATAATAGAGTGAATGTTCACTAAAGCCAGGCTCATCCTGCAGAGGTGGGCCAACCATGTGCAAATGCAAAATAAAAAGACATTTGTTTAGTGCACAAACTCACTGAATGTACATTAGAAGAGACAGTGGCGTAGCATAATAATCTGGACCCCACACATACATGTATGCCTTTCCCCTTTTAATACATCCAATGTCACACGTACAAATAACCGAATCAACAAGTAAACACATGCATCTGTAGTTATTATAATATAATTAATAATGATGTGACTATACTGCATCTTAAGAAAGTCTGCAAAATATGAATTATTTGCATATTTCAGCCATCTTTTCACAACATACTGAAATTCAAGCTTTCACGTTGAGGTATTAGAACATAGTTTTGTAGGACTTCATTATACCCATAGTGTAAGACGACAGTGGAAAGTCATGTTGCTCTGACCCCTGCACCGAGAAAAGATCACTCTCTTATTGTGATTCATATTATAAATAACTGAAGAAGACTTCACTTGAATCATGTTTTATTTGCAGAATTAAGGTGAAGTAATTTCCAAGTTGAAGTAGCATATTGAAACATTTTAAACTTAAAGGTGCAATCAAAACGTTTACATATAAGTTAGACCCAAGACGGAGAACCTGCTATCACTCTCGAACTAACTAACTAGGTTTAATACAGGGATGTTAAATAATCGTTCTGTTTGTTTGAAGTTATTAAAATTTTCTGATACTGCTAATTATTTATTTGCACCTGTAGTATTTGTGAACACAGCAGTAAAACTGAAACACTACAATGAACTGATCATATTTCAAAAGTCATTACTTGAGAACCATTGTTCATCACAATCATATATAAATTGTATAATACTCATACAAGAGGAGAGGTACTTTTTATTTGTTTAGATACAAAAATGCTGCATTTTACTTATAATATAAACAACAAACAAAACAAACTTTCAATCACAGTTTTTGAGGACCTTACCATGTTGGGGCCCTGCGTACTTAGTTCCACTATTTGCCTCACTGCTCACTGCCTTCCTGCCCCGCTGTCACACTGTTGCTCCAGGATAATGGTTTGTCTTCAGAGGGTGTGACACGGTGCTTTAAACCAACTAATGCCGCAACACAGATAGAAGCAGTAAATAACATTTAGGAATCACAGTGAGGAAAATAAAACTGTCTGTAAGAGAGCAAAACAGCAGCAGGTATCCTGCACTGTCACATACTTCTAGCATCAATCTGATTTACCATAATAATAAAGAGGCACAGTCATGAATAATAGAGGTAAAACCAAGCTTTAAACTGTCTATCTGGGACTTGAGCATATAAATAAATCCTCAGCAAGCCACAGGATCCTCAGCCACAACTTCTTCTTCTCCTAAAATGGATAGTAATAAAAACTGTTAAAGGGTAAGTCTGATGATATTCAACATTTTTATTACTGTCAGCAAATCCCATGAAAATCCAAAAGCAACAGTGGATTGATCCTAGCGTGTATTATCTGTTGAGCCGAAGCTTGATTCAGGTCACCCCTCCGTGCTATATACCTCCATTATTCTCAAAAAAATACATCAGTGAGCCACAGTGCTGCACTGGGTGATGTGTTCCTGCATTGCCATGAACATGGGCAGTGTAGTTTATTTTGAGTCAGTCCCACATACACCATCCTGCCGCTGCAAATACTCACAAGAGCACCAAATCTGCAGCTGAAAATACTTCCCAACTAAAACAGCATTCACTCCCCTTTGATTACTGTAATGTTTGCTAAAACAGTGACCAGGACATTGTGTATCCTTTCTTATAAACGAAAGCATACATTCATAACCTTTTTTTACTCTTGCAGCAGGAACTCAATGGCTTTGGAGCTGAGTGCCACAGGCAGGAAAGGAAACTCGGAAAGTACTAACACATTCTGGTCTTTTAATAGGATTCTCTGACAATGACAAAAAGGCAGAATATTGCCAGCTTTAACCTTTAAAATCCATGATTAAAAACCACCAGGACCTGTAAGAAACTTGCATCTGACTCGAATCATGATGAATGTGATGTTAAAACACTTAATTACACTTAAATTATTCAATAAAACCCTAGACTTGTTTCCCCCTTAGACAAAAGTGTTGGGCTAAATGTCGACACCAAAAAAAACAAACGCACACAGTTCGAGACTGACAAAGAATGACTAGCATACCTCACATGTTAGCATGTAAGTATTAGATATCTTTGTAGTTTGCTCATGCAATGTAAGGGGGCAACAAATCCAGACTTGGATGTACTTGTAAAACTCTCTGCTTGTGTAGGGACATCGTTCCCCTTTGCTTTGGTGAGCAGATTAATTATTATTGAGTGTTCCTCCCTTTATTCACTTTACTCTTACAACATTTAGCAGCCACAAAGATTGATTTTTCCAATAAGCCGGACTTGTCTCTTAACTGAACTGCTCTGGTGAAGAATTGGGTAATGATTGAGTGTTGAGGAAAATCACCACAAGGCCACAAGGAATAATGCAGTTCTTTGGTCATCTTTTCTCTGTCTGAGTGAAAGGTGACTGTATGTTTGCTGCCCACAACCTCAAAGGAACATAGTCAGCTCAAGACGCGCTGAAAGGTGATGAATCACGCTCTATATAATGTTTGAGGTGCAGACAGCTTGATTTGATTTCCACATGGAGTGAAAGGTGAATATTTGGCCTCCAATCGGCCGTTACCACAATCAAGCTCCTTTTGAAGTGGATCTTGGATGATTCCCTGCGGCCGGCTGCTGCCTGATGACTAATGTTCTCCCAAGCGCCATATTAAAGTCCCTTAATTGGTTAGAATAAACCAATCATTAACTTGCTCATTAAAGCTCATTGTAGTGCTGAGACCACTGTGACTCGGTCATAGCAAACTTCTGTAATTGTTCCCAAAGCTGAGTCGTGGTCCTGTCAGCAACATTATTCAGGACTCATCAACACCAACATCCTGACTCACTTTGGTTCTTTAAAGATTCCTCGGCACTTAGTGTCAGGGTGTTTCTGCACTAACCTCGCTGTTCTGGCCAAAAATTCCCATCTGGACTCATTCTTCCTGCCATCTGCTCCTCTGCTCTCTCATTGGCCAGTCCCTTTGACAGCTGTAAGGCCTGTAGTTCAAAATGGCTCCCGCACACTGTAGTTGGAAGAAAAGAAGAAAGGAGGTGAACTGGAAGAATAGACAAGGCGGCTACAGAGGCGTAGAGATTCATAAAGCTCCAGGTTTAAACTCGATTCACCACAGTGCGTTTCTTTAGCGCTGTGGCACTGTGCATCTCAGCAGTTTCCAGCCAATCTCTGTGTATCCTAGAAAGTGCTGACTGGCCTACGATAGGGATCACTAATAGAACAATATGCAGTTTATGCTTAGTCAGAGAAAGACTGTTTCCCTTAAATTAAAAGTTACATCCAGTGAGGAGTTGAGAGAAAGAGAGACAGGGACAAACGAAGGCTGCTGTCATAGTGCAGGTGTATGAATTATTGCCAGGGGACAGTGACAGCAGAACGTAAATGCTGCTGCTGCTGTTGATGCCGCCGCCGCTGCTGCTGCTGCTGGTGTTGGTGTTGATTGTGATACTTTGGCCTCACTGACTGATGGATACAAGGAAAGTTAACTCTAGGGGGATCATCTGTGGTGCTGCTGTGCCCTGAGGTTTAATATTCACTCTGTCCTCATACTAATGGCATCATTACTGGGCTTCTGAAATAGCATTTTCCTATTCTCCAGAATATGTAAGCATCAGTTTGAAGTGACGTAACATGCTTCACATGTTTCACATCTCCGTCTTTATACCGTTAAGGTGCTTATAGAAGCTCGTTCTGTGTTATTTTGTTGACCTTTAACATAATGTACCATTACAATGGGTCTTGTACTTCTCTGTAAATGTATGGCTACATCTTTATATTGATTTCTTTTATCATAACATGGCAGCAATTATAAGTACCCCATAGGTCCACAGCAAAATGTGTGAATAATGGTCACTGAAGAGCAACATATTCCAAGCACATTTTAAATCATTGCCTTTTGTTGGCTTTGTCATCCTTTTATAGTCCAAGGCATCAAATGATGAATGGAGCACGCACAGTCTGACTGTACAAGCAACAGAAGGTTTGCCTAACTAGGACGATGTGTAGCACCCCTTTAATGGACATGGCCATCATATTGACCTTTAAATCTGTAGGTCTTGAAAAGTTTTCTCAAGAACAGCTTTACTGACTAACCCTCTTATTTCTAGCATGAAGAAGAAACTATGGCTGCGAATTATGTGAAAAAAACTGGAAGGCCTAATGTAGAGCCAGTGTTTAGTTTGTCTTTAGTTTGTCTGGGCTATACTGCAG
The DNA here is from genome assembly GCA_036365135.1 of Miichthys miiuy. Lineage (NCBI taxonomy): Eukaryota > Metazoa > Chordata > Actinopteri > Sciaenidae > Miichthys > Miichthys miiuy. The sequence goes on along the minus strand of CM071606.1, from coordinate 11,960,682 downwards.
GAACACAATCAAATGGTAGACTTTGTGAAAGAGGACTCGTGGTGTCTGTAGACATAAAAGGCTCATTCTAAGGTGACAAAAACATAACAAACCTTGTTTTGAGATGATTATTATGATTGAAATCTTACATTGGACCTTTAACATAAAGAGCTACCCGCTTAATGTACCGGGTGTCTATGGTTATGCAAAAAAAGTAAATAGTAAAATAGTTTAAAATGTGCAGGATACCCTTCACTGTGTCCCTGTGTCCCTATTAGCTGTTCTGGAAGGATACTTGCTCTTTGCTGAATCCAAAAGGCATTTTACCAATTGGATGTTTTTAAAGATGGCAGACCTCAATTGATTTCCAGGTCACAGAGTAACGAAAGGACAAGGATGTATAAATAAACAGCTGGAAAGAACCTGATATCACCCCAACGTCCTGGATTCAAATCCAGCAGGGGGCTTTGCTATGTGTGTCATGTCTTTTCTTATATTTCCAGTCCAGTCCAGTCCTTTTAGTTTCAACTATTGTAAATGCAAAAACTTTTAACATGAGAGACATAAAGGTTTATGATTTCACAGTTGACTATAATGCTTTGAGTAGCTTTATACAACCCCATTTCCCAAAAAGTTGGCACACTGTTTGAACAGTTTGAATTTGATGCCAGCAACACAGGTTGTAATATAAACCGTATTATTTTTATTATTTATTTATTGTTTTTCAACTTTCCAATTCTATCTGTCGCCTCAAATCAGTCTCCTGACTTCATCTTCAGCCCTTTTCCACTCTAATACAATTCAGGATGCATGAAAACAGCGAGAACAGTGAAATATATTGTTTCTCTTGTCTTATATTTGAATGAGTTTTCTATCTCGGCCAAAACAATTTATGATTAGGATTGTATGCCCAATAAATCATGTCAACAAACTATTTGTATTAGGTGGAGGAGATTAAGCTGGCTGTGAAGCTGCACATATGCACAGTGGTGGTTATACTTTCACCATTTTAGATTAGCATGTCAGCATGATAACATTTTCTGTTTAGCACTAAAGATAAAGTAGAGCATAGGATGATGGGGATGTCGTGAGTTTTGCAGGTTGCAGTTTGGTCATAAAGCAAATAAACCGATGGTAGATGATGGGATCACCAAAATTGTTACAATATCTGTGCCAAATATCATGACAATCCATCCACTTAAAACCACAACTGTTAACCTCACTGTGACAGCCAAAGAAAGGAGATCACTAAAGGTATTAGGTAACAACCTTTTGGTACCATGAATCTCTGTAGCACGTTTCATGGCAATCCTTCGAGTGGATGTGGAAATGTTTTAAGCAAAGTGGTCGACTGACCGACAGACCTGGGGCATTGCCACCCAAAATAATCATCAATAATGGAAAGATTTAGAAAAATTGCTATTCCCAATTAAAGTTGATTTAATTTTAAATTTTCTAACATGATAATTTATGTTCTATATGTAAATGAGAAAATTACCACTACACCCTGGAGATGATGTTTGATCCATTAAATCTTCCATTCCTATGAGGCTGCAGTGGAATTACTTCACAGACCAAAATCTTTGGTTTCCTCTTATGAGCTCTGCGTCACTCTAAACGGCTTTGACGAGATGAGAATGTGATGCAGGCAAAGCTGTTAACTATTACACCTCCTTTGTGAAAAACCACACACAGAAACACACTCGAATACTTCTAACCAACAGATCCTCTCCATTGCTGCACCACCTGCCTCTCATCAACCCCCTCATCAAGCAGAATAAGATCACTGTTAATCCACTTGTCTCAGCCCATGGCATACCAACAGTGCTCCCACTGCAGGGCTCAGCTGTTCCCTTAGGGCTTCCTAGTAGCCTGGAGTAGGGAAAGGTGCTCACAGCCTACACACTCCTTTTATGCCTCTACCTCTTTGACTTTCTTTCCCCCTTTTTCATGCATCTTTGCTCTTCACTCATATTGCTTTTACTTCCATAAAGGTCAGGATTAGTGCACATACAGGAGATGTCCAGTAGTGGAAAGTTCTGAATTATACTCTGTTCTTACAGTTCTTACAGTAACTACAATTTTGTCCTTGACTTATCTATATTTCATGCTACTTTTTACTTCTTCTTAGAGGGAAATATACTTTTTGTTGGCATGTGACCCCACATTTCAGATGTCATATCCATGACTTGTTGGCAGTTCAACCAAAGAGAAACATACTCTTTAAATTTCTCACATGGTTTAATATAAATTATTTAAAGAACACATATTCACATATTCAAACCATTAATGATCCAATGACCCATCAGATTCATCTTTGGGATCCCGACCGGATTAAACCACCTACTGTGACTCTCTACAGTTTAAAGTAGTTAAAACTAGCTTCACCTGGACAACAGTAAAATGCTGCTTTATAGTGATGCATGAGTGTAATCACGTTCACAGATTACATTTTTCTACCATAAGTAGTTATTTTGTCAGTTATTTTTTGATATTTTATCTACAGTTTCCTGATAATATTTCTGTGCTTTTACTTAAGTCGGGTTTTGAATAAGACTTTTACTTTGAATGAGAGTATTTGTTCATCTTTTCATTGGTACTTCAAGTACTTCCTCTTCCACTGGTTTGTCTTTTATTTAATCACCCACCTATTCCACTGCGTGGTCAGTCAATGTCGTAGTACAACAAATCATGGTTCCCTCAGTTTGGTGCTGATTTGTATTTATTCACCTCCACAGCTCCCCTGCTAGCTCCCTAAATGTTTCTCTGATTGTGTTGTGTTGTGTTATCGATGGCGGCTACTGATGCCTGCCCTCTCATCTGGCGGGGGAGTTCACATAAGTAGGGGAGTTATGGGAGTTATTTTGGCTGCAAAGTCTTCCAGAGGACCATCAGGGGAGATCCAGTACCATGGAGGTAATTGAATTTGAGGTTCAGCTAATGATTTTTCCAACAGCAGGGCATTCCCTCCCCTTCTTGTGGGCTTGCGGTGTCATGCATGGCCTGCACAGAGCAGAACAGGCAAACACTAAATCATTCAATAACAGCTTTGGAGAATATAAGTACCTCTTACTCTTTTAACAGGTGTGATTTAATAGCACTTGTTAATCCATACATCTACAGAGCTTTCCATTGTGTGTGTATGTAGTCTTATAGCTTCGCTGAACAGATGTTAAACTTGATTCATTACCTTTGGACAAGAGCTTCATTCTTAAAAACCAATTAGGGGATAATGAATCTCAACAAGCTCCGGATACTACATTATACATTCACATATAAATTCATCACTTGTCTTATTTAGGGTATTGTGTCTTTAACTACTGAGGTTTAACTTTGATTTGATTGTTTAACAGTTAAGCCAATACTTTTTATGTTTTTCACTGTTTTCTGATAAGAACCTGTTGAGCCTGAAGTGTGAACTTCTCTAATTATCTTTCACCAGAGCAGCGAATTACATGTTTGATCTCTCCCCTTATAATCTACCCCCAAAATGTCAGATTGCAACATCTCAACCTCGGGTTATACATTTATAGAGTAATTAGCTTTAACGTCTGTGAGAATGGATTAATAGTTAAGTATTTCTTGATTATATATAAGTATGAAAGTAGGGTAAGATAAACTCTGTCAGACCTCATGTTGTCTTTCGCCCCCAGACAGATTGACAACTTTGAAGCTGCAGTTAAATTTGAAACCTGCCAAGTTCAAGGCTGATTGGTTTCCATTTGTAGTTCAGTCAGGAAGAGACTTCTCCCCTCGGACGTCTTGTCTCCTCACCTCTATTGTTATCCTTTTATCCTTTTTATGTTGCTCCACATAATCTCCATCTCACTTTCTGTCTTTTCTTTCACCAAATCTTACTCCTCTATCTACTCCTCGATTAAATTATAATATATTTATTTCTCATTGCAGCTTGGAAGCAGCTCTTATCACAAAATGAGTGGCTATCATAATTGCTCCTCTCATCCCACCTCGGCTCAGCCCCCTCTCTCTCTCTCACACACACACACACACAGAGTCGTCGTCCCTGGTGTTGTGCTGTAACCCATTTAGGTGCGACATCTTGTCGTTGCCCTTCAGCTGCACAGACTCACCACTAATGGCCACCAGGTTTTTCTCATTAGTTAATTATGTTTTGTGATAAAGTCTAAAGCTTTGAGCTGTTAGCTGAATGGCTCTTAGGCTAATGGTAACTGATCACCTCTGTACACAGACCAAAATTGGCCTTTTTTTTATTTTTCCACTTGTTGCATTGTCATCATTATTCCTGCATCATTCATTCAGCCCCACAGACAAGCTGGTATTTGCCTTGGTGAACTGCTGTGAACTTTTCTGCAGCATCCCATTGCAGCGTGGCTGAGGTCAGAGGCCAGGAAGATAAACAGGCTCTATCAGAGATAATGGCCCACTCGTCTATATGTAATCATACCAGTAGCTGCCCAGTATCATTTTCCTCTCCGCCTGTTTTTCCGGTCTTCCAGTCTTGGAGGTGAAACTGATTCACAGATTTACTAGTTCCGAGGAAACACCTGCAACAGCTTCAGACTGTCACATACATCCACTGATTTGTTCCTTTCACAATCTTTGTCTGGCTTTGACTTGATTTATTGAGATCTCATCGATTTGTCCCATCTCATTGTCCGCTTCTTTTGTACCGTCACAATCAATTTATAATTCTTTGTTCGCTTTTGAACGACTCTGGCGTGACTCATTACATGTCCATTGTTATTTGCGTCGCTGCACAAAAGCACTGGTTTTCAAAAAAAGGCTGCAGCAATGATGGAGGGTGTCAAATGAATCATGTCTTCCGTGGCTACTCTCTCCACTGTTTTGAATTTGGACTCTCCATAGTCAGTATTGGATTACCTGTCTTTGATTTTCCACTACTCTTTCTTGATTTTTCTGTTCCCATAGTACACCATTTTGTAAGCGCACACTGAGCTATCTGCTGTGTTTTTTGTTTACAGCACAATGATGCGTGAATTTGTGGTGCTGAGGCAATATTTTAAGCTAAGCTCAGTCTAGTACAAGCCTCTTAGGTCGCCTTAAGAAGAGATTTGCTCGTTTCTCTAGTGTGTACCGCACATACTTAACACATACATACATAATCACGCTACCTCATCTTAGCTGTACCGACAAAGCGGTCTGGGGAACAGAGGCTCAGGCAACTCATCTCCAGATTGAACATCAAAAGACGTCACTTTCATATACACAACATTTTACACATGCATGGAGAGCAGTAAATGCTTCCCATATGGCAGCATCCACACATTTGTCAGCCCTTCTGCGTTGGTTTAAAAAAAAAAACTTTGCGGCCAGATCGCTGCCAGTAAAAGAGAGTTTATGGAAATATATTGAGATTTATAACATTATTTCTGGAGAGAGTGCTGAAATTGTGAAATTCACACAGTGCTGTCATGTCGAAGCCGAGTTGGTATCAGTCATAGATGTCAGAAAAGAAAAAGGCTTTCTTTAGTTCTAAATTAATTATCTATTTTATAATTCATCACGTAAGGAGTGTGTGGATACTGGTGTTTCATGTGTGCCATTGTGAGTGCTGGCATTATTCATGAGTAGTGTACCTGTAGGTTCCATCATAACAGGGAGGTGATTACAAATTTATCTTCATTATATCAGCTTATTTTAATGTGACACCAAGTTCCCCCTCGGGATCGTACAGTATTTGTACTGCAGCATTGTACTGCACATATTTCAAAAGCCAATAAAGTCCAAATTTATGCAGTTTTATTTAGTTGTGGAGAATTTATCAAGGAAGGAGACAGCATCATTTCAGCAAGTCCTCCAAAACAGCATACGTTTATGTTCAAGTGACAAAGCCTTCTAACAGCTGAAGGAATTATGATGGAGGAGAAAAGGAGGAACTCTGGACGTTATTATTGAGAGAGCGATAGAGAAGAGGTTGAGATGGATGGATAGGTCAACAAAATATTAGACTTTAGCACAGGAGGAGTGTTGGTTTCTTTTAACCTTACGTGTTCCCTGTTGACAAGGATCACCCTTAACAAAGTACACGTACTTTAACCGAAACCGTGATCTAAATCTAACCAAGCAGCTTTGTGCCAAACGTCAGAGAAATGAGATTTGTGATGGTTTGGGAAGGCACTTGCAAACGATGTCTCCTCACAGGGACGACAGATCAAAGAATACCTCTGGAGCGTGTCGACCAGTGATGCCTATTTTGTCCTTTAATTCGGGCATCAAAGAAATATTTAAGCATGAAAGCTTGAGAAGTGACATTGTTTGATGGTTTTTTTGTGAAAACCCCACACCTTGCAATACGTCGGAGAGAGGAGGAAGTCATTCCAGTCAAATATGCACCTAGTTTTTGAGCCATTACGCAACTCAAAAGTTACATAATAACCAATAAACTCTTCATCGCAGGTTAAGCTGCAAAATAAAGTAGTGCTTTGATACAGCCGTAAAACACAGCGGACTTCCCCATCGCTCTAACCCTGGAATCCATAGAAGTAATGGAGCAATCTGGCGAAACAACAAGCAATTTAAGGGGGTTAAGCCCTTTTCCCTCACAGCATCAAGACAACTCAGGGATGTGCCCGACCTCTAACGCTATGCCAAGGCTTTCAGTGCTTTTACTGCTTAAGTGTTGTTGCATCACAGGAAAATGGCCTCAGCTACCGTATATGTGTTCAACTCCTCTCTGCCGTGATGTTTCATGTGAAGAGACCAGTGGGAGGACGTGTAAAAATGCATAGCAACAGACTCTTTCTCTCCTGTTCACTCTCACACATGCTCACGCAGGCACATTAACACACACACACAGACACACACACCCGCACACACACACACACATGCACAGACAAATAAATACACGCCTGCACAGATATAGCACACATGTACCCCCCCCCCAAAACACATGGCTCTGTGGAATAATAATGGTCCCATATTAAAGATTACACCCTCAGGCAAACCATGTAAATGGCATCACACAACAGGAATTAGCCTCAGTTTGTGAATCACCAGCAGCAGGCGAGGGAGAACATGCGCCGCTGCCCGCCCAGCTGCGCTCTTCACACAGGTCATAAGCTCGGTCTGGAAACTGATCCTCTGTTTGTGTGTGAGTGTGTGTGTGTGTGTTGCCATTTCAGACTCCTCACTGAAGCTCACTGCTCTTCAGCCTTGTCTGTCATCCTGTCTGATCACGCCTGTCTGTCTGATCATTTGGTGAAATCACAACAGAGATGGGAAGGCTTTTACGAACGCAGGCAGTATCCATTTCCCTCGCTGAGATGCAGGATGGTGCCTGTGCAGCGGTGTAGAGTGCGATTTGCCTGTTGAAACCCTGCAATTCTATTTCAGGCCATCCCACACACAGTGGGAGAGGAGCAGAAATGTGTCACCCTTTAATTACAGCTTTTCAGGTCCTTGTGAAATTTTGTGCATCTGTAGGTAAGAGAGTCCTACTTTGGATTTCAGGAACACACCTCCAGCAATTAGCACATCAGGGACATGAACAGTAGATTATGTGTGTGTAAGAAGGGGGGGTCTTAGAGTGTGTGTGTGTGTGTGTGTGTGTGTGTGTGTGTGTGTGTGTGTGTGTGTGTGTGTGTGTGTGTGCTTTAATTTGTTTGATTTAAGCGTTTTGGTTTATTTCCCTGTACTTTTGGGATGCACAGTTTCAGCACAAGAAAATTTTGTCCTTCCAGCTATTGATGACAACACCGCGTGAGTGAGTAATGTAGACGGCCAATTGGAGTGTGTGTTATGTTCCCAATTATATCACCAAGTATTGTCACCCACTCTGAGCTTTTCTCAGTGTGTTCTGCCAGCTGAACTGCAGAGCGTTATTCCTATAGGGTCAACCCCTTTCAATTAATTTCTTGTTAGTCCTGATCCAAATAAGCTGCAGTAAGAATTTAATCCTCATAACTGGATTATGGGCTGATTGGAGCTACAAGAGAGCTGTTTGTTATTGAAATTAAATGTTACATAAGTCTGGATTTGATGGCATATCGACAGCTAATCAGAACCGATCATTTAATAAACGGTTCTGTTGTTTAAATCAGAATCTTGTTGTTGCAAAAAGGAGGAGGGGATGAGATCTAACAGCGTATTGGCTGTTCATAGAAGCGTCCTTGATAATGATTTTCCACACAGACCTCAGACAGCTATTGAACACACACATACTCCCCTTCTGTGCGCATTAGGATTAATAAAACAAGATGGAGGAATGAAGGACACTGAAGTTGCCTGAAAGGTTGATTTTTTTCCTTCTTTACAGCGATAACTTCAGTCGTCTGTTTTTAGTATCCATCCTCCTCAAACGCACACAAACTAAATTGTCATCTGTTGCATCTGTATTCCTACATTTAGATAAATGAATAACATATTTCCTGTCGAGCCTCTTGCTCAGTTGCTATGTTGTTATCGAGTTTCTCCCTTTCATTACACGGCACCATATCAGAGAGTTGGGCGAGGGTTACTGTATTTACTCACGCAGCCTGACTCCATGGCGACCGGTCTCGTGCCATTATCCTGCAAGGAGGGTTACTGCACTATGGCACACTCGTTCCCTGCTGTGAGAGATAATTCCACCTGTCATTGGGAAGTTTGAGGATTGGGAATGTGTGTGGGCAGTCTTTTGTATACGCGCATGTGTGCCTATAACCTTTTATTATTAATCGAGGGTAACTGTGAGCACAGCATGGAAGAGGAAAGAGGCCAAGGGTTGACATTTTGGGCTGTTGTAAGTCCAGTAGGGAGGCTTACACACCAGCGTTAGTGGAGCAGTAGGTTTCAGTCCTGCCCACAGTGCTTTGTTGTGTCATTGTGAACCTGCACAAACACATTTAAATGTTTGTGAAAGGACATCACATTGTGCTCGATTTCATCTTCCATTTGTTTGAAGTCGAGATTTGTCACAGTATATTTCTGCTTGAGTTCTGGGAATGTTATTGAACACACTCAGCCCAGAATGTCAATCCAAACTGCACCCACTGAGCCATTTGAATGCATCAGGAAACCGGTTGAGGTGAAGCAGACGATGCCAGATTTCATCCATCTGTTGTCCTGTAAAATCGATTATATCATTCGATTATGTAAGTGAGGAATGAGATGAGCCAACAAATTAGTTTCATAGTGTAGCACTGGGAGACAGCACGATGGGAGCCCTGTACCAGTCAACCAATACCAATAAAAGGATATCAGTTTAATCAGCCGTTCTTTGTTTTGTAAAAGCAGAACTATAAGCTGATAATATCCAAATCCTCTTGTTCCACTTCAAAACACCTCTGGGGTCTTTTGTAGCTGTGAAAGGCACTTGGGCAGATAATTGCCATTACAAGTGCTCCAAGAATGCTCAGGATAATATTAGTGCTACAGAAAAGGTGCAGTCTTTGAATGTTTTTTTCATCGTGTATACTGAAAAATCGAGAGAAGCATGTTGAAAGTAGAAAGAGATTGGCTTTAACAATAAAACAATTACTACAGAATATAAGCTGCTAGTCATCTCTCTGCTCTGTACTGGTTTTGTAATGTACATTCAATGGTATCAATGGTAATGACCGATTAAATGAACAGGGCCTGGCTAAAGACAGACTTCATGGAACAATCCATTATAGGACATCAAAAGCATTCACTTGCTCAGTCGTTTTATGCTCCTAGTCAAACATTTGCATTTCAATTTTTCAATGACTGACCTTTATGTACTGTGGCATGTATTTGTCTGCCACAAGTCTCCATGTCTCCCAGGGGAATATTGTTGAATTGTTTGATGTTTTGCAGAGGGGGCCTCAGGGCAAACTAAACCACTACCACTTCTTTAACATTAGTAGCATATGTTTAACCACTACACACACAAACACACACACAGTACACACACTGGCACTGGCTTAAATATTTCATCGGATGTGTGGGATCTTCGAGAACATGATGCTTTTTAAGAGGTAAAGTGCTGCCATTACCAATAAAGAGGACTGAGTAACATGCTGTATCTGATTTTAGTTGTTTCAGTCACACAGTTAATAGGTTAGCAGCAATTTTTGCTACATTAATACAGTCCACAACAGGCAAAGAAGATTAATTGCTCTGTGTTGGAATAATAATTCACACACACAGTGTTTGTTTACAATGAAATAATTGGCTACAAACACAGCACCGAGATTAGCTGACAACCAAAAAACCTGTTGAGATGATTAGTATCCTCTTTTGTTCGGCTTTTATGCGTTAAAGGGGACGCAGAAGTGAGCACAATCGATCTAAAACTCTTCACTGGGTTTTTCAAATCGAAGCTTGTTTAGTCTAATTTATGAATAGATTCGAAGCACTGGCTCATCTTGTTGATTGGCTGTTTGAGTGTGTCTGTTTTATCGCCATATTTGTGTTGGAATTTGTCAACCAAGGGAAATGCTAATTACTGCAGACATGCTGTATAGTAGTGATAGATGAGGTGATTTCAAAGTCAGCTTTGCATTATTTGTGCCGTCATGGAGAGACTATAATTGTTCATTTCGACTGGTATCGCTCTCACTGTGAAGAGTTAATAGAGCCTCGGTCAGGCTGTGTGCTTCAGCCGAGCACCTCCTCTCATGTCAGCTTTTACATAAATAAGAGCTTTTTCTCTCCATCACTCCCTCTCTTTCTCTTTCTCTCATGCACACCCACACAGAGCCTGTCAGAGGCACATGAGGATGGGAGGAGGAAGGAGGGAGGTGGGTGAAGCATGACACGTGAAAAAGGAAAAGCGTTGCTCTTAACACTGCATCTACAGTTCTCTATCTATTGTTTCTCAATATTTCTTCTCTCCGCGCTTCTGTTTCCTGATACCTTATGCATTCAAGAGTATTTTCTCTTGCCAAAATTGGAGCTGTTGTGAATTTATACACGGAGCCTCTTCTCTTTGTTCTCAAAATTACCCAATTACCCAAGATCTTCTCTCCTCTGGCACAGAGATGTTGATTAATCTCAGTTAATTTATGTGTAAATTAAGACACTGCTAATTGGATCTAACTAGAAAAAGAGGCGAATTGTAGAAAAACTAAAAACAGTTTCAGTGATGGTTTATGATCTGTAAAACATGTCATGCCCACAAGCATGTACATTATCCATTATATAACCTCAGCACAGTGCATAAGAAGAAGAACACAAGATTCATGCTTTCCCACAAAGACAGTGGTCGAAAGAAACATATATTACAAGTCTCTCTTTGCCTCAACTTTATTGTTAAATCAATAAAATCATGCATTTCTTCAGACGCTAGTAAATGGGTGTTGTTCAAGACTTTGCACACCAATCGGTTGCCATGGCAACTTGCAGAGTTTTTCCAACTGACCTACAGTTGGCTGACTGCTGCCTCACCGAGGTACGGTTTGGATGAGTTCTCCTCCGTATACTAGTCTCTGCACCTGGTTAAAATAGTAAAGGCTAATCATCGGAGTCAAATAAGGACATTTCTAAGTAACTAAAACAAACTCTACATTCACAAGCCAATCACTTGAGCGTGTGATTATTTGAGAGGCGTTGAGTAGGCACAGATTCATGAATTACATTGACCTAAAAGGAAGGTACTCTGAAAGCAGCTGGCTGCCTTCAAAAAGCGTGACGAATTATAAAATCAGTGCCTATGAAAAGGATTCAACCCTTTATTTGAAAGTTGGCATGTTTCATTGTTGAAAAAAAGTAGATCTACTTGCTGTTTCAACACTGATCAACAGATAATTAAAATAATAACATTAATAGCTTTGTATGTATATAGCACTTTAACCACTATAGTTTCTCCTACACACTTGGAAGGACAGGGTAAGGCGAGGGGTATTCACTTAGTTGCATCCAAGCTCAGAGCATGGTGGGTCTGTCTGGCCGCTGCTGCCACCTCGTTGGCAGTCCTGCCTCTTCTGCCGCAAGCTGAATGACATTTGAGTACTTAAACAAGCCACCTGTAACAGCATCCACCGGTCAAACAATGTGACCACGCTGTTAATTATACATAACTTTAAGCTGTAATATAACTTAAACAGGTAGGTTAGGTAAAAATTCAGACTCAGTACAGTTGTCATGAACGGGGAAATTAGCTATAGAGACCAAAACTGTTTTTTGTACCAGGCTGTAAACATGTTTATTTCTGCTGTGAAGATGGACATTTTCACATGGGGGCTTATAGAAACTGATTTATCCTGTAGCCAGCCTCAGGTGGCCGTTCAAGGAACTGCAGTTTTGGCACTTCTGCACTGCACTTCACTTTATACCCACCGAGTTTGCTAGTATGTTGCTTTCCTGTGCGTAGTTGAGACAAAACCTAAAGAGCTCTGCAAGCGGCTGGATAGATACAAATCATTTTTAAATGACTGAACATCCGATGAACATTCAATCAATCATTAGGAAATGGAATGAGCGTGTCCCACCGGTAAATCTGCCTCGGGCAGAGAGTGACTGCAACAAGGAGACTAGTGAGGGAGGCTACTAAGGAGCTACAAGCTTCAAAGGCTTGGATTGGAGAGTCTGCATACATTACACAGTTAATCAAGCCAAAGTCATTTTGACATTCAGTGGTCATTTTCTGTTGATCAGTGTAAAAAAAACCCTCATTAAATCTACTTTGACTCACTACTGTAAGACAATAAAACATGAAAACATTATTTTACTAGTTAGATCAGCGTGTGAATGTGCAGGCAGACCATGTGACAGCTGTAAGTTTCAGTTCAGGCTATAATCATATTTTACTGTAATAATTCTGATACAATTATTCATGCCTCCAGTATGACCCCACAGAGAGAGGTTATCATTCCTCCTCACATCACAACGCAATAAAAAAAAAATTGCTTCAAGTCATAAAATGCAAGAAGGTTTGTTCCTCCTGAGAGAAATGTCGAATATTTTTCAGTTATTCTGTGATATCTGAGGCACAAACTGACACCCAGAAAGTGGCACCGATATCATTGATGCTAATTAGGATGTCATTGTGGTTTAAAGGTCAAATATTGAATAAGACTGGGGGGAAAGTCGAGACAGATTTCGGTAATGATTATAGACTGCATGTACAGCAGCTTTTTATTCCAGCCATTAACTCCTCCGGGTGATTTCACTGATTAGTTCCTCCTATCTGTTTGAAAGAGTATTGATCAGTTGGAAAGAGTACGAGCAATCTCTCGGTCCTGGAGGGCACATGATTGCCTGTATCTGCTGTAGACCTGTTAATAACAAGACCCTGATCCTTTCACAGCTGCGCACAAACACACCAATCCCATCCCTGAGCTTTTTGGTTCACATTCTGCTAAAGAAATATATTTTATTGAGGACATTAAATCAAATAACTTAATGGATATTACCAAAATTGTGTCTCTTGTTCTTCTCCTACTTTCTCTTTTGATACAGTTATTTAGAAACATTTAAACAAAACAGCAAATGGTTAAAGCATGGATTAAATGGAAAGAACTGATTGTCCTAAATGATTTGCTATAATTAACTCTCGGTCGTCGGCTCTGTTAAGATGCGGGAGTATTCACCAGTGCATGCTAATGTGGCTGCATTAAATAAATTAGAAAACAGAGAACACTGAAATATTTTTCTCCGCAAATACATTACCACATTCAGAAGCATGAATTACCCAAAAGTCTGCCTCCTCCAGGAAACAGAAGTTCACAACTTGTCTCTCCTCTCTCCCTGTGTTGCTGGGGGAAGAACAGAGGAGTGTGTTATGACTAACCAGTCGGCCTGGCGAGTGTGTATTACGTCAAAAAGTCACACACTCATCAGCAGCCGTCTGTACCAGCTGAATGTGCATTCAGTCAAAAGTTAGGGTGTCGAAAGACTACTCATTGCATTGAAACTGTTTGACACCAAAGCTGTGTCTTTGTTTAACAATGCACAGTGGAGACTTACAGTACATCTTAATAAGCGGTGTGTGAAGGGACCATTAATTCGAAGCACTGGTGCACACAGTGACGCTGTCATTCCTTCCATCTAACAATGTGTGTGTGAACGTCACATACTTCACTGGGTTTTTTTTTTTTATAATACTGAGCTAGAGAGAAAGGGGATTAGCCTCATTTGTTTTACAACACAACAAGCAATTGGCCACTTTATTTGTAGTTCCTCTGCATACTCCATATAACATCACACTTAATTTAAGGACTGACTTGCTAAAAGGAACATAGTTGACTCCTGTACACTGTAATAATCTGTGTTAGCAGGTAAAACACCGGTCTAACTCATAACATTAATCATGGCTCCTTTTCATTTAAGTGCCCCAGTGAGCGATGTCACAGAGTCAGCATGCACATCCATGGCCCCAGTCGTCATTTAATGTCATTCATTACACCTGTGGTTTTTCCTGGTAACATGTCAGAATGTCTCCTAAGAAAAAGGCCTTTTTTAAAATAGACCTTCATTAAACTTGATTTGAAAAAAAGAATGACCTGAAGTTAGAGATTAAAAGATGATGTTATGTTTTATCCTATAGCGTAACACAGGCACATAAAAAGCAGGGGTGGAAGAAACTCGCCTAGCTCTACCAAAACTCCCTTCCAACAAGCTCTCATATGTGCAAACATTGTGTCTTGTGTATTTAACACTTGTAAACATGGAACACAAGACATTGTTGCTTAACGAGCAGTTTGCTTATACAGATTGGAGCCGTTTCTTAATGAACAACAGCTGAGTCTATGAACAGTCCTGTCATGGCGAACTTTCCTGTATCTGAACAAAGACCCAGTTGATACTTGTACAGCTGTGGCTAGCTTGTTAGAAGACAAGATATAACATGTAAATAAGGCAATTCTGGAGTTGCTGGAGGTGATATTTGTCCTGTATTACCCCCCTTACCAAACTCAGACAGGTAGACCATTGCTTTGCTCTCAGACAGAACAACAACTAATTGGATTTTGGTTTAGTGTTTTTAGATTTATTGAAGTAACAGCACAGTCAACATTTAATTGACTGTTTAGGTTTAAAAGAACAGTAATAGGCAGAAATATACTCTCACATTACAGAGATAATAGGGCGTGTTCACATGTATAAAACCTGTAGTATAAAGTGTTTTCTTGTCCCCTGTGTGTCATTAATGGGTTGACATTGCTGAGAGATGCTTCCTGTCTCTCATTCCACACAGCTTGCCACAATATGTTATTTTGTTTTATTCTCCCCAACCATTTGGCAACCCCCCGAAATCATCCCATTGGGTTGTAAACCACTTCTCTAAGACAAAGCTAAGTGACGAAACACAAAAGCCACAGAAGCAATAATGGAGAGATCGGGTGCCTGCTGAGATATTAATATCACAAAATACTTTTTTAGATCTAGTTTTGTACAAACAAAATAGCTCAGTGGCTGAGAATATTTGAACTTAAAGGTATAGACTGTTTCTACCCACCATTAAACCATGAATAATAACCAATACTCTGAAGTTGGACATTTTAATATGTGCACTTATGGATATTGACACACTTCTGGGCCTGTCTCAAGCGGCTGCTTGAGGAATTACAGTTTTTAGCACTTCAACATTGGCTTTGTTTCCCAGCCACGGAGATTGCTGCTTGATTTAGCCTGATATCTGATTTTGTGGACAGCCTGGCTCTGTGCAAAGGTCACTTGGACCTGTTTCCAGTCCCTATGCTAAGCTAAGCTAGCTGTAACTTCATATTTAGCATACAGATTTGAGTTGTATGGTGTCTTCTTATCTAGCTCTTGGTAAGAAGATGAATAAGTGCGATCCCAAAATGTCAGACTATTCCTTTAAATATTTCCCAACATACTTGACATGAAGTGATGTTCAGCATTGTAAAAGCTATCCAATTAAAACAAATGCCAGCTTCCCTTTCACCCAGACGGTGGAATAGTGAAATTTATATTAATATTAGGCTCTTCAGCAGCTCACTGATCTGATTTTATATTCCCAACATATAAGTCACGTTTGAACTGATGTCTGACTGGTGCAACAGGCTGCTGGTTTTCTAGCAGGCTCATTCTCAGTCAGCCTCCATACACTAATGAAGAAGAGCCTCGGGCCAGGCTAGAGGCTCAAGGTTACATACCTGTGATCTCTCCTCACAAAGAAATCAGCAGCACCCATCTTAGAGAGATAAACAGTACTCAGCTCTGCTTGGATGGAGGCTGACTCACTGGCTCAGTCTGTGGAAATGTCTGCTGTTCCTTGGCCACTGCATAAGCTCTGTTTTTTTTCCCTGTGATTTCTAATCTGTGGGAAATGGTGTTGCTATCTGAAACTGACTGAAAAGACCTGTCTCATGGTTTAGGAGAGATGATTTTAAATCAGAAATGTCAGGGCCTGTTTGCACTTTCTCGCTGACCATCATGCAGCGTTTTTCCTTTTCGTCAGTGAATTATTGTTATGACCCACAGAAGAAAAAAAAACATCTCATCCAATGTCGCATTTCCCTGTGGTGGCATGGTAACACTGATTTGATTGTTCTTTCCGATTACATTACAACAACCTCAGCGAGTTCAATAATCACGATGGATTTTTCAAACGTATATTAGGTTCTGATGTTTGTTTCCTTCCACTTCACACTAATTGACTCTAATATCTCCACTCATCAGCTTTCAAAATAACAATGCCACGAGCTGTAAACAGAACTCATTCTCACTCTCGTTGCTGGCTTCACTAGATATTCTGGTTGCATGTGAGACTGAGTTGCATTTCATTTTCATACTTTAGTGGTGGAGGTGATACCTAGCCACGTTAATTATTCATGTGTCAGTAATTTGTGCAGCTGTTCCCCTCTCAGACAGAAAGGAGGAGGAGAAGATTGAATTCATCTTTAAATCCATACTTTCAAGTAAAGCAGTGAATGCAGTGAATGCTGATAATGATGCCTCGGGACTGTATTGTTATTGCAATGTTGTGTAGATCTTCATATATATATGTATATATACACTGTTTGAAGTACTGTGAATGCATTTTATAGATCTGGACCACTAATATTTTTGTGGCTTTAGGGATAGCAATGTGGCTCTGTCAGTCGTTCTGCTACTTTGTTCCAGACTAAAATATGTCCACTACTGTTGGATGCTTTGTCACGAAACTGAAAGAGACATTCCCAAAGTATAAATCCTACAGATTATTTTCTTTTTTTCTCTCACAATATCAGGAAGCTTTGTGAGAAATGTGATGAAATTTGGTACAGACAGATCACAATGTTCTTGTGTGTTAATGTGTGCTGCTTCACTGTGCTTAAGGCTACTTTGCCATGCTAACATGTTAAACTAACATGCATGTCCACATGTTGCCATTAGCATTTAGCTCAACGTCCCACTGTGCCCAGATACACCTTCATAGAGCTTGCTGCATGGCTGTACACTCAACCTTGATTTACCCTGAACATGTATGTGAGGCAGACAGAACAGTATGCTTCATAACATTCATATTTATACATTATTAAACTTTAGCCTGATGTTTACCACTGCAGAATCTAAATCTGGTCCACATATAGCCTGGAATACTAATATGAAGACTGCTAAGATAAGATCATTGCTCTCGTTGCTCATTCTCTTTTTCTTATTCAAATCTTCCTCTCTACCTCCACCCTCATTCTCTTGTCTGCTTCTTCAACAGGAATACCTGTGTCCACTGAACCGGTTTGTGTAGAGGAGCATGTTGTGACAGCCATGTCTCTGGAGATGGAAAAGACCATCACCAAGCTGATGTATGACTTCCAGAGGAACTCCACCTCTGATGATGACTCTGGATGTGCACTGGAGGAATACGTCTGGGTTCCCCCTGGCCTCAGTCCTGAGCAGGTACACAATCTCCATAACCTTCCCTTATGAGTCACCTATATTCAGCTTGAACGCCCTTTTCCCATTTCTCCTCAGTGATTCATCAGCTAATGCTTATTTTTGTGCGGCATAGCCAGACTGTGTCGAATTGAACCGGATCAGTCTGAAGAATTTAATTATTTAGATGATAAAGTATCTGTGACTTGGAGATGGAGATGGAAAATTCACTCATATGAAAACAAGACAACAGATTATTATTGTTTTTAAACCTCCTTCATGGTGTTTTAGTCTGTTTGAGTTGGACGAGGGGAGGAGGAGGAAAGGGCAGGGAAAGACGTACAAATTCCTGAGATTTAGCTATCAGGCGTTTCATGGAAGATTAATTGTAAGGACATTTTTCAGCTGTCAGTGTGTAAGAACAGACAGTTCACAGACAGACAGACAGGCTGACAACCATAACCAAAATTATAAAAAGGAACTACAGTCATTAGCTGATTACACTGACTGGAGAACAGACATAAAGCAATGAACAAATTAAGTGAATGTTGGGTTGTATTTATCCAGCTAGAGTTCCATAAAGCAATAAGCAATTTCCCTGATCACTACCAAGTAGATGATTATAACATTTTTCTAAAAATATAAGAGAAATATGTCACTTTAGAACTATTAATATATCATCATTTTTCCATTTAATGACGCTTTTGGTATGGCCTCAATGGCCTCAATTTGTTCTGTATTTTAGTGTATCCTTGCAAATTTAAACCCAGAGGAGTGGAAGTAATTCGAGTCAGTGAATGTTTGGATGAATCTAATTGAAATTGTGTGGTAGTGTGTTTATACATCCAGGTTTCACAATTCCCTGTGTGGTCTCATTTGCAGTTTAAATGCCTTTTAATTGCATGCATGACCAAGCTAATGTAATCAATTGTGCACATCCACGGGAAGATATTTCCTCATCATATTTTCGTCAGTACTGACATAAGATAAACACAATTCTGCTCGACTGTATTGTCTATAAACAAACAAAGTGTCTTTATTTAGTAAGGGCAGTGCTCTAATGCAACAGGCCTCTTATGGCTCTGTTAACAGATGACAGACCGGGCTGATAACAGTCATTTTCTCCAGTCAGCCATCTTGACAGGATGCTGAAAGAGGCTGCAGCCTCTGTCATCCAACAGGGGGTGCAGGCAATTCTAGCTGCCTGTTGTTTTTTTTAATGCACTTGGATGTAATGCTTTTTTTTGGTGTTTGTTTCGTCACAAAAGCCTGTCACTTTTAGTTCCTCCTCACACAAAGTCATTAATGTCACTCCCATTTTAAAAGAAAAATCAATATTTTACGTGGAATAGCTCATTGAGCCTTCAGAACTCAAAATTCCCATCACAGTTAATTTGTGTCAGGATTGGCAAGTTTCTGACAACATGGTGAACTGTTTACTACTTATCACCAGACCAGAAACAATTAATTGATTAACCAAGACAATCTTCTGTAGAAGAATTGATAATAGAAATTATTAGTTGCAGCCCTTACATACGTTTAGCTGTTAAAGAAAACGTTACAGTTAAAGTGTTTCTGCAGCCTGATAGGCAACACAGAAAAAATGAGTGAATATTCAGGGATATAGTTGTCCTGAATATTCCTCTCCTTCCGAGCTGGATTCTGGAGAAAAGTTTGTCACCACAAATTACTCTGACTTTTAAAACTGGCACAAGACTCAGTGTCACTCTCAACAGCGTAGAATAAAACAGATCGGTGGGTTATAGAGAATCCAAGGGCAGCACTCAGAGACTCACTGCCTTTCCATCTCACTCTTCACCCCACTGATTATGTAAATTGGATCACAACAACTTCAGCAAAATAGATCTTTACACCGCACTGAACACTAGACTACTTTGTGTCAAAGGCTGTTTTGCTGAAAGTCTGAGACAAGTGACAAGATTGCTTTCTGTCCTTTAAGTGTTTGCTTCTCAGATAAAGGTTTTCTCTGTTTCTACCCGCTAACATGCAAAAACAAAAGGAGGTTCAGGCGATGGTTATGAAATCCAACCACATCATGAATTGTAATTGCAATATCAGTATGGGTAACTGTGATTTCCTTTAAGCACTGTGAATATTAGCTGTTGAAAATGTAAAGAACTTGATATTGTTCAAGGTTGTGTCTGCACCAGCAGCAGCAGCAGCAGCAGCACAGAGCGCATTGTGCCATCCACTTTGAATCCCAGACACCAGTTTCCAAGGGCACCGATGATGGAGGGCAAAACAACAAAATCTATTGGCAAGAAGACCGTGATAAATTAATTCAAAAGTAATTAGAGATCCGTTTAGGCGGGTTTGTCACCATGAAATAATGAAATAAGGTATGATGTAAACTAGCCTACCTTTAATTCAGTATGATGAACACATAATGACTTATTTACCTCTGTGTAAGACCGCTCTATATCATACTCAAAGTGTAAAAATTTCATTCGACAGGATCACGGTGCTTCTAATCTTCTAAGAAAGGCTGACGCTGTCAGATGTTTCAGTCTTGAACTGCGAGACTTGATTGCAGCTCTTGATAGTCGATCACAAGGTTGTGATTGAGAGGCTGTAGCTTTAAGTTGTTAAATCTGTGACAGCTCTGAAGTGGTTTTGTTCTTACTTGACAAATCGAGATTCAGTAAACTGTGGAGTCCCTCAGGGCTTCATTCTGGGACCAGTCTTATTTTCACTCTATATTCTCCCACTGGGCCACATTATACAGACACATAACATTTCATTCAATTGCTACACTAATGACATGCAGCTGTATCTCCCAGTTAACTCTTTTCATACTTCAACCCTCCCCAGTCCTACAAATTATTTCCCTTATCTCGTTGCATCCTATATCCAGCCCTCTCTTCATCTCTTAACAATAAATGTTCAAACAAATGTCAGGATTCTGGGTGTGCTCTTTGACACAAACCTCATCTTTGAGAAACACACTAACAAGGTCATCCAGTCATGCTACTACCCGTTTTAATGACATTCAACTGTCATTTATAATGATTGTTGTAATGGTCTAAATCAGTTGTTCACGTTTGTTGTGATGAACCCACAGAAAATAATCAACTCCAACAATTGCTGTCAGTTCTAAAGAGCATTTGTGTCTTTCAGCTCATTGTTTTGATTTTTTTTAAGCAACAAATGAACTATTTTGGTTCACACTTCCTGCTTTTATTAGTGACACATTTGGCCTCAGCAGCTGTTTTCAGTGGAAAATCAAAGTTAGCAAGCAGAGACTGCTGAGCATTTAGCAGCTAATGATTCAGATATTTGTCTCGGGATTATTGTAACCAAAAGCAGAGCTAAAAGGAGAGTGAATATAGTACGTACCTTTGCAGGTGGCCAGATGACACAACTTTAAATGAATGCTAATGTTGCTTCGTACCTGCTGGATGTGTAAATAAGCAACTGTTTGCTAAAAAGTTCAGCACACCAACCTTACGAGTTGATAGTTTGTCAGTGTTTTTAACGCTTGTTTCCACTTCCCTCAAGTGGCCCACATTCATTTATTGGACGTTAAACATTTGAATACTCTAAAGCAGTATAACAGCCACATGTTTGATGTTGTTTGTTTCAGGTGCATCAGTATTATAACTCCTTACCAGAAGAGAAGGTCCCCTATATAAACAGCCCTGGAGAGAAATATCGCATCAAACAACTGCTTCACCAGTTGCCACCACACGACAATGAGGTAAAACAGCACACCATATTATTATTATTATTATCATTTATACGTACTTGAGCAGTTTATCTTTGTTTTTATGGCTTCTAGTAGTTTTTATGATGATGCCTGACCATGAATTGTGTTGTTCAGGTGCGTTACTGTAATGCATTGGATGAGGAGGAGAAACGAGAGCTGAAGCTCTTCAGCAACCAACGTAAGAAAGACAATTTGGGAAGAGGCAATGTTCGTCCCTTCCCCCTCACCATCAACGGGGCCATTTGTGACAAGGTAAAATCAACAGCCTTCATTCTTTTTGTTCTCTTTTTCTCCATTTCACTCATTATGGCAAAACTAACATGTAAGGTTGTATCTACAGAAATTTCATTTTCTATTCTATCTATAATTCAGCCTATGTTTTTTTTATATTATTTCCTCAGTTTGGCTTGCCTGGGCTTCTTTTTGATGTTTTATCAGATAGATGAAACAGACGAAAGTAGAAAACATTTCAATCTTGAAAAGAAAATAGTCAAGTACCATCTTGTCACTTTCCCTCTCAACATATTACAGTTTGTATGAATCTTTTTATTTATCCCCTTTTTTCTCTTTCCTTTCCTTTCCTCCTCTTCTCTCCTACAGTGTGGTGGTCAAATAAACGGTGGGGACATTGTGGTTTTTGCTGCAAGGGCGGGTCATGGAAAATGCTGGCACCCTCATTGCTTTGTCTGCAGCATGTGTGAGGAACTATTGGTGGATCTCATCTACTTCTACCAGGACGGCAAGATCTACTGTGGCCGGCACCATGCCGAGAGGCTGAAACCCCGCTGCTGTGCCTGTGATGAGGTGCGCCTGTCTGGGCCTGGAGCCCTTTGGGTTGGAAATGGCTGAATGGTTCATAGCTCAGAGTCTTGGATGTGGTTGAAACTGGTCTGGAGAGAAAAGATGTCTCAGTATTCTTGCCATGTCTCAAAGAGTCTGCTTGTTTTCTAATGTGTGGCGAGCAGGCCTGAGATAACAATAATAATAACTGTGGCCAGAGTGCTCTGCACTAATTGAAGTCGAGTAAGAGTTGTTTACTTAAAGTACATTAAAAACGCAGCAGGTTCTGTGTCCATTTAAATGAGGAAGCATTTTTATTTGATACAAATGGCTTGATTTTCCTTAAATCATGAATAGTTTTATATGATTGATATCACATGCTTAACTGACGGGACACCAAGATTGCTGCCAGCTGGTGATATTGGAGGATAATGAGTCTTTTTTACGGCAATAATTCTGGATATATTTGAAATTTGAAACATAGCAACATCCAGTTTAAATGTCATAAAATACATTAAGGAATGATATCTAGATCATCACTGGTTGGAAACACAATGTTCTTTTCTTTGGAGGACATATCATTTCTTTCTCTAAATATTCAAATAGGAAGAAATCTCTCTTTGGTGGAATTACCAAGAAGTGTAATGAGTGTTTGAAAGAAGACAACTGTACTAGGAGTAACATATAATAAAATATAATAACAGGCCAAGTATGGTGCCCTGAGGTACTCCAAACATCATAGCTACGCATGATGATCTTACTTCTTTCAGCAGCAATATTAAATGTCATCAAACAGATATAAAACTAATTAAAACCAGCTAAAAATGAATAATTTTACATTACACTCATGATCTTAATTCAACTCCACGGTATCTCTGTGTATAATATCTTTGTTGATTAATGTAATTTTTGGGTCACACAGATCATCTTTGCTGACGAATGCACTGAGGCAGAGGGCAGGCACTGGCACATGAAGCACTTCTGTTGCTATGAGTGCGAGACAACCCTCGGCGGCCAGCGCTACATCATGAAGGATGGACGGCCACACTGCTGCAACTGCTTCGAGTCCCTTTATGCAGAGTACTGTGACGCATGTGGAGAACACATAGGTACATCACGTTTTTTTATTTTTTTATTGTTGCTTTAAGCCCTGTAACATAAATGAAAGTTACCAAAACACACGGGCATGTTTTTCTTATACTAACTTTGTAGAAAACATCTAACAGGCATTTATTGTAAGTGTGGGTGTTATCATCTCAAGCCTTGTGTGCCACAGCTGTGGAGAGGTGGAGTCAGTGCAGTGAGATGGTTATTATCATCACAAGCTCCAGTAACAGTGAAAGAGTGTGTTTCAGAGGATGCTCCCATGTTGTATCCAGATGGGAGCTGTGAAAGATGATTACTTCCTCTAGCTGGGGAGCAGAGTTGGTGAAATGTTTTTGTGCCATCTTACAAATCGAGTGATGGGCAAAAAATCACAAATGTTTTGCTTTAGGAGAAAAAACTCTCTGTTTAGACCATTTTTTAAACTCGTTCTCAGCACTAAGAGGCATATTTGACAAAAATGAGCTTAATCTACTGGCTAATGGTGAAATCAGACTGTGGGCTGCACACAATGCGATTTTTACAGTAGTGTTAAAGATAGATTACCATTTGTAAGAAGTTAAAGCTTGACCCCTTTTGTGTTTACTAATAAGTTTATGTTTTCTCATCAGGTATTGACCAAGGCCAGATGACGTATGATGGGCAGCACTGGCACGCAACTGAGGAATGTTTCTGCTGTGCCCGTTGCAAGCGCTCTCTCCTGGGCCGCCCCTTCCTGCCAAAGCAGGGGCAGATCTTCTGCTCACGGTCCTGCAGCGCTGGACAGGTGGGTAACCAAAAAAGCAACATTCATGCATAGATTGAATGATATGTTTGCATATTAGCAGTACTAAACTGTTTTATTTGAACCTATCAGGATCCAGATGAGTCCGACTCCTCAGATTCGGCCTTCCAAAGTGCCCGTTCCCGTGAATCACGCCACAGCACCAAGATTGGGAAAAAGGAGCGCAGGAATGCTGAGGAGGGGAGGCGGAGGCCAAGCCCGCCAGTCAGCTCCTCCACCAATGCCTGACCGCCTGTCTGCTGAAAGTGATCCCCTTTCTGTTCAGATGGATCGTTTAAGCCTCACATCAAGCCAGACCCCGAGCAGGACACCTAACCGCACACCCAGCCGTACTCCGAGCCGTGCCCCAAGCCTTAACCAGGTGTGGATGAGCCGGGATGACCCATACGTCCCTGCTGCTTATGAGGGCCCCCAGCTGGAAGCCTCCCCCACACCAGCACCTATACATCTGCTGGGTCAGTGTAACCTCAGGCAGGGCTACAACCCCAATGCAAATGCTCATCCTCCAGCTCAGAGTACAGCCAACGCAGGGAAGAGGCCTGATTCCTGGGGAAAAGAACAAGGCAATGCTAAGAGGACCCCCATGGCTGCTCTGAGGGGTCACTCCTTTAATGAAAACTGGACCCATCATCCCCAGGAAGAGTTCAGGCCCAGCAAGCTACGCACCCAGATGAGCTTCAATGAGATGTCAAGCCAGAACCAGGGCTTCTCTGACAAGAGGAGCATCAGCCTGCATGGATTCCAGAGAGACGGCAGACCACCACTGACCAGGAGGAACCCCATCAACGCCATGAGCTTCAATGAGCCCCTCACTCCTCTAGAACAGACTCCTCGTGGCTCCATGGACTCCCTCACTATGTCCAATGCTACAGGTATAGTCATGTAAATGATACAGTTTGATATAATAATGCATAATGCCAAATGACATGAAAATGTGACGTGTGGTTTATTCTTTTAGCAGGTAACTCTCTGGACGGGGGCAGTAAGCGTCAGGAGCATTTGTCTAGGTTCTCCATGCCCGACCTGAGTAAAGACTCAGGTGTGAATGTGTCTGAAAAGAGCAACATGGGCACCCTCAGCTCCTCAGTCCAGTTCCACAGCACAGAGTCACTGTCCTCCTCTCGCCCTTACAATAATAACATGTACGCTCCACTGAGAGTAGGCTACCCGCTGCAGTACTGGGATGGCCCACAGCCGCTGGGCTTCAATGATAAAGGTCGTGTCGGCGTGATGGGCAGCAGTGGAAACCTGAGGATGGCTCCTATGAGCGACAGAATGCCCCGCCGACGCATCAACGGGCAGGAACCCGTGACGCAGCAACAGCAGCCACAACCAAGACGCCGCAAACACCACCGTGGAAACCACGGTAATGGACAGCACCGAGTGGCCGCCACCACAAACGCTCTCGCCGCTCCCGATCTGATAACGCCCTGCACCTGGTGGCGGACAGGCCCGCTCAAATGGTAGAGCTGCCTTACCGTCGAATCCAGGAGGATTATGATCGCTTCCCCTCCGGTAATGCTGCTCGGGAGTTGTTTGGTCTGGATCCAGGCGGGTACAGACAGCAGCCTCACCGGCCATGCCCACGCACCACTTCTGATCTCACCCTGCAGAATGCTGGCTGGCAACCTGTGGGGCTGGGTGGGCCATGCTGGGGCGACGGGTACATGGAGGCTGCTGACCCCTGGTGCTCCAGCTGCTCCTCTTCTTCCGAGTCTGAGGGAGATGAGGGTTATTTCCTGGGTGAACCAATTCCTCGGCCCGTGCAGCTTTGCTACATCAACAACGAGGAGCTGCGTCATCGCTACAGCCCCTCTGGGATAGCTGGCCACCATGGACCTCTCCACGGACCAATTCACGGCCAGCTGCACACCCGTCAGAGGAGGAAGAGCAAAAACTGCATAATTTCCTAGATTTAGAGCAAAGAGATGGTGAGGTATGAGCAGGAGAGTGAAAGAGATGAGAGAGAGAGAGAGGTAAGGAGACGGTTAAAGCAACAGAGAGGTGGAACAGAGGGAGTGGGAAGGTGAGAGTGAGACAGTTGACAGTGAGAGTGAATAAAGTGTTTGTGTGTATGAGTTTATGTGTGTGTTAGTGTGAGTGTGTGTTGGGGTTGAAGACAGAAACGGCCTATTTTTTGCGCTTGTGAGCTTACACAACTCTACACCGGGTAGTGTTTGTGTACACCTACACAGAATGATCTAATCATAAGAGGAAGCTCAGCTGGCTTACACAACAGAAATGTTTACAATGATAGAGATCAACTCCTCTGAAGGTACCAGGAAGCACTTATGAATTTGACTACTAAATATACAGTGGTCGAGGTAAATAACATGATGTATGTGCGTGTCTGTGCGTGTACCCATGTTACGGGAGAGTTCGAACAATCCCTTTGCAGTCTGAAAAAAGGGGAAGACAAACTGGTCAAACCTGCAGTGATCTGACTGTTCATGTCGCAGCTCAGTGATCCAAGCCCTGGGCAGTCAAACTTCTTCTATGTGGACAAACCCGAAAATTGTGTTGGGATAGTGAAAGTTACGTGCTAGATTCCAAGCTATGTCATTGTTTACCTCAGTGGAATCCAAATGCTGCTGGAATATAGTGTTGGCTCGCTAGCCCTGTTATCACCCTGTACAAAATAGTCTGTTGAACTTTGTGCTCTACATAGCCAGCTCTCCATGCTTTACCAAGGACAGAGCGCCGGACAGCCTCTGCTCCTTGATCATTCAGGCACAGTAACGTCAGGTATGGTCCCGTTTTATCTTCTGCAACATGCTTTGTTTTTTGAGAGTTACCTATAGATGATTAAGAATAAGAATAATACTAATAATGGCAACAATAATAATAATAATGCAAATAATAATTATGATAATATTAAAGAACAATACCTGTTAAATGTATATATAGTAATAAACTTAATAAAGTAATGGATGTAGTAATGTAAATGTTCTGTACATATGGTCTTAAATATTTATATATTTTGTAACTAAAGAATCATTATTTGTATAACATGATGTAGAGATAGGGAGACTTGCATGTTAATTTGTTGGTGTTGTCTCATACTGAAAATAAAGTGTTCTTCAATGAACGGCCAGCAAGTTGTATCTATAAGTTGTACGGGGATCTCTGGTTGGTTGTAACTTACCCATATTTCACACTGTTTCTAAGCAGGTTTTGAGTATGTAGTGTGTCCACACTGGGAAAATTCACCATTACTTTTACTATAGATTTTCTTTCCACTGCAGACATTTTGATTTACCATAGCAGGAAAAGCAGAGGTGAAACAAATTTCATTAACGATCGCTCAGTTTCATAAAGTGTCCCAGTAAGCCATGCCGGCGAGCCAGCATGCACAAAAGCAGGACGCTGGGAATGACTCAGCTGAATGGAACGCAGTCATTTTTTAATTTTCTCAATTGCACCCATGCCTTTTCCTGCCATCAGAATGTGGCGAAAATGTAATGTGAAAAAGGAAATGAAGGAGCTATTTGGACCAAATCGAGCTGAGGCTGAGGGGGAATGTCATTAATTCTGCAGGTATACGGTCATAAACAAAATATTAGACCAATTAAAATTCTGACCCGATGATGGAGGAATAGTGAGGGGGATAACCAAGGTTATTAAGATACATCCTCTAGGAACCATGGATATCTGTAACAAATTTCAAAGTAATTCATCCAATAGTTGATGAGACATTTCAGTCTGAACCAAAATGATGAAATGAAATGGCTGTCAGGCCGACATTACCATGCCTACTGTGTTACTAGTTTGGCTAAAATATGTTTTCTTCTGGTTGTAGATCCGCAAAGACATTTCACCTCTCCTACATCCAAAAGACTTCATTTCTGACTGGCTAGTTGGCAAACCCAGTGTTTAGCCTTCATGGGATTGTTAACAGGTTTGAAAAAACAACCAAGTCTCCCATCTGTGACATGTTGAATCACTGGAGAACCCTTTTTAACCAAGTCTAGTTGCCCTTCTCAAAGAAAGATGACCTGGACGACTGAGAACCTTTACAGACTAAAATATGTATTCTTTTTTTTTGTGAAGTTTAAAGTCTGTGGAAAGTGAGAATAAATGTGTTCTGAGTTTGTCAGACCAAAGAAGGCAGTGATATTAACCATCCAGCCAAAAAACTTTAAAGTCTTTTCACATGTTTTCAGCAACTATTTTCCAAAATATTTAATGTATTATGAAAGAAATTTTGGAATTGCCTTTACACAGACTTTAATATTTGGTGGCTTTCCAAAGTAGAGGTTTGATCAACATCTGTTATACCTAGTAAGTATATACTTACAGTAAAACATGGTATACTTTGACAAATTGTTTACTGCAGTTGGTATATAGTATGAAATTGGGACATAGCAGATCTGTTTGATCTAAACTAGTGATGAAACTGGAGCCTGATCTGTCAGACTGACATCAAAAAAAAAAATCTGTTAATGATATTTGTGTCTGAACATAAACACAAATATTTTTTTAAAAAAAAGAGGTTCTGCAGTGATTCAGCCACTTTCATAAAGATGGGAGACTGAGACTGACCAATAACGATTGAATAAAACTGAGGCAGCAGTGCAGAAGATAGCCCTTTCTGAGAGATAACCCTGATGACATCACTATGACGTCATCAGGGTTATTTTGAGAAAGGGCTCGTCATGATGAATAAACTGAGCTTCATGTGTAAAGACCATTGTAGCGGTACTTTAAGAACTGAGTATCTGTACAGAGCAGGTTGGAAAATAGACACCAGTCAGACTTGTGTGTTCCTGAATAACATAAAAATGTATCTTTGGTATTCCTGTGCTGCATGTCTATTATTTATCAGCTGACTTTCACACCGATATCGATCTTTCTATGATACATCAGTATCGACAATGCTGTTGTATCAGTCAGGCTCAACATCAAAGGGAATATGGGATAGTTTGGGTATTTTGAAGTGAGGTTGTATAAGGTACTAATACAGTGTATTGCTTGCAGCAGATGATGGATGGCACGCCCCCAGTTTGGAGGAGCTGACAAGAGGAGCAGCACAAAAGCTAAGCAACGCAGTGCCATGAACGGGGGCAGCAGAAATCGTATTTTAGCCACTTAAAAAAAAAAAAAAAAAGCCCACCTAGTTTAGGTGCGCGCTATATTTAGAGTATTTTCAACGCTTTACCCAGCTGTCTGACAGGAAACTGAAGCCTCGTTCCAAAGCCACCAGACCCCCTTCACAAAAACAGAGCTGCTCTTTTCCCGCTGCCTCGATCCACAGCAGTAAGTTCATCCGAACTGTGTTGAAACATCCAAGTCGCACTTTCGCACACACAAACTAACTAACTGAGGCAACAATGGACAACCCGCTCCAATGTTCTGCAGGTAAAATTACAGTTTGGGTCAATGAAGTCTGGTGGCTTTGAAGAGAGCATATACAATCGATATATATATACATAACACTTAAGTGTGGTAAGGTAAAGCAGTGAAAATACTATACTATTACTGTAGGTAGAACACTGACAATGGATATGAACCTCATACAAACCCACTTCAATAAACCCTTCAATTAAACCCTAAACAATGTGTGGCATTGTTACCTACTGACTGACTCATGTATTTCCTGCTATGACTTGATTTTGTCTTGCCTATCTAGCCATGAATAAGTCACTGATTATTTAATATTTTTAATTCACTTGATGTTTAATATGCTATAAACATTAAACATTAAACATTAAATTATTGGAAAGCAAATAATTATAAATTAAGCATGTCAGTCAGGTGACAAAATACATTTCTGGCTTCTTTACAAGCAATGCAACCCAGTGTATTACTGTATCACCAGCATTAGTCTTGACATCAAATGTCCTAATCACAGTCAAAGTTTCCCTTTCATTTTTATTCTAATCGGTGTTGCTCACCATAAGGCAGAACACACGAGGGGCACTTTGTCCAGTTGGCCCAGGCAAAAAACGTACGACCTTATTACTTTTACTGACACAAACAAAATTAGCATTTAATCACCTGAAATGAACATGTTTAGCTAGGAAGACCGGCGTGATGAGTCTGATTAGTGAGACAGTTCCCTGGAGTCGTAGTCCTCTATAAATTTTTCCATGGCCTCCACGCAGCGCTTGCCGATGTCCCTGAGGTTCTCCTGCAGCGAGACCTGAATGGGACGCTCCAGGGACTGATCCTTTGCTATTAGCATCTTCGCCACAAGGCCAAACATTTCACATTCTTGATAGTACACCTGTAAGAGACACACACACACACACATGGTTTTAAGGCAAATAAAAAGAGACAGAGGAGAAAGTGAGAGTGTTGGAAAGAAAGGAGCAAATGAGCAGAGTGAGACGTCGTGTCATGCGTTTTCAATTACCGCTGAATGGATTAACAATCTGCAGAAACTGTGTGTGCCTGTATAAGGAGCAAATAGACTTTTTTTTTCTTTTCTTTTTTTTTTTTGCATCAGCTACCTGTTGCCAGACTGCCTTTCTTGCAATGCCTCTATAATCCTGCAACCATGGAGATATGAAAAGCAAGAGGCCTTCTTTTCCGTCAAGTGGGTGGAAACACACACACTCTCTCTCTCACACAAACACAGAGCTGATGAGCAGAGAGCCTCATGTGACGTCTGTCACATTGAAGACTGCATTAAAGCACGTGTTGGAGCCTCTTGTGATGAAGGTAAGCTTAGATTAAAAAAAAGCCTCTATCTTCATTTTTGCTCAATTACAAAACTAAAAAAAATGACAACAAAGATCTCATCACACTTCTTCTTTGTCAAGCTCAGGACAGTGAAGACTATAATGACACTCAGGCGCTTCAGGCTCAACATTTCAAAATGAATGTTAGGATACAAAAATCAAATCTTTTTTCTCTCGTCTCGTGTCTCCCAGCACTTTCCAAGATCTATCCTCTGTCACTCTCTCTCTAATCCAGCCTTCTCTTATCTGTCCTCTTCCTCCGTCTGTTTATAACTAACCCTTCTCCCAAGGTGTGATTGTGTTTGTGTAATGACACTCCTCTACCTCATCTATCTCTCTCCTCTTCTGTTGGATGGCTCTGTCTCGTGCCACCGCCTGGCTCGCGGTTGAAGGGAGCTCCCTGTCTCTGCTCCGTTCTCTTTCTTTACTTTTGGTCCCCCTGTGATCTCGCTCCCTGCTATGATTCCTGTCGGTCTGACAAACCTGCAAAAGAAGATGAGAAAAGACTTGGACTGTAGTAATCAGACAGTTGGCCAAAAACATGGGTGCAAACACTGATGGTGACTGAGCTGCTAATGACCAGAAGATGACTAAAGTGAAGTTCCACATGTCAACTTGTAACGAAGGCAAGATTATAAATTCAGACTTTGTTCTGACTGCAAATGTATTGAAATTAAAAATATGATTAAAAAAGGGGTGTGAAGTAGCAAAAGTCAAACTAGTACCAATTCCTTCTATTACTTTTTACTTAGGTTTATAAATCATTTGTTAATTATTTAGAGCTGAGGCAGAATAATCAAATATATTTACCCATAACCCTGTATTAAAGCTGCCATCACCTGCCTGCAGTTCTTCTCAGCTCTACAGAGCGTTTGAACATCTTTAGGCTCATTATTTTGGTTTCTAGAGCCCACAACGTTACTGTTTTGACGTGTTTCTTGTTTCAAAATCTCTAAAAACCAACTGTACAGTCATCGTTGGCGACCAGCTGCAGAACATAAGAGGAGCATTTGGTAGCTGAGCTAGATATTTCCCTTGACCAGAGTCAGCTGAGGGGTGTAATACGAAGCAAATCTGACATAACGAAGCTGAGCTGGCTTGACAAAATCTAAAACTTAAGTCACAGATTGCGGGTATCACGACCGTGGTTGTCTTTGTTGACACAGGTTTTCTTTTCAGGCTCTGTGCGAGCTCTCTCTTCATTCAGCTCTTCTTCCACACAAAACTGAACCGGGTGCCACCTACTTCGTTACAATGGATGGCTATGGAGAAGAAAAAAGGAGCACTGCTGCAAATAAGGCAAGAGATAAATGCATCTCAATGCTTCACGTTTCTTTCTAACGTGACAACTGCAGATTGTACTTCAAACTTTAAACCTGATACAGAATATTTTAACATAATACTGGTCTGACACTGTCCCATAATGAAGGAAAAGGGAAATCACTTTAATTTTTTAATTTAAATAAATCAAAGTAAAATTAATTGATTTATATTAACCATGATAAATAATTATGGACAGATCCGTTTTCAAGTCATAGCTTCAGTTCCAGCAGTGTAAACAGACTTAGCAGCAAATCAGGACCAAACATAAAAATAAGTCATCTGTAGCTGCTCTGCGCCTTCATCGACTGAATGATGTGTAACAAAGTGTTAATTACCTGAAGCAAGAGGGAACTTACATTGTCTCTGAACATACTCCAGGCAGCGATTAAGCTGTCACCACAACATAATTATGAAAACAATTTAGTAATATAAAAAAGTAATTTCTAGGACGTCACATGATGAATGTGGTTTGCACAGCTGTATTTAATTACACTGCTTCATACTGTGACATTACGAACATACGGCTAAATCTATATCAAGTGAGAATTTCATCAGGTGAAGAAGTTTTTTTGCAGCTGATTTAAATCCGAAAATCTGAACACAACCTCCTCCGGAGCAGGTTAGCTCTGCAACATGAGTTACCATGGTGATCTAGTCAGGTTAAAAGAGAGACACCTTCGTGATCTCAACACACCTCACTAACCATTAATCTTGCTTCATAGTACAGCCCTCTGGTCAGACTCACAACTCCAAATGAACGATAATGTTGCTCTGTGTCTGCTGGATGTGCAAATAAGAAATTGATTGCCAGGTTCGTCATATTAACTTGTTTCCACTGCCCCCCCAAAAAAAACTGTTAACGCAGCTTTAATGACTCACTTACTTAGCCACCTTCTAATAACTCTGCGCTTTAATATGTTAGTAAATCATAAATAACAGGGTATAATTTTCTTACTTTGTAATTAGCCAGCAACATGAATTAAAGAGCCAGCTAAAAAGTTACACCAGAAAAGGAACGTCGCACAACCTGGCAACCAAAAAGTTGTTCTTACTTCTTACTAATCTACACAGCATAGATAAAGAATGTAGCACGGTAAATCATTAGTGCTGCGTATTAGAAGATTAATTTTCCTGATTACATTTTGTAATGCATAATCTTAATTGTGGAAGTACTTCGATTTGGGCTTTTGCCCTAATAAATCATACTGAAGAGTTCAACAATATTAATCAGTGTTACTGTCAACAGACACTACTGAAGTGCGGCGCCAGCAGACATTATTAAATAACAAGCTAAGACGATTCTGTTGTTGCCTGGTGTCAGTCGGTGTATTAAAAACAGCAGATTGTACCTTTAGGCTTTATTAAAAATGTTATCAACAGCTTTGGTCACACTTATTAGGACAACGCTAATTAGAACACAGAAAATCTGAAACAAGCAAGTCTGTCTTTGATTCCTCCTCCTCTCTTCACTTTTAACTTTTTACCGCAGCAGTGTCCAGCAATGATTCATCATGTGCTGCTCTGCTCCTTGTTGTGTTTAGGTCAGCCAAGAAATTTATGCGATCATTTGATTTCAGCCTTTTCTGCAGCACCTGGGCTGTTATAGCTAAGTAGGTCTCTGCTATGAGCTCGTGTCTAACGGACAAACTAAAACGCCATATGCGACGTTTAAACAAGTACATAAATCAGCGCACAAATCGATGAAAATAATCATTAGTTGTCCTTTATTAAACCATGTTTTATCAGGTTATTGGACGTGACAGAACATTTCATTTCCTTCCAAATCACTTCGTCTTTAAATGCATTTGCTGTTCAGATAATTCTACAAATCATATCACAATAAAAACATTCAGACCCTGTTGCCTTACACCAAATCAATATTTTGGAAGGTCATTTTTTAAAGGAACTGGTGGGCCGATATATTTAATCCACAATTAATGACAGAAGGAGAAAAGCAGAGCACGTTTTCTGCTTGTGAACTTACGGTGAACTGCATGTCCTTGTCTCTGCTGGAGGTGGACCTTGGTAAGAAAGCTCTAGTAGCTGGAAAAAACAGACAAACCACACAGTCAACACATGAGAATTTATGTCTGTATGAAGCACATTTATACATTTTTCTATTTACCATGCATATATGTACCTACAGCATCTACTGTATGAACGTATTTTTAAGCTTCCTAATCAGTCTCTCTTTCTCTTCAGCCTCCTGTCAGGGTCCAAAATCAATATATCTGTACGCAGAAATCTGCTGATATTTGGGAATTTTGCCTTGTTATGTAGTACTGCAGTACTCTATGTGAAGCAATAGTTTTGTTATGGCTCATTATATATTGCTGGCTGGTCTCCCTCTCTATCTCTCTCACTCTCATATACACACAAATCAGCGATGAGTCACCATCATCGCACCATCACTCAGGCACACAAAAAACCTGTTCCACACTCACACATACACAAACACACACCTCCACAGTGCTGCAGTGTGCGCACACATGCAGTGCCTGAGTGCAAGAGCAGATAAAAACATACAGTACCAACAGCTCAGTTGTTAAAAACAACATAGCACACCACTTTATACCAGGAAAATATCAACAAAGACAAGGACTAGAGTTAGTGTTAAAACCAAGGAAACATAATCGTAACAAATCTTAAACCTCCTCCTGTTTACTTCCATGCTGACAAATGATGAGGTCATTCTCAAGATAAATCTACCTGCAACTAAATGACACAGTTTACATGAGACATATACTGTTTAGTGGCTGGACTACTATCAATTCACTGGTAGGAGCGTTGACATAATCCATGTGTTGAGTCCAGGAAAAGCTTCTTAGTGATCAGCATTATGTAACACTGGTTTGTTGCTACCAGAGTGTGACTACCTATCAACCACCAGATACCACGATGAGCAAATGCCCTCCAAATATTTGTAATGCAAAGTCTTCATGAAAATGTGCACACGTGTGCCTCTGCTTGCTTATACTGCCACCTAATGGACATTCAATGAAGTGCACAAAGATACTGTAAAGCTTGTAAACATGCTGTATACGCATGTGTAAATGTGTTCATATATAGAGGAAGTGGCAACAATAACATGAACATTTTGTTAAATTTATTTCATATTTGTTGTCAGGGGCTCATATGTTTACATCGTTTGTGTTGTTGTATTAAACTGTATTATTGTGTATATATACTGTTATTGTGTCTAACCACTGTACTGTACTGTACTGAGAGAAGCCGAGTGTGTTCTTCTGTTTAGGCATTTACACACGATGAAGCTGAAAATAAACTCCCTGCAACTCACATGCACTTATATACCACAACACTAACATCCATCCATCTATTGATTTTTTGTAACCGCTTATCCTCATCAGGGTCGCGGAAGGCTGAAGGCTATCCCAGCTGGCATTGGGTGAGAGGCGGGCTTCACACTGGACAAGTCGCCAGTTCATCACATCGAGGCTAATGGAGACAAACAGCCATTCATGCTAACGTTCACACCTACGGGCAATTCGGATTCTTATTAACTGCATGTTTTGGACTGTGGTAGTACCCAGAAATACAGACATGAGCTCCAGCTGGGGTTCGAACCACAACACCAACATGTCATCCCAAATACATTTTGATTTTTAATTAGACATTTTGGGGAAATTCACTGTCTCACAGAGAATTATATGAGAAGATTGATATCACTCTTGTCTGTGCTGTGAATGTGAAGTTAGACTAAGCAGCCAGTTAGCTTAGCTTAGCTTAGCATAAAGACTTGAAACCTGCCTGCCAGCATCTTTAGAGCTCTCTGATTAGCATGTTTGATTCGTACAAAAAGCGTAAAGTGTAAAAACTATTTGACATATATTTTAGATTTCTGGCGTGAACCAAAGGCATGGTATAGTTTTGACATGACACGGCAGGAAAACCAAAGCTTCTGTCGAGACCTGTCAAAACATTGCAGTGACAAAGGTCTGTCTGTGTCCAGCCACTTTGAAGAAATCATCAGCCTTTAATAAGCTGCAATATTCAAGTCTGTGCCGCCACATGGCCTCGCAAATTCACAATTGTTTCGGTGATTTAGGAACTAATTTAATTTAGTTTAACAGTCTTGGATTTACTACATTAAAACTCTCTGCAGTAGCCTGGTTTGAACTTTCATCCGCTCTATAGTGCTAAAACTGCACAACACAACAGGGAACATCTTTGTGTTTTACAGCTTCAAGGTGCCTTAATCACAGTATTAAAGCGATTCTAATAAATTTATACAATGTTATGCTCTTGTGAATAAGAAATAATGTTGTAAAATCCTGGCCTGTGCGTGCTCGCAAGTGTGTCTTTGCAGTGATTGTGTTTTGAATAAGACTTGTAAACACTGAGGCTTTTCATCATTGGCCTTCACCACTGAACAGCAGCATTGTGATTTTGTGCAGACACAGTGAGTACAAAGAATAGCTGTGGGCATCTAATCTTTCTTTGCCAAAGATGTTCGACGGGAATGAGGTCAGAGCTCTGTGCGGGCCAGTCAACTTCTTTAACCATTTCTCTATCATGTTGTTTTCACAGGCTTCCGCTGCAGACATAAACTTACTGTTGCTTTGTTTCGGAGGTGAACTCCCATCAGCGCTCTCTCTCTGCTCATACCGTTCCTTCTCCTTCTCTCGTTCCCTCTCCCTCAGCGTGATGTGGTGAAGCTTAGGATGGAAGTAATCTCTCCGGTGGAAGTAACCCCGGTGATTGAAGTGGTGGTACCTGTGGTTGCTGAAGCCAGGTTTGTAGAACGGGTGGTCATCCCTTTGAAAACGGCATCAATCGTGAGAAAGAAAAAGCCAGAGTCACCAGAGTCATCAATATTTTGCAGCTATCTCAGTAAAAAAAAAGTCAATTGTTGTCACTGGAAAGACAGCACATAAATAGAAAATAAGTATATACCGCGGTCTGTGAATTCGCCCTCCAAACTTTGGTTTGTAAGAACTGGATAACCATGCCCTTGGTCTGGATGGACTTCGTACTCTTCTGATTGGCCTGCTCTCATCCTGAACCAACATGGATAAATCAATTCATCACACAGCGTTTTTTCCCCCAATCGTACAGACTTAAAAAGGTCATTCTGAGACGTGACATCTGAGAGGAGGAACTGAACCTGATCGGAAGGCGCAGAGCTGTCAGCGGGCCTCTTGTCGACAGACTCAGACTCGCTGTGTTCCCTGTGCCGCACCGCGGCGCCCTGAAGAGAGAAAGCACTGTGTTAATCACAGTTATTACGCTGTTACAGTACAGGTAGTATGTGATATTATAAGAGCTGAAACAGTTTAGTAAATTTTCAAGCAAGTTCCAGCTCCTCAAATGTGAGAGTTTTCTCCATTTCTTTATCTTCAAATGGAGTAGTTTTGGACTGTTAGTCATAATGTCATCAACATTTTTTACTATTTTCTGACATTTTATAGATTAAATGAATAATAGCTTCATAAAACTTTGATCAATACTGAAAAGAAATGACTCGTTGCAGCCCTGGATGTAATATGAACAACGCAGTAAGATTGTTGATTCAGATTTTTTTTAGGAAAATTTGATGTTTTAGTGCTCAGACATACACAAGATTATCAAACGGTACATCAGAGCCTTAAATATAGCGTTAAATCAAAGATTTTTAAATCCATTTTACATCCGCTTGCTCTACAGGAGAGCAATGTATTCCTGTACCACAGACATCCAAGACAACAACAGAGAGGAGAGTCATGCGACTTTCCAAAAATAGTCTCACACACACACTCACACTTTCATTATGCTGTCTCTTGTGAGTGAAATTGTAGTAAGCTAAAATGTATTATTATGTTTCTGGAGAATAATCGTGTGTTTGGTGCTCTAAAAACACCAGATTCAATTTCAAGAACCTGTCTCTGTGTGAGAACTGTTAAAATGAGTATTTTTGTATACTGTGTTATATTTATATCATATTTACAAGTGGTGGAGGAAGTATTCAGATCCTGTGTTTCTCTTTTAATGTAAAAAAAGAGACTTGTTGCTGCTACATTTTTACCTATATTGGACTATGGTGCCTCTGCTCAGATATTGCAGATGATTGACACAGCTTATCATGCGTCCCTCAGATGTATTATTCATTGTAAAGCACTGACTCACCGCTGTGAGCTTTATGTTCAGGTTGGATGGCATAGTTTATCAACCCGCAGGCACACCCACTGGTATATTTTCATACACAAGGCGATTCTCGGGTTGCTTCCATCCTATGTGTGTTGTTTTATTTCCTGGATGTGTGACGGACAATACTCGCAGCGTTAAAGGGACTTTTACATGTTGTCTGTGCTCGTACTGAACTTGGGAAAAGGGTGTTTGATTACTCTGCAACATCAGACTGGAATATTTTAATTTGAATGCTTTTAAATCGATAATGAAAGAGTCATGGCGTGTATTGCACTTTTATTATTTTTCTATGCTATGTGTTGTTATATTGTCTGTTTGTCTTGTATCTGTTTTAATTTGACTTAATTTGCATTGCTGGCTGTCTTGAACAGGACTCCCTTGAAAAAGAGGTTTTTGATCTCAATGGGACCTTTCCTGGTTAAATAAAGATTAATTAAATTAAAATCCTTTATTTAGGCTAAAATACTCCTGCACTGAAAATGTAACTACAACACCTTCACAGTGCTTCTTTTTTGATAAACCAACAGCACAAGCCTTAAAATGTATTTACAAATAAACTTTAATTATGAAAAGAAAAAAACAGTAATTCTTCACACTGGTGTAGCTGGAAGCAGTTATTACTGTTGGTGTCCTGTCCTGGGACTTTGTTAATAATTAATATTGCTGAAAAATAAAGGTCGACATAGAGGCAGGCGTGTCACGTGACTGTCTCTCTGCAAGCACACGACAACACTTTGAGACAACTGTCAGCAATGCTGCAGCTCGACACCGCCTGCACACTTTACCTTGTTTTGGTGTGTGTCCGGGGGTGGTGGTGTGTGATCCATGTCTGGTCGTTGTTTGTTCTGGCGTGAATTGCCACGAGGACTTTTATTTCTCTTTCTCTGTCTCGAGTCCAACCGGACCAGGAAGCGCGTGCAAGACCTATTAAATTACTCTCCTCGGCTCATCTGGACAGTTAAATCTGTACATTTTCCGTGTCGCCTCGCAGTTTTTTTTATTTATTTTTACGACTTGTCAAGTTTGACTTAACCAGTTGAACGTCTCACGCTGTCGACAGACAAACACGCTCAGCGTTATGTCTGGTTTCCGCAGGGAGATAACGAAACTTAGTTTTTACTTCCTTTTTCGACTGTCGTCCAATCAGATCAGAGTGCGGTCATAAAGGGTTTATCAAAAAAACTAAACAACAAGGCTATTTCTCCTGGGAGAGCGCAGGCGCAGTCCACTGTGGTATACCTGTCAACATCTTTGTTGTACGGTCAGGTAGCTGGCTGTACGTCACTGTGATTTGACCAGATGATGGCGCAATACAGATGAAGATCTAATGTCAGCACTGAGAAGCCTGGCCTATGAAAACTGGTGGAGTGTAACTAAGTAAT
Organism: Miichthys miiuy; assembly: GCA_036365135.1. Taxonomy (NCBI): domain Eukaryota; kingdom Metazoa; phylum Chordata; class Actinopteri; family Sciaenidae; genus Miichthys; species Miichthys miiuy. The sequence continues at coordinate 11,921,073 of CM071606.1, read as the reverse complement.
CATAAGTTCAGATTCAAGTTACTTTACTTGACAAAAATTCTACATCTCAGATGCAAATATGTTGTCTTTGTTTGTTTGTTTTTTTACAATAAGTTGCTTGTCAATGGCTGCCAATTAATTGTAAATTTATATTTGTCTGACACCTTGAGTTAATTACTTTGCAATAAGTTGAATAAAACTGATAATTATTACCCAGTTCCTGTATCCACATTTCTTGTTACATATTTAATAATAATATAGTATATTAATCATCCAAAAATAAAGATTTCACCTCACTAATCCAGCACAGATGTCCCAGTTAAAGATCTTTTCTTGTAAATTGCTTTTCACACATGTTGTTCCAAAGTCAAATCATTTCACGTTTATCTCTGACATTTGTAGGCTCCCGTCTCATATCACCACTCACTCACTCACACAGTCATTTACAAAATTAAAGCAACACCACGAGGATTTCAAAATACCATAAGGATCTGTGTAGTAAGGTCACAATAGACTCACTGCTAATGGACATTGAAGATTTGGCCTTTAATTGTCAAGTGCTGATTACTGAGGGCACTAGTGTTTGCCAAAGACTCTTGGGGGTCATGAGGCCTTCTTGATTTTAGGGCAGTAAGAAAACTTTTGAAAATAAATATACAATAGACAGAATTTAATTCATTTATGTGTCAGGGATGACCTGAATGCAAACTATAATTAAACGTTGTTAAAACAACTAAACAGCTAATAAAACAAAAGCGAAGTGTCAGACAGGAGGAGAAAACACAGACTGCCTCAGAAAATAACCGTATTACGTTTGTATCATTGTTTGATTTTAAAAAATACATAATACAGGCAGAATTATATAAAAGAAACAATATCAGGACACAACTAAAAATGTATCCAAATCGCTAACTTTCAATAGTTATTGTGTTCATTATTTGTGTTAATTGTACACTTGTACATCAGGCTTTATGTACTGATGTTATGCACTGAATATAATATGAAATATACATAAAATATGTCAGGTGTTGTCACTCTATTATAGGAAAGGGGTACCTGAGGGAAAAAAAACAAAGTAAAGTGATTAAACAATGAACTTTGAATCATGCCAAACATTTGAACACAACCACAGACATTTGTAATGCAACATGTCAGCAAGGAGGCTCAATGATGCAACATGATTACAACATGATGTGTTTCAAAGAAATAAGATAAATATGTGTTAACCTAGACACAAACGTCCATTGTTTGGTAAAGTGTGAATAGAAAATGATGAGCTTCAGTCTCACACAGTGTTAGTTAAAGTCATTCTCACATCAACCTGAACAACCACCAACAAGTAAAAACATTTTGCTCCAGAACAAACATAGTTAGTACAAAGAGGTGAGGCCATCAAATGCTGAGGTATAGTGTTCCTCACTCCACCCACTGTCTCCACCCATTACACCTCCTCTTCAGAGAGTTATTAAAACCAGACAGTGTTCAGATGACTTGCAGCCGAGTAGACCTATAGACCTGTTTCTCTTCAGCCTGTGGCCGACTTACACCGTTCAACAGGGGCCTGTTTGGAAAGGTAATCCTCAAACAAACTCAATACTGTTGTCTCTGTTTTGTCCTTCTGTTGTGTTTGGGGTTGAGAACTTGTTGGGGCAGGTTTGTCCAGTCAGTTTTCTAATTGTTCTGTGTGAATGTTGGGCTATTCCTGTTACGCATGCATGTCTACTATAAGGAAAACATAGGGAGAGAGGTATAATTAGTCTGGAATGTGTACATTTTTGGTTTATTCAGGATATCCCAAAGGCGTGAACAAATTTGTGAAAGCACCTGTGTTAAAAAATAAAATACAGATTTGCTCTTATCTGTACAATTATGTGTTTTCTTGTTTGTTTTTCTGGTGTTACACACCTCAGTTTCAGAGGAAAAAACTTTTAACAACTCGGGGGAGGGGGAAGTAAAGAGGTAGACACAATGTTTTCAGCTTTTCTGTTTCAGTTTATTACTTCTTCATGGATTTATGTTGATAAAAGTTTACTTCATGAGACAACATTTGGTATCTTTTTCCCAGCATCAGCACTGAAATCATCCCGCCGTCATTCAACACCCTGATTCCAGCTAAATGTCTATTTAAAGTACGAGACTGAGCACAAGAAAAGACATGAGGTAAGAACAAACTTCCTTGTAGCTTTCTGAGAAAATGCTTAAAGGATCAGACTGACAGTGATTTAGATTTTTGCTGTTGTCAACATGAAAGGACCAAAATCAGTAAAATGTAAACTTTCCTCAGCACTACGTTCATTACTGAAGCTGTTAATCTTTATCACAAACATACACTCCTTTACCAGATAAATTTAAGTAATTTGATACACCAAGTGAAAAATAATGTCTAATATAACTGAACCTTTATTTTGTTTTGTTGATTGCATTGTGTGCAGGGTGTAGTTTGTAATGCTGTTGAACTGTATTTCATTATAACTATTATTTTTTCTCCTCCCATTTGTGTGTTGCAATACAGTTAAAAGGCTAAATAATTTCCTGAAACAGCTGGGCACTGTGGGTTTTAAAATGTTACTGAAACTTGAGTAAAAAGTAAATTTCTTGGGGACAAAGTCGGTGCACTAGTGAGTATTTATGCCAGCAGGATGATGAATGTAGGATTAACTCATGAGCTATATAAAGCTTTGTCCTCTCAGTGAATACTTGGTTTTGGTCTTTTCACATGCTAAGAAAAATAGAGAATACCACAACACTCACCTCTGTTGTCTGAGGTCTTAAAATGGTTTTGTTCACAGCTAGTATGAAGTGCCATCATGAGAATATGACTTGACATGGACCCACCCAGACATAGTCTGTGGTTACATGTAGTACAGGAAATATTCATGATGGAAAAAAATGGCTTATTCTTTAAGAGTGAAAGAAGATGTGTTTAACAGAAAATGTCTAGGTTTAAACATGAAGACATCAGTATCAATAAAACATGTATAGTTTTATTGATAATTACATAAACTGATGTATTAAATGTGATGTGATGTATAAGCTGTGCAGTTGTAAGCTGTATGTTGTTATATTTTTGTTTTGCTTGTATGTATAAAACAATAATAAAAAAAAACAAAAACATAACAGACAAAAATTGTTTCATTTAATACATTCATGTTTTACAGGGTGCAAACTTTCTCAAGAGCGCAAATCCTAGAGGAGTTTCGTGTCCGATGCCAGGAACTCACAGCCTACGACTACAGAGGCTTCAAACAGGAGTTTGAGGTATGTATGTTTTGAACTTACATTAGATTTTAGTGTTTGCCATGAGCGCTAATGTCTTTGGTTCTGTGAAGGAGCTAAATGACGTCGGCAAAGATCTCCCCACCAGAGCAGGGGAGTCGGAGGCCAACAGAGAGAAGAACAGGTACCCCTACATATTACCATGTAAGTGAAAATCTCATCATAGTAGAGCAAATTACAGCAAATATGTGTGACAATGTATGAGACTTTTCTTTGCTTTTCATTTTCTATATAGATGACCACTGTCGGGTGAGGCTGTCCATTCAAAACTCCCAACCACACACCGACTACATCAACGCCAATTTTGTGCCTGTAAGAACCCAATTTACTTTGTCACTTGTATTCATCACACTGTCTTTCTGCTTTACCTCCCTGTCTGTCTGTCTCTACACACCTGTCTGCCTCTGTTAATGACTGTGTGTCTGTATTCAGGGTGGAGGATCAGAGAGAGACTTCATCTGCACCCAGGGTCCTTTGCACAACACAATTGCTGATTTCTGGAGGATGGTGTGGGAGCAAAATGTCAGGATAATCGTCATGGTGACAGCGCTGAGACACAAGGACATAGTGAGAAAGACACAGTTACTTTGTGTGTGTGTCTGTGTGTGTGTTGCTTAGTGTGTGTATGTGTGTCTGTTTGATGTTAAGCTGTCCTACTTTCCTGATAACATATTTTTTCCTTGTTTTAAAGGAATTGATGGACATTTTGGGGAAATATGCTTAGTCACCAAGAGTTAGATGAGAAGATTGATACCACTTTCATGTTTGTGCGCTAAATATGAAACTTTAACCAGAAGATGGTTAGCTTAGCTTAGCATAAAGACTGGAAATAGGGGGAAGCAGGTATCGTGGTTTGAGACAGTCCTCCCATGACAATGGGACATGTTTAACTGACAAAGCCCTCAAGCACACTGGTTTCCTGGTGATCCAGACCCGGAGTAGTGGTCGCCAGCCTCCAGGAGGTTTGCAAGGACTTCTGGATTTTAAGTGAAGTAAGAAAACTTTACTCACAGGCACAGTGAAGTCCTGAGCAGAAGTTATATTCACAGATCTTCTGCTGAACAGCTTCGTCCTGCTTTAGAGTAAAGTAAGCAGTTAAAACAACCAAAGAACTCATTAAATGCAATATATATACAGACAGAAACTTGTATAAAAGGTTCCTAAAAATATCAGGAAAACTCATCTCTGATGCAATATTTAGAGAAAACAATCTGCACTAATTTCACATAAACTTGCTGCAGTTATTATCTTCATTTTACTGAATGATAGGAAAAAGGTTGGTAACCACAGCTCTAGTGAGTCTGTACAGACCTGAAAGTGGTATTTTCTCATCTAACTCCCAGCAAGAAAGAGAATAAGTGTATTTAATAAGTCAAACTATTCCATCAATATGGATAATATGAAAAAACAAATCCTTACAAGTCCCTAAAAGCCCTTATTATTCCTGTGTGTTCAGTTGCTGTGTGATAAGTATTGGCCTCTGGAGCGAGGGACAGTTTATCATGGACGGATCCAAGTGACGACAGTGAACCGTAAACAAGGTCCAGATTATTTTGTCACCACCATTGTCCTCAGACAGGTGAGTGAAGGACACCTCCACCATCCTCTTTTGATACATTTAACCTGCTGATGATGGCTTCTGTGTGCACTGGCCGTACTGTAATAAATCAAAGAAGAAGAAGTCCTTCAAAGGATCAAAGGAAAATGTTGTGTGTGTGTTACAGAGAGAATGTCAAACAGACAGGATAATCACACATTACTACTACCCTTCCTGGCCGGACCGGGGCGTCCCTAAAGAGATATCCTCACTCTGTGCCTTCACTGAGCATGTGCGGCAGAATCTGGAGAGCATCCCCTGCTTGGGGCCGGCTGTGGTTCACTGCAGGTCTGACCTTCAGCCCTTTAGCTTAAACAAAACTCTTTTCCTATTAATCCTGTAGAGATATCATATGGTGGATGGAGTTTAAAGTCAGCCCTCTGTTTATGTGTTTCAGTGCAGGTATTGGCCGTTCAGGGACATTTGTGACCTTGTTGTGGCTGATGCAGCTGTGTGTGAGGGGCATCCGGCCTGATATCCGGGCAGCTGTGGAAGATCTGCGGCTGCATCGAATGTGGATGGTCCAGAATCTGGTTAGTCCAGTACTGTCACTCACCTGCAGTTGTAGAAGAACTATTCAGATATTTGAATAGAGCGATAGCAAAGTTAAAACGTGTTCCAGTACACACCACCACAAAATAAACACACCACCCTTTTGTTTCTAAGTATTCTTCTATGCACACAAAAGGTTTATTTCTCTCAATGTATGAAAGTCCGTGTCAGAGAGCGCTTCTCCTCTGCCAAGATAACCCATCGACCTGACAGATGTGGCACATCAAGATGCTGATTTAACAGCATGATTACTGCACAAGTGTGCCTCAGATTAGTCTGAATAAAAGGACACTCAAATATGTGCAGTTTTATCTTGAAAAGGGCAGTTATTTGATACTAACTATGGCTATTTTTCACATAGGGCTACAGATAGCACTTTTTGTCATGACCTGCACTACTTTGCCTCTAACTGGCTTAGCCTAAACCTAAAGACAACAAGGCAGGTATGTTTAATCAGCATCTTGATGTGCCACACCTGTCAGGTGGATGGATTATTTTGGCAAGGAAACTTGAGAAATAAACCTTTTGTCTGCATAGAAAAAGTATGAGATCTTTTACTTCTTAAAGTTACTTAGTAAAAACAGAAATGTTATGTTCATATTTTTTGTTCAGTGTAGCTATGAAAGAATATTCAGAAATATTAAAACCACAGTGTAAATGTACTTTATTACAAAGAAAGTCTTTTCATTCATTATTGTGCAGTAAACTATATACAAAGGTATATACATATCAATAAACTATACTCAATTAAAAGTGCTCAACATGCAGGCAAATGTTAATGTTTTAATGAACAGAGGTATGAGTATTCTCCATTGTGCCAAAAGCTAGGCTACCCTCACATCTGTATGGTAAATATAAAGCTCCAGCTAGCAGCTGCTGACCTTAGCTTAGCATAAAGAATGGAAATAAGGAAGAACAGCTCTCCTTGTTTCCAGTCTTTATGCTAAGCTAAGCTGCTGGAAGTAGCAGACAAATAGAGAGTGATGTCAACTATTATCTTGGCAATAAACCTATTAACCAAAATGTCAAATTATGTCTCTAATGTGCTGTATAACAATGCATCACACTCATATCTTAATTTGGAGGCTAACTTGTGAATATTAATGTAGTGAAGGTAATCTAAATTAATCTTATCTAATTAATAATATCCTGTGAAACAATAATGCAGAATCCTACTCATATCTTTGTATTTTCCACCACTGCTTGGTGCATAATATTATTATATATTTAACATAAAATGGACTTTATATGCACTTAAATCGACTGTATATATGTGTATAGTCTGCAGTACTTAGTGCATTTAAATGCATACCTGTAATTCACTCACATGTATTCCATTGTATTTTTATAAATCTGTTATCTCCATACTCAAACACTGTGTGCTCCATATGAGATGAAGCATACTGATTAACTGCTCGTTCTTTTGTGTATTCAGGAACAGTACATATGTGTTTATCAGTGTCTGCTACACTGGCTCAGTGGAGGAACCTCAGCACGGTGAGAACAAACCACGAGCACCAGCACACGCTGCGTATTATTATTCACTGTAACCTCTGATGGCATTTTAATTAGGTGTCTTCCCTTTTCCAGCAGCCCACAAACTCACGGATCCAGTTCGAATATTAACAACCACAATCAGGAGCTACCCCACAGCTCCTCATCACGGGGAAGAAGAGGGAGGAGGAGACGTCGCCATCGTCACCAGACACCTCCATCAGACCAACCACAGAACACAGTGCAGCAGATTTTACACCCTGGCAACTTACTGAGGAGGTTACTGCCATCTTCATCACCGTTTAATTCAGGCTCACACACCTCCTGAGCTCACATACTGTGCAGCTCATAATAGAAAAACAAACAAGACACGGCTGGGTACAAAAGAATGCCCTCATGAAGTACTTGAGAAGGAGGGAGAAAGACTGCAGAAATGCTGTGTGTACGACGACGACAGGCCCTGCAGGCGTGAAACTGGTCTGACAACATGCAAATAAATGTCAGAAACCAAACACGCAGCAGTTTGTATTGCCACCAGAAGGGAAAATTAAGTACAGAACCAGCTGCTCAGGCCAAACCTGTTCTTCTACTGTGAATTACTTACCGTGAAATGCATGAGAACAATGATGAGGCTGCTATCAGTGCATGAAGTGCTCCGTCTACTGTATTCAGCTAATAAATCTGTATAAACGACTCATTTTTGTACTCCTGTTTGCCTCCATGAGTGATGAAGTGATGTGGTGAGATGACTTTTATTTAGGTATTTTTTCTCTTACTTTTTGAAAAAAAAAAAAAATCATTGTGCATCATTTCATTTCACACAATGCAGACCATCAGTACTTAAAGGATGCATGTGCAGAATTGATAGCAGACTTGCTAGAAAGGCAGACACATGGTATAGTGGCTGTACAAAAAAGGTCATGTTTCGAAAAACACACAGGCACTGCCATTCTCCTTAGATGACTGAAACCCATTACAGTACATGAAGGAGCTATGAGTATTGTACATTATAGAACATTAAGGGCTAACCCACTTTTTTTTTTTAAGAGTCTTTCATCTGTCATGTAATAAACATGTATAATACAATAGATCCTCCCCTCTTCAGGGTGACTGTCGGGGTTGGTGGTGATGGACAGGAGAGAGAAAGGAGGATCCAGCAGCAATCAGCATCCTTCACCCTCACCTCTACAAGCACTAGTGGCCACAGGTAGAGTTGCGACGCTGTATTGCAATAAAGTCCATGTCCTGATGCGATTCAATGCTGCCGAGCTTGTCCGACGAGGGGCGCTAAGAGCTCAGGCAGCATTCACTAACAAGCGAGTCATCTCCAGAGTTCGATGAGTCCTTGTGTGAACTCGGCATGGGGCAGACGAGAGTGAAATACAAAGGAAGTGGGAGAGTTCATACAACTTGAAAATGAGATTTTAAGCCTATGTTTGGCTACTTAATACCGCCGAGGTATTCACTGTGAGACTTAACTGTGACCAAGGAGAACAAGAATGGAGAGATGTTTAAGAAAAGCAGCATAGCGCAGGCCAACCCCAGAGAAAATATATGAAATATATTACAGATTAAAACAAAAACAGGAAATAACATTAACTATTGTTCCAGACTATTGGTGAGGAGAACCAACAGTTAAAATAACATTTAAATTAGAGTTCAGGTCCAATAAAAAGATCCTACATCCTTTGGCCAAACAACAAAAAGAAAAAAAACATGGTACGGTTGAGAGATTGCCTCAATAAGACAAATTATCTGTATTGGTTGTATGTGTATGTACAGTCCGTGTGTGTGTGTGTGTGTGTGTGTGTGTACAATATGCTGACACAATGAATATAAACATACATACATGCCACCCTTAAAGACCACAAGAGGGTGTAAGAGGATAGAAAACTACTGATAATGAGCGATCAAAAGGCTGGGTGAAGAGAAAGCGGAAGAGTCTAGTCCATTTTATTCTTCTCCTCCTCCTCCTCCTCCTCCTCCTCCTCCTCCGGTACAACTAGTGCACGCTCTCGGACATGTTAATGGCTTCCTGGATTTCGCGGACGACGAGGATGCGGGCAAGCATCTGCTCCAGCTGTTCTTTTGAGATTGGCTGAGTCGAGTACCAGATGGGGCTGTTCGGAGCCACCACAGGCTCGGGAGTCAGGTAGAAGGTGTCGTTGCGACCTTTAGCACTCTGCGGACTGAGAGAAAGCATGAGCACATTTTCAGGATGGCTTGCCAGTTTTAACCCGTCTCTGCATACTATATCGTTCTAATTATTTCTCCTTTTCTGCAACTGAGGGGACCATTAGTGGAAAACTACTAGATTTCTAGTCATTAAATGCCAGATAGTGCATTTAAAAAGTTCTGCTTTCACAATCTGGCCTTCTTTCTTTTCATGTTTGCTGCAACTGAAGTTTTTATTTCATTCTGGAGATTCTCCATTAAATCACCTAAAGAAATCAAGAAAAAAAAAAACTACCAATTGCAACCCAAAATGACACCTTTAATCGCGTGTTTTGTCTGAACAACAGCCCAAAACTATTAAGTATGATCATGTACAATTTTATGCCCACACTGCATACCAATTTCCATTTGGAACAAACAAAATCAATCATTCACTGACTTTGTTGCATCTTTTCCCCTCCCCTATTCACAAGTTGTGGAGGACACTTTTAAAAAAAGGCCAGAGAGAGAAGTTAGTTCCCTTTATTTCTGGGCAAAATGGGCAGAGGACATAAAAATCATTCACTATTTTATAGAGGAGACCTATTGTACACAGCATCCATTTTTTTTGTCAGTTGCCTAGCAACAGTGTTCTCGCAAGTTTAATCACCTGAACAACAGTGCATCAAGCACCACCGTCCCATGTCAATAACAAACACAGGAGTTTTATTTGAAGGTACATTAGCACCCCGAAAGAGAAACTCACCATGAATTAATAACCCCAAGCTCAACGAGAGAGGAAAAACACCACAGGGTATCACAAAGAGGTATTTTTCAAAAAAATATAAAAACATGTTTACGCTTTTTTTGAGGCGCAAAAGTTAATAGAAATGTATTTCCCCTTTTCACCCATCCAGGTTTTATATTTACCATTTGAAGAGGTAGAAATCGTAGAGCTTGATGGGGCATCGCAGCGGGTTCTCCGGATCTTCCAGCTGCTCTGAGTACATGTCATCTGTGACTGAACAAAGAAAAACACACAAACCATATAAACAAATGTTATTTATCTTTAAAGTGAGGGTTTTCTCTTAGACATCAGATGACAAATCTAGTTCAAGTGCACTCTTACCTTTTTGTCCTATGAACCTCTCTGTTGACTTCAGGTATCGGATGCTGGTGCTCTTGTCTTTGGGGTTGTTGGGACTCTTCCTTGTGTGTCTCAGCACTTTGGAAAAGGCCACTTTTAGATGCTGATCCACTGTCTTCAGGTGGAAATACCTGTTAAATACACAAAAAATATATATAGAAATTGGCTGATTTCAACTTGACAATGTTAACTGGTCGCCATATGGGGACAGAGGGGCAGTACAGAACAGTAGTATCTTTTGTAGATTCATATTTAGCCGTGGGTTGGCAGTTATCTGTGCTCTAGATGAAGATTTGCTCATGTAAAGAGCTGTATGAAAAGGACAATATTGCTACATGTCAGTTAAGCAGTATAGTAGTGAATGCTGCATGGAAGCACTCACTTGGTGTTGAAAAACATTAGAGTCGTGAGCAGCGTTGAGGGAGAATGAGCTCCCAGCTGTTTACATTCCCACAGCATCTCCTCCGTCACGTGGCTGGGGATAACGTAACCTGGGAGGAGGTAAAGAACAGATTATGAAGACCTGGCAGCTCATAAAGTTGGGCAAGCCGTGCGCAATTATGAGTTACAAGAAAACAAATCATTGCTTAATGTTTAATCAATGAGAACTGCCATTACAACATCATACTGCCTTTAATTCTATGTTATAGTTGAGAAGGCTGTGCAGCTGCACACCCAGATGAATGAATCCATCTTCAAATACAGTAAGGTGTATAATGTCACACTCTTAAAACCAAAATAAAACAGGTGTTTTGTTCCGACCTTGACCACAGAGTTAAACAAACAATTAAAAAACAGGCATCAGGCTTAATTATTATCTAAAGTTAGTCAAAACCTAATTCAAAAGTTCAAGAGCAGCTGTACAAATCCCGGCCAATGTTTTGTCCCAAAAAACTTCAATACTGACACAATACTCAATCATGGAAAACACCATGGGATACTCTACAAACCAAAACCATTACAGTTCTTAATGCGGTGCTGTCTAACCAGCTTTACCACTAACATAAGTTTATTTATTTCACAGCAGCCACTTTGACATGAAACAGTAGGGCCAACACAGGTGTTTCCAATGATACTAATTAAGGCTCCATTAATTGCAGCAGAGCCTGTCCCATGAGGCAACATGCACCACAGCAGCACCCTGACTCTGTTTGACCTGAATGGAACAGAACCTTAATTAGTATCACTGGTAACACCTGTGTTTGCCCTGCTAGTTCATGTCAAAATGGCTGCTGTGAAAAGGGTCCACTGCGCACTGTACCCGATATAAAATTAGATGATTACAGAGGAACATGTAACAACTTTAGTCCTCACCTAGCGGATGAATAGCTGGTCTCCACGGATCCAAGATCTGGTGCAGACTGTGTGCGAAACGAGTGTAGTACTGATCTGAGAAAACGTCATCCACGCGACCGTTATCAAACAGATACTGCAGGGAAAAATTGGAGAAAGAAAGACTCTTTCAAGCAGTGTTTCCACTTCAAATCAATATACCAACAGAGAATGGAGAGTGTGTGTGTGTGTGTGTGTGTGTTTGGGGACAGTGAGCTTACTTTTTGTATGCAAAGAAATACATAGTAGAGAACATCAGCTTCATAAGACTCCCCTTCCAGCCCCCGAGCCTCTGTTGTCATCAATGAGAGACCCATGCAGAGCTCTGCTACTGCACATGACACCAAGTCCTCCTGGAAACGCAGTGCCTGGCGTCCTAAAATAAACAAACACATCAATGATCGGGTTGACAGATGAGACCAGAGATGAGACAATGCTTAAAAAAAAAAATAATATGGCACTTACGGCCGATTGGGGCCAGTTTATTTTTGTCTGATTTGTCCATCTCAGCGTTTTTCCGCTGAGCCCAAAGCCGCCACACGTCCAGCCCCTCCTCTGGCTTCAGAGTGGCGGGCAGCAGCAGCTCCTGCACCTGCACTTGCTGCTGGCCTTGGCCATCTACCTCTGCTACCACTGTCTGACCCTGCACGGACACAAACATAACAACGCTGTTACCTTGTACAAACAAGCATGTTTTTCTGGCAACAATAAACGAGCAGCATAGCTCAACACCTGTGTTAGTACCTGTAGCTGTTGTGCATCTTGCCCTGACAGCCCCTGTGTGTGTAGCACCTGCTGCTGTGGATCCCAGATAAGGGACTGTGTAGCGTTGGAGTAGCCCTGCACTGCCACTGGGATGTGGATGTTCCCATTCATCAGCTGGGCAGGGAAAAGTGTGTTTGCAGCCAGCGTGTGCACCACTTCTTCGCCTCCCATTCCTCCAGAGCTTGTTATGCTGGAAACGGCCTGCGCTGTCTGACTCTGACTGGCAGGGATTTTCAGCTTGTCATTTTCAACAGTAACTTGTGTTGGCATTGTGGTCATTGTTGTAGTGTTTGTCCCCGCAACCTGCACTGTTCCATAGGCTTCCTGCGGGATGGCGATGTGTGTGACCTGCTCACGGCCTCCAGAACCAGCGGGAGCAGAGTAGACAGGGATTGTCCAGGTCTCTCCTGTCGGACTGGTGATAGTGCCTGTAGCGCTGTAAAGGTGGGAGCTGTCCACAGTTAGGAGGTCTGGTCGCAGGGAGACATAACTCTGCTGCTGTCCCTGTCCCTGCGGGATAGCCAGCACTGTGGCTACTTGCTGACCAGGCAGAGCGTAGGACACAGTAATGGGCATGTCAACCTTGCGCTTCTTGGCTGGCTGGAGGACACCTGCTCCCTGTGATGTGGCAACGGTGGTTCCAAGTACCCTCCTCTCAGCATTGTCCTGCTGCTGGGTGGGAGATAGGGCGCCCACAGTCTGGATTTGGATCTGTTGTCCTCCTGCAACAGCTGCCACCAACTGGGCTTGCAGCTAAAACACATGGGAGGGAGATGATGAGTGGTTAACTAAATTTAAACTGGCTGATGACAAAATTATACCATGACGTTTGTGCACCTATGTACCTGCTGGTGCTGCTCCTCTGTGAGATCCCCAGGCTGAATCAGCTGTGCAGTGGTCACACCTTGAAGCTGTTGGTGGGAGCCAGAGGGCACTTGGAGGACCTGACCTAGCATCTGACCTTGCTGCTGGCCCTGGATCTGCACCTGAAAATAAAGATGTAAAGAAATTTAGTGGACCAAGGATTATATGAAATAGGGTTAAATGTTAAATGCAACACAAAGATATAATAAAGAGGTACAAACCTGCACTATCTGTTGCTCTGTATTCTGTTGTACAGACTGCTGCTGACCCGTGGACTCCTGTATCTGCTGCTGCTGCGGCTGGACCTGCACCTGAACCTGCACCAGAAGACAGGGTCTGTCAGAGAGCTTCATTTAAAAAAGGGACAGAGCTCTACAAAAGATTGCTATGTGAGCATTTAGTTCGCGATTTACCGGACACGCCAGTTCCAACAATGACCCCGCCACCTCTGTGCTGTCCGTGTAGATGCAGTTAGCCTCTTGTTGGTAGACCATAGTGGTGGTGGTGGTTGTAGTATCACCACTTTGCTGGCTGAACTCCTGCAGGGCATCTGGACCTTTGCTTGCCAAGGACTCCAAGAACTCCTTCATGCGGTGCTGAGGGATGCTCCGAGCTTTCTGCCTCACAAGCTCCTCATAGGAGCCCGCACCATCCAGAGAGTTATTCATCGCTGTCTTCTTCTATGGAGGGGATCTGAGGAAAAGTCGTTTAGGAGATACTTTTATTTATTTTTTCACTTTTTACATGCATTTTAACCCTGAAATACAACCACACATACAAAGGGACATGCAAATGTGGAGAGAGATGGTGGAGTGATGGGCAGCCACCCAGAGCAGCGCCCTGCAAGCAGTTGGGCACCTTGGCTTGAACCGGCCACCCTCCGGTTCCCAAGCCAAGTCTCTATAGACTGAGCTACTGCCGCCAGGGTTATCTTTATGGATCACATTTCGATAGCAACACGACTTCAGGAGGTAACAATAAAAGGACAAAAGCATTGCGCTGACATCAGTTACAGCTCCACAGTGTTGACCTAGAGATCACTGTCCAGTAACAACACACACACACAGATGGTAAGAGGAAAGGGTTAACTCTAGCTGAGTGTGTACGAGCAGGGACAAAAGCGCGGCCACTTTCCAAAATCCGATGCAGTATTCACAGCAGGGACGGAAACCGCTGCATAATGAAAACACGCGAGTTTTACAACAACAATTAAGCTGCGAACATCTGCACGGTGCAAACATCTTCACGGCAGCCAGGTCTAACAGCTGGTTGCACAACGAGCTAGGGGGGTTAGCCAGGTACACGGCTAACTAACTAGCCGCGTGTTGTTTGCAAATAAGACCCAGCCACTGTGTGCGTGTGTGTTTTTTGGTGTAAGTGTAATGATGCGTTTAAGTGTTAAAACAACACAATAGCCGCGAAGCAGGTGGTAAACACACAGAAAGCAGCGAGACGTGGGGTGAACCTCTCCTGTCGCTAACGTTTCCAAAGCTAGTAGGCTAACATTAGCAGGCGCGTTAGCTACCTCTCTTCCTCAACCGGGCCGAGGCTCGAGTCGCCCGCAACCTCTTCTCTACCCTCGGTACGTTACTCCTCTTCCAACGAGCACGAAAGCGAGCTGCTGCTAACGTCTCCGTGTGGCCGGTTTGTTCTTTTAATTTCCCCCGATGTTCGTCAGATAGCTAGCTGTAGCTTTTCTTTTTTTCTTCACCACTCATATTTCGCTGGGCGCCATCTTACAACAACTACCCTCAGACCAATAGGCAGGCGATTTGTAACTCTGTCGTGTTCTCGCGATATTTCCGCCGCATTATATCGCGGCAACTGGCGCGCGTAGGAGAGTTTGTTAAAGGCGACACACGCAGGCAAAGTAGCCGACGAGATCAAGTAGATGTCAGTCCACCTTAAAACCCTGTTATGCCCAGGCAGACGCTCCTAGTGGTTCACTGGCTTCTGAATCTTTTAAGGTAGACCCGGAGAGATGCGCTGAATATTTGGGTGGTGCTCCGGGAGCTCTGGGCAGTTGAGGGTTAATTCCCACGCGCTACACTTCAGCGTGGTTTGCAATCTGCCACACTGCTTTCTGTTTGGGCCGCTTGAATATTAAATCTAAAAATTGGAGGAGAGGGCATGTCTTTCTCTGTCACAGATTGATATCCATAAGATCAAATCTATTTGCCTAAAACCTTGTATTTTATTATGGTTTATGCACCAATGCACATCATACTTTAAGACTGATAAGTAAGTCTCATATAATCCACACCCAGAAGTCGACCACAAATTCAAGTTCAAGTTGGACTTTTGCTGGAAGAATTGTGTGAGGTTTTTCATAACCCCCAAAATATCAAAACAAACATCAGAACCAATGCTGGAGACAATGTGGACAATTAATAGCAGACCATACTCACATTTTTTGGTCTTGCCCCATCTTACAACCTTTCTGGAGTAATTTCTTATTCACTTTGTGTTTATGAGCTGCTGTGACAAGTGAATTTCCCATGTGGGATTATTAAAGTCAATCTTATCTAATAATATAGCTCAGTCTTACTGGCTATGTTACATAAAAAAAACAACTGTTTTCTAAATTTACTAGACTTTTCTTACTCAAATCATCAGTGATCTTAATAGCAGTTACTGACACACACTTAGTTTAAATATTGTGCAAAGGTACCAATACTCAAAATACCAAATACCAAACACCAAAATATCACATGATACCAAGTCAAACATTTGATTTGGATAGAAAAGTATCACTGTTCTGTTAAAAGAATATTAAGAATATCATCAGCTTCAAAAACTCAGTACAGAGACATTGCAGGGTGTTCTTGAGTCACATTTATTCTTGTTTCCCGTAAAAAGGACACACATGCACCCCGGTAGTGGTTTGGTAGTAACTCACCAAAAATTTTTAAGAAAATCATGAATGGCATTTGGGGGCATCTCCTCTGTGTAACACCAGCTCAGAGCCAATATTAAATTAGCATACAGCAGATCCTTGTTGAACAACGATCAGGGCTGCATACATTCAACAAAGAGGAAACGCTGTAAGTGAATTATTATTGCAGCAGGTATAGAAAAAGAGACACTGACTGACCAAGCTTGTGATAGAGAGAAGTCTCACTGACGGAACTTTGTCTCCCACAATTCTGTTGAATGAATATGGACGTGTAATTATGACAGTATCCGAATCAATCTTGGCCAAAGTGCTCTGTGTTCTTTCTGATGTTATACATTAGGCGATGCAAACAATTTCGACATGTATCTGTGGGCTCATGGGAAGCTAGAAGTGTGGCTTGATCTCAGTCAATCAGATCTTCCCCGGGTCTTCTTTGAGGGTAACTGTTCTGTTGAAGACGAGCTGCAGTGAAAGAAAAATTACAGTTAGACATCGAACCCAAAGTGTGTTTAAAACAAAGTAGATTCCCAAATCTCTCAAATGGACTAAAAATAGAAGCTTTAAACATTTGTATTATAAAATACAACTCTTTATAGTCCTACTGTACCTTGTCTGCAGTGCTGTCAGGGTCCAGGGAGAAGTAGCCGACTCTCTCAAACTGGAATTTGTCAAAAACTTTTGCTCCTTTGACTGAGATATCCACTAAGGCACTGGTGTTCGTGTGCATGGAATTCTAATAGACAAAAAAAAGAAGAAATGCATGAAACAATCACTACTCAGTTGAAACAGTTAATCCAAACCTGTCACAGGAGTGCAGAGGTACTCACAGGATTGATGTCACTCAGGAAGCCATTTGGCACTTCAGATGGATCCTCCGGATGTTTGTGCAGGAATCTACAAACACGGCGAGAAGTTTTCATTAAGTGAGTTTTCTGCACGGACTATATGTTGTGACTGTCGGCAAGTGATTTTTGTGACTTACAGTCTTTCGTAAAGGCGCACTTCGCACAACAATGGCTCGCTGACCCAGTGGATGAAGGCCTTTGGTTTCTCTGCAGTCTCAGAACTGCAGCAGGTCACCTCTAGTTCCACCACTTTACCCTGAGCATCCTGAGAAACAGAGCGGAAGTGAGCGAGTAAGTGAACCATAAAAATACTACTTACGGACTCCCACAGAGGGAAGCCAACACTGCTAAGAAAGTATCATACCAAAGCACATCCCAATGTGCACTCACTAAGCTGCCATGCCAAGATGGCTCAAGGTGTGAACTGGAGTAGCTAGGGATCAAAGCTACAATCCTGCAATTAATGGACCACAGCAGTCCTTTGCTATGGAGCTACTGAGTGAAGGTGTAGTCAGAACAGACCACATTGAAATCGTGAGTCTCTCCAGTGTTCAGCCAGTTTGAGAGACAAGATGAGATTGACTGCTTAGTCAGGAAATATGAATTGTTTGTGTACAAACTGCATGGTAAGATAACACAAACAGGAAGGATGCTACTTGGCTGCAGTGAGTATAAGTGAGTGACAGAGTTTAATGGCACTTAAGTATTTAATTAGAAGCTTTTAACATTGTGGGCTGCTGGCCCTACTACTGCCTGGCAAATCTGGACTGAAACAGACCAGAAACTCCTGGAGTCTTACCTTGATGACCTTCTGGACGGAGATGACAGACCCAGCGTGCCTTAGACCGACAGGCTGTTCTGGGGTCAGACGCTTGTAGCCTTTCTCCATCACCTGCAAAAGAAGAGTCCATCATCATCTACTTCTGTCTACAATCTAGAAATTGCACAAAGAAATTCTGTTAAATCTATGAAAGTATTTAAATTTTGTATGTTTTCTCTCTAACCTCTCTGAAGTCACTCTGTTCAATGAAGATTGTACGTGTAAATGGAACCACGTGGCTGCCCTTGGCCTCGTTGCCAGGGAAATCTGGTACCCGTACATCCGACTGAGACACAAAAAGACGACAGCAGCAACATTCAGCACAAATACAGACAGCACAGGATATTACAAGCATTTTAATGTGTAATCTCTGTGTATTTATAAGTCGTGTACAAACCTTTGAGTTCTCAGGAAGGTTAGTTATGGTGACTTTGAGCGGCTCCAGCACGGCCATGGCTCTTGGCGCCGAGTCGTTCAGCACGTCCCTCACACACGACTCCAGAAGGTGGGGCTCTGTCGTCGTCTGGGAAACTGTGACTCCAACCTGGCAGAAGACATAACATATTATTACACAAGAGCGGTGTCATCCTCATACGTGTAATTACTACTTCCTCCATCCAGCCATTCATCCTTCCATCCATTGTGCGTACCCTTGCGCAGAAGTTGTTAATTGCCTCTGGTGGGAAACCTCTTCTCCTCAGTGCAGTCAAAGTGAAGAGTCGGGGATCATCCCAGTCTCTGTAATTAGAAAAGATATCTTCTACAGTTAACCAACAGATTCTACGTGGCATAAAACAGCCGCCAGAACATGTAGACAAAATGCTGCACACCAAACCACAGCAAGAAGTAGAGCTGCAGTATTATAACAAAGTATTGTAGTGCAGTGCATTATCATATTGCAATTGTATGATCTGTTAAAATAACCGCAATATGATTTTTTAAACCATATTATGCAACTTTAATAAGAGCTGTACATGGTTTTACTAATGCATATTGTACTGTAAGAAATCTGTGTTGTTAAAATAAGTGGTAATAGCTTTTAACACACTACTACAATTCATGACATTACTGATCTACATAGAACAAAAATATAAATACGACACTTTTGTTTTTGCTCCCATTTCTCATTAGCTGAACTCAAAGATCTAAAACATTTTCTATATACACAAAATAACCATTTCTCTCAAACATTGTTCACAAATCTGTGTAAATCTGTGACAGTGAGCACTTCTCTGTGCCGAGATAATCCATCCCATCTCACAGGTGTGGCATATCAAGATGCTGATTAGACAGCATGAATATTGCACAGGTGTGCCTTAGCCTGGCCACAATAAAAGGCCACTCTGAAATGTTCAGCTGTGAGGTGGGATGGATTATCTCGGCACAGAGAAGTGCTCACTATCACAGATTTAGACAGATTTGTGAACAATATTTGAGAGAAATGGTTATTTTGTGTATATAGAAAATGTTTTAGATCTTTGAGTTCAGCTCAAGAAAAATGGGAGCAAAAACAAAAGTGTTGCGTTTATATTTTTGTTCAGTCTAAATAATAAAGTGCTGTCTTTTTTGTAATTCAGACTTACTTCTATTTTGCGTAAATGAAACGTACAGCTTCTTCCTGACAATAGAGTACATTTACTGGAAGAGTCATGTGCTTGTGCCAGAGTATTAAAATAATCTATACAATATACCTTGTCGTCCCTTTTTTCACAACCTATTTTTACAGTTTGCCAATATGGATTTCAGATCGTAATGCAGGGTTTTATTTTTCCTAAATTTAAAAATACCACACTACATGGAAC
Source organism: Miichthys miiuy (assembly GCA_036365135.1). Taxonomy (NCBI): domain Eukaryota; kingdom Metazoa; phylum Chordata; class Actinopteri; family Sciaenidae; genus Miichthys; species Miichthys miiuy. The sequence continues at coordinate 11,901,550 of CM071606.1, read as the reverse complement.
TCATGGGATCATTTTTTTTAATAGGGTAACATGAGACCACTGATTCAGCAGCCTGACACGACTTCATGAATGTAAATGATAGCAGTAACACCACATTTTAAGAATGACATTGAAAAAATGTCGATCAGCCACGTCAGATCCAATTCAACAGTCTAGTAGTGGGGAAACTACTGTACTCATCCTTTAGCTGTTAATTCCAACCACAAATTTTCAGAGCGAACAAACGCTTTCTATCGATATAGCCCATTTTTTACATTCAAGACAGAGTGTAATGTAATGTAAACGGACTGAAAACAAATGGCAAAAAATGTTATTTTACCTGACAACGCCAGTCTCTACCAGTTTGATGATTTTCCTCTTGGACACAACAGTGTAGGTGAGGTTCAGACGGCCATATTCCCACTGCACAGGGCAGTACACGTCCAGAGCGTTACACAGCCAGAAATATGATGAACGCCTGCCACACAATAAAGAAGGTGAATAAAGCATTCATAGGTCTACAAGAAATATTGTGATACAGTTGAACTAAAACAGATTTAAAAAAAAAAATTATGTGTACCTGGCCTGGAACTCTTTGGTACAGAGTGAGTGTGTGATATTTTCAATAGAGTCACACAGACAGTGGGTGTAGTCATAAGTAGGGTAGATGCACCTGCAGAGAAAGATGAGAAAGTAAGTGTAAGTAAAACACAGATTGTAGTACGAGATGTGTTGTATTTAAAACCTCAGGATTTTATACCATTCATCTCCTGTCCGATGATGCGCCGTGTATTTAATTCGGTACGCCACAGGGTCCATCTTGCCGTCCTCCATGACCATCTTCATCCTGAGTGTAGCCTCTCCTTCAGAAAACAGGCCCTTCTTCATCCTCTCAAACAACACCAGAGACTCCTCGATGGGTCGGTCTCTCCAGGGTGATGGCGGAGCATTGTGGCCCTTCAGTTCCTCCCCTTTCTGGTGGCACACGTATGCATGACCCCTGAAGGAAGACGAAGAAACAAATCAAACATCATCTACCGGCTTTGTGGACGTTTACAAACAAATACAGAGAGTTCCGTTACTCACCTGCGAACAAGATCCACGGCAAGGTCGTAGAGTTGCTGAAAGTTGTCTGATGCGTGCGTGACGGCATACGGTTTGTAGCCTGTGAAATACAGTAACATTGATAAGAAATCACAAATATAAGCTTTGATTAGATTAAAAAAAAAATCAGAGTCAAAACTCACCAAGCCACTCCACCATGTCCCTGATACCGGTGAAGTATTTTTCCTCCTCCTTCTCTGGATTTGTGTCATCATACCTCAAGAAACAAATCCCGTTGTTTGCCTACAGGAAGACACAAAGATTTACATAAAACAGCTGCAGGGAGGATTACGCAGTTAACGTGATGGTGATAGAGGATACAAAGACCTGTACCTTTGCATAACCAAAATTGAAGTTGATAGCTTTGGCATGTCCAATGTGAAGGATACCGTTGGGCTCAGGAGGAAAACGAGTACGAATCTGAAGGAATTGTAAAAGGAAAATCAATATTCATGAATCATTTTCAGGTTTTTTAATCCACAAGTTAAAATAACAGAAAGTTTGTACCTGTCCACCAGTGAGCTCCAGGTGCTTTTTCAGCAGGTTCATTGTGTTTGGTGTGACCACATAGCCCTCAGTTTTATAGTTCTCTCCTGTAAACGTGCAAGGCAAAGATGAAAGATCAGCATACGTCTACCTTACTTAAAATTGCTCTACATAAAATATGAATTCAATTAAGAGTGGTAAGCAGAAATGCGTCTGCATTTAATTGTTCAGGTGATTCCTTCTGACCTGGTTTATGGAACTTCAGTGCAGCTCCTCTGAGCTGCTCCATGAGCGACGTTCCCTCCCCGGTCGTCACCTCGCCTAAACAAACAACGTGCACAGTCAAAAAACAAAAACAACTACCTGACACATACTTCATCTGTTCACCTCTGTCTGTTGCTTACCATTCACTGCCACGTCCGCTTTCTTCGCCTTTGTCTCGTTCTCTGCAGCTTTTGCTTTCTGGGGCTGCAAAAAAACAGATGAAACTAAAACAATCAGTTTATTATCAGAGTGCAGTGATCGAAGGAACAGTCGGGTTTTTTGTTTTGAGTCATTTGCCTTCTTGTAGAGAGTTAGATGAGAAGATCAGTACAGTTCTCATAATGTATGTGTATGGCAAATATGAAGCTGCTACCAGGAGCTAGTTAGCTTAGCATAAAGACTGGAAACCTAGCTCTGTCCAAAGAACAAAATCCACCTGCCAATACCTCTAAACTATGATTTTACAGGGGGTTATGAGCCGAGCTGTTTGCAGGAAGAAAGTGAATAAGTGATGTGATGTGACGTGTGTTACCTTAGATTTTTTCTCCAGGTCAGCCTCTGTCTTGGGTCCTAAGAGGTGTAGGACCTTTAAAACAAAAGCCAGAGTTAGTTACGGTACACAGTGAAAATAACCTAACAACCTCATAGGGCAAATATTTAATCACAACGCCAGACAAGCTGCGTTTAACAATATTCTCTTTTTTTAAAAAACACACCTGCATGTCCACTTCATTTTTGATGACCTTTCCATCGGCCCATTTCAGGGCAGAGCGTGCCTCTCCTGCAACCGACACGAAAAGAGTCAGTGAGTCATTCTATGTGTTTGCTCACCTTTAATGGCTTTAGAAATATTTAACTAATCAAGCATGTAATCATACCCATTAGCAGCCCCATGTTGAAGTGGTACCTCTCCTTCAACAGCTGCTCCATGTGCTTCTTGATCACCTTCTCCACCTGCACAACATTTCACCATCACTAAACACAACACGCCCAGTAAAATGACATGCAATTAAAATACTTCTGAGCGATGGAAGCTTGTGCACTCACGGCATCTTCAATCTGCTCCGGTGTTATGACCACGCCAATTCCACATGCTTCTTCAAACTCCTTCTGGTTGATGGGGTCCTGAGGGTGATTCTTCACAAACTCCAGTGCAGCTGCCAAGAAAGCGGTAATTTCCTCAAGTCAGTCATGTCCACAGCACACCTATCTCATTAATTAACAATTAAAGGCACAATATACTCTCCACACACCCCCAGCCTTCTACAGAAATCACATTAGGTGTGGTGCCGGGTTTTTTTTTTACCATGTATGTGATATTCATCAAGTGACTCTGTTGTACATGCCAAATTCAACGTTTGGACTGCAAGACACTATATTTTGATGAGTGAATGCTGTCTTGTGTTAGGTCTGGAAAATGACACGTTAGAAAAATGAAATGCTATCATGGTATATATAGATAGTACAGATGTTTGACTTTAGGTGACTCGTTGCTGTCATCAGTCAGGTCGCAACATGTTGAAAATTGATTACCTGCCAGCTGTAGCTCTGAGCAGATTTTGCACTGAGCTATACAGTCACAGAGGAATGTCAGGCGTTTGGTGTCTTTAAGGCGAGATGCCAGATTGTACAGCAATGTACCCATGGCTTTGTCCACTCCAGATGACCCACAGGCACGCTGGGCCTGTTGAAAGCAACGAGGAAAGACCAGAATTTATTGTGCATGTCAAAAACCAATGGACTATTGTAAAGCAAGAACAAACAGGGGAAACCAGTGCAACAATTTCTCTTATCTTGAGGGTCTGCAAGGAAAGTGAAAATGAAACAAAATGCTCATGAGAAAGAGACGTATTTATATCAAGCTCCTTTAAAAAGTGACAAAAACTGAGGGTGAATACAACAAGTGAGCTAAAAAAAAAGTGTATGTCAAGTCACATTTCACAGCTGTCTCTCTGTCTCCGAGAAGTTGACTTCCGTTGAGTCGTACCTGAATAATTGCTTCCTTCAGAGAGCTGCTCAACGCTTCATTTTTCAGCGTCTCCTTCGCTTTCTGCTCACTGAGCCCGATGGAAGTGAAAAGTCCCAACGTATCCGCCATTTTTCCACCGTGTTCACCGGCAAAGATCGGAACCAGACCGACACGCGAACCACCGCACACGACTTTCCACCTCGGAGAGGACGGGCGACTTCCTGTACGCCGCAATAAAGAGCAATAAAACTTACCAATAGGAAGCCGCGGGCAGGGATAACATTGACCAATCGCGAATGAGCTTGGTTCAAGTTACCGCCTACTACGAGCGAGAGAGCCAATCAGCAGCTGTGTTGACATTCGATAAGGGACGGGCTACCGGAATCTCGGTAATGTTGCATCAGATTGACGTTTCGGTATTTTCTTATAATTATTAACGTGAAATTATGATTGGAATCAATTTTTATCTATGTAAGATAACATTATGATTTATAACTACTTAAACTTTGCACTTTCCATCAAAGTATCGGCTCAAATACGCGCAGCTTTGCAACGCGTTGTAAGGTCTTTGTTGTCCAGCTGAAACAACTCCGTGAAAGTTACTGACTCTCGCTGCTGCCCTCTTAAAAACATGAATGTGTCACTGTAGTCAGTGTGGTAGGTCAGCATACGCTTATTTTTATCTATTAACTATAAACTGTTAGCATAAAAACAGTTATGGCCAAGCATGCAGTGCTGTCATCGGGGGCCAAAATGTGGAGATCTCTGTCCTGTGCGAAGTCAGAGCTGCGTCTGGATCTCACTCTGGCCTGTGGACAGTCTTTCCGGTAAGTTGGTCAGACTGATAGATAGATGCAGGACAGACCTAATGCATTTCTTCATTTGTCTTTGCATTAACACATCTCAACCCCCAGCTGGAGAGAAACTGCAGAAGGCCACTGGACAGGAGTGATGGCAGGACGAGTTTGGACTCTGACTCAAACAGATGACACTATTTGGTACCATGTTTACAAAGACCAAGGCTTGCAGGGGGAGGGATGTGACAGCAAGAGGGGAGCTGGTGTTTCTCTCCAGATGGAAAACAAGTCAGACAAGAGCTTCAAAGGAGCTTTGAAGAAAGAGGAGCAGGAGGAGCCGGTGGCTGTGACTTCAGTGCAGGACACTGAGGAGGAAGAAGACATGCTGAGAGATTACTTCCAGCTGAATGTGAAGCTGGGAGATCTGTACGAGGAGTGGGGAGCAGCAGATCCCCACTTTAAATGCATTGCAGACGTCTTCACAGGTCAGTGTGTGTTAGTGCATGCATGATAATAAACCATAAGTAATGACTGAGACAATACCTGTTTTAAATATGTTGTCTGGTCTCTCCCCAGGTGTGCGAATGCTGCGCCAGGACCCCACCGAATGCCTGTTTTCCTTCATTTGTACCTCCAACAACCACATCTCTCGCATCCAGGGCATGGTGGAGAGGCTGTGCCAGGCTCTGGGCGCCCCACTGTGCCAACTGGATCAAACCTCTTATCACAACTTTCCTTCCCTTTCTGCGCTTGCAGGTGCTACATTCCTTCTCTACAAACCTAACCCCCTGTTATAATCTTTCAAGGACATTTGTATCAGTGGGGCAGGGTTTACAACTGCAATCGAGGACTCTCGGTTTATTGGGTCCCTAATTATATTATCCATCCTTTTACTTTTGCTTTTGGTTCAGTGGTAGAAAATGCAACCATGTGGCCTTCATTCATATCCTGGCTAATGCAACAATATTTTAAACTTTAGCTGTGTTGCAGAACAGATAGAAAAGTCCTTAGTTCAGTAATGCAAATCCACATTTCACATGGGTGACTACAACTCAGTCTACAATTTCATGCAAGACAAATCATGACAGTTACCAATTTACCAGTGTAGAAGAAAATATACTCAAACTATAGAGTGAATCAAGAAGAAAAGATTAACATATAGTCCTTATAATTGCGTCTTTTTCTACATTGTAATTGGCAGACAGCAGTGTAGAGGCGTGTCTCAGGGATCTCGGTTTTGGATACAGGGCTCGCTTCCTTCAGCAGAGTGCAAAGCAAATTTTGGACACCCACGGGCTCCAGTGGCTTGAAGGTCTACGCGGTGTCCCGTATGTGCAGGCCCGTGATGCTCTGCGTACCCTCCCTGGTGTGGGCACCAAGGTAGAGTAGGAAAAGAACCTGTTAGCCTCTTATATGTTCCTGAAATTGTGACGTTGTAACAGTAACATGTAATTAAGGCTCTGTGTCTCCCTGTAGGTGGCTGACTGTGTATGTCTGATGTCCCTGGATAAGGCAGAGGCCGTCCCCATAGACACACACGTGTGGCAGATTGCAAAACGTGATTACAACTATGCTTCTGGCAACGCACAAAAGAGCATCACAGATAAACTCCACAGAGATATTGGTTAGTATTAATGCATTTCATCAGTAGCACTGCATGTTTGCAGTGTTATGCTGATTGGAAACACAAAATAATGATTCCTTTTCATTGTTCACACAATGTACAATGTAATATTTCTACACAGGGATTTTTCAGAAAGCTTTGGGGTCCTTATGCTGGCTGGGCACAGTCGGTGAGTGTTATCATTCAGTATCTGTTTGTCAGTTTCTTTCACGTCGGTTTCAACACAGAGTGTCTTTATCTGTTTTCAGGTGTTATTCTGTGCGGACCTCAAGAAGTTCCAAAAGCTGAAAGAAATGCCAGATCTGAAGCAGCCGCTGAAAGAGGAAAAAGGTGGAGGAGAAATGAGGGTAGCATACAAGAAAACAAGAATTAAGACAGAAGACAATGAAACTGTGAAGGCCATGAAAACCAAGTCATCAGGTCACAAGAAAGCAAAGGTGTCTGTCTAGAATGAAAGCGAGATATGAGGAAACACACTTCATACACAAGGACTCGGATTACAACACGACACATCATGCACAAACTTTGTGCAGCTTCATTTAAAAAAATCAACTTTAATAAAACATATAAAAGATTTATTTCTCGGGAACATTTAACAACAACAAATAATGTAAAAACATTCTCAGGGTTTTATATATTTTTATGTTGTTTACTGTCTACGCTCCTATGAGTTCACTACTACAGTACAAATACAGGCATTTGTAGTGTTTTATTTTTTTTTACAATAAAGACAAAATAACTTAACAGTATGTGATATTTTCTGTGTATGTATTTTCAGAGAAAATGTCCATATTAGCACAGTCATCAAGCCCACTGATACATCACTGTCATTTTGGCCCTCACTTCTGTAAAATATTGTCACAAAAGCCCACAAGATGGCAGTATAAAGTAAAAGATAGACCACTGCAAGATGAATCATATAGTAAGCCAAGACAGATTTTTTATTTTTTTAATTTGAGAACAATAATAATAATAATAATGAGAACTTCATTATTTCCCTTTGTGAATATTTTCTCTGAAGCCCTGTGGTTCCTGTTACACCACTTACCAGTACGTCATGGCATCTGCATGTGTGTCATGGGATGCTAAAATGGTCCGTTGTGTTTGTTCAGTTCATTCCCTGCATCAAAATAGTAATTCTGTCTGTTGGCTCATAAAAAGATGGTGGCTGTGAAGTGCCATGTGTGTTCATCTATAGGCATTAGCTGACTGTGTCAGCTGGTCTTTTTATAGCAGGGATTGCAGTTATCTGCTGTCACTTCTGGGGGCCTGAGTGACTGTCTCTGATGACAACTTGGCCGTGTCTCTTGGGGTGTTTGACCTATTTCTGTCCCTTTACGGCGATGACTGAGCAATATTTTAGTTTGTTTAAAATAAATGGAGAGAAAGCATCTCAAATGTTGTAATAGCATGTTAACAAACCTCTTTCTTGCCTTAATTTCAAAGGCACATTTGCTGACATGTTGGTGTAAGTGAGCAGGTGCATCATGCATGTAGTTGTTTCGTTCTGCATGCGCATGTCTGACATCCACAGAAGTTGTTTATTTGTGGAAATGTGTGCAGCCATGTGTGTTAATGAATATGTGAGTCAGCTTTCATCCCCACTCCAGTTGAGCTGGACAGAGGCTGGGGCTCAGCTTTAGGGCAATGTCACAGTGAAGAAGAAAAGCAGACTAAAAATAGACTTGAAAGAACAGGAAAATATATTTTTTAAAGACAGAGAGGTCAAAGTGTGCTGGGGGTGGGGGCATGTTGACATGCAAAGACTAAAACAACACAATAGTGGCCCTTTCGTTATGTAAGAGATGGGTCTCAGCTTGCATCATTATGCCCTCTGAAATAGTTGAAAGGATATCTCATTGAGCACCTGCAAGCACCAGGGGGCGCCAACTTTTGGAGTGCCAGGAAATAGGGAAAGGCCTCTGTTTCCAGATGTGCAGCTGCACAACTGAATTTATTTGAGAGACAGAATGTGAGTTGGGTTTGTGGTGGCTGAGTTAGAGAGACGTGGGAGACCTTTTGTCAAGTGTGAGAGCTCCTAGGGTGGAACATGCATAAAACACGATACTGGAAATTTGTACAGACATGTCAATATATATAATGATATTGAAGATTTTCTGGAAAACTGTTAATGGATAAAGCAACCAGATGCCAGTTGCTTCTGGTTTTGGCTAATTACAAATCAAAGTTCATCATGACACTGAAGCAGAAATGATTTAAAAATCCAGTACTGCCTTAAAGATATATTATATAACTTTTCTGCCATTTTAAATAATTTTGACGCTACACTGACTTGTAATCAAGTGAATGATGTCATTCCCAATTCTGTGCCTCATAAGCCCGTTCTTGTACTATGTAACTTTGTGCTCCCCTGAGAAATGCCCAACGCCCCACCAACTATTTCAATCATTTTGTTGAAACTGGATCATATTTTATGAAGAAAATATTTTCTGGTTTTCCCTCTGATGTCCTCTGGCTGCTACGCCTCAACTCTTGGTGATTTACAGAGCTCCTGATGGACAGCAAACTGTTGTGAACTGTAGCGTCTGTTAGCTTATGTCAGCTCAGTTTGTTAGCCTGGTTGCACAGACTATGAGCTCAGAGCACGAGGGGAGTGTTAGTGTTTACGCTGGTACCACAGACGTTTTTTAACCTGTGTCAGAATGCTGACAGGAGGCAATGCCAGACTGGGCACCACAACTGGAGATGGGCGAGTGGGCAGCACAGCCGGGATGAGCAAAGGCAAGGAGATTGAAGAGGACAACAGAGAAAGCTAAAAGGTGAGTGACCAGGCAAGCAGGGACATTGGATGTCAGTCAGAGTTGGGAATACAGAGAGAAACATATACTCTATATATATATATAACAATTTAACGGACAGCAAACATGAACCCACAGGCAGGAACACTGAACTAATGTATGAAAACTACTGATCTATTGAAACGTTCCATTTAAATGGCAATATGCCTGTTCGGTAGAACAGGTATATTGAAAAGTTCAGAGTAACAGCTGTAAATGGCGAATCAAGGCTGAGAGAGTGCAGTACTTTTAAACCTCAAAAGAACAGAGCAAGCTCTAGTTACTGGATACATTTCATTACTCATTAGATCCATAACCAAATCACACATCCTGTTGTACTAATGGCCTATGTGTATCACTGTACATGACAGTAATTGCAGTTACCGTATGTGCTCTAGCTGTATCTGGCTGAGATGAACTCTCTGGTTCTGTCTGACCATGTGCCCTGAAGTCTTTTATCATGCCCGATTTTAGGGGCTGCTGCAGCCCCTTCAGCACCCATACTTCCCACGTCCATGCATCTTTTGGTCATTGGCTAGAGCTTCCTGAAATAAAAGGCTTAAAGACAGACGTCGAGCTGGGCTTTTTGCTGTTGTACTAGACTGCAATATATCAAGAGCTGTTTCTAATCTTCTGTTCCCCTTAATGTATATGACTTTCAGCCTTTTACTTTAAGAAGCTCTTAACGATCAAAAGCCAGTCTGAGATTCACGCTTGTCCAACAGCCTCTTGTTTGATCACACATATACACAGTATGCATGTATGTCATGCAAATAAAAGTATACATGATATAGGAACGTATTCAGGTATGGAATTTACAAAATTAGGAGTTTGTTTGGTTGTAATTTGAAAGAATCTGATAAATTCATATTTATATTCCACAGTATAATCATGCTGACATTTATATTGAAGCTAATCATATTTTGTTAAAGAGATTCGATTCAAAATGACCTTTTTTTCATATCGTACAAGAGATTCTCTCCACTGTGCTCCCAAAAATGGTCTCTACGCACAGCCCCACTCTGTCTACTACTTAAAATGATGTATGTTATTATTCCTGAATAGTAACAGATGTATTATATAACAGTATCTGATACAATACCTAAGATGGATAAAATTTAAAGAGACTTGTGTTGATTCACCTTAGATGCGGTGAAACCCAATGCTGCTGAATGGAGCTGTGGGGGAGCCTGAGGGACGGGGAGAGCAGTCCCCACATGGAAGTCTGTCTTTGGGGCCCCGAGTTGGGGAGATTATTCTTTGGTGTCTAGACAACCATAGGGTGAGGGGGAAGCCACAGAGAGAAAGACTGAGAGCAAAGAGAGCTGGGAGAAGCAGATCTTAAGCTTTTCTGATTCATATGTGTGTGGATGTACGTTAGCATATGACGGTCTTGGCTGCTCTTAATGAAAGAGGCTTATTATGTGGAGAAAATTAATACTTTCAACCATCTGATAGGATCCCCACTTGGCTGGCTGTGATTAAGGTTCAATGCCTTATAGATTGGTTGAAACAGTTCCGTCTGCTCCAGAGTTAAATTTCAGAGCCCATACTAGGATCAATTCAAATGACTAAGTGGAATGTATTCACCACATTCCTGGACAAAGATGGTATAGAAACACTATCCACAGTATATATGGGTGTGGGATAGTATGAGTTCCATGTGTGGATTTGGTGTACGTCAGTGTCAGTGCAGCGAACTCCCTCCTTTTTAAGAATTTGTTCATTTAGCAAGCTTTAAATACTGCTTCCCTCTCACTTTATTTAAAGCTCGCTAAAAACTGCCCATATGAATCAAGAGCTGTCAGTCATAAACGTATTAGTTACTTGCTTCTATTTAAGAGTAGTGGGACACGTAAACATGCACTAGTTTGGGTTATTTTATTCTTGGTTATAGGGATAATTAAAATAATTTAATTCAGAGATGGCTGATGGGAAAAATATATGTTTAAAGAGACGGAAGATCCCACCTAGTGGGGCTTGTTTGTGTATATTGTACACTATAAAACAAAAAACATAGTTTTTACAGTAAAAACTGGTAGCTGTGGTTGCCAGAATTTTACCGTACGTAATAAATATGGTACAATCTTTTCTAATATTACGGTAAAAGGATATTAGTACTGTTGATTTCATGTTTAAGGTTGGCGTTTCATTCCAAATTTTAAGTAAGTCAAAAGAAAGTTTTGTGTTTATGAATGCCGTATTAAAAAAATATATACATTACAGCGTTTTACCGTACAATTTTCTCTAATACAAAATACTTTATTCTGTATAAATTCCCTTCAAATGCTGTATATATAAATGTTTTGGACTATGGCTGCGTTTTACTGTACACAGCGAAACACAGTGACACTTCATGGCATATTTTACGGTCTTTTCCTGTCATGGTTTGGCAGTTTTTCACCATAAAATCTACAGACACTTTTTTTTTTTTTACAGTGTACAGTCACACACTGACAAAACTGTGGGTTTGAGCACTTACCTGAAGATCAATTTGGAAACATTGTTGAAAACTGGGACAGGAGGACAAAAGTCGCCTCATGTCAGGGCATTCATTTTGATCGAAAGGTCTAATTTTATTCAGTCAAGCAACATGAGACCACCAGTGTTCGGACCCTGCTGAACTCACCTTTATTCCAAACAATGCCTGACAACAGACGGCACCTGTGCAGGTAGTATGTCTCCTCAGGGCCTTTTTATGTTGTTCGAGAATGTCAGATGAATCTGACCCTACTCAGGTACACTGGATTACGCTAATCTTATTACAGTAGCAACATACCTGGATAACAATCAGTTCATATGATAAACACTCTGCAGATAAGAAGTACACACACAAAACAACATGTCCTAATAATCTAAATTACATAACATCTCTTCCAGTCCCTGGCTGCTGTCTTTACATATGTAGGGCATGATTGCTCATCCCTATTGAATATTAGTCATAATCCATGCACAATAATGTGATTACTATGTTGTTGATGTGTTCCCACTCTTCCTGTCCAGACATGTCAGTGTATCTCCTGCTGGCTCAGTAGTAATGTAATGGCATTAGGACAATCCTCTGAGCCGCACAGGCTATTTTAGGACTCAGGTGTACAGTGAGGACAATCTAATGAAAGTAACAAATACACACTGAGAAATAAAGAGATAGCTCTGTGTTGTTAATGTTCTTTGTAAACTCGGCAGAAAGCTACCTCAGCAGCATGTCCAAACTAGAGTGTTGTGTTTGTGTAAGATAGAGACACAACCAGGGTGATGAAGAGGAGGCACCAAGCCAAGGTGCAGCATGAGGGAACAGTGTCATCTTGGCTCAGGCTTGCTCGATCCCTTTACAAACCCTGGTGGTTAGAGGGCAGGAGAGGAGAGGGAGCTATAGAGTTTCATGCACAGCTTTGTTCCCAGCTTATTGTCCTTCCTTGCTGCTGCGCCACTGTGCCAAAAAAGTCAGGTGCTCCCTCACCTGTCTGCACATGACACTCACTTTCACACCACTTTTTAACAACCCAGTTTGGAACCATGACACCTTAATTTCATACACAAACCCCCCCCCCAGAACCTGGATAGTGGCACTGCCTTGCAGTGTGATGATGTCAATGCCAGTGTCGTCATATTTCCACTGTGTGCGGTGTCTAAACAGGCTGAAGAAGGCAGATGAAGTGCACATAATGAAACTGCGTCCGGGACTAGTTGTTGCATAACAGACGTGCCAGGCTGTAGGTCGCAAGCAGTGAGTGTTTATCCGCTTGTGAGAAGGAGAAAAAAAAATGAGAGGGAGGGAGCGATGTGGAGAGATATGGAGCGGTTGGAGGGGGCGTACATCTCCTTACTAGCTCATGGCTAGAGAGCTTGGCAGTGATACAAGGCTGCTGAACGCTACCTCTCTGTGCTGTATGTCGATAGAGGGACCGTTTTCACCTCCACCGCGGGGCAGTTATAACCAAGGGGCCAAACAAACCCGTGTGAACCTGGACTAACGCTTCATATTTTTTTTTTATTGTGCCACCTCGGTATGCCCTAGTCCTTAAATCCTGCCGCAGAGGACGCCATCGGAGAGGAGCCACACACGGACCTGCCGCAGGTATGTCTGATGGTAACGGATGGACTTTAAAGATAACAGTTGTGGAGTGGCTGCTATGCGGCGACACTTTGCGCAGTGATACGCACGCGTTTACCTGTGCCGCGGTACCGTTTTACACGCTTAATATTAACGTTAATTAAACACACAGTACCTTCGCATGTTACCTGTACGTGACTTACCTGCGTGATTCTTACACTCCGTGTGATATTATTGTTAATAAGAGCTCACGTTCCCACTCATTTATTTATTTATTTATTTTATTTTATTGTTATCTTCCTGTCAGGATGTAACGTGCGGTACAGTAACGCCTTTAAGCGGTTACTGTTTGTCGTGACCAACGGTTAATAACGTAAGCAGGTGATTCAAATATACAAAAACTAGCCTTAAATCGCCTCCTTTTTAAATCAAATTAAAGATGTTTTAATACAAAAACTACCTCAAACCTTCATGGTAGTAAAGTTTACACAGACTAACTTAAACTAGGTTACTACTTACACGTATTTAACAATCACCAATAGCTCGCAGGAGGCTACACCTAAGGCAAATATGCTATTATTGATTTATTTAGTCGCATTTTCTATAAAAAAAGTGGACCGATTTAGTCAGTTCTGTAACTATCCCAGCAGTATAAAGTAGTATTATCTTAAAAATGATGCTGTTTTGTGTTGTGTGTTATATACATCCCTTCCCATCTTTAGGCTTCACCAGCCATGCGATTCAAACAGCCAGCTTCTCCTGTTTCATTCATTTGCATATCAAATCTAAATGTCCAAACACGCCATATAACTTTATAAAGGCTCTACTGTCCATAAAGTGCAAATAAGCTTTGGTGAATGAGCAACAAGTTGGGTACTATTTCTTCATTTGATCACAGTTGGCAGGTGCTTATCGTTTTGTGTGTGTGAGTTTAGGGCATATTTACGACAGGTGGGCACAAAGGCTGCGGTACTTAAAAGATCTGGATTCACCTGTTCCTCGTCAGACTTTGAACGCATGCATCCATTCAGCAGGGAGAGAGAGAAGGCCTAAAGAAGGAGAAGAGGGGGGTAGAAAACCGCGCCTCTCACTGAGAGCGCACAGGCCGAGGAGCTGCTCCAAAGTGCTACTGGATGTAACGCAGAGGACCTGCCAGATGACTCGGATTCATAAGAAAAACTGCACCCTGATTCACGGACAAGAGAAATGATCCATTCAGTTGTAAAGCAGTCTGTACAGAGAGGTGTTTTTTTTTTTTTTTAAAGGGTGTAACAGGACATAAGATGATCCACTACATGCCTCTGTAGTCTGTAGCTTATAAATGGCTTACTTTAATGGCTTAGCTTGGAGAAAGAAAGTTATCACTCACCCTTAGTTTCAGCCAGATGCTTTTAAACCAGGCAGTGCAGTTAAATAATACCTCCAAGTTTACAGCAGACATAACACACTTCCCAGAACAGGCGGTCCTGAGCTGTCAGAATAATGGAAAATAAAGCATAAATCAAAACATCAGTGTATCAATGAAGCATAAACCCACTAAGCACAAGACATGATCTGCTCCTGTGCTCTTTTATGGTGCTGGGTATTTGTGGGTAGACCAAGAAGTCTAGTAAATGTATTATTACATTTTTATACAAAATATGCAGCATGTGTAATGTTTTTATATACAGCAAATTTAGTGATCGCCACACAACACACCACTTAACACAGCAGTCATTATATTGCATCCAGCTGGAACAATGTGAGAGTCTTGGGTTGAAGTGGAGCTGCGGTTAACTCCCGTAGCAGGCAAACAGTTACGACTTGTGATGCCTGTAATCTATTTTCCTGAAAGTGTTTTGCGGCCTGACATGGTTTTAGCAGCTGTCTCAATCAGTCACCACACTTGTTATGTCTCAGGGTGTGTTTCTGTGAAGCGTGAGTGCTAATTTGAAGTCCTGAGTAACACTTTATTCATAGTTATTCCCTGAATCGGCGTAAGCTCTCTGGTCTATCTGTATGTCAATATTCAGAGTCTGTGTTTTACCCCCCTGAGTTCAGAGGGCCGTGTGTTGTGTGTAGTGGAGCCACGGTGCAGTTTAAGTGCCTCACCCCTTTTAGGGTGACCTTCAGCCTTTGATCTGTGGCTCGCATGAAGGCGTAACATCAGTCAAAGATGTTGTGGGGCTCAGCACTTTAAGACTGGACATCCTCTTCAGCTGGGGATCAAAAGCATCCTACGATTGGTTCTGGAGCCTCCTCTCTTCATATAGCATGACCTCGCTGTGTGGTCGGCCTCTCCACTGGGGTTTTGACCCCAGGCAGTGGAGTGCCATGAGAGAGGCATATTTAACAAGCTTTGGTTTCTCTTAAAGAGCTAAATGGACAGCGTTTACTCTAAAACAGAGGCCTAGAAGTTGGAAAACTTCCCAGACGATCTATGGCGCAATTCAAAGAGCTTGTATATCTCCTGATATATAAATCAACTTCATTTAAACTGAATACTCGAGTGGCAGTTTTATTAAATTATTTTGATTAGAATCAAAATAAGCAAGAGACTGTTGTGGGAGCTGTTTGCAATCCATATGTTATTTCAAGGTGTGGAATTTTTAACGGTCAAAACCAGCGACCTCCCCCACTACCCGCATACCAAGTTAACCACACATACTCCCTCTGCCATTTCCCCCCTCACTCTGTTTCTCGCTCTGTCTCACGTACACACAGATTCATGTACATACACTGCTTCACAGTCTCACCTCTTCCCCCCACATAGCACAGTACAAACAAGTTATACATCTGTATGGCAAGTAATATTTAACTGCTCTGTTGAAATGAGGAACCGTTGCAGTGCAGTGGTCCTCAGTGAGACGGTTTTCTGCTGGTTTATTCCAGCATCTTTCTCTGTCTTTCCCCTTATTTCCCCCCCTCTGTCCATCTTTGTTATTTCTCTGTCTTTGATTTCTGTGTCTGTCCGTTATTGCTGTCACTGCAGAAACTCTGTTACTCTACCTCTCTCACCTTGTAATCTAATTCCAGCTGACAATTTCTTGACTTTTAAGATTTATATGTTTTCTCATTTTCTTGTGTTCCACTCGGGACTTCCCTACCGGTCATTAAGAAGCTCTTCCTCTTCCTCAGCTGAGAGCCTCTCTGGTCATGAGAGACTTTGTCTGTAAATCCTGCTCATTAGAGAGCCACCTTGACATTTTATACTACAAGTCACCTTAGGTATCGGGCCCTGAGTCAAGGGTCTTGTAATCTCATGCACTGACACACAGCATAAGCATGTGTCCACCGAGCGTAACCCTGCTGTGACATCACCAACTGGTTTGTAGATAACTGGTGCACTGGAGCTGGTGGGTGACAAGTTGGGGCGCACTTGGTTTTGATGAAGTTTTAAAGCTTAGTTTTCTCGTGTTACAGCTAAACAGTACACTAAAATATGTTTCTCAAAACATTTGAGGCAAGAAATGGAAAATACACAGGATCACATGATCAGGTGTGCCTAGTTTGACAGTTTGTTTTGAGTTTTGTGTTGCGCTGGACGGACTCACTGAGAATGACTTAGCAATGACAAGGTAGCCACACCCTAAAGCAAACCCTACTTTATTGTCTATTTTGCTCTAAATGGGACCATAATTTACAAAGTGAACGTCATGCTGTGTGGAAGAAGACTTGAAACTAGTGACTGAGACCATAAATTCTTGAGGAAACTGTTTACTGAGGTAATAAATTAATTGGAGAAATAGGGTAATTTCCCCATTAGAGTCCATACATTAGGGCCACCGTATTGCTGCAGGTAGAGCCTCCTGGCCATTAGAAACAATACACCTTGGCCTCACTTCGCAGACCTGAAGGCTCAGTCCACTAAAACTGTCATTGGTGGCCACACCACTGATAGTACAATAACTATCAGCCTTAATATAACACTGAAAATATCTCAACAGCTATTAGATGTATTGCTGGAAGTTTTTATACATACATTCATGGTCCTGAGAGGATAAATCCTTCAGACTTTGGTGATCCACTGACTTTTCCTTTAGCGCCACTATGAGGTCAATATTTGGTATTATGAATTAAATCTTTCAACAGCTATTATTCCTGTCAAGGATGAATTTTCACAACAGTTTTTATATATATATATAACATATAATTCATTTTTATACTTTTTTGACCAAATACCTGCAAAACTGATGACATTCCTTCAGCCTCACAGAGCCATTATAATGACTGAAGACTATTTGTATTTCATTACTTTGATGTAATACCTGCGATTCGGTCATTTGTCTTACTTTGAGGCATATGAACATGTTTTTGTGCTTTATTTCAGAAGCCAAAGTTCTCACATGTTCAAATCTTGAATCTCAAATAAAGGCAAGCAGCAGAGCAAGACATTCGCCTAAATAAATTCCAGTGTAAAATTAGCAAAAATGTGGTTTAAATCGGTAACTCTCTG
Source organism: Miichthys miiuy (assembly GCA_036365135.1). Classification (NCBI taxonomy): domain Eukaryota; kingdom Metazoa; phylum Chordata; class Actinopteri; family Sciaenidae; genus Miichthys; species Miichthys miiuy. Next base: position 11,884,040 of record CM071606.1, on the reverse strand, counting down.
TTCAAATAACAGGATTACAAATCTGACCACACATTCAACAGTTTTTCATACTCATGTACATTTCGATTGTTACCAAAACGGATTAAGGTTTAAGACCTAGCCCTGATTGAGACAAGTGTACATTAGGCCTGCCTTTGTTGAAAAGACACAGATCCTCTGTCCACAAACAGGCTTCTGCCCCTGGAAATATTCACTCAAATTAATGGAAATTTTGCACTGCCAGACTGTCTGGAATCTGGCAGAGACGAAAGAGAACATTTGAAAGAAAGAGGGAGATTCTCCAAAAACTTCACCACCCACCCCACTCCCCTCTTTCTGCTGCCTTATGTAAAACACGGACATTAGCTGCTTATATCAATATATTAGCGTAGACATGACATCATTACTGCAACGATTAACTGATTAGTAACAGCTGCTGTCATGTGATTGTATAACCAACAGGTCTATGTTGTGGGCGAGGAGTTTATAGTAATCTTCAGATTGTTGTTTGCTGCTGTACTATTGGATGTTGGAGCATTTCCTGCTCTGGATAAAGACTGTATTGTGGGAGAGAGAGTGACGACATCGACACATCACGCACACCCTGCTGCAAATAAAATATAGAGTGATGTGTCCTTCTGCCCCGAGGGTCTGAACATGATAAAAATACTCTGACTCACCGTGCTCCTATCTGTCTTCTCCCCCGGGAGAGTCACAGAGGCTGGATGTACTGTCTTTATTTTACTCACTGTTGAAAGGAGTGTAGTAATGTTGGGCTCAGAGCATGTAGGATTATATTCAAGCCAAACACCAAACCAGCTTTGTAGTGTTTGGTTAGAAATAAAATCCAACAACGCACATGGTTCTTGGCCTGTAATTCAGGCTGCTTAGAGGAGCTGCCAATCAGCCTAAATTTACTCCATTTGTATTAGCTCAGTGGAAACTGTAGTCAAATCGACTCAGTCCAGTCAAGAAAAACATTGTGGGGAACCACTGCTGTGTGTGTGTGTGTGTGTGTTTGTGTTTATGGCCCATTTGTGGAGATGAGTTTAATGTTAATGTTTCACTGAAGCTCATTTGGCCAAAAGACTCATTAATCTCTTACTACATACCTTCATACACATACGCATATGATGACGCATGCTGGATTACTCTGGATGAAGATAGTGGTGTGTTTACTAAAAGCCATTTCTCAATAGTCAGGTTGTTTATCTGCAGCTGCCAGGGACTGCACACCTGCCAGTTAACCTCTGCAGAAAGGTGACGTAGGCTCGCTTTCTCCGCATGCCTCCTTCCCTGATGGACTGGTGTATCTGTGCTTGGACCACAACAAACTTGTCAGTCCTGAAATGTACTTTCCTCATGACTCTTTTATCTCAAATATTCAAGTTCGGTCAGTTTCTATCAACTAGTTATCTCCACAGCACTTCAGTCTTCATTTTGTCACAAATCCATTCAATTCTCGCCCCCTCCGCTGTCAGCCTCATTATTATCATCACCATGCCTCCTCCGCCTTCTCCCTCCTTATATCTTTGTCTTCCCCCCCTCCTGCCTTTACCTTCTGGGAGCTTACTCACATTTCTTATCTCCACATTCTTATATCTATCTTGTCTCCCTATCAACCCTCACCTAGGTGCATGCTGTTGGACTGTGTTGAAATATCTAAACTTGTATGGGGGAACAAGAGGAAAAGAAAGAAATGGGGAAAAACAGGGATTAATCACAGGTTGGATTTGGCCAACAGCCGACTGGACTGAAAGAGGTGGCTGAGACAGGAAAGAAAATAAACATAGAGGCTTCTGTGAGTGGGTGGAGATTGACATATACTACCACTTCTATTACTCCACTCATGGACTCATTTTTCTCTTCAGTCGCACTTGTGTAACACTACCAACACTTGGTAAACAGGGAAACAAGCTCAAGAGAGAAACTTCGATTGCATTCGCGTGCACTAATTTCCTCACACACCTACAGTATGCTCTTCCTTCGAGGTGATGGGCCCCTATACACGCACATACTCAAACATGTTTTTTCCATATACTCACACAGATTACTCACATCTTACATATGTTCATGAGTGCTATATGCCAGCTGCACTCATTTCTCAGAGAGTGTTAGACATTACTGCTGTGAATGGGCCCGAGGTGAGTCATAAGCAGGAGAATGAATTCTCCCATAGGCAACGATTTCTATTTTCTGTACTTTTATTTCTTTCAGCTGAAGTTTCAGTGTAATCCTGACTGCTCCCCCAAGGTTATCTCCCACTGTGAGTCATAGGTAGAAACTGGTTTGAACAAGCGGAGTTTGCGAAAGGGGTGTTTTTTTGTTTTTTTTGATAAGAAGTGAATATTGAGGGGATGTGACCGGCAGCTGTTTAACTGGATGACTTGTAATGATTGTGTAATCCTCAAGAGCCTGGGGGTTTCTCTGTGTCACTGGGCACTCAGAGCTTCACCACACTCGGCCGTACAGCTGTCAGCTGCTGGCATCCATGACTCAAACAGAACCAGCAGAAACGGGGAGCAGAGTCTCGCTGCTTAGAACAAAAAAACCAAAAACAAACAAAGACTTTGGAGGAGAAGGAAACTGATATTCATCCAGAGAACATTTTATGGCAGAGATAGTGAGGAAAAAAAGTTAATGTGTCCATCTGCCACTGAATTAAACCATCTGTGACTCCTTTAGTTTATTTGGCGTGATCATTTCGCTAGTGCAACTCGTTATATAACTTACAAGTTGAACTTCTTGCCTTTGTGTGTGTGCCTGTGCACGTCGGCATATGTGCCATGTATTCTGAAACCATACACCTTACCGCACCCTGCGTGCCCGCTGGTGTCATGCTGCTAAAACCTTGTGGGAGTGTTATTGACCTGCCCTCTGAATCAGCATAGCAAGGCACACATAGCATGCACTCCTCGAATTAGTCGCCTTTACAAATTCCAATTTATTCATGCTATTTCATGAATTACATTAGAATAGAAGCTTTTACAGTGTGTGTAAGATTTAGGCGGTTCTATTTACAAAATATGGCAGATTATAATATGTTCTTGTGTTTTTGTTACTTTAGAATGAGCCTTTTATATCTACAGATGCCCGTTTCAGGGCCACTATAGTTTCTACCTTATGCTAGGGTGAGGCAAGGTAGTTGTAATCAACAGCTACACTGCCAGATGCTTCTACACACTGAAACTTTAACTGTGGTATCATAATGTTTACATTTTTCGTGTTTGTGCTTGTGTCAGTTATTTCATGAAATGAAAAAAATGCGTGATTCTCTCTGCCAACAGAAGCACAGTGGAATGATGGTGTGACACACAGCCAGCCAGCCAGCCAGCCAGCCAGCCAGCCAGCCAGAGGACCAGTCACTGCTCACCACTCAGAGGCATGACCATGGCTCCGGTGTCTCTCCTTTCCCTGGGCTTCCTCCTCTCCTTCCTCCATCCTTCAGATGCTCAAACCATCATAGGCTCCTCCTCCTCCTTCTCCCGTCTTGACCTGCCTACTTATTCTTCACCTCATCCAACGAAGCAGACTGCTAGATTCTGGACTTCTTTGCCTCCCAGAGGGCGTAGCGATGTGCCTATCAGAGCTACAGCCCACAACAGGCTGACAACTACAAATGCGATGCAACAGGATCAAAGAATGCCCCATCCTACCGCACAGTCCACTTCTTATGTATCTGCCCTTTCTACACATAACCTCAGCGGGGGGCCAATTTTAACTCAACCAACTGTCTCCAGGCCCAGGACTGACACAGCTTTTTTACTATTCAGCAGGGCTGCAAAGAGAGATGATACTACAAAAGGCTCAACTCCACCTCTGCCCACTTTGTCCTTCACTGCTGTCGCCCCGTCTGCAGGTGATAAGCCAGTGAAGGCAGGAAATTCAGGGGAGGGATCAGTCAAAGATACAGGGGATGATGATTTTCAGGCTTTGGGATCAGGTAGTATTCCAACAGTGATGCTTGTGAAGGATGAATCACCTGTTCCAACAGTCGGTGATGAAATGGCGCAGTATCAGCCACAGGCACAGACTGCGATATCTAAAGTTTCTGATGTAGAAACGCCACCACCGAACAGTCAGACTATGAAGCCTCAGATGTTTGTGCTCACGACATCCAATAAAATCTCTACGACACCACAAACTGAGACAAGAGCCACACCGTCCCCAGTGGTAAGACAGGCGACACCTCGGACTGTAGTGTTAACAGGTGAGAAATCAAATATATTAGAACGAATGTTTCATGAGAGTAAGGTGCTGTTGAGGTCAAAATCTTCACACCATGTCACAAATATGTCTTTTTCTCCCTTTTTTAGGCGAACTGACAGCAAACGTTCCTTCCACCAAAGTTCCTCCAAAGCAGGACTCTGCTGCCGTGACATTACCCCAAACGACGACTGACACCACTAACTCTGTCGATAAAGAGTCACAGACTGCAGGGCAACCTGTTACTGCCCAAAGCGATTCACATTCAAGCACCACGACACAGCAAGTGACAACCATTTCTACAACGAGAACGCTTACTACTACACAGGAGGCTGTAAGAACATCCTCCAAAATGACAAATCAACCCAACAAAACAGCAGAGCAAGGAAGAAATACAGCAAGCACAACTGTACAGTCATCAAGGACAGGTAAGAAATGAGGGTCTTGTACGCTTACTCTACTTTTAGAGTGTCGTTTGCGATCCTTTGATAATTCAAAATGGAATTATTTGTGCAGCTGGGACTTTTTTACTGGAACAATCTGGAAAAGGCTTCAAAGGAAGGAAAAAGTAGACAAACCTTTCCATGGAAAGTGGGGTGGTAGTTGTGTGGGGTAGACACAGTGAGGGAAAGAAAGTGTGAGCTGGAGGTGAGAGGGAGGGTTGAAGAGGTGGCGGCTAGAAATGCAGCCAGGCAAAGAGATAGACAAGAAGCAAGTATGGTCTGGGAGAGAGAGAGAGACTGTTGGGAATACCGATGAGAGAGTAGATTGGGGTGGGTGAAAGTGTGGTAGAAGAAAGGTACAGGCATAGAAATGCAGCGAGTGGGGATGGTAATGAAAACCAGATGCACGGAGAAAGAGATGAAGGGAGGGGAGCTGAGAAAAACGTAGATGGAAAAGGAAAAGCATGACACATGGGGCATATGAGCCAGTCTCTTAGATACCATGAGAACAACATCTTAATGACTTTTAAACACTCGCTCTCCTGCCCCACGAGTACATTTAAAGTCAAGTACGTTCTCTGTCAGAACATTGAATGCGTTAACGGCCTGCATCCATTACTGTACCAGTCTGTACTGCGTGTATACATCTGCCTATATCTGTATCTGGATTGTGTGTCCTATGAGATGGAACAGGATATTTATTTTTTAGTTCATTGCAAAATGTGGGCATAAAAAGCAGCGTAAGCAGTGCATGTGTGTGTTAAAGAAAAAAACTCAAGGGTAGGGGCAGGTTTAAGTGTATCCAGCTGTGAAATGTGATCAGCACATCTGGAATGTGTCTGGATCTTGCTCCTGTAAGAAAAGAAAAAAAAATTGAAGGGAGGAAGTAAAACATACCTTTATATAAATAAAGAAGTGTGTCTGTGATCTGTATGCAGTGTTTGCCAGTGTGTGAGTCTGAAAGTGAAACATTTGTGTGCGATAGGAGGGAGTGAGGGAGAGAGCCAGGAAGTGAGACGCATGTTGGAGTGAGTCATTAGTCGGTTTGTCAGCTTTATGGGTGTCTTCTACATGGTGAGGATGGGCTTAAAGTCTTCCAAGTGGCTGATGGTTTTAGTGTTTTACCACTGATCATGTTGTTCCACCATCCATCAAGTTAAAATGCGTGTGAAAGAATTCCTTAGAAATTATTCTGCACGGATCCCTCTTAGCTACAACTGTTTCTTACTTCCCCATCAGTCAGTGTCATTATATTTTGTGTTTTCTGTCTTCCAATAAAATACTTTTAGTAATACTGCTCACATCATTTCACTGTGCTCACACTTTTTTTTTTTACGCTGCGTGTTATCTTTACAGCAGTTTGAGCAGTTCACAAAGGACTCTATGACAAATGACCCCATGATTATAAAGCGGTTGGGTGTTTCCAGGGTGTTGCAGGAGGTTAAGGTGGAGTGTCTTGAACAAATAGAAGTATGTGTGTGCATAAGAAAATGAGAGAGAGAAAGAAAACACTGAGATGCCGCATTGTCAAGGTGTTGTCTTGTCCTAGGAGGTAGGACATTGTAACACTGTTTGGTGTTATGTAATGTTAATTACATATTCCAATTCAGAGTTTTCCCCAGCACAATGTCTATTTAGGAATATAATGTGGTTATTGTGGTGGCATGGTTTTGAACTCATACTGACATTTTTGCATGTTTTGATTACTGTTTCAATCAAAGTCATTCTTATATACATATTTTTTCCAGTACTTTGATAAAAATGACAAAAATATCTAATAATTAGACTTTGATATGTTAACATCCTCCGAATCTGATTTATTGTAACTTGTTTCTGGATTCCAACTGCACATTTCTGCTTGCACAAACAGACAATGTCCGTGTTTTACATCTCTTATTTCCATACTAAGCCGTGTTTTGGGATATAGTGTAACTGGGTATAAGTTGGTGGGTTGTAACAGACTAAGCTGAAACTCACAATGAGAAGAAAGAAAACAAACTGATGCAACATTTAGAAGCAGAAGTTATTTAGTTTATATAAGTTGGCTAATTTGATTAGACCTTGTCGTTATTATATTTAGACCTGGGACAATGTGTCTGCACAGGACTGATTAGGTTACAACAAAGAATTTAGAGGACGAGTTGGTTTGAGCTCATGATTGATGGTGAACTACACCCCTCTAGTGGCCCTAAAATATTATTTCATGTACCTTTATGTATTGCTCTCCTTTCAGATAAATGGCATTGAGAAAAAATTTAAGATATACATTTTGTTTTCATATTTCAAAGAACTAAAAACCAAACAAACCTCTGTTTCTATTTTTTTAGGGATCGCTGTCTTCCTTGCCACCGGTGTTGCACCTGTCGCCCAAACCAGGTTAAGCCCCACATATCAGACTGGTATTCAAAAGAGGAACCGCTCCATTCTCCTGGGACATCCACACCAAGCTCCCCATTCTACTTCTAATCCAGCCCCGTCTCCTGGTGCCAGTCCCTCCACTAATGCCACACTTCTTTACTGGGTGGACCTGAGCCGGACGCTGGCTTTCGCCTGGGAGCTGCATGTCTATGGCTCAGCGAGCCTTTTCCTCCTCCTGTTTGCCGGTGCTGCTCTTGGCCTCACTCTGGCCCCTGGCACAAACTGTCCTCACCGGGGGGCTCTTGCACTCGCCAACGCTCTATTGTTTCTGGCCGGAGGCCTTAGGGCAGCTCTTTTTCTAATCGACCCCTATGGCACTCGCAAATTCCTCCCTCGCCCCGCAGTTACAGCCCTCTACAACTTACCGCTACACTTCCTGGTGTGGACACAGGCTGCCCTGGCACTGCTGGCATTGAGGGCGGTGGGAGTGAGTGTGTTACCTCCAACTTTGGAGCGTCCTCCTCTGGTAGCTGTGTTGGCTGTGTTGCAGTGTACTCTGTTGCTGGCGGCTGATCTGCTTTCCCCAGCCCTGTCCCCTGTGGTGCCAGTCACCCTTCAGGTCCTGTCCCTGTGCTGGGGTCTGGCTCTCTGTCTGGGCTTCCTCTGCTATGTCTTTCCACGTATCCGCTGCCCTCCCATTCCCCACCCTGCAGTCCCTGAAGAGGCCAGGAGGAAGTCTTGGACAGGGAGTAGGAGGATAGGGGTAATCCTGGGACGAGTGTTGGCAGTGTGTGCAGTTCTGGGGGCACTGTGCTGCGGGCTGCATGTTCACGCCACGTTATGGCTATATGGACTGCTAGGAAACTGGACACGCTTCAACTGGGGATGGTGGCTGGTGCATTTCTGGGCCCGTCTCCTGGAGCTGGCCTGGGGATTCTCCCTCCTACTCATGGGTTCCTGGGTGTTCTGGAGGCCTCAAGGTTGGCAGGGAAGGGAGGAGGGTGGACCAGATGGCAGAGCAGCAGGAGACCTGCCATCCCCTGGCCAATCTGTTGGCTCCTCTCAAAGACATACCTGCTGGTCCAAGATAGTCCAGAGCCTAAGGGGGAAGCCCTGCAGAAAGTCTGACAGTAATGGGGTGGGTGGAGGAGGAGGAGGACCAGGGGAGGTGCCTAACAACTGGGCTGGCCAGGAGCGTCCTGGAGCTGACATCAGCAAGAGTCTGATCAGGAACCAGAACCATGAGCAGGCCACTGCTCAGCCACGCTGCATCAAAGACAGCAACCGGGGACGCAACCATAGGGGCCACTCAGCAGAACGAGGAATATCTGATGGCTCCACAGGCTCCCTGCTGAGACTGCAGGCGCTGGGCCGGCCTCCACAGCGCTCAGTGAGTGGCAGTCTGGATCAGGATAGGGACACTTGCCTGTCTCTTTATGAGTTCGATCTGCGGCCCCCATCTCCCATTGACCTGACCCGCAGCATTGACGAGGCTCTGCACAGGGAACACCTGCTTGGAGGAGGGAGCTTATTTCATCCTTTGAACCTAACCTCACAGTCCCCCTCCCCGGGCTCAGGGATAAGCCAGGGACCCTGGCTCCGCAGGAACAGTGATCCTCAGCTGATGTCTGAGAGCAGCGAGGCCCCAACAGAGTCTTCCATGCCACTGGGGGGCAGTGTTCTCAGCAGTGTGCCCAGTAGACAGGTGACTGCTCCCCCCACACCCTCCCACCAGGGTCATAGGTGGGCTGGGAACACAGTAGGAAGTGTCCCTTCATCAGTGTCGTGCCCTGTGTCACTTCGTCCTTCCAGAACGTCAACGGGGCACCTGGGGGAGGATGGAGTGGACGACACACGGCCGTTCATCACTCCAGACTCAGAGAGGGTGCAGGGGAGGGCTGGGAGACCGGTGGGGTCACGGAGTTACCTGGAAGTCAGCAGACATGACGACTCTGCCAGTGTCAGCAGTGAAATTATTGATTTATGAACCAAACCTTGGACATGGGGACCAATCGCCGCACATCAAACACTCCATTTAACAAATACTGTTCCAAATATACAAATATTTGAAAAATCTGATCACTGAACTGCCGAAAAGGGAATTATTTTTAGAAGAGGGAAAATATTTAAAAGTGTCTCTGGGTGATTACTTTAAAGGATATCACCTAGTTGCCTTTTACCATGTTAAAGTGTTTTACAGCAGTGTTTTAGAACAGATATGGTATACCTTTTACTCTAGGAGTAAAACTGGGAGTTCTAGCACAGATTAGCACAATAATAACTCTTCTTCTTCCTCGTTTTTCTCTCAAACACACACACTCCAGCACAACGCTGGTATAACTTCAAGTACACTGGGACCACAAATACAGTTTAATAAGTCCTCAAATTCGCTCTCCAGCAGGTCCATGCTTGGTGATTGGTGTGAAATTTGTGATGCAGATGAATTTCAGCTTCAAGCAAATCCATAAAATTGGTTTATATTTTCAACTCCCTGCCTGGAAATGACACCACTGGGAGTTTCAATAAGTTTGAAGGGTAAAAGACAGATGTGGCTCTAGGCTATCTGTAGGTCCCATTTCTGTTATTTCTGTGAAAAAATGTCAACAATTGTGAATTCCATTCATAGTTCAGAGTTTATTTGCTGTCTTCCATATTTCATTTTGCTTTGTAATGTAAAGATGTGCCATACATAACTTTGGTTGGTTCTGTGTCATTTTTATGGTTCTGTAAACCCATTATTTGGGTTAACTCTCTATAGCGTCTTACCAGTATCATAGTGACTCACCTACGGATTACTACTTCTGAGCTCTGAACATGCTGCTGCTGTTGTTGTCCAGTCTGCCTTGTATGTTAATGTGAAGCCAGTTACATAAAGAGACAGGCAGTTAACAACAAGCAGAAACATGCTTACATGTGAACGTGTTGCTGAAGCTTTTAGCTGTAGCTGAAACTGTCAGATTTCAAAATGAGGTTCAAGCATTGACCTGTAAGTTTACCACATTTATTATTTTGCTGTAGGACAAAAGCTTTTGCAATCAATAATTATGTACGATTAAAGCCTCTGACTGCATTTACATTACAGGATTTGACTGAGAATATTACAACATAATCATGAATCTATCATGTGCATTGAATCATTTCAGCCTGTTTGATATGTTAACTAATTAAAAGCTACACAGCTTTGCAGGGCTGCACGCCATATGACTGGCTTGGCATGAACCTCAGATCTCTTATACTAGACCTAACTCAAAAACAGAGCACTTAATTGTAAGCCTGAGCACTAGACCGAAGTATTTTACTACTCCAGAGGAAAATGTCTTTCAAATATATGATGTATAAGCAACAATGTAAATAATGTTATTTTTGATGTTCATGAATAAAGGTGTATTTGAAACATAGCTGTAGTTGTTACTGTGAAAGACAATCTAACATGGTATTGCGCATGTGTCTGAGCTGTGCAGACATCAGACTGAGGTCTGTTTAGGACATGCAGAGCTGTGATAACTAATACCTGACTGCAGAGGTTATGTCAAGGACGTTCTGGGCGGTGCTCAGGTTTGTAAGGATGCAGGTTTTGCAAAATGAATAACTAAGTATTAGAAAGAAATTGAACACTTGATCATATGGAATCATAATTAGTTTAATAATGAACTTAAATCTGTTTGGTGATCCTGAAAATTGCCCAGTTGTTCTTTCCTCAGTCTTAAATTTGAAGTTTTGTTCCAACATGAAATATCCACTTTTGTTTTTTAAACTGAGCCTTGTTCTCACAAAATGATTACAAGAATGTTACTGTTGTGAATACTTAATCATACATTTTAATGATAATAAGTGATATTTTTCCTGGATAAACATTTTGGAATAAAACTTCATTTATGCCTCTGTTCCTCATGAGAGCCAGTCCATGACTTGTTTTCTGGTAACCTCTGGGTGACTTTCAGTCCCTCCCAGTGATGTGAGATGCTTGACTTGTTTAGTATTTACAGTACAATAGCCTTGTGTTGTTGTCTACATTCCAATGAATCCGTAAGATTTCACTGTATCAGTTTTTTCGCTGTTACCTTTTTTACTTCATGACCAGGGTGGTATCTCCAGCACCCGTAGATTTGTCCGCTCTACAAAGCAGTACGTGCCATAGAAAATATAATCAATGTGCCCCCTCCAATCTGTAATCACAGTGCAGAAGTACAGTGTTAGATTAAATCGTTTACTTTGCTCATTGAACTTTTATGCTTGTATTTCTTGCTGCATTTCATGTATAGATTCAAATAAAAATGAGAACTTAAAACCCCCTTTATTATTATTGCAGTTTATTACATGTTTATTACTTTTATGTGTTTCACATAATGGTAAGAGCAAAAGTAATCAGTTACAGAACAATGCAAATTTGAAGGTATATGTTTTCAGCATAGCAAATATATCTTTATTATCTTTAAATTAACTTGCTTGGGGAGGAACCTGGGTGTGTGCATATCCTGGATTAACCACATACATAACCTTAAATGAATCATTGATGTTTACACTCATGCCAATGATATCTGCTGCCGCAGATGACCTGGTATGGTCTGTGCTTCTCATTTTGGATGACTTGATTAAGGAGCAATCATGTCACATGTCAAGGTTTTCATTAGCTCACAGTTTGTTTTCTTACCAGAGTTCAAGCAAAAAAAAAAAAAAATAGAAGAAACACAGAAATGATTGCTGCAGTGTCCCTGTGTCACAGTGTCTACCTACTCTGTAGCGAAATTAAATTTTAAAAGCATATTATAGTGTAAGGTATCCTTAAATAGGAGTAAAAATACCCAAGTACCCCAAAAGTGACTTAGTTACATTAACATGAATAGTTTACTTTCATTATTTAAGCCTCTGCTGATAAGATGACATCCTTGTCAATTACATTTAACATTTTAATGAAAGCATAGACAAGATTAGTGTATTTTGTCATGTCAGGATTCTTTGTTACACACACCAAGACTGGGCCTCTAAAGTTCAGTACGAAACTGCAGTGTGGAGTCCTTCATCTTTTTCTCATAGTCTTCGTCAAACTCTTCATTCTGGGCCACAGTGAAATGGTTCTTCCAGTCACCAACCTTCCCTAAAGAACACACAGACAATCAGTCAGTCATTTTAGCTCAAAGTGGTGTGTATATTGGTGTGTTTCATTGTTAACCGTACCTTTTCTTATGAAAGATGAAACTTTGAAATTCATCACTTGGACTCTTGAATGGTTGACCATGTTGTTGGTTTTCATTTTGTCAAACTGCACGCTGTCTATAATTCTTTCCTTCTCTTCAGCTGAAGGAGACAAACCAAGGAAGCTGCAGAGTTTGTCTATTTCCCGTCCAATATCCTGGAAGCACAGTGGTCAAAGATTATCATCACCCTAGAGCAACGCTTTAAAAAAAAACTGAACAGGGAGAAACATCTCAAACATACATGCACAGACAATCCACAAAAAAAAAAATAACCTGAATCATATCTTCATAGAACATGAAATGGAGTTTTGAATAACTCTGTTTCTTCTTCCACAAGCCGTTCACATGATCATACCAGGATCCAAAACAAAAGCATTTGAGGAGTGTGGATCAAATCTGTGCATCTCCAATACAAATAACTTTATTATTTCATACATACTCTTTCCCTCCATGAATCTCTGGAGATAGCTGCTCCATTCTCCAGGCTCTGGGAAGACCGAGGTCATGCGTTCAAAATGGAAATAAGACACCACACTGTCCTTTGCGTTGCGAGCCACATAGACCACCTACACAATGAGAAAACAAAAAAGGTATTGTATAAAACAAAGTGTTTATGAACAGCTAATTAGAAATAATCTGTACTAGTGGCTGTGGGGGTCCATTCATCTTTTCCATTAAGCTGTCACATGAAATAAGAATCCTATATGCTGATCAAGTTGCTTTGATGAATTCAAACACACATTTAATAAAGGGAGAGCCATAATGACAAGAACGTAATGATTTAAAAAAAATAATAATTTAGTATTAAATTTTTGTATTTGATCTGTGGGCATTCAATGTCATTATGTGAAAGACTTAATACTTAGTATATGTGACACTGAAGTTATGCAACCGTGGTGCCGTTTATTTTTGGCCCGACGTCACCTTTTTACGTATTTACAAACTACTGACCTTGCAGTTTTTCTCCCAAAAAGAGTTTGGCATTAACTGGACTGGAAGATGAGTCTTAATGAGTCGAGGAGAGGTGGGGAGCTTGTCCAACAGCTCTGTTCCTCTACAAATGTGTGTAGTAGTCTCTGATCCTGCAAATCAATAAACATGTCAATCAGGAATACAGTGTGGAAAGTACAACTCAATACAACAACACATCCAACAAATATTGTACACTCCCTTACACAGTCTTTACAACACAACAACATGTAATTCATTGTGAACTATTTTACATGTTAAATGTGTGTCAGTACTGCAGTATGGTAAATACAGCTTGTGTTAACACAGGTGTTACCAATGATACTAATTAAAGCTGCATTTAGGTCAAACAGAGTTTGTTTGCTGTGGTGAATTAATTCACCACAGCATCACCTAATTAGCATCACTGGAAACACTTGAATTGACCCGTGTGAACTATTTAGTTTCTGATTCATGCAAAAGGCAGAGAATTTCCACCACGACATATTGTAAAAGTGTTTGAATGTTCTGGTGAATGTGTGATTTTTCAGTCAACCTGGCTGTGGCGGGGCTGTGTTTAGCTCAGTAGGTAGAGCAGCCGCCCCATATACAAAGGCTCGCTGCGGAGGCTCAGGTTCGAATCCTGACTTGGGTGGCTCTTTCCTGCATGTCATTCCCCATCTTTCTCCCCACATTTCCAGTCAATCAAATAAAGCAAAAAATAATATTAAAAAAAACCTGGCTGTGGATAGGGGATGGTGATCTCCAAGTTCATCACTTTTCTATAGATAGGTATGAATGTCTGACGCTCTGGAGACGACTGACCAAAATACAGCAGGTCGAGGATGTAGGCGAGCCAGGTGTTTCCTGAAAGAGAGGCAAGTAAAAAAATATTCCATTTATAGTCCTTACATTAATCTATCCTGGTATAAAACAAAACACTTGTTCATGTTTACGGACTGACCGGCTTTGGGATATGAAGCAATAATTATATCATTTGGCCTGGCCTGAAAGTTTTGAATGTTCTCCCAGTTGTCTGTGAAATAGTTGGTCATTGAGACTCCTTGAAATCAAACAGTTTAGGTCGAGAAAAATCCATCTATAAGAAATGAAGAGTCAAAATTCATTATGTTCAAGTAATCAAGCTAAAACAATTTGACTGTTGGGAAAATAATCAGAAAACATTGTATCATCTGTATGAACATGTCATCTTAAAACAAAAGAAGATATAGATAAAAAAGGAACTGGGAAATAAAACATCCGTGAAAGTGGATAGAAACAAGTTTATTCACAGTCAGTTACAGGTAAGTTTTAGAAGTTAAAAAAAACTTAAAGAAGTTTTGTTAGGAGACAGAATGCCCACACAGTAAATTATATAAAATTTGATTTTATCTGAAGACATACCTTGTGTGGAAAGATAAAGTGACGAACTGGTGGAGTCTGGGTTGATGAACTGAAGTTATCAGAGTTACAGTAAATACTGCAGGAGCTTGATGAGATGATGAGATGCAGGTATGAGAGTTGAGCAGGTGAGAATCAGTGAGGGAGTGGTTGAAGAAATAGGTCAGCCTGCACAGACCCGCACAGACAGGGGACCTTGTCTACCTTAGACAAAAAATCCATCTAAAAGAAATGAAAAAATAAAAGAGTCAAAATTCATTATGTTCAAGTAATCATGCTGAAACAATTTGATTGTTGGGGAAATAATCATAAAACATTGTTAACTGTGAGTTGTAGACATCTTCTTTTGTCCGTTCTACGAGGCAGTATGTGCCATAGAAAATATAATCAATGTGCCCTCTCCAATCTGTAGTCACAGTGCAGAAGTACAGTGTTAGATCCTTTTGTCTTTGTAACTTGTGATGCCTAGACTCAACTTTGCAATTGTAGTAG
Organism: Miichthys miiuy; assembly: GCA_036365135.1. Taxonomy (NCBI): domain Eukaryota; kingdom Metazoa; phylum Chordata; class Actinopteri; family Sciaenidae; genus Miichthys; species Miichthys miiuy. The sequence goes on along the minus strand of CM071606.1, from coordinate 11,869,018 downwards.
TAAATTCAATCAACCACTACAGACGTACAACCCCCACCCTTCTTAAGACAAGATACCAGGTCCTTTTGTCTTTGTAATGTAATAGTAAATTCAATCAACAGACGAAAGGGTGTGGAAACACTTCCTGGGGGGGCGTCTCCCGCAGCAGACAAAGAGGTGTGAGAGGAGTGGCCCTCAGGTATAAATATCTAGGTATCCCCATATTCTGGGTCTTTTCTTCATCTATGACTGCTCGCGTGTTGAATTGACCTTTTCTTTGCAAAGAAAATAAAACCTTGTCGGCCGGCAGAAGTCTCTATTTCATTCTTCACCAGCGGCAGAGAAATTTCCACGACAGGTGTCACCAGCAAAACATCCCCACACCATCACGTTCTTTGTTCTGGATACTTTTCCAAAGATCTGCTCCAGCTGATAATAGTGTGATGATAACTGGTCGGGAAATAGACAAACTCTGCAGCTTTCTTGGTTTGTCTCCTTCAGCTGAGGTATAGTTAAAGGTTAAAGGTAGTTAAAGGTATAGTTAACAGCGAAACACTCAATATTCACACCACCTTGACCTACCTTGAACTGACTCATTGTCTGTGATTCTTTAGGAAAGGTTGGTGACTGGAAGAACCATTTCACTGTGGCCCAGAATGAAGAGTTTGATGAAGACTACGAGAAAAAGATAAAGGACTCCACACTGCAGTTTCATTCTGAACTTTAGAGGCCCAGTCCTGCTGTGTGTGACAAAAAGTCCTGACATGACAAAATGTTAAATGTGATTGACAAGGATGTTGTCGTATCAGCAGAGGTTTAAGTAATGAAATGAAACTATTCATGTTAATGTAATTAAGTCACTTTTGGAGTACTTGGGTATTTTTTTCAAGTCTGTAATTTTACACTTGTTTAAGGATACATTACGCTATGTAATATAATTTTCATGACTGAGTACGCCTTTAATTAAAAATCCTATGCTGGTTTTGCTTCATGTTGTATTGACACAGCACGATAGAAAAGATGACTCAAATGACTCCCTCGGGATTTTGCAGCAGATCCTCCCAAAATCTAACTGAAACAGAAAATTATCTTGAAAAAACAGTTCTGTATTTACAAATCAAACTGTGTTCAGTTACAGGCTATTTACAATACATACATCAGATACTCACAGTATTTGACTGTCAGTCAGGTCCAGGTCACGATGTGACTGATTTGTGAACTACCTAATTTAGATAAAGAAAAAGAGCTTTTAATATACAGTGACAGTTTGTTCCATCTAATTCATTTCCACAAACGAGTGACATAATTCAGATTCCAAAACACAATAAAGAACATTAAACACGTCTGACAGTCATCAAGTTTTGATTTCTGCTCATTTTTATTATTTTATAACATCAGTCAACATCAGTATTGTGGCAAATGTTCCGCACAACATCCTTGTCAAGTCTAGCTCAGTCACAGCCTGGTCTCTAAACTACAGTACGAAACTGTAGTGTAGTATTCTTCATTTTCAGCCTGTAGTCTTCATCAAATTCTTCATTCTGGGCCACAGTGAAGTAATTCTTCCAGTCGCCAACTTTCCCTGGAGAGACAGAGAGTATCATTCAGGTTAAATTTTGGTGCAGAACAAAAAAAAAAAAATCTTAACAAGATTTCTAGATGTTTTAATCACTGTACCTTTCCTCATGAAAGGAGACACCTTGTGATTCATAACTTCGACAGTGGAATAGTTGGTCATTTTGTTTTGCTTCATATTGTCAAACTTTGATTCAGTCGCGACTCTTTCCTTCTCCTCAGATGAAGCGGAAAAACCAAGAAAGGAACAGAGTCGGTCTACCTCTCGTCCAGAGTCCTGCAGAAAATGTATACATAGTTTTGGGAATATGCTTTCATGCTTTCTTGCCAAGAATTTGATGAGAAATTCAAGACCACTCTCATACAGTACATCTCGTACAGTAAATATGAAATTGGTGGCAGGAGCTTAGCTTAGACTAGAAACAGGAAACCGCTAGCCAGGCTCTGTCTAAAGGAAGAAAGAATTAGCCTACAAGCACCTTGTGAGGATGGCAGTTGGTGTTGTGATGCACCTGTCGTTAGAGTAACCTGTTCATTTTTACTGTACAGACACGAGAGTGGTATTGTACTTTTTCAAGTAACCGACAGAACTTTAAATGTGAACGAGCAGCAGAGGTGAGATACAAGACATTTTCTTTTAATAAATAACAAACATTTTCAAAGATCAGTTCACCTCAACACCTCGGCTCACCTCGATCATATCTTCATAGAACATGTAGTGAAGATTTGAATAAGTCTGCTTCTTCTCCCACCAGCTGGTCACATGGTCATACCACGATCCAAACACCACTGAAGCCACAGGATAAAATATGAGGATACATTTAGGAAATGAGATGACATTGTACCTTCTTTACAATAAACATATTTTAAACTCACCCTTTCCCATCATGAAATCCTTCAGATAGGCGCTCCAGTCTCCTGGATCTGGCTGGCCATGGTTCATGCGGCCAAAGTGGAAATAGGACACTGCATTGTCCTTTGCATTACGAGCCACATAGACTATCTAAAAAGAGAAAACACTAAATTATAATCTCTCTGTAGCAAAACTAAGTGGAGTTTATAATTTGCATATTTCATAGGCTTTACCCGGCAGTTCTGCTCCCAGAAGGACTTGGGTACAAACTGGACTGGTAGATGAGATTTAATGAGGCGAGGAGAGGTGGGAAGCTGGTCCACCACGTCTTTACCTTTTGATAAGAGAATTATTAGTCATTAACATAGAAGTTCCTCTAACATAAATGTTTGTTCAGCCTCTTAGATAAAAAAAATTGCTTAATATTTTTATAATTTTACTTTGAAAACTCCTGTGCGTGCTTAACCCTGACTTTGGTGTTTCGCTGTTTAAGCAACAAGCGCAGCGCATATCATGGTTAACAACAGTTAATTAACACATCCAGCTGCCCTTTCACCAGATCTCACATAACAAGTGCATGCCGGCTGTACAAACAAAGCTGATCTGAGGCTGAATGATTAAAACGTGCTTCAGGACTTTGTACAGTGTCTGTAAAAAAAAATCTCACTCACTGCGATTAAACACATAACAATCATAACAAAATGACGCAAAGCGCACCAATCAAGTGCATTCAGAGCTTTTTTCCCAATGTAATATAAAGTTATCTGTGTGATTGTGACCACATGATTCTACCTGGGGGTCGAGAAGGTATGCAGAGCTCCAGAAATGGCACTCTCTCATAAATAGGAATGGATGCCTGACGCTCTGGACTCGTCTTCCCAAAATACAGAAGATCCAGGATGTAAGAGACCCATGTGGTTCCTGAGATCAGATGAATAACAGTATGTTCAGTGGCCTAGACATGACACATCAATACAGGACATTCATCATCATAGCACATTCATACTCTCACACATATAATCCTACCTGCTTTAGGGTAAGTAGCTATAAGGATATCATCTGGTCTCGCTTTGAAGTTCTGTACGTTGTCCCAGTTGTCAGTGAAGTATTTGGTCATGGAGACTCCATGGAAGTCAAACGGTGTTGGTCGAGGTGGCATCGCCATCTGCAACAATTATTTATTTTAAATTTAAAATACCAATTTGCTGTTTTGAATGCAGTCCATGCTGCTAGAACTGACAAAAATCACGACAATATCTGTCCAGTGCTGATAAGAAATAATCAAATGACAAAAGACTGGTAGCTAGTACAATACAGTACTCATAGCAACACTTAAAACACGCATAGGGGCCTCACTAAAACAGGGAAACACAAAGATTACAACATTTCCTTTTCAGTTACAAGTGTTTCCTATCCACACCAAATTAGACACACACTGAGACATGCAAAGAACAGATTAATTGTTTGCAATGTCTGATTCATAGACTCTTTTGCCTTTCTGGTTCACTCCTGTCAACTTAAATATTCTCCAAATTGTGAAATGGATGTGTGCCTCCACCTTTCAATCATTAAACCCAGCAGGTACACAATCATGCATTAGTGTGCATTTATTGTTACTCTATGTCTCTCGACCAAAGCGCTCTCCTCTCTGTAATCATCGGACAGAAATCAAGGTTTGACCGATCTGAGTGTCTGATTGGCGGCGGGAGCGTGACGTGGGGCTCCGGTTTCCCAAAAGTTGAATCTGGCTCAATTTCTCTCCCGGACGCCGGCGACGATCCCTGCGTTGCGGGCTGCCAATGCGGAAACACACGACCCCCACTGAAATGAAATGAAAAAACGTCGCCAGCGTCCAGTTTCCCTGTTCCTGCGAGCAACGTGTTAAACAGTTAAAGTGGCAAGGTTACTCTAACCCTTGTTGTGATGAGCTGTAAGTTCAGACGCACGAAGTCAAATAACTTTAAAGTGCAGCATATTTTTTTAAAACGTACATATTTAAAACCCTACCATGTTCCTTTTTGTGAATCTTCAAAGTAGCCAAACTGCACACTCACACACTTTCCCAAACAGTGTCTGGATCCTTTATATTGGAGAAATCAGTTTGCTGTGTCCTCCTCACATGACATGCTGCACAACTTCCTGAAATGAATGTAGGTGTGTTATTTTATCAGCTTTGATTTTGACTGGTCAAACATTTGAACCAATGTAATCAGGTCAGAGGTACTAGAATCCAAAATCAGATTATATCAGGTCATACATCATCAAATCTGTAACAGTATCATAATATGCTGTTTAAAACAAAAACTAAATATACTGGGAGATCCCAGTATATTTCATGGCCAGGGTGCATATTATGACAGAACACCGGATATTCATAAATCAACTCAATCCGATTGGGCGCTCCATATCTTGGTGCATTGTCACCTCTTAAGCATACACTGACCTGATAATGATAATTAATTATTTGATCTTTCATCATCATACTGATGCAGCAGTTTTGTCCACACTTGAGCTGGGCTTCAGTTCATGGGGTTAATATTGACACCCACACACCCACAAAATCTACAAGTACAGCTCTAGTGGTGCATGTAGATCATTATTTTAATGTTTAATCTGGTTTGGTTGCATGGTCATCCAAAGGTTTGCATCACGAAACAGGATAATCAGTCACATATGGGCACTTGGCATGCATTAACCAAACAATCTGTAACTTTAAGCGAGTGTCGTTGTAAATGTAATGAATCATTGGTTTGCCCGCAGGATACTAAAGTCATGCAGACATCCATAAGCATAACAGGGTAGAAAAACACACAAATGGGCAACCAATTCATCCCAATTTGTCGTGACCCCTGATGGGACTGATTTGTAACAACTGAGGGAACCACGAAATATTCACTCAGTGAAGAGTCTTTAATATACACCAAACCTGTTGGTTAATTGCAGCCATCCAGTGACATAATGCATATTCAATCAAGCTTTGAGCGATGCTCATGTTTGATGGTTTTATAACATCAGTCGACATTACTACAGTGGGAAATGTTCCACACACATTAGACAATATGCTGGTCAATCATATTTAATGTCTAAATCAGTCACAGCCGACTCTCTACTTCAGTACGAAACTGTAGTGTAGTATTCTTCATTTTCAGCCTGTAGTCTTCATCAAATTCTTCATTCTGGGCCACAGTGAAGTGATTCTTCCAGTCGCCAACTTTCCCTGGAGAGACAGAGAGTGTAGTTAATATATAAAAAAAATCTTAACAAGGAAGTTCTTTGATCAAAATGTTTTTCACTGTACCTTTTCAGTGGAATAGTTGGTCATTTTGTTTTGCTTCATATTGTCAAACTTCGATTCAGTCGTGACTCTTTCCTTCTCCTCAGCTGAAGCGGAAAAACCAAGAAAGGAACAGAGTCGGTCTACCTCTCGTCCAGAGTCCTGCAGACATTTTAAGAAACTCAGCATCAGTTTTGTCCCACATAAATTAAAGATACAGATAGAGATACATCTTTCTAAACCAACATCCAGTCTTAAAAAGGCTATACACTCAACTCAAACTCACACTTTAGGCCACTTATGCATTTCAATTGCATAGAAATTTTCCATCCATTTGAATTACATAGTTTTAATATAAATTAACTAATAAACTTAAGCGAGTAATAAGATTTATGTAATAGTACTAATAAACTCAAAATGACTGCATTCATTTTCACTGTTGGGTTTGGGCAAACAAATTGACTTTATTAATATTGAATGCATAAACCTGGCTACTGTGTGGTGGAGGCACATTGAGTTTATTAGCAGCTGCGGTTACATTACAAAACATTTAGTTTTATTGAATAAAACGGTTCAAAGATCAGTTTTAAATGAGGATGCAAACACCTCGGCTCACCTCGATCATATCTTCATAGAACATGTAGTGAAGCTTCGAGTAAGTCTGCTTCTTCTCCCGCCAGCCGGTCACATGGTCATACCACGATCCAAACACCACTGAAGCCACAGAAAACTATGGTTACATGGTTACATTTAGGAAATGAGATGATATTGTGCCTCCTTTACAAAAAAACAAACAACTTTGAACTCACCTTTTGCCTCCATGAACTTCTTCAGATAGGTGCTCCAGTCTCCTGGATCTGGCTGGCCATGGTTCATGCGATCAAAGTGGAAATAGGACACTGCATTGTCCTTTGCATTACGAGCCACATATACTATCTACACAAAGAGAAAACACTAAATAATAATCTATCTGTAGCATAATTGAGTGGAGTTTATAACTTGCATATTTCACAGGCTTTACCCTGCAGTTCTGCTCCCAGAAGGACTTGGGTACAAACTGGAGTGGTAGATGAGTTTTAATGAGACGAGGAGAGGTGGGAAGCTGGTCTGCCACGTCTTTACCTTTTCATAAGAGAATTATTAATCACAGACAGATTACATGCATAGTTAGACTTGTAGACACATCGTGATAAATGAATAGCTAAAACAGTAAGCTGCATGTCTTTTACTTGGCTTCATGACTTTACACATTGAAATACTGGAGATAAAACACTAATATAATATGATTATCAAGCAAAGAAAGTTTTACAATGACACTTTACAATGATGTTTTACAATGGCAGCATGTAGACCATACAAACAAAGCTGATAAAGAGTCCTGCTTCAGGACTTTGCATAGTATCATAAGAAAAGATAGAGGCAAAGTACACGTGACATTTGCACAGACAGACAGACAGACAAACAACCAACCAACCAACCAACCAACATATATATAAAGTTATCTGTGTCTGAGTAATTGTGACCATATGATTTAACCTGTAGGTCCAGAAGGTATGCAGATCTCAAGGAAAGGCACTCTGTTGTGAATAGGAATGGACGCCTGACGCTCTGGACTCATCTTCCCAAAATACAGAAGATCCAGGATGTAAGAGACCCATGTGGTTCCTGAGATCAAGAATAACAATATGTTCAGTGGCCTGGACATAGGAAACATCAATACAGGACATTCATCAACATAAAATCATTAAAACTGATCAAAATTAGTATTAATCCTACCTGCTTTAGGGTAAGTAGCTATAAGGATATCATCTGGTCTCGCTTTGAAGTTCTGTACGTTGTCCCAGTTGTCAGCGGTGTATCTGGTCATGGAGACTCCATGGAAGTCAAACAGTGTTGGTCGAGGTGGCATCGCCATCTGCAAGAATGATTTATGTGAAACGTAGTTGCATTTTGTTTTGTAAATAAACACCTTGCGATAATCTTTGAATGAACTGCCTGGAATCTGCCTCCTACATAAGTCACTCTGGTCAGGCTTCCCAACAAGGTCAAAAAACGTTAAAGTGCAGGGCCAGCCCTAGGCATTTGGTGGTGCTTTTGTGGCCCCAAAAAACTCCTAGGGCAGTCAACAAATCATTCAACATCAAATCTCTTACTGTATTTGGCAAGTAGCTACAAACAGAAATGTAAGGTGAAAAGTAAACACAAATTGTTCAAAGATCATGTTTCATGATCTAGTTTCATTGCAAAAAACAATGAAACTAGCTGTTATTAAACAAGACTGAGTTATTAAAAGACTACAAAAAGTTCATCTTCTGACACGTTTACAGCTAAATGATTTATGATAAATTAGAGCAAGGACAAATACCAAAGCATGATGATGATTTGCACACGATATTTTCATAAGGGAGGGGCTTTGAGGTTTCCCTTTTTATCTGGCTTTAGATTTATCACGTACACTAATGCAAGATTTTAGCATTGAGGAACAATCAGACTACATTCATGATTTTATTGAGACTCATTATAAAGTTTCAGGTACCAGAGGGGAGGTAGAGCCTCTGAATAAAGACATTTACAGAGATATACTGCAGGCAATGGCCAGACTTTTCTGTGTTGAAAAAACTTAATTTACTTTAGTTGAAGCAGTTGTGGCACTAAGCAACCGCGTAGCCTGCTTATGCCAGCGGCCGGCCCTGTTAAAGTGCAGTATAGTATATAGTACAGTATTTAAAACATGCATATTTAAAATACAGCCATATTTTGTGAAGCACAAGACATGAACAGTCAGCAAAATCCCCCCAAAAAATGTAACGATAAAGAAATGAACAAACTACAGACAAACGATCAATACGCACAGGATATTTTACAAGCACTCCCAACCTGAAAACAGCTGATGAAGGAAGGAAAACAAGGTTTTGGTGGACAAACTTTACACAGAAGGACAGTTTACCGTAGTCCCGGTACATTACAGTAGTTGGCTCGTTGTTGGATATTGGCTTGACATTCGGTTTCATCTGTGCTTTTAATCGGAGACCACGGCAGTGTCCGCGTAATTAAAGAGTGTAGTTTATAGCATCATCATCATACTTTTATATACTATAGGATTACTGTCAACTATCCTCAAGATTTCAAGTTGTACCAGAAAACAGTTCAATCATTCACCGTGGTTAGGGACCGTCAGCAAGTTACACGTTTCAATATGAATTTAGTCATGAAAAATATTCACTAAAAATCACTGAAATTACTTTTTACCATTCTTTTTGCTGTAGTAGATCATATTTGCAATGCCCTAACCACTACAGGTGAGATTTCTCTGAAAAAACATTTTATATGGACATAGTATGTATTTAATAACTGAAAATATTCACTAAAAATCAATAAAATGACTTTTTACCATTCTGTTTGTTGTAGTGATTCATTCTGTAAATGTGCTAACTACTACAGGAGAGATTTTCTGAAATAAAACCTTATAATTCATTGTAATGTACTACCAAATGTGTTTTCCTACAAAGCTAGACTGATATATAATGATCATAAAAACAAAAATACGATACGGTAAGATTTCCAAATTAGATGTGTCTCAATAGCCAAACTCCCTCCAGAATGTTCAGGTATCAGAGCAGACTCCATCCCCGGTCCCTTACATCTTTCTACAGTGTGAGGAAGGTAAGGCAGCAATGAGCTTTGTGTGAGGTTCTAAAGATTAAGTTTTCGTCATGGTTAATTTCTGAAAATTAAGTGTTTTTAGTTATTAAATATATACTATGTCCATATAAAATGTTTTTTCAGAGAAATCTCACCTGTAGTAGTTAGGGCATTGCAAATATAGTAGTAGTAATTTTATTGATTTTTAGTAAACATTGATTTTTTGTGAACATTTTTCATGACTAAATTCACACTGAAACGTGTAATTGGCAGACGGTCCCAACCGAATGTCAAGCGAATATCCAACAACGAACCAACTTCACCTCGGTCTATACATTGACCCTCCGGCTCTTCTGGACTCCGCCCTAGCTGAACAGATACATACTGACTGTCTGCCTGTATTAGATTGTTATAGACCCTGCCCAGAATCGCATATGCATCTTTCTTTGTTTTCATTTTGTATATATAATTGCACAGGAGAGACAGTTATTGCACAGCGTAGTATAATTTATGTGATATGTAAGGGTATGCAAGTATAGAGTGAAATTATAACTATATAATAATAACAGTGCTACATTATGTCATACTGGTGTTAAAGAGTCCGATAGCTGTTGTTGACAGCTGTTCTTACACGTTGACATGATGTCTTCAATCAAATGTAATAATGCAGAATATAACAAATAATATAATAAACTGCAAGCACATATATTCCTTCTTCGAGAAACACATCTCTCAGAATCAGACCATGAGAAACTAAAACCATCACAATTCAATAATTTATTTTCAAGCAATAAATGTACAACACTCAACTGCCAAAGAACACTCACTCTTCTCACCGGTTTACTGTTCACATTCACAATTTCTTCCTTACCAGTAATTCAATTATATCAAACATTTCATTCATAAATCCACCCCGTCATAATTATCATGTCCATTTAAATTTTAAATGGAATAAAACCAGTCTTCATAAACCCATCACCAGATGGCGCTTTAATACACCCCCATCTTCAGTGTGCATCCTTCCTAGAAATAAATGATTCCTCTGTGTCATCTCCAAATCTTCTGTGGGAAACAGGAATGCCAGCACAAAGAAGAAAAATAAAATACATATAATATATAAAAGCTTTTGCTAATTTCTGTATTAACTACACATACAGCTGCTTATTTTAGCAGAAAAATTCTACCTGAGACAGATTATTATCACTCGATTTACATTGCACTTTATTTCATGTATACCAATCACCTCACACCGTAGCTGCCATCATAGACAACAGCAGCTTAATTTCTAAATAGGTTTACCACGTAATATACATGAAATTATCGTCACACATCACATTTCAGTACGAAACTGTAGTGTGGAGTGCTTCATCTTATGATCTTGTAATCATACACTGATATGATGCAAACAGCAAAATCTACCGACCCTGCAGTTATCATCCCAGAAAGACTTTGGCACAAACTGGACAGGAAAGTGAGTTTTAATGAGTCGTGGAGAGGTGGGGAGGTTCTCAGCCAGGTCAACTCCTGTATGAAGAGATGGCAAAACCCTGATGGGAGACATGATGCTGCTCATAATAAAAAAAACAGTACAGTACACTGACACTGCAGACAAAGTCATCTATTGTATATTCTTATACATATTTCATAATATAGTAATTATGAGTAAATATAAATGGGAGTGAGGTGAGGACGAGTACAATTACACTGTGTGAACCACAAAGCAAGAAAGAAAATAACAAACTGGATTGTTTACACGATGTTAACATAATATCAATATTTAATTTTTTAAATATCACAGCTAACATCAATACCAGTATATAGCGATACGCCCCCTGTGCTATATTGCTTCTTCATCTGGCCTGGCTTGAAAGTTTTGAATATTGTCCCAGTTGTCTGTGAAATAATGAGTCAGTGAGATTTCGTGGAAATCAAATATTTCCGGTCAGTGTAAATCTATCTTTAACATAAGACAAACAGCCAAAATATACAAATTTAAGCATGCATTTGTGTAGCTTTAAATAGAGATTAATTTAGACACCTTTCTTGGCTCCTGATCTAATATTTCCCCACACAAGCAAACTTCCCACCTCTTTCTCCTTGTTGCATAACACTCTCTGCAGTGGCATTTTAAGCTCAGTCCCACACGTGATAGAAAAGTCCAGCCCCTCACTATGTTCTCAGATTTGCTCAGACTTCTACCCTTTTTTCACTATAGCCATGTTTACACCAAAATGCTGTTGCGGTGTTTTAAGAATCTGAACATGGAAAGATGCAGTCTATAGATGAGACTCAGCATCATCATCATCAGCCCATTATTTATTACTTTTAACTGTCTTTAAATGATTTCAAAACCTCACAAGACTGCCATTCTTACTCCTTTGTAGTACTTTACTTTTAAGGTTGTACTACTACATGGGAAGCTGAACATAAAGCTGAACTTAACCATGCAGTGTACTAATGAAACATACAAAACCTCTGATCATTGTGTGAGATTAAGCAAACTGCAGCAACTTGTTTGTGCAGAAAATAACACTCATTTAGAGACATACATTGTTCAGATCCTAAGACATCCTTAATGTGCTGCTGGTCTCTCCGCTGAATTTCATGCTCTAATTTTCCCCACATGAGCAAACTATTTTCCCACCCCCTTTAACTATGTGTAGTCATGCTTGCAGAAACATGCTGGTGCATATTTCAAGAAGGTGAACACAACAAATGCATCAGTAAGAACCAGCATAATCTTCAAAAACAAGTTTTAACACGTCCAAAATGTCTTTAAATTATTTTAAAAGTTTAAAACATGAACATACTATGTGTACCTTTAAATAATACCTTTAATCCTGCTGCTTTAAATATTACAAACTGCTACAGTGCCCAGGTTCATTGTTATGAAGTAACACATCACCCCTGCTAACTGATTGTGTTTTAATAGTTTTTGGACAACAGTGGATGTTTATGTCACTCAGACTTTAAGTGAGAGTTGAAGTGGAGCCGCAGGACAGGAAACAGGAAGTTTGGCCTGCTGATTCTGCCTGATATACATCCGCCAGCAGCAGAAACTTTGACAGACATACATCTTATGGAAAAGCTGATGATGCACTTTAAAACCCTCAGTGCCAGATTACCACAATTTGTCTAAATACATAGATATATATGTTTAGATTCAGTGGACAGAGGAATAAGTTTTGTCAGACTTTGACTACACAGACAATTCTCAATACTCACAGGCAATAATGAGTTCATATTAGGCCTTAATATACAGTACATGCTTTCAAACAACCAAAGAGTAGCAATGGACATGATAAACTAACAAAAAGAAAATTAGCTGCCCTGTTTCAATTCATGAATGAATTGAAACGGGGCATCATAACCTGTAGTTTTCCTGCAGTCCATATTTTATTCATAATCACCATCTGCTCAGTGGTGACGAGGGGAATCATACCAATTTCCTGATTTTATTATGAATTTTATTATTTAATGCCTCGTGTACAGAGGACAACAGAACAAACAAGATGAATGAGCTCTTATTGTTATATTTTATAAATTTAAAAATATGGATATGAATAAAAAAAACTAAACTAATTAGTTTCACTGATCATAGTGGTGTCATTTCACAATATTATGGTAAATTGCAAAGTCTTACAGCTGTTCTTTGATTACACATGAACATTTGATTCTTGTCAAGAGTAAGACTAACACATATCTGAATAATATTGTGGACACGATCCCAACTCAAAGCCAACATTGTTTCTCACAGTCTATATTCAGATAAAATAGAAGATCTACAACTCTGCTATCACATCAGAGGCTACTATAATTTGTTTTTGGTTTCACAGAAATGCTGTTTGTCCAGTCAGTTTGCACAGTCTGTCCAGTCCTGTTCAGATTTCAGTACGAAACTGCAGTGTGGAGTCCTTCATCTTTTTCTCGTAGTCTTCGTCAAACTCTTCATTCTGGGCCACAGTGAAATGGTTCTTCCAGTCACCAACCTTCCCTAAAGAACCACAGAGGATCAGTCAGCTATCTCTTTTTCATGTCACACATTTAGTTATCTAATTATCAGGTTACCTTTTCTCATGAAAGGAGAAACCTTGAAATCCATGATTGTGAACGTAGAGTAGTTGGTCATGTCGTTCTTTTTCATGTTATCAAACTGAACTCCATCTGTAATTCTTTTCTTCTCCTCGTCTGAAGGAGACAAACCAAGAAAGCTGCAGAGTTTGTCTATTTCTCGTCCAGTATCCTGGGAACACAATGGTCACATAACATCATTGCATTGTTACCAACTAGAGAAGAGCTTTAGAAAAGTAAGCCTCAGTAGGAAATTACCTCAATCATATCTTCATAAAACATGTAATGGAGTTTTGAATAACTCTGTTTCTTCTTCCACCAGCCGTTCACGTGGTCATACCAGGATCCAAAAACCGCTAAAGCAACCGAAAACATCAAAACATCAGTAGAAATCTGTGCACCTCTGTTCCAAAAACAATAGCTCTATCATACATACTCTTTCCCTCCATGAATCTGTGGAGGTAGCTGTTCCAGTCTCCAGGCTCTGGCTGAACCTTGTTCATGCGATCAAAGTGAAAATAAGACACCATGTTGTCTTTGGCATTGCGGGCCACGTAGACCATCTACAAAACAACAAAACATCTAAAATCATGCAAGATATACAGTACCTTCACACAGTGTTTGTTCATCACCCGTCTCCCATTAAATTAAGAATGAGTCTTTAACAATTATGACCTTTTTCTTTCCTCTATTTCACAATCTTGTGATCATATATTAACATGATGCAAACAACATAATCTACTGACCCTGCAGTTTTGCTCCCAAAAAGACTTTGGCACAAACTGGACAGGAAAATGAGTTTTAATGAGTCGTGGAGAGGTGGGGAGCTTGTCAGCCAGGTCAACTCCTGTAGGAAGAGACATGATAATGCTATTAAAGCTGAGGCTAAAGGTAGAAACTCCCCACACTGTAAAGTGAAGTTAAGATTAAGCATATGTTCAACCTGACTCCTCAGATGAGATGTTGATGTCCAAGAAAGGCACTCTTTGATAAATTGGAATGGATGTCTGACGCTCTGGAGATGTCTGACCAAAATACAACAGGTCAAGGATGTAAGAGACCCATGTGGTTCCTAAAACAAAGACAGACAGAGAAAGGAAAACAAAACACACATTTGAATGAGCCTCAAAGCTTTTACATTGTTTGTTCATGTGGACTGACCTGCTTTGGGGTACGTTGCAATAAGTATATCATCTGGCCTGGTCTGAAAGTTTTGAATATTCTCCCAGTTGTCTGTGAAATAACGAGTCATTGAGACTCCTTTGAAATCAAAAATTTCTGGTCGAAGTGAATCCATCTTTAAACAAAGACAAAAAAGCCAAACAAACAAATTTAAGCAAACATTTTAAAATACTTCAGCCTGTTCTCATTTGCTCAGCTTCACATGTTTAACAAGTTATGAACTCCACTTGAGAGTAAAGCACACTTTAAGTAGAGGTTAATTTAGAGACATACCTTGTCCGGATCAACAGACATTCTGTTGCTGCTTGTTTTTCCGCTCTTTTTCTGACTTTTCTCGGCTCCTGATAAAATGTTTCCCACACGAGCAAACTCTTTCCCCACCTCGCTCTCCTTGTTAAATAACAATCTCTGCAATGCACAGGCTTACTGTTAGATGTGATATGAAAGTCCGGCCCCTCACTGTGTTCCCAGATTTCCTGGACTTTTACCCTTTCCTCCGCCCTACCCTTTTTTTCTAGTCCTGTTTACATTAAAATGCTTCTCCTTCTCCTGATAAGTGTAGCCACATGAGTATTTACCAAAGGGCATACAGCTGTGAATGTCATAATCTTCAGTGGTGTAACCAGACATTTGTTCCATTCAGTTGTTCGTAAAAGTGAAGCAATTCGCCTTAATAGAAAATAGAAAATACTATTTTATTTATTGTTTAAATATTTATGAAGGAGAGAGAAGAGAAGAACATCGGTGACTTACAGTCTTTAAACTCTTCTAAAGAGTGTAAATAACCGATGTTCTTCTCAACACAAAATCGGATAATAGCGAACGCAAAACAACACGTTTTTGTATGTTGTGTAGAAATATACCTCAGGCTCCCCAGCCATAATTACAAAATTAATTATACTGATTGCAAGTTGAATGTATTTGACTTGGCGTTTCACAAGGCTAAATATAATCCCAGCTTTTCTTGCAATTCATAGGTTCAAAAGTATGTGCTTTTAATTTGGTTAACTGTATATAAGCTACTCATATAGATCGAAAAAATAGCCTTCCCGTCCAGAATATCACCTTTAATGAAAATGTAATGTGGTCTATGTTTTATCCTGCAGGATCTTGTATTTAGGTGCAAAGCTGACTCTAGGCATCACAATTTAAAACACAAAGAGAATCTGGTATCTTGTGTTAGCAAGGGGGAGGTTGGGCATCTCAAGTGGCTGAAACAAAGAAATTGAAATTACCATTACAGTGTAACCAGAGTAATTCATTTTGTAATTATGGCTGGGGAGCCTGGGGTATATTTCCACACAACATACAAAAACGTGTTGTTTTGCGTTCGCTATTATCCGATTTTGTGTTGAGAACAACATCGGTTATTTACACTCTTTAGAAGACTTTAAAGACAGGGGTGCTTAATACGACACAACACTGGGAGGAGACCCCGGGGCAGACCCAGACTCATTGGAGGGACTATATAGCCCATCTAGCCTTGGAACGCCCATGGGATCCTCCTTGGGATCCTTGGGGTCCAGGAGGACCTAGAATATGTTGCTGGGGGAAAGGGCGTCTGGAGTGCCCTGCTAAACCTACCGTGACCCGCCCCCGGGTAAGCAGTAGAAAATGGATGGATGGGGGTACGGCGAGGCACAGGTGTATTGCCAGAGGAGGAATTAGTTTTTGACCGCCACATAACAGGTGCATTTGTTTGCATATGGGAAACTACTTTATGGAGAGAAAGGGTTGCACTGATAAAGGATCAATACCATTTGTTGGAAATCTTGAGAATTTCACAAAATAAACGATACCTCCCATATGGAGACGCAAAGACAAGTTGGACTCGTGTCTTCGGGGGTCAGACCCCTCTGAGCTGCTTAAAGTTTAGGCTTAGCAGTAACATGTAGTAGTGCTCTGTGTCTGTGTGTAGTGAGCTAGCTGCAGTTAGTGATGGAGCTGCACTGTTACAGTAAACATTCATCAAATTACAATAAAAAGAACAACACAATACAACGCTTTGACCTATTTCTATACTCTTTTATACAGATTTCAACCTCTTATGTGTGAAAAATATTCATGTTGGTTCATGTTTGTTGTTTAAATCCTGCAGTCTCTTAAACCCCCTTATATCTCTACTTATATCTACACTGTACTGTTTAACAACATTGGCTGCAACCACTGGCTTGATGAGCTATGTTTGGGGCCATAACACATTAACGATACCTATTTACTATGCAAAAGATCACAACATGATTGATTGTGCACACAGTAGATTCTTATTTCCGTGTCCTGTGACAATTGTGGGAATTTATTCATTCATAAAAAATGGCAGAAATGAGAGAAACCATGTGTTAAAATAACTATTCTATTAAAATAATCAACGTTGACTCTTGGTTTCAGATAGGAATCAGTGTTTAAAAAAAACAAACAAAAAACAAAACACAGGCAGCATGGCGCACCTGCAGGGGATTATGTTCAGGGTGGCCTCAGCGCATCATCGAGCCACCTTTTAGGACCGCCCAAAAAATCCTGGACTGAAAACTGTTTTTACGTCTAGCTCAGTGGTGTGCTGCACGTTCTCTCGCCAAATGGCAGCTGCATAAGCTCAGTCAGGACAGGAAACAGAAATGATCAGTTCACGACTCAACGATGTGTCCTCAAGTTTGAGTCTCTCGTTCGTTTGTCCCATGACAGGCAGCTCAGCACACAGGCCTGTGTGACGAGCAGTTCATTCATACAGATCGACGAAATGACTGAAAAAAAAAAAGTTAGTTCAATTTACCGACTGAGAGTAAGTGATCCAATTCAGTAAAGAGACTTGAACTTCCCAGCACTAGTCTAACATTTGAGTGATATATAAAAGTCTTTTCACGTGTTTTCAGCAACTATTTTCCAAAATTCCAAAAAAGTATTTTGAAATACATCTCGGAGTTGCATTTACACGGTCTTTAATAAAAAACAAAACAAAACAAAAAAGGTAATAAAAATAAACGTTATACAAAATAAAACCAGAAGTGACGTTGTTTGACGTCTTGACGTCACCGGAATTGTAAAACGTATACAACAAAGATGGCGTCTCCCGGCGAGGCAGCGGTGAAAAATTCACACGTGGAGAAAAAGAAGAAGGTAACTACGAATAAATCGTGAATTAAAGGACGTAACTGTAACTGTGTTAGACTCTTATATCACCAGCTAAGACAGACTGGCGCCATGCTTTTTATTTCGACACACAATGTACCATTAGTTGGTTATTTGCTAGCATCAGGCAGCTAACGCGACTAACGCGGTTGTACGGGGTCCGGGAGGAGGCGAGCTGACTCCTGAAAAGTACACTAAACTCTCTGTCCTCTCCTTAAAGTCACTGCTGCTAACCTACCGCCGTTTGCTCCTCCTTAACAGCCCCCAGCTCGTTACTGGCAGGAGTCACAGGAGGAGGTGAAAGATGAAAACAAAGTGGATAAAGGTAAAAACAAGGCTGAGGGGGCTGTGCAACAGAAGAAGACACAGAAAGCAAAGAAAAGAAAGCAAGAACAGCATCAGAGAGATGGAAAGAAATTCATATCAGGGGTAAGACTGCTGTGTGGATCAAGCTGTCACTGTCATTCAGACAGGTGGGAGATATAGCTACAAAATAATAACTTTATAGCTTAAAAATAATGAAATCCACATTTTGATAAGATGTTTTACTCCTTAAGATGGGAGGAAAACATTTTAATCCACGTTGCCTGACTACAACCTATGTATCGAGTCTTGTCACTGAAATCAGGCCTGTAAGCAGCTGGCACATCCATGTTGACCTGAAGGTTATCTATCCACAATGCCTGGAGCACACTAGACAGCTATGTACTCAAACAAGACTGTCATCACAGACAAAGCATTATTTATTTACATTACAATGCACAGCTCATCTGTCACCTCCTATTAAAAAGATATGATTGGTGATGATTACTGTAACCCTGCAGCTAAGAAGGTGGATGTTTGTGCTGTGAAATCCTGAATTTATGAGGCCACGTTAGGTTGGTGTGTGTGCAGGTGCGGCGCTGTGTAATAATAATGCTACAGAACTTAGGCATTGTCCATTGTGCTTCAGACATTATGGATAGATGATGATCAGATTAGTCCCATCTTTTAAAGAGAAGACTATCCTGGCTGCATCTTCACAGGCGACTGCACTTCAGTGACAAAAGGCGTTTCTGAATAAATTATCACAAGAAAAATGGGCTTTGTTATCTTGAGAATAATTAACTTGTGATCTTCAGATAGCGACACGAAAAAATACTTACATGTATGGCCGTCCTCGACAGTATCATATACTGTCAATTGTGTTTGAATTAGGGATGCACCGATGCATCGGCTGAACATCGGTATCGGCCGATATTCGCCTCCTTAACTGCCATCGGCCATCGGCAAATAAAGATGACATTAACCGATTGCAGTGGCCGATTATTATATGGTGGGTTTTTGTAGCCAAAACACGGGCATTTTAAGGTCCTTCTTCCTGCGACCCTCTGTTCAGCAGGCAGCAGTCTCACTCACTCACTCACACACCCACTACAGCTCTGGCTAACGTGCCAACAGACACTCCCACTACCTTCAGCTCACTTCACGCATGCCGGGCCCACCCGCCCTTAGCCCACAAAATAAAGTCTGAGAAATGTCTGCATGGAGCACAGCTGCTTACAGGTGTGCAGCAGACAGATGTGCAGCTTACAGTGACAGTTTCCTCATCGCTACCTGAACCACCATCCAATCCTCCCTCCCTCACGTCCTGAGTGTCCTGGACATATCCTATATTCTGTGATTTTCCTCTTTTAATTTCTAACCGGCCTGTTTCAGTTTATGCCCGTACACGCCCGGTGTCTCCTCTCTGTCTCTCGCTCGCTCCCAATTCACATATGCCGGTAAAAATAAATGTGATAGTATGAAAACATTACAAGTGAGAAAATGAAATGAAAACATTGTAATAATTGCTGTGACCACAGCTGGACACGGTCAGATTGGCGTCCGAGGTATAAATGCTCAGAAATCAAGTTTGTTTCATTTTAATACGTTGTAAGCTTTAGAAGCCATCAAACACATATATTTAGGAAAAGTCACGGACTGAGAGACATGTAATTTTAATGTAAACCTTCTCATTGAGTAGGCTTTTGTTTATCAGGCTAAAACCACTCAAATCACTTTGTTGGGCAATGTAAGTACTGAAAAAAAATTTTCATTGATTAGTTATACACCAATCTAAGAGGGGTTTTGAAATTTTTCAGAAAAGATCTTGTCATGTGAATTAAGGTTATATTAAATGTCAAAAAAAATGACATTAAAGGTTGTTTTTGTTTCATAAATTTGTCTGATTGAATTTGTGCTCATTCAAGGATAGTATGATTAAGAGCTAAAAGACTTTTAAGACAGTTCAGTAATGTTTCCGTGGCACAAAGGGAATAAATAACAAAAAGAAAAAACATTGGCATCGGCCATCGGCCAAGTTGTTATTTTAAGTATCGGTATCGGCCCAGAATTTCACAATCGGTGCATCCCTAGTTTGAATCAAACTGTTCCAGGTCTCGTGACCTTTAATTTTGATGCAACGTTTATGACCAAAGGAAGACAATATTTAAGTTATACCAAAATATCCTAGATCGTAAACAGTATCTAATTACATACTCCGTTACTGAGTTTATATTAATATATCTCCCAGCTCTTCATTAACATGCTTTAATTTTGAATTTGACAAAGTAAATCCAGCGTATTTCTTCTGATTAGTGTTTATTGTTCTCAGAAATCAGACCCTTTCCCTGGGCCTGCTCCAGTACCAAAAGACAGGATGCAGAAGTTCAAGAGGAAAGATAAAAATAAAAAGGTAAGCACATGACAATAATGATTTACAATTTTATATTAAATAAGTGGAAGTAGCTGCTGCGACCAGGATCTCATTCCCATTAATTAATTTTCATCTCATTAATCTTCTCCTCCTAGCCTCACAGCAAGAATTACATGCTGAAAGACATAATTTCCCGCACAGAGAAAGCTTCAGAAATGTCCCAAAAACAGGCTGCCCGGGTTGACCTCTTACTCCCAGAGGATGCAGGGTAAATTCTTTTAGCTGTTGTTTTACAGTGTATGATGTGACAGAGATTAAATTATGAAAAAAATCATCACTTGAAGTCATTGCTTTGAAGCATGGTTGTGACACCTTTCCCTCTAATCTCAGTTTTCTAGAAGGTGATGAAGAAGAGGACACGTGTACGATCTCTCAGCAAGATATTGCAGATGCTGTGGATATAACATCTGCGTCAAAGGTAGGGTGCTGACTGGACAGCGGTGCAGATGTTGGAAGATTTTACATCTGACATCTAAAAGCTGGGGCCTCTTTTATTTTGACCTTGTTGAAGGTCAGATGTTGCTGTAAATATTCATTTCCAGCAAAAAAAAACAAAACAAAACATGATGAAGCAGCTATTTTTTTAATGTTTAATGTCTTATATAAGACCCATGGCAACATTAACAACTTATTTACTAGTCAGGCATGAGGCCTTAACTTCAATTGCACAAACCAAATGAAACACTGTATGTCTGTTAGAGCACAAGACTGAGTTAACTTTTTTTGTTGAGTTATTGTTCTCAGTCTCTACAGTCTACAAAGAGTGTGTTCACTTCATGTGCTGCTGTAGCCACTGTTCAAATAGTTCTCTACAGTTAATTTGATAGATAAAAATATACCTTTTATTGTAACTTTATGAATCAGACATAAGCATACTGTTATGTCTGATTCCTTGGATTATAAATTGAATGTCAAGAGCACTTACCCTCACCGGGCTTCTGTTGTTGCTAAGATTGTTGGCCTTATTGTAAATCTGTTTTTTCTCTCTCCGTCTTCCTTCTCAGTATTTTAATCTGAATCTGTCTCAGTTTGGACCATATCGAGTGGATTACAACAGGACTGGACGGTCAGTATCACAATCTTCATACTGATACAAGCCTTGCTCAATTGCTTGAAACTGATTTTCTAATTGTCATTACAAAATACAGGATTGCACAGTGAAATGCAGAAAATGTATGAATATATATAGAGAGAGATTAAATATAGAATAAAACAATAAAATGACCAATAAAATAAAACACTAGTTCGTTGTATTGAGGAATAAAAAGAAAAAAATGTATTTAGAAGATGTATTTAGCTGTGGTGAGTATTAGTGTTTTAGTATCCTCAGGCTATTCGCATATTCATTCATGTTTACATTAACAGTCATCTTAGTTAAAAATTAATGGAAGGCAGGAGCTATTTTTACCCAATAACAGGAAGTTGACTTGCAACATCTAATCAGCCATTAAGCAACATTAAGAACTCCAGACTCCAGTTTTCATTTAAACCTGCATTACTTCATTTTCTGGCCACTCAGAGACTGCACAAGAAACTGTAAACCAAACACAGACATCACTTCTATATGTCACCTAATACTGAACATTTGTATCATTGTTACAAATGTTTGTCTATATGTACTTAAGTAGTAACAAATGTATTTAATTACATTTAATGTGCATTTAATTACAACAGTACAGTTCTGACAATAACAGTTTAACACAGCTGGTCAAAACCACTAACTGGAATCGTAAGAAGTATTTTTGCCTTTTACTTGCAGTATTCAACATTCATGTATTGATTTGACACTTGAGTCACATTATTTGTAGTGAGGTGTTATTTCTAGCAATTCTCATATAGCTTTAATATTAAACCAAATTACTACAACCAATCATTATAAATGGTCTGAGAATTCTAATTGCTGTTTGCGCTACTACTGCAGGATTCAATTCTGCTGCTGTATATTTTCTTAATTTGATTTCTTCTTATACTTTAATGTTTTTATTATCAGTCACGAAATGGTAACCTTCTAAATCTATACTGATACAGACAGTGTTCATCGTGCATGCATGTTTGAGTTGTGTGTGTGTGTGTGTTGTTAACAGTGTGTTCTCTTCTCTTCAGTCACCTGGTGCTTGGTGGGAGGAGAGGCCATGTTGCTTGTATAGACTGGCAGTCCAAACAGCTAATGTGTGAGATAAACGTGATGGAGTCAGTGAACGACGTGAAGTGAGTCATCCAACCTCACATTGTGCAGCACTAGAAAGCACAAAACATTGTATAATACAGTCATGCTTCACCTATCAAATCACCTAATCAAATTCTGCCTTTATTCAGGTGGCTCCACAGTGAGACCATGTACGCAGTGGCTCAGAAGAAGTGGCTGTATATCTACGACTCCAATGGAATAGAGCTTCACTGCATCCGCAAATTCAACGACGTCCTTCGGATGCAGTTCCTCCCCTACCACTTTTTGCTTGCCACAGCGGTGGGTTCATCAAAACCATCCTTATAGTTTTTTTGCACATTTATTTTAAGTGTGTCATCACAATAACAAAAAGTTGTCCTCTGCTTTATGCTGAATTTGCCACAAACCCTGATGTTATGTATCAGACCTGCCACTGAGAGGTTTTCTTTTGGTTAAACCTTCAGCAGAGGGCAGCGCACTACAAGAGTATAGACAATGTCCATTTAAGATGCATAAACATGTTTCAGTTTTTCTTTATCTAAATACTATCTGGAGGAGTTTTCAATACTGTGCATTTATTTGCAATGGACACTAGTAGATAAAGTCCTCACAGTATATGTGCATCGTGTCTGTTTGCTTAGATTTGCAAATTGCTGGACAGATTACAATAAACATAGTGTCGTTGGCTCACGTCTCTCCCTCTGCACCTCAGTTTGAAAACCTGTAATCTAGAGTAAAGCAAAAAGAATACAATTTCCACAGTCATTTACAAACGGTAATCAGCGCTGACAAACCGTCCTCTTCTCACTCTCGTCTTCAGAGTGCTACAGGTTTCCTGCAGTACCTGGATGTGTCTGTCGGAAAGGAAGTGGCTGCCATCTGCACCAAGACTGGCCGGCTTGACGTAATGTGCCAGAACCCTCACAATGCCGTCATCCACTTGGGTCACCACAATGGCACTGTGACCCTCTGGTCGCCCAACCAGAAAGAGGCCCTCGTCAAGATGCTCTGTCACCAGGGCGGCGTACGCTCTGTCGCTGTAGATAAGACGGGAACGTGAGTCACAGTAAAACTTTTCATTTCTTATAAAGGACAACATGGATAATTGTCCATGGCTACTTAACAGCAGTCCCAGTAAAAACGTGATTATTTACTTGATTCTTTGGGAGTGTAATAAGTATTTGTAGTCATCAACAAAATCTTTTTTTTTTTTAACCCTTCAACACACACCAGCTCGATAAATTCGTAAAGACTCAGCTGTGCGTTGTAGCTAGATTTTTATAATATCCTACAGAGACAAAAAGATGAGTTTAATCTATCGATACATGCAATGTGTTAATAATAACTTTCCATTAGAACAGGCTGGGAATTTTACATAGTGGGTGTGTCCCACAGGCACCGGATGGTTATCATGTTTGCCGATGAAGTCCATGAATAACAAACAGCTTCTTTGTCTGGTTGATCTTTTTCTGTTGGGAGAAGTGAGCTACAGTTCCCTCAACGTCCACTAGAGAGCAGTCTATTCTGTTTTCCTCTTTTGGCAGATACATGGTGACATCTGGGATGGATAAAAAACTCAAAGTGTATGACATCAGAGCCTTCAAGCCCCTGAAGTCCTACTTTCTGCCATCGGGAGCTTCTTGCTTGTCACTGAGCCAGAGGGGTCTGCTGTCTGCAGCCACGGGGGATATTGTTCAGGTTACTATTACATCCTCACTGCGTTTTTCACATGTAATGATTTGTTATCGGAAAACGATCTAGCACACAGGAAATGATGCATAAGGAGTGGTGCTTTGTTACAAGTACGCCGTTGCTTAATGGAAAAAGTGGTAAGACAGACAGTGGTAAAAAAAATGTCTTGTCACTGAATGGTGACTGGATGTTTTTTTCACAGTTCCCTAGAACTAAAGCAGGTTTGTGTAAAGAAATAGAAACATATAGGTCAATGTGTTCAGTTTAAAGGCAGCTGATTGCATCAGTGTAATGCAGTAGTTCTTGATTTGATCTACATCTATGTTATCCTGCAACGGAGATTCAAAATGTCAGCTGGAAAAGCTCTGCAGTGTCTTTGCATGGTATTAGTTTGCACACAAGACACACACTCATTACGTATTGGTTACCTTTCACCTCATGTCACTTCATCCGCGTCTGTCTCCCTGCAGGTGTACCGGGATGTGTGGAGCACTCCCGTGACTAAACCCTACATGGCTCACAGAGTTCGAGGAACAGTTTGGGGGCTGCACTTCTGTCCCTTTGAGGATGTGCTCGGCGTGGGGCACGGAGGAGGTTTCACCAGCATGCTCGTACCAGGTCCTACTCTATTTCACATCATACCTACATATTTAAAAGAAGTCTGAACAAGGTTCCAGCACACTGGTCAGAAAAAGAGAAAGTTTGAAATTTATGTTGCTGAGTGTGTTTTCTTAAAATCACTAAGCTACGTTTAGATGTTTTGCTTTGACAATAATCCATGTGTTACATTTTTCTATGCATTCAAACTGTTTCCGTCTTTACCTTTGTCCTCCCTCCATTTGCACGCACAGGTGCGGGAGAGCCTAACTTTGATGGATTGGATGCAAATCCATACCGCAGTGCGAAGCAAAGGCAGGAGTGGGAGGTTAAAGCCCTGCTGGAGAAGATCCAGCCAGAGCTCATTAGCCTCGACCCCACCCAGCTGGGACATGTTGACCGTGCGACCTTTGAGCAAAGGCACCAAGACAGGGTCCAAGCTCTGGTGAGAGTCCGGAAACACACTTTTAATTTAAGATGCACATCTGTAAACATTAAAATACAGTCCATTGATCATAATAGATGTATTATTGTTCTGAAATCTTTTTTCTGTCTTCTCAGGGCTTTGACCCACTCGCTAAAGGAAAGTTTATTCCCAAGTATAAGAAAAAAGGTCGTAGTTCTGCAGGCAGTGTTGAAAAACGCAAGAAGCAAGTGGCTCATGAGGACCAGAGGGTAAGTAATGCAGAATACAAGTTTGATGCCATCACATTGTGATTTTTCTGCTATATCTGCACTGTTTGGCTCATCTGTCTTAACTTGTTTACCCCCCAGGATGTAATTAGGAAAACTGTGGAGGACAAAATGAAGATAGAAAAAGAGAGAAAGAGAGAGAGAGAGAAGACGACAGCAGCGTTATGTAACCAAAAGTCTGCTCTGGACAGATTCAAAAAATAGAAAATGAGAGGACTCTTTGTGTAGCCCAAACTCCAGTGATGTTCTGTGGGAGAGACCTCTGAACTTCATATAAAGGACACATTTTCTGGGCACATTTTTCCACTGTGGGAACAAATTCTGGATGTAGTCAGTGCATTCAAGTTAATTCTGACTGGTAACAGTGGTCAGTGTTGAGTGCAGTTCTCTTTAATGCCTGTGGCCTGAAGCACTTCCTGTCTGCATGAGTGGATAATGCGAGGTGCCATGGTTGTCACTCAGAATTTGTGTTTGTATTTTCTATTTTTTTTCTCCTCTACTGATAAACACTCATTTTGTACCATGTCAAATAGACTTTGTTTGCTGAACTGAGTGTATTGACAAATGTTTTATATAAATATGTTCTAAAAATAAACATAATGCCAAGCCTCTGAATTCAGATTGTTTTTCAAGACGTAATAATTTCTTTGTTAAAGGATCGGTGTGTAGGATTTAGGGCATCTGTGGTTGCAGATTGGAACGCCCTCCACTCGCCCTCCCATTACTAGCATAAAGAAGAAACAATAGTGGCCTCAACACTCACCACTGTGGAAACATGGCCACTGTAGATAGAAATCGCTCATTCTACAAGCGACTATTATTTTCAGGTGATGATACATGAAGTCAGTGACTGCTGGCAATAGACGATATATGTGTAAAATAAATTTGAAATGATTTTAAAAAGGACAAGGATACATAAAGCTAAATGCAGTATAGATTTTTGTGAACTATTACGGTCAAAATACTCTCTGCTGAACAGACTGTCAAACTGAACTCCATTCTAAAAGGTGTTAAACTGTAGGGTTGTATCATTTGACAGTAAAGGCTTTAGTTATACCGTCAGTGAGACTCTCTTCTGATTGGCTTCAATCAATGGGCGCAATCAGCACATGTCATTTACTCAGTAAACCTCAGTAACCTGTGATGAAGTTCATATGCACACATAGTGACTGGCCAGGTCCCACATTTTTCCATTTTCATCCTCTCTGCAGATCACCTGAAACCACAGATGTGTTCTGTTTCTGTCCTCTTTGGGGGAGTAAAGAAACTAACAAACTGGGTTATTTTATTTTTTTTAGTGATGATGTGACACAAAAGCTTTTAGGCATAGCGCCACTAGCTCTTAATGGATCTCTCGTTAAGAGGCAGAGTATTACTTAAAAAGGCATAGAGAATCTCTCCACTCCATTGACATATGCAACTTTATAACCAGTTACTAAAAGAGTTTGACAAAATGCTCTTTAACTTCAGATAGAAAAATAGGAGACAACTGCTGGAGAAAACAGTTCTTGTAAATAATGAAAATAATGGGCTGAATTTCCATGTGGAATATTATACCTCTCCATATATTATCTAAGATTGGTGGTTTACACTTTTTTCCTGTCTGTAAATCCTTTTTACGTTGTCAGACTTTCCTGTCACAGCCTCTCATCTAGAAAGATTTTTTTTCCCTTTCCTCTTGGAAGAGTGTATTTGGTCGCCTGGAAGATGCACAAAAGGACTCTTATGTGGCCAAGAAGATATTGGCCTAATTCCACATCCCTGAATGTAAATTCACCGGTAAGAAGCCATAATTTAAGGAGTTCAAGTTCAAGCAATACATTTATTCATTTCTGACACTCAACAATGAAAACTACAGCAGCGTGTACTATCTTAAACATCCTTATATTTTTATCCTTCCTAGTGTTTGATTATATATTTCTGTTATGTGCTCTCTTTGGTGCAAATCATCTGTACAAGTAAATTGTTATTATCATTAATAAAGAAGAAAATAATAAAAAATAAAAATAAGAAATCCTAATTTTAAAGGATTTTGCCAAAGAAATAAATCTTCATCGAGTTGTTCTCCTACATATATGAACTCAGATTGTTAGTTTAGTACCTGTTTA
Source organism: Miichthys miiuy (assembly GCA_036365135.1). Taxonomy (NCBI): domain Eukaryota; kingdom Metazoa; phylum Chordata; class Actinopteri; family Sciaenidae; genus Miichthys; species Miichthys miiuy. The sequence continues at coordinate 11,841,322 of CM071606.1, read as the reverse complement.
GGGTTAATAATTAAATAAATTACGCTGTGCATTTACTGGCAATTATTAGTTTATGATTTATAGTTGGAAGAACGTAAAGCTCTTGAAATATAAAGGTAGGAATACAATGGTGATTCAACATTTTCAATTCATTAATTATTAACAAAATCAAACTACCCGTTCGTGTTTCCTAAAAAATTTTTTTCCTTTTGGTGGTGAGATATTACTCTGTTATATTTTCCCTTCCTTTGATTCAGCTGTCATGGAGAAAGAGGACACATGATACGACAGAATGTTGGGGTTGAACAAAGCAGACCTCTGCGTGTGTATTCCTCTTCTATGAAAGACATCAGGCAAACTGAACATATTATATAGTTTATTGGTGACAGTACTTAATTCAAACATATTTTTCCTGAGTGTAAACACACTGACTTTCTGACCATTTACATTATTATGAGTGAAGCAAGATCGCCTGGATTTCACCCTGACACACTGCAAACTGTCTTTGATGTACTTGAACCAGACACAAAAAGCTGTAATTCACACTCGTCTCCTGTTTAACCTCACTTTTACAAAGAAAAGTAATAAATACCACAATTCCTTGGGAGCTGGATTTCACATTAGCTTTATAGTTTTATTTCCGTAGTCCAGTGATAGCAACGGCAGAATAACGAGGCCTCCAGATAGAGAAGAGAAACTCCTGTCCATTCCCAGACATGCCAAATGCATTTCACTCAATTGATTTGAGCCATCCAATTAATGACATATTACCCACATACCAACATGTCATTGTTATTACTGAAAAATGCAATACTTAAATTCCTTGAATAAACTGTATACTGAGGCGATCTTTATTTTTTTAATGTTTTAACTAATACATATTTTTTAGTATTATTGGGTATACGAAGCCTGTGTTTTGTGTGGTTTATTTATTGTACTATTATTTGGAACATCATGCATTTAGGCATCCTAATATAGACTAACATCTACAATTGAAGCACCTGGTGATAGACCACACAGGTGTTAAATATATGAAGGTAGCAGCATATAGAGTTGAGACTCGGTGTGTTCATTAAAATACTTGTTCCAATGTGCATTCACCACATAAGCGGCTGTTTTTTCTCACTGTATACTATCAGCATGCCAGTGTTGTTTGTTCTACATCTACAATATGTGTCAGTGTAACAGTGAAGGATGCTGTAACAGTCCAAGGATAGGTTAAAGACTACCATGACTATTCCTATTACTACCAGCTGATCATCCCCTTTTTTGCAAAAAAGCCGGTTACATACATTAAAGTGTTTAAAAAAATAAAGCTATAAAAATAATGTGACATTTTCTCAGTGCACATAGTGTAGCTTCACAGCCTGAAGAGCACTTGTGCTGTTCACAGTATTGAAGCAAGGCACAGCCCCAATGAGTCCAGTTTTCCTTCTCTTCTTCATTAATCCTCACAAGCCCTGCTCCAGTCCCAGAGCTGACCCGAGCATCGCCCTGACTTTGCACATCCCCAGAGAAGCACGCATACTCAGCCAGGAGCAGGGTTGTGACGAATGGACTTCAGCCCAATAGTGCAGCATCTCTCTGGGTGGGATGTGGTGGATGGACACCATCGCCTGATAACAGCAGCGCCCGTATGGTACACCTGGACCACCTGAGAAGAGTGGGCAGTGTGAGGGTAGCACTCCAGCTGTCCGGGCACACAGACCAACAAACACATCTTCAGGGGGTAGAGGTGTGGATAAAGCCGATGCAGAGGCTGCCAGGGAGATTTTGAGCAATGCAGAGCGGGACAGAACATAGGCTGTACCACTGCAATAGTCTGGAAAGACATTTGGAGGGTAGGCTCCTGAAGGGAGATAATGTTTGCTCTCTGGGTCACGGTCTGGAGCCACATGGAGATGCACCCTGCCAAGGTACAAGTCTCCTTGTTCATAAGGGTTACGGCTCTTGTTCAGGAAGTGCAGGAGGGAGCTGGGATTGAACAGGACATCATCATCCACTTTGGCCATGAAGTGAGCCTGAGAGCAGAAGCGACGGGCCCAGCCCAGCATGGACAGGGTTTTCAGGGTGAGGTTGGAGTAGGTGTCCAGAAAGCGCCCCTGAATCAGGTCTCCTCGCTCTCTGGCCTCCTCTATCAGCAGCTTGGCCAGTCCAGGGTCAGAAGCCACACCCACCATGAAGAGGGTCATGACCCGCAGGCCCCTAACCTCCACCTCTCCTCCCCAGGTGTCCCTGATGGCTTGACGGGCCCTCTGATTGGCAGGAGCCGAGGTAACCATGGTGATGAGGTAAGGCTTAGCACGCTGGCACACGAGCGGGCTGGGCATGAGCAGGAACTCTTCGGGTCTGGTGGGAGGGACGCTCTGCGGGGGGATGATGCCGGCGTGCGGCTCCACCACCGTATTCAAGCTCATGGAGGTGACCCATGACTCGATGAAGTCCACGAAGAGCAGAGCCAACACGGCTGCGCACGCTATGGCTGCGCACAGAAAAGGCAACACACCAAGCCTGCTCCCTCGCTTTCCAAACCGGGGCTTACATACCCATAGTCCCCGTCCGACCATGACCAAGCCCCACTACCACTGCGAAGCTTTGAAGACCGCTGTATCTGCTTCAACTCACCCGTTTCTCAATGGTCCTCCTTCTTTTGTCTCCTCGACTAGAATCACTCAGCTGTCATTGCGCGTCCTCTCCTCTCCTCTCCTCTCCTCTCCTTGTCCTCCTCTTTGCGCTTTGAGGTCCCGCAGCAACGACCGGCGTCAGTGAGGATGCGGTAAAGGAGCGGGTTATCTTTTGTTGATTCTGCAGCCCTGTGTGTTTTTTTTTTTTTTTTTTTTTAACAAAAGTGGGATATGCAGCTGCGCAAATGAATCAGTCGATCCAACAGCAGCAGCAGCAGCAGCAGCAGCCTGGAGCTATTTTTGCCCTGACTCTTCTACTCTAAGGTCGATTGCCACATAGAGAAAATGTGACACATGGTCGGCTATAACTCCACCCTATGTGTTAAAAACGCGATGCTCGGATGCTCTGCTTATGCTTTGATGAGCAGGTTTTGTTTCCCGGTCATCAGGCTGCGTATTCCGTTACTGTCCTGCGGTCAGACCAGCTCACTACACACAGTCCTACTAGGACATCCACAATTTGCTTGCATATTTTATCGACAAATGTTGAGCCATTAATGTTTCATTGTACAGCCCAGTCTACGTGGATTTGGCACCGTCTTTAAGGCGCTGTCTGCAGTAACCTTGAGTCTGGACTTTGGCTGCAGAGAATGCACTGTAATACATCCTTATATTTACTAACACACCCAGATTATTGCTGCAATATGTGCAAGTAATTCCAAAGCAGCCATTTGCTGCAGGGATGGAGATCTGCAAAAGATCAACGATCCATGCACTGTAGCCTTTTCTGCAATCCGACTCTGTAAACACGATTAAAGTAATCGGAAAAAATATGTCCACGGGCTTTGAGGGTCATTTAGTTGTGTTTGTAAATCATTTGTGTTCCTAATGTTCCCCTATACACCCCCATTAAATCACACCTGATGATGCAGGGCGACACCTGGTGGTCACGCAGAGGGACTCTTTTGGTTTTTGCTGAGGTTGGATCATCATCCACAAGATGGGATGGGTCATGTAAATGTAAGAAAATGGCTCATGCAAATATGAAGCATTTCTCTGCGGCTCTGCTTCAGAGAGTGACAGAGGACAGAGAAATGTCTGAGGTGTTTGTTCGGTTGATATATTATTTAGAGTAGTAATTGATAACACAAATTAATTACCTACATTTGTTGAAATACAAAAGATGTATTGCAAAACAACATTGACAAACCAAAAAAAACAATAGTTGATCTATATAAAGATCCCCTGCTGAAATGTTTCACGACTCTGCTTTCAATAATAAATTGTGTCTGTCTCCTTTGCCCGCATTAAAACATAATATAGAAATGCGCACATTGTTTATTTCAAAAGACACAAGCCCATATTTAAGAGAAACAAAGAAACAACAACCTTCCAGTGTCCAACTCTGCATCATTCTGCACAGTGAAGGTCAAACACAGAAATGAAGCAACACAATAAGCAACACACATGTTTAAGTGGAGTGGGACATCACAAGGACAAGTACAGTATTTGTGTATAAATGTGTAAGTGTATCCCTCTTTTCTGTACACACAAACATAAACTAAAAAGCACTTTGTGTATTCATAAGACTTTAATATGTTACAGTTTGAAGAAAAATGCATTATAACTAACCAAATGTTATTGTAGATTAGTTGAATTGTCACATATAATGATACACACAGTGTAAAATAGGATAGTAATTATAGAAAATGTCATAAATAATAATGTTATGGTTAGTAATAAAGAATAAGTAACAGTAAAAGTATTAATAACAACAATACATATGTAGTAATAATAATAATAATAGAAATAATTATAACAACAACAGTTTCAGTGGCCTGAGGGGTAGAAGATCTTCCTGAGCCTCTCAGTGCTAGCCTGGTGTTTCCAGAATCTTCCTCCTGATCACAGCAGAGAGAAAAGGCTGTTGTCCAGGTGGTTGGGATCCTTAAGGATTGTTCTAGCCTTATTTTGCAGCGTCTGGTATGTCTCCTAGGCAGGGTAGAGCACCACCTAATGTACATTCAGCCAAACAAGACACTCTTTGCAGGGCCTTGCTTTCTTATTTCTATAACAGACGACAATGTTCGCCGTCTGGACGTTCTCAAAGTGCAGGAATAGAAATTCTTAACATTTGAAGGGATACCCAGAATTTCCTCTAAAGTGTGTGAGCTGAAACAGTCCCTGCCTCTTTCACCACAGAGTCAGTACGCGTCGCAGTGCTTTCATTTATAAGAAACATGCAAAAACGAAGCATGTTAACAGTCCAGTTGTGAAACTATTTGTGTTGGTGGCACCAAATAAATTATTAAATAAACAAACCAATCATAATCTGTTGTCACTTATTAGTGTTAACTAATAAATTGTGCTTGTAGTGTTGTATAAAAGTAATATTACACTTGAGGCTGTATATCTGAATATCAGCATGGCTGAGGCTCGGTCGTAAGCACAAGTGCTATTATTTTAATAAAACATTATCTGATTTTTGTAGCTATATATTGCATTTGTTCAACATTTAAATGCTTGAAGGCAGGGAACTAAGATATGTTTGTTTTTTGTAAATTGATTTGACCTTTCCCTCTGATGATAACTGCAGGAGACTTCAGCTGTTTCACTGTCCTAATGCCATTCTTAATTGGGGTCTTGTTAGGCATTTTAAGGTCAATACAGTGAATTTACAAACAATATTTACATACAGGAACATTCAGTAAAATGTATTGCAAATCTCTATGCAAATACACCTGTGATGGCAGAGACTGGACAGATGGCTTCCCCTCTGTTGACATAACTAAAACCGAGTACACATAAGTTCAGATAGATCAGGTAACGATATCTGCGCATATCAAAGTTGAGTTATCGTATGTTATCTGATACAGTCTTTTAAATTTGACGGTGGGGTAAATTCAAACAGAATCAAATGAACCTTCCGATAACAAAGCAAAATATTTCTGAGGGAAGTTTCTCTGTACTCTTGATCTATTGTGTTTGGTGATCCATGATTACATTATTCTCTTTTAGTATAGTATTTGTATGTTTTGTGTTCAATATGTTGTTATCTGTTATCTTGACCAGAACACTCCTGTGAGTGATTTTTAACCTCAGTGAGGCCCTCTACTGGATAAAAACCCATACAGCAATAATATGAGACGTGCAATGGCATAACAAGGATCTACAGGCAAAAGCTCACAGCAAGAGCATAGAAAGAGGAAGTACAATGTAGTATGTTAACGAAAGGCTTGTATTTGGCTAGTTTATTTATTTATTTATTTAATTATAGTAACTTACAATGAGTTGTTGAAGTATTCCTGTGTAACTGTGCAGGTCAGACAACTGTAACTCTTTGGGTAAATAATCCATATACAGTATTTATAGTAGTCATAGTATATAGTAAGTGTACAAAGTGTACTTATTCTGTGACAGCTGAAGTTGATATTTTGGATATGGACATATAACACTTAACTTGCACTGTCTCATTCTTTAGGATGCACAATGCGCATTTTGTTTGCACAAAGTTACTTCACAGAGTTTATGTATATTTTTGCATGGATATAACAATATGTTCTTCATTCCCTTAGACTTTTTTATTCTATTCATACTGAGTGTGTATTTATTGTATGCATTTTTTGTGTTTGTAATACCAGTAATGCCAGTAACTGTGGCTGGCTGTAACACAAGATTTTCCCTTTGGAGATCAATAAAGTACTGTACCTATCTACACTGTTGTACTAATGGCCTATGTGTGTCACTGTCTGCGTTTGTCTGACCTTGTGCCGTGATGTCTTTGGTCACTTCAACATGCTCATGTGTGATAGATCCAGCCTGTCTTGCCTTAATTTAAATAAAAATTCACAACAGAGTTATAAATAACATCTTTTATCTGTTTATTATTTTATCATTTTAAATTGTGGCATTCCATTCAAGACTTTACATTAATGATAATAATAATGATTATAAAAATGATCTATCTATCTATCTATCTATCTATCTATCTATCTATCTATCTATCTATCTATCTATCTATCTGTGCAGATATGACAACATAATTAAAGTTATTCATCATAAAAATATATCAAATGCTTACAACAGTTAGAAATAACACTCTTTTATCCCTCTGTTTGTTATTTTATCATTTTAATATTCATATTTCAGTAGTAGTATACAGAGGATGAAGAAACAGCGCTCACGAGTGTCTGTTCAATAAGTCTGTTATTACACTTTCACAATTATTTATACAATAATTTCATAACACAACCTAACAGATCTTTAGACAGGCAGACATGGTGACGTCAGTCCTGTCTGGCTCGCGCCGAGGGTGGGTGAGGGGGGGTTGGAGGCGCGCGGGGACGCGAGCGAGAGGAAGGAGAGAAAAAAAAAAAAAAAAAACCTCAACCATCATCGACGCGCTGGCTGTGCGGGGTCACGAACTATGACCTTTAACAGAAGAAAACCAAAACAAATATTTTATAAAATAGCAGACAGCTCTAAATCTGTGACCGCCGTCTCTCGGAGGTAAGTCTCGGTGCCCGGTTGAAAACCGTTGAAAGCTCTCTGAGATACCGGATCGGTAAAAGAGCGCAGCTAACCTCTCAGCTAGCTCGTTAGCCTGCCGATGCGGTGCTCCCCTTCCTGCCCGACTCTAGCGACTCGGGAACCGGGGGCAAGGAATGTGAAACGCAGGGGCGCTGTCCGGCTACGCTGATATATTTTACACACAGTTAAACTAATAATTAATACGTGACACTACTGCCGGCTTAACCTGAACGAATCCCTGCGTGCTAGATGACAGATCCGAGGGGAGAGTCTGCTCTTGCTGCAGCCCTTATTGCGTTAACTTGTATGAAATGAAGCTAGCTCGACACAGTAAAGCTACAGCTGCTGCAGATGAACTCGACCCTTTTACCTTTGCCATCCCGGCGACAGAAGCGGGTTGAAAGGACTATGACTGTGACTTTTATTTACCAAAGCTGCAATTTTTTTTTTACATTTAATATCAGCACATGAAGTCATCCACTCTGCTGCTGTCTGTAAAGAAAATTACTCCAATATATTTATCATAGAGATTCGTCTCCTGTGTTATTGGCTGGCTGCCAGGTTCTCCATTTTGTTCTGTGTTGTGATGCGTTTGGGGGAAGGAGGTATTGATGGACATAACTGTCGGACCAATCGGTCAACAATATGGAGCAGCACAACTCCTCCCTTTGCACAGTATGAATGTGGAGCTGCTGCAGGGACATAAATCACTTTGCATTTGTATGATTTATTATGGTCCCAAACAAAAGACACAGTGACTAATGTCCAGTGCAAGGAGGTAAATGATGTTAGGAGTAGAGATGCTGTCACTTTGTACACTGTCACAACTGAAATACATATTTTTTTCAAAAGCAAACAAACAGTGTAGGGGAGCTCTCTCTCTCTGCCCCTGATGTTTGATTACATTTAAATTGTATTGAATATAATCTGTGGATAGAGAGCACTTTATAACAGTGTTTCTACATTGAATGAATGCACTTTTGTCCATTGTGTTTAAAGGAAGTGATCACAACATAAAAAAGTGATTCTTTTGGCACGGTTCTCTTTTTTACGATCGCATAGAAAGAGAGTTTTCTGCTCATAATCTCAGTCTTGTTTCGAATCAATAAAAATCCTACCTAAGAATGGAGGTAAATACAGTGAGATAAGCAGCTGTGATTGGGCACCTTTGTCGCTGTGTCATGTTGGACTGTGAGGTTTTAGACTGTAGTGTAATCTGGTTATCGACGGTCTCTCAAATCTCATGTGCAGGTCACACTCAGAGGTCGTGGATTTGAGCTGTGGTGACATCACATGAGTCATGACAAGGCTGGATTTGTCACGTAGTGTATTTGCCTAAGGAATATTGCAGTAGGTGTGAGGAAGTTTTTGCGGGGAGGTACACAGGGTCAAGCATACGTCAGTGTCCAGTCTTGGATTGTTGTGGGGACACTGACCTCTTCTCCTTGAGATACAGAGCAGCTGTGTGTTTGTGTTTAGTAAAGAAGGCAACATTTTCATCGTTACTATGGTGACTGAGGTCAGAGGATAGAGCTGTCTCACTCCCTAGACACAATAGATAGGTACATAACTCTACAGAGTCAGACCACTAAGGGTGAACACATTTACTTGTTTGTAGACTTATAACTATTTAGGGACATAGTGTAGTGGGGTCAATATTGTGTCACCAGTGTATTGATAAATCCTTTATTCTCAGTGGCCAAGGTTCAATAAACCCTTCAGCGCAAGACGTCTTGGACTCCTGCACTTTCTCTCTACTGACTGAACTGACCATTAATGAATATAATTCTCCAGATTTATTACCTGTTGTTAATGACAGACAGGATACGAGTCAAGAATCAAATGTTATTTGGGATGTTTTGTGACACCTTGTGTTTAAAATTATAATCCCAGTGAGTTGTACCTGTGCTACAGCAGCCAAGTCACATAAATCAGGCAAAATGTTCCCACTAAACCATCAAGAAAAAATAGTCAACTGTTTTAGAGTCATCCTCTATAATCTTAACAGCACAACATTGTATAAACCGTCCCATCATTGGCCTGCTCTTCTCTGACAGTTTGCACCTTTGTGGTTGATTAATGTCTGACATCTTTCCAAACAGACCTCACTAATGACCTTACATCTTCATGACGACCAACCTCAATCTGCTCTCTCAGCAGAAAGCGGACTCTGAGCACGAGGCAGAGGTGAGCTGAGCGTACAAAAGCAGACTTCGATGATGTATTGTTTGCTGGCAGTATATAAGCCATATGAAGGTTGTTTTTAATCAAAGATGCTGTGGTGCTCTTCTCTTCAAGCTGTGTGGTAGTGGATGCTGCCTTTATTTGTTGCCATAGAAACATAACTTCTGTAGACAGAGCTTCTCTAGACAGTTCTGACTTGAGTTTATATAAACGTGTTGCGTAATAACATCTATGCTTTACACCGACAGAGATATAGTTGTGTTGCAGACTTATTGATTAGTTGATTTGTTTGTGTTTAAGCTTGTTTTTAAATTGTAGGTGTCATCCTCTCCCTCAGACTCCATCATGAGTGAGTCTCCACAGCGATTTCAGGTCATCTCCACTGAGCCGGCCACAACACCACAGCGAATACAGGTAACTGCTGCACTCTCAACATTAGTTATTTTCAGAGAATGTGACACTGCAGCTACCTGTTGATGTTGTCCTCTTTCGGTGCATTAGCAGGCGTAATGAGCAAGTTGATTGTTACAACATGTGACTTAGCTCTCCCACTGTCAATGTCACTCTCTCTTTTTTTTTAACTTCAACCCCATTGGTGCATGTACATTTACGCCTCCCTTCTGTTTCTCTTCCATCTCTAACACCCTCAGATTGTAACGGACCAGCAAACAGGTCAGAAGATCCAGATAGTGACAGCGATGAAGCCGTCCACGGCTCCCAAGCAGCAGTTCATTCTGACTACGGCTGACAGCTCAGGGGCAGGCAAGGTTATCCTGGCCTCACCAGACAGCCACAACACTAAGCAGCTCATCTTCACTGCTGCGGACAGCCTGATGCCAGGAAGGATACAGGTACAGTTCCCCTGATAATATCACCCCCTGGGAGAGAGTGTGAGGATACTATTAGCAATGTCTTGGTCTTTATTATTTTCAGGCAGTGTTATAAGCATGACAATGACATCGTGTTGAGGTGAAACACAAGATTAACGGCCTGTGTTTGACTTTGCTTTTCAGATAGTCACAGATCCAGTGTCAATGGAGAGGTTGTTAGGGCAGTCGGGGGACTTGAGCCGACCGCAGCCAGTGGAGTACTGTGTAGTGTGTGGCGACAAGGCTTCAGGTATTAAAGCATGCAGTTACATTACCTTCCAATGTGACAGTTTGTCTGTGTTTTCACTGATATATCCTGATGCCAAAACAATATGTTTTGCTGCACATAGTTGGCAAACAAATGTGAATCCATGCACACAATTGTTGATTCACACACTCTGACTAGTTTTCTCTGTGTTCAGGGCGTCACTATGGAGCAGTCAGTTGTGAGGGATGTAAAGGCTTCTTCAAGCGGAGCGTGAGGAAAAACCTGACCTACAGCTGTCGCAGTAAACAGGACTGTGTCATCAACAAACACCACCGCAATCGCTGCCAGTTCTGTCGGTTGAGGAAATGTCTTAAGATGGGGATGAAGACTGAGTGTGAGTTAGCATCCAAATCCGAAAGCGAAAACATAAAAAAAAAAAAAAACACACAATGTCTCTCAGAGGTCTCAACAAGTCAGGTGTTATCAGGTCCCCTGCAGGTCTTGAAAAGTATTAAAAAGTTGAATTTGGTTCCCCCAAGAAAACCGTAAAAGTCCAGTGTTAGCTTTAGTGGACTCTATATACAAAATATGGCAGAAATATAATATATGTCTAAAAATCATCATGTTTTTGACACCTTGGGTCCTCATGTTGAATCGACATGTTTCTACAGTAGCCTAAAACAGACAATCGAAACAGTGGCATTAAATATGGCCTTTCGTTTTTCACCATGGTTTTTCCTTCATTCTAGAAAAGAGAGTGAGGTGAGAGGATCAAGGCACACAGTTAGCACCAGCCATCAACCAAATGCTCGTAAAATATGCAAGTGACTTCACTCACCAGCCCAAAAAACACTGGACCCATCCTGCAACAACACTGCTAGATGGCACTAAAACCTACACACAAGTCCTTTAAAAGTCTTAAATTATTGTTGCGACAAGTTGCGACACATCTATGCATCATCTACCTCAACATCTATAAACTAGTGTGTCTACTTTAGTAAAAAGCCTCTTTAATCAAAACTTAAATACATTTTTTTTGTTTGTTTAAGCCATGCATCAATTGTCTGCCACGGGAAAGTCACATTTGTTGATTAAATTCTATAAATTATACTACTTCTATACAACTTGGAAGCACTGGGGAAACGTGATATCAATGTCAATAAATGTATGCACTCAAACTTTAGGCCTTATTGTTCCTACTGGTTTTCTGTCATTACGTATATACCTATAAAAAAGGCTCTAAATAGCATTCTGTGGTACTAAAAGGACTTAAAAAAGAACATTTCTCTAGGGATCACTTTTATCGTTAGGACATTACAAAGAAGTAAACACGGTTTGTCCGCTCACTGTTTATCCTCAGCTGTCCAGAGTGAGAGAAAGCCCATCGATGTAGTGCCCAGAGAGAAGCATGCCAACTGTGCTGCCTCCACCCAGAAGATCTACATTCGCAAGGACCTTAACAGCCCGCTCATCGCCACGCCAACCTTTATCTCTGATACGGAGACAGATGGCTCCAGGTCAGTTGGTATCAGATAGACAGACATCGTTCTACCTTTTAACCGTTGATGTTATGTGAACTGGTTTTTGATGATGCTCTGTTTGCAGATCCAGCCTGCTGGACCAGGGGATGCTGGTTAATATCCAGCAGCCGGTCATCCAGAGTGATGGAACTTTGCTGCTGGCCACTGACTCAAAGGTACAGCTGCAGTTACCATAAATATAACATCTGCCTGTTCTGCTGCTGTCTGTTTCTTTCTGCTCCTTTCATAGAAATAGATCCTTCAGGTGGAGACGTTGCAAGCTTTTCTTGCTCTTGTGGTATGAGCCTGTTTATATTTGGTGCTTAGTATTATGTGGTCAGCAAAATAAAGAAGTGTGAGCTTGTCTGTAAAGCTGGGCAGACACTGTTCATTTTTATCAGCCTTTTACATTGTGTTAACTCGCACTTGATGTTTTAATCTGCATTTCTGCATAGCCTGAACCTGCATTTATGCTCACACTGTGCGTAAGCACAGAACCCTCAGCAGCCGGTTTTGTCCATTTACAGATCCAATAAAGTTTATTCATACTAGATAACCTGCAGAATTACTTGCAGTCCTACTTTGTTTACAGAAACACTTGACTTGTATGTTGTTGGCCATTTTTTTCTTTATATATATAATATATATATATTTATATACACACCTGTTTTTTAACCTACTTGTATGTGCATAATAGGTGTTTGTTTATTTTTGCTCATCTTTGCTCGGCTTTGTTGTTGATGTTTTTAGCTGAATGTCTTTCAATATATTTCTGTAAATTGAACTGTGTGTACATTGAGAGCAACTTAAAACAGGAGTCAAATTCAATGTATGTGTACGCATACTTTTGGCCAATAAAGCTGATTTTGATTCTGATTCTGATTCAGTGTTTTTAACGTAAAGTAGGAAGAAATATGGAGCTGCAGATGTCTGGAAGATGCAGACAGTGTGGTCTGTCTTTTGCGCGGCAACGTTTAGTTTTATATCACAGCAGTCTGAGTCAAACACAACATGTACTAGTGCAACGTTCACTACAATTTATAACAGATCTATAGACAGCAGCCATGAGTGAAATCAGACTGTGGACCTGCTCAAACTGCCGACAGCCGACACACATTTCTGACCTGCCAGAAATCCATCTGATCGTCCAAGAGCCAGATCATTGATCATACAGGCAATTAATCAGGCTTTGTGACCCCCCTTAGACAGCAAATGACAACCAATGTGGAAGTTCTCATCAGGTTCTAAAATTAGTTACAGGCGACCAACTGGGGGCTTAATCTGTGCAGTGTCTTTTCAGTTTAAGGCAGGTTTTATAGGACAAATGTGGTCTTTTAAATGTTTAGTTATCCCTTTAATATGTTTTAAGAATATGTTTAACATTTGTCCTTCCTTTTTGTGTGACTATGTGTCTATAGTGTCCTCTGTTACAGAAAATAATCTGCATTGTTTCCTTTTGTCTTCAGATGGAGTCTGGGCAAGGGGACTTGGGAACACTAGCCAATGTGGTGACATCACTGGCCAACCTGAGCGACTCGCTAAAAGAGAATCTAAACAATGGCGATACCTCGGACAGCCAACACGAGGAGCAGTCTGCCAGCGAGATAACACGGTCAGTCAGCAGTGCACAGAGAGGAAGGGAGTGTTTTTGTGAGAGGTATCTGCAACGTCTCATCACTCACTTTAACAGGCTCTCCGTGAGTTGTCATCTTTTCTCGGACAGTCTTGGCACCATGTGTTATATTAATGGCCTCTTTGGAATCATGTTTGTCTCTGTTGTTTAATGACAGATAAAACAAAGACCTCTTGTAATGTAATGTGCATTCTTTATTTTGTCTCTAACGTTGACCACACAACTACAGTTATCCATATAACCCTATAAATATATGAATGTAAATGTACCTCATGTTCATATATAGAAAACATTTCATGCAAGTCATTTACATAAAGTTTTCGACTGTACTATTTTCAATGATTTTACCACTGACATTAGCCCATTTAATGAATTTAGATTCAGATTCAAATTTATTTTCTTCATGCCTACTGAAGTCAAATAAATTATATGTGTTGTCAAATTCATGTGTCTATGTGTGTGTGTGTGTGTGTGTGTGTGTGTGTGTGTGTGTGTGTGTGTGTGTGTGTGTGTGTTATGTGCAGTGCCTTTGACACCCTGGCCAAAGTTTTCAACCCACTCGAAGTTGGAGCCGGACAGAGACTGGCAGATAAGTCGCCGTGTGTCAGTGGAACGACCATCCAGCTGATTGGTCGAGACCAGGAGACCCCCATCATCGAGGTGGAAGGACCACTGCTCACAGACAGCCATGTCGGCTTTAAGGTGAGCCCAGGAGTTTGTGGCCCAAATAACAGACACACTTGAACTCACATTATTAAAAATGTAGGGATATAAAATTGAATCCTGAAAGTATTCAACAATTACTGTGTTGTGAAATTGCAAAAAAATAACACACATACAAAGAAGAACTTTATGTTCTTCTTTTTGACCATGTAGATTAGTTTTGCATATTGCACACTTACATATTTCCTTTACACCCTCAGTGTGTTTGCTGAATGTTTAACACTTCTTTGTCGAAGTATACTGAAACTGTTCAAGTAGCTTATCGTCAACTGCAGTTCACACACTTGTTTGTCTTGTCACGTTGGCATTAATGTAGGGTGTTGTTTTTCTTTTCGCCGCCTTCTCTGTCTTTTCTTCTCTGTCTAGCTGACCATGCCGAGCCCCATGCCCGAGTATCTGAATGTTCACTACATCTGCGAGTCAGCATCCAGACTTCTTTTTCTCTCCATGCACTGGGCGCGCTCCATCCCTGCCTTCTCAGCTCTTGGGTGAGAATGCAATCGACTTCAAGTGTACTGTTGAACACAGACATGGACCTCTGATTGTAATTTAACATGTTGGCCTAACGTCTGAATAAGCACTGTGGCCACGTCTATGTATAAGTGGAAATCTTATAAGGTCAGACCAGGAAACCTTTCTGTAGCACTTCAGTTTGTGTAAGCAAACTGAGATTAAATGCGAGTCCCAAATGAAAGTGCTGTTATTCAATGCTTCTTCATTTTATTTTATTAGAAAACAGGAAGCAACATTTACTCCCTATTTAAGAACAAAAGCAGCCTTCTTCCTTTCTATTACAACATTTTTAGCCCACCACTGTGTTCTCACTTTCTGTAAATATCAGGTCATGTGTGACTGAAGCTGTAAGGAACATCAACGCGAAAGTTACCCATGTCCGAGGACAAAATTCTCTGACTTTATCAGCTCAATGAAGCCAGCAATGTCTGAAAAGGGCTTTAGAAAATGCATTGTACCTTTGCAAACACTACAGGCATGCAGCACGTTATCATCTATTGACACACTCACCCTTACCTGTGTTTTTTCTCTTTGTCAGTCAGGAGGCAAACACCAGCTTGGTGCGAGCCTGCTGGAACGAGCTGTTTACTCTGGGCCTCGCTCAGTGCGCTCACGTGATGAACCTGTCGACCATCCTCACTGCCATCATCAACCACCTTCAAAGCAGCATCCAGGATGGTATGGACCACAGGCCTCGTCATCATTTCTCAGTAGGACACACACATATAAACAGAAGTGGAGAAATGTGATTTAAGTTGTTGCTGTCATAACAAACTAGGGAGGAATGTAGATACATTTTCTCTCATTGTTTCATTCATTTGTCAGCATTTGCGTTGTTGTCAAAATGACTTTCCTGGTTAAATAAAGCTTAAATAACAACAATTTGGATATATCAAACTCCTCTCCTCTACTCCTCTCTTAGACAAGCTTTCAGGGGAGAGGGTGAAGCAGGTGATGGAGCATATTTGGAAGTTTCAGGAGTTCTGTAACAGCATGACGAGGCTGGAAACCGACAGCTACGAATATGCCTACCTGAAGGCAATAGTGTTGTTCAGCCCTGGTGAGTCAGCTTAATCAAGTTAATTATAAACATTAGAGCTTCCATCAGTCAAATTATAAAAAAAATGTTGTGTCTGACTCATTAGATCACCCGGGTGTGGATGGCAGCGGGCAGATAGAAAAGTTCCAGGAGAAGGCCTTGATGGAGCTGCAGGACTATGTGCAGAAAACGTACCCAGACGACACCTACAGGTAAATTCAGACCTTCAGTCTAACCAATCAGCTCAACCTCCCCACCACAGTGGTAGTAAATAAGCCACAGTGAATTACAAGTGATTATTAAGACACCGATTATAAGTATGTTTAGAAGACGTTTAACCTAACATGTAGTTAAATGTTCTCAATACTTAACCTGAAAAGTATTCCTTGCAGTACAGAGCAGTGATTCCCAACCTGTACTATGTGTACCCCAGGGGATACTTGTACAATGTACAGAGGGTACATGGAAAGATTGTGGATACATTACAAAAAACAGGCGAACACATTTGGGACACTACATAAGGTGTTGAAGAATTCAAGTATCTGTCTGGGTAACTGACATTAATCTTGCTGTTGTAATTGTACATTTAGAAAAAACACCACATAACTTATAGGAGCATCTTTTCAAATGAAAAATAAACACAAGATATTCAGATAACCTTGCAGAAATGTTTGTGTGTTCGATTCCCCAGGTTGACCCGTATCCTGACTCGTCTCCCAGCCCTGCGCCTCATGAACTCCAGCATCACAGAGGAGCTCTTCTTTACCGGCTTGATAGGTAACGTCTCTATTGACAGCATCATTCCCTACATCCTGAAGATGGAGACGGCTGAGTATAACAGCCAGGACTCCGACCCTACAGACTGACAACCCATCATTCCGGCACCCAGAACTGTCGAGTTAAAGATTAGTGAGTCTCCACTCCAGGTACCGTCTTTGTCTTGCAACAGTAAACCCCTTACTGTTAAACCATAGTCCAAAATCCTGCAGAGACTGCTTGTTTTCTAATGATGCATGGTGATGCAAAGTCATTCAGGAATCCTTGGTAGATTAACATAAACTGGCAAAGCCAGGATGACACAGGAATGTTTTCTTGAGTTGAAGCAGTAATCTTGAGTTTCTGGCCTAAACTCGGTCGCTCTGAACTGAATGAAAGAGGAATACTTAGCAGCTGCGCACGCAGCTGTGCTCATCTCCTTTAATATCTTTACAGCACTTAACGTGTGAACTTTACCTTCTGAACTAAGCTTTTCAAACTGTCTTTTCTAAGCCTTACCTTGCTCTCATGTCCACATGCATAAATTAGCACTAGCTTTTGTTGCAGGTATCAGATGAGCTGTATTGACAGGACCAGTCCGTAATCTGAAACTCAAACAGAAATTGAATTGTCATTTAAGACTTAAATACACCCAGGTAATTTCAAAGTGTACTTTGAAGCTGTAAAGTATTTGTTTATGTTGCTGTCTGGGAACACTGACACAGTATAAACTGGTGTTTTTAACGACCTGTTAGTGCTCTTAATTCAGGCTTTTACAAAGACTAACTATGGCTTTTCTAAATGTCATATAACAAGGAACTGAAACAAGCTTTGTCTTTTTGAAACTGACACAATTCCCCAGAAGGTACAGAACAGTTTATTTAAACTTTAAATAGATTTAAGTAAAAGGTGGAATGAGAACTGCAATCAGGTACAAGAACTAATGTAAACCTCACTTAATTAATCTTTAATATGTATTCGTATGGACTGGCTATCTACCATAGCATTTATGAACCACAGAGTGCATTTTTAGCTCATTATAACAACCAACATCGTTCAGTTTCTGTAATTCACATTCACAAAGTCACATAAGCCAAATTAGCCAGTTGAATTGACCATATGTCTTTTTTTTTTATATACTGAATGACATCTCAGAGATTTGTAGGGTCGGGAAGCGTTTTTATGTCAGTAAGTTATTTCTGCGTTATTATTAATATGTTGCTAATATAACCTGTGCAATCACCTCATCACTTTTCCCTTTATGACAATCAACTCTATGTTATTCCCTTCTGTCCCATCAGTGTCACGCCTGTTCTTCTCAATCTGTATTTCGTATGCGTGTTTTTATCAGTGGCAATCATTTCTTTGAATGAATTGGATTGAATCTTTGAAAGATTTTGGGGTTCAGAAATGTTACTTACATGTAGCTATGCTACTGTTTTTGTACTTTGTGTTTGCTATTCGCACATAAATCAGCTTTTGTGGCGTCGTTCCATCGTGTTCATGCTGACTAAAACTTTGTGTTTTGTATGTTTTCTAAAAGAAAAAACAAAACCTTTAATTTGTTGTGAACAAATTTGCTTGTTGCATACTAAGTGTACTTAAAGTACTTTTGGGCAGGTTTCCCTGATTTAAAAAAATAAAAAGATTTCTGGGAAGCCACTCTCGAGTGCGCTGATGTCTTGAAGACCATATGCTGACGTGCATCGGCTTACCCACTTATATAAATGTTCTGAATAAGCATCCACAGCATTGTGAATGGTAACGGGGATGTAAAGAAGTAAACAAGGATTATGTCTTGTGAAATAAATGTCAATTGTAATATTTGGGTTTAAAACCCATACAGACTTTGTAAAGGCACTGTTGTGAAATGACCTTTGTACATGTAATTTCATAAAATGAGTGCATGTTGTTTTTAAGCGGGGTTTTATAATCTTGTCGCTGTCTGTCCTAATAAGGAGCATTGTTATAATTTTTATAGTGCATTGCAGTGCATGATGAAGTTGCTTAAGTGCATTTTATTAAATGCTGTATGAAAAATGTTAATTTAAATGTTGTGGCTTTAAAATATTTACCATGAGCAGCTCCCACATTAGAGCATATTAGACCAGAAAAAAAAATAATTTTTTTTTCAGCTTGTGGATTGAATATCATATGGTTAAAATTTTATACTATGTAAATGTACTTGGTTTTTCTGCTCATGTAAAATGTACTTCTTCAAACATTGAGATTGAGAAATTCAAGAAACAACATTCATGTTTTGCTCAAGTTTGTCACAACCCTCCGTTTCTACCTCACACCGATGACGATATAAAACAAATGTATTAACGACTGAGCTCCTGTATCAGCATTCCAGTCTCTGAGGCTGGCTTCTCTGAAGCCACACATAATAAAAGAAATAAACAATTAATTATGAAATATTACATGACTGAGTCTGTTTATGCTCAAAACGGAAGGCATTAGGAGTGTGTGTCTGTCTGATGTTACCCAATACCTGGATGTTACAGCTAAGGTGAAGGGTCTTCTCATATTAATAAAGGTTTAGTAACAACATACAACATCACGCTAGTTTTTCTACATCAATTAAGTGAAAGAGATATAGAAATAAAGAAATAAATGTAGCTTTCATAATGCAGAAACGGTCTATAATCAGAGAAACTTGCTGTTAGTATTTAAAGATGTAAATATTTTACCTTTTACTGAATAACTCAAAACTTCTTCTCGTTGTTAGGTTTTACCTTCATCTCGGGAAGTTATTCATTCATAATAGAAATCACAGGGGGGAAAAAAGCCACTCTTAAAGGTCCAAGTGTGGAGGATTTATTGGCATCTAGTGGTGAGGTTTCAGATTGTAAATGGTAAATGGACGGCACTTATATAGCACCTTTTTAGTCTTCTGACCATTCTCTGCATATGAATGTCTCCTACACACATTCATACACTGACTGTCGGTTTGGAAGTTAATCACATTCACATACATGTCGACATGCAGACTGGATGAGCCAGCGATCAAGTCATATACCTCTGCTTACTGAGCCACAACCACTTACCAACTGAATACCCCATGCCTCACCCTCCCCTATATGGGAGAACCTATGGTGGCCATGAAACTAGAAAAAACCCATAAAGAAATAATGTGCTCAGTTGCTTTCTGGCAGAGTTGGATGAGAATATCAATACCACTCATGTCTGTACCGTGAACATGAAGCTACACCCAGCACCAGATTACCTTAGTTAGAGAAGGACCTGCTCCCTCAAAAGGATTAATGTAAAAACACAACAATTCTTATTATAGGAGATTGAACACTATTATACAACAAGTAGGTCTGACTGAACAATCTGATTGGTCAACTAGACGTTTAGAGTGCATGACAGCACACCTGACTCATCACTAAAAATATTACTACGCCATCTCCACATTGTCACATCCTAAAAATCTATAACGTAAGTAAGTACACTGGAAGTCAACTTTAATAAAGTAATACATCTGAATTTCAAATTTCAGCTTTCTTTAATGGATATTCTCTGTGTCATGGAGCTGTTATATTTTTAAAGACTAAAGATGAACTAATATGGACTGAAGCTGGATATTTTGTTAGATAAAAACATGTTGTTCATTTTGGAAATGATTACATCGATCTTTGTTCAATGCATTTTGACTTTTGGACTCTACAACACAGTGGAGTGCCAATAATGACGTTAAAGCACACCCTCTCGTGTAATATTGCTTAAATAAATACATACTTTTGAATATTATATTCAATTTCTACCATATTTTGCCAATAGCTCACCCTCAATTTTACACACTGGACCTTTAAGAGTTTTTCTCATGGATGTAGAAACTTTTACTTTTATCAAACATACAGAAAATATATAAAATAGCATTAACTATTTATTTGAATGTTGTTCTGTTTTAAAGAAGTCCATAATTATTGCTTGTTATTTGCAACAATTAATTGTTGATGGTTTTTATGGAGAAAATCGGTCGCTAGGGTGACAGCGATTTGTGACGTCACCACAAAGCGCCTCTCCGTGTGCTCGTGCGACTCCAGCCAGCCGCAGGTTGTGTTCAAATGTTAGTTTGTAGTTTAATTTAAAAAAGGACTTTAAAATGCCGATGAAAGGACGGTTTCCGATCAGGAGGACTCTGGAGTTTCTCCAGCAGGGCGACATCATCTTTAAAAACAGAGTGAAGATCATGACGGTGAACTACAACACACACGGAGAGCTCAGCGAAGGAGCAAGGTCAGAGCTAACAGCAGCTAGCCACAACACATCCGAAGCTAAAGCGCAGGAAATGTGTCAGAAAACAGTTAATGTCGTAGCTTGGAGAAAATGTGATTATAGGGCTGTAATTAATGATTATTTCCATTATCTATGATTGCGCTTTTTATTTTCTAGATTGTTCGATTGGTCGATTCTTTATTTGGTCCATAAAATGTCAGAAAATAGTGTAATAGGTCTTCTACTAAAGAGGACACAGAAAAGCAGCAAAGTTTAAGATTACAGAGGCTGTTGGAGCCAGCAAATATTTGGCATGATCAATCAATTTAAGAAAATGGATGCCAATTAGTTACATTAACCCACTAATTGTTTAAGATCTAACCCAGTTTTTGAGCACTTGTTTTCTCTCAAACAGTAGTGTGCATGCTTTCTGTGAGTCTTTTAGTATTAAATTAGTGTTTCACACTCAAAGAATTTATGTAAATAGTCATTACACAATATCATTTTTTAAAGATAATGAGTAATGTGGACATCATTTTTCAAATCTATTGGTTAGATCAAACCCACTTTAGGTAATTTGACCAGTATGGTACAAAATTAAACACTCACAATTTTGAAAAGCTGAATTTTGAATTTTTAAAACATGTTATGTGTCTGCTGTGTGAAGCTAATCTTAAATGTTTCTCTCTTTGTTTTGCAGAAAGTTTGTGTTCTTCAATATTCCTCAGATTCAGTACAAAAACCCATGGGTCCAAATAATGATGTTCAAAAATATGACGCCATCACCGTTTTTGAAATTCTACCTAGGTGTGTAGCTTTGCACTGTTGTCTGACCTGTATCATCATCATCATTATTATTATTATTGTATCAAGCTCGGGCTGATCTCTTCTGTTTCTTATGCAGACCATGGGGAGCAGGTTCTGGTGGATGTGGAAGGAAAGGACTACAAACAAATTTCACAACATGTAAAGAAGATTTTAGGCAAATCAGAGTAAGATATCTTAACTTTCAATTACACTGAGCATCTAAGTGTTCAGTGCCTAACAGAAGAAAATGTCATTAGTCAAAGAAGGAAAATCACTGGTAGCAGTAACATTAACAATGGCTTTACAACAAATATCAAATGTCCTTGTCCTTGTTTACAGAGAAGTGCTACAAGCTGAGGCTCAAGCCAAGATGCAGGCCTCCAACCCTGCCAACTTTGGGCCAAAAAAGTACTGTCTGAGGGAGTGTATCTGTGAGGTGGAGGGCCAGGTGCCGTGTCCTGGCACCACACCGCTGCCCAAGGAGATGACGGGCAAATACCGTGCCAAGATGGCAGCGTCACAGGAGTGACAAGCCAAGGAGGAGAGCTGACCATTGTAGATTCTCTGGACAATATTATTTTATTGTGATTTTTTTATATGATCACATAAAAAAAGACGACCACATTGCATATTATGTTGTTAATACGTGTAATTAAATGGATCCCACTATGCTGTGTGCACTGTGAGGTCACTGCCGGCTGGATTGAGACCTTCCACGTCACCATAAACTGCAGAAAGTTGTTGTGGGCAGTCAGTACTTTAATGTTTGCACATGACGTGGTTGAAGTATCCACACATGGAGGTGCAAATTACCTCTAGCACTGTATCAACGCTGCAACACAAGCATTCAAATAAAAGCTAATTTGCCTGTTTGGCTGTAGTCGGCGTTAAACATCAGGAAGATCAAAAAAAAAAAAAGTAACCAAAATATTTAGTCACCAGATTTATGACAAGAATGAGAGATACAAACATTTTACAGACATTTTTTTATTGGTGATGAGGTGGAATTTTCTAAACTTATTAAACTGATGTTTGTGAGTCCAAAATGTTTAAAGTTTGCAATTACTGTTGCTAAAATCAGCTGCTAACACACATTAAAGAAGCTCCTGGAGTTTTTCACAAAACATTCACCATGTCACATGTTTTGCTTAAACTGTAAAGTGGATGTCACTGATACGCAGTGTGAGATCAACATACTGCACAAAAACACTGTCTATGTAGAGGAATATGGACAGTCTCACTGACGGGGAAAGCACTAAGACAAATTCATGTAAGGAGTTAGCAGCACTGTGTGTGATAATACTTACTGGCATTCATTTAGTGTTAATTTACCTGACACAAAACAGACGTGTCTAAAATGTTGTTTTGACCTAATAATTTAGCTGACATACTTCTGTACACACTGGGATTTAAGTGAATTCTGGTGTCTTATTTGTTGACTTAAATTAGCCTACAATGTACCTTGAAAAATAGTGTTTTGTATGTTCACTAGTGCTGCATGGATGGACTTCTTCGATGAAACTACTACACGCATCACATGCTTTTACATACAGATCTTGCCCACCAGCATGAAACGGTAGCGGTGGATTAACAGTTTTTAGCATTATGTCCAAATGTATAAAAAAACATGAAAGCGGGAAGACAGGCTTGGCCACAAGCTCCATAGAAAGACCACAGCACTAAGAAACACAGAATCATGAATCATGCAACCCAAGTGCTCAGTTGGATCAGTAGTGCCACTGTAAACGATAAGATCACAACCTTTAGGGGTCACACAGTCTGACGTGGGAAATGTTGTTTTCTTGGCTCAATGTGTCATTTAAGATGCTTAACAAAGATCTAAAATGCAATCATGCTAAGGCCAACATCACATAGACAAGGTGCACAAAAAAGAAAAAAATGAAAATGAACAAACTGAATCAGCATGAGTAAAATTTGATCTAAACCATGCAGACAGAAAATGTCACTTAACCAGGTTCAGGTGTCAGAAAAAGCAACGTTTAACTAAACAAATTCAAACGGCTGTTAGAACATATACTTTGATCATACTTGTGGCTATTAACAGTGTGAATAAAGATTTTCCTTGTGACATAATGTCATCATAGTCGACATGAGTGATAGTTACATAACAGGAGCAACGACGATGGCTTGATTCTGCGTAATGTGCCTTTGATTTCCCTTGTAAGTCTATGACACAAAGCGGTCACACTTTGCAACAAGTGGTGCGAGTCGTGTGACCGAGTTAGTAACTTAAAACTTGCGATTAAATTTGAATATACAATAATTTGTTCAGTGATCAGTTTCCACTAGGCTGCCCAAATATGCTCATAAAAGTCTAAATTTCATTTGTTTGAGTCTTTGAGTCATTTTGTCTTGAGTGTTGTTAATGACCCGGTTAGAACAGTGATGTTTGATTTGGTTCTTTGGTATAAGTTCAATGAACAACAGGGATTTCAATTACAAGTATTAAAATGAAAGTTAACGTGGAACTAGTGGAGCTGATTTTATATCAAGCTTGCGGCGTCAAAACTCTGATAAATGTCACTTGTCAGCCTCAGCTGGAGTGAACGATTACAAGTTTTTGAAATTGAGGGTGTGGAGTTTGTAAGAAGTGATCTTACCAGAACTCTCTAGCCTACTTCAGGCTAATGGTTTGAGGCTTCATTAGCCAAACAACAACAAACCTGAATCTCTGACTGAACTGTTAGCTGTCAAGTGCCAGGTCTTGACAAGGAAGAAGAATCATCTTTATCACGTGTTTGACAATCTGTGGAGTTCTCTTTAACTTAGTTAGTTATAGAAACTATTTATTATTCAACTATAGGTTTTAAAATATGCATCAGTTTTATCATTTGTTTGCCAAAATTTTGACTTTGTTCATACCTTCTGCCAGAGAGCCAAATCATTCATCCTGACTCCCACAAGATCAACAGCAACACTCAACTCACACAACCATCTGACTATCCCATTAAAAAAAAAATAATCTCTTTTGTGGCATCCTGCCATTTTCCATTGTTCATGTTTGCACTGATACAACAGGATTAATATCTTCAGCAACATGCCTGTACAAATGGATTTTTACTTTACAGTGCTTAAAAACTGTGCATGCTGGGATCGGCTCCAGCCCTCTGTGACCCTGAACAGGATAAGTGGTTAAGAAAGATGTTTGGAAATTAAAGGAGTCTCTCCAGACTACTGAGCTCAAGTACATATTTTAATTTTGGGACTAGCCTAATCTTTTTGTGGTGCAGCAGACCTCACCCAAACTAAAACTCAGTGGGGCTCATCAGTCACGTAAAGTGAGCTAGTCTTGCAGGACTTGGTAAGTAGCAGGTAATCAGGAGGGTTTTGAGGGAAAGGTGTCAGTGCTTCTTTTTCTTCTGTTCCTGTAGGGTGTGCTGTAGCTCTCGGAGGTTCTCTGACAGCAGCTCCACCTCGTCGAGACGGCCGCTGAGCTTGGCGTCAAAAATGTAGGCCCTAATGTTGTCAATCTGCTGCAGCAGCAGTTCCTCCTCTATGATGTCCACGTCGGGCAAAACCTCGCCATCGTCGTCCCCGTCAAAGGGGTTGGTCGAGACTCCTGGAGAATTCCCAGAGGCCTCCAGGAAAGGGTTACCCGCATCACTATCTTCCTCCTCCTCCTCAAAAGGGTTTCCAGGTGCGGTCTCAGCCTGTTTGTCCTCCCCGACGTCTTCGTCTTCATCGAATGGGTTGTATTCCTTCTTCCCATTGGTTACCTCTTTGTGTTCCCTCTGGATGTCCTCAAAGAAGGGGTTGGATGGATCCTCCTCAACAGGAGTAGAGTCCTCCTCCTCGAAAGGGTTAAGGGAGGTGCTGTTTTGTCCTTCACCACCAGGGGGGGTTACATGCCCCCCTAAGCTCCTCAACCTGGGAGGTGATTCCTCCTGGCTTGTGAGAGCAGGGAATGCTCTTACAGAGGATGGACTCCTGTCAGCCTTCGGTGTCAGTTCCTCTCCTTCAGTGTTTTCTTCGTCTTGGATGTCCTCTGTCGGACTGATACCTAGGCACCTCTCCCAGGTGACGGGAGGCTGGGTGGATCCCACAGGAGGGCCCCAATTCTCCCTCTCCTCCCTTTCACGGGCTTTCAGACGATGAATCTCCCCCTGCTGTAAGCTCTCCTCCTCAGCCAGCTTCTGGGAGAGTGCAATGGCCAGGCTGGTCTGCTGCTGGTCGTATGCATCCTGCAGCTGACGCAAGTTCTCCTCCAACATGGCTACCTCATCTGTCCTCTGGGCCTCCCGTGCCTGACGAAGGAATGACTGTATGTTCTCAATCTGCTGCAGGAGGGGGTCCTGCAGCTCGCTGCGTGAATTGCCAGAATCTGCTGAGGGCAACCAACCACTAGCTTTGGTCATGCGTGGAGCTCTAGGGGCCTGCAGCAGCTCTCCGTTAGTGCTGGGAGGTGGACGGTTTTTCTCAGACTCCTGCCTCTTCTTTAGGATATCCTGTGCTGCCTGTTGAGCAGGAAAATATATAAAGTATATATAATTTATCTTGTTATTTGTATGAAAAATCATATAAGTGTATGGGTACACAATCTCACCAGTCTCTCTTGTTGGAGTCTCTTCTCTTGTTCCTGTTTCCTCTTTTCTTTCAGCTCTTCATATTTCTCCTTAGTGGGTAAAGACATGAGACCTAACAGCTTCTCCTAAAACAGGGAATTGAATTAGGACAGGGATTATTTATTTCACTGGGGTTAGGTGGAAATATTCTGTCACCCACTTCACCATTTAATTTTCTTGTTTCTGGGCAGTGGATATCCAGAAAACAGATTACAGATATACAGGCCAAGACTTCCTCTGCAGTCCAATTAGCAACTTCATACGTGAGAGTGACAAGAAAGACACCAATTATGCTAAAGGATAATCTCTATAAACAGACAGCTGAATATGAATGCATATAAAAAGCTAATAAAAAGCTAAATGGTTGTCAAATGACAGCCGATGGGTTCCGAAATAGCATTTCAGCCTATGCGTTCTTCTGTCCACACAGACTGTTGCAAACAAAGGCAGATCAACCATGCTAAGCAGATATATATTTTCTAAACTTGCACTCACCTGGACGAATAGCGTGGCTGTATAGCGGATCATTCTCTGCAGCTGCATGGCCTTTGGATGTGGTGGTGGATCATCTTTTGCATTTAGTGTTAAAATCTTCTTACTGAGAAGAAAACAGAGAAGTCCGTTTGACCTTTTTAAAAACAGACAAAGACAGAAAACTTGTGTTCAATTTGGAAACAGTCAGTTAGGACTGATATCTACCTCAGAGCATCGATTAGTTCGTAGTATTTCTGTACTTCCAGTCTCAGTCCACCGGCAGTGTCAAGATTATATGTGTTTTCTCCGGCACTGTAAAAGCACACAGCCATGAAACAGTCAAAGATCCAAAGATTATTTCTTATAACAGAGATTCTTATGAAATAACTACTCTTTGCTGTGGCTTACTTGAGAGACTCGGCCATTCTGATGTATTCTGGAGCCTTTTCATCCACCTTCTCCATGCACATCCTCAGCCTCTGACAGGAAGACAAGTTTTAAGCAAGTGAACAACAGGAAACCCCAAAAGTAAAACACTGAATGACAGGAAGGATACAACAGTGTAAACTCAAGACAGCATAAAAAGAAAAACATCAAATCGACTGCACTGCTGGTGAGAACAAAAGATGAGACAGAGTGCGAAAACTGTAGTGATCCTTTTAACTTTACCTCATAAAGTTTCACGATATCCGGCGTGTGGTCCTTCTCTTCCAACTTTTGCTGTCTCTTCAGCAGTGTGTCCATACAGTGGTGACAGCAGCGAATCTTCTCATCATCCTTTTCCTCCAGCATGGAGGTAACGCTGCTCAGGCTGCTGATGCTGCCTCTCCGGGAGCCCATCCCGCTGCCGCCACCTCCTGCTGGGGGAGACTGGGATTGAACAGGACTTCCAGGTACACACAGGGATTCTCGTGTCCCGCTGATCAGCTTTTCTGTGAACGGACAAATCATTTCACAGAATTAGGCAACAAGAACTTCAATTAGATATCTGATGATTGCTTGTAGCTTGCAAGGGTTTTGTGCATACGTACGGGCCAAAGGTAACGGGACAAATTCCATGCACCTCCTACACATGATGGACCCACACAGACGACAGTGGTGCCGCCTGTTCCGGATGTTGAACTTGTTTCCACAGTCGGGACAGAACGGGACATCCGAGTCATTCACCCAGGACACCACTGACTTCTCAATGGCTATAAAAGTAGATGCACACTTATTAATTTACAATCCTAAATAAATCATATTTACAGACACTGAGAGGAGTCAGACAATGTGGACAAACCTCTGATTTTGGCGGCATCTGAGTTGATCCTGTCAAATGATGTCAACTAAAAAGACACGACACCACAGTTAAGCTCATCTTACCGTGAGTGCAATTTCAAAAACAGCAAGAAAGAAAAAAAAAAAAAAAAAGACATAAATGAACTGTGGTTTGCTATTGTGAGGACACCTTTTCCAGTCTGATGATGAGCTTGTTGACCTCAATGACATAGTGATCTATTCTGGCTGCCCGGTGTTTTTTAAAGTAGTCCACATGACTTCTGGTTGCTCCTAAAAAAGCAAAGAGAGAGGGCTCTGTAGAGTTCAGCATGTAATTACTGCTTAAAGGCCTTGATTGTATCCAAATTATACGAAATAGAAAGCCAACAAACAAAAATGTTCAGTGTTTTCCAGTCTCACCCAGTTCCTGAGGCTCCCACATGTAGGGGTCCACACCACCGTAGTAAAAGGATTCATAACTGCCTGTATCGGGTCTGTCATCTCCATCTCTTTTCAACAGCTTGTCTTTGGCTTTCTTCGCTTTCTGAACCAAATCTGTACAGAAAGAAAATCAGGACACGGTGATCATGATCAACTAAAAACTAGCTAATCATTTTGCATGAAGCCAAGGTTCTTTCTCTCTACATTTTTATCATTTTACTATTTTATCTAATGTCCCTCCTTGTGAGGCTGCAGCAGAAAAAACTGCCAATTCATCCTGGCAACAATTTCCTGTGGTCCAACACTGCAGTGCCCTTATATCAAATTCAAATTATGCTCCTTATGCTGCTTTTTAAGAATGCCACACTGTCTTTTATTAAACTAAACAGTGCAATGTTATTTTTTGCTTTTTTTTCAGACTCTGTTTTGCACCACAATGACATTGCGACTTTCTCACAAGTACAATTAATGGGACTCACTTTTGAGCTGTCCCCTAACATGGCGGTCATCCCCGGAGTGCTCCTCTTCATAGTGGTCTTGGAGTTGGTAGAATGACTGAAGGTCCTTCAGGCACAGTGGGCAAAGAAAGCCCTCTTTCACTTCGCCTGTGCCCTCAAATGGGGGTGGATAACCGGAGGCCATGACAGCGGTCGGCTGTGACGTCGGAGAAGAGAGGCGAGGTGCGAGATTCTTGCTTCGGCAAACATGTCACGGGGTGTGCAAACCACCCCATGTTAGCTCCATCATGCCAGAGAAACCTAGGACACTGAAGAGCACGCAAGAGCAGATTTAACTAAATTCATACAATAAAGTCCAGACACTTTGGGGGATTCAAACATGTACTAACACAGATTTTCAACATGTATCCTGACTGGATTCTGATTTGTCATTTATGCTAAACCTAACATTGCATCACTTACTGCAATGACTCACTTTTTAGTGACTAAAACATGGGGAGTGCCAGAGCAGTAAACAGTCAGTCATATCTGTGAGACACTAAATCAGAGAAGATTATGAAGCTGAAACATGTTTAGTATCTTACTTAATATGTTATAACACAGATAGACTTACTACACCTGTGCACGTTTAGCATAATATCATGTATCACTGCTTTCATGAATGAAGTAACAAAGGTTAAAATCCAGCCTGCTCTGCAGAAAACAAGCTGCATGTCTCAAAGTCTCAAACTTTACTGCAGACAGTATAATGGGTGATGCCGATCTTGTGTTTTAACCTTGTATGTGTCTTCTTTATATCGTGTACTTTCAAATAAACTTACAATGAGTTTTGATGCTGCATTTTCACCAGATACCGTTAGCCAAGAGTTTATATATGTAGCTCACTCAGCCAGTGATAAACACACCTAACTAGACGATAAGTGTTTACTTTTCAGCCTGCAAGCCAACACTAATTTACTATTATGTGATATTTGCATATTAAACACACAACGGCTAAATATAAAGGCTAATATTTTGCTAACGTTAGCCGCCGTTACACTGAGCATTAGCTCGACAATGCTAGCTCGCCTTTTCTTGAGCCATCTTCCAGCTTCTCCCGCCGTCTTTGTTCAAAAACACGGTGAGAAAAAAACTTCAAACTTCACAACAACGAATACTCGTGAGCTTATCAAGCACGACAGATGGTGCGTACTTACAAATTAATCCAACATTAACTGTGTGGTTGACAGTTATTAAGCCTCCCTTTGACAGCTCGACAACACCAGCTGCAGCAGCAGCAGCAGCAGTCGCCCTGCCTGGTCATGTGATTGGCGTTCAGTCGGTAAGGGAAGAGAAGAGGGACAAACGAGACGAAACACACACACACACGGAGTATTAGCCACATCACAACCATAAACAAATAACATCACAACTCTTCCTTGCATTACTGCCTCCTTCTGGATGTAGTCCTCCTTAAAGGACCAGTCTGTAGCATTTAGTGGGGAATAGCTGTGTGAAGTTAGTCCTTCCTATAATGGTTACAAACACTAGTGATGGGAATTTCGTTTTTTTAGGAGTCGGATCATTCGACTCAGCTCACCAAGAAGAGCCGGCTCCCACTTATACCTTTTACAATTCAGCCAAATTTAGCACTGTTTTGGCTTATGATTTATATGTGTACACATATATCACTTCAATTACACCTGGGAACAATTTGAAAAAATTCTGTTGAGTTAGATTTTTATGCTGATTAAAACTAAAATTGGCATGCTGAATCCAAAATTGCAGTCAGTTTTTTTTTCTAGCACATCAAGTTTTTTCTCCACAGCTTACCCTCCAGATAAGCAAAAAACTGGATACCGCACCCAAAAATTAGTTAAAAAGAGCTGTCAGACCTAACTCAACAAAAATTGTGTTCCGCAGTGTTATTCAAAGCACCCTTTGTACTAAAGTATTCAAAGGTAAAAAATTGCATTTTCTAATATCAATAAATTGCTGTAGCTAATTGTTTTCATAGCATTAACAGACCTATGAGGGCTGCTATGCTGGACCCTGCCCCTCCGTGTGATCCGCCACGACTGGCACATCGCTACAAAACACGCAAAAGGTGTCATCCACAACCAGTGTTTCATTTGTCCATTCTGGGCTACTGTAGAAAACAACATGGTGTGTGTTGTTCAGTAGCTCTAATAAAACCAAATATATAGCTGCCTTGTCTGCACACCCTGAACAACTTGCCCTTTTTGCTGTAATTGTGTTATCACTGCTTGTCTTACTTCTGTATATTTTCTGCATGTAAATGTGCTCAGCTGACTTTTCATGACACTGATCACAATGACCTGTTTGCTGTTTTGCCATAAAATGTGTACTAACTTGGCAACTTGTACAAGGTGTACCCTGCCAGATTTTCACTACACGATTACTGTGGCCAAAATAATTCATACTCACAATATTATCGCAATATCTGTGCTGTCAGTCAAATTCACCCTCCACCTTTATTGTGTATTTTGGGTCTCTTTTGTTTGGCAAATGAAACTGCACAACAAGTATTAGGCAATTAAATCAGGTGTCACAGTGATTAGCTGTAGATTTGTTTTTGCCACAGTGCTTGATTTGGTATGAATTGGCCCTTCATCTACAATCTACAATGTTGAAATGTGAAGCAGGAACGAAAAGAAACTATTGAACAGACCCGGAGTATTATCATATGTGTATTATTGGCACAATATCAATATTTAATTTCATTATCATGATTACCGCCAATATCGACACCCCTAACTTTTTATATTTGTTTGATTTTGATTTTATCTTTGAAACATAAACATGAACCGTTCATTTTGCACAAAAGTTTGGCATGACTAATAGAATGTGCCTGCTGTAAGCTTAATTATGTTGGCAAATGCAAGGTTGACGTGTAGAGCAGGAAACTGCACCTGGGGCCTCAGGTTCACTGTGTGTCAGTTGGTTTGAGACAATTTAATTAATTGTAAGTTTGCTCAGCAATGTGACCTTAAATGATAAGACACTTTAGGTGGATCCTGAGTTATTACTTTACCCTGAGGCTCAGGGTGTGTACAGTTCCTCTAAAAATCTAGTTTTAAGACAATTATTTCAGTTTCAGTTTTAGAAAACTCCATATAGCTTCAGGCTACAGCTCAGGTTCCAGGAATCTATGGTAAAACACAGGATGTCGTGAGCTCAGTGCTATTGTTGGGCACTCAGTGACAAGAAACAGAGACCAAACGCTCATGCGTTTGTTACAGGTTAGTCAGTCAGGGTTCTCAATCAGCTGGTCAGCCCCATAAAGTAACTAAAATTAGGTTTAATGTTCATATGCTTCCTTTCTTGTTTTATAATTTTTGCTTTTGTTTTGTGAAATCGTGGATAAGTTTGACCTTTTCAGGCCCTTTAAAACTGCTTCAGATGAAACATTCTAAAAGGGAATATACTGCTCGAAACTGACCGCACAGGAGATAACCTGAGATGAGGTCACATGGGTCACCTGAAGACTTTGTTTCATTTTAAAGGCTCACAAAACAAAAGTGTTAGAAAGCACTGAACTACACTTTCCACAAAGTAATTGAAATGTGTGTGTGTGTGTGTGTGTGTGTATGTGTGTTTGTTGGGGTGTGTGCTTATTACTCTCATATGTATCCATTTTTTGTAAGTCACTTTGGATGAAAGCTAAATGACTAAATGTAAATGTGGATAGACTTGTGTAGTTTTTATATGCAGCATGAACTAAACATTAAAGAAACTCCAAAGCGACAAAAGAGTTATAAATGATATCTACTGCTCATTGCCTTCTGTGCTTGAAGGATTTCAGTAGTGTGTGCGTGAAATGCACAAACTGTTCATCCTGTATATTAGATAATGTGCATTTTCTTTACGGTTTGTCCACTACGCCCTGAGCATTACCGCTAGGGATTGTTTTTATGTCTCAGTGAAGTATCTCTACTATTAAGTCTCCATCTGTGATGAATAATTTGCATATTGATTAGGCCTGTGGACAGCTGTTTCATGGCTCTGATGGAATGAGCCCAATTACACTGAGGAGAGGATACCTGACACACTCTATCTGCTATTGAATTGCATTAATCATTGTAGATGAGGCGAAGACACCTTGACTGCTTTGTTGGACTACACATTAATTAAGACCTATTGTTAGGTTGAATAAACCATTTAATAGACTTTAATATTGACTAAAGCAAAACATACATTTTTACCAATGCATTTTATTGTCCAACAAAAACATTGGTGGTTGACTTTAAGGCAAAGGTAGCTTTTAATTTACAACAGGAGGTTAAATTAACTTATTCCATGCAATGATGAGTAGAAAAATAATCAATGACACATTTCTTTTGCTGTGATATTAATTATATTTTAAATAAAGTACAAAAGAATGAAACACAAATCAATCAATGAATGGATTTTCTATACATAACCAAACATTAGCCACATTGATTTATCATATTTCAAGCATGTACTGTACTGACAAGCGTATGTTGCCTCACAGAGGCAACATCGCAAAAACCAGTAGACTAATGCTTTCATTCTTGGACTTGATTTTAGCGCAAGTAGGCTAATTAACAATTTAAATACTAATAATGATAATTCTAATAATAATCTATTGGTAAAGTTCAAAATGGGGCACACACTCATATGAAACCCCTATTTACAGCGATGTAGTCAGTTTGAAGGACAATTACGCACAAGCTCTCCAAAGAAACCAACAGCAGATAAATGTTTTGCAATGATGATACTGTAACTGTCTGCCAAAGAAAAACTGTGGCACAAAAGGTTAAATGATGTAAATTGTTTTTTCGTTTTTAATAATTCATTATGGTCACTTAATTTACACATTTATTTGTTTACAATACAGCAGTAAACGCACAGCAGACTCTTTTTTTAACCTACTCTCCTTCCACTGAATCCTCCTCGGGTGCAAACCTTTTACCCGGGTGTTGTCTCTTCTCCTCGGCATGACTCTTGTTAATGTTGTCTAAAAAGTCGAGCAGCAAACTGGTCTTGCTGCAGCTCGTAGGGTCCAATACATCACATGGACTGTTTGTGCCTAAATCCGGATTGGAGTTATCCCAAAACCGTTTTCCTGGGTGCTGACGCTTTTCCAACTCAGCGAGGTCTTCGTCTCCATCTGCATCCGTATCCCAGTCTCCATCGTCGTCCTCATCCTCGACATAGCGCTTACCTGGGTGCTGGCGTTTGCTGTGTAGTACCAGGTAGCGCTTGCCCGGGTGCTGTCGTTTTGAAAGTTCACTCAGGAGCATTACGGGGTTTTCAGGAATGTGTCCCATCGTGGTGCGCTTTCCCGGGTGCTGCCTTTTCTGGAGATCCATGAACGAATGCATTTCATCTTCGCGTTTGCCCGGGTGCTGTCTCCTTTGAACATCCAAATATTGTTCATCCTCATCTTCTTCTCTCCTGCCCGGATGCTGCCGCTTCTCCAGATCCTCACTGTATCTCTTGCCGGGGTGCTGTCGTTTTGTCACCCATTCATTCTGAGAGGAAGATCCCTCTGGAGAAATGAGAACATTCAAAGTTATTTCACGTCTACTCTGAGACCCTTTACTGCAAAAAATGTTTCACCAGTTTGTTTATGCCATGCGTAAATTGCGCACAACTGAGTTTGGTTGGTCCATATTCCTTCCATCACATTAAACTAGAGGCAGAGTCTTTGCAGTTTACAAGTTTCAAACATTTTTTGTGATCATTTACAATTATCTAACTGGAAATCACCCAAGAGTAGACATAAAGCTCAAAACTGCCACTTTGGTGACTTTAAGTTTAAAACACAGGACAAATAGCCCAAATAACATCATCTACGACATGAGATTTAATGACAAATCTCAAACTGAAAATGAAACATTTTAATTACTTTATGAAATCATTTTCTATCGAATAAATTGTTTCTGAGTTGCCCGTGTAACTGATCCAAGACACATATTTTACGCACCGTTTCTGCCGTCTTCATCCTGCATCTTTTTGAGAATGGACCGTAACAGGAGATTTTCTGCTCTCTGTAGTATGATGTCGTCTATGGTCCTTCGGTCCGTCTCATCCTCAGCGGGGATGCCCTGCCCTCCAGACACAGCCAAGTTGCAGACCACGAGAGAAGCCAAGATGAGCAGACATGTCGACTTCATGGTAATTTAGTTGGTCGTCTGTTGAAGAAACAGATTATAAAAATGGTCGAAGGGAAATATGGGAGATGAAATTAAAGTGAACTCTACGGCTATACTGCAGTAAGGACATTTCATAAGTTATTTGATCAAATAAAGGGACACAAAGTCTGTTTTTTTTTCTGAAAATAAACAAGTCAATCTGCTTTGGAACAAATCAGCAACATTTCAAACTTAAAGAAAGGATGCAAACTGAATGTAATGCTGTCATTTAGATAGCACATAACATATTTGACCCACCCATGATCAAGCAAAGCAACTAACACAAAAAATAGATTTTCTTTATTCGTTATTCTAAAGTGCGCCAGACTCACCTGGGAAGTATCCAAATTCTCCTCTTTCCCAGCCTCAAAGCACCGCCGGCAGTTGTGATAGTTGCTCTCAGCCTCTCGCAGCGGTTGGTGACCTGTTAAGGCCAAGTCTAGAGGTATGAGCAGATAACTTTCCGTCTCAGTATTTATACGCACTGGTCACTGTCGTCACACCAACGCTGGAGTCATTTTTCAGGATCCCTCGTCCCCACTGATGTCACCAAGTCGTGCGCAACTGGATGCGGTGAATGATCGCCCTATAGGGGCCGCTGACCAATTTGTCATTGAAAAGCAAATAAACGCATGAGTATATGATAGACAGCAGAAACTACTACACAATGACTGCACGAGATAAATTCATTCGTAAAAATGAGTAATTTATTCAGACTGAGATTTCCAGTCTATTAAATAATCTTTCATTTGTCGTGGATAAATATTGTTTCATTTACTCAGAATTTCCTCCGTACAACAGGTTTCTGTGTTTTCGTTTCTGCCACTCAGATATAAATCTATCTATCTTAACAAAAATCTGATGGTCTCCAACGGGGCGCCAGTAAGAATCTGCAGAGAGCTGCATTTATATTTTTTCATAAATACCCTAAGGTTACTGGACTCAGGAGGGAGAGCTGAATCCATCTGGTCCTTCTAAGCACAAATAAAACATTTTCTGGTCACGATGCAACACAGATGAACGTACATGGAGGCGGATCTTGAGTGGGAGCAAAGGGTTTTTATTTATGATATGAATTTATTTATTTATGTTATAAAACAACCACAAAAACAAAATGCGGTGATTTCTGAGTCCAGTTTAATGTTTGTTAATGTCAGAGCACTATGGCAATATTTCTCAATCTTTTTCCTCGATCAAACAAAACATACAGGAAAGAAATATGATTTATAATAGTTAGGTAAGACAATTTCTCAGAAATCGTCTCTGTCTGTACTGAGAGCTGGCAGCAGAATAAGCTGTAAGAACACTGGCATAATATCACGAAACTCATAGATAGACATGTATAACTTGTTAGTTGTCGCTTGTTAACAAATTCAGCAAATATGGAGCAACATTAGCATTCATTTGGAGTCGCTTGACAAATGTTAAGTGCAATATTTGACTTCCTTGGTCTTGGTGTTTCTGGAAAGAAAAAAGAAAAAAGGACTCTTGACTGATTTAGTTTAGTTGTGGCTATTTAGAGTGAAGTAAAGTGAAGTAGTACAGTTGTGGGCCTGAAAATGAAACAAATGAGCTGAAAGACACTAAAACGTCATGCATAACTGAGAGGAACTGCAGAGTTAGATGTAAATTCACCTAACAAAACAAATTTATGTCATATGTTGTTAATATAAAATATTTATTAGAACCATTTTAAAGACCAGTTAACATACTGTCCGAATATAGAGTATAATTATACACTGTTGCCCATAAAGTTGGAGTAATTTTGTTTTCAGACACAATTCCTCTTTTTATTCCTATTTATACACATCAGCTTAATTGCGGTTTAATTTTTATTGTGATATGTTTGGAAGAGATTGATCAATAAAGTTTTGAGAAGATGAACTTTATCTATCAGGAATAACTCACATTGTCACAATCATTTCATGAGAAGAGGTAAAAACATTTTATTTCCAACTTTATGGGCAACAGTACATTTACTCATGTACTGTATAAGTACACATTTGACATACTTGTATTTCCATTCTCAGGTACTTTTACTACACTACAATATTGTACTTTTTAGCTGCAGTTACTGGCTACTTTGTAAATTAAAATTTATCATAAAAACCCCCATAAAGAACTAAAACATGATGTAATTTAAAAGGTTAAACTAGCCAAACAGTATATACAATTAAAATCTAATTGTCTGATTAACCGGTTAGTCATTTATCAGTAAACTGATTCTGCAACTGTTTTGATAATTGAAAAATGCATGTCATAACATTTCTGCTTCTCCAGTGAATTTGTTGTCAGTAAACAGAGAAATTTTGAAGTTTCGACTGTTGGAATGAAAATGATAAAGAATGAACTACACCAGCCTCCTCCCACAGTTCAGAGACATGCAGGTCTTTGGACTGTGCAACTCTAAATTGCCTGTAGGTGTCCCTGTGATGAACTGGCAACCTGTCCAGGTTGTACCCACCCTCTCACCCAATGTCAGCTAGGATTGACTCCAGCCCTCCCCACAACTCTGATAAGCGGTTATGCAAAATAAATGCTGCTGTTTAGTCACTCACTACTAGTACTTTTACTTTTGATACTTTGAGCACATTTCCTGCTAATAATTCTGTACTTTAACTTAAATAATATTTTGATTGCAGGAGTATTTTTACAGTTTCATCCTGGTACTTTTACTCTACAAGTAAAGGTTCTGAGTATTCTTCTACCACCGGTCAAATTTGGTTACATGTTTTACTGACCCATTCACCTACAGTATCTCTGCATGTCAAGAAAGGTGGTGTTAAGGAAACCCAAGCATGACAGTTACAACGCATTTTAAAAGGTCAACTCAAATACCATTGCAGTGTTCTCTCTCCATCCAGACAGCCCTGATATGATTTGCTGAGGTTTAAAAGTGCAGATGCCTGCGGTCTAAGAAAGCTATTTCTGTGCAGAAGGAAGTGTGTCAGTATCTTGGGACCTCCACAAAAACACCACATCATCACAGGAAACTGGATGTTAATACACATTGTTTGTCTCAGCTGGGCATCAGGTCAGTGGTGGATGGTGAGTTCACTTAAGAGTTGTCACGACTAAGGTTGGCAGGCTACTTAGAACAAGAAGTTCTCATTTGGATTGTTGACAGCAGTATCTGTGGATGCAATCAGCTGCAAAGAAAAGATGTATGTTTAGGGGATTTGGGCCACATAAATCATCAAAATATCACCAAAACTACCTGTATGAAACTATCTGTAGATCCTTGTCCATTACGCAGAGTCAAATCACTCCATCGTCTGGATGAACTCCTGCATAGTAAGGCTACACACAGTCAGTGAATGTCAGTGTGAATTGAATTGACCGTGTATAATACTCTAATTACTTGCTTTCAGCATGCTGTCACGTCCAATTGACTTCAAGCAGGTTTAGACTCCAGCCGAGTCGTAAAAACGTTGATATCATGCTGGAAATAATTAGGTATGCTTTATAACAGATTTTTTGTGAATAGTGTCATATCTTTGCCTGATCTTTTGCTATAATATGATACGTCGAGAAGATTATAGCTACCTCTGTTTGTCTCTAACGTTGAAATGAAAACAAAATTAGATCTATCAGAAGATGAGGTTTGTATTAACATCTTACTGAGCTCTTAAACACTGAAACAAAAGAGTGTTTTATTAAACACACGAGAGGAGTTCAACGTCTCAGTTACAGTGTGAAGGAGGAAGAATAATTGTGAGCCAAAGACCACTCTCTGTGTAGTAGTTATTTCGTCCTGCCTTAGACAAACACGGAAACTGACAGGTATAATTAAGATACGTCTGATCTGTATGTGAATCCACCATCTTACGTCTGTCATGTATGTCCTCCTCCTATTAGGCCAAGTGTGTAACGACATGCCCAAAGGAACCAATTAATTGCCCAAGAGAACGTGTATGTTGGATTTTAAGCAGTTTAAAAGGCCACCGTGAGCTTCGACAAGTGAAGGTCTTGTGAATCTGCAGAATCGAGTGAATGTGGTGTCCTGATGTTGAAGATGTAGAACAATTAAAGCAGATGGAATAATTGCAGCAGGTGTAGCAGCATTTAGTTTTTTCTTCCCTTTATCACTATGAGGCTTTGATTGAAATACGCCCTCCTTTCTCTCCATTCACTCTCACCCATCTTGCACAAAAAAGCTCGCTATCACAGTCTTTCAGAGCTGGGAATTCATAACAATTAGTATTCCGGTCAGCATAATGTACTGAGGAAGAGGACAGGTTAAGTATACGCCCTGCGCGGTGGGAGAAAATAATAAGACTCATTAGAGTCTGTCCTTTGTTTACTCCTGCTGGTGTTAATTATATATCTTTTAAAGTCATGGTAAACTATGTGTAAAGAAAGTTTCTGCAAAGCATAGCTGCATGTCATCCTCTGTGTGTGTGTGCGCAGATTAATGCTGTACAGATCAGGAACCTCTATCACGACGCTACATAAGTGGGTTGGCAGCTATTTTTGGTTTTAAGGCTCCAGTTTGTGAAATTTGGGGGTTTTATTGACTGAATATGGCAGAAATTAAATATGTAATATTCATAACTGTGTTTTCATTCATATATAATCGCTTGAAAAAAGGAATCACATATCTGTCACATCAGCCATGTTTCTGTAGCCCACGGAGAAACTCTAGCTTGCCCTAGACTAGGCCTTTGACATTTTTCACAGAAGTTTCTCCTACGCACTTGGAAAGGGAGGCTGCGGTGAGGGGTATTCGGTTGGATGCAATCAACTTCCCCACTAGATGCCACTAAAACACACTGCACACTGTGATACTGGTTGTCCAGAATCAACAATGCTAGATTCAGTGAAGCCAGACCAAGTTGAACTTTCTTCGTGATCGCAGGCCACACAGATCCTGTTGTCTGTCTTTCAGGTGTGCAGCTAATGAGACAGATTTTTAATGTTAGTGTTTAATGATTCCTGTATCCTTCAGCATAATCCTGGGAAGTCAAAGGCAGCTGTCGCCTGCAAAGATGAATAAACACTACAGTATAATACCACCATGAACATCACACACATGTGACCATAGCTCAAGAGATGAGCACACCTGGATATTTCTCAAAAATGAGACCAAGGATTGACATTATTGTATCTTTGTTAGGTTCAACTTACTGAACTTAACTTAACTTCAAATCCCTGAGAAACTTGTCGTATATTTCTCATGATCTCCAGCGATACAATTCACATTTATTCTCAATAAAGTGCCTTGGTTAGTTTGGTCTGACACAAATTTCAGTTTTATCAAGTGTCAGTTTGACTAGGATGTCATCAACCAGGATGTGATCTGAATTTGTTTCATGACATGAATTTTTTTGCGATTCATTGAACAAGGGCAAGGGTAAAAAATCAGCTACAGATGAGCTATAACCTATAAAACAGACATATCTGTCATCTCTGATCAACTCAGGAAACTGAGTTCTGTTTAAGATGGGGCATTAATATTCAAAGGATAAACATTCGATTAGTGTATAATCGCTTCAAAATAAGAATTTTTGTTACCTAAAATTAACCTTTTATCTCTACACCACAGGTCCTCTTCTACGAACTCCGCCATGTTGAACCACCATGTTTCTACAGTGGCCCAGAATGGACAAACTAAACACCGGCTCCAGACAGGATCTCTTGCGGTTATTGCAGTTTCTCCTTCATGCTAGGAAGCAGAAGCAGATGAAACAATTTATTCGCAATCAACAACTACACCACTAGATTTCACTAAATCGTACACTCTGGTCCTTTAAATCTGCTTTAACTTTTTTGGGTGCATTGCAACAAGCTGTAAACACAACACTGACATA
Source organism: Miichthys miiuy (assembly GCA_036365135.1). Classification (NCBI taxonomy): domain Eukaryota; kingdom Metazoa; phylum Chordata; class Actinopteri; family Sciaenidae; genus Miichthys; species Miichthys miiuy. The sequence continues at coordinate 11,800,526 of CM071606.1, read as the reverse complement.
TGTTTTTTACCTTGTAAAGTTGATGTGTAAGCACATCCAGCAGCATTGGCATTCATTTGGAGTTGTGTTTCAAGCCACCTGATGAATGTTTAGTACAATATTTGGCTTGCTCAGCTACTATCTTTTTTGAGGAAATAGTTTGCTTTTTAGCTGCTAGAGCTGATCCAGTGAACAAAGCACTTATTTTAACCCAAACTTTCCCCAAACCAAACCAAGTCGTGTTTGTGCCTGAATTTAAGCAAACCTTAAAGGATGTCAGATCAGAAAATGTGTTGTTCTAAAGCATAGTTACAAAGGATCTAATTTGTTGTTTAATTCTGAGGACTGAATGGCCTCCTGTGGCTAGAAACAAGGGTGATGAGAGTGAACTAAAACAATAAAGCAGTGACACGTAAAACTGAAACAACTGAAGATTGATTCAAGTTGAAAGATGCTAAAAAATGACGTGTTTTGTTAAAAATATTTATTCTAACAGGTTTTCAATTGTAGTCAAATGACAGTAGGCGGGTTTAGCAATCATAACATTTTTACTGTTCAATAACAATTCTACAATAAGCCATTAGCCACTGTGATGAACAACGGCCTTAAAACAATGCCTCTTCCAAAATCCTGTTAAAGGCACAGCCTCTCATGACTTACTGTTTAATAATTCTCTCCTATTTCTTTCAAGGCTTGAAATGAAACATGGTTTTGGTTGGATAAACAGATAAACTCAGCAAAGGCAGAAAGTCAATAAAAAAAGTCTCAAAGTGAAACTCACTCAAGTTTGTGAATGAAAGTCGAGAGTAGTTCTGCAGACAGGTGAAATCCAACACCTCAGTGCTCATAGACACTTGAAAGCAAAGCCGTCAGAGGTGGCAAGTTTCAAGACAAGACATCTGACTGTGACCCAGGCGTAGAGCAGAAGACGAACAGGACGAAGGCAGACACCAGAAAACGAAGCGGCACAAACACATAAATAAACAAATGGGAAAAGGGAGTGTGCATGGATGGAGCGATAACCCCGTCCTCCAAAAGTGACACAGGTCTGACAGGGGTCACCACGGTGGGGAGTGAGTGACAGCTTATAGGGTGCGCTGGTGGAGTTGGCTGACTGGAAGTGTGTGTATGTGTGGACGGGGAGTGCGTCACACATCAGGAAGGCAGACTCAGCTTTAACGGCCGGCTTGTTGTTTTTGTCTTGTATGTGAATATCATGCAGAAATTCAAAGGGGAACTTAGTAGTAGTGAAATCTTTTGTCATGTCCTGGTTCATGGTTTTGTTACTACTGTTTCCCTTCAACAGACATATTTTTGTGATATTCAAAAGACCAAATGATGCAGTAGATTTGATTAAAACTGCTGTAATATCTTATAGTTGGAAAATGACACCACAAAGGAAGGTGAGCCATCACCTGAGGTATCCTTCATATGCACTGTCAGAGAGCTGTGCCAGTTTAATGGTTGTTGGTGGATAATCTGTGACCTGCAGTGCTTGGTGGGTGTCCAGATTCAAATCGATCAATCAATTGATTTTACATTCCCCTACAGCTGTTTATGAAATAACAACAAAGTCACGAGACCTTCAACCATGGCAGTGATGACATCCCTGCACCCTGCAGCTGCAAAATGGCTGTAGAGGGGGGCGTGACATCAAGTGAAACCATGTTTGCCACAAAACTAACACTGCTATGTATAGCTCGGTGTCAACAATGTGATAAATCTGAGATATTAAACCGTTTTTTAATTAAAGCTGCATTTGAACATTTGGACAAAAATGAAGCAAAGCTCTTCTCACAGTTGGATATTCACATGTATCCTGTTCAGCCTTCACATGCATAGTTACAAAAGTTTTATTCTTTTCTCACAAGTGCTAAATCCAAAAGTCGTGGTTATGAGTGTCATTGGATATCAGGAAATTGCACTTTTTTATGCAACTATTTCCTCTTTTTATTTTTCCATTTTGTGCCCAGGAATCTAAAATCAGTATTCAAACTCTGAGAGCTTGACTTGTTTCTGTTCCCATATTAACTACTGCCTTATTTCCTCATTTTTCATCACACTGAACAGTTAGGTGGAGTCACCATATACACACACATAGACAGACACAGACACATACGCACAGCAGAAGAGATTTTGCATTATTTATTTTCAAATTTCATCTCTGTCTTTAGCTGTGTGTCTGTTGCCCTGAGAATCCCATTATCTCTCAATAACCTGTGAGGCGCCTGTGTGTTTCTCCAGCCGGAGACCATGATTAGTGCACAACTACCACATGCTACAGCTCACTTATCATCGCGCTGCCTCTCTTTCCCTCCGTGTCTGTCCTCCCTCGTCTCTGCACCCCTCCATCACAGTCAGGTAGTGTCTGGGACCAGCCGTAATCGTGGTAGATTGAGCTGATCTTTCAGTCTCACGCCTGGCTGAAATGGCAGATGTGAGGTTTGAAATATTTCATTCTTCAGGAGTGATGAAAGGGAAAATATTTCATAGAAAAAAAAGTTAGATAAAGAGTCCCTAATCAGAGTGCTGCAGAAAAAAATAACCATTTTATTAAGCCATTTTGTCTATAAGTGATTCCTGAATCCCATATCTATGTTTTAAAATGCCAGTTTAGTAATATAATTTCTACCTGCTGGCCTGATAATCAGGCTGAATTGTCATTTCATTTCATTTAATCTTTCATTAGAATCACTATTTGAATTGCTAAAAAAATAAAATCTGAGATGTAGGCAGTGATTCAGAGGTGTGGAACCACGACTATCAACCTGTTGCTGATACAAATGAACTTGAGAATCAAGTGTCTTGCTACAAGTGCAGTTATCAGCTTCATTTGTCTTGTTCTGAGACAGTAACACTCCTTCAATTTGACTGCAAAGAAAGCTGACAAAAGCCTACAACACTGCAGAGATTGTTGCTTGTTAGAAATGAGGGCTTTTAAGACAAACTGGCTTTAAGGTGGGGGGGTTGTGTAGTGAGTGCAGAAACCTGTGGTAATGTCTCGCTGGATTAGCTAGACTTTTGTTTTTTTCTGTACACTTGAAAGGCTATAATCCAGCAATTATTTAGCGTCATATATACAGTATAAATATTTTTACCTCTTCTCGTGAAATGATTGTGACAATGTGATTTATTCTTGATAGATGAAGTGTATCTTCTCAGAACTTTATTGATCAATCTCTTCCAAACATTTCACAGTGAAAATTAAACCACAATTAACGTGATGTGTATAAAAGAGGAATGTGTCTGAAAACAAAATTATTCCAACTTTATGGGCAACGGTGTATAATTATACTCTATATTCGGACAGTATGTTAACTGGTCTTTAAAGTGGTTCTAATAAATATTTTATATTAACAACATATGACATGAATTTGTTTTGTTAGGTGAATTTACATCTAACTCTGCAGTTCCTCTCAGTTATGCAGGACGTTTTAGTGTCTTTAAGCTCATTTGTTTCATTTTCAGGCCCACAACTGTACTACTTCACTTTACTTCCCTCTAAATAGCCACAACTAAACTAAATCAGTCAAGAGTCCTTTTTTCTTTTTTCTTTCCAGAAACACCAAGACCAAGGAAGTCAAATATTGCACTTAACATTTGTCAAGCGACTCCAAATGAATGCTAATGTTGCTCCATATTTGCTGAATTTGTTAACAAGCGACAACTAACAAGTTATACATGTCTATCTATGAGTTTCGTGATATTATGCCAGTGTTCTTACAGCTTATTCTGCTGCCAGCTCTCAGTACAGACAGAGACGATTTCTGAGAAATTGTCTTACCTAACTATTATAAATCATATTTCCTTCCTGTATGTTTTGTTTGATCGAGGAAAAAGATTGAGAAATATTGCCATAGTGCTCTGACTTGAGATATAATACATTTATCTAGGCTTTCATATGCTCTTCCACGACCATATTTAAGTTTATTAGTCAGCAAGTTTCTGTGGTTCCTGTGCCTTCAGTCATTCTCTATACTTACTGTAATATCTGACTTCAAGCCTCCACAGTCTCAGACATTCATATCTTAAAGCACTACAGCACAAATGATCCTTAATAAGGCTGTACTACCCTCAAAATATTTTGCATGGATCTCAGAGAGATCTGGTGGGATAAAATCACTCAACAGCATTTGCAGCCTTTTGTGGTCCTCAGTGGCTGTGTGGGAATGTGTGAGGCTGTAACAGGATAGTGATGTGCTACCAGTGTCTCACCATGAGCACATATAGGAAGCTGTAGCAGCGAGGTGTTTAGCCACCACATGCAAATCATCCGTCTTGCGTACCAGGGGGGATCGCAGACACACACACAGAGTCTTTCCCTTCTCTAGTAACCCACTCTGAATATCCTTCAGCTTAGTTAATCTAATTTGGGAAAATGGTAGGCAGCTGCAAAGCATATTAAAAGTATATTTATCACCAAATGTAAATGCCACAACATGCAAATGCTGTTATCTTCCTCACCATCATCTTCCTCCTGCACAGGATGCAGTGGTTATGTCATATTTATTGCACACACTCTGAGAGAACTGAGACATTTTCAGGCTCATCAAAAACACAACGAGCCTTTTAAAGACGTCTATTTGGAGAAATGTAAGAAAGAACAAATATCTGTTAGTGTCACATGATCCTCTCTTCATTGTTTAGGTGAAATGGGCCAATAAAATCAGTCTGACTGAAAATATCTCAGCTTCTTTGAATTTTACAATTTTTAATAAATTCACAACTTCTAAAGTAGTTGTACTATTATAATCATTACTTCTACTACACCTTTAGTAATCAAACAACCACTACTAGTACTTCTGCTCCCACGACTGTTTGTTACTGCTGCTACTACTATGAGGTACTACCATGCATCCCTCTCACCAGCCACATCCTTCAGCTCTTTCTGGGAAATCCCAAAGGTATTCCTGAGCTGGCTGGGTTACATAATCCCTCCACTGTGTTCAGTGAGTCTATCCCACGTTCTCCTCCTGCTTCCATGTGCCCACAATATACCTCTACAGGGAGACGTGCTAATCAGATACCTGATCAAAGTGTGGTTTACAACAATATAGTTAGTTTAGTGAAAAGTACATTCAGCTTTCATACTATGGCCAATGTTTGGATGGCTACTTTGGGAACATCTGATATCTATAAACACATATCTGCACATAAATGCAGAATCTCTATGCAAAGGAGCAAGATTTTGGCACCAGAAGCGTTTCTGCTTTCCACTTGTAGCCTGACTATTATCACAGTCATATTTGAGTGGGATTTGTTTGCCCGGAGTCCCTATGAAGAGCGAAAGAGGAGGAACAGATTGGCCAAAATGCAATCTCAGAATCCAGAGGTGACTTGGCTTTTACATGCAGATATTTGTTTATAGAGACAGCTGAGACTCTTTCTCACCATTATCATGTATCAAGCTGCTAATTGGATTACAGAGGCAGCCTTGGCTCGGATATCTGTTTTCTGTTTTCTGGATATCTGCTGGCTACAAACCAGACACGCTGGCTGTTGCCCCCAGATGTTGTCAGATGACAGCTGATAGGTACTGAGATTGGGAAATAAGTGTCACAAATTAAGAGCGTTCATAGAAACACCCATAGAAAATACTTCTACTGTAGGATTAATTACAATTTCAAAATTACTTTGGGGAGAAACTCAATCCACCGTTTTTGGGCAGGGTGCCTTGGCCTCAGACAGGGTGCTGCTCTCCAGGAGATCATTGATTTGATCTGATGAATCCAGAAGAGCTACATTATCAACAAGGGGTAAAGATGACATCAGGAATTCCCCATACCTTATACCATGCTACTATAACTTGCACTTTTCTCATTTTATTGATCCATCCACCTCCAGCTATTGCAAGTTTGAGATTGGACATTTCCGTACGTAACACTCTCTAAGAGAGGACCAAGGTCCTCTGGAAGATTATTTTTTGAAACAGGCAGTAAGTCAAATCTGCCTTTCACATGAAAACTGTACTGGCAGTGTAAGATGATGGATGGTTTCATTACTGGATGAAATAGGAGCAAGACTGCTTCTCACTTTAAAGTTGAAGGCTTTGTAAAGATGTTGCAGATTAAATGCTGTAAAACCGAACATACCTTTATCAACACCAGAACTCAGTACAGTTATTGCCTGTGAGAGTGCTTCAAATACCTTGGACTCATCCTGGACAATAAATTGAACTTTGAACAACACCCCATGGTTATCCACTAACGCTGCCAACAAAGACTTTCGACCATCCGCAAACTCAGAGCACTTTCTATTGCCACCCACCTATTGTTGCTGCTCTGTAAAAGAAATCCAAACTATTCTGCTCTATTGTCAGATCTGACTGTCTGACTTGGACTGAGCCTTGAAAGCAAAACCATTACAGTTTCAAATGATGAACGCTATGTGTTATAAAATCCTGGAACAAAATAATAAAACAGTGACACACAGGGTTTTTGCATCTTGACCAAGACCAATGTCATTTTAATGGTTAGCATTCAGTAACCTGAAAGACGAGACTGACTGACTTGCTTTGAAAAGACCCAGCTTGGACTTTTGGTTGTACTTCTTTTACCCCATTTCATCTTTCTCATGAGCAAACAAACACATACACAAGCTCACACCGTCACACTCCTTTCACCTGTTTTTGTGGCTTTTTTGAGCTCCCAATCAGAAGGTGGACTTTAGGGATGTATGGTAAGGACTGCTTGATTGTGTCTTTGAAGAGCAGCGTGTGAGCAACTATTTATGTCTGCCACAGTGATCAATGGGAGAAACAATTGACAGGCTTGATGAGAAACACACAGATCAGAGATCTGATGTCAGATCAACAACAACCTCTTCCACCCCCTCACCTCGACAGGAATAGGTATCCTGTTTTTACGTCATGCATAGCAGACAAAGATGGTTGAGGCCATTTTGAGCTGAAGAATGACAGAAACAATCAGAGATAAGGACCCCTGGGGTTTGCCAAGAAAAGGCTTCTATGGGAAACCAATTCAAGTAGCGAAAATGAACCCCCACACAACTAGAATAATAGGTCCTACTCTATCACATGTGTCTTGAAATCTGATGAAAAAAAGGATCATTAATTCAGGGCATAAAATCAAATAAAGTTAAAGTAAAGTTTTACTTCTTAACTTATAGATATTGTAAATTTTACTAACAAAGATCACACCATTTGTGTGATATAAAAGCAGGTTATTCTGATAGGCTAGAGGATTCATGAAGAATAGGATGAGAGTCATGTTTAGTGGGATGATTAGGGGTCAAGAGGAGACATGAAGGGGGTTGTATACTGGGGGATGAAGGTTCATAGGGGTTGTGAATGTACGGAGAGATGATTAGGGTTAAGGGGGAGGATGAAGGTGGGTTGGGTGCATGGGGATGAACAGGAGGCGATCAGAGTCGTGACTAGCTGAAGGAACCTGGGGGACTCGGTTGGGGGCACATCTTGATAAACTTGCTGCTTCAACATCCCACTGTGGTTCCTATAATAGAAGAATAATACTTACATATATGGAAATATTAACCCTACATGCATGCCTTTGGTTGTGGGAGTTAGCCGAAGCATCCACACCAACACAGGGAGCATGTGCAAACGCATGGAAACGACATCAGATAGCCGAGGTTCAGACCCAGGACCTTCTTGCTGTGTGCCCACAGTACTGACTGCTGAGCCGCTGTGCTGAGGGGAGAAAGGAGAAGAACGGGGCTTGGTTAGGGGGGCAGTGTCGTGAGAACTGACAAACAGGTAGGATTAGTGATGGAGGTGCAGTGTTGTTCTTTAATCTTTGTTATATAAACATAGAAAAGAGAATTTAGAGGAGAACGCATTATCCTACTGTCTTGTTCAGGGTGTCTCATGCTCGTAAGATTGAAAGGGCCTTCAGTCGAATCATAGAGGAACCCTCTTGGATATGTCAGTGCAACAGCAGGTGGTGGTTCTCCCTATTGACTTATTCCAGGGAGACAGCAGAGAGGGATGTCCTTTCTGCTCTGTCAGTTGTGGTAAGGCTATAGCTTGAAAACAAAAGCCCACATGTTCATTTGCTGTCACTACCGAGAGAGATGCACCTGTATCAGTCCTAATAATGTTGTTTTCATTATGTTAGGGTCAAAGGGAAGCACAACCCATTAGGTCACAACTGTTGTTCTCCAGCTTTATCTTTGCTAATGCGGTTGTGTTCGGTTTAGGCTCCTATTGTCATCTGAATTCGGCCCATATTGTATCACTTTGACATCAGACAAATCTGTGGTCTCTTGGGATGACAACACAGCCCATTGTTTACAGTAAAGAGCAGTACTGACAGGGTCGTCTGTTCCACCAACCTAATTGTCTGCAGGCGTGGATGAAGATGCTCTGTCTCTCTGCGATTTGGAGAGTTTGTAAAGGTCATCGCGCAAAGAGTTGATCTAAGGACCAGGCAATCGTGTTTTGTGGTGATTGAACACATGTCACAGCTCTCTAAGATGCCAACAGAGTTGTACAGCCTCGGAAGTCAGACGCAGGACAGTCAGTTATTCATCAGTAGAGCTATGGTCCTTTAACTGAGGCCGTTCTCTTCAGAGTGAAGCGTGATATTTTAAAGACATTCAATGTGTTGTTTTCCTGCCCAGTGAGACGTGATGGAGAAAAAATGTATTTACTGAAAAATGCATTTACTGACAGCTTTTTATTGGCATTAGTAAGCTACCCATTAGCTACAATTTTCTTGAAAGCTGATACAAGACAAATGGACTATGAACACTATAGTTGTTATGTGATTCCATTTGTCTTATGGCAATACATGCTTGAGTCCTGTAATTGACAACTGTTTGCAATAATGGTAGCCCTTATTGCACACCCTGTTTTACAGTGTTAACGGATAAGGCTGGTGTTATTCTATATTTTCCCTAGTGTCAAAAAATCCCATGAAAAATACAGAATATGATCAGCTTTATTTATATTATTTCATCATTTAAGAATAGGCGCTTGTGGCTTCCTGCTCTTTAATTTTGAACTAAACAGAACAATAGAAAATCAGTCATCATCACATTCAAGACTTTCTGAAGATGACCGCTCATAAAAAAAGGCTGATTAATTCAGAGTGTTTATATAGTTGAATGAGATGGGTATGTTTTCGTTAGGGACAGGAAGTTAAGAGAGGGAAGACTGACAAAGGTGGGACAGATGGGTTCTCATCACATGTGAGTCAACTGAATCATAAAATCACTTTACTTAAGCCCTTTGTCAGTCCTGAAACACTACTGAGCTGCACAGAAAGTAAGCTGATTTCAGGGGAAAAGGGCCACTAAAGAAAACATAATGGCACAATGATTGTAGTGTAGGCGGCTTCCTTATTGTCCACTACTGCGGCATCGCACATGGTTTTTGTTTTCCACAGGCTTGCTCAAGTAGCAACTCACACACTATTTCACGAGATTGATGCTATGTGATGCTATTGATGCTGTGAGCTCAAACTGATGCCCAAAATGAATTTATGGTGTCTTGTTTACCTGTGGCTGACCTATTCCTCTGTCTATTGATGATGAAGTTATTCTCATGTGGAAAAAGTTCAGATGTCACATTAAAAAAATCAATCCTTATTCTGTCAAAAAAAAAAAAAAGACCTTCCATGGTATTGCCATCTTCATCATTTTTCCTCTTGCTGCCAAACAGTAAGGATCATCATTAAAATCAGTTAGTTTGATGGATTGAGATGAATAAGGACTCTGACTGTAAAGCTAAGGAAACACAGGGCAGGACAATTGGATATCTGCAGTTTGTGTGACTTAGCTTTCACAGATACAGTAATAGCTTTCTGATTAGGTCCAGTGCTCAAAGAACTTCCAGTCTTCCACTAAGGCCTCGCTCCACATTACGCCCACTTTGATTGCTTCTCTGTCTCCTGTCAAAAGTGTGATGGACTTTTGTTAAGAGACACTGGAGCTGAGATGATAGTTTGTTTCACTGTAATCGGTTTCTGTGAATGAGTGAAATAGAGAGATCACTAAAACAGAAATTGAGCCTTGTCTACTTTATACTTTAAGAGAAGGTCTGACTTAATTATGTGGAAAATGTGCATTGCAACATATCTCTCTCACCCTGTCATGCCCTTGACACACGATACACACAGTATCCTCTGTTGTTTACTTGTCTAACAGAAAGGAAAGGTCTAGATTTCATGTTATTGTGTGACCGGTCTGAAGCCCCCTGCACCATCACTCTGCCTCCCTGGCCTCATGTCTGTGCTCCCTGTCAGACGCTGTCCTGCTGCCCTGCCACCCTGCCAACCAGACGCCTGCCTGCTGCCTTGCTGATGGAGCTGAGAAACAGCGAGGCTGACAGTCGTGGTGACTCATCAGCCCCAAATGGGTTCTCTAAAGATACCCTTAACCTCTGAAAGAACAGTACGTACACGATCAACATCCCCTATTTTGCCTCCACAAATAGAAACAATTACAGATTTGGAGACTAGCACTACAAAAGTTCTGTTTTTTTTTACCCTCAATATCTGATAACAAGCGTACGGCCTCTCAAAAGTCTTCTGAGTCTTACAATAGTTTTAGAAAGCATGTTAGACATGATATACTGACTGTCACGTTTGTTAACTTTATTTCTGTTATAATAGATTCTATACACATATTGGATTACTATAACTAAGTTTTCATAAACTGTGGTGATGAATTTTTGGCCTAATATCACTTTTTAAGTTAATATGGTGAACATCAAATGTACATACGTCCACATTTAGAGGACACACAGCAAGATTATCATTCATTTGAACTGGTGTTTGCGTTGCCTTGAAGTACTCTCCTTTAAGCTCAGTTTTGTGTTCCACTGAATATCTCAAGCCAAGCTCAAGCCAAATGTCTGGCTCGTTAGCAAGCGGTGTAATCCCTCGAGCAGCCACTTGAGGCTGGCTACAGAAGTTATGCATGGTTCCTTTGATTGACAGGCAGGTGCTGTTACAGATGAGTCGTTTGAGCACCCAGGCGATGTTCGGCCCACCTTAGGTCTGCCAATGATCCACGTCTTTGCTGATTCTTAGATTAGCCGACAGACAGAAGAGGCAGGACATGATGGCAGCGGCCAGCACCGCATATTTTGAGCTTCAAAACGCACTTCGGAAACCAATGGGTGACATCACTAATGCACTGTCCATTCTTTATACTGTCATTAGCTGTGAAATGCTTAGCTATATTGATCAGATAGTTGCTAACTTTGTTTGCCGGTTAGATAGTGTAGAGCTGTCGGGAGCCAGAAAAACTAAACAATTTGCGGACAGAAGTTAAAACTCTTTGTAATGCTGAGTGAAAGAGTTGAATCAAGTGATTCTCTCTGGCTTCACCACTTCAAGCACCCTCTTTCACGTACAAGTAGCCATTTGAGCAATCTAGGAAAATATTGATTGCTTCAATCCTTTTCTGAGGCACATAACAATTCTTCTAGTTTAGTATGTTGTCAAAAATGAATATAAATTAAAAGTTTTTATTAAACTTCTGAAGTGAAATGACGTAAGAGCGGGCACCAGGCACATTTACTTCATCAAACACACACGGGCATGTCTGTTCACAGCAGGTGTAACTGAGTGTTTTTATATGAGCACATGTGCATGTGTACAGCTGGCCTCCTCACAGATACGGCACTAGATGCCCGCCATGATAAACACATGCAGAATAAAAGAGATCTTAATTGTGTGCCTCCCTGCTGTCCGCTGAAAATATTTCAGACAGATTCTCTTAATAGATATTTGAAAGTGTTAATGGAAAACACACTCCTTATCTTGTATTTGAATTCATAAGGTCAGATGAATATTACCATCAGAGCTTGAGTCTTTTGAGTCTGTTTCTTGAATTATTATGAACTGGAGAAAAATGTTTTTTTAGGTTTAGTTATAGACTGTAAAGATGTGTTTGTGAGCTATACTACCAAGGAATCAAATCAAAATCCAAAGAATTTGCATTAAATTGAATGATATGATAATGACTCGTGAGTGATTTATGCATGCGTTACTCCTGTACAAGTCTCCTCTGTGGATGGAAATGTGCCTTTAATTAACTTTCTGTCTTTTTTTATACAGTCTATAGGATGGAGCTGTGTTTTGAAGCAGAGATCTAACGCCACGCATGCACACAGCAGTCATCACCCATAAATCTGCAATTATGACTATCAGCTAAGCATGTGACATAGTGCTGTTCAGTGATCTTGAGCTCAGCTTCTGCTGCTGTGTTTGAAGAAAGTCGCCCTTTATAATACACAAGCAGTAATTGAGGGTCTTCACTGTTAGCGTAAGGTAGGCTTACATGTAACAGGCTGCAATAATGTGTAATAATTAACAGGGTTTCCTGACAGCAGTTGCCACCCACGTTTCTCTTTTACATTAACTACAGAAGGAAAGAGAAAGGCCAAACAGGATCTCATATTGTTTGGAGGCAACAGTATGACATCGGCAGCAGAGAATTAAAGAGATAAAGATAGCAAGAGGTTGTTGTCTCTCTCTCTCTCTCTCTCTCTCTGTCTATCTATCTGTGTGTGTGTGTGTGTGATGGCTGCAGTGCTGTGGGCTGTAATAGAGAGGAGAGAACATTAGGCACACTCAACACTGAGGCAGCAGGAACTTGCAGCACAACTCCACAGAGTCCTCTCCATCTGTAATCAGCGGAGTGAGAGGGGAGTCACACCTTCTTTTTCCTCCGCAAAAACAATCCCTTTTCTCCACTGCCTGTCGTCTCATACGCACAGACTGCTAGGCAATGTAATTTCTGTACGTAGTATGGTCAGTTACAATTTAAAATACATACATCAACAAGAAAAATACAAATTTAACAAGCAGGAATGTGCAAGGAAAGGCCAATTTAGGCAGATTTGCTCGAGAGACAGAAATAATAATCTTATAAATAAAAGCCTGTTATGAGTTACAAATGGCTGCTCTTGCCTTTTCTGTGACATCACTCAAAAATGACTCATGTGATGTCTCTTTCCAACATGACGACTCCCAAACTGTACTTAACATTCAGCAATAAGCCTGCAGCTTTAAACTCCTCTCTGTGCGTCCTATCCCATCTCTAGAAATGGCCCTTCGTAATACCTGCTGTCTGTCCTCCTCGTCTTCCTCCCGTCTTGCCGTCTGTCTGTCCACTGGTCTCAGCAGGATTTTCTGTATTAAAGGATTCATCTCTGGGCCGATGGTCGTCCCCCAGCCCCCTTAAGGAGCCAATTCATGAATAAATGAATAGAACTGGCAAATGATAACAAGATTGCTCATTTCATTGCACAGCATTGTGTGTGTGTGTGTGTGTGTGTGTGTGTGTGTGTGTGTGTGTGTGTGTGTGTGTATGAGAGAGAAAGAGAGAGACTCCGATTTACTGAGTCCAATTACCTGAACTGTTCTTACCACAACTACCTCCAAACATGTCAAAATCATCAATCGTGTCAAAGAAATATCTCCAACCTGCACTTTAATAAACTGATCCACGTAATGGTTGATTTGAAGATAAGATGTGTATATCTTTAATGAATTATTTACTTTCCTGTGTTAATTTTCAAATACCGTCACTTAAATGTCACTCACTTACATCCTTCCTACAGCTACCCTGGTCTCTATGGACAAACTAGGTGGAAGTTTTTATTTATTTATTTTTACATAGTCATTACCACCCACCACCTTCAAAGGGCTTTTTTTTTTACATTTATTACTTTACTAAATATTATACAACTAAAAGAATTAGATGCAACAAAAGCCACCAGGGCACTTTATGACACCATTGTTGTCAGGAATCTAGTTTGTACTAATTCCTCGTGGAACAGAGAATAAACAGCAACTAGACCAAAAATGTAAATTGCATAAAATAAATTCTTAACAAAACTATGAGTCTACAACAAAGATAGCAGATCTGTGATGCTGTACTTAGGTACAGCTGTGCTTTGAGCTAAATGCAACAGACTGACTGACTGAAAAAATAAATGATAAAATACGTCTACTTGAACATCCATCTATTTTCCTTATTCAGGGTCATGTTAGGCCTGGACAAGTCGTTCACACATAGAGTCCAGTAGTAACCATTTATTCCCACATTCTCAATTTAGAGTCACCAATTAACCTATAAACCTGCATGTCTGTGACTGTGGGAGGAATCAGGAGTACCGGGAGCACAGGGAGAACATGCAAACTCCACACGGGAAGGTCCTAGCCACTGCACCACTGTGCCATCATTTAATATACATATCATAAATAAATAAGTAATGATTCTGTGTATCTTATGCTAAACACATAGCCTTATGGAATGTATTTAACATATATCCATGTGCTCTTATGAGGTCTACCTGCATCAGGAATGATGGAGCAGCTATAAGATGGCTGAGGTGACAGCTTAGCTACACAGGAGAGCAGCAAATAACTATTTAATTCAACATTCATCCATCCACGTTGCAAAGATGAGGCCAAGCCAAGAAAAGAGGAAAGGTAGGAGCCCTATAGGCAGAATGCCAACTCCGCACTGCAGTGATGGATGCATCCAGACTGATGTTCCTTTACCCCCAGAGTTGTCTCACAAGATCCAATAACAGTTCTAACTTTGAGCTTTGTTCAGCCTGATATGACAATTTGAATGTAACTTTGGCTAATGTGGTAAATGTGCTGCCCAGGGGTTGTAAAAGTTGCACCCGACTGGCTTCTTGATGCAAACCTTTTTTGTGTGAATCCTGGGATGACAAGAATGAACTGATAACCACCTGCATCATACAGCTTCAGCCAGGATGGCCACTGTAGTCTCTGTGTAGCCAGATAACAGAAATGATATCACTTTGCTGAATTTGTCTCTAGGGATTCTCTGAGTGCTGTTAATCAGTCAGTTTTACAAGTAAACTCAAGACTGTGAGGTGTGTAAAGTAGAGAGGTGCTATAGATCTGCATGTCATTAAACGAACAAGCACACACACTGCAGCAGACAAAGCACGCGCAAGGGAACACACATATGCTGACGGTACGGTGGAGACGCCTACTCTCTTCCTCTTTAATTGACCAAGTAATAAGGTACTGAATGGAGCAGGTGCTGGGTTGCTGTCATGAAGAAGGTCAGAGCTGTCATGTGTGTTTGTGCAATCGTTTTTGTGAGTGTATGTGTGTGTGTGTCTTCAAACATTAACATGTATTTGTTGCGGTGTCTCTGTGTGCAAGACATGCTCAAGTTTGGAGTCTGTGAATTCATTAAAATCTGCATATAAAGGCAAAGTCAGTGGGCTCTGCCATCTTGCACAGAGTTTTGGCTCTGAATGAATTAGAACTTTAATCATAGCCTGTCAATGATCAGAACAAATGGAGAAGATATTCAACCCCTGGGAAGCCTTTTTCACTGAGACTCAGACTGACGATACACAAGCAATCTACAGCCAAGCACCAGCTGTATTAGTTACATAATGGCATAATAATCCCTGTTTATAATGAGTGCACATTTTATATTTTATAATACTTTGAGGACAAATTCATATAATACTGTTGTCACTTGTAGTGGTTGGCATAGTACCAGTCGCGGTTGTAGCAGTGTAGTGTACTGGTGTCTTACTCATGGTGAATATTAAAATAAAGGTGCTAAGACACTGTTGGTATGTCCTCAGAAAGGCCTTCTCCTCCAGTAGACTGTGAATGTGGCTTTTAATTGCTCTCGCCATTATGCCCTAAAAAGACTTGGAAGACTTCAGATGAGATTTTTGTCTTTAATAAGACAGAATATAGCTGAAATCCAAAGTGGCATGTCCTATTAGCACGGCATGAAGAGACCTGGAAGTCTCATTGTGTCACTGGCACAGACTGAAGCACATTAGGTGTGTTAGTCTGTCGCTTGAGCAATCACTGAAAACTGTAAAGGGGAAACAGAGCAGATATTATCCGTCTTTCTAACCATTTCCTCTGTGTTTTTACATTTCAGCATCATCAGAACAATCAAAATTAGCAAAGCTGACACTGAAGAGGTAAAGAGGACAGCTTCTTGGTTTGTTTTTCTTAAGGAAGCCTATCCAGTTTAAATTATTATTGAATTATTGATTTTTGGACTTCATTTGTTTTTAACTTTAAAACATTTTGCTTAAAGAAAGACATTTTACATTTTGCCCAACTGAAACAGTCTTGTAATGCCACTGAGAGACTGTCAGCTTGCCTGAAGGGTGTCTTCTGTTTCTTTAGATAAAATCAGGTTATTTCAAGAAAATAGGCGATGAGTCACAGAGAAAAAAAAAAAGTGTTAAACCAATTTATGCCAATTTGGACCCTAAAAATCACTGTTTAACTATTCAGTCCTGAAACAGGCTTTCAGATTACACCCACATAGTTAGGTGTAGTTTGTAGTATAATACCAGGCTGATCTGTGGTTTGTTTCCTGGAAATGAGGAGCTTACTGTGCACTCATGTTTGTTTTTCAGATTAGGCTAGTTTTAGAAGAGTTTCCGTTTGAGCTGCTGCTACCAAACCTCAACCTTCATTCATTAAATCACCATCTGGGGAGTTCATCCCTCATTAACCTTCGACTTTTTCATCTCTTGTTTCTCAGTTGAATACTGTCTGACTGTACCAAATTATTTTCTCTGCACCACTTGTGAGAAGACAGATAACACATGGTTGTAATCTTTTATATTAATTTATCTGTCTGTTGATTTCTTCTGTCCATTTCTTTAGATCTTTCCATTGATTCCATCTGCATTGATAAACAATCTATGCAAGTAGAATTTGGCACTTAATCTGACTTCACTTGAAATCGTCCATTTACATCGACACAGAAGTTCATTATATTGATGTGATGCCATATGGATCACATCTGTTCTCATTGCATTATCTAAGGTCAATAAGGCATGATGCTGCTCATTGTAACCCACACCAGCAAGTCTTCTACTTGCTTTACACTTTGGAGGTTAAAAGCCAATCCAATTAAAACCAGTTGGCCAATAGCTATATGTGACACTAACAATATTAACAACAATGAACAATGTTATTCAAAATGCAAAAGTGAACATATGCTGCCACCCACAGTAAAAATCAATGCTAACATTTTTTTTCAATAGCTTTTAAAGGTCAACTATATCATCTTGTACAGTAACTTCTGCATCATACAGGTCTGTTTCATGCAGGCAAAGATTCCTCAGGGGCTGTAGGGATCTTATTAATGGAACTCTCTTGTCTAACTTGAGATATGATACAAAAACTTGCATCATGACTCACGCTGATATCATGAAGTATTTGTATCACAGCTCACCACTATTCCCTGATGAAAAGGTCACCGTTAAGAGCCCGTGGCTGTACATCAGGTTCAAGAATAAGCAATTAGATCTCATCTTCACAGCACTTCCTAAAATTTATCACCAGGCTCTTCTCTTCTGCTCCATGACTCTATGACTTTTTCTGTGCCCTGGGAATATTTGGCTTTATTTAGTGTCTTATTAGACATCTAATTGAAATGAACCAGTTAGAAAAGCTTCTGACGCCTTAGATGCCTCACTACTCTACACTACACAAAATATTTTCTAAAATATCTAAGTTGTCTTTGTTCATATCAATTACATTTTAAGTTTGAAACACTCAAATAAAATGTTAAGTTGTATTTAGGCACAGCAGTGCTTTGAGATACATGCTAACATATTCACAGTGGCAATGCTAACATGTAGATGTGTGTTACCATGCGAATGTTTGCCTAATAGCAATAAACACAAAATACAACTGAGGCTGATGGGAAGGTTACAATACTGAAGAGGACATACTATATGTTTCTACTAAATTTCATTCAGTTTTATCCAGTTATTGAAATAATTTCAATCAAAACCACAAATGTCATCCTTGTGGTGGCACTGGAGGAAAAGTCACCATTAAGTCAGCAGGATTCACTCTCTGGGGAACATGAATATCTGTGTAATCTAATAGTTATTGAGATATTTCACTCAAAACTACAAATGTCAACCTAATGGCAGCACTACAGAAAAAGTCAGAGAATCACCAATATTAGTAGGCTCTGGGGAACATGAATATCTGTACAAATTTTCATGGCAATCCATCCAATAGTTGTTTAAATATTTAATTCCAGACCAAAAGTGGTGCACCAACTGACTGACAATGCAGCAAAAAGACTGCCATTCGTAGAGCTGCACCTTTAGCATGGTTCAGTCATTAAAAGGACACACTTTGGTCCTGGCAAAACGTGACACGGTTAAAAATAAATTGAAAGTCAGTCTGAATAGTTCTGTAATTGTGATGGTAACAGGTGTTTCTGGAGGTGATTTTGGCAATAATCAAGCCACAGCTTTGAATAGCTGATGAAATGTGTCTGGCAGTTGCTGTTATAGACTGCTGTAGTCCACATTGTAGACCTGATGGTACCTAACAGAAATATTCGAACGACTTCTCTAGCGTTAGCATTAGCCATAACAGCTGTTGGCCCTGCTGGCTAGCCCTCTGAATGCTAATCCAAAACTAGAAATGGCAATTAGTCCGATTGGCATGCTGATCACCAGTGGAGATGCAGGAACACTGAGGAGGAGGTAGGGGGTCCTGACCTTATCAAAGCCTGAACAGCAGTAAACCTGCTCAGAATATAGAGATAGTCTGATTGAGTGTCTGTTTAATTTTTTTTTACAAAACATAAAAATTGTGCTCAGAAATGCTTTATTATTTTTGGGGAGATTTTGAGAAATAGCCAGTTTACACGTGCATACAGAGTGCCAAATCAAACTTAACATCATTAAAACAATAAAATCAATGAGCTATTATTTTCACAACTCCAAAAACACACTGTTGCATCGGTGTGCCATACTTTTTCATCGCTATATGAACATAAGCGCTTTCCACTTTTTAGTGTAAGTTTATTAGAGTAAAAATGTACTTATACTGGCCATATTCATTTTAATAAAGTAATATGACACACAAAGCAACAGTGTAGCTTGTTTGCAGTGTTTGTGGGTGACACTGGAATGGCAATGTGACTATACAGATAAAACTTGTTAGGATAAATTTATTGCTACTTTTTTATCTTTTCTTGGTACAGGTTAGGTAACCCTGAATGTCCTCCTCACATTTCATAGCAATCCACTCAATAGTTGTTGAGGTATTATAGTCTGAAACAAAAATGTCAACCTGATGAAAGCATTAAGATGAAAAGTCAGGAGATCCCCCAAAGCCATTAGGATTTATCATCTGGGAACCACGAATGTTTGTAGAAAACATTGTGCCAGTGTATTGAATAGATGTTAAGATATAGTAAGAGAAAGTGTCCAGCTATCTTCTCAGTTATTAGACTTCATCGACCATGAATAGATAAGACATTTCACTCAGGACCATGGTAACACTATAGAGGAAAAGTCTAGGGATCACCAAAATACATTGCATACCCATAACAACACCATAAAGTTGTAATAAAATATTTTTCCCTCTTCTCATGAAAAGATTGTAAGATGTGTTTATTCTTGACAGATAAAGTTTATCTTCTCAAAACTTTATTGATCAATCTCTTCCGAACATATCACAGTGAAAATTAAACCACAACTAACCTGGTGTGTATAAATAGGAATAAAAAGAGCAATGTATCTGAAAACAAAATTATTCCATCTTTATGGGCAACAGTGCATATATCAGCACTATGGCTGTCTGTACCAATTTTCATGGCAACTAACAATAAAAAATAACACCAGCTTTTTCCTTTGTTTCCCACCAGATCCAGTCTCTGATATACCCACAGTATACACTTAAAACTGCAGATTACAGACAACCTGTCATTCATAGAATAAAGCTCATTAAATTTTTACATTGAAAGCGAAGCTCCCACTCTGGTTGAACAATTACTGCTCTGGCAGGATTATTCTAAAAACACGAGGCTCGGAAAACTCTATTTCCCTGAAGCTTAGTCTGTCTAAACAAAGCTGTTGGCATGAGATAGACTTACAGTGAGACAAGTTTGGAGATCAATTCAGGGAGAACAATTTAGCCTGTAACATGAAAAGGATTGAGTATAATGATGTGGAGAGGTCAAACGTGGGAACACAGACAGAGATGGAGCCATATCTCCCTGTGGACAACCTATTTATGATAGAAGAAGAAGCAGTCATTCCTCAGTCCCCAGGCTTCCCCATGTCAGGCCCCCCAGCTGTGCCCTCACCAGGCTGGGGATCGATCTCTGCCTGCCCACATCCACTCCCATGCTCCGGACTCTTCATTAGGCCTAGCGTGCTAGAGTGGATGCTCTAATTGACAAGGGCCACTGAGAGCCAGCATCCTCGCCTGCCGCGCTTTCAGAGAAAGGGTCGCCAGGCATCAGCCGCTCACACTAATCTTTCCCATTATCCTCTGCTCTTCTGTGGGAGCAGGATAAACAGCCAGCCTGTGGTTTGTGTGTTTTTGAGTGTGTTGTGTGTGTTATATTTCTGGTTGTGTGTGACTGTATGTAAAGAGTCTTTTGGCTAATGGGAGAACAGGTCTCATCAGATCATGTGAAAAACACACATCTACGACGCAGCTCACCCTTTGAGAACATTGTTATAAAAAAAGATTTGAGCTATTTTTTCTCTTCTACGGGATGTTTTTCACCTAAACTTGCTTTTGTACTTAGCACTGCACTTCCTGTTGCATGAACAACAACTCTGGCACAGTCATTTATAGCAGAGTGGCACATAAGTACTTAAACTCTTTCTATCTGCTGCATCTGTCTTCATTGGATTGGAGCAGACTCATTTCATTTGCACTCACAGTTCCTCTGGTGATTGATATTTCTCATAGGTCTAATTTCATTCCATAATCATTATGATTGAACATTTTAATTTAGAAATTAAAGCAATTTACAGCATGGAAATAATAATTTGCGGGGTCAGTTACAATCTGAAACGGTCTAATGAGAAATTAGACTATTTTTTCTCCCTCCAACAGCATGACTGCATGACGACTCTTTCCGGGGCAGAGCCAACAAACAACGAAGATGGACCCTGCAGTCTGAGAGGGTCATGGCAGGACTCAGAGGAGGTACTAACGGGGGTATAAACAGTGTCAATGTGAGCTTTCTGTTATTTTTTACTGACTAAAATGAGACTTGACTTTTTTCTGCAGATTTGACTTCTCCACCTTATCGGCAATAAAACAAAATGAGAGTGACAAACAAATGTCAACTTATCCTTCACTTTAAGAAGTTAAACTTCATTTGTATTCTTTGTCATCATAATGTTTGTTTTTCTGACTTAATTCCAGGTCTCTCAAGTCAAAGACACACCTCGGTTGATATTTAGTGTTCAGAAATATGGATTAGATATTTATATGCAGAAGTTGTCTTTCTCAATAATACAGGGAAAATGGCT
This sequence comes from Miichthys miiuy, assembly GCA_036365135.1. NCBI lineage: Eukaryota > Metazoa > Chordata > Actinopteri > Sciaenidae > Miichthys > Miichthys miiuy. Next base: position 11,779,267 of record CM071606.1, on the reverse strand, counting down.
TTTTCAGGGTTTCTGTAACTAGATTATGATGTTTACATATGCAAACACAGATTGGATACCAACAGAACCACAACAAGAGTCTACAGTGCTTTGAACTATATGCTCACATAAGCATCCTCACAATGACAATGCAAACATGCTGATTTTAGTTTCATCTTTGTTCAGCATGTCAGCATACTCACGCTTAATTCTTTGCAGGGCCATGATTTCTGTACCAAATGTCACAGCAACCCATCCAATGGATGTTGAAAAATTTCAGTAATAGGATCAATAGGATTTATCCTCTGGGGAAAATTAACGTTTGTACAAACTTCCATTGCAATCCATTCAGTTGTTGTTGACGCACTGTATACCAGAGTGGACTAAAGTGACAATCCCAAGAGGTTTATTTCTAACGTAAGATGATATTGTAAATACAGGCAACATAAAAGAGGGGACATAGTTCTGATTTTACTATTTGAAGCTGATGATTAAACTTTTTCTGTATATCATAACAACAGTCTGTGTTTTATAATGTTGAAGGTTGTTTAATTTTGTAGGAACTGAAGCATGAGTGTGTGAAATTGTAAGATGGAATGAATTATGGCTTTCAGCACAGTCCAGTTTGAAGCAGAAGTATTGATATGGAAATATACGATAGTGCAATAAGACTTCTTTAGGGAGGAATACTGTTACTGATTACTGTTCTTCACCAGCTTTTCTCCTCTGTGAGTTGAATGACATACTATTGGGTGACTCACACTATTGGTGACTCACCTTTCCTAAATTATGAGTGTACTTTTATCATCATAAAATCTAAGGATGATCATAAAGACAAATCTATCAGAAAACACGATATAGATTCTTTGAAATCCAGAGCTGAGTAATCAATTAGTGGTCAATATTCTTGATATATTGAACAGAAAGTTAAACTTATATTTCTTTACAAATACAAAATACAAAATGAATGGAAACAAACAAACAAACAACAAAAAAAAAAAAACACAACATGGTTCTTGTAATGTTCAGTGACTTTACCAATAACACTGCCAGGTGCAGTTGTTCAATATCAGGTTTGAACAGGATGAGCAGAATGATTTGTGGGAATCTGGATTATTACAGCAGTATAAAAGATTGTTTCAACCTCGGGCAAAACGATAATCTGAATTCAATCAAAACATCAACATAAATCATAAATTATTGTGCACCATTGGTATTGACATACAATGCCTCAAGCATCACGGTGGGGGTGAGGAAACAGTGAAGAAAAAAACTACAAACATCCATCTAACTCACATATTAGACAGTATTTTCCCTTCTCAGACGCACATGTACTTCACTCTACCTCTTCTAAACCCCACCAGGAGCCAAGTGACTCTCCAATTCAGCTGCCACACAGAATTTATGAACTGAACAGACAGGTTATATCATCACCTGTGGCCATTCACAATTCAAGACTATACAGCTCAGGTAAAAACAAAAACAAAAACAAACAAACAATAACATTCAGTGTGGTTTTCATATCAGATAAAATCACTGTGAAGTTTAATTTTATTTTATTTTTGTAAAATAACTGACGGAAATAAGCAATGTTCTGAGACAGACGCTCAACCGCTCTCTCCTGCATGTCTGTGTTAATGTTGCCATCTAGTGGAGAAAAAGTAGAGCTCAACAACAACAAATGCCATCACGCAGCACTGTACTTTTTGTGTATTTTTTCTTGATCGCCTGATTGGTGAAAGAAAATAGAATGCACTTGATCTTCATCATCACCTTCTTAGCACAGATAAAGTCTTCTCCTCCATTGGTTCTTTGAAAAAGAAAGAATGCAGTACATGTTAACAACAGTTCATGGGCACAGAAGGCTTAGAAAATGTTTCTTTTTTTTAACAGGGCATCTCAGAAAATTAGTACAGGCGCAGAGCTTGGCAGGGTTTGTTATGTCTAAAATCATCTTTATGAAAATAATACGTAAAGATCAACAATACATATCAACACAAGGCGCAGGTATAAAGCACAAATGGTTGAACTGGTTCATACTGACAGCTGTATTTTGTATTTTGTATTAATTTGACCACATGGTTTGTGTGTTTGATGTAATATTTGCTTTTGATGTATGTAACTGTGTCATCTTTCAGTTTAGGTCTGTGTGTTACATTTTAAAAAATATAACTTCTGAATAGACAAATGTGTTCAAGGAAATGAGAAAAACTAATAAATGATAGACAATTCAAATTGTTACATCTCTAATTGTAGAAATATCTGTTGGATTACATTAATTTAGATAAATGAAACATCATACAGCTTTCAGGTTGTAGGTTCTAGCTTGTAAGGAGTAAAAATCCATGGCAGACATTTTGGAGTAGTTGTATCATAAATGCACTTTTGTTTTTTTTGTGTTTTTAAAGATGACTGTGGGACAAAGGAACATTCTCTAGTCTGCAACAAACATGACAAATTGCATAAAATATATCTTTAGATGTTAAAACACTTGAACTAACATCAGCTTCTTCTCTTGTATATTTATCCTCTGTTAAATAAATTATACAGCTGACAAATGTGGCAGTGTTGTCATGGTCTGTTGGGACTAATTCACCTGAGACAGATAACGCATGCAATGCAAGCTGTGAACTTTTATTCATTGTGTGTACAGGTTTCACTTCACTAAACACAAAGTCAGCTTTTTGATGAAAAGAATGATTCGCTGTATTGATATAGGAAATACATTTTGTGTTGCCATAGCTACCAAGGCTATGAGATGGAGACCTTGCACTTATTAACCAGAAATGAAACGCTTCTTCCAGCATGTCATGCTGTCCTCCGAATGGGCGAAAAAACAGAAAGAATGAAGTCTGATGTGGAATCGTTGGTGTTTTAAGACATGACAACTTTTGATTGTCTCAAGCTTCAGTCTGCTTGCATAGAGTAAATATGGTTTTCTGAATAAAGCAACTGTATGAGTAGTATTGATGAGGACATGTGAGAATGGATAGAGTGGTTTTGACAGGTAATCATCAAGGGGGACATCCTTTGTACTATTTCTTACAGTATCCTGTCTGACTGTCATACTAATGACCACTGAGGACTGCCACTGGATCAGTTATGAGCGAACAGTCTAGATCAAGCACGTCTTGATAGAGAGGAGAGCATGACTTATTTGTTTGTCCCTATTCACACTTTTCCAGTCAGTCTTTATTAAGGCTGCTCTACTATATACCTATATAATCAGCCTATATATTTGACAAATACATGTGAACTATAGTTATTTGTAAGAGATTTTAAGACTAACAATGCATGAAGTTGCATGATAGAGCTTGGTAATAGAACCTAAACTTGAGTGTTTCATATGAAAATTACAGGAAGAATATAACAGGATATTTTGTTGTATGGAATATGTATGGTATGGAATAAACCAATGACATACTGAAAGAAATGTTTGTCTTATATAGCTGTCAGTTTGGTTATATAATGTACAGTTATACATCCACCTACCTCATGTACATAAACAACCTGCTACATAAATCATATTTATTTCAGCATCTTTTGCACCATTGTGTATCTGTATCTCAAACTAATTCTTATTCTGTCTACGAATGTTGTTTATTGATAGATAGATAGATAGATAGATAGATAGATAGATAGATAGATAGATAGATAGATAGATAGATAGATAGATAGATAGATAGATAGATAGATAGATAGATAGATAGATAGATAGATAGATAGATAGATAGATAGATAGATAGATAGATAGATAGAGTAAAAACCACACTGTGGTGCATCACTGGCTTACAGTCCGAAGGGGGCATTGTTTATTCTAAATCTACTTTCAAAATGAAGTAGGTCAGCCAGGTCATTATGTTTGGCTAAAAATGTATCACAGGTGTGTCAGGTTTTATTCATTGTATTTTTCAGATTGTATAGTCAAAACAAATGAAGACAATCAAATGTAGCAGAAAATGTTTGTACTGTATTTTTGTGTCCCACTTTTTCATTCTTACAAATCTAAAATAAATGGCCAAAGAAAAATACGAACAGAACACACTGTGTTTCTAATCATTGAATAAAAAATGTTTCAAACAGTTTATTGTGTCACACTAATGTCATTAAAATTCTAGTTTCTACTTTCAGTTTTGTGTGCTAGTTGCATTATCTTTTTCTTGCAAAGAACAGTTGGTGCCAAATATTTAATTTCCTGAAACCTGTTAAATTCACCCATTTAACTGAAATACTTGTTTTTTTATTTTTTATTTTGTGTTTGTATCCCTTTGTGTAACATATTTCTCTCAAGTCATAATAGCTGTCACTCATTTGGGTGCTCTTTAAACTCGACATGTTAGTTGTCTGACTGTACTATATGTCTCCCTGTAAGCTTCTTGTACTTAAAAATAAGGTTTTTATTGATTTTAAAATACCTAAACCTAAAGCTCAGCAGTCTAATGTCACCAAATGAGCAAGGTCTCACACCTAAGAGCATGTAACTAAGTAATATTTGGCATTTCTGCTTTATAATAAACTATTAATCATTATCAAAACACTTTTTCTGACACTTGCTAGCTCATTTAACAAAAAAACAACAACAAAAAAAACAATTGCACAGATACACAAAGAAATTATGCATGACTTTAATTTTGCTTGCTGAGTAAATAAGTTAAAAGTTCAGTGTGTAGGATTTAGTAGCATCTAGAGATTGCAACCAGCTGAATTCCCCTCGCCTCACCCTCCTCTTTCAAGTGTGTAGGAGAAACTGTGGTGGCTGCAAGACTTGCAAAAAAAAAAAAACACACAAAAAAAACAAAACACAAAAGGTGGCAGTAGCTCAGTCCATAGAAACTTGGCTTGGGAACCGGAGGGTGGCTGGTTCAAGTCCAGTATGGACCAAAGTATTGAAGGTGGATTGGTAGCTTGAGGGGTGCCAGTTCACCTCCTGGGCACTGCTAAGGTGCCTTTGAACAAGGCACTGACCACCCAAACTGCATGCAGGATGCTGCCCATCACTCCACCATGTGTATGAGCCCTTTGTATGTGGTTGTATTTCGGGTTAAAATGCATGTGAAAAAAAGAATTTCCCCTCAAGGGGAATTCTTAATAAAAGTATCTCTTCTTCTTTTTCTTCTAAAGATCCAGAGACTTTTATGTACTGCCTAGAAAAGATCTTTTCACGTGTGTATCAGAGGTCCTGGAGTGACACCTCTTCCCACAACACAATCTTTGCCTCCTTCCTTTTTTAGCCCACGCCGTACGTCATGACGTCAGGGAGCAGGGGGCGGGGCGTAGGTCCGCGGGGCGGACGGCACTCGGAGGAGGGGTGCTGCTCGTTGAACGTCTGTGTCAGCCACAACAGTTTGCCATCAACCGTTGTAAGTGTGAAATATATTTGTAGTTTTAAATTCTTGTGTTGCTTTAACGTCGCTTTTGTGCGTGTGTGTGATGTGTGCTGCGTCCCTGTGCCGTGATGAAAAGTTGTTAAGAGTGTCGATGTAGATATTTCATCGTTAACTGCTCTCCACAATGATAACACTAACGGGACTGTCAACCTGTGTCCGTTAACACACACACTGCTGCTGCTGCTCACTGACAACACTGACTGCCACCCAACTAGCTCCAAAATGTCAACGACTGTTAGCTTTAAACATGTTGTTTCATAACACACACGAAGGCTCGTTTTTTAGCACTTTAAAGTAACGTTGTGTGTTACTTAACGGAGACATTTTTAGGCTTATCTTTCGTAACGGTTGCTGTATTTCATCTCCTGTGGTGTCACCATAGCGTTCATGTGCGGGTTTTCTACTGTCCTGCTTCAACAACTAAATGTTTAAATTGTTGTGGAATATTCTAGTTATGTACAACATGTTTCTCATTGCCTATAAAGTATGAAAAAACTGCAAAAACACACATATATAATTCGTGTTATCTGCTCTCATATGTCTTCTAGTTTTAAGGCAGAGTAAAAGTTGTGAGTAGCAGGTGTGTATTTCCAGTTATCATGATCCTATTCACTGTATTAATGTGTGTCTGTGGCTTATGATATTAGCCAGGGCCCTGCAACCTACACAAGTTTTAATAAACCCCCCTCACCAGGGTTCATTTTAGTCTCAATCTGATGGGCTGGTAAGGATGGACATCCTCAGCCTCATTAAACCTGATGCCTCCTCTTCTCAGACGAGCGTTTTCTTTCTTGCAGCCTGTTATTATCAGTGTCTGGGAGACAGACACACAGACACACAGACAGGCATATGCACCCTGGCACACGGGCATACAGCAGCACACAGGCAGACGCAGAGAGCCCAATGTGCCAAGGAAGCATTTAGAGGATTACAGTTTCCATCTCACTTTCTCTCTCTTCTTTGTTGAAGACCTGTGGGCCTGATGTAGCAGGTTGTCATCATCTCTGCAATGAAGGAAATCCACTCCAGCATCATGATTATCAACTGAAGGTGTGTTTTCATCCACTTATACTCTACTCTTATATTCTAACTGTTTCCATCTCTCTCATTGCTCATCTGTGTCTGTTTTTCTTTATAACCTGAACTGTATGTAGACAGTTGACATGATGCATCCTACTATCTGTTCAGCATACTCTGCTAAGTGGCTGGGAGCTTGGCTGCCCCTTCAGGGCACTGCTAACGCAGCCAGTCATCTCTCACTCCGATGGTCAGACCACCACGATGACGCTACCCTCCTCCTCCTCCTCCTCCTCCTCCTCCTCTGCACTCACATTGTGCCTTCCCCGTCAGGAGCTGAGCTCAGAATTGAGAGTCTTTGTACGAGTCTAATGTGTTTGTCTATATGTATGTGTGTGTCGTGTATGCTCAATGCTTACAAAACAGATCCTAAAGATGGGAGTTTTCCCGTCGTGTGATTTGTGCTCAGCTTTCATGCAACACTTCAACATCGGGTGGGATGAAGACGTGCTTATCCACGATCATATCACAAGATTAACACAGCTTGCTGTATGCTCGTCTTGCTCTCACATGGGGCTGATTAATTGGCCGCGTGTACAGGATAGGCTGCATTTCTCACAACATAGCTGCAGACGCAGGATTAGAAAGATGACACGAAGTGGATTATAGTATAAGTTAGACATCTGATCGCTTTTATTTACCATATTGGTCGAGACTGTGAAGACAGGAAAGGAAGATGATAAAGATTTTTGATAAGATGGTACTGCACAGTGTATGTTTACAAGGAGTCTCCTATAGACTGTCTGCAATCTTCTGATTGTTTACATTAGATATAGTGAGTTATGCATGTTAATGTGTGGATATGTACGATTTAGAGTTTAGTTTGTAAGAGATAACGCAGTGAAGCTGTTTAGTAAAATTCATGTCATGCATGAGTTGTCGTTGTGCAAGCCAATGATATGTCTCAAATAACTGCAGTTTAAGTTGTTTTCACGATCAGTGTGAACAAATTGTTTAGGAAATTATTGTGTATATTGAAATAGGTAAACATCTCCTCTGGCTGCTCTGATTTCTCCCCATAATTCAAAGACATGCATCTTTGGTAAAACGGCCTCTAATTTGCCCATTGATGTGACTGTGTCAGGCTTCTTTTTGTTATCTTGGTCATTTTGTTATTCATTTTTCCCCAAACAAATGATGTAAATATGTTCGTTAAGGGATTCAAAAGGATTCACATAAGCTGTTTTTTGACCTTTGGCGTCTCAGCATCATTCAGACAGTGACTTGGCTCTGTTCTCTCACCCAAAGGCCAACCGTGGCTAAAAAGGAAGTGTTGTATCTCTGAGAGGAAACACTCTTTCCTCTCCTCGTTCCCTTTCTCTCTTGATGTCTTGTTGTGTCCCTTGCACTCTTTCTCTCTCACCTTCCTCTTGCAGCCAGGCTTTGCTATATGAAAGCCCACAGGGTAGCAGAGGTGTCATGGTGCAGCTTAATTTAGATGCCACAGACTCAAATCAGTCAATGTCTCTGCTGCATCAGTGTTTTTGTTTTCCCCAATGCCATCAAAAAACATGTACAAGTAAAACATTTAAGTGTACCATCCTGCTTATCGTGTAACTGTGGACAGACTGGGTTTATTCTCTCCAGTAGGACTGACTCCCACACTTCCAGGATGAAGGTGAAATTCCTTTGTAAAAGCTGTGGTTTCTAGTGGCAACGAGCTGCCTGCTTCCCTCTGATGCCTTCCTGTTTGAAGACAGTGGCAGAGGTCCATGTTTTTACTATTGGAGGATAAGTTAACAATTTTTAAGTCTGTCTCAAAACAACAACGAGCTGCCCATACGAACACTGAAAAAAGTTAAATAGACAGTCCTCATTTTACACGAAGATATATTTTAAAGTTCATCTGAAGTTTATCAAATCTGATTTAGACAAATTAAGGTAGTCTCTTCCAAAGTTAGTCATTTTATTATACATATTAAAAATACTCTGTGCTGCTGAGCACGACTAAGAAAGAGAGATTTATGTACTAAAAAGGCTGTAACTTTGGATGATCCTGATCCTGTCTGAATGCACGCTTAATTGGACAGTACACTGTACAATATTAGCTATAAATATGCAATATTGCACAAAAGGAGGACAGTGGAGTTTTATTCTGACTAGTACTATGTTATGCATTTTCATCTTCTTCTTGTCTTTAAAGGATCGCTGTGTAGGATTTGGTGTCATCTAGCATTGCAGTTGCTAATTGAAACCTTCTTGCCTCACCCTATCTATCTCACCCTAGCATGAAGCAGAAATGTGAGAAACATGAAAGACACTATCTAGAGCCAGTGTTTAGTTTTCATTCTGGTCTACTGTAGACTAGGTTCGACATAGTGAACAGAGTGGAAAAGTACCTGCATACTAATGAAAACACACATATTCCATTTCTGCTATTACTCTGTAAATATAGCCCCCTAAATCTTGCACACTGGACCTTTTAAAATTGCAGCCTTTGAGGAGAGGATATTAAAGGTCAGGAACAATATCTTCAACTTAAATCTTCTCTCAGTGTAGACTTGATATTGTTGACCCTCAGCATACGTGTTGAGCTCAATATTAAAGTAGTTAAAGCCTCAAGACCAGAGCTTGGATGTGCTGATCCCCTTTAACCCCCCTAGTGGGCTGTAGAGGTGTCTGGTTACCTGAGCTCAGAGATCTGACTGAAGAGTTATTTAAATAGGTGACGATGCTGATGATTTATATCTGACTGCGTAAAGTTGTTCTCACCTGCTGGCACCACAAAGAGCCAGATGCCCTATGACCCAATAACCTGGCAGGTTTCTGTCTTGAGTCGCACAAAGTATGTGTTGACCCTGACATGCATTCCCTTCCTCATCATGTCTGTGCACCTTTAACACAATCTCTGGTATGAGATTTCAGCTGGCGTGTCGGTGGTTTCCAGCCTGTTGACAGTTAATGATGCGCTGCCAGTGCTAGTGGAATATGAGCTACGCTGGCCAAGTTTGAGCACTGGCCACCGTTAAACACCTCTCAGGTTAGTAAGCGAAGACCACTTTGCAGGGTTTCGAAATGTATGACATACTCATGCCTCCTCTTGTCCCCTGGAAACCCCCAATATCTGTCTTACTAATGAACAACAACAGAAAGAGGTCCCCAATACTGCTGCTATCCATCAGGTCAGACACATTAGGTTTTCACTTAGCGGCGTTGTAGTTGTAGTCAACATGGAGCAGTATCTATGGTCAATTATTCATGAGGACACTTCCTGTGGTTGAGCACAGATACAGAGATGTGCCTTAAATAAGGCTTCCCTCGTAAACGTGAAATAATATCGCAATAATTCAGAGTATTTCTGCGATAACGATACCTTGACAATATGATAAAATACTCGCTACTGAATACTGAAATTTGAGCTCTCTTTATGTTTTTTTTGGCTCTCCGCAGTGGTTGCTTCTGCTTTAGGTGATGAAATAAGTTTGTTGTGTTGCTCCATTTTCTTTTCTCCCTCTCTCTTTACATATTAATGCGTCTGTTGTACATCTGATCTTTTCTAACCAAACCACTTCCACACTTCAGCCACTTCACTTATGCCTGCCCGCTCTCTGATTTGTTCACTGTCCAACCTGTCTGTACAACTGATACTACAGAGATACATGTGATGTTTACCAGTGCTTTACACAAAAGATAAACATAATCGTTCCTCTGTGGAGATGAAATTTAAATAAACTGAGTCTCTCTGTTAGTTTGTCTTTGCAGCCTCCCACCTCTCGCAGACTCTGTAAGTAGTCTTAGATGAATCAGACTTGCTTCACACCCAATTTACCACCTGTTGTTCCCTTTGTGTGAGTGTGTCTTGTGAATATGTGTGCACTTGTGTGTTTTCTATTTGTTTTTGGTGCGATCAGCATTTTTGGATGAGTGGTGGCGGTGGTAATGAGGGATGTAGTTACAGATTGTCTCCTGTTGCCTAAGAGATAAAATATAATAAGAGGTATAATAAGAAGTATTAGGTAAGGCTGACTTCCACATCTACACTTGAAGGTTTTGACTTATTTAAGCTTGATTAAAATTATTTGAGGAAAGAATGTATCCAGGTCAGTGTGACACAGATATCAGGTGTGAATCAGTCCAATAATAGCCTTTCTGGCTGCTGTACAAGCAGACAGCACTTTTCATTCTTCAACTCTTGAATACAAGTCTGCGGTGTCATTAGGCAAACACGAATGTTTGTTTTTTTATGTCCGCATGTGTGAGTAAATGATTGCGTGTCTTCTGGTTTGTCCTGTTCCTGGAAAGCTGAGCGCAACTTTGGCAGCGGGGCCTCCCTGTCGGTTTCATCTTGCACAATAGGACGTTGTGCCTGCCTCTGTCAGGGAACTACCTGCCATTCACCTCCTCATTTAGACACACACTGTGCTGAGTGCCCGAGCTGAACCCGACACGGCCAGGCGAAACACGCCTCGGACGGATGCCTTTGATCCAGTCTGGCCTCTTTCACTCCTTCTGTAACCCTCTGTCTCGCTTCTCTCACTTACCCCACTGTCTGATACAAAGAGTTGTGTCTCTTATCGCACTCTTCGCAGTATGCTGAAGTCATCTCCTGCACTGTCACAACTGACACAACTCTGCTATGCCCTGCCTCCCTGCACACACACACACACACACACACACATTGTACAATGCCACACACACACACAAATAAATACAATAACGATTGTTCCTGTTTCCTGCCTATGCTGTCATTATGCAGCTGCTGAATGAGATACCATTTTCCATTGGTTAAAGACAACACACACACACACACACACGTGCATACATATGTTCATTTTCACACAATAATAATTCCCACTAAGTCTCTCGTTCTCTTTCCTTTTTTTGTCTTTGTCTGATTAAAAAAACAAAAAACTGAAACACATATTCATGCACGCGCTCACACACAAACATTGGTGCCAGAACTCTCTGGCCTAATTCCCCTCTTATTGATGTGTGTCTGTCAGTGAAAGAAGCGCAGCACAAAGAGCAGCGATGGGCCTGTGTGTGGCTCAGAGAGAACAAAGAGTGGTCTATTCCACACCAGCTCTCAGACTCTTCTGGAAACACTGCATGGGCTTGTTTAAGCTATGGCCATATTTTGAGTTACACGACTGTATGTTCAACAATGAACAACAACATGGCTGCTTCAGTCTGAAAGAGCACGGGCCAGATTGACCTCCACTCGTCTTGGCCATCCCTTGTTTGTAACTCTTGCATGATTTGCATGAAAATATTATGAGTTTAAACAGTACTGATACATAATTTATCTCATGTGATGCTCGATTGCAGGTCTGTCTCCTTTGTCACAAAGCTATTTGAGTTGTCACCCTCACCACTGTAACGCTGGCGCTTAATCTCCTTTTTAAATAATCACCTTTGATTGTGTTCTTTGTTCAGTAATGATAATGGACATCTTCATCAATGTAATCTTTCTGCCTGAATGAATCTGCAGCTTTTTTTTTTACCATCCAGAGAGCTAAAGTGAACAGTTACAGGGCGCCGTGATTCGTTGTTAAACACTAGCACTTGACAGAGCTCGTTTAAATGAAGAAAAGTAATGAAGAAGTTGTAGTAACAAGATGCTTACTAAGTATTTAGCATGATAACTCTTCATTTCATTAAGTTGGATCTATAATATTAATTCACACATGCCTGCCCCTGTGCGGGAAATGACAAATTGCCAGTGTGAGCTGTTTTTTTTTTGTTTTTTTTTCACCCAGTCTGCCAGTGCCAGAGCTCTGCTGAGCTTTCACCATCTCTCTAGTTTAGCTGGCCAAAGACAATGACAGCAGCGCTGGACGACTGGCAGCTCAGCTGAATGGAATGAGCTACATAGCTAAGGACAAGGACATGTGTGTGTCTCTGTGTGTGTATGTGTGTGTATACGAGGGTATGAGTGAGGGTGACTCAGTTCCAGAGAGGTCGTTGTCCATGTGGTCGTTTGTAATTCACCTTTGACTGTATTATTGTCACGTTTCTGAGAAACATGCTGACTCACTGAGGCTCCTGACCCCGGTTGCCACTGACACCTGTTAATCACTGATAATCACTGATCTGTTTCAGTGGTGGACAGGGCTTAAAAACACCACAATACACCCACACATTGGCATGTTTCCGAGGTTGATCCAAGGAACAAGTGAAGAGAGATTTTCCTGATGGGATCACCAGAATACACGATTACAGTTGTGTTAAAATTGTGTGAAGCCTCCATTATTTGGGATAAAAAAGGATAGTGAACGTGATATTTCTTTGTCTTTAAGATAATTTGTCAAAACCAAAACGGGACAGAACAGGACTGTCGTCATTCCTAGATCCGTCTGGTGTTTGTTCTTTTGTGTCATCACCTCATCAAGGTGGAACGACAAGCTTTCCTTAAATTAAACAAAGATGCAGGACCTCTCACACATACACCAGCGTACGCATGAAGTCTGACAGTGAAGCCTTGTCCTCTAAAGACTCCTGAAAGAGGATTTAGTTTGAATATAAAACCGTAGGCAATCAAGAAAACATCCAATCCAGCATTGGGATCATCCTAGGGATGAAGGAGGGGATTTACAGACACAATGGGAGGGATGGGCACCGGGGTCGGGACAAGGCTTCAGGTTCAGCTTCAGCTTCAGGACAGGATTAACTTAGGGTTTACCCCACCACTCACTCGCTCCAAATCCACAGAAACACAGTGCTTCATCATAATCAATTACACTTGACTGTGACTGCCAGAAAATGCCACTTGCTGTCTCAGTGTGAGCATGCACATGCATGAATGTGTGTTTACATGGCTGTTCACCTTCTATGGTAATGCAGGAGGTTCATAGAAAGTTCAAGAAAGAAAGGAAAAGGAGAACATTTGATTTAGAAACCGATGCTCAGTCATGTAAAATAATGTTAATTACTTACATTTTGTTATTATTTTTAGGTGCTACAAGCAGATTATGTATTATTGTATATTATGATACCTTAATGTCATTGTTTCATAGTAGACTGTATTTCTACCGAAAAATATTGAAATATATAGAAGTATTGCCCAGCTGTAATCAGTACACGCTGTGTTATTAGTATGAAAGACACTGTGCCTACCGGTTGACAGCACAATATTTTAAGAGCTCCAGGCAGCAGTCAGCTAGCAGGTGACTTAAGTGAACCTGCTCAACACCTGTTCTCTCTCTCTCTTTCTGTCTCTCTCTGTGGCAGGCAAGAGCCTCATTTAACTGATTGACATCCCCCATTTTAACACACATCCTCTGAATTAAGCGCGTTTATATCTGCTGATCTGAATCTGCCCTTTGAACAGAAAAAATAAGACAAGAACCAGATTCACGATCAGCCCGAGGAGAAAGTAAAAGCTGCTGTGTGAGTGTGTTTGTGTGCATGAATGCGCCTTTTCTTGGCATTAACAGTGTGGCCATTGTAAAAAGCGATACGCTACCTGCAAGCAGCTTCGTGCTTATTCTCCTTCTGTCTCTGGACCTTGTGTAAAACAGCTGATTGTATTCATAGCAATCTGAATCAAGCCATCACAGCTTCATTTGCATATATTACGTTCTTGCAGTTAAAAGAAGTGTGTGTATGTGAGCCTGTGTGCCTGTCTGTCCAAATTTGTGTTATTCTTCATGACATTACAGTGTAGCTGAAGGAATATAGTTTGAGTATATAACCGTCTCTCCCCAGGGCTCTGAATGTTCCTGCCTTGCTTGTTTTGCTGCCCTCAATGGGAGCAACTATTGATGCTGCAGGGAGGCTCAGGCCAACTGCAGCTCTGTCTGTGGTTCTGTCTCTGATGTGATCACCTTTCGACCAATAAGGTTCCTTCTTGAGAAAGTCAGCTTGTATATCATCAGGTGTCCCTTCTTTAGGGTTTGTTGCTGAGTTAGATTCAGCCAGGCAGCGTGCAAGGCAGCGTGCAAGGCTGCACGAGGCATTTGTGTTGCATCGTGTTTTGTGTTTATGACACTGCTCTGTATGTTGTTTCTTGTGCGGAAACCCTTTTCTCTTGATACCGCCACAGGTTAAGGAAGAGATGCCCTTGGGGATACTAAATGAGCTCCTGAAGGAACACACACACACAGAGCTGTGTCACACATTATCACACATGCTCTGTTCAATGCTCACGGTGAAAGCTTGAAGTTTTGAATCTTCATATGATTCTCTGTTTTTCTTTCTTTGGTCTGCCTCCCTCTATCCACCTTCCTCTCAGGTAATCCACAAGAGTGAGTCACACTCGGCTGACAGTTGGGCTGATGGTAGGTGGGTTTTTCTTCTTCTGATGTGAGTCATTATCTCTTTGCCTCTGTCACACCTCTATTCTTCTCCGCATCCTTTCCTTTGTTGTACCAGCCTCTGTGCCTTTCTGACTCTATCCACCTCCAGGCTGTTGTTTATTTTCTTATGTGCATGTGCCTGCTTACTTTTGAATTCATTTATGCTTCATTGTGTGATCTTTGTGTCATGCTAGCTAACCCGGATCCAGTTTGTTTTTCTTTTAGTACATGTATTTGTTCATGAAACATTGGCCTTTTTAAAATGTAGAATGATTCAGAGGCTGGGCACAGCTGTCATTGAGGCAGCTTGAAACCATCTTCAACTGATGATGACAGTATTTATCCTATTTTATATTTTAAGTTAGTTAGTAAGTTCCTAAACTCTGATTACTGTGCATTCACACTTTTCCTCCATTTGCATGAAGTTTCAAAGATGCAAATGATCACTGGTTAAAATGAAGATGAGTGATAAGTGAACGTTCCAGCCTCTCATAATCAATCTCTCTCTGTGTGCTAGACCAGCATGGCTACACGTTCCTGAATCAAAGATGCATGCCCCCTCTTTGGATTCATCCCTTCTGACTGCCACTCAGCCAATCAAACCCTCCATCAGACAACCCCACCTCCACTTACTCTGTTCTCTACTGCTCTACTGTTTTCTAGTCTTCTCTCCATCAGTCATTGTCCTGGTCTGAACCTTTTGCATGTAGAGAGAGAGAAGTGTTAGCCGACTGTTTAATAGGACAGTTTCTCCCTGCTATTCATGAGAGGTCAGCAGGGCCATATGCAGCAGGGGGATGATAGTGAAAGGAAGCCCGAGGGGGTGGGCCCCATTTCAGGTCCTGGGGCTAGAAGAGAGGCAGAGGGGTCACAAGGCCCAGGCTTGAAGAGGGCCTCATCGCAGTCAGAGCATCCCTCCTTCAGTAAGATGAGCCAAAGCGCCAGGGAGAGCATGGGGGTTCTTGGCCAGGGACTGAAACAGCTGTTCCAGCAGCAGCGTAGACGCCTCTCCCTCTCTCGCTCCATCATCCCCTCCTCGTCTTCCTCCTCGTCTTCTTCTCTAGTGTCAGCAGGTGGCACCTCACCCTTTGCCCCCGGAGACGCCTCGGGGCCCTCCTGTCCTGAATCTGACCACCTCTCTGCTCCTGTGGTTCCCTCTGCAGCTGGGCGGGGCTCAGTTGCTGTGGGAAAGATGAGGCGTGGGACCAGCCTCCAGAGCCGACGCAGTAAGGGACCCGGGTCGGGATCTGGGAGCGGAGACCGCGATCCTCTCCTCAGAGGTAGTCCCCAGGTCCCACACCGACGCAACACCCACGATCCGCAGCAGCATACCAGCCGTCCACGCTCCTCCTCCACCACTGACACCACACCTAGCAGCCCCACCCCTGGATATGCTGGTGGTGAAGTGGTGCTATCATCAGGATACCAGTCCACGGAGGAGACGGACAGGGTAAGTGACAGCAGCCGTGAATCACATTATCACTGCACAGACTGATCGATGTGTCTCTTTTACCCTTTTACTGATGTCAGGCCTTGTTTGTCAGTGAACTGTCAATCAAAAGCTGAGGTTCACCTTGCTGCTGTTGTAACAGTCCCTGCTGTATTAGCTGTGAATGCAGAGGAAGGGTCTTTATTACTGTCTGCTAACTATTGATTAAGTGCAAAGATATTTTTATGAGTGAAAACATCTTTATCAATCCAAGCCGAAGTCAGATATCTGCGGTGCAGCTTGCTGCAAACACACGCATACACACATAGATGCACACAAATAGATAACAGATATAGGTTCACAGTTCTTTAATTCTATCATCATTTCCTCTTGTTCATACCACTAACAGATCCCTTCCTAACATGTCTTCAATGTATGTAATGGCAGACAAAATCCACATTCCTCACTCTGTGCAAAAATGCAATCAAATGTTTATTTGAAGTTAATACGAGGCTTCAGTAGTTTGCTGAGTCAAAACAAGTGAACATCCTGGGGTGGTGTTTAGCTCGGTTGGTAGAGCAGCTGCCCCACGTGCGAGGGCTCAGTCCTTGCTGCAGAAGCCCAGGGTTCGAATCCGACCTGTGGCTCTTTCCCGCATGTCTTTCCCCGTCTCTCTCTCCCCACATTCCTGTCGCTCTGTCAAAAATAAGCTTGAAAAGGCCAAAAAAAAAATCTTTAAAAAAACACACACACAAAAAAAAAAACAAGTGAATATCCTTTAAGGTCTTCCTTCTTTCTAGTATCAGATTCCCTCTTAATGTTATCATCCCTCCATTACAGACTAGCTTGAAACATGGTCCAGAGAAACAAAAAGAGGGAATTTTGTACTAAAATGACTTGATTGACCAACGCAGACTGCTGAAGCAGCTCATAATAATTTCAGATAAACTCTATAATATATTTTTGCGCAGAACAAAGACTGTGGATTTCGTCATTATCATTAGAAGCACAGGGATCTTTTAATGACTAAATTATAAGGAGGAATGAAAACCTGTTTTATTATGCATACGGGCATCGGATTATGGGTTTAAGACAAACATAAAAAAAACTGTGACTCTTTAAAATTGAATGACTCTTTGAATAGTTTTGGTCTAGGCTTGTAGTAAATGCTACATCAATGTGCTTTCAAAGGCCTTCTTTTGGCAGTACTTATGTATACTATTTGATATACATTTGACATTTGATTGCTATCCAACTGATGTGTGAGTAGCTCTGCCTTTTTGTGACACCACAGTGTGTTTAATCCAGATATTAAAAGTAGTGTAACTCCTTACCAGAATGGAAAATAAGTATCCCTAACCCTTTTTTGTTTGTGTGTCAGTACTGTTTTGTTAAAACTCCACAACCCTTTACAATCAAATCTTTTATCCTAAATTTTTGAACCACCTTAGATCTCCCAGACTTCAGTTTGTCCCGTCTGCCACCAGAGGTCGCTGTCAGATCACCTAACCCGCTGTGAGCAGCACTGGGCTTGGTTCATGTGGAGGTTGTGTTTGCATTATGAGCACATGTCAATAACCGACTGGACTGATCTTTGGATTACCAAAATAAGTTGTGCCAAGGACTGTATGAGTGTGTCACAAATGGAATAATGGCTGGATATCAATCCATTTGTGGGCAGTCTGGAGTAAGTGTGGACCAGTGGGTGTTGATATCCATGTTAACTGACAGTTAATCTATGGGCTGAATTTAATACACCACTTCCTGCAAAATCCTTCAGTCCTGTGTGAATGACCTCACCTGGGATGACGAAGCAGGGCTGAAAGCCAGACATCTGTGCTCCATTAGTCCGGGTCCGCTGTGATAAACGACCACCAACCTTTGAGTGCTCTGTCGCTCGCCCTTGACAGACATGATAACCTGCCTCGCCCATCTCCACCTAACATCACAGCTCTGTCTATGCGCGGCAACACAGCAATGTCATTCAGGTCATCCAAGCAGTAACCGTGGTTACCCCGAAACTTGCAGCTAGCTTGCCTAGAGCTACGCCCTGCTTGGGTTGCCATAGTAACAGTGTGGCGGTCGACC
Source organism: Miichthys miiuy (assembly GCA_036365135.1). Taxonomy (NCBI): domain Eukaryota; kingdom Metazoa; phylum Chordata; class Actinopteri; family Sciaenidae; genus Miichthys; species Miichthys miiuy. Next base: position 11,761,070 of record CM071606.1, on the reverse strand, counting down.
TTGGAGGTGTGTGACATCCTGCTGTTAGCAGGTCGAGGGTTGCATAGCTTGTCTAAATCTGAGCGTGTATCAGGATTTTTTTTCTTTCAAATGACTCTTTATTTTATTTTTCTCGAAAAATTTCCCTCCAGTGTTCCCCTTTCCTTTTCTTCCTCTTTTCTCTGTCTTCCCCTGCCTGTCTCTCTCCCTCTGTCCCTGGAGAGAGTTAGTATAGACAGTCAGCTGGTCCCTCCTCCTCTCCCATGTCCCCCTCCTCTTTCTCTACCACCACCACCTCCTCTTCTTCTACCCCACCCTTCGGCTCACTGACAGGAAGCAGGAGGCAACCTTGCCTTGTCCTATATGAGTGAGAGCTGAGCAGTGGCTGTGCGTTGTGTGTGAATGTGTTATATCAGTGCTGCATTTAGAAGAGGATGTGGAGTTGTGTGTGTAAATGTGTGACCACTCCTCGTTTCTGTGTGTGTGTGTGTGTGTGTGTGTGTGTGTGTGTGTGTGTGTGTGTGTGTGTGTGTGTGTGTGTGTGTGTGTATGCATACTGGAAGGTATTTGTGCATTGGCAGCCATGTGGTGTGAGCATCTTGTGTGAGTGACTGTGTCTGGGAGAGAGAGAGAGAGAGAGCTCAAGGGATCACTGTGAATACGAGCAGAGGGTAACACAGCTGAGCTGTCTTTATCTCTGCTTGCTCTCCCGTTTTTTGTTTTTTTTTTCATCTCCCCCTCCTCTCTCCTTTTCTCTCTCTCCTCACTTGTGTTTGCATAGTAGACGAAAGCGGCGTGGACTAGAAATGTGTGTGCACATGGATGTTTGGAGAGGAGGGTAGCCTGTGTACCGTCAGTGTGTGTGTGTGAGTGTGTGTGTGTGTGTGTGTATGTGTGTGTGTGAATGTACACTGTACAATGTGAGGTGGTGTGGAGGGATATCAGTGGAGAGGAGTAGAACAGGGGTTCCAGCTGTGAGTACATCAGTCAGTCAGGATGGTGCAGCGCTTCAGTCTTCGTAGACAGTACTCCAAGGTAAGCTTAAAACACACAGACTTGTTTAGTCATTAAAAACATGTCTGAGTCTTCCCATGTCCATGCTGCAGCTCCATTCATGGCTAAAGGCACAGTTGTCTTTTCTGCTGCTGGCAAAGTCTTGTGATGGTTTTATAAATCTTTTTCCACCTCTTTGTCTATCTTTCTTCCTTTCTGTCTTCCAGCTAGTTTGTATTGTGCCTAGAGTTTGTATTAAAACGTTAAAACTGACTCTGTTGTCATAGTTACTATCCTAGCATATCAGACACTTAATAAATGGGGACAAAACATTGTTTTCACAGTTGCTGCATGTGAACTTCTTTTAGTATACAGAGATTTTTCCCCTGAGTTTCTGAGCTGCTTTTATGTAGTTTTATGTGTACAGTAAGTGAGCGGTCCGTCTTTGCACTTTATCTCAACTCTTGTTAAACAGTAACCCGTGCTCAAGCAGAGGTTGATCAGAGCCGTGGCCAAGGGATGTAATTATTGGAAAACATCTTGTTTGATTATTGCTGATTGGGGAGCATTTATGACTCATTTTCAACAGGCTAGTTTACAGTGCTCTACAACAGTCCATGAGTTTGATATATCTATCCCCTGGTGGTAGTGCTGCTAAAGAGAGTAGAGGGGCTGTGTTAAAACTCAGTATTAGGTCTGTTAAGAGCTTGCTGTTCTGAAGCTGGTGCTCAGCCTGTGGGATACATTACAATTAGCTTCTGATTAATTGATTTACCAAATACACCCTCTCTATTCATATTTAATTCTGTGCCAGTAGATCTCCATATTCCTGGAAGCACTGACATGTACGCGCACAAACACAAACACATGAGCAGACAGAAGCACTGTCTCACTTTCAGACTGGAGGGCCTGATTGCAGACTGATTGAGACCGATCCAGTCTGGTCTTTCTTCTCTACTTGGAGGAATGGAGAGATAAAATAGGAGTAAAAACAGATAGAGTAAGTAAAGGGCTTCAAGGTGCAAAATGCAGGGGGAAGACTTGTTTATGACAGGAGACTGTAAAGAAGCGGCGAGTAGTCACTATTAGGATTAATAGTGAGTTGAGATGAAACAGAAGCCAAGCCTTGAGGCACCACAAGATTTTTGTGTGTGAGAGACACTGAAGCTGTGTTTGTCTTTGGAGCATAATGTCCTCCAGCGCCTGTCTGCAAATGTTCACTAACCTTGTCTCTCTTGGGTGGATGACCCCGTCTCTCTACCTCAGGCAAATCCACATGTCCACCTGTCTTCCAGCTTCATCCTTCTTTTGTCTATCAGTGTTCTTTTGTCTATCACTCCACGTCAGAGATAACATCCTGCTGTAATCCCTAACCAGCTCAAAACAAAATGCCTCAATTTTTAAACAGTTCAGAGGAACAACATCCAGCCAAGTTGGAATCATGCAGCTCTGTGTGTAGACTAAAACTGCAAATACTCTCAGCAATATCTGCATTTTTTTTTACTTAACATTTATTTATTTTAAGTTAGAGTACAGTATACAGTCCAAAAAAAATTTTCACGTCTTTGTACATTTTTCCTTATCCTCAGCTCCCTTCATGTAATACCTAAAATCAAGTAATATATATAATAATAAAAAATGTGATTCCTGGGATTATATGGATTTTTGTATGGATCTTGTCCTAATAATCTGGTCCTGAGAATCAAATAAGTAAAAGTAAATATTTAAAAACTGGGTCAGTGTCAATTTATTCATTAGAATAACATTATATGAGATGTTATTTAAAGGACCAATATGTAGGATTTAGGGGTATCTTGCAGTGTAGTTTCAGATTGCAGCCCCCTCCACTTGCCTTTCCATTCCAAGCATCAAGGAGAAATGAATACAGTGGCCACAAAATGCACAATGTTGGTTTGTCCACTCTGGACTACTGTAGAAACAAGGTGCAACATTGTGGACACCGTGGAAGAGGACCTTGCCTTTGGATCAAACATAAGAGTGATAGATTTGAACTAATTAATACATTAATTAATACATACATTTGTGCAGGTGTGAGTGTCTCTCGTCAACCAGGTCAGTTGCTTTGTTGACTCATAAACACACTTCATTAAAATGCCAGAAGGAACTCACCAAAACTGTCTCCACTTTTCCAACCATCACCAACAATAGTTTGATTGAAATGAACCCTTAATCCAGCGAGTTAGATGTAGAAGTATTCAGTTTTTCCTCTCTTTTGGTTAAATTGGTGAGTCTGTTGCTGAGCATCATGTCTCACTTGTTCTTTGAACATAGCCACCCCCAACCCAAAGACAAATATGGACATGCAGATAGCCAATATTTTTTTTTTAGCCTTAATACAAAAGCTGTTTGTTTCAAGTCAGGATGTGGTATCTTAGCTTAGCATAAAGACTGGAAGGAGCTGGAACAATTAGATTTGCTCTAATAACACCCACAAATACCTTGAAAGCTCAATAATTAACTCTGTGTTGGTCTGAACAAGTTACAACAACTATTTGTGATCTTAGGAGTGTCACTTAAAGGATTTGTAACAAACAGAATTTCTGCATTTGTTGACAGTACAGACTTTGTTGTGATTGTTGTGAAGGATTTGGTCCTCTTTGGTTATTCCACCAGTGCTGTCCTGTCAGAGAGCAGTAAGGAGAAGTGTCACCTGGTTCCCTGGGGCTTGTTCCGTCCCTGCTAGTTTAACATCCTCATCACTGCGCTCTCATCGTCTCTCACCTCCCCAGGCTACCGGTTGTGCCCTTTGCAGCAGGACATCGTGACTCGTCCTGAAACTATTTTAGTGACACTACAGTTATTTGAAAAGCTGCAAAAGACAAAAGGGGTATTGCTAGGTCACAGTCACTTATATACAACCAGGGCTGCAGATGCATGTGATAACTATCAAGTCTTATCAAACCACTGGCACAGCAGATTGCTCTTTAGTCAGAGTAACCACAGTCACAGAAGCGTGCAGTCAAACCTGTGTATAATCAAACAACTGAGTTTCGATTGACTTTCAGAGAGAGAGAGAGAGAGAGAGAGAGAGAGAGAGAGAGAGAGTCAGTCATGGGGATGATGAAGCATGTGCTTTTAGTCTACACTGGAGGTGATGTCATCTCACTGCTGTGTTTGCCAACTACCAGCCCGTGGCAAATTGTTTTTCAGGCACTGTGTGTGTGGGTGTGTGTGTGTTGCCATTGTCAGTTCACCAACATGTCTCTCTGTGGTTCACAGTTGTTGACATTGACTCTCAAACTTTATTACAGTGTGTTACAGTCAGATGAGGAAGTAGCATAAAGCCACTAATGGGTTTGGTCGATCTGTGACTTGTGGTTTGTACTGACTTTCAGAGGAGGACAAAAAAAAAATGTGACTTTTCAGATGTGTTAATCTCTCTTCTCTGCTCTGTAATCTCTTCTCCTCTGTTGTCTTTGCCTACTTATCTCCACTTTAGCCAGCTAACCTCTCCTCGCCTCAGTTACTGCTCCTTTATTTCATTCATCATTTTTAATCTAAATATCGACATACCTACTTCTCTCCTCCAGTCATTCGGTGCACACAACCAGTGTGTTTGTGTGGTGTTCAGTGTGTATTCTATAGTGTGGGTGTGTGTGTTGCAGCGAGTCATTGATCAAAAGAACAAACACCAGTATTGACTGTGAATTAAATACAATGGATCTCCTGTTCTTGCCCTTTATCCTGTCCTGTTCTCTGCTCTCGCCTCAATTACATTACTTGTTTCCAGCGGGTTGTGTGCATGTTTGTGTGTACTTTATGTGTTTTTAACACATTTTAAAAACACATTTTAAAACAATTTGAGGCTACACTGACAGATAATCAGGTGAATGATGCCTCTTTCATTTCCACTCTGTGCTTCTGTACGTCTGTTCTTGCACTATGTAACTTCATGCTCTTGTGAGTGATATTTAACTGGCTGCTATGTCTTGTGTTGTCGCACTTTGTGGTTGGCTGTGTTAGCAAAGTTGTGAACTTGCTAGTTTTTGTTTCATAAGTAATATAATCAGTACAAACAATAACTGTCCATAATTACGACACTGGTATTACACTCTAAAACTGGCGGTAAAATCACAAAAATACCAATTTTTACATAATATTGCTTTAAGTAAGGTGTTGGTACTTGATGGATCAAACACCGTTCTACCTAAAAATATCCCCCCTTTTGGTGGTGTAGAGCTCCTACACTTTATTTCAAAATGTTGCTTACAATATTGAATTGGTCACACGTTATATGAGCCATCTCATTGTGAGACTTTGTGTAATTTTGACTGTCTTTCTATCAAGCTGATCACATATCATGTGATCTAGGATCATTTTAAACTGACAACCAAAATTTTCACATTTAATGTTCAAGTTTTTCCTTCAGTTTGTCACCAGTCTGTATATATCTGTGTTTATACTATTTTACGTGTGTGCAGTTGTTGGCACTGTCGCTTCACAGCAAGAAGGTTCTGGCCCCGGTTGGGACCTCTCTGTGGCTGGGGCAAGGACCCTTTCTGTGTGGAGTTTGCATGTTATCTGTGTGTGTGTGTGTGTGGTTGTGCTCCCGCTTCCTCCCACAGTACAAGGACATACAGGTTAATAGGTTAATTGATGACTCCAAAGGTGTGAATGACAGCATGAATGGTGGTTTGTCTCTATGTGCCGGCCCTGTGACAAACCGGTGACTCTTCACCCAGTGTCAACTAGGATCGGGTGCAGTTCCCCATGACCCTGCAAAGCATGAGCAGTTATAGATAATGGATGGATGGACCGTTGTGCTGTTTGTGAGAGAGCACATGCAGCTTTGTCTACAATCTCTAATCAGTGACTTGGCTTTCCTCGCTGAACAAGGATCTCAACCTGCCGCACTGCTTTTTATTCTTTTGTTTCACTCCATCAATTATCTTCTTTCTTCCTTTACCGTCTCACTCTCTGTTTTACTTCATGTCATAGAAACTGTCTTCCTTTAGCTCTAACTCTCTCTTCATCTCTCTCCCTCTTATCTGTGTCCAGTGCTCAAACAGTGGATCCAATTGCCCATCTCCATGGTAACATGGTGATGTTCAAAGTGGGCCGTAGCGGCTTTAGCCAGCTGAATCCTCACAGGTTCACTGTCTGATCTGGCAGCCAGATCACCACTCACTATGCTGGTGAAATAAGAAGGGCGGGGGGGAAAAGTGTCTTCTAAAATTAGACTCCTGTGCAATTTGTCAATTCGTTTGTTCTAGACCTTGTAATTAAGCTTTCTCTTTCGTCAAGGATTTCAAATGACAGAGGTACACAGAAGACGTGCTGGAATGGCATCCTATTGCTTAGATCTCACTGCTGAAAAGACACCACCGTTTCCTTTTCCTCTTGTAGCGCACGTTTAAATAAAGTCTTCTGACTGACATGCAAACACAGCTGTGGATTGTGTAGCAGTGTCAGTAAAAGAAAAGTTTGTGCTTGACAGTGAACAGACCTCAATAGGACTCCTGTCTTCCGCTTCAAAGAGAATAAACAGAACAAAATAAATAGATGCAATGTAAATGTTTTGTTGTACCATGTAAAAGCTAGAAAATGGCTTTGGATCAGATGCTCCTCTTTTGTGTGCAGGTGTGCATGTGTGTGCTTGCTTCTTTGTGTGTGCTTGAACTCTCCACCCAACTGTTTGTGCTGCCTTTGAAGCGTAGCCCCAGCCTGTTTAATTAGGTTGTTGAATATGCATATGTGATAATACATATAGGCCAACGCCCTAATCCAGTGCTGGTTGCTATTAAAATCACAACAGTAGAAACACGTAAGGCTACTCCACACACACACAGACGCACCACGGCGTCACAACTGTTCTGTTAGCAATTTTGTGTGTGAAAACCATCACGGCGGATGTGATGGTGTGAAAGTAAAGAACGAGGAGAAGGGCTCAGAAGAGAGATGGGGAGGAGGAATGTTTGAAAGACAAATGTAGGTGTGTGTCTGTGTGTGTGAGGGCGGGTGTTGATCAACAGGACGGATAGAGAGAGAGAGAGAGAGAGAGAGAGAGAGAGAGAGAGAGAGGAAGATAAAGCTGTGAGTTTAAAGCCATTCTTCCCTTTCAGTCAGTTTTATAGGTTTCTAATCTGGGTCTGAATGAGGAAGGTGTCTTCTGCGGCTCTGCCTGTTTCTCTGCTGCTAATAATAGACAGATGTGTGAAGCAGTGCTGGTCAAGTCCACTTTTCAAGTGCATTTAAATATATTAATTTAGCTTGAGAAGACTGTAGACTAATAACCTTATGAAGATTTTCCACATATTTTCCTCTTTACAGTTGAATGACATGTTTCATGTTTATCAAAGGACAATACCAGTTGATTGACTCTTGAATTTGTTCAAATAATAACATATTGTAACTGGTTATTACAACACTCATTGGGGGCTGTAACCTTGTAGGCTAAATGAATATTTTTAAGTTTGCTCTCCATGTCTGTGCAAGAGGTCATGTGCATTTATGTGCACATGTCAGCAGTGAGTCACTATGGGTCATTCTTTGTGTATTTATTTTTGGTCTGCAGCTGGTCCTTCCTCTTTGGGCTGATGTGTGTGTGTGTGTGTGTGTGCGTGTGTGTGTGTGTGTGTGTGTTTCTATGTATATGTGTGTGTTTGTGTGTGAAAGAGGACATTAGTGTGGGCATGCACGTGTATCTATGCTGTTTTCTCAGCCGTTCCAGGATTGCCACATACTCGGTTCAGTCAGTCACTGAGGATGTTCTGTTCAACCTTGACCCACATGTTAGTTCCTCAGACACTGTCCTCTGGCCGGGTTAATTTTCAGAGCTTTGGCGGAGGAAACTGTCAGTATAAGGTCTGAAAATGACTTCTTTGTTGTCAAAATACATTAATGGGCACTTATTGAACATGATTCTTCTCTTTACTCAGTGTGGTGGCAGTTGTTTTCAAAGGGAAATTGCTCATTCTTAAAGAGTGGGGGAGCGGAGAAAACAGGCAGACAGACTGAGACAGAGAGAGGGCATGCTCTGCATCCCTGCCACTCCCTGCACAGTCTATATCATTTGTGCGACTTGATGAATTATGGATGAGACTATAGATCGCTGAGCTCAGCTCTGCTCCACTGACCCACTTAGAACACACATTTCAAATCTGATCACAACCTCTTGGGAAATATCGTCATATTTTTTTCTCTCACTAATAACCAGAACCATTTCTCTCATTCTCATGTGTGTCAGCCAGCAAGAATCCTAGGAATCTTTTATTTTTTTTCTCACCCTATGTATCCCACCAGTAAGGCTCACTTTCCCACTGGAAAATTACCTCCAGACCATGGAAACATCATTGCAAACATGTTTCTGTTCAGGCAAATAATGCAGTCGGTTAAAAACGTTACATTTGAAATGACATAGCACCACAAAGAGTTATTTTCTGCATGCTGACACACTTCTTTTACGATAAGACACTATCTAACCTTAACTTTTTCTAATCTCGTCTCATGATCTGTCTTGAAGCGTTATACAACCACAAAGGTTACACTGTTTCGCCTCCCTTACTCTGTTCATCTATTTGACATATCCTCCCTTCCTCCCTGATCTTGGTATCAGCCCACAAGGCACCTGTGTGTCTTGATGTGACATCAGGTCTGAATTATGTTACATAAAGGGCTGCACGTCTGTCAGAAGGAGGAGTGATAATGAAAGAATGCAATAAAAAAAGAAGGGTTATTGACAGGAAACCTGTCAGGAAATGGTTACAGTCAAAGACAGACCAGTAACAGAGTCAATTGTCCATACAGCAGATGACACAGTGTAGCATATTTTGTGCTCTAGCTCCCTCTTGTGGATTGAGACTGTAGTTGGTTGCAATATTCAAGTTTACTGTCATATTAATTTATTCACAATCTCTTATGTTTTTCTGTTTTAATGGTATAATAATTCACAGTCATCCCTGGAATAGCAGTTCACCTAGTCTCGTTCCGGTTCACATGGGCTGTCTGTCTGTTTACCATCTCTGTTCAGCAACATCAGACATGGAGGAGAATGAGGAAAGCACTCAACTTTGACACAAAGTAGAGCAGAGTTTAATCTGGATTTAATTATGATCTAGGGTCATTCTCTAGATTAACACCTAAGAATGGACCTGTGTATTTCCTAAGACATGGGAATTGGAATGAGTCTGACCTAATGGAGATCCTTTCAATAAACAAAAACAAATAAACAAAGCTCAGTTTTGGAAGTTAGCCTCAGTTGCATTGTTAGATAATCTGAATGAGCAATGAGAAAATGCCATTTAAGACTTCATCAGATAAAAGCTGTCGGATGAACGCTATTAGTCAAATGCCATTTCTCATTATCTGTCCTCCTGTTATGAAATCTACCACTTCCTAGTGGCCTAATTTACACAGTGGAGTCTTGTTAAAACTCCCCAAACTCTACTCAGGCCCCAGACCTTCCAATAGGTCTGTTTCAAAGTGGGCAGTGAGGTCAACATGGGGCCACAATGTGTGGTATGGGGTTTTGGGTGGAGAAGGATAAGAAAACTAAGAAGGGGCCAGACCAAATAATCTTTCAGGGGCCAAAAATCTGGGACTGTTTGTTCTAGATTCTTCATCCTCCTGCTTATGAATAGACTGGCAGTACGGTTTGGGCCTGCATACTGCCCCATGGTACTCTGGGTATTGTACAGCATCCAGTGCTGACCAAGTCTGCATTTTGGGCCAGTGCCCTTTCTGTTTCTATGTTGTATATCCAGGATGGGTTGAGTATAAACAGAAGCAGCTCCAACAAATACCAACTACTACCAAAGGACAGACATTCTCCCCACGTACTCAAACCGCTTTGCTGTACAAACACACTTTCTCCCACACTGTGTCGTACACATATCACACCATCACTGACCTGTAACCAGCTGTGTGTTTACCATTAATCAGCTGCAAGATTTCATGAAAACAGTTCACAGCAGTGTACACAGAAGTAATTCAAATGTCATTCCTTAATGTTGATACATTAGTCATACTTACTAATGGCACAGAAGGCTTATTTCTCTGACGTAAAACTGATGTTATTGACCGTTATCTGTGTCCAGACAGGAGATGGGACGGAGAACATTCAATTGTTTGATTGTTGTTGTTATTATCGTGTTTGTTTTCCTTCCTGCCTGGCTCCTGTAGATGCCAGTATTGAAGTTGGCTACTAAGATGTTTCACGCTCTCTGACCCTGCCAGTCATAATGGCCCCTGTGTATAAAGTGCCCAGTAGTTTATGTAACTGCTAATAGGGGCATTGATTATACTGGAGCTTAGACTAAGGACAGCCAGGGTTGGACAGGGGGCTTCTTTTTATGGGGAAGGTATTGTTCAACAAGTCCTGAGCCCCGAGTCATGGTTGTCTCCTCTCTCAGGCTTGAATTACCCCCAGTCTGTGCAGACAAAGCTCTCGCTCTTCTGCCTTTACGTAACCTCTCACACCCCCAAACCATGTCACAGCACAATTTACGATCACATAGAGGAGACTGTGGTATTGGCACAAACTAATTCAAGTTTCATGTTTGACTCTCTCGCACTCTGTTTGTCATGCTTACTTAATTCACCCTTTCTCCAATCCCAGTCCAGTTACATCAGAGCGACTCTCTTCCCTTTCTCTTCTGGAGTCTTCCAGAACTTTTTGGCAGCGTAGCACCCGCCTGGCTTTAGTTCAGCAGCAGGCTCTGTCCTCCGAATGACAATGAGCATTATGCATTATGAGAATTTTGTTGCCTCTGTATGCTGGCTGAGGAAACCTCTCCGCACAAGTCGTTCTCTGTGCTTTCACGTGTGAGCTCATCAGTCAGAGCATTGTCCATTCAAAATGTACACTGCCTCTGTTTTCAAACCCGAGAAGTATGTGTATAGCTAGCAATGAAAAAAGAAACATTAAGTTGAAATCAACAATAAATAGCTCACATGAGCATCCTAAACAAATGCAAAGCATTCTCTTAGCTATGTGATTATTGCATCTTACTTTCAGCTGTCTGTCTCCTTAAAATACTCAATTTTCAACAGTAATACCAGAATTTATCTTTTTTTGCATGCAGCTCAGCCCACATAGATTAGCTCTGTCAGTCTCAATCTTGATCGACATTGTGAAGCTGTACAACTTCATCAACTGCATCGTTGTCATGTATTCTGTTATTATTACATTGTAGAACATTGTGCAGTGTAATGTAACATAATGTAATGACAACAACAAGGACTGCAGTTCGTTAAGAGAGTGGGTGAGTGGGTGTCTTAATCATTTTATCATAAAGTTCTTTGTCATGTGCACAAGCCTATATATACACTCTACAAAAACATAAACATTTTTGTTTTTGCTCCCATTTCTCGTGAGTTGAAGTAAAAGATATAATGCTTCCTCAGTGAGCATAAAAGGTTTGTTTCTCTCAAATGCTGTTCATAAATTTGTTCAAATCTGCGTTAGTGAGCACTTCGCCTTTGTCACGATAACCCATCCATCAGGACACTTGTGGCATATCAAGATGCCGATTAAACAACATGGATTATTGCACAGGTGTACTATGGACTGGTCTCAGTAGACTACTCTAATAAAAAAGCCAGTCATTATCTGGTATGACCACCGTTTGCCTCCTGCAGCGTGACACATGTCCTTCACACAGAGTTGATGAGGTTGATGATTGTGGCACGTGTAATGATGACCCATTCCTCTTTAATGACTACTACTGGAGTTACAGGATATCATCTGTCTGAAAAATAAGAGCAAAAACAATAGTCTTGCGTTCATATTTTTGTTGTGTACTTTATTATTTGGACTGTTTTTGATGTGCTAAACAGTCATTAGCCTTCAATTTAATGTGTCTCCATACCATGTTTTGAACATTATACCTTATAACTGGTGGTTAGACAGTTGTTTTTGCATCGTGTATATTATTTTATGTTTCCATTCATTGCAATATAAACTATAGATCTAAATAGATCATGTGATACTGCAGTGGCCTAAAGTCCTAGTGTGGGTGTCTTCTACTGTATAACTAGATAAGCCTGCTTGCTCTGGATTGGCCACATACATCACCAGTTCACCAGGTTGTGTCCTTAACACATGCATTAAATGCATGTGTGTGAGAGAGAAAGAGGTGTTGTAATGTGACACATTCATCAAATTGGGTCATTGTTTTCGTCTGCAAGCAACTTCTGTGTCATGCTCATTTAATCAGAGGGACAGGGTCTTTTTTTGACTGAACTCATTTGCAAGTATTCTTGATATTCTCACTCGCACATTAAGATTCATCTATGGTAAATGATATCAATTTACTTAATTGCTAGCATAATACAAGTCTGATTTACATGTTTTTTTGTGACACAACTCTGATCCCAGATGTGCCTCTGTAGAAAATATCAACATTCAACTCCGTTGTTTCGTGGAGAATAGAACAGAAAACATGACATTTAATGAACGTAGCTCTAGGCAGTCCATAACAAGAAGCATTATTTCTGCAAATCTTACCCTACAAATTGAACCACTCTGTCTGAGACATTATATGCTGAAAATGTATTTTCTAATTTAATTATAATACATTGCAAAGATAAATCATCTCCCCTTTTACCATCTTAGTTAAAACGTAGTTAAATAACACGTTAGACGGATCACATCTGTTCTTTCTGTCTCCTAATTTTGGCCAACTAATGTGGCACTAATAAGGTAAAACAGCCCTTGAGGCCAACATCTCTATTTTCTATGCAGCTTATCAGCATCAGTCACTTGTCAGGGCATGAGTATACCCCCCTCTGTGGCTGTGCTATTTTAGGTATGTCATTGAGGCATTCTACCAGAGCATGTGTAAAGATGTCCTGAGTCACCCTGAAAGCTTGAGTATTCCTGGACTGACAGGAGCTGCAGGGGGCCACAAAGCCTCCATAGGAGTCTGGAATGAATGCAATGCATTCATATTTAACAGGCATGTGTTAGTCAGACCATTCAGTGTGGGATGACCAAGTGACTAACGAGTGACAGTTAAGTCATGTATGTGTGTAAAATACCATATGATGATTTCCAAGTTCCTGTATGATGTATGTTTGCTGTATGTGTATATACAGCTGTTCTTTCTAACTTACACAGTCCAAAATGTTTACTAAGTGGAGATTTACTCATCACTAAATTCAAACTAGTTCTTACATAGAGATTAGTTGTCACTAAATATTCACCCTTAACCGTCGGATAAATAAATAATTAGGTTAACTGACAACTAAAACTCTGCTTAACAATGATAAAACTGGGAAGTTTAAAACTCTAAACTTAAAATTTAAATAACAAATTCTACAACAAACACAAAATACCATACTTCCTCCATATTACAAAATATTCTAATAATAATTTGATTAAGCTAATTGACCAAATAACATTTGTTAGGTTCGCTTAACATTAATCAAATACGTCTTTTTCACGAATACCACTAACTTAAAGGACTAGTGTGTAGGACTTAGTGCGTCTAGCAGTGTTGGTGCTAATTGCAACCCTGTCAACTCATCCTCTCCTTCCTTTCGTAAAAAAAAAAAACTACGGTGGCTGCAAAAAATGCTCAAGGCTCTACCTAGAGCCAGCATTTGGTTTGTCCACTCTGGGCTAGAAACAGTCGCTCAACATAATGGAAGAGGACCTGTGCGATTGTAGATCGAAAAGGTTCAGTCAATTCCTATTTTCAGGTGATCATAGACTAATAGAAACACAGTTATGTGTATTATATTCCACTTGTGCCAGATTCTGTAAATAAAACCTGCTAAATCTTACACACTGCACCTTTTAAATACACAAGTCTTATCTATATTTTTCAAGCATTGACTGTTAAGTTTAATGTGTTGTTTGCCCCCTAACACTCTTGATTCTGTGTGAGTGTTTAATTAAGTTATAGACTGATAAATATATAGAAACAGGTGTGAATGAAAAGCATTAAAAGTGAAGGGAAGTAAAGGGAATACGGATTTAGTGACGTGCAGCTTTCGAATAATTGACTTTTCCTTTGCAGTGTTACTGAGTTCAGACTTTAAACGTTTGATGTTTCTGTGTGTCTCTTTGATTCAATACTGGGGTCAACTTACATGTCACACACTTCCACTTCTGTCTCAGCAAGTTGGGTTTGTTATTATATAAGCTGCCTTTTCCCTAAATCCTACTCTCTCTCTCCTGCTCCCCTAACTCCTCCAGCTCTCTCATTAAAGCCTGTATTCATGCTCTCCTCTCCCCCCTCCCTCCTGTCGGCTTCTGCACAGAAGTCTTTAGTAGCCCTTGTCCTGCCTTACCCCCTACGCTCCCTGCTTTGCTTTTTCTCCCTAATTGGTTTGTACATTTTTGGAAGTGATGGCTCACAAACCCCAAGACTTTATTGCAGAGAACAATGCGCTGAAACTCATGAAATGGCATTTGAATATGAATTTGCATGTGTTTTAAACGAGTGAAGGAGGCCAATACCAGACTGTTAGCTGCTGAATTTTGATAGTGACCTCAGGTTGAAATCGAAAAAAAAAAACAAGTTTAAGTGGAGACTTTCATTTCCACTTGACATTCTACTCACTATAAATAAATCTACAAGTGCTATTTGATAGAGACACATTTCCTACATTTAATGGTGCCTATGATTTTTTCTGTAAATTAGATTTATTTTTTTTCTTACTGATCGAAATTGATCCCGTTCTGTTCACACGCAGCTTTCGTTAGTGGATAAGTAACCGATGACGCAGTCATAGGCTATAGTCATGTGTGTGCACATATGCACAGTTTTGAATAGCAGCTTTGTAATCATCATATGACTGTGTAATCTGTGTAATCTGGATTTAAGTTTTTGCTCCAACATAAACTAAAACTGTCCACTTCTTCACGTGTTTATTTCATGTTATACAACCTATGTGCGGAAACATGCCACTTCACGCACAGTTCAGGCGGTTCAGTGTGTGTTGTTGGTCAGCAGAAAGACTTTGTTAGTGCTCGCAGGCAGCGGAACGTGATTCATTACAGCGTGATCACTCAGAAAACTGATTGGCTGCGACAATCAAACTGTGTGATAATTGAAAGGCGGGAGTGCAAGATTCTTCTGCCTTTCTTTCTGTCTGAGCTAGCCACTGTTTTGGAGCTGAGCTGGCCTAGAAAGTCCAACAGAAGAAAAGCCCCCCCCTCCTCTTTCCTTTACAAAGCTTTCTCACAACCCTTCTCTCCTTTGCTCCCTCTCGCTTCGTCTCCCTCTCAGTGACAGCTCCTGGTGGGCTCTTTTTTTCCTGTCTGCTCCCTCACTCCCCTTCACATCCGTCCTCTGGGTCTCTGCCTCTGTTTTTTTCCCTCTGAGGATTTCATCCCCGACGGATTCTTTGAACACTTAACTTCACAGTAAACTCTTCCTTCTTTTAACCCTGCCTCCATCCAGCCCTGCGAATCTACATCCAATTAACCGCCTCGGCTCTGTCACCCCAAACCTGCATCAGACGGAAACCTTTGCTCCAGAGGAGTCCTTGTTCTCCCACTGTTGCACGCTGTCATGCTCGGCGAACCGCATGCATGTGTGTGTTCCATAGGCTCTCTGTCGGTTGCTGTGTACTGCTGAGCGTGTGTTAGCACTGAAGCGTGGCCATGGGCTTTGAGGAGCGGCTGCTCTGTGAACCAGCAGCACAACACTCCCTAGACTCTGCAACTATCAATAGTCATGGTTCATTGCTGGAGGGACAGATCACTCTATGGATTCTGGATATTCAATCAAGCCTACAGTAATTCTTAACAGTCTTCACTTCCTTGTTGGCAAGTGAGGTCTTTGTCCAGTGGACTTTGTGTCAAGTGGACTTTGTTTGGGAGCAGTATCCTGAGTGATGAGTGCTCTCCAGGGACCACGATCTTCCCTCTCCCCGGCTGCGTTCATCTCCTGTGGGACACACAAACAGATAGACAGACCAAACAAAATTCCAATTCAAGCCGTGCGCATGTGGCTCTTCCACCATGGAGGTCATCCTCAACCTGGTAACTGCTGACACCTCTCCACTCCCTTCTCCCACCACCGTGAGTCTCCACCTGTGTATAGTGTGTATCATCATGGTCATCACTTCATCATTTATGTTTATGAGCTTCTTTTTATTGACTTACTCAATAATACACGCCCATGTCATGCATCTAGTAGGTGCTAACATAGATGTGAGGTTCACTTTATACTGTTACAACTAAATATGGTACGCTAATAAAACTATAAAAGGAGTTTCAGAGACTTAAAAGCCATAAAATATGGTCAGAGACCAATCTCCTGGTGTGAAAAGGATTTGTCTGGAAATCACCAGGATTCAAAGTCTTTGTTGTGTGTTAGTGGGATCCCAGAAAAGCCTCTGTTTTGGTTTATTTGTTCCTCTTGTCAGACCTGCAATCTCAACTGCTGATGTGTTTCTTTCTTTTGGACGTGACCACAAAGGGTTTTTCTCACACCCTCTGAATTCCTCAGGAAATGCTCTGGCAGTCATTGGTTGTGTGGTGTGTGGTGTGTGGGTGCGTGCGTGTGTGTGTATATGATTATTTGTGCAACTTTGTGTTGTGTGCTAATTCATGAGTGCATGTGTTGAGTAAACAGCCTCTTGTCAAGCATCACATGGAGTTATGTAATTTTCCATATCTGCTGAATGGGGTTCATTGTTGTCACACTGGATCCCCTCGGAGGAAACAAAAAGCGGATTTCCATTAAAAACATTTCTTTTGTGTCAATTTCAGCACTGCTAAATTTGGCATGAGTGAGCGGGAATTGAAACCATGAGGACATGAAAACGAAAAAAGAGATTTAGGGTTAGATTCAAGGCGCAGATTTGTCAAATGCACTAAACTATAAATAACTAATTGCAGCTGCATTGCATTCTTATGTCGTCTCTGCAAAGTCAGACACAGACTACATCTTTATCTGTTTGATAAGACATTGTCTGTCATTGTTGTTGATATGACAATCAGTTTCCGAACCCCAAGCTGCAGGGCTAAAGATCAAACCAACTAATCAGGAGTGTGAAGTTCAGTCAGTCAGAGATGATGAGGTCAGAGAGATACAGGTGATATAAATGGAGAGAACACAGCAGTAAAATCCAAAATAACTGTTTAACACCTGAGAACCTTGTTTCTTATATCCACCATGGATCCAAGGTCCTGTCGCTCATGGATATTGGACCCTGTAGATAAGTATGCTCAGAGGGCCTGCAACTGCTAAAACACTGGCTGTGACACAGCACTACAACATTTCCATACTTCAGAGAATGGTGTAATAGGAGAGGTGTAGAGCAGAAGATACTTCCTAGAAAGAAACCTGAAGTCACAGTGTCATGGTAGTATCACGTTTGCATCTTGGCACATGAAGCTGCTGCCTCACAAGAAACAAACAAGCAACCGTTCAGCAGGAATGCGAGGCTTAACAACCAACAAGGTACTGTACTTTTGCACTGACACATATAAATGGCAAATGGCAAATACTTGACCTTGACAATGGAGGACATGACAGCTTTTATATGTAACAGAAAATAGAAAGAAGGTTGGATAACTCAGACCAAAATGTTTCTATTCAAAACAATCAAAGCACAGCTTAATGCTGTGGTTTAGGATTACCATGTTTATGCTAAACACTGTTTAAGACCATTATATAAGCTATAAGTCTCAAACATAAAAAATATGAGGATGATTTTGTGATGATGTGGTGTTAAAAACCTGTACACCTTTAAACAACGAGCAGCAGTTAAAGGGTCAAAATAGCCTGTTCAGGGTATAGATATCAGTCTTGTGTGACAAGAAGCTTAGGATGGTGTTTGTTTCCACTCTTTTGACATCAAAACATCTCGACATTAACTAAACCTGAACTTACTTGAGTCATCTGACTAAAGAGAAAACAGTCTTAACGGGACATAGAGGAGGAGAAAACTGGGGATGGCATTTCTGAAACTATGGTGTAGAAGGAAAAGAGAACTGAGAACTTGCCCCCAAAAAAAAAAAAAAAAAATAGGAAAGGGTCTTATGATCAGTCCATTTTCTTTTCTATGGCCTACTTTGAGCAGACAGGAATTTGGGGCATATGTGTGTCCTGTGTGGCTTAGACAGATTGAGATGGTGCAGTACAAGATGTTCTTGTTGTGTGTATCTAATTATGTGTGATGCATATCTAACAACATTAGGCCGGTAATACTCTCTAAATGCCTGTTTGTGTGCGACGTATGGCCATAGGACTGAGTGTTTAGGTTTGGCTGGGCTTTTCCCAGGCCTTCTGGTGGATCTAAGTTAAGTCAGGGTTGCCCTTTCACGGCTCTAACCAGCTTTACGTGGATCAGAAGCTCGTTGCACAACCAGGTCCACCAGCAGGCGGACCCGGTTGGGTGGAGTGAATATGGGCTCCTTCATGAGTGCAGTCCCTATTGTCTTTCTTATTGATAAAGTCTAATCAGAGTGGGATCAGACAGCCCCCCCCCCAATTACAAACACACACACACTACTCAGCTTCCCTCATTAGGCTGCACAAGCTCCAGTGATGCAGTGCCTGTCATTTTGCTTCAGTGGCTCAGCACATCAACATGTTTGGCTCTGTTAACCCTGGGAAATTAGCCCAGTTCTTCAGCTCACCATCTTTAATTACATGCATGATTAGTCACAGAAAGACTCGACCATTTGGGGATGACACTGATCATACGGACAATTCGTTCATTAACTGGAACTTTGCGTCTGCATCAGAAAGCTGGGGATGAAGCATTGCTTTGCAATGTGTGGTAGCATAAGAGTCTGTATGAAAATGAGATCATAACTGTGCAGTGAGAGTCATAGAGAATATATGAACTGTCCATAAAGCTGTAAAAGAAAGTGAAGCCTTATAAACCACTGGACTGACATCTGTGTGGAGTTCCTTCACTTACGTAACTGAAGAACTCTGCTGACAGTGAATTTATTGATCATTGAAAGCGTGTTGATTTGGTGCCAGTGTGTGCAGGTCACTAGGCCCTTTTTATCACAACTTCTATCTCCTCTGAATTGCAATGTACTCCAGTTCAGCTGACTCGCCCTTTGCCCTCTTTATCTGTCTCCCATATTTGATTATTCGGATAATCCAGTCATCTGTAACACAAGAAGCAAACTGGGAAATGTTCATTTTACTCTTTACACATGCACTGCTCATATGGATGAAATAAGCACTTCATTCATGGTTGCCGTCATGAAGCTATTAATACTGTTTTGTTTATAGCCGAGAACAGGCCAGGCACTGCTCTGAAACGTCACCTCTTAGTTCTCCACTTTGCCAGCCCAGCAGGCTGTTATAGTTCTCTGATTCATTCGATCTCCTTGGCTGCCCGTCAGGAGGCTTTGTAAGACTTACTGTATATAACATTTGTTACAGTATGTAAACTGACTCATGGATGTGGGCTTTCTTGTATTTAACACCGTTAAAGCTATTTTAAAACCAAATCACTTAAAAATGGTTAATGACTTGCCAAATCTGGCGTGTTTCCCAATACTGACTCTGAGGAATGTGCCCTGGGCTATGAGTAATGTGTGTGTCTGTGGTAAAGGGATGTTGGACTGGTTTTTCTTGCCCTGTAGTACTCCTCTCTCTTGGCTGACAAAGAAAGGGAGACTGGGAGGTTTTTTTTACATAGTCTCAGACAGACTCCCAGTCTGCTCTGTAACCTCTTGTTCAACTTGATTACAGGATTTCACTTTAGATGTTAACTGTGAGATTGTAAAAAACAAACGTGTTACCCTTTCTCGTCTCTGTGGAGCAGGTCTGAGCATGTGGACTCTTTGGTTTTGTGTATTTTTGTTGCTCATGTATCAATGTAGTTAATTTGTTCATTTGTTGTTAAAACTGACATAGATAGGATTTATTATTAGTTGCACTTCCTGTACCACAACCCAGTACATGACAACAATCTAACCTGAATATAGGTTGACAGTTTGTTGTGTAGCTCTTGTTTATCTCTGTTTAGCTTAATATCTTTGTTTGTATGTCATCCTGTAAATGTATCCACTGCATTTGTAGTAGAAGAAACATTCAAATCCTTCACTTAAGTAAAATTAGCAATACTGCAATATAAAAAATATCTTAATGCATTTAAAAGCCCTGCATTTGAATAGATCTTTTTTCACAGCAGACATTTTGACATGAACTAGCAGGGTAAACACAGGTGTTACCAATGATACTAATTAAGCTTTCGTTCCATTCAGGTCAAACAGAGTCAGGGTGCTGCTGTGGTGCATGTTGGCTCACTGGAAAGTCTCTGCTGCAATAAATGGAACAGAACCTTAATTAGTATCACTGGAAACACCTGCTTTGACCCTACTATTTCATGTCAAAATGACTGCTGTGAAAAAAAGGTCTATTTGCGATACCTCAGGCACTTGAGTAAATTAGGACTGTTTGCCAGTTTATCTAGAGCTGCAGGCACATAGTCTTTGTGTGTCAATGTAATCTGCCGATTCTAGTTCAAACAATGACAGATATAGCTGCTGTAGTCTGATAATATCGTTTACTGAATGTTGTACTATTCTTGCTTGTCAGGGATGTTTTGCTTCTCAGTAAAGCGAAAAAAAAGTCCCTGACTGACTTGTGGAGCTATTTCTGCGTCTCGGTGAGGATGATTGACGGCTGCGTGCCGGCTCACAGGGGTGATGTCATCTCTCAGCTGTGACTAGGAGGGGAGGGGAGGAGGGAGGAGGGCTTCACGCACTGCCCAGAGTTTCAGGTGAGCTTCAACTTTCACAACAAGACCGGCGAGTTGAAGCGGCAGGAGTGTCCGGGGAAACTTAAAGCGGGGATTTTTATACTTTTTTTCCACTTTAGCACAAAGTGTCCGATCAGATGAGAAGACACAGCTTGACTTCACTTTGGGGACAATGCACTGGGAACAATTTCTCCGTTTGACGAATGGAAAGGTGAGCCGCTTTTTGCGCACAGGTCGCTTTTGTGACACAATAAGACTGCAAAGTTTTAGTTGAATTCCTTTGCGTTTAAGAAATAAACTTGTGAACTTTGAGTTTCTCCCGGATGTGTTTTGGTTTGTGTTGTGGTTTGAGAAGTTGACTGTTGTGGCTGTCATCAGTTAGTCATACTGTTGCGCATACAGGTGAACCTCCGGTGCTCTTCGTTTTTACCTGTTATGGAGTGCTAATGATGACATGAGCAGTGGATGTGAGTGGAATAACTGTCACCGGTGCTCCTCCTCTGCTTCTTTCGGTGGCTTCTGACCCCCCATGGTGTCCCGTCGGGTTCATCTGCTTATTGTGTGCATGCTCACAGATGAGAAGTCTATTTTGATCACCGTGAAGCACTATCAGCTCTCGCAATATCACAGTGTTCCCTGAGGTGTTGAGGAAATGAATCACATCATCTGCCTATGATTTTATAGTTGCAAGGTTCGTCATCTTCTCAGGTAGAGTTTATCCAGTTTTAGGAAAATACAGGAAAAACCCAATTTAGATTTTTACACAGATGCCTTTGAGGCATATTGACAAAATCAGGGCAGTATCTGAAAAAAGAACACAGACAGACATTCTTAATCTGTGAAACTGTTGTAAACAAAAATGTAATATCCTGTCAGTCTCCATGAACAAACACAAATAGAGATTTGGCTGATACTCTTTTCATTCTCTTCTTGCTTGTTTAACCAACGAAAAAGAGACTGCAGATATCTCTGCATTCACAGCGATATATATAAATTCAGAAAGTTATTTTTTTTTCTTCCTCTTTCTTTTCTTTATAAAGTCCTGAATGCATAGATAATATCTTTCATCTTCCTCTTAAGAGAAACTGACCGTGAGTGGCCTTCTCAGCTGACTCAATTTGCACTCTTTCCAACCGACTGGCTGCAGAAATGAAGAAGCGTCTGTTTTTTATTGTGTCAGCAAAATGACTAAGAAGCCTTAATACGCAACTCACACTTTTTGTTCCCTGTTTTTTCAACCCCAATCTCTCTCTTTTTTCTCTCTCTCTCTCTTTTTTTTTTCTCTCTCTTTCTCTCTCTGTCTTCTTTTCAGATCGACCGGCTGGAGGTGAGTGGGCTTGGCCAAACACCCCTCTCTGTTTCATGTGGGACGGACAGTTCATTCCCTGGAGGTGAAGATGGCACCCCAGACCCTCAGCGCACCAAACAAGCGATTGCCCAGCTGCAGCAGAAAATCCTCAAGCTCACAGAGCAGATTAAGATCGAGCAGACAGCCAGGGATGACAATGTTGCTGAGTACCTCAAACTGGCCAACAATGCTGACAAACAGCAAAGCACACGCATCAAACAGGTAAATGAGGATTTTTGGACTATGAAGTGTTAAAACGTATCCAGGGGAATAGTTTCCCTATATTTTTAACAGTGTGGTGAATTTATGTGACAATCAGTGTACTAACACTAAACCTGTTTGTTCAGTTTGTTTGTCCCTACAGGTAGGGAGGGAACTTATTGAAGTGGAGTTAATTGTTTCATTGTAATGTCACTAATGAAAACCTGTTCTCTGGCTGTCAGGTTTTTGAGAAAAAGAACCAGAAGTCGGCACAGACTATCCAGCAGCTGCAAAGGAAACTGGAACACTACCACCGGAAGCTGCGAGAAGTGGAGCATAACGGTATCCCACGCCAGCCCAAGGATGTTCTGCGGGACATGCAGCAGGGCCTGAAGGATGTCGGAGCCAAAGTCACAGGCTTCAGTGAAGGCGTGGTGGACAGCGTAAAGGGAGGCCTCTCCAGCTTCTCCCATGCCACTCACTCGGCTGCCGGCGCGGTCGTCTCCAAACCTCGGGAGATTGCCTCTCTGATTCGCAACAAATTTGGCAGCGCAGACAACATCCCCTCACTCAAAGACTCGCTAGACGACCCCTCAGTGGAAGAAGGTGTGACGGGGGCTGGCGGACGCTCACTGGGCAATGCTGGGCATCACCTCCAGCCTAGTCCCAAGTACGGCAGTGAGGATGACTGCTCAAGTGCTACATCAGGCTCAGCGGGGGCCAACAGCACCACAGGGGCCCCTGGAGGTCCACCCAGTTCTAAGGGCAACACACTGGAGAGGAGCCAGAGCTCCAGCCTAGACATGCTGCTGCAGGAGGTGCAGGAGCTGAGGGAAGGCCAAGCGAGGCTGGAGGAGAGCCTTGATGGTTTTAAGAACCACTATCAGAGAGAATACACAGTTGTAATGCAAGCACTGCAGGAGGAACGTTTCAGGTACATATAAGAATGTGTTTGTAATTTCTGAAGCATGCCCAGTTTAGCACAGGAAATCCCCTGAAAGTCCAGCAGGGTGTAATCAGGGAAACATACACCTGAACATATCGCTGTGCTGCTGTATCATCACAGGCAACACCCACCACCCTTACAGAGCTGTTTTATCAAAGCTAGCCTACAGTAGATAAGAACAAAACCTTGACCTGATCTCCTCTTTATAAATGTGTAAAGCTTGACCAAAGGTGCTTCTCTTGTACTTAAAGCATCTGTGCCATTGTCACATATATTTTATTTTTTTGAATGCCAGTCTTAATATTCTCCCACAGAAGTACTATTACAATAGCTAACATCCTAACGATAGATTTGTTGTCTTGAGACAGCAGTAAATTAAACCGAGCTCTTCACAAAAGTGACAGACACACCTGCTCAGTTCACAAGTGTCCTCTCAGTGCAAAGATCTTCAATGTTATTTCAGCCTTTGTCTCAGCTCTGCATATCTCATCTCAGACTTGGAGGTCTCTGTGTAGCTTTTGTTTTGGTTGGCCTTAAAAAAAAACACACATTCGCATTCCTCTAGTATGTTCTGACAAGAGGGCACAGAGATTAAGAGGACCGGACAAGGGCAGGGAGGGGAGATATAGAAAGCTATTTACGTAGTGAAAGAAACACGAGCATTTTTCTCCCTAAAATGTTCATCTGAGTCCAGAGCAGTCTATGTTTGTCCTCGAGGACCAAAATAATACTGAACAGAACAGAATGACCACTTTTCAGCCAGCCTGCTGGGAATAATAATTCATAAACCAATCATGATGCTAAAAAAGCTCCTCACGGACTGAATTCATCCTTCAGATTTCTTTACCAAGAAATGCCAAAAATATAATCTGGCTGCAAATAATTGTTTTCATTGTTGATGAGTGTAGAGCTGAAATGATTAACCAATTGGATATTTTGATACTTTATTATTTATGTGACTACTTTTTAAAGAAAACATGCTGGTTCCAGCCTCTAAAGTGTGACTCCTGCTGGTTTCCTTAGTCGTCTATAAAGTAAATTGGACATATTTGGGTTTTAAAGACACCTTGGGCTCTGGGAAAACATATTTTCTCCATCCTCTATTTTCCAAACCAAGAGCAGCTCTTTAAATCATATGCTGTCACCCCACATGACACTATATATCGTTTACTTCCTGAAATATTCAGTACAGTTTACTTAAAAAGGAAACCAACTCAGGCAAACATACGCAGGGTCTGTCTCGTATCTATTCTTACCCTATGTTGTTTTTCATCCAGTTGTATGTGCCTGTCAAAATAAACAGCAGTATAGATCCCTCTCCTCCTGCGTGGTACATCTCATTGGCCTGTCTCATACTGCTGACTCTCTCTGATTGGCCATTTGGATCAGCAGATGAGTAAGCATGTCCTAATCTTGTCAGGGCGAGTCATCAGTTCAGTCAGGTGCCATGTGGTTAGACGCCTTCAGGATCTGTTTTACTAATTCCTGCATGTGTTTCTTTGTCTAAGCTAATTATGTCCCAGATTCTCACGTACATGTGTGTGTGTGTGTGTGTGTTTTTTTTCTGTGTTTGTGCGTTCAGGTGTGAGCGTCTAGAGGAGCAGCTGAATGACCTGACCGAGCTTCACCAGAATGAGATCCTAAACCTCAAACAGGAGTTGGCCAGCATGGAAGAGAAGATCGCCTACCAGTCGTATGAGAGAGCCAGAGACATACAGGTCAGTCCGTCAGGCTGACGTCCACAAGCACCATGTCAGAAATAGATAATTAAACCCGCTGTTTAAAAATCAGCTCAGTCAGAATTACATTTTCTCACTCTCTCATTGTACTCAAAATTGGCTGTCTCAGAGATGGCAGTCTGCTGCACAAATGAATTGTCAGAAAGGGATGATGAGAACTTTTAGAGGTTAAAGCAAAATGTTCAATTAAATGTCTAGTTCTGGTCCTCATTTCTGACCAGTGGAGTCATTGAAGACCATCACAAAATATCTGATAAACATACACAAGTAACTAGATTACATTTTGTATTGTCTTCTGACATTTTACTAAAGCAATAAACCACTTAACCCAGAATTTAATGGTGACTTTTGACTGGCATAAATCACGTGAAAAAGATGAATGTTTGTCTTTAGAATTATATAAATAGGTCAATAATCTTTGAAACATTTCAGCATTTTGTTAAAACTCAAATCACTTTGTCTTTTGTTTTTGCCCATTTATTTCAAAATGCCCTCCCGTCAGACGTCTGCTTTCACAGTGATGCTTTTATTGTCATCGTGTCACTTAATGACATTACTAATTCTTGGCCTGTCAGCCAACCTCCTGCTCCCAATCTCTTGGCACACTCAGCAGCTGCTACTGAATTTAGCCAAGCAGCTCCTGTTACATATAGCAACAACAATGACAAGGTAGTGATAAAATAAATTAGTTTGAACTAGTTGTGTCAGAAGTTGCTGGTTTCTGGTATGTCAAGTCTTCATATCATTCTCTCATAGTGTCTTCTTTATTTAATTTGGCCATTTGGAGTTCCACACTAACAGGTCGTGCAAGGAAAAGTGCTAAAGAGAGCTCACTTACTGATTTATTTAGTAGTAACGAATGTGGACTGCTCAGACTAAATGTCATGGTGTCAGACTTAAGTGAAGTGAAAGCCCGAGGTGGCCACACACGCTCCCACAGTCATCTCAGTAAGGCATTACCTCATTTTTATTGACACTGTAAACAGGAAGATGAGATAAACAATCCAAGCCACCATCTGCTTTTCTGTTTGTTCAAAACATAAACATTTCCTTGTAAATGACTCGCATTACTGCCGTGCTTTCCTCTTGTCTGTGAGGGCTTAGGTTTGTCTGCTGTCGTGTGTGTGTGTGTGTGCCTGCGACAAGTGTATTTACAGCTACATTTGCCCCTTGACTGCATTTCTTTTCCCCAGCAGCAGGGGGCGGTGATGTTATATGAAATATACACTCAGTGGCCACTTTATTAGAGACTCAACAAACGGTCAGCCACAAGTTCTGCCATTACAAACATAGTAAGGTCTTGTTTTGATTGACAGACGTATTAATTTAACTGTAAGTAACTATAACTTTTATCTTTTGCATGTTCTCTGCAGGAGGCGTTGGAGGCCTGTCAGACCAGGATCTCTAAGATGGAGCTGCAGCAGCAGCAACAGCAGGTAGTCCAGTTGGAGGGGCTGGAAAATGCCACAGCCCGGACCCTCCTGGGAAAACTTATCAATGTGCTGCTGGCCCTTATGGCTGTCCTTCTAGTCTTTGTCTCAACTGTGGCCAACTGTGTGGTCCCCCTGATGAAGACGCGCTCGCGCTCACTCTCGACCCTCCTCCTCATCCTCCTGCTGGCCTTCTTGTGGAGAAACTGGGACGCTCTTTCGGGGTACACACACCGCGCTCTGCAGCCACCAGGATGACCAGACTCAAGCCAGCAATTCGTTGCTTTGTTAACACCATGCCATGCAACTGTAGCTGCAGTCATGCAGAAAGTTTGAAGAACGTGATTCCCGTTAGGACGGGCTGCGTGGCCGCACGCTGAAAAATTCGGCTGAGCACATTCGGACACGGCCAATGGAATCATGAAAAAGAGGAAGAAACTGAGTAAAGTTGAGAACTCTCTTGATTGTCGTTAAGGAAGGATGAGACTGTTTACATTTTTGAAAATGAACTGTTGTGTTGCTACCCCTCACAGATTGCAACATCATACTGTTTTTATCTTTTAGAGTTTAATCAATTATAATGTATTATTTCTAATAATGTTATTTTTATTCTCACCGTTATTTTATTCAGTACCATGTAGCATTACGCTCCCCTTGCTCTACATGAAGGGGAGTTTTAGTCAGGAAACTGGGTTGGCGATTCTCCCGAAAGGCCCAGTCTAATTGTAGAGACGTGAAAATGTGATACTGTGGTTGATTGCCTTTAGGAAGAGAACTCTTACCTAGCTGTGATTGGTAGATTTGAACCATGGCTGAAAACCTTCCTGGGAGTTTTTTGTTGTTGTTGTTGTGATGAAATATGTTCAGACTGAACATTTTGAAGGACTGACCATGACCATTGAGTGTCATGATGACTAGAGACTTTTTGTGCTTCCTTACCATTTCTAATAGAAAAGCTCACACGCTTTTACTCATTTCCTTTTTTTTGAGTAAATACAAGACAAACTGTGTTCAATGGAGGAGATTATGAATGAAACCTAAAGACAGAACGGCCCATCTACACCATAGAAACGGCCCATAAAGACACAGAGAAACATCTGGTTATTGTTAAACATCTTTCGTTGCCATATGTGCGACATGTAAACAATGCTGCATGTTTTCATTAAGACAAATTACATAGGAATCAAGTTTGCTTTTAAAAGCAATGACAGAAGGCCACTGTCCAAGTAAAATCAATTTGCCAGGATAATTACCTCCTCGATGTGATCAGGTTAGGAAAGAGAGACCGCTGGTGCTTATCCAGCTCCATCTCAGTTGGATCAGGAATGCTGCTGCTTCATATCTACAGTGCAAGTCGTCTCCACTGCC
The DNA here is from genome assembly GCA_036365135.1 of Miichthys miiuy. Lineage (NCBI taxonomy): Eukaryota > Metazoa > Chordata > Actinopteri > Sciaenidae > Miichthys > Miichthys miiuy. Next base: position 11,733,413 of record CM071606.1, on the reverse strand, counting down.
ATGCCAGTCAAATGCACACTGCCTGTACGTGATTGATCAGACTTTCTCCCCGTGTATTCTCTCTGTAGCCGTCCTTCTTTTTCTACACTATTCTATGGTGTAATCACTTAGTGCCAAACCTTAGTCAACCTGGAGGTGCCTGAGCGCCCAAAAGGGTCCAAGCTGAGAAGAAAGAAAGGGGAGGTTGCTCATCAGGTCTTACTTCTATTCATCATGAATGTTTTTCCTGGATGTCACAAATTTTGGGAGACTTAACATTTGCAAATCTATCAGAGAATTCACAATCTGAACGTGAACTTGACTCCACATCTTCAGTCCTTGCCTCCTTGAGTACAGTTCCTTGGCTCTGTGTCCATTCTTTCTTAAACCTGTCTCATCTAGTCAAGGACGCAACACGATGACCCAGCACATTACGTTAGTTCATCCTGCATTTCAAGCTGAGTCGCTGATTTCCTAACAGATAGTGAGATCATTTGAACTGTACAGCTGCACTTTAGCACACGGGTAGATAACACATAGGTCAGGCTGATGCTTGAAAGACCTTTGATAGAGACTTCAAAGGTTGTCACTCTTACGACAGTAGTCCTCAATGGGATAAGAAGAGTTGACTCAGGTCAGGATCACTGTCATCCTTGTCTACAGTTCAAACCCACAGAGAGGAATGTAGTCCATTTCCTGTCAAAAACGTAGATGAACTTTATTCTTCTCAAGTCGAACATGCAATTAAAATGGCATGAAGTAGATTTATTGATCTATTTCAATTGTGCCAGACAAGACAAGTTGAGAGTAAGCTGATCTTTGACCTTAGCTTGAACCTTGCAGTAACAGCTATGGTGTAGGGTTGTGTGCTAAACCACTCCAGTGCCTTTTGATGTCCTTTTCTAAGTGTGGAATAAATAAAGTGCATTCCTGACTTACTCATGAGCCATCAATGTTTCTTAAAAGTGATTTATTTGCATTAATATCTTGTGTTTTTTTTTTTTTTTATTCCAGCATGATGGGCCGAGTTCACACACACATTTTGTGGTCTGAATCACCTCTTGCAGGTTTTTCATATAACCACTAGAGGGGGATCTTTTGCCTTGCATGTCCTTAGATGTTCCTCTTTCCTCCCATGGCCTGTGTTTAGTTTATATGAATGGTCTGCTGTAAGGGAGGTGGGGGGTCTTAACACAAGGAGGTGTCATTCCTTATCAGGAAGGAAACAGGTTGAGTGGAAGGCCCTTTTAACCGCAATCTTTACTGCCAAAGAGCGAGCCAACAGGGACAATATTTTCATTATAAACACAGGAGAGAACACGTCTCCATCACTTTATTCTACCATACTCTCTCTCACTCACTCACACACACTCTTACACACACACACACACACAGCTTAATTCCGTTGCATGTCGTGTTTGATTGAGCAGCACCAAACCGCAGCACTCAGTCACACCTCACCGGTGATATCTGATGGTGACAGCTCTGACCCAGCTCTGAGCCTTTTCCCCTGCAGGACCTCGTGCACACACCCCGCCCCGCCTCACGCACGCGCACTGTGTTTGTGTGTGTGTGAGAGAGAGAGAGAGAGAGAGAGACTGTTAGTGCCTCAGTTATTGTGTTGAGCATTTGGGGGTCATTATGTTGCATTTTATCAGAGCGCTTTCCTCCTTTTCTACACTGCCAGATTTGATGCGCATGGCTGTGCGCCAAGGTAAACACGGGGCGCACTTATCTGCCCTACTGAAAGCTCCAAGTGGTGACGGAGGGAGACTCGATGGGAGAGAGTGAGTTTGTCCCCGGAGGAGTCCAAGAGTAAATAGGCACCAAGCGATTGCGCACGATTTAGCATCAACTTTAATTATTGCATGTATTCAGAGATAACACTTCTCGGGCTCGACTGCAAACTGATTTATGCAGTGTCTGACACGTTCGTGTTCGTTTCCCAACTAGAGATCATTCATTTCTATTCAGAGATGTGAGCATATGCACACATCCAGAGACGAAAATGCTAACCATATTCGTGCATTTTGAGTGGGGGCGCATGTGTTGCTGCTTGAATATTTATGAGGTAAAACGCACAAGAAAGCTATGTTGGATAGATGTGAATGTCAAAAACCGGAAAGGTGTGCCCATCTGGTAGCACTTTCACGGTGCTTACCGTGCCGTATGTGCCCAAAAAACGGAACCCTCCGGATCTGCAGAACTAATCTGAGAGCCGAGAGCCGAGGGACTTGGGGAGCACAGGAGGTGGGACGGTGACCCGTCATTAACCCCGAGATGAGCGGAACAGCGCAGGGGCGGAGAGTCATCAAATGGCCCTTCATGAAAGGAACAGTTGATGGTCATTACAACGTCACATGACAGAGTGAGCTCACGTTACAGCTTACATAAATTCATAATTTAAATTAAGTTAATATCAGACACAGTTAATACTGTGTTTGATCTTGTAGCTGGACCAGAACAAAATTCACAAGTTTCAAATGTAGCTAGACAAAATGAATGAGTGAAAATGAATGAATTTTACTCGGGACAGATTCAATAATTCAGTGAGTAGCATCTATGATCAATCACAGCAGAGTGACAGCGCGCTCTGATGGGAGGTGGTGTCATTGAGACAGTGCGCTCTTTAGGGTTAATGAGGTGACGCCCCTGTTCCCGGTGAAGTCCATATTTAACTTAAATCTGTACTTATTGTATTTGTACTATTTATATATAGTATTAATGCTTTATTTATGTATAAATCTTGAATAACACGTGACTCCAAACAAGTTTGAGTTCATTTCAGTGGGCATAACATTGTCCAGAAATTGCGCATCAACTTATCTTAAACTATTTGTCTGTAATAGGCTATTGTTTAAAGATCATAAACATCTCAGAGAGGTATTGTGGCTCAGCATGCCTCAGGAGAGAGGCTGCTGAGCTGCACAGTGGGCAGAGAGGGACAGAGGAGGCAGCCTGAAAAGGAAGCACGACTCGCTTATCGCGTCACTCTGGGTTTAGGCGTTGGGCAGGAAACAGCCTTTCCTCTCGGATTGTCGCAGTAGGAACAAACACACAATTTTGTCTTTGCTCAATGCACCCCTCGGCACAGAACACGCGGAAGCCGGTCAGAAGGAAAAATGCCTCCTTCTTTAGCGATAGCTGTTCTGCTCCTCGGCGTCCTGGCTTTGGAGACGCACCGGAGTGCCAGCGCGCTGCACATCCAACAGGCATTCGCGTCTCCAAATCAGACCAATAACTTCGTGGTGGATCCGGTGTCCAGAAAGGTCTACCTGGCCACCGTCAACACAGTCTACCAGCTGAACGGGACCTTAAGTGTCGAGGTGGAGAAGAGGACCGGGCCGGTGGAGGACAACCTGTTGTGCCATGCGCCACAGCTGCCCCAAGCTCCGTGCGAGCATCCCAAATCCCTCACTGACAACTACAACAAGCTCCTGAAGCTGGACCGAGAGCAAGGGGTCGTGGTGGTGTGTGGGTCCGTTTATCAAGGTTTCTGTGAGCTCCGAAAAATGGAGAATATTTCAGAGATAGCGGTGGAGTTTCCACCTCAAGGTGAGAAGACTGTTTTCCCCAGCATGCTCAACATCGCTGCCAATCACCCAAACGCGTCCACCGTCGGGCTCATCTTCAAGAGCCACGGGGGAAACACTCGGCTTCTTGTCGGGGCGACTTACACAGGGGCGGGTACCCAGTTTTTCCCCAAGAACCACAGCAAGGAGGACCTGCGCTTTGAAAACACCCCGGAGATCGCCATCCGCTCCTTGAACATCAAGGATTTATCTCGACTTTTCACCTATGACATTAACCCCTCAGAGGATAATGTGTTCAAGATTAAGCAAGAGGTTAAAACCAAAAACAAGCTGAACTTCGTCCACGCGTTCATCCAGAAGACTTATTCATACATCGCCTTTAATAATGACGCGAAGATGGGCCACAAGGAGAGCCAGCCCAATAGCATCCTCGCCAGGATTTGTCTGGATACCGAGAACCCCAAAAAACCCTCCGGGCCAGAGAGCAAGAAGCTTACTGAGTCCTACATCCAGATGCCACTACAGTGCGGATTTAACGGGAACATTTACAACCGACTGTTGTCCGTTTACCCCGCGGAGATCCACGGAGACGACGGGAGGAGCTCGGAGCCGTACCTGTTTGGAGTCTTTTCTAAGGGGGACAGAAAGTCTGCTCTGTGCGCTTTCAAGTTTGAAGACATCGAGGAGGAGATCAGACAAGGCCGTAGGAGCTGCTCCAACTCACCCAGCAGCGATGTTCAAGTGCTGGACAGCGTTATCCAGGGCTCTGGGGCAGCATGCGTTCAGAAGGGAACTCTGGTGGTAAGATCTCTATTTTTGGCCATCATAATTCTATTGATATCTCTATAATAATGTAGCATATTATGTTTGAAATGAGTTTTATTTGACTGTATGTGGACATGTTATGCAATACTGTGCATTTAATAAGTGCTAAAAGTCTAATTTAAGAGAAAAAAAGTGAAGTAATCCAGGAAATTTATGTAGTTCCCCTGGTAGTTTTAGGGAGTTTTCAGGAGCTTGAGGGGGCAGACTAAGTGAGAACATTCAACAAGGAAACAGCAGACATTATGACTGATTATGAACATCATCACTATATATTGGAACAAAATAAATGATCTATTATTTTATGATTTAATTTATGTTTTTATATCTTATCACTCCATTGTTTGATTCCAAATTGACATATCCCCATTAGACCAACCCGGGAGATTTTGAGCTTAAGTTTCACTATTACCCTTCCTTGTCATCTCTACCACTTCAAACCACTTTTTCTCGTATCTCTAAATTATAATGATATAATATTTGTGCAATAAATCTACATCTGATCCTGATTTATGAAAGTTATAATGGCCCTTACAGATGTTCTGATCCCACAAAATAAGACACTCATGAGTGCTTTATCTCTCTGACAGTTTCCCATTTTTGCTTACAATAGTTATCCTCTTTAGTCCTGAGGCTCATGACTCAGTGAGAGGTCATGATAGTTGGAAAGATGCTCTAGAGCCACGCTGGGGGTTATGGGAAGGGTGAGATCCATCTCACATCCACTAACTCCCTATCTTCTCAAGTATGAATAGAAAGGGTCAATAGTTTTCCACTAAAACCTCAGACATGTCTTTTTTATTGACTGTGTGTGCTGCTAACTTTAACTCAGCCTCAAATTTAGTACAGTGTTAGGGAATAAATAGTGGCTTTGTCATAAACACATGGTCAGATACTATCTTGTGTTTTCAACTACATGCTTTCAAGTCCCATAAGAAAGTAAATATTTGCCCTTAAGGAAACTTTAGCATTGCACACTGTATTTGCTCCCCCTCTGTGTTGATGGTGCGTGATAATAAAAGCAAAGAAAACTTTGTTCAGTTTCATAGGAATGCAGTGAAATTCCAGCTTTTCATTGTGGTGGTTCTGAGTGACAGAGCCGAGGTCAAAGGAGACAGTCCCGCGACCGCTGGTGCTGTCAGGTCAGAGAGTTGCCCTCGTCGCTGGCACTGTCATGTTGGCTGTGCCCCGCGGCCACTCCTCCTGTGACCAGTTTTCTGAGTACTATCTCAACTGGCTTACAGTCATCCTGACAAAGATTCAAAGTAGTTTCATAGTAGTCCCCCTTTTTTTCTCCTGCTGTAATACAACCTCACAGTGTAAAGTTTTACATTTGTGTTGTCATGGCTGCTGAAATGTGATCTTTTTTGTAGTCTGAAGGCCAGCACTGAGGGAAAGCCAGACACAATTTATGATAAGAGAGACGAGGCTGCGAGTAGAAGGGCCCGTGGGAAACGACTCTACAAATATCCACTGTGCTTAATTCTTTTTTCTTTTTCTTTCTTTTTTTTTGCCTCTGCATGCTCTAAAATATTCAGAGAATTCCCAATAGATCCTGGTGTTCATCCAAGCATGGCACTAATGTTTTATCATTGCCCGCTGAGGATTTGACAAAAGCAGAGTCTTATGAGTGTTGAAGACCCTTGTAAGCCCTTTTCAAGTATTCACTGAGATGTCTAAAAAGTGATTTAGTAGAATGAGCTGCACCACTGTGATAGCTACTATCAAGTCTTGTCGTCCACTTCACTTACATCTCGCTGCCCTCTTTTTTATTTTGCTCTGTCTTGTCCTGTTTTCTATTCTCTGTGCTTCCAAATGAGAGCTGATGAACATTGATTTATCTCATTTTGTGTGTACTCTAGTTGCAACGAGAGCAGCTGGATTGCGGTGCGGCCCACCTACAGCATCCTCTGGCCCTTCGGAGACCCCTGAGGGCCATTCCTCTGGTTGAATACCTGGGTCTCACTTCAGTCTCTGTGGACTATGTACACAACCACACTGTGGTTTTTCTGGGAACTACTAATGGACGACTGCGTAAGGTGAGACACATGTGACCACCAGCACACAGATGCTCACACAAAGCTTTCTAAACTAACATAACCTCAGGTCAAAACACAGTTGCAGCAGGTACTGAACGGATTTAAATTTTTTAATGTGACCGAGCCCTCAAGCTTGGAAAAACTATAACAGTAACAGTTATGCAGTGTTGCTGTGATGTGGCTGCTGAGTCTGACAATAAACCAAACCTAGGTGTGTGATGAAACACTCAAATGAGCATGAATGCCTGCTTTCATCTTGTAGGTTCTCAGCACTGTCACCCCCTCAAGCCCCGCGTTCCATTCATTCACGAATGACCCATCATGGCCCATTAAGTAGTCCTAATCATGTGCTCTAATGTTCCTCAGACCTGGTCATTGTCTGAGAGATCACCAGAAAGCCATTTAACAACATGCGGCTGACGACGCATGACTCAGTCCTTCCGTGTGTTGCTCCACGACCTTCACTTCAAAACATCTGCAGAGGGTCCGGCTTGTGTAAACCTTTTTCCCGTCCAATTAACAGCATTCCTTAATTCTGTCTCAGCCACATTCCCAGTCACCCCTGACTGAGCTCACTAAGCAGCAGCCTTGCCTTCAAGCGCCACAAGCTGCTCCTCAGCTGTCTGCAGAAACAACATAAACCGACTCTGAAAGCTTTCTGACCCGATTGTTTTGCATTAGGCTGGTACCTTTTACAACATTAAAATCATTCTGCTCGAGGGGTGTTTCGTTTTGGGCCCACTAAAAGAGCTCCTTGTTTTCCTTCCCAGGATGAAGGCACTGTTTTGGCCCCAGCTGAGCTTGCTGTAATTGGTTTTTGGATGGTTTATACCGGATGCACAACATTGGTTGAGATGGTGTAAGCAACTGTGTATATGAGTGTGTTTGTGTATGTCTGTTTGCTTGATTGCAGGTTTGACTTTGTTTTTAAGGTGTTTGACTTTGTCTGTTGGCCAGTGCAAGTGGTTTAGTGATTTCATGTGTTTACTCAGATGAATGCATACCCTGTGATTATGTGCTATATGTGGGTTCTCTCTCAACGTTGTTATATAGGGAGCGTAGTATTTCAGTGACCTTGGGCAACAACAAGCTCTGCTTTTTAGCTTTATGTGTCTTTTATTGTTTGTGGATGTATCTGTGTGTGTGTGTGTGTGTGTGTGTGTGTGTGTGTGTGTGTGTGTGTGTGTGTGTGGCAGTGTGTGGCAGCGTGTGTGTGTGCCCTGAGGATAGAGCTGTTACAGAGGTTAATGGTGCTGTTAGTGTGCGTAATGTGATTCTGACTGTGAGTTTGGCTCAGACTAAACACAGGGGAACGGTGGTTGAGATTAAGTTAGGCCTCTTTTACTGTCTTTGAGAGAGCCCTCAGTGAAGTAATTTGTAATTACATGCATTTTTTAATGAAGTCTCTCCCTCCCCATTATAGCTGACTTCCATTTTCTGCCTCTCGCAGTGTCCACCTTTATCTCACTCACTCTCGTCCAATTTTACTCCCTCATTCAGTCCACCCCTCCACTTCTCAGTTCATCGCTTCATTGTCTGCTCTCTCTCTCGTACTCCATCTCAAATATAAAAGGCCCTTTGATTCATTTTGCAAACAAACAGACTTTATCTCTTTCCCTCTCTTGTTCTTTCTCTCCTGTCCCACCTCCACACGTCTTTATTCTCTCTCCTTTAGACCCAGGTACACTTACTCACACACACACACACACACACACACACACACACACACACACACACACATAGAAACTGAGCGCACAGCAGCTGAGCACTCCTTAGTTTGAATAGGGTCTTTCATTTGCAGGCAGATAGACAGAGAATGGAGTCAGAGTGACCTGCCAGTACAGCAGGTGTTTTGTTGCTTGACCTGGTGGCACACTGTGCCACAGCTCTCCTCACTTCGCCTCCTCTCTGCTCCTATTCTGCTCCCCGTCCAGGTGTGTGGGCTGCTGTTTACTCGCTTCGCACTGTGTCACTCTGCGAATGTGTTTGTAGTCGCCGGGGTGTGGGGTGAAGACATAGCACAGCTGCTTACCATCTCCAAGGCAGAAGAGTGTTAATGTGTGTGTGCGTATAGATGGGTGGGTGGTGTTACAGAACCGACAGTGATATTTGGAGGATGGGATAATGCTTCTCATCACAGGTTAAGCCAATGGTTTACTAAGCTTCTGTCTACTCTGGTTTAACATTAACCAGCATGTCTCAGTGGGTGGTGATGGTTTTATGTGTGTGTGTGTGTGTTTGTTTGACTGAGTGTTTGTGTGTTCACCGGATGAAGAAGTGACACAGCCCGCGCTTGTCACCAGATGCCGGACAGTTCCCCAGTTCCTCAGGATGACAGGATGTCTCCATTTGAAGGGAGGTCCGACAAATCGCAAAAATAAGAGCTTTCACTCTCTGCGTGACAGGAAGTCTCACTCGCCACAGTTTGTTTTTCTATGCAGCTCTGTCTGTGAGTGTGTGTGTGCGCATATGTTTGTGCGTACGTGAGAACATGTCACCCGTTTTATTATCTTGAGCTACAGGAAGGCCAGTGTGTAGATAAATCATTGCTCAGCGGAACAAGATTAGGCACACTGCCTAAACAAAGGGCCTCCTGAAATATATTTGAGGGTTGAAATATTTTGAAATAAAAGATAGAGGCATTTGTGATTAAAATAATATAATTTACTTAATCTGGCAGCTGTTGTTTATACATACATACATTCAAATGGCTGCATTGTGTATCTCAGGTTCACATGAGCCAAAGTTTCCACCATCTTGAGGAGGTGTAAATCACGTGGAGGAAGTTACTAAAAAAAGATGCTTTCTCCGCGGTGTTTTTGAGCAAAACACTTGGCCTTGAATTTGCTTGATCACCAGAAAGTTGTTTTGTATGAACGTGAAGCAAAATGTTGCCCACTTGACTTTTTTCCTAGATGAGCAAACCTTAAGAAAACATTTATTGCACCTCCTCCAACCTGTGTCCTCTGCTCTTTCACAGCTGACCCTCTTGGCGAACATGACCTTGGCTAATCAGTGGACACTGAAGCTGCCAGCTATCGAAGCGGTCCACCACATCATGACCTTCGACCCCAGCGACAGCAACTTCCTTTATCTCATGACCTCTCACCATGTAAGAATGTGGCTCCAGTATTGAGGCGTCTGTTGATTCTCCTCACTTCTGTCACCTGTTTATTCATGTGGTCATGGAGAAGAATTATAATAGCAACAATGAAATCTCATTTCACATCTGGTAAAAGTGAATCCTCCTCACCTCTGTTTAGCTGAACACGCACATACTTGTGGCCACATATGCAGACCGTCAGTAGGTTTTGGTGCTGCATGCTGTAACCACTGTGCGTGGTTACAGCATAACAGTGACAGGATGTGACTACACCTCCAGCAGTTCTGTTATGCATTTGGTATCAGATATAACTGTTCTTGTGGCCACCTTTGAGTGTGGGGTGGTGTAGAAACAGATAAAAAATGACATTTCTTCATAGAAACAATGTACACAAACACTTGGTGTTTGTTTGGTTTATAAATGTCAGTTGCAACATGCTATATGAGCCATTATTTATGATTTATATGCTGCTTACAAATGCTTTATATGGGAGGTTAAAGTAAAATGTTACCCAGTTATCTGTAAGACTTTAACTTCACAGATTATTTTTATAAATATGACAGAAAACAGTGTTTTTAAATTGCTTGTTTGCCTGCCCAGCAGTCTATCCAAAGATATTCAATTAGCAATCATATAAAACAAAAAAAATAATCAGTTAACACAATTAACCGGGGAATGTTTGTTATTTTGCTTGACAAAATGATTAGTCCATTATCAAAATTGAGTAATTGAGTAATTTTCTGTCATTTGCTTCAGCGCAGTTCTGTGTTAAGGGCCTGCACGGATCTTGAAAAATCACCTAATATTCCCTTTTAAGAGTGTTTAAAATGTGTGTATGTGCAGATGCTCAGGGTGAAAGTGGCAGAGTGCGACCAATGGAAGAGCTGCAGTGACTGTTTGGGAGCCGGCGACGCCCACTGTGGCTGGTGTACTCTGGAGAATCGGTAAGAAACACTTTGTTTTTGTTTCTCTGTCTATAGCTTCTCCATCCATCAAGTTAACTACGCTCCTCGGTCTCCTCATACCCTCTTCGCCTTCTCTTCTGCTGGCAGTAAAGCAAAAATAATTCAATCAAAATATCATATGCTTTGGTGTCATGCACATGCCACATGTTTTTTAACGTAATCTGTTGAGAAAATGTGGAAACGTCTACTGTCTTTACTGTCTGTATTTAAGGAGAGATCCAGCTGCAACTGTTTATATTGGTGGTCGATTTAGGTTAATGCTCATTTTCGAGCAATAAAAGATCAGATTGATGGCATAATGAAATGATTTGAGCTTGTCGTTGTGATACTTTGACTCAGCGTTTAAATCAATAAAACCACTGAGGTTTGTTTGCTGGTTTTCATCATCCTCATTCTCAATTTCAAAATGTCTCTTAGATGAATGGGTCTTGGCAGTAATAGTGTGTTTTTGGGCTGGAAGGCTGTTTCTGGATCGAGCAGAATTGATTTGCTTTTCATTAGGCCTCAGACTAGGGGAGCAACATCATTGTTCTGAGCGGTCCCCCCCTGGTTCTGTGGTAGTTTTGGGACAAAGTGACAGGCTGAGAGCGCCCAGCGAGGAGTGACTTGGCTGAAGTGTTACTGTGAGCGAGCGAGAGTACACTGTGATTAATGTGGCTCTGTCAGGACTGGCTCTCTGGCTCTGTGTTCACTGGCTTTCAGGGAGAATATGTGTGGTGTCGAGCTGTGTTTGTTTGTGTGTCTGTGCGTGTGCGTGTGCTTGTGTGTGTGTGTGTGTGTGTGTGTGTGTGTGTGAGTTGGTTGGTTGCTTGGTGATTAAAGCAGATCAGACGAGATAGTGAATTTTGTGATGAGTTGCGCTGCAGCTCTGGAGGCACTGGCATTGCCAGGGGCCATTCAGAGCTGGAAGAGTGGAACTGATGAGAGTTGTGTGTTTGTGTGTCTGTGTGTGTGTGTGGTCAGACTGTCTCGCTGTCATCTCCCTGTCTCCTCTACTTATTTATCTATCTGTCGTCTCTTTATCCCAGTCTCTTTCGCGCTTCACTGCATTTTTTTTACCCTCGTGATTCTCTCTCTCTGTGTCTTCAGCTTCCTTTTTTTCCCTCCTTCTTTGCCCTCTTATTTTCCAGTAGCTTTGAGAATTTAGCCATCCCTCTCTCAGCCTTCCTCTCTGTCTTACTAGTCCTCGTCTCCTCGTCTCCTCCCCCTAGCGCCCTTGTCCTCCTCTCTATCCTTCTACAAAGGAGCGTTGATTGTGATGATGGTGGTGGGAGGGAGAGTGCACACTGGTTCTTTTGACAAGGAAATGTCAAAGTGTGTAAGCCTGTGTGTAAGTGTCAACGTTTGAGTGTGTGTGTGTGTGTGTCGCTGTCTGGCTATCGGAGGCCAGGGAGCTGATGTCATGCGTGTGTGTGTGTGTGTGTTTGATGCACTGTTTGGCCAGTCATGCCAGCCGCTGGGCTGGAGCTGTGGCCTCAGAGCTCAGGGGGATCAGGGGGTTGATGTGTGGGGGTGGATGGTCTTTTCCATCACCTCACTGTGTGATACAACTGCAGACGCTGCGTAGAGAAGAAAAAAAAAGGACCACTAGAGAACTATCTCACAATCTGTGAAACCACCACTGTCTTTGTGGGCGCCTGTTTGATTTTATGCATGGCTCTGACGTCTCTCAGCACGTCTGCATGCAAAGCGAGCATGAAAACATGTCTATTCGCTTGTTGGTAGTCGGCATTGTTAAAAAAGAGACAGCTAGCACAGTCCTTGATCGTAGTCCTTGATCACTGTTTTCATGTTGGAGCCGGTTTAATCTGCCACATGTCACAAGAAAGCACTTAAATATCTTCTTCTATTTAAAAAATCAAATTATGCCTCATGTGCCGTCTTAGCTATTTGCAAATTATCAACCTTATCTGCATGTGCTTGTCGCACAGTGGATTTTGGGGTGACTGTGTGCTTCTGTGTCTGTGGATGCAGTTAGAAGCTCGTATGTTCTCCTGCTGTTTAACAGCCTCACTGGTTTCCCACCTTATCCGTCCTACAGACACTTTGGAGGTGATGAGTTTTCTCAGGTCATATTTTAGCTGCATATGTTGATTGTTTATTTTAAGCTTTTAAAATCAGCATGCGATGAAGGTGAAGAGTAAATGGTAATTGGAGTTTGTTTGTGTGTATGTGTGTGTTTTTGTGTGCTGTATGTATGTTCATTGTTGCAGCCTTTTAGAGGAGAGAGAAGTGTTTTGAATTTATTTCTCCTCACTGCTGCACTTGACTAAATTGTTATTTAAATTAGCAGCCAAGTTATGAATACATTTGAAGAAAGAATAAAAACCAGAGAAAAGAAAAGATACCATGATGTCTAACCAGCAATCACGTGCTTTTTGTTGATGTTCATCTGAGACTGCATGTCTTTTTCATTTGAGATTGTAAGATCTAAATGTTTCCTGGATGCCCGCTTCAGTTTATACCAAGTGGCATCTATGAGTCTTTAGTGCATAAAGATAAAATCTGAAGTTTACTTGAGCATCTAAATATCTTCTTCTAGATGGAAAACAAAGAGGGCAAGTTTGCCCCAGTGTGTCCCATGATGAAATCAGGTTTTAGACCATGATTTCAAAATTCATGGTTAGTTGTCAGAAATATTTGTAATTGTAATTAATTTAGTGACATGTGTTTGCAGCATTAAGTATAAAAAAAAAATCAAGTCAAGCACTCAATGTTAGCTTAGTCAGGTCTTACTCTTTGGTCATATGTTCAAACTTAAGTCATGACTTTGCTAATTTTATACTGTTTTATTTCAGCAAAGTTCATATTTGAGAAGTCTGGTACATTTGTGTTAAATGGACAAAAATGGAGTGAGAATAAAGCAATCTACAGCAGCTCAGTGAGGCTGTACTATGCATGTATCAGCATGCCAACATTCTCACAATGCTGCTTACATTGGAAGGTTTGGCAGGTAACTAATGTTTGTCCATCAAAATTAAAACATGTTGCACGTTTGCTGAATAAAGCGTGTTGCGCTGGACAAGTTGCAACATGTTTTCTGATGGACTTGCACTGCTGATGAAGTCATGGCAACACTGTTTGCTGCAACAGCTCCTCTTTACCGTATATGTTGTGTTTTTGGTAGTTTACTAAGAAGTGGCTATAAATCATATTGTTTAAAATAATCATGTATCAAATGGTGTGACGTGAAAACAATCAGCCAGCAGCTGTTTTTTCGCCACAAAGTTCTAGAAACCTGATGTTTTCTAGCTCCTTAGCAACAAAACACTAGACAGTTAAATAGCTAGATGAATAGGAGCTGGTGGAGACCAAAAACAGAGCCAGAAACATCATCAAGTGATTCAAAATCAATGATAATGTTGTTCCAAAACTGCTGGATGTGAAAATTAGCTAGAAAAGAGGTTACTCGTGCAAGTTCCTAAGGAGTGATTGAGGAACAATCTGACAGTTGTAGTTTTTAAAAATCATCAACAAATTAATTAGAAATTATTCTTTCCTATAAAAGTATGAAATTTAGGTATTGTACTTACAGCAGTATCAAAAGTTTCCAAGCAATACCTAGCCGTACTCAAAAGGAAAGTTAAATCAATAGCTCTAGTCATTTCCAGTGTATTAGTGTATTGTTGTTTATCTGTAAATCCATTTTAGTGTGACTGTTGAGTTTGCTGAGTGTGTTCAGAGTTTATGAGTTTGTTTGTGTCGAGGGGATTTTTGTGTGGCTTTGCAGTGCCACTCTGTTCTAATTTTAGGCCAGCAGCTGACCTCACGGCCCCTTTCAGTGCCAATGGGACTGAGAATCTGGACATTCATTTTCCGGACTCTTACAGGCATGCGGGCGCACAGACACGTACATTATTTTCAAACAACTATCAAAGTGTGAGAGGGAAGTGGGATGTGCCAAACTCATTATGTGGCGTGTTCGGACGTTGCTCAATAGGGCCTCTTTGGATTCTCCATATTCTGAGGTCACTTTGTCCTTCCAGTTTGCACTGCAGATGAACTGAGCTCTGTGCCAACGGGCCAGTGAACTTCATTAGTGAAGCAGAAGTCAGAGTATGAAGCCACCTTGCTTGTTGAATGCCCTCTTACAATTCTTCTGCCCTAGACATTCATTATACTCACAGATGGGCTCATGCACACTGTATGCTCACACAGACTCACACGTTGATGGATGCACTGTTGGTTCACACAGATAACGAATCTGTAGTATTTTTCTTCAACTATCGGTAACTGGCCCCTGATCTCAGTGCCTGTGGGATGGGTTGCCATAGCAATGTTTGTGACCTAGAGTCAAGTAGTCTCTTGTGTTGAGCCAGACAAACTGACAGCCAAGGTCTGAATGTGGCATTAGGAGACTAGTGCACCTCATAAATCAGTGGGAAGCAGACCATGAAACCCAGCGGTGAGAATTCGTCAGGTCCTGAAATGAAATGGAAACAAAAGTTTGTCCTCCCCTCACAAAGGATAAAATGTTGATCTTAAAACTTGATATTCACACACCAGTCTCGTAGTCCAGTGACTGACTGGACTGATTGACTGTAGCTGTACTCCATATCACATTCTGATAGAAAATCAATCCCCAAAAGTTTTCTGTGCAGGAGAACGAGGAAATGTGTTGACGAATTTCTGGATTTCAGTTTGTTTTCATACAGTTTCCATGACAGTATAGAAAGTCCTTTTTGTGCTCTAATATTATCTGCACCTAAATATAATTTCTGTCACTTTGTCCAGATGTACCATCCAGAAGGAGTGTGCTCAGGAGCTGTTGGCAAGGTCTTGGATCAGCATGGGTGAAGGCCCCCAGCAGTGTCCATCTATGACCCTGACACCCCCAGAAATCAGCATCTCCGCAGACATCAAGGTAAAAACAACTCCCTCTATATTATTGTTGTCCATCATTTCATAAGTCAAATAGACTAACTGCTGTACTTTATTGAGTTATGTTTGTAATGGGGACAGTGTATTTAAAGCTGAACAGAATGTCTCATGACCACCTTTATAATCTGACACCTCTCACTATTCTTATACACACTATTATTAATCCTGATAAAGTCATGTCAACACTGCTTGCTGGAGCAGCTCACTGCACCACCTCAGCTCCCTCTTTACAATATGTGCTATATTTTCGGTAGTTTACTAAGATCTAATGTTAAAGTAGCTATAATTGATGTTGCTTATAATAATAATCAAATAAAAACAATTAGCAAGCAGCTGTTTTCAGCCAAAAAGTTCTAAAACCTCACTGTACTCTACCTGCACAGCACTAAAATAGCAGACAGACGCAGTTATCGACTAGCTGGCAAACACAGTGCAGCATTTAGCAGCTGAATAGCAAGATGGATATTTCCCTCAGGAGCTGGTGGAGACCAAAAACAGAGCCAGAATCCTCATCAGGTGGCAGAAACATGACTCTGAATGAATGCTAATGTTGCTCTTTAACTGCTTGATGTGTAAATAAGCAACTGTTTGCTAACACGCTCCCCATAAGTAAAGATATGTCAATGCTGTTGTCATATTAAGTGTATGGAAAGTGAAATGCAATGCTAGCTCCTCGTCTACAGTAGGTCTCCACAGTTAGAGAGGCCGACCCAGAAACGGGTATCTTGATGTTGATGCACAGTATTATAAGTAAGTTGTATTGTTGTTGTATCATTGTTGTATTGTAGTTGTATTATATAGAGTAAGATATGATTATTGTTCAGGGGGAAGGGAGGGTATTGTCCTTTTTTTGCTGAAGGGCTATTAGTCTGACTTTTCATACCTCATAAATCTCTTGTCGTTCAGTCTTCCCTGCATGATTTATTATATAACAAATCCAATAGTTAAAGCATCATGCATCATGGTTTGTAAATGTATGTTTTACATGCAGAGAAGCAATCGAGTTTCTGTATCAGGGCTTTATGTTTGCCCTCTGTTCAATACATGTAGGATTTATTAATTAACACTGATTGAACGTCTTTATCAAAGACTGCATCGTTTGTTTCACCATCGGGCACAGCCGCTCCTTTATTCTGCATCATTACAGAAAGCTGAATTAAAGTTAAAGTCAAATGTGTTGTGCAAACTTAAGAATTATAATAAGATGCACGTTCAGCATCACCGGTTGCAAATTTGTTTTCTGATCCATGAAATTAAACATGTTGAGTCTGGATCCACTTTGAAAGGTTACTAATAAGATCAATTCCGTACGTGGGTTTTCTTCGGTGCACAACCTGATCTGAACACAAACTTTATCATTCGTTCTTTCACAGTCAGTCGAACTGTAACCGAGACATTCAGAGCTTTGTTTACATGTATAACTTTTTTTTGTAAAGCATCAAACCAGCTGTGTGTAAAAGGAGAGCTTACTGATTGCACAGCGTGAGAGCACATAGCATACACAGTTGTTTACCTCTCTCCTGTGCATATGTGAGCAGTGACTTTAACCATTTACTGGCAGCGATGTTTAGATAGTTGCTGGCCTACCTAGAGTAATTGGTTTAACCATGATGGACAGGCAGACACCATTTCGAAATACGAAATATAAGATTTAGACATCCCTTCTCACTCCATTAATTTTTGTACTGTCCCTACGTTAGTAGCAACAGTGAAACAAACATAAATCAGTGGAAAACCATAATAAACTAAACATTCATGCCCTCAGCAGAATTATTGCTGTTCCGATTCTTTGAGAGCTCAAAGCGCAGAGCATCTGGAGCCACATCTAACTGTATAACCATTGATATACTGTAAATAGTACATTTGCTGATGTACAGCAGTTTCTCAGACTGAAATATGTTGATTGGTCCGATGGACTACAACACTGACATCCGTTGCTGTATCCCAAATTAAATACCTACAATTCTAACTTGGTTTGTTTGTGTTGGTAACTGGGTATGCCTGAAAAGTCACAAAAGTATGTGCGAAATGTCACGACGCATACCAAATTTGCTTGATTTTCAAGGGTGCTGTTGATGAACACTGCCATCGCACAATGCAAATGCAAAAAAATGAAAGAGCTGCTCACGCCTGGAAAAGAAATTACACCAAATTCGTGACAGTGGCAAACTTCAAGAGTTGGTGTGAAAAAAAAAAAAAAAAGCTTCGTTTTTAGATTTAATTTGCAGCAACTTACCAAAGTGGCAATTTGATTGTCGTCTGTGGGTGCAGATCATTAAAATGCTAAAATAGTTTTTGTATTCAAACTGCAGAAATGGCATACCATGATTAGTACATACTGTATTGTGCCTCCATTTGCAGTGACTAACCAATTAGATTTTTTTACTATGTACTGTTTTAATACTATCAGGAACATGAACTGAATGTTTCAGATCCCCTTTACATGAGTTTTGTCATGCGAATGAAGAAGTTAAACTTTGTCTGAGCTGCTGAGTGAGTTTTCAGACAAACAAAAAGACACAAAGGCTCTCCTGCCGCACTAAAAATGGACGTTAGTGTAGGATGATCTTCATCAGAGCGTCTTGGCTTTGGTGATGTGTCATGTGTCAAAGTCTGTCATCTTCACATATATCTTGTGTTGTATGGATTTGGGACACAGACAAACTGTCACCACCAGTCTGATTTTCATCAATCCTTCCTGGATGATGTATTGTGGTAAAAAAAAAAAAAAAAAGTCCCTGCATGATACTTTTGTTGTGACATGTAAACTATTGTTTTCAGTGATTTATTCCACTCAGTATATAATGTAAAAGAAGCATAATAACAATATGATAATTAGCTCCCTGGATTTTGACACTAGCAATGTATTTGACCTTTAATTACAGCTCATAATTAAACGAGACTGAGAGACGACAGGTCATTAATTGGTTCATTAATTGTGGATATTTGCTTGTTATGTGGGTCAGTTTGGCTGGGCTGTAATTGATCTAGCAGCTGCCCGATTCACAGGCATCCTTCGGAGCCACAGGAAGCTCAGCTCAAGGTTGTCTCTCAAAACAGGAAGCAGCAGGCAGGAAGTCAGGGCCTTAGCCAGGAAATGATCAATTCCACTAAACAATAGAGCAGATTTTTAAGACATGTTAGCACATGTTGCTGGACACTTCAGCTCATATCTGCTGAGCCACAGAATAAGTAATCTTGCACTTCCTTTCTGCTTAATAAACTACGCTTGCCTGACCCCCCTCTGATTTTTTTCTCACATTGAAATCATTTAGCTGAAATTCAGTCATGTCAGTGAGGTGTTATGTTTCTCATTATATGTCTGTCATATTTCCTCACATAGCTAGATTTAGATGTGAATGTATCACCGTGCCATCTGTTTCTTCGTTGCACGTTAGTTCCTTTATTTCTCTGCCTGAACTCCTGAATCAACTTGAAGTAATACCAGTGCCATTTGCCCTTAAAAGACTAACTGTACACACTACTGGGTTTGAATATACAGAACGTGTGTGGGCATGTGAAATTTATTTCTAGTTATTTATATTTGTGCTCCTATATTTGTTTCTGTCGTAGGATGTCGGCATTCTGATAAATGGCAGTGTTCCTGATTTGGACGGCTCCCGGGTGGAGTGTGAATACGGGCCGGGTGTTTCTACAGCTGCCACGGTGCACCTGGACTCCGGTCCCGCTCAGATCCAGACCTGTCCTCTTCTCCCTCGTGAAAACTACCAAGCAATTCCCCCTGGAACAGGTGAGACTCAGCACAGGGATCCATATGACTGTGTGCCAATGCTGCCAGCCACATGTTTCCACGCAATACAGGTCCAGTTACAGTATGTGATTCTTGATGCTGAGCTGTATTAGAACAAATGTAATTTCCCCTTTCATCTTTCAAAAAGTCAGTGTAGCATGAGGATGTCTCGTTGTTGAGTTTGTGTTATGACAGTGATAGCATCTCCAATGCTTGACACATGCAGCATTGTTTACATGCCTTTGTTTCTCCAGATCATCTGACTGTGTCTGTGGCGATAAAAGTGAATGGCACATCTGTGGTATCGGGGAGCTTCATCATCTATGACTGCGAGAAGACTGGAGCGATACATCCCAAGACGTCGTGAGTCCAATATTTCACTAAAAAAGAAAAATCCAAAGCATCAATCTTTACTACCAAATCACTCATCTCTTGACCCTTTTGAGGGTCCTGAGCCCAAGTTTGGAAACTTCCTGACTATATAAAAAAGTAGTTCAAAGTAGCTCCACTTGCATCTGCCTTAACAGTAAAAAATGCTGCTTACACAAAAATATACCAATGTAATATCCAACAACACATCTGTCACAGGGGCGTTTTTTTCTGCAGAACATGCACTTTTACTTTTGACGCTTTAAGTACTTTTTTGCTGCTAATATTTTGTCCCTTTAAAGCAGGATTTTGAATGTAGGATTTGTACATATAACAGCATATTTTTACATTGTCATGATTTAAGTACATCAACTCCAGGAGAACTTCTTGAACCTACGCTTAGACCTTCACTCACTGGCTACTTGAGATCCCTAAACACCAGATCATGCCAAATGACACCTAAACACTAACAAACTACAATTAAAGCAGCCTCTAAACAGACGGCTCTGCAGAGCTATAGCATTGCTCAAATGTCAGCTTCGGTCTCTGTGGCATTGTAGATGTGCACATATAGCTGGAGGCTGAAAGAACAGCGGAGCTTCTCTGCTCTGCCTCGAAAGCCTTTACGATTTGTCCCTCTCGTGTTTTTCTCCCTGCTTTCTATTTAGACCTCAGTGAGTAAATACTGCCGACACATCCTCTTGGAGGGCTTATTGTGTATTTGGCTTACTCAAGGTTTCTCAATACTGGATCAAATGTGGGATTAATATGCTGTAAATGTTGAGCCAAAGGAAATTGGATATGTATGTCTGGCTGGTCATGTTGATGTTTGTTTTTGTGAAGGACCGCGACTTGCATGGGTCACAAAGAGGGTTTTCTCATATCTGGAGGCAATCCAGCTGGCTTCCTCTTGCATGTTGAATCATGTCAGAGGATCCACTTTATCTGATGGGCAGATCCTAAGCTCAGAGGGGGCATCAGCTTGTGTGTGTGTTGACCGATTCCCTGAGATTGAAATCGTTTGGGTGTGTCCCTTTTGTTCACTTTTTGAAAACAGCCTTTAGGCGTGAACACATCAGTTGCAGGTACACGTGTGCAAGACTGCACCCAATATGTGCAGGTGGCCTCAGTGCTCGGCGAGGTCCAGGAGTGTGAAATTAGACGGTGGTTTGTAGAAGGTGATAATGAGCAAAGTGCCATTCTCACAGGATGAGCATTGAGCTGCAAACTGCGGAGCTGCTATACTCTATCTGATTTTAATCACTTCAAGCTGTTTTTTTTAATAATCCCTAAAGAGAGTCTTATGAGCCACTTCTCTTCAATGAAACTAGATAGTAGAGCTTTTCCGTTTTGATCTCTATGAAAAAAAGCAATCGCTTAGGTAGTAAAAAGAGAGTCATCACTACATTTATCATTATTCAGGTAAATGTGGCAAAATATCCCAATTATATCTGGTTGAAAATAGCTTCAGATTTCAGCTTTAAGAGGTCTTTATTCACAATGTTTGTGTGTTGAATCAGTTTGAGTGTTTTTCAAAGACTGTGCGAGTGTGTTTACGTGTGTGTGTGTGTGTGAGAGAGAGAGAGAGAGAGAGAGAGAGAGAGAGAGAGAGAGAGAGAGAGAGTGTTACGACAGTTCTCCCATGACCCATTCAAAGTGGTCACTAGGCAGAGTGGTAATGACAACCAGATGCATTCCACTCTCACCAAACAGCCCAGTAGGACATCCACCTAACCTGCCCTCTCACTATGTTTCTCTCTTTATGTCTCTCAGCCACATTCACACACACACACACACACACACACACACTCTCTTTCTCTGTTTTCATTTGGTTTTTATGTCGCTTCTTGCGTCTCAGGTTTTGGCACTTCTCTTTTCTCTTTTTTCCCTCCTTCTCCTTCTCGTCTGTCTCTGCTCCTGTCCGTCGCCCCCTCCTTGAAACTGGTCCTTTCTTCAGGACGTATTTCTCTTTGACAGAGACGTGATTGAGGATGTGTGTTTAACCGCTGTGTCCACTGAGAGGCCCTGAGAGTGTGAGCCCAACTGTGTATTTAGTGTGTGTATGTGTGTGTGTGCATGGTCATTATGACTCTTGGTGGGCAGTGTCATGGGGTATTTACTGTCAGTGTTAGGTCAAGCAGAGAGAGAGAGTGCCCAAACAATCTGTGTGTGTGTGTGTGTGTGTGTGTGTGGTAGAGTATAGGTGTTTTAGTAGGACAAAAAGGGAGTCAGGAAAAACAGAAAAGCTGCAGCTGATAAGAGCCCTGAGGGGGGCATCTGCTTCTAATCAGAACACACAGCAACACGTTTCGATTACGTTTCTGCATCCCTTTACACCCATCCTGCTGCCTCCCAAGTCTAACCCACTCCCCCTCAGAGTGCTGCTATCACTGGAGGCACTATTATTCCTAGTGTGGGACATCTGTCTCTTCCCGGCGGCAATACAGTGACACACAGTCGACTCACACACATACAGTGGAGGTGTTCCACTTAAAGAAGTTTATCTGGAAGACACATGCACACGTTTGTACTCCATCCACAGCAAGGATCAATACAGTTCATTTTATATCCCCAAACACTAAATCTTCTCAGCGTCTAACCCGACTCACATTGAGGTTGTACGGTATATCTGTGATCTGGGTGAACCAAACTTCTCACCTAAACTTCATTTTAAGCTTGAAGTCTGTGTAAAGGCAATTCTGTCTATGTTGGAAAATAGTTTCTGAAAACATGTGAAAAGATTTGAATCCAGGATTTTTTGGGCGGCTCTATGACACACTAAGGCCACCCTGAGCAAACCCCTGCACCCCAAGCTGAAAGATAGAGATTAATTCATCTCAGTCAGAGTGTTTCAAAGTTAGTCAGGTCATTTTCTGAACTCATCTGACACGTTTCAGTGGCTTCGAAATTGACTGATCCCACGGGTGACCGTGGCTTCAGCGGACACAACCCCGCAGTCCTGGAGCTGAGAGTACTGCTCATTTTTACCCTATTTTGACACCTAATTTCAGAAACTTGTCGATATTTTTAATTAGTGTTTAATAACACTTTCTTATTTGGTCTGACAAACTCAGAACATATATTTCTTCTTACTTTACACACGGACTAAAGTGAGACGAGACTTTATGAGATTTGGGTAAACGTCACAAAAATGCAGCGTGAGAGAAGCACAAGTAAAGCAAACTTACTCAGCTGCTAACATGAGCCACCATATGCTATGACTCAAAACACAAACCCCCCTCCTGAGCAAGGCTGTGTATTACTCCGTATGAAAACTTTTCATTTGAAAAGAAGAAGAAAAAGAGTGTTATTTATCTTTGAAAACTTGAATGTATAGTTTAGAGTAGTGTAATGTATAGTGTAGTTTGTAGCAAACATTACTCAAACAGGAGAAAATAGGGACTATTTTCAGCTGTGGATTTATGAGGAGCATGAATATCAATGGCAGCAAGACAGTGTATTGTAGACTACAGTTCATCATAATGAAAGAACATGTCATCCTGTGCAGCGGCGTGGCTCATTTATGTTCTAAATGGTTTTGAATAAGAATGGAGCTGCATGTTACAGTGGAATAAGATATAAAGGCTGAGGATACACAGACGCTGCATGTTAGGAGGATCAGGTCACTGCTTTCATGAGATTTGTTGACAGCTACAGAACAAACATGCAGTCCTATGAGCGCCGAATGACTGGCCAGAGAGTCCTCGCTTCACAAACTGTCAGACTTGTCAGCCAGTCCTGATAACAGGTTTTTAAGAGGGAATGTCTTTAACCTGTTTACGTGGCAGTTTGAGTCTACAAGCTGCTTATCCCCACTTGCCAAAAATGTCCTTAGTTGGTGTAAAACTCAAAATGGTCCTCACAAAGATCAGAATACAGGAGACGGCACTCACAAACTCACGATCATTTACCAGTCTGGAGTGTTTATAGAAAAGTGCTTTGTTTTATCTCAGCAGATTCGTCCCAGTTTGACCTCGCGCTAACTGTGTTGTAACTCTGGAATGAATGTGTCTGCTACTGTGACTAATCAGGATTTCCTTTTATTGAAGCTAAACTTTGATGATTCAGTCTCTGAGTTTATGTTGCAACTTGAAATGAATCATAGTGGGTCACATACTTTTTTTTTTTTTGAAAAGACTGTATTTACTGCATGGGAACAGATCAGAGGTTGAAAACATGCCATATTCGTCTAAATGTGATCCTTGTTTCTCAGCATTTTCCATGTATGTGTGTCCATCTATAACAGATGTGTGAGCTGCTTGAGCACCAGGTGGAAGTGTTACTGGGACCAGGAGAACCACTTATGTGTCTCCAATAAAGATGAGTCAAAGCACAACCTGCTCGAGGTGAGTAATTCTCTCTCTCTTTTTTTTATCCGTCAACCAAACAGACGCCTGAACCATCTCATAATATTAAGATCACACTAGTCAGAGCAGCCAGACATAATCCACACTCTTCTGTCCAACAACTCCAAGTGTGCTGTAATGATCTAGAGTCCAGACGGGTTAGGCAAGAGCAATCATGTGGTAATTCAGTTTCAAGTGTCTCAACTGCAGTATGTAGAAATGTTGAAACCTGCTATAAAATCTCAGGAGGTTCTGGTTTAACAGACTCCTTGCAGGGCAATGTACCATTTTAAAGTTGCTCAGACCTCCTCTAAAGTTTCTTTTTTTGGCAGTTTAGTTTGATATGCCAGCATTCGGAAGAGTAGTTTCACTGTGTCCCTATTTTTATAGGGAAGTATTACTAAATGTCAAGACTGCTTGTTGCCAGCTAAATCTACACCTACATTTTCAGCTGTGGTTTTATGTATCCCCTCATTTTAAGTAGGTGATTGTACAAATGGATTATGTAGATGTATGTTTGGCAATCTGAAGTCCTGTGAGGGTGTAAACTACTTTGAAAAGCAAACAAACCAAATAGTGTAAAAGTCTTGGCACGAGCACGTGAAAAAACTGTGAAACTGAGAAAATTATCCAAAACTAGAATAGCCTCATTGAAACCAATTACATTTCCCCAGATACCACTGTCCTTTGTGCACGCTCCTGACAACATCAAAACTAAGTCAGCCGTGGCATTAATTCCTGTCCCCTCTGGAGTTTTATTGCACCGCCAGGTCCCATGACCTATGCGAGGAGGCGTCCTCCCAGCAGTCTGGCCCTGAGGGCACGGGTTGCTGGTCTCAGTTAGAGAGAAGAGGATGTGACTCACAGATCTCTTGGCAGATGCTGGTGTTTAAGTGTCTTATTGCTGCATAATGCTAAGCGGTCTATCACAAGACCCCCTGAAACGGGAAAGAGCTGTTTTTGTTAGAACACAACTGAAATAATAAAGACATCATTGCATTTTTCTAAGTAAACACAATAAATCCCAGTCAGGCGTGCTGTTTCAGATCCCAAGATGCACAAAAACAAACATATTAAAGCACAAGAGGTTTGTGCTTTGTTAGTCACTTTTAGTTAAGTTCTCTTTAAACATGAAAAATCTTGATTAGATCTTTGTAATGTAGGTCATAAAGAGATGAGGAGGTGCGTTTTCCCCCCCCCCTGTTCTGCTAAGCCCATCACAGTGTCCGGTGGGTCTGTTTTTCTAATCCCTCATCGTCTCTCTATTTGAAGCTATTGTTGTTTCCCTCAGAACGAGACTTTACCCTCTCATTTCCTCCTCCTCCAGATAAACAGGACAGGTATTTTGGGTTGCGGATGTGTGCAGAGGAGCTATTGTTTTCTTTAACTCCTTTATGTCACTTCCTGCCCCTACACCCCACCTCTCCACAGAATGCAGCTTCCTGTCCCAGTTTGGTCGCCTCAGAGGTTCCTCCATCACCATCAGGAATGGCGCAGGACTTCACCCTATCCCTCAGCAACATCCAGGAGGTATGACAGACAAACCTCCAGCTATGGAGCTCGACTTGGACTTTGTCCAAAATTGCA
This sequence comes from Miichthys miiuy, assembly GCA_036365135.1. Taxonomy (NCBI): domain Eukaryota; kingdom Metazoa; phylum Chordata; class Actinopteri; family Sciaenidae; genus Miichthys; species Miichthys miiuy. The sequence continues at coordinate 11,708,038 of CM071606.1, read as the reverse complement.
TGTTGTGAAAATGATTGGAATAAAACAGAAGCATATGGTGTGTTTGCTTCAAGCTGAGTTAAACACAGGTGGATATTTGTGTGCTGTCATTTGGGTCATTGAATGAGCAAAACTGGAATTTGGGCGATTTCCATGTTGTGAGAGAGATATATAAAAATGAACAACGAGTGTGTATCTTAATGCTTATGTTGCTCACTGCTCAGCTGTCTGGGCCCACCATGCATCTGGAATCTAACTGTGACAAGCTGAGTTGTGCCTTCGTCAGCACCGTGTACAATGTGCAGTCAGTCTGAGGCAGCACAAGCGGCAGGAGCTTTAATTCACTTGTGTTCATTTTAAATTTGGCCAGGCCTTCCAGATATTTTTTAAAAACTCCTATTCTCATCCTTAATCCATACTGAGCGAGTCAGATGCTGATCCTGCATCACCGATAAGGACACAACTGAGATATTTTTTCAAAATTCCAGCATTGACTAGTTGCCAGGCGTGGTCAGTCACACGCCTAACCCTGGCTGGCCTTTCGAGTCTTCTCCTGGTGTGTTGCTATGGTGACAGACATTGAGTCACATACAAACCCACACGTACACACACACACATACTTCCTCAGGGCAGCCGGGGATGTGGTCAGCTTTTCATACTACTCTTTATTATGGAAGTTTATACAAACTGACATTGTTTGAGCAATGTCTTCATCTTGTCAGCAAGCCGATACGGCAGGAAATGTGGTATCCGTGCTTTGCCATTGCTTCTGGAATTTATGGCGAATTTTTGTTTGGTTCCCACACTTTTTTTTTGACAAACCTAAAATAAATTGTTTAGAGTTTAAACTTAACTATGATAAACAGTCATACCAAAACATTTAGCAACAAGCAGGTGTTTGTAAGTTTGTCGTCCAGTATCTATTAGTTCTCAGAATGAACATAAGTTCAAGGAACATTTCAATGTGTGGTATGTTTTTCTGCCAGATATGGAAAAACATCAAGCTTCTCTGGTGTCAGAAAGCACGGAGAAATAGTCTAGGAATAGTCCTGGTGAGGGCGGTCCAAATTAAGCTGGGTGGATTTAGAGACAAGTGATTTTTTCCACTTTAAGCACTTATCCTATACTGCTCTTAGCTTCTTCACAATGTACCTTCACAATTTTTTGGCTCATTTAAACTCAGAACTCAAAGAATTCATATTCATTACACTGGCTCCCAGATGCCTTGCCGAGGTGTGGGAGTCCAGATGTTTATGAATATGAATTTTGAATAGATTGCATCTTTTCCTCGCAGGGACAATTATTGTGGGTTATTTCAGTTTCCTTGTACTCTTTCAGAGTTGTCAATTGTTACCAGACATGTCTGACAGACCAGAAGCTGTCCCTAAATTTACTCATTTTGGGTACTAAAGCAATGATTGTCTCATTCTGAGAACAACATAATATCACAGTTTGCTTGCTTGTTATTGTTGAAATACTGCATATTGTTTTGAAATAAGTTCTTGGTATAACAGGGGGAGGAGCTGGAGTGTGACTTTGGAACAGAGCAGCAATATGAGGCCACATGGCTGAACAGCTCAACTGTCAAGTGCAGTGGAGTAACAGTAAGTATAGACAATGACCTACCAAAAATAATTTCCAAGTAGAAAAAATAAAGATCAGTTAAGCTCTCATGCAGTCACTATGCATTTACTGGTTCAGTGTGCTCATTATTGTTAGATTTAAGTCTAGTTTGTAAGTTGTTTTTATTGCAATTATTTTAAACCCTTGTTTATAAGTTGACTAAGAACCCATTATTATCTCGAGCAAGGAGTAAAATACATGTGGAGGCAAAATGACAATACAATACATGACTGCCTTGCACGACCTGTTTTATTTATTTCCTACTTTTCTGTCCATGTAGCTGTCCACTAATCACAGAAGTCAGATTTACCACCTCAACCTGAGGAGGAGAGGATACTTCAGCAGGCGTGGGGAGGATATTTTTGTCGACAGCCCTCAGCCCATGAGAGGTAAGACGTCGCACTCCTGGTTATGTAGACATGTAAAAAGATGAAAGATGAATATACGCTTCAGCTGTTTGCCCGGCTCGCCTGTATTTTCAGCACAATTAGACACTCGCAAAAACAAGAACAAATCTGACATAGCTGCCACCGGTGCTCCCAGAATGCATTTCACCGGTGCACAAATGTTTTCTGATGAGATTGGTGGATTTAATTAAACCCGGAGAAAAATAAAGAATTGCTTACAGGGACAAACAATGTTAGAGAGCCTTTCACTTGCAATAATAGCAGTTCATGTATTACAACACATAATTTTCCAACAACTAGTAATTTACCATAATATCATATTCTGCTGCCGTCTAATTACACATAATGATTATAGAACATAGGGAGCTTCAATTTTAAGGTGTTATCAATGCCTCTCTCAAGCCATGTCCGTATGTATTGTTGCAAACACAGTTTGAGCTCCATGACAACAGTGAGACGATTAGAAGTGGCGTGCATGTTGTTGAATTTGGCATGTCGTCTATAGTGGAGCTACAAGCCAATCTTTTGCCTATCCCAGTCCCAGATGTGCTGTTCACAGTCCATGTGTCTACCATGTGAACAACAGCCCTGGGCCGTTGCCAGACACTCTGCGCTGTTAACGGACATGACGGTCGCTTCATAACATGCGGAGTCATCAAATTTTTAAAAAGACACACACTTTATCACCCACATGCAGGAACACACACTGTAATATGCACACAAATGCCTGCACAGATGCACATGCAGTGATACAAATGGGACTTCTCACTGGGAGGCACATGAACATAATCATCTGTTTCTCGCTGGCTGGCTTTGTTCTCTTTCACTCCACCAGCATTCTTTTTTCCTGATTTATTTTTATAGCCATGAATGTATCATCTTGCAAATGTTTATGCCGTTTATTTAAAGCACGTCGCCCATGTGGTTCACATGAGCTATAAAAGAAATTTAGGAGTCTATAGTACCTTAAGTTAACCAGGGAAGACAAGCACAGTTCACTAATGCTGTATTATAATAATAATTGCCTATCTTTCTCTCTCTTACATCCCATCTTCCTCTAGTTGAAGTGTACAACTGTAAAGTGGGTAGTTCTGACTGCTCACAGTGCTGGGGCCGCGAGGATCAAGGACACCTCTGTGGCTGGTGTGAAAACAGCTGCAGGCCAAGGGATGACTGTCAGCCAATCAGTGATCAATGTCCTTCTCCTGAGATCCACAAGGTAATATCACAGGTTAAACATGCATGAATGCAGGCTACAACTGTTTGCATTCATCCTCCCACACTGCAGACCTCCTGTCTGTATCATCCATGCTCTATTTTCAGGTCATAAAATGGTGAATCATGGGGTCATTCACATGGTGTGGTGGCCCCATGCCCTATCTGTCCAGAGTCAGCTGCTGAGGGAGCGTTTGAATAGAGTCTCATTAAAGCAGTTCACTCAGTAATAACACTAACACTCACTTAGCTGCAGCCCTTAGGGGACACAGTGGAGTCGATCTGCAATCACTCAGGAGGGCATGGGAACACCTTCTGTTCTGTGTATCTACAGTATGTGTGTAAACTGTGTGGATGGATAGATGTGTAGGGTTCTTTTTGTAGAAAACCACAAGAGCTAAAAGAAAACAAACAAGAACTATGAGGGGATTTAAGATTTGTGACCATAATAAGAGCAAAACCGCACTGGTAAAAAGGCAATTAAAGGATGTTTATCTTACAAAGGTTTTGACTGCGGTCATGTCCAAATGGTCATCATGATTACCGGCAGGCAACTGTTTATGGATCTCATTTGCATGATCACATTCATTTGTTTGATCAATTGTGATGAGAGTGCATCCTACTGGCCTTTTCTGCCACTACCAAACATTATATCAGCACAGCCAACGTTAGGCAGCAATGGGAAGCACGGCTCACATGAGACCTAGTCGGCCTGAACTTCCTGTAGATAAAACCTGGTCGGCCCAGGAGAATAAGCAAGCAGAACAAAGCAGGCAGACACACACACACTCCCTCTCTCTCACACACATACACACTGTGTGAGTGTGGCCCACAATATGTCACACACAAGTAGGCCATATTGAAGCATTGACGATTATCCCTCATTCTTTGTATCTGTCAGCATACTGTGACTAACAGGATGCTCCGTGAGAGTCTAACTTATGTGGACTTCTTACAGTATGTGACTGAAGTTAACTGGGCTGAGATGCCGTCTGTGTGGGTAGACTATTGTTGCAGGACTCTCTCTCTCTCTCTTTTTCTCACACACACTCCCACTAGCTTCCTCAGGAGAACGGGTTGCAGAAAGGATACTGGGGCTGTGGTTCTGTGGGGTGTGTGATGCAATGCTTTGGCAGCCATGTTTTCCCAGACAATCCACAGGGGGGGTTGAGCCTGAGCACTCCAGCTTATGGAGGAAAAGATCAACTCTCCCTAAACATTCACACACCACAGCAGCTCTTTGTTATTTAGTACTAGTTACTGTGTGTCTATAGCTAAGATAATGAAATGTGTTTTTCTTGCTCTTGCTTTGACACATGCAATCGTTATCACAATATACTAGCATCAAAATGTCAATAATATGAAGGAGGATTTCATTATTCCCTAAACTTTGCCACACGCCACCTAATTGTGAAAAATGCCCTCTATTCTATACAGTGACGTAAGACAGTGGAGACATTTATTTTCTCTGCACGTCCTTTATTCTCATGTTATGCGTGGGCTAGTACACTGTTTAAAAAAGAAAAAGAAAAAAAAAACATTGATTAGAAGTAATTTCGGCATCCAAAACAGGAACTGTGCAACAAGAGAAGAAAAAGAGAGGATGGAGAGCTATTTGGACAGAGAAAGGGTGGAGAAGGGTGCAGTACAGTGAGAAGCCTTTTCCTGTTTTTGTACTCACGTCCTGCTTGATTAGTGTGATGCAGAAGAAGTGGAGTGAGGAGAGGAAGATGAAAGCTCTGGCCGCAAAGCTGTCTATTCAGAGCGAAAAATAAAAATAAAACATATGGATTATATCAGTTAGGTAGTTTGTCTTGTGCAGGTTGCATATCTGCATGTACAATACACGTGGTATGATTTTTAAATTTGCAAGAATGTGGAATAATTTAGTCATCAAAAGCGTTTAATAGCTCCAACATTTCCTTGTGGAGGTTTTTCGCGCAGACACATTCACACCGCGTGATCTCCCTGGAGGCCTGGCAGAGTTTGTGCTGTAAATCAAAACTCACAGACTTGTAAGAGGTGTAAATGAACAGCATGCCAGCTGATGTTGATGTCAATGCTCAATGGCACCACAGAGACACACTAGGTGCTATAAGACGCATAGTGATAATAAATAACTCTGCTTACTGCTCAGTAACACTCTGTACAGAGGGTGGGTGCTTTTTGTATGTTTATCTGCCATGCCACATGTGCACATGTGCTCAATTATGTGCTGTTTGCGCATTACATGTGCATAAAAGAATGTGGGTATGTGTTTTTGTCAAAGGAAGCATATATGTATAGTGTAAGTAGGCACAGGGTGGTCACACTTAATATCCAAAAGCTTAATATAACCACAAAAACACATCATTTCCTGTGGTGTAGATCCCACAGAAATACTGTAGTAATAGGTCTGCTTCTGACAGTTTATTTTCACACGATATTAAAAGTAATACATTCTTTCTTTACTTAACTGCCTCCCCTCTTTTAGCTGGGAAATATATGGTTTATTTATCTGCGCTGTCACTCTCGCGAGCTCCAAATGATCTGAATGCAGGGCCAAACCTCGCCCTCTCACCTAGACCAAACAGAAGAGCTGTTTTCATTCTTAAGCTCAGTTTCTGATAGAGCCGGAGCCAGGCTGATAACACAGAGGGGGTCACAATGACCTCAGCTCAGCCAGGGGGTCATTCAAAAAAGCACGCGCTCTGCCGGGCTAGCTATGCTACAGTGGCAAGATGATGGTAGATTGCTTCTGTCTGGGAGTCGGAGATGCTATCTCTAAAGCTGTGTTTCCGTGGTGATTGGAGAGGTGACGGTCCACTCCTTTCTTTCGAGCTTCTGAGTGGAAAGTTTAGAGACCAAAGGCGAGCGCTGAAATGATGCATGTGAGCATGCCTCTGAACAACAGCAGTAATGGGACTAAGGAATTTGACAGAGCAGACACAGGAAAACAGATGAAAGGGAATAACACTGTGCATTAATTCCCCTGTTGAGGCTTTGCTCTCTCACCACCACCATCAGCATTCACTCTCCTCTCACACTCAGTTCCCTAAATTGCCTCCGCACTCATCCACCTTTCTGCTGTGCTCTCCAGCCCTCTCTCTCTCACTCTGTCTGTCTCTTGTGGGATGTGAAGGAGGCTCTTAGCCTGCTCTTTATTTGCATGTGCTGTAGAGGATTAGAGGCTGAAGAGTCTCAGACTGGCACAGTTAAGAGTCTGCTTTTTGTGTGTGTGTATACACCTAAACCGTGTGTCTATTCTATTAGACCTCAGTCTTCACGAGAAGAACACTTACGCAGGCCACTTGTCCTTATCTCTCCGTGTGCCACACTTCATGTCAACATCAGACACAGCATCTCCATTCTGTTAATTCTGCCATGTTCATTATCACCTGTCATTAGCGGAGCATTTTTTGGGAGGTAATCTACTTATGAGCTATAATTCATTGTGCATATTACACGGTTTTCTTTCTCCCTGTTCATTACCTCACTTTGTCTTTGTCAGATCTACCCCCTGAGGGGTCCAGTGGAAGGAGGCACCCTGCTGACAGTACAGGGTAGGAATCTGGGCAGGAGGGCTGAAGCAGTAAAGGTCTCTATTGGAGGGGTGCCATGTACTCTCCAGCCTGAGCTCTACACCGTCTCTGTTGAGTAAGTACTATAACATATGCCTGAATTATGATTCACACATTTACATAAATAGGCTTATGTCAACTGTTTGCATTGCAGCGCGCAGAGGCTTTCTTTGGATATACATCATCGTGTACTGTGTACATTGTACATCATCCGCATTGTCATAAAGAAATAAGAGCATGCCCTATACATCATTTATATTTAAAACCCTGCTATAATATGCAGTTGTGCTGCAGCTAGGACCGGTGAGATAATAGCTAACAATTACCCATTGTCATGGTAACCTGAAATGCTTACAGGCAGGTGAGTGGTCAGGTGGACGCGTCACACTGAAACAGAGACTATTGGAACAAGTGATTGAAAGATTTGTTACAGTTAATGAACCTTTGGGAAATCCTGACATGTACATCTCAGCCCTGAACACAGTGTGAAACCAGACCTGAACTAGTCAAAATAAAACTCAGATCAGACAGTACAGTGAGAGCTCTCTGATTTATTATATTTAATGGATAGAGGAAGCTAGCTGCCACTCACCTTATCTGCAGAGAAAGGTATGAAAAAATGTAATGGGTGCCATGCATTCAAAAAAATCTGGAATACCTGTATTGCAGGTGTTGTAGTATATTTAAGGGGAAACACAACTCATTTACACACCAAAGCCGCCTGTTTACAAGTTTTGAGGTACTGCATGTGCTGTATAAGTCTGTAATGAATTTACTCAAGGCGGCATCCATTAGAGCTGAAGACTGAGTATGAAAAGTGAATTTACTGTAGGCCGCTCCTCATCACTGCTTAAGGTTAGTGTCTAGAGACTACATCAGCTGCTACTAGCATAACACTCCTGAATCGTCAAATGAACTGTTAGTGGTTGAACTGAAAATCTGTGGAGTACTCTTCTAACTCTGAGCATGTAAAATGTCAGAGTTGCCATATTACAATCCTGGCAACAAATAAATGAGATATACCTGCAAGCATTCAGAAGTAAAGCCAATAAAAGCAGCTCATGTGAGCCTACGATACTCTTCAAGTTTTGTTTAAAGAAAACTCCAGACGAGAAATAAATTATTAAACTTCCTCAGAAGAATCCCCCTCATATATGTCCACCAGTCTTGAAAATAGGAAGTCAACCATCCCTGCATGGTTTAGTTTTCATGTATTCATGAGGCTAATTTTAACAAATATTATTATGCAGCACACTTCTCATTTTAAATGACTCCTTCGCCATCCCTCCGTAGCTCAGGGACCATCACACTGTCACCATGGAGACAGCAGGACCCCGCTTTGACAGACATAACAGAGCTCGGTGAAAGTAACTCTACAGTTACATTCAAACTTCTATTCAGTATCTGTAATGTTCCTTGAATGGAACTGTTTATCTGGTCTTGCTCCGCTGAAGCCAGTCATTGTATTAAGACCGGTTCGAGGGTGACCCGCGGGTCTTACCTGTCATTCTAGTTTCCTGATATATTCCCCCTAAAACCCCACACAAGTTGAAAACAGCGAATCACGTTTCACTCCAGGGGTATTCTGATCTCATGTCGTCATTTCTGATTGGCTCCCGAGGCTGGTTGTTATGACAGCAAAGCATATCCTCGTTGCTGGAAGTGGCACCGACAAATCATAACATGTCAGTACATCTGACAATGTCAGCACATTTGACTTGCACACACACACACACACACACACACACACACACACATGCACAAACACACCTTCATCTTTGTATTTCTATCCTTCAGGGGACCTTGCAATGATTTGGTTTGATCTCACCTCACCAACTTAAACACGTAATCTCACCTTATAAACCTTTATTCATAAAAAAAATCTGAACCTATTCATACCACATCCCTGAATCAGCTTGAAGATGTGGGGATGCTCAAAATAACCCTGATTCACAAAAATATCCTCCATGCAATCTAGCTCTTGCAAAAATGCCATACCTACACACACACTCATCAGCACACACACACACACCTGCACATGTGACCTAATTTACTAAGGCTGTTGAGACAGGTGTCTGCTCGTGTGCTGAGAGGTGAAAGTTCACATCTGCGTGCCAAAAGGAAAATGTGCAGCACTGGAGAGACTGCACTCCACTCACACGGTGTCAACATTTTAATTAATGGCACAGTCAGTCTAGGCACACCTCATTTACTGAAGCACTTCTCTGGGTTTTTGGCCCAGGTCCTCCATGCTGCCCTCTCTATCATTTTAATATGAGCCTTGAGTGGCCTTCGCCCCGTCCATTTAGCTGCACCGCAGACAACACTCACACCCAGACATGAACAGACTTGATTGTTGATGATCCTCATCATCCACTCAAGGGAAATGAACACAGACATCTTCAAAACTAGCCACAATATTGCCCTCTGAAACCCATAATATTTCTGCAGCAGGGAGGCGCTGGAATGTGGAGCAGGGGTCAGTCCATGCTCTGTCTGCTCTACGTCTTTTGACTGCGATCACACTGTATCAACATCACGCTCAGCTCGCACACACACGCACGCACCAGGGAATCTGCAGATCTGTCTTAAAAAGCATGGACTTCAGTTTTTAAAAGGCCTTGGACAGTAATAAATGTCTCTTTGTATGTTTAGATACATATAAACTATAGGTGGGATTGCTATGACACTGGATTGTGTGTTCAGAAGGCTCTCCTTTTCTGTGGAGGTCCAGTTTGTGTTAAATTAGTAAATATTATTGTGGAGCTGCAACAATTAGTTGATTAATAAATTAGTCCATCAACAGAAATGTATTTCTATTTTGATAATTTATTATTTAAGTGATTTAACTGTTTTCTGAATTCAGCTTCTTGAATGTGAGATTTTTCTGCTTTCCTCTGTTTTATATTAATGCAAATTAAATAGTTGAAACAAGACACCTGATATGATATGATATCAAATTCTGACATTTAATAGATCAAACTGTTAATCATGAGAATAATTTACAATATAGATAATGAAAATGACCAAAAGTTGCAGCCCTGCTGACAAAAAGGTGATATAAGGCCATGTCTTGACTGGGTTTCTTTTATACTTTGGCCATTCTGATTGTGAAACAGGTTTTAAACTATATTGTACTGTATGTGGTATTAAAAAGTCTTACATTTAATCCCCACAGAAACGCTGACACACCCAGTGTATTGAAGCTGTTTAAATGCTGCAGGCTTCATCGTACCTTTGTCTGCACTCTTTATGAAATATTGGTTTTATGTTTGTCTTTTTTGCCCAGACTAATCCTCAACATTACGGTTCAATAGCAGATATCATATGTGATGTATTGTTGCGTTAACAGTTTGATTCTCAGTCTGAATCCACTTAAGCCTGAAGCAACCCTACAGGTTCAGACTGATTCTGGCTTCAGTTTATTTTATTTCCCTCAGGCTCAATCTGTGAATAGTCATGTTTCATTTTATTTGTTCACTCTTTTTTTTTCTTTCTTCTCTAAATGAGAGCATGTGAAACGATGCATTTTCTTCAAACAGGTGCGCTTCTGCCCTCATGACACAAAACTGACAGGAGTGTAATTTGAGTGTAATGACATTCTTTACCTCCTGTAATTAATGAGCAGAAATATAGACCCTGCTTTCAACAGATGGCTGATACTGCAGGTTATTTTAGAATATTCTTAACAGCTATTCAGGCTGATAAAGAAAAAAAAAACCCTGCAGCAGTTCAAACAGTTCAAACAGAGAATTAGTTTGAGTAGTATAAGGGCTGACATTTAAAAACACATTTAGATACAGCTTTTTCTCTCAGGTCTCAGACCTCACAGCTTGACCCCAGCCAGGCCCAAATCTGTCCAGCCCAGCCTTAACTTACCATATGTCCTGCCAGGTCCTCCTACATAAAACACGCCTCGTCTGCTTATGTAAATTCCCCCACAATTCCTCTGTCAATCATCTGATCGCTGGCTGAGAATTTGTAACCATTGTAACACCAGGCACCTGACTAAATAAACTGACAGGGTGTCAAGCTGGAGGGTGATCATGTGAGGTGATAAAGGTTGTGTTCCCCCCCAAGTACATTTATCCCAGCGAGGCCCCAGAACAGTAGATCCCTGTGCCTCGGTACACCACCGTGTCATTAATATGAGACGTCCCGGTAGAGCGTGCACTGATGACACAAGGCTTAATCACAGCCAGGAGGCGAGAGAACAAGTCTCAGCAGCCCCTTAATCTCCTCTGTGGTAAGACACATCTGGTCTGAGGAGCTTTGAACTTTACATCTCCTGATATCTGATATCACGAGGCTTTATTGGATTCCATATGTAAATGTATTAGGGTTTGATGAATTAGCTCATAACCACCATTCTCCGAGTTTAATTATGTGTCTTTGTTTAACAGTCATGATCAAGATCTCTTTCTTCATCTTTATATTGGTTTCCCCCTTTTTTTTTAAATTAGTTTGTAGAATTAAAATTACAATCTGTGTTATTGAGTGTTCTTATCCATATTTATTATTGTTTTTTATTGTTATTATTAACTGATTATGTTGCTTTGACAACCAACAAGAAGGTCACACCCTTTTTAATTTCCCCAGGCTGGTGTGTGTCACTGGGTCATCCTCTCATGACAGGACAGATATTGTCCAACTGGATGTGGTCCAGGGTGGGATAGGGAAGTCAAAGGAGAGCTTCTCGTACTTAGTGAGTATTCTCCAGACTTCTACCCTCCTGCTGATCTTTGCTTTCTATTCTATCGGTCTCTCCCTCCACATTTTTCTTTTTCTACGCTCTCTTGTTCCTTGTTCCCCACTGGGAAAGCCTCCCCAAGTGTGTCAGTTGAGTGTTAACAGATGCGTTTTATGATTCTGAGGAATGCAAGTGTGTGGGAATCTTCAAACGTTCATCTGCGTTGCAACTAAGCGCCATTGTCATTCTGCAGTCGCTGCCAGAAAAAACAAATATGGCGATTGTTGGAATGTCCCTTTGCTCTGAATTCATCACTGGTTGGGTCAAGCCAGCCAGCATTGTGTTAATGGACCTCAACCCACACAGTCTCCCATTAGATTCAGCCAGTGGAAATACCCATGTAAGCCCTTTGTTTCTCTTTGTTTGTAGACAAAGAGTTTTTCATAATTCAATCCTGGAGCAGCCTATCATTTCAGCGGCACCTTAGGGCGGCTGTGCCTGTGAGTCATCCCGCAGAGGAATCACCCCGATCTCGAAGCCTCTCTTGACACACAGGGATGAAGAAAATCCAGAACAAACATTACGCTGGGCTGTTGTGAGAACTCCTCTCTTGCCATCCTTATCCAACACTGAGATGATCAGTGTGAGAGGGTTTTTTACTGCTGGGGAAGAACGAGAAAACAGTTTTGAAGACAGGATATTCGCCTCTACTGCGTCTCCTTCCTCGAACCTTTAGACGGAAACATCTGCCTCCTTACACCCACTCTGACATACAAACATACAATAGGTCTCCGCTGTCCGCGCACACTGAGGAAGTGAATCCTGTCAGTGAGGATAAGAGGTTTCCCTGGAGGCGAGGTTCATGGCGGGGATAGAAAGTTCGGAAAGAGCAGGAATGCTGATGCTGGTAGCTGCAGAACTGGACAGGGATATTCATCTTCGCCCAAGGAGCCATTGTGTGTGTGTGTGTGTGTGTGTGTGTGTGTGTGTGCATGTGCATTGCACACATGCGTTTTTTCATGCCTATGCATGAACATTATTGCTTCCTACCCGCAGTAAAACCGTCCTGCAAATTTGGACCCAGAGGCCTGCTTGCTTCAGGAGCAGTTTAACATATTGCAGCATGGGCTGTCTTCACAAATTTCCTCCTTAATTTACCGTTATAGTCAGCAGCTGTCTCAGCCAATCTGAAAAGACAAGATATTTGAACCTCAAAGGATGAGATTTTATTTGGTGTCAAGAAAAGCATCATAGAGCACAAAACACAGTTTGAGTAAGCCTGTCTTTGCCAGTGACAGAAGCTGTCAGATGTCTAGTGATAAATTTCATGTCTTGTTACTCATGTGCTGTGTCTTTCGCCTGGATTCAGGTCCCGAAGCTGCTGTCCATGAATCCGATTAAGGGCTCTCGTGCTGGAGGAACTAGAGTGTCCATTCAGGGGGAGCACCTGGACATTGGCTCTCAGATTAAAGTCATGGTCAACAACACGCTGGAATGTATCATCATAGAGTAAGTCCTGCTTATTTTAAATTGTTTGCTTGTCTTAAGACCAGGCCAAGTCTCAAGTCTGGCAGAGGTGATCTTGAGATGATGAAAGTCATGATGCATGTCTCTCTGTGCTGACCATTAAATGACACAGCATTGAAAGGGGCTTTCCTTGTGATCACAGTTTCTTTCCATAGCTAACACCAAGTGCTGTAAATGCTTAGACCTTAGCTGTGACCTGTATGATTGCTAATCGTTTCCATATTTCAAGTATCTCACCTTTGTCAAGTCCCAAGTCTAACTCGAGTGCTCATATGAAGATCTGCCTAACTACAATAGCCATAAGTTTGATTCTGTGTGGAAATTTTGGGTTTTTGCACTTGTAGACATCACAATGATGTGCTGTTACGATGTTTACCTCATCTTTTAGGAAAAAGATGAAACCATTGAGTGCACCATGCCCCAAGCCTTACAGCCACACACCGACTCGGTGACAGTGTGTGTGGAGTTTGAAAACGTCCCCTGTCAAAGTGAGCTTAGCACCACGTACACCTACGAGAAGAATCCCACCATCAGCTTCATCCATCCCAAAAAGAGCTACCTCAGGTTGGTAGACTGCGACACACACACACACACACAACACAAGCATTAAAAACTAAACATCTTAAACATCTCAAGCTGAAAGAGTCTGCGGTTCCCCTCCAAGAGTCACTGACATATGTCATTACTGTAATGTCATCCTGATGTGTAGTTTTTTTCTCCCTCTATTGTATTCTAAATAGCTCAGCATGTGTGTGACAGGGTAGCGTCATTGTCTTTGATGACATGTGTGCGGATTTTCACTGCAGTCGAACTGTTTTGCATTATTATCTGGTCTCTTGTTTCTCTCTTGTTTTGGTGCAGTGTCTCAAAGTATTTGCATACCAGTATGTATTTGGCACATTGTCATGGCTGAGATGTGACTCTCTGTGTCTTTCTCTTTCTGTGTGTGTGTGTGTGTGGGTGTGTCACAGTGGTGGTAGGATCATAACAGTGACAGGCCAAGGTTTTGATCTGGTGCAGAGTGTCACCATGCAGGTGCTGGGAATTGGACAAACAGTGAGTAACCAGCAGAAATCTTTCATTGTTTTACTTTTTTAAAACTCTTTAGACCATATAATCAGGCTTTATAACTAATACATGTGTCAGGAAGTCATCACACTCGCAACCTAAAAAAACAAATAGGCCTAGTTTGACATTTTGGGAAATACACTTTGCTTTCTTGCAGAGTGTTAGATGAGAAAGTTGATATCACTGTCATGTCTGTAGGTTAAATATGAAGCCTCAGCCACTAGGTGGTTAGCTTAGCTTAGCATAAAGACTGGAAACAGGGGGAAACAATAAGCCAACCAAGGTCCAACCAAGAAATAACCCCCTTTGCAACTACAGGTTGTCATTTTTACACATTTTGTATGAATTTAATAACATGTGAGGTGCTAGTAGGCTGATTTTTTTGTCAACCTCTTGTCTGTATTAGACTATTCCTTCAAGAAAGATGCAAACATTTAAAACAGTTTAAATGAACTATGTTGCAGGTAGATCATATTATTGACTATATGACATGTGATTGACTATTGACTATTGATTATCTAAGGCACGATATGCATTTTAAGCCACTTTGTCTTCTCTGGTCCTTCTTCAGCCCTGCAAAGTAGACTCCAACTCTATGATCAGCTGCCTATCCCACGCATCTAGCCAGTCCCAGCTGACCTCGGTGCAGTTCTTTCTCAACGGAGTCCTCTACACGGGTGACAGCCCTTCCTCCTTTGACAGTGATGAAGAAGAGGAGGAGTATCAGAAAGGTCACTTCCGCTTGGAGTATGTGGAGGACCCTCAGTTCTTCACTGCCAACAAGGAGAAACTGATTAAACACCACCCAGGAGAGCCACTGACACTTATCATCAATGTGAGTGACACTGCTGAGACAGGAAGTTCAGATTAGTGCTTCGCTGTTGTGTTGGCCAAGGACATGCTTATTAGAAAATGTGATTTTAAATCAGTGTAGTCCACCTGGGTATAGAAAGCAGTCTTATTGATTACAAATATTTTTATTGCATAGCTGGTAAAAGCTAAAAGTTATGGTAGGAAGCCTTTAAATTATATTTTACATGTAATTCAACATAATTGTGCAGCAGTTGCTTGTACTAGCACTATTACTGTAAAAAAATATTTTGATTCTTTTAGGTAATCTTTGAACTGAAGTTTAAGCAGCAATAATTACAGACTCCTATTTAGCTCATAAATTGAAAGTCTATATTCAGGTTTTAGCAGATAGATTACTTATTATTTCAGTATTTTAAACATTGTCCTTTGCTAATAAAAAAAAAAAGAAATTAGATATAAAAGGAAGATTCAGGTTAACATTAATAAACCTGGTAATCATTCAAAAATGGAACATTACCCAAAAGCACAAATTAACATTGCTAGCTTTTCCATAATTACATGAAAACAAGAAGACTACGACACTAGCAACTGCCTGTACTTTGCCACAATGGTGCTTTGAGCTCAAAGAGGTGAACTAACCCACTGACCAATTGACACTGCCGTCCATAGACACTGCCGTCTCTAGAGCCATGGCGCTAACCTAGCTAGAAATCTGACAGAGACACTGACCGACTCTGACAGTCACACTTAAAGATACTATCAGCAGAAAACAGTGGCTCTTAACAATCTCAGCTTTCAAAAACGCAGATTCAAATTCCACAAAGAACAAGTGATGGTGTTTTCTAAAGGTTACTTGTTTCTTGGCTCCAAAAGCACCACTGCTGTAAACTTACTGCCCCCACTGTGAACAGCAGAAGAGCCTCAACGTTCCTTTATTCATATTCACATAAACCAGAGGCACATTAAAACACATCAAAGGCTCCCATCCGCTAAAAACATGTTGATTTCTGTCAGGGGTCCGAGGGGGGGAAGGGCGTAGTTGCAGCTCAGAGGGAGGTCCTATGTTCCTGTAGCCCCGGGTGTTTTAAGCACCTGTCTGCATGGATTCATCACCTTAAAGCACTGCTGGCTGTGACACCGTACGACATGCACATGGTAACAGTGCAGACGGGGAAGCTGGGATATGATGCAGCTTCCTCTTCATGTGTTTGTGTGTGTCAGGATGAGGCCCCTGCAGGAATCGCTGCCTCAGCCCAGTCGGTCTGCATGGGTGACTTGTCTGTTGTTTCCTGTTTTCTTTAGGAAGGTGGATTCCACTTGTGGTGGACCTGAATGGGGGGAGAGAATGTGTGTGTTTGTTTAATAGGGAGCTTGTTAGTCGGCCAGATCCTATATTAAGGACCTGAGCTGGAATGTGGGTGGTTTTGTTTGCTTTCATCCTGCTTTGGCTTTAAGAATCCGTTGTTTTGGTCCAATGAGTTTAAGTGTGAAGATTTAGTGTTGTATACGGCAGTTAAACAGTATATTTTACAATATGCTCCAACATATTTTGTTATGTTGATGTATGTGTATGAATGTGTAAATGTGTGTGTGGTTAAGAGGGGTGGTGTGTGTTGTGTCTGTGTTAGGAAGCATTTGTTGACAGAGACCCAGGGGGTGGCATCCTGCAGTAGGGACAAGACACGGCCCTAAGGGTGTAATCAAAGCAAGGAAGCACACTGGGGATAAACACACACGCTTCCTCACTTGTCATTCTCATATTAAAGGGAAATTGTAAAGTGGGTCATATCTTCGTAGTTTCTTATACATCAATAATAACAAGTCGGACAGGCCAAGTAATAAGAGCAGTCGATGATCATAGAGGTTTCAAGCTAAGCTCATTTAGAGAGGGAAACATAGGGGAATCCTTCAGAGATTACAGGGCGACTTCCTGGTTCAGTTTCAGATAAAGTGCTTTAGATATGTAAACTATTGGCTTGTTTACAACCTGTGTGATCGTCTGCCCAACCATGTTTCTTGTTAATAACGTTGCTGTGTTTCCTGATCTCAGCTTTTACTCTGGGGAGTACAATGATGACCAAATCTCTAAAAATAAGAGCCTGAAAGTTGCAGCCTGAAATTTTCTAAATGTCAGTGTAAAATAAACATTCAGTCAGTATACTTCACAGTCTTATAGACTCACATTCTGTACCTATAAATTAAATATACACTTGCTAAGTAGAAATATATAGACTTGACATTAAAGTGGTGTTACATTGATTAAATATTAGTTTGGAGTGTGGGAAAAAAAGAAAGGTCAAAATCAAAGTTCAGTTGAAGATATCAAGATAGTCTCATGTTCTGAAAACACTAGATCCTACATTTCCCATGATGCAACTCCATCAATCCCTCTCTGCCTGTGTTGTCAAACTGTTGGCAGCACTACAATAGATAATCAGACTCTAGAAAGCTCCCTCCAGTGCCACAGAAGACAAAAAGAAGTACAACTGTTTTCTTGTTTGTTTCTGTTTTGACAAAAACTGAAGTGCACATGTAATTAATTAAGTCCTAATTAATCTAGGAGTTGGAGTGAGAAGCGAGTCTTGGATTGACACAGGACTAAGTTGGATTGATAAAAATGGACCATGCTGCTTATTCCAACAGGCTCCTGTAAATGGCCCTGAGAATGTTATTTTGGGCAGAGACAGGGAGGACTGTCAGCGGGTTTGTTTGTAGAAACTTCCCTGGCCATGTGAGAGAGGCAGCGGGAATGTTTGCTGCTTTAAGCTGAACTCTAGCCCAGAATGGATGAGTTTTCTGCTGGCTTCCTCTGCGTGACAGCTGCGTGACAGGCCTGCCACGGCTTGGTTTCTATGTGTGTGTGTGTGTGTGTATATAATAACGTGTATGTGTCTGTATGTATGTGTGGGTTAAAGCTACTGTGGTCTTCTTGAATGTTATCTGCGCCTGTTCAAACCAGCCCCCTCTGGTCTCTTACCACTGACCGGCTGACGGCTGTTTTTGTTCATTTCTGGCGCAGAAAGGGCCGAGCGATCTGGAGCTGGTGCCGGAGGAATACTCAGTGATGATTGGCCCATATCCCTGTAACATCAGCTTCCATAACGACCAGCTGTTCCACTGCACCATCAGCGGACTGCTGAGCTCCAGCGAGAGAGAGCTGCCTGTGATTGTAAGTACGCAAGCATGTAAAACACCACAATAAAATACAAATACCAATACAGCATCGTGTTGAAAATATCACTGATAATTTAAGGACCACCCATCTGTCATCAGCAAACCATTTAACCAGAATCCGGACCATCTGTGATGTTCATTGAGACAGATTTGATCTGCACAGGTCCGTGCACAGTCAGTGAAATGTTTCTCTCGATGCATTATGAATGGTTTGTAGTCTCCGAGCATGCCACCATGATTCAGCAGTTAGTCTGGGTGCTGTACCACAGTGGAACAGTGAAATGTTTCCCCCTCCTCCGTTATCTTTTTAATCCTTTATCAGTCCGTCTGTCATCACCGACACAATCACCTAGCAGACAGACACTTATTTGCTCAAAGCGAGAGCTCTGAGGCGTCTGACTCAGTGGTGATCTCACTCCTCGCCTCTGTTTTTGTTTTGTCTCTGAGTTCTTTCTATCAAAAATTAAAGGTCTTAATCAAGACGTGGTCGAGCCCTGCACAGTCTTGATAAAACAAGACACTTTTTTTTCCCTCTACCCACGTTTCCCATCTGTTGTTGTCCATTTTGGTATGTTTGATATGGCTTTATTAAGGGGGAAAAGCATTCATCTATATTTAAATATGAGCCCGGCTGTGAGTGGTTTTCTGAAATAGCTCAGAAACATATGTTAGTGTGTCTCTGTCTGTCACTTGAGTTGTACTGTAAGAACCGTTTCCCCACTTTGACACAGAAATAGCAGGAAAGCTCTTTCATTTCTCTCTCCCTCTTTCTCTCTGCTTGAGTACCTGTGGCTAGTTTTCATACCCACCCACCCCCATCTGTCTCTCAGGATGTCTGAGAATAAACATGTGCAATTAGGAAAGACATAAAGGTAGGGCAAGGGTCAAATCAGATGCCATAACACAAATGGGTGGGCTGCCTGCTCGTGACCTGTGAGGATGATTAGTGTGCACGTTTGACAGGGGCATAAACAGAGCGCACATACATTTTCCTTTGTGTTTGCACATTTGTATAAATGCAAACATGTTGAGCAGTGTGTATGGCTTATGGCCATTCGTGTTTCTTCACTTACTTTCGGTGGCAGATCTATTTTTACATGCCTCTGTTTTCCTTGGCTCTGAAGTAGAGCTGAGCTGCAGAAGTGGATGAGGGGAAGCTGTGTTTTTTTGTACTCCGACCGAAACAGGAACATGGAACAATGACATTTTCCCCTCCATTACACCAGGGCTGGCTGTTGCAGTCTCTGGAAGAAGGCCTTTACTCAGGTCTGAGTAAATAACTGCCTGGACTAGAAAGAGAAAGAGGGAATGAGCAAGGCAGGAGGGAGCCCAGAGAGCCAGTTTCCTCCACAGAGTAAGAGCAGTGTAGGAGGGATTTGGTCTGAGGATTGGAGGCTTTTTATCTGAGGCTCTTTTTTTATGAAGTATGTTCGGATTGGGGGAGGAGAGGGAAGGATGTGAGGAGGGACCACAGAGACCCTGCTGACTAATCAGAAGGCAGAAGTGAAAGTCCTTTTCTTGTCACATCTGGGTTACTCTGAACTAGGTGACTCTTCCAGCTCGTTGCAGTGAGAGACCATTTTTCAAAATCTACAGTGTGTAATATTTTTTTCTGTGTACGCACCTGTGTCCGTGAAGAAAAAAAAATGATGTGTCTGTGGATTTGTGCATGTGTGCAGGCACTTGTGTTCCCATTAAGAACTTACCATGTTATATACTGCATAGATTTTTGCACTGTATGACAAAGAAAATACCTAATGCACCTACTGTCTCTGCTCATTAGTGCGCTGCCTTTTTTTTAATCTCTTTTTCTCATAATTTTGCTTTATTAATATCATAATTAAATATCATGGTGTCACATCAGATGTACAAGATTTACAATATTATAATGCTGAACATTAAGGACAACCAAGTATCCAGGGAGGTTATTAACAGTTGCACGTCTTGAGAAAGAAGTCCTGCTTTCATTTTCTCTCACTTGGACCAGTTTATTTTTATTTTTTACTATCACTGTAAGTTAATTATTCGCCTCCAGCTTCTCCGCTTTTAAAAAACTTTAGGAGTACAAATCACATCACACTCATCTTTGCACAGCTTTGGAGTAGACTTGTCACAATATCTGAACAGATATGGAGACATAACTGGGTTATTTTAAACGGGCGGCCTAGACTACTGAAATTGAATTATTATTTATGGCATATTTATTGTTTTCACAGTTCACAGAGTCCAGTAATATCCATAAAACAAATCAAAATTATTGTCTCATAAAAACAATTATAGTGTAAAGCATTATATGAAGCATAATTTATTAGCTATAGGTAGGTTAGGTTTAATGGTCTCCTTGAAGAAGATAATTGTTTATGATTTAGGTGATTTTTTTTAATTCTCTTTGTATGATGATTTAAAGGCTATTTGAAATTGTCCTTCATCCCTCATGACTTCTTTTAGTTAAATGAAAGTCTTGAGGTGGAGGTGGATTCAGGAAGGGAGCCTTTTGTAGTAGGTTTTATTTATAGTGCTTAAGACATAAAGGTTTTATGTGAGAAGTTATTTTTCTGACACATCTCACCACTGAAATAGTATATTTGGTGTGCACATGCACAGGAACAACTACTAAGACTATGAGAAAAGAAACACAAATTATTGATCTGAATTGATCTGAAGAATATTAATGACATGATGAGATGTTTAGCAATGTAATGTAAAGGTAATGGTGTGAACTGTAGAAGAATAAAATAAAACAAAAGTGGAGGTTTTAAAGGAGCTCAGTCCAGTTTTTAATGTGTCGTCGCTCTTTCTCTTTCAAGGTGCAAGTGGGAAACTTTCGTCACACCATCGCCATAGTGCAGCTAGGTGGCAGCGAGCTGGCCATCGTGGTATCCATTGTGGTGTGCTGCGTGCTGCTTCTGCTGTGCACTGTTGGTAGGTTGTGTACACATGCTTACCATGATGGATGTGTGCCTTCTGTAGCGATGGAAGCTCCAGATGTGGAACAGATAAAAGGAATTCTGGGGGTCATAGATTCCTGCATTTGCTTCATCCCCTTCATGCACAAAGACCCTACTGTTCTCTTCAATGTCTTTGTTCTAAGTGTGTGTGTGTGTGTGTGTGTGTACTCTGTTCTTTTTTTGCAATATTTGTGTGAGTGTGTGCGCAGGGCAGGTGTAGGGGTGAAAATTGGTGCTAGCGCGTATTTTCACGCGATTTCCTGCTTCGAATCCGTTCTCACATAGATTATACTTTGATAATTTTTTGTGTGACTCAAAATCATTTTTGAGACATTTTTTCCATCCATTATGGTGAAAGCAGTCATTGTGTCATATCAGTCTGTGTGTTGAAACATACTGTATATAAACTGCATTGTGTATTTCTCAGCTCTCGTGGTGTACTGCACAAAAAGCAGAAGAGCGGAACGCTACTGGCAGAAAACTCTACTCCAAATGGAGGAGATGGAGTCCCAGATCAGAGAGGAGATCCGTAAAGGTGTGTTTACTCAAGAACCCACATGTACACACACACACACACACACACACAAGCACACCCTTAGTTATTGTACAAGCTCTGCTGTCACAGTTGTTTAGACTTCAAATGATGTTTTGTGTCGATTGACATGAAAAAAGAGCTCCTGGGAAGACAGGATTATTGACCACATATATTTGTCTGTTTGTGTGTGTGTGTGTGTGTGCAAAATATATGTTTGTTTGAGATTTTCTTAGGCTAAAGTGGGAGGGAGATACAACAGTTGACAGATTTGTGCCTAGTAAGCGTGACTCATAAAACACAGTGTCTGACAAATGATCAGTCACACGCAAGACGCACTGAGAGTGGCCGCATTGCCTCTGCTGTGGCTACACGGTATAGGAACAAGGCCTGTGTGTGTATGTGTGTGTGTCTAGGGCATTAGAGTAAAGCCGTGTGAAGGCCACTCCACGTCTGTGCACCCAGATTTATGGTGCAGAGATAGGGGGGATGGATAGAGAAAGAGAAGTGGAGGGAGGAAGAGATAGGAGCGGGAGTCAGGGCCGTGAGTCCGGGGAGAAGCAAAAGCGTGGGAGGAGGGGAGGTTATTTAGTCAGAGGACGCAGATAGATTTGTGGAGTTCAGGGTGAGTGTGCATAAAGCAAGGGATACTTCTGCTGACATGAAAGATCTGATAAAAGCAGAAGAGGGAGTGAAAGAAAATGGGGAATTGACATATTCCAGGTTACAGGAACGGGAGGGTTTTGTCCTAAAAGTAAAAAAGAGGGGAGGTTTGGTATTCAGGCCTGCTGTGTCTAATCAGGAGTTGATGGTGTGAACTGACTGCTGGTTTAGGGGACGCTTTAGTGAGCAGGAGGATAAATAACCTAGAGGAGTAATGAAATATGTCTTAAATCCCTCAGGTCTTGTATTCCCTTCTTTCTACACAAACAGTCTGAAGAAATTGGAATTGTAACCCAAATACGTCTCTCATCCTGCGACAGGAAGAGCTCCTCCATAAAGGGATCTCCAGCGTCTCATTAGAGGAGCACATTATCCTCTCCTAGAACATACTATCCAATAAAGTGGCTCCCAATATTAGCATGCAGATTCAAGTCAGTGTCTGGATATGCTGATACTGTTTCTGCAGCATGTAAACCACAGCCTGCACACATGTTTTGGATGAGGGCCTCAGACTGGATTTGGCTGCTCTGATTGTTGTTTGGTAAATATTTGCCTGCATGCCGTTCTGGACTGTGCAATCTGGCAAAGAAAGAGAAGAAGAGAGGGAGGAAAAAGATCAGAGGATGAGTCGTTTGGAATATTTAATATTCGACCACAACACTAGATCTCGAGAAAATGAGGGATATATTTCTGTGCATGATCTCAGATTTCTTCCACCGAAATTAGACAGACTCTTTCAGATCTCGTGGCAGCTTGGGAGAATTTGATGGTTATTGCGTTAGCCTGTGAACAGATTTCTGACTCATTTTGCTTAGCAACAAAAAAAGCTTGAGGAGCCAGGAACAGGATTGTGGTTTAAAAACAGTCCCAAGATTCATGCTTTTTTTGTTGTTGTTTTTTTTGAGGTTTTTTTTTTTTGTCCTTTCAGGCTTTGCCGAGCTGCAGACGGATATGACAGACCTCACCAAGGAGCTGAATCGCAGCCAGGGCATCCCCTTTTTGGAATACAAACAGTTTGTCACACGCACGTTCTTTCCCAAGGTGAGAAAGCCTATTTTTCCCCCTACTATCTGATTTCACTGACAATACCATTTTTCTCAATGGGGTTTTAGTACTTCTTCTTGTCTCCATGTGTCCCGTTTCACATTTCCCACAGCTTGTAACATGCAGGATATAAATTCACCTTGGAACTTTTAAACACACAGTAGACGTCTAGCAAAGTGTGGCACAGTTTGGCACCCTGCAGGAGAGTTAATGTGTTCTCTATAGGTAAGCATTTTTCTAATGTGTGATCCACCCTGAAGGTAGACTGCCGGCCTATCTGTTGGTGGCTGTTTTTCCACAAATATAGACAGACACGACTCAGCGGGCTTTGTCTCCCAACCACAGGCATGGACTTTCAAGGAGACAGAACAATGGCGGGCACTGAGACAAGGAAACTTTCCCCCTGATTTCTCAAAAACACACTCCTCACTCAGCTCACACACCCACACTGTTTTGCAAGTATACATCTTGCGCAATGGCAGACGCGCTGGTTTGTTGCAGTGTCGTGAAGGAAGTAAGGAGGGAAAGTGTTGAGAGGCTGCATGGAGGGAAACATAAATCTGAGCTGCTTCAGTATCGTCTCTCTGTAGTTTTCCGCTAAGACAGCAAAGATTCTACTCACAACCCTTTGTGCTCTTGTTTTTCCACAAGAGCTTCTGGTTCTCTTAGATTACACAGGCACAAAACGATGTTAGACGCAGACATAGTTAGAATAGGAGCCAAAAGTAGCTGCCCTGAAATGACAGACTGTGTTGAAAGGCTGCCTCTTGGCTCTGGGTCGGTTTGTTTCTAAAGCCATTAAGCTTCATGACGTTTTGTGTCACTGTGTCATGCTTCCTTTTCATGGTCAGTCTGGGCCTATTCAGGGCTTCGTTGAGAAATTCTGCCCTTTGGTTCCAGACTGAAAATTGACCGCTGAAGTCTCAAGGCCAGCTCTTTTTGTCTTCACTGTCTATCCATCTTCCTGTGTTTACAACCAGAGCTGACTTTGTGTTACAGTTTTCTGTGTGTGTTTATGTGCGTTTCAGATGTGTTCCGATTACGAGAAGAGTCTGGTCCAACCGGCTTATGAGAACGATGGTCTGGGACCTCGAGCTCTGCCAGAGACCCATCCGCTGCTGCAGGACTGGCAGGTGAGGAGTTAAGCCATTAGGATGTTAGTTTCAATTTAGTTTAGTTTCTTCTGCCAGAGTGACTTGTTATGGGTCCTGCTTCACTTCTTTGCTTCTCAACTGGGTCACACTGAAGCTCATTAGGGCTTCAAAGTGTGGTTATTGTTGATGAGGAGCAAAGAAAAGCACATTGTGCATTTTTGCCTTTGTGTGCTTGTTTTAATGTCAGTGCAACTCAAGTGCATTTACGAATATGAAGTTGGTCTTCAGTGGTTTCTAGCAAGTGAGACAAAAAAAAAACCCTGTCAAAAACACGCTCCCACTGAGTTGATGACAGGTTGTTGACACACTTCCCACTGGCTCATGGACAACCGAACATTGTGCTTTTTATCGAAATCCATCTATGGTTGGTGTGTGTGTGTTTGTGTGATGGAGGTGCAGTTGGGAGTGAAAGTTATAAAGAGAGAGTGGGAGTGGGAGCGTGCACTTTCACACACCTCCATGCTCAAAGTGAAGGCACGTGCATGTGTGTGCACATTAGGAAGAGAGAAAGTAACGATCGCTGCGCTGGTTTTGGGTCGGCAGCCGGGGGAGCCTGTCTAACCGTGATGAAGTGCCTTGGATCCACATCGTCTTCCCAGGAAGTGTTTTCCAGGTCACAGCAAATAAATCTCACAGGCGGGCATTTATCTTAATGGACACCCCTGTTCTCCTTCTGTCAGGCTGCAAACCACACCATATGGCTGCAGTCCAGAGGGAAGACTTCATCACACTGCTGCTTAGTCGCACCCATAGATAGACCATACTCATTAAGTCGACTCGGCACATTTAGAGACAATCACACACAGTCAGGGACCGGAGTGGGAGATACAGATACTGTAAAGAACCAGAGCGGGAGGTGTGTGAAGAACCAGAAGGAAGAGCAGTGATAGAAAGATGAAGTGTTTACTAGATAGGTCACTCGAGACAAGAGGTGGTGAAATAGATTAGGGAGGGCCCAGCAGGTGCGTAATGCACTTTAGGTGAAGTCACGCAGAGAAAATAACTGTTTCAATCCCCCTTCCTGTCTTCAGGCCACCAACTCAACAAGGCCTAACATAGAGGAGGGCATCACTCTGTTCTCCACTCTTCTCAATAACAAGCACTTCCTGATCACATTCGTGCATGCCTTGGAGCAGCAGAAGGACTTCGCTGTACGAGACAGGTAAATACATAAACTGGGATATGTTTGGAAGTTCGAGAAGAAACAGAAAAAGCATCCATCCTGATTCACTTAGTCATTAAATCAGCATGAATTATTTGCACCACACACGCTGAGTAACAATTGTCAGAAAGAATTCAATTTTGTGGTAATTTTTTTGAAGCAGTAGCAGTGGCGTTTTATTAGGTTACAACATTTATTAGGTTACATCATTTATTAGGTTACATAATTTTGTGAGGTGTTTGTTATACAATGGATCAAAGGACTTACAGTAAATTATGTAAAAGGTGTCGCTTGTAGTAACAAAACCACAGAGAATTTTGTCATCTTTAAGGTCATTGTTTTGGTTTTACAGTCCACAATGTTACTTCTTTGGTTGTCCCATCAACCTTGTTTCCAGCCTCTGAAAACCCCATGATACATTACTAACAGAGCAGTGGCCTCTATAATCACTTAAACAAGTCAAAAACAAAGTCAGCTTTTTTTTTACAGCACAATATTATTTATCATGCAGCTGTTGTATTGCATGGCATTACACTGTTTACAGACGGTGTCCCTATTTTTCCATTGTTTACCTCTGCTGCTGTTTTGCTTCTCATTCTAATTTGTCTGTATCTGCTGCTTACAGCACAAAAATATCTTTATTGTTCAGAAAAGTGGTTGCTCCAGCTTTGTAAATACTTGGTCATTTATAAGTGTAGCTGTTTTGGTGTCCTTAAACTAGCCAGTCACTGTGGAGAATCAGAGAAAATTTCCAGAGGCAAGACCACATCCCTGTCCCAGGTCAGCATCAGCACTTACTGACTGATGCGGCCCCTTTCTCCTGGATTAAAGGGGCTTTGTTAGGGAAATCCCCTGCACCTCTGGACTTACTCACCCAGACACTCCCTGCATTAGATCAGGGCTTTATTTGGCATAGCAGTCACAGGTGCTTTGGGGAGGTCAAATCCTTGTTGTTGTTTCTATAATGTAGTTATTTTTAAGTCACTGACCACACAAACTGACAGGGCATGTTTGCGTGAGCATGTTTTTGCTCATCTGTCTCCTCTGCTAATCTGTTTTCTCACCCTTCAGATGCAGCCTGGCGTCTCTGCTCACTATCGCCCTTCATGGTAAGCTGGAGTACTACACCAGTATCATGAAAGATCTGCTGGTTGACCTGATTGATGCTTCGGCATCCAAGAATCCCAAACTGATGCTGCGCCGCACTGAGTCTGTCGTGGAGAAAATGCTGACCAACTGGATGTCCATCTGCATGTACAGCTACCTCAAGGTGAGTTTGGAAAAAGATATGAGGCGGGATTGATTAAAACAAATGACCACAGTTCTGATTATTGACTCCACGTCTTTGCCACATTCTTTAGGAAACAGTGGGTGAGCCTTTCTTCCTGCTGCTGTGTGCGATCAAGCAGCAGATCAACAAGGGCTCCATAGACGCCATCACAGGGAAAGCCCGCTACACCCTCAATGAGGAGTGGCTGCTCCGTGAGAATGTTGAGGCCAAGCCACAGGTCTGATACCTCACATTATTCGGCTTTTTAGAGCTCGGAGGTCGATGTCAAACTTCAACTCATTAACTGCTGGAAAGTTTGAGTCATGCTGAAATTCAACTTGCATATTTTTGCAAATTTTTTTCCCCGGCAGAATATGAACGTGTCCTTCCAGGGCTGTGGCATGGACTCGCTGTCTGTCAGGGTCATGCATACAGACACAATCTGTCAGGTGAAGGAAAAAATCCTAGAGGCCTTCTATAAAAATCTGCCATTCTCTCAATGGCCCCGAGCAGAGGATGTAGACCTGGGTAAGAGCACATTTTCTCTGATTATTTTCATCCTTTCCCCTGCCCAACCCTCCGAGATATAGTAATCTCCTTTGCAAAAGGTCAATTCCTCTCATGAAGCTCAACTAACCCGAGGCTGCAATATAATAAATGACAGAATGCATCGAGGAGAGTGTACAGTGATAATCACAAAGAGTTATTGCTTTCAAAACTGTGGAGCCTGCAGAGCTGATTTGATTAATGGCCCAAGAATATTTCCACAGGTCGTGACACGGAGAAAGTGCGGCCGCCCTATGCCTCACATATTATTTTCCAAATTTAGGATGAAATTGTTTAATATCGCTCCCCTCTCCTCCCTTCTCCCTGTCTCCTTTCTCTCCTCTCTCACACTTTTCTGTCCTCCAGAGTGGTTTGACTCTGGCAGCAACAGCAAGCTTCTGCAGGACCTGGATAACTCCTCAGTGATGGAGGATGGCAGGAAGAAACTCAACACAGTCTTCCATTACCAGGTGTGTGTGTGTGTGTGTGTGAGACCACTGTGGTGGGTGTTGTCATTGGTGTACCTGTATATATCCCTAATATGGTAGCAACATCAGCGGGGGTGTTGAAGGTGAGAACTCCTTATAAATGGTGTCACTGGCTGTCCATGGGTGGGAGGATGCTCTCTGCTTCTATGTGGCTGTACACAGTTTGTTATTGGTGCTTCTGTTCGTTTGCTGCTGTATGATTTTTCTCTTTATGTACAGGTCAGTTACTGCAGCATAGCTGTAGCAGAGCCACAGTATTACACAGATTAAATTAAAGACAGTACACAGTGTGTTTGTGTAATTATTGCAGTAATTATGTAACATTTTATGTAAATTGTAATGCTTAACAACTGTTACTGAATACAAAATAATGAT
The DNA here is from genome assembly GCA_036365135.1 of Miichthys miiuy. Lineage (NCBI taxonomy): Eukaryota > Metazoa > Chordata > Actinopteri > Sciaenidae > Miichthys > Miichthys miiuy. Next base: position 11,679,800 of record CM071606.1, on the reverse strand, counting down.
TGTTGCTTGTTAATTACCACTAACTGTAATATCCTACATGATTTAATCACTCATCACAATATTTTAATACCTAACTCGAAGACAGGACATGTTTTAAAGCATAACAAATACTCTGCCTGGAATAATACATTTTGATTTGTTTTTGTGTTTTTCCTACCTCATTAAGAATTCTTAAAATCTTTTGTCTCATTGAAAAAAACTAAATCTATAAATATGCAAATCGCTCACTTCAAAAGTTTAAAGAGAAAAGGGACACCTGCACACTGAATAGACATTCCCAAAAATGATTATTTATTAAAGTCCCCCTCTGCTCAAAAATGTGCTTTGCTTTTTGATGTTTGACCTTCACTGTGCTGAATGACGCATGTGCACAGTTTGTTCTCACATCGATCTGCTGAAGGGGAGAAAGCTTCTCTGTGCTCACTTTAAATCTGAGTTATAATGTGGACGAATGACCGTGATAGCTCGTTTGGAGGCCAGTCATGGTCAGATAAGTAACTGGCACAAGTGTAATGTGGAAACTTGAATCCGCCAGTGGACAAACAATGAGAAAGGATGTTTCACAGACATCTTGTGTTCATTAGTCAGGTTAGTCATATGTTCTGGATTTTTCTGTGAGGGAGAAAGAATAGATGTCATTGTTTATGCTGTTTTATTGTGGGGAAAAAATCTGACAAATTATTATTCAAAGCAGAGTATTTTTGTTTGTCTTAAAACCTGTCTGGTAGGAATCTTTAACAATAACAGCAGACATTATATGAGCCCTCCAGGACTTGGATCTCACATTTACGATACCTAATCCACTAATCAAAAGATCGTTAGTTTGATCCATGGCTCCTCCGGTCTGCATGTCGAAGTCTCCTTAGGCAAAATACTGAACCCCAGATTGGTCCCAGTGGTGCCGTCAGTGTATAAATGTGTGAGAATGCGATTAGCTCATTTCTGATGAGCAGTTGGCATCTTGCATGGCAGCCAGTACCACCAGTGTATGAATGTGAAGAGAGTGGTCTGCGCTAAATACAGTCCATTTACCATCTAATCAAAATTTACTTAAATAGTTTAGTACATACAATAATGTATATAGTGTATGTTTCATTAATGTACTTTAATATATATGAATAATACATACAATACATCCCTTACTACAAATACATTAATTAATTTAATAAAGTACAACATATCATTTACTTTTAAATGAAATAATTAAATGATTACACAATAAGTATACGGTAAAAAATAAAAATATTATAACATTCTTTCTGAAGTTTCATAGAATCAAATTTTTATTTTTGTTAAAAACAAATCAAGTAAAATGTCATGTCTGATATCCCACTAAGAATGTCTTTACGTAGACGTGTGTCTGCTTATGTCTGTATTCATTTGTGCGTGAGTGAACAGTCATTCAGTGACCCTCGACCTTCGACCTTTTACCTGTACTTGCTAAGTGCTCTGTTTAGTTTTTGCTGAGCCATTGGGACAGAGCTGTGAAAGCGGCGAGCTGCAGCGTGTACTAACAGTCTGGGTTCACTGGCGAGGCTGTTCAATCCATTTCACCGCGGGTTGACTTTAATGAGCCCAGCCAGGCTCCTGCAGACTTGCCACCACTCTAGATGCACACAAGACTGACACACACGCACACAAACCAACATATGCACCTCTCAACACCATACTCCCCTCGAGGGCATGCTTAATGACGCTGCTCTGTTGCACCCCAACTCACCCCTGACCCCATGCCCTCTGTCCTCTCCCGTCTTCCCTCCACTCCCTCCTTCTTCTTCTTCTTCTTCTCTCCCTTCACAGATCCCAGAGGGGGCATCGCTGGCTATGAGCTTGAAAGACAAGAAAGAGAACACCCTGGGGAGAGGTACGTCACCTTCAAACACACCCATTCCGCGTTGCTTTGTCACACACACTCACTCACACTTGGGTAAATACACACACTCACTCCATCACAGGAAACGGCACATGCTTAGTTGGCCACGAGAACACGATACGCTCATGTAAACACGTATGAAACCACACACCCTCTGCGTCCTCAAAAGACACAGCGGACATCTAAACACACTCGCACCTAATAAATCACAACACATGCTCTGTGCTGCCACTTCATTCAGAGCTCTTTTTTCTCTGTTATAGATGTATTCCATTAGCAAATGTCAGCTTGTGGGAAAAAAATGCGACACAAGTTGGCCCATTGTCGAGCCTCAACCTGCAATATAATGACTGCTCTGCCTGTTGACATATGAGTTTACATACAGCATTTAATGGGCTTGTCCATTTGTTGTCTTGGGTCTACCTTACATAATCAGTACCAGACCAGAGCTCAGTATTGCTCAGGCTCTGTCCATCAAAGCCTCTCCTCTCATTCAAACTGGGCCAAAAATAGGCTTATGTGGACGAAACCTGGCTCTGGCTTCAAAGCATCGAGGGGGTGTTATGAGCCTGTAGTGCTCCCTGGCTAATATAAAACACTGTCCTGTCTGCCTGTGATCAGTGTTGAGGGTCTGGACTGAAGCCCGCTGGGCAGGAGCATCTCTGGCAGAGGAGGCTGTAATGAGAATACACTCACTATATGCTTGTGTGTGTTTGTCTTTGTTATGTTATTGCTTGTGTGTGTACTGTGGAAAATCATTTACTGTATTTGTTTGTCTGATTTTGTGTTTGGACATACGTCTACATGTATTCATGCATGTTCATGCATGTGTATGAGTGTGTTTGTGTTTAGATCTATATATAAACCAGCAAGGTTTAATGCTCTTTCCCAGCGCTGGCTGAGAATTACCATCTTATTACACCGGCTCCAGAACCAATCACAGACTCCGTGTGTCTGTCTCCCCTAATCTCTCTCTTTTCTCTCTCCTTTCACTCGTAATCTTTCTCTTTCATTCTCTCAGACAGATCCCCTCCCCTACCTGCCCACAGTCCACCTTAATCACTTTCTCCTCTCACATGTACTCTATCTCCCTCGCTCTGCTGTCAATCTCCCTCTTGTTTTTTTCTCCCTCCTATCTGTCACACTCCTCTGTCCTCCCTCCTCCTGTCTCCTCTCATTCTCTCAGGTCTCCACCTTGCTGATTACACATTGTTTCATGCTGTGTTTTTTTTCTCTCTCTCTCTCTCTCTCTCTCTCTTTCTCCTTAGTTAAAGATCTGGATACGGAGAAGTATGTACACTTGGTGAGTAGATCCTCATAGGTAATCCGAGTATTTCTATAAGTGGGCCTCGTAGTTTATTAGGTTTTCCGGTGTGTGCCACTGTTAGTCAGCCCCGGAGCACGCCTGATGACGAGTGAATAGGGGTGAATGGAGGTGAAAAGAAAGCTGCTGAGAGGACATGACAGCATTAATGCAGCTTAAGCTCTTTTATAAACGTCAGCCAAGATATGGGCCCTTTGACTTTAGAATAATGAGTTCCTCGGAACACAATTTACCGGGTGAATAGTTAGTTTTACAGGACAGTTCTTAGTTCCTTTTTTGACACAAGTAGGTGGATTCTGACTGCTTCTTTCTTTCCCCTACCCCTATTTAGACCTGTATGAGCAAGTCAGAGTCATGATCCTTTACACAGAGACCAGAGAAAACCAGAATTTCCCAACTCCCATCACTTCCTCAATTCTTTGTATTATTTAGCTCTTCAAAATACCCTTATGTGGTTTCTGGATCATGTGTCTAATGCAAAAAACAGAAAATTCCTCCATGGCAAGTGAGACGGCAGAGACAGTAGAGCATTCATTTAGCTACTTATGAGAGGGGTTTTATTACATCAACCTGTTGACCTTTGGCCTCTGCTTTTACAGGTCCTACCTCACGATGAGCTAATGGAGACCAAGAAGTCACACAGGCAGAGCCATCGCAAGAAGGTCTTGCCTGAAATCTACCTGACACGTCTGCTGTCTACAAAGGTAAACGCGGGAAACAAGAGACTGTTTGTCAACTCTACAGAGAGGCTCAGGTTACAGCTTGATATCTAAGTCATCTTTTTATGGCCCATATTAGCCTCAGGAGCCATCTAGAAATCCCCACATCTCATGAAACCATGTCTCTGCGTATGTATGAACTGCCTTTTTTTCTTTTCCTCCACAGGGAACTCTTCAGAAGTTCTTGGATGACCTCTTTCAAGCCATCCTGAGCATCCCTCCAGACCGCCCCCCTCTGGCTGTCAAATATTTCTTTGACTTCCTGGAGGAGCAGGCTGACAAACGGGGCATCACAGACCCAGACACCCTGCACATCTGGAAAACCAACAGGTAGACAACTAAACTCCCTCTAAAGTCCCCTTTGGCCACCTCACTGTGCAAGGCTTTAAAAGCTTATCTCTCCCTCTGTAGTTTACCCCTGCGTTTCTGGGTGAACATCCTGAAGAATCCCCAGTTTGTGTTTGACATTGATAAGACAGATCACATGGATGCCTGCCTGTCTGTCATCGCCCAAGCCTTCATAGACGCCTGCTCCATTTCTGACTTGCAGCTCGGCAAGGTGAGACTCTACTCTCTCTAATTTATCTATCTATCTATCTATCTATCTATCTATCTATCTATCTATCTATCTATCTATCTATCTATCTATCTATCTATCTATCTATCTATCTATCTATCTATCTATCTATCTATCTATAGGCTGATGCTGAGGCACTTAATAATATGATGATTCTCAGCCAAGTTCTGGAGTTATTAGGAGCATCTTTTTTTTCTGTGATTTCTGGACATTTATTCATGATGAACATTGGAGATAACGATATCATTGGGAAGTGTAAGTCACACTGAATCAAAATGAAATATGTGCATCAGGTCCATGTGTTAAGATTGACTGCGCGAGGGAGTCATAACTCAGTCAGCCTCACGTCTCTCCCTCTGAGCAGGCGTGCCTCACAGTTTGAAGCAGTCTGATCTATCAAACTGTATCTGTATATCACTTCTACCGGATTAAAGAAAGGTTCTATATCTATGATTATGTCTATATATCTATCCATTCGTCTGTGTATGTATCTAACACACACACACGCACACATACATACCTCCAGAGTCCCCCTGTGAACCCTTATCCCTAAGCCTTCAGACTGTCAGCTCCGTCTACCTCTCCTCATGTTATTTCAGCCGAGCTGGCTGATCCAAGGTCATGAGCACCAGGGATCTCTTTTTGTGCTGTGCGTGTGTGTGTGTGTTCAGGCGTGCATATATCTGTATGTCCATCTGTCTGTCTGTCTGTCTGTCTGTGTCTGTCTATCTGTGTGTGTGTGTGTGTGTGTGTGTGTGTTCAGGCGTGCATATATCTGTATGTCTGTCTGTCTCTTTGTCTCTCTGTCTGTGTCTGTCTTTCTGTGTTTGTGTGTGTGTGTGTGTGTGTGTGTGTGTGTGTGTGTGTGTGTGTGTGTGTGTGTGCGTGTGCTTGCATGTCAATGTCCTCACAGCTCACAAATCCGTCTCATCCCTCAGACACCGTGACCCTGAGCACGCTCTGCTTCCTGTCTCCCCCTGACTGGCTTCCTCCCTGGAGGGAGCCGAGGACTCATCAAATAATGCTCCTCTTTCACTGAGAAACAGTCTGATTTATATACTTCAGCTCGGTGCCAAAGAGCCAGTGTAGTTACCGCAGCTATGTTCACGTGTACATGTGGACAGGTACATACATACTGTATGGATACAAAGCCATAAAACCCTCAGCGATAAGACATTCATCGCACACGGTGTGTCTGCATCCTCCTCATTAACATGTCGCATCTGGCAGTGCATGTATTGTGGAGTCATCAGGTTCAAGGATATGGAGAAGCTTTCTCCTGTAGGTCAAGGAGACTCGCATGACACACTTCTGCATTTCCTCGGCTGTTTACAGTCGCTTGTTTGTGCATGTGATAGCCTCGGGACAGGGCAGTGAAGGGTACAGGGTCTGGATTAGCGGAAGCATAGCAGGGGTGAAAGAGAGGGGTAGGGAACGAAGCAATGCTTGCTGTTTCCACGGAAACCTCTTATCTGGCAAGATGCAGACATGGAGGGCCACGGGGTCACAGGGGGGTTACCAGGCAGATGGGCGAACAGCAGGAAGTGACCTTGTGGACAGGAAGAGAGAGGGTTCCCTATCAGAAGGAGCGACCACGGCCACAGCCTTTCCACTCCTGCAGCATCGTTAACGGACACAAACACGCACACACACACACGCACACACACATCCAAACAAACACACATATTAGATGACACAAATAACTCATGACACATAGAAATATTAAGGTGCGCTGTAAGCACATTCACTGATGCTGAAAGCTGAGGCTGGCCGCCTCTTTTTCTCTGTCCTACTTTCTCTATGTCCCTTTTCTCTCTGGCACACACACACACACACACACACACTCGCTCGCAACAGTAGTCACCACTAAAACCAGAGTATGCCCACAACCTCTTAGCCCCGCTACTTTTCTTCTCGCTTGAACGAGCAACAGAGCCTGAAGTGACTGTGGAGAGAGTGGCAGAGGAATGAAGGAGTGTTGTTTAGACTGGAATGTTCCTTCTCTGGCTCTTAGTTTTTGAGTCTCCTGTTGTTTGAAAAGGAAACTGTTCCCTTCCCCCATTGTCTCGCTTGGGTTAGACCGGGTCTTCAACAAATAACATCTACTCCAACTCATCAGCTCCTTATTAGGACATTAGCACCTAATAAATCCACAAAAATGTCCCGACCTCTTCTTTATATACTGAATCCTAGAGATAAATTATTAATTAATCCTCCAAAGGTCACTAAAGGTTGAAGTTACGCCATATATGGACCCTGGTGTTGGTTCAGGCAGGCACAGGAGTTGTTTTATTAGTCACATGTTCCCTACAGTCATCTCCAGAAACAACAATGCTGAGCTCTGCTACATTGTCTCCTCCTGTTTCAAGCTTTTAGTTGTACATGAAAGTTTGTAACATGTGTTCAAGCTTGCTCAGATTTGTTCCAAAGCATCACCACGCTTGCCAAACTAATACGCATATCCCTGACTGAATTTTTGTTTTTTAGGACTCCCCAACCAACAAGCTGCTGTATGCCAAGGAGATCCCAGAGTATAAGAAGAGAGTGCAGTGCTACTACCAACAGATACAAGAAATGGCACCTCTCAGTGAGCAGGAGATGAATGCTCACCTGGCTGAGGAGTCTCGAGTGAGTAAAGTAGTCATCTTGCTCCACAAAAACCCGCAATTACACGCAAGATTTAATTTGGAATTTAATCTAATATAACTCTTTTGTCCATCCTGTAGAAATACAGAAATGAATTCAACACCAACCTGGCCTTGACAGAAATCTACAAGTATGCCAAGAGATACAGAAACCAGGTAAGAGAAGAGACTTACTTCTGTCTTTGTGATATGATTCAGATTAGATATGCTGCTCGTGTTTAAACTGGCCCCTTTCTGCAGGCACACCTTAGTCAACTCTTTTACCGTTTTAAGTTTAACACACGGGTATCAGAGCGTGATGTATCAGCGTGGAAGATCATGGGCATGTTAAGAGACAAACTGACTCTCAACGGCCCTGATTATCTGCACTCAAAAATAATCTGATTTTGACTATCTTTCCAGCAGCAGCCGACATTGAATGTGTCCAATTCTCCTCTCCAGCCCACATATGCTTTTCACTTGAAGCAAACAGCGTGGTGTTTACCTTCTCTTTATCCACCACCCCTATCTTTTTAATGACGCTGTTAAGTTGCTGCTTCATATCTCCTCTTTCTCTTTGAACTAGCCCTCTTCAAGCCCTTGCTGTCCTCCCCCATGTTTCCACACTGCTTTAACTATTCTCAGTAGAGGCTTAGTCAGTGGTGACTGTGCCTTAATGGAGCACCCTCGTGGTAATACGGTTTAGCTGCTTTCCTCTGTCATGCTACTGTACTGACGTGGGCCAAGGGCTTAGACTCTGATTCACAGAGCTCTGTGAATGGCCCCTGATTGCCTATTCTCTCGCCCCAGCTCGGTTCGCTCTGCCTGGTAGCACACTGCCGCTAAGAGCCCATAAATCCCACTGACACGGTGACAACTATTGGGCATGAATAACAGAGCAGATGTGGGTTTTGTAAATATGTGAAGAGCAAAGAGCTTTTGTGGTGTGGAGGCATGCGTGCAGGCTGGAGAAGAGGCTGGAGCACTTCAGTTGTTTCTCCGTTGCTCTCCCTTTTCTCTCTCATCCAACTTTCTCTGTCCAGGCAGGTGGCTGATTTCCCCTCGCTCCTCAATTGATGGATGCATGAATGCTCCAAAGCCACTGAAAGTCATCTTTGTTGTGTTTTTCTTCAGGTGGTGAGCGCTCTGGAGTCTAACCCCACTGCACGTCGCACTCAGCTGCACCACAAGTTCGAGCAGGTCATTGCCCTTGTGGAGGACAACATCTACGAGTGCTGCAGTGAAGCCTGAACCTGCTAGTGTCTTTTTCACTAGCCACCTCTTTCTCCTGCTGACAGCTGCCTTTCCTCCTACCTACATAGCTACTTGGGAATGTCGGCCACTAAGGAGTTAGCCTTCATAAGTGTCATTATTGTTCCCGCAGACTATAAGAGGCATGAAAAGTGGCAGAGCAAAGGACTTAAACCTGCCTCTTAAGCGTCATACATTTTCTGAGATTTTCCTCTTCTGATCTGGGAATGGCAAGCAATTTTCCCAAATCTTTCCCTATGACATGGACAGAATTACAGTCTGGCTCAGCTATGCTTTAGACGGAAGGCGTAGGAGCTTGGAGATGAGGCTTTTTCTGGATGTCTCTGCAGTAAGCCCTGGTGGCAATCTTAACGCACTGAACCCTTTTCTTAAGGGAACGAGCCAATGATGCACTGTACTGTATTATAATGTCCATAGCAATATTTATAGATGTGTTATAATGCTTTCAAGTGGCCTGTTTATCAGGATGAGTAGAAAGGACCACAATAAACTCCTCCCATCTCCTAAAGCCTGCAACGTTCTCAGGTGTGACTGGTGAAGATGGGTGACTGACACCCATCGGTGCTTTGAACAATACGTCCCAACGTGCTTTGCAGGTTGATGATGGGTTGAGGAGGAGTAGAGAGAATATAAATGACTGAAATTTATGAAGTCAGATGTAATGTAGTTCACTGGGAAGAGCTGCATCAGTATAGACGTGTTGATCAGTATGTTTGTAAATGAATGAATTTCATGTCGGATTCTGACCAATTTAAAAGAGGGAAATTTACAGTTATGAGGAAAAAAAAAAGTGAGCTCAATATAATCTGAGGAGAGACTGTATTTGTGATGCCAAATGACTTGTCAGAGTTTGTGAAATAAATTACAGTATTTAGGATTTTAACGTGTCCAATGATAACCATGTTTATTATATGAAGTCTCGAAGTGTTTCATTTCTAAATGCATTACATCGCATAGAGTTTAACAACATTTGAAAACCATTAAGATCTTGGCCAGCCACCCGAAATCCCACAAAACAAGCATCTGGAACTTCTCAGAAAGTCTTGTAAAAGTTCTCATGAAAAAAGCAAGTAAAGGAATAGTCGTGCAGACATTTAGCTTTGTTTTTATTGCGGGACACAGAACAACTTCCACAAAATCCTAGCCTTTACACAATGAACAAAATAATATCTTTTTAATTCACACGCTGACATTCTGACATCCATTCACACACTAATAAATAAATATCCACACATACACACACACACACACGCATACGCTCTCTTGCAGGAGGTGCCTTCTCCCTGCAGAGGCTCTTTTCAGGTCCATCTGTTTACACTCATGTCTCAGCTGATGCCAAAAGCAAACTAACAACCTCAGCTTTGTCACCATAAAGACAAAAGGAGAGACAGAGAGACCAGAGGACAGCCCTGTCTGAGGCTTTAAAAACTCATCTGAGATATCTAATTATTAATATTCATGACTAAATTCACCTAAGTATTCATAAAATGGATTGTTTAAAGCGCATTTTGGGGGATATATAGCTGGAACAATTACTTAAACACGAGTTGATGTGGATGAAATCATGCAGTGTGGTTTGCTGAATTAGATTTTCACCTATTATGTGTTTTGGGGAGTGGGGAACCTGGAATGTGTTCAGTTGGATCATCACACGGACAACACCCCCTTGATGCCGGGTTAAACTCTGTGAAGCCAGCTGAACACTTTCCATGATTAAATGGATTGAAAATACCATGCTGGCTCTTCAGTATGTCAGTCCCACCAAAGGTGCAATTGTGCCACTACAGTGAAGACACATGGAGAGGTAAGTCAAGAGGATTGGCCAATAGAACTTAGTGCTGCTTGGCGGTGGTGGGTCCCTAGATGTGCAGGGACAGATGGGACATTGAAGTGAGGCATGGGGGTACAGGTCAAGCGGGGGCCACCTGGCTGGAAGAGACGGATGAAGTCTGAGTTTTGGAGACAGCAGCGGCCGCAGCCTCGTCGTCTCCAAACGGATTTTTTCCACAGCACACCGTGGTGATCATGCAGTTTCTGAACTGGTGGCCCAAAAGAAGAAGAAGAACATCAGAATCGGCTCAGTTACGATACACCTCACTCAGTAGTGGAAGAAGTATTCACATCCTTAAATCAAGGAAGTATTATCAGCAAAACGCAAGATAAGATAAGCACTTACTGATCCCCCGAAGGGAATTCAGCAAAAACATGGACAGAAATAAATACAGATAAATAGAAAAGTGTAAAAATGACATTGATGATAATTAGAGGTGTGTAATAAAAACAAGAAGAGCAATTAATGTCAAAACTTGAAAGCAAAACTGGCTCTTGTGACTGATGTATTATTATATATGACATTAGATACTGATACAATACTGATGCCCCAACAGCATAAACAGCGTTTTACAAAGACGAGATATTTAATGTTCAGACTGATAGCCATAATTGTTTTTGTAAATATACGTTGAATTTGATGCATTCTGTTTTCATTTGCATTGTACACAGTGTCCCAACTACTTTATATTCAGCATAGTTTGGTAGTTTAGGCCGCTGGTTACAAGATAAATCTGAAGGGTCGTGTAGCGTGAAAAGAAAACAAAATGCTTCTACACAAACATTTCTTATCTGTGTGTCTCTTTGACGGCTTAAACAGCTATTTAAATCATACTGTGTGAAGAACTTTAGAGGGGAATTGTCTCTGGTGGATCTGCTAACAACCCATAGATAACTGGAAAGTAACAATGACTGACTGATGATGATGAAGGCAGTTTGATTTAATTAGCTTATTATGCCTTTTTTCGTAACACTTTATCAAAAGAGTAAAAATGCCTAACTAACGTATGACTCAGTGATTTAATGCAGGATGTATAACTCCTTTCTCACCACTAACAAACAATTAAGTCACCACAACATTTATGTGACGAGTTCATACATTACCTCATACACAATCAAGTTTACTTAAGTAACTGTTTATGCGTTTGTTTATGACGTAAATGTTTGCATCTGGTTTTATGTAACTGGATCCAGCTACTCCTGGATATTTGCGTCACATACCTGTCTGTTTAGCAGAATGTAGATGACCGGGTTGTACAGAGCAGCACTCTTGGCAAAGAAGGCCGGGGCAGTCATGAATACTGGTCCAAACTCACTTCCCTGATTGGCAAAGATGTACCAAGCCACGCTGGCATAGGGCACCCAGCACACCAGGAAGGAGATCACCATGACAATAACCATACGTGTGACCTCTCTCTCTGCTCTCTGGGTGCTTTCAGACTCCTGCTGCTGGGCTGCAGCCTGAGCACAGAAACAGAAGCAGGTTATTAACTTATCAAAGGTCTAATCTGTGCTCCGAATGTAAACAAAAGGCTCAGCCCATCACCATTACTGAGGGACACGTGATTAGACAAGCAAACTGACTGATTGTTATTTTTAAATCAATGGACTTACACTTGAAAACAGTGAGATCTACAGTTAATTAGTCAGTTTTTCTCATGCTGCTGAAGCTTTGTTTACACTTGTAATAGTTTCAAACACAGCCGTAACATGAACTGTCAAGCTTATTTTACAGTATTAAGGCAAAAGCTGCAGTTATTTATATGGAAATGTCAAATTACAGACTGACAGACATACTCATGGGAGCCACAGACTGGGGCTAGATCTCCACCAACTCCTGAGGGAAATACCTCATGTCTCTTTATCACTAAATACCCCATTTTGTTCACCAGCTAGTTACTAACTGTATCTGCCTGTCGTTTGGTGGTGAGCAGGTAACATACTTTAGAGTTTGGGAGATTGATTTCACTAAAAATGATACAGAGAGTGAGCATACACATTAAAGTTGTGCAGATTAGCGGCAGGTTGAGGTGATACTTCTCTATAGGTTCATCACCAGCAACCCCTTTCACATTGTCATATGATACATCGTTAGCAGTGGTGGTGGAAGTATTCATATTCTTTTACATAAGTAAAAGTACTAACATCACACTGTAAAAATACTGTTACAAGTAAATGTAACATATATATATAGTAATATAACTCATGTTTTTAATAAATAAAGGGTTTTACTGTTGTAGTAGTTGAGGTAGAGCTTTATCTAGCTTTTTTGCACAGGACTTAAACTAATTTTTTTGGTTTGTAAAAATTCTGCTTCATTATAATTTCACAAAATAACACTGACAAGGTTCAATATGTGACATTTTCATGATGCTTATTTTATCCAACAAACAGTGCAAACCTCATATTTGTTCAAATAAAATTAAAAGCAGCATATCCTCACTGGAGAAATGTTTTTACATGAAACTATTATCAAAATATAGTCTTTGAATCGATCAACTAATTGTTTGTAATAAAATCTTAATTTGTAAAGTCAATATTAACTTAAATAAATGTTCCCGATGAGATTCCACCGAGTGTTAGTATAAAAATATCAACTATAGCTGTTTTAATGAAGAATTTCATTATTCCTTTTTTAACTATTTAATTATTTACAACTGCTAATACATTATCAATGATGAATTATTATTAATGAGGGCATCAGGGTGACACAGTGAACGAGCAGACTGCCCTCCAGCTGGAGGACCTAGGTATAAGCTGCCATGTTGGCAATGATCTACCCTCCTGAAGTGTCCTTGAGCCACTAAATCCCCCACATCCCCAGAGACCCTGCTCTGTGAAGCTGCTAACCTCTCTAAAGGTAAAAAAAACAACAAAAAAAGAATTTCTCTACAAGGATAAACAAGGTATCACATCCTTATTATTAATATCGCATCTGGCAGTGGTGGTCTTACCGCTCGAACAGTGCAGAGTAGGCGACCGTAGCAGAAGAAGATGATGAAGAGGGGAATACAGAAATGGAGGACAAACATATAGATGACGAATGAGGTGTTGTTGATCTCGGGCTTGGGAGTATAGTAGTCAATCCCACAGGAACACTGCATTCCCTCTGGGATGTACCTGCAGTCACACATGTAATAATAACCTAAGAATTTCCATCAACAGCATCACACTCAATATTTGATACTACATAGCCTATGCAACTTTGAGTAAGTGTGTTGCAAGTAAACACACTTTAGTGTACAAATGATCAGTACAATATTTGTAGAGCTCAGCAAACACAGTCTAGACACTGAAACATACAGTACCGGGACCATCCAAATAGAGGGGGAGCAGCACAGGTCAGAGCCATGATCCATGTGAATGCCAGCCCAAAGATGGCATGTTTCTCCCCAAACCGGAAGTTGGTCATCGGTTTACAGACCACAATGTAGCGCTCAAGAGCCAAAACCACCAGAGACCAGAGAGCAATCTCTCCTGAGACATAAAATAATAGGTGTAAATTTAAATACAGCACTTGCAATTCTACAGACAAGCTATTTTAGACTTTAAAATAGTCAATAATAAAATTGACACCCAAGGGACAAAAGTTATATTAAGTAATCTCTAAATGAAAGTATTTAAAAGTATTGTTTCACATCCTTATTTCTTACCTCCTAAGGTGGCGAAGAATCCTTCAATGTTGCAGCCGGTGACACCCAAGATGAAGTACCCATGCAGGGCTGTGTAGAGAGTGACCGTGAAGCCCCCAATGATCATGAAGAGGTCAGCCACCGCCAGGTTGAGAAGGACGAAGTTCAGCGGGGTCCTGAGCTTTTTGTTTTTCACAGTAACGTGGAGGGTGAGGAAGTTGATGGGGAAGGCGGTGATGATGAGGAACAGCATGTACGCCGCCACAAGAGAGTACTTCCAGGGCTCGGCCAGGTAGTACTGTGGGTACTCAAATGGGCTGCGAACCAACCCAGTCTTGTTAGACATGGGGACATAAAAATTGGGTCCTTCTGTGCCATTCATGGCTGCGGTTGGTGATGGTTTTTTTCTTCCTCTGAGACCTTGACACAGTCGGTGCCTCTTCTCAGAATAAAATACTGTAAGGAAGTCTTGTCGTGCAGCTGTAGTGCAAAAAGGGGAGAACGGATGGCTGGAGGGTTGGATCTGTTGGAAGTAAGACTCTTGTGGAGGAGTTCTCTACAGCCCCCTGAAGTGATGCGGCACCTTTTTAACAGGCCGGTCGGATTAGGGACGTCGAGCAACGTGTTAGCAGAGATGGAATTAAGACACACAATCTCAGTCAGTCTCCCCCTCTTTCAAATTCACACACACACCTGCACACATATAAAGCATTACAGGAGAAACCTCCAGAAATAGCTATGCATTATAATAGCTAAGCATTCTCAAGGTGAGAAGTTACAGCTATCCAAACCCCATCATTACTGTCATGTGCATGATTAGAATAAGATGAGAGCAGAGAGAGAGAGAGTGGGAGGGAAAGCAAAGAGCGAGCGGGCGTATTTGTGATTTAAAACGTTCAGAGTGGACAAACGACAAATGAATTTTCTTGAGCAATTCAACTTATTTGCATCTGTGAAAGCCTAATCCCTAACCACTGCATAATGCAGAGCTCAACTCATAGCTTTAAGTGTAATCAGAATCAGTGGGGCATACCGCTCATAGCGTGCACTCTCCCTGCAGCTCTTTCACAGACAAATCCAGGACAAGTTCAGTCTGCAAGAGTAAGAAGTAATATTACACAAGTTGTCTTTGTAACAGTAAGAAAACACACTGCCATAGAAAATACCAAAATATTTTATTGAAAAGGCTTGTTTTCCCTTGTAACAATATAAAAAATACATGTTAGAAAACATACAGTATATAAGCCTGTGGAATGCACTTGTTGGCAGAAGTATCTGTTCTTTGTGAATAATAGCGTTCTCTACATAACAAACAGATGTCATCTATTAGGTTAAAATAGTGTTTTTTTAATTATTATTTTTTACACTGTACATCTGTGCTCTCTTTAAAGTGATGATGTAATCAGTGACAGCCCAAGCTAATCTGATCCTAATAATCCAATTGGGTTAATTGGCTGATGTTGCACTTTTGTTTCACTCTATAATGACCAACACAAACACTACAGGTATTACTGCTCTTGAGACGGAGCTAGAGGACAGGTAACAGGTAACACATTTACATTACATTACAACAGATGTCTATTTATATTACAACGCTGATAAAATGTAAAAGAACGATGTAGAAAGGTCAGAATATCCAAAAGGACAAGAATGTTAGCCTGAGGGTACAAAAAGTGAAATGTTTAAAATAGCTGTTCTAGTTTTAAGTAGATCAGTTTGGTTCATCGATGGGCCGGCGACAGTAAGGACAGCAGTTGTGTTGGAGCACGAGGAGCTCATAATCCTCACTGTGAAACATCTATATGAGAGAATACAAAGAAATGGACATTAGAAAAGAATAAACAGATCTATAGACGAAAAGAAACATGACAGAAAAACTTTGCATGTGGTTCACAGCGGGTTATACAAGCTTTGTGTCTTATGAGTGCTGTACCTTAAAGCAGGTGGGGCACATGGTGATGCTCACATCAGGCAGCAGGGAGCGGAAGTATTCCCATTTGAGCGGCCTGGGCCAGCGTTTGATCAGGACGTCCCTTCTGCTCATTGAGCGCAACACCGAGCGACTCACCTTGACTGGGACAAAGTTCGAGCCCCCCTGCTGTTTAAACAGACACATGAACACATCCACATTCTATTATGGACCCCGTCCTTTCACCCTCTCCAGCTGGTTTGCCCAGTTGGTGGAATATTAATCGCCTCATCTGCTCCGTCCTTTCTTACCTCAAAGCTCATTTTGGCTGTAAATGGGTCTTCCTCTGCATCATCCAAACCATCATCCATCCTCAAAGCCTGCAGCTCTGATTTGTGTTAATTAAGGACAAATAGCTGAAGCAGCACACACATTTCAACTTTATATTCAATGTGTTATGTATGTTTTATCTAGTTATGTATTTTTAAAACAGAAAAAGAGAAAGTGGGTGTTTAAAATACCAATCAGTCATGCCTGTCAGTCATGTCGTGGCTCTGGAGAAACAGAGCAGACCTCAGTGCCCTTGAGTGTCTGCCGGCTAATGCAGGTTAATCCCTGCACTAGGGCTGTGGCTACGGCTCTCGGAGGGTTAGTGTCATTAAGATGAGACAGGAGAGCCTCACTAACCCTATTAGCTCAAGAGCTAAGATGACTTAGCACTGACAGCTTACCCACCAGCACAGAATCGAGGCCAACGCAGACTAAACAGCTTCTTAGAACTGTCACAAGGCGGAGGGGAGTCACGTGCTTCATTTTGAAGTGATGTGCAGTATGTAAGGGCAGGGACACAGGACCAGCAGAGCGAGGAGTTAATAATTCATACAAAGCATGTGAGTCATCTGTTACTCTGTGCATGTGTGTGTGTGGTTACACTGTGTAGATGACCAAAGGATACCACCATTGTCCATATCGTGCCAGCGTGCATCCCTCTGATCCGTGTGTGGGACTTCTAGGTCAATCAGAGACACAGCCTCTTCATCGCTGATGCCCTCCTCCAGGTAGAACTGCACCAGAGGCAAAACCTCTGTACAAAAGCAGATAAGACACAATTGGAGTCCTCTCTATGCAAATACTTCCCACAATCTGTTTGTGTGTCACTGACCATATGATGAGGCCGAGTAGATGAAAGGCTGTCTGCAGTTGATGCACACACTGCCCTGGTTGTTCAGTAGGGGGTTGTTGGTGGAGCAGCGGTAGCACATCATGCCCTCAATCAGGTCCTGCAGGAGACACATGGACGTTTAACATACACTTCCAAGAACACAGGGCAGGGATAACCCCTCTAATATCCAAAAAGTATTCATGAACGATATCTGTGAACAAAGTTAAATTTATCAGCATGTACATCCAACTTTTAAAAACACACCTCACTGTCGTGAAACGGTTTGGCGCGAATGGTGAGGCTCCCCAGTTCTATGGACTCCTGGAAGCGGGAGGGAATGTGCAGCTCCTGGAGCTTCTCGTAGGAATACCTGGCGAGTTTATATGCACCAAGTTTTTGACTCTGCTTGGCCAAAGCATACAAGGTGTTACTAATAATTAGGTCAAGGAAAACTAATGTACTGTAGGGGGAATAGTTGGTGATCCAAATATAGCTTCATTGGACAATCGATTTCTGGGTGTCTTATTGAAAAATTTGTTACTTTTTTGTGTCTGGTGTGCATTTATAAATAGGTATAATGGTGTGTTCCCTCATTTCTCTTAATGAGTTGAACAACAGCCTTGCTGAGCCAGCAACATTGGCTAAATGCCTTGAAAAGTAATACCATGGTAAGAGTGTTTGTGGGTTTGCGTGTGTGCTTATACAAGCCTGTGTGGCTGTTTATGTGTTTGAGTTGAGGAAATTGCAGCTTATTTGTATTTATAACGAGACAGATCGGTAAGAGAGCAGCTCTGAGAGTGGCAATGACAGGTCAATGAGTTGCAGCTGCAACAGCTCTATGTTGGCACTCCTCCATCACCTACAACTTAACACTACTCTTCTCCCTTCCTCTCCACTTTAGCTACTCTCCAGCTCCTCCTACACACCCAGTTCTGTTCCACGGCTGGGACTGATGAAAAATGCATGTCCTCCTATTGTTTAAACTTGTTTAGTGCAGCTTTTTTGTGACGTGTTTAATTGTTCAGACCAAGTCCAATGCGGCCCGGCTAAGTCTATAAATCTAAGTTCAAAGTTTTTGGAACACCTCAGTTTGGCCACAGACCCAGCTGCTCAGCCTGGTTTCCTTCTCAGAGGCTGGGTTTTCCTTCCTCATATTCCACTGTGTGTGACCACATTGGTTTGTGTGTGTGGCTGTGGGTGGCTGTGTGTGTGTATTTTTTCAAATTAAAGCGCATTGTTTAGTGTGTTTATGTATGTACATGTATGCACAAAGTTCAGTAATCAAAAGCATTTGTTTTCAATAACGAAGAATGTGCCTCTTCCTGGCATCGTCTCCTCCTCCCCATCATCACCCCTTTTATTTCTCTCAGCAGCAGCGTGGTTTCCGTAGTGGCGCCAGCTCTTCCGTTTTCTCTCTACTTCTATCTCCTTTCCACCTCCTTTATCATCACTGTCTCTGCCAGTCTTAATTTCAGATTGGCATGTTTGGTCTTGAGACTTTTCCAGGGAGGAAGGGCCCCACAACGGTTTATTCTAAAAATATTTGCTTGATATCTATGTAAGGTCGACTTTCTCAAATGAAAGGATACACTTTGGAAATTCCTGGTGGTATTTCCTTGGTGAGGTTGTTAAGGAGGAATCTGCAGATGTTGAAGAGCGTCTCCGGCATGTGGGAACTGAAAGGCTCATCCTGGAGATAGATACAGTTAAAAATGAGAAATGGAAGGTGTAGGGATTATAAAATCTCTGATAAAAATGTGCGTGTTCTACGTTTTTTTTTTTTTAAAGCTTCATCTTTCCTACTCCCCTTCTTAACATTTTCATCTTTTAACCTGTTCTAAAAGCAGCCTAACCCCTTTGTGGTGCCTCAACACACCTCACAGTGCTCTGAAAGGGAACGGAGAATTTGCTAAAGCAATCACTAACAGCACCTTATCCTAAGAGTTGATAGTTCAAATCTATAGTGCCTGCCCATGAGAGTTAAAGTGAGATATCGAGGTTCCCTGCTCTGGTTTGGATCACACCGAGGCTTCACAACTGCAGGGGTGTGACCACAGCCGAGCAGAAAGCTGAAACAACAAACTGAGGACACTGACACAGGCCAGGTCACCCGTATAGCGCCCATAACCAGGGGTTGCTTGTTTGTAAGTATGTTAGGCTTGGGGACTTGGACAAGATTATTGATTTGGTAGTCATCATGATCAATCAAGAAGATGGTTACCATAGTGATAGGGGTCAGAGAGGTTTCAGGAAGTGAACCATTTTGACTGCTGCAGTAAGGGAATCTATCACTGTTAGCCGTTACGTGTAGTAAGTCCATCAGAAATTTTCTGTCAGTCAACTTTTAAGTGGAACATAAAAAAAGCGGTTGTTCCTGAGTAGTTCAAGATGATTAAATTCCCCTTCAGTACTGTCTCCTTTCTTCACTTTACTTTACTTAACAACAAACAACTCCTTTACCCTGAGTCCCTTTTTTTGGATTGACATAATCTTACAGAGCCAGACCTTTTTCTTGTCAAACTCACAGCAGCCTGAAGAAATTTGAGTACTAAAGTTTATTAAAAAGTGGGCAGAATCACAGAAGGGTTGTCAGTACACTTCATGTGAGAAAAGAAATTATAATAGGAACATGAAAGAGTTTAAATCCAAACTGAAATCTAACCATATAATATGTACTGTTTCTGGGCTTTCAATCTGACAGCCAATCACATGGCTTTCCTCATGATTTTTAAAGCCTCCTCCTACTTTTGTCTGGTCTGGCTATGAAACATTAAGGTTGACAACAGGAGCATGTTCTCACCGTGTAGCGCTGAATAGAGCGATAGACATGGTAGAGCTCAGCAAGATGCTGAAAACGCTCAAACTTCTTCAGCATTTCATCCCTCTGGTCTTCACTTTCTGATTCAGATAAACACAAACGTAACAAAAGGCTTAGTAAGAGCCAATAATCTGCATGCATTAAGCTTTAAAGTAAAAACAAATTTTGCTTCTCTGTGCTCAGAAGATGGCTCTCACCTCTGGCAATGTCCAGACACTGCATAGACAGCATCCAATAATAGTACCCTGCATCGTTGAACCTGTTTTCCACCACTGCATTGTGGGTCAGCTGCTCCAGGACTTTCACAGCTTCGTTCTGTCGCCCTGCTTTGTGAAATGCTAAAGAGTGAAAAAAACAGAAAGTGGTGAAGGATGGATTATTATTTGCCCTTGAAAAACTGTCTAGTCCTGAGGCAACGCTGGATTTAAAGTGTCAATCCAAGACGTCCCTGCTTTATTTATTTATTTTTGAGTGACATCTTTGGTGTCAAGTTGTCATTGTGGTGGTGTTTTTGCACTGTACTTGCACTAGTTTCACTGCCTCTCATGTTCTGTTTGGAAAAGGATTTTAACAGGAAAGAGCTACCAGACATTATTAAGATTATTATTACATTATTAAGAACAACACAGCTTTCATGAATTAGCTATAGTGTCTCAGTAACAGAGAATACAAAAGCAATCATTTGTGTTTCTGGAAATTCACGTCATAATAAAGTTCAATCGACATGTATCTGTAAAGAATCACTGAAGATTAGCTGTTTGCTGATGAAACTGCCTTCTCAAAGAAAATGCCTTTGTACATAATGGACATTTCCATTTTTTTTTTTTTGCACATAATAACTAACGTCCTTTTTTTTTTCCACACAGCGAGTTTGACTTTAAAGCACCAACAAACATGAGCTCTACTCTTCATGTTCCTATCAGAAGGTAATTAGAAGCAGCTTTGGGGGATCGACCCCACCAGTGACCCCGTCCATGCAACCACAGTAGGGGTCAGGACATATTAGTGGGAAATATTAATCAGTCTACCTAACGGGATAAAAACCACATTCAGCTGCAGTTGGTTAGTCTTAGGAAGGAGCACATCCCCCCCTTTACCTCTTAAAACAAGCTGGCAGAGACGCAGTGGTTCTCAACATTTTCTAATCAAAGCTCCTTAACAGACAAAACTTTATGTGTATATCAAAAAGATCAGGTTAATCAAGCTTATAGCATATTGATTCAAAAGTGAAAATTGAAAGTTTCTGTCTGAATGATTTCAATGAACAGAACCGAGAAACTGTGAAAAGATACAATACAAACTAAATGTGACAAATAAGAAAACTGTCAAATAGCTGTTTGGTGATGATGAAAATGCTGCAGACCCACTAGAGACCCCTGGAGGTCCAGGACCTCATTCTCGACACAACTGACCTACTGACATACGTACTATTCAATTCAGTCTGGTGTTAACCATTTCTAAATCTGTCATTGAGAAATACCAGCACTGTGCACATGCCAGAATCTTAGACTCAATTACAATCACTGGTAACATAATACTCTGTTACTGTCCAACTTAAATACACACGATCAGCAAAATGCATGACCATAAGCAAGCTCCAATACAATCAGGCCTGTTCAGTCTTGTTCAGACAGGCAGAGGAAGATTATGGAGAAGAGGAAATATGCCTGCTGAGATCATAATTATAAATCTATGAGCTGATTATAACTATGGTTACAGTTGGTAATCATCATCAGAGCCGCTTGTAGTACTGGTGATTAGAGGCATGCATGCATGTCATTCAGTTAACAGGCAGCACAGCTCTGTTCTGCTCTGCTCCAGCAAAGAGGATCATGTTTTACAGTGGATACAGAGAATCTTAAGGAAGTAGTGAAAAATGTCTGCTTGCAGAGCTGGCCAGGCTTTATCACTTCCATATGTAAACATTGGCTGCAAGTGTAGATTTTAATGCTTACTGAAATAACCCTGGAAAGTTGCACTATAAAAAATAAAAGAATGTGGATGTATACATCAGAGCAACCTGTACAGGCATAAAGGTGACGCAAACTCACCTTTTTGCGCCTCTTCAAAGCGGTCATTCTCAGCTAACCACTGGGCGTAAGGCACAAAGACGTTGTTTTTGAACTGGGGGTGCTTCTCCACCAGTGAGAAGGCCTGAAAAATGACAAGTGTGAGCAAAGAAGAGAGACGTAAAACAGCTTATGTGGCAGGTTCACATGAGAAAGTCACACAGATTGTAACATATAGAAGAATGAAAGGCTGCTCTGGGTAATTACACCTAAATTAGGGATATACGAGGTGCCACACATTATTCAGAAAAACACACATTACTTCCTGTCAAAACATTTCCACAGCGTTATTAATTAGCTGAGAACAAAGAAAGTGTATGAGCTAAGTTGATTTCACACTCAATTAGAACTACAACTGCAGCTCTTACCCTGTTTGAATGACGGGATATAAAGAGCTGTTGTAGTGCCCTAAGGACGTATATTTGCCTGTCATAGTGACTGATTAATCTAAAAACTTGAGCCAAGAAACACACACCAGTCATACCATACAGTAAAAGAGAGAAAGGGAGTGTGTGTGTCCTAGGCCTGTGAGCCCAAAGTCATTTAAAGAAATACATTGTTTTAGAAAGAGTGGGTGCTGTGAATAGCATCCATATGGCCCATGCTGTAACTCTAGTCTGAGGTCTGTCCTGTCTTGGTGTCCACCTCCCCCGGAGAAGCACATAAAGCCTAACGATTCTCTCAACCTCTGCCTCCCTCCCTCTGCTCTCTCTTTTCTCCTCTTTGAGGATCAAATAAATATCCAGGAAGGCTTCCCTCAGACGCTACAGCAGAACCATGTGATCTTGATTTCATGTTCTGTTTTTGGCTCTTCTGTTTCAGCATGCAAATCACCAATGTGCATCTCTGCAATGCCTTTAACTCAATTAAAGAACAGCAGATGGATTAAAGAAATGCAATATTTCCTTTCTTTTCTCGTCTGAGGAACATGATCCGTGTGATGTATGAATTTGATTGGAAGCAGAATCGAGCTTTAAGCTGATACTCTTGCAGTGCAGTAGACTGTTTTGTGCTTCTCACTCTCTAATCATAGTGTGGGCATGGATTCAGAGAAATCCAAAGCTGGATGATTAGCTCTGGAGTGTGTGTGGTTTAAGTTTGTCAGGGTATGAGGAAATTAGGCAGATGCATTGTCTTATTGTTTGCATTCAGCTGTGGTTACTTTAACAAATACAATATACTTTTCTGGCGATCCTTGCAAAAACTGAACAAGCCATGAACATGAAATGGTTTATGATATTGGTTTCTGAGTACCACAGCATTTTATGTAGAACACCCCTATGTGGCTCACACTATATTTATGATGATTGTCTCAGGACACTCTATATATATACTCTAAGCCATGATGAGCAGAGCAGGTGTGCTTCCCGTGTGCATAAGTATGTCAGACCTCGTCCCAATGCCGGGTTTCCACATGCAGCTGCACTAGAGCCTGCAAGTCTCCCATCTTGGAATAAGTCTCTGAGGCATAGCCATGGTGCTTCAGCCTCGTGAAGTAGAACGCGCACTTTGCCAGCGGTTCACGCTCAGCCTTGTCCAACTTGCGAGCGATGTCGATCAGCCTGAATGAGAGGAGAGAGGAATGAGCGCGCACACACAAACAGGGGCAAGTGCAGATAAACCCGTACACGGAGGTCTGCTATATCAAACTATGCTCATGACCTCAAAAAGAATATGAACCAGTCAGGGTCACAAGCTGAATCAGTTTCAGATTAAAGAGCCCCCTCTGTTCAGCTGCAGTGTTTGTTGGGCTGACCAACTGGTAGCACCACGGGGGGACTCTCCGCACGCAGACAATAGGTCAGATGGAGTCAGTGGGGAGTTCTGATATGACCACCAGACACTGGCTTATCACTTTGCCTGGTTTTCAACAACACGCACTCACAGCCCACATTCCCACACAAATAAATGAAAGTTAATGGAAAGGTAATCATTCCCTCTGTACTTTCTTAGCTAGCATCAGCATGTCAAATATACCTTTTAATACTGATCCTCTGAGTGAGAGACACATGTTCTAGACATTTACTATTTTATTGCTTCTTTTTGCTACTAAGTAAGCAACAAAGAGGTTATAGATCCCCTCCAGACATGTTTTAAGACTGTCTGATATGTTTTTTCCAGAAAAAAGTTAAGTGACCCAGTTATTTTTTTATTTAAATTACATCTGCTCTTTCCCCCTCATTGAAAAACCCAGAAATTGAGCAATATGCAACTATTTTTCATTTTAAAACTACTAGACTACTTCTTAGTGGACACTTCAGCCTTCAGCAGATGAAAGTGAAAACAACCTACTAGTGTCAAACTCTGCACATATATCACTCTGCAAAGAGAGGGTCAAACATCCAAGAGAAGAAACAATAACCAACCTATATTTCTGACTGGAGGGGAACTTAAATCTTCAATGCATTAAATCTGGATGAAGCATCCTAATGACTTAGTTGGCTACGTGTGTATTTGTATCACTGTACACTGTTTGTATCTATACTATACTATATTAAAAGCAGTTGTATTTTGGATTACACAAATGTGTGGAAATCATACACACAACTCTAAAAAGTTGGTTCAGAAATGGTTAAACAGGAATAACAGTGTTTCCTATGGTGAAAGGCTCATCTCGAGGGTTTCATACAGTGACTGACACCTACATGTCTGCCCAGCCGTGTTCGCCTATAATGTCTATGGCTTTGAGATGTTCTCCTGCTGACAGGTACATCTCTGCTGCTGCCCGGGGCTCCTTGCTGCTCTTAGCCCAGTCTGCCTGCTTGGTCATCAGGATCCGAGTGCTCTTAGGGTCTGTCGCTCCAACAAAATCCTGAGAGCAAGACACAAAGTTTCAAACTTACTAACATACTGATGGTAATTTTTTTTTAAACTAGAATCCTAATACACTCTGGAAGGAGAGCAAGAGATGTCCAGTTCAGACAGTCATAACTGTGTGGGTCAAGGCCGAGACAGGAGACAGAGAATCACACAAACAGCAGGCTGCTAGAGGGCCTTTCCCTCCGGTGTCCATCCTACCTAAAACAAACAGCCCGTAGGACCAGATGGCCACACAGCCACATAAATATACAGCAGCCAGATCAAACACACATACAATCTGATATACGCACACACACAAATATACATGAACAAGTCATGGCTGTGTCATCTGCTCCAGCAATGTGAAGGTAATGCTGATGATCAAAGTGTCCCTCCGCATGTAAACATAATAAAGCATGAATTTGTCTCAACTCCAACTGACCTTCTCATCAAAGTATTCATGTAAAAGCAGACGCTCGCCTTATTTCTCTCCATTTGTGCTCCATTTACAACTGTAACTATGTGTGTAAGTTACCCTTGTGTTGCACAGGGATATGTGTGTAAAAGCCCGGTGTGTGTGTACTGATCAGATGATATATATGTGGAGATTTCAGTGATATATGAGGAGATGAAAGACAGACGGTAAAGGGGGGCCATTTGAACACAGCGCAGGGCCCCAACTTGGCACAACTGCACATGATGAAGAAAAACATATGTTCTACACCCCTAAAACATGTAGTCGTTTCCAGGTTGTTCTGTCCATATCCATACAAAGGTATGCTGTACATGCATATTTGTTTTGGTCAATCGATGATTTAGTCACCTTAGCGTAGTCGAACATGCGCAGGTCAGTATACATGCTCAGGGCTCTGGATTCGTGGCCAGTGCGTTTGTAAAGCTTGGCTGCCTCATGGAATTTCCCCTGGTAGGCATAGACGTCTGCCAGGAACAGCTCATTGTCGTTCTCACCCCGCTTCTTCCTCTCCTGCAAATCAGTCAACACAAACACTGGCATGTGTGCAGAGATAAACACTCACATGTATGTATACACACTCACACAAACAGTTATGCATGTGTGTTGACACACATGTTGAGTCAAACAACACAGAAGGCACTTAAAGCCTTGCTGGATGCAATCAGCCTCACTTTTGAACCCACACTAAACTCTTGGCCATTGTAAGAACAAATACTATTTACTATTACTATTTATAGAATACAATGAACATTTCTTTCATATCACTGAGAAAATGCACTATTACAGAAGGACATTTCCTTTTTTGAAAAAGGGAGAACAGCTGAAACTTTTTGCCAGCACTAGCAAAGTTGAAAGACCTTCCTCTTGCCCTGTATGTGTGTGTGTGTGCTTTGCTGTGTATTGGCTTATATGTGTGTGTGGATTTGACCCCAGAAGGTCATTTAGGATACAGGTTCCTCCCTTGTTTGAGTGTGTAGTGTGTGACGTGTAGCCCAGAGCAAAGCCTAGCAATTAAATATATGATGACAATAATAATTGTTATTGGCTCAGTCTGAGTTTCGTGATGTCAGCTCTGGTCGGAGCAGAAATCAGCAAACAAAAAATGTGAACTTGGCTTTGCACAGTATTGAAGGATTTTTTTTTTCCCCTTGCTGAAAAATAGGTCTGACCTCGATGCTGTTGATGAGTTCCAGGTAGCGCAGGTCTCTTATTCTAATGAAGGCCTGAAAGTGAGGAAAGACAAGAAATGATTTAGAGGACAGCCTCAGAATCAGATTTTTTGTTTTCTTTTGCAGTACCATCTCCTCAAAAATCCTAACATACCTTCTTCTGTTTATATCTGAATGCCTGTTGTAATGTGCGTGCTGTAAATATATGTTTCCAGATGATAAAGTCTAAGAGTAAGGCTAAGTGACATCAGAAAAATCTGTATGCTTGACTGGCCTTCTTTGCGGTGTCAAAGTCGAGTCCCTCCAGGGCCTCTGTGGCTAAATCCCTCCAGTCACTGTCTGTCACACCTAGACAGGCGATCTGATAGGCCTCCTTGAACATCTTCCTCTCCAGATACTGGTACATGGGTGCTGACTGGGCAGAGCAACAACACAATCATCAAGCATTACAAATTTTACAGTGTGAGAACAGTGGCAAACTAATCAATAAATAAAAAAGGACCAACAACAAAATCTTCACCACATACTTCTCAATAACTGATAAAAAAGTAAAGTATTTTTTGTCTTTGTAGTACAAATGAACACCATGATATTATACACTGACTGCTGGCACTGTTTAAACATCATCATCACATGGAACACCATCATTTCCTCCAGACTAGGACCGTCTGACAACATAATACGTACCTGAGGCACCTCCACAGCAGACATGGAATAAACATGGAGACAGAAGATCTTTGAGCCATTGTAGCCAACCATAAAGCCTTGCATCTTCTGCTGGTGTACAGGAAAGTTGCTAGCCTTGATGTTAAGGTAGCCGTTGCCAGAGAAGCACAGCATGTCCTCACACTGGGTGTTCCAGGCCACGCTGTTAGCATTAGGCTCCTACAAGGACAGAAAAACAAAGGAGGCACGTAAAGGAGGGCAACAGAGAATAAGAGAAAAAAACAGACAGGAGTGCAGGAGAAAAAAATGTACCTGTACCTGTACCTAATGCAAATATTTATACAAACACGCATGTTTCTATTTTATTCCACCCTGCTGCACCTCTGAAATGGATTTTAAAATCTGAAAGTTATGTTTCTCCACCATACCCTTAACCCCTAGCTCCACTGACCTGAAAAAGCAGTTCTTTACTGTTGATGTCGTACACTAGGAGAGTGTTGTGCTCATCTACCACAGCCAGTTTATTGCGAGAGGCACTCATGTCCAGGCAGCGCACTGATGTTGACAGCTTCAGCAGTGTGATGGGAAACGGGTTGTCAACAAATATCTTCAGGATCTACATCACAAACACAACGGCCAGCAAAACAAATTCAGAATACAGCATCGGCACTGACGCTAATTCACTATAAAGGAACGCATCAATGAAAAAGATGAGAAAGAAATCTGTTTCATTTATGTTCAAATCCCTGCACCACTGGCTTGTGGGCATAAGTGCCACTTCTGAGGTTACTTAAAATGGGTATGTGTTTTCTCAAAATACTCACAGCTCCATTTTTTAATCCTACTAGAAGGCCCTCTCTGCCTGGCGGACCACCAATCACTTTGATGTAGCGAATTAGAGACTCCATCACCCATTCTTTTTCTCTGACACTGGTGAAGGACATGCACTGGAGCCTCTTCTCCTGCCCAAGAGCAGAGTGGGAAAGATGAGACAACAATTACATTTAACACATAAAAGCCCAGTACAGTGTGACCGAATGATCCTGTTTTTATTATTTTACAGGCTGTAAACCTCACCTTTTATGTTATTTAAACATACTTGTAAATACCACACTGCAAAGTGTGGCTCAGTGTCACAAAGCAATGCTATAAAGATAAAATACAATTTGACATACACAGCCCTTACGAGCACAGCCCATTCATATGGTCTAAAAGCTGTCTAAGGCACGAAACATGAGCATGCCTGTTAAAGAGAGATCTGAAGCACCTCTGTCACACACAGACAGATTTAAAGGGAAATAACCTCTGTGTTATGGCTGCTCCACCTCCCTACCAGCCTCTGTCAAACACATAGAGACAAGAAACAGAGAGGAACCCCGAGGGACACCCACTGGTTCAACAGACTGTGGTTCTTCCCCTTCATTCAACTGTCTTGCTTGATCCAGTTTGAAGAGGGTTGAGAATGAGAGTGAGGCAGAGCCTGTGGAGCACATGCACAGCTGCACAGCTAGAGCCTTTTGCAAACTAGGCAGAAACATCTGGGATTCCAGCAACTTCATATTATAATTTTTTCTCTGGACTGTTTGGGTTAGTATTGAATCACTCTGCTTCCACCGTGTTAATTATGCTCAGATGTCTCTATGGCATCTTGCACAATCTGTCAAGTGTGCATCAGAACAACAGTGTCACTGCAGGTCAGTATAATTTCGTCTAAGAAGCAAAACTGAAGGAAAACTGTTTGTCTCATTATGTGAGGAAAGACCCAGAACACAAACTCTCTGGTATACACAAGCAGGAAATTTTAAGCTGATAATGGAACTCTTGATCTCCCCTGACCTGACACAGGATGATATTCTGGGAGCAGACCACCAGCAAGTTGCATTCAAACTTCCTGCATATTTTCTCCTTGATGCGGTAGTGCATATCTGAGGAGTCGTCTGAATAGAGCTCATAGATGAGGATCTTCTCAGGCAGCTGGATAGCAAGACGGTTTCTGTAGATGGCGATCTTTTTCACCAGCTCACGACACTTGATCCTCACTGGGGGAAGAAGGAAATGAAGGGAGAGAATGGACACGTTCTTCTCAGAGCTGAGTTTTACAATCCCAGTTATGCTGTCATGCTGCTCTTCCCTTTTTGTCAAAGAAAATAAACACTGGGCTGAAACCACTCCTTTATAAAAACAAATCCTTTATATGAAGAATGAAAAGAGATATCTGCCATTTGACAGCGAACTGGCTACCCTTACAAAATAGCAGTTGGATGACTGTAGATGTGGTTGATATGACAATAGAAAAAATATAACATGATCCTATTAAAGCTGTTGGTAGTTTAAAGATTAGGTCAGAAAATATGTTTTTTATACGTTTAATCCTGGTACTAACTGTGATGTTTCAAGACACTAATACACCCTATTACTTGAAGTGTCATCCCAATACAGTACTCTATTATAAACTCAATATCCTCTTGCTAAACAAAAGAGAACCTTTTTGTTCAGTGATGAGGTGCTGGACAATGACATCAGTCATGCTGTCTCTATAAGCATAGCGATCCTTGTAGAGGCCGTGAACTGTACTGAAGATAAGTTGGTAGCAGGCGATGGTCCCATCCTGGCAGCCCAACACCTAGATAAGAGATAACAATGTAGCAGTACATCCTATTAACACCTCTAAGAAAAGACTGTGAGAGTGGGAAAGTGTTCCTGTTGTTAAAGCATCTACACAGTAGAACTGAGAGAATCTGCCAGCGACCATTTCACTCTTGCATCCCTCATTGCTTTCAGTTAAATATTGTGAAAGGAAAAACTGCCAAGGTGCTACTGTAAAATCAAAAGGCTTTGTGTATCTGTGTAGCTAAGGAGGCGCGGCGCCATCAGATCAAGAAAATGTATCAAATGCAGACTGGCACTCAGGTCTGAGCTTTATCAGTGTTTCACATCACATCTTCCTCCTCCTTCTCTCAGTATGACACATATTACTATGAGGATAACTTCTCTAGACACATGGCTACATAAGCTGAGGACCCACCACAAAGTTGGAGTCAGGCTTAACGCGGCACGTCCACACCCAGGAATGCTGCTCTCCGATGGTGCCTAGCCGCACACCGTCTTTAGTGTACAGGGAGGCCTGTTTATCAGAGCCACCCATGACTATATACTCGCCCTTGGAGAAATAGCTGATGCAACAAGGGTCATAGGTGAGAGTCCTGTCTTTTCCAATCTGAGAGAGACAAAGAGAGAAGTGGCCATTAAACCAAGAATAAAACGAGTATTTCTCATATTTATTGCCTATGGGCCTGGGCCAACACTTCCCACTGTCTGGGCTGACATACATCAAAGTCTACAGCACTTTCAAGCATCTCTCTTAGCGTTTGATGAAAAGATGAGACAAAAAAGAAAGTGTTCCGCTGGTTTAAATAGCCTCTATTGTATTAGTGTTCAAAGTCCATTTGCACAACATCATTTTAGTCCCCCAAATCTGTGCATCTGTTTCTCCTCAGTCTGGAAAAAAAAAGGCTGCCTGACAAGCCATAGTTATTTTCTTTCATTGCGAACAATTCCTGGTGTTGTAATCAAAACAGAATGTTCACTTAAATAGATAAATAGGCCGTTGACAATATATGAGCCTAAGGCATAACGGCAAAATAATGAACAGTGCATATTTGTCCATAATTACGGTATTGCCCACAGGGAATTTAGGAGGGAGGAGGGACAGTGAGGGGGCCATTAAAGCATAGCAGGATCACTTCCAATGTACTGTTATGGTTTCAATAGACCCTGACAGTCTGATTACAGCAGGAAACACAGGTCTTAAACTCATAAAGTGTTTCGATACCATATATTTTGGCAAGATAGGCAGTTTCAAGTACTCTTGTTTTTTTTATTGCTATAGCAAATGATAACACGTACAGTAAGCTGATAGTGTTTCTATTAGTCTTCTGGTATTACCCATGCAAAGTAATGAGACTGCCTATATTTAGTCATCTAAGTGCCCTTTTAAGCAGTTAGAAGCTGGCAGAGGAGTGTTGTTTTAATGGAACATATTGCACGACTAAGACTCAGCATATATGCATGCATATAAACACATACATGTATTATACAAATGTTAGTTGTGCTTAGGCATACCATATGGTATGAAATGTATATTTAGGCTTTTATTACATAAACCTGTGATAATCACCTGTTTCCCGCTGAGCTGATAGAAGGACAGCTTTTGACCCCAGTCTGCCACAGCCAGAATGTCATTGTGCTCATCCCTGTGAAAATATAACAAAAATGACTTTAGGGATAAGTAGTCCTGTCAACATACTTTACTGATGGGGCTTTGGTTGTTCAGGTAATGATTACAGTGTTATCACAGAGATGTATGGTCAGGCCTCTTTTCCCAATGGAAAGCTTTTGGCTTTACTATGTTTGTGTCCTCAACAATTTTAAGTGCATGTCAGGACAGAGTATTATACTAATCTTTATTATTGTTATATACAGTAAGCCCATGTATCTAGCCATCTAAGCCCTTGTGCTGAGAAGAATTCATCCTGTCAAAGCATATGTCAGAAAAACAATGAAACCCTAGCAGCTCAAGAAAAACTATTTCCTGAATTACCTCAAGCTCTGACCTCTGTGTGATGACCAAACATATTCCATGAAGCAACCCAATAATAATATATCTGCTGAATCTTATCATTGTATCTCATCACTGGTCTCTTTTCCCTTCCTCCTTCAAATTTTCGTCTTCCTTTCTCTCCTGATCAGTAGTTCTGTGAAATGGCTACAGGTGGGCTCCTTTCTTTGGCTGTAGGGGTCATCAAGAGGCGGCTCCCACCAGTCATCATGATCTCCTTCATCGCAGAAATAGATGTACTGCTCTTTGGTTGAGCACTGCCACCTGCTGGCCCCATGCAAGCTCTTCATTTAAAATGCAATGTACTCTCATTCGCACATGTGTGTGACAGTGTGAGAAGTTTAATTTAATAAATTAGTGAAAGTTAAGATGACACACAGTTTTGTGTTTTTACAATCTTATGCTGCAATAATTAAGAAAGACTTACTTGGAGGGGTTCCAGGCTATGGACCAGATCGGAGATGAGGAGCCTCCTGGACGCTCTATCTTGACCTTCTCCTCTCCGTTCTTGTTCCGAATGCTCACCACTCCATTCATCATGCCAAGGGCTAGATACTGGCCATCATTTGTCCACCTTCAATCAAATGAAACCCTTCAACACAAATGTGTCCTATTAAAGTATACAAATGTTGCAATTTTAATTACAGATTTCACTTACCCACAACATGTTATTTTGCTGCTCACTTTATGTTTGTTCACAGATTTTTGCTCCGGGGACCACAGACCTAAAAATGTAAAGGTAGGTGAGATGTCCTGTGATACATGGGGGCAATCATTCGTCTTATAAATATTTATAGGTTTATAGCATGTTATGTAAAAGATTTTAAAGTCCAGTCTAGACATGGTGCACTCACCAAAGTCACCTGAAGAGCAGGAGGCAAGTTGGTGAGTGACAGGGTTGTAGGCGACACACTGGATAGAGTCATTGTGACTACAGGTAAACACAGAAAAGAAAACAAATATAGATGGAAGGACACACACAGCAGAGGATGTCTTAATACTAAAGAGATGAGCAAAAGTGACACTTACGTGTATTTTAAAATACCCTCCAGTTTAGACGTCCAGATGATGATGCTTTTGTCTGCTGACCCGGAGGCAAACCTTTTACCTGTGGATGAATGCAGCACTTATTAAAATAACAAAGATGACTAATACAGGAAAATGTGGTGTACGAATGAAAAGTCAGTTGAGTACCATCTTTAGCATAGGCAACACAGTACACTATGTCTTTGTGTCCTTTTAAAGGCATGATAAGAACTCCATCTGCTGTGTCATACACCTGAAACAAAAAACAATACATTCAAATCTAGTAATAATTATTATGATGTATGTATTATTTAGATATGTGCAAACAGGAAAACCTTACCAGGACACGAAGCCCCGCAGCAATGATGAGCTGGCTGCCATCCGGCTTGAAGGCAAGATCATAAACACTGCAAGAGATAATAAAGGTGAAATGGTTATCCAATTAATGGTCATTTATCAGGTCCTTTTTTAATGGAAATATACAAATATTCACTCAAATGTGAGGATTTGTTGTTGTTTTTTTACTGGATATGGATATGGAAAAAAAAGAATTGGACAAAACAAGCAACAATTCTTAATTTTGAAAACAGCAGTATGAAAAATCACAAGCTCACCACTCGTCCCTGCGGACTCTCACCCTCCACCCCAGACTCTATGTGTTACATCAAGATAGGATCTACTGACTCTATGTGTTACTTTAACGCACACCTTTTATTCAACATCTTTTTGTCTACCTTGTTTTGATAAATATCTCGCACATTATAAATATTCAATGTTAGCGTGAATGTTTGTTTGTCTGGTGACTTGTCCAGGATGTAGCCCACCTCTCGCTGTAAATCAGCTGATATACAGTAAATGGATGCATTTGGAATATTATGCATACTAAACCTTTGCACATTACCTGGTAAATACTTTGTATATTCCTGCACAAACTGCACAGCACTTTTCATTTTCATTTTAAAACATGCATATATTTTTAACACTTAATGTTTGTTATGTACTAAAAACACTAAGCCAAAGTCCTGAAACCTACTTGGCAAGAAACCTGATTCTGATTGAATGATTTTTCCAGAGTTTTCAACCAAAAAGCTAAAAGTAAAAGACCCAAAACTACAGGAAACCCCACCAATAAGAATGGTGTTAATCGTTAACTTGGTTGTAGCCCTTTTAATACCTCAATAATGTGTCTAAATGGCCAAAATCTGGCTGTTAACGACAGTTAGCTAGCTTAACACTAACATTAGCTCATAACATATAAAGTTATATCGTGCTCCAAAAGAAATGCGGCATGCTTCGCTGTCAGTAAGACAGATATCTTGCATGACATCTTAGATACAAGACAAATTTAGTATCTCTGTCATTAATGAACCACAAACGAATCGTGGTGCTAACTTCAAAGCTAGCTGGGCTAGCACTAACTAGTTTACATAGCAACCGCCGTTGCTAACCACCTTAGCGTTACATCCCAGCGTCGGGCCTCGGTTTGGCAGCGTAAACATAAACACGTAGACTCTCACCATTGTTCACTGACTGTTTCCTTCCATGCTAATACGGCTCTCATTTCCACCCTTTAACGTTAAATAGGACCGATAGTTTTTTTATCCACAGGTTGTTTGTAGCTTCTTCACTCGGTTTTTCATACTAAGCTCCGTTTTCGTTATTCTTACTGCGCAGGCGCGGATTTGCCCGCTGCTTGCTTCCTGTTATGTTCGCCAAAACTACACGTCCAGTCCTCCGGTGTTCACAGCAGAAAGTAACCGGGAAGTAGAGCGCTTATTTCAGCCACTGCACACCTCTGAAAGCAGGATTCATGTATGTTATATGTTTGTTTGTTTTTTTCTGTTATATTAACATGTTTGTGCTTTGCTGCTAATGTCAGCACATGCTGTCCATGATATGTTTGGTGTTTCAGTGGAGAGATCTCATGCATGTGTTGTTGTGTTTTAGATAAAGATGAAACAGATGTAAGAGTAACTCCAGTCTCCACGCCTCTCAAAATGCTCCCCACAAGCTGTGATGTCCAACTTGAGGCCAATGGAGACATAATTAACCAAAGTTGCAAGGACGAGGATGATTCGTGCCACACTTCCACAATGCCCTCTGGCTGGATCAGAGAGGTGAGGATGAGAAAAACAGGCAAGACTGCAGGCAAACTGGATGTCTACATTATAAGGTGATTTGAGTGTTTTCTTGTAATCATACCTTGCATTAAGACTAAGTGTTTTGCAGATGCATTCAGATCAGTGTCTGATTGATTTTTCTGTTTAAGTCCCCAAGGGCTGAAGTTCCGGTCAAGAGCGTCCCTGCGCACTTTCCTTCTTAAAAATGGAGAAGGTGATTTAGACATAAACCTTTTTGATTTCACTGCATCCAAAGGCGATGATGTCATCACTCCCTCACAAGTGAGACCGAGGGAAAGAAAGAAAAAACATGCAGATGGACAGCAGGTGGATGCAACGGAAATATTGGATCCACCTCCAAATAAATCTAAAAGAGCCTCTTCCACCCTCAAAAAGAAAAATATCAAGCATTCAGAAGATGCTAACCATATTAACACTGACATTGCACTGGAAGAGATCCCACATGTAGGAGAAATACAAGGTGCACCTTCACCCACAGTGGATGATGCCACAGTGCAGAAGAGCCCCCAGAGGATGGGTCTGCTGAGAGAGAAGCTCCTCAGACTGGCTCCTACCAGTAACCAACAAAAGACTTTAATTGTTCACAAACACACACAAGCAGACTCGCAGCCTTCTGTCCCGAGTCTGAATGTTGAACCTGCCACTGAGAGCGAGAACGAGGGTGAGGATGAACGCGACGGAGATGAGATACAGATTCACAGAAAAGGTGACAACAAGCCTAATTCTGAGCAGGAGACTGTGGAAGAGGAGGTGTTATTACCTGACATCACTAGTGGGGGCTGCACAAGAGTGAGAGAATCCCAGAATAGTAAGTATGATCTTCACTTTCTGACAGCTTGTAAAAGCAGCAGTTAAGTTAATTTTCTCTGCATCTGCTTTTTTTAAACTTACTTTTTTTTAAACTTTAGTTTGGCACATTAAAAACAGCATATTATACAGTGCAGTACAATATCACATTTTAATCTGTCTTCCAGCTGCCTTCACATTTTTCTAGTTATAAATACATACAAATTCAACACAACCAAAAATGAAAGAAAAAGCAGATGGAGATACACCGACAGGCAACTCCATTATGTACAATGCACTACACAATCCAATGTGATTCAATACAGCAACTCTGCCATAAATTCTACTTTTATGAAGCTGAATTTCTTCGTTTTTGTTGACACTGTCAGAGAAGTATTAATTCTACTTTATGTTTATTATAAAGAGCTTAGTGGATGCTGTTGTTGTTTTATATAAATGTATTTAAATGGGTTGTCCAAAATATGAATGCAATGTAATATAATGAATATGATGCAGTTGCAGAGTTGTTGTATTGGATCACATTGGATTGAAGCGTACCTAATGAAGTGGATGGTCGGTGTACATCTCCATCGGGTGGGATAAAATGTCAATTATTACGGAAGATCTGGCATATGAACCCAGTCGTGATGAGTCTCATAAAATATGTGATCACACTTCATAGAGCTCTCATACTTTTTTAAGTCTATATATTGGATGAGGCAGGATCAGGATTCAAGTAAAGCACTTGGTGTGGCCAGTAAAATGATTTGTAACAAGTAGAATACTTCTTTAAGGACATGACCACAAAATATGACTTACATTTGAACTATTCACTAACTGTGCTTGAACTCCAACTTCAATTTCTCCTTTCTTGGTGAGGTTGTAAGGAACTGTTCTGTTCAAGTGTTTTTTAGAGCATTTTTCCATTACTTGCAGGTCCTCTTAAATATTAAATATACATAAATGTGTCTTGTCTACCTAGAGTCTAAGAGCATGGAAGACAAACGGAAAACAAGCCCGTATTTCAGCAGGAAACTCACCAAAGATGGTAATGTTGAATTGGTTCATTTAATACAAGAAACCGAGAAAACTTGTGTATATGGGACTTAAAGTATACCTATAACATGTACATTGTCTGAACACAGTCCTGAGCCCACCCAGGAGGAAGGTCTTCAAGAAGTGGACACCCCCTCGCTCACCCTACAACCTCGTACAGGAAACCCTTTTCCACGACCCCTGGAAGCTCCTGGTGGCCACCATTTTTCTGAATAAGACAAGCGGTAGGATCAAACATGCACATTGCATTGCAACAATATTGTAGCAACCAGCACTCAAATCTAACATTTGTCTTTATAATACTCCAGGTAAGATGGCCATACCAGCACTGTGGCAGTTCTTTGAGCGATACCCGTCTGCACAGGTGACCCGGGAGGCTGACTGGAAGCCCATGTCTGAGCTCATGATGCCCCTGGGCCTGTATGAGCTTAGAGCCAAAACACTCATCCGCTTCTCAGGTGAATGATGTCCACGATTTGTGATCGATTACAGCACACACTTGTGTGTAAGCAAGCAGCATGTTTGTGCACTCATGCAGCCATATCAGAGGGCTGATGAATCTCACTATTTGTTTTCTCCTGCATAGATGAATATCTAACAAAACAGTGGCGTTACCCCATCGAGCTGCATGGTATTGGGAAGTATGGAAACGACTCCTACAGGATCTTCTGTGTGGGAGAGTGGAGACAGGTGAGTGTAATCTAAAACTGTTTTACTTTCAGTAGATTACGTCGGTTTTGTAATAATAATTAACACAAAATCTGGTCTTCTTCAAAGGTGACACCTCAAGATCACAAGTTAAACAAATACCACGCCTGGCTGTGGGAGAACCATGAAACACTCGGAATCTGAAAGTACAAAGAACTACAAGGAAGATTTGTTGTGGCTCAGACAAGAAAATCAGTTATAACACTGCTGTTATCTAACTATTAGTATTATGATGAACTTGCAAAGTTAAATTTAATTGCTTTAAATTATACAGAGACACTCTCCAGATGTTGAAAAAGTTTTACTCAATGTGTAATAAAATGTTTTAAATGGTTTCAAGGTTTAAATAATTCATGAGTGCATTATTCATTCCGTCTGACTGTTTTTTCTTGTGCCATCTGAAGATATCTTCGGACTGTATTTGGGTAGTCCATTGTCACAGGCTAATAATCTTTCTTTTTGACTCCACTGATGCATGGCCTTACACTCCATGCAGCAGCTTTCTTTTGATGGGGAGTAACCCGATTCCCAAGGCAACTGTTGCCACCGCAAAACACTCAGTGAATGCACAGGCATGTCACGGTTTAATCTCTAACTAGTAGCAGCACATTAATCTTTTGTTTAAACTTGTGTTATGATTTATTGCTAAAAAAAAATTGCAACTTAAAGAAGAAAATTAAATCGTGTAGGATTTGACAGTTTGGAAAGTTTCATTCCACAAAGATTGGACTTCTTCTGGTGGGCGAACAGAAGAACCTGAACTACAAAATGAAACTACGTAAGAAAACTTTTCTTTTTCCATTTGATGTCTATTTTAGTGCCACCAATAAACATGTGCTGTGATTCTTCATCACCACAGCAGCCATCACTATAGCTTCCACACCAGTGTGTATTCCTCGCGACACCACTCCTGTCCGGCAGAGTCGCTGCATGATGGTCACTCCCATGACATTTCCCATCATCTCAGACTCTGCACGGCTAAGGACGAGCACTCAGGTGAGCAGAGATTCACTGAAATTTGATTTATTGTCTGACTCTTCTAGTGTTGATAGTCTTTGCATACATCTGCTCCTTAGATTATTCCAAGACTGAACCCTTTACATCCACCTATGGTCCATAAACGCACCGTCAGTCTGGAGACACCAGCTGTTCACCACCACAACCACCAGAGGGCACTAATCTTGCAGAGGAGAGAGCATTACAGGTAGAAGTACCTCACCATTAACACTGTAATTGTAATTTTTGTTTTTATATATTGTAAATTTTTAGATTTACTGAGAATTACTGATGTTATTGCCATCTTTACTCTGGAGAGTCACTGACTTGTAGTTGGTCGATGTGTTAGGTATCATCAAGTGTGGAGAAAACCCTTTTATGGAACCACCACTGAGAGAGAAGAGTACAGGTAATACAATGAACACAAACACATTTACCACCTCCTATCCTTTAAATCACTCTGGAATGAGGATCTTATCTGATCGTATGAGGATCTTATCATTCATCGGTGACAAAGAAAAGTTGTTCTCTTTCCTGTAGGAAGGAGTTGCGAGAACAATTAAAGAGGCAGATGGAGGAGAAATGTGTAGCACTGAAGCTGCAGCTGGCCTGTAAAGTGAAAGAAGCAGAATATGTCCAAAAGGTGGACTGCCTGGCTCTGTCCAGTGACAAAGAGCAAAGGATCCAGCACAGCAAAGCAATGACAGCTTACAGAGATGAGAACAAGAGGGTATAGTACATGCATTATGTATTCTCTGCTTTTATGTTTACTCCACATACAATGGTGTCCTAAAAATGCTTCAGCATGCTGCATGTTCTCAGGTTACAATATGAGGGAGTGTTTGAGGTCTTTCTTTTCTCTGTCTGTGTGCAGCTAATGGAGCAGAGCTGGAGGGACAGAGCACTAACGCGCTCCCAGGAGGCCATGAAGGAGAGAGAGCTGCTGTGCCTCAACCCCATTAACTGGAGTGGAACGCTGAAATAGGTTGAAACTCAACATCCAGAGTCAAAATTTAAAAGTCAGGCCTCGCTGTAGCACTTTGGCATGCATGAAGATGGAACATGACGTATGTAGCGTATGTAATTAGTGCTGTGATAGGCATTGAAGGAAATTTACAGGGATATTTCTAGAATTTTCTGAACTGGGAAGAACCAAATGATGATGAATGCTGGTTTATTTCATTCATTCATTTATAAAAGGTTCTCTTGTATGCTGCTGTTTTCACAAATTCAGGACTACTATTTAGCATTGCACCCTTTAGCACTGTCATGACTGACAGTTCTTTTTAGAAAGTATCAACCGATGCAGCACAACCAGAAATATTGCATTATTTTAATTCCATGCCCTCTTGCCTACATTTCCCACAATGTAACTTGCCTGCCAACATCTCTGTTGAAGGTTTCAGGTTTGATATGCTAGTAGTGGCTACTGTAGCTGAAAGGAGGAGGAGCAAGCTGCAAAACCTCCACCCCAAACAATATTTTTTAAAATTAAAGTAAACACAGGAGCTACAAAGGAAGCACATTTTTTCACTTATGCAGAAACAATTACGAGAACTGTATACAAACTTCAATTATTTTTCCTTTAAGTTTCCTTGTCATTGACTTCCTGCATGTCCTGTAATTTACGATTCAACAGAGCAGAAATTTATTTCCTGCAAGCTGAGATGTTTTTCCTCATTGCGTTTATGTGAAGAGCAGAGTAAGCATGAGAACATAAAATTAAACATCTAATAAAAAACATGTGACAGAGTGACAGACCTTTTATTGTAAAGCAAACATTTATGAGTAATGACTTGAGAACTTTCGCCACTAAGTAAAACCAAAGATAAATCAGATGGACGGGTAAAAAGTGATATGTCAGTGGCTTTCTAACATGATGCTACTGTATCTGCAAAATAACATTTGAACAGATTAAAAAAAAAATGCACACAACCATATACACACATACACAGGAAATGTCAAGAGCAAAATAAGATAAACATCTTCCCAATAAATATTGCTTTCAAAATAAATTAAAAAGGCAACAGAAAATGGCTTTAATCATCCAGAATAGCGCTGGTATTTACCTAAGCACATTCCCCCACACACTCGTTAAGTGGTCAACAGCAGTGATCCAGCAGCGGTTGAAGTCGGTCCTCCATGCCAAAATAAGACAATAAATTAATACATACAGTGTAGTACCTTTCATTTCAAATCCTATTTTCATGCATTACTAAAAAGAATCATTCAGTATGGAGGTAAAAGTCATTCTGTGAACCTAAATAACCAGTGGTTCATAATGGAAATATCCCAGAGTTTCCATGAGCTTTCTTTTTAGGGTGATTGCTAAAACTCCCTTATTTAAATCCCATGCCCAGTACGAGAAGCTTAGCTGTTGCAGTAATCTGGCACAGCCAAACCTTTCCTACAATTCAGTGTATGGGGAAAAAACATCAGCTTCATAACATTGAGATAATGACAAACCATGATGGGGGTGAGAACAGGAGGTTTTGATTGTGTGGAAGAAAACGACATCATTTCTTGAGCAACATCGAGGCCAGACATCCAAATGCATAATAGATTTTAACAATCAGTAGTGGTCTTCATGTCACCCTCGTTCCCAACAAAGTTGGGGTAAGGGATAAAGTTCAGTTCCTTTATTTCAGTGCAGTGTTGCTTTGTTCCTCTTCAAGATTCACGGCTTCATAGCCTTCAAGTTCTCACTTTTTCCTGCATTATCTTATTCATAAACATAAACGAACCCCCAAGCCCTTTCAAGTAACTCCCGAATCCCAAATAAATCCCTGAAAGCCTAGCATTGTAGGGATAGTTTCCTGCCCCCGGTTGAGTCTCATTCACCTTAACTGGCTGGTATTCCAAGGTTTTTTTCTCAAGTCGTGGTCTAACGTCCCTTCAGAAATCCATCCAGCATGTAGTCTCCCTTTTCTGTCAGCCAGTATCCGGCCATAGCAGCCACACCTCCGATGAAAATTGCTGTAAAAACCATGTCGCCCTTAGCGGCGAGCGTAGCTAGGGCACAGATTACAACACCAAAGAACATCTGCTGCAGCACAAGGACCTCCTCATCTGTTATGTCATCAAACAGCCCCTTCTCTGGCCCAGCTGAGGAGGTGGAGTAAAAAAGAAACTTAACATATCTGAAAAGCTGTCAAAAATGTATGTAGATTTACTGCTATGACAACTTACCAGGAGGCTTATTTTCAACACAGATGCTATCTCTTCTAATGAATCCATCAGCACAGTCACAGTGGAAGGAGCCCTCTTCGTTGATGCAAGCCTCATTGAGTCCAGGGCATGCTATTGCACGTTCGCTACATTCATCTATATCTGCACAAGGAAGCAACAAAAAAAGGGTTTAAAGGAAATCAGGGGAAAGATGGCCTAGAAATGCAGTATATAAGTGGTATATCCTTACCGAGACACTTTGCTCCTTTCAATCTGTAGCCACGTGAACATTTCTTACAGCGGGCAGGACCACTACCCATGCAGCCCACACACGCCTGGTCACAGCCTGGAGATGACATTTTACAGACAAAACAATGAAACATGAAAATAACCAATAACTGGAGCCCTACACCCAACCAAAAATCACTTGTGATGAGATACAATAGAGTTTTTGTTATAATTTCACAATTCTGCAAATGTAACTAAAAACCTGCCACTTTTCACACTTCTTGAGGAACGTGGACTTCAGTATTAGGGCTGGCACGATATCAGATTTTCACCACACAATTCTTATGGCCAAAAGAGTTCATGATATTCTTCAAGTTCTAAGTTGTCAATTCACTTTAACTGTGTTATGTCTCTATTAATACACTCAAAATATGAGTGTAGGGTGAAGGAGAGTGTGTTTGTAACCATAAATGTACTAAAACATAAAAGGCCCTGAACAGTTTACATGATATTATCTTATGTATATTATTTACAACATGGATATTTCTTCTTTTTTTTTTTTTAAACACAGTTATCATCAATACCAGTATATAGCGATATCCCTAGGAACTAGGTAATTAGGTACGACCTATCAGGAGCTTTCTTTAGGTACAAGAAAGTGACCAGACACCAGTAACTTTAAACAGCGGCTACACAAGAGAGCTTACCTCTGCATTCATACGATCCGTCTGTGTTGTGACAGTAGGTGTTAGAGGGACAACGAGCGAGCTCTGTACCGCACTCATCAATGTCTAAGAGACAAACAAGGGTGGTCAAACAACACACATCCAGAAAACTGGCACAGAGTCAATGAAATGTTACCGCATGACCTCTAAAGCAACACTTACCCACGCACTTGTTGTCGTGAAGCATCCAGCCGGGTTTGCAGTCAAGGCATTTATAGTCCTGTGGCCCTAAGCATTTCTTACATGAGTGGTAGCAGGCTACAAAGGATGAAAGACAAGGAGACACGGTGAGAAGGTTAATTTTATGTGACCTCAGACAGAATTAAATCCATGTAGAGGATGCAAATAACTGGGTGAATCTGAGGCACCTGCACAGGCTCCTATGCTGTCATTGGAACTTTTCTCTCTGAA
Source organism: Miichthys miiuy (assembly GCA_036365135.1). Taxonomy (NCBI): domain Eukaryota; kingdom Metazoa; phylum Chordata; class Actinopteri; family Sciaenidae; genus Miichthys; species Miichthys miiuy. The sequence goes on along the minus strand of CM071606.1, from coordinate 11,637,019 downwards.
GTAGCCGTCAGCACAGCTCTGGCACAGACGGCCCGAGTATCCAGGATCACAGACGCATTCTCCGTCTCCAAGGCGAGTTCCCTCGCCCTCACAGCGGCCCAGACCTCCACACACACCACCAGGGCCAGATGGACACTCTGTATTAGAAATAAATGCTGTTAGTGGTGCTCTGGAATTAGCATCGTGATTTTTTCATCTTCTTCACTTGGGACAACTGAGGATAAATGAGGCATGGCATGGTAAGGTTTTTTATACTGAGATCAGGAAGCTTCTATTTAATGATTTTCACACCTTTGCAGTCAGGTCCAAAGCGTCCAGGAGGACAGCAGAGCCGCAGCTCCTCTATGCACAGCCACTCAAACAAGTCCGGTGCTTCCTGCTGCCTGCAGTAACACATACATCATGTCAGTCAGGGCTCAAAATTAACTTCTTTTTCACCCCTCTGTGTCTTGCAACTGTCCTGAATTCCATTTTCAACTCTCCCATTGTCGAAATAAGTCACTTAATTTGTCACTAGTTTTTAGAAATAAAGTCACTAAGAGGGTCTGAGAAACCAACTCACATTTTTAAATTAAACTGGTATATATTCCATGGCACATCAACGTTATTTCATTGGAACTGATACATTTCTCTACTGTCCTAGACAGTATATCTTTGTGTCCCAGATGCTATTTTTGTTGTCCCCAGGACAACGGGACATCCTTAATTTCAAACCCTGATGTCAATTATGGAATTAAAACTAAAATCGAAATAAATACATGTGGGATAAAACATATTTAATTACAGGATATATATATAATTTTTTTAAATTAAAGGATACTCATTACTTTAATACTGAATGAGATAGATAGATAGATAGATAGATAGATAGATAGATAGATAGATAGATAGATAGATAGATAGATAGATAGATAGATAGATAGATAGATAGATAGATAGATAGATAGATAGATAGATAGATAGATAGATAGATAGATAGATAGCCAAAAACACAGGACAAAAAAGTATTCGACTACATAATGATCATATCACATTTACCTGTGGAACCACCATGTCTCCACTTGGTCCTCTATCTGCTCCAGCAGCTGGTTACATTCAAAATCTGTTTTCTCACAGGCACCTTCTACTATCTCAAGGAGCCGAGTCTCACTGAAACAAGAGGCCAGCGTTTAGAAATGAGAGAGCAAAGTAGAATAACAGAACAGATGCTTTCCCACCCCCAAAAAGCCTTGCTCTGGTCCACTGAGAGGTTTCACTCCCCTCAGCACTTAAAAATAGATGATCTTGTGTAATCATTCACACATTACAAAATATCATGCAAAGAAGACAGAGGATATTGAATCACATGATTCAGGATGATTCTAGCATGATTCTAACAACAAGATAATTAGCATAATCTGTTAGTCTTTTCTTTTTTGGCATTTAACGAGTACAGATCGTCAGTTGAAACGCTCTCGTACCTGCGTGCATACTTAGCCAGCTTTTCTTCTTCCCAGGCAGTGTTACCTCCTCCAAAGTTCTTGTTGGCCGTTTTCTCCAAGCCCTAAAAAAAAAAAAAAAAAGAGGAAAATCTCAAGACTCAGGAATACTAGAAAAACTTAGCTCAAGAAGACAAAGATGAACTGAAGCTTCACTGACTTAACTGCAGTACCTTAATGAAACTTTCTGTGAGTTTTCGGCAGGTCTGGCATGGCGCAGTCTGGACTTTCACCACAGAGAGCTCTGAGAGAAGCACCAGAGCAGGCAGGAACGGCCAGGTCCACCACATGATCCTTCAGAAAAAGCACAGTAATGTATGTCAGAAAACAAAGTTTTAGATTTAAACATCTCTCAGTGATCATTACAGGAAGTATCAAATACTCTGCTAGTTGCTAGACTTCAATGTGGCTATGTAACAAGAATAACAAAATACCTCATTTTTATCCATGTTAAATGATACTTTGAATTATGACTGATAATTGTTTGTGTGTGGCGGCATGATGTTGACCGGGCACCTCGCCCCAAAGTTGCACAAAGATAAACTATTAATAGACATGACCCTTATCTGGACAGAACAAATGGTCAGTGGCAGATCATTTTAGGTGACCATGTAAGAAGGGTAAGGGGTGTACACCCAACATCTACAGCCACTGGACAATGAAAACCTCCATCTGTGACAGATGTTGTGCAAACCACCTCAGGATTTGGTTTCTACTAATTCAAATAAAAGTCTTGAGTGCTCCGACGACACTGAGTCTCTCCAGCCATTAGAGATGTTATTCATTTTATACAGTCTCATTTAAGTGTATGTAGTTTTTATCTGTATTTCTAGCTCCATTTGTTTACTTATTTTATTAAGAAAATGGATTTCTTTTTACATTTTACATAGTTTTCTATTTGCATCTTTGCACAGGTTTAATTTAAATTCAAATGTACCTTTAAAGGTCTAATTTTAATGTATGTTTACTGTCTCATGCTGCTACTAGATGACTGAATTTCCCTCTCTATCTATCTATAGCAGGTTGTATTATATACATGAGGTAGATATGACAGTATATAGAGTATGCACAGCATGCGTAGATTGTCTATGAGTAATGATGTCATGATTGAGTAATGAGACTATAATATAATGACACAATATATACTGGCATGAAACAGTGGGACAGTGTCAGAGTTGCTGGATTTCACTATTACTGTCCTGTTATTTCAAATGCATTATTATTTTAATACATATTTATCATAATTTGGGTTAAGATTAAGTAGAGTACACATACACATGAAGGACGGACCTTCAAATGTAATATTAATCCAGTCTTGTTAGGTTAAAAAGCACTGCACAGCCTGCTGCTCATCTTTCACCGTTAGCATAGCTTAGCTTAGCTGAGCTAGCTCAGCATCAGCACCACTCGAAACTAGCAGCTGGCTAAGGTCAACATTTAGCTGTTAGCCAGAGCTAACGTTGTGTATCACAGTCTCCCCCCGCTTATCTTTGAGGGTGAACTCCAGCCTCCTTTATCGATAGTTAACGTTAAAGTGAATATTTATTGTGGAAATCAGCTAGCCGACCTGTTTATATCTCTTTCTCTCTTTCTGGACTTACCTCCTTGTTGAAACAACAACACGTCCGCTGCACCTCTCACTCACTGATGATTGTCTGATTCACACAGTGCAGGCAGTGCAGGTTTCACATTTTGGACACACACTATTAAAAGCTTCGAGTGTGTCTTTTTTATGTATATATATATAAGTTAGTGAGCAAGCACAGCAATGACTAGCCAGCTCGCTACACTCGTGCTAATGTAGCTCTGCCGGGGTGAATCAATGAACGGCTTCCAGTTGGTTCTCTGTAGTCCACGCAGCTGAGCCACACAGGAGCTGGCACCGCCCAAACCAGCTGGGATTTAATTCATCAGCCAATCATTTAATATCCTTATTTTAAACAGGCAGTCCCGTCTGTCAGTGTTGGCACGTTGAATACAGATGCATCATATTCATCAAGCCATTTAAACAACATATAATGTCCATAAATACACTTTAGATCAGGGGTTCTCAACGCAGAGGTACTACAGGGGGGGTCCTCCAATTTTTGTCATAATAATTGACAGTTTTCACCAAAATAATGATGAATGTGAGGGTGCAGATGATTAAGAAAAATCACAAACAGCAGAGGCATTTGCACTCCAGTCGGATGAATGTCCAAAGATGCACAGCTCTTGGCATTTAATAACCAACAATAATCATGCAACCTTTTTAATCAATCATAAACACATATAGGCTAACAACCCGGTATATAAATAGGTTAATGAGGTGAAATAAAAGTTGAATAAAGTAAATATAAAAGTTATTATAGGCCATCCTTAAAATGCGACACATTTCAAAATATTAATTTTAAAAAAAGGTTAAAGACCCTGCTTTAGATGCATTTAGACAGAGTTCCACACAGATAATTTAGAAAAATACAGTGCTGTAATAGCAGGATGTAACTTGATGATAAAAAGCTTCTTTTTGCTGAATATATCCACATTTCAGGAATTAATTTCTGCATGTTTAACAAATTCAAACACACATCTGATCTTTTGTAATGACACAGTATAAAAACTCAATTAAAAAGTATTTGAATATACTTGTGTGTATAACAACAGAGAAGCTTATTTTTGTTTTGTTTTTGTGTTTTTCTTCACGTCTCTCAGGGCTGTAATATGCAATACATGTACATGTAGAATATCAAATACTAGTAAATATGTCAAACACACACACAATGGCTTTGTTTAAGACTGAAAAAATTAAACAATGTAGTCAGATACATTCACCACAGACCACTTTGTGTTAATTGGTGTATTTTTTCCTTGAATTAACCCTTCAGAAATATTGAGGTTTTAATGTTGTGCACTTTTATGTATCTAGAGCAGAAAGAGCTCAAGCTATAACACCCGGGCTTTTATTCGAAAAGGTTGCTAGAAACATAAAGATGTTTAGACCAGCAAATGTTTTGATTTATCTGAACATGTCCCAGAGTCAACTCATCTCAAATATGAAGCTTGGTGACGTGCTCTCCTCTCCTGCCGTCAGACCCAGTCCATTTCACTAGCCTTGGGGCTTGTGTCAGGGCTGGAGGGAGGTGTAACAAGACATGGTTGCAAGGGCATGGTTTCCCCAGAGTCTTCAGCTCCAACCCCAACGCAACTCTGGGGCACTCCCGCAAGGCGTAATACAGAAGTCCCTGCTGTGAACCCTGACAGTCCTCGTGCTAAAGCTCGGGAAGCCATCCTGAGCCCCCCTGCTCTTTTTCGTCTGGCCGATGCAGTAGCCATTTGCCGAGCCCCGGCCAGTTCAGTCAGAAAACCCAGGCTCTGGGAGGGGAGGCTGTACAAATGGAGGCCACGAAAAAGTTCTGGCAGCGGCCGGAAGCCACCTGGAGGCTCTGGTGGAAGCGATTCAAACTGCACCAACATAAACCGCTCACCAGCGCGGCCCTGTAAGTAGTCTGCAAGAATACAACTTAATGAAGCTGTGAAAACATCTGCACAGGGAGAAGAGACACCGTAGCTTTTGCCTGCCTCCTCTCCCTCTTTGTTCCTCTCCTTAGGAGTGTTTCTCTCCCAGCTCCCAGCTCCCCATTCTTCGGCCCTTATCCAGGCAGCCTGGGTTAGGACTAGCACCACTTTGCCCCCCTGTTTTTGCAGTCGGTTCAGTCTTGAGTGGAGCCAAGGGACAGGACCCAGAACGCAGAGCTCGTTCTGGCTCCACAGGTCTAGAGACACAGTGAAGCCCAAAGCTTGGAGGGACGTGCCCAGGTGACTCATTAACTCTGGCAAAGCCTGGTCATCACCAGGTGGGTACAGCAACACCACATGACCGCCACCCACTGCACCTGAAACAGAGGAAGATTAAAACATTTGATTAAGTTTAACGGAATTAAAAATAAAACATGTAATTACTGCCACAGAGTTAGATGAGAAGATTGATACCGTGTCAGTATTAGTCAGTTTGTCTATATTTGTCAGTTAAACATAATACAGACAGGTGTTAATTAGTTAGCTTAACAGTTATAAAATCTGCCTCCCAGCACTTCTCACTAACTAAACACTACCTTGTTTAATCTATGCTAAAACAACGTGTATTACAATGTCACCTTACAGGTTTACGTGCCAGACTATTTCTTGGCTGGGAGCAGTAGCTTCAGCCTCTGTTGGTTGTCTGGCAAGAGGAGGATTTGTTTCTATTTTTTGTGGTAAGCTAAGTTAACCAGTAGCTTGTTGTCCCACTAAATTTACTAGACAGATATGAGGATTGCTTCAACTTTTTCATCTAACTCTCCACCAGAAGTGTATTTCCCCAAAATGTATGTAGAACTATTCCTTTAATTCAAACATATTATACATTTTATATGTCATATTTGTGGTTTTAAGCACCAAAACAATCCTAATGTAGTTTTACATCTCCTTTTTCATGCTTCTCTCTGAAACTATAGCAAGAAAATGGCATTTTGTGTTGAGCCTCCCTTCTGATTGGCTGATGCATGGCCAGGCTAAATACAGGTAACAGATTACAGCTGGTCCACCCGGATGGTCAGTTTGGCTTGGCTCCTGCTGGGGCGGTGACTGTATAGCTGTAACCTCACAGCTCATTAAAAGGTTCAGTTTCTGAATATGAGCTGTGGGCATGGATTGAGTGATTTGATACTTTCACAGCCTTTATATAACACCTTCTACAATATGGGACTATTAAGTATATTCATACTATGAGAAACGATAAGAGATATAAAGACATTTGGGGGAGCTGACAGCTGATGGTAGATGACAGTAACACTAGCTCAAGATACAGAATATAAATGAGACTTTAGGATGAAGAGTAATACAAACATGACTATTTAACCACAAGAACATCAATATTTTCATACATCTCTATGAATGTATGAGTAACATTGTGTGTGTATGATACAGATGTCAGGATCTCATACCTTTAACGTCTTCTTCTTTCAACCATCTCCACATGTAGCCTAAAAGAAAAACAGAAGTCAACAGTGAGGTACTGCTAAGGTGTTATTAATATTCAAAAACCTACAAATAGAAAGAAAACAGACCTTTAAGGACACCTTGGATAAGGTAGGCTCCGAGTATGGCCACACACATAAGTAGTAATCCAATGAGAAGTGGCAGACTCCATCTCCATCGAGATGCTGGAACATAAATAAATAATTAATAAAGTTTTACAGACACAGCTAATGTTATGCAACAAAGACAATTGTACAGTGAATTGCAAAGCTACCACATTCTAATGAAAACATGCCACTTGTTTTAGCTGATAAGAGTTAAACATTAAACACATTTAATCTGGAGCTGGATAATATTTAATAGGCTTACTTGTAAATGGACACTGTGGCTCTAAGTAGGACTCCATCCCATGTATCTTCATCTAAAAAACAAATTCAAAGAGTTAATGTAGTGAAACATGTTTTCAATTATGTGATAAGGTGACATTTGATATGTCAGAACAAAGGGAGAGAATACCTGAACGCAAAGCAGAGGATGAGACGACACATTGAACTCTCCTGCTTTCTGAAAATTAAGAAGGAAGTGAAGATTCATCATTAAACAATTTGTCATAAAATGATCTTGTAAGTTTACACTGAAATTAGACTGAACTCATGGAAAGGTTTGTCATTTTTTAACTTTTTACAGCAAATGAACGCCATGTGAACACAGTCAGTGTTGAATGTGAGTCATCGGTTTCGGTTACAGTTTAAAAATCAGCTGAAAGTTGCAAAAGAGTCAAACCTGCTTAGGCTAGATGACTCATTATTTAGTGCCTTGTGTGTTATATTCTCATTGTTCTTTTTGTAGCACATTAAACTACGCTCCAACATCCTATTTAACTACAAATAAAACATGTTTCATAACATACATGTTTGCCTGTAGTTTCTGTAAACATTAGTAGTAGTGCAAACATTGTAGTTGTTTTAGTGACGCGTTTGATGTTTATGTTATATATGTTGTTTGTCAGAACGATTATGGACAAACTGTCAAACAAATTTTCATGAAACTTTCATGGAACGGTGTAGCATGGGCCAAGGAAGAACCCGTTACATTCTGGAGCTGATACACAAATTATTTTTCACTTTCATTCAACATTAAAAGATCAATTGTAATACAAACATAGCTGTGGTTGCAGTTAGGAGTAATTAGAAGTAATCTTTAAGCAGAAAAAGGCTGCACACAAAAACTGATGCACTCATGTGTAAGTAGCATTTTGCTATTATATCTGGTTGAAGTGGAGCTTCTGATTAACTGGTTTATACTCTGTTGGATAGTTTAATCTATAACAGATGAAAAGTGGAAAATAAGTATTATACTCTGAAATGTAGTACAATACAAGTATAAAGTAAAAACCGAAGTAATGTAGCACTACAGCACCTGAGTAAATCTACTCGGTTACTTTTGACCACTAAAGATTTGACAGCCTGAAAAGAAAGCAAAGTTTTTCATGATGTTGTTACCCAGTGTCCAGCGCGTGTTGCACTCCAGCCAGAGTGGTTGTGCACCCACTGTCTGGAGCCCGTCACCTCTTCACACTGGCCTCCTGCCAGATCATTCTTGCACAGCCACACCTCTGCCCGCAGTCTGCAGGGGGCAGTCACATTCCAGCACAGCCCTGTGCCGCCCTCTCTTATCTGACACTCTGCCATAGACACAGACACGTTGTGCTGCATTCTTTCCAGCACGTCTGAAAAAATAAACATTGCTATGTTGTGAAACCATTCACTGTAGAAAGTTGTGTTGTTCTCAGGTTGACCTTGGTACACTCACTTTTACCTTGCTGGTCTTTGAACGGGCAGGATTCTCTTCGAACTGCCTTTCCCTTCCACCACACCTGTAAACAAAGATTTATAAATCAAAAACAATAGATTAAAAAAATGTATTTCCAAAAATGTTTTGTAGATGTTTCTTCTTGTCAGTTACAATTAAAATGTCAGCTACCTGGAAGCACAGGCATGGTGCAACAGCGTTTGAGGAAATTGCAATTTCTCTCTTTCCTTTCAGCTGCAAAGGATTAAAAAAAAAAGCTTAGTATAGGTTTTTCTAAGAGAACAGATAAATATGAAATGTTTAGCACTGACTAACCCAAGGAAGGACTTCTCCGGGCATTCCATTCCAAATCATCTGACACATGATTTCATCTTGTCTAACGTCTGTGTTCATTAGCTCGAGGCGGACCACATTTCTCTTGTGATCAGTCACAGCTCGGATTCTTGGGGCTGGGACAGAGATGCATGAATCATAAAAAGTTACTGAGTGTTAGCATTTTACAGGTATGTACAACTATTGTTGGTACCACTTTGTTCCACAGTGTGTACACAATACACGCTATTCTAGATAAACAGGTAGAAGAACAGCTCCTGACGCTAGTTTTAAACCATCTCTTACCATCACATTCCTTCACAGTCCATTCTAGTTTCATGGAGCAAACTGAAAGAAAGAGGCAGGAGAGGATGTTCAGTGACATTTGTGATCGGCATGTTCAGCATGTCTTTACATTACAACACTTATCCTCACCCTCTTCTAAGGACGGGACTGTGATGTTTTGAATGTGGGGAGCTCCATTTGACTGAGCGTCGACATGGACAACAACAGGAACGCCGAACGTAACTTTCTCTGTCAACAGCAGCTGCATTTACGGGAAACATATACATAATGTAAACTTTAGGTATTTAAATCACTCAAGAACAAACACGCTTAAAGACAATATATATTTAGGAAAAACAGCACAAGCACAAGTGAAAAGGGCCAGCAGTGGCGGAAGAAGTACTCAGATACTTTACGTAAGTAAAAGTACCAATACAACAATGTAAAAATAATTACAAATTAAAGTGAAAGAATACTTGCATTAAAAGTAAAAGTACTTGTTCTGTAGTAGAAATCTCCCCTGTGAGTGATATACTAAATCCTATTTTTTTAATGCTGAAGTAACAATGAGCAAGCAGATTTTTAATGTTGTCGCTGGTCATGTTGGAGATAGTTTATCTCGTTTGGATTTCGTGATCTTGCGAGTACAGCTGCCTTGCAAGATTAGTGGTTTTGTGCATTGGTTCCTAACCTCAGGTTTGGGCCCCTCTCAAGAGTTGCAAGATAAATGTGAGGGGTCATGAGATGATTCATTGGTGAGAAAAGAAGAAAAAACAGTTTTGCTACAACAGTTTGTGATATCATTCTTAATTTGATCTCTTTGGGTCTCAAACAGTTATTTAAATGAAGCCATATCTGAGAGTTTAGAAATATTTCTTTAATATAACTAATAAGTGTCAAAGTGCACCAACCAAGCAAGGGTCACAAGCTGAATTGTTGAGAACCACTAGTTCTGATTTAATCTTAACAATGTGCCGTATTTTATAAGCTTATCGTGTGTTTTTTATGTAAAATCTTGTGGAGTAACTAGTTGTTGTTGAGCTGTTAACTAAACTGTGTCTCCCCTAATTTGCTCCACACGTCCTTCTCGACGACTGGCAGCTCGTAGGTGAGGGGCATGTAAGAGTAAAACTCTTTCCTCTTGGATTGGTAAATCATTCACCATCATTTAGATCACAAAATAAATACCAACCAAGATTCAGATTGTTACCACAACTACCACAACACGATATGTTGTGATGTAATGATAAGCCAACAGAGAGTGATGGTAGTATATGTAACATAACAAGTAATATAAAATGGATATACTCAAGTAAAGTACATAGATTTTCCAGTTCTTGGTCTACTTTATGTTACACAGATGATTGATAAACAACAACAGAAAAAACAACAATGTGAGGTAACTCCTTCACACCTGCCAGATATTATCTACCTCGTGTGTGGGCAGTTGAGACGTCTGTAAACCGGAGGCGCTTGTTTTAAACTGGAGTGTCTTACAAACAGTGGAGTACGGAGAGCTGCGACACACTTTCAACAAAACTGAAACACAGAAAACAGAGAAGAAGAGGATTAAACTGAAGAAAAGTATATAAAGTATATCATGCATGACTTTGTGTGTTTTAGGTTTTATACCTCTTGGCTCAGGAAACATCATCTGACCACTTCCTTCTAGCATTTGAGTCATGCCAAAGAATTCCTCTTCGTCATTGTGTTCACCAGATTGCTCAGAAACCTGCTCTGCACTCCTGACTGGTTGAAAAGTCGAACAACTATGATCAGAATGCAGGAAAAAAAAACACACCTTCACAGGCAGACATGATTACAAAAGCCTATAACATCACGAACAAAAGATTTAGGACAAACCTTGAATGGCGATGATAATTTGCAGACACGGTTCGCAGTCTTGTGTGGCTGGACAGCACAGAATCGCTTTAAGCTTCACATGCGTTACATTCACTGTATCATCTGTACCGGGCAGCACAGCACCGTACTGGGATGCTGCGGAAAGATTGTTTCTGCTTTAGCCAAACTCTTATGGCTTTAGCCATGTATGTGTTGACATATGTGTTGACCATGATGCTGCATACCTGAGCTCACGTGGCAGTCAGTCAGACCCTGAAGAAAGATAAGTTGCCGATGAGAATCAAATTTCAACAATCACCTAACTCAGCTGTAGGTTTTTAACAGTGGAGGAAGAGGTATTCAGGTCTTTTACTTAAGTAAAAGCAGCATTAACACAAGTAAATATCCTAACTAGCTTCAGGAGAAGCTCTTCTTGGGAGCCTTGAACAGCTCCTTCAGCAACACACTACTACTACTCCCACTATGTAAAAAGTAGCGCTACCTCTCATTCCAACAGCTGTCAGACTCTTCAACATCAGCATGACTTAATGACTTTCTTCAGCTTTACTTTTTTCTATATATTTCTAACATGCGAGTAATTTCTTATCCAGCTTGTGTATATGAGCTGCTGTGGCAAGTGAATTTCCCCAGTTTGTGATCATTAACGTTGATCTTATCTTTAAAAAAAAAAAAGTTAATAAAAAAAATATATACTAGAAATAAAAAAAATAGAAGAAATGTTTGATCAAAATTACATTACATATTACTATTAATTACATTACTATGATTTGGACGTAGCTGTTACAGTTGATGCCTCGGTGTAGTTTGTGTATGTGTGCTGCAGCTTCAGTCCGTTCGGAGCATCATATGTGGTATTGTTTTCTTCTGTACTGTTTGTTTTGTTGGGAGTGACTGCCTATCTATTGTTTTGCCTGTTCGTTTGTTTGTTTGTTTGTATGCAATTTTTTTCTTATACTTTTATTTATTCTAACATTTTATCATTGTATGACCAACTTTTAGTTGTGTGTTATCTGTTTTGCTAAATTCTAATTATTGCTGTGTATTTGTGATTTTATTTTTTTGCTCTGTGAAACACTTTGCATGGGCTGCATGTTTGCATGCCACATGATATATAAATAAATAAAGTTTGAGTTTAGTATTTATTATAATATTTTTACTCGAAGTGGATTAAATGTTAGCCACTGCATTGGAGTGACGTTACACTGAGAGGTGTTTGATAGAATATAATAATGTAATAATAATTCTGTCCCACAACAAACAATGAACACATTGTCCTTTGTGATGTTTACTCTTGTCTGTTGCAATGTTTTCATTGGCACTTGTGCAACTGTGCCCTATAATTATGTTCTTACTTTTCAATTTAGTAGTTTGATTTACAGCTCAGAAGCAAAATTCAGAAGAAAATGGCTCAACAAAAGCAACTCTTCCTTCCTTGATGGAGCAGTGGAGTAAGGTGTCGTTCTCAGGCACAGTAGTGAATAAATAATGGACTGTAATTAACCTCTCTCTCTCTCTCTCTCTCTCGCCACCCAAAACCTACACTTTAGGTTTTCTTATTCTGCATGTATCAATTAATTTAATTTTAGTCACTGTGTCACAGCTTGGCTTCACATTTCTTAAGTTAATAAGAAACCAGAGGAGTACCATGCTGTTAGTCTGTCGTCTTACCTCGCTACAGCTGAGTTCAGGCGCGTTTATGTTGACTATCTCCAGGGCTCTTGCGGTCAGGAGCAGCCAAAAGCGCAGCAGCCACAAAACAGAAACATGTGGCACCCGAAAGAGCGTGAAAGCCATTTCTTGGAGAGCTCCTCTGCGCCTGGCACAGAGGGTCCCTCAAGAGCGCGCGTCTCCTGATCCACGACGACTAGACTCCTGTCACCCGAAACACAAAGAGCAAAAGACCGGTTCCCTCAGATCAATGAGAAATGAAGAGAAACTAGAGACCATGACTTGTCCCACACCGGTCAACTGTTGTGACTTTCCTCTTTGGCTCCATGCGTCTTTCCCAGTGACAGGTAGGCAACTCGGAGGTGATGGGCGTGTCACGTGTTCAGGTGAGATGGAGTAAAACACGTCTCATAATGAGTTTCTGTTTGGTTAGAAAATTCTTCAGCGTACATTAGAACACAAAACAAATACGAACCAACGTGTAAGAGCGACTTAAGGCACATGAAGAGTCAGATTATTGCTACAACACCTGTGAAAACAACATAATTTGTTAATGATAAGCCCACAGAGAGACGGGAACCGAGAAAGGGCAGCGCCTCATACTATCACTGTGCCAACTTTTTATGTCCTATCTTTAGAAGCATCTATAATAGTGAAGTTCAGCAGTCTAGTGGCTGTTAGTCAGCATGTTATTGGCTGTTGTAGTAACTGAATGTGAGGATCTGGCAAGTGGAGCTCCTGCAGCAGCCACACAATATTAGCCTTCAGAGGGGGGGGCACAACACACCTAGTTTAGATGAGTTGTATTTGTCTGTTTCATATGTAGAATATCAATTAAAAAACATTTTAACATCCTTAAAGTTATAAGGTATGTGGGTGTCAAACAGTGTCAAACTCTCACCTGTCAAACAGGAACCACAAAGTCAGTTAGTTACTTTGGTAAAGACAAAAGAAAACAGCTCAAATTACTATCTCTCTCTCTCTCTCTCTCTCTCTCTCTCTCTATCTATCTATCTATCTATCTATCTATCTATCTATCTATCTATCTATCTATCTATCTATCTCTCTCTCACACACACACACACACATCCAGATGGTGCATCAACAATGTTATGAATCGATGTTTGTTTCGGCAGCTATCTGAGCCATTTTATTTTAGTTGGAATTATACATGTTTTGAAACGATTCCTACTGTTTTTTTCCTACTAAAATAAAGCTGGTGCAGAACTGAAGACACAAAATCTTCAAAAGTAAAGTTTGTACGGAAGCACAGATTATCTTTATGGATTATATTCATGCTGAATTAACAAGAAGACTGTCGACATGTGATATTTCTGAGATTTTATTTGTTTACAGCTATGTTTTAACGATTTGTCACCACTAAGGAGGATGTAGGAAACACAAGGAAACTGTTAAAGTAAGCCTGGCCTGACCTGACCTGTTTCAGTTATTGGTTTGATTTGATTCTTCTTTCATAAGTCACATTAATATTTATTCACCTAGTCAGTTTACTTGTATAATATGCCCTCCTTTTTCTTGCAGTGTATTTACTGTTTTGTCACCCATGATTTCAGGTCATTTGGAGCAGTTAAACGTTAGCGACTAAGCTTGTTTATTCAAACCAATTCAGTGTTTTCCTAAGTGTGTTGCTCTAATATTACTAATATTTACTCTGAGACAACATGTTATGTCACTCAGTACTACAACACAAAAACCTCTTTTTATATATGATAGTGCAATAGAAACTGAGCTTTACAGTGCCATACCTCTCCTTGCCTGTCACTAATCACTTTTAACAAGGCTATAACTGTGTGCCCATGTTCGCAGCGTTGCCCCATTTCATTTTTTTATTCATTGAACTCTAAACCCTCTTTTCACCCAGGTGTTACTAAAACAGAGGATGCCGTTTGAATACTTTCGGTTGGACTACAGTTCAATCATTAACCTCTCTCAAACTGAGGTCAGTTAAATCTGATAAAACATTATAAAGCCTTAACACCTGTGTGCCTGTCGCTCTTAGATCCAGCAAAGAACAAATGCAAATCAATTACATTTTAATAGTAGAGTTAGAGATAGTTTTAAGTCATATGACTTAAAACTATCTCTAACTCTATACTATTAAAATATAATAGTAAATGATAGTTTTAAGTCATATGACTTAAAACTATCTCTAACTCTACTATTAAAATGTAATTGATACCGTATGAGCAATAAAATCTTTTTTCCATCTTTTGACTACTCTATTATTAACTTACTGGAGTGTGTGTGTGTGTGTGTGTGTGTGTCTGTGTGCGTAGTTTGTGTACTGTCTGTGACATTTTACTTCCTTATTAATCCTGTCAAGCAGGTCTTGACAGTGTTTGAGCTCCTCATTAACTCATTTTGAATAAACAGATTTAAGAAAATGTAATAATAAATCAAAAATATAAGCAGATGCTCAGTCTTTTATTGTCATCACAAGTACTATATGCAAATAGAAAATAGTTTAGTTTTTATTAAAAGAATATTGTTTTATTTTGTATACAAAATGTTATAATGCCAAGAGTTTTAGGCTAATATACATTGTAAGAACAAATAATATCTGAGTCAACAACAAATGTACAAAACATTGAAATACTATAGGAGGTAGTACATGTGCAAATATTTAAAAATGGGTTTACATAAGTAAAGTAAGTATAACGCACAAATACGTAAGTTAACTGTCAAACAGTCAAGCGCACTTCAGGACAAGTAATTTCCTCTTTGGTAATCTTGTCACAGCTTTGGCACAACATCTGTGTTTATAAAATCCTATGTAAATTTGCGAGTTCCTGTAAACAACGTTCACATATAATTTGTCATGTGTGCACACACCACTCACTGCACTCATGAAGAAAATGAAGTATAATTTGCAACCAGATTTTCATAATGGTTCTATGCACAAAGATAACACAGGTGTTGACTATGGTTCAGTCATGAAAGCAACATAAAGAGCCTCTGTTAGAGGCTAAATGCAGGAGATAGGAATATTTTTCGTTTTAATATGCAAAACTTGGTGGCACTTTTGACATGATGGTGTCAAGTTAACGAACAGGTTTTACACTGATTGGCACCGAGGTTATCACAATGGAACACCAGCTCCTGTGTCTCATGTGCAGCATATCGTGTTTCCAACTGGACGAAAGTCTGTCCCCCATCAGACACGTGAAACCTGAGATTAAAGTTTCACCATGGTGACCCGCGGAGAGGCTCGTGCTCTTGTGCCGTTCCTGGCCTCCTGGTCATGTTGGCTGCCAGAGGCAACTTGAGCCTGCTCTGTGTCTGATCTGACATCATTTTCAGTGATGATGTGACACTCTGCCCTTGCATTTTCTTTCCTTGCGTCTGGGGCAGCAGTGCTTGTAGTCTTCGGGCTAGCTGCCGTGCCAGCCATATTGATAATACTTTAGACAGGAGTCTGGGCCAGCAGTGCCAGCTGAATTGATCAGTTTTTGTCCTTCTTATCCCTCCCAGCTCCTGTATTAAACCCCTGAAATCCTGCGGTAAGCAGTACCGAGGGACACCTCTGAAGTCCTTTGGGATGTCCCTGCTGTGGCAAAGGCCTTGGAAGTAGACAAGGGCCACTCCTTGACCTTTGCACCCCTGCAGCACTCCCTCTAGGCAGGCCAGAGCAGCCATGAACACTGGTGCTATCACTGTGGATGGCTCCCTCTGGGGGTACCAGTCTTTATCATCACATAATTTATCACAATCTTTTTTTCTTGCCGTATTCTTATTTTTGCATTTTCCCAGTCTTCTTCCATTCATTTTGAAATCCTCTTCTGCCTCCACTGTTGTTTTCTCATCCCCCACTTTGTCTTTGTTGTAATCTTCCTTTTTTCTCTGGTTTTTATCCATGTTCGCCCTCTCCTCCGTCCACTTTTCATAGGTCTTCGTGGCTTCAGGACTCCAAACAATCAGCACTTTTCCTTGCGCCTTACGCACAGCTTCCCACTGCCCATATAGCCACGGAATTGGACCCAGATCTGCCACTCCAGTGCCAGCACCAGCCTGCGTTTGTGAGTTTAGAGCCCACAAAGCCGTGTGCACCGTGGCACTTAGCTCCCCCTGCAGGACTGAGGCTAATGCACACACGGCTGAGACGTGGGCTGATTGCTCTGATGAACACACCAGCAACACTGGCTTCTGGATACAGAGCCAACCTGGGAAAAGAGAAAAGACATTTATTATTTGTTGTCTGAATCTCAGTTGTTCCCTTAGGATACATTGGGCACAGTTGCCGTCAGGCTAACAGCAAACAAAATAAATTCAGGAAATAGTGTAGATCATAACATGCAACCACTACAAGAAACAAATAATGTAAGTGAAATTACTAGCATTTAATGAAGGCACTGAACTAACCTGCAGCTCCACCCTTGGTAAAACGGTGGATGAAAGTTCCCAGTAATACAGCAATAACCACAAATATCAAAGCTGCCACAGCACACATGCCGTACCGGTTGTGGGTGTCTGTATAAACACAGAAGTTGTGTGCAGTCATGCATAATCTAATAAAGAAAAGTGAATGTTCTGGTTCATTTGGTATTGTGTGTGAGTGTGTGTGAATACACTCACAGTCCGGACACAGCACTCTTCTACCGTGAAGTGACGGATCTGACTGCCACACCTGCAGAAAAACAGATTGGAAGATTGATTAGAGAGAAAAGGTAACAGATACACCTCTCTCTGTCTTCCTGTGTTGTTTTTTTATTTACCTGCACACACGGCTTCTCAGCGACAGAGTGAAGAGGCACTTTTAACCTTGCATCTGATGTATTTCCATTCTGTAAAAGTGATAAGAAGAGTCACGAATTTGCTCACATTAACATTAAAATGACTTGTTTTTCCTCTCTCTTTTTGGCTCCATTTCCTCTCACATGCTTACCACTGTTATTGAGTGGACCTCCCCCATGGGTGTACATCCTCTCTTATCAAGGACACAGAGCTGAGCTGAAAACTTTGCTGATACAATAGAGATGAGATTCAAAAAGACACTCTGAATGCCCGGTCCGAGTGACACCTCCCATGAGGACATATCTGTGAAGGACAAGGAGTGTGGGAGTCACATTGAGACTTATCAGGAAAATAACCCTCTTGTTATTTGTTCTCCTGTTTGACTCACCAGCCATGAAGGGACAAGAGATATGACGGCTGCCTTGTAGAGAAAACTGCAAAGATGAAACGCAAACATGTGAATCTGCAACTTAAAAAAAGTAGACAACTAGACTTCTTTTAATGCAAGCATATATGTTTAATTCTTACCTGCACACACATCTGAGGGTGTTTGTCCACTGCAGATGTGGTATAGTTCTGTTGAGGAGAAACAGTGAGTGTCTAAGAAAGTTTTAATCATTTTAAATCAATCTATAACTGATACCAGCAGCAAAACTTACCAGTAGTTGTCCCATGTCCTTCCCCTTCAGCGTGGAGTTGAGCACAGGCGTGCAGAGGTGTTTGTGCTGCTTCCAGCAGAGGGAGGCAGAGACATTGAAGTCGCTGGCCGGACACTTTGATCTCCATGTGAAATGTGACTCATATGGAGTCACTTCAGAGGAGAGCCAAACATCTGTGACATCTGTAGAGGCAGTGCATAGTGATATTAACAGTTATATCAGCCTGACTGTGGTCTATCCAGGCATGTGGGTGTGGTAAACCAACAAGATTAGATTTTACCAACATAAACAGTATATTGTATCAGAATAGACAACATCAAACTGATACACAAGAAGTGCAACTATTTCACTGTTTGATCCACGTAAATAGTTTTTACTATTCCTTTAGGGCTTTTTATTCTTTAATGGATAGAGATGGCTTGAGAGGTCGCTGTGGACTAAGCTGAAATGGGAACAGTTAGTCTTGCTCCGTGTGCCAAGTAAGTTTTCTGGCGTTGTCTGTCAATTGATGACCAGACTCTGGGAAGTCACTGCTTCTTGATGAATAAATACTTTCAGCACACCTTGTAAAACCATGACTTGTCATTTTTACACATCAGTTTTTATTCAAATTAAATAAACAGGATATAAAGCACTCGTCAATGTGTTTTAGAGGTGCTGGTAGGCTGATTTCATTACCTTTGATAGACAGAGACATGCTAGCTGTTTCCAGTCTTTGTGCTAAGTTTACTGGCTGTAGGTTGTAGCCTTAAATATATTGTACAGATATGAGGTTGTTATTGCTCATCTTATCTGAGTCTTGGCAAGAAAGCGAAAAAAAAACACGTCAAACAGTTTATTTAGATTTGTTTCATTTACATTTACAATAAATTACATCTGAAAACCTCAATGGCAACTTGCCTATCCAGAAACAATGCCTACAATGCCTCTATTTGCTTAGCTTCAGTGAACGTAAAGGGGAAATAGTTTCCGTGAAAAGTGTACACAATGGTACAATAGACCGGTTTGAGTATCCGGGAACACTGTTTCTGAAAAGAAAGGTTTTCAAATGACATTTTCAGCGCTGTCAGTACAACAAAGTTTCCTTCACATGTACGTCTTAACGCATCTGCATGGCTAGACACGACTAAGTACGTCTTTTTGTAAAGTTCTGTGAACTGACCCTTTAAAAACTACCAATTTTAAAACTTTCTCCAAATCTAATTCTCTAAAAAAAACACAGATGGCAGCATCTTGCCGAAACATTTGTGCTTCAAAACAGGAGCAAGTCTGTGCCTATAGTTAATTCTAATTTTACCTCATCTGACACCTTGGCTTGGCTCTCTTCCTTATGTGTTTCAGAAAATGTAGCAACGGGAAAAGAGACTACAGTTTGTGCACCACAGAATCTATAAGCTGTTAATGTATAATAAACCCTGTGACCAGCAGAGCAGCTTTGATGCAATAGAAAGTACTGAAATTCACCCTCATTGCTGGAAAAAAAAACATCTAAACGGATCACTTTTGCATGCGTGACTCAAGGCACAGGTCACTGTGATAAAGGCCACTTTCTGCGTGCTTCCTTTAATGTCAAATATGAGGTCGGTGGTGGCCAGTTACCTCATCAGGCCTGTCTGCAGGTGTAAGATAACATCCCACGCTGCAGAATGCTGCATTATATTAGTCATTTTTAAATATCTCTAAATCAGAGACTAGATGTGTTTTCCGTCTCGACACAGACAGTCAGTAAACTGTGATAAACACTAAAACAGCCTCTGATAGAACATCGGTCGATATATGAAGGGGAACCCCTGTGTTATATTCCTGAATCATGACTATCTGAGTTGTTCACTGCGAAATAATGTTAAAGAAAGTCCCTACAAGATGGTTTTATTTTCAATGTGACTCTGACATGAATCATCGGTCACACTCACCTGGGATGCTTTGATTTTGAAACAGGCACTTTTTATGTCGATGTGCATCCATATTGGTGTAAAATACCTGTCAATGCAGACAAGACACATTAAAGGCAAGAAGAAATAATAACTCTGCTTGTATAAAAAAAAAAAAAAAGAAGATTTATGACTTGAAAGTACCTGCACGCAGACACAGGGCAGCAGGTAAGGGACGTTAAGAAGAGCTGTTGGATTCTGAGATGGATCAATCTGAACAGAACATACAAATACATTACATTTTTTTTCTACATATACAAAACTATACATGTGCACATAAATGTTCCACTGAAACTCACAGTAATTCGTGGAGCCTGCCCTCCGCTCATGCAGTGTTGTGAACTTTTTTGGTAACACCATGTGGCGTATACTTTACTTCCTGGCTCCACAGTGACAGCGATGGATTTAGATGACTCATTTACGGACAGATTAAATTGTGGTATGGGATCTTTATCACAGACACACAAAAAAATAGATATTATCATCAACGCTTAACAGATTAAAACACACAGATGGGTAACATATTTAAGGAAAAGTACGGCTCAAAACAAGGTTATTCTGACACGATATAAATGAGTGCTTTTTTTTTTGAATGCCCCCATTTACAGCACATGAGCGAATGTTTTAAAGAGTGTGAAAATGACATGAATCATAAATGAAAGCCTTTGCAGTCACCAGATCTAAATGGATACATATGGATGATTGTGGAAAAATGTGTGAGAAAGCATTCTTCACCACTACCATCATACCACCAACTGAGGGAATCTGTTTGCTCCTTCCAGGAGAGCGTTCAGGGCTGAGTTGCACAAGCTTTGTGTACGCTCTCTCCTAAGTTAGGGTATAAAGTCGACACTAGAGGCTCAGTAACTAGTTAGTACAAGTTAGTTTGTTACTAAACCAGCTACTGAAACTCTCTATTGGATTACTGTGTTATAAAATGTAGTGCAATTCATTTTAAAAATGTGTCAGATAAACTGTTGTTTTAGCTTTAGTGAGTAAAATTCAATGATATTTTATGATTTACACCTTCTCCAATCCATGTGTAACTATTTAGTTGTTACTTTATATTATTATTTTACAAATCACAGCATTATATAAATAATAATGTTAGAACTAGGCTGAGTTTGCATTAACACAGATTTTTGTAGAGTAAGGAGCATTGGAGCAGTTCTGGTGGCACATGTTGATCCAACACCATCCTATGATACAGTATGTTATGTCTTTGTTTTTTCCTTTAATGCGTTACCCATCTTAAACAGGATATATCACACCTAACTCTTGCATTTCCTTCATGTTATACAGGCTAAAAGCTAAAAGAAAGTACTACCTGGTACTCTGTAACTAGCGTTGCATCTCGAAAGTGAAGTTGTGCTGTACGACACAAAAACAACTTTATTTGCTTTAGCCTTGGTACAACTGTGTTGCAGCAGCTAGAATAAAAAAAGGAAAACAAATCAAATTAGCTTCATAAAAAACATCTTCACAATGTTAGATTGAACTGACACAGGAAAAATCCTTCTTACCAGGATAACACTGGTATTGTTATTTGACTGCGTGCCACCCGTGTCACACTTGACATGTTGTTCTTCTACATTGTATGCCTAAGAAAGAGATAATAGAGAAAGAGAGATGAGACCATTTCTCTCCAGCTTCTTGAACTACTATGAACTGCAGGCTTTGACATTTTACAGAGCTTGAGACTGAGAAACAACCTTCTTTCTCTTTTTGCCTTTTCTCTTGGTAGGTATAATTGTCTCAGTGGTTTCGGAGAGAATTTCAACCTTCGGGTTCTCTAATAAGTCTGGAATAAAAGCAGTGTGACATACATTTGACATATAACAGCTTCACGGGTGATAACAAAATGGATTTTGCAGCTATGGTTTGACTCCATACCTTTAGACTTCATCCAAACGCTGACAGTGACACATTCAGAATAAGACGTGTCATCAAGAGACTCTGAAACTGACCCCAGCAGTTTCACACATTGACCCTCTACATAATCTGTCCAAACAGACAGAGGAGAGCATTAGTATGCATGCAGCTGTCACATGGACCTCTGAGCATCTCAGCTAGAGCCTATAATATGAAGAGAAGACTCACCAGTTTGATCTGCCACCTAAAGTAAAAAAAGACAACATGTTGTTAAGACGCATCCAGAATGCGCAGAATTACGCACCACGCACTTTGTGTTTGGATATCATATATCCAATCTTGTTTACATATTTAGCATGCAGTGATTACAAAGACTACTACTATTGTGGAACCTCTCTATGATTAAATATGTAGGGATATTGTGTTAAACTCACCCGACATGTTATGGTGCATTCCAGCAGCTGTGGAGGCACCGCGATGGCAACAAATGCCACCGCGATGAAGCTTTTTAAATTTGTAAAACACATTGAAATTTGTAGAGTTAGTAACCAGGATTATGGGGCTCCGTGAAGACAAAGTCGCCGCTCCATGGAGTTGGTTCCTGCTGGTAAAAGCGAGAACAAATGTGTGGTATATCCTCTGTGCTCAGCTGAGCGTTATCTCTGGCATATGCGCCCGCCTTATTTTACTAAGGTCCTCTCAGATGACTGAACCCGGAGGACGTTTATTTTAGAGAATAACAACACTAATTTTACGTGAAAGGTTTGCGCGCACACCTCAGCTCCGCCTCTCAGTCCAGATGAGACGCGTGTCGTATGGGACATAAAACTCATAGGGCCTTTCTCCTGTTTTCACTGAGGTTTACTGTAAATGCGCACTGCTCTAGTGCTTGTGGTCGGAAAGTCTGACTTTTGTTTTTATCCGTTGTCATCATTAATATGTCTATAATACGGAAACAACCTCATTTCCAACCTTTATTAATGCAGAAAGCAGGTCACATCATGAATACAATACTTTCTTTATACTGTCAAGCGGCATTGCATGGGCGTGAGAAGTAAGGGGGTTGAGGGGGCTGCAACCCATCAGTTAAACTTATAATGAATTTGAACTGTGTATGCATTGTTTGTGAAGTTTGATAATATGTCCATAACAATCTTATTATAACAACTTGACTTAGGCAAGCAGTTTGGATCCATCACACTGAAGTGTTTTAGGGAGTTTAGAGTGGACACGTGATCAGACAGACCTAGTGTAAGGTAACTGCAATCTACAGTTGACACACTTAGGGCCATTACTACAATAGCATGTGTGATTTGGTTTTAGAGTAACAAGTAATGAAATGTATCCAGTAACTAGAGCTTGCTTTCATTCTCCATTTACAGCTGTAACTGTTATAGATCTAGATTATGAAATATATCTCATAAAGCCTGAGAAAGAGAGAGAGAGAGAGAGAGAGAGAGAGAGAGAGAGAGAGAGAGAGAGAGAGAGAGAGAGAAACATCATGCATGTGGACAGAAGTGAAGTGATCAATATGTTCCTCTGCATAACTCTCGTGTTTATCAGTCAAGCGTATGAACTGCACTGTTGATGGGAAAGTTACATTTCCGCTAGTCACACCCTCCACTGGTTATCATTATTCTTACGCGTGAAAATTAATCAGAGATATCTATACTATTGAAGGTACTAGTCGAAATGTAATTTATGCATGTGAAATATATATTGTAACATGTAGAAATTAGAACTAAACAGCTCGAATGTTTAAAGGCTGTAATGAGCACTGACAGATCCACATGCGCGCTCGTTTCCTGTATGAAATGCTGACTCATTCCTGAGTTCATTCTTCAGATTATTTTGTAATGTAGTCAGCTACATGACGTAGCATTTTTTTTTTGTATTTAGCGAAAAACTTTATTGGATTGTAAAAATGCAATCTACTCTGATTTCTTGGGGGGATTATTTAAAAATCTAACTTTTAAAATATTGCAACAAAATCTTTAAACTTATGAAAATATATATTTTTTGAATATTCAGCATTCACAGTTGGCCAAATAATTGTAATTATTTCTCATTTTTTTCTGTGTTGAAAACTTGTTTTTGTTAGCATGGTTGTTAGCTGCCTGGGTTGAATCTGTTGACCAATCAGAGGCTGTGTGTGTGTGTGTGTGTGTGTGTGTGTGTGTGTAAGAATAAGATATGATGTTTACGTCATTCCTCTGTCAAGATCAAAAGAGACCGCAGGGTTAAAGGGCATTAGCCACCATAAAAGAAGTTTGATTAATTTAAAACTTGACATACTTTAAATCGGTGTGTGATGGGAAATATTGCTGTTCTTTATTCTCTGTATCCAGTAAGCCTTGACACATATCCTATTTTGAACTTTTTTGTGAGCTTTGCAACAATATGCACGTCAAGGTCAACACTTTTGCAAAATAATCAACCCAGTCCAAGTTTACACCAGTTTTTTAGTTACATCCAGACTGTGCTCACTTTGTCGCTCACTCTGCAAACTAAAATGTACTCTGTATGACCTGGCTGGCTTTCTATGCAAAGAATAAACTTTAGTCTCAGTTAATAAGAATTTCTGCCACACTATGTAATCTTTGAAAACGCATCTGTAATCTGATGTAATTTGATTGATTATAGTTTATTTTTGGTAAACAGACTATGTAAACTGTATTCATGTTATACCCAACACAAGTAGTTGTGGCTGCTGTGTCCGTTTGGTAAAATGGTAAATGGACTGTACTTATAGATAGCTACACTATCTATCTATAAGTACATATATATATAGATTTTACACTACATATCTCATTCACCCATTCGTACACATTCATACACTGATGGCATTGGCTGCCATGCAAGGTGCCAACTGCTCATCAGCTTTCAGTATCTTGCCCGAGGACACTTCAATATGCAGACTGGAGTAGCTGGGGATTGAGCCACAGCCACCCTGTCTCTCTCTCTCTGGACCCCCATCAGCTCTGGCTGACTTCCAGCATCATTGAGTCCCAGACAATAGTATAGGTAAAACAGACACCTCCCTAACCGAAGACCGGTTTTTCCTGAGGTTACTTTTGTGTTGACGCCTTGCTTACATAATTATATACTGTGAAAGGATGTCATCCTATCCAAGCAAAAATAATACTCCACACATACTGCTTGTAAGCCCTGTGAGCCATACCCACCACTGTTTGTGCTAATGCTGTCAAGAAGTGATTGTGAAAGGTCAATGTTGACACTCATGCAAAGTTCAGGTACAATCCCACCTGCCTTAAACTGTAATTTCACACAGACAACCCCCACCCTTGGAAGTTTTGATGTTTTTCAACATTTGAATCAGAGGAATATGTAATGTCAAAGTGAAAGCAGATATCTACATCCTAATGTATTAGAATATTCTTCATCACTGGTGCAGACAATAAGTTTAAGAAGTTATGTAACTAGTTAAATGGAGATAGAGGAACTTCCTGACACAGGTCCAACTTTGGTGAGTCAATATTCTGAGAAACCACCACCATGAAGAACAAATCCAACCAACCCTAAAAAAAGGGGATAGTAAAAGTCAAGCACAAAGAACAGAAACAAACAAAAAAACATCCCTTAGGGTACAGTTAAATCAGTTATTAAGAAATGGAAATAGTACGACACAGCTGTAGCCCTCAAAGACGGAGAGACTGAAAACGGAAACTAGTGAGGGAGGCAACGTACAACAACTCTGAATGAGTTACAAGTTTCAGTGGTGGAAACTGAGAGTTTGCATACAACAGTTGCCTTGGTGCTTCACCAGTCACAGCTTTATGAAGCGTGGAAATAAGAAAGGCGCTCTTAAACTCACATGACATCTGAAAGACAGTTTGCCAGGAGGCACGTGGGCGACTCTGAAGTCAGCTGGAGGAAGCGTCTCTAGCCTGATGAGAATAAACTTGAGCTTTTTGGCCATCAGACTAAACTTCACACCCTTATAAACATAGCACACATAAAGGAAATCCTCTAGGGAAAACATGATGCAGTCTGAAAGACACTTGAGATCAAGTTTTCAAGGAAGAGCTGAGCCTGAGCATAAAGCCACTGTTCACTCGAGCCGCACGTAACCTGACAACCCCGAGCAGTTTCTGTAAATGCTGCCAAAGGTACATCTATTAGATATGGACTTGAAGGAGGTGAATACCCGTACGATAAATATTTTGTTTCCTGTCTTTCTCTTGTTAAAAAGTGACATGAAATATACTTTAATTTAACGTTCTCGAAGAATAAACCATAAAAACTTCCAAGGGGAGGTCACAACTACTTTTATGGAGACAGTAAGTACACAATAGTGAACCTAAGCACACTTTTATGGTACTTTACTTGTGTATTTTAGGTTTGTCCAACTTTATACTTGGCTATATATCTGAGGAGTCTCCTTTGTATAAATCTAAAAAACTTAGGTTGTAGATAAAAATACAGAAATATAAAAAACTTTAATCACATACAAGCTGGAAAGTCTATACAGCATGTATTGTCAGTGTGTCAGTTGAATGCCTGAGGAGGGTCTATGACTTAAAGATTATTGTATAGTAGATGTGGGAGTTACAGTTAAAACAGGAAGCTATAAAAAAAAAAGAAAGAAAAAAAAACACCTTAAGGTCACCTTCTGTGCAAATGATGCTTATCAGCGGTTTCCATTCACACTCTGAGTGTTTCTCTGGGACAGGAAACAAGGTGTCTTTACTCATAGGGGTGCTGTTTTGGTTGCAAATCTGAAGACATA
This sequence comes from Miichthys miiuy, assembly GCA_036365135.1. Taxonomy (NCBI): domain Eukaryota; kingdom Metazoa; phylum Chordata; class Actinopteri; family Sciaenidae; genus Miichthys; species Miichthys miiuy. Next base: position 11,610,642 of record CM071606.1, on the reverse strand, counting down.
GATGTTGTGGTGAGTGGGTGTTTCAGTTGGGTGGGGGATCTTTAACGCACATGGAAACCGTTTCAAAAACTCTGGTACGGGGAGGAGGAAATTCACTCTTTCTGAAAGAGATGTCATCATTGGCCAATGAGCTCATATAGAAACTGATAATGTAAACAAGTCAAGCAACTTATGGGAAATGTCATTAACATGGCAGCAAAACGTGCCGTCATATGGAATTAAACTGAAAAAAACACCATGACTGTAATGTCTTTTGTGATCTCTTCTATGTTTTAAAGCCTTTGACCCTGCATCTTTAGTATGACTTTGACAGGTTACAACATTATCTTGCATTATTGTGGGTAAAACCACTGTTTTAACATATGGGTGTGTAAAACAAAGTGGTTTATCTGGCAACGTAAGCTGTCCAACAAGTACACTGCATTAGATGTGATGAAGAAAGCATGAGGGCTGAAGATGATAGATATCTCCGAGGTGTGACATGCTGGTGGTTGCCCTTACTGTAAAAAAGAGGAAGTGAACTTGAACGTTTACCCTAAAGAACAGACAATGCTTCCAAAGAAATATAAAACCTGACAGATCATGTTCATTGGTAATAAATCTTGCAGCTGAAGTGCGGTTTGGGGTTTACATGAAGCCTTATCAGCAATAACAACAATGAACCTTAAGAAACAATAATGACTCAGTTCCCAAGAAACAGGCAACACATTTTCTGCTGAACACTCAGAAAGAACAGTGAAGATTAACAAACAGTCCCACACCCAGTGACCACAACATTAACCACAAGTTTTAAAAAAACTCAATTATTTTTATTAAACTTCTATCTTTATGCAATCTGTATATATATAAAAGTTCTAAAGCCATCAGCCTGAGACTAAGACAGACAGTGAGGCGATCATGTGTTTCAGTTTAGTCCTCATTATTCATTGACCAGCGGCCTGTGATGTTTCGTTAACAAAACCGTAAAAACAGGAAACATGATGAACACAGAGTGACGGACGCATAAAAAAAAAATAATAACAACAATAACCACACAATGATGTCTTGTGTAGCCGGAGTGATTAGAAGTAGTCCATGATAAAAACGAGCTTGTGGAACTTGTTAAGAAGGAGTAGGTAGAATAAATAACATTAATGTCTCTCTTTGTGCTCCACTGACAAATGACCGGACACTAGCACCAGGCCTGTTTGTTTGTTTCTTTTGGGAACGCTGGGCGATGCATGTGAAGATGTGCTGAGGGCGACGGCATTCACAGCCATCCCCCACGATGTGTGCATTTTATTGAACACTACATGCATTTCCCCGTTCAAATATAAAATTACCTGTGTGTATGTGTGTGTAAAAATGACAGGGAGAGGCAGAGGCGTGTATGCATCAAAGTGCAATAATATGTTCATTTTTTTTTTTAAGTCTGTAAACCATCGTCTCATTTGTTATTAAACACATAATCGACCACGTACGAGGAAATATTTTTGATTGATGATTCTGAACATAGCATATTTTTTCCATCATTATTATTAATACCATTTTTTTCAATTCTCTTAAATACAATATTTTACATGTCTGATTAAATACGGCTTAGTGTGTGTGAGTGTGTGTGTGTGTGTCTCGAGGGGCCGATGTAGTGGATGTTTCTTTTTCCACTCTGTGCTGCTTTGCACTGTTTCTTGTGTTCTGTGGTGGAGGGCTGGGCTCTCAATAGAGGAACATATACTCGACACATAAGGTGTGTGCGTGTGTGTGTCTTCAGTCACTATCGCTGGTCTCGCTGCTGGGGTCTCCTTGCACCTTGCTGCGGTGCTGCATGGCACGGTGGTAGGCCACCTGCACTGACTTGCGGATGTTGGATTTCCTGCCCTCCAGCATCTTCTCCTTGTCCAGCTCCTGGTCCACCCCGAGCGGCACCAGCTTAGAGCGCGGCAGCCACTGCCTGGATGCACAGAAGAATACACACACATAAATATGAGGCCTCATCAATTTATAGTAAATCATTAATCAGAAGCAAACGCAAATACACAGTGAGATTGTTCCAACAAAAGCAAATCAGGTGGTAAGTCCAGGCTTGTTAAAGAGTTATAAAAAGTATATGTAAGCATAATAGTCCCAGTCAGTGCACGAGGAAGAGAAATTGGATAAATGAGTTCCTGGTTGTCTCTTGAGTTTTGGCACGTACGACCTGAAAGCAGATCAACTTGAATCGAACATTGAAGAGAAGTGATTGCACAGCACACAATGACCTAAAACACAATGTGTTTTTTCCCTCCTCCTCTACTCTCCAAAACCACGTTTGCCCCATTTCTGCTACATGTTCTGTGGCCTTGCACGTCGTTTCAAGCCGTGCATTGCTCTTTGAACTACCGCTCTCTAGCCACAGAGTTACTTCTGTGTGCACATCCAGTAACAACAGAAGCCTGTTTTGCTTGCGTCTTGTGTTTTTACTTCACCGTTTGAAAAAAAAAAAAAACGACAAAAAAAAAAAGAGAGAATGTCAGCAACGAACAAAGAAGAGACAAAGGTTAAAAATGAGTGATGGTACGGTAAGGAGTGAATAAAGTAAGATGAGTCAAAATGACTCAGAGCACTGACCAAGTTCTCTTGTTGTCAAAGAAGAGGACCAGGAACAGGTGCTCCCTGGCCTCCTGGGTCATTTGCTCCCCTAGTTTCAGCACATCCAAAGGGGGGACAGGGATTGGGACACCCCTGTGAAAGACTCCTTCTCTTGGCATCTTCGGATCAATTATCTGCAGGCAAATGGTGGCAAGGGGAGTGTTGGACGTACAGTTATTAATCTGCAGAATATGTTGTTGAAGTAATCAGTACTCATGGTCCACTTGTGTTCTCACCAGAGCAGGATATGAAGGATAGCCTCTGCATTTAGCCCACACCAGGTCCAAAGCTTCGAGAGAAGAGTAGTCATCAGAGGTCATCCAGCACCCTGACCTGGCACGACCACGCACCACTAACGTTAGAAAACACAAAAGCAGGAAGACAGTGATCATTGTGGAACTTCACTTCTAGCTAAACGATGAGTACGTGCACAGTCACACTGCTGTTCTACAAAGTCATTGCAAGATTCGTCCCTTTTCACTTTAGTTAACAAAATATGATCAAGCTCACTTAACGTGGCGTCACAGTACGAGCCTTCTCAGCCTCTTGGCAGCAGTTTTAATGGATAATCGATTTGATTGATCCAGCTCCAATAAGACTAGGGCAGGGAGCTAAATAAATAGACTTGGCTGTCAATGGAGCTCAAAAACACAAAAAAGTGCAATGCTCAGCAGTTTCCATGCTGAAAAATGGCATATTTTCTGTCTGCCATTCCTGCTCAAAAGTCAGGGGCTTTTTGGTTACTGTTTTTTTACGCTTTAGAGCACTTCATCTTTCTATTTTTAAATTGATTGAAAGTTGCGGTTCAGCTTAAGAAACACAACTTACTTTGATTATTTTGATTAGTGCAGAACTCTGAAGCAGCGCGACGATAACATCATTAGTTATTAGTCATTAGTAATTTTTCCGTTGGTAATGACGGCATATCAGATCAAATAAATATAAACACAAGCTATGGTTACAGTCTCAAACATGCTGCAGCTCGCCCATACTGAATTACCGAGTGCATTAAGATTAAAATCATTCTGAGAAGATGCTCGCCGTCTAAATAAACCGAAACTACTTGTGTAACCAGCGTTACACGAGGGCGTGTGTGTGTGGATTTGAAATGTGAAAACGTGCTTACAATGTGAAACGCTCCGTGATCCTCCGACCGAGTAGGAATCGTTTTCAGTCCCTGACGTCTCCTCGCTGCTGTCCTCCTGGAAGGCAGAGCGGGAGAACGACGCCTTCCCTCTGCCCTGCTTAGACGGGGTCGTGCTGAGAGAGAAGAGGAGACGGACAGAGCGATAAACATAAAGACGCATGTTACTTTATAAGTGTTTAGCAATGTCAAGTCAAAAGATGTTATCAGCTTATTGGCGGGAACGCCGTCATTACAATTTACTGGACGCTAAACTAGGAGGTTGCTGATGATCGTACTTTCTCGTGGTGTTTGTATTAGTGCAAGTAAAATTATTATTGCATGTTTTTAACCAATGAATAAAATCCATAGCACCCTTGAGATGACTACCTGTTTGGCTGACACTACTGCAACATCATTTTCTGAGCACTTTAAAGTAATAGTTTGACATTTTGGGACATTTTCTTTCTTGCATAGAGTTGAATGAGAGGATCAGTACCACTCTCATAGCATTATTTAGCATAAAGAAATCAGAAATCACCTATTTCATATTTCACAAACTGTGTTTGAAAGCTGCATAATTGCGTAATTTTGGGCACCTGGAGGAAGTGAATCACCATTTAATCACTTAATCATCGTCACCAGTTAAACTTTGTCTGTCTACTGTATAGTTGGTTCATCTGAACTTTTTTTTTTTTTGCAGCAAAAGGAAGCAAACTTTACAGATCTGTTGAGATATGTGCCATGTAGTTATTTGATTCATTGGGAATATAAAAACTACACGTTAGAGGAATGTTTGAGAATACCAGGCGTACTGCCCCGTATCTAATAAACATCCAATATGTTTGTGCACTAATTACCTGGTCCTGTCAGAAGCTGCACTGCTGCTGCTGCTGGTTGTGGACTCCGAGTCTGAGCTGGAACGAGGGAGACGAGGCTCATTTCTGTACACGCGGAAGCTCTCTGTTACTGGCTGGTTTCCTCCATCAAAACCGTTACTTGGCAAACCTGAAGAAAACAGAGAGACAGAGAGAAGTCAGTGTGTGAGACTCAAACATTGTAATTTAAGCTTTATTAGTGCGCTTGTCTACTGTACCTGGCAGCAGGTCGTCATTGTCGCTGTCACTGTCTGAGCTCGAGCTGGTGTGGGGGCTGCGTTGCCTCTTTCTCTGCCTGGTTGATGACAGCAGGGGCAGCTGAGGGGGACCTATGGGGCTTTGGCTCACCCCTGCCCCACCATAGCCTGCATCCCTGTTCTTAGGGGGGCGTCCCGGCCTTTTAGGGGGTCCAGCCATTTTTTGGTTCTTCTTAGAGAAGAGGACAGACGTCCGCCGGCCCACCTCAGGAGCCAGAGCAGACGAGGACACGCTCAGATCTTGAGGAAGAGAGAGATTTATAGGTTAAAATGCATGATTTTTTTTACTTTTTATTTTCAGATTGCACATTAATCATATTTTGCGTCTTTCTAGACACACCTTTCCCACTAATCTCCTGGCTGCTGCTTTCTCCCCCCTCATCGTGGTGTCCAGCAGAGGATGGGTGATGTGGAAGGGAAGAACCCCGGTCTCCTCCTCCCACAGACTCCCGGCCCCCCATACCGGAGCCTCCCTCCCGTTGGTGCGCGAGCTTCCTCTTGATGACGCTGATCTCCTTTCTCAGAGCTTTGGCTCTACGGGACTGACCAATGTTGTGCGTTCCCGAGCTGACCTCATCAAGACGTGCTTGCAGGTAATGCAGCTGCTCTTCCAGCGGTAACCGTCGCCTGTTCTCTGGCAGGAGAAGGTCTGCAAAGGGGCAGAAAGATTTAAATAGTCATAAAGGAAGTCAAATATGACTGGAAACTAACTAAAGGAGTGATGTGGACTGTTTCCAGATTCATCCAACTTAATCTGAAGCTGTGCAAAATAACTTTATTGTCTTAATTATATATTCCTTGTGTATATTTTTTACATGGATAGAACAATAGGTTCTTCCTTCCCTTAGACTTTAATTCTGTTTATACTGAGTCACTCGCAGAATCACGTGACTTTCTTCAGCCAATCAGTGAAGGTCAGGCTAAGAGCCAGAGCGTCTCAAACTTTCTTGTCAAGAAGTCAAGAAATGCTGTTTTGTGCGACGTGAATCCCACACTAACCCTAACCCTTTTTGCACTGTATCACGTGCGTGATATTTTGACATAAGTTTCATAAGTCCCGTAAGACATATGTCTGATTGTTAATTCAGAAATAAATGTTTCTTCAACTTTATATGTGTATTTTATTGCAATATTTTATCTGCATGTTTTTGTGACTTTGATTTGCAACCTAAAAAATTTCTTTTGAAAAAGTTCTAAAAGAAAAAAAATGTCTTCTTATATCCACCAATAACACGCCAGGGTTGTATTTCAATGAGAAGAAGAGAAGAAGGGTTGAACTTATCTACCTAATGCCTTTTTGTATATATCGTATGCATTTGCAATACTTGCAACTGCAGTTACAACACAAGAATTTCCCTTCAGGGATCAATAAAGTACTTTATCTATCCATCTATCTTGAAGAAAAACTAAAAAAGCGATAAGGCCCAACATGTCATCTTATCTGTGCCACCTACTGGTCAAGAGTTACTGCATTATAGATGCTTCTACAACATATTTCTGTTCAGCATTTTACCCATGTGTAATACCGTTGTAGTGCTCAACACTTGTGACAAGGACTGTATTGTGTCATCTTGTCTTCTCTGGAAGCTGTGGGCCTGGTTATATATCCGTCTTTCATTCTTTCTTTCTTTTTGACTTAATCTCTGTCTCATGGTGTGACCCTCCTATCCCTTTGTGCCATTCAGACATCTCCCCTCCATCTCCCATTTCTCCAGTATTTCACTCACATTTGTGTGATACAGTGGAATGAAGCTAGTCCAGTCTAGCCTGCTAAATGCTCCCGAACTGTGATCTATTGTGGTCAATTATTGGCCTCATTTGAAATATTCCGCTTCTCACATATTTTTACTTTGGTGCTTTGACTGCCACAGTGAAAGCGGTTCACGTACCATCTTCATTAGATGACAACAGCCCATCCTTTTCGCTCGCGCTCCCTCTGCCGCTCGCGTTCTCGCTCCCTCTGCCGCTCGCGCTCCCTCTCTCTGTCTCTCTCTTGGTCGCGCTGACTGTCTGGGCTTGGCTCTCGCGGGAGGTGCATGCCGGTCTCGTAGTCGAAGCCTATCCGCTCGGCTTGGCGCCTAGCGGTTCTTATGACGGCCCCGCCCATCTCTCTGAGGCGCAGGGCAGCGCGGTAGAAGACCGTGTCCTTGGCGTTGTACTTGAGGCAGTTGTTGACAATGAGGCCAAAGTCTGCCTCAAAGGCCTCAAAAGTGAGGTAGCGATGGGACTCCAGGAGGTTCCACATTGTCTGGAAGTCCATTGGAGTGTCAATATGGTCCAGGTAGTCTGGCACCTGGATAGTCGAAGGTAGAGATTAGACAGAGGCATAAACATCTAGCAAGCATCCCTCAAATTCTGTTATCAAAGAGTTTTAATAATAGGAATATTATCAAGACATAAAGAAGAAAGGGGCCATATGTAATTTAACATAAATTATATATAGTCTTTTAAATAAACAGAGGAGACAAAAACAAATACAGCCATGTGGTCAGATTTCAGTAAATGATACAGATATGAAAGGAGAACACAAAGATAAGAAACCACCTGTGTGTGTGTTCATTTACCTCTGCTAGCGGTACAGGCTCAGTGAAAAAGTTGTTGGTGTCTCTTTCCTGTAACTGTTCCAGCGTACTCCTCAACAGCACCAGAAAGGGAGTCAGCTGCATCTCCAGCGCCATCTGCTGAATTTTAATCTGAACACAGACACATTATTTTAAACAGTGTACGCCTGCTGAGTGAATAAATGAATGATGAATGAATCTGTTGTGTGGTTCAATTCATAATGTAGAGCATTAATCACATTTTTTTTTAAAGTGTATTATTTTCTAAGTTGTAGGTTAACACCGGTGAGAATGATAGAGTGCTGCATCGGATGACCTGGCCTCTACATACACCTGACTTATACCACATTGAGATTTTTACCTTTTATGGTGGATTAATTGAAAATTAGATGAAAAGCTCATGAATGCACTGATGTTTTGCAGCTGATTCTTAAAGCAAATTTGTCAGAGTTCTGCAGCACCTCAGGCTCCCACACCACCCAAGACCTGATCACAACAAATAAATTCTTGATCTCTGAAAAAAGAATTAACGATATATTACTAAAATATATATTTTTTAAATTGTATTAATACGCTTTTATTTTGACCTAATTATTGAGATTGTGTTACATTCTCAGCATGGAACCACAGAGAAGACCTCTGTAATGCACTATGCACTGTCCTATACAGCTAAAAATGTGCGTTACTGCTAGTGTTATGTTTTTAATACATGTTAGCGACCACAGTAAATCTAATTTGTGTCTCACCGTCTCCCTCTTGAGTTTTTCCCTCTTGCGGATGAGCTCCACCAGCAGCCTGGCTCTCTCCAGGTCGTGTCTCAGTCTCTGCCACGCCTTCAGCTGCTCCTTTAGAGCCGATTGTTTCTCCTCGCTGTCCCTCTGCAAGACCAACATTCGCAAACCAACCCATAAACATGTTAGACGACTGAATACGGCAAATACAGAATTACTAAAAAATGAGTTGCTGAATTCCGCTTACCGGAGGGAGTTGCGATGGGGGTTGTGGTGGGAGTGGTTCAATATGTCGTTGCGACTGCAGGTGGGTTTGGAGCCGGCGTAGCAGAGGTACACCGTTACGACTTTGCCTCTTCAGGGTCCAGTAGCTGTGAAGCCGTTGCATGAACTGGCTCTTCCGGGGTACCGTCAAGTTACTGGTGATTTTGCTCAACCTGAGGAGAAACAAACACTCTGTAAACTCTTGTACTCAAATGTCATAAATGTAAAACTTTCTTTATTATAGAGAAAGACATCCATGTGAGGTTAGGAAGATTTACAGTGGAGTTAAAGTTGTCCAGATAAGTCATCATTTTAGTTCCACGTACAGTTTTATATAAAACGTACAGATAAAACTTGTGTGTGTAAATACCGGTGGGGAGGTATGCAGGGCACAGACACCACTGGCGCAGCAGCTCTCCTCTCAGCTAAGATCTTCCTTGCTCTTTTCATCTTCAGCCTAGACTTGGCTTTCGCCCTCTTGGCTCGCTCTGAGCTCCAGCCCTTGGAGTCATCATCATGTCCAATGCTGGGTTCGTCATCCTCCTCCAGCTCTCCCTCACTGTGAGACGATCCCATGCTGGCTCCTCCTACTCCCCCCAAAGGTCTGGCTGATCCCGGGGGCGTGTGGATGTCACAGTAAGCCGTCTTACGGACGCTGAAAGAAGTGCCATTGGCTCCAGTCTCTCTAACAGGCTCCATTTTCATATAGAGGCCCGCCTGCTGGGCACAGGTGACGTGGAAGGCTGTGTAACAGTTGGCTTTGTGACACTGGATGCAGGCGCCCGAACCACGCTGTTTGCAGATGTAGCAGGTGAGCTTCCAGCGTGCAGGAGGAATGTGCTCAATACTATCGATCGGCTCCAGAAAGACTGTGTTGGCGAAGCAGACCTGAGGAAAGGCAGGGAGAACAGACTGACTGAGCCCTGCAAAACTGTACAAAAAGAGACTAACGCTGAAAGCACCACAGATGAACACACAGCACAATACAGAGCGCCTCAATATCTGCATGATTATGTAACTCTGATCAAGAATGCATGTAGAGGCGTATGTGTTTACCTCTGGGATCCAGAGGGCACACACTACGTGTGCCCAGCGTGCATCGTCTGTCTGTTTGAAAGCGCCACCCTTGTTGGGACAGAGAGCACAGTCCACAGCTCTACTCGGCGACTGCAGGCAGCGTCGACATAACCACTGGCCCTCCGGGATGTAGGGGACACCATAGCACTCTTGGTGCACTGCCAGGTTACACATGTCACAGAAGAGGATCACGTTGCTGTTCTGACACTCTCCATCGTTACAGATGCAGCAGACAGCGTCTTCGTCGATTAGGGTGCTGGGGTCTGCCTGAGAGAACGGAGGAGAGATCAGTGTTGGATTTATTCTATATTACTGTTAAAATGTTGTTTCCATGTCATTTTCTAAGCTCAGGTACCTTGTTGTGGCTCTCAAAGTAGGACTCCTTCTCTAAACGGTCCATGAGGTACTCGAAGACCTCCTGAGGGATGGGCGTTACGCCGTCACGCCGCCGCTTGTCGTTCATGATGTCAAGCCAGATGTAGTCCTCCTCATCGATGTCATACTCTACCTCCTCGTCCAGCTCCTCCACAGACTTATCAATGTACCTGAACAACAGAGGTGGAAAGAAAAGAAATGTGTGTCTTTATTATTACATAATTGTACACGGGTTGAAAAGAAGTAGGTGGTGTAGGATTGGCACCAGCTTCAACTTAGTGTAGAACAAGGAATTGATGACAGAATAATGAAGAGTCTGAGGTCAAATGAAGTCCCTGATACATGCACGACCATGAGTTGTACAACTGTAAACAAAGTGTAAATGTGTGCCTCAAATATTCATGTATTTTCTGTGTGAAAAAGACGCCTGTCATGTACTTAATGCTTCTAATTCTTCTACCTGCTGTGTAATTATGAACCAGATTGTAATTCTCAATGCAGACCTGTAATAAGACGATGGTCGAACAGGTGCATCCGGTCTCTCTTGGTCCAGTTCTCTGAACACCGCCTCAGGAAGCTTGACTGCAGGCCCAGACTGAGCGCTGTGATGATGAGATGAGCCATCCTTCTTCTTCTCTTTACCCTTATGCTTCCCAGATTTTGGGGTGGATTTTCCCCCATTAGAAGACGGGATATCAGGTCTGTCCTTGCCGCTACCCCCTACCTCACTACCTCCACCTCCACCATCACTACCGTTGCACACCCCTCCACCGCTACCGCCAGTACCGGACGGCGGAACGTCCTCCGCATCGCTGTCCTCCTCCGACACCACGTCAATGTTCTCAAAGATGCTGATGCGGTGGATCCGTCCTTGGAACTCCAGCTCCACCATACGTTGAGCCTGGGCGTACGTCATTGTCTCTCTGCCCGGGGAGTGTGAGCGTTCTGACCGGTTTGGACTACCAGGTGTGTTCCCCCCGTGCCCCAGTCCGCCACCTCCGTTACCCCCACCATCGTCCGTATCCCCTGACCCAGCCAAAGAGGCACGAGGAGGCCGTCCCTTCCTCTTCTTCTGGGGTACAGTCTGTGCAGGAGTCGGGTTGTCGTGGTCATAGTGGTAAAGGTGGTACTCGATGCCACTGTAGCTCTTGTAGACCTTACGGCAAGTCTCCACAGGACACTCATAAGGGGGCTTGGTGGCTCGAAGGTTGTGACAGAATGTCTTCACATCAAAGTCCAGCCCCATTGTGCCAACAGCCACCGCTGGGACAGATGCTGTTCGAGTTTACATCTGACAGAGGGGGACACAAAGGAGCATCAGTACCAGAGATGTAATATACATAACATACAATACATCCGTTAGACTCCTGTCATTGAGCTGTAGTAGCTGGTTAGACACCAGTCTAGACAAGTCGTGCCTGCACATTGTGCACCTGTTATGGTGCAGTCACGTGATCGAGCCCCCCCCCCCTATTCCCAGTAGCAAACAAATGATTATGTTTGGTTACCCGTTAACAGATGCTATTTAGGTCAATGTTTGCCTCCGTCTCTCGCTTATTAGAGTTATGTCCGGCTAACGTGCAGTGAAACGTCAAGTCTGGGTGACAGTAAGCTTGTTTACAGCCCACGAGCACACGCTAATGTGGCTAAAGCAACGACACACAGGTCAAATGTTAGCTTCCCAGAGCTAACCTCGGGATTTAAGGCATTTTTAATCCAGCTAACGTTAGCCTTTAGCCGTTTGTTGTTTTTTTTTGCTTGCTTGATGCTTCCTCCTCAAACAATGAAACATTTCAGCCTTTACGCTGCTAGCCTGCGAGCTAACAGCAGCTAGCAAACAACAACACAGTGCAAACAGCAGAGCTGCACACACACACACACACATACACACACAATAAAATACTCACTAGTTAACGGCACAAACTAACAGCCAGCACCAGCTCCTGCTCATTTATTAATCTTAACCAACCGTCAAGTGTTTTCATTCAGCTCGGTAACGTTAACCAGGTTAGTTTAATCAGCGTGCTACACTAGCTGTATTCACAGGGCAGACGTTAGCCACACAAAGAGATATATCACGTTAACGTAGCGGGTATTTATTTATTTTACTACTATCAATAACAGATAATAAACAAGAGTGTTTAAAGTTACATCCACAGTAACTTAAGATTACCATTCAAGCCCCTCTCTAGTGTTTCCCTCCACAATGACCTCACCCTGTGAATCCCAGCAAAATGACAGTTTAACGGCTGATTTCAGGAGGGTTAGCACAATGCTACGACATCGTCCGATCAGCTGTGTTACTTTATTAAAAACAGCTACGGTCGATAATACTTTTCTGTGGTGAAATAGCTCTGAAATGTTACGAGGAGAAAAAAATAGCCAGGCATGCTTATATTGCATTAGGGCTTCTACTACCACTACTCCTCCCATGTAGTTCAGGGCTTCAGTGGGTTTAGATGAATGTTACCGCAAAAATTACATTAGCTCTTAGTGTTAGAATGTGACCGCAAAATAAACGGAAGCCCTTCGACCGTTAAACGTTACAGATCTTGGGACTAACGTTATAAACACTTACTACTCCACGTTCCTCAAGACTGCGTGCTTCGGAAACCTCACACCAGATCGGAAGGGTTGCAGATCGATTTTTTTTGTTGTTTGTTTGTTTCTCTCTCTTTTTTTTTAATTCATTGGATAATCCCAGATGAGAGAGCACTGGAAGCGTAGTGCAATGTTTTTTATGAAACAATATAACATCCCGATCATTTCATTGTGTTGGGAATAATTCAGGAACTCGGTTGAACAAAAGGGGGTAACCGTTTTTGCTGTAACGTTACGCGGCAGACGCGGGTTGACACATTCGCCACACAAAGCAGGGTCTATTTCTCGGCTATAAAAGACATATTTTAATTATGGTTTCATTATAACATAATATATTCAGTTTGAAACGAACACTGAATAATTTATTTTTTCATTTCCACTCGATCGATAATTCCCCTATTAGTTATTTTGTGTTGGCTGTTGCGAATCTGTGACTTTGTTTCAAAGATATATGTGTGTGTGTGAGGTGAAAACACTCGTGTGCACGTCACACTTTTAAATGAGTCTATAAATACCCCCAGACTAAATTAAAATGTATTAATAGAGTTTATTTTAATTATTTATCTTAAACACAACCTTACATAAGCTTGTAATCAATCAGAAATGTTTATTATAGGAATAAAAAACAATGGCACGCATCATCATCAAGCACAAAATAATATTTATTTCTCTCTCAACATACAGTCTGTGATTAGAGTGCAGCAGGGTTTTGGGTGGGGTAATGCAGCGGGACATACAGCAGGCAGAAGCAATCCCACAGTTTTGTTTTGTTTTTTTTAAATACAAGCCTTTGACAGTCAGAGCATATTCACCAGGGGGCAATGTTGTCCAAAGAGAGGTGAGATGAACAGAGGAGGAAGAGTCAGGACTGCACCTCCTCTGTGCTTTTTATTTCACCCTCTGCTTGCGTCCAAATGAATATGCCAACAATCGGTTATTCCCTCCTCTGCTCCCCCTGTGAGTTTGCAGCTTAGGGAGGTGGAAACAAACAAACAAACAAACAAAAAACATAAACAAAAAATATCAGATACAAGTGACAGAGAACAGAAATCTCTTACTACTGGAAGTATTTCACCAAAGCAGAAGACTCTGCATAATATCCTATAAAAGTCCAATTCAAACCGAATTGATGGAATAATATACATCAAAGCAACCCCTCCACCACCACCACCACCACCACCACTACCTCCACCACCACCAACACCCCTAAGCAGTCAAACAAACAAAATGTACAAATATAAACTACAAGAAAACTGTACAATTCACAGCTTGGCAGGATCGGGGTGCTGAAACCGTTCAAATGTGTTGTGGAGATGTGAAATTTCTAACCGTAGTAGCTTGTATTGTTTGTATCTTTGCTTTGTGGAACATGAAAAGTTGGCCATGCTAGTCAGTGATTAAAAAAAAGTACAGGCGGTGAAACCCATTATATACAGTGTAGGAAACTCTTACACAGGTCAGAATTAAGGGAGACTATATGTTGTGCAAATCTCCCGCATCAAGTATCATTTGAATTTTGCAATATATTACTGAAATGAAATTTTTAAAAAAAGAAAAAGGAAAAGGCTGTCATCAAAGCAACCCGGGAAATGAAAATTCACAACATCAAAATTTCAACAAGGCAATAACACTGCTTTGTGAGCGTCCCATTTGTTAATTAAATTTGAGGTTTTTTTTAATGCATTTATTATAAGTACCATCTTATGTGAATAATAGAATGCTTAACTGTACAGTGGAATCACCTCAGACGATAGCAGCATCAAAAGAAAAAAATATATAGCTTTAAACATCAAATAATGAAAAAAAATAAAATAAACGTCAGACTTAACTGGTGATTGCACACACAAAAAAAACGTTTTACATACAGTGTATGCTGAGTAATAGGACAGCCAAGTTGAAAGAACATTTAGCAGTAGTGATTTTCAGAGTTTGACTGGTGGTTTGTTATGTTTAGAAATATTTTGCCTGGTAAATTCTGTTGCTTTTGTGATTTTGTAACTTTGTTCAACTTTTCAGCTTGCTCCTGTCGCACACATCAGAGATAGATAAGGCTTGTGGCAAAGGCCACGATCAAAGCTTTGTGGAGGGGTTAAATTGCACTTTTAAGCCTCAAGCCTTCACATAACAATTGCTACATTCTGATCAGAACACTACCAGAGGCATATACTGTAGAAGGAACTATGTACAGTATATATGGCTCTGGACACTGCCTTTTTCCTCTGAGCACAAGGCTTACAACACCGCCAACTCTTGTGCTGTCCAACACATCAAGTTGTCCGATCAAAAAAAAGGGCCGTGTCCGACTGAACCATTTGACCTGAAAGAGTAGATTTTGGCTGCTGGCGTAAATTTCTTTTTATTCCTTCTCATTCTCATCTCATCGTTCATACATTAACCATTTGTTTCTGCAAGGCAACAGTACATCTCACCACTATGGCATTCCATCTGTCACAGGGGTGGAAAGTAAACAAGGGTTAAAACATGATTTTATTATTTAAATAAGATCATATACTGTGTTACTAGTGCAGTACTACAAGGGCATTCATATGTAAACCAAAAACAAGTGTGTGTAATGCATTAAAAAAAAACGAGACTGCACTCAAGCTAATATAAATAAAATAACTTGGATGCAGACATGCTTTGTTTCACAGAAGAAAAAAATATATAAATCAATGTTCAAGGCACTACATTTCTTCAAATATCTCCTCCATAAATACTGTCCTGTTCACGTATCTCAAACCACTGGTATTTGGACCCTAATGTAGTGTTTAACGTGTACGTAACACAGAGAAAGGCTAATTCAATGTGAAAACTGTCGGAATAAAGAATAAAGTGAAATATGTTTTTCGTGACCGCAGACAAAATGTCTTGTATGGCTGAGTTTAGTCAAGACCAAAGCCAAAAAGCATTAGGTATCCAGACATTAACATGTACATACATACGTACACACACACCACCCACACACTCATACACACACAATTAATTACAGATATAGGTGTTGTATAAAGAATATCAACACTCGCATCATGTTATTTACAAGATCAGATTATGTACATGCGTGGCTCTGGTGAAACAGAACAGAGTTGGACTATCCCAGCCAAGACACACATTTCAACACATTTCAGTAAGCAGATTAGGTAGTCCTTGTGGTTTTTGGACAGGGGCCGCTCTCTGGGTCGTGCATCATCAGAGGGTAGGCTTTCATCCCTGGGTTTGCTATTGTGGCATAGGGCATCATTCTTGCAGCACCGAGCAAGCCTACGGGACCCATGGATCCTACAGGACTAGGCATGGCAGGCCACTGCTGGGGGTAAAGAGGACCAGGAACCATCCCGCCGTAGGAGCCTGCTGGCAAAATGTACCCAGGAGGGAGCATTGCTGAGGAGTTGGGTGCTAGGGTTGTGGGCATACCGGGGCTTAAAGCAGCAGTCAGGGGGCAGGAGAGAGGCAGCTGGAACTTACTGGGACCAACGTGGCATTTCATCTGAAACAGACACAAGTTATTGTACAAAGTAATGCATAATAAGTGTCAGAGATCAAAGTACAACCCAAAAAGTGATTCTTGAACAGAGAGCACATACCTCATGTGAAGCCGCTCCCATCAGTGGCGCTCTGCCTTCCAGGTCCTGCTGGCGTCTCTGCTGTTTGATCTGGTTCAGAGAGGGGCGCGGCTGATTGGCCGCCGCGACGGTTTCCTTCGTCCAGTCGTCCACCAGTTTGTGCAGGTCATCGGTGAACGTGCCTCTCTTGTTGTTGCTGTTGTTGGTCTGGACCTGAGCGAGCCGCGTGATTGGCTGAGGAGATGGTGAGGATGCGGCTGTGGTGAGTGGAGGCTGTGTTTGACTGGCGGCTGTCTGAGCTGTGGTGGTGTTGAGAGAAGACCCTGAAAAGACACAGAGGTCTTTGAAATCTGGCTAGTTCAAAAAAAAAAAAAAAAATTGGACATTCAAATCAATTGGCTGCTGCATGGCATAATTTAAGACACTTTTGACACGATGAATCTATAATATCACCGCCATGAAAGCAAACTTTTAATCCTTTAAGAATAGTTCTAATGGTTTTATCGAGGCCAGAGTAAATGTGTATACAGCGTATTTACTGTGACACATATTTTGCCAACATAGCAGCCAAAGGATTAAAACATAAGTGACTTTCATGAGTAATTATAGACAAATGAAATGTTTTTGATATGCAAGCAATGACAAAATTCAGCAATCCAGATGTCGACACTGCCATGCAAAACAACTAACGGAAATTAATGCAACGATCGAGTACCCACATTTTGAACAATAACTGTCACATTTTTCACAGTGATGGAACAAAAGAAAAGAGAGAAAATAAAGTGTGCACACACACAAACATAAGGAGGACTAAAATAGTGAGGACAGAGAAAGAAAGACAGAGAGTAAGAAAGTAAATGAGATAGTTACTACTACTGCGCTCTTTGCCTAGACATAGTCGTTTCAGAGTGGACCCTATAAAAAGGTAAAACAGCACAAGACAGAAACAGTTAGGCCAGGACACACTGCACACCACAAGTATGTGGACAAGCTGCTTCAAAAGCACATTCAGCTATCAAAACAATTGGGGAGAGAAAGGAGGGAAAGGAGGACAAAGGGGGGTTGAAAAATCAGTGAGGAGGACAGGAAGAAAGAGCCTAGGTGTTCTCTTTTAAATGTGCAATCATTTGAAAAGTGTACCTGACAAGCTTAATAAACACAGAGCACACCTAGCCTTGCTTTGTGATGCTGCATGTTAATTAGCTCCTGCGTTTCCAGCAACCTTGTCAGGACTTATTTTGTGCTGCTTTGTAAATTAATATACTGAAAACAACTGTTTTCTTTCTTTTAAACTGTGTCGTGTTAAACAGAAATCTGGTAAATGCAGTCACTATCATCACCTTTACAAATAATTCTGATATGTTTGTTTGTAAGATTTAGTATGGAATAATCCATTAGCTAGAAGGGAGACACCATAACAAGATAATAAGTGTTTTCTAAGAAAGGAAGACTGGAGCCTGGATTAAAAAAAAAAAAAAAAAAAAAAAGATCCCTTTGTCGATGTGAGAATGCCTGTGAAACAAAACATGAAACTAAATTTAAAAAAAAAAACAAAAAACAACAACTTCAAACTCAAAGAGCACACAGATACAAGCTGGAACTCATCAGAGTCAGCACTTGTCAGAAACATGCAGGTAACTCAGGAGAGGTGAAAGGAGAAAAAAAGAAAAGTAGTAATATTGATGATACAGCCCTTTATATGGCGGAGCAAGTCTCCATCAGTGCCCTGCCTGGCGCCTGCACCATGCACGTCTTCTCCGTCCAAACATGAGGGACAGAGAGCTCTCCTCTACCACAGCAAAGGGCCCTGCCTATCAGGGGGGGGGGCGTGGGGTGCTTCTCTGTGTTAGTATACAGAGGTTTGCTTGGGCAAAGTGCCCTGACTTGACTTGGGGGATGTTATACAATCAAAATTAACAGTGGATGGAAACACACAACAAATAAATAGGGTATAAAGGCGTTGGCATTCTCTCTCACATGTCACACACACACGCATTTGTATAAACAGGGACACTGTCTTGTTTTAGATCTGACCTCAGGCCCATGTTTGGAGAGAACTTGCCCCAGTGTGCTTGTGGGGTCTGTGTTTTTTAAAGCCAGAAGCACTGCACAAAGCATTTGTATGATGGGGAGGGGGGGGCATTATACCCATAAATGAATGGTTATGAATGTAACTGTGGTTCAGTGAATTGTGGATGATAGCCAGAGGAGAGACTGTGTAAAATCATTTGCAGCCTGGGTATTGGAGGCCATACACAGATCTATAAAGAGGCGTACACACCCTGGAAATGTCTCCTTTTCAATCTTAATACCATAAAACTGATCAGTGATCAGACTATTTTAAATTCAATTTTATCTTCTTCATTCTTTCTGACCAGAAGAGACAGTGCTGTATTACTTTCACAACTGTGAGGGTGTCGGTCAGATGATTGCTGCTTTAGCATTATACGAGGCAACAAGTGAACAAATGTACAAAAGCACATGTTGTTGCACAGAGGTGGAAACACTCTTGGGAGTTCCACTTGATGTCAAGAGGCACAGGAATTACTCTGAGCCTGAAGTCAAGAACGATATTTTCAACAATCAACTTAGAAAGTCAATACTTTGACAAGGCATCGCTTCTTATTTTCGCGTGCAAGTCAACATATTAGAGTGCTGACAGTTATCTTTTAAGAGTGAGTCGAAGAGATCAAAAAAACGCTGAATGCACTGTCGGTATAATTTTCTTTCTAAGCGTATGCCACTGTACAATTGGTGTTGAATTCACAGCTCTGTTAAACATGTATTGATTGCTGTCTGCCAGTGTCTTCCTTGCTACTACCACTGGGGGGCACCAACGTCACATAATGGTGATGACTGAACAGATAAAGCATATCAAAAAAGGATTAATTTCATTTCATTTATTGCTCAAATGTAGTCAAACTAAAAGCCTGATTTATATATCAGGAGGGTCTTTGAGGAGAGGTCACAGATTTATTCCTATCCCATCAGACATCCAGTTCACATACTCATGACTCTTTTACAAGAGATGCTTAGCAAATCAAAGGTTCTCACATCTGTTTCAACTTCTGTCATCCAAGAATTTTTAATGAATTTGACTGATGGATTGATTTTATTATTGGAAGTCATTGTTGTTGAACTTTTTCCAGGAAGTGACAAACAAGATTATCTTGCCATTAGCTACCTTCAAGTGCCACAGAACAAGCGTCTACAAACCTTTCTACACCAATTACGATGTCTAACAGCAGTAAGAGGTGAAGGGACCTCCAGCAGAGCCACAAGTGAAAGTACAAGCTACAGAAATATGACCTGCTCCACTGATTGATTGAAGTTGAAAAGGAGACACATCCTGGCTGCAAGAGCCTTTGTTTGTTGAGGTGCATGCCTATGTTGGCTAGATTCAGTTGACTTTGTTTACATGAGTCTTAAATACCAACATCATCAACATGTGTGCATGTGATGGATATCCTCTGGCGGCCAGACAAAATAAATGAATAAATTATACTGAACACAAGCTTTGAGTGGTGGGAATAGAAAATGGATGATGTACGTCAGGTGAGGAGGTCTGTGAGGAGGGTGAAATAGAAGTTCCACTATATTACATATAAATAAATAAAAAAGGTTGATAGAAGAGAGAGGCAGGTTAAATAAAGAGAAAATGGAAATGAGCGAGGGGAAATAGAAAAGAACAAATACAAACAGATGGACAGAGACACAGGTCCACTGAGGAATCTAGTGCGTGGTTTGCTACTAGATTTATAGGTGACTCTCTCTGACGTTTGGTGGTAAACCGTCCAGCCTGTGAAAATGAATATAAGAGGGAAGAAGAGAAGAAACAAGAGAGACACTTTGTAAAAGTGCACAGAGACTGGGATGAGAAACCCCCACCATCAAAAGCACCAGCAAAGGATAAGGAGTGCAAGATCCAATTACGTTTATTATGTGGTGATTAATGGGACATTTCAGCCAGTAATTCTAACTAATAATAGAAAGTTTATTAGAGGAAGAAAACAACTATCGGGTCAGGGTATTGTGGCTGTGTGATTGAGTTTTGACCTTGTTTGCCTGTTTATATGTTAATTAATGTATTTATTATTGTTTATTTGATGGAGTCAGATAGCTTGAATAGCTTGTAATTTTCAAAACCAATCCCTAGAAGTGTTTAGGTCTTAAAATAAAATCAGAAAATACACTAGAGCTAAAGAATAAAATGTAGTGAAAATGACACTGTTGAATAAAAGTGTTTATACAGTGTAAATAACTGTTTACCATGTAAAAAAACAACACATGGTAAACTGCTACAGATTCAAGCACAAAATGGTGCCTTGAGAATGTACAAGAAAGGATACTGTGGTCACTGTCACAGCCACTTCCAAAATATTGTTAGCAAACTACATAAAGAGCGTGTTTTATTATCTATCAGTAGTCAGCAGGTGTTACTGATTGTCTGAGTGGACATACAGCTCTTAAAAATGTACCTGTTGTTTCATCTGTCATATTTTATGCAATCGTCTAACTTGCAGTAGAAATAGCTTGGTTAACAATTATATACTGGCTAATGAAAAACAATACATTATTATTGTTTATCATCAACTCATTGTCCTCTATAGTGTGGATGATAGCAGATTAACCGAATCATTTTTCCATGTTTTCTTTTCTTATGTTTTCATTTTTAGTACCCGTGTACATGTCATTTTAATTTAAGTTCTTGGCATGAACTGAACAGTAACTCAACATTCATTGGTTATGTAGTATTAGGAGAAATAAAACAGGCAACGTTTGATTTAATTGTCTAGAATTTGAGGTTATTCACATCTTGAATTAACATAATAAATAAATTTATCAGTTATTGTTATTGGTTCAGTAATTCCACATCTTGACATGTATGATGTAGATATAATAGTACAGAATAGAATAAATGCACATATTGATGTATAGCACAAAAGTGCTACTTCTGGGTTTTTTTTGTTTTTTTTTTGTAGATACTAGCATGTATATTTTTTATATATGTATGTATTGTTTTAAGTGATCCTGCATGCAGTATGAAGTTAGTTTAGTTCAAATGAGGTGGTCTTGTTTGTGTCTGTAATCCTTCAGGGTGAGACTCTGCATCCTTCTACTTGCAAAATGTTTTCCATGGACAATATGGACAACACTAACACTGTTAAGCATTTAGCTAGTGGCTGTTTCGTAGATAGTATGTCCCATCCACACCCACACACACACACACACACACACACACACCAGCATGCACATGAAACTAATGTGTACCTTGGCCAGGACCAGCTTGGTTGGCCATTCCATCACTGTGTAGCCCAGCGTAGATGTTGTCTGAGGAGAACGAGCCCTTCAAGGAACAGGGTTGCTGGGTGTGAACCTGTTCTGGGGCGGTGCCGGGCTGATTGCTGGAGCTGGAGCTGCCACTGGAGTGGGCGGAGCCATCTGATAGAACTGAACTTTTAGCCGGGGAGCCGGATGAACTGGCAGCACTTTCACCTTGGCACAAAAAAAAAAAAAGTGTGAGTCAGAGTGAATCACTGCATGAATCACACCCTCCTACGGTTTTCTGAACCTGACGCCATTCCCGTGTTTTCCACTTGTGCGCATTAGACTAAAAAAGCTCTCTCATAAACACAAATCATAACACAAATCATCGCATAAACCACACCATCCCAACCCACACACCTTTTCTCTCTGTGGAGGTGTTGAGATTGTTTTTGAGCTGCTGCACCATTGGATTGAGCAGTTTTCCAGCCTTCAGTTTGTGTTTGCTGGCCCTGCGCCTGCGGCCGCTTGGGGGTGCAGCATGAAGCAGGCCGACATTGGGGGGCAATGTTTTGCCCAGCTCCTTGTACAGGTGCTCAATTTCATTCCTCTGGAACGCCTGCAGCTCAGAGATCTCCTTCATGTGTCTAGTGAGAAAGTACAGGGAGAGAACAGACAGAAATGAACTCAAAATCTCTGCTGCTACTCAATTTCATCATCTTTTTCTAAGCATCCTCCTCTATGTAGTCCACTAAAGCCTCCATCATTACAGGTTGCAGTCATGATACCTGCATTAAGTAAATCCTCTCCTGGTGCTTGTGTTTGATTATTGAGTCACTTAAAAACCTCTCCAGGCCTTTCAGAAATAATTGAGTGACAAACCTCATCTTAGTGGCATTTTTTCGGCTCATTTATACTGAGAGAAGGCAATAACAAAAAACAAAACACTGGACAGGAAATTTAGGTATTGTGATATTCTAAGAAAATCTGTTTTTTGTCCATTTAATTTCCTAATATTAAGACTGAGTGCATCATGTTCAGTCAAGTAATCCTTAATGCATTTCTATTGTTGCTAAAATGAAGGCTAAAATTTTAGCATGTCCTGCTTGTCTGGTGATAATGGTCTTATTTCCAATACAAGACACTGCTACTTGCAGCCCTAAGTCATGGTTCAGTAATTACAAGTGTGAGGGACAAAATGTCACAAATGTTTCTTGAAATATACAACATCACAGATTTGTTCTGCAGTTTGTGAAAAATGAATCATGTTACGACTCTAACCTCATTTATTTTTATAGTAAGAGGCAACTACGTCATCAGATAAGTCTCTTTTAATAAGTGATTATCTACTAAAAATAATGATTAGGAGAGGATAGGCCTCATTTGACAAAGGTGTCACGACTGAAAACTGTATTGATGCGTGTAATCTTCAATTAGAGCACTCAGTACTGCAGGGAAAAAAAACATCAAAACATCTTTTAAATTCAGTAAAAAGTGTACTGTAAAGTGACTCGAATAATGGTTCACGAAACACTGCCGACACACTGCAACATATTAGTGCAGCTGTGCTTGAGTGCATATGTGTGTATGTTACTTTACTTTTCTCTCAGTTTCTGCAGCTCTTTCCTCATATCTGCATCCTCAAACTCAGAGTCATTGTCGCTGCTGATGTAGGAAGAATGGGCATGTCCTGCAGAAGGCGAGGGAGTGTGACCGTTCATTGCCACGGGCTGTCGGTTCGGTGAATCGGAGCTCTGCTCACTTTTGCTCCGACCAGATCGCCGCAGGAAGGCCACTGCCCTCTTCATGAGGTCGCTTCCACTGTGCTCAGACAGAGCATGAGCTGGCGGAGGGGGGTGGGCCGGAGGAAGGGTTACGCTGCTGCTGTCCTCATCTGCTGAGTCAGAGTAGAGATGAGAGGAGTGGTGGTAGTGGTGATGGGTTGGAGTGTCGATGGTCTGGGCCCGGGGCATGTGGCGTGGAGTGAGATCTGGGCTGGAAGTGGGGGTGGCATGGTAGAAGTTTGGTGGTGCGGAGTAACGGTGACTACAGTGGGGTCTGGATGTTCCCGCAGTCTCATTATCAGCTGCAGCTGTCACAGAAGACTGGCCCACAGCTTCGCCACCCTTCTCTTTGCTCCCTTTGCCCTGGGTCTGGCTGTGAGACCCTCCAGAACCACTAGAGGGCGCTGGGGAGTTGTAGCTGCTGGTCTTGCTTTTCTCTAAACGACAGATGACATCCGGTGGAGTTGGGATGATCTGGAAGGAAGAGGCCAAACAAAATTAGGGTCTGTAAACATGATCAGCTGATGCAATGTGTGAGCAACAAAACTGGACCAAGGACAAAGAATGACTCAAGAATCATGGCCTGTAATAAAAATTTAATTTGACAATTACAATTTAATTAATTTAATTTGGTCAAATGACATTTCTATTGAGAAAATTTCCTCAAGAATTTTGAAAGTGGATTCTTACTTGAAAACGGTGTTTGGAGCTGGTGGTCACATCTCGTCTGTTCAAGACTCTGTTGGCAGCTAAAGGAAACAAGGGACAAGGAAACCACTGATTCTTCGACTGTCATACAGTAATTATGTGATGTGGACAATGCATAAATAAGGTTACCTACCTGCCACTGCAGAGTCACTTAGTGCACCCACGCTATCTGTGCGCTCAGGAATCTGAGGCTGAAAGAGAAAAAGAGAAGGGCGTGTGTGTGGGAGGTTGAAATCATTTTGAATAGTGGCAAGTGGTAAATCGCTAAATGCGTTAGATCAGAGTGGTAAGGTTAGCCATTATCCTCTCCTGACCTCGGTTTTGTCTGAATGAGTCAGACCCCAGTTTGTTTTTCGGAGCATGCATGCACACAAAGAAACACACAAAATGAAGCTGCCAGCGTAAGAGATCATGATGAAGTATCGTGCTGACAGCAGTAATTTTGTTACCCCCTCTTTCTAAACACAGTATTAGTATTAGTCTTACTCTTTACAGCCAACAGTCAAATCAATAACACAGTGCAGGGAAACGATTCAATGATGCTGCCATTAACTCAGTTCCTAACCAACGTCTGAATGCTCAGATTTCTCTCTCTCTCTCTCTCTCAGACACACGCACACACACAGTGTATTTTACCAGTGGCTCCCCTTTCTTCTTTGTAAGTGCTCCCTCAGTGCTCTGGCCATCTGAGACTGGAGGTGAGCTGACTCCCTCTGTACTGGAGGCCTGGGGGTCAGGCGTAGCACTGGAAGGCTGGGAGGGAGCGTGCTCCTGGTACAACAGGTTTCTCAGCTTCTCATCCAAAGTCTTGATAGTGCGGTCAACAAACTCCACCCTGCGTGGTCCCTCGCTGTCCGACTCTCCTGGGCCCCCGCTCACTGGTTGCTGGTGGCTTGACGACTGGAAGTTCTGGGCGGGCTGATGTGCTGGACTCTGGGGCTGGGAGGTGACTGTCCCTGCCTGCATGGGCGTGGCGTAGGGTTGCTGCAGGACCACGGACTGATGGGAGGCCAGCTGAGGGGGTAGCTCTCCAGTAGGACTAGACTTCTGGTTAGGTTGGTTAGTTTGAGAAGAGGCCAAACCCCCAGCTGCTGCTTTATCAATAGCATTCACATCCAGAGAGACAGGTGGCACAATAGCACAGCATGGCATGTCCGTTACCATAGAGACAGCAGAGATGCAAGGCTCTTCAACAGTAAGGGAGTTGCGATGGCTAGCAGCAGCAGCACCAATGGTGTGTTTAGATACACATGGCTGAGATTGCTGGATCCGAGCTTTGTCAATGTTTTGGTCTTGAGGTTGCACTGAGGTCGGAGCTGCGGGGGGCTGAGAGGAGGAGGAGGACGGACTTTGGGAAGACAAAGATGCAGCTGGGGTAGTCACTGCAGTTGTGTTGCTGTTGGACCTGACTGATGATGGGACAGTCTTTTCAGATTCTGAAAAGATGAAAAGGTTAATTAGGAGTACAGATTGGGAGTCTGTTTTCAGTTTAGCCACAGCCATGAAGAAGAGGAACTGTATCCGGTGGCTGCCAGTTACATCACTGCTTGCCTTGCTCCATCAGGCTCTGTCAGCTGGAGTATAAATCCTGCCCTTCATTTCTGCCTAGAACCACTGCAGAGGCACTCTTACATAACTGACCCCAACTCTAATACATTCGCAGCGTCTTCACCATGAGCAGCAGCGAGTAAAACACAAATGATTCAGTTTATTCTATAGACAATATGGCAGAGAAAGAAAGTCCTCATATTAAAGAATTTTGTTTAGTAAATGTAAAAGACAGAAAAAAGCATTAATGAGACTGTGTATTTCTGAGTGTGCAGCATACCCTGCGCTGCAGAGGTTTGAGATGTAGTCTTCTCTTTCTCCAGCATAGGCGTTTCAGCCACAGGGCAGATGATGAACCAGCGCTTGCCAGTGTGGAGGACTGTCAAGGACATAGACAGAGAAAAACTCATAAATATACATCGACTATAAGATTAATTCAGTAGAACAGCCAAATGTACTGCCTGTACTGACAACTGTAAAGACAAAATAAAGAATGGGATAAGAAAGAACACTTTTTAAAGCAATTCATTAAATCTTCCTCATTCCAGTGTCACACCATAACAGACCTCTTAAAGGAGCAGTGTGTAGGCTTTAATGGCATCTAGCAGTGGAGTTGCTAAATGCAACACAGTCACCTCCTTTTAGCATGGAGAAACTTTGGTGGTTGCAAAACACAAAAGGCACTATCTAGGGTGAGTGTTTAGTTTGTCCATTCTGGGCTACGGTAAAAACATATTTCAGCAGGACAGACTCGATGGAAGAGGATATAGTCAGTTTCTGTCATATTCTGTAAATAGATCCCCCTAATTCTTACACACTGCACCTTTAAGAATGCAAATGTACAAGAGCACAGCTGAGTTTAACTAGCATTGAAAAGTGTGACTGGATTTTGTCTGAGTGAATATTCAAGTTTCAGGTGGCTCAAAGTCTTACCATTTTGCTGGTACACCAGCTGTGGGGTGCTGGGTGTGGAAGCCTTCGATCCCTAAAGATAAAGGAGGATTACTACACCGATTTGATGCGAGCGCATCAATTTAAAAGACATTTAAAAATGTTTCTCCAAAAAGAGCTGAAGCTCAGAAATAAATTCAGTTAGATCAAAATGTCACATCAGCAGGAATGGTATTTTTGGCAGCTCTTGAGGGCAGAGCTGCATGCAAAGTCATCTTGAGAGTGCTGTCAGGATGATGTATCCAAGGCAGAGTCACTCGCAGACAGATTGTGCCATTGCAACTATAACTGTCAACAGTTCCTTTCTCACCTCCGTTCCCAGCGTGCCAGCTCCTTCGCTCTGTTTGGGACTGCCTCCTTGGTCAGAGTTCCTCTCAGCCTCAGTGTCTTCGCTCAGCATATCCTCAGCTTTGTCCACAATGTCCTTCAGCTGCTCAATAAACATTTCTTTTTCTAAAAGCAGAATGAAATCATTCTCCACCTGAGGGACGTGATGGAGAAAAAAAGTGACATTAAAAGTTTTAGCTTATCAAGTAACACTTAAAATGAAACTGTGCCAGGTACAACAGATGTCTCAGGAAGTTTCAGGGTGGCAATTCAGATTAAGTAAGTTTATCAAGTATTTACATTTCTAAACACTGCACATGAAAAAAGGTAATTAAATGCACTGCTTTAGTCAGCTTCACAAGTAGAAATATACCCTGGATCACCTATTTTATACACGATAAGCTGGTGTAGCAGTTATGCCATAATTATTCATCTATCTATCTAAAAATATGAGCCCAATATGATTTGGTAGGGATTGGAGGAGAGAGAAACAACAAGAGAGAGAGAGAGAGAGAAAGAGAGACAAAGATTTTTGCTGCATTGCAGCTGAGAACAGCAACACAGGGAGTTTCAGAGTTCTGAGCCACAAGAAAAGCATCTCAGGCAATCCACAGCTTACAGCGCACTACAAAAACCTTTGCATCAAATGAAGTGGCACTGACTCCTACACACCATGTATGTAGCAATCTCCTCCGGTGCATCTCCGTCCAGGTCAAACTTGAAAGTGACCATTTTATGGTTGTGAGTTTCCAGCTGACACTCTACCATCTTATCGCCAGTGTTACACACCTGCAACAAGAGTGGTCACATCATTGTTTTAGATTATTTTTCAACATGAGCTTAAAGAAATGCGTTCCTTGTTGGAATATATTTTGGTTACCCACATTGAGCATGTTGAGCTTTGGCCTGTTAATCTTCTCTTGCCGAGAACGAGTGCGAGTGGACCTGCGGTGGTGTTTGCGGACTTTGGCCTCGCCTTTACCACCATGTGTCCCCTCGTAACCATCGCTCATCTCCTTCCCTGACGTGGCATCGGAGTTGACGCTGGTTTTGGTGAGGAAAGGGAAGTATTAATGCAAGTGTTGCTTTATTCATGAATACCTGCACATAGAATACACAGCTTGGGTGGGCTATTTCATGCTTTCCAGATTAAAATGTACCTGCAGCGGTGCTCAGTACCAGCAACAGAAACCAACAAGCAACAAATCCACACAAACATGTTTAGAACTGTTCTACTAAAAGATAACTGCCACTGACTGACAAAGGGAGAACGAGTAAATACAGTGTGTGATGAATAAAAAGGATTCTCCAAGTGAAATTTGAGTCACAAGAGCCTCTTGTCACAATCTTCTGGGTGCAAAAGATAGAAATCTTGCACTGGAATTGGAAAGGGTTTACCTCCCCTCTTCGTTATGGAGCTCAGTGAAAAGGTTTTGTATTTATCAGTGTTCTGGAATGCCTGCAGGATTTTACAAAAGTCTGATTTATCAGCCATGGGTGACGCTAAACTCCACATAAGCTTAAGCGGGATATAGATTTGTGTGGGATTTACTATCTGCTATCCATTATGAGGGACCAACTGAACTTTCTGAAATTAAAAAGAGTTTTAGCTGCTGCTGGTCACAACAACACAGACGCTATCAGAGTGTTTATCAAAGTGCACTGTGGTTTTACAGACATGTTTGTGCCTAGCCAGAGAGCAGTCCTATGATCCACACACTGCCAAAGAAAGCTGTCAGAGTAGCTGTCAACTAGGACCGCCATACAAAACAAATGATACCAAATAACAAATGGGACTCTTTACTTTAGCAGGACCAGCTAGTTAATTAGTTGTTCCATCATTTCTGGAGGACAGGTGGAATGCTCTTAACGTTTTCTAAGGCTAAACAATGTCTGCCTCCGGGAGTTAAAACAATACTAAACAGAGTTATTGCTTCTGGTGGAGTTTTAAGCAATTTGTTTTACTTTTTGTTTGACAGAAAAGAGCAAAAGAGCCAACAAGGTTCCTTTGGTGTGGCTACTGCAACAGTGTAAATAATAGCACTTCTAACTCTTTAAGTCTGAATAAGAGAGGGTGGAAACTGTTTAAGACTTAATGCATTATGTCAACATACATTTTACTGCCTATCAGGGAGAATGTGCTATAGAGCACCTGAGAGCAGGCTAAGATTACTTTGTAATTCTAAAAAATGCAAAGTGGCTCATTCACTGACTTGTCCCCTGCAAAAATAAGGGGAGGTGAGGGGAAATAAGCTAGTACCTGTCATAGCTCTGTCCTCCAGTGTGTTTCTCTGCAGCTTGATCCTACACACAAAACAAAAGATTGAATAAAAGAGAGTAACGTGTATCAAGTATTAAATTTTAGATAACATTCTTCACAGTAACTTGAGAGGACGTATGGTGATCGAACATGTGACTGCACTGGTATCTTTGCAATGCAAGGTAGACAGATGAGGAAATAACTAGTGAGAACTAAAAAATGTGGAAGTGAGTCATGTGTCCATACCTCTGTGTTGGCCTCTGTTGGACCCTGACCTGCAGCTCCTGTGAGACTACTAAGCTGTTTCTGATGAGTCACACTGGAACTGGCAGAGCCAGATGATGTTCTCTGAGAATCAGAAGGCTGCAGCACAGGAATCTGGCTCTGAATCTGACTCTGAATCTGACTCTGGGACGGGCCCTGCAGTGGCACCTGGCATGGGCTCTTGTCCAGCTGGGCTGCAGTGGTGGCTGTGCCCAGGTCTGACCCATTCTGCGCAGGTGAGGAGAAGACTGCAGGCTGGGTGAGCTGAGCAGCGGGGGCAAGCTCAGGATGGCTGACCTGGGTCTGCTGGGGAACCTGCTGCAAAAGACAAACAAAAATAACACATTATTATTTTATTATGTTATTATTAGAGACAATTATGTTCTCTTGAAAGTCTTTTATTCAACATGGTTGAAGTACAGCATGTGTCAGCAAAGATGTAGGTCATTTTTTCATCTTGATCATCAAATTAATCTGCATGCAAACAAAGATGTAAAAACAACTCGACAGAGAATATCACAATCAAAGATTCCAGTTCACAGTCACACCCTCTTGGTAAACATCTGCACTGCACTGCAGGCATCATAATTACCTGTATCAGAGGCTGAGTGCTGCCATTTGTGGGAGGGTGTGTGTTCTGGGACGGGCCAGTGTGTGTGTATATGGGATGGGTTGTTAGTGCTGATATGAATGCAGGTTGCGAATGAGAAGTTTCGGATCTGACACTCTGCTGCAGAGCAGCAGAGGGCTGGTGCTGTGGCGATGTGGGTCCCACCTTGCCAAGCACAGGTGAGGGGAATGGTATGAGGGACACAGGAATGGGTGAAACTAACACGTTTTCAGTGTGCATAGGAGAAATGGGAGAGACAGAGGGAGTCACAGGGAGAGTCTGTCCAGGAGAAAGAAAAATGTGGTTAAGAGTGGAGGAAGTTGAAGGGTGAGGGGCAGTGCACGAGTGAGGGTAGGAAGATTCACTGTCAGTCACAGCTGTCATCACCTGGACTGTGGGATACTGTGAAGGAAACTGAACGGAAAAGAAAAAAAAGGTAGGAAGAAGCAGAGGAAATAATCAAAGAATCTTAAGAACAAAGTTCAAACATTGAGGAAGATGCATCAAGATAACTTGCTTCAATGACATTCTTGGACGTCCAATAGCTCAGACATGAGGAAAAGCATCTGGCAGGCATCTGCTGAGATATTTGTGAAAGCAGTGAGATGGCTGACAATACCTGGGATGTGTGTGTTGGTGGTAGATTGTTTGAAATCTGCAGAGGCTGGAGTTGTTGGTGGACAGCAGCCTGAGCCACCGACTGTTGAGGAGGAAGTGCCTGGGCTGGCACACTTGAAGCTAATTGGCTGAGATTCTGCCCGTGGCCTTGTCCGTCTTGTCCAAGTTGTGAAATGTTTTGGCCAGCAGGAACACTCTGCAGAAGAACAAGAAGAGGAGGGGGAAAATGGGGAAGAAGTTCAATAATGGCAGGGATTCTAGTTTCATCTCTCATTTGGAAATCTGCATTTCCTGCTATTGACCCAGATGAAAATAGCTCACATTTTCCATTCTGTCCCTGAGCCTGAAATCAGTCTGAATGTGCTGGACATACTGGAGCACTGTGCGCCACAGACACAGAGCAAGCTTGGGAGGGCTGGCGGATTCCGCAGCTAAAACCAGTTATTGCTTTCATTACTATTCAATTATTTCTCTGTTGGCTGTTGTCCGAGGAAACTCCTGTTTATTGGGTTGTTTGTTTTTTTATTCACCTACTCTCCACCAACACAGCTGCTTCCAATTCAGCTGCTCCAAATCAAACCCAGGCACCATAATATGAGTATCTACAAGACTAGTATTAACATGTTGAATGCATTATTTTCTGTCCCTTACACATTGAGGCCAACAGTGACAAAGTGTTTTGAGACAAAGGCATTCTACCTGATTCTGGAAAGCAGCGATGCAAAGATAGGGTTGAAACTGATGAAAAATGAAAACAGGGCGAGGTCAGGAGGGAAAACAAACATAAAAGTGGGGCACTATGTATGCCACCTTGCTACAATGTACTGTGTAGTAATCATCAACACTTCACTCACCTGTTGAGCGATATGTGCAGCCTGGCTATGCTGGGAAGGGGCTGGATGGCTCTGAGGAGTCACTAACTGGTTAGCTCCCCCATAGGTCTGAGGAGCAGCAGTAGACTGTGCAGGTGGATACTGTGTCTGAGCTGAAGCACTCTGTTGCTGCAGCACATTGAGGGTACAATGTGCATAGCTCTGAGAGGCAGGATCAGGTAGACCAGCAGCAGGATAACTCTGGTGTGTGGCTGCAAGCTGCACAACCGGGGCTGCTGTAGGATGAGGTTGAGAAGCTGGGGTCTGAACCTGTTGGACTGGAGACTGGGATACGTCATGGCTCTGCTGTCGGACTACCGTCTGCATGGTTTTCTGACTGTGCTTCTGTAGAGTTGTGATGTGTACTTGTTGCTGAGCAGGAGGCTGAACACTTTGAGCATGGTGGGTAGGCTGTTGTGTCATTTGTTGGTGTATGCTATGCAGAGTTTCTTGGCTGTGCTGGAGCTGAGGCTGAATATAAGCCTGCCCAGCATGCTGTGTTAGTTGTATATTGGACTGAGTATTTTGCAGTAAGGGCTGTTGCTGCTCTTGCTGAATAGGTATCTGTTGGTTATAAAGTGCTGGTGTAGAGGAGCTCTGACCAGGCTGCTGATTTTGCAGACTCACTGCAGCTTGCACCTGTTGCAGTGCGCTGGGAGCTTGTGCAGGATGACACTGGGCTGTGGCTGCCATAGCTGGGGCTACAGATGCAAGAGGGTAGCTTTGTGCTGGCTGCTGTGCTGGCAGGGTGGGTGCTGCTGCCGCAGTCTGTTGCTGGACTGAAGCAGAATATCCTGATGCAGAGTGAGCCTGTTGTTGAGTTGGAGCCACACAGTTCTGACAAGTTTGTTGGGCTTTCAAAGGAAAAGTCAAAGAGCTTGCTGCTGTTGCCTGCTGCTGTTGGTGGCCTGGTGCTTGGTAGTTCTGTACAACGTGTTGTGGCACAGCTGATGCTGAAATACTTGCTGCAGTTTGGGTCTGTTGCACACTTGGAGGTGTGTAGCTAGCAGCACTGACTGTATGCTGGATGTTGACTGAGCATAGACTAGCTGGAGCTGGTGTTGCAGCACTGTGTTGGCCAGTATATGGAGCAGCAGGGTAGCTCTGTCCAGGCTGGACGTACTGCAGTGGCGCATGCACTGGTGTGCTGGAAGAGGCCAGGCCTTGGATAGATTGTTGATTCTGGTGGCCTGCTGAGCTGGCCTGAGGACACATAGAAGAGAAATTCAAATTAGACCCACTTGGGAGTGAATTTTACAGGCCAGGGATAAAATCCCACAAAAGCCAATGACTGTGCCAATTAAATTAAGTCACACAGGATGTTAGTATAATGAGAGGATGAGGGATAAAAATAAGTTAATGAAACATCTGTTTCAACAATGAGCAAGCAGTGACAGGTGTGCGCTAAAATAAGGACGCAAAGGGAGAAATGGTAGGAGAGACCGAGAGGAGGCAGACCAGACAGCAACCAACCTCCTTTAATCAGAGGCCATCTCTCCAAGACAAGCTAAGGAGCAAGACAGCTGCAGCATTTGGCCAGTAAAGCAGAAAGGGACAATGTTAAAATCGAGGTCAGATTGATTAATCAGCAGGGAAATGTGGTCTGTTAGAGATTGCACCATTGTCCTCCAACACGAACAAGCTTATGATTTAAGAGAGGGCGGCGGAGGGTCAGTCTGTAGGCCTTTGCAGGAGGCAAGACTCAGGCAGCAGACAGGAGATCAGACCAGCTTTATGCAGAAAAATGCTGTATCTCCTATAGGCTAGTAAAAATCAGTTAAGCAGGTGTTATCCCCTCATGGGAAACTAAAGCGATTTATCTACTATTGTGACCTACCACTCCCACAGCCTTGGGAAGTTGCTGCGCTCTGGCACAGAATCTATCCTCGCAGTCCCGAAGGGGCTCTTGGTCTCCAACCAAACTGCCACTCAGGAGATGACTCTTCAGGCTGCTGTCTGCATCACTGCAGGCAGGCCTGTGGGCAGCTGAGGAGTGCAGCACAGATACCTGGGTGGGTGCGGTGTGACAAGGGGCGGGTTTGCGGCTGATTATATTGAAAAGCGACTGCTGAAGCAGTGAGAAATCAGAACAATCACTTGAACCTTTCAGCCGTCCATAACCAGGGGTGCTCAATGTTCCACCAGAGGATGGGTGGTGTCTAAAGTCACATGGACAGTGGTGTGTTGGCATGACAAGAGAAGGATGGTGGTGGCCTACTTCCCGTGACCTCAGAAGAAACAAAGAGAGGCAGGCCTGGCACACGTGGTTTCTATGCATTGTAAAATGGTGGTTATGATGAGAGGTTACACTCAGGAGACTACTAAGGTCAGAGTGTCTGCGTCCACTTGACACAGGCAGCGGTAAGTTCTCACTCGTGGCCTCTGATGACGGCCTGATGCTGGTGTCACTGAGGCGGCGGTACTCAGAAGGTGAAGAGACAGGGGAGACCTGCAGCAGTGGCAGAGCACTATGAGAGGGGAACCCATCCTTAGACTCCGATTGAAGCCCAGTTGGGCTGAGTACTGACTGGTTCTCTGGTACTGTGGGGGTGGGACTTATTGATCTCTGAGACTGAATGAGAGCATGGAGTTGAGCAATGTGGTTTGCCCTCTGAGTGTCAAGAACAGGGGCACTTCCTCTCCGGGCTGCAGCTCCCAAGCGAGTCCTGAGCTCTGGGCTCATCGTTGCCTCCCATACTTCACCTTTTTCACAGGAGTGAGGTCGAGCTGTCGGTAAAGGGCTACTGCTCTGGCACTGATAGAAGAGGAGCCCAAAAGCAAAATATGTGTTACTCAAAATGAAAGGATCACAACCAAAAAAAATAATAATAATAATTACCTGAATGATGAGATGTATACAAACAAACTTGCTTGCAATGACACATGAATTTATGAGTAATATTTAAACATATAGTGTGCATGAACAGACCAATCTGCTTATGTCCAACAATGTGTTGCGTGTTGACTGTGCAGATGAACATTGTTTATACATAGCTTGTGAGCGATTGCCGCTGTCAAAGAGCGTGTGTATTTTAATAAATCTGAATGTACATGGTCCACCTGGGTGCGTATGCTCGTGATACAGACCTGCTGTGTTGCCATAGTAATAGGCTCCAGCAGGGACTGGTAGAGGACACTCTGTTGGCTGCTGTGGCAGTCGGAGTACACAGTGGAACCCATGCCACTGTCAAGTGTGCCGTCTGCTGCAGAGACACACACGAATCATGCACTCATAAAAAAGTCAAAGATTAAGTTTGTGTGCTTCTGAGTGGAGAACAGAATGTCTTACATGTCACTGAGGTGGCACTGGTTGGCAGGTTTCGCAGCCTGTTGTGCTGGTCTGCCTCTGGCTCTTCTGGTTCCAGCATAGGCTGTCCTACATGTGCAGCCCCAGCAGAGATGCCCTGAGACTGTGTCATCTGGATCCTGTGCACCCCTTCACCTTGATCCACTGCAGCTGCAGCAGGCACCGTTCTCTCCCTTCTCCATTTGATCAGTGCCACGCGGTCCCTGATCGACTTTCCCACAGTCTTAGCATCACTCTCGTGGAAGAAGCCAGACTCCACCTGACAAAGAAGAGGGTATTTTTAGCAAAGAGCATGTGAGAGAAGAGAGGGCGCATTAAAAAGGGGAGCGTGTGAGGGAGAGAGAAAGAGCAAGAAAAGGAAGGAATAGGAAAGTCTATTTTAAGGAGATCAGAGCAGTGGGGAACTATCCCCTTTTGTCAGCAGCTCGGTTCACTGTTCACAACAGAGATGTCTGGACTGTTACATCTGCAAATAACAAAGATGAAGAAGACACGAACACGTGTTGTGCATGTAAAAAAACAAAAAACATCAGTTTTTGTCTCAAAACCAAAGAGGAGAAAACAACATAATTAAACCGGCTATAAGTTTTAGCTTCTTCTGTAGCTACAGAACTTAAAAATAACTGATCAATGAGTGGATGAGGAATGACTTGACACTGGAACATGTAGGCCATACAGTCTCATTGTGCTGTTGGCTCACATGTCTGCTCTCATCCTTGAGGCCATTGTTAGAAAGAGGTCTTGAATTTTTTCCCCCAGCTTCAAGCCTGGTCAAGCTAAAATGGCACAGACAAATGAAGACAAGAAAAAGAAAGAGATATGTGGGGAGAGCAACAATGAAAAGGAACGCATTTGTTAAAACAAAAGACAGAAAAAGAACAGCAGGTTCTTTTTTAAATAATCTGAAGGAGAACTCACATTACTAAAGTGATTAAGACGCTTTCCACTCCTTTGCTTATGCAGGATGTACAAGTACATACTGTAGAAGTTCATATCTGATAACACATTGCAGATGCTACGCAGTCCCGATCGGTAGTTAGGCCTAACATCTGTTTCAAAGCATGTTTTTGACACCATTTTGAGGAGTCTCACCAAATGGTCTCTCTAATGTTCCTGATACTGTGTACCAGTTTCATTTCCTCCACCAAAGCCTGTTTAATGCTGTTAAAAAACAAGATGATGACTCTATTTACAGCTGAAGTTGAACTGTGTTAATTTAGTGTCTCTTAAACCTTTTACACAATAAATAATTCCATGGTACTGCAGAAGATAGGTGACTGACATAAAGACTTGATATTGGTATTATCATAACTTTCACAAAGAGAGATATTTTCAGTGAACTCTATCAAATAAGGCACCCACTGGTCCTGAAATAAAAAAACAGGCGCAGAAAGACTGGAGAAAACCATGTAAACAAAAGAGCAAAAAAAATAAAACCGCAATCACTGTATTTCTGGAAGAGCAGAGCAATTTATCACCACCAATGTACATTTGAGTGCATTCCCAGATGATGAGATACGACTACTGTGAGCAGTTAGAACACAGCAAGCCGCAAAGACATGCAAAGCATGACAAACTGCATCGCTAAGTATGGGTTGCAACTAATTTATTACTGAAATTAAAATATGCAAAGGATTTGGAAAAGGGTGAACTTGTAAAGATGACATCAAAGGTTGACAGCCCAATGTAAAACAAAGAAGTACATAACTCAAACTCCTTATCTACAGATATGTTTCTATTTTTAATATTTGAATGAATAAGTTCTTCTGACTTTGTCTTCAATTATTCACTCACCATCTCTTGTGCCACAACCTCAGGGACCTCTTTTTCCAGGTCAAACGTAAACTCGATGGCTCCACTCTCCTTGTACTTCCCTTTTAACTTCTTGTGGTCTTCCACCCACAGTTTCAGGGCTATCGAGGCCTTTTTCCCATCGTCCTCCTCAGCTAGCTCCACCCTTACACCCGTGTCTTCAGCAAAGAAAGCATGGTTCAACAGGTCCTTGATGGTGTACCTAGGAGAAGGAACACACATAGGGTTAGGGTGTATGCAGGTGACGTTAGCTTCAATATGGTTAGCTGTGATAGTGAAAGGACATCTTGGCCGGATCTAACACAGTAATTACATCATACATGAACATGGATTACATGTGTTGCCGAGAACCACTGAACTCAATCATGCTTCAGTAAAAAAAAAGGTCACTGGAAGCTAATTAAGGGTTATTTTCCGCTCTGTACACAAACTCATTATGTAACACAAATGAAAGAGAACCGGCAGATATGGTGGGAGACTGCATTGCTGCTGTGAGCCCAACTGTCAGCGCCATAGCATTGAGGCGGGGGAGGTGAGACAAGGCATGAAAGATGAGAGGGCACCTTGTGGGCCCTGTTGGCTTGACTCTGGACAGTGATGGGGGCAGTCACTCACCGCTCCTCTTTCTTTTGGCAGATACACTCCCCAATAATCTCCTTGATTTCAGGATCCATGACCTTGTTGTAGCTGGCTGGCTTCACCCCCTGAGGAAAAAGGAAATATAAACAAGATGCTGAGGAAGGGATAGTGTGTTGATGAAAAACAATCAGGAAAGAAAAACAAAGGAAAGAGAGCGCGGGGATGTTTTTGTGACACTCCACCCCAAATCTTATTTTATCACACACTCACTCCCTGTAGGCTTGTGGACCTTGACAGGACACAGCAGCTGTGGTCAGCTCAAATCTATGTCAGCTGCAGTGAATTACAAAAAGCATAAAAGCATCTGCAGAAACTTGTGAAAGCACTGACCTGGTTCTAGTTTGTAAACTAACACAGTTGGCTTTGATTTCTACGCTACTTGAACTGTTCATAACTTTCTATAGAGATTTTCATTTTTTAACAGTATTTGATAGATTTCTTTTGTTATTTTTAAAATTCATTTTCTTAGCTCAGCAGTCTGACCTTCTTTACCATTCTATTTTTTTTACCTGCAGGCACATTTCTCTCCATGGTGCTGCATTATGTGTTTGTTGACATAACTAAATCATTAATTTATGCATCTAAGACATAAAGTATATGCATCCTCTGGATTAACATCCCTACCAATTATGCGGCTTCATGCTGTATGTGCTCAGGGAGTATAAAGCTCTTAGGGTTCCTCTTTGATCAATCTTCTATTAACATCCTGCAGTGGTCCCTACAGGGCACTCGAATATGAACACCATAACAATGCAGAGAACAGTATCTGGAGAGAACTGCATTGATGCTGCCTTGCCATTAATATGGGCTCTCTTCCTCAACTGCAGGTGAAAGAGTCATCACTCAGATTCCAACCCTGCCACGTCTCAAGAGTGGAAAATCAATACTCTTCATCAAATCAGGAAGTCTATCATGACTTTAGACACCCCCTAATCTAAAAAACGGTTTGCAGTTTACACTTTTGCTAGCAGAGGCACACTCCTTTGTTTTTTAGATAAAGCCTAAAGGCTGTATTCCACTCCATTTCAAGGAGATTTGGACTCCCTCTGTGACTCCATATGGCTCATTAGAGTCTTCACCCCAGACATTGTGAGGATCTATCTAGCTGAAACAACAGAGCAGCTCTTGTACTCTATAAAAAAATGTAAAAAAGCCTCATTTCTGCAGCTGAAAAGCGCCTGGACTTAATGTGGTGAAGAAGCTAAAAACATCCCTGACATTACTATGCCCCATCTCACAGGCTCACTAAGCATGAGCCTGAATTATAAATGCTGCAAGAAGGGTCTTTTTGTTTTTAGAAACAAAATTACAGAGTTACACTGTGTGATTATGAGAACAAGAATATTTTTATTTCATAAATTCAGAAATTAAACTGATGAAATCATTCATAATTTGGCTAACCGTTGTTAGTGTAGGCCCCATTTCTTCTGTACAAACAGTTTTTTATTGATAGATTGTGACAGCTGTTATTATAGTTCGCTTATCGTTATCTGTTGTCATTTTGGGCTACTGAAATGTGCAGTATGTCATACATATCATATGATAATATCTCATTTCTGAAACAAACTGGAAAATTTGGACTTACACTGGTGACTTTGCGGTATATCTGAGCAGCATTCTGACACTCGGAGTAGGGATACTCTGAGGTGGCCATCTCTAGCATACACATGCCAAAGGCGTAGACATCCACAGCCTCATCATAGTGTTCCTCATACATCTCTGGAGCCATGAACTCTGGGGTGCCTGAAGAGAGAAGAGAACAGCCAAATGGATATGTCATTTATTTCTTTACTGTGAGAACCATAAATCTGCCAAGTTACATTTTAAAGTCATCTACCTATGACGCTCTTAGCAAAGGAAGCCGCCTTTAGTGTTGCCAGACCTAAATCCCCTATCTTGACCGAGCCTGTAGGTCCAGTGATAAAGATGTTATCACATTTGAGGTCCCTATGGATGATGGGAGGGGTCCTGGTGTGGAGAAAGTGAAGGCCTTTCAGGATCTGTCTGCACCAGCTCCTCAGTACCTTGGGTTTCATTACTTTGAAACGCTTTAGATAGCTGTGGGCAGGAGAGGAAAACACATTACCCGACATATAATTTTTTAAAATACATTTTCTGCAGAACACTATAGCACACACTATAAAAATCGTGTGTACAATATCGGACTTCATCAGTACTCACGTTTTTAGTGTTCCTGACGTCATGAGCTCTGTTACTAAAACAATACACTTCTTCCCTTTAAGGGGTGACTCCCAAAAGTCATAGAAACGGACAATGTTGGGATGCTGAAGACCCTTCAAC
Source organism: Miichthys miiuy (assembly GCA_036365135.1). Classification (NCBI taxonomy): domain Eukaryota; kingdom Metazoa; phylum Chordata; class Actinopteri; family Sciaenidae; genus Miichthys; species Miichthys miiuy. The sequence continues at coordinate 11,571,342 of CM071606.1, read as the reverse complement.
ATCTCTGCCTCCTCCTTAAAGCGCTGACGTTCCACTTTTGACAGCTTACGATCCTAAAAGAAACAGATGCAGCGGAGAAAAATAATTAATATGAAGTCCTAATGATAAGACACTTCTTTGACTACCAGATGGAAGAGGCCATCACCTTGGAGGCACATTTTGAAATCATGCACCCAGCATGTTTCAGCAAATGGGAAATTCAGAGCGAGTGAGAGGGAGGTAAGTGTCTTTGAGCCATGTACACATCTCTCTAATTGGACCATATGTATATCAACGCTGATGACAGTCAGCAGTTTGTGTGTGGGGGAAGAATCCAGAAGGAATAACAAGACCCAGCCTACATATCATGCATGTGTGTGATATTTCAAGCATAATACCAGATGCGATCTCGCACTTGTTAGCTTTAACTTATCCAGAGAGTATGTAACAAGACATAATAGGGTGACAAACCACAGCGACTGGAGGGGGAGAGGAATCCACACATTAACGTGGCCACACCCACTACACACTGCAGCTAAAGGTTGTGTATCATCGATCTCTTCCATCTTCCCCTATCTCCTTCACTTGCTTGCTCACTCTCTCATCCACTACCTTTTGCTCCCCCCCCCCCATATCTGCAATCTGTCTCCCTCTCTGCACCCCAATCATCAACCGCTCCCACCTCCATAATAAAACCAAACATCCCCCACACACACACACACAGAAAAACATCTTTGGGAACCACTCCCTCTTCAATTCTCAGTAAGGCTGACCCCGCTCTGTGAGCACCTTGCTCTACGTAGTGCTAAGGCTTTCTTTACTGCGATTTTTTTTTTTTTTTAAACCAGCACAGCAACGACTTACGTAACACATACACACGTGTACTCGGCACTGAGCATGGACTGGAAGCACGACCCCACCCCTCACAGAGACGGGCGACACCAACGGTAGATTGCAATGAATGCAGCCTAGACTAGAGATCTAATCTATTTAATTATTCAAACGCAGTGAACTCCCTGTGAGATGAAACAGCACAACTGATATGCAAGCAGCCTGAATAACCTAAAATAATTAACAATGAAGCAAGATGTGTTGTGATGCAATGTGTTGAACAGTGGAGTGATATGATGATAAAGCATTCTGTGTGTGTGTGTGTGAATGTGGCATATCAGGTTTTGTGTTGAAGTGTGTGGGGGGTGGGGATTTTCGCTGCACTCTTCTAAAGGCCAATGAATAATTCAGTTCTGCAGAGAACCCTTTTCTACTGAGGCAAGCTGAGAAACGGAAGGCTTGGACCAAACTTGGGCTGGGTTACCCCAAGTGCTCTTTGCTGCACGATGGCAGCACGTGGACCAAAGTTTACCCGAGCCACAGATCTAAAAAGGAGAGAAAGTGAGGAATGAGACAGACAGCTTAAAGCATATTTAACCCCTGAGGACTGCAGCTTTCCTCCCCACATTACTGCTTTATCTTTTTTGTCCCCCTCCCTCTCATCTTTCATGAATCCTGCTGCTTTTCCTAAATACCCCCCTTATCCCCACCGCAGAGTGATCCCCAAGTCCCAGTGACACTCCCCACACACACACACATCCATTTGTTTTCCCACTTCGGCTTTCCCTCTGTGCAGACATTGGGGCTCCTGCATAATTCAGAAGCCACATAGGCTCAGAGGTGTTGTGCACAGCATGGCGAGATACACAGACAGATACATATGCACGCCGAGACACTGGAAGAATGTCACTCCCAAGGCACACTCATACACCAGACAATGGATATCACAGAAGCGTCAATAGATGAGACTTGTTAAGGGCTTCATAGTTACTGTGAGGGATGTGAGCTTTTAACGAGTGTGACTCATTATTACATTAGACATCAGAGTGGTGCTGCGCACAGATCATCAAGTGTTTGTGTGCATGTTAGGTTTTTCAAAATCTTATCAAGCGTGTACTGTACACTCGGCTGAAGAAAAGGCTCAGCTGGCCACAGCTGAGTGTGGAGCCGCCCAGGTGAGGTTAACCACACAAAGAAAAGCGTATAGGGCAGCGGGGACAGGAAAAATAGATTGTGACATTTGCAGGAAGTAATCTATAAAGCAGAGCTCCACTATGCTGCCACCCACTACATCTGTGCTGAGCTCTATTAGTTCCACAGCTCTGGCAGCTCATACAGCAACACAGACATATCAGACTGAGATTCCAAAAACAGGGGGAGGGAGGGGGATCTGGGGAGAAGACGGACCAGGTAATAGATTAAAATATTAGTCCTGGGAACTTTGCAGGCTAATATACCGTGTAATTGCAAAACTATGTGTTCAAATCTAATTTTTAGCCTTATGTCACATGTCACATCTTTAATGCACACTGCCTTTATTGTGGAGAGATGGCCATCAGCTCAGCTACTTTACCTGAGGTTCTGAGGGTAGATAAAACACAGTTGTAACACTTGTAACTGTAACACCCAGTTAGGGGAGATAGTTGGTTTTATGTAAAAAGGTTCCAGTGGTCAGATATTAAAATAATCAGCTATGTATGATATAACTCTATGTGGGCAGCATGACACAAACACTGTCTTGGATAGGAGCTGGAATAACACTGAGGCCACCTATGTTACAGAATGTACGGTATGCACTGGTAGATGGTATCGCTCCAGGTGCCTTATGTGCCAGCAAAGAGGATATTTTGTTATTCAGTCCAGTCCTATTCCTTCCCACTCACGACTTTTATGACTTTATATACTATTCTAAGTACTCAAATTTATCTGGACAAACACATTTTGAGTTTCTAAGTGTAACATCCTGGATAAAGAAACTGTCACGCCATGTACAGCTTATCACTGAAGATGTGGTTGAGATGTGGTTCTTAAAATGTGTAATGCAGTAAGCGTCGCTAATCAAGCTTGATTAATGGCCTATCAAACTCATGCCGAGAGCAGAGAAAACACATAACGCAACATAAATCTGCCACACAATGAGCATCCTTCATGTGAAAACAGTTCTGGAAAACGAGCCAGCTCTCCAACAAACACAAGCACTAAACAGAAGAGAGCTCTGCGAGCGTGTCAAAGGATTCGCCATTAAATTGGAATTTGGAGCAGAAGTGTAAAAAAAACAAAAAAAACAACTTGCTATGCTCAAACATCACAAACATGTACAAACACACAGTGCAGGCACAATTGTGTGTAGATAAATGAGTCAAAAACATTGTTTTGCTGACAGAATGACGCAGCCGATTTTTCCTCAGGGGGCCATTTTTTACTTGATAAAAAAAAAATGTAGCGAAGTGCCACGGGGATTGAGGGACCCATAGCAGTGTGAGTGTCTACTATTGATTATCCACTAATAGAATCAGTTTGCCCCGAGTATGAGGGAGCTGTTGGCCTGAAGAGAGTTGAGACAGGCCACCTCTCTGGATCATCAATCCAAGAGACATCTGACAGACACACACACAGACAAGTGATAGATGCTGATATATTTCTCAAGAGAAAACTTTCTGAACTGAACTGAAGCTAAAAACTTTTTCACTAACTCTCTCACACACACGCACACACAGTTATCAGTATAATGCAGTGAGCCATGACGTTTATCAAGATGGATTCTTCCCATCTCACAACTGAAATTACATACCTCAAATTAAGGGTGTGAATAATCTAACACAAGCCCGTAGCCTGGTAATATACAGGCATGGAGCAGGTAAACAGGCTTTCTATTAAATTAGTTTATTACTCTGAAATATCAGTGTATGACTGAAACATAAAATAAATAAATTAAATAAATTATGAATTGTTTGAATCTGAGCTGATAAATCACTTTTAAAGTATGGGAACTCAAAAAAAAAAAACTACAGCATTTTGTTCCTAATTACAATTTCCGCATTAAGGTGGCCTCATCTTGATCCTTAGTTAACAAGGAGCAGATTAGCATCATTTGGACTTAACAATGTGTGTGACAGGGATTTACAGTATATTGAAACAACTTGTTAACAACATATACTATAAATCCTTGACAGCTAAACCCAGCATAGTGAAATGTGTCACAACATTTGGCTAAAGAGATTAAGAAAGAAAATATTTCACTCCTGGATGAACTTACATAAAACAAACAAAAACCCAACTCTGTTTAATTCATTTAAAGAATTCATTTTAAAAAGGTAAAACTGTACAGATTTGTCTCAGTCACAGCTGACCACACTGAAACAACAGAGCAACAGGCCTTAGCAACACTACCACTGCAATGAAAAGCTTAAGTTCAGTCACAAATTATAATGAGATGCTTTTTGAGTCATGCAGGAGGATTTTCTTTAGCAGGGGTCGGATGAGACAGTCCCACCACCCCTAAAGCGTGTCTTATCCACAGCTTATTTACACATCTCAACAATGGTGATGAATCATGGGATATGAACCCTGGCTGCCAGGTTGAAGGAGGTATGCTAAATGACTTGGCCACCCTGCCACCCTCTGCAGCAATCCCTAAAAACAGATCAGTATTGCAGTGCTTCCGCTGCCGTAACAGAAGCTGGTGCAGGGCGAGCCATGAGCCAGCAGACTGCCCACAGCTGAATTGTGTCCCATCAGTCATGACTGCAGGAGTATTTGGTCAACAGCTGTGCCGGCCACTCTATTATCTTTATTTCAGTGTTAACCTGACAAGCAGCCACTCTATGCTCAAGCTGTGCTAACTGGCACGCTGGCACTCGTAGTGGCACAGTATAATATTTTAAATGAGGAAGAGCTGATGAGACCGCTGAAAGGCAAGGAGGGGAGCCAAAATGTGCATGCATCACCCAGCCTTGTGAAGGAGGAGCCCGAAAGACAGGAACACCGTCAGAGATGACAAGCCACTGCGATAACAAGACAATAGTGGTTTAATACAGCTTATGACCGGATAACTATATTACTGTTTGGGTGGGAGAGGAGTGAGCTAAGACAAACAAGCAGGAAGGGATACGGAGGAGCTATGAGGAGGAGATGTATGACACCACCACACCTTCAGCAGCATCAGTTAACGCAGTACTGTGTCACATGCGCTTGGTTACTCAAATGAACTAAAATGAAAGGTACTAACGTTTGTGTGTAGTGTGTCTGGCTGACTGTGACCGGGAGCTAATGTGGATTAGGGCATACAAACCTCCTTTAAACCTCTTTCCTGTCACAGACCAAATGCGTAGGCTGGTCAACAAACAGTTCTTTGACACAGAGACAAAGAAAGAAACATTTCTGATTACACACTCGTCTCCTCAAACAACTAATGCTGCTTATGCAACAGCCATGACAACTGCCAACTGGTCACATCTTTGTTTAGAGTCTGAGTGACACTGGATTTTTAAAAGGTCAACGCTGATGGCAATAATATTAGATAAGTGTTAGTAAGTATGCAGAAATATTATCATTTTTCCGACATTAACACATAAACAGGATCCCTTTCAAATCTGTTGTGGTAAAGATAAGTTATGGGATATTTTATTAAATAACAAATATATTAGATAACAGCAATTTCATGAAATAGTGGGTGTCAGCATTCTGGGGGAAGCCCAGGTGTTTCCTTCAGATGCACAGCATCCAGAACACCCCAGCTAACCTGATTCTAGTAATGCACTGGGCCTGAGAACAGAGATTCATAGTAACCTAATTATCACTAACCTCCTTGATGCTACTCTTCAGTAGTGCTGAAACAATTAGCTGCTTAATCTGATGATCATCGGACTACTAATAATGATGTATAATGATCACTGACATCCTTTATTTTGGTTCTACAGTCAAGGAGCAAAGCTAAAAATAGGCCATGTTTCCTAATATTTTTCCATTTCTAATTCACAGAGAGACCGGCATGTCCAGCAGAACCTGAGACACGACAGCTGGTGGTGACATCTTCAACACACACTCAGACACCAAACATCCCTGCTTAATAGTAAACACACAGATACTCAAACCAATTGCAAATATAGTAGCTAATACAGCTAGCTAGGAATAGCTGTGGTGCTAGGATTATAATTAGAATATGGCCCAGTTGCTCTGAACTTGAGACATGAATTCACAAATGTGCTCAATGCCCATAAAAATTAAAGCTAGCGTGTGGAGGGTGAGCGCTCTTGCACATGTGCGCTTTCTGCAACATCACTGATGATGAGCGTTGGAGCTCAGACGAGGCAGAGAAGAGTGGTGCTCTGGGTAAAGATATCCTCAGCCGAACTGGGCAACCTGGCCGCTGCAGTGTGGGGCACAGAGCCAGAGAGACAGCCTTGATTCAGCATAATACCCTGACCCAGACTAAACACCACACAGGCAAAAAGCAAGCAAGGGCTTTTCCTGCATGGAGAATTTAAATGAAGCCCTCTCTTTTTTTAGTTAACAAAACTCTGCTAGGTCATCATCAATTCTAAAACCAATTTCAAGAACACTGTGCCAGCTGTAACAGCAGCTAGGGATTGATAGTCAATGGATGGATAGTCGACACCATAAATACTAGTCGGTTACACTTGCTATATTTTATTAATGTACAATGTCAGCTAACTGTTGCATCCTTATGCAGCTGTCTGCCATGAACCTCTGCATGTGACAACCACCCCTGCCCGCCCTAATACTATCTTTGTCCTACTTTAGAAGTTAAGTTATAGTCATAAGTCATAAGTCATAGTTTGTGCTGCCCTTAAAAAAAGGTTTTTAATCTCAATGGGACCATCCTGGTTAAATAAATAAATAATATTTGGTATCTGTGGTCTGGTTTGGGATTCTACCTGACAATTTCTCTCTCTAAATGAAAGACTTGAAGCAGTGAGAAACTAAAGCTAACAATCACATCATAAAATATCTGTCAGCCATGTCAACATGAATAACAAGAATCCGAACGCCTTTAGTGACATTTACATGCAGATAATGTAACCCGTCTCCCTGTTAAATGTGTGTAACAGATTACACTGGAGTATGCAACATTACAGAAAAATGTAAAGCCAGGCTTCACATTACTAAGGCTCAAACTAAAAATGACTGAAATCACTGATGTGTGCTGGTTTTGGCAACAGACTACAGCTACAGGTTTTATAGCTATGTGAAGGAAAACAACAAAATCTCAATCATAAGGTTCGAACTTATCAATATTGCTAATTGTGGGGTGTTTGGAGTGTTCATTTCATGTAATGTAGCAAATGATAGGTCCTTGTGCACTGACTTAGTTTAATTATTAGTTTTATTTTTTTGTCTTATCTTATTTGGAATTACACTGAAACAAGTATGGTTCAGTGCGTCCACATGTACCACGCTTGCCTCATTATAAGCCAGAGAAAAACTTACTTATGCTAAATGGGGCAACTCTATTAACAGTCCTTGAACATAAGAGGATTTACATGCAAAATGAGCTGTCAAAGTAAATGTTAACAGTTTACGATTAGACTAAAAGGCACAAGTGTTACTGTGTTGCCATTTGTTTTGCACTCATTATATAACTAGCTTACTGATGCAGAGGTCATCCAGAGTGCGGTATTAAGAGCAACACTTACAGGGTTCAAGACTTATTTTTCCATTGGTAGCACTGGTGCTACCAACTTTCTCAGTTGATGCACATGATGTTTTTTTTTAGTACAGCTCAGTATTAATTAATGACTTTGCATGCTGATGAATAGATGTCCTTATCCAAACAGGATACAGAGGTGCTCCAGATTTGTTTATACAAATAACCATCCTAAATTCCAAGAGGGATTACTTGGCATAAAGAGCTGCTGTGACACGCTCTATTATTGGTGAGGGACGAGGGAGGTCAAAGGACATTTAGTTAAATCTTCATCAGTTCAAGGTTAAACTCCAGGATCGTATGTGTCAACATGTGTCTCTGGAGGTTGCTCACTCAATGAAGGCTATAAAAATCAATCACATATGCGAGCAAAACAAGTACATTTTCATATTTTGACGTCTTGATTTCAGCTTTTCCAGTCAAAGCAAAGGGTCTACTAATGGCAAACAAATTGCAATGTAGAACTGAAATTATTAGTCCCTTAATAGATTACTTAATCGAAAGAAAATTTTATTTAAGTTTATTCATTGCTCCATTATTTATTATTTATTATTTAGTAATTTCAGAGATGAATCGTTTTTGACGATTTAGTTTAGTTTGGACTATTTTAGACAAAATAATCTGCAGATTAATTAACCATGTTAGTCACAGTCATATTGTAATATAATGTGGCAATGAGAAAAGTCTCAATTATAAAAATGCATTGGCACACAGGAAAAGAAGGCCCACACAGATCCTCACCAAAACTGGCTGAAATGCACCAAACTGTGGCCTTGAAAGTAACAACACCATCCGACAAGAATAATGAGCTTCAATAAATGAATACTGGGCTACTGCAATGTATTACAAAGCTATTCTTTATGTCTGTTGCCCTCTTTATATTCTGCCAAGCATTTTAAAGTGTAAAAAGTGTTCTGAATTCTCAAGATTTTGCTACAAATAACTGTTTCAATAAGCAAAATGTTGCTTGTGGGCTCTTCAGCTGTGGTAATAGAGGGAGAGCCTTTCCCCATTTGACAACACCCTACAGTTCTCAAGCCTAACTCAAGTGGTGTGTGTGCTTGCACATGTCCCCAACGGACTTTGCTAAACATGAAGAGATACAAAAATTGGTTAAACAAAGCATAAATAAGCTTGTTTGGGAACATTTGACAATGTGGGACTAAATGTCATACTTTTTCCCAGTCAAGACATGCTCTAGTTTTACAACTACAGAGCTACACTGTAAGCTTTTTTTCGAACTATATGTAGCCACACCAGAGAGGAAGACAGGGAGTAAGAGAAGAGTGTTGTTCAGCTTGTTATTCATTCGTCTCATCTCTTACCTCTTGGAAACAATGTAAAACTGACATGACACTAACAAGTAAGCTTTTTAAAATCATTACATATCTGACAGTGCAAAAAGTCTTTAATAATGCTAGCCAATGACTGTCTGCTTCGTATTAGATCCAGATTTCATCATCTAGCCTCTTTGCAACAAGCCTGTTGGAGCTCTACCACAATCCACATTGTTGTGACTCCAACAGGCTTGTCCTCCTTCCCTCGGGGTCTTTGGGTGGCTGAGTGACATGGCAGCTCAGGCATGCCTGAAGATGAGGCCACTGACAAGGAACTGTTAGCTACAGCCACTGGGCCTGGCTGCCCTTGTTCCCTGGGCCTCATAATGCCAAATGGGCTGTAACCAATGACCTACTTGAGCATCTCAAACTTTGTCTTCCCTTCGCCATCTGTGCAATCAAGAAGCGGTTGTTGCTGTTAGCGCTATACATGTTAATCCCAAGGGGCCGTCATTAACTATGCTCAGAAACACATTCACATCCTGTAATGTGGCTCAATCTAATCTGTCATTACAGCCCAATCCACTGTTTGGAACCAAGAAATTGACCTGGTGACTCATGGTGTCATTTACTGGGTTTGTTTGGTTTGCGAATTGCCAAGTCCCCAGAAAACACTCAGGGACAAGCAGCTTCATATGACTATCACAGCTCTGCATTCACGAGCTGAGAACCAGATTTAATCTACAGAACAGCAAGATCACTGCCAAATACCACAGAGAAGCCTGCACAAAGTCAGAAGTAAACTCTGTCTGCGAGTGTGCACACAATATTCAGCACTGAGATAAAAATCTATACACAGAGCCACAATTGGCAGAAACAGGAAGTTTCCAAAGTTTTAAATATAAATTCCAGTGAGCAATGATATAAAAAGGCAAACAGTGTTTCTTCACAACAATGAAAAACTCATAACAGGCATCGTTCTCTCAGATTAACATCCCTGCCTGAGCCAGGGCCATCTGTGTTATGCCAGCAGCCTGGCACAAAAACAGAGATGTGGGGAAGATAGGCATAGGAGGTGAGGGGGAAGCGGAGTGTGTGTGAGAGAGAGAAAGAGGGTGGAGGAAGAGAGACAGAAAGAATAAACACAAGACCAGATTAAAATTTCTAGGCTTTAAGAAAGCCATGTGACCACTGGAAGGAGGGAAAACAGTGGAAAATCACAGAGTCGTATCTCTTTCACAGAGAGCTCCTCTGTCTTTCCCCCTTTTTCCACCACAGTTTGGTTAGCAAGGCAAAGCTTTCACCACCTACATGCTACACTAAAGAGTAAACATGCATAATACAGGCATGAAATCTTCATTACCTTATGTGCTCTCTTAGGACTAGTTGATACCTGTGCTTGTACTGTTTCTGCTGAATATGACCAAGAAGATCCGGCACGATTGTGGGCAGCGTGGGTTCTTCTTGGCTCAGACCACCAGTTTTTACAGTGACTCCTAATATGCCACACAACAACATTAAGCATGCTGATAAACCCCACTGGAGCTACAAACTCTAAGTTTCTCTTTAAGAAAGCCTATAAAACATCTAATTTGCTGAGAGTCCGCTGGCCAAGTCTAGTGCACCTAGTCAGATTTAGGATGTGTTCAGTGCACACCACCACACAATAAAGCACAATAAGCTTAAAATTAGAAGGCACTTTGATTGTGGTGTTACGTACTATAGTAGCTCAAACATATAAAATACTAGAGGTAAAATGATTACCCAATTAATCGACTATTGCTGATTAATCTTCTTTCTAATTTTGATAATCAGCTAATTATTTCAATCATTTTTAAGATGGTATCACCTTAGACTGTGGGAAATTATGATGGGCTTTTTTTTAATTATTTTGACATTTTGATGATTAATCAAGAAAATTAACAGACTAACCGATAATAAAAATAATCCTTAGTCACTACTCTGAACTACACAGGGTTCAGGGTCCTTTTATTAGACCTAAACATTTCATTTGTTTACAGTTTGTGAATGCGAGAGACAGCATATGTTTTGAGTTATGGGAAGTTAAGGAGTAACACGCAAAGCCACAGACAAAAATTATGTTACCTAGACCCTACGTACAGTAATATTAGATTTGATAAAGTATGGTCAGTCAGTTTAAGCCTCATCTTGAAATTTAAGACTTTTTATGGCCTTCATTTTTTTAATCAAATTTAACAGATCCATGGGGACCCTCTGTAATGTACCGAAGACCTCTGCATATAGATCTGCCACACTTTATTTGTCTAACAAAATTAATCATCCAATAGTTTTATATTGAACTGCTTGACATAAACCACTTAGATGGCTCAACTCAGTGGACGGTTGGTTCTGGTCCACTCTATAAGTTAATGAGCTAATGAAAAATATCGATCAGGTAAGCATAGTATTTTGTTTATCCAACTGTTTTTTTATCCAAGACAGTCAGCTTAAAGCTGCGGTGTATGAGAGAGCACTTAGATGAGAATGTGATCATTTGTTTTGTGATTAACATTCATTAATGACTGTCCACTAGAGGGAGTTTTAATGTGTGTCACCAGGGGAGAATAAAACAGTAAACTGCTTCCGTTTCCACATCCTGTCATCCGCTGAGTCCAACTGCAGCTAAGTGTTGTCAAGTTGAGGGAGACGTGAGATAGCTCACTGCTACTATCATGCCTGCATGACATCATCATGAAGTCATTGTGTCTCACAGCGCTGCTGTATGTTTACTCACTCCTGGCCAACAGCATGTTATCTTCTAATGAGATGTATCACTGCCTTGCGATGTTACAGTCACACAAAACAGGTTTAGTTCTTCCAGCGTCAATGCAGTTTGCATTAAGTCTCTCAGGTTACTGACACAGCATGTTTTCGGTACCCTAGGCATTAGTATTCATTGAGGCCACAGGACCGCCACACAGTTCCCAGCAGGCTACAGCGCACTTCAGCTGCTTCCTGTCTCTCTACCTCCTGTTGCACAGAGGGAGGGAGGTAGGGAGTAGCACAGCTCATAACATGCGGACACACTGCTGGGACAGAGCGCACACAACATCTACTGCACTGTCCAATCTAATAAGTGCGCTGACTATCATCAGCTATAGCAAAAATAAAGGGTGGCTCAGCGTCAACTGTTGGAAATGAATCCTTAACAATTTTAATCTGGAAGGTGAACAAATCACAGTACAGGTTTTCTTTCTTTGAGGGGGCCAGTCATGCTTACTGTAGTCCCCCTTAAGCCTCCTGGGAGAGAGAGAGAGAGAGAGAGAGAGATAATCCCTACTGCAGTCTCCAAAGGACGGAAATAATTAGTTAATACCTCTGCACAGTCTAAGCTGGTGATTTTCCTGTGTCTGTGTAATGCAAGACAAGATAGACTCTCCTTGTGCATTTAGAAAAAGTGCTGATCGCTATACTCGAGTGGTGGTATGCATCTCCAACGTCAGCAGCTAATGCTTGTCAATCACTTTTCCTGTGCAAACCATTTAAAATTTAGCGGTAAACCATTTGCAATGTAGTGGGCTCCCTCGTGAGACTCCCTCTGATTGACAGCTCCCTGAAGACATCACCGTTATACTATCATGATGTGTGAACCTTCACCGACAAAGAGGGGAAAGGGCTTCCTGTGAGAGTCAGGCATTCCACCACTGATTTAAAAAGAAGAGATTTCTCGTAGAGAACAAGAATGTGAAGATTACTTACTAAATTGCATTTATTGTTTGCCTCCCACGCTCATGTGTAAGAATTTGAAAAAAAAAAAAAAGGTTGGTATATGCGGCTGCGGAAAATGCTTTGCCTATTTTAAAACAGACAATGACACTATGTTTGAGAGTTTCAGTACTTTACCTGCAGCTCACACCAGGCAACTTCCACCCAGGTCTCAGTATCCAGGCCCTTGTAGACCGTCTTGAAGGACCCTCTCCCCAGCTCGATGTCAAATTTGAGGAATCTTCCTCCTGGAGATGTTGAGACTGCTTTCATCTCGGCCTCCTCCTCGTTCTCCTCACTGGCTGCCTTGATAGCGGCTTTGCCAGCATCATTGCATGTCAGATTTAACGCATCTCCACCTTTCTCCTTCTCCTCATCAGCACTGGCGCTCTCCGTTGCACTGTCTTTTTGCCCACCTTGACTTTCAGTGCTGGATCCTTCCTGTATCCCGCTACTAGTCCCTCGCGTCCTGTCCACTATTGTTCGCAGGTTTATGTTTAGGATCTTACTCCTGTTATCACACTCGGGCGCTTCAAACGCTTGCTCATCTGTGTCCGAGAACCACAGACTCCTCCTGATGAATCTCTGATGCACATGTCTCTGATAACTGGAGGAAGGATATGCACTGGGATCACTCCCACCTCTCACTACTGGGTCCACAAGGTTGACATTTCCATCACTCACAGCCTCATACATATTCATGGTCATGTCACACTGAGATTTGGGTACAGATGGATATTTGAGTTCTTGGTGGCGCTCGGAGTTTGAATTGGCCTCCGGCTCCATGGTGATTTAAAAGTTCAGTCACTTTGGTTTCCAGGTCATTCGTGCCATGGCTAGACTGCCCAACATGCAGATTTTTTTTTTTAGAGATGAATACCTGCAGCGCCCACTCGGTGACGCAGTTTGCCAGCAGAGGCCCCTAACAACACCGGGATGGATGACATAGACGAGATTTCATCCGATATAAAGAGCTGCAAAAGAAATGTTGCCAGTTAGTGACAGAAATCCCAAAAATTCATGCTCTGTGGGTCCCTACTAAACACATACTAATGTTATAGGTGTGGCGTTTAAGTCAATAAATAAAAGCAGGTGGATGAAAAGACAAGCCCACGAGTTAAAAAAAAAAAAAAAAAAACATGTTAGCAGGAGCCATCATCGGCCAGGTGAACGACAAACTAGCAAGCTTCCTCTTGACGACACAAGTTAACTTCAGCAATGCAGAACTAACGTTTAATTTAGCTAACTTAGCTCGTTAGCTCGTCTTCAAAACGTTTTAATTAGAGTTACGTTGAACCAAGATGGGACATGACTTACCTTACTTTTTTTTTTTTTTTTTTTAAAGCGAAGAAAAACGGACTAAACGGCTAAAAACTCACGCTAGCGATACAACGACACACAGGTCCAGTATTTAGAGGAGAAAAACAACAAACCTCGCTAACGTTAGCCGTTTGTCCACGGCCAAAAAAGGTGGACTTTAAAAACGCCCTATCTGCATATTATCCCCATTCTCACATACAACAGCCACCCACAAAACGACTAAATAAATAAATTCAGATTCAACTCAGTGTTTGCTAACTGAAAACAGACCCCATTTTGGCGTAGGAGAGATAAAAAAAATACGTTATTTTATCTCCTTTCAAGTCCCCGCATCCCTTCTCTCCTCTCCCTCGGTTGCAGATGCCGTGTCTCTCCGCCGCCGCCGCCGCTTCTCCGGGGCTGCCGTATGCGGAGCGTGGTGTAGTTAAAAAGCCCAACCGCTTTAAGCTTTAACACACTGGGGGGGATTTTTTTTTTAGTTTCAGCCTGTCGTCCCTTCAGCAATTAAAAAACTGCTTCAGCTTGTCACCGTTTCTCTTCCCCCCTCCTTTTTTTTAGGTTAATACAACGGTGAAGCACGCCAATGTGTTTCCCATTCAGCTCGCTTGGTTCCACGCCCCTGGTAACGACTGGAGGGACCGTCCAATAACACAGCACGCAGGGACAGCAGGGAGAGCCACTCATACTGCTGCTGTACTGTCCAACAGCAAGAGTGACACATATCTCACATGAAAAGATCAACAAATGATTATTCCTTACAAAAGCCTGGAAAGATTTCTTTCACGCCCTTCAATAACTCAATCAACAATCGCACTCACGACTCAACAGCTTGTTGTATAACACAATTTTCTTCTTTAAAAATATAATAATGGTATATAATACAATAACTGCATGTTCAATTGCTTCTCTGTTAAGTAGGCTATATGCTTGCAGGTCCCGTCTTCTCTTCCTCTACAACAGGACACTTTGCAGCTCAATTTCTACAGAGCTGCAGCCTGCAGCTGAGGTGCAGTGTTCAGCATATACGCATGGGAAGATGATGAACATGATCAGCAGCAACAGGGGAAGTGGGGCTGAGGTAAGATATTTGAAACCATTTTATAAGGGAAAGAGGTGAGGTTTGCTTTGTGCCACTTTATATGTGACCTATTTTTGAAGTACAATAGATTAGTGTGACAAGTCGTGACAAGTGCAAGAATAATTTCTTATAGGGATGCCTGGATGCAATATTTCTCTGCTTACCAAGGGGTTTTTCATTCTTGCTTTCTTGCAAACAGCTCGTTCCAAATTCAACCATAGGGAAATCCAACAAGCGCTCCAAGATGAACACATACCTGGAAATTAGTGAGTGAAATTCAATGCAGCAGCCATTGCAATAAATATTTAAGATGTTAAGCTTAGCCTGCATTATAAAATAAATGTTTGAACTTTGTCAGAGATGTGTTGATTGACAGTTTGTGGCATGCTTATGTGAGGTGGTCATGTTATATCCTCCATTTTCATTTAGCATGTTTGGCCTCTTTCTCATATTACCTGTCATCTATATGATGAGTGGAAACCTATATATAAACTTTGAAGACCAGAAATGATGCTGAGTGGGATATATTTCAAGTATACACAGAAACAAATCAATAAAATAAAACATTTAAACAGAAATTTTCATGGCTGTTTCAAGCTTGCTGGGTCGGGTGACAGTGTGGTTCAGTTGAGGACTAAAGAATTGTTGGCACCTGAGTGACCTTATAAATAATTAATGCACCCCTTTGTTTCCACTTGAACGGCCAAAATGCACACACAAACAAATGCACGCGCACGGTTTTACTTTTACATAATGTCATCCTACTTTATGCTACAACTAGATTGTGTTTTATGTGGCGATTGAAGTTGCCATTTGACAAGTAATTACAATATAGGGTAGTTCAGAGCTGCATTCGGTTTTACAGGGCAAGGAAATAACCTTCACTGTGCCATTTCCATACACGCTGTCTTAACAGCACCATTTAATTTCAGATGAATGTGTGTGTGTGTGTTTTTGAGGAAGAAGCAGGGAGGAAGAGAGAGAGACGCTGGCAATCAGAGGTACTTCCTTGTGACTGTCAGTGCTCAGCCAACAGATGCAGAATGTAATGCCCTTACGCTCAATAAATCGAGCAATTGGCTCATTTGAAATGTGTCTCCCACTAGTGTGAATCAATAAGAACGGAATCAATCCGTGGTTGTTCTGTAGAGTGAAGATCTTATGTGCAGACTTTCCACAGGCTTTTAATATCTGTGCCTGGTGTTACACTGAAATCTAAGACCAATCAGATTCGGTGTCAGATTTCAGTCACATTCTTCAGCATGTCCTTTTGTCTTTTTGGATAATCAATAGGTTTTACATTGCAACTTTAGACTGAGTGATAGGCCGCGTTCTGAAACAGCCATGTTTGCTTTGCAGTGTGTAAGCCTGTAAAACTAAAAGCCCTATAGAGAATCATGGAAATTAGATTTACAGTTGAGTCGATCCTCATCTGGATGAGGGCCAGAGTTTGAGGTGAGTGAGAGAGGGAGCCTGCTGATAGGACATGATGGATGGAAAGCAAAGAAGTGCTGATGTATGAGGGGAGGGAAAAACAAAAGGAGGGGAACACACACACACACACACACACACCGATGCAGTTTACAAAGGCAAGTTCATTTGTTTTCATCATGTTGCTGAACAGCAGCAAGTTCAATTAACTAAATAATAAATGCAGGATCTCACTTTTAAGTGGTGTCTTGCATTGTTGCTGCAAAGAGCCTTTCTACATGTCAGATAAATGAACTAAGTGGTTCAAAGCAATAGTCATACTTACACAGTAACTGCAGGTATTTAGCTTAGCTGTAATCAGCCAGTGTGACAATGTGGGGAAAGGGGAAAATTTAGGATTTGGTGTGCAAGTTGAATGAGTTCATTTCATTTGCTTGGAAGAAAGCCAAAACTTTACTCGGTCTTTGAATACACAATAAAAAACTATTTTATGGTTCAATTAGGTTCAATGTTTCTGTTAAATCTCAGGAATTTTGCGGCTTTTCCAGAGGCTGAACTGCAACTATGTGGCAGACATAAAGATAGCTATTTATGATGGGATTCAACTTTATTTATTTGTCAGTGTAAGAGTAGCAGTTGTAGAAGTTAAGAAAGTCTTTTATTTGTTGTTAAAAACACTGCATGAATCGGCATTTGTTTAAATCTCATTTTGCCTGATCTCTCCCTAAATTGCCTCCAGGCCCTTTTAGTTTTTCAGCCCAATTACCTCTCTCCATTCCACTGCTCAGGTATAATCTAACAGTGATCATGCATTTTCAATTTTTCCCTGGACTGGGGAACACTTAACTAGCCACTATGAGGATTTTCCCCTTCAATTTACATCTAAAATCCAGTTTAGAATAAGTGTTTTATTACTCAATCAACCTTTAAGTGACTGTGGCTGTCTCTATTTTAGCGGTTTTATGTGTTGTTTGTACTGTGCTTCCACATTTTATATACTGTATATATAAAAATATATTACATTTAAATATAATTTTGCATTTCCCAGTTATGATACAGGCAGTCCAGGTTGTTTCGGTGGTATATATTTATGTATCTATTCATTCATTTAAGTTATACCAATGTATCTGAACCTCTCACACCTTGATCAACATTATTTTACAAAATAAGAGGTTCTTTTATACCCACATACTGTAATATTAGCCACGCCTGATCCGATTCGTCAGAAGGCAGCACACGTTAAATGTTATTGTATATATCTATCTGCTATTCCACAGTGACACATAACTGAGAGTTAATACAGATTCAAACAACTTTTCTGTCTCTCCCTGCCTTCCCTCCGCTCCACATCCTCCTCCCTTCCTCTCTCTCTCCTCCATGTCTCCCCTGAGTCTGTTTCTGACAAGGAATGCAGTGTGAATAATTCATCACGAAAATAAGCATCGAAACCGAGGACCACTACAGAGCAATTGACTTAATGAGAACCTTTCGTTTTAGTTTTTAACAATAGATCTGTAAATGTTTGGTGACTGACAAGCGCTCTGTTTTTGTCAAATGGGAATAGAAAAGTCGGTGCATGTATGCAAATGTGGGTTCTCTTCCGTGTTTTTCAATTTGAGGTGTTATCTAAATGAAAGCCAGGAATAGATGCATCCGGTATTATGTTGTTTTTTTTGCACGTGTAGTATGCCTGTCCTCCCTCCCTTCTTCCTCGTGATAGAAAAGTGTGACATACCATGGCCTATATTCACTATCTTTTTGTTCTAAAATGTCTCCTGTGCTGTGATTACTTGTTATCCTATGTTCTCAGCCATATGATATGAGTGGACAGCGGGATTATTCCTGACAAAAAGCTAGGACTGACTGAGTAGGTGGCCTAGTATACACACAATACTACACGTCAAAAGGAGTTCTTTATATTTACTGGTGAATTTTAGAGAAAATTCATCTGCTGTGCTTCTAGACACACTGACTGCACGTTACCAACCTGTGATCTCTCAACAAGCATTATCTCACTGTGGTCTGTTGACTCGTGGATAAAGGGCTGTCTTTGAAAAGTCTGTGTCAGTGTTTGAGAGCAGAATGGCTGACCCTGACACATCATGACAGTGTGCCATTTTGTGGCGTTTGGCTCAAATCGCAGTCACAAGGGCAATACACCACACCATGTTGCTTTTTTCCACCCCCGTGGAATGTAGGGAAACATGTTTTGAAGAGCTGTTTAATTCCTTGTTATGAGTCTTACCACAAGGCATTGTGGCTCAGAGTGAAAAAGATTTGGAGAAATCCTGTGGAGACAGTCTCTTAAAAAAAAAAAAAAAAGTTGGATAATGGTGGGATGTCTCTGCGGTGTTCGCATGAAGCTTCACCAAATTATAAAATCTAAAAGGATTTGAGGTGTCAGATGAAGAGCATGGACAGTTAAACGCAGTGTTATGGCTGTGAATTAAATATGGCTTGTCTTGTAGTTATCACAGGATTGAAAAAAAAAAACGCATCAAGATAATTACTGCAACCAGAGTACTAGCACTTCTCCAACCCCCACGACTACACCTTCTGTGCACTTCCCCTCATACATCATACAACTTAACCATGCCAGCTGATTGTTGTGGATCTCCTAAAGACATTGTAATTCAGCTGTAGCCTACCCTATGGCAAATTAGAGGGTGTAGCTCTTTTCTCTTTTTTTTTTGTCTCTATCCCTGGAGGAGAGGGAAGACAGTTCGTACCAGCTCTGTGGTTTGGTTAATCCCCGACAAGCTATGCTCTTTGCAGCTGCAGGGGTGTGTTGTGAGAAAATGGGAAGTCTTCAGTGTCGAGGAAGAAACTGCAAGCACTGCTGATTATGTCGTGTTTGCAGAGAGTAGGCTATGCGAGCATGCAGGTTTTGGCCTTGACATGACTGAATCTTCAGTGGTGGTGCTCGAGTGTAAGTCAGGCATTGCTGAGCAGTAGCCCCGAGTAGATGTTCATTCAGCAGCAGCAGCAGCTCTCTGAATTGAGGATTTATATCATTTTAAAAGAGAGTGATATCAACAAGCAGACTGTTTATTCAGCACCTCCTGATCCAGACCATGTTTGTCTGTTAACGGTGCAGAGTCCACTGGGATGGAGTAGACACACATACACACAAAACCTATCAAAGCTTTTGTTGCATAATCATCACCCACACAAGAATCAATAGGTTATAGAATTCAACAAAACTAAGATTGATTTTTACTTTAATCTTTTCTTTCGGTTACCACCTGTTGATAGAAGGTACACAGCGTAAACTACTTCCAATGTCTCCATTATATAGAATATGCAATAATAGCTGAAATACTGTGTTTTTTTTTTTGTTATCTGCTCGATATACACCATCAATAAAATGCTGATGCATAGAAAAAGTGCCTTTCTCAGAAGCAGGATTGATGCTGCTGTCATAAAAATGAGCTGTTCTGGGTTTTACTCAGTGCAGATATCGAGCTAACTCTGTTATACTACTTCAAGGGACAGGGCTATATGAGCAGGATATGACCGAAAGGTCTCAGTATCACCCACTAAACACAACACAGACAGTCAGACACACTTTGATTTGATTTGAAAAGTCAACCACTAGTGGAATAGAGGTCTCACAGCCACATATGCGGTATAACATGCTCAGAGAACAAGAAAATGTGAAGACGATAGCTAATGGAAAGCCCTGAACACTGTGAATGTTAGCACTCACATTCACCATGTTTTAATGGGTCTGTTACTAGTATGTCGGTATCCCTTTGCAGTACTAATGGCTCTGTTTTCAAAGGTCACTCTTCTGTAATAGCTGTGTGTTAGGTCTAATGCTAATTAGGTCTGAATGATAACCAGATCCTCACCATCAATGCACAGGAAGCACAAAATTACTGCTAGCCTCATCAACATGCTGCCTCGTTGCTCTGTTGGGAGAACAAAACACAGCAGCACAGAGCATGCCTTTCTGTTTATCTCCAGGCCTTCTTTCAGGCATTATCTCAAAGTCATAAACATGATCTTTGTGCCAGTTACTTTCTTCTCTCCCCAGGCCTCCCATCCAGATGTTTGGGCCAGGAGCCAAGCCCAAGCTCTGAACATGAACCACTATGCCAATAAGAAGAGTGCAGCTGAGAGCATGCTGGATGTGGCTCTACTGATGGCCAACGCTTCCCAGCTAAAGGCCGTCCTGGAGCAGGGGCCAGACTTCTCCTTTTACACCCCCATCATCACCCTAATCAGCATCTCCCTTTGTCTGCAGGTCACAGTCGGGGTCCTGCTTATCTTCATAGGTATGAAAATAAACAGAGCCCAAGCCTTTTGGGTAACCCCGGAGGTGTCGAAGCTGTCTGGCAAGCCTCACAACCTTCAGATGTCCTTTTGTGTTTTATCCCCTCAGCACAATTCCTCAATGTCAAGTCCACTGACAAACAGCCCTATTGCCAGTTATTGGACTCTAGCTGTAACCACAGCAACTAGCCCTGATACCAGGTCAGAGTTCACTAGGTTTTAGTCCTCCTGGGAGTCTAGGGAGGGAGGTTATTTCATTTCTCTGCTGTGTGTGTGTGTGTCAATATGTGTCAGTATGCATGTCTCAACACATCTTAAAGTAAATAGAAAGAAAGAACTAAGCTAAATATAAAAGTGTGACCTGTTCACACATCTTTTTGAGAGATTTTGAGGATGTCTGCATTTAAGAGAGGCACATCTGGAGGTGAAAAAAAAAAATTTAAGATGACAAGATGAGTTTGGATGTGATGTACCGGCGCAGTTTAGACAGTTAATTTTCCTCTGAACATCGGGTCAGTGAAGTTTAGTCAGATCACACTGACTCATCTCAGCTCTTGCTGGAGGAGTAAATATCTCTTTATCTCTATAATATAACACACCCTACTTCTATCACTCTACCTACCTCTCCTCTCCTAGTAATATCTCCCGGTGTTTGGATTTCTTTCTGTCTTACCAAGTTTACCTTACTTATACTCGACTTACGTTGGTTTCTATATTTTTCTTCAATAGAAATATTATTTACCAGTTTTTAAATTTGCTGTGTTAAATTAATCAAAATAGCCACAATTAATCTTCATTATTATAATCAGCCATAATCAACTGTAAAATAAGATTTGCACATTGATTTTCTAAAGGCTCACGTGTCAGAAAGAAGGTCAGTCAGCATGTTAGAGTCATCACACATTCATGAAAGCCTGCCCCCCTTTGACCCCCTCCATCCACCAAATCCTCTGACTCCACAAGCTCCCCCTGCAGCCCCCCTCGTCTCCACCAGAATATCAAACACATCTCATTCTCATCGCTCTTTTCATTCCTCTTTCTTCATTTTCTTTGACTGTTCTGAACCCCGCTGCCCTCCCTGCTCCCCACCCCCCCCTGTCCAAACCTCCCTCTCCCGTGGATCCAGCACTGTCTAATGGAGCCGGTGATGCATGATGTGATCGGCCTACATACCACCACCCCCCCAACCCCAGTCCACCCCACCCTGGGCAGATCAGATCAGACACACACACACACACACACACACACACACAGAGTCAGACGGGGTCTTTACACACCGTTTAACCTTTTTAGTAATCTCCCACAAACACACACATATGCACACGTACACATAGCATGTGCCTTCAGAGTCACAGCTACTATCTACACTACTCCACCTACATTTCCTTCATTTTGACATGATTCAAAGGCCAGTCCCTGTGAGGATGAAGATGACATTTTGTTAGTTGTTGTGACATTATTACAACACAGATCAGTTGCTTATTTTTGGAGTTTTGTTTAGATCAAGTTGTTAACGAAGCACAAATGAAATGAAGCAATGTTATACAGGAAATACGAGCTTCCCTTGATCATTTATCTCTTCCCTGTATTGTTCTGTTTATTGTTTATTTCTGTGTGCTTTGAATCAGAAGCTTGTTGTCTTTGCCTGTCTTAAATGATTGAATCCACAATGACAGATTGATGTTAAAAAAACAACAACAAGTATTTGGATGTTAAGTCAAATGTTAAGACACTGAAAATTGTATTCCTTTTGTGTAGTACCCATGTAAGCACTAAATTACATGGAGTACATGTTTGGGGTCAATTAGACCCTAGAGGGATCTAACTCCCTGTTAGATCTCCCTCTGACAAACAAACTGTTGTAAAACTCTGATAACAGAAATCCAGATAGACCTATTTGGGTTTAGGGAGGGTATTGCTGTGTAAACATTACTGTCAACACTAGTCACAGATATATGTATGAATCCATTGTATTCAACCAGGTTTTACAGAAAAGTAGAGCACAATTTTCTGTAACATGTCATTAGTTCAAAATTATGTTTATGAGCAGTTCTCATGAAGAAAAGTGAAGTATCAAGGAGATAAAACTTGACTTTTACTGAATTGACTTTTGGGCTGTGGGTAAAGCAAAAGCACCGGACAGCTTCTTATTGTTTAACTTTAATGTCTGCTTCAACCATAGGACACCTGAACAATGACAATGAACGTGATACATCACCTCACTGTTTTACCTTATATCACTCTGCCAAACTTAACCATCACTTTCATTACAGGCAAGATAACATATATTTCATTTTCTAAATTAAACAATAGAATACAAATAGTTATCATTAATTAAACCATGCCATTTTTTAATAAGGTAATCTATAAAATAAACCTCATTTTACACTATTTTCTTAAAAGTCAAATTTTTTTATTAAAGAGGGGCCCCAGAATCCCAAACAGAGCTTTAGTATTATTTAGCAAACTCAGCTCATCATTTAAAATGACAATAAATGGGTTAGATACTATATTGTTTTGTTAGCTATTTAGAAAAATATTTATTTATTTGTGTGGCATCGTGTTTATATTCTATTCAAACTCATCAAATCAAACAGTTTGTGTAAATTGTTTTACGGTTTTCACTTGGTAATGACAAAACACGTAAAACAATATGAGTGTTTTCTATTTACTATCATGCTCTCATTCACCATGACGAGTTTTAGTTACAAAGAATGATGAATGATGAAAAATTGATAGATCATAGTACTTTTTTATCCTGATATGCCCTTATCAGAATTACATTTGATAGTATACATTTTTGTTGGATCACTCACGGACATGTGAACTCACTGCACCCATAATTAAATAGATATTGACTCATGGTTAACAGTAAGTGTGTGTGCGATGAGCTGGCTTGAGTCCCAGAATAAAGCACATTACTGATGTTTGACTGGGCATTCACTGAGCTTGTGTTTGTGTGTTGTTAAATTGTATTTCCTGGTTTTGTCCACAGTTCGATGGAACCTGAACGATGAGCAAAAGCACTGGAGGCTGAACGTTATGGAGAATTTGGCCACAGGCCTGGTTTTTATGATAGTGGTCGTCAACGTCTTCATCACAGCCTTTGGAGTCCACAGGCCGAACCGCAGCGACTGAGCAAGAACACACACATACATAGGTATTCTTTCTGTTTTTGCTAATCACATATATCCTTTATGTTCACCCTCTTTCTCTGCTCCCCTCTTTCCATCCAAACAGGTCTTTTCTCTCATGCCTCACTGTGCAGTTTGCTCCTATAGACATCCATGTAGTCAGCATGTTTTTGGTCCTCTTCTCTCCTGACCTGACGTTCACAATCCCCTCCCTGACCTACAAACACACTGACCTCTCCAGACCCTCAGAGAAATTTCCACCGGAAAACAACTCAAGAACAAAATCCAACCACTGTTCTTTTACCAGAAAATCATTGCATTGCAGAAAACAGCAAACAAGAGAGAACCAGCAGTGGTGACAAAGAGGTCTGGTTCATATACAACACAACATTTGTTCCCAGTGGACAAACAGGAAAGTGGAGACAACAGTAGTAAAGCACATGTGACCTCACACTGTCTGTCTCCTTTGCTGCCCGAGAGTGACCTCAAACACTGGGCAGACACAAATGCACAACCACATTGACACACGCACACATGGTGACTGCTGAGCAGGCTTCAATTTTTCGTTCAAGGAAGATGTCATGGTTCCTTCCTAGTCAGGACAGTTGATGGGTCTGCTGAGCACATGTATGCAGACCAGGGTGTGCCTCGTGACTCAAAGCTCCAACCCACCTTCACAGCTTTAACCTTACCGACACATCTGTGCCCAACCACAGGCGTCATGCCTAACATTCAATTATAACAATGTTTGGTTGTGCCATGACTCCCTCTGTGCTTTGAGCGAAGCTAGAGAGTGTCTGTGGTTCTCTGGACCAGCAGCTGGTGAGTCAGAGTCAACACAGCACAGACCCCAACAGAACTGCTTGTTAAAATGGAAGCCTTAATTAGACTGTGTTTCAGTAATGTCACCGAAACCCCAATTAGAGCCCAAGCAAATGCTCAGTTTATACACTCGAGTGGTTTAACACAAGCCGTTTGAGCCTGTTTCACATAATCACCTACTAAACACCTGAAGAATATTCATGTGCGCATATATAATTCCTTAAATGCGATTGTGACAAAGCACCTTTTAAATGATAAACCGACGTCACAGTCTGATCCTCTTCCTCCTCCACAACTATCATTGGTAACCGTGGAAACTGCCAGACGAGCTGAGAGCCAGATTCATGACACACACGGCTCCACTCAGGGCAGATCTGTAGACTGATATATATATACATAATGTATGTCTATGGCTCCTATACTCCTGGCTCCGTCTCAATCCTGAAGTGTAACAAGCTGGCTCTGTGGGGGTCTAACATCAGAGGATGCTGATGCAGTTTATGGTTGTGTGAAGCAAGACTATTAATAGCTCGCTCGTGGGAATGTGGATGCCAGTATTCAAGCTGGACAATCACCGGGGTGACACTTCCAACCCCCTTCGACACCTCCCCATCCCTCCTCTTTCTCTCTGACTCTCTCATCTGTTGCTCTCTCTTTGCAGAGAAGACAGAGGCGGAAAAGTGCTGCTCAGTGACGCAAATCTCCTGAGATGAGACACCTGAGCTCTCCTCCAGAACCGTACTGTATATACCATCTTTAATGTAGCCGTTTTCCTACCGATTTGAACAAACAAGGGCTTCAAGTGAGCATGAAATGCATCCACCCTGCACACAAGTCTTATCGAGCAGTCAGCAGCATTTTTATGTAGTATTTAATTAAGTTGACTTTATCCATTCAGTCAATTTGATTGTCATTATTAATTAATGCGGCCTGTCTGTTGCCTTCAGTGTGTCATTGTTATAGCACACAAGAACATTTTCCAGCATCCTTGTCTCCCACTTTGGTTCACTGAATGAGGGAGCAGCACCCTCTAGTGTATTTATTCATGCAGTTCAATCAGTGAGATAAATGTTTTATCGTCATCTCCATTTCACGTTAACAAGAAACAAAACAGTGCCAGACACAAACCTATAAACCATACTGCTCATTACTGGGAATTTTCTTGTTAGACTGCGATACCACACAGTATTTGATGTTAATTCATTCTATACATTTCTGTGTATATTGTCATACTTGATTAAATATAAGATACAACTCTAGGTGAGTGTCAAAATGTTTTGTGCTTTATTTGAGCAAAAGTTGTTATAATGCACTCAAATACAGGTGTTTTCACTTACGCTGCCTTATTAGACCTCTTCTCAGGACAGTGTGTGTACAAAAGGGCACTTGATTGACATCTCCTCCACCCCTCTGTTTAGTTTTGTTGTACCCGTTTAATCCTTTATCGTTCTCATCGGTACAGAGTTTGGTGACGTCATGTAATTCCCAGCATAGCTGCACTCAGCTTCAACCTGAGCGGAGGCCTAATCAGCCAGAGTGATTGAAAACACCTGTGTGGGTGTGCAGTTACACTCAGTTAATATCACACTTCATTTTAACAGATTCCACTTATTAGTTCTGCACACACAGTAAATCCAGTACTCAACCATACAAGTATTATGGTAGAACATTACTTTTTTTTTCTTCTTCATAGAAAGAGAGCTGCAGGAATTCGTGACATAATGACTTTTGTTAATGCCAGCTGGAAAAAGGTTCATAGTTCTCAACGGGTATGTGAGTTTGGCACAGCAAAGTGGCAAATTTCGTGGCTTGTTCTTCTCACAGGGCTCGTTCTTCAACATTGAAGCACCTTAACAACTCCATTTTTTCTGTCTGCCAGCCTCAGCGTAGGAAATTATAATAGTTTTACTAAGTCTTGCTGCAGAGCAGTGAAGAAATGGACCGGCACATCTCAATGTCTCACCCTCTGTGGGCAGAAACAAAGTTTTAGGAAACATGGAGAGAGTGGTTTAGGAATGATAAACCAGACCCATTGACAAATAGCGATCTATATGACTCACCTTTGTAGTAGTAGAGGACTGCAATACCAACTACAAAACTGAGACAGCTCAGGAAGAACATCGGTCCTGCAGAGGTAGAAAGAGAGAGAAGAAATAAAAGTTCTTATGTGATTATTAGACCAGTAACACCTATAAACAAATTAATAGCTAATCAACAGGTGACTGTAGTGGGCTGGTGTCTTCCTAATAAATGATATGAACTGAAAAACTCAAGCGTTCAAAGCTGCTCTGTGGAAAGACCGCTGTCTTGTTGTTAATGGTCTAAATAGGCCATAATTTCTGTATGAATTATGATTGGGAGTCAGTGTGTCACGATGACCCATTTCCCTGCTGACACACCTTTGACCTCGTGGATGAACCGCCTGACTGTTCAAAGGAATGCAGGACAGAGGAAGCTGTTTTTGGACGGAGGGGGGGTTTACACGTGAGCTTAACTGACCCACAAAGCCAAAGCCCTGGATGCAATGTGATGATGAATAGTGAAGCAGCGCAGAGCTGTGGGGCCCACATTCTGATGCCTGGGGTTAAAAGGTTCAGCAGACAACTACATTTGCTGAAGAACAAAGCTTAGTTGGGCTTAAGGGGCTTATCTGCAGATCAGTGAGGGGTACAGAGGCACCCTGACACACACACACACAAACTGTAAGACCACCACATTTTAAAAACAACTCCAGTAGACATGTTGCCAAATTAAACTTCTACAACTTCAAATTAAAAAAGGTGTGCTTTAGCCCATTAAGTACAAATTACTTTACACTACTTCCCAGCATTTCCCAAGTTTAACATTAATTTTGAGAATGACTTTCTACTTTCCAGACCACCGGTTTCAGCTCATGCCAGAATAAGATTAAAAGTCAATTTGCAGAGACACCTTTAAACAGATTATCCATCAACAATGCCTGCAATGTTTGACTGTATTGCCCTCTGAAAAAAAAACACGTAAAGAACAAAAAACAATGAACAATAAGAACTGAACAGATTAGATCACCAAAGTACCAAATTTACTGCCTCATACAAACAAAAAAACTCCACAAGGACATTTTTCTCTTCCTTTCATTTCAAAGTTATGCCATCATCACATTTTAATGCTGTTTTGAGCAGGGACATTCAGGTTTGAGGGATGGCTGCCCAAAGTTTTGCACTTATGAGCTCTGTTGTCACAGAATCAAATCACTCAAGTCTACAGAAAAAAACAATCATGGATATTGAGCAAAGATTAATGCGAATTTTGTAGTTTCTCGGATGAAAAAGGGTGGTTATTGCATTCAATCATCACATCTCTGACGTCAAAGTGACTGCAACTGCATCTATAATTGAGGATAACAAACTTAACAAATAAAGTTGATTGACTGCTCACTGTGATGGATTACTGTTAATTGTGCTTTAATCAGTTTAAAATCTCTGCAAAATGATATGACATGATGAATAGCTGTTTACAGTATTAAATATACTGTGGTCCTTTATGTTACACCAACACTCAGATAGTAGATGTATCTGCAATTGAACATAAAAATATAAATAAAAAAAACAGAATGATATGTATGATGCTTTGCTATACTCAGCAGTAGGGTGAGATGTTATTTTGATTTACCTCTGTCATTAAGAACATATCGCTTGGGGTAGATTGCCACATTGTAAGTCCATTTTGAATCTGCCACCTCTAGAACAGAGAGTACAAATGGTTAATGGGGTAAACCCCTCACTTTAAAAAAAAGGACCCGTATGTAGGATTTAGTGGCATGTAGCGGTGAACTACACTACACTTGAACTACAGTGCAGACTTCTCTTTGTATCTTAAATAGGATAAGCCTTCATAAGGCCAGACCGGGAGGTTATCCACCATTTTGGGAAAACAGTGAAGTTCCTAGTGAGATCAGCATCTCACTGCAAAACATGGTGCAAAAACTGGACAACATAGCTTAAAAAAAAAAAAATGAAAGAAAAGTGAGGACTACACTCGTGGATTGATGTACTAATGCAGAGTAGTGTAAGCAGAGAGAAGCTTTTCAGGATAAAATCACCTGATAATGATGATAATGATAATGATTATTAAAGTATTTCTGATTCTGATAATGCATCAGTGTAATTAACCGTATTAATGTTACACACAGGAATCTCAGAAAATGATTAACAGGCAGGTCACACACCTTTTGGCATTTTCTGATATTGATGTCACTTACATTTCATTTACCAGGACCTACTTTTTTAATCATTAAAGGTAGTGTGCTATATATAAAACCTGGTCTGATTCTACTGTACAATTAATTGTACCTCCCCACTAAACTGCTGCGAGGCATTTCGGCAGTAAATTACATCTCAGAAATTCAGATTTGAGTCCGCACAGCCAACATGCTGGGTTCTCACTTGACTCCGGTTCTACTTGACAATCGTCAGCCACTTAAAACGGTTGCTCAAGTCCTGTATTTACCTCTTTGTGTGACTCTGGTGGGCAGGCTGGAGTACACATCCTCAGCGTGGATGTGAAGTCCTCTGTAGAATTCATGACAAGCCTCCTCACCCTTCCAATACAGGTGCTTCAGCAATTCAGCTAATCGCACCTTGGTGGGCACACTCAGGTTCCTGAACTGCAGGGAGACATGCTGGATTAAATCACTGCACATATCTACAAGTCTGCACAGTGTGCTTCAAATTCAGTTTTAGCAGATTCACATGTAAGAGACATGATGACTGTAAAAACAGGATGTTTTTTGTTATGTTTTTTTGTTGGAACGGTATTACATATTATCTATAGTGACCCTGTGTGCTTCCTTGTCACTGAGTATCTGAGGGTAGATCCTGTTCAGCTGCAGCACCAGTCTGTCAACCAGTTCAGTGTCCATCCTCTTGTGCGAGCACAGGAACTGGGCGTCCCTCTGGAGCTGCTCATGGTGATCGTCAATGTCTAGACAAGCACAAGCAAGAGACAATGTAAGATAAAATGCACTCTACACTACATACATGCTTTAATTTCTAGTTCCTTAATTAATATTCTTCATTTTATTTATATAGCACCAAAAAGAAGTTATCTTAGGACACTTTTCATACAGAGCAGGTCTGTACCGTCTTTAAAATATGAAATCTAAAAGTTGTGCCATAGTGTGGAGGTCAGATGCAGATTATGATCCTGTACAATTGGAGCGTGCAACAACAAACCTCTAATGTAGGCCTGCAGATTTTATGTCTAGTCTTAAGTAGGTCCTTAGTAAGCTGGTCTTGGCGTCAGCCATGCTCTGAAAATAAATGACTAAGAGGTTTATTCTCTAAGTTTAAAAAGGCGAATACAGTTTCTGCATAACTGTCTATTTGGCAACAGTTTGATTAACAAATAAGACTCAATATCTGGTGACTTGTTATGTATGAATAACACGATTAAGTTGTCCAAAAATAACAGAACGCCCTGTGAGGCCTACAGTAAATACCAGTTTAGTGAAGCTCATGTTCTCTGTTGACTGAAAAGGTGCTGGTTCAAACTTGATGAAACCTGATTTCATTATAGCACCACCAAATGCCACAATGTCCTACCAGCTCACTGTTGATGTCCTCCTAGCTCAGTTTGGTGGAGGAAGACTCTCAGTTTACTGTTTGGAAATTATAACAAAAAAAATGTGCTGTGCTGTAGAAACAGAGACTATTTTAAGTTACCTTCTTTGTGAGAGTTAACTCATGACCATTGTTAGTGTGTGAAGTTGTCATTAGGACTTTGGAAAGAAATCTTGTACCACATTACGCAGACACATTTGTAGTTTCAGATGATCCACAGCTTGTAGAGATGAAGCAAACAGGCCTTTAATATTAAATAGGTCATAAATTGGTTAAAATAATAATTTCTCCAGTGTTACATTTTATCATCAGTTAATAATCAGTGAGGCAGAATATTCTCCTATAAACAAACAAATAAAGGTTTCCGCCAAGGTCAGGTTTATTTATGGCAGTTGTTTATTAAAAACAAAGTTTCTATACTAAATTTAAATGTGACTGGCAGATGGAGGAGCTTCATCATACATATTTTTAATAAAGATCTTGATAGCTCTGACGACAGTGGCAGATTTATTTAACAGAATGTAAATAGACACGTCTATCAAAGTGCTCATGTTTTATATACAGGCTGGATATTTGACAGAATATTCAGGCTATTTCAAGTGGTGACGCCCACATACTTCTTCACTTGAAGCCAAATTTAATGAATTGAATAATGATATTGCTAAAGCAACGACTAAACTGACTAAACTTGTACATTTTATGCAACAAGTGCCGCACCCACACAGCACAGCGGGCGGTCATTGAGTCTGTGTATCCTGTAAGTCAGCGCGCAGGGATTAATTTAAATCCTCCCCCCAAAAAAACATCTTACCCTTGATTCACAAACCTGTCATACTGACAAACAAACGACGTGTGGGACTTGCTCTTTCCAACCGACAGCCTCCCGGTAAAACTTCCTGTTCTCCCCGGTGTGACGGTGTCTCTCCCCGTCACATCAGCACGCTGCACCTCCCTGCACCTCCCTTTACCGCCAGGGGCCACATGATGATTATCAGTCCGCAGACTGAGCTGACAGGCAGATTACCAAGATCTGTCCTAAGCTTTCTGTTGCAAACGCTGAGCCACAGAGGTGTCATTTAGCAGTTTATTTCATCCCCTTCTTCCATTTATACTAATAACTGCACTGGATCCATAGACCTTTTTTCACAGCAACCAATTTTGACATGAAATAGTAGGGTCAGCACAGGTGTTACCAATGATACTAATTAAGGTTCTGTTCCATTTATTGCAGCAGAGACTTTCCAGTGAGGCCAACATGCACCACAGCAGCACCCTGACTCTGTTTGACCTGAAGGGAATGGGACTTAAATGAATATGATTGGTAACACCTGTGTTTACACTACTATTTCATGTCAAAATGGCTGCTGTCAAAAAGATCTATTAGGCCTAGAGGTCAGGTGTGTGAGTGGTAGATATATAAGGGGATAAACTGTAGTTTGATTATAGTTGATTGACAGTTCTGAAAATAGATGAGTAAACTCTTAGCCTCATTTCAAAGAAATGGATAAACTTGGGTTTGGACGAGTACTACATCCCTGCTAGCAATAATAATAATAATAATAATAATAATAATAATAATAATAATAATAATAATAATAATAATAATAATAATAATAATGATAACAATAATTTTATTATACAGCTTGTTAATTACATTCTTTTCTGTGTCACATGTGTGTAAGCTACATCATTACACATAGTCAAAATCACTGTACTGCTGCCTTGTCATGTTGGCTTGTAAACATTTGCATGAGAGAAAATGTACACCATCGCACTCCTTCAATTGCAGTTATCAGAACAAGTCTTTGATTTATTTACATTCATTAAAAATGATATTTACATATTAACCAGCTGCTCTCTTCAAACACAAACAGGGCTTTTTTCCGGCCTTGAGATAGATCAGTTTATTAGACAGACTTCCTCAGCTGCCTACAATCAACTAAGTCCCTATAACCACCTTAATCGTTAACTTTAACGTCAACATAACAATTTAGTTGGTTTCTGGACAGCTTTATTAAGGGCATGAAAGTACCTTGACGTTCTAATCACAGGGAGTGTCATCCAACAAGGCTGTTGTCCAGAAAGTGCAATGGCTCCCCTTTTCAGACAGAGGGCAGTGTGCCATTACAGTTTACAAAAGGCACATGAGTCTGTCAGATCAGTATGCCTATAGAGCCTTCATACTGTGTAGAACTGCAGACATATTCATTTCAACAACATCAAGAATGTTCTGTTATTACTTCCCATAGTCCTCATCGATACAATCGACACTGTTGTACATGTTTGGTCAGTAAACATGTTCTTGACTGATGGTATTTCACCTCCTCACACTGATATAATCCGTATGGAAAATTCTTTGGCAGGGTTTATATTCCCTGTGTTGGACTCGTCTGTGGTTGATGGGTTCACTCCTGGTGAACTGCTCTGGTGTCCTGCATACTGCCACACCACACCAGACCCTGCTGCTGCTGAGATCTGGACCAGGCCCGGGCTCGTACTTTGGCAGGAGGACTGAGGAGGTCCAAAGTACTGAGGTGGCGGACCGGAGATCTGTGCTGATTCTGGGTTTCGGGTTAAAAGAGGTTGGTCGCAGTCACGGGGGGAACCGGGGAGAGCAGAAAGTGGAAGAGTGGGGCCATATGTGCGAGCAGGACCGTAGGCATACTGCTGATGACATCTGAGGAGGAAAAGACAGGAAGGTGTGTCTTTAATTTTTCAGTTTTCATGTCTTCGAGACATTTTTGAACTTTTTCAGGGCAGACCTCACCTGCAGACTTGCCTGTTATCACACATGGCTGGATTATCAGTGTCCCACGGTGAAAACACCTTCTCCTGGGTGTTGTTGTTGTTGTTCCTGCCTTTATGACTGTAGCGAGACCTGTTGTCCTCATGATATTGGGCCTGTTCCTCCCACTGCCGCACATCCCTGTTAAGAAAAAATCAATTTAAAACCACACATCAGTATTTTAAATATTCAAATGACAGAGGTATATAAAACAAGACAAAGGATACAAAATAGAAAATACACAGTGGTGAGATCAATAGCAACAGAGTTAACATGTAAACAGCAAAAAAGGCTAATATATATTAGCCTGGGATATGATTAAGTCATGGAACATAATAAAAAACATTTTCAACGATTCAAAGAAAGGGTTTTTTCTTGTTTCGTGCCACATTATTCATCTCACGATCCCACAGATTATTCTTGTAACCTTTTGAAGGTGGCCTAACCATCATGGTGGGAACTGTTCAACTAACTAAATGTAGAAAAGTAGTTAAAAATCCACTTCAGCCTCAAATGCTACTTATGAACGATGCATCAGTACTCATTATCTAATAATGTAATGCAATATCATCAGGCACAGGGCATTTTAGAGTACTTTTTCCTGAATATGTAAGATTGAGTCAGAATTTAAGTTCAAGACTGTTAAAAACTTCAAAAAATGATTATCAACAGAACATTAGGAGGTAACAACTATGGCATTATGTAGATACTGCAAAGAATCAACATGCTAAATTATTAGCTTCGGCTATTCTTTTTTGTAATACTGCTTGTGCCTCCAGAGGCCATAGTGAGTCACTGCAGTGTCTAGTCTGCCCTCAGTCTAACATGAAGATGAAGGAGCAGAGAACCAGACATTGCGGAGGGACAGAGTTGCTGCTAGGTGACAGCAGCCTGGAGGAACTCAATGAAAAGACGGCAGTGGCTGAGACAGAGCTTCTCGAGGAATAAACACCTGGAGTCACACCAGATTGTGCTCTGATCTGTAGGTGTTTACCGGCAGGAGGGAGGGAGCTCACTTTTTAAACTTTTGGGATTAAAAAGTTGATTTATGTTCACTCTCGGTGGAGACATCCAGAGTTGTTATTGTAGCTGTCTCTCCCAGAGCTCCATGATACTACTTCATATTCATAGAAAACCAAACAGAAAACAAGATTGCTTGGAGAAACATCTTGGTAAGTGCTGAAAATATGTGTCTGTTACATGATTCTACCTTTACTGTATTATGAACTATATACGAGTTATATAGCTCTTATTGATCCAAACTGGGTTCAGAAAACAAGCACTTCAAAAGTTGTTTGCTTGTCGTCTTGCACACAGACCTGACAAAGCATGAACTCTTTTACAAAATCACCATCATGATGCAGTTATTTCAGTGTGCTTTTAATTAATTTACCGCAATCAAAACACAGCAGAATCTATTGATCTGGGTTCATAGTGCTGTAATGTTCATACATTGCTTGCGCGATTAAACACAAATGATCCCGGGGTCATATTGTGACCACTTGGCATTAATGTTACATTGCAAGATTTTGTTTGTCTCATGCATGCAGAAGAAGACGAAGAAGAAAATTGTGTTTGTTTATTTACAGGAAAACCCCACAGGCCGCCTCTAAGTAGGATTTTAAATGAAGGACTTTGTTTTTTTTTACATTGTGGTTATTCTTACACCGCTGTTTGCTTCTCGCTCACCTCTCCTCCTTTTTCCTTTTGTCCTCCTTGATGCAGTCGAGCAAACAGCAGGTGATGAAGGCCATGGACATGAGGAAGATTATGGCCGAGCTTACAATGGACGCCAGCACGGCCACGCGGAAACCATAGTCCTCATAGGGAGCCAGAGCTGCAGCATGAGAGAGAAAAAAGACTATTGACTGATTTATCATTTATATCTCCATTATAACTCCATTCATCACGCTCCAGAATCTATGTCTAACAATACCTAATCAGACTTCAGTATCAAACATAACACTGCCAGAGCTTTGACTTTGATAAAGTACACCACATTACACCAAGTCTTTCATTGTCATTAATCAGAGCAAAACTGGCAGAAATGAAGTCATTTTGCAACATTTGCGTGCCAGCTCATCATGGAAAGGACAATAAAACATAAATTCCATTACATACACATCTGACGGCTACTTCACTCCCATGATGATTGATCCTGAAACTTCATTAAAATTGTGCTCTCATTTTTTTCCACTCACTCGCCAACAACACACTGTGCACCTGCTTAAAATGGTCGCTCTCTGTCTGCATTAGCATTAATATTCTCCTTAAATGAGCTTTATCCCCGAGCAAGAAATGATTTTCTCTCGAATGTATTTCTCAAATGTTTCAGAGCATTAATTAGTCCAAGCCAACTAATACCTTAAGCGTCTTCACATTGCCCTTAGCCACAATGCCTATCACATAATGTTTAATATATATTCCATCTTTTCAGAATAATGAGCTGACAGACAGTTTTGCAGTCGCTGCAGTTATTCCAGTAAAAGCATTAGAAACATTTAATCTGCACACAAACACATTTCATATAAAGTGTATGAACAATTGGATTCATAGAGAAACATCCCCCCTGGCTACGAGTAGGC
This sequence comes from Miichthys miiuy, assembly GCA_036365135.1. Classification (NCBI taxonomy): domain Eukaryota; kingdom Metazoa; phylum Chordata; class Actinopteri; family Sciaenidae; genus Miichthys; species Miichthys miiuy. The sequence continues at coordinate 11,535,829 of CM071606.1, read as the reverse complement.
GACTCCTGCCAGTGAGAGTGCCATTCTTTCTGTGTTAACTGTCATGTCTGGGTCTCAGTTTCTACTTACGTTTACAGTAGATTTCACCCACCCAGTGGGTGCTGTTGGTATCCATGACACACTTCAGCTCTCTTCCAACCACTTTGTGCTTATCTGGGCACTGAAGGGCAATGACTGTGCCCACATTGGTGCCATTGCCCTGGATGATCTTCTGGGTACCCAGGGCTGGCAGGGGCATGGGTGTGCATTGAGCCTGGGACTGACCTAAAAGAAAGAGTGTGTGCATCAAAAACATTGGTTTTCTGATACTCCCAAAGCTTGAACGCATGTATAATTCATGTATCTTCAAAAGAAAATTCAAAGAGAATTCAAAAAGTAGCACAACAACTATTCAGGGGCGAAGAGAAGAAAGAAAGAACGAAGAATGAAACACTGCAGATGAGATTCAGTGTGGAATGGGACAGCCATTCCACAGCTATCAGTGCTGAACCCCTGTAGGGCTGCACAAGACTGCGTGACAAAACACTGCTCCCCTGTAACAGCCGGGCGCCGTGCTGCATCGAATTCTAACGGTATCAAAGCAGGAAACGTGATAAATCATTAAACAAAAGGCCTGCAAGGCTGGTGGAAACACACAGGCCATCTGGAGCCATGCTAAACAACCGGTTATCGTACAGCACAGAGGAGTATTACAGGAGGGGTGGATTCTCACTGTGTCGTCTCAGTATGCCAGCAGTCTGCTGCAATCAACCTACAACATAAGGATATCACTTCATCATGACACAAGCTGCTGGAATTCAAGTAAACACAATGACATCAACTCAGTGATTTCCAGCAAAACTGGGGAGGAGAATGTGACGAGGCCCATGAAAAGTCAAAACCATCCTGTTTACCGAGGAAAACCTGCTTCTCGTTTTCACTTTAAAACAATGGAATGTGACACAGGGGAGATTTTACAATGTTCCTCTTTGTAACTATGACATGTGAGGAAAATATTCAGGAATGTAAGAAAAAGAAGAAGGGTCTGTGCACTTCCACTTCACCACAAGGGGCGTCAAGCCAAATCACAACAAAGTTGAGAAAGAAAGAAAGAAAGAAAGAAAGAAAGAAAGAAAGAAAGAAAGAAAGAAAGAAAGAAAGAAAGAAAGAGTTATTATTAGATAATTACTCATGCTTCTGATCTAATTTTGCACTGACACTGGGTCAGATAGATACTCATCTGAGCCGCGTTAGCATCATCTCTATATTCAAGTTTATGTAACACGTACACACTTCACTGCTGATAAGTACAGAGCATTACTTTTATATAACGTGTGTGCGTGCGAGGTGGCCAGCTGTTCATCGGTGCAAGGTGTTTCTGATGTGAAACCAGTGGCGTCAACTCCCTTTTTTTTTTAACTTCCTCTTTGTTTTTTTGTTTTTCTAAGAGAGATAGTAATTCTGAGGCGTGCACGAAGTTCATTTAAATGTCCCTTCAAGGAACTTATTGCATGATGTAAAGTGTATTTATGAATGCAAGTTTTATTCTCAGAAATGAGCACACACCCAGCGATTAAATAGAATCTGCAAATGCACCGCACTATATACCTTAACTATTAATCCAACAGCAACTGTTAGGGAGCTGCAAGTGCTCTAAGTCCCCAAAGAGACAAGCACAAGCGGAAATGTAATGTAGGTCTAACATTGAGGTAACGCACAAACATATTAAACCTCTACAAATGTTCTCTTTATATTTTGGGGCCAGTGTTTGAATAAAAATGTACAATTTTACAAAACAGGCCTTCATGTTAAGATTAGAACTGCAACACGCGCAAAGTGCCAAAAACAAACCTCCGTCCCACACACATCCTACACTCTTAACTCGAGTATGAATGAAAACACCGTTTGGTTTTAATCCCAGTCTGTTTTACCTGATTTATTCCGGTCACGCCTGTCATCTCTGTTTGAATTATCAGTTCTGGAAACATCTGCTATTGAAGCTGTTGCCGCTGACATGGTGCTGACAGACAGACGCCCCACAGTCCGCTCTTTGGTTGTGCGTAAAGACTGCGCAATGGTGCTCCTCTGCGCCAGGTACGGGGTAAACAATCCCTTAGCTGGAGTCGCGCGATTTTGTTCGTCTCTCTACCTCCTAGTGAACAGCTTGTCTTCCACAGAGTCCTCCCACAATGCTTCCTCACCGCATCATTCACTTCTTCTAATGCGCGATTTGGACAGCGCGCCGTGGTTACAGTCGCGCAAGCGGATGAGCCCTCGAGACGACGGAGAGAGATGAAGTGTTCGGTCGAGACCTTGTCGACCAAAGCAAAAATGACTTTGGGGATTACTCCAGGTCAAGTTGAATATCAGAGCTGCGCTCTGTGGGCTGGGCAGCGACGAGTAACTACATCAGCAATGAACCGCTCTTTGCTGGCAGGATGTCGCACCGCCGTTCTGTTTGAGCCTATCAGGATGTGGTGCTTCAGCCTGGGTCGAAAATGTGCAAAACATACATAGTCAGTGACGTAGAGCTCATCTTTAAGGAAGAGATGTATGGTTGTGTTTGCCATTGCACAGACACAGGCCAGCTTGTGTGGCTGAGAGAGTGTTTCACATTAAAAAAACACAAACAGCTTGGTTTATAAAGAACTTTTGGTTCTACAGCAGTAGGAGACACAGGATGTTCAGTGAAATAATGTTGGCACCAATCACTAACCCATCATTTCTTCACCTGTGTCTGATAACATCTCAGACAGTGCTTTCACTTCCCTCTCTGCGCCTCATTGTGTCACATGTTGGTTAGGTGTGGCGTAGACATGAACAACATGAATTGTTTGACTGTGTTTCACTACACTGTTTACTAACATTCGACATCAGTGTGCTCACAGCATAAATACTGAGCAAACAGCTCTGACTGGGGCTCCGTTATGAAATGAATAACCATGGATGGTTGCTATGTGGAAATGTACTGATGAGGATGTGCAGCTATGAATTAGACAAACATAATTTCAAATGTTTGAAATGATACATATGCACATATGCATAAATATCACAGAACACAAAAACCAAACAAAAACTACACGAAGGTTCCTGTTTTCACTTTTCATTCTCACCTGAAAGCAGCATTTCCCTCTTATCCAAACTCCACGTTAGTCTCATTGAGGATTCTGGGCATGTATGAGACTGTTTCTGCTGTGGGTGATAAGTGTCTCCACAGGCGCAGCCCTGTTCACCTGAGCACCCCCCCCCACACACACACACACACACACACCACCCCAGACACACTGGGAGCCTCTGTTCAGACAGCAGCTTGCCTCATCATTCATGAATACATTAGCATAGCTGATTAAAAGTGTTCATCCTCGAGACTTAAGGACTATGTTAATTCTCAAGGGTTATGTTCATAACTGTCTTAAAATATGCTGTTTATTGTACTCTCCATGTTATGGAGTAACACAGAACTTGCTTGGACAAACGTGCATCGTTACTTAAGTGCAAATTCAAAACATTTTACTTAAATGTTTCCATTTTATGCAGTTTTATACTCCACTACATTTCACGGGCAAATATTGTACTTTTTAATCCACAACATATGTCCATTATTTGTCCCATTAAATCAGAATTTTTCTGATAAACTAAAGGGCTGAATGTTTTTTACAAGTTGAAAGAAAATGCCTACATCTTACATTAAATAAAGCATTTAAAATCCCTGTTGGATTAGTTGTAAAACACATTGTTGCAAAGCTGAAAACAGCTGTTTCTTTGAGCTCATGAAAACTTGACTTTCTAGAGATACATAGTTATCACATTTCAGACACTTATAATGATCTTAAACAATATGATGCAGGGCTGTATATTAAACTAACAATTGGTATATGAAGTAGTTAGCACAACTTGAAACAACAGCAGTAAAACCGTGGGACGTGTATCAGAAGGAAATGAGCAGGAGTACAGGGGGTCAAAGAGACTTTGTCGACCTTGACTCAAACGGCAGCAAGGCGAAGGAGATGTTGATTGACTTCAGGAGGAAGACACCTCAGACCACACCGGTGAACATTCAGGGATTGGATATCTAGATGGTGGGAGTGTGCAAATACCTGTTTGTTCACCTTAACAATAAACTGGACTGATCGGACAACACAGACATCCTGTACAAAAAGAGCCAAAGTCGTCTCCACTTGAGGAGGAGAGAGAGGTCCTTTAGAGTGTGCAGGACTCTGTTAGGAACTTTTTATAACACTGTGGTGGTATGTGTATTATTCTATGCAGTCGTTTGCTGGGGAGGGACAGGGAAAGACTCAACAAACTGGTCAAGAGTGGCCAGCTCTCTCGTGGATTGTCCCCTAAGACTTTGCTACTTTAAGTAAAATATTTGAATACTTCCTCCACCACTGATTGTTTCCACAGTCTCCTCATCAGTCAGCATCAGTAGACATGGCACAAGTCTCCAACAATTCAACTGTATTTGTGCAAATCTGGAAGAGAGGCTTGAGTTTAGCTCCCAATGTCACTTTGTTTTTATGCGTCACATATTGAATTTTAATGAAGATATAGTTGAAAGTGAGCCAAATCTCAGAATTTGTGTCTCTCCGTTACATAAACTCTTCTTATTAAATTTCATTAATACTGAATGTCTGAATTCAGAATATTTTACATAACCTTTAGAGGCAGACAAAGAGGAGGACGATAGAGGAAGAGACACAGTGGATGAGGACATTTTGAGAAATTAGTCTGCTTAAAGTATTCAAGTTTTCTCTTCTGATTTCGAGGTGGTTGCTACAGCAACAGTTAATGTGGTCTGGCATAGCCTCAGCAGATATAGTTTGGACTCTCAGTGCCTTCCACTTTACTCTCCGCCCAGGCTTGTGTGCTCTGTACTGTGCTGTGCAATCCAAAAGACAACCAGACGGCTTGCTAATGAAGCCCAGGACAGTCAATAATGCCTCTTTTACTGTACTAAAAATAAATAAAACTGATATTGAGTATTTCGCCTGCCATGTGGTACCTCTGCCAAAAACAAAAAAGGCAGAAAAGGAGAAGGAGAAAAGCAAAAATAGACAATGAAATATTCACTTGACCAAAAGGAAATGCTCTCCGGCTGTTGCTAATTTATTATTAATCTGATCTGACAAGACAGACAGAGAAAGGTGAAGGCAGGTGAGACTGGTCAGCTCAGAGTGTCCGCACTGCCCCTGACACAGTGTGGCACAGTGGCTCTGCCGTGGGAGGAACCACTCCATCATGCAGGTAATTAAGCAGAGCAGGAGGGGCACAATCTCCCACTGCCAACTGCCTCGTCAACGCTGCTGCTCGAACCAGGCCACATATGGCTGGAGGTCTGGGTGGAGGAGACTGAAGGTGCCCTCTCTGAAGTGTCCTTGGTTAGTTCCTAAAGTGATAAAACAAACATCCAGTGAGATTTTAATGTTAATTGCTTGATCGCCCGGCACTAGCCGCAGGGCTGTTTTCTAATTTAAAGGCTTCTTCTATAAAATGGTCGAAGAGTGAGAGAGTGTTTGTTGATTGCAAATAAACTCCACTGCTGCTCACAACACAACTGAAACATGGTGATTTTAAAAATAGAGTGCTTAAGAATTAAATACTTCCAAGAAACCATTTAATGTTAATGTCAGAGTATTATTAAGCTCTGTATTGTCAGGGAAATGCATATGATGGAAAAGTAGAGACCACTTCCAAACACCCTTATTCTCCCTCTCTCTCTTTCTCTCCCTCTCTCACGCACACACACACATACACCTGGTGATCTGTCCATAAAGTCATTAATGCTCCTTTCTCTGTCTTCTGTGTCTCTAATCTCTGAACAAATCACTTGTTCGGGCTGGATTGTGGCCATCAGCGACTGGGCCGCTCCATAAATCTGCACTTGCGTGCACTCACTGGGACAAAGTGAGAAACAGAAAAGAGAGGAGATGGGAGACGGGTGACAGGTAAGAGAAATGAGAGTTTAACAGGAAATTGAGTTGATCGAGGATTTCTTTGCCACAGTGCCACTACAGACGTGCACAGCTTGCAAGGCACAGGCTGCAGATGCACAGCAGAAACCATAAAGGATGAGGGGCTGTAGTGCTGTGGTTGGGGGGGGGGGATTTGAGTCAGTTAAGCATACTTTTTTGTATCAGCATGCACATTTATTTTAAAGTCCATAAGCTCTCTCTAATGCAGATTTTTGTATCCAGATGGTGATTTCAAGTGGATAATATATAGAGCATTTTATGTAGGAGGCACTAAAATAAATAGCCTTTTTGAGTGGTTGAACTGAATCTGTTTTTGGTACTGACACAAAAGAAACAAGCAGAAAACAGCCATGCTGTTGAGCTCAATGCTAATGTCAGCATGTCATGCTCATGTTAGCATGCTACCTATAGCTACTTGCTAAGTAGCAATTAAATATAGCGCAACATTTTTGACCTGATAGGGGCACTAGATGAAGTTAATAGATCATCAGTTTGTTGCTACAGTTCATCCTGATAGGAGAATGAATGTTTGGACTTAATTTCATATAAATCCATCCAAAAGTTATCGAGACATTTTGCTCAAAATCACAAATTTTAACCTCATGACTGGGCAAAGTCAGTGAGAGTGGGAGACACGAAAGACTAGACCAAAGTTCATGGCATTGCATCTAATATTTGCAGAGATATTTCAGCTTACACCGCACGGGTTGACAGACCAAAATTTTTGTCTATCATGGCTTAAAATGTAAATATTGTACTGAAACACTGAAGAGAAATTCTCATATTTGACACCCGTCACAGGGTGGTAAGAGTGACCAGTCAGCTGTTATATCACGTTGCTGCAATACTTCCTTTTAATCATACAACCCTCCACCCAGAGACTCATATCCTTTCACCCCTGTCACCAGAGAAGAGGAGAAACGAACCGAGAAAAAAACAGAGACATAAGCAAAGAGGGAGAAAGTTGAGGAAAGCACAAAACATAGCAAGGGAATTGCATCAGTTTTATTGTGTCAAAGCCTTCCTGCAGGTTGCTTAAGGACTTGAATATCTAACGTAATGTAAAGCAATAGTGTGCTGAGCTGTTATTTAGCCAGAAAATATATAGAGAGCTCACTTTTCTAGAGGTTTAAAAATAAGCAGCAAAGCCCTTGGTTTCATAACAGAGAAATTAGAAATCTGCTTTTCATATTTGGGCTGCCATGCTCAGGTAGCTCCTCAGCAGTATGACCCCAGCAAACCTTTTATTAAGGAACATAATGTCCGCACAGATTTCTACACTGAACATTGAACATTGTGTCTGGGACCCGCATAGCTTTTACTAAAACCTCTTCTTACCGCTTCATTTCCAAGCTGAGTTATTGCCCAAATAGTGGCGGGATGCAGTTCTATAATAAACATTTTTGTGTATCTTAGATAAACAGTGCCTTTCGAGGTTATGTTTGTGTATGTGCACTTTGTGTTTTTGTTTAGCAGCAATTCACTTGACACTCCATTTCATATGTTATTGCCAAATGACTCATTCTCCTATGATTGTCTCTCAGTGAGCTTTAGATGTTGCTTGTTCCATGTTGCTTCACGTCATTTCACAATGTTCCATACAAGATGATGAGATGTTAGATGTTCTGTTTATTAAGATATTCAGGTCTGGTGTTTTACAACATCATTTGTTCAATGGCCCAGACTAGACAGTGTTCAGTTATTGATGGTGTTTTTGTCATTAGATGTGCTCCTTTAGACTGCAACATAATTTAATTTAGTGTAAGTGCGTAGGAGTTCACACACATTTACATATCTGTCAGAGTAAAAATAGGTGTGAAGCTCTGGAGAATGAATTAGATATTAGGTTTACTTAGGAATAAATTGAGAAATACGTCATGAAATAATGTTGTTTTGTCTTGTGGGAAGGTGCAACCAGAAAGATTTGGGGAGAGGCAATGTCAAGGTCTAGCTAATGGAACTATAGATAATACAACTCCTGTGAGGGCAGTCTGGTCATTCACTTAAATAGACCTCAAATGATCATCATCAAATCCAGCTTAAGGAGTTCTAATTAGCACATAATGATAGGATGACAAACCCTCTTCAGTGGCTGTGAACCTAAATTAGATTCCTTTTTTCTCACCTCCACTCAGTCTGTGAATGAGACAAAGATTTGAATGATGTTGTCTCTAGTGATGCATTACTAATACAGCAATTCATCTAATCTACCCTCAGATTCTGTGATTAAATATAGGATATTTACAAGTGGTGACCAGGGTGCGACATCCTACCAAGAACAAATAGTTATGATGTTTTATCTTATTTTACTTCCAGACACTTTGTTTGGTGAGCTGTAAGGAAAAAAGGTCTGATTTGCATCAACTGTAAACAGACAGTATAGCTGGGCGATGGCAAAATGCTTAATTTCGTGGGCAGAGTACAACACACGAAAAGGCAGGAAACAGTTGCAACCGCTTCCCTTACAGGAATGGAGAACTGTCTACTTGCTTCACCCAGAACACAAAGAGTTTCAGTACATTTGCATGTGGCTCTTGCTGCAGATATGACGGCTAAGTTCTGCATGATGCAACGAACCATGACTATATATGTGACCCTTTATCTAATACATCAAGCACAGCAAAAATACACTGGCTCGACATAAATTTTTTTAATTGTATGTAGTTTTTAAGTAAGTCATTCCAACTTTTGCATGGTTTAGTAAATTCTATGAGCCTTTTTTAGTCAGAAACAGCCTCAACTATACTTAAAACCACCCAACTCTCACGCGATCTTGACCACAACCTGAAACCCTGAACATCATCATTTAAAAGCTTACACTTTCCTTTGCTTTCACGTACAACTGTTCACTAGTACATTTCTGACATCAGTAATGGCTTTTTGTGCTCATTCAAAGAGTTCTGCGCCCTTGATAAATTGAGCCATTAAGGGTAGCCTTGAGGCCTCTGATAGAGGTCAGTTTGACATGTTACATTTCCACTGCGACCTTGGATCGACCTGACAACCTTGGTCAGCTGTTACTGCCTCAGCCTCATATAAAGAACTAAAGGCAAGAAAGAAAGGTGTGAGACAGATGTGTGTAAAAGTATACGGTGGGAAAACACCTACTCAGAAAACAAGAAGACAAACCTCCTGAGATAAACCTAAGTCGTCACTCGACTGAACAAGTAATTCTACTGATGAGAAAACAGCTGCTCGGGTATATTTTCAAAGAAAAAGAAGTCAAAGATTAGTTGGACAGAAATCCACCACAGAAAACTGAGTTTTCTAGGGGAGGACTCTGGAGAAATGATGAGAGGCTTATCTCAGCTCAGCGTGGTCTCCCTCCTGCAGTATAGACACAGTACCCACCCTGCTCTACTCTGTTCTAGATGTACAGCATGTAAAACTATGACAGAAGGAAACAGTCAGCAGTTTGCTCACTATCTCTGCACCATAGCTCACAGCTCTACAGACACACGCCTTCCAATTCATCATTTTGACACTTAGCGTTGACTTGCTAAATAAAGAAGTCATGGTTCATACCACCTATCAATAGTTGTCCTCTGTCCTTTCTTTTTTGTTAAACTAAATGGACATCAATAGCTACAAAAACAAGTGTGATATGCCCAAAGTAGAGACAAAACATTGGAAGGGAGGGACGATGAGACTGAATTAAATTTAAAATTGTAGAAAAATACACCCTCTCCACGTCTTCTTTTATATGCACAGGCATTGCATTATGAGCCATTATTCAGATACCCAGTCATTTATGTGAATCATTTTTTCCCATAATTTATATCTTAGTTTCATTTTGTTCTGTCTTTTGACGTTCTGCTGATGTTGAATGTGAAGAAGCACCAACCACTACACACTCTATATGCAAACACCCACACAGATCACCAGCAAAGACCAAAACCTGTGTGTTTGAAACTACTTGAACAGCACATTTCCTGCTATGAAACTGAGCTGAGTTATACTGCACAGCTGTGGTTCTCTGGAATCAATATTTTCTGATTGATCAGACTGAAACAGCGGCCATGATATGACCATTAAGTGCTCTGCCTGTATTCCTTTGAAATGATGAAATGCGCTTCTCATAAGTCACCACAGTACAGTGACTTTCTGTTCTCATGGTGACAGCTGGCTATACTGCTGCACACAGCAGGCAACGTGCTTTTTTTAACCAAAAAAAAAAAAAGAGAGACACAGTGTACTCGACTTCATGTCAGTGAAGGCTAACTGCTTAAACTTGCAGTTCCTATATTGTTCAGCAGTTTGAATCTTCATCAAAACACTCACATGCCATGGAAATGCACTGAACTAAAGCAACTCAGTCACAGCTGAAATGTAGACTGAAAATATGATTTCCTTTCATCAGCTATGCTAACGGCATGCCTCAAGCGATGATTATAAATATTCATGATCCCCAGAGGATGACTCCTAGTAACTTTAGTAATCCCTGGACTTTTCCTCAAGCACTGCCAGCAGATCAAACTTTATAATTATTCTGTAATTATTATTCTATATACTATACATCTACAAGATGGATTACCATAAAACTCCTCACCCTATGGATGAATTGTAATCACTTCGGTGATCATTTAACTTTTTACCTAACACAATCATCAGGCCAAATCTTTGGTTTTATTCGAATAAATGATATTCCATCAGCCTCATTTGTGCTTTTGTGTTCGGTCTCAATTATCAAATGTCAGCATGCATGCAAAACTTTATTTTAATATTTTCACCAGGGTAATGTTAACATGCTGTTGTTTTTGGCTGTACTGAGCCGCTAACAAGGCAATAGCTGTGTTGTTTTATAAATGAACATTTGTTTTTTTGCCTCCTGCTATTTTGGTGCAAAGCAGATGGAATATAGTGAATATGAAACCCCACTAACATCATTTCCAGTCATGAATAAAACACAATGAAGTGAAAGCTAGAAGTGAATATGAAATAAAAAGAAATGCAACCAAAACCACAATATAGCAGATGACACGTACACATGCGCACAGGAACCAAACACATACAATATATGCTACATGATCATTAATCCTCTTACATCCTGTAAGCACGTTAAATCAAATATCTGCTGGCATTATTGCATATGCTGGTTCGTGGAGTATAATTGAAGTATAATATGTGTGTGTGTTTAATAAAAGGACAAGAAAAAGAGAGACACATTTGCAGACAGAAACTCATGACACGTGTAGATCTTGTTGGACAGCGTGGTACTGAATGAATCACAACGTCTCGTTTATTGATGATATGCTTGACTGCTTTTCCACTGTGCACAATCCATGTTTAAAAACACTCAATGCTGACTCTGCTCACTTACAGTACGACAAGAATGAATTCTGGAGCATAAAAAGAGGGACAGGGCCTAAGATTTCATAGCACGGTACATAAATATGGGTGAGTTTACATGCACAAACAGATCCAATGACGAGTTTTTTTTTTTTTTTGTTTTTTTTGCTACATTTGCTTAAAGGCTGGTGCTGAAAGGAGCAGGACATGAGGGGGAGGAGGGGGCAAGGCAGAATAAACAGTTTTACAGTACAGTACTTGGTTTCCATCACATTACCAAAGGGAGAAAAGCAGGTTCGTATGCCAAGAGAGAGAACTACATGGAGAGGATTTATTAAGTATGTATACAAGTGGAGATATTGAGGGACTGAACCTGCAGCAAAGGGTCAGAGTTCAGGCCACGTGATCCCATTCTGGCTGGGTGCTCTCATCTGGACGAGAGAGGAAATGTGGTGGATGAGACTCAGATGAGAGGTCTCAGAGTCCACGGACAATGATCGTAGGGAGTTATTACCAATATAGCAGAGAGAAATATGAGGAGAGGGTCTAACAGTGGGAGCATCAGGTGGCCAGCCACAAGCGTACACACATATCTGTGTCTTTTTAAGTTAAAATGTCTTTTTTTCTTCGTTTCCTTACATCGCACTATAGTATACATACTGTACAATACCCACTGAACTGCCACTGTTTCCCCAGCAGGAGTGAAGAGAACAGAGAGGTGGCGCAGGTTTCTTACACTAACATTCAATACTTAATAAACACAGGGAGGGGGGACTCACACTCAAAACACACACATACATACTTTCGCACAAATGGAGAGACACATAAGATTTAATGCTTCACAACACAGTCTCATAATGTACAAGAAAGTTCATCTTTTTTTAAAAAAAAACAAAACAACAAATCATACAGAAACCTTCTTCAGCTATATTACAAATAAAACATTTAATCCTCTCCGGCTGTTAAGAACACTGAGAGAAATAAAATATCCTAACCACACATACATACAGTGGCGTTGGTGGCTTGATAGCATAGTCCTTCTTGTTTTTGTGTGTGTGTCCGAGAGAGACAGAAAGATGGAGAGAAGAAGAAGAAGAAGAAGTAGCCATGTGGTCATGAGGATAAGATTGAAGTGGCATAGGAAGGATTGAGTGGTCCTTTCAAAAGGGAAAGAAACAAAACAAAAAGTGCCAAGGTAAAGTGAATTCAAGTAATGTGTGCTCTATACACAGGAGAGGAAGGGAAGGAGGAAGGGGGGGGCGAGTCCTGTGTGGCTCCAACGTGCCCACTACTGGCTCTTCCTGTGTTCAGTCACGCTCGTTGATGCGTCCGTGGGCGTTTCTCCGCGCGCAGCTTTGGAGAGGACTTCCACCCACTTGGCCTGAAGTTCAGCATCTTGGGCACTTAAGAGCAAAGTTTGCTGGGTGTGACTGAGCCGCAGCGCCTGTTTGACCTCCGACTTCTCGCCGCGGTGGCGATACCACACTCACTTCGAACCCAGGGAGAGGCACCACCCGCGCCCCCTTGGAGTCCTGCAGAAATTAGAGAAAAATGAGCCATAAGTAGTAGAAATCTGGTAGCATCTCTTTTGAACTGTCAGTACAGCAAGTGACAGCTTGTCTCTCCAGTTGCAGGAGAATATATTCCACACCATGTATAGTAAAGCCTCTCCCTTCCCCCTCTTTCTTTCTGTATAATCAGGAAATGCTCATCCAACTCCCATTAATCCTAATCTTTGGAATGGCAGCTTTCTGCAGTGGGATTGGAATATTAGTCTTGGAAATGAAACCAGTGAAGGCTTTAACAGGCTGACCCCCCTTCTGGGCCATCCGCTTTGAATGATCACAATCTCTCTTTCCAAACATGATTGCTCTGGGAAGCTTTTAATTTTTATCATGTAAACTACTCGTTATATGTGTCTCATTGGGATGTTCGGAGCAGATTTGTTGCTACACACTGAGCCGAGATTTCAAGGATCTGTTGTAAATCCAAAGATTTGCTTCGCCTGGTCAGTACAAACTAAAACCTAGTCACACAGTGGAGCGGCGTCAATGACAGCAGCAGCAACAGCAGCTATACCTGAGCTCAGATTCAGGACAACCAAATCCTCCTGGCCCAAATCTACAGAGCACAGACAGTGTACAGACGGGCTGGCACAGGCAGGATTGGATAGATCTGATTTACACATACTCACTGCGGGGCACAGGTGCTCTGCTGTACCAATATCCTGCTTCAGGCAGGACGTACTGTATATTAAGGCCAGAGGCACAATGTCTGTCTGTGCAATGTCTACTGCCCTTTATTTATTACAATTCCCAAGTTAACAGGGAAACCACGTGTGAGAGAATCTATGCATTGCAAGTGATGATAACTGTGAGTAAAAGAAATAAAGGATGGAGTGCTTAACATTTATAATCCCTGATGAGTGTATTGTGTAACTGACAGCATCTCCAGTGTGTGTGTGTGTGTGTTAAATTCTTACCTGTCCACTGCTCTGCAAGTACAGCACAAGTGGCTCAGTCTTGGTCACAGCCACCCACATCTTGGTCCAGCTCTTCCCTTTATCCTGCACTTGAAGGTGACCACATAGCAGACAGTTCTCTCCGGACAGAGATGTCTGTCTCTGAAAAGACACGATAATATAGAAAATTATATAAAAGAGGCCAATCACGGTAATATGTGAAAACCTTCACTGTAGGGCTATTTGGCAGACCAGTGGTCTGAATATTGGACTTTGTTTTCCCATATAAATCACTTTGTAACCCTGTAAAAAACAATATTATTATTGATTGATTGATTTTTATTAGCTTTTAATTGAAATCCATATGCATCATATTTGGGGGATTTGATGAACAACTGACAGAGCAGATCTTCCACTGTTCACCCTTATGTAAGGACAATGTAGGACACGGTAAGATTGGCACATGGACAGGTGTTCAAGCTCCTGCTGCCCCTTTTCTAACCCTTGTATGGCCTACAGCTCCCCCATGTGGTGACTAATTTCACTGCAGAGGAGCCCCCCCCCCCATGGACTGCAGCCTGAATGAACTGTGAGAATCTCGGGAGGATTTCAACGACAACACATATGAATAATGCTTGTCTGCTTTCTTTTAGCATAACCAGAGTAGACCGTTCGTTCATCCACGTGAAAGTCCCAGACGGGCACAAACACCTGAAGCAGGCAGACTGTTGAGTCAGCTGAGATGGCTGGTACTCCTTAAGCTAAGATCTGATTATAATATGAGTCATCAAAGATGGATTAGTTGATCTTTCAATGTGAATCTGTGTAAGTACATGAATACACACGTGTATAATGTGTGTGTGCAGCGATTTCAGACAACACAGTGACTGTAGTATTCAGCAGAGACTTCATAAATACATTACTGTGCTTCTTTCTTTTTCTTGCCAGCAGTGCAGTCTGGCTGCTAAACCCCGGTTGACATTGACTGCTGGTATACTGGGAGACTTGGATCTCTTTGGACTGGCATGAATCAAGGCAGAAAAATAAACTATTATGCACATTCTGCTAAATTTTGTGTGTGTGTGTTCTTGTTATTGTTTGTCTGTCCAAGTGTGTGTCTCACCTCAGGCACAGCTTTTCTTTTCTGTTCACTAACGCCCAGATTGTCCAGGAAACAGTCCGGGCACACTCGGCTTGTTTTGTTGTCCAAGGTCTTTGAACACTTTGCACAGATGGCCTGCAGAAGGACAGATAGAGAGAGAGAGAAAGAGAAAGAGGGAGACTGTGTGTGAGAGGCTGCTCCGTTCTTAACAGTTAATTGTCCGAAAGAAATTTTCCACTTGTTCCCTTGACTTCTGTCTCCATCCCCTCATTTCTAAATCCTATCAAACAGTGCCCAGATTTCTCTCGTTCCATCTGTGCTCACCGCTCCGCAGGTCTTGCAGTGGTGTTTGCGCTTGGTGAAGTTAAAGCTCTCGTTGCAGCCTTTACACGTTTGCTTCTCTTTCTCCTTTTTCCTGGAACTCTTCTGGAAAATATAAAAAAAAACAAAAACACAGGATGTGTCAAGGTCTTCAGACTGTTCAGTTTCAGCACAACTGAACCAAAAGGAATGTCTGACGGCTTGTCTTGCTTCATGCAGTCTTCCATTTCTTCGTTCTATTAACAAAGACAGACACTATCCTTCACAGCAGTGCAGGCTGTCAGATTGTGATTATAAATGTATTGTGAGACGTAGAGTGAAATTCTTTTTACACAGATAACACGAGAGCAGCAGATTGGTCAACAAGGACAAAGCAAAAAGTTTTTCCTTTCTTAAACGAGAGAAACAGATTGATCCATTTGTACTGTGTATTGTCGACTAACCAATCATGGACACAGCCTGACCTTTACAGGAAAAGCTGCCAAATCATTCAAGCTCATTTTTTTTCTGTTTTATTAATAAAGCAGCATTCTTGCAGTTTCAAGCTTCCAGTTTTACATTAAAACCCCATATACACTCACAATGTTTTTATTTGATAAGTTCTCACGGTACAGTTTGACCGAAATTCTTGTGGTGAAATTTACTTTCACAGTGTGGCCAAAAGTACGGGGGAAAGGAAATACTGTGGGCTGGGTCATAAACATACACTGCAGGAGCTAGCATGGTCAGCAGGCTAACAACAGCAGTCCACAGAGTTGTTAATTATTTATTTTAACATTTAACTGTTATTAACTTCTGGGCTGACCGGAAGCAAATGTATCTTGCTTTGTTTCACAAATAAATGAATGACGAGCAAATGTCAGCCATCAGGACTGTGCAGGCGTCTACAGACTGTGATCGACCGACATCGCCTTCACTGCCCTTGTTAATTTTCTTGCACCTATTAAGGCAGGACAACTTAGCCCTTATCAACCTTATTTGTTCATGGACTTAACTGCCAGAAAAAGCCCTGGCTAACTTTACATTCAAACATTAATCGAAAACTCCTGGGCAGGTATGCAAAGCCTCTAAAACCATCATCAGGAGCAGGTAAAGGTGTCGGCTAATAAATACCAGGTATGCTGCCTGATTGCATAAATTATAGTGACGATATCACACGACAACCCTGCTTATAGAACAACACACATCAAACGCGCAACACCATGTGAACAACTTTGGTTCCTTAGAAGCTTTTGGATCTATTTAAAGGTTTCAAGGTTTATCATCATCAGACTGATGCAAATGAACAATCATCTAGCAAATGTGGCACCTTTACCTGCTCCAGATGATGGTTTTTAAAGTAAAAGCAAAGCTTGTATATACATCCTCTGCAAGCACACACTTAACTCCGTAATTACATTTCATGCAGTCTTTTTGCAGCTTTCAGGAAATTAAGTAGAAAATGGAAATAAAATGCAAATGAGCTGTTGATTATGCACTAGGTGTAAGTTACAAAAAGGTACAGAGTACATGCATTGCAAATTGTATTTTCACACACATTTAACGTGACGTTAAAATAAACAGATATATTCACAGATATTCATTAAATAACCCATAAAATAATGAGCCTCAAGGGCAAATTAGGATTACCAAAAGCCCTGAGCTCCAGACCCTCAGGGAACCTGAAGGCTTTAGATTCAACATGTGGCAATTTGTTAATGGTAAATATGATTAATTGCAAATCAGTTTGATAATGTGTGACTGAGTGCACAATTGAAGTACACTATAAAGCTAAGTCATAGAGGTTTAAGCTGACACCTGCGTTAGAAAACCAAGAGGGGCCCACAGCTAATTTCTGCCCTAATTTATAATCTAATAACACACCATGTAATCCAGTAATCGTTTTGCTTACCATACGCATGCCAGGTGACAAAAAGAGCCATTTCTATGTGTGTGTATATATATATTTATAAAAAATAGTATCTTACCCTTTCATGCAATCTTTCACCATCTGAGTCGATGGATGTGCTGCACCAGGGACCCTGAGAAGAAATAAGACACATAGTGAGCACCAACATCTTCTGCCTGCAACCAGATATCTCTACCACTAGGTGTCAGTCTGGGCCTTGTGATCCAGCCTCTGTGTCAAGTTACATTTGGCCAGTGTCCAGCTCCAACCGGCCCAAAGTGGGTCAAAAACAGATCCATAAGAGTTTTGTATACACTTTGACTTGGGCTTTCCCTATTAGGTCATGAGAGCGTTCTGGGAGAAGAGACTCACAGACGCTACGTGTGCAACCGTCAAGGAAAGAAAAGAAAGAGCTTTTTTATGTGTGTGTTTTGTGTGTATGATAGTGAGCACATCCATAGATGGCGTGCTGTTTGAGCTGACAAAAACCAGACTATGACAAACTCATTTGGTGTCCCACTAGGCCGCCGTGATTCATCGCACAGGGTGACACCGCTGATTGATTTACTGACTGATGAACTGATGACTGATTGAGGGAGAGTGAGACTGACCGGTGACTCTGGGACGTGGTCATCTTCCCGGGAGAAGGAGCTGTTGAAAGCTTTGTTGAACGTTTCGCTGTTTTGTTTGTGTCGTTCGATTGTGGACAGGATCACCTGAGAGTTAGAAAAGATTTGGAGCATGGAAGAGGAGGAGGGGTGGAAAGATCAGAGTGGAAAGTGGTGGAAAAACAAAAAGAAGAGATGGATTATTGATCAGACACGTTGACATTTTAATGCACTTGTTCTTTTTGTACTTGTCTGGAGATGAAATTGCAGAATTACAGCTTGATGTAGAAGGACCTGGTCTTATGTATCATACAGGGGCTTAGCTTATAATGATTAAAGCAACTAGAATAAGAGAAGATGAAGGGAGGTAGAAAGCTACTTTTCCTTTCCCTGCCTGAAGGGAACAAAGACATTGTCTGTGGTGTGCTGTCTGGCTTGACCACGCACAAAATAAATGACAAAATCTATGATATCACAGCTGCAAAAGCTTCATGGTCCTACTGCGACAGACTCAAGTGTCAGTAATGCGAAGAAGCTCCATTGCACTCTCTCATGCAGACTAAAAAACACACATAAAACCTCCCAAACCCTCCTCTGCCCACCCCCTCTTCCAGCCTGCAAAATGTTTTAATCAGCTTTACTCTTCTGAAATGGGCTAAATGAGCAATAATGAGGGGCTTCATTAGAGAATATAATTCCCAAACACAATGAATGAGTGTGGGGAGGAAATCTTTGCTAATTCCATTCTGCAATAAAGCAAAACTACCGAAGGCACACACCCTGAATGCTGCATGAGAGACACAGACTGTGTGCACATATGTGCGTGGGTGCAATACTACTGTATGTGAGCATGTGTGTGATCCTTGCCTGAATCCAGTCTTCTTTCTCCTCGGCAGTCCTGTAAAGCAAATAAAAGAAATATATTGAATAAACCTCAAATAGTGCAATTAGATAATCAATCCACATTGTATGTATTGTGTACATATTGAGTCATAGTGTATGAATGTGTGGATGTGTTTTTATGTATTTTCTGTTGTACAAGTATGATTAAAAATACAAATGGAGACCCCAGGAAGAGTATCTACTGTTATTAAACAGTAGCTAATGACAAACAAACAAACAAATACAAATTTTATGAGACAAAATCATAGCTGAAGTTCACAAACAAGCTTAGTTCACTAGCTATTATGTGTATCTTTGTAAAAGTAAGTTGGCAACAGCTAACAGGAGCTAACAGGAGCTAACTAGCTAAGCTGGTTATCAAGCTTAGGTTATTACTAAAAATAAAAGGGCCAGTATTAACAGCAGCAGTTTACTGGTTATTTCATTGTCATTTCCGCAGTGTTTTACATTTTAAATCTGCTTCTCAGAGAAAGACAACAACAACAAAAACACACAGCTTCTGTAGCTAACAGGAGCTAGCTAGCTAGCTTGTTGCTAGGCAGCAGGGGGCTGAAAGGTGACATGTTATGTTCTTCATACTGTCAGTGGTTATGAAAAGTGACATTATGAAATAAAAGTCACATCATAAAATAAAGTGTTACATGAGTTAAAGGAGTCAGTGGGAAAAACATCTTTTAGATGGTATTCAGGGATGTTATGGTCTATTTTTAAAAACAGACTTTCGAAAAAGAGGATTTTGAATTTTTTATAACGAAATCCTCCTCTGCTAATATAAATGTGTCACAATTTATGTTATTATATTATTCTAATATTCAACACTTCGGAGGTTGCATGGGTATTTTAAACACTGCAGCACATTTTCACATTTCATTTCAGGGTAGTTTTTCCTCTGGAGGTTGATTCATGTCTCTACCTGGCTTGCAGCTCCAGTGAACGCTGCTTGCCAATGATGGCAAACGTGTGAGGAAGGTTCTGCTTCACATTCTCCTGCACCTGAGGTCAAAAAATAGAGCACATTTGCACACACACGAATAAATAAATAAATAAATAAATGAATAAATAAAAGGCTAGAAGAGAAAACACTGGCTATCTAACAAAATGAGAAACAGGACTGCACCTCCATGCCAGCGATGTCAATCCTCTCTCTGACACTGAACTTCTGTCCCATCAGTCTGAGTTTAGGCACGCAGTATAGCACCATATTGTTGAACTAGATCAGAGACAGAAAAAAACATCACATGATCACATAAACGAATATATAACATGATATTTTTCTTATTTAACACTTCAGCCCTCTCACCAAGTAGAGGTATCGGTCTTGTGCTGTTCCATTTTTGGCTGACATCTTCTTGATATGTCCTTCTTTGATGAGTTCATTGGCTGGGTTAACTATGTCCTCTTCTCCTCCAAGCCTCTCGTAAACCTCCAGCAGCTTGTGCATCTTCTCCTGGAAACACAAGGCGACAGGAGGATGAGGACAAGAAGACATTTGAGAGTGAGAAGACAGATGGAGCTTTAAGCCAAACTCCACCAGAGGGGGTTATTTTGTTATCAGCGAAGCCTCTCATTCATTCATAGGTTTTCCAGTAAAACAGAGAGCAGGTATTATATTTCATTATCGATTCCTAAATACATTTGTCTGCTTAATTTGTTTGAAGGTTGTGGGAAATACGTGTAACATGGCCAGACAGAGGAAAGAGATGAAGAGGATGAGTGTTAAAAGTCAGGCTTCCTCTAGCTGTGAAACTCGAGGCAGGAAACAGCAACTTCCTGTCTGTACTTATTCAACACGTTCACTCCCTCAGACAAACACTTGCAGCAATGTTGCTGACTGACAGCACAGCATCAGCAACTCTTGGGTAATAGATTATCTGTTTTTTATAAAGCTCAATGAGATGGCGGAAGAGTGTTGAAATGAGCTTGGAGATGACAACAAAAGAAAACAAAAGAGTGAAGTAAGGTCTTACCATTTTCCTGATTGCTGCATTGGAATGGTTAGCTGCAGTTGAAATTAGCTCCAGTGCCTCTGTAACAAGCGTTCACACACACAAATTTAAGCATAAAATTCACAACGATAAGATCATGTCTGAATAAAACAGGCCTTCAGATTATCAGAGTTAACCTGCTTTAAATCAAGTATGTTGCTCACTGGAAAATGAGAAGTGTCAAGTGACACTAGCTACATTATACATATAAAAAACTGTCCTAACATCAAACACACTGTATGCATCAGGTTGGCTTTTAGCCCGTAAAGAGCATTGCACTAATGTCAGGGAGAACCTGTGTCAGCCATCTTAATCATGGCCTACATAAACAGAAAAGACACGCAGCCGGAGGAAATGAGGCCAAAACAACTGTGATGAACTGCTTCTCAAATGGAGTGGAGAAGAGAAAACCCTTCCAAAGACTCCAAACAACACAGTGAAGTGAAGTTAATGCTCAGGTAAATGGAAATAGGGGAGGCGGGGAGGACATCAGATTATGTAAAATGTGTTATTTGTGCGTAAAGGTGTGACACACTGATGTTAAGTGTGTCATCTGTCTCCAGGCAATGGATGAAACTACATACAGACCTAATTGAAACATCAGGGTGAAATTAAGTCATCTAACATGTGTCACTCTTATTGCTTAAAACAAAAAACAGTGGGGTTTTAATGTCTCACTCTCTGCGTCTTTCCGGTCCAGAGCGTCGTCAGGCAGCTTTTTCAGGTAGTCTTTGAGCAACAGCTCGTAGCGAGGAATCCTTTGAACCGGCTCTAGCATGTGGTGCTGCAACGTCAGGTTTCCACATACATCCTGTTTCTGATGACACAAACACAGCTTTTAAAATGTAAAGTTCAGAGAGGACAGGTGTCCACTGCAATCCTCTTAATGTGTTAAAAAAAGAATCTGCTTCCAAAACTTAAATATAGCGCTACCTAACAGACAAACAGTGGAGGTCTTAGGCAACACATACAAGCACGGGACACCTACTTGTATATTCTGGACGACACTCTTGAACTGAGAAGACCGCTGTGTCCAGGTGTTGACCAAGTCCATGGCTCGGTCAAAGTTCTTCACATATTCTCCATACATCTTCATGAACGGGGCAAGTTTCTGGAGGATGTCTCCGATACGAGGGTTGATGTCCCTACAAGGGAACACAACAAACAAATTATTTATGAAACGGTGAACTCACAAACCTTCTAAGGACAAAACATCTAAGAGTAAGCGCTACTTTTTTCAAGAACCTCAGTTTTTATATACTACAATGGGTCTATTTGATGCTGGACAGCAAAATTTTGACTGAACATTGCAGTTTTATGGCTGAGAGTTCAACACTAGTTGTGGATACTGTATGTATACTGTGATTGCCTGTAATTTGAGATTAATTTGTTATTTCTATTGAATCTATTCTTCTTATTATTGAATATACTTCAGTATTTGTTTTACTTAACTGTATTTATCTCTCTTTTGGTTGCTGTAACACTTGTATTTCCTCTCTGTTGGGTCAATACAGGATTATCTTGAGTGAGGGAAAACATGACAGCTGTATGCTGTATGGATGAGACAGTCAGCTCTTTTACAATCCTTTCTTATGTCTTATAAAGTATTTTGTTCTGGAGCTGACAAATATTCAGTACAATTCTGGTTTTGTCTTTTTATTGTAGGATCTTCTTGTTTTCACACTGATTCACTTATCTAGTCCCAAATGTAATTATTTTAAAGTATTGACATTTACCGTATCTTCCATTTAAACACTTTAAACAGAAGTTCAGCTGGTCAGTGTTTTTATTTTGCATTACAGAAAGGTCAATTACATCTTCCAAGCTTTTCCTGATAGCTGAATCAACCGGAACAATAAGTTGTGTTAGGCAATTTGCATAGATGCAAATATTACACAGTACACCGTCCTCAAAACCTGCGGGGAGAATAGGTCTCCGCACAGTTTCCGACTTAGTGAAGTGAGGTTGGTAATTAAAGGTTTGATTTAGCTGATTCAATTACATCTATTCTCCTGACATTTCACAAATACAGATTAACATTTCGAGACCAACAAAGGTTATATTATCATATGAGATATGAGACAATTCTTCAGAAGTAAGACACAAATGAAAGCTCATCAACAAATGACACTAATCTCAAAAAACTGCACAAATTAAATCTTTCTTATGAACTTGTGTGGATGTCCCTTGTGTGTGTGTGTGTGTGTGCCAGTTTTTAAGGCTTTCAATCTGAGCTAAGACATTTTAATGAGTTAGAGAAAATAATGTGTAGGGAATCATTATGTGACAGGTGATTTCCCCAAACATAGCCCTCTAGAGGAGTCATTATCTACCAAGGGTGGCTGAGGTTGGCACAATAACACGAGCTGGAGGTAAATTTACTGCTGACTGTGGAAAAAGGACAGAAACTGCCTCCATTCTGCAACTTTGACAAACAAAAACCACATAACCTAGCAACCTAAACTCACTGAAAACCTGCCGATAATGCCCTCCAATACCTCCCAGCTGTCTGAGTTTTACAGCCAACACCAACGGATTAACTGACCACTACAGAGCCAAACCTCCTCTACAATGACATCATGCTGATGCTTTTGGAAAGCCGAGTGTTCAGTGTTTATTCCTCACCATTCTCCAGTAATGCGTGTCTTGAGCTCAGGGAGCAGGAACTTGTCGTGGAAGCAGTAGATAGAGGAGATGTTGGAGAAGATCCCTGTAATGACGTCCTGAGGGATTCCAGCCTCTGTGAGCTTAGTGCAAAATACCTACAGGGGTTTTAAAAAAAACACAACATATGTGTACAAAAACTCATCCAACTTTATCCCAAACACCACCAAATCTGGCTCCTATTTATGGAGCAGGAATGTAAACAAAAATGTTGTTGTTTATCCACGCAAACTTATTCATTTTCTCCTGCTTTGGCTTCCAACAGCGTGTGACCAACAGTTAGATATGACTCAACTAAAACTTAATTGATCATGTGCCATTAAGTGAATAAACTACAAAACCTAAACTTTATGGATACCTCACTTTGGTTTGAGTTTGAGTTGAGAGTTTAGATGGAAAAACAACTGTTGACATTTGTAAATGACACGTTACGGAGGCCATTGTGACATTTTCCAATAGCTTGTTTTGTTTGACCAACCATTTAAAAGGTGAAACCAGCTAAAACCAGATAAATGACAGTAACAGTCACGGTTAGCTCGTCTCAGCATGTGAAAACAGTTGTACTATGCCCTTTGTAGACGTGGAGAAGCTTTGCGAGTCTGAGAACCCTGATGATGTCATAGTGATATCATTGGGGTTATCTCAGCTCAGAGACAAATTTATAACTCAAAGCCTGTGTTATAAACTGGAGGCATGGAGTCTAGAAGACATGGCAGGGCAGGGAGGCTCTATTGAAAGTGGTTTCTGAGCTCGACTGATACCAGGAACTAAAAGATCAGGACACCTCAGCCTCTGCTGATTGATTTTTTTTCTTGTGATTCTCGCAGCTTTATGGAAATGCAATACAGTATCACAAAATGATTTACTGATGATCAATTTTTTAGTTATTACATTTTCTGTCCATGGATTATTGATTTAATGACTAATCATTTCAGGACAATCACAAGTTTCAACGGGGAATAAAGGTTCATCTTTGAAATCAAACATAATGATGCTCCATAATTTTCGTGATAAATTGCATCAGTTTCATCATTTTTCACCAGTACCAGGTGCTGCCGTTCACGGTAACAGACTGGTACTACTGTTTCCATGGAAGCAGGTTTCGTGTGAAAGTGGTGAAACAAAAACAGGAAGTTAACTGTGAGGGTTTTCTGCCTTCAGTAGCAAACAAACCATAGCTTTTCTGTGATAGGGCAGCCGTGCATCTCCTCTACCACATGAGCTTGACAAAGAGGAAGAAGACTGAACCACCGGGAGCCAGTTCTCATCACAGACATGAGTGAACACACACAGGGGCAGAAAAAAAATACAATAACCCATTTACAAAAATGATGTAACAACAGAGAGCAGGCAATGACTTGTGACAGTAAAGAAGATGTTGATGATGATCAGGGTCTAAAGCATGACAAGGATATTGGATTTAGAGCTGAAACGATTAGTCGATTAGTAAATCGACAGAAAAGTAACAGGTAGCAATTTTGATCAATCAAGTAATGGTTTACATCAAAAATTGTTCCAGCTGCTCTCAAATGTCAATACTTACTGTCCTTCTTTGTTTTGTTTTTTTATGTTATTGCCCAAATGACCAATAGATTAATCGAGAAAATAAAAATGGAAATCAGAGGCTTGAGCTAAACTGCGCCAAACACCTTAACTCTTTATAAACTGGAGGCTTAACCAATGAGATAAAATTGCCTTGAAGGCTACAGCTTTATCTCATATGCTTCATAAATATGGATACAAATATGAGAGAACCAGATGAAGTGCTGCTTAAAACTTTACTATAGTATGTGTGTCCTGTTCATAGTGTTACTATTTATATATTGTGCAGAATAAATATGTTTTTTTAAGAGCTTTCTAATTACAAACCCAGCTAAGAGTCAGAAAACACACATCCTTAATTCACAGGGTTTAGATACAAGTGGCTAAAGAGCATGAGCACTGGGAGGACAAGACATACCCACTAATACGTGTTGTTTTAATACTCAGGTTTGTGGTGACAAAGCTGTATTTATGCTGCACATGTATAAATATAAACCACACACACACACGCAGCCAGTTTCTCACATGATCATGCTTACACTGCTCTGAGTAATCCAGTCAACAGAGGAAGGGTTGTTGTCCAGTGGCAGATTTAATCCAGCTCAGCCCTGATCTCAATCACTAAGACCACTGGCACATTTAGGAGATTGAAATTTGGACCGCAGCCATCCGAATATCTGACACACTCGCAAACACATGCAAAGGAAAAAGAGATGCACACAGAGGCACGTCGTTACCTGGTCGAGGAGGTTGAGTCTTTTCACGTAGGCCTCTTCAGTGTGGAGAAGCTCTTTGGCGATGTTCAGGAGCTTCTGAGCCTCTGAGCACTGAGGGAAACAAACAAGCAGACAGACACCAAGGGTTAGATCTGAGGCACGAAAACAAAGAAGATAAAAACAGGTGAAGAGACATCATTATTCTTTGACAAAACAATCATATGCACATTACGAGGCAATAATAGAACAGGTTTACGTCATTAACTGTAAGTCCACAGTCATGCAATTTCTAACAAGCTCAACACCAACCACAACATTATTCAACACAGCCAACCAAAACAAAATACAGTGGAAAACTATTGTCCCTCGTTGACCTTTACACTACTTCTTGTAGTCTTTTTAAAACAAAATGTATTTGTGTTTGACTGTTCACCAAATCCATGTATGGCAGTATTTGGGCAAAACATCTCTTCATATCAGTCGAACGTTACAACATCTGCTTCACTGTTCAACAGTTAATCCTCATTAGGTGGAAGGTCACTGTAGGAAAACACTGCAAACATTGAAGTGCATTTCTATGAGTAATGCCAGTAAAACATCAGTATGGATAAATACTAAAAACTGAATTAAACAGTGTTTCATGCAGATAGCCATTACAGCCAATATTTTTGTCAACAAATCCGATGAAAAAAAACAAAACCAGCAGTGTGTAAAGTCTCTCTCCAAGTACTTTCCACCTTTCCAAGCTTGTTTTTGGTTCTCGGCCAGAAGCACATTCATTCTTTAAAAGGCTAAATCATTTCCTAAAACAGCTGGGCACTTGTAGTCTTCAGGAAACATTACAGAAACCTGAGCCTTGTTAGTTACTTGTTAGTTTGATCAATTCATGTTTTTCATGGGATTTGCTGACAATAAAGAAAAACACAAAATATCAGCAGACTTCTTCTTTAACCTCTTCCACTCCCCGGCCCGACATTACTAGTTGTAGAGAGCTCAGTTTTTTAACTACAAACTCTGACATATCCATTGGCACCGTCCATGTCATGTTAGCTTGTCAGGAAGAGAAAGGGTCTCTTGACCTCTCACCTCAAGATATCTGAATGAAAATGGATTATATGATAACATGTGAGTCTCTGCTTTATGGACATGCTCACTTTATGCTATACTTTATGCAGTATAAATGCGCTATTTTCACCTACTGTATTTGAATACTGGAGCTCCTAAAGAGTACTGGCATTGCATAAGTTGGATATGACTGGACTAGATTCAGATTCAATGAGCCCAATTGTATTCATGTGTCATGATATTAGTCCCCATAGTGACATGACCTCACTGTATAAAATGAAACCACATACTAGAGACCAAGGACAATCTGAGGAGGTATGGCTTTCCTACGTATATTGACAATAACAATGTATCTGAGAAATTTCAAGAAGAGAAGTGCTTGCCATATTGCACAATTGCCGAAATAAGTCACGCTTTTAGAGATCTCCAAATTTCTTTGGTGCTCCTCGGTGTCTTGGTGTCCTAATTTTTATTAATTTGAGTGGGAAAAAATGGTTACATTTGGTGCTAAATTTGTGTAACAAATGGTATCAACCCAAAACCTGCTGCAACAACTTAAGAGACACACACTACGCTGCTATCACCCCCCTAAAGATCCCATGCCCTCCTACAAAAGACAAAAAATATGTGTATTATAGGGAGGTGTGGTGAGGTGGAAGAGGTTAATGCTTATAGGTGAGGCAACAGTCAGCAGCATCCGGAGCAGATAGCTGTAAACCGACGTTCACAAAGCTCTATTTTAGTCACTGGTTTAGTTCGGTGGTCGTGACCTATGAAACTGTCATGAGATGCTATTAGCTGATGTGGTGTCTCTTTCTCTCATAATGACTTGTCAAAGCTGAGAAGACATGTATATGTGCTAAAACATAATTATGTTGCTGATAAAGTTCATTTCAGTGACAGAAAACACTTTTTGGCTACTGTGACACCGTGGGTTTCACAGCAGCTGTCTGCTACATAAACACACACATACACACACACACACACACACTAAATGCATACCTAAACCTACAGCAGAGATGGAAGTGTGAAACTTTCACCCCAGAAATATCTACCATTACCAGTTATTACAATGCAAACAACAGCCAAACTCAACATTTTCATTGTGTGCAAAGTGGTGGTGATGCTATGAAAAAAAAAGTTCTCTTGCAACGCACATCACCGAAAACCCACATCCTCTGTGACAAGGTTGTCATTATATAGCCATTAACATGTCAGCTCAAGTGTCACAAACATTTATGTGGACACACCAAAACACTCACATAACAACACACCCTTCCTCTCCGCAGCGTGCTGGGATCAGGAAGCACTGGAGAGCGGAGATACCTTCCCCCCCCCCCACTGTAGGCGTGGGCGGTCATCAGAGGCCGCGTGTTTGTGTATTCATGTGGCATTCGTGTGAGCTATGGGTGTGTTTTACCGCTTTCACAGTCATCTTCTGCTAACAACTGTGATAGCAATGCTCTGTAAAACTGCACGCCTGCATGATGACTCAAACTCTTGCCTGAGTTCCTGCTGTCTAATATTTTCTCTGTTTGCTGACATGGATTCATCTTTCTATCATCTCTTTAACTTAAGTTCACCAGTATATTTTAAGACTTTTACTCTGATGCTGTCGGGTCTCATAGACAGGAAACATTGACAGCACATATAGGCCATCAGGAAGAGTGCGTACACAGTTCAGAGGCATCAGTGTTGTTTACAATCAATAGTCTAACTGAAGGACAAGAGAAAACTGAAACTTTAGCTCAGCTGTGGGGAGATATCAGTCTCTGGACTCTTTTATCACGGAGCCATCACAAGCTCCCGTTACAGCTTTTGGGCAGGTATTCATCCTTTTATGTAATAGCAGAGCTGCTCTCAGATATAAGTCAGTCGCTTGTGACTGGCAAACTGAGGCTGCAACAGTGTCTAGCGTTTCATGCAGAAGTTCTTCTTTGAAATTGTTCACTCAGGCTGAGATAATAATAGACACAAGCTACTTTTTCCACTACATGAAAGGCAGACAGACTGTCTCAGATGAAAGGTTTTAAACTTACAGGATGTGCTTGATTTAAGCACATTGTGTAGATTCCTGAAAAGTATGATGTAACAGAAAATAAATTAAATTGTGAAGTTGCGCACTGTGGTGGGGGGATGAAAGGAACTGGGAGACATTAATGACAACCTCACCTTTATATAATGGTCGTTCAGGTTCATGGTTATGATTTAATGAGGCTTAGGCATGCATGGTACTCACTTTGTGTGCCTCTGAGTGTGCATCTGTCAGATATCCAGTCTGTGTATCTGTCAGAGAGTGTATTTCTCCACTGCTCCCCTCATCCAAGTCACTATCCTCATCTTGTGTTGAGTCTCGCTTGTTGCCAAGGGTAACGCAGGACACACTCTCCGTTTCAGTGACACTGTCATAATGATCCTCCTCGTCGATGGCGTCCTCGTTGGGGAAAACCTCCCCTTCCACAGCACAGGACGGGCTGTCGATGCCACTGTCCCGGTTGGGAATCTTTCCGTTCTGCTCCGAGGAGTCCTGATTGTCCAGGAGCTCGTTGGAGGACCCTTCCTCCCGCTCCACGTCATCAAGGCAACTAACGCCGTGCGTGATGTCATCCTCGGTACAGTCGTCCAGTGGGGCATCATCCGAGCCGTCAATGTGCACAGACGCCAGACAGGAAAGTTCAGACACCTCGTTGGTCCGTTCAGAGGTGACAAGTGCAAGTTTGTCCACAGGGGAGGAGTCTCCCGCAACCTTCGCCGTGGTGGTGTCCTGGCCGCAGGAGGAGGTGATGTCAGACGCACTGTCCATTCTCAGACAGAGATGCAGCTGGGACCGTGGGAGCACCCCCAGGATGGGGACCCTGGGAAAACAGAAGAGAAAAACACACTGTCACACCTGCCTTAATGAAAAATATGCATTATCAATCATAGCCAAATGAAGAATCCACTTTTTTACTGGAAAACTGTGAAACTGTGAGAGTGTTCTAGGTTTTCATCAAGCGACAAAATGAGAAACAGGTACACATTAACATAATGAAACTTTGTATGTCGATGCACATGCCGACACGTTACACCATTACAGAGCAAAATATGAATATGACGAGCAAGACAAACAAGATTTCTGATTAAATTTCCTCAAGGTCTTACTTTGAATTCTCGAACCTCTCGATGAGCAGCCCCACCTTCTGGGCCTCTCTCTGTGGCTGTGCACCCAAGCCAGGAGGGGTTAGACTGGGCTTTGGTTTAGGTGGAGGAGGGGGAGCTGGCAGAGGCCTGGAGGGTGCTGGAGGGATCCTCTTAGGCTTCTTGTCTTGCCCAAGGGCGAGCAGGTGCGCAGGTTTAGGGGGCACTACAGATGGTAAAAGCCAGACGAGGCAGGAACAGCAGGGCAAGAGAGAAGCATGAGGCGGCAGACATTAGCAAAAACAATCAGGTAACACGTATAAATCCGAGAGAGAAAACCTCCATGGCTGAGTCCATGTGTGAAGCCTGCTTGTTTCCTCGTAAAAAAAAAAACACCCCCCCAAAAAACCTCAAGACAAAACTCCAATGGGAAGAAAATACAAACACACAGTAGTAGTGCAGAGCGAGACCAACACTGAGCTTCAGCTATCTGCCAACTTCCTTATTTGAGAACAGGATGCTGAGTGTGTGCGTGTGCGTAAGCCACAGCAGTTCTAGTTATATTTAAAAAAAGAAAAGTGTGACAGAGCTGTCTTCAAAATGTACACTGCACTCGAGCATGTCTGCACACT
The DNA here is from genome assembly GCA_036365135.1 of Miichthys miiuy. NCBI lineage: Eukaryota > Metazoa > Chordata > Actinopteri > Sciaenidae > Miichthys > Miichthys miiuy. The sequence continues at coordinate 11,505,582 of CM071606.1, read as the reverse complement.
AGGGGCTTACGATGCCACAGACAAGTCTGTGTGTTTGCATCTATTATATTTTCGGAAACCTAAATATCTACAAACAGGAAATGTGATTATATATGTTAAAGTTATGTTAAATGTGAGCACTTCCTCTGTGTCTGTGCGTCACTGATGAAGGTTGAGGTTGAGTAGATTAAAGATGTATTGATAATCTATGTGCAGATGACAGGACAGGTCTGTTTTCTCCTGAGAATGAAAATGAAGATGTTTTAGTTTTTACATTTTCATTTGGAAAGATTTTGTACCACGATTTATTTAGGGCTTCAGTCAAATATTATCTATATACGGCATGTCATTTTTCTAATATATATTTTTAATTATATTTGTTAATTGTCAATCACAGATTGACAAATCAGTGGATTGTCTTGATTCTTTAGTATTATTATGAATACAAACTGTGACGTGATCATACTTAAGAAAGAAACAGACAGGCAAACATGGCATCACAAAACTCTTTTGTCACATAATTTGCCAGTTACATACTTCAACATTTTATGACCACAACTTTTCCAGGAACTAATGGAACTAAAGGAACTTGAGGGAACTAATAACTGCATTTCGACCAGCCCAATTTTAGTTCCTGCCAAGCTAAAAAAAAATCCCTGCTCCAGATTTGACTACTCTCTCAGGATGAGCTACAAGTGGAATAAAAGGGCTTTGGAAAGGAAGTTCATCCTGTCAGGTGGGAAACACTGTATGTATTAAAATCCATGACCGCTATTAGATTTATGTGTAAACATTAGACATGATTAGTTTCCATGTCTTTAAGCAAGTATTATTACTGGTAGTTCATTATCATAAAGATATTGCCTGGTCACAGAACACTTTCATTTCATTGTGTAATAAAAATTTTATAGAGCTTTTTTCAAGCACTTTTATACTACTAGATCCTAAGAGAGTAGATAAAATTGTATAAACACAGACCATGAACTTTTTTAGTTCCTGAGCTAGTTTTAAATCACTGTAAAGTGAATATTTTTGGGTTTTGGACTGCTGTTCAAACAAATCTAGCAATTTTAATATGTCACCTTTTTCACAATTTAACAGAATATTCAACAATAATCAAATAATCATGATTAAAAACCCAGACCATATGTAGTAAAATAATAAGGATGATCATTCTTGCAATAGTCCCTCTAGCAAACTTGTGAACCACTTTAGATTAGGGCCAAGTCTGCGGTGTAATGTCCTACAATGTTTCTCAGTAACTCCCAAATCAGAACACGTGTTCATATTTAGCATTCTTCAAATGATGCCCAAACATAAACACATGGGAGCTGCTGGCCTGCTTGAAAACAGCCGGTCCCGCAGATGTGACCTACTGAGCTATGTGAGTGACAGAGTGAGGCCGGACAGCTGACACGTACCGTGTTATAGAAGTAGTGTTTGTCAGAGAAAAGTGAGTGATAGCTCAATTATAATGACAAAGCTGGCCTTGAAGGCGGCCATACTGTGTCACAGTATTTTACCTTGAGGTTTCTGTGCGGTTGGCGGTCTGGGTGAGGTGGAAGGCTGGGGCCGGGGTTTGATGGCAGGCCTGTCGTGACATGGTCTGGGGGTTGGACCTTTCTTTACCAGCCGTGGAGAACACAGGTAGTCCACTGATCCACACTGGTACTGCAGAGAGGAGGCCGCGAGGTCTGGAGAGAAGAGAAATGAAGAAAGATAATATTAGGTATCGATCAATATAATGAGATTCATCTAAATGCACATCCAAAACCCAACCTAATCCTGCGTCAGTGATGCAGTGCTGTGCTGTGATAGTACTGTTGGTGAATGACCTTGAGCTCAGTGTGTGTTTCAGAATGTCGCCTTTGGACAGAGAGCAGGGGGGACCAGAGAGGAGAAGAGAACCTCTGCAGCATCGATCCTGACACCAGGCCTGAGGCAGCAGACAGAGAGCTGCACAGGCTGCATATTAGTTTCCCTCGCACCCCGTGATGGGCCTGTATCTGGTTGACTACATCTAATCTTCTCTGGACACTGTCTGTAAATACATTGCCTGTGAGCGAGAAAATGTAGCTCAATAATGTAGAACTCTGCGTGAGCCACAACGAAAACAAATTTCCGTTGGATTTGGACAATAAAGACTCAGACTGTGACCTTTCGAAATGCCTGATTTTGGTTTGATCACTCTGACCTTTACTGCCTTTGGAGGAATTCATTTTTACTGATTTATAACTAAAAACACACAATTTGAAGAAGCATTGAAGACAACTGCTTTGAAGTATAATCTATATTTTGTTATTGTTATAACAAATCCCACAAAAAGACCAAAAACCAACCCCAGACACTAAGCTTGTTTGTTCCAGATAAAGAAGTAAATCTTAAATCCGCAATAACTGATTTTTTTTTGGCCACTTTGGAGCAGTAGAAACAAGTTGTAAACACAACAATCATCATCACTACAAGCAACCGCTTTCATATTATCACACTGTCTCAGTGTGTTGTTGAGTCAAGTAAAAATACCGATTCTAGCGACTTAAAAAACATGCCACAAATATAGTTTAATTATTAAAAAAAGGCTAAATATAATCCTAAAATGTCTGTGTACTGAACTACTGAAGTAAAAAGTGTGATTCCTAAAGGGCTATTTTCAGATGCAGATTTGGTTCACAAGAGGTTTTTTTTCCAGCAGCAGGGCAGTGCATGTGGAACAAACTCTAAATAAACATCAGTGCCCATGTTTATAATAGTCACCCAGTGCAACAGTGTTTGAACCGTTTCTGGACAACAATGGAGGTATATGGCAAAAAAAAAAACGAATTTCAACACTGTTAAAATGAATCTCGGGGAAAATAAAAAACTGAAAATGCCTGATAAAATACACAATCCCACTGACATGATACAACAGAAATCAGAAGCAGAGAGACAAAATGCAGGGTAGAGGTTGAATACGAATTACAGTCAGCTGCACCAGATCTTTGAAGTTCAGTGAAATGAAAAGAAAGCCAGCTTTTGTAACAATAACAGCGCTTTGTGTGTGTCCATTTTTGTCTACCCTATGTGGTCTACAGCCACTCACTGTGGATACTGTGGGGTTTTTTTTCTTCAGTTTTAGTTGTTACCTGATGTCCATTACAACAAAGTGATGTCCATCAGTAGATTATGTTAATAACTCTGCAAACGGCAGTCACACATCTCTGTTCCTTCAGGCTCATGGATTCGATCTAGTCACCCCACAACTCTTTCTCAACTGCATTACATCCCGAAATTGCACAGAGCCCCCAGTAGAGCCCCGGCACATCTAATTTGGTGCTTTTCAGTCGTGCTGCAGGCAGTGGAAGGAGAGGAATCAGTCAGTAATGAGTCCTGTTACGCTGTCCGCCCCATGTGGCACACTGCAGGCTTTCCCACCATCTTTGCACCACAGCGGAATAAGAGCAGGCAGGGGGAAAATATGTCGGTTGTGAGCAGCTCCATTGAGCACAGAAAAAATGGGAAATTGTGTTTCTCCCCGCAGAGGATCACAAACTACACTAGGTTTTATATTCACTCTGACCATCCTCAAATCTGGTCCCCGGCAACAGAGATATTGTGAGCCTCTTGACGGGGTTTCTGTTAATACCATCTCTAAATCTGAGATGACTCGCGGGTTCAGTCAGAGGAAAAGCTTGACGTATGATCAAGTGAACGGGCATGTCCTTTTTGCCAAACGACTGCCTAGTGAAGAACTCAGTGACCCAAAGCTGGCTGGGGTCACTCCTGGGAAAAACAAACAGCAGTAGAAGATCCAGGCATAGGGGAAGGTACCTATGGAAACTCGGGTGTAGCCATGGTTACCTGAGAGCAAAATGTGGCCCTCATATGAAACTGCTTAACACCAAACAGGAACTTGACGACACAGCAGATAGAGGAGCTGACACTCACTGTTTTTATTTTGTAATTAAAATCTCACAAACCGAGGATAAAACTACACGACAAGTCTTTCTTTACTAGCACCAAAGAAATACACAGTGAAAGTAACTAAATGAAAAAGTGAATTAAATCTGTAACTTATTCTTCAGATCAGATTAATCTCCAAAATGGTTTCTATCAAACGTATCAAGGCGTAAACATACAATTCAGAATAGAAAAGAAAAGTTATTCAGGCATACAGCGTAGTCTCAGGATAGAGCTAATAAAGAACATTACCTTTCCTCCAACTGTTCAGTTTCACATATCCAAAGTCCAAAGAACAAGTGAACGGAAAGCTCTCCCACACAACCCAGTCAAAATCAAAACAAATCCTGCCCTCACAGTTTGCCAAAGTCCGCGTGTGCAATTGAGACCGGTCTTTGTTGCAAACACACACACGCACACCCTAAAAAGTCCTTCAAAGCTCAGTCCTGCATTGCGCATAGACATTCACATATCCTTTCCCAGGTGTGTTTGAGGAGCTGCACCTGTCTTTTCACCTGCCAAACCTGATCCAAGTACCTCCTCCTGGGGCCAAAGTGACGTGCACTGTGGAGCCCAGCGATCCCAGCATACTCTTACAACTGGGCCACTGCGTGTAGATATGCTTGTAACCCATAACTAGAGTAAACTGTTCTTCCAAAACTGAAGCTGAAACAGTCACCTAATTGATTTGGACTCTGTGGGATCCAACAGATGAGATTAATATTGAAATTGTGTAATTTTAAGAAGGCTTTTGTGAAAAACACACAGGAGAGTGCTGATCTGAGCTCATTAATTTTCCCTGCTCAGTTCCAGTTACTCAGAGATGAAGGAATAGGACAATTAGACAGGAAATACACATGCAAGGACATTATCACCACCGCACCCTTGTCGGCTGTGGGTTACCGTGACAACCTTTGCCCGCAGAAACAATCTCAGCCGGTATTAGTCAGTATACATCACTTTAAACAGGCAGACCAGGTAACAAAAAGCCTGTGTACCTCACCTGTCCGATCATGACTGTGATGTAACTCTCAGAGGGGAACAGAACAAACAGCTCACAGAGAGCACAGCGGATATTTTGGGTCGCAACCTGTAAGACTGCATTACAGCGTATTTCCTAACATAGCGAAGGGGTACATGCTGTGTCCCTTACTCATGTAAATATTCAGATACTTTCAGGTATTTGACAGGGACACTCTTTTTGCGTGAATGAAAATGTCTGGTAACACTGCGATGCTCTCACAGGACAAAAACCTGACGAATGTCCCTCTTATGTTTATGTTCTTACATAACAGCCATGAGCATCAGCTTTTTCACATTTTTGCAGTGAGAGCTTCCCCTTAAAAAATCCTCCATAATGTTGTACCCTATTTAAAACATTCTCAACACCTTTAGCTAATCAGAGGCATTTTTTGTTTCAAATGTCTGGATATCATTTCAAACTTTTTGATACTAATGCATATACCACACCTGAGTTTGGGTAGAAATACCAAAACAGTTCTTTTTTTTCTACATTGAAGAAGTTTAAAGTCAGTCCACCCCTTTGGTGCAGACATACGTAAGTATCTACAGGAGGGATAGGCTCAAAATTTGTCATTCATGTTTCCTTGATGACGAATCCTGATGACTGTGGCGATCTCTCTAGCACCACCAACAGGTTGACATTTGTGGTTTTGAGTGAAACGCACAAACCTGTACAAACAAATATTCATGACTGCCCAGCTTTATGCCATGCCTCATCATGTTAGCATTGTGAGCTAACATGGTGACATTAGCATTAAGCTCAAACACAGCCTGACAGCAGCTCAAGAAGTTTGACTAAATAAAGTTGGGATTAAATCAGGAACTATTGAATAAAATAATAATTAAACAAGATATGAATAATGCTAGTTTTCAGTACTTGACAGCTTATGATACTCAATGTTATGGACACATTTCTGTCCAACCAAAACATAATTTTTGATCCCCAGCCATACTTAAAATAAGTTTTAGGAAGGTTCTTCATGATATAGTAGATTTATAGTAGGACATATAGCTTTTTACAATTTCAAAATAATTCATGGGGGAAAGTGCTACAAAAAGGCAATATTAAGATTATTTTCATAACTTCTTCATAATTTGCAAGTAGCTTATCGATCCAATAAGCTGTTGTGTTTTTAAAAAAACAGGTGAATACCTAATTTTGGAAGAAAAAAACTCCTCACTTTTTCTCAAACACCCAGGAGACACACAGTGACACTGACTGAAACTGAAAAATTGCACAAACCTAGCTGTCTGTCAGTCACCGCCTGCCCTGAAGCAACCCCCTCAGAGTCATTTATTACCCATCATCCCTTGAGTACAGTCCTCTCGCCCCAGTGCTGTCTGGGAGACTGATCACTCATATTCAGCAGGGTCTCCCCAGTCAGGCAGCCAGTCAATCAGGTCTCCTACCCACAAACCAACCCCTGGTGAGGCTGAGCTGACAGCCATGCTCCCATCACTTCAACCCTCCCCACATTCCCCACCAATGCCTACAGTAGCTGAATCCCAATGCCAATCTCTCTGAGTATGGCACCTCATTATTCTCATATCACCATCAAGTTTCCCAGCATCTCTGCCTGCATTATACCTGCTCCTATCATTCTCTCTGTGTCCATGTTGTGCTCTCTCTCCACTCAGAAACATATTGATCTGTTTCTCCAGTCTCTTACCCTGAAAGACTGAGTCAAAGACGGACGTTCTCTCGCCTAATGGCTCTTAGATTTATAATGGCCATCAAGCCACAGAGCACAAAGCATAGACACATTTTTTCCCATCCGTCTAAGTAATAGTCAGGTGCCCAAATGAACACTGAAACAGGTTTTGCTTGCTGTAATCATTCCTTCTGTTCACAGACCGTTAATTTGTTCGGTTACATTTAACGCATGAACAAGAGGCGTGAATATACGTGGCTCAAACCTGGTTTAGCAGAGCGAAGCGTAGAGAAAGCAATAACAAAATAACAGCTAGGAGAGAGAAAAGATAGAGGAGACGACAGAAGGGTCGACCGTCGTGTCTTCTACCTCTCCTTATCCACTCCTCCTATGCTCTCGCCTCACCCTGTCTCGTGTCTCTCTCCCTGTGCAGCAGGAGACTGTAATGAGTGCTCCGACCTTGATCTACTTTTAAGTTATCACCCCCATGGTTGTAACCTTTACCCAGAAAGCTACACAGCGACATATTTTAAAGGAAATACACAGAGGTGTCCGACATAAGAACAGGAAGTGATACAGCTAAATATATAAATATATATATATATATATTTTTCCCTTTTTTTTCTTTACAGAAGCTGATACAGTAATGCACTCAAAAGCCAAATGCATATGAACAAGCATCCCATGGTTATATTTAGATATATTGTGGTTTTAAAGTTGATTGTTTTCCTGGAGTGGTTCGAGAAGTTCCTGTAATAATATTTGATACCTTTTTCCTGACCATGAAAATGCACCAACATTAGAATCCATTACAACCGATCACAAGCTGACTGCGGCTCACATGCTCGGCAAGAGACAAATCCACATAACCTTTAACAACGCCTTTCAAGCCTGAGTGTTTGATACTCTAAAAAAAAGTTTGGGTGGAGCATCACTTTAAGACGATCTATCCAAACATACACACGGAGAAAGAAAATAGAGCTGATACAGAAAATATTGGTGTCAGTGTAACAATAGCTGCTCCAGGATCTACAGGAGAAACAGATCCTCAGTCTCTGACAATCACCAAATTTTATTTATAGAGTAACAAGGCCACAACACCTCCTTCACCACAGGCTTTATCAACACACACACATACATATATATAGAAGGATCAACAGCTATCCAATCACATACTGGGCCCAGATTTCAAATCTGTATTCCTCTATTTTATATCATTCTCTGTTATCATAACCATTCACAACCTCTTTGTCAAACCCTCCATTAACACTTCTATGAAGACTATTTGTTGTATAAGAATTAGTGATGCCTGAAGTTCCACTGATATCATGGCTTCCCAGGGGCTAGGAGCAAAGGAGGGGGAGGTAAGTCATCTTGTTAGGTCTGTCATCTTCCCCTAAATCAGGTCAGTGGTCACAGCATGCACACTGACATGCCTCCAGAACTAAGTGGGAGGATTTCAGCAGCTCCCACAGATTAGGACCATGCTATTCCATGGTGGTAGCGACAGAGAGGATGCAGCAGATGGCTGAAAAGTGTTGAAGAGAGTCACGGAAGTGCAAATACGAATAGAAGATGCAAATGAATAAGAGAAATAGAAAGTTACAGTTGAGCGGTTTTGCTAGAAAGTCTAAAGGCAGAACAGAAGCAAGAATAGAGTTGTGTTAGCAAACGTACGGCAGTCAAAGCTGTAAATACAGTGAAGGAAAAATAGGACCATCTGGTTTCGGTTGCTGAAATGATAGCCTATATCTGTCAACAAGTGGAGAAAGCTAAACATAAACAAAGACTGACGAGTTAATATCAGAGTGGCAATGTCCATGTGGACTCCCAAACCGAATCAAGTCGCTATAGAAAGCGTTCTCCTTCACCGTGCCCTGAGAAAAACCCAAGAAGAGGCTATTGCCATGGCAACAACGCTGATCTATATTGCTAATATAGTAGGTAGGTCATGGTGAGCTATAAAGAACTACTTTTGCTTTCATAAGGCGCACAGCTCTGACAAGAGCGCACTTATAAATGTCTTTACGAAATAGATGGACGAAGAAACACCAGCCAGCACTTAGCCATAAATGTCATACTTACAACAGGACACGTGAATATACTGTAAATGTACACAGACAAAAGACAAGCAGGGGGTGAGGTAAGAGACCTTGTTCCTGCAGTGTGACTCAAGACCATTTAATTCAGCTGCCATGGAACAACACGTAGCATTTACAGTAAGTAAGACAATGATGTGAGGACATGACAAAGGAATGATTAAAATTTCATATTCATCATCGGACATGTGACTTAATAGCATGGCTGCCCACACACTGGCCTCTCTAATTCACAATCCTATCCACCCCCATTACCACAAACGCTTCAAGAGGACTTTTATGAGGCACAGTGCAGAGAAGTGAGCCTCTGTTTGTCTGGATGCAGTGCAGTAGAGCAGCCCAGTGCATTACTGTAAAGGAAGCAGCCACAGATTGCCAATTAGGGCAAAACACACACACACACACACACACACACACACACACACACACACACACACACACACACACACACACACACACACACACACACACACACACACACACACACACACAGGAGAACAAGAGGGTTTACAAACCTGCCTGTGGAGATGACTGTCCAACTGTCCCAGAAACTACTGAAGCCTACTGTAGCAGCTCTCAATGGCGGCTTTCACTGTAATGTCAAAACCCAACTGGCTGTTCTGCACAACAATCAGGGCAAAGCTGAGCAGGAAAGCCCATCTATTTTTTTTTCTCTCTCTTTCAGTCTATTTAACCTAACACTAACACACCTTCACTAGCAATGGTGATTTTCTTACTGCTTGTACTGGAAAAAAAAATACCCCAGCTCTTTCCATCCCCACTGGGGATGGGGGAGGTTTTAACAAACACAGGTCTGCTCCATGATTCATCAGGACCCAAAGCCTGAAATAGCATTTTCAAAACAAATTTCAATCACTCCCTGTCCTAAGAAAACCATATTGTAATGAGGATTATCTAGTTTAATCTTCTGGATCAAGGCTTGATCGCTAGTCATACTGACTAAGGGTCTCTGATGTGTGAATGTATTGATTATTTACCATATATTGATTGATGGGGTTAACCAATCAATATGGTGGACAGGACCGGTTAAAAACCAGTCATCTGGTTGACTGAATGATTGATTAATCTGCTGACTGATTGATGACTTAGACATAAAAGACTGTTGAATACAATGTCTCCAGCAGCTAACCACACACCAGCCTTCACACATGTGCATGCATATGCATATAAACATGCACATGCATACATTGTTCTGTCGCTAAGTCTGGTCGCTTAAATTTTATAGAAACCCATCCGCAGTACAGACCACAAAATTACTTTGACACTCAACTCATGTCAACGCTGTTAACGTAACACTGTGATCTGCTAACGTTTTACAGCATGCTGCAAAGTGTTCCACTGCGACTGCAGAAAAACATTCAGCGGCTACCAGAAAAACACCGCCGTCCAAATCATTCCCTTTCCCAAATAAAAAGCAACCCATAGCGAGAGAACATTTCACAGGCGACTAAATCACACCTAACACGGGCCACAGAATTACACCTCTGGAAAAGCCAGCGTCCCTCCAACTGAATAACAGGAGGAAGTGGTGTATGCAGAGCATGTCCACTGAATTCAGCTTTTCCAGTCTATGTATGCACGTCTGTTGTTTTTGCTACAGGAGGAAAATAGGAAAACTGGAGGGAGGGCAGGTTCATTGTGGTAATGTGTATATTTTTCTATGAGTGATGAGTCTAGGACTACAACTGATGGTTATTTCAGTTATTGAATAATGTATAGATAATCTGTTTCTAATTCTATATCTTCCATATTGTGTTTATAGAAGAAAATCTTACACACTGGACCTTTTATGAATCAGCTCAATAAACTATTTCAGCACTACTTCCTTCCTCATATTGCTACCACATACACTCACTCCAAAGTACAAAACTATATTTTCTTCTGTCCTGTGGCCCCCAACTCTGCCTCCATTCTCTCTGTGATAGCACTAGGTGAGGTGGAAGGGTGCCCACCACACCACCCTGCATCTGTTGCAGGCAGGATGGATGTCAGCATGTGGAGGGGAGTGTCTATGAGGCTGCTGACAGTCAAACTGTCCCAAAGCGGAGCAGCCCTGCCCAGTACAGGTCAATGTGTTGCTCATTCCAGTCCAGTTCAGTCCAGTCTGGTTGGTCTAATCCAGAAAGGGTGTGTGGATGTAAAAGGCGTGGTTGGTGAAACAGAAAGGTTGAGGTTGAGGAATCAGGGAGTCTCCTCCCCTGTCACTGCTCTTCTGTGCTGATACACACTGGATTCAGACCAACATACACATACAGAGACAAAAAGGTCACTGTGCACTCAACACCGACGCGTCTTATTTGACGTCAGAATCAGTTTCAAAATGTCACTTGGCTCCTGAATGGCAGCGTCAGCTCTCGAGTGAGCGAGTGGCATCCAAGGCAAGCAGCTCCTGTCAGTCCGTCTAAACTTGTGCACAAAGTGCTTGACACTCGTTCGCCGGGATGAAATTTCTTCGATGAGTCATTCAACTTTGAAAACTGAGAATACCTTTCAATGCCAATGAGGGAGAAGCCTAAATTAACATTCTCTGTAGGAAGAGCCTTGAATGGAAATCTAAATCACTGAAACCTTTTTCAAGCTGAGGTTTGTGAAGGGCAGAATTAGCTAAGACATGAAGAGAGCATGAAGCCAAGACATACCAAGGACCATGAACTCACGCACACAAATCACTGTACAAGGATAGGTCTGTTATAGAAGCCAGGTGTACACTAGACAGACTAATAAAGGCTCCTATTTCCTCTCTAATGGCTCCAGTATTTCCCCTAACAACACCATGCTGCAGTGCTCTAAGCCATATTACTGTACCCACACAGGAGACAGTAGAGTGCCAGGCCCAGCGTCATATACACTTAGTCAAATATAGGAAGCTGGTCTCATCACTCAAGCCTGAAATAGAGATGTTGACCCAATACTGCATGCACACGGTCTTCAGAGCTACACTATATGCACTAAAGGGATTCAATCAAACAGCTTAACGTGATTGTGCTCTAATCCATCTGAGCCTACATCAATTTACAGATAACAGATCGTCTCATTTGGGAATAAAACCTGAAATTATTATAATCCATTACGTACTTCATAACATTAAAGTCATGCACACATCAAAAGAATCCTTTTGTGGTCTTCAAGTTACCAAAACCAAAGATTTTCCTTTTCCCACGCAGAAATCAAAGAAAAGCAGTAAATCCTCATATTTGAGTACCGGGGTAATGTTTATGAAAATGAAGATGAATTGATTATCAAAATGTTTGCCAATTCATTTTCTGTTTAAACAAATCTATTAATTGACTTCTTATTCAGGTTTCGCACACAGTAAAACATACTGTACTGCATACAGTTTTATAGCTCAGTAAATCCAAGACTAATAAATGTGTTTATGATTTTGCTTTTCCCACGAATGTGCAAAGAGAATGATCACTGTCATCTTTCTTGAGTCTCATGATAAATGCGATTTCTTCTGACCTTAACACAGGTCGTCTAAATCTCAGGTCAAGCGTACAACCTTTGCTGTATCATGATTTTAATACCAGAGTAACCTTGTTGTAGCATCTCAGCAGAATAAAGCAAAGAATGATGATCTAATGCAGTTTGTCCATGCAAACACAGGAAAATAAAGGACAACTCTGACAGACCAACAAGCCTAACTTAACTTAGGTAACTAGCTAGTCATCTTAGCTAGTGAGATGGCTAATACCAACCCAAAGTTAGCCAACTTAACACATAGAAAAGAGGCCGCCAGACAAGAGTAAATCTAGGATTGACTTTTAATCAAGCTTTGTAAAATAAATGGTTAAAAGACAGACACTGAGCTGCCCTTCTTAGCTGGCTGCTATGTCTTGTGTTGTTGTATTTGCTTGATGTTTGGCTGTAAGCAAAGTCGACTCACTAGTTTGTCATCATAAGTAATGTAATCAATAATAAATACACATATACAGCGGTCCATATTTCCGACAGTGGTATCACACTCTGAAACTGGGGGCGCTAAACTGCAAAAAAATGGAGATTTCTCTGCAATATTGCTTTAAGAGCTCGTACTTCATACATACAGTATTTGTCACGAGTGGGGATAATTTACTTGCACTAGCATCTAACTAGTTCATAACTGGCTGTCATATCGTCTTTCACATGACCACTGGCTAAATCATAGCCCTTGTTGAATTTCTATGAGCTGTGGAGAACCACAATCGCCTGCAGCAGGCAGCTCTGCCCACCTGTCATCAATCACCTGCGTCACCTGCAACAGCTTGTCTCTCAAGGGTGGACTCTGAAGGGTGAGGCAAGGAATTATTACTGAAGAGGGCCCAATTACATGACTGCTGTTGCTGCTACTACTTGCTGCCTATTGGTCAAGGATCCATCAGGGATGTATATAAAGAGCCCTGGGCAACTGTGGGTGTCACACAATAATGCTGCATGGATTTTAAAACATAATTTATACATTTTCTAGAGTGCTAAGCCACAGTTGGCTGGATCTCAGTAAAAATGACAAGAGAAGAACATATAAATGCTACCAAATAATCACAGGCTTCCTTTCCCTCCCATTTCCACATTCTTGCTGCTGAGCAACATCAGTCAAGCTTTGTGAACTACAAAAACTGAGAGATCACTAAGAACAGCTTACTGTCCTGAAATTTACCATTTATGGTAGCTCCCCAGTTACTGCAAGCAGCTCCATGTGTGCACAGGTACTGACTTTCCACTTTACGAGGACACATTAAAGTTCTCCCCTGAAGTGAATATGGCAGGAAAGGATTATCCAGTCATCCCTAAAGGACAATATATTTTTAAAAACTGTTACAGTCCCTGTACACACATGCATAAAAACAAGCACACACACATAAAAACACATGCACTTATGTACATGTACTTGGAATATGCCCTGCAGCAGAAATTCATTAACTATCTTGTTACTGGCCTCTGGAAACCATCCCTCATCCTCTCTAGAGCAGTAGGACACAACTACAAAGACAAAGTTCCAGCATTAACAGTGAAACCATGCAAGCTTTTGAAGTGAGGGGTGGTTTTAAAACAGGGGGAGACGGCAATTAGAGGCAAATGGTCTCTCCTCCTGGAGGAGGTCAAAATAAAAGATGTTAGATATTATTCCGGATTGAAATTTGCTGGAAGGGGAGGGTTGTTTGTGAACGCATATTTTTTGCGTGAGATTTTTTTTTTAATTCCTTCTGTCTGGTGCCAAAGTCTCTGACAAAAGGCAACGCACATGCTTCACTGGAGACAAGAGAGCTCTTAACACTTTCCGACTGCCTGCCCAGGCCGAATGTATAAGTGAAGGACACACACGCACACAAATGCACGCAAAGATGTGAGGACACACATGACGCTAGAAAACAAAACAACTTGTGGCTTCCTATTATTCAACCTGAAGCATTTAAGCGAAAGTTCAAACTGAAAGTGGAACATCAGACAGGAACTGTACTGTGTTTAGGCGGCTGCAAGTTAAGACCCATAAAACACATGTTGTCTCTTCCGGTCGAGACGGTAGCTGCAGTGTCTGCTGATCCAGCATTATCTAATCACTTGACATTTCTTTTCTTTTTTTTTTTTTGCTGATTCCTACAATTATCATGCCAACACTACAGGAAATGCCATCACCGGCTCTAAGTGGAGGAAGACCCCAGGTGCCCTGGGTAAGGAGGAAGTTATGGGTATAATTACCAGGGTGATGGAGTACACTAATCAGGGTGACTACTAAATGTGGTATCTGCATGTGTGTATGTGTTTCTATTTGTGCGGCTTGGTCAATATCACCACAAGTTCTCCAGCATCCCTGACCAATATAGAGAACTTCCTTCCTCTTGATTCAACCAGAGGATGAAGATGAAACCACTAGTATGACTTTGACGAGTTTGTATGTACAGGAGGCGGACAAAATAATAGATATACCTTCACAATGGCTTCATCCATTTGAGAAAAGTTTTTAAAGGAAGTATGTAACTCATGACTGCTTGCTACCCTCACAGTTACAGACCCACCCCTGTATTAAATACTTGTGGACACTGTGGGTTAAAGACATCCTTTCCTTTGGCTTTCTCTAAAAGTAAACCTGTCCAAATGAAGGAAAAAGGGTGAAACATGACTCACTACTTTTTCCACTGCCCAGGGGTTCTGCTGGATTTTGCCTTTCACACGAGGTTACTGTGTGAGTCTTTGTGTGTTGGCCTTGAGTACAGGCAGTTTCTACATGGCAGCCTTACCATAAATACCAGCTTATGGTGTTTATGGTTTGACGGACAGCTCATGATGGATTTTTTTTTTTTTTTGCTGAGACTGTGTCACAGAGGTGCTGATTCAGTCCACTTTTCACTTTTGACTTTGGACCACCATTTTGCTTTGCTGATGTAGCTCTTTGTTTAAGCTGTTGGGCTTTAGAAAATCAAATTTGCACTTGTCGTAGCAAAGCATCAGTAATTTGAGCAGTGAGAATTAGCCGTGCTTTGAAAAGTCAAATAAAAGCTAATGATTGTAAGGCACTGGTAAGCCCAATGTGTACTGTTAACAACCTTTTATAATTGACTGTGTAGCTTTCTTTCCTCAACACTGTGGTTCAGTCATCTTTCATGTGGTGTTTTTGTGATTTCGTTCCATCCTATGTATATGTAAAATTACCCCACTTCAAGGACAGCAAGATTAGGACTCCAGTACCAGCAGAGGCTTGGATATTTAAAGGTCAGACCTTAATTACACTTAAAATAAATCCATCTAATGGACATGATTATGTTGATATATGAGAAGCCTGTTTTTTTTACAGTAATACTCCCACCAATCTAAGAGGATCAGACCGCTCTGACGCCAGTGAAGCCTGCGATGATCCAGGAAATGTAAGCAGCTGTACAGCTGCACAACACCGGCATTGTACTACAGTATATATGTCAGACAGACCCAGTGGCCGCTTGGCTCAGCAGCATCCCATTGATCTGGGTCAAAAGGTCGTTGATTAGACCCGAGTCTCGCAGTCTCTAGGCAATGCCACAGTGTCTGCCACACACTCAGCCTCAGCTCAGCTCACACAGCTGCTGCCGGTCGCCATGGAAACACTCAGACTCCCTGCTCCTTAAGACAACTCCCTAGTCAGCTAAATTATAGTATGCCAAAAAATCCCTAAGAGACTGAATACAAACACTAACATACCAGCGCTGACAAAACTGACAAAATACAGCAGTAGCAGCTTTGAATAGTTTGAGTGCTTAATAGTTTTAAATCATTCGTTGAGGTCATGCATTCATGTAATGACATCATTGAGCTAGAAGTGGTAAAGACTGTGTCACTTATACTCAATACAACCTCAGCCGCTCCTTTAGTGAGCCTGTATCGATTCAAAGTTGTAAAACCGTCTGGAAAAACAGTGCTGTTTTATCAGAGAGACAGGGCAGGGGGGGGGCAATGAACCGAAAAAACATTGGCACTGTTAGCTGCTCACCGCATTACTCACCACACATCACTTGTTCAAGGAGCCAGAGGGCTCAGCTCTCACTCCTAATTACGTACCGTGGTATAGATGAAAGAGGAAACAAACTAGAACCAAAACACACGTATGACCGCTCAGAAAAAAAAAAAAACACTGCAGGGAATCCAAGATGCAAGGCAGCAGAAAATTTGCCCCCGATGTAACATCCTCAATAAAACATCTCAGTGGCATGTATATTTCAGAGGGCAGCAAGAATTAGCCCACATTCAGCAGACAGCTGCAAGCCCACACACCCAAACATAACCCAGACAGGGGTTTGGTTTGGACGATAACACAAGCATTTTGGAGAGCAGCAGCAGCAGCACCTGCTACACTGATTAAAACACACAGAAAGCAAAAGGTGGAGAAACTGTGTGTATACGATTTAAGGACGATGAAGCAGCATTAGTAACTCACCAGCTAAACTCAGTTGCCGATGTATCCTCTCTTTTCACTCTCTGCCTGAAATCTTAGTAGATCCTTTCGTCTCTTGCTGTGCGACACAAATATATAAACACACACACAAAAAAAGGCAGAGTCCGATCTAGTCCGACACTGAGCTGCAAGCAGGCTGTGTGGGGAGCCTGGGTCTTTTAGTAGTGCTCTCAGGGAGGCAGCATGAGTCTGCTACTGCTACTACTCCTGTTCTCTCATCGACTCTCTCTTACCACCACCACGCTGCTTCTCTCTCTCTCTCTCCTCCTCCTTCTCTTTCCTCCTCCCCTCCTCCTCCTCTTCCCTCCTCCTCTTCCTCTACCCTCTAAAAACGCACTGTCCCTGCCCCAAAAAAAAAAAAAAAAAAAAAAAAGGGCTCCTCCTGTCCTGAGCTCTCCCCGTCCTGATCCCTGCACCATTCAGGGCAGCGGACTAAACAATGCCTCCGCCGCCGCCGCTCTGAAAGGAACCCAGGAGCAGTTTTCAGCCGGCAATAATGCCGCCCAACTGTCACCATGGAAACTAATGACGGCCCGTTGGAGGGAGGGAGCGGGTCAAAAAAAAAAAGAATTGAGAGGGAGAGTTAAGTGAGAGAGAGAAGAGTGGAGGAGGGAGAAGAGAGGGAAAGAAGTGGCTGAATGAAAGATGGGGGAAGTGTGTGCAAGTATCAGTGAGTGTGCCTGCGTAGTTGTTGCATGAGTGTGTGTGTGTGTGTGTGTGTGTGTGTGTGTGTGTGAGGATATGAGTGTACTGGAGGGGAGGGGACGGTTTTGGAGGAAATTCTTCAGGTATTTGTTAAAAACATGGCATACTACAGAGGTGGAGGGGTCTTTTTAAGCCTGCAACTAATTACTCTCATTATTATTCAGTCTATAAAACATCGAATACTCACATTTAAGGGGTTGAAACTTGCAAATCTTTAGCTTTTTTTCTTCAAATATATTATAGTTGGTGATTATTTTTCTGTTGATCGACCAACAAGTGAATCAATAAGCCTGTTGCTGTAGTTAATTTGGATTTCTGGCGTGTAAATGATATCAAACAGAGAAAAGCAGCAAATCCAAACTAGCAAATGTTTGGCATGTTTGCAATTAACTGATCAACAAAACTGCTGTTGTAATATATTTGTGTCAATTGACTGATCAGTTCATAACTCTTTCTTACAAATAATTTGTGTTTCTAAAAGTGTAAATAATGAATGTTGTTGTATCCCTTAGGGAGCCAAGTCCCTGAGGAATACATCCATGTCTCTGTGCGACTTCCCCCCACAGACATGTGGATCACAAAAGCTGCCAGGATGACGCGCCCAAGCTGCTCCATCCCTCTTCATATGCACATATAATTACAACTCCCCCCCTGTCCACCCCACCCTTCATATCTCTCGGTGTCCCCCCTTCTTCCCACTCAATAGTTGGAGTGACATCAGCCTGAAAGACTGGGTGACATTGCCCGACACCGGCTCTGAACCCACAGACGAATGCCACCGATAACCATGGAAACACTGCTGGAATATCCCCAGTTCCTAAAGGAAACGGGGCTTTAAAGCTGGGTGTGAGGAGAGCAGCGGAAAAGAGGGAGAACGTAAAGGGGGGGGGGATGGGTGGCTGTGTTCGATTTAGATTCAGGAAACGCAGGAGCTTTAAAATTGCAGGCGAGCTGAGAGTAGGTTAAAAACAGGCCACTGATTGATCCACTTGTCCTCATGTTGAAGCATCGACAATAACAAAAAAATCCACCTCTGGCAGCTTATTGCAGGCCACCTCTTGCAAAAACTGATTGAAATTCTCAACGCAGTGAATTATGCATCGCACTGGACGGGGGGGGGGAACAGGTGCTGCTCGCCATGGCAATAAAGCTGGCTGCTCAACCCAGCGGACCTGCCGAGGTGAAATATTCTCACATGAGGGAATGACGAGATAGAGAATCTGTGCTGCAGCCGCCCTGGGCAATCCAAATAAGGGGAAAAACCAATTCCAAATCAGAATAGAGCCTCGCCTTTGTGGGTTATCTAATGAGGCATGGTGCTCGTGCCCCCTCTTTACACCAAAGAGAGGAATGTGAGCTGTGGGTTAGGGAGGAATGTTGAACCTCTCGCCATCTTGTTACCTCTTTTTAGCTTATGAAAGGTGGAGATCGCCGCTCAGAGTAGCCGGATTTGAAAAAAAGGCGACTGGAAGACTTTGATTTCTATTATAGCCTGGAATAACCCCATAGAGATAAAGATGTGTTCACTGACAGGGACTAGAGCATAGTGGAAATGTACCATGCTGGCACAGTTCTTCTGCCCTTCTGTCACCCTTCACCACGCTCACTAATTACAACAATGATCTCTTTCCATCTGTCTACAAAAAAGAAAACAGTGTGATTATCCTCAGTCTCCGTCACAGACAAACCCACTGCAATCTTGACAACTAACACTAGTCTAAATCTTCCTCGCTCTACTGACCTTAAGAGGGCATCTGTCACACATCTGCCCAGTGGAAATCAGCAACCACACACATCCATGTGTAACAGTTACAAAGAGATGGAAAATACGACTCATTGCCTCATTTTTAACCAGAGAAAGATGTGTTTTTATCCCTGTTTAATGCAAAAAATAAGGTCAGACATTTGAGGGAGGACCAACAAATCTGGTGTCTATATTTACCTTTTCTGTCTATGGATTATACTGCCCATAAATTGAAGCATATGATACCACAGTTCATCACCCACTGAGACTCCTTTGCTCTGCAACAAATGCAGAGACATACACACAGCAACACTGTCAGCAATATGCAAAACACCGCATCGATGCCATTTGAACGCCTGCCAAAATCCTGTCAACAGGCCTTCAAAAGACAGTTCTGAATTTGATCTGCGCAAACACACACAGAAACATGTGTGTTCATCTAGTCCTGGCCTTACTGCGAGGGGCACTGAGGACTTAGCCCATTTAGAGTCAGAGGGGACTTGGTACAGAAATGTGCATTGATAAAAAAGTCTTTTTTTTTAAATAACTCAGATCAGTCAGTGGGCTGATGCCATGGCACACTTGGTTTGGCTGCCTCGGCATGCACCCTGAGGATGAAAGCCGGAAGGAGGACACTGGGCTGTTGTCATGGAGACAATTCACATTCCACAGCATGTTGACCCAACTCCAGGATTTTTCCAAAAAGCCCTCACACACAGAAAGACAACACAGGCATGCATGCATATGAATAAATCTACACACTAAAGCTCAGGCTGACACACACACACACACACATGCACGAGACACAAGCTTAAAGCTGGGAAAATGAATAACTTTTACATTCACACGTCTTCTGAAGGTCCCGGAGTGCCAGAAAGACACAACATCCAGACAAACCTCAGCAGAAGGCAGAGGTTGAGGAAGGACACGGTCGATGCAGCTGGAGTTTTCCACCCTTGCTGACACACATTCATGTTGACTCACTAAGACCGCGGATCAGCTTTCTCCGAGGGGAATTGCCCTCACAAAGATTCAATAGAGAGATCAATTAAGGCTTTCAGACAAAAATATGGCTAGATTATGCTTATGAATGTAGACAGATGTTATGTGTCAGATTTTAATGGTATGGCTCTTTTGTCCTTTAATAAAATTATCTTTGGGGTCATTCCCAAACAGCAGCCTACTCAAATATTAACCCAGACAGCCACCTACACTTTAACTCCTCAAACAGCGAAAAATCAAAGAGATGTTTTAAGTTACTCTAACAAGCACGCTGCCACCCTCCCTCTCCCAGGAGTCAATGCCTCCCTTTAAAGAAGAAGTCATTAATATTTCACTCAGAGGAGAATCTTTTAATTCATTATTAATATTTAAACCTGCTGGAGTAGAGAGGTCTTATCTGAATTACAAAGAGGCAGCAGCCTGGCATAATCCATGAATCTATGTTACCCCACAACAGAAAAATGATGCACTAGATCTGCTGTCGCGCTGTGTTAGAGCAGTGCTGGCTGGTGTTGGTCAGATCTGGAAATTGTATTTCTACACTGGTCCCATGCTGGTTGATGGTGCCTGGCCCAGGGGTATGATGTAGATGGTGGGTGCAGAGCAGAAAGCTAAAGGAGGAAAAATAAAGCTGGGGAGGAGAAAAGGAGATACTTTGTCCCCAAAAAGCAAAAGAAAGTCAAGGAGCTAAGAAAAGGAAAGGAAAAAAAATCAACCTTAATTTAAATACAAAACGTTGCAACGGACAACTTTTTCTTGATTTTCTAAGATCGCAGAGAGGATTTTTGGAACAATAACTAGAGATATCAAAAACAGGACTAGTAATAGCAACATTACTGGTACAGGATTTGCATAACAAGAAAATATATAAAAACAAAACGTATATATGTTTTTGTATATAAATACACATCTTACATATTATCTAAATTTAAATGTTGTGTGTCCTCTCATAGAAAACTATGAAACAAATCTTACTGGAAGTAGTTCCTAAAAAAATAACAGACGCTGACTGAAGTTAAAGACCATCAGAGTAATATATTCTTAATTTGTCCTTCCTCTAGCTGTCCAATCCTCCAAACAAGACATGAATATTTTATATACAACAGATAACTACAAAATACAGCTATTTATTAACAAACGTCTTTCATACTGTATGTGCTGCTAGCATTGCTGTGTTATGGTATACATTTCCTTCCTCTTCCTCTTGGGTTTAATTCAATACATCCTCGTGCTCTGATTCAAAACATAAAGCACATCATTATAATTTCAATGGTCTCAAACATCTTTATTGTATAATCTGTTTTTCAGACCAGAGGGGATGTTTTAGGAACCACTAGTCAGCATTTCAGTAATGATCTCACTGCTAGGATGAGAATGCAGGAGACAGTAAAGCAATATTAGAAGCAGCAGAAAACAGTGGACATGTTATTTGAATTGGATCCCTGTCTGGTGGTCAGATTATTGTATTTTGTGTAAAAGCACTGACTGACTGGACAAAGAAAAATCTTACATTTCAATTTTGTTCCGCATTAACATTTCTTTTCTGCTCGCTTGTGTTTAACCAGCTTCAAAGTGCAACATTCTGTTTGTGAAGTGTCATCATGTGGTGTTGAACAAGGTGTGATTTGTTTTATTTCCGCTGCGTTACAACGTGCTTCTTTGCTTGGATGGTGTCCTTGAGCATAGTCACGAAAGGTGTGATGGAAGTGAACATCCCTGTGATGGTTTGTAACTATTAAAGGTGTGACTGTGTATATATATGTGTGTGTGTGAGCTCGTGCACGTGAGTGTGTGTCCACCCACGGTGGGTTTTGGTCATCTGATGAGCTGCAGGCTCATCTCTCCCTACAGTGCCCAGATGGCCTGTGATTATACACGGCTCAGTAGAGATTACTGTGCAGCAGAGATAGAAAGAAAAAACACAGAGTAAAAATAAATAGTTCGAATGCAAAAGAAGTTGGCACAAAATGAAATGAAAACATGGAGGTATATGTGGGGTCAAAGAAATAGAGCGAGAGTGATGATGCAGCATGGCTAGCTTCACCTCCCTCTGCACAGAAACATAAAACCTTGAACTGCAGATCATTTCAAGCAGAACACCTGCAACCAAAATTAGAAACTCAGGTTCCCAGTGTTGCGTCATAATTAAGAGGAGAAGGCATGTGTTAGCAGGCGATGGATGGCGAAGGCCTGTATAGGTGTGTGTTTGAGTACGTGTGTCTGGTGGTAATGTCTCTAGCGAGGGATGTACGCATGCCCATTTGTCACCAGCAGCGATGTGGCATGATGGATCGCACACTCGCAAGTTGAGCACAACCGAAAAAGCAGTGTGAAAAATGATCAACGCTTCACTGAGCCAGCATCGTTTAACTCTTGATGTGTTTACCAGGAGGCCGTCCTCTGGAGGGAAAATCAACAGTGATACCTGTTTGTAAGTTATCATTCAAGAGCTCGTACAGTTATTTGTACCTCGAAATTTATTGTCATCCTCAACACCTCTTATGCTACACTTTTAAAAAGGGAAGATGCAGCTTGTGACTTCCACAAAAACTAGAAAAACAGAGAGAGCGAAAGACAGAATGCAAAACATCCAAAGCTTCCAGTTGTGAATGAGTCAATGCATGCATACCTCAGACAGCTCGGCTATCTCAAACACTGAAACTGAGAGCAGCGCTCCGGTCATATTTCTTTCACTGGATAAGATTCAACAATGATGCAATCCTTCACTGAGTGTCATTCAGAGAAACAGACCCACGAGCTACTTCTTCTAATAGGGCCTGAAGCTTGTTGTGCTTTACCTATACACTAAGTGTATTGCTGGCAAACTCTCGCAGCTGTCAGATAGATTAGAGGAGGATGACGCGTGTCTAGCTGTTTTGGTTTATCACTTACTGAATGCAAACAGACGTAGCAGCAGCAGCAGCAGTCATCCTGCAGAAGGCTAGCATATGTGTGTGTGTGTGTGTGTGTGTGTGTGTGTGTGTGTGTATCCACACTTAATGACACTCATCATTCAACTTTGAAGAGCTAGCATACTGATGGATGGCAGTTTAACAACCTACCGTATATGCATTCCATATTTTAGGGATGTTTTTGGAAGGAACAATTTGGCTCCAGGCTGTAGACGGAGAGCAAGCTTTTCAGGGAATCAGCTGACACGCACGCATGCACACACACACACACACACACACACACACACACACACACACACACACACACACACACACACACACACACAACACCTAGACACACACACACACACGTGCATGCACTAAAACACAGATGCCAAGCAGCCTGAGGCGGTTTGTTGTTTTATTACATTTTGACCTTTCAGGATCGATGTAAATCTAATGAAGTGCTTGTTAGTGAATTAGGGCCTCGACGAGAGAAGAAAAATGTTGAAAGCCTGCAATAATTGTTTGAGGAAGATAATCCACCATGGGCCACAGGAACAGGATCCATCTGTGTGGATGTAGCTCTCAACTCCTCATTAGGCGCAGGGTGTTATGACTGTCCTGTGATGAGAGCTGTGCCTGCAAGGCAAGGCATGTTGGGAGAGGGCGGCGCAGTGCAGTGGCCATAGAGTTAGCACACAAGTTCAAATCCCTGAGTGATGGATTAAAAGTAATGGAGGATCTGGGCGACGCATCTTAACATCAGCTTCGAAAATGCAAGTCATCTCACTGTGTAGTTTTCCTGACAGCCATTAAGGCAGTAAGTCAGAGTCCAGTTCTCACCCCCATAAAATGGTGCTATCTTGTTTCACAAAGTCATTACAGAGGCAGAGCAGTAGCATGATAAATGGCTGACAGGCAGTGCAGACTATAATAGGAGAAAGGAGAGGAGACCGTGGAGAGTCGGCCTGCTGTTGCCAGGGTGACCTTCAGTGTGAAGCACCTCCATGTCACCCAAAATGAAAGCAGCTCAGCCGCTGAGCTGCGGATCTGTGTGGAGCACGGAGGATGAGGCAGTAAGTCAGCACAGAGGGCGGTAATGATGACCTGAGCACACACAGCTAAAAAAAAGAAGAAGCAAGCATTACTCTTCAGCAGCTGCTTTCAATGACCTTTAAGAATACAGGTATGAGAGGAGAACCAGTTTATTGCGACCTCTTATCACTGCTTGCATATCTCTACCTTTGATCGCTTCAACCAAAGAGCAATTTGTTTTCCATTTGCTTGTTTGTTTGAATCGTTTTATAGCCCTGAATAAAAGAGGAAAAGTTTGGATTACATCTTTCCTGCTTTCTATCTTTGAAACTCCTTGTGGGATCTCCACAGATTGGGAACCTTTGCTTTAAATTACGCTCATACCGAAGAAGTCTTTTGTGATTTGTTTCAACCCACACTGAATAGAAGGTCATACTGTTTCTGACTTCAACTGCTGGGTGGAATAGAGAACTAAATAACATAACAGTGCCATCTAGTGGTAGAATAACTGCTGCACACTCGGCACAGCAGCAGCAGAGCAGTACAGAGATTTTTTGGGGTTTGTTTATTTTTTTGGAAAATGTGGGCAATAAAATCACTGTCTGTGACATTATAAAATCAAGTGTAAATAAATAAAAGACCGAGGTTCATAGACAGTGTTGGAAAAGCTGTTTCTTCTGCCTTATTTCACAAGTCAGAATTTTATGAGTGGGCGTAAAAAGTGGGGAAGATTTCGGATGACTTAGTATGACTCGCAAATCACTTGGGGTTTGGTCAGAGCAGATAAATCTGCAGTTAATATAAATCATTACACAAAGCTTTTCCACTGACAGCAGCATCTCTCCTCATCAAAACACCAAATTACAGTAGTAATAACATGCCTGAGTTAACAACAGCTAACTCAGGCAAACACACACACATAGCGCTGAGGGCTGTTGAAATGTAGCAAAGCAATGCATCCAATACTGAAAGCTGAAAGCCTGCAAACTTTCACTCTCTGGCGGCGCGTTATATAAATGAGTGTTCAAACAGCCGTGTCCTTTAAAAAGCAGCTAATCTGTGTCAGGCTACTGGTGGTGGAAAAAGAGCCGAGGAGAACAGAGCAAGGAAGAGTTTCCTGCTGACCAACACACCCTGAGTCTGTGCGTGTGTAACCCACCATGAAGTGTAACATGAAAAAAGATTGTTAGAAATGTTAATCGGGACATATAAGTGTTGGGTTTCAGCAGCAAGATCTGTAGCGCTCTGTGCAAATTATTCTGCAACAATAGTGTACAGGTCTAAAAAGGAAGGAAGAGGAAAGGGAGAGAGAGCGAGAGACAATGGTTAATGACAACAGAAGGGCAGAGCAGAGGGGGGTGGAGGGGTTGGAGGGCACCCAGGGGAGAGAACATGGAGAATTCAACACAGGCTGCCTTTGTTGGCTGCAATCAGCCAGATTAGGAAGACATTTACAACATGGTTTATGGCTCCATCAGGTGAGTGGATGTGAATGGTGGCGTGTGTGTGTGTGCAATGATTAGGAGAGTGGGGCAAGGGAGGTGGACTAAACTTAGCTGAAAGACATCCAGGATGAAAAGTCTAAAAAGGAACCTACCCAGTTTTCTGCAAATATAGTTCTCGTTTCTTGCTGACCATCTTCCACAGCACAACATATCAGTTATTAGATTGATTTCGTCCCTTCCAGGCAGCGACTGGATTCATTTCACGGTGGTATAAAAATCAGCTTCCGGAGATTTGAGATGGGGAATTGATTTCGCTGGCGATGTAACATCGTCAGCCTGAAAGAAATGCAGCAGCAAGCAGGGACTGCTATAAAAATCTATCACTGTTGGTGTGTTGAAGCATGCTATGAAACTCACACTGTCCTTTTAACAATGTCAGTGTTTGGTTTATTTGGCTTGTTAATGCCCAACATCTCAGCAGCAGACTCTTAAATCTCAAATGAGTGTCCTTGAAAGCAAACAGGGTAACAGTTTCTGCTCATAAACAGGAAATACACAGACAACAACGTAACCTTGGCAAAAAATACAATTTTTATACCACAGAGAAATGTACGGTAAAAAACATCTGCCTGGAAGACAATAAATAATACATTAAAACATACTATATACTTGGTATACACTGGGGTTTCGAGACAATATTCAAAAAGTGCATAACATGAACAAACTTATTGTTGAGGGATTAGAATCCCTGAACAAATCAATAAAACAGTCCATCTTAAATTATAAAAATGGGTCATGAATCTATACTATCAGCTGGGCACTGTATATTTTATCCGACATTATGTGGACAGGAGAAAACAGTGTATTTGTTGAGCTGCACAAACAAGAGAGTATTTACAGCAGCAGGACAGTATATGCATATCTGACCCACAATACACTACAGTGCCCATGATCATCGTGATGAAGGAACATGTCACTGAGTAAAACAGTGTGGCATTGATGCTTTTAATAGGACATCAATGGGAGTCTATGGCACAGAGGAACTTACAACTTATAGAATATCATCAGACTTATACTTTATATTGAGTTATTATAGATTTGTGTTAAAGATACAGACTCATACCTCAAATTCTTGTTCCCTATCGACCACGTCAAAGTAGGCTCGGCTCTACTTGACGCAAATGCAAAATGATTTCTTTCCACGTTCAAGCTTCAAATTCAAGATTCTTTGTCGCCATCAAAGCTGTGAACCAGAACCACCGTCTAACCTAGAGGTGACCTCCACCTGGCTCTATCTCCCTCTTTCTCCCCCTCCTCCTCTTCCTCCCTGCCTGCCTCCTTTCCAGATCCCCCTGCCTCACCCCAGTGTGTACAGGAAGCCCTGATTCCAGAGAGCCTGCTCTTCTGATGATCAGAGAGGAAAAACACAATGCCTTCAGTGTGCTAGAAAGGAGCTCAACTCATAAAATGCACACACACACAGACACACACACACACACACACACACACACAGACACACACACACACACAAAGGGAGAGAAATAGAATGGAACATGCTTTTACTATTAAGGCTCTGTGTTTTTTTTTCTTTCCATATGACTTTCCCAGGAAAATCCCCCTCATCAGGGTAGGTCCAATCCAGACAGACAGCAGACTGGAGAAGAGACACAGATACAGACAGACATAGAGGCCTGTGGAGAAATTGACCTTCCAGTCCTGTCACTGAGACACAAACAAAGACTTTTAGGGTGTGAAAGGCTGCTGAGCTGAAGCCTTTCTCTGTTCCATTTATCCTATTTCACAGCAAAATTGCCTCCCCCCCCCCATTTTTAGACCACAGAGAGTCAGTCAATGATCCTCAATGAACACTCCCACTCTCACAAGCATAAAACGTCTGCAGACTAGCATCTGGTTTACATACAACTTGCTCTATCTTGATGACTCGGATGATATTAATTTAGTCTCTCTGGAGTTGCACCCAACATCGAACATGTCAGTCCTTTATTGGGTGACACCAAGTAATTCTGTCCACTTCTAGAAGGCTTCAACAGTTGGTACCATTTAGGAAACTAGGTCACTTCCGCCTTCTGTGTGCTACGTGCATGCATGTGTGTGTGTGTGTGTGTGTGTGTGTCAGCCAGACCCCACTATAAGCCAAGACCTCTAGTATAAACATATTGTGCAGGAAGTACTGCTACTATGAGCAGAAACATCCTAATACCAAACAGTATTTGACTCATAACTAGTGCTATCTTTGCTGTCACACTGCAGCTCTTATTAATCTAATAAATGTTGGTGTCAGTGTGATCATCTTGTGTGGCTATGAGGTCACTCCCACGTACAATTTCCGAGCACTGCATACTTCAGCTCAGTCCTGAAAATGTGAGTATTTCATTACAGGCGCCAAGTAAGCCTCTGTTGAAAGATGAGTCGCTTGTTTATAACGCCAACTTGTTTGTTGCATCACTGCTATTAGAAGAATGCCAAAATAATACAAATACTTTTTATACTAACCGTAGTCATTCAGTGTTATTTTTAGTCTTGTGTCTAGAGGAAATAATCGGAAAAAAATCTCATCATCGTAGTGAATCAGTTCCCAGCCTGAGGTCAAAAAACTCTAGGGGGGGTCCTAAAATAAATCTCACTGTTTGGTTGAACTCGTCCACACTTCATAAGCTAGGATCAGGGGTCAGAAGCAGATATAACTTCACATGCAGGGGTCACAAGTCAAAAAGATTAGGAACCCTCAGGCAAATAAAGAGGTGTGGTGAAAGTCAGTGCGGCGATACTCTTTTTAAATTCCTAATAGCGGACAATAACAGTTGCATTATAATAGCATATTGATGTAAGAGCAATTCAAAACAGCACAATTCAAAAACACACCTCACAGAGCAGCGTGCCTGCAAATGACTCAAAAACCTGTTAAGCAGGAGCGTCAGAATAACACCACAAGCAACTGTAGCTATGCTGTTGTAACGACATCAAAACAAACTGTTTCTAATCCCGCAAAATGAAGTTTTAATGCTTTGAATCCTGTGTAAAGTCATTATCCCACTGGATACAGGTTATAGCCTTGTGTGTGTGCTTGCTGGACCACACCAGTCTGATGTTAAACCAGCCAATGAAGTACTATCTACTGCAAAAGAAGACTTCTAGTCACACAAACTGCAACAACTTGACACAAAAACTGACATTTACAATTCACGCAAACTCTTTCAGATGGGACTCCTTCAGGACATGCAGTGCAGGGAAAAAAAAACTTCTAAAAATGTCCTGTGAGAAAAAGGGGTCAATCAAATTAGAGGCCCGTTTTCTACACACGCACACACACACACACACACACACACACACACACACACACACACACACACACACACACACACACACACACACAGTCAAACTGCAGTGCCATCTTATAGCTGAATCCTTTGCAACAGCAGAACCCACACATGACCATCATTAGTAAAATCAATGTGACAGTCAGGCAGGCCCGGGAACGAGCCCGAAGCTTCTGAATGGCGCTGGAACTGAGTCATGATGTCTCACACACTCACATACAAACAGAACGAGACAGGGAGATGGAGGAGTGGAGACACGTAGGGGATGTTAGAGATTTGTGCTTACAGGAATACACAAGCTATTGGCTGACTGGTCTGTTGCTCACCTTTTAAAACATAAACACCAAAATCATCTATTTGCACAACAGTAGGTTTGTTTCAGTGCTAACACTAGTGATAGGAGCCGACTGACACTCTACCTAAGTAGTAAGGCATCTCTTCCAGTGATAATATTTGATATTACACATGCGCATTGTTATCAGTGTATTTGTCAGCCAATAGGTGAGATCAAATTGCAGTTTACAAAAGCCAAAAGCGCCTTTAAGCTCATGTAGAAACACTTGTGTTGTAAAGTGACAACTGTCGCCGTGACTCTGCTGTTTGTGACAGAAAAAGACAACAAAGATAATATTACTCATATGTGCGTGGAGTTATATGTGTGGAGCTCAGGACATGTTTAGCCTATCTTAGCATAAAGACTCGAAGCAGGACAAAACTGTTAGCCGGGGCACACACACCTACCAACACCTCTGAAGCTGACTAATTAATGCTCTGTATCTCGTGTTTAGTCTACACACAACCAGATATAAAAAAAGTACTATTTATGATTTTGGTGGTGGATTTTTTTTTTGGAGTTATTTCTAGGCAAACAAATGTTTGTGTTCAGTGTTTCTGTGCAGGTTGTCAGATGCACTCTGTGAGCACAGGTTTTGGTTTCTGAACAGGAAAGGCTGGGCTTTGGTTATTTAGGCTGGTTCCTCATTCTGTCTCTCTCTCTCTCTCTATCATCATGTACCACTTTGGTCTAGTTTTCCCTCTTTGCTTCGCCTTCACACAAACATTCAACACTGCAACCATCACTGACTAACAGAACACAGATTCATTTATTCTGTCGCTTTTGTCTTTATTTCAAATAAAATATAAACTTCTTTTAGGCTTGTTTCGCTCTCTGAACCTAGGCTTTGACAAAATGAGGGCTCGACCAGGATCTGAACCTGGGACAGTGCAGGCTCAATGAGCTAGACAAAGGGGGCACATTTAAACAATGGTACCAAACCATTGAAAGCACCTGTGCAAAAAGTAAAAGAAAGTCACTGTGCCTGACTCTCATTCACCAAAGAAATTATTCCAAAAGTTTAAAGCGGACTGCAGTGACACAGCACCTTTGCTGAATTACTGAGCCCCTGAGCTAATGTCTGAAAATAACCGGTAAGCTACATACAGCCCAAAACAGCACTGGTAATATTAGAGGGAACATACAGCAAGTGGAAAATGTGTGTCTTCCATCACAACCACATTTACTTCTTATATGGAGAGGGAAACTACTTCCTCGTAGTTCTAAACAGTTCATCATTACTTTCTTTTAACTACTGCAGCTTATTTTGCGTAATAAAACACATTCATTGCTACAAGCTGGAGTTAGATGATGGTAACTATTTTGATCAAAACTCCTGTCCAGCGATTTGGATTCAACTTTCTCCAAAGATCGCAGCACCTGGATGAGATCAACCTTCAGAGACGTGTTACTAATCTTCTACTATTTCTCACCAATGCCAACAGTTCGTTTCTGTGTTTCTATCCTCATAACTTAACAGGTAAACTGAGGATTGAGCCAATTTTGTGAAAAGACTTATGGCAGTCATTGAAGTTCATAAAAGCGAGGTAGAGCAACAGAGCTCAAATTAAAGAAAAAAAAAAAGTGGGAACAAGGGGAGCTGGGCAGATAATATTTTCACCATCCTCCTCCCTAACTCCCGTGCTGTGTTTATCTAACACAGAGGGGAGATGTTTACATTGGCTTGGTTAAACACAGACAGGCCCAATAGCTTTTGTTAATAATAAATAACCTAAACAGCCAGCCGGGACATCCATGCTGGAGCATCTAGCTGGCACACGTGGACCACCATTGTCCTGCATCTGTGGAGGAGACGTTCACCTACATATGGGTGAGACAGATAGCACGCAGAGTGTGAGAAAGAGAGCAAAGTCTGTCAGAGAGGTTTACAGAGTTGGAAACAAGTCTGAGGATTGAGGTGGAATTCATACTGAGAGGCATGCTATCTATCCCACCGCAGTTTGTTTGTGATGTGGTTTATTTTAATAGATTCTCCGATGATTTGATGCGAGCAGCGGCAACCCCTTTTGACCCTCCCATCATAAACACAAAAATAAGCATAAGAGAGTGCACGGGCTGTGCTTGGGTTCCCATGTGGAAGGAATAGAGTTGAAGGGGGTGCGGGCAGGGGACTTCAGAAAAGAGAAAAAAGTTTGATATATTTCATCTGATGGTGGCTGCAGCGAGCACTAGAGCTGTGTGCGAATGTGTGTCTGTGTTGGGGAGGGGGTTTAAGAGGCAGGCAGAGGGATGAGGGGGCAGAGATTGATCTGGGACAGTGTGGGAGAGAAAGAGGGAACAGCAAAAAAAAAAAAAGTTGCAAGGCCTTGGGAATGAGTGTGTGTGTGGGAGAGGGAGAGAGAAACGATACACTGCTGGACTGCCGGAAAAGGAAAGTCAGCCAGGAGGACGGCAGATCGATTCCTCCCCCGAGTCCCACAACAAACACACTCTCTTTTTCCCTCTGCATAGCTCACCTCTGCTGCAGCCTGATATCGTCCCATCAGCACTTCATCTCTATCACACTGTCTCTGTTATACCACCCCCCCTGTCTTCTTTGTCTGCATGCTAGCACTTTATTCCGAGGCCTCTTGTGAAAGATCTTAAGATTTTGCCGAATTTTCTACGGAGTTTGGTTCTCACAGTAACTCATTGTGGTTAGTGGATAGGAATATTAGGCCAAACGCCCCAGATCTGTCATCTCAAGACCATGCAAAATTACTACACATAACACCAGAACAATAATCTGGACACGGCGAATAACAAACAGTCGATTTAGAAAGAAAGAAGAATCTTTGTGTTGTGATTTGGTGTTGAAGCAGAACTGCAATCGAGAGAGAGGGATGCATCTCATAATTAAAAACCTTTCTGCAGGTAATACTAGACAGAAAAACCACACACGCACACACACTCTTTCACAAACACAGAGCAATCCTCCTACCAACCATCCTCCCAGACAGATGGAGAGACAAATGCACTCGCAGACACTTTCAACACATCTCTAATCTTATGAGCTCTGGATCACACACACACACACACACACACACACACACACACCCTCTCCACACAGACAGTGTAGCTGTTATGGACATATACACACTACGGGATGAATGACTCCTCTTCTAATCATCATCACAACTAACATTAATGTGGTTACTGTTTCCGGTCATACTATACAGATAACTGTGTGTGTGTGTGTGTGTGAAGGGGCCCTGCGTCAGATTGGGGCAATTGTGAGGTCAGAGCTCAGGGTTTGGCACGGCTTGGCTCCTATTCTTGCCATGTCAGCTCAAGCTCCCCCCAATACACCCCTCTCAGAGTCAGAGCAAAAAAAAAAGAAAAGAAAAGAAAAACGACTCTTTGCGTTGTTTTGGAGTTGATGCAGGCCTGCCTGCAGCTGCCCCGTTGACAGCTGGCAAAAGCATTTTGGAATTCAAACCCTGTGCGCAATACAAGCCGTAGCCATTTGGAAACAACTTAAGAAAACCGCAGAGAGGTCTCAAAGAAGAAGACAGAGAGAAAGAAAAGATCCGCCTTTATCTATCAGAGCGAGTCACTTACCAGTAGCCGAAACCCCCTGCATCTTGCACAAACTTCTTCTCCGGTCTTTCTCTGCTGAATCCGTCCTTTTCTCGGAGAAACTGGTTTAACAGCAGCGGCTCCAGCGTACTCAAACTCGGAGGAGCGCGTCCACTTCAGGCTGAGCCCCCCCTTTTTTTTCCTGTTCGCCGAAATAAAAACACACACTCACACACTTAAGGACACTTCATGGTTTCCTAACGGACGCGAGTGATTTTTACCCGGGTCATTTTCTATGCAGAATAAGAGCACTGTAGTCCTTCATGTAGTCCCTTTCTCCTCCCTCTCCAGAAACAGAACTCTTTCCTCTGTGCCGCTGGAAAAAAAGATAATGCGCGCGCCTCGCACCAGGAGCGCGCACACGACAGCCCCATTCATTGAGAGTGAATGTTAGAATGAAAGATTAGTTTTGGAAAAGTCATATTTTTACCTCGACTAAACTCGACTTTAATGCAGCTTCAACCCCAAAATAGCTCACTCTACTTTCTTCTTCTTCTCCTATCTTTTACTAATGTTGCATTTTCAGCCATGACATGCCCATCGGCAAAGAGGCATGACATGGGTTGTCACGTGAAGTCATGAAAAGGATGAGGTCTATTTCAAGAGATAGGTCTGCTTTGAAAAAAACTCCACAGCTGCCCATTAGTGTGGAAAAAAAGTGGGCCTGGAACAAGCATACTAACTGGCACTGTATTTCCATGTCACTGCTCAGGCTTTTCTGCTCTTCTTTCTTAATTGATTATCTTGAGTTTGGATGCTGTCAGCTGCCTCTGTGAATCATTGTACACAGTAATGAGGATCTGACAGAAGGGAGAAAACAAATCTTGAATTTAGGCATCATTACGGTCATAAAATGTTGTTTCTTTTGCTTGGGTATGTCATGTTTATTCAGAGTTCAAAGTCTGAGAGTCATTAAAGGTCAGCTGTGGTGCCTCCAGTCAGCTGGGTGGCATTACAACTTTATTGTCCGCATTGGTGGCAAGGAAATGACTATATTTACTCACTTTTATGCTACTTTCTAATCCATGTGACAGCTATAGTTACTTTTGTATTTTTTATTTTTGGGCTTGTTATCCTTACAGATTGTCTAGCTGGGTCCCCTCGTCATCTTTCATCAGTCTATGAGTTGTTTGCTTTTCTTTGGTGGTTTCATTTAAAGGTCCGGTGTGTAGGATTTCATAACTCTGTTTTCATTAGTGTATAAAGTGAAGTCTATGTTTTCGTTACCTAAGAATGAGACTTTTCCATCTACAGACGCTGTGGGTCCTCTTCCACGGGGTCTGCCATGTTTCTACAGTAGCCCAGAACAGACAAACTAAACAGTGGCTCAAGATAGAGCCTCACATTTTTTTTTTGGACATTTCACAGCCACTGTAGTTTCTCTAAGGACACGGTGAACCGAGGGAGTTGCAATCAGCAAAAGAAAAAGAAAAAGAGAAAAATCCACATCATGAATAAAAATTTGCATAGCTGTGAATTTTCGTCTCATTAATCATCTCATGACGCCTCACATTTATCTTGTGACACTTCAGATTTGATTTAACTACCTGACTGACTCCACTTCATTCAGCCACAACAGTAAACTCCTGCTTACACATTGATGCGTCAGTAAGAATCAGTCACAGGATCTGAGTATTTCTACCACTGCTGCTTGTATTGCTGTATCTCAGCACATTTCTTGTTTCCAACCAATCTTCAGGAGCATGACTGTGTACCAGCCAACCCTCCTCCTTACCCCTCTCTGTGCCTGCCTATCTGTGCAGCCCCCCATCTTTTATAAAAACCCGTGTCGACTCAGCTACGCGTCATTAACCCCTTTTGTGGCTGTTGCTGTTGTTGCTGCACGCGTTTCATCTGCCAACACAGACAACAGCAGGGTCTCTAATGATAATGGCTCCCTGTCTGGCTGCTTGCCAAGGCAATAGGCCACTTCATTGACCTGTACTCCTCTCTAATAAGCTATATCTATATATCACCTCGTCCCACATTTATAGCGGCTCACTGGCTGCTCACTTAATCATATAATTTGCCAAACATGACTTTGATTTTTGCAGGCGCAAGCAAATACAAGAATAGAAGACACATCCCCCCCATTTTGCTTAAACATTTTTCATCTTTGCTTCATTCTGAACATGTCAGTACAGAGTCTGAAAGGCCAAGTGTTTTGTGGATGACTGAACTCGTGTTTTAAATAGACCAGGGGCCTTGTGCCCCTGCTAGTGTCTCCAAGTGCATGGAGCTGCCTGTCAGCCAGTCTGGGGCATGCTGGTCCACAGAAAGCAGAACACCAAACAGCCCCCTGGGATACATCCTCTCCTCCGCTTCCCTGGGGCTCCTCCACTCATAACTACAGAACAGAGTGAAACAACAGCATTCACAGAAAGAGGGGGAGGCTGGAGGAAGAGAGAGGGGGAGGGAATTCAAGGGAGAAGAGGGGGAAGGTGAGGACGGAGTGAGATATATGAAAAAAGACAATTAGGAGAGTGGCAGATGAGCAGCAGAGCTGAAGGATAGGTGCGAAAGTCTGCACGGAAAAGTGTGAGATGAGCTACATAGTGCTTTTTACACTTATCTGAAACCCTCCCGGTGTAAATGCCCCAATCATATGACTAATCACACTCCAGACTCGGGTGCCAGTCTTTATTCGTTCCCTCCTTTTCAGGTGCAAATTAAAGCCACACACTGATTGAATCAACACGTCATCTGTTGTGTGTCACAGACGATACTGCGGTAACCTGGCATTTGGAGACCACACCAACAGTTTTGTGGAGATAATGCATGAGTCACAGATGGGAGGACACTCACACCCTGCGTCCAATGTCAGGACTAAGGAATGTTTTAATGCATCATGAGGCTGAGCTCACACTCCACAGGTCATAAATTTGTTAACATCCTCAGTGGTATTATTTCTGCTTCAGTAGAGAAATGTGTGTGTCTGTGTTTGAAGCAAATCCATGTGAGGCATGTGGTGATGTTGTTAATTGTTGCTGCTGCTCCAGATCAGCTGATCACGGCTCTGTGTCCCTTTAGGCTCCACATGGATTCACCACATGACAGAGTTGGCTGATACGCATAAAGAAGACTCTTTGTAAGTGCAAACACACACACACAGTCTCTCTTCTAAGGCCAGTCCTAGATCTTAAAGTAACTTTTAAGGTTTCATGACGATGTCAACAACTGTATTATAGGGACACCAAGTGGTGAAATTTAATAGTGCATCATCTGAGATATGAAACAGCTGCTCTGCTGTAGGAACACCCCCTCCATCCACAACACCTGTGTATTAATAGAGAGAGACTGATGCCATCAAATGAATCCCACTGACCCATATTTCCTTTGCCAGTTGAGCCCCGGGTGGGGAGGATATAAGAGGAGACTGGCACCAACAAAGGCTCCACTGTTGCTACAGTGATGTCAGTGAAATGACCTCTTCCCTCTGGCTCTCATTAATACGCTGCCATTCAAATTCAATCAGCGAGGCATATGGTGAATGGCAGCGACTGGTTTCACTGTACTAAATCACAGCAGTGTGTGGGTGTCACGATAATTAATGTAATTGATTCCAGGCTATTGTACTTCTGAGAGGGTTTGGGCGTGTTAATAATGAATCAGGATTGGAGGATAAATGGTAGAAAAGCTGTAGAGCACAAGTTCTGTCAGAAGTAAAATGCTGTTTTATGTTTGTTTTGTGAGCATATCCTAAAATCAGTAATCGTGAAGTCACTTCAAGGGACACTCAGCTGATTTTACACAAGTTTACTTGCCATGAAGAGTCATATAAAAGGAGCTTGTGTCCTCTGTGGCACTTTCCAAACTTAAAAAAAATTAACCCTGATGATCTGATCCTATGGAGTTGCTGTATGGGTACCTTTTTGTCCACTACCAGGGATTAAACGATAAGATATTTTGCCCTCTGCTGCTTCAATTTAGACCTTTTTAAAAATAAATAAATAAATAAATTCTCTGCTTTATTTGATAATGACAGCTGGAGAGTTAACAGGAAATTCAGGGGGAGAGAGAGTAGAAGACAGCCAGACTTTAACTTTGATACACAGGGTGCATGCTGTGTCAGGTGAGCTACTGGGGCACCCCATATTTGGACTTTTCTTTGTTAAATTGTAATTTTTATGTAATTTATGGAATGCTAAATAGCTTGAATCACTACTTAACCGTACCTTTGATAAGGGCCAACATGTGCCAGTTTGCTGTTATTCATGAGTTTGTTTGCCTGGAATTTGACATCTCATATAAATCTCTGATAAATCTTTCTCAAGGACCCGGTGTACTCTGTCAGAACTGTCCAAAACCTCTCCACGCTCACATCAAACTGGGGTGGGACTGTGTCTGACCATTTCTGTAATAAATCAAAGAACTTTATAGAGCCTCTCTGAACTGAACAGGAATCGTATGTTTGGGCCAAACAGTTGAAATGGTTTAGATCAGAATGACACACATGTCCTTTTATAGAGCAAAACTGTGTTAGAGTAGTCTTCATGAAAGTCAACATTTGTAGTTACCAGAACAAGTCAGCTCATTTTTGTTTAAGTAATATTTAAAACAGTAATTCCTCTGCAGCTGACAGGGGACGTGAGGAGCTCAGCTAATTTGAAAACTAGAAACTAATAATAATAAAAAGGAAAACACACACAAGGATTACATGTTATGGGTATATAATTTGTACAATTTGACCAATAAACTACCTGCTACAAGATACCTCTAACTAACCAGAGTCAGTAATAACACCTGAACATCACATGCTGTGATTGAGAGTGTGTGAAAACTATAGTTAGCAAGAGATTACAATTTAAAATTTAAAATTATATTGCAAAGGGTAATGGATAAATAGCGAAACCTTCACTTAAAGCCGAAACATTTCTCAGATCAACATATCATGTATGAAAAAAAATAACAACATCCAATTTTATAGTGTAGTGAAAGTAAATTGGACAAAAAAAGGTTGGGAACCACTGATTTAAATCATGCAACAGTATCTTTAGTTGATTCTAATGTTTTCATCCTTAGTCACAGAAAGCTACCTCTTTGCTTCTTATTGCTATGTTCATTCAGAAAAATCACACATTTAATATGGATATTTGTATTTGAACGTCCCATGATACTAACAAAAAGTCCATATCATCCAACATTTTTACAAGTTTAAATGATTTATTTGATCTCATGTGTATCATTATAACTCATTCTGGATTTTTGGACTCTTAAGTTTTTAAAAGGAGCTCCACAGCATTCCTCCCCCGTAGTTTAAAAACTTCACTGTAGCATTAATTGGGCAGAGCGCCAGCCTCCAGAGACTGGACAGGAAGTGCTGGGTGCACCAAAGGTCAAAAGAAACTGGCTTCGATCGGTGCGTGGGTGTATCTCCAGAAGGCAGGGAGAGAGGGGAGGAAAGGAAAAGAAATGGGAAATGGAGAAAAGGCCGAGGAGGGAGAGGGGAAGAGTGAGGTTTAAGTGAGACAGCAGAGAAAAGACAGAGAGAGAGAGAGAGAGGAGAGAGAGAGGGTTGGACAGGGGTGGGGGAGTAGGTGGTGAAAGTGTTTTTGTGCATTGTGTGAAATGTGATCATGTCCTGGAGCCACACAGACAGCTGGGAAGTTCCCCTGCCCCTGGCTTCCAGCTGGGAACACTCTGAGGAGACACCAGGGCTGCAGACCATATACTCCACTGATTAACCCTTCATCTGCTGCTGCTAATGTGGAGGAGCTATAAATAACAACACTCAGACGCCTTGGAACTTAAGTCACATTTATTGATTTTAGCCAGTATGACTACCTTTACACAGACATACCACCTTCTCTACTGGAAAACAAACAAAACACTTTTAGGATTAGTTCAGCAGTAATACATCAGACACAACTCTTGTCTTTTTTATTATGTTTTTTTTCTCCATATTTTTTTTTTTTTTAAAACACCCTGACAAAAGTTTACATGTTTGTTTTCAATTCTGTGTAAAGGTCCCATGACTGAGAAACATGCATATGACATTTAGCTGTAATCAATATGCCACTAATCATAATGCACATTATTGATAAGAATACAGTACTGCATGACAATTCAAATAAATACCAACATACAGGTGAAGTCGTTATTTCATATAAAGATATCAAACTCTCATTATGGATCAATACTGAAACACAATATGACAATATAAAGTTTGCACAGCTAATTTTTATTATCACAATGCTATCGCTTCCAGCAAACAGAAAACCTTTTCTTTTTTTTTTAATGTAAAACAGTATCTGAATTGCACTTTTATTATGTTTTTTTTAGCTTCTCATCCATATTGGTAACTTTAACGCCTCAACAAACAAGCATTGGCTATAATGGCACTATTCAAGCTTGTTGATGCTTATTTTGTTTTCTGTTTCCTGAAAACATAATGCTCAAAGATGATGTAAAAAAAAGAAAAAGAAAACAAAGATTCAAGAGTAAAAATTAAAAAAACAACAAAAAACTCAAATTGGACAAAAAGAAAGATAAAATGCGCTCTCTGCACATTTTTTTGTCAACAATACTATTGATATCACATTACCTTCACCAAACAATGCTAGAGATACGTAGATGTTTCCAATAGTACACTGATCTACCCCAACACATTACAGATGCTTGGAGCATTTTGTTCAATAACAGGAGGCCAAAGGGATTTCTTTTGGTTCCCACAGTTTGATAAAAAACAACCTTTTCTTAATACCCCTGAATTTATTGAATGGATCACTGACCTGCAGAATTCAATACAATTTCAGTTTTATTGAGCTAATTTCAAAACTATTATCTCACTCATGCAGACGGGGGAAAATTCCCTTTTGCATTTATTGCTGCTCACAGTCATTTTGAACCCAAAGTCCTCACCGATATATAAAAAAATAAAGAAAACATAAAATACTCGTTTAAGATTCTCCCTTGAAACAATGAAAGGCACTACTGGTCAGAAACGAAGAACTAAACAAACCAAAAACAAAACCCCTGGCGCTCACACACACACACACACACGAGAGAGAGAGAGCGAGCGAGCGAGCGCCATGGCCCGAACTACATCTTCCTCAGTGACGGCTTGTCTTATTTCCGAGTCTTGATTCTTTTCAACCTAAACGGTGTACCAAGATTTGGCACGATAAACGAAGAGAGAATGAAACAATTCCAATTTGGAATTTAATCGTCGCACTTGCAGAGAATTCTGAAAGTCAGTGATCCCGTTTCAGTTTGAACGCCCTCGGTAAGAAGCTAGGAAAAGCATATCATATCACTCAAATTTTTCCCAAAACACAACTTACCTATCGGAGTCAAGAGCGTTGTCAAGTTTCATTGTGTTATTTTGAACTATTCCTAGGAATAATAAATACATGAAAAAACCCCAGAATTTGATCACCCTGGATTTTTTGTATAGAACATGGCAGTAGAACAAACATAAAAGAAAACCAACAGCATAATATACGATGTAACAAAACAAATTTAAAAATGATTATTTGATGGATAAAATCTTGAGGATGAAGTCGTAATAGTAGGTTTGTGGTTTGCGGAGCCTTTACTTGAGTAAATAGTTTCTGTTATTTAAGCTCAGAAGATTCAGGAGGACGTATAATCCTAAAGTCTTATAACCTATGCTGAATTACTCACAAACCTTAATACTACCACGCTTTCCTATAGGTTAATAATAGTCTGTAATAATCCTATATAATGAAAGTGCACAGATTAACAAAAACAATAAACTAAAACAAAAAAAGGTGAAACCAGACAAAACAGCTTGTTGATTAACATTGAGAAACAACCCCATGACCCCTGACTTATCAATGGAGGGTTAGATAAGCCAATCACAAACTCCGGTCAGAATCAGTTCAATGGACCTGTGAGAAATTGGCTTCCAGCAGCAGCAGCACGCGAAAATGAGTGTCATTCCAATAGACGTCACTTTTTAAAAAGAAGAAGTGAGAAAGAAGTAGGACAGTTGATTTGACAGTGCTTTTTCATTTAGCATTTGTTTTTTTTTTTTTTTTTTTTTTTTGTCTTCAAGTCCAAATAGCCTATTCGTGTTAACTCTTTTCGGCGAGCTCAATCAGCAGTGAGTATGGACCTTGTGTTGGTACTTCGTCATCCGCGCAGAACTACTGTAATTACTGCAAAATGGAGAAACAAACAAATGATCAGCGTTAGCATAATTTGTCAATTTATTTAGAGCTGATTGTTAACATGGTCGGCAGCTGAGTCCACACAGACAAAGCAGGCGGCGGCTGAAGTTAGTCAAAGCAACAGAAGCCATGTTAGGGAGCCCTGAGGCAGCCGATGTTATGTCAGGACTTTTTTTTTTTTTGCCATATCGACATTGTCAATATGTCTCCGTGGAGCTGATGTGAAAGCACATTCACCACAAAATATCCTGCTAGTGCGGTTAGGAAGCCAATGACTCACGAGTACCATGACCGGTCATTCTTAAGACAGAGCTGAAGCCATATCCCACCACCCAGGTCAAAGGAGAGGGGTGTTTCTCATATGCCATGCAAGTTAATGAAAAAAATGGGTTATGTTTTTGACATGCAGGCTTACTATAAATCAGAAACTGGATGTGACGTGTGTAGTAAAACTTAAAGGTGACGTGGGAGGAGCCTGCAAGCAGAGGTAGGAGGAGCATTTTAGGTGGCATGCTGTTATGACACCAGATAAGCCAGACATTGATTTCAAACTAGATGGAGCCAAATGGGATTTCATTTGTCTAGGAAGAGGGGGGCTCTAGTCACAATCACATCCTGGGTATCTATCTACCTACTGCTCGGTGATTCCACAGAGACTATACAAGAGGGAAGGATAAGGGCTCGGCTAATTTGAATCAATGTCCTCTGGTTGTTCGAGCAACCAGTCTTCAGTTTTTTCTTTTAATTTTTTTCCTCCAAAGATTTACCAGGAGTTTCTCCCTCAGGAAACCCCTGGACTCATTTCTCCACAGTATCAGAGTCAGCTCTCAGCCAGACATCTGGCTTTCTTCACCAGCATGTCTGGCTTTCTTAACTCCTCTCTCAGGAGCTGGTTTACAACGTGAGTAGTTCTCCCTCCTCTACTCCCCAACCCTCTTCTCAGCGCAAACTGATAAAAAAAAAAAGAATATATCACACTTGTAATTTAAGTGAATCTTAAAATAAAGAGTGATTGACCTCACGGGAGGTTGCTTTCTTTTTTTTTTCCCCTAATGTGTACGATAGCTTTGTCTCCATGCTGTGTGCTGTGGCTTATGGATGCACACTCAAGCAGGGTTGACCGCTGACATTGTTCCATTCTCACGAGGAATTATCAAGTTCCCTCTCTTCATATTCGAGAGGAAGGAATACTGTAGTAGGATCCTGCAAGATTATAACCTGAACATGATCATATTAAGAATATAGAGTTTAATATATAGCTTAGTGGTAGTAGAAAACGCATCATTTGATAAATCTTGCAGGATTTCCTCACATCAACCCTGCTTTTAGCATCATAAAGCTAATGTGTCTATGATCCACAAGCAGTACATGGATTTATAAACACAAGCCCCACTTATATTTTTTCCTATTTGCGTAATGCTAGCTTGCAAGGGGTTAAAGCTATTGTGGATACTAAAACAGTACGTTGCTTTGTCCTCACACACCAAAAAAAAAAAGAAAAGAATAAAACAAAATAAAAGTGAGACCCTCCATTTGTAAAGGTTAAAAACATCTTACAAACACGAGGGCCCCTTCACTTGAACGCTCATATACACACAGGCAAATATCGGGAACACAACGTACGTGAGGACGTTACCTGACAAAAATATTCAGAGGGCAATTTTCCCACAATTCCTCATTCTAGTTAAAGGGTGAGTGGTGATGTTTGGGGAGCAAGCTGCTGACAATCTAAAAAAGAGAGAAGGTCGTTTTTGGCGACCGAGCGACAAAGAGACAGAGATAAGAGACATGAGGAAAAGGGTTTTCAGCCACATAACCACACAGAAATTACTCGAGAGCTCTGAGCGATCTCAAAATTAGAGAGAGGAGACAGATGATGTGGAGGGGGAGAGAGAAGGAAAAGAACAGCGAGAGCTCAAATGTTGAGACACAAGGACAGGGCTTTACATCAACAGATAGATAAATATATCAAGTGTTTGGGGTCGACAGGCACTTTTGCCGAGTGGTCGGTTGGTTTCGTTTGAAGGTCCGCTTGTGGATGTCGTTTTGATTTGTGCTCTTCTAGGATTTGCTCCACATTTTAAAAAATCATCTTTGATCAAAACTATATTGTATCTCTGTTCACAGTAATCATAATATCCATTTTAACAGAAGTAGGAACCTGAGGCACCTATGCTGAAGTGCACTTAATTTGGGTGTGGAGATCGATTTGTCAAACTTTCTTTCTCTCTCTTTTATAATATGGCTCTGAAAGAATCCATCGCTACGTAACGGGTCACACGGAATAGCCCTCCTGTATTT
Organism: Miichthys miiuy; assembly: GCA_036365135.1. NCBI lineage: Eukaryota > Metazoa > Chordata > Actinopteri > Sciaenidae > Miichthys > Miichthys miiuy. The sequence continues at coordinate 11,462,460 of CM071606.1, read as the reverse complement.
CACCAAATAACCCCCCTTTCAATGTAGAGCCCTGTAATACATGAGTTCCTCTTGTACCACACACCTAACAGAAAAACAGTTAAAAAGCTCATAAGCGTTTTCAGCTGCAAAGCCATGCGATTCTATTGACCCTATTGTATTGGTGTGCTAGCATCACAGCTTTAAAAAAATGATCCTGAAATAAACACCTGTGGTCACAGGTGCTCCTTTTTCTGCCCGTCATCAAACCTAGCAGCACAACCCACTTGTTATTGAATTTCTGTATGGAATCATACTGTGCTCCCCTTGCAAGAAACCAGGGGGAGATTGCATATTTTAGTTCCTTTTTCATAAAGAGTGACCTGATTAGACAGTGGGCTGCTGGACACAGGTCTGTCCTGGGGGAACCAGGACAATAAAGGTAGAGATGGGGGCTTTTTTTTTTTATTCTTAAGGAGCACCAATGCCGACAGACGAGCCAAAGAGCAGAGGATGTCATAACTAGTCACAAGACTGTCAGATTGACATCCTCTTAACAATTCCCCAACCCCACAATGTGTTACTGTTACCAGGCAATACACTCAGGGGGTCAGAACAAACGAGCACAAAAGCTGCCACCTTATACATCATACGTACAGCACCATGACAGCGGAAAGAATAGACACTCCATAATATCCACAAAACCCCCCCCCCAACATAACCGGGGCCCAATAATCCACATGCCATATATGTCTACTACAGTCCAAACGTCTAGTGCACACTGTACATACATCTGCATTCCCCTAAGCGTATACACTAGCACACACAAGCAGCTGGTTAGTCACACAGCAGTCCCTAGAGGAGCGCAGGCTGGCCAGGGAGCTAAGCGAGCAAGTGGGGCTCTTTAACACTAAGGCAGGGAGGGTTTGGCCTGAAAGGCCCCCTCCCCTCTGTACATAGAAGTCCCTTGCGCACTTCTCAGCCGCCTCAGTCGCAGTAGATCTTGTACTTCTCGCTGCAAAACACCACGGGGCCTCCCAGAATGCCATTGGGCATGGCGTTGTTGGGCTCTGGTCGGCCGGAGCCAGAGCAGGTGAGACTCTGACTTACGTGGGGGTTGTTGGCGGTGCCGGCGGCGGTGGCCTTGCTGCGGGCCTTGGACCGGCCAGAGTTGCCTCCCCGGCGGGTCTGCTCGTGGTCAAACTCCAGATCTTCCAGACGCTGAGTCAGGGCCAGTTTCTGCTGGATAGCCATCCGCAGAAGGGAGTTCAGGGTCTTCTTCTCATCCTCTGCTGCAGCCAGCTGCCTCTGCATCTCATCCAGCTGAGTGACGTACTCGTCGCAACTGCAAGAGAGGCAGACACACAGAGAGAGAAAGCTGCAAAGTCAGGTACATATTTATCACCTTTAACAGAGAGTGAAGAACATCAGCAGGATATTTTGCACCATCATCATACGACAAGGGGGCACTGGCAGTCCCAACAATACAAATGTGCCTCAATGGAGGAAAAAAAAATTAAAACTTTTGCAAAACTGCAAACTTGAGCTGCATGTTGGAGATACTGACCCCAACAGTCATGAGGTGAAATTGAAGCACAGTGTTTTCTTTGCCGCCACCAGGTGGCGCCATCGCTCCACGCAGCACAGAGCTGATATGACTTGCACAGAAGCTACATTATTACCTTATGATATCATGAGCCATTTTCTCTGTCCCCTCTACCAAACTTCACAAACTAAAATGTTCTCAGCTCAGTGGATATTTTAACAAGATACAGCAACCATCTATCTGCCCACAGCTGCCATCACTTGACTGAATATACTGCAGCATAGCAATCTTTATCCTGCTCTCCCTGAATAATAACTAACGTCTGTTTTTTGGGGTTTATATGTCTACTGCTACAGGGTATGAATACCATACACCCCAACAGGTGAGACATCTGAGTGTAGCAGCGTGTGTGCGGCGGAAGGATGAAAGCATTAACCTAAGGGTCACTCACAAAAACCCTCTCTGCGTCACCTGAGGAACAGGCTGAGGAGGGGAGGTGAAGAAATGAAGATGGGGGATAGACGGGCTCATTGCTTCAAGATGTGGCTGTTCGCACCTGATCTCCACTTTTACAGTTGGAGTGAGCCTGTATCACTTCCGTCCATCTCCCATCTCATATGGTGACCCGCTGCTCGCTATCACTGGGTGCTGCACTGCGGCATTATCACCTGTCTCCCTGTGCCCTTGTATGTATGTGTGTGTGTGTGTGTGTGTGTGTGTGTGTGTGTGGGTATAAAAACTGGGTCACTCAAAAGGGATTTTGACGTGTGGGGTTCATTTTCCCACTCTCCCTCTGCTGATGTTGTTCTCCCTTTTCATTTCCTCCTTTTCATTACCTTGCTCTCTCTTTTCAATCACATCTCTTATCTTTCCTCTCAAGCTTTTTTTCCCCCCCTCCGTCACTTCCTTGCTGTTGTCTCCGTCTGTCTGCCTGCATCACTCACTTTCTCTCCCCATCTTGGTCATCGCTACTTTCTCTATTGCTGACAGAGCAAATCTGAGTGACATTCTCCAGTAATGACAGACACGTCTGTATGAAGGGAGTGGTTGGTTGTTATTACATGGCGCCTTGTCCGCTCGGACATAATTCAGCTTGTTAGGCAGCCTCACCCTGCTGCCTTTTGTCTGTGTGGTAATTAAGTGTTTACTCTATTTAGATATGCCCCAACCTGTGGTGACACTTCAAACTCTCTTAGACCACAAGAATCCAGAAATTTCACTTGTCGTGCTGTTTATCCATCTGCAATCTATAACTGTCATTTTCCCAGCAGGCATGTGAGATCTAATGTTATTGTCCTGGTAGACTGCATATTGTTTTATTGTTGAACTCTAAATTAATTTCTGAAAACTAAAACTGCCAGTAGCCTGAGAGTCTTGACTTGTTTCCAGCCAAAACAAACTTGAATATCATTTAGATTCAAATGTGATTTTGAGATAGTTATCCAGGCAGTCCTTGCCCCGTCTTGTCAAGATAAAAGACACTTATTTTTTAGAAGCTGCACAAAGAACAAGTTGAATTGTCCGAACCCCTCTATAAATTATTTCCTCGTATGAAGAAAACTAATTCTTGAGGTCAAAATCTGTGGCCAGTGGCCGCAGATGTTTTCGCTGCATGTGGTGCTGCACATGGTTGTGTGCCACGTGAACTCTGGCCTTGCCAGACCACCATACAAACATAAACCATACCCTCCCCTCTTGTGTATGCAGTTTGATTCCCAGTGGGACACACACCCAGACAACAGGGATCAGTGCTGCTTCATTAAACCCAGTATGAGATGGTGGGGGCGACTGATGGGGGGGCTGGTGCGCCTTCAGACGATTCAGACACTTGTGCATGGGGGGTGAGAGTACGTGCGTTCTTTTCCCGGGAAAAAAACAAAAACAGTGGAGTGGTCTATTCTAGTGACTGCATGGATACAATAGAAGCCTTTTTGGCCCACTGATGGGGTGTGGTGGCACAATAGCTGAGGGGGGACGGGGGGGACGGGGTGGCTGCTGGCCTTTTGAGGATGAACAGTCATCATATTCACATCAATAACAAACAAGCACTATATCTGCATTTCGCTGTGATTATTAACACTCACTAACGCAATTTAAGGTTGCATTTGGCAACTTTTGCAAACCACTCATGTGGAGATGTCGACTTTAAACTGCACAGAAACACACACGACCACCTCCTCAGCTGTCTGGAGCTCGATTGGTCACGGTGGGATGGATGTCACAGAGAGAGCACGGCGTGAGGAGTGAAAGACAGAATGATGGAAAGGGAACGCAACCAACAAACAGAACATCAGGATGAGTGAGGGTGTAAGTTTGGGGAGAAAATGTGACCTGGGCTAACTGACTGTTAATCAGAAGGAGCTGAGAGCATGTTGAGGCATGTCTCTGGAATGTTAGAGGCAGGAGCTTACTGTTAACATGACACCAGAGACTGCAGCTGGAGGCACAGAGGAACAAAAAAAAAAAAAAAACAGAAGCACGTACAGACACTTGAAAACTATTCAAGCCTGTGTTTTTCATGAAATTCTTACAGAGCGAAATGCACTTTAAAAATCTGAAGTAACTTCGATCAATGGGAGGCACAGACTGCAGCATGAGATCACACAAAGGAACGAAAAACCTAAACACTTCTTTCATTTCCACTCCATCCTTCTTCCCCTTTGTCGGAGACCTCACATTTGTATCCAAGAGTTTTCCTCATCTTAGAAATCCACCTTTATAGACTTTGTAGTCTTTGACGTGATTACCATGAAAACAAGGAAAAGAAAAAGACTGTCAAATTAGGCTCCTGTAGTGGGCTTTAACTGAAAGCCTGGCCCCTTCCTCTCTTTCTTTTCCAGATGACTAGAGAACCGGGTGTTTGGTGTTGAGGAAGGACGAAAGGGGGATACAAAAGAGTGGTGGGGAGTGTGGGAAACCTCGCTCTGGCGAGTCCCCCAGCCTCTCAAAGAGTTCCTCTGACCCAACTCTGTGCCGTATAGGACCGAATTTACATACCAATACGTGAAACCCATAAACAGACAGAATGTAATTCATGCATAGGAACCAGAAGAGGGACAGAACACCGGAGTTAGAGCCTCGAGAAAATCATCATCATTATCATCATCAGGGGAGGTTCTTTGTGGACAGGGAGGAAAACACATGCACTGATGCAGGCGGTAAACAGCAAGCTGTAATGTGTTGTCAATGTCTTAAGCCTCTCCAGCAAAAGCTACTTAAAGACGCAGACATTTCACATAGCAAACGTAATCTCACACCTTCCCTGCACTGCTGTAACGACGGCGACGACTGTCACAACTCTTGGTCCCCCAACAAGTAAGAATAATATTACTTCAAGGAGCAAGATCTGGTTCTCTCTTTGCACCGGGTTGCCTTTGGTCCAAATAGTTGAGCATTACACCTACTTCCTCTAAAACCATCTGGCTCTGCAGTGCGCCAAAAACCCATGACAACACACACACACATTTGCAGACAGGAGTTTTCCTCCTGTTACTAATTGATTAGACTCTGCAGTATATGGAGTTACTTCAGCAAGCACTCCACAGATAGGTATTGAATTACTATATGGGTAAGATGAGGGGCGCTGAGCTGCCCACACATTCCCCGCAGCGGCTGTAACCTTCATTCTATAATGCTGTTTTTCCCCACCCTCCTCGTCTACCTCTCCTCCCTCCGCACACAGCTTGAGCTTTGCTATGGATTGCAGGGGGAGTCTTAAATGCAGAAGGAAAGACTGTCTCAGCATCTCAGCGCAGCCATCTGGACCAGAGCTGATATTTTACGGGGCAAGTGGGTATCAACATCTTAAAAAAAGACTCACAGAGGCGAAAAGCAACTCGAAAAGTGAGTTGAGCATCCGCCGTGCGATCACTATAATCACATCTAAAAATACATACAGTAAATGCCCATACAGGTGCACTCATTTTCTTAATGTGCACACACGCAAATAAACAAACAAGCACAAGTGTGTGAGCGCTTAGTTTACAATGTGTTTAAGGGTGAATGTGTAATCCAGCCCAAGATGAGGTGGGATTATGCGCAGAACCTTTGACCGGCTTCTCTTAGGAATCAGGAAAGATTAGGGAGTGTGTCCGCCCATCTGACACACACACACACACACACACACACACACACACACACACACACACACACACACACACACACACACACACACACACACACACACACACTCTAAATCACTGGTCAAAAACACTACTTAAGTTCCATATTTAAATGATACCCAGATTAGATACCTTCTGTGCTCTATAGCTGGTATCAATGCTAGTATCCCCTCCTGACCGTGATTCTCGAAAACAAACATGTCATTGAACGTGTCACGTTACGGTAATAGAGAACAGAGATACCGCCAACTTGCAGTAAACGTGGATTATATTATGATGATCTTATCTTTTAGCTTACCTGGCTATATTGTGGATGACCTTTGTATGGTGTATGTGCAGCAGTGTTAAGAATAGCACAAAGTCTGCTGTGTTACTGCTGCCTCTTTAAGCTAATCTACAGTATAACAAGCATATGAGTTTGGGATTAATGCCAAACCACGCGGCTAAACAACAAAGACTGCTTAATTGACAACTTCCTCTGGGATTATAAAGTGGGCAAACATTTTGTGAGCTTGTACATGTATGTCAGATTTTGTCTTGGATGATTATTTTTCAGTGATGTTCACCGAGCACAGGGTGGCGTATTTCTTACCGTGTGGCGAACATGGCTCGGAGAGAGGAAAAGGTTGCAGCGTCCTCTTTCAGGGCTTTGAGCTCATTCCTCAGTTTCATCATGGTCTCGGTCACCATTGCCTTTTCGTTCTCGTACTTGCTCTTCAGATTGGCCAGAGCAACTTCAGCTGTCTGTGGGTGGACGAGAAGAACAAAAGGGTCAGAGCAGCTGGAAGGCGTCAGGGGGCTGTATTTCCTGTCGATGGCTGTAAATACAAACCATATGACCTATTTTTTTAATGTTTTTCCAAGTCATTAGGGTAGTCCGGTAGCCTGTAGGTGCTATTGTTAGCTGCTGGTTTAAAAACCATAGGTGCGTGTGGTTTATATGGGGCTTTCATGTCTGGGTAATGGTCACTGAGGAAGCACACACATGCTTTAAAGGGCTACCAGTGCAACTGCATACACACTGTATATCTGGGTTATGGTTCTTTGTGGTTTAAAAGGCTGTTCTCCCATCCCAACCACCACCACAGATACGCTGGACAGCTGGCATCATAAGGCTGCTGTCTCCACCAGTGTTTGTTATAGATCTTGTCTGCAAGACATTTGCTGCTGAACAACAGCTGAATAGACCTGAAATAGCGTCTTCTGTTTCTGTCTTTCAAACCGACAAATGTGTGGACGTGATCCCCGGTTAATTAAAACAGACATTATGAGTGTAAAATAAATAAAATAATGAAACTGATCAACCGACCTGCTTGTTGGCCTTGAGGACAGTCCTCAGGGTTGCGATCTGTTCCCTCTTGGTGCTGAGCAGGGACTTCAGTTTGAGGATCTCCTCCATGCAGGCTTCCTTGTCTTTGTCGGCCACAGTGCCGAGCTCCAGAGAGGCCACCCTCTGGCGCGACAGCTCGGTAGTGCGGTCCACAGCCAGCTGCAGGTGCTTGATCTGGTCTCTGATGATGGCCACCAGATTGTAGATGTTCATGGGCTCGCGGCGGTGGTCAGACACGGGAGAAGGCAGAGAGGAGACTGGTGATCCGTCGCTCAGGTCGGTCTTACCAGGCTCAGGGAAGAGGCCCTTTGTAAGCAAAATGGGAGAGCGACGGCCACGTCCTTCTGGGCTGCTCCGACCGCCCTTACCCTCCTTGTAGAAGTCAAGCATGACGCGGTTGGGTGTCTCGTTGTTGCACATGCAGACATGGTTGTAGAGGGTGGCCAGTTCTTCACTGAAGGTGACCAGCTCGTCCTGTGCCACACTCAGACTACCCTGGGACTCGCCTGCCACGTCGCTCAACTGAGGACACAGATAGAAACACGTCAATTAGGATTTTAAAAGTTTATAAAAACACAGAATCAAACTTTTATCATAATGAGAATATAAAGAGCGACATCTCACCTTGCGCAGCTCCTTCTCTAGCTTGGTCTTCTGTTCTTTCTCTGTCAGACATGTCTTCTCCAGAGTTGCTAGCTTCTCTCCCAGCGTTGTGACATCTCTCTCCAGACGGGTGCGCTCGTCTTCGTAACGTGACTGACAGGCCTGGTATTCTGTCTTCAGAGTCTTCAGTTCCTCCTTCAGCTCTCCTGCTTCAGACACAGCAACCTAGCAAAGCAAGATAAACGGTTGAGAATGTATAAAAGCTGGCATGTACTGTAAAATGTTTAATCTGACATGATAAGAAGACGGGTACCTTGTACTTGCACTCCAGAATCTCAGGTCCATTGATGTCCACCTCATAGTAGTCGCCGTCTTCATGGCTGTCACGTTCTTTCTCGTTGTCTAAGGCGGACTGGCGCTCCTTGCTGGCCTGGAGCTTTCGAATGGCGTTGAGGTTCTCCGTGAGGCGGTTGACCTTCTCCTGATGCTCAGACAGAGCACCGTTAGCCTGCTCCAGCTGTTTCTGGGAGTCCTGCAGGGTGGACAGCAGGTTGACCTTCTCACGCTCCATCTGAGGGGAGAGGCAGAGACACAAAGAGCAATAAGACGCGAGGTCATCATACTGTACTCTCTCCTTGGCTTATTGCACACGTGTAATTTCGCATTTGGATTTCTTAGTAACTCGAGGATGTGAGTGATTCCGGCTTTGAAAACAGATCATATTAAATCAGTGGATTATCTGTCATGTGGTAACTGTAGCCACTAACGGGCATGTGTTGCCAAGGTATGTGAGGCTCATTGCCCAGAAGCCGAGCATCAGAGTCAGGACGACCTTGACAATGTGCTGGACTGGGTTCAGCTCGGCGCTGGCAGAGACCCTGGTCGGGTCGTCTTACACAGATGTACATAGTTGTGCTGATATGAGCACAGAGCTATTTCAGAAGCTGATCTGTAAATAATGTAAAAGCATCAAGGTCGCGCTCATCTGCATACATCTTTTATTAGTTAACAAAAAACGAGTTAGTAAAAATGATGGTTATCCAAACTCCTACTCCATATTGGATGTTGTTATAGATTTCCAGAGACTAATAGGTTGATATCTGAGAAGCGGATGTCTAGGGTAGATCATACCTAATCAATAGAATGAGGTAAGGTAGAAGAGCAGCGGAGTACAGCTAAATGGGTAAAGGAAGCCTTTTGTTTGCTCTGCTCTAATTCCCCTGTGGAATCTGTGGAATGACCTGGCAGGAGGCTTCAGCAGGCAGCACGACATGTTGCTGGGTCATATCAAACATGTCGCTTGGTCTCAGTCCGCCAGATTCACCACAATGGCCAGGTTATGAACCAGAACGGTGCCCATAGCAGGGAGGCATTAAGAAACCTTCTCGTTCACACATTAAATCCAGCAACTGTGTTTATGTTTGATGAAGGGAGAGAAAAAACCCTTAATCCCTCGAACCTTAAAAAAACAATTGTTATCCACAGGTTCCCATTACTTTCTGGTAACCATGGCGCCCAATCAGGCGTGGTGTTGGGACTCATGGGGCGTTGTGCAAGCAGATGGCAGGTCCTCTGGTGCCACCACCCGCTGCCTCGTGGCCCAGTGGAGCCTTAAGGGTGTGTGTGTCTCCCTGGATTAACTTTGCTAGAAGAGGATTTAGATCACTGCAGCAGCAGCAGCCTGGGTCAGGATCTAGCCCAAACACTCCACTGACTCACTCTTTCAGATACTTCCAAGCTCATAAAATAAATCTTCATTTATTTTGTGGTCTAATCTAGTTTGTTTTAAGGATAACATAGTATTTTTGAGGTATAGTGAATCATATTGATGTGAGAAAATAAGCAAAGACGTCACCAATTTAAACTCTAGAGGAAAAGTCAAGGTACTACTGATTCTCTCTTCACTGCACACAAACACTGCTGAGACTGTTTATTTACATCATGATGTGATCAATTTGCAGTTGCAATCAATTTATCGACTGTTACTTGTTTGCAGAATGGATGATAATTATTATTTCCTAAAACTGGATTGCAGAAGTCAGCGATATATATTCTACTGTTAACAGTGTCATCAGTTTTCCATGGTGACGAAAAACAAACCTGCATCAGCTGCTGTTTGAGCTTCTGGATCTCCGAGATGTTAAGCTCGCTCAGGAGGTCGTCCACGAGGCTGGGCGCGGGATGGAACAGCTCTTCCTTCTTGGCTGTGGAGATGCAGTTGTCGTAGGTGATGGCATTGGCAAGCTTGGTGAAGCCGTTCTCATAACCGTGGAGGGCCTCGTCGTTGTTAGGCTCAGTGCCGGCATCGTCGCTGAACTTGAGACCATCCAGAGAAATGCTAAGAGGGCTGAGGGGAAAAGGTGGGAACATTGTGTCATTTAGTGTTCTTTACAGTGTACGCAGAGGCCTCGGAGCACCTTGTTTGTTGTTCTTTCTTTTATTTACCTGTGATACAGAGTGTCTCCAATGCTCATGTAGTGGGAGAGCTCTTTCCTCAGGGAAGCTTTCAGCTCACGCTCAGTCTTGATGGTCTCCAGGGCCTCTCCGAGCTGACGCTCGGCGATCTCTTTCAGTCGGATGGCATCCTCCAGCTGGCTGTTGAGGAACTGAGTGTCCTCCTCAAGACGACGGATCTCATGCTTCAAACCCTCAAACTCCACCTGGGCGAGGCAGGAGAGGGAACAGGTTTAATGAGTGGATTCACAGCTCCAATTGAAGACTGGTTCATGTGTGGCACAGCAGCTGGATCAAAAAGCTGACATTATCCAGGATAATGTTAATCAAGAACATATCCATTTAATTTCCCTTTCTAATTAGTTTTAAGTTAATTGGATTTGGGAATCCTTTTTATATGGGATGTCTGAAAAACAGGAGCCGCTTTTGTTTGTTTGTTTCATGCCCTCCGTAATGAATATAGAAAAGATAATTTAAGATGACAAGCGCCTATGGTGAGAATTAACAGCTCGAGCATGAAAGCCAGCATCAAATGGAAATATCTTAGTCTTATTCTCTTGTTTTTATATTTGCAGATGTGCAAATAGGATTTTTTTCCCCCTCACCACTCATTTGACTAAAACCAGGAAGTGTGTTTTCTCCCATGAAATGTGAGAATCTCTAGTCACGAGAATGATAGCTGTTAAAGAATCTCACTCCTACAACCACGCAGCAGCTCCAGGCATTTGAAAAAACAATAGCAGCTGCTCAACCCTTTACTGTATCAGAAAATGTTTTTTATTATCGTAGTTACATCTGAATATTAAAGCGCTCGTGTTGTTTTTGGCAGTACGGGAAGGAGAAAGACTGAGAGCTGATGTGTGGGAGGTGGTGTGCCTGTAGGGCTACTGAGATGCTGTAAGATAAGAGTGTGACAAGATATATCTAACAGTTTAATTAAGCCTGTATGATGATAACCAGCAATGAAGGCAAATGTGCCAAGAGGGTTCACGTGATTCAAACTTTGTGCAACACTGCTCCGTTCCTCACCTGGCTCTGTTTGAGCACGGAGACCTGCTTCTGCAGCGAGATGTTCTCCTCCTCCAGCTCGGTGTAGTCCTGCAGCAGACGAGCCTCCAGGAACTTGTACTCCTTGATGTCGTCACGCAGCTGATTCCTCTGAAGCTCCACCATCTGGCTGTTCTGTAGGGCCAAACGAGGGAGAAGAGGAAGAGCTGTCAGCGAACAGCATTTCAATCTTGTTTGACCAAGTGTGGGGAGAGGCGATTGATTGGATATTGTCGCTTTAGTGTCTTTAAACGTTCTAAATCTTGCTAGTTAAGAAAGGGCTCCCATCTGGCCTAACTGTTGTGTGTGTGTGTGCGCCTGTTCGTGTTCAAGAGGGAGGTGCCAGGTGTCTCTCTGGGCAGTGGGCCACAAGTGTGCCTGCCCGACTGCCAGCTTTGATGGCACCAAAGAGACTGAAGCCTACTTATCTCTCTCATGGTGAAAGCCATTCAATGGCTGGGAAGTGCTGTAATGGTCTAATTTTCTAAAGAAGCATCAGATTAGGCCGCGGTCTCTGAATAAGAGGATACAATGACTAATCAGCCCAATTGAGGAATATATTGAAATCAGAAGTGCTAGTATTTTGATATTCCAGTGAAAGAATATGCTACTGTAGGTAATTCACAAGAAAAGAAAATGTCAACGTCTTGTTTTCTGAGCAGTTTTTACAAGCTAGCACTAATGTTTAAGCTATATGGCCAGTGCTGCTGGCTCTCTATTGCTGCTCACGAAAAGGCATCATTAATTATATAAAAGGTTAGAGAGGTAAGAGACATGCCCTCCCCCCCCCTACTTGTAGACACAGACACAAATTGAAAGCCAGAAGGATCAGGCCTACTGAACCACCTGTCCCTTACAACCTCGTCTATCACCCTTGTTTAACACTCCATCTTCTTCTTTCAAGGTTTGTCACTGCCCTCCCCACCCCTGCTGCCCGGGCTCATCCCAAAAACACAAGAGCCCCACAAGACATTTGGGTGGAGGGGATATCTTAGCCGGCAGCTCTTAGAGAATTAGATAAAAGCTCTGAAGTAAGGGGATACTCGCTGAAGGAGGGTGGACCTCACTCTTTTTCAACTGAACATGCACATGTGTGTGTAATGTAATGTAATGTGAGGAAGAAGGAGGGGGGAAAGCCCTTGAAATAGATCTCTGTATTCAGCACCGTCTGAACTGACCTTGAATGTTCTCGTGTGCAAGCGAGTGTGAAACTCTTAAGGGTGTGTGCGCAGGTGAGTTCGATGGCAACGCTTCAATCCTGAACAGGTGCAGACTGTGTGTATATATATATATATATATATATATATATATGTGTGTATATATATATATATATTCACGTCCGAGACGGTAAGAGAAATCTCTTTATCTACAATATGGTCAGGATTTGCATGTGTGTGTGTGTGAGATGTGTGTCTTTCCCTCAGGAGAGTTGGCAGCGATAACCAAATACCAGAGGGACAATTAGCCTCCCAATCCCTTGCCAGGTGGCCCCCGTCGTCTCACGCCCGTCACCATGTGGCCGCGTCACAATCCCTGCTCTCGGATCATTTCAACAACCACAGGAAGTCAAACCTGAGAGGCTTTCACTTTGCAGACTCTATCTCATCAGCATAGCCTTGAGACTGAATACACACTAGTAATATTACTTGCTGTAACAGAGTGTGTAATGAGCTGGTGGTGACAGGTATCTTAACTGTTAGAAAAACCTTTTAATAACTAGAAAATTAATGGTTTGATCCCTCACCGGTGATGTGCTCAGACTCTTTCAATTTCCTAGTTACACTAAATACAGTAAAACAGCTACAACAACAATAATTCATGCTCTAAACATCTAACTAATGTGACTCAGGAGACTATTATGCACCAAAAAACAATCTGTTTGTGTTCCTCCCTCTGTAATTCAAATTTACTGGCGTATTTGGTTTATTGAGGAATTTGCTGACAAAAACGATGTTGCTAAATCCCCACTGATGAGGCGTACATGCTCCTCGTTTGCTCGATGTAATAATTAATCAGTATGTGCAGAGCTGAGCCGAGGCTGACGTTTGAAGGTGCATTAATATTCATCTGGGTTTTGCGCATTGCTAATGAGCGTGGGTGTTTGCTGCGCGAAAGCCCTGATGTTGCCTTACTGCATAATGCATGAGCTTACAACACAGATCAGTCCTGCCACTATGCCTCTATGCAGCGGTCCTGACTTCCTGAGAGGGAACGGGCGCTCAAACCATACTAGTTTAGAGAGTATCAAACAACATATAGACAATTATTTCAACGTTCAGCATAATCGTCACATTGCTGGAATGATCTCTTGTTTTTAGCTTGACAAAGCTGTGCCAGCTGGTTGTTCTGGTCTTTTCCTGGCCAGGGTTATGTGCCTCAGCTGGAGGGTCAGTGCTGTTTGCTCTCAGTGAATACAGGCCAGCAGTTGAACCTGATTAAAGGTTCCACTCCAATCTGATTACAATGCATACCAGGGCTTTGACCTTTCACCTTGCTTCCACATCCTCTGCAACACTCAACCCCTCAGAGACTGGAGGGGCGCCCTGCTGTGTCTGACAGAAGTTAATTTGAGTGAACTCATCTGGGTTTATGGTGGGCCATGTGTGAATCACATTTAATCATACGAGGGACACGCGTCTCTCCCGGGAATGCTTGTGACAAAAATTTGATGTGTGTGTGTGGCTGAAGGCCATCTGACCTGCCACCATAAGCCTATGTGTGGTTAGTTATGACCCCACCCCCCTGCCTCTTGTCACCACAGGTGATGTCTGGACAGCTGTCTGAATCCACCCACACCACACACATACAGACAAATGTCCCTTCCACGCAAAGTGGGTGGCAGCAAAAACGTAGTTGAGTTGCACAGCCTTACCATAAACCTACAGGACAGGAGCAATTTATTAGATCCTTAAAAACGCTCTAGTGTGTGTGTGTGTGTGCTTGTGTATAAGCATGATAAAATGTTGCAAAATGTCACAAGACCACACGTTTCTGTGGGTCACCGCTTCTTCCAGCTCTCTCACATTCGACTGTAAAGCCTTCTTTTCACCATTAAACTGCTTTTGACAGCACCGTGGTGCTAAGCCTGCATAAATCTTATTAAAGCTCTGGGTAATTTCTCAATGTGTTTGAGCTACTGTAACCTCTACTTCTATAGCTCCAGCACTCCGTAAGCTACAGTGGCAAAGTTTCAGGATTAAGACAAGTGTAGATTAGGAATGTTTCAATGCTTTGTTAAAGGCTCCGCTCTGTGCTCAATAACTCCAAAGAAGCCAGCTTGCATTTCTGCAAAATCCATATTTACTGGCTTCTTCCTCCTTAGTTCGCTTGAAAGTGCCAACCAGCCTCTCAGACGGCACAGGACTGTATTACTGATATAAAAGCCCAGACGGGCACAAAATAAATATATATTTTTTATCATCTTACTGCCTTTCTTGCACTCTCACTCCGCTGACCTCCATTTCGCTCTCCATCCTGCTCACTTTGCACTTCAGTAAAATGCACATGCACTGGATTATCCTTCCCCAAAATTACTACAAAGTGCAGAGGGGTTCGCGGATGTTATGACTCCAAGTGCAGGTCAATGCTGTTTTTTTTTGTGTGTGTGTGTTTTTTTAGCCCTCCTTTCTCGGCTTCTCTTTCTAATACCACAGACCTCCATTTTGCCATCTCGCCAACATGATTGCTCTCATTTTTCCAACCCCCATCTCCCCCGACATGCTTTTAGAGGTCGTGTATCAGTCACAGTTGAATTCCTTCCTCATAGTCCAATTACATCTATCTATCAGATAAAAAAGCAGACGAGGACAGCCATGTTTCGTTAGATCTCTAGTTATACTGTTCTCCAGAGAGCCCTTTTGGACTTCAGTGAGCTGATGAGAAAAAACCTTTATGTCTCCTGTAGGCTCTGCAGGATGTCAAGGCCCGTCCCCCCAAGTATAGCTTTAGACAGAGCAAAGGAATAATGAAGCTCCTGCAGGGGCCTACTGCTACTGTCAGACTCGTGAATGTGGGTGAAAGCAGATCTGCTTTTATCCTACACTTCGCTGCGAGCAATTGTCATTCTGTTCAGTCTACTCAGACTCCATTAGAGAAGAAGAAACAGAGTCAAGGTCGCACTTTTCAACGAGACAATTAAAAACTAAAAAGTGAAAGGAACCCTGTGAGTGCGTGGCTGATGGTACTTTGGCCAGTGTGTCACTGTTAAAAAGCCCAAAGGGTGAAAGTGTGCCCACATGTGCACTTAACAGAGAATTAGTGATTTCGAGGTCATTTGGATGGAGGGTGGAGAAATGTGCATGTGAGCATGTTTACACCCATTAGTCTAAGTGAATGTGAAGCCCTGTTTGTATTGTGTGCTGTTGGTTCATTAGGATCCATTGATCGGGCATGGAAAACCTCTTTGGTGCGGCGAGACGTGGGTTTCAATCAAGAACGACACACTTTCAGAGCTTCAGTAAAGATGATGCCAAAAGACAAACATTATTAGGGATCAATGGCAAACACCGCTATTAAGGACTAAAAATAACCATCAATCTGTGAGGCATTCAGCTCACGAGACAGTAAGCCGAAATGGGAGGAAGATTAGGTGATGTTGGGTGCTGTGGCCAGATAACCCAGATAACATGTGGAGGCATTAGAGGAGGTTGTAGGTCACTTGTGACAGCAGTAGAAGCAATGATTGGTGCACACCTCTTCTCTCCCTCTACTCATTATATTCCTCTGTAGTCCCGGTGAGTCTTTTCCTTTAGGTACCAATTGTTCAACCTTCTCTCTGTTTGATTTTCTATACTTGTCCTCCCCCAACTAGCACAGGACAAGAGAGGATCAGTCTTGGCATTAATGTCACAAGAAATAACAAGGCCGTTGACATCAACACCCCAGAGCCCCGTAGGAGTCTCATTAGCCTGACGTCAGAGGATAATAACAGGGAACACAGAGCAAACCACCTTGGATCTCTTTGCCACCCAGCTCTGACCTTTCAATAATCAAGGTAAAACTTCAGCACTGCTGTGAAAAATCCATCTGCCACTGAAAACCTGCACCCTTGCACTCCAATTTCTTCTGATTGCAATAACAACATTGCGCTTCCTCTCGATGAGCTTAAACTTCTGCCCTTTTCTGACCTTTTAAACTCATCCCATCAATGCACACACCTCCCTCCTCTCTCAATCCCCCGCGTCTGTCAGGTGTTTCATTCAGCCAGTCGAAACAGCGCTTAAATTAATGACTGACAGCTCCATCAACTGTGTCAATGAGGTGGAAAAACCAGTCATGTTTAACATCTGAATGGGCTCTACATTATGCCGAAGCACGCCGCCATAATTTATGTGTCTGTAAGGGGGAAAATGGTCCGAGTAAGTGAATTATTTCAGAATGGCTGTAAGTGTTACCCTCCCTCCATTTAGGACCTCAGCACATCATCTTACGTGATCTAAACGTACAGTACGTGATCATGTGGTGATGTGATCGGTGGTAGTTGGAATAGAAACTAAAGATAGACCGATAAGATTTCTCAGCATTTTCACCTTTGGCTCTGCTCGATAATTTCCTAAGAGGCAGGCAATGGGTATCCCCATTCTGTGAGGATAATGGCAGCCATCACTGTAGGCTCTCGCGACGTGAGATTGAATTTAATGAAGTCATGCCTATCAGAGAGCGCCTCCTTACAATGTTAGAAGCTCTTTGTGGAGGATTTAATCCTGTAGACTGCACCCGTAGCAGAGAAATGTGTCTTATCGGTGCTTGGGGCTAACATTTGAGTCTTTGGCATAAGAGACTGCCTGGGAGGTTTAAATGTGACAGAAGTATCCAGATAAAACGCTGTAACTAAATGGTTGTGAATGAACTGGCCTGCGCAGAGACAAAAGCCGTTTTACACTGAGTGAAGCTTCCAGATCTGTGGAGTGGTTGAATGGTGACATTATCCAGTGATTCATATGTGAACAACACATAGTCAAATTACATTTTGCAAGCCTTTTTGCAGGCTTTCTTTCAGCTGAATTGATGCCAGGATGTCTCTCAGCCTAAATACATCATAACTTTATAGAAGGAAAACTGTAGATGAGCACGGACAAAAGCAAAACTCACTTTTCAACTCAACACAAAAGGCAGCAGTTACAGCCCAACTGTCAGTTACATTCCAGGATGAAACTGAGTCATCCTCCTGACTCAATTATGATTAGCCATGTTTGTCCCAGAAAAGCAGCACCGTCCACCACCATGCTGAATTTACTCTAATTAAGCCTTTCTCCTTCTCCAACGGATTTTAGGCCTCCTTCTCTTTCTTTCGTAGCATTCTCGTTTTTCCGAATGCAGCCGCCTTTTCTCCCTGCCTGAGCTAATCTGAAACCCAGGGGACAAAGGCCCCTTTCAGTCCCACCAGTCTGGTCACAATGCCAGCCTCAGTGCCCATGCTCCCTCCATTTGCCTGCCACACACACTCCTCCTAGCACCCGCATAAGTACCATTAGAAGGGTGTCATTATCTCCCATACATGGGGCAATTTACACTCCAGCCCCCTTTATCTAGCCAATTAGAGCTCGCCAGGGCCCATGGTGCTGTTTATAATGGGAATGGCACCTGCAGAAAGGCCAACATGCAGGCCACCAGTGCAACAACGGACTAAAGTTGTAAATCAGAGCCGCAATGAACACTGCACATTTTATGATAAATATAAGGAGTAAATAAGCTTAGCTGGGAGATTTAATACCTACACCCCAATATGATATGATATTCAGCACATCTTTCTCCATTTAAGATTTAAGAGGTTTTAATGTCTTTGTAGAAGGTAATCATGTTCAAGTTGACTCTTGAATGCCTGCAGGCAGTAAAGTTTTATGCAGGGGAGCTCATGTTCTGTTTTAAAAAACATGTCTGCTGAGGCACATCTGGTTTCCGTAACGGCAAACTTATACCAACTAAAATGCAGAGCTGAGCAGCAAACGACCTAATTAAAGTGGAATTTGGAGCTTTCCTAAACTTGTGAGTGACGTGTAATTTTCACTAATCTCAGTAAGAAACGCTGCTGACATCTCTCTCAAGCAGTGACTCACAGAAAGCAGCAGTTATTCCTGCAGCTGTCCTTGAAAGACTTTAGACTCGCTCAGGAAGGGAAGGGAGCCCCTTTTTTTTAAAACTCGTCCCCTCTCCCAATTACACTGGAATTACCAAGTTGACCTGCAAAACAGCGGATCGGTGAAATCTGCTGTGCACGGACACAGAAAGATCTGGAACACTGATGGCTTTAACTGCCACATAGAGAGCGTCATAAAGAGAGGAGTGAATGTGAGAAAGATGTGCTGAATGTCATGTTGTATTGGGGTGTGGGTATGCATGGAACAATACATGATGGTACTGTATGTGATGTATGATGCACCTATATAGAGCTGGGAGTGTAAAATAAATTACATTTAGCATGAGTAGTCTGTTCCTTCCCTCCTCATGTAGCCAAACCTCCTCAAGGAAATTGCTACTTCAGAGGGGGGGCTCTTTATCATTCTAGTGAGAGGGTCCCCTCTTCCCTGCTGTCAGTCTCTGTTCATCTCTTTTCATCCCTTTATGTCTCTCTGTCTTTGTGTCAAACAGGCTCCCTGAAAGCTCCCAACATCTCCCAGTCGACCTGTATTGCTCGGGGGATGCAGCTTTTGAAGGTACGACTATAGTCTAAGGAAAATTACAGCTTCCACGAACAGAGATGTATAAAATTACATGAGGATTTTTGTTTGCTTGTTGCAGTTTTAGTTAAAAAATTAAGAAATACATTTCCTTTTCCTGGTTTGTTTCTCTTGATTTACGTTGCATTCAGCGGCCAACTCTTAACTCACAGCTACATTGATTGTTAAGTGACAGAAACACTTACCCGTGACATTTTAAAATCACGACTGATGGTGAAATCGGTTAACCGCTGCATCCCTATGCATATTGCTATACTGTTAATTCAATCTCCTCATCACCAGCTCCATCACACATGCATGGCTGTTGGCAAAGACCCACAGCCCACGCTCTGCACAGCACTCTTGTCTCTTCTAATGAGGTCAATTAGCTGTGACTATATGTAAATGGAGACACTGAAGAGGTCAGACATTGTCTAAAGTGGGGCGCAGACAATAAAAGGTTCGCATTATGACAGTCGGGGAAGCTTAAGAGAGTAGAGTATGAAAATGTTTGCTGGAATGTGTAAAGGGTGTGCTCCCATTTAGGTAAATGGGTTGGTCATGCTTCTGCAGCACCAATTTCAGTTAAGAGGCTGGTAAAAGGCTTGTCTGAGGTGAGTTTTTGTCTGAGTGAGGTGTGTCACTAATACCTCAGCTGGGGCAACTGGTTAAGCGCTATGGTCATGTAACAGTTGACACAACTTTAATATATTAATCGATTAATCATTCATGCAGGATTGAGACATCTTCTGCAGTTTCCCATGGCCCCTGTGTTCTTCTTCTAACTGTAATTATAACTCCACCCTGCATCACATTACGGGTGGAGGACATCACATTAGGCTTCAAGGTAAGGTGTTTCTTAAATCAGCCTGGTTTCCTTGTTCTAACATGTCAAAAAAACACACGAGTCCTCCGACAATAACACCTAAAAGGTACAGGCATGGACAGGGATGTTCAAAGTGTCAGAGGTAAATGATTGTAGTAATTATGCAGCACTCCATCTAACCCTACAGCCTCTGAGAGGATCCACCTCCTCGTTTCAAATGCTATTTTTTGAACCCAAATAGTGAAAAGCTGTATGTCCCAGTTTCCTCCTGGGTTCAGCTACACAGAGCTTGAGACTGATCGGTGATGAATATCTGTTATGTTTTTCTGCAGCGTCAGACGGATAAATAGCATCAGATGATAGCATCAACAAACACACCCGTTGTTCTCAATGGCTGCGGGCAAACAAGAGCCGACACAACCCTCTGCTTTAACTCAGCAGTGAGTTCATTTTCAGTACTGAAGCCGGAATACAGCAATCTTCTTTGAAGTGACTTTACCCTGATCCATCATGTGTGCAGTGTGCGTAGCATCCTATGAAACATATTTAGCTGACCTATTTGTAACCCCCCTTTTTCAAAACCAGGCAGAATTCTGCTCTGGTTCTGGTTGTGTAGCCTCGTCTCTTACCTCTCTCATCTCTTGGTTGATGGTATTCAGGCGTTCGTTCTCAGACTGGGTATTGGTGAGGATGTTGCGTGTCTGGCGGAGTTCGGTCTGCAGCTCCAGGACCCTCTGCTCGTAGTAGGCCTCCTTACAGGCCGACTCCTGGATAAGAGACTCCTCACGGCTCTCTCCATCTGCTGCCACCTTCCTGTGGTTGGAGTAGGCTTGTCCGAAGGCCTGGAGACACAGTAAATGAGTAGGTTAGAGGCAATAATGTTAAAAAAACAAGGGAGGATTTGTTGTTAATTCATTGTCAATAGTATTAAATTGCCAAACTATATATATATATATATATATATATATATATATATATATATATATATATATATATATATATATATATATATATATATATATATATATATATATATATATGTAAATTAGGGGATGAAGCATTAGCTGACTATTAAAATTTGGATATCAGGATTGTAACTGACATTAATCTCTGCTACTGCGGTTCAGCTGGGGACTAGGACTCAAAAACCTCCCAAAATAGTGCCGCTGGCCTGTAGAGATAATCAGCAAGGCTCCATCTGGGCTGCATCGCCCCCCTTGTTCCCCCACCTCTCCCTCCCCTACCCGCAGGATGTTGGCCTCCCCTGCACATGCTCTGCAGTGACTCCACAGATGGAAAAACCAAACAGGAAAAGTAGAGCAAATGGACTAGTGTCTGGGTGATCATGACAAGCCTCTATTCTAATTCTCTTAATACCTCAGGAGATAATAGCACAGTACGGGAAGGTCAGCAGATATTATTTGCTAGATTGCTTGAGGGGGAAGAAGTTTATGAAGATTAAATAAATATGGAAGACATGTCGGATATCGGCTAAGGATTACACCTTCTGTAGGGGGACATTTTCATAAGAAGCAAAATATGAACAGAGAGAGAGAGAGAGGGAGAGATCTTAACTGCAGCAGAATCTAGGTTAGGTTATTCTCTCTCTCTCTCCCTTCTCAAAATAATCACCCCCGTGATTACAGATTTCATTTCCAATCCTGTAACCACCAGTGATCCAATGGAAATTCTGATTCTCATCTCGCCTCACAGCTCGAGTGCAGGCGGTAATCTGAAATCACCTGAGGCACTGACTCTGACCCTGTTCGCAGCTGCAGTGCACTCTCTCTTTCTCTCTGACCTTCTGCCCCCTTACATCTGCACGTGACTGGCTGATGCAGGATTTTCTCCGTTTGAATGCCTATCATGTTAATCCCAGTAATTCCTTTAGAGAAAGGAAAATCTGGAAATTTGTAGCAGTCGGACTGGCCTACTTGCAGGACTTAACGTGACGAATATGTGAACGTATAAAACTGGTTTAATGGGTTACAGGAGTGCGTGACATTGTGTCTCGTGCAGGGTTGCTAGAATGTGTCACATTCCAGTAAAGATGAATGGACTGATAGTCTCACACGGAGGCACAATATGTTTTTTTTTTAGAGGCAGTTTGAAATGGTGCTAAATTTGTCAGTGGCATGAGGAACCTCAACTGTAGACTTTCTTTGGGAAACCCCTTTATCACAAATACATATTTAGCCCATTAGCACATTCAGGAATGTGCTGTACTCTGAAGACCTCCTAGGTGTCATGAACCCCTGTTAAAGACCCAAGTAATGTATTTTGCATTTGCCAACTATCTGCCAACATTTTGAAACCAGTTAGTAGATCAAATACCAACTGAACTGATCCAACACGCCAAAGCTGAAATAAGTTGATTAATTGATAAGTCAAGAAGCTACTTCGTTGATTGATAGTTGCTACCCTACAACCCTCATTGACTGGACCGCCTGCAACTACTACTCAACCTCTACAGGATGCATATACATACATACATCTTCAATAGAGGAAAAAAAAGAGCGACCTTAACCACTGGGAGGTGCTTCAATAATCTTAAGACCAAAGTTCACGTGGCTGTTTATTGAAATACAATGTATCGGTCAATGAACAAGTAAGTGAGTCTAAGTAAATCTGATAAATGATTCTCCTCATACTTCCCCACCACTTCCCTTCTCTTCAGAAATCACCCCATCAATCAGTGGGAGGCTGTATTTGATTAGGAAGTAATTACAAGAGGCAGGATTAACCCAATCAAAAACCAGGGGAATCCCGTCATTATAATCTTGGTGCATGGTAGATATGGAGGGGACTTCCAATCAATCCATCCAAAGAGGACTATCAGTCAAACACAGAGCAGAGCCTCTAGCCAAAACCCACTGACCCAAGGCCTTTAATCTCAACTCCCCAAGTGTGGGTTTAGGCTACTTTTAGGGGAGGGAGAATTGGGGAAGCACGCGACCAAGCTCATAATCCCACAATGAGCCTCCCGCCCAATTCATAATTCAGCTTTAGTTTGCCATATGTTGCAGTTTTTTTTTTACATTGGGTATGTAAGCATGGATTATTAATCTCTTGTAAAGCTAATAAAAGGCAGGTCTTTAGTCATTAGCACGCTGTCTGGACTGGACTTCCTCGCTGAAGGCTATGGCTAACATTTAGACACCACATAAGGAAAGGTCAATAATTTAAGAGATTTATCCCTTTATAGAACACAATGTCTGATTCCAGTTCAGCGAACACATTACAGGCATGCGTTAGACACCCTGCTGGGTTTGGTCTTTATGCTGGAGATCAAAGTACATAATCACTGTGATCAAGAGCACCATGTGATCGAGAAGTCATAAAATTAGACGACTGACCTATGATTAGTTCTCTTTTCTCAGCTGTCATACTTATTCTCATTACTTCCCCATACGTTGCTCACACCAAAACAGAGGATCCGACTACTAGTCACAAGATTAGCACATGATAACCTTCAAAAGGTATAAATAAAGACTTGGGTGCATGAATGCAGACTAATTTAAGAAAGGACCCCGTTGCTATGATTTCATTTTTTGTTTTAGGTAGAGTCCAAACACTGGTTTCTCTGGTAATGAGGTTTATTTTACACCCAGACTGTTAAACTCAATCAGCCATAGGTAAGTTTATCTTCCAGCAAAACAAATGTTGCTAAGACAGCATTTCCCTGACAGTAAAGTCTTGGATTTATTAAAGGTCGCTTGTGTTCAAAGCATGTTGGGACATGGAGTAATAGTTGTATTGTCCTCTAATCTGACCACACATGCAGCCTTCAGAGGCGAAGTCCACTGATTAGAAGGTGAGACAAATCAGCACTCAGCTGTTAATAACACCTTTTGCTATGTGATCCATGTTCAGTGATGTAACTATAAATAAATATAGTATTGTATTATAAACACACAGTATCAAAAAAGTATCTAAGTACTGATACTTTCAACAACCTTACATCGTATAGGAAGTTAAAGCAGGGAGAATACAGGTCACAGAGTTTATCGGCTCACAATCCTCCTGCGTACGCTTCTCTGATCCCGTGAGTCAAGGTCACAAGGGAGATGGGCTTTGGGGTCTCTGACAGGTAACAAACCAATCAATACTCCCAGTCTCAGAGGCCCCCTGGAGCTGAAGCAAACCGAAGCTGAAATTCTATTTTCGGTTTTTGTCCCACCAGCAGAAAACAGTAGTTTTGTGACATGAAGTGAGACAAGTGAGCAGGTAAAGATGTGTCCAGGGAATTGGTTACTGCAGACACTCTGCAGTGGAGAATACAGCCAATGTGTACATTCGAGTTAATATACACACACACAGACAGGATCTGTACATGGGGTTGGATTTAAGTAAGACGCCTGGAATATTTCAATCAATACAACAGAGTCCTGCTGCAGCACTAAAACCCAATTAAAAAAAACTCTCTAGATTTGGATCAGATTCTTCTATCGCTGGTCCAGCTATAATAATCTCCTTGTGAGAGTTTCCATTTAGCCCCCAGTGGTCTCACAGTCTGGATTTAATTGGAAAAGTAAAGCTTGTTGTACAAATATGAGGAGTAGAGGCAGACAGAAATGGAGAAATGGAAACAGGATAAGACAGAGCGAGGCGTCAGGCAGCTTCTTTGTTGCTACACAAGACTGAATGGAGCTACATCTACAAGTCTTATCCTTTGCGTAGCTGTAAGTAAGGTTGATATGTCCTCAAGATAAATAAAAATGAAATAAGAGAGGAGACAAGGACTAAGAAAACCTAAGGAGAGTAAAACTAGAATTCCAGACCCACAGAAACTGGCAATAAACGTCTCAGTGGGAGTGAAAACAAAAGGAAATAAGAATAGAAAGAAAATGACTCATATTTTTGGCATAGAAAATAAGGTCACATCTGCATGCAGCGGGGGGGGGGGGGGCACATTTAAACCAGACAGAACAGAATAAAAGAAGACATTAGGGTGGCTCCTCTTATCCAAACATAATGCTGACATGTTAATCTCACATAATGATGCCAGACAGGGCACAGCAGGACATGCCTACTGTGCAACACCAGACAACACAAACTGAACATGCAGAAAAGTGATATGAGAGTGTATTCGGCGAGAGTGGGCTGATTTTTTTCAGCCTCTTCAGCAGCATTCTTGCGCTATGACAAAGACGCTGCTGTGACAAATGCTGAACAATATAACGCTATGTAATCTACATCA
This sequence comes from Miichthys miiuy, assembly GCA_036365135.1. Taxonomy (NCBI): domain Eukaryota; kingdom Metazoa; phylum Chordata; class Actinopteri; family Sciaenidae; genus Miichthys; species Miichthys miiuy. The sequence goes on along the minus strand of CM071606.1, from coordinate 11,437,720 downwards.
GCTTGGTTACTCATAAAGATGGTGGTGGTTGACCCTGGATTCCAAAGCAGTATTGCAACAGCAAACACTCGACACTGAAGGCTGGTCAGTGTTCATTGTAGGCGATCGCGGGGGAAGAGAGGTGGAGCAGGAAGAAAAAAAAAACAAAAAACACTGAATGAATTTGCCTGCCTCGTGAATCGCAGCTCACGTGGAGTCACAGTTCGTGATAATAAACAGAGACGTGTTCTCTTCCGTCGTTTCCATCTCCGTTCACAGGCCACTGCGCAGACGGCGACTTCGAAGGGACAGTTTCCTCTATATTTAGCTGCCCCATTATCAACTGTTCATAACACAGATCTCTTGAGGCATGAGGTTAAAGAGCATCTGTCCTGCAACACATCTGACCCACTATTCCACACTAAAAATCCTCAGTATACTTCACTTCATGTACTTCTTTGGGACACAATACCTCACTGTGGCATTTCTGTGTCAACAAGCTGCATGATATGGTTCTGTTAGGAATGCTCACCACGTCACGTGGCGACCTATGCTCGTTTTAGTTAACACAATTTACTGAGAGCACTGTTTCCTATTAGAGTATGCTATGCCAAAGCCAATGACACTCGTTGTAATGAGTAACAGAGAAACTAATTATTCACCTCAGACTTTACTCTTCAGTGGGGGTGGGATAGAAATGGGAAAGACAGATTCGCTTTCATCCCTTAACAAATCCGTGGAGGTCATGATTAACTCTACTGGTAACAATTATCCCCATCTTGCTACGGTTTCTCACCACATCAGCCACTCTAAATCCGGACTGTTAAAGCAGGCAGATTTATAAGAGGAGTAACTCTAGAACATGTCGAAGAAATCATCATATTTAACGGTTAATTGTGCCGAACAGAAGGAGAGAGGAGAGGAAAAAATAAAGAGTAATGTGAATAAGGACGGCAGAGATATTAGCTGTTGTCTGGGCACAGAGCCACATTGATTCACTGCATAGCACAGAGCTGTCGGGCTTATTATTCACACACAGGCCTGGACAATTTCACGCACTCAACACATTATATACACCATTTCTAATTTTCCCAGTATGCCTTGCAGTTAGGGATACTGCAGCACCTGGTACTCCAGCCGTGTTGAGGCCTGCTCTCCCTCCTGAGATAAAAAAAGAGAGCCTCATAGGGGTTCCCGAAACACTGCATGCAACTCACGCTATCAACACGTACAAATAGGGGATGCACTGCTGCATGCCAAAGGCAAGGAATACACCACAGAGAATATGAGAAAGCAGAGGTTAGAGAAACACACCCACATGTGAGTTTACGAGACATATATTTCCTTGAAAAGAAGTTTTTTAGCCTCAAGTAGACTGGCTGAACATAATACCGTCATCATGAGACTTGAAGGGCGTGAACCCCCTAAAAAAACCCACAAAGCTGCAGCAGAGTGTGGGTCTCCAGAGCTGCAGGGCAGGACAGAGAAAGAGAAGGTAGATGCATGCACTAAAAGCACACACACACGTGTATATGCACATACACAGGTCTCTGAGTACAAGCGATGTACTAATCAGACTCATGAGGCCCTTTACACGCCTCGCTGAAGAAGTCGTCCCCAACCGTAAAAAAAATACAGCTTTAATTGGGGTGCAGATGCTCAGTGATACAAAATCTTGACATGAATTCTCCCTGCTTACATCAGAGTGCAATGATTAAGCGCTAGTTTGAGCTTTCATCAGATCTGGCTGGGGAAAACTACGTTTCATATTTTTTATTCTGACTTCACACGGGCGACTAATCTGAAGACAGCATTAGAGATTCTGTTTGAAGTCAAGTCTTTGGTCAGATGGGACCTCACGTTCAGACATGCTGCTACTCTATATTCATCGTACGTGTACAAAGACAGGAGCTCGGAGAAAATATATCACCTTAATAAAAAGGTGAAACACCTGCAAAAGGACAACCGAGCGCCACGCTACTATTATCCTGTCTGTGTCAGGCTGAAGGGTCTATACTGTGAGTGTTCATGGAGTGGCTTCTGTGTTATTACAGGGTCAAAACAGGCATTATGCCCCCGGCGGTGAGCTTAAAAACCTGGGTCTGAGCACAGTTTATTTACCCTTCACTGTATATGATATATAAGATGAATGCAGGTTTTATGTGTTACAGGATAGGTCGTGTAAGGGGAAATATTTTCACACGGCTTATAAAGTATGAATACAAGCTAAGCCTTAAAAAACAAACCATGTTCCACTACCAACATTTACAGAAGAAACAGATTTCAGTGGGGTTAAGTATTTCCTGAAAAGGTTTGTCTTGACTCGAGTTACTGTTTTTGTTTCTCTCTATTTACAACATACTGAAATATTGCCTGTTCTGTCTTGTGCAACAGGAAAGATGAACCACAAGGTTTTAAACTCTGTTTTTGTCTTCAGTATTTAACCTTAGCAGTCAATTAAGGACACAGAAGCATCTGTTTACCCCTGGTTGTTTATTGGGTCTTTTGTTTGGCTACTAAATCTGCTGCAGAAAAAAAAGCCGGCCTCTCAAGGGAGAGCAGAGATTCAATAGGGCTGATGTATTGCACCACCATATCGGCGTCTGGGTTGGCGTCTGGCTACTTTATCAGCGCTCATATCACGACGTGTTCCATACCAGCTCAAGCTCCGGGCATTCACAACCTCAATCATTTGCAATGCAAAAAACAGCCTTATCTGTGCCTGCCCGTAGCCAGCCTGTCGGTTCCCCTTTCTTGCCTGACGCTCAACGTGTGTGTGGATGAGATCTCCCAGGTCCACGCGCCACCACCCCAGGGGAACGGTCGTCGTTATGGTTACCACGCCAATTACAGTGACAGAGCGAGAGGCGGTCAGTAGAGGCAGGGCAGGCAGGAGGGTGCCATCGACACAGATGGCTGTTTCGGAGCTCAGCCTCGCACAGCTTGTTCTCCTCCCTCTCTTTGGCAACAGTGCGCACCCGTGTCCCATGCCTCTCCAGTTTGAGATTTGTTTGCACAAAAAGCACGCTGAGGTCTGAGGTTCCTTTCAAGCATTTTTGGTTTTGCTCTTTGCTATCAGGCCACGCATATAATATCATAGTAAACAAGCAGTGAATCAGTCTCTATTGAGTGCGTATATCACCGTATTTCCCAAAAGACACTATTCCCTGTAGAATCTTTACACACGACTTCCACAAAACAGCCTCTTGTTGTTACTGACATAAATGACAGAGGAGGGGAGCAGCTGGGGGCGCAGCTGGGACCATGCACATACAAAACACACACACACACACACACATGTAATTACATTTTCTTCCAAAGTCCATGGTCAGGTTTACAGGAAGAAGGGGGGAAGGTGAAGTGGTCACTGGATGTATTTGTTTATTTGTTCACAGTCAGTGTAGACAGTTTTTTAACGAACCCTTTGCCTTACAATTGATTAATGCTGTTTGCGGGACCCATAATGCATTTCCCCTCATCATACTAGACCCCATTAGTGCCGTGACGTTTCCAATCAATCAGGCTGAAGCATTGACAGGATGGGGGGCGGTTACTGCAGAAACTCGATTTGCCTTCTTCCTGGGGTTTTCCGTCTAATTTGCTCATTGAATACAATTTACTTGTGATCTACTCTATCGAATTTTACAACTACACCACTGACAAACAAGGCTAAAATTATCTCCCAATCTCTTCGATGTGCGGTCCCTAACTGCCCCTTCCGATGTTCCCATTAAACCCTCCCAAATGCAGAAGATAGTCTCTTGGGCAGGTCCTGCCCTTCCTCTGGGCCAGGCAGAGACTAATGACCTTCTTTCCCTGTTTGCAGTAATTAAATCCCGTATGTGACGTGCATGTAGTCCTTCTGCTCGTGAGGTTAAATCTTGGGTCAGGGTTTGGAAGCCTTCTGTATGAGGCAATGTCAGTTTGTGAAGAACGATGTGGGGGCTCAGTAGCCTCACCGCCGCTGTGCACATAATAGATCATATCTGTGTGCAAATACAGCACTGAAGGTTCATCTGAATACAGAAGGCAAACAATTGTCTTTGATTTGCATTAAACAATAACTTCTTTCATTCCACGTTCGAAAAATATGTGGTCAACTCCACAATACCTATACGGCTCTCTAACAACAGAGCATTCAAGTGAAATAATGAAAAAAAGATGAAAGATACGGCGAAACACAATGCCCTCTAGTCAGCGCTGGAAAACAGCCTACTGCTCTTTCAACAGATACATATTTATTAAGCTATGTTTGTACAAAAAAAGGCAACTGGTTATTCTCCATTTAAAGCCCCAGCACTTTAAACTCATTAAGTCAGCTGATGGAGGAACCCCTTTTAAAAGAGAGTGAGCTGGTTCCCACAGGAAACCCAGGCATTGCCCCGATGCCCCTCCCATCCAAACCTCTCTCTCCCTTTCTCTGTCTGCTATCCCCATTTCTCAAGGACCCCATGAGAGACTGGCACACATCCAATTAAAACCCCTCCTTCTCCTTGCTCTCTCTGAGCCCAAACTCTAATATTGTTATTGCTGTACAGGCAGCCCCCTGCCAGACTATACAACTCTGTCTTCTTATCTTACCCCTCCTTTTTACCCCTTTTCTTTTCCCAATTCCTCCCTCTGTCTCTCTCCCCCTGTTCAATCATGCCTAAGGGTTTCAAAGCATGGGCTCCGTGAGATTCGGGTACACCACACTGGGATCGGGGGACCCAGACCCACTAGCCTATTTACAATAGGAGCCTGGGGAAAGAAGAGAAAGGGAGGGTGGTGCGTATGGAGTATGGGGAGAATGTGGACATACCGCTGTTCTCTGATTGCACTGTGGTGTTGAAGTTAAAACCCCCCAAGGCGAGGGGACAACCCTTTGAAACTGGGTTTGCTAATGTTTGAATAGATGGCCTATTAAAACGAGGAGATACTTCTCTTCGTCTGCCCTCCAGTTTAATTAATTTAGCTGACATGGGAGGCACTATTCTGCCGGTCAGGAGATAATTGAGATGAGTGGACTATGTAGAATTTCAGAGGAACTAGAGAGGGGTGTGCCACAATGTACTCCTGTAAACAGACAACACTATCTGTCTACATTTCATCCATGATCTCTTTATCTACTGCACCAAACCACAGGATGCCACGCAGAGAACAATCTGCACAACAAAACTCTTGTTTAGTTGTTGGATTTGGGTGGGTGTCCATGTGTGTGTATATCTAAGGGTGGGGATTTGGGCACCCACCATCTGTCCTCTTATAGCTACCACAAATTTATTCCTGGTCTTCTTATATGCTAATAGGCGTGTGTTGCACCCCCGTCTCATATCTTTTGTTTCTCTAGGGATATTGCCTTTAACTCAAGGGGATAAAAATACCCCTCGGGGATGTCCAGGATAGTAAAGTATCCCACAATATGGAGAAATGTGGAAAACATTTGTTTGTCTCTGATTACTTATTATGTGCGTTAAGATTAAATAAGATCTGATTGCTGGTTGAAACTTGCAAATCCATGTCCAACCAGTTTAAAAAGTTCCCATTGCATTTGGGATGTTGATGACTTGGATTAATATTTTAATTTGAACATATTTTGAGCACCCACAGACATGTAAAAATCTACCAATGGGCAGTTTTTGAGGCACAAAATATTTAAAAAATATATTTTATTTGAAGTGTCACCAAAGCTAGGTGACTCAGATATTGAATGTCATTTCCTGTCTCTTTTGTCATGGTAATAATACAAACACTATAAGGAAATGCAAAATAATGAGTGTTGATGTTAACACACTAGGGGACACAAGTGCATTAAAAAAAAAAAAGTGCTGTTGAACACAGTGACAGATGTCACTTGACCGATGAACCTCGTGTGGTCATTTCCTCCAGTTCCAAGATATCCGGACTGATGCAGAGTCATTCATATGTTTCCTAGCCACTATGAAAAGCCAGGCTCCTCACAAGTAAACAGGATGCAGAGTGGAGAGGGGGGGGCAGCAGGGGATGTGAGTACTGATTTCGTTTCAATAGAAGGAAGGAGGAAGATTTGATGGAGCAGAGCTTTGCTTAGAAGAGTCCTTATGGTTATGGGAAAACCATAGCCAAGATTTACTACTACTACTGCTACTACTATTCAAATATAAAGCCATAAACAAGCATTCTTCAGCCTACAGGACAGACTTAACCCAGAGACTATTAAAGAAATAAAACTTATACTACCTACACACCTCGCTGATTCATCTACTTATATAAGCTGACTGTGTCGCAATACAAGTAAATATTGCCCTGCCTTGAACTGGTTGAATGTTGACCATAAGTGAATAGCAGATCAGAGCCTAGAGCTAACTGACCCATGTGTCTCACAAGACAGACCAAAGGGTATAAAATAGAGTATCTATCTCAAATGTTATGTAACATGACATCTCTAGTTAACAAAACCGTATACAGTAAGGTGGTATTAGTGTGGAGCAAAGTCACCTAACATACAGACTTGTATTCTTTTTTTCAATACAGACCATAGCCATAAAAAAAACTACAAATAATAGAAATATATTTAATACAAAAACAACACCCTAAATACCAGAAATAGGCCCTCGTGAAGTAAAGGTTGCTTTGGGTGAATGGTGAAAGTACAAAATGCGATGCAATAAAACTACACAAAGACAACTGGGCATGTAGGAGAGAACGGATAAGTAGCCATTGAGTTTCTTACACACACAAACACATGTCTAGTGTGGTCACGTGCATGCACACTGGCTTCTTTGTTGTCAGATTTATAAGTTTATAGCTGTTGTGTGGTGTAGGAGACTGTCTATTGCCTGAGAGAACCGTGCTGTATTGTCTGAGGCATGCAGCCATTGCTATGACCTCATCCTCTGCTTTTAGCCTGGACTCTTGACTGATCTGGCCCTAGTCTTCGGTAACCGGATTATCATGAACCTACTGGCCTTCTATAACAGCTTCTCTACTTCTCTTTGACTTCAGTAGAAAAGAAAGAGAGTAACTGTAGGCTTCACATTATGTGGCATAAAGTATAGTAAATACTCTGAATAATATCATCCACTTTGTTTATTCCACATTTTTATGCACTTTATGTCGATTTACCTAACATCATCCATATTTATTTATTCACAGTGAGACAGCATGGGTCTGAGTGTGACCTGATGACGCACACAAAATTACACAATATTCCTTTGAGCAGTCACAATGCTATGCTCCATCAGCTCTATCAGTAGGCCACAACAACTTCTGGGAAGCTTGAAGGAAACTTGATGGAAACTTGATTTGTTTCTTGTTTCTTTCTTCGAAGTTCCACCGAGGCCCCTCAGTCATGCAAATAGCTAGCAAACTGCTCCATACTAAGAAAACTGAACACATTCATTGTACACTGTCCTGTGCTAATACAGGACTTCACAAGTGTGTGATTATCTTCATTTAAACACGCTGTGCAAACCACTCCGGTCTTTGTACATGCAACTCAAAAAACATTCCAAGCAGCTCAAACAATTTACCCACTGAAACCTAGAACACTCCAACAGCCTTTCACTAATGCTCCAGAGTAAATGTGGCCTTTATTTGAACTCTAGATGGTTGCTGATGGTATTTAGTTTGTCAGAGTTAAGGGCAAAAGCCCTTAAAATCATTGCAGATTAGCAGCGGGACATTTTACCTAAAACCAAGCCGAATTATTATTTCTTTAATTTGCAGCACCATAATGGTTGTCAACATTGTTCTAAGCGAGTGGATCTTGTGGGTAGAACAGCCTGTCTGGACACATAATCAAACTTTACAGTGGAATTTTCTTCACAAAATGATTGTGTGGGTGTCCTTTACAATAATTTTCACATCCTTATTAAGGCTGAGGTTCATATAGCAGAGTGCCAAGTCTGACAGCAGAACAGACTACTGGGCTTGGCAACCATTGGAGTAGGCTACTAGGCCAAGAGAAGAAGAACAGAGTTCTCAAAGGCACCTGACAGCGTTTGTGCAGCATTACCCCAAAATGCACCTGGCTATGGAGGCTGCAGAGTGTGACCGGCGGACTGGCAGACTCCCAGACCTCTGTGAGCCCTGTGCATAGCGGTTGGGATTCATCCTCTTACACCCAGTGGGTAAGGGATTTGGGACTTTATTTAGTGCCATTTAGAAAAGATTACCCCTTAACTGCAGACTTGCCATCCAGTAAAAGGCATTGTAGATAAAAGGGCTGATTAGAATACACCAAACAAAACTAAAGGGGTTAGCATATGCTTAGATAGAGGCAAAAATATTACTGAGCACAGTGAGATAAGAGTTTGGTGTCTTGAATGAGCTATGAGGACGGATTGGGAGCCACAAGAATGGCTGAACTAAGAGAGAAAAGATTATAAGAGTAAGAGACGAGCAGCTGTTAATGAAACATAACTTGGTGTGGCAATCCAATAATAGGAAACAGACTTTATTTATGACTCTTCATATAAGAGACCAGATGGGTTTTGTGTCATCGTCGTATTTTCTACTGACGTCCAATCAGCATCCAACCCATTTAACACCACAGAAAGGGCTTAGAGTCACACCAGATATCTTTGTTTAAGGACATTGGGATATATCCTTTAGTGATCTGCCATTTCAAAGGGGACAAAAGTGACCAATCCTTTCATATGTAACCACAATGGGCCGCCTCTCTCAATCTGTCCTTTGTCATACACTGTGTTCTGCTGGCATTTAACCCTCTCTTCGCTTGTGACACCCAAGACCCGTTAACCCCAGTTGGCTCATACACACAAAGAGCCAGCGAGCCAAGCACAGAGAACCCAGGTTTTACTGAGCTTAACAATATTTAGGGCTCTGATTGTCTGGTTGAATTCCACAACGCAGTACACAGCTGCCGCAACACCGACGGCAGAGTTGCAGGAGAGGAACAGTGTCTGTGTGTGGCTGAATGACTTCAGTGTGGTCTCACACACTCGCCGCAATGCAACAAGGGCCAGAGGAGCTCTCGGCCTTTGTTAAAGTGCTATTGTCTGAGTGTCTGCCATCTGAAAAGGAAAGTACCAGTATCAGAAAAAAAGAAATTAAAATGGGAGGACTGTGCGATGCTCTGTGGGTCTGTTGGAGAGAATATGGCGTCTTTGTGGCCACTTTGCTCTATCTTGTTTCTTGTAGAAGAGGGTTAACATCGTTGCTCACTGCAGATACCAGAGCCTCTGATCTTTCAACACAGGCAGAGACTATACACAGAAGCCGGCACGTCCCTCCGAACTGCATTAACGGTTGGAGGTGTGGTGTGTGATGTCATCTATGAGTGGCTTACCTTAAGAATATCAACAACAGCTGAGGGAACACCACCTCACGCTCTTACACTGCTGTGCAGAGTGTAGTATAATGCCATTAGCTACTTTACCTTGTGACTGAGACCTGCAATCTGCATGATAAATAGGTAGAAGTCCACATAGCTCTATCATATCTTCATTAACGGCCTAGTGTGCGAGGGTGCCTTTATCAGAGCGGTGTTTGAAGACTGGGCGGCTTATTGTGTCCAAATTAGCTGTTGACTTAAGATACAGAGTGTGCCAAAATTTCCTTGGCACACAGCAATGCACGATCACATCAGGTCTTAGCAGTGTTGCAGTCTATGTCTCGAGGAGATAGCGCGGGGGGAAAATGGCTGCTAAGCGACTAACATTCCCTATAATGTGCAAGACGGATCGCTCTGTGAGGCTAATGCACTGCAAATTCTGGCAATGGGCAGAATATCCTGCCCTCAAATGCAGTCAGCTTTGTTTCTTTACCTCCTTTACAGTGGAGTAAATTAGGGAGAAGATGGGGAAAGAATAAGGGGACATCAACATACATAGCAGTATATCCCTAGTGACAAAAGCCAGTGAAGAAAATAATGGGTGGGGAATAATTTTGTGGATGGAGGGCTTTGAAGTGGATGACAGAGGAGGGGCTGACACTGTCTCAGGTGCAGGAGTATGCCAATGATAGAAAAGATGTGATATACACACCAATTTGATAGATATATCAGAGAACATCTTATGAATATCATTAACCAATGTATGGTAACTTGCAGTCAATTATCATGTGTATATCTACAATTATAGCTCGCTGTGAGGTGATCCCTCGGCAGTCACCCACAAACTCACCCGGAAAGCGGCACCTGCTGAGGAAGCAGCACCGCTGCTCAAATTAAGGCACAGAGCCGTGCCGTTACTAAGCAACAGAATTCCTCCATCTTCCTCCCTCAAGAGTAGCGTGTGTGTGAGTGTGTGCAAGTGTGAATATAAGCGCCTCGTCCAGTGGTAGGTGAGAAATTGAGGATTGGCTAAATGGCAGGGGAAGTTTGCTCACTGTCAGGATGATTTCTGATTGGCTGTTTACATCCAGCGTGAGACAAAGGAGTGGCATCTGGGTATCTAAATCACTATGAACACACATAAATCAGAGCTATTTTCTTTTGCGTTGTGTTTGTGCATACCAGCTAAGTTTGAGGAGACGTTTAGGGTAGCTGGAGTGTTCCTCGAAAAGAGAATGGACATCCAAATACTGTCGCCATCAGTGTAAATAGTAGTCATGTACCAAAGAGAACGTGGAATTTATACCTCACCGAAGAAACAACTGTCTTATGTGCTTTCGCAACAGCTGCAAAAGCTGCAAAAGCCACTCTGGTCAGTTTGACCTTCCTACTTCAAAATGTCCCACAAATCAGAGCAACAATAGACTATGAGGCTGATTAACATGACATTTGTCTTTTCATAACGATATCTTGACTTCTATTTTTGGATTTTGAGTGGAAACCAGCCATTGAGATAAGCTTTAATTCCAGCTGCTGTTGTGACAGTGGCTTATCTTGTGTTTGCTTCCTACTACCTACTGTTCTTCCATAGACAATGAAGAGGAAATGCAGGGGGATGTCAGAAGAATGTGTTTGTATTTCTCCCGTGATAGCATCACTTCTGTCCCTCATACAGAGCATGTGTTGGGGGGGATGGATAAAGGGATAAAAGGAGCATAACCGTGGTCTTTATGGTCATCTGACCAGTGATCTACAATCAGTATAACCCAAATAACCCGACCCTGAAGCAAAAGAAAGAACCTCTGCAGCAGCTTTGAGCAAACAATTAAGTTTATTGCCCGCACAGATGGATGCTTGTGTTCCATTATGAGACGGAAAGAAAGATTAGACACGTCCAGGAGTCACTCCAGACTCACAATGAGAGGTTCTTTTTTAAATAAAGAAGACCAAAACTCACATATTTTGGAAAAACCAAGAAAAATCCCCCACAAACATCCCCACTCCTTTTCTAATCGCTTTAGTTTGCAGCCACGGTTACTCTTTGAGACAGTTTTCAGGCTGTCTCTTCTATTCAGAGCTTTTTGCTGTCATTCCTCTGTGGCAGAGCTTGGCCTTCTTGCCAAAGACATGCATGGGAAACTGAGCAGGAGTTGCTGAGACAGCCCGAGACCTCCTCCTTTCAGCAATAACAACAACTATAGAGAGGGGGCCACTGGAAGACGGACAGAGAAGAGGGAGAAGCAGAGAGCTGAGAAAACCTTTCTGTATGTCTGACAAAAACCTAAAAGAGGAATGAGAAAGTTTCTGGCGAGCCAATAAGGGGTTTACCCAAAAGCCAGCATTCTCAGCTATTGGCTCACTGGCGTACTGGGAGGACACAGGAGGAACTCATATCTCAAAGGAGGATGTGAGCAACCATGAACAAGCCTGTTCAAAGCGGGAATCTGCTTTTTTTTTCCATGACTACATGTGGGCACAGAAAGAGAGGCTGCAGCCGTTGGCGGGACTGTCTGCCTAACGTCACTTTAAAGCCATACTTCTCTCCTTCTAAATCACAAGACGGTGACAAACTGCTGCTCCAGTGAAGAACAGTAGAGAATAAGTCTGGGCTCTGTTCAGAAAAACAGACACATCCTTTATCTGACTCTCTAGCGCAGCTTGAACCGTCACTCTCAACATTCTTTCCATTCCCAAAAGGTCGTAACTCGTTTGGTTTCCTCTGCAACTTGTTCATCCCTCTCTCTTCTGAGCGGGAAGGTTCAAAATTCAAACCTACTCCCGCCCCTTACAAATGAACTAGTAATTCTTGTTCACAGAGGAGGGCACATTGGAACTGAGAGACACTTTGACATGATATCTACCGCCCATCAAACATCTAAAAAGGTGTCGGCTTGGCTGTCATCTCAACTCATCAAAAATTAAAATGTGCCTGAAGAACATAATTAAACCAAATTTAAACATAGGACACGCACACAAATAAGAATGCTTTTTATGCACCCTGTCAAACATGCATAGATAAATACAGCAGAACACCAGCTGTAATAATGATCATATCTGTACAGTCTGCAGATCTACTCAAGATTAAGACATTACAGGAATGGTAGTGGCAAACACACCCCAGGCCTCAAGTAGATGTGACTCAGACTGGAATGTCTTGAAGATAAGGGCCATAAAAGTGCATAAATAAATAAACATGGCAATGCAGTGGGGACACATTGGATGAAGGGGGTGGGGAGTGGAGCAGCCTACAGAGGAGGCATCCCCTCCTCGTCATCTTCCAGTTTTGACCTTGTAGGATGAAAAGCAGCTAGCTATGTGCCACAGCAAACCAAGTCCACATATTTAATATTATAATTAAGATAATAAAACATTACATGCTCAATAGAAATCCATTTTTATCAGTGTGTTAGGTGGGTTTACGCCCCAAAATAAAGGGTTTTAGGGTTGCTGCGTATGCTCTACACTAGATGATATTGTTATAATTTTTAAATTATTCTGTGATTTTAAAGTCTACCTCTTTCAGCTGGTCGAGCTCCTGCCTGACGGTCTCGTACTCGATCTCCAGGTCATCGTACTGCTGTTTGAGCTGCTGCTTCTCCTCCAGCACCGCCAGCCCATACTCCGCCGCCTGGATCTTCTCGTTCGTGGTCTCACTCAGCTCCCGGGAGAGACGCTCGATCTCGGCCCGCATCCACTCCGGTCTGGCCTCTAACAACAGCATAGCATCGGAATATCCCTGCTCTTCCACGGACATGGTCGGTACCGGTAACGATCAACCAACGTACGCCAGCTGATCTGCGACAAGGAGGGGGGGATGCTGGGGCGTCTTCAAGAGGTGTAACCTTGAAGAAGAAGCGGTTGCTCAAATTCGTCTGTATTTAAATTGCATGATTGTTACGTTTGCGTTTCTTGTTGCTGGTCTTGTTTCTTTGGTCATGTAGATGACTCTATTCAATTTTCTCCGACGGGGGAGCTCGCCGTTATCTTCTTACAAATGCTCCATCGTTGAGGTCCTGCGTTTCGTTCGCCTCTCCCCCGGCTTGTCGGAGCTATAGCGCCGGAGCAGGAGTACCACTGCGAAGACAGAAAAGCGGATATACAACTTCTGGTTTGTACTTTCAAAAATAAAACAATTGTCGAAGAAAAAAGACTTCAAATCACGTGTCATTGTAAGTTTATTTTTGTTTTATTTACGCCCTGAAACCGTAATACAATACCCTTGATAAAAAGTAAGTGATTTGTGAAAAATATTGATAATCTTCTAAAATGTCAGCGGTCTCTTATTTTATTTTGAAAACTAACTCAACCTATTTCCGGTGTACTCACGTTATCAACACCGGCTTGTTTGAAACAGCTGAATGGTCCGTTTGCTGAAATGCTACGCGCCCACGCAGGCTTACTGGGTAATGTAGTACGTGTAAGTACGTGACGCCGACGAATGAGGTCTACCGACGCCACGAACTGGACTCATTTCCCATCATGCTTTGTTTAGTTGCTTATGTGGAGCACGGAAATCTGTGCTCGAGCCGTTTGTTGTCGTAGGAATATATTGGACGACTGCTCAGCAGCGGTTGCTACGTGTATATCTGCTGCCATCTGTCGGAAAAGTTAATGAATTTGTACATTATTTTTTATATATTTTAAATGTATTTCCACGTTAAAGCGCTGTATATTCAGATGTACCGGTGCTCACCGTCGTTAATGACGATATTAAACTCTTGCATTACCTGGTCCGTGTGTGTGCACTGTCTTTTTATATTGCCATTGCTTCTAACGTAATACCAAATAACGTCTCTCTCTCTCTCTCTCTCTCTCTCTCTCTCTCTCTGTTTCTCTTTAAAATGCTAAAATGTCGCCGGGCGTTAACATGCTAATAACAATATCAATAGTCCTGGCTTCAGCGTTAGGTAGTACCCCAGCAGGAGGCGTAACCACAATCAACCAATCACTCTTCTAGGCATAGCCTCAATGGGAGCAATGGGAGTATTCCCACTTTACCTTCTCTAGAAAAATGTAACTTTTAAGAAACAGAAATAGTGTTTGAGTCTTCCTTGATTATTTTTTCATGACGCTATTGTAGTATTTTGATACCTAAGGATTAAATTGGGCCGGGACACTTTTATGCTGTCAGAACTTTGCATGACGTCAACTCTCTGCAGCCTGAGCTGCTCTACAAAATATTGTGAATTTATTTTATATAGCCTATATATACTATTATATCTACTTTTTCCAATTCCCTATTTCCACAACATCTATTACTGATGATAGTCAATATTAATATGTATAGTTGTTTGTTTATTCTTCAGTTTATAAGACATTTTTCCTGGCAGGCAATAGACCTTTTTCACAGCAGCCATTTTGACATGAAATAGTAGGGTCAACAGAGGTGTTTCTAATGATACTAATTAAGGTTCTGTACCATTTATTGCAGCAGAACCTTTTCAATGAACCAACATGCCTGAATGGAACATAACCCCAATTAGCATAATTGGTAACACCTGTGTATACCTACTATTTCATGGCCACTGTGAAAAAGGTCTATTTGACATGTCTTTATGACAGATACTGTCATACTACTATGACAGTAGACAGATCAAAATATCTGCTGCTGCTGACTTCCAACCTCTACTTACTTTAATTCTACTTTAACATGGAAATTCTTCAGTATTTACATTTTATGTTACTTTATACTTTATTTCATGGCTATAGGCAGTAGTTACTTTGCATTTTCAAATTTCATATACAAGTATACATGTATTAACAGTCCAGTAATAAATGTAATATTACCCTGTCAGGAGCCATTTTTCTGGACAAGTACTTCTACTTTTGATGCAATAAGTACATTTTCCTTATAATACACAAGTAATATTTTAAAGGGGAAACGTTTGAGTGAGGTATTACTGCATACGAAGATGTATTGCTTTACTTAAATTGGGGATTTTAATACTTCTTACACCACTGCTTAGTGAGCTTCAGGAATAAGACTCACAGCTGAAAGATAGTGTAACTGTTATGGTTACAGTTACAGATAAGAGTGTATTCACCTTACAGATAAAATCTAAAGCACCACATGTCTGTTTGAAGGGATCACAAGGCATGTTTTGTGCAAAGCCACGTGTTTTGTGCCTTGTGACTGTTTTTTTTTCTGCCTGTAATCACAGTTGACTCACGTAGTTACAAATTGCCATTTAATCTGCAATGCAATGTGAATTGTCTGCATCCTATAATTTTTAGTCAGCATAGCAACTGCCAAAAATGATAAGCTTGCTATGAATAGCTTAGTTTTCTGGCATCATGTATCATGTGACAATGTTATTGTCCACTGATCACCAAATCTATACTATAAAATGTTTCTTTCTGTTTACTGCTCAGTCCTCCTCCTTAATTAACAAACAAATTAACCTATTACCATTTTTAAAAAATGACCTTTAAAATGTTTCTTAATTTAATAAAAATAATCAAAATAATTAGTTAGATAACCACGATTTAGTGAAAATATGCAGTATATTTACAAGTTCAAGGAATATTGTTCTGCTCACACAATCAGCATATGCCAAACTAAGGTATAGATATAAATAAATCCAGAAATGATTTCTGTCTATCCAGATTCTGTAATATGGACAAACATTTTATGATTTTTTATGATTTCATTTTATGCATTAGGATGACTGTGTTTGAAGTCTCTCTAAATACTGTACATCATAGACTGAGGTCAGGAGCCTAAACGTAACCAGCTTTGGCAACGTCCAAGGTAAGCCAATCAGATTTTATCTACTTGCTATATTTTGTCGCAGCGGGGCAGAGGAGTTTTAGTGTGTTGTTTTTAGAAATCTGATGGCAAAAATCTACTTGTGCTTTCACAGCACAACTTGTACTTTCACAGCGATAGCACATAATTAATCATAGTAGACGAGTTGAGAGTCTGGCCAGGTGAACAGTTGGACAGGTGGGTACTTACTAATAATAATATGTCCATTACAGAAAGAATATATTATAGATCATTCTATGTTTTAACAGTCCAGCAGAAGGCAATAATGATGTGGCTATAGTATGAGTTTTTGTTGAGGAGTGGGTGCTCTATTTTATACCCCTTCAGTAATAAGATTAGTAGTCTAATCCAAGAGGAGTCAGGAATAGCCCTACACTCCCCCCAGAGCCACAGACAGGAGGAATCTGTGCATGTAGGATATTACAAGGGACGCAATATCTGCTCCTTCTCAACACATTCTTGAGGTTAATTTATCTCCATGCTTGATCTGTCACCCTGGTGATATACATGGCTTTCCACTAAGGAGCACACAGGATCCTGTGGGTACTTGTGTTGCCCCACCCCGCAACGCAGAGATAATCTGAGACGAATCAAATCAAGTGAAGCCACAGGATTGACTTTCCGCAGAGCTGGAGAGGAAAAGATAACGTCAGAGTCGTGGAGGCTGATGTCAGAAATGTTGGCAACTGCTGCTGTAAACCATTTGTGTTCTGAGATGGTGGATGCAAAGATCTCGTCTCTCTTACAGGTAAATCCATTTATTTTAATTAAATTAATTTTTTGTGTGTGTGTGTTAATCATTAGGTCAGTTGCATTTTTTTTGTACTGTGATGAGCCACTGTGGCAGAACTACCAGCTAAAACTAGCAGCTTGCCAATACTTTAAAACGGATTATGTCTGCCTCGCAATTGACTCAATATGATTCATGATATTTGAGCAAAATGTGTACTTACTGTATAAGTGGTTCTCTCTAACTTGTCTTATGTATGAAAACGTATTGATCAGTGTCAAACTGAGATGCTGAAAGTCACAAAAATAACAAAAATGGCCAATTATGAGATGCCTCTTCCAGATTGGTTACAGTATTGTATAACAGGCTAATGGTAAGGCTATACAGCACCAAATGTTTACAGGATGAACATAATTAAGTGTGTAATATAGTGTAACAAAGTAGATACACGTGTGTGTGCAGGTGTTGCTATGACTGTGGATGACCGCCTGACTGTTACTATGACACTACATGTGAAGACAACAGGTGGAGCTCTGATGGAATACAGTAAGTAACGACTGTAGTTGGTTAGCAATAAAAATGAGTTTGGTTGAACTCATGACTAAGGGTCAATTAGGTGGTCAGCTACAAGCATAATGCAACATTAAAACACATTTCAAATGTGGCTATTTTTACTATAATGCGCTGATGAGTGACTTCCAATGCCAGACAAGGATTAGACACCTAAGGGAGCACTCACCACTGATGATCTTAATTATTTAGGTGTTACAGAGCAACCTACTTTTGGTGGACTCTGTGCACAGTAGCTTCTCTGCCGAACAATATTTAAGTAAAAATACAATACAAGCAGGTTGATTACTTACAATGTTGGATGAGAAACCTTTTGTCTAACATCTTATTTTGCTTCTTACCTTCCCGCTTATAATAATCCAGTCAGAGCCCCCAGGGCGAAGTACACAATAGTGGGAGAGGCTATACGTTATGTAATCCCTGGACATATGCAATGCTCGATGGGTTGTGGAGGTCAAGCCTGCAAGTATGACAACCCAAGCTACTGGAGTGATGACCAACAAGCCATACGAGGCCTCTTCTCATCCTGGTACTTTTGTTATGTTATGCTTTTATATTTTATCTTAAGCCACAGTTGTTGGACTTAAAAGGATATGGATGACTGCATGATATACACCCCACTTACTTTCTTTCTGTTGTTTTAGGGTTACTGATCATCTTCTCGCAACGTCCAGACCCTCAACAGAAATCATTGAGAAGTATAACATCATTGATCAATTCATAAGGTATACACAACTTTGTTTCAAGGTCTTTCAGCAGCTTACTGACATATGAGGAGGTGATAATAATGAAGTGTTCATGTCTCTGTTTGTGCGTGTGTGTTTGTGTCAAGGAATGGTATTAAAACAGTGATAAACCTACAGATACCTGGTGAACATGCCAGCTGTGGAAACCCTCTGGAGCCAGAGAGTGGCTTCTCATACCGCCCAGAGGTCTTCATGGAAAATAACAGTAAGTGTTTTACACAATAATTCTTGACACATCTGTAATTTGCTCAGGTTTAACTGAAAACATCCTATCATTTCAGTTTATTTTTACAATTTTGGCTGGAGTGACTATGGGGTGGCCAGCCTCACCACTGTTCTGGACATGATGAAGGTCATGGCCTTTGCACTGCAGGAGGGAAAGATAGCAGTCCACTGTCATGCTGGTCTCGGAAGAACAGGTAGATTCGTAAGGAATGCTGTGAAAATGTTTCGACTTTTCAGAACAGTCTGATCTTTCATCTGTGCGATCTGACACACAATGAAAGATTTCTCCTTCTTCCCTGCAGGTGTGCTGATAGCATGTTTCTTGGCCTATGCTACCAGAATGACTGCTAACCAGGCTATTTTATATGTACGTGCTAAACGCCCCAATTCCATCCAGACGCGAGGTCAGTTGCGTTGTGTCAGACAGTTTGTGCAGTTCCTCGCCCCTTTAAGGAGTGTGTTTTCTTGTGCTGAACCACGATTCAACCCTGTCACCCTCTCCCAGTATCTAAACCGCCAGAGACACATTCTGCATGGCAATGAAAGGAAGGAGCTGAAACACCTACCAAAGATTTTTCAGGTAGTGTCTCGGCTGCTGTTGGACATTGCAGAGAATCGGGAGGTGATTGAGGAAGATATTCTGGTGGCCCCTGATATTTATGACATAGAGATGACTCTCAGTCTCATTGAGGAGATGGGCCCTGAGCTCTTTGCAAAGGAGCCTCGTTTACCAGGTATGCCAACCATACCCAGACATTTCAACGAGCCGCCCATCTTCTACCATCGCAAAAGTTTGAGCTACAGTGAGTCTGACTTGAGACGACTGGGCTCACAGCTCAACCTCCTCACACAACCTCTCGGCTCCTTGTCACAGAGTAATGTTGACATTTCCCTATCCAAGCCTGCTCTCCCTGCAAACCAGCATCAGAATTGCAATAACAACATGTCTGAGGTGTCACATGGCTCAACAAACTCACTCTGGAAAATCAAGAACATAGAAAACCAAAAAGATGGATCTATCCTGCTGAGGAAAGTGACACAAAAAATGATCCAACGTAGTGAGTCTGTGGGAAATAGTGAACCTACCAAAAAGGGTAGCATGTTGTCCAGATGGAAGGCAGAGCAGAGGGAAGAGTTGGCAATGAATGGGATACAGTCTCAAGATTGCAAAGAGGACCAATCAGAGAAGTCAGAGGTGCCCTTTATCACCTTGCAGTCAGAGTTGTCCCTGGATGCCAGGAGGTTGCTTGTGGCACAGGCCCTGGCAGTGGACCTTTTTCTTGATGGGGAAAAAGAGCACAAGAGCAGAGTCTTGGCCTGGCAGGTAAATGACCCATAACATGATGTGGTGGTACTTGTACTGGAAGGGCATGCATCTAAAAATGCATAAAAATTGATTGATGTAGTAACACTTTAATTTGTCCATCACAAATACTGATTTTATGCTAAAATATCAGTTAGCTGTTAGTTGTTCATGACTACGATTCACAGCCACAGTAAATACTTTTACAAACACAATTACTGCATGCACATCCTACCCCTGACATGATATCCTATGTTGAGTTGACAAACTCTAAAATGACCTTTCTAAATTAGAAGTGTCTAGAATAATTTCAAAGATGCTACAATGACATTCAAATTCTACACATAACATAATGACTGGCTGACCAATGATTACAATCAATGGTTTTAACAAGTCTGCCCAAATGTGTGCAGGCAGAACTAAACCTAGGCGGTGGCTGGGAAAGGCTGTGTATGGAGCGAGATCCCTTCATCCTCACTGGGCTCATGTGGGCATGGTTAGAGCAGCTTAAAGAGCCAGTCATCTCCGTCCAGGAAGCCAAAGCCCTGAACCCTAACAACGCTGATCCTCAAACTGTACTTAACACGCTTGACCAGGTCAGAGCATACTCAGTCTCAGTGCACTACAATGAATTGCCTGGACAATGAAACTCTCAAGTAAACGTATGTATTTTGTTTGTTCAACCTTTTTTTTTTTCCATCTCTTCCCAGGCCACTAAAAAAACATTAACATGCATACTAGATTGTATGGCTCATATGCTGGTGATACCAGAAGAGGTTGAAAATGCATTCCTGAAACGTACCATCAAAGCTTTCACCTGGGTAAGAAAACCAACACGCCTAATCATTTGGGATTAAGTTCAAGAATATAATTCCTCCTCATCAGTGGTTTTGTTTCAACAACTTTGGTCTTGTTTGCCTTTGAACAGGTGGATAACAAATCAGAGGATGGACTCATAGTATACAAGTCCATGACTGCAGTCCTACAGTGTGTCCTTGATGAGATGAGGTCAATGGCCATAGAGACAGATGAGACACCCACCTCTCCCTGCTTTATAAAATAGATACCAGTCATGTGTATGGTGAGAATGCTATTGTGCCTTGTAACAAAATTCTTTATTATGCAATAACTGATTTTGTCAATGTCGGCTTAAAATAAACATTTATGGTATGTAGATTATATTCACTAATGCATAGCTAACACACCTCAGTATTTTCTTACCTCAGTAGTGAGTGGAGGTAACATATTACAGGTGACCAAAATATATTTTGCAATACATTATGCCTTAACACTGGTCACATGCAACACTGACATGCCTCCAAAAGCGTAGTTATAGAACATCCTTATACTTGTACATACTTATTTTTTTGTTAACAGCGTGTTGTTCCAACATAGCATTTCTCATCTGTATTAAGTGTTACATTTTGCTTTCTGTAAACATAGACGTACAAAAGAACATCCTAATTTAAGCGCATATGATTAACAGTTCATAATAAAAGCAAACATTCCTCCTTCCGGTGGGTTGTGCACCTTTTAGTGGAGCAGTGATGCTCAGGAGGTGAAAGAATATGCTTTTAAGACGTCTTTCCCGTCTTTCCCTTCTGTTGAGGCAACAATGCTGGAGTAGTCACAAGCGACGTGAGTGAACCCTCTAGAACACAGGGCACAAATAATAAAGATTAGGTGATGACTGCCGAGCCAAGAAAATAGCTGTTTTCAGGCAAGCAACTTGGCTGTTGCTGCTACAGCAAACCCATACTAAAGCATACAGCATACTGTACCTGGACATTGTGTGAGAGCCTCCCAGTAAGTGGTATTGACTAACTAGGGTCAAGCCGTGGTCTCTGTCATTTCTCCATGTGAACACTCGTAAGGAGAGGTCCCGAGATGCTGTCACCACGCGAAAGCTATCCTGTAAACGTGAACACAACATGGCTCTTTTCATACAGAGGGTATATTGTACTGGATAAAACGAAGAATTTAAACAGGTCAGGGGATATTTATTTGAATTAGCCTACCACACATATGGAAGAGATGGGCATAGTATGCTGTTCAAAGCTGGCAAGCAGTGCCCCTTTCAGAGAGTAGACCCATAGCGTCTGGTCAGATGCCAACACTAAGCAGTTGCTGTCTTTGGCCTGGAGATGGATGTGTGAGGACCTGGTGTGCAGTTTCAAGACGAAGGACTCCACCTGCTGGACTAAGAGAAGAAGAGATTCGAAATTATACCAGTGCAAGCAAACTATAGTACTTTGGAAAAAAACAACAACTTTTAAACTGTTGTGCTGTAGATTACAGCATTTATTCTGGAGATGGTGAGTTGTCATTCATTTTCGGCGGGACCCACTTTGCAAGTAAGTGTGACAAGTTTTCCAGTTGAAAAACTCTTATTACAAACACATCTTGTGTGTATTGAGTCTATTGAGGCTGCTGTCAGTGGGAAAATTGGTATTTCTTTCCTGTTTTGAATATCACTGAAGCAAGCCATTCCTCTCTAATTTTGAGGAGCTGGCACTAAAACTGATATCTAAGATAGGTGAACATTTTTCTAATATTAAATTCCACTGCAGCTCTATTAGATATGTCTTGGCACGCCTGACATCCACAGGAATAAGCATAATAAACAATGACAAATGGATCAAATTTATCAGTATCTGTACCCGCGGTTTAAAAATAACTGCAGAATATCTGCTAGAATGATTCCCCAAACGACTGCAATTTTCTCATTGCTAGTGCAGCACAAAAGCCAGTATTGCATTTAAAGCATATTAAAGCCAATCGTGCAGATATCTCAGTCCTCACCCTGGATCTCTGACTTGTACTTAGTCTTTTTAATGCTGACATCGAAGACAGAGAGGACTTTGTTGTTTGGTTGCTCATTGTGGTGGATGATGGCCAGTCTGGCAGGCTGGGTGGGTATGAAGACGGCAGCCTGGCACCCAATGATTGGCACAGACTGGCACAGAGGATCTCCGTCCTCAGCGGGAGAGGTCAAACTCTCAGTGTAAATCACCTGCCAACGAACCAAACAACAGAAATCTGTTTTTATGTTATTGCATATTACTGATTGGTTGTTCTCATTTATGAACAACTACTTTTCCCACGGTGTCATGTGCACAGAGAACAGACCAGAACAGGAAATGCAAACATAAAGACAGGCTGGCAAAGACAACATGAAATACCTTTGGACTTAAGTCATCATTGTCCTTGGTTCCAGCCATAATCCATTTCTTGTCAGGTGAAACTAGGAGTATGTTAACAGTAAAGCTGTCGCACACCATTATACTGGACTTTTTAGTCAAAGCTGAATCAGCGAGTGTACACACAGATCCCTGACTGGTTCCAATCTGAAAGAAAATATAATGAGAATCTTATTTTAGTAGAAAACAGAACTATTTTCAAATTTATAAAGCCAGGAAGTCTGATGTCACTTACAGTCA
The DNA here is from genome assembly GCA_036365135.1 of Miichthys miiuy. Taxonomy (NCBI): domain Eukaryota; kingdom Metazoa; phylum Chordata; class Actinopteri; family Sciaenidae; genus Miichthys; species Miichthys miiuy. The sequence goes on along the minus strand of CM071606.1, from coordinate 11,414,702 downwards.
GAAACCAATTATTGTTGACATTGTACTGCAGTAATGTAGAGCGTGGAGATCCAGTAGAAAAGGAGGCCACCTCCTGGCCAGTCTGACCCTGCCAGGTTTTGATGAGGCCTGTGGAGTCTGCTGTGATCACAACTTCACGCTGTTCATCACTTACAATCCCTGTTAAAGGACTCTGCACGGGACTGCACCACAGGAGTTCACCCTGAGAGGAGAAAGGTACAACATCAGATAAATGCCTCTGTGAGTGCAGGCACTCTAGTGGCTTTTCAGCTCTCAACCAAAGGAGAAAGTCTGTTTCAGTCGTGGCTGGAATGAAGCCTGCATACACTTGGCTTCCACATGCAGTACAGATCACTGGTTGGATCACTTGGAAATGTACAGTAAGTCTTAGATATGGGCTGACAAGGACTCACAGCATGTGACACTTGATGTTGAGTTTTTTGAGACATTATCTGTAAATACTGTTTTAAAGTCACAGAACTGGTGTCAGACACATTCAAATAGATTTGCATGCATAAATTTACAGATAATCTGGATTAAATAGGTCAATACTTAATCAAACTATAACCAAGAAAACATTTTTGCATTGCTACAAATACGTTAACATGATTATACTGAGAACACAAGATGACAGGCTGAAGGTGTTGCACTGACATTTTGGATATTCCATGCTCGGACTGTACCATCAGCAGAGGCACTGCAGACTGTGGCACTGCTGTTCCAGAGGTGAGGAAGCTCAGCTGAATTCCCCTGCAGGTACACAAGCCCCACCACCCTGCCTGATGGACAACATGCATATTAAAAAAAAAACAAGATGACAGACATGATGAAGGCATGCAAAGGACGTGCCAGAGAGAGAGACAGAATACCTGTGTGTCCTCTGAGGCTTTTGCAGGTGTAACCTCCTGACTGGCCTTTGGTCATCTTCATCTCTAAGTGGCAACGTCGTAGGAAGTATCTCTTCCATGAGTGATTCACATGTTCACTCCCCAAGACAGCAAAGTTACAGAAACTCCAGCGCTGCAGACACATCCTCCTGAGGAGGGACACAGAACTGGATGTTTACACCAACTTAGATAAGCAGGTTGAAAACACATGGGTATGTGGGGGAGTTTAGATGTCTGCAGATGTGTTAAAACTAATATATGTGGAAGGGTATACATGGATACACCCAGGAGTGAATGTGCATATATTCAGGTATTTTTAAAAATGTCAAAGGGTTCTATGTAAACATATCAAATGGGTGTGTACATGATGTCATCTTGCCTTTCCCTTTACCAAATACAAAAAACATGAAGTGCAACGTTGGAAAGTACAGACAAAGCTCACCTCCATAACCAAGGAGTCTCTGCGGCTTCACGCCAGTCCTAAAAAAAATATAAGATAAGAAACAAAGACACAAATCAGACGCTTTTATAGGATTTCTAATATGCTTGCTTTTATTGCACAAGAGCTACTTCCGCGAGTTGGACGCTGCTTACCTTACACACACTGCAGGCACTGATTAAATCTTCCTCGGTCAGGAATGTGAAAATATGAATGAGGCAATCACTGATCAAGTGCGGGTGATGAACGTCCATACTGACATGGGATAATCTCGCAGCCCCTCACCAGATATATCCTTCCTATAGCCCTATGTCAAAGCAACAGCAGCTCCAAGTTTGGGCAAACTACGGAAAGAATACAGGGACAATAAGCCTGTTGGTTTGTTTAGATTTTTAGCCTGCAATGTCTTCGCTCGGCCACCAGATGTCGCCATTGTAAAAGGTTGGTGATGCAGGTAAACGTCCAGGATGGAGGCGCAGTGCACAGGATGAATTATAAAAGCAAGAAGTGGATTCAAACAAACAAATAGAAAAGCAAAGGACATGAATGCATGTATTAAAACTCATGAGTGTGTGATTTTATCACCTGATACCTTAGAATAAAGAGGTTATCGTTCAATCTGAATGAATAAATCAATGCAACCCACTTGTCTTTGTTGTAATATTGTTTATCTGCAGCTTTTTGTGTTGCTTCTTTTTTAGCAAGGGTGCGAAAAATATATATTTTTAAAAAATGTTAATTTCAGTGAAAGAAAACTTGTAAGATGTGCGTGAACTCTAACCCACTTAATAACCAAATAAAAAGCCATTTCAATCAGTCAAGGTGAATTCACAGCAGAGGAGTGTGTGTGTCTGTGTGTGTGTGTGTGTGTGTGTGTGTGAGTGTGTGTGTGTATTAGTGTGTTGAGATTCAGCCCTGGCGGGATTCTTCAGCAGAGCCCCATGTGAACACGCCCCAGATAGATGAACCAGATATATAAGCCAAGACCTGCGGGTAGCAGAGGAACTGTGAGAAACAGATAATCGCACTTGCTCACCCCAAGGGTTACCTGTGACACCCTCGCAATGACAAGAGGGCCCAGCGAAAGGGGGCCACGTAAAAGGAGTTTGGATGATACCCTAGCCGGCAATCTGTAAAAGTTCCCGAGCGTGTACATTTGTTGGTTTTTTTTTATGCTTTTCTCGCTCAGTTTGGAGTTCCTTTGGAGTTACCTGTGCTGTGATCGATCGGAGAATAAGCGAACCGAGTTATTCATCAGCTACAAATCGGTGCATGAAACTGAGAGCGGGGCCGCAATGAGTCGGAGAACACGACGCTGGATTTTAAGAGTTTTACTTTGTTTAGGAATTGTTTATTTGAAAATTGGGTGAGCTGCGCTTATTTGACTCCTCATTACAGTTTGTGGGTTATTCTCAAACACAAAAGACTTGAATAACTGAGGAATGACAGCGAGACGTGTATTTTCTTAGTATTACAAAAGCGCATATTCTAGGATGTATCCAATAATTGCTCAAAAGCAGGTAGTTGATTTTTACAAACGATAAATTAAACATTAAAGGAAAGAGCGTAAACTTATCTCAGTTCGTGGCAACTGCGTCCTTATCACTTAATGACATTTCATTATACCTTTAAAGGTCGGTAAAAGTCTGGTATGATCATTTAAAGTGTCTAACGGGGACTTTAACTTACAAAACTAGTATACATGAGCCCAGATATGTCATATAATCTCCTCTAAAGTGTAAGAAATAAATTTGGTGATCATTTCTGCTGTTAATTATCCCAGTAAAAGTTTGTATTTTCCACATGGATTTGTTAAATATTTACATTATGACCATCAAATGCTATTTAAGAAACCAGAGAGTGCAAATACGTTAGATTTTTTTTTTAAGTTATGAAAAAATACAATGCTTAGAATAAACTTAACAACCAAAAATCTTGAATGAACAAAAAATAAATAATCAATAATTAAATGGCTGATGGCTACTTTTTCTCAGTCATGTCCATCTTGCATTCACAGTGGCTTCTCGTCGGTGGTGGCCCTAGGTGCGAGCATAATCTGTAACAAGATCCCCGGTTTGGCCCCCAGACAACGGATTATCTGCCAGAGTCGCCCCGATGCCATTATCGTCATCGGAGAGGGAGCCCAAATGGGCATCAACGAGTGTCAGTTTCAGTTCAAAAACGGGCGCTGGAACTGCTCTGCGCTTGGAGAGAGGACAGTCTTCGGAAAAGAGTTGAAAGTGGGTATGTTGCTGTCTGTTAACGTTTGGTTACAACTTGAAAACGACTTTTTTTTTCCAGCAGTAAACACAATTTACCAGTCACATCGCATCTGTGTATTTGTTTTATAGATATGCGCACAGTCTTTATGTGGCACTTTTTTTTTGTGATTTCCCTCAAAAAGTGGTCCATGTCACAGTGATAAACACTCATAAAGTAAACTGCAAGATTTAGGCTTAGCAAGAAGGAGATATAAAAAAAAAGGAAGATGCACCTTCTTGTTGAGTTTGTTAAGTCAAGCATCCTTTTCCACAAACTATAGTTTCCTCTGCACATAGATGATCATCTGCACTTCAGCATCCCGTGAGGAGCCAGTGTCATTTAGGCCTACATCAGGCCTAGTTTTTCTCTAGACTTGTCATTAAGTAGGGCTTTCTGAGCATGTATAAAAGGTATCTGAAGCCAGCACTGTAACAAAGCTCTTGTGAATGTTTGCAGCCTTTCTTTTCATCCCGGCAGAGTCTCTGGAGACACATTCTCACTGGTCTTTATCCTGTCTGGTGATGGGTGCTGTGGCTCTCACTGTGAGGACGTAGCTCTTACCACGGGTATAAGTTACAGTGGGGCAAAGCCAAGAGGAAAGCAAGACCTAAAAGTACAAAATTAGAGAAACAAATTAGTTCAAATTAATGTTCCTACTGGTTTATGTCTCGTCTGTTGACGAAAAGATGATTAAAAGTGGTTACATATTGAGGATATCAATACCAGGAAGACCTAACAAGGTTTAATGAAGTCTAATAATATTTTGTCTAATGACGCCTTTATGGCTATACAATCAGTGAGGAACAGAGGTGGCTTTGTAAAACTATTTTGATATAATATTTAATACATTTTAGTTCTGGCCCTGACCAAAACTATTGAAATAAACACAATGGTCAGAGGCTTGGACCAGCTGTTTGAGGCCATCTTTGCCTGCCGCTTGTTGGAAAGGATTATCTCTTCATGCTGTTGAAATGAAAACAGTGCTGTTTGACAATCTGTTCCTTTATGAATGAGTGGTTTTAGCTCATCGTGAGTCTTAGGTCTGTGTTTCCAAGACAGGAGTTTAAGTCTATGGCTTGGACAGCCATACCAAATAGATTGGTTTCACTGATCAGATTAGCGTACAAGGGCAATGGCTGTAAATGAATGCCATTGTTGATGCCCAGGCTGAGTGGGAGCTGTGTAGCTCGCAATTGTTCTGAAAGCGAAGGAAGAATGACCAGTGAACTGACATAATGCTTATAGGGTAACGCAAGGTGCATCAGCTTCGAGCTATTTAAGGCGTCAGCTCTGTTTGCACTTGATCTTTAAGCTGTACGGGATGAGGTGCACATAAAGAGGCTGGATATTGAGAGGTGCATGACTCTGCGGAGATGAAAGAGAAACAAACATGGCAGAAGAACAGTGAACTGGCACTTCAAGTTCAACGTATACAGGTTTTTTCTTTTTAATCCTGCTCCCTTTTTAATATCTTCCACCACTCATTACAAGGTTATGAAGAATTCATACCATCTCTTGTGGTGAACCCATGCACTCAGAACTGCAGGGGAAAAATTAACAACGGTGCAGTCAGAACTGGCTGACTGCACTGACACACCTTCTTTTTTGGCTCAGAGCCCATCAAGTCTATAAAAACGTCCACATAATTGATGCCTCAATATGAGTTTTTCTTTTCTTTTTTTTTTTTTGCTGAGTGAACCTGGTGGCAGGAGGAAGCACCCAAGAGAAGTATGATGTTTGTTTTGAACAAACAGAGACAAGAGGAGTTTATTTACACACAGATATGACTGTTAGAACCAAGTTTCCTGCTTGTATGATAGTGAATCACAGATCTGAAAATTAAAACATACCACTTGTTGATCATATTTATTAGTCTGTACGTTCACTGCAGTATCTTACGGGCTGTTTTACGTTGTATAAAAGGTAAACACATTGCTTTGTTTGCATAAGGCTTTTGAATAAGATATGTTTGACTTTCTCTTTGGAGTCTCCTTTTCTTGCTTAGAGAACTTAGCGTCAGGATCTCTCTATATGAGTCCTGTCTGATTAACCTTTAGTTATTTGTCGATATTTCCGTGTGCGTGTAAATGATTTGTTAGCTGGACTTGGGCGAGATAACGGCAGGATGAAGATTCTGATGGCAGTGCCTTATGAGTTTACACAGAATGTGACAGTTTCTGAATGGATCAATAGCCCTTCCTTACCGACAGCCCTCTTATTCATACTGCTTTGTTGACTATACTGCCAGCGGCCATTTTGGTTCACGGGCAGGACAGTTTTCAGGTCAGGTTTCAAAACAGTGCACCTCTTGAGTGATATGTCAGTAAGACTGTGATGTAATCACACATACTGTTAATAATTAATCTAGTTTTAAAAACCCTGTTACGTACTTCTTTTATTTCCCTTAAACTGAAGGAGAAACGTCACATTCTTACTTAAATAAATAAAATAATACATACATGCAACATTTTATTCATCATCTTTTTTTCTCTCCCTGCTCTGCTAGGTAGCAAAGAGGCTGCCTTCACCTACGCCATCATTGCAGCAGGGGTGGCCCATGCCATTACAGCCGCCTGTACGCAGGGTAACCTGAGTGACTGTAGCTGTGACAAGGAGAAGCAGGGTTTCTACAGTAAAGACCAAGGCTGGAAGTGGGGAGGCTGCTCGGCAGACATCAGCTACGGCCTGGGCTTCTCCAAAGTATTTATCGACGCTCGGGAGGTCAAACAGAATGCGAGGACACTCATGAACCTCCATAATAACGAGGTGGGACGCAAGGTAAGTGATTAGCAATAGGATTTATGTCTTTTTAAACCAAACTATAATGTTCCCATCTCCACATTTAAATTCTTTCAAGGCACAGGAAATGTAGGTGATGCCTAAATGTGATGGTGAACCCATCTAAGGCTGGCCCGAGTAACTGTGAACAGTCTCTGCCACAATGTGGTGTGGGTGAACCTTGCCAAAGATCTGGGCAGTGGGGCCAAGATTGAACAAGCAACAGAATAAAAGGCTGCTTTTAGGGGAAGGGCTGTCTAAGTGGCAGTGTTTGATTACAACCCAGATCTCTGCACTGAAATCAGATTGACACTGTACAAAAAGGCATTAGCCCAGTCTCCCCCATGCTTTGCACCATTGGGACAGTATACAGTTACCTTTATGACAATCCCCACCCGCAATTTCTCCAGCATCATAAACCCACATCAGGTGCAATGTGCTTGTACCTGCACCACAGGGGTGTTTACTGTTTGGTTACTAGGTTTGAACATCAGTGAGAAGCGTGTGTCTCTGTTGCTGTATAGAGTGTACTTAAATGCACTCCACCTGCATACCAACTCTAATCAACAGTTTTAATTCAGTCATTAACGTCCAGATTGGATCTTCACCAAGTCATACCTATTTTTAGTTTAAGCAAAAGTCACAAAAGAACTAGAACTAGAACTAGAGACAACAATCACACCACGCAGTACAATAAGATATATTTAGCAGGAAAGGATGGTTTTCATGATTTTCATTTGATGGCTTTTGTGCATGTGTGACTGGGGCATACTGCAGAGTGACAAAGAGACTCCAGTAAGTCTAGAGGTTAGAGATTGGGTGGAATGATGTGCCAAATAGCTAAAGTGAGGTAGGAGTTAGTGGAGAATAAAGAAGCAGCTTTGCCTAAGTTAACTCATATCCTTTCCCTCTGTCTTGCTGTGCCAAAATAGCCTGATTCACACAACCAACACGTCCATCCTCACACTGGCTGAAAAGCCTCCTCACACACAATTGTACCTAGTAGATCATTTTCTACGTGCGTTTCAGGACCATGAATTCAAATTGGCTTATCTGGACAGCTAAATTGCCTCCCAGGGAAAAGACTGCACTTGTGGATTCAAACTTTGCACGGTTTTCCTTCGTTCCTCTTCTTTCTGCTAATAAATGGCCTCTCTGTTTTGATTGTTACCCCCACCTCCTCCTTTATTTATGCTAATCAAAAGCAGTGACACTGAGCAGGAGCGCCGTTCACAGCTCCTGGGTCGAAGACGTGTAGACAAAGGCTGTCACAAGTGTTGGTCACAGAACAACTGATGGATTAGGGAGTTGAAGCCAAGGGTTTTATGAAGTGGTTTGCTCAGGGAAAAGTTGGGTTTTTTTTTTTTTTAGTTCTTGTTCACACGTCTGGATTTGAGTTTTATAGTTACAGTTTACTTGCCAAAAACACAGAGGCATAAATATTTCGTCAATGGCTTTAGAAGAACATATCGCATACCAACCTCCTAGCATTTGAGCAAAAGGAAATTGTAATTGACCTTGCTGCTTAAGAAAATTCCAGTTTCAGTCAATGGCACTTCTCATTGTCATCGGTTCAGGGTTTAGCGGTAATCCTAGTCACTCGGCGCCTTGTACAGTCACTCTTGACATTTGTGTGTTGTGTGTGGTAACTACACACACAGAACCTGAAATCTGATACATTATTTTGGCTTCTGTGTATATGGTATCACACAGCTATGTGGTAGGCCTGTATTTAATCCTCAACTGTAGTGTATTTGTCAGTCACATTGTTATTAAGTTGCACGTTTGCCACTTGCCTTGAAGTGCAAGAGTTGGAATGTGAATTGAGACAGTCTGAAATACACCAGGGTTTTTATAATATGTAGACATGTCGAGAGTTGTAATTCAGTTCAATCATGAAAAATATAAATATAACACAATCATATTTTTTAGCAGATTAAACTGTGAAATCATTATTCTTGTAAACTGCGTGATAATTGGTTTTTAATAATCTAGTATGGCTGTTATTAACCTATCATGACAGCGTAACTATCACTCATCACTGGAGTGTTTTTACAGTTGTTACTATGTTACTAAGTTGTTTTTGTGTGTCTAGATCCTGGAGAAGAACATGCGACTGGAATGCAAGTGTCATGGTGTCTCTGGCTCCTGCACCACCAAAACCTGCTGGACTACACTTCCCAAGTTCCGCGAGCTCGGCTACATTCTCAAGGAGAAGTATGCCCATGCGGTGCACGTGGAACCAGTCAAAGCCAGCCGCAACAAGCGTCCTAAATTCCTCAAGATCAAGAAGCCTTACTCTTACCGAAAGCCCATGGATACAGACCTGGTGTACATAGACAGGTCGCCTAACTACTGTGAGGCGGACCCTGTGACAGGGAGCTTGGGAACACAGGGCAGGGTGTGTAACAAGACTATGATGCAGCACATCAGCGGCTGTGACTTGATGTGCTGCGGCCGGGGATACAACACACACCAGTACTCCCGCGTCTGGCAGTGTAACTGCAAGTTCCTGTGGTGCTGCTACGTTAAATGCAACACCTGCAGTGAGAGGACAGAGGTGTACACATGCAAATGAGAATATTTATTGGACGTTGTATGTGTGTATGGTGTGTGTGATGATGTATGTGAACGTGTGGGTTCATGTCTTTGTGTTTTCATGGACGAACTGGAACTGTTAAACTCTACAAGAAGGCTGATGTTACAGTCTTTTAACACATCACGAGGAGCTACTGTACTGTGTATACAGTGAGCTGAAGATGGGGTGTCATGATTCTTTTGCACACAAAGCTCTTCAACCCTCTTCTTGGACTGTTGTGTTTGTTGGGGTGCAATGTCGAAACAGTGTGACTTAATACCGTTAAGGGAAACCCTGGATACCCTGGCATGTGGGACTGGGTGACCACAGTATGAGTCAGTGAAGCAAAATGTCAAGACTATATGGACACGTTCTGACATTTAGGAAATGGACTTTGCCACTGCAAATGAATTATGGTGGATGTGATTGCTGGGCAGGACACTGCTGCAGTTCTCACCTCTGTGCACAGACAAAATGACACAGCCATTTGGAATATTTAACATACTGTATTTAGAGAATGAAAAATAATTAATATTAATTTATTCTATAAACAAACTACTGATTTTGTCCATTGTGGACCAAAAATAACTAAATGTTGGGAGGTTTTAGTGTATTAAAGCAATCAAAAAACTTGTCCACAGTTAACACACTGGATTTGAATCTGCCTGGAATAATGTGTTGTGTTTTAGAATAATGTTGTTGCAGATGAAACTGCTGTAGGCTACTCACATTGACCTTCTGACCCTCTCATGAGTTTGTCTTCCCTCTGTTTGCTGCTAGTCTAGAGAACCCTACTTGTTGAGGTAGAAGGCCGTACGCTCTACTGACTGTCTTCAGTGGCATTGCTTACTTCAAGCCGATTTAGCTTAAAAAGGACTTATTCACTGATCAAAAACACAGGCACATTTTCCACTTTTGGTAAATATTGGTTAATAGAGTATATTTTGTAAAAGCCTATTTTTATATGAATGTCTTATTTATATCTTTTGCATATTCAATGTCAACTTCTGACCCTGGCACCTGTTTTTAAATCCTTGTGAAAAAAAAAGCTGATATATGTAAGTTGGCCCCTGCTGTCACTGCCATAGTTGTATATTGTAAGTGATAGAAACTGTTCATTTGTGTCTCTGTTCAAACGTCTGTGTTTGCAGCGTTTCATGACTACTACTGGAATACAGGAACAGAATAACACTAACAAGACATGATTTGTATTATTGTTTCCTCGTTCATTTAATCTTACTCTGATCATGACAAAAGAACAATCAGCAGTGATAAAATATACTAGACAGTTCAAATGTGCTGTAAGTCTCTAGATATCATAACATACAATCAATGCAAATTAAAGAAAATGACATTTTCATGCCCTAAACCAACATAGCAGTGGAGGTGTTAAGCTTTTATGACATAAATTACCTTAATTACTCATCATCATCAGTTCACCATTAAATTCATTACTTATACTTTCAAGGGAACATAAAGAAGTAAATCTTAAATAATGGTTCCTTTATTGTGGTTTGCATCTTCATCAGGCAATCATAAAGTCATAAAATAGGAACACAAATTCTCAAATATATGGCCACCATGGAGGTAAATCAGTTTTCAAAGAGCTTATCCTACAAGCCCAATGTGTGAAATACTCAGCCGCAGAAAGAGAGACGTCCTTTGAGAGGGGAAAGTTATTCAGGCTTAATTGAGGGCCCATCTTGCAGACTGGGAAGCAGTTGAATGTGTCAGAGGAGAAAAGTGTTTGTGCTCTAATGGTAGGGTACCAGTGTAATTGATGAGACTGGTTGGGCAGACTGTCACGGAGATGACTTGCTCAGTCGGGGGAGTGGGAGCTGTCAGGTGATAGATGACTCGCACATCTGCTTCATTCACTACTGGGCCACTAGTTGCTACAACAACTTCAGCGCAGCAGAGAAAATGCAGGGCAGTCTCCAAGAGAGGCCGGGCGACGTGTCAGGGAAATGTTAACGATGCTAAAGCCCACAGTCGTTACAGATTCCACTCTCATCGGCCTGGAAGTGGAGCGGGGAGACAGGCCCAAGGTGGTGACGGAAAACCTGCTCCCAATAATCTCCTGGGATTGACAAATGTAGCCTGTAAAGTTTTCACCTGCGCTGTATTTTAGAACATTTCCACGTGGGCATTTTTATTGTAAAATCCCCCCCCCCCTCTTTTTTTCCCATCCCCGTTTAAAAAGCCCAGACACATGAGAATTCAGGTTTAATTTACAGTAGATTAGCCGTATCATGTGTCGTTGGCAGTGATAATCTGCCCAGAATAAAGAGAAAAGGGCGTGAAGGGGATAATAACAGAGGCTTGTCTCTGTCTGACAAAAGCTTCAGGGAGCTTTCATAATATTGATACAAAAGGCTCACGCATAAGAAAAGGCAGCTGCTGAAAAAGCTCTGGTTAAACTTAAACTAGGTTTTTTTTGTGTGGAAGACACACATCACATTATCTCATGAACAAAACATCTCAGGGTCCTTTATATGTGTCACTTATTTACTTTCATTGCAGTAATCAACAAGAGCAAAATCCCAGGTTTGTGCGGACACTTTGAATACGGTGCACTGAGGTTACAAGGTGCCTTTTTGGCTCCACTAATGCGGATTAATCATGAGGATTTACACCATCAAACATTTGATGCTGTAGTTTACGGCATGACATGACTTTTTCTTTTTTAAACAAAACATAACAAAACAAGAAAACATTGTTGTTCAGCTTACTGTTCCAGATAATCCACCTGCAGTGTTTTACAGTCAGGTGTAAAAAACCACCGCACAGAGGCCACAGTCGCTTCATCCCTATTGAGTCACAAGCACAAAACACCACCTTCTTTGATATCACAGCCTAAGTCAGACACCCTGCAGGATCACTGAAATGCTAATTATACTCTTAGCTGTGTTTCTCCATAAACAGGACCGGGCCCATGCCAAGATGTTCTGGGGTGTAATATCCATGTTGCTCTGAAGTGGGGTTGCCTTACCCTTTGGAGTTTTGTTTATAAAAACACACATACACACACACGGCCACACAAACACACGCACTCACCCGTCACCTGCAGTAGTTGGAAATTGGTGGTGGCTGCAGATTTATGGTTGGTAGTCTGGCTCACTCCCTGTGTTATTGCTGGAGACCTGCCACAGCTTCCCTATCTGCTCCCATGACCTGTTACACCAGGGCGGCCCAGTGGTGTGCTCCAGCCAGCAATTAAAGCTGTCAAAGCCAACAATGAGTCTTTTAAAACATACTGAAGCAAGATCCATCCTGCTTTCTGTTTTATCATTAGATCGGCTTTGACTGCAGCAGCGATACAGATTTATAGCTGAAATTAAACTTAACTGATGATACAGATCGAAAGTGGTGATAGAATTCAGGATTCCTTTCCAATTCATATTAAAACCCTAACCCTAATTACAATGTACAACAGTTATCATATTATTTTATACAGCCTTAGCTGTTAAGTTGTCCTTTTTGTCTAAATGAGAGCTCTTCCCAGAAATAAAGTTGCGTTACTTTTCCAAAAGAATCCTGTGATGACTGGAAATATGCCACCAATGACGAAGGAAATGACTCACAATTTCACAGTAAAAGAGTTGTTAAATCATACATTTTACAGGGCCTTCATTAACACAAGGCTCTGTGTGCGTGTGTGTGTGCGTCTGTGTGAACTATTCCGTTTCAACAGCTTCCAACGTTTCACTCAAACAAGTGGACAGCACTAAAGACAATAATTTGAAGGAGGAGGAGGAGCGAGAAAATGTGCTCTCCAGTTTTTCTCTCCCCTTCGCTCTCTCTGACCATAAATCTTCTGACACATGATTATGTCAGTCATACTTTTGTTTTTCCTCTGGTTGAGACATGCACAAGCACCTGAGCGCTGCACAGTAAATTGCAGAGCACAAGGTTGTCTTTATGTGATTCCAGAGATACTGTATGAGCGCAGAGCTCATTCATGCACTCTCTTAACAGCAAGCTGTTTGAGACTCTGTGATGGAAGTCAGAGATAGCCGACAATATCCACTCCCCACAAGAGAGATCCACAACTGTTTGGCCCTCACAGAGTCTATCTGACTTCCCATGGTCTATCTGATTTTACAGGTAAACACAGTGGTCAAATAGCTCCAAGCTATTGTCAGCGGCATTAAGGTAAGAACACAGGTTCTTTGGGGGGATTTTGAAGGAGCCATTTACAATGATTTGAGTGAACATACCAGCCCGCTTAACCTGCCTTTGAAAGCTTTTGAAATATGTAATCATGGAACAGTAATGCATCTGAGAAATGGGGTAATGAGAACTTTGAGTGAGTATGTTAAAAGCTGCCTTTGATGGTGTGTAGCGTTGTATCTTCAAATGATCTGAGCACCCCATATGATACTTTTCCTGGCTTTTGGAGTGGTTTGGAACAGGGTTATGGAGGGCCCTCATACGTGCACAACCTCCCCTTCCAACACCCCCACCTTCCAGAAGACGTCACCTGAGCTAAGCTTACAGTAATCCTCCGACGTCTCGGGCGTCCTGACACGGGATGTTTTGAACAAAAACACAAAACTCACTACAACCCCGTAAGACTCAGAGGCGCTTAGAAAATATCACTGATCTTCATCCAGTGTCATGTCAGTCATCCTGCCAGCCAGATTCTTAGCCTGACAGCCCTTCCCTGCCCTTACTTAACTGGCATCTTCTCTCCTTGATTTGATTGCTTTTTGTTGGTTTGAAAAGACAGCAGGTTCATTACAAATCACAGTGACTCGCTGATGAGGCTTCAATCCTCAGTTGCCCCCTGATTATGAAACTTTTTCTTCTATACATGCGCTCACCTCACCAAGACATAACTTTTAAACAAGAATCGAAACACTACTGATAATGAAAGTGATAACACAGCGAGATGTGATCTTTTCCATCTGTGTATTAGGCAATCATTTAAGCAGTCAAGGTTGCTTGTGTCTCAATTTTTAATTTCCTCGACTGTCAACAATGGAAAGTGCGCAAACAAGTTGCTGAGACGTAAACATTCTCTGTGTACTTTACTGATGGTGTCATAGCTTCCAAGCTCCTGTCTCTTGGCTGAACAGTTCAGAGGGAGTTGCAATGAATTCGCTCCTCTAGCATCTTGTAACCTGTCCAGACACGCTCCTAAATGTATCATTGCAGAAAGCTATGAAACAATTTGAGCTGATGCTGCCAGTTTAAATAACTAAACCGTGTGGTCAGAGCTATTATATCATTAATCTTCTCCCTCTCTCCACTCATGCTTTGCCAAGATACGGAAACACCCTCACCTTCAACCCAAAAGAGGTAAAGAGATACCTGAAAGTACTTCTTTTGATATGTATCCCACAATGCTGGTGACAAAAGTGTTTTGAAGTCAGTGCCAGTGACAGACCTTTTCAATCATGTTATCTTCATTTCATTCCCTGCTGCTGGACTGAAATGCATATCCCAGAACAAGACATCCCACAACATTTCTGCACAATTAAAAGTTGTGTGCATGGGTCACAAAGTGGCCTTTGCATGTGGTTAACTGTGTACACTTTTCATGTCACTGATGTCATGAACTCTAATAACCACTTGGAAGAAGTTTTACGTCTCTCGCTCCCTGTAAATAATAGCTAGTGTTGGCTGTAAACAAGGTAAAGGCCTCTGTGGCGATGTCTGACGAGTGGTATCTCCGGTCATTCTCCTCATTCCTCTAAGCATATTTCATTTTTTCCATTCACATCATATTCCCCTACAATACAGGCACAATAATTATCAAGTTCCCACTCCACTTTAAAAAAAACAACAAAAAAACTGAATTGAAACAAGCATGCAATGTGCACCGAATGACCTCAGAGTCGTGGAGGTCATTCGGTGACAGTGCTAGATGAGGCTGTGACAGTGGTAGATGATCCTACAGTTCAGCACAGGGTCAGAGGTTTGTCTGTAGGGCAGGGGAACACAGCTGGATGCTCTGCTCTGAGGTCATCTTCAGTGATGGTAATGAGATAAAGAATAGGACAAAAGAGAAACAGGATAAAGAGAGTGATGAAGGGGAGAGAATGTCACTTTCACTTGCCTTTAATGATTTTACAGAGGCTTTATACCTACAGTCTGTTGATTTATGGTTTTTGTAATGTTATATTGCTGTTGTTGTCTTTACAATACTGAGCGCAGGCAATACAAATGGCTTTTTTTTTTTTTTGGCTGGCCATTCATTAGTGAGTGTCTCCTCTTGGCCTAGTTAAATCCAGAATGAAAGCCTGATGGGCAGTGACTCCTGATACTGTGCCAGACAGTGACAAACGCCCTAAAGGGTTCCTGGCAGGAAGTCTTTAGATTCTTTGCTCTTTTGCAGCCAAAGAAATGAACTTGCCATGCACTGACAGTGTTATTAGTGAGACATGTGGAGAGAAAACTGCATTAAGAGGATCATAGAAGTGTAGCGCCTACAGTCGCCATGAGGCTAAGCGTATAAACATGAGCCGGACTATGATCTGATGTCACCTGCGACTCATGAAGAGGGAACAAAAGCAGTTGGAGCATTGTCAGTTGGCACAGATACCACAGTGATCACTTCCATCATAAATCACCACTCTTCAAAAGGATTGGTGTCTGGTGACAGGACGAGTGGGATGAACAAAGCGCTGTCGGCTGTGACAGAAACTCACATGAAGCGGAAGCGGTTCCTCATAGCACCTGAGCTAATAGTTTCTACTGAGGGGACACAGCGTGAATGAAGAAGCATTCCAATAAAGGCTTTTTTAGAAAACTGTGTCAAGCGAGTTTTCTTCATCACAAGGCAGCCTGATATCATCAGAGGCTGAAAGGGAAATGTAAACAATAGTGAATGTTGATAGGGATTATTTAGAAATTTTAAGATAAGTCTCTCATCTTTGTATCATGCTGCTGACCAGCAATATGGTTAATTGTTAATGTGTAATAATTTAGATTAAATTTTTGTAGGATGCCCAAATGCATCAATCATCTTAAACCCAATAACATTGTTTTTGGCCACTTGGGGGCAGTGGAAACAAGCTGTAAACCTGAATGACATATTATCACCAGCGATGGATTATTAGAACTGGACAGAACAGATACTGGACCCAAAGCTGAGGCTTATTTAGTCCAATGAGAACTGCTCACCTGGCCCATACACCAAAACACACTTCACAAGCATAAAATTTCCATGGATTAAAACATCACAATAAAAAAAGTTAGAGTTGACCTTGTTTGCAGTTGGAGGTGTCCTGTCAACACTTTTACAGACATCTCTTATAATCACTATAGATCAAATGCCTTTTGGGGAATCTTTCATTGCAATACCGTGAACGGCCACTGCTGAAAATTGGAAGCATGGCAGAGACATCCTTGATTATTAAGTGGTGAACTGCTCGCAAACTGTCGCTCACTTTGACATCCAGCAAATAAGACACAACACTGGCATTCTTCTGAGTTAAAATGTAATTCCAGTATTAACTCTCCTTTTAATTTTGTTTTTGGTCTTCACCAACTCCTTAGGGAAATATGCCTCTTATCATATCACTGACTTTGTCTCCCGTTTGGTGCTAACCAGGTAGCATGCGCCTAGGCAGCTGCTGTGACATGAAATGATGCATCGAGAGCAGCGAGAGTGAACCAAAACAGTAAATTTGTGGGCCATAAAACCAAAACATCGAGTTGAAAAGGCTAAAAAGCTCTGCAGTTATGAGATCCATTGTGAATAAGAATAAATAAAAATACAGAAATCTAAAAAAAATATATGTTTTAAATAAAACATTAACAAAAGAATGCCAATGCTGAGGCTGATGACAAAAAAATTGGAGAGAGCTACAACTATTAAAAAAGATGAAGCTTGGCAGGAGATAGCTGGAGACGTCCACACCAGAGCAGCCAATAACAGGTGGAAGCTTGCTGCAGGTGGCAAACAGTGGGAGACATGTTAAGACATCAAACAACTGTGCTGAAGCATAGAGAGAGAGGCTGCATGCTGCCATTGTAAAAGCATGAGCACCCACAGCGTCAGCAAGGTCCAGACATATGAACAGTGTTATCACGTTTACATTCAAAATCTGTAACACTGAGGAGTATTATAACTCTTAATGGTAAGGAGCAGACGTACAAACATACTAAAACAATCATCACTCAGTTATTTAGCAATGCATCACAGGAAAATATTGCTTATTGCGGTGTTTCTCAAGCTTTTTAACCACGTGCACATTAAAAAGTAAAGACATGCTAAGGCAGATTTTTTTCCTAAAATGAAGTGTATTTATTGCTGATTTTAGTTTTCACTTAACTGATGTCACCAGCATTGATAATATAAGAGAAGAATTATGTATAATAGGAGATTACAAACAGTCACCACCTACAGTGAGGGACCTGTAAAGAAAAGACTCTCCTCTCCTGATAACTGTACAT
Organism: Miichthys miiuy; assembly: GCA_036365135.1. NCBI lineage: Eukaryota > Metazoa > Chordata > Actinopteri > Sciaenidae > Miichthys > Miichthys miiuy. The sequence goes on along the minus strand of CM071606.1, from coordinate 11,397,352 downwards.
TGGATTACAATATTCTTCCAAGTTATGCACTATTACTCCGAGAAGAAATAAAAAGGAAAACAGAGTCACAATGTGACAGGTTCGTCAGTGCTTTAATGACAGGTTTATCTTGAAGAGAGACAGAGACAAACATTACCTCAGAGCTACCTCCTCCAGTGCTGCTGTAGACTTGCCGCACACCCCAAAGACAGCGTCAGTTCACCGAGTCTGTACTGATCTGTCCTGGGGGAAATTCCTTTCTACTACTGTCCCTCTCTGCAGCAGACTGTAGTTGTCAGCGTTGGGTCATATGATGATATATTTGTGTGTTTCTACAATGGAAAAATTCCACTATCGTGAACACATGCATGAGCAGCAAAGCTGAAAGCTCAAACTTGGAGACACGTGTAGGATAAAGATGGAGAGCAGACAAGCTCGGGTGAAATCTGCTTGGTGGAGACAAATTCTCCTCCAAATAAAGAGGTCCTGGTAAACTCTATACTCTTTGCATTTTAGAGCATGAATTATGCTTTATATAGGATAGCAGTACCAGTGATTTATATTGGCGGTTCACATTTCATGCTTGTGAACCAGCCAGTTTACTGTGACACACTTTCTATAATTCTTCGATGTGCTGACAAAATTGTACCAATGGCTGAAAGTGAAACAAGCGAAATTACCTTTTGCTAATAGTAACTGGTTAGATGTACTGTACAATGTAAGAAAGACTTGGTCCCTCCTTTCACAAGCTGCCTCAAAGCCAGTCAGGCAGGTTTTCTGTAATTACATGAAAAATGGCTTTAGTCCCTCCGGGGTTTTGGCCACATCTGAGAGATAGAAGAAGTGTCTTTGCATGCTTATGTGTGTGTGTGTGTGTGTGTGTGTGTGTGTGTGTGGGTGTGTGTGTGTGGATGTGAAGGTGTGTGTGTGTGTGTTTGAGAAAGGGGAAACACAGACAAGGCAGTGAGGGGTTTGTGATAGGTCATCTCTCATGTGTTGCCTGTCTGTTTGATACCAGCGCTGGAAAGCAATTAATAAGTTAAATCTGACATGGCAATCAAATTGGCTCCCAGCTTTTCTTTGATATACAGCAGCAGTCAGTACAGTTTATAAACCGACATCAGTCAAATCTCAATTAACAGATCTGTCAACATGAAGAAGAAGACCAGTCGTGCTGTTGCAGTCTGTTTCAAACTAAAACTCTAAATGCCACGGGCATCAAGCATCCTTGTGCGAGAAAAATTGAGAATTGTGTGAGATTCCTCCCTAAATCCTGGTAATCAATCAAAACCTTTCGAAAACAAGCCTTGGGCAACATATTCAGGAAAAACCCTGCTGTCTCAGGGCTGTGGGGGAGATGTTGAAGATGACTTAGACGAGTATGAACTCTTCTTTCTAGGGAGAATTTATGATGAAGTTATGTCAACACAATCAATATTTTGTTGTGCACAAGAAACAAGCTAATTGAAACTCACAATATCGACTAACTAGGCTAATCTACAGCCCAAACAGATGTTGTCTCAGGTTTGATAGATTTGGGTGAGAGCAGAATCTGTCTGGAGCTCAGAGGCCTGCCAGATGCTTCTGTATCAACACCTCTTTTATCACCTGAAGAGAGTCATCCTGCCAACTATGACAGTAATTCCATCTGAGAGGGCCACACTGACAGAGGTACCATCCCAGCATGGATGAGTGGGATTGACTGAGTGCACACATTTATATTTGGTAACATGCATTCTGAGAATTCTCCCGGGTAGTGAGCGCTGTCGACCAATGTTTGGACTTCCTGAATTTATGCATTCAATAAAAAGAAGAGAAGCACATTCCTCTAGAGTTCTGTGCCAACCTGCATAACTGTATTTGCACATGGAAGCTTCTTTTCATGTGTAGGAAAACGGCAGTAAAAAGGGTTGCCATGATGGCAGGTTAATCCTCCTACATTAACACCCAGGAACACAATGATTAAACATCAAAACTCTAGATGCTTGCTGCTGGTAAAAGCAAAGGAGACAGTCAACACACTGCCTGATGACTTTCTAGCTTAGGTAAACAGAGCGTCTTACGGTAAGAAAACGTGTGTTGTTTTACACGTATCTGATTGTACAAACAGTCATGAAGTGTGTCTCATGCTATAATCAACTAATCAAGTGGCAGCAGTCAACAGGCATATAGTGGAGGGAACGTGCCACAATGCAGCAGTGTGCTTTCGATAGCCCCGGGTCTTTAGGTAAGTTGACTTGTGCTCAGTTTTATGGGAGGGATAAGTGCCCCTGCACACTGTGGGAGACTAAAAGATAGATTTGGCAGCTGCTCATTACATTCACAGCTGCTAATTAAAATGTGGTAAACACTTTTGTTTATTTATCATTGTTTATCCTCTTCTCCCTCATGAAAACAGCCCAGTTTGCAAGTTTGTTTAAGGCATACCTGTTGTCATGTGCATGTCATAACTTCACCGCATGTGGTGATTCCTGCCCGTTCTTGTGTGCTGGAACATTTTAATTTTAAAGGGTTAGTGATTTAAAACAATGCATCCGATTCAAGCAAAGAAACAGAACGAGACACGATTTAGTAGGATAGAGTATGATCAGTTTTTTTTTTTATGCAATCAGTTAAATATCCTAGATATTTTCACATATGTCTGAAGCTAATCTCTCAGATCACATTAGAGTATTTTTGAGAATACCTGTAACAAATCCCTTTCGACATTTTCTTTTGAGAACAACATGCCACAGCACAGTCCACAACTGTATGACGATTGCACCTTGAAGAGGAAAAATGCCTTTTGAAATAACAAACACTTGAAGCCAGCTCATTACTTGGGTGACATTGTTTCTTCCAAGGCAAGCCTCAACTCTTCATCATTATACAACTCTGCCCATTGCTCACCTACAGAAAATTTATTACCCTCGCTCAAATCCGCGTTGAGTAGACAGCACTCAATAGCTGGTTGGCTGTGAGAGAAAAGCACTTTGTGAGGAATGCCATGTGCCAGCCGATACGATGTTAGGTGTGAAGCCACACCTCCTGTGTTTTTGACCATAGATAGATTATTTCAGATTCACTGGTGTAGATTTTTAGACAAAATGATAACATGTTCATTTGATGGTTATTGTGACAGTAAAAGTCTCAAATCTTCATCTGTACAGCAATGCACTGTGAGCTAAATGCTGACATCACTGACATGCTAACATTAGCTAATTAAGGTTCAACACAAAGTACTACTGAGGCTTACAGGGATGTCATTAGTTTTAGTCAGTCAACATATTGCACAAATTAAATTTTTGACTTTTGGTTTGAGATCAGAGTTCATCCTTTCGGGATTCAATGACCAGATGTCCATGTTTGTCCAGGATTGTTCCTGTTTCAGGCTGGGTGTCCAGAGTCCCTGTTAAACAATCTCTGTAAAACACTAAAATATTGTTTTTTCTTATTCTTAAATGATTTGTTAGTCTTTTAGACTTTATTGGATAGAGACAACTTGAGAGACAGGAAAGGGGGTAGGGAGAGAGACGGTGGGAGTCAAACCTGAACTGCTGAGGTAAGGACTGAGCCGTTGTACATGGAGCACATGCCCCACCAGGTGAGCTACCAAATGTCCTGGTTTTTACCACATTTAAAAAATATATATTTAATATTCTACATGTTCGTAGTATTTACATAGATGTTTATCATGTTCTGTCCCACTCTTTATTACCTAATGCAATATAAATACATAAACAATGCACTACACATCTGAATTCAATGCTGATTCATCTGTTTGTTTATTTGACTTTTGTCTTTATCAAGGCTGCTGCTAGCCAACGTTCTTGGATGATGTTGATGAACATAGACATGCGGTACACCTAAGGGTCCTAGTTCAGGGGTTTAACCCTATGTTGGGACTATGAATAACCAAGATCATGGACCATGAATTCCACCACAATATCAACCACATGGTGCACTAGAGGAAAGCATTTATTTATCTATAAAATTTCATGACAGTTCATCCCATAGTTGTCGAAATCCAGACCAAAGTGGTGGACCAACTAACAGAATGACATTAGAATCCCATCCACGCTGCTAGCATGATTAAAGACAGCATTCATTTATGTATCTATGACCCCCTTTTGATAAGGTAAGCTTCGGCCTCAGTTCATGTCTCTGCTATATCACAGCCTATATATTTTGCTGATATCGCTAGCTATTTTTGCCCTGGAGTAACTTTCTTTTTAATTTGCAAACTAAATCAGTTATCTTCAGACGCTTTTATTGTTTGCATAACCGATCTGATGAGGTGGGAACATGACAGGGTGTGGACTGGGAAACGCACTTGCCCCGGGACCTCAGGGCTTCTAATCTGCACAAAGTACAGAAGAAAGAAATGGCAGCTGTCCTGCCATTTTCTGTAGACCTCTGTGTTCCATGTTTGCTACATTTAGCTGTCTTTGAAGTTTTGATTAAGGTCTGTAGGATAAATCACAACAAATCCAGTTGTTTCAGACCACAAAGATTTGCATTCTCATCATGCATCTTTGAAATCATTTTGAGTCATCAGCTCCTGTGGGAACAAGTCTGAAGATAACCCATTCAGGAAGCCCATATTAGAGTCAATGAGGCAGAGTAGAGCGAAAACACAGAAAACAGAGCCCTGCAGGTAAAAATACTTATGTGAAGAGGAAGCTTGAAAACTGGTTGAATAGACTGCCATGCAAAAAGGGAAAAGGCCACGTCGTTAGATGTCAACAGAACAGATAGAAAATGCATATGCATCATTTTACTGCATTGTCATTGTCATTGCACCTGGAACACAAGTTAGTCATCAGGTCAGGCATGAGTTTTCTAAGATGAAAGATACACACTGATATTTCGTCATTCAGACCAAGCAGAACTTCTTGTGTCAGGGTTGATATATCTCACTGTTAGTGAAAGATCGATTCCCATCATGAATTTACCTCACACAACAACAACAAGGTCACTTGATTGGAATAGCGAGGACTAACATAAGATAATAAACAAAATGTTTCCTGAGCTGCAACTTCAAAGCCTAAGTGAGATTGACATACAGTAGATAGTCACAGTTGTATATTCAGGTTTTAACTCTCAGGGGCCACCCAACTGTGAGTTTCAACCAAACATATGTCATCAAGTTAGATAAGCACCAAGTCAAAGCAAATAAGACTGCGTCATTGTTTTGTTCGTTTCTTCGGATACAAAGCACATCACAGAACTGGATTGTAACTCACTCACAAAGTCACAAAGTCACTCAACCACACTAAGTGGGCTGCTGATTTTCTATAAGGGGGAACTATTCAGTCTTCATCAGATCATTTGTACAGATGACAGTCAGCACCACCTTTAGTCAAGGAAAGTAACATCAGCAGCAGTTTAGAGCGCTAGATGTATGACATCACCGTCCAAATGCAAACAATTAAAGGAAGAGGTCCACATTTTGGGGAAATATGCTCATTCGCTTTCTTGCCAAGAGTTAGATGAGAAGTTTAAAATGACTTTAATGTCCGAATGGTAAATATACACGCAGCTGACTACATGTAAAGAAAGAAAACTACAGCAAAACTACAGCTGTAACACACTTTGCCTGCAGGTGGCAGAGAACTGCAGCTCCTCTGATTCTTCTTATCTAAGGTGACACAGGTTTGAGTGGAACTGCAGGTCTGAATCTGGATGATACTGGCTGAGCCTGGCTTGTTTCACATGTCTTGCATCAGTGAGACTGTTTCCTTTTGTTAGGCTCTGTTGTAAGCTCAAACTGCACAAACTCACACTTTGACACACAAGACTATAATATGTTAAGGGAATGCCAAGGAGTCTGAGGCTCCTGACTAATTATACTTTTGGTCTTTCCCAACAAACTTCATAATGTACTTCATGGGCACACCAAAACGTTCGAAGAACTTAAAATTATTAAATTAACATTGACTCAAAGCTTAAGTAAGTATAAACATTCCTGTGTGTTTTTGCTTGTGCAGCCCATCTGTTGTTTGGTCAATTACTATGTTCAGCATTTGAATCTGAGTACAGTCAGGTGTTTTCAGGGTTCTGAGCAGATATGCATCTGCAGACTCTGGCCACCGTGCAGGGCTTCATTACCACTGAATTGTTGGCTCAGAGCTGCCCTCTGTGTGCATACCTGTGCTTGTGCATGAGTCTATGCATGTGTGTTGGGTTCTTTGTGTGCTTACCTGCACCAAGACTTAATACACAGTGCCAAGTACAGGATGTTTCGCCAGGATCTTTTTTCTATGCAAATATGTCATGCATATGATTTTTAAAAAAACAAAAACAAAAAAATGACCTAGTTTGAGCTGGGTCCTAAACTACACCTGAAATCAGCTATTTTCTTCAATACTAGCATGCTTTCCCTCGAGCATCTAGCAACTTCAAGAAATCAGTATTAAAGGTACATTTCCAGAATGGTCACATGACTTCTGATTTTGATCAAGGAATACCTCCTGCTCATCTCTGATCGACTAAGTGCATAAAAAAGATGAGTTCTCTTTTAAATCAGGCAGAAAGGAATGCACATTTACTCTCACTGCCTTGGGGCCTTAGCCTGCACCAAACATGTTTTTTGGAGTACAGAAAAGAAGACTAGTAGCACACACTGGGGGCTCCCACATACATACAACTGTATCTTAAACTGCTATTTGGGCTCACTTCCAAGTTCTCCCATAAGTCTGAATGAATATTTTTATGGTATAATGTACAAATGATTAACAAAAGTGACACTTGAAATGTGCTATTAAAAAGGTAGACTGAGCAAGATGCACCATAATCAGATTGTCCTTTTTGTCTTTTTAACTACTTTGTCTTACGTCTGTAAATGTGTAGAAAATTAGGTAAAGAGGACAAGATACTTGAATTTTAATTTACTTTGCCATTGCTGTAATGCTATTGTCATAAATTACCCCATAATTAGTTATTCTCTATGAAGATTTGATACTAATCTCACAAAATACTGATTCTTTTTTCCCAGAGCTGACTTTATAATCCTATAATGAATCTGTCCTTTAATTTTAAAGTCAAAAGATGTACTGTCATTCCCTTGTTGTGTGTGTGTGTGTGTGTGTGTGTGTGTGTGTGTGTGTGTGTGTGTGTGTGAGAGAGAGAGAGAGAGAGAGAGAGAGAACACATGCATGCAAGTGGAGGCATGAGTGTCTGTACACTTTCACCAACTTTTCTAACATGATCGCCTGCTGCTGTGCTCTTCCTGTGTGATTTAATTTCTGCATTAACAACAATATCCTAACATATCAAGAAGTTGCCCACGAGTTATATCAATAATATTTATGTAGCCCAGACTCAGACTAAAAGATTCACAGTTCAATAGATGCTCTTGCAAAAAGCTGTAAGAGAGACAGAAGAGGCACGCAACCTTCCCGGCACTGTCACAGCTTTAATGATCCCTCGCACTTTAAGCTTCCCAGGGTGAAGGAAAAAAAATCTAATGAAAGACTACCTTAATGAAACAATGACTACGTTTTTTTCAAATTGGGAATACCCTCTCTCATTAAAGACTCTTAACTAAGATCCATTTCCCAAGCCATCTGATTCATCAGCTCCAAAAATATACCCAACCAAAGGGGGATTTCACAAAATCACACACAATTAAAACACACTGTGTTCATGGGAATAATTGGAATTTTGAAAAAAAAAAAAAAAACAGGGATACAATTTAATATGTTGTGTGTTTTCTTGAGTTCTTAGCATCGGATCAATGATACTGCCTCTAAATGAGCAAAAGCCCCGATGACAAAGGTTGAAAAGCTTCTCCAGCTTAGCCTTAACCTTAATAGTGGCACTGTGGGGACACCTAACATAGAATTAAATGCAATTATGAAAAAATGTTTCCAACCCAAGAGGTGCCTGTGAGAGGGAAACCAGAGAAGCTGTATTCATTTCACACAGCCCCGGGTGCTGAGAGGATATGGCAGTCCTTTTCATATTGGCAGCTGTTTGATCAGACTAACAGCGCTCCTTTGCCGTACCATAGCTGGAGGTCTGATCTAAAGTCCTCATCAGATTCAAAGAAGACGCCGCGTCTCCAATGTTCTCCAGGCTCTTTCCATAAACACAGCTGAATTATTCCTTTGAGCACAGTTGCTTTATCCTGGCCTCCATTTTTCTCTCAAAAAGGCAGAAGGAGTCAACAAAACTCACAGCGCTAGATGTGGTACAATAATGTTGCCCGCAGTGTGTTTCACAGAGTCACGGTTATATCTTCTAGCCAGGGTGTGAAATGGTACAGTGTGGGCATCTGATAGCTCGTAGATCAATTGTGGCTGATAGTGCATTGTGGGAAATTACAGAGAAAGTAGAGGGAAAAGCGAGAGAGAGAGCGAGAGCGAGAGAGAAAGAGAGAAAGAATTCACCACAGACACTGACAGTGAATGGAGGTGTAGTTTGCATGGCTCTGTGTTGATCGTGGTTATCAGAGCCATAGTAGATGACTGATAACCAAGGTGTGGTGTTGTGTAAGTGTGTGTGTGTGTGTGTGTGTGTGTGTGTGTGTGTGTGAGTGTGTGCATGCGTGTGTGTGCCTGTGTGATCTGAGTGACTGCACAACAAAGAGTCTGAATGGATTTAGTCAAAGCTCAAACGCTGATGCAGCTGCATTCCGGGAGGTTTATGATGTGAAACACCAAAGGAAAGGAAACAATGATCACATTCATGAGATGTCATTTTCTTCCACTTTTATCTGAGGAATTTGGTGAGTTTTTTTCTTTTCTTTCTTTCTTCCTTTTTTCATAACGTAATGTGTCCACCTTATCCAAAAGTGGGTCTTTGTTAGAAGGCTCATTCTCTCTAATAAGGTGCAGGTAATATTTGAGAATTGTGCAGTAGATTTACCTTTTTTCATGTTAAAGTTCACCTCCACTCCAAAATGTCTTTTCCAAATTCTTGTTGTTTCTCTATTTGGATGTTCTACACTATGCTGAGTTTGTTTTTACATTAATATACTGAAGAGGGAACCTTTATCTAGGCTTGTGCTTGTGACATCATAACTACCTTAAAAGCCAATCATGGTCCAGGATGAGATTTACACAAATGTGATGTGTGAGGCCTGCAGTGCATATACACTAAAAATTAACTCTTCAGTGAGACATCTTGTGTCCAGCAGTTAAACTTTTGAAATGAACAATATTTTCAAGAAAAGTGTACAAGAACAAATTAAAAACAACTAGTCAGTTGCAGAGGAGGAATGTAATAAAGATAATAACGATAACACATGACCACTGGATTTAATACTTATATAAAAATGAAAGGAGTGCTATGTTGTGGAACACTTCTTTTTCATCAATCTTTTTAAATTCAGGTCATACCAGTGTGATTCAAGGTACAAAGGTGTAATTTTAAGACAGGTTAATAAAGTAATTGTTGTTGTTTGTTGTGGAAAGACTTATATGTCTATATATAAATATAACATTTCCTTACAAACTCCACGTACACTCCTTACATTAATGGGATCGTACAAAACGGTATATGTTATGGTAGAAAAGGTAAATAAAGTGCACTTTTTGTGGTGTGATTAAGACCCTTTAATGGCATGAATGGCAACAATTATAATATCCTACAAGGCAAAGAGCAGAAAGCCACTAAAGGTTGATCTGCGATACTGGTCATCCCAGATTTTTCCATTAAGTTGTACTGAAACAACATCTCCCACTTCCAACTGCACCACTACACCATTGGATGCATTGTCCTCAGGATCTGTAGATGACGTAACACGGTCACCTGAAGTAACGATGAGATCACTATTCTTGAAGAGTCCCATCCTCATATTTACGTTAGAGTGTGCTATATGGCCAGTAAATCGGAAGTAATAGATTCCTTTTACTGGTGCAGTGAAGTAACCTGAAACACAGAAAAGAACAGTCACAAGTGACAAATGTGAAATTATGTTATATGTGACATACAAAAGAAGCCTAATCAGACTACCTGTGTTTGAGTTGTAGTGGTTTCCAATGTTGGTAAAGATATTTCTGTAGATGAGTTGAGCTTCTTCTTTTTCTGTGTTACCTTCACCAGATGCCAGAAGGGATACAGAGAACGCTACTTTTCTCACTGTGGCAAAGTTAAAGAACATCACACAATTAATTCTGAATTACTTTCTGTATTTACTGTACACACAATAAACATATACACAGAAAAATAAAAATAAAATGATTTACCTCTGCTGGTATTCTAAAGTCCCTGCACACACTTTCAGAACCATATGTACACAATTTATTACATAACTTAGAGACCATTAACTTTTACCTTCCTGCTGTCTCTCCAGCTCCGCTACACGGTTTTCACTGACTGTCACTCTTTGCTGCAGAGAGCTGAGCTTCTCATGAGTGACAAGTGCAAGCTCTGTAGCTCGAGCTTAAGAAAAAGTGAGATAATATTGTAAAGGTTTACAAGTCAGAGATTCAACACAAGAATGCCTCAGTTATGGTTCGGTAGAATGTCAAAGCATGGCACAGTGTTTACCGTCATTCTCCATCTGCAGTTCCTCTGCCATGCTCTCAGCAGCGGTCATCCTGGCCTCCATGGCTGTAACAAGAATGCTCATGTAAGTTCAGTTGCATTTATTTTGTCATAAAGTGAGTCCTTTATTCCAGTGTACCTGAATTCTCCACCTGAAGTCTCTTCACCAGGTTCTCAGCAGTGGTCATCCTGGCCTCCATAGCTGTAACAAGAATGCCCATGTAAGCTCAGTTGCATTTATTTTGTCATAAAGTGAGTCCTTTATTCCAGTGTACCTGAATTCTCCATCTGTAGTTTCTCCACCAGGTTCTCAGCAGCTGTTACTCTGGCCGTCAGATGTCTTAACTCTACACTCTGCTCTACCACCATTTCTCTCAGGGTCGTCACCTCTGCCCAGATGTCAGTTTGACGCTCCAGCTCTTGTTCACCTTCCTCAGCTTTATTCTCGACACCTTGTAGCAGGATGTCATTGTCACGACTGTGTTCCTGAGCTCTGCAAAGATAGCAGAATATCAGTACCAGTAGGAAGACCATGGATGTTTTCATCTTCATTTAGGTTGATGCTCTGTTTGCTGTCTGTGGCACAGTTGTGCACTAGATCGACCATTTATGGGTCAGGTGTGTCAGGTGCGTGTTGATTTGAATTGTGAGAAAGCACACCTGTAACTTAGAGAAATGTGGCAGGTGGTGGAAGAAGAAGGAGGGTGAGAGTAGTAACAGTGACTCAGTGAATTTAAACAGATGATGAGTGGGAGGTGGAGTTGTGTCTTGGAGTTATGCCATCTTTTCTATGCTGATCTAAATTTTTATTCTGACTTCTTACTTTAATGATTTCCAGTGTTAAACTGAAAGAAAAAAATCTTTAAACATCAAATCACAAAGAAAAATCAAGTGTAATTCAATAAAACTCTCCTGCCATTAATTCTGCATGTTCTAATAATGTTCAGCTTTTATTGATTGTTTATATTTGGAGTTGTAGTTTGCAGTGGTGTTTGAATGGACCTAATGTTTTCCCATTTACAAATATAAGTGTAGAAGAAACAGATTTCAATACAATGCAGGCCAGTATGAACACTAACTATGACCACAACAATAAAGAGACGGTTGAAGTAACACCTTTCTGACAGTTCCAAAAAAACAACAAAAACCTCCATCCATCCAACCATTTTCTGTAACTGCTTATCCTTATCAGTGTCATGGTGGCTGGAGCCTATCCCAGCAGACATTGGGTGTCAGCTGGGACCATTCACACTCATGTTCGAACCACGAACCTTCTTGCTGTGAGGCAACAAAAACATGTTATCTAAATTATATAATGATCTACATGATCATTTTTGATGTAGAATTCGTGGCAGACCTGATGTAAAAAACAAATCAGCAGGTCATGGAGAGCATTTTCTCACTTGTATAAAGTGGCATCTAGCCATGCAGATAGTTTTCTGCCAAGGTTTTGAGATATCAGTCAGAAGGCTTTCTGCTGCCTCCCCAGTATAATGGAAGTGAATGACTTGTTTTTTTTGTCCCTCTTACTTTCTATAATTCACAGACTAACTCCCTATGCATATATGCACATATGTACATATGCATAAAGGCTCTAGGCCTAAGACAGATATGTCCAAACGTGGCCAAATAAAACCAAAGCTTGCTTGCTTGCTTGCATACCACTATGTGGAAACTTTTCTTTTACCTTTTGGGTGAACCAAAGACTTGTTGAATTAAGTCAACATTAGCTGTGACTTTCAATGACACACACAAACAGTGTCTGATGTCATTGTCCACTCCGTGTCAGACAGGAAAACTGATCTAACAAGACTTATCCTCTGTCATACCTTTGCAGTGACACTGTTTCAACATAATGAGACTTTCCACTGGCACTCTGTGGCTTTTTTATGCTGTCAGCCAGAAAAAAATGGCTATATGTCAGGTGAAGTTTTCCCAGAATGGATCTGGAAATATCTTAAATGCCTTGGGTTCAAACAGGCATCATTACAGTCCCATAGGCTACCCACAAGTTATTGTGAAGAGTTAGGGAAATTTCCCACTGCAACAAGACCATTATCTGGGCGTGTTGCATGTGAGTCATAAGTGTGTGCATCAGTGACAAGTTAGACAATTAGACAGAAATAACAACAAATCAACCTGTCGTTGAAAAAATATTTCTTGAAGCGTATAAAGTGCAGTGAATGACATGATTTATGCTGATTGCTGCTTGTGTTTATGAATAAGAATATTGAGCAGCTGTCAGTCAGAATGAGACTGCTCACTGCCACATACAACAGGATTTACACCAGATAAACACACGAGCATCAATCTTTCTAACAAAACACTGCCAGTGTTCACGTGGTGAACACAACTGAGTGACAATGTTGTCTTTAGTACAGTACTCCACGGTTTCATATCTAATCATTCAAGAAGAGGCAGAATCGTCTTAATACCATTTTCCAGAACTTCACTTTGCTTTCTAGAAACGACAGACCTGTCATAAAACGACTTTGCTGTAGGGTAAACACAAACAAATGTACATATCCCACAGAAGTTTGAAAGAAGAGTTTTTTTGGAAAGAGAACACAGGTTTTTCTATCCTGGTGCCGGAGGGGGCAGAGATAAAGAGAGTAATAGTTAGACTGCGGTCACACTGGTATGCAGACAGTCATGAAAGCAGTGCAGTACCTGTTGCATCTTGCAAATTCATTTGCTGAATATTGTGAAATTTCAATGCTTAAATTGGGGAGGCCCTTTTTTTTTTAATCACAACTGAACGGTATGGTTAGATAAACACAAATGATTGAGATTACAGATGATCTACAGATATATACTGGTCTACTGAAACATCGTCATTCACATTATCAGTAACATCATTGTCAAAGAGACAAAATAAAGCATTTAATTATAATGTATAGCTGTTGGCAGCAATAATTTAGTTAAAACTTTTAAATAACAGTTTAAACCAAAGTGTATACCCTGTATAATCTTTACAATGCTTATTTTTATGCCTTTTCTCTTATGTTATTCTCAATACAGTATTGTCAGATTTTTAGTCTTCTGTACCAAAGTCTGTTCATCCATCGTATAGCTGTTGAAACATTTCACTGAAAAACAAAAATGCCAATCTCATGGTGGTGCTAGAGAAAAGTCATCCTAAGGCCATTAGGATACATCATCTGATCATGAATGTTTGTACGTAATATTGTAGCAATCCAGCATGTACTGCAGATGTTGCAGATATTTCAAACTTTGACCTGCTGGTGGGACTAGAGGAAAGGTCAGGTAGGGCTCATCCCTAGTAGGGCTCATCCTCTTGGCACCATGAATATCTCAAACAAATTTCATTTTATTTTTCATTTTAATTCCTCTAAAAGTGACATATTTGGAGACCAACATTACCATCCCAAGAGCCACTCCACCAACAGGACAATTTCACACATACACTTATTAAGGTTTATCCAAGTACATGTTTGTTTTTATATACCCAGCTTTTGAGATATTATTTTAAGGTTCTCACACTCAGTGGATAATAGCTCAGATGTCATTATGAGCTAAATAATAAAAATAATTATTACATATAAAATAAGAAAAATGCCTGTTACTCTGTATAATCCACAGAAGACACTGTTGACAGTTTTCATTAGGACTATTTCTTCAATAGAAAGTAGTAGAAAGGACTTTGCTATTGAATTTTGGAATACTGGAATGGCTGAAGAATCTCAAAAAGGGATATCATGGCTATATTCCAGGAATGAGAAAATATATTTATCTATTTATTTTGGTGAGCTGACCTTTTACAGTATTGATATACTGTACAGTCCTACTAATTTTGGGGGAGTCAATACAGTACATCCCGAAAGTTAAAAACACGGTTTGTGGTGTCAAAAGTCACACATGCCAAAGATGTCTGGCATTACATTCTGTCAGAAAAGCAGTTAACAAGACAGCGCATCATCTGTGGCTCTTCTCCCATTGGTCAGAGTGTCGACCTGTGATTAAGACTCCAGTAAATCTTCCCACCCAGGGAGCCTTGGAGAAGAGTTTCCCCTCAGGTCAATCCACTCCTGCAGGGATGAGCCTCGCTTTCCTCTGTATCTGCCCCCCGGGGCTAAATCTCATATTCAAACCTGGATGTCTTCCTTCAGGCCTTCTCACGGGTCAGGCTGGAGGCAAAATTCCCATTTTAAGAGCTTAGACTTTTCTGTGAATGAAGTTTGATCAGTTCCATTCAGACAGAGGACATATCAGGGATATAGTGCAATATCTGCTTAAGTGTGATAAGATGACACCCAGGCAGAGCTATCAGGCGCCTCAAAGTGACAGGCAACCTTACATACCTTCCTTCGTTCTCCTCTCAGGCAAATTCCTTTCTTGCTGTCTTTCTGTCTGTTTCTCAACTGTTCTTCTCTCATTTTTACTCTTTTTTTTTCTTTTTCCACAGGAGTTAAGACAAACATAACATCTTCAGCTCTGTACTTTTCTATCCTGGGTTTTTAGTAGCAACCAGCAGTTCTACAGCTCTTTCGGTCGGTTGGTCGGTCAGTTGGTTGATCTACAAGAATTTCCACACCCTTTAAGCCCTAGGAGGTTGAAATTTGTCATGGAGGTCAAGTGTGTCTGTGTATGCCAATTGGCTAAATGGGGACACAGCAATGGGAGTGCCCCGTTGCAAAAAGGGGAACAGCCTTCCAAATGGATTCACTGTCTGGATAAGACTTTGTGGAAAGTTAGTCATGAGCTGAAGGACAGCTGATTAACGGTTGCCAGTTTGTCTATCAGTTCATTGGTCCACAAAGCTGTGCCAATCCTAGCAACTGCATCTTTCCGTGTACCCGTATCCGTGAGGCTGAAATTTCACAAAGTGTTTGTGAGGTTTTTAAGTGTGTGAATGGATGAACACATGGATGTACATGGTCGCAAGCTAATGCGAATAACCTCTTAGTTTTTTGTTTGTTTTATTTTATCCTGTTAAGGTTTAACCATTTCTCTTTCTGTATTCACCCTTTATCTTTTCATGCCCAGTCCCCGAGCCAGATAACTTTGACCCACCCATGAATATCAAATTTTCTGCTGGTGTTTTATTATTATTTTTCATTTTAAAGATATGTTTTTGGCTTTATTTGATAGAGACAGCTGAAGAGTGACAGGAATGTAGGGAGAGACATGCAGGAAAGAGCCACAGGTCAGATTCGAACCCTGGGCCACCACGGCAAGGACTGAGCCTTTGTACATGGGACGGATGCTCTACCAACTGAGCTAAAGGACACCCTGTTTTATTATAATTTTTAATTAAACTCAGCTGTTGTGTTTTTCAACAAGCTCTCATAGGCATCTCTATTCTCTCCTAATGTAATGAAGGTGTTCTGTCAGTGATCAATCATCATGCCCTATTGTCAGTATAATTTCTTATAATAGAAATGTTGACACATAACATAATCTACAATAGTAACTCTTGTGATGCAGATAATCACCGCACAAGTTGACCAATCACACTGCTGTGCTTAAAGACCCACTTCCTACCTATAGCCAATTATACTGAGGAGTAGGGGGGCCGGAGGTTGAGTCTGTGCACTGCTAGCTACTGTATGAAGTGGGCTTGACTGCAGGTAGTTAGCCTCAGCCTAATCTAATGATGCATACTTCCCCCTGTTTATGGCAGCCGGGGAAGAGGGAGCGCTAGCCTGTGCTTGTCTGCTGCTGAGAATGCCCATTAACGCTCTTTTCCCCCTCGGGTGATGACCACCTGAGCTATCAAAGACAAGTGTGTCTGTAACACCACCCTCCCCTCCCCTCCTCTCCCCTCCCCATCCTCCTCCTCCCCTCTCATCGCACTCCATCCCCACCCCGCCTTTGCGCCGACCTTCACCCAGACACACGCTGTACAGATGCTTGCAGTTGTTTCTTTCCCTCCAAAAGTGGCTTTTTTTTTTTTAAAGATGCCACTTTTTAAGCATAGCCATCATCATCATCATCATCATCATCATCATCATCATCATCATCATCATCATCATCATCATCATCATCATCATCATCGTCATCATCATTAACAGCATCACAAATGCTGCTCAGTACAATCTAGGACAACTGCATGCAGTCTTCTGTTTTCTGTTCTAGTTTTATTTGCCAGGTTTTTGTTTGGTGAACAGGATCTTGTTTGTTGTGCTAAAAATAATTATAATTATAAAAAATTCATTCATTTATTGCCTGGCTATCCTCTGTTGCTCTTCATGAAACTTCCTTGTACAAATCATGGGCCTCAGGAGGGTGGGCAAGGGTGCCGTATGCTGTACAGATTGTAAATGTATTATTTTACTTGACATGACTTTCTTTTTCTTTTTTAACATTTACATGCTTTGAAAAACAGCGTTTGACCGGAAACAAACAAACAAAAAGGACAGAGGTACAAAGGTCCACACTCAAAGCATTGATTTTGCAGTTCACGGTCAGCATATCAATCTTCTAAACACCTGGAGCACCAGTAGATGTGGCCACAGAGCAGTTTGGATCTGACAAAATGGGTTAACTTCACCCAGTACCAACATGTTCTGATCTAGTCTTGGAGTTATGTTTTTATATTACTGCCAGGTTATGTAACCTAAATATGGTTATTCTTACTTGCATATTGTGTGACATTCAAAACTGTTGAGTACAGACATATTATTTATAATCAGTAACAAATACAGACACACTCTTCTGTTTGCAGTTAAAAAGCATGTGAGTTGTGTGCCTTGCGAGTTGAGGGCATTTCATTATTTACCACTGACTGAACAGAAAGCCTTTTCTATTCATTTTCCTAACCCAGATTTTCCTAAACTGTTCCTCAGATCGCCTGCAAGCCAAAGACAAATGAATGTAATGCGAAAATTCTGCAGCATCATATCATTAAAGGCCTATGAGCAATGTACCTTACTCAAGAGTCGTCTAATAGGAGTTGTTATTAGGAGATATTTTGCAAACTAGTCACAAAACATATTTGGGATAACACAGAGGCTACACAGTTGGCCTAATGATCTTTGGTACAGTGACTTTGTGGCACCAGATCTGTCTCTTCTGTACATATCCAGTCCTATAACCCTCTTACAATCCCTCTTCCTTTGTCCAGGAGATTTCAAAACTTCCTGTCAGTGTCCCTAAACCCATAATAGATGCATGTATCTTCCCCTGTCTGATATGCGTGATTCACTGTCCCTGAAACACAGCACCACCTAATCTTGAAGAGAAGATAAAGCTAATTAGGGGAAAGAGACATCAATCACAGCTTGAGGGCTCGTTATGTACATACCAAGAGTGGCATCTCAGTCACTGGGTGTGTTTGAAAGCTTGACTCAGTCACACACATAGCTATTATTATGAGTTATGTCAAGAGGAACGTCTTTGACCCGAAGAACGAGAGAGCTGTATTAAATGTTTCCCCGAGTCTGTTGGGACTAACTAGAAAGAGTAAGGGACTAAAATTAGTGCAGAAATCAGTCTCTTTTGTTGAACTGACCTTTGGCAGTATAACTCATCTCAGAGACCAGAAAACTGGCGAGCAGCTCTGTTTGGATGTGCAACATACATTAATACAGCTGTCACAGAGACACACACACCCTTTCCGATGATTACAGCAGGTCCAGGGGGTTCACTGAATTCTGAGAAAGGGCAGACAATCACCTTGTAGCTTAAAGTATGGCTTATTTAAAAGAAAATGATCTTAACTTCTTTGTTTATAGCAACTTTATACTCCAATTTGTTAAATTTAATGAGACTTCAGTGCACCTTCTCCTGTTTAAAGGCTGTTGTTGTATAAGACAGGAGTGTTGGGCTGGAAAAAAGCCAAAATTTTAGGGTGTAGGACTGCATTGATCCTGTAGGTGGAGGTGTAACACTTTCTATGTTACATACAGTAGATGGACTTAGAGTTTATGAGACCTTACACATAACTATAAGAAGACTATAATAATTTAATTTTAGAAATGACATACTATATGATCATTGCTTTTATTAGCCGTCATTAATGTGCGTCAAACAGGCGTGTGTTGATGGATGACGCTCATGCTGAGCTAACTACTTAGGTGTGAACAGGTATGTAAATAGGCATGGATATTTACTGTGTGACATGCCCTGACAAGAATGGATTATATACTTTAACAACTCACTGTCAAATAATGATCACAATATACTGTGCATAGGCAAGAAGTGGTGCATAATCAAACATGTATGACAAGTGATAATTACTGTGTAATTATTATGAAGCAAAAACACAGATAATATTCCTCATAATAAATAAAATGATGTCAAACCACACTGCTGTTTTTTTAATATATTTTACTAAAATACTTTGCAGTTTGTGAATCTAGCATAAAAAATATGATACATCCATCCATGTTGTGCCTGATACAAAAATACACAATATAGAGTAATATAAAATTATATAATATAAAATACTTCAAAGACGAAACAAAAACAGCAGCACAGGGTCCAAGAAAAGAAAGAAACATAGGCAGCGTAATGGTGACAGCCTTTACCACAGTGTTATCAAATGACACGTTATCATCAGAAAACAGAAAACTGGGAAAAAGTACAGAGAAAAAAGAAGTGGACAGAGAGTTTACTCACATCTGGTTAAGATAATCAAACCAATGGCTAACTGTTTCATTCTGCTGGTATAATAAATATTTAATATTTCTCCAAATTTAATATTGTGGATTTTAATCGGCTTTTGAAAATAAGGAATGTGTTCTTCGTGGGTTTATGAGCCCTGAAAAATTAACAACATGTACTGTATATGAGCAATTTAAGTGAGAAATAAAAGATAATTTGACATTACAAGACTTTCATGCAATTGCAGTGTTTCTCTCCTACAGCACTACTACTCTTACAGCAATGTTTTAATATGAACTTCAACTGGACATAAGCAAGATTAACTACTCCAACCAATTAAGACAGACAGTGGTATACTTTATGACATTGTGTTAAATAGTGATATGAAAAGTCCTCAGGAACTGAATTAAGGTCCATAGTGGCCACAGCACATCTCTAACAGTTAGAGTGAGTTGGCTGTGATGAAGACGTAGATCTTGGCGTGGAAAGTGGTAAACGTCCCCTGTCTCCAAAGCTTCATCTCCACGTTAATTAAGAAATCTCTTGGACCCTCGACCTGTCGATGCAAGTACACAGCACCCGTGTAGGCGTTCAGCTTCCGGGTGCTGAAGTAGTTTTCCTCATTTCCCTGCGTGATGCTGACGATAACGTTGTCTCCAGAATAGGCAGGGGAGGGACCGATGCGAAAGATCTGAGCAGGGATGACAATGTTGGACTGGAAGCTGAGGTAGTAGTAGGTGATTCTCAGAGGAGAGTTTTGACACTCCAGGTAGTTGGGACAGCTGATTCGCTCACAGCGTCTACAGGGGACACAGGCAAGGCGAGGTAAGGTAAGACAACTTTATTTGTATAGCACTTTTCCACAGCAAGGCAATTCAAGGTTCTCTACATGAGACATAAAGACATTTATTTTCTTGTAGGGAGAGAAAGTAACTCAAAAACTCCAAAAACAAACAGAACAAAACAGAAAAAAATGTACCTTACAGAACATCAGTATGGGTTTTAAACTAATTTCATCACTTACGTGTCGGACACTTTGCGGTAGTTTGGTGGACAGTTGAGGGAAAGGCAGCGGTACCCTCCTTGGATGTTGTAGCAGGTCTCAGCTAGAGAGCAGTTATGAGCCCCTGTGGCACACTCATCAATATCTAAAACACACAGTTAATGCACAAGAACTGGTTTACTGTTTGGAGATCAGGAAATTTGTTGATTGAGGAAAAGCCTCATTGTTGAAACACGTAAGACAAAAACTAGTCTTTGTAGGGGAACTGCTCAAGTAAAAAATTCAAATTAGCAAGACAAGATTTTTAGTCCAATAAAGTTTTATAGCCTGTGTAATTACTGAGCCACTGTAAACGTACCAGTTATATTTATCTGAGCATAACTATTAATATACTCTCTATGAAGAGTTAAATGGGTACAGAGACATTTAAGAAAAATCTATTTCAGAGCAGAACCCAATGAGGTACACGTGCAGTGAAGCAACTGCGGTACAGTAAGTGCATGCATTTTGTTGGTTTGGCATTTTAGACGGGGAGATTCACCTCTGCAAGAGCGTCCATTTGGAGACATGGTGTATCCATATTCAGGACAGGCACACTGGTAACTGCCAGGAACGTTCACACACTTATAGGTACACAGATGGCCGATGCTCTGGGAACACTCGTCAATGTCTGGGAGACAAGGAGGAAGTGAATCGTGTGTAATGAATCTGTCCAAATATAAATTTGTGATGTTTAATAGAGTGTGCCCCACCTTCGCAGGTGTGCCCATCCTCCCTGAGGTAGTAGCCCTGTCTGCAGTAGCACTGGTAGGAACCATAGATGTTGGCACACTCCTGACTGCATGGGCTGGCCAAGCACTCATTCACATCTGGAGATTAGAGGTTAGAGCTCATTACTGTCACAATTGACTTGATCAAAGGATTTTCTATGTTTTTATTCCAACATATAAACAAGATGTTGTTATTAAGTCAATTATGTTTTTACTGGTTTGTGCTTGAAGGGATGGTATGATGTACAGTATAATAAACTAATCATTTTACTTGCCATCCCTACTGTACAGCGGCCAGCTTTAATATCAGCTCAGTCTAGGAATCTGTACTCGTTCACACACACATACAAGTCTGGAACATCAACATACATATTTTCATGCATATTTTCACGTGCAGATTCACAAAAACATACAAGCGCCTGCACCAACACGTACACATGGATGCACACACTCTCTCACACCCATGCAGGCAGACATTGATGCACACATACCTTCACAATTCTTGCCATCGCCGGATAAACGGAAGCCAGAGGTACACGAGCATTCATAGGAGCCTGGGGTGTTCTCACAGGTCTGGGCACACAGGCGGCCTGGGTAGCGCCAGCACTCATTTACATCTGAGAGGAAGGAAGAAGCAGTGCCATCATATCTCTGTAAGTGTGTATTGCATTTACGTGTTAGCACCCATGTGTGCAAGTGCACACGTGCAACCAAGCATGGAGCGGGTTTGCTGCCCTGCACGATCGCGTACATGTGCATGCCTGTGCGTGCTTGTTGTGCATGTCAACGTGAGTGTGAGGTGAGGGGACCAGCTGCCTGCTGATAGTCTAAACACTCGAGCGGAGTCCATTATCATGAGAGTCACAACATAGTGAATCACAAACAGAGGGAGAAGCAACAGCAACAGCAAGGGTAGAACAGAGTCCTCTGCAGCAGGAGACATGATCGGCCTGGTGGCCACTGCAGGAGCCAGCAGCAGAGCAGGGGAAACAGCAGCAGCAGCTCTCCCACTGCAGAATAATAAACAGGAGAAGCAGAGTGGGCAGACAAAGAAGAGTGGGCAGACAAAGAAGAAGGGTGGCTGTACAGTAGTGCGAAACAGTGAAAAGATGATGAAGGACGAAAGGAAGGAAAGAGAGGGCAGGAAACTGAGAGATGAGAGGGTAAAGGCAAAATGTATGAAGCTTTGTTTCCTCCTAAAACTTAGCCTATGTACTTCTTCTGCATGATGATGTATATGATGTCCACCATACCTACACACATCCTCCTGAATGAGTCATATTGATAGCCTGTCTGGCATTCACAACGATAGGATCCAGGCAGATTGTGGCACAGCTGGCCCTCTCCACATCGATGTAGACTGCTCTGACATTCGTCCACATCTAGAAGACGAAGATGACACATGAATGGTACAGAGATGGGAAAAAAAATCAATAAAATGACAACCATAACCATCAACTGCCATGAAAATCATGACTGAATGTGACTTGTGTATTAGTTATGTGACCATCTCTTTAGTGTGTGATGATATATTACTTATTCTTTGTTGCATTGGAAAAACAAACACAAATAATGGCACCCTTCATAACTTTTATTCTATTGATAGTCGTCTTGCGCCTGTATATCAGATCATCAGATTACATATTTTTCAATCATACCGATACATCTGGATCCATCAGGACTGGTGTGATAGCCACGGCTACATATTAACTTCCTCTGGCACGTGTACGATCCCACTGTGTTGATGCAGTTAAATCCCAGGCTACAAGGCTGGGTCAAAGCGCCACACTCATCAATGTCTGTTACACACAGAGAGAGACACATTAAGATGAAGAAAGACAGAAGAAGAAAGAAGACCCAAAGGCACAAATGCAGGGCATAAAAGACCAGAGGGCAGCTCTTTAGCCACACTGTGAAATCAAAGCAAACACACATCACACAGTTGCATTCCCTTGGATAACTTTGTTGTATGTGTGCGTCTGACATTTTCTCAATTTTTTCATTTCTTAGAGCATTTCTTTTACACTTCTTTTACAGGGGCGTCGGCTGCCTCGACATGCCCCAGTTCCTGCCCCTGGGGGCTAATTCCATAGCATCAGTTTGTACTGGAGGAGGACAGAGGATTGGCTTTTATCCACCCCTCTGCAGCCCCTAACAGCAACCTCTCTGATCTCCTGTCTGTGTGGCATTTAACCCCTCTGTCACTGCAGCCGCGCTGATTCATCTGTGTGGCGTACGACCGTGCGTGTACATAGACTATGATTCACTTGCGGGGAAACTTTGTGCTTCGCCTGAATTACGTATTTGTGCTTGGAAACGAGATTGGGAATCTTTAAAAACAAAAACAATACTGACTGTCATATAAAACAAGTGTTTTTGTGTTTAACCCTCATACAGTGACACATATTTATACTGAATGACATGTTTTCTACCTCAAACAAAAAGCTTTATCAGTTCATTTCCACTACTAGACAGAAACAAATATTTGTGTAATGAAATGAAAACCTCAATTTTGCCATCAAGCTCTTACACAATACTGGAAACAACCTCACTGTAATTATATCATCATCTCAGTAAGATCTATTACCTATACAGTTGCCCTCTGCGTCCTGACTGTAGCCCACAGGACATCGAGGTTTAGGGTTGCACCTGAATGAGCCGTTGGTATTCACACACTCGAAGCCGACTCCACAGTTATGGGTCTGCTGCACACACTCATTAATATCTGAAGAAGATGAATACATGGGCTAATGAGTACTGAAGAAATGATTAATTGCAAATAAAGTACAAATCAAACATTATTAGTTTCAGTCTGATAATCCACCACATGTGTCAACAGTGCGCGCAACTAGATTTACATGTAGTGCCACATATTACCACTGGATGGCACTGTGGTTAAATGGCAGACTGTACGGGAACTCACACTGCAGTTCATCTATCATGCTTTCCCAGTTAATACTCAATAGGTTAAAGAAGAGTTAAAGAATTGGATTACAACTTGGGAATCTTATCTAAAGCGATCGCTCATTACAACCAGAAGGGTCTGCATTATTTCAACTGGATGAATGCATGTAATGAGTCAAACCATCAATAGTCTTGTGCTGTGTGTGAATGAACATTGCAGCATATTCCCCCAGAGTCCTCTAACACCTGTCTACTAAGGGATTTACCTACTGTCAATCAGCCTTTTCACATCTGTTGTCATAGTATGAACTAAAGCTGGAGGGAATCTCAAATGAGCACAAAATGTGTTGCATGCGCGCTGCGTGTGTATGTGCATAATGCATGAGTGTTTTCGTCTTTTCAAGAAAGCTTGCAGGATTTCAGCACTGTAATTGCTGTATAGAGGCCTAAACTAGCTCTGGCAGGCAGCCCTGCTGATATAGGGTAGGTCTCTAAACAGCAGATAGTGATTGAGCATCTTGCTCCTGACACAAGCCTGGCAGAGCAGGCAAGAGCTGATTGAGCCTGACACCGACAGACACACAGAGAGAAAAGCCAGGAAGCAGGATAAATGTGTGAGGGACTGGCAGTGACCTCCCACTGAATGCATCGGACTAAAAGAACTTGCAAAGGTCAAAGAGTCCACTTGCTGTATGTGAGAATCTAAACCTCTTGAACCCTTCGCCCCTGTTTTCACTCACTTTATTTACATGCTTAGTCACCACATGCATTAGCAAGACATGCAATATACTATGGATGTGCAAGAACACCTTTTTCTAAACAGAAAACCTTTATGAATTTATTTATGTCGCCCTTGGGATGAACTGGACACAGACCAAACACCTGCAGAACTAATGACATTCCCAACAGGCTCAGTTGTACTTTGTGTTTACTAATTAGCAAACGTTAGCTATGCTAACTAAAGACATTATACCTGCAGGTTAGCGTTGTGATTGTGAGCATGCTGCCATGCTAGTGTTAGCATTCATCTTAAAGCACTGATTTGTCTAAGTAGAGCCTCACAGGGATGCTATCATAGTGTTTTTTTGTATGTGAATAAAATTTGGACGTATAGAGCAAGGATGTCAAGTTGACAGGGCTTTATCTGCCTTAGTACTGTAGGTAATATGTGTATAATATCTAGCCATTTTGGTTTGATTGAGCCATGGCAAAGAAAAGAAAGGGTGTGATTTTTTGCATGTGTTAAAGTACGGGTGTGAAATATTAAAGATTGCTGAAAACAGAAGGAAGAATATTGATGATTGATTACACAATCTCAGTTGGTCTTAACTGAGTCAGAGAAGGGAGAGAGTTATAATTCAGTCCTTCCCTGTGTGGTGACTTGGGAGAGCATGCCAAAAGAGTGTATATTATAGTCTCTCAGTACAGGTCATTAATAGGGAAAAGGTAACACAGCACAAGGATGTTTTTTTACTCTAAATGTTTGCTAACAGCATGAAGTCGCAGCTGTTACTTACCGTTAAACATACTTTCCTGTTAAATGCTCATTTGCCTGATTTAAGTTCACAAGTAGCTGCAAATTAGCCGTGTCTCCTTATGTGAGCCCACAGAAACCTACCTG
Organism: Miichthys miiuy; assembly: GCA_036365135.1. NCBI lineage: Eukaryota > Metazoa > Chordata > Actinopteri > Sciaenidae > Miichthys > Miichthys miiuy. The sequence goes on along the minus strand of CM071606.1, from coordinate 11,372,034 downwards.
TAGTGTCAAACAGCACCTACAGCACATCTAAAACTCATCTTAGGGGTCCTTCTTCCTGAACACTCTGCTTTATGAGTGAGACCTCTGCACAGGCTCAATTTATGGTGCGTGGAAATAATGAGACACGTTGGGAGGTTTGCATCTCAAAGTTGGGCGCCACCCACAAAAGACAAGCCAGACAGCTCATAATACTGAGAGTTAACACCAAGCGATGGAAATAGCTCTCTGCAGTAATTCTTCGTAATATTCCCTGTTTTCTATGTGCTCACATGTGAATTACCTGATCACTGGACGTGAAAAAATCTCTTTTTTAATACTTATTCTCAAGGGTTGGAAAAGTGATTGTTTGCCTGAACAATGTGCTTTCCCTACATTGTGAGCATGCAGCAATACAAATGCTCTCCTGCTGGTATTCACAACATACTGTGGGGTGGAAGTGTATGCTGTGATGCCAATAAGCTGTGGTGTACCTTCACAAACGTCGTTGTTGATCTGGTGTCCCGGGGGACAGGTGATCAGTCTCTGACAGACGTAACTCCCTGCAGTATTCACGCAGCGCTCGTTAAACTGGCAGGCACGTGCGGACAAACACTCATTTACGTCTGGAATTTAAAAAAAAAAGAATACAAGACAAACGTGTCAGTGTGAAGAAGAGAGAGAGTAAATAATGTTCTGTAGAAGACTTTGGATGAATTGTTTTAGATAAAGCAGACAAGGAGATGTATAAAAATACCATCAGTTGAGGTCTGTGTGTAACACTCAGCAGTTAGAAGCAGATTAAGGAGACAGGTCAGACCCTTTCCTCTGGGGAGGGAGATTACAGGCAAGGCCACTGGGTATAACATCCACACAATGAGAAATGTCTCACAATACTGAGCTGCTCTCTGTGTCACTGCCACAGTTTGCTGCTGTCAAGCAGGAGACACACGAGTGGTTACGGCTTAACTTAAAGATACTGTATATCCCCAGGGAGACAGCTTAGACATATAGAGCAGTAGCTGATAAGCCTCATGATAAAACACACAGTCAACTACCATTCTCAGTGGAAATATGGGGTATGTATGGCACGCAGTTGGCAAGATATATCGTGATAATGCATGGATAGTTGGTATGATCCCTCTGGTAGACTCTCGGTTCAGGAACAAGATGAAAACAACGTCTCCCATTCGTGTATTTGTGTCTGTCTGTTTGTCAGTGTGTTGCTGAGAGTGAAGGGGATTAGTGCTGTATCTCCTCTGAAAATCTAGAGGCGCTGATTAGAGAAAAAAAGACAAATCAGTGGCAGATTGTCTTGCCAAGAAATTCTCCTCGGCTGGAACCAAACTTCTCTGGCTGAAATAGAAACCTGAAATTGCGAGCCATTTTTCACTTGTATGATTGCGCAAAATTTCTCCAGCTAGACATGGTGTAATACGAAATGTTTTCATTATTATTACTAAGTTTCAGCTGCCTTACCCTCACAGGAGTGTCCATCAGCCATGAGGGAGAATCCTGGGTGACAGGAGCACTGTGGCCTTCCCCCCACTGAGGTGCAGTGTTGCGCACATGGGCCGTTTCCTGAAATTAATTCAGTATATTGAAGTCAAATGAAATATACTGTACTACAGCTCAACACAGTATTTAGGGTGAAACAGAGGAGAGCTTTGGGTGGGGGAGACAAGAGCACTATTTACTGTATTGCCGTCTACTCATTTCCTTTTTCCAGGTTGATCCCTGACCTGGTCATATTGTATTTCCTACTTTTGGCCCACAGTGTGGGAGACCTCCACCCTGGTGTCATGGAAACCAAACACGAGAAACAAAATGTGACCTTGCACAGATTATAATGTGGAGCTTGTGAGAATGAGCGGCTGTCGCAAAAAACAAACTAACCTTTGATACCATCTCGCTGCTTGTGTTTGACATTTGCAGCACAATTGCGTTTCATGGAAAGGGTAAGTCTGAAATAACAACATGTCAGTCTATAGCACTCTGTGCTGGCTTCTCCTCTAAACACATTCAAATACATGGAGATGCGTGTTGCAGTCACTGATTAAGTCGTAAGGATGAATGAAAGCGCTCGCTGCAGGCTGTCAGACCGGCAGCTCACTCTCCCCTCATTAAGCTGCATGTTTCTAACCTTCACAGGGGTTGAGTGGGACGGGGGCAGGGGTGGGAGGCGGATGCGGTAAAGTGGGCTCCACTCCTGCTCTGTCACCCTCCATCAGTCTGTTCTCCACATCCACCGTCTCTGCAGAAACATGAAAAAAAATCTCATCACAGGACACTGTAATCAAGAATTCCACCTCTTCTTCTACTGCGGTCATAGTTAGAGGCTTAAAACCTCGTGCAAATCCTGCATCTTCGTCTAACGATATGAGGCTAGTGGCTACTGATGAAAGTTGTAATAGCAGTGAAGGTGAGACAGGAAAACACATTGCCTGCAGACAAACATTTGGTTTTATTAGTGAGCCTCATCCCTCACTGTAATTTGCTGAGAACTCTGGCATTAGTATCCTTGTTGAGACAGGCTTGTGTTGGTGAAATCCAGCGTTGATTAAAGTCTGGTACACTCTCAGAAATGTAAATCCGCATTACTTGAAAACATTTGTAAATCTGAGGAAACCTTCAGTTTGTGCAAATAGTGAAAAGCTTTTTGACAACAGCAGAGATGTTAGTCCAGGAAAAGGATGTTACTGTGCGATTAAAATAACTATTATTAAGCAGTATCAGGACTTGCAGACAGGAAGGAAGTCAAAGGGACCAGGAAAATAATACACTGTGAATGTGTTGACAAATTGCAACAAATGGTGTCTTCCTGACAGGAATGGAGCCTGTAAATCATATTTCAAAGAGCAAAAGGCACAGAGAGTCACCTTCCTGCTGCCAGTACATCATTGGAAATATCTGCTATAGCACTGTGTAACAAAACAAGATTGGTGGTCTCAACTTTACCTTGCGCACAAGTGAAACCATCCTCTTGCATCACGTATCCAGGGAAGCACTCACACCGGAAGGAGCCTGGTGTGTTGATACATCGGTGGTGGCAGATGTTGCCCTCATATATCAGGCACTCATCCATGTCCTCCACCTCAACAGGACCCTCCACTGCATTTTCCCCATCCCGCTCCTCACCAATGGAGAAGGCCTCTTTAGGGTACGGGCTGTCAGATACTACAGCACACGGAGAGAATAGTTGCTGTTCTCACTGGTAACAAATTTGTATAATGATGCAAAACTAAAAAGTAAAACATACTTTTATCACTTTCCTTGAAGGAAAACACATTTTAAATATAATAAGTACAGGAAAGACCCAAAAGCCACAATGATAAGGAGGATTAGTTCATTTTTTATTGTAATGTTTATTTTTGCAGGGATAAATACACAGCATCAACCACTGCCTTATACCACATTAGTCAAATCCTAAATAAGTTTGCAACGCCCTTCCTTAGACGGGCTCTTAAAAATACACACACACAGCATAACAAGATGTCAAGATGCACAAAATGCATCAATGCAAGTTACAATAAAAGAAGTATATCTCTGTATATCTTTTTCTTTATGCTTTGTGTTTGTGTTACCAGAGGATGTATTGCTGTAATCTTTGTTTTATATGCAGTGGTGTGTAATCCCAAATATAGTACTACAATGCTTTCTTTTAACAGCTAGTATATTAAAAAAAAAAGGATTGTCTTTCGTTTAAATTTTCACTGGCAGTACACCAGTGTGTATTACATGCCCCAACTTCACTAGATCCCCTCCTTTGGCATGCAGCATGCCTCGCATTAGCATGTCTGAGTATTTGTGTGAATATTTGTTGGCAGTACCTCTTTTAGGTGGTGCAGTTGGGGTGAGAGCCGGCCTCTCTCTGACGGAGTGCCAGTCGTCTCTGCTGTCCTCCCCGTCGCAGCAGGTTAGAAACACGTGTCTGCAGTGAAAGCCTAGGTACTGGTGGGCTTCGCAGCGATGCCCCTCACTGCGGAACTGCAGTCCGAGAGAGCAGCAGTCACAGCACTCCTGCAGATCACACACAGTCAGTTTTTACACATTTAGTCATGGGTCATGCAGCTCATTAGAGTAGCTGCTAAAAAGGATACACATACTATATGCAAGATTTGTGTTTAGATACATTAGCGGCACAGCTCTAAAGTGCCTGTTAAGAGTTGTACAATTATTAGATGTATTGCCATAAAAAAATTATACAGACATCATGATCTGCAGAGGATTATTCATCCCCTGCAGCACCACCATGAGTTTTTTTGATTTTGAAAATCCTAATGACTTTGGTGATCCTTTTTTTTCTCAAGGGTCAACCTTTGTTTTTCGACCAAATACCTGCAAAATGAATGACATTCCCATTCATTCTCAAATGCGCTTTTTTAGTGCTCGTTATACTAACATGCAAACACGCTAAACTAAAATGCTGAACAGTCAAAATTACTTGCTGAACATCAGCATGTTTGGCATTGAGAGCATGTTAGCACACTGACGTTAGCATTTAGCTCAAAGCATCGCTGTGTTTAAATGGCTTAAGTGGCTTTAGACTCTTAATCTTGCTCAGTTGAACTTTGATAGCTACATGCATGAATTTACAGCAACCCCTCCCTTCGCCCACAACTTCTCACTGTTTCGCTGTAGCTCTCAGCAAGATCACCACTTAAGAGTGCATGGGAGCATAGCGAAACATAATACTGAAGTAATGACCACTGTTATGCGCTGTGGCTGTAGATGGCGTAATATTACTACATCTACAGGGGTCCATCAGAAAGGTGGTGAAAGGAAATATTTAACAGCTGCACTGCAGCACAGAGTCGACAATGACCCCATGCGGCTAAAGGGCCTCTGGGCAGGTGAGTAAGTATCCTTCAACACACAGGTCAGATAGCAAATGGGCTCTGGGAACCTGGACGAACACGATAGAGTTACTCAGTCACGATGACTTGACCCCTCATTAACCTCCATAACAGCCCCCTGTCTACCACAGCTACTGTTTTAACATGTCATTTATCAGGCCATACGTCCACAATTTCAGAGAGGCCAAACAATTGACATGTGACATTTCCAATTACTGAGGTCTCCTTTGAAGATAGTACAGCTTTAGGACTGTGGGAATTCTTTAGTTGTAATTGGCCCTAAATCATTTTGTCCAAATTAAATAAGGTAACTGAGTACCAGGGATTTGGCACAACAGCAATAATGTGAGAGACAAAAGAGATAAAGAAAGAAATAAAGTCGCTCAAACACTGCAGAGAGACTCTTGCTGGCTACAGACTCGTACCATCTACATGTTTTGAATTCTACTGTGACTAATGCATTTATCAATCGCTAATTCAGACTGTATTAGTTAATATGAACTGTGTTTGACCTTTGCCGTGGTATCTGATCGCAAATACTTGCCTTGTAGTAATCAATCCCACATTTATCGCTGGCATTCTCTTGACACATATTTCCGCTTTGGCTGTATTAATTCCAGCCAAACACCGGCTTTCTCCCAGGGAACCGCGACAGCACTGTTGTTGGGCAGTCCTGGCAAAGAAAAGCACACAGGGGAAAGAAGTGAATAAGTGTTTGGACTGCAACTATGGTTCTACAGCAACAAGCAGGGCTGGCTATTCTTCCCACGAGCGCTTCTACAAAGCTTACTGAAATGTGTATTCAGGTTTCTATAAATTCAATTAGAAGCAAATGAAATTGAAATCCTAATAATTTACCAGCCAAAGATCGGTGTTTCCAAAGAAAGGTGAACTTAGATGTGACTGATCTTAGAGGAAGAAAAAAACATCTCATAATAATAAAATAGGACATCTCTTTGTCATTACATTACTTGACTAATTCATCTTTAAATTCACCTTGTTGATAAATTAACTGTAGATAAACAGCCGACTTTTCCACAGAAGACTAAAAGACTACAGTCTGCAGTACTAAATGACAGGAATGGGCGTTTAATAATGGCCTTACCAGCAGATGGAGTGCCTATCTTTTGTGGGTGGATCCATGTTGTTGCAGTGACCATTAACTGAAGCCCATTTCTCCCCTGTCTCACAGCAGGCCTTCACCAGCTCATTGGCAGACACTATAATGAAACACAAACAGGCAGTTCCAGATTTATCCCACTCAGTGCAGCCAGTATTTCAGATGAAACACATAAAATGATGGTTACAATTCAGCTGGAGGAGGCTGGTTAACATCCCCCAGCATAGAATCACATCAGTGAGATGTTGTAAAAATCTGGTTACCGGATATTTGAAGTGGAACTGAATTTCTTTGTGAATCTGGTTTTGTGACTAAAGTAGCTGAGAATAGCAAGAACAATCTGTGTTTTTCTTTTCAGACTCCTTGACTCTGCTCTCACTTTCACTGGCAGGGAGAAGTATGAAACCCAAGAACACTGAAATTACAGGACTAAAATTGTCCTTTTTTTGTTACATCCTGGCTAATCGGGGCTGGAGCAGAGTGAAAAAGTAACACATTAGCACTTCATTTTAAACTGGGTCAGGCAACAGACAGGAAAATGTATGTGTTCCTTCAATAACAGGGCAGTGCATTCCAGCTTTGATTTGTGGCTCCTTCGCTACTGTAGAAGAAAGAACTATTGACACTCATGCCTTCACAGTCAGTCACACCATACAAGACCACATTTTGTCACATTTGTCTGATCGTGATATGAAACGCACCCATATTTTTTAATTAATTTTTTTAATTGAGAGTTTTAACTTCAACTTGAACTATCAAATCTAATCATAAGCAGACCACACTGACAATTGCTGCTACTGCTGCTGTTGCTGATGTTTTGCATGTAATGTTTATCATCTCAGTCTACAGTGTTAGCTTAACATTTGCTAATTAACCCGCAAGCACAAAGTACGGAGCTGTACTTGAGCTGAGGCTCATGGAAGTGTGTTCACAGACATACACATCAGAAAGACTAAAATCCATATTAAAGGAACATTTCACTGTTTAGTCATCACCCATAATGTCGCATCAGCGTCATCTACAAGAAGTCTAATTCATCCTGTGGGGAACATGAATATATGAATGAAATGCTATGGCAATCTATTTGATATTTGGCAAGATATTTCACTAAAAATAAAAAAGTGAGCCTCATGGCAATGCTAAAGAAAATGTCAGGGGATCAGCAGCAATCAGGAGGATCTATCCTATGGTGACCATGAATTTCTATTCCAAATTTCAAGACAATCCATGTACATATAAGTGCTTATGTTAATTTGTGTATGTTTGTATTTAGAATATTTCTGTTTCTGTTGTGTTGTTGATTTACTGTCGATTATTTCTGTCGGTAAATTATTTTTCTTTGTCTATATTTCTTTCTTTCCCTTTTTTTGCATCAGCCCGACAGCCCAACATTGTCATTCCTAGAGCCACAGTGCCCACGTGGCTAAAAAATGATATTAACAACCTTCTAAAAAGCCTAATTGGTCTCTCATAGCATGCTCTGTTAAATGAAGGTGGAGGTCATGCAAAGGAAAGATGCAAAAATCATATTTAATTCAAAATAGATGAAGCTCAGCTACAGAGGGCCAAGGTTATTCCAGCATTTTAACTTTCACATCTACTTTATTTTTGTTAAAATACCTCTCCTTGACTTACCTATACATAATGAGACCGAGGCAATTACTCAGAATAAAGTAAGTGAATGCTGCAGCGTGCATAATTTAAAGGCTTAGAAATGAGAAAAACTAAACTTTGAAAGGCACATTGACTCTTTGATACATAACTACAGTATCTGTGCCAGTCACACAGTTAAGCAAGTCTCTTTGAACCTGAGTGAATGTATATTAAAAGACAGAGAGCATAATTATTCATCCTCCTCCTTTTGCCTCCCATTCATTTTCTCCAGGTGGAGTCACTTCACCCGCCATGAACATTATACAAATTTGCTCCATGTGTCCATCCAGAATGTGGGATGTATACAGAGTTAAAATACATACAGTTCATGACAGTGTATGAAATGACTTTGGAGGGAGCAAAATAGCTACTGGGGATGAAAACAATGATTTAACCAGGTCTCTTCCTGTCTCTTTGACAGACCTTCTAATTAAACGTGGTTTGCAACTTGTTCCATTGAGCTGTGCAATAATTAGATAAGTTGATTTATTGTGTTTGCACAATTGAGATATAAAATATACTTTAAAGGTGGCTGAGGAGCATCTCTCTTTTCCAGGCCTGTCATTATATTCGGCCATTAAACTAGCATTAGCACCAGATGCTTTGCTCTTGTCCAAATCTAAAACCGGTGACATCACACCCTCTGAAAATATGGAGCTAGAATAACAACCAAAAAGGGCAACTCTCAACATGTCTAGAGGTGTCATAAAGCAGTGCTCTGCCACTAATCAAGGTTCATGTGTCTTTACTTTTGTGTACTTGGCAGTGATTTACAATACAGGTGGGCTGGAGAGAACAGGACCAACAATGTGAATAACAGCACATGCCAAGTGTCCTTGAAACACAAACTCATGTGGTTGAACATGTCAGATGATTGATGCAGAAAGCTTAAAAGCATGTCGGTGTTTGTGTGCGCACAGGCCCGTGTGACGCCTGGGAGGGAGTGACACAATGTTCTTTCGCACCTTTAACATGCGTACATGCAGAGATACAGTGTCTTTTCAAACACATAATCGCTGTCCAAGAACAGCTGGCTGTGACATAACAGGGCGGGCTCTCCTGCTATCACCATGACTTCATTTCCAAAACGGCCAATTCAGGTTTCAATTATTGACAACTAATCTCCCTGAGATTGCGAGCCAACAATCATGTGATCCATCTTTTTGTAGTCTTAATCGGGGTTAAAGTTAGTTGATCCAAGCCCAGAGGGCTTGCCTTAGCTTTGATGGTTTCACAACTTCCAATCCAATTACACCTCCTTGTGGTTAAATATCTTGAATGAAACACTAAAATACACACTGCCAGGACATGTCATTAATAGTGCATTGAATTATTGTGACTTATAGTTTGTTTCCTGAAGCCACACATGACCTTGACACACCCACGCATGCATGCATGTTTTTTTCTGCTAGGACAGATAAGAGACTAGAGATTGTTTTTGCATATTAAATCGGTTAAGTGTATTCCATTGCATGCCTCTATTGTCCACAGCCTTGTAATCTGAACCTGTTTCCCATTGCCTTATTATGCCTTATATATTCCATGGTTTGTTCACAAGGCACAACACAGGAAAACAGCTCATTTCTGGCCAGAGGAAATCCATCCAAATCCTGATTCTGGTCCTGATGGATGAAAAAAAACACGCCAAGGCCAGCCAACAGCCAATTATTATTACCTAACTGGCAGTTTTCAAGCCAAATTAAAGGTAACTATTTACCGCATTAGAAATCATTATATCAATGAAGCATAAATATAAATGTAAGACTTTATATGAAAGGTTTACTATAGAGAAAACATGAGTGACTGTTTATATTGTAAGTCTGAAAACGTCTGTATACAGCTGCACTTTGCCTGTATGTTAACGACAGAAATACAGATTAGTGCAAGAGTCAGATCTGTTATTGTGTTAAAATACATCACCCTTTACTTACACAGTGGTTGTGCTTTATGAGTGGTTTGCTGGATCTGGAGCACACGGGGTTTTTTTTATATAAGCGTGGGTGACACGTGGTGGATCAGGCGGTTTTTCAGTAAGGACACATTGTGGACGGGACGTACGCCAAAATTCCTTGAAGTGACCTGGAAGCCACCCTAGATTGACCAGAGTGAGTTATCTTCTTCACACTGATCTTCACGGCAGTGGTACAGAATGAACTCTCACATGACCAGCTCTGGAATTCACCCTCCCTTTCATCCTAAGGAAAATTATACATCTGCTCAGCTCACTCCCATATGAAGCATGTTGTGACAGTACTGTTGATAAAAATAAGTACTTCTTCAGCTATTTCACCCCACCTCTAATGATATTTATGCTTCAGTTTCAAGCATTCTCCTAGTTTAGTTCAGCGTTATGGTGCTCGGTAAAGTAGGAAGGGGAGTTACTCAGAGGAGAACGTGTGGAGGTGTACTTCAGATGAAGTGATTACTGAGAAGATTGGGAAACCAGCAGCCTCACGGGAGACGGGTAATCACACAGGCTCATGAAGGAGTAGTGAGTAGTGTCTGGCAATCAAGCCACAACAGTGGTCTCATTCATCACATGGGTATTATGCCGCTCACAGGTACAACCCCCAAGAAATCCTATACCAGGTCTAGCCCAGCATCAGAGAGCCTAAACAATCCCATCCCCCTTCTGAGCACACACTGTGTCTGGCTGGATAGAGAGAGAGGGCAAATGAGCAGGAGTTATTGACTGAAAGAAAAAAAACGTTTATTTTGGGCCGTGTTTCACTGCAAAGGCAGACTATTTGGTGAAAAATGGTTGTGTTCTTGTTATTCATGCTTTCTCTTTTCCTCTCCAAATAACTTTGGCATCCTTTGCTAATGGAATTGATAAGAAGCATTCGTCGAGACCCTTATCAGCTGTGTTTTCCCATTACTTTAACATGTCAACACTCTGGAAATCTTCTCTTAGTCCAGTGACCTTCGACAGTGAACCCTCACGGTGTCATTTCATCCTACAAACTGAGTGGCAAGACCAGTTAGTTTGAGCCTCTTCTCCCAGGAGGGAAAACCCTACTTTGACTTTGAACTCACACTCTCTTCCATGGAGCTATAATTCACAATTGAATAGCTGGATTTAATCCTAATGCATTTATGGTAAGTGTGGAAAACTTTTGAGGGCGTCTGTCAAAGCAAATATCTGTTTTTTTTTCCCTCTGAGAAAAAAATTTCTATACTGGATGTTCACACAGTTTCACATATTACCCAGACTAAGAAAATGTCTCAAATAGTCAGTTTCTAACCTATAGTCTCCAATTTAATGCCAGTAAGGGTACCTCTGGAGTTCACTCCCACAGAGACACCTCACAGATACATTCGCCATATACTATACATACCTACGGAGGCCAGGTGCTGAAAGGAAAGAAAAGTCCTGACAGGTCTCAACAAACATCGTAGTCCTGTAAAGTAGGTTAACTACAAACCTCCGGATTGCGGTTTGCTGGACAAAACACCACCACTAAGAAAGTTCTCAGAATTCTGAACCGATTTCTAAAGCAGTTCAGTCACTAAAGTGGTGCTAAGGATGAAATGACACGGGTAATACATTTCACACATTCATAATTTAGTTCACTCACTTCATAGGGAAGTCTTAATACAGTGGAACTACCTTGTGCCATAAAGTAAAAGGAAATTATGATATAATTAGGTTTTCCTTGGCTGGAAGTTTATTAAATCATTAACTGGAACTGCATAAAATCACATTATTCCTTAGAGCTAAAGTAACACAAATTTGGCCTGTTATGAAGCATTGTGTGAGATTATGCAACTTCCACTTTGGAATAAGACATGATGTTTGCCAGTGGAGTGTAACTCAACTTCTCGACATCCTTGTAATCACTTCATCATCTGCTTTCTCTTCTTGTGCCTGCAGTGGATTGGCCTATATGCCCGGAAGGAGGCTGATCTGTTTGAGAACATGCTGATAATCACATACAGGCGGAAGGCGCATTCCCAGAACTCTCACCGGAGCAAAGTGGGGAGAGAAATTGCAATTTCAGCTGCTTTGGCAGGATTCATCAAATACATTAGAAGCATAATAATATAAACATGGCATCAGACTTAGTACCACTCGCTATTTACAAATCTCTGGGGAAATACAGCATTCTCTTGACTTGAATGCATGAAAATGAGTACACACTAAGTATAGTTCTTTCGTCTTCTCTGTAAGGTGGATAAATGCTGTCTAGGGAAAACCGCCTTTCCGTGGACAATTGTTTTTCCTGGACCACTGCCAGCTTGAATAGAGTGATTATGAATTCCTCCTCAAAAGACAGGATGTGAGAGAAGGAAAAGGAAGAATGTCTTCTGAAAAAGTAACAACCTAACATTGTCAAAAGGGTGTAATTCATCACATTGTGATGTTTTTTTGATGTAAACACTTCAGCAAGAAAAGTCGAGATACTGTTGACCATTAGAGGCCAGTTAACTTACCCTCCATGTCTCCGTCCACATCCTGAGCCTGGTAGTTGTAAAGGGTTTGGGGTTGCCTTTGAGGCTGCTCTCCATCCTCCCTCATCCTGACTGGAGCTCTGCTGGTGGGACTGAACTGTATTGTGGGATATGAGCTTTGGTCTTCTTTACCGAGTGGCTGCCTGCGCTCCGCTGACACTTTTTCTTGTTCCTTATGGCCAACAGAACGGGGGCCGCCATGACTACCTGCGTGACTGCCATGACCCTGTTTATGATGGTGCCTGGTCCCCTTGTTTGCACGGGGAGTCAGTGTTGTGTCTTTTAAAGTGTCTTGTACCACTCTGTTTCTCTCATTGTTATGTCTAATGGTCCTTTCACCTGCTTCCTGTTGTGGCTTTTGGTTCTCTGTGGTCACTCTCTGTGTGGTTGTTAGCGATGTTGATGTTGCACTATGAGTCCCCATAGTGGTTGGATCCATGTTATGTGTAACCTCAGCCTCTCCGCTCCTCTCTGGATGAGGGATTTTTTGTGTCTCCCTCGGCTCAGGTCTCCTGTCATCATGGGAGCTTAAGGAAGTGGAGCTTGACTCTGGGTAAGCTGGTGGTACTGTAGTGGATTCCAGTGGTTGGGCCAGATCTTGGATGGTGGAAGATGTCGGCCCTGCTAGTGTATAGTCATAATCCTCTGTGCCAAAGCTGGGTGGGTCCTGCTTATACAGTGGTAAAGTGTTTCTCAACGCCAGCTTGGAAAATCCTTCTACGGGACTCGTTTGTCGGCTGTCATGGTGACTGCTCACGTCTCTCAAAGGGTTGTTGTTCTCAGTGGTTGTAACCCACATTGGCTTATTAGGACTATGAAGATCACAACCAGGGATAGGTGAACACATTAACTTTCCACCCTCATTTGGACAGTGGCAAACCCTGCACTGGTCCATTTGAAAGGAGTGTCCAGCTTCGTATTTCTTGTTGCCATGGGTACAGCCAATTCGCCCACACTGAAGACAACCATCTGCAGGTTGTAAAATATCAATGCAGTTGGCTGGAATTTCAGGGCATGGAATAAAATGACAGCTTATCTTCCCCCCTCCCTGGGGACAGGAGCATTCAGTGCTTCCAAAATCCACAAAGTAAGATTCCCCCTCTGGGACTTTCCCTTTCTGGAAGCCTGCTTGGATGCAGTCGTAGTACTGGTAACCCTCGCACGTGCAGCCCCTTTGTATACAGGCGGGACAGCAGGCACCTTTCTCTAAAACTGATTCGATGCAGTTCGGCAGAACTGATGGACAGTCCACCCCTGTGCAGTCTTTCTGGCTTAGACACATGTCCATGCTCAGGATCATCCAACATAAGAACAGGGTTGCCCTCTGAATGTTCATTTTGCATAAAAAAAGTATAAAAATGATTCCAAAGAAAGTGTCTCTTCAGGCTAGACTTGGTCCCAGAGGAGAAAGAATTTTGTGCCTTTTAGCCTGTGAAAATAAACAGTGGTTAATGATAGATTTACAGCATAAAAGTTGTCTGGCTTGATAACAATCAGTATCCTGTTATTTTTGGTTTGTTTTCAAAGTTATCATCAAAAACACATGGTTTAATTTAACAACCTGTCTGCTTTAATTTGATTAGTTTCCAAGTGTAGATTTTTCCGTGCCTACTCTTTTGGCACCACATGAGATGAAAGCTGTGGTTTAGATTTGACTGCACATGAAAATATGACCAACAGTTGACTTAAGGGAAATATGTACAATGATAGCCCAAGAAAAATTGTCAGTTGTTGAAAAAACAACCCTGAAATAACAAAACCTTCCTTCTATGACAATGTTATAGTTTGCCACACTTCCCTGGAATATGGCAGGAATATAAGAAAGAAAACATCATATATATTCTAGTAATAAAAAAATATAGAAATTAATCAACTGAATAAGATGTCTTTTGTGTCTGTCAGCACAAAGTCAGAATGTGACTGTCTTGAGCGCATGAGTAAGTGATGTGACTTCAAATCAGACAGCATATTGAAAACCAGGTGTTTTCTATTTTACTTTTCCTGTTTTTCCTTTACTGCTTGCATTTGTGCCAGTTGAAAAAGACTTATGTGACATTTCATGCTGAATAAGTCTGGTTCAAAATTAGAGACTAACTCAAAATCTTTCTGCATGAAAAACTCAAGACATTTCCTGCTGGAGTACTTCTAACCAATTTCAGCGGTGTTCTTTCACAGCTTATTTTGTTATCTCATTTTCCCCAAACATTCCCAAAGCATGTCCTTGGAATAGAGGAGCAGCTACAGCAAGCAGAAGTAGATGTTTGCAGGTTCCCTTTTCTTCAATAGAAACAAGCTGTAGTATACTTGTGTTCTTGAAAATACAGAGATACAACATAAAGTATCAACAAGTACTTATAACTCTTGATCTTTTAGTAAATAAAAACACGTGTGGGAACCTGGTTATTTCAAGTGCATCTGCCTGACTGATATTGTCAAATCTAATTTCAGCCTCTATCCAGAGCACATGCTGTGACCTTATTTTTGATGAATAAAAATAAAATCTCAGGGCCTTTAAAATTATCTGTGGATGATCAAAATAAACATAACATTCATAGCTCTGTCTTCTTACATAAAACAGGCAAAAGCCACGGGACACAACACAAAGTGCACTGCAGCTCTATTTAGAGAATCAATGATGTCTTTGTCTGCTGCGAACAAAATCATTTTAGCAGATCTTGGAGTCTTTAACAGGCACATTGCCCACTGCTGTTGATCTCAGTCCTAAGAGCACCAAAATTCAAACAGTGTGTGTTCGTCTACAACATTCACAGCAAGTGGAAGGGGAATTTTAACACAGAGAGCAAGAAAAACATGACACATCTTGTACCTTTGATAGGGTTGTTTTCTGTGAATGAAAAATGCTCTGTTGTGTTGTTTATACAGCTATCAGTTCAAACAGTGAATGTGTGTTTTGCCATAGCAGTAGCCAAAAAATGACCTTTATCCTTTTGCTCTCTGTGACTGGTGCGCGCGCACGTGCAAACACTGTTTTCCCGCATCTACTAATTGCTCAACGCACGAGCGAACAGGCTGAAATGTCAAACCTTACATATTTCAATGACAGGAAATGAATTAAAACACCGGTTGCTTATTTATATAAGATTATTTGTCGAACTGGGGACTTCAGAAAAGCAGTTCTGTTTCTCAGTGTGAACTTCACAGTCGTATAGGCACGAATTAAATAAAGCTCTAATAATAAGTTATGTTGAACAGTAGATTAACGACAAATCAGCTTTCAAATTCAATAATAATATTATGTAATTCTAAATACTTGTCCCTCTATGCTCACATGATGTCCAGAGGCACGCGTCAAGTGGAAATCATAAAGCTCAAAGTATCAAATCGTGTCTTGATCCATATAAAAAAATTACGTTGCCTTACCTTGCGTCTCTGATGTTGCGCTGCTGGTGTGCTCCTAAAAGAAACTTGTGCGTAAAGTTTATGCCCTGACTCCGACTTGGGGAGGCTGAAAGCGCCCTCGCTCCCTTTTTTTTTCAGTGGAGGGCGGGACAAACTTCCATAGAATGATTGCACCTCTTTTTAAATGGTTTCTGTTCCAGTTTCTCTGAATTACAATCAGCTAAAAACGACTTGAGAGTGACGTCAGTGGAAGTGATGAGTTGCCGGTACTTACGAAAAATGAAAATGATGATTCCACAGTTAATTATAACGATCATACCGAAGAAACAACTGTTCCTCTGGACATATAATCTTATAAGAATGTTGCAATTTGTGCTCATTGTATTTTATTATGGCTGAATACAGTTACGGCAAATTACTGATTGCCACGCTGATAAATCAATCTCAAACAAGCACCATCAGACATCACATGATGTCTGGGATCTTTGTCAACAGAGCATTTTTGGGTAGGTTAAATGTATTTCAGCTGTAATTGCTGAAATTTGATATACTGCACGGTGCAAGAAACCTGTCATTCAGTGTCATTGAGTCACTGAAGCTGCCACAGTGGATGAATAGACTGATCAGACAGTCACAAGGGGCACAGGGGCCATTAGCCACTTTGTTTCAGGGGTCTCCCTTGACTAATCAATGACAGAGATGAGTCAGTGGTCCCATTATTAGTTTTCTCTGTTCATTATAATCAAACACAGCTGCACCAGTCACACACTATGGAGAATGTCTTTCCTGATTGAATGAAATGTTTTTCTCTCTCATTTAATCCACAATAAAAATTACTCTCCATTTTACATATTTGTGATTAGGATTGAAACTAGAAAAGAACAGCAGGCCGATGCCATACATAACAACTCTCTGCGCCCGTAATGACAAACCAGTTATCCTCTAAGTATATACTGTGGCTTGCATAACCTCATACTAGTGACAGCTGTATTGATTTTCTGGTTCTGTGTTAAATGTTATGTCAGCCTGACCTGTGATTGTTATTCAAGCTTTATTATATTTGTACAGGAGACACATGTTTGATGCAGGTTCACTGAGCACAAGTTCAACTCCCCCTTGACTGCCTCTGATCATTAATAACCTGGACACACGAGATACGAGTGGCCCTGGCGCTTGCTGATCTCCAGAGTTGTCACTCGCCTAAAATACAACAAAGTAACACCCATAAGCTGCTGACCCTGGCTCAGGATGGTAGGCAAATAAAAATGACATCAAAGGAAATAAAATTTTAGATGACTCTTTTTTTTCCACAGATGTTGTGCAAGTGACAAAGATTACATAACGCACATGGCCACCTGCGGTGACATGTCTGTCACAATACACGTGTGTTATTTTTCCAAATTATCGCTTGAGATGTAAATTATAGCTTGTGCCATTTCAACAACGACACATGCTGCTTTTTTTTGTCCTGAATTGTACCCTTTCAACAGTCTCCACATAAATATAAATCGTCTCTATAATATAAATCCATGGTTGAGCACAAATGAATCCCTAAATGCTTCAAGACTTGAAGGTTTAGAACATTTGAGGCCCACTGACTCCAGAGAGATGTCCTCATGTCACAGGCGGGGACCAAATGGTCTGTTCCCCCCACAGTAGTTGACCTTTCCATAGTCTTCTGGGGCCAGAAACCCTCAGCTCAGTAATGGCTCTCTGCCTGAGAGATAATGTCATCTGACACGCACTGATTTGGGAGGTAATTGCACCCCACACTGTTGTAATTTCTCATTCATGCATGTTTGAATGGTGACTTATGCCACTACTTAATTACCCAAACTCACTGACTGCAACTCTGCCTCGTAATAATGTACCTAATGGGCACTTTCTCTATTTCACACTAGGACTATTGAATTAAAGTTTAAAATTTAGTACACTGTGTTTATTATTTGTTCTCTGAGCAGAGTGAAGTCATTCTTGCCTCAGTTCTTTTGACAATAGCACAGGCTTAATATTCTTCAGGGTTTTCATTAAAACTGATGCCAGTGATGGTGACATCATTGTCTACTTGGCCCCCCGAACACTGCAGGCGTTAATGTTATCTGTCCATTGTGTGATATATTGTCCTGGTCTTCTGCTTTTGTTTAAACAGGTGGATAGAGACTTATAGTATTTGTTGTAACCTTTGTTAGCTCTGAGAGATGGGGTGTAGGGTGGTCTCTAAATTGAGGTATTGTGTACCTCACCCCACTATCTGTTCATTTCACTGTTCTGAGTCATTTAACATTTACTTGGGATCATCTTTGCACGTCATCCCATTACAGCATTATGCAAGATTTACACAAGAATTCCGATAACAACTACATACACACACTAAGTGCCTGATTATCTAATAATAAGTAATAATTCTTTTACTTGTGTAGTCAAACGTGTTTTCTATCAACACACTGCTGCAGGCATATAAGATAAAGTAAAGAGAGGAAGTATTTAAAGTAAACCACCAAAGGCTGGGCACTGTGGCTCTGTAGGGGGGACTACACCACGTGAAATTAAGACCCCAAGGTAATGTGGTGAAAGTGACTACCCACCTGTGTCTTGTAAAGACTTTCCAGGGTGTAGTTAAATGGCATGTCTGCTGTGGGGTTTCAGCCCCACAGTGAAGCACAGTAACAGCTTTTGGCTTAGCTATGAAATAACAAAAATGTTTATTTCCGTGTCATTTCTGCCTTGAATATTTAACACATGTAAATGGTGGTGTGATAGTTTAAAAAAGGCTAATATTAATTTAATTATACTTGATCTTTGACTCTCTTTCACTTGTGACTAAATAGTAGGTACTAGTATATATTAAATGTGAGGCACGTGGAAGCATTTTGCCAAGATTAGACCTCCATTGTCCTTGACCATGAATGCATTGAGCTGCAAATACAAACCTACTCAGCTCTATCCAACTAATGCCTACAGAAATGGCAAGGGGATTTAAAGCATGTAGTTAAGATCATGTAATGGGATGTAATACCGCAGCATAGCTTTGTAGGGCCATGTTTTACTCAATGTAGGTGGAGTTAATCTGAAATTGTATACTTCTCAAGGGAAAGCATGACATTTAAGGAAATTATGTCTTCCTTTCATTATAATCAATAATGATTTGTAATCAATAAATCATAAGTTTGCCACATTGCTGAAACAATTGCAACAGAATACTGGTCATCAGTAGTCCAATCACACATTTCAACTAGTCCCACCTCCTTGTCCTTTTTTACATTTACCTTTAAACCTCAAAGTATTTAAAGCAGTGTCTTCTCCAAGATCTATTACAGTTCTGGTGAAAGATGAGCCGCCAATTGAGAACATTGCTATTGAGTAAGCGTTTAAGTAAGTGCTATAGCCTTCTGCACCCACTTGTTTGGACCAATTGCCAAACATGGTGGCCAAGAAAAGTTCTTGACTTCACACCAGGAAGGATGTGACTGCTAATGCATGCCAGATGAGGAGACACTAGACTTTCTTTCAAAGCAGCTGCAGCCATTTGTGACATCGGAAAATATTTTATGTGCGACATAGGGGTGTTGCTGCAGGTTTTTAAGTCTAATAGCAGAGGTGAAATGCTTTGATGGTTTCTAATGTCAGATACATAAGTGGTAGGCCATCAATTCCGAATCTAAAAAGTTAGCCTTTAATAAATAAAAGTTTATATGTAGTGCATTCAGTAGCTTTTAAAAGTTATGAGTGTTTAGCTCACTAAAACACTGGCATAAAGTCAGACTAAAGACAAAAACATATGAGAATTTCCTTTTTTTTCATAGGATACACTTAATGTTTGCTGAGCTCTAACTCTAGCTCTAAAAGATTTGAACCGAGGAAATCGCATAACGATCTATTCAAGGCCCAGAAACAGCTCTACATTAAAAGCACTTTTCCTTTTCAATGAGTTCAGCCTGGTGCCTCACTTTGTGTTGTCTAGACATGAGCCTCCATGTGAAGTGGTATAAAGACAGCGCTTGACATTCAGGTATTGTTTTCCATGTTCTCAGGCATTACATCATTCACTCCTAACATGAATTGTATGCGCACTGGCCATGGATAGGGTACAAAGATGAAACTAATTGTAGGACTGACGCCTACTCAGAGCAGCTTTGTCAAAATAAATGGAAGTTGTACAGTCTTCTCAGGTTTCAGTCTCAACTGCCATCATTGTACTGATGAAAGACATGTCATTTTATTTCAACCAAACTTCAGACTCACTTTAGACCACATTACCTTTGTATATATACAGTATCTATATATATACAGTATCTTATTGCTGCAGTTGCAACTATATGGTTGTCGCTAAAGACAACCAATTGAAACACAGCAGTCTGTGATGGGCTTTCATTGCTAATACACTCTGACTCAAACAGTATGTCACCTTTGGCACAAAGCAGCATTATGTAAAACACTTCAAACCCAAAGTGTGTCTGCTAATCAAGCTGTGCATCTCTGCGTGTCTGGAAAACCAGAGGCACAAACCAGGAGAATTTGTGTAATAAGTTCAAGGCAAGTGAGAGGATGGATCAAAAATAATGCAGCCAGTTGAACTGAGACTGTATAATTACCATTCTGTTAACAATTCATGTTTTATCACTGGGCCAATTTTAATGCCAGAAAATGATCTCACATACAAATAAACAAAAGGAGGTTTTAAGTCTTTACACTGTCAAACATGTTGTCATTTATCTCACTGTCAGCCAAAGACTTTTCAATTCATTGTTCTTTTGATAAATATGGTATTGGTTGAAGTGAACTCATGACGTTTTCTCTTTTTATGTCATATACTTGTCCTTCACTCCCTGCTGTCATCCATGCTTGGGTAGTAATAATATACAGGTAGCTGTCAGTGACACCTAGGGGTGAAAAATCATGAATTGCATGTTCTTGACTGAATGCTGAAGCCCCAGACGGTCAAACTCTGGGTGCATGCAAAAGATGCAAGAATGACTGGTTGCCAGTTTATGCCTTGTCTGGCTATTTAGATTAATTTGTAGTTTATATAAATATGAAAGTATTGAAAAAATACAAAATCAATTTACTGCAAACAAAATTATTCTGTTACATTTCTCATGAAGTAAGGCGTATGTTTAATTTGTGTCTTAATGGCTTTCATTTATTTTCCATAGCCAGAGTACAAGTACATCACAGTAAGTGTGTGTGTGCAACCTTTTTCATTTCTATAATGATGGTGTTGTATTTAAAGTTTTATCCACATCCAGTACATGAAAAGCTCAACATATCAGAAATAACTCTCAATATATAACACAAAATCTCTACTATAGAGCCTTAAAATCTAGACTAGTTTAAAAAATGTTTATAGAAAGATGAATGTTCATTTCTCTGAGACAGTGTCTATAAAAACTGCACACTAAGCCTCAGATAGATGGGATGAATTTAAGGGGTTTGGGATTAGATTGTATATGTGTACCTATAAACTGGTATTTATTGCTTCCAAAGGGCAGTAAGTGCTATTTAAAGTTGCTGAAATAGTTGTGCCAAAATAAGGATACAGATGCTGCTTGACAATAACTGTGGATGACAATGTTGTGTATGTATCCTGTCATCCATGTGCAATGTGAGCATGACATTAAAGCTGCAGTTGGTAACTTTTATAAAAAATAACTTTTTGTTATATTTCCTGAAACTTTCACTATATCTTGACAGTAGTACATGAGTCTGGCTCCTCCTTGTGCCCCTATTACCTTTTGCAAGAATCCACTGCGTCTGAATGAAAACAACCATTTAGATCTCATTGGCATAATGAATTCAATTAAATTCAATTAAATTGAGATTGTCTCTATGATGAGGTTACACTCAAAAAAAATGTTTTGGCCACTTATGCATTTTAATTACATAGAAAATTCCCATCCATTGGAATTACATGGCTTTAATATAAATTAACTAACAAACTTAATGCGAAGCAAGTAACAAGATTTATGTAATAATACTAATAAACTCAAAATGACTGCATTCATTTTCTCTGTTGGGTTTGGGCAAGCAAATTGGCTTTATTAATATTGAATGCATAAACCTGACTACTACTACTACACTACTGTGTAGTTGAAGCACATTGAGTTTATTATTACTTTTACATAAATCTTATTATTTGCTTCACATTAAGTTTATTTGTTAATTTATATTAAACCTATGCAATATAAATGGATGAAAATTGAAATGCCTAAGTCCCGCATTTTGGCCCCCCAAAAAATTTTGAGTGTAAGATTACAGAAAATGGATGAATTCAATTCAATTCAATTCAATTCAATTCAATTCAATTCAATTCAATTGTCGACAAAAACAAACTGTACCTTTAAGAAAACGCGTCATCGACCCTGTCTCCTGTCCTCGTGCATGACGTTTCCCCACTCCCGGCATGCACGCTGGAAGTCGAATTATTGCTAATGGCGGGTATTTGTACGGCATATGCGTATTTTAGACTATTGTTTGCTAACTGTACACATTAATATTAAACTAGGCATTTCAAAATAATACTCGGTGTGTTTCGAAGCTTCTTCGAGGATAAACCAAAGGAAGGAGCAGATAAGAAAGCTGGGGCACGCTGTAACTGTTATCATGTGGCCGTTAACTACTGATACAAACTGAAACTGAGCAGGGAGGTAGCGTGTGTTTGAGTTGAGAGGTAGCTGTAATAGCCATGTTAGCTCACTTAAACGTCTGTCTCAGAGACACAACTCCAAAGCTACTGCACAAACAGCTAACTTAATGGGACGGAGGAAGTTTAGCTAGTACAGAAACTTAGCTTTCATTCATTCATTTGACCTTTTTTTTTTTAAATTATTATTACCAATAACTCCACAAGCGGAAATGATTTCCTCTACGTTATCAGTATCGGCGTTGCTGTTACTATTTACTGTGATTCAAGTCGACGGTACCTCGAGACTAAATATACCCAAAGTGTTGCTACCGCTTGCCAGAAGTACAAAGATTAACTTCACGTTGGAAACTACTGAAGGTTGCTACAGATGGTGAGTAGACAAACCCACGAGTGTCATGCTACATATGAGGACACATGGCCAAATATACTGTATGCAATGTGTTGTTGCTAGGAAACCATGTTAAGTTTATATAGATTATCAACTTGCATTTATTAGCTTTTCTTGTGTTCATCCAAGTTTACACTGAAGCTGCAGCTCCACTCAACTTAAAAAGTGTTATTCCACTTCAAATCTTCTTTCTGCGATGAACATAAGGTCAGCATTGTTATTGTGATAAATGAAGAACTATACGGCTATTCTGCTCATAATCTTCCAGGTCGTCCACCAGACCAGAGGTAGCAAGCATCCAGGCTGTGGATGAAGACAGTAGCAGAGGCTGCTCCCGGAGAGCTGTTCTCCAGGCTCTTTCCACCCAGCCCTCCAGACTGACCAGCATTATTCTGGCTGAAGATGTTGGTAAATACACAGATGCATGTATTAATAAACACAAGTGGCTCATTCAAGAATTGTTCCTGTGTGTGTGAGCAAGGAAATGAATATGTGCATAAAAGAAGAACTACAATGGGGAAATTCATTTTTGTCGCTAGGTTGTTACTTTCTTTCACAAAGAGGATGTATAGATGTGGATAGATGTCATAGGGAAAGGCTATTTAGATGAGTTAGGGTTTCAGTACCTTGCTCAAAGGCACATGGCATTGCCAATTTATAGGGTATAGTAGTACACAGTATGTATGTCAAAAATGTGATGCACGGTATCGCGTGAACAGAATAAAAACACGAAATGTGCGCTGTAATTCAAAAAGCTCGAGCAAATCTAAAGTACAGTGTCATTCTGTTGCACAACACTTTTTTTTTTTAAAGTCTTCCTTCCTTGCTTTGCTGTTGTGAAATATTATGTATCATCTGTTGCCTGTGGCATGGTTGGCCAATCATGGATGACAGACAGTTGTGAGCATTTGCTTTGTAATCAGGAAAACCAGACACACACACACACACAGTGCATCTTAATTACTTATTTTAATAAAAAAATAGATAAATAAAAACCAAGTAAGACTATCAGCCACTAAATTTGAATGTGGCTTAAATCGCTGCAGCTGTTCAACCAAACCATAATTTGATATAATCTATTGCTCATGTAAAAGCCCACTTAACAGATTAGAAAAGCCACATTATTTAAATGTAGAGCACTTTGCCAGGAATCAAGTCACTATCTGCCATTTACATATATATATGATAAGGTGTGTGGTTTAGTGAGTGGAGGTAGACAACAAGGACGGCTGCTGTGCCTTTTTAAAATGACTGTTCCTTTATGCAGCATGTACTGTGTATATGATGTTTTATCCCCGCTTCCATTTGCAGTTACCGGACAGGTATTGCGCTGTGACGCTATCGTTGACATCATCAGCGAGATCCAGATTGTGTCGACCACCAGAGAGCTACATCTTGAAGACTCGCCACTGGCACTCAAAATTCACGCACTGGACTCTGAAGGTGACATACTGGCTCATCACAGGATGAAGTGACTCTCATTATAGGCTGCTGGTGATGTTGCTAATTAAATATCCCCTTAAAACTATTACGAAAAATTTGCATAAATACTTATAATATTACTCCACTCTCCTATCGTAATGAGTCCATACCATATTGTTTATTTGCTCCTCTCAAGACTTCTCAGAGTAATGACTGAGCAGGCTTGAAACAGAGGTTTCTTTCCCTCAGGCTGCTGCTGTTCGGTGGCTGTTTGTTCTGTTCGACTGGTTCCATTTAGGGCAGACACTCTTAGTTTAATGAGCTGTGGCTACAGCCTGATTCTTTCTGATGATGACTCTAGGGCCTGATGCTTTGTTTTTGTTTGCTTTGGTTTAAAAGTGTATTTTAGATTCCTCAGATGGAGTAGATTGCAAAAGGACGTCAAGTGTCCTGTAATGAAATGCCTATTTGGTTTTGTTTCAGCTAATTCAACCGTCAAACTCTGCTCAGCATTCCAATATATAAAATATCACATACCAATATGTTTGTAACCTAAAGGAACAGGGTCTGACTCTCTTTTATGTTACAGGAAACACCTTCAGCACCCTTTCAGGTCTAGTGTTTGACTGGACCTTAGTGAAAGATGTAGATGTGAACGGATTCTCTGACTCTTACAATTCATTACGGTAGGCTTTGCTTCATTAATATTCCTCTGTTTGTTAGAAAGTCTGATAGCAAACCCAAAGGAGACAAAATGATCAACCCACATTAATTTGCAAACTTAATCATAAAACCGCTGATGGCATTACCCAGTTGTTTGGCCAGAACAGTTTAATGTTTCAGTTTTACTAATTTCTCTGAAAATGAATCATTCTTTGGTAGCATTTAATTTGTATAGTCCGCCTACTGATAGTCTATAGAGTATTTGTAACATTTAAACAGATTATTAATTGAGATTCAACAATTCAGCTGTGTCACAAATAAAAACTGTTTTCTGATTTTACACCACTCTGGTTAAGGTTTGGTTAGTTTTAGGCACAAACAATATTTTGGTCAGGATATGTTCATGAATCGTCACATATCCTCTGTAGATAATCTGATAAAAACATCTGCAGACAGAGCAAAACAGCTAAAATGTTATCTAGATAAAGTGTTATCAGTTCCTGGGGTGAAATGCAGGGGGCCATATATATAATCTAATATATCTAATCTGTCTCTTTTCTCTCCTCAAGGGTACTTAAGTTCTCTGAGTCCACATACACACCCCCTGGATACATATCTGAAATGGAGCGTGTTGGGAAACAAGGTGATATTATTTTGGTGTCAGGACTGAAAACAGGACATGCAAAGTTGAAGGCCAAAATACAAGAGGCATTGTATAAGGTAAGCTGTTCAAAAGTTTTTGTTTTTTTGTTTGTTTTTTTGACCGTCAACATTCCACTTAATTGTTACATGGACATCCTCAAAGTTTTTCTGGTCTATTTTTAACAGAAAAGGGGAAATCAGAAGAGAAGCTCTGGTTAACTTGTGCACTCTATGCAATGCATCATAAAAATAGCAAAAGCCTACTTGGTAGTAATGACTGCTTCCTGTCTTATAAATAATGTCACAGCAGTAGTGACGGTTGAGTTGCATTTCTGTTTGTGATTATATGTTTTTGAACACTACGACCAGTTTGTTCTAGTTTGTTAAGGCGCGAACCTGAAGCTTTGTTGTTCTGTAACTATGGTATCTGTACCACAGGATGTGGGCGCAGCAGAGGTGAGACTGCTGATTTTGGAGAACATCATGCTGAGTCCTGCACACGATGTCTACTTACTGGCGGGAACTTCTATACGATACAAAGTCCTGAAGATAAGACAGGGCACGATCACAGGTCTGACTCTGTTTAGTGAAGAGTAAAATACATTTTTACTTTTACTGTAGTTACTGATTATCACACTGTATTTATTCCCAGCTGTTCAAGCTTCAGTTTGATACCTAAAATATGAATAAAAATGTGATTTAGTCATTGATGTAACTCACTGTACTCTAGTACAGTAAAGCTAATTTGTGTTTGTGTTGTTTTTGTCCAGAGCTCTCTATGCCCTGTGATCAGTATGAACTGCACCTTCAGAACAGTGTGGTTGGCCCTAATGGAAACCCAGGCGTTGCTGTGGCCAGTCTGGATCAAAGCACCTCCAGAGTTACAGCAATGCAACTAGGACACATCAACGTTGTGCTGGATCATAAGAGTATCCTTGTAACAAATCATACACTCTGCAGTTGTCTGTTATTGTAAGGGTATAATGTCATGTACTTTACTTTAACATGTTCAGAGGAGAATATACAGTCTGGGTATTTGTGTTTTTTCTCTGTGAGCAGAGACTAGCTAACTTACTAGCTGTAAGTTTCGAGCTATTATTGCCAATGAGTGTGTCTGGCTTAATTTCCCTTAATAGCATCTACTCAGGCCTTCGTATGCAAGGAGTGTCTCGCCTCCCCAACAGCACCCTGTATGTGGTTGAACCAGGATACCTAGGTCTGTTTCTTGCTCTTACCATTGAAAACACAATGAAGTTTCTCACTGTTTATAAGATGCAGCTAACCTCTGTTCTCTCTGTAATCTGTTTAGCTTTTAAAATCCGTCCAGGAGAAAGCTGGGTTCTTGAAACAGGCAGAGTGTACGATATCCAAATAGAAGTCTTTGATAAATCCGGCAACAAGATTTATCTCTCTGATGTAAGTATGCTGGAGTAAAATCATTACGTTTTAAAGCATTTAATTGTGTATCTGTGTGGATGTATCGCTTGAGGATGTGATGGTAGTTGTGAAAGTCAGATGGGTATTACTGTAAAATAAATTCTGGATGCATCCCGTGGCTAAAATCAAATATTTCAGAGAGCACAACCTCTGCTTCAGTTATATAAGCAGTCAAAACTGTTTTTCTTGCTTGTTTTTTACACCAATATTTTCTTTATTTGCTCTGTTTTACACATTTGCTTCTATTAGTGGTGGTAACAGGCCTACATTCCAATCATTCGTAGATGATTTTCCAAGTTGATATATAATGGAAAACTGGAAAAACAGGTTTAATCAGATGCAGGCTGAAACACGTGTGACACATTAGAGAAGAGAGATTTAGTGCACGTTGATTCTTCCTTCGCTAGCCTATGACTTTTATTAGCCAATATTTCAAAGCAGTTATGGGGAAAAGGTCACCGTTTAAGTATGAGCAAATCAAAATCCACACACAACATTAAAATTAGTAATAGTTTGAAACCAGACTTCTATCTAGAGTCAAACACATTTTGATTTTTCAGAATGTCCGTATTGACACCGGTTTCCCGCTGAGTACTTCGAAGTCCAGGAGTCTTCTGTGAATGGATCATATCACCGTGTCAAAGCACTCAAGGAAGGCCTGACTCTCATCGATGCTACCCTAAGTGCTGTTGTGGATGAAGTGAGTTTAATTGCAACTCTGACTCTTCTGAGTCTGTATTTCAGCTGGAGTATCATTATGGCATTAACCTTCTGCTCCTCTCCTCCACTTCATCAGAGAGGGCTTGATCATTTCCTGTCTTCTCTGTTTTGTTTCAGACTGGAAAAGTCCATGCACTCGCCAACCCAGTCCACAATGAACAGGATGTAGAAATCTATAACCCTATAGTTCTTAGTCCCAGTATTCTCACATTTCCATGGCAGCCCAAGGTTGGGGCTTATCAGTACACAATAAAGGTAATTATTTCTCTTTAGAATACATGCAAACTTTGTGGTTGAATGCCTTTTTAATCGATTGTAGAGCAGAAGTGTTGAGTATAGGTCACCTTTGTATGAGACAGCATTTGTAGCAATTGCTCTTTATAAAACTATATAAGTTACTTTTTTTTTTTGTCCTTTTACCACCAAGAGGTTCCTTTGCTGTGCTCATTATGACTCTCTCTCTGGTGCTTGTGACAGGCGACAGGAGGGAGTGGAAATTTCAGCTGGTCTTCCTCCAATACAGCTGTCGCCACCGTGACCGTGAAAGGAGTGATGACAACAGTCAGTGACATTGGCGTCAGCATAGTTTATGCTCACGATCTACGCAATCCATTACACTTTGGCCAGATGAAGGTAAGTTGACCTTTTTGAAAGCTGTCATGTTGTGAAGTCGCACACCCATCAATTATCCATATGGAGCACAAATGATAATCCTGATTAACACTACAGTATTTTCTATTGCTTTATTTTTCTTTGAGTAAAGTGTGAAAGTGTCACACCATATTGTCGTAAGAAATAATTAAAATTTCACTAGACAGTGATAGATTATACATTTTTGCTTCAACTATCATATTAACTTGCATATTGAGGCAACTTTTATCAGGTGGTTTGGAGTTTTATTTATTTCAGAAGCCATGCAAACAATTGTCGCAATCAGCTTTTACAGCATTTACAACGTGGACCCTCTTCTCCCATGTTTTGTCCATCACTTTTTCAAACTGGTCCGGCTGACTGCGCATCTGCTGCAGTCAGCAGATGCGCAATCAGCAGATGCGAAGCGGGATGTAATGTTTAATCCAATTGTGCACCTTCATTGTACATCCACTGAAAGTGTTTGTTTTTGCCCTTGGCAGACTCCGATTGTTGTTATTGTTCTTATTTGTGTCTGACACTATGATGAAAATGAAAAAACCCCACAGAGATAGACGTTTGTGTTAAAGTGTAAGATCCCTTTTGATTAACCAGAACCAGCCGTTATAGCGCTCAGCTCAAAGACACCACACCTCAAGTAGTTAGTTTGTTTGTGTATGTCTGATTTTTGGTGTATGTTAAAACATCAGTTACACAAACAAACTACCTGATCAAGGCAGTGACCAGAAACTTCCATGTTCTGCGACGTAAAATTTAACATGAGCATTGTACATTTGTGTGTGCTGTTTTTTCTTGTTGCTGGTTGCTGGTGCTAAAAGGGCGACGCTGAATTGGAAAAGTTGGTATCACATGCAAGAATCAACAACTAGCAGTATTTGTCTGAAAATGTGATGCCGCTGTCAAATATGACCAAATCACATCAGCTACATAATTCATTTTTGTTTCTTTTTGTTTTTGCAAACAAAAACATTCTTGTTTCTTAAAATTTGGGACCTAATTTTCAGTGGCTTATAAA
Source organism: Miichthys miiuy (assembly GCA_036365135.1). Taxonomy (NCBI): domain Eukaryota; kingdom Metazoa; phylum Chordata; class Actinopteri; family Sciaenidae; genus Miichthys; species Miichthys miiuy. Next base: position 11,343,036 of record CM071606.1, on the reverse strand, counting down.
AGTCTGTACTTACACTAATTGTGTAGCCATAAAAGTACATTGCTTGTTATAGCTTGAATCTGTCTGTTTAAATATAATTCCCAGCTCTTAAACTCTCTTTTCTTTTTCAAAACATCCTGTTTCCCTTCAGGTGTATGTTGTTGAGCCCGTGGCCATGGACTTTGCTCCCTGCACAGTAGAGGCCAGGGTGGGCCTGGTTCTGGATCTGCCCCTCAGGATTTTTGGCCTGCTGGAGGAGGAGAATGAACGAGTCATATTGAGTGACTGCTCCCATTTCGACCTGCAAGTTGAGGAGGAGAACTATGGCATCTTTGAACTACAAAATGGTGAGTCCTGCTGATCAGACTGGGTCATATTGTGATGAAACTGATATAATGAACATATTATCCTGTTGTGTAACCGCTGAGTTACTGTCATCACATATTGTGGGTGTTTTCTCTAATGGACACCAGGTCGAGTATATTGAGGTCACTAACTAATGGATGCTCAATGGGACTCATCCATCACTCTGTTTAGTGTTAATCAATATGAGTTATTACCAATCATGACTCTGCATGACCAGTTAATGGCCATTTGAACCAGAGGCAGGCATGAAAGTGTGTTATGGGTTTGGTTTATTTAACAATGCTGGAGTGAGCGTTCATGTGGGGCTTATATGAGGAGGAAGATGTGTAGTAACTACTGTGTAACTGTGTTGAGTCCAGTGGGTCATGTAGTCAGGCACACAGACTGCTTGTGTTCACAGTTACAGTAATAACTGTAATAAAAACTTAAATTATTACAGTAATTTTTCCAATCTGTACAATATCCTATGAAAGCGCTGGTGCAGAAAACTTTTTTAATGAATTCAAAACTTGGAACAATTGCAGTTTCACGTTATGAGAGAAGGAATCAAATAGTGGATGCAAAAATATGTTTTTCAGCAGACACAAATCCGTATTAGTCAGCCACCCAAAGATATTCAAAACAAAACACTGGCAATGGTCTGTGCTTATATGGGTACAACCCTCTAATGAATTTTAAATTTTTTATAGCTTGTCATTACAACATTAGTCTCTTTGAAAGTTCCCATGTTAGCAAGATCTACAGTTTTTCATTTTAGAATCTTGTATTATTAATCAGAACAGTGGCCTGGGACAAATAATAAGACCTCTCTGCACTCCCGCGTGGTTTAGGATAGGATGAAAAATGAGTTCACCTGTGTGAACCATTGTGATTATTTGTACATTGTCATATTGCATTCCTCCTTTTACTTTTTGCTTTCCTCTAAACCACTTTGTCCTGATCCAGAGAGGCTGGCTCCAGGCCAGCACCACTGCAGTGGGGTGAGAGCCAAGGCCTTGGCTTCCGGCTACACCATGCTTACTGTCAGCTACACCCACGGCAACGTTCACCTCAGTGCCAAGATCACCATTGCTGCCTATCTTCCTCTTAAAGTGAGTCCAAAGATTTTGTGCTTTCAGGAACTTGATCGTCATTAGCAGAATTCATATCCAACTGCCTTGAGGGCCATTTTTAGTTGTTTATTTTATAGTATACTATACTTGTTTATTTAATAGTATACTTGCTTTTACTCTCCCTTCAAAGCACCAATTAGATTTTCTCTTCTAACGAAACAAACTCGCTCATGCACGTTCATGCACACGGTCCTCTCGTTTCAATCAAGGCAGAAATGTGATGATCAGAGAGTGTTAAAATGTTCTCCTCCAGGGTTTCTCTTGTGCTCTGTGCATTTTAATTATGCATTATACACTTGCTACACTGATTTGTTTTCTATGCCCGGGCTCCACTACTGCACCAGAATCAACTTGACTTCAACTGTTGTGGTAGACTACTTAATTTAACAGTATGACACATATTATGATGAGGTGACCAAATCTCCTGTCACAAAACAGTTTTGTCAGTCCTGAATCACTGATAGCTGTGGGTTTTTCTGCATACTACACTCAGGTTCAGTCAGTACAGTAACATGCTGCTTTCTGCTTTTAAGGCTTTGTATTTTCTATCATGGGATTGAGTAGTAGTTGTCAAAAATATTGCAGACATTCTTTGTGATGTTTCTTCACTTGTTTTGCCCTAGTAGCTAAAGATTGACCCACTTACCCAATTTTTGCTTTTTTTCCTCTGAAACACTGCAGCTCCAGCTAAGTTCCTCTTAACACTAGAATGACCAAGCAGAGAGATGAATACTTGCTTTTGAATTGAGATATCTCTAATTTTCTTATTACATTTTGGTCTCCCGAATCTGTTCACATATGTATAAAGCATTTCTTCCTTAACTTGTACGTTTCATGATAAAATAATGTTATTTGGCAGGCGATTGACCCTGTATCCGTGGCCGTGGTGACTCTGGGATCATCTAAAGACATGTTGTTTGAGGGCGGGCCACGGCCTTGGGTTTTGGAGCCCTCAAAGTTCTTCTGCAACTTGAGAGCTGAGGATGAGAGCAGTGTGAGCCTTACTCTGACCAGCCCTTCATCTCACACCTACAATCAGCATTGGGTCAGAGCTACCTGCAGGGCCCTGGGAGAGCAGGTAGGATCGACTGAAGACATATTATTTGCCGCAAACTGAATTGTACAGTTAAATTTCATGACTTTTTTTTTCCTGTGCCTTAAAAACAAAATTAAAAAATTTCTAGCTTTATAATCTTCTTGTAGTACTTTGCTATCAGCGTTCAAGAGTTATCATGATGTTATTCTTCAGGTGCTGGAGGTGACAGTGGGAAATGAGGCCAGTCTGACCAATCCTTATCCTGCTGTGGAGCTGGCAGTGGTCAAGTTTGTATGCGCTCCTCCATCTCGCCTCACGCTGGTACCAGTGTATACCAGCCCACAGCTGGACTTGACCTGCCCGCTGCTGCAGCAGAACAAACAAGTGGTATGTATGTGGTCCCTTTCACAGAAGTCAACAGGCTTTTGCAAGTTGTGTTTTTTTTTTTTACCTTTGTCCATGGCTGTTGACACAGCTGCCTTACAAAATAAAACATCAACACATTATGCTGCTTTCCAAAATCTTGAATTATATATTTTCTTTCCATAATTGAAACATGGTGTTTGGAAAATGAATTGATCAAGAACACCTTCTTCTAGGTACCTGTTTCAAATTACCGTAACCCCATTTTGGACTTGGCTGCTTTTGATCAACAAGGACGGAGGTTTGATAACTTCAGCTCTCTGAGCATTTTGTGGGAATCAACCAAGGTGCCAGTGGCCAGTATTGAACCTACTTTGCCGATGGAGCTGCTGTTGTTCAAGGATGCCAACAAACAGATGAAACTTCACGGTAAAAACACTGCGACTTGCCTTAAACCTTTCTTGTCACTTTGTGTTTGATTGTGTTTTTAGGAAAGAGTGAGCTGTTGGCTTAACTTTATTCTTTTGTTCAGACATTTGGAAAGTAATGAGGTAAAAGCTGAAGAGAAACCTCTAACAGGATTTAATCCTAAAACAGCCGAGGCAGACGGGGAAATATCCGTTTACTTATCACCGGGACTACATTTTGTAGTTTCTGTTTTTGCAGATTGGTTATAAATAGTTTGGATAGATGTTTGTGTAATCACTGCTTTTGTTTCTGTGTTTTTGTTCTCATCTTGTGACAGGACGCCGGACAGTGCTTGTCCATCATCAGACGGGCATTGCTGCTATCACAGTGACTACTCTGGGTTACCAGGTTTCACATCTGGCAGCAGCCAAAGTTCCCAGTCCAGTAAGTGATAACAGTGACATGTCAGAAAGATTTCTTTACTTCCTCTTAAAAAGCAGAAGTATTCGAACTTTAAAATATATCAGTGAACTGAACTTTTACAAAATATCACTATAATGTTGTTCTTTTGATCTGTGAACATTTTGTTTCCATTCACCGTGACACTAATTGTTTTTCAACTTTCTCTTGGACAGTATGACCCCCTGACCCCTGTCTCAGCCACTCTGGAGCTCCTGTTGGTTGAAGATGTGAAGATTTCTCCAGCCACAGTGACCATATACAACCACCCAGATGTGCAGGTAAGGGTCAGATTATAAGTGCTGTGGCCTGACATACGTATCACTTCTTATCTCTTTGCTCTCACAAAGGGTGAACACTCACAGACTGCCTTTTTCATCACACCGGTAACAACTCAAGGAACTCAAATGTTAATAATGACTGCGCTAGACACAGTGGAAACATATATCCCTTATTATATCCCCTGTCCTCTTCCCTCAGTGGGCCTCCCTCTCTAATCCTGTGTGGTATAGGAACTTATAGGATAGGATTGCCAGGTGTGGAGGTTAAGTAAAGTCTAGTGACCTGTGAACGAGGATCTTAAAGAGTCACTGTGGTCAGAGATCCCCTTTGATGTCACACGCAAGGCAAGCTGGCTGTCAGAAAAACATGACAGTGAACTAGGATGGATTCCTGAAGTGTCGCACAGTATATAATCATCTAATCGTTTTCAGCACTTTCACCAGGCATTGATTGGATTCTGTTTTTCAGGCAAACCTGGCCCTGCAAGAAGGTTCGGGTTATTTTTTTGTCAATACCAGTGTCAAAGGGTTAGTGGATGTGGTATTCCAGGAGGCCAAAAGAACAGTTCAGGTAAGAAGTACCATCTGTATTTGTGATAGGATGAGTTCATGGCAGTACATACTATATAATTTTCAAGAAATCCATACTGTTACTGAAAACATCACTTTGATTTGACGTGTGTGTGCCCAGGTTTCTCCTGTCCACCCAGGGGAGGTGAAGTTGATGGTTCATGACCTTTGTCTGGCGTTCCAAGCACCTGCCACAGCCACAGTGCATGTTTCTGACATACTGGAGGTTTATGTGCGAGTGGTTGACAAGGTCAGTTTCCACCCACAGACACAGCTTGACTTGATGATCCATTTTATCAGCGCCACACATTCCTGAAATACCTCAATGACGTCTTAGCACTACATATCATTTTCCTGTTTGAGCACTTTCCTTCCCAATTTCCACTTCGCCTGTCTTGAATTAGCATCATTAGGTTTGTCCTGCCTGTGAACCAAAATGATGATTTCCCTGATGATGTATCATTAATCCGTATTACAGGTGGAGATTGGCAAGTCTGTGAGAGCTTATGTCAGAGTCCTGGATTCTAATAAGAAGCCCTTCCCTGCCAGCAATTTCCAATTCATGAATCTTAAGCTAAAGGCAGCTTCTGCAATAGTTTCTCTAAAGTAAGTAATTGTAGTAGTAAGTAGTATTTGTTGTTTATGTTGAGGCTTGCTAAGCCTTCATGTAAATTTCTGAATGCTTTTTTTGCAGACCGTTAGCAGAGGCAGCAGAAAATGATACAGCTGTTTTCCTGGTGAAAGGTGCCTCTATTGGTCAGACTACTCTGTCAGCTGTTGTTGTGGATAAAGATGGGAGAAAAATTACATCTGCACCTCAGCAAATTGAGGTATAGTTTTTATGCAAATTTCTAAAATGTCAGTTCAGATTTTGCCCCCTTTGTATATTGTGTTTTAACTTTTCTTTTGGCTTCTAGGTATTTCCACCGTTCAAACTCATCCCAAGGAAAATGACTTTGTTAATTGGAGCTATGATGCAGGTATGTATATATAATCTATTATATTGATGCTTAAGCTTTGCCTGGAAACAGCTGGCCTTTAGTTTATATTACCAGAAGAGTCCATCTCGCCCTCAGTTTGTCTTCCAAAAGAGCCCTCTGCCAGGACTCTTCTGCAAGATGACGTTAGACTAATTGCTTTTGGTTTAAACATCCAGCTCGCCTTTCATTTGCCTCAACTCCTGCTTTAATTAGAAAGCATTTAACATTCATCCAAGAGTCTTCCTAATTGCCTAACATTAAACTCAATAATACACATGCTCTGCATATTATTTGTTTTGGATCTACTTTTCTAAGTAGTTTAATACACAAAGGATAATGGCTTTCAGCAAATTATGATTGGACCTTGCATTGATGAAAGCTATTGACTAAACTGTAAGTGTTGTCAAGATCATATTTCATGTGATTCATGTTCTTTTCCTGTTTTCCTCTTTTGCTCCGCCTCCTTTTCATTCCTGCTGTCATTTATAGATCACATCTGAGGGTGGCCCTCAGCCTCAGTCCAATATCCTTTTCTCTATTGCCAACGAGAAAATAGCTTCTGTCAATGGCATGGGGCACGTCAGAGGTGTTACCATCGGTAATGTCACTGTGACTGGCCTGGTCCAAGCTGTTGATGCCGAGACTGGGAAGCTAGTCGTTGTGTCTCAGGTAAATATATAAAGATGATCTTAATTCACATATGGCCACTTAGATTTTACAGATGAAAAGCTCGTCCCTCTTGTGTCTTCAGGATCAAGTAGAAGTTGAGGTTGTGCAACTGACGGCCATCCGGATCAGAGCACCTATCACAAGAATGAAGACAGGAGCACAGGTATTATTATTTTAAAATCATAAAATTATCCAACATATAAACATTACTGCTTACAGTAGCAGAAAAAAATGAATTCAGTACTCTCTATGGGTAATATTGTACTCACTGACCACTGATCTCCTTTCCTTTTCTAGATGCCTGTGTATGTAATGGGTCTGACCAGTAGTCAAACACCCTTCTCCTTTGGAAATGCTATACCTTATCTCACTTTCCACTGGTCCACCACCAAGAGAGATATTCTGGATGTTGAGCCAAGACACACTGAGGTACACTTCAATCAGGATGTTTGTTTTTGCACTTGCTATCACATGCAGTTTCTTCCTAAATACCATTACTATTTTTGGGTCTTGTTGTCCCTTCAAATCTTTTATCAGACTAGCTTAAAAAGTTGTCCCTGTATTACAGTATGATTAAAAAAACAGCATCTGCCTTTTCTCTGTTTCCTTGTCAGCCTCTGCCCTGTCTCTGCTTCCTCATCACTGTCGTCTTTTTATTTGATTAGCTGCTGCTATTTTTGCTGTTCTCATAATGGTGCCTGTCTCCTTCAGGGTAATGTGGAGCTCCAGTCAGAGAACAACTTTGGCATGAGGGTGACTGGAAAAACGAGAGGGCGGACAGGGCTGAAGGTGGTGCTCAAAGTTACTGACCCTAATGCCGGGCAGCTAGTGGGGAATCTGCAGGAACTCACAGATGAGATCCAGATCCAGGTACTGCACTGTGGCTAGAGCGATGCCGTCAACATCATATCTGAGCACTTGTAAATACTTAGATCACTAAGACCATTTTTATAGACTAATTTGCTTATCATTGCCAAGTCTCCCTGCTGCTTCTTCATAAAAGAGAAAGCTGGCATTTAACACAGCAGAGCACTGAAGTTTCTGAATCTTGGAATAAGTGATAAGACTGCAGATTAGTCCGAGCTGAATGTATTCAGCCTCAAACTGCATCAAGCTATGACATGTCACTAGTGCTGAAACATCAAAGAATGATTAAAGCCCTCTAATAATTGGAGTTTCAACATTTTTTTTTCTTTGATCAAGGTCTATGACAAGCTGCACATGCTTAATCCAGAAGTACAGGCTGAGGAGTTACTGATGGCTCCGAATTCAGCCCTCAAACTCCAAACAAACAGGTGAGTCACAAGCGCTTGCACGCTGCAAACGTCTGGATTTCTCCCAACAACTTTCACTGCACAATACAGAATGACAGAAACGTGTACGGGACATCAGATAAAACCTGATGTGATTGTGTTTCTCTCTTTCTAATAGGGATGGTGTGGGTGCACTCTCTTACCGGATGCTGGATTGCCCTGACCAGGTCGTTATCGCTCAAGTGGATGATAAGGGCTTCCTCTTCTCTGGCTCCCTCACTGGCATCTCCTCTCTGCTGATCACCTCGCAGGAGACCTTTGGTGTCAATCAAACTCTCATCCTTGCTGTGAAGGTCAGTTTGAGAGCTACTGCATGGAAATTGTTTCACATCATTGGGTTTTAAACGCAGTATCCTCTGGATATTAACAGTGAAAAACATCTCATCTGACCTCTTTCCTGGAGTGATTATATAAGCTCAGCTTATGTTTGAAATTACCAAATGATCCAGTTTAATTAGAATAAATTAAACACTAAATTATGATACAGTGGTTTGTGATCAGAAAATACAACATGCACTATAGAGCTAAATAATTGTGCCTCCCAGAGGGCAGATTTTTGTTACTTTAAGCCACTTGTCTTAATAGGAGGTTTTGGCATCTAATGCACAACTAGACAATGTTTTGTTTGTTGTTATTTATAATAATATTTTTTGTTCATTTTAGTTCTCTATAGAAAAAGCATGGCTATAAAGCTGGTATGGCTATAAAGCTTAAAGAGGTGATGTTTTTCTGTTTGCATTTTGCACCCAAATCTAGGAAGTAATGATTAAATGTGACACTGCAGTTTTTTTTCCATATGTTGGGCCCAAGCAAGACAAAGGGATGTTCTGACATAAAAAAGTCATCGTATCAAATAGTACTTGCCACTCACGAATCACATATCACGTGATCATGAATAGTAGTACTGACCCTCGAAATATCACTTGACACTGTCCCTGGAGTTACTGAGTTTGCTTCTTCCCTTCGTTCCTCAGGTGGTGCCTGTTTCCTACGTGCGCTTCAGTACCAGTCCGGTCCTCTACACCCACAACAGAGAGAGCCTAAGAGCCTTCCCCCTGGGCACAGTGCTCACCTTTAATGTTCACTTTCATGCCAGCACTGGAGAGCCCCTTCACAGCTCCAACTCCCATGTTACATTTTCCACAAACAGGTCTGTCACCACACAATCTATAGGCTCTTTAACACAGTATGTTTGGCTATCAGTAAGTGACATAATTCATAAAATTTATGAGTGAAACATGACTTCTAGACAGGCAGAGGAGGGAGGAGGGTATGCTTTATAGTTTATTTAGTTCCCCAAAGTTTTTATGATATTGATCCAAAACACTAACAGTATTTTCTCTACTTTGCCAGATAATACATTATACCATTCCTCTTTGTTCAGACTGTGTACATTAATAACTGTACAGCACAACCAGAGTAGTTGAGGTCATGGCAGAGTTTAGTGGCAGGCTGAGGCTGGAGTTCACAACATTAATTTACAGGGCTGTTCCTTCAGCCTCATTTCAGATGGAGTTGTTTCCACCTGAGTGAGTGAGCTAAATTAATGGGAGTGTTGGGCAGGGAGGAGCACCACTGCCCTCCCAATGAGGGACTCCCTCATCTGTCTGCACAATAAATTGATTCTATTACCTTGTTCTCCAGGTGCTGACAGACAATTTTAGGGGAAAAGTATCAAAATCAGAGTCGTAAAGGACTGATAGTCTTGGGATTAAGGGAGCTGGTCTGTGATTAGATTCCATTGAGTCTCCAGAGAGCCAATTGGATTTTACTGGTGTCTGAGGTAGGAACAGTTTGGCCCTCTTACAGAACATATGCTTTGGAGATGGAGGCAAAAAGGAAGACATTTTTTCAGGCAAAAATGAGAAATAAAATTGGATGTAGAACTACTATAGAAGAAAGTGCAAGCAAACCACTCAATAGTTTTGCCAAGAGTGTCTCATAGTGTTGGCCCAAGTTTGCCATGTCCCCTAGTAACAAAGACAATGGCAGTTATGTACAATTTAGTTAGTAATGGGGTGGATTACAGCGATTACAACTTTCTATCAACCCATATTTGACTTCTGTTAATGAATTATATTAAAGGGTAGATTCACAACTCAAATCTGTCTTAAAGTAATATGGTACGTTGATTGTACGTTGAAACATTTTTCAGTTGTAATTGTCCTTACTCTCTAACTAACATGATTTAAATATAAGTGACGGGGACAGAATTTGCAGTTCAGTTAAAGCTAATGAGCCTGCAGCAGTCTGAAACAAATGAAGTGTGTAGCTTCCAAAGTTACAGTGTTTAAGTCCAAAGTTATTGTTTCCCCAGACAATGTTTCAGTGCTGAGCTGTGATGGAGGATACATAGAAAACCGTTGATTCAGGGTGCACTACAAAGTGTTTTGTAATAGCTGTTTTTGTCTTCCTACATACATTTCTTGTTTAAAATAAAAGTGCTTCTTTTGATAGAATAGTACCTCCTTATTATTCATAAAATCAAAAAACAACAACAAAAAAAAGTAGTGATAGAAAAAGACAAAGAATGACATTCTGAAGTTCTTTTTGGTAGCAGCAATTAGAAATTAGTTATGTTTAGTTGTGAATAGTGATTAATCCACAATTGAGCCTGTACCTCTGTGTTCTGTCCTGCAGGGATGACCTGGTGCAGGTGGGGGTCGGGCCCAGTAATCACACTCTGACCGTGAGGACCATCAATGTAGGCCTCACTCTCCTCGCAGTGTGGGACAATGAAAACGTGGGTGTGGCCGACTATGTTCCAATACCTGTAGAGCGTGCCATCCACCCACATGAAGCCCACAGACTGGTGGTGGGAGATGTGGTCTGTTTCAGTGCCCACTTAACCAGCCCAGATGGTGAGAGAACTAGATGTTCACATGTACTGTATTGTTTATATGTATAACTGATCAGAAACGGGAAGAACTTTTTGGAAAATTAATTAAAAAGATGGTACTCTAATGATGACATAATATGGTTATGTATTATCTGCTCTGGTGCTTTCTAACTCTCTTCAGTTAAATGTTTATTGTATTTGTTCTCTGTGATTTAAGTGAAATTAGAATCATCTTTCTGGCTCTGTGTTTTATTAAATGTACTTAAGCCATAAAGTAACTATTTATCTTAAGACCTTTTGAATTATAGTCCTTCTCTTGGCTGAGGATTTTGCATATTATAAGCCGTTTTAGTTTAAAGTGTAAATGTTTTTTTTTTAAAGTTGGACATTATCTTCCCTTCTCTGCAGGCGTTCATGGTACTTGGAGCTCCTCTGCTAATGGCGTCCTTCAGGTGGACCCTAAAAGTGGTGCGGCAGTGGCCAGAGACTCTGGGACTGTTACTGTATACTACGAGATACCTGGTATTTTAAAAACGTACACGGAGGTATGTTATCAGTAGGTTGGTAGCTACTATCCTAGCTGCAATGCTTCACTGACAGACTGTGTGGTGTGTACGCTGATATATCGTTTCCCTTGTAGTCATCACTGTGATGAATGAGCTACAAGAATCCAGTTCTGAGTGTTGTAATTATGCAAACAGCACGCCTCTCTGGTCTCTTCATTTCTACTCTCGGCATCTTTATTCTCCAGAGGTTTTGATCTTCTCTGCCTGGGCATCATACTGTATCAGTGCCTTCAGCAATATATCATCACGAGAATAAGAGCACAACAGGTGTATAGTGTATCCATCATCACCTTTTAGTACCCAACAGTGGTATTGTCATGCACACACACACGAGGTGTGTGTGTGCATGACAATACCACTGTTGACATTCTCATACATGGTAGCGGGTGGCAAGGATTAATTGGCCGTGTCTCAGAGTGTCACTATACTCTATCTAGTCATGCTCGTGAGCTGAATGTAACCTGCAATTTTCTATGAGCATTTCCTATTAGAACAAGAATTGATGACATTTGGCGTGAGGCATTTATCTCAAAACAGAAAGATGCTCAAAACTAAATGGACAGAATGAAGACGTTGACAGAGGTAGCAGTAATGTTGTATTAAACACTCAGTTGTGTTTTAATTAGTTTTGTTTCACTGACAGTCCAGTCTGATCGATGTGAACAATTAGTTGTGGATGTAAATTATAATGTGATTATTCCAAGCACACACCCGAATCTCCTGAGGATTTATTAGCTGTTTTCTTTCTCTGTGGTTCTGTAGGTAGTTGTTGAAGCATCTATGAGGACAGCAGCTATGGCGCAGGCTACACCTGTCAGGAACGGCAAGGAAACAAAGGTCCTACTCACCACCAGAGAGAGAGGAACCAACCTCATTGGTACTGAACTGACTCGGTTTTAGTAAAGCATTAATTAAAAGGATAGTTAAACAATTTGGGAAATGCACTTCATTCCCTTTCTTGCTAAGAATGTATGGTAAATATGAAAAAAGAGTCCAGTGGTAAGAAAATCCACCTGCCAGCACCTCTAAAGCTCACTAGTTAAGGTGTATCTTCTTTGTTTAATCTGTACAAAAACCATAGTGTAATATCATCAATTTGCTCTTTTAATGATGGTTATGTGCTGGACTATGTTTCAACCATGGTCTGTAATTTTCTCGTGTCTGCTGGTTGACTGGCAACTGCTCAGAGCCGAGGACGAGTCTTGACACACAAATCCCTTTAAAAGCAGTGAAGCGTTGTTTTTACACTACAGATTAAACAAAATGGTACAAAGTTATGATTGGTGAGCTTTAGAGGATTTTGTCACCTTTGGACAGAGCCGAGCGAGTCTCGTCTAGTTAAACTACCCAGCTGCTGGCTGCAGCTGTCTATTTTACAGACAGATAGGAGAGAGGTATCAGTCCTCTCTAACTCTCCACCAGAAAACAAATAAGTGCATTTCCCTAAATGTCAAACTTTTACTTGAAGTCCCCGTTCTCATTTGTAACTGCCCTACCGAAAAATGAAAGGCTTATTAAAAATCATTGAGTTAATGGTAATATAATTTATTTTATTTAATAACAAAGTGTATTTCAGGTTTGTGTAATGAAGCTCAAAGATGTTGTATCTGATGCCAGTGTGCTCTACCCTGCAGGAACTTGTTCCTCAGCTCAGACTGAAGCTATTTCTCAGCTGCAGCCTGAAACTTCTGTCAGTTGCCATCTCAGCTTTACCAGTGATGCTATTGACTTCCCCGCTAATGATGTCTTCAAAACACACACCGGCTTTGACTCCAGCATTGGTAAGGATGATCTGAATTCAGACCATCACCTTCACGTCAAAGAAGCAGTACATGCAGGCTGTGAGCGTTTTGACAGTGTTGAATCATATCAGTTCATTTAATTTAAATTATTTCTTTCGGTGTTCTCTCAAACCAATAACTAAGGGAAGGGCTAATTAAGACTGAATCAGGTTCTGCAGCGAAGGTTTCCCTTTCGTTTGAGTGGTGGTACTCAGGTGAAACTGCTCCACAGTCAGCTTGAAATGTCACTGAAAGCAGGGCCATTCAGGTGGAGCTCATGGACTAAACTACACTACTCTCTGTCCTCGCTTGGTTTATTTCCTGTACCTGGCTTCTACATTTGTGTCCGGCTCGCAGTCTATGCTGCAAAATAGTGATACAAAGATACTTGATTTGCAAAACATTTTTTTTTTTTTGAGAGAGGGATAGAGACCACATAGACGGTGAATGGAGAAAGTAGGGGCGCCGATAGCTGCTTGTGGTTATGTTCAGTTCATCACAAATATACACCCGCCCGCACAGCCCTGTAGCTGAGGCCTGATGTGGTCTGAATACGGCCTAACTGTCCACACTACAGTCCATACTTTACTTAGAAGCATTCCAGATTTCCTTAAACCCAACCCAGGGACACTAATATGCGTATGCTCTGCACGACTGGTGGGAAAATACTGTTTACAAGGCCATAATCAATACCTCCTTTGCTCCTGGGCTGAATTTAGCAGGGACTATAAAAGGTGTCCAGGTGATGTATTGAACTGCGGAGAGTCCCTGTTGCTTGAAAGCACTGGTCTAATTATGTTTGGGGTTTGGGACTTCACCCCAGTTGTTTGCTTATCTCGGAGGGGATCCACTGTATGTGTACAAGGCTGTAACCACTCAGCTGAATCCCACTGAGGTCGTAATGATTGTGAAATGACCCTCCCTGACAAATTCACAGATTAGAACTGAGTGAGGACATATTTTGCTTTTTTACGTACGGATCGTGCACCTTATTGTGTCCACGCTGACACTAGGGATCGCACACTGTGACAGCCATAGTAATTTATCGTCCCAAATGCACCCATCAATAATTTATCGCTTTTACCTCTGTGAATTCTCGCCACAGGCCTCTACACATGTTCCATGACCTTGCAGCCAATGACTGACCAACAGACCCGTGTGCTCAGCATGTCCATGACCAACCTGCTGGTGAGGGCAGTCCTGGAGGGCAGCGCCTTCTCTGGGGAACAAGTCAGCGCAGTGCTGCCCATAGAGCCAGGCCTCTACTCTGACCAGACTGAACTGCTGCTCTCAAACCTGCACCCATCAGCTGAGCTCACCATTTATGGCCCGACAGCAGCCCTGTCCAACATGGAGGTCAGACAAAACAAAACCTCTATTGAAATGTGCCATTGTTACATTTTTACAGTCAGTAGGACCCTTTGTTTAAATGAACTAAACAAAGCATACATGTACTGTATGTGACATGTTTCTATGTCTTTCAGGTGGTGTCTACTTCTTCCAGCATTGCTGTCCAAGAGAAGGAAGTACACCACGGCTTCCCTGGTTTTTCAAAGTACACCGTTAGTGCAGTGGACCCTCAAGCAGCGGTCTCTGCTTCTATTTCCATAAGCAGCACTTCCTGCAGCCAGGCTCTCGTCATCCCAGTCACTTTGATTCACGTGGCTGATCCTAACGCAGCCATGCAAGGTCAGTGCAAATGACATGTCAGTGTGCCTCAAGCCTCAAGGTCAAGTTGCTTAAAGCGAACTTTATGTGTGAGGTCACAGGAAAGCAGGCATGTCCTTTCAAAACATCAAGTTTGAGCAAAATTGAACTTGCAATGAATTTGAATCAATTTAAATGCATTTCACGCAGTCTAATCCTTTTTTTTGTTTGTTTTGTTTTGTTTTTTTTGGTTTTTTTACATTTACTGAGGACAACAGGGCATAATATTTTTCACCAAAAGGTCATCTGTGTGATATTTAGGGGGCTCTATTAACAGAATATATCACAAATGTAATATAATATTCATGAATATCTCATTAGCACCCCCCCCTCCAGTAGCCCAGAATTATCCCTCATAACTAATATTTGTTAGCCATTTATCTCACCCACCGCTCGCTCTCCCGCAGCTGCTGCTCCGGTTGACATTCAGGGGGGGCACTCCCTGCACAGCTTCATAAACTGCTACCAGATGATGTTCTTCACCCTGTTTGCTCTGCTGGCTGGTACAGCTATCGTCATCATCGGTGGGTCATCTCATTTCTATTCTTGTTTCTAGCTTCATCTTGTCGTTTGTTGTAATGGAATTACACAATTTGATTCTGGTTTGTTGGGAAGTAGTTTTTTTACTTTCATAGTTTTCACTCATTTTAATACGACAGATTATATAATAACCAAGACGAGCTTTTTAAACATCGTGATGATGTCTTTTTAAATTGTTTTTATCCTGCAGTCCTCCACAATGTGTTCTCGCCGAGGGAACCAGCCTATCGAATCTCGAAGTTACAGCCACTGAATTTCGGTAGGACACAATCACTGAATTATTAAGTAAATAAAGACTAAAACATACATTCAAAGGGATGTAACGCTAAATGTCAGTCCTCGAGCTCCATCTTGCTTTTGGTTTTAAATGAGTAAAGAGCAGTGTGTTCACCTTAAATCTGTGATGCCGCTAGGCTGTAAAACTCCGCTGAGAATTAATTAGAAAGATAGAAGAGGTTCTGACAGCATCCAGGACAATTTTCTGACGTCAGTAATATGGATTTTTCAGAAGAAATGCCACCTCACCCATTCTAAATTAAAGCTTATTTAACCTAGGAAAAAAAAAGGATTGAATCTCTCCTTAAGTCTATAATTTATTGCGGATGATGCTGAAAGAGGTGTTTGATGTCACAGTTTATAACCCATGCCCTGGCTACTGCAGGATGTGTAGCAGTGATTTATACAAGTTCTAAACACTAATTAGGCTGTTCATTTGTGATTTTGAAGTCAAGTGGCATTTCCTTTTAAGTTTTGCCATATTTAGTTTAACTTAAAGTTCTATCAACTGATTTGCTGTAATATTTCCTGTCCAAAGGTCTTTAGAAGCCTTATTTACTCATTGTATTTGGCTCTTTTTCAGGTTCAGAGTCTCCAGACAGGAATTCCTTCAACACTGGTATACATGGGTCGGACATAAAGATCAAGCACAGTCCCAGTCCCAGGTCACGTCTCTATTCTCCAGGCTACACGTCCTGATAAAGCTCTCTGTCTGGTCTCTGTTCTTTAAAAGAAGAACGCCACAGGCCATTAATGCATATTGAATGTGCCTCTGTCCCTCAGTATGAATGATG
Organism: Miichthys miiuy; assembly: GCA_036365135.1. NCBI lineage: Eukaryota > Metazoa > Chordata > Actinopteri > Sciaenidae > Miichthys > Miichthys miiuy. The sequence continues at coordinate 11,326,997 of CM071606.1, read as the reverse complement.
GAGGATGTAACTGTAAAATCTCAGTTTCCTTCAGTTGTCTTTACATGTTGGTACAGATGAAAAAAAGTTTTCCGGCTACAGATCAGTTAAAGAGCTGCTCGCTGATAACAGGGCTATTTTTTCTTTGTGTGAATGTTTTTGCGTGTGGAAACAGTTTATATATCTATATATACAGTATATGTCTTCTTTTGCCATGGTAACCGTTTTTATACAAAACCACTCTGTTATCGACTGACATCTTTTGAAGTGTGCTTAAAGAAGCAGATCACTAGTTTGTGCTTAATACAGTATGTTGTTTTTTTGTATTTGCTCTTTACTTGTGTGCTACTTATCATATTCAGCTTGTGAAATTGAATAACTCAGGATAAACCGTTTTCTTGTATGACAAAAGGCAAACATTAACTTATGAGTGGAACATGTCCTTTTGTTATGTTGTAGCATATGCATTTTGTGAAAATGCTGTCCACTGAAACCGTCCGTAGGTGAAAAACCCTTCAAATGTGCAGAATCCTAAAAAGTCGGTTCATTTCCGTTTTGGGGCATTTTTGGAACTTAACTCCATTATTTAACAAGACGTTTTTGAGCCATAATACATGCAGCTCTTTCTTATTCATTAATGTGAAACAGTTAACTAATGTGAACCACCATTCAGTTTTCATCCAGGTGTTGATTTAGTGCAAAAGCAATCAAATGTGACCTGTTGTTATAGTTTCTGAAAATGTACCGATCTGTTTTTCTGACCACATTACTGGGTTGAGATTGCTGTAACACACTGTTTGAATTACCGGGGGTTTAAGAGTGTGACTTTGTTTTAAATGAGATATTTTTGTATTTGAAATGACAAAATGTTGACAAGGAATCGTATTTATGTTAGCTAGTGAAATCCAGTTTTACTGTATGAGTATGTGTGACGATCGGATGACTCCGGTGATGTTTTTTGCGTTTAAGATTCATAGTCATGCCTTACAATCGTATCTGAACAGCTTTCGGCACATAATACACACAACTTTGTTTGCTTATGTGAATATGCTTTTGCCTTTGCTAATTAAAGCTTTTATTTTTCACGTTCACGTTTGGCCTCGTGATTATTCATCGAAATCTACTTTGCAGTGAGTAGTTTACTTTTGCATCTACTCACACAGAACAGTCATACAGAAAGCATCTTTTCTTCGACACCTGTATTTCTTCTTAGAAATACAGGTGTAGATCCAGTCTGAACTAAAGACTGTAGCTTCTCTTCCACCTGCAACACAGATTCTGTCACTCACACCCACTCAACCCAGCCTATGAATTCATTTTTTGCATCAGTGCTGTTTTATTTATCTGTTCTTTTATACATATTGTTTCCCTCCATCTTGCATTTTTACGACATCTGCCTTTCCCTAATAAATATTAATGTTGGCCCACATTTGTTGGTTTTCACAGTTTAAATGGTTTCGTTGTCTTAAGCACTAGCTCTTTATCTGGTTTGTTGTGTATATGTAAAACTCATTGATTTGCAGCACAATAAATATAATTACTAATGCAAGGAAAGTACTGAATATTAATATTAAGTTCCTCATTATAGAAACTGGTGGATTTGTGAGTGGGCAAAAGATAAATTTGTATTTATCCCAAAGCCTGTGCACTGACTCACCACACTCTTTGTTCTATTGTGCACACAAACTGCAGGGATTAGGAGGGCGTCTTTCTCTCTGGCTCCCCGAGGATGTATAAAGGTCTGCAACCGCTGTTCAAATATCTCCCATCTGTTTGTGACACTGCTCTGGACTGCTGTAGTGGGTCCTAGTCAGCTGGCTCATTTGTACGTCCGCCGCATGTCAACAACTGCCACACAATCTCAAGTAGGTGAGTTAGACTAGACTGTGCACCACAGAATGATTTGTGAAGCAGCAGCATCATCGGTTGTGATAAACTTTAGGACTGCAACCACCTGACTGGCTTAAATGGATTTTCAGTGAATAATTTATTGTCGGTGTGAATGTTTTTTAGGGCTGCTACTAATGATTGTTTTTATTATGGATTAATGAGTGGATTATTTTTTTTTTTTAGATTTATCGATTAATTGCTTAGTCTGTGAAGTGTCCATAAATGTTGAAAAATGCCCACCACAGTGTCTCAGGGCTCAAAATAATGGCTTAAAATAGCTTGTTTTGTTTCACCAAAAGTAAAAAAAAACAGATAGATAGATACAGATATTCGATGTACATTGATATATGGTAAAGAAAAGCAGAACATTTTGCACAATTAAGAAGCCAAAACTCCAGAGCATTTGGCATTTGTAAACATTTCACCTCTGGTGTTATTGCTACATGAGGCTAATTAGAGGAGTCTGAGGAAATTATGTTTCCAGACACATAAAACCCATAAATAAGCAATGCTGCATATGAGATATAATCCAGAGTGGGACATATACGGCACCAAGTATAGTTTTTGCATTATTTCCCACATGCTCCTTATTTCTCCGAGGAGGTGTTAGGCAGACAGAACCTCAACTCATGCCTGAGAGGTGTTTATAAGGCAGCTCAGGAAGAGCAGCTGTGTAGCTCAGACTATGGCCGCAACAGGAGCTCAAGGGTATTCTTGGTGTTGATGTTGGTGTCCTTAGGAGAAGAAAACATGTTAACTGGTGTGTTATGTTGTGTAAGGAAACGCACACCAACTCTCCACTTCAGCAGCTGCTTTTTTAGGAGACAACGCAGCAGCAAAAACAGCGGCACTAGTTTTGATTTACTGTCTGCTTCGGTTTGAGAATGTGATGAAATTCAAAATTGGAAATGACCGTTTTTAAATTACTCCCATCAAATGATAGCAGCATGTGGGTTTTAGACGTGACCGTACAGTATATCTATAGCTCATTTAGGCAGTCATCCGTGTTAAGCTAAAATGACACTCAATTTATTCTCACCATTAAGACACACGGGCTGCATAAACCCCACCTGTCAGCCTGTCGAGCTGTGAACCATCTTGCTGTGTCCTGGGCAAAAAGGAAAAAAAAAAAACACCACCGTTCCGGGTGGCTTACTGTGCTGTCAGTGGAGGGGATAAATGAAGTGGGCATTGAATGAGGCCTGACAAGAATGGTAAGGTTGCTTCCACAACAGGATGACCAGGACAGTGTGTTAAGGTCTGCCTCGGAAAGCAGTCTCTATATGAGGGAAGTGAAAGATTGCTGTTTTGTGCCCACTGAAAATTTGTACAGTTTTGGACATTTCTAACTCAGTTGGACTGGATTTAATAGCAGATATTTAAGCATTTCCCTTGCTTGTGTATGTTTGAGTGGTTGATTGGAAAAAAAGGTGGCAGTATGAAGGAAGAAGGGCTGGAGTTTATGTTGCACAATTCACATAAAAGTGACAGAATTGTCAATGCAAACCCAATCAAGCAACCTTTATGTTCTTGCTGTTTTGATTTGTTGCAGGAGCACCACCGAGGAAACTCCCTAACCTATTTGGTTTTGGTATTTATGACTTTAATTATGTATAATATGTATATCAGAAAACTGAGCAAATTACTTTATTGCCTACAATGTTCCCCTCTTGTGTGCCAGCTGAGATCCATCACACAGATGCACATCTATACAATATGAGGTGGATGCGGGGCTCAGCAAAGAGTATTTGGCGTACTCTGAAAAAAAAAAAAAAGATATTTTCCACTCTGCTGGTTAAATGATTGGGGCCTTTCCTCCATCACAGCTGGCAAATGTTTTGTAGGGCTAAAGTAAGAGCGCTTCCGAGAGGCTTTGCCTCAGTGCAAATAATACGAGTGAGTTCACAAAATAAATCTGTCCGGCTGGCACCCGCACTGGCAACCGACATATGACCTATGGTCAGCCAAAGGAAGAAAGCAGGGAGCCCGTGAGCATAATAAGGACAAGCGGTATGTTTTGAAGTGGTTAATATCCAGTGGTTGCTGGCATTCTTCATCCACAAGTCATGAGTTCCAGGACTTCCAAAACCCCTAAGAGCTGCTATAAGTTGTATGACGGATGGAGCCGCACGGTTTGATAGTGTAATTGTGGATAAGAAAATATAAATGTATCAGATTTAGGTTTAGAGGAATATGATTTTACGGTGTGATTTTTTTGTTTGTGGTATTCTTTTTGTCCTTCTTTTTTAGATTTTTGGCTTTCAAACACAGGGTCATCTGAGGAACAACAGCACCAGAGCTGAAAAGAGATTCAACGTCTCACTGAAGGACACTTTAACAAGTCTAATATGTGCTGTAACGCACTGATATGAATGTAAACCTTCTAGCTGCATGATGGTCTGCTTTCCCTTCTGGACACTGCTTGTAGAACGTGGCAGTTTTGTTGTGTGAAGGGCCCACGACAGTCATATTTACCTGATTATGGTATTTGCTGTTTCCGTGAGGGTATATCCCGTTAGAATTGAAATGTGCGTTGGCATTTGGCACTTTTCATGCAACGCTACCCTGTGACGATGTGGCTGATACTGGCTGTGAACTGTACATCCTTCTGGGTGGCATGTTGGAGGTTCTTGCAGCCCTTCTTGGCCTCGAGCCATGTGGATTATGGGAGCCACAGAGAAAAAAACAACAACTAATGCACTCCATCTGTGTTCTGTGTCCTTAAACTGCCTGCCACTGACACTGATTTTCTGCAGCGTTTGCCTTCATATTAAAACAAGTTGCCTCAGATGGTCCGAGCACAGCCTTCAGGCTGCGTGACATAAAGGTAAAACCTTCAATTACATGGACAAAGAAATTCAGCTTCTCTATTTGCACTGTAACTGCATCCAGGAATACAAAACAAAGTGAACTTTGAAAAAAAAAAAAAAAAGTTTCTGATAACTACTCTAAAGTGTGAGTGTCTGCGTTGCTTTTATAACAAAGTCAGCCATGGGGGAGCGATCACAAGACACAGGGAGCACAGCGAATAATGCAAGCTGCCATCGCTCAGTCTCAGTCACTGATTCGCCTCTCAGTTCTTATACAGATGTCTCTAATATCCTGGAAGGCATGTTTTTTTAAATGGCAAACTGGCAAATGGCAAAGACTTTCTTTCTCCTGCAGAGGCTGTGTTTGCTTTAAAACTTTTCTCTTTTTTTTTCTTTTAGTTGCTCATTTAAAATGTCACAGAGATCCTACAATCATCTCACAATCAGTCAAACAGACTCAGGTTTCATGGCAAAATCTTAAAGCCTCAGTGTCAAGGGCAAGGCAGATACGAACGAAGATGGTCATCCATGAAACTTAAGCATTGGCCTCTTTTATGTATCACAGAAGAGTGCTGCAGTTTGCTCTCATACACCCATGGGATACCAAGCTTGTGCAAATCTGCAGCCTCCCTGACACACATACAGATGTGCTGGAAGTCATTTTTGATTCCAACACTAACACACGCTGCTCCTATCTATCATCATCATTTCACTAGAGGGGGTACAAGCCTGCTGGTGAAATGGCAATACACACACAGCATAGTAAACAACTCTGCAGGCAAGACGCAGCACCAGCACTCAGACTGTGATACAGCATTACACACATGCACAGAGGGAGACTACAATGCAACAAAGTTATGCTTGCAACGTGGGGACGCATGCATACGTGCACACCTGCAGAGCACACACACACACGAATGATTGAAGATATTCTGACTTGACACTATACCGACAAACTCTAAATCCCACCCTCCCCTCCTCCTCCTCTCTCTCTCTCTCTCCATCCTCCAGCTGCTGCAAAGCCTTGATGGCGCTCAATGCGACCTGCAGATTCATAAAACTTGAAAACCCCGCCTACTTGACATCCAGCGTCTGTTTACGAAAAGTCACGGGGACAGCATGGAGCAGCAAGGTACAGAAAATGTCATACCGTGCTGCCAACAGGGGGAACAACCAGACTCCAACAACAGACAGGCAGACAGACAGACAGACAGAGGGAGAGAGAGCCAAGTATGATCCACACCATGTCACATTTGTTTGATTGATATTTTGATGCTGCAGCTTCATGCGTGATTGGGAGCTTCTAGTTTGGTGTGCGGTGGAGACTTGGAAACGCGCGTACAGACACCGGTGAGTGTTTCAGATTGGGAATTATCACCCACATCGACTTAAAACAATGGCGAGGCGTAAAAGGCGCAACCCAGTGAAGTGTTGCGCTTAAAAACAACAAAAAAACACCCTGGACTACATATCTCTCCAGGCTTATGCGATAATACAACACAGCGCAACAACAACAACAGCAACAACCACAAAAATAAAATTACAAAAAGAGAGGCACTCGGAGCGGACATGGAAATCCCGATCGAGAACCCTACAAGGGCTGTGGAATATTTGAAGGAGCTTAACAAGATCATCGAGACCCAGCAGGAGTTGCTGGAGAGGCAGAGGGGGAGGATAGAGGAGCTGGAGCAGCAAGTGTCCGACTTGTGCACGGAGAACGCCTGTCTGAAGGAGCAGTACCAGCGGCATCTGGCAACCTGCAGGCTGCTGCAGGGCAGCAACAGCCTGGTTACTCTGGAAGCCATAAACGAGCACATCACACAGGAAAAGTAAGATCTGACATCCATGTGATGTTATTTTATTAAAGTCAGATCATCTCTGTTTAAACACGTTTCCTTTTAGAAGTATTTAAAGTTGCACATTGTTCTTGATTTAAGGTGATTATTGCTATATCTGTAGCTGATGTCCAACACTGCCACACACTGATCTGCAGTTGCAACTAGACTACTTTGGCATCAGATGCTTTTTCTGTTACTGAGGTTTGCTGATGGAAAATGGGTCTGTGCATTACCCAAAGCGCAATTGCAGAAAATGGGAGTTGTTGGGACAGCAAGAGCTTTTCTGACCATATCTGGAAATATGCAAGAGAGAATTTAACCGTGTCCCCCTCCATCATTTTAGAGTGATGATGGACAAACCAGTAGTTCCCCCAACCAACAGATCAATTTCCAGTCCAGTTGTCATTTCTTGTTTTGCCTTTCAGGGTGTATAACTGGTGTGCTTACAGTAAGATCAAGTTCAGGTTGAGATATGCCGTAAACTGCACACTTATACAAACATGGCTCTATACATTTATGGAAATTCAAAACCTCTTTGTAAAATGACTTTCAGATTGTAGCTGCTTTGTCATCTCTGCTTTGTCATCTCTGTTTGTGTGAGATCGATATTTGTCAGGTTCTGAAACTTCAGCCGGCTGAAATTATTCCTATGCTATAGCCCTCAGAGGTCTTAAAAAAGGATTTCATGTGCATGGACAGGCACATTAATCCGTGATATATGGAATGCGATAGCTACAACCCCTGGGATAAAGGCACATACTTTGGATGGATCCATTATGCAATTATGTTTTAGGGCTGGCCCCATCTGCAGGCAGTGGGTTAAGCTCCAGGCAGAGCAGAGCAGGTAGAGCAGATGTAGTGGAGCATTATATCAGGAGTGCTGGTAAAACCCTTGATAGTCAGACACGCTGTTGGGATTACCCTCCCTGCACCACTTCTCTGTTAAAGTTCACACTTTGTTGGCTATATCTCCAAAATGCCACAGCATGCAGACATTTAGACTCAGCTTTTGACAGTCTGTAGGATCATGTGATCAGGCGTGACCTTTTTGTTCAGGGCCGTGTTACTGTCATGAAGATCAGTGGCAGCAAATCGATACTGATGACTCATGGACTGTATGCCTTTGCTGACTGATAAAAACCAGGCTCATGAGATTAGGACATACTGTAACACTGACCTTTGGCGTGCCCCCTTTATAAATCGGTCTCGGGCACTATGGAGTATTCTGTCTGATTTCCCTGTTCCAAGTTCAGTCAGTGAACATCTCTCATTTTGTGGGCGTCACAGTGTCTGAACACTATTTCAGTCCAGCTCTGGTGGACTGGCACTGAGATTGTTGAGGAGCCTGTGATTACCGCAGTGAACATGATGAACTATGACAGCTGTTAATAATGTAAAGTGTGGTTTATGGAGGATACAGGATTTAAAATGTCATTTAAGTGCAGCGAGCAATTTAAAGAACGCAGTGTTAACGCAGTTCTTAAGGAAGACTGATTCTCAGACCTGCAAAGGTCATTTTTGAAACAGTGAAAATGGGATTTAAGTAGTGCGTACTTGGACTGTATTACTGTCCATTTTTTTGCCACTTGCCAAGGTCAGGGACTCAGTGGGAACAGCCAACCAGAGCAGCACAGATTTTTCTCAGCCATATTAGATTTACACTTCCTTGAAGGTTTCCCAGGAATTTAAGTCCTCGCCCAATCTGCTTTTGACTGCATACTTCCAAATAGAGGTGTGAGCATTTGTAGACATCATCTTGAGACCTGGTAGACATTTATATTGTTTTTAGCCATGCTAGCGACATGGATGAAATATCTGTTTGCTTGTTGGTTGGTCGATTCACCACTTAGGACCAGGCTGAAAGCAACGTCATGTAGAAATTGGTATTACTCGTGAACTGGTGCTCCCAGTTTCAGAGTGCAGTAACACTGTCTTAAATATGGACAGTACACGTGTAATTGTCATGATTGCATTACTTATGATCAAAACTAGGAAGTCCGCAACTTTGCAAACAGCCAAACAATCAGGAAATGCAACAACACAAGACATAGCAGCCAGATAATATTACTTACTAGTCCAACAGCAGCAGTTTGTCTTCCTTTCAGCTTTTTATTTCACAAAACGACTAAAGACCGTCAGACATTTACTCTTTGTCTGGTGGCCTCTCGCTCTTTCTTCCTTTCTTACTCTTCTTAGCCTCCTATGTCAATGTCCTCTTCAGTCTCTCTCTCCCTCTGCCTCTGCTCAGCCCGTTGCCAGCTCACCTGGCTCTGGTTCTGGTGCCCATTCTGGCATTGGTCTGCATCCTCCCTTCACCCTCAGCCTCCTCTTCCCATTGGTCCAAAGTGCCCGTTTTGCCAGTGTGAACACCAGCACTCCACGGTGCTCTGAGCTCACAGTCTGGACAGCATGGCTAACTAAGTGAGCTAACAGCAGCTATATTTCGCAGCAGTGTAGATGGAGCAGCCTGAGGACATCAGATAGAAAACCAGAAAACATTTTCTCTATTCCAAGTCAGTGTGGCATTTAGATGATTTAAAATCAGTTATTTTATGGTAGAAAGTTACATAATGTTGCTTTAAATATGTCAAATATATATCAGATACTTTGTTTCATGACTAAACACTTGCATGGCATTCCTATCAGCCTTTGCGTCGAGTGCTCATTAGCAAATGTTGGCACACTAATCTAAGATGGTGAACATGATATTCATTAGATGTTAGCATGCTGACATTTAGCAAAGCACTGCTGTGCCTAGGCGCAGCCTCACAGAGTTGTCAGTGTGACACTAGACTCTTTGTCTTGTTTATATTTGATAGAACAAATTATTCACCATAAAACAAATTTGCAGTTGAGAATGAAAATATCACCAATGTTGACAATGTCAGTCACCTGAAATCACCCCTCAGTACAGAAAAGCAGCAGCTCAGACACAGCAGGCTTCAGCGTCCTCCTGGATTCATGAGCAGAGAAAGTTTTTGTTGTTTTTTTTGTCTTGAGCTTGTGACGAACGGAGATTATCCTCATCATCAATAACATCCCTACGTCACCTCTTTACTTACCTGAGTGGCATCATGAAGTGAATGTTGACACTCACTTTGAATACACAACTAAACTGGAAAACACCTCAATGCAAATCGGAGATCACATGTCTGAATCAACATCATCTGCAAACGGCAGATGCTAATGTTGTTTGAACAGACAAGGTCATATCATTACCATTAGTGGAGATGGGAACACCCGGCTTCCAGTGACAGGACTAACTTTTCTTTGACATTATGCCAAGAATGTGGACACATGTTCTTGTCAAGCCTGTCCTATTCCCATCTTACCATGGTGGTTGTCATTCTAGCTATGTAGCTGCTGCAGAATCGTTACTAATTCCATAATTAAACAATATCTATATCTTAAATTACATGCAAAGTGCTGTAAAACACATTTTAATGAACTGAAGTAGGATGAAAAGTTTTTCATCAGGACCTAACTTTCACCTACTGTAAGGAAACAGATGAACAGTTACATAAAATAACTGCCAGTATGATGGAAATGTAATAGTAACACATTCTGGGTCTCAAAGACCATCAATTGAGTTATTCTGCTTAGCGTCCTCTTTCCACAAAACACAAGAGAAGTCCCTGCAGCCCTCAGTAATGTGTTCAGGGAAAGTGAAGTCAGACTTCAAATGAATAGTTAAGCATTTTGGGAAATATGCTTTTTTTTGCTCTCTAGTTAGATGAGAAATTGGATACCACACTCATATCGTTATGCTAAATATGAAGCTACAGCTGGGAGACAGTTAGCTTAGCTTAGCATAAAGACTGGAAACAAAGGGCGTAAACAGACAGCCTGGCTCTTTACAGCTGTCCAATTAAATCTTGTTTTGTGTAATCTGTGTAAAACAAGCCTTTATGCCAAATCCTTACACTAAGCTAAACTCTGAACAAAAAGTGAATAAGGCTAATGCCAAACTATCCCTTAAAGACTGGAAGGTGTTGTTTTATAGAATATTATGTTTCAACATTGGAAGGAGTGCCTTGTTTACTACACTGGTGTTTCTGGGAAAGCAGTGCCTATTATTCTCAGTTAGTTGGAACAGATCCTCCTTTTTATTTTTTGTTTTTACAAGATTATGATCACTACCTTAGGAATCCCCACCGAACTGAAGAGGCACGTAGCATTTTCCATATCCCTGATTAAAGGGACAGGTTAGATTTTTACTGAACCCAGTGGTGGGATTAGAGAGCATGTAAGCTCCACACTGGAGGGAACCAGTCAGGTTTGAACCCTGGATCATCTTGCTTTGGCAAGAGCTAACTGCTGAGCTCATGCTGCATGTTAAACCTTTTTACTAGGAGGAAAAATAAACATGGCAGGGGGTGAAGGAGAGAGGACGCAGGCCAAAATATGTATATATTTACTTGGCGTGTCATGCAGCCTTAAGTGAACCTGATCTACAGCTATACAAAGTTCTTTTGCTGATATGTTTTCTGTATTTTGAACCCATCACATGCACACAGCTCTTGTTAAATGCATGCAGGTTGTCATGTAATTGTTAATTTATAGTCATGTTCTATTTTACTCTAAATAAGGATGTTAATATAACCCAGATGTGTCAGTCTGATGCTTTTGAAGCACTTCTCTCTTTTCTTTTCAGTTCCTGTGTTTGTCAGCTGTACTATTTGCTTGTATTATAGTCATCTTCAGTACAGTGTATGTTGTTTGTTCATACTGTATGCTAATAGTTGTGAACTGTGCTGTCCGTCCTCAGATGTATTAAAATATCATTAAATTACTTCAGAATGGGAAAAAAAGGAAGGAGGGAAGAAAGAAAACAGTGTCTGTCCCAAAGTAAGTGACAGATAAAGAATTTGCCGCTACTGAATGATGCATAAGTTTGTATGCTGCTATATTTGGTTGGCTGTAAATGGAAGGCTTCTCCCTTCTCCCTGTATGTTGTTTGTACGTTTATTCACTCCACCATCTCTTAGGAACAAAATGCAGAGAGCAGGAAATGTGATGCACCACTGATAGTGGAACCTGTGGTGCCAAGTCAACAGATTTCGCTGTGGGTTCTGCGGCGTGGGCTCCGGGGTTAACATTGTCGGTCAGGTTCTCAGGATGTGCACAGGTATTGGAAATCATCTCGGTGTGCGCTGACCCTGATAAGGATCCATAAACCCTCTACAGCTAGGTGATTGTAACCCCCATGAGCTGGTTGAGCAGAAACAGCAGAGGTGGAGTCGCTCTCAGTGGAACACTTTCTGTAAATCCTCGGCGTAAACTCCTGTTTCACAGTTTACTCACAGTTTCTCAAGTTCAAATTAAACTTCTTTGCAAAGAGATGGGGTCGAGGCAAGAATTAGCTATCACACACATATCAGGTTTCTTTTGTTCATGGCTCCTGAGTTACTTGCCTTGTCAGCTCTTTAGTCCAACAGCATTTATGCTGACCCTATGCAGTTTCTTTCCTAATGGTGTTTGTTTTTAACAGCGCTCTACAGTTACTTGTATCTCTTGTGCTCACTTAGGAATTAAATGACAGGTAATACAAGATTGCAAGTTTTGCAGCAGACGTGAGTGATGAATGAACAGTTAAGTCCCTTGACTTAAACGTTTTAGCAGACTTTCAAGCACGCACACTTGTTCTGTTTGATTGGTGAATATAACGTGTTGTATAGTGAAACAAAAAGGCACAAGTGGTGTGGTCGTGATGAATGTTCTTTTTGTGCATTTCATGCAGGAGAGGCTGGTGGTTTCATCAGACTTGATACGCCGTGATCTGAACCCGTCCTGTGGGGTTTAGAGTGGAATAGCGTCCGCAAGTGCTTTCGTTTCTTATCTTTGTGCTGGTGGATGCATCTGCCAGGCCACATTTAGCTTTGTCCCTGCCAGCCCTGGATAGCCAACCGAGTGTAAATAAATTTTAGGATGCTGAAGTGATCACTGGAGAGATAACTTCTTCAACCGTAGATGACAAAAGCTCTAATGTGTCAGCTCTAACAGCCTTGTTTTAGGTTTTCCTAAATGTACTAAAATTGTTCTGAGGCTTACTGTAGATCTCAAAACTCAAAGCCTTTGACCTTTGGTCATTTGTACACCATACAAGACAGTGCTATATCTCAAATAAGCACTGGTGTTAGATTTGAGAGATGATGTGTTTGTGGAGGTTGTGGAGATTTTTTTTCTCAGGCAGTCATTTAAATTCAGTATGAATCTCAGTCACCGAAAAAGCATAAATAATCTTTAGTGATCAAATATTGATGAATAACGTGACAAATCATTTCTAACTCAAACTCTCTCCCTGTTAATGCTCTAATGGAGCTAATTTGAATGTTCCACTGCTGATAAATGAGCAGCAAGGCTCTCGAGTTGTTGATTCTGTGCCAGATCTCGGCCAGGATGAGTGCCAAAATGTGACCTGGTTATGATATCTAAGGGGTTGTAAGAAGAAAAAAACAAACATATGATAATTTATGAAGGTATCCGCAGGCAATGCATACAGTATATCCATATTTTTATTATTTTTTCGAGTGGTTAACATTCATTTCACATATTCAGCTGCTACTTAACTGTAATTGCTTTAATGCTCAAGACCTGTAGTTGAATGTGTTTGCAAAGTTAAAGCAGCTTCAGGATTATGCAAATAACAGTTTTTGGTGGAAGATTAATGTATTTTAGTCTATTCATACCTGTTTTACATATAGACAGTATGAATATGGACACTGTATCCGTTAAGTCAACCACAAGATAAGAACGTGGTGGCTCTGGGCGCTGCCCCCTCCCAGCTGATCTAAAAATGGGCAAAGATGTGAGAAACAAGCTGGTTGGGTGCTGAAACAAGCCACCTGTAGTGGCACCCACCTTTCAGTCAAAGCAGTCACGCTATTATTTATATGTATTATTGTAACTTTATGCCTTAATATAATTTGAACGGATGAGTTCCATAGAAATTAGGCCTCAGTACAGTTCTCATGAACGGGGAAGTTATCTATAGAGACCAAAACCATTTTTTGTACCAGACTGTAAACATGTTTATTTCTACTGTGAAGTTGTGCATTTTAATATAGGACTTTAAGGAGCAGCCTCAAGTGGTTGTGGCAGTTTTTTGCACTTTGCATTGGCTTCACTTCATAGCCACGGAGATTGCCGTTTGGTTTGGTTCACTTTTGTCTCGACAAAGATCAGAATAGGCTGTGTTGTAGAAATAGTGAGTTAGTTTTAAAGTTACACCACAAATTCTGCTGTGGGGTTAAGGCATCATGAATAAATTGCCATGCTGGATTTCATTCTTTTAACTCTTTACTGTAGAGCTAAAATGATCTGACGCTTAATCGATCAACAAACAAAGGAACTGGCAACTAAGATTTGATTTTTCAAGAAAAAAATATTTGATGGTTCCAGCTCCTCTAATGTGACATTTTGTTGCTTTTCTTACATTCTCTCTTCTTTGTCTTGGATTTTATTGAACTGAAAATATTTGGGTTTTGGATAGTTGGTCAGAAATAACTTGAAGAAGAAACATGAGAATGTCATCTTGGTGCCAAGGGACTTGTGGTTGACTTTTTTTGTTTGACATTTAATAAATCAGCAGATTAATAAACAATGGAAATAATTGTTGGTTGCTTAAACTTAACAGTTTAGAAACTCTGTATGCAATTAATTAATAATTTACTGAAACTTGGATGACAAGTATACAAATCAAGATGTCCAACCTCAAACCTAGTTGTGTATAATACTGTAGACAGAGGAGCTGCAAATTTAATGTCATTGTGTTCTTCAATTTTTTTTAACTTTTATATCAATATAAAAGGTATTCCTGTATATTTCATTACAACATTGATTGTCTCTTACACAGTACGTTTCTGATGGGTTTGGAATCAAGCCAGAGAAGTTAATGGTCGGAGGAGTTAATCAATAGATATTGAAGTATTTGATAAAGGTTCTCTTAGGTTGTCGATTTTGGCCTATAGTGAATTACCTCTCTAAAGTCACTGGTGGTTTTATATTGCCTTCTGTCTGAGTTATAGTGACTGTGTCCTGGCCTCTTTACTGTAATTTGCTGCCTAAGAAAACCTCAACTGCCCTTTCTAAGTCCCCTGGATGGAGCCTGTAGACTGGAGATTGTCAAGTTCATAAATAGTTCACCCCAAGTCAGCGTAACAGCTTTAGCATGTGTTTTGGGACCCCTCGGCAGGGAATAATAGCATGATGGAGAAAGCTGTTTCTTGTGGCTGCCGGCGTCCACTCATTTACCCAGCGATCTGCTGAACAATCAGTGTGCCAAACCAAATTTACGAGCACATGAACTCCATCTCTCCAGCAAAGCCCCCTCTAATGAAATACCCCTGCTAGATTAATGTCTGCGCAGGGATGATTTGCATTCAGACCCACCTATAAATCTCAAGCAATGGCCAAAGACAATTTGCAACTTGCACTCAAAATCAACTGCAGACTGCCTTCATCTGTAATGGACTATCCCTCCTTGCATCTCGGTGTGTGACCACAGTCCTGCTGGAAGAAAGCCAGGCACTGTTGACCTCTGGTTCCCTCAATCAGGCCTAATAAGACAGACTTAAGCTTGGTTTGTGTCCTTTGATGTAGCTGGTTGTCCCACGAGAAAGGATAATGATGGCTTTAATGAGCACTGTTAACTCTATCAGATGGTGTTACTGGTAAAGGCCACACCGAGGGGGGTTGGATGGTTACAGCTTAGTGTGAGCCAGGCAACTATATTATTTTTAAATCACCAAACTCAGCTCAGCACCTCTTGCCTCAGTTTGGTTTTAACTTTTAATGAGCAAAAGAGCCAAAAAAAGAGTCCTGCTATTAATTCCTGCGATATTTGATAATACTGTGTTCAAATTACACTGCAGGTGTGCATGTGCAGGATAATGTGGCTTCATTTCAGGCGTCTATTCACAAAAACATTGGACTTTAGGTTGCGATCACTTTCAGATTCCTAATCCTTAACATGAAAGAAATCAAGATGGTGAAGGCGCAGAGTATGTGTCTCATTTGTATCTTGTCTGAATGATCTACACGTAGGAACTTTACGGATTAGCAAGCACATATTGTCTAACTAAGGTGTTCATATACATGTTCATCTTACTAAAGCCCCAGTGTACGATCACTGTTAGGCCATTATAGATTTAGGTGAATTATTTCAATAAATTGGTTCCATTGAAATGAGACTTAGGGCCCTGTGGAGGTTTTGACCATTATTCTAACTGCTGTAAAACTAGTAGTAGCACACCACGATATGCTGAAATGCACCAGCAAAGGCAGGGAGGAAGAGGCTTGCTAGTACATACAGCATTCAAAATGTAAAAAAAAAAATCCAAATCTTAAAAGTTCAGTGTGGGCTCTATTTACAGAATATGGGAAACATGAATATAATATGCATAACTACTGTAACTGTCATTAGTGTATAATCCAGTGTTGTAGTACTCAACATCGGACTTAGTCTCAAGACAGTCTTGAGACCACGTTTTGAAGGTGTTGTCTCGTAATCGACTGTATTTTTACTCTTGTCTCTTGTCTTTGACAAAGAGGACTCTGGATTTTATTTCAAGACCAGTTAAGACCACAACTGCATGGTTATCACCATTAATTAATCACCAAATAATGTCTAGATTGTCCCGCCACAGTTTCATAACGTACTGAATATACTTTTACATTTGAGAAAGTTTCAATTTCACTTTCCAGCAGAGTGAGTAGAAGAAATGATGGTGAAAGTGGCTGAGAAACAGCTCAAAAAGTTGCTCTACAGTCTATAGAGCAAACACCTGCATGGCACATAAAACTTCACAGAGTTTAACCACAAGACCACACGGCAACAGCTGCAAAGTTCCTCCGACAAATCAAACTAAAAAAATGAAAAGAATATGAACTAGCTAAACGCTTTATGTTGTTAAACTCCAATTGCTCCCAATAACCAAGTGCGGTCTGCTCTGGTTTAAGAACGTTGCCTGCTGATAAATAAATAATGCTACACAACAAATAGTAGGCTTCAAATAGACTGTGATCAGTATTGGCCCGATGCGGCTGCCAGCGATCAGTCCCAAAAATCCTGATCAGAGCACCTTTTTATATTAATCATCAAGTATTCAGCCAAGCCATAGTATACATAGTACTTTATATTTGAAAATGTATGAAAGGAAACCTGGGGGACTTTTTTTGCTGTGTCATAACCACTCATACCTTTACAACCAGGATTTATGATGAAAATGTTCTGTTAGAATAAGCATAATGGGATGCTGATTCAATATGAATTGTGATTCTTATTCCACAAGTGATTTAAATATGATGATTTATTATGATTTTTAAATATATCTTGTATGTACACTGTTGCCAATAAAGTTGGAATTAAATGTTTTTACCTCTTCTCGTGAAATGATTGTGACAATGTGATTTATTGTTGATAGATGAAGTCTATCTTCTCAAAACTTTATTGATCAATATTTTCCATATAACATATCACATTGAACATTAAACCGCAATTAACCTGATGTGTATAACTTGTGTAGAACTTTATGGGCAACAGTGTATATATGTATACTGTGTATATATACATATACTGTATATATTGATTCAGGAATTAAATCACGGAAATAATCATGTTACTTAATACAGCAGTAGCACAGAACTCTCTCTTTTATCATTATAAATTGTGATTAACACTAAAGAAACAAGGCCGAGGTACGGTCGCCTGTTCATTCTTTATTTCTTCACAGTTGAACCAATTATCCGTCTCGCAGCTGTCAAAACCAGCTGATGCAGCAGCTGAATCGAAGGCAATTTGTAGCATAGTACCTGTGGAGAGCTGTTTGAAAGGCTGCCACTAGTTTTTCTGCCAAGTGG
Organism: Miichthys miiuy; assembly: GCA_036365135.1. Lineage (NCBI taxonomy): Eukaryota > Metazoa > Chordata > Actinopteri > Sciaenidae > Miichthys > Miichthys miiuy. The sequence goes on along the minus strand of CM071606.1, from coordinate 11,309,620 downwards.
GAGTGCGGTGCCCGCGTGCGTGTATGTGTGTGTGTGTATGTGTTTGTGTGTGTGTGTATTGCTGACGAGGTGGAGGCTGAGTCAACAGCTCAACGCAGATGAGGAGCTACTGCTCACACATCTTCTTAGTCATCACGGGTCGATGTCAGACACGGACTTCCTCACAGCTGCCTTTAACAACCAATATTTGGGCTGAAAAATTTAGTAGGAAGTAGTTCCGGGAGTCATATAAACAATTCTCGGACGTTACTACTGCAGTTCTTGTGCTGATTCATGTCTCTCGTTTGTGCGGTTTCTAATATAACTGACATGTCAAGGCTCAGATGTGAGTGGCTCCCAGGTTCAACAGTTTCCATTGCTTCCACTCAGAGGTGTTGGGGCTATAATCTGTGTGTTTCCACTCTGGCTGCCGGTGTGCACTGCTGTTTGTGTTTGTTTAACCCTGGAGCTTCTGAGGGCTGATCTAAAACCAAGCAATATGTTCAGGAATGCAGCCAGAGTGAAAGTGAGATTTCATGTTGTCCAGCTCACTGTGTTAGATCGGCTGCTTAGCAGTGCCAAGGTTGGGGGGCGGGGGGGGGAGTCAGATCTGACTGAAATCTGACTTTAAAAGAGTATTCCCATGAGGCTTTATGGCCATACACAAAAGAATAATGTTGCCACATTTCAGCCCAAACAAACAATCATTTTTCAGATTTCACCTTGCCATGCATAACCTCAGTGCAGCCAAGACAGATGTCTTCTAAAGGCTCATCAATAAAGGTACCACTCCCAGCTTGACAACAATACTGATGAGTGACAGTCAGTATATCAATTCTGCTTAAAGGTTCAGTTCCTCTGCCTGCGTATTTCACGCTGCTTGGCTTTTGCCTAAATAATATATTGACTATTAGAGCGACGTCAGATGGATAGATGATGAGGAATGAATGTGAAAGGAATCAGGTGAGCGGTTTTCGGCAATATGAACAAGTGTGTATCTGTTTGCACTAGTGTGTGTGTGTGTGTGTGTGTGCCAATAGCTCCCTTTATGCGGGGGCAGACAGCCAGCAGGGGTCACACACCAGTAACTCCTTAGAGATGCATAATTTGATGGCACCGTGAGAAGCAAACCACTACAGAGGACTGGACTGACTCATTAGATCTGCTTAGCCGGACACATTTCTGCCTGTAATTAGTTGCTGATTAATACAGCTCATTTAGGTCTCAGTAATATGAATGCCACAAGTATGTAGCGCACATTGGAGCACTAACACATGATGCATGCCCTTCATTTATGTACTGAACTGAGAAAAAGGCTGTAACCAAGGGAAGCGGACACAGGGAAGGCACACATGCTTGCACCTCATCAGACAAGCAAGAGTAAAAGTCTACATCAGATGTTGAAATGCTGCACGCTTTATCTTGACTGCAGTGTTCTTTTCGAGAAAAATGGATCTTATAAAATACTGACAATAACTATGAAATACCGTACACGAGCGTCAAGCTTCGCAGTGTGCCTCTGAGGAACCTGTCGGTGTGAATGAGCTGTTATAGCCGACCGCAGGTTCAACTCATTGATCATTCTGTGACATTGTTATGAATGGAGGCCAGGGCCGCAAAAATTGCAAGAATTGCTGTTGTGTTTTCAGCAGAAAGTTTTGTAAATTCAGTTTTACTTCAGATGTGATTTATTCTTTTTCATCACAGCTCGAAAGGGTTCGTTCGCTTAAAGCCTGAAGCGTTTCATGGCCGTCACGGTTGCCGCCGAATGACACAGTATATTCAGTAAACCCCAAATAACTTTGGAAATAACTCTGTTCTAAGCAGTTCAGTTAAGGACTCGGCAACGTTCATAATAGAATTTCTGCCGTTGGCTTCTTCAGGCATAGACAGATGAAGTTAGGGCTGCGTGTCCTGATTTTGAAGTTGAAGGATGATTAAACAAATAAAAGTAAACACAATTAAAAAAACACCCTCCTACTTAGAGTCATCAATCACACACCTTGGACAAACTGTAATTACCTCTGATTTTCTTCTGAATTCAGGAAATAGCCTTTTTCTTTAATGCCTTTGCACTCCGCCTTTTTTTTTTCTTATTGCCATATTAAGGGCCGGTAATTTGATGAAGCCCTAGAAGCCATTTCTTCAAGGCTTAACCCTACTCAATATTTTACAGTGAAAAACAAATTATGGGTTCATAATTACGTTGGAGCGCATCTTTTCTGAGGAAAGTTGAGGAAAGTAAAACAGCTTTAGGGAAAAGTGTCCAAACCTTCATAAAACATAGTGCTGTATTTGAAACGATTATACTAAAAATAGACTACAAACACATTCGAGTGCACTGGAGGCGAGATGTACATGTTTGAATCATTGCAGCTGTGTGGCCCCACTGTATATGACGTTCCAGTTCATTTGAAGCCAGGCAGGAAGCTATGATTAAATGAGCGGACTGGCGCATTTCTGCAGTCGTGTCCAGTTGCACTTACTCTTGCAGAAAGGCAGATTGATAAACTCTGAGTCAGCATTTTTTGCACTGGGTGTGCCCTCTGTCCGTTTCCTCCCTCACAACAGGAAACAGGCCGTCCTTATTGCAACAGAGAGTCTGTGCTACAGGAAAAGAGGGGACAGACGTATACCATACCACACTCACACACACACACAGATGCACTGAGGTAAAGGGCACGTTGATAAAGACAGCGGTGTAAGTGATTTGGTTTGAGGAAGCAGCTGAGATTTCAAGTCTTAATTCTGTCACCAGAGATTTGGCTACTCTTTGGGCCACCGTGGGAGAAACCAATCTCACAGTTTGTGGAGGCCTTTCTGTGGAATGATATCTCTAATGGGATTTGGCGTTTCATGCATTATTTAAGTCTTTGGGAGTGCACCTGAATGTAGCCCAGTCGCCGGTGTTTCTGCACAGTGCAGAAGAAAAACAGTTTAACTTGCATTCTGACTCCCGTTCACATATTCATCTTCATAAGGATGATAGATTCTGCTTAGACAAGGCAGTAAAATATGGAATGCACTTATTTCATGACTAGATAAATGTGCTTCGTCTAGACTGCAAGCGAAATTAATTAATACTTCATAAATGTGCCTGTCTCATAAACCCATACATTCTGAGAGAGCTGGCTTAAAGTTCTACTTCAAATCCAAACAGTACAACTCCTAGCGGTTCAGACTGAGCTCTGTTTATTCTGTTTTACTCAAAGAAGCAACTCATGCAAATTGCAGTTCTGCAGGCATCACAAATTCCATGAAAAGGAGACGTTGTGGTAGTAGTAGTAGTAGTTTGTTGCAGTCTTTCTGCAGGACAGAGGAGCTGTCCAGGGTTCTGACCACTTCTTTCTTGCTCTGGTTTTCTCTGAGGATGTTCAGTCTGCGTGGCTTCAAAGATAGACGTATCATTCAGCAAAAAGATTTGTGAAAAGCGGTTTTGGTGCGATCATTTATTTCAGTGATGCATTGTATACACAGCAGTCGATAGCTTCTGTAATTGCCATTGGATCTGGACTGCAGCATGTATGTCAATGAATCTCATCCTACGACTGCACTATATTGACCCAGCTCTAGTTTTCACCTCAACCTAATTCACATCACAGTCATAATAGGCTTTGCTCTAACAGAAACATCAGTGGTATTATGTCTGTTCTTACGGGACAACTGGAAGCAAATGTTTAAGTAATAAAAGAACAAAGAGAATGGTGCACGGCTAAGAGAAAAGAACTCAAACAAGTAAACTAACTAAGAGTGATGAGAAAGGAGAAAGAAAATCAGCCAGCCGACAGAGAATAGGCCACAGCATTATATAACAGAGAGGATCATTATGCCTTCAAGCCGATCCAACAAAAAACTGAACAGCACACCCTTTTCTAGGATGAACCTTTGCAGCTAGAGTGCTTAATGGTATAGTCGGTCACTGTACTGTCTCTCCACTATGAATTCTTCATTGTTTTCACCATATGAAAAGTGAAAAGAGGCAACAAGGGGACTCATAAATTTGCCCTGATACAGCCATGCAGTGGCTTTATTGCCCCTTAGTGCCATGGTTCACGGAACGGGCTGCATTTTATTTCTATGGTGTAAAGAGTACTTTCCTTGCTGTTGGAATGCCATTTACTGCAGTCCATTTCTAAAAGTGCCTATGAAATTTCATGACCGAAATGGAGAACACAGAGTGGATGAGAGCAAATGCATGATAACATACACAGGGCCAAAGTAAATTGTGTGTTTTACTACAGGAGGTAAAGGTTTTTAAAGAAGTTTGATGAAATACGTCTCCAAAATATCCAAATATACCCAATTCACACTCTGTGCAAACACTATTAAATAACACTTTCCAGAGATGTTTTTCCTACATTTTGTTTTAATGATATCCTAAATGTCACTTATATATATAGGCACATAAACATGAGAGTCTCCTGGATATTGTAACAGTCCCGTCCATTCATTTGTATTATTCTTTCTGAGAAATTATGTTTGGTCTGTCGAACCTCAGCTGCCTTAGCTGTGAAGGAAAAAAAAATATAGTTGATGCATTCATCCGAAATTGACCAAGAATTTTAAAAGTGAATTGATGTAAGTTTTTTTTTCCAATAGTGTAATCTTTAGTTTGCAGACACTGTTAGGAATGGATAGTTGGATGTAATTTTGTTGAAATGCACCTTTGGAGTTGTAGTTGATTTCCTCCCTTGTGTTTTTATGTTCACAGATTTGTATCTTCAACTTTTTATTAAATCTAATGCAATTAGTTATCTTTTTTTTTTTTTACCCCTGATACAACTGGGAGGGTTTCAAGCCATGGAAATGCTCCAACTATGAGTCTGCCATGAAAATAAAAAAAGGCTTTTTACTTCCAGAACAAGGGCCACACCAAAATAGTTCACCACTCCCAGTTCACAACTCTAAACCTGGACCTTGAGGTGCAAGGAGCTAAATTGAATTGAGCCATGATTAATTTTGTAATTTACACTTGTGATTTTCCTTTTGTGGCATGTCTTCTATGAAAAAAGTCACTTAAATCTGTTTATATCTGCAATGGCAAGATGCTGTATTTATGATAAGCACTGCATTGGTAGAGAAGACATTTTGATTCAGCGGATCGACATTTAACTTTGTGAACACCACATGTAAATTGCACCTGCAATCTAAAGTGTGGCCATTTCTTAGGATTGATCTGTTTGAAGTGGAGTGTTGCAGATAGCTAACCTTGCTGTAATGTAACGCCTGCTGTAATGTAGATGCTGAATCAAGTGATGGTGGTCAGTGAGGCGTTTTGTTACTGTTTTGTCTTAAGCTGCATTACTAGCATAATGCAGCATTCTTGTTTCCATCTGCTCAACAAAATCAATGAACCGGCATTTCTCTGTCTTCCAGGTCTGAATGTGACTCCTCCAGAATGGTCAGGTATGTCCAACTGCTCAAATAATGCACCCTGTCTTCATATGCCTGAATATCCTGTCATATAGCTGACTAAAATCCTGTGCCTTTTGGTGGGAAAATAGTCTTGCTTGGGAAAATGCTTTGGTGAAGGCATGGTGTTATATAAATCTTTTTGATTTGAGTGTGTGAAGCTGAATATCCTCGCATCACGGTGCTCGAGTGTGTGGTTTTCCCTCTGTCTGAAGAATTGAGGCCGGCCTGATATGGTGCCTGTTATTGGTGTTTGTGGATATTACAGTGTGGAGGACATGATGAGATTTTATGTCAAGTGCGGACCAAGGTCACATTGCTCTGTTGTTAGCTTGTTCGCTCTGTGAACTTTCATTGGTGGAGATTTGTAGAGGTCCCTGCTGACTGATTTAAAACCGTAATCGTGAATCAATCACTACTGTGGACACAGCTAATAAAATGTGGCTAGCATGTAGCGAGTAACTGGACCACTCTCAGTGGTAAACACACTCTTTATCTACAGTTTCTCTCTTTAGGGATGCCTCACTGTGGGATCCAAACAGTCTCTTCCCCATGCCTCTGGTGCACTGTGTATTAAGGGTCCGACCATGTCTAGACAATTTGAACAGAGTGTAGCAGAGCCTGTATTTTAGTGTACATTTTCCAGGCCATGTCTGCTCGTCCCTTAGGTGTGCTCCCCGTGCTGCTTTTGCTCTGAAAGTCCTATCCAAAAATTTAAAGCAATTCCAGCTTAGAGATGTGTGCCAGTCTTTGTCTTTATATCCTCACAGAAAATGTGTGTGTGTTTGCAAGTATGAGAGATGTGAAGTTTATCTGCTACTCTGTGGCATCCCCACTAACAGTAGTGCATCAAAGAAAAGAAGAAAAAAAACAAACCCTAGTAGAAAATAGGTTACATCAAAATTGTATATGTACTGTATGAAATCAGTGAAATAAAAATATCTCATTAATCTTTATTTATTTATTTATTTTTAAATTAAATTGCCAAATATTAATCTTGCACAAAACATTTTGAGATTTAGAAGTTATTCTGGGTTATATAACCTTTCCTCAGGTGAAATTGCTTGTACACAAAAGAGGGATTCTCTGAAATATCAAGTCAGTGTTCAATAATGTATGGCATTAAGTGTTGTTTCACACTGGAGAATTTTGTACTTTAAGCACACACATCTTGGTAAACAGTACTGACATCCAGTCTCACTCCTCAGCTCACAGTATTGATATTTCCAAACTGGCAAAAAAATATTTTTTGGGAAAATTTTTGCTGACAAATAAAAGTGTGACTTTTTTTCTGGCATCATGATGATATGCCTGACACCAGCACAGTGTACAGTATCATACAATACATACACAGACATGCAAGAAGTAAATAGACACCTTTTAATTTGAATTTGAATGAAGGTGTCTATTTACTTCTTGCATGTCTGTGTACAGTATGTTTGCTGTCATTATAATGACCCAGTTCCAGTTAACTGGGGCATTATTATATTATTATAATGTACTGTCTATATACAATATTAATATCAGAAGAAGGAAGAAAGAAATGTATGTTTTTTTTCTCCAAATATCGCAGCCTGAGTTTGTGCTGCTTGTGCCGCCTGTGCTGCTGTTGGATGAATCTAAAAGCATAACAGTGGAAATGGAGGACAAGGCTTCAGAGGCGAACAATCCCATCTCACCAAATTGATGCTTTGATGTGGTTGGAAACCTCCCAAATGGCGGCAGCCTTCTGCATGCCGTACTTGGTTGTGAATTTGGCCGCAGTTGCCAGAATCTTCCCCTCATTAATAAGAAGCTGTTGTGCCAGGACTGTTGTTGTGCTGCTGCATAAGCCCAGGTTTGATCTACACATGTACATCTCTCGCAGCACATTTTGCATCATGTGGCTCGTTGGCATGTGCACACTTGGGTTGGATGTAAAAGCCGTGACATTTCTGAATTACAGTGATTGCTGACTTCTGCTCAGCACTGAGCAATAGACATGATGGCAGTGATCCTGCAAATCAATAAAAAGCTCCAAGAGCAGCTCATCTCGTGCTATGTCAGGTGCAGTTGGTGATACTGTAGTAATGTCAAGCTGCTCAATGCATCTGTATCAAATTGGAAAGGCTGGACATATGAATTGTACAAGATGTAAAATGTGGTTTATGCAGGACTGACAGTGGCTGTAAAACAGTTTATTAAACTTACTGGACAGTAAGTGAGGGAACAATAAAAGACTTTACAAGTGAACGAACAAATCCATCAATAAACACACCAAATTTAAAAGCAGTTAATAAAAAAAAAACATTACCTAATTGGACAATACAAAGAGTAGAGAATAAAAGACCCAATAATTACATTAAAAGGGAAATCCAACTGCTCTCAACAATTAAAGCAATATTGTGTAGACATTGTTATTTCTGCTCCTAGTTTAGTGCAATACCACTGTCATAAATACTGAAAGTTGTACATGTGTCATCAGAAACAGCAGCTGTAGTTGCAGCAGTTTACTTTACTGTAAATCAAGGATAGTTGAGGCGGAGCAGTCGGAGGACTTAGAGCCAGAAAATGAACCATACTTCTTCTTGTGTGAGATCTGGAGCACAAATTTGGATCAACATGCATCAAAATGATTTAAAATGTTGTTATGGTAGAAAAGTTACATAATATCACTTTAAAATAGACGCATTAATATCCAGAAAATACTTGAAGAAATGGTGAATAAAGTAATCTCAAAATTACATGGAAACACATGGAAATAAAGTGATATTTTTTTCCAAATAAGGCTTTGAGTTCAAGTTGTCATTCACTTTTCTTTTTGCTGAATTATTTTTAATATGAAAAATCTGGGGCTTTGTTTTGACCAACTTTGCTGCTTACCTGGGGACACATCAAGAGCTCTCATTGGTTATCAAACTTCATATTTACAACTGCACCCGCTATCATAAGACCAGATGGCACGGTAAGTGAGAGCTGTTGTTTATGTCTCAGTGCATGTCAGCAAAGTGGTTCCACTGCATCGCTTCGTTCGTTAATCATCTGCATACAGGAATAATTCATTAATAACCAGATATGTATGTCTTGTCCTACATACATGAATGAATTTTCTCCCACACTGTTATGTAGTTGATTATGGAAGCAAAGAAAGGTCATATGGGTATCTTATAAGCAACTGAATGCCTAATTGTGAACTATAATCACTACTCAGTACTTAAGTTATGTGGTTTATTATTTTATATTCTGACAAGGTGCCAGAGCCAAGTAAAATGCCAGATTGTGCTTTTAAATCTAGCAACTCACTTTTCTAATTGGGCAAGTGGAGAAAAAATAATTAAACTCATTGTAAACTTCGATGCCAGTGACTGAACCATCTCAATGATCAGGCACTTTTTGGTGGCACCGACTTTGTACGGTGCAGTTTGCTGCAAGTTTGAGAGAGACGCAGATTTTATAGGCACAAGTAAGAAATCAAACAACAAGAAACCAAGCCTGAGTGGAGTCAGTCAGACGTTTGTCCTATTAGGTTACATCAGTCATATGATTCAAGAAAGATAAATGAAATGACAAAACTTGAAATATCCTCAATGAAATTTCAAAGGGGGGAATTCAAGCCTTATGAAATCAGAGGGATGGTTTTCAAAGTGTATACTAAGTATTTAGTATTGGTAAAATGTTTATAAAATAAAAATTACTTGGGCCTTTCTTGGCTTCCATACAGCAGAGCTCCACTACGCTGCTCCCTATAGATAACGGATCAGTTAGCCTCAGTGAAGACTTAATGTATGCTACCATCTAATGCTTTCCCTATGGATACAGTATAAGTATCTCAATGTAATTATTCAGTGGCATGTCTTTAAAGTGTAGCAGCAGTCAGTTTCATATTGCTGTGACTGTTTCTGGGAATATCTCATATCTCATATCAGTCACATGTTTTATCTTGGCTCCGTGTTCCCTTTTGTATCAGAGCTCGACACTGTTTAACATCAACAAGCAACCGCCAATACAGCATTCAGCTGACAACGCACTGCTGACGTAGAGTCACTTACATCTCTCATCTCGTTCGTATGCCACACCATGACACAATCGAGCCTTGCTGTTTAAAAATGTGTGTGTTAACATTGCTTGGTAAGTTTCATTATCATTAATAATAGAAAAGCCACTGAACTTGGCACAGGCGCTATAAATAAATGAGCCCTGCTCCCGCAGGATTGGTTTGCATTGGTTTGATAAAAGTTTAAGTGTGTGTGTGTTTGTATGTGTGGAAAGAGAGAGAGAGACTGACCCTGTCAGTGATGGGGGAGGATTATTCTAATACACACTCCATGGCTAATGAGAGAGGAATAATAACATGGTGGTGTTTAATTGGTCTGCTGTTCTGTAATCAGAATGGATGGTTTCATTCAGATGTGATTAGAACTTGGGTGAGATAGGCAGGCAGGCGCTCAACAGCCTCAGTGACCTGCTTTTATTGGACTGTTCTTCAGTGAACGTCTGATGATAAGATGTTCTCTCGCTCCCTGATGCACTTTTGTACAGCACTCATTCATAAACGCACACCAGAACACAACATAAGCCTACAGCAGAGGAGTAGATTGACACTTTATCGCGCCAATTGCAATAAGAGTCCAGGATGAAAGCGCTGTCGTCTGACATTGAACAGTCTCCGAAAGTCCATTTGTACTCTTGTTGTTTATACCTGTTTACTTGTGCCTGGCTTGTGTATTGTGAAGAATGGATGCTGTTTTTATGTGGAGTGAGGCTAATTGAAATTTCATATTGTTTGGGATGGTGTATCCGTCACTGTGGGAAGTCTGTTTTTTGTTTCTTTTTGTTGTTGGTACATGTTGTTGGTCGGTCGCATTCCAAGGCCAGAGCAGCTTGTCAGAGAACTGCAGCACTGTGAGTGGGTTTTCTGAAAAGCCTCTGCGGCTTTTATTTTTCCTGTAATTCTCCGCAGAGAGTTGGGGAAACAGAGAGGCAGGGATTATAAAGCCATCCACGTTATTGTAGAGATGACAATGAAGAGAATAAAGCTTTGCTGGGCTCGTTATGGAGGTCAAAACCTCTCTCTCAAAATATGTCTCAAGACAACAACAGTAAGCAATGTATTTCCAATCAATTTAAACAATAATTCAGGCCAACTTGTTGTTGCATTTGCAAAACAGAATGACAATCCAGGTGTCTTAGCATACAATTTTAAATGGGAGCAAAGATGCTGCACAACTTCTTTGGCTTCTAACTCATGATGTATTTGCTGAAATAGCTATAGAGCTGCACTTTTTTTCTATCTGCAGGCAGGAAATTTCTCTAAAACAGCACAATGGGTGGATTGGACTGTGCTTAATTCACACAGAAATGTAACCTAAAAAGAGCTGGCCGATCCTCGGGTGCGCTGACAGTACACGTCAGAGCAGTTGAACTGATATTTGTCCGCAGGGACGAGTGGTGACAGTGCCGTGTTTCAGGGCCGGTCTAGTGCTGCTTCTCACCCTCAGCCGGCGCTCTCCACAGGGATCACACAAACCTATCGTCTTCTCTTGTCTCCTTCGCCATCTCCTGTTGCCATGGAGAGCGATGCTCGACTTCGATGGGTAGGACAACACGCCTGCCGTCTTTGTCCTTGAGCAAACTGGATTCCAGGTCTTAATCAGACATTGTTCTGGAAACAGTTCCCTTCACAGAAATTAAACAGAAACGCAGCATATGTGTGCAGCACAGGGTGACAGAAGACAAAGACAGTAAAGGACATGGTTTTCTTATAACATCTCTCCTCAGTGAAGGGTTGGTGTTTGTGCATTAGTCATTGAACTGACAGGTCTGAAACAAGATCTGAGTGTTGCAGCACTATCAGAGTAACTAATGGAAGACAGAAAGAAAATTCAGACTAATTCAAGGTTCACCGCTCTCAACCCAGCCATGGCAGAGACATTAGCATTTTTTAAATTAATAATTCATTATGCCGAAACAGCAGCAAATGGCAACAGCCATGACACAGTTAGCCATTGATATAACTCAGGGCCTCAGAGCAGGATTTTTCATACGAGCTGTGTTAAGGAATGAAGGCTGCTTACATTAGTTTTGCTTTTACGAAATGCATGACAGTGAATTAAAGGAGTCGAGTCTTTGGGATTATTTGGAATATGGCTTTATTTGACTGAACAATTATTCCTTCACCATATGCACATGCAGAGTTTGCCTAAATCAAATTGGCAGCTATGACTTTCATAAGAGGCTTGATGGCTTTTCTGTAGCGAGCCAGCTGTGGCGTAATGATTTTCATGAAGACCTCATACCCCGAGAGAGATGGGTAGGCTGTTGGTGTTTGACTTCAAGTTGACAGCCTGAGAAATGTACCTGGCCTGTCTGAGACAGCCAGCCCAAAGGTGGCACAGCTCAGTGAAAACCTTAACAAACAATAGATGAGAGAGAAATGACTCAGTGGAAATGGCATCCAGTGGACGGAGATAAGAAATGTCTTTGCTCGGTGTTCTGCAGTTAAAGCAGTTTTGTCCTCGATTGATCATTGCTCAGACTATGTATGTTGTCGCACAGGCACTACAAATAATCTGACCCTGAGTTAACCTCTTTTCTTTGATTTAACATTCCAGGTTCTTTTTTGTTTGTATTTCTATGAGCTGATTTCCATTTCTATCTTTTTGGTCGGCCGTAAATAGATAATAAGGTATTTTTGGAGACAAAAATATGACAATTTAAGGTGTATGGTACTATGTTAAATGCATATCCACTATTGTCAAAAAGATATTAGGTAAGATAATTTAAGTATACGCAAAACACATGGTAAAATGTCCATGTACTTAAATACACTAAATTACAACTTAATAGCATTGTTAAGTGTACTGAGATGTAGGTTGTAGTTATTATGTCAGCAATTGTAAATACTTCAGGTACAATGTCAGCACATCAAAACTAGCACACATTAGGTACATTAATCATGGGCGTGCATGGAAGTATAGTTGGATAACTACCAAGTGCCAACCTCCATGGCTGGGAAGAGAAGCCTATGCAGAAGTGCCAAAAACTGCAGTTCATCAAATGTCCACTTGAGGCTGGCTACAGACCGAGTCAAACTCCGTAAGCTCCCATATTAAAATGCCAGAATTCACAGCAGAAATTAACATGTTTACAGCCTGGTACAAAAAACTGTTTTGGTAGCTAATTTCCCCGTTCATGACAACTGTACCAGGTCTAAATTTATTTGAACTCACCTGTTCTGATCATATTAAGGCTTAAAGTTATGCATACTTAACAGCGTGGATGCTTTGATTGGAAGTTGGGTGCCGTTACAGGTGGCTCATTTGAGCACCGAGGCATCATTCAGCCCGCCTCAGGTGCACCAACAATCCACATCTTTGTTGATTTTTAGATTAGCCGGAGGTGGCAGAGACACGACTGCCAGAGCCACCACACTCTGAGCTGCACAACAGCTCTGCAGAGACCTACGGGTGACCTCACAGATACGATGTCCATATTTTATAATGTCTATGCTTTAAAAAGTAGAATTTAGTGTAGAGAAGGAATTAAACTTACATTTTAAAAAGGCAATGATAATTTGCGTTGTTAACCTGCAAGCAGAGATGTTGTTTTTTTTATGATCTATAGGATTTTATCTTATTGCTCCAAGCTTTTTAAACCATTCTTATATCCGTAGGTCATGCAGCAATATCAAACGTAGTCAGTTATATAAACTGCATATGAGTTGCAGTTAATGGGCCGAAGCATGCAAACACTGATCTGATCTATTAAATGGGATATTTTACTACTTCATAAACTCAACTCTGCTTTGTTTTCATGTGACATTAGTAATAGTGTGTGGTTAGTAGTTTGGAACCAATCACCTTTAGGATCCTTCTGATGTCTTTTTTTTCCTGCAAAGACTGCACTGTTACTCAGAGGAAGTTGCAATACTGTTTCATATTACCTGTTTTTTGTATATGATATGACAGTAACACGATGCAGTACTGTTCTAAATTTGTCTGTGCGAAGTACACAGGGGTGAAGAAGTCCCAAACACCCAGAGGAAAACCACTGAGGAAGGATGGATGATTTGAATGCAGAGCACTCACACACACATTTAAATGTTTCTTTTTTTAACACCTGCCCTTCTGTGTCAGCAGCCTGATGTTAAGTATGTTTTATTGTCATATGGTTTGTCCTTCCATAGGAGACATGCCTCCCTACCTGTCGAGGTCACAGAGAATCCTGGGAGGTTAGTGTCTGCAGGCCGCAGAAGAGTCGTCCCCTGCCGAAAATGGAAGTCGGCTTCCTTTGGGTACAGTAAGATGTTATTTTTATAATGATGTGCTTAATGTGCGTCACTACAATGCCACATCCTTTCCAACACCGTGACACAACAGTGTTTTTCATGTCTTACTCATGCCTTGTTAATGTCTAAGAGTTATCGCAGCTCATATCGAAGTCTCTGGCAATTAGCCCTTGTGTGGCAGATATATCAGTCATGACAGCTTGATGGCTGCACACTTTGCTGCGTCTTTGCAGCTGTTCTCCGGTTATTTTCCTTTTATGACACAGCAGTTTCTGTGCTGTTGTTTTCCTGTTGTGTACAATGAACTCCAGTGGCCAAATGCTCTGTAGGAGGAAATCATTAGGCTTAATGAATTATGATCTCTACATATATGAGCCTTCCTCGCTGCTCACCCATGAGCATATGCTGAGCTCGGAGCTTGAGAGAGCCTCTAGAAAAAAAGAGAGATGAGCACAGACAGTTGCATCGGTGGGACAGACTTCGGGGGCTTCAAAAGGCTGGAGAGAGTTTCAAAGACGCCTCCTAGTGCTGTGTGCTTCATCATCAAAAAGCAATGCGCGCCTAATCCATAGCCCACTTTTGGCTCATGTGCAGCCCAAAAATAAATCCCACTGCATAGTGTGAACATGTTCTATTTTTAAAGAGCAGTGTTCAGGGGTTTCTGATGGTAGAAACATCTGTGGGTTGTTTTTAAACTTTGATAATGCTGGAGAAATGAGGAATTTGCTCGTTGCTTGCTGATTAATAGCTCACTCATTTGTGCTATCTGCGATTGTCCCCGTGTGATAGTTGCTCTGTAAGTAATTTTCAAGAACAGCTGAAAGCTAATAGGTTAAATGGATCATGACTGTAAACAAGATGAAGGCTGTGATCGGAGTTTGATTGTTTTCCTCTCCAGCTCAGCAGCACTGTTTGCTTCTGTTTAGACTCACCCGTCTCACACAGACACACTATAATCAACCACTAATTAGCAAATAATGACAGGAACAAGGAACATGCCCCCGTTGAATACCTGATTATTTTGACTTTGCATTTATTTCAGATGGTTGTTTTATTCCTGTTCCCCAGAGTTAATAATTAGTTTCTACGTTTTGTTGCAAACTCTAGCCCTCGTCTTGGTCTACATTTCTGATCAGTTTTACTGTGTGTGTGACTGTGGTTGTGGGTGAAAGCATGCCCTCAACACATTTGTCCAGAGACAGAACAAACACACACATACAAGTGACTGGACTGAAAAGGTGCCTCATAAATCAAACAGAAAGCAAACATTTATCATAGAGGGCAGCTGTTTTTTTTGTTCAACTTGTTTTTAGAATTATTTCCTTTAGAAAGACAGGAAAGTACCTCTACAGGAAGTGAAGGTGCTGGGCCAGATTTGAACCCAGGATGTTGCAGTTATGTGGTATGTGCTGTAGACCAATGATTCACTAGAAAACAACATTTTTCACATTGCATCTAAAAGGAAATGTGAAAAAAAAAAAGCGATTGGGTAATCACCCTCTATTGAAGCAGTGGGCTGTGTGAGGCTCTTAGTGAGTGATTGATCTTTGTGACTGTATTTTGTGACTGTGTCAGGAAGTGAAATATTAATTATTATGCCATTTGTGAAGTGCTGTACCGTATCCTGCAGTATGCTGAATCACTCCACTTGTTTTTAGATGTTTTGACGGAGCATATTGTGGGGAAAAAACAAAAAACTTTAATTACAGGAAGTGTTAGTAGTTCTAGCATTAGCCAGAAGAAACGTCTGTTGCAAAGAAACAACTTGCACTTAGTTGCTGCAGCCCAGCTAATTTAAGTCTTTGTTATTTTCACACATCTGTTAGATGCTGTCATTATCTAAAAGTTTCAGTAATTCCTGCAGACTTTGGAAACAGGAAGTAATGGGAACTACTAAGGCAAGTTCACAGAGCTTAACACTCGCTCAACATGCTTAATGCCAACGATGGTGTAATCTCTGGGGATGACCATTCAACACAAGCCAGAGCTGCACTCCTCTCATATTACTCTGTACCTGTTCTTTCTTGCCGTCTACCTCTCTTTTCTCTGCCTCTTGCCCCAGCAACAAAGCAATCGCATGCTGTAGAAGCATTTGATCAGCTATAGAGCTACACAGGTAATAGTGTAGATATGATATGAGTATTGTGCATATTTGAGTCACTGTAGTTAACTAATGATGTGGTTGTTGGAACACTTTATGATAATTCTGCCACTGAGTTGGCTAAGATAATCAGCCAAGGTGTATCAAGTAAATAAGCTCAACAAAACTGTTCAAATTGTGTTAACTTCATGACCACCTGAGTGTAATAGCCAGCATCCAAATGCTTGTAGCGCAAAGGGAAACTTGTTTCACCAGGTTTTGTGACTGCAAGATTAGGACAAACCCTAGAAATGGTAGTTTTTCTTGAAATGATTCTGCTGGAAACATATTGTATTGCAGAAAAGAGATAGTGAGTTTTTGGTCTAGCAGATTTTTTTTTAGAGCAGACTTTTTAGAAAACTCCACTGACCTGATGAGTTTACCACTTTTACTTTTTATCCAACACACTTTTAATTAGAGCTGAAGAAGTATACGCTTAATTTAGGGTTTCAACTAATGATTTCATTACCTGTTAATCTCCTGTTTACTTTTTGATTCATCTTTTTTTTAATTGCTTTATCTACAAAATGTCAAATAGTGAAAAATGTTTATCACAAGTTTTGATTTGTCCGACCAACAGTCCAAAATCGAACTTTATGTTTGATTAAACATCTGTAACAATTAATCAATTATCATAATATTGCTGATTAATTTTCTTTTGATGGACTAATTTGTGCTCCAACTAATTGTTTTAGCTCTAATTTCTCGTGTCCCTGTTGCGATTTTAACCCTGCTCCAGATGATAACTTTGGAACAATATAACGTTGGCCGTGCGATTCAGGACCTTGGACAGGGAAATGTTTCTGTTAATGATATTCTAAGGTTTCACACATGAGTACACACTGTTCATCACATCACATCACTGCCCAGTAAAATTACTGTGAGCTTATGTGTCGATGCCTCCAGTGCAATAGTGCAATAGAATATCTGAACCTGAACAAAGGTGCTAGATTACCTGACCTCTATCAGAATAACCCACGTCAAATCAAGAAACGCGTTCCTCGAGGTGTTTAATATCTTTCCATTCTTGACTTGCCTGCGCTGCCAATAAGCCTTGGCCTGTACGCCTCAGAGCAGAGGCGGAGGATTGTTCATATATCAAAGTGATCTGTATAAAAGAGCTAAATGTTCAAACACAGAAGTGAATTAATAAACCGAAAGAAGGTGAATTACTTTAAGAGCTGCATTATAAATGGGATACTTTAATATTTACAGCTACAAAAATGGCTCTACTGCCACTATAAGTAAAAGCGGGGCAGGAGGATGTTCTTGAATCCAGGTTGCAGATGCTCTCAATGGGTTTGCTGCGACTGTCAAACATAGAGCTTTTGAGCTACCCAGTTCCCTCCTTTAGTGGCTGTATGGTCTTTCAGTCACAATTATTTCTCCATACTGCTGCGTAGGAGTCCATTATAAAAGGAGACCCATTGTGAAAAATATCCAGCTTTGTTTCTATTGTAATGACTGTTTCATTTCTGCTGCTCTCCCAGCTCGTGCAGAGTGCTGTGCAGCAGCGAGAGGTGAAAGCAGGAAGTGTGTTCGTGTCAGGTTGAGAAAGTGAAAGTGGAGCAGCCAGCCTGGCCAATGGGAATGTGGGATTGCAGCTTATTGTAAGACAGGATAATTGCTCTATACGGTCTACGAGTGGAAAAGAATCTGAATTTATCTGAAGGCATGTGGCTGCGACTTGAAAGGAAATGTGCTGTGAACTGATCTGATGCATGAATATGGATAATCTCACCAGTAAGGGGAAAACAACAACAACAATAACTTCCCTTAATCACTTCCACAGTGCTATTAAACCACATGAAGAAAAAGCATGTTTTAACTGACTGTGGCTTTGCCTGTGCAGTAGCTGCTGTATTCATCGCCTGCAGCTGCCTTCTAGTTCAGTCCTGTCCAGAGTTAAGACCTCTTTGCACCCATCAAGCCCAGCTCAAGGCTGAATGAACACTTTTAAATACCCAGTGCTCTCCTATTCCCTTTCCCTCACTTCACGCCGTTTCCTTGCTTCCCCAGATATTCCCTTTTTTCTTCCACTCAATCCAAAAAACGATCTGTTTCTCTGTATACTTCACCATATCTGACTGCCTGTCTATCAATGCCTTTCTTTTTCTGTCTCCTCAATGAAGGAAACACATCTAACTCGACTAACAGATACAGGCAGGGGCTTTACAGTAGTAAAGGTTGGACAGTCGCGATGGAGTGTAAATCATCCTGAAAGCATTTATATACCTCTCTTAAAGCTCCCACAGTATTACCAAAAGGTCGTAAAGCTGCTAATATTGTACCTCTCCATTTATTTGTGTCCTGGGTTCTGATATGGCATCTGACCATTAGAACAGAGCTCCATTTCACGTCTAAATAATTCAGGTGCTTAATGATATTCATTATGGTGAATGACTATTTCAGAACAGAACCTATGATTATCTCCAGGGCAGGCCCTCTAATAATACCACTGCAGAGCCTATTGATTCCTGGGAATGGCCTGCCTTTGTGGGGATCACAGACCCCCAGCCTGCCTGCTACAAACAGCCGGGTGTTATTTGCTGACGGCTGGAGGCAGGAAGGCAGCTCATGAGGCTGTGATCTAGCCGCAGGGGGGGAATATGGTGGACAACTGACACGTGCAGTAAAAATGGAGTATTACCATGTGTAGGTTCATGGACCCTGCATCATATCTGATATTGTTTGTATCCCATGGCTGCATTCCTTCTCTGTAAGGCCTTGACAATATCTGAGGTCATTTGGAAATGAGCTTAACGACATAGTAAACATTTATTGTATGCGTCAGCAGTCCTTGGTAACTAAAGAAGCTGTTGTTGTGTGTGTGTGTGTGTGTGTGTGTGTGTGTGTGTCGGTTTAAAATAAAACCCCCTCCAAAAAAATGGCTTCCTGTAAATTTCAGCAAGTTGTGTGGATTCTTTCTTTATTGGCCGTTTTTATTTACTGCTGTTAGTATTGTAAAGTTTTGATTTCACCAGATGGGAAATCACAACTGCACAATGATTTAATAGGCCAATGAAACAGGGGGCCCACTTCCATAATGTGTTTGAACTCTTGGGAAATCTCTCGCTTGTCTTTGAAGTTCCCAACTTTTGTTTCGTCATCACATTCTCTAAGAGTTAATTACAGGCACCATGCTGCGCTATGAAGCCCCGATCACTAGAAAACACACAGTTTTGATTTTGGAGTGCATGCGACCATGTGGCCTTGAGTCTAAGTAACAGAGGAGTATGTGAGCCACTTTGTGCCATGTGCCTTTCACTTCACAGTGAGTTCTGCTGATAATCATTTTGGCCAAAGGACAAATGGTGTGTGTGTGTGTGTGTGCGTGTGCGTGTGCGTGCGTGCGTGCGTGTGTGCCTTAATTTCTTTGCAGTAAGACAGCTGCGGCTTGATGCTGCAGCAAAACGTTTTACTGCTTTCAAGTATCAAAATATTCAACTTTAGAAGTAAAATTAAGTTAGAAGAATTTGCATCGTCACGCAAACAGAATAAACTTAAGAAGGGCTGAAATGATAAATCAATTATTTAAATGTCAGACGATTCATTGAGAGAATTTTTAATAATCAATCCATCAATATAGTCATTTATCAAACTAAATCACTAAATGTCTGTTCTAGCTGCTCAAATGTGACAAGCTCTTCTGTTTCCGGATCAGCCTCAATGTGCGAAAATTTGTACATTTTCATTTTTGCGTATTTTGGGTCACTTGTTTTTACTGCTGTCAAATGTCAAAACGGGTCAATTTGACCTGAACAGTATGTAAGGGTTGAAGACGTTCAATTATTATCCATTGCAAACCCACACACAAGACAACACCCCATTTAGAAATAAAACTCAAGGACGTATTAGCTATGTGTAAAAGAATATTCTACATTTTTGTGCATTTATACCTAAAAAATGATGAAATGTTATGATCATGTGACATTGCTCAAGGTCTTCTAGGTGTAAAGACTTTTTTCTCTATTCAGTTTGTTCCGTGCACTTATACAAAGGCAAAGAGCTGTGAATCAGTGCGTTGGTATTACTATCATTGCAGCGAACACACATCCGACTAGTAGCTTCAACCTTCAACCTTTAAATCACATATCAGCCAGGAGACCCTCTTCAGTAGATGGCCAGGACATAATCTAAGACGGCGACAGCTAATGACATAGCACAAAATTTTAGTTACTATTCTTTTATCCTTGACTCTAGCTTGGTTATAACAAAATGTGTATTTTTTTGTGGTCCTCTACAGAAAGGCAGGTGTTTGCGTAATGCCTGAAGTAAATGCATCCCTACAGCAGTAATAAAAAGACACCCAGGTGCCTGTAGCGACAAAATCATGTGTGACAGTGTGATTTTGAAAACCTTTTAGGTGATACAAGCGCAACTGATGCACCTTGAGCTCAGTGAAAACATGCTGGAGCATCCTTTTTTTTTTTTTTTTTTCCAACCAGTGCTTTGCTTTCACTCTATTATGATTGTCACTTTCCCTGGTAAAGTAGATATAGTGAGAGATTAGTGATACTGTGTGACTCTCTCACATAGCTTATCCTTTCATCAGATCCATGCCACAGTAATATTATGCAAAGGGCTACTCAGCTCTTCAGATCTCGTCTCCCAGTCTGATAGGCATTTGCAATTCCATCGTTCTGTATCTCCACTCAGATCGAGCAGAGGGAGGGCTCGCAGGGATGAGGTGAGGGAGCAAAGAGTAGCGAGAGTAGAGCGTGATCGCTTTTTCTCAGCTGCTTTTTCAGCTCTGCTACTCGGAAAGAGGGGTTTTTGTCTGTGTATGTGCAATGAGATATTAACAACTTTCTGCTGCTGCTGAATGTATGATCTGTTTGTGTGTCGCGGTGAAAGCTCCTCTGAGCGAAGAGGCAGAAAGTGCAGATGACAGAGGGATTAGATTGTGAGAACAGTTGTTAAGCATGAATGAGGCATGCAAAAGGAGCACAACCTGGTCAAGGAGCTCTGGACTAGCTTTTCATTGTGTGATATTGCATATTGATGGCATACTAAATACTAAATACTAAATCACATTCTCATTGGCATTTGAATTAAAGGTCCAGTGTGTCAGATTTGTGGGGCTCTATTTACAGAATATGGCAGAAATGGAATATAATCTGTATATCTATGTTTTCATTAGTGGATAATCACCTGAAAATAAGAAGCATTACGTTTTTATTACCTCAGAATGAGCCTTTTATATTTACAGACACGGCAGATCTCCTTCTACTTAGTCTGCCATGTTAAGCCTAGAATGGACAGCTCAAACACTGCCTCTAGATAACACTTGAAACAGGAGAGTGAGTAGAGGGGGTTCAATTTGAAACTACACCACTAGATACCACTAAATCCTACACACTGATCAAGATTTACATGCAAAATGTTGGAAAATACACATGACGTCTCTATACTGTACCAGTAAGGAGGGACCATTAAGAAAATGTAGATCAACTATATTAGATTATAATTATTATTTAAAGCACAAAATAATTAACAGGAAAGTTGGTATAGATGAGATGATGAACCTGACGATAATCTGTGACCCCCGATACAGTCAGTCGAGTCCCTGGATGCTGGCTAGAATGATCTGTATCACTGGAGACAGTGATGATAAACTGGACGAAGCTACGAAGGGTGTAGCCCAAATACTTAATTTATTTAATTACAGTACAAATACTTCTCCACTGTAGTTTTTACTGTACTACCTTTATTTGACATGTTTGGTTTACTAGTTATAGAGCCTTTTTAGATAGTGTTTTTTACATAACTTTTTTGGCTTGTGACACTTTTATTTTGGGGGGAAATTATCAAATACTCTCCTCAAAAAACAAAGACTAGGGAAAAGTCCAAAAAAATAAATATAAATTTGTGTAGCAGAGTTCTTTCTCATCATCCCACGACACTTTATCTGGAGACCTTTGAGAGGGGGCCTCATCCACTGGACTAAATAAATGAACTGTATATACTTAAAAATAGATTTAGGTGGCTACACATTATGGTGGAAATGGAAAATAATATGCACAGCTAGGTTTTCATTATTGTATAATCACCTGAAAATAAGAAGCACTATAATTTTGTTACCTCAGAATTAACATTTTATATTGATGGAGTTTACCATATTTCTACAGTAACCTAAAATCGACAAACTAAACATGGGCTCTGGGTGCTTTCCACACATTTTGCAGGACTTTTATTCTCAAGTATCTTTCAATTGTAGTATGTTACTGTGACTTGTGAGTCAGTCATGTGAGTGCTGCTTCCACCACTGGAAGTATCAAGTGTGTCTGAGGAGTCCTCGTGCTGCCATAGTTCCACATCAGTATTACTGACACCAGCTTATCGAGAAGTCTAAACTTCTGCCATGGCAGCAAAGAGCCTCAGCACAGGCCTGATGGGTCAAGAAACGACTCTGTCAGTACTACACAGTCAGAGGCAGAGAGACAGCTCTTTGTTTGGCCTGCTATGAAAAGCTCGTCTGTCTCCTGTCTCTGATGTTCTCAGGCTTGGGGCCAAATCAGTGACAGAAGGAGGCTTTGCACAGCGCTGTGCCCTCTGCCAGGGAGCTACAGAGAGAGGCTGTAATGCGTTGTTACATGGAAAAAAACAGCAGGGAAGCTAAACCACTCACCCCTCATCTACAGCAAAGGGTGGAGAGGTCACCGTCTCAGGGGAGTTCAGTTTTTCCAGCTGTTGACACTAATTGGAGTGGTTAGAAAAATGTTTTTGTGGAACAAAAAAAAGTTTTAATCAGAGCAGGTTTTCTGAAAACTGAAACAAAACAGTGCTGAATAAACTGTAGGTAACATGGACTGTCATGTTTTTCATTTGAACTATGATTAGTTGTGATAAAGCACGTAAACAGTACATGTTTATGTGAGTTTCTGAGACTTGCGCTGTTAACTTTCTTTTTTTTCATCTAAAAATAGTTTAATGAATGTTGTCCGCTTATCTTTGATTAATTTAGCTAAATTATGCATGCTTTTCCTTACTTAGTCTCTCTCATGTGGCTTAACAATAACATTCCTCTGGGAAAAGTAATGATATTGATCACATCAGGCAGCTGTTGTTCATGGAGAAGAGGTGATGCACTGCCATCTTGTGGTTTGCAGCTTTTAGTGCTGTTGTGAATGTCAGCACCCTCTCTCACTCTCTCTCTCTTTGTCACTCTCTCTCACTCTTTCTGATGTGTTTGAAGTGGGCTGAAGTCTCCAGAGAGGAGATGGGACCCCTGCAGAGCAGCTCAGCTGAGAACAAAATATTGCTTCCTACTGTTAGGCACAGACAGTTCCAACAGTACTGTTGTTCCTACATATGGTGCAGACACACAAAAACACTGCACGAAGAACATACAGTTTCTCTTGTTAAGGCTTGATAAGATCCAAGCGAGCTAGCTACCCTCAGAAGAGGAAAAACAAAATGCACTTTTGATGTGAATAAAAAAAAAAAAAAAAGTGCTGCATATGTTTTAAGTTCAAGTGTGCAGAACTTGCTGTTTTGTGACCTCCAGCAGTTGTAGATCTCTGTTATCTATCTTTATATCTGCTAAAGCAACTCAGCAGAGACTGACAGCCAATTCTTCCAGAAAAAAAAAAGCTATGTCAGGAAATTCTGTGATTTTCAATTCCCGCTGAGCAACTCTGATTTTTTTTTTTTTAAAGTCTCTTCTTGTTTTCACACTGACATTCATATAGCAACAACAAATAACGATTAGTGTACCAATTCATTACTTTATGAACTAATTAGTTGTCTAAAATGTCAGAAAATACTGAAAATTATCATCAGTCATAATTATCAAGTATCAGAGTGTGTTTTTTTGTTTGTTTTTGGACTAAAACACAAAGATCATCAATTTACTATCATGACAAAAAAATAAATAAAAAATAAAAAAGCTGGAACCAGTGAGTTTTTGGCCTTTTTGCTAAAAAGAAAACCAAACTATGATAAACCTATTGTCAAAACTATTGGTGATTAATTAGTTGATCCCGTCTCTGTCCTTTTAAAGGATTTTTTTTCTAAATAATTCAGCACATGTTGGATATACGTAGCTGCATATGCATGGAGAGTCTGTAGGCAGGAAACCAAGATATTTGCACTGGAGGCATCCTGCTTCCCTTTTGCAGTCCAAGTAGTATTGACCAGTCATGTTTGTGCAGGCTTTGGTTGCAGCAGTCTGTGTGGAGAGCAAAAGAGGCCAAATGCATTGGCTGAAATACAATCTTTGAGCCCGGTGGCTACTGTCTGATGATGATTTAGCTTTTTTTTTAGTTGTCTGCATTCAGAGATGCATAGCAGAAATGTGTCGTCATTCTCATGTATCAGATTACTAATGGGACTGCGGACGTAGTCTTGAGTCGGATATCCGTTTTCTGTATATCCACTGGTTACGCCGCAGCCTTAGAAACACTGTCCATCGCCCCCAAAGGAAAAATCATCATCAGACGAGAGCCGATGGGTTCCAAGATTATATGTTGGATGATGGATCATTAGTGGAACTTCACCCAAACTAAATATACTCTATTTGGCATAATTGGTGTTATATTTAGACCGATCAGAATGATTACATTGCATTGCAATTTCAAGATGGTTTGCCTTTGTTCAGTCTTTTATGACTGACATTGTTCTGTTGTCACTCGGCCCACTCATTTGTTCAAGTGCTGTAGAGAAACATCTAAAAAATAAAAACAGAAAAGAGCATACAGATTGGTTCTCCGTTGTTTTTTCATAGCTAATGTGTGTGTCAGATACATAAACCAAGAAAGACCAGTGACCATTTGTCAACAATAAAAAGACAGATTACACCATCAGACTGGTTTCCATACATTTAGTGTGAGCTCTTTATGTAAGGAGCCAGAAAGTTGGCTCCTTCTTCAGGACAGACATGCTGCAATTAGGCTGGAACCTATCAGTATGCATTTCCTATGACCGTAAAAGCTTCTACAGTGTGTGTGTGTGTGTGTGTGTGTGTGTGTGTGTGTGTGTGTGTGTGTGTGTGTGTGACATACGTGTATGTGTGCTTTGTGTATGCTGCTAGACTGGAAAGCTTTCTGCACACATTGCTGCACACCATCCTACCGCCATCCAGCAGCCCACATCAAGCACGAAGGGCCAGCTGGATTAAAAGGGGCCATATGGTGACAGTGGAGAGCGGGGCAGTTTGGCACAAAAAGACAAACGTATGCAATATTTGTACATAGAAAAGGCCGCATAGAAAGATGCCTTGATGCGTGCAGAGCCACACTGGGCGAGAAAATTAAATGTGTTTTTAAACCTTAATTTCAGCCCTTGTAATTATGTGTGTGTGTTTGTTCTGAATGTGTGTGTGTGTGTGTTTATGTGCGGAGGAATTAAAGCCTGATCTTTTGGTTTGAAAAGCGTTTTTGCTAAAACCAAGAATTTAAGGTTATTTGTCAGTTTGAAAGAGCATCTTGCTCACGGCTCTGCTCCTCTGTCTGTGTGTGTGTGTGTGCCCGGACTACTAACGCTCTGCTCGGGGGTTTGCAGATACACGCTCACAGTGTTGAACAGAATGGAGCTCACCGTTACCTCTGTCTGAGCCCCTCCCCCCACAATCTTTTGCCATGCATGCACACACACACACACAGTGAACAGAGCCGAGTTTTACTGGAACGCCTCACTAATGAACTGACTCTGTGCTGTACGCAGTAGGTGACATTACAAGTCCGACCAAAGAATGAGGAGTTTAACTGGTCTCATAGTCTAAAGGGCGGCAAGTTAGATGCTGCAGTCTCTGCTGCCTACCACAGTTGAAAATGTTGAATAGAAATGTCAACTGTGTTCACCTCAGAGCTTTGTGTTAAAGGTTTTTCTTAGAAGGAAGGTACTGGGGGTCATTAAAATGAGTGTGCATCTCCCTATGACTGTGAACGGGCTCAGCAATATTCATATTTGGTAACAGAAAAATCGTCCTCTGGATATGTGGCTGTGAGTGGCTGTGACAATGTTGCAGTTAGAAGTGATACAGAATTTCCATTCTGCACTCATAGGTGTACACAAACAAGTGTGTCAAAGCAGGCACACACACAAACACACACAAACAAAAATGGCTCAGTGAAGACAGGCGCATGTCAGAGCTGGAGGCATCTGCACTTGATAATTACAACGTACACAGCCAATGTAATTGCAGTGAGATGATGCACATATACAATTAGCCACAACACAAGTTAATTAACCAAAAGACAAAGGTCTGACAGTACTAGTCACCTTGGCGTTAACACTCGATACATTGACAGTGCTGTGTGCCATCGAGTCTGCCCAGGATGTAACGTATCCTTCCCTAGAGACTGTGAGCCATCAGCCCAGGGTCTCTCCACTGCGTGTGTGTGTGTGTGTGGCTTCACAAAGTCCTGACGAGTGCTTGTCTCCATAGACACTCTCCTGCCTGCCTACCGTCCCACTTTGGATGCTGTTACCTGGTGAAGGTGTCAACAACAGTGGCTTCTTTTTTAGCCGATGTACTGTGTTCATTTTGACCCATTTTGCAGCCCAAACTCCCCTCCCCAAATAAAG
Source organism: Miichthys miiuy (assembly GCA_036365135.1). Lineage (NCBI taxonomy): Eukaryota > Metazoa > Chordata > Actinopteri > Sciaenidae > Miichthys > Miichthys miiuy. The sequence goes on along the minus strand of CM071606.1, from coordinate 11,283,293 downwards.
AGGGAATCTTCAGTAATGTTGCCATATTTGTGTCTAATATTTCACACTTCCTTTCTCATTTTGACATCACTTGTACATGATGCAACGTGTGTGCAAGCCACATAGTTTATATTTCACTAACTTTATGTTTCTGAGAATATAAAGTCCAGAACCGTAGAAACTGTAACTTCTTTACCAAATAACTTGTTTTCCTGCTGATTGTCTCTGAAAATTTTATTTCCGACCATTATCTCATCTCTGTCTTAATTCTGTAGTGTTTCTTATTCATGCAGACCTAATTAACCAGAGCTATGCAGCATCTTTACCTGTTTGCACCATTCCTCGTTTGACTGACTGGAAAGCCATGTCTGTTTTGACAGACACTACAGAGGAAAATGCATTGATTCCAGAGGAGAGAGAGATGGAAAGGGGGGGTAGAGGAGTGAGTATGTGAGAAGAAGAGAAATGGGAAAAGAGAGAGAGAGGGGGAGAGAAGAGGAGAGGAGAGGAGAGAGGGAGTGAAAACAAAATGGGAGGGAGGGGAGAGAAGACATGATAATGAGCCCTACCTCTGACACATCCTCCTGTTTCTATGGAGACCAAGGAGCCAATCCTGTGGCCCTGCTGAGGACTGTACTACTCAGAGCAGATAAGAGGGTGGAGAGAGGCGTACGCAGATGCTTCTGTGTTTATGAGAGGCAGTTAAATCTCCCCGTAGCTCTCCTGCAGGTTGTGTCCTTTTTGCCTTTTATTTAGAAGTGGCAGCCTCCCAGGCACTCGAACCAGTGAAGAGTTACAAATCATCCAACAGAGGCTTCTCATCAGTGCTCAATATACAGCTCCTTTAGCTTCTGAGCTCTAAGACTTCCCCTCAATCCCTCCACCTCCTCGTCTTCCTCATCCATCACCATCACCAGCACCCCCCACCAGACTCCAGCCTCTTGGACGCTTCTCGTTACATCACACGCACTGCTCTCTGGCAGCCCGTGTTTGTGACTGGGAGGGAGAGGGAGAGTGAATGTGAGTGAGCCCGTGTGCGCACGCCATCCCACCGTCGAGTCCCATTGACCAGCATACAGGATGGACAAACCAAGTGTGTGGCGCGCCGTGGTGAGCAGCACGGACCCCAGGCGAACGCGAGACCCCGGGTCCCACTCGAGCAGACCTGGATCTGCCATGGGTTACCGGCTGTATGACATGTGAGTAGCATGTTTAGTGTGAATGCTGTCAAGGTAGGCAGACAGGAGGGCTCGCCAGCCCTGGGCGGCACTGGTGTAGAGCCCATTCATGGAGATGCGGTTGTGTGGGTGGTGGAGGAAAACACGGTGTCTACCTCTCTCCACTGTCTATGCTGAGTCACCTATGGCATCCAGACCTTGCTCTGTCCTCTCATGTTCCCTTCCTGTGCTCTTAGTAAACAACGTCTCTCTGCTGGGGAAGGGTGGCGAACTGGAACATATGTTTGTTTGTGTGAATGAGATTTCACCCAGAAGAAATGAATAACATGTGTCTTTTCATACAAAGTGATGAAACCTGAGTGTTGTTTTGCATTTGCAAGCCCACCATTCTGACTAAAATCACAACAGAGTCATGTGAGTGGTGCTTTTTAGAGCCTCGGTGGCTGGGAAAAATGACTCATTCCTGGAGGATGCTATGACAGCTCTTACTGGGCACATGAGTTCCTCGCAGCTTCCTCCATATATTTGTGGGTGTGAGTGTGTTCTCGTGTGTGATAGGTACAGTGTGTATGTGTGTGTGTGGTGCGTGTGTGTGTGTGTGTGTGTGTGTATAAAATGCGGCTGGGTCTGAGCTGTTATTTTTGGGGATGGTAATGAGTCCTACAGTCTGTGTGTGGAAAGCTTGCGTCTCTGCTTCAGTGAATCATGTGTCAGTTCTGCTCAGATGAAAGGTGGACAAAATAAAACTGTGTTGGTTATTTATGGAGTATTTTTGGTTTGGTGCTGTACAAGAATATTCTGCACACGTTCTACCCTTGCCTCGTACTCAACACCTTCAGTATTAAGCTGAATAAGCATTCTGTTGCCTTGTTTCTCCGCAGAGGCACATTTTAGTTTGTTTTCTTTGCTGTAGTGTGTGTAGTCTGCATCACTCTGGACCCTCTGATGCCTTTACAACCCTGTAAATGTAACCATGTACATGAACACTTGAATTTTTCACACATGTACTTACCAGCTGGTGCATAACATTGAGCTGAATTACCCTGTCATGTCATGATCTAATACCATACGTGGGGATCAGTCATCCTAATGATTATGAGACCTTCATGGGTCTCCACTGAATCCTTCACAGGCAATCTGCCCCTGCCATTCACTGGCTTAAACCTCTGTCTTGTTTCCATGTGTACAGCACACATTAATGCATGAATGCATGAATGCATTCCTCAGATTTTCACGTTCCCTTAGTGTGCTAGTAATTGTAATTTTATTACATGCTCTATTCTCCGTCTGTCTGTGGTTTGGAGAAAGTGGCTGATCTCTCTCCTCCCTGTTTTCTCCAAAGAAGGCTTCAACCATAGAAAGTCACGTGACCGGGCCGAGGGGCAGAGCTCAGGAAGGTGAAAGTGTGGGGGCAAATCGATGACTTTGTGAAACATTCGGTGTGGTTGTTAGGGGACAGAGGAGATGTGCCGCAGATTGACACTAATGTGTCGGTTTGACTGTCTGTCAAACAGACCGAGGCTTACTGTCTTTAGCCAATACTCCTTTAATGAGGAGCTGGAGTTGGATGAGTTGGTTCTGCTGTAAATGTCATTTCATCATTGCTGGCAGGCCCCGGTCCCTCTGGAATTCTAATTCTGTGCCTACAACCCTGGAAGACCAAAAGGAGGAGATCCTGGGCTAAGCCAAAGGCTTTCTTAGCCTTTAAGGCTACTACACTTAACTGCTCTGGCCTGAAGGGATGCAAAGGTTGCCTTGCCTTGGGAACACTGTAAAATAAAACAAGAAGTGTATTGTGTTCAGTTTATCACAGTCGAACAAACGTGTATGCCCTGAAAATGCAAACTCTGCATTCTCAGGAGAGCTTGAAAACGAACCACTGAGATATTTACAATTAGTAATCAAACCTGGTCTGTTAGTCTGCTGCCACGTGTTCTGCCATTTGGCGAAGGATTTAGGTAACTGGCTGTCACACAGCTTACTGGTTGCAGAGCAGTGTACAGCTGGACCACACAGCAGGGAGAGCTGTGTGTTCACACTGCCCATGTTGCATGGGAAATAGTACAAATAATCAAACCCAGCAGCTCCTGAGCTGTTTATTTGAGGGAATATGACATTGATGTATAGATACTTTGCACCAGTACAGCTGCCCAGCTTCTTTCCTCAGTAGTTGTTAACCTTGCTCATGCATGAAAAAATGAATAATCGCTTTATAATAACGTGTTACTTTTTATAATTCCAGATAAGAACTGCAGTTGAGATATGTCTTTTTTTCAACGCTTGGTAATCCTATTGTCATTACATTACATTACAATCCAGGAGGTTTGATCTTTGTGCATCGATTATTTGCTGGGTTTCATAATCGCCTTCCTGTACTCAGCACACTGATGATATAACATTGCATGGACAATGTTGCTAATGAACATCTACGGGCCTTACCCTTCACGGAGATAATGCCATGCATTCTCAGAGGGCATTCGTGCCATAAAGCCGTTACAGCAGGAATGCCCATTTCTCATTATTGGCTGAGAGATTCTTAATGCGAAGCTCCTATTTAAGTGACGCCAGCGCTGATGAAAAGTCGAGTGCGTCACTGGAGCTGTAAAGCACTGACAGCACATTCCTCCACTTTCAGCCTGAGCCTTTGACAGCATAGTGTGCTAGGTCTGCAGACTGAGAGAGAGTACACAAAGACAACTGCCAGCATAGCTTTGAATATACCTCCACCGGAGACAGCAACTGTAGGATACATGCTGCTTTTGCATGAGACAACAACTGCATACAATGCATCGCATTGCCAGCGCATAGGCTGGCACGGAGCATGCTGTCAGTTCATATAGCATCACTTAATGGGGGCATAACAGTACAGAGCTGGAAATGAGCCACTTGTTAAAGTAAGGTTACATGCTGTACTGTATGTATGTACAGGCCTGCCTTCATAATAACTCTTTGATTTTTCACTTGTCTGATAGCTACAGTGACTGTCCGCTGCCATAAATGACTACAGTAATTCTGTAAAGTGGACATGAGTATAGCCTTTAAAGGACAGTCATTATTACTTCAGTCATTATACCATGGATTGTAAAGCTTATTCGCTGATCAACTATCTTTTCTTAATGGTTTTGACAGATAGTAGGACATCCGCTCCTTAAGATTTCCCCTCTTTCTGCGTCCATAATTTTCTCACAGACCAGAATCGAAACACAGTAGAGCATAATATATCATGAATAGATGAGAGTGGATCATAGAGGGGTCAAGAATCACCTCACTCATGTGTTCTGACAGTGCAGATGCAAAGAAAGCTCCAAGACTACATCAGTGAAGCAACCTACTGTACCATTTTGTACCCGGTGTTGCCTTAGCATTTCGGCTTTTGCCCAAATACCACAAACTTGGTGCAGGCTGAGCTTGGTCAGCTCAAAGACTCTCATTTGCACACTCAAACGTCAGCAGCTGGGCATCTGCAGGCTGGCACTGAGTCGTCAGTGGCTGAATTTGCAGCTGGAGCTGTGTCAGCCATGTGTAAGGATTATCAAACCAATGGGAGCCACTTGGCTCTCACGGGCACATCTCGGTGAGTTAAAGTTTCCTCGGGGGAGTATAGCTCGTCCTGATGCATTTGTGGTTTGAAACAGCCCATAATAAGCCTCTGCCTTTGCCAATAGCAACGTCAGAAGCGACAGCACAGAGGAGAGTTGGGATGCACCAGAAAAGGATGCATCTTCAGAACATTTTGTTCCTCTGGCGAAAATAAAAAACAGATAAGAGGATATGTTTATCAGCTACAATGTTATATAATAACAACCACACCAAGATATCCCTGAGCGTGTTATCTAGCATATTGATTCGTATTTCCACGGTTTTCTGTTTACGGTTTCAGAATTGAAGCTTTAAGCCATTTCTGCAGAGTGCACATCGGCTGACTCATGCTTATACAATATATTCTTTCTATGCATGTTTTTCACGACTCATGACTCTGGAATTTCTGTGCAGCCTGTGCTTACTTCATACAAGACATGCTAATCCTATCAAGGATTTAAAGCGGTGAATCATAGTGACGTGTTAAAACTGGCTCAGTTATAAGCCATTCAACAAACCATATCATTATATATCATAATAATATCATATAATAATATATGATTATTAAAGAAAAACGTCTCTTCTCTTTCATACTAGACTTGAGTGTTGTATTTTTGTCAAATACGGCCTGCTGTGATGGACATGTGCGCTCTGCTGGTGGTCCTGCGTCTGAGTGTCCCCTCTTTGACAGCGCTCTTCATCAGTTCTGTTGCCCGGCCTCAGGTTATGAAAGGCCTTTATGATAGCTGGCAGAGACTGAAGAATATGGCGTCCACCTCCAACCAGCCACAGAGGATTTTTCCCCACATTTCTGTTCTTTTTTTTTTTTCTCTTCACTTTGCTGTTTGCGCCTGTGCTTTCTGCTTTAATACAAAGCCAAAACTGGAGGAGTGACTTTGTCATTATTATGAATAACTCCCATCCTCATCCTCCTTGTGGCTTTCTCTCTCTCTCTCTCTCTCTCTCTCTCTCTCTCTCTCTCTCTCTCTATCTCTCACCCTCATCCTGGTTTTGTCTTCACACCCTCCTTCTCCTTAATTTATATTCTGTCAGTTTTTTCTTCTCCCTCTATCTCCTGCATGGCTGCTTGCAGGCTGTGGGCTAAACAGCTGTACTGTACAATCTGTGTGATGCAAGAGCTTTTGCTCATGCAAACTGTGCTGTAACTTTCATGTAAGATTTGCTCCCCAAAGCACCGCTGTAAAATGATATGCTGATATCATCTACCCTGTAGCGTAAACTAACATGTTAGACAGATACTCTTGAGCTTCTGTGCCTCCCTCTTTGCCAGTAATGGTATCTTGCTGCTGACTGCAGGAAAAGTGTTTTTTTTTTTATTTATCTCAATTGGAAGAGGAAGCATAACTGTGTGACACATCAGCGAGTCACATATGCAAGAGTTGAGGTTTTATGGTATAAATCACCGTCGTAAATCATCCAGATGTTCGGTTTTAAACTGTGTGTAGCGATCTAAAAATGAATGTTGTTTTTGTGTGGAGATATTCAAGTTGGCCACGAGAGATCTGCCATTTATTGAATGCTTCCATGAATAAGAAATATGAATTTCCATGATTTATTGTGTTGACGTACTCTGAGTGAATCAGTATGCCTGTCAGACTGGTTATTCCCCAGATCACATCAGCACATTGGCTCACAGGCTTTGCAAAGGATGGAAGCTGCAACAGTCTGCCACCAGGGGGTGAACTTTTCTAACACATCCTTTCAGACAACCTGTCCTTCACACAGACATTAATATGAGCTCAGGTTCTTCTGTATACTTTAAATCCTAGTTATCCTGATGTCTTGGACCTTTAATACAACATACATTTTACCTTATGCTAGCTTTTACACTTATGCCCTTTAGAATGGTTCTGTTGGCAGGGAGGCCTAACAAGAAAGGTTAGAGATAGGGTTATGGCTATTGTCCAATCAGGTTCTCCACCCTGCAGAAAAGTCCATTTGTAATGTGCACTTTTGTCTTCTTGCATGTCTCTACAATCCTTTCCACCCTTTGCTCCAGGTTCTTACCCCTGCATTGTTTCTCCAGTATTACAGAACGTAAGTAGGACTCCCTGTCCACTACTTTTCATTCACCTCCCTGTTTTCAGCCCCTCTCACATACTGTGGAGGAGGATTTTCTGCAGCAGGCCATTTTCTTTTGAATTGCTTATTGACTGCACATCTCTCGTCCAGAGCAGATCATGGCGAACCCTTCAGGGCAGGTTTATCAGTGACTGACTGGGTCAGCCGCAGGGAAAAGTGAGGTCCTTGCGCCGTAATGCTCAATATCAGCCACCATCAGTGTCTTACAGTGCGATGCACCAGCAGCAGCGGCAGTGTGGAGACAATAAGAGCTTGTCACAAGGCTTTTCACATGAGGTCATTTATTCAGATTGATGGCTGAGCGGACATGATGGTCTGTCCTTTACAGCCTTTTGATGTGTGAAACAGTGCAGATGTATATTGATCCATGTGTGGTGTAATGGGTATTCTAGTCAGGAAGGAAATATCTGATGTAGTTTTACATCTCCAATATACTTTTTGCACAAATATTAACTTAAAAACACATGCTTTTGTTAGCTTTATGTGACCCACTTCACAGTTGACCTTGACTCTGTCCTCTGCAGAAATGCACTGATGTTGAAGGTTTATACTGACATGACAAAAGTTGGAAAAAGCATCAAAATGAATCATGACTGTCCTGGTGGCTCAGCAGTCTGAGGTCTGAGTAACCATGTAGCTATAAGGACTGCATGTCATCCTCCTTCCTCCCATATTTTCTGTTGCTTTCCACTCTTACCTTTTAAAATGGTAGTGAGTAATATGTTACTGGGTGCGCCACACCCCTGTTGAAGTCTGGAAAAATCTGACATGTTAAGTCAAAGCTAGCAAAACTTGAGTAGATGGAGGCATGCATTGTGATGAGTGGAAAGAAAGTTCATTTAGCAGGCACCTAAAGCATACCACCACACATATGGACATGCCAGTGCATGCCATGGTGAGCAGTCTATCCATCTACTTTATAAATAATACCCTGCTGTACTTGTAGAAACGCTTGCTAGGCCTTTCATACTACAAAAAATAAATAATAGCCTGTCATATGTGATTGAATCACTGCCGTCTGTGTTTTATACCAGTTGTGCTGCAATAATTGCTCTTCTTTGCCTTTGACAGACTCTAGTATGTTCTGTTCACAGAAACAGTGGGGCTTCCACCCACACTCACCACTGAAGGCAACATCACATGAATCGGAAACAGGGAACTAAAAGGGTTCTCCAAGCGGCATGACCCGCAAGAGTAAACACAAACATGAACAACACCCATAATGTGCTTTTGGAAACAGTGAGAAAATTATTAAGTGTAGTCTCTTACCTTTTAACTGCGGCCTAAATTGCGCTTAGTGGGTTTTATCTCCAGCATTAGCTTATATCGCTACCTATTATCTGATAATCTCCTCTAAATGCGTCTTTACCTCCCAACAAATGACGTTTAACTACTAAAATTGAGAATACAGAAACTGAAACAGGAAGATAACATCATTTGTTACGTAGGGAGAACGTGAAAACAATCTTACGTCAAGGCAAATTGAGATAAAGAGCACAGATGAAGGGACGGTCAGTCAGTGTGTGGTCATCTTCTCTAATCAGGAGGCCTGATTTTGTGACAAAAGGCTGATGAATTGTGCGTGGATTAGTGAATTCCTTAGTATCCCTGCTGTTCACACAGGCTCTCAGTATAGCCTTTGTGCTGCTCTGGCCTTTCTATATCTTGGCTTGGGAAAACAGAGGAAGCCCATATTGTGCCAGGAGGTGTGTGAAAAGAGTCATGCGGAGATCACTTGTAAGGCGAAACAGACCTAACTATACCAATTAGTGTGTTAATGTGTAAATGTACACACACAGCAATTCATGTTTGTTTATTTGCGCGTTTGTATTTGAATATGCGGCTCTACTTGTTTGTGTAAAGTGTGTGTGTGTGTGTGTGTGTGTGTGTGTGTGGACACTGACAGTGGCTGAATATTGATGAGAGGCCCTTCCACACCCCTTTCCCAGGACTTCTGGGACTGAGTGGCACTGCAGCGTGGCATTGCATCTCAGGCAGAGAAAGAACAGCACAGTGCTTGTGTTCGAATGCAACAACCCCCTCTGGCAAGAAAAGAGAGCAACATTTTATGTGTCTAAGTCTTATTGCTCTTCTATGAGCACTGCAGTACGTTTGCACGGGCTGCTAATGAAGTCACACACTTCTCTCATCCAGGCTTAACATGTTGGGAATTCAATTTGACCACGTTCTCTCCATTCATCTCTCAGACTTGCAGTTTAATTCAGGTCATGAATCACTCTATTGACAATAACTCAGTATTTGCTCAAATAATCTAGGTGAAATTGTGTTTTCTGTCATGCTTCTGTGACCTTGATGAGTCTAAAAATTCAACATTCCCTTTCCTTTACTAGACACATGACAAAATATGAGAGCACTTGAAGTTCATATTTATTTGAACAAAGCATGTGTATAAACTCATGTGGTCATACAACATTGCAGCAACCCCTCCCCGCTGAAAAGCCGACCAATCGCAGGCTGCTCTGCTAGGCTTCCATTTGAAGCTTCAGTAGTACGGTAGTGTTGCCCAGCAACCAGAATCGGCACATTTCTGGGAGGTCCTGTGTGGATGGCAGCAGCTGTAAGAGGCAGAGGGAGACAGAGAGAGCAAGAGGGAGAGGATCGGGAGGAAGGGGGACAGAGATAGGAGGAGAGAAGGTTCAGGATTTTCACTGGAGGAAGGAGGGAAAAGGAGGAGAAGGATGGCGTTGGAGCTGAAGAAGGAGCCGCACTGGGAGTGAGAGAAAAGGGACCCAGTCTCTCGCCTCATTAGAAAGTTTGTTCTTTCAGCAGAGGAGGAGACGGAAGAGGAGGCCATTGATGTTCCTTGTGGAGTCTGTGCCTGTTCAAACAGGGATAAGCGAGTTTTGGAGGGTTCCTCTTTGTATCTGCACTCCTTCACATTCCAGTACCTGTGCCTGCTGGAGCGGTGCAGAGCTTCGACTGTAGCCATGATGTCTCAGAGGATCCTGGGCTGACGCACTGTGTTTAGGGACCAAGCACAGAGGACAGACTGACTGACCTGGATAGGAGCTAAAACAGCGGCATCCAAAATAGAGCTTATTTTGGGAGGTGGCTACCATGCATTAATACTTGGTCCAAATCAATTCAATAAAGGGATCCTAGAGGGACTGGCTTTCTGGGTGGGTGATGACTGAGACCGGTCCAGAAGTGATGTGGTTGTTCTGAGCGGGTTAAAACCACTCAGGCTGTCATCTGGTAGCAGTGGCGAGGCTGGAGCTCCAGTGGAGGACAGATCCGACCATCCACACCATGGGATTCACTGGCTGAAGAAATGAGCAGGGTCCTGTGCTTCTGGTGCCATGGTGCCTGTTAATGTTGTTGGATCCCGTTGCTATTGTGCCCTGTTGATTGTCTGTCTGAGCTGAGGATGTGGAAGTTTAAAGCGTTTTGCCTGGATTACTGGCATGTGCTGTGTCTGCACCCTCACAACAACTTTTATAAGAGGTATGTTTAAAAATGGCTGCGTTCTGCAGTCATGTTTGGCTTGGATCATTTCTTGTACTTCTTGCACAACGTGTTTTGGACAACTCATAATTATCCGCACGCTGTCAGCTTGTTGATGTTGCTGTCGGCGCTGAAGTACTCTCAACATTAAGCAAATCAATATGTTTTAAGACAGGCTCTAGCTCGACTGATTGAGAGAAAAACTGTTGTGGTGCTCTCTGCACTCTGACATACTGGCTGACTGAGAGAGACATTACTCAGGGGCGTGCGAGCTGGCTGAACCATTATTGATTTCTCCGAACCAGGTTACGGCTGTTATTTTGTAGAAGCACTTGGTTAAGTAACTTGGCACTTTGAATGATCTTGTTTGCGTCGGTTGTCTGTTTAGCGTTGGCACCGCTCAAAAGACCGAGATGAGCTGGCTCTGACTGAATTCATTCATTGCTGTCCCACTGGGACCTCTCCTCGTTCACCTTTCACCTACTGCATCAGCCCATGCCTGATTACCGAGGCTAGCTTTGCAGCTCGCATCAAGGGGTAGCAAAGAAATCCATTTTTTATGAATCTGTAATGTGTTTTGGGACTTATTCTTCTTTCACTATGACATCCCGGTCATGTCATTAGATTTGATTTAATGTCTTTTGGTGACACTTTAAATCAGAAATCACTACAGTGGTTCTGAGGATGCAAGATAACAGTTAAATGTGACATATTGATGTTTGATGTTTTTTGGTTCCAGGTATGTTAATAAGGTACACACCCCCCTCTCACACCTCTCTGTGTAAATTACCCATCCCATCCCCCTGCTGCTGTGTTGAGACCACTAAAAAAAACCCTCTCATGTGTTTTACTGCCTGTCACGACACAAATATCTGATGCTCCACATACCTACACTCCAGCTCCTGTGCACATAATCCACATTGATGTAGTATGCACGCAACATCAATCTGTTGAGGATGTAAAGAAAAAGACAGACATTTATGGATTTTCCTTGATGATAAAGATGCTTTTAATGTATGGGTGGTCTTCACGTTTAGCTAAATGTTATCTGATGCTATCTGATGCTCTGTAATCTCACGTGTATTTCAAGCTGCAATTCCAGCTTCAAAGGACTGCAGTTGCTCGGAATTGTTACCTTACGCTTATTCAACATAATTTAGATGCCGGCTTTTGCAGGAGAGTTACAATATTTCAGGTCCAGTTTCCTCCTGCTACACCAGTAAGATCTAATGTGGCTGTGTTTGTAGAGGTTTCCTTCGTGCGCTTCCCGCCGTGCAGATGTTTGATGTCTGAATCAGAATCACTGATGTGTAAAAACACTGATCCAGAATCTGTGAAATTCAGGGGCACCTGCCACCTTCTGTCACATCTCTATATGCTAATGCATTCACACGTATATAAAAACACAGTTTGTCATTTGTATTCTGAAGGTGACGATACAGTATGTCCATGATTCATTAATAATGCATCACCGATTGAGCTGGCAACTCTTCTTTGAACGTAGGCTTCAGGGAACACCCCCCAGCTGGTGGTGCTACACCGATGCTTCTGGCATTATAGTCATGTTTTTAGTCAGGTTTTTGAATCTGTAATGTTAAGTAAGGCATTGCAAATCAGACAGGTATGTGGTCTGCTTAGTAACGACTTATTATGAACTAAATCTTTTGCTACAAATGGCTGATTTCAGTCGGTGACTCACTGGGCTTTGGTATTATTTATAAAGACTGTTGATTTTTTTTTCCACACGCTGTGAATAACTCATTATGTGTCTAATCCTGCAGAGTTACTGGAATATGCTGGTCATTGGGTGTAACTCATTACATTGCTTGGACTTCACTGTAACATAATCAGATTGTATCCCAGGACTGAGACTGTGCTTTTAAAGCAAGGTCAGTGTAGTAACTCAAAACAACCTCTCCCAGCTGCTGAACTGGGGTTCACCCTCCCTCCTGCGTGGCCTTCCCATTGAGAGCAGTGTGATTGTTGGACACGGGCCCAAGTATTATCATACACAGGGACTGAGAGCTCTCTCAGGCTCTTTCTATCTCTCCATCTATCTATCACTGTCTCTCTCCCTCCCTCTCTCTCTCTCTCTCTCTGTCTGACACTGACTAACACATAAACACAAGTACACATCAAACACACTACATAGGCCCTGCCCATCACCACTGGGGAGAACCAGATGAGTGAAAGATTGCATTGGACGGCACAAAAAAAAAAAAAAAAACGAACAAAAAGGAAGGGGTGTCTGCAGAAAGGAGAAAGAGGCCTGGTGTGTGGGTCGTTGTGGGTGGAGAGCTTTTGTTAAGAAGAGGGATGATTTTCTCCTGCTATATGAACTGGGCCTTTACCTTACTTGGTCATCAGGCAGCTTGCTAGAGCAGCAACTCTGAGCCCAACATAAACTGGGGCTGGGACAACTTCGAAAAAAGGCACAGACGAAGTAACTTTAGCAGCGAAAGAATGAATTTCTCTGTGGGTTTTCGATGGAAAGTGAAGGATGTGGGGTGTAATTTGTGGTCGAGAAGGGAGTGAGCACAGACTGTACTTTTTGTGGCTCTTTAAAAGGGGGAGTTGCTGCAGTTTTGTGTTTTTAAAAACTTTGTTGAAACTTCCTCCCGGTGCCATGTGCTTTTTTTTCGGGCATGTCTGATGCCTCCGGTGATGTCACTGCCATATGGAATGCGATGTGGAAGTACTGCATTTCCAGCCGAACTATAAGGTAGGAGACCATCTGGCATGGACCAGTGTGGAAGGCAGCGGCCTGCAGTATAAGTGGTGGTTGTCTTTCTAACTGACCGCAGCAGTCTGTGCAGATATTTCTGACGTCTGACTGATCAAATAACATTCCTGTCTATATGCTCAAGCTTGGTGGTTTCCTTTCCATAACCATGGAAATATATTATCACTGGCACACAGCTGGAAAAAAGGCAGAACAGTAAAGACAGATTCAAGGTCTTTAAGGACATTCTACCTAGAACAAGGACATGTCTTTGATAATAAAGGCTTAAGAATAATCTGGTCATTCTTTTCTTTTTCTTCTCTTTAAGCCTTATTATCACTTTACTTTGTCCTAGCATAGGACATACAGGATTCAAATCTTCTCTGAATGAACACCAGTGCAAAGATTATTATTATTCTGCAATACATAGAAAAGATTTTCTTTCTTCCTCCACAGTGAAGGAATTATGTGATTAATTGAGCCATTTTGTGTTATCCATTGTACCTTTCTGTTACATTCAACCTGTGATTATAATCATGTAGCCTGCGGGGAACCTCAAAAGTGCGTATAATTATTATAATTCACACAATGTTGCCTTCTCCAAACATATAATCAGTCGACTATTTTTCTTTTTTTATTGTTGTAACTGCTTTTTTTTGTTTCTCATATTTTTTTAATTATTATTATTATTTTTTTTGGTTTGTTGTTCTTGAATCGGATTTTTATAACTGCTTACTGAAGAGAAAGTACAGAAAGGTCATCCAATCAAACATGGAGCATACTGAACATACAGTATTCATACATAAACATTAAAAACATTTGTGATACCAATATAGGTATTTAAGAGTTATGTGATAACAATAAAGTAGTCATAAATGAACATTATCACTGAGCTGATCATTTGTCGCTCGATACTGAATACAGATCAAATCAATGTTGCCAGATTGGATAACTGTTTATTTAATTAGGCAAGTGAAAATAGTTTTGGGCTGGTTTCCATGGACAATACATCAAACTATATTCCAGTAAATGGCCCCTCCTTTCATCTGATTAGTATAATTGAGATACACAGAGCACTGCAGTGTTCAACATGCTCAGCTTGACACAGAATGACTGATAACCGTATAAACAAAATGTCATTTGAGTTCATTAAAACTAAGTTGTAGCATTTTTTCTGTCATAGATTTGTGATAAAATCCTTTTAAAAGCTTACATCTGTTCATAGAAGTGGAATTTTAAACAAAACATTATTTAAAAGACTTTTATTTTATAACTTCTGTTACAAATGTTTCTTTATTGTAACCAGTGTTGTAGTACTCAAGATTGGTCTTGGTCTTGAGACTACTTTTTGAAGGTCTCAAGGTCTCGTCTCGGTATCGACTGTATTTTTACTTGGTCTTGTCTCAGTCTCGGACAGAGAGGACTTGGGACTTTATTTCAAAACAGTCAAGATCACAGCTGTGGGGATATCACCAGTGTTTCCATATTATTCACGTAATAATGACTAGTTTGTCCCGCTACAGTTTCATAATTAACTGAAAATACTTTTTACACTTTTTACACAAGTTGTTCCACAGTGTGTAGTTATGGAGCAAACACTTGCATGGCACAGAAAAAGAAGAGGGGACAGGAAACAGGTCGGTCGAGTCAGGTTGAGGTTTAACCACAAGACAACCGCTGCAAAGTTCTTCCGACAAATTAAACTCAGTATTTTATCGTTTAAGTAATGAATATGAACTATGAAAACGTCCTGCTTCAAATGACACAATAACTTAAATTTTTGTCTGTTAACGGCTGCTAGCCTTCGCTGCCCTCCTTCACATGCACAGCTAAAAAGTGACTGACAGCCAAACCTCCAGTAATAAAATTTTACTTCTTAAACGTCAAAGAGGATATCTGCAAAACAGCGTCCGAAAGAAAACACACAGCAGTCTGTGAATCCTGCAGTACACTTACTGAAAAGACTGCGAGATGTGTGAATCACCCAAAGAGATATGGCAAATATTAGCCACATGTTAGCTACCTAAGTACACTATATACTGTCTGGTCTTGGTCTTAACTCGGTCTCGCCCTGCCTTGGTATTGGTCTTGACTTGGCCTCAACCCCTCAAAGTCTTGTCTTGTCTTAGTCTTTATACACTCTGGTCTTGGTCTTGTCTTGGTCTCGGTTTAGCTAGTCTTGACTACAACACTGAATGGCGAATAGGTCCAAAAATACCCTTTCCAAAATTAAAATTAAAAATGAAAAATGACTAGTACTTCTTACTTATAGCTCCCTTCTTTCCCATGTTCCAATGAAGAACATGGGAGAAAAGAAAAGAAAACAAACAAACCATTCCAAAGCAATGGAGCCTTAATGCTAATGCTAACCTGCTAAATGTCTGAGAGATTAAAGTAACGAGGTGATTCATCACTGAGATGCGAATCCTTGCAGCGGTGACACCGTAGACACCAGCATACATCTGATATGTCTCTGGTTCTGTGTCAGAGAGTACGACGCGAGAATTACTTATTTAATGCGTGCGGATCTGCTGCTTGTCACGCGTGCCTCCTCGATGGATATCCTTAGGACAGAGGAGAGGAGGAGGTTCTGTAGACTCTCATCTGAATGAACTGGGATGTTTAACACCTCCTGCGAGAACTACACTGCTTCATAATAGGTAAATGGCTCAGGATTTAACTCTGGGGACACTGGCGCAAACTGGTGTTGGCCTCGAATGGACCTGTAACACTTGAGAGTAGGTGATTCATTTTCATAGATCAAGTGAGAGGACACACTGACCTTTTGTTGGTTCCCTGCTTTGGTAGTTTTCTTTATGACAAGTGAGGCCTTTTATTAAGGGGGGGACTGAGTTGTGAGGAATTGCTTGTAATGGAAAAGTAGCAACCTGCCAAAGCGAGCTTGCAGTTCCACTGTGGTGAGTGAAAAAATACTCTCCGGGGTGGAAAAGCTTAGACGTGTCTAGGATGGAAGCAGTATTTCTGGTTAGAAATGTCAGGACGATGGAGACGTGAAGAGGCTGTTACGGTGGTTTCAATTTGCATTTAGCCATAACAGAAAAGTCCACTGGCCTTGCAGATTTGATGGTGAATAGATTAGATTCATAGTAATGTTCATAGCAATTATAGTATTCATCTACAGAGGTAGACCACAGTCGCACAAACTGGTACCAAGCCCAGATGTAGGTGTTCAAAGTTGAACACTGCTCACCTGTACATTATGTTTTTGCACTCATGCTTGTCCAAATGCTTATCCGGTGGAAAATAGGTTTACACTGCAATAATCTGTACCAGGTTTTTGCCATGGGCTGACTTACACAGTGGGGTGCATCATTATGGATGTTGACCAGACCAGAAAAAGAGTTGTGTGTGCTTTGGTTTACTTGACTTCACTTTATATGCACAGGCCTTTTCTGATCTACGCTTAAGTTGCAGTCAGTGTCCATACCACTAAATAATTTACACGTGCATCACACAGTGTTGTGTGGGAGGATAGTTTTCTCTTAAGAATAATAGTTGTCTGTAATAGCTCGGCTACATTTTTGGCTGAATGGACATGTGATCATGACAGCAATAAATGAGCTAATGTGGTTTGGCCGTAAGGGAAAGGTTTGAGAATAAACTACAGTCTCGCTGTCTCTTCAGCCTCCCATTCTGCTGCTGCAGGGTTGTAATATTATGGGAGTATATATTTGAGAACACTCTGCTGCAGTATCTACACTGCTCGTGTTAAGCTGTGCAGCTTTTGAAATGCTAATCATCTGAAGAAGCCTGTTTGTTTACTCTAATGCTCAAGAATGCCACTCTCTAGAGAGAGCACTTTTACTGAGGTGCCTGCTGAGGACGATGCATAGAGTACAAGTAATGATACAATGCATACAGAAAATTGTCATGTTTCTGTAATATGTTCCTTTTTTTTTTTTTTTACACGTTTACATGTATGATTAAAGCAGGGCCAAAATGTGTGTTGCCTTGCTCTGCTCTATTTGTGATCAGTGGGGGGGGGGGGACTCTGAAAGCTCAGAGGGGAACACAGCCGCTGTCTCTTTCTGTGTCTTTTTCACTGTTCTTCTACTTTTGATGGTATATTCCTTTGCATCTCTTCACAGCGCCTGCCTGGAGAATAATGAGGGTGTGTGCTGCATTAACTTATGTAATGGCGAGTGTGAGGAGGGGTGGGTTGTGGAGGGTTGGGGGGGGCAGTGAAGGAGGAGGGGGAGAAGAGTGATGAGCTCATGCTGCTGCACTGCAGCTCTTCTACACACACTCTGCACCTTGTGGTCTTTTAAGCCATGTGCACACTCTTGCACATGCACAGATGCACACATGCAGTCTCAGTTCGTGTCCAATATTCCATTTATTGATTGTTTCATATACCAAATATGTATGTAAACGCAACACAAATCAATGTTCTGCTGCCAAGTCCGAAGGCTTGCTTGCTTGCGTGGTCTTCAGATCTTTATCGCTAATTTGCTTGTGAATGGGAGTCGGTGTGTGTGTGTGTGTGTGTGTGTGCACTGTCCTACCTGCACCACTGTAGGTACAGTGAGACGATGCTCAGCTGTGAACAAGCTGAGCCTCCACAGCTCAGGTTGGTAATTGCTGCTAAATCGCCAAGCCTTTTTCTGTGACAAAGCAGACCCTCATTATCCAGAGTGTGTTTTGATTCATGTCATAAACGAGCGAGGTGGGGTAGGGTCAGGGGATGGGAGCAGGGGGGGGAGTTGATAATGGCACAACGGCGCATTTACTCCATAAAACAGAGTGGACCCTTTGGGAGCATTCAGCTCTGTCTCATCCTGCAATGAATATGTGAATAAATGGATAAAATACTGCTCTTGGCAGACGACTAAACATTAGAACATCATTGTCCAGGAGTCTTAACACTAATATCATAAGCATATGAATCATTTTTAACACAGCTGGGATAGTGAACATACATGCTCCATTGATTAAAGCTGAATTTAACAGTTTTCATCAATGAATAGAATTATTTGTGTGGGCCCATGACTTGTGAAACTAGCACATGCCCCTGCATGAGAGTGAAATAAGCATGCTGTCAGGGGGGCTGGGAATGTGGCTGGTAAACAGTCATTAAAGTTAAATGTTTATCCTGATTGGACTAATTGCTTTGAGTGTGTGTAAATGCAGGCCTGTGTGCAGACCTGCACGTACAGATGTCTATATCTTCTACGGACGGTGCTTTTTTTTTTCTTTTAACAGCCTTTAGCTGTTGCCTTGACAACTGCCCTAGGTGATCCATGCACGTGCATGCAATTGTGATAAATCTTGCTTCCATGAATCTATGAGGCACCGTCCACAGAGACGCATCTAATGCGTGTATCACTTAGGTTCCCATAGTCACATGACTTCTTTTTTCCCTTTCTCTGTGACATCATTCACCAAGGTGCATTCAATCCATGCAGATATTGTTGGTCGGTATTGATCTTTTTTTTTCAATTAATGTGACCACAGACACTGAATCAGTGGCGCACAGGTGTTGAATTATTGATCATTTCTAGCATCATTATTTTTTGTATTTCTATTATTTCAACATACTGTGGGTGTCAGGGCTTTTTTTACCAAGACTGGAGACAGTTTCTTTCAAAACAAGGGCCACTCGAGCCTGGAACTGATCATTTTTGACAAATTAATCTAAGAGATCAAGCTTGTCTCCTCGTACAGACCTGAACATGTCTGCCTGCAGCTTAAATGAGCTCCCTTGGGAACTACAGACTAAAGTTCCTCTTCCTCAGTATCTGTCACCTCGGCTCTAACTCCTTTCTCCGTGCACATTTAAAACAGTAACCCTCCCACCGCTGCTCTGCTTTACATCAACTTGTTTCCTTACCCCCTCTTGATGAAGATGAGTGGGAGTCTTTTGATCGGTCATATATGCCTAAATCAGTCTCAGTACAGCGTTGACTGTACACTAGCACCATCTGTTGGTGGAGATATTTCAGGACAGAAATCATCCTTGAGGTCTGAGAAAATCCTCTTGATATTGTTCTTATGTTAATCTCCCACCAACTGTGTGGAAATCCCACAGCTTTGATTGCACTTTTCATAAAGTTACCCGTCAAAGTTGTCTCCCTGTTAATGGCCACTCATTCAGTTGATTCAGGCATTCTGCTGTGAGTAAGTCAAGGGCAGAGAGCTAAGTAATTAAAGAATGGGAGATATTTTAAGTCAAATAAATGAGCAGTCCTTAATTCTACCGTGAGCCATCGGTGAGTGGAGAGAAGACAAATGAAGGCAGATGGGGGCTCTTGTCTCGTGTGGAGCCCCACAGAGGCTGCTGCAGCCTTGTAGCCTGTTTCTCTGGCTCTTCTCCCAGATAGATGCTACAGACATTCACTGCCAACGTTTACTTAACTGTCTGATGCGATAATGCTTTTACCAGGAAGCAAACGTATTATTCTTAAGTAGAATGACAAAACTGTGCTTTTCGTCTTAAATGATTCTTGTGAAATTCGTAGAGCAACAGAGAGTATCATAACAGTTTTATTTTAGGACAGTCAGATGACTAAATGCGTGCTCATGTTTATGAGAATCGCTGCTCTTTTTGCTGCTGGACAGGGCAACTGGACAGAACAGGCCCTGAGCAGGACACAAACACAGAGGGAAGTGGATGTTAGACAGTGTTACTTACAGATACTCACACTTTACTGAATTAAAAGAATATGACCACTGAAAATAATTTGGTCATCTGTTTCTGATTATCTTCTGACAAACTCAAATCTTTATGTTTAACACTGTAATTAAATGTGCACTGTATTCTGATTTCTCCCCAGATACAAAGAGGTTGTTAGATGACCTGTTATATGACTACACTTTAGATTGTGCTCTGGCTTTCTGAGGATGTGTTCTGGTTGAGAGCTCAGATTTCCCCTTCGGCAACACCATGTGTCCTGAAGAGGGAGAGGGGGGTAAAAAAAAACAAAAAAAACAATCAGTGACCTTGCAGAGCTGCAACACACAAGTCTCCGGACATGTCCCCACTGAACCACAAACATCAACACAGCAGCTGAATAAATGACCAAAGACCAGGGTCGAGGAGGTATGTTAAAGGGGGGTGAGATTGAAAGGACAGCTGATGGTGAAAAGAGAGAGGGAGCGATAGACTAATGAAACAAAAGAGCGAGATTCAAAGAAAGAGAGACACAGATGAGTGAGGCTGATAAGTGAGGCAGGGGGAGGTTCCTCTGTGTGAGGAGAGCCTCCTCTTTTCATTGACGTTTAGGGCAATGTGCTGATTAGTCGAGAGTAAATCAGTCAGATGGAGGTTCCCAGTCTCCTGTGCCTGACGGAGCTTGCAGCTCAAGCAACCACGGTCACCTTACCTCTCTGTAAAGAGCAGTAGCAATTTGTCATCAAAGCCCGGATCTTGTTTCATACTGTACGGGGCCAACCCGGAGACAGATGTGTGGAGGTAGGTGGGCTCTACTCTCAAGGTGTGTGTGTGTGTGTGCATGTGTGTGATCTCTCCGGCTGTGAAGCAGGTTCATATAGGTTCTGTAGCGGAGACAGCAGCTGTATGCATTGTCAGACACTGCAGGTGCGTGGTAAGCTTTGCGTGCATGCATGAGAGTGGTGCTGCAGAAAATTAATTAGCAGCAATTTTGATAATTGTTTGTCATTAATCAAGCAGATATTCCAATTACAATCTTCGTTTCCAGCTCAAATGTGACGAACCTTCTGCTTTTCTTTGTTTTGTATCACTGTAGATTGAATTCATCTCAGTTTTTAGACATTTGGTGCGATATAACAAGCCATGTAAGGGCATCACCTTGAGCTCTGGGGGAATTGTGATTAAAGACCATACAGTGGTTCAATCTTAGATATAAATAATAATCAGTTGCAGCCCTGTGTGAGAGATGAATAGAAATAAAGGATAGATGAGCGTGTGAGTGTATTTGGTATGGAGCTGTTGTGCACTGGGTCGGCCAACGCTGCTGCTGCTCTGTAGTCTGATCTCTCATTCAAGCTGATGCACAGTGCCAGGAGGGAGAGAGAACACTTCAGTGTTCATTTGTGTCTCTTGTTTAGATTCATAATGCATTTTTTTTTTTTAAAAGATGGATTGCATATTTAAGCAAACGTGTGTGATTCGCCAGCTGCTGTACACACCACAGAACTCCGACAGGTTGCTTATTTTCCCCGTAGCCCTCTCTCTCTCTTTTTTATGTGCCACGAACTGCCCAACATCTCTCTGACACACAGCACATTCTTGCTAATTGTCCTGCTCATGACAAGTATCCTGTTGACATCTTTTCAATGAAACCTATAGCAGGACCTGATGATCTCTTCTCCCCAATCATTCATGAAGAGCTTGGATGCACAGTCCACCCGGACTCGCTCTCATTAGACCTGCTAACAGAATGGATGGCTTAGCGAGGACATCATTAAAGCCTATTAGATGCACAGAGCGTGAGACGGCTTCTCCTTCATCAGTCATGCTGTACGTGAGAACAGTGGTTCGAGAATACAGAGCTGCACTGTACTCAATGCATGCACGCTGCTTTTTATCGCCCACCCCCCTTTTTGCACTATTCTTCTCTGTATCACGTGCAGCTCACCCCTTCCTCTCTGTCCTCCCCTCAGTCCATTTTTATCACCCCCATGTCGCCTCTTTCTCTGCCGTTTGTTTACACTCCATCAAGTCGCATGTATTGTTATCTTGCTGTCCTGGTGCAGGACGCTTTTTGTGGCACAGCAAATAAAAGGTAGAATTCCCCTCTGGGATCATTAGACACAGTGCAGCAGTATGAATCTCAATAGCTTTTTATTGCACAGAATTCCTCTGTGTTTCATCATTTAATGCAAAGTAATTGTAAAAACAGTGAACTGGCTTTTTTGTCTGTCAGTGCTGCTCATTATTCTGTAGTGTCCACATAGGAAATGGTTCAAATAAAGCCTCAAAGCTGCTTAAACGTGATGCTGACAAGAGAGCATCTCCCAGAAAGCATCTTAACCTTATGCTGTGCAGATGTTTGCAGCCTTGAACAGAAGGTCCAGCAGACAATAAAGTGAACCTGTCACACTCGCACCCGCCCTCCTGTGTAACCCAAAGCGCTAATGATGACCGGGCACTCTGTGCTCAGTTCCAAACATGTGAACAGAATGTACAAAGAAAAGGATTTCATCCTGTTGTCGAGGTTGGTTTAAGGATGTTACTGCGTTGCTGACTCACCGTGTCCCTCCCTCTGAAACTGCTCCTTCCAGCTGTCACTGCAATATATTTGTAGTATGCTGCACAATCTACTGGTTCAAGGTTTAAGTGAGACAATTGACCTTACTTACACAGTGGACTTGTTGAACAGCTGGGATGGGAAAATATCTGGAAGGCTGACATAGACAGACTGGCTTATGTCCCTTCTAAAAACTGCAAACCAAAACAGTGTCTGCTTTTATAGGTAGCTAACTAATAGCTACAAGGTAGGCTGGCAGTTCAGTAGCATTTTATGGAATCTGGATCTAATATCGAACAAGCCAATCAAGTCTATCTAGGTAACTAAATAACAAAAGTCATAAATAACTTAACGCTGCGACATCTGTGGGATGAACCCACAGATAATTATCACCTCACTCTGCAGTTCCCTTCAGATCTACAGAGCTTTTCAGCATCTCTCAGCTCACCGTTTTACGGCGCACAACTTTACTGTTTTGGCTCGCTCTCGCTGCTCTCATCAGCATCGTTTTCCAGCTGCAGTAGGCAGCTCTTTCCAGCGAAAAAGCTCTTAAAACTTTCTTCACGATACCTCTGCAGCAAGAAATGTCAGACATATTTGGTGATATAGTGGATTTAGTAGCTGGTAGAGACCAAAAACAGAGCTGAAAGGAGAGTGAACATTGAACTTACATTCATCAGAAACACAGCTACATATCAGCTTGATGTAAAACTGGTCATATGTCAGTGTTGTGTGTGCATTTTGTTCCCACTTAATGCACATCTGATATCTAAGACATAAAACTCAACTAAAAGATTATAACTAACTCATTGCATTCTAAGAGATGAGTGAAATATATTACACAGAGAAGAGATGACAGCTATTCATTAGAATAGCTCTTTAAATGAACCTATGTGGCTCCAGATTCTTGCCATTCATTTATCTAGTACTTTGTTTCCTTGTCTCCTCGTATACTGTATCTTATTAACTGCGCCCTTTTCATACTTGAGGTAAAACTGCAGACATGGGAATATCAGCAGCTTGTAATGGTAGGTATGTATGTAGACAAGATGTAAAACAGTGTCTGACTACTCTTTCCCATAGACCAAATATTCCTTTTTCCACAAAGGAAATTATGCCTGGCCAATATATATATATATATAAAAGTGCCAAGTAAACTCCCAGATTTCAAACTGTAACTGTACCGAAGGAGCAGCTTGAGGAAACAGACTCCACCAAAAGAGAAAACATTCTCATATGGCCCATGTTGATTTTTACGTCAATCATAGATTACCATGTGGGTGTGAGAATGACTCTCTACTGATACAGCCTCCTGCTTTTGATGGACAGCTTAAGCTGTTCGGAAGTTCAGTCGATTAAAATGAAAGAATTAGGCTTGTCCTCATTCAATCAAAAGAACCCCAAACCAACAAGTTAAAACACATCGGTCTCCTGGCTGCACCCTCCGCTTCTCAGAAGTGTTTGTAAGATCCCAGAAAATGGTAAAGAAACATCCTCTCTGCCCTCTGATGTTTCCACATGCTAGTCCAAGCCCATTTACTTTGGAAGTGCGTTTCACGGAAAACCAAGAGTAATTCACCCTGTAGGGAAAAAGTATCAGTATTAAGTACTCTTTGTATTTCTCACTCTGACATCAGCTTAATCACATTTGACAAAACCAAAGTAATTTAACATGATTATGATTTGTGATATAGTGAATCAACTGCACAAACAACCATTTTCTTTCTTTTTTTTTTTTTTACCTGAGGGCTTAGAGAGCTGGGACAGGGGCCTCTAATAAGTAATTGAGGGGCTGCAGATCGATGTGCCCTGCAGCCTGCAGAGACCTGGCTGTGCTTTTAGCCAATAAAACTGTAAGCTTTATGGAGCATACATCAAACCTCTGAGGATACAGCCAAGGTAGCAGACAGATTTGCACTATATTTGAAATCCATTCCTCCGTAATGACAAGAATTTGCCCCTTTTCTTTATTCCGAGACTCCTGTGATCCGGGCGGGTGTGTTGCAGGCTTTGTGTTAATGTTGATGTATGACACGGGTGGCGGCTCTTATTTGGCTCGCCCCTGTAGGACTTGTGTCATTATCGACTTCCAATGTGCTCTAGAAACCGTCCAATAAGCTTTGGTTGTGTGTGAATTAAATGGAAGGCAAACAACATTAGCCGCTGTCAGGTATTTTGTCATAGAGACGGTGAATTAATCCACGTGCACCCTGTGCAACTCTCTTTTCTTGTAAATGTCTTGGCATTGTCTCAAGTGGAGGTTACGGGAGAGGATTGAAACATTTAGAGAAGTGAAACAATAAACATGGTGCTGTGTAACTCCTCCTCAAGGGGTTGTTATCATGAATTTGAGTCTGCTTGTTATTCTCAGAATGTCTCTATCGCTCTCTAAAACCAGGCCTCATGTCCTATCCAGCCTGGGGCATATGTTGAAATATAAGATCTGCTGACTTGCACCCACCGGGTCTTGTGGAAATGTGGTATGAATGGAACTTGCGCACTCAGGATATCTTGTTCCACTGGAATATGTCAACATGAATCCATTTCTCAGCACAAAAAGGTTTCCTCAGCTTCCTTTCACATTCCTGAGCAAAAGGAACGTAGATCGAGGATGACTGCTTTATCTCAGTGCTTTTGTTCAGTGATTGATTGCTTCCCGGTTGTCTGTGGTACTTTGAAAAAATGGTTCACTGACCAGTTAGTAGCTTTCCTTCTTTCTTTTTTTTTAAATTCTTAACACTGCTTTTGTCTTATTTTCAAACCTCCAATACCTTGATATGCATGTCTGATGAGGACATAACCATAAGGGACCTGGAATCATTCATTATTTCTTTTTCAATTATGCTTTCATTGTTGAGGTGCTTTCAACTGTGGCTTTCAATTAATATTTAAATGCAAGTGATCAAGTTTTCATTGCGGCTGGGAGTTCTTATCACATGTAAACTGATCTGAGTTTTCTCATGTTCATTATTTGATGACTTTGTCTGGGATGGAGGTTGTGTATGTGGAGAGTTGAAGGAGGGGAAACAAAAACAAAAATCGTCAGGATTTCCTCTGACAAATGGGATCCTGACGCAGCACTTTGGCTCTTTTACTTGACCTGACTTTCATTATTGGTTAACCCTGCCGTCTCTCAGGGACTGAAAGCCTGTGAAAAAAGTTGCTTACTTGATTGAACATATAAGAGCACATCCGTTTTTCAAGATTCAAGATTTGTGCTGTAAGAAATGTTACTTAGTTGTTTAACATATGTAGTCTGGTTTCACCTAAAATTACAGCTATGTTTAAGCTGATTAAATGACTCGAATCACAACAGAACCAAGCTTGAAATAATCTTCAGGGCTCCTCCGTAGAATGAATGGTATTGCTATGTTAAAATGTATCATGTGAATATTGTGTCTTTGGGTGAATTTTTGCACTCTATATCATACCCATAGCTGCCTTCACTTACTCACATCTGTCTTCAGTCTTCCAGTTTTGGGCACTCTCTCCTAAAATAACATTATGTTTCCTGAATGATTCTATCACTGTCAGCCTAATGAGGGCCGTTAAAATGAAATATGTTTTGTGCTTTCACTTCCAAGTGGAGCAAAATCTGAAAGAAAATCCTTCACTGGCCTGTGGTTGTGTTTGTGGTCTGCGGGTCCCAACAAGAAAACAGCAAATATTTTTGTGGCAGAATCGGACATATTGACACATCTCATGGCTACAGGGTAGCCCCTGTTGTTCAGTGACTGTCTTTTCCCAAATCAAAGACTGGAAAGGCGTGATGGAGCAGACACGAGAAAGGCTGCCTTTATGCGCAGTGCCAACACAAACAATGGCCTGTGCCAGTGTAGACGGTCGAGCCGGGAGGCGCTCCTTAGGGCTCAATAGCCGTAGTGTTTCTGCCGTGGGCTTCGGATGCCACAGAGGCACAGTTGGCTTTGCCAGGGAAGGGCGGCAGAGCACAGCAACAAGTAACTGGAGTCCAAGGCTAAGGGAAAGCAAAGCAAGGCAAACTAAAGTGATTAGACAGCTGTGTGTGGAGAGGTGAGTAGTAGTGGAATGTAAGCCATCGTTTTCAAAGTGTTTTAGGTATGCAGAGGTTTTGATCTGTGTTTCCTCCCTGTATCTGTTTCTCCTCAACGTTAATCCCTCATGTTTAAGCATATTATGTAGCAGGATGTGCTTCTATTGTATGGACAAGTGTGCATCCCTAGCTGATGCTGAATCACTAATACAGGAGCATACAGTCAGTTCAAAACCCTCTGTGCAATTAACACGCCTGTTTGTCTACTAGAAACTTATTCATACTGCAGTCAGCTCTCTAAACCATAACACTATTTTATGCTTGACTGCTAATGAAATCTTGTGAGTGATTTGAATGATTGAGTAGCACGACACGATCAGGATCACCAGCTATTTATCAGATCACTGATGTAGTCGGCAATGAATGGAATCTGATTGAAATAGTAATTATTATTATTGTAAGCCTTCCAGTCAATTTACCCAGTTCAGTGATGTCATGTAGCTCATGGCTGCAAATTGATTGCATTTCCAGGCGCACAAGCACATGCACAGATAATTATTTTAGGAACATGTCTGGTTTATATCGAGGGAATAGATATGTTTTTTTTATTCGTCTCTCGGATTATCCTGATGGATCGTTCCTGGAAATCGGTCCTGGAATCAGCACAGCAGAGAGACGTGATTTTAGAAGTGTTTGGCTGATGTTACACAAATCGGGAGGCTGTGTGATGATTGAGTGGCCACCACGGTGCCATTATGCAGGGAGGCAGATGCTTTAGGAAGGTTGTAGGGCTTTAAAATGTTTGAAAGCGGATTGAGACACAGAGATCAACTCTAACCTTTTAAAAGTGGTCGCCAGGCTAGCAACCAAATATGGCTATATTTAGTCACCTTATATTTTAAGTAATTAACATACTAACATACTTGGCTGTAAAGGCAATATTTAAATATCAGTAATGCAACAAATATTAAAAATGTGTTTATTTTGGGGTTTGCTGTTAAAACGTGGCTGCTACTAATTGCAACCTGGCATCCATTACAGAGAAATCTAAATGATTTCCTTTATTTAAAAAAACAAAAATTAGTAGTTCATTGGACTGTTACAGTATCATGTATATATTGATGTTAAAATAAAATGAAATGCGTTGAATAAAAGGAGCAAACACTTTATGATTGGGAACGAGGATTGATGATCACCTGTTGCTGTGCCATATTTTCCTGACACAGTGCATGTTAACCACAGGACTTTCTCTGTGTGACTTGAGACAGGTGTGAGTCTGCCACTGCCTCAAATAGATTATTGCACCAAACCCAACCCCCCACATGTCCCCGTCAACATCTCCCAACCAGAAAAAGCTGGTCTTTTTACATCCCGGTGCCTTTGAATAACCCTTCCCGACTTGAAACCATGACAAACACGTCTGACCTCAGTCGTCCTGAATGACATCACTGCCACATGTCTTCCCCCAGGCCTAGAGTGCATCTTCAAGGGAGCATGTAGTTTTATTTCTAACCAGTGGGTGACACTGTCACTCTGAGAGCCCACTGTGGAATGGGTCTCGTCTTGTAAGGGCTGTATCAGACCTGTTTTGTCTGTCTGGCTGTGGTGCCACACTCCCGCGTCCATCATGACCACCATGTGTATTTATACCCACTGTGGCCTTTGTCACATTTACAGTCAGGGCTGCTCTGAGCACTAACCACTGGAGACACTAGTCTAAGTCTTGCACTGTTTTCCAATTGACCTGCACACTGGCCTGTCACAAAGGAACAGATAATGAGATGAAATCAGCAGGGCATTCAGTGCCCATTCTCTTGCGTTAATCTGTATTCTTCCTCTTGTTCTCCACAGCATTGTTCGTCTCCCTCGCAGAGTGTTTACCAGAGTGTGTCACCTCACATGGGTCTATTTTTAGCAGTGGAGAATTGTGTTGTGCTCTAGTGTGTTTCTGTGCTGGGGTGGGGCTATGGTGAAGAGTTTCAGAGAAATATGGTATCTGGTAATTGAGCGAATGAACTGAAAGAAAATATTGTAAATGGACAAACAGGGCTCGCTTCTAATAATGGTAACAGTACACAATACATGACCTCTATCTGCCTTTCATACAGAGTGAGAAAGCACATGCATGCAATCAGGAGAAGTACAGCTTTGGAGCTCTGTATTTGCAGTAGAAATATATATATATTTTTCTACAGAACTGCATACACAGTAATGAGTACATAAACATGCGGTTGAGTTGTAAAGTAAAGGTTTGTTTGGTTCCCATCCTAAGGGTGTCATTTTATTCGTGCCTTTTCTCTGCCCACTCAGTCATTATAAGGATGGCAGCGAAATGCCCAGGACACCAGGTCACTAAATGCCCACATTCATATTTTAGGGCAATTTAGAGTCTCCACCACACCTGACTGGCATATGTCTTTGGAATGTGAGAGGAAACCCACGCAAACACTGAGAGAACAAGGAAAAACTCCACCCAGAAAAGACTCAAAACCTGGATCCTTCTCGCTGTGTAAAAGCTACACAACTCCCATTTTAATACCAGTTTTTGGTCAGGCTGAGTATCTTTCAGTAATTGTTTTATACTAATGAGAATGTGCCACCTTGCTTAATAGATACAGAAATATTAATTTTGAGGGATAAATGTGTTTTATTGTTCTTTGAACAAGCCAAATGTTAATGTTAACTTTTGGTATTTGACTTGGACTTGTCTTTGATACTTTGGTGCTGCAAAGACTTTTCAGTCAATGCTAAAAATGTATTGAGGTTCAATGCCAAGTCGTAGTTGTGTGGAGAAGATATATCTGCTGCAACAAACCTTTAGTTGATTTGAAATAATGTTCTGATGGAACAAAACTAATCTCAGAAGTTATCTCCCCCAGTTAGTTCAGCCTCCAGTTTCGTGTGTCTGGACAAATGGATTGTTTCTATAAGGACTGGAATCACAAAGCGATATATGAACAGGAGACATCACTTGCCACTGATGATCTTTGATCATTCCCATAGGATCCCACAGGCAACACATCTGCTCCAGCTTTGCTGCCAGGATGTGATGAGCAGAGGCAGAATATCCTTTAATTACTCTCATTTCAGCTCTATTTATACATCTGCTGCCAGATCCTTCCTATGCACAACATTTCTTTGTTCCTGAGAATTTACAGGGAAAATGAGTTTCTTTTTTAAGTTTCTTTTTTTTTCTCTCCTATACAAAGTCCTCTGTGTTCCCACAACTATCCCGGGCCACTACATCTCATTTACTATGCTGTTGTATCAAACTATGACATCAGCCCGTTCTAATTGTTTCCAGACCAGGCAAGGGCTGAGTTTTCATTTTATTTTCCGTTTCTTAGCGCAGGTCTCAGTTGCTCCAGCATCCAGCAAAAGCAGATAATGAGAAACGGTGCATGATGTCATGTAGACAGAGCATTCAGCGCCAAAATCTTGTGACCAAGTTTCCAGGAAGCTATCCTTTCCCTTGCCGTTTCCTTTGCTGTCTTTTCCTCTGCTCTGCCTTCTTTCATTCTCTTTTGTCTTTCTGATAATATTCAGGTACTGTAGCTATGGGAATGCACCTGATAAAGGCGTTTGTGTGTAGCTGACCTGCGGATGCCTCTTTGGCCTTGTCCCATGTGTAATGTATCTAACTTTCCTTACGCTGAAACAAGAAGGAAGAGGAAAAGAAGGGAGGGCAGTAAGGCTAAAGTAGGGGGTGGGGGGGAGTGATAGAGTAGGAGCTGAAATGCAGAGAGACCATATGTATTGAGTTGAAGAAATGCCGTTTTATGAGCAGAAAGTGGGCCTCTGCTTGGAATTCTCAATGACATCATTCTGGAGAAAAGTGCTATGCAGCCAGGACTCAGGAGATGGAGTGGGCCTTCTCCAGACGGGACGACTAGACTGGATCGTAACACTAGAGGAGGAAGAAAGAGACGCATGGGAGGGCAGACAGAGAGAATTACACAGGCTGACTAAGTATCCTGAAGTTTGTGCAAACTTTTACAGCTCAGCTTTACCTGGAATTTATCCAATTAGATCATCTCGGCAGAGATGCTTAAGATGATGCTTGTCCTTGAGCCTCATGCTGAAACAATCATGTCACGCTTGTGGTTAATAAGCATCGCACGCCTGCCATCAAAATGAGACCATGATATTGCTTCATATCTCATTCCAAAACAAATAAAGTCTAGTTAGTCACTCCCTGTGGGCCGCCCAAAACAAAAGGCTGCACAGGGGCTAATATCTAATATGATGCACACATTTCAAAATCGAAATGCCTCCCTCTGTCTGCCCCTCTTGGATGATAAGATAAAACAAAATGATAATGAGGCTAATAATGACGACAACAAGGGACGTCCTAAATGGGTTTTTCTCTCTTTTTTTTGTTTGTTTTTGTTTACAGGTGCTCAGGAATAAATTGATTCCAATAAGAGTGATGAGATTGTGAGATCTGTAAGTTGAGTCTCGGCAGCTCCACAAGGCATTAGCAGCTGTAGTCGCCTGAGTGCAGGGCCAAGGTCTCAAACTGAAATAGATCAGTTGGCCAGTTACTGTCTGTCTGCCTTTCTGCACATAATCATTCTGCCTGAGTCACACACTGCAAGTAAGTCTTTGCATATTCGCCTGCTGTGATCCGTAACACATGGTAAGATAAGCTAGATAACTTTAACTTTTCCCCCCTTTTGTCTCTTGTTCTGCATCTTTTGTTTGAAGTCTGAAGATGAAAACAGTTCAGAGAAGGTGATCATTTTAGAGTTTCAGGCCTGTAATTAGACGACATCAACATCTCCCTACAGAGACTGGGGTGTGTGTGTGGATGATTGGTGTCCCTGTAAACTGGCTCCATGTGGGAGCCATTCTCCTCTGTTTCCTGTGCCTGTTGTCATTATATAGAAAATACCTTTGACTTGGGGGCAGTTTACCCCAACCCCCTTCCCTCAGAGGGGTGATTAGTCTTTGGCCTGTCTTAACAACTCTGTGCAATCCAGAGACAAGGCACCGTCAGTTTGGGGTCTGCTACAAGTGTGAAGCTGGACTGGAAGTCCTGATGAGCTTTGCAGTGATAGTACAATATGGATGGCATTTTAGCAGTATGGCTTTGTCTATGAGATTAAACACTGCTGATAGAAAGGAGGCTGAAAATAGAAGGACAGGAAGTGGTCAACTACTACTCTACTGCGATTTTGCAGCAGCAGAAAGACGCAGAATCCTCTCTGGTTCTTTTCTTAGTGCACATCTTAACCATCACTTCTCAACCCTGAAAGGCTCTATTAATAGAGGTGCTCTCTTGTATTTTCCATCTCTACCCGCAAAGTCCTTTTTTCTTTCGTGCAAAAGGAGGCTACCTCTGACATTCAAACACTCCCAAACCGTGTTTCCTCCGAGACTATCTTCTTTCTTTATGTCACCGTCTCCTCCTACATTGTCCTTTTACCGCTTTCTCCATTTCATCCCGTTGCCCACTTGTCTGCTATACCTTTATGCACCTAACTGGATCATGTGGTCACTCTGTCCTCCAGCCTCTCATGCTTTTTACATTCTCTGATAACATTGCTGAAAAAAACGTGATTGTCTTCTTCCTCGTCCCCTGCTCCAGGGTCATTTGTGTGTCCCTTCCTTGCATGATTAGTGTTGTGCAGGAGGTATTTCATCCCCTTCTCTCTTCTTTCTACCCAGCTACAGAGCCACCACTCTCACACACACCCCGCTTCCTTGCACCCCGCCCCTTCCATACTGCTCAGGGCCTGGCAGAAACCCACACTCCCCTGTCTCCCAGCCTCCGCCCCCCTTATACTCCTACCAGCCCGGCGCACAGAGGACAGAGAGGAAGAAAGAGAAAAAGAAAGAGCTTCATTTGTCAGTCAGAGATTACAGACTGCCACTTACTGAGTGATGTACCATCCGTAAGGAGCTGCATTCATAAGCCAAAGCAATGGGACCTTCTGCAAGGAGAAGACAGCTACAAGCTGTGGAAGATGGCAGTTTTGGGATGTGTCTGTCTGTTAGAGAAACCTTTTAGGCAGTAATGGGGACTAGTGAGGGGGACTGCTAATGTTTGGAGTACATCGTCTTGTGAGTGCCGGCCAGCATGTGGTGTTTGCAGTGTAATTCAGAGAAGACCCAGTCGCTGCTGGAACTAGAGCTGAATGGCTGGTAAGAGTAATAGGAGAGTGTAAAATGTGTGTTTGTTTTGTGTGTGTGTGTGTGTGTGTGTGTCCTGTCATTGGATGAGGTTATAGAGCTCATAAGGCTTTGTTTAATAAACAGCAGAGAGACGTGTTGTGTGTGTATACGCATGTGTGTGTTTGCGGAAAAGAGCTCAGATCCCACGCTGAAATGAACTGTTTTTTTTTTGGTTTTTTTTTGGTTTTTTTGCGCTTTCACGTAACACACACACACACACACACACTAGAAGATGACAGGAGTAATGTGGAGCTTCGAGCTAAGTCACGAAGATCATGAATTTTCAAAGCGGGGTCTGCCATTTCAATTGTGACTCCCTCACAATGGAAAACAGATCATGTCGCCTCTCTCTGAGTCACTGTATGTGTGTGCTATCACGGCATGTTTAGTCTCACTGTACAGAATCCATCTGTGAGTTGGATTGTAACCCCCCCTCTCTCTCTCCTCGGCTGAAGGGCATTCCTGTGGTGTGTTGTGGCCCTCCCGCTCACTGGCCGTGACTGTGTGCTTTTTCATAGCTGGATCTTCAAGGGCAGGTGCTGAGTGAAGTGTGGAAGAGTTTAATTATTCATTACTGTAAGATAATGACAGCGGCCCTGTTGTTGTTTTTGTTGTAGTCTTGACAGGAGGGAGGAGGAGTGATGCCTTGATTCAAACAGAATGAGGCCTGGCACTTAATGCGGGAATAGTATTGATTTCTGATGACTTAAACAAGTATGGGGATGGCATCAACAAAACCTCAAACCTCTCATCACACTTGCGGTGGAGTATATGTCTCAATTTGCTGCATCTGTTCCGCGCTAATTAAGCTTTTATTTCAAATCATCTTGAGAAACCTGAAGCTCAGCGGGAAGTGCAACGTGACGAACGCTACTAAAAGTCATATGAATCAATAATCAGGGGGCTTTGTGTAGTAAAAACCTGTGCCTTTCATTTATTCATCAAAATGTTATGACTGCTAATTATCCTCAATAGTTTGTGATTGGGGCTCTCACGGCAAACTAAAACAACTCAATACCTTTTGAGCGTGCACATCACTTTCAGATTTAAAGTGTAGCCATTCACACATCGATTGTACACGTAAATACATTCAAGACTGTTGGTGTCTGATTGGATTAGATGCCACATGACAGCTTCTGATTTGTAGAGACCCCCAGGTCCTAAAGTTCTCAAACTGAAGTATACAACTTCCAGTAGTTATCAACCACGCGTCTTATGAGGCTCCAGTCGACTATATGCTGCCTGCTGCAAACCCTCAAGAGTGATACTGTCAGTCTGCTGTCTAGTGCAGCTGTGTCTCACTATAAATCCCCAACTTGCTTTCTCGCTGTCTTTTTATAGCTGTTTCAAAAATCACCCATTAGTCTGCTTATTGATGCTGAAATGACGTATAAACCTGAGGGTTAACTGGCAGGTTTTACCTTTCAGTAACATGTTACTGTGAGTTCTCTTAACCTCCTTACCTAAAAAGTTTATTTCCTCACATATGTGTTGTGAGGGCTGGTGCGTGCATCTGTATTTATGAGCTCCCTGAGTTACTATAAAGAGAGAGAAAACATCTGTTTTTGTTGTGCATGTTGTCAGTGGATGCTTGGGATGAAAAAAGTGATATAGAAGTAGTGTTTAAGTCGATTGAGAGGGTCAGTTCTCCGGCTATATTTATGAAGGCAGTAAGTGTGATGACGCATTTACATGTGTTGCAATATCTTAAACCCTTTCATGAAGTGTGGTAAGGAATCAGATTTACATCAGCATCTGCCTTTTTATGCAACATCACGTACAAAAATAAACCTCAGGAAGCAGATCAGACTTCCTTAGCAACCATGTTGGTATTAAATTAATAATATACTACAATGGTATAATAAATTAATCTAGCACATTATTTTCTGACGTATATGATGTTACTTAATCTTCTTTTGCACTTTAAAGAAACCCTGTTATTGCTATATGTGGAAGAAGCCTGGATTTTGCGTTCACATCAATGTTTCTGAAATCAGTTTGAGATTACTGCCAAAAATACATATATAAGTTAATTTATATAGCACCTTTAAAGAGCAGAATTTCACAAGTAATTTCACAAAAACTAAGGCAACAGGTGTAAAATAGACTTAAGAAGAGTATAAACATCATAAACCGGGAATAAATAAGGACATAAGGAGGAAAAATCACATTACACTGCATGTGGAAACTTGTGCTCATTTTAGAGGCTTTTACATTCACTATTAAATCTTGGATTCAGTTATACCTTCTGAAAAAAAAAAACATACAAAAAATGTATCTTGAAACACAAATTAGAGGTTTATTGAAAAAACATGCAAGCACATAGAAGTTTGGAGACCTCTCTGTCTTCTCTGTGACTTCGTTTGGCAGTGATGTTAGTTCCACACTGCAGCTCTCTCATCCTCCGGTGCTTCGGCCTGCACTTCATTAGCCTTCTTCTATTCCCAGAACTCCTGTAGATGTGACTCCTCTTTTCCGGGATGGAGGAATGTTTCTCCCTCAGGTCCGACTGATGGAATGGGTTGAGGCCTGGGTAGGGGTCTGGGCCTGTATGTTCAGGATGTGTTGAGAGGGAAGGAGGGGAGAAAGAGAGATGGTCGAAACCCCCCTCCCCCCAACCCACTCCCCAAATCCCTGGATCCCATGGCTGAAAATCACTGCCAGCTGAGCTGACATGCTTATCCATGCCTACATCAGAGCTAACAGACAGACACCATTTAGCAGTCATTGTATATTTGTATTGTAGTTGTACAATCCTCATAAATTTCCTTGACGTGACATCCAGAGTTGTGTCTGAAGCATGTGGAGTGACTTCTGCCTCTTTTCTGGAATGACATCATACAACTTCCGGCTCTACTGTAGTTCCCCTTCAACATCCACTACAGCTTACACATCAGCTCGCTCCTTTTTCTCCCCTCTTTTTCCCGCCATCATGAGCAACTGACCTCACTCTGTACAGGATTCAATTACCTCAGGGCAAAAAAAAAGGACTGCAGCAGTTCCTCTTTTTCTCTGTGCAGCACCAATCACACACAGTCTGGAAGTCTTGGTTGGTAGAAAGTGAAGCTGAAAGAACAAAATGGAAGGAAAAGATGGTCGACACAGGTCCCATTGGGAAAAGGCAAAGCTAGTACTGTGGAGAATGTCTTGAATGTTTTTGGAGGTGAAAGGGTGAGAGAGCAAACCCCAGAGGAGCACTATAGTAGCTATTAAAAGAAACTATTTGTTGTGTTATTTAATGTAAACTCGACTCTCATTCCCACAGTTATATTGTCCGATTGCATAAATTGAAGTGGAAATCTATTTTGGTTTATAAATAATAATACAGGCAGTTACTCCCAACTAAAAAGTACAGCATAACAAATTAAGCCTACTGTCATGCTAGCACAATGACAATACTAACATGTGATCTGTGAGCCGTGTCTCTACCATGTGCTAATTGCTAATTATCCCTAACCGCAAAGTCCAAATGAGACTGATGGGATTATTATATTGCGCCATCATCAATCTTTTGATGATGTAAAAGCCAGAGGATCACCAAAGTGATTACAGTTCATCCTGAAGGGAACACAACTATTCATCCAATAGCTGAGATAGTGTGGTGGACCAACAGACTGACTGAAAAAATGTTGTACAAACATATTTGGCATCAAAGGTTACAAGATCTCTTCTAAACAGCACAAATGGCAAGTCCCTTTAACATCCAGGTCAGTAATCAAACTTATGGAGAAATCATTAAACCAAATATGACCACCGGCTGTATTCTTGTGAGGTGACAGCACGCAAAGAGGTGTGACTTTTAACCCCATGGGTGACAGCTTCACAGTTTGCCACGACAGATGGTTGGGGAGATTCGTCCCAGTAGCGGTTATGCAAGGAAGTCTGATGTTTTATGTTGGTCCTGCAGTATAAAGAGCCTTCCCCTTTGCTGTGTGCCAGTCCGCACTTTTGTGTGTACCTATTGCCACGAGGGAGTCAGTTAGCATTTATTTACCATGAAGTTCTACTTTGTCACGGTAGCCTTGGCTGACCCTGAATGGGTCATCTCCACTCTGACAGAGGGGAATGAGCCCACTTAATGTGACACACAAGAATCCACTCTGCTGGAGCATTTGGGGAAGTAAACATCTGTGCTACTTCAGCACGTAATAGTTTCAGTTGCTTCCAAACCTTAGCAGTTGCATGCTGCCTTATAATAATAGGTGGTAGTTTGGCAGCCAGCCATTTCACACTCGGAGAAATGCCTTTTTTGGAACAGAGGTTTCTCAAAAACATTTACATGGTTTAGAAGGTGTTTGAAGCTTTACAGAGATGCAAAATGGTCTCAGTTGTATGAGTTGTAATCACTTACAGGAAGCTTTGTATTTACTTTGTATTACATTGCACCATATGCATTGCAGCAGTCTGTGGCAATGTGCTTGAGCTTGAAATTTTTACTCAGCTTTAAGTAATCACAGGCTATAGTGATCCATGAATGACGATAAACATTTTGTTGGAGCGCTCGGCTGAGTGGGGTTGCAAATCAGCAAATATGTATTCAGTTTAGAGTAAAACTTGACTAACGCAGTCACAAAAGGGGCAAAGAAACACATCTGCTGTTTGAACTCTTGACCATATTCAGTTTCTCTTTTTCACTCAGCGTTGGTTGCTGTTTGCTGTCTAATGAAGGAAGTGGATTGTGTACACTGTGGGTGTGTCGAGTCACAGTTCAAACACACTAGGCTGCGGAGTGAACAGTGAATTCACTGTACCATGCAGGAGACTAAATGTTAGTTAGTGTGATGTTAGTTATTGAGCAGGTGGGCACAACATACACCCACATCTCAGCTACTTCTAAGGGACCGCTGAAGTTGTATTTGCTCTGTCATTCAACTCTACACTGGACTTTGTCACACGTATTGGAACAGCATGTCGTCGCTCTGGCAAACATGATGTAACTCCCATTGGTAACTGATTGGCGTTTAAGGTGGCATAAAGTTGAGTTTCCTGGAGGAGCCTGTGTACTCTGGACTTCACTTGACTGAAAGAATGGTGGACAAGATATGGAGGAAGAGTTGGCATTTCATAGAAAATAGACGGTCTTTTCGCAATAAGCTGTCCTCTAGTAATACGGAAGAATGTAAGAGTGAGTGAGTAACCTCTTGTTTTTTTCACATTATTTGTATAAGAGGTAACCTGTCAAGGAGAACGCGTGACTGGATGTGTTAATATTTGGAGAGTGTCTATGTGGCATTTGTTGTTTTCGAATGTAGCACAGTAAAATCTATGACAGACTGTGTATTTTCAGTAGTAATTATTACAGACGTACGTGTCAGTATTAGGTAGCTTACACTTGAATGAAAGGTACGTTTTATAGTGTATCATAAATCTGTAGTATCGGCATGTTCCAGAAATAGCTACGCTCATTTACACACACTCTGCAGTTCCCTTCAATAATGCCATACTTGTTTGTATATTCCATAACAGAGACTAGATTATTCTTAATCTTACTGATTACTTCTTTTCATAAAAGCTAAGGCTGTGGTCCCAGAAGTTAAGCTACTCTTTGCTTACGTTGCATAACATGGATCAGAAAGACAATCTGACAATACTTTAATCGTGTTCTGACTCAAAAAATGTAATTATTTTTGTCTAATCTTTGTCGTGAAAAGATGAAATCTTTAACCATCCCTTTGCTTTCTTATTGCAGTGTGGAAGGGGATGGACGGCCCAATGAAAGTGGCCCTTCCCTGGATGGTGGAGCCAGCTATGGCCAGGGTCCGGTGACACACGGCTCTGCCATCAGCCCTGACCGATTTGACAGCCCGCTTTACAGCCACGGGGTCCAGCCTGGACCTCAGAGACCCCGTCGGCCCAAGCTCCAGCACTCACAGTCCATCCTCCGTAAGCAGGCTGAAGAGGAGGCCATCAAGCGGTCCCGCTCGCTCTCTGAGAGCTATGAGCTCTCTGCTGACTTACAGGACAAACAGGTATTTTAAAGTAGCCCGGTTGAATTGTTTACTTTGGAGTTGGTTCAAAGTTTCTTACATTTACGTATTGCAAGAACTGTTACATGCAATTTATATGTAAATTACTTATCAGAAACCCAGTTGTCTGTTGTTAGACTGTCACTATCAACTGAGAGGAGCAAATTATCAGTGACTTC
The DNA here is from genome assembly GCA_036365135.1 of Miichthys miiuy. Lineage (NCBI taxonomy): Eukaryota > Metazoa > Chordata > Actinopteri > Sciaenidae > Miichthys > Miichthys miiuy. The sequence continues at coordinate 11,244,742 of CM071606.1, read as the reverse complement.
CAGGAGGATAAATGTATAAACCATCCACAGCTAAGAAAACTGATTAAATATTCCATGGGTGGCACAGTTTAATAATTCATTTACTCCGTCTTCTCTTCTAGGTGGAGATGCTGGAGCGTAAATATGGTGGACGTTTCATAACCCGGCATGCGGCCCGCACCATCCAGACAGCCTTCCGCCAGTATCAGATGAACAAGAACTTTGAACGTCTTAGGAGCTCTATGTCTGAGAACCGTATGTCCAGGCGCATTGTTCTCTCCAATATGAGGATGCAGCTCTCATTTGAGGGCCCTGAAAAAGTACACAGCTCTTACTTTGAAGGGAGGCAGGTGTCTATGACGGAGGATGGTACCCCGCTGTCCATGGTGCAATCTGAATGTGGAGATATAGAAGTCCACCAACAGGCTAACATGGCATCTCACCCAGCCCCACAGGGTGACCTCACAGATGCCATCACAGAGCTAGAGGATGCCTTTTCCAGGCAGGTCAAATCTCTGGCCGAGTCGATAGACGATGCACTGAACTGTCGCAGCCTTCAGGGTGATGAAGGTCCTGACCCAGAGGCCATGGGCTGCTCTAAGGTGGAGAGGGAAGTGCCCTATCAGGTGAAGTCCCACCGCAGGGCAGCTGGACGCTTGCACGATGAAACGATGGCATCCTATAGTGATGTTACTCTGTTCATCGATGAGGAGGACATGTCCCCCTCTATTGGTATGTCGAGGTCAGGGGACCAGCCCTCCAGCACAGAATCAGACTTGAGGTTGCGGTCAGTCAACTCCTCCCAGGAGTACTGGCCGATTGACCCCAAAGATGAGGGTCGTGACACAGACACGAGCTGCCGCAGCACTCCTTCCCTGGAGTGCCAAGAGCAGCGACTTAGAATGGACCACCTTCCTTTGTTGACCATCGAACCTCCTAGTGACAGCTCTGCAGAGCTTAGTGACCGGTCTGAACGCAGCTCTGTCAAACGGCCGCCTGTGTACGAACCACACGGCCACATTGTAACGTCATCCCAGGCGAGCCCTAAACACATTTCCCATGGACCACCACCACGAGCTTCCTCCCGTGACGATGACGCACCTCTGCGCCACCGCCACCGCCAGCTGGAAAGCCACTTAGCCATCAACGGCTCAGCCAACAGACAGAGTAAGTCGGAATCTGACTTCTCTGATGGGGACAACGACAGCATCAATAGCACATCCAACTCCAACGACACCATCAACTGCAGCTCTGAGTCCTCCTCGAGGGACAGTCTACGAGAGCAGACACTCAGCAAGCAGACTTACCACAAAGAGACTCGTAACAGCTGGGACTCCCCCATCTTCAGTAATGATGTTATCCGCAAGAGACACTACCGCATCGGCCTGAATCTCTTCAACAAGTAGGTACTCAGCTCTGATGGAGCAGGTGCTTGACCAGTGTTTGCAGTAGTTAAGGACCTAGCAAATGGATGTGATGTTAGAGAAGCCTCTTGGAACATCATTAACTCATTGTGGGTTGCTCTGTAAACTGTAATCACCTGCATTAATACCAAATGCAAAAGTTTTTTGATTGTAACAACATCTCTGTGTGATTCTTGACTGATATTGTGTCCCATTTGTTCAACACTTGTCAGAGAAATGTCTCTCCTAAAGATGGATTTCTGGTGAGGGAATCAAACATGCCTTAAAGAATACTTTAATACAAATTGTACAAGACACAACTACAAAAGCGTTGTCTGTCATTTATGGGTGACATTGCAATTGAGTCCGTGTTAGGGATGTGGTAACATTTAAGCAGTTTTGATGCAATGTTGTTCAACTTCCGATGTCCACATCTATGATTTAAAGGACCAACCAACAGCTAAACACGACCCCTGTTCCAAGAAAGTTGGGGTGCTGTGCAAAACATAAATGAAAACAGGATGTAAATATTTTGACTTTTGACCTATATTCAGTTGAATACAGTGCAAAGAAGAATCTTTAATGTTCAAACTGATAAACTTTATTGTTTTTGTAAATACACACTCTTGTTGGTTGGAGGTCATTATAAAAAACATCACGCCTCTAACTCACCTCAGGAAGTTGCTGATGTGTATTTCAGAATTTAATATTAGGCAGAGGCAGATTTTTTCTCACCTGTATTTAAATTGACCTGTATCTTAATGTTGGATTTTTTCAGGAAGCCAGAAAAGGGCATCCAGTACCTGACTGAGAGGGGATTCATCCCTGACACACCGGTTGGTGTGGCTCACTTCCTGCTGCAGAGGAAGGGGCTGAGCAGGCAGATGATTGGAGAGTTTCTCGGCAATCGACAGAAGCAGTTCAACAGAGATGTCTTGGAGTAAGTTTGATTTATTTTCTTTTTTGCAAAGGAAAGATTCAAATGTGTGAAATAAAAATTTGAGTAAATATATTGAAGTCCAGGATCATTAAAACATCAGGGGCTGTCACAAAACATCAGGGGCCATATAGATAAAAGAAAGAAATAATAAAAGAAACGGAGAATAGAGTGGCACACACAGGCTGAGATATTCTCCGTGATAGTATCTTGGAATACAAAAACTGTTGTACACCATGTAGATGTTTAATTTTTCTGTCTTTTTCCTCCTTACGTATCAGCTGTGTGGTAGATGAAATGGACTTCCAAGGCATGGAGCTGGACGAGGCTCTCAGGAAATTTCAGAACCACATCCGTGTTCAGGGTGAAGCCCAGAAGGTGGAGCGGCTCATCGAAGCCTTCAGGTTAGATCACACACTGTCACGTAGCAATGAAACGTATCAAAGACAGACCAGAGGGAAAAAACAATCCCAAGCCACTGATTATCCTAATGAATGTTTGTGCTTTAGGAGAAACAAGCGCGAAAACACTGATGCTATACTCGTACTTACACATCCATAAAATACAACATGTCTGTTGCCAGTTAGTGTAGAAAGGTTGCAATGTGCAATGAACCTGTGCAAGGAGTGCAACCTGTCACTGTACCACACTGGTCTTGCTAATGGGCTTCCTCACAGCCATGTTGTTTGCATAAGGGATATGAGGAGAACCAGTTCAACTTCTGTTTTTTTCTGGAAGTGTTGAAAACATTTCCTCATTAGCTTGGTTTGGCTGCAACATGAGATGGGTCATATTGTTCTCCTCTCTCATTTTTTTTTTAGCCAGCGCTACTGCATCTGCAACCCCACAGTGGTGCGACAGTTTAGAAACCCTGACACCATTTTCATTTTGGCATTCGCCATCATCCTCCTCAACACTGACATGTACAGCCCCAACGTCAAGCCCGAGAGGAAGATGAAGCTGGAGGATTTTATCAAGAATTTGAGAGGTAGCAAAAGCAAAACAGTTATGCAAGGATACACTATTTGTAAACAGAATATACTAACCAATATTTTAAAATGTGCTGCATGCATAATACACCCTAGTGCATGTGGAAGTAGAAGACAGTTTACAGTAATGTAGTAGTGTATGATAACCTGTAACCAAGATTACCTTATTTTCTTTAAATAACCCTCCCCTATTTTTACAATGATGTTCTGACACAGTGAATTTTAATAAAACACATGACCTTTACTGTCCATTGTATCATAACTCAGTTCTTCCCTATATGTCAGGTGTGGATGATGGGGAGGATATCCCTAGAGAGACTCTAGTTGGCATCTACGAGAGGATCCGTAAACGAGAGCTTAAGACCAATGAAGACCACGTCTCACAAGTGCAGAAGGTTGAGAAGCTCATTGTGGGAAAGAAACCAGTGAGTACTGTTTATTATCATATTATTAGATGAAGTCATAGCAGGAACACAGTGGTTTAGAAAATGTAAGTGCTTTGTACCTTTGGGTATTGTTGTGTCCAAGGACACATGCCTGGGCTTAGACCTTCATGCTGGTGATTTTAATACACCCAAAGCCCTTGAGAGATGTCACCCAGTGCTGCAGTCTAACGAAAATTGAGCACTTTCTGCCACGCTTAGCAAATTATAGTTCATGGAGGGAGAAGAGCTTGAAACAAACATTTGATCAGCTGGCACATTGCAATAATCTGTTGATTCACTAATTGTTAGTCAGTTTATTTCTGTGTATGAATACTGAACAAGAGCAATTATCTAATTTAGTTCTGAGTGTGCATCAGCCCCTCAGGAGCACGGAGAGCAGTATTTCTGCATCATTCTGCAGGCAATGACGTCTCTGTCATGTGTGAAGGTTAAAAGTGTGATTAACCTATGCAGCCTTGGGGAGAGGCACGTCTTGCATGGCGGACTTTATTTCAGTTGTTTTCCAGTGGGATGGATGGGTTACTCTGCTAGTAATAATTTAATGTATTGAAAAGTGATCCCTTGTCACCATTTAGCTGCAGAATTAAAAGCCCAGGAGAACTCTCTGTAAAACACTAGTATAAAAACCACATTTGAATTCCTCTCTATAATAATCAGGTCCACTAGTGCTGCTCAGAGTGGGCTTCTAGGGAGGATCTGTTTTCATTCCAACATCATTACAGACTCCCTTGAGTCTGACAGCAGAGACAGACCACCACACTATATACAGAACTTAAGAGGTGCATGTGTCTTCATGGCCACTTTGGCTCGATGCACAGGACAACTCTTTACATGGGCTCATTAATAAGCAAGAGACATTACATTTTTATCCGAGGCAATAGTGTAAATAATCCTAGCAGCTGCATGTAACATCTTTTGTCCTCCCTTTTTAGATTGGATCTCTCCACCACGGCCTGGGATGTGTAAGTAGACTAAATATTTGATATTTTTTCATTCATTGTTTCACTGTATGTGCACAGCTTCCTGTCTTTGAACACTGAGTAGTTTATGCACATCATACAGGTAGTTTTAGAGTCAGATCACATAAAGAGGCAGGAACTTTTGCCCCCTGAAGCCTCACATCTGTTACTGAGAGACGAGCAGTCATTGCTGAACCCTGGAGGCAGAATCGACAGACATAAATTGTTGGGTGGCATTGAGCTGCAGTGTTTACAGATCTGTGCTCAGTGGGGTGTACATCACTGCTGGTTGCATGTTGTGCCATTCACAGAATACAGCAGTTAGCATAATCTTTATGGGAGGAGTGATGCCGCTGATTAGCACTTGTAGTAGTAATTATTTTTGTATTTTGTTAATCATACAGTACCATTGAGATGGAAAATACTTTATACAGTTTAACAGGTAACATCCGTGCATGAGTTAACCTAATGTATATATGAAATAGATAGGTAACTATAGCAACAGTACTCACTGCTGAAACAACTCTAATATGTGTTAATATGATGACAAAGAAATATAACAAATATTCATAGCGTTTATTATTTTATTGGGAGCCCCATTAGTTGTTACCCTAGCAACAACTGATCTTCCCTGGGTTCCATTTTGAAATATAAAGTGCACAGAAAACTGATCTTAACAGGCTTTTGTTTCTGCCGTAAGTTGTCATGTTGGTGTGATAACACATGCCAAAGTGTCCTGATACTAAAAAAGGTAAAGAACTCATTGGAGGAAACACCGTTCTGCTTCACTGTTTTCCTTGCCGACAATTTTCATACAGTATGAGGACATCTGATCATGTATTGTCGCTTACATATTAAACTATATGCAGTAAGGCATTATCTCCTGTGTATTACAAGTCAACAGTTTGCACTCAAAGTCTTGATTTTAATATGATTAGGTTCATTTTCAAATATAAATATCCCTAATCTCAGGATTATGGATTATTAATAGTCTGTTTAAAGGATAGAGGATAAGACTCGTGAAATTCTATATCCTGAGTCAGGAGTAAATAATGCATTTGTTTGGGACTATTTTCAGCTACAGGCCTGGTGCATTAGAAAGTATTTACAGCAGCAGGATGGCAGGATCGGATATGTGGGATATATGTGGGAAAGTAAACTACAGTGTCCAAAATTCATAGTATTCGTATGAACAAGCCAGCCAGTGCAACGATGTGGCTCATTTATGGTGTTTTAATAGTTTTTGGACAACAGTGGAGGTGCAGTAATGAACTATGTCAGACTTTGGAACGCAGTGAATGATCCTTCATTGTTCCTTTTTGTCTTTTCATGGGATTTGTTGACAATAAGAAAACTATAGAATAGCGTCAGATTCATGAATATTAATCTGCAAATATTTCAGTAACCAATTAATTGAATCATTTTGACATTTTTCAATCAAAAATATCAAACATTCAGAGCAAATAAGAGGATTTGCTGCTTTTCTTTGTCATTTTTGAGTACTGCTTTTAGGACAAAATAATGTTTAATGACATTAACTTTGGCTTTGGATGATTGTAACAGGCATAATTCACAATTTCTGATGTTTTACAGTTAATAAATCACAGTACAGTATTGAATAATAAATCATCACAAGATCAGTCAAGATGAAAATAAGTGTTAGCTGCAGCCATAAATTACAGTATCCAGAATGTCACCACATCTCCCCATACATCACTGTGAATGCTGTGAAGAATGCAGAACACATAAGAGGAGTAAATCATTCAGCCTTTGGCTACACCTTCTGCTCAGAGGAAGAGTTGACTTCTGTTCCTTATTACCTTCTGCACTGAGGCCATAATGACCTCTGAAGTGTTGGTATCTGTGCTCTTTTTTTCTGCCTTGTAGGTGTTGTCACTGCCCCATCGCCGGCTGGTGTGTTACTGCCGTCTGTTTGAAGTGCCAGATCCCAACAAGCTTCAGAAGCTGGGCCTGCATCAGCGGGAGATCTTCCTGTTCAATGACCTCCTAGTGGTAAAAAAAGCCCTGTCCTCTCTGTCCTCTTCTCTCCTCTCCTCTTTAGATCAACCCTTAAAATATTCTCTTTGCATGATTTCAGGTAACCAAGATTTTCCAGAAAAAGAAGAATTCAGTGACGTACAGCTTCAGACAGTCTTTCTCTCTGTACGGGATGCAAGTCATGCTGTTTGAAAATCAGTGTAAGTGGCATTTGCCTTTATTCCTGGTGTGTGTTAGCTGACGGTGTTTACATCTCACGGGTTGATTTAGCACAGTAAGTCAAACTAGTGGGCTGTGACATTGTTTACACTCCAAACTTCAGACAGATTCGCCCCAATGTGTTTTAACTTGGTTTTGATCAATGGCCCTTGTGTAAATGTCTTTCCCCCCTCTGTTTGCCATTGCTCCAGATTACCCAAATGGAATCCGACTTACATCAGCGATACCAGGTGCGGACATCAAAGTCCTCATCAACTTTAACGCGCCAAACCCCCAGGACCGCAAGAAGTTCACAGATGACCTACGAGAGTCCATTGCTGAGGTTCAGGAAATGGAGAAATACAGGATAGAGTGTGAGCTGCCTTTATTTTCCCCACTCCCATCCCCCTCTTACTGTGTCTACCTCAGGCTGTGTAAAGTAGAAACAGGGCATGGTCCTCATTATTCAACTGCAGCACTATGACAGAGATTGTTTTTACAGAGTTCACAGGTTGGCTGCACATTCAAAAGGCAACGCTGTTATGACACGCAAAAACAGGATGTTGTGGTCAACCGTGAACGTTCAGACAGTTTCAGACAGTGAAACTTTACCGAATACATTGCAGAGAAGTTATGAAGTCAGTCCCAGGCCGTAGTGAGATTTTTAAACCACTGCCACTTACCTCAGTCTTTCCTTGGCTCCTTTCCGCAGCCGAGCTGGAGAAGCAGAAGGGGGTGGTGAGGCCCAGCATGTCGCAGAGCTCCGGCCTGAAGAAGGAGGCTGGCAACGGGAACATGAACCGCGCCAGTCTGGATGACACCTATGCCATGGGAGAGGGCCTGAAGAGGAGCGCCCTCAGCAGTTCCCTGAGAGACCTCTCCGAAGCAGGTATAGCCAAAACGTCTTTGTTTTTACCAGACGCTTCTTTGATGGAACCTTCTGTCACCCTCCTCTTTGTGATGATACAAAGGGGTTAAAAAGAGCAAAATGTTGTTTCACTGCTCCATACATTGATTTTAGAGTTCTCCCCTTTAAATCCACTATGTAACTCACTCATGTTTGGATAGTTTGGTCTGGACGGCGTGTCCTTCAATGTTTACCTTCTTTGTTTTAGAGAGACCTATGGTGTGCTCCACACTTTTACAATTCAAAGACTGAATATGGACCTATTTGAGAAGTTTTGTTTAGAAATGTAGTTTTTCTTGATGTCTCTCCAGTGATGAATGAAATTGACAGGCAGTTCTCACCCCGATCATTTGGATGAATTTATTTCTGAACATTTTCATTCATGTTTTTATCTTCACTGTTTTTTTGACTAAGCACTTTTACACTCCTAAGTTTGTTTTCTACGAAGACATTTCATGGTAATCTTATGTTTTATTCAAACATCATGTATCATTTCCTCTCACGTATATATATTTGTGAACCAAACAAATCGGTGCTGATGTGTACGACCAAGCAGCAACAAGATTAAAATTTAGTCTTTAGTCTTGGTGTTAACAGTCATTTTTCATCCATGAATCCAGCGTTTAACACAGCCGCTCTGTCTCTGAAGCAAGAATACATTTCATTCATTACAGATAACAGCTATGTGAAGTTATCGGGTGATTAACTTGATAACAAAATGAAATCCAGTCAGGGGTCTGCCTCATTGTTGGTAATACGATATGCTTTGTTCTTATGATCACTACCTCAATGGGAAATGATAGGTCAGTCAGCGAAGAAGTCTGTAGAAGTCCCTCCGCCCTCCTGTCTCCTATGTTTTTCTATGCAGGAGGATGTGGCATGTTAGTGGGGTCATTTTTGTTAAGTGTTTTCTTTTTTCCTTTCCTGCCATACTCCATTTCATGTGTATTTACTGTGTTATTTCCATACACATCAGGTATTTTCCTGTATATGTGTGATTATTGGTCATGTATCATTGGCTGAGTGTGCCTAACAAAGGCAAGAGTGCTCTGTTTGCCCTCAGACCTGTATATGCCTGTACATCCCATGTGCAACAACCACTGTATTGCTTTTGATGTGTCTCCTCCTTTGTGACTGTCACTGAGACTGGCTTTTTTTTTTTGCCAACCTTGAGCCTTTTTGCAAATCTACATCTTGTGACAACATTAAGAACGAGTTGTCATATTTTATTAACTCCTAAATTTGGGAAAACATTTGCTATGGCATCAACCCTGTTCAAAGTTTTTAGAAATACCCCCCAGTCTTTCAGTAAAACTTTACTGTGGACATTACCTTGATGTTCATGGAGTCCATATTTGTTGAGATTTATAGAATACATTAAAAACATTGAAATAATACTTGACCGAGCCTCCAGTTCGAAGTGCGTTTCAAAACTCAAATCACTGAAATTTCAATGCAGCTTTAGTTCTCAACCTGAGTGAAGATGTGACTTCACTATACAGTTAGCCACAGTACCACCTGTCACCCACCACCTTCCCAGACCTGAACGCGCTCTCCCCTTCCCGCCCATATTTGGAACTTACTCACAGTCACAATCCACTGCACTGCCCCCTACGGGACTGGTGGGCGGCCTAAACGTCTGTAGTCGATCCAGGAGTGCTGTCGATCTCTAATCTGTGGTATTGCATGTCTCGGGCAGGCAAGCGGGGGCGTCGCAGCAGTGCAGGATCACTAGACAGCAATATGGAAGTAAGTTGGAAGCAGCTGGTATCCAAGCTACTCTCTATGTGATGATGTGCACTGTGAAAACACACCATTTATTTTTGGTCTTACACCTTCTTTGCTTCATAGACTCAGTCCATTTGTTTGGATCATTTATTTTTCTTCCTGGGATGCCTTCCTGCTTGCCTCAGTTAGTGTGCATGCATGGGTTGCCTGCCTCTGATCCTAGCCCCTTTGTGGAAGCCAGAGATCTCCTGTTTTGGTCATGTTATATGACCAATATACACTTTATCTTCAAACAAGCATGACTTTACTAATCCCTCTTCCTGATCCCTCCCCTTGTCGCCTGTCTCTGTCTTTCATTCAATCACATCCAAGCGGTTTTCATTTGGTTCTTCTCCTCTGTGGCAGAGTGATAGCTCTGTGAAACACTAGGAAACTTTATATCTCCTGCAGCCCCTCTCCCTGTCCGGGTCTTTCTTTTTCCCTTATCCACAAGTTCTCTTAAATGCTGTAAGGTTCAGGGAGGAACGTAGCCTTCTTAGTCTGAGGTCTACTGATGGGCTTCACGTGGACTTCTAAAGATGTGGATTTCATTCATTCATCTTTCCCTCATTTCATCTCTCCATGAGTTCATGTGTTGGGTTGAAGTCTGGGACCCTGAAAATTTCATTCTGCTTTCAAAGACGTCGTATGGTCTTTCTCCAGTCTTAGATGAAGCATGTGCTAAAGGAAACACTTTATTAGGAGAATTTATACCTGGATAGTGAGACGTGTTGGACCCAGAAAAGGGGGAAAAAAAGTGTCCAGGCCTGTTGTGAAGTCTGCACAAAAGAGCTTAGTTCCTCCTGCCTTCTGAATTCTAGTTGAATGCCAATGTCTGGATGACGAGTTTGCCTGTCACATCCTCTGCATGTGGAAACTATGCCTCCATTGATTATAACAAGTTGCATGTGTGACTCTTAGAGGGTTTGGCACACTGACTGCAATAAAGATGAAATGTCTTTTCTACCCCTGTTAATGTCATTATTTATGCTCCTTATTGTGTTTTTGTAATCACTCTTGTTACAGATTTACTGTTTCAAGCCAGTTAGCTCCACAACAGCAGAGCCCCTTTGAATATAGCCTCCATTCATCTTGAAGCTGAAATATTCCTAGTGTTGCTGCTGCCTACCATGAAAACATTTTTAGTTTCTCATTTGCATGCCCTGTAACATTTTGCTACTTGTTTATCTGAAATAATAAAAGTGTGAATTCATCCTCCCAGTGCCTTGTAGCTGTAGTTTAGTAGCTGTTGTGCAGCAGCACTTCCACAGTGTCTGACGGACATGCTGTTACCTTTTTTTCCTGCCTGCAGGGGTCCATCATTAGCAGTCCACACACACGCCGGAGAGCCACCACGCCACGTGAGGGCGCACCCCGCGGCCACCCCTCCATCCCTAACTCAGCATCGACTTCCATCCTTGGGTCGCTCTTTGGCAGCAAGCGAGGCAAACCGTCATCCCAGAGCCACTCTTCTTTCCCTCCACCCGGTCACCCCACTCTCATATCACACAAGCCCCATCCGACCAACCTGCACCACACAGCACAGGTAGGACATACAGTGCAGGCCCAACTCCACGGTCACCATTCCCAGTACTGCCAAGTCCCACAGAACCCGCCACCTTACCACCACCACCACCATTACCACCCCCCTCCCCACACGCAGTACCACCAGCACCCAGCCTACGCCTCACATGCACACCAACACGCCCATTCACAGCACAGTCATTACAGCCAGCATTCCCATCACGCCTCACACTCCCAGCATGCTCCTCACCACCACAGTCAGCAAGCGGGTCCGGCACCTGGCGGACCCAAACCCAAACACAGTGGCATCAGCACCGTAGTGTGATGCTCCTAATGCAGAGAGGAGGAGTGAGGAGGGAACTTAATGAAGGAGGGACAATTGCTTACACCAAAGGACTGACAGCATAACTCTATGGCCTGTCCACTGTGTTTTACTGCTGCTGTGATGGAAACTGGTCACATGCAGTCACCTTTTTCACCTCCAGGTCCAACTAATATGCAGGATGGAAATCGGACTCAAATCTTCCACCAGGGGCCTTTTACTAGTTTGCCTGATCATGGGTGTGGCCCCATCAGGGTTTTGTGGGGGGGAGTTCTGTACAGGAAGATGCTCTACGTTTTCCACTTACACCGCCCGGCCGTGGCGGCTGTGTGAAAATGTGTTTTTCTCACCAAGCCGCTCTCTACTGCTTCATTCCCTCAATAGCCTGTCTCACCTTCACATAATCAGGAGGAAAGACAACCTGGGACGAGTACATGGTTGACTGTTTTCTCTGTCACAATGATGGCATAATTTCTTGTGCACAGCCTTTTCGGAGGTCAACTTTCAACTCTTTGGTTTGCAGATCCTACCATCATATGAATGCAATTTGTCGTTGCCTCCCGTAGAGCTCATATGTAGTGTAGAACCTAGATATAATCATTTCACACTAACTTAAATCAAAGGACAGGTTAAACAACTGAGTCGACCGCCTCAGTCATTGTAGTTCTAGTGCTGTATTTACTGTAGATGACAGCTATATGTGTTGTCTCCTAGCTCTCATAAATAAATGTGCCAATTATTAATGCATAATCTATTTAGTCAAGACTTCATGTACAGTATATTGTGCGTAAAGTAATTTGTAAGATTATACTTACAATTATTATTATCAGCAAAAATGAATTCTATCAGTATTATACTGACTCTGTGGTAACAGGATGTGGTGAGTGGAGTGAAGTGGAGTGAACTCCCATTCAGTCCGGCCTATAATCTATTCTGGAAACTTTTGCCTTTCAAATGGATCAGAAGGAGACTCTGGATGGCAGCTGTTGCATATGGGCCTCAAAAACACTGTGCTGTCACAGATGAAGCCTCAAAGCAGACTTTTCCTGTCAACTCTCACCACGGTTGATAAACCAGGCTGGTTGGTTGTTTTAATCTCAGTTTACTACTCATACTGAGGCTGCTTAAACTGTTAAAAAATAATAATAATAATAATGAAGATTAGGAGTGAAAAGACGTTTTAAATCAACTCGGAGGTTCAGTTCACGTTACACATGGACCCAGAGAACGCATTGAACACGTTAAGTCTGTTGCCTTTAACGTATGCGACGGCTGCCCTTCATGACTCCTCAAATCAAAAATAAAAACACTTTTGAAATCTTCTTTCGCCTTGTTTAGTTATGTTTTTTTATTCACTGACAAGGTCTGGTGAGTGAATAAAATCAATTCTTTCATAGTAAAGTATTTTTTTCATCTTTTTTCTATCATATGTGCAATATCTTTGTACCGATTTTGTACATTAAGAACAAGGTGTCCCTCCAATTAGTGCGTTTTTCTTTCTTTTCTTTTCTTTTTTTTTTTGTTCGTGTTGCGTCATTATTTATTTATTTTTTTTTGTTTCTGACCCCTGTCATAGTCTTTCTCGGTAAATTAATGTGTGGCTGTCCTCGTGGTCCTATGAGAGGTTCAGACTTGGAGTTCAGCGGAATGTCTAGTAAGTGATTTTTTGCATGTAATGTTATTAATGTGAGGCTATCCTCTGCACATTGTATAACAAATCAGTGTTACCATAGCAAGTTTAAGTGCAATCATGTTCAGAAAAATGCAGACTTGTACTGAGAGTGGAGGTCTGTTATCTTGTCCACGACAAGATTCAGGTGAAAAAAAATCTTTTTTTTTCATTTAAGAATATATAAATACTTACTTACACAGTTCACAACGGAAAGAGGAATGTGTGTATATATTTTAATAAAAGGAATATGCTTCTCTTTGGGCTGAACAGAAATATTTTGCTGGATAAGCACATATGGAAGAACACTTTCATTTTTTCAGGAAATGCAATTATAATATACAAAATGCAAACTGAACAAAGGAACTGGGTATATGTAAAGAATAACTTTCTACATTCTACAAATAAGAGTCTATTCTAGTGTGTAAATTAGTGACAGTAAACTGTTTGTCCCAATATTCAGGTTGTAAATGTATTTTAACATTCACAAATAAAACCATTGCCATAAGTCAGGCTTATTCTCACACATTTCTCTTCATATGAATTTAACAAGGAAAGTTCAGATGACAGACATATCACATACGGGACATTAATGATCAGTTGAATGTGTCTTTCCATTGATTTCATATCTTTGCTATAATTCTGAAATCTTGGGATGATGTAAAACCGATGACTCTGTTTATTTTGTGTGTGTGTGTGTGTTGTAGTGCTTTAAAATGTCTACAGTCATTTTCTTTGTGAGAACATACCCCAACGATGCACTGCATGGATCATCATGTGTCCTATTCACTGTGAGCTGATGGGGAAAAAAAAAAAATATCAGCCTATAAATTTTGACTTTTGGTTTTGATTTAATTTGGAATTTCCTGATGTTGACGTTGTTCTTGTTGTTCCATGTTTGGCTGGTAATTATTGGAACTCAGCATGCATTTTCATCGACAAAGCCATTGTGTAAATTACAAACATGAAGAACATTGCACTTCTGTTGCTGAGGGCTTTCATCGTGTAAATATGGGACTTTGATGTGCAAACTGATGAACTGCTTTGGAAGGAGGGTTTATCTTTATGAAACTGTAAAGGGACCAAGACGGGGGTTAAAAGAACTGTACATAATGTGTATATGATCAGTACTCTACTCTGATATCTGCAGTAAAGATCAGGATGTATACACATCACCTCATAGATGGATTAGAGGGGTGATATATGAACATATCGATTGTCTCTGCCTCCAGCTGTCGTGAACAGACATTTGCTGTAGAAATCAAAAACAGACTGTTAGAAAGTTCGCCGCCATTCACACCCAGCTCTCTTTTCATACATGAAACCTCGACCCCACCTCCACCCTCTGCACACACACACACACACACACATTCACACACACGCAGACAAAAACATACACACATCCTGCTGCAAGCTGTTCGGTTTGGCGCGAGACACATTTTAAAAAAGGAAAAGACAAGAATGGCCTCATTTATATGTGCATTCTGTTTGTACAGTGAGTAGTGAGTCAGTAAGACCCCAGTTATTGTAAAACTTCAACTGTGACAATGTTGAGAACGCAAAATAAACAAATATATGACTTATGGTACTCAAGTGTTGTTTTTGCTTTTTGGTGTGTATAAAGCACTGAGTCAGCTGTCAGTGTGAATGAAAGGAAACTTTCTTTTCTTTTTAATTCTATTGGTGCTTTAGGCTCTTCCACTTCCAGGCTCAAACAATACTTTCCACTAGTGTTGCAGCATTTCCACTAGAGGGCATGCATTAAAGTGCTGTGAAATGAAAAGGAAAATCTGTGCCATTACGCCACCTATGGGCGAAAAATATACCTGCTACAGTTCCTCATAGGATCAGCCAGTGCAAATGATTAAATGAATTGCAAATGATACTCTTACCTCTCAGCTTTGAACCATTTCTCTGAAGCGCTGGAAGTGTGACCTCAATTGTAGACTTTCTTGGATCATTTAGCCACATTCAGCACTGCTTTGCAGCTCAGAATTTCCATTAAGAGTTTTAAAATGTCTCCTAGGTAAATTCACATTCTCATAAAGCTGTACGTGCTCCCAGCTGTATGTTAAAGTGCCCCTTGTGCTCTCAGCACCGCAGTGGATGTCAGTAATACATAACTGTGTATGTGTGGGAGAGTGTCAGATAGCTCCCTGCCACTGTTTTTAATAGATTAACTCTTATCTCCTCAAAGCAGATGGATTTCTTTCATGTCAAATGCACCATATCCCTGCAGTGCTATTGGTTTGCCCTGACAGTGACGTCGCTCTGTGCTGGGTGTGTGATTATTTCAACTAATAACACGTCAGTTACAAAACTGGGACACCTCGAGTTCAGGAGAACTTGTGAAATACTCTCAAGCTTGAATGCAACAGTAGACGAAGACAACGGATATATAATGATCTTTATAAGGATGAGTGGCATCACAAGAAGGAACTTCCAAGTTGGTTTAAAAGGTTTGTATTCCTTTTTAATTCACAGAAAGGAGGTTTGCACTGAATAATTTTCTGACTTTCTTTATCTGATGATAGACCATTTTTGTTTGTTACTGAATGTTAAACATGTCCTAGCCCACAGCATTATTAGTGTTACTCCAAAATAACAACTTGCTGATTGCTGCACTGTAAGCATCTTCTAAAGCAGCTTCACTGTTCCTATTATTATTATTATTATTATTATTATTATTATTATGCAAGCTAGAAATTAACTGTGCAAATAGAAAATAACCTTTTCCTGATTCTCCAGGATGCTCTCTGGTTTGAGCTTAGCTGTCCTCCTCTTGGCCACACGAACTACTGGTCAATCCTGCCTATGTTCAACCCTCCTGCCTGCTGGCCTGAAAGCGAACTGCAGCTCTTTAAACCTCATGCAGCTGCCTCATCTACCTTCAGACACCAAAGAGCTCTATGCACAGGACAACCGGCTTACCTCAGTGTCTCCGGGCCTCTTTGACAGACTGGTTGGTCTGGAAAAGGTCTCCCTGTCTGGGAACCCCTTCCACTGTGACTGTAGGATCCAGTACCTAAGGAACTGGTTGCTGAAGAACAGGGCCATTCTCTCCAAGGAGCCTACCTGTGCCAGTCCGAGCTCTGTGGCTCAGAAAGCCGTCACTGAACTCAGTGATGACCATTTTTCTTCCTGTGCCCTGGCAGGCTGTACTGGAGGGACTTACAACACCATGATGGGAGTGATGCTATGCTGCCTTGTTGTTCTGCTTCTGTGGAGTTTAAGACTAGCCAGAATGTCCACCATCACTCTGTACATAAATGAGAGACATTCAGGATTCGAGGCTGACTCGTTGCACTCACTGAAGCCCAAACACAGGAGGAGGCTGCACAGTGTGCTGTCAGAAGACAACCCGGACTCTGATTCTGTCATTTATGCGGAGGATGTAGAAAAGCCACTTATAAACATGGAGTTACTGCCACAAGTACTGGATGCATTGCACAAGAAGCACAATATAAAGATAAAGGCTACCTGAGGGACTTCTAAAAAAACACTACAAGTGGCAAATAAAGTTGAGGTCAGTAACAAGGCAGTACAGAAGATCTCTTTCTTTAAATTAAGTTGGTTTTTAACGATAAACTGCTGTAGCCCTGTCACCTGAGACTTCTTCTGGACTGTTTTCTTCTTACAATGCAATGTCAAATTTCTACTAATTTGCGCATGGAATCCACCAGATAAATGCAAAATAAATGGTCCAACTGAAACATGTTTTATGCTCTGTCATAACATGCAATATTTTAGCATTGTTGGTTAAAGCTCAAGAAATAATGTGTTAATAATCTGCTCATTACAGACACACTAACATAAGTAAACATTAACATAGAGATGGTACACAACCCGTTGACACCATGCATGTCGGTTAGAAGCCAGATCTGATAAGTCGTGGACCATTTTTGATTAGAAAAAAGAGACAAGAGTGCAAAACGTATGTAACATTTCCTTATATTTTCTTAAGTTACAGTATTTACAATGAGTGAGTTACTACAAATGGTCAAATATGGTGCGGTAAAAGCTTTGGATTGGCATTGTACTTATATCTAAATAAATGTCTACTCAGCTTTTGCTTCTGGAGTTAAAATTAAAACATAAAAAAACAAATGCAGGATGACATTGGTAACATTTAAGGAGGATGAAAGTCTCTGATGTGTGCAAATACTGGTCAAGACAAAATGCAGACAGACAGTACTATTATAGGACAATATTGCACATCAAACAGTTGTTTTTTTTTTTTACAGTACAAGTATTACTCTCATAATCATGCATAGATTTTCCAGGATAAACAGGTAAACAAATGACTAAAAATGCAATAATAAAAAGTTACCTTGAGAATAAAAGTCAAATGTTTTCTGAATATGCTTCTTAAAAACATTTAATTTTCTTGTAATAAATATAGGATGATTTCAGGATTTGTAAAACATTACTATCATCTAAAAAAATACTTATAAGGATCAAATAAGGCCGTTCTCACACTTGTCCTTAATGAAAACAGGTAATTGAAGACTATCACAAAAACAATATAAAAGAGCTGTTGACACTTAGTTTAAACGATTCAATTTCTCTCAAGTTTGTCTCAATGTTGAAAGTTTAGAAGATTTAGAAGATATTCTGTCAAAGCCCTGTAAGGCCGTTAAACAATGTCCACAGTGTTAGGCTCCTACAGGTTTATGCATTAAGTAGTATATCCAGTTTAACCCCCACCACCACCACCACCACCAACCTCTTTGATAACATAAAACCTGTTGGCTCAAAACTCTACTGAGGCACAAACTTCTCCTGCTCAAAGATGAGGTCAACAGCTTCTGCCACATCCTGCACAATGTGGCCCGGCTCTACCAACGCAGGGTCAAATCTGAAGTCCCGGTGCCCGTGGAACACAGTCTCTTTGATGCAGTGATTTGCATCTGATGGCACCTCTGCGTTGGGGTTGTAGACCCCTGTGCAGACTAGGACAGACTTACAGGAAGTGGCAGATGGCAGCGCTAACTCGCTCTCCCGCAAATTGTCGATCTCCTCCTCCTGGGGCACGGCAGTGGTGGACCCTGTGGCAGCTGCCATCTTAGCAATGGCTTTGGGGTTCTTTCTAGCAACTCTCTCCTCCAGGTAGCGGTTATATAGATTGGCGCCATAGATGTCAGTCATAAGGTTATCCCTGTAGAAGAATGCAGAGGGGGAAGCGATTACTCAAAGCTAGCCTATACACTGACATGTTCAAGAATGTGTTTCCTTTCTTCTGTTGCTCTGCCAATGAAGGAGCAATTAAAGCTATTACTAGCGCACAAACACAAAACAGCTGCACCAGCACGACAGCAACACTTGTGGTAAAAAAAACTTGAAGTGAAACATGCAAGCTCATGCAAAGAATGCGTTATATGTTCACCAACACCCTTTTAGGCACAAGGAAAAAGGGAGTTATGTACTTTCATATAGCGTTTCTCGCCAGACTATTGAGCAACACCTCAGTTTAAAGTTTTCCTATAAATGGTAAATGCAAGCCAGGTGAGGTTAGCTCAGCTTTATGTCCGCTTTTTAGTGTCCATATAAACAATGTTTGCAATACAGAGATGAAACTTACCCTATAGCATAAAGGGAAGTGATGGGAAGTTTCCATTGCCTCTGCATAGCCTGGCTCCTGATGAGGTATTCTGCAAAGTGGTAGGTCAGCTCACTGGGTTTCCCCATGAGAGCATCATACTTCAGGTCTTTACCTGTTATCTTCTTAAAGATGTTCTCGAGGCACACAAGAAATGTCCCGTGACCAAACCTTTGACAAAGTGAAAAAGAAAAAGAGGATATGTTTACATGTTTCCCCTTCGAGGGAGTGTTCTTTAGCTGCTAAACGATCCAGCACTGATTTTCAAAAGGTTACCGTGGAGAATGTGCCTCGGCCATCCACATGAGGTCCATGTTGCAGGCCAGCAGGGGGAGGTGAGGCGTCGTTTGGGTTTTGTGAACACTGCTGAGGTTACCATGGGTCAACAAAACATCAACAATCAGCTGCAGGTTGGTCTCCCATCGAATTGGCTCCCCAAAAAGAATCACAGCTGTAAGTGGAGTGAAAAATCTTCATTAAATCTCTTTGATATCATTAATATCAAAAAGTGATGAGACTATGAGACTGACAACTTCTTACCTTCAACCTTAGGAAGGTTTCCAACAGGATTGGACTGAAATGAAAGAACAGAGAATTACTTTAAAAAGTTTCTATAAAAGGACAAATTTCTGCACCAGATTTCAATATCTCACCGGCAGTTTAGGTCTCCTGTTGTGATCCACCATGTCCAGCAATGGGAAAGATTCTCTTAGCATATCAATACTGACAACATTTTTAAAGCCCAAACTAAAGACAGAGTGTTAAGGACAAACACACAGAGTATTGTGCAAACCTAATTTAAATAGATTGCAAAACACAAAACATAACAAAGGATACTTTTTAGCTATTTCCAGAACAGGTCCCTGTCCTGACACCAGCACACACTTGTCATGAAACTTCTTAAACATCCTCAGGGGACTATGAGACATAATTACTTGGTCTTGTGTAATCTGGAAATAGATTAAATAGATGTTAGGAGTGGTTTATAGCAGCGGGTTAATAAAAAGAAAAGCAATTTCTGCACAAACAGTTTGTCAACTCACGGGCACTCCCAGGATATGAGAGAGCTGGTCTGCTTTAGTTTGTCGGAGGCAATTCCCTGCATTTGTGACAAAAACAACCGGCACCACAAATCGTCCCTGAGAGTCGACCAACTTCTCGAACGACTTTTTTGCAGCAGGGATTGGCATCCTTCCGCGGACGAGCACGCCATCGATGTCGAACAACAGCCCGAAGCTTGGCTGCGGCTGCGGGAGGAGAGAAGAACAAACAGGTCCGTCAGCCAAAGTGTGGAGAAGCGAGAACGGTGACTTGACATGACAAAACACACAGATCTGGGTACAAATAGTAATTCACTGAATGCACAAAGAGCTTTAATGAGCTTAGCACACAATGAAATAACTCAGATTTGTAATATGATATACTATCTGTGAATATTGGTGTTTTTATAATAACATTAGTGACAGGGCGCTTTATTATTTATGTAACATACGGGGCATAAACAGAGAATCCACAGAGGGGCTTATGGTGACACAGCAGCACGTTTGGGGTGTTTGGCACCATTGTTCGCATATTACAAACACATCCATCACGCATATATGTTAAAGATTCTTAAACATGTTGTGCTTTTTTTCCTCCATCTATGGTTTTGTTGTTTCTGTGGCCTGAGAAAAACAAAGTCGACACTCAGGGGATCAGCTGTTGTTTTTTTCATGAGGGAAAACCACAGTAAAGCTACATCTGCAGGTCAGATCCCCTTGTCTGCCAGCTTCATCCACATCTGAGAAAGTTGCATGCATTGAATGCAACATTGCAATTTGAAGAAAAAAGAAAAATAACTATGGAGTATCGGCTTGTCAACAACTGTATTATTTGCCAGAGCCGAGGCGCAGTAACAGCTCGAACCGTACCTTGCTATTAGACTGAGTTCCGCAAAACCCGCACCGAGAACCGACAATCCCGGCTTTGCGTCTGGCTTGACGGTTACTCAGGGTGTGCAGGCCCCGGTAAAACGTCAGGAGTCCCCTCATCTCCTTTATTTATCAAAGGTTAAAAGGAGAAAAATGTAAATCAAAACGAGCCCCGCATTGAAGCCTATGAAGCCGGCTCGCTCTGGCCGCTTGGCTCGGCTTGTTTCTTTTTTTCTCCTCCTCAGATGTTTTCTAGCCGATGATTTCACTGGGCGAGACCCGATGACGACACATGAGGAGGAGGAGGAGGAGGATCTCCTGCTGCATCTCTGCCGGAAAGAGCTGGAGAGCTGCATCTGCACTGCAAAACCCCCGCTGCCATTTTAGGCACCGAGGTGGAGCTTACCACGTCTTGCACACTAACACATCCATGGAGTGGAGTCTGCAGACGCATGCAGGCTCTCTGATCGACATCACCCTGATCTTTAGTGTTTCTAATCATCTTTCTATATTTATAGATATTAATACATATATTCCATGGTGGATCGTTCATCTGCAATGAGGCACAACATGGATACCGATTTACCACCTCCATCCATTTTACCTTTAGGACACAAAAACCAGCTTGAGCCACTGGTGTCACATGCAGCTGTGTCCGCCCTCAAATCCTGGATGTGCTTCATGGTGGCTAAATTAGACGAGGGAATCTGACACTTTCCCCTTAGAGACAGCTGTGTTAACCCCCACCCCCCAAAAAACATGCATTACATTAACAAAAGAGTGGTTTCATTGTAGAGCTCTGATGTTGCATATCAGGTGTTTATATTTGGCACGTTTGACAATGAACAGGATGAACATGCAAGTAAAACTCCAGTCGAAAAACATCCTCCCCGTGCTCCTCCAGCTTTATTGATAGTTTAAAATTACATTTCTATTTTCTAGGACTTCAGTTGCACTTTCCTTCCGACTTAAAAACTGAGTACAAGCAAATGGTATTTATACAGTAGTCTACTAAGTGATATTGTACAAAAATAACATTTTGATTTCTGTGAAAACATTTTTCATTCCCAAATAACTCCTAATTCTGCTGTTCTGACAACTGTTCTTGATGTTAAATTTTTTTGCCAAGGTAAAAAAAAAAAATTCCAAAGCCATTTGAAAGGAAAAGTCTACCTTGGGCTACCAAGTGATATTTAAATTGTAAACAGATTTCTATAAAAGAACGTGTTTCTTTTAATACCTCCAAAATGTTTATATCTTAGCAATATAACATGTAGTTTGTTATCGCCCGCTTAGCTGCTTGTAGGGCTGAAATGCATCATGTTATGAACTGTTTCCATGTCATACTCTCTTGGCCAACTCCTATCCCACTAAAACAAACCAAAATAACCATACATGGGAAGTTCGGTTTCCATTTACTCCCTTCTATCTCATTTTACTGAGGCTCACTTCCACAAGCTCAGAGGTCCTATAGATTCCCATATGTTTAGTCCCATTTATTCATCTCTGATAACCAGTGGCTTGGAAAGGGGGGCTCTTTAACAAAGCATTATACATAACACCGCTACCAAACTAAAACATTTTTGTATTGAATGCAGAAAGATATTTTTTTCACCCCTTTCTTTGTATTACATGTCGAGAGGCTCACTGGCCTGGGACTAGCCTCTGTTAGCCAAACTTTGGCCAGTGAAGAGGATTCAGAGAAAATAATACAACCAACCATCAATCTGAAAAAAGGAGGGGCAACAGAGGGCACTGATTATGCGCTGGCTTCAATGGTGCAGTCTTTTGCCAGGTGGCCTGCCTTTCCGCAGTTGTAGCAGTTAGTCTCGTTGGCTTTACCGCATTGCAGAGCAACGTGACCAATCTCACCACACCTAGAAGAGACAAAAGTCGTTAATTCTATTAAGTGACAGACAATAAATTAATTTAAAGTAAACATAAATTACACCAGAGAGCCCGGGCCTTGCAACTAGACGAATGCAAGGGGGCGTCACTTCCAAAATACGGAGTCGAGACTCACCTGTAACACTTCACCTTATCGCAAAGTTTCTGGATGTGGCCAAACCCACCGCAGGAGTAGCACTTCTGCTCGTTGGCATGATCACAGTCGCGGGCCATGTGGCCAGCTTTGCCGCAGGTGTAGCAGAGCTGCTCCCTCTCCTTTTTGGGCTCCTTGCAGTCCCGGGAAATGTGGCCACTCCTGTGGCAGTTGTAGCATGCTGAACGGGAAAAAAAAGTATTAGTGATCATTTTGAAGAAAAAAGAAAAATGGTTCTAACTCAATGTGAAACCCAATTGTTATTATACTGCGAGGGATACCGTGGATATCAAAATGTGATTTTAAGAAAATAACACTTCATAGCAACTAAACTGAAATAAAAGAAATAAAAACTGCAATGCACACCATCCTCAGTTTGGTCACAGTCCCTGGCCATGTGTCCTTGGTCTCCACACCGATAACAGAAGAGCTCTGTAATTACAAGGAAAGATTAATGTGCAAAGATGAAAACAAAGAAAATTGTCCAAAATTTTTGAATTCATGGTGCTCCCAAATATTATCCCACAACTTAATGTGTTATGTGTTATATATAAGCCCCATCAGTAACCCAAAACTACAGCTACAAGTGAATTAGATACGTAAAGTGAAGTAAAAAATAACATGCAACATGTGTTATTGTAATAACTGTTCGATTGTGGGGGTGGCGTGTAGTATATAGTACCCTTGCCTCTCCCCCGACCCCTGCCGCCGCGTGAACGTGAACTGCTGGCATTGGGGCAATTCTTGATCCAATGCCCAGAGCGGCCACATCCAAAGCACTCGCTGTTGCCGCCCAACTCCATTATCTAAACAGGGGAGAAAAAAAGGAATAAAATAAAAACACATTAGTAAACAAAAGCCAGTTAAAAATAAATCTCTGCATTCACTATTGAACTCACGAAGGCAACACTGGATGCATTCCACTTTCAGCCGTCTATCTTACCGGGCTTTCATGCCAAACACACAAAAGAATGACGATTTTCTTCAGAGATATTATCTTGGCGTGCACCGTCTTGTGATTTTCCACTACGTTTGTGTCAGCTTTGACCCTTTAATAGACTAACCTCTATTAAAAATCATCCATGCATGGTCAGAGCTCTTCACTTTTTTAAATATTTTGGCTTTAATTAAGTTTTGAAAACAGCCCCTTGAACAATTAAGTGGCTTAAATCGTTAAAACCTAAAAGCATCAGCATGGCACATTAATCTTGTCACTGGTGGCTAAATCTGTTTAGACTACTTTCAAAAACACGCTGACATAATGTGCTTTTTTCACTCTACAATAAGCATATTATGCCATTTATCGTGTGGTATGAAAGCCCGGCGATCAATAAATCTCTCCTTTTTTAAAAAACCAGTGCAGCTTTCTACATAGGTGCGAGACAGTTGATGTGATTGTCTGCGGTGCAGCCAGTGTACACAAGGTGTCATGAGTGCCATGGCATCAAGATGCCTAATCGTGAACATAAATCAAAATCAAGACAAACTCTTGAGATACCAAAATACCCAATGTTTACCATTTTAGTACATTTTATTCCAGATTACAAGTACTGTAACAATTCTTGAGGTCGAAGTCAAATTAAATCACACACCTCACACACCAAAAGTCAGTGTAATGACTACCAGAGGGATCTAATCTACTGTCAAACAAAGGGGGGTTATTTTTCAGCTGC
The DNA here is from genome assembly GCA_036365135.1 of Miichthys miiuy. Lineage (NCBI taxonomy): Eukaryota > Metazoa > Chordata > Actinopteri > Sciaenidae > Miichthys > Miichthys miiuy. Next base: position 11,220,421 of record CM071606.1, on the reverse strand, counting down.
GGTGTCTACCATAATTGGCCATCAGACTACAACTATCTACTAAGCTAACTTACACGATTTCATCAATGGAAACATGTTGCAAGGCCAAACTTCTGTTTGCTGACGGTGATAAAGACAGCAAGTCAAGAAGAGTGTGAGTTAATGAGTAATCAAGCTCCTCGTAATTAAGCACCCAAAATACGACGTAGGTTGACAAAACGAGACAGCTGCGTTTATATGTATATTACCATACATGTATAGGGTTACAACAGCTAACTTGTTGCTTGTAAATCTTAAAGCGGTCACCCAAATATACGGCGGGCCTCAATTTACAGCTTACATAATAGTATTTCATTAAGTAGTGTGCAGAAATAATGTTTCTCCGGTGGCCAGGTTAAAGCTCGTTTCCATTTTGGAGCACAGACAGCTGAGTTCAGATCATCTTCAACCAACTTGGTCCAATTTAGTGCAACACGCCACTCACTACTACAGACACGGCCATGAAAGCATGCCGTGCGTTGTGTGCTAGCTCGGAAAGCTAGCTGCAGAGGGCAGCCTCACCACGTCGTGTTGTGCTAAAATAACAAGCGCCGATATAAAAAACGGAATTTTTAGATAGCTGGACTCGTTTTTAAAATCATCTACGGACCACATTTGACCAAGTGAGTTAACTAGACGACGTGTTAGGGGCCGTTTTTAGCGCTTGCAAAAACAGAATCAAACGGCCAAAAGGTTGAAGCTACGCTAACGTTGGCCTAGTCACGTTGATTTTACTGCGCACTCGCGAGACACTTAAAGTGCTGCTGGCTAGCGCACATGCTAGCAGACCACCTCACGATCACGATCAAGAAGCACGGTTCAGTCGACGATCAATCTCCTTTCTCCAGTAAGAAAGTGTCGATCCAACATTTATGGCGATAAAGGTTCACCGTAGACGAGTTTTGACGGTTATTCAGGCGAATATAGTGTAAAAACAAAATTTCCCGCGCATGGGGCGCACACGCCAAAGTCGTTGTGACGAGCTAAACGTTAGCAGGCCCGACTGAGAGCCCGATGCTCCGTTAGTACGACCAGGCCAAAGCAGTGCGTTTTCTACAAAAGAAAACCAACCACACGACAAAAATATTCAGTTATTATCGGTTTAAACATGCTATAGTTTAAAAGTGTGCACATATACAATATCTAACGGTAAAATACATTTTAATGTTGTTTTATTGCTTACCTTGCTGGCTACCTAGCTATGTCAGTGTTTACGCCTCCTTCTTTGCGCTACATGCGGTGTGAACAGGAGTTCCTGAATTGTCATTCACAGTATCCAGTAAAAAACCTGCACGATCATTGGCCACATACTCTGCAGGCGACCAATCAAACGCGAGGATGTCTGGACACCGCCTCTATGAATCGGCCAATCATAGACACGGAATGGTGCCTTTTCCATAAATCGACTGGCCTCGTTTTTTTACCCACTGCATTTTTTAACATTAAAAACGGCTTAAAATTACAAACATTAGGGAATATATGAATACATATATAGATGTACCACAACTGGTAGCACTTCTACTATTACTACTATGACTAAAATAATGTTAAAATCTTAAATTCATACTATAGTTTTGAGAAGAAAAATGTGCAAGATAAGAGCCATAAAATAAAAAGCAGACTACTGGTTATATTTTAACAGGGTACCTGAATTGGTTTCATGTAATCATTATTAAATTATAGCTATTATGAATATATTTATCACCAATTTATTATTTATAAAAGTGATTCAAAAGCATATGATGGTATAGCCTTTTGTGAGCAGTTTCACTCATGATATTGTTTGCTAAGAGTCAGTTCTCTAATCTCCAAAGTAATCACCTTTTAGCTAACTTTCCTGATACAGCCACAGTTTTATTTGATTCAATCAACAGCAGTACCTCTAGCTTTGTTTACAGAATAAATGCAATAACCTGCATAGGGCATGAATGTTATAGAGATGTCTCTATCTGGTTCTCAATAAGTGCTACCACTCTTTAAAACTAACCAGTCAAATTAACATGATTATACACCGAATGGCCACTTCATTACTTGTACAGTTCAATGTGATCCAATACAGCAACTCTGCTATGAATTGATAAACTTTTACAAAAGCTTATAGCTTGTTGACACCATCAGAGAGGTCTTAGGAACTGGACTGTATTATATGACATGTAACTAATCTATCTAGCTGTAGCTGCTTATCCAAATCACGGTGGGGCTGAAGCCTATCCCAGATATGTAAATAATATGTAAACATATGTAAACAAAAACTGAAACATCATCATCAAGCTTTGTAAGAATAGAGAATAGAATTTATGAAAGAGTTGTTGTATTGGATCACATTGGATTGTACAAATATACTTAATGAAGTTGCCAGTCAATATACATTTGAGGTAAAACATGAATTTGTAATGTGTGAGAAACATTAGCACATCATTACATCATACGTTTCTTTGAGTCAAAAAATATTTACTAATATAAAGCCAAGATCACTGATAAAAAATGAATCTTCTGAACATTTTTTGCATGTTTAAAAACACCCGAAATGGCAATTTAAAGGTTGTTAGTGAAAGCCCCAAAGTCAAACTAATAAAAGACAGAACTGAAATGAAAGTGGCCTAAAATAACCTATAATTAAAACAACCAAACAATGGTGTGCATGTGCTGATTTTTACAGACATATTGACCATATGACCATTATGCAGACCCTTCTTGTTTAACGAGTCCTGATTGCATCATATTTTGAATACAAGAGAACTGAGAGAGACAACAATCCATGGGAGCTGCAAGCGTCTCAGCTAACTGGCCTGAGTGCTCAGTCAGATCAATAAGTGGGAAAGCTGTATTCATCTCAGTCTTAAGGTGGTTTTGGTTGGAAAGCTCTGAGATAGCAATTGTTATTTCCTGTGGTCGTTCTACTTTGGCTCACAACCTTTAATACAAAGCAGGGGGGGATATTTCAACCTGTGGTGCAGCATTTTGAACTGGTTAAGAGGTATATCACCATAACATGTCACACTGACTGAAATACAGTGATACTGTTGCATGAGGGGTGGAGTACCTTAAAACGCTCCACAATGACAAAGCCCTGCCCTCATCTTCACAGGAACAGTATTTAGGCATTTCTGTTATTTGTTAGCTGGATTATCAGTTAGAAAATGTCATTTAAAAAAAAGAAACTAGACTAGGAATTGTAAAGTTAGATGAGTAGATTAAAAAAAAGCACAATTAGATTCCAAAAACAGGAATACCACATGGGTTTGTGATTTAGATTTCTAGCTCAAACTGTCTGCTGGTGCTGCTGCTGCTTCATGGAAACAATGTATGCTGAACCCATGAAGACATATTGTTATGTTGATGAAGCTTTTTTTATTCTCAGATGGTGTCAACTCCAGCTTGCTGAAAGGACCTAACTATGATTAGGGTACCTCAGGGGACCCAGGCTGGGATGTTACGGAGATGGTGAACACATGGTGAGTGCAAAGTGTACGGTTTCACGATTGTACTGTTTCAGGGAGGAGAAGAATAAGAGGAACAAAAGCTTATGTTTGAGGCTGTTTTCAGTCTTTAATGACATTTACAACCCATATAAACTAAAGATGATGCCTTCATTGAAAATGTATTCACCCTTATCTTTAGGTGGGACCTTATTTTCTGAGTGTAACCTGCATGCTAGAGCATAATTTGACTCTTTGTTGTCTTTTTGACCAAATATATAAAATGTTATATATCCAGGATGTTCCAAAATGATTCCCAAGGCTTCAGTAATGCACTGTCATCCCATCTCCAGATGATGGCGCACATGAAGTTAATAATGGATTAGTCCTACTCCTTTACTCCAAACCGGTAGTGACCGATTTTTTGCTTTTCAAAAGATAAGCTCGCAACTCATATATTAACAAATATGCTTTTAAAAGCTATATGAATGCTTCATACGCGTTGATATTTGGGATTTTGAGTGAATCTGTGCCATTATGAGGTGATCAGCGACGTATGGTTGCAAAATAGCACTTTAAATATAGCGTATATGTAGAATATGGTTATATATTATGAAGGTGACATTTAAAAAAAAATGAAGAGTTGATCTTTTATAAACAAAAACAACAGTTTCACCCGAGTGGGAGGGCTTAAATTTGTGCTGTAGTTGCGCAGTGGTGAGTGATGCTTGCAACTCTTGTTATGACTGCAAGGTCCTGTTTCAATCCCTGGCGTCAGACGGACGCACGACACCAACTCAAACCTTTTCACCTTCTCCTGCTCAGCAACGTAAATATTGATTAGGGAGAAGGGGGAAAAAAACAACAACAACAAAAAAAAAAAGGAGGAAACTTTCAGCGAGCGAAACTTTTTTTGAAGGGAGTTTTAATTTGAAAGTGCTCCACGGGACTTTAAGTATATCCCTCGTCGTGTCACTTTGAGGGTCCGACGGATTTTTTCGCTTTTACAACGACCGGGATATAAAACTTTTCCTTTTATTATATTAGGTGGCTCGTAAAAGAGAGCCGCCTATGACCTTCACGTCTTACATTATTGCCACATTCACCGGATGCAACATTAATTTGATATAATTTCAGCCTCTTTACCAACTTCGACTTTTTCCTTTTTCTTTGAATGCGTTGCAAATATGATGATGTCACCGACGCCACTTTTTCCTGAAGTTATGGCGGAGCACAACTTTTCTAACTTCTCTTGGTAAGCACACGGGCTACTTGGCTCTTTAGCATTTTGCTGCTAGTTTGAATTTATGTTTTTGTTTTTTTAAATGCTAACTACAAGTGTTTTTAAACTGCTTCTCTTTAAGGCACACGACGCGAGACATGCATCGTTTGGATTAAGTGAAATTTGAATGGAGAGCTGTGCAGTGAAGTTTAACGATCTAGCTCGCCTCTGAGGGCCTACAGGGAAATTTCACAGTAATAAGTGGATCTACCAGGCCTTATAAAAACACACGGAGCTACTAATAGCTACTATAGTTGTGCAAATCATACACGCATTTCACCAGTGGGGGGTTTTTTTTTTTAACTAGTTTGTTTAGTTCGGAGTTGGATTTAATTGGAAATCTCCAACTAACTCGCCCCAAATATGCTAACCTGCTTCTGACATTGATCTCACCTACATTTATGCCTTTTTGTAGTCAAGTCATAGAAACTCTTATGTAGATGCAACACTGTGTTATGCAGACGAGACAATAAAGTCAATTTATTCCGGGCTTTCTTTGTGTTGATACCCTTTTCTGGATGGATCACAGCAATTGTTTTGAACACACAATTCCCACAGCATGGTGGGAAGGGTGGAAGACCCACAATTCGTCCTAAGTTCCTGGTTTTCTTTCTGTGCTATTGACATACCGGTATGTCTGCTGTGACAGGCACCTAACCACTAAGTGCAGTAAATCATCCCTTCAGAGTTAATAGGTTTTTTCGGATCAGGCATCATCAGAGATAATTAGGTGTTTTGCGGGGGTGAAAGTACTGAAAATAAAGAGCAAATTGTTTGGGATGGGTTGGTCCAATTTGACTTGTAACAAGTTTTTTTTCTTTTCTGCAGGCTCACAAATGACAAATAATGTTTTTATTTTTCAAGAAGTACAGATGTTTTTATTTAGTTGACCAGTATTCTATTTCTTTCTTTTAAATCCACCCTCTTTTACTGTACGTACAAGCTGTTGACTTTTTTTCGTTGTCTGTCGCCCTGGGCACGCACAAGAAAGATTCTGTTGAAAGCATATACTGTAAATAACACGACTGACCTCTGCGGTGGCCTGGAGATTCTCCTGGTCTGAGTGGATTAGTTTGTCTACATTGCTCTGCGGCTCTCTCCTCAAATGAAAAGGAAAGGACAATTACTGCCAAAATAAAAATATCACATGTGGTTTTCTTAAAACTACTAGTGTAGTTTGATATAGTGCAGGGTTGAGCCCAGAGTTTAATAAGCACATAGGACCACTAAACAGGTCCGAACGTACGCGTTCTCTTTACTTTTGCGCCGTCACACTTCTTAAAGTCTCTTTGGTAACATACTTAACACATAACCCTGAAACAGCTCCAGTCACACCCTCATCCCAAGATGGTTGGTGGCACTCGGTGCGATGTTTTAAAGATGACACCAAACGAGTTCTCGATGCCATAACCCAAACCTATTGTTATTTTGCTTTGTTTGTTCCTGGCTGTGAAAACATCTCACCATTGGAATTTGTTGTGACTGACATACATTCAAGTCAACCACAGCGTTTTGTTTTTTTTAGTGGAAAGAGGAGAAAAACACTTCAGAAGATACTCCAAAGGAAGATTTTTCGTAGACAACTTCCATTTAAATTGTTATTTGCCCTCAGAAAGTTTGATGGAAATATTTTTACACATTTTAAGATCCTTACTCACAATGAGAACTAATGTAATATTGATTCAGTAGTCAGTTGTTGATGTCCTCTTCCAAGCATTCAGACTACTAATACTGTTTGTGTGCATGTTTTTTCTTTTTCTTTTTTTCAGACCATTGCGAGCACTTGGCTTTACTAATGGAGCACCTCCAGGGAGCGTGGAAGACCCTGAGCAATGGCTTTGGAATGAAGGACTCCGCGTTTGAGGGCCCGTGCCTTTCCCCGACCATGGTCCAGGGCTTTTCCTGCCAGCGTCGCTCCTCAGATGATAGCAAGATGCCCGACTCCAAGACTAGCAGCACAATCCGTGTCTACCTCCCAAACCAGCAGCGCACTGTGGTGAGTTGATTTTTATTTATTTATTTATTTTTTTCCTGCAGGTAGAAGATGGCATAAAGATTTCAGGAAATCCAGTAAGACTTAAGAAAAGCTGCATTGGTATTCATTTTCTTTTGTCCCCAGGTAAACGTGCGTTCGGGTATGACTCTGCACAGTTGCCTGATTAAAGCATTGAAGGTGCGAGGTCTGCAGCCTCAGTGCTGCGCTGTCTTCAGGCTGCATCCAGGACAGAAGAGGTGAGTTGGACTGTTGTGGGTTTGAAACCTGGGAAATAAGTTCAGAGGTTGTACAAAACACATTCTTACCTGCCGCAGTTATTTCTGCTTGCTCTGATATCCCCTCGTGTAAAGCCTTTTGTCCATTTTTATAACAGTAGAAAATTCCGGATGGATTGGAATACTGACTCCACCTCCCTCATTGGAGAGGAGCTACTGGTAGAGGTTTTAGATCACGCACTTGACGACACATAATTTTGTGAGTACCTGAAACATTTACGAGAACATCACACTTAAAAAAAAAAAAAAAAAGCCTTCCTGCTAATGAAATGCATGTTTGTTTGTTTTTCTGTCATTTTCAGGTTCGGAAAACATATCTGAAACTAGCGTTCTGTGATATTTGCCAGAAGTTTCTTTTGAATGGTTTCCGTTGCCAAACGTGCGGCTACAAATTCCACGAGCATTGTAGCACCAAAGTGCCCACGATGTGCGTGGACTGGAGCAATATCAGACAACTCCTGTAAGTGTCTTCACCTTGAAATGAGAGCGTAATGTCAGTAACTGCTCAGTACATTCTCTAACAGTACATTACGTGTCATCTTCAACCAATTTTCTGTATGGAAGCTTGAAGTTTAATTAAATTTAATCAAATCTGAGGCAAGATTTATAGTCCATCATAAATTGTGTTGTGGAGATAAAAAGCAAATTCTGCTACTACAGGTAGAAAACTCATATGTGTGTCTTTGCATACTCGCACTGAGACTAGAGACTTATTAGTGTACATTTGCATGGATTCTGTACCACTGATACTAATCATTAAAAGATCCATATCATTTGCAGTGTTGTGATAAGCCTTTACCTGACAACCATTGTAGTCTTTAGCGGTCAGCTGGTATTTGATTAAGCACTCAGACATTCGCTGTACACTATTGAGAGATCCACTCCCTATCACTCTGTATCTTCAGGTTGTGTCCAACACCTGGTGATAGCGGTGCCCCGTCTCTGCCCCCGCTGACATCCCGGCGAATGAGGGAATCTTTAACACGGTTTCCAAGGTAAGGCAAGGATTTTATGTTTGTACGTTAGTTTCTGTCTATATCTACAGTAGTTATTGTCCTCAAGTTGACTTACCCACGCTCAGGTGCAAATGATACATGTACAAATAAGACTAGATCTTGAAAACGGCGCATATAGATGCAAACACAAAATACAAGCTATATAAAATCTTTTTTTTGCTGTATTGTCCTTTTTTCCCCCCCCTGTAATCAGTGGAAAGAAGAGTCACATTACTTCTTTTTTTTTTTTTTTTTAAGGTGGACTGGAGTTTACTAGAGTTTTTGCCACCAAAAAGCACTTTACATATCTTTTGAGCACTAACAAATGTGGTGAACGCATTTCCTTCCTCATAAAACGTTGCAACGCTGATTTTTAAATCTAGCATTGTTTATATGTATGTTTACTTGCCAACAGTCTTCTTCTTCCTCTTCTTTACTAGTGCGTTGCTGCATGTTTTGGCACATTTCCACCACCTGTATATGAGTGGAATAGTGTGAAACTATTGACAGGAACACGTATCGTGTCGAAAAATGGCTCCACAGTGCAACAAGAAGTTGAAAACTCCAGACGGCAATGCACATGTCCTGTCATTTGAAGCTGATTTTAACCAGCGATGAAGTATTCGATGCTGTCACCCTCTATAGTGTCTCCACGGATCGTTTTAGTTTATGATTGGGTATTGTAAGGAGAGCTAATGATCGGGGTGCTGTTTGATCAGTATATTGTAAATTGTTAATACGTTAGCAAGTTTATGACCGTTGTCATTTTCTGTTATTTGCCATGCTTGCAACACAGTTGTAGTTATGTTCTCATTTGTAAAGAACCACAATCTGAATTGAATTGAATCCTGTTTTTAATGACGTCCTCAGCTTTATGGGGGCTTACCAGTCCAAGTGCTGATGTAACGAGAGGCGTGAAAAGGGCCTGTTGTTTCAGGGCCACTTAAAATGGTTAAAAAAACCAGACTGAGCTGCCAAATTAGCACTCACAAAGTATTAAGTTGTTCCATGCAGAGCAATCTCAAATACTCTTTTGAAACAAAGTTTCGTATTGCCAAAAGGGGGTGGGGGGTTGTTCTCTGGGAGTGTACTCCGTGATCATAAGTGTGATTTAATATGATCTCTGTTTATATACGTCATTCAGCAGGAGTTCCACTGTCCCCATTTTAAGCAGCAGTTACAGTACAGTACCAGTAACAGGAGGTTTACTAAGAAGTTCGACTAAACTCAGAGCTGAAAGTTTTAGTCGTGGACATGGGCATTTGTTCTTGTTCACATGGTTTTGGATATTTGAACTTGTTAAGGTTACATTTTGTGCCTGTAAAAACAAACATATCGAGTCTGACTAACATTTGGATCGTTTGCAGATTAACATTTTTGGCTGGTGAGCTTTGTACTCTTCATCTGAGCCAATACTGAGCTTGGCTAACACCAAGGGCAAAATACCTCTACAGTGTCAAGTTAGCCAAAAAAGGGATAAGAGGAAGGCCACAATAAAATTAACCAATAACTACTTCCTCACAGTGCTATTTTTCAGTTGTACTTGCTTGCCTCTCATTGATTTTTGCATGTGTGGTAGCAGCTTGTTGACAACAAAAACAGACGATGCTTAAATGGGGAAAGTAAGAGAAAATGACAGAAATGAAACCAGAAAGCTCACGCACCAGCCACCACACCCACGGCAGTCCATTTTTAAAGAAGTCATAGTGTTTGCCTTTCTGTCAAATGTCAGCGGTGTGTGTCAATTTGAAGCCGTGTCACAAGATATACACGCACAATAGCTGCCCCGTACTAATATTTGATCCTTTTGTACCCTCACAGCTCAGCCCATCGATATTCCACCCCTCATGCCTTCAACTACACCACGCCCTACCCACCCACAGGCGGCGGTCTCTCCCAGAGGCAACGCTCCACATCCACACCCAACGTCCACATGGTTAGCACTACCCTGCCTGTAGACAGCAGCATGATTGAGGTAACTACACACCAAATGGGCCCCTTGGGTACTCCTGTAGGTTCGAGCCACTCCCAAAATATCTCCTGCCTGAGACTGATCTTGCCCTCCTATATACATCTTTAGGCATTCCAACTATCTTTGTTTTGTTTTTTCTACCTTTTATCTACATCTGGGTTAAGTAATCCACCTGGACAGGGTTGAGCCTGTTTTTGTGTAATTCCCCTGGTGGCATCTTATTTGAGAGATTTTAAAATATGTGACTCTTGACTTCCCCCTGTTCAGTTCTAGTTTCTGCTTTTTCACTGCCAATGCTCTTGCATAATCAGCTCACTAGTGTTGCATGCTTTGTAGAATATTTTCCCTATGTTGTGTCCAGGTAGAAACCTGGGCATCACTCTTGTCAATTGCTTTTTCCTCACTTTCCTTTACTGTTTCCACCCCCCACCCCCCTTTTCCTCACTGGCCTGTTGTATTGTACCCCGCTGGGGAGTAGCTAGACTGCCTGAATACCTCCACCAGCTCCTGGTGCCATAGATTCTGGCTGAAGAGGAAAGTAGGTATTGTGCACTTCTCCCAGTCTTTTGTTGAGGCCTCATCCGAGAGTCCAGAAAAGGTTAGAAAGCAGAGTGTCTGTGTGCGGTCTGAGTGGCATGCATTGCAAACAGGCTATCTGCCTTCACATCTTTAGAACTGAAGTCAAACCAATAGTGACAGAACAACATGTGGTCTAATGTTTGAACATGCTGACAGAACTTTGTCTGTGTTTCTCTGTCTCTGTCTCTCTCTCTCTCTCTCTAGGACGCAATGCGTGATCATGACTCTGGTAAGTTCTCGCTTTGCATTTCATTAGCATCATGTCTGTGTATTGTTGTGCTGCGTCACACCTTCTCCCTTCACCCTCACCACAAATGTCCCCCCCTTTTCGGTTATGCATTCATCTAAAACAAAAAAAAACCTCTCTTTGTGAATTTTGTGTCAAACCATCCCCCCTCTCCCTCCAAAATGGAAATTTGTCATCATGGAATATGACATTGAGGTGTACTCATAGCATTCAAACAGCTAAGCATTAGAGCATGGTTGTGTAAGGCTAATCTGCATGTGATAGGTCGTCATCGTCAGTCTTTATACGTTTTTTCCATTCCACTGTTTATTTTGCCATTGCCCGTCATAGCTCTCGTTTTTGGAGGGTAAGCCTGAATGTAGAATTGGGCTAAACAAAGGTTATGTCCCAAATTCTAGTCTACACTTGCCTTTTTTTAGTGCTGTGTGAATGCTTAGAGAAAATTCTTGTATCCCATCTCGTGGTATCTTTAAAATGTTAAATTTCCCCATCTGGCACACAATATAGTCTACATAAAATTCCCCGTATAGTGTGTAGTTTCCTCGAGACTGAATCTTCCTTCTCTTTCTCTCTCTGTATTTCTGAAGCGGGGAGTTCCCCAAGCCAGAGTCCTACAGGCTGGTCCCAGTCCAAAGCCCCTGCACCTGCCCAGCGAGAGAGGGCCACGTCCTTCAACACTCAGGAGAAAAACAAAATTGTAAGTTCTATGTCTCGTTTATAAATGCAGAGGTGAAAGTAACAAATGGGATTTTTAGGTATAGATTTAGTATCATGCTTCTCTACATTTCCAACCGCGTCTTTTACAGAGTAAAAAAAGTCATGTGAACTGTCACAACAACCCATGTGAAAATGGAACAAAAGATAGCAGGCCAAATCAGCAGCTGCATGAGGGCAAAGCATGATAAATGTCTATGTGCAGTGGCTGAGTGTCTGGGAGGCGAGGGTTGTGGTCAGGCCGAGGCCCTGGCCTTGCAGTTTGTAGCCTGTGCAAAAAGTAAACAACAATACCTCTATCTTAATCTGATTTAATGCAGAACCTGGCAAGTACACGGTGCGCCAAGGACCAAGCACCGAGCTTCAGCGGCTCTACTTCTACTTTTACTTTCAGTGACGTGCGTTGTGTGAGGCCTCTGTGCTGTTTTTTGACTATCGCTGTCACAGCCTAGATATATTCAATGCAAACGTTTTTAAAACCTTACGGTGCACAGTGGGGCAAGAGAATTAAGTTTAGTCTAGAGCAGATTTAGGAGGACTTTATGTATTCTATCTAACCTAATACTTGTTATTACTTGTTGCACCTGCCAAAGTGTCCGTGGCTTTTCTTCTTCTGTTTTTTTTTCAGTCATTTTTATTTCATTGTCTAAGTTTTGTCCTCTTCTCTGGTTCATTCGAATTGGTTTAAAACAGGAAGGAGGGTTGTGTCGGTTAGTATGCACAGGCTGCAAATGTCTGTCTATAGAAAAATGAATATGTTTGCACATAAAGGCTCTGTGGCGCAGTTCACACTAGGGTGTGTACTTTGACACATTAATGCGCCTTATTTTGTAGCCTACGGTAAAGGTGATTTTTTTTTTTTTTTAATTTAAGAAGTTCTATCGTATAACTGTTTTTTAAATGTAACACAGTAACGTTGCATTCCAACTGACCTACTTTTATCTGAATACACTTTTATGATAGTAATCTTACTTTTACTTTCTATATATTATAATGTTCTAGTATTTCTATTCCTACTTGTATATTCTGTGTGTGTGTGTAAAATAAATACTTTCAAACCAGTTTAAGCAACTTACTCTACTGGTTATGATAAGTGGTTATGTTTCATAAGCTTGTCTCACAACAGTTGCACCTTTTTTTTGATTTCTGTTCATCCAGAGGCCTCGGGACAAGCGGGACTCTAGTTACTACTGGGAGATCGAGGCCAGCGAGGTGTATCTGCACTCCCGCATCGGTTCAGGCTCTTTTGGAACTGTATACAAAGGGAAATGGCATGGTAGGAATGCATTTTAAATAGGGCAGGGCACTTTCAGGTGTTACTGCTCCGACTTTCACACTTTCAAACTGCACTTTCCACTTCCCACTACATGACACATGTCGCGGTTGATAAATCAGTTCAGTGGGCATGTAGCAATGTTTCTCGTGAGCTTACAGTGGATTTTGTGGGCTAAGGGTAACTGAGTGTGGTACGTTTGTTGTAGGTGATGTAGCAGTGAAGATTTTAAAAGTGACTGATCCCACACCAGAGCAGTTCAAGGCATTCAGAAATGAGGTTGCAGTCCTGAGGTAAGAATCGGCACGCATACAGTGTTATGGATTTCTTGCACCATAGTTGATCTCTTAGCAAATCATCTTCATTAGAAACTTATCTTATCTTCGTTTTGGTGATTTCCTCTTCCCCTTTGCCTCTTGACACAGGAAAACGCGACATGTCAACATCCTGTTGTTCATGGGCTACATGACGAAGGACAACCTGGCCATTGTGACCCAGTGGTGTGAGGGCAGCAGCCTTTACAAACACATTCATGTCCTGGAGACAAACTTCAAGATAATCCAGCTCATAGACATCGCCAGGCAGACAGCTCAGGGCATGGAGTAAGTCCTCAATAATATATATATTTTTTCCTGATAAACTGACTTGAAATGAACCAAAATGTCATCTAATATTTTTCTTTTCATTTTTAGCTATCTGCATGCAAAGAACATCATTCATCGTGACATGAAGTCCAACAGTATCCTTTCTGTTGTACATTTTAGTGTGTTCTTTTTGTGTAAAAGATAACTGCGTTATAAATCTCCATGCTCGTCAGGATACGTGTTCCCTCAGTGTGTTTTCAGCTCCAATTCCTTGACAGCAGCGCAGACATCTTCTTGCATGAAGGGCTAACGGTGAAAATCGGGGACTTTGGTCTCGCTACGGTGAAGGCCAGATGGAGCGGGTCACATCAGGTGGAACAGCCTTCTGGATCCATTCTCTGGATGGTCAGTGACACAGTTCTGATGAAGTTATGTGACTATAAAAATAACTATAATGAGACAATGTGAGAAAATGACATTGTGTTCATTTCTGTGGCTGCACGTCCACAGGCTCCTGAGGTTATCCGGATGCAGGATAACAATCCCTATAGCTTCCAGTCTGATGTCTATTCCTATGGAATTGTTCTCTTTGAGCTCATGACAGGAGAGCTCCCATACTCCCAGACACCAAACAGAGACCAGGTAAAGTCCATTTATGCATGTCCTACTGTATGTCATGTGATAAAGGTTTAGTGGTACATCATATAGGTGACATTATGATTCTATAAAGAATTGACCTTCCTACATTCTGTGTTTTTTTGTTCATCAAAATAAATTTAAAAACACTTCAGGGTCGCACTTGCCACCTTGTTAGATTTATAAAACTTCACTGTGACCACAAAATCAGGCATTTTAGCTCTAGTCCCTTGCCTGGGTCTCAGTGTCAGGCTGCGAGTGCAGGCCAGAAGGTGGTGGGAAGACACTGGGTCGCCGTCTGAAGGGGGTTGTGGAGCTGGCCTAAGGCCCACCATGGAACAGAGGCGGGCACCCTGGAGCCACTGGCCTAATTTTAGACCCCGTAACACAACCCTGCTCATGTGTAAGAAAAGGGGTGCATGGGTTTGCATACGTGTATGTCTCTGGATTTTTCGTCCTACCACAGGCCACAAGACCTGGCCTGCATCGTGTCTGGCTCCTTGTTCAGTTCAGTATACTGTGTCTGTATTGAAATTTGGCTGAAGTTGCTGTACAAAATGTGCCCATAAGTACTGCAATGATCCACTCTTGTACCCCAAGTCTCCTTGATACTGTAGAATGACTTTGTACTCAGCTGACCTGGCAAGCACATAGAGTACTGCTGTCACCCTTTATCTCTGCAGCATCATGCCCTCATGCCTTCACAGTAGCTCCAGTGTTTTAAGTGCCTTTGATTTACTGGTCATATTTAAAAAAAAAAATCTCTGAGGTGGACTGCTGATTCAGGATGGATCAGGTGTCTCTTGACTGACTTGGATTGATTGTTTAATATTTTTAAAGGTGTCAGGAGTCAGTCTGCTGTCTCTGACTCCCTCGTTTCAGATTATCTTCATGGTGGGAAGAGGCTATTTGTCTCCAGACCTCAGTAAGCTCTACAAGAACTGCCCCAAAGCCATGAAGAGGTTGGTGGCCGACTGCATCAAGAAGTCCAAGGACGAGAGGCCACTCTTCCCGCAGGTGAGACACTCTTTTGGTAATTGTAGACTTAAAGCTAAAGGAAGAGTGTTTAGTTTAACTCATTTTCTCTTTTTTTTTTTCAGATCTTGTCCTCCATTGAGCTCCTCCAGCATGCCCTCCCTAAGATAAACCGCAGTGCCTCAGAACCGTCCCTGCACAGAGCCTCTCACACTGAGGATATCAATGCCTGTACTCTGACCTCCACCAGACTGCCTGTTTTTTAGAGGCTCAGACAGCACTGCCCTCCTCCTCCTCCTCCTCCTCCTCGTTGAAATATCCAAAACAGTCCAAATGCTCAGTACGCCCCAAATTCTCATACATACAGATGCAAATATAGACCTGAAAAATATACATGCAATCATACATAAACCCATGCTATAATAAAAACACGTAAGGAAAAGAGGAGAGAGGAAAGTTTAGACAGAAGCGCATCTGAGATTTACTATGGGAGGGAGTGAATGATGACGGATTGCAAGTGGGATGCACACATGAGGAAGCTGGCGTAAGATACATGGAGATGGTGCCTTGCTTATCGCTGCACGTATTAAGAAGTATGCAGAGGCTCCACGATGGCAATGCATTTGGTAAAAATTTGTAAATACATGCACGCACACCTACCTAAGACGATGATAAATGGACACTGAAGGAAGCTCAAGAGGAAGACGGACTCGTCTCTCTTGATTTTGGGTTCTGTGATGTGATGCACACCCTTCTATCTGGTCGCCCTGATGAAAAGGACCTTTAAAGCTTTCATGCCTTAAGAGGAAACAAAGCCTGGACTAAGATCCTGCACAATTCACCTCTTGTTATCACAAAGCCGTTGGATGTAGTCCATTTAGTTGCACAGTAGTAGTTGATTTTTTTGCATTGTCTTAAATGATAATGGAGTAGTATGGGAAATTGTTGTCTTTTTTTTTGTTGTCGTCTTTTGACTTCTTTTAACTGTCTTTATTTTTGGCGGGATGGGGTGGGGTAATTTTTGGAGGAATTATAGTTGGACAAGCGAGCATGAGTGACGATGGAAAAATTTAATTTGCACATTTTAGCAAAAGCAATGGTTATGTGTCAGCAGTCTACAGATTGGCTTCATGGCTCTGAGTAAACTGATCTGTAGATACACACACACACACACACACACACACACACACACACACACACACACACACACACACACACACACACACACATTCTTATCAGTCCTCACCATGGGTAGGTTATCATGAGCTGGACATTTGGCAGTTGTCTTAAATATTTAAAATGATTTGGAAACTAATTTGTATTTGTTTATCATGTCTCTTTCAGGAGGTTAAACGTTTTATTGTGAACTTGGTGAGAAAGTTGTCTATTCAATATTTTAATAAAATTAAGTTAAATTTCTTTGCCAAAGAAGATGTGTGTTTATCTTTTTTTTTTTTTTTTTTTTTTTTTTTTTGTAAAACCACTGGAACAACGTGGAGGCAGGTGAGGTGGGCGGTTGACATCAGATTATACTCCGTCTCCTCTTGTTCACTAACACGGTAAAATCCCACACATGTGCAAGACTTTGTGGCAGGGTGTAATGTTTGCTGTAGCAGTGGCAACGTGGTGTAACCTCACAGGGGATCCAGTCCAGACACGCCACCAGGGGGTTCCACCATTGGCTGATTCCACTGCGCACTGCTTAGACACTGGCAGGCGCCATGGAACAACAATCATTCAGCAAGGGAGGCACATGTGGTGTAAAGAGAGGACAGTTATATTTTGTTTTAGTGTAAACATTCAACATGTAGTTCCTGCTGGGCAGGAGTGCTTGACTTGGTTCAGTCTCAAGTGCAAATTTATAGTAACTATAGGGATATTTGCTGTGTCTAAATATAGGGATAAGTATGTATTTTTGTCTCTTGAATTGAGCCTAGGGCAAGAGACACGATGGAAGCTTTTTGAGTTCTCTATTATATTTAAATACCGTCTCAAAAAGCCCATCACAGGGTAAAATAAATGTGATGTCAACACCAGTGGATGAATACAATAAGAGCAAAGCCATTGGCTGACCACTGGTCGTCTATTTTTACAACAGTTTTTGCTATATGTGTTTATCTGTTCTATTTCTGCATTCTGACAAGTCACACAGGCTGGCCAAAATGAAAGCAACAGAGCCCAGATGCCCAACATCCTTAGCCTACAGCAGCTCCATCTAGTGGGTGTTCCTCCAAGATGTGTGTCAGCCTTCTTTACATAAGACCTGCACAATAATGAGTTGGCGGAGGAAGAATCCTGATCCTCAAGCAAAACTACTGACATAACATTTAAAAAAAAAAAAACAACTCAACTACAAAACCATTAGGGAAGAAATGGTAGAGAATTATTATCAGCACAATGTATCAAAAGTATTAATTCTGCAGAGGAATGGGCCCTGTGGCTGATTTTATTATTGTAACAATGTGATATTATTAGAGTGCTGCTGCATCAGTAGCAATTTACTGTTTTTGCTGCTTGTGGTGGAGCTGTTTGAACTATTTTATATACCGTTTGATGTTTTAGTCCAGTGGTTCTCAATCTAGCAGTCAGACCCCTCCAAAGGATCACAAGATAAATCTGAGGGATCATGAGATGGTGGAAAGGAAAGGAGAAGAAAGTTATGCACTGTAAGATTGTGTTATTTTTTCGATTTCTTGTGAAATATTAGATCATTTGTACTTTTTTTTTCTACCTCAGTGAAATCATCTGAGAAGTTTAGAAGGGAAATATCTCTTTGGTGGAACAACACGGATGTCTGAAAGATGATCAGGGCCCAGGAACTATCATATTTGTAAAAGGTCAGCAACCGCTGGTTTAATCTTTAACAATGCATTGTTTTTCAACAGTAGTAACTGTCAAATAAATGCAATGGTGTAGAAATATAAATTAACTGGAAATGGAATTACACAAGTAAAGTACCTCAAAATTGTAGATAAGTACAGTATTTGAGAGGAGAGCATCAGAGTACTGTTTCCCTCAGTACACTGGACAACACAAATCCCTTCAGACGATGCAGATTTTCCTTTAACATTAAACTAATGCGATCTGACAAACACAACCCCCAGACTTGGTGCGCCGGTCTATAAAAGAAGCCCTCCTGTGAATTTAATAGCCCCTGCCAAGACAGGTACTTTCCTCTCTCTCTTATGGCCTCCAACTCTAACTGGCAATAAAAAACAATCAATTCTCTAATGGATCTACACTATAAGGCCTTTATCTATGTTTATCCATGATGCTACCAACAACACAGATTTCATATTTCAGTTCTGGGACAAAGTGAAGGCACATGCATGTAGCTCAAGCGGCTAATTATGTAACCATAATAACGCAGATAATGTATGCAGGCCTCTTGTGCCTCTACTCCACCACCAGATGGCAACAAGAAGCTCTCTGTGCCTGCTGGGTTGTCTGCATTATATATTCAGTTATTAAAGCATCAATGTTGATGGTGTTATTTTGTTTTGTTACATTTTAAAACCAGTAAAATTAGTGAATATTAAAAATCATGTTGCATTGTATTGCATGTTATGTCATAAACAACGAGTTGTGTGACATTCAATGATGCCCATGTTTATCACCCAGCATCTTGACATTTTCCTTCATCATGAGATGGAAGCACTTCTCTTCCACTGTGTTTTCCAGCAGATGGTCAGTGCAGCGTGCCCCCACAGGGCACAACTTGTTCATGTAGTGCAGCAGCTTGGCAGACAGCTGGGAGGAGTCTAGACGGAAGCTCCTCAGCTGGAGCTTCAAGGCCCCATAGTGTCATTCCTCTCCAGTGTCTTTTACTATCACCAGGCCAGGTTAGCCTGCTTGTTATGGGCACAAAGAAACATCAGTACCATCTGGAAGCCTTGCAAATACATAGTGGTGTGCATATTTTAATCCGTGGGAGATGTTTGCTGATATTTGTTAAAGCAAACAGCAGGAAATTGTCATTCTAAGACAAATAACAGATGTGCTAGCCTGAGTCTCAGTTTATCACACTTCTTGGCAAATTCATGCTTGCATCAGAACATAGAAGGGCTTCTGCAGCCATATCAATTACTCTTGGGACATCTGTAGGCAGACAGTGTACCAGTGCTGATGGCTGTTGGCAGTTTGCAAAGTTCTGAGCAGGCTTTCCTGTCATGAATAACAAGAAGATGAGCACACTAAGTCATCGTATCAGTGAAAAAAGCTGACTAGAAATATTGAGGTTATCCGATAGTGCTTATGTGCACTAAAGTTAAATGTTTAAAATTTGAAATAATATACAATATTAAAGCCACCCTCTGCTTAAAATAGTTTTGCTTATTGTTAACATCACTTGGATCTTTAACCTTCACTGTGCAGAAGGACATAAATGCAGTGCCTGTTTTCACATTGCTGCCATGCTGAAGGGGGAAAGTATCTCTGTACTCACCTTAAATTTGAGTTTATAACGCGGGCCAACGTGAAAGAATTTATGACATCACAACTAATTCGTTAACCAATTGTGACTTATTATGCGACTTAGACAAAGTAATGTGGAAAACTAATATTTGTATATTCATAGATTCTGGATTTTCTAATGAGGTAGCAGGAATGTATGTAATAGCATGTCTCGGATACCATCCTTAATACTGCTACTACTGCTAGATGTGTTGCATATAACAAATCTTCATACTGAATATAAATAATAATACTGTTTGTTTCCCCAAATAATATCCTCTTAAGATGGAGAATATAACTCTTAGCTGTATTACACAACAGAAAGTATTTCACCATCCACCAGGTAAGTTAGCATAAAAGAGAACAGAAAAAAGTATTTTGTCACATAGTTAACAAGAATATACATGCCAAATTTGAAACAGAAAATCTGTTTGCTGTTGCCAACTTTGACAGTTTTCTGTCAGATGGGTTGTCTCATGACCAACTTATCACGCTTTAATTCAAATAACAAGTACTGAGCATATGCCTACTGTGTGATATACATACGTGGAAGCATCATACCTTCCTTATTGTGAAACATTGTGCTCTCTCAGAGATGGTAACTGGGGTGTAGGTGGAAGTGTTTGGTGTTTGGTTGCTACACAAACTCTCAGAGGTGAGGAAAAGAGGATCTGGTGGGACATTGTAACGTTTTCACCAGGTGGCTGACAGGGTGTAACAACAAAGGCAAGAAGAAAAAAGCAATAAAACCTGACCAATAATGTTGTAATGGAGTCTCTGAGCACCTATCCCAGTTTTCTGAGTTATTGTTCAATGTGGTGGAAGGATAATCAAGAGAACAATAAACACGAAGCGTGAATGTTTCTAATGAATGCGCCCAATAATCTTCTTGTCTTTTCGGGAATTACATAATATAATCAGTGTCGTTTTCTGCTGCTCATCTCGTCTCATAACTTGGATTTTAAATCACGCAAGGACCTGCAGTTCCAGTGAGTCATCACTGAAACGTTATTAGAGAGAGATTAAAAAATAAACACTAAAACCACTAATTAGTACACAATATTTATTCGCTGTAATCACTATAACCACAGTTTGGCAAACACAATTATTAACTGATTGGAAGGTGACTGTGTAATTGATAGTTATTGACTCTGCTGTAGTTTGACACGAACATCAGAAAGTAAACAACTAAAAAATACATTTCTAATGAATCAATACAATCACAAGTCAGAACTGCTCATCATTAAACATGAATACATCTAATGTGACAAGGCCTTCACTTTCAGGATATCATTTGATTGACAAGAACACCTAATATACACAATAAGAGTCACTATTTCCTGTGTAGCTCAGCAAACATGCAGGTGAACAGTTGTGGAACATGCAGATTAATAATAATAAAACTATTCAGTAAACAGACTTCCAAAGGACTTCCTCAGATTGCGGATGGTCTCAGAGTTCACTACGTCTTCACTGGCAGTGTTGATGTGTCTGTCAGACCAAAAGCACTCGTCTGGCTCTGGGATTTGCTGGAAGACAGGAGAGTCGTGACTTTGTATGCGCAGAGTGAGTCAAAATATACTTGCATATGACTTCACAGGTGAGTTGAACATACTAGCTAACTGGTTCTTACTTCAGCTGTGGATGTCCCGGTGTTTTTTTGCATCCTTCACGGTCAACTTTGGAGCAGGCCTTTGTAAAAGAAATCCTTGGGGTTTCACTGGGCGCCCTAATTTCAGCACATTATTACATCATTTATGATATTCAGGCATCTTTGCTATGGAGACAGAATGATGAATGAAAGGTTCAAATGTGGTAATATATTCATACGCAGTCTTGCACATTCTCACAGATCACTGATTTATTAGTTGACTTGATGTGACATAAATACAGTACTCCCACATTGTTAACATGTAAGACGGACAACACAGATAATACTACCACAATACAATTATCTCTACCACAATACAGGTATGACTTCATGCATTGGAAGCAATGCAATGTGTGCAGTGCAGTGCAGTGCAGTCCAGCACCTGAACTGTTGTTATGGCTTCCTCACTTTATTGCATATTTGATAGAACCTGTTAACATTATTGAGCACACGTTTCCTTAAGAAATAAGTATCACTCACAAACATAACACTCATAACATATGAGGACAGAGACCAAACATATATTGCAAAGGAAGCTTTATTGCCAGTGACAGAGGGGAAATATCCAGAAAGGAATTTCTTCCACAAATATTGTATTCTGATCTTGATTTAAACAGTCCAACACCGGTTTTAAAAGTACATATATTTAGCAGGTGACCATGGCCCTTAAGAGTTACAGTCCTGCAGGTCTGAAGATATAAGTTTCACCTCAACACAATGGCCAAAGAAACACGTCCAGTTATTATTTTTCAAATATTCAATCACGATCACTGAACCAAGGCCTAACCATGCACTTATTGTACTGCTGCATGTTCCTTCCTTGGAAATCAATGCCATGGCATATTTCCTATTAAACAGAACAACATCCATTAAGCCTCAGGCATGGCTTTTACAAGGATACGCTCACAGATACAATGGCACTTTATACAACTTGGAAAAAGAATCACACACAGAGCTTGCTGAACATATTTTGTACTATAGTAACAAACAAATTGCTGGAAAACGGTACAGATTTCTTTTTACAGTTGATTTGGTTGCTTTTTAGCTGTTTCACCATTTAGGGTATTAGTTATATGAAATGGCCTCCACAAAAGCCACTGGACAACAACCAAGTGATTGTGACATTTGTGTAAAAAGGTTTTTTAAAACAATTCAATGTGTGGGTGATATAGCTTTTTGAATCAATTCGATGGAAGATCTGATTTCTAAATAAATAACATTATTGAGTAAAAAAAAAAAGAGAAAGATTTATATTGCACTTTCCACCATTTACAGAGGAGTGTGATCAGGATAAACGTCTTTAATCTTTGAATGGCAGTAACACGGACACTACAAGTCCACACTAAACCTCAGAGCGGCTGTACTGTTGTCATGGCAACACCACCACGATAGCCGATATCCAGTATGAGGGCCACAGGAGGGACTTTATATCTGGCATTTCGTGGCGGATCATACATTACACGCGTTTTCATTATCAGTCAAATGCCTGTTTCCACGCAACCGAACGCAAAAGGACAACAACAACCTGACTACAGCATCAGTTCACAGGCGTGTGATTTACAATAGGCATTTTGAAAGCATAAGCGCTGTCTTGGAACACTGTTCTCTGATGAAATTACACACTCCATGCGACACACTGCAGGATTAACAGTCCCCTCACTGATATTTACATTGTGGGTTACTGGAGTGCAAAAGACTGATTTAAAGTAAATTATTTCTTCTTTGGTTCAAAATTATACAAATATATTTAAGCTGTGAGTGTGTGCACGCCTGCACAACAACCGACATAATAAAATCTTTACTAAATCTTAGACTAATCTCAGTATTTATTTATATTATGTGTCAATCTATTACTATCCTCTAAATAATCTCTTTTCTAGTGACATTATAGATGAAAAAATGAACTTTAAGAAAGGCCACATACTGTATGTCTCTATTGTATGTGTATGCATGAGTGTACACTGTCACACTCACTGTGTTTTGGTAATGAATACATGTATCCTGTAAAACTTATATAATAATGTATTTCTTATGACACATTCACAATGCATGAATCACAGGGAACACAGCTCGGGTAAAACAGCGATGTTACATGAACATCCCACTTGATCAGACATTAATAACTGACTTGCACCTGGCTTTGTATCAATCATGCAAAACAAAAATAAATATCTATTAGTATAAGTATGAAAATAATCACCACTACAGCCATACATACTCACGTACTGTATACATATTGAGATATACACGAACTTCAAACTGCACGATAGTCCACAGTTTGAACAATATCTAAAGGTACACACCAAAATAGAAAACATAAAGGGGGGTCGGGGGGCAAATCAAGAATTCATAGCTGGGTCAAACAGGTAGCACAGAGCAGCACTGAACTCAGTGTAGGCACAATCTGCTTTTTACATCATCAACAACAGCCCCAAAGAAAAAACCACAGCTACCGAAACATAGGTGACCTATACAAGCACACAAATCAACAGGTCAACAAGTAGACAGTACATTTTGACACTGCATAGAGTTAAAAACACAGTCCAGTCCAGCACTCAGCTGTACCAAGCTCACGTCACCAAGATCTGATTCTCGCTATCAGCATCCACACACACACGTCTGCGCTTGTGTTCAGCTAAGGTACGTCATTGTTATCTAGACTTTAAGACTTCCTCCCTTTCTCCTGAGTGACTCAGTTGGCCTGGACTGGTTTTGGACCCACTGCAACGCCATTACAGTCGAGAATGTACTGCAGACAACCTTGAGGCGGGCGTCCAGCACCGTTCTTAGTGGGTTCGCCAGCAATTTCTCCCTTCTGGCCAACTCCCTGAAAAGAAAAAGGAACAACTTACTCATCCAGAAACAATTGTGATTGTTTCCTGGCAGTGGGACCTAAAACCAGCTTGTTTATTTGAAATCTGTGTAACCTAAATAGAACAGTATCATTGTATTAACAATAAATCTTAACTAACACGCTCCTCCTGTTTCTAATCTCTGTGTTGGTGTGTTACTTTACCTGGGATGGCTGAATTGTGGTGGGTCTCGGGGGAGCATTAGCTTCATTCTCTGCTGCCTTGTTCATTTCTGCAAGCACCATGTCGGCGATGAGCTGCCTGTCCTCGGCCTGGTGTTCCCCTACCAGGGGCATGGAAGAGCCCACCACCTGTGTCATGAGAATGATGGTTATAGTAGTCACGCCTTACATAAAACTTATTAAACAAGCCCTTTACTATTTTTAAAGCATTTCACCTGAACTTTGGCAGACAGGCTGCCGTTATCATCATTAGCATTAGCATTTTAAGCTTTCAAACCTGACTCCTACCTCTGTGATGAAATCTCTGCCATCTTTCCCATGAATAGCTTTGACTGCACAAATATCCAGACCCCCGAAAATCTCTGAGCAGGTGTCAACCCACAGTTTGTACCTGAGTGACAGAATCAGCACATGACTCAATGCAAGTGACACCATAATGAGACACCACAGTCACTTGTTGTCGCCTCTACAGACAGATGTTACTATATATGATACACGCATATGACAACCATGGTTTCTTGTTATTAATTCACATTTACCTTTTTAGGATTCTTATATCACACTCACCTATCAGTCATGGCCACCTGTTCGAGCATAGCTGAACCAGTATTGGTCTTCCAGTTACCAGATATAGACGTTCTCCTGACATGTGTAGGGCACATAAATTACAACGATTTTGTTTCTCATTCATTTATAAAATTGAAGTAACAAAAGCGTATTTTTACTGTACACACATGTAGGCTTTGTAGTCATTGCCGATCTTCTGGATCCTGATGTCATATTTGGAGTCGATGAGAGGTTCTGTGGTGGTGTATGTCTGGGTGAGTGCCACGACACTGGCTATGTCCTGGAATTTACTGTGATTGTCCACTTTCACCTGTACCCAACCATGAGACAGAACAAAAGCCATAATTACATCAAAACAAAACAATGTGTTCTTTCATATTACTGCAAGAAGAAAAATCTATATACCTTTCCAATACCGGAGTGAGCATGTCCAATCTTCACAACAACAGGGAATGATGGCATGCTTACCTAAAGTAAGACAGATTCATTGGCTTTTTGTTCCGCTTCATACTTTCATTTTATATTATATCAAACACAAATTCTTAAATTATCTTTGGATGTGGGTGATGACAGCTTCTTACCATCTCCTTGTAGTTCGGGTAAAAGGTCTGCTCAATCAGAGGGAACTTCTCAGCACCCAGTTTCCTGTGGGTGTTGATAAGTTGGGCAAACTGGACACACAAAAAGGTAAATAAACCAGATGCAAATTATTTCATAGATAAAATGCAGTGCAGAGAAAGAACAGATCATCATTAGTGTCCCTTTCCCTGCCGCATTGCTTTAAAGCAAAGCTCTCCCTGGCTGCTGAATGCCTACCGCCCATGGCTTGTCACACAGGTTGTAGATGGATGCAAGGGAGTTTATGCTCGGTACACCTCCATACTGCAGCCCAATGATCAGGTTGCGAAAATCTTCATTCTGGGTCATACTGAAGGCATGCTGACGAATGAGGACAAAATCTGGCTTGAATGACCTAGAAGATAAAATTATGGCAGACATGTGACAAATATCCGACCAAAAACATGATAAACTGTGTTGAAAGCAATGTGGATGAATCAGACAGTCAGTACCGAAGGTGGATAGTGTCTTCTCTGTGTGTGTGTGTGTGTCTCACCTCATAACCTTGGTACCATTTCGGAGAACTTGCATGTTCACGTTGCAGGTCCCGTTGGCATGAGCCACAACGTTGATCTCATTGAATTCAGCCTGAGGAGTTGACGATTAAAGAGGCACATGAGAACAGACTACTTAAACTTCTCTCTTCTATTTTACATAAGTACTTCAAATGGAAATCACTGGCCTGGTGAAATGTACCTGCTCCACTTTGATGTCATAATCCCCATGTACTTTCTTTCCCCGGAATAATTTTGCCCTGGTTAAAACAGAAACACAGAGAATGTATTAACTTTTAATGTAATAAGATAGACATTTCCAACCATTTACCAATCTTGTAAACATAGCATTCAACAAAAAATACAACCAGAGTGTATGAACAGCACAGAGTAGACAAATGCTCTCATTTTCCAACTGGTGACACACAGCCTTCCTAACACTTCTTCCTTTAATCTGGCAACCAGGCTAGTGATAAAACATTACAACACTTTTAAAGGCTGTATAATTGTTGAAAGCATGCCTTCCACAGCACACAGATGCCGATGAAGCATTTCCTACTCCATGTTCCGCTAGCAGTACGACAGAAAATGTTCCGAAGTCACAGAAAATGGCTGCATGAGTTGAGTGATTGAGTGATTCAGCACTTTCTTTTCTGGCTTGTATAAAAAAATGACACCTGCAGATTCTTAAACTCCTTTTTTCAGGATCACTGCTGAAGTGGTAATCTCTCCCATGGGATTTACGATTAAGATGGATCAGTGTCAATAAGCTGACACCACACAGAGATGAAAACTGCAGAAGCTACACAGTGGTTGCCAGCGTTAACAGTCGGTTGAATTTCTTTGTATTTTTAACCCAAAGTGGCGTGCGGAGGAGCTTGACCTGACATCAGCTTTGACAGTAGGAAGTACTGGGGTGATCTACAGTAAATCAATACTAATGTGGGCCCTAAAAAAGAATCCTTATCTCCTCCTTTCTTTCAAGTTGCCATGGAGGAAGATTTATTCTGGTTTTATTATTCTTCCAGTTCACAATTGAACTAACAGCATCTCTAGCAGTGCAAAAGTGTTAAACTGTTGCTATGATGCAAATCATTATGAAACCACCTTCATCCAAATGGAATTTGTACAATGTCTGTGTTTCAGCAAATCACCCTGCTGTCATGTACCCTGCACTCCCGCCTATTTAGTGAGGAGGTAATGCTGAATAATTCATCCCCCAATCTAATTAGAGCACGGGGTTCTATTTTGTCGTGGAGGAAAACAAGCATTAAAATATGAATCACTGCTCCTGTATCTGAGAAAAGGAAAAGCCATCTCTAGACAGTGATGAATGCTCTGTGCCAATACATACTTTAGACTGAGACAGTGTTTCCCAAACAAGACCCCCTCCGAACAAACGCAGCGAGCGGAGATGAGACATGAGAAAGACAATCCCCTGATTTAATTTTAGCCATTCAAATGTTAATGTTTGTCAGCATGGGGAATGACTGTGTTGAGGGAGCATGGCATTATCTGTTCAATCTATGCCTTATCACTCTGCAGAGCCACTGACAGTTTAAGTGCTGAGCCCGGCTTGGCATACTGAGCATCCTATAGGATTGTGAGAGGACACAATCCAATCATACATTTAACATGGTCTGTCAGCACTTTCTGCATTAAAATGCATGAGTAATTGTCATGTCACATTAACCAGCTTCTCAAGTTAAAATCTAGGCCCCCTCTGTGTTGTCCTTGAATTAGCTTTCATCCAAAAACAAAGGACATTATTGTTATATATTAGGGATACTCCCATTGCCCTTGACTAACGTACTGTCCTTAAAACTGGAGTCTCTGGGGGCTGTGCCTATAGCTGCTCACTGAGAGAGAATGAGGAGCATGTTTACTTTCATTAGTTTCTAAAAATCAATACAAGTACTCTTGACTTGAATTAAAGACGAGATGAACCAAATAAGACAAGAGTAATTACAACAATATATAAGAAGCAACACAAAATTTAAGCGACTTCATTATTAGTTGCATGCCGCTATGCTAAAATCTAAATTACATATCGCTGTGAGAGCTTTTCATTCAGATGATTCATCCGAGAGCTTGGTAAGCGGCAGCCCTTGCTGAATTCTAATGTCTCATCACTTAGCCTGCTTAACATTCAGTCTCGCATGTGGGTGATGTTTAAATAAGGTTAAGCTCACAATATAAAACATTTCTGTTCCAATTCCAGTTAAAGCACTCCCTTATGTGTTTTTGCAATTTTGAAAGACTAAATAAGAGGAATCTTAGGCTCTCTACTTGGAATTGAGCTATATTATATAGAGAGAAGGAGGCAGTACACGTCAGCCATTAGTCTGATAAGTAAGACATCTGCTCCTCCTGTCCTAAGAGCAATTTATGGCACAGCGTTCTTGGCACAAAACAAACCTCTCCCCCTCTGGATGACTGGCAGCTTCATTTAACAAGTAAAAACATCCTTAATGACTAAAGGATTCTGTCTCTATATGTGCTGTAACCCTGGCAATCACTGACATTCACACGAGTCCATGTATCCTACACAGTTAATTATTCTGCTTAACACAACTTGTTGCATAACCTTGTTTAAATAACTGTCCATATTAATGTCTACTGTTTTCTCTATGTGGGGGATTCTTAAAATTGATATTTTGCATATGGATTCCTTGAAATGTTATATGATTATTACAGTATTTGCCAAGCTCCCTGTATGTCCCAAACAAGATGTGTGATAATTAAAACATTTAAAACACATCAGACAGTGAAATAGTCGTCATTAGTTGCTGGATAAGAAGATGTGAAGAACCAACGTCCTTGTAATGCATCATCACACAGACACATACAAATATCGATATATATCCACTGTTGCCCATAAAGTTGGAGTAAAACATTTTTACCTCTTCTCATGAAATGATTGTGACAATGTCATTTATTCTTGATAGATAAAGTGCATCTTCTCAAAACTTTAATGATCAATCTCTTATAAACATATCACAGTGAAATTAAACCACAATTAACCTGATGTGTATAAATATGAATAAAAAAAATTATTCCAACTTTATTGGCAACAGTGTATATAGATATATCTGGGGTCATATAATGTGTATCATCTGGGATTTGACTCATTTCATTTGATAAATAGATGTTGATGGCTGCACCTTCTGCCAGATGCAATTAGTCGGCAGAACCCTTCCCTGATTTCATTATGTATGTCTTGAGGCCACCGGGTCTCATCACTCTGACTTTCATTTGTGGCAGCGTGCAGAAAAAAAAGACCTCAAAAAAGCCTGTGGCACAGTGAGATACAGCAGACAAACAAGCCCTCAGACTCGAGGTGTGCCAACATTACAGAGAATATTAGGTACTCAGCAAAACCTGCATAAAAATAACAATACATTTCATCTTCTTTTAGCTTGCCAGCAGATATATTTCTCGTGATTTTCATCCTGCTACTTTGAGAGCTGAATACAAAGCATGCGGCATTTTGAATGTCAGTACTTCACTGACACATTTTGCTCCAAATCGTTTTCTCTGCAACATTTGATTCTTTAAATTATAGTAAATAGCCAAAATAGTATCATTTCAGACTGTAGCACTACATTTAGATCTGTGAGCTAGAGTACACTGTGCAGACTTACACAACTATGAGTAAACCAAGATTGATTTGTACTAACATAGTGGTTCACAACTACGAGGTGAAAGGTCTTCTAAAAACAACCAAACCTCATGAGCTAACATGTACAACTCCCCCACTCAGTGATATTGAGCAGTCATAAAAAAGATGCACCATTTAGATGGAGGAAGCCTTTGGAATGAAGTATTTCAGCTGATCTCCCAGGTGGAAGTGTACGAAGCAAGACAACATTAAGGGAAATACTACGGAGATCGTGAACACGGCGAAATAACATTAGACTGAATAAAGTGCATTAGGCGACTGAAATAATGTCAAAGCAGGAAATCACTTGACAGTTTTTATCAAATACAGAGGAACTGCTTCTTATCAGGGCTTGTTAAATATGAGACAGTGAGAGGGTGGAGTGTAAAACATTATCTTACTCCCCGTCTGACCGGCTCAATATTCCAAATTAGAATGACCTTTGATTAATGACATGGTTTCAGTTTAATATATTTTATTGTGTCCCTCTGCCAGAACTGCAGAGAAGTGCCTTTATATTGGCACATCAGACTGTAATACTTATTCCTCAACAAGCGGGCTTCCTTTCCACTTATAACAAATGTGGAACAAGTGAATGCATAAGGCTGGCATCCATCCCGCTGACGAGGATCTGATCTTATTAACATTGATCACGGTTTCTATTATATAAATGGCCAGTCCTACACACATAAACATAAAAGGATAAGAGGCCAATGCAAGGCCACCCGAATTAGGAAAACTGACATTAAATCTAATATTTATGTGATTTGGTGTGTGAATTTATATGTATCTTAATCAGACCACAGTGACCATATTGTTGACATATTAACCTTCGTGTGACATGCATTGTACACAACATGACGTCCTGCACTCTTGGACGTTAAAGACATTTTGCCATCTGCACGACGCACAAATAAATCATAGCTACTGTAAGAAATAACTGCAAGTCATTTTCAGCAATCAATTAGTTCATTTCACTTAAAATCTGATCAGAACTACCAAATATTGTAATGCTGTCCAATGCTTAAAGAGGAGGGATGTAGATTGAATTTTGATTTTATTCCTGTGCCTCAGGAAAGCAAAATATTCCACAAAGTTAGCATATCATCCAGAGTAAAAGACTTTTTGTGCCATACATTAGTAAGACATCACAGTTAACTTTCTGTTTCCTGCTTCCTGTCTACCTCTGGGTGGCAACTAATAATGTCCATAAATATTATGCAAGAGGAGATGATAGAAATCACATAGACAAACTGTGTAATTGTGTTGAGCATTATCCAGCTGCAGCTTGAGCACACACTTTGCTGTGGAAAATATGTCAGCTGTGTAAACAAGTGTTGATCATGTGGTGATAGAAATACCATATTTTTTTAAATTCTACAAAATACTTTTCCTCTCAATCCGTGTGCAAACTCATTTAGAGCGCTTCGAATCCTCACCACACTAGAGTGACAAAGATGTGAGTTACGTCTGAATAAGATCTCCCAGGACACAGACTGTCAGTGTAACGGCTTAAAAGCCTTAATGTAAGCCCACTCCTAACATTAATGACACAGGATGAGAAATGTAGCCGTGCGAATGATGTTTTTACTTACACTATCTGCTGCACACCACTTGTGTGATCGACTAATGGAACCCTGTGCACCAAGGGCTGCAGCAAGTGACATTAATTGTTCCCCATGTTAGTGCAGGGTATGTCATGTGATCTGCTCAGAGAGGATGAGTGAGAAGGGGGAAACCCCATTGTTGGAGGGGAAGCACTGCAGTAATTAGACTACCTCCAGAGAAATTTCTCTATTCTTGCACAACCTGTGGAACATCCCTTTTTTTTAAGTATAATAAAACGACACATAAAACATACCATCACATCACTTTAGTTCATTTTTTCGCAGCTGTCATAAACAATATTTTATATTGCTCCAAAATGTATAACAAAATGAAGTACTACAGAAAAAAAACATGTCTTACAACACAGACAAAATTAAAGGACAAAAAAATCCCCATCTTGGTGTAATGTCATTACTGTTGAGAATCAATGGACCATATTTCCTTAAGTATTGCCTGCCTCCATGTATTATCGTTATACTGGTATGTTGTGCCATCAAACCACAGCAGCAGTGCTCATTTACATCTGCAGGGTGCTCGATACAGATGTTGTTTCTGTGTTTTTTTAACCCTTACCTGCCTACTACATTCAAAGGAATCATGAGGAGGAGAAAATCAACATCAAGGATGAGCAAACAGACACAAACACAACTACATGACTAGACAGAGCAATATATTGTCTTACCACTCCTGTTGCGGTTCATCAATTACCAGGAGAATCTTGAACTTCTTAGGTGTCGTGACTTGGGTCTGCTCCACTAGCCCCGCTGAGGCAGCTGTCTGCTTAACAACGTTGGTGATGGAGCTGAAGAAGCCCGCTCCGGTGGACTGAGATTGCTGGGGTTTCCTCTCTGGAGCAGGGGAAGTAGCTGGAGGTGTAGGCCCAGATGTAGGAGACTTGGCAGGGGTGGTGGAGGCAGGTGGAGGAGGCTGAGCTTGTTCGGGCCTCTGGAGGTCTGTCATGTAGCCATTGGGTAGGTTGGAGATGAATGTGCTGTCCGAGAGACGCCGACGCAAATAATTCATGGCTGCAGCTGATAGAGCAGAAGAGTCAACAAGCACTGGGTGTGGAGAATGATTCTGCAGAGGAGTCCCTGTTCTCAGTGTACAGCTGGTAATGGCTGAGCTCTTAGTGCAAACTCCCAGCGAATGTATTCCCTCCCAGTTCAACAGAGCATCCTCAGAGCTCCCCCTCACTGGCGGTGACGCTACACTCTCCCTCAACCAATCCCCTTACCCTGTCCTTTCCTCAACCATTGCCAATGATGCTCTGCCTGTGCCTCTCCTTCCTCCTCTCTCCACTCACACTCACTGGCGTGCCTGCCTTCCCTACCCCTCCCCCATCTTCTACTGCCTCACAGGCGTCATGCTTTCTTGAACCACAGCATTTAAAATAGAGGGGTTTCCAGTGTGCGTGCAGGAGGGTATACTTGACTACTACATCACAATCGCCTCGCTCCTCCTGGTGTCTCTGCTGTCTCTCGTGTTTTCCCAGCCCTCCGTCCATGCACAACACTACTGTGTGTGTGTGTAAAATGCAGTCATGAAATCTAAAATGGCTGTTAGGACTAGTGGGCAATGTTGAATGAGAGGACAAGCGTCAGCAGCAGTCACTTGGGACAGAGACGCATGCAGTAATCACTCTGTCTTAATTGATGGATCAATACCAATCTCAATCAAGCTACTTTTCTGACCAGATTCCTACAAGACAGTGTTTTTTCTGCACTAAAATATCTGCTCATTTACATAAATTATGCTGAAAAGCACATATAGTTTAACTATTATTTTAACTAATTATTATTAAAAAAACAGCAACTGGTACTCCTCCTCATAATGCATTAATAGCCTGCTATAATGTTATTTAATTGGTCCATATACAAAGAATATAGAAGGAACTAATGCTGTGTGATGAAACCATCGCAGACCACCATGTGTCCAACACAGATAACTGATGGATATTTTGAAAATGAGTTAGGAAACAGATCAATAAATCAATAAGTTGCGATACTCAGAGGTCACCACACATCTGGTCAAAGAGGCTGCACAGTTTGAATGTGACACACAATAATCTACGGATTTATACATTTATACATCTTATTTCTAGGGCAATGAAATCCTTATTTTATCAGTGTGGATATTTTTCTACCAAACAATCATAAATCTAAAATGACTATGTCTGGTGTCATCATGCTAATGAAATATACTCAAGTGGTTAACCACGGATCTTTGAGCACACTCCCTCTGTCATCAGGAGATCAACTGTACTGACAGACACAGAGATGAATGGTAATGAGTAATGATGAAATAATCTTGAAAAAAGTCCAATAAAATATCATTATAATAATACCATTTGTCAGAGCTGAGCGTCACATCTGAGGCAAATTTCTGATTTGGGGATATGTAAATATTGACTATACATGGTGTGTGTTGTATTCTATATAATGTACAGTGCAGTATGCAGTAGAGTATAGGGTGAAGATGGGTTAGGGTGAACTAACTATCCACTGGACTTTTTACTGTTCATAAGGGACAGATGTCACTTGAATATTGACTTGAGAAATGCTGCACTGTGCACTGAATCTTATGCATGGATGCTAGGGTGACATCAGCTGGCAGTAGTGGTGTATTGAACATATAAAACAGCCTCTACTTACCTGAAAATGTAACTTTTAGCACTCAGAAGCAGATGACATGTCAAGTAAAAAAAAAAAAAAATGCTGTATTTAGTCGATTTGGCGTCAAAGTTTTAAATTAAATGTATTTTATATTGTATTTTACCCTTTTTTTAGCTTGCAGTGTGCTGCCAGCTTCTGCTAAAATACCTTCATTTTTGTGAGGCTGAGCTCAATGACGTGTTTCATAGCTAATTACAGTATTTATACCGAATAGGTGCACCTTATAGCTGGGTGTCATCACACGTTAAACACGGTTAATAACTTCGCCCCCGGTTCGCCTCGTCTCGTCTCTCCACTAGGGTCGCTCAGCACTCTTTTGTGTGCAGGCGGTGGGAAGGTTCGTGAACGCAGCATAAAGGCGAGCTGGGCTAGCCATGGTGATGTTGTGGCTGTAACGCTAATTTTTCCTGTCGATGAAGTGAGTACCATCCAGTGTTAACGTTAACTTTACGCCACTTTTGGGAGTTTTGTTGTTGAACTTAACCTCATTGAACGTAACCCAGCTGTAAGTTGTCACTGACGAGGTGTAGTTCAACATTTATTCTTGGTTTCTCAGTTTAATCTTTGTGGCAAACTAGCCACAAAGTTGAGGCACTAGCAGTTCTCAGACAAAGTAGCTAAAGTTAGCTAGCGAGTGAGCTAACAAGACAACAGATAGTTACGCTGCTATGATAACCGTATGTGTGAAGCTGTTTGTTGTAATAATAACTATTAACACAATCGTAGTTAATGTAACTTTCTTATGTAACGTGTGTAGTAAAGAGTTTAAAGCTAGCCTAGCGTTGTAGCAGTTAGACGAGCCTACGTGTTGGGCTAGCGGAACTGCTAGCCTTGTTAACGTCAGCGTCAGGATACTTTAGCCAAGCTAAAAAGCTAACTTCCAGAGAGCACTAGTTATATCATTAAATGTGGTCAAATGTAAGCCGAGTTTACATCCTACTATTCCTGTCTGATTCTCTCTGATTTTCTTTCCCTCAGGATACAAGTTTTTTGTCGCCTTCGCTGGTATATTTTTTGCTAACATCGATATTAGCAACTAGCCTGTTCGTGTAAATGCTAGTCACTAGAATGGACCTGTTGAACTCTCAGTTCCTGGACAAGATGAACAATAACATCGGGAGACTGCACTACGAAGGTTAGTTTGACACGGTTTCCTTGTTGTAATGTGTCTTTATATGGTGTTTTTATATATATATATAACTTGCGTGTCGCGGTTTCTCTTAATTATAGAAACGTTTGTTTTGGTTTTTACGAGTGACGTTGACTTTTACCTGACGTTGCCATATTGCATAAAACGCACAACTTCACGTCAATTTAATGCGATAAGTCGGCAAGGTTCAACTTTTATATTCAAACTGGGGATAAAGTGGACACTGGTGTGTGTTTTTGTTTGACTTCTTAGTGGAAACCAGTGTGGCCAGTGTAACAACACATATAGGTGTCCTTTTTCTTTATATAGACCAGAACAATAATGGCAAACACGCCTTATTTGATGCAGCAGGATTAAACTTAAAGACTTGTTTGCACTCTTTGCGCCTAATGAGAAGGACAAATCTGCCAAGAAACATTTAAGAGAAGTGTAAGTAAAAACAGGTTTTGCCAGGAAAATGTCTTGTCTGTCGCTGTTTTTGTACGCATAACTTCCTCAGGTTTTAGGACATGATTTTCCCCATTGTTTGTTTGCTCAATTGACCTTCAAAGTTATCATCAGAAATCAATTTCATCTCTGAAGACTGACCAAAGTCCTCATTTTTCAGATTTGTGACATCAGAAAAGCTAATCTGGATGACAGTTCTCTGTTTTATGATAAGTAAAATGCAGTTAATTGAACTGTTTTCTACTTTATTCTTTACAGGCCAACACAGAAACTGTAAATCTGGTTAACCAGCAATTGCTTGAATCAACGCTCTGGCCTGAATTACATGAATCAGACAGCTTAGAGAAACATTTTACAAACGGACACAATGCTATGAATACAGTAGTTAACTTGTGTACTTGTTGAAAGATTTAGTCAAAATGAACTCATAATGTTTGTTCTGCTGATGTCTTTTCCCACAGATGAGTCCAGGACTTCCTCCTTGCCCACTGCGATGGCCAACATAACTGGGCCTCCCCCACACTGCCCAAGCAAACGGAAGTATGGCGAAGAACAAATGGACGACCGAATCAACTGTGACGATGACCACATGACCAAAATGAGCAGATTGTTTGCCACTCAGCTGTAAGTGAACGATCTGATGAAACTAATATCCTCTGTCAACAAAAACCTAGTATTCATCTTTGATCCACATGTGTAGCTTTGATTACATGCAGTATTATACTTGTTATTGAATCATGTTTTTTTTATTTCCCCAAACTCAAACACTTGGTATTTATTGACTTCCCTTTGCTTAGAGAATAGTTCCCCTAAACAGATCAGATCATTGTACTGTCTGAGCTGTTGTTTAGATTTATTACTTTTTTTTTTTTTTTTTTTTTCTCCACACACCTCCCAGCGGAGGGTGTCTGAATGTGTGTCTTTTATCTCGATGTGGCGTTTTGTGTGGCCGACCACAGGCAGTCATAATGCCAACTTTGTTATGAAACAAGGAAACGGTTATGACAAATCTGTTGCCTACCAGATATCGGCATGTGGGTAGAATCAAAACTCTTGACTGTGAAGAAACCAAAGACTCCCACACAAAGTTGTTCACTGCATACTTTACTAACAATGTTTCAGTTCTCAGACTTCATAATGTACAATCTATATATACTAACTGCACTGGATATATAGATATAACCGTGGGGGGAAGAGGGAAATCCTATAGTTTTATTTATTGAAGAAGTCCAAGGAGAGTCAAGACATTCAGCCTTAAATAGCACAGTCTGAGATTATGAAATAAAAGTAACTCTGGGGGATGAAAAAAAAACACCTCCAGGCTGTTAAGTGTTGCAATTTGAAGACACAACTTAGAACAAAAGTCTGAAAGTTGCATAAAATCTTTCTAAGTACTTCTAAAAGAGGCCTACAATGCCGAAAGGAACAAGACCACAACCCCGGCATACCATGTGTGCTTTCATCTTTTTATAGACATCAGTTGAGACAGCTGACGTATGAGTTGTCTCTGAAAAGGTGACGTGTCGGAGGTCTACGTTTTTAATCTGTCCTCTCTTCATCAAGGGCCCGTCCCTCTGCTGGAGACAACCGCAACGAGCACTGGAGCCACACTCACACTCCCGTGGAGCAAATCACTTCCTCCTCTAACGGTCTCCATGGGAACCACCTGTACGCTTCCATTTCTGGCTATGCTGTAGACCAGCCTCTGGCTCTGACCAAAAGCAGCCATGACATCGGACTCGGGGGCAGAGAGAGGTCTGTGATGAGTGGGACTGTTGAGCGGCAGCAGGTATGTCAACTTGAAGTACTCATGGAGGGTACGTGTGATGTCATGAAAGCAAAAACCCTTAAATGGGGTATTGATGATAAATAGTATAAGAAGTAAATGCAGGATTTTTAAGGTTGAATCATTTGACTAAATTAAAACCTATTCATCCTCTGGGTCTGTCTTAGGTCCACAAGGACCCCTGTGTAGATTTCCTCTTGTGACTGTGTGGGCTGTACGCACTACAAGCATGCCATATGCTCAAGCACAAGAGACACATTCATCTTTGTGTTTAGATATTCAAAGATGAAACAGTAGTTCTGGACAAATATTAGGCAGTATATTAATCAGTGCAGACTACTTTAACATGTCAAGTCTCTCCGGAGGAGATCTGTAATAGGTGTACCAACCATGTATTTTTTATTTACACCTATAGAATCGTCCCTCTGTTATTACCTGTGCCCCTGCGAGCAACCGCAATTGTAATCTGTCGCACTGCCACATGAATGGCTGCTCACCCAGCCCACCTGCTGATCAGAGGAAGACCAATGGTAAGCCTTTAAACTATAATTATAATGTACAATGTGTTGTCTAATATTTATATATAGCTATATGTAGAAAAATGTATATAGATATGTAGAAAATGGAATCAAAGGGAATATACTTCATTTGCTGTAATGTTAAATTTAAAAAAGCTCGTTTGTGTCAGCCTCTGCACAAAGTTTTTGGTCTTTAATGATTGAAATTGGTTATTGCAGCCGTCGCATTTGTTTGACAAAGATTTACTACAATGCTCATGGATAAAAAAATCTTTTTTAGACGTTACATGATACCAAGGTTTTCAATCCACATTCTTTGTTTAATGGCCGTGTACTGCATTTTAAGGATTTTGGATCAGTTTGAGCCGAAACTAGTTATATTTATCCATGAATTATGTTTCTGCTCTTGAGACCAAAACCAGCCTTTTTTTTTTTTTTTTTTTAAAGCAGTTAACTGGTGGGACAAAAATATCTGAACGTCTCTGTCGTTAAGATGTAAAGTGGCTGCACGCTGGTCAGGTCTAAACATGGTCAAATTAAAGTGTCCTGCGGTTGAGCTTGCTCACAAAAATATCTCCCCAAACAACTGCGGTAAACCTATTATCCACGTTTTTTTTCAGAGTTTGACAGAGAATGTTCCTAAAGCTACATTGTTTACTGGAGCAATCATACATAAGTTGTTTTTAATACATTGCATGCTTGGTAATAACCCTTTTTCATTTTTGTTCTCCTTCCTCCACACGTAGCTAACACCATAAGCGACCCCGTGATCGAGGAGCACTTCCGTCGCAGCCTTGGAAAAAACTACAAAGAAGCAGAGCCTGTGTCCAACTCGGTGTCCATCACAGGTTCAGTGGACGACCACTTTGCCAAGGCACTGGGAGATGCCTGGCTCCAAATCAAGGCCAAGGGCGGGGGTCATCAAACCCCAGAGGCAGATCCATGAAACAGAGAGGAGTAAACACTACAAACACTTACTTTAGTGTTTGTAAACGAGAGTGGAGGTTACCCGCTGTCACTTCTTGCCAAGCATCAACTACCCTTAGCAAAGAACAATGTAAGACATATGGTGCTCACACACACTGTTCCCATGTGGACCTCAAGGTCAGATTTGTACTCTAAAATTGGGCAAAGTCTCTGTTGAATAAGAGAAAATGAATATTGCATAGTTGGGTTGACGTTAGCTGTACAATCATTGATTTTATTTTGAATTGATAATGAGATTCACAAACGGTTGTTAGGAGCTCCTGTTCTGTCGTACCTGCCTTGATAGCCAAAGAAATTTTCCCATCAACCTATAAGCCATAGATCTGGTCTTAATTGTTTTCATTCTAAACCCACACTGCTTTTTGATCTTTATTACTTGAAAAGGACAGCCAGGTCTTATTTGCGCTACTACGTTTCTGGCCTTTTCAGGCAGCAGTAAGTTGGAAGTAATGTGTTTTGAAATTGTGATAATGCATTTAAGACTCTGGTCCCCCCTCTGCTTTCTGAAGACACTACACTAGTTTGTCTTCTTTATGATCCTGAACTGGACTCCACTGTTAACTAAATAATTTTAGTTTCCCGTCTATATGCTCACTGTGGCTGATTACTTAGTAAACTAATATCAATCATAGTAGATGTGTCTAGCTAGAAAGCATGTTTCAAATAGCTGGTTTCTATTACAAACCTTATTCTATACAATATATTTACTCAGAATTTATTTTTTATCTGTAACATTTTAGAAATACTCACTGCTGGTACAGTTGTACTCAATATATTTTTTGTATCTGGTTTTCATTACTATATGTAGGTGTATATCTTAGCATCCATCTACAAATCACAGCCTCTGGCAAGGTTGTCTGAATGCAGTTTAAAAGGCGATATTGCTTTGTTATTCTGTGGAGCTGGATGCTATAGCTTTATGCGTGACTGAATACAGCAAAATCAGACCTTCTGTAGCGCACTATTAGCGGTGGCTTTATTTATTCTGAACATGTCGATTGTTTCATGTTGACTCTTGGCAGAAAACGCAGTGACACCAATCACTTCCAGCCAATTCCAACTTTGATTTGTCCTTAATTCACGAGTAGGCATCAGCATTCCACCATGACTGCCTGACAACACTTATCAGTCACATCGGTTGTGTTTAGCGAGCAGTATGTTTGTCTTTTTATTTTATTTTTTTTAATCAAGGTGACGTCATGGTGTGAGCTGCAAAAACCTTTTTATTATGGGGGAAAAAGGTGTAAGTGATTTGTTTAGTTTTAAATTAATTTCTCACCCTTCTGAAATTCCTTACTTAAAGTAGCATAACCTTATTTGTCAACACTGATTTTAAAATATGGTATTAGAAATTCAGATTTTTTTTTTTGTATGTCAATTAACTGTCTGTGAAAACATACATTTGTATTAATATTCTATAGTTTTGAAATTGTTACATACACTATCCTGTCTTTATATTTTATTTTACGCATAAGACTATCATTGCGCCGCGCGGAATGATCATAGATATTTTGTTTCTATTCAGAGTAGTATACTCGTTTAGCATGGACGCCCATTATCTTCTGGCCATGCTTTTGTTTGTTTTTTAAATCTTTCTAAAGGTTGATTATTTTTCCCACAATTGTCAGATGATGAAGTGCAGGAACACAAACAGTCTTTTGTTCAAAGACTTTCTTCGTACGGTGTCAGAAAGGCGTCTGTACTAACTTGTTTAACGAGTTTGTTTAACTTTCTGTGTGTACCTTTTTAGTGAATTTAGGGATTATTGTGGAATCTGCTTGTTTGACACAAGTAGATTTTTCAGTAATATGTTTGGGGTATTAGTCATTGTTATTTAATTGCTACATTTAGACTACCTGTATCTCAAAGACTGTTTGCAGAAAGGACCTGCTCCAGGTGTCATCCACATAGAAAAAAAAAGAAGAAACACGTTCACTTTTGTCCTTATTTCTCTGGAAGAAAATGCCACTGTTTTGTACTTAATTTCTTCCAAATAAACATACAAATACCTAACGTTTGCATATTTCTTGTCATTATTTTACTCAATAAAATGTTACTTATAACAGCAAATGAGATACTTGTGACTTCCATTTTAGTGGAAGCTCAGCTACAAAGTTGTGGTTGATATGGGTAAATATATATCAATGGGTGTGATGACAAAAACACCACATTTGACAAAATAAACTGCATACTGCATAAATTGAGTGTTTTAAGTGTTAAAACAGGTTATTTCTGAGTTGCCTAGGGAAAGCTATTGCTTATGTCTTAAATGGTGTAATATTAGTGCTTTATTGGTAAATCGTAAAACAACATAGACATCTTTTTGTCGCAGACACTCGAGTCAGTAATGAGGTGGTTACACTGATTAGAGCTCTCCTTATTGAGCCGAACAATCAGGAGTCAGCTCATTCTCTGTTTCTGTTGGACAAGCACCAACGGCTACACAGTTAAGTGGTTTATCAACTAATTAGCCAGACCTCTTTGGCTCAGAGGGACGAGCATTGGACAAATGTCCTTTTCACAGTAGACCTTAGATGTTAAGTGTGATTACACTGTATCTGAATGCTTTCCTAAATCGTCTTTGCTCATGTGGGACGGTGTTTGAATTTGTTCCTGGAGGAGGCTTGTTGTTATGCAGTGTTTTCAGTGTGTTGACACAAGCTTACCACAAACATACATGAGTGGAAGCTGGAAAAACAACAGATGTTTAAAATGCCATTTGCAGGAACAGTTGCTTGTTAACTACATGGATATTTGCAACATAGGTGTTGTGAATCGCTTTCTCTTGTCCCATTGTCTTTG
This sequence comes from Miichthys miiuy, assembly GCA_036365135.1. Taxonomy (NCBI): domain Eukaryota; kingdom Metazoa; phylum Chordata; class Actinopteri; family Sciaenidae; genus Miichthys; species Miichthys miiuy. The sequence goes on along the minus strand of CM071606.1, from coordinate 11,179,009 downwards.
TCCTGAGGTCTTTGTCCTACGTGTACTTATTTGAAGGTTCTCCAATGAAAAATAAAAACAGCTGTATATTTAATGTCTTTCTATTTCTGCTTGGTAGCTCTGTGTGTGTGTGTGTGTGTGTGTGTGATAAATTCTATGGCCGAGTCATCATGTACTCGACAAGCAGCTGACGTCTTTGGCCATCGATGTTGTTTGGTTGATTTGGTGTCATGGTAACAAAAGACTGGGTAATTGTGGCTGGAAAAATCCATTACATTTAAAGTAAGAAAAGGATAGATTGCAATTTGTGACTCAGTGAAGAGGATTTTTTGAATCGGACGTAAGCATCGACCCAGAAAGCACGTAAGCCTCCACATTATTATGATGGAAATGGGATAATATGACTGATAATTCTTGTGAGACTGGGCCCTATTTTGATCAGAGATGTAGCTGTATTCTCTTTCCGAACCAGCAGATGGCGATGGTGAACCACTCTACGAGCACCCCTTGTAATTCTTCAGTCCCTGGGGATCAAACAAAGATATGAGCGTCATCATTCTTGGGAAGATTGATATGGATGCAGCATTTGTTCTGTGTGTTTGTTGCCACTTTGCATGTAAAAAGGGTCCATAGGTAACAAGACTTTGATGCTGAGAGCAATACAATCTATTGTAGATGTTACCTGACATGGCTCCAGATCCCAGACTCTTGCTTGCTTTTTTTTATTGTGCTCATGTATAGGAAACATTGTGTAGTATTAAGCTATAAATTGAATCCTTAAATGTTGAATGAAAAATGTAAATGAGTATACCTCTTCTTTGGTTTGGTTAATTTGAATTTGCTGAGCACCATTCATAATGCAAATCTTTAAACTAGAAAAGAAAGGGCTTTTTTTGTTGTTGTTGTTGCTGCTGTTTCTTGCTCTTACCCCTCGGGCTCAAATCTGCTCAAAAGCCCCTCCATCAGACCACTGCCTCCATGAGATTAGACCCAGGCATTCACCAACCACAATACCCTTGCTTCTGCTGCACCATGCCTTCCAAGGAAGCCTGGTCTTGTGGGATTATGAAGAGGGGATCCACATTTTACTGCTTGCGCAAACCCAATTGCACGCATACAGATATCGGGCCACATTGGCGGCCGACATGGAACTTGTGTCTAAATCAAGATGACACATCAGGGTCACGCCAAATTCGGCTTGGCCCCTTCAGTGTGTGAAGGCCACAAGGAGCATGACATCTGCGCCTGCGATGGAGGACTGGTCTCTCAGTCGCTGCCTCCTGTTATTGCTGTAACAGGATGGACTTTCAGACACGGTCAAGACACACATATGTTCAACACTGTCCTCTCCATTTTGCTCTCTCTCGGTGAGGTTAAAGGAATGAAGCAATGAAAGCAGTTTAACACAGTGCACTCTGGACATGGTGAGCGTGGTTATGATTAATCCAATTGCATAAATGCATGATTTTACGACAGACTAAATTGGCAAAGCGGCCCTTGCAATGTCACACATATCGGCTCACATACACATTGCATACATGTTAGCCTGTACAAATGGCTGATAGAGATCTCAATCTCTGGTTTGCATAATTCCAAATTTGTTGTGCCTGAATAGAACGCGAGGCTGCACCCCTATCTACAGCATCCCCGAGTGCACAACGTCTGGGGAATTTGCATGATTGCCTGTAGATTATTTGAACATTATCTATTCCCCCTCCTCTTTTTCTTATTTCTGTGGCTCTCTTGCTGTGAGGATGCACACACATCCTTGGGCAAAAGAATCTAAAATAGATCATACAAGCGACTGGAGTAGATGCACAGGCACAGGAAGCAGCTCACGGGCAGACTTGAGTCATGCTGGCAAGATCATGCACCCTGAGCTGACAGCCCAACACACCCGATTAGCAAGCACGTCATTTCTAAAATGCAGCCACAGTCTTACTATGGGTCGCAAACACGGGGGGTGAATTATTAAGGTCCAACTCTGATTTACCCATAAATGACTCTTGAATGTTGTGTGGATTGAGCGGAGGGTTGTACGTACTTTAAGAGTGACCTGATGAAGTGTCTTTGGCTTCAGCAATTGTGGCTCATTCATTGTGTCATGTGGACTGCTGGCAATGGCATAACCTTTGTAGAGGGAAGGGAAGACAACACGGTCACTCTGGATAACAGTCTTGCAGTGAACAGAAACAGACCCTGTCAGGCCATCTCAGCATCAGTTTTCAGCCGCACTCCACCATCAACACACTCTAACGTTCGCTCTTTGCCTTTTCCTCACTTCCTCCTTCAATCAGTTAAGACAGCTCCTTCTTGATCAGGCCCTCTTGTGTGGCATGCGTGTTATACTGATTTGGCAGATTCCTATTAATACATTTCTCCTTTACATGCCCCTCTATGTTGCATGCTGTCTCAGCTTTATCCTTGACCTCTTTTGCTGTGAGCATTTGGCCCACCGTACGGCCGTATGGTGCCTGACTGAGCCAGTAATTTCTTAATTTCTTACTGATACAGTTGGCTTCAACTTCATATACTTTTATATATTATTGATTGATTTGTAAATGATTGATTTCAAGGGCCATCTGCTGCACAATAGCATGACTGTGCTGTCGTTTTGTTGTCCCTTCAAGATAATGAATTGCTTCCAATTAGGACATACAAATGATGCCCTAATATTTCTTGTTAGCGAGAGACCATATTTTTCAGATCAGGACCCCGTATAATTATCCACATTTCCTGCCTTAACAACAGGCAGAAAAGGATGTGTATTGAGACAGTGGGTTTTGGGCACTGAGCAGCAGATACATGTTTGAACCATCACTAAAGGGCATTCTCATATCTCATTACGAGGCTTGTTAGGGCCTACATTACAGCTGCTTCACTGAGCAGCCTTAATAAGGAAAGTGACCCAACACCAATATGAGCAGCAATGTTTCTCCTCTCACATTCATCTACTACTGTTTTTCCATGGCCCTATCTATTTCCTCTTGTCTGTCTGCCCCCCCCCTTTTGCCACAGTACCCCACCACAGCGCACCACTACCACCACCACCACCACTACCACTCCCCCCGTGTGTTTGGCAGTCACACAGTCGGCCATGTGTGTGCTGAAGATGTTACATAATGCCCTCCTTTCACTGCACTCCAGATCAAAGAGAACAATCCAGCACAGAAAAAATGCTTCTTGCTGATTTTTCTTCTCTTCCACCATCACATTGTTTTATCAGACTTCAGTACCCGGCAGACTGTACAGTAGACATGCATTATTCGCCGCTTCAGCATTCCTCTTCATGTTGAAAACCAAACAGAGCAAATGGGGGGAATGATCAGAGGTTCACCGTAAAGCAAGAAAAAGAGGCCAACCAGGTTAGACCAGGAAGGCAAGACAAAGATGCTTCAGGCGCAGAGTTCTTACACCTCTTTTTTTTTGATGTACTCTCATTCACATACTTCTCTTCAACTTTAACCCAGGCAGATTAAAAAATATCAAGAAGGTGACGAGCAGAGATTGATTTTAATGAAAGAAAACCGTGTCGCCTTTTGGAAAAGCTATAAAATGTTTCAGTGTAGCTTTAACATTTCATGCATGGGTCCTCTTTTTAGATTAGGAAAAACCCCCGTTTAAAAGAAATGATGCCGTTATGATGAAATCACTATTGTGGACGTGTTTCCTCTCAACATTTTGCAGAATTTTTTTTTTTACTTCCATGTGTGAACAAGCAGCGTTACAGAGTCACCTAATGCGGCTAAATGTCCCACCACACATGCTCACACAAACCCAGGTATTCTGTGTAAACTTAAATTAATATCAAAAGCGAGAATCTAGATTTTTTTTTAAAAAGAACAAAACCCTTTCTCTCTCTACTGAGTGGAAGAAACAGTGACAGAGAGAAAGAGCAAGAGAGCATCAAATGCTGTCAGTGTGGCCGGGCCTGTCCACAGCCTCGTGAGGATTGAAATAATGAGTTGTACGCTGGAGGAACATTTACCTCCGATGCCGAATGTAGGCAGAACATTTTGGGACTGAGGGGTACAAATGACAAAATAAAGAACAGACTAAAAGCTGAGCCTTTAGTGTGCAGTTTTGAGAGAATAGATACTCTGAAGGAAGGGAAAACTTTAGCTGCTGTACAGTGGTGTACAACAATCCAGTAGGATTACAAAATAATATTTAGTGATGTAAGTTATATGTGTAGCATGCACCATTGTCTCTGGACTGTCTAAGTATCTCCACAGTGAACCTCAGCTGATGCAGAAGTATTTGATTCCCTCCAAAGAGCTGGGATCAGCAGCACTCCTTATCTGTGTAAACCCCCCCCTCTCCCAGTGATGGAGAGTGGTTCACTGGTCCGAGGGAGCAGAGCAGCAGGGTTATCTCTGGCCCTCAGCCTGTGGGGAATGTGCAGGTGAACCAGGAATAAAAGCATCTTTAGGGCACAAGCACATGCTTGCAGTAGTGCATACCACATCGTGAGCTGTGGGGCCGCAGCATCAAATGAATTGTGGGGGAATGGGAGAGGGCAAGGCTTCAGAGTGGGTTTGGCGCTCAAACTGTTATCACACCTGACAGTGTCTGGTTTGGGATCCAGTGGTGCACGCGGCATACGTAAGCGGCTGGTCATCTGTAAGGCAGAGTGATAGGGTGTGACGTGTCACACGCCACATTAGGCCCCGCCAGGGGATGTGTTTGACAGACCACAGGAACTTCACTCCAGCACGATGCTTTGCCTCCACTCATATTGTCAGACCTACTTGATAGTTCCAAGTTCACATCTGGGGCTTTATTTATAGAATATCAACTTGAATTTCATCCTTGATTGAGCCGTTATTTATAGGAGCATGATGAGAAAGTGAAATGGGCAGTTACTGATTAACTTGTCAAGGTATTTTATGAGACGCCAAAGAAGATTTATTTCCAAAACTCAAACTTGTATTCATCAAAAGCATTTTTACTGTGTCATAGTTATGTTTGTGGTGTTGTTTCTAATATATGATTCAGGTATTCAATAGTAGGTAGGCAGGTAGCACTCTGCACACATGTACAGTGAGGGTAGAGATATTGTAGAGATAAAACTTCTCTGCTGTCTCTGATACAACCAAAAGAAACACATACAGAAAATGATGCACGACAACTAAATTATTGACTGAACCACAGACAGATTTTACACACATGAAGCTGATATGCTTATTCAACTGTCTGGAGTTGTGACTCATCAGTGAGTGAATTACTGTAAAGTAATGCATGCACTTTCAATTCAGGGTACGTGTCTTTCACTTAAACTGTCGTTTGAATCTGGGATATTAAGTCGACATCCACATATGACACGTCAAATGACATGGGAAAAGAGTTGGGAGCATCTCTACACATCCAGTGACTTGCAGCTAAGAACCAGTGCTTTGACAGACATTCGACATTAGAAGAAGTCTGGAGCACAGAGTACAAATAAAGTTTTAAATATGGTGCAGGAGGTCATTTTCTTCTAATTTATCTTGTATGTCGACACATTAGTTGGGGCACTAAGCTTTTTCATAGTGTTACGGGAATTTTAAAGAAAAACCCTTAAATAAGGAGGACTGGATTCAAAGTATTAAAGTTTAAGCTGAATTTATTGTTCTTGTACAAGAAGGAGTGTTTCACAGTGCAACACACAGAAGGGGTTACAGAGAAAAAGGCTCTCTGTGGAGCACTACCAGTTGGTTCTTAAACAGTCAGTAATGGGCTGTCTTAAAACTCTGCAAATTGTTAACAGATAATTTGCATATATAGCATCTAAAGCTTTTTCCTTTTCCCTTAATCATTAGTCAGCATATCCCCAATCTAAATGTCACCTCTCTGACCTGTCTCTGGCCCTTGTTCTGTCCTGGAATTCCTCTATCTCTACATTAACCTGAACTTTACCTTACCCTGCCAGCCTCAGCAAAACATTAATAAAGTGCCCTCAGGACATGTAATAAATAGGAACAAACACACACACACATCGTATAATTTAAAACATCTGAATAGCAGTGTAATCCTATTTTTTTATAACACATATAACAAATGTAAACCATGTCCACAGTTTGTCTTGAAGCAGCTGTCAAGAAACATAGAGCGCGATCAAATCTGGAAAATCTCTTGAACTGAAGGCTGACTGAAGCAGCATCATCTAACTGATCAAATCGGTGAAGTCGTTGACAAAGAGTCTCGAGTGTTAATGATCAACTGGGCAAGCCATTATTAAGGCCACTCAAGACACTTCCTCTCACCTATAGTGACATTAAGGTTTGAAGCAAAGAGTGTGTTTAACAACTCAAAGTGATCATGCACCAAAAGATTTTGGTGTTCAGTGATGTGGCTCTCCAAATGAGATATGACATATGAGTTAGATTTTTATTATTATTTGCCATTTTTAAAAATGTTTTGTCTGCATATGTGTCTTCAATTTATGCTGAATTTGGGTCCACCGCTCTGTGTGTCTTGGTGACGTAACACCAGTCATTGCACTGTTTGTTCCAATATTTGGCTCTATCTTGACCTCACCGACCCTCGCTGTGTCTCTCAGCCCTGCAGTGTGCAAGCTGCTCCCGGTGCATCTCACCTGTCACTGTTTAGCTCGGGGGAGGGAGAGAGCAGCGCTGAGGTGCCTGAGGATGAGGAAGGACAGACTGGGCAGACCGCTGTGGCCCTGCCTGGTCCGGCTCACTCATCAGTGAGCGCAGTTCCCAAACCTCTCTGACAGATGAGAATAGAAAGCATGCAGCACATCATAGCTATGATTCACTGCAGTCCCAAGACCAAGTGTGCCCTGAAGGCCCTCAGACCTCTTAATCATCATGTGTGCCTGAGTGTGCATATGTGGTTTAAGGAAGCGAGTGAGACAGACAGGGAATGAATGAGCTTGTTTGCATACGACAGTGCTTCTATAAAAGTTTGCTGTGTGTTTTCCGTGTGTCAGAAAGAGTAAACCGCATCTTAACATGCCTTCAAAATCACTCCCAGAGCATAGCACTGTACGCGTCTCATGTGTTTGTCTCAGTTTTCACTTTGTATTTGAGGGAGGAGGGGGTATTTATGCATGTGGGTCGGCTTAAATTTCTGTGTCTTATTCTGCGCAGTCATAATGTGCAGTCAAGGGCATAACTACATGAGTGAAAATGTCATGCAACAGTAGGATGATGCATGCAAAGCACGTGTGGAGGTCACTTGGTCACATTTGCATATAACAATGTGCCAAAAATAATCAAATCCACATTTGTTTGCACACACAGACACAAACACAATGAAACTGATTCTTGCCTTCAGTATATACAAATCATTTTTAAAGCAGTGATACAATTCATTACCAAGGGTGTTTGCTTGGCTTCAATTTGCAGTATTTTTTTTATAATAAAATGACAACAGTTTAGGCTCATGAACTTTCTTAATCACCTGTTCCTCACCTTCCACCTCGCTTTCAGTTTGCAGCTCTAATAAACTGAGGAGACTCAGCCAACATCCTCAGGAGTGAAGTGTTAAGTGTGTGCTGGCATAATCTGACAGAATTTATTTAGAATGCAGGTTTTAACTAAAGCTGTGCCTTGAGCAGCTGCCTGGTCTTGTCTTTACACTTAGCAGTGAGTATTTGTACACATTCACAAACAGTAAATCCATGCACACATGCTCACATTAACACAATCCTTTATGAATGTGTGCATGGATCCATTTTACACAATTGTACTGCGTACATGCATGTAACAAGTACGCAGTGCTTAAAGGTGCAGCATTTCTAGCTGGTAAATTCCAAGATGTTAGCTACAGAATAATAAAACTCAGTGGAAAGCAGAGTATGTTTCTTTCCGTACACAAGCAGGGAAACAAATAACTCTGTTTGATGTCGGCAGAGTTTTTCATTTGTCAGCTATTATCAAAGTCCCACAGCCTAAAGAGGCCCAGGGTAGAACATAGGGCTTGAAACCCTTTGGGCAGGGAATCCAGGAGGAAGCCATTAGAAGAGCTTCGCTGAAGAGCTAGCCCTTCCTCCCACTAGCTTCACATCAGGGCACAAGATCATCCAGAGCACCCACTGTGCGTGACATCTAGGCAGAGTAACATGTCTTGCTCACCATGTGGAATTTCTCCCCTTGGCTTTCATCTGACATGAGCTATTCAGTCCTGTAAATTAGCCTCCTCTGAAAATATTCAATTAATAGAACATATTGGTTTAGATATTCTTTTTTTTTAGGACACTGTGCACACACTTGATGACAAATATATAGTATAATTGAAAATTTGCTTGTTTTTTTCTAATTCTTTTTTTCAGTGTTTCACTTCGCCAGTTCCTTGGCCTAATTTGCATTTAGTGTTTGACCCAGGCAGTAATCTACAATGACTCCCCCATAAGCCTCTGGCACATTGGGGAGATGTTATAAGCTGTGACAAAAGACAAGAAGCGCTACAGCAAACTGAAAGTAGCAGGAGACAGTCTCTTGATTAGCTAAAATTGTCCCCTTTATTTTGACTTTAAATTCACTCCTTCTTACTGATACCATTTAGATTTTTTTTTTTTTTTTGCAATATTCTTTGATGGAAAACGCTTTCCCATTTTTGGATTATACAGATAAGAAATTCAAGCATTAAATATTTACATTAGATACCAGATGGGGCAGACAGGTACAGGTTTCTCCATATGATATTGCAGGTTTATGAGCTGCCAAGATTGGGGAGGCGATGTAATGTAAATTGAAGCCATTTTGAAGGTTCTGGATAATTTCCAGAATTGGGGGATTTGTTAATTCAGACCCATAGAGGTATTCCTACAGCGTGTGTGATAAGCTCTTATGATTTGTGACAGGGTAACCTCTTCGGCTATGCTTCCCGAATCTGATATTTGCATCTGTACAGAAATCGTATGCTCTGCTTGACTCTGAGCATGACTGCCTGAAATAACCGCAATATTTGCTGCGTCACGAGAACGCGTTATCAAACAGCAAAAATCATCGGGAATCCACTATTTCAAATGTCCTAGTGTGCACCCACTAATTTCACAATCTCACCCAGCTGCACTGCACAAACGTATCCTTGACATGTAAGCAGCAGTGCAGTCTGTGTGCATGTGCAAAAAGACACTTTGGTCCCATAAAAATGAACTGGTAAACAAGTTCATTTCAGCAAGGTTCATATTCAGATTGGAAAATGGAGCCCAATTAGCATATATGCAGAGAGGCTTTGCATGCTTGACATCCTCCCAGCCCCTCTGCTGGAAATAGCCATGCACACAACATCCTCTGATTACATTGATATGTAGATTCATGCATCTGCAAAGATTAGTTATTCATTAATGTATTTGCTTTGAATTCTCGGGTGAGTGTACCTCAGACAGACGTCTGGGGCAAACCAAATGCATCAGGAAAAATGTCACAAATGATCACACAAAATCTACATCAAAAATATGCAGGTTCGGTGACCCACAACAACATAAACCCAATAGGCCAAAAATCCTTTGGCACTGGGGTTAAAAACAGAGAAAGTATAAACATAATTATCAGCCTTTTCATCTTCACAGCAGAATTAGTTCTTGCTCTAAGTGGCCTATGAGGATTAATCATTGCAGCCTGTGTGAGTTTATAAGCTGTAGCGTTCTGTCATCCTTTCATAAAAGCATCATGGATCACCAGTTTGCTTCTTCAGTGTCCTCTCTCGCGGCCACACTGTGAGCTCTTTTCAACTTTAAAAATAGGCTCGCGACAGAGAGTGCCAAGAAATGCTAAACACCAAACAATGTCCCCTCGCTCAGATTCTGGCCACAAAATGGAGCTGATATGCTCAGAGACTCTCTATGAAAGAATGAAAAAAAAAATCTCACATTAACTAATGCAATCTATATCAATTAATGTGTACAGAGCTGATGCAAATTTACAGTGTCAGTTTATGGTCAAGGTTATTTATATACTCTTTTATCACTGTGTTACAGAGTCAATCAGCTTCATATCATGCACATTATGAGACAGGAAATGAAAATGTTCCCTTTATTTTCTCGTAGGATCGAATAAGAGGAAACTGTCTAATGAACATTGGCTGACAAAATATAATAAAATGCAGAAAGACTAATCCAAGCTGTTTGGATATCAGCACAAGTTGGCTGCTGTCTGTAAGGTTATCAAAGGAACAGTGTTACACTAAAAGCTGTGACCTGTTAGAGTCAAAGGTTGATGGACTGACACTGATGGACACTGACCACCAGTTTCTGCCACCGAAATTCAAAATTTGTGACCCAATCTGGATGTTATGTGGTAACATGGTCGAAAACAAACAAACAAAATCTTTCTAAATAGTGTGATGCACCATTTTTTTGGTGACACACACACAGTCTGTCACTATGATAAAATATCTGGAGTGAGCTGATATACCTAATCAGGTCACACAATTGATGGGTCACAGAATTCAGCATGACACCAGGATGTCAGCAAATGTTGAGCGAAAAGGGAAAAAAGAAGGAAGTTCAGAAATGGGTCAAATATTTCAACATCCTCTCTGGTATAAAAACAAAAAGCACGTATTTTTCACCCTACCGAAGCTCTTAAACATGGATTGTTTTGTTTCTGTGTTAAAGTATTGGCAATAAAATGTTTAAAAAAGTTCAATCCATCACTGCCGAAGCTGCTGAAAATTGCTGGCCTTAACTGAAGACTAATTGTGTTCTGCTAGATTGCTCACAACTAATCAAGAGCTTTCCTCCTCCTGTCCTCCCCTGCCGAAAATGATGATCTATGGCTCTTGTGTACGGAAGACATCGGTTTGGGTTGTCTCTGTGGTGACTGGTTTTCATAGGTAATGATGCTAAATTACACAACTGGGAATAAAGGAGTCTAGTAAGTCATCCATCAGGGGCTAGTTTGTACGAGCTGCCGTTAGGGACATTATTCAAACCCCAGTCCACTCAAACACATAGCTTTCTGTCCTCTCTCTCTCTATATCTCTCTCTATCTCTATCTCTAGCACACACACACACACACACACACACACACACACAGTTTGCCACGAGCTACTAGAGGGGACATCTCATTCTTTTATCCATGGCGAGTCATTGTGTTGGTGTCAGCTGGTGCCGTCTCTTTTATCACACTGGAAGCTAATGGAAGCAGCAACTGCAGGAGGTGGGGGAGAAGATGCAGACACACACACACACACACACACACACACACACACACACACATAGAAATACACATAGCCATAAGAGGTTGGGGAGATGGGGCGGGTGGGCACGTCAGGCCCTGGGGCAAGAGCTGTTCTGTGGTGATGTTTTTCTTGCCGAGGCCTCTATATCAGCTTGTGTTTTTCACAATACACCCAATAAACCAAAAGGAAGGGCTTCAGATGCTTTTCTCTCATTCTCTTTTGATTTTTTTAATATTTAGTTCCTTTTTTACTCCCATGGTAGAGATGAGCTGGATGTCATCTTCACCCAAAACTACTAAGGAAAGGTTTTGTTTAATTTTACACGTCCCACCTGGCCTCGTTCTAACTAAACAAAACAAAAAAAAAATCATCCAGCTGCACAACACTTCTGTGTCTCATATTCTCCTATATCAATTGAGTGGAAATACTCTACAGATAACAACAGGGTTTATCTACAAGAGGGGGGAACAATAGCCAATTACTACAGGAGGATTCAGCAGCAGCATTCATCTTTTGATAGGATAGTGGGGTTGACCTAATTTCCTGATAACAGTGTTGAAAAAGCGCAGGGCTGTTACTTTAAACACACATGCTATAAGGGACATATGCCAGGCTTGTGTTGTATTTATATTTTCTATAATTCTTTATTTTTTCAGTCTTTTTTCTGTTTGTATAACATAACAATCGTGCTTTATCATGTGACACCATTTAGATACATATCATGTTTATATTATGTTTTACATTAGGCAGTTAGAGACAGTTAAAAATATACAAAACAATATTGTTTTACTAGACATAGTTTCTATTTTTAATATAATCGTCAGTATCTTCATTGTCATCATCATTTCGTATATTTCTGTAAGATATGTGCTTTAGCTTCTGTGATCAAAATATTATTGCAGAAAACAGCAACTCCATTTTTTCAACATTTAGACAATAACTTCCAATGTAATACAGACATTCACAGTTACATGTTTTACACAGTACAGTTTTACAACAAAGTTCCAGAGAAAACTGTGGTAGAGTAACTTTATACAAAATTCACAGGACATGAACTGTAGCCATTTCACATTTTCGCTCAGTTGTTTTGCTTTTCAAAGTAAACATGTTCTGTTCAACCAGATGCCTTTCACAGTAGCTGCCATAGAAGCAAACTAACATTGTCCTAACACGCCATGGCAAAAGTCTGGGGAAATTAAAGCTTTGTGCTTTTCACTAGTAAAGCAAAGACAACATAAACAAAAAGAGAAACAGACCACTTGCTTACTGGCCTGCACTTATACATCTACATATGTATTGCTGAATACATATTGATCAAACTATAATTGATCGTTACACATAAAGAAAAAAGAATGGCTGTACTTAAACACAGAGTTGGTCCAGGTTTTTGTGCTAGCATACAAAGTTGTATTTTGTATTTCTGCCCAGTCATGTAAACAGACTATGGCTTAGATGAAATTGGTGTATTGGCTTAAGGCCTTCTCTGTTCTTTTTCTTCTTTCTTTCTTTCTTTTATTTATTTATTTTTTTGTCAGGAGACATTTCAGAAAATTTTTCACTGATGTTCCTGAGGAAAGCATGCAAAACGTAAACAGGATTGACTGTCAGCATTAAGGGATAGTCGATGTTTGTAAATCACGTTTCTAACCCTGTTCTTTTTTTTCTCTCTCTCTTTTTTTTGTTTTTTTCTTGTTTTGTTTTTTTGTTCTTCTTTGTACCCTGTGCTTTGCCAACCGTAACACTAAATGGCATAGTTTTTGCTTTTGTCTGCCTATTGATTTTGGTCCTCCATCACTACACATATAGTATAAAACATCCTAAAAATAATTCTAAAAATGTTTCGATCACATAAAAGTTTTCCCTTTTTTTTTACTGAAAAAAAAGGAAGGAAAAATAACAGTCTCTCTCACACACAAAATCTTTTGCAACAAATACTGGTTTGCTCCAGAGCTCCTAAACATGAACTTCTTATTGGCATTGTGCTTACTCAGAGCTCCCCGTTTGCCTTGTGGCCTGTAGTTTACCTCACAGAGTGCAACGTTTGGATAAGAGACAACTGTGTGAGGTTTAGTAAACATCCACAATAAAATTGACGCCATCCCTTGCACTCTTCAATGATGTCAATTTTGTTCACTACTTCATCTACTATATTCACACGGTATTTACTTGATTCATGAAGATATTCAACAAATCTCTAATCTATATCTCTATGTTTTTTTCTTTTCTCACAGTATTACACAGTATGTTTACATGTTTTATTCAGATTTATGCTTGTATTTGTGAACACTAACAGTCTTTGATATTGTTTTCAGAATGCAAACCAACAATAAGACATCATTGGCTTGGGATTACAAATGCAGAAAAATTAAACATGGTTTGAAAATCTGTTTTGATCACATATTGCCCCTGGAGGTAGGTGAATCAATTAAAATCTTGGAAGTCCTTTGTAATGTTCTCTTTTGTCTACATGCTCCATGAGGGTTTCTTTGTTGTCTACACGTTGGCCTCGGCATTGGTCAGGTTAGAGGTCGGGCTTGTTGGGTTCGGGGGGTTAACGGGCTCCGTTGGGCTAACTGGGTTGGGTGGTGGGCTGGTTGGGCTAACAGTTGTGATGGTGGGGTTTGCCGGACTTGCCGTGGTGGTGGTGGTGACAGTGGTGGTGATGGTGGTGGTGGGACTAGTTGCCGGATTTACCGGGCTAGCAGCGGTGGCCGGATTTGCTGGGGGAGCAGCCGGGTTAGCGGGGGTCACGGGGCTGGTTGAGTTGACAGGAGTCGGATTGGTGGGGCTGGAAGGGTTTGCGGGAGCTGGGTTGGTAGGACTAGTGGGGTTGGCTGGATTGACAGGGCTGGATAGGTTAGCGGTGTTGGTTTCTGCCTGCTGCTCAGGTCCATTCTCCTGAGGTCGCCTGACAACTGCAGGAGGCTGAAGCATTATCCGAAGTCGCTGTGAAAGAAACACAATTACATGAGAGAAGAGAAGGGTATGTTAGGTTACAGAATAGATCTTAAGCTAAATATCTGGCAACAAACCTGACAAACAATTCACTTCTCACCTCTTTGTAGGTGCCTTTGAGTCCGAGATACATATAGATCATGTATCCTGGTATGAGAACCATGGAGGACAGCGCCATGAGCCAGCCCACTCCCTGACCCCAGCCCGGGAACACATAGTCTCCCATTTTGAGAGGAACCATTTGTATGGCGCTGAACAAGAACACCCCCTGTGGGAGACGTGAGACACTTTATGCATCCTGACACCACTGACTACAGGCAGCACTGTCTGAGCCTGACATGGCTGCAGGCAGGTAATATTGACTTTATTTATTGTTTCATTTTTCATGTCATGACTTTAGTTGTTGTGTTGTATTAGTTCAGAGTACTCACACCGACAATGAGAGGGGTGAACACGACCCAGCACAGCTTCCACCATATACAAGGCTTGTAGCCAATCATCTCCTGGATGTTGTCGTAGAACTTGTTCACACCTGCGAGACAAATGAAGCTATGATCAAAATATTCATATCCAATTTATTTCAATTTGCTGCTGGTGTGCCATGCATGTTGATGAGGACGCTGAGGTGGAACACATGAGTGCTCATGACCTTGAGGCTGAATGGTGTTTGAAGCTCTGCAAATATCTCTGGATAGGTGTGACATATTCTAACCATCATATTTACGCTGACTTTTTTTCCCCCTTCATTTGTTAAATTTACAAGAAAAATACACATTTTTCATGAGAATTTTGTTACTATATTGAAATAAACAGTGACGATACACACCGTAGCACCAGGATATGGAGATGCATTCAAAGAAGACCAAGAACAGCAGACACATCCCACTGGCAGAGTAGTAGTCAAACAGTTTGAACACATAGATTCCACCCTGGTTACAGAAAAATGGTTAAGGGTTATAAAAGGCTCAGAATAACTCACTCTGGTATTGCATTGGGTGCCATTGAGTGAACAAATTAAAATTTAAATAGCTTCTTGCTCACTACATAGATGCATGCATTTTGCATGCCATTATTAGTCAGTGGTAACATAGGCAAACTGCTAGATAGAACCCGCTGTACCTGTGTGATGTTTGAAAGTCCGATCACATAGGACACCAGACAGACAACCGCGATGAAGATCTCCCGTCGACCCCTAAGAACTGTGGGAAACTCATCCACCAGAGCAGTGATGAAGCCTTCGACCGTGCAGAACTGAAGGTAAGAATCACAGAAACAGAATTAAGGCTGAATTTGTGCAATTTTTGATACCGCTTCTTATCATTTGACAATATTTACAGCACATTTATATTCCTATTTTGTAGCATGTAGCATGAATATTTTGCAAAATGTGTTCTTCACAAAGAAGTTTTATTTTCAAAGCTAGACTGACTGATGATTAGAAATGACAGAATTGCAGTGTGCACCAAACCATGGAACAAAAACACTAATGTAATCTTCTGAATGACCAAGCATCCTCTACTTGAAGGCCATTTTGGTAATGGCTCTGTTATGCAAAAGCTCAGTTGCTATGACATTTATAATAGAATTATAATTTCTGTCTTTTACGTTGACGTGCTGGTGATCAGAGCTGCTTGTAAACACTTTTTTTCCTAGTCGCTGTGGCCTTATTCGAACCCAAATATATACAAAAGAAAGAAACCCAGACAGTGAAACCTGCGGGCACATGGAGGTGATAAAGTTGCATTAAAAAGACTTGACAGCAGATGTCAAAGCTCAGCTATATCTGTCCACAAGGAGCAAATTGCACGCCTATCATGCAGAGAGCAGGGGTGAGCTGTATGATATGTACCCGCGTTTTTAAAATATTTAGGTCAGCCCATGAGCAGATCATCTCCAAGCCCCTTACCTGGCTGTCTATCCCCAGCATGAGCAGCATGGAGAAGAACAGAATGGCCCAGAGAGGTGATACAGGCAACTGGGTTACAGCCTCTGGGTAGGCCAGAAAAGCTAATCCAGGACCTGGACAGTAAATAGAAAAAATCACATTTCATCAGGGTTATTCTCATAGTCATTCTGATAGGACTGCAAACACACACATTCTCATAGAAGTGATGACAAAAGCTATGACAGTCTCAATGACAGTGCATCTTTTTTTTTTGTGCAGAGACAGAACTATTACAAAAGAAGGCGATACATGCAATCAGTAGTTACCTGAAGCTGCTACGTCGGCAATGTCTCTCTTTGTCACATGTGCCATGAAGCCGACAATAGAGAAGATTACAAAGCCGGCAAACATGCTGGTACATGAGTTGATGCAGCACACAATGACAGAGTCTCTGGGGAGAGGAAATATAAAATAGGCCTGTTGTCAAAGATTTAAGTTGACTCATTTTTCTTCTTCCCGGTATTAAAACAGTCCACACAGGAGACACAGAGCTGAGAGAATGCATTAGTGCTGTTAATTATTTTTGATCATACAGATGTTGAGCATGACCCACATGATAATTTAATGTTATTTGTTTGAGATATAAATGTAGAAAGATAGATCCATTTGAAACAAGGATACAAAATGAATGCAACTTTACGTAACCGTGTATGTGACCCAGAACTATGGGGCTGCTGGAGAAAACACTCATGTGTTGCAATCATAGCTGGATTTTTTCTTTCCTTGAGCATGCACTCTGACAAAAAGAAACAGCCTTCTCCTTAGACTGTTATTATATTCAAGCCAGCAACTCACATTAATAAGACCCTTTAAGGGCTCTTAATATGGGCACATAATGTAGCAATTTAATTACTGCCATTTACAGCTATTAGATTTTGCCCCGATCTAATAAATTCAACATCATTCTCTGTCTCATAGACTGTCCCTATTCATGAATTATTACCAGTCTTACCTGTAAACATTGTTATTGAAAGGGTTGTAGCTGCCCAGAGCTATAAGTGACCCCAATCCCAATCCATAGGAGAAAAAGATCTGGGTAGCTGCATCAAGCCATACCTGACAAAAAAAAAAAAAAGGAGCACAAGCATTAAGCTGCGTGGGGCCGAGCTCTGCTCACTCAGGCGTGCAGCACATAGGTATGAATCATATGATAATATGCTATTACCTCAGATTCTTTGAGTTTTTCAAAGTCAGGGGTGATATAGAACAGAATCCCCTCTCTAGCTCCAGGTAGAGTCACCCCACGGATGAAGAGAATGAACAGCATGAAGTAGGGGTATGTAGCGGAGAAGTAAACGACCTGTGAAATGTAAGACAGTTATCAGCAGGATGGCACCATTGCATCTTAATTAAATTTATGATACATACAGAATTTCTATGTTTGAAATTCACCCACGAATTCATAAACTGTCATGAGGGTTGTAAAGATTTTCTAGATTTATTTTCTTTGCTCTCTTCCAGACAAAAACAAAAGAGACCAAATATTCAGCAGAGAAATCACTGGAGCTCCACTTTGAATGTCTATGTGCATTCTTTACTCTATGCAAGACATTTGTGAGCAAAATTCTGCAGGGGGATGTTTTTTTTTTTTTTGTGTGACCAAAACAAATTTTATTTGCCACGGTCACGTGATGCACTAGACTTTCGAAATGTAGCACCACGAGGGAGGGAAACTGCTCCAAGTGAAGGGAGAGGACAAAACCTGATTGTAGCGTATGGCTGTTTGTTGCTCCTCCTATCATGAATCCACACTCAGTGTAGACACTGTGTCAGGAGAATTGGAATTAGAGGAGCCACCAAGAGGCAGAGTAGGATTAGTGAACATGAGTGTTTGATGTCTCTTCTTATTTTAAATCTGGACAATGCTGACTGCAATCTAAAAGATTGATGAGGCGATATTAGACTGATTAATATTGCATAGCTGTCACATGCTACTCATTATTGGGAACCAGCATAGCAAAAGAGGTCTTTGGATACCCAAATCTGGCAAACTGTCTTACCTTCCCTGTCCAGCCAACTCCTTTCCAGATACAAAAGTACACAAGGACCCAGGCGATGGCCAGTGTTATTGCCAGTGGCACTCGAAGCTGGCCTGGTTTTTCCAAGCCATCGGTCATTTCATGCATGTTGCGCCTGTAAAGTCGGAGCAAGCAACAAGACGACTATTATACACACAGGGAAATAAGCATGCAGCAGAGGAGGCTGTTATGTATCTCGGGATGCATGCAGGATACTTTAAAGCTCTGCTGTTGTGAAAGCAAGAGAAAGCAGTCAATATCTTACTCCCAAAATTCCACCACTGCACTGGTGAGATTGGTGGTATCTGTAATGGAGTGGTTTGTATAACATTTCTCTGTGTTCCATGGATTGTTACATGAGCTCCATGGAAGTTCCTGTAAAACAGAAATTACAGTGTTTTTATCCTCTTTGACACGTTTAAAGATCTTAAATTTCTTACAGGTACAATTCCTCATGAACTGATATAACAACCTTGACCCTATGCTGTTTTTTTTGTTTTTTTTTGTTTTTATGAATCACGTGAGTACACCTTGTAATACTTACAGTGGTGAAGGAGTTGTACAGGTAGTAAATGGCCCAAGCAATGATTACAATGTAGTAAATATTAAGCCAGAAGGACAGGACAGCTGCTGCAAGGCCCACACCTATCATACAGAAATGAATTAGGCAGTGTAGTAAAACTAACATTGGATATGTGGCCTCCGTAAATTATTTCTTTGAAGACACAATTGTCCAGAAATATTGAGATGCAGACAGTGAGGTGTACCTTTAAACATAGGAGCCAGCTTCCACACACCAAGTCCCCCAATTGAGGTGTATTGACCAAGGGAGGTTTCCAGTAGAAACAAGGGGACTCCAGCAAATATGAGAGTCAAAAAATAGGGAATCAAGAAGGCTCCTGGATGGACAAAAGTAAATCAAGTTATACATTTATTTATTTATTTAAAAAAAAGATCAATCTTAAGCTCAAAACTGCACTGACGCATTACTTAAAATCCACAAGCACAACGTCAATTAGTGTTGCAAATGTGGGTGATATTCATTCTATTCATGTCATCGACACGCTCAACTAGATAAGCTCGACTATGTGCATCGTGGAGCTGAATGGGCCGTGCAGTTTGCTCAAATTAGCTGTGAAAATGATGTTTACCTCCACCGTTTTTTCCACAGAGATAGGGAAATCTCCATACGTTTCCCAGTCCAATTGCATAACCCACACACGACAGGAGAAAATCAAATTTTCCCGCCCATGTTTCTCTATCAGGCAATTCCTTTTTCTGCTTTTCGGGTTTCACGTCCAGTGACTTGGGCTTGTCATTATTAGTGGCCACCTCGTTCAGTTCTGTGACTTGTCCATCCGTTTTGGTGCCGTTCGTCGCCATGTCTCTGGATTTGGCAGAGGTCCTGGCAGTCGGACGGGAGGCTTCAGCACCAGTCCACGTAGACAGCAGCTTCGCGGTTTTTAGACCTAACCTTTGGACCGAATGTCTGGAGATGAAGCCTGTGCACACACGGCTCAGTCAGTCGCCGTTAACCTGGAATCGTGAATAGAGGCAATTTGGTCGGTTTTTTGTTTTTTTTTTTCTCAGGAAGCGCTGGAAAAACGTGGTTACTTGTGAAGCAAATGTGGACACATTTTGCACTACATTCGTTCACTCCTCAGCAGGGACAATAAGACAATATGAATTAAATCCAAACACACACTGTTTAAAGAAATATGCACCCAAATGCGCAGATTAAAGCATCGAATGAACATCTGACTCTGACAAAAAATGTTCACTCATATCAGACTCAACAAACACCAAAAACCATCGATGACAAAGTCATGTTGGACTTGCTCCCATAACTAAAACACGTACGACAGATTGCGCGTAAATTAACAGCAGCCAAAAGCAGATCAGCACACACACACACACACGACAGCCTAAAGTCTGCAATAAAACAACAAAAAAAAAGGGTGAATTAAAATCACTAACATCAACGGGAAAAAAAGAGAAAACTTTAAGACAAATTACAGGATCCAAAACATGCACTTGAAGCGCAAGACGCACCGTAGCAATAGCAAACAGCCTATGAGAATTAAGCATAATGAAGTCCACCAATTACCACCTGCAGATTCTCCTGACAGTTATCCACACACAGAATTGCAAGCAGCAGGGATACAGAGAGGTCTCAAACAAACTGGAACACAAAACGCATAGTGGAGACAAAGGGATGTCCAATGCGTAAAAGCTTTACGCATCAGGCTGCACAAATAGCCACCCGATTCTATCTGATTAATTTACTGCCAAACGCGTTATTAAACGCTGGAGAACGCGTCTCCACATTCGCACCATCCAATGGACAAGCAAACAGCAATCAATTCTGCATTTAATTGGCTATAGCGTGTAGGTGCAGAGCGCATCATGCAGTCATTACATTGATCCCCAGCAACATATTGACAGCCTCATTCACATTTTAATCACACTCACTGTCTCCGCAAAGACAAAAAAAAAACAAAAAAACAACAACAACAGAAAAGGAATCATGCATTTACCAGACTGGTTTGTATGAGGGTTCAAACACGCACAGACAGACGCAAGAATTCAGCACCCAGTTTACTCACAATGAATCTGCCGCCGAGGATACGCTGCCTGCCACAAATCTCGAAACGAGGTATCCGTAGATTCCTCCTGTGGATGAAGTTGTAAACTCCCAATATTTCTTGGAACATAAATAGATTTTACTTCCATTAAAAGACTTAAAGGGACCATGCAGTGTTAGAGGTGTCCAAGCAGGAGCTGTCCAGCGGGGAGCAGTGCTGAAGACCAGGAGGAGGAAGAGGAGGAGGAAGAGGAGGAGGAGGAGGAGGAGGCTGAATCAACACGGGCAGCAGCCGCTTCGCCTTGTGCGACTGTCTAACATCAACAACCAGAGACTCAACTCCCATCTACACAGCCTCAATGTCATCTCAAAGTCGCCCCCCCTCCCTTCTTCCTCCTCTTCATCCTCATCTATAGGCTGCACTGACATCGCACTTGCAGCGTGTTTGTTTTTTTAATATTTCTAATTGTTTTACTCTTCCCCCCCATTTTAATAAATACCAATAATGAGGTATTAACATTATTTTCACCATGACCTCCCTTAGATAGGCGAGCAAGTTTTGTAATTCATAAAAAAACTGACTGAAAATGAACACAATCCCTGTTTCAAAGTGACAGATATTGGTCAGTTTTGGTGCTTCTTAGTCATTAATTCAGGTTGTTTACCCTCAAAACACTTTGAGGATTCAGCTGTTTAAAGCTGAAGATGTCTCTGCGCCCAGCAACACAAAATGTGACCCCCTCCTAAAAAAAAAAAAATCACCCCCTCCCTTCAGTAATAAAATGTATGGTCGAGGTGCAAAATGGAAACATATGGAGGGTAATATAAGCAGCATTATCAGGTCCAAACGCGTATATCTGGACAGTGAGGCCAGTCAGCTGCTGTCTGCAAATCTGGCAAATTGTGATAAAGGGAGCCCGTCAATAAAGGGAGGGAACATTGGCTGGTTGTCTAACTCTGCCTGTAATCGTCCAAAGCCCGACGTCTTCCACAAATGAGGGGATGATATGCGAGGAATAAAGTCGTGGACTATAAGCTGCTAATTAAAAAAAAAAATAGAAAAAAAGAAAGAACATCTTTAAAGATTTGGGGGAGACAAAACCACCGCAGGGATGGTGGAAAGGGGAGCGAATCAGCGAAGAGCGGATCCAGACGCGGATTTTTATTTTCTTCTTTTTCTAAAGAAACCATCTGGAAAGTGAAAGACAATAAAACATTCATCTAAGGAACAGTTCGTCGACTTTAAGAGCAGCCGGTAAGTGACTCACAGTCTGTATAAAGAGGCCCACTTGTTTGATTTACTTGAATATTTAGCACAAGTTTTTTTTTCTTCTTCTTCAGCTCAGCTGTTTTTCTTGCGTGAACAGTGATGTCACTTTGGCTTCTTCTACTTCACCACAACTGTAGGTTTTGTAGTTTTGACTTCATGCTTGTAGTTTTGTTTCCAAACTCACACGTGTTTCTGTCTGTGTATGTAGATGCACTTCTTTTTTAACATCAGTGAGGTGGAGGGAGTGCACACTGACTGTAGTGTAAACTTCTGGCAGGCAGATCAAGAGTATTCACAGACTGAGAGGGCACCAGATGGCAAACCAATGAGGGGTGAACTAACCTACTAAATGATACCACATGAAATACAGCATTTAAAATCCCATCTGGGTTGCCGTCCCTGCGGACATGGAGTGTGAAACATGACACATATTTATACACCTGCTGATGGAGCACACAGGCATGTCCAATAGGCTGGTGACATGTATGCTCAGCCAGCTGACCTCCTAACCCTGCAGCTTTGCTTTGATTCATCTCACTGCCCTTTTCACCAGCAACCTCACAGTCTCTTAATTTCAGTCTGAAAGCGTATATTTTGGCTCCTTGTGAATGCTGTATGTGGTCCATTAGGCTGGGATTACTTGCCCTCTCTTGTAATGGCTTTTAGATTATGTGAGTGAGATTGAGACTTTGGTTGCCCCTCTTTACTGGCCCAGTGGCTGTAAAATCATCTTAATGTTGGGGAGGTGGTATAACACTGAATGTGTCTTGTTGGTTATTTGTCATTTCGTCAGGTTTCTTTGGATAAAATTGTGATTGTTGTATTAAAATCAACCAACTTCACACCAAATATTTCTTCAAATAATGTATTAATACAAAGATATGTTGAGAAATATAATTTAAAATGCAAATTAATACCCAATTTATTAGTTCTTTTAATTAAAAATCACAATAAAAAGACAAAATAGGCCACATAAAATCCAGTATTTTATTTAAAAAAAAAAATGATATAAATAACTTAAATATTAGCTTTCATAAACACATGAGAATTTAGATTTTTGTATGTGGCTCAAGCTGTGTTGAAAATGACAGGCCCTCCATTTTCTCCCTTGACGTGCACTCTTTTGAACAGCCATACCTTGAAATGGTTGTTGTTAACTGCTTGCCAATTCTCTGAGCATTTCTCAGTTTTCACAATGCATTTTCATGGACCCATATTTC
Organism: Miichthys miiuy; assembly: GCA_036365135.1. Taxonomy (NCBI): domain Eukaryota; kingdom Metazoa; phylum Chordata; class Actinopteri; family Sciaenidae; genus Miichthys; species Miichthys miiuy. The sequence continues at coordinate 11,155,905 of CM071606.1, read as the reverse complement.
TCAATACCAGTCTGCAATTTGAGGCCTACAAAAATGAACTGATTAGCATGATGATTAGTCATTAGTATGCTAATCATAAGCAATTCACATATTTTATTCATATTGTCGCAGACTTGTTTTTCTCCTTCTGCTTGAATTGTGTACACATCCCATTTTATTTTTTATTGTAAACATGCAAGTGAGAGTGGTGATTTTTTTTTTTCTTACATGTAGTGCACCTTTAATGTCACCATTTAAACACACAATCATTAAAAAATAACAAATCACTAAAACCAAAACACAAAATAATCACAAACCCCCTATTTTGACAGCGAAGCAACATTCAATATACTATTTAAAATATAGATATGTCTCATTAAGTAATGCCACAAAGAGTTAGCCTGGATGTGCAGCCTCTTTTCTGTTGCTGTCTGCTCTTTGTTTTCGTCAGCCTCTAACCGTGATTGCTGCTGTACATTTTTCTTGACTTGTAAGCACTGAGAGAGTGCACAGAGTACAATACCGCTGTGTGTGTGATGATAGAGAGACTGGCATACATGTTATCCACTGTGGAAGTAAAGCCTAACTCAATAACAGCTCACTCAATATTTCTATATGGAGCATAAATATAATTTGGTCTGCCCTCCCAGGGATGACTGATGAAATTTAACTCTCACCTGCACGTGCTGCACAGAGACACCTGAGACGTTCCCTGCGTGTATACAGCTACATTACTCTGAGATCTCCACACGTGTATAGCCACCAAAGATGCTCAAATCACTTCAAGGCTAGATGCTCTTATTTGTCTGTGCTTTCTTAGTGTAGCGTTTGTTTAGCATGACCTAAATTGCTGTGAAGTAAGTGCCTCAGCAGCTCTGTCTCGCCTCTCTCTTTCTCCCTCCCTACGTCTCTCTCTCTGTGTCTCTTTGTATGCCTTCTTTTCTTTTTCATTCTCTCTCTCTCTCTCTCACACACACACACACACACACACACACACACACACACACACACACACACACATTTACAAACAGGCAAAACAAGCTGAGAGGACAGTTTTTTTCTAAACAACAAATAGCTTTTGCCAGATATTATTTACATGCGTAGTGAAGTATTGTGGGATGTAGGAATCAGTGAGGTGAGCTGGCCAATACTTGGCCGATATTTCATAAATAGTGAGTGAATCATCTATCAAATTTTTACCTTTCTGAAGGGATCAACTATGCAAAGAAGTTAAATCTCACAGCTGCAAGAGACTAGCTCGCTGGGATTCTGATGTAGCATTTGCCACTCATTCAAAAGAAAACGCCGTTTTCCACAAATCCATGTAAATTAGACAGCCACGATTTTAGAGACATTCAGCCTAGTTGCAGGTTTTACATGTCTGGCATCGACACGTCAACATGCACCGAGCAGGGCCGGGGACAGGTACTTGTGTTGATCTGTTGACAGCCCTGTGTGACAGCCAGCACACGGTGTGGATTTAGTAAACATATGACCTCCATGATAACCAGTATGGGGGCACTAAATCGCTTCAAATTTTGTACATGTGTTGCTAGGCAACAGCATAATCGGTCTCCGTCTCTCTCTCTCCCTCCTTATATGGCTCTCTACTGGGATTGCTGTGCTGCTATCATTGAAAATGGTTAATTAACTTCTACAAAAAGTCCATTAATGGTGCAGATTAGGCTTCTGAGGGTTAAAACGCACATCTCGGCTGTACGCAGAAATATACACCAGCATGGAAGAGCCTTTGAAATGAATTATCCTAGAACCATCTGATTGTACTCTAGCAATAACATCTTTAAACGACTGTTATAAACAATATTATCAATACAAATAAAGGTTATGTGGAAAAATTGAACATATTGGGTCCACTGCTGACAAACTCATTTAACAGAGACAATCTGTTATGATTGATTCTCAAAATGAGCAAACAATTTAATACAATTACTGGGCCTGATACAATAGATGCTACCCTGTTAGAGAGAAATATGTGCATAACACAGCATTGTCACACACTAATAATCTAGATTTATGATGCTTGTATGTGTGCAAACACACACACACAAATGTAGGACCTCTATTTTACATTGAATACAGGTATTAAGTCGACATTTGATTCATACTGACCTTTTATTTGATATTTCCTGATCACAACAATGTAAACCAAATTATAAAAAATGTTGAAATTAATATATTTAAAACATATATGTATGTGTAGAGATGTTGGAGTGGATAGGGTGCACACAAAAAAATAGAGAATCATATTTATACAGAAAAGTGTGCAAAGAATTTCAGCAATCATATTTAAGCTCATCTACATACTGTAACTTATATTGTAACATGTTCATAATAACTAAACTGTTCACACAACATAACATAACATCAATATATAGAAATTATATACAGATATACAACGTGTACAGTGAGGCGAATGACAGGAGGGAGATCACTTAGTTACCTTATCGTGTTACCTAAATCAGTTGAGGGCTTAATTAGGTAAAAATTCATAATGTAAGATTTGTTTTAATGCTTTTATTTTTTATTTTATATTTAAGGACATACTGTATCTACCTGATGCCTTCCCTCCACAAATCACTTAAAACAATTCTGGTGACAGTATGACGTGTTTAGTCCAATGGTGTAGAAAAGTGGATGACAATTTTCTACTGTTTGATAAATTGCACATCCCTGATATAATATGAATTCCTGCAAATAAATCACATTTTCACAGAGGTCAACCTCAGCATGGTCACTGAACCTGAGTTCTGGTGCTGCAACCGCTTTTTGTATGATAGTATTTTCTTTCTAGATTTTCTTATCTAGAATAAATTACTTAGATATTGTGTAAAAAAAAAGAAGTGCTTTCAGTGATGACTGTAGATAAGTGTGGATAAAAGCCTGTCCTTAGATGTGGGTGGTTACTGTGTTTGGTATTTCTGTGCTCTTCCATGTGAATTGTTCTATACATCTGCCTGCATGCGTTACCATAGATATGTGAGATGAACTGAATATTTTCTGAATTTCCACCTCTATGTCTGTTGATAAAATGCTTTAACAAAGTGACCAAGTAAATCTCAGCAATACTGGATAATAACTAGAATTATTCTCGAGAATTTAATTGTTTCTGGTTATGTCTTGTTATACTGGCTGTCCTACAATTAAGAGTTGCATTTCAGCTCCTATAAAGATGGCCTAGTCCTCCTCTTTACAAACATGATTACAGAGTCATAGATGGAAAATAAAATAACAGGATTAAAGCAATTTGATTACAAATGAATGACCTACAACAATCAGATGGTAATTTAGGGGGAAATTTTATTAACTATCAGGTGTTATTTGGAGGAAAAATGAACTAAGAGACACTGACATTACGCACAAAAACAATTTGACAGTCATTTGCCACAGTTATAAGGATTACATTCTTAGATTTACTGTCTATTAAACGTGTTTAACATTGCAGTCTGCTGATTTAAAGGCAAAGTAATCCGTACTGTTTAATCTGGAGGTTTTGTGGTGTTGTGGTGGATATTTGGATGACAGAAAAGTTGTCTCCAAACAATCAGAATATCTGGTTATAATTCAAAAACCAACAAGTTAATCCTGAAGGTTTTTGTTTTATTTCTGGCAGCAGGGTTTGCATTAGGCTTATATGTTGCAGTGAACAAGTGGCTCATCAAATATTGTACACCTGAGAAACCACCACGGAAAAGGAGACAGCGGTTTCACTGCGCATAAAACATGTCTGCATCTGGGAAAGTGTGGGGAGTGAAGGGAGACGAAGGGTCCATCATCAGCATCACCAAACAGGAGGGAGCCACGACATGGAGCTCTTTAAATGCAAGCTTTGACAGAAGCCTGCAATCCTTTCTCACCACACTGCCCCTGCTAATCCCCTCCATTCAACCACATCACTATGGAAACTGACTGGATGTCTCACCCTTGCTGCCTAACTTGTGCCATCCAGCCATGTCCGCCATTGACATGGAGGTTGTGCAGTTAAATGCTGCCCGATCAACGTTCCACTACACGCCACATGTCTCTATGCTGTGGCATCATTGGCTATTATTGGCTGCCATATCAATGCAGGACTAGATTAGGTTAATGTGTTTTAAAATCTGGAAGACGGCTCCAGAAGAGACAGTCATCCTAGTATAATCTCAAAGCTTTGCAAGCACTTCAGCCTTTGAAAGAAAAACTTGACTGCGTGGTGGGGAGTTTGAGGTGGATGGAGCCAATTTTCATATTCCTGCGCCTGCTACCTATTTCATTTCTTTGCCTTTCCTCTGGCGAAATTGCAGGAGAATATTTGTCATGGTTTTAAAAGGTTTATCAGCTTCAAAGCTGAGGGAGCTGGTCGTCCAACCCATCAGTGAGACCACGCAATCCTTCCAGCACTGACAAGAATGGGTTAGAGCATGTGGACAAAATTCCCCAGCTAAGCTCCCAATTCAGAGCTTTTACATAAAGCTTGGAGAAGCAAATTTGCATTTGCCGTTGACGTCAGCTATAATCCATCCCAAACCATTTCTTCAACCCCCTCAACATCTTGCAGAGGAGCCATAGTAATTGCTAATTACATTAAAAAAAAGATGGTTGTAATCACTAGCACCATCAGCGTGGTCAGCACTAACACTGATAGCCTGAGATAAGCTGGAATAAGCTGGAGAACAGCGCCTACAAGTAAACACAACCTAAACATAGGCAAGTGAAAATGAAGTCTGTGCTACTTGAGATGATCTTGAGATGTTGAAATAAAGCAGGAAAGCTACTTAATCACACTCACATTTATTTTGTTTGTTGCTGTCATCTTGCATCTTTTCACAAAAATGCCAAAAGCATTCCCGGGACATGAATTACCTGCCTGGATGAGTTTTTGTCCCAAAGCTGATGCACACTGCATGTTGAGCAGTGTCTTTAATTAAATGTTCCTCTGCACTTAAATCCCTACCTTCTGCATTATCTTTTTATTTATTTATTGAACTATAAATCAATTGCCTCGTCTATAGAATGTCAAAAACAAATTTATAGCCATTATTTAATAAGTTTACCACACCAAAGATGAGTCTGCTTATTTTGTCAGGGACTGAACTGACACTGGTATGAAACAGCAGAAAATCCTTGTATTGAAGTGTGTCTTCTCCATTTTTACTGGATTACTTAAAACGATCAATCGATTATTGCAAGTCTATCTAAGATAATAATCTACTTTCAGAACAGACAATAAGCTCTGATGTAAACCAAAAAATATAATTACTTGTCATTGGCATTGCTTGATAGACCAAACACTATCAGGAATCTTATATAAAAGAGTTTTTCGACAAATCCACTGCTTTCATTAAGAGAAATTTAAATATATACGAGTATATGAGGAAATACGTTTATTGTCATGAAAACAAAAAAAGTTTGTTTTATCTGTTAAGTCACTTTCCCAGAACCAATTGGCATGTGCAACACATCAGCAAAAGGTGAACTATAAAATAAATAAATTATGTCCTTGATAAATTATTCATAAGTCATTTGTTCTTACAAATTCACATCTAGCAGTACAACAATCAAATTTAACATTTATGAGGGTGTGTTAGGACCAGCTCATTTGCTGCTGAGACATGCTGTGTTGATTCTGTCTCAGAGGAGAAAATAACATCTGGTCTGACGTGTTTGGCCAACTAAAACATTTTTCAAAAACACATTTGGAACAAATTCATCTTTTTTTTTGTTGCTTCAAGAAAATGTATATGTAAGCACAAGCAGTCCCAGGACAGAGACAGAGACACACAATGTAATGTGGATTTTTTATTTGATTTAGTTAAAAATTTGTAAGGAAGGATGAGGCTCACACATATAACATAAACAAAATATAATGGCAACTGCTTGAGACATTTCTTAAGACAGAGGATTTATGCCCAGGGTGTCTGTAAGGGAAATTAAAGATTGATATAGCAGTGACTAGGAGTCCTGTGCATTAAAACTCATTAAAAGTCAAAAGTATCATCCATGAGAGTGAGCTCTGTGAGGCTACACTTAGGCACAGTGGTCCTTCGAGTTAAATAACGCCAGCATACTCACAATGGCGATGCTACCATGTTGATGTTTAGCATGTATGATATTTACCATGATGATGAACCTAAGGTTTAGCATGCATGCTAACATGTCATTTATTTTGCAGGCATTTGGTCATAAACCAAAGTAGAAGAAGAAGCTTCATTCAAATTTCATATGCAATATATGTCATATGTACAGAATAGATCAACACAGCAAAATTATAATATAGGCAGTCAGGATGGCATAATGATACATAGATTGCAAATATATATGAAGAGAATAGCTCTGATGTCGAGCAAGTTCCAGGTGCCACCAAACAGATAAGACCTGAGCCATACAGCCTCCTCTGCAACGTGGAGACCTGGACAGAAGACAGACTGCACAAACACAAAAGAGGCAAAGCCATTCACACAGATAGGAGAGAGGAAACAAACACACAGGGAGAGAGAGCCAAGAGGTAAGGCTGAATCTCCTGAAGGACAAAGATCCAGATCCAAAACATCTGGAAAGAGGCACCAACAGCCAGGGGAGAGACAGCGGTCCCAGGATGGCTGATGGTCCAGCACAGAGAAGCCTGACTGAAAAGACAGACCAAGGAGGAGAAAATAGAGTAAGAGGTGAGAAGAGAGAGATAAGCACACAGCTTGGACTCTCATATGCTTGTGGGACATCAAACAAACAGAGGGTTACAGAGGTGCAGTGGTTTTCACAGAAAGTTCACAGTTTTTTGTTGGCATGGAGCATAAATACTAGGCTTAACATACACTGAAACTGAGACAAACCCACCAGGAGGATAATGATAGCAGGTACAAAGCCTGAAGTAATCAAAGAATAAACAAATACCTAAAACTGAATGTGAAAAGACATGTTTTAAAGGACTGAACAGAGTCAGACTGTCTAATATCAGCAGGGAAGTTATTCCAGAGGAAGGAGTCACAATAGGAAAAGGCCCAGCAGCCTGCCAACTTCTTTTTAACTCTGACAGAAGCTCTGTATTCTGAAAGCAGAGAGCGTGGGATGGCGTATTTATGTGGTCTAAGAAGATCAGACAGGTAAGAGGAGGCGTGCCCATTTAGAATTCTGATCTGACATGACATAGAGAGTCAATGAAGAGAAGCTAAAACTGATGGAGTATGGTGAAGTTATCTAGTTTTCAATAAAAATCTAGCTGCAGCGTTTTGAACCATTTGAAGATTTTGAATGAAACAAAGTCATGAGTTAAGGGCTATGCATCAGCAATGGATAAAAATCTAGCTATGCTGTGTAGTTGGAAAAAAAAGGCAGTCTTGGTGATTTCTCTGATATACTGAGCAGAAGAGAGGGTATAATCAAACATAATGTAAGGTAACGTAACATTCTTAGCTGCCAAACCTTAAGAAATCACACAGTTGTCAAGAGTTAATGAAGTTTTATCAGAATTTTTTCCACAGCCGACAAGCAGGCCTCTGGTTTTATGGTTTGTGTATGAATTTTAGCTTTACAGGGACATACAGGTTAGCAGTGGTTATTTCCACAACTCGATATAATTTGGCCAGGAGGTGACATATGAATACAGAAAAATAAAGGGCCAAACACAGAGCCCTGAGGTACTCCATATGTCACTTTACACATTTCAGACAGGTCATTGGAAGGTGTCAGAACAAGAAAAGGTGTAGATACAGCTTCAATGACCACCTCTTGTTCTGGAAATTGAAGCTAATGCTGAAGAAACACCAAAAGGCCAGAAGCTAAAGAACAAAATAACTACCTGACTACCTCAGAAATGATAAAGTGGCGAAGAAGTTCTTTCAAAGGAAAACACCTGAGGTGGATGGACACATAGACACATAAACAAGGGGTGTGAGCACCTAAAAGCTGTGAGGAGCTCAACCTGTGAGGAGACCCTAAGGAGAAAGACCCAAAAGAGTTGATAACACCAAAAACCCTCAACTCAGGAAGGGGAGAGAGCTCAAAGAGAAAGTGAAGAATTACAACATATGCCACAAAGAAGGATGAAAGATCATTAGGGGAACAAGAGAACACAGGCAGAGAGCATAGCCAGTGAGGCAGAACTTGAGGCAAGTCAAAGGAATATGAAGGAGTCATAAGGAATATTGCCTGAGGCATACCTACGTAGCAGCAAACCAATTACAGACAAGAACAGCAAACTACTGCAACCCAGAAGAGAGCAGAAGAGCATTTTGAAGAAGTCCTAAACTAAGCCACCACCTTCATAACAGCCACATATTTACCAAAGCCAGGATACCACCACAAATTAAGTGTGACAGACCAACAAAATCAGAAATGAAGGTCACAATCAAGCAACAAACCTGACAAGGCTGCTGGTCCTGACAATATTCCACCTGAAGCCCTTAAAGTATACACAAGTGCTCATAAACAGAAATGCTCTTTGAGAAAATTTGGGAAGAGAAAAATACACCCACATGACCTTGACTTTGTGGATGACTTCATACACATAGAATCAACTAAACTTGGTCTTAAACCAAAGCAAACACACAAGAGATGAAGACCAACACCAAAGCAACCAATCCTATCCTCGTGCATCATACTGCCCTAGAAAGAAGCATTCACAATACATAGGCAGTCCTGCACACCACAGGACGGACAGATCCCAACACAATAAACAGGATCAATAAGGCTAGTCTAGTTTTTAACATGCTTAAGAAGATCTACAGCTTATCTCAATCAACATAAAAAAAATGCATCTTTCCAATGTAAACAGGCGATGCTGTATGGAGTCATGGAAAACAACAAAACAAGGCTGCATTCATTCATTAACATCTGCCTCAGGAGAATACTAAACATCTGGTGAAGGGACAAAATAAGCAACATGGACCTGTGGAACAGAACAAACCAGGATCCTGTTGACCTACTAATTTGAAGGAGAAAGTGAAGTTGGATCGGACAAACCTTTAGAAATCCTGCCACAAACATCACCTGCCAAGCTCAGAAATGGAAACACCAAGGAACAAGGAAAATGGGTCACCTCAGGAACAGCTGGGAAAGAGGGGCTCTGTAAAGGGGCTGAACTGGGGGGGGGGTCTCTAGAGAACAGCCAAAACTGAGTGAAGTGGAGGGCATTTTGTCAATGGCCTATGCTCTCTAGAGGACCAAAGTGCTTAAGTCAAGTAAGTCATCACTATGGTAAATCCACTGTGTTCTTTTAGATGAGTATTAACTATGCAAGAGCCAAGCCAAATTGATTTTTTCTGACGGTCTACAAGTGAAATCCAACATCCCTACTTCATCGACTTCTTTGACTTTTCAATGAGAAATGCCACTTACATTACATGAGGCCCTGCCTCAAGGGCCGCCTGACCCCTTGGGTCTCTGGGTTCAGTGATCCATTCATTACCATGAGGCTGCTAGAACTACATAAAATTTGAGTTATTAACTCATTACACGGGCAGTGTTTAAATACACTGGCATATTTCTTCCACGTGTGCGTACAGTGGATTGTTGGTTGGTGCATTTTGAGGCTCATAGAGCAAAAATATGAAGAAATAGACTGTGCTTATTAGGAGATCTATCTATCTAGATCTTTATGTATGATATATTAAAACTTCCCTCGCTCCTGTGGATTTGCAACTGTCCAATAATGGACAAAAAATAAATATGTGAAAATATACAGTTATGAGAAAGCCATTATTGTTACTTTGCAAATCATGTTTAAAACAAGATATCATTGATGCAACACATCGTAGCAATTTGGCAACAATTATCAATTCAGAAGAGTTAGTATGAAACAGTCTAGTTTAAACAGTTAAATTGTTGACATATCAGATGCACTGATGTAATTCTTGTCCATCACCAGACATGCTAGCTGCTTATTTTTTTTAATCTGACATAATAGAGTGCTATGAACTTTGAATACAAGTCCCAAACTAGTTAGATTTATCACCCCTCAGTCTCCAAACTTACCAGTTTTGATTGAGTGCTTTGGCAGCTAGCTGTATCTAACTTATTTCCTTCATGATCTCCCATGTCTCCCTACGGCACAGTAAACTGTACAAAGTAAACCAGTGGTGTACTGGAGAATAGATTTAAAGTTGCCCAATTAATCAGTGTGATGAGTGTTTTAGTACATGGGCAGATATTCCATTAGGGTGTTTTCCACCAGGGGCATTAAAGAGTTTCAGGGTTTTTGTACAGCATCTATTTTTTTTCTTCACCTTAAAGCACCCACTAGTGAGATTTGTTTGTCCTTCCAACACTATACCTTATATTTAACTGTTCTTAATCTATTTTTGAACATCCTTCAGGTTCTGTGCTTCTTTACTTGTAAATTGCATCTTGTTTTGTTGTTGTTGTTGATCTACTTTTCTGTCTCCTTATGCATAACATTTGTGGTCTCCATCAGAGCAGAAGAGTTTTTGTGCCTTTTCACAAAAGTACAAATGCATTATCACTAACAGGTTGAAAGATTTAAGTACACAGGATAAAGACCACACAGCCATTTTAGGACAGAGAGACACACATTCACAGTAGAGGTTCAGTTGCGCTAAAAACTGCCCTTTTTAATCGAGTACATTTTCTTTCCTGTTCTTTCCTGTATGTAGCTAGTGACTGAGCTAAATGATGCTATTTAACCTTTTGCACTGCGTTGGGATGAAGAACATGGATCACAATTTGTTTTATGAGAGGCTGTGGAGCCGTGTTAATACGCCGCTGTCACTGTCAGACATGACATGCATGAAGACAAACCCAGAGGTTGTGAGTGTGTGCCACATGCCTGATGGCATGTGTGTTGGTATATGTATATCCGTATCTAGAGATAGCAAATGAGCTTGTGTAACAAACTCAATGTGTATATGTGTGTGTGTATGGATGCTTGTTGTATGTTCTGTTGTGTGTGTGTGTGTGGGAAAGTTCATTGCATGTACGCGCAAATTGATGCACACACCTCCAATGTATCCATCTCCTAAATTGGGACAGATGCATGAGCAAGAGATGAAATTACTTAATTTAGTTGTTGGCAATGGCATCAGGAAACATTGACCTTTCGTTGGTTCCTTGAGGCCACGAAGTGAGTCACATGACAGCCGGATATTTACAGTGCCTGTCACTGGCCTTGTCAAATCACAGCACACTTCACTGAAGCCTAGTAGGCCCTAGGCTGGGCTTCAGCTACACAGACAGATGCAAAGGTGTTTTTGTTTTTTTTCGCCTCTTTTAGCTTGAGTGTACCGCAACCCTGAATAACACTGAAGAATACGAGGGCATTAGGGGACGTGCATATATGTTAATGTGTGTTTGTGACTGCTTTTGTGAGCACATAATAGCAGAAGAAAGAGCGAGACATACAAAGGGAGACACAGACTGTCTGCAGGACCATGAATTTCAGGCCAATTTATCTTATGAATGAGTCTCTGGAGGGCATTCATCCCCAGACAGTTCCATGAATTGTATAACAAATAAAACTGTACTTCTGGACCCACATCTCACAGAGGACAAAGCAGGAACTGTCCAAACTTCCAATCAGAAGTTGTTGTTTTTTTTTCAAGTTGAGATTAAACACTGCATGAAATGATAAAATTAGTTTCTGCTGGAGTCCAATGCTCTTCATCACAAATCTTTAAAGTCTTTAAATTTAGATCTTCTGTTGTAGCAGGTCTCACACTCTGACATGCCTCTACTTGCTACCAAGGCGTAACTAGTTGGTAACCCCCAAATGGCAGTATTAAGGAATGTAAAAGCAATAAAAAGGGCAGCTTCATTTTAATTTCCTTTTCTAGCAAAGGTGTCAGAATAGTCGAAACCAAAATAGAATTGATAATTTCACTAGGGTGGGACACTTTCTTCTTTTGCATTTCCCCATTTCATGGCATAGACTGATTACATTGCTGTATTGCGTCATAGAATCTCACCTGGCGCAGCTTCAATGCTGACAGTCTGTTCAAGACTCAGGCAGTATCCCAGTTACAGAGCCATTTCAAAACATTTTCTCTTGGACACAACACACAGAGTACAGATCAGCACTGGCCAATAACAAATACCAGGACAAAAATACAGCACCTAGCACATGAGAACAAGAGTCTACAGCCCGTGCTAGGTGCTTTGTGAGGCAGGCTAACACGCTTACTCACATGCTGATGCTAAGCAAGTATCGTCTTTACCATGTTCACCATTTAGTTTTGCATGCCAGTATGCTGACGATGAACTGAAATGTTGACCTCGTGATGTTGCTACATGAAGATCACCAAAAACTAATTAGAGAACATGAATGTCTGAACCAAATTTCGCCACAATTTATACAATACATATGGAGATATTTAACATTTCACAAATATCATCTGTCATATATAATATGGGCTACTGGTAGCACAAGAAGAAGAAGTACTAAATCCTTGAAATCCTTCCAAAGGTTTTTGAGACAGACTAAACGACAAAAAAATGTCTTTGTCCTGTCTATTGTAATGCATTACATCAAATAACTTGCCATGAATTCTTCATAACTATGGATGTACCATTGATGTTGGTGATGATTTTCATATTTTTGAATGAATATTTTTCAATCTTTTCTTTGAGATACTATTTTTTAAAATATATTTAATGGTAAAACACAATTTACTGTTAGACAACAGCTAGCTCCAGACTCCTAGTGCAGAAATGTGGTACTTCAGCTTTGATTCAGCTCAGAAAGGCAACTGACAATCTAAAAATGGGATGATAGAGGTTGGAAGAGTACATTTTGTGACCTGCTTTCTCTCAATAGAGCTAACTTTTTTAAATGTAGTAGTGCTGAAATGATACCGCTGTTCATTTGACTTAGGAATGTCTGAAACATTGTCACAAACCCTGAGGGCCCGCAGATTCCATTTCAGAGAGCTGCTATTTGAGGGGAAGAGGAGAAGGCAGAGACACTGACAAATCCAAAATGGATGTTTGTGCACGCACAGAGAATTTTGACAAAGACAAGCGACTCTTGTCATGGGCTACATTTTGTAATGGCTTAAAAATACATCTCAATCTGCAAAAATAAAGACATTGGTCAAATTTTGCAGAGTAACGTTGTGGGTATATTCATTTTTGCTAATAGCTGCATTAATACAATTTCTGACCACAGGACAGTGATGCTCTGAACTGGCTGCTGCTGCTGCTGCTGTGACACACTGTGTACCTCAGTTTATATAAATGATCCAAAATCTTTAACATAACACTGTGGACATGTGCAGAAGGATGGTTAACAGTAACTTGCACAGCATTCATTACTGAGCCAATATAGAAGAACTTTAAAAGGATTGTTCTTGATTCTCTTGACCACTATTTATTTTCCACATTGCCACTGCAAAGCTTGTTCGATGATAAATCTCAAGACAGAATCTTGACTGCTCTTTCGCTGCCACATACAAGAAACACATTTTCTCTCTTGCTTGAAGGAAATTTCATCTGTCATATATCTGAGAGGAAATCTTTTCTTGGTGTCTCATGCACTATTATAGAGGTCGGAGGAGAAAGGGGGGAGGTGGGTTTGGGTAGAAAGGATGGTAGGCGACTTGGTGGTCCAGTGGACTGGAAAACGCTGCCCCCTGGCAGAGAGTTAGTGCGTGGCTCTATCTGCACTGGAGCTAATGTGGCCACTGCCTCATTAGAGCTCTGATGTAAAGAACACTGTGTAATGCCAAGCGCCACGGCGCAAAGAGTTTGAAAGAGGAGCCACTTGAACGCACTGAAGCAAACTGAAGACTACCCTGTCCCTCATCTCCAAAGACAAATCCCTCAATTTGGGTTAGACATTGTCACTGATCAGAGATTGGGCTCCTCTAATAAAGCACTCACTGGACAGGAAGAGATGCTTTCATGGTGAAAAACGCTGTGTATCATTCAGTCACATGCAGAGCATTCACAGCCTGCCACAACAAGAGCTGCTGACAGGTTGGTCATCAATGAAAGGAGGCAGAGAGAGAGAAATGGGTAGAAATAGATGAAGGGAGGAAAGAATAGAGAGAAAGAAAGAAAGAAAGAAAGAAAGAAAGAAAGAAAGAAAGAAAGAAAGAAAGAAAGAAAGAAAGAAAGAGAGGCTGACAGGCTCAGCTCCCCTCCTCCTCTCGGCAATCAAGGAGGTGAGGACACAGAGGGGAGGAGGAGGAGAGAGCGTAGGACCTATGCTTCCAGCTCAGCTGCACGTCAACCCAATCATTATATCACACAAGTATTTAAATTGACATGATGTATGCTGTGTATAGTAGATCTTCACAAATGCAGTCCAGCTGATTCAGTACTGCCAGCATGAGATGTTACGCCTCTGGCATGTTGACATATTGCACACTTGGAATCTATAATGTTTTCTGCAGGAAAAAAATTTTTGGTTGATGATGGAAATTCAGCAATTTAAATAACAAGTCAGTCACACAACTATTGTCATGTAAAGTAGGACTCATAAGCACATGTGCATGCTTGTGCAACTTCAAAACATTTCACATAACCTGGTTAAATGCAAGTATGAAAGAATTCATGGCAGTGTATTCTAGTATTCAGCCTGAGACATGAAATGTTATTTGGACGTTTGGACTTTAGTTCATTTGCATGAAAGGTTCCAGAGCACATGAACAAACCAGCGTTAACCCTAAATGTGACCCCCCCCCCCATATCTGTATACAATTTTAATGTGCCCACGTATGCATAGAAAAAGCAAAGAATAGAAAATAATGCAGTCACTCCGAGGACAAAATGTGGTGGCAGGGAGGCAGAGAGGGAGGTGGAGGGGGAAATAGCCCCGCTCATCTCCTCTCATTTTCTGCCCGCTTCTACCCAGCAGAGTTTCTATGGCAACCCCTCAAAAAGCGGTGTGCGGTGAATTGTGGATTTGAGATGCGCTGTCTGATTGCGCTGTGTGGAGGAGATGGCTGGCTCTTTCGTCAGCACTCCTCTGTAAGAGGAAATTGGTGGAGAGCTCCAATGAAACAGCACTCCATATGCTTTCTTTGATGTGTGTGCCAGTCTTTGGTACTACAGCATGTGTGTGTGTGTGTGTGTGGGGTGTGTGTGTGTGTGTGTGTGTGTGTGCGTGTGTGCGTGCACGTGTGCGCACACTCAAGAAAGCTTTACATTAGAATCTAGTGCCCCCTGCAGAGATGCTCGTCACTCCTGGCACCCACCAGACTGCACTCAGCTCTCCAAATGAATCCGTCTGGCTGACCATGTAGACTCATCAGTATGCTTTGGGTTTCAGCTGATGGATTCGGCGCCACTGATGACGATTCATTTCTGTTCTGAATTCCAACAGCAATGAACAATGCAGTGCTGTGTGTTTTGATTCTGAAATTCTGACGGATGGCTGAGAAAAAAAAAAAAAAAACCCAGCACAAAATCTAATTTTGCCTCATGCCCCCTCCCATTACCTCCCCTCCCCACCTCATCGCCTGTCTATTTCCACGGAGAAATGGAGCCACCAGTCACCTTTGCATGTGACTGATGTGCACTGATGTGAGGTCTTTGTCAGGAGATCTGTGTCTAAATCTGTGTAAGAGTTGGACATGTATGTTGTTCAGTGTGAGCTCCCTCTCTCTCTCTCTCGCTGAGTGGCTGTATGATGCTTGTAAGCTGTGCCAGTCTCCATTAGCATCCCATTATAAACCAGCATGATCACTCGTCACTTAGAATGCCTGCCACAGCATGCTCTTTGTGTTTGTGCGTGTGTGTGAGAGCATGTGTGTGTGTGTGAAGCACACAGTCAAGTGATTGAGATGGCCTTGTTTCAAAAGAACACGAAAAAAAAAGATTCTGCAAAGTCTTGCACTGTGTACAATTCAATTTAAATGTGTCTGCAAGTGTTTGGTTTGTTTGACCCAGATTTCTCACCTACCCCACTGTTGATAAATTGGATATCCGGAGGCAGCCTTGCGCAACAATTTAATTTAGTTGATATATAGTGAACAGCACCCTCTGCTGACTAAATCTGCGTTGCACATGAAGGCTAAGAACTAAAATCCTCATGAATCATGTAAAGTGGATTTTGCTTGAGTTATGTAGGTTAAACCTGATGTGTATGATTCCAGTATGATTGTGCATGTGATTAAAAATGCAGGTATATTTTGTGTAGTTAAATATGTGGAGACAATAATAGTTTTTTTTTAAATGGTTGTTTCACTCAGATCACAAAAAATCTCTTCAGTCTAATGACATGTTTGGATTTATTTGCGCTGGTTTTGTTTCCGAGATTTCTGCCTTCACACCGAGATAATGGTGGTATAAAATGTGAGTTTTGTTTCTGGTGCTTCACGTCACTGAATTTAATACTCAAAACTGTTTTTCCAACAGTTGTCACGCACTTATTTCTCCAATAGTTCCAGCGGATTCTGTTCATAGTTGGCTAGTAGGATTATCCAGTCAAGGGCATTGTTTCTGGAAAGACAAGTTTCTACTGTTTGTTTTTTTTAATCAATTGTATTGTGGTGGAGAACCTCAAAATCTATGGAAGGAAGTGAGAATGTAATTTTTCATCATTTTTGGTGATTGGATCCTTTAATTTTGCTTCTTTTTTTGTCTCTTTCTCGGCAGATAACAACATGAGAATCCGCTGCCAGCTGTGGCGAATATGATTTGCTTTACCTAATAATCAATTTTCATGGCAGACATTTTAACATGTCATAGCAGTAAAAGCTCAGGTGTAACTAATGACATTAACATGGCCCTGGTGTGGTGCACTGGCATGGCTTACTAGCAGCCTTAAATGGAATGGAACCATCATAGGCGTTATTATTTACCCCTGTATTTTCCTACTATGACAAGTCAAAATGTCTGACATATCACACACACACACACACACACACACACACACACATGCACATACCTGTCTTTATGATCAGGTCTTTCTGAACCACAGTACCACCCCTCACACCTTCCTTTGCTCTCTCCTCCCTTCATGGTCTGCTAGCCGTAGTTTACGTCTGCATCCTAGCCTCCACCCCTCTTACCTCCTCTAACACCCACCCACCCTACAGACACACACACACACACACACACACACACACACACACACACACACACACACACACACACACACACACACACACACAACGTCCTGAGCCCTCTGCGTCTCTGGTCCAGGTCTAAAGGAATGTTGAGTGTCTCTATAGCCCCCTCTCTGGAGATTAGGCTTCACCATGCATGCCCCCCTCCTCATTTCATTCCATTCCAAAGTATGCCCCCTAAGAGCTGCTGCATTTTTATCTGAGCCCGGTGATTGTGACAGATTGGCCAAATGACACACATACACAGACACACATTTGTGGACACACGCTGAGGCACAAACAGAGGGGAGGCTGGTCCTCCCGGGGAGGGACCAGACAGCGCCAGGCTCCAGCTATAAAACCCTGCCTGGATGAGGCCAGTGTCCTGCCCCGAGCTGGACAGTACCTCCTTACTCTGTGCCAGGACGCCGTCAGGACAGGCAGCAGACGAGCCTCCAACATGAACGACATCTACAAGGCAGCGGTATGTCCTCTCACGTCTCATACAGCTGAAAGTGTGCAGTTGGCTTCCTCAGATGAAGTGATTTTAGTTTGTTGGATGCTCACCAAAAATCTGTGTGGACTAAATCTGGTATGAGAATGAGGTTGTTTTTGGATCACAAACCATAATCCCTAACATTTATTATTAGTTTGTGACATATGATCAGTGATTAACAATGTAGTGTATTGTAATGTAATTACAAAGACTGTCATTTTATTTGGTCCTATTTGAGTGGCCGTTACATGAAATATTCTGGTTTGTCGTATTAAAAAGTCCCCCATCAGTTTGTTCATCTGGCATTACTTGAATGGTTGACAAATCCCTGTTGATGCAGCTCGCGCAACACATTGCCTCCATTACCAGCTGATGTCAAAAGATCCTTGACACCATATACGTCTCTAGATTCTCTCCTACCTCAGCCCTATCAGAGCTGATAGGAGTCACTCAGGAGGTCATTGACAGGACAGGTCCCTGGTCCACACTCTGCTGCTTCATCCATGACTTCAAATGGAACAGTCCCACTTCACGTGGCTAATTTTGGCCAGTTGCTCAGACGCTTCTGCGTCCGTGGTCCTCTGGTGCCAGAGGAGGGCTTCAGGTTTAGATAAACCCCCCACGACCAAATTCCAGCATTATCTGTGAGCCAGAGAGCTGTGTCTGTCTATCCACCTCCACCCGGGTTGGTCAGCCGGCTGTCCCGTCCACTCACATCCCAAGTGGGCAGTGCAACTGAGACAGCAAAAGCACACAGGAATGTACATTACATGTGTTTGTTTAGGTGGATTTTTTCATATATCATCACCAGTGTGTGTGTGTGTGTGTGTGTTTATGAGTGTGTCTGCATGTGTGTGTTTAATTTATAGTGGACGACAGACAATAACTCTTACATAAGCAGCTGTCTCCCTCTCTCATTCGTGGTAGCTTTTCCAGGATTACTGTTCCATTGTTGGTCCAGATCCACAGCTATGCTAATTTAAAGCACTGTGTATTGTGTCCTTTATCTGTGGTTCCTGATCCTCCTGTCTGTTTATTTTTAACTCCTCCTCTTATTGGTTCTCACATATGATATATAGGTTCTGTGTTTTGTCAAGGATGGCCGAGTGTGTGGGACCAAAGTATTACCTTTGTTGACATATAAGTTATCAAAACAAATAGAAATAATTTATTTCACAGGCTGAATTCACACTTTGTACTTGTACAGCATCTCCATAAGTGAAACACTTCTTGAACAGATATGGCTTTTTGGAGCAATGGTTGAGTAGGAGTAGCATACGTATTTAAATAGACAGTAATAGACTGTCCATATTGATACAGAGAATACAACCAAGCATCCAAAGCATTAACTATTAAAACGTTTTTTTCCTCTTGCAGGTTGAGCAGCTGACAGACGAACAGAAAAATGGTGTGTACATTAAAAACTCTTTAAAGTTTTCAAATATTAACTCGTTATATTATGATCAGCGCATGATATTGCAACGTTGTTGCAAAAGTGTGACTCCCCTTGTCCAAGGCCATAAGACATTTGTTGGTGATATAAGAGTTGTTCCTTTGCCCCGCGTGCTGCTTGTGGTGTCGCAGAGTTCAAGGCCGCCTTTGACATCTTCGTACAAGATGCGGAGGACGGCTGCATCAGCACCAAGGAGCTGGGGAAGGTGATGAGGATGCTGGGCCAGAACCCCACACCAGAGGAGCTGCAGGAGATGATTGACGAGGTGGATGAAGACGGTAAATCAAAAACACTGCTGCGACACAGTACAACAAACTCAATGATTGCTTGATTGATTGCTGACCTCTTCGCCTCCACGGAGCAGGTGGCAGGTCTATCACTGCACAATCATAGCGAGAGACAAGTGCATTTCAAACCCTTTGAACTTAATGTCAAATGGTACTCAGGGATCTTACATACATCAAGATGTGTCAGGATGAATTAAAGGGAAATGTGCATCAGATGATGCACATTTTGATGATGATGATAACATCATCTTGAATTTTCTATGAAATCTAGTGAAGAAATAAAATATTTGTTTCATAAAGCATCAATGTATGTGGCCCTTTGTAATAAACATAATTTAAATTTAGGTATTGCCTTTGTATTAAAAGAACTGATGAGCCATTGCAGATTTCAATTCTGTTCTGATACATTACATTCAGATATTGGGTTTTAGGAGAACACTGGAGTTCTGGTGGTTGAATAAAATAAACATCTGTCCAGTGTGGACTGTAAGGATGTGATGCTATACATTGCATGTGTGTGTATGTGTGCAGGGAGCGGCACGGTGGACTTTGACGAGTTCCTGGTCATGATGGTGCGGTGCATGAAAGACGACAGCAAAGGGAAGACAGAGGAAGAACTGGCAGAGCTGTTCCGCATGTTTGACAAGTGAGTTTCATGTTTAATCCCTGTTTCTTCCCATTGAATTATGAGAGCAGAATAATCTTGTGACAAAAGAAAAGACACTGAACTTGACAAAATATCTACAACAAGGGGACGCTTTCATTTCTAAAATCACTTCAGACTTGTAATCAGATTGCTCTTCATAGTGTGACTCCTGCAAAGTATGCTCCCTGTGCACAATTATGTGTACTGACAAAATGCCAAGTAGCTCTGCAGAGTACAGAATGTAGTTTCCTCCATAATCCTTTTTGACAGCACAGAATATTTCAAACACCCACTCCATGTAAGCCAGACACCTCATCTGAACATCAAAGAACAAACTTGCCATACTTTTCTTTTTCTCGCCGAGATGGTTCTCAAATACTTAAGTGAAGGATATGATCAGTCACATGTCACACACAAACACGCCACCTCCTCCACTGCCATCTGTGAAGCTTTACTTAGGTTTGTTTTGTGCATTAATCTGCATTTACCTTTTAATTGCGCAGGAATGCAGATGGTTACATTGACCTGGATGAGCTGAAAAGGATGCTGGACTCTACAGGAGAGGCAATTACCGAAGATGACATTGAGGAGCTGATGAAAGATGGGGACAAGAACAACGACGGCAAAATTGACTATGATGGTGAGGAGTTTGAACTGTGTTAAACTGACAGAAGAGACACCTCGAGACGCTCGTTTCATTCATTATTCGATCCTTAAAAATACACATCAAATAAATAATTTGCTAAATTAAGACATCTTGAAGTTTCATAGCAGTTTGTTTCGGGCTGTACTAACTATGTCTCTCTTAATTTCACAGAGTTCTTGGAGTTCATGAAAGGAGTGGAGTAATCGTGAACAAGAGAAGATCCAGAGTGTTATTTTTGTATTTCTCTGTGACTCCATGGTCATCTGTGGAAAACTGGAAGCCGACTTGGATGCCGTTGATAGAAACAGTGGAACGACTTTGCAAGATTCGATCGAATACCGTAGCGGAACCTTTCTGTATTTTTCTACCATCTCTTGCATTGTTGTAAATACAGTTTGTAACTACTTTTGGTGCCCATGTCTTCTGAATTTGTGTAAATGTATCCAAATTACTTATATTTTCTATAGAGCCCATAAAATATACCAGTTTGGCTGCTTGATATCAACTTTGTATTTGTTTCTGACTAAATCTGAAGAGCCACAGACAGTTTACAAATCTTACTGGGAGGCTGACATTGTTTAGCTGGGCAGAAAATGTATGTGTGCACAAAGCAGAACATATCCATGAGTCAACACACCAGGCTCTGGTTGACTAATCATACTTTTATGTACTGGATCCAGTCTGCATACTGTACGTGTTCTCATGTGCACATTGGATACATATCTGTATGTTTAAGATACCCTCAGGACTTTTTATTCCCCTCTCATGCCCCTTGAACGCCTTCATATTTCTACATGAAAAGTCTGCTTGGAATGTAATAAACAAGATGCATTTGTCAGAGCAGCTGTCAGTTCATCATTTTGTTTGAATAATCTCATTTCAGTTTTGTCACTTTAAAATTAAAGTTTTTTTTTTTTTAAATCATTATTTGTGGAAACTCTGACATCAGTGTATCTCAATAGTTTGGGCTTCATAACGCTGAGACTAAATCGGCTATTGTTACTGAGAAGCAAACAGTACTTATTTTAGGTTCTCATTCCTGATTTGCCTTGCTGGTCTTTGGATTTTACAAGCTGATCACATGCTTGCCTCTTTTTCCTTCCCTGTTGTTCACATCACATAAATAAGCAAGCAAAGGTGGCCTGAAATACTACCGCAGTAATATCAAAACAAGATACGTCAGCGTGAAAGTGTGCTGTCTACCCTAAATTTTGATTTATCCGTGTAATTTGTGTTCCATAGTGGCTCTTGTCTGCGGCATGTAAACTATTCACATGGTTTCCGTGTAAGTATCTAGTTACACAGTCTATTGAGACAGGAGCTATTTATGTCTAATCATGTTAGTGCCCATGTTAGGGGATCTGGATTGACCGACACCAGTTGACAATCAGATGCCTTTGTCCATATAAAGAATGCTATTCATCTACAAAGAGATAACAGTTCTATTGTTAAAACAGCTTTAATTATGACATACGTGTTAGTACACTGAAATATCCGGATGATTAGAGCAGAAACATTCATTTCATTCCAACAAGCGCTTAATTCAACAGTAAATATATATATAAATATATATATATATATATATTCTCTGTCAGTGATTTTATATTTTCTAGCGCTATATTTAGAGGGATTCCTCACCAAAACAGTGCAAAAAACATATTCATAAAATCCTGAATATATCTACTGGTTGTATAAAACATTATTTCCAGGTAAACAGGCTGCAGTTTTAGTACCTGAGGAGTCATGCAGTTAACTCTGTGGCCACTTGATGTCAGCAGGAAAACACATTTTGTTGGCATCTGTTTGTTTGGCTCAGTTACAGCAACATGAAGATAAGGAGATTTCATGGCACAGCTACACTCTTTCCAAAGACAGATGATACTATGAAAAGACATAGAAATATCCAGTCAGGATAAAAAGGGGTTGATTATTTTAAGTATATTATGTATACAACACATACACAAATATATTTGTGTTCAAGGTGATCAAAATGCTGTTTGATAAATAAACACAAAAACACCATTACATCATTATATATGAAAAAAGAATTTCATTCTGATTGTCTGACTGAATGATAGGATGACGATTTATTTCCATCCATTTCCAAAATGAACATGCTGTTGAAAGCACCCACCATCTTAAAATCTGGAAACAGATCTTTTCTATAGTTTCGTTTTGTGAAATGGGATCGGCTGTGTTTTGTGTGAGCAGGTGACGTCAGTGGCCTGACTGATGACAACATCCAAAGGCCTCCCCACCTCCTTCCATCTCTCTCTCTCTCCCTCTCTGTTTCCCCGAGGGTCCTGTTAGGTCCATTCAGTTCAAATAGTCTGTGTTACCTATGGGATTTTAAATCCCCATCAATAGCACTGTTCTACCAAACAGTCTGACAAATATAACACGCTACATCAATTGCACAGTCCAGCTGCACTGACCAAAAACACTGCATTGAGATCAAGCGCTAATATGAGGTGAAAAGATGTCATGTTGTGTTTTTTTTTTTTTTTCATCACACAGATTGCACAGCTCTGCTGCCAAACTTCTTTATAAGCTCTATAAGCTGCCGTCTGCAGCATGGAACAGGATGGGTAGTGCTCTCCCTGCCATCAATGGGAGGCTGGGCAGCAGCAGAGCAGAGTGTGTGAATGAAATCTGGGGTGTGGCGCACTAGCAGCAAGTTGGGTGGAGAAGTGACGCAGTTACGCAAGACAGGCCTGATGAGTCATGCCTGCTGTTATTAACACACACTGCGGTTATGAGCCACCTTTGGTTATGTGGATTTCAGGGACACATAAGCCACCATAAGACCTGTTTCCTTATTGTGAATAAGATACACACCCCTGTAACACTGACCTTTGAAAGTGACTGAGATAGAGGGGATTTATAAAGGTCAATATTATGTAACTGATTTCATTCATCTTTATTCTAGCAGTGTGTGTGTGTGTGTGTGTGTGTGTGTGTGTGTGTGTGTGTGTGTGTGTGTGTGTGTGTGTGTGTGTATGTGTGTGTGTGTATGTGTGTGTGCTGGGTAAAATGGGTTATTCCATTGGCTAAGAGTGAGTCAGGCGGATGTGGAGCTGTATATAATGCACACACACACACACACACACTGCTCCACTGTTTTATTGATTTATAAATCATCCATTCGAAACGATTAGATCACATAGGAGTCATGATCCACCATGAAATTGTCCTAAAACTGTATTACTAAGCTTTGCCAACAGTGGGATGTTTTCATAACCATTTCACAGCTCACTATGATTTATAGATGTATAAAATCCCCGGAAGAGTGAGGAATACCCCGGACATGGTTTAAAGCTTGAAAGGCGTTAACTACTCATACCATCTCTCCGCCGCCCACACACATGCAGACCTGGTTTGAAGCCAGCAGGCTTTTGGGTTTAGAGGATTCCTGTTTTTCCTGCTTCTCGACATCACATGATCTTGGATGTTGTCCAAAGCCAAATATCACTGCCTAATTTCTGGAAACTTCTCATTGTGAATGGTCAGAATGCCATAAAATATATGCTCTCGAAATCTCTAGATTAATAGTTAGGTATTAATCTTTTTTAGGTCATGTGATAATGATTTATGTTTGATGTTTTGTGCTATTAATTGTCTGAAGGGTAAAATGATGATTTTTATGCTGCCATCTTTGGGGATCATTGTCCTCTTCAAATGAAAAGAAATAATGGAATTACTATAAATGATCTTGATTCTGAATAAATAAGAAAACTTAGATGATGGTCTGTTTTTTGGAGAGCGAACGGTAGGTTATTTTTGTTGCCATAAATACACAATAAGGAAGTGGAACGCTTTAGACAAAGAGAGAGTGGAAGGACTGCAAATCAAACTTGAACAGACAGAATATTGTATCATGATGCTCCATCCCACTTCTAGTGTTGAGAACACTGAAGTACTGTTTCTAGACTGCCCGGCCATAATGGCCCATAGAACAGCAAGACTACAAGACACAGAATGCTCAAATTCCACAATAACTATTCATTGATTCAAATGAATAACAGCAATTGTTTTGTTTTAATGTACCACTGGAGGGTTTATCTATTTTTACCACTTTCAAAAAGGAAACTTGTATGTGTGTAAAATGGTGGAAGATCATACATGTGAGCAGTATTTTGATGTTGTAGGAGGTGGAACTACTTTCAACCATTTTATAAATTGTGGGGTTAATTCTATATATTGTGTTTTCTAATCCGATCACAGTTTTTTTATATATATATATATACTATTAATCTGTAAAGTACAGAGTAACTATAGCTATGAAATAAATGTAAATTTGCCTCTATAATGTGGGGAACCAAATGAAAAAGCACCTCAAGATTATATTAAACTTGCAACAAATGATTTTGGATACAAACACAATACTGACTTATTAATTTTGATTAAATCTGGTGAACTTAGCATCTAGCAGTTGCCTGTTCGCACATTCAGCAATCTATAGATCCTTTATGTTCACCAGCTAGTCACCAACTTTGTCTGTCTGCCATTTGGTGCTTGTAGTGTACAGTTTACTATAGATCATTTTAGCTGAATGGGTGAGTCAAAACAGTAAGGAAGGGCAGGAAAACCAAAAACAAAGAGCTGAAAGATAATATAAAGCTTCGTAGAACTGTGGAGTTGTGTACAATTTGATCCATTGTTATAATACTGATAATAAAGTAAATAAATATACTTTGTTATGTTTCACTACAGTATAAAACTGGATGTTTAGCTGAGGCATTTTAACAAAGACATCTTCTCCAGCAGGCCCATTGAGCGTTAATTTATTTGTTTGAAGAGACAGACTCTTGGAAATCCCTACCCTCTGAGCTATGACATCATTATTCTGGTCACTAATGTTGTAGAAGCACATCCCGAGGCACAGACATGCTCTTTGGCTCACTCAGCATTTCTGTACTGTAAGCAACATATGGCCTTGTGTGAATGGCATACCAGACAGCAAGACAGTTCCCAGCAGGGCCTCCTCTGTAGATCCCGAGCAAGAACACATGATAGACAGATGACCTTTACTTTGTGTTGGGTCTAGCAAGACACGAGGAATGTTCCCTTTCATTCACTTTGCCACAGATTAAACTGCAAACAAATATCACTTTGTTCTTGGTGCTTGGTGAGCTCAGGCTACTGTACATCACCGGATGGTGAAATTGGCCACGAAATGAGAGACTTCTGGTATTAACAGATGGCTGCCTAGCTCTGCCACTAGTATTCCATGTGGCTTTGCTTTACACATGACCCAGTATTCTTCTTGCCAAAACGAACACTTTTCTTCCTCCTCAGAGGACATACAAGTCTCTATGAAAAGAGTTGTTTCACAGGAGTTAGTGAGGAGGTTTGTGAGGGTCGTTTTTAAAAGATAGTATATCTGTAGTGGGTTCCTGGAGAGATAAGATACTTCCTGTTAGATGGTCTAGCATGGCTTGATGGCTGTATTAAGAGCAGACAGCTCAACTTGTGACAACATTGCAAATGAGATCATCTTATAATTTGATGTATTTTATTATAATTAGCTGTGGTAAAGTTTACAGTATCGTGACAAAACCACAGTTGAGGCTTGTTCAGGCTCTAAATGTGTCCTTCCTTTTTATGTCTGTGAGAGCTCGTCTAGCTTTGCTATTCTTATTCCCTTACTAATATGGGGAAGTATGAAGCATTGCAGATGGTTTCTTTATCATTGAAGGATTCTGAGAATCCAATGGCAATCCCCAACAACAAGAGGTGAAATCGCTGGCATGATAAAACATGTCATTCCAAACACAGTCATACACACCTCCATGAAACCGGGAGTAAAGGGTATTTCCATGTTTCTGACTTTCTCGCGTTCACCATCCCTGCTGGTGCTAAGTGTCTATTCCTGTCATATGGCTCTGTCAAAATACTCTCTCAAAAATAAAAACAGCACAGCTCAGAGGACAGCACAGAATCCATGATGTCATTCCCTCTTCAGTGACATGATGTCAGAAACAGCAAATACTGAGATTAGGATTACTCTCCTCGGCCCTGAACATCTGCTGTGCAGAAACAGAATGACACCACTGGGAGTAAAAATCCCGGCAGTAAAAATGGAAGTTATTCAGATGAGATTGGCTTTTACAGCAGGATGGCCAAACATTTAACTGTAATAGGATAATAGCGACCCTTTCAGAAATGTCAAAACTATTATTCTATGCAAATCCGAAAGAGACTACAAAGTGAATTGGCCCTCATCTAAAAGTGAGTCTCTATATTTGGCGAGGGTAAGCTAAATAAATTGACTATTCCAGTTATTGTGCATCAGAAGCAGCTGTGAAATTATTGTCAGTCATGCAGTATGCTAAGTATGTTCTTATAACCACAGCAGGTGTGAACCAGCTCTGACTGGCTTCTGCTCAGCCTCTACAACACACACACACACACACCATTCTTGCAAACAGACATATACCCCCACCCTGAGCTCAAATCCTGTCAGTCTCATACACATCTGCTTCCCCAGCAACTACTGCTGAGTAAGCACTGCATTAGCCTCTGCTTCCCCTTATAGGTGATGTTAACAGGACAAAAATACTTATCTGTCGCACAAAACATAATGTGAGAGCTTGTGAATCACAGGCACGCACGCATCCTCTTTTCTATATATGGAAAGCTTAATTTTTTTCTCATCAAAGGTTTTACTTAGAAAAGTTCTCTGGTAAGCACTGTAATTCCTATTTACTTGATCAGGCGTGAGTTTCCTACTGATTTTCTTGAGAAGTAACACAGGGGAAAAACAGGAGCTGTTAAGACCCCACACCTTGCCTTTGAAGTTGGCAGCCCCACACAAAATGATTTATAATTACAGAACCCAAAAAGCTATGGTTAACTCTCAGGTGAGACACTTAGCATGGAATAGTCGGTGTGCCAAAATGTACTAAAAACCAGCTGCAAGGGAACTCTCACACATGAGCAGCTCCTGTACATTATATCTGTTGATAAGTGTTTGAGGACTCCGCTATACAACAGCAAAATGGCCCTGGAAGATGTGTGTACATATATAAATCATTACTCATTACTCTTTTACAGTACTGCTGATATACTGTAAATGTACCATGCCAATGAGACAGATAAGATTGCTCAGATTAATAGCTCTCACGCCCATCATCCCCAGGCAGTGCACTCCTATCTTTCATGCACTGCAGCTACCCATTGCCTCTGCCTTATCGTGGGTGTCTTTTCAGACCTAATCATAGGTTTGCCCTGCAGGTATGTGGCCAGCCGGGTTCAGTCATGCTGGAAAACCCATCAATCAACGGCTTTTATTATCACAAATGCGAGGTGTTGCTAGGCAAGTCTCTTCATGTGCCGTATTGGTGGTGTGAGAGTTGAAGATTTTAGTTTTAGCCTTCTGCAATATTCTCAAGTCATCTCAGTCCCCTGAAGCTAGAACTAAACCTGTTTCAGTGCAGCATTTAAGTCATTAAATCCCACAGACTGACAGTTATTGGACCATGAACTGCTGCACAGATCAACTACAAAACATTTTCCCCCCACCCATTTTTTTTTTCTTGAGTTAGAGAGCTTGGCTTCGGTTCATGAAATAATTTCTTCAGGGAAGGGAATTCACTGCATCATCTTTCTGTCATCTGGTGAAGAACATATGAATAAATCTTCCAGACAAGGTAGAAACAATACCAAACCAATGGAGCATTCAGGGAGCTGCAACAAAGTATAAATCTGACATAACACATAATACTTCCAGCAAACTTCTGCAGAAATGTGGAAATATTCATACTTTGAGTAATCATTGGCTGAGAAGGCAAACTGATTTCTATCCCTAGTAATAACATATCTGCCTTTTCTGATTCACCTTGTGAACACCTGGATCTTGTTTTACCTGCAGTTCACAAAAATCTAATATAGTATCGATAAGCCAATATTAAATTATTATTATATTAAATGAATACTTGCTTCTTAAATTGTATTGTGAAAGTTGTTGAATGGCAACATGGATGTGAAGACACTCTCATTTCTTCTTTTTAAAACAACAAAATAAAGTTATGGCTTTATATTAGATTGAAATCTTCAGTTAAATTTTGAATTTTAAATGTTTAACCTAAGCTGAAACACATCTATTGCGCAACACTGTTATTAAACTTGATCACTCCCCAAGTTGCAGAGGAGAGCTGTCGGAAGTCTGCGGTGGAGTACATGCTGTGTCATCTTCCTCTTCCTTTAAGCGCTGTTTGAGTGACTGGTAGTGGGTGTGTCTGCACTGTGGTAATGACAGATCTGGCCCTCTCACTTGTCTTTGTGTCAGAAAGGCTGTGGGAGACAGGAAGCCAGGCATCAGAGTGGACAGAAAACGGACATCTGACCACACCTCGAGCCTTGGGGCTGGACAGCACAGAGCTACAACTCAAACTCTTTGACTTCTCAGAACAATCTTACACAACCATTTTGTTGTTTTGTTTTGTTTTGTGAAAGCGTGCTATTGACTTTCAGTGAAACAAAAAGTCCAAACTCTGAACACAAGACAAACAAAAGATTTTCAAGTAAAAATATACAATATATTTGTTGTATAAACTTGTACAGAATGTCTTGGACATTTAGCTTTACATATACTATACATAAGGGTCAGAATAGGGTGACATTCGCATCCTTCATGATTTTGAGAAACTGTCCCCCATCACAACCACATTTTATGTACATCTTTACAAACATACCAAACAAAACAGCCCTTGGATGCACCTTATGAGGCCATGACGATATACAGATGCCTTGTATAAAAATCCCTGAAAATGTCTCTCTGTGAGGTAAGAACACATTTGTCAAACTCATTTCCTTTCACTCCCTCTCATACATCGGACTCACTCATTTGTTCTGAGACGAGACTGGCAATAGAGAACAGCTAATTATACATCGTGTTTCCCTTAACATTATTGTGCCATAGAAGGAGTAGCTGCAGACAGAAGACTGTCAGAGTAAAAAATATGGTGAACATCCATTCCTTTATACACTGATTACTTACACATTTGTTCCTTTTAATCATTGCAAAAGCCAGTCCTATACACTATACCGCAACCTGGTAACTGACATATAGTTCAATTCGTGTAAAGGTATGGTCAAGGCCTCAACAACAGGCAACCTAAAGGTTACAAAACAAGGTCCTTGGTAGAACATAATCACATGCAAATAATGCAGTTATAAGCAAAAGAATGTACAGGAGCGTTTCTGAAGAATAATATGTTTTACCTTTGATATTTCGCTGAAAGGGCCACTTGATCATGTATTTAAAGAATAACTATTTAACATCACGGTGTTCACCAGACGTTAGTGAAGGTATTCGGAGTGAAAGCAGGAGAAATAAACAAACATGCTTTCTGTGGTTAACTCCATTCTGCTGCAAGAGAGCTGCCAACAGTCATCAGAAGAAAGAAAAAAAAAGGACAATAATTCAAGGCCGGATCACTGTAGTAGCTTATTTCCCTCAGCTAGAGTACCATCAAAACATCTCAGATTGGTCCCCAGAAAACATTCTGATTGGCCAAAGACTCCGTTTAGACCATGAAGGCAATAATCATAACAGATACAAAGTAATACATAAACATCCACTTTACAGCTGGTGAATAACAAATAACAGTCATACAACAATCGTAGATTTAATAGAAAAGTTATGAAATGTCCTGCTGTTATGGCTGTACATGACCACTGATTAATGCCATGTATGGTGGATAGCAAAATTCATCCTTGTGTTAGGTATTAAGGCATTGAGACTGGATTTAATGGAGTCTACATGTGGGCTCTGTTCCTTTAAAAGATCAATGTAGTTCCTGGTGCAGAAATGCTGTAACTGACTAACTGCTTGTGTCAGCTAGTTAGGCATCTGACAGACTCAGAAAACCTTAAGAGACACCACAGGAAACAACAAAAAAAAGGCAGTCCAATCAATCCTCATGTTGACTCCAGCGTGTCTAGCTGGAAGACGTTGTGATTTGTCGGCGTGGTGAAGAAGAGCTGCTCCTTGCTGGTGGAACGGTTATCACAGGGACTGTGCATCCCCAGCTTCCTCTCAAAGTCCAGGAGCTGACCCATGAAGTTGAAGTTTGGGGAAATGTTGGACTTCTTCCTCTTGACAAAATCATAAGCGTCATTGAGGGAGAGGTGGAGTTTCTGCATCAGGTAAGCCACGGTGACTGTGACTGAGCGGCTGATGCCGGCGAGGCAGTGGACCAGGATGCCACACTCCTTCGACCGAGCCTCATCTGTGAGATGGAGAGAAGCGGAAAGCTGTCTAAGATTTATTCAAGTAAAGCAAAACTCAGAAGTAACCTTGTTGGTGGCTGCTGACTGAGAAGCTCAATTCGTGTTCTAAGAAATCAAATGACCTAGAAAAAAAGTGCACCTAATATCCCCTTAGCTACGCACATCAGTCAACAATTGTCGACTCAACAAAACTTCGCCTAACTTGTGACACCGCCATCAAACACCTCAGAGAGTGGAAACAACATTTCCTTCCTCATTCTACCTCCAAACATTCAAAACTAGCTCATGTTGCAACCACCAAACAAACAAGTCAAACACTGTGGTGTCAGGTGCAAATGTGGTGAGGAAATCAGACAAATCAAAAGTGAAATTGAAACAAAAAGATATTATATATATATATATATATATAAACATGAATTTTAATTCAGTGATATACAGCAGCTTATAACAGCCTACACAAGTGGTTAGAATGTTTATTACAGCAATAAACCACCATTTTATGATGAGAATTATACAAAAACACCCACCTGTCTAATACAGTCACACTAATGAATGATTCTAAAGTATTCATTATTATTACATTACTATTATTAAACATAATTAGCAAACAATGGCTTCATTATTACTTTGGTTTCACACCAAAAAGTGCCCAACCCTCATGGGATTACCGTACTTCCTATACTCTTTGTGACGGAACAAACAACTAAACAGGTACACACACTACAGACAAAGTGTGGAAAGTGTGAGTGTATCTCTGAGTTTTAGGCTACTCACCTATGAATGCTATGGCCTCTGGAAAGAACTGGGACAGGTTCTGACTCCAGTGGTCCGAAATGGGAATCTGTTTGTACCTGAAGTGGCCGTCATGCTCAAACATGTTGGGGAGATTGGGTGTGACGTTCAGGATGTATTTGATGTTGTACTGGCCCAGCATGTCTAGGTTAGTGGAGTCTTTGGCACAGCCCAGGTAAAGGTAGGGTAGGATCTGGACAGGGAAGGCAGGCTGGTTGCTGGGGATGGGGCTCTCCTCTGACTCCGTGGCGCTGCCCGGCTCTCGATCAGATTCCCCATCGGAACAATCTGAGCTGATCCGGAGATTTCCAAAACCCAGGACAGGTAGTGGAGGAGAGGAGCTGGGACAGGAGCTGTCTAAGAGGGTCTCACAGTGCAGCGGGTACTCTGTGTGGAACTTTACAAATCCACCTGGACAAGAGCCAAAACACAAATTAACAAAGTTAGGCAAATAGGGTTTAATAGTTTTTAAAAAAAATAATAAATTAAAGGGACACTCCACATAAACTGTTAATCATATTCTAAATGGCAAGAAGGCTGTTAGGTATTGGAGCAGAGCTGTAAAGAAGTAGCTCAAGTTCCCCCCAAAAAGACCATTCATGAAATGCATGCCTGTTCCTGCTAGAGCAAAACATGGCGCAGCCATTTTGGAATTTTAATTGAGAATCTCAGTGACACACACACACACACACACACACAAACTTTAGAAACAGCCAACAAACCCACAACACAGGATGAGCACAGATAACACAGCGATAGTAGTAAATAAACGTTAAAGTCTCGTTGTAAAAAATAAATAAATAAATAAAATAAAATTCGGCATTTGAAAGTTTAAAACACCTTCCAGTAAAAAAAAAAAAAAAGTTGGCAACGTCTCTTGTAAAAATAACTTGTTAGTTACACAGTTTACAAACATGCTAGGTTTGTAACACTGCGCCAAAACTAGCTTCATATTTGCCGTTAAGAACGTTTTAGCGATTCGAATTGCGTCAGTTAGACGTTTTCTAACGTTAGAAACTCCATCCCAGACACACTATATAACGTACAAACGTTAACTATATATATTTTTTGTAACATAAACGTGTATAATTTCGCCGCTCTTTTGCTTAACTTATTCCAACTACTTACCTTCCAGGTAATACGCTTTACAGCCGTCTTCCCATAGTTTTTGAAGAAGTAGACCCAAAACCGACGCCGGATCTTCACACTCCTGCCAGTCCACCGTGCACTCATCGTACAAGACGACCGTGTCCGTCTTACACCGTCTTATGAACTTCTCTTTATCCTGATGGTTGGGGATGATAGTCCGGATAGGTATGTTGCCCTTTTTGAACCTCCGGAGCATCAGTCCCGGTATAGCCAGGTTTATGGCGGTCTCTATGTGGGATGATTCATAAAGCTCATGTGAACGGCAGTCCAGCAGGAGCAGAGAAGTGCCTCCGGACTCTAACTCGAGTTGCAGCCATTCCACGCTTTTACTCGGCGATACATTAGACATATCGGACTCAATATCATACTACGTGCGAGCACGAACACTTACTACATGGTCCACCAAACGACGACAAACTACATTTCACCCGGATAAAAGAAAAGAAGCGTTAAATGTTGCCCCGGCTTTTGCTTGAGCGAAGAGATTTCCCCCTTTTCCTCTTCTCTATTTCCATCAGTCACTGAGCCCTGACCTGCCCCACAGCTAATGGAGATCTATTTACACTTTCATTTACGACACACGAGGTTCAAATGTGTATATTACAAAGCCAATGATCTTCTTCTTCAACTTCAGCTACTCCACATCGTACCAGGGTCATCCATGCACACTCGTTTTACCATTCCGATGCATGGGAGGGTTTTTTTTTTTTCTTCTCGTTGACAGCAGAGCAACTCAAGAGGGAGGAGTTTATTCCTTATGATTTAAAGTCATAGCAGAAAGATGCAGGAGGAAAAAAAAAAAAAGAAAAAAGTTTGGTATCCAAAAAGTCTGAATGAAATAATTTGGCCAATCACAATTTTGTAAATCACTGTCATATATCAAGTGTTTGCTCTATTATAACAAGAATACTGACTTTTAAGGGGATTACTGTCACTTACAATCACTCTATATTAGCCACATTTTTCATAGTTCACTAAGTTGGTTCTGTTATAGCCTAAGAAATGACCTTGATCTGACATTGGGTAACCTTTATTTTATCACTTACACATCCCAATGGGTGGTTCAAGCAGTGTCAGGGTTATTCTAACAATAGTCTTGCATAATATCTGCATAACTGCATGCATTATTGTCTCTTGTTTACAACCAAATCACCCTCTGCTCTCTTGACACCCTTTCAAAACAGAAATCATGTGACATACTGTGCCTACACAGTATAGCAATAGTAGTTACATTATGACTAGCTGTCAGTTTAGTACTCAGGATTATAAGTGCAATGCGGTATTTACAATGCAATCACATCCTCCATTTAGAACACAAACACTAACAAATGGACTGAATCCATTTGTTTCTTCCTGGAGGGGAGAACTCCTTCGCTGTCCTTCGCTCGCTCTGTGGAGCACTGAATTGAATCGGTGATGCTTTTCCCTGCAGGAGAGCAGCAAAACATTTCACTACGGAAGTGTGTTGCTATCTCTCATAATGATAATACTCATTCTTAGATTAGACACACCCATGAAACTGCCCTCTTCCTCAATTTTCATTTTATTTTTGAGGTAAAGCGTATTGAGGAAACATTTTTTGTTGTTGTTATCTTTAAACTGAATTACATGGTAACCACAATAGGGAATTCACAAGCATTTTGCTGTCCTTAGAATGAAAGCACAACATTCCTGTGGTTAACTAGTGATGTGTATAAATGGTGAATATGTAGGAATAAGAGAGAGAGCGTGAGGGAGAGGGATGTGCAGTGGGATTCCAGCCATGTAGCTCATCTGTCTGCGCACGTGAGTAGGGTTGGTGGGGTGGGTGGATGAAGGGGGGGGACACACAGATGTGCAGAGCATTGGGATTAACACAGAATGAGGAATAGAGCTAAATCTCTACACACAAATGCTCTTAACCATAGACTGATAAGACACACAACAGGCACCTTATCATCACCACACTACAACTACAACCATACCACCGCCCCTCATACCCACATGATTGCTGTTCCAGTTGAACTTCATTTGAGGTCAAACATTGCACAAAGGAGTATTTTCCACAAGCGAACAACACTTTTCTGGAATTTTTGCAGACTTAACCGGATCCACTATATGAAGAAAGAGTTAGTTTATGGGGAAGTAGGACGTTGTTTATTAATTAGACTCTCTGTAAAATGAATATGACTCAAAATCTTAAATCCAAATCAACTTAATCAACACAACACTTAACTAGAGTATTTAATTAAAATACAAATCTACAACAACAACAACAAAGATTCATGTTCAAGCAGGCTGAATGTCAGTGCTGGTCACCTGACTGCTCCACTTCCACCAACACTTTTGGTTACATAATGTGCTTCAAACGTGAGCTCATTGTAATTCTCTCAGAGGAAAGAGAGGAAACTTTGATTTGATTTTGGTCTTTGCTTTACAGAATCCCAGGTTTTGCGTGTCAAGTGCTGCTTTGAGGGCTTTCACGCACACCCGACGGGCACACAAACACACTCCTGTCACGTGCAGATGCATTCAGAGATGAGACAGATGGGAGGAGAGCTTCCTCTCCATTGATGTTTCTCTGCATGTGGGAGTAAAGGTGTTTTTTTTATTTTTTTAAATGAGTTTATAATAAAAATGTAACTATCTTGTATGAAAAAGCTATAAAATAACCAGGTTGCTACATTAACGGCAGATTAATCTGACAATTAATTTTAAACACTCTGAGCTTGCATGTCTACTACACTGAAGTGTATTTGCTGTATTTCATTACAGCCGGTATGATCTCCAGTGTTATCTAGATAGAAAACACAATATCCTGCTCTCCATTGATACCATCTAGTGGTTCATCATGAACGCTGCTGCACCAGCTATGAGTCATCTGCAAAGGAGGGAGATGTCTGACGTCACAAAGCCTCACAGCTGCAAATAGAAGACCCAGTATGCCTCCATGCGGTGAAACTAAGAATGCCATGAAATGCATTTCATGAATGAATGACCAGATGACCACAAATCTGCCCTTAAGCTGATTATACATGAACGCCACTACTTGATGCATCGCTGCCTTTTTGCTAAACCATCAGGTCTTCTAATAAAAAGTATTATAAAACACAGTTATTGTGGCATTTATGTAATATGCCCTTCACCAGTCATCGCAATTGTAAGAGTAAATATATGTAATGTAGCTTACACCACCCTAAAACGCCATCATTATCACCTTGTAACTGACCTTTGATTGATACTATCAGAAAAGCAAAGCCACCATCCATAACATGTTATAACTGATGTGACAGGCAAATACCAGGAGATTACATATACATAGTACATGTATGTGTAGCAAATATCCTGTATGTCATAATGGATTTTAAGGATAAAACTGTATCAGCCTTAAAAGACATGATTGCAACCATATTAGTGATCTGAGATATGGTGTGTTCTCTGTATAACTGGCTTGGAGTGAGTGGGTGATTTTTTCTCCCATCTGCCATCTCCATTCACTTCATACTTGGATGATTATTCTAGCATGAAATGCTCGGATAGATTATTCAGATTAGATCTTTGCATAACACACATTATGTACATTTGCAACACATCAGTGAGATAACCCACCTAGTAATACACGAGGTGTAAGAGTGTATTACGGGCAAAAGAGGAAATTAAACACTAAAACCCTTTCCACCCTTCTCTGACAGAACAATTGGAGTTAAAAATGTTAATTTAAAATACACATATATAAAATGTATAAATGTTTGGCTTTGGTTTGATTGATTGGTGTATATTTATAATGCAAATGATGCTCAAATGTACCAAGTATATTCATATTCATTTATGAAGTTGTGGTTTATGTTATTCCTGAAAACCACATTTTCACACATAAATAAAACCAAGTCATGTTTAAGTCATTATCAAAATTTAAAAGTGAATAGACACAAGTAAATTAACACTTAACACATTTTAAGCCGAGTGATACATTCAGTTTCAATAAATAGCTAAAATACTAAAAAGTAGGATTCGCTGGGATTTAGTGTTGTATGTGATATCAGGCTACTGCTGGTATCATGTGACTGAGACCTGTGAAATAGGACTTCTCCCTTTCACTCATCAGCTCGAAGTGAAGAGGCTGCTGGCAGAAGTCACACTCTGCTGAGGAGTGTGGCCTCAGCTCCAAACCCACCTCCTTCCATGTTTTCACAAGACAGTCTGTGGAAAGAACAAACAGCAGAGGATGCAATCATCGTTGCCATAAATTGTGGATATTAGACATGCATAAGAGCGCAAACAGTGCCAAAATATACAACAGTGCTGGGGTTTGAAATAAATTAATTGTCTCACTATCTAATGTAGCTTCTGGAGTTGCAATGTTCCACCAACAAAAACATTTTCCAAAAAAACAAAAACAAACTGCAGAGACTTCAAGTATTTCATCATCTTCAGAAAAGATGAAATGAATTCCTGAGTATAATAATGATTTTTTTTTTGGGACCACATCACAAGTAAGTCTTAAGTCTTTGCTCTCAAGTCAAGTCCTAAACTGTGAGAGCCAAAACAAATCAAAACACACTCTTTATCAAATGTAATGCTATTTTGCAGTTGACACAACGGTGTATGAAATGTAAAAGTTAGTTTCAGCTTAATGGATTTAATTAGCTAGCTAGTAAAGTTGCTTAACTGTTATGCTATCGCGAGCTTGCTAACTTTGTTCACATTTGCTCCGACTTATAGTTCTTTGTGCAACTTCAAACTTCATTCGACGTTTGAAGTTGCGTATCTGTAATTTTTGACCCACGGCTTTACATACTACACTTTACAGTAAAATAATCTTTGGTATCATTTCCATGTAACATTAGGTCTCCATGGTTTACTCCTGCAACTTTATTGGATGCTGTCAGATTGGTTCAAACATAGTGTTAACTTTAGTTGCTTCGGGAAATTAATTCATTCACGTCACACTTTTTAAATAACCTTCTTTGAAATCTTTGGGTTCGGGGGAAGTTGTCAGTACTGTTGTCTGCATTCTTTGTCAGATGTTTAATGTACACAAATCTTAAAATTCAAGCAATAATCCACATAAATTATAGTGGGCATACCAACAAAGTAGAACATCATTTGTGGGGTGTGGTGTGGTGTGGGGGCGATGCGCAGCAGCTCCTCTCCTTTAGCAACAGTGGGGTAGTTGATTGCCTGGACGTAGATGTTGTAATGAGACATCATGATGTCACAGATCTCAGTGTTCTTCTCTGCATCTGCCACCTGCCAAACAGACACATCACATTCACATTTTAAAATCTGGGCTATAAAAAGCCCAATGCACAGTTGAAATTTGACTGAAGAAGAAAACACTGTTCATAGTGGCATTGCACTCTGAAACTGAAATACATAAATACTCATTTCTACATAATGTTGCTTTAATTTTCATACCCGAACAGGAATAATGTGGCTTGGGCAGTGGACCACAGGAAGGCCTGAGTCCATCAGCATTTGTCGGAGAAGCTTGACACTCCTCTGATGTTTCCTCCTCAGAACCTGGCCCTCCTCACTTTTCAGGACCCTGATGGACTCCTTTGCCCCTGCCAGCAGCATGGGGGGCAGGGATGTGGTAAAGATGAAGCCTGCAGCGTAGGAGCGCACTGTGTCTACCAGGGCGCTGGTGCTGGCAATGTAGCCGCCCACACAGCCAAATGCCTTGCCTGGAAACAAAAACCATAACAAGTCAGAGAAGCACATATGTAAATGATGAGGGTGTTATAAGAGGTTTCCCCTCATTAGAGAGAGTTCTACTTACCGAGAGTACCAGAGATGATGTCCATCTTGTGCATGACTCTGTCTCTGTCCCCAATGCCTCCTCCTCTGGGCCCATACAAGCCCACAGCATGAACTTCATCCACAAAGGTAATGGCACCAAACTTGTGGGCAATATCACACATCTGTTCGAGTGGGCACACAGCTCCTGTAGAGAGCACATTGTTCATTAGACTATTTAAGATTACTTTTCATAAAAATAAAAGTACCTTTTAATGTTAATCAGTGGTCCCTGTATCCTGTTTTTCCTAGTTTCTCCAGTGTACTTACCATCCATTGAATGCACCGTCTCAAAGGCAACAATCTTTGGAGTGGAAGGGTCTGACTTCTCTAGCAGCTCTTGAAGGTGGTTTGCGTCATTGTGACGGAAGATAAACTTCTTGACTCCGCTGTTTCTTATACCCTGGATCATTGAGGCATGGTTGCCAGCGTCAGAGTAGATCTCACAACCTAGAGGAGTAAACAAACAAAAGTTTGTCTTAATCAAGAAAATATGTGACCAAAAACATGATATAATAGTGATAAAAAGTTTAATCTAATGTACCTGGTAGCATTTTTGCCAGAGTAAACAATGTGGAGTCATTAGCTACAAAGCAGGAAGTGAACAGCAGTGCAGCATTCTTGCCATGCAGGTCAGCAAGCTCATATTCAAGTTCCACGTGGAATTTGCTTGTTCCTGAAATGTTTCGTGTGCCTCCTGCACCAGAACCGTGCTTTTGTAATGTGTCCCTTGAAGAAAAAAGAGTTAAAATGTACATTCTTATTCTCATAATTGATCAGATAATAAAAAAAAAAATCTGTAATTATCACCATCCTTCTATGATTTTCTAATGAGTTTAAACTAATCAGGGTTTATGGGTGTCCGCTGATCATTGATGCTACTCACATGATAGCCTGAGTGACTTTGGGGTGACGGCTCATGCCGAGATAGTCATTGCTGCACCACACGGATACGTCTTTTTTTGCTTGAAAAGACTCTGTGTAGTGGTCTGCCATGGGGAATGAGAAGGCATGCCGGTTGACTGTCTTAAAAACCCTGTATGTGTGATCGGTCTTCTTGCTTTCGATCTTCTTTTCAAAAAACCTGTCATACTCGAAGGTGACAGCTGATGGAGGGAAAGAAGTGGGAGGAGGGTTTTATAATCTTCAAAAACAAATCTCATGCTTTTGTGAATTGTTCTGTATGAAGAATTTCTTACTGTCAGACAGATTATCCTTTAGCAGGTGAGACACTTTGGAAGATATGTGTTTGAAAAGGCTTTTAGGTGCCACTGTGTTGGCCTTGTCTCCCCTGATAAGATCCACGAGCAATAAATCTACATCTGTTTTCCCTGTTCAAGAAAGATACAGATTGTTATCAACAAATAACATTCATTCAATGGCACTGAGCGTGTACACGCCACACAATGACATTCAAAAATGATATATGGCTTGCTGTACGGGTATCCAATTGCAGGTGTGCTGTGTGATTGTTTACCTGTGTGCACAGAGTGCATCCTCTGGACATCTTCTTGCAGCTCCATGCTGGCCTCTCGTACTACCCTGGTGTTATTCTGCACCATTTCTGCAGCCAGAAAAGGGCATTTGGAGCCAACAGCCTGGCCAGCAGGTGGTGCTACATAGTCTGGAGATAAACTGTCTTCATGCTTCTGATCTGTAGAACACAAGAGTAAATTGTTAATAAAAATGTTTGCATTTAAACCGCGATTAATTGGATTGATCCAATCATATCAAATAGGATACATTACCATCATTTGTTAGAGTGTCTTTGGTCACAAAAGATGAAGATGAAGACAGAGCTCTGGCCAGAGGACTGGAGGCCAGGTCCATCATCACAGGACACTTTTGAGCATAGCTCACCAGCGATGACTTCCTAGCTAGCTGCAGGCAAACACTGGGCACAACAGTCAGGAAAGGGCACCGGCGGATCACTGCGTCCATATGAGATATTTTTGACCTAAATGAGAAGGGAGCATTAAAAAATGTGCTGAGATAGTTTTCCTTTGAGCAAAATCTATTACATAACCATAAAGGTCACATATTGCTCTTTGCTACTCCTGCTACGCCTAACATTATTAAAAAGTAAATGAAGACAGATAACATGTGCACTGCTATAAAAGAACATTTCAAACTGAACTGAAAAATATATTATCCAGTTAAAAAGGTACCAGCAGGTAACATTTAAGACTATTTTCTACCAAAACTGCCTTCCACCTTTCTCTCAGTTATCTCCTAGCACCACACAGACATTACCTTTACCTGAACGCATCCCAGTCCAACTTCAAGTAACAGACGAAAAACGTCTTTCGAAACATGACTGATTCCAAACCAACCTATGACCAGCGAGACCACAGAGGATGTTATGCTAAAAGCCCATCGGACTACATTCATTCACTGTGCTCAGTAGTCAGCTGTCTTTGACAAGTGGGGAAGGGGGAAGGCCTGTCAATGACCTGTCTTGCTACTACAACTGTATGGTCTGACCTAAGACAGGAGGAGAAGAACCATCTGGCTGCTGTTCACATGAAACAGATGAATTATAGCAGCCTGAGCCCCAACAAACCCATGTATTACAATACAGGAGCCAAGTCTGTGCAGCAGATCATAAAATCCACAAAGTAAAAACATAATGAGACATATTATCATCTCTTTTTTTAATTGTCTTTTACCATTAGGTGAACACTTTATTTCTAAATATTAAACGGCTTTGAGTTAACTGATCTTTACTCAGAAATCATTATTCAGATTACCAATAAAAAGGACAACAGGTCAGAAATATAGATTTTAACACAAACTTGGACAACTTTCTTTACCATGCATCAACTATTATCACTCACAATCTGAGTGAAACAAGCCAGTAGGCTACAAACTGTATAGAAAGAGACAGAAATGTTCATACAATAAGAACAATGAGAACCTAGAGCAGTTATCCAGTGGCCTTTTACGCAACATAAGATGGGTAGCCTACAGCAACACCTTCATTGTACTAAATTTAAATTTAACAAGATTAGATCAGTATGGGCTCATTATAATTAATGAAAAAAACTCTACTAATAGTTTATCTTCAACCAGCTGGGCTGAGACACATGAACCACATGACATGTTAACTATCTCCTCCATATCCCCTCATATAGCTCTTACATTAACCCACCTTGTTTATCCTTGATGTTGGAAACTGAGCTCTGTCTTGTGTTCCTCGGAAGTTTTCTCTAGACTATTCTTCGTGCACATTGATGAAACTTCACCGATGTGACGTAACAGTAGTATGTTGCACAATCATAAAGCCACGCCCACCGATAGTCACGCAGATCGTCTACACCAAACAGGAAGCACTCTACATCTCTGAAACTGGACACATGAACCACTTCTAGACATGTCTTTTTAGGACTAAGGTACTTTACTTAAGTACAAGTTTGAAGTACTTGAGTATTTCTACTTTTTTCTTTTACTGGACTACAATAAATTCACAGCTTTTGTTCCTAGCCACTTTTTCTAAAAAGACAATCAATTTATGAACAAATTATGTTTTTTCTATTTCAAATTATGTTTCTATTCTTACTTAAGTAAATGATTTGATACTCCTTCCACCACTGGAAAATGACCCATGTTTTAAATCTAGTGTTTTGTGGGTTCTTGACCTTTTCAAGTTAATTTCTTTTTAGATTTATGTATGTAAAATGTTGTGAGCACCAGTTTTAATATAAACATTGCTTCGTGACCTTTGTATGTACATTTGTACTTTCAAAGTTATGGTTAAAGTCAGTAAATAAATGTTAGGAGGACACACACACACACACACATATATAAATAAATAAAACAGCCCTCTTCTCTAAAGATAAGCCATGAAAACAGCTGACTAACCCAATAATGATGCACATGATACCTGCAATAATTGAAAGCTGCTGTACTCTCGAGCTATGAATTTATTTCTTCATTTCCAAGTGTGTCTGTGGTTTACCCACATTATGATATTGTGGTATCTCTATGGTGTGCAATTCTCCCATTTAATGAACACTGTCTCCACCTGCTGGAGAACAGAGTACATAAAGGACAGCAGTGTGAGCCTTCATATAGTATGCTGTGCATTCATATAGCATGCTGTGCATTAATAAGGCACGCAGATATTCCACTACCACTAAAGAATCATCCTCATCTTCTTATTTGTAGTTTGTAGCATCAAAACGCACGGTGGTGTTCAGTGGTTGTATAATATATGAGATAATACTGACATTTTAAAATAATCACCTGATCAATATAATGCGTATTGATGACTTTGGAACAGCACATATCCAAATATTTTGTGAACATAAACAAATATAAAGACATAAAGCATGCTCTGACATAGATTACTGGGTTTTTAATGATGAGACAATAACATAAACACACACACACAGCGTGTCACTAATAAATATGAAAGCGTTATGAACCAAACCAACTTAACTTCAGATTTCATCTGTCTGACAACATCAGGCAGTGTAGTTGCATAGACGACCTTTCTTAAGTTTTGCAACCACCTTCAGCCGTTCACTGGTTATTCCACTAAGTGGCAGCATTGTGCTCATATCCAGCCCCCGTATCGCAGCTTATTGGGCAGGTAGATGCTGGTGAGGAAATCAGGAGCAATGGCTGCCAGGGACTGTATTTCAGCCTTGACCTTACTCTGCTGCATCAGTTCCATCTACAACAAGAGCAAACATGCAATTTTAAAAGAAGCACCCAA
Organism: Miichthys miiuy; assembly: GCA_036365135.1. Lineage (NCBI taxonomy): Eukaryota > Metazoa > Chordata > Actinopteri > Sciaenidae > Miichthys > Miichthys miiuy. Next base: position 11,112,726 of record CM071606.1, on the reverse strand, counting down.
GAGGAAGACATGCGAACAAGCATTTCCCCCCCCTTGTATTCTCTGTATCAACGAGCTAAGATTCCTCTCGCAAGCATTCCTGCGCCACGTGTCACATGAGTAAAATGTTAAAACAGTGTAAACCTCTGAGGAAGAACACCTTTTGAAAAAAGGAACAGGGTGCTCCAGACCAGCATTTTCCCCAAGTAGGCTCAAAAGTGCTGAGTGTGGTGGGTTAGGGGTGTGTCATCTGGACAAAGTTAAACACCACAGGATGTTCTTTTTACTGATACGTCATCTTCTATTCAAAAATCACATGGTAAAGGTTAAAGCTCACATTCATCCAATAACGTCAAATGTTTCTGAGTGCATTAGTATATGAAATGCACATGATTTACATGGTTTGATCTTACACGGGGGACAGAATTTGATTAACATGAACTCATCCAGTACTTGAACTTTTCTATTCAAGCGTCCACATTTCGATGCAACTTCCATCCTTCTCTCTAGCTCTCTTCTCTTTCTCTCACCTCTTTCTGCCAGTCTGGTTGGCTGGTTAAGTACGGCCTTTGGAGGAGGCTGTTGAGTTTGTTCTCATCTGTCTTGGTGAGCGGGATCAGGGCATCCTCCGGAACCCGCAACCTGAGGAGTTAAATGTTGATTTTACTACACGTAACCAAATTAATTTCCTGAGAACGACAGCAGGCAGTTCTGTTGATGGATGTCGTCCCTACAGTATGTTTCCTCCCATTCTCAGCAGACCCACATTGAGTTGAGTTTTTATGTGTATGTTTAAGGGGGAAACATAAAGAGGAAAAACTGTACAGACTACAATTAAATGTATGTCAAAAAGCCCTTTTGGCCTAAATTTGTTCAAGGGGACATATACTTAAAACTCAATATGCGCTCAGATGCAGTTCCTTAAGGGGGAAAAAAAAGTGAGGGCGACAGCAACAGAAACCAAAACAAACAATCTAAATGTCCCCAGAATATAATCCCAATTAGAGGCAGGAGGAGGAAGTAGGAAGTAGCGAATGTTGAGTCCAAACCTCTGGAGGTCAGAGGGGAGGAGGCCCAGCCACATAACGCTGGGGACGGTCAGGCTGTGGGCCTCAAACGACATGGCCTGTGGAAAAAACAACGTGCACACAAACATACACACAAACACACACACAGACACACACACACACACACCCAGTCAGACACACAGCCACATGACTTATACGCGAGAGTATATCTCGGATAAACACGCAGATAATCACAACTGTACCTACCATAATGTGGTTATGCCTAACACATGTTCACAAAGAAGTTAATGAACGTGAGGATGATTAGACAAGATCAACAAAGACACCGCCACACAATCACTCAACATTTTCACTCCATAAAATGTCAGCTTAAATATTCTGAGATAGATGATTGGTCCTTTTTTTTTTTAACTCAAAGAGGAGCATAATTACATATTTCTAACAGAAAGACACTAAACAGGCCACGTTGGATAATATACAGTACAGGAATAACTGGCATGGCCAGACTCACCACTGATCCGTACTTGTAGATACACATGATCTCAATCCCTGGGAAAATCAGGAGAGACAGAGACACGCTGCAATCACTGACATACCAGAGCAATTACCCTCCGAGATGTGTAACGGAGCTTAGAACAAAGTAAAGCATTACATATGTGTCTCGCCATGCAATGGGAAAAGAGTTAGAGGTATGGAGAGACTGATGGAAACTGAGCCATCCGGCTTGGACGAGATCACGCCAACGGAAATAACAGCCAGACTGGGCACCATGACGCATCGGACAGGTGCTAACATCTGCTGGCTCAGTGGGACACATGTGCGGAGATGAAAAGTGAGTCAAGTGTTGTTAAATGTGTGGAAATATGCAAAGTACGTGTGAGTGGTAAAACTGTTTTTTTTTTTTTTTGCACTCAGACAGATGATGTGTACCATGAGGGTCGGCATCCACCAGAGCGAAGATGGGGATGTGCAGCGTGTCCCAAAGCTTTTTCACCATCAGCCTGCTGTTCACATCTGGCACGCCTTTAGCCTGATCCACACAAACGCAAGAGAAGTAACACTGCTCTTTTTGAGAGGACGTTTAAATAAATTCCATTTTACAATTCCACCCAAAGTAATGGCGAAAAAAAAAGGAAAACACACAGTGATTATGATGGAAGGGGAGAGTTTAGTGCAGAAATCGTCATCTAGCAGTCTCTGGAACGTTGCATCCTTCTCAACGATCATGACAAATTTTGCAGATGAGACGATATCTGTACATGATCAAGGAGACTACACACCACGCAGCCACACAGCTGAAAAAATATATTTATAATATGCAATATGACATTCTCAGGTGTGTCTTAAGAGTTTGAAAAAGGGGGAAGTAATGTGCACAACTCTCAAACAAATCACAAAGGATACTTCTAATCCCGCCGATGTTTGGTGAAACTGCAACAGCCTGAAACAAAACAAAACATTAGTCAGAAAGTTGCAAGCCTTGTAGTACTACGGTTGGTTTGGCAGGGAACACAAGGTACTCAGTGGGGCTCTTGACACCTTGTGGTGCTGCAGAACAATGTTGGCATATTGTTTGTATCACACACCAGCACAATGAAAGCCAAACACTACAGGGTTACGTGATTCACGTTTCTGCCAACTGCAGTTGGTGGTAAGTTGGTGTCAGTAATGTGCCACAAACGTTGACAATGTGGGATAAAAATAAGAAGAGGCAACGATGCAGTTCTCAAAACATTTGAAAGGGTTTCATAACGTGGATTCAATGTGGATATGAGCAATGTTTTTGGTAAGATAGAAGTATAAGTTTTTCTTTTCGGTTGGTTTAAGCTGTTGAAGGAACTTACAGCAGAGCTGGAGCGGCAGTCAATCCTTGTGCCGTCCTCCTCCATGTAACAGAGATCACCTGAGATTAATCCCTTGGACGTGGCCAACTGGGGACATAAAAGTAACACACACACACACTCCGGTTAATGCATGCTCGTATAAACACATACAGATGTACACTTACTTCTGACACTGCCTTTTTAAATTCAATTCCTGTTTGATCGCAGGTGTTTCCCAAGATACGAAGCAGAACAAAGTGCTTTAACGTACCGTACTAAACTAATAGACTCCTGTAAAATCTGTGCGACCTGAAGCGATAATAACAAAACATATCTAAAAGGAACTTTACGATAACGTTTCAACATCTGAAGTGTGCGCTTTCCGCAATCACGCCGTAGTATGGACATTAATCCCACACTTACCACATGTAGGGATCTGCGAGGAACCTTTAGCATGCAGGAGATATCGTCCACTATATGATCAACAGTTTTTTGTGAACCAAACAGCTGTGTATTGTTATAATAGATGTCTCTGTGGAAACAAAGTAGAAATCCTTATGAGAGCAAATCCAACAATAGACCAGCAAAACAAAACTGCTTTCCAAAAGAGACAAAAAAACTGCCAGACCGTGGATTTTGTCTGGCTTCAATGACCATTTAAAATGTCAATTGATGACAAATAACCTTTTCGTAGCGTATGAGTTGCTCTGCACCAGTCTGTAGACGACTGAGAGAATCTTGAGAATTTGCGCTGTAAACAGAAACAAATAAAAAAAGTCAATAATTTTTCGTGAACATTAGACACTATACTCGCCATCGGGAGTGTTTTATCACATTTTTAAAAGGATCGGAGTGGAAAAAAACATATTCTGTTCTTAATTAGGATACCCATGTGGTAAACCGATCCCTAAAAGCCTCTTTCAACATATTCTGTCGCTGCCAATTTGTCACCTAAAACTAAGTCTGACTTTTACTGCCGTTTGTGCACTTTATGCATATGTTCACAATGAATATAAATGAAAGCCACATGAAATACAGTGCAGCTGTAAAGTTTTTTTTTTTTTGGACTAAAAAAAGAATGTCAAAGAAGAGAAAAACAAAATAAGAAAATACTATAAGAACAGAGGTGTGTGTGAATCTTCTCACCAAATTTAGTGACAGACGAGGCACAGTCGCTCCTAATGGTGGTGACAGCGCTTCCTGAACTCATCTGAAGGCCGATGGCGCTGTCAAAACTTAAGCGGGAAGTAATGAAAGAGAAATTAATGAACAGACTTTAAGAAGCCGCTTCCCCACCTGTAAGCCATCTAAAATTCCCCACACCCTCAGGGCTACCTGTGAGAAGGCCTCCCACGAACCTCCCCAACCTGATTCCTCTGCGAGATCTTTGGCGTTCTATCTGTGGGATTCTCACAATTGAAAGGGCTGAGCCTGAATGTGCTTCAAGCTACGGCAAGGTTTGATCCAAACAAGACCAGACAGTCCGCTTTGTTCTGAGCATAAGGTCTCTGCATACTAGTCACATTAAAGCCTTTTGTAGATTTGTGTTTGTGTGTGTGTGTGTGTAAGCCAGTGTTTTTCGATTTCTTGTCACTCTCTCATCTTTTAGACAGCAGGAAGTTATTTCAACTCCAATCTCTCTGAACCAAAGTTGAAAGTCGCATATTGTTTTTCAGTCACCTGCAGCCTGTGTGTAAAGAGTTGAGTTGATGTGTGTGTGTGTTTCCTCTTTAAAAAAGGAAATTAAACAGTAATCTGATCATCATGTGTGGCCTGACCTCCCACAACAAAACAAAAAAAACCTATGCAGGTAAATGTTTATTTATTTCTTTACACAACATGACGTGCTTGTGTTTATCTTTTAAAGGTCAGACGGCTTACACGGATCACACACAGTTAGTGTGTAAAATGGCTGCAGTGTTCTGGGTGAGGAGAAAAAAAAAAAAAACTTTTCACGCTACAGCGTGTTTGACTCAAGTTACCTGACGTTGGTCCAGCTGGATCTGTTGGGCAGTGTGAGGACAGGGGCCTCATCTTTGGACAGACTGGTCACTATACCTAAGATTATATTTTCAATGCGGGTCAAAACTTCCTGGCTGGAAAAAAAAAAAGGAGGACGACACTATATCAAAAAAAAAAAAAACATGAATAATGCATCAGTTACCAAACTAACCGTACATACAATAGTGTCTGGAAAAATATAATGTATTGTTTGGATTTACTGAATATGAGGGGAACTCTCAGTTTTACCTGATTAATTGTTATTTTTAGCACAATTAATGCTCATAAATCAAAACGCATAAACTTGAGACTAAATAATCAGTGAGATAACAGGTAAACACAGTTGTATATTTATTTTCTATGCAAAACTTTAACTCCTCTGCACATTTTTAATCCCTCTGTACGTATTTAAATCCTATGCAAATGTTTAATTTTGCCATTTACCTATCTATGCTATGCTTACTTTAAACTTGTTTCAGTAAAGTTTATTGGGAAGACAGTATTTATGTCTGCCGGTTGTGAAAGACACAAACACAAACCTAATTAATCATCATTAATTCATCTTAAGCAGCCCAGTCTGTCAATGTTGTTTACATATGTTCCATATAATGAATGTTATGTCTTAGCTGATGGTTGGTGCTAGTCGCTGCAGGACACACAGCTGACCTGATCTAAAAACAAGCAAACAAATAAATCACAATACCGAGCGATGTTTCATTTAGATGGGTGAAATGACAGTTGTATTGTTACAACACAACCGTGATGAAACCCCCCGTTCATCATCTCGTTAGCTGGCAGCAGATGATTGTGAACTTACTGGCTGATTTCTTCATCAACACGCTGGAAGTCTGCCGTGACTTCGACATTGTGCAGCAGCTGAACACGAAGTTTTTCAATCTCAGAAAACAGCTCTGCTACATCCGACCCCATCATTAGACACACGATTTTCCCGCGAAAAGATTTGGTGGAGATCCTCGCGAGACTTGTGCAGCTCACTGATTGGCTGAATTTCCAACAGGGAAGGATTCACCTTGCTTCAATGTTTTCGGACCTTAGATAGTAGGTTACACCTGTTTATAAATATATGTTCTTGGACATGAATCGACCATAATAACTAAACAACAATATGATCACTTCACTTCCACAATATGGTAAGACATTATTAACTGCACGATACAAATGTAGCATCTCTTGGACTACCTCATTCTGATATATATCTTGCACATTTAAAATATTGTGCACACTGTGAACCTTTGCACATTGCACAGCTCTTTTCATTTCAAAACATATTGTACATATATCTCTCTTCATTTTGTTATGCACCAATAACACAAAGACAAATCCCTTGTATGTGAAAACCTACTTGGCAATTCTGATTCTTTTACTGTTATATCTGACAGCTTATTAACTATGATACACTGTGATTATACTAAACAACAGTAGGCTATATAAGACACTGTACCGTATAGGCATATACAGTACATAAAACACACTTTCAAGTATGTATTCTAATAATATAGTTCATGACACACTGTATAGCACACTGAAAAGTGCAGTCTGCATAATGAGTATTTCACTTTTGATGTCTCAGGTATTTTTTTGTTGCTGCATACGTACTTCTACTTCATCACTTTTTGGACCTTGAATGCAGCTTTTTGGAGTATTTTTACTGTGTGGTATTGCTGCTTTTAGTGGTGCACTCTGCAAACAATCAATCACTCCACGTTTATGATATGCTGCCACATCTTACTTAAACCAGTTCTCTGTGCAACCTCTTGTGATTCGCTTCTTGACTTCTTTATGTGCTAAATCTTCTCCTCTCTCTCTTTATTTGTGCGATCAGGATCCAGAAATACCAGAAGGTACCAGTCGTCTACGTCGAGCTAAAGGTCAGTGCACATTTGCAAGCCTCGTCCATTAATAAGATCCAGGAATGTGTGTGGGCCAGTTAGCACCTCATTTCTGTAAGGTAGTAGGGCTACACTGGTGGTGTTCAGAAAAAATCCCCATTAGCACTCTCTGTGGCACTCAGTAATGAGACCCCTTTATGTGAGCTTGCTGCTACTTGTCCAAAGGTGTGTCTACTGTATGTGTGTGTTTCTCTTTGTGTGTGTGTGGTGGTTTCAGTAGGGTGGGTGGGTGGGTGGGTGGATGGGGTGTAACAGGCTGTGGTTAGAGCCTCAGAGAAACCAAATATATATTGTATCTGTCAGCCATGTGGAAGTGATTTTTAAATATAATTTTTGATGATGGTTGTGTGTAACAATAATGCTGGCCAACATGTGTTTTAGGGCACAGTGAGGTGCTATAAATGCTTTGGCAATTCAGTTCCCTGTATTGGACTGCTATTGACTAATTACAGCTGTTTTAAGTTCCAAACATTAAAACAACATTAAATAAATACGACGCCTTGAGGAAATCCCACATGGTGCTTCATCAAAACCTGTCTGTTTGTTGCATCATCTTGCAGCCACGTCACATTATTGTTAAAACAGAGAAATGTGCTTAGATTTTAATACTATTAGGTCATCTAGAGTCCCCACCTTCAAGAATTGCTGGCAGGCATGCTGTGTGTGTTTGCGGAGGCACTGCGGTCTTTCTTTCACAGTGTGAAGGCCTGGTCAGAGTGTGTGGGAGCCAGGATCTAAGGAGAAGAGGTCTCTGCCCCTGACCTGACCCTGAATATTTCCTAATGTGCAGCTTTACCAAAGGTCCTCCTTTCCCCTGAGTGGCTTTGACAAGCTGCTTCCGTAGTAATGGCTCTTAATTTCTGAGTAATTGCTATCTCTAAGTTATGAGGGACAACCCCTCACCCAAGCTGAAAAAAATCTTAACATGTGGAAGACCGCAGGTTGCGGGGGTCCTTTTTCTTCTCTTCCAGAAAGGCTGAGACCCCTGCTGTTCCTTTGGCCCGGGAGAGATTTGTGTCGAGTGTGAGGCCCTAACCTGAGGAGACAGAGTGCAACGAGTCATGTGCTTGTCTCGGGATGAGTGTTTGTGCTGGGCAGGAGGGGGGAACATGGGGGAAGTAAGGGGCTGCAGGGTCAGAGGAAAGAGAGCGGGGGCACTCGCTGCAGGTGAGGGGGATTAGCTGCAGCTAGAGGCCCAAAGAAACTAAATACAGATCTGTCAACCTAATCCTCACAAATAGAAAACAGAGCTGCTCTCCCCTCACAATCCACATAGTTCAGCACATCCACCTCCTGCTCCTCTGTAGCCCCCGCCCTTCCTCCTACTTTCTACCTCAGGCTCTCCTGCTCCTCTGTTTCTCATCAGCTTTTGGCTTGGGCTAGTCTGGCTATGCCGCCTCCTCTCTAATGGCTCCTCAGACCAACATCCCCTAAAGAGGAGCTGACTGATCACCCAATGTCCTCCGTGATTGACAGTCCAACACAGCCTTACAGAGTGATGAGAGCAAGAGTCAAAGGGGCAAGGCCTCTCACCGCAGAGACAACAATCTAAATGGAACCTATGTCTAGAGCTGCATAGAACTGGGTAGGCCTTTATCAGGCCCTCACACCTCAGTAATGGATGCTGATAAGTATGTGGCTGGGCAAAGAAACCAGCTCAGTGTCAAGCCCAGACTCTGTGTCGATGACACAAGTGACAGAGTGCCTGAGTGATAGCATCCTGCAAAGGATAAGCTCTACTAAGCCAGGCATTATCGAAAGCTTAACTAAAACGGTATCTCTGACTGTCAGCGACACCGACTATAACTGATGGGTCTGGCTGAGCTGCTGAGAGCTATGAATCAGATCCAAACTACTTTGGTGTTCCCGAGTGCCATACCCGGCTGCAGACAGACACGGGACTGACAGGACATAACAGAAAGTGGGTACTGAGTGATAGGAAGGAAGATTGCAATAAGATATTCACATACTCCTCAGCGGAAAATCTCTACATGTCATTTGGGATGCTTGTATTACTGCCGAACTGGTAACAGAGGGATTGAGAATGTATTGAGCATGAACAAAATAATATTTTAGTTAAATAAGTAATCTATCTGGCAAAACTGGAGGTTTGGTTCTTAAAAATGAAGTGATGTGTAACTTCATAAATGCTAAACCGAACAGATTTGACTTTTTAGATATTTTTTGGGCCTTTTTGACAGAGACGACATGAAGAGTGACAGGAAATGTGGGGAGAGAGAGATGAGGAATGACATGCGGGGAAAGAGCCACAGGTTGGATTCGAACCCTGGGCCGCCGTGGCAAGGACTGAGCCTTTGTACATAGTGGGGATGCTCTACCGACTGAGCTAAACGACACCCAACAGATTTGACATTTGAAAGCACTTTAATAATAAACAATAATTCAATACAGGATCCAGATTTTTAAAAACTGTATCAAACCCAGAATCTAAATGGGATGTACAAAGGGAAGTATTTTGAAGCTGTTTCATATACCCACCCCCTCTCTTTCTCCTGCATGTCTCACAGCTGTGTCTCATATGTTCATGAGGCCCCTGGAAGTGTGAGACACCAGAAGGGGAACATTTGCAATAGCTCAGCTCCACCTGGTTAGGCTGTTTTAACAGGCCGCTGGTTTGTGAAGTGCACGCAGTGGGGTTACGCCAAAAACCGTAGACAAGGGCGGACAGGACAGGCAGACGGGGAGGGGGCAGAGGGGAAAAATGCGCCTCCACCCTCTCCTGTCCTTGCACCCCGACCCCACACTGCTTCATTTGAGGGTCAGTTTACCCTGAAAAAAGTTTTACTGTATCGTCTGTGGGTCTGCTTGGTCAGACCCCCCTCTGCTGAACCTCATCCGCCTCCCCGCATACACAGGCCTTCAAAGGACTGCTGCCTGCTGCTCTCTGAGGCAACACATGAAATAAATATTAATCTGACCTCTGACCGCATGCTTTGAGCTCCTAAATAGAGATAACCGGGCAGATGGAAAACGCATCAACTCTTATCAGAGATTTTTTTTTTTTAAAAAAAGGAAGAGAGAGATATCATGTGGAGATGAAAAGTTGTTTTTTTTTCTGTGTGTGTGTGTGTTGTGGGGGTGTGAAAGAGTTTCCAGGGATGTTTCACTGCACTGCTGTGTGGTCTCCTTTGGAGCTTAGTATCGTGCTCCAACCTGTGCTGAGTGTGGAGGTGTGTATTTGCGCTGATTGTCGTAGATCATAGTGGGAAGTGTGTTTGCATTCAAGATGCTCCAGGCCAAATGCTGAATTTGAGCTACTGTGAATAAAATTTTAATGTTTTAAAATGTCCTTAGCAGAAAACAGTGAGATTTCACCTTTGTAAGCCCTAATACTCTAAGCGTGTATCACCGATTGTCTAAATATATAAGTGGTCGTGTGTATCTGAGACAAAACATTAAGTTTAGAGTGATTTTTTTTCCTTGTTTTGTTGATGAAAGATTCAAACACTATTTGTTCGGCTTTTCTGCTTTGGTTCTCCTTGTCAAAGGCCCCTCAGTGCAGCTCACCCAGCCTGGCCTCAGGCTGTGCCCACTGTTTACTGTGACTGTCATCAGGCCCATGGAGGCCCAAACAAAGGGGGGTCTGTTCCTATTGTCCTGCCCAGGATTGTCAGTCCCTCTCTGGGCACAAACTGAGCCAAGGGCTTGGGGTTGTTGGAGGAGCACTGGGGGGTGTGACCTCACCAACCTTACAGCAAGGGTAAAGACAGCAAGAGAATGAGTGTAAGACAATGAGAGAGGGAGAGAGGAAGATGTATAGTTATAACTGAAACCTAGACTCTTTCAAGTCCCCCTGTCGGAAACTGCTGTAATGTAAACACCTGCGGCCATTAGCTGATTCTATCTGAGGCACCGGATAGAAATGTTTATATGTTTCAGGCTACTACTGAAAGGCCGTTTAAAAGCAAATAGAGGATTAGATATACAGAATGAGTAGTGGCAGGCCATGTAAGCTTTCAGGCTTTAAGCCATGTTGGATTGTCATTGGAAAAAGAGGAGTGGAACGCCTTTGAAGACTACAACAACCACATTAAATGGGCAGGAAGGTGAGCTAAGTGTAGAAGACCCCAAGACACGCTCTGCCTCCTTTCCTCCCTTCCTCTGTTTGCAATCATAGTTTAAGCCGTCTAACAGCCTTTCTTGCTGTGCCATTGAAGTCTAATTTTATTGTCATAAAAATCACCTGGCAAACTGTAGCCCTAAAACATCAACTGCACAACCTTTAAAACTCCACTCTCTGTTGCAGTGAAAAGGTTTTAAGGAGGGCTCGGTCGTTCTTTACGCAAAGGGCCATCTGAAATCCCTCCGCCTGTGTCAAGCAAGAGCAGAGCGCACAAGAGGGTCAGGAGCGTTCCATTAAAGTGTGGTGTTTAAGAGGTGCTGGGGCCAGGGGGGCAGATGGAGGGATGAAGCAGCTGCCAAACATCTGCACCCCTCCTTCGCAGTCTGCACTCTGTCTGTGCACTGCCTCCTTTGTCACAAACTTCCTGCTCCAGTACTAAGGGATAGAAAGAGCTTGGATATCTTCAAAAAAAAAAAAATGCAGCATGAAATGGCAGTCATGAGGCTGTAAGGCCGCCTCTTTGACATCAAAAGACAACTGACTTTCAAGTCTCATAACCATGTGAAGCAAGGTATTCAGAGAGTGCACCTGCAGATCACTGAGGAACTATTATAGTGGCTGTATTACAACTGCATGTTGCAACCTCTCACCCAGTACTGAAGCATTCACCCACACAGGCAAATCATTGCTCTGATATGAACTCTGTTATTTTCCATAAGTGCAATAACACTGAAAGGCCTATTGTCACTGTCTGAACATCTGTCATTATTGAATCCACACAAGCTTACGCACACACTACGAATTGTGGGAAAGGAATGACGAAATGCGCTTTATCATAAACTGAAGCATCATGATACAAATCCAGTCCTAATCCGTTTTGTATTTGCACATCTAGCCTGAAGCTCTTCTTCTCCAACTGGTAACAAAGGCCATCTTCGCTCTATCTCCACTAGAAAACCACAACATACTCTCTCTCTCTCTCTCTCTCTCTCTCTCTCTCTCGCTCTCTCTCCCTCCCCTGCTCCTCCCAGCACACAGCGCCTCCTCAGAACTTGTTCGTGTCCGCTCGCAGCCTCCACTCTCTGCAGTTTGCAGGCTGCACCACACTTGGTAGCTGTTGGTCACAGGTTGTGGATGAGGACAGAGGTCCGCGCGAAACACAATCTGCCTAGAAAAAAACAAAATCAATAAACTTCACTTTGAAGTTAAGTTGATGTTTCATTTGGGAACTCTTCCCTCAACATGAGGGTCCGTACTTGACTTTGGATATTGAACACAGGGTGCCTGTTGCTAAAAGTTCAGTATCCACTTTACAGAGTTTCGGCGAGCAGAACTGGGCGCAATTACGCACAGCGAGTACCATGGCACCGATTTTGGATAGACGTGCTCCCGCTTTGCTCTTGGTTTGGAGCTACTGCGTCCTGGCGGATACCGCTTTTACGAACTTTACTTTGGACAACGAGTTCCACTCCAGTTTCATCCACCGTCGGCTGAAGAGCCAGGAGCGCAGAGAGATGCAGCGGGAGATCCTGTCGATCCTGGGGTTGCCACACCGGCCGCGACCCCACCTCCACGGAAAGCACAACGCTGCCCCGATGTTTATGTTGGACTTGTACAACGCCATGTCCACAGAGGGGGACGAGGACAGATACTCCTACCCATACAAGCCCGTCTTCACCACCCAGGGCCCCCCCATAGCCAGCCTGCAGGACAACAACTTCTTGAACGATGCAGACATGGTCATGAGCTTTGTCAATTTAGGTAGGCTCCTTATTTTCTCACCATTTGTATCATAAAAATCTATTAAAAACAGAATGTTATAAGTGTTAAACACAGCAAAACCTGCCCGAGAGAGATGATGGATTAAGGCCACTAAAGTCACTACTCAGTTCAGTCTCAAGTCTCTCAAATTAAATATTTTATTAAATAGATATAGAAAATCTAAAAATAGATATAGTTTGGTGATAGACAGCCACAGAAACAGAAGTCTCCAAATTTATATGATTTTGTTAAAGAAACATGCACTGTTTTACACAGATTTGTTTGAAGTTTATGTTGCTGTTGTCAAGTGATCATCCATGGGCCTGTATAAGCTATAAATCACTGTCAGAGCTTCATTAACAGGGATAATTAATCACTGTTAGTGCCATTTATCTCATGGCACTGCTGTCTTTAGGAGCCATCATGCGTATTTCAGTCATAAAGTGTTACTGTGGTGATACTTTATCTTGTTACCTTATGGAGCAGCGCATGTATTTCTCTGATGTTACACCTGCACGCACACGCAGCACCGCAGCAGAATGACCATGTTTACATAGGTGCATTTTTCCAGCTAATACCAGGAGTGTCACATTCCAGTGTCCCTCTCTGTTAAACAGCTGTGCAACCAGCTAATGTTCAGGTGCTGGCGCTGAGGATGATGGACCAGCCAGCAGCTAGTGTGTCAACCATGTGTTATCTAAAGAATGAGCAAGTTAACAGCAGACCAGGTTCAAAGTGCGCCGGTCCTACCTTCACTCTAATCTGTAGACGTCCCTATAGACACTCAGACAATAAAACAATGCCAGTCAGTGATGATCCAAACTTCATCACACATTGAATCATTCTGTTTATATACACGTCACTCCAATAGGGTTGTTTTATTCACTTGTTGGTTGTTAAGTGTTGCTCTCTGGACCACTTTACTTATCTAATCAGATTTTTTTTTTTTTTTACTGAAATCAAACAGTCCTGGACTATTTTATTGCTGTCAGCAACAGTTTGAGGTTGTTAAGTGTAAATGATCACGAGCAGGCGGTGTCAGCTTTATGGATAGATAAACACATCGTTATAATTCAATTTGCTCGACGTATTATGCAGTCACAGCAACTGCCCAGTTTATGTTCCAGATGAGTAGCTGTGTTTTGAAATGGTGAAATGTGTAAATGAAATTCTGTGCAGGCAGTGTTTTCAAGCGATCGGAATTGTGGTGAAATTGTGCAAAGAGTTTACATTCAATCCTGGAAAGATCATTGTTGGAGCGTCTTGGCATGAGAGAGGGAGGTGACACTGGTTCCTCCACTGCACTGTGTAATTACTGTGGGAGCTGCTGCATTGTGACTATTTTTGACAGGCTGTGACACAGATGGATTTGACCACAGAGACTCGCAAAGTCAAGGGCCTCGCAAAGTCAAGGGCCGAGGCTTGCAGCAAGCTGACAAGAAAGAAGGGAGCTTTTGAGGGAGAGAGAGAGAGAAAGAAGGACGACAGATTGACTGGGACTCGGTCCATTTCTTTTTGCAAGGATGATGCTTAAAGCAGACAGAAAATCTAAACAAAGATGGGTCACATCAGCTGGAGAACATTTTTATTTAATATATTAGAGGATCATGGAAAGAAAGTCACACTGCCTTCCCGAAGTCTTGCGGCTAATGCAATTACTGATGGCATTTTCCCAGGTTGAGTCTTCCTCATGGCACATGATCGGTGTTTCCATATATGTCACTCATTTGGAAATAAAATGTGTATTTGTCATTGCATTTTGCGTGCTCTCTGCCACGTGGTGCATCTATCAGTAGGGTTCATTGTTAGGTTTCTCCCTGTGTCTTATGTAATAACATCTAATATGTGTTCAGGCGGCTTGATTCAAACCAGCAGATTATTATCATTACCCTTCATGTGAGAGAGAGAGAGAGAGGACACAGAGAACTAAGTGATGGCTATCAAATGCATTGACTATTTCCTCTCCAAATTCCTTCCTTTCCACATTTGCTCATTGCGGGTTTGTTTTCTTATTTAGGGCTGTCTGAGAGCAAAATGAGTGTGGCTTTTATTTAAAAACTGTCCCTCAAAACTCTGCATGTCTCCATAACTACCGTGCCAAGGTACATTAGTCAGACTCAACACTGGTTACTGCTTCCTGAGAGGCCTGTTTTCATGCACTGGTTTGTGTTTTTTTTTATTTAAGGCTAAATACTACGACGAGAATGTCTCTGATTTTACTATGGATGCAGTGATGTGAATGTAAAGTGCTCATCTAAGAACATATCAGTGCACTAAGCCACCCGATGTCTTAACATTCAGAAAAGACTTTACTTGCTATTCCTCTTTCTTCCTGATTGCCACTCAGGGGAGCTGATACACTTTGTTGTCAGCTTGTGTGAGTGTTGAAGGCTCCAGTGCAGCCAGTTAAGGGCGGGTGTGGGCTTTGGGACAGACCCCAGGCCAGGGACGTCCTCTCACTGAGTCACTTCAGTTTAAAAGCCCAGCTGTGTAAATGGCTTACAGCATACATTCAGAATGTACACTGCTACACGAAACACAGGTCACACAGGCGCCGGGTGTGTGCCGGACGTGTCATGATAACACGCCAGCAAGTTAACGCAACACACACGTTCCTTGTTTCAAGGTGGCAACAGAAATAAATACAAAAAGGCACAAATAAACTAAACTAAACTAAACGGTGCATTTTAACGTATTACTTGCCAACATTTCTTCCGATTTTTATCTATTTCTATCTCTCTATCTACACACGCGTACTTTACATACTCATTCACATCCTTTTTGTAATAATTACTTAATGTAGTCCCAGTGGTCTCTGGCAGCATTAGCTCTCAGCCACTGTAAATTAAGGCATTTCCTCCTTAACAGGCCACAGCTTCCAGGGCTTTTAGCCACTACTTTGGCCTGTGCTGAGCTACAAGTTCAGTTCAGTTCATGTTAAACTCACACAGGCCGGTCATACTCAGTCATCCAGGCACACGCACAAGCACTTATAATGCCCAAACTTACAAACTTAAATGCCCATTTACACGTCCCAAACCACAGGAAAGGGCTGTGACTTGGATGTCTGCTATTTGCATCCTGGATGACTGAAACAGTAGCAACCTCATTACCTGTGTTTGTGTGGGAAGGAGGTTGTAGCCTTTTACTGTAAAATGTTATCATGAGGTGCGTTAGTCACAGCTTCCTTATTCCCTCTGTTGTCATGGAGTCTTGCATGGATTAACATAGCTTTAACTGAGTGCGAAGGAAAGAGGCAAAACTGTGTGGGTGTACATTAGGGCTAATTCAACACAGTGGTTCTTCCGTGTTCATATTGTGATGATATGGTCTTATTGCTCTAAGTTAAAGGAACATGTAAACAAGTCCCATGTAAAGACCAAAACCAACAATATACATATTGTTATGTATATGTATATACTTCAGTCCCAAGCCCATTGGTTCCTGCTGAAGAGGTAAATCCTAAAAGATGAGACCCTAAGATTAGTTTCATTTCAAGCGAGTTCATAGATGTGATTTTACTTCAGTTCGTGTAGA
The DNA here is from genome assembly GCA_036365135.1 of Miichthys miiuy. Taxonomy (NCBI): domain Eukaryota; kingdom Metazoa; phylum Chordata; class Actinopteri; family Sciaenidae; genus Miichthys; species Miichthys miiuy. Next base: position 11,096,603 of record CM071606.1, on the reverse strand, counting down.
TCTTGATGTTCTTTGTAGATCAGTATCTTAACCCTGGCTGAGAGGCCCCTGCCTGTGTAACATCGATGCTGTAAGTCAGCCTCTGTGTCTTTACGCTCAGAGGAGGTGCTGTCGTAAAGTCAGGGCATCTTAAAAAGTGAACAAATATCAAGCCATCAAAGAAAAAAAGAAAAAAGTGCTACCAGGGTGCATTTAATTGCTCAGTGTTGTGCTGCTGTTAATCCGCACCAGATGGGATACATTTCACTAAATAGAGTTGAACAGCAGTAAACAAACAAAGCTCCACTGCTTTCTCTGTCTCACTGTTGCAATACGTAGCATGTGGATAGTCGTTATCTCACCCAATTCATGCCACAATGTTGCACATGAGTTTTAGTAATATTGTTGAAGCAGGGCACAAAATGAGCAGCCAGATGCTGGTAAAATATTCAAATGTATTAGTAATAGTAATTTACTAAATGGCTGGTTAAAATCTAGCCATGTCACCTGGTGGACAAAATAGTTAATGTTCCAACCTGTGTTGAATCTTTGCCTTTATTTAACTAGTGAGTTGAGGCCGTGATCAAAGAGGGGAAGAGGTATCGTACAGACTTGGCGGAGTGAGTCAGTGCACTAGCAGGTAATTATCCTCTGCGTTACCTTGGTGACCTGACAGGGCACCACCTGGCCCTCCACCGTCCAACGCCCTGTGTCTGCTCCCATAGGAGTTGCCACACACTTGATTGCCAGTTCTCTCCCGCTTTATAGGATGCGTTAATAGGAAGGTAATGGAGAGCAGGGAGGGGAAGAAATGTCTAACTGGTAAATTAGTTCGGATTTATTAGAGGCTTTGGCTTTCAGACAGCCTTGTGTCACAAGCGCACGCACTCACGGCTGTGTGCTTGGATGCAGTCGTGTCACTCTACAGTCACGCTAAAGGAACGCAGCTCTATTTTTTTAGCTGATAGCAGAGAAACAGAGAGGTCCGTGCTTGTAATTTCAAATGATGATAGCGCCAATATCTCTCTTTAAAAAAAACATACTCATATCACTTCATTCTCTCCCCACCCTTGTCTCTATTGCTCCTTGCATTCCTCTCCACAGTGGGCTGCCCGTGGTGCTGAGGTTAATACAGATGTTTCTCTCTGTCTGCAGGCCAAAGCAGCTGTGCAGAGAAACTTTATCTTTTCAGAGTCCAACAAGTCTCCTCATCTCGACCTTCACCATCATGTCTGGCCCTGTCTCCAATCTGTCCCACACGCAGGACCATCTGATACCGAATTTCCCTCCCTACCCTCCTGAGCCAACAGTATTGATTATCAGCACTGGCCTCCTAGTTTTAATTAGTTAGTTATCATATAGTCCCAGTGGTGTTGTGTGGTGTTTAGTCTCCAACCTCCTGCTCTGGCCCTTACCTCCAGGGGTTTAAACCTCCCGTGCTTCCAGACATAAAACATTTCAACACTTTCTCAAGTTCTTTTGTGTGTTTTTCCACTCCCCACCTCCCCTCTTTCACATACATACACACACACACACACACACACACACACACACACACACACACACACACACACACACACTTTCTCTGAACCCAAACCACAGCTTTCCCTTTCTCTCTACTTCATTTCTCCTTCTCATAAACACACACACTCTCATACTTTTTGTACATCATTGAGTTGTTGCAATTTGATGGATTTGTCTGACACCGTTTCTTTATCTCACACTGGAAGCTGCTTCTCTAAAATGTGTCAGAGGAGGCTTCTCATCACATGAGGACCACGAAAATTAAAACACAAGTATGTGCTGAAAGGCCGTCATTCCTCTGTCCTTGACACTGTTAGTACGCCTTTCTCCCTCCCGTAGATTTATGTAATCGCTTCTGTATACACTCCCAGTGGACTAAAAACACATGCATGTGTATATACATGCATGAATATGTGTGGAGGGAAACGCAAGCTTTTTCTTTTGCTCAAAAGGAATGTTTCTGGAGCTAATTAGTGTTCTTGAGTACATGCTTTATTGCCTTCTGCTGGACAGGGAGCGAGCAGCAGAAACAGAGGAATGTTTGTTGGTACAGATAGCCCTGCCTTCCTGTCAGGTAATTTCTCTTAATGTTCTCCGCAATTTGATGTATTACATCGAGGTCTAGTGTGTAAATAAATACCACAAATGGAGACAAAGAATCTCTCCTCTCATAAGCTTCAGGCAGCTTTACAAAGTCCACAGCCGGAGTGATCCAGGAAAATAATGTTTTTTTCCATTTATTATCTCTCAGATTCACCTGTTGAACCCAGGAGTCCAGAATGACATCTGGATGTACATAGCAGAGCCTCTGTGCTCTTGGCCAGGCTAAGGCACTTGCTGAGAGAAATGATGAAACACTCTGCGGGTGGGACTTGACAATGTGGCGAGTGGTCAAAAGGCCCAGATGTACTAAGCAGCAGGCGTTCTAGCTCTGCTTCAATGATGGACGGACCTCCTTCATTGCCAGGAATGTTGGGCTCATTTTAGTTTGTCTAATAATTTCACTTTCCTGCTCTGACATTTTCTTTAAAAGGAGCTCCAGTTTTGTGGTAATTTACCTCACAGACAGTATGCGACCACTGCAAAATGTATGTAGAAAGAGGAATAATTGATACATTAAAGTGAGCTGTGAGATCATAAAACTTGCAGAATGAATGATAACAGAATGAATGATATTTCCACCCGTTTAGCCACTTCTCTTTCATCTGGGTTACTTTGGCCTTGCCTTATCAGTGACCGGCAGCACATGAGACTCCCCTGCACTTCTCTGACGGCGGGTACCAAGCAGCGAAGCTGAGAAAGCAGATGTGGGCCAGAGCACAGCCAGAGATCCTGGGACCAACAGCTCCGCTGCTGCAAAAACAAATACAGCACTCTTTGCTTGGTACTGGGGCACTGACAGGGCAGAGGGGAGAGAGGGAAGGAGATGAGAGGAGAAGGAAAAAGGAAAGAAAATTAAGTACTTTTCTTTCTTTATTCCTTTTCCTTGTGGGAACACAGTGTGCTTTACAGCATTCATGTCAGGGCAGTTATGTGTGTTTGTGCATAGTAAAACACAATTTTAGAGCCACCTACACTGCCCAGTCACCAGCTGCACTGTGTGATGTGTGTTAGTTCTCCTAGTGGAAGATTGCGTTAGCGGAAGCCCGTAATACTGACCAGATTCCTCACCAGGTTCCCGACAGCCAAATCAAAGCTTGTAAAAGCCAAGCAACAACTGTACGCAAGTGTTTTTATGATAAGTGATGAAATTGTGCAGGATGGAATATGAACTGCATGCGGCATGTTTCTATTTATTTAGGCAAGCGTGCAGCTGTATTTCCCTTGTGTTTCCTCCACAGCTATTTTGTTTATTTTAAAAAAAGCAATGGGCTGTAATTAAACTAAATAAACAACAAGCTGTTAAAATCGGGGTGCCAGCGTGCCCGTCATGTGTGCATAAGATGCCGCACTGGGATGCAGGAGGAAATTATAAAAAAGTTTTATGTAGACACCGTGTAGACACATCTGTGTGTCTCTTTGTGCCAATGTGCGTATTGTATGTGAATTTTCCTGAGGTCTATAATAAGAGGCGGCTTGGCTGGTCGAGGAGGGTGTGGCCCCTGCGGCCACAAAATTAAAGAACATAAAAGCAAGGGGATGAGGGGAAGAGTGAGTGGGGGAAACTGAATGGCTGTGGTTCCACGTCTTAAGAGTTGTTTTATCCTGCAGTTAAGAGGAAGTGCAGATGGCTACAGTGGTCTTAGAGATCCCTCACTGTTTGGCAGAGATCTCTCAACGCATTATATCACACCACAAAACAATGAAAGCTGAATATTTAGGATGTGGTTTCTTTGTTGTCACCGTTGCCTTTCACTAAAGTACAATCTCTCTTGACAGAAATCCGAGGGAACATGATGATGTCTTAAGTTCCAATTTCCGAGATGACTCAATTTGTCCTGCAGGCCTTTCAGTCTTCAGTGTGGCCTCTTCAGATCCACCGCTTTGGCTTACATTAAAAGAAGAGGTTCAGCCAAATTATAAACTTTTTCACTTACCACTAATGGTATTGAATAAATTGTAGCTTTGACGTTGTGTGTTATCTTGAGAAACCGATTTTAGACGTTGTTTTTTTTAGAAATTAGTTTCATTCACTGCTATTGTCGACGGCTCTTTTGGAATTTCAGAGTTAGGGTTAGGTGAGAAGATTGATACCACTCTCATGTCTGTCTGTGAAATACGAAGCTAGAGCCAGCAGAAAGACTGGAAACAGAGGGAAACACCGAGCTTGGCTGTGTCTGAAAGTAACAAAACACACCTGCCAGAGTCTCCAAAGCTCACTAACTAATACAATTTACCTCATTTGTTGAATTTATGCAAAAAAAAAAACCCAAAGTATAAACAACAACAGCTTGGCGGGGTTGTTTCGGAGCAGTAACTTTCCGCTGGTTGCATGGCAACTGCAGCCAGCCAGAAATAGTCCGGTACAAAAATCCACAAAAAAAAAAAAAAAAATCATTTTAACACTTTGGTTTTTGTACAAATTAAATAAATGATGCAAGTTGTTAATTAGTGAGCTTTAGATGTGCTGACAGGCAGATTTTGTTACCTTTTTAGAAGGAGCAAGACTAGCTGTTTCCAGTCCTAATGCTAAGCAAAGCTACCCAGCTGCTGGCTCCAGTTTTAGTTTCACCAGAGAGTGAGTAAACAGATTTCCCGAAAAGTCGGAACTATTCCTTTAAATCCAAACTGCATGCCTAGATATCTGTAGAAGTAACAACCCTTCAACATAGCTGCTGTGTGTTGCTCTGTAAAGGACGGAGGGGTGAGAGGCCTTACAGTCATATACATTCCTGTGAGTTCCAGGCTGTTTCATATCCAGTATAAATCTCTGGCCTGTGATGCCCAATGAAGCATGAGGGGGAACCCGGCACTACAGTTTACGGGTGCAGAGGGCAAGCATGTTTGATGGCCTCAGTGAGAGGGAGAGAGAGAGGTCAACGAAGCTGCTGTGAGCATAATCAGAGACCTCTCGGTTGGCTTCATGCTTGAAAACGCAAGAAAGGTTTGGTTTGACCACAAGTCTTAAATGTAAAGACTCTTCTTCCTGTGGTTGCTGCTTCTACTTACGCACAGGCTCAAAGGCAAAACGTGATTGTGCACACACACACACACGCTGCGGTGAGTTAATGATCGTTAAGTGTGAGTAAGTTATAGCATGAAACTCCGCTGACCCTGTCCCAGAGAGCCTGTGCTGTCAGGCCCTACAGCAGTACAAATACATCGCATAGGCATGATGTCATCAGTAGTCGCCAGTGGGCAGGATGTTTCCTAACGTGGTAATCGCCCTACTGTGGGTAGTCACCGGGTACCCAGGAGATCAAACCCTTTACTCTTTATAGGATAAACATCTTGAGCAATCTGCCCCTTCCTTGCACTCCGTTTTTCTTCTCCTCTCTCCTTTTAGCTTACGGAAACTATGACTTACTTGTTCCCAGTACTGTACTTAAAACATTGTTGGAGTAAGATCAACAGAAAGAACGAAAGAGACAGATCATTATGGCGCATCAATCAAATGCATGACTCCAGTTGGTGTTGCAGTGCAGAGAAATGATCTGGCTGCTGTAATTTTATTGACTTATTGCTTTCCCAGTTTCTGGTTTTGGGAATCAGGTGTGCCGTTGGAGTTAATGGGCTCTACAGGGGATGGAGAACAAGGTGCAGGTAATGGTGGCGCAGTTATCTCAATAGAATTGGAGGTGGGTTGGGAGAGGGGAAGGAGCTTAAGCCTTCAGTTGAGAGGAGTGAGACTGGTGCCAGGGGTGAGTCAATCCCCCCCGTAACCGCCCCGCTGAGCAGCGGAAGCGCACAAGGCAGGACTGAGGGGTGTGAGGGTGCCGAACAGACACTTGGGCTAATACGAACCGTCAGATTTGTCCGCTGCTGCTCCGGAGCCTGAGGTGTCGGAGAAGTGTCTTAGGTCTACAGGCCTGGCAGGAGGAGAGAGGAGGGAGAGGAGAGAGAAGAGGGAGGAAGGAAGAGAGGGACATGCAAGAAGAGAGAAAAAATAATGAAAGGGATAAGGCTGTTGTTTTTCTCTTTTTGTTGTTGTCCACAAAACCAACTGTGCTTTAGTCTCTCTCTCGATGACATTTCCTGTCATTGAAGACTTAAGTCTAAAGTCTTAAGCTGCGGATTTAGTGGTGCGCTAGTGAGTATGTACAGCAGCAGGATGGTGTATATGGGAGTGACTCACGGCAAACAGTGTTCATGGTAATGTCACCCAGTGCACCAATATGACTCTCTGACATATTTTGAATAGATTTTGGATGAGGCTTTGGTTATATAGGCAATAATTATCTTAATGTTCTGTGGTAGGATCAGTCTTTTAATGAGATTTGTTGATTTAAAAAAAAAAAATCTAGAATATGAAAAGACTTTCTTTAAACACAGTCAAAGGTTTATTGTAGACAAAACAATGCACAGGAATATTATGATTTTTTAAAATCTTTTTTAGAAGATAACGTACTATTTATAAAATAACAACAAATTTAAATGAAATTCCAAAATCACTGCGCGTCTGTAGAGGAGTTAAGCTCAAATCACTGCCAGTCATTTTCTGGAAAGAGATCTGAGGTTTTGGCTGTTCGCAGGCGCAGACTCTCAGTAGTGGAGAACATGATAAGGAAGCCGCGTGCCCCGCGGAAAGGCATAAATCTTGAAAGATGCTAACACACTGTTCATACGGTAGTAACCCTCTGGTTGCCAGGTGCACGGTAGGTTTGGAGGAGGATGGAGAAGTCATCACCATCCCAACATCTCTGATGTGTGCTGCTGTGCATGTGTGTGGCCTGCGCAAGTCAAATGATGTGGGATAACTGTGCATCATCAGCAGTTTATATAAAAAGCAAATCAGATGTCAGACCAAATGATAAAAGCAGTTCACTGTGAGTATGTGTATATATTTGTGTGCTTGTGTGTGTGTGTGTGTTTGTCTCTTTGCATGTGTGCGTTGTTGCATCTCTAATTATGGATTACAAAAACCCATAATGATTGTGTTACCGGGCTGTGACGCACAAGACCGTTCACTTCACAGGAAATACTTTGTGATAGTTGTTTGTGTGCATGCAAGTGTGTGTGTGTGTGTGTGTGTGTGAGAGAGAGAGAGAGAGAGAGAGAGAGAGGAGCAGCAACCAATCCAGTGCCGGCTCCTCAGAATGAAGGGCTCATGTGGCATGAGAGGGCGTGTTCGCCATGTTTGTGGTGTATGTGTGTTTGCGACACAGGTGGGGCGATGGCTACTCACTTCCTCCCAGAGGAAGTCATAAATGCACCCGCTTGGCTTTAACTGTGCCTCTTCCTTTCATCTAATGACTGCCATACTGCTATAATGGCCTGTAAGAGAAGAGACAGAGAGAGAGAGAGACAAAGGCAGAGGTTAAAGCTACACTCTGTAGGCTGCTGCTCTCATTCTCTCTCAGACTGCACAGATGAAATTCATGCATTTAAAGAGTGAAAATGGAAAGTGATGTGAGAGAAATAGTTGGTGTGGGAGTTTAACAGCAGCATCCAGCTGTTCTCACAAGCAAAGATAAAGAGCTTTTACAGTGAAGTGGCGGGCGGCTGCTCCGGAGGCTAAAGAACAGGTCTGGCTTTCTCCCCAGAGGGGAGTGCACCTGCACTGGGCTACAGGAGGAGGGAGAGGTCCCTGGTGTGGTAGAAAGAATAAGCAGGCCCTGGAGCAGAGAGGTAAAAAGGAGAAATGAAAATGCGTGAAAGGGTACCAAGAACATGAAGTAATTGTTCCCTGGATTGAAAATAGCAGTCTTTGTTATATTTCTCTTTTGAAAGAAGAACATGTTCTCTTGATGACGTGGGTTTGCAGTAATGCTGGGCAATGTGGTTAAAATCAGTATTATGAAATGAGTAAGAGCAGTTTTCTAATATTGATATGTATGACAAATACTGTAAATAAATGAAAAACCATATATAAAAAAAACCTCTCTTCTACTGTCTCCCACTCGTGGCAGCAGTCAAGCAGAGATTTTGAAGTGACTGAAATGATTCAGATGAGTTCAGAAAAGGACATGACTAACTTTGACACACTTTGAAACTCACAAGATGAATTGATCCCTGTCTCTCTGCTAGGGGTGCAGGGGTTTGCTCAGGGTGGCCTCAGTGTGTCATAGAGCCACCCTTTAAGACCGCCCAAAAAATCCTGGACTGAAAACTGGTGAAAAACTGTTTTAACCTCTTACTCCACATTTCAGTAATATATTGTCTAAAGTCTTTTCACATGTTCTCAACAACTATTTTCCAACATATTTAATGTATTTTGAAAGAAATCCCAGAATTGCCTTTACGCAGACTTCAATTCTTTAACTATAATTTCTTTTGAATCAATCATTTGTACAACAGGACTGTAAAATGATCATCTGGTCATATCACCATGATATTTCAGTGAAAGGCAATCATTTTAAGTTACTGCCCTGGCCTTGTAGGTAATCACCATGATTCCCAACCTCCGAGTTTCAAGATAAAACTGAGGTGGTCACATAATGATTCAAAGAATATGAAAGAGAAATGTATTGTATGTTTTTAGATTTGACATTTTTACCTTTTTCGATGTCAAGTTCAGTTTTTAGGCCTGAATCCTTCGAAATAAACAGTCTGAGAAGGAAAAGTATGATTTAAAATATGCACACAATGAATGCCGTAAGCTGTGAGGACAGTTCTGCTTTGTTTTAAGGTATCTCAAGCCAAAAAGTTTGGGGAACCACTGATTTAGTATACAGTGAGTGTGTGAGGTGAGCTGCATGTGTAGTTGTGAAACAAGCTGATGACTCCCATGAGCTTTAGCTGTAGCACGTATGAATTGTCAGCACACTCAGTGTTACGTTATGAAGGGTGATATGGAGGGTGGGGGCTTGATGAAAGCCCTGATCAATAGGGCAGTCCACACTTGTACCCGAGACTGGTACAAGTGTAGACAGAAAATGGGATGGTAGAATGAAAAGAGGTCATGAATAAGTCAGGCTGTTGGTGGAAGTGATGTTGAATTGATTAAGGTCTACATAACCTTGAACTCCATTGTTTTCAGGAAAAGTTTTTCAAACCAGTCCAATGTGTGCCCATAGCAGATGGAGGACAATGGAAGCCTAAAGCTAGGCCATGTAATGGCCAACAGAGAGCAGAGCTGTCCCTCATTGAAGAGTAATTAGATCCTTTCTTTACTCGTGCTCTGGCCAATCATCTCACAGTGCTGCCTTTGTATAATGTCCTTCAGCAACTGGGTTTAATAGAGACATAAATGGAAGGGGATGTAGGAGAGAGAGTCCGCTGGGAAAAGTACATGCGAGGGAAGAGGGGAAACAGGGCTGAGGAAGACAAAGAGGCAGGTGTGCAGGAAAAGAAATAACACTGCACGGGCTATGTAATGAAACATGCATAACATTTACATCATTGCACAGTTATATTACTGACAGCTGGTACTGAACGAGTGCGCTGTCCTCAGAAATTCTTTTGAATTGTAATATTCATGTGTGTGATGATAGCTTGGCAAAGATCCTAGGACTAGGTTTTTCTTCCTGCCAGAGTTTTGCAAAGTTCAGAGGCGGTCGACTCGATCAAGTTGAGTCAATAAAGAACTGTTGAGTAACAATACTTGGTCGATGGATGGCTGCTGAGGTTGGCAGAAGGAGGGGCTGCTGGAGAGGGCTTTCCTCTGTCACCCAGCTGTGACTCAGCCCTGCAGATGGATAAGATGGATTAATATGAAATTTTGTGCATACATTCATGGTCTCTGTAGGATGAGTACTAGTGAACCCCTGACTTTTTCTTTATACCGTGAGGTTCACAGTTGGGGTTTTGAATAAAATTTCAACAATCATTACAAGCCATGCCCTCCTCAGCGTGAATTATGATAACATTGGTTACTCCATAACTTTTTATATAGCTTCATAATCAGATCAATTTTTTTATTTTAATTAAATATTTAATTTCCTTTATGATCAAATACCTACAAAACTAATGACATTCCCATTGGCATCAGGTGTTTTTGTGCTGAGCTAACATGCTAGGCTACGACGGTGAACATGGTCGTTATACCTGAGAAACTACAGCATCTAATGCCAGCATCTAATGTCAGTGTGCAATTTTAACTGCAGCTGGATGCTCTTTTTTTCCTGTAAAGCACTTTAAAAACACTGAAACAGAGGACATTTGACTGCTCGTAAATTCAAAGAAATGTCACTAGGGCTTGGCTAGATAATTTAAGCTTAGAAATAATTTGACGTGTTTGCATTTTGGCGTTTCTTTATGTATATGTTTGTATATCTATGAATGAGTGTTTGTGTGGGGGGTCTGTCTGACAGTTGATGAAGAAAGAGGTGGAGGGAGAGCCAGTAGATGATGAGAGACAAGGTGCTGACCCCTCGGATATCCTGCTGGGACATGAGAGGAGTAGGGTCAGGGGGGCCACATCTTGGGGGTGTAGAGGGGAGCTTGGAGAGCTGCGATGTGGGGATAAGAGAGAGAGAAAGGAGGGAATGAGGATGGGGTACACCAAACATGGAGCCCCAACTCATGAGAACCAGATGAAGGGCAGTCTGGATGACTCTCTGGGGCTATGAGAGGAAGAGAGGGAGAAGAAAAGGGCTCATAAAGCTGTCAGAGTCCGCCTGCATCTCTCTATCATTGGCTCAGTGTGCTCCAGATGCATCGCTCCTTGTGCTAGTCCTTATAAATGTTTCAATCATAAGCCAACATGTGTACCGCATATCTATAGATGTTTTCAATCTGGGACTGACCCAGAGTCTGACAAGCTATGTCAGCTCCTTTTTGCTAACAACTGAGGTTGATGGACTGTGGAGGAGGAATGAATTGTTGAAAAAAAAACATTTGTTTTGTACCAATTATGCAAACATGTGTTTTGTTTCTCTGTAAGGTGTAGCTCAGGGCGTGCAAATTAACTCGTTAACTGTGAAATTTTCCTTCTTTTTCTTTGTTTTTTTTATTTGCAGTAGAGCATGATAAGGAATTCTTACCAGTGCGGCGGCATCACAGAGAGTTCAGATTCGATCTGTCACGGATTCCAGAGGGCGAGGCCGCCACAGCAGCCGAGTTTCGGATATATAAAGACTTCATCCACGAACGTTACGATAATGAGACCTTCCGCATCAGTGTCTACCAGGTGCTGGAGGAACACTCTGATAGGTGAGCATGGACAAATGGTTATGTGTTTGTTAACCAACAAGTTGAAGAGTTGAACATTGCTAAGCAGGGACTCTTGGGATAATGGGGCAGTATCACTTGGTCGGTGGCTCCTCCACATTTGTCCACACTCTTGGTATGAAATTTTGTGCAGACATTTATGGTTCCAAAAGGACGACTTTTCTTCCAGCTCCACCACAAGGATGATGATTTTGTTTTTTAGTAAAATATCTCAACAACTGTTAGTTTTGGCTTGCCATGAAATTTGTTGCAGACATTCATGAAGTCTGTGAAGGTTCTCAATCATCCATGTCATCTTTTCTCGAGCAGGGTTAAATCTGGGGCAACTGGACTTGGCTCTAGATCCATAAAGATGTTTCACCTCTTATCCAAGAGGTTCTGAATTGAATTGAACTTCCAACAGAAGAAGCCTCTTGGATAAGAGGTAAAGCTTCTTCGTGATCTACAACCAAGACCAGTTTCCTCAGATTTAACACTTCGGTTGCCTGTTGCCAGTTAGCGACAGGCTTAAACTAAGATGGTGAACATGGTAAACGTCATACCCAAATGTCACCATGTAAGCCCTACTGTGTCTGAGTACAGCCTCACAAAGCCGTTAGCTTGGCTGTAGACTCCAAGTTAAGTTATTTATCAAAAAGAAATGATGGTTCTGTTCTCTTAAATGTCAGGAATTGCTGCTTTTATCTGTTTTACATCATGGGTCTTTTGCCCAGCAGACATTTTGGCTTGTCATAGTAGGAAAAGCACAGATGAAGCACAGATAAATATTGAAATGAATGATGGCTGGATTCCATTTAACTGAGAAAGGACTGGACTGATGCTCATAATTAATGACATCACTATGGCATTTGTGACCTTTTTTTTATTACTTTCTTATATTTATAGACTTTACTTTATTATAGACTTTTTATTAATTCAATTTAATACAATTTGATTAAAAATTAATTGATTTAAATCTAAACATTAATTAAAAATGTAAAAATCAAGGAAGGTCGCTGCTCTAATCAGAACAGGTCTCGGCCCCACCTTTTCCATGTGGCTAATCTGGGCTGTCCAGAAGGTGTATGTAACTTGGGAATGGCCCATGTCTCGCTCTCCATGACCCCTCCTAAAGGTTTCTGTTGTCCAGAGGGAACAACACACTCATTTATTCCTTTGCCAGAGACAGGCCTGGGTACATGAATGAACCAGAGCTCTGTGACACACTATCTGCCCAGTCAGAAAATAGGTCGGGATACATGAATGGCCACATGAAGAACAAGGGATTTTAGTCTCCGATGGTGAAAGAGTAGAAAATCCAGAGTTCAGTGTTGGACAATAGGACTGACTTGGATATGCACTATTTCACTCGCTACTTTTCACACAGTTTTTTCCTCTTTTGCAGCTGTGTTTTTTTCTCTCTCTCTCTCTCTCTCTCTCTCTCTCTCTTTGGCTTTCTGGCTGTCCCACAAAATTCCAGCCAGTGATGGACTGTGTGTAGTGTGTGAAAGGACCGGTCGTTTATAAAGCCATTATTGTCAATTAAGAAAATGAAGTGTTCCCCTGGGCCTCACCATCTGGAGCCCACCCTTCCTCCCCACCTCCCTCCCTCACTCTCTTTCTCACTCCATCTCTCTCTCTTTGTTTCACTCCGTCACACTCCTCTGACTCCCTCTCTCCACTCCATTACTTCTCTTTGCACTTCGGTCACTTAAGTTTACACATTGTCACATGGTTTCGACCTATCTTTTGTAATTGTGCATATAATCTCTGTTGACTTATATTCATCTCTGACTTTAAGCGTGACTTTTATTGTCTTGTGCGTCCTCCTCCAGGGAGTCAGACCTGTTTCTGCTGGACTCACGGGTGATCTGGGCAGCCGAGGAGGGCTGGTTGGTGTTTGATGTGACAGCCACCAGTAACCACTGGGTCCTGAACCCTGGCAGGAACCTGGGTCTACAGCTGGCCCTGGAGAGCACAAATGGTGAGCGTCACACAGATCAGTGTGTTCTTTGACATGTACAAAGATGCAGGTGGCCATTAGCAGTGTGATGTGTTTTGCTCAAGAATAGACAGCTGGAGATGATGAAAATTAATCAGAAAAGGACAAAATAAAGTGATTAGAAAACCAGAAATTGACCATAGAGACATATCAACACCGCTGTGACAGTGTAAACAAAGATTATGTTGCTGTATTAGGTTGTTGTACAACTGTGCTTTAGATTGCACGGGTATACATAGTGGTAAATGGTAACTATCATAATTATAATAAAAGTATTAGTATAGTTAGCTTTAGTTATTACACCAGTTACAAACTGGTTCAGATGATGGTGCGACTAAGCAACCTCTCTGTAGTGACACTTTGAAGAATCTCAATAGCATCTGCAACATTTTGAATTAAATTAAATTACAAGATCGCTGGAATGTAATTTAAAATTTAGCAAATATTAGCATTTATACTTGGAAAATGTAGTAATGGAAACTACGTTGGTAAAAACATATTTACATAACAGAAGTAAATGTAATGAGTTTCCTCCGTCTTTGAGGTAAACCATGAAAAACTTTGCTTAAATACGTCATAACCATCAAATCAACAAATTCTTATCGTATCACTGTAATGTGGAGTTGATATCGCCTCATATCTTACAATCATCAAGGTCTGCATTATATTATAACATTCATAAGCCCACATCACAGCTGTTTGCTTAAATGCCAAAGAATCGGGTTGATTCATTCTTTGTGTGCACACAGCAAACATAAATCAAATCCTGCTCCTCATCATTCATCATCCGTCATCATCAGTCATTCATCCCTATCTTCATCCGTCATACCCTCAGCATCATTAGAAGGCATCCAGAAAACACACTGCGTTATCATAAGGATAACATCTCAGCAGGAGTTTGTCATCACAAGGCCTGGATGTTAGTCAGTGGGAAACTTTATCAACAAACAGTGTGAAGCACAAGAACGTGTTTGAGAATATTATCTCTCACAGGATGGCAGGATGTTACATGTTAGGTGAGGAAAACAGACACTGTATTGCTTTCATGTTGTGGGAGGGGAGTGCTGGAGAGGCTGTATCCATGAGTGTGTGTTTGTGTGTTGGATCGGGTATGAAGGGTTATGGATGAGCATGTACAGACAGGCACGCGGGACGTCCCGTCGCCGGCGGCGACCAGAAGCCTTGATTTACCACCAGACGGTGATCAGACACACATTCTTGTGTGTGAGAACTAGATAGACACTGCTGGAGCGCACATGCACGAGCACGCACAAACACACCCACATATCATACAAACACAAGTCGAGAGGCTTTGATGTTCGCTGCTACGTTTGTTCTTGGCATTTCAGGGTTTGAGAAGGGATGAGAAAAAGGGAAAGGAATTCGCAGAGGAAAAAATCATTTGCAAAAGTGAATGCGAGCGTTATTGACACAACAAAAGTGGTTTCAGTGAGGAAAGAGAAAGGCCGCACACATGCAAAATAAACTTTAAACACAAACACACCAAGTGGGCACACGTTTATTTGATTTTGAAAGCCTTCCCTTTCTCCTCGTACACCACCCTGTATGAATAAAGTCTAGACTTCTGTGATGCCAACACCTGTTCTACCGTTTTCTCTGTCTCCCCCTACAGGAGAGAGTATCAATCCTCGTGTGGCAGGGCTTATTGGTCGCAGTGGGCCTCAGAATAAACAGCCCTTCATGGTGGCCTTCTTCAAAGCCACCGAGGTGCACCTGCGAAGCATCCGCTCAGCACCTGGGGGAGCCAAACAGCGTAACCCCAACCGCTCCAAAGGGGCAAAGAGCCAAGAGGCGCTCAGAGTGGCCAACGTTGCAGGTAAACATGCAAAGCGTGTGTGTTGTGCATGCAGTCAACGCTGATTTATGCTGTTGTGTTGAACCGACCTCTGGTTTTATCAGGAGGAATCCATGGAATGGGACACAGATGAGTACAAAAGGCCAACGCATATAGTACGCACTCATTGACCAGCGAACACTCACAAGCATCCACAAATATACAATATGTCCAGAACCAACAAAAGCGTACCATTGGAATTGATGTGATTCTTGCATGACAAAATATGCGCTACATACTCAGGGCCTTTGTTTTAGAGGTGTGAGAGGGCTGTGTTTATGTGAAGCGCTGAAACATTAGACTGTAATGCCTGAGCTTCAAATATCCCTCTGCTGTCTTTGTTTATTTACACAAGCATTACAGAGCAGTTGGGGCCAAGTTCCCTGCATGGAGGTAAGGCAGCGCAGGCTTTTATGGCAGAACACATCTGCGGTGTGCTGTGGGGCAACCGGGGCCACAACACATGGGCCAAATGGGCCTGTTTGGAACTTTGGATAGCAGTGGTCTTTAACTGGATGATGAGAACCAGTCGCTCATGATCATTTCCAATGTGAGCCACTCTCAGGAACTGATGTACCACAGAGCCCCAGAGGTCACCAGAAGAAGAGATACCATTAGATAGAAAACAGACTGTTCATTTTTTCACGCATGGTTGGAGTAAGGGGGAATAGAAATGTTGAAATGAGTGAGGAGGAAGGAGAGAGAGAGAGACTAAATAAAGGGGCGAGCCTACTCTGTGTGCACATCTGTTTTATCCAGTGGAAACTCAAAGCCCAGCACAGTGACCTCTAAGCAGGGTGGCCCATTCATTTGAAACAATTACCAAACTACTGCTGTATCTGGAGGTGATTTCCTTCAGCCATTGTTTAAATGTTAATGTTTTGTATGAGGATACTGGCTGTGTTTAGGTCTGTTCTTTATCATCTCGGCCCTAATTGGGGCCTGACTACGGTAAATAGTTACTCTTTGTGACTGAATGGGATAATAGCACATGTATTGATGTGTAATCTCTCTCTGTCTTTGTCTGTCTTCTTCTTCTTCTTCTTCTTCTTCAGAAAACAGCAGTACTGATCAGAAGCAGGCATGTAAGAAGCATGAGCTCTACGTCAGTTTCAGAGACTTGGGGTGGCAGGTACGGAAAGCATTCCTCTCCCAGGTAGCCAAAATTGCTTGGCCTAACAGAAGCCTAAATAAGACACTCCTGTTTGCTCGTCTCATGCCAAAATCCTGATAAATGACACACCAGAATCAGCCCACATATTACTTGAGACCAAAGGTGTAATTTCAACAGGGGACAAGTCCACCACACTTTTAACAGTTTCAGCTCGATGTAATCTTTCTGAACTGTGTCCTCTTAACTGTACAGCTGCCACACAAGATTCAATCTGGGTCATTTTTGTAACCATATGCTCAGAGCAGTAAGCTTAAGATCTTTTGCCCTGGGTTTTTGCCTTTCAAGCTACAAACAGGCTGCCCTGACCCTCTTATTACGCAGCAGCATGATCAGGCCATATGAGCCTGGGAGGAAGATCTGGAGATGCTACTCAGGGCTGAAAAAACATTAAATTAGTGCTAAAAAAACATTTATGTACAATGTGCAATTATAATATTCTCATAAGAGATGCTAGAATCAAAGATAAGGCAGTAATAGGACAGTGCTCTTCTTAGTTAAGGCACTGTTAAGCATCAGGCTCCTATGAAGGAAGTATGATTCAAGCATTATTAAGCCGTTAAAGAGCGCTTCGAATTATTCTGCTGCCATTATTACAGAAAACACGATAACCACTTCCATCATGAATGTAATAATGTAATTACAGATACATGTAAGAAACAGCTTTCACGCAGAACTGAGATTTTCAGACAGTGAGTCGGGCCTCGCCAGGAAGCGCAGAGTGAGACACGAGTGAGAGTGAGCTCAAATGGACAGATGCATGCTGGTTGTTCTAAAAACAGTAGCAGGTTAGTCACTGTAGCTCACCAACAAGGTCAGCAGTAGCAGCAGTGGTTGTGATGCACAGCTCGTGGAGGATGTTAAGGCGCTATAAAACCTTTAGCATCCAAATGCATATGTTTTTTTATTATAAATCTGCTTAGAGATTATAATAAAAAGATGCAAAGATCCTTATAACTCCTGAACACGGTAAGTGTCTCCAAAATCAAAGAAATCCTATGAAACAGCCGTGGGTACATCGCAAACAGGAGCAGGAATTTTTGGTGCTGATGACTGGGGGCAGTTTATATGGGAGGACATATAAGAACTTCACTTTGTCCTCCTCACTTTTAAAACCAAACCTTTGTTTCCACTACTGAACTGCTAACTGGAGCAGATATTTAGCCCAATTTGGCCCAAGTGTGCACCGGCAAGTCCTAGCCACATCACAACATAATGCAGCTGTAGGCGGGCCGGATCCCTCTCAAATTTCATTCAAACACACCTTGAGTTTGCAGATACAAAGGCATACTCATGCTGACTACACTGGCTGTGTGGCCTCTCAGTTCCTTCAACCGCCTCTCTCACACTCTCCCATTTTATCCCTGTTTTTCTGTTTTATATTCAGCATGCTATGCCACACACACACACACACACACACAGAGAGTACACTATTTCCCAATTTCCCAGATTGCATTCTAACCAACCTAAAATTCTTTGTCTTGCTCCACACTCTCAGGACTGGATCATTGCACCAGAAGGATACGCAGCGTACTATTGCGAGGGAGAATGTGCCTTCCCGCTGAACTCCTACATGAATGCCACAAACCATGCCATTGTGCAAACCCTTGTGAGTAACCATGAAAGCAGGGAACAAAAACACAGCAGTCATGTTAAGAGTCTAATCATCTCATCAACTGTCAAGACAATGCAGCCGCTGTTGGAACTACTGTGTTTAATGATCCAAAGTGGTTTCAGATTGTATTTTAGAATAAACAGTTGTCAGTGATGTGACCCAAGATAAGGGCAACATTTTCAAGACGCGCAACAACCTTTTCCCCCCCACAGTATTTACAATTCAGTGCATGACCCTGTCTGATACATCCTTTTTAACCATTTTTCAGTGGCCATTTGACATTCAAATTCCTCCTTCTTCTTCCAAGGTTCATTTTATTCACCCGGAGATGGTTCCAAAGCCCTGTTGTGCCCCCACACAGCTCCACGCCATCTCAGTGCTCTACTTTGATGACAGCTCCAACGTCATCCTCAAGAAATACCGCAACATGGTGGTCAGAGCCTGTGGCTGCCACTAGACTGTCAGCATCTTCACACAGAGACACACACACACACACACACACACACATATGCACACACACATACACGAGTAGAGAGGGCTTTTCCCTTGCCTTGAAATGACACGCACGCATATTTTATGAACATGTCGAGAGTTCAAATGTGGAGTGTTGAAGAGACTCTTGTTACGTTTCCAAGGTGGCCCTGAAGTAAACACGATGTTGAGTGGCCGATCGATCAAGTTTACACTCAACACACACACACACACACACACACACACACACACTCACGTTTGTGCTTTCTACTGTGTATACAAGACATTAAAAGCAGTGATTGTACTGTATATTCATTCACAGTCAACAATCTTTTGTTTATTTCAATAATTGTTATTGTAGTTCATTCTTTTTACTGTAGATTTTATTATATATATATTTTTATGACTGAGAAACCCGGATGGATGTTCTGAATTTCTTCCATGTACAATACTGTGTAAATATTTTTTCTTTTTTTTTTTCAAACAAAGCAAGAAGTGTATTTATTTCCTGGAATGTCACTTGGGTTTGTGTTTTCTCCTGTATGTAATGCTGCCTGTTTTCTTTCACACGATAGTACACACAAACTCCGAGGGAATGAAAACAAAGTCGAGAAAACTACTTTGACAGGAGCGTTGAGTACAAATTCAGTGCGTCCCTCTGCCTCATGTGTTATGTCATTTTGGGAGGCAATTTATGACATCTTGGACTTGTGGAAACACATTTCATCAGTCGAAGCTGTTACACCTGACGCACATGTTTTGGGCAACAATCAGCTGAACTGTCAGAGAGACAGAGAGAGAGAGAGAGAGCTTTGTACGAAGCATCTTGTTCTGTGTGCTAGACATTTTCAGGTTTATATTCCTCTGCTGTAATACAATCTGTCATATTTAAAAGGTCTATTTATTGAGAGGTGGCTAAGATGTTTTACAGTGTGCTCCGATGTCTCAACCATGTTTTACTGCTGAACTGGTACAACAATAAACTGGGAGGAAAGCAACAAAACCACCTTGGCGTGTGCGTTGTTTAATCTGGATGAAAAGCTGTTGGAGGATGCATGCTTTGGCGGTTGCACTTACAAGTTCCCGCTTGTGTGTGCTGTTTGCTTAGATTGTAGCTACATCCTTTACCTGCTGACCTGAAATCTGTCTGTGAAGTGTTTCCACGTTCAAAAGCAAACTGAGAACTTTTCTGTTTTCTCAGGCTCATGAGTAGTTACTGTGTGTCTGTGGTTTGTCTGTGAGGTGGATGTGGGTTTTTTTTCTGTTACTGGGTGGGTGGACATTAATGTAAAGCACATTGAGTTCCCTTGTAATGAAAGTAGCTATATGAATAAGGGCTCGTATAGTATTTGACATTGACTTTATATAGTAAGAACAGTATACTGTACATAGACTGTAGTAGATTGTGGGAAAGTATTGGCCTCTTGTCTATAGAGTGCCATTTACAGTTAAATTATATTTGGGACATATATATAATTACAATTTATCCCATATATATACATCCATCCGTCCATTTCCTACGGGCAATTTAGAGCCACCAATTAAGTGCATGTCTTTGGACTGTGGGAGGAAGCCGGACTTCTCAATTTATCTTTGGTTTAGTTAACGCTGCAAAAGAGAGCAGTTGATTAAATCCAATCAATCTTTGTTTTTGTTTTTGTTTTTATTCTAATATTTTCTCACCTTATTTACTTACAGATAAGCAAAATTACAGCATACTGAAATAAATCACACTCAGCCTTTGAAATTACAATAAATCAACATTTCTCTGATTGCATGTCAACCACCAGAAGTACGATACTTGGATTTTTTTTTTTTCTGTTTTCTGTTTCTGTTTTTCTTCTTGTCACTTGGATTTAACACCAACCAACACCGCTTGCAAGGTGTTATGAAACAAGCGTTTGGCATACTGTTTTCCACCACCTGAAATATCCCTGAATACAAAGCAACTCTCACCAAGACCAGCACTACCAGAGCACGCCAGTGACTGAACTGTTCTCTAAATGATCTTTAGTGGCACTTGGAGCCCTGGATCATTTGCATCCTCCTCCATCCCGCATGTTAATTTGATTGATTTTCTAGCATATTCTGTCTTGAGTACACAGATTAAATGATTTTGTGTTGGAATATGAAGTAACACCGCCACCTGCTGGAAGAAAACCATAGTGTGTGTGTATACAGTGTGTTATGTAATACATGAGCCCTTTTTAAACGTATTTCTTATCGATCTGAGCTTTGGATTTATATTGTGGACCCTCTCAGTCTTATTATCTGATCTGAAGAAACTTGTAGCAGCATCTTGAACCATGAAAGAAGGGGAGGGAGTCCATGAGAGAGAGAGAGAGAGAGAGAGAGAGAAAAAACTTACACCCACATACTTTCATTTTCACAGAACGTTTCGTTATGATTCCTACAGCAGGCCTGTGTATGTCTCTGTGTGTGGGTGGGTGTGCTATGTGTGATTTTTGAAGTGTACTGGTAATGTCCTGTTGCCCACATGCTCATTCCTATGTGGGTTAATGAATTTTCCAATTAAGAAAAACTTCTGGGACTGGACTATAAATGAGATCTGTCTTTACGCAGTCATCCTCTTCGTCTACTTTTATTGGTTTAATCTTCTCCAGCATTATAAGGAACATTTAGGTGGCTGAGCTGTGTGATCAGTGTCATATAATTTAGGGTGAAATCATGCTTTATATTGCCTTCTGGCAGCCACACATTAAAAATGACTTTTGTGCAAACATAATCATGTATTTTTTCATTCTTTCGACACACAATCTTCGACTTATCTGTAATCCTGTTACTCTTTAATGACCCTCCCTCTTGCACCTTACTTGGAAATGATTAAACTTTCGCTACAATTCAACAAGCGGGAGAAACCGAAAATGATCTCAAGACTTTCGCTTTCGCTCTTAAGAGCGTACTTTAGGCAGGACTTCTGCATTTAACTTTTCGGTGAGGTCTGTTTTTTCTTTAACTTTTATAAGTTTCAACATATTATCAGATTCTACTGTAACAGTATTGTGAATTAAATCATCTCAGCCGCTTGAGCTGCATCAGAATAAAATTTTATTTGTTGCAAGGTGGGTGACGTGATTAAAACTACTCGGACGATTGTGTGCACATGTAGACGTGTGAAGCGTTTTTGGTTCTCTGGCTGTGAACACAGTTTTGTGTTTGAAGATGGAAACAGGGGTTAAGATGCACATGAAAGAGTGGCTCATAGCTCAGATAGAGAGTGGTAAATATGAAGGACTGTGCTGGGAAGATGAGGACAAAACTATGTTCAGGATCCCCTGGAAACACGCAGCCAAGAAGGACTACAAACAGACGGCGGATGCAGCTCTCTTCAAGGTCAACACTCTCAGTCTGTTTCATAATTTAAAACATGTAATGTGGATATTTGTGAATTCAGTTGTGGTCACATACAATTTCAGCATGTTGTTTGAGTTTATGATGTTAAAGAAATCGATCCAATGTGTCCTTGTGAAGTCAGTTGTTGTAGTCAGATCCAATATTTCCTTTAATGTCTAAATATATTTATACAAGGCATTTAACAAGTTTATAAATAGACTGATAAAAAATTAGAAACATATTTTAGTTACTAACTTCTAACATATTAGGCCAGTGTAAAGATCTAGCCAGTTCGCCATGTAGGATATTACTGTGCAGCTCAGAGTTACTAAAATGTCCTTTGATTCCTGATCAGTTCTGTGTCAGTGGTTTCAAATAGCCAACAGACAAACCTGTTTCTCACGTATTTACATAGTTTAATTAGTATCCCAAACAAAATACATCTTTCTGCATCCATAAAATCTTGATTTGTCGTCTTTATTTTATCAAAAGTCTGAAGTGAATAGGTGAAGGAAGTCTGCTGGAATGATGTGAAAAGACATAAAACACATTCAGATGACTGAGTTACCTCTTTTTTTTTTCAATGCTCTGTTGCAAGGTTGTGTTGCATAAGTGTTCGATACTGGTCCCAGAATAATCCTTTTTTTTTTTAACCTGTGAGGTGAACTGGCAAAATAATCCTTCTTCACTTCTCGCGCAATGAAAATAAACTCAGTGTCACTTTCTGAGAATTCTCGCATTATTGAGAGTGAAGATCTTTTTTTTTTTTTTACTAGTCATTAAGAGGCAGGCGAGACTGAATGAATCAATAAGTGAATAAAGGTAAACACGGTCAGAAGCCTTTCTGTTGAGTATTCAGTGAAATGTCAGTCTATATAATCAGTTCATTTCACTTAAGGTTAATGTAAATAACTTTCTTGTCATTTCATAACACACTGTTTCATAACTTAAGGAACACATCTGGAACAGTACTAACCTAAAGATAGATATCCAATTCAACCCCCATGCTTTTTATTTGTTAGTCACCAGATGACAAGCATGACTCATCACTAATCATGATGTGAATAAAGCTATTTACATTACAGTAAAAGCTGTAGACTGTGTGGTACATGTGGAATGAAACCTGAAAACCCTGAAAGCTCTTCATTACTGAATTAATTAACTAAAAAAAAAACTAAAAAAAACACTAAAATCCAATAACTGAACAATCCCTGTCTGAAGTACGTGGTATTTATTTTCTTTTTTTAATTTCACAGAAGTTCATTAATTTATTTCTGTGAGACATTCAGTTTGCTGCTTTTACAAGATGAATTTAATTAAAGGAAATTAATAACAGAACAACATATATTAATTAAAGACTTAAACTGTTTTTTTAAATCATGTTTATATATATATATATATATTTATGCATAAGCATCTAACATTTCAATCTTCACATTCAGGCCTGGGCTGTGTACAAGGGCAAATACAGGGAGGGGAGGGATAAAGCCGACCCGACCATGTGGAAGACCCGTCTTCGCTGTGCACTCAACAAGAGCACAGATTTCCAGGAGGTCCCTGAACGCAACCAGCTGGACATCACAGAACCTTATAAAGTCTACCTTATCCATCATGACAACGTCTCAGCCAGCCCAGCAGGTGAATACAACAGCTGCTCTTATTGATTATATCAGAGCTGATGAGCAGTACTCCGACTTCGCCCCGCAGTCCAAAGACATGCAGTTAATAGATTCATTGGTGATGCTAAGATTGGTTGTCGGTCTCTATGTGTCAGCCCTGGTGACTTGTCCAGGATGTACCCTGCCTATTGCCCAATGCCAGCTGGGATAGGCTCCAGCCCCCATGACCCTGATAATGATAGGTGGTTACAGAAAATGTATGGATGCATGGATGGTTGTTGAGCAGTATAAAAAAAAGTCCTTTTTGAGTCTTTTATCTGCTCTCATTTTTGTTCCCACTTGTTGCTCTCCTCAGAGCCTCCACAGACAAAGAATCAGGTGATCATCCAGGATAAGAGGTCTCCGAAGAGCACCGGTTTTCCAGACAAACAGGTAACCTAAAAACAAAGAGCCAGTGAGCTCACACACTTGCTGAATACTTGACAGTGGAGTATACACTGCTTTTACAGTGGCCACTATTGCCCAAGAGAGGTGACGTCAGTCACTTCATGCATGAAAAAACTGTGTGAGTGCAACCAGTTTCTTATAAATAGGCCTTATTACTTCATAGTTTTTCTTTTTCTTTTTTAGTAGTTAGTAATAATAGTTACAGTAACGGGTGAAAATCAGGGATGAAACTCAGATTTTTCTCAAGTTTTGTTTTCAAATGAAACTATCCCAGTGAAGAGGGTTGGTAAAGACCTTTATGATGCAATGAGACTGAATCATTGCAGACAGACATTTTTTAAAATCCTACTTAAAGGAAGTTTACTCATGCTTGGTTATTTAATTGTTTCAAGTGACTTTTTTTTAACAGAGAAAGCATTTTTCTGAGCTGTCACATTTTGATGAACAACAATGTGTTCTTGCAGCTGAAAAATATGGGGCCATTTTTAAAAAAAAATAATTTGACATTGATGATGTTACATATAAACCTCATGCTATGTGTATGTGATTCTGGTTTCTGTTTTTGTAGCTTCATTTTCAAAAGGAATCATCTCAAGCGAGTAAAGAAGAAAGAAAACCGTTGACTGGTAAGGACATACATAAACTGGCAGATTGGTTATGGTGGAACATGAAATGAAACATGAATTTTGTGTCCAATGTCCAATATTCGGTTAATGACTAAATACTAATGTCATTCCCATCAGGTTCAGCTGTAATGCTGACATTAGCATTTAGCTCAAAGCACCTCTGTGTGCCGGGACACCCTCAAAGAATCGCTGACACGGCTGTAGACTCACTCGTGTTTGTTGGTGTTTTTTTGTTTGCGAACCTTTAATCTTTGTTAGATTTTATAGTTTAGATAATGACAGATTATGTCTTAAACTTGGAGACAAGCTATTGGTACCTGGGTGAACCAGAGAAATATTCATGCAATACTGAGAAAGTACTTATTGTCTAATGTTTCTTCTTTAGATGATCTGATGAGGGAGCACATGTATTGTGAGCTGATAGGACAAAAACCGCAAACTCCTCCTATAACCTTCATCAGCCCTACACTTACTATATCAGGTAGGAAGGTTCACAGGATTATGTACAAAAACAAAACCGACTGAACATGTCATTGACCTTTCCAGTGTATGGAACACAAATTGCATTTTGTGTGTACAGAATTTCGTATGCAGGTGACGTTGTTGTACCAGGGCCAGAGGGTGATGAAAGTGACCACCAGGAGCCCTGATGGGTGCTTCATCATGCAGGGCTGTGTCCCCCTGGGAAATGAACGTATCTACGGGCCCTGTATGGCCGAGCAGCTCTCCTTCCCTTCCCCAAGCTCCGTATCCCTGCCGTCAGGCATGGCTGAAGCAATGAACCGCCTTCTTTGTCATCTGGAGAGGGGTGTGCTATTATGGGTGGCCCCAGATGGGGTGTTTATCAAGCGGTTCTGCCAGGGCAGGGTGTACTGGAGCGGTCCCATGGCCCAACACACTGACCGGCCCAACAAACTGGAGCGAGAAAAGACCTTCAAACTTCTTGATATACCTGCATTTCTTAACGGTAAGACAGTGCAGGCATACTTTAATGGAACGGGGGAAAAAATGCAATAACAACTACTAAAAAGTCACTAAAATATATCTGGAACAAAATCTGATTTATTCAAAGAGAGACAGATTGTTTAGGATACTGTACAGTACTATAAATGTCACATTATTGCTCTATGCAAAGAGGCTTCTTGTTCATATGATCAAATCTGAAATGTTTGTGTACAGAGCTGCAGAGCTGTTTACAGGGGAAGGGCGCTACACCTTCTTATAAGATTGAGCTCTGCTTTGGAGAGGAGTATCCAGACCCCAACGTACCTAAAACCAGAAAGCTGGTCATGGCGCAGGTGGGTGAAAATTTTTTTATATATTATATATATATTATATTTCACTTGCTTGCCTGTAAATCGGAGATTCAGTTTTGAAATTGAGATTTTCAGTTCATCACATGAGGCTAATGAATTGTAATGATTTGGTAACACTTTATTTGGATAGTCCACCCACAGACTATTATAGTATAATTGTTTTAACAGCTTTTTAGTTAAGATTGATCCAGTAATTCAACATTGGGTGAGAGGGAGGTAGAGTACACCCTAGACAGGTCACTAGTTCATCACAGGGCTGACACAGAGGGACAAACGACCATTCATGCTCACGTTCACACCTATGGACAAGTTAGTCACTAATTAACCTGCATATCATTGGACTGTTGGAGGAAGCCGGAGTACCCGGAGAGAACTCCCAGCCTAACCTGTGAGGTGACGGTGCTAACCACTGCGCTGCACCACTGTATACTTTATAGATATATTAAACATCTACAGACAAAACAAATAAACTGATAAAGAACTATTTAGGCAAACTATCTAAATAAAGTGTTACCGTTTTTTTTAGAATTTTTAGAAAATGTACAATGTTCTGAGCCCAAACTGGCTCTTCATCAGATACCGATTCTGTGTCTATCTTCTGAGGATGAAATTACAGTTATTCTCACTTTTATTCTCACTTAGAATAATTATAATAATGTGTTAATTCCTCAAATGCACCATGAGCTTTGACTTGCAAAGTTCTATGTGATAACAATTACATATTGAACAGTTTATCAGCTCTGTGTATAACAATCCAGGCAGAGACTTATGGTGCTCCCTGTAAGTCGGGAGTGTAGCGGTAGCATTATCACCCACCAGTAGAGGTCCTCATAAGCATGCTGATTGTGTATAACACTGTGTCCTGATGGCCAGGTGGTGCCCTTGTTTGCTGTGGAACTGCTGCAGAGGTTCAACTTGGGAGAGACTGAGGAGAAACGGCCAGTACTCACCTCCAGCACAGAAGGAGAGAAGATGTAGTCAGACGAAGAAGGATACCCTGCACCAGGGTAGCCATGAACAATATACTGGTGGACTACTGAAGCTTTATTCCTTCTCTGTCATTATGATGAAAGAAGAGCAGAGTAAAAAAACATCGTCAGTGGAGATGTATATATGATGGAGAAACAATGGAGATGCTGCATTATAGACCTATTTTCAATGAATAAAACAAAAGTAATCTCCTTTATTTGTTTTTACTGTATACTGATTTTTTTTCGTCCACTATGCAGCTAAACTGGCAAAAGTTATTAGTTCCTCTTAAAGCCAGCATCTTGTAAAATAAAACATGCTGATAATACACTTTTAATGTAAAAAAAAAAAAAAATGCCTGCATTTTTGTTGACCTCATAGTCAGCGTATGCATTAAATTTCCAACACATGCAGAGAATAAATTCACACATTTAATTAAATCTATAAAGCTTTTTTTCCTTTATTTCTAGCGAACATCATTTAACAGATTCACAATTTTTAAAAATATACATTTTTGTAGCTATAACATTTAAAAAGAAAAATCAACAAGTAAGGTTTTCTTTTTGAAAATAAAATAAAATAATAATAAAAAAAAAAAAACTAAAGTGAGAGAGTGTGCTGAATCAGAGGAGATACCCGTATCTGAGTTTAAAATACTTTCATCATTTTCCCTGCCTTCAAACATATACAGTACGTAAAAAATGAGATGGGAACAGAAGCGTACAGTACACAGGGGTCAAGAGTATTCACAAAGCATCATGTTCCAACGTGTTATTAGCACCATTACTCTTCAGCCGTACTGCACTTTTTACTCTTTCCATCATTCAGTTTTTAATGGAAAAACACCATGAGTGTCGAGGCGATGTGGCACAGACCTGTCTGTGTGGGTGGGATTGTCTGTTACGCAGTTTTCATTAGTGTTCTCCCTTTCTCAGAGATAATGTTAAGAACATATTGGAGGGTAATGCCTTGACGAACAATTGTTTGAAATGACTCCCGGTGATGAGAATAAAAAAGGCGAAGAGTTGCTTATACATTCACCTTGCCCGCCCAGGCCGACAGGTAGACATCGGCTCAGAAGCAAGAAAATAATTAAAAAAAACTGAAATGCTTTGCAAAATTGACAGAGAGATTGCATTAAATCTGTTTAGCATATTTACTGTATATAACATCTGTAATGTAATATATATAGTCAACTTTTGTTCATATATATCTGCACTTCTTCAATAGCATTTACTTCCATAACACTGATTGAAAATCGATACCCTGCAGAAAACACTGTCAGTAAGTAGGTGTGTGGGACAACCATTACAAAAACAGAGTGAACACAGACAAGTGCTTGATTGTCTCACTAAATGTCTTCAGTGTGTCTGTAAGGAGCCATCCAGAGATCCTTCAGCTGCTGCTCCTTTCAGGGCTGTGCTAAGTAAAGTTGAGGAAAGGAAAGGAAAGGATGGGTGCAACATGGGCTAGAATAGGGTGGATGGAGTTAATATTTTTGGGCAGCAGTGTGGACACCCGTAAATTGTGTTTTTTTATAGTTTTTTTTTTTATTCCTTCCCTGCAACCCTGCCTTGAGGTCTCTCCATTGTTTGTCTTGGTGGGTGCAACAGAGACAAGGAGGGTGTGTATGTGCTTATGCATGTGTGTAAGTATGCACATATATGTATGCATTTCCAAGTTTCTACTGCCACTTCATTAGCTTAGAGCCATGAGGTAAATCCAGGAGGCTAGGCGCATCAGTTCCAGTCGAAGGAAGGGTGTCTGGGGCAGACCAACGTCGTTTGCGCGGACGTGGCTGCTCCTGAACGGGAGGCTCTGCAGCCAGAGTGCGTGGAGGGGCCGGCGGTGTTGGAGGTGGGTGGTGGTGTGGAAGAGGGGGAGGAGGAGGTGGTGGTGGCATCTCTTCCCTGTGTGAGCTGCTGGACTCTCCCGCTGCCCTGGAGGAGACGTGTGTGCGATGGGTCCTGGAGCCGGTACGCGTGTGCGTCCGGTGGGTTTGGGTGGGCGTGGGAGTAAGAGCCAAGCAGACATCCCCCTCCATGAGCTGGCGGCAGGACAGGCCATACATCTGTGAGGTTTTCTGGGGACTGCAAGAAGACCAGCCTCGGTCCTGGACAAAGAACGGATACTCCACCAAGACCTTCAGTAACTCCTACACAAAACCACAACATTGTTATACACTTAACCAAGAGGTCTTACTTTAAGCTGACTTTGATGTGTAACACGTGTAAGAAATGACTCTGAACTGTTTTCATCTGAGAAGATCAAAGTAACACCAGCTTAAACTGTGACTGATGAGCATTAAAGCTTATCTTGTCATGCAGTTATTCATTAAATTGTTTCTAATCATGCTTTAATATAGATAAATGTTACTCGATTGTGAAGCATTTGTATCCGAACACTGACCTGAGTGTTGAGGTCTGTGAGGTGGACCTGCAGGTGGCTGAAGCCCTGTGCACTGCTGGGGGAAATCTGAAGTACAGTGCAGGTGCTGAGGTGGAACTCTGGCGAGGTGTCTGCGCTCCTCAGGAAGTCCTCGGTCCGCAGCTCCTCCACCCGCTTCAACCGCCCGCTGGCCAACTCGATCAAAGAACCCTTGGTGAAGTGAGGTAGGAGCGCCGGGGGAGATGAATGGGAGTGAAGGGCTGGGGGCGAGGTGTGAAGATGGGAAGGAGATAACTCTCTCCCTCTGTCTCTTTCTCTGTCCCGTCGTCTCTCGCGCTCACTGTCTCTTTCTTGGTCTTTGTCATGTTGTAGGTGCTTCTCTTTGTCCTTGTCTTTACTTCGCTCCCTGTCCCTCTGTGGGACTTTTTCTCTGTCTCTTTCTTGGTCTCTGTCTCGGTCTCTTTCCCGGTCTCTTTGTGACCTGTCATGGCTGTTAGGGAGACCCAGGGGTGAGTGTGGTGAATTCCTTAGATTGTGCTGCCTGGGGCCTGGCTCCCTGTGCAGGTTGAACTGAGGTGTTCCTGAGGGGCTATAGAGCGGGTACGCCTGGGCCTGAGGACTGGGGTGGCACACTGATCCCAAGGAGTAGTAGATCTGGGCCTCAGCTGGTGTAGGCCCTAGAGGGTCCAGTAGTCCCCCTCTACCTGGCCTGGGTACGAGTCCCAGGGGATGGGGACTGGTGGAGAGTAAATTGGAGCTGGTCTTAACTATTCCATGCGGATGTCTGTCCTGCAGTGAGGAATGTGGCTCAGGGCCCTCCTGAGCTTGAGAGTCTGACAAAAATGGCCCGCCAGAATGGACGCGGGATGTTAAATCTTCCTGCTGTCTCCGTCCACCATTGGTATGGGAGCTGTGTGGACTGACATCCAGCCTAGTTCTGCTGCTATCATTCCCATATTCTCCTGTGAGCAGAGGCCTGGAAGTTGAGGCAGTCCTGCTGCCTGGCCCCTCCAGGCCGTTGGGCCTTTTGCCCAGGTACCTATGTCTGGCCTCAACTAAGCTTGGATCTTGAGGGTAGAGAGAGTGCTGGCTAAACAAGTATGGCGGGGAGAAGAGAGAAGAGCTGTTATCCCGCCGGCCGCTGTTAATGTAGGACCACATCTCTCGAGAGTCGGCCGGGAAGGGAGTCTTAAAGGAGGAAGCGGAGGAGGAAGATGGAGAAGGTGGCAAGGAGAGGGGACCTTCCCCTCTAAGCCACCTGGAGTGGTGGTGCAGGGGTGAGGAGAGGGGATCATCTCTCCAGGCAGGAGAACCTGAGCTTCTCCTCTCTCCGACCTGCCCTGGGAAAAGGGGGAGAGAGACAGAGGGAGAGTAGCTCAGGTGCCATGGTAGGGGCAGGGGGAGGGCTGGAGCTGGAGCAGGAAGGGGTGGTGGAGTATGTAGAAGATGGGGGTTTGTGTTAATCAGAGCTCGGTCCCTGTCACTGGCCTCCCTGCCTCCCTCCCCTCCCCCTGTGATGGACCGACTCCGGAGTGGCACAGGGGGTTTAAACTCTGCCAGGGGGACGTGGTGTTCCGTCGATCCTTGCCGAGACTCCCTCTTCTTGGGAGGGAGGCACTCTTTGCCGCGGTCGGGGCTGGGATTCATGGGTGGGCTCCAGCGGCAGTGGGGGCCCCCTGTGTGTGGGTGTAGGCTAGGTCACATGGGCCTCACGGGAAAACGAGGGGCGCAGACAGAGGGGAAGGCTGCTACACAGCATCACTGTCAGATCACTGTTGGTTCTTTTGTACTGAAGCACCGCTCACCTAGAGAGAGGGTGAATGAGGACAGCAACAGAGATAAAGGAGGGAGAGGACAGAGAGAGAAGAGAGATTAAGTGTGAACATCGAAAAAAAGGATAATCTGTCAAGTCTTGCCATCAGTTGTAGCTGTCGGTCTCAGATATGCAAACAGACAGATAGAGATAATTTAAACTACTTTGAAAACTCTTAGCGTTCTGATAGCTGTCACTAATTAGTCATTACCTATGTGCACTGCGGTGGGACTGAAACTACCCAACTTACTCGTTTCATTCAAACACATTACTCCCACATGTTGGCTAAAAATACATTTTGCAGCCAATGAAGTTCAGAGGCAGAGCAGTATGTGTGTGTGTGTGTGTGTAAAAAAGCACACACATACACACAGAGCACTCACAGCGGGCGAGTTTTCATCTGTGACTCTCAGGGGATGATTGGGATATGTAGATATGATTTTGTACCACTTTCATGAACCACCCCCACGACACCCTCGGGTGTTCTCTGTTATTCTATATAAGCTTACTACTAACACCCCCCACCCCCCACCCTTTCTTTTTCAGACACACACACACATGCACATATATAAACGGACAGCTACAGACACACAAATACTCCCTCAGGCGGCTGTACTTACTCCCCCAGTGATAGGCAAAGCTGGTCACCACCCACCCAAAAGCTGACAGAAACACTGTTGATATTACCACCAGTTGTTGTGGATACAGGATATGTGTCTTTGCGTATTAATTATGCGTCGCAGCAGGAGTGTGGGGAAATATGTGTGACTGTTCGTGTGTGTATGTGTGTGTGTGTGTGCATTCATGTATGCCATGTTTGTGTGAATGTGTAACTTTTTTTTTTTTCTGGGAAAAATGTGTGAATGTGTTTATTTGTTTAGGTCTTTGTGTGCGTGTGTGTTTGTGTTTGAGTCCTCGAATGTGTCAGAGATTTTGCAGCCTTGTTTCATTCAGTGAGAAGTGCGGGGGAGCTCTACTAATTCTTCTCCAAACGTATTAAATGAGCTCTTTTGAAGTGATGGTTGTCGCGCCAGCTGTTCCCTCCACCACCACCACCACCACCACCACAATTGCTGCTCCCATTGCCGCTGCTGCCGCCACAACACCACAGCACCAAGCTGCCACTCAGCCCCGCACTCACCCGCATGTCTGTCTCAACAGCCTACCAACTCCCTGCCGTCACACCATCCACCCCACTGTCACCATGGCAACTGTGTCCACACACACACACACACACACACACACACACACACACACACACACACACACACACATCCAGTCAGTTATAGAGGTTAGATGGGGATACTCCATGGAGAGGCGGTAAACTGTTGCTCATCAAGTGACTTGGTCCAAAAACAGAATAAGTGTTAGAGTGGAGCAAGCTGTTTGTGCATCTGAGTGGAAAGCTGAAAACTGGGCGGTGAGGAGAGAGGAGGGGGATTCATTGTCCCAGACGCTGACAGGACGGGGGTGATGGAGTAGAACACTGGAAATGTTTATGACGGACAACTATTATGTCTGTGAACATTTTCCTTTTATGATGCAGAGCTTATGAGTGTAATTAAAGTGATATATTTTTAGTTCAGCTGAAAGATAACATGGCCTTCTGTGGGCTGTAAAAACACACTGACCTTTGAGGCTGATGAAAATTGATACGCTTGAGATAAAAAAGCTTTCAGACCACAAAAACCATTCCGTACGTAATCCAAAAAAACCTTTATGTATGGTTTATTATCAGTATTTTTGCTAGAATAATGTTTTTTCAATCTAAATTAATTATGACGATCTTCTTTCAGTCTACTAAATGTGACAATAAGTTAATATCATAAAAGTAACATAGCATCCGTACCTGCACAGTAAAGCAATTTATTTTTCATAATTATAATTATTATTTTTTAAATTAAAAAAAACATCAACCAGTCATTTTTTCTATTATGAAAAATACTTTTTTTCCCTCAATTTAAAAAGCAATAACAGTAATTATAAGATCATTTCAAAATAAATGTTCATGTTACACACAGTATTCAGTTTAGCTTTTGTACTTAAGAAATCTACTTTACTTTGGCTGCACAGTAACTTGAATCCAGGTTTTATGATGAAATTAAAAAAAAAGAGATGCTGACATCTCACATTTCGACAGGCCTTATGAAAAAGGTTGTCAAAATAGACCTAATATAAACTTGCCAAAAAAGTACAGGAAAAAAAACAAAGAACACAATTGTGCATGTGGAGGAGTTTGCAGAGAAATGTCTTCTAACAGAATACTCCTACACTGTGCAGACATGCATACAGAGCTGGAGTTTAGCAGAAGCTACTGTGGTCGTAGCATTTAAATATATGAAAAACGACAGATCTGAGGCGTAATGATGTTATGAATTCCACCCAGTGAAATACTCTGCAAGACTTTTGACCTGCTCTGCAAACATAAATGCAATTTATCTAAAAAGTTATTTAATGTATCTTTTCTTTTTTTGCATAAACTAATCAAAAATAAAAACAGTTGTTTGAATTTAAAATAAAATGCTTACATGCTTCATCGTGATCATGATAAGTGTCAAAAAGTGACATATCTGTTTGCACCGCTCCACCTCATCCCGCCTTTTCTGTGCACGCATTTCTCGGGAGAGCTGTCAAACATATCTCGAGACTCATGACTGCAAACCTCAGAAAAACAGAACTACAGAATATTAGTCTCTACTTTTGCCTATTTTACATCCAAAGAAACAAAAATAAATCGATAAACCAGCTGTGTTACTTGCAAAAGGAAAGAAGTCAACAGCAGCTCTTTTAAGCCAAAAAGAGCAGTTAGAGAATGTGGGAGCAGGCAGACAGGTTGATAGAGTTAGTAGCCGTTGTGATACAATGTGAGACTGACCTTAGTACGGGCTGAGCAGACGTCCCAGTGTTGGCAGTCATTCATATTCCAGTCCTCCCAGAGGGTCAACCCACTCCTCAGCTCTAACTGAGCTCTACACTGCTCCTCCACAGCACCACCGCCAGTTACAACACCCGCAGATATCAGCAGCCTCCAGCTACACACTGCCTCTGATCTCTGAACGCATGAAATAACACCAGTGAGCCCACCAAACTGAGGGAAAGAACTGAGAGGCTGCTATCCGTTTCTGTGTCTAGTGTGTATGTGAGTGTGTGTGTGTATGTCAAGAGTGTGTGTGTGTGTTTGTGTGTGTGTGTGCGTGTGTGCGCTTGTGTGTGCAAAGGGCTGAGGAAATGAGTAATATCTAGCAGTGAGAAACATGTCTGCTATGCAGAGCCACACAGGCAGACCAGTTGCTGCTGCCGCCCACTTGCTTTAATCACTGTGAGTGATACAAACATGCATACACACACACACACTCACACTCACACACACATATATATGGGAACACAGACGTACACACAAACAAGGATGGAGCACATACAGATTATATAGTGGCTGGTATATGTTGCCTTTGTGCTGTCTGGTGGTTTGCTTTCTACACAAGTCTCACAAGTCAGATTCATCTTTTACCACAAAAAGTCATCAATCAATCAATAATCAAATCATTATTCTATATTTCTGATGGGCACTTTTTAAAAAAGGCAACATAAATGGTAAATGAAGACATGTTGGCATATAAAAGAGAGGGAAGGATGGAGGGGAGGCAGAGAGACAGTTGATGAGAGACAGGGAGGGACGTGGTAGGAGGCTCATCCTACACACACTCTCAGACTTAGGCATTTGCTGCTGCCTCTGACTCAAAACTAAACCTCACATCCATCAAGTACACACACACATACACACACACACACACACGCGCACACACACACACATACTATTCTTGTTCTTTTTGTTTATCTGTAGTTTTCGTCTGATTTTGTGTCCTTTGTTCTCATCAAAGCACTTGTGATGAACCTGTTGTTAAAAGAGCTTTTATGAATAAATTTGATTTGACTTCATATGAGTGTACACACAAACACACTCAAACACACACAGAGGCTCATACGCTAACAGGAGCACGGCAGGAGAGCTCTGAATGATTTGCTTCAGTGATTCAGTCAGTGCAAGTGAAGTGTGTTGGTATGGCTGGTAAGGCTTATTAGGAATGAATTTTGTGAGAGCAGTGTGGTTCATTGACGGCAAGTAAAATCAGAAACCTGTCAGTATAGAAACCTTTTACAAAATAATAAATAGGCCCAAGGTTGAAAATGCAATGTTATGCAAATAACCCAGTCTGCTCCTCGTCAAAGAAATAGGGCCAAACCTCAGTTCAAACAAGCTTATGTAAATTACCAGCACAGAAATGAAATACAACAACAAGAACATAAATTGGAGCATGGGGGGGGGCATCGGAATTAATGAAGCAATCAAATTATGATTGGTGATTAATTGTAAAAAAAAAAAAAATCATATATCTAAGAGTTTATCCAGCCTTTAAAACACAGACTTGTGTCCACCACCAATAGAGGTTTACAGTACGTCGTCTGACTTCTCAACCTAAATGGAAAGTGAATTAATCAGACATGGAGGTGTATGCAGACACATCAGCTTGAAGGCCACAGTGAAACATTCTCACAGTGAGGTGCCAAAAACAAGCCTACTCTGACATTTAGGAGAAGATTATTTTTATTATTTTTTAATTTTTTTTTAAAGTGAAATGCTGTCTGAAGACGGTGTGCACTCAGATTGTGTGGGTGCGAGGGCTGTCTGTTCCGTATCACAATTAACAAGAAAGAAAAGATAAATGTTTTGAAATTTTTGGAGCATTGTGGGTTAAGATCGAACAGATACCAATATGAAAATTGTTTAGTGTAATTGCTTCTAAAATGCTTTATAATTTCCCGTACAGTGGCAGCATTTAAAAATAAAGTTGTATTTAATAAACATTTCTATTATATTACACAAACCAATTGCTCATAAGGCGTCAGAGTTGACTTGGTAATTTAAATTAACTAACACATTATACAAGATAACTTTCCACATAAAGAACACATTTTTTTAAATAGCGGGATTAAAACTAAAGGTCGGAAGCTGGCGAGAAATCATTACAATATAAAAAGAAGACAAGTGAAGCAAATAAAATAATTACTTTCTTCTAAATATCTTTGACACCTCTGCCCTCAGAATTTATTATGAAAAGATATAATTGTGCAGTCTATCTTGAATAGAATTCTATATAAATCATAACACCTGTCAGTATTTAATAGAAATTTAGACAATAGTCTAGTCATAGTGAAAGACAGAAAAACAGAGCAAAGACCGGTTTCATCAAAGGGTATTTACTACAATATAGAGATATAGAAATGACTCTTACACACTTTGATATTTAGCGTATTGAACACACACACACACACACACACACACACACACACACACACACACACACACACACACACACACACAGACAAACACACAGTGGAGTCATACTGTGCTGTCAATCATTTATGGCACCACCGAGACATTTGGCGCACGCTTTCTCTGTCTCATGCTCACTGTTTCTGTCTCTCTCTGGCATTGCCTTATTTAATC
Source organism: Miichthys miiuy (assembly GCA_036365135.1). Classification (NCBI taxonomy): domain Eukaryota; kingdom Metazoa; phylum Chordata; class Actinopteri; family Sciaenidae; genus Miichthys; species Miichthys miiuy. The sequence goes on along the minus strand of CM071606.1, from coordinate 11,060,258 downwards.
TGTTCATCACACAACACACACACACACACACACACACATAAACACACACAGGGTCAGGCCTAGACAAGAAAGGTCAGATGAGTCAGACTACACCGAACAAATGATAGTGGTGGAAGTGTAACGTAACAGAAGGAGTCAAAGACATCCACAGGTGAGATTTAAGAGAGTGGATTCTTCAAGAGACGAACACTGACCATTTTTTAATTTTAATATTAATATATATATTTGTTAAACAAATTTAAAACGCCATTTTGCATTGTTTTCTTTCCCCTTCCTCATGCGTAGCCTCGTATGGGGTGTCTGATCATGTTTCAGGCTGAGTGGGGGATCTATGATGGAAGTCTGATGCAGCAGAAATTTGTTGCTGAATGTAACAGATCTGAACAGAGGGGAGGAGAAGAGGAGAGTAGAGGGGAAGGGGGGTAAAGGACATAGCAGATAGATAGATAGATAGATAGATAGATAGATAGATAGATAGATAGATAGATAGATAGATAGATAGATAGATAGATAGATAGATAGATAGATAGGGGAGGAGGGGAGTACTATAAGCCTTGTGTGGTGGCTTACTCCACGTTGAGCCAGGCTAAGCTGATGAAAGGACAGGGTGATACGGGCAATAGCTTATTTGGCAAAAGGCCAGGTCAGCCTTCAGGGCCCTGACCCATTCTTCAACAGGATGAGCCAGCAGCCCTGCCCGCAGCAGGCTCAACCACAATGAGGATGGGTTTATGGCTCAGGAGTTACTATTAACACCCACACACAGGGTATGCTGAAAGATAAACATGCATACAAAAAGTCATTTCAAGATTCTACAAATGCGTTCACTCGTGACAAAGACCCTCCTGCGGCACTGTTTGATGGCAATATCTGCTGCTTCGGATTAAGATTCAAGTCTACAGAGTGTGCCACAAGTGCAGCAAAATGAGCAGAACACACCACCTTCTAAAAAGCAGCATTTGTAAACAGAGTATATATGAAAAGACCTGAGAGGAAGAGAGTAGAACAGTGTGAGTGATTCAGACTAGAGGGTGACGCCTGTAATGTATTGCTGGGTTAATCCCTGTGAATCCTAACTGGTACGGCCTAAGGCAGGCTTAGTATAGTTCTAGGGAGGAAATCCCCCTGTGTAGTGGTACAGGCCATTAGCCCCTAGGGTATAAATAGGGCAGCTATGGCTCCTTAAGCTGGCTTTTACGCAATATCAGTTAAAAATATGACTTGACTAATTACATGCAGGTCAGCCAGTCAGCAGAAGCAAAAATTCCTCCACCTTGTTCTCCTCTTCCTCTGACCATGGCAGACTACTGCAGTGTTCCTGTAAATATACACCGTCATATACTGCACATACAAGTGTGCATGCAGAGGTCAGCAGGGAACAAGTCAAACTGTTAACAGGTATTCTGCAAACCTTGCGGCTGACATTTTCTGAAGTGGGTGTTATGTTGTTGTCATTCATTGACATTTAAGTGTCTGCTGATGGGAGTTTCATTTTTCGCACTTTTCCACAGCCTCAATCTGATAATATGCCTCTTATGCGGCATCTGTACAGCTATATTTTTAACCACAAAGAGACAACTTCGGTTTCAATTCGTAGGCATCGTATGCATCACACAAAAAAGGCACGAAACAAACATCAAATGTGTCACTATGGGTTAGGTGAGAACAATTCTTATGCAACTGCAGTGATGTCACATACTGCTGATGCACAGTCATGCTGTTGTATTTCCATTCTTGCAGCTTGTTTTTTTTTTCTTCATACATTTCATAAATTAGTTTTCCAACTTTTTACATGCTCAGCTTCACTGGCTCACAGGTAGCATTCCCTCTTACTAGACTGTGACATGATTTGCCCAACTCAGAGCCCTTGATGCGAGTAGTACTCTCACGCTATGAGATCAGTAGCTCACGAGGGGGGTTGAGGGCGGAGGAGAGGGGGAAGCGGGAGGAAAAGAGTAAGCGACTCAGCGACTGAGAAAAAGTCTGATGGGAGGAGAAACGGCTTGAAAGAGAGAGAAGTGTGTGAAAGAATCGGGGGATACTTTTCATTCCAAAGATTTGTTGTTTTTGGCACTGTCCCCTGGTGATTGTCAGTCAAACTGGGTTTCTTTTGGTTTTCTAGTTTAGCAGCAAAATGTCAGCAAGCTGTAAGCATAGTGATGACATCTCCATGGAGAGAGCATGGCCAGGTCTCCCGCTGGTAGCTCAAGTGCCATTCATTTTCAGAGAGACTGTCTAGACTGGCTTCATACTGTCTGGAATACCTTTATCACTGCTGGTATTCAAGGCAACGCTGCTATACACTGGCATTATTGCTATTGCTGTTCAACCCCTCCCACACCAAATCTGCTGCCCAGCCACACGGTCACAGCCATTTACTCAACAAATGGCTTATGCTGTTTGTTATAAAGAGTGCTGCAAATTATATTGAAATAGGATTGAGTGGGCTTAATGCTTGTTTTCAAAATGAAAATAGGGAGAGTCCCACTTGAGAAAGAACCTTTATCACTCAGCTATTTCATAATCTCTGCTAATAATTATCCAAAAAAAAAGAAGAAGAAGAAGAAAGAAGTCAAATTAAATTAGAGGGAGCTGTTTTGCTGAGTGGTTTCAGTGCTGCTCAGGATTAAAAAAAAAAAAAAAGCATTGCAAGGGTAGGGAAGGTAATACACAGCTTTAGGACAGGCTTTCAGGACACTATTGATGCTATAGGCTACAGGATGTCTCAGATGTTACACTTTCTGTACAGTGATACCAAAACCAATACTGTGCAATATATTGTGTTTGTGCACGCTGGGTCTGTCTATACGCGGGAGCAGATTTACTTGCACTGGACTCCAGCAGGCAAAGAGGCAAGCCTGGCTGAAAAACTGTGGGTGTAAGTGGTGGGAGGCAGGGTTGAAAGGTCATTGACCCCTATTGTAGATGAAGTGTGGAGGAGGTGGAGGAGAACATACTGCCTGATCATGCACAAGGGTTAGCGAGTCAGGGCCAAAGAAAACAATCAGTACAAACACAAAGAGCGAAGAGAAGACTCGGATAACTGACAGATTGTATAGACGTTTGCACACATACACGCACTTCACCTTCCCTTTCACACGTAAGTGGATTCGTATGCATCCTATGAAATAGCACTTCCTGCACCTTCCTCTCACGGTACACCCTGAACGACAGGTGTGTCTGTCACCTTAAAGTAGTCTGGCACGGTGTCAACTGTATTCAAACACCTGCCTCTGTTTGGGATTATTCATCATACTGGCTCTCCGGCTGAGTTCCCAAGCCAATTCCATACCCATCCAACTGTGAGAGCGCTGATCTGGGAACAGTAGCGACGGAGGTCCCCTTGACTGATTCGATAACGGCATAAACACGGAACAAATGACCAGCATATATGTTCAGAGAAATTTGTGCAACTGCACTGAGGCAAATTCTTTTTTTTTTTTTTTGGATGTGGGAGTCCATATTATTTGATTTGTCACTTCACTTTAGAATAATTAAAAATCATGTGAGCTGCACTTCTTATGCACTTTTTTTTCTCTCTCACAAGAATGACACGGGGTTTGCCTTCCTTCCTCTGTAAGTGTAAGACCTGCAGAAACATGCAAGTCTGTATTTGCCCATAGGTGTGACTGGAGTGATGGTGAGAGTGATTATACATCACACATCCAACAATGAACTGGAGTGTTTCCCTTCTCTCTCAAACCGTGAAGCAACCAGTTGGTAAAGATTCATTTTCTACAACTGACACAAATGATGTGGGATCATGGAGCTTCAAATACATGCAGCCACAAACTGTGGGTGAAAGACGGGTATTTCCTCAGAGCAAACATATAGCGTACACTCCTAAAAAGCACACATATACATATAACCATGCAAATGTATAGTCTCCGTATGAATGCACACTCTCTAAGTTTTCCCTCTCTGTCTCTTTCACTTTGAGTCCCCTCGCCCCACCTACTCTTGGCCCTCCTCTCTGTCTTTCCCTCTCACTCATCCGGCTGGCTGTATGAGAGCACACACTCGATGTGGGTGAGAGCGCTAGAGTAGAGTATATGACTGTCAACACAAGGTGCATGGCGTGTGTGTGTGTGTGTGTGGCTGTGGCTGTCTGTGTGGTACTGTAGGTGGAGAGGCACAGCAGGGCGTGAAGGAGCGCTGTGATAATGACAGGCCATGCATTATATAACATGCAGATTGCATAAGGAGAAGATTATTTTAGGTCCAGATATTGAGGATGTATAAGTATTTTTTTTTTTTTTTTTACGTGGGTGTACAGCACTATGCGCACCATTAAGTGCACGGATGTGTGTTTGTGTAAAAATGTTCTGAAATGTGTTCATTTTTTGCAGTTTCTTTCGAGGAGTGTGTGGGTGTTAAGTAAACTAAAGTGTATTATGTGTTTGTAAGAAGGGGGCATGAATGTTTTCAGATTTCTTTCATAGCTATCTGCATATCAAAACAAGTATGTGGGAATGTTGGCACATTTGTGTACAGTGTGCATAAGGGTGTCTTTATTGCGAGCTCCCACTCATTATCACTTCGAGACTTCAGAGAGATCCACTTGAAAAGGGCTGGTTCTCCTTGTCGTGTGCGAACCTCGTAACTTCCTTTTTTTTTTTTTGATGATTTTCGTGTTTGAGCTTGCGTTGAAAGAACACATGCTCCTCTGTGGGCTGAACAAGTTTTTTTGGACTCTCTCTCTCTTTCTTTCTCTCTGCCACCCAGTCACAAGGTTGTGGTCCTATAGGATGTGTTGTGTGGAGTCATAGAAGTGAGGCAGAGCAGATAGAGTCTCCGTGTGCCACTGCCTCCTCTGTGCGCCTCGCTCCATGCATTGAGTGTGCCCCTGTAAAAATAGACCTCTTAAAGGGCCAGCAGCCACTCAACCTTCTCACACAAGAGGCCTGCACTGCTCTTCAGGGTGACAGTACTCTAAGAAACATGCGATGGGAGAACATGCTGTAATTGTCATTCAGCACATGGAGTGAGTATATCTGTGTCCCAAAAGATATAGAGGTGGTTTCTGTTTATCACCTTGAGGGCACTTAGTCTAGCCAGAGTCATAAAATAAAGCTCCAGGTTTTATGTCAGTAAGTTATGATAAAACACATATTAAACACAGGAGATGTGGGTTTTCAAGCCACCGGATAACAACTAAAGCCTCACCTTGTCCTCACTAATACATTGTATAGCCCTCACTTCAACATGGCAGCAGCAAACACACACACAAAAAAACGTTAATAGCATATGAGGCGCACATTGCAATTATCCACTCAAAACGAGCTTTTCTAGAAGCAGTCTGTCTGTGTCATAAGACTTCCTGTACACGCCGGCAAATCGTCCTCATAATTGAAATAAGTGAATTAAGTCAGCAGGGACAAATGTTGTACGTCTCGCTTAAAAAGACGTCTATAGCTGAGAACTGTTTGAACCTGTGAAATGTTCCTATATGCAGCATATGGGATATCACTGCAGCAGAAGGACAGCGCCTGCTGTAGCAGAAATAGACATACAGAAATCATAATCGTGCACACTGGCGTAGTATTTCTCCACGGAGAATGGCAAGAAATGAGAAGGGATTCGAGTGGAGTCAGTAACAGAACCCCAAACATAGCTCTGTGTTCCCAACAGAGAGATGCGGAAACACAAAACATTTAAAGTCCTTGACCAACCAGTGGAGTTGTAATTAAAAATGAAAAATAAGCACAGGAAGTTCTTCTCATGCATGTTTTTTTTTTTTTCATGTACCCTGTACACTGGTTGAATAAGTAGTTAGATTACAAATGCGTGATGCACCTGCACACCTGCACATCCCTCCCTTTGATTGCATGAAATCTTTCTCAGACCTGCCCTCAACATCTGCACCTCCTATTTTCTCTCTCCTCCTCCCTCATTCTGTCTCTTTCCAAAATTTCCCTGACTCGACTAACCCCACCCTCACCAATCTCATATCCGTCCCTCCCAGTTTAAGTGTGCTCCTCCAGGGCCCCTGGCTATCTCTGGACCAGGGCTATTTAAGCCCACTGCTCTAATTCTGAAAGTCCTGATCTGCCATCAAGCTGAGTGATGGACCTCCACCCCTCTCACTCTCTGTTTGTCTGTCTATCGCTATCTTCCTCACACACTCCTTGTCTGTGTTCAGTCCCACTCTCCCTCTTGTTCACACTCTCTCTTATTTTCTTCCACGCGCACAAACACCCCCACACACAGGTGCTGACTTACGTGAGTGTATACCACGCGCTCATTCTCTCACATACACACACACACACACACACATTTCAGACATATTTTCTCCCTATAATTAACCCAGCTCACACTCACACACACTCATGATGACACGAATCTACGGTAACTCTTAAACCTATTTCCTCAGAGCATTCAAAACACACGCAGCACGCACTGTTTATCCCTTCATTCAAAGTTGTTAACACACATGCACTCTCTCTCTCCTACACACGCACGCACACACTCAGAGGAGGAAGCGGTGTGGTCACATACCTCGCCGGGTGCCTTTGCGAAGCAGGTAGCAGAGAGTTTACTCATTGGATCAGGCAGCAGAGCAGGCACGTAGGAATATCCAGTTTTGAGACTGCGAATCTCTTCCTCTTCTCTACTGCTCAGCCTCCCTCCTTCATCCTATTCCTGCCTCTCCTCCTTCTCACTCTCTAAACGCCTCTTTGCTCTCTCTCTCTCTCTCTCTCTCTCTCTCTCTCTATCTCCCTGTGAGTGCGCTCTCTTTCTCTCTTCAGCTTGCTTGATCTCTCCAACCCCCTCCCTCTGTCTCTCCCCTTTCACTCTAAATGACACACACCTTCTATCTCCCCCTTACAACTTCAATCTACACTCATCCCTCTTAGTAAGTCTCTCTGACACACAGTGACACTTGATAACTTTTTTCTTTCCCCTGCCTAATATGCTCTGCCTCTCTCTCTCTCTCTCTCTCTCTCTCTCTCTCTCTCTCTCTCTCTCTGGGAGTGTATAATTAGACGGAGCTCAGTGGTAATACAGTCAGGCTCATTGTAGGAGCCTTAGCATTGCTGCTCATGTCTGGCTGATAGCCCAGCGGCTTCACTCATTAACCTCCCTCGAGCCTCAGAATGGACCAACCCACGGCTTGTGCTATTTGCTGCAACACCTCAGCCTCTTAGCCCATCAGCCAATTGCAGCCCACAGGTATGACAGGAAAGGTGTGCTTGCCGGGGCACACAGTGCTATAGGTGAGAGAGCTAAACATAATCACTAAGTATTGACATGTTAGAGCAAGTGAAGTGTAACACCAGCTGGTCAAATGTGATACATTGAGGATTTCATCACAGTCATAAAGACCGGTTTTCTTTTAGCTTAATCACTTGGTCATGATCTGCGTGTGGTGGCATCATGTGCTTTTCTTTCAAGCATGAAACCACAAAAGACCACTCACACATTTTATTGTGAAACCGCTGTGAGGTATGGGAATGTCCTGTGTAATGTAGCAATAAGTCATATGCTCTCTTCACTGTACTGTGTGGCCCAGTTCCCATCATATGTGACCTGGCATAAACCCTTGAGGGAGGCTTCCTTTATCTCACTAAGACGACTGTGTAGGATAAAGACCGATTGTTTTTGAGAAATGAAAATTAAAAAAATAACCGTCATTACATTTTGATATTAGATTAAAAGACTGTATTATTAGTGTTATATGTAAATGTTTATCAGAGTTAAATCTGGTTTGCATGAACTAACATGAACTCTCATGATGTTAAGTTTATAACTCACTGACAAACATTTACTTTGATGCTTTAAACTCCCCCTGGGTGAGAACTTCCTCTTTCTTTTCGGCTTTGTCATCATGAGCAAAACATTTGACGCAGGTCCAGAGCTGTAAGTGTCAGGCCAGGCCGGGTCACGTGAGCAGCTTGCATGACTGGGATCGCTCTACAGTACAACGTCGAGGGGAGCTGAAATCAATCACTGCTGGACTGAGCAATTATCCATATTTATCACTATGAAAATAATGGCTTTGTTTTATAATCCTTCTTTTCATGTCAATCATAACCTGGGAATCCTGAGCATGGAAAATGTTGAATAAATAAGGGCTCTGTGGTAAGAAGGCTGGAGTCCTTACCGCAGCAGCCTGGGTTCATTTCCAATCTGCAGCCCTTCGCTGCATGCATGCCCCTACATAAAAGCCTAAAAAAGCCTAAAAAAAAACAAAACAACAAAAACAAAACTGAATAAATAAATAATTTATCAATATAAGATACTTATCTCACACAAACTCTTACATACACATAATTATTTTTAGTTAAAAATAATGCATTGCTAGGTCCAGCGGGTACATTACAAGCTTTGGACCATAAATCAATATCACCAATTCAGAAGAGAGCAAGCCCCATTCAAGTGTGGAAAATGAAGCCTTCCAAACAACCAGGCAAGCAGAAAAAAATTAAATAGAAGAAGGCACCTCTGAACGGCCAATAAAAATGTTCACACTCTGTTAACAGTAAATAAATACAGTGCTTAAAGTCCAACCGTGTTAAAATGTAATGAGATAAAAGCTCAGTGTAGGCCTCTGTGGAAAAGGGCCCTAAAAAGTTACATCCATCTCTAAGTAACATGCTTTAAAATAATTTATATTAACTTGTAGATCATCATATTTATTTGTAGTTCCTTAGCTTTTGTGCTTGGATCTGCCTCTGACGGGGAACTCTAAAACCTAAAGATAAGCCACTCAAACAAAAAAGCCACGGTCATGATTACAGCTGCACCAACGCCTCATAACCTTCATAGCTCATATTCTCTTTTACTGAGCTTAGTAATACTCAGAGCTATTGTAAGCTATTACGTCCACCTTTAGGTTTTGAGTCACTGACACACACACACAAGCTTTAAATGTCTAGAGACACTACAAAACATCTTTAACAGATGTAAAGATGTACATGCTTAAAGAGTTTAATTTTGGCTCTGAACATTTTCAGGGAAATGAATATATATATATATTATTTTGACAAAGGTCATCGGTGATTTCATGTTGAGCAACCTTAATCTTTTGATAGTTTCTGTTTGACTGAAACCCAGGAGTAGGAGGGAGATTGTGATCAAACAACCAGAGAGAGTGGGAGGGGGTGATTCCAGCACTTATCAAGAGATCACATGGTGCGTGTGTTCATATGCGTGCATGTATCTTTTGCTCTTGTGATCATCAGGCAGTGCACAGGCCAAACGTCTTAGTATCATTTCCTCTCTCCTTCTCTCTCTCCCATTTTCACTTCTGCATTCGCACTACAACATCCTATAAACACTGATGAAAATAGAACTGGGAAAAAACATTACTCTGTAAGCTGAGTAAAAAGCTGTAGAATTATCAAAAATGACAGTGACATGAAATAGGGATTAGGTATTTTTCAAACTTTTTTGTTTCCTCAGTTCATTGACGACAGTGCTGAGTCAGGGAGGCAATAATGACAAATCACTTTAGAACAACACAATAAATTCAGACAATAAACTCACCTGATAAAATCAGGACAGGACAAAATTTGACCCCCCAAAAAAATGTAAATCTGGCAACATACGAACACGCAATGCCATCAGAAGTTCAATATTCATTCAGTAAATCAACACGAAGAATTGTGTCATCTGAATGCATGTGTGGATAGCTAAAAGTGACCAATCGGGGACTTGTAGACAGACACAAATGCCAATGGACTGATTAGATTTGATCACCTTAACGAGTACAGAAAGGGTGTCAGGGTCTCACTGGTTGAAACCTGACCCTGTTGACCCTTAAATCGGGTGCCTGGAGGCAATTCAGCACCTCACCAGATTACAGTTTCAGATTCTACGGTGGGCCACAGAGCTCAGAGATAAAAGTCTCTGTTTCATTGAGAAAAAAAAAGAAGGTAACTGAGCTTATGAAGGCACAGCGAGTGTGTGGCAGTATCTCAAGCCAAAGATGGGGAATCTTTTGACTGTAATGTGTGTGGACGAGTGGAATCACACAAAGTGAAAGCCGTTCACATGGCAGCGAGACACAAACCCGTGATTTCTGCCTGAACACCCACATAAACACATACACACTCAACGGTGACAAAGCCAATGTGAGCTAATTTCACAACTCTGTGTGTGTTATGTTATGTTTTTCTATATACAGTACATACATGTGTCAGGATGTATGTGTATGAGTTTGGATGAACACACCACACATGTTTTTGTGTGTGTGAGAGTGAGTCACCCCGTGTCAGTTACTCCTCTACTAAAATGTCCTTTCCTTTTCTACTTCACACCTCTCCAGTTTTCTATTTTTGGGCCATGTTAGCCGAACTAGTAGTAGATCACACACGGGCACACACACACTCACTACAACATACAAAACCCACTGGGAGTGTTTTGGGAGAGCTAGCGGAGACGTGCATCTTTTATGGTGCGCTGGTACAATAGCTGATTCGGTGAAGCAGACAGAAATATCCAGGGTTACTCGCAAAGTGAAAAATATCGTATTGCATAAGATGGTGAAAGGACCTGACCACGTAAATGCAACAGTAGCTCTCTCCCACAAAGGCACACACACTCACTCACACACAAGCATGGGCTCACATAGACGCTCACACACGCACACACCCAGTGATGTCCTAATAGTGTCCTGCAGGCAGGCGGGCAGAGGCGGGCCGGGGAGAAACTGGAGCTGAGGCAGAGTGCTGACTCAGGGAACAAACCAGTGAGAGAGAGAGAGAGAGAGAGAGAGGGGGGGGGGACATTGTGCTACACAGAGGCCTCACAACTTGCGCGTGAAAACCAGATTGTCCCGACCACCGCTCTGAGTTTGTTTTACCCGCCACTTTGAGGTTAAGGCCAGAGCTGACTGCCGCCGTGACAACGGAACAAAAAACCAAAGTCCTACTCTTGTAAGAATTCCATTGAGAAAAAGCAGAAGTAAAAAGAAGAAGTCTATCTCTGTCCGTGTCCCTAAAGTTTTATTTTTCACTCCATATTTGCTATTCTGAGTAAATGCTTCATCAGTGCTGTGACGCTTGTTCCACTATACTTAACGCCTAACGTGAAGGATAATTCTGGTTTAGGACTACTTTAGTGCAACGTTAAAAACATAGCGCTAAAAAGAAGTCAGCAAGAGACACAAGTAGTCAGATGTGCAGATGGATTGTAAACAAAACAAAACAAAAAAGTAATTGAGTCATTCAGAAGATACAAAATTATTGAATGGGGACATTATTATTATTTTCGTTGATTGTTTTTTGGATTAATCATTTAGTCCATCAAATGTCCTTCAATTCAACACAAAGTGCTTTGTCCAAAACTCAAAGATATTCAGTTATGTTCAGTTATTATCATCTATGAAAAAACAGCAGAAAGTCTTCAAAGTGGAGAACCAAAAACTAGATAATATGTAGCATTTTTTTTCCAATATTTTTCCTTGAAAAATTACTTCAACAATGACTCAGTTATAAAAAAAAATAGTTATTAGCTGATTATTTTTCTGGCGACCAACTAACATCCATTACAGTTCATAGACCAACTTTTTGGTTCTGTGTGTAAGGTATTATTACTTCTATAATTTTGGGTCATGTGTCTGAGTGATAAACGATAAAAACGTTCACTTTCAGATTTCAGAAATTACTTTCAAAATCTTCCCTTAACCAAAACTATGACCCAAATTTTTCTACTTTAATATTTTACCGCATCTGAACCTTCAAGATCAGCGTGTCTCTGTATTTATGCACGTGCTCAGGGGGGGCATGTGTGTGCATGACCATGAGGTATGAGCGGGTATGTGAGTGTGTAATGTGATGTATATAGACTGTGCTCTAAACAGAAGAGCAGCAAGTCAGCAACATCCAGGTGGTTTTGGTTTACCCTCAGATTTCACTCCCCCTTTTTCTCTCTCCCTCTCTCTCCCTCTCTCTCTCTCTATCTCTCTACTCGTCCCCTTGTTGTCTCCCTCTGTCTTTCCTGCTTCATTATTTGTCCTTTCTCTCTGGCTAAAAATACTTGCTGCCCTGTCACTATAACAGATCACCTCAGAGGAAATTTGCTGCCAGCAGTGGACAGTGTTTGATACAGCAGCGACGCCACCCACACCACACATACACATGCCACGGATCATAATGGTGTCAGTGGATTAGTATTTGTGACTGTGCGATGATATATAAAGTGTGTTTGTGTGCGCGTTAGACAAACAGGTGCAGTAACCTCATGAGGCTGACTGAGCTGTTGGAGGTTTGACAATGTAGGTGCAATAGTTACATTAGGTCGCAGCAGTTGGAGAGCTGGAATAACAGATACTATCTCACAGACAGGGTTGCACCTGTGCTTTGCTGTTCAAAATAACAGGAATATATTGTGTGAGAGAACTATGCAGACAAAGAAAATATGTGTGAGCAAGTGTCCACAAGGGTAAGTGTGAAAATGGGTTTTTAATGCAGGAGAGTGAAAGAGAAAGAGAAGAGTGTGAAAAAAAAAGAGAGTGGGGTTGACAGGCCACTCTTGTGACTCGTAAGAAAATTAAATAAACAACAACTTCTCACTCCTGCTTTCACACTTGTATGTGCAACTCAACCGAGTTTGTCGGAGACGGCATAAGGTGTCACTGTTTAGTGCTCAGGAGAATTTTCCTTCGTGTCTCCTGTTCCCATGGCAACTGAGCAGCGACCTGTGATGACCCCCGAAGACTGAACAGGACGGAGGTGAAGTTGTTGTTTAGCACAGGTCAGTGGATGAATATTATTGCATTCATCATTTCTTGCAAGTCACACTGCTGGGGAAATAACACAACCTCGCTATGGATACGATGATCGTTAAGAACATCAACATTGTGATTTTTGTATGTTTTATTGCGTTTGTTCGTATTTGCATCGAGGGCTCCACTTTTCTGTCTTTGTCCCCATCTCTCTGGCTCTCTTTATGTGTGTGTTTGTGTGTGTTAAAGCATGCACCACAGCCCTGCTACCTGTATTTTCAACGGGCCCTGTTGTCTCATTATCAGAGTGACATTTGTGCAGCCCTGTGGAGCCATCTGGATGCGTCCCACACACATGTGAGAGAAACCAGCCTGGGTTTGGATCTGACTCACATCAAACAGCCTCTCTGCCCACACACACACTAACACACACACTAACACACAAACACCAAATACAGACGGCACAAATAGAGCAGTTTCCAGGAGCCAATATCTGACATTTAACGAATAGTGAGGTGACGGAGAGACTGATACAAATATTCCAACAAACAAACAATGAAAGCTCAATGAAAACAGCTGCGTACGATGCTGTGGACAGCTGTAGAGAAAGCACAGAAAGTAGAAACCTCTCCACAACTAATGTGAATCTCAGTGATGTGTGTTATCTCAAATTTGTGTGTGCATGTATGGGACAGCCCCACAATGAATGCAAATGGGTGTATAAGTGCCACAGGTTGGAGTTGTGAAACTTCCACTATGGCTTAGTGGCACAGAAGAAGATAAACATCAACTTAAGGTAACAGGCCCGCTTGATTGTCAAGGAAAGTCCCAAAAATTAAATATGTGATCAAAGCTATTGCTTTACTCTTAGTTTCGACCAAATAAAAATTACTGAATGCGAAATAATACGGTATCGAAAGGAACAAAGGCTCAATCAGAGAGCATTGAAGGTGGCGGCGTGAACCGTTTCTACAAATAATAATTGCATATACAGAAGACGGCACAATCAGCAACAAGAATACCAATGAATGTTATTCTCAATTCCTAAAAATCACTACTGAATTATCTCAGAAAATCTGTTTGTGGTATAGCATGTGGAACATATACTGTAGTTAGGGGTGAATAAGACAAAAAAGACGACTGCGTGACTCAAACACAAAGGAGCTCAAAGACTGTGAATGTGTTAATTCTACAATGATGCATCTGGACCAATTTTATATCCTGGTTTCGGAGCAAGCTGTAACCTACTGAGGGGACGATATGACTGTCGCTCGACATTTGTGAAAAGGCCCATTGCAGTTTCGCTATGACTGTGTCAGTGCAGCGAGCCATAGAAAAACACAAGTATGCACCAAGTGAACCAAGAGACTACAAACTTAGCATACTTAGTCATTATCAAATAAATGCCATTGGTGCATCGTGAAAGTTGCACGCACACTTAACAGATCTCTCTCAAAGCCTCTTTACGTAAGATTCTAGGCCTGGGGAGGCCATTACCTGAGTAACTGTGTGCATGCAGGTTGTAAAATACCACTGTGATGTTCATTGACATGCTAAAGATTTGCTGCATGCAATGTAGACCTCTCTCTATCCCCTTCATCTCTCTCTCTCTCTCTCTCTCTCTCCTACCTTCTCTCATCTATAATTGATTGCTCCCACTGTACCAACTTCATTTGCTGGCTGTGAATAATGAATGAGACACGGAGTGGAGGCGCTTTTTCTTCTTCGCTGGTTTGATACCCGATGAGCCATTTACTGTGAATCTGAGCTATCCGTGACCAGTCCCGGGGTTCCCAACCTGTGTCACCAAGTGAAGAAACGCTGCCAAGAAGGCTGCTCTGCCTCAGGGAGAAAAAGGGCACGACAGTGTGAAAAGAAAAAGAATAAATCCGCATTGATTAGGATTATTTACAACCAAGAAACAAGCAACATTATGACCATGCAACAGGCATGTGCTACACACATGGAAATAACACCTTGTGACTTATGGTGAGTGCATAATTCTCATTGTAGCAGTCGCACACTCTGTAAGCACCTTCTCACACGCAAATGCACATGATACTGTACACTTTCAAATACATGTGCAAACCCCACATGCACAGAGACAAACTGTTCTCTGCTGCAGCGAGATGGGCTCTTTTCAGGTGCATACCATGTGATGTCCGCTTACCTCCTCTACACAGCTCAATGTACTTTCAAGCTGTGTCCAACACGCACACACACACTCACTCACTCACTCACTCACTCACAACTCACACTTAACCAGGATTATTAATAGCGTGTTTCAGTTCCACAATGTGCCAGAGAAGTGCAAGCAAAGCAATTCAGAGCTCTGGGGCCAAAGATGACGTACTTTTTTTTTTTTAAGGAGGGGGGTTACGTCAACGAGACTCAAAATGGTGCTTCATGCTTCCTGGAAGAGCTGACACGAGTGGCACGCTGCCCCCTTCTTCCTCCTCTTTCCCCTCCTGTACCTTCCTCCCTTACTATCCCAGGCACACTATGCCCACACACACACACACACACACATATCCTCATTCATGAAAAAAAGGAGATTTGCTGACACAGACATGCACACAAACAGATAAAAGAGCCACATTGTTAGCAGTCTGCTGTTGGACAAAGTTGTAACTGACAGAAGGGGCTCGGCGTGGGCAGCAGAGGGCTGACGACACAGCAGCTGTTCGACTTTCTGCAACCTGATGGAATGCGTTTGCATTTGGAAGGACAAAGATGGCGATGATGGCAATGAGATGAGGAAGATGTGGAGGAGGACAGCGGTGAGGATAAGGTGGAGGTTGGGAATGAGGATGATGATTTCTTCTTCACCTACTTTTCAAGTAGAAAGCTTGAAAGCACAAACATCCTTTTCTTTCCATTTGCATCTCTCTTTCCACCCCCTCTCTCTGTCACCTCCTCTCTGTCTGTCTCTCTCTTTCTCTGGCCGCACATCTATACACTGAAAGAGACATCCCTAATACAGAGAGACCCTGAGTGTCTGTCTGAACCTTACAGAGTAAGAGACTGAGTCTGAATACGTCTTGATCTGCAGAGGTAGATACACAGAGGCACAGTTATAAAGAGAGACGCAGGAAGGGTTTGCGAGAGAAAAGACTAAGAACACAACACTAAGTGCGTGAGAAAAGGAGATGTACTGTAGGGAGCTGGAGGGAGATGGAGGGAGATGGAGAGAGAAAGTAAGAGAGAGACAGGGAGAATAGATGAGCATGAGAGTGTGTGAGAGAGATAAATAGAGACAGAGTGAGCAGGAGGAGGGGGAGAGTGTAAACAGCAGAAGGTTCACTGGGTTCAGTGTGCAGTAGAGGAGCTGAAAGATGGGCATCAGAACTCGAAGCCCAGGGGGCTGGATAGTGGTGCGTGACTCACATACTCATGCATATATTCACATACGCACACGCGCATTCACACAGAAACATCCAAATGCAATTTTATTTCCAAACATGAACTGTTATACGCAATCCCCAGAGAGACATAAATAATAGATCTGTTTAAACATGTGACATATTGGCACTTTTATGTCAGTTTATTATCATATCACCCAAAATAATAATAATAACAATAATTTTACAAGTTCTCATGTTAAATGACCAAGCTCTGTCTTTCAGCAAGTGTTTGTCTGTTGGAGCTACAGTGTGTGGAAGAGGACCTGCAGCATCTGTAGATATAAAAAGCTTATTTTAATGTAATAAAAACATAGTGGTTTGTATTTTCAGGTGATTATACACACACACAAAAAAACAGTTATGCATATTATATTTACTTCCTGCCATGTTCTGTAAATATAGTTTTCTATATCTTACACACTGGACCTTCAGTTAAGATTGAAATATTTTTAAAGTAATTGCTGTATGGCAGCACTCACTTATTCACAGATTTAATCACAGGTTTGCAATATATGTATAATGTAAATGCCGTCCTACAATAGATTATTCTGTGGTTTTTATCGTGTTGACACACAATATCTTACTCATCATCTGACATTTTTATGGTCAGGAAACACAAAATATAATTGGCCTTTATATTTACAGGTCATCGAAACGATTTGACTGTGTGGTTCGATTTTTCATCTGACAATGACTAATATCCACAAGAACATATGAAGTTCACTGGTGTATATCAGTGACAAGGCTCAGCATGCCGAGTCAAACCGATACTGTCAGTCACCCAGTCCAAGCAGCCTGTTTTCTCCACATGAGTCACTAGATCTCATTTAGACACTGAAAAACACTGCACACACTTGCAAAACTGACATCACAAACCATCATGTTAACCCAAAACTGATCCTTCCAAGTGCACACTTCCACAGCTCGTCCACAGAGATGCGTTACACAACCAAAGAGCTCTGATGATTTCAAATTTGAGTAAACTTTATATCACAACATACATATCCAGAGCAGCAGGGAGACAGAACACAACTGAGAAATGCTGTATTATACTGAACTTGGTGCTGTCAGAAAGTTTTAACAGGTAGAAGCACTGAACCAGAGTATTAAATGTGACTGTATTTATAAAGCTTTGCTGCTTTCAAAGAAGAAAGAAGCTGTCACTAACTGTGTTGCATTCTTTACGAAGACTGGCAAGACAAAGCTCTGTTTCACACAAAGGTTGTGCATCTCACAGCTGAAGCAGGCACAATCCTAACAACTTTCTTGTCTCACAATGGCTAATTAACACCTTGACAGAGCTGTGTGCTCCTCTCTCTGAGAACAAAGGCTCTGCTACTGTCGCCTCTCCGTCCTGCCACATTTAGCAAACAGCACCTAGAT
This sequence comes from Miichthys miiuy, assembly GCA_036365135.1. Lineage (NCBI taxonomy): Eukaryota > Metazoa > Chordata > Actinopteri > Sciaenidae > Miichthys > Miichthys miiuy. Next base: position 11,042,801 of record CM071606.1, on the reverse strand, counting down.
ACTGTCTAACAGGGAGGTTCAGAGGTACAAGTTGGAACACTGGCAGGCAGGTGTGCATGTTCATGCATTTGGCACTTGGATGTCTGTTGCCATGGTGACCCCCAGAATATCCCCATACAGCACAATGTGATATTTTTAATAAAGTTTGAGGGCTTTGACTTTACTGTCTGGTGCGGCTGTGAAGATGTGAAGTGAAGATGTGAACTTCTTTTTTTTTCTTCTGTCTGTTGCTGAGGCTTAACAGTGTGTTTTTCACCTGAGAAAATCCTGACAGCTTGTGTCAGCAGGCTTACTGTGTATTGCTCAACCAAAAGTGTAACATGAAGGCAATGGGAATACTAACTACAGTGACCATGCATATGTGTGTGTGTGTGTGTGTGTGTAGATGTGAATACATGTGACTGTGCCTTTATGTGTGTGCGCATGCATATGTGCATGCGCAAATGTGTATATTTACCACAGTATGACTCACAAGCCACATCAGAGACTATGCTGCAGAAAATTGAGACAACGCAGTTTCAAAGAGGAAGCCAGCACTGATAGAGCTGAAAGAGCAACAGGCACAACACACACACACACACACGCACGCACACACATGCACACACAGGCATGCATACACATTCATGGTTACACACACAATAACACGGTGTAATAGTCACTGGAAATCCCCTTTTGTTAACCTGAATGAATTAAACCTGGGAGTAGCTAAAACCTGAAATGCGAATTTAAAGTGTGATTATTATTCTGTTTTACTTTCCAAAGACACGTCTGATCGAAAGAATAATCTTTTATCTGTTGTTCGTCAAGCTCTGAAAAACGAGTTTCCTGACATTGACACCGTCTTATTTGGTGCATTTTACTTACAGAAGTGGCTAAACAGTAAAGAAATCTCTTGAAAGAAACATTGTGCTTGTAAAGTGAACTACATGGCAGGTGTTCCCTTTGTGCGAGCTAAAATGTAATACAGGATCTTCACCAGCAGATGCCAATATTGACCCAACAATGAGCCTACGAGAAGGAACCTTTAAGATTTACTGTTACGTGCTCCACACAGGTGATGATGCGATGGCATTATGTCATGACAGGGGGAATCTTTCCTCACATCTTTTGGATATGTCAACAGAGATATAAGTCATTATGAAGACTCTAAAAGGAAATGGCTGATTTAACACGGCCTTTACACAGCTGTGATATTTGATGCAAATTTAGATGTCTAAATGAATTGTCCGTGAAACTGTTATTAATCATCTCAGAGTTCAGAAATGACCACAGCATCAGAGTAAAGCAAGAACAGGCCATGAATCATATCGTATTATACTTACTCTCTCTCCTTAGCCTGCAATGACATTAGTGGTTAGGCTTGAGCTGCCTCTTGCAGCTGAAGTGTGATGTAATTGGCCGTTAGAAGCCTCTTATTAGGGAAGGGGGAGTCAGGACCTGCAAGAATCTGTGATGCTAAGTGCATATTAACCCCCATGTGTGACAGATACACTGTGCGTTTGCAGTAGTTTGTGCATTTGTGGGCATCTGTGTGTTTTATATGTGTCTGAGCTTAATTACTTGTTAGTACTTGCTTACGTGCTATTGTTCAAGCTTGCATTAAGAAACGTCTTAACAAAGGCCAGACAAAGTTTGATTTGCAAAGATTTATTATATTTTCCAAAACATATACAGCAACAATTATCTGTGAACTCACTCAATGGCACAAATTATGGGAAATATCAGGGAGAGGGTGACCTTCTGCTGCTATTAATACATAATTAACGATGCACTTTCTGATTAGCAATCAACCCTAAATGTTATCAAGTCATTAATAAAGGGCATCGGGTTTCTCGCCTTTTAATTAGCTGTCGAGTATGCAGATCTAAATGTTAATAAGTTGTGCGGAAGCTCTTCTGCTCTTTTACATAAATACAGAAGGTGAGTAGTCAAGCTGCCCATTAGACAGGTTCTCCTAATAAATTGGAGTGCTAGCTAAATAGACAAAGCTATTCTGGAGGAGAATTTACACCAGCCTAACTGATTTTACACAGCTTTGGATGTTAACAGATTATTATTAATCTGTTAATAAATAATAAGTGTCATCTTAGTTTGAGTTTGGAGAGGGTGGCCTGCGTTAGCCAATGTGGGGATGGAGTTTTAAAATCATTTCCGTTTTCCAGAGAGGAATGGTATGAAAATTTGCCCAAGACTTTGGTAAAAGGGGCAATTTGTAATTCCTGGCCAAATGCTCAAAACCAATATTGGACAGCGTTTCACCTCTTCCCATCCTCAGTGTGATCACAATGTTCAAAACTGTTTACAGTTATACGTGTGTAATAAACCTAGCGACGTACTCAACAATGCATAGCAAACTGTCCAAACTCTCCTAGCAGTAATGTCAAGTGGTTATGCTAATCACAGATTCTGCTGTTTTGATTGCAATAAACAGAACAAACACAGAGACATGTTTGACATAAAGCCATAGCTGTTAGCTCTTCACTTTCTGTTGATAGATTTTTCTAATCTTATACTTAATCTACAATCCTGGCCTAAACTTACTTACATATTGCCCCTTTAATGGCCAAATAGCAGCAAAGCTAATAAAATCCCATCTGCCTCAGCTTTACTTTGTGTTTAGTGGTAATTAGAAAATAGCTAGTATACTAATGGACCATGTAAATTTAGATTTATTTCCAGTGATGCTGCATTAATTCGATAACAGATTAGTATTACCTGGACACCATGTCACATACGGTGTGTTATATTGTTTTCCTGAGCTACAGTGTTAAAAATCTTTAATGATGAATTAAAACGTTACTCATTAAAAAACACTAAACACACATGTTCACTTTCTCCTTGGTCTAATCTTGAACCAAGCCTTGTGGGATGGTAAACATTATGACTGCACTTGCATGCTAGCATTGCCACTTAGCATGATGGTGCCATCGTTTAACTAAAAGCGCCGCTGTGCAGCCTCACAGGGCTGCTGGTATGGCTGTAGTTAAACTGTCTCTCAAGAGCCCACCAACTACAACACTCGATTCCTAGAATACTATTTTAACAAGATCATTAATTAAACCGTATCAATAACCTAAGGAACAATAAATTAACATGACATCATGTAACACAACGTTATGCGGCATTACACCGATTTTATTACACATCGCATAAAGTGCTTTGATTTCCAGATATGCTGAGTGAGTGTGTGGTGATTTATTAATATGCGGTACCCTCTCTCACTTCTACAAAGTGATTCTGAAGCAAAGTAGTGATGGTTCAGATGGGAGGGGCCTAATCCTGGTATATTCCTCAGTATTATGTAAAAAAGCCTATACTCCTCGTGATCCTGTTGACCCCCTCGTCGTCACCACTTGGTACAGGCCACAATGCTGTAGCCCACTATCACTGCCCCCCCCCCACGTCCCTAAGCTGCACAGCTCCTTACAACCCCACTGAGCCTGTCTGACAGAGAGAGTAAGAGTGTGTGTGTGTGTGTGTGTGTGTGTGTGAGTGAGACACAGAGAGGCGGCCGAGATGAGTGTGAAGCAGTGAGAGGGAAAACCTTAAAAGAACAGCAAAGGCGATCTGATAGGGGGGGGAGGGAGACGGCGGTCACAGCAAAAGCAGAGAGCAGAGTGGGAGAAAGAGAAGAGAAGAGGGGAGAGAGATAAAGTGTAATTTGGATGTACTATCTTTGATACTCCTGCTGTCAAAGTCAAGCGATGCAATGACTAGATGATCAGCCACTAGACATACCAGCATCCTGTCCTGGAGCCTTGACAGGAGGGGACAAGAAAAAAAAAAAACACACACACTCAAAGGCACAACACTCTCTTCAGCCAGTCCCACATCTACTGGATCATGTCGTCTACTGGATCAGCCAACCACAACAAGCGTCTGGCATGTAAGTAACTAACAGTGTGTCAGTTAACGGAAATGGAGCTGAAGAGAACTAAGCAGACTTGCAGCATCGTACACTAATTTGTTACTTGATGTCCTGTATAGGGATTTACTCAGCATTGTTGTTGTGACTTATGTGCTTTCATTCTGAGCATGTATTTACTACATTCATAAATCATTCCTTACAGTCTCTCAGGCAAAGGAAAGTTTTATTGTGCAGAGTGTATTATTTCCCTGTTCCCTATTGGTTGAGCGGTCAAAACCATTTCATCGTGAAAGATGTTTAATTCTGCAATAGTTAAATAACAGATCAGTATTACCTGGATTTTTTGTCCCATACAGTCTGTTATATTTTTTTCTGAGCTACAGTGTTGAACACTATTAAATTATCACTCACCAAAAAACTAAATACACATACAGTTTATTCTTAGTATAGCCTTGATTAGCAACTACTGTAAAAATCTACTTGTCCAAAGCAATAATAACAACCGCAGGCCATCTGTTTTAGTTTTAGTTAGCCTGGCACTGTTGATGCAGATGAGGTTTAATCACAGTGAAGGGATAACAACCACTTCTAAGAGTCTGACTAAGCTAAAGGAAGGTCTTAATATAGAACAGGGGAAGACATGCTAACTGCTACCTGCTTGGCAGAGGAATGTCGGCTTGCTTTCTAATTGAACAAATTAGCTCACATGTGATGCTTTTTGTGTGTTAGTGTGAAGTGTTAAGAGAATGATCTGCTATTCCCATACTACTTGCTGCTTTAATGAATATGTTACTGAGTGGGGTTGCATGAGTGTTAAAGTGTGCAGGCAGAGCACCACATATGAGCTCTATGGAGACTACTGAGAGCCCTGTTTTGATTGACCTAAAAAGGGAGCAGTGGACGTAGCTGGAGGTCATCTTTGCATTTAGCCCTGAGTGAAGAGCGCTAATGGCTTTGGGAATGTGAATGGCCTGGGAATACACATATCCGATCAGACACTTACAAAGCGGGTGGTCAGACATGGTTCAAGATATAATAGCAGCATTGGGATCATAAAAACCTGAAGATGAGAGTCAGGTAATGAAACATGTAGATTTTAAATGTGTTCATATAAAGTATTTGCTGCTCCAGGCCTCAGGAGGCCTGCAGTATGACGTAGTACGATGATTATTGTGCCAGAATCATAAATGGCCTGTCTGGATTTGCTTTCTACTACATGGCTGTATGTTTATGGATATGGGACTGTGTGGGCGGAGAGGGGAGCGGGGAAGCATGGTGGGGGAGGTTGCTGTTGTGGTGCAGTGATCTCACTCATAAATGATTTATGCTTGATGGACTGCTGTGGCGACGAGGCCAGCAGAGTAGAGAGCGATTGGCTCGGTAAATAATAGCAGTAATACCTAAAAATGATGGCGCTGGCTGTATACTGCTGAGAGCTGGGTGACACCATCATCAGCCCCCAGGGGGAATTTAGAGCTGCAGGAGAGGAGGGGTGGAGTTTGAGATAGATGGGCTGTCAAATGTGACTGGCCATGCAGTGCAACTGCCTTACAAGCGCTTTCTTTCACACACAAACACCCAGTCTCTCTCCGTTCACTGAAAACAGAAAGATGATCATGGGATTTCTTTTTCCACTTGCCACAAGGGGATTGAATGCTTCACCATGTGACTGTTTGGTTCAATAGGAACATTTGTTCCCTTCTTCCAGTGCAGTTCCCAGGACTCTTGATGTATGACTGCAGCATTGAAATGACACAGAGAGGCTAATAATGCACATGTCCAAAGCTCAATGTTTTCATCGTGAAAAAGATACTGATAAGATAATCAGAAAGAAGAAAACAAGAGAAAAAAAACAAAGGCACATTGCACGCTGGGGCAAAATCAAACAACCCGAGAGACTGATGTGTCATTTTTGAATGTGAATATAGAGACTAGCAGTGAGGATTAGAGCAGTGGAAGCGGCAAAAGAATCAGACTGGAGAATAATCAGAAGGATGAAAATATCATGTGCTTCGGCTCAACTGTCACCTCTGGCCCTGTACCCCCACCCCCACCACTCTCTGAGACACACACGTACACACACCACCTCTACATTTGTGTTAGTTTCCTTGACATAAATAAGTGCTGAGGTCTGACAGCAGCAATACATGAGTGAAAGCATTTGAAGGAGAAAGAATCAGGACGGACAACAAAGAGAAATAAAACAAATATTTTCTTCTGGTAATAAAGCCAATTAAATTATTTCTATTTCAGTGTGTTTTCCTTGACACATAACAAATGCACAAAAAATCCATGGTGTCACTGCCCGCTTGTGTTTGTCAGTATGAGGCTTAGCTGAGGCAAGCAGACCCAGTAAAAGCCCTTTGCCTCAAATCACTGACACTACAGTTACTTTATACGAGGAATAATGCACAGCAGGCTCCGATTGCATAACACCACATTCTCCTTTCTTTGACAAACTTCTTTCATCCTTCCTTCCTTTCTTCCTTCCCCACAAACTCAGCCAACTCACACATCCTACATACATGTACACACCACCAAGGCTAAGTAAGCTGTGTAGTTATGCACTACAATACAGTAGGAGTCCAGTGTTGTAGGGTGTGCAGTTGAAGGATTGTACCAGCATTATGCAACAGTAAGCCCTGGGTAATTATGGTGCAGTGTGGGCTGAGATGGAGCAGGGATTTCTTAGTAGGGGCCATAGGTCCTGTCGCAGATCACAAGTGTTATGGAATTTCAGAGGGCAGCTCTTTAAATACTGTAAAGCTGGACACAGTTAGAAAACAACTGTATTTCTGTCTCAAGCCAGAGTGAGGTAGTGTGAGATGAACAAAAGCACAGGAGGCCCTATGGTGAAAGGGCTACAGAGTCAAATACCAAAATTCAGCATCCTCCAATGGCAAATAAAGCTGCATTTGTAATTCTTTCTTAAATTGCTACATGCTATATTTACCAAGTTCTTGAAGGTAACCCTGAGGATTCAACATGCAAACAAACTCCATGTTTAAGGCTAAATGTATGATGATGCCTTCTGTACAGTGAGATTAACATTTTGCTAAATCTTTTCCCTGAACTGAGATTGTTCAATATATTTTGCAACTGTTACTGGGAATGGGAGGCCTGCCAAGCTTCGGCTTTCTCAACTTGTGTAAATGTCTGGATGAATCTGTATTTGATATATCAAGAGTTGAGCAAGGATGAATTAAACCCTGTGTTTGTCTTAACGTAAACCCAAAACATTAGCATGCCTTGCCAGCTATCTCACTACCGACAATAGTAACCAACAGACGATGTAAAACATGGGTGCAATATCCGTTATGTCACTCACAGGTTTCTGAAGAGCCATTGTGAAGCTCAGTATGGTGGCTCTGGCTGCCACTATCTTGGCAGTCCTGCCTCTGTTGCCTCCTAGCTAATCTAAAAATGAAAATGAGCGAGGGTGGGAAGCGAGGGAATTCTTTCCAAAGACAAATGGCATGTATTTACGTATATTATTACAGGTTAGGTTAAAAACCTGCACTCAACTTAATGTAATGACACTGGGTAATAAATTAATATTGAGTAGAACAATCATTGGCTGTAAACACGGTGAGCAAGGTGTCCTTTGTAGTCTGTTAATATTATATGTTAATAGAATAAAATGGAAGAAAAGCATGTTGACTCTTAGTATCATGACTTACTTAATGCTTGTATTACATAACAACATAATTTCTGTTTCCACTAGCCGAAGTTGTGCAGCCAAAGTTAACAAAGGTCAATTATTGTATGACCCAAGAATCTTGCAGAGTCAGAGATCATACCAGATCAGAAAACAAATTGCTGAATTCATCAATCAGCCCGAGTGAATAGTCCCAAAGGAGCAGCTTTAGCCTGGAGTCCTGCCTACACCTACATCAGAGTAGTGGTTTCTGAACTGAGACATACTTTCTAATTGCTGAATCCTGTTATGCAGTGGTAATGGCAACAACACTGCTGTGTCCCTGGGTAATGATCAGCAGAATCAGATGTGAGATACTTTTTGCACACAGCGCAGTCATACTGAATTATTAATTCTGGATTTATTTTCAAATAATATTGTTTTTACTGTCCATCAGTGGTTATAACAAAGCCATAATGTGTTTCAGTGCAGTGTCAGCAGTCATAGTCATACAATACATCGGATAAATCAGTGTGGAACCAGCAGATTTGAAGACTATCCTCTACTCTCCTTTCCTTCTCTTCTGTAAGGTATTACACAAGATAAACATTCCCTAAGAACACAACAGCCAACTATTTGCTTAACATTCATAGTTCAGTGATTATTGTTTTCTCTAGGACTGCTCTAACAAGTGTGTTGTTCCTTTGAGCTTCCTGAGAAACCTAGCAATCGTTAATCTAGCAGTCTTGTGCCAAAACATCAATCATACAGTATGATCATTGGCGGTTAATAATCTTTATAAATAGCAATGGAGGATATCAACACCATGTGAGTTCTCAAACAGAGCATGGTAGTAATGTAACCTTAGCCAGCTTGCATGGAGACCCCCTACACATCTTCCACAGAGGGGTGGAAGAAAACACAGAGGTTATCCAGATGAGGATAGTGTTTTACATGCACGTTACTCTCCCACATAGAGGCTGACAGATGGACACATGCAGCTGAGCCCGTACGTGAGTTGGGTAGGTCCACTGGCTATCTCAATATGAGTCAGGAGAGAGGGAGAGGTTGAGGGGGAGAGGAGAGAGAGAGAGAGAGAGAGAGAGAGAGAGAGAGAAAGAGACACTTATCAGGCCAGCAGGCAATGCTGAAGTTTACATAAGCTGTGTAGTCTCATCATCATCATCCAAAGCCTTGTCATTGCTGCTACAGCTTATAGTTTTTTTGAATTATGGACACTGGGGTTTAGGTAGGTGGGCATGTTGAGGCCATTGGTCTCCCTGAAGAGTATACCCTAAAAACGATGATATACCATGACCTGCAAATGCCATGCAAGAAAATGGTCATGAGTCAACTGCATGCTGTCTTGATCTGGTTGGGGCAGCGCACTTTTGCAATTTGTTTGCGGTATGGGATAATGCTGTTAGTGGTGGATCTGCTGGAAGAGCTTGACGGTTCCAGCTTATCCATTATGAGGATTTGGTGTTTCTCCTTGTCTTAAAATGATTGCTAACAAATATCGACGGGTTTTGAACAGCTGTTCGGTTAAAGCAGGGCATTCAATGACATAACCATGAGAAATATTTTATTTGATGTATTTTAAGAGTGCATATAGTTTAAAGACACACAGATGGGTGACATGGAAATGATTGCATAATTGCTGATTAATTGATTAATTGTTTGGTCTACAAAATATGACAGAACAATAGAAAATTTACAACATGACATCTTAAAAGGTCTTGTTTGGCTGACCACTGTTCAAAAAATTATACGTTGTACTAGAGGAATGTTAAAACTGGGAAAAGCAGTAGATTTTCACCTTTAATTTTTCCTTAGTAACTTGTTATTCTTTTTTGTTACAGTACATTGCAGTTTTCAGAGCTATGGAGAAGAAGTAGACAGTGGCAATGGCTATGATGAGCTACATGGCCATAAATGCCATAAAACACACCAGGGCCCGTGATTACCTCAGTTAATGAGCACTGTATAGCAGAGATCCCTGAAGATCAATGTTTTCATATATAACATTACACATCGTATGTATATCTCTACAAATAATTCATCTTTGCTTTAATTATGCTTACATATATGACTACTACTGTCTCCATAAATGCCAATGCAAATATGACATTCAATATATAAAACATATATAAGGGTCCGACTGGTACAGTGTCTGGGGCGTTGTGGGAATTACTTATGCCATGAATACCAGCAATAAGATCTCAGCATACTCTACTAAAAGAAATTCCTCTAGTTAGATATATATGTAACATTCACATTAACATCTGGACACTGGTTTATATTTAACATCACGGTGAGCTGTATGTCATTGACTGTGTTCCCAGTTACTTCACCGACTCTTGAAATATCCACGAGAGAGACTATTAACAGGAGAGTTGTTTCCTGCCTCCACAGACAGCTTGAATGACAGAATAAAGGGCTGTCATCTGCGCATGAGAGTGGACATACCTCCCTCTAAGGGGTGTGGAGCAGTGACTGACAGATTGACAAGCTGTGTCTCCAGAGATGGAGCTGTCTGAAGAGGGAGATGTGTTTGTTTTAATTTTTTTTTTTTTTTTTTTACATCTGTTGGCATCATGTAAACAAAGCTTGTTACACGTTACATGCACTGGGTGACAAAATGAGCATAAACTAAGTAGCATGCGTACAGATACATGCATACACAAAAGCATGAATGCATAAGCACACACTCGCGAGGTTTATGTGAACATGCACGTTCACACTCACAAACATCATAACACCGGTGACACGAGTCAACATGTCAGCTCATGGAGCCCAGTGGGTGAAGGCACAATGTGTGCTGAGAAGGATGTAGCAAAGTTACACAACCACAGCTGGTCAGCTTGGCAGAGGTCAATGTTGGAGGTAGACCTAAGGACATCTCTCTTGTTTTTCAAAACATGTCTGCATTGCATGCATTGAAAAAAAAAAAAACATATCTTGTCACAGACTGCTAGATCTTCAGAAAATTGTACGGTTTGCAGTGGCCGTCTAGTCCTTTACTGGAGCTCTTGGTTGCATATGTATGAGTGTACAAACATCAAGAAAGGATTAACTACAGCTCAAGGATGGTACTTGATTAGCGGCACATTTACAAATGCTTACCCTAATTTTCACACTCCAACCCAATCCAAATGCAAAAGCAATTTCTGTCAGAACATCCACGAACCAAAGATACTGCAAGTGTGTGTAAGTTAAATGCTGTACATATAAATAAAGGCATAAATGCCCAAAAAAGATAATTTTTAAGCAAATATTTGTTTGATCATACAGGTATAACTGCGATGCCATCAGTACAAATCATCATTTGACATTCAAACGGCATGTGTGTCATGTGCTATCATTACCCCTAGAGATCAGAATAATATCATGACAGCATTATCTGCAAAGTCACGGAAAGGGCTGACTGAAGTAAAGAAGTAAATGTGGGAAGAGAAAGAAAAACGGGGAAAGGTAGAGAATACCTGAACTATTCTAATAAATGATAACAAAATAGTTATTGGTTGAACACTGATAACTGATTCATATTCAGTTGGAATCAGTTAATTCCAGCTAATCATGGGGGTTGATAAGATTTCCTCATGTCATAAATATTGACAGATGACAGATGTTGCACTGAACTTGCACTGTACAAGTCAGTGCAATTTCTTTGGTTACCTACCTTTCTTTGGTAACAGCTTGGCATCCGTCACTCTATCTCTCACCAGGCAAACAAAAACATGCCCATCTCAATTAACCGTTCAATCTCACTTTATTTTCCCTTCAACAAACATAAACTAGGAATGATGCAGTCAATAATTAGTGTGATTAGTGCCTTCAACCCTAGGCCACCAGGAAGCTCAGGGAGATGTTTTTTTTTTTTTTTTTAAACCAAGAAGATAAACTCTGAAAATAAAGTGACAGTTCCTCAGACAGAATAAGACAGACCGGATTTTATCTGTCATCAAAAAAAAAAAAAAAAAACCCCAGCAGATTTAGAAGGAATGACAATGGCTGTAATGACCCACATGATCAAATTGCCAAAAACCACGCCAGGATCTGTGATTACTTCAATTAACAAGAACAAAATAATAAATTAATTTACCTCGTAAATGTCATAGCAATGAGACACATAATTGCACCAACTTACTGTTTAGAAACTAAATCTGCTACAAGTTTCCTTGAGGTGCAAGAAATGGCATGAATCAAAAACTCCCATTCCCACACCCATTCATCTCTAGAGTACCAGGGAACTGGAACAGGAAATGTTTTTTTTTTTTTTTTAAATAAAAACAGACAGACAGGCAGAGTAAGACTGCTATCAACAAAAAATAGATTTGTTTGCATCCCTAAAAATTTTTTTTTCATGAAATATTTTACACAAAACTGCCTTAAAAAACAGTTGAAGGGAATTTTTCTTATTTGTTTTTTGTCTCGTTTTTGTGGTCAGCGGAGACAGACAACTCTCAGCGGGTGCTGGACAATGATTCTGCACAGCACCTGAAGCTGAGGGAGAGACAGCGTTTCTTTGAAGAAGTCTACCAGCATGATGTGGACAACTACCTGCCGTCTGCTCACCTGCAGATTGACTGCAGAAAACGTGAGTCACTTTCTATATCTTCCCATGGAGTTCTGTCCTGGGGGCATAACAGCTGCTTTCGAAAGAGGGATCTCTCTCTCTTTCTTACAGTTTTTGAGAACATCTAATGATTGCCCTTTGAGGCAAATTTATGATATGCAAATCTGTAAATTGACATGACATGTCTTTGCTTGTTGTAATGTTTCATAAGTTAGTTTTTGATGGGAAACATTTTTTGCAGTGGCAGTACAGAACAGGTTTTAAATAAATGTTTAGCTGATGCTTAATTGTAACTATTTATTAACATCATTTAAATAGACCTGAAAGCTTATAACTTCATAAATCTAACAGGTAACAGTGACTTAACAATGGTGTCATACCACTGTCATATTGAGTCATCATAAGCCAATGCATAGTACATAGACATAGTGTGAAGATTTAAATCTGTATCACCTTGAAATAAAAAGTGCGTATTCATGTTGCGTAAGTATTTCTGTCTTTCTCTGCAGCCCCCATGGGAAGCATCTCTTCTATGGAGGTGAACGTGGATGTCCTGGAGCAGATGGACCTGATGGACATCTCTGACCAGGAGGCCCTTGACGTGTTCCTTAACTCAGGCTCAGGAGCCGACGAGGGAGCGCTGGCATCTGCACTACCAGGTGCACCACTTGCTTCGAGTTGCTTTTAGTTGCACTCGACCGTACTTTTCTTTTTTTTAAAGCAATAATTCCAATCTGTTTTCTAATGCGATTTTTTTACAAAAGCATATAATTAAATGTGACAAAAAACACAAAACATAAGCCCACAATGTCAAGATTTATAAGACTTTTTCCATTATTATTGAACCAAACAGGGTTGTAATGTATGTGTACATCTGTACTTCATCAGAGGAAAAATTAATATGGAGTTTTAAGAGATTTTAAGATGTTACTACAGAGGAATATATATTTTGAATCTTACACAAATACATGTGAAATACCCATGCTAAAATAACTAGCACTGTCAGAACAAATGTTCTAACCCCTTCTGCCTATAGAGTGTGAGGACGAAGAAGAAGATGAGGAAGACGAAGATGCAGAGGTGGTGTACAGGGAGCGTGCACCTTTGAAACGGCAAAATGAAGTCCACTCAAAGTCTCGCATGTCCTCTACATCGTCTGGTTCCAGCGATAGCAGCGAGGGAGGAGTCGACACACCCGTGATCCAGTCGGATGATGAAGAAGTCCATGCCGACACTCTGCTTCTGACGTCCGTTCCCCATACCAGAGATGAAGAAACTGAGGAGGAAGATGAAGAGGAAAGATGTCTTGCAACTAAATCTTCATAAAGACTTATTTTACTCTTTGTAGAGGTACAGAGGGTAAAAAAAGATCTCTTTCTATTTCTCTGTCTCTACATTTGCATTCCTTTCTTTTGGGGAAACCCCTGCATGGTTGACCTGGCTGTGTCTTATGAAAGTTTCCCATGTACTTTGGATTTTTCTTTGCACCTGAAATAGTCTCTATTTTTCCTAGTAACTGCTGAAGATTAAATTGTTTCTTTGTTTAAACTCTTGACGACATTCCTGTTTTCCTGATACCACTTGTCTCCTTCTATTGTCAGAAAGAAACTGTGCCATTTTGTCTTGAAAGGTGCTGAACAGCCATGTGAAACAGAAAGGCTACACAGTGCATCTTTGCTTTAAAGACTTCCCACGAGTAAAAGAACAGAAACGGAGTAGAGTCATAATCAGAAACAAATGCAGACAAATAAAAAGAAAAGGGAAATCCAAGGCAACCTGTAAAAAGTAATTATCCATTATCTATACCTCTCATCCTTAGAGAGTGACAGGGCTGGAGCTGAACTCAGCTCACACTGGACAAGAGGTGGGGTACACCCAGGGTAGGTCGCTAGTCAATCACGTAGCTGATACATAAAGACAGAGAGCCATTTAAATTTGCACCTATGAGCAATTTAGAATTGCTAATTAACCAAACCTGCATGTCTTCAGACTGTGGGGGGAAGTTGGAGTAGCTAGAGGAAACCAAAAAAAAAAAAAAACACTTGCTGTGAGGCAACAGTGGTACCCACTGCAACTGTGCCTTGGATTTTCCCCTTCTTTATTGGTGTTTAGATTATTGTAGATCATTGGGTTTGACCTTAACATGAATATAGCACATGCACTGTAGTATGTCATCACATCAAACTGTGGTAAACTAGTTCTTTGTCTACAGAGTGACAACAGCTTTATGCTGAAAAAGTATTAAGACTTCAGACTGACCGCACAGATTAACAGACACTGACGGCACATTACAGATTGGAATAAGTTCAAAGGTGCGAATTTACATTTTAATTTCTGGGATCTTCTTTTTGTGTTTTCAGAGGTTCAACCTGAGGCAGAAATTATGCTCAGTGAGCAAAAGCCAACAAAAAGTTTGATTTATTTGGCAATGCTATCATGAATCTATTGCCGTGTGCATGTGCAATCTATTTACACTATCATGGATGGAAATGTGTTTGTAAATGGTGACTAGTTTATATGTTTTTTGACGGTGGCTGACAAAAGAAAACATGTTACAATAGCCAAAAACATGTCCATAAGAATGAGAAACATGCTGCAGCTTTAAAAACTATGCCAATTCAAAAACACAAAAAGCCAAAACAAACGGAAATCAACAAATACTTTCTGTTACTGTATTTGTTTTGGATATTAAATTATTTATTTATTCATTCATTTTCAAGCTGCTCGGTTTTCTGCAGCTACACCTTTTACCTTATAGTAATGTTTTGGCCTGTTGTAGCGTGTTTATTCTTGTTGTCACACTTACAACAACACACTACAAAGTATTGCACTGCTGAACTATGCAGGTGAAACCTGTACTTCAAAGTTCAACTCCATTTAAGATAAATAGACAGTTGGCAAAATATATGGTCAAGAGCGAGTGATTCATTTCACAAAGATTTCTGTGTTCATGCACTTGGTGTAGTCTGTGTATGCTTGTGTGTGTGGGAACGTGCGAGTGGTACAATACAATAATAATTACAATGCAACAGGTAGGTGAACCTACTTTCAAGACAACCTTTTACAGTGTTATTCATCATGTGTATCTCTTCCCCATTTGAACATCTTGCTATGAACTAAATAAAATGTTAAAATGGTTGAATTTACTGTATGTTTGCCTGTGTTTACTGTCGTCCACTCACTGTTTTGGGTTCTCTTTTGGCTTTTCTAATACAGCCAAGTTTGATGGTTGTCTCTGCAATGCATTCCTCTCAAACTTACGTTTCTAACCGAATAGTCAAAAATAACATCTAACAAACAAAACTGAATGCTAAACATGCTGGCAATGCTTAGATGGTCTGCATCCTGTACATATAAATCATGAAGGATAGGTTCACATTCAAAAGACACCAAAACACAACAAGCCGCCCCGATGCTCTGGCGGCTGCAGTTTAAATGCCCGTGAGGCTAATGACTGGGGCCCTCTGATTGGCGGTGCGTGAAGGATGTCGCGCCAATCCCGGACCTGCACTTCCAGGTGCCGTGTCGCCGAACGTGACCCTGCCTCTGACACTTGGGGCCAATCCGGAACCAGCACCCGCACACCTGTGTTTACATACAGAATAATACACACCCTGCCATACACAGGGGCGAGACAGCGGTGGCTGTAACAGTAAGCAAAGCTTGTTTCACTGTTCATAGGAACATGAATGCACTTGATTTAAGACTTGACAATCTGTGATCCTACCCTTTAAAGCATACAGTTGACAAGCTCTATAGCTCAACTATCAAAAGTTGTTTATAAGAGTTCAAACTCAAACTCAAACTTTATTTAGTTATATAGCAGGGGCTTGTTTGGGGAAAAAAAACTGTCTAAAGACTTTTGCCTCTTGTCTGGTTTGCTGAACATGTTTATACAGAAGCACTGCCCGGATCTGAATCACACCAGAGATATTCAGTACAATATTTTCTAAAACCGTCTCTGATCAGCGGTGTTTGTTTGCCTGCTCATGATGCATTTAGCGGCTCGGAAAAATGCATTTCCACATGTTAAAAATGAACTTTTTTTTTTTTTAAATGTCTACAGAGGTGCAGTCCCTCAGATTCACAGGCAGACTGTTCCAGAGAAGGGGACCACAGTCTAAAGGCGGATTCCCCATATTTCTTTGTGGAGGTACTTGGCATGACCAGGAGTCCAGCTGTCGAGGATCTGAGGGGCCTGCTTGGTTCCTATCTCTGTAGTGTGTCTAAAAGATAGGTCGGTGCCAGGCCATTCTGTGATTTAAAAACCAATAAGAGAATCTTAAAATCAATTCTAAAACTAATAGACAGTTGTGGCCTAGTGTTTTTTTTTGTTTTTTTTTTTGAGAAGACCAGACAGAAGGGCATTACAGTAATCGAGTCTTGAAGTGATAAAAGCATGAATTAGTTTTTCTGTGTTGGCCTGATTCAGGAAAGGTGTGACTTTGGCAATGTTTTTGAGATAATAAAGAAATTTTTTTTTAAATGTTTTTGATGTGAGCTTCAAAGTTGAGGTTGGAATCCATGATTATTCCCAGATTTTTTACTTGGTCTTTTGTGGCCTATTATTTCAGTCTTATCAGTTATTTATTTCTGCTAAGCAATGAACTAAGTTGTTAACAGGACTGAGGGTGTGTGGCGATACAGCAATGTATAATTACGTGTCGTCTGCATAGCTATGGAAATTGATGTCGTGTTCGCCTTTATGATTGTGTGCAAGGGAGAAAAGAATTTCCTCTGATTATTTTCATCTCTGTACATACTGACAATTGTTCCTGTCTTCTCTGTGCTTTCTAGTTCTTCTAGTTTTACAAGTTCACTCGGTTAATGAAGCCTAGCAAAATTTTAATCTGGAAGACTTATGTTAGGTATTAAATACCACTGATTTGTTTACTCTCTCTGTTTTTCTTCCCGCTTGTCTTTTCCTTTTACCACTTCTAACTAAATCAGGTGCCTGAGGGCATTCACCCTTTCAATTAAACCAATCAGATTCTGCTGTGCTGCAACCTCTGTGAGCAAATCATCTTTCATCTGCTTTCAAACTGTTCCTTTCTCTGCTGTTGTCAGCAGTGTCAGACCCATGCATATAGGGAGGAAAAAAGCATGTGTAAAGACAGCCGCAAGATGATAGGCTAAATATGCAGTTGTGTTACTGTGCTACTGGATAGATGTGACCACCTGATGACAGCCGGATAATTATATATAATAAAAGCAAGGAAATTAAAGTGAGCAACTGTGAGAGCAAAGAGTGAATGTGAAGATGGTAATAAAAATTGGCGACAAGCCTAAGCATGCAAAAGTACAGTGTTCCCGACTGAAATTTTGCTGGAGCTCAGACTGCATTTTTTAAAGATATCACTGCAGCTGGTTTGCCCTGTCTCTTCCTGAACTGTTGCTGCTTATAGAAGCAATGCACAACCAAGCTATGCGAGACTTGACATGACTGAGCTGTTGTGGGAGTCAAGCCATCATATGCTGCCTCATACTAAATTATACATTTTAAATTGATTACAATAAAATCTTTCCTACCCAATATGAATTCTATTTGAGTTCTGACCTCCAAAGTTAACCAAGTCTTATGTTTTGGTAATGTCCTGAACCCAAGAGCAGAACTCACAGTTCATACTAGTTTCATTCAGGAAAGTGCCACAGCACCTTCAAACCTCAACTACTTATTCCTCACTATCCCCTTTGTGAGAAAGTGTAAAGTCTGAAGCGAAGTAATCATTGTCATTATAAGAAGAAAACAAATCTGTACTATATTGGGCAACTGAAACAGCTTTGGACCCCCAATCGAACATGCAAAATGTAACAAAGACATGGGTGTGTGAATTTGGTTACTCTTAATTATCCCCAATGTCAAATGCCAGAAACTAATGGCATATCATAAAACAAAAACTACTTTACCCATTATACATTGTGTGACAAAACAAACTCACCTGACAATGATCTGAGGCTAGATAAATAGGGAGGAGCTCTACAGTTTTTCTCCCAATAGTTCTGTTTCTGTGACCTGAATTCTCCCCAACGACTGTTCAGTTGGCAGAAATAAAACAACAACAAAAAAGTTTTATGATGTTCCCACAGCACAAAGACACCTACTAGGCAAACAGGTTTTGCATTCTGACTAGTTTACTTATGCAGATGTCTTATATCAATGTAAGGAGTGTATTAAAAAATACTGACAGTGTTTTGGAAAACCCCACCTATGCATAACATGCTGTAAGGCAGATCATGATATACGAGAATGAGTTAATCGCACAGGTAAGACTTGGCTCCGGTGTGGGATTTGAATGTGTTCTCATGTTCATAAAAGCTTTTTCTGGAGGATTCAGTTTCTTACTATTGAATCTGAATCCAGCATGTGTATAGGCATATTCAGAAAATGTACCAAATGTACATGACGGACTGTGGGTTTAATGAATGGCAGGTATACTGTAGATTAAAATGACATTTCTGTCATTTATCTAATACTTGCAGGATCTATGGAAGTGAGCAACATAGGCCAGACATAAATAAGACATGGTAACCTGAGCTGAGTTGCAGGGATGTACACCTGAGCCGAGCCCTGTCAGCACAGCAAGAAAAACAACTTTAGTCCACAACACCATACACCCATTTACAATATATATATGCAGCTATAGAAGCAGTGCTTATAGCACAGCTCCAACTAGTTTTGTCCTACACATAACTGACATGTACAGACACCGCAATTACAATTGCACATAACTACGCATACGAACAGACAAGCCTTTATTGACTGCAAAGTCAGCCAACCTGCTACCTGTAGGCATTGTGGGCTGTCTTTTGAGCGCTCTTATTCAAGCTTGTTCACTCTTTTGGAGTATTCCACCAGAGGATATCAAGCAGCAAGGACCAAGATGAAGACATTTTTCCTGCTTTTGCTGGTAGGCATGAAATTTTAAATTATCTGCAGTTATGTATATATATAACTTAGATGTAAGAAGGCATCATACTATTTTGAACATAAAACAGAAGGCGAATGTGAATATTTGTTTTGAGAAAGTTGTGTTGTTTGGAAGTAACAGCACAGAATGTCTATATATGTAAAACATCTAAAACAGTTACTGATGTTCTGTTAAAAAGTCTGGAGGCAAACACAGACTGAAGTCATCAAGCAAAACCAGTTCCATGCATTATGTTATGGGAATACAGGTTGTCGAGACAGTAACATGAGCTGCTTGCAATAGAGTACACCATGTTCATAAGCTTAACATGGGCAGTAATTTTAAACAGAGTTGTTGGATTTGATGGTAATAATTAGTAATATTGTAATAATGTAGATCTTCCTGTTAATCTCCAACTTCAGAATCTCAAACCCTGCAGTCCTAACTTTTGCTATTATGCTTAGTATATCAGTGTCAGGCCAGAACTCAAACAAGACAAAAACACTCCAAAGGAGGAAAAACTCTATACCGGTTATGCAAAATTATCAAAATAACTCTCAAGGAGAAAAATCAAAAGGCTGCAAAACATTAACTTTAACCACTACTAGAAAAATGGTAAAGAAACTCTCCTGAAAGGTGGAGGCTAGACAATACTATACACTAAAACCAAGAACTGAAAATCTCTCCAAGGGAGGCTGACAATAAATCAACTAAACTAAGCACTAGGAACCAAAAGCAAGACTAATAAAGTTACAACAAAAAACTCACTCTTTCGAGGCAGAAAAAAAAAACCTCACGAACATGCACACTGTGACTATGAACAAGACTTGGAGCTAGCTTGGAGCTGGCTGAATCCCTGTAAAATATTCTAGTAAATGTAAACAAAATTGCTTTCATTCATGCAACATGTTGCCCTGTCTGTGCTGAGTTCCTACGGCAGATATGGTCTAAAGAACGATAACAACAAGAACAAGAACAAGAACAACAATAATAATAATAATAATAATAATAATAATAATAATAATAATAATAATAATAATGATAATAATAATAATAATAATAATAATAATAATAATAATAATAATAATAATGATGATGATAAGAAGAAGAATTAAGTAAGGAGTTAAGATGCAGACCATAAATAGCAATGTACCCAGTACGCATTCAAACGGGGATCTTTCTATTATCTATCAAGTAAAGACATAAAAACAAAAAACATGAAAATTAATATTAAGTGCAGTGACCTACATGCTTTGCTATTGCGTGATAATGTGTTAGATGTTTTTTTCAATGATAACTTCTGTAATTGTAATTGTGATAATATTATTTTCTCAGTGCTATTTCTATACATGATGTACCCTTCTCATAGCACTCCTGCTCAAATTCAAATTAAACATGCAGCTTAGAAAGGTGAGGGAGTATCACAGTATAGTTTTTCTGTTGCTGTAGGTTGTATTAATGGCCCTGGCAGAGTCTCACGGTAGGCGCAAAAGGCGTTCCAAACGGGTGAGTGTTTCATGTTTGCCATTACAAACAAAAGTTTTTTGCTCCAGGCTGAAATCGTAACAGGTGTATGTTTGGTTTGACATTCTGTGATCAACAGGAGGTTTTGCTGCGTTCCAAGCGAAGGTGGGTTTTGTCTACAATTGAATTACAAGAAGAAGATCCTGGACCATACCTAAAAGATATCACAGGTGAAGACCATAAAAATTACCAACCAATGTGGCAGCTCAATATCCTAACTGGGTCAAACATGCAAATAATAACACCTGAAAGGTTTGTGTCTTTACACTAGATGTTTAATAACATGTCATCAGAACACGACCATGAGTTCCGTATAAGTGGAATGGGTGTGGATAAGGAGCCGAAGGACATATTCTACATCGACGCACACACAGGAGATGTCTTCGCCCGTAGAAAAATTGACAGAGAGACGTACAGCAATCCCTTCCATGTGAGCTAATACTGCATTACCAATCTCTCTGGTTATTAATACGGATTTTCAACGATCAGATTTTAGAAATAATTTTACATGACTATCTTTATCCACAGATCAAGTTTGATATATATCACACAGTCAATAAAAAACCACTGGACAAGGAATTAGCTTTTGATGTAGAAATAAAGGACATCAATGACAATGCACCTACATTCATCAAGCCTAAAATACAAATCGATGTGGCCGAAAATAGACCTGAGGGTGAGTATACAGTAGCGTAAATGACTAGAGTATTAGTATTTTGTGCTTGCACTCAAATGAAAACAATAAACAGCAGTAAGGCTATAGATGTGTAGATGATCATCCTGTATCTTATACTCATGTTGTGTAATTTTTCTACTATTCCCTACTATTCTAAAACATATTCACTCTCTGCTTCTTCCTTCCCTTAATCTCTTGAAGGGTACTTGCCAGTGCAGCTGCAGGCCATGGATAGAGATCAGGCGAACACATTGAACTCTAAAATCACCATCAGTGCAGTTTCACAGAAACCCCAAGACCCCAAGATTGATGTGAAACAGATTGATAACAGAATGGCCCAACTCATCTTAAAAGGATGTTTTGACTACGATGTGAGACTCAGTGACTTACTGTTGCTACCTACGTGAGTGGGTAGCAGCATGTACACGGCACACACATATACTGAATTGTCAATAAATTGTCTAAAATAACATCTTTATGTTTCAGAAAATTAAGCAGTATGAAATTGTGGTTCAAGCAAAAGATCATGGAACACCCCCCCTATCCTCCACTGCAGTTGTAACTCTCAATATTGTTGACACAAACACTCATCTACCAAGATTCAAGGAGAAAAAGGCACAGATGTTTCATTATTATTATTATTATTATTATTATTACATTTAATTTTTAACATTATGTATGATGTTAAAGATGAAACTGTTCTGTCTGTTCAGTACCATGGTGAAGTGGATGAATCAGCCATCAAACACGATCTTTTGAGAGTTGGGGTAGATGACAAAGACACTCCTCAAACTGCTGGTTGGCGTGCCGAATACTATTTCATCAGTGGGAATGAGGATGAAAACTACAAAATTGTAACTGACAGCGTCACTAATGAGGGCATTCTGAGTGTCATCAAGGTAATCTTTGCATTTCTCATGCTTATAGTGTGCCAAAGTAAAAGTCAAACAAGGTTTTGTCATTTATCAAAAAGAACAGCACTGACCTAAACTTGTGTGTCTACCAGGGAAAGGATTATGAAAAGACAACTTTAACCACCCTCCAGATCGGAGTAAAGAATAAGCAACCTTTATGGGTTTGTAAAGGTAAACCAATTGATGCCGCAGGAACAATAGAAGATTCAGTCAACATCACAATCAAAGTGATTGATGTCAATGACCCACCTGAGTTTAAGAACAATCCAGCTAACGTATACCAAAAGGAAGAGGAAGCGCCAGGAAAGGTGCTGCTCACTCCGGTGGTTGTTGATGTTGACTCTGACGTGTCCGCCATCAGGTTGGTGTCTACATACTGTATGCCTGATAGCTTATTGTTTACCAATATTAACGTTTGAGAGTTCAAAGAAATCTTATAATGCTATATATATATATATATGTGTGTGTGTGTGTGTGTATGTATGTGTATATATATATATAAACATCTATCGAAAGCAACCATTTCTGCTAAATTTGGTAATCAAAGAGTTGTGCCCAAGATGTGTAATGAGCAAGAAATTTCACTGCTAAAAAAAACTAAAATAGTCAATGTTTTCTGGTGAAGAAATTATGTAATGGTGCATTTCTAAATGACTAAAATCATATCTTTGGAATTTTCTGTACTGCAAGTTTAATGCTGGCCATCATATATCCATAACCCAGTACTGGCATATGTGCAGTAACTGCTGATGCATTGGCTGGAAATATAACATCACTTCTGCTCAACTTCTACTTGATTAGGTATGAGGTGTTAGATGATCCAGCCGGTTGGGTGAGCGTTGATAAGAAAACAGGACAAGTAAAATCAGTAAAGAAGATGGACAGAGAGTCACCCTTTCTTAATGGCACAAGCATTTACAAAGTTCTCATCGGTGCCATAGATAATGGTATGAACAAACTCTACTGTACATTCTAATCAAATACAACCTGGATATTGCCCAGTAATGAACTAAATGCCCAATTATGTGTTTTTTTATTTTATTATTTGCTGTGGTTATCAAGGTGAGCCTCCAACCACAGGTACAGGCACTGTCCTAATCCATCTGGGGGATATTAATGACAATATACCTCTGCTGGTCAGCAAAAGTGTCATTATGTGTGGAAACAAAGTTAACAAGGTCATGGTCGCGGCCAAGGACTCGGACATCCATCCTTACAGTGGGCCCTTCTCCTTCACCCTGGGGGGTGATGACAAAACACTGGAGCATTGGAAATTAAGCCCTGACTTTGGTAAGTATATATCTGTAAACCTTCCTGACAAAAAAACATAACCAGAAGGGTTTTAATCCAAGAGCTACTACACACTAGTGTTGCACAGTGTACTGAATATTAGGTTCATTTTCTATTTTCTATAATGTATAATATATATATTAGACCAGTAAATATAACCATGAGCAATTTTCTCTGATATGTAGTAAATTCAAATAAAAATAAATTTTCTATACTCTGCTGCTGATCTACTATCATTTTGGTATTGAGTATTGTAATAAACTTGGTCTTGGCAATTAAGTTAAAATTTTGGTATCATGCAAATAAAACTATACACTTCTCTTTATCTCTTCTTTATTAGGTGAGGAAGTTGGGGTTGTTAGCCGGAAGACACTTCCTTACGGTAACTACTCAATGCCCCTGGTGATTCAGGACCAACAAAACATGGTTGGACATGACACTTTGGAAGTGATATTGTGTGACTGCGGAAAAAATGATGTTTGCCGTAGCAAAGTGCCGGTTTCAACCAGCTTTGGTGTACCTGGCATTGGACTGATCATTGCAAGTCTCCTCTTATTTTTGCGTGAGTATGGCAACCAATGAGCCAATGAGTTAGCGGATTTTATCCAATTTAGGCATAGCAACTATGCAGCGGTTTGTTGAAATCACGTAAATCCTATTCTCATGTGTTGATGTGTGTCTGCAGTACTGCTAATGGTCTTTATGTGTCAGTGTGGAAAAAAGGATTTTAACCACATCATACAGGAAGAGGGTAACCAGACCCTCATCAAGTACAACCAAGAAGGAGGGGGCGCTGAATGCAAGGTTGGTTGTCATGTGTGCAAATTCGAGAGTAAGACAGTGAGTCTATGTATGTTATGTTACTCCATCGGGTTGTACCTAATTTAGTCTTTTTTCTCTGTTCTCTGCCAGACTGAGCCTACTCTACTCCTGACACCTACAAACACTGTGGCTGTGACAGATGGCCTAAAACAGGCCAGTGCCCAGGTAATCCATCTCTCCTCCCTCAGCTTCTCAGTCCCATTTTTTTGGTTGACTTTTTCACATAGGCTTTACGTGCAACCATACCTATTTCCCATACATAGGCTCTGTTTGGATGCATAACAGACCGGTGAACCTTGAGCATATAGGGGTAGAACTTCCATATACTATGTGGGACCCACAATGGTCTCACCTCTGTACCGAGACAAGACAGTCACAGCACTTACATGTTCCATTTCATATAGGCTTCACCTTTTAAAGCGTAAGCACAAACACACTCACTCATGAGAAACCAATAATCAGTCCATACCTCGGCAATGTGTCACAACACATTACAGTACATCAAGCGCACAGAAGGCATTTGCTTCTGCAAACAAATTCCTCAATTACAGTTTTCTTTCAAATCAAACATTTAAGACATGAATGGAAAGTACTGTTCTTAAGTTTTTGAACTTTACTTCTTCAGTACACCTTAAGAACAAATACAGAATACAGAAAATTGCAGATGAACATTTAATATTTAGGAATTTACATTGTAGGCATACCACTGGCCATACACAGTTTCCACCTAGTCTTGAATATGAAATGTATTTTATGTAATTAACAGCTACTTATTTTAAAATAGTAATTTCTTTTGACATGTTCATCAAAAAGCAAAGCAAAAGAGGTATAGTCTGTGTTCTGTTCTTTAAAATACTAAAAATGTACTTCAATATGTAAATATTTTTAATAGTTATTTATTCTGACATACAGATATATATTTTGAGCAGTAGTTCATTCACATTAAACCTTTGTTTGACTAGTTTATTACGAAACACGCTCATCACATGCAACATGCCGCAAGAATAGAGTACAAGAATATTTGCAACCTGTGAAAAACACTGAGGTGTGTCAGTGTTGGCACAGTTTCAGTTTGAAAGGCCTCAGTAAAAAGGCAAAAGACGTACGTAAAGAAAACAGTCAGTGTTTCAGATAATGTAGCCCCTAATCCTGTTTAATAATGAGTGACAGCTATAATCCAGTTCATTTTTTACATTAGTTTCTCCATCTACCTGAAAATATGAAGAAAATGTTTAGAATTGCCCAGAGTACCTGCAGAGAGCGACTACGTGTACTTATCACATTCACTGCGTTTACTTTGAACGTAGTACAGAATGTGATACTCCAACAGAAGAAGTTTAAGGAGTTGATCTTATGGATCTGCATCTTACTTTCAAACATTTCATCAAATGCTTTTGTAAATGTCATAGCATGCCATTTTTACTGCCATTTATTTCCTTTATTCAACTCAGATGTCTCAGATGACTTCAATAACGGCCCAGAACATGGAGATGTACAACAGCTCACAGGTCACCCAGGCAAGTAACACGTCTTTAAACAGTCTACTTTGTGTGTTTGTAATTCTACAAAACAAAGAATTACAATGATTTAGGGGAAGGTTCACAGCAATGGTTGAAATGATGACTTCCAAATAAATATGTAAAAAATACAAAAATAAAATAACTGATTCGTGGTGTGTGCAGGTATGCCCTGTTACTGTCCTCTACCCCGATTTAACCTTATTGTACATACCCTACCCTACAGACCCTACAGAGTAACTCTAACATGAACTCACTGGGCATGCACCGTCAAAGAGGTAGCCTAAAAAACTACGGGCAGACCATGGTGAGTACTACAGCTGTTTTTTGCATGTGATTAGATGAGCTTTGTAGAGTCTCTGCACATTGACAGCTTAAATCCACAAGGGGGTGCCACACCCTCAATTTTAACATGAGTAGCACCTGTTTTCTACAGTCTATGTGGCAAAGTACACACATGCACATGTTTTTTTATTTTTATTTCAGTACTCTACATGGACAGACAGGTCAAATTCCTACCTGGTATGCAGTCCTTTTCATTAAATCAGTATATATATTTATTCATATTTGACTGCGCTCTATACCCT
Source organism: Miichthys miiuy (assembly GCA_036365135.1). Taxonomy (NCBI): domain Eukaryota; kingdom Metazoa; phylum Chordata; class Actinopteri; family Sciaenidae; genus Miichthys; species Miichthys miiuy. Next base: position 11,016,479 of record CM071606.1, on the reverse strand, counting down.
TTCTAATATTTAATATAATATAAATAATATTTATACCATATTTTGGCTATAAGAGCTCACAATCCTCCTCTCTGTGAACAGGGAGGCGCATCAAGGTACAACCGCTCTATCAGCCTGCAACCAGGTCAACAAATCATTGAAGACCACCTTCATAGGGTAAGAGAGTTTGTCTCACATCTAAAACCTTGAATAGTATCTCACTGCCATTGGTGTGAGTTTGTATTTGAATGGGTGAATGGGAGGTCTTTGAAATAATACTCAAGTGCCATGAATTTAACATTAAACATCCAAACTAAATGTTTTTTTAAGATGCATTTTGGTATGACCTGTTTTTAAAAAAATGACCCGGCAATCTCTTTTTGACTCTTCAATCCCACAGAGACTGTACATGATTGACAGTGAGCATGTAGACCACCCAGTGTACCGACCCTATAACTATGCCTTCGAGGGACAAGGCAGCAAAAGTCAATCTCTGGATCAGCTGTCACTGAGTAACCTGGGAGATGATTTGAAGTTTGTGAATGATTTGGGGCCAAAGTTCAAGACCTTGGGAGGCATCTGTCAGAAGATAATTAAAGAAAAAAACATCCAACTTTAAGAGGAACCGCTGGGATTTCTATATCAACCAAGTTGGTCTTCACTCCCCGTTTGAGGTTGGATTATGGACTGATCAGACTGGGTTTTTTGACGTACCACAATGTTTGGATTTTGTAGTCGACATACACACTGGTAGGCCACCTGGTAGATGTACATGTCATACCAAGCTTATCTATCTAATTAACACACAAAGAAAACACCACAGGCTGAAGCTCTGTCTATCACTATTCAGAGCCAGATATTACTGCATATTGGTGTCTATTCACGAAACAAGGATTCTGTAAGTAAAAGGCTATATTTTGCTTGCTTGAAGATGTAATTAATGCACTGCACTATCACACTGGTGACACTGAAATAATGATTTGACAGTGACTGGGAATGTTTGTCTTTTTTACTTTGCTACATTAGGACTGACCATCGGGTCTCAGTGCTATTTGGGTTTTGCACTAGCAGTATTATTTTTGAAACTTTAAGTTTATCTTTGGAAACTGTAATAATTCATAGTAGATAATATCTTATTTCTGCTATTCAATTAATTTGTGTGGCTTAAACTGGTGATACTGTGGCATGGGCTGTGCTTTGTTTTCTGTTGTGCATTTTTGCATTTGCTGTCCTAAACATACATTCATTTTAGAAAACAGATTGAAATTTTACAACATACTGTGCCACTATGTTACAGTGTTAATACCACTTTCATTTGCAACGAGTATAATTACATGTATTAATACGTTTTGTACACTTCAATGCTAGTAACCAAGCCTAACTTAAAGACAATATCGTAAATTGTAGAAAATGAAGGGAGTTGTCTTTTTTTTCACAGTATATATAATTCAAGTTCATTAAGCCAATCTACAGCATGTGTAATATTGTATAATTATAGCTTCCAAAATCTGTTTATCCTTATAAGGGTTGTGGGGGACTGGAGCCGGTCCCAACTGACAATGGGTGGGAGGTGGGTACAGGTGGGGTACGCTTGTTGTTCATCACAAGGCTGAAACAAATAACCATTTAAGCAAATCACAGCAGCAACGTCTAGTACCTATGGGCAATTTAGAGTCACCATTTAACCTATAAACTTACATGTCTTTGGACTGTGAGAGGAAGTACACAGACAGAACTCACACAGACATGAAGTGAACATGCACACTGAAACTCTCAGGCCCCAGCGGGCTGGCAGGTTCAAACATATTTTGCAATGTATGGCCTCTGTGCTGCATAACTATGGCTGAAAGTTACAATGGGTGCCTTTCAGCAGAAGCAGGAGAACTTGTCTTTTTATTACCGGCTTGGCACAGGGTAATATGCAAATCTGAGAGTCATCTGAACTCATTTGAACCAGACACATAGAGAAACAGATGGGTGTTTTTTTTTTTTTTTTTCCACCCTTCAATTCAGTTGAGATGCAGCACAAAAAGCCAATAGAAGACCTTAAAAGTGCTGGTACTTCAGACTACAGCAACAAAGATATATAATACTAAAACCTAAAATGGAATCGACTGTTGATTAATCATAGTGATAATAGAAAGAAAAGAAGTTAATCTTTTAACTAATCTTTTAAAATTCCAGTTAGACAGAATAAGTTGTTTCCCTCTTTGTCTCATAGAGGAAAGGCTGTGTCTGCAGTAAGCTGAGCTTAGTCACCTTAGTCACCCAAAACATGCAACAGGTTTTGAGTGCCCCACCCAGTTCTTATCTTGATTCTTGATAAGTGATTTCATCAAGACTGCTCGCCAATGCTTTCTCTGAGGCCTCATTTCAGTTGAACTCTCAGCGTTCACGCCCAAGTGACGATTGACATGTCATGCAATCCTTACCTTGTTTTTTCCATGGTAGGTAAGCATAAAAGGCTCAGTATAATTAAACAATGGTTTTTTTTATTACCCTCCCAATAGAGCAATGTCTGGACGTGAGCCAGATTTTTGCTTAAGTGCCTAATTCAACTGTCCGCAGGTGTTCTACAATGAATATCTAGTTAGCAAATTTATCTTAATGTATAATCTATCTCTAAATAAATAATAAAAACATATTATCCCACAGTACTGTTTTAAACCTGTTAGCTTGTTTGCCGTTGTCACAAACTACTGATCTCAGAGATGTTACTGCTGTGATTTGCCTAAGAGGTACGTAGTAATGTAACATAAAAGCAGTGGAAAACTCTCTGCATGGCCAGCACATCCTGAAAATAAAAAATACATTATTGTGTTGCAAATAAAGCATGGAACCCAATGAATAAAGGCCAATGAAAGCATGGTTTTCTGGACTGTTAGTAACTTTGTTGTTTGTTGGCATATTTTCATATTACAATAATAAGCACAATTATTAAATAAAGTTAACACCTCTCAACTCTCCTCTAGACTACAGGCAGTAAAACAATTGCAGTAAAAAGATTAGAATACAACAGATACATGATGTATGAAAATTGCCAATTGTGTTAATATAATTGTTTACCTGAACAATAAACTGGATTGGTCGGACAACAGACATCCTGTATGAAAAGGGACAGAAAAAGACTTAATAATCAGGTCAAGAGGACCAGCTCTGTCATGGATTGTCCCCTAGACTCTGTAGAGGAAGTGGGGAAAAGAGGATGTTAGCAAAGCTGACTTTCATTTTGAACAACTCCTCTCACCCCCTGTATGAGACTGTGGGGGCCTTAAACCAGAGACTGCTTCCCACTGTGTAAGAAGGAGCACTAACACAGGTCTAGCATCTGTCAGACTCTCTAACACCAACATGGCTTAATGACTTTTATTTGTCAGTCCCTGGGATCATTAAAGTATATCTTGTCCTATTGTATCTTAAAAACTGGAGCAGAATATGATACTACTACTACTACTACTACTACTACTACTACTACTACTAATAATAATAATAATAATAATAATAATAATAATAATAACAATAACAATAATAATAATTTCTCCGCACATATTTAATTTCTCTGCAAATGTTTAATTTTGCTACAAATGTTTAACTTCCCTGTACATATTTAATTTCACATCATCACACATTATGAAAAGATCCAGTCAAATACTTTAAAATAATTAACATAATCATGCACTTGTGAAAATGTCCAATATATTTTTGAACTCAAGTCATTATTATTAATTCATTACAACTTGTTTAATCCTGCTTTGTTTCACAATGACAATGATCAAGTTTATTGTGCATCATTCACACTAAAACTGGTTCTGGTTCGTTTATCTTGATTCACCCTGTCTGGAATTATGAAAAATAGTGACGTAAAATCACAAGACTTTTCTTAACTTTCACAGGCCGTTCCTCTCACAGGTATAATAACAAGACCGGCATTGGCATGTAGTTTGATTTACATTAGGTGTCTGCATATACAATGGACATTATTAATTTCAGTCTCTTTGTGATGCTGGTAATAATCTTTATTATGTGACAGTCTTCCTGGACAATAGCATTTTACACAATTTATATATTTTTATTTATATTTATATATAAATAAATATTTATATTTATATATATTTATATATATAGAAATTAACATTTTCTATCAATTACCAAAAATGGGAGACCAATATACAAATGACACAGTTAAATATTATATAGGTATATCTGAAGGTGTTTTTTTTTTTCTAACAGCCATAAAATGACAATTTGGAAATTACAGATGAAATTTAATTTTGTCAAACAACCAATGCAGCAGACGCATGTTATGTTATGTATGTTATATCTATCAACATAATAGATGACCATCCCACACCTTTGTCCTATATGTTCTGGAAGAGGTGTTATGGGCACAAACTAATCATAATAATATGCAAAAATAATCCCAAACATACTCATATAAATGTAAATAATGTTATGTGCTGTCTTTGCAGTGTTTGGGAGGCCACAGGTCAGCTTCAGAAATTTTGCAGCAACAAAAAAGAACATGGATCATTGATTCTTTCAGTATAGATGAAGGCTACAATGGAACATTTCCATACACACTCTGCGTAGTGAGTAACTACGGAGAGACACAATTTACTGATATAAATGGCACATATGACAAAATGCAGGAAGATCACAACAGAATGTGTTGTTGTTTTAACTCCCTATAGCTTTATAACATACAGTACATACATTTTACTTAACATACTGTACACAGTCCTGGTGTTGATGAGGAACCCAAAGGCGTATTACAAATCAACAAACAGACAGCAGAGTTTACTGTCCACCGCTCTGCCTATCACATTTATTTTCAGTTAAACTTTATTTATAAAAAAACAAACAAAAACAATTTAATAACTCTCATTATTATTGCATGACATATAACATAGGGAACCAAAGCCAAATAGGGCTGCTGTAGAGACTTCAGTGTACAATGGGTATGCGTAGAATTATATTTTATAGAAATATTTGCATGAAAGCAGTTACTACTAAAATATGTTCCTTAATGTGTGGGGACTTGTAAACTAGTTACTACTTATGAAATGTCATGGAACCATTTGGTATTTTTTTCAGTTTAGGGTTTAAGTTTTTTTAGTTTTTTAGGGTCTTTGTTTTTTTTTTTGTTTTTTTTTGTTTACACTGTATTTGGGTGGAAGCTTCAGATAACACTGGGTTTAATGCCTCTCACTGCACTGTTTGTTGTTTGTTTGTTATCCTTGTTTTTGTGTATGTTTTAAACTGTGGAAACTGAAATTCAAAACTAGTTACACAGTAGGATGTGTAACACAGCATTTATAATGAAGACTGGGTATTGTGGAAATAGTTTCAAAAAAAAAAAAGAGACATTTTCTAAGTCAATATGGTGTATATCAAAGATGCATATACAAATTGGTGTTTTACTTTTCTCACAATATTCAAATATTTAATTTAGGATAACTTTTTTTTCATGCAGTAGCCATTAGAATCTGCTATACAATACCAACTTGTTATTTATTCACTGTGAATCCATAAGAAAATGTCAGGCCTTTTAAAATATTGACATTTTCTTTTAGGGGAATAAACTTGAGTTATACTTAACTAAAATGGAAAGAGTCTGTCAGACTGTATTGCATATTCCAATGTGTAAATAGAGCATTTCCAAAGAAATACAGTCATCCACTACAAGCTTTTCATGCCAGTTTTGTGTTGTTAATTAAATGAAGTAAAAAAGGGTGTGTCATTATCAAATTACTGATCTCAGAGACATTACTGCTGTAATTTGCATGAGAGGTACGTAGTAATGTAGTAAACACTACAGTGAATAAAGGCCAGTGAAAGCATGGTTTTCTGGACAGTAACTTTGTTGTTTGTATTTCCATATTACAGTAAGCACAAACAAAGAATGTTATCTTTTTTTTTAAGAGCGAAGATGAATCACACAATGAATCAGATTATGTTGATGAACTTGAGATAAGAAATATATGGAAGCACCAAAGCACATTATTGGGACTGAAGAAAAACAAAAATGGGAGTATTCAACAATATGATGTAACTGAAAATGTACTGTTGATTAACCATAAAAGAAAAAGAAAAAACATTGGAAGCACAGTGCTTTAAACACATTACAGAAATCACTATAGAACCAAACCGGTGAACATCCAGGGTTTGGATATTTAGATGGTGTATGGTGATTACCTGAACAGTAAACTGGATTGGTTGGACAACACAGACATCCTGTATCAAAAGGTTTAATCAGACACTGTACACACCCGGCTGCCAAGTTTCATAACTTTTGGGCTGGTACAGGCCCTCCCTCTCATAGGTGTACTGATGTCAAAACTCGCATTGGCATTCACTTTCACTCAAGTGCATACAAGAAATACACGGGTGTCTGGATATACAATGGCAGTTATTCATTTCGGACTCTTCGCGATACTGGTAAGAATCTTTATTATGTGGCAGTCTTCTGGATAGTAGCATTAAAAAAATATTTGACACAATGCATACTTGATGCACTTTTTGTCTTTAGGTTCCAACATGTTTGATTGTCTTTAGAAATTATGTTTTCATCCAGGGGTTTCTAAAACCATGAATAAGGGCATAAAGATTTATAGTTTATATCGATAACCAAAAATGGAAGACCAATATACAAATGACACTGTTAAATATTATTCAGGTATATGGGACAATATTTGAAAATCGAGACAATTTGGAAATTACAAATTAAATATTTTTTTGTCAAAATAACAACCAGTGCAGGAGAGGCATGTTATGCATGTTTTCTATTGTCACAGCCAAGCTCAAAGACTGCGTCAAGAAGGGAAACAAAACAAGGTGGTAACGAATAAAATAGATTAATTTACAAAAACACGATTTGGCAAAATGGTTAGCAATCAGTAAGTCAGTAGTTTAAAGCATGTATGCAGGATTATGGAGATATGTATAGAGTTATGCACACCAGCCCAGGTGGGGCTCATATATATATATATATACACACACAATGTAATTAATGCAATGTAATGTCTTTGCAGTGTTTGGGAGTCCATAGGTCAGCTTCAGAAATTTTGCAGCGACAGAAAAGAAACTGGATCATTGATTCCTTCAGTATAGATGAAGGCTACGATGGACCATTCCCATATAGACTTGGTGTAGTGAGTATTTCCTGAGAGTCACAATGTACTGATATGAATAGCACATATGACAAAATACGGGAAGATCACAACAAAATGTGCTGCTGTTGTGTTTTGACTCTCTACAGGTTAAAGTTGACAATGAGTACACCAAATTCCAGATACTTGGTCAAGGTGTTGATGAGGAACCCAAAGGCATATTACAAATCAATGAAGAAACAGGAGAGGTTACTGTACACGGCCCTGTGGACTATGAAGAATACAAAGTTTTGAAGGTTAGAACGAATTTACTGGAAAGCACTATTACAGTATTATTACAATGATCTTTCTGTGTATGGAGCTTCTGGAAGGTTTCATTATTAAATAATTCTTGCCTTTGCATTACAGTGTACGTTTAAGGCATTTGATGTTGTAAAACAAGTGGTGGACACGAAGCTGGGTATTGAGATAGTGATTAAAGATGCAAATGACAATGCTCCAAAGTTTCAATTGTTATTGTACAAAATCAGCATAGCAGAATCAACAATGCAAGGTAAGTCACTGACTTCTGCTGTAACCCTTACTGGTACTATTAAGACATGGTTATTTACATCAAATGCAGTTGTTGTTAATCTCACAATGGTCAGAAAATAAAAACAACTTCTTCCTGCTAATACTGACAGGCACTGAAGTGATATCCGTTTCAGCAAGTGACAGTGACTTCATTGAGCGCAATAAGAAGATTAATTTTGAAATAGTCTCAGTGATTCCTCTACCTTCAAAGGACCTGGAGTTCTATTTAATCCAGAAGGATCAAATTGCAGCCATTTCATTTCATGGATGTCTGGACCATGAGGTAAGGAGACTGGTTGCAAATAGCATCATTTTCAAATCAAAAATATCAGTTTATTTGTGTGTATATATATATTATTTTATTATTATTATCAGACGGCAGATAAATACACCATTATAGTGAAGGCCAAAGACAGTGGACAAAAAATCCAGCTCTCCAGCTCCACCACTGTCATCATCACCATAGAAGATGGAAATAATCACATTCCTGAGATCATAGGACTAACAGTAAGCAATTTTTCAATTACTTCAAGGATATGACAGATGTTGCCCATAACATCTATAAGACAGTCAAACATGCATTCCCATACAATGTACAAATACAGTACAGTATATATAGTGATGTATGTTACAGGTCCAGAATGATTTCATGATTTCAAGAAAAAATAAAAATAAAGCCATAAACAGTGAGCAATCAGCGAGTGACCTGACAGTCTTTTTAATGATAATAATAATAACTCCTCATTTATTGTTTTACCTCAGGGTCCAGGGAAAGTGAAAGAAGGTATGGAAAATGTTCTTGTTTCACGTCTGCAAATTAAAGACGCAGACGCCAAAGGTACAATGGCCTGGAAAGCGCTATATAGAATCCATGGAGATACACACAACAACTTCAAGATAAGTACAGATCCTGAGACAAACGACGGACTACTGTATGTGCAAAAGGTATTGTAACTGTGATCATATGTTGATTTTTTTCAAGCTATAGTACAACTATTGTTTCATGAAAATGCAAAAAAAAACACTGACACGCACAAGCTCTTAGAACCTCATGGCAGTTTGGTGTCTTCACAAAAACAATTTGGCAAAAAAAAAACAAACAAAAAAAACAAAACTGATACAATAAGTTGATAAGATGACACAATGCTGTATTAAAAGTTTCTACAACCTGCTCAGGTCCCACTTCAAATTGGACAGGGGAGTACAGAGGCTAGCTCAAACTGTGCTCCGCCATCATACCATTATTCAAAATGTTTATGCAACCATTTTAACTAACATTATTTTGGCCTCGTTGATTAGATAAATTTCACCTGTAGTGCTGAGAAATGTTAAAGAGAATCAGACTTGGATATTCTTGACTAATTCACACAATTTTACTTTAGTAATACACTACAGAAAAGACCAACTACCAGTGTATGATGAAATTTATAGTTTTTGTTACATTAAAGCATCAATTTCTTTGTCTTCAAATCATCATTTGATCCTTACTTCTTTTACAGCATCTAGACTTTGAAGACAATCCTCTGAAGAACGTGACTATCAGTGTGGAGAATGAGATCTCTTCTCACTCATGCCGGTTAATCAGTCGCAGTGCTAGTGGTGCATGGAAAGTACAAATGAGTACTGGTGCCAAAGTTGGTGGTTTCTCTATTTCTGGTGGCACTATTACTGGTACCTCTATTACAGGTAGCACAATTTATGGTACTATGTCTAGCAGCACTTTTTCTGGTACCTCTAATAATGCTGTTAGTGGTGGAATTGTGGAGACACTAGGTATCTCAACCTATGTAGTCACGGTGACTGTGGAGGATGTCAACGAGGCTCCAATCTTCGACAGACCTAACATATATGTTACATTGACTGAATTTGTTAAAGTGGGGTATCATCTGGAGACAGTGACAGCAAAAGACCCGGACAGTGGAACCACATTTATGTGAGTCATGAAGCTGCAGGCTACATGTCCATCTCACACGACAACTACATTCTATATTAGTATGTCAATAGAGAACGTGAAAATGTCTAACACAACGTGTTTGTTTCAGATACACCATTGGACGCGATCCAGCTCAATGGATTACAGTGGACTCTGTGACAGGAGTAATAACCATAGCAAAGAATATAGACAGAGAGTCGACATTTGTGGTAAACAATATGTATAACATCACAGTATTTGCTGTTGACAATGGTAAGAACTGAAGTTGTTTTTACATTTTGTTTATGTTATCTGTCAAAATTTTTGTTATCTCATTTATAAAAGTATGTGTTTTTGGTCACCAGGCCAACCTCAAATGACAGGTACTACGACCCTGAGAATCAAAATTAAGGATGAGAATGACAATGTTCCATCCCTGACTAAAAGCACAATTGACATGTGCCTGTCTGATGGACCCTCTCTGGCCAACATCACAGCTGTGGACTTGGATGAAGATCCCTATAGTGGACCTTTTACCTTCAAGCTTCTCGGAGATGTTGAGGGCAAGTGGAGATTAGAATCTAGTCAAGGTGAGCTCTAGTTCAAACATAGCCAACATGATAGAACTTGTGCAAATAATGTCACTATTATCAAATCAATCTCAAAGTCTTGTTTATATGGTATGCCACAGTGAATCTTTATAATGTGATGAAATTAATTTTGGATGTACAGGGTATTCAGTCAACCTGGTGAAAGAGAGCACAGTTCATTCTGGAACATTTGACCTGTTGGTGCAAGTGTTTGACCTCCAGGAGGAGAGTGCTGTCCACAACCTGACAGTCACTGTGTGTACCTGCGTAAACATGGCGATGCCAGACTGTAAGATTAGACAAGCTAGACGCACCACACCAGGTGCAGGACTGCTTGGGTTAATTTTTTTCAGCCTACTACTGATTGCAGGTAAGTTGCATATCCATAAACAACTGTGAATAAGATCACCTTATTATAACACCAAATGTTCACAGTCACACTATCTTCTAAATCTTCTAAGTGCTTAGTCTTTTCTCATGAGATTAGTAAACTTGCTTTGGATGTTTTTCACTCTGTGTGTGATCTTTGTCTCCCAGTATTGCTACTTTTGGCTTTTCTGGTGTCATGTAAGGAAAAGACCATACCATTTCCGGATGAACCAATGGGACAGGGACTCATAAAATGTAACATTGAGAAACCAGGAACTGACTGCCAAGTAAATACATTTATTACAAAATTAACTGTACTTGACTATTTCTGTAGGCTAATACAAATATACATACGCATATGTTTTTATTTATTGTTTTTTTATTTTCTTCAAGTCTTGCACAAACTGTACAGCTCTTTTCATTCTAAAACATATTGTACATAATATTGATTGACGATCCTGATTAAATTTAAAGTCCAAAGCTAAATGTGCTAGGGTACATAAAATACATTTGTAAGTAATTGTTAAAAAAGCACAATTTGAGATTACGGTACTTTTTCTTTTGTTCATCCTACAGCAGTAGTACGTACTAATATAAGGGAAATATGACTGTGACTTTTTCCTGTAAAAATGTGAGTTTCTGTATTCATATTTTCAACAGGTGATATTTGAGGACGTAACTGACGGTCAAAAAATAGTTCCAGGCACAGAGCAGAATAATGTGAGTAATAAAAAATATATATTACATACAGTATATAAATATAAGCCATACTTTTTGTATTATGTTATGCATCGTGACAATTACCACTTATTTATTTTTTTTCAGTTACTCATGTGTGTTTTGACTTGACTTGAAATGTTTTTTGTTTGTTTGTTTTTAAGTTAAAGGGCAGTTCAAACACCCTACTCATAACAGAACAACAGCGAAGGGACTACTTGCGATGGGTACAGAAATCATTTATTTTTTGTGTGTCCAAAATGACACTATATTCTATAATAAGGGATAAGTCTTGTGATATTCCTAATTATTATATTGTAAATTAATTGTTCCTGCTAACAACTACTGTCTGTGTAGCCAAAGCCTTATATAGCTTTTCCTTCTGCATCTCCTGCAGCTTAAGCTTCAGAGTACAATGGACTTAGCAACTGGAGCATCACAAGACCAATGGCGAAAATTCTTGTTGGAACAACAACGTTACAACAGTTTTACACGTGGGAATTATACGCGTTGGGTACTGAAATTAAAGTTATCGTTATTATTACCATAATTATTATTATTATAGAATCTGAGTAATGCTACCAAGTTTTAAGAGGCACATTTTGGAGTTCATTAAATTGAATTATAATATATTATATTATATATTATATTTTCAATTTTACTATTTTACAGTATTAACCACTGAAATGATTTTGCAGACACTGGGTCCATTATCAACAATGAAGGGGAAATATCAGGACAAATACTTCAGACAGGTACTGAAATCTACACTAATATGAGCCCTTTACTTCTTTAAATGAGAGTTTAACCATACAATGTTATGCTGGACTTCTGATGCTACTTACTAAATGAATAAATCATACAACTATCTGCTTCTGACTTCCCAGAAGTGGGCTGCAAAATGTTCTGCAGAAAATGAGATTGCTGTCCACCGTGAAATTCTGTTCAAAGTACTAAACAAGGTAATGACAATTTAATCAGTTCCACAAAACTGAGAAATTCTGTTTCTTCTTTAAAAATGTATTATCCTTTTATTCTTGTCTTTTTTTACTCCTCTGCATGCTGTAGGCCCAGCACACTCTCGAGGCACCAGGAGAGGAGTTGGGTGATTATGCTCCTCATGTCTATGCTGAAGAAGGAGACATAGAGACCCTCTATGAGCTTGATGCCATCTCCATTGCTGATACTTCCTTTAACCTAGACTTGGACATGAACCTGAATTACAAGTTTTATACTCTGGCTTCCATCTGCATGCCTTGTGAAAGCACGGCCTACAGTACAAACACTTACTGTGTATTGGAAACACTTAATACAGCGACTGAGATCCAAACTGAAAGCCAAAACACCAACATCAACACTGAACTACTCAGTACCAATTGTATTTTTGATCAAGTCATCAATCCTACATTCTAAAGGTTACTTGGATACAGTATAATTAGGCACTTTTTGTATAATCTAAAATCACTATCAAAAGTTATGCTATCCTTAGCTGCATTTGAATCATTCCTTTGCCTTCTCTAGATTCTCTGTCAATACTGGCAGACACAAGACCACAGTTCATAAGCCAGGATATCCCTTCAGAGTCTGTACTTTGTGATACATGTAAAACTGTTACATTTATTTTGGAATTGGCCAAATTTTTTTTATATGTTTTTGTTGTATGCAGCGGGAATACGTGTCTTGACTAATGTACTTATTGACTATGTGGACTATTTGCAATACTTGAAGACAAACGGAATGTAAAGCTCTTCGTTCTTGGCAACAAGCATGCAGAGTCAGAGAAAGGAAACAACATGTCTCACTAACTGGAAAAACTGCTGCCTATCACATTTATATTCAGTTAAACTTGTTTTGTTTTGTTTGTTTATTCCATTAATTCATACAAAAGATAAATGTGTTTAAAAAAAGTGTTATTGCATGACATAAAAAACATATAGAGAACCAGAGTAAAGTCAGGCTTCTGTAGAGACCTTAGCAAATTAATAATTTCACATTGATCTTCTGTCCACCAATGTTACTGGAGCTGTTTTCATGTATAAGGGTACACATAGAATTTTATTTTAGAAGATGAGGCTTTTTGCTATGCAGCAGCACATATACACAAATATTTGCTTAATAAAGAAAAGAATAAGCTTTGGAAAGCAGTTACTACTAAAATATGTTAAAGCATGAATACCCTAAACGTGTGGGACTTGTAAACTAGTTATGAAATGTCATGGAACCATTTGGTAGTTTTTTCAGTTTAGGGTTTAAGTTTTTTTAGTTCTTTAAGGTCTTTGGTTCGTGTTGGGTCTTTTGTATGTTTTAATTGTATCTGCTTTATGATTTATGCAGTCATGTTGTTTTTCATATGTTCACGTTTTGACATTGTTGCAATACACTGTATTTAGGTGAAGGTTTTGCATAACAAGATTTAGTGCCTCTCCCTGCACTGTTTGTTTGTTATCCTTGTTGTTTTTGTGTTTTGTTTTTTTTAAAGTGGAAAATAAAACTTGAAACTTGTGAGAGAAAAAAGTCACCAGAGTCTGATTATGGAGTAGGATGTGTAGTGGGGGAGGGTCATGCTACAAGGAAGTGGGATATCATAACACAGCATTTAGAATGGAGGCTGGGTATTGTGGGAATAATTTTTGTTTTTTAAATGTCAAACCTTGACTTCAAAGTAAAAAAGAGACATTTTCTAAGTGGTGTATATTGAAGATGTAATGACACAGATAACTTTTTTCATTAGACTTTGCTATACAGTACAAGCTTGTTATTTATTCACTGTAAATCCATACATTACTTTTAAGATGGGGACATTTTCTTTTAGGGAAAAAAAAGCTGAGTCCCAGTCAGTCTGTATTGGATACTGCAGTCGGTAAATAGAGCACTTCTGAGCAAATAAAGTCACCCACTGATAGCTTGTTAAACCAGTTTTATTTCAATTTTATTTTTATTTTATTTATTTAGTTGGTTAAATGTAGAGAAAAAAAGGCGCGTCAAGGTGTGTCCCCCTGCAGCTATGTGTGTTCATGCAGGCGCTTCAGTGTGGGTACATATCCACTCTGGAATCAAAACTTGGAATGACACTGCCTGAACCACACCCCATTTAACCATGTATTTTAAGTTTTAATATGGTAAATATAGATATATATTTAAGGTTTTCTAAATTGGTGTGACTCTCACCTTATGCATTCACAAATCTGGAATTGCTATATGGACACTGAATATGTTGTCGACTTTATTTATCCATATAATTTTTGGGTGGTTGATTCAACATAAATGAGATTTAAATTGTGTTTCTGTGTGATAAATGAAAAAAGAAAAGAGACAGACAGACACACACACACACACAGAGAGAGAGAGAGAGAGAGAGAGAGAGGCAAAGAAAGACCAGATATCTCTGTTCTGGGTCTGGATATGTGGAAGTTCTTACCTACAAAGCTCAAAATGCATCATGAAAAATAGATCATTTTAGCCTCAAGTTAAAACCATTTACAGGGGAATGTAGTCAAGATTAGACGTGTTTTGTGGTGATGTTTGTGCTCATGTTTTTTGTATGTGACAGTTAACAAGCAAATTAGTGCAGCAACTCTAGCGCAGTACAAGGCCACGTGACATTTATATACATATATATGTATATATATATATATTTAAGGCTGTCTAAATGGGAGTGACTCTCACCTTATGTACTCACAAGTCCGGAACTGCTAAATGGACACTGATGTTGTTTACTTTGTTCATCCATATTATTTATGTGTGGTTTATTCAACAAAAATCAGGTTTATATTGTGTTTTAGTCTCTGTTTCGGCGCTCGATATGTGGAAACTCTTACCTACAAAGCTCAAAACGGATCATAAAAATTAGATCATTTTGAACTCAAGTTAAAAGCATTTACAGAGAAATACGGTCATAATAAAATGTCTCAGTTTGCAACTTCTTTTTTTGTACTGACATATGACTCAACAGTCCAGCATTTCACTGAACATCTCTTAAATACAAGCCATGCTCTGTCAAGCTCTGTCTTGTCAGACTGTATTGCATATTGAATTGCATAAATAGAGCACTTCCAAGGAAGCCTAATGATTCTGTTCTGATGATTATTAATTACACATATCATCATCACTACCAGTTTGTGAAGCCAGTTTTGTGTTCTGGGAATCTCGTAAAAAAAGGTGTGTCATAGTTTGTCATTGTGTGTATGCGTCGCTGTATCCAGTTGTCATGTGTGTACATGTTTGAGATTACATGTGGTTACATATCCACACCTCTGAAATTAAAACTGTGAAACTGACACCTACCTGATCCACAAGCGATTTTAACCCTGTATTTTCAGTTTGAACAGGTAAATACAGAAACATATTTAAGGTTCTCTAAATGGGACTGACACTCACCTTATGTATTCACAAATCTGCATGTTATTTTTGTGTGATTCGTTCAACCTTAATGAGGTTTAAATTCATTTTGAAGCAATGAATTATGTGACAAATAATCTCTAGCTTTAGGAAAACTGAATGTTATACTAATATCAATTACAATTCAAAACCATGTGCCTCAGATTATTAGACTTTACTTAGAGCTGCACTACATTGGAAGCAGCGTAGATCTAGTGTTTTAATAAATAACTGCATTTGTTGCTCACATTTATGTGAAATGTGCACTGCTCTTAAAAAAAGAAATGAAAGAAGAAAAAATGGAAGTTTTTACTTACATAATTCAAAATGGATCATGGAAGTTAGATCATTTTAACATCTTTTACAGAGGAATGTTGTCATGATCAGATATGTCTCATTTTGCAACTTTTTTTTGTAGTAACGTCTGTGCTTGAATTGTTTTTAAACGTTTGCTACTATGTTTTGCTACTTGCAGGGCTTGTTTCACACTATCTTAGATTATGAATGCTTTGGTACGTGTCTAGCTGAGACAGGCACCGGTCCAACTCTAGACTGGCTCCATAACCATTTATCCTCATCAGACTGGCGCCTGTCTGATGAGGATAAACGATTACAGATAATGGACAGATGGATGGAGGGATGGATGGTATGTGTCTTTGACCTATTCTTACTAGCTACAAGAACAGATAGGAGTGGGGTGGCGTTTAGCTCAGTTGGTAGAGCAGCCGCCCCATGTGCGAAGGCTCAGTCCTTGCTGCAGAAGCCCAGGGTTCGAATCCAACCTGTGGCTCTTTCCTGCATGTCATCCCCCGTCTCTCTCCCTGCATTCCTGTCACTCTTCAGCTGTCTCTATCAGAAATAAAGCTTGAAAAGGCCAAAAACATTATCTAAAAAAAAAAAAAGAACAGATAGAAGTATGCTGTGTATTCTGACCTCCAATCTGTTTGTGCAGGTTTTCAGTAAGGTGAAGGAAGGGAGCCCCTCCTTTCAAATAGGGAGTAGAAGACCGCTCAGCAACCTGCTGGACATAATCACACCCCGGGCCAATTATCATATCAATCTGAGATCAAAAAGCTATCAAGTTATCTCAGTTTGAATAACAGATCTTTTCCACAGCAGCTATTTTGACATGAAATGGTAGCGTAAACATAGGTGTTCCCAATGATACTAATTAAAGGTCCTATTCCATTCAGGTCAAACAGAGTCAGGGTGAAGTGTGTTGTGCATGTTGGCTCACTGGAAAGTCCCTGCTGCTTTAAATGAAACTGAACCTGATAATTAGTATCATTGGGAACAGCTGCGTTAACTATTTCATGTCAAAATAGCTACTGTGACTTATTATTATTATTATTATTATTATTATTATTATTATCATTATTATTATAAACACAGCTTACCCATGTTACCATGAAGTACTACAGAGTACTGTGTGGGGTGTCGGACCATTAAAGTCTATCTTATCTTATCTCAACTCTCGATGTTAAGTAGCAGAAACAAGCTCTGATAAATCCCACTGTCCGATAAGTTAACCAACCTGCCTAGCAACAAACAGCAAACAGATAAAAGTTAGCTAAAGCGACATTTTGTCAGGAGTTGGTGAAGACAATCCCTTAGCATAAAGGGTGAATTCGTCTCTTGGTCACAAACATGCAGTAATATTGTGTTTGATATGTGTAAGCACGGTTTTTGCACGGTCACAAAGTCATAACTGTGTTTGTTTGTCTGCCCACTGTTGGCCAAATCTGATAATGCAGCTGTAAAGTAAAAAATAACAGTGTTTTTTGTATTTATTTATTTATTTTTACACAAAATCTGCAATCTGGTGATAAATTAAGTTTTTAATCAAGGTGATAACGATAATTTACATGCATTATACAAATGAATGCACAAATATCTCTGCCATATAACAGCCCATATTTTTCCAGACAGTTGACGCTGACAAAGGTAGTCCCGCAGGATTCTTGCCCATTTCTCACTCTTTTTTTTATCTATTTCTCTCACATGCTGAGCTGTGACGAGAGGGTGGGAGCAGACTTCATATTTGTAAGCTACAAAATTATACACATGATGCCAGAACAGCTCTCTCACGTATAAATTGCATCCTATTGCTGTTGTATGTGTTGAAAGCACAAGGGCAAGAGATCACAACAGTGGCTGGTTTTCACTGAAGCTTTTACCTCTTAAGTATAATTGTACCACAGCAGTTTAGGCCTTTTATTCTCCAGTGATCCTGTTCATGAACCTTCCCTTCCAATTGTCTGGAGCATGACAGCTTCCTTTATCTGTCTCAGCTACTCCATCCACACTAATATACCGTATGAACCATCTATTCTTCCAGTTTAATACTAGTTTCAAGTAGAATGCAGTACAAAGCTCTTATTCTTTCTTTGCTGACTGGGACATTTATTTGCTTTATCCCTATAATCCTTTATTCAGCCGTTTATCTGAATGCAGGATTACTGCATAGTACAACATAAAAATTCAAAGTATCTTTGCTCTCAGTATTCTTTTTCAAAACAAAGTCAGGTTTTACTGAGAATTATATGGATACAGTACACGAGTGGGTGTGTAAATTTAGAATCAAGAGTGGCAGCAGTACTGAGTGAACTCCCAAAACTTGCTGCGCAGGTACAACAGACATGGGGTCAGAGGTTAGTTGTGTCTCACCCTACTCCTGTTGTTTTTCCAACCTCAAATGAAGCATACCACCCCTCTGGACTGACAGCCAATGCACAATCACAACAGTTTCCCTCTGCTTAAACCTGACAAAAAGGTCAAATAAAAAAAAAAAAAATGTAATTGATCTATAATTATGTAACACATGCCCTCTGCTGGTTCTTTTAGGAATTGTGTTTACTCTCAATACCAAGCTACAGCTATGATCCTAACAAATCATTTATCAAAACACATAACTTGACACATGACCACTAGAAACAGTACTGGAAACATGTATGCTGTATATGCTGTATATTTTATTATTATTATTATTTTGTGTCCAGACTTTCTTAAAGTCACCTTTGGTATCCTGTATAGAAATATACCTGACTCGGTTTTCAACACGTTGACCCTAGACAGGCATCTGTTGATCCTAACATTTAAAAACGTAGTGTACTCTTTAACATGTAATGCCATCTTTGTGAAAATCTGCATGTTGTGCGGCATGAAGCTGTTATAAACTGTATTAAAAGTTTCAAGAAATCCAAAACCTATTTCAGCAATATTCTAAAAGTCATTAATAAAATAGCACTGGATTTTGTTTGGTTTATATCTTTATTAAGAAATGTAAATACATTCTAAATCTTCCAGTTTAAATATATATCAGACATATTCGTAGAGCAGGGGGAAATATTTTTACTACCACCTAGTGGCCTTGCCCTCCCCACTGCTTTCTCCTTGAAGGTAGCCGTCATACAGCTCTCTGAGGTGAAGGATTAGCTCCTCTGTGTTCTGTCCCGTGAGAGCCGACACGGGGATGACCCGCTGGGTGACAAGGCTCTTTAGAGTCTCTAGCTTCTCCTGGGCCTCAGGTAGGTCCATTTTGTTGGCTATGATGGCCTGAGGCCGCTGGGACAGACCACGCTCATACTGGTCCAGTTCATAACGCAAGTGCTCGAGCTGGATCCAGGGCTCCGGAGCAGACAGGTCGAGAACAAAGAGGAGGAAACGACAGCGCTCTATGTGGCGCAGAAAAGAGATGCCCAAGCCTCGATTTAAGTGAGCTCCTCGAATGATGCCTGGGATGTCAGCAACTACACAGAGCAATGGTAAAAGTAGAAAATATACATTATACTTTAAAACAGTAAATTGTAATATTTATTACACGTTTTTATGAACACTCGATTCGATTCAACACCTCTGCTATGGATTCATAGACTCTTCCACAGCGGAAGCAATAAAATCATTTTTAAATCAATATTTTGTTAAATTATTGATTTCTTTAGTTAGCAGACGTGTAATAAATGTGATAATGTACAGTGAGCGGGTCATTACTACAAAATAAACCCCTCTGGGATGATTCTATATCTATATATATAGTTTATTTCGCAGCACGACAAACTTGCTTTATGTTATCCCGACTCCTGCATAATATATTAATGGTTGACTTAAAATCAACTACCTGCAACTTGTTCGTGATCCCTGTACTTGACAATTCCCACATGTGGGTTGAGTGTTGTAAAAGGGTAAGCGGCCACAGCAGGCCTGGCATTGGAGATGGCTCTCAGCAATGATGATTTCCCAGCATTAGGAAACCCCACCTGATGGGATTAAAATCTGTTCATTATATTTGTGGTGCTGAATAGCAATATGGTAATGTTTCAAGCACAAGCAGCTTTTTCTTACCAGTCCAGCATGGGCCATGGTGCGGAGCTCTAGCTGAAGGACCCTCTCCTGGCCCTCCATTCCTGGAGTTGCTGTCATTGGGGCACGGTTCTCATTGGACAGGAAGAATCGATTCCCCTTCCCACCGATGCCTCCATATACAGCCAAATACTCCTGGCCATGCTCAGAGAGGTCCACTACTATCTGTCCCTGTTCCTTCACCACAGTGCCTAATGGTACCTGTAAAGTGCAAAAAAACACCAGAGTAAGCAAGTTTAGATGCTAGAAACATGACAAAAGTGTTTAGAGCTCACATGTCATGTATGATCAAACGCACTCACACAAATGTAGGTTGAGCTGCCATTCCTGCCGTAACAGTTCTTGCTGCCTCCTGACTGCCCATGTTCTGCCCTGTAAATTGGAACTATCTGCGCCAATGATTTGACAAACCGGTCAGCTGAAAACAGACACAAACAGGAAACACGCTGTAGATGGAAAATGTTTTGGCATGACACAGAATATATTAAGCTTTTTAAATTACAATATACAATTATTGGTAAAGGAAAGAAAATTCCAGCTAGAAGGGCGGGCAGTGTTGGATTTTTACATAATAAATGTTAATGGGAATTGTGAAATATATGCCTACATGGCAGTCTAGTGTCAGTACGCATTCCTTGAACCGAAACATCCATCTTACCCTTGATAATGATGCTTCCTCCATCACCTCCATTCCCTCCGTCCGGTCCACCCCACTCTTTTCGGGGTTCACTGTGAAAGCTGCAGACCCCTTTACCGCCTGAGCCAGCCACCAGCTTCACGCGGCGATGGTCTACAAAGTGACGGGTCTGTGGGCCAAATCAAGAAATAATAAATAAATTTAAAAAGTTGACTAACACTGATAGACTTTTGGATAGATTAGGCAACAAGTATTTACCATTTTTAATGCTTTAACAAGATATACACTAAAACAATTCTATCTTTGGTAAATAAGCTCTAGATAATTTGAGTTCATTCTTACAAGAAATTAATATTATTAAGTTACAATGCTCAAATAAATATGTCAGAAACATGACACTTGATTTAACTCTTTTTTCCTTGACCAAAAATTGACCAAGCTTGAATTACAACATATAGTTGAGTAGTGATAAATATAAAATCAGTAATAGAGGTTTCTTTTAAAAATCTGTAAGATACATACAGTACGCATGGTTGATTGGACAGACTGGATACTAGATATAGCTTTTGTATATTTAAAAAAATAAAGTTTCAAACAGTAACACACATAGCTCAAACACAAACCAGCTTCTTCTCCGACAGTTTCTCGGTCTTGTTCGGGTTTCCTCGGACTTTGGCGCACAGCGTACAGGAGGTGCTGACATCTCTGAAACCACCGGCGACTTTCCGCCTCCACACTTGGAGACAAGAACCGTGCCCGAACGAGCTCAACTCGTTTCTTCTTCTAACCTCTTGTCTTAATATGTGTCCTAAAAGTATGTCCGGAGAAAGCCACCGAGGGCTTTTAACTCTAGTCAACATCGCCAGCATTGTGCCGTTCAACAGACAGACTTCAGTTATGATTGTACAGAAGCTAACGACGGTTTGACAACGTCACCTCGACCGTTTGCCTCCAGTCTCATCACTAGTAGTGATTAAAAATGATTTCTTTTAGAGAGACATCTAATATACAGCTTGTGAATCTATAATGTCACTCCACGAAGGACATACATGTCTTGTATACTTCGTTTAGCCATTTTCAATAACACACGACTCACTGCATGCTCACAACGTACAAGCGCCCCTAACAATACGGAACCCGCGAAGGGACAAATTGTGTATGCCTTTGACAAGTAGAAGTCCTCTGCCGCCACCTGCTGTTCTGGATATGATATGATATGAAATGATATGATATGATATGATATGATATGATATGATATGATATGATATGATATGATATGAAATGAAATGAAATGAAATGAAATAAAATATTTCTATTGAACACCTTTCTTTTGTTTAATTTATTGGATTTTCTGTCTCTTCTTACAATGTCTTATTATTTACGGTTCCCAATTAAGGAAAAAGTAAAAGAAAAGAGAAGCTGTGCACTAAAGCTCTAAGCTACAAGCTACCAACTTTTTTAAATCCAGTCCAATATTTCAGTTAATTGGCTCACATCTGTAATAAAGAAGTCTGAACACTTCTCGGGGGCAGAAAATTAAAAAGTGAGAAATTAAAAATATTGTTTAAATTCATATTTCGTTGAACAATCTGACAAGTTTGTCAGTTTCCTCACTGACTAAATCACATCAGCTACAACCTTAATTTTTATCTACATTTTTCCCATTACTATGTTTATTGTTATAGACCTTTGTATGTGAAAGCCAGCCTGGCAAAAGAAAACCTGATTCGACTTCTGATAATAATATCATTATCTGATATTTTGTTAACAAATACACAAAATACAGACATGCAAAAGGTGAATGTCAGTTTATTTTATATAACAAACAGTAACAAAAGACAGCAGAAAAGATCAGGCAATGCAGTCTTACAATAGATAAGTAGATAACATTCATATTTGGATTATGCACACCAAACTTGATTCTCTCACTCACTGTCACTCTCTTACATACACATACGCACACACACACACACACACACACACACACAAACGCACAAGGCATACCACTCACATCAGTTATGACACACAACATAGAACTGGAAAAGACGTGCCATACATGTTCAGTTCACAGTAAAATGAAACACTGATACAAAGTCAATGTAATATAGAGAACCCTGTGATTGTCACTGTTGAGTGGTACATAGTTATTTGGCTGTTTGACAGCCAAGTATCTCACATTCTTGATTAACCCTGCAAAATGACTGCAACTATTGTGTTACTTTACCCCTCTGAGATAAGTTGAGTTATTAGAGAATATACTGCAAAGCTGGACCCTCACATTCACATTAATAATCCTCATTACTGCTCAAACTGTAAGAAACAGTGATTAGTGAAATAACCAGAGGTGTTAAATAAATCATTAAACAGATAGATAGATAGATAGATAGATAGATAGATAGATAGATAGATAGATAGATAGATAGATAGATAGATAGATAGATAGATAGATAGATAGATAGATAGATAGATAGATAGATAGATAGATAGATAGATAGATAGATAGATAGATAGATAGATACAGAAAGACATAAATAAATATGTAAAATAAGGCAAGTGTGCTTGTACGACATGTACACTTATCTACATCTTTTCTGTTCACATTTTCTTCATCTAATCAAAGAATACTGAAATAAGTAAGTAAGCGTCATGTCTGTGCTGAACGGCTTCACATAGTCTATCTATGAGAAACATAAACACAGAAAATAATTTTCTGAAATATGACATGTCAGTTGAAACCTGCAACACAACATTCAAAATGAGCAAACCATAAAGTCATCTTTGCCATCCTTGTATGTTAAGAAACTATAAATAATGATAAACAGTGTGAGTTTACCATAAGAGCCAACCTCAACATGACTGAGTCAGTGTATTGCACTTATTGAAGTAAAGGTGCAGGACCCGTTAATGTTCTGTTTCTGTGTTACTTTGGCTTTTTGAGGATCATTTGTTAAAAAACAGCCTTAATTGCACTACGATACAAAATAACAGACAATACATACACTGTCACGGCAAAATAAAGTGCAGACAAAGTGGAGATATGTTTGTATGTAAAATCATTACTGAATGGCACCAGAGTAGTGTAATCCCTCTTCACTCTGTCTATGCGGAGCAATGCCACTTAAAAATATAGTGTCAAAAATACTACCACGATGTATGATTATCATGGACAATGATACACACTTTTAAATCTGGATCAGTCGGCTATCTATTACCTCAGTAAGAGATATGTAGAGAGTGAAAACACATAATGTTAAACCACACAGCAACACATCACAGTTTGACTAACACGGACAAACCCCCTGATCAAGTCAGGTTTAAGGATCAACGTTTTCACCTTCATAAAATTAATTTCTCTTATCGTGAGATATAACAGTGTTTCAGCTAGGAATGAAAGCAAGAGCTGGACCTAGTCTATTAAATACTAATTTACTTTTCATAGCCTCACAAACCATAAAACTCATCTGTGCACCAAAAAAATGGCCTTATAAAATAAAACAAACATTAAAAGCAGGGGAAAGGATAAAGACAAGTGAAAGGCAAAGACAGAAAAAAAAAGAAGGATACGGGCAATTTGCTTAGGCTCATCTAATAACTTTACTGCACCTTTTCAGTACCCTATTTAATCAATATTCATATAGTCCATAGTTAATCCATATTAACTGTCTTGATTCTACAAGCACCCTGACTTTTTGTGGGGAAGCCAACAGCATTTTACCCCCTGTAGCCAGCAAACAGACAAGGAGAGCATCACAATGACTAGATTAGTTATTCTTACTGTAGCTAGAACCATGATTAATGTTAGGATAATAAATCTGAAGCAGCCAGAACTTCTACTCCACAGCTGAGCCAGCGCATCAGTGTTGAACCATCCCTTATTCATTTTCTTCCAGCAGGAACACAATGCAGTAACTTATTGCTGATAATTTCCATACTGACCCTGCAATGGGAAATAAATTACACCAAGGGATTAGCTTGTATTTCATACATTGTGTTCATGTTTTTTTTTTCTGTTACTTGTGAGACAGACATGGTACAAAAGTATATTTTTATGTTACCCTATTATTCGTACATGCATCAGCTTTCCTGATGGTTAATACTTCTAGTCAGAGATGGATTGACAAAGCAGGAAACTTAAGGGTTTTGGGGGCTTGAGTACTTGTGTATTAAAGGCTCAAGCTACATAGAGAAAAGAAAATTATCAACCAACTTAAAAGATATATTTCAATTGGAGACCAATTATTTTCTTATCAAGTTAACAAAAATAGATTACTACAGTTGCTTTGAAATTGATCTGACTTCATTCATTTGCTCATTCATTTGTTTTTTCCCCTTTAAGTTGGTACAACAATTCTGTTTTTTCAGTGATACTTAAGACACTGCAGTCTATCAAATGTATTTTAATCATGTAAATCAGAGTTTAAGCAGCATCAGAAATCAAAATCAAGACTACAATGAAGCACCTGTTGCATGTGGCATGCAAAAATATTAAACCCATTATTTCTAACTGTTTTTTAACTTAATTTAAATTGACTGGTGCATTCCCTCCAAAATAAACTTTTACTTTTTTCCAACATGTTGAATGGGTTAAATAAATCAGTGTTGCAAAGCCAGTTCGAGAGAAGAAGAGGGTATGATTTAATTTGATGTACCTGTTCATAGGCATAGGGTCTCTGCGTCTGTGCTCCAGGGCCTCCCTGGGAGGAGCGGTAGGAGCCATACTGTTGACTTTGACCCTGCTGATACTGAGAATATTGCGAGGATCCACCCTGGCCAGGACCTGTAGCAGAGGGGTTTCATTCATTTAATGTGTTTATTTGTTTTGTGTGTGTTTTTTATGTGAATGCACACAATATTGTATTAATTGTATAGGTTGTTCTAACCGTAACCCTGTGGCTGTCCGCTGTAGCCTTGTTGAGAGGAGTACTGCTGTTGGCTGAATTGCTGCTGTTGGCCAGAGCCCTGCTGATACTGTGACTGCTGTTGACTGTACTGAGAGTTACCTGGAGATATGCACAAATACAGATATTAATTATATGAGGTAGTACTTAACTGTAGTGGATGGTTGGACATGCTTAGACAAACTGGTGTTGCAGAAAAATATATCTAAAACACAAGATTTAAAATTACAAAATGACTAACTGTCACCTCCTTCGTAGTAGTGCTGTGAAGATTCATCAAAGGACCTGTCATAGCCTTGCTCGCCATATGAAGACTGTTGATATGAGTACTCCCCATGGCCTGTAGAGAACATGATTCAACACATGCAAAAACACTTCTGCAAAGGCAAAACCCACTTACATACAGACGAGAAATTATTATTCACTTTGAAGCCAGAACATTCATAATACATGTGAAACGACAAAATGACAAACACAAACACCATTTTCAAGGCTTCTCACTTCAATGTTATGCACAAAGAAACACCCTTTGCACTTTTTCCTCAACACACTGCCATAGCACTTTCTGAAATCTGAAATTTCGGCACACCAAAGGGGACAGTATGGACACAGACACGCTAGTAGGAAACAGGATTGAGACCAATGTCAGTCTTCTGTAATTTCTTTTCAATAGTTTTCATCTCCCACAGTAAAGGGGAAAAGGCGATGACTGGGAGAAACAGCTGAAGCTTCAGCAGTACAGTAAATCTGGCTCAGGCTTGTGGGATAGTGCTAAAAGGAAGTGGCGTGTCCTATAATGGGAGTTTGTGTGTTTGAGGGCTGTGTGTGTGACGCTTATGGATGTGCATGATTACCATCAGGGTAATACTGCTGGTTTATGGGCTCGCTGGAGCTCTGAGTGTGTCCATACTGCTCTCCGTAGAACTCGTCTTGTCCCATGTACTGCTGTGCAGATCCTGCAAGACAGGCGACACCACGATTGGTTAAACAGTTGGTTGGACCAATTGGTGGCTGAGTTGGAGACTAAGGAGGCTGTGCCAGGACACTTGGGCAATTTAGGACCTGAAGGAGTGCGTGTGCATATGGGTTTATTATATATGTGTGTGTGTGTGTGTGTAAAATACGAAAGACAACATTATGGATAGCTTTCTTGGAAGTCATCATTTAATTCTAAGGCGACTGTGAATAATTATGAACATAATTAATTAATATGACACTTCTAATTTTGTTTAAAACTTATGTACTGTAGATTTCACTTGTGATGATTTTCTATGGGTTGAAATAATAATATGATAGAAGCTAATTCCAGCCAAACACTAATTAAAGTGAACAATTACAATGAGTGATTCCATGACAAATTGAGATGTAACTTGTGTGGCAAAAAAAAGAGGATTAGAGAAAGCCAGTTATCAGGGAGCATCTGATCTCTGCTTGTTGATGGTGTGCAGAAACTCCAGATTCCACTCCCTCCTTTCCTTTCAATTTCATCTAACAAACTCAGAAAAGCAACAGAATAAATCTGCATCCAAGAGCCATGCACAGCGCAATCTCCTTCTTTGCAAACAACAACTAACCCAAAGTTTCCAAATATGTACGGAAGCTGTAGCATCAAAACATTTTCATAGTAACCACTGTAACAATAACAAAAGATGTTCATAGCAACATATCTGATCATTCCTGATATGACCAAGGAGACACAGCTGATAGAGGAGCCCTAGCAACAGCCCCATGACCAATGGCTGGAGAGCGAGTCACCCAGCTTGACTATGGACATAACAACTCCATAACACAGTTCTATCTGGAAATACATCACCCACCCATGCAAGGATAATTGTGTACCAGGGTGAATAAGGACTTACAACCATTGGCCGGTTGCCCTGGAAACAGTATCCCATCCTTTTTATATATCAGAGTTACAATGTGCCTAGTCTACACTCTTCAAAAGACATAACAGGACAGGATGGAGCTATTATTAGGCGCATGCTGACACAGCACAAGTTAAAAAGATTACAGAGACAGAAACCAAATGTGACACGAGTGATACATCTACAGTCTGCTTCTTAAAGAGGCATGAATGCAACTGGGACAGACTAATTTGCCAAACCGTCAATATCACTCTCACTTTGTAGTCTCTGAAGGCAAAAACTAATACCATGTCTACACTAATACTTCAGCAGCAAATCTTTCATCATTCTGGAAACTGTGAGACTAGCATCCAGAGCTACACTTAATGAAAACCTGTTGACCATTTTAATCCAAAGAGTTCCAAACTCTTGTCACACATCCATCAATGTACTTTAGCACTCAGACACAACACACACACAAACTCACTGAGCCCATTGCCATGTCAAACTAGCCTGAAGAAGTCTTACCACCTACCTTGCTGTGAGGAACGGTAGGATCCCATCGGTCTCTGAGACATCATACCGCTTCCTTGACTGCCCTGACCCATCATGCCCATGGTCTGCTGTCCCTGATAGTGTTGCCCCCCTGCCTGGGCTGAGGAGTAGTGTGGAGTGGCAGACTGTTGGTGCATCATAGAGACTGGGAAGGAGGTGGGATTATGGCGGGAGAGATCTCATACATTAATATACACACTCTATGCACATATAGCATTCAACGGCATACACAGCATTCTCAGAACTGAGACTGGCAGAAATGTGCATAATTAAACTGCATGTAGAAAGAGGTCCAGCGCAATAAGGGCACATGGTAAAGCATGTCCATAGCAGTCAGGGATCTCTTAAAGAAAAAAATCTCTTTGAGGAGATGCTTTCGAGATGCTGCTCTGTAGTCATATATGCAAACAAAGCCAGTGCATAAACAGAGGTACAGTAAATAGGCATTGACATCCAGGGAGAGGAGGGCTGCATCTCACGGTTAGGAGTCAGAGATTATGGGAGGTAAAGCCTGGAGCAGAAGGAAGGAGGGAAGAGGCAGGACCCCTCTCTGATGAACTGAATGTGTTTGCTTATTTAATGGTTACAATGGACTAAGGGAGAATTTACAGAATGATAAGTGTAGATATGCATGTGAGCAAATGTTTTAAGCAAGATCAAGGAGGGAACACATTCAGAAGTATTTCAGAACTATCCAACTATTTCACCATATCTATCTATCGACCTCACCCTGAACACTAGAAATGCATTATATTCACCATTCCCTTTCTCTAAGAGCCAAATCTTGCAGCACACCCAGTTAACACAATACAAACAAAAGAGGGAGCTTGCATTTCAAGAGTAGGGTTTATTTTAATCAAGCTTGAAAGTATATTCCTTTCCATTAAAACAAACCAATTTATGATGATTAGGCTCCTCTATACCTGGCTCACCTTGGTTGGACTGCATGTTGAGGTTGCTGCGGGAGGAGGAAGAAGAGGATGAGGGTATGGAGGAAGAAGAAGAGGAAGAGCCATAGCCAGGCCCGGGGCCCTGGATCATGCTGCCCTGGGAGGAGGGCGCAGTGTGGCTGTAGCCAGAAGCTGAGGCCGAGCTACCGTAGCTGCTGGCTGGCAGGCTGAGGGAAGCGGAGGGAATAGCCGACTGCACCTGACCAGATTGCTGCTGCATGGGAGCATGGCTGGGGCCTGACAACACACACGTACAGTCAAGAGCAGCCAGCACATGTTGTCATGTGGTGCCATAGCATGCTAATCTTGGAACCACATTCAGTTCATCTATACAGGAAGCTTACAGGAAGCTTGCATGGTTGTAGAAAGATTGATTTATGAGTGTTAGTAATATGGGTAGAAATAAATTAGAACCAGGAAACAAAGCAAAAGTCGTTACAGCTGCAATCTGACTATTAGACCATTAGCTGAACATAAAACTGCAGATACTTTCATGCAATAAAGTGACAGAGACAAGACATTGTATCTGCAGATAAACATGCAGCAAGGTCGGAAGCATACAAGCACTCAGGACGGGGGACAGAAGAACAAGATGCTGTATGTGTGCACACAAAGTCTGGGTTTGTGTGCAAAATAAAGTTTGAGTTTATCTGAAAAATGAACACTGGTGTTCAAATCTTACCATTGCTCATTTGGCTCTGCATCATTGATGTGGGGGGCAGTCCTGGTGCCATGTTGTCATTAAGGTTGCTTGGGCCGGGTCCCCCACTCTGGCCCATTCCTCCAGGACCCATGGACATGTTGGAAGTGGGAGGCTAGACGGTAAAAAATATAACTGTCAGTTAAAACAATGATTGAAAGACCATGCTTCTGTTGTCCTCATACCCCTCCTATATAGTCTATTAAATGATCATATTTTTGTTTGTTTGTTTCTTCAGTGGACAAATCACATTAAAAGTATTTTACTTATGTGCTGTATAAAATTAGTTATGTCTACTTAAAGACTTTGTTCTCAAAATAGATTTATTCTCAATATTTTCCAAAAAAAAAGGAGAGAAGGTGATGAAAGCGATGGGATAGCCGGAGCAGGATGCATCTGATGAAGATGGATGAAGATGAAATCTACTGTGGTACTTCATGAAAGACTCACTGCAGGTAGTAGTGACTGCATGTTCTGATTTGAATCTGCTATTGTGGCCAAGTAAACAAGATTTCTGTGCAGGATCTGCTGATACCTGTCAAAAAGGCAAAATGATACATAGCTTTATTTACTCACATTTACTTTAATATGACGGTTACAGAAAATTAAGAAACACTTACTGTGTGCATTCAGCTGTCTTGCCTTTGCTTTGGTAATCCATTATACACTGTATTAAATGATGATTTTCATCCAGCATCTTTGGGAGACAACAAAATCACAGTATCTCAAGTCACAGTGCATGGTGAATTATAAAATATGCCCCACTAAGACATTGCAGTGATGTTGTCCTGGTTTCTCATAACTTCAACCAGCCTAAGATAAAACATTTCTGGGTCATTTTTTTTTTTCATAATAGAGCCTAACGAAAGAGCAGTTTCTCATGGACTTTATTTAGGACAGAGTCCTGGTCTCTGTCTTCAGGATGGGTAGTGCGTTTTTAATCAGAAACGTCCATATAAACGGTTCAGTCAAGGATAAAAGCAGCAGCAGTCTGAAGAGCATGGAGCTCAGGGTTGTCCCGTGTTTTCTCAGTTTCCCTCCATCCTACTACTACCATACCTTTCTCAGATGTACGCTTACATTCTGTTTGCAAAGCGTTTGTGCATAACAACCATTAAAACCTAATGGGACGCTGTCTGACAAGAAACTGCCACCTGTAAGTAATAAAATCCAGCAAATGTGTTGGAAACAAGTAACAAAATCTAAAGCTTCCACACATTATTAAAAACAATCATTCATCATTCGTCAGGGGAGAGGAAAAAAGCAGCGAGGAACAGCATCACAATGGAGCAGCCCAAGCCGGTGTTGAGCCTGTGGAGCGGTCGCCTACATCTCAGTCATGGCTTTGTTTGGATCGCACCTTCAACTGACTAACGTTACAATACCAGTTGCCATTTCTTCTGATATCCGCCACAGGCTACTTTCTCTGCACTAGCGGCAGGAGACGCACACTCCCATCCAGACTAGAATATTTAATCACAAGCGCCTCAACCCATCAAGATTTTTTTCCTCCCCCTTTCTTTTACCTTTTGAATCGTTTGCTGTGTCACCTCCCCTTTACTCCTGGGGCGCGCCGATGAAAATGCCACCGACATTTTGTCATATGGGAAATAAAAGCGCTTCTTTTATTCTAATATTTATTATCTTGAGCGCAGCCCTCTATTTGGTTACATAGTTTGTCCACTGCCAATAAACGGGGGGTATTGACAATATCACTCGATCATCAAATAAGGAAAATTAGAAAACACTGGATTCCTCTGGATGCATTTAAACATATGATTTTGTTTAAAGTATTATTTATGATCTGCGTGAAAATAATGACGCAGATAATGCGCTGGTAAACAATATGGGAAAATCCCTCTCCCTCAGTTTTTGGTATAACCCGGACAGTAGCCTACCACTCTCCCTCAACTGTGGACGGGGTACCCTTTGATTCATGAAAGCCAATCAGTCCACATTGTGCGCTCCACTCGCAAATGTGCAGCTCGGTTGCAAAAGTTGTTCTTGACGCCTCTTGGAACATTTGAACGCCACAGTTTCATATCCGTATTTGTTACAGTATCACCATGCACCTGACACCCAAAGCATTTTGTTACAGCGAGGTCTGCACTGCACAGTTTCACATCTTCTTGAGATATTTTGTTGCCTGTGATACTGTACAACATTTGACAAAAACGCATGTTGCTTATTTAAAAAGACAAGGAAGCTTAATACCCATAAAACACTGATGCTGTCCCAGAATAAGAATCATCTACATCACGTTGGTCAATGTTTAAAGCTCTCGTGCACATGCCACCGACTAATACGACTACAAGTTAACATGAAGTACTCTCAAAGAGCATGAGACAAGTGTATCAGCAGTTTCCAGTTTATTTACATTAGTCACACTTGTTGCTTCTATATGACAGAATAAAGCAACGTGCAAGCCTTTAAATTAATTTAAGTTCATGATATCTTGACATAGTTTACAAATAATAATAAAATGTACAAATTAGGATGAGTACTCGCAAGAGCAAAAGCCAGATACTTTAAACACGAAACCAATCCATTTCATGAAATTATGTCAAGTACAAGAAAAAAAAAAAAGTAAACATTAACTTTACTTTTAAATTGAAAAAACAAAAATGCTTCTGGCAAACATGGGTGTGTGAGAGTACTAAAGTCACATACAGAGACCATTTAGTGGGCCATGCATCCATATTCAAAATGGGGCAAATGAAAAAAAAAGCAAAAAAAAAAAAAAAATAGACAAATAAAAATACAATCTGGCAATATGAGGACAGGACAAGTGCCTCAGGGGGAAAACATACCAAACAAGAAACGATCCTTCTTCATACAGTGCCAACAAAGCTGCTACAGAATGGGAACAATCATTTGAGAATGGGGTTGTTTTTCTGTGCTTTGGTAACATACTCCTGACCTTTACAGCTGTCCACTCCTCATTCTGTAAGAAGACAAAGGCTGAGCCGTGCCTCGTCCTCTCCATCCAATATATCCACCTCTGAAGCCTTGGCCCCTCAGGAACCGTCCAGGGACCCCAAAAGTCTCCAGGTTGCGCTTCCGCTCTTCTGCCCATGTTAGTCTGAAACCATTGGTTTACACAAATGAGGTACAGGCCTGTAAGCTAGACATGCAGGATTAAACTAGTGTTTGAATATTGATTTAAAAAAAAAAAAAAAAAGGCCACTTTACCTGAACTTCTTATCAGACGAGATATTGTCAAAGAAAGATTTTGCTTTGTCATAGTAAAATTTTGGTCCAAAATTATCATCCTCTGCAGTCAAGTGCAGTTTCTCTTTTTCTTTCTCTACCGCATGATCTCCATCTGCAGACAGAAACTGTATTGTAAGAATCCACACACACACACTCTGTTTTTTGAAGTCATACTTGACCTTTCCTGATTTCAGGTTTGATTTCACGCTTTACACGTGTACGGAAAACAAAACATGTTATATAAATCATGAAGTGTTTTCAGCACTACCGGCATGTTGACCAAATCCTAGAGCCAGAATCATACAGTCTTGCTATGCTGCACATACCTACAATTTAGGGGATTTAGAGATTACTTACAAGACAGTATTAATAACTGTAGGTCTTAGTATAACACTAATGTTTAAAACATACAATTCTGTGTTGAAAATAGAGTTGAAAAGTTGAATTTGTTTTCACTTGAGCTAATGAACCAACCTTTCATATTCATCCTGCCCTGGACCTCCCTCTCCAGCTCCTCCTTAATAAACTGTGCATTTGATGAGTCAAAGTCAAAGTCTGTGTCAAACTTAAGGGTAGCAGATGGAATGTTAGTCACCATCAGCTGGCCTCTACTACGGTTCCTGCGCCTCCGAGCTCCTAAGATTAACAAAGGAATTGAGTGTTAACATAACTTTGCTATCGTGATCCAGAAAGTTCAAATTTTGTATGTTTTACAGGTACCTTGTCGTCTCCTGGGCAGTGGCCTGTTTTCAATATTCTGCTGCTGAGTTTCCTGCTGAGCACTGGGTATAGGAGGGCCCGGCCTCACTTAAATTAAAAAAACCAAAAAAACAAAAACAAAACAAAAACACTTACATTTCACTTTTAAGACATGTAGAATTACCTGAACTCCAAAACAATGTTTCAAGCCTGTTAACAAGCTGAACTATTCACTTTTAGGTAAATTAATGGACATTTTATTTTGGCTTTTGTCACTGCAAGTCTTACTGGTGGCTCCAGTGACCTTTCTGGTCTGGAAACTCTCTCCTCTGGTCCTCTGGGGCCTCCTTTTCTCCCACCGTTGATCCTGTTCCTGGGATGCAGTGGAACCTCTCCTCTGCCAAGATCGTTCCACATGGAGTGTTTGAACTGCCTTTTCCACCATAGGGCCCCTTCTCATCTGTAAGCCTGGAAGCACATGTCCTGCATGAAAAGCACATAGTGTAGTACACTAACAACCTAAACCTATTCAGCTGCACTAAGGATGCGGGTTTGTGGTCAGTTTAATAGGAATACATTTGCATTCATTGACTTACCAAGGCCAAGAGCTGCAGCATATTGGTGATTAAGTAGAGAGCTGGCAGCAAGCTGGTTGTAGGCGGGCATCCTTACTGGGCTAAATGGTCCACGAGCTGAGTAGACGCCGGAAGATCCTGCACTGGATGACTGAATAAGAGAGGTTAAAACAATTTCACATATTAACTAGATATACTTTGCCCATTTTTAGGTTCTCTGTGAGGTGTGAGCCATGCAGTCTTTGTATACCTGTATTATTGCAGGATCTGGTGGTAAGCCATGGTGAGATCTTGGAGGTTCACACAGAGAGATATCCTTAATATCACTTCCCCGGAAAGTGATGTACTCATAGATATCATCTTTGGGTGGTGTTGGTCTGTCAGTGGGTCGTCCCTCCGTTCCAAAACACTTTACTATTCGAGAGAAAATGTTTGATAAAAGCTAACAAAGTGACGTTCAGTTTGAATTGTAGTGACATCTTAAGTCTGCAAAAAGTTAAATCTTAATTTTGGACATAGTGACAAGCTGACATGCATGAGCCTACCCCACTCACCTTTAGCAAGCACTACTGTGGAGTTCACTTTGTCAATTGTATACAAAATCCCTTCATAGCGATTCTGGGCTTTTGAAATTAACCCTATTTTACAGCCAATGTACGGCTTTGCTGAACTCATGGCTGGAGGATATTCTGAACAATTACATATGAATACAAGAACTCACATCAAGCATTCAGCATACACGCCACGGAGGGTCCAGAAACAATTTATAAGCGTCCTCAGGTGACTTGAAACCACGCCCACTGATTGAGGCTTAAACACACCTGGCAATGAGACGACCTCTAATTTGCTGTCAGTGCCTGTGCTAAACTGTTCACCTTAGATCTGATAATGGACAGTTGTATTTGTAACAAACATATGTGTGTGTGTGTATTTTGCACATTTTTATAACATTGAGTTGCTGCAGCCTCAAGAAACCCTGAGAATAGTGCTGCAAAACAACAATGTAAACTGTTGGGTTAATTGTTGATCTGCACTCTCAAGAAGTTTGACAGCCCAACATCACTTGCTCACTGCCTGTGAGCGCTGAGGCAGCTGCAGCGGGTCTCCCAAAAAAAAAAATAGCAACAACGCAGCCATTTTGAGTCGTCTACGATAAAGTCAAACGGCCAGAAAATGCTTCGATACTGTGCATAGGTATGAAATGATATGTTGTACAACACGGGAACTCTCTCAGAGAGTCTACTCGATGCGATAAAGTCCCACCAGGAGCAGCTCTCTGTGAGTGGTATCGTTGTTTTCACCGTGGAGGTGCCAGCCAGACACACTCAACACTGCAGCTCACTACCATTTGTTCCAACCTTTATTTTCCTACGAGGAGCCAATCAGAGCGCCCGTTGAAGTCCGCGTCACCGGTTGGGTACATCCAATCGGCGCATGCGTCTCACGAGCGAGCGTAAACTGGGCAAAGATGGCGGCGGGCTCCGATTTGCTGGATGATGTTTTCTTCAACACAGAGGTGGACGAAAAAGTAGTTAGTGACATAGTCGGATCTCTGGAGTCTGAGCTGTCAGGGTCAGATCGCGTCAACACAGCAGCCAGGGTTCAGTCCGCAGCAAATTACGCCGGGAAGTCAGTTGTAGGTAGTAACTCCAATGTTCAGGGCAGCAAAATGGGACTTTCACAACAAGAGCTTGCTAAAGCAGGTAAGATAGCTGCCCACTCCGGTTAGCTAACATCAGCTAAATTTGGTCACGTTGTTCAACTGATAGTAGCTAACTTGGCTTCACTTGTGTGCTTCCCGAAACTAATGCGAAACGGAGAGTTGTTCGACACCCCCCCTTGTTTTCATGTGTTTCCGCTGCTGTAGGGACAGGAGTACAAGGAGGTGTCATTAACAGTACGGGGTCCCACGGTTCAAGCATGGATGGAGCAGCCGGGACCACACCGGTGGCAGCAGCAGCAACAGCAACAGCGGCGGGACAAAGCATGACAGCCGCTCAGAGTCAGTCCAAGCCGGTGGTAGCTAGCGGAGTCGTTACGGTAATGTCAGACGCAACAGCTGGCGTTGGGAAAGCAGGGACGACTGGAGTTCAAACTTTGAATGGAAGTACAGTGGTGATGAACTGTCATATCACCGGAGGAGCTTCTGCTGACAGCGGCGGCGGGAACAACTCGCAGCCCGCTGTCACGCTTGTCAACAACGGACCAGTCTCTGTGAGCAAAGGAAGCGCGGCGGTTTTGTCCGCGACACCCAGTACTATTATCCGAACTTCTTCGACGAGTGCGCACAATGCTGTGATTTCATCCCAGCCGTCTGTGAAAAGTGTTCCCACGGTCACGCTTGTGAGGCCACCTATGCAAACTCCCACTATCATCACCTCACAAAGCGGCGGAAACCCGACCACGGTTTTAACATCAGCAGCTGTCAGTGTTGGCAGCACGGCCACCTCTCTTGTTAACAAGTTCGACTCCACGAAGACTATAATTCAAACTGGCGGACACGTCGTGGCTTCAACCGTTGCGACGGCGACGACGGCGACCATGAGGAGCCCGACTGTTTTGCAAAACCTGAGGACTTCAGTGCCGTCAACAATTGCTACCACTCCTCCTGCTGGAATACGAGCTATTGCTCCACAAGTGTTGGCCCCCCGACTCACTCAGCCTCAGCAAAACATCCAAAACATTCAACTCCCTCCAGGTAAACCGTTTAGTGAGACAGTGCTGTGTCAAGGTGCGATAACTTTGTCAGAAACTTGTTGCTGTCATGCCTGAAGTTTTAGTTGCACACACTTTCTCAGCTGCTCTGGCTGAGAAGTGTGTCAGACACATTGCAGTAAGCAGAGAGGACACATAATTGATTTGTCTTTTGAGCCCACCAGCAACAGATTAGAGGTGGTACAAACTGCAGAGCAGATTAAAAGCCTTCGGGGCAGTCAGCCAATTTATTCCTCCTAATGTTTATCAAAGTAGCATTATGTTGCAATCTATTGATTCTCATTGCTTTGTCTTGTCAGAGACAATAACAAACTGTTGTCACATCAACAGTTATTTACTGTGTGTCTTTAAACATTTAGCAAAGGATAATTGTTAAACTTTGTTTGTCTCTGACATCAGACAGATTTTACTTCAAGGTTTTACACTGGCAGATTTTTTTTTTTGGCATTGGACAGTATGAATGATTCAAATGTAGGAATATGAATGCATGAAAAAATTGGGAGCTGTTGTTTAGTGCTTTCCCAGCTGGAGAGCAACTGGGCAGACCAACAACACGCGGTTATTTAACAAGCCACATCATTTAACATGTATCTACCTACAACTCACCGCATAAAGTTTAGCTTTTGCTGCTTAACTCTCCCGTCTGGTCTCTCTATTAATTGGTACTACTTTCTTTGTTGTAGGCTAGTGTATAACTATGTACTGTCCCGTCACTGAACACACAGCCAGGCTGTAACACCTGGTTTCTGTGCATAGTGATGCAGTGTCCAAACTGCAGAGAAGAAAAGTTTTGTTTTGTTCTTTTACTGTGTTGTGGCTGCATCTACAACATCTAATTACATGTCACTGTGGCTTGAAATGTTTTTGATTTATTTGCACTGTGTTTGTGGCTCATTTTGGTCTGACCGGTCGCTGACTGGCTAGAAATCTCTGAACATGGACCTCCCAGCTGATGTAATATCCATGCATCAATTGACCTACAGATGAGTAATTCATCCGCCCTCATGTCAAAACCTCCATGAATACATACTGACGTTGTCATGATACCAGAATTTTAAACTGCACTACAGTACTCATATTTAAAAAAACAAAAACAATACTCGATAACTCTTTCAATACCACGGCAAAAAGGAAAAAGTCCTCGGCACACAAAATAGATTTAGGATATATTTTTTGAATTTAATTGAATAAAGTGCACACAGTACACCTTTGTCTCTAACTACTTGCACACCTGCTTGCCCCACCTTTACTCTGTATCGCTCTTGCTGTATCATACAGAGACAACAGTACTTTTATAAAGTTACCTAAAAACACACTCTGTCTCTGTGTCTCTGCAGCAGAGCTGTGTGATTTTCATTAGAGGAGGAGAGCGATGTGGAGATTGTTCACTAGTTAATCAGTCACAGATTGTGTTGTTCTGATTGTAGATCTGTTTTTTTTATTTTTTTACTAACTTTTGTTCTCTGGATACTATCCAATCTTTAATGAATGGAGATTGCATTGTTTTAAACACGTGGTATCGAAAAAGAGTCAAAGTATCAATGCTTTTGCCAACTCTAATACATACAGTGTATTGGTGGAGACAGATCAGGGCAGAAAAACCTAACCCCCCTGACATCTGCCTCCTGCAGGCATGGTCTTGGTTCGCAGTGAGAGTGGGCAGCTGTTGGTGATTCACCAGCAGACCTTGGCTCAGATGCAGGCTCAGTCGCAGTCCCAAAGTGCCATGACACCACGACCTGCTGCCCCCACCAGCACTCCACCTGTCCAGATCACTTCTCTACAGGTACAAGGACTGCTAGATACATGGGCACAGAAAACATGACTCATTTATATTAGGTAGTGAAGTGGCTCAGTACTGACGTCAATAAAGACCTTATTTAACAGATAATGTATTAGCCCAATGTGACTAATACTATTTCTTTGTCACTATTGTTATATATGTGATATATATGCTACATTTAACACATGTTAAAAGATATATTAGTATAAAAACATTCTCACTTCTAGTTAAGAAAAGGGAGAACTGACAGCCTCGCATTATATTTCACACAGGAGGATGATTGAAACAAAGAAAAGACACTGCTCGATATCAGTCGGTACCTTGAGTTTAGGTTTTTAGGATTGCAATCGAAAGAGAAAAAGTGGGCAATGAAAACTAAAAATTTGTTTTTTGGAACAAGAGAAACACCCTAGTCGATAAATTTTATAATGCAGACTGATTTGATTACATTTTGCTCAGTGGTTTCACTTTCACACTCTGCCTGCATGGAAAATGAACAATTAGTTAGTTAAAATCACTCCCAGACTGGACTGATTTCATTTATCTTGTTGTGGAGTTTTGCATCCAGCTATAAAACCGATGAAGAAAACAAAAGAAATCACCAAAATGGAGAACTGTTAGTGAAAAAAAAATCATTTCCCCTGCTGTTCTGTAGGCTCCAGGTGCATCGCTCCTGGCTCGTCCAGTCACCCCCACCACCATTATTAAACAAGGTTCCACAGTCCAGACCACTGTGACGGCCACCACCACACTGCAGAGGCCTCCTGTGCTGCAGGTAACTTCACCACACCTTTCCTATTGGGTTTATAGTTACATGTGCAGGGTATAAAGTTATCAAGCACCAAATGGTATTAAATCTGGTTCATGCTGACACTGAACACTCTGTAACTGTTGGGACGATCAAGTTAAAGCAAACTCTTTGCACTTTGAGAGCAATCAATTTGTCTTAAATTTAGCAGCAAGCCTAAAAGATGTTTCACAGCGTCTGAAAATAGGTTCCTTTCTGCACCAGCTGCTTTTTGACGGATAGATAATCTACCTGCCACTCAGAATTTTTACCTGCCACTTCTGTAACCAGTGCAGAGCTAGCTCTGCACCTCCTGTGACTCAGAGAGGCTGATGACAACAATGGCATCAACATGACAATTGCACCCCCTTCCCTACTCTCTCCTGCCCACTCCACATCCCTCTAGACATAAAGTGTGGCCTCCATGACCTCATCAAAACCAAACCAGTCAAGCTGTTCCTCCATTTCCCAAAGTCCATTTTTCACTTAGGACCTGAAGGTTTGCCTACCTGCTGGGAACAGCTCTGCAGCTCTCTTAAATCCTGGTGAAGACGGGAGTAATTTCCTAGAATGAGAAAGTTAATATGAGGTTTTTAGTCCTCCTAAAGTAGAGATAAATGCATCTCTCTTGGACCGGTTAGGATTCAGTCTATACCCAGACCCTGTTTCATAGATTGTATTGTCGTCTTGTTCTTCCTAATAGCTGCAATGAAAGAATGGATTTTTGTATCGAGGCCAGCACATTTGTTTTCATTTCTGTGTATTCTCTGGGTGGCCTCTTTGTTTGAAAACCTTGCATATTGTGTTAATGTTTCTTGTGAGTTATGGTTTTGATTCAGGTTGCCATGGCATTTCTCTTAATGGTTAATTATACTAATCTCATCAGATACAGAAGCCCCTAAGCTGTCATACATTTTATTTCCTGTCCTTTCTCGTGTCAATGAGTTTATTTCATTTGTTTTCTCGAGATCTCAAGTTAATGCAATAATTAATTCAAGATCTCAAGAAAACAAAAGGATAGTCTAGTATACTAAATCATTGCAGAAAAACATCATTCAGTGTAGCAATGTCAGGAGGGGCAGGACAATGTTATAAGTGCAGTGATTTAATATACAAAGATAGAGACTGAGATAGAGAAAATGATCCCGTTATCTCTTGATAACTGTATTTGGACATAATGACACAAATAACTAAGAAAACAAACTTGTTATTAAAATGAAAATAAAATGCATGAATATATGACAGCTTAAAGTTTCCGTAGTTAACAGATTTTCTGTTTTGCACACTTTATTTTTCTATCTTAGTTTCATGGCTGAAGAAGAGAATTGCTTTCAGAAAGAAAATGAATGGTGAAGTTGAATGTACTGTGCCCCAGGTCCAGACATGTCAAAACTGTTCTGACCTTGTCAATTTCCTGACTCTCTTCTCATGACTGTATATTCATGGACTAATATAGAACACCATCATGGTGGGGGGAACTGCCACCACCCCGGGACAACCGCTAGGAACGCCCACCACAGTGCAGCCTGGATCTGCAGCCACAGCAGTTACACAGAGGGTGGGGCCCCTTGGGGCCACTGGGACCCCTGTCACTCCAACAGCTATCACAGCTGTAAGAGAGAAGTACTAACCTTGAATGCTTTTGTCTTTGTAATCTTTCAAAGCAAACTATACAAATACTTTTATGCTGTTGTTCACATTTGTACTTTCAGCCTGATGGGTATATTTCAGAAAAAAAATGCCATCTTTTATGTATGCGCTTACAGGAGACACTGGAGAATGTGAAAAAGTGTAGAAACTTTCTGTCTACATTAATCAAGCTGGCATCCAGTGGAAAACAGTCCTCTGAGACTACAGCCAACGTCAAGGAGCTGGTGAAGAACCTGCTGGTAAACGTCTTACCTTTTCTCTCTGCATCACCAGCTCTGTGCTAAAACATGATCTCTCTATCCTCGTCTTCTTACCCTTTCTTGTCATCCTTCACTCTTTGTTCTTAACTTAATATATTTTGTTTGTTCTCATCCATCCTCTGTCTTTATTGCACAACAGGAAGCGAAGATAGAACCCGAAGACTTCACCAGTAGGTTATACCGAGAGCTCAACTCCTCACCACAGCCGTACCTTGTGCCTTTCCTGAAGGTGAGAGATCAGTGACACACCAGTAGATGTGCAGGTATAATGTTTGATGCTGTGTGTTATAGGCTGCGTCAACTCAGACCTTGTTGTCTTTACGACTCAGCTCCTAACCAGGCTTTACACTTCACACAGCATCATGTTTTATATCACTCAATAGCTTACTTTATAGTTGCTATTAAATAAATATAGGTTTACTATAATCCTGTTGCAAGCATTGAGGACTTCTAGCCCTCTTAACCACATAATCAGCTCTCTTCAATGTCAGAGATACAGTGCATTGACATGCTGATAGAGTGTAGCTTTACTTTTCATAAAATGACACAATTTCTTTGCCGTTGTAAACAACAGCTTTTAGTGAATTTAGCAAAGAAATGCACACAAAGACCTGTGTGTAACTGTGTGTAACTGTGTGTAACTGTGTGTAAGTGTGGTTTAGAAGCTCTTGAAACTAAAGTTGCAGAACCAGGACTTGTTTAAACAGTTACGATCAGAGAATTGACCTTTGACAGCAGTGTGGTATGAATGGGTTAAGCAATGGGTTTATTATCCTGCATCAAACACAGGCTTTGTGTGTTGAAATTATGTAATATCAGTATGCTCAATCAGTTTATGAAATCCCTCTGAGGTTCTAGTAGACAAGCAAAGATTTCAAATAAAGAAAGGACTTTTTATTATTATTTTTTTTTTTGGCTTAATGCTACTGCTTCCCCCTTCTCCTCTTTACAAATATGTCTTTTGATGACGATGATGATGTCCTCAGGAATCTCTCACTGTCACCTAACTTTCTTTATTAAGCGGAAGAGTTTAATATAAAAAAAGTATAATGTCTAAGATGAAAAACATGCTGCGATAGAACAGAATCACTTGAGGGTAATGTAGCAGTGAAGAAAGAAATATTTGATAGTACTGTCATGGCTGTCAGTTGATGTAGACATCACTTACAGTTTTCAGTAACACCCGTTTCTTTATACTGAGTTCACTTTTTCAAACCCGGTCAGACAGTACTCTGTGAGATCTGCTAATCTTACACCAAAATGCAACAATGCAACCAAAACACTTCAGATGTATCTTGGAAGGCCATAATTCCTAATGTTAAGGCACTCAAATACTGGCATATTGTCAATAAGAAAAAAATAATAACACAAATGGGCTTGTGCACGGGAGGTAGGGCGGGTCATCCACTTGTCAGAAGATGAGTGGTTTGATCCCTCGATCCTCCACGCTGCATGTTGAAGTGTCCTTGGGAAAGATACTGAACCCAGATTTGTGCCATTGGTATGTGAGTGACTGTGTTGTGTAAAAGCACCTTGAGCCGTCTGAAGACTAAAAAGGCGTTACATAAGTAAAGTACGTTCATCATTTACCAAATGTCCGTAATGTTTAATCATAAGACTGACATTTATATTCTCAAATAGAAATAAATAATCCACTGATACTACTTCCCTCAGTTTCCCTTGTGTTCTGCTCATAAACGGTGAGTTTGCAGGACTAGACTTTTTATTTCCCACTTTGATGTAGTAGCTCTCTGTTGGTCTGCACATCCATCCATCAGTGGTGAGCGCAGTTGATAATTCCTGCAGTTTGTAATCTGACACAGCAGATGAAAATACACACATGAAGTCACATTGTAAGCACTATGACAAATCCTGTAGACTATGGTAGCATATCTGCAACAATAAACTCTCCTAGAGCTAGTTATTGCTTTGGTAGAGATTTGGTTATTTTCTTGTGGGTGCAAGTAGTAGACAGACTAGTGTGTGAACATGTGCAAAACAGACTGTACAAATATACAGAGATTTGGTTGGTTGGTATTTTGAGTGAGAGAAGAGTTCATGGATTTGGAAAGATGTGGTCATTCAGTGCATTTAGTGTCAAAGCAATGAAAACTGATCCACAGACATCTGTTATGCTGAGGAGGGTTTTGTAAAACGTATGTCAGCATTGAGAAATGTGTTACCAATTCTCTGAAAACCAATTGCCTTACCGCATATCATTTTGTACATATAAACAATGTAAGAAATCATTTGCCATCACTACAGCATGCATTTTACATGCTGCTGCTTTTACTTTTTAAAAGCATATAACCAATAACCGGATCTTGCATGGACGGTACTGAACTGAACATATCGTCACTTTCTGCGTCCTCTGTCCTCCTACAGAGAAGTCTCCCAGCACTGCGTCAGATGACTCCAGACTCAGAGGCCTTCATCCACCAGAGCCTACTGCCTCAGACCAGCACTCCAGCAGCAGCAGCAGCAGCATCCTCCACGGCCCTCACCGCCGTGGTGCTGCGACCGCCTCTCTCCACTGCCGCCACTACGGCCACCAGCACTGCCGCGACCAAAACCACGGTTATCAGCCTCACTCAGACACCTCGCAGTAAACCTGGACTGGTAAGTTTGCTGCTAGTGGGATTTATTATCTGTATCTGAATTCAGGCGTCGACATGCTGAATCATCTAGAAGTTATTACTCCTGTTCTTGTCTGCGCTTTTATTCTGTTTCTCATTCTTTGTCTCCGGATGTGCACAGATAGTGCCCCAGCAACAGGGGACAATTGTGAGGCCACAGGTGACACTGGCACAGTCTCCCATGGTAACACTCAGAGGGCAATCTCATAGCCGCATTGTTGTGGGCCAGCCGCAGGTGGTCAAACAGCTTCAGACAGGTGTGTGTTCAGCAGTCACATACAACGCTTTGGTTTCTTTCCTACAGTGAACTGCATACGCTGTTC
Organism: Miichthys miiuy; assembly: GCA_036365135.1. NCBI lineage: Eukaryota > Metazoa > Chordata > Actinopteri > Sciaenidae > Miichthys > Miichthys miiuy. Next base: position 10,972,269 of record CM071606.1, on the reverse strand, counting down.
ATTGTTTGTCAGTAGGCACATGCAATGATGCTCCGATTGTTGTATTTTGCATGAATGCATCGGTTCCCTTTGAGTCTTTGGATGTGGTCTTCTACCCATTTTCGATGTGCATTATTGAAGAGCTGCCACTGTGTGGATATGGACTGTAATTGCACAATACTGAACATGTACAGAGATGCCAGCTTTGCTGCTAAAACATCAGAAGTTAGATGTACATCGTAGTGCATGTTTTAAATTGTACACCAACTGTCTGCTATCTATTTTTCTCAGTTAGTAGCAAAAATCTGACTTTGGCATTCTGTGTCTCTAAAAATTATTCCAGCTGTGAAGCCGACGTTGGCTCCTGGGGCCAAAGGAGTACAAGTTGTCAGTCAGACTCCTCTCACTGCTGCTCAGAAGATCAAGCTGAAGGAAGCAGGAGGGGGAACCTTCAGGTTAGTGACACGATCAGATAAATATCATCACTGGTCTTGGGAGATTTAAAGATCCTTAGTTTCAGTGTTTTACAATCTCAAAAGCATTTGTGATTGTACAGAATTGTTTGTATTATTTTATTTGATGTTGGAACCATGTCAGCAGTTAGCAAAGACATGAAAACTTACCATTTTCTCCATTAAACATTTCATTTTAAACAATATTTGCATTGATCTGAGCTGGAACAATTAAAGAAAGTGAATCTGCGATTATTTTGATAGTTTTCCAAGCAAACTATTCATTGATTAATCAAGAAAATAATTGTCTGATTAATTAATAATGTAAGTAATTGTTAGTTACAGCTTTTATGTTATGTTACTGATATCAGGGGGTTTGAGAAGAATGTGTTCCTGCATTACAGACTCAAGTTTCTATGGTAGTTAGCCACTTCAAATGTTACTGTCATTTACTTCTCTTACTTGCATGGTTCACTACATACATTATACATTATGTCATCCTGCTGTCATCTGTTTTGCGCGTGTGGATTCATTTTTGTGAACACGTCTCAACAGCAGCACGCTGTAGAAAACTACAAACCTCTGCATAATGGATGATTATAGCAGGTTCTTGTGGACCTCGCTTGTTTTCTTGTAATAGAGGTCACGCAGTGATTTGATAAAAATGCCAGTACTCAGACTGTTTATGAACAGTGTACTTTAAAAGTCTCTCATTTTGGCGTGTTGACTTTATTGTCCTGGTTTCTGTTCATATTTTGACACCCTTGTTTTGTTTAATGATAAATCGGTTAACACCGATACATTTCCTAATTAATGCAGTAATTATCTTAATTAACTTCCTCCATAAGCATAACTAGCTAGGGGTAATATATCATGGTAGTTACACCTTGTCTGACACGGTGTCAACAAAAACATCTCTGTATTTACAAAGATAGCATGCAGCTTTAATGTCACCTTGGGGCAAGGACAGCAGTAGATAGAATTTATTACAGGCCTGTTGTATCGGCTTGCATTAGACTGTACACGTGTAACTAATAGACTGGTTTATGATGTAAAACCAATGTGAGCATAAAATAGTGATTTGATTGAGCAGCTCGTTGATTTCTGTTCTGCCATGTGTAACGGATAGCATGATGACTGTTGATGAAGTTGCTGTTTCGTAGTTGCTCCATAGAATAAACCAAAAGTTCAACAAAAATACCTGTATTGTGTGTTTGGATATAAAAAGTAGAGTAACCATGCCATGTCCTCTCCTTACCAGAGGATTGTTGCTGCAGTCATTTTGTATTTTACAAACTGGAAGGTGGGGAAGAAGAGATTTAACCGTGCATCCTCTCAAAAGCTACATATTTAGTTATTTATCTACAAGAGATGGCAGCTTTACTAACTTCTTCTGTTTCATCCAGGGATGATGACGACATCAATGATGTGGCCTCCATGGCAGGAGTCAATCTGTCGGAAGAGAGCGCCCGTATCTTAGCAACCAACTCTGAGCTTGTTGGCGCAGTGACTCGTTCCTGTAAAGACGAGACCTTCCTCTCCACCTCTTTACTCACCCGCAGAGCTCTGGAGATCGGTGAGGCACATTAAGTGTAGAGAACATTTACAGCACGCTGCCGCTGTCTCACTCTAATAACACAGCATCTAAGTCCACACTTCTCCTGTTGTGACAGGTAAAAAGTTTGGTGTCAGCGAGTTGGGCACAGACGTGATCAACTACATTTCCCACGCTACGCAGCAGCGACTACAAAACCTGCTGGAAAAAGTTTCGCAAGTGGCGCAGCAGAAAAACATAACCTTTAAGGTGATAATTATGTACAGTCATTTGAGAGCTGTTAAGACACATCACAGTTCGCTCTGTTTTAATTCCTCCTGCTGAACCTTTGTGTCCTTATTTCACTCATCCTTCAGGAGGACGAGCGGTTTGAGCAGGCCGACGATGTGCGAACGCAGCTTAAATTCTTCGAGCAGTTGGATCAGATGGAAAAACAAAGGAAAGAAGAGCAGGAGAGAGAGATTCTCTTAAAGGCTGCCAAGGTAACAATATATAAATAATATACAGTATAAAGTCCTAATTACACAGACAAGGTGAGAGAGTGATCTGTGCTCAGCTCTATTAATGTAGATTTCCAAATATCCTATATCTTCTCGCTGATAGAATGAGTGAAATGATTGAATAAACTGAGCATATCCATTGTGAAATATTAAAGCATCCTCTTGCTTACCGCAGTCTCGGTCACGGCAAGAGGACCCAGAGCAGCTCAGACTGAAACAGAAGGCCAAAGAGGTAAGTTACATGCTACGATAAGTCACTATATGATTGCTTCTTTTTTTTTGTATTTGTCTGTGAGACTAATCTGTGTGTTATTGCTTGTATTCCAGATGCAGCAGCAGGAGCTGGCTCAAATCAGACAGAGAGAGGCCAATCTAACGGCACTGGCAGCAATCGGCCCGAGGAAAAAACGGAAAATGGACTCTCCCGTTAGGGGTGCAAGTGCAGAGGTGAGGAGTCACTTGGCACATAGGGGCGGGGGTCATGCTTATTTTGAATTATTTCATATGTGCTAAAAAAAGATATTAAAAGACTGAATGTCTTTCATGTGTTTGCTCTGTCCTGCACTTCAGGGCTCAGGGTCAGGCCCCTCTCAGCCTGGAGGCTCCAGTGGAGCAGGCTCCAGACAGTTTATGCGACAACGCATCACCAGAGTCAACCTCAGGGACCTGCTCTTCTGCCTGGAGAATGAAAGAGGGACCAGTCACTCACAGCTGCTCTATAAAGGCTTCCTCAAATAGCACTCGCATTAAAATGACTAGTTTCACACAGTGGCATTAAGGGAGCAGAGTTGACGGTCATCTCAGACCTCTTCTGCCGCTTCTTTCCACTGCTGAATGACGAGACGTCTGACTGTGGGCAAAAAAAAGAATTATCTTGAACACTGAAAGGACGTCCGCTTTTGAAAGCCTCTTCAAGCACAGGCCTATTAGAAATTTCAGCGAAGAGGTGGAGCACATATTTGGAATTCGGCCGTGATTTCAGTGTGCCTCTGAGCATGGCTTGCTCTTTAAGAGACCAGTTGAACCCAACCACACCTCATTCATGCACTGCCTCATGCTACACACACACACACATACAAAAAAAAAAATTGTCTTTAACTGAACTGAACACTTCAGATCTGAAAACCTTGTCAGGGTCATTTCACTTGCATCTGTGTTATAGCAGTGAATCTCTGTGAAGTGGTTCTATTCTAGATTAATGTGCAACATTCGGGTGTCACAGCCTGATTTTTACAAAACTGCAGTATTGATCATTTTCTTGACCATGTTGACGTAAAAATCCTCTGTTTATTTAAGTTCTTGACAGAGATTTAAATTGATCACACATTTATGCTATGTTTTATCACCGTTTAAATGCCTGTGGATTGTTTTACAGACTAATCTTAACTAGTCTTGTCATCTGCTGAGTTGCCTTCTTACCAGATAAAGCCATATAGATTAGAATTTGTTGATCAGCTTCAGTAACTTCATCTATCCAACCGTTCTCTCCAGATTTGTAGGATGTGCGCGTCTTTTGTTTGTCGTTGCTTAACAAAAATGTTTGTTTGTTTTTTTTTTTCATGTCATGCAGTTGGTATCTGAACTCCCTTCACAGAGAGAGTTTCTGCCGCAGTGGTTGAAAGTGAAATTTAACTTTTTATTCAGATTCTAGCGCTAAATATCCAGACGTAACATATATCTTACATTCTCAACGATGATTTCTAAGGCACTCCATACTTTCAGCAGTTGACAGTTTTCATTTGTTTTTAACCTTGTCTGCAGATTTTCAAAAGTTCCAAGAATAATGAAACATTTACATTATGAAAATAATGAAAATAACAACTTGGATTTGGCTTGAAAAATGTCACAAAGAAGGAGAACTTTCAAGTCATTTCCCTGCTTCTCATATAAGATTTATGTCTCTGGCTAAAATATCTTGGGGAAGGATGTTTACTGTGATTGATTGTCCTCTCAAGCACATTTGAAGTCTTTGCTTTTTGTATCTATTTTTTTTTTTTTTTTCAAAGAAAATAATGGACATATGTGGCTGCCTGATGATCATAAGTAGTATGGTGCATTTTGGAAACAAAGTTGTTGTTAATGTAAAGTATCCAGGGTCTGTAGCCCATGTGCTATAATGTGAATTTAGATGTGAGTTTTGAGAGCTGGATCCCAAAAAATTTATTGATTGCAGTCATTTAATTGATTCAAAACATTTTTCAATAAGTTGTATGTCCACATTTTTATATTTATGAATGATGGAGGTCATGTTAAGAAAACATGGGCATGAAATGCAGAGCGAGGACGGCACTTTGACAGATCAGTTTTTCTAAAACTATGAACATACCCACTTTATAACTTTTTATATTTTTAGTCCACATGCTAATTTTGATCTTTATACCTTTTGTCATTTTATGAAAGAATGTTTATCAGCAAATTTTATTAATGTACATACTTAGGATTCGCTATTTGTAGATTTATTAGTTGACGACTTGTAATTGGGCAAGTTTGTCTTATTTTTCATATATATATATATATATATATATATGTGAAGAATAAGACAAATGTATGATGCTTTCTTGCCAATATCTTGTAAATTTTGCACAGCCACCTGTTTATATGTAAATATCTGAATTAAAAAAAGTTTTTAATTGCTATTTTACAACGGATTGAGAGAGAATGATCTCTATTAAAAGAAAACAAAAAAACAACAACAATTATCTTGATTGTCTTAATTATTGTGGTATGTCTGGTCTTTCAGGTCTTCATAAAGTAGTTGGAGACCAAAAATATTTAGAAAGCACACAAGTCTCCAACTCCAACACAAATATTAGATAGATAGATGGATGGATAGATATGAGCTCAGTCATGACTACGAGGTGGCGGTTCATCACACAGAAATGGACACTATCATTTAGCAAAGCACCACGAAGATGTACAAAGAGCCTTGAGAAGCAAGAAGATGTTTGCTGTTGTGGTTGGTTAACACTTTTTTTTTTTGAGTTCTGTGTTTTCATTTTTTAAAATGCTTCTGTTAACTGGTCCCATCTGCTGCTTTTCACTTCTGTCATAGCCGACAGCTCAGTGGGAAATCTTTATCCACAGGATCTGTTAACTGATCTGTCCATGAATCAGTTTCACTAGCAGTAAATTAGTTACTCATTATGTCAGAAAGATACGACATATTCCTTTAGCGATTTTTCAGATTTGAAAACATTCCAATTTTCTAGTTTGCACTATAATAATTATCATTTTTTCAAGCTATTAGACTTGATAGACACACAGACAATTGTGATTTCTTTGTAAATAGGTAGGTAGGTAAAAATCCCAAATAGTTTTTGTTGGAACAAAACATCCTTTGTAGACACTGACTACATTTTAAAAATCCTATATTCTGAATATGTGCCTGCAGTGGTGGACTTCCCTGGTGCCTCCATGTTTGAATAAAATGCTGCAAAAAGTGCCTTAGGATGCCCTTAAAAGGGAGAAATCATGATGCAGTACTAAATCTGCTGCTATACATGCTTGGTTGCCTTCTGTGTGCCTCCAAGTTGTTAAATAGTTTATAGTTCCTTTAGTTTTTGTTTTTATTACAGAGGTGAAGTTATACTTTAAATCTGACTCACATAGTACAGCAACTTTAATCTTAACCAGGGTATGCATCACGGGCAGCACACCCCGTACAAACCTGAGGCTGCCACTTTGTGCCTGAATTAAATGAAATCCTTATTTTAAAAAGAGCCATCAAATGAAACTTGATAAATCTAAAAAAAAAAAAAATCATTCATCACCATCTTGATTGGTCTGATTAAAATGCTATTTTTTCTTTCTAAAATGATAATCTCTAACTGTGCTTTTGTGCGTGCTCTTACAAAATGTCCGTATCACATGAAATCCTGGAAATCCATGAAAATTATACCACAATCCAAAATGTCCTCCCAGAAAAAGAGAAATGTTGTGTTAAACAAGTCTATCAGGCATTTAGTGGCTGTACAGACTGCCAAAATGCAACCCTGCGTGCACACTTATTCCTCTAAAAACATCATTTTTAATATTCAGTACTTATTATGTTGATTCTTTTTCTTCCGTTTAACTGCAGAGGGAGAATGATGAGGACAAGTCCTCAAAATCTCATAATTAGGAGCCCATTACTGCTGGATAAGACAGTACACGGAAAAAAATTAATTTCCCTCTAACCTTGAAACATGATCAAAGGATGTTTTGTTCATAATAAATAAGATCTTAATCACTCTCCTCACTCCTCACTACCTCCTAACCAAGAAAAATACATAAAGATTATGGTGAATAAATAGGTGGGTAAACTATAGTCACTTTGTTTCCTCTTATTGATTGATGCAGCTGATCTAAAAACAGATGAGTAAACTCTCCTTTTAAAGAGGTGGATGAACTGAGTTTACTTGGGTTTATCCTTTGCTACACTTCTGCTCCAAACAAAGAAGAATATGGCAGTGGAAGTGTACAGACTGTGAAGTGTAATCTCCTATTTACTTAAGTGCGTATTCAGTCAAACAATTCCACACGTGCAACTGAACCCCATTCATTCAGCACTACGGAAGACTGGAGGAGAAGGCGATGTTATATCATGCAAACACGGAGAGGATTTAATGCAGACAATTTCTTTTTTTATTATTCTTATTCTTAGGATTTGATGAGGTACTCGTGATCTCCCTCACATTAATTCATTGTGATGATGTACCTTTTAGATTAGAGAGTAAAAAAAGAAGTCTGGAATCCAAATCGACCGAATGTGAAGGAGACTTATTATTGAGGAAAACATGAGAGAAATATCTGATTTTAAGAGAAGTGAACCACATCACTGTAAAGTTAAGCTTACTCCTGTAATGTACTGTGTATATATATATATTTAAGGTTTAAATGCGAGCCTCAAATCAAAAATCCCAAAACAAATATGTAAACTTGTGATGTGGTTGAGGTGTAAAATCTGCTTAATTAACGACAAGAACAAAGTGTTGTAGACTTGTGGGCCGTTGTTCTTCATTACTATTATACTTTACAGTATAAGCCAAAAATGTATCATCATCCACCGTACACTAAGTGCACTTTCATCACTGTAAATTCATTCTATGCCTCTTGACTTTATACCTCGATGATAAAACAGGCCTAAATCATCATCATGTTCACAAAAATGGCTGAGTCTCTCCTAGGCAGTAAAAATAATATTTATGAGTTCTGGGGTTGAGTGGATGAAGCTGTTCATGGTACAATAGTTACAAAATTCTGCTGTCATTATTCACTTGCTGGTGTGACATTTTATGGATATGGGATATTTTAAAGTGATCTACTGCACAGCGTGAAGGCCTTTTGAGCTCCTTGGTAATAATGTTACGCTGACATAAAGACTACAGCATACATCAAGTTCTTTGTAAAACTTTTTTTTTTACTTCAATCTCGGCTGTCCGCGTTGTTTTTGTTAGTGGTTTTTCAAGCAGATGTTAAAATCTCATCAGTCTATGATTCATCGTTACACGTGGCAGGTCTCTGGTCAGTGGAGCATCAGTGGAGATCTAGTGACGTACCTGAGGTGCACAAAAGAGCGGCTCCACAGGAGGGCACTGTTGCACCACCTTTGAGCAAACACGTCCAAGTCTGACAAGCCGCAGAGCATGAGAACATGTGTCATCTGTCATCATAGCTTGTAGAACTTGGGTGCATACATTGCATCTATTTTATCAACATATGTTGGAGCTTAAATAACTGAAAATGACTGAAGCCTACCAATTAAAACAGTTCTTTCTTTTTAAATGTGTTAATTTGTTACTTTTACACAAAGATGAGATGATTTTATGCAAACACTCACTTCCATAATTCTTCTGTGTGGAAGATCTGCACAAAACACACACGCACACAGATGGACACCTCCATTAAGGATCACACCAAAGCACTTTCTCGTATTCCTTCAGAGTCGGTGGATTTGAGGCTCAGAAAATTGTTTGTTCTGTTCCCTCTGCAGACAAGGTATCTCGTGCCTTTAGTTGCCGTTGTCTTGATATCCAGGCATAGACAGACTGTTAAGTCTTCTCCAATATGAGTTGTCAGGCTGTATTTGCTTATGTTACTCTGGGACACCAAACTCAATTCCACTGTCTTGTTTGATTTTGCATAATGAGAGGCTGCTTGCTGCTCACAGGATAATGTCTTTGAGTGACAGCTATGAAGATGAGTGAATATATTTCACACATTTTGATATTTTCTCGAAGTGCAATATACACTCTTGAAACGTGCTGAAGGAAACTCCACTGGGCCCTGATCTCACTTACGTAGTCTTGAATGTGGTTTAAATATAGCTCACACCTGTCTCTGCTGATTAGAAATGAATTTCATAACTTTTCTGGGAAGTTTCCACTTTAAAGCATAAATTATTGCTTGTGACCAGGAATGAAGTGAACCATACTCTTCTACTGTGAAAAGATAAAAAGCCAATAAAATGGATTTGACCTGTTTATCACGCGAAAATGTTTGCTAATCATTCAATATTGACAGCTCAAGTTAATTAAAATTCTCTGTCAGGACTTAGAAATATGTGATGATGCAAAGTGCAGCACAGCTGAAAGTGAAATACCAGAGGCATTTATCATTATTAATGTAGAACTTGATTTTAAAAATCTCAACAACATCAAATATTTGCAAGAAGCCATCACTCAAAACAATCATCTGCTTCTAACTGACTTCATCAGGGATATGCATGTGTAGTTTGATTAGATTTAATTAACATTGGTGTTAAAACAAGTGTAAACGTATCGTGGCATGACTCATATTTGTTTGAAGCCTCGAGTTTAGGCTTTATGGCTGTGACCACCTTGTTTTTTTGGGGGGTTTTTTTGGAGCCAGAGTTGGCAAGTTGACCTGCGCTTGGTTTTGACTCTGTTTTCCATGGTCACAAACGTTCTCATATTACAGCTAAACGGTACGCTAAATATGTTTATGAAAACATTTGAGGAGAGAAAGGCACCGCAGTAACACAATCAGCACTGCCTAGTTTTACAGTTTGACCTGAGCCTTGTGAGCCTGGTGTGTTGCCAGTTGGACTATTTTACTCTAAAGGGGCCCATAATTTATGAAATGAACCTCATGCTGTATGGAAGAAGACTTGAATCTAGAGACTGAGACCATAAACTCATGAGGAAATTGTTTTCTGAGGTAGATAAATCAATGGGCAAAGTAGGGTCATTTGCAGTCAATGTAGCTGCCCTCTGCTGACTATTAGAAGGAATGCAAGTTTAAGACACACAGACTCTGAAGCTATGACCACTATTTATGTCTATACACTGTCAATGTATCAACGTGACAACAACTCAACTGCCAGATTAAGATTATTTCATAGTTAAACACTGATCTGTGTGTAGAAGTGCCTGACATAAACGTTTCTCATTCTACCACTTCAAACCAGAAGAAACAGACAAAACACAAAACTTAATTATTCATTAATTCTGCAGATATAAACCGAAGTATTGGACAAATCAAAATTTTGACCCAAAGATGGCAGTGGATAAGAAGTCAGTACAGTTTCATAGTTCAGTACAGAGAGAGACATGTATGGATGTATGTATCAGGTTTTATGGCAATCAACTTAATTGTTGTGAGATATTTAATTTAAAATCATTGATGTGAACCTGCTGATGGCTCGAGAGGAAATGGCCTGGGATCATGAAAGTAATTAGGACAAATCCTCTGGGGACCATGAACATCAGTGTACAATTTCACGGTAATCGATATAATAATCGATAAGATGTTTTAGTCTCTGGACCGAAGTAATGGACAGACAACAAACCAAATATCAGACCGTGGCTCATGGCTGAAGACAATCTCTCATGTGAAATAATAAGTGTTGTTCATAAAGAAACGTGGCGCTTATTTAACAATTCTGTAAAAGAAAAATAATAATAAACCAAATAGTTTTGGTGTTATCAGCAAGCCTTTTTTTCTATCAGACCACATCATCATCATGAACAGGGTTTATAGGCAATGCTTTCATTACTTCCCCCGTGTGCTCTGCTCAGTGTATTTACAGAACATAACACACAATAATACACCAAACCCAAGTCCTCTATTAAATGTAGTTTGCTTCGCCTTGTTAAACTGTTGGTTGTCAACTTTACCGTGGTAATCTGAACAGATGGATAAATATCCCCAACAGCAACAGTCCAGATAAAAAAACATGCTTACCTGTTCTGCTGAAACTCTTTTGGTCCAGTGCCAGTGTTTGTTTTTGTCTCTGACATTTCTCTGTTGGAGGATTTCAGGAGGCATACTGGAGGTTTTGGCCTTACAACTGTCAGACGCTCTGTATTTTGAACTCTGCTCCCATCACTTGGAAAGATTATTGTGGATGAGACGTGACGGTTAGGAGGTGTGGATGGAGCTCCAGCTGAAGTAGAGGAATGGCCTGTAAATAAAACATTACGCTTAAAACAAAAGTCTTTCAAAGCTATATTACTGTAAAACTTCAGTCTGAGCCTTCTCTAAGGTGAAAATTACAATCACAAAGAATAAATTCAAGTTTATTTGTAGCCTTGCAATGAGTTTTATCCACTGATAGAGTATTAAATTGAGCAGAAAGTAAAGACAGTCCAGCAGTGGCTTTCAGATTGAATTTAGACACTGAATCCTTTAAAATGAACAGATAGATGTCAGAGTTGTGTATTATCTCACTGAATCTGAAATGCCAGTTTGATTTCCAAGTTAATGAATCCGTAGGAAGAAAAAGTCTGTCTTGATGCCCCGTGGCTGTCAGCTCTCAAAGGTTTGGTTTAGGATTATAATGAGAAACATTTAAGCTTTTAAATACTTGCACATTTTTGCTACCTTTCACCCAGCAGTACACTGTGTCTGTCTGTGTGTGTGTGTGTGTGTGTGTGTGTGTGTGTGTGTGTGTGCGTGTGTTTGTGAGGGAGACTGTGAGAGAACAATGTGCTTGTAGGAGGTACATTTATTTTTAAGTTTTTCCTGCAATCTCCAAGTTTTCTTGGGAAACAGAAAGAAAAGCAAAAAGGTGAAATACCGACAGCCATAATTATCAGTTGTAATTAGTGGCGTATGTACGTATGTTTAATGCATAAAATTACATTCAACACATTTGAACAAATCATTGTTAATTGCCTAAAGCACTACAATAATAGAACAAAAGAACACAGCCATTACAGTTTTCTTACTTGTTTGGGGTTTTGTAGGTCATGCTACCTCAGGTTGAAAACAATTGGTTATTTCTACAAATGATTGACTGGTTGGAGTGGTTTTACTGGCTCATAAATGCTGGACTGACAATTGCACAGTCACTTGGCAGCTATGCAAGAGGCAGGTTCCTAAATCAAATTTTTCTCTAAAAGGTCAGGGTAAACCCATGCTGTAGAGGAAACTTCATGGCATTAAATCAATCAGGAGCTAGGCAAACCTCTCATCGCTAACAATAACATTACAATTCTGAGTGATCACCATCATCCCATAATGCAGGCAGGCATGGCGTTCCAGTGGTTTCTCCAACATGTCAGTGGTGTTGGACTTATGATGCCGCAAACTCACAGGCCTGGTCACAGACGATCATTTATAAAGGAATACATGAGACAGCATTTTATACCCGCCATCATAAAGACAAAGAGACCAATGGTGACTCAAAATAATTACCGTATGTTGGCAGTAATTACAACTGACTTTGTCCTTACAAGAAACATCCTGTATCATCACAAACAAGTGTTCCCGCTGGTGTTTCTCTGTCTCTATATGTTGGATATGGATTTTCACTTACTCAGCTCACTCTGGAAGTAAAGGGACAGGAGAGAGGAGGTCCCTCAGGGCCAAGAAACAACCTCCGCCCGCATCCTCTGCGCATAATTGAACAAATTAGCTATGAGCAGCTGTTAGCTGTTAAAATGACCCACTTTCATTTTATCGCCATGGACAAGAGGTCTGATAGCATCTGCATGCTACAGCTGTCAGCCATTCTGATTAGCTTGGCCATTCCTGCTTTCAATATATCATGACAAACATAATTACCTCAACATCTCTTTTTATGGAAACTACAAATCGCCAGGCGCACAGAGCATGCCAAGTGTCCATCAATTACAGTCATGGTCTGCTGGTAGCCCTTCCACTTGGCTGCTTGGACTTTTGTCAAACGATTTTTCTTTAAGAAAAAAGAAGGTCTTTAATGTTACTGTAAATGGAAGCCTAATGCTGTTTTACTTTTTAAAAATTAAGATTATGGAGAGCGAATATTGTAGAAGAACATGAACCTTATGCCCGGACCTCTCAGCCTCCCTGCTAGTTCTCGGAAATCTTTCAACTCTTTTATTGTCCTTTTACTAATCAAGCAGAGTGAGTTCAAGAATAGAGACTTTGGCAATAATGACCATTCATAAAGTGCTGGCATTCATATGTTAAGTGGCTGTAAAAGAATAGATAGAATTGTAAGTGAATAGGTTAAGTGCCTTAAAGTGGCTTTACAGAGCTGCCCAGGTGAGAGATTTTAAACTTAAGTGCAGCATGAGGGTAAAGTTTGTCCATCCATTATCTGAAATCTGAATACGAAGTAAAAGAAATAAAGAACTTTCAAGACTCCTGCTGAGGTCATGGTTAACCTTAAATTCTAGTTGCCATTAAAAACATTCAGAATGTGTCATTTTAAAGGAAATCATATGTCATTAAACATCACATTAAAGCTGCAATAATGAATATTGTTACGTTAGAAATGGATCCAATTAAAGATGTTAAAAATAAGCACAAAAGTTTTGTTCTGAAAACTACTTTTTAACCGTCGATGTTTAATGAATTATCAGTAGCAGGCAGTCAATTGAAAGAGAAAATGTAGAAAAGATTTACTTTCAACAAAGCCATTTCTCTTATAAATGATGAACGGGAATGAATGGATCAACGGCAATTTGTTTTCCAGACAAATATACAGATTTTGTTTTAAAAAGCAAAAGATAAAAATGTGTTTGAAACTGAGTAGGACACGTGAAATTAGTTTGCATTTCTCACAACAAACAGCCAGACGAGGGTTTTATCTGTCTCCGTGTGGTTTCAGTTTCTCCAATTCTTCAGTCCCTAAATTACACTCATCTCCTGACAAATTTGCTTGTGGCTGGGGAAATCCCCCAACCCTCCCCAAAAAAATGTCAAAACTAGATCATGACCTAATGGTACGCTCCATCTCTCGCCCACCCTATTGGTTAACATGGCCGCCGAAAGGAAGCAGGGAAAACTCTGGGTTGCTTCTGCCTTCTGTGTGTCCCTGGTGCAACTGCAAACTTGCAGATGAAATTGGCTGCTTTAAAAACGTATTTACAGTAATGTGAGTAATTACCACCACAACTTTATGCTTATTGTTTTGGTTTTATGGCTCACAACTTTACTTTTTTGGTTGGACCCGTGCTGTTTCTATCATTACTGAGAGAGCTTTAATAAACTTACTGTACACTACCTGTCCAGCACTAAACTGCAGACATATTTAGGTAGTAGGTGGTGAAGAAAGTGGAGCATCTAGCTGTCAGCTCTATCTTCATCAAGAGTTGGTAGAGAACAAAGTAGAGCTTTAAAATTTGAGTGAACATTGGATTTAAGTTTGTTAGGTAGCCAGAAACATGCTAATGTTACAATGTGTCATCTGGTCTTCTGATTGGAAGGTCAGCGATTAGATCTAGTCTGCCTGTCAAAGTTTCCTCATCCAAGATACTGAACCCCAAATTGCTCCTGAAGACAGTACGGTGAAAGTTGGCACTTTGCAGCGTGTGAAGCGATGAATGTGACATGTAGTGTACAGCACTCAGTGGTTGAAGACATTAAAATGTTGTTTTCCAATCCAGGTTCCTAAGTTATCAATGATCCTTTGTGTACTTTTTCCTCTCACGTTGATCTCTGGAAATGTTCTTAAAAAGAATAATGCTGATTGGGTTGCATTTATGTAGCACTTTTATCCAAAGTGCTTTACAATTTGCTTCTCATTCACTCATCAGTGGCAGAAAGCTGCCAAGCTACCAAGTGAGAAAATACATCTTCACACCATGAAAGAATTACCTGAGAAGAAATAATGAATAGAAAGAGCATGTGTAATTTTTTGCCCAAATGGAGGACAAACGAGTTATGTTAATTGTCTACCGGTGACACATGGATGTAGAGTAAATCATTATCCATCTATTCTGCATCAAGCCTGAGTCATTGCTACAATTTCTTTTAGTTTACTAATTGCCTAAAGAAGCTGACACAAAACTCTGACACAAAACTCACATCTCAACCTGCATGTGTCTTTTTATGGTTGTTAAAAAATAAAAAGGTTTCGACTCCAAATGACAACATGTCAGTGATTTGTACTTTCAAATACATAAGCGCCAACTTTATTCCAGCTGCATGTGTTATATTTTGACTCATCGCTTGATCTAATGCTTGTATCATTACGCTTTCCTCGGTGCTGGGGAAAGTTTGCAATAAATGAGGACATGAGGAACATCTTTTGAAAGAAATGCACCGCGGCCAGCTTCACCCCTTGAAATATTGCACATTATTCTGTGAGCCAAATGATGTCTCATCTTAGAGGCACCTCAAATCATCCTCCTCCTTGATTATGTGGTCACACAGTGCACCAATCAACAGCTGACCTTTTACTGCAGGAACGGTCATAAACACAGCAAGGGGGAATGTGGGTTTGATCTGTACATCTTCAGCTTGTCAGACAGAAAAGCGGTGAAAACAGAGAGGAGGGGTTATCTACAAACTCTCATTTGTGTGGAATAGAGATTTGGAAGAGATATCTTTTGGACAAAATGCTGTAAAAACTTGGAAACTTCCAGTCTTAGAGGCTGTGGTGATTACACAAACCATCATGAAATTTAGTTAAGAGCTCAGTAGTAACATAAAACAAGCCAAAGGAAGATAGAGACTCAATTAGTTAAGTCCCCCATAAGGGAGACTGTAAACTCTTGAGGCCCTATCTTGTGTGAAAATGAAGAAAATGGAAGATTTGGAACCGAGCAAGAGTACAGAGGGGATTTGAATGTAAGACATTTCACACCCAGCAAAACAATAAGAACATTTTTTTTTTTCTGTCAGGGGTTTTCGCAGCCTGCCTACAATTCCCAATACTGTATCTTCAGATTAATATTTTAGATTTTAGTCATGAAAGCAAAACGTTTGTCGCACAAACATCTCATAAATCAAACATGTCAGAGAGAGAATAAAATGGGAAATAAATCTCTTGGATGTCAATTGTTGTGTGCATTAAAAAAAAAATCTGAAGATTCCATCAGAATCATCAAAAATCTGACATTCATGCTCGTTAATAAAGTTGTATGTGTTGATGCAACACTTCTGAGTTCTGCGTCTGCTTTCTAAACTAAAGCACGCATGCTGCAGAGAAAGTGTCAAAGCAATAGCTAAAACAGTAGCTCCATCTTGAAGCTCTGTGTAGGTAAGTACCGACAGATGGTCGGATCATGTTGACAGTGCGTGTGTATGTGAATGATAGATAGCTACTCACTGAATAGCTGTGGAGCGTAATATGATTTGGATGTAAGAATGGAATCTAAATCTGATTTCAGGCAGTACTATGGGCCCAGAGCTTCACTCCTTTATCTCTGTCCCTCGCCAGGCATAATGTGGTCAGCTGCAGCTGTTCTCTCTTGGGTGTGGTCTCACTGACCCGGGAGGAAACATTATCGCTTCCAATCTCAGCTTTTAGATGGCGTGATGCCTCTTTGAAATGACTCCCATCACATCTAACACTCATGCTACCTGCCACCGCCATCCAGACTGCGGTTCTTAAAAGATCTCCGTATGAATCGAATATCTTTTGTTGATGCGGTGACCGGTGGAGAGGCCGGCGTAAAGTTTCAGAATTGTTTCCCTGCTGGGTTTTGTGGTTCTCTTGACTGTTTGAACCCTCTCTCGTTTCTCTTGAGAGTCCACTCCTCCCCTACAGCGCAGTTAGTCTCTGAAAGGATTAGATGGGGAGTTCACAGCAGGGGCATCAGGCAATCTGCATACAATAGTCCACCATGGCTGTGAATAAATCAGCATTGATGTAAGACAATAAAGCCAATGCAGTATGGCTATTTGTTTATTCTTATTACACAGAGCAGCGCACTTTGGATCACTCAGAGTAAATGCATTATTTGGAGAGGATTCAGGACACAGACCGCCCCTGACATCTCTATTTCACTCTATGTGTGCTATGTCTGGGTCCAGAGGCGCTTCAGCAGTCCACTAAAGCAGCCATTAGATAGATATCCAATCAGACTTGGGCCATTCTCTCCTTCCCGTATCCTCTTCTGTCCCCTCACATCCTCCGGCCATCAAAGAGGAAATGAAAGTCACTGATGGAGAATATGAAGAAATAGTATGGATAGATGGATGACTGGTCTGACTGAGCTCCCTCGGGGAAGATATATATATCCATACCCGGCTATATGCTAACTTTAATTCACATACACACAAAGTGCACACATGTGATGCTCTTGATAGCTTATTCACAACTGAAGTGCAGTTATTGAAACTTTTAATGGAGGAAACGTTTCAGCAATGCTTCTAATGTGTTTGTCAGTTCTGATATTGAATCTTCCCATAGACAGGATTGCCCCAGTCTAAAAGTTAATATTGAATTATGCATTTTGTTGTGTATTGATTAGGAATTTGTCTGTTCAGTTCAGAGCAATTTCAGACACCTGGTTAGCCCAATTATTTAACCAAAGCCTTGAGTTAGAAATGTCAAGGAAACAATGATTGTTAGCGCATTATTTCTCTTGTGGAACAGCATCGATAGTATCAGTCATCTTGTCTGATTCAGCTGATGAATTCATCACCATGAAGTACAAATTTTGAATTAGCAACTCTGACAGATGTGTACTCGCTGAGGCGATGTGCATTAACATGCCCACTGAGAAAATGTTTTTTTATGTCATGTGTGTCTCTTCAAGAATAATTCATGCTTAAAACATGAATATCCATTGCCATCTAGCCAACCATTTTCCACCACAACAACTTATCCTTATCAGGGGCTGGAGCCAATTCTAATTAGCATTGGGCAAGAGGAGGGGTACACTCTGGACAAGTTGCCAATTCTTAGCAGAGCTGACACATATAGACAAACAACATCGAGACATAGAGACCGTGGGAGGAAGCTGGAGTATCTGGAGAGAACCAACGCTGACACGGAAAGGACATGCTAACTCTACAAAGGATAATCCTTCTGAGGCAACAGTGCTAACCACTACACCACTGTGCCACCCCTTTACATAAAACATTACTTAGAAATACAAAATGTTGGATTCCTAAATAAATTAAATAGTTCTTAGTCGCTGTAGTTTCTCCTCACTGTACTGGCTGTTACTTGTAAACATTGTTAGTGAACTACATGTACTGTATTTTGTGGTAACTTGCTGCTAGTTATAATAGTGATTCAAATTAATTACTTTGTCATTTTTTTTGTTTGTAATTTCGTATCACATGTGCACTGTAGTTTTAAAAACAGTCTGAATTACTTTTTCAAAGCAGTTTTAGTTAACCAAACTAGATTCCTCCAAGAGTACCAAGTGAACCCAAATGCAGACGTGATGCGGGCAGAAGAACACAAAATAAGAAAAGAAAAACAAACGAAATACAACCATCGTCACACAGGTGAAACTAATCAGGGTGGAACAGACGATTAAAAGTGGCTGGAAACTTAACAAGCGCAGGAAGTAAAGTTACAGACATGAGGAGAGGGGAGAATTACAAAATAAAACACTAAACAAGAAACCAAAAACCAGGACAGAGAGTAGCTTTACAATTCAACTTCTTCTAGAAATTGATAGCTTGCAAATCTATGCTTTCAAAGCAGCTCCCCAACACTACTTGTATCTAAGTGTTCGTACGTTGCGGTAACACCATCATCACTCAAGCAAAACATCCTAGTGCTTCTTCCTCCATTGCAGATACCATGACAACTACTTTTTCTGTCTGAATTTGATTGATCATCTTGCTGCATAAAAATATCCTGTGATGAGAAAAAAAAATCATCTTGGAACTGCAAAGTCAGTCAATCCTTCAAGGAGATAATTTTGAGGATGATTGATTGGTTTGAGACAAAAAATAAATAAATAAATAAATCATACTTCTGCAAAACAAATTTCAATTCAGACCATGCTGTTTATGATTTTCTTTTCAATGTTTCATAAGTTTGAACTTTTATTACTCCAAACATGCTGAGTAGCTCTAGCTTTAGTCAGACAGCTCTCCTGTATCATTTGGTCACAAGTCAATAATTTTTTGGAGCCACTACTTTAATATATGGAGTTTTTATAAGCACCACACATGTGTTTTAGGAGGATAAGTGAGTTGACAGACAGATTAAGGCATTAATTACCACAGTTAATGATGTCATTAGCATAACTTATTAATTTTAACATATCATCGTGGTTGTTGGGGAATATTGACATTTGAAATTATTCTCAACTCTGCATCCATAAAGCAAAACAAAAAACTTTAAGAGCGAGGTTGGTTTAAACAATGCAGTTATATAGTCATCGATAAAAGAAGAAAGGAGAAAAGGCAGTCAGTGTAGGCAGAAAAGATGAGTCAGAGCGGTTTGAGGAGATGTTTTCTGAACCCTGGCAGGATCCGTGCTCTCTTAGACTCATCAGTGCAAATTTGATACTCTGTTGCGTTTATTAAATCAAAAACATTTCAACGTAATACACATTCACATCTCAGGAATGAATTAGATTTTCTTCAGTATTTGTTGTGCCTGTCTGCTAAACAAGGACACATAAATGAATTCAGATTGCTATTGGCCACGTAGTCTTTGGAAAAGGCAGCCTTTTTACTAAAATAGAAAGATTAATTGGTGCTTTCACGGAGTCTGGAGTTTGGTAAACGTTGACCTGTTCATTCAGCAGACATAAAATAAGCTTTTTACAAAATGTAGTTACTGGTGATGTCAATGACATTAACGTCATGCTGATGCTCTGGTCAAGTATATAAAGGGAGAAAATTTTTTTATCTCTCCCACACTCACATTATATGATGATATCACCTCTCCTGACAACAGTCACTATTTCTTGCGTGTTTATATGTGCTTTGTCTGGGTCTGTCTAATCAGAGTCTCAGCACCGCAGACAAAATAAAATCCAACCAGACGGAGATTTCATTCGTGATGATATTTTGTGTGTTTAATGATAGAGAGCCAGGCTTCTGTGCGGTGTCACATCAAGTGCAAGAGAGAAGCTGTTCTTTAGTCATTGTTGTTTTTGTCAGTTAAAGTGGAAGTTTTTTTGGGGACTTATCATTATGAAGCAAGTGTTGAGTACAGTCTAATGGCTGCAGAATAATGACACTAGTCGCTTTTAGATTGCTTCCCTACAAGCCTCATTTTCACTACACGCAATTACGCAATTCTTGTAGGACACCAATTTGTTCCAAGAAGATAAAGGCCTGATTTAGAAGACTGTGGACAAAACGAATGAACAAATTAGTGCTTTTTCTCTAAATGTTTTCTTTTAACGTCCACTCCGATGCCTGCGCATGCTGTAGTTACTTGTTTGTATAATATTACTCAAACTAAATAGCCTCTGTTTTTCCTGCCCACCTTGGAAATGCTAGCAGAAACATTTTCATTTTGAAGGAATAGTTTAACATTTGGGGAAATATGAATATTCACTATCTTTCTTGAATGGATACTACTCTTATATATATATATCTTTCTGTTAAATATGAAGCTACAACCAGGCGACTGTTGACTTAGCGTCTGGGGAAACAGCTACAAACAAAGTTTGTTGAAGAAGTGTCTATTTTTGACAAAAGCTGCGACTAGCTGCACAGAGCGGATCGATCTGGCCATCAGACAGAGAAACGGCGTAGAGAATTCAGCCAATTTTCTGAATGACACATCCTGTGCAAACATTTGGTCATAAAAACAGACATAAATTTCACTACAGACCGTTCTTACCCATGGGAGAAGCACAAAAACCAACAACAACAACAACAAAAAAAGATTAAATCTGAGAAAGTCAACAAAATGAAACAGCAGGGGTTGTGTTTTGTAGCCACAATAACAGACCTTTTTCACAGCAGTCATTTTGACATGAAATAGTGGGGTCAACACAGGTGTTTCCAGTGTTACTAATTAAGGTTCAGTTCCATTTAGTTAGTAGCAGAGCTGAGAGCAGAGACTTTCCAGTGAGCCAACACGCACCACAGCAGCACTCTGACTCAGTTTGACCTGAATGGAATGGGACCTTAATTAGTATCGTCAAAATGACTGCTGTGAAAAAGGGTCTATTTGTCCAACATAGAGGTCTTGTTACCTTTAAACACAGCCATGATAGCTCTCCCAAGTTTTTTTTTGCTAAGCTAACCATCTACTGGATATAACTTAATTTGTTGTAAATACATGAAAGTCTCATCTAACACTCCAGACCAGAAAGCAAATAAGCAAATAAACAAATAAATATTTCCCAACATGTCAAACTACTTTAATATTTAATCTAATTTAAGAGACAAGATGTCCTTGTCTGACGAATATTAACCTCTTATCCACATAATGTGCAGGAAAAATGGTGACCTGCAAAAATAAATAAGAAAAACAAGTTAGAGCGCGGATTGCTGTAAACCACCCACAATCGACACAGGATTGAAATTCAGCATGGGGCAATTCTGATGATCGCGTGACTGTTACCTGAATTAATCCATCCTGACTTATCCTGTCAACCCTTGAGTCGGGCTGGTGGGGGGGGTAGGATTGGGTTTACCTTCGGTTTTTCTTGTAGTTTGAGGGATGCATTTGTGTGTTCATGTGTGAGCAGTGTGTAACAGCGGGGCTTATTCTGTCTGTGTGTGCATTGACGTGCTCTGACAGGTCAATCAATGAGCAGAAGATGCAGTCTGCTGTTGGTTCATTGACCTGCTGTGCTAAAGAGAACAAGTAAGGGTCATCTCATCCTGCTCCTCATGCTGCCTTGACTGCCTGCACTGATTGCTAACTAATTTCCTTTTCTAACTTCAGATTTATCTGTTTTTATCTCGGCAATCACTGAATTGAGATTTAAAATGAAGCTGAAATGTCACTAATGAAGTTTTACTGTTGACAAGCAGTGTGTGATAATTCACTTCAAGATGCAGTGCTAGTGATATCTTGTCAAAGGAGGTGGTGGTTTTAGTCCACGAACTACAAATGATGTAATGTCACATTGGGTAATTTGTTGCCTGTATCTTTTTTATTTTGTTTTGTTGTCAATACTACATTCTCATCTCCAGGCAGGAACTCTTTTGAAAACTACTTTTGAGAACTTTGGTGAAGAAAGTTCTGACATTTGAGGTTTTACCCTGACACCAATTATTTCTTACTGTTAAAAGGAATTGTAATAACTGAGCAGTTTAACCAAAGCACTTTTTAAAGAAAAGCATTTATGCATTTTAAAAGTCAAGTGTGAAAGATTTAAGGGACACAGTTTATAAAATATGGCAGAAATGCAACATAAAATGCACAGAAAAGAAGAAATATGTTGTTGTTACCTTACAGTGGAAGGAAGCAGCTCGTCATCAAGCTCTGCAGTGGCCTGATAACGAGCCACTCATTTGAATCAGGTGTGGTGGAGGAGGAAACATCTAAAACATGCAGGGCAGTGGTCCCCCGAGGACCAGCATTGAGAAACACTGCTCTATGTGTTTCTGTGTCTGACTTCCGCCAGCTTGATCTGCTCTGTGCTGACTGACACGGTTGCTTGCAGCGTCCGTCATAACAAGAAAAGCTGCATAGCTTTGACAGCCACATACAATGCGGACACAGACACATGGGTCCTCTGCCATGGAGGCCGCCATGTTGCACCACTATGTTTCTACAGTAGCCTAGAATGGACTACTACTACTTTCACTGTAGTTTCTTTAGTTTGGGGAACTGACACTGCTAGATTTCACTAATTAATTTATTGTCTGTGGTACGTGAGCCCATTTCACAGTTTCAGACATACAGTAAGCTTTATCAGTGTGCCCACATTTATTTCCTGTTGCAGTGTTTGCTGTTTCTTAGCAACACAAATCCAATGAGAGAAAGTTACCAAAGTAAGATGAAGAAAGACATTTTCAAGTGAAACAGGACAAAGTCATCATTTTGTCTTATATAGCTGCATGGCTAGATTTCCATGGTGACAACACAAAAGTGGAATTGATGGTCATTAGAGTAAGAAAAAAGAAGTGGAGGAATAAAAAGAAACAAAATGCATGTTTGTATTTTTATTCTTGATCTTTATTCTTGTTCTGTTGCTGCATTTCATCTGCTTCAGCTGAGAAAGACTTCATTATTCCACCTTGGAAGACGGCCCTGTCAGGCACAGTTGACAAATGAACAGCCTTAATTATGTTGATCATTTGAGCTTATGTTTGTTCATGGCTGGCACTGAAACCAATTTGAAATCTGAATCTCAATCATCTGCATATTAAACCAGTGCAAACCGAGGCACATCATAATTTCAAAATCTTTTGATTCTAACGTTGTAGAAATGTTTCTGAAATATATTATAAAAGTTAAAAAATGGCAGTGTGTTTGTCTGCATTTGTTAGAAATTCATGCAGTTTCTTCATCTCTTTCTCCTGAGAAGAAACCGTTTGGAGCTCAGCTGATGTGTTCTTAAAGTATAATCCAGTTAGCATGCAGTTTGTGTGTTTACTTTATGAAGTGTAGGACTCAGTGCCTTCCATCCAGTTATACTCTATATAGTGTAAGGTTAGGGTGAGATTCAGAAAAGACTCAAAATACTCTAAACGTGCGTTTATAAAGTATTACAACTTATTAATAAATGATGCCTCATCAAAATAAACTATGGGTGTAATAATACAGAAATGTTAAGCTAAATTTAAAATAGTGCAAAGTTTCCTGAGTGACAGA
The DNA here is from genome assembly GCA_036365135.1 of Miichthys miiuy. NCBI lineage: Eukaryota > Metazoa > Chordata > Actinopteri > Sciaenidae > Miichthys > Miichthys miiuy. Next base: position 10,948,923 of record CM071606.1, on the reverse strand, counting down.
GACAATTTCTGGTCAAAATAACCACATTAGCACTTTTAAAATAACACGAGTGTGAGGAAATGCATTGCTTGCAGAAAATCAGTGGGTGAGAAGGAAAAGACAGGAGGCAGTGCTCTTATAAGGAGGGGAAATTTTATTTATAACACATGATGCTGACAGGGAGTCTCCAGCTCAGCGTCTATATTACAAGGTTGATCTGCAAGGCTGCGCATTTACTGTACGGGATTTGGAAACCAAGATTGCAGTGGCACTATAAACACACGCTCGAAACAACAGATTCTTTCCCTTTTTTTTCTTTTTTTCTTCGTTTTCTTACAAAATGGTACAAACAACAATACAAAATATTTGTGCTGTTGACAATTTACAAAAAAAGTCTTTTGACTCGATAACTGTGCAATTATTTTTTCAGCTTTTTTTTCTCTCCTCCGTTTGAAACTATGTGAGTATGGTACACCAGAATCCCCTTCTGGACTGCAACCTCGATCATGCGGGCTGCGACACATTTTAAAATGTTGTATGGTTACTGTAATAGAACTCATCTGTCCATTATAAAAAGACACATGCAAAAAGCTCCAATTGTACAGTTACAGATTGCCTAACTTGGTCTGTTTAGCTTCAAGCAAATACTACATTATGTACACTTGGACTTGAGCAGTATAGGGTGAACTCATGTGAAACACTGCTGCCTGTCTGTCTTTGTAGTCCTGGCCATAGAAGAGCAAAAAAAAAAAACTGGCTTCTGCTGGAGCCTCCCGTCATGTGTGTGTCCATGTTCAGGCAGTGTCCACGAATGAGACCAAGTGTCCTTTAACTAACACCAGTCAGAGAGGCAGAAGAGCCTGGCAAGAGTTGGCACAGCCAGAAGACAGGGGTGGACTACAGCAGTGTGATAGTTCTCCCTTCACTTTATCATTTCCTAATTCTTCCCTCGCTTTAGCAAGGGAACGTCAATAAGACAAGTGGACCAAGTATATAACAAGTAATGATCAATCTTCCTTCATTTCCCCTCACAGATTGCATTTAAATGGGAGGTCAAAACTCCACCGATGATTTGTTGCAGAGTGTCATTTGCGAGTCATTGTTAACATTCAGTATCATAATGGCATCGTGTCATGTATGTATGACACATTTAAATCGGTCATTTACCTTGTGTGAAGTGTGTGTGCCTGTGTGGGGGGTGGGGTGGCCTCCTGCTATGTTTGGCCCTGAATCTGTTGTGAATGTCTGATAAGAGAGCATGAGCATTTTAATGAAGCGTGTCTTTATTGTGTGAATACCGGATGGCCTTCAGTAATGTTGGAACCCTTGCAGCTGAATTAAGAACAATGCTGAAAGGGCTCATATAATATAGAACACTCACATATATACAGTAAGGCCTAGAGGAGTGAGTGTGTGCTAGTATAGACTGTACAAGTTGGTTTGAAGTGGAGCCTTTTTAGCGCGATGAAGCATAAACAGTGACGCGAGTATGGCTGTAAGCTCATATAGAATCATACAGATCCTCTTCAATGCACATGGCTTCTTGTGGTGAAATATACAATGCCAAGTATTTCATTTGAAAGAAAACTGGAGTGAAAGAAAGATGCAAAGACCACACAGAAACAGAAAAAAAAACCCATGTTACCAAATGTATAAAAATGTTCTGTATATACAACATTTATATGTCAGAAATAATCACAGATAGCAGAAAGTAACAGCTGTGTTTATTTTGTGAAGATATTCTGTAGGCCGAGGATGGAAAGCTTATCCAGCAGCAAGCTGTGGATACCACTCCTTTTTTAATGTCTGCTTTGATAGCTGACAGCTATCCTGAAGGTCGCCTCTGTAGGTTTTAAACACCGCAAAGTGCAATTTACACCCATTTATCTATTAATGCAAATGAAAAGATTCTTACCCTGTTAACCACATCAATAATACTCCGACTTTCCTTCCCTTGTTTACGGTCAAATCTCATCCTTATGTCTTTGTTATGGCGTGACGGTTATTCACACAGGCAATATTTCCCTTTTATATTTCGTCTCAAGTTCATTCCTTTACTTCTACTCTGAAAGTAGAACTACAATTTTTAACACGGTTTGCGAAAACTAACTGAAGATGTTTTTATCTACAGCTATTCATATGAACCATAAGAAGGTGAAGAACATCTGAAAAGCAGAAGGAAATAAAGAGTGGAGGATCCTTCTCATCACATCTGAAGAACTCTGTCGTTACTGAGATTTCCTCCAAGCACTCACCATATTCATAATTAATAGAAAATCTGGTCCGTCCACATCAAGCTGAAACTGGCGACAGAGGAGTATTTCAATGGATAAGGAATGATTAAATCTTTGTATCATTCACCAGCATCTCCTGGTCCCTATGTGAAATGTTTTGCATATTTCAATAATTTAATACAAAGACTAAAGCTCTTTTTTTTTTTTTCAGTTCACTACATGCAGTTCTAGTGGGCTGAAATATGATTACAAAAGCCCATGGGTAGTGCTGCTTTTTCATTAAGTCACAACAAAACTGTCTTTCAAAATGTCTTCCTTTTAAAGCGCCATTACTGAAGCTTTAGTTTTGCAAGTCTGCTTTGATAAAGCGCAGAACTTCATAACAGACCTCCTCTTCCTCTAACTTCTTTTCAAAACCTCTTGAACTTGCAGCCAAAAATTTCAGGAGAAAATTTCAGATGAATGAAATGCTGCCTGAAGAGAGACAGATTGTGAAGGCGCTAAATCCCTGGCTGAGGATCAGTTCCCCCAGTTTCTGTGACAGGGACCAGCACCAAAGTTTGTATATTAAAAGTTTACTGAGAAACAAGAGCGAATCAACAGAAGAAAAAGAAAATAAGAGAAGGGGAGACTCAGAATGGGGCTCACAACTCTGCATGTCATGCTATCAAAGCTATTTGAAGTAATCCTGTATTTTCTCTTCCCTCGTGTTTGTACAGTTTATATAGTTTTCTTTGACACATTTACCACACAATAACTGGCGCCATGGTAATTACCTTTGGGTGAAGGGATAAACATGCAAACCTTAAATGATATTAAAGGCAAAGTCTCCTTAAATAACCCTCATTTGTACTTCATATACAGTAACATTACAGAGGTAACACACTCATCACATTCTTCAAAATTTAGTAACAACCCTTATCAAGTTTTAGGTGCAAATACTGAGAGCTCAAAACAAACACAGCTGCTATTGAAGCCACAATAAACAAAGACACGCGATGCATTTCTTCTCTAAGACAGTCCCACAATGTATTTTTGTGATTTCAGTAATCACATTCAAGTTGGCTGTGATCTAGGAGCACAGATATGCCTTAATTGAAAAAGTTAATGATTTGTCCATAACTTACAGACACACTGTAGGCCTATGTACAGTACGTCTACATAAAGCGCCCACGTAAGCCAGTCAGTGCTCCTCTGAAACCAGCACTGACATCCTGCAGCTACCACAGCTCTGCAGGACGATAGAAATGATGAGAAGGGTAGGTCTGAGTTAAAGGGTCAGGGGTCATATGGGGGCATGTAAGCCCAGAAAATGGCAACCAATCCTGAGTTAGCGGGAGTCTGCTAAAATACGCACCACTGAAGGCACTTTTTAAACAACAGTGCTTCTGTTCTAAGTAATTCAAGTTCAAGAAAGAATAAACCAGGGTCCTTTGTGCACGAAGGACTTTCATATCTGTGTTCTTGTTCTTTTTTTCTCTCTTTTGTTCCCCTCAGACAAAGCAAGCTGCTCAACCTAAAGCTTCTGCAGAGAGGCAGGCGGGGGGCTGACAGCGAGGGAAAAGTGAAAACCCTCAGGAATAGGGAACGGCTCGAATTGGGGGGGTTACTGGTGACAGGAAAAGCTACACAAACTAAAGGAAAAAACAAAATCTGACCACTAAAAACTAAAGCTCTAGCATAAAACCTAAAGAGAAACAAAAGCACAAGAGTGTGAAGATACAAACTGTGAGAAGCCTGCAATTCAGAGCTTCAGTTTCAGTCTCAGACAGGCTTAGAGCAGGAGACGGTTGAGAAGAGCACCCGAAACTGACTCACGGCACTGGTCCTCTGTGGTGGGTAATTTGATTGGTTGGTCGGTTGGTTGGTTGGTTGGTTGGTTGGTCAGTCAGTTGGTCAGTGTGAACATGTCATTGTTAACGTGTGTTCAATAAGGGTGTAATAGCCCCACGTGTTAGAGGGACAGAGCATGGCAGGCCAGCTGACGGGACGAGGGTGTGTGTGTGTGTGCGCATGTGTGACAGGGCAGATTTAATCATCATCCCCTCCTCCGTACATATCGGCCAGCTTCTTGAAACGAGGGCCCCAGTCGTTGAGGTAGTCATAGTCCTGGTCCCCCGTGCTGGAGGAGTTGAGGGAGCTGACAGAGCCGGCGGTAGAGCCGCTACCCTCATAGTCAAACACCAGCAGGGAGTCATACGGAGGAGCTGTGGGGTCGTTGTCTGCTGCTCGCAGGCCCTAAACAGGACAGAGAGGAGGAAATGTATTGATCAGGACTCAAAATCATGTTGATCAGCGATGGAAAAGCAACATGTTATAAGAAATAAACTTCAAGCATGGAAGAAGGAAAAGGCAAAATTGATATCAAGTCCCAGGTATGGGTAAAGTTCAGAAATGGTGTCTCCTACATTTCCCATGATGCAACCAAAAGCATCTTTTCCTTACACACTTCCTTTATGACAAATGGCTGCATCTGAATGCTGTGAACTTCTCCAACACGGAGATCCACCTTAGTTCACAGCAATGTGTCAGTGCACACAATGAACGGCTTTGTGAACATGTGGTACTAACCTACTCCTCTTCTCTCTTTTGTGGGCTAAGTAGACACTTGAAATTGCAATACAAACATCAGTTTGCTGCAGGCGTCCATGTTTTCCCGAGCAGATGCTCTGGGACGCACTTACATTGCAAGTCGGAAATACCAACTCAGAACTATTGACTTCCGACTTGCAATAGATTGCAGCATTTAGCCCAGCCTAAGGGTTATTATTTAAGACATTATGCAGCTGTTTTCACAGGCTGAGCAGTACTCTTTATGACCAATAAACTGACCTTGTTTCAGCTATTGTTTTTGAACTTGATTTATCAATGTGTGATCAAACCCTATTCATCAATATTTTGTCTGTATGTTTTCCTGCCAGCGCTCAGACCTGCACTTGTTTCTTAGAATGACAAATGAGGGCCAATGACCCGAAGGTTAGGCAGGTGAAGAGAGTGGACTTCATCCACTTCACTGGAATACAGAGATGCCATGGATAGAAATCTAAAAAGCCTCAACCCCCAGGGGTATGGTGCGTGGCAGGAACACCATGTGTTTGCTGTGTTTGTGTTTTACCAGACTGCTGGAGCGAGATCAGGTGAGTACATGTGAGAGAGAGGAAGGGAGGGTGGGAGAGACAGAAAGAGAGAGAGAGTGAGAGAGAGTGTCAAGGCTGGATGGATCAAAACTGAACAGCTGCCAACACCTCTCGAGTGTGAACGTGTTGTCACGAGTCTGTCAATCAGCATTTTCTCGCATCAGTGTGCCAATGACAGTGTGTGTGCGTGCGTATGTGTGTGTGTGTGTATAAAGCTGGCACGGTGAGAGCAGCTGTAAAGTAAAGCTCTAAGTTGTTTCTATCACCATACTTGAGAGTTTACATATTGAACAGCATCCAGAAATGAGTAATCACATTAAACGTCAGATCGATGGGAAGTGAGAGTGAGAGGCCAGCTCGCTGTGGGACAAACAAATCTAATGATGTTTATGCTCTCATGCATGTGAGATGTAATGTACGTGTCCATTAATGTAAATTCACCTCGTGGATGAAGTCCCCGATGTCTCCAGGGTGGGGCACGACAGGTCTGATGGGGTACTGGGATTCGGGGATGATGGGACGTTCGTCCACCCTGCGGACACCAGGTGGCTTGCTGATGATGTGCTCCAAGGAGTCAGGCTGCTGCAGTTGGCTCAGGTCGTAGTCCTACGCAGCCACAGGGACGTACAGATGTAAGTAGGCGTAGATAAAAAAAGCATGTGTGCATAGGTGTACGTCTGTCTGGATCTTACCTGGTCCTCTTCTCCTCCTCCCTCTTCGTCATATTTGAGGATGTTGTCTCTGACATCATCTTCAGGGTCAATAAGCAGCTGCTTGGTCTGCCTCTCCTTCTCTCTGCGCTTGATCCACACCACAAACAACAGCACCATGCCTACAGGGACACACACATGATCATGATGAACTCTTAGCTTTGCACTGCAATAATCTGCATGAAAACACAAGTTAGACAATCAGGATATGCTTTACCCTTGTTTGTTACAAAACCAAGAGTCTACAGCGATGTTAGCAGCTCTGTGAGGCTGTGTAGCGGTGCTTTAAGCTAAAGGCTAACATGCTTAGACTGGCAATGCTAACATGCTCATCTGCAGAAGGTATCATGTTTACCAGGTTCACCATCTTAATTTAGCATGTTAGCATGGTCATATGCTAATTAGCACAAAATATAGTATGGCTGAGACTCATTTTGTCCTAATGACAGCACTAGATCATGGAATCACCAAAATGATTACAATTTGTTCTGAGTGGGACATGAATGCGTGAACCAAATCTGATGGCAATCCATCTTAGAGATGTTGAGATATTTCACTTAAAAGATGCTAAAAGAAATCAACCACCATGAGTAGAATTTCCTCTGGGGATCGTGAATGTCTGTACAACATTTCATAAAAAATCCACCCTGTAGTTGGAAAGTTGTTGAGCCTTTTATGTATCCTCCCTGTTTCCTGTTTCCTGTGTCCTTTGTCTTTTGTCTTCCTTAAGAGAGAAATTTCAAACTTTGATGGGTTAAATAAGCATAGAAATAAATAAATAAAACCTGTATTGGTAGCAGCACTAATAAAAACAACAGATCTCGCACACTATAACATTTTAAAATATGTTGAAAAACCCTCACACTGTGTGTTGTTCATACGTATGAACTATGCAACCCACAGCAACAAAGCATGCCTGCGGCATGATTCACTGCCAAGACAGACAGCATCAGATATTTACCCTAACGGGAAAAGAAGACAGAGACCTTCTCGTCAAGAGATGCTGGAGATGATTCCAGCAGTTGAGGCCTTAATCCATTACACAAACTACTGCTCACGTTGTTGTATTACAGTCTGGTGAATGTTCAATCACTGTGCCCTGAACTGCACTTATATGACAGAAAGACAAAGACAATCACAGGCGGCTTTAACTTTTTTTCTTTTTCTGGATTTATCTGTGTGGGTGCACGGCATGTCTGAAAGTAGTGAGGTGTCAGCGGATGAATGCGATATGAACTGTTGATACTCACTGAGCAGTATGATGATGCAGATGAGGATGGAGATGATGGCCCCGGTACCGAGGCCAGCGGCTGCCACCCTGCCGAGGGTGGTGCAGTCCCCGTTTTCATCGCAGGGACACACCTTCACTTTGATGACCGATCTGTTGGACAACGGAGGGTTCCCAGAGTCCGACACAATTATAGGGACCTCATACACCCCTGGCTCTAAATACACCTGGTACCGCAGCCCTAAACGGGCATAATCACCTGCGTCAATAGAGAGAAAAGATACTGGGTGTAACTAATCAACACATTTATTAATACAAAACTTTCTGCCTGGAGCCTAAGTAACTATCAATTTTCAAAATATTTATTTCTGACCAAAAGTACAGTATACATGGGCATGAAAGACCTAAGGAATGGGATTTTGGAGTCAGTATATAAAATAAGATTGGTAAGAAATGACTGGCCTAATGTTCTTTGGTGTTTTGCTACACATATATACACATGGCATGGTAAACCCATTCATTTTTATATGTTCTCTGGCTCTGTTAATGTACGTGGACACCTTCTCACCACTGATCCGAGAAATCGTCCAGTTGCGTCGAATGCTGGTGGGAAAGCTTGGCAGCTCGAAGACAAACGGTCCAGCGTTTGGGTCTGTGTCGGCATCAGCTGCAGTGATGTTGACGCCATTGACGTTTCGATTCATCCGCTCACAGATCTGAGACTCCTTGGGTATGAGTGCCGGGGGGTTGTCATTAATATCTATCAGATAGATCTGCAGCGTGCCTGTGCCGCTGGCTGCAGGAGAGCCTGGGAGCAGAAAGAAGAAAAAGAAAACAGCATCATGAAGAGAGGCAAAGATGACAGAAGATGTGCGCAGTGAAAGGGACGATTGAGAGGGAAGACGGACAGGAGTTGAAGGCCGACAGTGGGGAGGGCAAATAATAAAAGTGAATAAATAAGAAGAGATAAAAAAGGAAAGGCACACTGTTTATTCACAATGGTAATGTTAGAGGTAGGGGTGCTGAAGCTGGAGGATAATTTCTAGCCTTGACAGAAATACTTCTGACAGTTATGCTTTCTAACTCCGCTTTTAGCCTTACAGTTAAATCAAACCCATCAGAGTCAATCCAGATGCAGGCAGAGCACATCCAATCGCCTAGAGAGGGCTTAGGTACAATAATGATGACTGTAACACAATCAAACAAGTCCTCGTCTGTGTGTATTCACGCAGTACTAGGAGAGCCAATGATTCTGTAGATAAAGGCAAGTCTGCCTGCAGTATTAACAATGCCCGGTGGTGAGTGGGGCATTCTCATTGTGGTGCACAGAGCTCTCCATTCTCACTTAAGCACAGCACACAGCAGGTGTGTTTATGTGTAAGGATATCTGCGCTGCATGCTTACATACATACTTCGTCCCTGCTCACAGGTAACTGATGATGAGCAATCTTGAAAAAGTGAAGCAATGTGAAAGCAGTTGTGGATTTATTTATTTCATATAGACTACTGTATGATCTGTGATGAAATTATATTTTTATCTGCTCTCCTCTGGTTGGGTTGTGTTATGGCATCTTTTTTTAAAAAAAACAACAACAACAATAATAATAGTAGTGTGTTCCCTTTAGGAATCCACAATGTGTTCACAGTGGCTATATCATTGGATTGCCCTATTATTTACACATGATTTTAACAACAGTCTTATTATACATACAGATGTGGCTAATTATGCAGCTATTAAAGTTGCAATATTTTCTGAAATTAACCTCTGTAGATGTTGCACCAGTGTTGCACCTCTAAGTCCATGTTGTAATTCCGTGAAAAAGTTAAGACAATTGGAGGAATCTGGTCTGATGCGTAGGCAGCCATTGCAGGTGCTGGTTCACTACAATATTGTCAGCCTTGGACTGTAATAACATGCACTGATGCACACACACCACACACACACACACACCTCATCTGCAGACACAATCCTGAAGCGCTTTGCATTGATTGAACAGAGCAACAGACCATCAGCAACAGCATTTTTAGAGAATTGGAAGTAAAGAATAGACACTTTAAACAATCAGAGAGCGAGATAGCAGAACGGGGAGAAGACTGCATGAATGTATATGTGTGGTAAAAAAAAAAAAAAATGTGGCAGCGAGAAAAAAAGAGCAGTATGAAGCTCAGGGCTGTTTATTGAGTGTGTGTCAGGGGGTGACAACCCTTAGCTGCCTCCAATTACGAGTCATTTCCCCGCCATGCCCCACTGGCTGAGCCATTGGATGGAATCAAGCGACCTCAGGGCCCATCTCTGGGATGAGATAAGGGCGATGTAATTTACAAAGATTTATGCAAAGCTGACAGATCTGCCAATTAAACATGGCAACGGAGCAAGACATTTGCCACAAGAAGAGTGAGACACAGTGTGAGCCCATCAGCAGTGTGAGTTCTGTGTGACTGGTAGCACTGCCATTAATATTGTTGATCGTTAGAGAAGGTCGAACTGATTGAGAAAGACTTAACTGATCAGTGATGGACGTAGCACTGGACCGCACAAGTTTCACAAGAAAAAACAAACAAACAAAAAAACAATTGAAAAATAGTCTACATATATATTTAAAGTTGGGGGTTAAGACGAGATTCAGGGTTTCATAGTCTAGGGATTAATCAAATAGACAAGTGACACTTCAGAGATAATCCACTTGTTTCACTTATTAGTAGGGATGAGCGAGTCCACCATGATCTGGATCTGTTCAGCCAACTAAATAATCTGTATCAGTATCCGCACTCAGAATGAGTGTGGCTTGAACTGGACATGGGTGGTATTTAAACCAAAAGTGGGCAGGACTAACCTAAAGTCAACCCAACGTAACTCTGAGCTTTGGGTCAGGTCACCAACTTTTTCACTGATTTGGGGGAAACTGGGTCATTTAATGGATAGATGTCCCCCGGCTGTCACCTCAAATCTCAGCAGTAACTGCTGTGAACTGTGACTGCTGTTAACTAATATTAGTTAACTCAGTTAGCTGCAACGTTACTGCCTGGAACTGGGTGCTCGGAGCACTGGTGGGGTCTTGGTATTTGGCTTAAGACTGCTGGAAGGAGGACATTTTTGGCCGAGCTTAGCAGCTTCTATTAACATAACTAATGGCAGAGGGGAAGAGACTTAAGAGGACAATGCAGCAAGCTAAAAAGAGACAAGGAGAGAGTGACCAAGCAGTAATGTAATCAAAACAAATACACGTGTACGACTGTCCATATAAGTAGGTTCAGTATTGTGGTCTGAGACTGGGTGTTTAATCACAACAAAAATCAATTTTTACATAACGTTGCTTTAATGTACATTATTAAAAGCAAATTTAGCACATGTGCAAAGTGAAATATAAACACGTGGTTCATGAACACAAAGGTTCAAATACACACACACACACACACACACACACACACACACACACACACAGAGGCTTTCCCATTCTGCTGGTTTGTTAATCCCAGCCATGTATGGGGGACATGTGGAAGCAGCTTGCCACAGCTGATAGGAGAATTATGTGGGTTTTAACCAGCTAAATAAATAATTATGTTTGTGTAAATTCCTCCAAAGGATTTGTATTAACTCCCTTTTTTGATGAGGGCTCAGAGATGTGAGGCATGGTGAAAAGACTTGTAGCAAGCCTACCATATGTTCTTTGAAGAGCATATAAACACAAACAATGACACAGGAGTGAGTCAGAAGGGTCTGAATCAGTCAGATTGTGTCGGAGGGCGACGTGGAAATATGGTAGAAATGCAAGAGCACCTCTCACTATGCTGTCACCACCTCTCAATGTCCCGTCCTACTATCCTTACTGTTTCATAGTACTTCTTACCATAATCCTTCTCACATTATGATGTCTGACACTCCAGCAGCAACTAAACAGTGATGTGCACACACAAACATACACAAACATGACTTGAACTGCTGGGTTCTCATCTTTTGGACTTCAGCATCAAAGAACCATGCCTGTCTAAACTTTGCACGCCACAAAGGTCAGAGGAAAAAATGGTTTCTATAGGAAACAGGCAATCTATTGAAATAAAGATGTCCAGAAAGTCAGGAAAAGTAAAGACGGGAGTAAATGAAGTGTTTGTGAGGTCCAAACAACAGGAGCGAGTCAACCTCTAATCCTGTTGCCTCTTCCTTCCCATCGGCACAGCAGGTTGCACGCCACAGTGACACACTGTCAATCATTGCAACAAAAATTTATAGAAAAACACACACAGACACACACGCACTCACAAATGTGTCTCAAATGAGTGCATTCTTCACACATGCTCACACCTATAAATACCCCAATGTTTCAAAGCCAGCTTGACTTAAGGTAAACACACCAGTGCTCTGCACGTCACAGATAAGGCAATTTGGGAATGGAAAAAAAACATTCCCTTTTTACTTGAGAAAAAGCACTCGCTTCCACTTGACAAAAAAGAGAACTTATTTGTTTGCTGTGATTGAGTTTCTCAGTTAAACGTGAGGCAGAACAAATATATATGCCACATTGTGAGAAAGGAAATGAGAAGGCAGTCATGGATAGAAGATAAGAAGGAGGGGAGGATCAAAAGTGTGACCAGTTGTCTGAATCCAGGATTTTCTCTAACCCGGCTGCACTGTACTTAAATGCTGCAGAGCTTCTATGTCTTTATATTCCTCTAAATTCACGCAAATGTCTTCATTTTCATCAAACAGTATGCAACATTTTTATCACTTCACATCACTCTAACCTGTATTTACAATGATCAAAATTCTCAGCATTCATAGCATTCAACTCCATCTCCTGCTCAAAGACACTTGGATAATGTTTGAATTACTGATTTACTCATCCCTAACAGGTGACCCTGCAGGCGTAAGCCCAGAGTAGAGGACAGATACGTGACATTTCATATAGGTTCATAACTGTCAAATGTATGATTCATGATCCTCAGAAACATGTGCATCAAAAGCAGCTCTTACCATTGTCTGTTGCCAGGAATGTAGCTTCATATATATTGTTTTTGACATAGACAGATTCCCGGTCGAGCATTGCTGTGGTTACGATCTGACCATTGCTTCTGTTGATGGACAACCAGTCCGCAGGGTCGTTCAGCTTTGAATACCTAAAGATGCAGAAGGACAGATCGATGGAGAAGTTAGCGCTTGTATCCCCTGTTTACATGCATATTCTCTGGCACCTGTGTATACACAGATTGCCTGCACATACACACACACACACACAAAATCACAACGGCCTGACCTTCACACAGTTTAATTCTTCATTGACTTCTCTCCAGAGCCTGCAGCCTACAGTCAGTTTCACCTCATTTTTCACTTGCGTGTATCAGGCATTGAAGTCAATTACCTCCTACTTAAGCGCTGCTGCAAATGCCTGTGTGTGCGTTGCATGCACATATTCTAGGAGGTGTTTGCTTATGCTTATGCTTGGTAAGGCTAAACTGCCTGACAGGTTTATATACATGATGATATGATGATAGGATCTCAGTACTGGCAAACAGGAAAGTGGATGTGGTAGCAGGTGGCGACATCCCCCTGGGATAAAGAGCAAGGAAGGAACCGGGGATCATCTCCTGGAATGAATCCCAATCTCACTCTGATCTAACTGTTCTTGTTTCTTGGGCTTTTTGTAGCTTTGGGCTCGTTCCACACTTTCAATTCTATCTGATCTCTCTCGACCCATGCCGCCTCACCTCATCTTGCTGTGCTTTTGTATTCATACATTTTCTTATCCCTGTCTATCTTCTCATCTTTGTCTCATTCCCTCTGTGATACAGAGTTCATCAACTGCCACCTCTTATGCCTGGAATCTCACTTTGGACATGTGACACCTTGAGCTTACATAACAAGGTTTCTACATCACCCTGGCTTCATTTACTGAATGTCACTTTGGGCAATAAGGCCATGTTGTTGTATGTGACATACAGTTTCAGCTTTTAAATCCATCCAAATTGAAATGGCTTTGACCTTAGCCTTGCTTTTATATTTATTGAATGGCAGTGTACTTACTGTCAGTATATAGCCCACTTGTTTATTAACATTAAATTCCACATGTACATTTCTACTTACATGGTGGAGAATGGAGGCCTGGAGGGGTGGGTGATAGTAAAGAGGAGGGGGGGTGGACATAGAGTATAATCTCTCCCCTGCAGTGAGGGAGGTGGGATTTTCCTAGCAGGTAGTGGGCATGATCCAAGGCATAGCGCAGTGCAGGGAAAGGGATCACAGAGATGACATTCCCACACTCTTGATGGTTTCACACAGGCCACAGCCAAGCCCACAGCCACTAACTGGCGAACTGTGAAATCACCACCAGGACTACAGTGAGTCCATCACAGTGGGAGGGTGGGATAAAAGTGGGAGGGAAATGATCAGGAATGGGCTGTAGTGGAAAGAGGGAGAGGGAGAGGTGACATTCAGCAGCACGGCCGTATGATCTGGTTTTAATATGCTCATTAAGACCCGACTTGATACCTACTGCTCTTCAGTGTCTAATTGCATCTCTTTTAGATTTGCTATGTCAAGCTGGCTCCCTCTGTCCAGACTGAAAGAAAACTATTTCTTTTTGTTTCCAGTGAAAGGAAGACAAACTGCACAAATTAAAGTGTCCCCAAATAAACCCAAATACAGGGAACATTGACTGTTAATTTTATTAAATGAATAGTTTGACATTTTGGGATATGTGTTTACCGCTTTCTTGCCAACAATTGACACAATTTTCATATGTGCGCCTCAAAATGAAGCTAGAGTGAGCAGATGTTTAGCTTAGTATTAAAACTGGAAGCATGAGTAAACAGAGAATAACTACTGTACTGTATGCCCAAAATAAAAAAAAGTCTACCCAACATGATATCATGGGACGGAGTATAAATACTGCAGCATTTTTAAGGACGAGTGACACCCGTTACAGATGCTGCATGAGTCTTAAGACTTATGAGTTTTAGACACGCAGGATAGAATGAATTGGTCATTATGATAACAATAATAAATCTGTGGTTAACGCTTTGTACATAAGTTATACATGCAACTTAACATAAGTCACAGTTGACGTTGAACTGCAGCAGACAATTAGCTTAGCTTTAAGACTGGAAGTCCACTGAGTGAAAGTCCTGTGTCTGTTTAACCCATCCATCCACCCACACCTCTTCCAGATGTGGACCTTCTTGCTCTCTGTACTGTCACCTGATTTTTTTTTTTCCTCTCTGACATTCGCATGTAAAATGACACGCCGTCTTGCCGTTATTATAACTCAGTACATGTGAAATGACGCACAAAAAGACTTAATGCACTATTTGATGATTTATGCAAAGCTGGCCTACCAGCACCTCTAAAGGTCACTAATTAACATCTTAGCATATCTTGTTTGTTTCATCTGTACACAAATTTGAGTCTGCACGTGCAATTTCCGTTTGTGTATAAATATGATGACATATAAAGGTTTTTTTTTTACCTCTTCACTGAGCCAGGATGGATGTTTGCCCTTTCTTCCAGTATTCATGCTAAGCTAAGTTAATTGTCTGCTGGCTCCAGTTTCATATTTATGGTACAAACATGAGAGGAGTATCAATCTTTTTATCTAACTTTCACCAAGAAAGTACATAATTGCATTTCCCTAAAAGGCCAAAGTATTCCTTTAAATCTGAGTAGCACAAAAGAAGCAATAGACGGATATCTCAAAATCTGGGCACATATAACTAAAAGTATCTGCTGGGCTGTAACACAAGTGAGAAATTCTGTTTTTTTGTAATTTGGATTAATGGGGTTTTTAATGGAGTTTTTTCTTCCATAATGGGCTATAAAATACCACCAGAACCTATTCTTTTACAGCCACAGTGCATGATAGCACAAGTGGCTGTGTGCGCTCTGATGATAAAAGCCATAACACAAAGGTTTGTTCACAAAGCAGAGTGCTCCGTCCACCACCACACTTTAATTAAGTCTCCTAAACAGCCTTGAGTGCAGATGTAATAAACCTTATATGAAGCAAATGAAGTCCTGAATGAACAGCCTTTGCAGCCAAGCTAATTTCCAACACACTGAATAGACAGTCCACTGCATTATTAGCTCAGTTCTAACGGAAAACTCCAGATAAGTTAAGGGCAGGATGTGTTTGGCTTTAAACACTTATTTTCACTTACTTCATTTTTTTCTGATAGCGCTCGGTAAACGATATGGCTACTCCGGTCATTAGAATTAAGATTGCGAAAGCGCCAACAGTGTTTTTGTTTACAAGTCCCAACTGTCAACAATATTATTGTGGGCAATTGGCAGTCTCCATCGCTAACTTTTTAATGAAGTGCTATGCCATTTTTTTGTCTTCTTGGAAAGGTAAACAGTTTTTGTTTACTCTAGTGTTATTTTGGAATAAATGCTATATTTTGTGTGAAAGTTTTAGTATTCCTTCCTATGTCTTCTTTCCAATGTTTTTCCTGAGCTCTCCTCTACCCGAAGGTTTCTCTCATTTGGGAGTTGGTTGGTGTGCGAGTAAAGCTGGATGTATGATTAGGCCTGGCAGGTTAGCGATCTTAGCAAGCAGCAGGGAGAGGTATGACATTTATTTTTCAAACCCCCGACCCTGAGGATGAAAAATGCATGTCTCAAGCTAAGCCAAGGCGGTTTGGGTAATCATTTATGCCAGTGTCTCCAGTTCCATGTCTCGACCTTACTGGCCAGGTGTCTGACAGGTGATGCATGATGCCTCACTCTTTTCCCTCCCCCTAGCCCTGCTCCCGTCCACATCGCTTCCTCTGCATCCCCAACAGAACACTGTCACTCTGTCCCTGCTTTGATAAGCACCTGTCAAGTTCAAATCTTGACCTGGAGTCAGCTCACCATCCTCAACTCCCCCCTGCCTCCCTTCACAGTCCCCTTGGTCTTTTTTCAACTTACTTTCGACTTTTACAGCCCTCTAAATCTTCTCTTTGTCTCTCTTCTATTTATGTATCTGCACCATCCATTTACAAAGACATACAGCTCTTTGTCATATGCTAAGACACCCGCCATAAATTACATGTAACATAAACCTTGGTGTCATATCTAAAAGTCTAACAGACATGTCAGCTACCTATTTGAATGATAGAATTTGAAGGTGTGCACACTGAGATCAGTTCTGTGGGATAAAAGTTTGAAGGAAATTTCAACAGGGTGACGCAAACACTGTTCCAAGCTTTAGCTGATTAGCAAGGATGAGTCTCTGCATTTCTTTTTCTCCGGAATAATGAGAATTCAAAAGACAGAGGGAACAGCTGTGATTAGTGTCCTTGCGTAACAGTCTAGAGTAGATACCTTTTATGGAACTAGGACAAAGCAGAGGGATTGATAGTGATCCTATCCAGATGGATCCAAATGAATGAGGTGGTGGATCTACCATCTCCACAGTCCTGCCTCCTCATGCGGTGAGAGCAGAGGAAGAAGATTTGCTTCTGAGAGTATGTGTTTGTGTTAAGGAGACCGTGACAGACTACAGTGTTCTTGTAAAAGGCCAACCTAATCCCAAGATGTAAAGTACAGCATCCTTGCACAGGTCATGGAAAAACAGGCAGGAAACCAAAGAGGTCAAAGTGAATTCAGCAGGGAGAGAGGATGAGAGTGAGAGAGACAGAGAGGCAGAGAGAGAGAGAAACAGATCCCAGCTGGTGACTTTGGCGTCTTCCTAAATTATAATGTACACCCAATTTACTCTCATTTGCTGTGAAATTAGCTGGGAAATTTGTTTAGATCTTTTCCCCAGAGAAAATGGGAAGGAAGGGGCTGTTGGAGTGTGAGGCTTGGGAGGAGGTTGTAAATTACACCAATAGACTTACTGTAATCTATAAGGACATTTAACATTTCACCATGAGTGGAAACACGTGATCCTAATCTAAAGCGTTTCTTGTAGAAACATCAATACACAGCAAAGTGTTCTTAATAGATTACCTCTAAATTTGATAGGTCATGATGCAGTCGCTGCCGCTGCCGAGTTGACAGAGAGACTGAGGAAAAGGTCTGCTGATCATTTAAAGGTTAGTTTACATTTAAAGTCCAGAGAGGCTTAGCGCAGAGGAGGAACACTGCAGGTGGACATAATGCTGCGTCAGGCGTTTGGGCTCGAGCCAGCTGTTCTCTTTATTCTCCCCACTCCCTCCATACCTCCTGTTCTCCCTCTCTCTTTTTTTATTTGTGTGTGTGTGTGTGCGCACCTGCACGTATGTGCTCATGCACCCTACAGAATGCACACACTTCTGATTACCCAAGAGGCTATTGCTCCCTATTAACCTCACCCTCCTTACTCAGAGTTCTCCTCTGGCTCATAAACTTCGCACAGTAAGATTTTGAGAGATGAGGAATGCCAAAATATAGTACCCTTGTTGAACTTTGACCCTTAACTACTGACATGGAACCTATCCAAGAGGCTTTTTACCCTTCTGTTAGTGCATATGGAGGGATTTCTGCCAGGCTTATACTTTAGCTAGCCAATCACACAGTACTTTTCTGACTCTGGAGATAGGCCGTATGTAACAGAACTTATCTAATCAGATCTAAATGATTTTGCACCAGAAGAAAATTAAACTAATGGCATGCTATTAAAATGTCAGAATTAGACCAATTAGGATTCCCATTCTGCAGTCTGATGGATTGAAATTCACTAAGTACCTGATTGTCTGCTGCATCTGTAGTCGGTCAGGATCTGAGGCCGAGAACGTCGTCAGGCTGGTGCCAGCGGGGACGCCCTCCTCGAAGCGGATGTGTTTTGGATTCGTGGGGAAGTAAGGGGGTTCGTTGACATCCTGGACAGATATGGTAACCCCAGCTGTGGACTGGAGCGAGGACTGGATCCCGCTGGCTAGGTGGGCTTGGTTGGACACCACCACCGTCAGCATGAAGGCACGGTTCATCTCAAAGTCTACAGGCTGGAGGAAGGAATGTTAATGATAGTGTGTGAGAAGAGACAGTTCAACTGAATTTAAGGATACGTAGCTGAAGCTGAAGGTTGTACCAATATCCTTCATAATATGTTTATTGGTCCTTTTTTGTTGGAATGTTAGTTTCAAGTATTTTATTACAAGATTGCACATTGTGTGGGTAGAAACAGTAACATGAAGACATTTAATACAATCCAGTGAAACCTCAACACAAATTATAGCCATAAAAACAAGCTCTGCGAGATAGCCTGAACAGAAAGTGGATATTTGAAACTATATAATGATATATTATATTATTACTGTACCCTGCTGGTGGTATTCATTGCAGGGTTATCATTTTTCTGGACTGCATTTATTTGGTCCATGTCCATAGATGACTCTTTATTAAAATAAATACATTCTTTAGTTGAATCTACAGTTCATCAATAATTTACGGGCAATAAAAACTGGAAATAAAAGCCTTTTCTTATTTTATATGGTCAGTGATTATTGCTACCATTATTGTTATCATTATCATTATTACTTTTTATGAATAGTCATGTACCACCCGGACTTGTATTCAAGCGTACAGCGTGTACTATAAATATTATGTGGCTTATAGTGTTAAAACCCTTGTCAACATTGGTCTTTCTGCCTGTAGCTGGAGAGTATGCGTTGAACCTTGCTGATGATAAAGGACATGATAAATGAACAGATGTCGTGTCAAGTGGTCCCCTGATGAATTGGGCCGATATTCTCGCTAAACAACTAACTAACTAACTAACTAACTAACACACACACACACACACACACACACACACACACACACACACACACACACACACACACACACACACACACACACACATATATACACATCCTGAGAAGAGGCAGCAGGGCTTAGACTATTCATAGGGTGCTGTCACGGCTCTGCCTTTTGAGTGTGTGTGTGTGCACAGGCTGAGCTTAAACCAGAGTGACAGTTCCCTGCTTTCCTAATGAAGACTACACGATCAGGTTCAAATGACAACAACAAGCAAGGAAATAAAAAAGAAAAAGAAATACGCTGCTTGTAGGTACTGTTGGCACATTTCTAAATAGGTACATAGATGATGATTACCGCCACAAGGCTTGTGTCTGTGGTGTTTGATGCTGATGTTAATGATTTTAGGCACATCTGTATGTTGCATTGCCTGAGTGTTGTGAGCGGATAGGGTGGCAGCACAGTCCTGATATAAAAAAAGCATTCTTAATCAGGCAGCTTGGTTGACAAGCTTGGTTGACATGTGTTTGTGTATGTGTGTGTGTTAGTAGGTGTACACACAGATAGGAGTAAATGTAAGCACATGGGTGTGTATTCGTGTGTGACCCCATGCTGCACTGGGAACCCATTTACAGGCAAACCACGCTCAAGGCTCTTTGATCTGCAGCCAGTGGTATTCAGAGCACAGGGAGGTCTAGAGTATAGCTGTAGGCTAACTAAAACACACACACGCCTGCGCTCAGACACACACCCTGAGGGAAGCCAGAGGGGTGAGAGGTCAATAACACAGCTTCCATCTTTTGCCCATGAGCCATCACATCTTACATCTCCTCTGTACCGCTTCACTCGTTCCACTCTTTCCTTTTCACTTAATTTTTTTCTGCCGGACACCCACTTCCCACCCCGCCGTCTTCTCACCTCTGCCCGCACCCTTCCGGCTCCTCGCTCTCTGTGATCTATACTCTCTGCAGTCTCTCGCCATCCTGCAAAATCTGCCTTTGCCTCACTTCTCTCCTCCTTTCCACCTCCCCTGTTGTCCTCAGAGTTTATCGTAAGCCGTGATTTACATATCTTAATGACTCATTCGAATCAAGTGACTCTGTTTGTGTATTTTTATGCGTGCTTGTTTGTCTACTGGCTCTATTACCGTGCGGCAAAATGAGAATGCGTCTCTTAAACTCCCCAGAGAGCAGTGTAAATGTGTGACATGTTCTGGTTAAGACCTCAGGCCTTGTTTACAGAGGAGTCCAGGTCCCTCGTGGGAGATTGACGCATACCTGGGTGTCAGTGTGATTCGATGTGTCTGTACCAGCAGTCGCAGAAGCCTTGGTAAAAATAGGAACATAAAGGTAGCGTCTTCTCATGGCTTCTTGACTTCACCGGAGTGAGCTGAAGCCCCTCTGTTTACTTGTTGAGACAGTCTATTTTCCACCTCTTCCCAGGGGGTGTCCTGTCTCTTATTTTATGATTTTCTGATAACCTCCCATGGGTCTCTATGGAAGCTTACGGCTACCCGACTGCCTGCTGAATTTTACATCAGGGAGTGAGAGGAATGGATTATAAAAGGCAGTCATCTAGAGATAATGAAGAGAAGCAAAATGCCAATGCTCATTGCTCAAGGTGCTGTGGGAATTACAGCGAGATGTTATTGCTATTTTTTAAACATTATTGTAGGATGTGAGATGTGATTTGCAGGAGTCAGACACACAAGAAGAAAACCCCAGGGTCCTCGGGGTCACGCAAATAAACAAGTTTATTTCTAAGAAACACACGCGATGCGTAAAGTGATATGATAAGTAGATCTACAATGAGCCACTCATGGATGGACACAGAAATAAAAAATGCTAAAGGTCATTCAAAAGGAAACACATTTACACACTTTACAAACACACACACACACACACACACACACACACACACACACACACACACACACACACACACACACACACACACACACACACACACACACACACACACACAATGTGAGCTGAATAACACAGTTGTCCATGTGCTGTAGTTTTTCCTAAATGGGTTAAAACCCTCTGGAAAACCTCCATCTGAAAGGTTGAACAGTAACATAGGAGGTTGTTACAAAACATGGCTTTGTTGTTGCTGTCATTTACCACACTAGCTAGAACATTATGAGCGTATAAAAAACGTTGCCTTTGTAATTGAGAAATCAATACCTAATTTGCTACACTGGTCTCGCCAGCCATTGTGTTTAAGTCTGTGTGTGAGGGTATGTGCTGTTTCTGAAGGGCGCGGTTGCCTCCCAATCTCTCATTTGGACATAAAGGGGCATATGAAAGGCAAAGACCCCAGTCTGTCCCCATTTAACTTATTATTATTGCTTGTGTTTAAATCCACAGGGGATTTTGACAGTCAGCACAGAAAAAGACATGAAACTGTGTCTTCCACACTGACCTCTATAGGGCCAGAAGCTGTGTGTGTTCTCACAAGGCTGGCGTCTTACCTTTACTACGGTGACCATGCCATCGTTGGTGACGGGGTCAGTGCGGATGGTGAAGTGCCCAGACGGGTCTCCACTGATGATCCTGTAGATGGCGTTCCAGTTAGGTGAGTGCGGTTGGTCAGCATCTATCACCGTCAAATTAGCCACCACAACATCCACCCGGTTCTCTGGGACCTCACCGGAAAACTGCAGAAAGAAGAGTACAATGTTATGTTTTGATCTATTGCTTCAAAATAGTTTCATTTTGAACGGGATACATTGAGATGTTTGAGCGTGGCAATTTCTACAAAAAGCCTCTGAGTGCCTATCTCTCTTTTCCATTTTTCTTCATAGATCCTGTCCTCCTTTCAGTTTTTCAGGTAGAGTAAGTTTAATGATCTCACTTTTACCACAGCCGAGTAGTAAACAAGCAGTAAACACCAGCACGCACATGCGCACAGGGGCGTTGTTCCAATTTCAACGTTTTCGGCTTTTTCTGCATTTCGAGTGCCCGTGTTTGATGAGCAATAATATTTCATTCCTTTGAAAACCAGAGTGACAAAGGAGGAGAGAATGGATGAGCTGGAAGGAGCCAGCAGCGGGGAGGGTTAAAACAGCTGTTTGAGCGTATATGAGTGGCTTTTAGTTGTCCCCGTGCTGTACGAACACATGTGCTTTGTCCTGATAAGCCTGATGAGGAGTGAGCCGCTGTCTGTCATGTGTCTGTTATGGTGGGGATTGATCAAAGCTCTACAGGCTCAGGGGAATAAGCCCACAAAGACCAACCGACAACAACAACAACAACAACGTCTGCACCGCTACCCTGAAGAAACACAAGTCGAACGCGTCCCCACCTCCGTGAGCAGCCCATCAAATCTTAACCAGGCACGCGGGGTCAGAAGGTGAACATGTTGCCGTGGCTTCACCTCATCTCGGGGCAGCAAGCGTGTCGCACCATACAGTTACCGTGTCACCACGGGTAACAGGCATGGAAGAGACACTGAGCTGCTTATGTGAGTGTAGGATATCAAAGAGCAAAGCCCTAGACCAAACACTCCAACAGACCATAATACCCTGCCTGGCAACCCTTGCATCACCCAGCAAACAGCCGACAGCAGCGGGCAGATTAGGGGGCTGCGTCAAGAGAGCTGTTCAGAGACTCAATGACATTCTTAAGACAACAGACAAGTCCGGGTGGTCCTGATGTACTGCCTGCGTTGGATAAGTAGGCAGGTTGTTGTATGTTTGTGTCAGAATGTGTATGTGCGTGTGTAGGTGTGTGTGTACTTGAGTGATTTTATTACTGTGGTTTTAGTTCAGGGACTCCCCAATGCCAATTCAATAAAATAAAACTTCAGAGATGGCTCTTGAGCTCCTAAGGGCCCTTGAGCATTTTCTTTCTCAGCACACAGTAACAACTGAGGGCAAGCGTTAACCAGATCTGATGGAAGACTTTGAAGGGTCCAACTCTTATTAGAATAGTCCAGTTCAAGATTTCTCCTCTCATTATCTCTTTATTGGATGGGGGTGTGGGAGGGGTTAGATCAGGCATCCAGAACTTAATTAATAAAAGTCTTATTTATTCTTCCCATAGGCACATGGCAATTTCTGAATTCACTACAAATAAAACTCTCTATCATCAGTACACTCACTTAGCAAATGAATTTTAGACAGTTCACAACTTTAAGTGGGACAGGAAGTACTCTCCATTGGAGGGTTGGGAGTGGATGTGTCTGGGTTTTAGTGAGTGAAGCACTTTGTGTTACATATTTTGTATGAAAAGTGGTATACAAATAAAGTTTGATTGATTGATTGATTGGCTGATTGATTGATTGATTGATTCACTAAAGTTAAATGTCATCTGTGATTTGAGGCTGCAACTGTGACGTGTCCAGAATTTGTTTGAACTCTTCACTTTGCAGCTCTCTGGTCTCGATACTGTCAAACTGAACTCCATTCAAGTTCAAAAAAGATTGTGGAATGCAGTTAAAATTAACATTTTTAAGGAGACAACAGTATTTTTTTTAATTTAAAAAAAAAGAAAAAAAAATCATTTTTGGCATATTTGATTTACTTTAGAAAGTTACAGCTGGAGAAAGACAGAAATGGCAGAGCATGACATGGAGCAAAGGCCCTGGGCCAGAATCAAACACAAGCTGTTGTGATAAAGATTTAGCCTTGAAACAGCCTTGGTATCTGTGCTCTGGTGGTATTAACATTATATGCAAGAGTTAACTCTGAAATGAAAATAATTTCTCTTCTAACTCCAAGAGGTCTCTCAATTATCCATCAATTAAATTTAATAATTGTTCTCTCGAAAGACTCTCGAAGACAAATGTCAGTGAGCTCTGACGCGTGC
The DNA here is from genome assembly GCA_036365135.1 of Miichthys miiuy. Lineage (NCBI taxonomy): Eukaryota > Metazoa > Chordata > Actinopteri > Sciaenidae > Miichthys > Miichthys miiuy. The sequence goes on along the minus strand of CM071606.1, from coordinate 10,925,171 downwards.
TAGCATTGTTATTGTTCTTGTCAATAATGAATTGTGATTCAACATTTGTGATTTTGAAAAGAGAGCATTTCAATTTCTCTTGGAAAAACCTTGCGGGTGTTCTCTTCCTTTCACTCTCTTAATGATTTATTAGCTGAATACTGCACTGACTGACTCTTTTTCTTATTGCTTTTGGTTGTATACTGCAGTGGGGTTTGTTTCAACAATGAATTTTTGCATAACAGCGGTGTCTTTCAACAGGGGATCAGATTTCCTCAGATTGGGGAGTATTTCTTTCTATGACATTGTATCTTATCCTCTGCTGGACTGAAGGGAAGGAGGGGGGAGCTCTTAAGATTGTGATTGGCAAGGAGTGCAGTTGGCTTTTTTACAGCACTTGACAAAACACCTCTTGCCCACACCCTCATCCTTCTGTCACTATTTTGGCAGCGGGGAAAAAGAGGCAAGAGGAGGAGAGGAGTGACAGGGAGCTTCATCACAGACACTTTTTGAGGATAGTAAAGGAAAGACGCCAAAAGAAGCACTGCAGTGAATCCTGCACAAATACACTTGATTTGCGTGATTGCAAGTACCATGTGAGATACCGCCGTTGTTCCAGTATTGTATGCACAAACAATAAAAGAGATAAGAAACATTTTAAATTTTTATCTCATCACAGAAATAATGCAAAGCTCGTACGCAGCAGCCCTGAATAAGCATCCAAAGCCTTCACATTGGTACACATGCACCACTCTTTGCCGCCTTGAAAAATAGGCCAGCCTCTGATAGGCGTGATGAAATATTAATCATCAACATTAAAGACAAATTCCCCAAACTTTAGATTTCTGGGACACGTTGAAAGATCTATGAGGTTTATTGCAAACACTAAATATTTGCATAATGGCCTGCATTCTCAACAAAATGGCTTTTATGTTATCCCACCACTAAAAATGGGTGATTTATGAAGGGAGTGGGTGAAAGTGCTCTGCTCATCGTGGTTCCAAAACCTCCACTAAAGTTTATCATCAATATCCATGATAGTATTAACTTCCCTCTGTGGCGATGATGGAAATGCACTTAAACATGGTAGAATACAGTTAGAGAATATGAATCTATTACCGGCCACTATCATCAATACGCCGCCATCAGCGGAGAATCTTAAATCAGAGGGGGATGCCGAGTCAGGAAAGGCCTCTGATTTACAACAGGGCATGTCTATGCTTTATCACCGCTGCTGTAGAAAATAGCTCCTGTGACCAAATAATCTTTCATTCTTTATCCTCTCCCCATCATTCTCTCATCACTTTTTCTTCTCCTCATTTTTCGTCTTAGAATCTACACGGTGGTCCACTCATCAACTCCTCTTCCCTCTTTGTTCTCTGTTCGCCCACCATCTCCTCTGTGTGTCATTTTTTTTTTCTCTCCCTCTGCCCTCTCTTTGTACATTTCCTGCTGTGTGTGATGTAGCAGCTCTCTGATGAGCTCTATGGCTGACACATGCTTACCGCCAGTGCTAACTCATCATCATAGGGTCTTAATAGCCCCCAGGGCAAATGCTAATGCTAACTCCTCTGCTACCACCTCAAAGAGCTGAGCCTACTGTACTGCTGATACCGCCTCAGCCTCTATTCCTGCAGTTGCAGAGCTAAGCACCTTATCTACCCAACAGGCCTGTGCTCTCATCACTACTGATAGGAAAGCACACATACTGAATAATTCTGACACCTGGAGCAGTACTGACACCTAGAAAGATTTTTCCTCACGACATGGAATGAGAATGCAGATGCGCTGACTCTACTTTTGACCATCTTAACTTCTCTAAACAAATGCATGTCCCTGCCACATCAAACCAATGTGAATAATAGCTCAGAAGTTTTTTTTTCCCCACTTTTTAGCCACCAGTGACAAATACTGCTGCCACCTCAGCTGTTCCACCCGCACGTCTGAACATTCAGCAGTGCTGAGAGAAACGACCCAAGTTAAGAAGTTAAGAAGTTAAGAGCGAGCAAACTTTTTAAGACTAAATCACTCGCTTCACTAATTCATTTAGTGATGATGTTGCTCAATTGCACCACACTGATACATTACATACAGCACATTACCTTGGACTTTTAATTTTTACCTCGCCCTCAATAATGACCTTCTGTAATGTAATCATCATTCTAAATATCACTATCACGACAACAATCGTTAACGATTTGCTGGCTCTACTTTTCTTGCAGATGAAAGTCAATGATATGGATTGGATTTTCCTTGTGTGTGTGTGTGTGTGTGTGTGTGTGTGTGTGCATCCTCTACAAGGAAATGAGTAAGTACCCTTTGCACTTCATACACCCTCCTGCACTGTCCTTGTGTAAATCTTCCTGTGTAACGACATAACAGTGTTGTATTCATTTCCTTTCTACTTTCCTCAGTCCCTCCCTCCCTCCCTCCTCAATCCCTTTTCAATCTCTCTTGCATGTCTTCCTCCTTTCCTCTCTCCTTCAATGTCTCTCTCTAGCCTTTTCTGTTTCTTTGAATCCAACATGTTCATCATTTCCACCCTTTCCCCTGAAACCCAAACCCTCTCCTCCTCCAAATTGTTACCCTTCATCCCGCTCTCTTATTTGTAGCAACTCACAGTTCTAGAAGTCAGCATTGGAGGGTTGTCATTGATGTCCGTGACAGTGATGATGGCAGTGGCTGTGTTGGAAAGGCCAAAGTTCAGGTTGCCTTCCATGTCTGTGGCCTGCACGATGATGGTATACTGGGACACTTTCTGTGAAAGGCAGAAAAAACAAAAACAGGGTGTGTAGTTATTCATCTGCAAACAGCTTTCTTCCTTGAGTCTACAGTAACAGCCACAGAGTGTGACTCCCGGAGGAACAAAACGCTGAGCCTGTGTTCTGTGCTATAGTAGCTGTCCATGGTCTTATTTGAAACACAGATTCACAAGGGTGAAGTCTTTCATTCGACTGAGTAGAAACCTCCTCGGCGGAACGCATCCAGACTTCTCACCATCTGAAGGCTGCACTGTAAAGCTTCCCCATGGGTATGTCATCAAAGACATTGCTTATTCAGTGCCACTGATGGACAGATGCGAAGACAATGATCCAACTGACAGAGATTAATCGACTATCTATACAGCAATAATATGAGGGAATGATAAATGCCATTTCATCTTCTGAATTACACTTTATCACTTCACTGGAAGCTGAAATATGGTTCTCTTATTGATATTTTTGTACTTGGGTGCATTTGTGTGCTTCTGGCTGTGCAGCTCTATTCCCACTCTTCCTTCCTCCCTCTTTTCGCCAGCATCCTGTCTCTTCTTCAGTCCCAGGGTGCAGTTAATGGGCTGCCTGAAGGATGGAGCCCCGGAGTCGACTGTCTGGATAATGTGTCTCGTCACTGAGATTCCCAATTACATTCCCAGTGTCTCTCTCACCTGCTAATTACCGAGTAAATATCCCAATTAGGCCAGGACGCCACATCAGGAGGATTAGACAGCTACTCTAAGTTCCTCTCATCGTGATGCTAGACGAGAGGCTGAACTCCAACCTTGTACACACACTCTCATTAACACCCATACGTACACACAGACACACATAAACAAAGCAACACATACACCTCTCTTTCTCTATATCTTGTTTAGAGGCAGCGCTTGCCTGACTGTCCCACCAGCCAGTGTATAGCGTGTACACAACACTCTCACTAATTAGACAAGGGAGTAATTATGTAGAGCTCTTCTGAACCTCTCAGCATTGCAACAACACTGCAGCATGCCCAGCTTCCTCTAAAGGACTGAGGTCTGTTACTGTCAACAATCTCTTAAAAGTACACTGCAGACCAGTGAAAACCTTTAGAAGAGAATCGGTGTGGGAGTATATAAAGTAAAGGAAGAAGACATTTCAAAAGTAAAGAACAGAGAGGATAAGAGACAGCAGGGGATGCAGCTGAGGCGCAAGGGAGGAGGACTACCAAAAATAGTGTTTTTTTTTTTTTTTTGTAGCACCTAACACCTTCAACACCCCAGCCCAAGAAGGGAAGGTAGATGCAGAAACTTTCAAAGTTTCAAAGGGCCAAAGTGCTGACTAAAAATGGACCAAGGAAGCACAGCAGTGTGCTGTGTAGCATCTTTCTGTGAAGTATATGTACAGTACATAAGCTCTGATTTTTTTCTTTTTCTGCAAGGTTTGAGACTTCTTAACTGCTCGCAGATAACAAAAACAGAAGTACGTATTTTTATGCTGAGTGCATGCACAAATGTATTCATAAAATACATGTACAAATATTTGTGTGAGAGCAAATAAGAAATACACGCGTATATTTACAAACATATGCCTAGATACTGTCGGTATCTTTGTGAGGACCAGGTTTATACCTTGAGAGTGAAGGCATTTTGGGAAAGTGAGGACATTTTGGCTGGTTCTTCAAAGAGATGTCTGAACATTAAGATTTGGCTTTAAGGTAAAAGTTAAGGCTTAAGATTAGATCTTCAATGGTTGACTTTCTCCAAATTCAGATTCTTTTTGGCCACTTGGGGGAAGCAGAAAGTCATGAAGAGAACACTAATATATCCTCCCTTTTCAGGATATTTATATTTACATTGCATTGCAGTCCTCGTGCAGCAATGCCAAGTATTTTAAATTTAGCACTGTTTACTTCCATGTTTACCTGCTAGCAGTCTTCTTATTCCCTGCCTTTGCTGGCACACTGCAGCATGTCTTGGCAGTATGTTTTGCCACCACTAGTTGATCAGTGGAATAGTGTGAAACCATTGGCAGGACTGTGTATCGTGTCACCCGTGTGCATGCACACGTGTATCCTTGTGTGTATTAGATAAACAAAACAGTGATGGAAACTAGGGGTCAGAAACCCAACAGATAACCGTGAAGATGATGTTACAGACCAACTTTATGACTCCTTTGTGACTATGTCTTGTTTCTGGCCATCTGATGATTGTAAATCCAACATTCACTCTCTTTTCTGAGGTTAATATCCTTCTCTTTAGCTGCTAAATGCTTCACTGTGTTCTCCAGCTAGATGTTAACTGCATCTGCTAACCATTTGGTGCTGAGCAGGTAGTGTACAGTTGTTGCTGTGGCCAAAAACTCAGCTATGAGAGTCTGACCACACTAAAAAACCTAAACATATTCAGCTTTCAATGATGCACTATAAACAAAAAGAAAAATCAACCAAAGGTTTTAAAACTCCTCAAGTTAAATTGCATTTCTCCTTTTCCAGCCTGATATAGATTGCATGTAAATGGGATCTATATTTGGTTGGTGAGAAAGCAGCACTTGCCCTTCTCTCATTACCACCACTGAGGTGCCTTTGAGTGCAGCCCTTAACCCAAATCTGCTCCAGTGGAGCTGCTCAGTTGCCAGTGGATCTGGGCATCTTCCAGGTGTGAATGTGTATAACGCAACGTCTGTGTCTCAGTGAGATCAGTGCTCCTGAAAAACAGAGCTCTCAGTGATACTATTCTGGATAAATATAGGTAGGAAAAAGTTGTGCATGCATAGTGGGCTGGGGTTTAATCCTACACCAGAGGTGACTGGCTGGATTAGCAGGATACAGAAAACCCCCAGTAAAAATAAGCAGCAGAGGTTCTGCTGAGACATTTTTACGCCATGTTCCCTTCATACGCATCTTTCCTTCCCTCTGGCAGCCTCATGTCTCATCCTGCTTCTCTGTCTCCATCACCCTGTCTTCATTGCCAAATTCACACTCGCTTCCTCCCAACTCATTGTAATACCCCGTCTGCCCAGCTCTGTTTTTTGTTCTACTGCTCCCTTCAGTTTCCTTTTTCCCCCTCAATTGCCTGTGTTTTATCGAGTGTAGATGTGATTATATGGGCTTTTGTGTTTGTCTGACAGGTGTCAAGGGCATTCTATCTCAGACATTTCCACTCTATCTTTACCACACAAACACATAAACACAGACAAACACAAACACATACACACAGACGCTCACAAGCACACATGCACGTACACACACAACACAACATGAGCAGCCCATTGCAGCGTGATGTGTTGTTAATAGGTCTGTCACTGCTGACAGTTTGGGAGGATGATCTGTCTTGGAGATTTCTTTGCGGAGTTGTCACTGGCACATCCATGTCCCGAGAATAAACACATTTGGATCTTGTCACAACTTTTATAGCTCCATAAACAAGGTGACCGCAGAAGAAGGCAATTTACTGTAAAAAAAAGATGAGCTGGTGTGTGTGGGTGACAAATGGCTAGAAAACATTTGCAAGGCGCATCAGAGAGTGTCATCAGAGTAAACAATGGAAACAAGAAACTATGCTCCATAAACAAAGACAAAAAGAGCCACTACATTTAGACTATGTGGAAACTACTTAAGTGTGTATATTAATTACAGACACTACACTAAAAGGTAAAACGTTAAAAGACTTTTGTTCTCATGCTGTAGGATAGAAAAGACCAACCTCTCGGTCAAGACCAGGTGCCACCGTCACAATGTCTCCAGTCTCACTGTTGATGGTGAACATGTTCGGGATGGGGCTGTGCGGTGTCTGGGACAGGATTCGATAGCGAACCATTCCGTTGGCGGTGGTGTTGTCATCAGCGTCAAATGCTGAGAGGTGCATCACATACGTTCCTGATGAAGAAAAAGAATATCTGTCAACAGATGTGTCCGAGCAGCCAAGCAGTTAACCTCAATTCAAAAACACATTTCGCTGAGATAAACTTCTCACTTTGTGATGTCAATCATTTTGTACTATTTTGTCTTTTATTAGGAGCGTTTGAAGTGAAACAAAAAGAAGTAGAAGCTGTAGACAATGCACTATTCTGCTTAATCAACCATCCAACAATTGGAGCTTGCAGCGGAGTTTCAGGAGCCGGACCACACCTCAACCGTGCCGCTTCTGACAGTCCTATAAACACCCTCCTAACCCTCTGGTTCCCTTCGCTCTTGTATTCTGCACACCCCATTCTTTCACCTTTTCCCCCTCTCTTTCCTACTCTCCATAGGGTTCTGAAGGGGGGTCTGTCATGCCTGGGTGCTACTGCGGATTCCCCACACCGCAGCATCAGAGCGAAAAAGATGAGAAGAGATCACGCTTCACTCTCAGTCCTCCATTTTGTCAATAAATCATTTCAATTTATCTTGCTGATGGTGTGGTCCATGCTAGTGAAACAGGTTTTAATATTCATCTCTGGTATTGATTCATGTGCACATGCACATGGCTAATAAACCACGTTGATACCATAAAAGCTTGATAACACAAACAATAAAGTTATTTGACGTTTATAGATTTATGCTGGCAGAGAAATGTTGGACACCTGTCCTGTAAATAACAACTACAAGCGTAGATATACAGCATTTGCACACATGATTGCGATCAGTTTGTATGGCCTTATCATATTTCGCATTTACTGGATACCTGGAACACGCTGCAAATCTAATGTGAACCATTTTTTTGAGTGAAATGGAAAACTAGGGCATGTCCTACAAGCAGACTTTGATGACAAATATTGCTTTAATCATGTTATTCTGATACTATTACATAAAAATAAGCAAATAAATCATTTAGATGTTTGATAAAATGTTTCTTACATTGATCTAAAATAGTTGGAAAAATGCTCACAGGTACAATATAGCACACACACAGAGAATAAGCCACTATCCCTCCATGAATGCATCACTTGTTTGCTGCCTCCACACACTCATATAACTCTGTGGGATCACTGCCTGTCACCCAATCTCTCCATCGCTCTCCCTCTTGTGCTCCCTCTCTTGCAGCCGATTCTAATTGCCAGAGATAGTGATATCATGCCAGTGACAGCCCCTGTCCGAGGATAATTGTAACCGCAGCTCCCATTTCAAACTTCATTACATTTCAAAGCAACATTTGTCAATGACTCGGCCAGGGGGAGCACTCTAAAGGCCTCTCAGTGAGTCGTGAAAAAAAAAAAAAGCCGGCAGGAACAGAGAGAGGGAGAGAGGAAAAAAGAGAAAGAGAGGACAGACTACATATTTGGTTTGATTCCAAGCGGAGTGACTATCAGTCCTCCACCCATCACTTTTTTCTAGAGATAGAGGGATACAGAGAGGGAGATGAAGAATCACAATGTGTCACACATCGGCGGCGTAATTTCATTAAGCTGCACTCTTAGGGGGTTTAATGTGGACCTTTTGTACAGGCGTCCTAAGCTGTGTCTGACAGGATTAGGTCCCCATAATGACTCTTTAATTTGCAAACTAATTCAAGTCTGTAATTGGCCTTCCATTGAAACCACTGGAGCTCTAAATTCTAAAACTAGCTTTTTTTTTTTTTATGATTATTGTACAGCTGAATGTCATGCATGCCACAGAGACTTGTCTGTTGTGTGGGGCAAAGCTGAGGGGGAGGGGACAGTAGCAGAGGAAAAAAGAAAGAAAGTAAGAAAGAAAAGGAAAGGAAATGAGCACCTGGACACCTTTTGAGATCGCCTCTGGTGCAATAAACTCTGGTTCATCAGGCTCACACTCACATGTACGCATGCACACAGAGAGCTCATCTCCGTGATTCTTCCGCTCTGAGGTTAGACATAAAATAACCCAGTGGTGCTACAGCGTGGTACATTTAATCCTCAATCTCCTCTCCAGCCTGAGCACCCTCTTTGGTTTATGGCGACTGCTGCAGCCGGCTAAATGAAAAGCCACTGTAGGAGACAGATTCTCCGTCTGTCTGCTAAATCAAGGGGAATGGAAAATTCTCCGTTGTGTCAAAGATTCACTGGTGTAGTCATACTTTTAACGACACCAATCTCTCCTGATATACTAGCTGGTCTTCCCCCGTCCACTCATATCCAAACACTTCACGGCTCCACACATTTCTGTAATCTTTTTTAATAAATACTCCTGTAATTGCTCCTGTTTCACACTTTATTTCCAGTTTTCTTCCATCGATCCATCCATCCATGCATGTTTCATTACCTGGTTTAGAGCCTTCGTCCACAGAGCCGTTGTAGACCTGGTTTTTGAACTCGGGTCTGTTGTCATTCATGTCTATGACAAAGATGTACAGATCGATGGGGTTCTCAACCTGGTTCCCGTTCATATCCACGGCATGGGCTCGCAACTGGAAGACACACAAAAAAGATTATAACTATTAAAGTAATAAAACATCAGTGTTTAATTGTCCATTATGGGCTACTGTAGAAACATGGCAGTTCAACATGACCGACTCCCTGGAAGAGGACCTGAGCTGGCTCATTCTAAGAAAACATAGCTATGTATATTATATTCCACTTCTACCACATTCTTTAAATAGAGCTACCTAAATATTTAAGTATCGGTTCTTTACATCACTCTGAGTTTGCCCTCACCCTTGCTGTCTCTGCACAGGAGTGGACAAAAGAAAGGCAGAAACAATATAAATAAAACACAAGCAAACAGAAAGCAGTGTTTTTTGTTTTTTTACACTTCAAGGTGACTACTCTCACAGCACCTCTAAAGCCAAACACAAAAACACCTCTGCACTATTTTCTGAATTTAGCATTCAACCCTGCTCATGAATACATGGTGTGATAAAATTACTATTACCGGATTACACAATTTAAACATTTTCTTAACCCTACACAATAATATCAAGTAGGGTCAGAAGTGAAATTTAGGATATTTTTCTTGCAGAGTAATTGCCTTTGTGATCATGTACTTCCTCCAGACTTCTTATCTCTTTTACACTTAGTCCCCAGAAGTTTTTATCTCAGCAGAAACCAAAACAAGAAACATCTTATTTTATTGGCTCTGTTGTAAAGGCAAGGTGTCTGTTTCAGGATCACTGTGTTGGATCCCAGGCCAACATTCTGTCTGGTTTTGTTTGAAAGCGAGTCCTGAAATCTCTTCACTTCCCTCTGACTCCACAAACACCGTCAGCCTATCTTAAATTCAACTCAGCTGTGCTCAGATCAATGGAATCACCAACGAGGATTTCTCACAAAGTTTGGACATGCTGTAAAATGTGTCCTGACTGCTTTTTCTCCTATGAAGTCTGGATAGAAAAAAAAAAAACGAACTGAATGAAAACAAGAGGGAGAAAAATAACAGAATTATCAGGAAAATGCTGAGTTTAAATAAATGCTTGTGGTTTGGTTTTTCCACTCCATACGTGAAGGTCAAACATACAGACTCAAGTGGCATTTCAAATGAATTCCTCGGTGCTCTCTAAAGCTGTTTTGATTCACTTCACCTTACCTGGGAATGTTTATATCCCTGAACATGACTTATTCAGTGATATTCCTGTCAGCTGGAAGCACTGGGGATGTTTAGTTTATATCATACAAAGAGAAAAAAACAAAACAGAAAGAATTCAGACACTATCTACACCCTGCTCCTAACAACATATGCTGGTAAAAATGTATTCTGTTAAAGCCCCAATGTGTAACTTTTTCTACCATAAAATAACAGATTTAAAATCATTTTGATGCTACTTTATCAGGTGAATGGTGTCATTCCCACTCTGTGCCTCTCTTCTTGCACTACATACATTTCGGCCCTGGGTATGATCATCCACAAGAAGTGAGTAGTACGTAGCACTTTACAGCATGAGTCACATACCACCAACTATATCACTGGTTTTGATGAAAAATGATTATATATTATGGAGAAAATGTTTTCGCATGGACCGTGAAGTGAACCGCTGCAAACTATAGGTGTTGTTAGCTAATGTTAGCTCAGTTTGTTAGCCAGGCTATGGGCTCCGAGCAGAAGGAGAGTGTTAAGTGTTTGTACCACAGGTGATTTGGACCACTGGGGAGAGGAGGTTTTCAGGCTCGGGACACAGGGGAGTGCTCACAGGGCTAAACAGACTCTATGGACATAATGACTGAGGTTAAAAGGCTGAAGAGGATGCTGATGGAGGAAGCTAAGAAAAGAAAATGTGAGTGTGACTGAGGCTGCTGGACAAAAGTAAATCCGGGACTTCTTGATGTTGGACTAGTAAATAATATTAGCTGGCTGCCATGTCTTGTGTTGCTGTACTTATTTGCTATAGTGGTATTGCACTAAATCGCAAAAATACATGTATATATTTATATATTTTTTGATCTATTTATATATTTTATTTGTATATATTTCTACATAATGTTGCTTTAAAATGTCTGCAATCAATTTCAGGTGGATGACCCTCCATGTTATTTGATCATCAAAAGACACAGGAGAGGACAAAACTGGAGGGTAGTGGGGGAAAAATGAAAACATGTTAGGAACAGATGGAGAAGAAAGATGAAAAACTGTAACATGAGCAGACCCACCCCCCCCGCGCCTCATGTATGGAGAATTGAGGGAAGAGTTCTCTTTCCATCTGAGCATGCCTGATGGGAAAAATGCTACCTGGCCACTGCGAGAGCATGAGAGCCAGATAAGTGAAATAGCCTCCAGGCTCGTTGTTGCAGGAAATAGAATAAGCAGCATTCCCCATCGGTTTCTTCTCCACAGAGAGGTAAAGATCCTCTCCACTGCTGCCCATCCTCTCCTCTCCACCGTCTACACCTCCACCAAAATTGTGTTTTCAGGTCTCCTGAGGTTAATTTGACTTTACTTTTTCCACTGCATTGTCTGATCTGTCCTGCACCCAATATCCGTGTGCTGCCATCGCACATCCCATCTCGCTGTGCTGTAACAGGCTAGGAGCCAGCCCCCTTATCTTTACCCACCCTCATCTCTCCATCCCGCAAGCACCCACACCCTAATTCAATAACAGCAGGAGTCAGAGATTACCGCCATGTTTAAAGAACACAAAATGTAATTCTGGGTCCACATTAAAGTTATTATCTTGAAAGGCAGTGGGAGAAAACAGACCGTACCAGGCAGCGCACGGCATTTGGCAAAGAGGCACCATCCTGATAAAGATAACAGCAGACCTAGAAGCTCCAAGGTTTTTTTTCTCATAAGAATGCATCTTGTTGCATGGTTGGTTTTGAATTTTGTTCTTTTGAAATAAAAAGAAATAGACCGTAACTTTGTTCTGCCCTTGCATGAAATATGAAGTAAACAAAAAGAAGAGCACAAAGTCACATTCGAACTTTGTGTGTGTTGTTTCTTTCAAGGAAGCTGTTGCTATGTAAACAAAATATTCCCTGTCTTGGATTAAGGATATTCATGTTTTATAAAACACAGTTTAATTACTTTCTTGTTGCTCTAACAGCATCTTGTGTGGGAGGCCTTTAATTGAACCGCAGCACCTTTCTTCATCTGTTTACGCGTACATCTTTACTTTGTCTCATCTGCTTGGTCCTTGCACTTTGTATTCTACACCAGCTAACACTTTTCCTTTACAACAAACATAGAGTTTAACTTAAACAGCCTTCAGCAAGCTTCTACCTTTCTTAACAAATCACCTCATTGATTAAAGTTTCTCCTGGGTATAAATCTGCTCAGCTTTCACTAAAAGGTCAGGCTTCCCAGCTCACAAAGACTGTAAGTCAGACTAGATTCTCACATAAAGCAGCAGGTACAGAGAAGGAAGAAACCAGAGACAGGAACTTAAAGTGATGAATCCAGTGTTGTTGCTCCCTATATCAAAGCCTCAGGGCTCTCTTTTCATGGCAGCAGAAAGACTAGCGTGAACGTTAAATAAAATTTGTCCAACTGTTTGACATTTTCATGCCTAGACCAGCATGCTTGGCACAAAGTTGAGGACAAATTTACAGTAGGAACATTTTGGCAAGTAGAAGATTTGTTTTCTCCCTGAAAATTAGACAAAAAGATCAATTCACTCTCCGCCTGTATGCTAAAAATAAAGCTAGAGCCAGCAGATGATTAGCTCAGCTTTGCATAAAGATTGGAAACAACTCACCTGCCTCTGTCCAAAGGTCCAGCACCACTCGGTTTACAGAGAGATGAATCAAATGAGATATAATGTTCTAATTAGTAAGATTATGAGGTGCTGGTGCAGACTATGGACAGAGGCAGGTGAGTTGTTTCCCCCTACTTACAATCTTTATGTGAGGCTAAGCTAGTGTAACTTCATATAGACATCAAAGTAGTACCTATCTTTTTATCTAACTTTTAGTAAGAAAGTAAATAAGCACATTTCCCAAAATGTCAGAGAGTGATATTGATCTTTTTATCTCGTTCTCAGAAAGAAGACAAAAGAGTATTGGTGATCCTTTTCATCATGTGACACTATTACTGGCACAGCTATCACAAAAATAATGTGCCTGGCTGAGAGCTTAATGATTAATTATCACATTCTCTGACTTATGCTTCACTTCATCCACTTAAGCTTTGTACACAGTGCTGCCACACCTATGCAGGGATGGGAATTGACAAGATTTTTACGATTCTGCTTAACGATTCGGTTCTTTATCGATTGTTCGTTGATCGTTTGGAAAAAACGGACAACAAACAGGTTGATTAGCATCATCTTTGGTTAGTTTAGAAGTAACATGAGTCATGATTAGCCGAGGACATGCTAACGTTGCTGCTGCTGGGCTGAGATTCAGTAACGTTAGTCTGGAGCGGATCGAAAACGCGACATTCAGTAATAGTTATCGCATGTTGTGTGCGCAAATGTGTCTGCATGTTGGTACTATTTCCTCCCCTTGATGAAATATCCACGTTGCAAGTATTGCAAGTTGCCCTGTTGTCGTCTTTTCTCGTGAAGTGTAACCAAACTTTCGAGCGTTTATACCGCCATGTATACTGTTGACTGCTGGCTGCACTGAAGTCGCAACGTGCGTGGTGACGTTATTCGCGGCCACTGGAATCGATAAGGGAGTCGTTTGCAAAATTGGCAAACGATTCCAAGGAATTTCAACACTGGGAACCGGTTATCAACAAGAACCGGTTTTCGATTCCCATCCCTACACCTATGTCAATGAAAAGGTGCAAATTGGAAATTCTGCCCTTCATTCTATCATTGCTGGCCGCTAAAGATTTTATTGTTCCTCGCAGTGATCAGAGTACAAGAACACAGAGACACACAAACCTGCCGTGCTAAAGTGAGTTAACACTTAATGTAATAATGCAATGCAATATTCTTAAATTAGTCTATAATAGTTTGAATTTATTGAAATGATTTAATTAAATGGTTTCTAAAGCAAAGCACATATATATATCTATACTTATCTATATATATATATATATATATTAGTATAATAATAAAAATTTAAATCTAATCTACAGTAATATGATTGTCTTTTATGCCATGCATATTTCATATTAAGTTAAAACAGTAAATTACTACACTAATTTGATTTAATAAATTCATTTTTGGACCAAATTCTCATCTGTCTTTTCTTATTAGTTTTTAAGCTGCTCACACAAGCTGGCACGGACATATATTAATATAACTGACTGGAAGATAAGAAAAGAAAAGAAAAGAAACGAAAAGAAAAGAACATGTTCTTTTTCTTTCTTCTTCTTTGTGTGTTTTCCTGTATTTTTTCTTCTCACTTTATCTTATCCTATATATAAACAGTTTAAAGTACTTATTTTAAAGGGCAGTTTTATAACAGAGCTAAAGTGATTCAGATTTAGACGCCTGTGTAAGTGTTGACGTGGTACAGAGACTTGTGTGTCAAAGGGTTAATTGGCTGAATAATAATGTTTGTGAGTTTCATGTGAAAGGTCACAGCTATTCTGTGAGCATTTGTGTGTGTGTGTGTGTGTGTGTGTGTGTGTGTGAGATAGAGAGAGGGCGAGAGAGACTCACATGGTAAGAAGAGCGATGTTCTCGATCGAGAGGTTTGGTGACAAACATCTTTCCGAGCACGGGGTCGATATTGAACACCTCGTTGGGGGGTTGATCTGCTCCCACGCCTGTGATGCTGTATCTGATCGAGATATCCTGGTCCTGGTCTGAACGAATCTGCAAAATCACAACAAAGAGTAAAACTCAGTCATTAAGCCAATCAAGTGTTTATTAAAGTCTCATATTGGTGTTTCACCGAGCCACAAAACTTTTCGTTTCTAGTGCTCTCAAACAAAACTCCAACACATTGCTACCTATACTGATTTCTGCAACATGCGCTGTGGAGTGTTTATTATTCAAGGGCCAGTTTGCGATATACAGCTCTGGAGTTTAATAATTTTATTCTTACACAATCTCAGAGACCTGATATAGCATATTATTCACTGAAAACATGCACAGGCACACAAACACACACACACACACATCCAGGGCATGTACTCTTGCATGCACGCACATATTTATCACCGTTTGGCATTTCTGGCTACCACATATGCAAGGATTCTATTAGTGTTTGCTGGAAGAGGCGCTATGCATTCTGTTTGGCAGAATTATACAGTGCATACAGGCGGGGGGGGGTTAACTGTACTGTTAACTTTGTAGTGATTTATTAAGATTAAGCTGAAATTGCAGACATGTCGTGAACAAAAAAAAGTCAATTAGACAGAAAAGTGAAGCTATGAGGTTGTAATTGTTGTCTCATTAGGGGAAGCGAGAACAGGCAACATAACAATAGTTTTTAAGAAGGCAAAAATAGGCCAGAAGAGAAACATCCAGGGGTGCACGCAAGAACAAGAAGGGAATTATTGAATAACTGTGGGAGAAGGGGTGCAGAATGTTCTTTAGGAAATAGGCCTGTATTTCGCTTTCTCTTGCCAGATAGACAGCTAATAGGTACATTAAGTGCACTGCTAGGCCTGTGATTTGGACTGAAGTGCTGTGTAATTGGGACTCATTTGGCAGAGTTTTTTAATTTAGTGTCCAAACAGAGTCCAAGCATCCCCATCTCTGTGCATTAACTACATGACAACCCGTGAACAACAGCCGGTGTATCAAAATGACTCAATCATACACTTACTCCAGTATGCGGGTACATGCTGTACACACATACAAAAAAAGGGGACAAACACACACACACACGTACACACAGAGAGAGGAATGGCTAACCCTTTTCTTCTAATCAATGACTATTTCAGTGGAGAGCCTGAGTGCAGCAGAAGAGTACGACTGTCCAAAGTTGTCTCCATCTTTCACCACTTGAGGTACCAATTTAGCCACACTTTTGACACACCAGGAATTCTGCCTGCTGAGAAAATAGCTGGAACAACTAACAAGGACAACGGACAGACATACAGTATTAGACAGGTGTCGTCCTGACTCTTCCTACTGCTGGGATAAAAACCTGTCACCATCACTGACAGTGACGCCTCCTTCTCCTCCTCTTCATCAGCACCAACATTATCATCAATTCTCTACTAGAAAGACCGGTTGAGGTGTGTCTTTCCAATCAAACAAATGTGATCAGTTATAGACACCTTCTTTGTAAGAACGCAAGAGCTGTCACAACATCTCACTAATGCTATTTGTGCATGTCTGTATGTGTGTTTTCTTTGGGGAATAGGGGGGGGAGGAGAATGTCAGAATGCTCTGCACATATCTCAGCGAATTACTGCTGACAGCTATGATAATTAACGAGCTGCAGGCATCGACTGCTATTACTTCAAAGAAGCTCTACCCGTTAAACACCAACAAACTAACAAACATCCAGCTAGAAAGTCGGTTGAACTCTCTATGTACCGCCATTACCCTCCTCAATGGGCAAAGCTAAGAGACTACAGCACGCTGACTCCATCTATCTCTCCTGTCGCATTAGAAAATACAAGCAATTATTACACATCCGACTGCCAAACTGTCTCCCCCTCTCATTCATCCCAAATTTCTCCTCCCCTCCCCTTGTCTCTGCTTTCCCCCTGCCCAGCCTCCTCCTTTCCAACTCCTTCTCTCTCATCTCCACTCCTCCCCTTTCCTCTCATGTCTCCCCACCGCTGTACTCTCTCATCACTCTCTTGCTCTCTCTTTCTTCGCTTCAGGTCTCCGTGGGGACAGAAGCCATGCATGAAAAATGAAATTACTTCAATCCGTTGGCCTTGGCAGTGGCGTATAAATCCTCACCAGTTAGGAAGTGATAGCTCTCCATAATTCCATTTGGGTTTTCCCGCCCCTGATTTCCCACCCGTTTCCAAGTCGTCCTGCTTGGGAGGGGGGAATGAGAGATTCAGCTGCACATTTCCAAAGTCATTCCAGCCAATTAGCTCTCCCTCCCACAACGTTCACATAAATGCTTATAAAACTATTGAGGGTCGGTGCCAGAATCCTTATTCTCATCTGTTTCTACAGAATATTTGTGCACGGTTGCATGCACACACACATACAGTGTGCACATTCAAAAGCACACAGTCGTGCCTCATGATTCAATAATGTATGTAACGCCAAATGCATGCATATCACATGCATATATATATACATGTTTATGAATTAGGCCATGCAATAATGTTTTTATATAATATGCTTTTGTTGCATATTGCTAGTCCCCTGCTTTTATCACAGAATATTGTGACAGGCGGGATGTCGTTTCAGTAGTGAGCATCTCTCACTGTCATTGTTCCATTTTAGTTTCAGAAAAGGAGGGGATGTGTTGGAAAAAAAAAAGCTCAGCATGAGATAACCAAGAAGAGCTTCTCATAACTGCATGAGTACTTTTTATTTCCTTTAATGAAAAGAGGGAAACTCTCTCTCTCTCATTTGCTTCAATGCTATCTTGCACCTCACACAATAAAACACAGTAACACACGCACATACACATAAAATGCTTCCGCTGGGTAATAAATAACAAAGGAATTCATCTTCAAGAGCGCCAAAGAAAAGTTTCACAGTTTCTTCTTTCTTTGTGTTTTTCTTCTCTCCGTTCCCTCTGATTTCCCCTCGATTTTCTTAATAGCATGTGTGTCTATAGGGGAGAGAGAGTGGACGAGAAGCACACAGCTAAGAGAGATTGATAGTGAGAGCTAGAGAGAGAGAGAAGAAGAGATAGAGAGAGAGGCATAACTGTATCATCCGGCATCAGAAACCAGACACTGTCTAAATGACCTATTTGTCGACGGATCAAAGCAATTCCCTTCATTACTGACAACTTGTCTGGTTCTTAAGGAGATCTTATCAGTGAGCTTAGCTCCCTTCTGCCAGGCAAAACTGAATCAAATGAGAAATTATCATGCTACCGGGTCTTCAGGGAAAACAGAGAAGAGGAGATGAAGAGAGGGGAATGAATAACACACAAGCGCCGTTCTACCGCAGATACTGGGGTGCAGAGGAATTCATTTTCACTTAAAAATGAATGTTAGCTAACACTTTAAAAAGTATCCAACTACGACCACTTGGATGTGTGACTGCGCTGCATGTTGGAGATAAACACTGTTTTAATCACATGATGATCTCTAGTCTAACAGATTCAAATTAAATGAATACAAATGAAAAGTATTGGTTAGGTTATCTATACCGCTTGATGAATCAGAGGCAATTTCAGGAAATAATAACATGCTCAATAGTTTTATGTCAACAGTCAATCACAACTTGAACGTGAAATGGGTTGCTTATAGTGATGAACTATGACCTGCAGTTTTAGAGCGAGTTTCTTTGCTTTGGTTGTTGTGCCAAGAACAACGCACCTCCTCCAACGCGCTCTTTGGTTCTGGTGCTGGACAACAATCAAAAAAATAACTTTTTATATTGCTGATTCACCTCCCTTTTACTCATTCACTTCACTTTCTCTCTCTCTCATCAGACACAAACCAAAGGTAACTTCTTTGTGTCACTATTTTGCAGCACAGACATAAAAGCTGATACCAAAAAAAAAAAAAAAAAAAGAAAATAAACAAAGCCAGAACACAACAAGAAGATTAAAATAGTTTGACAGATTGACAGATTTTGTCTGATTGCCCTATTGGCGCTGTGTGACATCCAGTTGCATTTCTCCAAAAGTTCAATCAACTTCCCTGCAGCAAGTCGCTGCAATTTTTCGGCACCACATGTGTAGCTGTGTGTTGAAGCCAAAACCCCGTACCCCGATTCAAATCAATGGAAAAATCAGGAGAAAGTGCAATGAGCAGTCTGTATCTGGACCTGGCACTGTAGGCTACCAAATACCAGTCGTAGCAACGGTAAGGTTTGGGGGGAAAAAGATTTGTATGTATATTTAACTTATTTTGCAAGTTGGCAAGAGTTTACTTAAATCTACTCACCCTGGCTTGGGTGGCTCTCTTTTTTTTAGGTGTTTGAAGTTTACACTCTGCTTTGCTGTTTTGTGTGATATTAGAGCGTTCCTGAGTATATTACCGCCGCATTTGTTTGCCTCAGCATTCAAGCTTTTCCTCATCCCACGCAACTCTCACCATGGCAGATTAGGAGAGAAGGCGCTATATGTAAACAAAGGGGAGGAACATGGAGAGGCTTAGGGATCCAGTATACACATTTCGAAATAGAATTTGCTGTGTTCACAGACACTGTCAATGCCAGTATACTCGTTATGTCTGCAGGTCTGTCCTCCTCACCAGAGGATGGAGGCCCTGTGAAAGTGATGATGCCGGAAAAAGAAGAAAGAGTAGAAATAGCTCTGGTACCTTCTGCAGAAACACTAAAAGAGATAATATGTGTGTTTCCTAAACCAAACAGGAGACAGAATGGAGAGATTATTGTATTAATGATGGATGAGGAGGTGAATATGTGCCAGCCAGATTGATGATCTCACAAAACAAGTGACTGCTTTCATTTAAAGCTTCCATCTATCCATCCATCATGTTAAAAAGCAGTCCATCTCCAACAAAACCGCAGTCATGAAATAGTTATCTCTGTGTCAAAATCAGTGCATGTGATATTTTGTATTTTTAAGATGGACCACAATTTAGGCTATTCAGATAATTGCTTTGTGCCATGCTAGTTTTCTATATGCTAAATGTGATTAACAGTACCTCTTCCTGAATCTACAGTGTACCTGACATATGTATAATTGAAAGAAATGGCCAGGAGCTTTCTGTTCTTTTTCATCAGTGAGTCAATGCATGTATACGCATGGCCATTATACATCAGGCCAATCAGATACACTATAATTCATCTTTCCCATACTTGGGTGCTTTTTAAGTACAGTTATGGCAGGTTGAGGATAATCTGTAGTTTAGCATGTACAGAGAACTGCAATTACCATATGTATAGCTGCAATGTTCTTGGGCCATTGAGGGTGAAATTGAAATGATTACCATACAAATTATACAACCATTTTAGCACTGTACTTCAGATACTTGTGTAATAGGAAAGGTAGTTCAGAGGTTGAGTTTTATTTTGCTTTGTTTTTTGTTGAAGCCAGCTCATGTCGCAATAGTTTAACTTCCCTGAAGAAATAATATAAATAATCCAAAACATGCACAACTAAAAAAAGAGTACAGTGGTGTGTTGGGGAGCAGTAAAAATCTGGACTGGAGGCTTGTTCACGCTGTGGTCACACTAAGCTTTGTGATGGTAAAACCCCCAAAATACTTCCTGTGAGAACATGACAGTTTTTCTTTTGAGATGTACTGTGAGCTTTAGTGTGCACGCTAAACTGATTTAGCCCGTTCAAACTAAAGCAAAGAGCACATGCACTGCATTAGTTTCTGATATTCTCTTTGCATGTGATAAAATGTAAAACCTTGCATTGATTTGTTAACAGAGAACAGCCTCAATGTTCAGGACTATTTTTCTGTTTGCCTAAAGCTTATGACACAAGACAGCACATATATCAGATGTGGCTGACAGCGGTTTCGACATGGAGGCGAACTAGCCACATGTTAGTGTTCATGCCAGAGTATGGTGCAAACATAAACCACATTAAGACTCGTCTATGAAAACACTGTGAGACAGACATTTCCTGAAATCGGTTTGCATTTAGTTATAGAAAACCTTCAGTTTTATACACATTAAAGGGAGGGTGTCCTTTCAACTTTAATTGTCGGCCAGCTTTGTACATTATATCTTCCAGACAGCTTCAAACAACTCCCTCTGTGAAACTCTGAAGACACCCCCAGTTTTTAGATGAATGAAAAGTCATTTTTTAGCGGAAGGGTTTCTGCAAGAGATGTACAGTATGACCACATATATGGCCGTCATGAATAAAAATGTATATATGAATATTTAAATAAAAATGTGTTGTAAATGGTAAAGACAGAAACAGCGCCATGAAATGGAGCAAAACCGACTCCAGCTGCTTTGAGTTGGTATTTCCAGAAAATCTTCAAAGTTAAAAGTATCACTATCTGTCTTAAGCATGTGGCACACAAGCATGAAAAGAAACATGCAGGCGCGCACACACACACACACAAACACACAGAGGCCTGTCATGAGTGTGCCAATTAGCTACACTGTAGTGTGCTGCTCTTTCAGAGAATGACACTGGTTCAGTGAGCAGTAGGACAGCAGAAACAGTCACTTGCAGACAGCAAAGTCACAGCAAACCCCTAAAGAGCTGAAAGCCAGGCCTTTCACGGCTCTAAAGCCCAACAAACAGGGATAGATACACCAAACACAAATGCCGACAGGAACAAACAGAGAGACATGTTCAAGAGTACAGTAAAGCCTAACAGGCAGCCAAGAAATACAGGTATTGGCCAACAGGTCACAAACACACCGGTTAACTCTGAAGAGAAAGAGCCTCTACAAGGAAAAGGTTTTTAGGTGGCATTGCATATCACACACACACACACTCCATCTGTCAAATGCGCTCTGTTGCACGCACTAAGATAAAAAGACACCCTGTGTGTTTTGCTGTGAGTCAGCAAAATGTCTGCATTAAAAGCTTTCCTGTGGCCTTTTTTAAAACACAGACTTCTCCTCAGGCTTTGATGTCGAGCGTTGTATCTCTTCAAAAGATAGGACAGAATTGATGTTGAGTATCACAGTCTGAAGTTGGGATTTTCAAAAACTGCACTCACCAACTTAAATGTAAAACAGAAACAGCATAACATCTTGTATTCATTAGCTGACGACCAGTGCATGGACTCATGTACCTAAGCCTGAAAACACTGTTTATGTGTGAGAATGATGTACATCCACTAAATGTTTTAAGCTAGTGGTTTGGCACTAGGGATGGCAATGTTGGTTAGTCTGTTAAAACCACAACTTTGGTCCAGACTGAGATATTTTTTTAACTCTATTGTATGGACTGCCATGATGTTTTGATCCCTCAAGGCAAGATCTCCCAACTTTTCCTCAATATATCAACACTGTAATCTTTAGCTTACACTTGCCGTTACTGGCACATGTGATAGACTTTTTAAGCTTGGTGACTGAGTGCTTATTGGCAACCTCTAGTGTGTTTCATGACAGCCATGATGAAGACATGACATGATGAAGATGCTTTCAGATCGATTTTTTCGTGACAAACTGAGCTAGCCTAAATAAACAACATCTATATTGTGTGATCAACTTGATTGACGTTTAAAAATGAGTGATCACAGAGTTAGTTAGAGGCAACAGAAAGTAGCTGTGTACCTCTACTGCTACACAGCTCTAGGTCATGTATGGACGGGCCGATGTGATTACTTTTGAAAAGCTCAGTTTTACCCGTCTGCACTTAAATGCAATAATGCAATATTTTTAAATTCACTGAGAGGACATAAGGCCAAAAGATGAGTTTTCAGATTTATCCGACTTAGTGGTCTATGAGAGTGTGTGACAGAAAGAAATGGAGAGATAGCGTGCGCTATGTGACTTTTTATAATTTGAATGATAGCTAGAAGTGACGCAGGTGAGATTATTAAAAGACTTTCCTCCACATTAGTGGAAATAACATGGAGTAATGGAAGTTAAGCAGTGAATGACTTTTCCAATTATTACAGTATGAAAGGAGTCTGGTCTTTAATAGTGCAGGCTTATGGCAAATTAGAGGTGCTATTCTCCCTGGAGGTAACAATGGGATGACTCGCCCTCCTCACTCCCCTCTTCCAGGCAGGGAGAATGAAAATAACGCAGCCATTGTAGCAGCACACAAAGAGCGGCCGCACCCCTTAGCTTTGGCTGAGCAGGGTTAGTCTGTGAGGGCTAGCATTTCACTATTACGCCTCTCTCCCTCACTGTCACTCTCTTTCATTAGGGGATTGATTAAATTGTGAAATCCGGAGTGTGATGGATGCATGAATGACTTCTCAAGTCGCTCCCCAAGGCTTTGACAAGGACAATATCAAGGACCCCCTGTTACTCCCTTTTCCTCCCTTGTCCCTTCATCCCCAGGAAACCCAATCTGGGTAATTAGAGTAAAGAGTGTTGGAGACGTGTTAGAGAAGCAAAGAGAGAGAGGGTGACAGTGTGGCACGAATTCTGCTGCTATTGCACTTTTCCCAGCCATTTACTCCCTCCACCCCATCCCAAATACAAGCACACACACACACACACACACACACACACACACACACACACTTTTGCACTGTCCACCTTTCGTACACCACTTTCTCCTTCTTTTCTCACACCCTTCCTTCTTTCTCTTCTTCTTTTGCTTTGCCTCCACCCCATCCCAAATACAAGCACACACACACACACACACACACACACTTTTGCACTGTCCACCTTTCGTACACCACTTTCTCCTTCTTTTCTCACACCCTTCCTTCTTTCTCTTCTTCTTTTTGCTTTCTAAATCCATCGGGCAGAAGTGAAGAGGAGAAATGCAGACTAGAGGGAAAATGGAGGGAAGAAAGAGCAAGAGGGGGGAAATGAAAGTGGCTGTGAATTGACTGCATCAGCAGAACTCTGTATCGGAGCATGAGCCCTTCTGGCTGGAAACCTGGAAACAGGAAGTTAAGAGAAATTGCCAGGATTTGACAGGATGGAGTTTTGGATGGAGTTTTTCCCCCTTGACCAGACATGTGACCTCTGTGGGATCCCATCATGCTGGAATATATTACTCTCACATTGTCTTTTTCAATCTAGTCAGAGAAACATCCAGTTACATAATTGCTCCGACACATTTCCCAGTGGGCACAGCTGAAGGGTTGTTTGGAAGGAAAAGCATACAGTATATTCCTCCCCAACCTACGGAGGCAAACACTTCGGAGGCATCATGAGGTAAACAGATGTCTATGGACCCAGATGTGAGAGGAGGAAAGGTGTGCAGGTAGAGGCGGAGGCAGTATGCACGTTTGATGTTGACTGGAAGCCTGACAAAATGGGCTGCTCCCTGCCAAGCCAGCTCCTGCCAAGCACAGGCAGAAACTGAAGAGGGGCCGGACCTTGCCATGCTGCTGCTGGGTGTTTTGAAAAGTTGCACATTCAAAACACAAAGACACACGCACACATACATGGTTGCACTGCAGCCTCTAAGTGTGTGTCAGAATGTTTCCCAGGATGTTCTGGCTCCTGCTAACCAAGCGAGGGATTCTGCTTGGCAAACTACACCTCAGCAAGAGTCCAGCTGTCATCTTGACAAATGAACCTTGGAAGAGTGAGGAGGTGTGCGTGTATGTTTGCGCAGTCATGCATCTGTGTCTGTGGATTCACGCCTGTGTATTTTTGCTCGAGCATAAGCACACGTATCATAAGGATGACACGCAGATGGCTGATGTACATGCGGTTTTTGCTTTTTTAAAAGCAGCTGGCCTGTCGTTTCTTGATTGATACAGATCAGAAAATGGATCATAGCCAGCGGAGGTCAGTTCCTGTGAACCTCCTTCTATTCCCAGAAGCCACTGGGAAAACATTACTGAAAATCTGCTACTTGGCTTTGACACTGAGTCCTCTTTAAAGTGACACTGACTACCTAGTGTCGGGCACAAATCACCTTATATAAAGAAGCGTTTTCCGCACGGCCTCAGATGAACCATAACATCGTCCCCTGTATGCTGTGATGCCAGGTGCTGTGCAAAGAGCTATGCATCACTCTGATTTTATGAACAATGTGGGATGTTAAAGCTTTTATAGAGCGTTAGGAGGAAATGTTCTTTTCTCCCGAAAATGAAGAGCAAATAAAAATGTGTAAAGCAGCATCAGGGAGTATTGGCTGGAAATACTCATAAGCGAAAAGCAATGAGAAACCTGCAAAGTTAAAGGACGAGTCATAAAATACCAGCAACTTTTTTATCTGGTGCTAAACTGTTTATCTTAGGAGCTGTTTGATCTTGAGATGCTGTAAAGCATTTCATTGCGCAGTGAGGAATTTTATTACACACATACAGAGTGATGATGTATGTTTTGTTGTACCAGATCCTCATGTGTGTCTGTCTGTGCGCCTGTGTGTGTGTGTGTGTCTGTGGTTAGGGGGTATTAACAGCATACAAAAGCACGATCACCCCATGACAGTATCCATTATACTTGCATGAAAAGATTCTGACTGAGGCCTTTCACTGTAAATGACAAAATAAATAGGATCACTTTATTCTGGTGCAGGCCTCGATTTTGATTTCCCTCACATTTTACCTCCAGGAAAGAAAAAGCCAAAGAGGGGAAAATGGAAAAATACAAGCATATTAAGTGAGATTAGAATTTTTTATCACATGACTTGCATCCGAAAATCACTTCGAATTCAATTCAATCTCATGCCCAAGGACTTTACCCCCCGCAATTACTCTTTTCTTTCATTTCCCTCTAAATGTTGTTGCTTTGTGTTGAATCTGATTTTATTCTGTTCCGTCTGTCTTTCAGACAAACATGCAAACATTACTGAGATGTGGGAAGAAAGTATTACCTCATGGGACAACTTCCATGTCTTCCTTCTTCTCTGTCTGTCCGTCTGCTTGATCTGCCTGCATGATTTCCTCTGTAACCACTTTTTTTCTGCCCTCCTGTCATTCTGTCCCTCTGTCTGACTGCCAACCTGTACTTTCTATTTGACCGACCTTGTCTCATATCACCGACAATCACCGCCACCCTCAATCCTCCTGCTTCATCACTGGTCCCCACCTCCCTGTGCAGTCCCCTTCAGAATATCTTTCTTCCAATTTCATTGCACATTATTTTTTCATGTCTTCAGAGGAATAGAGATTCTTGGCTCTCCTTCATCCTACTGATCCACAGGGTCGCAGAGGCCAACCTCCAGGGGACCAGACAGAGGCTGTTTGTTAAGCTGTTATTTATCTCCTTCATAAAGTCCTCCTCATCTCCTATTAAAGAGCCCAGAACTGTTGCCCTTGACTCACACATAACTCTTGTGTCTTTTGGTGAGATGATTTACTGTTTAATTTAACACCAACTGAACCCAGGAGGGAGCGCGCCTGGTACTGCCTGATGTCATATCAGAGAAGAATGTGTTGGGGGGGATTTGTATGAATATGAGTGTTTATCTGTGTGTGTGTGTGTGTGCCGTCTAAGTGAGTGGGTGGCTGAGGCAAGTTTTTTTATTGTTTGTTTTTGTTACTGTAAGGCCTTAGTAGTAGAAGCTCTGTGCCGGGGTGTGCACAACAAGGCCATGTCTGGAACATTTTCTCTTGAAAAATAAACCATAGCTGAGTATGGCTGATAAACATGTTTACCGAGACTTCACAGCACTAATTTCAAAATAATGAGATATTAAACAGTGAAAATTACATTTCAGTCTCACTTCCCTGAACACAGGAGAAAACAAAGGCCAAATGCTGTTGACAAATACATGAATGTAGTAACAATTTATTTCCCTCGTCAATATGAGGAGATTGTAGGAGACTCCATTTCCTGGGGCTGATAAATGTAATTACATTGATCTCACTAATTTCATTAGAGGAAAGGAAATTAAGTTTATAAGGTATTTGTTACATGCCAAGAAAGTCTACTGTACCAAGAGGGTGGTCTATGGTCTCTTTGGAAAACAGTGGAGCAGAAACAAGAATCACAAATACACAGAAATGGAGCTGTCAAAGAATTCATGAAGCCATTCCCTTCCCATTACATGATTGTCCTCAACCATCAACTTGCGTGAGATATTAATGTGCCCTCAGGAGCTCACCTCTTCTCTTAAATACTCAAGCTTCAGGCTTTTCAGAAGATGGTCAAATTGCTTTTATGGTCGTATGTTTCATTAATGATATGACCTGTCAAAAAAGACAGGGCTGAGCATGTTCTTCCATCACAAGACTCCATTAGTAAGAGTAACAATGTAAAGCACTCTTCCTCTAGCGTTTTACTCACCCATCATAACTCAGGCCTGGCTATCTAGCTTCGTCACAACGTCACGTCATATCTAAGATGATCAATTGTGAATAAATGTGATATTTGACTGTTAACAAGACGAATAATTGACAGCCTTGCTGACGTCTCTCTGAGACTTTACTTAAGACCTCCAAGTAGTCGAGCAGAGAAGGGACCAAGAACCCAGGAAGAGGATTGGGCTTTGAAGCCAATTTGATACAGCTCGTAACAAATTCAAAATTTCATGGCAAGGGTTATAGATACTGTGCTAACTAAATTAAAATCCAAAATCTGCTGGGAATGCTAGTGGTAAGGTCAGGAGACCACCAAAGTCAGCAAGCTTCATCCTCTACAAATGACTGTACCAAAATTCATGGCAATGGCAATCCTTCTGTCAAGATATTTAAGTCTGGACCAAAGTCATGGACTGACCAACTGAACAACCCCATCTGACATTGCCATCCATAGAGCCACAAGGCTGGCTCTGGCATGGCTAAGAAAGAGATGCTCAGTAAATATCAAACTGTATAGTTATCCAAATCATTTGAAATGTCTCTATACATGGTTTGCTTGTGCTTGTGAAGAAAATTCACAGCTGGAATTTTGGAGAGAAAATACCTTTTGAGAATTATTTTCGAGGTTAAATCAAATAGAAAGCCAAGAGCTTAAAACTAGTCCAGATGTTTTACTGACTAACACAGCGAGCAAATGAAATGCTGACATGACTGTGCTCTTCCCTCAGAGTGGGCCAAGGTCTCTGCTCACTTTTTTCCTCCTCCTTCACACTCCACAGGAGGTCTATCCATATCTCAAAAAAAAAAAAGGTTTATCGTTTCCTACTTTTCTTCCATGGCATGATAGAGTTTATGTAGCGTGTGTGTGTGTGTGTGTGTGTAGTGTTGAAGTTGTATGCCTGCCAAGAAAAGGACCTTAGCAACGCACAGGAACTTTGAAAGAAAGTCAAGACAAAACATCGGCCAGAACAAAATATGCTTGAATACATATACAACAGTGCAAATCCTGTACAGTTCATGTGTTTGATAGACTTGGTGTAGCCACAAATTTTCAGTGTTTTCACAGCCTGAATTTATTTATCCCAGAAAATGAGATCTGTGCAATTCGACTTTCATAAAGTGTTCCATATGGGCAGCAATGTGGTTTCCTAGTGACCGAGCTCTGGATTGGACTCTGATCCTTAAATACGCACATCCCTGCGTTTCACCATCCTGCGGTTTCTCTGGCAGACTAGGTTAAAAAAACCCAAGATGGAGTCCTGTTTTTCTGGCTTAGTTTTCTCTTCTCTTTGTTCAGGGATAAAGCAGAAATGCGACCAAACAAAACCCCAAACAATGAGCATATACAAAGGCAACAACACAGCACATGCGCTTCACTGTTCCTTTGTTTGCCGCCTGTGTAGGACAAGTAATTTCTCCCTGTGCATTTGTATGTTTGTTTGTGATTGAGTGTGTGTGTCTTTGTGAGCTTATGTCTCAGCAGGAGAGAGTGGAAAAAGATGAAGGGGGTAGTGCAGTGCTGGTGTTGGCCGGGTGGTGGGGTGGCAGATGCCAGAAGGCTTCATTAGACTCGAGGGAAGAGGCCGCGAACAGCAGTTTTCTGGGAAGTCTATCAGACCTAAACACAAACACAGACGTGCTTCTCATCCTGGTCTAGCCCCGCATTTCCTCTAGGCCTCCATTCCTTTTCTTTTTGTTGCTTTCTCTTGTTCTCACTCATACCTACCCATCTTTGCTCCCCCCTCAAATTTTCCAATGCAATCAACCCCAGCTCCAGCTCACTCCTACAGTATGTTTCTTTTTGTTCCCTCCTTTTCTTTCACATTTTTTGTCTTTTTTTTTTTTTTTGTCTGTCTTTCTGGTGTTTTTGTTGTTGCCGTGTCTGTCAGTGAAGCGGAGCAGTCATTAATCACTGGTAAACGTACGCAGAGGAGAAAGCAGACACCTCAGGGGGCGAGTTCTCTCATTCTGCTCAGAAAATGCTTTTCTCAACATGCTCCACAGAGAGAGATGTAGAAATTGGAGCACAGGTGCTGTAGCGAGTACAATAAACATAACCAGATGCACTGCAACACACATCAAATCAGATACAAATGCCGGTATTTTGTGCACTGTTTAACATGCAGGCTCCCTTTTATTGGACACATTTTCTGAAGCTACTACCAGGAAATAAATGGCTACAAATCACTGATACACGATTCTTTCTCTATCAGTCAATCAAGGGTTTTAGACAAGTACCCATTTATTTGGTTTATTGCTCTCCCAGCTGCTGTTTCTCTCTATGTTATTCGTGTCAATATAATGTCCTGTGATTATTGAGGGATGCAGCTACACTTTATCGGAGTATCTGGCTTCTCCGTCTGAAGGACAGCTGGCAGACAGAAAAACTTTCATCCAAAGAAATATTATCCAATAAAACAACAGTTAAGCTTGAAATTGAAGTCACTTTCACATCCCTTATTCCAGTTCCAGTTAAAATAAATGCCTTTTCTTTCAAAATAATATCTCCCTTAGACAAATACTAAAATATTATCCAGAGCAGTGGAGGTTTAGAAGTGAATCAACAACAGGTTTTAAAAGAGAGAAGCTGAAAAGAAGCGAGACGACAGAGCATGATGCCATGGGTGAAAACTGAGAAGAAAAGAGATGTCGAGAAAAGAATGAAACGAGACTATTGCTGTGAGAATCAGCCAGCGCCACATAGCGAGCTAGCAGTGTGTAAAGTTGCATTTTATAATTATTACTCTTTTGGTTTGACATGTTGGGAAATATGCTCATTCGATGTCTTGTTGAGGACTAGATGAGTCCTCAATACCACAGATCAATACCACTCTCATATCTGTCCAATAAATATGAAGCTACTCCTAGCCAGGAAATAACTGGCCTAGCTTAACCCCCTGTTTTCAGTCCAAATGCTAAGTTAGACTTTAGTCTTTGGCTGCAGCTTCATATATGACAATGGTATTGATCCGCTCATTTAACTCTCACAATAAAGTGATTTCACAATATGCTTATTTGTCTGTTAATACTCAGATACAGTGTATAATAACTGAACTCACCTGCTCTCCTGCACCAACATCCCTGACTGGCCAAAACCACATCTTTCACTCTCTCTCTGTTATTTTCCCACAGACCAGAGTCAGCGAACGGTACAATAAAACAAGCATTTTACTGGACAAACATTTATTCATACCCCATCTGGCTCCTTGGCTAAACTGTTGTTTCATCAGGGTTTTGTTCATTTTTCTGCTGACGGCTGTTCTAATAGGGGGTTAAGGGAGTCGGCTGGTGGTGGGGGTGGTGGTTATGTTGAGTCTTTATTTAGCTGAGCAGAAGAAATCAATGCCTCTCTGCCGTAGGAGAAGTGTGTGGATCAATGCAAGGTTTCAAAAAAGCCTCTGTGAGAAATCAATGTCCCTTACATGCTATTGATGGCTGTTTGGCCGCAGAAGAAAGAGAACGACAAAGAACACCTGTTTATTGTGAAAAATTACTCCCCCCACTCTTTGTTTTTGTCTTTCTGGAGCTCTCCCTCTCTTTGTTTTCTCTTGTCTTGTTTTTCTGTTTCCTCATCGCAGCTCTTTTTTGTTAAAACTCATGTACCACTCATAACAATCTATTCTAAGCAAAGCTCAGGGTAATGAGTTGTATTTACTCTGATACATGTGCTTTGGTAACTTTTTTGAGTAGACTCTACTAGTTGGAGTAGTTTTAATGCAGTGTTTTGCTCTTTAATAATAACTGTTTTAGGTACAGCAGGAGAGTCTTCTTCCAATGTTCGAGTGTTACTTTAAAAAACAGTGTGAGCAGATCAGCAGATCGGGCTGTGAACGCTGGTCTGAGGTCAGTACATGAGAGAACTGACAGAGAGCAGTAAATGTGTCTGTTGGTTAATGCTAGATAAGCTTAATACTTTATAGCTTGCACATTATCAACTACATTACATATTAACAGCTGTTTCCTAACATTCACTGACTCTGTGTTACTCTCCTGTCATATCCTGTCATTATAGACCAGCCACTCCATCCGGCTTTGCAGTAACCACTTTCCCACCATTCCCATTCCCTGTCAAAATCTGCCCACTTACTCACCTGCTACCATTTTTCCCGTTTAGTCTAGCAATATATATAATCTATGTTCATTCTGCCATCCTGAACCACGATTTGATCATTATTTGTCTAGCCCCTTTATTGAATTTGCCTGTTCCGACTGTCTAACTGGTTTTGACCCTTGCCTGTCTTCTGAACAAAGTAAACTTTTATCTTCACCGGCCTGTCTGTGAGTCATGCTTTCGGGCTCATGTTTGCCTTCTGTCTGAGCTGTATCATCTTAGCTCATGCTTCACATATTTGAGCTAGTGAGAGTGTGTCTTTGCGCTATACTGACCATTCAACTAGGCACAGTGTCCTGGTGAATCTAGCAGATTATCTAATTAGGAGATGATGGTGTGACATTTCATTACTTCTTAAACTTCACCTGAGGAAGACCTATGGGTGAAATAATGTCACTTTCACATAAAATAAAAGAAGTGTAGAAAAAAAGACATTAGTGCGAGATTAGTCTCCTTTTTCTTCAGTTACTGGCTATTCTATCCATCTATGATGGTATGAGGGTGCATTAGAGCACACTGCATGGATAACCTGAACATTTGTGAAGGCACCATTAGTGCTGAACGATATATACAGGTTTTGGAGCAACGTATGACCTTCAGCAAGACAATGCCAAACCTCATTCTGTACATATTACAACAGCATGGCTCTGTGCTAAAAGAGTCCGGGTGCTAAAATGCCCTGCCTGCTGTCCCAACTTCTCACCTATTGAAAGTGTTTGAAGTATTATGAAATGCAAGATTAGTTTCCTTTTTCTTCAGTTACTCACTATTCAAGTCGTTTTTTTCAGTAGATACTTTTGTACTTAATTTCAAAAAGTAATAGTACTTTTACTGTACAGTTTTTGGCTATTCTACCTTTATCTGCCTGGCTCTTGGAAGGCAAAAAAGGGGGGACACCGGTGTTGTCGATACCAGGTTAAACTGACTAAAATTCTGTCACATAAGAGGCTGTTGAGGTGTAATATCAAACCACAGAGTTAGATGATGAACACTATACCTTGATACACAGTGTGTAGATGGGGAACAATCATTTCAGGCCCGCTATTAATAAAAAGCAGTCAATATAAAACCCGTTCACTGAGCTCCGACACGTGCTTTAGAGCGCAATGGGAGTACAGTTCTGCCAAGACTTCACCTAAGCAGTCAACATTTCCCTCGAGCAATGTCAGGCTGCAAGCTCAGAGGCCAGTCAGTAGGGCCTCCGTCCTGACATCTGCCCGATCCAGTGTTGGCCTGATCAAAGTGACAGTCCTCCAGACCTGCAGAGATGCAGGTGAGGGCTGCTGTCACCCCACCTGTCCAACTGATGGCAACTTGGTCAGGGCAGGGAGAAAAGCTGCGGGATGGTGGGGAAGGCCGCTGCCTGCATGTCACTCAGTGCTGTGCTGGATGACAGAACAGCCCATTAGGAAAGGGACTGACTTCACAGGCCATTAGGGGAGGCATCACACAGCCACAGCACACAGTGCACTGAGTAATGGCACAGTTGGAGAGAGACAGGGGAGAAGATGAGACAGAAAGACTGCGAGCTGTGTTTTGCAACATGTTCCACATAAAATTGTGAAATTGTGATTAACATCTTAAATGTCAGAGACTGAAAAAAGAAAAATATTCTGCCTGCCTGACGACATTAAAGTTCTTTGAATTTTTGCTGTTTTAATTGAGGGAAATGAAATCAGATGCACAGAAGCCTCAATTCTCAACAGAGGACATAAAAGTGGACTAAACACATAAACAATACAGTAAGCATCATCCCCATGCCATCCATTCTCTTGAGCTGTCTCCTTGTTAAAATCTCTAGTTCTCAGTATGGCCCTGCCTGCCCTCCAGTCATCATTAAAGAGAAAGACGGGAGCCTGTGAGCCCAACAGAGGCATCAGAACGCATCACTTCTCCCCTGCTCTGATCGCTCCACTCTCAGCAATCCACCAGCCCCTGACGGACCTATTTACTACACAAAGTGGATTTTGTTTGGCTGCACACTATACTTCCAAATGTGCCTTTTGATACCCTCTCTCTTTGTCCTCCTGCCCTATCCCTTCTGTCTCTCTCTTGTTCTGACCAGCTCATGGAATCAGCAGAAATGTCTGGCCAGTTTATGGCTGGTGAAGCACTACTGAAGGGCTCAGCAGGCTCAGATGAGACCACCACACCATGCCAGGCTGATGGGACACACTCCAGCTGTAGAAGCACTTCAACTCCAAAACAAAGACTTACAAACTCTCCCCTCTTTGACTGGATGTTTTTGTTTCACTATGAGAAAAAAAAAAGTTTCCTTCAAGCAGCTCCCCAGGATTTTCCCTGGGGATTGGATGAAACCCGTAAAAAAAAAAAAAAAAACAAAGAACAGAAACAAAAGAAAAAAGTGCTACTTTTGCACAATTTAAGACCCAAAAGAGATAAACCGTGAGAGTTTTGTAAACAGCGAGGAAAAGCTGATGGCTAGATATTCCAGATAAAGAGGGAAGCAAAGTGGGAGCAGGGAATGAAGCAGTGGTCTCCTGGAATGATGTTGTTTGATGAATTACAGCTTGCACCACAAGCTTAGAGTCTAGAGCTTTGCTATGAGAGAGGCAAACTGCGCATTCTGTTGTGACAGAATCTCTGAATTTTAAGCACTCTGCAGCTCAAGCTTTTGCACAACAACACATTTACACAAACATTTATTTATTCAGGTTTTTTTTTTTTTCCCTCAGACAGGCTCGACCTCCAACCTTCAACATGTTGTTTATTTCTTGTGCTTATCAAAAGTAGCGGTTTTGCAGTTGTTATTGCCACATTCTAATCATGAATGTTATATGAGGAGCGGTTCATTGAATAATGATTAAGAACCAACAGCTGAGGTGTGATTACTTGCATATTCCTACTTTTTTAGACATGGACGCAGGCTATTTTTCATTGTATTACCTCTGATATATTTAAGTTCTTATTGGGGAATAGAGGATGAACCCCTGTCTTGCTCTTTTGGGTCTTGTAATAGCAGCTATTCATACATTCTCCTTACATCCCACAGGAGGCCCAGAGTTTTGGCTTCAGTAAAGATTCTATGACAAATTGTATTATTATAAAAGAGGTATAGAAATAGTATTGAACTTCGGGCAACCTTTCTGAAATGGCGTGATAAAGGAAAGAAAGGATGCATGAAGGAGCAGAAATAATAATTCGTTTGACTGTGAACCCAATGGACCTCACACTGTGGGAGAGTTTAGCTGCTTAGCTGTTTCGGGGCTCGCTCTGCGTCTGAAGAGAAAATTTCTCAGGACCAAGAGTGCAGTTTAAATACCTTAAGATTTTGTGGCTGTAATTACATCAGGGGAACACAACATAATCATCTATGAGGATGTGGAGAACAAACCAGTTATGGTAATGTATTTCTATTTTTTATCACCGTTCATCACACACCCACAATCAGCATTATCCATGAAGTGCCCTCAAGAAATCCCAGCTGTATATTCAGAAGAAATTAGTGATGCGGCCCATTTAATGTTACTTACACTGACGAGCATCTGAGGGAACGGTCCTCGAGAATTTTCTGCCACGTTGATTGGTGGGATCACCCAGTCCCTCTTCTGTCTACGTAGACCCTTAGAGCTGTTCAGGCCGGACCCTGAGAACATGATGATAGGAGGCGGTGCTTGGAAGGCCTCCTTCCTCTCTTTTCTTTCAGCGATTTTCCCCTCTTCCTTTGTGACCTTTAAGACAACACAAGGCTTTATTTAGAAGGCTGTTAATGATAACAATAACTGATGTCGTGCCCAAGTCTTTTCTGTCTTAAAGCAAAAATTCACAAAACAACATTTTTCATACAGTACGCTTTGAGTGCTGTGTTGATCACCTGGCAAAACTGAGTGGCCAGGTGACTAACTAACCATACATGTTGCTGCTATCTACACTGTCTAATCTTCAAAATAGAGGAAACTGTTAGCGAGCTAACTAACTAATAATCACTAATTATAAACACTTGACAATCAAATTTATATGCTAATATTGTTACAAGTCCATTTTATTTATTTATAGTATTTTCTTCATATATATGTGTGTTCGCTGGTGAAGAAGTGCGCAGTTCAGGGAACTACGGCCATGGTTTCTATGGTTGCCTCGGTCAGTGGTTGTCTTGGTTGCAGGTTGGAAAAACCTTAACCATTATCAGCTCTGATGCTAGTGGCAAATCCACATTTTGGTGGCACCATCTCTTTGCTGTCTGAAAGTATTACACCAAACTCATGTAAATGTATTATAACGATAACTGTAATGAGTGTGTAAGGCAGCTCTCTGGCTCGTCAGTCTTCATCATAAAAGGCATTTTGTGCAATCCTTTGCTGCATGTGCAACACACCTGCACGTATCTGTTATTTGTTTTTGTAACCTATAACATTTCTGTCATCATGTTCCCTGATGTTGCTGTGGAAACATGGATTCACTCACACGCTAATTCACTGTTTCATTCCTTCATTCACTCACTCGATTACCTACTTGCTGTCTAATCCACTTACTAACTCACTAACAGTTAGTCTTTCCGCACCAAAGTGGCAATTAGGAAGCTTCACAACTAGAATGAAGATCATTCACACACCTACTTGTGTTTCATGTCCATCATTTTAACTGTATATTATATGTGACAATTCAATTCAATTGAATACTTTGCATGTAGAGTAAAAATGATACTATGTATCGGGTATGACTTTTTCTTCTTTTCTCCATATTTTGGCTCTCATAAAGCCAACTGATGAACTCCTTATGAATCCCTATAAATAGTAATAATAACAAACAACAAAAAAGACAAAGAGTAAATAGACGATTTATTGCGTGCAGTGACACTAGAAGATTAAATACGCGGTCAGGAGATTTATCACAGAGAGAAAATATAAACTACATAAAAATTACAAACTTATATACTTGATGTAAAAAAGTGTTCTGTTTTATCAATTTACAAAATTCTTTCCTATTTACCACTTCTGCATGATTGCAGTAATAAAAACACTTAAAAGCATAAATCGACTGTCTGTGAGGTGCCATACAAGCAACAAACACAATGTGTTAAATGATGCGGACATCTTGTCTAGTTAATTTGTGTCATCATGCATCAGGCCTGAGCAGGACAGAGCTGTAAAGTGCAAGCGCACAGATTTAAAGTCTCTTGGGTGTGTGTATATATGTGCATATATGTGAAAGAGACCATAAACTATAGGCTTTGTCATTTACACCGGGTGTAAAAAGTCTATTAACACAGAGCATGTCTGAGGTAGGATTTACAGCCTCTTTCAGTAGACAGTGACGGCTGAGTCACAGACACGAGCTTCAATCATACAATATACTCCCGTCATGCACTCCCCTCGCACACTCCCTGCAGGTAGAGAGAAATGACCACCACAAACCTGTCTTTTTGAAAGATGCTCAATAAGGAACTTGAAAGGAGCCCATTTTCAATCTCCTCATGAACATTAACTCACCCATGAGTCAGAAGAGCTACATCAAATGCTGAAGCTATCAGGCATATCGCCTATTTAAATTAATGTCCTTGTGTGGAAATGCTGCAAAACACATGAAGGTGAACTGCAGAGATTCTGCCTCATTACGGATGCTTCCAGAGTGGATACAAACAAACAAAAGTAATTGAAAATACAGTGAGAGAGTTTTAATTGTGTTCCCCAGGGCTGGTTAAGGCATCCGAGTGCAGATAATCAGATATGTTGCATCTTATGTTCAAGTACATAACATGTAATGCCTGTCAAGGTTACACTGGGTCCACCATCTCAAGGCTTTCATTATAAATACCACGTTTGGTAGCCTAGGAGCTATATAGATTGTTGGATGTAAATGATCTATATGTTGTATTAAATTGACAACCTAGATGGTTCTACAGTAACTTTACCAACATATTTCAGGGTTACAAGCTGGTGAAAACACGTCAAGAATTCAGTCACAAACATCATTGCTGAAGCTATGCATCACTTGTTCTCAATCATGTTCCCTTGAGCTATCCCTTGCTCCTGTGCTCCCTCCTGCCCGTCTCTTGCAGTGTTATTGTTTTTCTCTGTCTCTCCCCCCAGTCAGTGTGTCCTGACAGCTTGTCTCAATAACAGTGATTCCTCCAGCGCAGGGCTGTTAGGCTGATGGTGCACCAGCAGGTAAAACAGCAACACGGAGCTTCACCTTCCAAACACTCCTACCACCAGGCCCCCAACAAATTCCCATCTCATGTCTTTGTCATGTCTGCTCCAGGGGCACAAATGAAGAGAATATTTTTAGTTATTACTTTATTCATCCATTCAATCAGCCTTTACTTCTTGGTAATGTAGTGATAGTAGTTTAGACAGACATTAAAATGTATAAAACTCGAAATATGAGAATAAAAACTAAGAAAGTCTTAAAAAGGGCATCAAACCAGCATGAAATCAAATTTTAAAACAGCATTAATGAATCAAGTCAGCCTTAATGATCCACACGTTGTTTAAATCCAACAGTTGCAGGTAGTGGACAAGTGGTAGACTCAATTAAAATTTTAAAATCTGCCAAGAAAATCTCTAAATTTCTGCTGCAGCAACCGAGCCACAGGTGAAAAAACATAGCTGTAAGGAAAGAAAACAAAAATCTCTTAAAGATTTTTTGCTATTCTATCCATAGTCTATCAAGACGTCAAGAAGTAGAATTTAAAAAAAATTGTGATCACTGTTGTGTGTTTAATTTTAAACATGTGCTATTAGACAATGGTTCGGTCTAGTTAAGGCCTCTTGTCTTGTAGCCTGTGTTATTTGATTATGTGCGAGTGTGATGCAAGACTTCAGATATGTTTACGCAGAAAGTGAAGCTAATTTTTTTATGAGATTTCATATAAAGTCAATTCACAGATGCAGAGCGATAAATGATTCTAAAGGAAATGCTGCAATTTCTGTAAGAAGAAACACCTGGAGTCAAACCAAATTTTGGAACGGTTTACTGGCGGGAGGAGAGTTTAAAGTTCATTATTTAAACTTTTGGCATTAAAAAGTAGATTTATTTTCACTCTCGCTTCTCAACCTTTTTGCGGCAGTAAGCAGCGGAGGTGCTGGCCTCCACTGTCGGGTGCTGTAATTATTCTCTCTTCGTCCACGTTGACTGCTGACTGGAGGGCGAAATGTACTTTACTTCATGAACGCACAGCGAGTAGAAGGGAAAAAGAAGGGAGGCTGGAGGGCAGTAACAGAAAGAACCAGACTGTCTAGTGAGTGCTGAGTTCCATCAGAACCAAGTTAGCATGGCATAGCCTAGATCGATCCAAACTCTATTTAGAAAACAGCATTTTAAAAGTTGTTGCTTGTTGTTACTTCGACAGAACTGACAAAGTGTGAATTCAGACTTTTTACCAATTGATATCATGATGTAGCTATTTAGCTATTTCATACCGCTCCAGATTAATTATTTGTGTTACTTGCACGGGTAACGGGAATACACACAAGTAATCCTGCAGTCAAACTCGCGTGAGTGATGAGGTGAAAATTTGCAACATAGCATTGCAGATAACATAACATATAGTCCCAGAATACTGCAATTTCAGTACCGTAAAAAAACAAACAATGCAGACAGAGAGTGGCTAATATACCTACAGTATATGCATGTACATATGTGCCTGTGTGTGTGGGGGAGGGTGTTTGTGTCAGAGTACAAGAAGATCTGGGCCTTTGAATTCTAGAGCATAAGAGAAAGCGGCTCAATCACCATACATTTACATATAACGAGGTTAGTGTTTTTAATACGTCTTCAAATGTTTCATTTTATATTACTTCTGTGTGATATGTAGCCTTACAGTTCCTCCCCAGCGGTTGACATTTGAGAATAAAAATAAAATACAACACAGGAGCAAGCTACAGCATTGGAAGATGGGAATGGCTTCTGGCACATATTGAAAGTTGAGGGTTCTGTACAATGCAGTCTATAAAAATGTTTTCTCTTTGTCTCCCACTGTTTGTTCTTGCCTGGTCAAGATCCCTCAGAGGCTTGGCTTGTATCTGCCAGCGGAAATAATGCTTTCAAGGCTGACTTCATTAGATGGACGCCCAGGAGAAAAGCTTTTAAGGCTGCTTTAAAGGAAATGTGTCAAGCAACGTGGCATATGGTGTGTATGTGTTTGTGTGGGTGTATAGGGATGTGGGGTGTGGAGGGGCATGGGCTAAAGTGTCATGTTTAGTTTCATCAACCAAGGGCTACATTTCAGACATTATGTTCTGTGCAATCCAGAGCGCTTCAGTAACAGTGCAGAAGAAGAGACCCAGGTAAGAAAGACCAATTTCTTTTTTCTCTGGAATCGAATGAGCGGTGAAAAAAAAAAAAATTGGTTGCAATTGAAATGTTGTACTTTTTTGGCCACTTCAGATGCAGTCAAAAATCTATTTACACATCGTGCAGATACACAGCAATATTACTAGTCATTAATAGTTGTGTTTATGTGTGGATGATTTGATGATTAATGAATGTAAATACAGCATTCATTCTCGTTTTAGCCCTGGTTTGGTCTCCACCGATTTCGAAGGGAAAACCGGGGGCCGGCCAGCTGCGTAGTGTAAAGTCTGTTCATCTTTGATTTTTATTTTCTTATTTATTTTTTTTGACAAGAACAGCTCCCTGTGTCTGGAAACAATGCTGATGAGGACAGCCAGACTGAACGAAAACAATCAGTTATGAAACACTTCAATGCTCTGTAGACCTTAGGGGAAATCCAGAGCTGTATAATTCTCTTTGAGTTTGTCACTATGAGCAACAATCTTTTAGAGCACCTTTAAATATATTAACAGTAACAAACTATACTGACTGTATAGAAACTCTATGAGAAGTTGTTTTTTTTATGATGAGATAGTTTTGGTCAAAGGTCAAAGGTCAAGAATGAACTTTCATTCTCAAATGTTAATTTAACTGTAGTTAAAGCAAAAAATACAATAAGACAGTACAATAACAAAAAAATCAGTAAGATTCAAGACAATATGTTAAAAGTAAACTGTGTATAAATATGTCAAATATGTGGCAATACCCGCAAAATACTGTTCAGAATGTTAAAACTGTTTCCAGTTATTAGTGGAGGGAAAGAAGCAAGTCCTCTTTTCCCCACTAGGGGAGCTATAACCCTTGAAACAGACAAAACATTCATATTCATGAAGCTAAGCAGCTTGCTTTCATGCTCACGGCCCAAAAAGCACTCTATCCAACTCGTCTTGCACTGTGTTATCAGTCTATATGAGAGACTAGCCATCCAAACACGTTTCTATATCCCATGTTCACTGCGACATGCACATGATCTTTTGCATTGAGTCCATATTCAGGAGACCAACGTCTGCCAAGCGCAACATGCCTGTGTGCGCAAACAGGGTTTGTCAGCAGAGCGGGTTGAAACAGATGTGAGCAGGGTCTGGACAAATGTATTCTTTTTCTTCAGAGAGGGAAAGGCTTAGTGGGGTTGACTGCAGGGGATGGTTACCCCACATCCCACCAGTGAGGTGAGGGGAGGCAGAGGTGGAGCGAGACATGTTTGGGATGGAACGAGGGGGATGAGGAGAAGGGTTGTCAGAAGCAGATGTGACCCCCCTCTCCTCCCCCTGCTGAAATAAGTCATGCTCCAGATCCTTTTATCTACACATGCTAACAGGTACTAGTGAGTTCCCTGAGGAGAAATGTGGAGAGAAAAAGATGAGGAAAAAAAAACAGAGAAAGAGACACAGGGAGATGGTGCCCATCACTGCTGCAAAAGGCTTAAGTGGGCTTTTCTCTAGCTGTGGTGTAATTCTGATCAAACCCTGTAGCTCTGATTCACTCTTTCTTATTCACACTCGCACAGAAAGAGAGAAAGTACAGGAAGGTGATGAAATTGATTAAAAAAAAAAGGTTTAGCAGAGATGTCTGCACAGTTTTTCAAACTATTATGAAAGATTAAGGATAAGGAGCAGAAGAAACCTGAAGTCAGATATCAGAATGTTTAATGACTGCTTTATAGATTCCAGAGATTTAAAGGGTGTGTTATTTCCCTGGATCCAGCACAGAGGGCGGCGTGCACTTTTTGACAACCCTGCACTTAGCGCAGATAAAACCGATACTGTGGGCTCCAAACACAAGACACTTTATGCCCTTAACAAAGACAGCAATGAAAATAAAATTTAACGCAACATTAGCATAATTCACACTTGATCCGACTTAGCCTAATCTCTTACCAAAGAAAAAGAGCACAAACAAATAACATTCTCGCACACATACCAGACACACGCTTATGCACACTAACGCTATGTGAACAGGAGTCACTGAGTGTGAAATGGATGCGGCCCCCCAGCCCTGGTGCCATCAGCCTTAGCCAGCTGGCGATGGTCCCAGCTTTTCCCCTCCATGCCACTGCCTCCCAAAAACCCTGCACGCTTTGATATCAGCCAGCCCCTGGCTACCCAGACATCTGGAAGTTATTATTCAACAGAGCACGCCACAAAGCACCATTTCCATAATGAAACATCACATTTTGCTTCAGCGCCTTGCTTTCTGCTCCTGCTCTCACTGCAAACATGTCCGTTGCAACATGTAGAGTATTTCTGACCTCTGACCCAGTCTAGCCCTCCAATTGTTTGTCTGTTCATGGCTCCTCAGGACGTCACTCACTGGAAATCGAAGTAGAATAGCCAGTCGTTTGACCTTTACTATAATACTGTGGTTAACACCATCCTAACTAGTGAATTGTTTGAAGCAGCGTGAGCTACTAAAGTGTGTGAACGAAGGCCAACCTATTCAGAGCCAGAACAGCATACTCATCCTTACACCCACTCCCACTAATAGATCCTTTGTTGGCCGATGTCCTGCTTTGCCTCCCTATTTGTCTCTATGATTCTATGACTGACTTTGTGCCATCTCTCCTGCTTTCTGGCCATGCAAAGAAAATCCAGATGAAAGCAATTTATTTTCTTCTTCTTCTTCTTTTTAAATTTCTTTTAAATGGTTTTATGTGCTCGCCCTCAAAATCTGAATTCTCTAAAAAGTGATACTTTGCAAAGTCAGACATCTTCAATCATTTAAACTAACCTTGCTGGCATCAGATATGTTTTGTATTGATTTTATTTTCACCTTTTGCTTAAACACTCAACTAAAGTACATGGTTTACTACAGGTTATGATTAACCCAGTACCCAAAGTGATAGAAGTGCATTTGAAAGTGGCTTCTGAAATTCATCTAAAATGGTGTGTCAATGTCAAGATCTCTGTGTTTAAATATCTGATTTATGAGTGTGTGAGTGTTCGTGTGTCTGGCACTGTAATAAAGTCACGGCCTATAAAGGTCCTGAGGGGATTTGCTGTTGTCTGGCCTTGTGGAAGTGGGATGCAGTCACCACCCATTACCCTCAACTGGAATAAATAACTAAAATAAAATAAAATATTCCTTGAGTCCAAAAATCAGCATCTTAAGACTTTGTCGTTAATAATTAGATGAATGGGTGTTAATTATTTCTGCAACAACAGACACTTTGGCCACTTTGGGGCAACAAAAGCAAGCTGTCAACAAAATCCAACATTAACTCTCCTTTATGCTTTATACTCCACTAACTCATGAGAGAAATATCTGGCCCTTTAGCTGCTATATACTCCACTTGTTAACTTGTTTGCTGGTGCTGGGCAGGTAGTGTACAATTGGTTTTTAAAACTTTGTTTTTGCTGAAAACAGCTTCCGAAAATAGCCAAAGGCCATACTATGAGAGCAGTGAATCAAAACATTACAAAATCAAAAGAATGAGCTTAAAGAAGCTATAAAGGTCTGTACAGCTGACAGGAACTGCCAAGTTGAGTGTTAAATGTTGTCAATTACTTTCACGCAGTGCTTTAAGCAGCTACAAAATTTTAGCAGGTTTCTATGGCTAGTAACTGACAAGTGGTTTCGACTGAGAACCAAGTTTTCCTATCAAGATTTAGTGGATCATTGTCAGTCATTATGTCTTCCTAAGTGATACATCTGTCTCAGCTACATTTGATCTTGTCAGTAACTTACTGACCCATCTCCTGCATTAGATGTCTAGAATTGCACTGTGTTGGTGAACACAGGCCCCTAATCATGTGTGTTGTCGTTACCTAATCTGATTAACACTCGTGTTGATAGTGACTATCAGATCTTACCTTGTGGTTCTGTAGCTATAGGGACGGATGAGCTCAGGCTGCACAGTCCTCGCCTGACCTCTGACAGCTTTTAAATAGAGGAGGAACAGTCAAGGACCCCTGGGCTACCCAAGGCACAGAATGTTTTCCAATAACAGCTTATGGCTGAGGGGAATCATACTTTCCCCCCGTGGCAGCGTGATTCTATCACTTTTAACCATGTGCTGCTACTACAACATCTTTCTGCTCCAGTCTCTTCCTCTCTCTCTTAAACCCCAAGGAGTTTTGACCTGATTCTTGGCTGTTACTATCAGCAGACCACTTGAGAAATTATGACAGGAGAAGAAATTGAAATTTGAAGTGTGATATTTGTGTTTGTCTGTGCTCATGTTCAGTATAGCGTATAACTCACCTCATTTTCATTTTTCTGAGGTGAGGGTGGCTCAATTAGTGCCAGCTGGACCACAGTCTCCCAGACATGTGTGTGCGGACCACTTGCTTTCAGTTTAAACTGGACCGGTTCGTCCAGGCTGGCTCCCTCTCCCTTGGCAAAGATGGAGCCGTCTGTCCGCACGCTGAACACAGGGTCACTGCTCTGGAAAACCACCGCTTCATTCCCCATGCAGTCATCAAACTTCACTGTAGGCAAGAGAAATGGCAAGATTTTAATATACTACCCAGTAAAACAGCACGAAGCAAATGATGGCATGTATGAATGCAGTTGAAACTGCTGTTCTCATTCAAACACATACAAACACACACATAGTACACCTGCAGTACACACACCTCAGTAAAGGAAGTAGATAGCAGAGTGACTACTTAGACAGATTGTATCATTGCGCCTGGGTTGACACTGGTACATCTCACCATTAGTCTCCATTAGTTATAGGTCAACCCATCGCAAGGATAAGACTCCTGAGGGTTTGTTTTTCTCCAGCTGCATGTGAAAAAAAAAAAAAGTGATAGTGTGCTGTGCTGTGATTGCAGAAGGGGTGAAACATTGGTCTTAATCGAGCTCGCAACCCAGTGTGTTTGTAGGCAGACCGAGCACAATGTGCAGTAATTAACTGCGAGGATGACGGAGAGGAATATCTGGTCGTGATATAAATAAAACCC
Source organism: Miichthys miiuy (assembly GCA_036365135.1). Classification (NCBI taxonomy): domain Eukaryota; kingdom Metazoa; phylum Chordata; class Actinopteri; family Sciaenidae; genus Miichthys; species Miichthys miiuy. Next base: position 10,881,005 of record CM071606.1, on the reverse strand, counting down.
TTATTAGCAAACAAAGCTGCAACTTTTTAAAGAAATACAAAGTACAAAAAGAAAACTGAATCATATATTAGGGACTAATCTGCAGAAACAAATTGTCAGCCTATTTTGCAAACACAGTAGATTTACATTCATTAAAAGTTTAAACTGTACCGTTATGTCAGGAAATATTGATTCCACGAGTGTTGTGGCATTTAATGGTACTATACATTTTTTTCTGAGTGACAAATACTCTGCTTTTAGCGTTTAATCTGGAGGCCAAATCGCTCTTTCCAGTTATCTCTGGCAGCTCGACTCCGCTCTCAGCCATGAGGTCATCTGCCTTCACCATGATTGCCGCACAGGTCGCCCCATCCTCTTCTTTCTGCACTTTGTGGTTACACTGAGATGAGATAAACTTAAGACATATATGAAAACCATAAACAGTATTTTAGGGGAATGGCTTTGCGGGGACTTAAATTGCTGCTTCCCTCCAAATTCATCGCGTGTTTCGCGCTTTGTCGACAAATAAGGTTACACAATCACAAATTGCTACTAAGTGATTGATTTGAACAGGGTTTTTCCTCATATATTCTCACACCTACAACACTAACAACCTTTTGGGGATTTATACAGTCACAGTGGTAATAACAACTCTGCAGGGAGTTATTTTCCCGCACTTAGAAGGCATGGATTATTTCAAAGTATCTGTATAGAGGATATATGAAGATCTAGCATAAATTCAGTCAGTCTTTTGCATATAGGCCTGTATTTAATTTCTCTTTACATCTTTTACATTCTCTACATTCTCATCAGCCGATCACAACTATCCAATAGCACAGTGACACACCAGCATTGTTAGCCTATCTGCCTTCAGTACATTTGTGCTGCTGTTTTGCATGCCTTCCCCCTCTCCATCACTGCCCAGTCTTCGTTGAATCATCAGATTCAACATTTCATCAGCCTCAGCATCAACCAGCGTCTGGACTCCATGAGGGATTCATCTTGCTGCGGCTCAGGGCAGATAACCCTTGATCACAAAAAAATCTCCCAATAAAAAAAAATAATCATCACTTATCATATGCTATAAAAACCAGTTATCTTCTATCTACCAGTTATCTCCTGATTAAAATACTCTATATAGTCAAGTCCATTTAATTTATATCGCCTGAAATCACAAATCTGCATTTTTTATGTCTTAAAATGAGTGTCTCAAATTAAAATGTGCATATTCATTATAAACCATGTCAATATTTTGTGTATTTGCGTAGATCACTAAGGTTTATTTGAATTACTCCTCCACAAAGACACACAGACTCACACCATATTCAGTGCCATAGAAAACAAGGCTCTGATTGCATTAAGGGAAATCATAGTTTAATAGTTTAACCGAAAATGAGCTCACCCAAAATAGAAATTTGTATTAGCGGGGACCGAATGAAACTGAAGACTAAACTATCTGTATACACAAACTATTGATTGGATAATGGTGAAAATGCAGCAAACGAGCTTGAGAATATCTGTATAATGTGTTGTTCCTGGACACAGTAGAGATATGATCAGAGGGAGATCAATACAAAACAAAAAAATGAGAGTTTTTATGCTCTCCAGTGTAGACATGAAGTACTTTTTCTGTCATATTAGAATGGTACTGTAAAGCACCAGCTTTCTGTGTTGTCAGGGCACACTTATGTTTCATCTCTTATGAAACTCTTGAGAAGATGAGTCACAGACAAGTATAGCCGATACTGGTCTCCCATCCTCATCCCTTTCCCTTCTTCACGGCACCCGCACTTCCCTCTCTGGGATTACAATGTCTAGACGGCATTTCGTAGGAAACCATGAGCTGAAGGCCATAACTCACTGTCATATTGTCTCTTCCTCTCTTCCCACGTATTTACAGCAGCTGAAAACAAGGCTTCCATTACGGAAAGTAAACTGAGAGTAAATCCAGCTTTTTGTTCTGTCTGGCCCTAAGTATGCCTGTGATCATGTCAGTACCCTTCTAAGGCCAGATGTCCAGACAGCCACTCAGTGCTCAGTCAGAGGGGACAGCTCTTCAACAACACTCTGTCCACTGAGTGTAGCAGGTGCTGCACAAGTGTCCTGGTCTAGACAAGAGGAGAGAGGACATAAGAGATGGGTTACATCAACCCAAGAGGCAGAAAATCCTCTGCTGTTCACCAAATTGTTTCTCTCTTTGTATAGCTGAACTTTTTTTTACCCCAAACAAACTCCTAAATAAAATACTTGCTTATTGTTTTCTGTTTGTCTCAATTTCCTTTTTGTCTAATCCCATCTAATTTCTTTTACCATCATTTCTGGAGATTCTCAAAGATTAGATTTGTAATGTGGGGGGCGACAATAACAGACACACCAGTTGGCAAACATGTGTTTGTGCAAATTGGATTTTGGAATGCTGCCTGATTAAATTAACAATGAGGAAGTCAAAAATCAAGCTCAAAGCATGTTTTATTGTATTAATCCTTGTGTGTGTTAAACAGTCACAAAGATTGCTGGAAAAAAATCGCAAGCAGCAGGTGGCCTGATGCCCCTTCTCGCACTGTCCTCCAATTATTGTTTCTTTCTGAGCTAGGCATGCAGCCAGCAGTGCAGCAGTATTGCGGTCATGGTTGGTAGAGGCCTGGAGGCTGAGGATTCACACTGAGGGGTAGGGCTGATCGAGGGGGGTATCTTCAACCATATTAAAGAAAGTATGTATGCCTGGGTCTTAATTACCATATAAGAAGCTTTCATTATTTCAAAATGTGTCTGTGAATTTATCTTTGTTATTTTTGATCATTAAGAGAACTAAAATAATGCTACACATTTTTGAAAATGACAATTTTAAAAGACAGTTTGCGGCACAAACATTCTGTGCTTGAACTACAAAAATGGCACAGTGCTACAGTGATTAGGTCTTCATGGTAAGTAAGTCCTGGGTTTGAATGTGTGTGTGAATGGTTGATGTGACAACCCTGTGATGGACTGGCGACTTTCCCAGGGTGCAGATTTAAATCTCAACTTGTTTGTCAAGGATAATACAGTTTGCAGTCTGTAGCTCATTTTATTTCTATCTGTATCTCATTTCTTTTCTTAATTCTCTGCTTGTTCTTCTTATTCTGATTCCATAATGCTCACACAGTACACACTAATGGTGCAGATCAGGGATTAGGGACACCTGAAAATTGATCTCTCTTGCAGTGATTTAATGCTCTGTTCACTTCCATGTTTACTGGTTAAAAAACGAATACATGAAGCTAACTGTGTAAATGGCTTGTTAATATACAAACCGTAAAAATCTGGTTGAAAATCTGTTCTAAGCAATCATTTTCCTTAAAAAATTCAGGCATCTCCAGTAAAAATCTCCAAAAGCTGAAATCAATGAGCCAATAAATAATGAGGTCTGTAGTAGTGTATATATTGTAGATGTATAATCAGTCCCTGTGTGTATGTGTGTATGTAGGCATTTATTTTCTATGATTGCCTGTCTCAACAATGACAAGCGGAGCTAACTGCACCAATACCCACACACAAATAGAGTGACAGGTTGCGTATAGAGTACCCAGAGGGTCTTGTTCTTGCACCAATTAAAGAAAAAGACAGTGCCAATTTTACCCCTCCATCAACACACACACAAACAGAAACCTCCAATAGCTCCTCTTTCACTCAGTTGGGTCGATACTTCTATAAGAGAGATTATAAAATCGGCCAACAACAGAGCATTGAAGCCCAGCGGCACAATACTGCACATTAACAAGTCGTCTAAAGCAGTGGGCCCAGGTTGTGCATTGATCTGGCAAATAACACAGACACCCCAGTGTGCCAAGCAGCCAGCCCAGCACTTCTCCACTATTTAGTCAATAGCCGTGTTTCCATCCAAAAGTATTGCAAACTTTAACTGCATGTCGAGTAATTCTGCAAAAGAAAAATACGAATGAATGCTTCCACTGCTGTTATGTGAATATTACGAGATGGCTCACGAGATATGCAGTAGGTGATGGGATGACGTAATTTAAAGACCTCCAGTCAAACCTCAAACGGTGAAAGACAATGCAGAAAACATGATGGAAATAAGATATTTCTGTTTGTTTCATGTATTAATGTTGAAGAGTGTTACATTAAATCTGTGTGGAGCGATCATGGATGTCTTATAGAGCCATGGGAGTGATGAGGAGACTGTCGGAGCGGAAACAGCTGATCAGTCATGTGAGTTAAATGTTCGCTATGTCATAACTTATTCAGAAAGAGTGTTTCCATCACTCATTAAACACATTAGCTCTTTTTCGAAAGAGACAAAAACCTCAAGCGACCATGAAAACATTTAATGCGATACTTCAAATGCACATCAAAATACGATAATGGGAACATGGCTAATGTGAGCAGCATCCAAATACAAAAACCACCATGCTATTTGCGTTCCTATGTAGGCTGGGAAATATTCCATGGTTTCTTCATCACAATTGCTTTGAAGGTGGTGCTTTTTGTGTTGGTTGGATGATATCACACCCCAAGTCCCATCTTCACATTTCCCCCACCTTTCTAATTAAAGCTCCCTTCTCCCTGCAACAAGACAAGGACAAGGAGGAGAGCCACGCTGAAAAGAGTTGTGACCTTCTTGCAGCGTTCTCTGGACAGCCTGACAGGAAGTAGGTGACAAGTGTTGAAAAGGAAGTGAGAAAGGGATACAGTCAGGGGAGAGAGAGGAACTGAGAGCTAAGAAGTGACAGAAAGAAGGTGAGAGGAGAGGGGGGGGAAAGAGAAGGGAAGGGCAGAGAGGGAGAGAGATTGATGAGAGAATGAAGCGTGTGTGGAGGTGGCAATCAGAAAGACAGTGAAATGAATGAAAGAACATTAAAGATGAGAAAGGAAAGGGGCCTAAAAGCTCATAAGCAGATTGCAGTTGCTAAAGTGGAGATCTCCAGAGGCAGCGGAGTTTATAGCTGAAGCTTAAATTGTTCAAAGTGTGGTGCATCGAATGCATCAGATGTCAGCCTGCCCTACAAAACAATAAAGAAACTGGTTGTGATCTCTGCTACAATCAGGAGGAAGATTAGGGAGAGGAGGAGGAGGAGGAGGAGGAGAGAGAGAGAGGAATGGGAGGTGAAGTGGAAGTGGAGGCTGAGGAGGGCAGTGGATGGGGGCCTGGCGTTGGGATCCTGGCTCAGTGAACTGGCTTTCTCTCACACAGCCACATTGGAATGGATGGGATGCTCAGATGGCTGTTTAAACAGGTTAATTGGGCTGGCCTCCCGAGAGAGCGGGACAGATGGATAGATGGATAGAATGAGAGAGGAGAGAAAGAGGGAGCAAAAGAGTGACAAACGGAGAGTGATGGAGCAGAGAGAGATGGAAACAGAGGGCGGGATGAAGCGATGGATGGTGAGAGACGAGTATGGCCGCTGATCAGAGGCACCATGGGGAGTGTGCAGTCTAATCAGAGTAGAGCGGAGCGCTACAGTGGACTGGGCCCTTAGTGACTGACTAAACAGAGCCAGGTCCACTGTCCACTACTGATATGACTATGAAGGGAGAACAAACTTGTGATGGAAGGGTGTTTAAAGCAATGTTAGAAGCCCATAAGGGAGCTTATTCGTTGAAGCCAATCATGGACACTGGCTCATCTCTCTATCCTTTCCAGAAAACCTAGAAAGAGGCGATGGCAGTGAAAAATGTGTGTGAGTGTTCAAGCACACAAAGACACTGAGGGAGAAACATGTACTGGACACAAAGCCATTTCAAACTTTGGATGACCATCCAGAAATAGCGTAGTGTACAGTGCGGAGACAATACATCAAACCAAATATGTGTTTTGCAATATCCTTTAAAAAGTTGAACATATAGTGAAAAACACAAAAAACTAAAAGCTTATCAGTCCAGTATGCATCAAAGCAAACCAGCTCCTGCATTGGTTCAATTATCTGACTCTTTTACTTTTATGTCCACATGCACTTGGGAAAGTCAAAGAATGAACTGCTGTTATGTTTGACAATTACAGAGGCACAACAAAAAAAAAAAAAACAATTTTAATGAGGTGAGAGTCTTTTACATTCAGATGAAACTATGATAGCTAATGCTAATCAGAGCTTTGCAACATTTGTTGCTTCACTATACTGCAGTGTCGGGAGGTAATAAAGAACGTGTAAGCAAAAAAATAGAATTTGTAGGCGTAAGCTTAATGTTCATTGTGGAAGGGAATGAGAGAAAAGTGCTATCTCATTAGCTTTTAAAATTAATAGAAACATCATCTTGTTTTGAATTTTAGTCATGTAACCTCTGTTCTTGTAAACTTTTGCAGCCTTGCTTATGCAGCAACAATGTACTATTGCAGTGGACTGTGTACCATAAAGTGAATGTAGAGCTGCGTGTGTCTTGGAAATGCATGGCCTGTGGTGTCTTATCTAAAATTAAGCAGCGTTACTTTTTGTTTTGTTTGGTTGAACACCGATGCATTTTACTTCATCGCTCTGCTTCCTCTGGGTGAAAATCCAAAATGTAGATAGCGCTTGGCAACTTTTTACCCTGAAACACCTCTCTTGGTTTGCTGAAAAATGTGTTTTTACTTTCATTCTGCATTAAATTTTAACTGAACGAATGACAGAAGGGCTTAAGGCCAAAATACACTGCTGCCAAACGGCATGTGTCAAAACAGCTGCCCCTAATATTTTCTGTGTGGAACCCCACACCGCTAACGGTTAGGTGCTTGTCGATTTGATGCGTCGCCCCATGACCTTTCATGCTAGTGTCCTATTTCCAACCACACCACCCCTGAAAACACTTTTCACTGTAACCCTTTCACTTATGCCTGTATCTACAAAGCAAACATTTAAGAAAGAACCTCCACTTGCTCCTTCTTTATTATGGATTAGGTAAACTATCTTTGAGTGACGGCACATTCCTTCATATTAAAAGGCACTTGAAATGATGTTGGGCATTTTTAATTTGGATGAAATTAGTTATATCACTTGCCAGCCAGCTTTATAGCAAAATCCGACATTATCCCGATTAAAAGGTCCACACTTAAAAAGTGAGAGTGAAACGTTATGTAAAATGAATTAATTAGCCTACCTGACCATCTAGATTGGCTATTCTGAGAGGCGCTGTTGGATAATCAACGGGCTGCTGCTGCAACCATGGCTGGTTAATCATGGAAGGGGGTTGAATAGTGCTAACAGGCTGGCTGAGCTCAGAGCTGCTGGTGACTTGGCATGCACACTGTTGGCCATTAACAGACTGAATTATTTTTGTCTGTACACCTACTTTGAGTTCAGCTGTCAGGTTTGTGTTTTAGTTATCCAAACCTTCTGCTCTTTGAAACTGACAACATCAGTATTCTGTTTAAGGCAGAAGAAGGTAGGCTAAACCAGCTGCATTTTTACTGCTATTTGACATTTCCAAGGCTGCTGGTTGGTGGGTGGGGAAATCTTAAAATTTACACTAGGAAAGGATGAACTTTGAGTTTCAATAAATCAGGTAGTTTACAGGCTAATAGAAGGGGGGAATAATTCATAATTGTGCAAATGTTCTGTGTATACATTGAGGTTTCTCCTATATTGCATTATGGAAGGACAGTACACAAGAGTCCATGCATGCTCAGGAATGTATAAAGTAAGCTCACAAATCAATAATGCAACAAGGACAAATGGACATTAATACACATATTCACAGAGACCAACCGCAAAGACCACAAAAACATTGTTTTTGAATAATCAGCATCTCTCTAATGACTGATTAGTATTCCTTTAAACATGCACAGAAGTGCCTGATTGGCCTTAATCAATTCTCAGCCATCTCTCCCAGCAAGGGGAACTGTACCGTTGCATGAGGTGGTATCAGGACTCCAAACAATCACAGTGTATTACTGTCTCTATGACTCAGGGCTCAGAAAAAAAGAAAGTGCAAAAACAAATGTGATGAAGGACGACTGCTGTGGACTGGCTGAATGGGCCGGCTGAGGTGCAACCAATCAGGAATCCGAAGAAGACGGCTGACGTTCACTTTGTGAACAGGTCTGAAGGAAGAGCAGAGGAAATTTTAAACTCCAAATCACAGGGTTACGTGTCAACAGACGAGGCGGATGCTGACACAGTGACTTCCAATTTGCTTCTTATGGGGCGGCTCAATCCCACGCTATCACATGCAAATCTTCTGAGTCAGCACATCACAAGGTGACTAGTTCTGGACACACTTTATCTAACTTTATCCCACTTTATACCTCCTGACTCTTCAGACCTGCTCCAAGTAGCACAAGGACCCTGCACGCTGCAACCTCAAACCATAGTCATGGTGGTGGAACCTCAGCTGTCAAGAGCCCAGTGGCCATTAGGTCACGTCACTGAAGTCATCCCAGGAACGGATGTTAGGGTCAGGACTACAGTGGTCCAGGACAAGGACTACACAAGGCCTGTCGCTCATCTTGTCACTCTGCCTGCCATAGCAGATACTAATATGATCAGTCCTTCTTTAAGTGGCAATTTGGGCTCCTGTGATGAAGGACAGCGTCTGCAGACAGGTTGAATGGTTTGAATTGCTTTGCAAAAGACTGAATGCTTATAAATGAAAATAGATTATGTATTGAAATAGTGGTGCTGAGCCCTCTTTTTGGGTTTCCTATTCAAACTGAGTACGTGCAAACAACCAAACCACAAACACTCATATTCAATAAATAACCAAAAGGAACATTTTTTCTGGAGTGCTTTCTAACCGATGCCCCCTGGCATCCACTTTTTTATGAAACAGTCAAATTATGCAGTCCTTCTCATTCCACCAAAACAACATTAACAGTATGAATACACAATGCGTACAGATGCCTGTAACCATGACCCCAGTAATACTTGAAAAATGACTCATCAAACCAACATGAAAAATACATCTCTTGCAAAAAACGACAACTATATAAAGTGTTTTACATAGACATAACTTTCTCAATACGTCTAGGATAGTCTAGCCTACTACACTAAAATCAAGACCAAAGAATCTTATTTGAATTGGCTTGTCTTAAAATTCATTTTCCACTTCCTCTAGTCCACATCGTGTGTTTGTGGTGAGATATGATAAAATAGAAGACAGACAGAAATAGAGTGAAACAGAAAGAAAAAGAGAAAAGGAGAAAAGAAAAACGTCTTTTTGGCAATTAGGGCTGGCTTTAGTTGTGATTAGAAGGAGGAGGAGAGATCTGGCAGAATAAAGCCTCTCCCAGGAAGAGAAAAGCCCCTTTGTAGAAAAAAAAGAAGCGGAAATAACAGCAGAATGAAAGTAAGCACAACCTTCCCCAACACACACAGACACACACAAAGACACAGTTAACACAGTCAAAAGGTATTTACACAGCAAACCACAGCTCATATCCCTACTCTCTTCTCGTTCCCTCGCAGCAGTCACTTGGCTTTTTACCCTGCCTTTCTGTGGTTATAGAAAGGAAGAAAAAAACCCAAAATGCTCTGGTGGTTGCGGTTCAGTGCGTTTCCTGGATCGATAGCCTACAAATTCAATGATGGCTTTGATACGCACAGTATAAGTTAGCGTTCCGTGGAGCCTTGGCCCAGATTTTGTATCACCCCTGTATGTACAACTATTCTGAAACGCCTAAAGCCCTGCAGCAAGACATCTGATACAGTCTGTCCAACAAGACTTAACAGAAGAGTGTAGTAGACTGAGGTCAGCATGTGTGTGTTTGTGTAACATGGTCTGGCGTCTGCAGGACTGCTCATAGCTCTTCAGGATAAGAAATGATGGTGGTGGTGTTAAGGCTGAAGCAAGACTGAGAAGGAGCGATGGCTGTCTTGTCTGTAGAAGTACAGTTTAGTCTGAGAAGGACTGCTGGTGTCAGCAGTTTGCATCAAGTCAGGCTCTGCAGGGTTTGGGTTTTCTTTCATGCATTCTAATTTTGCTAACCTTATTCCGCCCCTTTTGTCTGCTCAGTCCACCACTCAAGAGCCACCAAGATTCAGGTGCCACTTGTAGGACAACTATCTCAAGGTCAGCACGACTATGTGTGTGTCTCCTTTCCTCTCTAAGGCCTCTATCTACAATATTAACTGCCTCTGGAACAGCTCCCAGACACCACCCAGTCTTCATCCATTACACCAATCTTTGCATCTCTTTATATTCTCTGCAACACTGAAATACACGAGTAAAAATGCAGATACACTTGTATAAAAAAGGCAGCTTAGTGCAGGGTGTAAAAAACAAAGGCTTCAACTTTGCCTTTATTTCAGTGTTTGCCTGCAAGCATCAAATATGCTTGTTGTAAAGAAAAAAAATCATTTTCATATTGTTTTCTCAAGCTTCCCCAAGGAAGCAAACAGCACAAAATTGCTTTCCCCAACTGCTGGAGGAAATAGAGGCTGTATTTCTCAAATCTAATCAACATCTCTCCATCAAAACTTTAAGAAAAGGTTCTGTTTTTCCAATTGTTGGGGTCAGAGCATAAACCAGAGAAATCCCTCTGGCCTTTAAACTGTGGAAAAACATACATGTAATTACACAATCTGTATGGGGGGATAAGGAACATGTTTTTTTTAGTAGTAAGAGGTTATATAGCTTCTTTTTTCCCTTGAAAGATAGCCATCAGGCTGTGATCCCTGAAATCCGGGGGCTGATGGTGGACTACGGTGGCTGAACCATGCAATTAGTGGGTCTGAAGTTTCACTGAGATAGGAACTGAGCTGAAAGTTCAACAAACGGCCAAATCAGTGACTTCAAGGAACGGGTAAAAACACTGGAAATACAGAGCAGTAATTATCAGTAGCAATCTTGGAAATGAAGCACTAAAATATGTCTTAGTTTCATTGTAGTTACACTACTTAATGTGGGTAGTAGAAATGTTTCTGGCTAGCATCAATAAGCTAACGTCTTTATTCACAGGTAAGCAAAAGATTGTTGTCTAGAAGCCAGCAAGGCTAACAATTTAGCAAACTAGTGAGCGGGTAGAGTAATGAGAACATGAGGCCATTGGGAATATCAATATTTTCATCAGACACCACTTTTATTCTTCCTTGTCAAAAACTGGGATCTACATTATCCATCATTCTACTTGACTGCCGACAGTCTGGTCAGAGATTAAGATATACTAGTAATGACTAATGCAGCCTCAAGCCAATAGCCTCAGATGAGGATGAGAAGAAGACTACAGAGGTCTCGCAAGCTCACTTTCTATCTCTCTCTATCAACCTCATAGTCTTCAGCCTTAAGCGATGCCGACTCAAGCAATGTCACTTGAGTCAGTTAATCAAATTTTGAGCAACTCTGGTGCCACAATCGGTTTTATACAACTTTTACAAATGCACTAGTATTGCCCTGTGAACGGACTTGGATTTGTGCAATCAGACGAAAGGTTTTCTCTGAGAATCTGGTCAAAATAAAATAAATAAATGTATACCTCTACTATAATTGTAAGATGCAATGATTCAACAAATGACAAAGGCAGCCTGTGTGTGTGGATACTTCCATGAGTGCATATAGGATAACATATGATACGCTAGAGAGCAGTGTCATAGAGCAAGCTAAAGGAGAAACATTAGTCACTGGTGATTACCAACAACACATTCCTGAGGGCATCTGTGTCATTATGTGTGAGAGTACATGATGTTTTTTTTTTTTATTTATTATTATGTAGCAGCACTGAACCCTCATGTGGGCTGAATGAGCTGCCTTTACTGAAAGGTGCCTGCTGGGGCTTAAAACTGACATCTAAATGTGTCTTAGGGCTTATAGACAATAATACATTTGGTATAGCCCAAATGGTTTTAGTGTGTTTGTGTTTCGACATGAATGTCGAACGGTCCAAACATCTCTCCTGTGGGCGAAAGTGTGAAATACAGGGACGCTTTACTGCAACTGTCGATAAGGTGCGCACTGATATGACGAGCTTGTCAGGTAACACCTATACACTGGCAAACACCCTTAAACTCTGCCTCAAACACACGGCAATGCAGAGAGAATCACAGAAGCTGGGGGCTGAAAGAGGCTGGCAGAAAAGGGCTCCCAGAGGTACAAACAAAGACAGAAGTGTAACAGCCCGCCATCTCCCCTACCTACATACCACAAGTACACACAAACAAACACATATGTTTTGCAAACAAAAGCACATATATCATTTGTCAGACTGTCATTGTGGCTAATTGCTGTGCAACTTAGCAAGAGATGGCCCTGGAGGTCTATTGGAGATGCCATGTGGTGTGTGTCTATATGTAGGGTTTTATGAGAGGAGGGCAAGTGTGTGACTCAGTGTGTCTGTGTGAGAGGGATATATACACATAAATAAGCACATGCGCATCAGTGTGAGTCTAATGTGTGTGTGGTCTGCTTATGGTATGTTATGTGTGTGGGAAATAAATTAGCAGTGCTAGCAGGTTGCTCTGACAAGTCCTGTTAATGAGAACATCCTCCAGAGCCTTTTGGGCCGGGGAGAGAAACCAGAGGCCGTGATCATCTGTTCAGCCTGGAAGATGGCATAGAGGGAGGGAGGCTGCAGAACGGCAAAAAGCCTGCACAATTAGACCGCACCATCTGCAGGAGAGGTGCTAATGTGCAGTTGGAACTATGAGCAGTGGAAAAAAGAAGAGGCAAAATAACTATACTGTAGAGAAAGAGGAAATTTAAGTTTTACATAAATGGCTCAATGTAAACTAAACTGGAATATGATTTTGCATTTAGTCTGGACATTTGCACACTATGCACTCATAATATTAAAATACCATATGGTACTTAGAAGTTAAAAAAGCCTCTAGGCAAACATGCTTTAGTGATGTACACCATTGTAGCAAAGTCAAAAATTGCCAAAGGCAGGTTGTCCCCATAGGGTGTGTGACAGCTCCATTTGACTGAGTGAAACAGACTCACACATGCTCTGACAAAGCTGTAATGTTGTATTAAAAGTCTGGAATGTGACAGAAGACAATCCTTTAAACATTAATCTGTCAAAGTGTCATGTTACTGATGTGTGTATGGTATGCACGCAGCTACGCATCTCTGTGGTTTTGTACCGTATTGGATATGTGTGTGATCGGACATATGTGCAAACAGTATGTGCACAAACATGAGTACTTGTGATAAGTTGCCAATTTGGCTACAGTTGACTCACCTGCACCTGGCTTAGTGAGGCAAAGCCAACTGGCTCCTCGTGAGTTTGGAAAATCACAAACGAAGTGGAGGGGTTTAGAAATGCATGAGGTGCTTCGGTGTGTAGCATTACCATGATTCATCTTCGCAAAACTGCAAAAGCTTGTGATAATCGCTTTAGCTAATCCTTGCACGCTTCGGGCAAACAAGCATGGAGAGAGTGAAGGGGTGGTTCTTTAACCCTGGGGGGGAGGACTGAACTGAGTGATGGTGTGGGTGAAACATGGTCAGGGTTGGAGGAGTGTGTTTTTATGTACTGTGTGTGTGTGTCATTGCATGCCACCTATAGTCCTTCCAAGTAAATCCAATCGTGTGTTAAATTCCAAGCATAGAAGTGCAAGATGTGAAGTGGAAGAAATCAAATGATACTTTGTTATCAGGGGTTTGGCGAATGCAGTTAATACATGTTTAAATGTAGGAGGATGGTGTTTTTGATTAATAGACTAAATTATTCATGTGTTTTTGTGCATACAAAAGCATATGTGTGAGTGGCTGCATGGCTTCAAAGTCTCAATCTGTGACTTGTAGCATCTCTATCCAGACATATCAATCATCATCTATCACTCCTTTGACAAAAACATCGCCTCTCCTTCTCAGCTCTCCCTCTTGCAAAGCCTCACCTGTGCTGCTTCTATTCCTAGACTCTGGATGCCTCCAGTAGAGTGAAAGCACAAAGGTTTACACCCAGACTGACACTTTCCTGGGATATGGCCTATAGACATGGCCACAGGATCACCTCATTAGCATCAGAAGGCGATCTGCTCTCTGACAAGTGAGACTTCACTGCACTGCTCTCAAAAAATAATGAGCAAATATAACCTCTAATGGCTAAATATAGGTAACAGTGGTCTCAAGAAACAGCAGAAACCAAGTGTCTCGGGCCTCTCGAAGTTTCCGCTGCAGTGTGGGGGCGTGAGGACTACACAAAGTAAACAAAAGACTTTAAGAGGAGGAAGTGATAGTTGAACAGTGTTTGATGAGAGCTCTTAGCCTGTAGCTATAGCGCATTAGGCACAGATGAGCCACAGCCAGCTCCCACACTGTTAATGTGGAACACATTACAAGTGCACAATGAGTTATGATTGCCATTAAAGAGCAAATGATTCAGACTTCACCGCTGGATTTAAAGGGCTACGACTGCTGTGCCCTGTCCTTTCTCATTCCTGCCTACGCTTACTCCAGTGGAAATCTGGTGACAATCACTCCATGAGGCTGGCTTTGCAGTGTGTGTCCACTCACATTTGGCAAGCGGTTTTACTTTTGTGAATGCACACAGAATGCAGTATATTGTGTTTTGATGGTTTTTGTCTACGAACCTATTTGTGTCACTCTGTATGGAAGCAACCTTGAGCTGTGAAGTGCATGATTACACTGACTGCGTGTAACATAACTAATAGCAAATACACCACACCATTAGTTTGAAAAACTTGTGCGCCTCACAGTCTCTGTTCTGAGGTGGGCTTAACCTCCTTTCTCTCTTGCAGCATCCCGAATTCTTTTTCTCTCTCTGCTTCTTTCAGTGCTAGCGGGGGTCCTAATAATGGCATCATGCATTTTGGTAAACCATGAGGGAGCAGTAGATGGGGACTAGTGGTGAGAGGGAAGGGGTAGAAATGGGAAAGGGTAGAATCACAGATGAAGAGACCTCTCTTCCTATTGCTCTCTCTCTCGCCTACATGATCTATCTCTCCCTCTGGGGCCAGGAGGCTAGCTGTGAAATGAATGAGAGGCAGAGCGTGGGCAGGCGCTAACGCTAAGATAATGACGCCGTTTTGTCAGCCCTGGCCTGAAGCTCTGTCTCTTGGCACATGAGGAGGGAGGTGGCAGGACAGTGTGATGGAAGAGAGGCTATGTGGTTGCAAGCTAACAGTACTGAATGTGCATTTCTCAAGTCTCCAGGCATCTGCCGTAGACATGACAGAACCACATTTGATACAGCCGTTTGATTACTACAAACACAACTAACAGGCTAAGAGAGCTTTCACACTGTGTCAGGAGTGTCAGCGATCAGAAACCTCAACTGCTTCTCTCCATCTACACCGCACTTAGAGGAAGCTGCGAGCAATTATGGAGAAGAGAAAAGTTTCCCTCCAAGAACATGTAATAAGTATTTGAAGCAGGAGACATTTTTTAAAATCTGTTTTAATACGCGGGCCCCAGTGAGCTGGCATTGACTGCTGTGGCGAGAGAAAAAAAAAAAAAGAAACCTGCATTTTGTTATTAGGCTGCAATGTGAACTGTGAAAAGTTAACCAAATGAAACCATCAAAGCAAGGATTGGTACTAATTATCACTGCTGTTTAACATAAAAAAAACAAACAAACAAACACACTGCAAACACTAAATGTGTTCTCCACGGGTTAGATTGAGTCTAATTTATTTTAAGTCCTGCTGGAATGTGATTTGTGGCTGCGAACGCCCATGCTGTGCATCAGATACCCGGCAGATGCTTAGTTACGACTAACCCAGTAAAGACAACACTTAATGGTACAGTCACGCAACCGCGAGGAGTGCGAGGGGGGGCAGAAAAACGATAAGCTGAAAAATCATAAAGTGCAAAGCTTTGAAAACAGATAATTAGATCTGTGGCAACAGAGCACAATAACAGTGTCAGCGGGGATGGAAATGCCTACATTGCTTGAGACAACAGCACAATGCGGCTGTCTGAACAAACATATATCATATTCAATGACTGAGTCATATTTCGCATCATGTGAGCTGCTAATATGAGTAACGATGCCAAGATTAAGAAGAGAAAAGTTTATCGTTCAATAAATCAGGGAGTTTTTGGCACGTCTCTCCCTGAGTCATTGGGTCTTCTCCCTCTGTCAAAGATGATCACTGACTGAACAACAGCACAGTAAGAGACAAAAGCCCCGTCAGTGCCTCATTAGACTGCTCATTAGGAGGCTGGCTGTATATTCAAACATTCTCCACAGCTGACCGTTTGAGGCAAGGCTAAGTCATCTCCCTTGCTCTCCCTTGCAAGACTGAGGGCTCGAGGTCAGTGAGATCCGTCATTATTAGTTCCGTTACATTTTCTCTGACTGGTTTAGATCTAACGACCCGATCCTGGGGTCAGATATCCTCGGGCCCGGTCTGCACGCCTAACCTCAGCTAAGATACAACTTTGCATATTCTTGATGTAAATCCCTTCTTTTCAGTTTATCACACATGACCCTTGCCTCCTGACACTGTAATTGGAACTGAACCACGCGCTTCGAGCATCAGGCATCACTTGTTTTGTATTTATGATACACTGTTAAAAATCTATGTTGGATCACAATGTTTCTACAGTAGCTCAGAATGGACAAACTAAAAATTGCTCTAGTTTTTAGCCACCTTAGTTTTTTCTTTAATTTAGGTAGGTAAAGGTGAGACAAAGGGGTTGCAATCATCAACTACACCTTCAACTAGTAAAGCATTTATCAGGGTATAAATATATATTATTTAAAGACACTGGATGCTAAATTTAAGAAAATTTTCCTAGATATAGGATAAGTGGTTATAGATACAGAACGGATGGACTGACAAATGATGAACAATGATATACTTGTTTTTACTTGCACTAGCTTTAAGATAAATGTGGGTACTTTCTTACTTATTTAAAACATAACCTTGGCAAGTTCAATTCATTTATTGAGCCGAGCTAAAGTAAAAAAAAACAAGACAACTGTCAATCATCATCACGGGTAACAGGTCTGACAGTATGAGACGGCGTTAATGTCTGTCAGTTTGGGTCCCAGATGCTGCACACTCCAGTATTGGCTGCAGTCAAAGAAGGACATGTGGAGGAGGTGGCACTGTCGCTTTCTGCCAGAACAAGCTTTGTGCCCTAGCGTTTGGCACCTGCTGGCCTGGCAGCTAAGCTTCTGAGTCTGCATAGAAGTTTCACTCCACATCTCTCCACAAATAATCCATATTCCTCTGAACAATTCTGTCAACTTAACCCTCACTCATTTTACATATTGCCTCTTTCTCCAACCATAGCTTCCTTGTTTCTTTATATTTTTTTCAGCCAATTTTTAAAGTGTGCTGCCTCAAAACAAAGCTACAATATTGTCTTTTTTGAAACATTTGTGTCTTTGTGTGTCCATGTTTTCTTGTTGGGCAAACAAAATACATCAGATCAGCTTCAATGGTCTTTTGGCATAGATTCTACAAGGCTTTCTACCTGAGTGATGCACCGTTCTTCCAAACGATTTCCGTTCATTAAAGTGGAAACAGACAACTTTTCCACTCCCCATGTAACATTTTCAAGTGCTACTGTTTGTGCTGCTGTCGCAAAAAGAGATCGCTTTCCGTTTTACTAAGAGCCTCGCTCTGCGGAGAAATGATCAACACCACTTTAGAAATAAGAGAAGAAAGAAGCATGTTCACTGAAGAGGTAAATTGAAATTGTCACAATTTTATGCTGAATGTATGAACAAGAAAAAGTAATGACATGGACTGCATAGTAATAACATAGTTTGAGTAACGTAATTGCTTCGCGCAAAGAGTAACTACAGCATCTGTTGGCGATGGGGGATGTTGAATGTTAGAATAAAACATCAGGAGAAAAAGTGTTTGTTCTTTGATTTAGTCTAGATATAAGTCTTGTAAATCTAGCTTTCACGTTCCTGGGAAATACTGTACCTCGTACAGACGGTACCGCAGAATAAAAGGGAGGTTTATAGGTAACCAAACATGGATGGTGTCATTTTTTCATAAGTTACAGCAAAAAAAAAAAAAAAAAGTTGTCTATTTCCACTTCAAGAGCAAGATGGTGGTGGTAACACCTCTTAGAGAATCTCCTATAGGTCTTCAGATGTGTTTTGTTACCTGCGAAAGCTGTAGCATATGATTCACACTATTCTCATACTAATTATAGAAATGGAAACATCTAAATTTGTTTCTTCACTCTTTATTCTAGTTTTAACTTACAGAGAGAAAGAGTCAAACAAACAGTGAAACAAATAAGTATCAATTTAACACAGAGAAAGTGGATAATAATAAGGTGAATATAAGTACCAAAACAAGTCTATTTATTTGTTTCCTTCCATTTCCCAGCAGAGCAGACGAGGGACATGTAAGTAAAGAATTGCAGGCAAGAATGAATCAAAATGTGAACATCACATCCAGTGAGGAAAAGCTGCTGAAATTGAAAAGGAGGCGGTAGAATGAATAGAAAACAGGGGACAAAGAAAAAACAGGATGGGAAACATAACAAGGTATCATCAACTTTGGTCGATAGCATCTCCTATAGGTCCAGTCGCACTTTGGCCATCTAGGGAAAGCTTTTGAGGAGGAAGGTGAGGAAAGACAGCAGGAGGCAGGAGTGGAACAGGAGGTGCGGATGCAATTAAAAGGCAGGGTCAAAGGCGAGGGAGGTTTGTGGGTGATTAATGCCCCAAACACTACAGACAACCCCCTGACACACACACACACACACACACACACACACACACACACACACACACACACACACACACACACACACACACAACTTCTTTCATCTTTTTTTCTCCTTTCTTTCTGCCCTAAAAGTTCTTGAGATACGTAAGGTGAAGTAAAAAGTGAGACTTTTCATTTAGCCGAAAAAGAAAAACAGCATTCTTTGAACGTATTATTATATTATATATTATATTATAATATAAGTTGAAAAGACCTTTCCCACAGTCCATTATAAATTAAATTACATTAAGTCCCCAATCACACTGAATTGTTTTTCACACTTAAATAGTAATATGGAATAACAGAATAAAGAACTGTAGCAGTCTAATTTGTGTGCTCATTTGTTTTTGTGTATTTTGCTCGCTTAATCTGCTTTTTCCCTTCACAGTGGGTTAGAGCAGTGGCGCATACTTACAGAGACATAATGAGTGTATCTTTGTGCCATAATTACTGGGTGAAACACAAACTGTCGATACACTTGAAAGGGGGAGCTTCCGCACATACACCAGTGTGAGGACACGGACAGCAACACACTTAGGCTCGAACGCACATTCAGACACACAAACAGGCACACTGGGAGCAGAGAGTATAAACGGCTTTCATATGATCATTGATCTATCCATTCAGCTGCTTCACAGCCGGACAGAAGATGAAAACAGCACTTCTGTTTATGCTACTGTAAATGTTGAGCTTGTGTGGAAAGAGAGGGGGTGGAGAAAAGGGCCACATCGATATCCGCCAAATGGCAATTTCTTCTCATAGTCCAGGATACTGGCGTGTGAGGTGGGAGACAATAGGCCTTGACTACTATATGAAAGTGCCGGAGGAAAAATGAGATGAGGTGCAAAATCTAATTGATATGGGTCTCAACAGGATTACTCATTGGCTCAATTACCAAATGAAGATTTAGTGATTTGTTGTCAGAGAAAAGGTAGGTGTGCTGCTAGTTGGCTGTGGCTGTTTTTTTATGATGCCCTGTGGGCGGACTATGTTTAGTATACAGTGCAGACCTTCATTCACTCTGCCTCACCAGGTGAAGGAAGACTAGATTATTATATGAATCTGGAAGAAACTATTTGGCACACAGGGTTCAAACGATCCACCCACAAAGGAGGCTGCAGGAAAAATTAAGTGAATATACTCTTGATATCGGATTGAAATGTTACAGTCTTTTGTGTTGCATCACATCAGCTGAAATGTGGGTGTTAAGATGAATTAATCAATGAGTTCAAGACAAATCTGCAACTCTGGGTACGAAATAAGCTTAGTTTCGGTATCTCTGTTGTGTAATCTTTCATGCAAAGTCTCGCAATGTTGACTTTTTTTTTTGTGTATGTGCGCCAAAAACTCTGGGAGGAGTAACGAGCCAAAAAAAAGGGCGCAATAATAATAATAGTAGTAATAATAATAATAATAATAATAATAATAATAATAATAATAATAATAATAACAAGTTTCAATTCTTTCTGCAAGTTGATTTTCACTTTGCCACAAAAGGAATGGAAAACCACTATTGGGATAGATGGTGATAAATAGAAGTGTGAAAAGTACAATAAAAAAATCTAAATCTATGAAATAGTTTATGTAATGTAAATAGTCTAAATTATCCAAAAAAAAAAAAAAACAGACATGGTCCTTTAACATCTTAATGTGAACCAGATTACAAAATCAATTCAAAAGTATACGATAAGCGACTTACAAGAAATGACAGTGACAGTTAAAATATATGCAAACCGAACACCAACACTATCACCCACATAAAATGTAATACCATGGCTGAGCCTTTTTCCCCAATTAATGTTGCTTAGCAGCACTCCAATTTTAAGTACCAATTACTGCTGGCGAAACTTGAAGATGGTCCCAGAGGAGCTCTTCCCCTCGAATGAAAACACACCTATGCACAGTGTGCATGCTACAATAAGTAGCTACAAGTGGAAGGTACTACCTATTAGTCAGTTGTCATTGCCCTCAAGGAATAGGGATGTTATTTTGCTATGGCTGCTGTATGGGAGGAAGAGAACCCAGTCCCTCTATGGGTTTGGGAGCACTTGGTTATTCAGAATAGAGCTGTCACTGACAAACCTGCTGGACACTGCTGCACACCGGGAATAGAATCAAATTCCTACCTCCACCTCATACAAATAGTGACCGATAAATTAAAAATGAGCCCAGACAAAGGCTCGAAAAAGCCACCTCTTGTAAGTCTGGACTTTGAGGGGGTGAAGGTAAGGGACAAGGGTGTAACGGTTGGTATATGGGTTTGGTTGCACTACTTGGGAAACAGGACACAGATCCAATAGCCAGCTGTGTCTGTGATTATTCTCTACTCTCTTATTTGCATATTTGCCCGTTGATAATGTTTCACTGCAATCAAGCTCAACTCTGAAATGGACACTGAAAACAAGCAAGACAGAAAAAGAGATAAAGGTAAAAAAAAACAAGTGGAGAAGCACTGCAGTGGAGGCTAGAGATAGACAGGGGGTAGATGTGTGGTCTGTCAGTGGGTTACTGTGTGGGGAGTGTAATCAGAGGGTGGGAGTGGTGCATCATTATTCAGAGTGTGAAGCCGGCACAGAGATGCTGAGAGGTAAACCAGATGATGGAGGAGCCTGTGATTCCCCTACTCCCCTCTATCGCTGCCCCCAAGTCCACCTCAGTTAAACCCTGAATTTGGAGCTGAGAAACGAGGAGCGCGCAGCAGCAGGCGCAGTGCTACCCATCAGTATCGCAACAGCGAACATGGTGCCGCATTTACTCCTAAATCAGAACATGGCAGGAGGTCGAGCGAGCTCATTGGCTTGCGTGCATGCGTGTGTGTATGTGTAACGTGCAGGCATGCATGTATAGAATGCTATCAACCTATTATTACAATAATAGGTAGATAATATTTATTTTAGATGATAATATTTTCAATTATTGATTGATTCAAAAATAAAAAATAATGTTATTGAGAGCCCAGAACCCCAAAATCCAACCACAAAAACTGGAATCTTACCTTTTTTTAATAGGTTATACATACTTATTATATATTATCTTGACTACATAACAGAAGCTGCTAAATATCTTTAAAGATGTAAGACAAAAATCTGCATATCTGCAGCTTTATATCTTAAAGCAGCTTTATATCTTGAAATACAATAAAGTAACCTCTGATCTCCTTTTTATCTCCAAAGATAGGTAAGCAGATGGGCGTTAAGTGAAACAGTCTGTTCTGTTCCATCTGTATGATGTGAATAGAGATTAATTGAAGAGATGATGCTCCTATTCAATGTTGAATTGTCCTTGCACCAGATCTCAGAAGCCAACAGAATTGCAGGCTACACTCAAACAATTAAGTCTGCCTCCTGTCCAGATGCTATCAGTGCTGCACACAGTAAACAAGAGCAGATAGGACCAGGCCCTAGGAACTGAAATGAATCACAGTCTAGGTCTGATACAGACACTTCTCTCTCTCTCTCTCCTCCAAGCACAGATAAAAAAACAAAAAAACACCAACACAGCTTCTTTCTCGTGCTTACATTCAGCCAAAGCTTAATCGGCTGCATGCTTTCTAAAATGGAAAGATCTCCAGATGATATTCTGATTCTGATGAGCAGCAACTGTGCGGATTTATGCGTGGACTATATGGGTGCGTACACACATGCTTGTGTGAGTGTGTATATGCGTAAGAATGCATAAAAAATGAACTGGAGATAAAGATTGTGGTGCTTGAATATTTGTTTAAGGTTCCCATCATCGTGTGCCCTCCTGTCAGTGTGTACCTTTGTATCTGTAGGCAAGCTTTTCTGCTGTACACAAGATACAAAAGTACAAAAAAAAAGGAGACAGAGATGACACATGGACAGCAAGACGGAGCTGAGATGGGCTCTGTCAGCTCAGAGGTGGCTATCTACTGCCTCACAAGTCTTCGCAGCTCTCCCCCCACCAGATTAACTGTCTGGCAAACTCAGCCCAGCTGTGAAACTGACAAATGTCACTCTAAATAAGATTTTATGACTTGTGATTGATTTGTGACAGCTCATCTAGCCCACCAAACCGACCCCATAGACATTTGGCAAAGTGAACACAGTTTGCACCACATCATAATATCGTCCCTGACATCAGCAGCGTTCAAGCCACCGCTTCATGAATAGTGTAATGTTTCATTGCTGTTGTGAAGAGGCACTCTGTGTGCTACATAATGTTGCTGCCTACAGTGGTACAGGGAACAGGATGCAGTTGTAGACCTGTGAACTCTGTCATCATTTATTGAAGATGACATGTACTTTTAGCACACATCGCTCCAAGGCTTTCTCCCCTGTGCTGTCGGTTTTAAACACACATCTGGGAGCGCTCGCTGAAAAACAAGAGAGCACTACAGACACATAAAAACACATTGGTGCTCACAGTCCTTAATTCTGCAACATATAACACACTTGGAGACCAATATTTACTGTACGCACACACACATACGCGCACACACTGATTTAAGTGTCTCCTGAGTCGTCCTTTTCTGTACAATAATCCTTGTTAGAGATGCAGAGGCGTTGTAATGACAGCCATAACCATTTTGAAGCAGTTAGTCTTAGTACCACCTCAACCCCCAAGTCTGCTGGGAAGGCTACTTCACACACTCTTTTATTGCCTTCATGACCATTAGTATCTCCATTTTATTGCTGTCATCGTCACCATTTACCTGACAAATGCAGCCTCAGCAGGATCTCTCCTCTCTCCCCTCTCTCTCTCTCTCTCTCTCTCTCTCTCTCTCTCTCTCATATGCATGTGCACGCACACATATTAAAACTTTCCTCATCTTTTCCAATAACTGTGTATGTATTGATAATGCTGGTTTTGTTCACACCGATAAAAATGACCAACACATTTATGGGATTTTCACACTTTGCATTTCATGTTTTTCTCCATGCTAAATGTTACTGAAACAACTAATCATTTAACTAATTCACTAATAACTTAAACTTGTTTTTTTATTATATTATCATATATAATTTTTATTACATCGCCTAGTTCTCTTTTTTTTACTAATCATATATATATATATATATATTTTTTTAATAGGCAATTAATTAATTGTAAACAGTGATTGGTCACTGCAGTCTTAGTTTGGACGTCATCCTGTGCACACAGTTTGCAATCAGTTTGAATGACTGTCATTCCAACTGGTCACATTCTTTCATTGTCTTCAATGAGTGTTTAAAGGACCAGTGTGTAGCATTTAGTGGCATCTAGCGATGGAGTTTTAGAGTGCAGTCCCCTCTCCTCACCCTCTCCTCTTGGTCATTAGTTGGTTCATTCTGGGTGCCTGTAGAAACGCGGCAGTTCAACGTCATGGAAGAGGAGGTGTGGTGTCTGTAGATATAAAAGGCTCACTTTAAGGTAACAAAACATAATTCTTCTTATCGTGTTATTATACACTAATGAAAACATACTCATGCATATTATATTCCCTTTCTGTATATTCCCTGAATAGCCCCCTAAATCGTACACACTGCTTGTCTAAGATGAAATTTTTGAAGACAGCTTACGCACCAACAGACAGTTTACTTGGCCTGCATACAGTATGACCCAGAGGAGAGTCTTGCAAACATTGGGCATCAAGAAAACATCAGATTTGCTTTTGCTAAGTGCCTTTTTGATTTATTTCTATTGCTGCAGTCTTTCAGGACTCTGGTAATAGAATATAGTGGTTCAGAAGTACAGTTTAGGTCATGCAGTGCTGAGATCAATACTGACTGATCCTACTGTGCTGACAGGCCACCGCACAATCCACTATGGACCCTTACGTCTGGCCCCTGGCCTGATAAATGCTGACATCCTGAAACATGACACTACTGTGATGGACAAGCGTTTGTGTGAATGTGTGTGTGTGTGTGTGTGTGAAGGAAGATAGATGTGAACAGAAAGATCTCCAGGGCTGCTCAAATATATCTAGGGATTGCTCTGTTAGTGTACAGTGTGCAATGGCAGTGGTTAAGTCCAGTCTGGCTGTATGTCTCGGATATCACGGATATACTTTTCTCCTCTATAGCTCCATCCCTTCATTGCAGCTGAGATTACTCTTAGAGACAGCACGCACACCGTAATCCACAAAACACCTCTGTTCCCGCGGCTCTTAGGGCAGTGGGATTTCCTCTGATGCAGGTGCTATAACTTGTGTTGCTGTGTGTGTGTGCCTGTGTGATTGTGTGTTTGTGTGTGTGAGCATGTCAGTTTGTGTGTGCATAGTGCCAAAATGCAATTACAGAGAGATTAGAGCAGATGATGTGCTGGCCAGGAGTGACAAATACACACACTGAGTCTGAGGATTAAAGCAGAGAGGGGTAGAAGTGTGTATATTTTGGTTGTATGGTGCAGTCGTATAAGTGCACTTATGTAAGAATGTATATAATTGCGTTCGTGTATTTCTGTGTATCCATTTAATTGCTTGTATATTTACATTCATCTATCCACCACCCCTTCTCTTTTTTGTTTCTCTGTTGAAGGAGATACGTTACAGATGCAGGGAGCTGAGTGTCCTTCAAATTTCATTGCAGCTGACAGCTATACAGCACATGGGATGTAATGCATACTGTATGAAATGTTTCATGTATATACTCCTCCTATTTAAAAAAAAAAAAGTTCCAAGCAAAGTCCTATTCCACCCAACTGCAGTTAAAAGGCTGAGTTAACACACAGGACAGACGATCTGAGGTGATAAATAATGTATGAATGTATAGATCAAGTTATGTTAAATGGATTAGACCTCCTTCATTCAGGACGCGTACGGCTAATTGTTTGAATTATCCAGCATCACACACATCTTCTTTCAGAAAAACAAAAAAACAGAATGGGCTCTAATAAGCAACTGCTGTCTGTCTGTCTTTAGCTAAGCGAGAGGTGTATGCTAAGAGTAGAAAACATGCATATTTAAGATAATAGATTCTCCATGTCGAAGGTGAATGTTCTGCCTCGGGCCATCCTCTGCTCTTTCTCAGCAAACGTTATCACCTCCGTTTGTCAGAGTTTGAAAACCTTGGAAGTTGGAAGATAAACAGATAACAGACTGCCCGTCATTGCTGCATCTTACAGGCAACCTTTCGATCCGCGCTGTTGTAAGTTTATGATTTCACAAAAAAATCCCGGTAGTCATGGTGATACCTCCTTTTTTTTTTCGACAATCACAGGAGTGCAAATGCGAAGTTTCTTTCAAAGTTGATCCTGAAAGCAAGTGTAGAGATGTAAGTGTGTGCAACTGACTGTTGTAGGAATATGGACTAAGAAAAGTAATATTTTTATTTTTAAAACTAATATGAATATGTGTTTTGAATAATGAATTCAACACTGGGGAACAAATATTCATGGACTGAGAGTAGTAGTGTAATCTTCTCAGTAGCTGCAATTAATCTTGTACACATGAATTTGTACTCTTTAATCTATGACTCTGGAACTCTGAAAGCAACCTTGCACATACTTGACCTTTTCTTAGAACTGAGTTTTATAATATATGCATATCTGGAAGGCTGCAGTTTCTCATTTTTCCCCTCCCTTTTTCTTTGTTATTGCAAACATCTTTTTCACACTACCCTCACTACCTTCCCTTTACATTTATCATCTATAACATCCACAGCTCAACATCACCTGTCACCTGTCTATATAACACTCTAACTGAGCCTTTTTAAGTTTGGTTTCTCCTAATTTTTAAACCAATTTGCACCATAAATCTATAATAAAAAGTTGAAGAGGCAAATAATTTATTCAAAACACAACTTGTGGTATAAATAAAGGCCCCATCTGCCCAGAAATGAGCTTACAAAGCTTGAACTAAATTAGAGGAACATTTTACATAGAAAAGCAAATCTGAAAAAAAAAAAAAAAAAAATGCCTTTTAGTTATTATATTCAATTTTAAACTATGCCTTTCAGATTAAATCTTGAAACACTGTACATTCCTGGAGCTGATCTTATTTTATTCGATTGCTGAAAGCATGCACAGGATATATTTAAATTTCTGCTGTTCAAATAAAGCCTCCGCAAGCGCAATTCTCTTTCCATGGTGTAGCAGTTAAGACTGGGAAAGAACACTCATTTCCTGTGCTGCGCAGCACAGCAAACAGTTGGACAGAGGGCAAATTTAGCACAGAACCTATGACTTTCTTATCCACGCTGAAGCATTGTTGATATGAACTGTCAAGTCTGGAGAAAGCAGAAAAATTAAGCGAACACAACTCTCTTCTCCTCAGCCTTTTCCTGCCATGTCTTTGAAGAGAACGCTTTGTTCAGCTGTGTTATTACATTATCAGCCGACAGACAATTTGTTTGACAGTGCTTCCAGAGAGAATTGTGATGTGCAGTGCGGTGCCTCATCCCCCTTTTCCTGATTTCAATTAACAGTTTTCTGCTCTCCAAAACAGTTAGTGCACTTTTTTTTTTTCTCCATCTGTCTTTTCAATAAGTCAAGGACCGGCTATTAGGAATCCACAGAGCCGGCAAGTTCACTCACATGTTAATTGCTTGGAAGAGAAAAAAAATATATAAATGTAAGATGTGGCAGAAAATGCAAGAATTGCAAATCCCTGCAAATTTAAAGTGGGTTAACAGCTTTGAACAATACACTGTGTGTGATGAAGCGTTGACTCACGTTGTTTTGCAGACAACATCCCTCTCATTAATATCACGTTTTGTCAATTCGGTGACAACAGACAGTCGCTCTGAACACAAACACTGGCTGCTATCTTCACCACCACGTCAAATACTGTTTGCAGCAGATACTGGATTTGTTAGCACATTTTCAAAGTTAATATGCAGTGGAAAGTGCGAAGCTGTCAGTGGAGTCAAGTTAGCGTGATTCATTGATTCTGGCTGTGGCAGTGTGTTTATGTGGAAATACAGCATGCTGCATGTGATTTTGAAATACTCAAATGATGCATGACCAGGTGACTCCTAATTAAGGGTGAGAGAATGTCAGACATTGTAGTTGACCTATTCCTTCTCACACTGTCAGTGTAGCAAGAAGACATCAATTATAGATATTTCAAATGACAGGTATGTCAAGAGAATGTCAGAAAAAGACATGTCCAGTGTTACTTCCACCTCTCCTCCCGTGGCTTCCCCTCAAATGGAGTAATACTACTTCTTTTTGAGATGGAAAGCTCGGAGAGGTGCTCGAAGACATGTAGCGATACTTCATTATGATTCCTTACTGAATAAAACCACTGTGTTAACACTTCATAGGTCTCACCCATCCTTTATAGGTGCGCACACACACACGTACGGAGAAACACAAGCATACAAACGCAGTGGCTGTATGCTCTGAATGACAGAGTTATACAGGCTTTGCATGAGAATACAGATAATGCAGTCAGATGGCGAGGGGGAAAGCGATGTCAAACAGACAGGCCTTCAAACGAGGCACTGAGCCTCCCCTCTCCCTCTCAGTGAACTGACAGCCTCTGGCCCAAGATTCAAGCAGCGTCAGGATGTCAAACTCCACTATGTTTTGACACCCATTGCTGTCCTCAGCAGAAAGAAAGAGGCAAAACAGCAGTGAAGGCTTTTGTAAACACAAAATTCACAGTCCATTTGTGTTTTAGTTCCTACTGAATGCACAAACAGACCTCATAGGGAGGCGCACACACACATAGGCACACACACGCAGCATTCATTTGAGAGGGAAGGGCAATCCATAAATCCTTTTCAGACATTCACTGTAATCAGTACATACTTTGGCATTATGTTTAAGACTGAATGTTCTGTATTTTCTACATGGTTCAGGTATGAATAAAGGCAGCCACATTGCCAGTAAATACACATTATGATGCTATTATGTCTAATGTTTTGCGTATAGTGTGCGAATCAGTTGCGATGAATGAGGAAATTATGCTGTCAAGTGTTGCTCCTTAATCATAGAGATTGTTTTGAAATGGGAGATTTTGCTAGCTACACGACTTGAGTTCAAACACATGGAAAGGTAAAACATTTCCATACCGGACACGTATGTGTGAAAGCCTTAAAGTCTTTAAATGAATAAACACAGCAATGTTACTGACTGAAAGTAGCTGCAGAAAAAAGAAAAAAAGAAGCAGAGTGATAGAGAAAAAGAGATAAAGAGAGAGAAGAGCAAATCTATTACTGATAGTGATTTGGTGCTTGCTTGAGAGGATGGAGAACACAGGGGTCCATTCATGTGGCTCTTGTCCCAATAGAAGAGATAAGAGAGTAGTGGAGCTCAACTAACTCTGTAATTACGCTGCACAAAAGTCTGTTGAGAGGGTTTTTTTTTTTTTTCCTGGTGCTGAGAGCTCCACATAACACATTCACACACAGCAGACACGGAGAAGGTTAAAGGAATTTGAGTCTAAAGTAATCCCAAATACACTGTATCACCTCTCTGCCATCTGTAAATTCTTTCGGGATGTAATTTGTGTGTTAGCATGATTCTGCCATACGGCATTTTCGTCCTTTGGCCCCAGTGGGCTATGTGAATATTTGTCTCCACTAGCTACCCAAAATGGTTTCCATGCAATATTTTCTTCCCGTCTACTGTCACAGAAGCATTGACAGGAGGCAATTTTGTGATGTTATTTAGGTGATTTTATTTGCCCAGTAGGGCACCGTGCCCCCAACCACCACTGACACATTTCTAGTTCTTCACGGTCTCCCCGGTACAAAGCCCACCTGAGACAGAGTAAAAGCAGAGTAATGAAGTACGCAGCACACTGGCAAAGGCATCAATCAGATGGCAGCAAGAGGACAGATAACAAAGGAAAAGAGGGGTGGAATAGCAGCATGGAAAAAAGCACAGATGAAACTCAACTAAAGTATGAAATTGTAATGTGAAGCAACATGGGATGAAGAAATCCATGCACAGTTATGAAATATTACACAGCCATACATTAAGGGAATATAAAAGAGAGAAAGTGGAAGATAAATGTGAACGTGAACAAGGCCAATAATTTGAGACCGGATATACCTTGTATGGACAGTGTCTGCTTGGGTTCCCCTCTCTGACAGCCTATTAAACTTTCATGTAAAAATGAGTCAATATTAGATATGACATTTTCAGGGTGAACTAGTCTGGGGCGGATATGGGAATAGGGTAAGGTTCTCATTGCCATGGTGGCAAAATGACCAGTCCTGGCCAGAGGGGACCCAGGCAGAAAGAAAGATGCACAGGGGGGCTTCCATGTCAGAAAAATAATCCTGATATCATAATTTGGTAATATTCAGTATTTCATATTGAGTCATATGCAGGCCTTTTCACTCTCTGTTACTGTTCTTACAAACAGAAATAATCCACACTTTCTCGCTCTCTAACGCACACACACAAACACACGAATGGAGGAAAAAGCACGCACACACCTTTTGAAATACAAAGCTTTGTATGGCGTATGCTGACACTATTCTCCATACATCGTTAACCTCCATTTTCCATATCTGTGTCTCATTACTTTCGTTTTTTGTCTTGTTCTTTTTGTCTTGATCACATGCAGCACAAAGACTCAAAGTGAACGGGATCAATCTGTTCTTTGCAACCCGCCAACGTGAAGAAAAATCAGTAGTGGGGCTGGTTAAGATCCCCTGGTATTTTGTTTCCTTTGAGAAGTGGGGAAGAAAGTAAAGATTACATTTAAAGCCTAAACCTATTTGAAACAAAACAGGCTCAGTCAGATACAGACTTCTAATTTGTTACATTGTTTTGAAGATGTTAAGGGGAAAGCATGCTGTCAAAAGACAGGGCATGGAAAACAGTAAAATGTGGGAAAATGATGATGCTTAAGAGAGACAAATGTCATCCTCTTCTCTTTCATCCGTGCCTCCTGCTCTTCCTGTCCAACCTTTGAATAGGTTGTTTGACAGGCCTTAAAGCGGGACACACCGGAACCAACCAACTAACAATCACAGCGCCTAACCTTTCATTTCCTGGCTTCAAGTAGGAAATCAAAGACATCGAACAAATGATTTAGGAGGGGGTGGCGGTGACAAGAAGGCTTAAAAGAAAGAGATAAGGGAAGTTAAAAGGGGGGAGAAGAGAATAGTTCAAGAGCGATGTGATTGACGGTAAAAGACGGAGGTGACAGACTCAGCGAGAGGGCTCTTCTTTTTACTGAGAGTAAAAGGAGGTTAAGGTAGAACAGCAGAGAAGCAGCAGGGAATCAGAAAAATTGGCAGACCAATTAGGTGAATGGTTGAAAGTTCAAAATCCTGTTTCTGTTCACATGTTCTGCCTTAATGAGCTTTCTTGTCATAAAGGGGCACACACACGCACACACACACACACACACCTCCATACAAGACCAAGCATTATACATCAATGCACTTGCATCATCAGGGCTCGTTAAGTTTATATTCAAGTGGCTTTCAGTGAGATTGGGTTGATTAGAGTGAGTTTCCATAATTAGAGGATGAATTACAGGATGATATCTGCATGTCAGGCGACATTAGGACGAATAACGAATCAAACATGCCACACGCAAATGAAGGCAAATCATGATCGGAGGTGTGATCTCATTGGAGCCGTGGCATATACATGTGTCTAATTTTACTCTTTACACACTATCCACTCACCATGCTTTGATCTGCCAGTGTCAATCGACGGGACTGCCCACAAGGGCAGGGCCGCAGACTGAACCGAACATTTCATCTCCTTTTCTTCAATCAGTGTACATCTGGGGACGTTTCTGAAAATAGCTAATGACAGTAAGGTGAGTCTGTACTCAACGGCATTAGCCGCTGCCCTGGTTTTAAGTTGGAAAGGAGGAGATGGTGTTAGGTTGTAATTTCACACCTTAACTTGCATTACTCTCACCACAGCTGGGGAGCGAATACAAAGAGAAATGTTTAATTTTCTTCCTGCCAAATTGGAAAATGTGGACAGTGAATTGGAAACTTACCAAAGGGAAAGAAAAAAATCAGATCATCAAAGATGTGTGTGTGTGTGTAATGTTTACTGTTTCCACTGTGTGTGTGCAAGGGGAACTGAGATGTTGGGACTTGGCATCTCTCCTCTTTAATGAGTATCTCTGGGGATGGCAGGTGCATGTTCAGCCATTCTTTTACAAGCTCAGCAACAAACAGGCCAGTCCTCTCTCTCCCACTGCAATTACCACTGTCATTAGCAGAATCACATTATCAACACCACCAAACGAGCGATATTGCTAATAAACCCACACGGAATACTACTGAGGTACTGTCATCAGCATACACACCTAGATCTATCGCTGTAATTTAAGAAAAGAGCACAAGTATGACAGCAAAAGAGTTTTTTTTTTTTTTATTTCCTGATGTGCTTGAATCAAGGGATTGTGGATCCTTTGTCATCATGGAGCTTCTGTTTTTAGAATGACCTTCCTAATGAGTTCACGCTCAGTCAGAATCATCTTTTAAATCCCATTTTTAAAAAACAAACATTTATGTAATTATCTTTACTTAATAGTCCTTGAACAGAATTTTTCATGTATTATTTTAGTCATTACTATTTTGGCTATGTTGCCGCCTCATTTTTGTCTTTTCCGTTGTCATTTAGTTAGAAAGTGACTTAATGTGCTTTAAAAATGCTAATAATGATAATGATGAATCATGGTAGTTGTAGTGGTAGTAGTAATGATGTCAGTAATGGTGTGAGACGTTCACCCTCATTTTGGCCATTCCCTCAGTGTGGAGCAGGTATCAGAGTGGAGCATTGCATCCCATAGTAATACTGAGTGTGATTGAGCCCTCTGCTAAACTCCAGACACCGATAGGTGAGCACTATTATTATGTTTACTCTTTAAAGCCATAGTGGTGGCAGGGGAAATCATCTACTGTTCTCTTTCACTGCCAATGTCTCTCTCTCCCTGTGTTTTCTCTCTCGCTCAACTTTGTTAGACTATAGATTCCTCCTGTTAGGTGCAGGGAGGCGTTTAAAAACCAAATAATGAACCTATTTGGAATTTAAAACTCTTAAGGGGGACAAATCTGCAGTGGCACGCAGAGGACTTTCGTCAGCTATTTTAAGTTTTAAGTTTGAGGTGAGTTTGTGGCCCTTCACAAAAACCACAGGGCGGGATAATTGCTTGCTGTGCATCTCGAGGAGGTGTGTGTGTGTGTGTGTGTGTCAGACTGCACAGAAAAATGGTAATCAGCCAGGGGCAGCAGGTGAGAGATAGAGAAAAGGTCACCTGTCATTATTGGTGGATTGATCTTAAGTCTTATGTTAGCACCCAGTTTAGTGTGAAAAAACAAGAAAAAAACAAACAAAAAAAAAACGCTTCACTGAGTTAAGAAATATATAAAAAGATGTGGGAACAAAGCGAGAGCGAAACCAGAACAAGTTTGTCATGCCATAGATGTTGTGTGTAGGTTGGTTAACCTGCTCACACAGCTGGAGATGCAGAAAGAAAAGGGACCATTAGCCTCAATGGGTGGTCACTTCTAAATGGAAGATCACACACTCAACACAAACACACCGAGTCGCTACTCACCTCCCACTCCCTCCATTGGGTTCTGCATTTTAGCCGAGCAGGAGTGGAAGGGAGGGGAAGGTTAGTGGGTGTTGATGCCTTTGAATTCCAGGAGCGGCCGGAGTTGAAGTCTGTTCTGTGTTGTCTCCCGTCATAGCTTGCCTGGGGCTGCAGGGAGCTTTATTTACTGGAGCTGACATGCCAGGGGCGGCAGAGAGCCCTAATTGCTTCACGGCCTCCTTGAGCTGCGTGATGCGTTCACTCTGAACATGGATATCTTCACAGAAAGAAATTAAGGGGCAGTGGCGGGGAACGTTGCCCCTGTCCATTTTTAAAGACAACCTTGCATGCACATAGCAACGCACACACACACACACACACACACAAACAAAGAATCTGCTCTGTGAGGTGTGAGCAGAGAGGTCTCTAATAGCCTGACTGGACCAGAATGAGTACCAGAGAGAGCTTAAGCACGATACGCAACACTAACACTCAAACAGAAAGCACAACTGAGCACCGACTCTGCCTCAAGTTTATCATGTATTTCAATGCTTCACATTATAATGAGGGACCCATTACTAAAACCTCATCTTTGTTACACATTATGATGATGTACAACGAAACTAAGAGACCATGGCACATTATGCCGATCCACTGCTCGGATACTGCATAAACCCTGGTTTAATCAAGTCTAATTGTTGAGATTATGAGGACTAGTGTATGTTAATGCCTCGACAACACCAAAACTGGAACATGTATTGTCCCTTAGGAGGGTTTACACATTTTCCTCTGCTATTAGTTCATGTTAAGCTGCGAGTCAGCTGAAGACAAATATGATAATAGCTAGTGGATTAAAATTAGCGCTTCCTCATAAAAAGTCATCTGGCTTTATTCATAACTGCCAACATGAAATTCTGGGTGAAAGTTAGGGCTCCGAATTTTTCATGAGCATCTTATGAAGGAAAAATAAATTCAGACATGTTTTGTGTGTACAGACTTGTCACTATCCGAGCTAATTGATTCACTCGTGAAAGAAATAATAAATCCGGGACTCTCTGGTCGGCACTGTGAAAGCATTGGCATGTTGACAACTACCTATTCACTTTCCATTTGCACTATAGCTAAAACATTATACTGCAGACACTTCCCTTTTGAACACCCTCATCCAAACAGATAAGAACAGCATCTGACAGGCTAATTAATAATGAAAGCTTTCCTCTACCCTGGAATTCTATTCCCCCAATAGGATTTCTATTAATGTTGATTGACCCTGGCTCACTCAGTGCCACTCTGGCACAGCTCCTCCAAGCCCTGTGCCTTCTTAGGTGCCAGTGCAGGTTAGCTGATACATGAATAATTCCCAGTGGACATTAACAGTAAGAAGTAGGGCAGAGGATTCAGTGGTGTGCTTCTCTTCCCACCCTCGCTCTCAATCCCCTCATCAGCAGGCTGTTAATATTTAATTATACAAGCTTCATTGCATACTCTCCAGCTGAAACCATGAGGTGGAGATGGAGGTGCAGGGGACTACTATGTGGAAAATGATGAAATAGAATACTGGGGGTTGGTTGAGGATACAAGAGAGAAAAGAGAAAAAGAAATAGAGTGTGAAGGAATAAGATGCAAGTGCCATTATGCTTCCAAGTTGAACCAGGAAAGTCAATTAAATACTTTTATGTGTGTGGTGGACCCATTAGAGGTCAAGGCCTACTGATGGGAACCAACCAGTGCCATGAACACTGTATCATTAGTTGGCAAAAGTCTAGCTAACTACATTCACCTTTATTACATAAAAGAAACATCACTTATTAATAATAATATAGCTATTTTGTATCCGTGAAATATTCACTGAAAATTTTCATTGTTACTATATTCCGTATGATGTAGGGAATGTATTATTCTCCTAAATGTTAATGGAGTGATGCCGGTCCAGTGTAATAATCCATCTTAATTCTTCATGCAAATGCACTTCTGTGTTGTTGCAAAAACCCTCACTGATCTCTGTTCTGCTTATCCTGTATCTATTCCCTTTATCTTCCCTTCACAGGATATACACCATGAATGCATTTCATTTTTATTTTTTTTTTTACTAAAGTTCAAACTATGAACTACAGATAACTGTGTCAGAGAAGAAAGTTTCTAATCTTTGGACCATAATTAATTCTAATAACAGGGCATAACTAGAAGTGTTTCTCTGTACATGTTGCTGTTTTTTTTTAGCAGATAAGCGCTTGGGCTTTTCACATCACACATTATCTGACAGAGAAAAGGACTTTAATGATACAAACAGACAAATTAGGCTTGCTGTGTACATTTGAGTTCCTCTCCGTCTGCCTCTGCACTCTGTTTACATTTTATACATGATCAATTTATGGAGATCCTCCTGTCAAGCCCCACAGGCTAATGATGAGTAGGTTCAAGATGCTACTAGTACTTTCTGGCAATGTGGAGGTATTTAATGGTGAAGATTTATCCTAATATTAGACCTTTGGGCTATTTCCTTTTCAACAAATCTTGTATGAGTGAGATCTTGCAGATGAAGTGGTAGAGCATTAATAATTTATGTCTGAGCCTTTTTATAGAGCACAGCCCTCGAGATTCATAATTCTATTCACATTAGGCCTCAGAAAAAAAAGTTTAAGTTTTAATAAATAGGTATTAAAACTTTAACTGATATTAATAGCACCAATTAAAGGGCATACCGTGGAGTTATGCATCATTTCTGTACTGGTGGAGTGGAAAACCCACTCAGCAGAACCTCCTTTAGCTTGCTGTGTCTTTCACTCACTTCATCTTTCTCTGTCTCTCTTTTTAATTCTCACACACATTCTTTGTGTCTCTTTATCACGGGCTCCTTTCAAAACAGGAGATAATACACAGAACTGACACTCCATTGCGGGCATTGTGTAGAAATGCTAACATCTGTGCAAACCTTTTTATGCACATCATAAATAATAAAAAAAAAAAATGTTCAGTGTGCTATAAATGCGTGAGACACAGCACTTTACTCCACCTCATCATTCCATAATCAATTCACTGAACATTACTACTACACGATGAGAGTGTCTGACCATCCGTGGTTGTGATTGATGAGCAATTCTCCTTGTCTTCCACATCATCGTTTCCTCTAGTGTGCCAGGTCAAATGGTGTGTGTTAGTCGTCCAATAATCATTCATTTCAGTTTATGGAGTGGAACACTGTGCTGGATGGTCATGCCATTAAAGACATTAGCATGCACATCTTTACTACAGGTACCAAGCGCATGCATGTCGGACTGTTTTAACCAAACCTCTATTTCACAGGTGACTGAAAGAGCCGGCATGCATGTTAAAGCTGTTTGTCTTCACTGGCCCTTCAGTGAGTGTAGCAGCAGAAGGGCCATCTCAGTATTTTTTTGGTCTCTCCCTCTTTTTGGTTTTCTCTGATGCGGTCCTGTGCCCGGGGAGAAACAGTGCAAGCAAGAAAAAGAGAGTTTCTCCTTTGTTCTGCTGTTCTGAACACAGGACTATAATTTTATTGCTGTAGCCAAGAGAAGGGGTTGACTTAAATAATGACTTCGGTGTTTTAATTTGTGTAGGGATTTATCCTGCTGCTTGGCTAGGGTAATGCTCGAGAGTCTTGTGAGCTGATCAGGACGAGTAGTCTGAGAGGAATGAGATAGTGGAGTGGGGAAATGAAGACAGAGAGCAAAAGGGAGAAGAAGAAAGAGAGAGAAAGGTTCTGCTTCTTTGCTCCTGTGATTCCCGATGAAATTGATTCTCATACCTCTGGAGATCTCCCACTGTCCCCTTTCTCCCCTTCGTCCCGCCTCTATTACATACCTGTCCAGAGGATGAATGATCTACACATTACCCATGAGTACCGCTGACTGGTACACGCATCAGTGACTTCCAGTGCTTAGGGACCACACAGACAAGCTGAAGAGACAGAGGAAGAGAGAAACAGGAAAGATATGGCAAAGAATGGACAGCAGAAAGAGAAACGATCAAAGCTGACGATGGAGATGAGCGAAGAGAAAGTCGAAGCGAGTGAAGGGGAATCAACCAGAGTGACAGGGGTGAAAAAGAGTGGAGGTGTGATTAGGCCAGATGGCAGATGGAGTTGTGTGGGTGAAGGCAGTAGCAGGTGAAGCCGATAATAGAGGCAATAAGTTAATGTATTAAGAATAAGGCAGGGGAATGAAGGATGAAGTTTAAAAAAAAAAAAAGATTAGGGATTCCCAGTGAAAGAAATGAAGATCAGATTGAGAGTGGGGCTCAGGGAGCTGGTGCAGAGGGGGTTAGGCTCCTCCACCAAAAAGCTCGGAGGGATGCAATCAGAGCTGGTGAAGTCTGTGCCTGTTGCTTCAACCCTGCAGTTCACCGCTGCTTTCCCAGGGGATAGGTGTCACTCGTGTAGAGAAAGAGAGCAGCCACTTTAATGAATGGAACTCTTTATCTGAGTCTCAACAGTGAGTTATTACCTACTGAGTAGACACTACGGAGCGGGCTCTATTTCCACGGTGGTGATCCCCAGGGCAGGGGGGTGGGGGAGCAGGAGGGAGACGGGGACAGAGGGGTGGAGAAGGAAAAGAGGGAGCTCACACTTGGTGCCTTATTTTGTAACAGGGTATGACATCTCTGGCCTCCATTCTATAACAAAGCCCGAGCGTGGTTGAGCATCACTGACGAGAAGAGCATTAGTGTGGAAAGCTGCAGGAAAACCACACAATAATAACACCCACTGGGAAGGCCTCAAACTGTGTTGAATCTCTGCTACTCCTTTCTGCATTTCTATTAGGGAGATGTGAATGTGGAAGTATTCAAGCAAGCGTCCTCATATCATTAAAAAACTTCTCTGTTTAAATAATGAAAGTTTTGTTGGTCTAATGAAACAAGGTCATAAAAAAAAGAAAGCTTTGGGGTTACCAAAGTAGGACGAAATCTCACTTTATGAACACTGGGAGCAAATGCAAGTCATGATTCAAAGCACAGAAATGTATGCATTTCAGATATTTTTCTTTTTTGAAAGAACTGATATATATTATAAAAAGGCAGAATTTATGTGGTACGCATTACCCATGGATAGCCTTCCATGGCCCAATGGTGCTGGACTCTGAACTGAAGAATAGGTATGAGCAATCACTTGTTCACACATGTGTTAACTCTTTAATAGACTGATCCGACCTTGTACGCTGCAACCCTGCCTCTTGTGACTGTGGATTAAGCATGTGAAGACAAGATAATTATTATAATAAAGTTTATGTATTGAGCACATAAATTGTGCTTCACAAGAGATGCTAAAAGTAGACACAATCAGATCATCACCAGTATAATTTACCTGCAAATATCCCAGAAAATCCCAATACTGCAGGTAGGGCAGAGCTGATGCAGGAGGATGGAGTCAGTCTAAATCCTCTGTTCTTCAGCTCTGCAGGCTCTGAGTGCAGCTTGGCTCCCCTGATGCTGTCTGATGGCTTTAATTGGTCTCCTCTGGCTAGGAGCAGAGCACAGGAATCCCTACACACTAATGGAGTGTGTTGCAACAAGAGCAATACCTCGCAAACACTTGAGTGTGCACATGCATGCACAAACAGAGTTTTAGACTTAAATAGACATACAAGTATGTGCATACAAGAAGCAAACACAGTTAGACACATGTACAAAGTAAGTATTTAATCCGTCCGGGAAGCCTTCCAACTCTTTCGATCTTCTTCCTCTTTAAATTCATAACATAAGTCCATATGCCTGAAAACCTGCCATAAATATCTGATCCTATGTGAATATATACTTTTCCCCTACATAGGATGTGTAGATTTCTACCTGTTAGAGTATAGTGTTCAGGGACTATTTGCCACATCCTCGGAGGGTGCGCCACACATTCTAAAACTAGAAAACACTATTGCACAGACCAATAGGGAATTCTCAGGTTCACACTGCAAATCCCATCCGGTAGACTGATAAGCTATGCTTCAAAAGATCTAGGGAGGAGAAAAAATTAAATATGGAACGAGAGTATCATAGAAGAGGTTATGTAAAATTCTTCTCACTGCAACAGTTCCAGTTCTTATCACTGAAACTGATGCATTTAGAGTGAATCCAGTGTGTCTTTAACCATATATCTGAAATTTTGTGTTGCAAAGTTAAAAGGAAAAAAAATCTGTTTTCTACTGTTGACTCTGGGGAACGATTATAGATGTTATTATTCTCTCGGACAGATGCTGTTTGTACTGAGTAGACCATCTCCAGAGCATTGTAAGATGAGAGAAAGAGAGCAAGAAAGAGAAAAATATACAGACAGAGAAAGTACAGTACATGAACCACCTCTTTATCTAATGAGCATCCTTGACAGGGAGAGACAGATACCACTCCCTATCTTTCATTGCTCAACTTGGGAATTACAGTGATGAGGACAGGGAATTGCTAAAAGCCAACATACGTAACTGCACACCCAGCAACTCCCAATAGCCTCAATATCACAAACAGACCTTGAAAAAGTACATGAAAGACAAGCAAGAAGTAATTGGCAGAGGGTAAACGGAAGGGAAAGTCAATGTGCAAATGATATCAGAAAAAAGAAGGGTAAGAATGAACTCTACAGTGGGAGCATGATCCTCTTTAGCATTTAAGCTACGTGCATTTACTGACTGAATGAGAGTGCAAGTCTCCCATATGCCTGCACAGAAACAAAGCTGACAGAGAGGATCAATCCACAAAACTCAACACACCCCTGAACCAGCTGTCACTCTAATTGCCTCCCTCTACTGTCATCTTTAGCATCAATTCCATGCTAATGCTGCACCAGGAAATACTGCTTATGGCTCTGCAAAAGATTCTACTTCCTCTAATGAGCACTGGCTCTCCACACAGAGCACAAGCATTTTCTACAGAGTCCACAGACCCCACTGTATGTGGAGTTAAGTTGTATACAGCACTGGTGCCATTTTGGCATTGTGCCAATCCGGGTTCTTAATGGGCTAAGCAGTGTTTACTTTTCAAAGTCTTCCACATGAATTATTGATGGCTGGGAGCTGATTTGTGCTTGGAATTAGCCTAGAATAATCCATCTGGGCCTACCTTGCTTCCTAGGTGCCATTTCTCTCTCCAGGGTAAACAGGCTGACTGGAAACTTACGTAGGGATTTTGCACAGTGATTTGTTATCCTGATTTCTGCTGAGTGTAAAATGGTTACTTAAAGTGGCCCAAAAAAAATAAGTTTAGGCGGAAAGGCCCTGTGAGCACAATGGGGAAGGTGACCAAGCAGATTTAGTGGTCTCGCTGCAACCACAAGACAGGCACTGATAATGTCAAATGAATAAATTAACATATTTCTTTAATATTATTATTCTTGGATTTCAACTTGTAACATTGCAAATATGTTAACCGATGGGAAATTCCTGATGCCATCCGATAGCTAAAAGTGATCTGTAACCTATTATAATGTAATTTAATGGATGATTCTCTGCTTTCTAAATCTTTAACCTTTTACAGTCATTGTTCCTACAAGACATATTCCGGCTCCTTCTTTCTGGTTATGATATGTCTGTTCACTGTGGTTGTCTTCTCTTACTCTTACCCCTACAACGGTCTCCAAAGGAGAATGCCTCTCGAGCCTTTCTTTGTTTGTTTTCAAAGCACGGAGGAAGCCCGGAGAATTCCAAGATGTTGGGAGAAAGGAACATGAGGCCTGAATACCTGATGCAGAAAATACACCTAAAAATGATGATACTTTATCATCCCCTCGTTTGCTCATCTCTCTCTCTCTCTCACTGTCTTCCTCTCTAATAGAACTAAATCTTATTACATGAGCCCAAAGGGAAGACAGCGCTAACATAATGATTTGCTTTAAAAGTGTCTGTGCATTGACTTATACTGTAAAACATGGTATGCACTGAATGTATAAATGGTAAAAAAAAAAGAAAAAAAAAGAAGTTAGTTATCAGAGGAAGTCTGGTGGAAAATGGTGGAGGAGAGCTGAAGGCACAACTTCAACATTTGAGGATTTTTTTCCCATTGCGCTCATGTGAGTGATGCCAATTTGTCCAGACCCCGATTTTCATTTTCTTGGCCCTCTTTGGTGTCAGAAAACGAATAGGCTTTGCATCTGAAGTTTAGTAATAAACTCTTGGATTAGATCCATTGCTCGGACAGAAATGAACCAGCCTGAGCAAAGAATAAAGAGACGTTTCCTCAGCAGTCTGTCAGAGGCAACTGCTCTGCTTCCTTTGCTGTTTGTGTGTGTGTGTGTGTGTGTGTTTTTTTAACCATTTCAACTTACTTACTTTGGCTTGAGAATACCCATCTGTCATTACTGTGGTGACATGCCTTTGAGCAGTTGACAAGGTTTGAGAGCACAGCACTGGAGAAGGAAAAGCCTGCTTAATTAGTGTGGCTGTGGTGTCTGGAGATGTGTTCATCTCATTATGAATTTGAATGAATATTCACATGTTCTTGCAGAGAAACGTATAGCTGTTGTTAAATGTGAAAATAAGAAATCCTAAAGTGTGAAAAAGTGTAACCATTTCAACTGGATAATATGTCAAAAGTTAATGTGAAATATAAAGGGTCTAATTGTTGCTGATTAATGCGGGTTTGTAGCAAATGGCAGAGGTGTGGGTAGTTTCATGTTCCACTGGTGTGCAATGAATAAGACACACCATGATTCTCAGCAGCTTTTTCTCAGGTTTCTCAGGTGTTGGTGCACCGAGCAGAGATTGATGTACTCTGTCTTCCACTCCCTGTCTGTCCCTCCCTGTCTGCATCCCTCTGTTTCACCCTGCTGAGCTAATCCAAGCTGGCCAAATCCCTCTGCCGAGCAGGCCTACATAGGAGCTGTCCTGCTGGGTGCAATATGCCACCCGCTTCCCTGGCAATGCC
Organism: Miichthys miiuy; assembly: GCA_036365135.1. Lineage (NCBI taxonomy): Eukaryota > Metazoa > Chordata > Actinopteri > Sciaenidae > Miichthys > Miichthys miiuy. The sequence goes on along the minus strand of CM071606.1, from coordinate 10,839,206 downwards.
AGCCCCGTAGGACTTCAAGCCCAACTGTGGCGTCCTGTCAGTAAACAGACAAAGATGTATGAATCATCTAAGTGACTCGGAGCAGGTAGTCCTGTGACAATAACATGTTGTTGAATCACGACAAAGAGTTATTTGCTCTATGGGATTTCTGCAGCACTGTTCCTGGGTTAAACCACACAACAACACAAGCATCTCTGGGCTTGCAACCATGCTCTAATCTTCCGGATACCTGCCACATACCATCAGATATGGAGCTGATGCACCTTTTAAATGGAACTGCTCTACCAAAGAGAGAACAGTTATGATAAGCTGCGATCTATCTCTACATAGTCAATTACACTTAGCCTGTATGGATGGCCTGAAAACTCCATCCACCAGTGTAATCAGTGTTGCACCCTACTGAGCAGACAACAGAATATCAAATTAAGTTCATCCGTCAAGGGAATGAGCTGTTCTCATATCTAATTGGCAGTTGAGGCTTAAGAGCAGGATTCTATAAGAGAGACTGGTGATCAGTTCACTTCCGTCTCCATTCTTTGTGTTATACTTGTCTCTGCTTTTATCTGCTCTCTGTCTTTTTCTGAGAAATGTTTCAATGCTCAGACAGCCTTAATGAGTCTAAGATGTGGGTCTGCTGAGGCTCTCTTTGTGTGGTTTTGTCCTTATCTTTATTTCTGGCTAACACTCAATTGGACATGTTGCAGGGTTTAGCCTCGCAAACAAAACGCATTATCAGTCTCCAGTGAGCAATAACGAAGAGCCTTTCACGTTGTTACAGAAAAAAAAGGTACTTTCTGCTTCATGCACAGGTGACACTGTTCATCATTACTGTCTTTTTTCCACCAATCCTGTCACAGAGATTTCAATTATGCTCATTGGGGGGTTCCACTGTGAATCTACAGCGTCTTCTGTTGGCATTTAAATTCCATATATGACGGACCTTATTAGTTAGCCCGAGGGAATCAATATAGACAATATCATGTCTGTAATGACCCACTCTCTGCTCTCTACATAGCTGAATTAAAAAGAAAAAAAAAACATTAAAGGTCAAAGTAATCATGGTTCTCATCGCAGGGATCCAGTAGCATAAGCAGGACACAGCAGAAAACCAACCATGCATGTTCACACATACTCATTGTGTCATTACTGCTACATAGGAAGCCTGAAAGCAGCTCCCGTCATTTCAGCACACACAGAGCTGCATCTAAGAACAACGTGGGAGCGGGTTCATGATAGTCTAAACACAAATGATTAAACTAAACTTAAAAACTTAAAAATTTAATTTAAACTTGCTTCATGACATGATTTATATAAAAGCCTATTTACCATTGTTCCAAGAGTGGATTGTGATGCCAGTCTAACTTGCACATTCAGACAGACGGCTGAAATAAGAGGCTAATAAAAGACTAAAGGTCGATTCAGACCAAATCAGGCGCTGTGGTGAAAACACGTTTTCTCCTGAATTACAATGGTGGTAGATGGTTCAGGCTGTGTCGATGGAGGCTGCAGGGTAAGCAGAAAAAATAAGACAAAATAGACAAAATAAACTTTTGTCACGCTGTGGTGGCCAATCCCATGATCAGACCGCCTGGGATATTGCAGAGAGCGAGTGCTATCCAGGTAGAGTTCATGAAATTAAACTATGATACTCTCCCAATTGTTTCCTTGCTTGGTTTATTTTGTGTACCAGCTTCTACGCCTGTGTCTGGCTTTTAGTCTATGCTGCAAAAAAGTGACACCAAGAAGTTTCTGTTGTGTTTTGGTTTGTGTCTGTTTAATAATTAAGAGACAGCTGTGGTCAAGCGACATAGACAGTGAATGAGAGAGAGGCAGCGCTAATATCCCCTGGTAAAGTTGGTGTATCAGAAAAGTTATATTTTGATTATTTCATAGTAAGTTGACAAAAAAAAACAAAACAACAAAAAACACACAACCACACCTGCAGCATGCCCCCCTCATCACTGCATAGTCTGCAGTTGCTACGCTGGATAATAGACTCAACACTCGCGTCTCTGTGAAGCTGTATATAAGTGTATAATGGTGCTTTGAGCAAAACATGATTACTAGGATGCTCACAGTTCTAACTTTAGCAAACATTTGTGTTCCTTAACAACACATTAATGACACAATGTATTCAAACTTACTGTAGACAGTTGGGAAAACTTAGGAATCAAAGTAAAACAAAACGCCACCTGCATCACCATATAATAGATATGTGATCAACAAAGCTCTTTATATTCACACTGCGCTGAATGCAGATGTCTGAAAATAATTACAACGATTACTTCAGCTGATATTATAATACCATGCCATGATGAAGATATGAAGGCAGCCAGCTGACATTGTGCCACACAGACATGTTCTTTTTTAAATTATTATTTGTCATTTTTGTTCTCATTACCAGCTTGTTATTTGTTTGATCTAATAAGTAATTGTTTGAATGTATTTACTGTCACACAATTACTGTCAACAAACCAAAATAATTGAACTATGAAAAATCTATTTATTACATGCCTAATTTATCAAAGGATAAAGGCATCTGACAAATGTTTAAAGAAAACTGTATTAAAAATGATAAATGAGTCTAATCCTGTCTTAACAAAGTATACAGTACTTGAAGTTGTGAAGGTTAAGGAAATTATGTTTCATCAAATCCAAGTAACAGATCCCACCCATTTATAAATACCATTGTTTGAAACAAATGAAGTGATGAATTAATAATGACAAACTTATGCAGCTGCTCTGATCCTCTACTGCGGGGAAATGTGAATACATTTGTATTTTAAAGCCTGCAGTCTACAAAAAAATAACACGCAAACACACAAGGTGCTTGGATATTGATTTCCTTTATTGTAAAATTGAAATTCAGTAGAACTTCATAATATTGTTTTATATTACTTCTGCAAATTAGTCCAGCGCTATTGTCTACTTGTTACTCAAACGGTTTAAAAAAGAAAACGGCATTTTCTGTAGAAAATATACACCAACTCTGTTCTACTACACATATATAGTGAAAGGTTGTAAAATTGTAAATTACATGTAATAGTGCTACAACGATGCACAACAACATTTAGCAGTGGTGAACTAGTGCATTATAAGCATGTTTAAATACTGTATGCATTATGAAACAACAACTGCAGTAGGTCTTCAGAAGTAGTGAAGTAGAAGTGTGAATGTGTGTTTTTCTTTCATGGCCAATGTTATGCCACAATTTGTTGTTTTAACGGGGCTATGTCCATGCTACAGTGTGCTGTGGGTAAATTGTTTTTCACTATAATTCAGTAACTGTGAGTTCAAAATGAACCAGCTGGTTTTCTAATGATGGCTTTCAGGTAATGACCACAACTTCTACCACCTCATCCACTGAACACCTCCACAGGACCATTGGGGAGCATTGATGAGGTTGTAATTGCATGACTTTTTTTTCATTAGCCAAGATGACGTCTTTCACCCATCATTATTTACACCCTAGCTAGTAGTTAATTTAATGTTTATTATCATATCTCTGAACAACAATGCAAACTCATCACACTCTGATATCGCAATGGTGTCAGAAAGGCTTTTTGGAGGTAGATTTACGAGGCTGTTAATAGCTGAGGAGATCACATGAGGATTACTGCATTGTGATTATCAGTTAGCAATTTTGAGAATTTCTAAATACTGTGTTCAAGAAGCATGTGCTCTTGCAAGGGCCAAAGTAAACAAATGGTCTAGTTTTTCCACTCAGCTTTTATGTATTTAGGTTAAAGATCCTTAAGATTCTTGATTTTTTTTTTTATTTGGATGTGTTCTTCATGAGTCTGTAAGTCTGTGCCGTACTGTTAGAAGTAGCCTTAAGCTAATTACTGAACTTATGAAACCATCATGGGAGGAGGAAAGACAAGCTGATAGTTAATTATTAATGGACTTAAAAATTCTCAACAGCCTCAGGCAAAAGATAACATTCCATACCAATGATCAGTTTCAACGGATACATCAATCATTAAACTGCATGGGAACGGTGGACTTAATGTGGGCCGGCAGTGGTACAAGAACACAAACATTTGTATAAAACTCAACACATTATATTATATTTGGGACATAATGTATTCAATGGTAATTGTTGCTGTTGTTAGACAATGCATGACACAGGTAAAAGAAGAAATCTGAACAACTAACAAGCTAGTCTACTTTTCTTCATGGTAGCTTCACTGTAACTAAACCTGTGAAGGAAGCACTTGTAAAACTATACTTTCAAGTATTTTCCCCCCATGTACTTTTAAGGAGGCTTTGCAAATGCAGAGATACACGAAAGCCTGGGAGCATGAGCCGCACACTGGCAGAAATTCACATACATTTTATTCAAATCCTGTGCCTTAAGATTCCTCAACATGGAGCTCAACAGGTACTTTTACTTGAGGGACAAACTACTGGCGTGAGGACAAGAATATGTTTCCAATAGAGAGAGAGAGGGAGAGAGAGAGAGAGAGAGAGAGAGAGAGAGAGAGAGAGAGAGAGAGAGAGAGATGTAAAGAGTGTAGTTTTCTTGTGTAGATGTAAGTTGACAGGTAAATTAGCATGTGTGGCTAATGGGGCAAAAAGCAACCAAGCCCTCGCAGGCACCCTTTCACTCAGACAAACAGGCAGCTTGTTGACCCAATCACTGCCTCTGTCACTCGATTTCTCGGTTTCGAAAAACACAGACATAAACACCGTACTACTTTGACACTGACACACTTACTGACATACTAACAACACACTCTCCAGAACACAAGTACACATCAAGCTGCCATGCGGACAACATAAGCTGATAAGATGTGGAAAAAAAATCAGAGATGAATCTTGAAATGTTCAAAAAAGGTTTCGGCCTTTTGATTGATCTTCTATCATGCTTTTTTTTTTTTAGCAAAATTGAGAAGCAGTGAAAAATCATGGATCACAGCTTGCGTCATGAATAGAATATGTGGAGTTGTTTACAATCTGCTCATCAAGGTGAGGGGGTAAATATCTCTTTTTTTCTCCACCTTACTGCACATAGCAGGAATCAATAGCCTGATTGCCGTCTCTGAATCTCTCCTGTCATTCGTTTTTCTTCCAGTCGCTTTGCTGTGTATACCCTTGATGCCATGGTTGAGTCATAAATCAACACCTCTGCAAGGTGCGTGTATGTACTGTATATGTCTGCGCAGTGAGTATGTGCACATGCATAAATGTTTGCGGATCTGAGTAAGAGAGACCACGGTTGGGTATTACCACATATCAGTGTGCCTGTCTTCTCGTCGCGGGTGTCTGAATGTTTCATCTAATCATTAAACACTGACAGGCTTCACAGAGTAGCGCCACTGATCCCCGTCAGAGGAATACAGGGCCTGACTTCATTAGCCCTGTTAGTACTAAGCTGCTTTACCCTCACTCACGCCTGGCTTAACCTGCACAGTGATAAATGCTGTGAGGAGAAGGAAAGATAGGCAGAGGGGTGAAACAACTGGAAAGCAGGGACAAAGGCATTTAAAGAGAGAGGAAAAGGTTCCAAAGTCAGGTACAGAGGATGAGGAAGTGAGAGATGGGAGGGGAATGGGAGGGCACAGAGCGTGTGAACCTGGAGTTTTCAGAGGCATGGGAGGGGATAAAGCTCAAAGTGGTGTTTGAACTGAAAGGGATTTACAAATGCAAAAAAAAAAAAAGCAAAACAATCAATTAACTTGTGTTGCAATTAATCAATTACTACGCTGGCACATTGACAGCCAAAGTGCTTAACTGAGATTCCAGCGTGAGGCTCCAGTGTGCTGAAGAATTAGCATTGACCTCTGTGCACACATATGCATCCCCACTCATGCACAAGCTATTTCATGCTTGCGCATACGCCTCCACGCGCATAAAGATATGCACACACATCTTTGTTCCCAGCATATTTCTCCGGTACATTCATCTGGTTTCCCTCCTACCAGGACCCCCCTTTCCTCTCAACACTCAGTCTTTTTCTCCTGCCAGCAGAGGTTTTTGGCTGGCTTAAGTACGCCCACAGGCCCCTGAGGGACAGCCCATGACGGATGGCACTGCGTGTGACTCCGATTCGATTCAGCCCATTTGATAAATTTATTGCTGGCATTTTGAAAATGAAATTAGAGGGATGTCTCCTAGAGACTGTTTTTCCAACACAGGTGCCATAAATACACTTCATTTGGCAGAGGAGAGGGAGGAGGAGTGTAAGGGGGTGGAGAGGTGTTGGATAAAGGATGTCATGGTAGGGGGGCAGATAGTGGGGATGTTCCACAGAAGTAGAGAACTAAAGAATAAGGTCACATTATAATGAGGTCCTGTATTAATCACGATATTGGTGAGGAACAACAGTAAAGGTTATTCAACCACAGGCTGAATATTTCCCAGACCTAAATACTATGTGCTGCCCTTCAATCTAACACATGTACTGTGGCATTGTACTGCTTGAACAGATGTGAGACCCACATCTCTCATGTTGAATATTAACATAATTGAGACTGTGGGGAGTTGACATTGCCAATGCACACAAATGTCCTGCTTTCTCCGTCTTTCAAACACACACACATGCACAGTTTGCCAGTCCTTTCAGAGATATGCACACACACACACATGCTTTATGTATACTATCTTAGCCTCAAGGCCACATGGCTCTTCAGTACCGATGGCACTGTCACAGCTGCATAGCCATCTATAACTCATAGCATATGAATGAATATGGTGGGCTATTTTTCTCCATGGCATCCATGGTGTGTGGGGCCAAGAGACAGTGAATGTTTTTCTTGACGCTTCTGACTAAACGGATTTGAATTGGACATATCAGATAAGGAAAGAAAGACATACAAACACAAAAAGTCTGACACAGACATGGACACACACAAGCTAACAAAAGGGAGCATTCATTCACTGTCAGGGTTACGTGGCCTTACTTATCTCCCTCTCACTCAGAAACGATGCGATGCGAGCGTGGCTGTACAGGGATGATGTACACCACGCCAGCCTCTGCTCCCCTTCAACATTCATCAGACAGTGAGGCTCAGGCAACCCACATCACTTACCTTTATAGGCCCATTTGACAACATCGTACACCGCATAGTCATCACATAGACTTCACAATCTGTGTGTGTGTGTGTGTGTGTGTGTGTGTGTGTGTGGGGTTGGTGAGGGCACCCTAAGTGTACTCGTCGCGTAGATGTACTCTATCTTGTAGTGTATCTACAAGCAGCTTCAATAGATCTGAAGCTTAAGGTGAAAAAATGTCACCATGTTCCCAGAGACACACTCCTGCTGTTAAGGTTTTTCATATATACATGTTGTGCACATTATATCAGATCCAGGTGACAATGAAAATGTTTTCACCTGCGTTCTGTTCTGCTCCTCTAAGAGCTTGTACAAAACAACACCTAAGTTCTTATAAGCGCAGCGGGGAATCAAAGAAAGTTTCAACAAAATCAGCGGGGAGTTCTCCTGACTGATTGTCTGCTCTTGCTTTTGTAATCACAAAGCGCGACACGCCCTCTGCCATTACTGTATCTCCACTATGAAGAGTAGAGGGGCTGGTACTACTCGGTGCATACACCTGCAGGCTGCCACTCAGAACAAAACCCCCGGAGCTGTTTAGACAGTTTGACTGTGTGGCCCCGTCATCTTACAAAATCAAAACAGCCTACAGGTACATCCCTACAAACATCTCCCCCCCCCTCCCACATCTCCTGTTTCTCCCCGAAGACCCACTATGCAAAACAATTACCTCCCCCAACCTTACATTTACATACACATGAAAGTGTGGAGGAGTCTGAACAGAACTGTGATTAGTCTTAACATGAGACTTACAGAAAGCAGTGCATAAACACAGACTGTGGGCTGTCTATCATTGCAGGATAGCGGGATAATTTAGTCTAGGTGTCAGTGGGTGTGAGTGATTGACTTTGTAATCAAACAGATTGTTCTGTAACAGAAACACTGGATGACTCAATTTCAAATCAACATCAACAACACCCTGAAATGTTTTTCATCTCATTAGCAAAAATTGAGAACGCACACAGACAACAAAAGAGAGCAACGCACACACATACATACACACACACACGTCACCCATTTTGAAAATGCATGTGGATCCACAGGTGACTGATGGAGTGCTGTCTTACCTTTTTGTGATGACACTGTGGTATCTGTAGATAAAAGAAAGAAGACACACAGAGGAATGTGTTAGGAGCTGACAGACTGCTGTATACCAGACACATAAAATGCAGGAGTTGTCAGCCAGGGCACTGATTTGCTGGCAGGGAAACGAGCCACCCAAGAGGATAAACAGATAGAGGTGTGTGTGTGTGTGGGGAGGGGTTGTATACAGCCAGGGGGGGGGTCTCTCATCTCAGACCTGTGAAGAACATCCACTTCACCAAACTCATGCACGCTTAGCTGTGCCTGAATATGCAAACACACTTAGGGACATATACAGTGAGATTGCTAAATCATATACACAAATACACACAGCAAAAAAAAAAAAAACATCTGAGCAAACACGTCGAAGAGAGCCCTCAAGTAGATAGATGAGAGTCTCCAGACCCCAGGAAACCCTTGATCTCTTACACAATTTACCCTGAGTGCGCTTTCTAATAAGTAAAAATAATGCCTTTGAAGTGCAGCAAGACAGAGCAAATCAAATCCTTTCAGTGAGCATTTTAGGTTCTTACTCAGAGCCCACTAGAGACACTCCCGGCCCACAAGGCGTGGATCAAAACATAGGCTGCTTGCAGGGAAGGATGTATCTCAACGGTGAACATTTACAAAAAAAATAAATAAAAACAAAACAATAACTGAAGGAGGCGTGTTTGTGAAGGAGAAAAATACAGTAAATTTAGCTTATTGTTCTCATAAAATATTTACCAAGACAGTGTTTGTAAGCTCCCAAGGTTTCATTTTTATTTAATAGACTTGTCAAAGTTGCAGGGACGATTTTTTTTCTTTTTCTAACTTTGTACTTTCAGCAGCTCAAATCCTAGAACATTTCTCCACTGGCCATTTGCCCAAAAAGCCCAAATGGCCACAGACATGGGAGGGGAATAATTGAATCCGGGTGGATTTGTGGTGTGCTGGGCTGAGGAAGTGATAATCCAAAGCTCTGCCTAATTGCCAGAGTAAAGATGGCGCCCATTGTGGGGGTGGCGTCGGCGTTTATCAAGGCAGCGTGGCGTGGGATTGGACTGAGCATTAGGGCTTTACACACTTTTGTTTTGTGAGGTGTTACAGTGGATTTGAGCAAATATTGTCCCTCTGGTTATTACATGGTCTGATTGTCTGCTATGCGACTGTCCATAAGCTCTGCATGTCTACCCTAATCTGAGAGGAGGCTTCAAATAATTAGTTAGTGAAGCACTCTCACAGCCCAGCGCAGTCAGCCTTATCACTAAAAGAAAATCCTTGGTCCATTTCCTTCACACCCCAAAGGCTTACAAACTCTCCACACTGTTCACAGCTTCAGGGTAGCCGCATAGATGATAAAATATAACCCAACATGTCACAATCACTGGCCCACATACTACTACTCCAAAATCAAAATTATTTTGTGACGTTACTTCAAAACCCATTGAATTTATCAATGTAGCTGAAAACCTCGAGTCTTACAAGTCTGACCGACTAAGACAGCTACAGTGATTGCTAACTGATGTACATGCTCTCATAGCTGGATTTTGCAGCACAGTATGAGATCAGCAAAAATAAAACTGCTGCTATAGAAACCTATGTCGAGTATCAGTTTAACAGAAATTGAGTAAAACACAACACAGCAGAGCCACTTTACTAAGTAAAGGCCAGACAAAACACAACATACCTGTGATTTAATTTTAATATAACAAGGCACAGTCTAAATTATGGATTAATCAATTACCCCAACGCACAGTTAGCTGCAGTAAACAGCAGGGTGCTTCACCGTGTGTCACTTTCTCTCTGTGCACTCTGATATAATATATTATGTAGGGAAGAAATTTGAAGAAAATGTGTTAACATGCTCTCTATTAACACTGTTTTAATCAAGATAGATCATGCACATGCACACACACACACACACACACACACACACACACACACACACACACACACACACCAGCTTAGTGATAATAAAAAATATTAAAGAAAACACTTTGTAGACCTTGCTGGTTCAAAGCATCAGCACCGCATAACGCTGCTGTTTAGGGAGGTGAAAAAAACCTCCGCCATTGATTAGTACATTTCTTCCCAGCTATCAGAGGCTTATATGGATTTGGAGACTAATTTGCAGTGAATATGTGACTGGTGTTTTGATGTGCCAATGCACCCACAGCAATACTCCTGTGGGGTTGAGTACTATGTAAAGTAGACCTTATGTCAATACAGGTTTTCCCACTGTGAAGTATGTATGCATGCCTGGTAAAGTTAAGACTGCCCAAAAGCATGCCCAAGGTCATTAAAAGCTAAATTTTGAAGACACATTTGCAAAATAAACATCTCAAACTGTTTTGCTGTACCTTTTATAAATGTAGCCTCTCACTGTCAACATCACACACACACACACACAACAAGGATGAAAGAAAGAGGTGGATGGAGAGAACGGCTGACACAAAAAGAATTCATTATTCTTTTACAGTTGGTAAATGTGTCCCTTCTTATCAGCAGACTTTAATGTGATATGATGTCTATAGTTTGAAAGGAAAACAAGCCTAGAGGCAAAAATAGACCAAACTACATTTTAGAGATAATAGCTTATCAGAAATGCTAAAGGATATTCACATTGACGTTTAGAACATTCATTAATCATTAAAATTACATCTATTTCCTCAAAGACTGCTTTTTTGATACAGTACATAGAAATCCAATAAACAAACAGAGCAGAAGTAAAACATCACGACATGAAAATCTGCCAACTTAAAATTGAACTGTATGACAGCTTACATGGGCTGTATTCCCACTGAAGCAGATAGGGAGGTTTCTCTGCTCGAATTAGTGAACGCTCTAAGCCTGGTCTCTAATGCCACTGACTGACATCCACAGAAAATGGGTTTACACCAAACGTCTAGAACTGAAGAAGGATCATAAATAAAAGAATCATTAATGGTGCTCACACACAGCCGGCAGTTACTACTAATTCCACCATCCTGTGATGTTGGTTGTTGCCACATGTTAACTGAGAGATAACGGCGTTCAACGCTGCCCCTGCGGCGTACGTCAACTGGAGACCAGTTTATGTTGGCAGACTAACTGTGCTAGCTAATCAGACAGGTGACTGAAATAAACAGTTTCTTGACACATACAAAGAATCCAGCTTCAGTTGGTTCAGACCTTGTTTATAAATATATTTGTTTACTGGTAAAGATGTGTTATATAATTCCGGGTACTCTGACACAAGTAAAATTAGCTCCTCCATTGTTTTCCCTGGTGTGGTCCTTGTGGTTGCTATGGACACGCTAAGTAGCAGGCCAGAAAATTTCACCAAAGCTCCAACTATCTTTTTTCCGCTTGCCGCTTCAGACTGCATCAACGGGAAGAAGTTCATGTTGTAACAGAAACAGCTGTAGCAGTTAAGGGAACAATTACAGCTTTCACATCATCATCTCATGTCCCTCTACCACGGCAGTCTGCTTTGTCTACAGTCATCTTAAGAACATCTAAAAAAGAAAAACAATTCCGTATCAAGCAGAATGTGCATTTTTACACTCTAATGCACTCTCGTGATAAATAACACAAAAACTGCCAAACTGTGCAAAAAGTGCAATGTTGTAAAAGTTGGCAAACATTTTGCACCGTAGATGATTGTCAGCGTCAGTTTGTTGACAGCACTTTTTTTGCAGTTTGGCATATTTTGAGCCATCTGTCACATGTGAGCGTCACAATGTAGAACATTATATGCAAGGCATGCTTCAACTTGATTGAGAATGTTTTGTGACCAATGAGCTTGTTCTGTTTTTACCCTTACTGCATGTCTAAATGAAGAATTGACACACCTGCACAAGACTAGATTGAAGCCATAAACACAGAGTGATGGATTTAACTTTAGTTAATTATGATATTGAGAACTATCATCAGCGGTCATGAGAGCACCTTCAAAAGTAGCCTCTGCTTCCCTGTGTCTTTTTTAATTCACATTTTCAAGCCGCATATACTTTGTCACACAGTGTGACCACTGATGTGAGGACAGCTGGATAATCTGGACACCTAAGTGCTGTAGGGCAGCTGTTTCTAAGGGGTCGACAGCGTTGTTAAAACTATAAGATCCCTAAAATTGTCTGTTTGGGAGTCGAGGGAAACTGTTAACTTTCAGATTACTGCTTTGCATTTCTAAAGGTTACACAGACTTCAGAAGTCCTCAGATGCTCTTAAATACAAGACAATGTGAATATTGAATAACTAGATATATAATGTGCATTAAAAACCACAGTTTTACAGATATTATTCATTAAAATCATTCACTGATATCCTGAAAAGCAGATGGTCCATTACAGGTGATGAGTAGCCAGGCCTACAGGTGAGCTTGTAGATGCATGCTGGCTCTCTGCTACTGCTAATGTATGCCGAGCATATGTGGGTGTTAAGGAATCACCCCCTGATCTCTAACATGCGCTACACAACCCAGACTGATTGAATTAGACGGCTATTGGAAACCTGTCTTCTATTGACCTCTTAAAGTTGTGGCCTTCCAGCACTCCACTGTGGGAATAGTTTTAATTACAGCCAGAAATTGGGTTCGATTTTGTCCCCATCATGAAGTGAAGAATCCTTACAGCTAATCATCGCTTTATCAAGACAAATCATCACCGGAAGGTGCTGCACACGTGCAGAATGAATATAGCATTGCTACGTGAGCATAATGTGCACGCACATGTGGCTGCATGTGAAGAATATAGTGTGCAGACTGCAGTGGTAACAAATGATGCCGTCTTCAGATGACTAACCACTATTGATATATCATCTCTATAATGTAATTAGGATGAATTCCAACACTGTAGCTGTTTGTCTCTTAATCACACTCATTGGTGGACAGTGACAGCCCATCAGTTGAAGTTATGAACTAAAGATGTGATGGATGGTGACACCAGTCAGTTGTGACCACTGACCTGGTTGTTAATGACTCTAGGAGGACTAAGTGATGGCGTAGCTCATCTCAGATGAGCTAAATAAATCATATGAAATATTATATGATATAGACAGAATACATCAGTTTTCTGCTTAAACCAAACATTGTTATTGTACTGGTGAGAACGTGATTGGATTAAAAGGACGATGTCACTTTTGACAAACTTCTAAAGTTTTGTGTGTTTGATCATTGATGGAAAAAAGGATTTCAGCACTAAGCTAGTACGATTTAAACATTTAGATCAGTCTAAAACTTATATTCAAACATATAAACTTGCATTATTTTGTAGTGAACAGGTTGATTTTGTGCATCATGCTATACAGATACACCTACATATACCGCACATGACTTTGAGTATTCGTATCATGCGTTTCCCTCTGGCATGCAAAACACTTACATACCATGATTCATTAGTAAAGTAGTGTTTTAAAAGCATGTGTCTGTGCTCATTCCACGGAAGAAAACAAGGAAGACAGAACACAATCCTAGGTTTTAATTAGCTGAGTGTAGCGCATGCTCATCTGCTACATACTGCACAGGGAGCGCGGGGAGTGCTGCCTTCTTGCTCATTATGTACTAATGAGTTGTCTATTAATGAAAATGGAAAGCATTTATTTTGTGAGCACAAAGGGTTCAGCTGGATTAATTACTGCACTACAGCAACAAAATGAAAACAGAAAGTGCAGCATCACTCTTGTGTGGCACATTACCCATTAACCAACTGTTATCAAGGCCTGGCGAATGGTGCTGCACGACACACAGTAGGAACAGAAACTGTTTGCGTACGCCATTAAAACTTTATGTGAACTGCACTTTTGACACCTACATACTTTGCGTGGTGCATACATGCTTGTTCTCCTACACTGATAAAAAGAAAAAAAAAAAAAAACATCTTGTCACTGTAACATTTTGCTAGATCATAATTGGCATTTCACCACTGGAAAGATTTTCTTTGCTGAAAAGAAAATGATTCCACGGTAATTGCATTTTTGTTTGTTGGCCTCTATATATGTCAATAACAATAACAACCAAAAGGATTATGAAGAAATCTAATATTTCGATTAAAAAGAATATTCAACACTGTCATCACAAACTGTTTTTTTGGGGGGCGGTGGTGAAAAAAAAAAAAAAAACAGGACCCAAGGGACGGGGGAGGAATGACTGAGCAGAGCCATGTCTCTTCCTAAATTACTATAGCAACAAACGTGACATCCCAGTGATGATAATATAGTTTTATTGTGCTGTATTTCTTTTCAAATGATGATCAGAATCATGCTAATAGCCTAGTTAATAGCTTGATCTCCCATTGGGCTCTCCTTGGAGAGGTCAGGGGCATAGGGAGCTCTGCGGGCTCTGGCAGCCTCAGCAGATGGTTCTTGATCAGATATTAGAGTCTGGGCAGCGAGGTCGTCTGGCCATGAGAATTCTGCCCTGCCTGGGGGATAACAACCCCGTCTGAACCTCCAGCTCTGGTTCCAACGCCAGACGAATAGCTCTGTGTCCTGGCCAGACTGCAGGGACACTGGAGCGGTGACAGACTGCTGTCCTTAAGCTTTGTGACAATCTGGGCAGACCAAACTCGGAAACATGATTTCTGCTGTAGTTAATTTTCCTCCAGGAATTTGTTTCACCCTATTCGGGCTCTACATGATTTGATGACAAATGGTTATGTAATTGTTACCGCTGTCTCTTGTAAAAATAATCACAATGATAACCAAAATCCTACTTAGTTGGATTTGTAGAAGAGCTATCCTTTCATTTCCATCACTCAGTACTCTTATTGTAGCGACGTCTGGAGGAAAGATAAATCACTAAATAACAGGAATGCATTTTAAATATCGTGATTTGAAGCATCACTTGTATTAAATGATGGGAGACAGACTAACAAGGAGGATCAAGTCTTTGTTATTCAAACTGAATAATATGAGAATGTCTGTGTGTGTCAGTGTGTCTTTTGCAAAAATAAATAAATGAATAAGTACAATAAAATAACAATCCCACTTCGATGCCACTGAATCATCTACTGGCATTCCTATCTTCCATTTTTTGCCTCGTCTTTCTGTCTCTTCCTCCTCTTCGTACATCCACAGACCCACAGAGAAAGTGGGGTGAATAAACACGACAATCTGAGCTTTATTTATCCTTTCCCCTGCGACAGTGGCAGTCTAAAATGGCAGGGCTTCGAATATGACCTTCAGTTAGAGTGGTTCTCCATCAGTCATCACTGCCACCCACAGATCAGACAGTGGATGAGAAGTAGTGGCACCCTCCGTCCTCCTTCCCATCTACTCTCACTTTTTAACCTCCCCCACAGCTGTCCACGAGAGATTTCTCCTTTTTTGTTACTTTCCTGTCCCCCATTTTTATTTTCTTTCTCTCCTTATCCTACCCTTGACCCATCTTTGTTTGGCACGTTTTTTCTTGATGGCTTTCTCTTCATCACCTTCTCCCATTGTTACCCTCTACACAGGGTACAAAGTTGACAGGTAGCTCATTGAGTGTCCGGCATACGCGCTGGATTCTTAAAAACTATGAACTCAGAACTATGTTATGCATATACTACACTATAATGCAAACAATACGTCTTGTAGAGGGAAAATGAAAGGGGAGACAGAGGGGGAAGTAGATGATTACAAGAATAAAAGGGAACACTATTGTCCTCACTTGTCAGCTAGTCAGCCCATAACGTCAGGGACACTAACCTAGTGTTTGATTATGCTTGATTACTGCAAAACACTAACTTATCATTTTCGGTGATTTGTGTTGTTGGATCCTCTTTATCTCAGTGAATCAGCCATGATGAGCCGCTAAGCTTTGGCTAGTCTAATTACTGTATTCAAAAAGACACAACAGCTAAGAGTGCCCATTATACATAATGTACGTATAAAACCTCCATGCTAATGCTCTTGAATTGACTCAACAGCCTAAACCCTCATCCTGTCGACGGCTTTCATAAATCTAACAGCCTGTCTTCCATCAAAGATATTGTTTGTGTGAAAAAAAAAAGAACAGTGATGAAGAGTGTCCACTCTACTTAATAACAGATATTTTGCTGGTGACACTCTCATAAAACACTTCTTAATATCCTGAAGGAAATAAAATATTGACATGTGTTTCATAATAAGTACAAACACAGAAACTGACAGGAAGCTTCAATATCAAAACAAAGACGGCAGCAACAGCTAAATGTTTTCATTTGCTTTCGTTATTGTACCAAATGAGTGATAGCCGAGCGAAGGTTAACTTCTTTTTTTTATTTAATTATGAATCTATCAAGGTCTTTTTGTTTCAATCTTTTTTTCTAACAAAGACCCGAGACATCATTTTATTTGGATCAAAGACAAAGCTATAGCTATAGATGCTTCTAAATTAGCCAGCCATACTGGAGTGAAAGGATGAAAAAGGAGACGGAGGTAGGAAGTCAAATCAAGACGACTGAACTATCTGGAGGTTTAACAGCTGTAGCACATCATTTCAGTATCTTGTAATATCCGATGCAATAATCTCTGTCTGAAGCGAACGTACCACAAAATAGCTTTCAGAAAATGTTTTGGTGAACTGTTGCATTTTTTTTTTAATAATTGCTTATTGCTTACTATTTCATATACACACAGACACACACAAATATTCATAACAAATGTTCTTATTTTCACCTTAGGTGCACTTCTCTATAAAACCTTAATAATAAAGACTGGAAGTGTGAGACAAATAATTACATAGGCCCCAGGCTAGACTGTGCATCTTCTATCTATTCATTCAGTCACACACACACACACACACACACACACACACACACACACACACACACACGCATAATGTTTAGCTGTAGCTGACATTATGAGCTTATCCTTTGTGTGGAACATTTTGGAATTAAATATAATGTGAAACATGAATAGTGTCTCATTCTTGTTATTGTGAACGTGGCACGAAGCTAAATAAACTGTGCGTCAGTGAGGTGGACAGTAAAGGTCAATTCTTTTAGTGTGACTGGGATAATGGGAAGTAAAAACATATGTAAACATTTCCTGAAAACAAATTCAATGAAGTGAAATGGACAATGAAGAAATTATGTAGAAAAAAAAACAGCAGAATGCGTCATTGCAAATTGGGATAAGTACTAATATATAATGTTGTGCACTTCTGCTTCAGCTAATCTCTTTCTCTCTGTAGCAATTCAGCATTTCCCCTCGCCTGAAATGCTAACCACATACAGAAACCTATAAACCTCTGTGCAAGTTGTCCTTACACTCAAGGTCTTTCCACTGTAAAGGTCAACATTTTTTTTTACATATATATGAATGTACAAATATTTATTTATTATTTATTTTTTCGATCTATTTTTTTGTCTGGCCTGTGCAGCAGGTGAATCAAATCCTGTGGAAATGTGTGCGTCAAACTACACCTACATGTGTGTGACAAGACTGAGTCATGCCTGCTGGAGCTGCATGTGCTTCACAACCCACTGGATGCAGTTCATGTCCAATTAAGTGGAGTGGAAAAATCAAGACTTGTTACTTGTGAATGTTTTTATTTTATTTAATAAATGAATAACATTCGAGTCAAAGGTACTTGTGTTGCTGTCAAAAGTGTGGTGGGTTGACGTGAAATTATGCAGATTGGAGCTTCTAATACTTCTAATTGCTTTTAATGAATACTGTATTGAACAGCACAACTTTCTACATAAAGCCATCATTGATCCACTCATAGTGATGACCACTATTGATAAACCCTTTGATTGTGGGTACCAGTGAATGTCTATTAGTGTGAAGCCCAATGAGACATTTCCACAATCCGTTGCCTATCAAAACATATATACACGTCCAAAGCGTGGTTAATACTTTTAGCCTGCGTTGTGACATAGGTTCTACAAACCACTTGTGGATGCACTGCAGCACAACATGAAAAGACAGCCGCACAATAGCTTAAGGGCCAGCGAAAGAGCGTTGGTGGCTGCTACCTGAATGTCTAATTCAGAACTGAGGACAGCTCCCCGGGCTTGAGGAGGACGAGGAGGCTGAAGGAAGATATGATCCACTCCGAGTGCTGCAGCCTGTTGACTGCAGATTTAGTCTTCTCTGTCAAGGTAGTAGCTTCTGTTGTAGGAATTTACTTACTGTTCCACGTAGGATTTAACATGATAATGGTCACTGCAGCAACATTATATAGATATGTCAAATATTATTAGGCAAAAGTATCCATTTATTTATACCTAGAGAAATGTGTGCTTACATTCTAATGGTCTTTTTGGATGGGAGTGACTCCGCCTGCGTACCTGCTTTGATTTGCGGGCTCTCACTGCGCTCCTCATGTAAATAGACAGGTAGATAAGCGCTCCACGAATAAACGGCAGCTGCTCTATGTGTGGTAACCATGGAAATGGCATATATGAGTGAGGACAGTTTAATAAATGACATTAAGTTAGTTGACTATGGTGATAACTCTGATCACAGGTCGATTTGTTGACACAAAGTTCCAATCTTGTCTTTGATGCCAACCACAGACTTTTTTTGTTGATAGCTAAAGTTAGCCAAAGTAGCATAGTCATATAGGCAACAGTTATATAGTTTAGGAAACTGACAAACTCCCAGGATCAGATCTTATCCCTGGTGGCCAGTGCCAGACAGCGGCACGTTCTAGACAATTCAACTCCAGCTGCAAGTGGGTACGTGCGCAATATGAGCTTGAGAAGGTTTGAAGCATTACGAGTTAGTTACAAGTTACAATGTGTGAATCTAAAAAAATTACTTGGCTGTGCCGGTGAGTACTGACACCTGGACTGGAAAAATACAAAATATTTGCTGAGCCCCAACCAAGTGCACACCCACAAAGAGCTGGCATTTTTCTGTTGTTTTTTTGGAACCAGAAGTCGCCATATGGATTGGAGAGTGTGGGTGACGGGTGATTACACCTAAACTGTACACTAAAATATGTTCCTGAAAACATTTGAGGCGAGAAATAGGCAATGCAGTAACAGTTTTACAGTTTGATCTGAGTCAATCACAAGGCAGCCACACCCTAAAGCATACCCTGCTTTATTGTCTGTTTTCTCTCTAAATGGAACCATCATTTACATAATGGCGCATGAAAGAAGACTTGAAACTGGCAATTAAAACCATAAAGTCACGAGGAAACTGTTTACTGAGGTGAAAAGTAGGGTCTGTTTGCCATTAGGTTTGGGAACAATCTTATTTCTGGAGTTTGTCAAAATAGTTAATAGATAAACTAATAGATACAGCTGCCACATATATGTTTTATTGTCTATACTGAGTATTTTAGGCACAAATATTCTCATTCTTTCGGGATGAATGAAGTTCTCGCTTATCTCATTTTCAGGTTGTAGCTTGCACTGTGCAGTTGTGTCATTTAGGTAAATATGTTGAGGATCAGAAGGACTCAGATTGGTCTCAAGGCCATCCTTTTTGGAAAGTAATCATGTTTATATTGTTCACAGTGTAAAGATCACGAAACATACAAAAAAATAATAATTACTGAGACTTTCTTCCTCTGGTATCTCTCTCTGGTATCTCTCTGGCATCGTGTTTTGTTTGCTTTTGTTTTGTTTTCTTGGAGTTGCATGCCAGTTCTGGACCCTCTGTAACACCCTGATGCAGAAGAATAAATCTGGCTTTAGACCTGGACACACCTGAGGCACATCATCTTATCAGTGAAGCCTTAAATCGTTCAGCATGTGTAGAGAATGGTTAGTCAGTTGGAAAGAAAGAGCCAAGAACAGCTCAACAAGAACAGATCAAGTGAATGAGTCCTGTTGAAGCTCCGATGCAACATCTGGAATCTTGGAAAACCGGTGAACCTCCTAGTGTTTTTTTTTTTTTTTTTGGCTCTGGCAATCAAATATTTCTCTCTGTCCATCCTCACTAAGCTACAAAACCAGTGTGCAAGGTTGAAGAGGGTAAAACTATCCTACCATAGCTGCTCTATGCTCTATGCACTCTCTCTTTGCTGTCCTCTGCAGGGAGAACTGTAGCACTCCCATGGTGACAAAGAATGAGGGAGAAGGATTAGACTGAGATGGCTAACACCGATAAAACACTTTAAGGACAACAAAAAGACAGGAAGTTAAGACAAGCAAGACATATTTGCTCAGTGGAATGAAAAGTAAGATAAATACAGTGTTGAAGATGAAGGGAGTAAAGTGGGGTGAATGTGATGCAGGGCCAGCTGTGGGATCAGCACACTCTGTCACACTGTCGCACCCACAAGCCACCACTGTCAATCTCACACACACACACACACACACACACACACACACACACACACACACACACACACACACACACACACACACACGATAAAGAATTGTATGAAAAAACAAAAATACATTTATACCTTTCAAGGTTTTTCAGATTTCTCTTTTCATGGACATTTAAAAGCACTGTATATATGGAAGGATAACATCTTTTTCTGAATTTAAGTAAAAGGGAGAAATGAAGATATACTGTATAATTAATGTACAAGTGTCATTGGTAAGAGCTTTTTTCTTTCATCAATTACTGAAGGAAACAGAATGCTACAGAAGGTACAGCGTAGGAGAAAGTTGAGAACATGAACTGTGTCTTTCAGAATGATCTCTGGCTGTCAGAGCGAGTCAGAGCGATAAAAGTAGTCCTTGTTTCAATTACTCTTTTTCACAGTTTATTGCATTGAACTTTGTCATGTATCTGATAATACAAGTTCTTTTTTCGGTCTGGAGCTGCGTTTGTCTGTGCACAAAGAAACGGTAGATTGAACTAATTTTAGTATGACAGACTTCAGACAGATTTGAGGTTAGTGATGGAGGACACAGAAACATTTCTTTTACGTGTGATTTAATAGGTATATATATATATAAGTTGAAGTATAAAAATATAAACAGATCGAAATATTTCAGACCTTTAGAATCTACTATTGCATTTAACTGTACATACAACAGTTCGTAGTTGAGTTATATTCAGGAAAGGTTGCTGCATTTCTTCATAAATAAATCACATAAGCTGTGAAGAAATAAACAAACCTCTTCTAATGGAGCTTTGGTACATTTAGGTTTTCATCCCCTTAAGTACAATTAATAAATTTCTACTGACAAACAACAGTGACACCTGCACACTTCATAAAACAATATGCATGGCACCAATGCCAAAACACACTTGAAAAATCTGCCCCCATGGAGTCTTCTGGAAACTCGTTTTATTCACAGCATTAAACCTGTTATCACATGCACATATTAAACCATGCCAGCTTGTCCAGAAGTACAGAGGCAAAGCTTTTAAGCAAATGGCAGTTGTGTAAACTAAAATGGCAATGTTGAAAGTCAATTCAATAATAGCTGAAAGCCATTACAACGTTGTCATTAACAAGGTTGCTGGAAATGCAATTAGCCCCCTCACACTGCTCACGGCAACAAGCAGGGAGACATTTCAATAATAAAACAACACAGAAAAATGACAGAGGGGTCTGAAAGAACGAGACTCTCCCTGAAAATACAAAAAGACGAGATAATAGTGAGACAGAACAAATCCAAAGTGCAAATTGACTATTGTGATATGACAGAGGAGACAGCGAACTACAATATTCGTCAGGTACTCAGGTGTGGTGCTAAACCCCCTTGCCCCCAAACCTCAACACAGAAGTACAGCAAGCTCTTCGATTGGCCCCAACAACAAAACAGCATTCAGATCCTGGGCTGCAATACTCAACTGTAAACACACTGGGTTGTTTGACCCAAGACAAATAAAAGAAAATGAAGCACCTAAAGGCTCACAAGTCCAATTAACATATGAGAAAGCAAGACAACACAGTCAGGTTACTAATATCAATCGACTCTCACGGAGGCACAACCTGCTGTCGCGTAAATATGTTTAGGCATTTAATGGCCCCTTTCTCGCTCAAATTTTAGATGCTGTGCGACTGCGTTTGTTGAGATGTTATTGAAGGAGGATGAGGTCGCAGCTAAATGAATGATAGGCATCACTGTCACACAGCAGACTTCCAGCAGGTCTCCTTGGAGATAAGAACCAGCTGTCTATCCCCAATACACTGTTGTCAAGGTCACTACTCTGCTTATTATGGAAAAGCCACCACTCCTCAAAACTAATTATGGACCCCAAGCTCTTGTTGTAACGTAATACATTTTCTTTTTGCGGCATCAAAATATCTTGTTGACCCAAAAAAAAAAATTAAAATAGCTGTGTTTACATCAACAACAATGAGTGGGATCTCGTGGGTGTAGTTTTTTAAACACTTTTACATAATTCAGCACCATTTACACTGTGTTTCTTTTTAAATTTGTCAAGGGAATTCTTTATGTATACAGCTTCCCACACTGTCACAGTTTCCTTGTCAGTAAACATAGTAAAGCTATCTGAAATGGCACCATTTATATGGAGCACTTGTGGTGTATTGTATTTGTGTTGTTCTTGTATGAAGAGGAGAAGGGGGGCGGTGCAGTTGGCTGCCATTGATATCCCAGCGCAGCACTAAGGCAGCAGACGGGAGGGTAATGAGGAGGCAAATATGATTAAAACCATCTCCTCAGGCTGCCTTGGACCTGCCATTAAACCAGCGGACACTCCTCATGCTTAATCCATCACACTGCTTAGCTCCCACTGAGAGCAAGGAGAGAGACGACTGTTTGTTACAACACCCTCAAACCTCCCATCTCTCCTCTCTAAAACATAACTAACACTCCAGGAGGCTCACTCTTTTATTAAAGATCTGCCACCGAAGTCCCTGGGCAGGGGTCTGGTGGTGCGTGGTTAGTGACAATCCATGTGGGAAACTAAAAGCCTGTCTGAAACGGCATCACAAGGCCAAGCCTACCTGCTATAGATCTAATGCTTAAAAATCCAAAATATAGCCCGCAAAGTAAAATACTAGATCCAAGACTTGATTTTGTGACAATGGCGGGTCTGTGTAACGTACAGTCGTTGGCATCCACAAGCACAGACCTTCAGTAGAGGCAAAAAACATAAGCTCAAATTCTATTTCGGAAATAAAGCAAGGAACGCTTGCCCAATGATACAGATCCTCTGCCAAGACACCTAAGTGTGCAAAACAAAGTGTGCCAGAGACAATAAATTACACAGAAAATTAGCATTAGATAACAAAGCAAGATCATCTCATCAGTTCCGCCATAGACCGCATCTACTGCCAACACGGGGACATCAGCATACTGTATTACTTCAATCGATTTACCTGTCTGTCTGCTATAAACATTTAAACAAAGCTGATGATCTATTACTCTCTAAGAAATGTACAATGGACTATTTGGGCTGATAGAGATAATGCTGATGTAGATAAACCCATCTACTCTTGTCTAGAGCCTATTTTAATGCATCTTCTACACCAGCAGCTCCTGCAGGCAGATACTGAAACACCCCCATACAATCCCCTCAAGACACAAGAATCATGGAGAATCCACAGGCGACTCACTGTTGAGGAGAACATGTTGGATTGTTGTGCAAAAGCCTGTAGGATAATTATCAGTGGGAAGCATAGCCTGTGGAGAGATAAAGCATCTTGTGCCCTAGGCCCTTTAAATGAGCCCCACGGACCAGCTGAAAGATGCTGATGCCTCTCTTTATTGAGGAAACGGGAGGCAGCTCCATTAAACGTAAGGCAGGGACTCCAGGTTTGCACAGTTTTAGTGGAACGCTAGGTGTTATAGTGCTGCATGACTATAGCTGCAAATGGAAGCAGTTGTAACAGATAAAGCCAGGCGTGTCTGAATAACCAACACCTAAAGAAAGCGGATGTATATGATACAAGTGGAACAGATCAGCAGTCTTTCAGCATCAATAAGAGGTGCACTGAGAATTTCTTTATGTATTTTTTTTTTTGTGAATGGTGAGTCCTGCCGGTGGATTCACAGAATGAGGACACAGAATGAGTGCATTTGTAGCTGTACAAGCTGCACAGTGCATAACAATCCCAAAGCAATTCTGAATACTGTAAATGGTCTGAATAGAAGTTCAGGGTCAACACACTAATACAAATGCACAAGATATAAATGCTGCAGAAAAAGAAGACATTAATGTAAGAGACTTATTGTCATGACCTTTATATTATACCACTAATAATTAAAAGGTCACCAGATAGATATACAAGATTCTTATATACTGGATATAACATATTCAACTATCCTTCCTATTTATTTTGGTTTTATTTATGACAGAGCTCCCTGTGTCTGCAAAGCATGGAAACAGTGTTTAATGTGTTGATTCATCCTTTTTCCTTGCTCAAATTTAAGGTGAATGAACGTTGAAACTCTTGCCTCCTCACATCACTCTGTAACCCGATTTGTTGTCTGTCCTCTCTGCTTAAACTTGTGAGCTTATCCTTTTGCCAAAAAAAAAAAAAAATCAGTTTCTTGATTAAAACCACTGATTTTCTTGCGTCTTTATTTGAACCAAAATTTTCAAATCCCTGTGAGAGATATTTAAACTGTGATGGGAGATAAGAACCAGCTGTCTCTCCCCAACACATAACAATAGAACAGAACAATAGCCTTGTTCTAAGAGCGTCTCTAATTAATTGAGTATGATGCTGACTCAGTAGCACCCAGAGAAAACACATTCCTGGACAGCTCATAAATTACATCAGAAAATACAAGAGTAGGGATATACTATGTCCACTGCTAATACTCAGTGGGTCCCAGAAATTACAAATCTGAGTCTACACCCATGAGAGCTCAGTTCAGACGCATGCATGCCATGTCCACAATGAATATGAGGGAGAAGAACTCATCAGCATTGCTGGCGTATAACATGTAAACACACTCAACAGTAGTTAACAATACTGCATTCACTTGAAGCACACAAAGGGACAGTCATTATGGCATCAACATACTGCCCACCCATTATAGTTACTGTACATAGAGCACAATGAAGTTTTACACCTTACAACCTTTAATGTCAAACGGATAAAGCACTTACAAGCAACTGGCAAACCTGACCTTAAAAAGTATTACACTCATATTTTTAATGTATAATGACTGAGAAGTTATAAGATATCAAAAAGCATTTAGACTTTTTAATGCATTAAGCATTTTAATGAGGCAAAATGTTCTTCTTGATTTATTTTCTCAACTTTTCAAGCTGATGGTTAATAGATATACATTTTAAGTTAACATCACTGGTTCCTTCCACAAACCCAAATATTTTTTTAAACAACTAAATGCTGCGAAGTTAATCTTGTCAGAGCCAACATTACCAACCAGAATAAGACTTTGGATAACTTGACTGTTGTGTGTATTTTGCGTTTCCATTCAATCTTTTACCTCCCTCACAAAGATTCATTTGGCTGTCCCACAGGAATAAACCTTATCTGCAGTTAGATAAAAAGCCAACCATCCAGAGTGGGAGCGGGGGATCTCGCTCCCACTCTAAGGCATTTTCTGTCACTGTCACTGCTTATGAAAAATATTGCAATTATGGAGCGGCACAGTACAGTCTGTCAGCTGACAGCAGAAGGTGCCAAGACCAACAGTCCCATTACCAGCGTTTGCCTTCGTGGACATTAAACAATTAAGGAAGATGGCGGGGGCCGATGGACAAGATTGACCGCTCTGTTTACATAGCCACAGGAAATGGGATTTTTTTTTTTTAAACACAAAGTGGAAAGTTCTCTGATCCGAGATTGGATTTCATGTATCTTGTTCTATGTTTGATCGGGGGAGTTGAGGAGGATGGAAGATTGTTTTACAGCTACTACTGGAACCAGAGCCATATGTTTGATCTGGTCCTGATATCCTTCATTCATGTCAGGGGTTCATAATTCAATTTTTACTGCCTAATGATGACAAGCCAAGTATGTCACCTATGTCAGAGCTGATCTTATGGCCAACACCAGGCCAAGTATGAAAATATTTAGTGGGTTGAGCATGTGTGTTGCATTAGGGCCCTCCCACGGGCAAGTCAGTTTAGCTGGGACAAAGAGAGAGATGAGAGCCAGATTAGTACAAGACCTTAATTTTTTATGACACCCAAGGATGCTTTCATCTCCTCTGCTCTGACTCCCACAAAATATAAACACTCACACATAGAAGCATATGTGCTCGTACAAACAGACCCCCTCTCTCTCTTTCTCTCTCACACACACACACTTCAGCTGCCAGTTACAATTTAATCATTTCAGTCAAGCATCGCATTGCTTGTCCAACCAAGCATATCTCTCCATCTCTTTTTCTATTTCTTTTCTTCACTTGGAAGAAATTTCAATTTTGTGTGTGCGCTCACCACTACTCTGTCTACTTTGGGGCAGCACTGTCTGTACTTCCTGATTCTGTTTCCATAGTGACTGCGACAGAACATTTCCTCTGCAGTGATGGATTCTAAACTAACGTAGCAGCCATGATGACACGCACATCAACTCTGCTGACAGCAGTGATAACTTTTTCCTCCTGAGCCTCAAACTCTCTCTCCCTACCGCCATTTTCTCATTTCACACATCCATTCATTTACATGTAAACATTTCTAGCACTGATGGATATGCATCTGTTATACTGAACTGCAGTGCATGTCAGCCAGTGGTAAAATATCTAGTTACAGGCAAGAGTATAATCATCCAGCTTTCTGGCGTGCCATCAAAACTGCAGGTGACAGGAAAATAGAGTCTACTCATGAGTCAAAAAATGCAACATGCACAGCAATAAATAATTCTAATCCGTAGCTTTTGCAAGGGAAGCAATAAATCCCAAGACTGATTTTTCTCATACACCTGTTCTGTTGAAATAGATTTAAAGCTCAATGCAGTGAATGCTACAGTATAAGATATACTGACATTTACATGCAGCACCCTTCTACACCTACACCAACAGACCCCTGCATGACCTATATACTATTTGTTGCCGGCCTAATGAATTTGCCATTATTAATTCTTTCTTGAAAGTGAGAACAGGTACAGCACAACTGCATGCTGCAGGGTGCTAATGGGAAGACTTCACTCTACTTCCCAGTGCCTGTTTCTTTTGAAGTGGTAATGGGCTTAAGGTGCGTGTAATTTCCTGCCGATAGCGGATGTGGCAGAGGGCCACACCTGGGCGCACAGGATAAGGAAGTGGGACTCGGGGCTCTCCCAGGGGCAATGCTCACCATCCCTGCTATCGTGTGGCTGATAAAGGAGCAGGTGTGGCACTGAAGTAGGATACTGATAATACCAGCAGAAGGGGTGTCCTTTAAACCATGACAAGATGAACTTGCCCGAACACTGAAGCTAGGATATGTTGAGTTAACAGTCGCTGGGTTGATTAGAGCAACCGGTGAGTTGAATGGGGGAGTAAACGGGAATCTTACACGACATTCTGGAGAGGTGAAATTTAAAAGCGTGTTGTATATAGCAAACTCATATTTTTCAATGCATGGAGCATGAAAATGATACCACAGATTGTGTGCATTGCAGACTAAACCCGTGGTTTATAATCGCTCCTGCCAACAAATCGCATTTAAGGGAGACATGACGAAGCATTGCCCTGACAGCTGGACACACCAAATTATAGATTATTCAGACATCTTTCAATGTAAGGTATAGCAGCATGCAACAGAGTGGCTGAGTACCGAGGCACTCCAGATATTCCAGTATGCTCTACAGAGTGTGCAGTGAAAGTTTAGGGGTATGTAGGTGGCTAGGAGGATGGATGGCAGCCTCTGTGTCCTCTAAAGTCTCCTGGTGTAGGCCAGAGCCGAGTTCACCTTCATCTATCAGCAGCATCGCTGTGACCACTATAACTCATCTTCACCTACACAACAAGATATGGAGGGTGAATGTGGAGGTGGAGGGAGGATGGAAAGTGGAAAAAATAGAGGCAGACATAGTAAAGAAGGGGACCATTGATGCCCTCGATTGTTTTTTGCATGAAACAGGTGTGCACATTTTACCCACTGTGTCTCATGGAGACATGAAGGAAACCAGACATAGCTAATACAGGCACAGACACACAAATGTTAACATTAAGCACACGCACAAAAAGACAGTGTGTGTCAGAGGCTGGCTCTATTGGATTACCTAAGGACACACTGTCTGTCTTTATTGCAGAGGTCCTTGTCGATTAAAGTTGCTGATAAATTGATTATGCCTCAAGGCCACCTGCTGGGCGCCGTCTGGCAACAATCAGGCTCAATAGCAAATCAATGTTACATAAACCAGTTATCATAGCCCATACTGACCTTATCAAAGTTTATGGAGATAAAGATCAGAGCTCAAAATATGGCCAACCAAAAAACCAGACAGGGTTAATCATGTCTGACCTGTCCCTTTGTATAAATGTCTAAATAAACAACTAAAGGAACCCAAAGCCAGAATTATTTTACCATTTCAGCAAATAGAGGTTTGGTTCTTTTGACGGGGAACAGACAGGACAATATTGTGTTAATACATGTGTGTATGTGTATGTGTGTGTGTGTGTGTGTGTGTGTGTGTGTGTGTCCGAGCAGGTGTTCCCCATCTCCTGAGGAGTGTTCTACATACAGTCACCTTGGGCTGTGTCTGTCCTGGTACTGAACACAGAGCACTGGGACAACCTCACAGGCTAACTGGGGGATTCCTGCTCATGCTCAATGACCAGGATGCAGAAAGAAGTAGTGTGACAAACATATGGAGAAAGAGGGAGAGAGAGAGAAAGAAGGACAGCTAGTAAAAGAGGCAGAGAGACACAGGAAGTAAAAAAAAAAAAAGAGAATGATGGAGAAGATGGATGAACTATAGGGAAAGACAAAGGGTTGATACACAGCGAGAGCAAGGGCAAACACACCCAACACCTTACCCTACAGGTTGCCAGACAGGAGTAAGGGATGTTGTATCTTAAAAAAAAGACTGGCTACCTGCCAATATTTTCATGTAATATGGCATGTTTGTTCTCATGTCTAATGGAGAGCATGGTAGCAGTACTATATTATCAAACTGTGGAGGTAAAAAAAAAAAAATGAAGGGAACAGAAAAAAAGAATAAGGAGGGCAGAGTGGACAGACAGTGGGATTGAAGGGTCTCTGTCCCTGTCTCCAACTTTCACCCTCCTCAGCAGATACTGTCAGATGAGAGCAGGGAGCAGAGCTATGACTGAAAGTGGTTAGTGGAGCAGAAAGATGAACAGAGGAAGTGAGGAGAGAGAGCAAGAGAGAGAGAAAGGATGCACTGCAAAAAATGTTCACCTTAACGACTCATTTAGTTTCACACACATTTTTTAAATGTGTCGTAAATCCTTTTTTAATTAAGAGGAGCGAAACTTTCCTGCCAAATGGGCTGTGATATTTCCACCTGTTTTCAACACGGTTTCAGTTGATTTTCAGATTTTTTTTTTCTTCTTAAAAAACAAGTGTAAATGTCCCAAGGCAAATATAAAACAGATACCTCATAATTTAAAAAAAAAAAAACCAAAACGGAAGGGGGGTTTATTTACACAAAGTAAAATTATCTTTGTGATTATCTGCTCACAGAGAGAGAGAGAAAAAAATCTAAATGAAATGTATTTTTTTGCAGTGTGGAATGAGCACCCTGAGAGAGGGAGGGAAGAGAGAGGGAGTGATAGATTGGGACAAGTGGGGCTAAAGGAACCAGAAGAAAAGAGCAAAGCACAGAGGAGCAGAGGGGAATTGGTGGGGAGGAGAACGGGGTCCATTTTCATGCAGTGTGGGGATTAGGGGCATGACACCAATCCAAACAAAGCTAAAGACTAGAAAAGGGAGTTAATGGAGCACAGACAGAAAGGCGAGTTGGTGTTACCCAGTCTCACACACACTTATATATACGCACAGACACACACATCTGGCACTTGAGGTTGAACACAGTTGCTTTGGGTCACGACAATGAGGAAAAAAAGTGGAAAAGGGGAGGAGGAAAGTTGAAAAACAGGACTGAATGTGAAAGGAAATAGAAAATCTGAGATCAATTAGACATTTCAGGATGCAGTATTGTACAGAGAGGCTGGTTAAGGGGCAAACATGTCACCACTAGCGGTATGTCTCCTTATGAAGTGCATCACCTTATGTCTTCAACATGTGATTCTGTCTTTGAAGCTGCGATGATGAGTGATGAAACGATAAGGTTGCCCTTTGAGATATCCTCTCTCAGAGAGAAACGTGTTTCCGAAGATGCAGAGATACAGCAGTCGTCCAAAGAGAGAGCGGAGATATGTGTGCGGCGATAACGGGTGTACAGAAAAGATCGCCCCCTTATCGTTTAGGGAAGGTTGAGAGATGAGAGCCTGTGTCTCTGCTCCGTATCTGTGAAGACTGACACACCTGTCCGGCAACATCCTCTCTATTCTTGATCTTTCACTTCCATGCACCTCTGCAGCGCTCTTTGCCGCCTATACAAGAAAAGATATGGAACCACGGCTGAAAAAGTGAACAGAATGAGTCGTACACGTTGACCGGTCTGCCGTGTAACCCTTTAGTGTGTTTGTATGTTCTATTTCAGTGACACTTTAATCTCTCCATTTCTACATAATTTAGTGCACCTCAGAAAAAAAAAAAACTAACTTCACTCTCCACACTGAAATGACAGCTATAAAAGCAATGTCCTTTGCCTTGGGCGGAATTTAATGCCACATACCATATGAGCCACTAGTAAATGCCTGAGTTGTGCCATCTAGCAGAAACACCTTCTCCCTCTTCACTGGAATGCAGTACAAGAAAACATGCTTTTTGTTATTCCATTCCCATTTCCATTAAAACTGACATTTCATCTAAACTGAACCCTCCAGGGGAAACTAAGAGCAAGGGAGGAGATGAAGCAATAAGTCTGTGTGTGGGTCTGTGTGTGGGTCTGTGTGTGTCCATGTAGATTTGTGTGTCTGTGTTCTGTATGCATGCCACTGTGTGTTTAGTCTGTATCTGGGCTAGATGGGAGAAGATGATGACCTGAATGTGTATGTAGGCAAATGTTTTGGTGTGTGTATGTGTGTATGCCTGTGTGATATAATGTTTTTAAGAGGCATCAGTCTAAGCGCATGTAAGAGCCTGTGTGCGTGCCCTTGGGCCTCACAACCCATCCTGTTCTTCCTCTGGATCAAGAGAAATGTCATTATTTGTAGCCATCAGCGAGAAATCAATGCAATTATGTTTTGAGTCTCCATTCTGCTCTTGCCCTCCAGAGCTCGCCTCTTTTAACCCTTGATAGTGTGATCTCCTTTGATAGAAAATTAATTATTCTGTTTGTGGAGACTCGTGAGCTTGTTCTGCTATTGTCCACAGTGGTGGAGACTCGGGAACTGACACACATAATATTGGTGTAGGACAGAGGCTTTTGTGCTTTTATTCCTCCAAAGGGGGGAGTGAGTGACAGGGGTGGAAATGCAACAAATATACACTCGACCTCATACTCAGACATGCATATACATTCAGACACACTACTGCAGAATGTGGAACTAGATGGGGATGAGCTCAGTGGCATTCTAACGCAACAAGACAGACTTCTGTTAGCTTCGAGCAAACAAAGCTCAATCTGTAGTTAATCCTCAAAAACACCCTGGAGTTTGTTGGGGCCACTGTGTAGAAACGTGATAGAGACATGCCTCCTCTATATACCTCAGGATGGGATCAGTGGAAGCTAATTTTAAAATAATGAAAAGATTCAAATAGAGCTCATATGACTTCAGTTTGTTTTGCAGCGGAGTGGGAAGAACACAGATATACAGACACGCAATACTGAGAGGGAGATATTGATGTGGACATTCTGGCACACTCAAACAGTAATTAATCATGAAAATTAATAATGAAAACATAACAATGGACTAGTTGTGCATATCAATCATCGCTAAATTTATATCATATGTCCTTGTCTCCTTGTCCCACCCATAATATAATTTGTGGATTCATACTGCGGAGAATGAACTGCATTGCATTCTTAAAGTATTAAAAAGATGTTGAAACACTTAATGTATAATGACACAGCCTATCGTTGCTTTTGCTAACCAAAAAAAAAAATCCCATTTCGATTCTGGCTACAGTACAATGTTTTGGATTTTGTGTCTGTTGTTGAATTGAACATGCTCTGAGGAGAAATGTAAACTGAAATGGGTTTTTGCTTGTCTAAACTGTAAACTGTGAAAACTGAGGTGACACACTGAGTACAATATTGCAGCTGTACCATTTGACAGAAACCCCAGACAGAAGATGGAAGCAGATAAAAGTACCAATCAATAAACGAGGAAACTGTGGCAAACCTTATTTGGAGTGGCAGCGAGACTATCTTTGTCACTGCCTGTCATGGTGCAACCAGTCATGCCAATCAGACTGTTTTACTTTCAAGACAATGAAGATGTACTTTGGCAATGGCCAGTTTATTCTGCTACCACTGAATATTGTGTTTGCAAATAAAAAAGAAAGCCAGGAGCACCGGGAACTCCTCCCGTACCTCTATCTGCCCATCAATAATAGATTTCATGAAAACTGAATGTGGTGTGTAAAATCTGGACACTTCCCAAAAGCATTTTATCCTGATAGATTTTTTTGCAGCAGTATGCAATATTCTTGATTGGAAAAAAAAACTGATGCAGTGCACAGTTCAAAATAACACAAAGCACACCAGCCAGATGAAGCCAAAACAAAATACAAATAAGTGGGCAATGCATCAATATGGCTCAAGACAAGAATCTCTTAATAATAATTTCCATAATGATGCAGATACAAACAACCTCAGAAGTAGTATATATATAACCTGTGTGTTGATTCTTACAATGTAAACTGGGCATGTACATCATAAGATTTTAGGACTTTCACCATGCTCAACTTATTAATCACCAAGAACTTGTGTCAAAGTGAGGGTCCTGACTTTGACAGTTATTTGACATTAAGCAGCCCACTGAGATTATCACCAAATCTTTTGTCAGCAAAGAAACAAGAAAAGAAAGCAAAGAAATGTGTATGTCAGTATCGTGACTACATCACCCAGCATGGTCCCAAGGCCTCACAGGAACCACAACATATAATTTGTGGTAAACAGATCTTTGACTTTCACAAACAGAGTCCAGATGGAGTCCATCTTCTTCTCGTCTGTCAAGGAACTGCCTCTTGACATGAAGTCAATCTGTGTCTCCATACTGGAGCCTTGACACAGTGAAGATAAGCACCCTTACAATTGGCATGTCTCTTTATGAAAGCCAACCTGTTTCAGCAGGTCGACAGGATCTTGTTCCTTCCAAGGGCAACACATATATTGTTGATTTCACGAGGAAACACTATACCTGCATCAACAAATGGAAACTAAATATTGTCACAGATAAATGAACAAATTAAATACTTACTGTGCAAGTGCCAGTGTCAGAAATGGCTTGACCTGTTTGCACTACCTTTAATAAGAAGTGTCTCCCGTTCAGAAACATGATGTTTCTGTCAGTAATGTTATGTGACATTCTTGGTAGGAACAGATCTCATCTACAGTCACTGGGAATTAGACAGTAAGTGGCAACAAGAACGAGACACCACTATTAAATCATGCCGACCAGCAGCATTTCAAAAAAGGCGAGCTGATGTCACATTATCAGTTGCTGTGGA
This sequence comes from Miichthys miiuy, assembly GCA_036365135.1. Taxonomy (NCBI): domain Eukaryota; kingdom Metazoa; phylum Chordata; class Actinopteri; family Sciaenidae; genus Miichthys; species Miichthys miiuy. The sequence continues at coordinate 10,805,639 of CM071606.1, read as the reverse complement.
TGTCGATGTAACGTTAGCTTTCAGTCAGCTATCTTTTGTGTTTTTGCTATCAGTAGCAACAAGTAAGTTCCAGGATTAATGTCAGCACTCAACCATCTTAATCTTTCTCTGAATGTGCACTAAATAAATACCCCTACGTTATCTGCTGTTTTAGTTTCTCCTCTCAATCTAAATCCAGACAATGAACAGTACTTTAGCGAACAAGTGAGCTTCTGAATGATTTGCTGCTCCGCAGTGGAGAGAGCAGGTAGCTGGGGTAATGCTAGGTGAGTAGAAACGACAGAGACAGAGTGGTTCTATTCAAACAGGCAGAGTTTGGAAATGATAAGTGGATTTACTGAGGAGAGGAGGCCTGTTGCATTATGGCAGAGCAGAGTGATATGGATACGATGTGTTTGAACAAGAGTGCCTTTTCAGCTAGACATGCAACGATGGCAATTTTCTCGGCCGACTCAGATTTCCGATCTTTTAAATGCCTGACCTGCCGATTCCAATTTCTTTCTTTAACTATAATTGACTGCGTATACAAAAACACTTTTGTAACTTTTAATGGAAAATTGAATTCAAATGTATGTTTGCAATAAAACATTGACTTAAACAAAATTGACATTTTCTCCTGCACAGGGTTGCAGGAATTTCTCTCACTCAAACAAAAAAGTGTTCCAGGTTAGGCTAATGGATATTTTTTTTTATAGAAAATAAAATCCAACGGAAAATGAATAAGAGTTCCAGCTTCGTTTTATTAACCAGCTCTGATTGATCAGTGCATATGAGAATGAAAATAATACATGTAACCACACAACAAAGGTAGCGATGGCTGTAGCAGTAGAAGTTTTACACTTCACTCGAGAAAATGTTGACTGTTTGTTGTCGCCTGTCTATAAGTGCAAATATTCCCTCCTGAACGTTTTGCAGTGATCTCCAGTTGGTTCCCAAGAGCCTCTATTCTTGAGCAACAGTTGGGGTGAAGCCAGAACAGCTGGACAACCAACGGTGGGTGACGTCTAAGCCAAGCTCTTGATTCTTCCAGCTATTGCAACTGAGATTCTTCTGAGAAGAAGCATCACAAAACAGCTGGGCACCAAGTAGCTGTTGTTTGTCTTTGTGTTTAAGGGCAATCAAACCACACTGCATTGACTCTCATAGTGGTCAGGGTCATGACATGACAGCTTATTGTAGCAACAGCTCTGGTGGGATGTCCACTTTACGGGTTGCTCAATTAAGACTGTGAAACAGTCGATGCTTTGTCTTTCGACAGCTGTGACACACAACTGCAGGCTGTTGGGCAGTGTTGCTAACCGATGCTTCTTATAGGAATATATTTCTTGACAACTAGCAAAAATGTCTCCACATACAGACCATGGAGATCTCATCTAGAAGGTTATTCTACCACTACTTCTTTGTAAATTACACTGTCAGAAAAGTCAGGTTAAGTATCACAGGCGACGGAGGTGTGAGCTGCACACTGGCTCAGTTTAAGAGGAGGGACTCTGACTGAACACAGATGAGCTGCTGTACCTGTCAACAGCAATAAGTAGAGTATATTTGTACCTCTATATTTGACATCTCTTGCTATGACATGGTAACATTCATGTTGAAACCAACAGAGTAGCTTGTTTTTCTCAACATTCACAAGAATAATGTTCAAAATCAATGTCTCGCTATATAAGTAAGAGCAATACTTCTCCCACGTCTGACATATCTGAGACATCTCCATTAAGATGGTTCCACAGACAGCAATATTAGACTATGCTACTACTTTTTCTGTGTTCACATCTCACTCAGATACTGTTGTACATTCAGTCTCTGGGTGGAAGTTCTTATCCACAGACTACACAGTGAAAGCTTTCTTCAAATTCAGCTGGAGGAAGAAACTGGGTAAAGGTACATAAAGATCCCGAGGCTAAGTGATAAAAGTAGACACCCACAGTGTGAAATCTAATCCAAAAAATGTAGCCAACTGACAAAGAGGATGAAAAATGAATTAATTGCTCAAAGAATTAATAAAAAAAAATATAAAATACTTGTGAGCTACCTCTTCTGAAATGAAGTTGAATCTTTGGACATTTTTTGATTAACAGGGTAGTCCATAAGTTTGATGTTTGAAGTTGTTTGTGGACTACAACATAACAAGGTTACAGGTGGTGTTTTCAGTCGGTTGTTTGTTTCACTAAAGGCCAGGGACAGCTATCTCATTTATTTATGTGTATACAGATGCTTCATAATTCATTAACCCCATGCTACCTTATAAAATCAAAATGAGAAAACTCTACAGAAGCTTGTAGGTGTCCAGTACTACAGTGTACTTCCAGGTGTCATGAGATATATAGATGTTGATCCTGCATCAAATAACTGAGATAAAGTCAGACAGCTTTAGATAGCAAAGTGTTACACAATGCAGGGTAGCTAGCTTAGCAATGGTTGAGTTTATTGAATGGAACAGAGCACCTTGCCAATGTGGTCCTCTCAGCATAATAACTATTGATTTCTTTTTTTTTAGGATCCTGCTAACACAGTTTCCTTCTACAGCAGACTCTTCTGTCCCTGTCACTTATGTTTCAGCGTCTTGACATTTGGCTGTTTGGTGGAATCCACTGTACAGTAACTGCTTTGAATCCAAGCTCAGCACATGCTCCGTTTTCTTTGAAGGGGGAAAAAACTAAAACAATCCATTTCTCAAGCCTACACTGGGTGAGTGAGTGATACTGACAAGATATATTTTGGGTGGAGTATAACTTTACTTATTGGCACATGTCCAGTTGTGGTATTCATTCATTTAAAAACATCTATAATTGATATTTTTATAATAACAATGTATCAAGAGATACATTTGATGTGTGAAGGCTCTATTGTAGTGATGAACAGACAATTGTCACCCAAATCTGCAGCACACGACGTAAATAAGTGAATGTTTGCTAACAAATTCGCCACATTAACTTAAACGGTGATGATGTGTCATTCACAAGTTGTCTGCCAAATAGCCACAGAAAGCAGTTATTGCATGTTGCAAGTGTGCTTATCCTAACTAACCTAACCCAAAATATCCACAGGTCTCACTTGAACTAGTTCTGGCACTTTTCTAATATGTCCAGTACAGTATGTATTATAATCTGCATTATGTTTGAACTGCAAACACAATGCACCGATGGGAGTTTGAGACTTGAGACATAGTCAAGTCTTCATTGAATTTGCATCCACATTGGGATAGATCTTATTTTTTTAATTATATAATGTTAAAGGTTGCCATTGGCTCAGCCAACTCTTATAGTAGATTTTGTGGACATCACTGTCCATTCTGATTTCACTTCAATCTCTCATCAAATCTGTTCTACTCATACATAAACATTCTTATATTCCTGCCACTGTTATTTAACGATATAAAGATATAACCAAGTACGGTTGTGAATGTTGTCATTAAGTCTGCACTATAAATGGTGTATCATTATTTCTCATTAAAAAAAAAAGTAAGATTGTTACTGATAATCACATTTCCAACTGAAATTAACATCCACCAGACATTTATCCCATCATCAAACCATTAAAATGAGTTCTAGCGCTTCATTATGAAGTAATAGCTAATATTCACATTGCTTATCACACAAAACAAAACAGAAGAAGGGCGGCGATGGAGAAGTGAGACTGAAAAACTGCAGACTGACAAAGAACAGGGTGTACAAGAGGAGAGTGAAAGGACTCTGTATACTGCTGAGTGTGAGTGGCGGTCAGAGTTCAGGTCGTTCAGTGAACCCTTAATGGAGGGTAAATTAGTGGACTGAGGGGTCAGCTAATTAAGGGTGACTCAGACTAGCATAATTCTACCTCAATAATTCAACCTCTTTAGTAAATTATTCATTAAAAACCTGCATGCAGCTACCCCCCACTAGTGAGAGCGTAGCAACACACATAGAATTGCACTTGCACATGTACACACATTCACCCAAACTAGTGCTGGAAAGTGGCCAGATCTTACTGGGTGGAGTCACTGTGAGTTCAAGGGTATTACCACCTAAAAAAAGAATTAAAAAAAAAGACTCACATAGAGTGTAGGCCGTATCATGTGTGTACTTTTGGTGTGTAACCCCGTCTTTTCCTTTAGTCTAATTCCTAAAGGCAAAATGAATTATTTGACCTTTCCTCTTAAAATAAAAACATGTTATCTACAGAAACAAAGGTATCTACATGGAAGGAATTATAAATGATAAACATTTAAAAATAAAATTTGTTGAGACTATTAGGTTGTGAAAAATAAAAAGGGGAAACTGAAGCTACTATCTTATTTTAAGGGAAGCAAAACTTTATGTATTTTGAAAAGGTAGCCATTACTTCACTTTGAAAACATGTATCTATTATTTGAGTACGTATTCCATATATATCATTTATAATCCCTCCAGTATAATGTGAAAACTTACAAGAAATATTGTTGAAATATAACTCTTTAACTTGACAGTCAGTCATGCAGACGTTGGAATAACCACTACGCTACTTCAATATACAGTATATAGGCCTGAATCGTAACATAAGTTAGATATAATGTTCCAGACATTTGTTTGACAGAATGCAGGAATGCATTGTGTGCTTTTATCTGTTTCAAAGCAAGCTGGAGTTTGTTGAAAAAGTAAATCAGTTTCATGATATGATAATGCCATGGTTAAGGTTTAGGTCGATTTAGGCACAGACACATTGGTACTTTAAGGCTAGAAAACATCTTAATACTTTAAGTTTAGGGGACCTCTGTCGACATTGTTACAATAAAAGGTCAGGGAACAATCGTGGTCAAAACATTCTTGGTTTACTCAACAAACTTACTAATTCGACTGTATTTCATGTTTAGTAGTTTTGGCTCCAGATGCAGTTCATAAACTTTAAAGCATTTTCTATTATGTGTGATTATGCGCTCTCTGAGTGCTGCCTAATTTTATTAGTGAAACTTACTGGGGGTGTTACACAACCAGAAAGACTGCACGTTATTCAGAAGAGGAAACAGCCAAAACCAACCTCTGTTCATCTCTGAGTTTTTACTCCCAGATCACTGTTTAAGTGTGTTCCAGCACATTTCCAGCCCTGACACTAACAAACACACATGATGGTGATGAATCTAAAACTGTTCTTACATCACAACAACCTCAGCACGACGTCTGATAGATTCAAAAGTGTTGAAAAGAATCATGAACTAGAGAAAACTACTTAAAATTCCACCCTCATTACACCTAAAACATTATATTAACAGCATCAGATTCTGTAGCTTCACTTTTATTTGACAGCGCTGGCAAAGCGGGGCTCTTACATCGCCACTCGCATTCGCCCTCCCTCCTTCTCATTTTCCCCCAACATGTTGCCTCAGATAAGTAATGTAATCTTGGAAAAGGTTACGTCTCTAAAACAGGGCAATCATATTAAAAGCTAATGGATACATAAAATCAGGAGCTCATAGGTGATGATTAATCAACTGCTGAAATGCACTGGGTTTAAATCAGTTTAGACTGAATTAATCCCCAACCAGCCACTGTTCTTCTCCTCTGGGCAATTTAGTGAGAAAATACAATTATGGCCTATGAGTTACAGCTCACTGGTTCATCTCACCTCTGTGTGTTCCACTAGTGTGCTGAATCAGGCCTGTATGACTTAGTATGCGTCTGCCACAGCCCTGGCTCAGTGCTGACATGATTAAAAAGAAAAAAATATATATTTATCAAACCCTGTGATGGAACCTTTGATGCAATGCGTGTACATTAAAGTGTAGTGAATGAGTGATTAAACACAATTTATTTCATGTCGTTTTTCTAACCAGGCCTTTCATGTCCATATCTTGTCACTCAGGTTAAGACAGTCCCTGCTGAATGGGAGACTTGAAACTATACTTTTGGAGGCATGATAAAGAAAGCTAGCTGGGTCTAATTTAATGTGCTCTGGGCTCTGTTCTTGCCTTTTTTAGCATGTGCCGCATAGTTTGAGGGCTGGGGGGGGGTATTCTCAGAGTTCCTCTGTCCTAATCTGACTTGAACAAACTCCCCAACATAAAGCCACACATTTCCCATTACCCACTCGCCAGAGATGTGTTCCTCTGGGCTTTACTGCAGAGTGGGTCAACATGTAGAGTTCTGCCCTAGGACAAGCTTGGTATATATATATATATATGTGTGTGTGTGTGTGTGTGTGTGTGTGTGTGTGTGTGTGTGTGTGTGCATAAAGTATAAAGAAATACAACACAATTACAGGACTGAAAGTATGTGCATTGAGTAACCCAAGGAGAAGAGGCATTTCTACATAAATCCTTTAACTATAAATCCTCACAACAGTCTTACACTGGCTGACCATAGCAAATGTCTACATCAGTACTACAGTGGCCATTACAGATTTTGTGTCTGAGGTGTTGTAAATCCAAATTAAACTTGTAATAAATTAAGACTTGAGCACCAAAACAGTCAATCTTTTCATCAACAACAGTTTTTGAGCGGTTCTTGAGTGAGACACTGCCTGTATTTTTAGTCACAAAACCGCAATTGAAATCCATTAAAATAGCAGATAAGAAGGACAAATATGGGAACGAAATCTTTAAAGAAAGTTCTATCTTTTAACTGGCTAGTTGGACACAACCTACTCGATCATTTTCAATAAAATGCACTGCTTTTCTTTCTTTGTCCACAGGACAATGTCTTTGTAGATCCACAGTGATGTAAATTGTAGCACACATGTAGACTGATTGAACGCGGAAACACTGCTGTTGATGAGGCTGTTGATCATCTCTTTTATAAATGAATGGTTAATTATTTGTGAATGTTGTAAGAATGTAATTCTTTACACTAAAAGAAAGGGAAACATTTGGAGGTGCTGTTATTTATAGGTCATTATGCAGTGGTTTTACTGGTCTAGTCCACTTGAGATCAAGTTGGGCTGCATGTGCTTCTTGAATTAAATTGAGTTTGACACTCCTGTACTACATAATAGGCCATGTTCTACTCTCTTAAATAGAAACTCAGTCTTCAATCCGATGGTCTAAGGATAGAGGGTGTTGAATGCTGTACAGACTGCAAAGCTGCTTGAGGCAAAGTTGTGATGTTAACTATATAAATAAAATTGACTTGAGTAATCTGCACTTTGATCCAGATACGCATCAAAATACAAATAGACTTTTTTTTTTTTTTTTTTTGGAATACCTTCTGGTTATATTGGCTTTTACATAAATGAGCAGGGCAAAATAAGCACAGCCTCAATGCAGGGGCCATTTAAATGTCTCATGTTGCTGAAGCAGCATCAAATTGTGCAGGATTACTTGGAAGTCACATGACATCTATAATAGCCTCTATATTTGTCATCCAACTGTGTTATTAAATTGATACAGATAGGATCATTATTCATGAGTGGTATTTTATGGACAGTAATTCTACATTTGCAAAGTGATTTTGTAAATAGTTTTTAGTAACTGGGAAGGCTGCTGCTTTGTATACAGTATGTATTAAAAATCTAGTTTGTATTTTTACTCATTCGAACCAAAACATTGTCCGGAGGTGAATAGAGGTATTACTTACTTGCTCTTGAAAGCGAGGATGTCTCTAACGTTTTCCAGGAGCAGGGCATTGACATGATTTGTTAAAGAATTAATGGAAGCTAGACAGACTGTCTGGCATTCATACACTCTACAGAGTATCACAAACCTTAAAACCAAAAATAAAAATAAAAACTTCAAGGAAGCACCTCTCTGTTCCCTCGCCATATTTATTTGCTCATCTATCTCTGGCAAACTCTTTTCATCTTGCCCAAAACTACAGGATGTGTCACGCCTGTTCTCGTCTGCTCAAGGATGAATAGAGCAGTGAATAGGCCAGGGCTGGACTCCTGTAGTATGATTATGTGTGCGTCTGTGTGCATATGACTGCGTGTGTAAATCACACTTGCTGTTTATTGTTTGGTACTTGTCTATAAATGTGTTTCTGGGAGAGCGTGTGCTCGAGTGTGTACTCATTCTGTCATTCTGGTTCCCGTTCTCTCAGATGCCCACTGAGAGAAGCAAATCCACTCAGAGAAACAAATAGTCCCCCTGTTGTGAGCGTGAAGTGGCCATAAAGAGAAAAAGGACCGAGTGAGAAACAAAGGAGAGAAAAAGACAGAGAAGGTGCCTACAAGTGTGAGTTAGGCCAGGTACAATGTGTACTCGTCCTCACTCTCTTCCTTCATCAATCTCTCCTTGCTTTTCTAGTCTACACCTGAACAGTCACTTCTTTTTGCCTTTACCTCTTGGCCTCATTTGCATGCCTTTTCATGGGAAAACATCCCCACGTTTGACAGTTGAAATGAATTTCAGTATCGCTGAATATACTTGTGACAGTGAATTCAACAGCAGTTTGCTGAGGAAGGATCTTGCTTTGGAATCCATTTATCCTTGAGAAAACCTTATAACTCAGCTCCAGCTTGCTTTGAAACACAGATAATAGCACGCAATGTTGAGTTAGGGGGTTTCTGCTTTGGCTTACAGTTTAGCCCTGCTGCTGTTATTACTGTGGTCAGTCCCTTTGTACTTGGATCCATATTCAAATATTGGGGATTTATGGGTATTGATGTTTTTAACCTCATTCTGCTGACATGTTAGAATTCAAAATAGCATTCCTGGGTAATGGCAAAGCAGTGATGCAGAGGCATATTTTATGGATACTGTTTGAATGTCAAACTGAGAAAACCACTAGCACAGCACAAGAGACAAAAGCATAGATGGGAAGCGAGGGGGAGAGGCAGGAGTAAAACACTGAGAAAGGGAGGCGGTGAGAGGGGAAAAAAAAAAGAGACAGAGAAAGACAAAGACAAAGAAAGAAATAAAGATCGAGCAGTTTAAGGAGGCACTGCTGTGTCTGAGCTTCATAGGCATATATAAGCTTGATTCATGCAAATCAATGAGGTTGTCAGTGTCTAAGACATGGCTACAATGGTCCTTTTATGCTGGCTAAAGCTCAGCACTCTTCTTGATTGCTACAGGGCAATAATTATTGAACATATCCAGCCAATCTCTGGTTACACAAACTGTCAACTCCCGCATTTAAATGACAGTGGCTCGATAATACTGGAATATCAAATAAAAAAAATGCAGCTTTGCCTCATCTCGCACATGCACGCTCCCTTCCCTCTCATTGACTCCTATTTTGAATTCTATTCTGTCAGCTCTCTGAGCATGGCTAAACACCAGCAAATGAATTCAGTAGGTGATGATGTGTGTCGGGTACTGCATGTAATAATGCATATTAAAATTCCATAATTGGAGTCTAATTAGAGAGGTAATAAAGTCTACTCAAAGCTCGAATGCAGAAGCAGAAGTCTAACTTTTCTCCAATGAGGTGCTTGAAGGTAGAAGAATATGGTGCTTTGACTATGCTGCCATGGTGACAACAGCTCACCTTAGATCAAATTTTACTTTGGATGTTACTGTGCTAGAGGTGAGCGCTCAGCTTTGAGAAGACTCAGAGCTTTGTTCTGCTTCCAGAAAGGAGAGCGTAGCCGTCAACAGACCTTGCAATAACTGATGTAGAATGACCCAAGGTAACCGCGATCTGTCTACCTGCCATCACATCAGAGTATCGTGACTATAAAAACTAAACTACAGAATAAACTAAACATTCACGACAGATGTATTTTATTTAAATGTGTCATAATCAGTCATAAAAGCCGGGGATGATCACAGGCCATCCGGCTGCTCCTGATAAAGTGTTTTCTTTTCTTTTTAAATGCATCATTAGCACCAGACATAGCAGTAACACCGCGCACACAGGAGCCGCATCCTTATGAAAACATACATTTTTCCATCCCAAACAAATGTGAAACTAATGGAGTGACGCTCGCAGTGTTTCGGCCGTGCACGGACTGTACACCTCATATACTACTCAGCTCAGTTTCATCCTGTCAGCAGTAAAACGCTAACACCTTCTGCACCATGTCCCAGATTTAGACCATTTGCATAAACTGCCATCTTAAATTATTCACAGCTGCTGTCTTGGCTTTTCTGACTAATTATATTTTGAGCTCCTTTGCTTTTTTTCTACCATTTAGACAAACCCAACACAATACACTACCATCTGATGTACATGCATGTGATGTGCATGCAGGTACAGAACCACAATGACTATCGATGGTCACCTGTCTTGATCTGACTGATTGGTTGGTTTGATATTATGTATTTTTTACAGTAGCTTTTTTACAGTTCCTCGCTTACTTACCTAACATTTAGTGGATAACAGGTCTGAGACTGAGATTTATGATTGATTCAACTCATTTCATCTATCTATTTTTCATTTAACTGCCATGTTTTTGTTGAAGGGCAATTAGAAATGAGATTTTGGCATAAAGGCATTAAGAACCAGCAAAAACACCCCTTTGAGTGAACTTTCCTTCAATATTTTCGGAAGGCCTCAGTCAAACCTTGAAAGCTGGCAACCTTTTGTTACAGTATGTTTGAGAAAGCAGGAGGTATATCACTTTTTAAGAGTTACAGTTTAGTATGCCAGACATCACTAGAAATGTTTCTGAAATTCAATTAGTTAGTTTACAATAGCAGCATTCATTTGCAGGTTTTATCTCCCATACAGCCTTCCCTCTTTTTTTTTTCTCCTTCTACCAATATTTAAAGCTCACTAGCAGACAACCTGCACTTTCTCTTCTGTAAATAAGTCCAGCACCGGGTCTTAATTAAGAATAGTGCATCTAAAATAACTCTGTGCTCATTTACCTCTTCAGTATTCGTAAACAGCTTACTTAACTGAAAACATGCGGCGACGCAAAAGTTTGTGACTCTATAGGTAATTTGCAGTAAGTAAGTAAATCAACCCTGGAGTTTGAGTGAACACAGACACACAAAGCGTGCCTATACACACACACACATGCCTTTGCGTTATCCACACATGCATTCCACTTTGATCAATCAAACCATGCTACTATAGCTGATAGTCTTCCGCAACTGTATTCTATCTAGACCTTAAGCTTTTCCTGTCAACTCACTGATTTTTCCATTATCAACTAATCTGAGTTCAGTAGTTGAACTCAACAGAACTTGACAATTGCTTAATTACTATTAGGTCCTCCTCATCCCTCGAAGCAAATACTGATTTATACTTTCTAAGCATTAAATATCTCGTTCTTCCTTCCTGCCAATTTTCTTACCTCTTTCCTGTCCCCGTCCCTTGCGTGTTTGTGTGTATGTATACATTTTTATATTATATTCCATAATGTGAATATAGTGATGCGTCAGCGACAAATGTACCGCTGAAGGGCATTAGTCATCATCTCCTGAAAGCCACATATAAATGCTGCCAAGAAGATAATCACACTGTTGTTTCAGAGGCTGCAACCACACGTATAACGCACACACTTAATCACACATAACAGACATATGGTGGCACATAGGCCTGTTTCTGGACCACCGGAAAGCCTCTAATCCAAATTGAGTTCCTTCAATAAAATAACAGAAATAGCAAAATTGTTCACATAGCAGCTCTTAAAATTTCTCCACTTACTACATATTTCCGCTTTCATCCCTGCTTTATCTTTATACTTACATATTGACACACGCTGAGGTCATTCTATTCTGAGATCTCGCACTCAACTGAACACTCACAAATGCATACCAAGAATTTGATCTTCTCAATGGACTCTCTGAGCACAAACTACATGAAAGTCATGAAAAAAAATGGAGAAGATACAGCTTGTAGAAACAGAGAAATGAAAATGCTGATGTTTATTCTTGCACATAGGACAAGCCCCAAACTCTCTCTTCATTTTCCTTTTTCCTCAATCTGTCTCTCTCCAGTCATTGTTACCTAGGGAGCTGTTTTGCTGAATAACTATTTCCAAATTAACATATTCTATTGCCTGCTTACCTGCTTTGTTATGCAGGAGCCAAGCACTGGCATTAAATATTAAACTTAAGTGCCAAGGAGAGACGATATGTCACCTTTCTAACTGTAGATATGGCTGAATTTCTTTCTTGCATGAGCAGTATTTTATGCATCTCCAATGTATATAAATATTAGAGCGGAATAAAGGGCAGTTAGAAGAGGTGCAAGTGAAAGCAGAGCATTAAATCACCTTCATAAATCATACTGTTTACCATTGATGACATATCTCATTCATCAGTCTGAAACCATCAGTTGATGCAAAATATGTCTGGGCTTGATGATGAAGCTGCTGATGTCTGAGGCAACAATAACCTTGTGTGACTGAGTATGAGTGAGTGTGTAATGTGTTTGGACAGAGCTGTGGTCCCTGGTGGTTACAGTTGGTAGGTAGGCTACATTTTTCCAAATTGTAACTTTGTTTGGGACAAATTGTATGTTTCTGACACTGATGTGATACCAAATAATAAAACACTTTTCTTTATAAGGTCTTTCTGGAGCTGAAAAACCTGTGCACGATTTATTGATTTTGCAGGATTGCTCAGTTTTTTCTTTTAACGGATGTTTTTGCAAAGGTTTGTGTGATTGAGGTCTGACCAGCAGACTTTTCTATCACAGAAGGAATCTGTGGACACGCTGTCACTTTGTCAGCTGTAGCGAAGGTTATACTGTAAACATCCTTTCACTCTACAGTATGTGCGAGAGCCGCTTTGCTATTTCTTGCAGCCCCTCTGTTGTCCTTGTGTCACAACATTTGTGAGAAATATGCTGGATTTATGTCTGCCTGCATTTTTTCAAAGGCTCAGGACATCTGCTGTGACTGTACTGGTAGCAGACGGATGGGTAGTGTAGCACGTAATGACAAACATTCATGCCTTCTGTAAAGTCACATGATCATAATACTTGATATTAATACTCAATTTGTCTGACAGTGGGTCCCCGAGTTACTCTCACTGACCCACAGTTCTATGACTATTATTGGTTTACTCACTCATGACTAAATGACAGCTTGGCATGACAGCTGATGTTACATCTTGTCATTGTTCACTTTGACTGTTGGCCAGAGCCAAACCCTTGAGACTCCTGGTTATCTCTTGTGGACACACAGAGATGTCTGTGATTGAACTAGAGAGGGGTTTCTGGTTACGTACGAAACATGACAGCAGAAAATCACATTGTCAGTGTCAGAAAAAAGAGGGAATTGGAAACTACTAAGAATGACAAAGCTCACAATAGCCTTACACACACACACACACACACACACACACACACACAATTATCCAATTATCATATATCTTCATACGTCAAAAATATAATCTAAAAAAAAAGCTAATAATAATAATAATATACACATACAAGTTTAGGGGGCCCAATATCAGCCCTTGTGGGACTCCACATTTCCACATTTAACCTTCAGATTCAGTTTAAATAACTACTCAATCATTTGAGAACTACACCTTCCATGCCATATACCTGTAGTTTAGTAATTGGATTAATAAATTGTATACAATATTTTTTGGGGATTATTATTAATAAATACCCCTATTGTGCATTTGCTTTTCCATTTAGGTCCAGTAATGTTAAAGATCTGTTTATTCTAAATCTCTTACTAATACTTACATTTTTTTTTTCTTTGCTGAAAAGTTTTCTCCTTTTTAAACGAACCAATTCTTCAATGATATGACAACTGAGAATGTAAGGACACAGGCCTAATTAGTACACTCTTGTTTATCTTCATTTTTATATTCAGGGTGACTATTTTTATACTATTTTTGAATAAGAGGTTTTATAATATGACTCTCCCCAGTCCAATATACATATGCTTCATACTTCAATAGATTAATTTGCCACACCATCCAAATTTTCATCATTAACAAAACAATGAGGAAAATACTGGACAGGAATTTATTATTTATCACACTATTGAGAACTCGTGGAGCCTTAATGCTATTTTCATTTTCCTTTAGTATAACTCTTAGCTTGTCAGAACTTATTTTTATATGACTTAGTTATATTTCATGAAATTACTTTTTTGCAACCCCTTATCTGAGGATAAATGCATTTTCTACCACACAGCTTTATAGGAATTGTCCTATAATGCCATGTGGTTGTGTATATTCCCATATGCTGCCTGACTCCAAGTCTGGTGTCTTAACTGGAATCTCCATGTTCATCCTGAACTCCTGTAGTCCATCTGCTGCGGCTTGAGGGATAACAAACATCTTCCTTTTCCAATCCTTCCTAAATATTTTCAGTCTGGCAGGGAAAAGAATGTGTGTCTTGACTGGTTATCTGTCAAGAAGCTATTTCCATATTTTCTTGTACTTTGTGCATTCCAAAAAAACATGGTTGTGAAATGTTTCAAAATAAATCCCTTGATCATTCACCTGAACTTCTCTCTTTGCCCAAGCAGTATGAAGCACTCTTTCTTTTATGTACTGCTTTAAAAACAAACTAGAATCAACTTGGAATGTTCTTTCTGTTTCACCTTCACCCTTGATGTGCGATATACATGTTAGGTCATATCATGACTGACACAATTTTCAGGCACAGGGCAAGCTTTCGACATCATCACATTTTACTTCCCAACTTCCCGACTCTGCTGATGATGAGCTTGTACCATAAGCTTACTGATCGATTGAGTCAATCCATGATCTTTTATTTCTGCAATCCTTGATTCTGCTGCATTATTTCAACCTCTTTGTGTAGTTAATTTATTTCCTTCTTGAAAGTTCACACATTTACTGAAGTTCCCATTCAGCATTCTCTGATCTCTTTCAACATTTCAGCAGTTGCCAACACGCCTTCCATATTTTCAGCAGGTTGTTTACTTTCAGTTGATTGTTAAAGCAAAGCTCCCTTTATTTAGGAGAATTTATTGCCACATGACATTTCTTCTTTTTTCTCCCACCACTCAAGTTTCTCTTCATTAAGTTGTATGATAACTAACATTTAATTGTGTTCGTGGTGTGTCATGGTGTTAATCCCCGACAGACTGGGAATAATATTGTATGATGTAACACATGCAAAATTAAATCATGTCAACTGCATGTTTTGGCTTTATTATGTATCAGTTCTACTATAACTAGGAGTGGCAGTTATAGTTGACTTTCATCACCAAAATGTTATAAATTGCTGTTGAAGAAACTGTATTACTGAGTCTTCAGTAGTGATTTCCACAGTGATCATACCATGCTGTGTTGCCTCATGCAAAAGATGGGAGAGAATTTAAAGAGTGAGAGGAGGGAAATGAAAATAAAACGTACATTGTAATACCCCTAGTTTTCTAGCTAATGACTATGCTGAATGCGGTTACTCCAGGGAGTCTTTCTAACCTTTACTCCTCGCTAAATAATAGCTCTAACACTAGCTAGTTCCAACTCTGTAATCTAAATATAATTGGAGGGGGAGCACCACTTCCTTAGCAGGGAATATGGGTCTTTATAGCTAGTATCTTCAAATTAAACCCTGCATATCTGATCAGCATCGCCTCAAATGCTCATGAGGCTGTGATAGTATCTGTGGGATCTTGTCACTTCAGTCTGTCTATGAAGAGACACAGGCATTTTACGTTTGCCTGCACTATTATGCATCTCACTGAGCAGGATTATAGGTGCAGCTGGTACTAAGAAATGCATCCTGCTACCATTTTTTTGTGTGTGTTTGGCTCTAGCATTGCATCTTCATTAAAGAGTTTATCTACCTGCTATGTGTATTCAGATGTATGCAATCACTATTAGTTGTTAATGAAAAAGCAGTTTTTTTCCAATTACTTCCAGATAAAAGCATTGACAAACATTGATTATTATTGATATTGAAATTTATCGGAATACAACAGCCTGACATTTCAGCATCCAAAGTAAAAGTCATACAAAAGAGTCATACTGCCACGGCATGTAAAGCTTTTGGTGGATCGTTGGCACCATAGATAAAGGTGATGGGTGAATACCAGTCAGTAAATGCACGCTGATGCTAAGTATGGCTCCTACAGATGAAAAGGCCTTCTAAATCATAACAGTGAGGCTGCTGCTGCCATTTCATGAAAAGCTCCTCTGTTGTTTGCTGTGATAAAAACAAACACATGCAAAAAAAAAAACACAGATTGTATGCAGACATAGGGCAACACACAAGGTGTTACTTTTGACACATTTATAACAGGGTATATAAAGAAAGGAATTGGATGTTTAGTATTGAGGCAGCTGTTAATTACTGCTTACACGTCGTCTGTGTGTATTTTCACAAACTACATCCATCTCTCATTTTAACGATGCAAATGGATATGCAGCCTGTCAAAACAAGCCACAACAAGGCTATGGAATCAGCTTTACTCAGCTCATCATGTACCTAACCACCTAGGCTACAATTTCCCTCAACCAGTTCTCTCCTCAGTCCAGAATCAATGGCTGTCTTGACTTTACACTCCTGTTAGCATTGACATTTGTTGGCCCTTACTTGCTTTGCCATTTCCTCTGGGGAGCTCACTAACACAGGAGACAGAAGGAATGAGGGAAGCAGAAGAAGAAGAGAGGGATAGCCAAGTAGGACGGAAGATGAGGCTATTCACTTTAAATTAATAAACCATTTTATTCTTACCTGGTTTCGTGGAAGTCAGAACGGTGCAGGAAAGACATGTAGAGAGGAGAGAAGAAAGTTTATGTTAGGAAAACTTTTAAGTACAGAAAAACACATTAAAACATATCTACATATGTCATCCAAATGCATCCAGCTGAATTCGGTTATAGCTTTAGTTATAAATATAGGTATGACTCAGTTTTGTTAGATTCCTTTTCTCTGCTGAAAGTTGCATTGGCAGCTGAACATTGGCAACATCAATACTGCAAGAGATCAAGCCCTGTGTTTAAATCTCTCTCTCTCACACACACACACACACACACACAGACATAGACACACACACACAGATACCGGGAATGGTCTCACACCTTTCAAATATTCTTCAACAGATAACACTCCACAGAGGCTCTCCTCCAACAAAATATCTCCATGTCCCTTGGCACAAACAGCCATGCACCAAAACAGCATAAAGAGTACTGGTGTGAATAATTTATAATCTGTGATTGTAAAACTCCAGCATAGTGTCTGTATTGTTACTTTCTATCATGACAGATTTTTGGGTTGCCCCATTAGCTGGCAGTGGACAGATTGTGATTTACATTGTGCAGCCATGCAGCACTATTCTCAAGCCTGGACAGAGGGCTAATGGAGGCACACACGCAGCTTTTATTAGCTGTGAAATCCAATGGCATCAAATATTAAACACTTCATTATGGAGCACTGCTTGTCTTGTTCCACAGAACAGCCACTTAAACCTACAACAGCCAGGAGAAAATAAAGAGAAAAGGAATATGCGATGACAGCAGTAATTACTGGAAATCTATTTCATAAGGTGTGTTTGTCATGGGAAATTGCAGCGTGTGTGTGTGTGAGCTTGTGTATGTATATGTACTATATGTGTGTTTGTGTGCACGT
Organism: Miichthys miiuy; assembly: GCA_036365135.1. Lineage (NCBI taxonomy): Eukaryota > Metazoa > Chordata > Actinopteri > Sciaenidae > Miichthys > Miichthys miiuy. The sequence goes on along the minus strand of CM071606.1, from coordinate 10,788,285 downwards.
GCTCATGCCAATTTGTGTGCTTGTACACATCATCGTGTCAACCTGCAACAAGGATAATGTTGTTTGTTAATAATTAATCCTTATATATCAAAACAACAATAGTTTTCTCAATGGACAGAGTGGAGAGTGTGTTTAATAAAATGAAATGTTCCCATTACATCTGACATTATAGCCTGTTGAAGCCTGACTTAGCAGCGTGTGCCAAACACAGTGCAGTGTTGGTGAGCGGTGACCAAACAAAGAGAGGACAGAGAGAGCAAGATTGGAGAAGGCAAAGAGAAAGAAAGAAAAGGAAAAGAGTGGACAGACAGAATGGATGATACAGGGGATCGGAGAAGAACCAGACGAGCAGTCGTCAGGTCACATGATTGACAGCTTCACCAATGACCTCTGAATGATTTATCCGTGGACATGCTTCTGTCTATCAGAGCATCGGAGGCCATTTATATCAGGGTAAGCGGTGAGTGGGGACAGATCGGAGCCTTGCCTCATCTGTCATGACTTAAAAGTTGAACCTCAGGAAGGCAGGACAAAAGTGTTCCCTACCAAAGCCTTCCTGTCCTCTAGTTTGCAGACCTTCCTCCAAAAAACAGTTACTCAGATTTAAAGGTGTCCCGTTATTTTCTTAGTTTTTCAAGAAATGATCAAACCGTAGGACCTGCAGCGTAGGACCTTAATCAATTGTAATCTGGACCACCTTGACCATTGTATCACAGCCTGAGGAGGTGTATTTGACTTTAAAAAGCACAGGCGCCCACTCTGACTCCCAAGTGTGATTGATATTCATAGAGGTTTCTTTGTAGCAGCTCTTATTTGTCTGCTACAGCAGGGGTTAAAGCCTGCTATTGAAAAAAGGCTACAAAGAAGCACAAAGAGTTTTAACTTTGCTCGCACTGAGAGGGAGCTGGTGTGCAATTACCGTCGTTGTTTTATTCATTAATGTACTTTATTTTATTGAAAATTATTTTACTTCAGTAAACGCTTTGGCCTTCAGGCCCAGCAAACTGCGGCAAGCTGTGCCAAGATTGAGATCACAACCCCAGCAGTTCCGGAGCAGATCGTTGAAAGCCCGCTTTTCTGTAAATGTGCAAAAGAAGAAAAGCGAGAAACATAGCACAGAGCGATTGTTGTGCCGACATCTGTTAATGCCGGTCTTAGCTTTGAAAGAGAACACACTAACAGTTATGCTCATACATTTTCATCAACCAAATTCAGTGCTAACGGACCATTAAAACAGTAATAGGATAACAGCAATTAAGCCCTGGGCCATGGGGGAGATGGAACCACTAGAGATAAAAGTGATGCGAGGAGAGAGAGGTACATTTGAGGGGGAAAAAAAGAAAGAACGAGAGACAAATAAATGGACAAAAAACAGAGTAATAACAAAGTCTAAATCAGAATGTTATGTTGTCCTTAGGAGCCTGAGTTTTAACCCATCCCGCAGTGAAGGTGGAAATGAATGACAGGGATAAGCAGAAGGAGAAAGTGTTTAGGATTCAATTAGCCTTGCCTCTCCTCGTTAGACCGGGCCAGGGCTGACAGCAGGAGGGGAATGCAGGGAGGCCGACGAGGACATACATCCTCTCTTCACTGTGGCAGGTAACATGTCAGCTACTCGCAGAATTATCAGGTGGGAAACTGTAGACAACATCTACAGAGGCTTGTTTACAACCCACTGATTAAATTACTCTCTGACAAAATGAATGCACCTTAATATAAGTGCTAACAGATCTGAAACATACAGTATCATATCAACCAGAGCAGTCACACAGAAGTTATCTCAACAACTTCCTCTCAAGTCATGGCACCGAATCGTAGCATCAAACCAGAAAGTCAAAAGTTGTTTTTTCTCCAACAGAATTTTAAGGCTATTCCTTGGATTAGAAATATGTGATAATTCCCATGATGCTCTACTAGGTGGTGAGGGAAGTACCATGAAGGACTCTCCTGTGGATGGAACTTTAGCACAGATCCTGCATCCACCAACTTCTGGACCTCTGCATTATAGATAGCTCCCTCAGACAGGTCTCGGGTTATAACAGGTCTCAGGGATAACAACCTTTTTTGGCCTCACATTGGGGCACATCCTTTCTTTGGAGCAAGGGTACTGCATAGCGCTGTGCTCCATTCACCTCAACACAAACAGTGTTGGTCTCCAGCATGTGAATGGCTGCTGAGGTGAAACTTTTATCATCTGAGTTTATGAGGTAAAAACACCTTAATCTTTGATGCCACAAGTTGGCTACTGTGTATGTGACCATTTTGCAGTTAATGGTACCATGAACTATGGACAATAAGACCTGACCTGCAGAGGTAGTGGATTATGACGGTGTACCTCAATGAATAATTTGGACAGAGCCAATAATGAAGTCATAAACAGGATCTATCTCCTGCCCTCTGATCAGTTAGGAGCAAGCATAGATGTGAACCATTGATTTTCTCCATGGCCCTGGATGTTCTGTGGATCTTGTCTCCAGACTGCCAACTATGTGCATCAATACAGACGTGCCTTGCTTAGCCAATGACACCCTTCAAAAGACGTAAGGGGGAGGAGGGAGCCTGTTTGTGTCCAGGGGTCATCTTATACGTTACTTGCCCTGGTTTGCAGTCAATGAGAAACTGTGTCTTCAAACTGATAAGAACAAACGTGCGCCCATGTGTTTTTGAGAAACGTGAGAAACACTGACAGAGATAACATGTCCTAAAGCCAGTGGGAGACTTAATAGAGAACATTTTTATCTGTAGAACCAGCAATCAAGATGTTGTCCTCACGTACTTAGGAAGATAAACAAAAACACTTTTTAATAGATGCAGATGAACTTTAAATAACTGCAATTCAAAATAGTGGCCAGATTCTCAAGACCTACTTCAGATCTCATCCCATGACCAAAAATGTAATTGACTTTATAATCCATAGTCTCTCTATATAAATGTGTTGTCACCGATGATTTGTAGTTCTCTTAGGTCCCATATTGTAGAAACTTTTATATTAAAGCAGAACAAGGTTCTATAAAAATACCATACAATACTGAAAAAGTATCAAAATATTCAGAAACGGTGCTTTTAAACGAGATGTCAGGACTTCCGTGAGGTTGTGATGTCACAACTATAAAGCCACTGCTCTCAGCCATACATCGCGTACGCTACCTGTGGTTGGCCTTGCCCTGCGTCTCAGAAAACCCAAACAGAAGAGAAGTTCATTACTCTTATTAAAGTTTTGTACAGTGTTAATTGTAAACATAATTTTAATCTGAAACTCGAACTCTTTATTAGAGTTATACAGCACATGAGAATGTATCTACAGTAAATTAAGTTAAATATTACTGTTATTTAAAGGCGATCAAAAATATATCCATAAATGTGCATTTGAAACGTATGATTTATATTTTATATTACTGAGACTGGTCTGCATATTGCTATTTTCTTTGTCAATATTGTTTTATTATAATGTGTATAGCTGAATGCCGGTTGGTGTGTGTGTGTGGCTTTAGTGTCTCCAGCTGTGTCATTGAGAGACTGGACATCTTCCATTAGATCTCTAATAAAGCTCAACCAGGTAAGAGCGTGCTGCCTAATCAACCCTGTCACTACACACACCACCAACACTGTTTATGTTTTCAATTAGGCTTCTCACTCACCTAATGCTTCGTGCGTGCGTTTGTGTGTGTCTGAACCAATCACTTACAGGTTTGCGGTGCACGGTACTCAGCGGGTAATCATGGGACTGTCAGTGACATGCCATCACTGATGGGCATCCACTATTAATATTTATGATAGTCTGAATCAGCCCCACACTGAGCACTGTGACAGCAATCACCCCAGTTTTTTAATATCCCCATCCAGATCAATTCTGATTAGCATTTCAAGCGCTTGGTGGAGCCACACAGTCTACTGAACTTCTCCTTGTTCTCAGAGACAGAGAGAGCGAGGCAGAAGAGCAAAACACAGCTGACACCAAGTTAAATCTGAAATGAAATGTTTGCAATCCAACAACCAAAGTGGAGAGAAGCTGATGGATTCTTGAATAAAAAAAAAAAGGAGTCAGTGGTGGGATTTTAAATATAAATAAAGAACTCCACTAAACAATGAAGAATTATTCAGCCATAAAAACAGTCACACGGTGAGTCACAGGAGGTGCAGGAGACCCAGATGTAAAACCATGACAAAAGTACCTGGGTAGGAATTTGCATGTCTTTATTGTTGATATGGGATGTGACATTTGCTGGCATTAGAGGGAGGCTTTGGAGGCTCCTGTGAGCTCCATCTCTTCTCTACCACTGTGGTAGTGCCATTTTATAAACCTTTGTGTGGACTGAGCTTCTTTTGTGTTCTCCAAAAGACAAACCAATCTGCTTATCTCGAAATCCAGAGGGAGCGAAGGCGTTTGTTTCTGCAGATCGAAATAATACGCAGGAGAGGATAGTAACCTTCGGAACAGCTGAATGGGTGGGAGGAGGCGGATTGTGTGTCAGTGTGTGTGTGTCTGTGCGAGTCTCTGCATCTGTGTTATCGAGTGTGTCTATGTGTAAGAGAAAGCCTCTGCTGGCCTTGAGGCGCCCCCACAGATGTTTATTTGTAGTGACAGCAAGGTTTGTTCTCTCTGTGTTCCTATTTATCACACTGAGCTGATTGTATGGCTGTGGCCAGATCCCGCAGAGAGGACACAATCACCGCCACAACAGATATGCATGAGTAAGCAATACAGCTCTATGAATTTACAGACATAATCTATCAGCGTGGATCAGCAGAAAAGTGAATATAAGCAAATAGGTGCAGTAGACTATGTACTGAATATGGAACGTTAATTTGCCCTTTTTTTTTTTTTACAATGTTTTATTTATGAAGGATATGCAGTACTGAAAGGTTTGAGGTAGATCTTTAAAGATCATAGACTTCCTTGTTCTCCAAGTGTGGAAAAGTCATCTGAAAACAAATAAATGATAGACACTAGCCTGGCATTCTGGAAGAAAGGAATGGGGAAGAACAGGCAGGAAGGAGTGGGTAGCAGCGACTCCTTTGGGGAATAAAATGCTCTTTGCGGCTTTAGTGAAAATAATGACTCACCAAATGGAGCACTTTAAGGAAATTCACACTCAACTCTCTTGGCACTCTTCCTTTTCCATTCCCTCTCTTTTCTGCTTCCCTCTCGCTCCTCGCTTCGCTGTTACATTGTCTTTTTGCCTCCCATGAGGAATATCACAAGGCTTCCATAAAGCATACAGTGGCACTCTCATCACTTCCATTCTAGCGTCTCCTAGCACACACACACACACACACATGCATGCTCCTCCATATACTCACACATACAGGTAGGTGGCATACACCTGCAAATCCCCAGTGTGAATCTTGACCTTTTCACATAAGTCATGTTTCCCATAAATATCTTCTTTTGTGTGCTTGCTTTTCAAGGTGTCTATATGTGTGCTTGTCTCTGTCTATATCTTGTGTGTGTCTTTGTGTGTGTGTGTGTGTGTGTGTGTGTCTCCATATCCCTGCGTTTCACTGCAGAGTTGACCTTTCCATCCCTGCTTTGTCCCAGATTAGAACTGACACCGCCCTCTGCTACAGACCAAACTGATACACATACTGACACCAACACACACACAGACAAACACAGACACACACACACATAGAGGGTAAAAACACATGCATGCAAACACATTTAGACAGGTGAAAACTTTCATCTTCAAAATGTCATCTGTAAGGACCTCCTTTAAAGCTTGATTAAAAACGCTTTTTGACATTTTCAACACCTCCTAAAAGGAGGTTGGATAATTTTCTAAAATCACAGAAAAGTATGTAGTCATTCAAGTTCTTGCAACAAGATTTAAGAGTTAACAGCCAAACTAGTGGCTCCATGAGGCTTTACTTTGAGTTAAATGCTAATATCAGCATGCAAGTAAAAATCAGACGATCACCAAAGTCATTAGGATTCATCCACTGGGTACCATGCATATCTGTAAATATTAAAACCAAACATATCACCCTATAGGAAAGGTCAGGGCATCGCCAGTGATCCTCATCATCAGGGGACCATGAATGTCTTTCAAAATGGCGATCCATTCAATACTTGTTGAGATATTCCGGTCTCGCCAAAAGTGGTGGAGCAACCAACAGAGAGACAAACAGACCAACACCACTATTGCTAAAAACACGGAAATCACAAATGTGGAAATACAAAATTTTCAGTGAGCATAACAGTGTAAGGTATGCAGCCACTTTTGTTTCTGTTTGTCTACTGGTGCATAATGTAATGAAAAAACACAATCAAAGCTCAGAGAATACATGATAATAATAAAAGCTACACTTGGCTATGGCCCCTAAAGTTACTACAGAGTTACCTGAGTCAACTGGACTTCATCACCCATGAGAATGAGGATCTATGTGCCATTGGTGATAGACGTGGCCCCGTCTCAGTGAGAAAGAGACCAGAGAATAAAGCTTAGACTGAGCTGAGCAACACTCCATTTCACCGATCGCTGAACAGCCTCTCAGCCTCTGCCGCAGGGGGGAAATCTCACTTACCTGGCCTGAATGTGTGTTTCTGCCTCAGTGTGTACGTTCATGCAAGTCATCTATCTATCCCTATCCATCTCTGGCTGAGTGCGTGATATTGTTCTCTATCTTTTCATCCGTGTGCGTGAATCTACGCACATATGCACGTATGCGTGAGGGGTGAATTCGACGGGCTGTGCTTGTGCTCCTCTCCATGGCAACCGTTATCGGGTGACTAGCTGCTTGGACGATGGGTTTTCAGCCTGGTCATTTAACCCGAGCACTGACCCTCATCGCTCACTGCTCCGGTGAGGGGGACAGTCAAAACCTCTGGATCGCAGAGGGTTCATGGCACAACTCGGCCTGCGTGACCGTCACGTAGATGTGTGTGTGTGTGTTGGTTTTTGTTTTTTATGCACATGCATTTGGTAAAATGGTGCACAGACAGAGCAATGATGAAGAGGTAATTCAGAGAGAATTCTGCTTGCACAAACACACCTGTGCCCCTTTCATCTCAGACACATGAGCCGGTCATTTTACTACTGACCTTGTCTACACCCTTCAAAAAGGTCTGTGTTTTTCAGGCTCCGTTTGCATAAAGTTTCTATGGTGACAACACAAGGATGAAATATAAAAGTAGTTTAATACCCAGTATATTGTATACAGTGCTATGAAAATATATCCAGCATATCCATCAATTTTCTATGTTCAATTGTTTCTTTTATAGCCAAGTTGCTACAGGATTGTTGGTATTGATGTTGAAGAATTTAAAAAGGTTGTTTTTTTTAAAGGATTGTGGCCTCTTGGAGGTCAAACTATGATGTGGAGACAATGTTTCTAAATGATCTATAATGGCATTTTGGTAATGCAATTTATTGCTATTCTAACCTTTCTATGTGGAGTCTGAATGCTCCACGTGTCTGTGTGGGTTCTTCCCGGGTACTCCAGCTTCCTGACAGCTGTGCAGGTTAGTTGGTGACTCTAAATTGCCCGTAGGTGTGAATGTGAGCATGAATTGTTGTTTGCCTCTATGTGTCAGCCTTGTGATGAACTGGCAACCTTTCCAGGGTGTACCCCACATCTCGCTCAATGTCAACTTGGATAGGCTGCAGCCCGCCGTGACCTTGATAAGGGTAAGCGGTTATGGAAAATGGATGGATGGTTATCGGACAGGCCCATTTACTGGTTTAGACGTCTACATCCCAGCATGCATTGTGTAAAATGCAAGGAAACTCCATGGAAAGATTAACAGTCTATCAAAGATACAAACACGTTCACAGTAACAGTTAAATTTACTTTGCTTACGCTGAATCTCTTTCCTCTATAAAAGCAAGAAACTCATGCAGCCACAGGGGAAAGATAAAAGAAAACCTCACATAAAAAGACCAGGGCAGGACCACCTTGTTGTGAGGTGACATCATATTTGAATATCTGAATACTAGAGTCCCAAATGCTATCCTAAGCACACACAGGCTCAAACAAACATTGTGACACACAAATATTTCACACGTAGGCACAAAAAAAAAAAAAAAAATCGCAGATGGCATTGGTTTATCATAAAGCCATTCCCTTCAGAAAAGATAGAGCTACTGTATAGCCAGGGGAGGAAATGAATAGGAGCAGTGAATATGTATGAAAACGAGACAACAGCAAGGATCACAATAGATGGAGAGAGTGTTAGTAAAAGGATAGAGAAAGACCAGGGGACCTCGTAGTGTGAGAGAGTTAGCCTGAGGAGTTAACATTTCATGAAATCTTATTGTCACTATGTGAGCAGATGCTTGAATAAACTGGGCTTTAAATTGTGAATATCTTTAGAAAAATCCATATGGGGGGGAAATATTAAAACAGCTGCCTCTGGTGCAATGGGGACAGGAGACGGAGGGGATGAAAAAGTGACAAACAATTCATATCTGTCTTAAGAAGAGGTTAGGAACTGATACTGAATATATCCAAAAGGCCAGATGGTTCACTGAACAGTGATCTGAGAACAGTAGGGACTTAAGCTCACTCTTATTTTACCACTGCTGTGTGCAAGCTTTGCCTCTGTTTCTTATTTTGGAATCAAAAGCCTGACATCACTTCAACTTAAATCCCCCTGACAATACATTGAGTTCAGCTAATGACTATTTAGTATCACCGTGTCAGGACACCATGAAGACAGAAAGCAAAGATTACAACGAAAGGAAGCAAGAAAACGGTGTGACCGATGAGGATCTCTTATAAACATGCTTATTCATTCATTTGCAAGTGCCGGGAAAAACTTCCTTTGGGAAAGAGGGGTCAAACACATTAGCTCCCTGCATTGAGCGAGTGCAGTGCTTTCAGAGAACTGCTAGTGCTAGTCTGTCAGGGATGCGTCACCTCTGCCTCCTCCCCAGTGTCTCATAGGACAAAGTAACAAAACTCCAGGGAGCATGCTGTGAAAAAATGCGAACTGGCCTCTCACATAACTTCACCTTTATTAAAAGATTAACTTATAAAAATAACACATACTGTAAGAGGTAAACAAAGGAGGAAATAATAATAAAAGCTTGTAAAATACAATAGTGTATTCCACAGGGAGGTAAAAGTGTTTTTTAATTAGCGCTGTGTAATCACATGTGCACTTGGCACATTTAGAGTTAATAAACTTTTCATATTACTTTTATGTTTCATGCATTTTTAAGAAATCCCTATAGCCCTATATCAAAGGCCTGGAGGTCTTACTAATCAGAGCCCAGCTTTTTATGAACACATCAATATTAATACAAAAACAGAAGTGTGGATTAACACAACTTTAATGCCTGCTGATACAAGTGATTTTGTGGCCTGGCATAATTAATGTAAAGGACTGCAGTTTATATTGCATGTTAACATTCCCCTTGGGAGTGTGTATAAGTCACAGAGTCAATGTCCCGGGGCTAGTAACATGGTGTAATTAAGTCTAAACATTTGGACAGACACACACACGTCAAATCAAACTTTAGATTAAATTTTGATGTTAATTTTGATCTTAACTAGATGCAAGAGTCTCCTCTTGCATTTACAAATGGCAAATAACTCAAATTGGCATACACATGAGGGTTACAAGCTTCAAAATAATCTCAAACACAGACAGAACTGAATGTTACCAGAGAAACTGAAGCTGAACTACTCGCTGTCCAACCACAAGAAGCACTTTGTGATGTGATTTTGTTACGCATGAGAAGCACCTGAGATTAAGTGACACTCAACCTATAAAACACAAACCTCAATCTGATCTAGTGTTACTAGTCAGTAGACTTTGAGTCAAGATAATGCTGAGAGATAATGTAGAATGATGTGATTAATTCAAAGTTTTGTTTTTGTGCAATCTATCTTGAGTCAACATCTCCACATATCTATCCATCTCAGTTTGTGTTTGTTAACGAGGCACTCTCTGGTTTCAAAAGCCACAGGAGTCACCTGTACAGTGTGTGGATTCTACTTTGTTCAGCCTGTCCCTGCAGATTAGCTACTGCTAGCTAGGCAGCTGTCTGGATATATGAGACCTCAAAATCAGCAGATGAATTAGTTGACTTACTGACATGGGACAACCATATATAACCTGTATTTGTTTTGAATATGCATATGACAAGTGGCATCATACCAATTTAATTCAATTCAATATGTTTCAAGGATAAAACAAGAGATGCTACTTTTGCTAAAAAGAAAATTTAACAAGAGGCGAAGAGGCTCCTTCATAAAAAAGCAGATTATGGAGTTATAACCGACCAGTACGCTGTGTGTAGAGTTTGTGTGATTATACTGTAGAAGCCTGGAGCAGTTTTCAGGTGATTTTATCAAGGTAAACACAGTAAACAGCTGCACATAAAAGTACTGCACTCTGGCGCGGCACTTTTCAGACGCTGCAGATTTATCAACATATCAGTCCTCCTGTGTTCAAATGCTATAGAGATTTCATGTACTGAAGAAGGAGCTTTTCATACAGTATAAAGCAGCTGTTGATAACTGATTCTGTAAGAACCACCTACATTCATTCATACATCAATGAAGATTGATTTACTGACTCCAACCACATTAAATATCATGGTGTGTCCTATGCATTATGTTTGAAAATACAGTTAGAGTATTACCATGTCGACAGGTTCCTTTTATCTGTGGTTTATTTTCTATGTTCTTTAAATTAATTTGCATTCTGGATAGAGCCTTTTATTATGTGAATGTATGTCTCTCTTTCTGTTTGTTTATTTTGCTTTTGCTAAGATTTAGGTCTTTTTTAAAAACAGTGACGGCAAGCTAATGTAGAAATGAATGAGTGTCATTTTCAATAAACATAACACAAATAACTAATATGAAAATCACAAAAAAAAAAAAATACAAGTTTTGTCATAAGGTTGTTGAAAATGCATATATGTTAAATTGCAAAAAATTGTACCATTATTATCCATTCGTACTGGAGAAGAACCCCATATGCTGGGCTATAATTGTGCACCAGCATGTTGGCTTGCATTATGCCACTTATTATGACAGCCTTGGTGGTGGTGCATGTCTTTTATTATTCTTGCTAAAAAGTCTTGCAAATGACATCCTAAAAATATTATGTGTGAATCATGCTTTAGTCTTCCTGTATTTCTGACTTAAATCCCGAATCGTGCCTAACCCTGAAAAAAAAACTGAGATGTTTCTGTTTTTTTTTTCTTTGTTTTTGTTTTTTTGCCACAGCCCTAAGCCAAAGTGTCACTGAACACTCCCAGGGTAAATTAATAATTCTTACAATTCTTCTTACTTTCCCCACACCCCCTATTGCACTGCCAGTCAAACCTGCCCACAGCCAGCCAGGCACTTGAATCAAGAGGAATCATTGCGTGAAATGCACACTCCAGTGCCATGCCTCAGCACTGAGGCCCACAGCAGAAAAGTGTGTCACTGGTGAAAACCTTTTCTTTACCATGGCCAAGCGAGAAGAGGTCCCCTGAGTAAATATAGATCCCATTTATTCCTGTACATCTTATTCAAATGTGTCATTATGCCCAATGGGAAACTGTAGCAGTACTGTCTGCTGCTGGTGGGAAGTACATAAATTCACAGACTAGATCGGATATTGCTTTTCAGAATGGCTCTCTGGAGTGGTGTGGAGGATTGATTAAAATTGCACTGTTGTTTCTTCTTCTTTGTTTTTAGTTAAATGTGCGTCTGTGTGTCAAGTGTGACGATGTGAGTGCATTTGTGTGTGTGTGTGGACAAGGGTTGAGGTGTGTGGACAAGAAGGAGGCACACACCAATAGACAAATTCAGAATAATTAATATTTTCATCACAGCCTCGGTGAGCTCCTTAAAAACCTCACAGCTTCAGATTAGGTCACGGTGCTAAACTTCATGTCACTTCCCATTTCCTGTGTAACAGGTCTGCGGGCAAAGTTATCACAAGGCCTCTAGAGCTCAAATGGACTCGTATAATCAGCTGGCGAAAATGATTTTGGAAATTGCCTTTTATTATTAGAAACACTCCATTACATCCTGGTATAAATACATTAACTGCACTGTATCAAAGGTGCTAATGTTTCCCCATCCTCCTCCTCCTCCTCCTCCTCCTCCTCTGGTTGGTGTCCTCCCGCCCTCGCTCCAAACCGCTCCCTCCTTCTCGCCAGACTCCCCAAAAAAATAGCGTGCGTGCAAAATTTATTGGATGGGTTGGTGGCTAAATGAAAAGGTATGAAATTAAACAAATTAATTCTGCTCTTTGACTGGCTCACAGCCTCTGTGCCTGTCACTGCTGCTTAGTGTGATGCTAGGGGATGAGGATGAGAGAGGCCTGTGGTGGAGAAGCCAAGGCTGGACGTCAACTGTCAAGCTTGGACACGACACTCAGTAGGCCTAAGGGATACCAGCAGTGTAACGACACTTGAAAAAGGGAAATAGATAAGGAAGGAGAAAAGCTAGAAAGAAAATCGTAAAGATGAGAGACAGAGGGCTGAAGACAAAGAGAGGGACAAAGGAAAAAGAAAAAGCATGGCTCGAGGTGACTGAAAAACACGAGGGAGAAGGAATGGTGGGGATGGCAGTGGTAGTAGGGGGGCACCTTTTATAGTGTTGAAGCACTTGAAATTTATTGCAAATAACTGCTCCTGATGCTCTGCCGTTTCAATTTCACACAACACAATTCCACAGCTCTGGAGCAAATGTGTCCCTGTCAGCATCACTTAGTGCTTCCGCTGCTCTCTGCCTCACACCTCTGCCCCTCCCTTCGCCTTCTCTTCCTTCTCCTTCACCTCCACTCCTTGATCTCCCTCATTCTCTCTCTCTTTTTTCCCCAACCCCTCTCACCTTATCCCTCCTATCTCCTTTTAATGTTCTTTTTAAATGGTTAGGCCACTGCAGACAGACAGCGATAAAGAGAGGTGGGAAATGGACAGTGAATGGGCAAAGAGAAAGACAATGGACAATAGAAAAATGGCACAAAAAAAAAAGACATATGAGGAGACAGGAAGATGGTAGAGACGTAGAGAGAGGGGGAGGATAATGGATGTGCAAAAAAACTTTACTTAAAAGAAACTATTTTGTTACCAATTTTATTGTCAGAAGTGATAAAGAAAAGAGACCAAAATGGAAGGAGTGGTGGTGGTGGGGGTACTTCTTGATTGTGCCAGCCAATATTCAAATCAGCGTAGCACAAATGAGATGTGCAGTAACCAGAGGAAGCCTATTAAAGCTTTGGTAATAAAAGACACTGTTCATTAGTGGGCTGATACCAAACTGTCCTTTTTCAAGGTTCTGACACCAGATAGTCCCCTTCCTACACCCTCACCACAGTGGGTGAGGCAGGTTGGAGGGATGGAGAGATAAAGGGATAGGGTAAGAAGAATATTATTCATTTGGGCCATGTTGTGAATAATTTATCCCTAGGATGAGGAAAAGCTCTGGATCCATAATGAGGCAGGGGCCAGTGTTTAGAAGACTTTCATCTTCCACAGTCTAAAGACCCCTTATCCTGGCATTAAAATTATGAAATAAAAGCTTTGGTGTAACTTTAATTGTCTATATACTGTATCTCCATATGTGCATGCACACACATTGATAGAGACTCCACAGCACGACTACTGTAAGCATGAAGAAGGATGACAATCAGCAGTGTTACACGTGGTACACCACAGCTGGATTAGCACTGTATGCTTCAACAGCAGCATCATGAGCGCTGACAGCAGCATCTGAGTGGCAGGAAGAATCAGTCAGGGAATCAGCCTGAGAGACGAGTACTGAGGCAGAGAGAGAAGCAGCAAAGACAAGGAAGAGTGGAGAAGAGAGAACGAGCAAAAGAGAGAGCTCCTCTCAGTCTGCAGTGGTTTGATAAGAGTTATTATTTCATTATCTCTCCCTGGGCCTAGTCCTGAGCTGGCATACACATGCATACACATGCACACACATGCCGTATATACATATATATATATACACAGATGCACGTACACACACAGAGAAAAGATAGAGAGAGGGGGAGAAGCGGAGAAGAGAATACAGATTAAGGACATTTTAATGAGTGGGATAAGGAAAACAGGCCACAGAGCACTTATTACGAGTTAGCACTGAAACTGCAAGGGAAACAGTTGTTCCACCTTTTACTACTAGCCCATTTATTTGAGTGTGTTACATCAGTCACACACACATAGCCACTGCACAACATGTGTCTGCAGTCCTAGCAGGGAGGTAGATGCATCTGCCTGCATGGCATAAAAGTAGCATTTTCTGCTTGCCCAAGCAATCTCTCCTAAACTACTCAGAATTTGGTCCTGGGCCAAGGTTCAATTTTTGTGACGACATTTGTTTTATGTCCCTTTAACGTGGACACGGTGGACTGATGTCACAATCCTCGAATTCTGAACAACATGTGATATGATACAAAGCAATTTCACTATTTTTTAATCTTTGCAAAAGATGTTACAGCAGTTCATTACCCATCACAGTCAGCATTGTAAGCAAAATACATTTTTCACTTCTGTCATCAGCTTAGTCGACCAGTTCAGGAAGACCTGGATGCAATTCAAAGTGTGGTGGGCTGTTTGATGTTAGTAGCATATCCTCAGTTGGATGTTTGTCCCCATTAGAGATTTATTTGTCCCGCTGTCTGGCATAGAGCCAAGATGAAGCTGCAGGCTTCTTTTCTTAAAGCTCCAAACCACCGTCGCTCTCAAGCTTGGTATGCACACCATATACACTTCCATAAAAACATATTGCAATTTAAGTATCATACCCACATTTAAGCCCACAGTATAAAATTTAATCTTAAAGATGTTTTAGAATTCTGTAGTTGAAGTCCATAGTGTGCTGTGGAATATAAACATAACTGAATATAACCTTTGGATTTGTTTTGTTTTTTTGTTTTTAAATGTCAGGTGGGGTCAAAGAAGGGACATGTCAAGATCATGTCAGTCACCTGCAGATGACAGACCAGTGACAGGCAAGGACCACACTCCTGACATGTTCGGGGCATGGCAAAACAAAGCCGTGACAACAGATGTGGATTCACTGATGCATATTAGGATGCACTGACAGGTACACAGTGTAGTGCAACACAAGACATGCACGCTGAGTTGCACAAACAAACACACACAAGGCTGGCACTACCAACAGTGAAAATCTTAAATGCAAATGCCCGTAGCTCACTCTTTACTGGACAAGACTTGTCATACAGCTGACAAACACAACAAACATCTCCTGTTTCCCCCTCCATATGTATTCTTTCTCTCTAGTTCTCCACTACCTACACTGCCTTCTTCCACTTACAGCAAGACGCGAGTAGGAAGGAATCGAAGAAGCGCACATTTTCTGAAATGAGACCTGCTTTCCACTCAGCTTTCTTGGAAACTGTCAGTGACTGATGACGGTGCACAGCTGGATCAGCTGTCAGGGAGTTTGTATTTGCAGATAGCTGTGATGTACTGTAGAAACAGTGAAAGTGTAACGTTAGCACTATTATTTTGTTCAGTCGGGACCTCACCCCCTCCCTACAAGAAAAGAGGAAGAAGGAAGAAGAAGTTGACCGTGTGAAAACTATTGTCATGGATCTGGTCACTCACTACAGCTTTAAGAATGATTTTAAGTAGCTGATGAATCAGAAGACAAATTACATGCAAAGAAATGCCGCTGCTTATCGAGCTCTACTTGCTACATGTTGCAGCCCGCATTAAATTCAAAGCGCTAATGCTCGCCTACAAAGTTGTCTCCGGTACTGCACCTACCTACCTGTTACCTCGCGACCGCTGCGCTCCTCCAATGAGCGACACCTGGCTCTGCCACCTGTTCCCTCAAGGCAATCCGAACCTTTTTCGTTTGTTGTTCCCCGTTGGTGGAACGCACTACCAGTTCCTACCAGAGCAGGGACGTCCCTCTCTACCTTTAAAAATCTCCTGAAGACCCAGCTATTCAGAAATTACCTTCATTCCTAGCACTACCTACAACTAGACATGAGGAAGCTACCCCTTTAAGAATTGTCATAGCACTTATTGTTGCACTAAAGCTTTCTTATCACACTGTACCTTGATGTTCCCTTCTCTGTAAGTCGCTTTGGATAAAAGCGTCTGCTAAATGACTAAATGTAAATGTAATTTAAAGGTAGAAATGGAGATATAGTAGTTGGTTCAGTAAAGTTGACACTGTTGGCCCTATTTGGTTAATCCCATTCAATCAGTTGCTGTAAGGAGCCAACAAGGGCAGATATGTACAGATGGAGAGACTGTCCACCTCCATATATAATGCTCTTGTATTTTACTGCTCAAGTCTCCTCTGGAAAGCTTCCTCGCTTCTTGCTCCTTGGAGGAATTAATATTGGCATATCCTTAATGTTTCGTGGACCTGATTAATTTCTGACTCACACAAAGATAGCAGATATAAAGCAATCACAGATGATCTGCTGTCAGCTAAATAAGCTCACTTCCTTCTTAAGTGGTGACCATACATTAATAGAGTGGAACAGGGGTAAAGAAGCACGTGGGCAGGGTGGAGGCTGAACTCTTCACTAAACTAAACTGCGCGTAAAAGACAAGGTGGATGCGTGGTCATACCACACACCGGGCTGGACTTGAGTGCAAAAAGTATGCCGGCACTTATGAAGACAGGCGTGTTTAAATAACAGGAAAAGAGCACAGTTGAGAGCAGCCTGTGCAAGTGATGCAGTAATAGCTTTGACATTTTTGCAACGCGGTTTTTATGTAGCACTACAAAGTGCCAGGTACAAAGAGGTGAGAAGCTGAGAAGAGAGAGGAGGAAACTTTAAATGTTCCCCTTGTATAAAAAGTGCAGTGTAATTATAATGAAAATCTTCAAAAGATGAGGAGTAAAAAAAAAATAGTTTTTGCTCTTTTTAATTCAGCATGCACTTTACAGTCCTTTCTCTCTAGTGACCCACCTCTCTCTCTGTGTCCCAGGGGTAGGTGGAGCTCGGGGGAGAAAGGAGGGGTGTGGGGTGTTGGTGGTGCTTGGCAGGAACCATGCAGCCATGCTCAGCCCTTCATACTTCATTAGTGTCTCCTGTTTACTCCTTACCACTTTTTTTCCTCCGTCCCCTCCCATTCCACAGCCATCCCGACCTCATTTATCGCCACAGTCTTGCGGGGAATTAGCTCTCCCCAAGGGATGTCCAACAAAGGAAAAGTGTGAATGTGTGTGCTTACAGCAAGCACCTAAACGATAAAGCAGTGCTGCAGAGTGTTGAAGCCCATACATTTGGTGCTCCAAAGCCCCCCCTTGATCATGCCTTATGTCCTGTATCTCGCTCTGGCTCAGAGGTATGAAAGGCACGATGCCAGCAACTCCTCACTTAACCACTCCAGCCAAGCACTCCTCCTCACAGTGATGCTGAAGCCATTGTTCCCAAACTTTGTGTTTGACCTGCTGTGCAGAATAAAGCCAAATATTTTAAACCATGTACACACACTAAAGCCCAACCTACTACCGAGCCTTTTACTCCTAAATATCGGCCACAGAAATCCAGTATCGGTCAGGCTCGAACACACAAATGAACACAGACATGTACACATCGAAATAGGAACATGAGCATATATGTGCAAATGCACCTGCAAAATTTCTCTTCCAGTGTTGATTCTCCTGCTACTGCCCTGATAAAAAGCAGCAGGTGTGCACACATTCACACCTATATATAAACCAGGGAAAAAATGAATAAGTGGTTTATGTATTGCAGACCAGCCTCTGTGACCCTTTTAGCACTCTTCAGCTCCCTCTTTCACTTGCAGTACCTTAGTTTTTCATTCTTTCTATCCAACAACCTCATTGCTCACTCCAGTTTCATGGAAAGCTTTTGACTAACCATCCTCTGTGTGTGTGTGTGTGTGTGTGTGTGTGTGTGTGTGTGTGTGTGTGTGTGTGTGTGTGTGTGTGTGTGTGTCAAAAACACAGCTAGATTAGTGGCACTCAGAGAATGAGAAAGAGTACCACAGCTGATACAGTGGCAGATGGTTTTGGGGTCACTACATTACCTAGGTAATGGAAATGCATGGCAAAAATTTAAGAGAATGGAATACAAATAAATCAGGCAAAGGTTGAAGAAATTCTGTCTTTTAATACAGAAAAATAAACTACATTTTCTTCATAAATTGCAGGTAGCCTTGACCTGCTGATATTTCTATTGCTCACTTAATTTTCTGGATAAAGGTTTTTTTTTTTAGTAAATCTAAAAGGAAATACATTTCCACAAGGAGCATAATGTATCTATGTATGTGTGGAAATCACATTTACACCAGCAAATTGGGTAGAAATTCACCTGCTATCTCACACTGATTGGATCCAATGTAACGGTTTTCTTGACCTAACTGAGCTTGAAAAGGCTGATAATTGAATCAATTCACCTACCGTTCTCTCGACACAGGAGACAAAGGGAAGCATTTTCTCACAAAGACCGATAATGCATGGCGTTCCCACAGTTGAAGCATTTGTTTCAGACATGTCACAAGATCTTCTATCTAAGTCCTAAACATAGCTAAAGCCACATCTCATGGTACTGAAATGTGAAAACTTTCAGTGGTTTATACCCACAACTTTCCCAGAACTTCTAACCACAGAAAGAGGCAAAAGAGTAACATTTAAAGAGCAGAAAATAATCCCACCACTTGTCCCTGTGCGGGAGAAAGTGGTCATGTTGGCCTCTCGATCACATCCACATGGCGCAAAACATTTCCCATGACCCCTCCAGGAATACTAAACACCCACAAAGTAATTACAATGGGGTGAAAGGCATGGTCAAAAAAACAAATGTTTTCTTGCCATGTTAGCTGACTGTCACCAGGGATCCATTAGGCTGGCTGGGTCTATGAAACAGTAAGAATTTATTCAATACATCAGGTTGCTTTTAACAGCTAGTACCTACACCGTGGGACCCAAGCCAAGGCCTTGTCACTGAGATAGATCTGTGATTACTGTATAAAGCAGACCAAGGAGGCTTTGCCCACGAGAAACAAAAGCAGACACAGAGGGAAGATCAAGGATCAAAGCAATAATGGAGAGGGGAGAGAGCTGAGAGGGAGGGACAAACACGAAGCCGAACAGATTGAAAGTGTCAGCGCCCCACTTTACAGCAGATGGGGATTTCACGATGCACAGCTCTCCCCTCGTTCTCTATTTACTATTCTCCCACTTAGGCTTAGCGAGAAGCAACTCTTTAGTGAGACTGTCATGGCTCTTGTCTAAATACATTCATATTCTGCTGCACAAACAAGTGCAGCACAATCCAGTGCGGTGATATGAATTCGTCAGCAGCAATATATGGTTACTTGCGTGAGAATAAATAACAGCAAACACACGGGCGCAAAATATTCTCTTCAGGCAAAAGACACTAGAGGCATTACAGTGTAATTGGCTTGAGACGCACACACAAACACACATCCTGCTGTCTCCATCCTCAAGGACTGCTGTGGGTTCAGCACTAGAGCACCCAGCTTGGTAATGAGGGAGAAAACTAATATTTGGAGTGCATTAATATTCTTGATCTGAGGTGGCGCTGAGGCTAAGCACACCAGCCAACGCTTGTTTGTGAAATATGGTGGTGTTTGTGTATTGGAGGCGCAGTGGCGGCCAGGCGGAGAGCATCACTCAGCCATACGCTGGGCAGCTGAACCCTGTAGATCCGCTCGTACACACTCAGAGGCAATCCATCCTCAACCCTCCATTACTCGTACTGTATGTGCGCAGATGCATGTAGCGCCGCACAGGCAGGCACAACCAGATGCTCAGTGACAGCGTAGGAAAAGGAAATTGAACCAATTTACATGTTTGCTTCTTCTCTCTTTCTTTTTGACAATGATGAATTGAACACTCACTGTCAAACTATATAACCATTATAGGCTTTCTTCAAGAACGTTAAATAACTTACTTTTATTTGTAAGAAAAAATCCATAAACTGGCATTTCTCGCTGACATTTAGAAAAAGCGGAAAAATATGGAAAGATTTCTGGTACAAAAATCTGCCTGAAAATGAGACCATATTTCATTACTTCTTTCAGATAAATATCTGCGGTGAAAACATTTAGTAGATGCACAAATTATTGAACTCTGAAGAACTCAAATCTGCAGCATCATCAAGTGTTTTTTTTTTTTTTTACCTTCACTTTATTTTATCTGAAAGCATGCCTTGTGCCATCCTCGCCATGAAAGGAGCTTTTTTTTTTTTTTCCCTCCAGTGAGAAATGTCATCTTGCAACAGGGGATGGAACAACCAAGTGAGTGAAAATGATTTTAAAAAGTAATAAATAATACAGAAAATAATAAAAAAAAAAATGTTTAAAACACCTGTCAAACTCCACTGCAGCACCAGATGTCAAAGCCTGTGTCAAGTCAGATTAAATGTGTGTTCTGAGTTTGTCAGACCAAAGAATTGGTCCCAGCCAAATTCGAATGATTAAAAATATCGACAAGTTCATGAAATTAGGTGTCAAACTGTAAAAATGAGCAGTATTCTCAGCTCCAGGACTGTAGGGGCGTGACCGCTGAATGTGCTATCATTCATCGTCTCTTCACGTGTTTTCAGCAAATATTTTCCAACATGTATTTTGAGAGAAATCTCAGAATTGCCTTTACACAGACTTTAAACTACAAGTCGAATTTTAGCATACAACAAATCAAACATGTATGCATTGCTATTTTACCATAGTGCTCGCTTGTTAGTATACGTGACTATGACTCATGGTTACTACTCATATACCTTCCCAACACAATAAATCACCGGAGTTATCTTAGAAACAGAATCACAATAACATATGAGACCTTGCATTTCATGGCTCGTTTGTATGTTTTTTTTAAAACAACAGAGAGGATTTATAAGCTCTCAAGTGCAGCAGTTTCCCTGCTGTGACAGCCAACATGGCATCAGAGGTGCTGATAGTCTGTAGGGAATTTGGCCTGAGGTCACTTGAAAGAATCCACAAGGATACATGGGGTGTCACTTCTATTTATTCCTGGCCCTAACAGTCTGCTTTACAGTGTTATGGTGAAGCTGCTGAGTAGAGAGCAGGAAGGAAAAAGAAAGGGAGGGATAGTGTATTTGAAATGTTGAGCCACAGCTATTACACCTTTGCCGGGAGAGCAAATGTGCGTGATTCAATTGTGACACAATATCTAATGATGCAACACAATTTCTAATGATGCCCTCTCGTTTAGCGGGAGCCTGCGGATGACCTGCTCATCCCATTGTCTCCTTGTCTCAATCACTGGTGTGTCACTAAAGCCAGTGCCAGGTCACGCACACACACATTTGTCTTGTGCCCGTGCCAAAGCAAAGGTGACAGAGATGACACCATAACAAGGATGACTCACCCTTTCAAGCTGGGCATAAAAACATCAGCCATTTGCATTTGCCAGGTCTATGTTAATTTGTTTTGACTGGTGAAATAAAAATAAAAAAAAGTCCTGGAAAAAGCATACAGTAATTGCCTCCCTTTGTTTTGTTTTTTCTTTTTCTTTGTCCCTGCTGTAGGACATTCAGATCCTGGTGGACAGTGTGTGTCTCTATTAATAACTGTTATTTTAGCCCTCTTACCTCACTGGACTGCCTGATTAAAAATGAAATGAAAACTCTAATGAAGCTGATATCTCTCAAGTCACCAAAATTTCCCCAGCGTGCTAAGAGACCAAATGTGGCCCAGTCCCTAACCTCCTTTACCCCCCCCTCCCCACATACACACACACACACTCCCATGCCAGAGAGTCCAATACCTCACTATCTCAGCCTCCTGGCAACCGCAGGTTTTATACAGATTGTATCTCCGGCGTGGCAGTGTCAGGCTGCATCAAGGCCTGGTATAGGCATTAGCACATGTGGCTAACCAGTGAGGCTGCAGATTGAATTACGATTCTGCCTCATGTGGGCAGAATGAGCAGAAACACATGTGCCGCTGTCGCTCATTTAATGAGCACATTAAGCACATCAGCACACTCACCATAAAGCGTCTGCACAGACATCTGCATGTTGTCGGAATAAATAGAATCCTCTTACTGGGTGCGAGTGAAACCAGTACATCAATTCATTCTCTTTTTTTTCCCGCAAGAATTTGTGTTTAAGTTCAAGATCTGGAAAATAGCAGGAATAGATAGTTATTTTGGAGTGAAGTGATGAAATGTCCACTTTTGGATGTTAAAGCAACGTTCTTGCAGTAGGGAACTTTGTGCTCTAGGTATGATCTCCTGTGAGAAGTATGTAACACTTTACAGTCAGCAAGTCAGACACGACCAACTATTTAACTTATTTATTATATTTTAGGAAGAATTTTTTTTTTCCAGTTTTCCCTTTGGTGTCCTCTGGCTAATTTGCCTCAGCTTTGATTTGCAGAGT
This sequence comes from Miichthys miiuy, assembly GCA_036365135.1. Classification (NCBI taxonomy): domain Eukaryota; kingdom Metazoa; phylum Chordata; class Actinopteri; family Sciaenidae; genus Miichthys; species Miichthys miiuy. The sequence continues at coordinate 10,766,000 of CM071606.1, read as the reverse complement.
TTCTTGATGGACAGTAAGTAAACTGCTGTTAGCTAATACTAGCTTAGTTTGTTAGCCAGCAAACTGGCTAACAAACTAAGCTGGTTAGACTGCCTGTACTGTGAGCTCAGAGCAAAATGAGGTTTTCAGGCCTGAGGCAAGATGAGAAGAAGTTTTGAGTAAGAAGCCATGTGATAAGAGTGAATCCAGGACTGACTTTTAGTTGTTGGCGGTAACTTCTTTCTGTTGGACTAGTAAGTAATATTAGCTGGCTGCTCTGTCTTGTGTTGTTGTGCTTGCTTGATGTTTAGCTGTTAGCAAAGTTGTTAGTTGTTGTTAGTTTTTGATTTATCAGTAATGTAATAACAAATACACATGTGAAATTGTCACTCAATTTGAAATCACAAAAATACGAAAAATACCATGAGATGTTGCTTTAAAAGGCAAGACTAAAACACTATTTATCTCACTGACCTTTGCATAGCAGACTAAGATGGACTAACATATGAAGTAGGTGTATCAATATCCAACCACCAGAACAGGATTAGCAGTATTATCAATATTTAAACAAATGTATAATACTGCAAACTGAACTTCCTGTAAGGTCTAACATGGAAAAAGCAAAATGCTACACACCAACAACAGAGACAAATGGCAAAGAGACCAGTTAGCACAACAACATGTTAGCTAACAAGCTTCAGTTGGCCCAAATCAATAGTTATTCCCTCCCTCCAACTGACTGGAGACAAAAATGAGAAAGAGAGCAAGAGAAGGAGTGTGTGTGAGTGAAAGAGAGATGCTGAGTAACAAGGCAATCAATTTCAGTTGTAAAAAAATAACCTAAGTCCAATGCTGCAAGGAAATGAGAAAATATCTGAACTAAAAAGCAACTAATAAATGTCAAACCATGTGTTCTTTTATAATCACTCCATCCATCTTGCTCTATAGACTGCATACTGTATGGTACGGGTGAGCAGCCTTGTGGAAACCAATCGGGTAAAACCTGGTCTCTGAACCTGGGTGATGCTGCCCAGTGATAGGCTGCTGTACAAACAAAATGCCAGTGTTATTCTCAAGAGTAAAGTGTAGGAGGATGAATGGGGAAGAGACGTCCTCTAATGGTGTGTGGGTATGAATATGGGTATGCTTCCATGTGAACGTGTGTGTGTGTGTGTGAATGTGATTCTATCTATCAGTGAGTGTTCTCAAAAATCTGTGTGAAAGAGTGTGTTGGAGAGGTGAAGAGTTGTATAAATGAGGGACGGTATTGGCAAGCCTGGACTGAGGGAGACTGAGATGGTGAGGGCAAGGAGATAAGAGAGCCACTGCAAACAGCAAGTCAGACCAAGTAATGGAAAAAGGAGGGGTTGAAGAGAGAGAGGCACGGGGTGGGCATGAACACCGGGGAAAAGCAAGCTGTCTAGCCTTGACATACAGTCTACCGGTCGTGAACCAGTGTTGCTCTGTCGTACTTGGCTGTAAAGGCTCAGACAGAGACAGCATGGACAGACATTAGAGGTCACATCCCCTCCCCTACAGCACCAATCCTGTAATTGAATCTAAATTAAAGCCAGTGCTCAAATAATCCATCCCACAGATCATTGCTGAGTATGTAACATCCAAAGCCCGAGCTCTGTCCTGTGCAGTACATTAAAACCCTTCATTACCATGAATAAATCGCCTAACAAGATATGAAGTGCCACTCCACATTGGATTCTCCGCTGTACAAGGAGAGCCCAATGTATCCTGGGAAATAGAGGGAGAGGGAGAAAGGGATAGGGGTAGTCCAATCACTGTCAGTGAATATGAATTATACATGAGTTGCACTTTTAACACTGTCTGCTCACTCCCCCGCTTTGTCACTATTAAATATTCACACCAACATCTTTGTAGGCCATTGTTAATTACTCATCACAACAACAAAAGGTCTCAACCGGAAATTGCCGATGCCAACCTCCATTAGTATACGTATGAAGCTTACAGATAGCACTATTAGATCAGACGGGTGGCGGCAAGTCTTCCTTTTTCCTTGGCAGAGATATGTACATTTGTACACACCGTGTACAACCGTGGGGAAATCTACTAAACAATTCCTAGTTCACGTGTATTGAAAAAGTATCACTCTGTTAAACTGGCAAAGGTAGGCATGGTTTTTAAGATGTTTTTAAGCACACCTTCCTGGTTGACTCAGAATAGACCTGAGTAATGGTGAGCATATTGCTAAACTGGTGTTTGGCCTGTGTGGACTTATTTTTGGCAGGCAAACATACAAAAAGGGTTTCGAAGATCAAGACTAAAGGATTGAGAAGTTTTTGAGATGCTGCAAGGTCAAAAGGCATCGTGTTATCACTGGACTTCACCAAAGTTAGAAAACCGGAAAAAAAGCAGGAAGGCTAAAAATTGAATGCTTGGATTATCTCACTAACCCCGAGAGCAGATACTTTCATGGTCCATTGTTTTAAGATATCCGCTTCAGAAAATTCTGTTGCTAACCAAATACAATAGAATTGAGTCAACTATGAAAAACAACATCACGTAAGATGTGGAATTTTTTTGCAATTCTGCAAATGTAATTTACATATACACAGCTGTCAAACATATAGACAGCTTTATACTCCCATTTGTTCTGATTACATTACTTATAATCAAAAACTAACAACTAACAACTTTGCTAACAGCCAAACATCAATCAAGTGCAACAACACAAGACATAACAGCTATATAATATTACCAGTCCAACAGCAAAAAGCCCGGCTTGACATCTGTCTTGCAGCCTTTTATATCACTTGCCAATGACTAAAAGCTAGGCCGAGATTTACTCTTGTATGGCGACCCTCTGTTTGCTCTTTTCATTTCTTAGCTTCCTAAGGATTTAATGTTGCTAACGTTTTCTGGTTACCAACTGTTGATATAACTATGGTTGTGACACAAAGCACACCCCCAGTCACTCACTATGTCTGGTAAAGCTAATGTAAATAAACAGCTGAACTAACTATAGCATTGGATTGAACTTTTACAATACTATTTCCATGCATGTTCACAATCAGATTTCAAATTTTACATCAACCTTCCTCAAACTGATATTATTGTTATTGTTATTGTTGTTATTGTTATCTACATACCTCAAACTTGCATTTGCATTAAGCGTATAAATATTAAGGTAGAGCTAGATAATACCTTTACATGTACTGTACACATACTGTAAACATGCACATAAACAAGCATAGATCTTCACTATCCACACCCACCTATTGACATAGCCAAAATCCTACTGTGATTTCCTTTAACCCATCCAGCAACATCAGATGGGAGACACAGAATAACACCAGTGTACTGACAAACACACTTTGAAAAACATTGTTTTGCACCAAGGGAGAGAACAAAGTGAGCAGGCAAAAAGGAGTTTAGCCCCCAGAAGCAAAAATTTTCACACTTTAATCCTGAGTTAAGCGCCAACACACAGGAACCTTGAGCTGTGTGGCTTTACTCTACTGGCCTGGCTAACAAGGCTGCAGGGACATGCTGGAAAGTCACAATGCAGAAAGTGCAGAAATGCTTCTTTAAAATACAATCTGTATTTTTTTCCTCACACCGAGCGCTGCAAGTGTATCCACACATGTAAATTTGGATTTGCACAAATGTATGATAATGTTTAATTGTGCCCTGGCCTGGTTACATTTCTCCAGTTATCCGCTGACCAGAGTGAAGGAATGTGTGTGTGTTGAGGGTGGTGGCAGTGGAAGAGAGAGGTGGGAGGGGGTGGATAGATGGTGTAAACACGCCAGCCTACATGGATTGGGCTAATATCCAGTTTGTTCCCTCTCGCCTCAGCTCCACGGTGGCTGCAACGCAATTTCTTCCAATTGACCTCCCTGCCACCGCCACAATCACTCTCCATTGGAAACACAACGGCCCCAGAATACGGAGCAGCCAGCAGCGTAGGCCTGATGCTGGAGAAGCCAGCCACTGAAAGGAGGTGGGGATTGAACCAACCACGCGGCGGAAATGAGATGAATTAGAGAGCGGGAAGGAGGAGGCACAGGGAGGCGAAGGAGTAAATTTATTCTGTGGTGTAGTGGCAGTGACAAAGCACAAACACTTAGAGATCAACTAAGGAGGAAATTAGAAGCATTACAGCCAGCACTGGTTGTTTCCGTGTTTTCTTTCTGCTTGACTTTTAGTTGTTTCTGTCAGAATAGCATTAATGAAACTGTAGAACTATAAGGCAACTGATAAAAACAAACAAACAAAAAAAACATGTAAAAGGCTGACCTCAGTTGAAAACTTGTAGGTGAATAATCTGAACATTACGACAATTATAGGAGAGCTGGAATGTGTCAGTATACAAATGTCTATAAGTAACATTGCAATAATACAAACATGAGGGAATTGCCCAAAGGCTAGGAACTAGATTTATGAGAGCAATAGCCCAGCCAAAGGCTAAAAGGCTTTATAACGGCAAAGGATTTCCAATAAAAGTGAGGTTGGAGCCCTCTAAGAGCAGCACTCTCGAGTAATAGGATTAGTAGAAGTCAAGAGCACGGCCATCTTAACTCTTTATGTTGCAGAAATCGCTGAGAAGCATCTCTGCCACAGCCAATACAGCTGTGCTGATGGTGCAAGAAAAAATCCTGAACATGCTCCATGACGCTTGGCCCTGGCCCTTTGAACTAAAAGCACACACAAGCGCACGTTTTGTCTGCCATGCCAATGAAGAACAGCAAACATCCATACAGCGTGATTTGTAAGACTTTTCTGGATCATGTCCATGTGCAGACAGGAGGAGACCAAGGAAGAATTGATGGACTTGAGTTTAAGATGTAAAGGGATAGTTGAAAATGAGTAATATGCGGAGTAATAAATTGATGGCTCCTGGCTTATCTCTCATTCTCATTCCATTCAACACAAACTGCTGACTGCACCATGTTTCCTCAAGCTCCTCTCCCCACTCCTCCCACCTCGCCCATGGCAACTCTCTGGTACCCGTCCTTCTCATTTCTTTAAATGTTAAATGAAATTAGCGCAGTGCATCAGTGAGTAAATTTTTCCCCACTGAAAATCACTTGATAATCTGCTGTGCACATGAAAGGAAGGCACCAGGGCACCTGAAGGTCGGGCCACATCTCTGGTTATCCCTCACCATGTGCTTTCCTTTTTTCAAACATAGGAGTCAAATCATTGATTCTTTTTTGTCCACCTCCCTCTCCAGTATCCCGGCCTGCAGACTTATTCCTCTGTTCTCTCTCTCCATTTCTCTCCCTCTGTGCTGCTCGGCTGAATTCGTAAGAGGCAGTGAGTTTGGCTCTCCATTAAACTCAGTGAGCCAGCAGATGAGCAATGCATCCTCACTGTGCCAGTGTTTATGTGAATGTGTGTGTAAGCATGTTGGCATGTGCGCATGTATTTGAGTATGTGCGCATAGGTATGTTTGCACACACGCGTCTGCATGTGCACATGGGGGCACGCTGCTGTTTCCCTCTTTTTCCTGTGAATGCAGCCGAGTAGGTTCATTTCTGTACCCTTCCCATACTCCCTAATGGCTTGATGGGTCTTCTAGTTCCCAGATCTGGCTGTCTTAATCACCACACCACAGAGTCCCTGTGTACCAGTGCAAAAAGAGCACCCCCTTAGCTTTCTGGGAGCATTCACAATGCTAACGGCTCTTTGCTTCTTTCCCCTACAGAGACTAACTCTGCTGCAGAAGTGGTAACCACCGCTGGGAATTGAACTGCAGGAGGAAAGAGCAATGAGTGGTGGAATTGTGCAGAGATTTAATTCACCTCTGAGGAGTTGGCAGCTGAATGTATATAAATGCACTATAAGGAGAGGAATGAGGGGAGAAAGGCAGCTGCTGCATGGGGATCATCATAGCTATCTCAAAGTTAAAGAGAAGAGACGTAATGTAAGAAATTCAATGTATTACCACCATGGTATAAATGTAGAGCCGCAAAGCTTCACTCGCACGTCATTGCTGTTTGTTTGCTGCTGCCGCTGTGGGGGTCATAAAGAGCTGATTTCTTGTGACAGGGAGAGATAGGCAGATAAAAATAAAACCATTCAATTTTTTCTTTGTTTGAGATATATAGATTCAAAACAAATAAGATGCTAGACGCATATCATCTGTTGTGTAATCTCCAAACGCAGGGGCAGAGTCCTCTCAGTGCAAGAAGAGAAACCAAAAGGTTAATACATATTGACATATTTAAAATAAATGAAATCAGCCTACACATCAAATATTAATTTGGCCTTTGTGGCTTAGTCAACCCAAAAGAATGAATCTTTGTACTGTTGATCGTCATCTTGACATTTAGAATAAATAGCTTCTTTTTCAGCAAATCTTATTCTTATTCTTAAGTCTTTGCATTTCTGACTGATAATATCTATTAACAAAGAAGTTCAAGATGTTGTAATCATTAATTAAGAATGCTTTTTGTTTTCCAGCGCAGTGATGACACTCAGTCAGGGGTGGGGGTGTGGGGGTGGTGCTGTGTGGCTCTCTGTCTGTCTGCCCAGTCAGTCTGCCATGTGATGCCCAGACAGTGCTCACAGCCAACAGGCTAAGTCTACCCTGACCACCTACTGTCCTCACATCCCTATTGGCTTTCCCCCCACTCCTCGTGAGGCTTACGGCTACAGAGTTTGGTTTCACCCACGTCATGCAGACAGATAGCCACTGTCCCAAGCTATGGGCTCCAGAGTGTCAGATCTGGGGCATGCTATGACACTCGGGGCTGGCTTTCATTCCAGCCTCACACACTGACACTTTGTTCACTGTCACACTCCACCAGGACGTGCTAAGCAAACAAAACTAAGACTGTTCAGTCACTGCTCACCCAATGTGCAAAAAGACACACATATGTAGGCACAAATATATACATGCAGATATGCACACACATACACACAGACACAAACGTGCGCGCACATACATACACATACTGTAAACTGCTCAGCTGTAAGAGTAGTGTCAGCTATTGCACAGAGGGAGAGGGAGGCAAAAAGATAGAGACAGGAAAGAGAGAAAATAAGCTCAGATAAAGAATTGAATATGTAGGAGAGGATTCATGAGGAAGGCAGCATGAAAGATGCATGGCGACATAGAAGAATATAAAGGCCGAGAATAGAGTGAGAGCTCAGAAACAGAGACAGAGCGACAGACAAGGGGAAAAGAACAAAGGAAAAGATGGACAAAAAAGCAGAGCGTCAGTCTTTGCATTTGGCATTCTTCTCGCTGTCCTGACTGCGTCTTGTCCGGCTACTCAACTGTGCCTTGAGCCTTGCTAGCTATTCAAAAGCCTCTCACATAGCCTTTCGCACTGGGCTTCTTCCACTTCCTCCCACTTCATTTTACTCTCTCTATCTCTCTCTCTGTCTCGTAACCTCCTGCTGCCACCTCAGCTCCTCTGTGTGCAGTTGTCCAACACAGGGGCACAGGGGAAAGTTTCTGCATGTGCAAGTGCTTTTATTTCTCCCTCCATGCTCTTTTTCCTCACCTGTTCACCTTGTGTACTTTTGTAAAAGTTAGGCTACAAGGACGGGCACATTTGAATATAAGGCAATGAGTGCAAAAATGTCTAATAGAACTGACTTTACTAAATGCTAGCTATACATAAACATACAGTGTTACTGTCCACCCATTACCTCTCAATCCCCCTATAACCCCATCCAACATCCAACAACGTCTAATGAAGTACGGAAAGAACACTCCTTCGTTATAAAAGGCATGGGGTGAGTTTAATTAAACAATGCTAATGAGCAACTAATTAAAAGCTTTCCGATCAAACCAAGCCAGTAATTACCTGGAGCAGAGATGGATAATGAGCACACTACAATCACTGGCAGACAGGAAAACCCATGGAGACCTGAGTAGATCAATTCCCTTAGTATTAATGGCCGCTCTATTTTCTCTGTCTTCGTTTCTCCTACGTCTAAACCTCTGCTCCAACTTTTTCAATGTCAGACCATAGAGAGGATGAGTAGGGGCTGACATGGAGCCTAGAAAGGAGCTCTTGAGGAAATTCTGTAGCTGGAGTGTTGACAGAAACATCAAACATGCTTCTTATGCCAACGTCACTCACTCACAGTCTCTGACCCATACTTCCTCTGTCTATTGATTCTAATCTCCTTGTCTTCTTCTCCAGTGGGTTTCCCTTGTCTTACACTTTCTCTCTGAATGGCAATTAGCTGTGTGGAGGGAACCTCTCTAGACTGATTCTCCACAGTGACGCAATGGTCTTCGCTTTCTGGCCACATTGACAGGTACGTGTCTGGGACTGGCTTCCCTTTGCAGGAAAATCCTTGACTTGGCTGACAGGGTCACTGCCACAGAGACTGGAGGAGTCACACCATCTAAACCATTCTGATGCCATGGGATCTAACAAAGGCATAACTCATGTATCCAACTCGGTGAGAAAGCGAGTAGGAATGGCAGCTGAGAGTAGGGAGGGATGAAAGACTGGGAATGATATAAGTATGAAATTCTACTGAGAGACAAAGACGCCCAACGGCCTGTTAGATAAGACAGGAAGACAGGAGATGGAGAGAAAAAGAAGAAAGGAACAAGATGGGAAGACAAAAGAGCGATCAGAATGTGGTTGGACACAGGAATATGATGAATGGCCAGAAAGAATAAGGTAGGACGTGGGGATATGCAGAGATAGATCCAGCGTCGGGGAAGAAAGAGAGACAAATAGATGGATAGATAGCAATGTCCTTGCGGCATTTTTCTTCCTTTTGATCCTCTCCTCGCAAACTAAAAAGATTATCAGTTTCTCAGAAACGCCTCAGTCAACAAGGAACAGTCAGCATCATCTGTTTCTTGTCTCTTTTTTCTCTCAGGCAACTCAAAAGAAGACTGTGTGTTGTTGTAAATCTCTATACAGCTAATATTTGGGGACAATGGCATATTATAATATATATTTGTCGTCCTACTAAGACAGCTACCGTTTCATCATATTATTTACTGTGATAAGGAAATATGAAAAGGTATTCTTGATGAAAAAGCTCTCTCCTGCACAGCAAATGAAAGTTTACACTCTCGTACTTAGTAATTTAATACTTCTGAAGCAACAAATATTACTGCTATCCGTGATGTATTTCATGCAATTAGCCATGAAATATGCACTGCAGCACAGTACACACACACAAACACAAACACACATACAGACGTTTTGGAGTTTATTGCACCATCCTCCTTGCACTTCTCACCCTAGATGTGTCAACCGTTTAACCGGGTGGGCAGATCAAAACAGCACCTGCTGTGGGCTATGACCACAGCTCAGCCAATATCACACATTACACACTTATTCTATTTTAGCTGAAATATTAACTGAGGCAAAGGAATAAAAAAGTAAGCAAGGTCAATGAAAGGTCTTCTTTCTTCTTATTTTTAAAAGTTGTATTAAAAGTTCCTGATTATTGACCAAGCCAACGATTTATTATTTCAGGCTCCAGACTTATGTTTTCACTGGCAGCACCGGTGCTCCTGACTTTCTCAGTTGGTCGCACCAGCACATGAAGTGGTCATACAGCATGGTAATAATCAATGACCTTGCATGCTGATGAATAGATGAATAGATCAGTGTATAAATAGTACCAATGTTTGTATGCAGTCGACAAATACCTGTCAAATCAAATTAAAAAAACAATATTTCAACAATATTGAAGGAAACACTTCTTTGCAACTTGTTGGCCAATGAATGTGTTCAATCACTTTGGGCTCTCTCAGTGCCTGTTTAGGTTTGAGTGGGCATGTTTGCTCAAAAGATGCTCTGTGCTTTGTTTTGTTGTAGTTAGTGGAATATTTGAGACATACGTGGGAAGAATGTATGTGTTAGAGTCTGTCCATTAATCATTAAAAGCTCTGTTTTTACTATCTACTCCCCTCTTTTTAAAGAACACCATGGGAAATTCTGACTCACTTATTTCTCTGACCACTAATACTGTGCCATTAAGGTTAGAGAAGCTGCACCGGTTGAAGTACAAATGCTTATACTCTGCAGAGCAGTGTTTCTCCCAGATTGAGCTACTCAAAAGGCGACCACGTAAAACTTTAACTCGCATTTTAACTCTCATAAAATGGTCACATATGTGACCATTTTGGTCACAATATGGAGTTCTGATTATGATCAATTCATGCAATGTTTCCTATATAATTTCATAGGAGATTTTCATAATTTTCTCTATTGTTCGAGTGGTATGCAAATTAGCCAGCTGATACTGGTGCCTTCTGTAGCTTGATGAGTCTTGCTGATGAAGCCCAAATGATGAAATCATATGGTGAGGCATATAAAACTGCACAGCCTCTCAATGCTATGCTAACTGAATGGACGCAAGCGTCCATCTAAATGAGAATGATGGGTTAAAAACTATTTCTATATTTTATTTTGTCGAGAGTTTAATATTATGTTCCGGGTGTTATAGCATCTCTGATACAATGACCTCCTGATAGAGGGAAAATGTCGAATTGTTGGAGCTCTACGCCTGCAGCTGATACAACTACATCCCAATCTCATTCCAGCAGAGGAAGGTGTAAAGGGTCAAGGTCACTTTCAGCCTTCCATTTTGAATGTCACACACTAAAAATGCAAGAAACTTGTCACTTAGTGGATTTTGTCAAACCACTGCACACAAACCTAAGCCAGTCATACTTGCATGAGCAGTAGGTGCTAAGTATAGTAATAACACAGTATAGGACAAATTCTGATGAGGTCTTGAGGTTGATGAACTTCAACAAAGCCAAATTCTTTATGGACAGGCATGTAAATGGACAATGGATTAGCGTCAGTCCATGTTAATACTAAGCAAGAATGTGAGAATACAAATTGGATTCCCTATTTTTAACTGCCTGCATCAGTTTTCAACAGTGATATTCTTGCAAATGTCTGAGTTAGAGCTTTAAAGCGAAAAGGGCAAATTATCTATTTTAAGCTTGTTAGCGGGTCACAGAATACACTCTCATTCAAACACACTCAACAGAAATTTGAATTAAACACAGATGCTTCACTGTGTCCTTCCCAAAAAAAAACATCCCTCAAAATAGATTCATAAACAAGGTAGGTACAGTTTCACAAACAATCTCACAAAAAGCTGACAGATGTTTACTGGAGCTGCTGTGTGGGCGGTTAGTTGTTTTTTATTGTATTGTTTTTAGTGAAACAAAGAGAATAAAGCTACATTTTTCGAAGAATACTTTATATATACACACACAGGCATGCACCTACATAAAAGGTGAATATAATAAATGTATAAACACATTTATACTGACAAATAGAAGGCATTGAAATATAAGTATCACAATACCACTTATTTCCTCACCATTCCGATGAAACATTACAATATTTCACCGCATCATTTTCTTTTCTTCTATCATTCTCTAATCATTATGGCAGATACATTACAGTTCATTATTTGCAATAGGGTCTTATGTAGATTCAGTGCACGTCTCTGTGTTTAACTGGATTGGTGCTTGCAGCTGTACTGGGTTTCCAGTGTGGGTCTGAAGCTTCAGCCTCTGCAGGACAAAGCAGCAGACTCTGGCAGACAGCCACCACAGATCACACTACATGTATCTACCTCCACTCTCGACTACTCTCATCTCCTGTCCACACTTTTCCACTTTTCGCCTCTTCTGTGAGGAAGGGGTAGAGAGACAGATAAGGCTGCTTCCTCAGAAATTACCTATCACAGCTTGGCAATGTGTTCAGCACTGCTGTCTGAGAAATGCTGAATTTGTCAATCTGGTTCAACTGAAAGGAGTATATGAGCTCAATTTTAGCTGTCGTTTTAAATGAGTCAAGTACTGTAGGTGTATGGATATCAGAGTGCATGCTGCATAGCTAAAACGGGAAACAAATCATGCTCTGCAGCCTTTATTCACATTTTTTTTATACCGAGATTAACCCAGAGCGAAGACCTTCACAACCTACAATCAGAGGACATTCATCACCAGCAGCAAAGCAGACCAGATTTGTATCGAGGTAAGATTGCTCTCTGGGGCTGTACAGTATAGTGGTCTCCCTCAGCTACACACTACAGTGGATATATAAACTGCTACAGTAGCTCTCTGCAGTGGGGCTATGAGAGGCCATCATAAATTATAATAAAACAGCATGGCAAGACCAAGCACACTGTTATTACCAAATCTGCAGTTATAAAGCACAGAAGTAAATGTGTGTAATGTGTATTTATTACTTACAAACTGCTGGGGGTATGCTTATTCATTATCTCATTGGAAGAGAGGTGCATTTCTGTGGGAGTTGCGGAGGATGTATCCTAGTCATCTGCAGACCCTCAATTTGAATCATAAACCACCACCACCAGCAAGCACTACTCCTTTAACCTCAAGTACAGATGATAAACAGCTCCACATCTATCCAATATCTTTTTCACATGAACCTTGGGCCTTTAGGGGCCTCTTGTTCACAAAGGCAATTTCCATGATGTTCAGAGGCTGTAGTCCCTCTCTTTTTCAGCATAGCCCATACTTCCGTTGACTAAGTGTTCATAATAAATGTCTGTCTGCTCTGCTTTGTCTCTGTATGCCTGGGAGAGATGTAGCACTGCTATGTTGCGTTGATGTTTCCTGCTTTATCTGGGACGCATCTCTTAGTAACATGCCACAGTCTAACTGGATCACAGATGAAGTGCTATGATCAGAACAGATGGTTCTAGATTCACTTGCTACCACTCAGACTTCTTGGGAAGGCCTGAAATAGACTCGAAAAGTCAAATACGCCAAAAGGTGACAATTCCTGATGTGTGAACTGTTACAGTGGAAATGAAAAGTCATTTATGGTAGCATATATTCAAAGATTATTTAAGTCTTCTTAGAACGCAGATCTTTAAAGCACAAGGTTTGGGCTTACCAGTTACTGTGTCCTCTTAATTGGACAATTTTTTCAGAGTTGTGACAAAAAGAAGAAGAAAAGCAAGTGCTATAACAGAAATAAGCCGTTGGATAACTCTGTAGAGTGTGTACTTTGAGAGAGAACGTGGTGTTCTTTCCATATATTTCCATACCATAATCAGATCTAAAATCTGCATCATTGGCTCGAACACTCAACTATCAGAACTCGCAACTCACACATCATGTACCAGTGAGATGATTCTGAGGCTAATTATCTCTGTTCACACCCATCTGGTCTTTAGCGAGTTCAGGCTAGTAGGAAGCATTCACTAATTCTCTTCATCATGCTCATTACTGATGAAAACCTCCACATGGATCAACAAGACTGTCTGGGAGTTTAGTTTGTAACTTCCCGTCTAACTCAAACAGGACATGAAAACTTAGATGAGCTGCAGGGGTGAACAGAATGGACAGAACGATGTAACATCTGCTACTACAGGACTGATTGTGACATCTGGGGAAAGGGCTGTGCTGTACACGTTGCCCCTCTCCAATCAGGAAGACATTCCTCTCATCACACGAGTGAAATGCAATTCTCCATTATTACCCGCCAGCATCCTAAATGTCAGGCCTAATTTGTAAATGATATGCTACTCCTAATTACGCTGATATTTCCAAGAGCAAAACAAACCTCTCTCGTTCACTTGCTGTCTCTCCCCCCTTTCTACCTCCCTCTCTCTGGAAAATCTTTTTTTTTTTTTCCCTTTCTTCTTCTTACATTCACAATTCTACTGCCTTTTTTGGGAAGAAGAGAAATCCAATTTATGCAGAGAACACTTAAATCTAACATCTAAAAACTCTTCTCTAACAGGTGTCCTTTCACATCCTGGGGTACTGATTTCCTGAAGGTTAAAACGCCAATAAGAGTCATCAAATCAAATCCTCAGACAAGAAAACCCGTCTGATAGAAATGAAAAAGTAAAACACACTACTCTCTAAAAGAATCCAAGGTAGTAAAACTTTAACTTCTCTAATGGAGCTGACAAATGTTCATTTATACTGTACAAAACAGCAGCAGCAAGGGAAAGTGTGCAGTCCTCCCTCCATGCAACTTTTCCACAGGGTGGATGACTATATAATTCAAAAAGTACTCCCAAAATGTTGTTTTTATTGCACTTTCAAGTTTTTCCGCTGTAATAGGAGTATTATACAGTACAGTATCCATTACCCTACAGTGTCTATATGAAGTATTTAAGTGTCGGGTGATAATAAAGCATTCTGGGGATGTGCATTGGTGATATATGAGTTTACCACAGGGGTTAAGACAGCCTTTGAGCTATGTCAAATGAGTCTTCTGGCTCCAATAGGCAGCATTGGCCCTAAGGGTCAAAGAATAGGTCACGCTAAGACATCTCATGGGAGATGAAGGATCGTCCCAACATCTTAACCCACTGGGTATTACTATCATCATTAGAGATGTTTTTCACAACATAGCCTTGGGATAGAATAAATGAGCCTTTAGACAGAATAAATGACTGGTCTGAAAAAGGCCTTGCTTTACCACTGTAAGGGCAGAACTCCGTGAGTCCCCGGCCTCCATTAGAGGAGACAATGTGATTCTCTTTTGTGGCCTCCCCACGGCCCTCTCTCAGTGTGAGATGAGTTGTCTTCAGTCTTCAACTGCAGCCACCAGAGAGACATACAGACAGCCATACTGACTTCTGCTACTACAATTCAGACGTGGAGACTGAATGAAAAAGTTGGCACATCTGAAAGACGCTGTGTCTAGAGAGGGAACGCATTAAGGCTCCAGACGGTCTGGAAAAGGAGCGTGGGCTAGTCAGTCCTGATCTGAGAACCCCTGACAAAGAGGCAGCAAGCGCAGGGCAGACTCAGGCATCCCATTAGCCTTTGAGTCTAAATGTCAGTGTCTCCACTGGCCTAGTTCAGCAGGCCATTCCCTTCTCCCCTCCCTGAGGCCCAGAGTGCAAAAATACAAACAGAATCAGGAAAAATGTCATGTGAGACAATAACAAAGTACAATATTTGTCTCATTTAAGCCTCATGCTGATCATGCAAATTAGTCATATTTGAGAAACATTGGTTGTTTGCAAATAAATGCTAAAGACTCAACGAATCACAACAAATTGACGACACGAGAGAAAGAAGCTTTTTAGAACTGAAACATTAATCTTATCTGTAACCTGTTCACAGTTAAACAAGCACAGTTGGTGATGAGCAGGAAGCTTTAGACAGATTTACATCACACAGACTGTGTAACTTTCTCTGTTTGTGTACATGTGTCTATACATGTGCGAGTGCATATGCTAGTGTGGGTGTGTTTTTTTTTTTTTTTGTATATGTTCACTAAGTTCATCCTGGCTGCTGCAGCCTGGGGCCCTGCCCTGAGAGTGGCCCTTAATGCCTGAGTGCTTTGTGTGACATTTCCTGGTAAAGGCCATTGCGAACAAAAGCATCTCCACAAGGAGCAACAACACAAATTCTCCTACCTTCCTCAGCGAAATGATAACCTCGTCCTAATCTCTTCCTTACAGATCTCTTTTTATAGCACAAGAAAACGTATTCGTCTGTCTGCCAATTTTCCAAAACTGGAGTTGACTTGAGATTCTCAGTCTCCTATTACTTTTCCTGTAAGCTCTATTCTCAGTACTATTAACTGGTGAAAAGGCTGTCTAGGCGTTGTGCATACTTGAGGTTAAATAGACCGCTTAAAGGGGAAAAATCTTTTTACTTAAACCTCTGCAAAGCAAGCTATTTAAGATAGATGCCACAGTTGGTCTATTAAGGAGCCATAACGATGGAAACAAATGGACACTGAGGAGGACAGTTTGTGAGCCAGCACACAACTGCAGCCCAATTTATACACTCTAAACATGGCAACAGAAGCTAACTGGTGCCAAAAGACTCGCACAGCATGCGACTGGCATGCAAAACACTTGCTCTCTTACTCTCTCTGTCTCTGCACTAATTGCATGCGTGCTGTTTTAGCAGGCATACGTATACTCTAGCCAATTTGTTGGACAATAGAATCGCATTAACGACATCTGCATTGTACTCCCTTTCCCAATCCATACCCTGCTCCCTCTCACTGTAACACTCTCTCTTTCCATCATTACTAGTAGCACACATTGTGTACACTATTGGTTTAAATCTGAATGCCCCAATTATCTTTTGTTTTGTATTTATTACCTTAAATGCTTTCATCTTCTTCTCTCTTTCTCTCCCGCGCACATACAATACAGAATCTGCTAATAAAAGCAAAAGGTAGGAGAAATTAATGACTAGTGCTGGCTTGTGTTTCTCCCATGGTAATATATATTGCTCGCTGGATTTCTATTCACATTCAAAAAGGGCAAAAACAGTTGGAGCCAACTTCCATCCTCGAGCTCAGAGGCCATCCATCGCGCTCCATCTTATCTCATCCTAACCCAAACAGCAATTAGCTAACCTAAGCCACCACGGCCTAAATCACATCCAGCATCTCTGGCCTTGGTTCACCATCCCATTACACACATTCCATGCAACTAACCTCCTTTTTATGACAAACACCCCCAATCCCCTCCTCTACTCTTACACTCAAGCGAGGCTGCCTGGGTTTGAGGCTAACCTATTCGCCATCAGATGTGCTCTGCAGTGCAGTGAGAAAGTTAAACATTATCATAGGCAGTATGGTTTTGAGAACGACTGGCAATCTCCCATTAAAGACACCGGTGTGGCCACAGTGGTTTTAGCTTTCGCATAGTTAACGGGAACATTTCCTCTCCATTTCAGCAGCACTGGGACATAGTTACTGTACACACAGCTAAAGGGAGAGTATTGCTTTCTAGCTGTTTGGATATTAGATTAAGTTGCTGTTCACAACTTTAAATAGGCTGCATGACTCAAATTAAATACAGAAATACATACATGGAAACTAAATAACAACACTCTTAAGCTCAATTACCCCTGGTAGAGCTCAATGGGATGTGGAGACAACATCCACACACACACACACACAAAGAGAGAGAGAGAAAAGAGAGACAAAGGACAAACAGACACATCGAGACTGACAAAAAAAAACACAGGAAGCGGGTTTAGCAGTGGCTGCGATGTCGCCAGGGAATTCACACAATTGTTGACTTCCATGTAGAGAGAGACAATGAGTTCAGCTTCATTGACTTCTACAGAGGCAGTGAAGCACAGTAATTACCATGGCTCAGACAGAGGAGGCGCTACTACCACAAACACTCAGCACTGTAGAGGCACAAAAACAAACATACACACACACAAATAGGCTGACACACGTGTTAACCTTAACTGCATTTTTAACTAATGCACACAGGCAAGGGAAAGATACAGTAACCATTTAGAGATTATTCTTCAGCCCAAGGAGCAGGAAAAGTGTCGAAGTAGTTACAATTGCAAGTGATAGAGGCGGAAAAACAATATCACAGGGGAGGGTATGTGCTACAGAATAGGAACACATAGGCCAAAAAGTATGAAAAAATGAGGAATGAGAATCCCCAAACAATCTAATCTGTCCTTGAGTGCCCTCCTACTGCAGCATTGTTCTGTCAGAGCCAGATAAGTTGGGAGGCGCTGCAGTGAGTGAACAGAGGAGAGGAGAGAAAAGAGAAAATCAATGATAAGAGTCTCCACTTGCCACAGTAAAAGGACTGGGGTGGGTAGGTGGGGGGTGGTTGCAGGCTGAGGAGGGTGGAGTTGGGACAGGGATGGAGGGAATAGGGAGAGGTGTGAGCTGGGTGTCCGGCTTGTGTTGATCCTGGTGTTAGTATGAGCATTTTTAATCTCTGCAACAACCGTGAACAACCCAGAATATCAAATGTCACTGCATGTTGTTAACACTTTCCTAATTCCAGGGCAAGTTTTATTTTGTGGCTGAGTAATAAGTGACAAAGAGAAAGGCAGTCCATTCCTCCACGTCCAAGATAAGCAAATCCCCATTCCCCTGATGATGACATGAGAATACTTTATGCTTAATGTGCAGACGTCCCATCAGATAGGTGTAATATATACAACCTCTTTGTCTTCCACCTCAGGTCACCCAACCAGGCCCTGCTTAATTCATTAAATTAAATGCTATCTTAAGTGGCTGAACTGATGGACTTCCATTATTCAAAAAGTTTCAGAGCAAGTCCTCCAATACAATTACCTCTGAGCACTGGTATCTAAATTAAAGTTAAATATTTAGAAAATCTCCCTAAAGCTGCTGAAGGGATAGGGATAGATGTTTTATATTTTCATTTCCAAGATAAATCTGACTGCAAACAGATGAAGAAGAAAATCATTTGCTGCGAGTCTGTTCTGAATTTCCTGAGCACTGTGGGGTTTTCTGTCCAAACATTCAGTGGTTAGAAAAGAAAGCATGCTTGTACATGTTCATATCTAAAAAGCTGACACACATAGGACATCAGGAGTTGATAGTGGATTTCCAACAAGACGGAGGCTCCTGTCATCATTTCAGGAGAGAATAGGAAGATGATCCAAGTATTTAGATGCAAACAAGGACTGGGCTAGGAACAGTCAGGAAAGCCGCACTCACACTGGCCCAACCAGTTGGTAGCCAACTCTGTTACTGGGGAGAATCTAAACCCTCTAGACATGGACGGCAGTGAAAAAAAGATTCTGGCAAAACTCTCGGAGATCACACATCAATTCATTCCATTCAATAATGCTAATTACATCCAGTTGTGGATAGCGTGAGTCCACAAATTTTGCTCTCCTCATTGTGGCCCAGGCTCAGGCATTGGCATGGCTTAGCAGTGCTGTCAGTGTGTGAATGAAAATTACTCTTCTACACATTGGCAATAAGGTCAGACTTTATCTGAGCTAGAGATGGAGTGCTCCCCTTCACAGAAACATCAACATGAATACTTCCTACACCTGAATGGACACATGCTCAACCTTCTGGTTCATCATTTGGTCTTAAAACGGGACAGACAGCAACAGCAAGGTGGGGGAGGTCAACACTTAGTTACAAGCTGATGTTGTCGTCATCTAAACCATCCAAACAGCTTGCTTATTGGCCAGGATGTTCCAATTATGAGTAGGTGTTTTCCAGAAGTAATTTCTCATCTTTAAAAAATGCACAGAAAAAGACTGAATCTAGACTGGTAAAGGAAGGTGAGCTACATGCCATTGCTCCACAACTTGCAGTGTGTTGTACGAGTTTGAAAGATGCTAATATGTAGTGTGTGAATTAGCTTTCCAGACCAGCATGTCAGTTTGAGAATCATGGCTTTCCATCTTTCCATCATGTTCTGACATAGTTGTTTTTGCTAGTGTGACTGCACTCTTATTTTAACTATTGATTTAATCTATATATCTTGACCAGTTTACCTTAAACGCATTCACACACACCCACACACACACACAAAGCTACATGTGCTGTTAAGTGGAAGGGGTTTTTTTTTGTTTTTTGGCATAGATTAGTGCTTCAGCTGTGAGGAAAGGACAGCCCAATTTGTCAAGAGAGTGCATGGAGCTAATCACATCAAAGGAACTGCTACCCAGGCTAATATCAGCCCACGAGCAGGACGCCTGATTCATTAGTCTGCATCTGCAGGACAAATCACTTCAATGCTGACATACAAAAGCAACACACACGCGAGTAAGATCATGCCTAGTAAAACTAGCAACGGGCTACTGACGGGAGATGAACAATGCAGAAAATATTTGATTCGATGGATTAGATGTGACATCACATTTAACTTTGTGAATTTTGTCCTTGCAGTGGCTCACACCGTAAATCTCTACATGGTGAAGTGGCGCTGCACTACACGCTGCACCAATCATGTGTTTGCAAATATGCGTGTGCTTCAAAGAAACATGTCTTTTTCCTCTACGGCACAGTTCCATTTAGAGCGCCTTAGCTTCTCCTTTGCTTGAGTGGAAAATATGGATCAAATGGATGAAAGATGTTTGCACCTCTTCGCTATAAGAAGGAGCGGGGATATATGAAGAATATTCTCCCATCTTAGCTATAACAGAGGAGAGTTGTGCCCTTCAGTGCAGTATCATTTGTCTCTATTTTCTCTGTCCAGTGGGTATCATATCCGACTCAGCATTTCCACACACCCTCCTCTGAGAAGGCAAGCCCTCCTCTTGGGATTTTATGACCAAAGAAGATATTACAGTTAAGGTAGACGACCGCAGCTATTCATACTTCTGGAACAAAAGATTGCCAGTGGCTGGGTAAAAAAACCAAACCACTAAGATCCTTATTTACTTAACAGGGTCATTATACTGCAGCATGTCAACCATAAGTACTTTATAGTCAAAGCTTGTGCCAGCCAGCAAGAAGCCATTGAGAAGTTTTTAATTATAGTAATTTGAACGACTCACTTCTTTACCAGCCTGTCAACTCAATGATGGTCTTGATTTAAAGAAAATGCCAACTATACTATATTTGTACTGTTTACATTGTACATAATAAGGTTGCAATGGGAATGAAATATAAAGCTACAGTATATAAAGCCCCTTTAAAGGACAGCAACGTCAAGCTCATACATGTTGCCTGTCATATGGCTGAGATGGTGTTATTATGCACAGCTTCCGTTCCGTAAATCCTTTTTATCATAGATACAGACAATGTTGTTGTTGTTGTTGTTGCGAGGTGCTGTAACAAGTCTTTTATCACCGTGTCTTTATTCTGCTTTTCAATTTCCTTTTCTTCTGCTCATCTCATTTGGTAGAGAAAAAGCGGTCTCAAGTTCAATCTTTACCAACCAGCACCTCCAATTTTATACACGGGTGTGCTTGCACCGTTCGCACACACTGTGACGTGTAAAGAAACAAACAAAGAACACAACCAAACCAAACCTATTTTCTTAAAACACAACAGGAACTGTCAAATTGCTGTCGCTAAACTTTGTGATTTACCAAACTATGAATAATTTGTGCATAAATTAAGTGAGTGGATAATGAGAAATGCCACGCTTCTGTGATGAGAGGAAATGGAACACAGCAGTGGCCAATCAACTCATGGAGATTGGAAATAGAATCAACAGCCTCACCTGACATAAGAAACATGCAGGGATGAAAAACCTGACTGGAGAGTCAATAAGCTTTCATGGCTCTGGTGTCTGACCAGCTGTAAATGAAAGGGGCATGGGCTTCTGTGTGGGCATGGGGAGATGTGCCGCTAAAGATAAGATGAACCGCCTCCTTAGTCGTCTCCTCTAGCTAGGGTGGGGGGTTCTGTTTCTCTGTTCTCTCCTGCGCTTTGAAGCTCTAATGCCTCTGATCTGTCATCTATCTCTTGCCTCCCATGCTGTCCACTGCACGCTTGCCCACGAGCTGGATGTGACAGCACTGCAGCCAACGCACAGTGGGAAAGGTGGCCTGTCTTTTGGAAAAGGCAGACTATGCTAATGTAAATTCATTGAAGAACTTGGTTATGATGTGACAGTGAAATATTAGCTCGCTGCTGTGCAAGGCTTGTCATTTTGTCCAGATTACCCCTGCAGAGGCGTCTAAAGCGTATGCATTTATAAACAACAGAAATCAAATGCTTAACAGCAGGGTGTGCTGACTGCTTTTTCTCTGCTTTTACATTCAACACTACAAATAGACTGCCAACTACTTTATCATGAGAAAGACATTGGTCACAAGCTGAAGAATCTGAGAGTTCAGTAGATTCAGATTTTGTTTGGTGGTCCATTAGCACTGGCTCTGAAATACACCCAATGAAGACTCCCAGTCAATATCAAAATCTTTTTTTGCTCCCATGCCCTCTCTGTCTTCTCCCCCACAGCCTGGGGGTGTCTGCCTGGGAGGCACGTCAGCATGTATCTCCCTATGGTCTGTCTCTCTGCCACCATGGCAAATCAATTCTTAATAAACCATCTGAAGGCTTCCTCTGCGATACCTTTCATTTCCCCTCCTCAAAGCTGCAGGGCAAATTAGCCTGCCAAGAGGATGAGAGGGAGCAAGCGGCAGAAGAAAGCAAGAAAGAGGGGGATGAAAAAAACAAAAACGACCCAACACCTACAATTAAATTAACAAATCACTGTTCTTAATTAATCGGGGAATTACAAGCAGAACTGTGGGTTTGAAACGTGACTGACATGGCTAGCCCTCCCTGCATCTGCTTTTGTTCGTGCTGCTGGGGTGGGGAAGCAGAGAGAGGTAAAGGAGGAGAGGAAAGGCAGATGAAAGCTTAATAAAAACTCTCCACAGAGCACCCTGAGCTGAATAGCGAGGCTGTTACCTCAACTCCTCCTCCCGTCCTTTCGTTGGTTTCCTCTTCCTCCCACTCTCTTATATCCCCGTCAATTCTCCCTTATAGTTTCTCTCCCCTCCTACTCCAACTATTTCTATCCCTTGCCTATTACCCCTTATCCACTCCCTTCTCCTCTTCTCCCTCTCTACCTTTGGCTGGTGCTGAAACCTATGTTTGCTAATGAGGTGTGATTGACAGCTGGATTACACCATCGCTTTGTAATCCTTTCATTTCTGTGTTTAGGATAATCACCCACCAACCCCACCTCCAAGATCGGGCATTGCCTCCTTCCTTTAGAGACAATCGGACAGTTAACAATGTAAGTGCATGCTTGTGTGTGCGCACAAATAGAAGCCTGTGCATGTGAAATATTTAATTGTGTGTGACTAACCCTTCCCAAAGCCTAAGCAATAAAACATTCATTATCTCCACTGTACACCGAGGCCAGCAATATGTCAGTCAAGACCACCAACACTCTGCTACATAGTTCATAAACCAGTGAATGGTACAGAGTGAACCCATCTTTCTGTCCATCTAAGTCCTAGCTTAGAGCAGAGAAAGTAGCCCATCTGCCTGCTTACCAACCTGTCTGCAGCTCATCATCCCTTTCTACCCCGGAGAAGAGCAAACACTGTATTCTCTTCTTTTGAACGTGGCTTCTCCTCTAGCCCTCCTCCTCCTCCCTCCCTCCTTTCTTCCTTCCCTCCCTCAATCCCTCCATCCCTCCCCTTCCCTTCTTTACCCCGCTCGCTCACAGGAACTTGTTCCCTCGGCGGCCACAGGATTCACTTTGTTTTTGATCATTCTCAGATTCAGAGCTCGACAACTTATCTGCTTCTCTACATTCTCCCAGGCCCAGAGGAGAAAAGCGGGGCCTTTTATTACCCTCGCTCTTTGCCTCTTCCTCTGATGTGCTGAAAAAGACAATAGACAGATAGAGAGAGGGAGAAGAAAGGGATTCTGGCCAGTGTGCTTTTAAAACTGTGTTGGTCCCAAGGCTTTTTAACAACTGGCTCTCTAGCTTACATGTAGTTATGGTCTGACCAATAGTATTACAAGCCCTTTTTATCTTTACAGACAGAGGAATGCTGCATTGTCACATACCAATCTTCAGCATTTAACACCTAGCTCACAGTTGCATAGAAAAGCATAACTATAGTTCTCCACAGCAGTCATCGACTTCAGAAAAAGTATGTAGCTTTCATGGTAAAATGAACAACAGGTGAATATTCTACAGGTCTCTGATTCTTTGGAAGAAGGAAGTCATAGTGCTGTACGAGTCACACTGTAAAAAATCTATATACTGCTAATTATGTGTTTAACACAAAATAATTTTCTTGTTTTACAGAGTTACACAGTACTATATAATTATATTATAGTATATAGCCTTTAATTCAGAGGTCTTCATAAATCATATTAAGCAAAATGTCAGTAAGTAAATCTGCACGTTATTATCACTCCATGACAACCATTGCTATGATGATCCATCTATGATATTTGTTATATTATATTCTATATTTTATTGTGAAAGAGGTACATCAATGAGGTTCACTCTTAAAATAAGTGATTTCTACATCTCCTGCTGCCCTGCATGACCCAAAAAGACCCCAACAATATGCACTGACTTATAGCATTACAGTTAATTAATCAGCAAAACAGATTAAGGAGAGAATACAAACAGCAACAGTAATCTTCAGAGATCCATTTTTCTTTTTCACTGTAAACCTGTTTATAAAATTCTGATTTGTTCAGTGTAATTCTACAACATCAGCCTCCACTTTAATCAGAATCATCATGTAATCATCCAACTGCTGCACGTTCATTGATTTCTGGCAATGTACCAGCACGCTTCAAAATACTACATACATATGAAAATATATGGATGCCCACATGGATGCACGCTCCGACTGATTTGCACAAAGAGACATGGTGTATTCTCATCTTCTGAGCAGTTGCTAATTTCTATACTGCCTGACACCCATGACTACCAACACAGTGGTAATTAGACAATAAACATATGTCACATTTGTCATATAAACCAATGTCATATTCATCAAATATTTTTACTATCATCAGACAAGTTCAATTTGGTAATTAAAAAAAAAAAGCTATTATTTTTAATGTCTACACTCTACACTTAATTGGCCCTGCATCCAAACATGACAAAGATGTCCTTGAGCAACAATTTAACATTCAACCACAACCTCAAAGAGTCTAACTAGCCAGCAAACTCTGCCCCGAGCCACAGGGAGCTGTAAAGACCCCCCTTTTTGGAAAAACAACAAAGTCCATCAAACAAAGTCACCGTCTATCTGGACACCAATCATTAGATATCTGCAAAGACCAGGGCTCCTCTGAAAGCGCCTTTGTTAGCCACATATTAGCTTTTAGCTTGTTGAATAACGTAGGCCCAAACACCATGGGACTCATCATTGTCTTCTGATTAATTAACACTACTGGCACTCTGTTTGTCGACCCCCGACTCTCCCATCCTTTTCTCCCTCTGTCCCCTGTGTTCTTGCACGGCTTCCTTGTTCAGAGGCGATGATTCAACTGTGTGCTGAACTTAAGAACTTAATGGGGAACATTCACAGGGAGTTCAGGACACAATTAGTGATTACCATGTCTCAGCCATGTCTTCTGAGGGCTTCCATCCTTCGTTTCATCCTCCCTTAACAAAGACAAGGGATCTTCAAGCAAAAGGAATAGCATATGAGGCTGTAATGCTCTTGGATTTGTCCTGCCCACATTCTCAGAGAGATCATACGCTTCGGCTGGTTGATTAGAAAAGTGGGAGAAATGGACAGAAGTCTCTTTAATTAAGAATAATGATCTGATTTCAGTTTGTGGAAAGTAGGCAGGGTGCAGAGATAAATGAAGGCCGGGTTAGAGGTGAGAACGCTGAACCATTTGTTATCTCTTCTTTTATATGACTGTATGAGGATTTTTTATAACAATGGTTGTAAATGAGCTTTTAGTCCACTTCCCTTTAATTGTGTTTTATGTTTTTCCATTGTGTTTTCCTCAAAAATTGAGTTTTAAGGAGAATTATTCAAAATGAGCTCATGCATTTTTTAATTTGCTGAATTCTTAAACAGAAATAAAAATTGAAAGTTTAAATAGAAAGACAAAAAGAAAAAATAAACAACAACCACAAAATGGTGTCAGTCGTGTCTCTTCCATTACCACTGACTCTCTTTATTACAGCACACCAACAAAATATAAAGTGATGCTGCCATGATAGCTATTGGTTGCCTTCACAGTGGCTTAATTTCTAACATAATCAATTAAGCTGTAATTAAAATGCTGCCATACACAAACAGAGGCAGTGGAAGAGTTAGGAGTGAGTGGGCAGGAAGAGGACACCGCAGTGTTTGGGCCCAAGCCAAAGCTATACTGGAGTCGTGGGCGGCCTGGGAGGGGAATCTGGATCCCATTTATTTCAGAGTGCCATAATGGGTTCTTGTGTTTCTTTGTGTATGCGTGTGAAAATGAATGTGAAATAACAGCAAGCAGCACAGTATAGGATAATGTGCTAGCTGAGGGCGCAGAGACTTATCTTAGACTTCCCTCTCTAACCATGTTGAGAGGAAAGTGTCTCTCTCCTCCAACTCCTCTGTCTATTTCTCCCTCCCTCTGACAGTAGCCTAGCTGAAGGACATGGTCAGTGTGACTCTTAAGCAAAGAGAAAACGGCCTTGTAGGCTTATCGTTATCCTGCTGGTGTAATCCCCGTCCACCACATCCCAGCAAAAGAACAGCCCTGGGAGCGCCTTGCATCGTTCTTGCTTCTCATGACAAACTATTTTACGAAAGACAGCAGGGACACCTTACAACAGCCGCTGTGGAGTCTTAATCTGACACCACCAACAAAAAAAACGCACTAACCTCAGACAAAATGTGCATGACTGTATGTGTATGTGTGTGTATGAGAGAGAAAGCGAGAGGGCTAGCAGTGTCCCCTTGTCATCTTACAGCCTTCACAGCCCATGCAGACCATCTGTGCATTAAAGAGCTGGAGTCCAAGCAAAGTATTTAAACGGGTTTAATGTCTTCAGGAGGGCCATAACCTTGGTCCTGTAGGACCCCAGAAAGCCCATCACACCAAGGCAGGAGGCCTCTTAATGTACCAAGCAGATGACAAGGATGCAGAGTTCACACACACCGCTGAGTAACTCAATCTGCAGGAAGTCTCCCACATTTGTTCATCCACTCTCCTCTTCCCTCCCTCCCTGTCTCCTTTGTCCCTGCTCTCAAAACAAAGGGAGAAGATGTCAAAAATCTCATTAAAAAATAATGGCCTCCACCTGCTTTCTTTCTTTTCTTATTCTCTCCTGCTTGCCTTTCTAATGACCAGCTTGGAAAAACCTGGAGGATACCCGCTATGCACAGAGTGCCGTACAGCTCCCTCAGTGCACACAGCACATTGAACCACATTGAACCACAGAACGCACACATGAAAACGCGTAACTGTTTCTACAGCATGACTTCCCAAACCTTCCCAAACAGTATCAATCAAAAGAACTCCTGCAGGTGTAAGGCCTGCCCCCCCTCGCTTATCTCATAAACTACTCATGTCTAGAACTTAACATGAAAAAAAAAAGCTGCACCATGTGGCTAAATCATCTATATCAGACTCTCAGGAAAATCCTCACACAATTCTTTAAAACTATTGAACACATACATCAAGCCTGAGGTTACATGTTAAATAAATATACGTCAACTGCCTATTTGTAACAGCTCCCTGAGGTCAGATTAGCCTTTGGCCCGTAGAGCATAAACCAGCACCTCAGTATGTCTGTAGTGTCTTAACCGCTTCACAAGACACCCAACAAATGTCAACCTTGTGCGTTTCTGTAATTAATAACCATAGAAAACGTACGTGTCTGCGTTTGTCTTAGTGACTGAATATCCTCACAAAAATTAGTCATAAACCATGTAATATTTCAAACAGATGGCGGAGAGAGAATAAGGATTTGTGTTCTTATTTTGCATTATAACAAGAGATTAGATGGTTATACAGGAGGGGGTTGCAGGGACAAAACATGAATGATTCAGAAGGCCGAAAAGAAAGAATCAGAGGACTTCGCAAAAGATTATAATAAAGTAAGACAGCATGATTCAAAACTAATAATGAGAGAAAACAATAAACATGATTCAGACAGAAACAGAAAGAAACAAAGGAGGCTATATTCCAACAATGTCTAATCTCCATGAGGAAGCCCGTCTGCTATCGACCCAGATAACACTGCAGGCTGTGTATCATGAGATTTGGGGCAAAAGGTAAACAGGAAATCAAAACAATCTAATTCTGTTTGAGGTTGAAGGGAAAGAGAAAATTGATGTATTGTCCATTCCCATGTAGCGTGTGAAAAGAAATGGCACCGTTTATTCAGGAACGCTTCACTCTTTCAAAGCAGACTTTTGTCCCCACATCCCCACCTCTCTGAACCACTGAAGAGTGTGTGTCAGCTCTGATTTTGTATAGAAGCGAAGGTAATTCTTGGTGTATTATTAATATCTAAGGCAGAGGATTCTGTAAGGTTATTTGATATTGAGCCATATTTCCTATGAAAATACTTATGTGCATTAAACTGGGGTTGAAATTGATACTCACTGTATATCAACTGCTGCGCTATGAGTTGCGAAAATGATGTTTAGAATACAAAGCCTAAAGCGAAGTAACAGCCTGGCTATTGGATTTTGAAAAATTCTTCACAGGAAAGCTTCACCAACCGAGGCAAGTGAGAATCATCACCCCAGGCCTTCTGAATGCCCGCTGGAGATTTTTGGAAATATTTTACTCTGAACAATTTGTTTTATTCAGAATGCAAAGCTTTCTCATCACTTTCTCCTGCCAGAATATGCTATGAAAATTATAGAAACAAGGTGGCAGTGAAGGGAGAGAGAAGGGATCTGGGTCAGGAGGCACACGTTTAAAAGCCATCAACTACATGGTGAATTTCTACTGAATAGCAGCATATAAAGATACTGCAATAGACTCTAAGTGCGCAAATGTGTGTGTGCAAGAGGGTTAGGGAGTGTGTACAGTATGTGTGTCTGTAAGGGTGAGACAGAGAAAGGGAGAGTGCTTACAGTGCATCAGAAAATGCATTTATGAATACAATTGCAATCCAGAGCCTGGCCAGAAGGGTTAAGGACAGATTATGGTCACCATAATACAGACTTTATTTATGCCATTCATTCTGACTGATGAGTTACCAGAGGGATCAAATTTTCAAAATAGAGCCAAGCATCAGTGGAGCTTTTAAAAACAAAGTGATGACTGCAGAAGAAATCTTCAGTTTCCTTTTGAGAAGCAGCACAGTGGTAGTCAGCAGCACTATAGCCCAGGTACTGATTCACCAAATCCCCCATACACTCTCTCTCTCTCTCTCTCTCTCACACACACACACTTAGACAAATACAACCACAGTCACACATACAGCAAGTGAGGGCAGCCCAAAACCACCAGCAACCCAAACAAAGTCCAAGGTCAGCAGAGTGGGCTCACTGAGCTGAAACCACCAACCCTGGCTTTCATTACCAGGAACAGAATCAGCAGAGGAATACAGGGACACATGGGATGAGGTTACGTTAGCTGTCTCTGTTTATCTGAGTCAGTCTGGCCAGGGCCCAACTCATACTCTCTCGTCTGTGGGATACAAAATACTCCAAACATCGTGACAGCATCTATTGTGGATCCAAATATCAAACCTTCAAATTATTTTAACAACCGAGTACTTTTCTACACCGCTGAAACGGACTCTAACTAAATAGAATTTTGCTACACATATTTTACAGCAGAGGAGTGGTATGTGTGTGGTATGTGTGTGTGTGTATGAGTCAGTCATTCAGCGTGTAACGTTAACCAGGCCTGGCGGAGCTCTACATCTAATGGTGCCCAGTGTGTGAGAGGGGTAAAGAGGGTGTCACAGTTCTAATGAAAACCAGTCATAAAAGACAGCAGGCGTCCTCAGCACTGACTGTGTCATACATACAGTACATGTATGTACACACACACACACACACACACGCACACCTCTCACCCCTTTAAAACCCATTATCTCACATTCAAAATGCCTGCTGTTCCTGTGATGTTCATGTCCATGCTCATTTAAAACAGTATGATCAATCTGTAGCGCTGTAAGATATGAAACTCGAATTTTAAAATAACCATTAAACGTCCACCTTACAATCTACGAGCGCAAAATAAGCACTGTCCTGTTTTAATATGTGTTCCAGCCATTAACTTTGGTAACTGGCGGGGTTTTCCAAATAAAGACAGCGAATCAATTCACTCAACAGGAACAAAGCCAGCTGTAAAATTTATACTTCGAAATCTTCATTTGACAGTGTTTATCAATGAAAACTCCTTAGTTGGCCAGAACACCCAGCATTTTTAGGAAGTAATCTAATTGCTGCTCATTAAAAGGAGATTAATCAAAAACAAAGTTGTGGAAAGCTGAAAATGACTCATAAGAAGGCCTAAAATAAAAAATGACTAAGGGAAGGCGCTCCAAGGGCTGAGGGAATTATGAAAAAGTAAGAATGCAATAACAAAACAAAATCTATTTTATACACCGCAGACAATATATCAAAGACGGTACCATAAAAATTGCAAAGTGGCAAAGATTTAGCCTTGACTTTGCTCTCATATTTGCTGTTTCAATAACTGCACAAGTCTGTTACATTTTAGGCAATTTGGTACAACAACAATGTGAAATGTAACACTCTCCTCCTCCCTGCTGACCTCCTGTCTAGACCCAGGCATCCTCCCCATCATGGCCAAGGTCCTAGTTCTGTCCTTCCCATTATTCCCTCGGTGGCTAACATATATATATATATATATATATATATGTTTGTGTGTGTATGTGTGTGCGTGAGTGGGTGTGTGCATGAGTGGGTGTCATTACTCCTGCCCCCATCTGACGGTTTTGGGTTAAACAATGTTATTATTAAAGCCTTTCCAGAGTAGCTTCCTGCCTCCCTCCAGTGACACCCTTACCAACTATAAATCAACTGCCTGAGCCCTGTAAATCACACACGATGTGTGTGTGTGTGTGTGTTTGTGTGGATGTGTGTGTGCCTGACCACTGCAGCTGTGCTCTCAGACGTACATGACGACACTGCAGCTGTGAGAGTGTCACAGCAAAGACGAGCACGTTATAAGCAAGATCCTTTCAAACAACACAGAGGAAACAAATGATGAATGTTAAATTACAGCATATGCTTTGAATGTGATTGAAGAGACTACTGTGAATAAATTACAATCTGTTTGTTTTATGAGAGGAGTCTGTTTATTTAGTCTGATAACACAGGATTGTTTGAAGCTGACTTTTGTGCAGCTTACGTTAGAAAAAAAACAAATAAGTGTGCAGTAAAATCACACTAAAGCATCTATTGTTGGTGGTAAATTGGATTCCTAAAACTAAAAACAACTCTGTTAGACCACCAAAGATTAGTTTCTGTCTGAAAGAAGAAACAGAGACAATTTCATCTCCCCAAGACCAAACCAGATAAATAATGCTCTCTGAAATAAATGGCTCCTGTGCGGCCGTGATGGCTCATTCTGTGATTGTTTGTGATTGTGTTGACACCCCCTGCTGGGCTGAAGACATCACTACCACACGGAGAGCAAGCTCACCACCAGCGACAACGTCCCATATCCAATCCCACTTCGAGCCAGGCTGCAGCACACTAAAGTTAATGAAACACTAAAATCAACCTGATACCTTCCTCCAGACTTATATCACTGCAGCAAGGGACAAACACAGATATAGACACAAGAGAGAAAACAACCAACAAATAATATACTGAACCTTATTGTACTGTATATCCTTAGTCTAAAACTGCGTGTGTGCATGCGTGTGTCGGTGTGCACGCACACACTCAAGAGAGTCAGTCTAGACAGCTGTATCCTCGCCAGGTCTCTCCCTGCTAAGGAGAGTGAGAAATATATACTGTGCAGCTGCCGAAGACACAGTCGACCCACAAAAGAGCTATTGTGCGCCCACAGCAAAACAATACAGCTTAGCTGAGCTATGAGAAAAAACCATTGGGATCAATAGAGAATTGCAATTAGCCCACATTGGCAGGAGCAGTGCCAGATTAGACACAGGATGTCGATTCCATTTCCTGCACTATCGGGCCCTCAAACTTGGTTGGCTCACTGTGTAATTGGAGCAACACACATAAATACAACGGTAAGATAGTGCAGTGTGAAGGTGACCGTACAAGTGATCAAGACAGTGATATAATAACGCTGACAGTCAAAAAGCAAAGCTTAATTCTAGCACACAAAGAGCAACAGTCAAGCATTTGTTTTATATCCACAGACATGAGAAGTGTGAAAAGCGTGTTTGTATGGTGCTTTGTCCTTAGTAACCACGTTTCAACAATTCACAGAATTTAAACTTTTACCTTTTCTTTTCTTCTGCATCAATTTTCAAGATGTGTAAGTGCTACATCAATAATCTGAAAATGACATACATGACCTGGCATTGAAAGAAAACCCATCACCACACACATTTCTTTTCAGTGTCCTTAAGGCAGAGAGGGTGCTCTCTAAACCCACACTGTAAATCTTCTTGACATGAAAAGAACTGACTAACCAATTAAAGATCCTACCTTTAAGTATGCCCTGGCTTTGCAGTACATCCCTTGAAATCAGCACAGAGTAGAAGCTTTGTGAGAAGCCAGCTTGGCAGGGACCTTTGGAAGCATGCTCCCCATTATTCCTCTGGAAGGAAGAGAATACAATGTAAGACACAGATAAACATGGATTCCATTGATTTCTTGCTTCTCTTTGGCCATGAGCCTCATAGAAAAAGCAGCATATAGTACAGCAGTTTGCAGAAATATATTCAACAAGTGCATCAACTATATGCTCCTGGGTAGGCACATTGCTGATTAAATATTGTTTAATCTCTGTCTGACTGTATCTGAAAAAAAATGTGCTGTGTAACCTGCTCCGTGAATAAACCATCACATGATGAAATGGACCATTTTTAAGTATTGTGCTCAGGGTTAAGTGAGGGGGGAAAAAAAGAAAACTGCATGAATGCAGCAGAATTTTCTCACTGACTGTGCAGAGGTCCAGAGAATTAAGGAGGAACTGAGCAGTACGTGTGTGAGAGAGATGTGTGTGTGTGTGTGAGAGAGAGATATGTGCGTGTGTGTGTGAGATGTGTGTGTGTGTGAGTGTGTGTGTGTGTGAGAGAGAGTGCGTGCGTGCGTGTGTGAGAGTGCGTGCGTGCGTGTGTGTGTGTGAACTACTACTCAAACGGTCTGGAGAAAACTTTGCAGAAACATTTAGTGCTCATTGCTGGTTCAATCTACAGTAACGATCCGACCCACTACAAGTTAAATGTGCCCGTGCACGCGCACACACATACACAAATACACACACACACACACACACACACACACACACACCAGTGCCAAAGCTGACTGGAGGCTGAATGAAAAGGAGGCATTACGCACGCCTCTTGGCAGGCAATAATGCAGGAGTGGAAAAAAAAAACATAAATCTTTGTATAATTTTCCTACATTTTCTAAACATGAACAATGAGTTCAGTCACAAAAGCGACAGAGAGAAAGATTCGGGAGAGCTCGCTGCGCCGTTCAGAGTACCACAGGCGCCGACTTAATTCAGCCTTTATTGATTAAATGACGAGAAAAGGTTGAACAGCACCTTACAACTATAACTAAAGTTTAACTTAATGTGGGATTTTGATTTTTTGTTCAGGGAAGCACTGCTGGAAAAAGCGAGGCGACTACATTAGTTTGATAAAGAATAAAAGTACTATCCTTGGCGATTAAATTGTGCAGTCGTTTTAACTTGTGTTGCAGCCCGGCGCTGAAGGAGGATCGGAGCGGGCAATACCGGATCGTTAACTCTTACTTTCGTCTTTATTTTTTTTCCCTCTTAAACAGTAAAATTCATTAGGGAACCAATTAGCGTACTTGTAGGGAAATAACGACCGGCGCTGCGCTGCAGCAGCACCAGCAGC
The DNA here is from genome assembly GCA_036365135.1 of Miichthys miiuy. Classification (NCBI taxonomy): domain Eukaryota; kingdom Metazoa; phylum Chordata; class Actinopteri; family Sciaenidae; genus Miichthys; species Miichthys miiuy. The sequence goes on along the minus strand of CM071606.1, from coordinate 10,732,919 downwards.
AGCAGCACCACACTGGACTGACACTGGACTCCATCCGACTACATGACTTTATTCAAGCGTATGTGCCATTGCTTTCGCACATTAAAATGCTCACAATGCTCAGAACAAGCTGTACTTAGATAAAGGAGAGAGACATCTCACCCAGAATGTGTCAAGAAGAAGGGCTGCTGTCAGGACCAGAGCGAAGTCAGTTCTCATCGTGGCGAGCAAGCGAGCCAGGGCTGCCTGGACGAGGAACCAGAAAGAGGGTCGATTCGTAATTCTTCTCCAGTAATTGTGTAATTCCGCCTGTCTTGGTCAGAGTGTTCGTTACGTCCCTCCTTGCGCCTCCGTGAGTGGTGCTGCAGCTCTGCCCCGAGTTTCTCCGAGCTCTCTCATCTGCAGGTGAGCGCTCCGCTCAGCACCAAGGCGCAGCCAGCGTCACTCTCCAACCCCTCCTCTCACCCGGTGCAGGAAAACTCCACACACGCACTTAAAGAAACACTCGTTGGAGCTTTGGATCAAACAACCACACCTCTGACGTCTTTCCCGAGGGCCCCAATATTTTAATCCATCTCTATACGGCGACCTGAAATGCTGCGCAGTTTTACGGTGGCAAACGAAAGGGTCGGTAAACCATGAATCGAGTCTCTGTGCACGAATGTATGGCAAACTCATTAAGTACGGGCCAGGGAACTTCCACCGCTGCTCTACAAGCATGTAGTTTCAACATCTGATATGCACATTATTAGATTCAGACAGTTAACTCATCTAGCAGACGTGTGCAGCACTGAAAAGTTTCCATTATTATGATTTAAAAATCATTCAGGGTTAAATTTAGACAAGTTACAGAGCAGAGTAGCCACACCTCAGGTGTGCAGTAGGTATATCAAATTACTTGCAGGTGATCACGACTGAAAAGTGTGCAATAAACTCCCACCCACCACTCCTCTGTGCTCAGTCTTGATCACACTAAAAGAATTACATTTATGGGTTGTTCAGTTTGTCCCTGCATGATAATGTCATAAGATGAAATATCATTAGTGTATTTTTGTGCTAGGGCGGATTTGTTCTCTGTGATATTCTGACTTTAAGAATACACAGTCTGTCAGGTTTGGTTTAATTTAAGAATCCTTTTGACAAAGGGGGTGTTGGTGGGTGAAATTTAAAGACTTTATATGAATACAAAACCAGATTTGAAAGTTGACCCTGTTTCGGTGGGAGCTTCTGTTGATAGGCCATGATTTCCATTTTTATGACATTTATTAACCGAGTCATGGAATGTTCTACAGCCGTTTTCTGTTTTGTAGATATGCAATTAATGGTGTTGGACTTTGATTATCACACAGGCTTGCTTCACTGAACTCACTGAATACTCAGCCTACATTTTTCAACAAATCTAATACTGTCTGTCTCTGAGACTGAGATTGTAAAAGAGGGATTTCATCAAAAGAAAAGCTGAACAAAGGTTAGTTCAAAAGGTTTTCAACGTGAAGCCAAATGTCACACAAAAATGGAACTTCACTCGCATTGAAGAGCACTTCCTTTACCAAAAAGAGATGTCTTTTGACTAAAAAAGGTCAACAGGGCCATGTCCGAGCATTACCTTACATCTGTGTGCATGCATTTAAACACTACCTCTACTGTTAGCACTCCTGTGCCTCAACAGTGTCTCATGGCTACATATAACCTTCCCCTATACAAAAAGCAGAATAATATCAATGTTGGCCCGTCTGTCTGGCCTTTTGAGCTACTAATGACCTTTATATTCTGCTCTCTCTGATTGGCAGACTAGTCTCCATATCTGCTTAGTGAGCCAATGGGCTCTAATCCTATCAAAAAAAATATGACTCTGCATTAGTGGGCGGCTGCTCAGCCAATTTTCTCTGTGCGACATCAAGCCATTTTACCACCTCTCTCATCCCAGTCCCTCGGATGAACACTCCCATCCACAGTCCTTTTTTATTTTTGATGGGCTCTGTGGCATGGTTATGATTTTTGTCCTGTTAAATGCTGTGATTGGCAGGTCTCTCTCTGATTCTGTCACTCTGGGTGGTGTGTGTAGCCAAGAGTTTCAGTATGTCTTTCACCAGTCAGAAAGTTTATACTGGATCATTCTGCAAAATCCCAAATTACATTATTTATTCAACTGATTTATTACAGTAATTTGACAACTGCAGTGTGGTTAGCTAAGTTTCAGCAAATAAAACTAGGTTAAGGCTTGAGAAAGTTTGTGATAATGGCAGATGGTAATGTAGTCATGGTTTAAAATATGCTCTTTTTTTTATAGGTGTGGGTATATTGGCATTGAGGTGTGACTTGGACTGAAGTCTTTTTTTTTAAAGACTTGACAGAGAATAAATTACCTGAGCCTCGCCTTGGACTTGGAAGTTCAAGACTCACGACTTAACTTGTGAGACGATAACGAATAACTTGCCTCTGTTCATTTTATGTTTTCAGTTTAACCCTCTGTGTCTGAGCAATCACTATTTCTATCGCTATTAATAATTATTAAAAATGTTCAGCTTTGTCAATGTTGACATTACAAGTGTCTGTTTAATGTTACGCAGTGCAAGCACACACTGGTAATGGCATTGTCATGACTGGATGACTAACCTGTCAGTCAAGCTCCTCGCAATGCTACCTGATGGTCTATGGATCAGATCAGATCATCATCGTGCCTGTGTCAGGCTAAATTAAGAACATTATATTACATTTATTTAACTGAATGTCAAAAAAATAATATAATAATCATTCATACTTTTTGGGGTGGTGTCGGGGTTGCTTGATTTCACCTGACTGGCCCAAGAAAACTTACATGACTTAGATGTTTGCTGAGCAACTGAAACTATTCAAGCCATGCTGGCACAGTGAGTGGTTTACACTGGATAACAGGTAAAAGGTTCTGTTTGTCTAAATGATGTGTTAGAGATGTGCTGGTTCACACGGACCAAAGTACAGCTCGTCACATGCATCCACCAGCTCACGGTGGTTGTTTCTGCTTGTATTTTCCCCCTCTGCATTTTTTAGAACAAATCTACTGAAATAGAAGGATTTCACTGCTACCTTAAAGTTCTTCTAACTCTTTGACAAATACGTTGCATTCCCTGCCGGACAATAAAATCCTCCTGTTGGTTTACCATTGAGGAGCAGAAACAGCAGGAAGAGTTTTGTTCCTCCAGCTACAGTAAATGTTCATTTTGCCAAACAAAGGGCGGACACATTTCTATAGAATTAGAGGTGGAAACTTTGAATCACTTCTCTGATTCAAACCAAACCAAAGTTCTCTTCAGGGGTTTGTAATCGCTGACTTTGATGACTGTACAAGCACTGTTGTCAGTGTTCATTGTGAATGTCGTCAGTTCAGCAGTGTATTCAGGCAGCTACTGACTCAAACTGTTAAGTTCAGTTCAGGCATATATACGAGCACTTTTTACAGGGTTAATAGCTCAGCAGCCACCTATCTGCAACAGAGTTATCACTTAGCGGTCTTTTAGTAAGCTTTTAACCATGCAGTAAATACTGTTAATCACAGCTGAGCTGACAACGGTGCTTTCAGTTACCAGCGAGAGCAGCTTTGCTGCTAAAAGCTACTGATTCATTCAGTGACAAGAGTGAGTCGGTGTTCAGCCCAAAGATCTGGTGTTAAAGATTTGTTCGTATGTGTTCTGAGCGCTTCTGTAATGAATGTTGTCAATGGGTATAAACTGAGTGCTGCAGAACTGCTCAATATGAATATAATTCCTCAGGACACTGGGCTGTGTTAGACTAGAACAGTATTTAATATTTCAGCCAGAAGTCTTCAGTGAAACAGTGCTTTTAAACTTGGTATAAAGTCAGTCTTTATATTACCTATACTACACTTTCAAATTGTAATATTAGATATTTGGTAATTGTGTTGGTTTTACAGCTTTTAGCATCACTTTAAGGATGGTTCTCTGTTTATTAACAAAGTTCTTGGACCAAGTGTTGTTTTGTTTTAATATACTGTATGCACCCAGGACTCCCTGGAAAGTAACTGAGTTGATTAGCCCTTTAAGCCAATTTGTCCAAATAAAAAATAAAAAAAAAGTTATTTTAGTCTTTCTTTAATGTAGTTAAGCAGAAGGCTTTAAAGACCACTGGAAATACAGATACTGAGCCCAAATAAAATGATTTTCTCATCAAACAATTGATTTTATATGAAAAGCTACCATTTCTTACTGGCATCAATTAATGTCTGAAGACCGTATTTATTAATTATTTTTGGTTTTTTTATCTTTCATGGAAGTTCAGATGTTACATTTCATTTTTCCATTTTCTAGTACGTACTAAATAGAGAAAGAAAAACTGGACTGGACACTTTTTGTTCAGTCCAGTCATGCAGTACATTGTTTTTTTTGTTTTTTTTTCAAAGAGGCCAACAGTACAATCTTTGATTGATGATTTCACAGTTCTGTTCCTCAGAATACTAACATGAACTTGTTAAACTTGCTTTGAAATATCTGAGGCACTTCAGTATCCCTTTGTGGCATCCTTGAAGAGAGAACACCAGAAGAACAGTCAGTAGGCTGCTGAAGGGGAAAAGTTCATAATGTTACTGTTTAAACATGAGTTTTGAGTCCGCTTGGACAGTTCACTCCATGGCCCAAAACACATGAAATAAAAATAAACTAAAAGTCAGATTAGTAGACAGCAAAATGATTGGATTGATAGGATTGTAAATGCTATGCATTATAATTACTGATGTGACTTTAATCCTGTAGGAGGTGGACAAAATAAAAAAATGAGATATCAACTTAATTGTTGAAAAAATATATATATATATCGTGCAGTAGGGTAAATGAGTTTAGTATATCTTTGGATAACGTTAGATCAAAGTAATTCATTCTTTAGGTTTAGGCATTGGTAAAGCATTGTTCATGTTCATAAATAAGCTCTGTGATGTAACTTATTGCTGACAGATTAACCATAATTGTACAGTAGGACCAAAGGTTAAATAGCCCCTGTCCATTGGAAAGGAAAATACTATTTTTATAGTCAAGCTGTATTTTTGTTCACTCTTCCCTACAATTCACAGAGGTGATTACGCACCGCATTCTGACACCACGCCATGACGCGACCAAGCTAATCAACCACCAACATTAGCATGCTCATAGATGTCTGGGCAGTGGAGCAAGTGGAGCAAATATGTGCATAATTCAATGACAGGGAGAAAGGTTATGATTTTGCTACTCTAGTTTTCTTTTAAAAAAAAAAAAACATTTCCCACAATAAGGTCATTAGGTTTAAGCAGCCTGTGTTTTGTTTTTTTCCCCCCACAGTCACACAGTCTGTCAGTCTGCATGCACACACACGTTAACAGAGTCATGGTATCAGCTGCAGTTATCCAGTCCAAACCAAGTGGCAACCTCCGTGGCTGTGAAGTGAAGCCAATGCAGTGAAATGCCAAAAACTGCAGTTCCTCTAACGTCCACTTGAGGCTGGCTACAGATCGAGTCAATCTTCATAAGCCCCCATGTTAAAATGTCCAACTTCCTGGTACTAGCTAATTAGCTAATTTCCCCATTCATGACAACTGTACTGAGTCTGAATTTGTATATAACTCACCTGTTCAAATTATATCAAAGCTTAAAGGCAGCTTGTTTGCGCACCCAGGCTTCATTCAGCCCGCTTTCAGGTCCACTGACGATTCATGTCTTTTCCCATTATCAGATTAGCCCAGAGGTGGCAGAAGCGGGACTGCCAAGATGGCGGCTACCAGAGCCACCACATTATGAACTTCAAAACAGCTCTTCAGAACAGATACGTCCATTCTTTATGGTCAAAACACAATATCATCATGTACGTAATGTAAACCTTTTCAAGCCAATAAACAATGCCCTACATTTTTATTAGGTACCAAAAAAAGATGGTTAAAAGTTACATTTTCTTCACTACAAAAGGTGAACAGGGAAATGACAATATACCCTCCACATACAATATGTTTTATCTACTAGAAGATAAACAGAGGCTGTGTTCAACAGAGTCACTTTTTCTTTTGTTTCTTTGATGGCTCAAATGTATGCTATAATCAATTTTGTATTTTGACTGCGTTAAACGCCATCTCATTTACCAGACTTTGAGTGTCTGACTAATGTGTTATCGATTAAGTTGTTACTAGCTAGTAGAGCACAAAATTGTTTAGTTCTTCATAGATCTAACCTTACTTTTGCTCTCAAAGTGCACCAAATTGATGCATTTGACTTTAAAAAGGAAAAAAAAAAAAAAGATTTCTTCAGGCAAACCCTGCAGCTGGACCTCCTTAGAGCATCCATATAGTCTCCTAAAATCCTAAACCGAACCAAAGAGCTCCTTTAAGTGCAACATGGCTATTAATATTTAACATGAGCCCCCATTCATTTTTAAAATTTGGGATGTAGTGAAGGCTAAACACACTGCAGGTGGTGCAGAAATTTGTTTTAAATCTACACCCGACACCCTGCCAATTTTGTATCTCTCCAACTTTGCGCCCCCATTTTAAACATAACTAGGCATCCATGAGCATGCTAACATTTGTGTTAAAGCACAGCATACTGTTGCATATAAACTACACAAATGACACAACCAAACAGGTATATTTTAGCACAGTTAGCTGACTGTCAGATAGATCAATGAACACATTAGCTCGCAAGCTAGCTATTGTTCGCCGTTTTTAATGGACTAGCAACATTAGCAACCATATAAACACAGATGATTTTATAATTACATTGTGGGATAAATATATCATAAATATAAACGCATTTGGCTCACTTACTCATCAGCTCTTCTCTTGTGTCTGTTGTTATTCGTCATTTATCCTTGTGACAGATTCAGGCAAGTGTTGAGCAGTCCAAAATACCTGACAGCACCTGAGTGTAGCAGATTAAGCACAGGTGCAACTAATTAACTCCAAGCTAGCCCATAGCCAGGGATTAGCACTTGTTAGCCACTCTTGATTTCAGCTTTGTAAAACAAGTTTTGACATCTTCTAGATGGAGTCTGTATTTATGAGTTTATATCTCATCTGCGTACGTGTGAGACATACATGAATATATGTACCACTGAAGACATAACGGCCTCACCATATGTAGTTCTTGTTGCTACAGTTTTCACATAACCTCACTAATGTAAGCAAAAGTTATTCACCTTAATAACTTCATAATGTAAACATAATGCTAATACTGAGATGTAATGATTTTTTACATTAAAAAACACTAAATATATTTAGTAAATATATAAAAACAAAAATGCATCCTGTATTTTTCCAGAGGTGACGATGGAAGTAGCAAACCATCTCGTTTCTTTTATCATCTCACTGCATCCAGAAGGCGTCCACATCTGATACCTACACACACACAATGTGTCTAAATGTCTGTAATTAAGGTAGTCTTCATTACTTACTTTTGGTTAGCAATAGCTCAATGAGTAAATATATTAAAGAATGAGGCACAAACAAAGTAGTGAATATTTATTGAGTTTGTGTATATTGTGTTAACAATGTGTGTGTGCAGGTTCTGTATTACCCTCAGCAGGGGATGAGTGGAGACCAGGCCTGCAAATGAAACATTTAGTTAGTTTGGTAGCCTGAACAATGCTCTTTATGGTAATGTGTTGCTAAAGGTATTTGATAAAAATGTGATGTGACTGCGCAGTATTATGAATGAAACGTGTATGTACATGTGCAAGTCACTCACCTGTTGTCTTCTCTCCAGGGTGTTGAGGTGAAAAGAGTCCCCAGGTTAACTGAGCAGTATTTAAAGGTTCCGGGCTGAACCATGATTGGTGCAGGGGAGAGTGCACCTTGATCAGTTCTTGGGAGTTGCATAGATTTTTTGGTAATGTTCAGCACCGGTAGAACATACAGTTTAACTGATAATATAATGAGTGTAAATATATTTTAAGGTTTTTGTCTAATGTTTGTTATGTTGATATGTAATGGAAGGGGCAGAATCCCCCAAACTGTGTGAGGTTCTTGATTGGTAGCAGCACCAGGGTATTTAAGGCTGCCAGTTGCGCCACATGCCGCTGCCGCTGTTAGGATCACTTATGCATCCAGTTCACAGTATGTGTTATAAGTTTGTATGTTTAATGTGTCAATGTCGGTGAAATAAACACCTGGTTGGTTTACACACAACCTCTGCCTCAAGCCTAAGCCTTGCATATCCAGCCATCCTAACAATGTCCACAATATAAAAACACTATTCAACTAATCGTGTGTTCGAATATCAAACTATAAGATAATCCTTAACAATGCAATAGTCAATGCTGTTTACCGATATATAAGAGTGGTGCTCTTGATGTATTGTAGTGTCCCACAAAGCAAGTCGAGGTGGAAAAATTGACTTAATTCCAAATGGTGGTGAGACAGCACCAGTTTATTGACAATGACAGTAGAGAGAAGAGACAGGAAAGGAAAGGCAGGAGAAAGAAAAGAGAAAGGGCCCAGACTGGACTTGAACCTGTGCCATTGCGGTGACAACTCAGCCTCATTTACTGTAGTATGGAATGGAGACACAGCATTATTTGTTTTGGATAGGTTTTTGTAAACACTGCAAAAAAAGACAGGTTTACAAATACTGTCTATACAGTCTATACTATACTGTCTTAAAATGAAGTTTTTTGCTGCAGTTTTCAAAATTTACAGACTATCTGCCAGTGATGTTTAAGCGACAATTTGTAACTTATATACCATAAAATAACATATTACTGTACATAACATAATCATTTTGATTCTATACTGACATATAAATAGGTGAATGGTGTTACTTTGTACTCTGGGTGTGATCACCTGCAAGAAGTTTGTAAAGCTTCGTGGCATTAAGTCGCACACCAACCAGATATTTCACTTATTTTGGTGAAACTGATGTCCTCCAGCTGCTCCATCTTAACTCTTGATAGTTTACAGAGTTTCCTTATGGACAAGTAAACTGCTGCAAACTATAGCCACTGTTAGCTAGGACTGTCCAGACTGTGAGCTCAGAGCACCGGGGGAGTGTTAAGTGTTTGTACCACAGGCGTTTTGGGCCAGTAGGAAGAGGAGGTTTTGAGAGTAAATCTGGACTGACTTTTAGTTGTTGGCGAGAGCTTCATAAAATAAATTGCTGAGAGACAGATGCCGAGATGGGATTGTTGCTGTTGGACTGAGTAATATTAGTTGACTGCTATGTCTTGTGTTGTTGCACTTGCTTGATAATTAGCTGTTTAGCAAAGCTACTGACTCACTAGTTGTTGATCATAAGTAATCTAATCATAACAAAAACATGTGTACAGCTGTAAATATTTACCACACTGGTATTACATTCTGAAAAATGAGGGTGCTAAATTACAAAAATTGTCATTTCTACGCAGTTCAAAGACTCAAATTGGTCACTGTTAAGGCTTCTAATGGTCCATCAGCCAAACAACATTATACAGTAATGCTGAAATTAAATGCTGAAAATTGTGCTGAAGAGTGGAGAGTTTTAAACAAACAGAAAATTTTATAACAGTTCAACCACAGGTGAAAGGGAATACTTTCTAGCTCTGGTTATCTTTAAATCATTTAGGGTGCCTAGCGGCAATCCTGCTCCAAAATCTGGACTCTATTCAACAGTGATGACAGGAATATATTTGTCAGCTCATATTTCACATCTGTTTGAATGTAGTGTGGTTGCTGCTCTGTAACTGAATTAATCCTAATTAATCTTACAGATATCACACGAACCAATTTGTATTTGAGAATTATAATTCATCTGATCGATCGCACACACAAAACACGGATTTCAGAACTGCTCTTGAAAAGCGATTTTTTTTAAAAGCAGAAACTGCCCAACAGAAACACATGGACTGCAGTTATCAAAATCTGTCAGCGTGTTATAGGAGGAAGGAGCAATGGGAGCCCTTATTTCCTCAAAAAAACAGCATCTATCTGCCAAACTCCCATTGAGGCTTGCCACTGTACTGTGTACTAGGTGCTTCATTATGTCATCTCACATTACTGTATTCAAAATACTCAAATAAACTCAAGCCCAGGGAGTAGTAAACAGCCAGACAGCCTGGGTCTAATGGCAGTAAAAGAAAGTAGGGGAGACAGGCGGCAATGCTCTAAGTCGTCTGTAAGCATATTCTAAGGGGCCCCGTCATCGTGCTCTTCTGATAATGATGCTTTCATTACCCATTGGGATGCCAGGCATGTCCCATACACTAAAATCATTAGGGATCTCTCTGTGTCTCTGTGTCTCTCTGTTTCTATCACTCTCTCGCTCTCTGCTATCCTTCTTTCTCTCCCTGCCTCACTCTCTCAGTGAACTGATTTGGTCGTAGCTTGGATTTCATGTTTGCATTTTTGTCTCCACTTCTATTTAGAGTAAAAGTGCAAAGGGTAAAAAGTGAACCCACCGAGTGTGTCTCTATAAAAAAAAAAGTAAATTATTCCATCTTTATATGCTGCCATGACCTTCCCCCTGTTTCTGAATATTCACTCATACAGATTTTCTTGTCACCCACTGACTAGCTTGTAAGAAAATACGACTGATATGTTTTTGGAAAATTGGATTCTTACAAAGGGACAAGGATATGATCCCATCCATTCCTTCTGGATTATGCACTCGCTGGGGTTTCCTCGTCCTGGCCCCAGTATCCTGCGGTATTGCCCATGGTTGACTCAGAAGGCAAGGCCCTCAAAAGTTGATGATGGATTCAAAACCTGATGACAGCTCTGAAACAATGACCCAGACAGGGATCAGGGAAATTCTGGGCTTGGAGCAACACAGAATACTATTGTTTGATTTCCCATCTTTGATGGAGTCACAGTGGAAAAAGGGGGAAAAAAAGGCAGCTGAATATCCCCAGTGGCATAGCAGTGGCGTGAAGCCTTATGATATTCAGACATCACAAAGCCAGCTGCAAAGTGGTCAGCTGAACAATGTGGAGCAGCGGGTCCTATGGCCTGTGAAATACGCATGGCAAGTGAATAAAAATGGTCTGGGGAATGTGGCATTGTGCCATTCAAAGATCTCACTCTTTTAAATGAGTCTGTGGTATGTTTGAGAGCCTTACTTCCCAACTTTTTTTTAAAATAATTTAATGTGTGTGGTATGTGGAATTGTAAATTTTAACTACATATTACTGACAGTATCCTTTGAAACCCCTGCACTGCACTATACCCACTTGCATCAGAATGAAGGGATGAGACATGAAATCTGATATGAATGGTATTTTATTATCTTCCATAGTTTAGCATTGGCTTTCATGTGCAGCTGTCAATCACATTCCTACCTCTAGTAGACCCAGACTGTGAAAAATCACAGTCCAATCCACCAACTGCAAATTATTACTCTCTTGTTGCTCTATTGTTGCTATTGTTGACACATGGAAACATGTACAGGTGCTTTCATGTGCGAGCGGGTATGATGCATGTGCTATCGCCTATGAACGGACAAAAATGTGAGAGGAGAGGTGCTAAAATGATTCCTAGGCAGGAAGAATTTTCAGCAGCTATGGGAGGCACTCAGTGGAGATGCCCCTAAGGCTGATAGGACGCTTTGATCAGAGATGGAGGGACACGCCTGTTAAAAATCAGCAGCCACCCGTTCCCCCTCTATCTCTTTGTATTCCTCTCTCTCGCTATCCCTCTTTCTCCCTCTCCATTGCTCTGTCTATCCCTTCTCTTTATATCCCTTCCTCTCTCATTTGCCCTACCTTCTCTCTACATCTCCTGTCTGCTCTCCTCCGGCTCACGCTCTCATGCAAACATATACATACCAAAGGGTCAGAGCAGCCGTCTTGTTTTCCACCATGTTCCAGCTCATTCCAGCTCTCCAGGTGGTTCCTTAGTCATGCCCAGAGGAGCTAGTAACACCGGACAGATGGCCCATAGCGCTCCCTGACACCCATCATACCCATAAGACTGGCAGCATTAATAAGCACACAGCACACACAAAGGCATCTATGTGCTCATCACTTTCTGCAATATGCATACACTAATAATTCATACAAATATAATCCTGGTACAATAAAGGAACAGAGGCAAACACTGTTTGCACCAAGATCTCTATCCTGTTTAACATGATATTTCAATCGCTTTGATTTCACTGCAGCACATGTAGTGTATTTCTGAAAACACTTTCCCAGTGATTTGGTTTAGTGGTTCACTTTATGTCTTTTCCAGAGTTGGTGCAGTGTGGGGATTCTCTGACACTGAGCAACAGTAGTGAGTAAATTATTCCATTCAATTATCTGAGCATTTGCTCAATATAAATACCATCTGGGTGCTTGAAATAGATTAGTTTAAGGCCATACTAAATTATTAAACTATTCCCAGTGAACGAGTCCCCATTCCCCTTTAAATGAGGCAGACTTATGGGGTTCATATCAAGCCTCTGGTCGCGTAATGCACTTAAATCGTCTCTGCCTGGAACACTGCGACATGATTCCCAACAGGAACATGAAAACGGGGTCCGCCACCATTTGACCCTCACTTTCTTTCCATTGCCCAAACAATTTCCCAGACTAACAGGCCTGGCCTAACAGGCATGAGGGTAGAAATAGAGGAAAGTATGCTTGGACTAACTCTAACTCAGGATGAGATATTAGCTCTCTGATTTCGGTCTATTACTCTAGACCGTAATGTATTTGGCAGGGAGAGTTCCTCATCACATTAGTTCATACTTCAACATGACCTCAATCACTCTCTTTCTCTCGCATACATGGATTCAGCTCTGTCAGACAACAGACCTACAGCAAAGTATTTCTCATTTATTTGGCGCACTCCCGCTGGAGGTCCAAACCAAAAAATGTGAACATATGGCTGCACTGCAATGTGCAGACACTACTGTCCTCTAAACCGCCTTAGCTCAGTGCTTAAGGGGCTTGAATGCCTCGACAGTGCACACACCAACACACAAGAAGTACACTTGACATTCCAAAAGCTTTCAGCTCTGTGTTAGAAGGGTTTTAACCATCTTATGACCTGTAAAACATCAATAAAACGTCCTTGCCAGGGACTTTTTTAACCATTTCACCAGACAGTTAAATTAATTAAGACTTCATACTAGAGGACAGAGAGAGAATTTAGTGTGTCAAAGGAAACACTCAAAGACAGAATTCAAAAGAAAGAAATTAATATGATAACACTGAAGATTTTTTCGTACAAATGATGTACTTCTACTGGATGAACAATACAAAGATGAAGTGCTTCTTTAACTTTCCTTCACACGTGGCGACACAATCTTAGATCTCAATTGATGGAATGAGCATGAAAGACTTTAATTGCAGATTGGTATGCATTACCACTGTATAAAAACACATAATCAGATTACCTTCCCGTGTCTGTGTCATTATTCTATTTCTATGAAACTGACACAGTTATCATCATCAGATTCTTGCCTCCATTCGTTTGTCAATCCAGGATTTTACGACTTGCTTGTACTTAGATGTAGGATTTCAACCAGATACTAAGACTTACACTGACTTACCTTGACTTGATGAAATGTGTGTTTGTATTCTGTAGGGGATTTGATTAATCAATATGAACCTGGCTTTGTGCTCTGTACTTTGGTAAAAGCAAACCTTTTCTTTACTGCACACAAATGAGATCTTGGTGATAAGTGTTTCCCCAGTGTGGCTTGGAATAGTGGCTGGGGCTTAGATCAAGATATTGTATCAAGGCTTGCTGTATGCTGTGGGGTGCTTTTTTCAGAGATGGAATCTCACAGGAGAAGGCACTTAATCTTTTCGAATCAGTTATGTGCAACTGCTGATTTTATTCAGTAGCCACGATAGTTTGTTGTACATGCTTTCAACAAGGACAGATGCATAAACAAACAGCATCACTCAATCAAAGCCCTTTATTTTTTCAAGCTGCAAACAAAAGATCTAAATGGTTAGCTGGTACCTTGAACAGGCATTCAGCTGCTTTATTCTACACGTGGCTGTGCAAGCATTTTGCACAGTGTTTCTTTTGCAGATCATGGGGCTCAGGTGTCTTCACACCTGAGCAAGGTCTCTTCACAATAAGATCCTTCATTCATCTCTTCCACCTATCATAGAAACGAAACACAAATATAAAGCACTGTTACCAGCATTTTGGAAAGCATTGCTGTGACACTCCATCAAACAGCACATCATCAGAACGCACTTTGGAAAAAAAAAAAAAAAACTTCCTCTATCTTGCAGCCGATCATGAGAGCCATTTTTCAAAGACCAAGTATAATGGAAATTATGAAAAGGCAATTTCACCCTTGGGTAGAATTAGGGCGACCGAGTGCAATGCTGGCATTGTGCTTTATAACGCTGGGTTGTAAACACTGAGACACAGGCCTGCAAGTTGTTGACACATCTTCTCGGTGCATGGTAATGTTAGCCATAGCACCAAAGAGTCTACAGTTCGGAGAACATATTAAGGAGCAGTGCTCGAACTTGAAACTTCTTTTGTTTGTGAGATGACAGTAGCATTAAGTTCAATTTGTCCTCCACTCTTTATCTTCACTACTTTTAAATCATTTTGTTTGTGCTCTGCTATTTCACCCAAGCACTGAAGAAAAGCCATTGCATCTGATGTTTTGAAAGGATATCTTGACTCAGCTCAGTCACGGCTGGAAATATGTGAAACACAAAGTTATAATTTGGCACTTGCACAACGTTTTTGTTTCTGTTTTGATGAGCAGAAACACAGGCACCATAGAAATAGTGCCCTGTGTTGTTTGCCAGAATTCAATCTTTGTATATTGTCTTTGCAGAAACGTTTGCAACTCAGAAACTGTCATTTCTAAAGCAACTTTATTTGTCCGTAAGTCTGTGCCATCCTGAGAATACGTGACTTCTTTATACTAGTATGAAATTGTCAAAAAGCAACATCACAAATAATTTTTTACAAAATAAGTTAGAAGACTGAAACATCACAGATTCAGCGAGCACAATTACACAGCACAACTTAAGAAACTCCATAGTGAATAAATAAATGATTGCATGCCAGCTACAGAATTGTCTGAATTATTTTTTTCTACACTGGTACTGTGTATTATGAAGTTGATGCTTGTACATTTAAGAAACTTTAAAAAGATTTTAAACTTTAAAAAGATCTTGATGGGCATCTTGGAGTAAAAATTGGAGAATGGGTGGCTTCAGATGGGCTTGTGTTTAAAATGTTCAAGTGAAGATGTCATTTGAATAACCTGTTATTGTTGTAATTAAAAGCAGTTTGGCTTTGATTTTTGCTGAACTGTGATGTCCTATAGGTTAAACATGCAGAGTTTAGCTTTTATTTCAACTGAGATCTGCTAAAACCATTTTTCTCTGCTCCAAGCATTGTGAAATGTTCTATATATATGAGGGAGAAAATGTTGTGATTTGATGATAATATCATCAAATAAGCCAAGGGCTAACGAAGACCCAGGCACACTGGATTCAACATGTTTCAGCTACTCACATGGGTGGATATTACTTTCTATAATATAAATATTTTAGATAATAACTTGAAAAAAAAAAAAAGCTATTTAAAAAAAGTTATTTAAATCTTGATATCAAAGTTAATTCAACGAATCCTGTAATTCTCATGATGTCTGTATGCTGAATTTCACTGGTTGATTGAAACTTGGGCAGTAACATCACAGCATGTGTCTAATTTCATTTGCCCAGCTCTCCAACTCTGACTTAACGTGCTTCAACTTATTGCTTTTATCCTCAAATCTCCTGCTGAGGCTGTTGGATTTGTTTATCAGCTGAGCCATCAAAGTCTTGGCGGTAGTGAGACTCGTGTAGCATTTATGTCAATCCCTGTTTCACAGTAGGAATATACAGTAGAACTATTAGAGAGGTATTTTACAAAATAAATCTCCAAATGGAACCTTCTAAGAGCTTATTTATGCTACTAACTGTGCTCATGAGTCATTTATTTCATTTATAGATATTTTTTTGGCCTTCTTCAAGCTTCAAGACCTTCTTCCAGACCCTGCATGCCTTTAAACCACAGCATGCACAGCAAACACATGATACAACATTCACTCAAAGTACATTTTAGGATGTTTCTAAGTGCTAATAACTATTTTTTTTTTTTTTTTTTTACTTTCTCAGTTTTTTAGGTAGTCATTCCTTTGCAATCAAGGGGCATTATGGTCGGTAAATGGACCTAATTAAATAAAAAAAATATATATATATAAAAAATGAGGCAATCATAAACCAGATAATTACCTGACAGGCATTTAATGAATTGATTCCACTACACAAGATGTCGGTAATGCACAAAAATGTGTCGGAGATCAAATTTTTACACGGTGTGGGTTTATTTATTGATATTTTTTTGTCAGCATCTGGAAGTCTTATTTTATTCTTATTCTGGAAGTCCAGTATTGTTGCTACCTTCAGGTGTGCTGTCTTGTCTTTAACCTTAGGTTGAGAACACACACTAGTTCACCTCAGCCCTGGTTGGATTTGATATATATCCTACATAAGCTCTGCTCGCTCATATCCGTATGCGTACATGCATGTAGGAATGTATTTACACATATTGCAGATCCAGTCTATGAATTATGCATATGGTTGCGCAGTTTTTGAGCACTGCCAGTGCTGCTGCACTTTACTGGATAGCTAAGTGAACTTAAACATATGGACCTGGCTGGTTTTCCTATCAACTCCTTCTTCTATGTTTGCACCTGAATATGACTATTGATTTATATTAAAATAATAGCAGAGATTTGTTGTGCTACAGGGTGCAATACATAATATCAACACATAAACTTGGCTGAGTTATTGTGTTTACTTAGGAAAACAGGTTTACTATCTGTTGGTTCCCCTGAGCTCATTTTACCTTGTTCTAATCACGATTATACATTAAACATTTCCAGTTATGTAAATGGTTAATCAGCACTTAAGCTAATTAATTCAGTAATTAGCAAATGCTTCTATGTAAACATACTTGTGTTCCAACAACATGTTGGCAATATTAATATGAACTACAGGCTTAAAACACTCAAGGGTTACTGTATAATTTCAAGGAAATCAATTCTTCTTCATTGATATGCAAAAATGTACAGCAACAACTTCTAAAATCTGAACAGATCCTTCACACTAATAGAGTTGTGTGAAAATGAGGTACACGGTTTTTGAGTTACTGTGTTTATAACAATGTGTCTCCACACACAGAGACACAAATCGAGATGACACTATGATGTATTTTGTGGGGGAGACATAAAATGTATTTATGGCAACTCTAAAAAATCTCTCATTGCTCACCGGAAACTTAGCTCACTTTCGTTGTCACTGACTTTTGTAGTGTGAAAGCAGGCAGGCCAGGTGTGCATAAGGTCAAAACTATGTCTCTTTGTTGTGCTTGTGGTGTGATTAACCTGTCTGGCACCTGTAACTCTTGCTGAACTCAGGTCAGTGACACTGTTGGCACGGATTGTTAACCCAGCTGGTTTCTGTGACTCCGGCTACTTAATGCCTGAACTCAGATCGGTTAGACTTATTAGTGCATGGCAGCCCACCTGGGAAGTTGAACTTAGGTCAGTTGGACAGTTAATAGCAGACTAAGACCCATTTCCCTCTACGTGCTGTCATGTAGCCTTGACAGTTGGTTTGACCCCATACAGTGAGCTTTATGTGTAGACACCCCTTCTGAGTGTTTAATGCACACAGTACTTCCTGAGACCAGGAGACAGGCTGTACTCTTGTTGAACCCGCACTGCAATGTACACACACGCACACACACACACAGACTGTAACTATACAAGTGTAGAGAGTTGTGAAAAGAGAGATCACTACTTACAAGGTGAATTAATTCAGGAACTGTAAAAGCTATATGAGCTTCTGTGTGTTTTTAAGCGCACACATTGGCACTTTATGTGCAGTGTTTGTATATAAATTACATATATACATACATTCACAATACAATCGCTCTGCAGAAGAATCCACTCTCTACTCTGGAGTTCGCCCTAACTTGTTTTAATAAGAAGGGCATGGATGTAAGTAGCATATCAAATATAGAACTGGTATTTGCTTATTGCTTTTTAATATGTTGTTACCTCATGCATAAAACATGAGTCACCCATAGAATAATGGTCCTTCATAATGATGTCTTTATGTATTCATGCACATTGTACAAACTACATTAAAGCAGAGAGCTACAAGGACACATAGTGTTACAGATAAGAAATATTAAACTCATAGATACTGTGGCATCTTTGGGCAGGTGTTGTGCGACACTATAGTGAAGACTAGTTTAACAGATCATGTCTTATGAAAGCAAGCCTTTTACTGACTCACCTTATATATGATTTCCGTTCTTTTTATTTTGCACTTGAATGCCCAGCATACCATTGTACTAATATTTTCTAAAAGCACTGGATATGAAAGGGTTGCAAATGCTTCTGATCCCAACGAAAATCTCCAACAAATTCTGCAGATAGTTTTCAGCTCATTCTTTTGCATCACTACTCTACTACTCTACTATATAGCTGAAAGATACCAACAATACCGTAACTAGCACAAAATGGTGCAGAGCTGATGAAAGCAAGAGGCTGTTGAACAAAGAGGAGTGCACCAAAGCAAATTTTTCTTTTTGCGCACCAAGCCTTAAAGCCATCAGATTGATACAGTACGTATGTTGTATGTTGGGGCATTGTATGTTTCAATATCACCTCTAAGTACTGCTGCAAAATTCTCACTCTTGGCTAAGTGTGTAGCAATAAATCACAAGAACGTATGCGTTATTTACTGCAGTGGGTTTAGAGGATACATCAGAAAACAAGACACAAATACATCTAAGGGTGCCATATGGTCGGGTTGGTAGTTTGTATGCACATTTGTTGGACTAATGCAGTGGTTCTCAAATGTTTTCGCCCCCTGTGCAGTGGGTCTGTGTCCCCCAAGGGGGTGCTGACCCCCAGTTTGAGAACCAATGAGCTCATGAGAAAGATATTAGACACATGAAAGACCCTCTTAAAGTCATAGCTGAACTTAGAAGTACTGAATTCTCCACGTTCCTCACTTCAATCGAAAATCAAAGAAACGTTTTTCATCTAAAGTTGAAGAAAAGACACTTGATGTCATTTATTAATGGATAGTCTTCTTTTAAAACAGTGTAACCTGTCTAACTTAACAAACTGATACAGATAAAAATCTTTACTTTCATTGAAAAAATGAAGATGTGAGAAGAGAAAAAATCTTGAGGAAAATCTTGAAAAAGCATCTGCTGCAGCCTTCACTTCTCAACTGGACAAAAGTTATGATTTAGAACAAATCTAAATGCAGACAGAGAATTTATTGAAGGCCAAGGAAGTTAAAGAGTTTATCAAGGTCTAATTTTATCCAGATATTTCTGCTTTATATATCATCATCTTTTTATGATGTGCATGTTCCTTTAACCACTGCTTTAGCAATCAGTTATCAGACATTTCAAGTTTAATACACTTGTATTTCATTTTTATCAACATAATCATGGTCAGAACCCTGACATGACTGAGATTACTCTCCTGAAGAGCCCTGTTATGTTCTGGTAGTTGTACTATGAACAGACTTTATTGCAATTTCAAAATAACTTGTTTTAAACACTTTTAAACCTTGTCTATAGTGTAATAGAGATGAATGTTGCCGAAATATGTCATTTATATCAAAGCCAAATCATTTAATCCTTGTGTCTTTGCATGTACACTGTCCCTTTTGATTTGTTTTTGTTCTGTCAGTTCTTTTCTTTTTCTCTTTGCCCCAAGTATCAGCCATAACATTTAAAATGGTCTGACTGGCTAATGTACTACTCACTCCAAAACTTTGTCGGGGAAAATGTAAATACAGGCCTTTTGAGTCTGCTTGCCATGAATCGTTTTGTCTCATTTCACCAGATATCTGTGACAGGCATTCAGAATAACTATATAGAAACAGACAGTCTTCTTGCTGACGGGCTCGTTTTCTCATGAAGGTCATATAAAGGTGTCAGTATTAAATGAATACTGTTTCATAACCAGTTAAAACTCCATATAGTAACTGCCTATCCAAATGTATTCATGAAAAAACATGAGAATTCACTTACATATTAAAATGACTCGAGTCACTGACTCATTGACACACAAATTTTAAATCACCTCGAAAGAACATAAAAAGTGGATGAAGAATGACAGATTAAATAATTAACAGGGACCCAGAGAAAAGGCAGAATCACATACAGTACACTATCAAGGTTTGGATAGTAGTAGTAGTTGCTTGGATAGCAAGAAACTTTATTGAACTGTGAACTAACTCTATACTGAGCTCCTGGTGTCCTCTCCAAAAAGGCAGAGAAAGACGGGAGTGCAAAAGGAAAAAGAAGGTAAATCAGTAATGTGTTATTTGCATCATGTTTTGACATTATGTTTTTGAAATATATTACAACCTGAACTTAAATGTGCAAAATAATAATGGCCAGTAAATCCAACCCATGCTCATCCATCACAGCCCTCAGATATAACAAAGGTGGAAGTGATTACAACTGTAATCTAATTCAATACTTTTAAAACTGCTACTGAGGGGGCCTACAATTTGTATCATATCCAAACCTTTCAAATGGATTTTTGTAGCCAATCATTAGGGACAGGAGGCAAAAGTGCTGCAAAGCCACTCAGTGTGCTACACACTTGCTTTCTGCAGCATCTGAAAGGAAGTTTCTTCTATTTTTTTCTGTGTGCCATGAGTGAATCTAGCAAGGAAACAGACTGCGGGTCACTAAAAAAGCATGAACCACAAAAACACACTGCCTGCAGGCACAGGTTGGAAGAGGTGACCACAATGACTAGAACAGCACAGCAGTTATGAGTATTTTAGGGACTGAAGATTTAGAGAAACAGAATCTGAATGGAGACAGGTTGGACCCTCGCCTGGCTGTTTATTTGTTTGCAAACAGGATCTGCAACCCCAAACTTAACCCTAATATTTCAGTAATGTAGCAGTACTTCTACTGGAGTACAGATTCTCTGACCTCTTTTCACCACTGCAGAGTGCAATAGCATTTATCATTAAGTGTCTAGTCAAGGTTTTCTCGTTAACTGATGTAAACTCAGAAAAGCCATTTACTTCTACCATCTTCTTGAGCCACATAAGAGTTATTGGGTTAAAAGTTTCATTGTTCTATCCTTTGACCAAAACAAAAAACTACCATACTACCAACTATCATACTAAAGGCAGGCTAAACTAAAGAAAAGGCATGGGGTTGTCCGGGACAAGCATAGTTGTAACCAGTAACTCTTTATCCAAATCCAAATCATGCAATCACGCACATAAATTCTTGTCAGAAGAACCACAATCGATAGCACCCAAATTCAAAATGGATTAAATATATAAAATGGAATCTATAAATGCATCTATAAGATCAATACCTTTTGTTGTCACTGATTACCTAAGAATATTATAGTTATATAGTTTGAGTTATGTTACTTTGTTCTTAGCTAACATTAAGGTGCCAAACTGCCTGTACATACTGATATGGTCATCCACATCCACAACTGCAAAAAGATATTTTAGGTCAGGCTAGAACATATATGTAATATAATGTTAGTAATAACTGGTGCATCCATAATGTTTATGAGTTCGTAGCAGTTTCCAGCTGGAGAGGAGTTGGGATGTCACCTCCTTGTTAGCAAAATGACCAAAATGCACCCGCCCTTGTTAACCTTCTCCAACCCCCGAGTAGCAGAGAGACTGCAGGGGCAGAAAGGTTGTTTAGTCTAGTCTCTCTGACTCATTGATCCTTTATCTGACTGAGGTTTGTGCAAGTTAGAATCTATGGCCCTGACCGTGGCTCGGAAATATCAGCAACCTCACTGTCTTATGTATTGATAAATCCATGGCCATGATGCTGCAGTAGCAGACATATTTGTAATTGCAGCTGTTTCTCTCAGTCTCACCCTTCTGTCAGTTTCATTTTGGATATATAGTATAGTATAAATGCTCAATTATATACAATATTGTAGTCTATATATTATAGTCATGTCACCTTCATGATAAAAGACACAAATAGTAACATATAGTCTTGAAAGAGCGGGCGCGTTATAGAGACACACTGCTGCCTGTTGTATTTATTCAATACTTATATGATCATTCAGTAGTATCAGGGCTGCTAAAAGCACATCTCCAGACACAAATTACTACAGGACATGTGACTACAGATATAACTTTTTAAAGTTAGGACCATCCAAAAATGAGCAAATCACCGACTGGTTGGTAGCAGTTTCTCGGTTTACAGTGTAGGCAACAGGAAATCCTGCACACTGTCAGCCACTTTTCAGAACTTGATAATAGAGATTCGGATCACTTATTCTGTTCAGTTCAAAGATTTGCCTGTTCACTTTTTTTGATTTAGTGATTCAGTAGAGTCAGTTTAGATTAAAGATCCATCATTGAAGATTTGTTTGTATGTGTACTGACCTCTTCAGTAGACCCTCAAGAGTTATCTGGTCAGAGAGCACATGTATCTCCTGAGCAGAGCCCACCAGTCAGACAATGGCACACATGCAGTCTGTGCCTGATTTTTAAAAATATTTTTTTAAAGATAACAAAAAAAAAAAAAAAATCCAATTTCAGAGAAATACAAAACCCAAGTGTCTAATCAGTTTCACACACCGTGAGATTCAGGAGACCTTAAGGTGCACTTTATTATGAAAAAAATGGCGAGAGAAAAGAAAAAGTTCTCTGGGCACTCTCAAGTGGATCAAGATATGAGAAAAAGAGAAAGGGGTGTATTAAAAGCCTTTATTTAATCAGGTAATTTTGGTTAAAAAAGGCAGACAGTTTTGACCTCACAGGATCTTCACCTGCATTAGAATAAAGCCTTTATGACGCTGTTGAATGTGTCTTGAGAACTTTATTTTTCTATCAGAGACTGAGGCTGTGGCTATGAAACAGGCTGTTTTGTAATTACATTATTTTCATATTTAGAAAAGGCAATTGACACTGCTTTTTGTCAAGTGATACAGTAGTCAGTATAGCCTTTTTCAGTATAAGTGATATGTCAGGAGAGTCATACCTGTGAATTTACACTTAAACAGTAAAGATACTTTAACTCTACTTCAATTATTGTCGTTAATATAAGTGGAGAAACAGCAAAAGAGACAATTATATTCATCGTCACAGTGTACACAAATTCACAACAGAAAGATTTCTAAGCTGACATAGAGAAGATGAAAACTGATGAAAAAGCTATACGATTGATTTGGATCATCCATCCATCCATTTCTTGTAAATGGATTTGATTCATTACATGAGAGGGTGAGCTTTAACTTATTATTGCCACTTCAGTGATGCTTATGGACCACATCACTGTCATGCTAACAATGACGTTAAAGCACACCCTCTCATGTAACATTGCTTAACTTTAACATCTTTGTCCTCTGACCTATAATGTTAAATAAATTAGTTTTTTTCATTACTTATGACTGGAACTGTCTGCACTAGCTCAAATAGCGCTGTGTTTAAATCTCTGCTTAGAAACCACAACCCCAGGCAGGTCACTGACTAACTATAGACCAATCTCTAACTTTCCTTTCTTTTCAAAAGCGTTGTGTCTTTGTTACTTTGGGCCCACGTATATTACATAAATCTTTTTGAACCTTTTTAATCTGCTTTCAGGGTCTGTCAGTCCACTGAGACTGCACTTACTAAAGTGGTGGATGATCCTCTGCTTGCTATAGATTCAGACTCCATATCAGTGCTATTACTGGGTCTAAGTGTGGCTTTTAAATCACTGTGTACTTTTGGACTGACTGGAAAGTCACTTTTGGAGTGTCTTGTGATCACAGCTGTTTCATAAAATAATACTACATCAGTATTTTCTGATGTGAAAACTGGAGTACCTCAGGGCTCCGTCTTGGTCCTTTTCATTTCTCTCTTTATCTTATCTATCTCTGTCTCTTGGTCAAATGATAGACAGTCGTAGAATAAATTTCTAATGCTACACTGATGATAATTAGCTGCATGTGCCTGTGAAGGTGGATGATCATTCTTAAATTATTAACTTTGCAGCCTGCTCTTGAATTCAGATAAAACTGAGATACAGGGTACAGAGGTCATTGGCCCTGCTTGACATAGACATAGTTTTTAATCACGTAAAAGTAACTCTCGACAACTGTGTGATTTCAAGAAATGTTCTCAGGCTTGCTTGCATGCTCGTACTAAAAGTCTTCAAATGGAGAATGCTGCAGCTGGAATTTTAAATAAAACTAGAAAATGTGTCCATATTGCACCACTCTTAGCTTCCCTTCATTGCCTCCCTATCCACGTCAGACTTTAAGGTCCCTGTGATTACTGAAAAAATTGCAAATGGGCACGCCCCCTCCTGTCTGATCTCCTTAAACCTTATAAATATGCCATCCTGTGCTCTTCGCTGTCAGAATACAGGACTCCAAAATGAAGTCAGCAGGCTGCAGGGCCTTTTCCTAACGTGCCCCCTTTCCTCTGAAATAAGCTCCCCTGCTGATATCAGACAGTCTGCCTCTGTTGAGTCCTTGAAATCCAAACTCAGCTTTTCACCATAACTTTCAGTTAATCGCTTATTCTTTGATTACTTCAGGCCATTAGCCTTCAGTCAGTCTCAGTCTCATTTAATTTATTAAGCCAAATACTTAAAGTCAAGTCAAATCAAGTAATTTTTTATATAACCCAATAACACAAATTTGCCTCAAAGCTCATAGCAAGCATACGGCACCTATCTTTAGACCTTCAAGCCAGTGTAAATGTTTGTCCTGATGACAAGATCACTGCAAACTTTCAGAAACCGACTGAATCTCCCTGTGTGCTTGGTGCTCCGCAAGTTTACACTATCTCTCTTTCTCCTCTCCCTCTCACTCCCTATTTTCTCCTCCTTGTCCTGTCTTGTCACTCAGGCATTTCTGTGCCGTCCTGGGACATGCCTCTCTCCTCTGGCTGTCGGGTGCCTCTTTCCAGATGTTTTGGATCTGGATCTTTGTCCTTCAGGAGATTCTGCCTCACGTCTTGTCTTTCTTTCCCCGTGTGCATGCTGTGCTTGTCTCTCTTTTCCTCTCTGTGTTTATTTCATTTTTTTGAAATGCGTGAATGGTGTGTTTTTGTAGTCGGTCCTCTTTTAAGGTAGAGAGGGGACCGTGTCAGGACCGAGGCTAGTTGCTTGATGTCCACTCAGGTCCATCAAGAATTTTGTCATCATGACTGCCCTTACTGTAATTTTGCAATGTTTATCTATTCTGTACACACAACATCTATTACATGTTTGTCCTTGAAGAGGGTTCACTATTCAGTTGCTCTTCCAGAAGCTTTTTCCTCCCATTATTTGAATCGAGGGACTAAGCATCCTATGTCCCTGTGAATCCTACGCAGTCATAATTTAAGTAAATGTGTGATACTGGGCCATACGAAAAAATCTGTTATTAATAGATTGTTTTTTTGTTAAAAGAAGTTTACTATGTCATACTCACAATGCTATCCTAATCTTGATTCAAGAGACAGAGGAAAAGAGAGGAAGAGAGTGGGCGGGTGAGTGTGGGAGACAGGTGGGCGGTGGGTGAGGGTGCTTTGATGTCAAGAATATGTCTTTGAAGCCTGTTAGTTTTGTAATGTGCTTTAAACGTTTCCATTCCTGAGCTGAATTTTTACCTCATAGTCTTCCTGCTACCTGTGCATAACATCCATGTAAAGAATACATTCCCATATGCCCCATGTGATCCTACAGGACACTGAAGATAGTGAGAGTACACTGCTAAATTATATATATCTTCACACAGATGTTGTGAGGCAGTCAATTTGCCACTAAACTGCAAGCTATCTCCTCCTTTCACTCCACTCTCCTGTCTTATCAGATCTCTCGTAGTCCCAGGTTTCAGCAGACACGAACGAGATGCTTCATTTCTGACACATTCACTAGTGAAGAGCACCACAACAAGCTGCAGTGTCTGTGCAGCTTCCTGTCACCTCCTCCTGTGACCTAAACCAAATACAGTGTCACACCTGAGGCACAGGGACCATAAAGAGCACTAATCGGCAGATGCCAGGGTGTTCTGCACAAAGTGCTCCAGTATGACAGTCCATTCCCCTTGTAATTACTGCATCTTGGTTGGGATCATTAAATATTCATCCGCCATCAGCTGGGAGCTGCTCCAACTCTGATAAACTAGTGGCAGCTCTTTTCACATACAGATTGGTAATGCACCCTTTTCTTATGAATTCCCCAGTTCTCTTATTCACATTTAAACTTTTAACTTTAAGCAAGAGTTTCACAGCTCTCACCTCATATTTATGCTGTATCTTTCTAGATATTCCTCCTAGGTAATTTTGTATCCGATTCTTCAAGTTCATTCCATACAGTATCTGCTCACAGGTTCATATACAACACAGTAGAATACAGTCAAATGCTGTATTTCATGAAGTCAAATTTAATATTTAATCGGTTATATCCACAGTCTGCACAGGGGAGAAACAGATGCTGTGTTGCAGTCAGACATAAAGAGGAGATGGGAGGGAAGGTGTGAACTCGAACAAACATTTAAGGCAGCTCTCCTCCATGAATCACGCAGCAACAAAATGAGAGAGGGAGCTAAAAATCTCCACTATCCCACAGGATTAAGTCTGAGTATTACTAAAGCACGGGTACCATTTGGGTTAAATCTGTGTGAGGGAGGTGCATTTAATATGAGAGATGGGTCAATTCAATATACTCAGCTTTATTACTCCTGTGTGTCTTTAAAGAACAGACCAAATGCCTACAGTATAAGCCAGGGAACAACCGGAAGTTAAAGGTCAAAATGCTATTTTAGAAAATTGCAAATTCTAACCTACAACACTGAATCCCACACTCACAAACCCATTGATATCTTCTAACAGTGAATGAACCATCCCATTTAGAAACCAGCTTATGATACTATACCTGCAAAATATAGCGTGGGTATTGATATTTCTTTATGTTTTATTTGTTATCATTTAAGATAGTATGTGTTTTGACTTAACCCCTTATTGTATCAATCATGACAACCAATTATGGTGACTTTATGAACCTGTTCAGCATGTCGAAATGCCATTGAAATGTGCTGTGTGTCGTGATAAGGCATTAAACGCTAACCCATTTAAAATAAAAGTGATAAGACAATATTGTGTTTCATTAGCTGTTAATTACTTTTAAGGATGAAATGGTGTGATAGCTTTTTCTTAAAAAAACAAACACTTAATTGGAGCCCTTCATAAGTCATCTTTATTTATAAAGCCCTTTCTCATAAACAAGCACTACATTGGTTGGGCCTGTTAAGTAATCGACAATGGCTCGCATAAAAATTGAGCAACGGAGCATGTTTACTAATCAGTTTGACCAGGGAAGTGTCTTAAAAAGTCTGAGAAATAGATACTGTCACTCCACGGGGAATTTGGAAACCTTATGAACCAGTATGTTTACAAGCAAGTCTGTTGTAACTTGTCTTATTTTGTGGATGTTGCTGAATGCACATTAATATCAAACTTCTAGCTTAATATCGTCATTCTGATGTAACATTGCAAAATGAATTTGCTGACTTCTCTCATAATTTTGGAAGCTGTTTTTGGGCCCATTAGCGGTGGGGCCCATGAATGGGATTGTCAGCTAGTTGGGTGGCTGCCCCATCCCATTTGTGGTTCACAGCAAAATATCCCGACAACCACCGGCCACAGTGCCATAAAATTTAGTGTTGGTATTTAATGGGTATTAAACTTATACACTCATAAGCTTGAAGATAACAAAATCATTTTGGAAAAAAAAAACACCAACAGAGATTAGATTTATATGCAATACCAAGCTGTGACGTTGGTACTTGTCGATGAGGAGATCCACTCCAACCTCAACACAATGACACATAACAACACTGTCACAAAGAGGACAAACTCTGGGATACACAAATGGTGACAAGGCAGCTGTCCTTGAAACTAAAATGAATAGATCAGTTCATAAGACATTATAAGACTCGGAATCAGGTGCAAAGACAGGTCAAGTGACAGACAAACTATCATCAAAACTTTTTTGTTTATTTCAGTGAATGTGTCACTGACAGAAGGTTACAAGCTTTTGCACCTTGGTACAATGGTAGCCGAATAACAAATGCAATGCAATGCCAAAAAATAAATAAAATAAAAGAATTATTAAAAGGATTTTTTGATTTGCTTACTTTAAAACCTTGGCTACATAATAGGTTTATTCATATGCATCAAAGAACTCAGTTAATAAGAACACAAGTATGACAATGACCTACAGTACGTCTAATCACAGCAGCGTGCGCTGACAAAGATTTAAAAGGTCGCGACAAATACATGCTGACATAACACATACAAAAGATCATAATGCAAATATGAATGACTTGAACTTACTGTTTGTAGGTTTATTAAAATAAAACCCATGCTCTTGTATTTCTCAGTCCTGGCCTTTAGTCTTTCAGAGACTGGCTGAAAATTGTGTATGACAAGTCAGAGAGTATGTTTTTATCCATTTCAAAGGTTAAGGATGGCATTATTTTATCTTATTATTATCAGAAACAATTCTCCTGATGAGAAACCAAGAGACAACCAAAAATGAATTTCTCATGCTATTGTCTATGTAGCTACAACCTAATATCGCTACAGGTTAGCTTTGTGCAGGGGCTGGAGGTGTTGGGAGGCAGTTTGCTCTACTAGGAAACTACAAATATGACTCCTGGTAATGAGAAATGTTCCTCTTGGTAACTCCAAAGTTGTCTTATTTACACATTGCATCTTTTTAGTGGCTTTCTAAAGGCTATAGTCAAGAATCAGTTGTTTTTGTTCAGAGTTGGAGGTAACTGTGAGGCTCTTCTGGAGTGCTGCTGTGTGAAGTCACCATGGTGTAAATACCTGCAATAAACTGCTTGGAAAACAATGCTTAATTTTCCATCTCAGCACATATTTAATACTGAATATGCAACATGCAGGTGGTGGAGGCTTTGGAGCTGTTTAAGGCCACCTTTGACAGAGCTGGGCTGTAAGTAATGTAAGGACTACAGTAATGTGAGACATTACTTTTGCTGAGTAATCAGTAAATATAAGTGTTACCTTTCATCTATATCACACATCCATTGTCAACCCCAGTGACCTTTTCAAGATATGTATTTGTTTTCCTCCAGTTTTGCATGGGGCCAGACAGAAGGCTATTTAATAATAAATGACTGGAATATAACACATATTGTGTACATGTGTCTATTTTCAAGGCAAAGGCCTGGTGGTCAACATTAGGATGATCCTAAAATCCACAGAAAATGTCATAGAAATCTGAACATTACAGTAGTTAATGAAATACATATCCATGGACCAAAGTGTTGCTTAAGGGGAAGATTTATCCTGTCTATTGTGCTAAAAGGTCAGAGGGTCACTCAAATCAATAAAAGCTTCCTTTGGGGACCATAAATGTTGTTACTGAACAACAAACTGTATTTTTGTGATGTCATCCTCAAAACTCACAGATTCAGCAGCAAAACTGTAAATTACGTGTCTCATCTCTAGACTGTAAAAAAGCTGCTGCAGCTGTGGTTGTCAGACTTTTTTTAAAAATATGATCAACCTTCTTCTACTATTATAGTAAAAGAATATTAGTACTGTTGATTTTTTCTTTAAATATAATTTATTTCAAATATCATGGCACACCTACAGTACAATTACCAGTCTGTAAAATGTATACATGTATATACATTTGTATATATTTATAAATACAGGTTTGACGGAATTAGCTTTCATAACCATGAAGTCCTTGTTAATGTGTCACAAGAAACACACAAATACAGATCTAAGTCATCACCGTGTTCTACTGCACATACAATACAATACATACTACATACATTACATACATATATACTACACAGTTACTTTAATTTGTGGGGCTGACAGTTATTAATAAACTTAAAAACGCATTTTACGTTCAAGATATTCTAACATTTGTTCTTTGTAGATTTGCACAGCATTTACCCTTATCTTGCATTCAAAACACTGAACACTCTCCTCAGTTATTCTCTTGGTTATGTTAAGATGTCAGTTCCAAAAATGCTTCCCCAGTTAGTTTCATACAAATATAATCACTCTGTGTTGCTTTTGGTTATTCAATCTAACTTCCAACTAAGATTTTGTCCACATCTAACATCACACGCAGCATCCACACCTTCCCAGACTTGGTTTTATTTGGGCATTCATTAATTCTTCTTATTTTCATACATTTCAACAGCAGAGGACTTCTCTGCTCTGCAACTTTACTGGAGTTTGTCCACAGGTATATTAAAGACATTCCTCTTCTGTCATGAAACCACATCTCCATACAGTTTAGATTGTTACTGTATAGACATGACATGACAGTGAGTGATTGAGTGGGGTAGTTTGATCTCTGTGTAGAGTAAATATGTACTGAATGTGCTGAATACCTTCCCTAAGCTACAAAATGAAGCTCTCAGTATGACCTCAGTTTCCTGCTGAAATGTATAGCCTTGACTGACAGACAAGTTAGCTTCTTCCTCTTTTAACAGAGTCAAAAAATTACAGTCTATTTCATATCTTCTGCGTACCCAAAGGATTACGTGGTATCAGAGCAAAGCAAAAATGTGTTTTTACTCATTTCTGTTTGATTAATACGGTTGGTTGCTAAATAAACATGTATTGAAAGAATCCTCAGAGTATAGAGATAATAGCCATCTTCCACTGGCTGTTGAGAAATGAGCAGAAAGCAAGTGACTGCAGCAGCATTCAGTGAGGAGCTCTCTCTGAGGAAGCAATGCTCTGCCGGCTGTAATAAATTGGCTGTTTATTACGTTACAGGAAATTAAACAGTGGCCCAGGAAAGGCTGCACGTTCAATTTAAACTCCTGAAGAGAGGAAGGGGTTTAAAAGACCAATAAAGTCCCTCCACAATTCCTCCAAAGGAGAGTGAGACGCCTCAGAAAGAAAAAGAAAGCCTTTTGTCTTGCAGATTGCCTTTGCTCCCTTTCATTTCTTTTAATGTCAAATTTGTTCTCTTATCTTAATCCTCATTAACAGCGTTCTCCTGCTCAAGTCTGATCTCGGCTAATGACTTCAAGGAGCAAACTGAAACACTTAGACATACCGTTGAGCGTAGCATTCATCACTCCCTTTGAGAAGTACGTCAAAGGGAACAAACAATGTTCATTGTTAAGATGATATATCACATTTTACAGCACCCACAACACTACTGGAGGAGACATTACATTTGTGCCGTTGTCAAGCATGCACAAATAAAAATGATTTCACATTTTAAAAATACATTATGGGCTCACTGCGAGTACTGCACATAAACAGGAGAAATGAAGTGCTTATATCTTGTTTAAAGGTAAATGAGAAGATGTGACGTGAGCGGGAAAGAGAGACAGTAGGTGGTCAGAGGGGGTATTGCCCCCACCCCGCTCCTCAACCTTTTCAGGAATACACCATTAGGGAAACAACAGAGGCAAGTTGAAAGTAATGGTTTTGGATGTTTGTTGTTGTCACATTTATCTGCTTCTGTGTCAGTATTTGAATATCTGATCGCCTGCACTTGCTAGAATCACAAATAAGCAGAGAAACAGCAAGAGAGACTATGAGTCAATGTGAGACAAAAGCAGGGGGCTGGATGCTGTCACATCAACGCGGCCCAGACCCAAAGTTATTTTGGTGAACGACTGACGCAGACTATCACTCTATCACTGTATGCTTGCGTCTGCTTAGTCAGTTACTGACTAGTTTGGACTTGGGATAGTGCAGATGAGGCTCCTCAGTGTGTGGGCATGTTGGACTAGAGACTA
This sequence comes from Miichthys miiuy, assembly GCA_036365135.1. Classification (NCBI taxonomy): domain Eukaryota; kingdom Metazoa; phylum Chordata; class Actinopteri; family Sciaenidae; genus Miichthys; species Miichthys miiuy. The sequence goes on along the minus strand of CM071606.1, from coordinate 10,701,228 downwards.
ACTCACACACATTGGTAGTTGTGAAAGTAGTTTTACTTCTAGGTCCATTATCCATGTTTTTTTTTTAAATAACACCTTGCTTGATATTATCATAAATTATTCACAGTTTATACCTTAAATAAACAAATTTGTACCACAGATGCAGATTAAGTTGTTTACCCTGTATAATCACGCGGGGAAATAAGTAGCTGTGTTTCAGTGTGTTGTACTAATCATTCTGAGTGCAGTGCTTTAGCAGGCAACACAGCACAGCAGTTTTGTATTACATTATTCAAGTCCCGCTTACACACACTCCAACCTCTTTGCAAATGTCCAGGATGTAATAAATAGACCTAACTGGAATGAAAGTAAGTGACCAGCAAAGGACGAATCATTAAGTGAGCATTTCATACGGCAGATTGGCTGGATTTTCTGTGTGTGTAATGCAGTGGATGGAAATAAACACACAGTGTGTCCTCCTCTGTTACTGGCCTAATGTCAGTTTAGATATTAAAGTGCAATATGTTTGACTTTTACAGGACTTACATATTGCTTAATGAATATTAACCCACCAAATTACCTCATGCTCACAAGCTCTTGTGAGAGTTGCCCAGCTGGCAGAATGTTTTTGCAAAGATCAAATTAAAGCTATAACTTAATGCATTTATGTTACATTGTCTTTCTTTCCCTTTTCCTCTTCTGTCTATTCTCCTTTGCTTCCTCCTTTCATTCACTTTATTTATAATTCTGAGTCATCTTTTCTGTTAATGATCTCTCCACTTTTGTACATTTTTCAATTTCCCGTTTCTCTTCTCTCCCTCCATCCTCTCCTGCTATGATGACAAAATGATTGCCTATCCACAAAGGGGATCCTCATCTGCTTTGTAACACAGGTTTTTAAAAAAATGTCAGGTTATTCCATCACTGTTCTCTCTCGGCTCCTACGGACCAAAGCAAAAATAATAATGATGATGATTTTGTTATTTTTTTAAAGATAGAATAGCAAGTAAGCCATTCAAAAATAATCTGTCTTTTAGGGTGGTTGTAGAGTGGGCTGAACATGCAGAGCCTCAGTGGAGGACGGAAGAATATAGAATTGAAAAGCTGGTCATGAATAAATATGACACCACATTTTTCCTTCTCCTTATCGAGGTTGCCCAGAGAGAGGTGGAAAAGGAAGCACACTGATTACTGCAACTGCTGCTGACTCGCTGACAGCAGATGTCTTGTTGACGATAGGGCACATAACTACATGAACGCAACACAAATCTGTTGAGAGTTAGCATATAACCTCATAGCACTGTAGTTATAGTATAAACCTGCCATTTAGGCCTATGATTCTTCTTAAGTACAGTCATAATGTTCAGCATCTCAATGAGGACCCTGAATGCTTTCTCTGGATTGTGGTCGTGTATTTGCAGTCGGTATATTTTCGTGAGTGTTGCCGGCATGACTGGTGTAACACACTGAATGTGCTACATGTTAGCACGCACCACTAGGTGCATTCTTGCTGAATTTCAATTAACATAATCCTTTTTCTTTTTCTTTTTTCCACACAGATGTCAGTTCAAAAGCAGAAACAACAGACAGCTTACAACATCCAGATTTAAAATCAGCCACCTTACAAAAACAATGCATCAAGATAATGCTCATGTGCATCTGCCCATTGCCATGATGATCTCCTGCTGTGTCTGAGAGGCTTAACGGGAACTAACTGTACTTTGTGGAATTGAATGAACGAAATAGAAAATAGAGAGAAAAACGACACAGGTAGACACATGGAACGAGGCTATAGCTGGTGGAGAATTGTTTGAAATAATAATGGTGTTTAATGCTCAGGCAGGTCCTTTTGTGGAGGGAGGTCATAAAAACACTGTCGGGCTTTGCAGCGTTCCTCTAAGGGCTATTCTCAGCACACCATGACGCTCATCAGCTCCTTCTGCCTCTCTGCACACTCACACAGGCACTCCCACGCACCCAGCACATGCATTCTCTCTCTTTGTTTATGTTTTGTTTTTTTGTTGCCCTTTTTTTTTTTTTCTTTCCCCAATCTCTCCCAGGTGATTGAACAAAAGATTACAGATTGCTGCCTTTAGCCGAGAGAAGCAAAGGGAGCGCGATGCAGGAGTCACCGCAGATTAAAGAGACTGTGGTTCAACAGTCTGTGCAAACTGTAAATGGGAGTATTTTTATACCACGCAAAATAGATAAATAAATACTTAAATACTCCTAAATACTTAGGGGGGTGAAATAAGAGGGTTGCAATCGACAACTACACCACTAGTTGCCACAAAATCCACAAAAAAGTATTGCTCAACTATTGCACGATTCATTAATGCAGGATGTGTAATCAATTTCTGTTGCGCTGCTAACAAATGATTGAATCACTATGACTTGACGTGATTACTTCATTCATTATTTAATATTATTATGTAAGTACAATCCAGTTTATTTTATTGCATAAGCACATGATTTTACTTTTTTGTAAAGTTTAACCAAGTAAGTAATGTAAGCTGTAATGTATTCCATGCTAGCAATCATGTAGACATCCAAAGTAAGGTGTAGCATATGCTGGCGGTTTTCACTTTTGAGTGATGTTTGGCAATCGGATAACATACTGTCTGGAGGAGGGACTGCATGAATACCAAGCAGACAGACTGACATCTCACTTAAATCAGTGTCTATCTGATTGACACACCTGGATGGTGAGGCACATCGTGGCTGTATATTTTTACTGAATGTACTGCTGAAGTATGCCACAGTGATTGAGTGATTGACCTCATCCGCAAAAAAAACCTCCTTTCACCAGCTCTGTTTACCTGGAAATCATAAATAAGGATGGAGGTGTATATTTTAACCCCCGTCTCCGCCTATGACCAAGCCATTGAGTTGAGTTGTCGCTCTCTCCCATGCCCCCACAGACAATCCCATGCTTCTGCTTCTGATGTATAGTGCAGAATGCTTGTGATTATCTGAACACTTCTCCATCTTTATTTATGGACATCTAGCTGAGCTTCTGACATGAATGACGCCTGTTTCCACACAGGGAGACAAGGAATACAGAAAAAATAGTATTACCGTGGTACATAGTATAAATCAAGTTCCATGATGCTGGCCAATCTGTGCTTGAGTGTCCTACTGCATGAAAAGATCTTCACATGACATGTTTTCCAACCTCTTTAGAAATCACGTGTTTCTAGCTGTTCCTAACAGCTACACTTAAAGGGGAGTGAGGAGATGGCCTTTATTGAGAGCGGGGGGGTAGACGTTCTATCAATTTCAAGCAGTCTCTCCTGAAAAGTAGTCATAATGTCGCAGTTGGTTATTCACATGAAAAGAGACAGAAATAGAGTCTGAGAGAAAAGTTAAAATCCTAGCTATTTTCCCTCCTCCTCACAGCTGGGTAGCGTGAAGTATGAGTGTTGAGTTGTCAGTTCCACATATTGTTGTCTCCCCGATTCTGACGTCGGAAAGGTGTGAGGGGAGGGGGATTACGAAGCTAAATGGCCATCAAACAAGCATTTCTGATGGAATATACGGTTGCAGTTATTTTCCTTCTTCAAATTCTCATCTCAACTTGGAATGTAAGTCTATAAATCAGTGCTCCTAATCCTCGATCTCAACAGCAATGTAGTGAGCAGGTATACGCTGTATCTCTGATCCTAGCAGGCAAACTCAAAGGATAGTCTTAATCATTAGCCTTCTTGCTAGATTCGTACCACTGTAGAGTATTACCATCCTGAAACTCAGATGAGAGTGAGAGGATGGTTCCCGTAATGAGGCATCCATCTAAGTGCACCTGTTATATCTGCTTTATCCATTTTATCCGGGAAGAGAAGCAAAGAGACGAGGTGTTTTCTCATGTCTCCTGTGAATATACCAGGTAAGATTCACTGGATATGTGTCTGTCTCTGCCTCATTAATGGGCACACTTCCAATTAGGGAAACTGAGGCTCATCAGCTGAGCGAGATATAGGACTGAACTGAAGCTCCTTTACTTTAATGCTTCCCCTTACTTTATCTGTCTGTCTTTCTTCTTTTATTCAAAACCTGTTTCCTGTCGTATAGACAAAACACCAACCAACAACATTTTTTAAAAGCCACATGCATCAAAGTGACACTTTTCTTCACAATGTGTTGTTGAGAGTCAGCGTTATTTAGATTGTACCCAGCACCCGAGGCTAATGCCATCACAGTGGAGAACTCTGTCACTGAGCACTTCTGGATCAGATACACTCGGCTGGATGAGCCCCCTCAAGATTGAGTGTAACAACCATTTTATTCACAATTGCTGTCCTTGCTCTTACGCTGGTTTATGCATTCTTGAAGATAATTATTAAGAATCTTGAAAATGTTTATATGTTTGTATTGAAGACTTCTCTGCAGTTTTCATATTTTGCATCCAGTGGGCCAGATTGGATCCTTTTCTGATTTTCTAGTGGTTGTTGTTGAGTACAATATATTAAATTGAGCTCAATTTTTATCTTTTGAATGAAATATGGACTGTAGTCATTGTGCACACTGATAAAACTGTTGGACGTAATGTGAAAATATACAGTATGGCAGGCAAAATGTGTCCTGAATGCAAGATCTGCTGTCAAGGTTTCTGACAGGCAAACCGCAAGGTCAAACTTTGTTTGTCATTTGAAAACACATTTGAACTAGTATGCTTGTGAGGGCTGAAATTAGCTAACTTTTAACATTGCATTAAATATGTAAATATGTTTATTTACTTGTATTATTATTATTTATTTGTTATTTGGTTAAGGTCTAGTTAGGTTTAGGGACAAAAATACTTTGTTAGGGTTAGAAAATCTGATGGGTTGGGTAAATATACCCCTTCTGTTGCCAGAAAAATGGGTGTCAAATGTCCTGACATGTTGCTAAACAATTTACTCAATATAAATAATTATAACACAGATTCAATTGATTGTTATCCTTAATATCATTAATAGAGGAGTAATACTACTTTATTGTTCTCTTACATACTGCAGGTATGACTGCAGCTTCACTTGGCTTAACCTCCGATTTGACTTGCCCAAGAAAAAATGACTTGGGAGTTGCCTGAGACTTGAAGCAAACGACTTGAGTCACCTGTCTTTTCAGAGATGCCATACAAACATCTGAAGCATTCTGAAATGACAACGATGGGTGCAACGTTTTTCTTCTAGGCAGCATCATGCTACTCTTTCCTCATTGTGAACAATTGCAAAAGACGCTAATGCTCAGAAAAAGAAAAAAAAATGCTAGCCCTGAATCATCACAAATTCTACAGTAAATAACATTCTGTCTTAAAGCATGGAGAAGAAATGCACTACAACTTCCCTTTGACTAGATTTGACTTGACTTTGACTGCGCACCTTTCAAACATCCAATTTGGACATGAATTTCCACCAGTGCACAGTTCTATTTCCCAGTACCACTCAGCTTGGCAGCCACTCCACAACTGATGTCACTGCAGAGAAGAAGAAAAGAAAGTGGTAGCGGGATGGGGGCTTTAATACTAAAGCTTGTGCTTTCACCTTCCCGAAAAATCCTCAATGACAAGGCCAGCTCATAGTAGGCATGAGGGGCCTAGTTTTAACTCCCCATCCAAAAAAACTTCAGACATGTTTAATAATTTATTGACTTCGTTGTTTAGCAGCAGTTTCACTCCTTGCTCTTGTCTCAGTGGGACAGAATTGGGGAGATGGAGTAAGATCTGCTGTCTCAGAGAAACTGGCTATTATTTGAACAGAGCTGAAGCCATCGGCAGTGTCTGGGAAAAGGGGATGAGATTACGAAGTGCTGTGTGACTTGGACAACTCTTGTCCTGGGGCTTGTTCAGACTGATTTGTACTGCATAGGGCTCTGGAGAGATCTGGCTAGAGAGACTTTTTTGATTTGTCAAAAGTCTACAGTATGTGTTGGTATATCAAAACAGAGGACAAAGATGTGGTGTGTGATAGAGAAATGAGTATACTATTGGAGCTTTTGATAAGTCTGAAGCAGGCCATTATACAGAGGAATGACAACAGACAGATGTTTTATGTATGCATAGTTTGAGTACAGGAGAGACCCAAAAACTTTTTTTTTAGGACGTTGCAGTCAATGTGTGCAGTATGTTAATGAAAATGAATTAGATTCTAATCAGTGCTAAAGAGAGGATCTTATCATGGCCCAACGAGAGGCTTATCAATATCCCAGCTTCAAAGGAGAGGGCTAACCGCATGGTCCTGAGAAACATCTTCAAATTACTGCAGTTGTATCAAGGAATGGCCTAGCCCCCCTAATCAAGCAGAGGGGCATAATTATAAGGTAAATAATAAATCAGGCTGACATCAAATAAGCCTGAAATGGATTCTTCAACCCTGGCGTGATCATTGGCATTTTTCCTACATCAGAATGTACAGTGCGACTTTGAAGAAATTAAAATTAGTGATTCCTCTGACTGCTCACACATACACTGTGACAGTCATATAGAGATCTGAGGATAGCTTAATTGAGCACACTCCAGCATACCGCAACATACTTGAGCTCCAATTATGCATTTTCTTGTTCTGTCAGCTTCAACAGTTAATAGCTTAAGCTTACTGTTCATTGTAACCACAGGTTCGGCTTTCATTTGAATGGCGTGAAAAGCAGATTTAAACTTCTCACATAACTGCATAAATAAATTCACTTTGAAGCCAAACTCCAATCTTTTTTAGCAAGTAAGCTTTTTGACTTTCTCACACATATCCGGTGGAGCTTGCAAGATGAAAGGTAAGGTAACTGCTTGTCACAAACGATTAATGTGGGAGTAAAAGTAATTATATTGGCATCTCTTTGAAAATCAGACACAATGTCGTGAAGTGCTTCCAGTAGATGCAGTTGCCTGTTTCTACGTGTAGAGTGTGGCATTTGGTTACAAAATGAATAAAATCCCGAGATATGAGTGTGAACAAAAGAGTGAGAGGTCAAATAGCTGCGACTTTACAGTGACGTTTCTAGTCAATAATCTTATCTAGTATCTAGTAAATAATCTCTTTTACCGGTTTCCATCTCACATGACTAGAAACTTCATAATGAAAGCAGCTATTAGTAGTATGTCACTTAACTGGACATGAGAAATTAATTATTTTGCATATTGTTTCAATCAGGAGTTACATGTTATGTTTTACTTCAGGTGAGTCAAATAAGTCAATCACTGAGCCCACCCCGCAATAAAATCTAAACTACACAGCACATATTATAGCTTGATGACAGACCGACAGCCTGCTGAGAATCACACTGATGTCCAGTTATCTCTTCCCACAGCACATTAGGAAGCAAGCAGCAAAATCAGGTCAGGCTTCCAATGGGTATTTACTGGTCATTGTTAATGGATGGAGGTTGTACTGTATGTGGGATTGTGTGTTCCAGGTAACCGTTTCTTCAGCTCATCGCCATTACATGTGTCTTGTTACCATACCTAAAATGTGCCTCAGCACATTTAAGCAGCTATCTGTCATCTATATGTATGTCATAAACTACTAGTTTATTATAATAATGATTAAGTTCAAATGCAAATAAAGTAAGTAACAGATGTTTTATGTTGTATATCCCAGCCTGCACACATTATAAATATTACTTTGTGCTATAGGCTGGATTATGGATGGGATGCATCTGCATCTAAAATGTCATTTTAAGACTGGTTCAATTACAAATTGGGAGTTAAAGTGAATTTAAAAAAAATAAAACAAAGTGGGGCTATGAATCCATATTTTTTTAAGGCTTTATGTGTTCAGTTTGGCTTTTCTGTCAGACTGCTTTATTTTTGTAAGTCTATAAAGTCTGTGTTAAAGCTTGCCATACCTCTTACTCAAACCTGACATGTATTTTAAAGAGGACCTTCACACCTAACATTGTTATCCACCATTCACATGCACTGCAGTCCTTCAGAATCTGTGCTTATTTGAATAGTAGTTTGGGAAAATACAAATTGCTTTTTTTGCCCAGTTAGATGACAAAATTAAAACTAAATTAATCTGTCCTTTAGATGCACTACTACTAGGTTAGCTTCTTGAAATACTGGAAAGTAGGAAACTGACTGAAGGTTTGAAAATCCACCAACCATCAGCTCTAAATCTCACTAATTAATGCATTATATGTCATTTGTTCAGTCTGTGCACAAACCAGTGTAAATATGACATATAATGACGGAAGCTTCATATTTAATGGACAGATGTGAGAATGGTGTTCTTCTCTGTAATTCCCTGAATAAGTCTTGTAGTGTAGAATTGATAACCCATAGATTATTTATTAAGACAACTATTCAATTCACACATATGAACACTTTCCACATAGAGTTTACTTTCATTATGAGAATATTTGCTTCCTTTTAAAATCTACCTTGAGAAACCTTTAAAGTTCATCGATCCGATGGACAGAAAACTCTGATAAGTTCATTGTTAGTGAGGTCACACATGCACACAGAGGAGCAGCTGTCTGATTGGCTACTTATCACAATGACATCAAGACGTTCTAGTGGACAAGACTGCTGTCAAGATGATTTTGTCCAAGTTGACATTGTGCAATGAGGGACGTCTGCTGCAAAACAATCAGAGGAGAAACATCAGCGGAAGCCCAGAGAAATAATACAGTTTGAAGTTGTTTTTCATTGGAAGATCATGGAGCGTGTCTCCTCTCATATTCCCTTCACTCATTCACTGATGTGTTCATTTATTTATGGATCTGGCAAAGCAACCAACAGAGAATTCACTTCAGCCTTCCTCATGAGGAGCCCTGTCACATCTACATATTTTTAATAGCTCATAACTCAAACAGTCCTGCCTTGACGTGTCCCATCAAAAAGATGCAACACTTCGTCTGACATCTAACTTTCTCACTAAAACCTTTGGATATGTGTCCCATTAACCCTTCACTTCCTCTTGTCCAGATGTTTTTGTCACATCAATGTATTATAATAATATAACAATAATTAAAATGATAATTAAAAACAAGTGCATTAAAATATATAGCCTGCAATTGATTTCGATTTCTGTCAAAGCTTATTTAAGATTGAACAAATCCAAAACAATTGGATTACTCTTATTGTTTCCCTATCATTATTGATTATTAATTACAGATACAGGATAGGCTTAGACAAAAATAGCGCTGTGCCATTAATTTCAAGCTCTGGTAGGTGGAGTGCACTGTGTGTCCATATCTATCCCACCATACAGTAGCTGGCGGGCTGCCATATCCGTATATTCCTCCTCCTCTGTCCTGGAGGATAAAACAGTTTTAACAGCCAAATGAATCAGGGATGCAACAGCTTCCTGCCAGCTTTGATTTCAAGTCAATATTTACTCCCAAGATTAAGGGAAGTGAAAAGCAGCAGCAGCTATTAAACAGAAGATTTAGCATTGGCACTTAAGACACACTCGCTTCTTCAAAAATATAGGGGTGACAACGAAAAAGCAGAATATGCAGAAAGTCACACACCCAAAATGAAAACACGATGTATAAATCACTGTGGAAGTAGTGAACAAAAGAAGAGAAACATCTGCATCTGTAATGCAAGCCAGTCCAACAGTCCTACATTATATTAGGTGTTGTTGTTTGGATTATCCTAACAACCCAGCTCACATTGCTGTTTTCAGCTTCAGGGTCACAGAGCACAGTACACAATATGTGCACTTGTACTGATCACCTTGTAGAGACAAAGATCTGTTCACACAGTCACATTATGAGAACTCACCTCCCATTTGGGCACAAAAATCTAGTCCCTCTTGACTCATGACATCAAACCCCATTTTTTTAAACTAATTTTGGTCATAATCATAATTTATTTTCTGCAATAATCATTCATTGTATTTTATTTGAAGTATTATCTTTCTAGATAGTAGTTCCACCAATTTGGACTCAGATTTTCTAGCTAAACACGAGAGATTCACAAGTAAATGATGCATAAATGCAATCCAGCAATGCGATCTAATTGGCACATTGTAGCAGAGCAGCAAGTTAATACTAATGCGAATGGAACATCCTGCTGGTGCTTTACATTAAAGGCATTCAACTTACAGAACATGGGCTGACTTTTATTGTGAAGCAGCCACAGTTCATTTTCTGCAGTTTTTCGTCAGTGGATTCTTTTTTTTTTTTTACGATTTTGTAAGGAACATGAAACAAGGAGGAGCAGCGAGCTGTTAGATGAAGAGCTGCGGGCGACAGGCTGCACACCTCCAAATGCTCATCAAGGTAACAAACTTTTCTGTGAAGCTAAAGTTCAGTAAGAAAAGACTTTTTCTCACATTTTGCTTTTATTCTTGTATTCATGTCCTCCTGTAAGTTTTCTTTAAACTTTTTCATTTATTTGCTGGTTTACACCATTTTGTCAAAAGGACAAGAACTGACTGCATTGTGTTGTAAACCTCACCTAAGCTTGGAAAGAGCAGCAATATATTTGCCTTAATTATCCATTAGGTGTCTGACAATGGATTTAAATATCTTGCCATTATCTTTCATCCCAAGCTCTCTGATTTTTTTTTTTCTTCAGAAATGGTTCAACTTTGCTAGTCTTACTAAGCTCTTTAAAAAAAATGAGCACCCCAGAATAAAATTACAGAAGCTTTACTCCACCACCGTCAGTTTCCAGCAGATCCTGTTCTATCTCCTATCTTCATATGGATTTATGATTGATAAAGAAACTTCACATCGATGGGTCTAATCGCCAAAGCTTTTCTCTGTTGCTAACCTCTATACTGTTACACTCTTCCAATTGATTTCTCTATACTATTACACACTTCCAATTGATTTCTCTATACTGTTAATGCAATGCTATTGTTTCTAATACTTAATGTGGTGTGAGGCATTTGGTCTGATTGAATGGGAAATATATCTTAATTACTGACATATACTGTACTTGTACACAGCTTTACAACAGAAGGCAAACCTTGACAGTATTTATAACGAGCAACAGAAAGAGGAAGTTCATTTTACCTCATCTTTAATCTCGTAGTAATTTACCACATGAAGGTGAAAAAAGAGCTTGTTTTGCTCTAAAAACATTTTCAGTTTCAGTTTTCAACTTATAAGTTTTCAACTTATGAAACACTGACAAAACTTTTAATAGTAGTTGTTGTTAGTTGACAAAAACATTGTCCCCTTACAATCATAATACCCTGAAGTTCTTTTCTTTTTAGGTCTCCAGCTGAAGGTGAAGGACAGAACTAGAAGTTACTGGATGCAGCAGCAATAGATTGTGAAATGTGTCTCAGAAAATTACTCAGAAATATAATGTACGTCCATACATGGTACATTTTTGCTCAATCTAAATCAATACACTATATAATGCAATAGAAACTCCTTTCTATTCCATGTTCAGTTTTTGAACGCAATATTGGTGTATTGTTGGCTTAACAGGTGAACCTGCAGATTGTGAATGCCTGCCGTCCACATTTTTGGAAATTAATAATGTAGTGACAAGAGTTCTTCTTGGGTATAAAAGAAAATACCTCTCTGTGTGTGTATGTGTGTGGATTATAATTAATGATATCCATGGAGGAGGACATTGAAATAACTGCTGTCATCAGGACAGTGTACCAGAGAGAGGATCATCCATCAAACACTATGGACAAGACCAGATGTATGACACTACATCATGTTACCCTGAGAACCTGTGAGTGTTGTGCAGTTAAGGGAATTATAGTCACTGGTAGCTGGTATGTCATGCAAAACCTCTCCCACCCACAATCCACCTGCAGTCAGTGTAGAATGTCCATGCTTCAACAAATATCTCCCTTTCCGCACTATTTAATCAGATTGATACACGCTGTTGTTGTTGTCATTTGAAACAGGACAAATTGTTTGTAGAGAAGACAAACACTTTTCCAACACAGAGCTGTCTTGACATGGTGCCTCACATTGTGACTTCATTGGAGTGATATTGTTTCATCTCTCCACCCTCAAAAAGCAACCTCATGTGAGCCTGACAGGAGTGAGTTATGAGATGCTATGACTTTAATCTATTGCAACCATACAAACATTGGTTGACCTTAATTTCTGCTTATAACACTCTGTGCTGCAAGATATTAGAGCTGATTCCTTTGCTCTCTCTCTCTCTCTCTCTCTCTCTCTCTCTCTCTCACCGTCTCTCTGTAACCCATTGCCTATCATTTGTCTTGTCAAAAGCAGAGGGTAGACAGGTTAATGGAAGCGTGTTAGTGGGTGGGTGTGTTTGTGTGCATGATTACTGAAATTGTGCAAGAAAGTCTTTGACCTGTTTCACACATTGCTTTGTATGTTTTTACACCTTTAAGTAGGAAGTCAATAATATCTGAGCTACACATGCAGTAGCTGCCTATACACCATTCAGCCAGTTATCTATTATATAAACCTAGATGTTCTACAGAATGCATAAATGAAACGGACAGTGGGGAAATAATTGCATGAACAAATTTCCAATGCAGCTATTCAAATGGAAATTTAGACAAAGCATTATAAATTATAAAGAAATCATAACATTCCAATCCATAAAAAGGTTATGTGAAATAAAGTCCAATGACATAGGAACAAAAGTGTTGAACATGGTAAATGAAATTGATTGAAACTGATAATACAGGGTAGCCTGCTGGTGAATCCTTATCTTCAGTTCTTTCCACAAATGTTCTGCTGGGTTTAAGTCTGGGCACTAGCCCAGTCCAACATCTTTCCACGTCCTCTGGAACCAGCTGACAGTATACTTTGGAGTATGTTTTGGATCAGTGTCCTACTGGAAGGCCCACCTGCATCTCATCCTCATAGTCCTGGTGGAAGCAGACCCATACAGCAATTCTTCCACCTCCAAACATTGCTGTATGTATGGCATTTTTGGGTTCATGAAACATCATATTGTTGCAGAGAAGTTATGTTTTTCTTTCGTCTGACCACGCTACATTCTTGCAATGATCTACAGAAAAAATGTTGTCTAGCAAACTTCAAACAAGCTTTTTCTTCAGTAATGGAGTTTCTGGGGTTGATTGTGCACAGAGACTGTGGCGGTGGAGTGCATGTATAATGGCCTCCGTGGTGCAACATTTAGGAGTTGAGCTATCCATTGGGAACCAGTGCCATTGCAATGTAGCTCAACAATGTTGTTTTGAGAGATTTTGTGAGCTTGATAACAAATTTGTTTACATGCAGTCAGGTGGTGGGCACCTGAATAGAATTACTAACTTACCAACATGAACCAACCCAGGTAAGAGAACTGATCAGTCTGAATCAATACTTCCTCTCATTCCACTTTACTGCATATAACAATTTTTATGGATTGGAATGTCATAACTTCTTTATCTCTATACATTTTTAAATAATAAAGTTAGGTGAGGTTAATAAAGTTAATACCAATGTCTGGTCTTAGTTTCACATGGATAGCTGCATTAGTAATATGTTTAATGAAAAAGCTGTTGATGTGTTAAAGACTTATTTTCCAAAATGTATGTTTAATGAGAGTAGCACACAAAAATAGCAGATTTATTTTCTTTAATGGTTTTGTCAGGTAGGCACCTGCTGTTAATTAATATATTTAAAAGACAGCACATACAGTGTAATAGAAAGGAAGAATAGCTAAAACAGTACCCTGTGTTTTTCACAGCACAGAACAAGTTGGTGCTCAAGAGAGAGAAAATTGGCTGCAACTGACAGAAATAATGACGAGTTTAAACAATAATTCAAAAGAAGAAATGAATAGCAATGAAGTCACACCTGGTATTTCAAAAGCATTAAAAACCTCAAGCTATACCACTAGAAATCATACCTGAAAAACAACAATGTGCAGCAAAGCTGACAAATAGCCAGCTGTTGGTGATTTCACCCAGAGGCAAATGATTTGACAGCGACAATATAATCTTAATTTAGCATATTTGAAGTGTTCTAGTCTACATCCCAGAGACACAATTTTTTTTTTTTTTTCTAAATGTCATCTGCAGATGAACTGGTGTCTGATATTTACCATTTCAGAAACTGACATTTTCTTGCCCTTGTGGTAAAGCTGCTAAAAGCACAGCTAAATGTTGTCAAGGCAACCTCCGTTTGAAGTTTGGTTACATGAACAAGTCGGCCTGGATGACTTGTCCTCCTTTTCTGTTTGAGTGACAGGAAACAATAAATCGGTGCAGCATGACTAAAGTTGTCAAACTACTGGGTCAACTGAGTTTGTTAAACGTGGTCATTCTATTACTGCAAGTGTGTCCTCGTCACCATGGCAGTAACAAAATTAGTAAGCAAAATAGTATGTCGACGTGATTAAAGCTTTATATGGTATGTAAGTATTCAGTGAGATATGCAATTACAACGGCACTTGGCTTGTTATCCATCACAGAAGAGAGTTCAGAAATCAACAAATTCTTGGCAGCACATAGCAGTTCCTCTTAACTAGTCTATTGATAACAACACATCATACTGGAGGGTGTTGAATTAATTATTTGGGTGAATTACTCTCAAAACAAAATCTGATTAAATCAGAGTGTACATCTGAAGCATGCTACAAGCAGTTTTTATTTTTACTCTATAATAGATGTTTTTTCTGACTTGAATTTGAATTTTCTTGCTTCTTATCTGAAATAAGTTTGTTTTCCACCCAGAGTTATACACCTACAGCAGAAGAAGGTGCGGTGCTGCGACTTTAGCTTCATTTAAATACAGTACATGATGAATAAACTACATATTGATAAGTGCAGGGGTACAGTTTATTATCTTTTTTTTTTCCTCTTTTGGAGTGTAGTACATTATAGTGTAGGTTTTAACCTGCTCTGATCTGTGGCACTATAGCAATTTGGATATTCCCTGTGCCGCTAAGTGCAAAGACTGACAATTCATTTTGTTCACTGAGAAAGGAACATCAATGTGATGTTAATCACTAAAGTCATTTATTTCCCTTAAACTCTGGAGCCAGCTGGAGGCTGCAGCAATAACAGCACTCTGATACCCCTCTCCATAGCCACTCAATCAGGATATTAATTGCCCAGCTATGTCCCCCTGTTATCAATCTCTACCAATCACACTTTATTAAATAAAGATACAATTGCCTTCTGGCATGCGCTCACTCGCAACAGTGGGGTTTAACGTTATGTATCTACAGTCGACAACTCTGCAGCTCTGGACACAAAGATGATCAGCTCAGGACTGTGCAACACTATCAACACAAAACACATTGTCCAATTAAAATCCCCTTTGTGTACTTCTTTCCACCTGCATTTGGTGTGTTGAGGTGCGTGTGTTTAGACACATATGGTCCGGTATGATAACGCTGAAGCTAACATGTCGAAAATAATGTTCAATACTTTAATGCTGTAAGGAGCAGCTGCATACGTCTTCTGATGTACCCCACTATTTGTTGTCTGTCCTTCCCACATGGGATGACTCAGTGGCTTGTGGGCTGCAATAGAGAGTGTTTTAGGTTGGAATTATGATCCTTTTAGTTGATCAGATCTTCTTTACCACCCACATACATCATTTCAAATATTTCTTTTTTTGTATAACATGGAGGGGGGGATAACCTGTATAACCTTAATTTCATGCATTTTGTAGTTGCTTTGTTCCGGGTGATAATTGAAAAGTCCTTGGATGTTTTGTCTGCAAAAAGAATATTTACTTAATTTAAGAAGAACTAATATTGTATGCTACTTTAGTGTTTGTACAGCAGACCATCACACAGAGAACCTCTACCAACAAAATATGGCAGCAGTGACAGTTTTACTGTGTTTTTTTTTTTCCTGTTGTTTTTTCTTCTTTTTTTCCCTTCAACCACAACCCAACATCATAAACATCACAGTGGCTACAGACACAGCAATGTAACAAACAACAAAGGACTAATATCAAAAAACTAACTGACGCCTCGGTGTCCTTTGGGTCCCACACAAATCATACAGGGGATTCCTGGATGCAAGTGAAAACTGCACAACCAGATGGCTTCATTTGTGTTTTGTATCAGTGCTCGTGCAAATGTTAGTATGTGGAACACCCCAGGCTGAAAACAAGGAGTTAAATATATAACAAAAAAAAAGAGTTTTTGTTCAGTTTGTCAACTCTTCTAACTGAAGGCTAAAAGAAAGTGGGGCAGAAACAAAAAAGGTGAGGATGTTCACATCGTCATGACTGAAATGATTTCACTCAATGTTTCATATAGCCTTTGAGCACAGACAAAATTGAATGCTAGGTTCAAATTAATTGCTTTTGTGCTGTTATCATCCTCCCACAGAATGGCTTTTATCAAAATCATTATCTAATGGCTGAAAAATTCTAGTTAAAGCTCGCACAGCTAGCAACAACTCACTCATATTCTGTCTCATGAAAGCTTAAATGACCCACATCCATTTTCCTCCCACACCCTCGCCTTCCTCACTGACACTACAGTTAACATAATGCTGCAGCACATTATCCGACAGAACCGTGGCTGCAGAAAGAGAAAAAGAGCCGATTTGTACCTAATAGCAGTGTCAAGGTTCATTCGTCATTATGCCGACCCTCCCACTCACCTTGTATCCATGGATGATCCCATGTCAATCACTGGCCAGATGCACTATTACCCACTGTAGCAAATCACAGCCCTGCCTTTAAATCACTCTCATGCTGCCCTGCCTTTGAACCTAGCAATAAGGTCACATAATATGTAATATATTTCTGAATTATCAATAAATCTAATGCCCTCATCTCTGAGAGTACCATCATCAAGGTGCTGGTTGTCAGACTGAACTTTCAAAGATTTTTGGTGAGAGTCAATGTACGGTGTGTCTTAACACAACAAATTCTATGACTGCATGAGATGACAGAGTGAAAGGTCAGGATCAGCAGTCTGTGGGTTATGACCACAGGTTAGCCTTATTACTGTTATTCAGCAGGAGTAAGTGCAGGTAGCTTACAGAGGGCATAGATCATTTCTGATTGTGATGCACCTGCATTGGAGTGGCACAAAAACATAAACTGAGTGTCTTATAAATACAAGGTCACTGATTACAGGCTGTTCCTGTGTGTTCCACTACCAATGGAGGCTTTTGAAACGTTGTGTGATGCAGTTTTCCGAAGCGGTTTCTAAAAAGTGGAGGGAATAATACAGTACACAGATCATTCTTTCCACAGATGAGGACAGGATGCAAGCGTATGTACACGTTGTCTATATTTGTGTCTGACAACCAGGAACCTTCTTGCCATGAGTACCTGGAGTACACCGTGTCACCGTCTGCAAAGGTCAATTATAAGTAGAAAACAGAAAAAAAAAAATGTGATAAAAGACATATGCATGAAATATATAAATGTAAAATTTTAATTTCTTAATTTTAATTCTTTTAAAATTACAAGAGCTGTGCAGTGTTTGAAACAAGAAGGATGGAAATGTGCAAAATATTGAAAAGGAATGCGTGAAACTTCACAGCATAAAGCATAAAGAATATGTGCAATGTGCTGAGTTAATGATCCGAAACATGTATGTTAATTTAATCCACTGAGTCAACTGTGGAGCATTTACATTAATGTAACATGTAGTGTTCATGGGGCGCGATCAGAGTCAGTAACAATGGGGGTTCCAGCTGCAGTCGTCAAGTGTCACAAGCGTCCTTGTCCTGTCCCGTACTCATGGAGCTTATAATTAGATTCACCACTTGAAATGTGATCGTTTTTGAATTTTGTCAGTATGTATTAAATGGATATACATGACATATAACTTGGTGGTATGGCTTTGTGCGGTCAGTTAATTGATATAACACAGACCATCTTCTCAGATTAGTGCAATTACTTATATAACTGTGTACCAGTAGAGTACATACTGATACATACAAAACAAGATTTGCATTCAGTCTGGGAACTCTATGCTGTATTTTCAACAGGCATACATGAGCGTGACCAGCCTTGAGAGCTGCACACAGGTCATGCAGTGGTGCAGAACATAAAATAAAATAAAAAATCCTAGTTTTCATTTTAACTGTATTTACTGTAGAAACCTAATTATCTACTTCCTGTGCTTGAAAACAAAATTGAACAGCACCCTGTGTAATAACCGTGTCAATCCGCATACCTAAACCTAGCTGGGTGAGAGGCGGGGTCCATCCTGGACAGGTCGACACTCAGTCACAGGGCTGGCACACAGAGATGGATGACCATTCATGCTCACATCCATTTAAAGCCACACATTAACCTAACCTGCATGTTTTTGGATGGTGGGAGGAAGCCAGGGAAAACCTGCAAAAAGAAAGAACACGTGATTCAAACTCAAAAAACAATTCTTTCCAAGTGCCAGATCAGTAGATCATAACTTTACCCCACATTAAAATAGGTAATTTTACTTTTTGTTTTGTTGCCCCTATGTATGATATGTACAGTATACCGTGTAAAAAAAAAAAAACTAAAAAAAACTTTGAAACTTTAAATGCTACAACATGCTCCAATCTTTACTTGTATTTTACTTTCTTTTCTGTGAACACTATTATATAGCAGCCCTACAGGAACACTTACTGTTGGAAGAAAGAAGCTATTTTGAAGTGGACCAGACATAATTAGGATAAGTGACTGTTGAGTGTATGTATCGTTATTCAGTGGACTCGTTTCTCACTTAAAATCATGACCATTAGGGACCTCATTTAAGGCTGACTAAAGGTTCATAGTCAGAATCTGAACTTTAAGCTATTATCATGGTAATGGCAAAAAATATCAGAGCCCTACTTTCAAAAGTCACCAGAAATGAGAGCTTAAAGGCAGCTTTTTAAAAAATGTTTCCCACAGGAAAATACTAAGTGAAAAGAGAATGAGACAAGGTAGAGAGAGAGGCAAGGAGAGGCACAATAAGTGAAAACCAGATGAGTTTGGTGTGAATTTTCTCTATAACTTGAACCTGGGCTGTCACTCTTCCTGTCTCTGACTGCTACACACAATGGGACGTTAGGCATGCTTCTTGCTGGTGTCATTGGAAGACTAATGAGATGGCACCAGGCCCATGAATGGCTCATTGGCCTGATGCACATTACTGTCTGTAAGTGTTTCTTCATCCCGTTATGGCCGGTCATGCAGCAGATCTTCTACCTGTATCAGAGATTGTGATGAATAACAAAAATGCACAGCATGATGGCCCACGGTATGCCATCATTACAACCAAATGTTAAAGCCTGGAAGGCCAGCTGGCGTGTTCAACTGTAACCATTTACTATTCCAGACACACTCATTTAATTCCTTCACACCTTGGTCACAGCAAGGGGTGGTGTCTTGTTAAAACTCACTGCTACAAACACAGTAAATCATTGAAAGAAAGGAATTAATTAACAAACCTGGACACTGATTGATCGTTCTTTCAGTTTTTCAGTTGACCACAATATATATTCAAATTAATGGATATCAGTGACTCAACCTGCAGGTCTCTAACACTGAGATTTAGATGTTGTGTATGTACAACCTCATTTCTAAAAACATGGCATGAGTTTGAGGGAGCTAATCGATGATGATGCCTGATGATGTGCAAAACATTGAAACACCATATTTAATTGAGAATAGCGCAAAACAACCTATCAAATGATGAAGCTGAGAAAATAATTTGTAAAATTATATGTCTATTTTGAATTTGATGCTAGTAACACAAAAAAGTTTGGACAGGGTCGTGTTTACCACTCTGTTGCATCAACTCTTCTTGTGACAACACTCTTTGCCAATTGTTGTAATTTTGAAATATAATGTTTTTCCATTCTTTTTTTCCTTCTTTTGTTTCCACTGTCCCAACTTTTTTTTTTTTTTTTTAAGTGTTGCTAGCATCGAATTCAATCTGGGCATATCATTTACCAAAAACAATCAAATCAACATATTTGCAATTAAATATGGGGTTTCAGTGTTTTGCACTTCATCACATTTTGTTTCTATTCACATTTCACACAGTGTGCCAACTGTTTTGGAAATGGCATGTATGATTTAGTAGATCTCCTAGCCTAATTTACCATATCACTCAGTGCCAATGTTGAAATGAAGTGAAAAAAGAGTATTAAGTTATAAGTGAACACCGACCATTTATATGTGCTTATTGGTGTCAAATCTAATTTCCTTCTTGTTCATTCAGAGCCAACCAGAGACATTTTGTGCAAAATTATAGCAAAAGTAATGTGTGATTGACCATGTAATAAACATTATGGTTGTTTGGAGATGTGATGTTTTCGTGGATAGAGGCTATCAAGGACATGATATTAACATTACAGTTGCAAAGTGCTGCAAACAAATTAATGAAAAACATGACCCCATCTATTGTAAATCGTGCATTAGTATTAGGAAGGGAACAGTTTCAAGATCTCTGATGAAACTACAGAAGCTATTTTGGTGCCTGAGAAAAAGCTGTTACTGTTCATTTAGCTGACTTAATCAGCTGAATTCATATCTCCAGCCAACTTAGGTTACACTTTTCTCATTCATTAATAATCTACGATGTCTTCCTCTTCGGGCAGTCCCAAGAGACCTTTTACCTCTCTTCAAGTTTTTAGTGCTTCTAAATTAAACATTCCTCATCCATTTTAGGACATTCAGGTAGTACTGACTGATATTTGCCTCATTATTGACGCACAAAACTGCATTACAAAAGGATAAAAAAAAAAAAAGAAGAAGAGGAAAAGTAGGTATGTATATTAATCAGATACAGTATCATACATTATCCATGACACTCCAAAACGGGTGTTGCCCAGTCCCTAGAAGCTCATTTCCAGGCTATATATGCTCCCGAATCCACAGGCATGGAAAGGAGGGCAAAGAGAGAGCACAGTGAAGCAAAAAATGAGAACACACCGCATTGGGTGGTATTTTAGCATGGGATGCCCAGTCAGACTTCAGGGAGGTAATTAATTAACAACAACAACAAAAATGTCCAAGCTGATACCTCCAGGGGAACCCTATACTTCGTTAGATCTGTGTCCAGGAAAAGGAAGCCTGGGCTGGGCTGGGCTGGGTTTATGTGGAGCGAGGATCCATCCAGGAAGAATAAGCCTGGAGATATAAAAAATGCTTCCAGGCCTAAAGGGGGCTTCAACAAATTCTGTCACTGTCTTACAAAACAATGTCAGGAAAATATCTCATTAAATATGTGGAAGTTGGACCTTTGATTTGTCATCATTAACAGAAATGTATGATCATGTAGCTATATATTATCTTCAGGCTATGACCCTGATTAATTTAATTTGAAATCATTTTTATCAGTAGAGGAGCTTTCTCTTTATATCTTTATTTGACTTACTCATGATCAAATTTTACAGCTTTTCCTAAATAATGATTTTATGATATTTAACAGCTGCATTAACAATTTGCAACACTTTTATTTGAGTTGAACACTAAATCGAGATTTATTTGGGTGTATGTTCTTCATATTGCCGACTCGAGAATTTTGTAATATAAAATCATAGTAACTAACTTCCAAGTCTGTGAAAAGACTGTGAAATTTGACTACTTAAAATTGTCAAAAAAAGGGGAATTAATTTTCTGAGCACGAATATGTGAACAGAACACGGTCATCTGTGAAGTTGCATACATTTCTCTCTACAAATGAATCAATAACTGTCCGAGCATGTCTGTGCATAATGTAATAATGATATTATTGACCACAAGGACGGGAAAATGCTAGATGTAGACATTTAGGGCGCTATAATGTGAGCTGAAATGCACATTTATCATTCACAATATGAAAAGAAAACCTAAGATGTTTGATCAATGCCACGGCCATGTGAGAAATAGTAACTCCCCTGTGTCATATCTTCTAAAGTTGTAAACATTGAGCAGAATCTTGCTCTTCCTGAGTGTCATTAAGTGCAGGTACTGACATAAGTCAGTCTTATAAAATACTCTTGTCACATATGAAATGGAGAGTAAGGTGTAAAAAGAAAGCTTGATGAGGTCTATCTCACACAAAAGGAGACGGAGTGCAATCACTGATAAAGCCTTGGCTTGTGGCGTCCTTTGATGCCTGACCAGCACTGCGAAATAACAAATCCCTTCAGTCTCAGGCTACAAACTGAGAACCTATCAACTACTATGTATCTCCTAGACTCTAACGATAAATTTAAAAGACAGAGGGTTTTGCAGTGTTAAAGTAAATTACTGAAATTGTGGCAGCAACATTAGTGAGAGCAGTAAGAGAAAGTATCATATCCCTTCTCAGTTATGTATGAGTTGAACAAAACTTTTAATATAGAGTGCTCTTTGTCTAACAGGCACAAATGGATGACTTTAAAAAGTTTTAAACATTGGGAGCCAATTGCGCAATGGAGTCCTGACAAGATATTTTGACCTCATAATCATGAAACCAAATGTTTTCCCCACTGTCTCCGACCACATCCAGCCTCCAGTGTACATAAATGAATTTACTAAGAGCAACACAAGACCACAAGTCACGTTGCTGCTCAAGAGGCACACCAGTCCGTCAACATGTTTTCCCATCATGCATGCATTGTATGCTAAGAGAACATGGTGTTGTATGAGGGTGCTACCGCTATTTTATTAGCTCCCTCAAACTCAATTTCCATTTAATTTGTGAGCTGGCTCCCCGAGTCTGTGCCTGGCAGCTAAAGGTATAAATCTGGCCTTATCTGGCCCCGGCATGCACAGTTCATATCCACACACCCTGTGCCAACAACAGATCTATAATTCATGGCCAGACACACCCACGTTATTGGCTGCCCATGTATTAGAAAATACAACACAGGAAAAAGAATTCAATGTAGTGTCATCCGCACAGTTCAGATGTTTTTTTTCTCCCCAGAGACAAACCATGTGACGCAAACTTCTCTGTAGTCCTATTACGCATAAATGACACAAATGTACTGCATCAAACTTTCTGCATTTATATTCTGGAGGGTGACTCCTTGTGTCGTTCTGCCAAGGTAAGGGGTTAACACCAGTGTGACCCTGCAGGTGAAAGAGTGCTGTGTTTGACAGATAGGGGATTATTCTTCCAATTAGGCTAATTGGATGAGACAGGTCAGGGCACATAAGAACCTGAATAAAGTCAAATAAACAGAAAGGATGGTGGTAAAATATCTTGAGGAATAGCTCTACAAGGACCAAATCAGGCCACTATTCCTGAAAATCTATATCCAAAAAAAATAAATAAATAAAAATAGTTCAGCTACAATGGTGGCTGGCCTTGTGAGCAGTTTTTGGCTTTTGATGAGTTCTGCTGAAAGCTCTGCCCATGGATCATTATCCAATCATGTTCTCCAACTCGTCTGTGTCTGTCGCGTAGTGCTTTCTTGCCACACTTCAAACCTGCCAACATCAATAGTCCGAGCTACTAACAAAGTTTGAAACTTCGGTCAAAGAAGTGACTGACTGAGTTTTTTTTTGTTTTTTTTTTCTGAAATGTGCACGTTGAGGACAGCTCCAAAATGAGGGGAGATAAAGTCTTTCTCAAAGAACTTAAACTTACATGGCGGGGTGACAGGAACCCCCGCAGCACATGTTAACACCTCAGCAGGAAGCAAGGTAGTGTCAGTAAATGTCTCAGGCTCCCCATAGAGCAGTGGATTCAGGGACAGACAGGTAGTGCTGGAGGGAATTTATGGAATTTTCAACTGGCCACTCCTCACTAGGTTGTGGGAAACTGAGAGGGGAAATGTAGGGCAGGAGATGAGGATTGAGGGCCAGTCCCTCCGGTGTCCTCTTTAATGAGCATTACTGTGCCAGCAGAGGCTTCGCCACAGCAGTGCAGCATCATGGTCAGCTCGGCACCAGGATGACTTTCCCACCAAGGGCCTACTGTAGCTGAGAACAGTCAGCGAGATGAGAAAGACATCAGACACTAGGTAATTAGGACCACTCGAGAAAAGAGGTGGAGGAGGATACCGCAGCTAAACACCTCATCCTCTCTTATACTCTCCTTCCCTGATTCCTTTGGGTCTTGATATCTCTGTTAATGAATGAGCACAGCGTCTTTTGCCCGGAGGGGACCGATGTTTGTGTCGGAAAAGGGGGGCAGAGGGAGGGAAGCGGACGGGTATGAAGGGCCATGCAGTGTTTTGTTTGTGTTGTTGTGGAGCAGCTGGAGGCAATGACGGGGAACACAATAACAATTTTCATGCAGTGAGTGAATGCATAAGCACCCACTCGTCACAAAATCATAGGCATACAAACACAACTGTAAACGAACACCTGCTGTGATGTACAGCATATGAAATCATTCATCATCAATATTATACAGCATGTTCTGTATATGTCATCAAGTACGCTTTAAACAGCTTGTGAATAAAAAAAAGTGCAGATGAAGGAAAGGCCTTGCTAGACTACATAATTGAATTTCTTGCTGTGCGCACTTTAAACATAAATGTTAATCAGGATCAGCTATCAACCAAACATCATCGATCCACAATTACATTTTTATGTTTTACGCTGTTTTTTTTTTTTTTTACAACAGCAAGCTAACATGCATGAAGCTAAAAGCGTCATGGTTTTGTGTTTCTTGTAAAGCATTTCCTGTTTTATGTTGAAAGAGTTTTTTCCAAAGGTGTCTTGTGTTACTTTACTACCTGTTTTTGTGTCTCCCACCATGTTTTATTATCTGTTCTGTTAGTTTCACCAGTCCCTGATTAGTTGTTGCCTTTTGTCTTCACCTGTGTGTTTAGTCCCTGTGGTCCTTGTTTCTCAGTACTGCATCAGCTCCCTCATCCATTGTTCCATCTTTGTGCATCTCCCAGTGTTTCTGCTCCTTGTCTCGCTCAGTTGTGGATTTTTGTTTGTTTGGACTTCTGATTTATCTTGAATTGAATGGACTTTGCTGTTTTTGCCTTGACCCCTCAGCCACCTTTTGTTATTTTGTATTTGCCAACCTTTCTGCAGTTTTGAAAATTTTGCTGGCCTTCACATCTGACAAACAGTTAAAGCTTTGCAGCTTTCTGTTTATGTTTCACAATGAATACATTTTAATGAGAAGATGTCAGGCTTGTGCTTTGAAACCATGTGTCCATGTGACATCAACCGTAATGTTCAGCCAAGTACATGGATACATTTCCTGCACTTTTTATCAGGTCAGTTTGCAACTCTGCATTGACAGAACATGTATTATTACATGTTTAACAAAGGTGAACAGCCCAGGAAACAGAAATGACGTTCTATCCTATTAACCATCGACTTTAAGCAGCTGGAGTTAAATGAAACTAACCACTGGAGGTGTTGCATAGTTTAGCAGATCGGGTTTGATTTGTAAAGTTGAAGTGATTTGGTGGGAGATGTAGAAACATGGACAAATCTTAACCTCATACAAGTGGCATATATACACCCCAAGTGTCCCCCAGTCGTCTTATTTATTCACCTCTCCTAGCCCTCCATCCAACTGTCCAGATGTTCCACGAATCATGTACCTGCTGAAATATTCACACCTGGTCTCCTCTTGCTTGGAGCCACTCAGTCCCCTCCACAGATGTGTCCTGTCAATCTAGATAAAGAGGAACATGGCCAACTAATCACCATGCTGCTGTGTTATAGAAAGACACTGCTCTGGGACTGTTTTATAGAAACATTTTTATATTTCACTCCTTTTCTGAAATCCTCTCTCCTGCTAGCATCAGACCATGAAGCCTGTCCAGTCTGCTCCAAACATGCACAATACCTGGGGTATGTAATGGCATCATAAAATGTGTTTATAGGTGTAATGTTTGCTGAGATCATTTGAAATGTGAAAGCTGTTATACTGTTAAGCAGATTGTGCTATAAACAATATAGTGTTGAAGTCAAGGGAAAAGGGAGGGTTTGAAGAGTACCCGTGGGGACAATAAAGTGTTGTACAGTATATCATTACACTGTAGTTGGCTAAGCACTGTAAACAGTATGATTAATATTTCATGTTCTGAACGTTGCTTTAATGGATTATTAGACTATAAACAGACAGGGAAATGAGTGTTTAAACTGAGTCATCACGTTAGATTTATTGGTGGGTCAGTCATCTGGAGATTATGGGATAACCTATTATTACATTTTAAACTGAACCAAGTATATCACAGGATTTCTTCATATCACGAAGGAGACGAAAATGAAATTCTAGGGGCTAGAAAAAAGAGAAAGACCTCAATGATATAGGACAAATTCAATCCAGTCCTTCTACAATTTGAAACCTACTGAATGGACAGAAAGGTGATGGCTATCTCACCTCAAACAAAGAATCAGCGCAGAGCTTTAAAGGTCTGTTCAGTCCATTGTCCTCTCCCAGGAGCCATCTGGGAAACACTATAAGAGCTTACTTGAACTTTGGCTGATGAGAAATAGCTAAGTGAGCCCTGACAAATATATACAACGAAAGACAGCAGATTTGCAGGTGCCCCTCATGTCTCCTCCAGAAGTGAGCGGATTTAAAGCTCAAGTAAAGCTCTACAGTATGAGCGGGGAGGGTGTGGAACAATGACCATATGCCGAGCTTGGTGCAGCCGCAGGGGGATCAATTGGTGAATATTTCATTAGAGCTTGAGCTAAATTCTTTCCAAATCAAAACATACATATCTCCCTGAAGGCAGGGCTCCACCATATGTGCATGTTTATTTATATAGCAGCCTTGATATAGGTGATTACTTTTCAAAATTCCATTACCTGCTGTTACTACAGCGGGTTAATTGTGGCAAACATAGGGTAAGCTGATTAATTTTACACTACTCGAAGGTATTTTGCATTATCCACAACATGAACCTTTTTTTGTTGCTGTTTGTTACGGCTGCAGTGTGGTGTGTGTGTGTTTTTTCTTTTTCTGCTCTGTTTTCACCTGTGTCTCTTTCCAGGTAGCGCCCACCCGTTTACCGTGCAGTGAATGATTAAGCACATCGGTGCTCACGTGCTCATTAGGACCTGCAGTTTAAATCCAGGAGAGACGAGCAGACGGTGCCAGTGGAACCAGTTGGCACTTTTTTAGGCTGTGTTGGTTGTTTATGCTGGTCTGGAACTTTATCTCCCTTTTGGTGGGTTAGTGCTCATTAGTGTTGTCTTGTTTATATACCAGTTAACTTGTTGGTTATAGCCTATGTTTAACTAACTACAACGTAATTTTCAGTTGATGCTTTGAGACGTTTATGTGAACATCTTTATTTACATTGTAAATAAATAAATAAAAGCCCAAGTCTGTTCATATATTTCTGTTTTCCTTGATTCTTTTCCCTTCTGAGGTAAAACAAATCAAACTGTCAGTTAGCAAACTTTGTAACTTAGTCAGTCACTAATGGCACAATTCTTTCAAAACACGTATTTGTACATTGCAGTCCTGTTTCATAACTGCCTGCAAAGCATTCTTCTTTTGTGGAGCGGTTTATATTTATGACAGAGGAGGTTAAAAAATAAAAAGTGGACAGTGAAACAGCTAACTAAAAATCTGCTGTTGGTCAATGGTGCAAATTTTCATGTCATGGTTCACCAAAGGCGAAAAATTAGTTTGAGTGGAATTACTTTGTCGTTGCTAATCCATTAATTGCAGCAATTCTGCTGACTGAATGATAACATCACAAAAAATGTTTTTTGTATTTGTTTTTTAAATGCTGGCATGTCTCATTTAAAGATTAGATGTTAAATCTTTGATTTATTAACCCGCCTAAATAAAAAAATAAATGAGAGGCACTAACCGCTACAGTGTGCACATGAAATGTGTGTGCAGAGGAAGTGGCAGGTGCTGAGTTGGTGACGACACTGATGTAATGGCAGGAGGGGTTTATTGCAGTTGTCATGGCACATTTCTCTCATGAGACAAGGGACAATTAATACTTTTCAGTCCTCGTTCATGCAACAATTCAAAGGCGTAGAATACGAGGAGATGAAGACGAGGGGAGCAAGAGGGCAATAAACCCTAATCAAAGCTCTTTATCTTTGTTTTTTCCCATCCCATCTCTCTACCTGTCTCTCCTATCTGTCCTCTGTTGTCTTTCTTTCTGAGCCTTTATCTACACATCTGTCTCTCAGCTCTCTCCTCTTCTTCTGCCATTATCTGCCTGTCTTTGCTTTGTTTCCACCTTGTTTCCTCCTTTCACTCTCTATAAACTGTTGCCCACACCTTGAAGTATTTGTCCTCCTCCCTGAGCACATCAGCTTTAAAGAATTTCAGCTATTTCAGATGTGCAAAACGTGTTATCATTCACAGTATACAAATTACTTGGCTGTTTTCACTGGTAACACATCTACTGCTGTGATCTGGAAGCACCGCATTTCTGTAATTAAGTCTGTTCTTTTCAATTTAAGTGGTGATAGTTCATATTTACATTTTAATGTAGCACAGACAAACAGTTTCATTACATATCTCAAGAAATCTCTCACACTGAATAGAGTATTACCTGCTTTGTTGCTGCCTTTTTCCAGATAGAGCTTTTCAGTATTATTCAAGCATCTCATTTTGTTCTCATTATTCTGAAGGGTCAATTTAAAGGCGCCTCTAGCTATCTGATTTGACTAAAAATCCTCTATATATAGCTTTAACTCTTCCTGTCAGTATGTCAGGACAGTGACGATGACATATTTGCAGGTATTACAGCAAGATAATGGATGTACATTAAGTGAGTTAAGCCTGTAATTATAGTTTTTAAGCACGTACAGTATAGTGACCTGTTCTTCTGACATCTATTTGACATTCATTCCCACTTAACATGGGCTATACATTATACATAGCATATATAGCACCATATTCTTGAAGAAATGTGAATAAATAACAATGTGGTATTGTTTCCTTCAAATATTTTTTTCTATAGATGGTTGATTTTTAAAGAAAAAAAGTCTTTTAAAAAGCTCTTCCTTTGCACTGACTGACTTTTTTTTGTTGTATTTTAATGTATAGACCCTCTATTGTAACATTAATCTTTCATTTTACCTTAAACCTTGATTTTTGCACCTTGCCTCATTATGAGCCGAAAGTGATTTCCTACAAGCTTGGATATTCCACACCTCGCTCACCATGCAAGGCAAAAATTTACTGCCACGAAGACCAAAGCCATTTATGTAACCGTTATTGATGGTCATTTACAGCAGTCATGCCAACACATCAAAGCAGAACAGAGCTACAAAAGAATGTTTGGCCTCTGAATCATACACCTTTCATGAATGAATTATACGGAGGGACAGTGAAGTTTGCACAGACAGCAGATAGTTTGTTCTTCAATGGCAGAGTAAGAGTTCAAGGCCATGTCTTCTCAAACATATGAACGTTTTGTGTCTTGAATCTGATAATGCATTCATATGCAGATAGCTGTTTGAGATTAGATATTAGATACATTAATGAATCCCTGACTAACTCATTACATAACTAATTGACTGGCTGACTGAAGGAGTGGCCATGAATTGCAGAGAGAACCAGGCTTATATTAGAGACAGGTTTTTATTCCTAATTTCACCAGCTCAAAACACAAATCTTTCTCCTCGTTTACCTGTTAATGAATTCAGTTTCCACAGGACTAATTCCATCATTACAACAACAGAGTTAGATTACACTCACTGCTTTGCTGCTCTCAGTTTCTCTTCTATAGCAGAAGTGTTTAATTCACCAGTCAATCCCAATTCATTTGACTTTCCTGTATTTTCTTAACAGTTTTACAGTAGGTTACCTTCAATAAACCACTCCACTCGTGTTTGCATTCTCTGGCTGAGGTAACGTTGAGAGCAGTGGTGGACAGTAACGAAGTAAATTTACTTGAGTACTGTACTTAAGTACAGTTTTTGAGTATCTGTAATTTACTTGAGTATTATTTTAGGGGGATACTTTTACTTTCACTCCACTACATTTGAAGGACAAATATTGTACTTTTTACTCCACTATATTTCTATTGATGCTCTCATTACTCGCTACTTTTGAGCTTACGTCAGCTGATGATTTTTTTTTTTTTTTTTTAATTCTGAAAAAATAAACAGTTTCTGCTGATTCGCGTATGGTTTGTCTTAATCGTATTGCCGTACCTGTACTACTGTACGTCATGCCATACAATCCATACAATGGAGGAAGAAACTGGAGAAACACATGGAGAAACTCCCACCGAGCACCCGTGGCCTTATCTCAAACCCATGTTTGAGATTTTTGTCACAAAAACAATTATATCACATCCTACAAAAACTCATCTTCCAACCTGAAAAAGCACGTCGGGGTATGTAAAGTAGCTACTGACGTTAGTTAGCTTAATGTTTGTTAAATTGCAGGTGAACATTTGAAACGTAATTGTACGAGCTTGTAGTATCATAGTTGCCGGTTTAAAAATATGGCAACTGTTGCAGTGCAGTTGAATGATTAAGTTGACTTTCTGTTCATGTTTTTTATACAATCCATAACAAAGTCCAAGGTAGGGCTTAGGTGCGTGCATTAGTGAGATGCGGCTGTCTTTGACTACAATATGTAGAAATTTCATTTGTTGAGCAAATACTTTAGTACTTTACTTAAGTAATATTTTGACTAAGCTACTTTTACTTGTATTGGAGTAATATTTGACAAGGAGTATCTGTACTTTACTGAAGTAGTGAAGTTGTGTACTCTGTCCACCTCAGGCTGAGAGTGACTTCTGTCGTTCCCTCACTCTCGACTGCATGCATGACAAAAACATAAGGACAATGCTGGATGCACAGAAGACAGATGTATGTTTCACTGTATGTGGGTAAGGTGCTCTGTAACGACTGCTTAAAAAAAAATTAACACATTGGACAAACATCTCCAAGCAAAGGATTCTGAAAATAGGGAAGGTCAAAATATTTTATAATAACAGACTCTGAAGAGACAATGTTTTGACAGCAAAAAAGTAAGTCAGTCATGTTTGTTTATGTGGCATTTGAAATGTTTGTCATGCATCTGTTGGTAACAATCTGTGCGTTGCCATCTTTTTTATCGGTGTAGTTGTTGGAGTTGCTGAAGACGTTTGGGAGACCTTGCTCTAGCTGATCAACTCACATTAATTTCAATGTTGGTACAGAGTCGCTGTGACTGGCAAGTTACATGCTAGATTGGTTTTTTGTTTGTTTGTTTGGGACAGACACTCACAGACATACATTGTTTTAAAAGGAACCATTCAGTTAAATCCTGCGTGACATGCAATTCAATTCAAAATTAGTTATTTAAACCAAAATTAGAATGAAATATGGCCTACTGTAGCTGTTGTTTTTTTAGTCTGATCTGTAATTAGCGACCAGCTTTTATATGTTTGTGTTGTGGCAACACCTCCTGCTATTATTTGAGATTCTATTATTAAGATACTAGCTTTGATTTGGGAATTTATGGAATATATTTTACTATGACTGTGTTGCATCCTTTGCAGAAGCCGTCAACTTTGGCACATAAACACACAGAGAAATGCAGAGTTAGTCAAATGGTTCCGCCTGAGCCGAGCGGGGAAAAATCATCTGTTTTGCACATCACAGGGGCCTAAGCTGTTTATTTGTAAGTCAGCTTCCAGAGATAGCAGTGTGTGCGTGCATGTTCCTGTTTGCTGACGGGTAAGAGGAAAGCAGTTTTAATCACCACTAACCCTCACACCCTGCTGACAGCGTCAGAGAAGACCAGTTTCACCCCCTTCCTATGATCAGCCTCATCAGCTGTCTGCATAGCCCTCCATTCATCTCTTTATTATTTATTTACCTCTACTTTGTACATACATATTCCCAGGAGCATGTCCTTTGAGCATTTAAGCAGGGCTCCTGCAAAAGTACCTCAGCGGAGGAACTTTTCCACTCTATTTGTGTTTCACATGAAAACCAAGTTAGCTTTGAGTTTAACTATGACATATGCTTTTTTCCATTTGACATATTTTTTTTTTTTAAAGGATGGAGAAGCATCATTAAAAGCAATGTCTAGAGTTGGCTTGATTGATTTTAGCTTGACATATCTCCCAAACTAAAAACAGACAGCTCATTTATAAAAAATAATCACCCTAATGGAAGGCCAATTAGAGGCACCAAATGACAGCGTATTTGTTCGTGCTGGTATTGATTTTGTACATACCAAATCAAATTAACACAGTCAATAGACAGTCTTGCTGTTGTCTTTGCCGTTATAGCAACAACAGATCAAGTTAGTCTTCACAGTTTATCTTTTGGACTTGATGCATCACTTTCATTTGCTCCATGTAGCCACCAACCACAGATTTTGTTAGATTCATTAGATGAGGTCATACTTTGAAGGCACCAAGGTCAGTTTCCGTTCCTCGGTTTCAGTCAGGGATCCTCTCTGTCTTCTGCTGGCCATGACATGTGACACGACCTCTGGGCAGGAAACTAGAGAGTCCCTCCAGACTGCATCATTGCATCAGAGTGAGGGCAGGTTTATGAAGGTTACTTTTGTGTGACAAAATACTTTGAAAAGGCGACGTGGGGCATAGTTATGAAGGATCAGCAAAATGATTTCAACAGTTTCAAATGAACTGAAATATGATTGTTGGGTGTTTTACTGTAGATGCGTAAAGCAAGTATTGTCTTTGTTTCGGAGTACTTCACTATCTATAATTTGATCATGTCTTGAATTATGTAAGAATGATACATCATATATATGCTGTAATCACAATACTAATTGAATCACTCCCCCAGCTCTGTGTGAGTGGGACTAGTATGAGAAAGTATAAAGGAAAGTGAAACTTATCCTATATTGTACATCCAGGTGCAGAAAAATGGCCTCAGACCAACAAGCACAACTGAAATAAAATTCATTCTGGGATGTTGGATTGTGAAGAATCTGGAGAGTTCCTTATGTTTGGCAGTGCTCATGGAAACCATCAAGACTTTTCTGTTAATATTTTGCTTTGTACTATGGCTGTGCTATTAAAATAGCTGATATAAACAAAGGCAGATGAAGGATGAGGACATTACAAAAAAAAACAAAAAAACTCCATTAAAAATCACAGAAGCAGAGTACAACTGAGTGAACACACATTATTTTAATCACATTAAGCCACAACCCTTATCTGCTTTGCAAGGAAAGTGCCAGGAAACTGGGACCAGGCATGTTGCACCCAACAATTAGTCTCGCAAGGCCAGACCTTGATTTACCTCTGCCGTGACAACATCTGAGGGGAATCGTCTGGAAAATGGCATTGCAGTGCTATGTTGTGTAAAATATCCAGGCAGGTAGACAGACTGTTCTGTCAGGGAATTACACCGAGGATGTCAAAACGAGAAAGGTCAAAGTATGAGCACTTGGAATCTCACAACACTACAAGACGAGAGCTATTACAACCACTACAGAGGCTGAAGTGCAAGTTGGTTTTGGATCACTACAGATAACATGCTCGTACAACACATGGACCTCTCTTACACCTAATTGGAAGGGTCATGAATGGGCGGTGAGAAAACACAAATGTGTGTGCATCATCATCCAAGACCAACTGCAGTTTTTTATGTATTTACATTTGGCCACATTATTAATTAAACAGCGAAAGCAGCGGGTAATAACTTAGATACTAACTTGAAAACTATTCATCATGTTTGTGGATGGAAAAGAATGACAACAAGATACTTACTGTTTATTCAGGCATACATATTACAAGAACTGATCCTGCTGACAAGTATTGTCTGTGTAGCCAAAGCCTGATACCCTTCTGTGCCATAGAGCTACATTGTTGTCCAAAAACTATTTAAAACACATCACTGAGCCACAGTGTTGCACTGGCTGACATGTGCTGTCATCATGATGAACATGGGCACTGTAGTTTATTTTAAGTCTATCCCACATGCACCATCCTGGTGCCGTAAATGCTCACCAATGCATCAAATCTGCAGCTGAAAATAGTACAAAAGAAATACACAGTTTTCTTCTGTTTATTTAATGTATACTCTAAACGACACTAAACACATGTTGCAATTTATTTGCCTATTTTAAGAGTAAAAGTCTTGGATTGTGGTTGAAATTCAGACAGGTCAACACGCATTTGGTCTTTTCATGTGATTTGTTGACAGGCAAGAAACCACCAGTCACCAGTCGTACCCTATAATATGTAGTTCAATAAACTCCAGCTGCACCACACCAAGGTGTAAACACTATAAAGAAAACATTACTTGGAATTATCAACCCAAGTTGCAGCGTTTACTGCTGAAATAAATAAAAGGATTGGTCAGTCACAACTATGTGTTCAATGCTGAAAGGCAGAGGTATGTATTGTCCAACACAAATTCACTGCCACATGATGGAAATGCTTTATCTAAATTAAAAAAAGCAGCATTCTGTAGCACTGTAGAGCGGTAGATCACCCACTGGATCAATGCAGGGCAGAGGACTTCTTTGAATCTGCAACATGCAACAGTTCTTTACAAGTCATTGCATTTGACCATATTGATTGAAGGGAGGAAGCGCGGACAAAGCACACAGTTTGCCAATAAGCAGAAAAGACGCGTGTTGCCGTTGATGAAGACAAACAGACCTCCAGACACTTGCACCACTGACTTCAAATCTTAGTGGTCAATGGGACATGGATCCTGGAGATGAGACGCCATGCTTCAGATCACACATGAATAAGTCAGTGTAATTACATTGGCTATGGCGTTGTGCAGAGGTTAGGGCAGCATAAGAAACAGAATGCAGTTTTGATTGATTTTGTGCAGTGCTTAAAACATTTTTCCTGGCCTTGGGTCGGGCTAATCCACGAGGAAGTTACACTTCAAATGAGCTCTACCAATTATCTGAAGGGATTCAGATATTTTTGTTGAATCAATCAAAGAGCTAATCAAAGCAATGTCTTTTAGCGTGATGAAGTGCATTACTCTCTGACAAAGCAATAGACTGCCTCCAGGAGGAAATGTTCTTAATGAACACATGTGCAAAGTTACAGTACAAAATGATCATACTGTATATATTTGCAAAGTGACAGTGTTTATGCTAAAGTATGATTCATGTTTTTATGGTTAGTTGCTAGTTGAGAGGATCAATATGTCATATACGTCGTTTACATAAATCAGCCAGCAGCTGGTTAGCTGGAAAAGTTTGGATACGGCTAGCATAACTCTGTCCACAGGTTATAAAAAGCACCTATTAGAATCTCTACAACTCGCTAACTAATATGTCATGTCTTGTTTGTTTAATGCAAATACAAAAGCAGTGGTTTTACCTGGGTGTTATGTACTAGACTGTTTTTTGGCCTGGGAGCAGTGACTTCCTGTAAGGTTTCAATGCACCCAAAAGAGACTCCAGGAGTCTCATCATGCTAAGCTAAGCTAACCTGCTGTTTGCTGTAATCTTATATTT
Source organism: Miichthys miiuy (assembly GCA_036365135.1). Taxonomy (NCBI): domain Eukaryota; kingdom Metazoa; phylum Chordata; class Actinopteri; family Sciaenidae; genus Miichthys; species Miichthys miiuy. The sequence continues at coordinate 10,666,175 of CM071606.1, read as the reverse complement.
ACCAGACAAATAAGAAAGTGGCATGGATATTCTCACTGAAAATCAAGAAAGAAAGAAAGTCAATAAAAACATTTCCCAAAATGTCTGACTTTAAAATTTAGAGAAAGATAGCAACCTAGGTCAAATAATAAAAAAAAGTAAACAGCAACACAAGACTGGATGTGTCAAAAATCTTTGAACCTCCATTCAACTTCTGTGAGGAGTGATACAAAGATATAGTACTTTTTGGACTGAGAAAAACATTGCCAGTTAGTATAATCCAGGCAGCATTTAATACCCTTTAAAATCTTTTTGCAAAAAAATCTAATAATATGTTAAGGTAAGTTGTAGGCGTTTCAATGTGCAGTTTAATGATGACTCAATTATATGTTTGGCAAATATGAAATCTTGTTTTTTTTTTTAAAACTATATTCATGGTTGAAACATACAACATAAAATGTGTTTTGAGGCAGAAAAAGAACACAGTAAGTGTCTTTTTCAGTCTTAACACATTTTATAGTATGTGTCATGTAATCAGAATTTATACGCTCTGTTATTCAATATGTCGTTGTAAATAAACAACTATTAAAAAGACTTTGATCTGCAGATAAACAGCAGCTGTAACAGTGGAGAGCATTGTGAAAGTATGCATCACACGGGCTGCTCTCTTGATAGAATCCTACACGCCTCACAAATAATCTCCCTCAGTGCTGTTTACAGAACGCCTAACAAGTGTTAAATTTGTACCACTAATCGGGGAAACTGTGAAACCACAGCATTGTGTGCGGTGCAGTAATCCATTACGGAATTCCATCTTTGTTATTCAGCTGCAATCTCATTACCTCTATTCAACATTTAAGTACGTTGAAGATGAAGACTGGCACTGCTGTGCATTCGAAAAGCATTCGAAACATGCAACACATTGAGCACGGAAAAAAGTAACACTGCATTGCTTTCATTTTTAAGCCTGCTTCTTCCATCACACAGTGGCATCTCACTGATAGATGAATAATACAGTAATAAGAGACATAGTCTAGGTGTTTCATATTCATAACAACTTGAACAATGTATGTAAGCACCTTTGGATTTCATGCATCTAAAATTACACCTTCCCTGGGTTTTTTCTCCCCCATACCAAATGAAATTCATTCACTGAATGTTTCATCATGTTTCTGCCAAAGATGTTATTGAGAAATTACAGTGCAGGTAATGAGTCAGGAAGCACTATGACAGTGGCCCAAGTGGAATCCAGGGGGAGATGAATTATTATGATATTTTCTTGCAGGAATCTGGAATTGAATTCTGATTCAGTGGAATATGATTTTAAAGTGAGGTTATGCTATCCCCTGATAGATGATACACAGGCAACAGTCACGCTACACAGAGCATCGCAATAGATACACTGAGTACAGAGCTGGCCATGCACAACACCGGCGGGCTGCATACAGATGAGCTCTGAAGGAATGGGATCACTGGGGCATAAACACAACAACAAAGGATGTAATGGAGGGTTTACCACCTGAATTCTGTTAATCCACTTTGTCATCTGTGAAATATAAGTTCCCCAACATTTTCAAAGGGCTAGAAATGTTTATAGTAGGAATTTACTGCATGCAAAACATGGCTGATGGGAGTTGATGAAAATGGATTAATATAGTTCAGTTCTTTCGGCTGTTTATTATAGGTTAAACTTTAGCATTCACATGCAGGAAATATGGATCAGTGTTTGCAAGTCACGTGTCTTACATTTGTAAAATGAGCGTCTCAGTTTGCTTTTTAGAGGACATCTTGGTTTCACTATAAAAAGCACAAAAAGAGAAGGGCAATGTGACCTGAGCACTCATCTTGGCAAAGCAGGATTGTATCATAAGAGCTGGAAATGTAAGATGAAATGATTTTTCCTTCAAAATAAAAGTGAGAAAAAATGTCACATTTTAAAAGAGAGAGCAGCAGTGCTACACAAAAAAACGGTAGGAGAATACTTTGTGAAGTTTCTCATGTGAAAGTGGAGCTGTACAATCATTACAAACATTGTATTGTATCACAGTGGATGGATTTCTAAATGGAAGAGTGCAGGCTGGGCAGGTAATTTTAAGGATAAAAAATATGTCTGGTTACCGCGTTGGATCCGTTCCGTTTGTGGTTGCACCATGGGATCACATCAGTCCTCCAGGGGCAGATTCAGCTCTGATAAATGGCTCCACAGGGATGAGATAGCACTGAATGACTCCTTGCTTCCCTTTTCTTTGTACAAACACACACCTAATCTAATCTAATCTTTTTGTTTACTTCTTTATCCTTTACAAAGCCAGACTACTCCATCCATGTTACAAGCTACTGTTGTGATGAATCACATGTAGTAAAGTAAGGAGACGCAGTTCTATATTCATAATAATAATGGGGTCACAGCATCAGCAGAGCTTCAGGTTACAGAGGCCTAAGAATAGTTGTTGATGGAGGTTTTCATCAGGTGAAAGGTTCTATTTATGGTACACCTGTACAGTACATCATGACCAGTGATTTACTTGGTGGTGAATGATAGGAGAACTGCAGGTGATGAATCTGTGCTCTGTATCCTGGGAGGTCATCCACATGACATCAAGAGCGATTAGGGCCTTGTCCCCAATCTATCAGGGGACAATCTGTGTATTTCATCATCACATCTACTCCCCTTTTCTTTCCTCCCTCCCCCATGGGAAACCACTCATCAGAAACCTGGCCATTTAAGTGTGTGGTCATGGACAAGGTCATAGCGAACTGTACGTATATACACTTTTGTGTGCATGCGTGTGTTTTATTTTTCTCCTGCAGATGTATGTGGTGTCGACACCACAAAGACAAAAGGGAGACGAGGAGCAGCTCAGCCATCTCTCGTCCCTGAGGAGTCATCTATCAGAAATGGATCTGACCCTGGAGGATGGATGCGGCCCTGTGGTGCACGCACTCGCCCTGGATGGATCCAAGGCTCTACTGCTGTGCTCAGAGAGCCAGCAGTAGAGAGGAGTGGTTGGACTCATTAGGTATACTGTAAGGCTGACAGGTGTGGGACTCTGGGGACCCTGTGGTTCTGTCCTTTAGTATTTAACAGGCATCGATCCTTGTGACTCGTGGCAGCTCTGACTATTTGTGTAACTGTACCGATGCTTTTTTAAGACAATTTGTTGACAGCTTCAGACAACAGCAGAACTTTTAGAAAGAACATTGTTACATATGAGAATACTGATGGTACGATAAGTAAAATAGCCAAAGATAGGAAAGATTGTACAAATTGATTTTCCAAGAAACCAATTGGAAATTGCCTCATACCTCTTACATTTCTTGACACACATACACCATGTCTACACACACTTATATAGCAAGACACTATATATATATAAAACCTCACATAAGCCTTCCTTTCAAGATAATTCAAGTTCAAGGCAAGAGCAGCAAACTTATTAACTTATATGTCCAGACTTTTCCCCCTATTTCTCACCATTTTCAACTTGTCAAGATACATGTCAAGATGTAATTCGAGCAGTGCAGCAGCTGCATGGTCATGGACCTATGACGAGAAGATAAAAAGGAAAAAAGCAAGTTGCTTTTGCTGCTTGGCAGAGAATAAAAGAACAAGAACAGCCGGTGTATTTCATGCAGCACAAATTACTGAGGAGAAAAACAGTGTCCCCATTCTTAACTCAATTTTAGGTAATCAAATATTTTAGGTAATCAAATATTGATTATGCGACAAATTGATTTTACTGGAATAAGTTAGCACAGTTGACATAAAAATAATTGGGAGCAAACTACTTGGCCACTGTATGCCTTGTACAATATAAACAATCCATTCACTTTCCATTATAGCAGTAGAGCAGAATATAACATAACTATAACAAAAGATGATTAAAATGTGACTATGTTTTATTAGATTAAACAAAAAAAAAATAATGATGTTGCTGAGAAAGTACCAGAATCCAGTTCAGAGAAGTTGATTTAGCTGCTTTTATCAGTATAACCAGAACCGGTACAATAAAGTAATATGGTATCAACACAAAGTATTAAAAATGTGTGTATAGGCTGATTTTAAAGCTAAAAATACAGAGAATAGACCTGGTCACAGTGGAAAATGGCACAGTGAAATTCATCAGCTTGTTTTCATGAAATGTGTGGCTCTAGAAGTTTGGTCACGTAGGGACTACTCATCGGGCAAACTATGTCTCTGGTCAGCTAACTGCTAACCCATTAGCTAGCCAGTCTAGCACTTGTCAGTCACAACATCTCTTCGAGCTTCTTTCTACTTTCTGGGCCGTTAACTCCCCCCTGGCATTTTGTTCTCAGGACTTTACACAACAGTTACTGAAGGGGGGTAAAGTAATTAACATGACTTGATTCGTTTCTCTATCAGAATTTAATCCATTGGGTCCAATAACATTTGAAGTGTGGATGAAAGAGCAACAAGATTAAATCATAATGCTCTGTATCGAGGTCATTTCTTTACAGCTGGACGTGACTTTTTTTTTAGCATCATGCACATCTTTCTTAGAGAAAAACAGAACCCCTCCTTCAGTGTTGTATTCAGTTCTCCTTCATACATCCATGGTCAAGAAATGAAGGACAGTAGTGCAAATTCATGTGTCAAAGTTCTTTAAAGTCAAACTGTGAAAAATGTACTTGTTCCCTGTGACTCAGTCCACTTTTAAGAGGCATTTTTCCTTTTCGCAATATATTTCTAAATGTAATGTAAACCAACACGACATGTTTTACATGCTGTTAATCAATATAGTGCATTAACCAGCCTAGTGCATTAGCAAGAACGCAAAACATCAACAGCCTCTTGTTTCCAGGATTAAGTCACTTTTTTATGTGTGATGTTTTCCGATGAGAAACACTCTTCAGGTTCTACACAGCATTTGCTGACCGCTCTTGCCTGTGTCCTCTGTGTCTCGTTCCTCCCTTCCACTATCGGATCTAGGAGCACAGCTCATGGCTGTTGAAACGGTTGACCAGTGGAGAGCTAACTCTGTTCCACAAAGAAACATCAGCAGACTCTACATTTTGTGCATGCTATGTCTCTCTCCTTTTGTTCCTCACTGTTCTTTCTCTCACTCTTACTCTCCTGTAACAGAGGAATGCTATTCTGCCTCTGTTTCTCTGCGAATCCCCTCACCTTCCTCTCTCTCTCACTTACTCTCCATCCTTGGCTTCACACTATCCATCCCTGAGGGCCGATCGATAGACTGCAACAGACTTTCAACGAAATCTCCCCTGTGCTACTGGAGAAAAGAAACGTCGTTCAATCGAACGATAACTCTCTTCCTCGGTTTCCTTTTGATCGCTCCCTCACTCTCTTTTTCTATATATACACAATCTCCCTTACTCTATGTTTTGTGCTTGGTGCGAGGACGCAGTATAGGCAGGAGTCAGAGGCCACGGCTGGAGGCTTGTTTGATGATCAGTGGGGACAGGTACTAAGGGACCATCACGCCACAGGCATTGTAAATTACCTCTGAGTAATGCAAAGGAGATAAAGCAGACAGCAGCGGGGGGTAAACAGGTAGACACAAAAACACAGAGAGAAGCGATAGCTGTCAAATAAAACAGGACACAGTCAATATCACAAGCTTTCATTTGACCCAGCCTTAAACACAGCTGCAGCATGTGTGTATGTGTCTGGACGTACATGTGTTTGTTTGCACGGTTGACAAGCCATGCAGAAAATCTGATGAACAGGTTGGCGATAAAGATTTGTAGGTGTGAGTTATTACTGCAAATGTCAGCATGTTTATTTCCAGAAATTCATAGTCAACATCCCACTAAATTCCCATCGGGACCAACGAGCAAAACAGCAGCTCATAAAATCAGCTTTAATTTTGGGTAAGTGGGCAGCTGTGATATCCGACCGCGAAACATATGTACTGTCCACAGTAGGCCAAGTGCAACCCTGATTTGTCAATCACGGCTAATTGTGATGAATCAGCGAAGGAAGAGACTAAACTATTTGTTGATCAAGTGGGAGTCACGTGTTTTCTTCAGTACATGCTGTTCATGTCACATGTGAATTAAAAGGGAAGGTAACAGAATACCTGTGTATCCATGCCTCTTTTTTGTCTAGCCCTGTGTGTGTATGCACGTATAAGTGAGAGAAATAGTTCACAAAACTATGATATATACAATCCGTTGCTATTACTGAAATTGACTTGTCAAGTGGCATTGTGTTCTCCATTAATATGTTAATTGAAGTGGAGACAGAGACTAGTCCAAGAGCCAGAGTTCAGATTCCGATTTGAGAATGCAGAAGTGTAAACTTTAATTATTTAGAAAGACATTTTCTATTAAAGGAGACATCTCCAACCACAAAAAGCTCAAAACAATAATAGTATCAAGTTGCCTTGAGCTGATCCACTGACAATAAATATAACACTGAGGTCTCTATTTTCTTTTTCAGGAGTGAGCGGTGGGCCTGTAAGCCATCCAAGTGGTGTCGTTGTTAGCAGCACACAGGTGTTTTCCCACTTGTGCAAGCTTGGAATTTGGGTGACCTATTATGAACTGGGTGGACAGGCACTGTAGGGGATGTTTCAGTAACAATAACAATTGAGTAGCCAGTATAGTGCAATTTTGGTGTCAAGAATCAACAGGATTCGCACTAATGCATTTGCCACTGGCAGGCTGCCAGGGGCACAGTTTGGGGTGGAAAACCCTGAGTGATTCAGGGGGCCCAGAGCTTGACAGAGGGTCTGTGACTTGCCTGGATTATAGCTAGTTATAGTGTCAGAGATGTTGAGTTGTTGTCAGAGAGCCCACAATCTCAGCGCTGCCCCTTACAAGGCACAACCATGATATATGCTATTTTTGTGTTTTTCTTAAGACAAATGCACCGCACTCAAATCCAATTTATACAGTACATTTATTTATTTCTTGAGGCTTTTTTGACATCAAGATGTATAAAGATGCTTTCAGCACTGCAGTAGCTCTTTGGCTGTTCTGGACCGACCACATGGCAGAATATATTTATGTTTCAGAAACATATTTTGACAGGTGTTTTAAATCAACAGCAGTGACCACTGACCAACTCTATTCAACTGCTCCTACTTCTACCAATGCACATGTGGCGAAAGTGAGAGGACAAAGTCTGTCGTCAAAGTTTTTAAAGGCAAGAAAGACAAACTACATTTTTCATTTACTCGATTTGGGGTTAAGTGTTGAACATAAAATCCAATCTATGCTTCTCTCCCTTTCGGGAATTATATCGTATCTCCTTCCCTAGGTGGCATTTCCATTGCTTCTCCACCCATAAATCTGAAAGAGCAAACATCATGTTTGTGTCTGCCTACTAAAGATTTAACATCATTATTTCTAATTGCAATTTTATGTTCATTTATCCTGATATTTAACTCCCTGTTGTTTTTACTATAATATCCACTTTAATTAAAAGAAACACATATTCTGAATCACACATAATGATGTCATTAGGACAATTTTCTTTTCTGTGTATGGATGAGAGCAACAGCCTGATTTTATCACTGCACTGCAATTCATACAGTTGTGACATATAATTAAGGACTAAAGGCCTACACTCAGTGGGCAGAGTATTAATAGTCTTTACACACCACCATATTTCTTCTTCTTTTATAGGTTTATCTCTTAATATGTAACCAAGATGGGCTGGACCTCATATAGTATACATTTTTTAATGTTGTTGGGTCCTCTGGATGTTCTTCAGATAATAATTATCTTATGTTATGTAACCTTTATGATAACCTATTCAGTCAACTGCCATTCAAACCTTTATACTTTTGTTATGTGTCATTTCAGTAAAATGATCCTACATGTCCAAGGCTCCATATACACAGACTGATCTTTTTCAAAAGCTTATCAACTCTCTGTGGATGACAAGTTGTCTAACCTGGCTTTGATGCTCTGCGAATCCTTCCAGATAAAAATAATACCGTACATTTGAACATCACTCACTATGATGTGAATACTTGCCAGCAAGCAACACAAAACACAGTGAAGAGTGCAAATAAAGTGATATGCTCTAAGTGGGAAACTGTCAGAGGGCCTAAGATAAATCTAAATTCAAGTATTAATCCTAATTTTAGGGCCAATATGGATCATAAGTACTAAAGGAGACCAACAACAGTTATCTGGAACTGATATATATATGCGGTTGCATCTATGCGCCGTTGTTCTGAAGTATTTCCTTGCTTGACAAACTCTTGGATACGAGTGCCACTGTTATCGTAATCCCTTTAAATTAACAGAGCCTGAACATGTGGAAAGCAGGTTAGCTAGCATGACCAATATCGCTGCATAAAAGAAAAAAGCTGCAACACGGACAGACAACTACATAATTAATGACTTTCCCCCAAAACTCAGAACTTAAGTGTTACTTTTATGGCAGCCCTTAACAGCGGAAAGCTGGTTCATTAAGTGAATGATGATGACAAGAAATCATTAACAAAAGGGTCAGACCGTGAGTTCCTTCACCCAAGTCAAACTCATAGCATTCTAGTAGTAAAAAAAATGAACGTGAACTAGTTCATTTTGTGATCTGATCTCTGAGCTACAACTCTACATATGAACTTGCACAACACTAATTTAAACTGTGAACATGATTTATCCACCATGAGCAGGGTACCGGGCTACAACTCGTAAAACTTCATTGCTTTTGATAGCAATATAAATCTTTACTTAAATTTCATTATTTAGATATAGTCGAATCTCAGGAAAATAGATCTCAGGAACAGACTGCAAGGAGAGCACTTGGAGGAGGCCCTGCAGGAAGGTTTCAATAAATGGGCCTCCTGTGGCAAAATTTCCATATTATGATACCATAGTGAAATTTTTCAACAAGCCAAGGAGGATAAAGTGCAGCATTAAATCATGTACACTGTGATCATGATGTTCTCATATTTTACATAGGTCATAAGTTACAGAGCTTTTTATAAGTCTGTGTAAAGGCAATTGTGAGATTTCTTTCAAAATGCATTAAATATGTTGGAAAATAGTTTCTGAAAACATGTGAAAAGACTTTGAACGACAAAAAGACTTTCTAACTCCACATTACTTAAATGTGGAGTTAGTGGTTAAAACTGTTTTGTTTTTTTGTTTTTTTTCAGTCCAGGATTTTGTGGGCGGTCCTTAAAGGGTGGCTCAATGACACGCTGAGGCCACCCTGAGCATACCCTGCACCCCCAGCAGAGAGATGGAGATGAATTCATCTCGCTCAGAGTGTTTCAAAGTTAGTCATGTAATTTTCTGAACTCATCTGACACGTTTCAGTCGCTCCAAAATTGCTGCTTGACTGCTCCCACGGGTGGGCGTGGCTTCAGCACATGCAGCAGACACGCCCCCACAGTCCTGGAGCTGAGAATACTGCTCATTTTTACCTGATTTTGACACCTAAACTTATTCTTACTTTACACAGACTTTAAAGAATATAATATTCACCAAACCACATTGAGAAACAGCTAACTTTCCTTGGGGTTCCTTGGGGAGAACTGAAGTGCAAAGTTTGATTGCACTTACAGCCTGAGCCATATTATGGTGCGAAGAAGAAAAGGAAATTCGCATCATCAGTTCATCTCAGAAAGAGTGAAAGAATATATGAAGATAAGGAAAAGATGACAAAATTAAAACTAGCTACAGATGTTTTTGAAAAGTGTGAACCATTGTGTGTATAAAGTATGTTTGATTTTTTTATGCAAATGCTTAAAAATGGATCAAAGAATGAACCTTTGTTATCATATGAAACTGAGGACTGAGCTTAAGTTATTACAACCATTGGCTACATATATTGTAAAACACTAATTAATACAGGAGGGTAACGTTCCACTCGCAATATGGTAAGAAGTTCCAGTGGTACTGCCACCAACTTTACTCAAAGATATAACATTAGCTATCACTACATAAACTCTATTATCTCCTTAACTGTATCGTGGTCCTGTGATGAACCGGTGTCCAATGTCAGCCCTCCACTGTCATGGTTTTGGGTTTATGGTTAAGTGTTTCCTGTTTTATTTTGTATTTTTGTCCCCACTGCTTGTGTCTTTGGCTTTATTTCCTGCCTTTGTTTTTTCCCTGCCACTTTATCTGTTCATTCCTGATTAGTTTCACCTGTGTCTCTTCATCGTGCCTTCACTTGTGTATTTAGTCTCTGTTCTTTCTTGGTTTCATTTGTCATGTCATCTGTGCTCTGTTTCCCAGTTCCTGCATTGTTTGAGTCTTTATGCTTCTCCCAGCGTTCCTGTTCCTGTATCGTTGTTCTGGATTTTTTGTTGTTTGGACTTCAGTTTATTGGACTTCTCTTATGTTATTTTTGTGTTCACCTGCTTTGTTCTGAAAGTTATTAAAGTCTCCTTTTGTTCGCCCTAACTTCATGTCTGCATTTGTGTTCATTTCTTCAACTGAAACATGACACCCACCAAAAAATGGATGGATGTATAATTTTCTCTGCGACAAAGTGCATTATTCAGACATTTTCAGTGATGTAATGTGGAAACCGGGCATGCCTGTCATCATAGAAAGGGATCATAAGATTGTGGTGTTTTTGCAACTCCAGCACAGAGGACTGCGATGTTTATAACTTTGGAAATATCTGCTGCCTCACTTTGGAAACACAGCTTCACTCACTCGCTTTAGAGCTGTTCAGTTTCCTCTGAACTCCCTTATTCGTACCACTGAGTATTACTTAGACCAATCAGATAGGGTTGTGGGCAGGACATTGAGTGAGGCCGCAGAGTAATGGCTACAGACAGAGAGAGGCAATTGCATCAAAGCCAAGCTAGCGTATTTTGTAATCTATTTATTTATTTATATTTTTGGCGATCAGATACAAAAAATGAATTACAATGATCAGAAAAATGCTTAATATCGTATCTGATAATAAGTCGACTCATGTTCCTAACACCACTGCAAATTGTCTGTATTGGAAAAAGGTTAACTGTTTCCCACCTTATCAGGACCACAGCTTTATGTGTAATCTCCTAACTTAAGTAAGTTGCTGTATATTCATCCACATACTCTCTCAGCACAAGTATTAGTTTCCTCTGGAGAGAAGCTTTTGTAGTGGATCCACTCCAGACTGTTCTTTCCATCATGAAATTGCTTCAGCACGATTGTGCAGAGTGCATACAGTAGCTCTTAAGGACAGAGAAAGAAAAACAAGTGATTTGATTGGCCATGCCAAAACTCAGTATAGCTATTTGTTTAATATCACTGTCAATACAAGTGCCAATACCCACTAACATATAACCAACCAAGTAAAAACACACATTATTTGCAACTGATTGTTCTATGAACAGTATTCAGTGAGAATGGTTTAATTTTGTAATTACTGGTTTTGTTCACAAATTATTGAAATATTGTTTTCATTTACCGTATTCAGAGTTTCCTAATGTGTAATTTTGTTCTTCATTTCTCTCGCCGCCATACAAATTGTAACTCAAGCACATCCATGCTGGGTTGCTGCCCAATTATTGTGTGAACTCATTGTCGTCCGCTGTAAAGACCAGATAGACAGGTTAGTAAGAGTCAGGAAGCTTTGCTCGGCCTTAGGGGGCTCTCATAATGCAGGACTCTCAGCGCCTGATCAGCAGAACGATGACAGTGATGCTCAGGCTTGCCATCCCTGCTACCCGGCTCCTACTGCATTATTACATGTCCAGATACCATCTTTAATTCTACTTCCTTTTAAACAAGGTTGATGTGAGGGTCATTAAACCTCCATTCATGACATTAATTACCTGATAAGGCTCGCTGAGGTAAGATGGACAGAAAGGCTTTCAGCAGAGAAAGAGTGACCAAACCAGCGGGTTTTTCTTCAACAGTGAGTAGCTGTACACATTATTCTCCGGTCTAATTGCATGTAACATCATCCCACATCTTTAAAAAAAAAATGCCAAAAGAGGTGCATTTAGTTAGTGTATCTAAGGCCCCAGAACCAGAGCCACAAATGAAGTGTCCGGTTTGCATTAGCAGCAGAGCAGAGTGTCTTCAGATTCTGGTTTTATCAAACTAACAGTCCAAAACCCAAAATATTATGATATATTCTGTTATTTAACAAAAAACAGCAAATCTTCACATTCGGACCAGATTGTTACTCATTACTGAAATTATCATATGATTATTAAAATACTTAATATGAATGACTGTTTCATCTTACGACTGTAGAGAGCTTTTTGTGAGCAGGGACGCTTTTATGAATGAGACAGGCAAGTTGATGCGGGTTTATGTGTATGGCACCTTTCAACAACAAGGTCATACAAAGCACTTTACGTATGGCATAAAAGACATTAAGGCAAGATATGAAAGAAAAACAAGGCAAAATAACGGCACATGGAAATATGATTTTAAAGAAAACAAGACAAATTAAGCTAAAACGGAAATGCTGCTACAGTGCAGTTCAAGATATGAATAAATAGTCCCAAATTTTAATTGACTAGAAGAGACAGAGCTTTGAGCTTCTCTGTGTTTAGTTTGGACTCAGAGGACAGTTTGCAGATTTTCAGACAGTCTAAGAGGTATGGACGGTTCATAACAGAGCAGCAGATCAGAAACATTTTAAAATCAATTCTTTGACAAACAGGAAGCCAGTGGAAAGATCTAAGAACTGAAGTGATCTATTTTCATGGTTTTAGTGAGGCTAAAAGAGACTCAGCAGCAGCATTCTCAATCAGCTGCAGCTGTTTGATTGACGTTTTAGTTTTCCTTTAATTCTTCATATATCCTAAGGTGATAGTGGGCTGATTTCAGTTTGTCTAAATGTGGCTAAATGTTAGGTCTGTGACAAAGAACTGTGGTTTGGATTGTGGTCTTTGTAGGTTTTTGTTTTAGCTCCAAAAACAATTTAACTGGCTGAAATTGTGATATATCCAGTCACTGATTTGATCAGTGCTTGTATTGTATTGTATGTATCACCGCATATGCAGGACATCATACACAGTAAGTCCTTTTGTCTTTAAATTTTAAAACAGTAACACTGAAGTACCTGTGAAACCCTTTTGCATGTGATGGCAAGTTAAACCCTGCACAAGACAGGTGGACTGAAAACTACAATATAAAGAGGTAATTACAGAATGTCAATGCCTTTTGAATGGCCATTGAGAAAAAAATGCTGACCATAAATTGCCATAGAATGAAACTCTTAAGTTCAGGACTAAGAAAAGATTAAAACCGCGTCACAAAAAGATGTCAAATATGCTTTTTCCCACCCAGAGGGTTGATTCACGGGGCTCCAATAAATGTTAACGAAACATAAAGCTTATTCACTTTAAACTCCATCAACTCTTTTCCCCTGTCGCCAGTAATGCTGCAGCATGGCGCCTGCATTAGACAGGCTTCCTTGCATGTCAATAGTCAGCCATCTGCTCTGGCTACTGTAGCAGACAAGGGCCCAGCAGAGAATTTCACCCATAGGAGGCCTTATTTTGGATGAACAGGGTACAGACAAGATGGTCAGAAGCTCAGCCACGGTCAAATCATCTTTGCGCCCAGTCACCTGTGAGACAATCCCTCAACTTTATAGAGAAAATGATGTATTGCTGTCTTTTCAGCTCTGACCCGGTGTTGACCTGGATATGACCCAGCTCTCTAAAGAGGGAAGCATCAGAAGCAATCTGTGGAGTTTCAGGAGAGACTGCGATATGCTGGAGGCATTTCTCCTGTAAATATAGAGCCAAAACAATTAGGGATTTGTTCGGTTCTGTTTATGGTAATTTTCTGAGACAGTCAGAGACAAATCCATCACACACGGCTCAAATTCCAAACTACAATGCCAACACAAAAAACGACACTCACTCACTACTTTTTCTCCATGATTTGTACACACCCACATTGATCCACCCACACACACACACACACACACACACACATACACTCAAAGCCCAGTGCAGTGTGCAAGTTGAGTAGAATAGAAATAGTTCAGGTTGAAAATGGGCTACGGTGCAATCAGTGGAAATGCAGGGGGAGATTCAATTAAATTTCTCTCTACAGAGGAAATGCCATACACACAATATAACTGTCTCTGTTCAGATTCCATTATGTTGTCACCGACCATGAATCACAATGAAAACGGCTTCACAACAGCTTCGATTTTCCTGAAATGTTGGGTAAGAATTATTTTTCTATCCCCTGGCTATGTTTTAATTATGTAAGCACTTGCTTTGAATGATCTGCCCACTGAGGAATCATTTCATGTTAAGATGAAGAAATTGAGATACATATTCCAATACATTTTACATTTTCAGGAATTTCGAATGAGTTTCACAATCATGTAGTTCATGACTTAAAAGTTTCCTCATTGCAATTTACATATGAAAATTCCCAATAAAATTATCATGATCTTGATTTCCACTGGCACATTATTGCTGCCTCACGAGTCCAAGCCCTGTGCTTCCACTGACACCATACTGTCGCCAATTCTGATAGAAGGTGTTTGTGTCTGAAGATATACTGTTAAGTGAAGAGAGGATATGAGAAAAATATTTCAAACACAGAGTGAAAAATCCCTGAGGACCATCAGTCAAACGACTGCAACACTTAGGAACTAAAATAGAGTCGGGCAGAGAGCATAATTAGGCATTTTAAGTGCTTTACATAATACAGTCAGTCATAATGAAGGCCCTGTGGGATCCAGAGGCTTGGGCGACTATTGTCACTCTGCCGCAGGAGCAGCATTCAAAAGAAGGCTGGAGAAAGAGATGGGAGGATAAGGGGAAATGCAGAGTTGGAAAGTAATATTGCATAAAAAAAAATCTATAGTTACAAAACATGAAAATAAAAGTGAAATGGAGTTAACTTAATTAACATATAGTCAAGACAGAAGCCCAAAGTCGTTTATTTACATTTTTAACCATCTCCCCAGAGTGCACAGGCACATCAAGACAAACGTGATCAATAGATAATGTGATTTTTCAAAATACATATTAAGGATGCTGCAACGCTGTGCCATAACAACACACCGCTGTCTGTGTGTGTGAGTGTGTCTCTCTCTCTCGCTCTCTCTCTGTCTCCCCACCTCTCTCTGTCATACTTTGATGAGTGAACCACTTGATGTTGACAGCGGATTGATACAGGCTCTTAATGAATGATGTTTTATTAATGGTCCCATAATCAGATTACCTGCAGGCGGACAGGCTCCATCCATCTTTCTCCTCGGAGGTCTTACAATGAAGGAAGAATAACACATCTGGAGGAACAGAGGCACTTGTCTGGTCCACATTTAACGTTAATCAGCTACAGGAGCTATGCTTGTACTTACAGTTTACTGGATGCAGGAGACAAGCAGGTAATGCATGTCCGTTATAATCACGAGCAGCAACGCTGTTGTTACTGAGTGATAAAGAGCTGAACAAGCAGAGCTTTCTGAGGCTTTTGTCCATCCGTCCATCCATCCATCCATCCAGCACCTCGAAATGGTTATGAAATTTCGACAGTCAGTGTTTGATTATCTGCTAAATTCTTATTTAATGCAACCAAGACATTACTTCAGCACATTAGCTCTGCTATTAGAGTACAAGATTAACGCCAAAAGATAATCCTGAATATTTTGATTGATTAATTTAACATGATTATTCATTGATTTTTATTGTACTTTCATTGCTACATTCCCGCTAATGTACAAATCATTGCCTAAAATAAGACCTTGTCCTAATTCACTGGATTTCTCCTGGAAGCAAAATATATAATATAAACAACATGAAATAAAAAATGTACCAAAACTTGCTGTACAGTTTCACTGTTATGGATGTCTGAGTTGATGCTGGCCAAGGATGAGGATTTAGTGTTATTATTCTTCAAAGTTTATATACAATAACCACAGCTGGAGAGGCCACATTTTGAATTACACACTCAACAAATAAAAAGGTATTCATTTTGATATATTTTTTATATATTGTTTGACATGATTCTAGCATAGGTGGCAAAAGAATTTAGCGGTGTTAGAGTCTGTCGTGGGGACGTGCCAGCAACATAATTTGAAAAAGTTTGTTTCTGTGGTCAGTGTCAGACTTTTTGCACCCCAACCATGTTCATGTGACAGAAGGAGCCCCTCTTTTAGGTACACACTCTTTGTTTTGCCTTGGCTGGTCAGAGTCCTTCTACTGTTCAGAATTACCCTGTTGTGTGTCATGTTCACTCTCATCAGTGTTTGTTTGTGTTGTCTTCATGCATCCGTGCCGTGTGCAAGAATGAAAAGTGTCATCCAAATGCTAAAAAATATATTAATATTTGTGACACAATGAAATAAACAAGGATAGTATGAAAGGACAGACGTTTTTCTTTCATGACACAACATAGATTGTCATATTGCATAGCTCTATCTCATAGCTGAGCTGAGCTGAGACTGACAGAGCTCAGCTTATACTATGAAAGTCTAACAGTGTAGACAAAGCCTTACAAACTGTGTCTGAAATACCTTTAAATGGCCATGCTATTTTTACTTATGCAACAACATGGCCTTTCCACTGGCACCACCATCAGACCAGTGCTCAAATTAGGGGTGGCGATACAGAGACGATGTTACAAGATACTTTGATTGAAGGCCGATGGGTGCTGCTTGATTAGCAACAGATACAGTTGCTACCCACAATCACAATGTCCCTTTATCCACCTCACTGGGGAACTTTCCACACAAGGAATATTTGTACCTAATTAATAAATTACCTGGACTGTCTTATTAAATCATTTATATTTTGTGACTTGTTGACTCCCACACTCAAGAGAATTGGCACAGGCTGTTCATCGCTCCAGTTACAAATAAACAGAGCAATGAAAATTTATAGGGGGGAGGAGTTGCTTACAGGTCTAAAAGTTGACATCCAAAGTGGAATTTGATTATCTGGTTGAGACCTTTCGTAGAAACCTGGAAAAAGAACACTCCGCTTACTTAATGTCATTAAACTTCATTTTCACCCACAAGAGAAGTAAGTGGTACCTGGAAGTAAGCCTACAGGAGTATGAAAAATGAGCAACACGGTGTTCACTAAGTTCTCTCCTCCAGCAGTTTTCAGTTAGCAGCCAGGGCAAGAAAGTGTACATCAGATGTGAACTTTTTAAGTGTGATTTATGGAGCTGCTATGATTGAAGTGTCAGGATTTATGACCAGACCCGCTGACAGCAATTACTCCCCAAACACTAATGTAACCGAAAACTCCCCTTTGATAGATCTAGTTATTAATGCAAGTACACAGGTACGCAGCCACTAAGGGCTCCCCGGAAAGGTTAGATTTATCATGGTGACATTTTACTTGTATTATGCACCCACATTCTCCCTGTGTGGCCAAGGGACAGGCAGAGGAGGTGCACCCTCCACCAGTACACCAACCACACAAATAATTAAATCCATGAAAATGCATTGCATTCCTAACGCAGTCGTATAGATTTGTTACTGCAAGGTCACTGTCAAAAATAATTTCATCATCATTATTGCAGGAAATAACAGATCTAATTATGAGTTTATTGTCATGTTAGCTTTATGCAGATGTGCAAAGTTGTTTTCATCTGTCTATAAAAAGGTATACTGAAAAAAGACTTGTCAAAAGACTAAAAAAGACCAAATGTTCTCATTTAGTCATTCTGAAGTGCTGCCAGAAAAAAGTCAGTATGAAATAATCATTTTTGTAATATATTTTAATGCTGCTTGAAATGAAATCACACCAGTTTCCACCTCAGGACATCAGAGTGCTGTCATGTACTTACTTGTCACATTATTTATACGCATTGCAAAACACACCAGTGTGCACCACCATGGTCGTGTGTGCGTGTGTGTGTGTCTGTGTGCTTTAATATCCAATATTGTGTGTCCACGGGTTTGGCATCATGTTCTTTGCAACCAGATAGAAGCCGTACAACAACAATTTAAGGAAACATTAATGGGAAGTTCAAAGAAACTATTTATGTTTCCAGCAGGACAAGAAAAGACTGACATAAAATAAAAAGCACATACAACAACAAGTCATCAGAAGTCTGCTCAGAGGACTTCAGATTATTTGTCAGTGCCTACAAAGAGGAATGTCTTTACAACACCATTTAGATTTGCTACAAAATTGTTTCCAGGGAAACCAGGTACCAAGAGCCCTGCATCGCTTTTCAGTGATTGTAATGGATACATGTTTGAACCCATGTGGTGAACCATGGCCGCTGGAGGAGCGCATCTTGTTTCTTCTGTTTCCCGCTGCATCCAACACCTTAGGGTTGATGTTTTAATAGAGTGTGGGAGGCACTTTGGTGTTTCTGCATGATAATCTGGATTCTCCGGAGCTCCTTGTGGCCTTGTGTATTGACTGCTAATGCAAGCTTAAGAGGATGCAGCTGAATTCTGAACTCTACCTAAGATTCATTTGTTGACTCTTTCCCAACACTGAATTAACTTGAAGATGCAGCGCACGTATCGGAAGCCGCTTTGCTTTTTTAGAGTAACTGCTAGAGTAACCTGTCTTTGTCAGGCATGTAAACTCTGCTGTTTACTGAGATATATCTTTTTTTTCCCTCACTAACTTCTACCTGAAAGTGTTGCTGTCATTTTATTTAAATATGTTTCCTCACACTAATACGTGTCCAATGAAATGTAGTGTTTGCTCAGGACAATTCATGGGGGAATAAAGAAAATCAGTAGGGATAACATTAACATCAGCTAGGGAACAATGTCAAAACTCAATAAGAAAACTCAGCGTTTTTTAACTTCACGAGATGTCTTAACTGTCCACAGATGATATGCTGAGAGGGCTTCAGAGCCCGCGGGGAGCTCTGCATGTGAACGTGTGAAGATGAGAAGATTCTCTAGAGACTGATCATCCCCATTCCCCACAGGACTATATACACAGAGATTCACGCACAGATACACACAAACAAATGAAAAATGCAAGTAACACATTTGCAATCTTGTCACGTATGAGAGAAGCACAAAAAAAGAATTGGAGGATGTTACAGTTAAAGTCACCACCAGCCTAAAGTTGTCATTCTTCTATGTAAGCATTTATGCAGTTAAGGCAGAGGAGAAAAAAAACACTTGTGAAAGGATCAGGCAGGCAGAGGAAAAAGAGGGCAGGGGGAGGGGAAGCTGTTGCAGGTGAGAGCCAAAGCATGCAATAAAGATTATGGAGGCAAGATGAATTATAAGGCTCCAAGGCTACAGCACAGAGGGACTTGACAGATCTACTGTTTTCCTGGCTCGGCCACTTCACTGCAGGGACGGCTGCATTAAAACCTCAGGAATGAAGAGAGAGATTTCTCCATACCCCCACTCTCCCTCTCCACTCCAACACTGTATTGACTGTTTGGCAGGAAACAGGTAGAGCTAAAAAGGTTTGACCCTGAGAGCGCATTTTCATTATTTAGAGGCGTTTGTGTGGCGGTGTCATCTCTTTTGAAAGAAAGAATGAAGGAGGAAGACACGGTGACTGGTTGTGTTTGTGTGAGAGAAATCTTCTGTCTGCATTCTGCCTGGTAGCCGCTACCAACACACGTGCTGTAGACTGTCGTCAGCAGAATTTAGTGAAGGTTTTTGAAATGGCACACTCTCATGCTCAGTGGGAAAGTCAATATTTCTATCCTGCTCTCTCTGTAAAACTGTTTTGATGTGATTACATATTTGCTGTGGCGTAAAGACACATTGTGTCGGGCACTGTGTATACTCACGCCATTACATATTTTGATTAAATGGCGTGGGCACTCTTTACATTGTATTTAATCACCTCATATCATCAGTATGAAACAAGCAACAGTAAGGTTCAATCCATCTTTGTAAATTACTCCAAAGAATCAGAAACTCTTCATTTAAGTATAAAGCATGATTGTTTGAGAATCCAGTTTTTACTTTTCATATTTGCTGACTACTATTTAGTCTTTTTCACCATCTGCTTCCATCATTATTTTGTAATAATTATATCTTCCTCTTGGACAGTCGCATCCAACAAGTAAAGAGATTTGGCAGCCAAGGTCCAATTTCTTTCTCTCTTCAGAAATAAATTACTTACAAGCAGTGTTAGTGTCATACTAGAGCAGCCACATGTTCTGGAGCCTGACAATGAACTGAAAGATGCTATATTATCAACCTATTCACTCCAGCCACTATATAGCTGGAGATAAAGGTGATGGCAATATATATATATATATATATATATATATATATATATATATATATATATATATATATATATATATATATATATATATATATATATATATGTATATATAGACCTTCTTTTTAGCATGACCATGGTTGTTTTGTAACCCACTTTAACCACGTGCTTATTATTATTGTAACCATTCTAAATGGTCAGCTTTAGATTTATATTCACATTACTTTGGAGCCATGTGAAAACCAGTTCAAACTAATTTTCTACTTTTAACAATGATGAATGGTGAATATCCATGAAATCCCCCAAAATTATGAGCCTTGCATAAATAAAGCTAGTTGAAATGAAACACATCAAGGTAACTCATGTCACTGAATAACATTTGTTTAAGAAAATATATTCCAAGTCTATCAACTTAAACAGCCTGAGAATAAAGCATATTTCTATGACCTATGTAGGGCTGAAAGGAAAATGAAAGAAGACAAGTCAAAGATGTGAAAATAAGAATAACAACATTTTTTTTTTTCTTCTCACCATACTGTGTAAACACTGAAAGAGTTTTTAATCTTGAAATCTTGTGGTCAAACACATGCTGTCCTTTTCCTCATTCACCTGCTGCTCTGCTTCCATCTCAACCAGGGTGAAAACACCCGAAAAGCAAGGCCTAATCAGAGTAGCAAGTACCTGCAGTCTCACACTGTTATGGTTTCTCAAGACTGATTCCTCTTTCCACCCACTCTTTTTTTTTTTTTTTTTTTTGGATGTGTAAGTGTAGAACTCGGCCCCTGAGTGTTTTTGCTACAGATCTTGTCGACTGCTAACACACTTCCCCGGCTGACGCCTCCCCTCTGGTCCTCCTTTTTTCTGCTCTGTTACCCCAACTGATTATTTAACTCTCCACAGGTGGAGCAGAAACAAACACAGGGCTGACCACAGACAGACAGAAAGAGGGAAAAAAAGAGGAATGTGCAGCAGTGGCTCACCCCATGAAACAGGGAGAGAACACACATGCTATTATGCTTACTGTTGATCCACTAATTGACTCATTTAAGGAATCAATTATCTCATTTTTGTTCAAATTTGATGCTTAAAGGATTATATTAGTTGTGGTTTATAACAGTCTAGCATCTTTATAAACACAAAAAAAAGTATTTGAATTGCTCAAATGTGGCACAAGATGAGTAGCATTAGCGTTTGGCTGTCATATTGATTTCATATGAAACTTTAAAACTGGTTACTGTGGTTCGGGTAACCTGTGGTGAGTATTTCTACAGTTGTATATTTGTGTGTTTTCAAAGAATATTCTTTCAACATTCACTGCAGTTAGTAATGACTTGTTTACAGCTGACAGATAAATGTCTTTGGTCATTTTAACAGGATATATTTTCAAATTTAACAGAGGGAACAAACTAATACAACTAGAGTTTATGTTGTTTGCATTGGACTGTACATTTTATTGTAATCTTATTCAAATGAATTCTATGTTTTTATCTAATTGTACCAAAAAGTTGCCAGCAGCCAGAAAAAGTCAGGACAAACTCTCCAATTAAGTAAAAGTAGTGATACCACATTATAAAAACAAGTGAATGTCCTGCAGGGAAAATGTTAGCAGTAAAATCTACATGCATCAAAATTTAAAATATGAATTATTTATTCATTAATTGGCTCTAATCAGTTACATATTACTGGATTCATACTGTATCATTACTACATTAAATTACAATATTTGTAGTGGAGTGTCAGTACTAAGTTACTGCCAGTAAAAATAACTGAAACTGATTCATATGTCTTGGTTATGCTTGTTTTGCTGTTTGGTATTATGCTCGGCCTGGCAGTGTGTGTGGTGGGGGGCGTGGCAGGTCACAGTAACAAGGCACATGTCACTCATCCAGCAATCACCCCTGATACAAAAGACAGAAGACTCCTGTGCCAGATTATCCCCTAACCTGTTGCTGATGGTAACATGATTTGCCTTCAAGTGATTGACCAGCATAACTCTCATGTGTTTTCTGACTACAACATTTATGGTGTTTTTTGACATTAATACTCAAGTTTTTTCATGTGCATTGCATTAACATGCAAATATTTATTGTCAGTTCTGGATTAGATTATACTTCATTCATCCCACAATGGGGAAATTCACTTAAAAGACCGGTCGAGCAGTCGGAGCATGACCGCTGGCGCTGCCTTCAGGAGCGGTTTGAGGTTCAGTACCTTGCCCAAGTATACTTCAACATGCAGACTGGAGGAGCCGGGGATCGAGCCCCCGATCATGTGATTAGCAGACAACCCGCTCTACCTCCAAGCCACAGCCGCCCTTTGCTGCGTTTATTAAAACTGACAACCAAAGTCTCCTGACCTTTTAGTAGTCAAATAATGGCAAGGTAACTAAGAAACTTGGACACACATTAATCAGCCACCATGTTTTGAAGTTTATTTAGATATCTGTTAGTTCTCATTGTTTTATGGAGTCTGTTTCTAACTGTGCAAGAAGTTAAAGCTAAAACTTAAAGTTAAAACTTGAATTAAAAAAATACATAAAAGGCCTCACCCTGGATGTCTTTAAATCCTGCACATTGGTCCACTTAATTTCCATTTTTAATAGGTTAATCAAAGCCAAACAAACAACAAAACAGTCTTTATCCCCAGTGTTTCACAACATGGCATAACATAAGAACTTTCTGTACTATTTAATTAAGCAACTGTCTAAGAAATCAATTGTTTTATCCTCCAACCTACATGAAGTGCGTGCTGAATAAACATGACTCCGTCATACAGGCCCAGATATTAGAGTTTCAGAGCTCTGTGAATTAATGTTTAATCCTAGAAGTGTTAGGCAGCGAGAGCAATATGTTCCTTCCCCCCCCCTCAGGCTAGTTGGCAGCCATGAAGCTCAGTGTAGCTTGAGTCAGGGCCTGTTTACCAGAGGAAAGGAGGGGAAGCAGTTGGATGTCAACGGTCTTCCACAATTATTTTGTTACCTCTAAGGCAGATTACAGACTGGGAGAGCAGCTCCTAAGAAAATGTGAGAAACTCAGATGCCTTTGGGTTCATATTCCTTGACATTACCCACATGTACACCTTTAGGAGGACGATCCATCCTAATGTAACTTCGGACAAGTACTACAGCTTCTTCTGAGTTTAAGGACTTAAATTGGCTGAGTGGAACCAGTATCCAGGGATCGCTCCTCTTAATGTTAGAAAGATACTCAATTAGACAATGGTGATTGAAGCTGACATGATCAGGCACAGATTAACTGTTGGAGACAGACAGAGATTGATGTAAATTAGCAAAGACAGGTAGGGTGGACAGACAAAAGGGCTTTTTTTGTTTGGTTAATTAGAGCTGATATTTTCAAAATACATTTTGACTCCTTCACCTTTCACTGATGTCTCATCATTTCTCTCCACTTTGATAAAACAACACTGCACAGAAAACACAAAAGCCTGAAGAGCTGACACAAACTGTGCTGTATATGTAAAAATGACAGTTCAACCCATTTTAAATGAAACCTGATGCCATTTTGATTATGTTAATAATGTATCTGGCGAGTCACGGTGTGTTTGTTGCATTCGAATGCCCTTCACTGTGTCTAGACTAGAATAACAAGACTTTTGGGTTCTTTACTCTAGGTAGCTACCACAAAGGTTTTCCTATTTTAAAAAGGGAAATTATTAGATTCCCTGCAGATTACTAACAAACAAAAGTTTTGTTTACATTCAGTGTTACGCATCAAAATGCATTGGGTGTTGAACCAGAAGTTCTTCTGCTCCTTCGTCTTGCCAGCTGTCCCAAAGTATAGACGAGAGCAGCCTTCACAGAGTCTTTTAACTGCCGACACGGAGTGCAAATTACTCTCTCTGTGGCCAAGTTGGGTTGTGAACTCTCTGCCATCATTACCGCACTACTGTTGTTCAATTATTTGCTCGTTTCAGCTTCATCTACATTTAAGTTTCAATCAATGAATGTGACATTGTGTCACTTCTGTCCATCATGCAGCACATTCTGTGCACCGGCACGCGTGAGGCAGACACCCACGGTAATGCTGCTTTTTTTCACAATCAATTATTCATTTTCATAATCCAATGTCTGTTGTTTTAGGGTCTTTTTTTTTCACAATTCGATTATATAAATTAAAGTAAGAATATGTGTTGACAGGAAAGAATTGATTGGACATCACAGCTTATCTGATAGATCACAACATCACTGGAGTTTCATACCAGAATGAGGACAGATAACAGATTAAACTCAAGTATCACTACAAGGTTTTATATTTTATTTGTTTTCTGATTTACCATCAAGTTAAAAATCTCTGTTAATTGTCTGTCTGAACAACAACAGGACCACAAATACAATTCAGACAGAGAGTAGGAGAGTCTGTTAACGAGGAATATTTTTTTTACCATCATTTCAGAGTGTTGGGTTTGATGTGTTACATCATTTTAACTTTTCAAAAATTTGAAAACTTCTGTAACATTTAGCATAATGAATAATTTACAATGTTCAAAAGACACCGGAATCATATTCAGGCTTTTTCAATCATGAATTCACAATAAGCTTTGCACTGTCGTGCAATACAAAGTGCGTTCTGCCAACAGGTTTGGACATAACCTTGCGTCTTTATTAGTATTAGCACACATGCATGTGTGTAAATGCAACTCCATCAAAATTCTCTATTGAAATTAAAGCCGATCAACTGCTCATCCAGCTGCGATTCAATGACACAGATACAGGAAATGACTCGTTAGTGTGCAGTCTCCTTTCTAAACCGTCTCTGACACCATATGTTCTGCCAACAAACTGCCAGTGACTAATTCTGGTTCAGTCGGTTTCCACAAAATCAATAAGCTTGTACACTGACAGAATCCTAGTCTGTTATATAAGAAGCTACATCTTTTCAATATCAGTAGCTGTTTGACTTCAGACCTCAGCACATAAACATAACTATTGCTGTTATTGTTACATAAAAACTGTGACAAAAGTCCGGGAATCACGTATAGAGGTGAACCACCAGTCATAATGGACATGCTGTAGCAGCATCAGTGCCTGTAAGAACACACACCGCTGCATCACACACACAAACGACTCATATATCTAATCTTGTGTTCTACTCACCAGAGGAGGAGGCCCCGACTGTCCTGGGACTGATTTTGGTTAGCTTGCCAACCCTTGGCAACTACTCAAAAAGTCTGTAATTCATAACTCACCCTTTCTACAGAATCAGATTATTCTCCAACTCCATCCTCTAACTTAATTACTCCACAGATACACCATCAAACTGCCTAGCTTCAGGCTGGCCAAACGCTGGAGAAGACACTGGACGGACTACAGGAGGTAAAACTCTCACAGGGATGTCAGACAATCGCTAAACTTATCTATTAGACGCAAGAGCCATTACTTGGGTTTATTTTCCAAGGCCAACAGTTGTGCTGAGTCTTAAACTAAGTATTGTTTGCTTCTTTTTTGTTGAGATAAGGACTCATTCATTGTTAGCTGAACTGTTTGGTAGTGAGCATCGACTGTATGGGTGGACATGAAATTCTTGCGTGTTTTGTGCTTCTTATTGTTGAAACTTTTGAAATCCCGTTTGTTAGAGGTTGTTAAGGGCCCATGTACTGAAACTGACATGGGCCCTTTGTAAGGTTGACTGATAACTCAAATACTATCTTTGTCAGATTTGTATGCTGACCTAGTTAAACTGCTACAGCACATCATCGTTTTGCAGCCCATCAGGCTTCTCAACTCAAATTACTGACTGAGAGAAAATAATAGCTCAAAAAGAAAAAAAAAAATGCTCCCAGCTCAATTTTTTACAGTTTGATGTTCAGTGATCCAGAGTTGTGTTTTATTTAAGTATTTATTACTTTGACTTAGATGTTCTGTTCAACAGTTACCCAGTTTCTAAAAAGGATTTGTGAGAGGAAGTGATAATGGGCCAATTAAACAACTATCAAGACATCAAGAGGATAGTAAATGTCACCTCCAGTGTTTTGGGATCTTTACCTGTACAAGAGACAAAACAACATGATTTTCATCGTTATTTCAATGCCTTTTAAGCTTTTTAGCATGTTATTTAATCACATTGCAGATGCAGCATTGATTGGCTGTGGAGTTTCCATTAACTCCTGATAATGGACGCCAAGTAGTTCCGGTGAAACTGTCTGTTCACCTTCCTAGATTAATGTGCTGGCTACATAACATTAGCCTGTATCTAAAATGCATAACCATATATGAGACACCATCAAAACCTTTGTTTACAATGTAGTGCAACACGTTAACAAGCAATACAACACATCTAATTACAACAATTAGCAACGTCAACATTTCCTTTAAGAATACGAGAACTTTGATGACTGGGATGCTGCTGAAGAAAAAGAAATTGAAAAGAAAGGGGAGAAATGAGATTCCGCTGAATTAAATCAAATCAAAGATGAACAAGATGAGATCAAAAACTGGGAAGTTAATACACTGAAAGACTTCTTTGCAAAAAAAATGAGTGGACTTGAAAACTACACTTTCGATGCTATGAATAAGACTCTGCCAGAGTCCAGTCCACCAAGGCAGCGAGGAGTCTGAGCTCTGAGTGTTGTCCAATGACTTTTTTTCTTTATGTTCATGTTCTTAAAGTAAATATGAAACCAGATATTATATAAAATTAGTCAGAACTGTCTTTGGTTTTGAAATCTTAAAAGCTAACATGGAAACTGCTCTTACCAAACTGAATGACTGAGAGAAAGCAGGCAAAGACTGCAGTGTCACATCAAATCTTTTATCCCTGAGGCCGCAGAGATTTGAATGATGGTGACACTACAGGGAAGAATACATTTGCCTCTGCTTGCCTTGTTGGAAGCACGAGATTAAAGACCATGCCTATGTGGGTACTCTTACCACTTGACCGTCTGTAAAACCCCTCAAATTTCTGTGTGTGCCCATTTGTGCATGAATTAATACACGTGACATGCATGATATGGGTCCAACAGAAGGCTTTCACCTCCACTCACATAGATGTGTGTTTATCAGGTGCAGTATCTGTACACAGCTCCTCACCTGCTAACACCTTTGTGTTGAGCCTGAGCTGGCAAAGTACGCAGTCCCTCTGCCTCAAAACACCCCTCTCTGTTCAGCTAGAGTGCTCTTTGTATAAAAGACACCCCTCTGCGTCCCTGGAATGGTTCTTATTTGCAGTCCATCTCTCTTCTGTTTGCCACCGTTTTTTTTCTGATTCTCATTGTCTCTCTGCTGCCAATTTTGGCCCTCCAAACAAAACATGAAAAACACTGGAAATGAAATGACATGATTGTTTTCCACTGAAATGCAATCAAGCTCTTGATGATGAGTTCTTGTTCTCTGTTTCATTGCCATTTCCTCCTGTTTTGCCAATATCTGCCGTTACAAATAGCAGGTTCTAAAATGATTTAAAAGGATGAGGAGATATTCTTAAGCTCCCAGTCCGTCTGACCCTGGACTGCTATTTAAAATGCACAACGTCTGATTCCTCCTGATAGACAGAGATTTAGACTGTGAATGTTCTTGTTCAGATCAGTGCTTCACAAGCGATATCGAGAGCCTTAAGAGGATTATATCAATGATGTTCCATTTTCCATCTGCATGGTAAACCATTTAACATTAAGGCCACTCAGCTAAATATAGTGCTTAAAGTGTGTTAGCCAAGCATTTTGTCTTGCTTTCCCTGTGATGAAATTAAAGGGTAAAATCAGCGAGAGAAAAGTGCGTTCTTCTCTTTGCAGTGTGAAGAATGGGCGTGGAGATGTGATTTACAGACATGGCTGTCAGATTACTGGCTCCAGCTGAAGAGAAGGAGAGGCCATGCGCCCACTGTGTTTTCCCTTGTAGCTCACTGCAGCACAGCACAGCACAGCACAGCACAGCACAGTGTGGTGCTGTGTTTTGTCATGCAGCAGGGTCAAGAGGGTAAGGACATGGGCTGTTTCACTCTCAGCTCACGGGTAAGAAAACTACACCATAGTCCAAGACCCATTTTGTCTCTTATGCCTCCTTCTTCTTGTTCTACCCCTCCTCCTTTTCCGCCCATCTCAGCTCAATTAATTTAGGATGCCTAAGTGACCCTGAGAGAAGCCACTGTGCATGACTGAAATTACTCCCTGCACGCTATACTACAAATTACAGCCGTTGAAGACCCTTACACCTTCCCCCCATTCTCAGTCTTTCACTCGTCTTGCTTTCTCTGCTGCTTGTCCTTTGTCCTCTCAAGTTGGCCATCACACTTCTTTGCAGGTTGCATGATTTAATTAGATTGCTTGTTGCCGTGTTCTTTACTGCATTTGTCAAAGGCTGTTGTCATTTTAACTGAAGCTGTAAATTAAATGTGGGGTGAGCTGCCATTCACATGCACATGCCCCTGCATCCACTTCCACACACATATACATGGACACCCACACATATTTAAGTGACTGGACTGGTGCTGTTGCCTCTTGTGAGAAAACTCATTTCATCTTAAGACCCTGACAAGTGCCGGAGCTTATATTTGTTGGTTATTGTAAGCAGTAAATGCAAGATGTTATATTTTTGGGTTTATTTTCAAACTATTACTAAAAAGTGAGTGAGAGCAGAGTCACAAACCTAATGTATGTTGATAAAATGAATCTTCTATCTGGCCCAGGCAATCAGAGTTCAGATGTCCAGTCTGTTTCCTCAGAGGACCTAAGGAGTCCTGACCCTGCACAGACTCTCAGCAGCCGAGCATTTGTAGATGGACCGCCTCATCTCACCAGCTATAAGGACTCAACAACCCTCCAGGGTCTGCAGAAGACTTTGGCATGGCAACAGACATGGCTGATTTATCACAGAGGACCACTGTAGGACAAAAAAGACGCTGATGTTCAAATTAAAGATGTCACCATTCAGGCGTTAACTTGGAATTAACAAATGCAGAAGCTTGTGGAACCTTGCATCTATCTCTCAGATCTACTCGTTTGAAAATTTCGAGACATGGCGCTGAAAAATTAATGAGGTGTTTTATTATTTTCGAGCTTCAGCTGGTCTACCTCTAGAGTTAATAAAACTGTCAATATTAAAATCCTCTTACGGTGAATGGAATTTATTTCACTGTTTAGTACGTGGTTATTTTCCATGTGTTATGTCTTCAGTTTTTTATACAGCAGTATAAGAATGCAGGCCAGATATGGAGATGTCTGTGAAGCAGTCATTGTGTCAATGTAATAATGGTGCTTTTGAGTTATGTGTCTGGGGAACACAGGATGGCAGCCCCCCCATTACCTACACTCCCCACCATCTGTGCCACATCTCACTCTGGGTAATTCTCCAGTAACTTTCTGTCTCATTCGCTGTCTCTCGCTTGTCTCCTCCTATATCTCGCTTCCTCTTTGTCTCTCATATTCACACTCTTGTGGAGACATTTTGTGTAATGTGTTCAGTCTACATTTAACTATTTATAGAACACGTTTGAGATCATATTTAACTGCCTGTGCCCAAACAAAGCATTCAGAAATTGTCTATATTCTTCTTCAATAGGGTAAAAATTGATTCATGCTATATCAATAGGTTCAAGCTGCACTGTGTGTGGGGAAGAGCTTTGAAGGATACTTTTTTTTTCTTCTCAGACTGTGCCCACATTGTTGTTAAATGGGTTCTGGTGTTTGCTCAAAAGACGTAATGGAAAGACTCACAACTGATGGATGTTACTGTCGAAAATGAATATAAATGTGTTAAATCAGCAATAATTATTTTTCCAGTCATTATTAATTCTAGATTTGCTTTGGCGAATAGATTTGTTTTTTGGATTGATGCCCAAGTACTGTGTCATGAAGCATTCATTATTCAAAAATGCAACTGAAACTAGGGCGCTCCTGTTGGAAACCATGTGAGAGAAATAATGCTGAAAGGTTTTAGAAAGGCCTTTCATGTCTCGTTTATGTTAAAGGAAATTTTTTATGACGACTACTAGAGTGCAAGAACGGGTATTGTGGCAGCTAATTTAATTGCCATGGATGTCAGAGTATATTTTGAGTGTGTCCTATTGAAAAGCCACAGAAAAAGGGAAACTCTGCAGTGTTTATGTCATAGTCAAAGATTCCTTTGGCAAGAAAATCTGTGATTCGCCTCGCACAACAACAGATGCTGTATATAAATTATGTACTAAAGTCATTAGAAAATAATTTCCCGAGTAGCAAAATCTAGAAAAAACATTTGTGTGATGTAGTGCATAGGCATAGAGCTCTTATGAGATTTTTTTGTCATTACCATGAATGTGTTTTAAGCAGTGCAAACACCTGATAAGTTCCAGTACAACAATTTTTATTAACTTTTTGCATTTCATGCTCCTTGGATCAAGTCCCTCTGAAAAGGCTGTTTCTTTGGTGTTTGTTGATCCTAACATGCTCTGCATTTCTGATCGTGTTTCAAAGTTGGTGATTGAAGTCATGATTCGCAGCTTGACTGATGTCGTATAATTGGGCTGGGTATCTGTTGTTAGCGTCTGATGAAAGATCTCCTCTCATCCACAGCTGGTCTGCTACCTTTGATGGCACTCATTTTAATCTTCGTGACACATCCCCAAAACTCATTTTAAAGTTGAGATTTACTGATGAGGCAAGACAAAGTTTCAAAAACATTTGCTTGTTGGGGTTTTATTTCACAGGGCAATCATTTCGGTGAAGTAAAGTTTTAAATGCCAAATGGTTCTGCGAGTAGGGTGAGATGGCCTGAATGGTGTATTCAGTCTGGAAAAGTACAGGAGGAATCCTTTTGCTAAGGCTGAGAGTTTAATGGGGATTTGTGTGGGCAGGTAACTCTGGAGAGGTCAAATGAGTCTAATATCCTCTGACAGCTGAAGATGCAGTTTCTTCATTAAGACAGCTAGTGTCAGCATTATTCTGGCTACATGATGGGGACTAATAATTAATCCGAGGCCCACAAAAAAACTCAACTGGGACAGGCAGGTTACATCCTGCAATGACCTTTTCTCATCCAGGTACCAAACAGATTCATCAGAAGAGCAAAAAACTTAATGAGTAAGAGAGCATGGCTGTCCATCACCACTGAATTACAGTACACTCAACTTTTTTTAAGTGGCAACCGCTCCTGCAGCTTTTTAAATATATTTTTTTAATTAAATCAAAATAGGATCTCATCACAAACAGAATCGAACATGAACACAATACCAGGCTGAATATTAAAGATGTTCTGTGGAATATACTTGTAAACAAACAGAAGTTCTGTTTACATTTAGTGTTTTTCACCAAAATGCATTGTGTGTGTGTCCTTCAGCTTTTTCTTTCACATAAAACATGTTTTAATATTTTAAAATATTGCAATGTTTACACCCATATTAGCCAGCTTGTAGTCGTCTCCTTCCTTGGCTTAGTGGGCTCATTGCTACATTTTTTGCACAGCATGGCCACCAGCTATCCATCAGTGGAATAGCACGAATCAGTATCACAAATGTGAATAGCGACCGTTTGTGGACATTTACATCCTCGTGAACACAAGCTAGAAAAAGTCAGGCTCTCTCAGACTAAAAGCAACATTTCCAAATACAGAAAAGACACAAAAGATAATCCCTAAATGTAAAGTAGTTGGTTTGGTTAGGAAAGGTTCAGAAAAGATTGTGTAAATGAAGTGAACGCCTGTCTTTGAAAATTTCCCTTTCCTTCAGACAAATGAGTTAAATGAATAAGGGTTGCAACAAAGAAAACTGTGTGGCGTGAGGTGTTTTGAAAAGACTTTTTTCATTATTATTATTATTATTTGTGCATTTCGTTGTGTGAGCAAACGTCCCTGCATCTAGAGGAGGTTTGTTTAGGCATTTGTTGCATCTGACGTTGCTAGCCACAGTTGTCATCTTCTGGTTAAATGATGCGTGAAAGTGAATATCCATCTTCTGTGATCAAAAGCGTTATGTGATGGCAGTACGATACATGCATTATAAACAACCTGGCTGCTTGTGGAAGTGAGAATACCACAAGGGGCTCTGCACCTCAGAAAGAGGAATGCACTTTTTCAAGCTTTCTTTTATAGATACGACCTGAACATATTTTGAAACCCCTGTGAGCTCTGTTTTCCTTTGTCAAATCCATCGACTCCACCCTACAAACACCAATGCCTTTCCTTACAAAGAAACCTGAATGTACTGTGTTGAGACCCTGTAAAGACCCACATATATAATTAAAGTAAGCCAAGGAATGGAATGGGGAACATTTTGTTCACATTAGCACTTTGAGCCCAAGAATAAATAGCCTGCTGCATAAGGGTATGGGAGCATAATGTGATGTAACAAGCTTATTTGTGAAAACACAAGTGCTGAAGCAAGGGAGAGGTGGAGGAGGGGTTGCAGCATTTAAGTGCACAGCAAGAAATCACTCAGCCTACATGAAAAAGTCTCCAGGCGGCCAACTCAGCTGACTGGGGAGAAATACCACCGCCATTAAAGCCCTCTCAACACCTGTGTGGATTTCATAAATTGAAACTGTCCAACTCTGGAGAGTGAAAGAGCAGGAAGAGGGGAGGGAGGGAGGAGGGCGGTGGTGTACAGACAGGTGCCGGGTAAAAGGTAGGATGAAGAAGAGCGAGATGGACAGGTCAGCCAATAAGAAGTGAGGGCAAAACAGAGAAATGTCCGCTCCTGCTTCCTGTGATTACAGTGCTATTATTTAAATGTCAGTGTCTGTCTGTCTGTGTGTCAGTCTATAAAGGAGTAAATTCATGTGAACACTGGACAACGTGTTACTGTC
Organism: Miichthys miiuy; assembly: GCA_036365135.1. Lineage (NCBI taxonomy): Eukaryota > Metazoa > Chordata > Actinopteri > Sciaenidae > Miichthys > Miichthys miiuy. The sequence continues at coordinate 10,633,407 of CM071606.1, read as the reverse complement.
GTCTTTATTTCCATTAATTTAAGCCAGAGAAAAAAAACACTGAACTCCAAATGTGTAATCGCTTTTGCATTAATCTGTCTATTCAAGTACAACCTTACAGTGTCGAGTGTGTGTGCGTATGTGTGTGTGTGTGTGCCGTAGAGAGACAGAGAGAGAGAGAGAGAGAGAGAGAGAGAGAGAGAGAGAGAGAGAACACCCTCAGTCCCTCTGTTGATGCACACAGAACAAGGTTAATTACTTTTCTGACCTTCTCTGGAAGCTTAAAGAAATATTCCAATCATAGCCTGAATAGATAGCAAAACCAGAGATGCTGAGTCAATGGCCAAACAGTGAAAAATGAAACACTGCTGAATCTTTTAAGTGTAATGTTATTTACTTTCACCATTACTTATCAAATGTTTCAATAAAACTGTCCGCATCACTGATTTAATGTCACAGAGGGAAAAGGAATGCATCCTTTTTCCCCACCTGCAGCTTCTTGCTTACTTTGATAAAATATGTATGCAAAGCATACCTTTTTTTAACATTACATTTATAAAAAAAAATGCTTAAATAGATTATTTTGGATATCAGTCATCAGTCTGCATGGTGCAGTCACTACAACAAAATGCTTTATGCTTCATGAATATTGCACAGGCTTGTATGTGGCTGGGGAGTTTGTGGCTTTCTGGAGTTTGCATGTTCTCCCCACGTCTGCGTGTCTGCTTCCTCCCACAGTCCAAAGACATGTAAGTTAATTGGTGACTCTAAATTGCCCGTAGGTGTGAATTAAATGATTGCCTAAATGGCTGTTTGTCTCTGTGTGTCAGAGCTGGGATAAACTGGCAACCTGTCCAGGATGTACCCCACCTCTCGCTCTATGACAGCTGGGATTGGCTCCAGCCCCTCACACCCCTGATAAGGATAAGCGGTTATGGAAAATGGACGAATAAATATTGTATGTTTCAATGAAAATACAGCAATTTTTTTTTTTAACTCCAGTAGAGATTAAATCTTCCCAAGTGTCAGACTTGCTGATCAAAAGCACATAAAATAAAAATATATTTCACATTATACTATTTTCTCTGCATGGGGTAAGTCCATTTTACAGTTATCGCATTATAAATATGTATCTTCAACATAAATGCTTTAACTATAGTCCAGGGAGTTCAGTCAAATTGAAAAGCATCCGAGATTCACTGGAAACTGAACTCATTAAGCTTGAGTTTAAAGTGTGACTGCAATCGTTTTTCCAGTTCACAAAGTGTATCAAGTGCAGCAGCAAATAAAGGTGTTGTTATTTATGTGTACGCAGCAGCGTTGCCTAGTATTTAATACTTACCTCACAAAAACAAGTGTTTTCTAACTCATAGAAAAAGATCACAATTACTTGAACAGCATATTGCTGATTTGGATTTACACCAGGATGAGTTACAACATTTAAACTCAAAACTAAACTGATGAATTTTGCTTTACCTGCAGGGAAAGTTGTCAGAACAGTAATGAATATTTGTACTTTACAAGAAAAAGGACCTTGTTTCCATCAGGGATTTTTGAGCTGCATAATATAAGATACGAATTTAATAGGAATAAATCATTTTTAGAAATAATGTAAAGGTAAGCAGGTCCGTAACTAGGAGTCCAGCTCAAGATAAAAAAAAACAAAAAAACCCCATGTAAGACAAGTATATTTAAACTTGTTTTGGTGTAGTGCTTTAGTTGAAAAAAAAAAAGTGCTTCCTCTAGGCTGTCAGACAGCAGAGAATCATTCCACCGCCATAATAGAAATAACAGTTTCCTAGCCAACAGCACTTTAGGCTATTAAATGTAATGTAAGAGAGATAGTGGTTTTGCTTGATGAGCAGCTGTGTTGTCATTCCTGCATGTTTGAAACATGTATGAAAGCCCATTTGAATAAGGTTCTATTAGGTGTCTGAACATGATCGCACCACCCATACACCCATTTAAGTCAGGAATGCTGTCAGTGTTTCTCACAGTGGCTCCCATTGTCAGACTGTTTGATATGCATTCATCTGTCTTCCTGGCTGATCTGTGTTGGCAGCCACCCACAATCTCTCCAAGCTCAATTTGATCTCCAGGATAAACAAACCCACAACAATTAAAAGAGATATGAGGGTTGACAAAATAATTAACATGGGGCCAGTGTGACTCTCGGGGGGATTGTGCGCAGTCAACAAAAGACGAATAAACAAATAATCATTTGGGTGGTTGAGCAACGAACATATTAATTGTGTGTACAGTGAAAAACCTGAGAGAAAATAATCTTTACAAAAATAGGCAGCTACATTCTTCTTTCCCCAAACACACGCATCTTGTTGAAAACAAACAGTGATTCTCGACTCAGTCACCCAGAAAACGGAGAGCAAGAAGTCACTGTTTAGTGAAAACCGAAGCAGATCTCGGTGTCTGGTCTGGTCTTTAGTTCAGAACATGAGCGGGATTCACATTGCTGAAGGTGTTCTTTGATTTAGAAGTCAAGCCGAAAGCATCAACCTCCGCAGGTGACAGCAGCTTTGAAACGTGACCAATTTGCCTCAAATTGCTCCCGGCTTTGAATGTGAATGATAATCCTCACGAGTTTTTTCAAGCACTAATTTTCAGTGATTAATTATAATAGCCACAAGTGTTTAAAAGCAAAATGCCACGTGTCTAAATGCCAATATGTACATCAAAATATCATTTTAGTTTCAATAAGGATCATTTTGCCTGGTGGGTGTACTATTACACATGGTGTACGCAGAAACATGCACATACACTCAGTTATCGCCTGCTGAGACTAAAGCTGGATGTTTATCTGTGTTACCCAGAGGTGAGAGTCAATGGGGGGCAGCTTTTAGCAGCTGCATGTGTAAGTGCCATGCCGTCCCTCTGCTGCATCTGGGTAAAAGCACTGAGGAGAAATTGAGGGTGCAACCACTCTGGCTATTACGCAGGAGATGTGCTACTGGTTATCATGATGAGGTCAAAAAAATAACCCTAGACACTCAGAAAAATTTCATATACACAAAAATAGACCACATATTGTGTAGGCTGCAAAAGACACACACGTTCAGAAACATGAACATTCAGCTGCACTAATCCATATTTTATATAAACAATTAATTAAAACACTATGCACTATGGGAAAGGTGATGCTTATAGTGAATCCACAGAGAAGGTCATCCAACTCTGCAGTTCGTCTCAGCTCTAAAAAACACACACAAAAAAACATTTTAGCATCTATCAACACATTGTTTTACCTCTCATTAATCCTGTTTTTAGCAGCAGCAGCAAACGGGGTCAAAAAAAATAAAAAATCTCTTATGTCTGCTACCTGCCCATCACCACAGGGCAAGCAGAAAACACAGGCAACTAGCTGGGGAGGAAAGTGAAACATCTTGCGGGTTCAAGTTAAGATTTAAATCCTCAATAATGACTGAAATAAACTCAAACCTTGGCCTCAAAAATGGCCATTAAATTTAATCACCACCTCTGACAATACCAACAAAAACACTGTGAGCTTTACTAAACTGGTGTTTGCTGTTTGGCTATTTTGTCCGCCTGCTGTAAAGATGGAAAGTGAGGATGCTGCTTCTGAGAACATGTGGCTCTTTGTATAACTCTCACTACTCTACTCCTACTCCTGCTTCTCACAGGAGCTGCTTGGTTCTTTGATAGTGTGTGTGTGCAGTGATTAGTTGATTAGTCTCCCCTGTGTTACCTCCACGAGTGTAGGTATTGCACATGGAAGTAGTTCCCTGTAGTGCCCAGCCTGCTTCTCATCTGGCTCTGTCCATGTCTGTTATTTTCCCTCCAAGAGCCCGCTGGCTGTTTTATAACTTTACAACACACACACACACACACAAAACATACACTTAGTCACAAACACAGAGACCAACATGATAACAACACAGCCCTCAGGACTAGGACTGAATAACCTTTGTGTTGATAAAGAGAAAATGCAGGCCTGGTTACGATACCAGAGATAATTCCCTTTACAAAAAAAAATAAAAGGAATCCCACAGATTCCTCAGGCAGAGAGCACAAAGCTGCACATCGTGATCAATGGCACAGATTAAACTCCAAAGCATCTGGTAACTCCTGACACGTTCATTTCAAAGTTTATATAGCTAGCAGAAGCAATGCATCCCCTAACTGCATCTATGTCTTTAGTTTGGGGTCATTGCAAGAATAAGATATTCATTTTGCTTTGCTCTCTCCATGTTAACTATGCAGTCTGTGAGAACAACAGCGCACACCTCATTCATGTAGCTTAAAAGAGCTAGATACAATGTACTTATTAGCTACCTGCAGGAGGCTGAAAACAAGCATCAGAATAGGTCCAATACTCCCACACATGGCCTTACTAACCCTCGCACTCTGTTCATTTATAATTCTTTGTTTCCATTTAATTACTGGGAGAGCTTTTGTTAAAGAGGTCGGCATTCGGTTGAGACTGCAGGGGCATGATTTTTATGCAGAACAAGTGTTTGGCTGTCAGTTTAAGTGCCCTGTGCATATTTGCACATTCCCTTTTACAGAAGTGAACTCATGCATGTGTGTGTATGTATCAGTAGTGGCAGTTGTTGCAACACGCGTGCTTGTGTGTACCTATCACCCAGGTCCTCTTGTCAAAGTCTAAAGCTTTTCACACTGTTGTGATCCCCCAAGGGTATCAGCCCCAGCTGGAGAGCCGGAGTTCAGGCTGAGCCATGAGAAATGCCCCCTGTTGGATACTCCCCGAGGAGCTGTGAGGTGGACCAGGGTTCAGCTGGGGCAAACACTGCTAAATGCCCTGGGATGGCTCAGATCCGACAGGTTGGGTCAAAAGAAGAGGGGAGGTGGAGAGTGTGCGTGTTTGGAGGATAGCCTAGCATGTCACATCAATGTAGGTCACTTATGACAGACCAGATGGAAGTAGATTGATGCGTAAATATGAGGAGAAAGTCTGAATTAGCACTGTTGTGTTTTTAATATATCCATATGGTTATGCTCTTGAAGGATTACTTTAATATCATATTATATATTCTTGAAATTTGACTTTAAATATATATATATATATATATATATATATATATATATATATATATATATATATATATATATATATATATATATATATATATATTCCCACAGTTGATAACCTCGTCAGGGTTATTTCAATAGGTAACGATCCACATTAGCATTAGGAGTAGGAGCAATATGTAAGCAATCAATCAAGCCAGGGGTACATGTATTTGCGTATGAGAGCTGTCTGAAAAGATAACATACTGTATAAATAGAAAAGTGAAAATGAGGTGATGGGAGAGAAAGGACAGATGTGAGAAGGATGTTTCAAAAATCTGCTTATGCGGCACAGCAGGGAATGAATTTAGCCAAAAGAAATTAAAATCTGATAACAAAAAGATTTCAAAGTGTGAATATTTTCATATCATCCCATTACCTTAAGGAAATGTAAGTAAAGGGGAAGAAATACCATCAGTACAGATTTCATTTTCTCCAAATTTACACTTTGATCTCTAAACACTCTGCTCTCACAAATGAGATGAAACTATTCAATTTCACACATTTTAACTGCTCAGTACTGACTTGCTCATGAAGAAACCTTATTTGTGGAAACTGGCCAAGTACGAAAACTTGAGCATGCTGTGTAATTGAAAACATGACAGGACTAATTTAAATCGCTACATCAGTCTATATTTTGTAAACAAGATTTTGTTTTAGGCTACGATTATCAGTGAATGTGGTGAATTCACATTCTACAAAACTCTGGTTTCTAGAAAACATGATCGACTCAGGCTGTTTGATTCAACCATACGTGAATCTTACAGCCTGTCCATTTTTTTTTTTTTTTCAGAATTTTAATTTGACGATCCAGTTCATCATTTCCTAAACCCCACTATCTTAGTCACTGCTGCTATGCCTGTCAAGCTTTCAATTCTCACCAAGCAGCAACGCCGGTGGCTGTGAAGTGATGCCAGTGAGGAAGCCCCAAGAATAAGAACAGTTCTTCAGATGTCCACTTGAGGCTGGCTACAGAACAAGTCAGTCTCCATAAGCCCCCATATTAAAATGCCAAACTTCACAGCAGTAATAAGCATGTTTACAGCCTGGTACAAAAAAACTGTTTTGGTCTCTATAGCTAATTTGTAGCAAGAAATCACAATACTTTTAGCTCAACAATCAACAACATAATGGTATTTAGTGCTTTCATATTCAGTTGTTTTGGTTGTTGTACTAGGGCTTTGTAACTGCAAACACATATTTTCCGTCACCATTGAAGATTTGATTCCTACTGTGGTAAGATTTATGGACACATAGTACTGGAAGATGACCTGGATAGAAGCATTCACCAAATGGCATTATTTTGTTTTTTATTGGTTATGGGATCATCTCACCCTTCTTTATTCCGACTGTAGTAGTTTTACAGCTGCTGAGGCACCGTTACAAGCTCATGTGGCAAATTGCATTGCTTTAAATTTGAATTTCAGTGAAGCCGCACCAAATGGAGTCAGAGATAAAGAGCAGCCACCTGTGTGTGTCTGCCACAGTCAGATGTGCAGGGTTGTGTAGGTTTTTTTTTTTTCAAAAGTTGAAGAAATGCAATTTGGTTTGACTTCTTTTGAATCACACTGCCTTGTCATCCTGCAGTCATTTGAAAACTTTGTAATGGCGTTGTCATGTTGCGACAAATGAAGCTGTCCTACTCTGAAGATTTTAAGTTTTGTAAACATCTCTGGTGTTCTTTTTATTCCTTTAAACTTTTCTCCAAATGTGCATCTTGTCCAATTTATGTCAATACAGGCTTAAACTGCAGGAGAACAAACATTTTAACAAATAACGCTGCCAACAAACGAACACAGAAAATGAAGGCCTTTATCAGCTACCTCAAAGGAAGATTTGCACAGTGGTTTCTGTCTCCAGCAGGAACAACCGCAGACTCTGTGTCAGTGTCTTGCCTCTGCCGCCATTTGCTGCACAGCACTACACAGAGAGGCGGAGAACGACAGACTGATTAAAACGTGCAGCAGAATTTCAAACCTCCCTGTGAATGTGACTCTGTGTTGGTGGAGAGCAGGTGAGGCAGAGCAAAAACACAAAGCTCTTGACAATCATTTTTCTTTTCTTTTTTTTTGCTGTAATTGTGAATGCAATTATTTCAAAACAAGTCGAATCACTTAGCACATATTATCTTCTCCGACAACGGTACGCCACATAATTTTTGACTTCTCTGTTTTACACGTCTGATTTACTTTGTTCTTCCTTTGTCATTCAAAATGATGGCTACGCTGTTAAACATAGATAGATAACCTAGCAACCCCCCTAAAATACAATAGGGATTAGATGAAAGTGATTTCCACCTTAGCTGAAGGCGTTCATTTAGCATAAGCACTTTTAAATGTATGATTACGAAATCGCTATGACACAAGCAGGCTTTTCAAGTGATTTCAGATCTTTTCAATAGATGAGTGGCAAATGTGTGTTTGTGTGAAGTTAGTTTTTCTCATTGTAACAGAATGCTTTCATAAACAAGGATTCTAAAGCATATAAAAACACAGCAACAATGGAAAATCAGTGTAACAGAAGTTCAGAACCACAAAAAGCTTGAGTAAATGACCAAGCACTTAACAGTAAAGATGAGCAATTCAAGTCAGAGAAGAGAATGAAATGAAATAACGTTGCTTTCAGTTTCAAGTATACTTTGTGCCTTCACACTATGCAGCAACTATCAACAAAATTAAGCAACAACACCAATGATTTGCCTGTAATGCATTTTTCATCAAATACCCGAGTGCACATTGGCATAGGGCACTGTCAAATGAAAGAGCAGCGGACACAACCAATGTATTATGTGGAGGCATTTAATAAAAAATGCAAGGACCATAAAATCAGTTCAGTGTCGAGGATGGCAAATGAAAAATATCAGTTGTGTTAATGGCTGCAGGCACCACTGCACTGCAGAAATCGCAGCCTATCAGATTTGTAGCAACTTCCTCTGCATAGTTTGATAATTAGTCTGATTCACAGTAATGAGCGTTGTTTTTTCCTTCTGTTCTAATCCGTTTTCAGGCAGCAAAAGGTAGATATGTGTTTACTTTTCTTTTACTGTGATTCTCTGTTCTAACCATGTCACATGACTGATGCTTTCAAACTTCAACCAGACTCTCACCTCCTCTTCCCCCAGTGACCCAGAACAGAGCACTTAGTCCAGGGACGTGCAGCCAGCAGCAGGGTGACCTTGCAGCAGCCCCAGCCGACACCTCCAGGGTACAGTCCTTGGAAGGCAGACAGACCTTTTCTAACCTAACCTAACCCTGGATGGTCTCACATGCTTCAGACTCACAACGCAGTTCCCCTCGCAATAACCTGTGACACTGCTAAAAGCCAGGCCCTGACTGGAGGTCAGTGTGAGTCTCACAGAAGAAAAAATGATTTATGTTAGACTACGGTGGCTAAGAACTAAGAAATGACGCATTGGTTAAGATTTGTGTGACATTAATGATTTTATATTTCAAAAGTTTATTAAGTAATACTGCATATAAACCACTTTTATTTTATTTCTCCACTTACTGCTATTTATAGAGGAGACAGGAGATCGTCATGTTCATATTTCATTATTTTTAAACTGCTAAACTGAATATATGCTGCAGGGAATATAGATAGATAGATCCTCTTTCATGGAGGCCGCTATGTTGAAACACCATGTTTGTACAGTAGCCCAGAACAGAAAATCTAAATAGTGACTCTAGAGAGGGCCTTTCAAGTGTTGTTTCTCCTTTTACACTAGGAAGGTGAGGGTGATGTGAGGAGATTGTAATGCAGCGATTAGACCACTAGATGCAACTAAATTCTACACACTGGACCTTTAACTGTGAGTGAAATCTCATGAAAAATCTCAAAATAAGAATTTATTATAGGCTAAATATGAACGTACTGTCTCAGTCCAATGACTTACTGCCAGTTAACAACAGAGATGTTGTAGAAAGTCATCTCTGTTATCGTCTCTGCAGTGATTCCATAATAGGAAGTGGTTAAGATGATAATGAAAACAGTCTGGATGTCCGAGCACTATGAATTCAAAAATGTTAGAAAATCTGCATGACGGTCCTATGAATCTGTGGTTGCTAAGGAGGCATTTATGTATATTAACCCTGTAAAGTAGCCTCTTTAAATTCATGAGAATCAGCTAGTTTACCTTCCCTCTCTCTTCCCAGTCTCCCACCCCTACCCAAACTCTCTTCACAACAAATAATTTCATTCTATCCTTCACTGGCACTACAGGTTCACTTTCTCTTCAAGTGGAAAAGTTTATCACTTCTCTGCCAACTTTCTGTTTATGTGCCTGTATTATAGATAATGTGCCTTGCCTGGAAATATGAGAAATAACTACTGTCGTAAGTGAACATTTCACGATCTACAAGTGCTCCTGAATCACCACATTCTTTACAGACATTTCCATGTAATTTATCATTCTTTTCTATACTTGTGATGCTCCTGCAGCGCTCTCTTTTTTTTTATGTTCTCTTTACCCAGTGGGTGAGTGATCCGCAGTAATTCTGATGATCAAAAATTTGTCACGAAGGTCATATGTGTTTGTAGACAAGAAATAATGAGATACAACAACAACAAAGAAGCAAACAGACATATTGTTCTGGCTTCTCCTGTGACTTTAACACTGAGCACTGCCAGAGGCTGCTCCTCTCACTGCTAATTACAGTGGTGTGACATCCGTGTGGGCAGTGGGGTCGCTAATGCTAACAGACCTGGGGGGCTGTTTTCTTTTCCTGCAGAGCGATGTGTTAATGATACACGCAAACAAACACTCAAGCAAAGGACAACTTTTCACGAGAACCCAAGGTTGCATATATGAATAATGCATGGCATCCAGCAATCAATTGAAAATATAACACGATAAGTGCACACTTTGTAGGAGAGATTGAGCTCTGTGCATTTTTGGCTGCACATGTCTTATAGGAAGAATACGTAAAACGAAAACGAGATCCTTGTCAGGGGAGGAGGTGTGTGTTTCTGTGCCTGTGTGTGTGTGTGTGTTGCGAGGGAGGTTTGGGTGACCTTCAGGGAACAGGTGTTGGTGTCAGCATTTACTCTGTCACGGCACATTGAGCAGCACTGTACAAACACACACAAAGAGAGGGAGGGGAGATGAGAGAGATACAGTGTGTGTGAGAGATAGGGGAAACTCATGATAGTGTATCAAGTGGATTTATGGAGGTAGATACATACTCGATACCAAAAGATGTAGATTACAAGACAGGTGAGGTAGGCACACATAGTCTAAAGGCCATAGAAGAACACACATCAGCAATAATGGAAGGAATGCTGCAGCTCTGAGGTACTTGAATATTTCCATTTAATGCTACTTTATATTTCTACTTCAGCATATTTCAAAGCAAAATATTGTACTTTTCAGTGCACAGCATGTATTTCACAGCTCTAGATATTTTTACGATGAAAATGTTTCCTAAAAAGACACAGTTTGATAAAATAAAACTAAAGCGATGGAGCTCCGTGTCATGTTTTTGATGTCTAGAGTAGAGATTTCTCCACTAAACTCAAATATTGTTGCACATTCATGCATTTAAATAACTATTTGATTAAACCCTCCAACATTTATCAAATCAAAACATATTTGCTTTTTCTTATTTCCTCTCCTATTAATCTTCTCACGACCTTTGAGAGGCCTGACCCCCAGGTTGGGAATCAGTTGATTAAACAAGCTATCTGTATGTAAAGTTAAAACTACTGTAGCTCTGCCTCAGTCAGCTACAACAGTAAAATGCTTTAGTATTAATAATGTCATTTTTTTAATAATATGTCTGTCACAGTGGTAGATTCCTGCAGAATAAGTATGTTTAATTTTATTACCTTAAATAAATTTAGCTCACATTTTTTCTGTACTTTTACTTAAGCATGAGTTTTGAGTGAATATATTTACATATCTGATCTAATCTGCTTCCTCCACCCCAACTTCTTCTACCAGTTTTATGTATGCAATGTAAATGTAAATATCTATTTTAAAAACAGAGTTTTGCTTCCCAAGATTTAATATATTAATGTTCTTCTGTTGTGGGTTTAAAGCCACAGGGGAGCTACTGTAACGGTGCAGTGGTTTATTTATTATAATAATTTTCAATCATAGTTATCCATTGATGTAAAATGTGTATTTTTATAAATTAAATACAACATCTGCAAATATGGAAACTAAATCCACTGTATCCTTGTGTTTTCTTTGTAAAGAATGTGTGTTTCTGACACACACTTTTAAATGCATTTTAGGCATTATTAAAAATCTAAAAGACCTCTGAATGGTTAGAGGCACAGTTTATACATGGATTTACAATTACATTAGAACCTGTAAGAACCTGCTGTTGCTCCTTTTTGTGCTTCAGAAAAGAACAACCTCTGAGCAACAACACAAGGGCAGCTTAAACACAGCACACAGTGTACCAGAAGTCCTTGAATGTAGATTAGAAGGTAATAGAATTCCCATTCGTGTCCTCATTATTTAGCGGGTTGGTTAGGAGGGATGTTTTACAGTCGCTGCGCAGGTGGTTTATGGGTAGAAGGAGCAGAGCATCTGTTTAACCTGCGACAAGAATCAGACACCATGTTGTGTCAGACTCAATTGCTTTCAATTTTCCCCTCACACATTCATCTGGACTATTGTAACAAGCAGATCAATATGGGTAAATAAAGACAGAATACCCTGTGATATCATTCCAGTCAGCCACCAATAATCATTTACACAAGCAGAACCTGTTTCCCCACTGCACTTATTCAATGTGTTTCTATCCATTCTGAGCAAAAAAAAATAATTTAGTCTTTATTCAAATTAAGCCATGTTCATGTATGTGTGTATTTTCTGCATGAATGAATGTGCACATGCCTCCTGTGCGGACATGTGTACAGTAAATTTGTGTGCTTGTACGCTGTTTCTCTCAACACAGCAGCTTCTGTATCGAGAGCGTAATGAGATTTCTGGTTCCACTAATCGCTTCGTTTTTTTCTTCCCATTGTCGACAGAGGGAAACACACACTCACACAAATCTGTGTTTAAGAACAGATCAAAAGCATCTATAATCTCTAGCTTAGGATGCGGATCTTGGGGAAGAAAAAAAACTTGTGCGCTTTTTCATGCAAGATGCACTCATTTTCCAAGTTAATTATTGCAGCTCCTAAAACAATAGGATGCCTTGAGCAAGTGAGCAACTGTGAAAGAAGAATTAGATGCTGCAGGTCATTTGAGTAGAGCAACTTTCGGTAAAACTAAAAAAAAAAAGTATCTACCCCAATTAAATAAGTTTGAATTTGGGGCAGCTCCATTGTCTCCACTAGTATAAACCATCTAAATCCTAAGAACAGGTCTGATGCAGTCTGTAAATATTAGGATTACGACACATTTTTCAATCCTTTGGCTCTGTATTCCTGCACACTGGATTTGGAAAGACTAAATAGTTTGAAGGTGTTCATGTCCTAACAAGTCCTCCAAATTAAACAACAGAACACTTTTTACATTACAATGACAGAGGTTACGCTATGTTTAGGCATAAAAACAATTAGGTTTAGGAGAACATCATGGTGACAAGTTAGGGAATGATCATGGTCATGCAAAAAACACTGACTATCAGTTGGAGCGGTGTTTTCCCAAGTCCAATGTTTTGTTGACCTATCCATCCACCCGGGCCACTCTATAATACAGGCACCTGACTTCCTTCTTTAGTCCTGTCACTTGCAGAAATAACTGATACTATTGTTTTTCTTGTGAGGATAGTCTCATCCGTATTAGGGGAAAAAATGCATAGTGCATTCATGGTGCGATTGATAGTGCATTGTATAGATTATAGGCATGGGAATTGGGAACTGGTGCCAAATTGTCTAATCCAATGGAATTGTTTGCCTCTGAGCTTATCAATTCCTTTTAGCCAGCTCAACTCGCCCATCAGCTTCCCTTTTTTTCTACTCTGTTTCCACACTTAGAGATAATAAAACATTTGCGTTAATGCTGAAAACCTGTGTAGGCCTACGTTTTTCCTCACAGGGAATTGCTCAGGAACCAATAATGGAATCAATAAAGAATAGGTTCGATGAGCAGAATCGATAATGGCATTGGTATCAATAAAATCTTATTAGTTCCCCTGAGTTTTAGGACAATGCAATGATACATTGATCCTAAACATACAGACAGGCAGTTTTGCATGGCCAAACATTAGCCATAATGTGTTTTTCACATTCTGAAGGACAGACTAAACACTAAAAAAAAAAAAACCAAAGTGCAGATAGCTATAGTACAGGCCTCAACAAGAAAATAAACCACTTTTCTACTACTTTATGAGTGGGTCCTCTTTTCATTTGTATCCGTACACACACAGTTTCACATTATTCCAGTGATCACCTGTGGCAGTAATGCATCAACAATTTTAGCAATAAGCCAGCAAAAAGACTTTATGGATACAGATTTTAAAAGACACTGAATGTAAACATCTGTGTTCGTTTACAAGAAGACTTCCCATCTATCCATGGATAATTTCATTTAATGCTACTTTATATTTCTACTTACTTACAAAATATTGTACTCTTCAACAACTCTTATTAATAATGTCATTTTTTAAATAATATGTCTGTCACAGCGGTAGATTCCTGCAGAATTAGTATGTTTACTTTTAATACCGTAGGTAAATTTAGCTCATATTTTTTCTGTACTTTTACTTAAGCATGATTTTTGGGCAAATATATTTACATTTTGGTATCTGATCTAATCTGCTTCCTCCACCCCAACTTCTTGGGAGTTTTCCTTCCCAAGATTTAATGTATTAATGTTCTTGTGTCGTGGGTTGAAAGCCACGGGGGAGCTAATGGTGCAGTGGTTTATTTATTATAATAATCTGATGTTACTTGGGAATATAAAATGTATTTTTTTATAAATTAAATACAACATCTGCAAATATAGAAACTAAATCCACTGTATCCTTGTGTTTTCTTTGTTCAAGTAGTATCTGTCCTTTGAAAGTGAAGTAGGGGCTGTGTGTCATTATCTGACGTGTATTCAAACACCCTTGGACTGGATCAGTGCTTTAATCTTATAATCATTGTTAAATTTTAGGTCGAGTATACTATCTACATCTGTAATAGTTGCGCATAAGTTTTATGAATCTCTCAAACTGACTCATTTCAGTTTCATTCCCATGTCAGGTAAAATGTTGTCAGCAGAACTGTAACCTCATGAATCAACATTAGCCCAGTGAAGCGTTTAAAGCACAAGTGTTAAGAAATGAATATGTAGATCAGTTATTAGTGCTGATTGCACATATATTAACCAGAGATTTGTCACTGTTCAAAGGATACGAAATGAGTAAATAAAAGCCCCGAGAGAACCAATTGAATTGATTGAAATTGTAATTATTTTATTAAATTTGATCCCACAAGATTACACATACTGTAGAAGCCTGTGAGTTTACAGTACCTGTGTGAAAATGTTGACGAATCGAGCCTTTCAATCACGACTGTGTGACTAACACATTTTGCGAAGCGCTAGTTTCAGTGACTACATTCAACACAATAATCCAAAGTAAAAAATAAAGCTGCATTTATTCATTGTTCCAATCACACTGCATTTTGTGGGTGTATACTGAATGGTAAAGGGAAGACAAAACAAGTCGGAGGAAACAAGATGAAAGCAGTGTTGAGTTTCTGAAAATGCTTCACTTTCTCCTCTTTCCTCTCTCTCTTTTTACCCCTTGCTGTATTTTTCCAAAGGAACATAAGATTCAGCAAACAACTGCTGTAAGCAAACAAAGCAAACAAATTACACAGTCAGTCCTCATTGTAACATAGCGATGATGGATGATGATGTGCTCTGAAAACACTGTAAGAAATAGTCTCTGTTATTGTAAGTGCTGTTCTTGCAAATAAGAGGAATGTTTGGAAACTATTTTTAAGATCATGATGCTCAAAACAACCTGCAGACTATTTATCACATTTCACAGATAATGTTCCATTCCATGTTACATGCACTTCATTATGTGGAAAGGAATTACTTGTCACGCAGCAGTCAAATTAATAATGCAAATTGCCTTTTCTCCTCAATCTACAGGGGGAAGAGCATGTTGTGACAGATGTATTTAAAGTGTGGCCAGTGCTCAGATAATTAGCTTCTACTTCAGTCAAAAAAAATCAAATTAAGTGGATCTATAGCCCCTGGTCAATGATTTTTTTTTTTTTAAGTCTTTAACAGCCATAAATTCAAACGACTGCATGGCATGTGTGATCAAAAATGGTAGATAGGTCTTGGTCTAGTGTAAAAGGTTTAGGAGGATTTATTGGCAGAAGTATTTACCATAGGTTCTTCTACATGCTTGGAAGGGAAGGGTGAGGCGAGGGGTATTCAGATGGTTGCAACTTCACCGCTAGATGTTGCATTTTTTACAATCTTAACAGATATCTGTGAATTGTTTTCCACAGGAGATAAAAACCTCCAGCATTCCTTCAATCAATACATGCCCGACAGTACCCTCAGCCATACAGTATGTTTTCTTATAGACACCTATATATTCAGAGCGCACTGCCTCTGTTAGCCTGTGTTTGGACTGCCCTGCATTAAACACCTGTGTCTCCTAAATGCCACTGTATGTTGCCTCTGAAGTGTCTCAATTACCACTGATGCTATCGGAGCCTAAGTGGGCCCACACGGCGTAGGTTGTGGGGCATTTGTTAAGTGGGCCTTTGTCGTCGAGTTTCAGGGTTAATGTGAAGTGTGAGCTAATCCAGTGGCCACTCAATAGCTTTAACAGTGCATGAAATCTCTTTTGTTAGTAAACCCTGTGCTTCAGGCCATATCTGAAATTGATCACTGTTCCCTCTCCCTTCCTCCCGTCATGGTGCTTTGGAGGAGGGAGTATCGACAGACATCCCTCTTGAAGGGAATAGGAGAGGGGCTGAGAGAGGCTACTGGGAGGAATTGACAGGAAGAATAGAGTGAGAACAAACACCTCTATCTATCTATCTATCTATCTATCTATCTATCTATCTATCTATCTATCTATCTATCTATCTATCTATCTATCTATCTATCTATCTATCTATCTATCTATCTATCTATCTATCTATCTATCACTGGAATGCCGAAAGCTCCACCAGAAACACAGAAGACTACACAACATTTACACAGTAGTAAACTGCTTCTCATGTGTAAAATTGAAGAGTGTACCCTTTTAATTACAAAAATAATAGACACATTAATTGATAATCACCGTCATTACTTTCAGCTCTCTATTTTATCATTCATGCTTTGCATGGTACTTGACAAAAAAGCCTCATTAAGATTTAAATGGAATAGCATATTGGAGGTTTAGGGTCAGTACTGCCAAAAAAGCCAAAATATTGGAGTATTACAAACAGAGTGTACCCTGTGGTCAGGGTAAATATTGAGACAGATGTTAGTTTGACTGTTGCCCAGATATCCATAGTTTCAGTGCTGCTGACATATGCAGGATTTGGCATTTGTAATGTCCAAAATGTCCATGAGAAAACCACAAGTACGCCAACCTCCTGCTTTTACTGTAATTGCTTTATTGGACCAGCAACTGCTTGGGTTGGGGAAAAAAACAACACATTTTCTGATTTTATGTGTGCAGCAGGAACATGCATACAGATTTTATGCATTCCCTTCACCCTTTGATGAATGAAAGTAAAATGTGTTATTCTAAAAAGGAGCCAAAAATGCAGGAAGAAATGCTTGTCTGGTGTAGCACAGCAGCACATATATGCGGAAGCAGAGTGAATTTTTGTATTGAGTGTTCAGTTTCTCCGTCTTGACTTTCAGACTGTGGAAGGATGGATGGCGAGCTGGGAATGAACAAATGGGTGAAATTGAATATACTTTACCTCCACTCGGTTAAAGTCTTCAACTGGAACATGGTGGACTAATAGCATTAAGAAGCAAAATGACAAATGGAAAAGTTGTATATTCACAATGTCAAGTGCAGCCAGACATTAATAACTCTGTTTGTGACATTTGCTGAGCTAAAATATAGATTCTTTTTTCAAGGACATAGTGCTCCCATCAACTCAGAAATAATTCATTGATGAGTTGCACCCAAATCTGTCCATTGTATTCAGCATACATCAAAACCCATAAAATGTTTGTTTTTGACATAACAACAAACAGACTGTAATTCTTTTGCCCCTGTGAAGCAACCATTATACCAATTAGAGTGCTGCTGTCAGTCCAAGTTTTTATTGTCCTGTTTGACGAGAGACAAACCACTAAGTGCAAAGCTGTCATTCCTCCATATTCAACCTGTTAAGAGCTCTGTTTATGCGTTATTAGGTATATTGTTCTCCAACACTTTAAATGTAAATATTTTGTTCCACAGATCATAGCTTTTTATTTTTTTCGCCCCTCATTCTCACTTGTTTCCTATTTGATATTTTGCCAGTGACCACAGAAGCAAATCCAACAGATGTTTCCAAGGCCACTGGAGTGAAACTAGCAAACACTCATTTGATTGTTTTGTGATTTTTTTGGCAGCAATCAGGACTTTTTTTCGTGCCCTCTGTTAAAAAAAGAGCACCATGAGAAAACTTTTCTCTCCTCAATTGATGGAGGGTGGGGGGTATAAAGTTCTGGTGCCGTGGTGCATGCTCCTGGTACGTGATCACCCTCTCAGGAAAAAAGCAATCAGCAATCTGTGAGCTTTGAGTTACTGACAGCTGATGGGTTCTATGTCAAACTTTTAAAGATCTGTCTGTCTCCCGAGCATTTCTGTGTGTATGTGTCTGTCCTCACATCTCCAATCGGCCATGTTTCTGACTATGATCAATCAGCATCAGTGTCTTCAAGCCGTGTCCCCCCTACTCCCCCCTACACCAAATCTCTACAGCGTTCCCATCATCTTCTGATCAGCGGCAACCTCGGAGCAGACTGCTATACGTAGGGAGGGAGCAGCTGCATGGCTCTGTGACACATGACAAGTGCTTCAGCTCTGATCCGTTTTCTGTAAAGAATCATTAGCTGCAGAAAACGCAGCTGTGTCGCGCAGGTTCACAGCTCAATCGCTACAATCCATCTCCCTCCCTGGATTCTTCCCTAGAGCGGGAAGAGACAGAGATATCTCCCTGCACTGTCTCCTCTCTCACACTTTTCATTACCAGTTTATTTATTTCATTTTTTAATGAGATGACCTTAACGAGCGCTGACAGTGTGTCTGGCGTCTGGGCCTCCTCATCACTGTCACCGGGATGACCTCCTCCCAAGTGACAAACTCGTGTCTAAATGGGGATGTGAGCGGGTGCTGGGCTATGTTTAACTAGCAGGGCACCTACAGAGACAACCTTATCTAAGAGGTTGGCTTCACATTTTCAATACCGCCTCTCAAGTGTTCTGTTTTTTTTCTCCTTGTGTTGATTGTAGAGAGATTTGGGCTATGAGATAAAAGCCATGTTGTCAAGCTGTCGGTTTCTCTGCTTGACACACACTTGGAAGTTGAGTAGGTGCCATACAGGGGGCTCTTGTGATGTTACAGACAATTGCACTGTTCCACTTCCCCGTGTCATCTAGCCTGCTGTTTGTAAAGACAGTGTGACCTGCTGCTTTCCACGGAGAGACGTGAGACTTGACATGCATTGGCTCCATCTCAAAACGCAAACGCACAAACAACAATAATGCAAGGACTAAAAGAAAACTATTTTAATATTCTACACGAAAATATATTCTTCAAACACTCAAGCCTCTGATTTTTTCACTATGCAGTCATACACGAGGATGGTATGGTGGAGGACTAGTGATAGACTGTATCTGTCAGTGTTACCTTACAGCAAAAGAATAATGACGCCTCCTGGTAGAATTAGACTGATGAAACCATTAATTCTGTAAACACAAATTGCACTGAACTTTTCAAATCTCCAACAAACTACGATGGCAAACACTAATGAATGATTTATCTCAATGAATTCATTTGTTTCTCATTAGTCAGCACTGCACTCACTGGTTGGGTTTTGTACGTGCATTGTGTGAATCTCTCTCCTGAGTACTTACAGAAACTGGCCACATTTCCGCACTCTGTTTTTATCAGTATTTCTGTTTGGTAAAATGTGAGTGCTGCTCAACTCAAGCTTTGAATGACTAACAAGGATCGTAATATGAATGCTTAGACTTTAGTCTTGATGTTAGACCTTGCCTTTGTAACCCAAGCATTTTAATGTTTGCAGCAAAATGTGTCAGAAAAGCTGCACACTGAGATCTCTTATCTGGAATTTATGTATTACTTCAGCTATAGTCTAGTGCTGAAAGACAAACTTTCCATCTATGGCAAGAATGAATCTTGTACTTTAGGTTATAGTATGCTTGACAGCAGTGTTGAAGGAATAATTAGATAAAATGTTAGATAAAATGATGTAGAGTAAATATAAAGCTGCCAGCAGCCAGTTAACTCACCTTAGCGTTAAGGGGGGACAACTAGCCTGGATCTGGCCAAAAGTAACAAAATCCACCAACCAGCACTCACAAGCTTACTAATTAACACTTTATATCTTGTCTGTTTAAAAACAAATCTGAAAGTATTAATGGCGAGTTATGTGTCAGACTGGCTGTGAGGTTGCAAGGCATCGCTGCTCCCAGACATTAATGTAATCTATTGTTCTTCTTTTCTCAGAATATAAACACGGTTCAGGTTAAATACATGTTAAGCTTTCTATTGATTTGGTAAACTGAAACTGTCCCAGTTTATTTTGCCTTTCTGTCTCCACACAGCTGTGAAGAAAAAAAAGATAAATGCTCAATCTCAAACTAGCCATTCAGTCATTTTAACCTTACAAAACACATTTTGTGGGGGAGCAACAGAACAGAAACTCAAAGCATTTCACTTTAGTATGTTCCTTCTATTTTTGCAGCTCTAACACCAAAGCCCAGTACATTTCCATCATCTTGTCACACTGGCAGAAGCTTTATCACAACTACAAATGAATCACACATGCCCCCCATAGGTCTAACCCTTTTTAGTGCTCTTGTTATAAGCATAAATCCACCAGATTCAGATACCAATCCCACTTCCCGGTTGGCGTTTTGATATGTATTGGAGCAGCACCCAGTCCAGCACTCCAAACCAGAGGATGCAAATTGGGGACTGAGAAGCTACAAATGTTTGGCCAGCTTGACGGATAAGGCGGCTGGGGTTTTCCGCTCGCCAACATGCCTTTCAGACTTTTAGGTGTTAATTGCTGTTCAAACTCTGTGAAACAAGTATCGAGGTACTCGTTACCTACCTGGGAATTTGGCCAGGTACACTCAACAAAAACAATATAGATTTTTAAAAAATCTGTCTGAGTGGAAAAAAAAAGGTACACAAATATGTTTGGAAATGACAACAATGAGCCAAAAAGAACAATCACCACATGGTCCATTCAGTAGCTGCTCTGGAGCTTTTATCAGTGTACATGATCTTCTTCTGCAGCAAAGAGTTTCCCATGTGGTCAAAATATTCCTAACAGTTAGTGTACCGAGTGGAGCTTGTGGTGAGATTACTTGTGTCAGCTGCTGTTTTCAAGGTCAATAATGTCCTTTCAGTCTCATCAAATTTTAAGAGGGCAAACCCAAAAGACTTGGCCAAGATGCAATGCTTTTAACATAACAGACTCAATCTCCAACATGATGAAGCCATTTAAGTAATTTCTTGCAATTTAACTGGAAGACTACAGGTGTGCCCTAGACAATTTTTTTAAACAAAGTGTTTTTTGTTTTTGTTTTTTTGCCAGACAAACAGTGGGTGGTAGAACTGCAGAGGCAACGTATAACCCAAAATAACCACACTGGACCTAGGACTTCAGAAACAGAAACTATATAGAGACCAGGGTTAAAGTTTTTGCAATGATTTTAGAATGACTTCTTACTGGGAATATGTGCTGTAGGTATGACTCTTGTTCTGTGATTTCTCCCAATTAAAGTCAAAATTATTTGATTTTTGACTGTGTACAATGATACATAAAATTATGGTTTATTCTAATTGAATTGATTTATTTCATTGATTATGGTGGTTTTCCTTCACATACATTAGATCACGTAGCAATATATTTTTAATAGAACAATTACTCGTCATCCTCGAGGTGAAGAAAAACACAATTCTAGCCACGCAGAATTATTGTGCTTTTTAGCATATTCTCTTAGCAGCTTTATGTACAATAACAAGTGGTTATATGGGTGCATACTGTATGATGACTAATATAGTGCTGACCTGAGATTATTATGGTATGCAATGTCAGGGAAGGAATATCCATCACATGCAGCCATTTCACTGCGCTGTCTAATGATCAGGAGCACTGTTCTTGGACATATAGTTGTAACTTTAGGAGACCTTCTGCACTTAGTGCTCCACCTGCTGAGTGCTCTGCAATCAGTCCTGCTGTTCTGAATCAGGATGGAGGTCTGCGTATCGGATTATTATCGGACACTTGTTGAACTTGTTTGCATAGCTTACTTTTAAATATTTGGCTTCATTTATGCTTCATTCAAATAATCTAAAATCTTGCGGCACAGTTGAACTGTAACCCGCTGTTATAGCATGAAAAGTAATTGGAATAAACTGCTGCAGGCGATAGGATGGTACAGTTTACAGCAACAACAGCAATTTAAGGTCAGGCCATCTAGAACAGTTTTGTGGTAGCGTTAATGAGGTTTGGAGAAGGTGTCTTTATTTGAGTTTATACGATACTGTTCAGTATACAAACACAGTGCCGCACACAGACAAGTACACAAAATCCTGGCATCCTGTTTGCATTTTTCAGAGCAAATCAGATTTTGGTGAGAAATCACAAAGAATACTGGGCCAACTCCCTCTGGCTGTTCAGGAGGGTCAGGTCTGCTCAGACAACAAAGGATAAACCTGTGTGAATAATGATGTGGTCACAAACCCATCATGTGAAAATAGGGCTCATAGTATTTACACTAGCAAACACATGCTTTAATATACACAAGTTTATAGTTAACAAGGATTATACTACACATTGTGCATTGGTTGGCTTATAATACCTGTTTCCTCTCCTCTGTTTAGAATAAAAAAGATACCCATAAGCCCGAAACCAGTGCTTAAGAATAGCTTACTTTTTGTGTGATGAACTACTAGTGCAAAAATTTACAGAGAAGATGGACCAGTTGCTGTGTACGGGGGGGCTGCGTTTATGTTTGGATTTATCAGCAAACTTCCTGTGTGGATTAGTTCTAATCCCCTACCATTATAGCCACAATGCTTCCATTAAATGAACTGACATATTGTAGCAAAAATGTGTTTGTTATGAATTGAAACCACTGAGGATATGCCAGGAGGGTGCAATAAAGAATACCCAAAAATGAGAGACAAATATTCAGCATGGTTTAGCCTAATAACACACTGACTAGACTTGTTATGCCACCAGATTATTATAGGAGGAGAAAGGGGTTTATTCGGTATGTTATTATTAAAGATTAATTAAAATTCAAACAAAAGGGAATGCTCAAATGAAGACAAAAATAAATAAATAATATTTTTTTAAGAGGCTGGTATGCATAAGAGCATTAAAGCTTTGGTGCACACAGCAATTTTCAAAAATAATGTTTTATGCATTTGCCAAAGTCATATTCTGTGTTCAAACATTTCATGGCTATTATCTGAAAACACATGAAGATATAATCCTCTGCTTTTAAAGGAGCATACTGTAAGTTTAACCACAAAATACAGTTTCATTTGGAGTGTTAAATAAAATGTACTTTCAATGAGAAAAAGGAAATAGAAGAGTAGGCTAAAGACAACAAATGGTCATTTACACATTTGCCTTCTCTTTTGCATTGTGTACAGTCAGGAAATTCTTATTCTAGCTTAGCATGAACACTGGAAGCAGAGGAAAACAGCTAGCTGTTTAATGAAAGCCGTTTGCATCCTTCCTTCCTCATGTTTTCCCCTCCCTTGTGTTTCTGTCTGTCTGATTACCACACCTGCACCTCATCAACAAATCAAAGTATGCCGCATAAAACCCCGGCTCCACCTTCCAGACTTTGCCAAATCGTTTCGTTTAGTGGTAACAGTGCTATGTGAACTTGGTTCTTCTGAGATCTTTTTTATTTTTGACTAATTGTGTTTTTTCAGTGCTTCACGAATACCACATCTGCCATCCTCCTGCCACATCCCGCTCTGTTTGCCTACACGTCTGCACTCACCACCAGTTGCACCACTCCAGATTCCCCACTACTGGCCCCCTCACCTGCACTGCACGTTCCTTTGCTGTTTTTAATTAACTGTTTAAACAAGATTTAGTCTCCGGTGGTTGTTGTTGTTGTTGTTGTTGTTGTTGTTGTTGTTGTTGTTGTTGTTGTTGTTAGACTTGAGTCTATCATTCCAATTAACACTAGCATGACTCTGTTCAGAACTCAATAGCACACCTTTAAATCGGACTTACTACTTATTTCCATACCCATAAAGAAGCGTACAATTGACAATTTATTACCAACGGCATGCGTTACACCAGAGACACTGCAGATAAATTGTCGTTCATCAAGAAACACACAGCATGTAGCACCCACTGAAACAACATATTTATGTTTTTTACATTTCTCTTTATATACAGATAAAACAATTGAGATCCAGCATGTTAATTAGTGAGCTTTAGAGGTGTTAGTCGCCATATTTTTCACTTCCATGTGAGTATTAAGAAAGCTTCGCTGCCAATTTGTGAAGGTGGTTTACAACAGCAGAAGAATTCATATTCACTGTGACTTCATAGCCAGAAGATATGTTATGTTCTCATATCATGCCAATGTAAAGTCTAGGGGACAGACAAGTGAAAACTGATTTGAATTTTCATGAAAATAAATGGTCGCCATCTTGGAGTCAGGTCTCCAGGTTTTTACTCGAGTTCCGTATTTAATATTCAGACATAATATTAATATCAAACTTCCCATCTCACTTTAACATATACTCTAGGCTATGTAATTTCTATATACAGTATGTGTTTCTTTCCAATAGATGCGCTCCATGGTCCCAATAATGTAGTTTTACACACTAAACTATTTCAGTGTTTTATATAAAATGAGCCCTCGCCACTGACTGAATTCATACATCAGCTAAAACTGAACATATAGACATTTTCATTCTCACAAATCAAAATAGATTCAAATCGGTATGCTGCATTTAAATGTACACCTCTATACATTACATCAGTAATTCATACGGAGTAGAAAACAGAATGGGCTACATTATTCATGCACTAATGTGTAAAGGAACTCACATATGGCAGCTCAGTCTGTCTCACTGTGCCTCAATGTGTCTCCTCTTTGATTCTGCATATCCTGTGAGCATACAGTATATTTTTGATGACAGAGAAATTGGTAATTAAGGATAGTGATAGAACTTTGAAGACATCACTTGACTTTTTTTTTCTTCTTATGACACAATTTATGCTGCATTTGCAAAAATGTGCTGGGCCTGTGAGCACTTGCCAAAGTATGAGGAGACATATTGCTATTGTCATTTTCCAGCTGCCATGTATAGAGTGCTTAGTGTGACACAGCATGACACATATCAGAAAAATGAGAGTAAAAATCTACCAGAAAACTCAGGAATTGAATGTAACGACTTAGAAATAAATAATTTAATAATGGATTTCTAAAATCATTGCTATATTGAAACAATTTGTGGCGAGCTCATCCTTTAACGTCTTTTGATCATAGAAGTAGACACGGACTCGCATCTTATGAGCTGGCGAATCACAGCAGTCAGACTGGTTACCTTCAGGCAATAATGTGCAGCAAAACTAGGGCTGAAATTGTATGCAAGGCATCAGAGCAAACAATGCTGAAGAGTGAAGACACAACAGAGGAGTGAACTCACATTGTTTCAACCTTCATATATATTTTCCCTTTTATGTTCGTCAGCACTTTCCTGGTGACTCCTCACATGTGTGCACACAGAGTCCTCAAACCAAGACAGTATAGGTTGCGGTGTGTCCACAGGGTGATGTTTACCCAGGGATATCTTTCTATAACAAGGAAACAAGAAGCATGAGTCAGTTTTAAGTTGGTCTCAGCTCCCACTCAGCTCTCAAGGTCATAATTAATTGAATGAGAGTGGGAGTCTCTGGGACTAGTTGCTTCGTCACTGATGCTAGAGAGCCAACACAGCTTTCTGTCCAATCCTCAGAGTTCTAACTAGTCCTCCAATTACTTGTTGAGGGGTGACATCTTGGGAGCACAGAGAGACATGTGCATTGAGGACTTTTTAAATGAGATATAAGGGCAAACAAAGAATCTCCTGGGTCTCAATAATTGACAGATCATTTCATTATAAGCGCTGAACTATGCTAAGGTATTCATTTGAACTCTGAAGAACTTTCTGAAACGACAATGCATTTGACAGCTCAGCTGCACTCGTTTGCTATAGATGTAGATGGAAATTAAAGAGACACACATATACAAACACATACTCGCAGACTCTTGCAACATTAATCAGCACTTCCATTCTTGCTTTATTACACCAGAGATTCTCAAACAGTTTAGCCTGAGGGCCACTCTTGGAAACTGACAGAGGGCCAGGGGCCAGTTAATATAATTGTCTGTTTTGGCTGTCAACCTTTCAACATTTTACTGTAATCTCTGCTCCCAAAATGGCAGGGCATGTCAGCTCCGGGTGTGATGCTGACAAAAATCTAAGAAATCATGCACATATCATTCTTTCAGCAGTGTTTGATTCACTAATTTGCATTATATCATGTAAAAGAAAATGACATGTTAGAGGACATATTCATGAATTAAGGAAATGAAAGAGCAAGTCGAATTTAAAAAAAAAATATAGACCACCTTCAATAACACTTGAGGACACCACGGAGATGATTATGCAGCAGGTTCAACAACAACTGCGCCTGTATAAATAACAAAAAATTAAGCGATGAACAGTTGTGCGCAGTATATTGCAAAGCAACTGCAAATTGTCAGCATCATCTCAATATGAGGATGCCACGTTAGTAGCTCTGTGAGGCTTTAGTAAATGCTAGACGCTAATGCCAACATAGCAACATTCTCATAATCAAGGGCATATTTTCCACTGGGGATGAGGGGATAAAGGATATTCATCAAAATGTTTTCGTCCTCCTCTTCTGTCAAACTGCCAAAATCCAGAGAGAAGAGAGATGTTTATAGAAATGTTATGTTCATCTAGGTCACTTTCAAGTCTTACCGTGCGTTCACAACAATTAGCCTTTACAAGCAGCAGTTTTTGTTTTGGGTCTTGCTTCTCACCCTAAGGGTACTGCTCTACCCTCTGATCTGTAAAAACAAAAAAGTGCATAGTTTGTAGTTTTCTATTATTTAATTGTGACCTAATGATGGAACGCCATGATTCACCCGAGAGGGACTTAATTCTCTCTACCAAGTTTCACGATTTATTAATTATAGTTTAATAACACCTCTTAGTAGGGGCCAAAAGTCATTAGGAACGATGAATGTCTTTTAAAGTTTGCATCAATCTAAACGTGTAAATGTTTTATATTTCTCTGACCTATCTCAGGATGAAATAAACCTTTGACCTGTTAGAGACACTAGAGGAAAGGTCAGAGTATCAAAAAAGTCAGCAGGATTCATCTTCTTTCCTCCCTAAATATCTGTCCCAAATTCCATGGCAATCCATCAAATAGTTACTGTGATATTTCTGTGGTGGAAGGTCATTTCTGTTTTCTAACAATAAATTTATTAACACAAAGGTACAGCAGTGCTCGAGTAAGCACCGAGAAAGACAAAAGAAGGATGGCCACCACAGGAGGTGGTGGTCATTAACATGGCTCATTCCTCATAATATTATTTAAACAAACCAAATATTCCAGCATGTAGAATGCATCTTCTATTAGCATAATATACTGCTATCATACAAATATAAACAGCCTATATATTGTAGTGTCTCTTTGGACAAAAGCAAATGAATAAATTAATAAATGTGAGATATCCAACAATGGAAATTAAATAAATATATGTATACGGCCTCACATAAATATGAAAATAATATAAACAATACTACAAACAAAACAAAACAAAACCTACATTTATGCAACAGTTCATGTCAGTGAACACATTGTATGCCTGATTTGTTTCATTAATATATTATAAATGGTCCATAACCCACATAAATTATTAGGCTTTTATCTACCATGACTGGAAATATATACAGAAAACGCCCAAACGTAGTCAAAAAACTATTTTCAAATGTATTTATAATTATTCCATAAACTCCCTGTCTTTCAATTTTGTTAACAAACTAAATAGTGAACATGGTAAACATTATACCTGTTAAACATCAGCATTTTAGCATTTGTATTGTCAGCATGCTGGTGTTAGCATACAACTCAAAACCTTGCTCTAATTAAATACAGCCCCACAGAGCCAGTAGCATAGCTGTAAACCTTTAGTCCTGTTCATTTATAACCCCATATTCCTGAGTCATAATCTAAAAATAGGACAGACACACATTGTTTCCCCATAATACCTCCTAAGGCCCTATTTCTGAGTCTGCTAGAACTAATGCACTGTATAAAATTTACATACAGTTAACAAGAAAGAATTCAAAGATACCTATATGTACCAACAAACTATGTTTCATGGACAGTGTTTTCATCGTTCAAAGACATATTTTTGCATGTTTTTTCCATCTTTTCTGACTATTACAAAATAGTTTTAAAACAATGGGCCACATTCAGACTCAGTCTCTAAACTTCTACAATGTATTCTATCAAGTGTTCTTTCTTTCTCTGTCTCCGACTCTAACCTGCATGAAAAACAAAAGAACAACAACAACAAGCACTGTATCTGCCTCTCTCTGAAGGTGGCATCCGGCCACCAAGCTGTGTGTAAGACGTGAATGGACAGGTACATGCTGGGAGACTCTATAGGTCTCCAATGTGAAGCATGCTGTGAGCTTTGTCCCTGTGCAGGAAGTCATACTGTTTGCCCTTGATACGAATAGATCAGTGTGAAACTGCAAGGATTATTGTTTGATAAAAATGAGAAATATCAAACTCTAGTGCCAGTAAACCTTCACCTTGTACTATTGCTTTTACGGATCTAGACATTTTGTGTACGTGCACATGGAAATGTACTAACAGAAACCAAACTGCTTCCAGGATATTAATTGCTACCAAACAAATCCTGAACTTTGATGTGGTGAGATAATATTCTCCAATATTCATGCAACAAAGAGTTCAAGCGATAAATGAGATTGGGAAATCTACTTCACACTCTATTCAAATCAATATTCAATGACATCATGGTTTGGCAATTGAAGTGGCCATGGAAGCCATTTGATGTCATATTAGCGTTGATAAAAAACACACTTTAAGTTGTTTGGCAGGATGTATGATGGTATTATCATCAACAGTTGGTTGTGTAAAATGGCCTCATAATCCTTGGCTGTTATTGGACCACTGTAATGATCACATCTAATGACTCCCAGGATAATACTGCTCATATCATTACAGTTCAACCATTATTTGAAATAGCCGACAACAGCCAAAGTGGGTTGAGAGCTCGTTTTGGCATTCTCCAAAGGTAAATCTGTCCTCAATAGGGACGGGAGGATAAAAGATGACTCACGAGACTATTTGCTCCATTGCTGCAGGGTTCAGATTTTGTATTCCTCACACTGTGCTGTGTTTCTCCTGTGCTGACCTTAAATATATATAGTTTTGAATGGCAGCCCTGCACTTAAAGATGCCTGGAGTTTTATTGTAAGAAAATGTTTACATTCACTATGACTCACAAAAATGTATTGTGTATATCTTTTAGCCATGACAAGTGTGCTGAATGCATTTTCCTCATTTTTTGAAAGCCAGTATAGTTTTTAAGTTCTGTATTGTTGTCATCCATGTTTACTAGCTTGCAGTCCTTTCTTCTTCTTTTTTTCTTTTTCAATCTTCGCTGATATATTGCTGCAACTCTTGGTGTTTTACCGCAACCTGTTGATAAATAGAACAGTGTCAAACCATTGGCAGTCACCCATCTGCACAGGATAAACAAAACCTATAGAAAAACAGCTCCATAGTGCAACATAAAGTCAAACTTTACTACAGTAAAGAGCAGCCATTGTGACCACAAATGATTTTTGATGGTAAGTGCTAAAGTTACAGTAGCACAAGAGAAGAGTCCTTGCATCACTGAGCTATCAGTTGTTTACACAGCAATTTCTACTGTATGTATGGAAAGTTAGCTACCATAAACTACTAGTCATACCAAATCCTGAAAGTCATCCAAATACCTGAAAATTTTGCATCTAGCAAGGTTGTTTATCGCTTATGACTTAAACTTTTTATTCGGGTAAGAGGATAATTGTGTTATTAGTTTTTTCACATTTTGGGAAATACACTTATTCACTTTCTTGCCGAGAGTAAAATAAGAAAATCAATACCACTCTGCCATTTTTAAGTTATATGGACAGAGCCAGGAAGCCGATTACCTTAGTTTCCAGACTTGGAACAGAGGAAACAGCTAGCCTGGCTCTGTCTGAGTTTAAAATGACAAAAACCTAAACAATCGTCCAGAGTCTCTAAAGCTCTCCAGTAAACATGGTGTTTATTTCATCTGTAATCTTGACAATTTGTTGTTTTATGTGCGAATTAGGGCCGTACTAGTTGATGGTCTGGAACTGCTAGCTTTGCAGTCTCATTCTAAAAAATAGTCTACTTTTGTTGTGTTTCATGTTTGTTATAGTTCATTAAGAAGTGAAACAAGAATTTATAGCTCATTGATTTCAATGGTTTTAGATAGATGATATCAGAAGATATCATCAAGAATCCATAGGCTGCTCATAATTGCAAACAATATGACTTGAATGTAGCATTAGAGGTCCTGGTATGTGGAGCTAGGCTAGCTTTGTTCTGCTTCCAGTCTTTCTGCTAAGCTAATCTAACTGGCTGCTGGCTGTACTGTTATTTTTAACAGACTGTTGAGAGTGGCATTGATCTCATCTGGCTCTCAGGAAGAATGTGATTCAACGAATTTCCCAAAATGTTGAAGTTTTCACTGTGTCAAAGGAGTGTCGAATCAACTTTTTTTAGAGCTTTTAGAACAGTTGTTTTAAAGATTAAATACCACTCTTTCCTGTTGCCAAAGTCCTTTTTGTTCCTGGTTTATTTAGGGATTAACTATTTGGCCTGTCAACTTACTTAAATCACATATCCATGTTATCAGCCCTCTTCCTAAAGATGATACTTAATGCTACTTAACGCTTAGCAGAATCCCCTTTTAGATGATTTTTCATGCAGTGTTTTCTGTAAAGTATCTACCACTCTGTATAAACAGACACACTGAAACACACACACACACACACAAATACATATGTACACAAGCTTGCCCTTGAGTTAGCTACACTGCTCCTGTCCAAATCAGAACACCTCGAGTGAAAACAGTTATATTGCACTGGACTCCCAGCCTCAAGTCTCATGGGTGTTTCATTTTGCAAACAGGAAAACTTTACTCATGACTTTGCTGATTTTCACCAGACTTTAGGCAACTATAGCTCTCAGCATCTTGAAATCCATCACCAAAATCACAACATCCACCCATGCAGCAGATTGTAGAGATCTTGCCCTATAACTTTTCACCAGAAGTTGTATGAAACATTGCTCCTCACTTAAGTTTGGGCTTTCTTTTTTGCTTTGTGATTAGCCTCCCTTACCGTCTGTTGCTCTGTGTCTTGCCATTAACTCAGACTGATCCTCATGCACTATGGCCCCCAGAGGGCAGGGATGAAAATCAAACTCATCTCTCTGCCCTGCCAACTGCACTCACATATCTAGCCTCAAAACCTGGAACACACTCCTTCTGTGTTCCCCAGTCTGTTAGCATGACAATAGTGCAGTCACATCTCTCAGCACAAGAAACAAGCAGCCACTAACAAAACCATGGTTTCATGAGACCTTCAGTTCACTGACTCAGGTTTCAGAAACATCAAGCTCAGCCCCAAAGTGTCAGAATATCAACCCTAAAGCCCTAAACTCATCACATGCGGGCAATCAGGGGTTTTACTCTGCACATATTGGCCCAAGATGTCAGCATGTCAACCCTGGGTTTCTGGCTCTTTGAAAATCTAGACAATGATCTAGAAAATGAGAGTACACCAGTAATGACATGGATCCCTGTGCAACTACCTTTCATTAGCATTCATACCTTTAATTGTTACCCTATTGAAGTCGTTTTTCCCCAAATATCCTAACATGATGTGGCCTCCAGTGAAAACTAACACTGCTACAGGTATTTCTTGGAGGGAACATGATAACTTGGGGGAGGGGGGGATCTACCGAATGGAACAAGGATATTGGGTTGTTAGATCTGTATGCAAATCAAGTCAATATTACTTTTGGCTCATAATTTAGCTTCCACAAAACAACTCCCTTGGCATGTCTAAAGTGAACATTTGTTACAGAATATACATGCTTTGATAGTGTAAGTTGCAGGATCCATCTGGCTGTGCTGAAAGAATTAAAACAAATGAAAGAATTAGTCACAGATGTAAGAATTAGTGAGAGGAACCTGACGAAACTCATTAAAGGAATAGTACAGCATTTTTGTAAATGTAAATCTACTTTCTTGCCAAAAGTTATATAAGGAGATCTATAACATATTGCACAAATCTGTGGCGTAAATATGAAGCTACGGGCAGCAGACTGTTAACGTAACTGTGCCAAAACAAGGTTTCAGTCTAGAGCTAGTTTTTGCTTTGTCCATTCTGGGGTACTGTAGAAACATGGGGGACTCCATTGAAGAGGACCCACATCTGTGGGATTGTACACTGCACAGTGAATAGTTATGGATATTTAATTTCTTACATATTCTGTAAACAGAGCCACCTAAATCTTACATACTGGACGTTTAACTTTAACTTGGCAAATTATCTTCAGACAGAACCAGGCTGCTTTATGCTAAGCTAAGCTAACAGTTGGATGCAGAGACACTGGAGTGGTATTGATCTTCTAATAAAACTGGCTGCAAATAAATCTTTGCACGAGCATTATACATTAGTATGCACAACATTTTGCGGAGGAAGTCTTCATCTCTGCTGGTGACCTTTGCTCCTAATGATTACCAGATGATTTATGACAGAATTGGAAAAACACTTTAGAGTTTTTATTATGTCAGAATGCTGTAAATGAAATATAATAAAGAAGTAAATGTAAAAAGCAGTGGGGGCATGCGTATCGTAATAAGGAGCCATATCCTATAAACCTTTTTGTCCTAAAGTGTCTCCTTATTCACAAGTGCACACTTAAACCCCAACAACTCACTGCCTTTCCTCACAGTTGGGTTTTAAATTTAAAACTAAATGGGGGAAGGAGCCAATGGGCAGATGAGATGACAGAAACTGGAGACACTTAACTCCTTGGCATAGACATCACTTACAATCTGCCAGATATCTGTAATTAATTACCATGAGCAAGTGGCGCATGATTTTATCAGCCATGGAAAAAAAAAAACGGAATTAGGGTGGGTTTATCAGCTTCTATTAATGCATTGTCAGGAGTCTCTAATGGGCTGATGAATATATTATTCATCCTCATTTGGATGAATGGTTGTTGCATTCACTGGCTACTGGGCAGCAGAGATGAAAAAAAAAATGTGTTAAATCAAAACATTGAAACAGGACAAAAACAGTCAGAGGCTGGCAAACAAAAGCAGATCTGCTGTCTTTTGCTAAGTAAGTAATGATGGATGGATTCTTTGACTACTTATTTGCATTTTTTCAATGAAAAGCATGCATGTTATTGCCTTTATAATTATTTCTCACTCTTAAATCATTAGCAATGGTGACCTTAATGATGCTCCCCTTTTTTCCCTGAAATCCATTAGGTAATTAACATCAATTTTGATGCACTGTTTGGGAAAAGGTCCTAATTTATATCCAAATGTCTCTCTAATGTTCCTTTTATTTCTTGTGTTTGGTATCCTGAGAGTTTGTAAACAAATATATTCTTAGAATAAATCAGAGAGAAGGAGTATAATAAACCACCAGGAGATTCATCCTGGATATTTAATATTGCATGATAATTACCATTGTAAAAGAAAAACAGCAAATTAGAGAAAAATTGGGCTTTTGGGTCAACGATGCTAAAGCTAAAATCAACTCCCCTTCATTACATTAAATGCGTTATGTTCATAAGCTTCACTGGGTGCTCTAAAATGCATCCAAATGATATTTACTTGTACAGCACAATTAGTGATGTGACATATTTCATTTCATGCAAGGGCCAACTGAAAGTACCACACTAGACCAAAGTGAAGACAGCATATAGGAGGTGAGGGACACTGGATGTTTTCCTTTTCTGATATCAGAAATTGAAATTGCTTCAGGTCTGAACTTGATTTGTTTATCGGTTTCACTTTATTCTTCGGAGTGCGAAGAGCCTTCAGCCTCCTATCTGTTGTCAAAGAGTGATATGTTTACAAAGGACACATTCCTCCTCTGGATGGCTTGTATCTCCATTGAGAGTGTATGGAAACAGGAAATATAAATAGGCCTCTTGGTGTATCTTCATAGTAAATCCTTTAGCTCAAATCAAGATGGGTTGCATGTGGTGTGTTTGCATAGTTACTACCTTTGAGGTTTCACTTGATAATAGTCATCCATTTTCGTCTATAGCAGACTACTGGAGTGGAGAAGCTCCCTCATACTGACACATCTGCTGCAGTTATCATTCAGGCAGATGCATGAAAAACAGAATGATTTAGAGGGAAATGAGAAATATTCGGACGGATTCATTTTATTGTGTTTGCCGTCAACGGTCAGCGATCTGTGACAAAAGCCTGTAAATATATGAGCCATTCTGGTTTTATGAGTCAGATTTATTCTCTGACAGAGCAACTTTCATCAAAATGTCAGTGTCGAGAGACCCTGACAATGCCAAGTACTCCGCAGATTTATCGTTCTGAAAAGTTTTCCAGTGCTTTCTCTTGTAACTTGAGATCATGTCAACCTCAGATGTGTCTTCTTTGTCATTTCAAGACTGTATAAGAGCGCACTTTCGCAAATATGGTGTCATCTCTCCAAGTGCTGCATGTAAGTGGATTCACCACCACCAGTACAATGTCATCTTTTTCTATATGTACATAAGTGCCATCACAGCACTTACTGTGACTGAAGAAAATGGCCTCACCTTCCCTATAGTGAGTGTACAGTGAGTGCATGTCGGTGGTATTGGGTCACCTTGCAGGTGCAGCTAAGGTATTAAGAGATTAGGGGCAGCAGCTCACCCTGTGGAAGGTTCTGGTCAGTGGTGTGCCGCCGCATGCCCGGACCTTAATTGGCTCTGGTGGCAGTAAGTGCCCTGCCGCTACTGAGTCGAGTGCTGGTCAGGGGTCAGCCTAAAACAACCCCGTCCTGTCATCTTTCCTGTCAGCCTGAAGGTCAGTACTGTAGGCCAGCATGGCAAGACGAGCGGTTTTCAGCCGCTTACCATGGCGCGCAGACAGGTGTACCACAGCGACCTGTGGATGAGACAGGTGGAGAAGGAAAGACCTAAAGTGGAAGTGGAAAAGTTTTGGGCAGGGTTTGTTGTGGCTTGCTGGTTCAAAACTCCCTTCTACATCCATGGTGTTACACTCCAAAAAGTTTTTCAATTCATGTCTGAGGTGACCGATGTGTTTTTAGGTTAGTATTGCAGAGTTGTCACTGCCAGCTATATGGATCAGAGAGTTGAGAAGGAGAGTTGGCTATGAAATGAGCTGCAGAGCACTGATGGATGTGGACAGCAATGAGAACCAGGAGACTGAACAATTAAAACACCAGGAGAAAGATGTGACTTTAAATCCATGATAGAGCTTGTGCCTGGGGCTAGGACAGAAGAAGGAGAAGAGGAAAAAGAGGAAAACACTGGCAGATTTCAGATGATTCACAGTCCTGTGTGCAAGAGAGAAAGAGAAAGATGGAAAAGAGAGAGAGCTTTGGGGAGAAAGACGCCCTCCCAAAAGGGCTACTCTTTACAAAATGTTGCTGAATAAAATTGCGCATTTAATAAGTAAAAGTAATTAAATTTTCCTCCGAGACATCTTGTGTCATACATAGAACTGTTCTCCACTGCAGACAGAGATAGGCAGTGATGCTAGAGGGGATTTGCCTGAATAAAATATAGGTTTTATTCTGTTAAGACGAGGCCTTTTCAAGCTGCATTGATTAAAATGTTGCATTAAATGCTGCGCTGGCATTCCCCACATCTTTTACAGCAACTGATTTAGAACCAACATAGCTACTACAAAATAGCTTATTTTTTACCCTATGTCATACCTTTGCCTTTAACTTTCTTCACATCGCTGAATATGCAGTTGGTCTTTCCATTTCACTTTTGATTTGTTCCAAAGTTACGAGTATAAGTGCTTGTCAAATTTGCGTAGTTAATCCCTAAGAAATAAATTGTTTTCTTTTATGCAGAATTCAATTATAACCAGCATGGGACATCACATCAACAATTTTATTGGATTTGAATTACAAAAGATGCTGGAATAAATTACAAAAAGTGGTCAGGCAGAAAGGAGTATTTGGAGTGACAGCGCATTTCAAATTAATATGTTTGTGTTTGTATGAAATATTTTAATTTAGTAATGTTTTAGTGTGTTTTTAATCTAGATCAAAACATAAATGAAGCAAGCATCTCTAACAAAGGCAAAGAGCACAGTGGACAAACATTCTGGATACTGGAATCCAGTTCTCACTCCCAACTCGTTAAATACAGCAATACAGCTTCAAACTGTGCCTACCGAGTAGCATCATTTCTGGACGTGCCTATCTTGCATAATGTTCTGATGTGCTATCAAAGTCAGGTGATGTGGTATATAAAGAACAAGCTACCTGTAGTGGCACCCACATGTCAGTCAAAGCGGCCACACGCAGAACTTTAAGCGTTAAGCAACAGGTGAGTTATAGAAAATTCATCCTCGGTACAGTTGTCACAAACGGGGAAATTAGTTATAAAGACTAAAACTGTTTCTTGTACCAGGCTGTAAACATTTCTGCTGTGAAGTTGGGCATTTTAGCATGGGGGCTTCTGGAGATTGACATTCTGTAGCCAGCCCCAAGTGGCCGTTCAAAGAACTGCAGTTTTTGTCACCTCCGTACAGCCTTCTTTTCACAGCCACGGAGGTTGCTTGGTCTGTACCATGCCAAAAATGATCTACTCTGTAACGCCGCTGTTAAACCATTGATCACGTCACATCTCCCCAGTCAAACTTCATCTAAACATCTATATCATATCAGCAATTTAGGTTATCAACATAATTTTGAGTGTGCCATATTTATGAGGCTAAAGCTGTAAACATTTAGGTAAATATATTTCTTGTGAGACTCTTGGACTTCCATAAGAGCCAAAAAAAAACATCCCTGCATTACAGTAAAAAACAGAAGAGACAAATGCATATATCAGGGTTCCAGCATTTCACCTCTAGTCTCACATTACATATAGTGAGCAATAATCATTCATAAGTGTCTCCTTGTATACAGGAAATGTTAATATATGCCACTTACCACAGCGATATGTCAATTTTTACACCCACACCAGGCAAAGTGTTATTTTTTTTCTGGCTTGTACACTTATGAACATGCACACACACACACACACACACACACACACACATACTTGTAACTTATGCTGAGACCCCACACTGTTCCCTGGCTGCATCAGACATTCATATTGAGTCATAACGATTTGGAAACTTTTATACCTTTTTTGTTTCTGAAGATTTAGTGAACTTGCAGAGATATAAATGGTCCTAGTCTGAAAAAAAAAAAAAAACTTTACAAAATGTTTTATTTTCCTTTTATCATGACACCTCAGCCAATAGACCTTCACCTCATGATGCACATCTCAGCCACCCGAATTGTGGAATAATTCTCTCTCTCGCAGAGCTTATCAGAAGCATCACGTATATGAGAAGTTTCGAGGTTTTGATAATGCTGTCAAGAACATGCACGTCTATCATATCACTCTCAACGGTTTGGGTAATGAATTAAACATTAAGATGTTAAAACTGCCTGTTTTTCCTTCATTCATTACAATTGCAGTTGACACTGCGTAACTTTAACCCCAGCTGCACATAAACAAGTACACAGACATGCACAGACTGATACTTTACGGTAGAACTGCTGTCATAAATACCTTTTTAGCAATGGATAAGGTGAATATAAACAGTCAGTGTTTACTACTTTATCAGGAATATGGAAATGTGAGATTTGAATTGAAAAGCTTGGTTCATGTGTGCAGTTCTAAAATATCTTCAGCTGACTCTCTAGAGCTAAGTGTTACCGCTAAGAATGAAAATAAGTAAGACTTGTGCAAGAGTCATATAACCTGAATTAAATCCTTGAACCAGATCACCTGGTTCAGGCTGAGATGTGCATCGTATTCAAATGAAATACAAAAACATTCAAATGCTGGCTTAATTTTTTCGTGGATGTCCATGGATGATAAAGAGTTAAAATATTGGATACAATACAAATAATGCAAACCCTACTGCACTACCATCTGAATTATTAAAGAATGAGAAAACAATACTTGTTGTTTCCAAACATGAGTTTCCTGGCAGAAGGTCAGCCTAAGACCACAGTAAATGAAGTCTGCTCATTTCACCAGCAAGAAGCTTTCTGTTACACTTATTTTCTCCACCACTAATCAGTTGTGCTTCACTTTTTAAGTACCACATCTTGCCCTTCACTAACAGATTGTGTGGTATTATGCTCATTTATTCTCATGCAGAGTGAAGTTTAATTAATGTTTTTGAAACAACTACAAAATTGAGAACTGACCCTCCAACCCTCTAATCTACTCTCTAAGTGGTTTTTAAGACCCAAAATCAATTCCTCTAGGAGTTGTGATTGCACCTGATCTGCACATAGATCGTGCCCTGCAATATTCTGAAGCAGATAATCAAAGGCTCTATCTTCTATCCTCTGAGGATGGCAGTGTCAGTCAGTTATCGGTTGGTCGGTCTAGATGTAAACTGTAAACTAATGGATGGACTGCTATGAAATTCATTCATGACATTAATTTCTCCTCCAGAGGATGAACCCTAATGACTTTGAATACCTCCTGAAGTTTTTTGGCAGCAATGGGAGGCTGACGTTTGAGTAAAATCTCTCTAGATTAGGTGAGGTGAGGTGAGGTGTGTGTGAGATCGCGTGTGTGTGAATGCATGAACACATTGATGCATGCGTATATGTGGTTGCAGGTATTGTAACTTCATAAACTTCGATATCACAAAAAGCCAAGAAAAATGATTGCTGTGAAATTTAGAACAGACGCTCATGGTCCCCAGAGAAGGAATTGTAGTAACACTGATGCCGTGACTTTACATCTGGCACCATTATCAGTTGTTTTTTTTTAAGTTGTTAATATTTTGTTTTATGAGACAATAACTGCAAAATTAGTGATATTCCCATCAGCCTCAGCTGTATTTCGCGTTTAGCACTAAACACTGCTAAACATGTTATCATTGCCATCATGAGTATGTTAGCTGTCGTGTTGTTGCATCAACACATACAGATCATCACCAAACACTGATGTCCTCCATTACCTTTGAGAAGTTTTATTAACTTATATTTCCATAAATTCTGCACACATATCCACACACCAGGTATAACTGACAGCCCAGTCTTCTCTCTACTGTTAACAACACCTCTTCACAGGAAGAAGTGAGAAATGTAATTTGAAATTTCAAGTGCTTGAAAGAGACTGAGATATCACCTGGATCTGTAACCCCCACTGAAGTCGAATATATTAGCAAACAGATCAGTGTGTCCCTCCTGAGAATATTAAGTCAAAGTACATAACTTTTTCATTTAACAGTGTACAAATAAGAATATCTAATTATGTCAGCTTTATATTCTACACTGTACCACATGCAGATGAATTACTTTAAATCACTTGTGGAATACAGAGTCGAGAAAGGTGTAGCAACTGCAAGTCTATTTTTTGCAACATTACTAAGTGGAACTATCCTCCCTCTGGCAAAGATGAATAAAAACATTTTAAGGATAGACCCAGTCTGTACAGGATGGATTGGTTTTACCAATCTTACAGGAATTACCAATGAGCTTTCATCCAAGTTTCTCTGTCTGAATCGCATTACTGAAGTTTTTCAGATTCAAAATGCCAGAAAAGTTCCAAACTGTCGAAAAGTTATAAGCTAAATTTGCACCACTCAGTTTATTTTGTTTTGCTTTAAAGGGGAGGACATACTTCCACAATCAGCTTCTTCCTATGAACAACTTCCTGCCACAGTTAGAAAAGTTTATTAGCTTAGAGTTTAGATTATTTTACATGAAAGATTTTGGTATTTTGTGGGTTTTATTAATGCTTACTGGTTTTAGGAAGACAGGACATTTGACTGAAAAAGATTTGTCAGGTTTAAAGCTTCGAAGTTTCGTGGCTGTTCAGGCCACTGTCAGTCAAACATGCAAGCAGATTTCTTGAATTTTGGGTTTTAACTTTAAGTTATACAAGTGAGTTGCTTTAAAGGATCAATGTGTAGGATTTAGTGGCATCTAGTGGTGTAGTTGCCAATTGCAACCCCTGTTCTGAACACAAAGTGGAACTACAGTGGCTGTGAAAAGCACGAAAAACACAACACGTCCAGTCTGTGTTTGGCTTGTCCATTCTGGACTATTGTAGAAACATAGCGGTTCAACTCTGGAAGACAACCTGCGGTATCTGTAGCTATAAAAGACTCATTCTAAGAAAACAAAAGTTTTAGGTGATTGTACTCTAGACACAACTTCTTTTGTAAGACCCAACATCGTATAATACCTCTCTGAAAATGACAACTTGGCATGATATATGAGGAAAAGGTCAAAAGTACATTTTTATCGTTACTGTTGTATATGTCATATTAAAGCCATTGAAAACTTAGCTTCAAATCTCAAATCTACAATAACAGATTGGCCACTGGAGGCAGTGGAGACAAGCTGTAAACACAGCACTGACATTATCATAATTTAAGTTCATTAAGGCAAACCTGTTAGTAAACAGATGCTTATTCACACATGCAGCAGGATTATCATTCATTTAGAATTGTGTTTCTAGCCACCTGGCAAACGCAAGTCCTAATATCCACTCTCCTTTTAGCTCTGTTTTGGGTCTCTACCAACTCCTCAGGGAAATATCTGGCTCTTTAGCTGCTAAATTCTCCATTATGTTCAAAGCTAGTCACTATCTGCTGTTTGGTGCTGGGCAGGTGGGTTTATCATGGCTTTTTTACTGAGCACAGCTGCCTGGAAGAGATGCTATGAGAGCAGTGAAATTAAATGATGCTAAAAAGCTCCACAGAGCTGAGGGGAACTGCAGAGTCGGGTGATACATCACTGTGAACGACCCCTTACACAACGTGTAAGTGACATAGTCATTTGATGCCTTTGTTATTAGAAAAATATTGATTTTAGCTACTTTAGGTATTACTGTAAGACATTTAAGTGTATGTAAGGAAATTCAGAGATGAAACAAACTATCCATGTTGGAAAATAACTGCTGAAAACATGTGAGTGTGAACTATGTAGTACTGAAATGTGGACACCAGTTTTGAGGTC
Organism: Miichthys miiuy; assembly: GCA_036365135.1. Lineage (NCBI taxonomy): Eukaryota > Metazoa > Chordata > Actinopteri > Sciaenidae > Miichthys > Miichthys miiuy. The sequence continues at coordinate 10,592,851 of CM071606.1, read as the reverse complement.
GGGATTCTTTGGGGTCTTAAATCATGGCTCGATCATGCTGAAGTCATACCCTTCCTTAGCACTATGATGGTACAAAAACTTTCAGCGCATTAGCGTCTATGGTTCTCCCACTTTTTTCCCAGTTATTACACTTGATTTCAATCGAATGAAGGCATAGCAGTCTAGCAAAAGTTGTACCTATGTCCTGCAAATTCCTCTTCCCTGGATGCCAGAATTTGCAGTTTGGTTCTTGATTTAAATTCCTCCTCTGCAATGACCATTTCACACTGGCTAGTTTCACAAATTTTCAACAGAGACAGCTGGGATTCACAGACAATCATTTAGACTTACTGGTGAATGCAGCTGCACCGACCACCTCCCTCTTCATCCTGCCATTATAGCCACCAAATTTTAAGGAGGAGCAACCCCATAATTTGATTTTACATTATGTAGCCATCATTTTCTTGTAATGTTATAAGAAAAAAACAAATAAGCAACAAACACGGTGCAGGTGTGTTTTGATTAGATTTAAACAACAGTAACCAAACACCAACTGTCATCAGGATTCAGATTCAAGTGTTGTTACATCACGTTTTCCAACCAAGCCCCATGAAACCTGTGAAAGAGGCACAAACGAAAACAGAAATACAGAAATCTATTATGCGAGATAACAAAACTTTGGAATGACTCCATCGCTCGTACAAAGTAAGAAGCTGGTACAGTAGTGTTAAAGAAATCAGGTGATGTTTGCCTGATGTGTCACAGCTGTGCTTTACACAGAAGGAATCTTATTCACTGCAGTCATTTGCAAAACTAATTAAAGTCTACAGACAGTCCCATGAAGCTTACTGCTTTGTTTCTGAGTAGGAGAAAACAGACAATTCAAACGGATAAAAGGATATTACTTGAATGAATAGTTTTGGTTACACAACTGTTCAGTTAGCAGGCTAAATAATTGAGGAAAGAAGAAATCAGGGAGAAGTAAGAGGAATACGCTTTAGTCTTGGTGCTGTTGGTGTTTCCAGGCTGCATCTATCATCCAGATGAATCTGCTGTTTCTGCAGATTTAACTGCAGTCGAGCAGGTGCCGGTTTCACTTTTCAACCTCTAATGTAATTTTCTTAATTAGCTAATTCATGGTTTATGCATAACAAGCCAATCTATTCATATATATTAATGAGAGATCCAAGTTTGATTTTGTTATCGTTCCTCACTGTGTCATAATATGATATTAATGAATGAAAGCTATTAGTCCTGCATTTTAAATCATTGCTAGACAGAGTAAAATGAATGTTTTCCTAAAGAAAATACACTTTCATAACATCATGATCTGGAATTTCACATTCAGCCTTGCAGCAGCTGCCGGGGAAGAGTAAACCACCCTTCCACCCCCTTCCCGTTTTTGTATTTCATTTCAAGATTATGTTTGGGGTGCATAATTATGACACTCATTAAAAGCTCCTATGCTGAAACAGCGTCAAATGGGGGAAAATATCCTTGGCTGCAATCCAACTCATTAGAATCCCTGATGACGCTTTATGGGATCAGCTTTTTTTTATTAGCAGCCACTATTTACTATACAGCAGAATGGAAATATTACTGTAATAACTTATAATTATGTGCGAGTCCAACTGTTAATTTGAGTCGGTGAAGGAGAGGCAGATTGAGAAGTGTGGTTTGCCGTGCCAACAGTCACAGAGGTGAACGGGAATTGTGACAGCTCCAGCCTCGTCAACATGGTCATCTGTTATTTTGGCCCAAACATCAGAGTGCTGACTATGAATATAACAATACACTTGGCTCACAGTTTGGCTGGAAATGCAGTGGACCAGGGTTTCTCAACTATGGAGTCTGGGGGCCCCTCATGGGGTTACAGATGGGGTCACCAATATATTTTTTAAGACTAATAGTTTTTGTGTATATTTAAATGAAACAGCTCCACACATGCTTCAGAAAACAGATGTAAATATATAGAATACTTTTTCTGACATCACAACATGAAAACTCTTTAACTGCTGGAGTCATTAGAAATTTGGACCCTGAAAATGGTTTTGTGAGTCGGTCCAAAACTGATTCATTTATCCACAGAAAAGAAAATATAATCAGCAGTTTGCATGTGCAAAAGCTGTTTTCTGTCCACTAGACTGTGTATACATCAAATATATAAATATAATAGAATGTACTTGCAAACTGTTCACTGTCAACCATGTTTCATTTGTTTTCTCTTTCATTGTTGGTATTCGAAGCACTTGCTTATAGGAAAAGTTCAACATTTTTAGAAAATAAGATCATTTGCTTTATTGCATTATTTATATGGTGCACTCAAAAGAGTGTGGAACAATGGACACTCCTTGCCCTTCATGGTTGCCATTTTGGCTACATGGTACAAGGACAGGGACCAACCAGCATCCTGAAAATGGCGGCTGAGGAAGCTGCTGAAGCTGTCAGGTGACAAGATACAAAAGTAAGTTGTACATGTGTTTTATGTGTATATTTTGGCAGTCAAATGTTGGCACTAATGCTCCGCTTGGTTTCAATTCAGTGAAGATGGAGAAAAAGAGGTAAAGTTTAGTGATTGTCATTTCTGGAAAGCTGCACAAAGGTCGTACTCAAACTGAGACAACACCACCCTGCCGAAATTAATGCAGTACGCCAGGAAGTACATAGTGTACACATTGGACTACGTAGACATGTTTGAACTAAGACACAGCATTAAATTAGAAACTCAATACCACTCAAAATACAGCAGGTATTAGCATAGCTTAGCATAAAAACAGTAGGAGACAACTAACACCTCTAAAGCTCTGTAATTAACATGTTATCTTTTTTTTTTTAGATAAAAAACTGAATCCAAAAAAAGAAGAGAAGTGGATTTATAGGGCATGTGAATTAAGACAAGTCTGTTGAATTTTAATAGTCCAATACCACAAATTTGCCTGAAGGGGTTTTACTAACTGTACTGCATATGATGCCCTTTATCCTTGGTTGCTATTTTTAGATAAACTCTTTCAAAAACAGGGTAAAAATGGAAGATTCCTCTTCCAGGACTGACAGACATGCAACAAATGTGTGTGCAAATATACCAGCACAGTAAAATTGTAGTAAATGGACAATGAAGATGACAAAATTATAGATAGATTGCAAACAAATATAGAACACCGATTCAGAGGCTGTTGGGAAACTTCCAGCTGCTGCCAAACAAATAGTTAATTAGTCTTTACTAATTATTCTAGCTAAGTTAACCTTCCCCTGCTACCTTTTGCAGAATAAATTGGTTCTTTGTGCGTCTGAGGAGCCTTGTTTTGTGTCAGTGTGTGGTAAATGTTTGTATGAGGTGAGGACCAGCAATTATGTTTCCTCCACTGTTATGCAGTCAGACACAGAAGGTCTCCTCATTATTGTGACAAATAAATACACACGGCAAAAGTCCATAATGACAATTTAACATTTGGTTTTTGAGTGCTGCAAGTGTGTATCCCATAGTGCAGCTTTTGACATTCTCAAATTTGAAAATCACTTAATAAAAACACATTATGATGTCTTTCATCATTTTATCACAAACAATCATAACAAGCACATCGTTTTGACAAGGAAGTTCAGAAATATCAGGCTCTTTAAATATGGGGTCCTTGACAAACCACATCTCCTAAAACCCCTCTTCTCCAAAGAGATTAACAACCTCTCCACTCCTGAGTGACACATTACCAATTTCGATCATGCCTCCTTAAAGTAAGAGAAATTGAAGGTCGCTATCCACTAAAGTACCATTTAATCTCACCAGACAAAAGAGGAAGACTGTGCTTAGATGAAGTATTGTACCATCTTGATTATCCACCCAAAGCTTAGATGTTCTCTCCCCTTGTGCTACTGAATTAAATCCACAGCAGGTGAACTCTATCACACTCCTAATTAAGAGTGTGTGTCCATGTGTGATATTGTTTCTCATTTCATAACCCCAATCAGCTCAGCAAAAAAAGCAAGGAGACGAGGACTGAGGGTGGAAATGTTTCTTTGCTTGGCCCTAGCTGTTTGTTGAATTGTGTGATGTTAGATGTATTTGTTTGTGCTGCCATACACAGACTACACTTTAACTGTCCAACTGACAATGCAGGTATTTTCCCTGCAGTTGTAGATAGCACGTACATTTTGTTGAAATAACAGCATTAAATGTTTGTTCTGTTTCACTGTGTCCACTGTGAATACTTCAATGTTTCTTTTGTTGCTCACAGAACTGCTTAGAGGTCAAAGACCCATGACCCGGGGTCTTTCTGCAGCGTCAGGCTCCTGACCAGCAGGGGCAAGTGTCAGTAAAACCAAAATGCATTCATATTCTGCATAGATGAGTGCAGCAGAGGTGAGAATCTAGCTGTGTTATATGAGTTTGTAATCTTCTGCCTGCTGAAATATATTTGGTTTACTGAACATACTTTAAAAGGAACAGAGAACAAAGACTGAAAAACATTTGCTGTCATCAATCTGTGTGTTTATCTGTGATTAACAAAAACACATGTACTGTAAGGTAATGGCTAAGTAATGCCAACGTGATTTTTGCTTTGGCTGCAGATTAAAATTGTTTCACCATCCACTGTTTCTGGAACACGCACACAGAATTCATATCAGTGCACGCAGAGAAATGCACAAACGAAATCTATTGTCTCCCTGGTGATGTGATCTTGACGCGTTGGGTGTTTGACTGTGCTGGGACGGGGATTGGCAGCATCTCAAGATGGCTGTGAGGCTTCTCTCACTGCCATGCTTTATGGTTAAGAAGCCAGCAAATTGGGAAAGTGGCTTTATCTAATTAGAAAATACATTCCTTTAGCAGGCAGTCCCCCAGGCAGAATCATCATTATTTAAGCTGGCTGGCCTTGAGAGAAGCAGCAAGCGGCATTCAGATACATATCTAATGCTCACGAAATGAAATGACGATGTGCAGAGGATATGCTCATCGTACAATTATTGGATTTTTTTATTCTTCTTTTGCCTTCTTTCCCTCCAAATATAATGCTCTCATTCTCTATCACCCCTCTTAGTCTCCTTAGTCGCCCAAATCTCTATTGTATATTAAAAGGCTAAGTAATAATTATCTTAGTGCCTTTTCATTAGACAATTTTCATGCTGTGGTGAAAATGGTCTTGCAGATTGTCTCAGTGTGTTGTTCCTCCGCATTAATGCATTAGGATTGGTGCAGCGAGTGCAATCACCAGAGGAAATTGGTCTTAACCCCTTTAGGCTGTGCCGCTGTACATATACCAGAATAAGAGACATGATATCTTGAGCTGTAATTATGTGATATTTTCCAGTATCAAAATCTAATTCACAGCAACACAATTGAAGCGCATTTTAATGCAGGTCATGCATGCCAAAGGCAAAGAGACCTAATGGACAGATGCTGACTCAGATTGAGGGCTATGCAGCATTGTCTCATCTAAACAACAAAATACACACCATACGGAGCTTTGACTTAAAGTCTTTGCACAATGCACTTGGCTGCAACGTTTCTTGATTTTGTTCTGTAAAATGTGTGTGTGTGTGTGTGCGCATGTGTGTGCATGTGTGTCTTTGTAATGCCCACTTTGAAGTTTTTGTTTGTACAGTGAACAGACTTTCAGTATCTTAGCCTACTGTGAGCCCTCCTATCGCCCAGCGCTGTTAATGAGGCCTCTGGGAATGGACACGGAGGTGTGTGTCAACACATAAAATCCTTTAAAGTGTATGTGTGCATGAGAGAGAGAGAGAGAGAGAGAGAGAGAGAGAGAGAGATCATGGGCTGATTTTAGGTACTTTTGGATTAGCGTCCCTCCGAAACTGGAAAAAATTATCATCATCCATATCAGCGCTGGATTTCTTCAAGTTGTGCAAATATATGTGCCTGCATATATTCTCTCTCATCTTAACCCTAAACCCTACAACCCAATTCTATCTAAAACTAAAAGCCCTTAGCCATGAAACCAACCCAATGAGGCTGGAAAAACAAATCACTGTACTAAAACTAGTATAACTATAATCAGGTTACTTTCATCATATTTGATTACATCTAATCAATTAAAACCAAACTATTTTGATGGCTGATTATGTGGAGAAAGAGATATTCATAGGGAAGGATTTGGGCCAAGGTAGAGAAGAGTTTGCAATCTCCTTGTGTGTTTATGTTTGAAACAGCCTATGACACAAACCAAGTCAAAAGATCAAGATGCTGTAAATCAGTAAATGTCTCCTCTGTATCTACTTCAATCTTTTCATCCCCTTTCATACAATTTTAAGCCCGGTTGTCATTCCTTAGTTTAAATCCCTATTTCACAGCAGCAGCAGCAGCCCCTTTAGACTTAACCAGTCTCTGACACGTACACAGCAGGTCACTGATTTGAGACACTGTTGAGAAAGAGAGAGGTGGTGGTTCTGTTTATTTGTATACAGGAAAGTGAAAATTTGCTCATGAATATAAGGGGGAACAAAATGTGCAAGAAATAAGTGGGCAGGAGAAGAAGTGATGGCCTTTAACAGGAAAAAAAATACGCCTTCAACTTTTCAACACGCTGTGAATACACTGCAGTTGAGATTCTTTCATCACCAAAAACAAAGGTCATGAACAAGTTATTCTTTTCCAAATGTGTTTGAAATGTCAGACATGTGAATGTTGGCGTACACCTAAGGTTTTCAAAGTGGAGAGCTGAAGGAGAGGGCAAAGAGGGAGGGACGTGAAAGCAAAGATACTGCAGAATGTGAGAAGGGACAAAATGCAGTTGTCTCGACTTTGTGTGAGGAACTTGACAAAAGCCCTGGTGTGTATGAATGCATGCACGCATTCTTCAGATTTATTTGGTAAAATGATGTCATTTCACGGTCGGAAAACATTTCAGTTTGCTTTAGTCTTCGAAAGTGATTCCTCATCTCTGGATGCAATTAAAATGCTTGAAGTGAAAGTGCTCTAAATGTTTCTGTAAATCTGTAGCAACAACTTAAAAGTATGAGATAAGATGTGTCACTGAAAAGCAAAGAGGCAGGAAAAGGTAGGTGTATAAAACATATGATAAAAGGCAAAGTATCTAAAAATGGTATCAAGTAACCTCTTTATGCTGTGGGTGATGATGTAAAAGGATTTCCATGATAACAGGCTCAGGCAGCTTGTGTACAATGAGCTATATAATTTACTGAAAATGAACTTTTTGAAAGCCTGAGATGGTCCTGAGTCACTCTTCTTAAATCCAGATTTTCTGAAAAGAATTGATTAAAATCTTTTTTTGTCTGTCCATAATAGAATTAACATGCAAGGAAAATTAATTATGCATTGCCATGATTGAGTTTTTGCTTTTAATCACGACAATTTCAGGCTTGACGAAGCTTAGATTGGCCAATTTAAGAAGAGGTTAATGGGTTCTTATTATGGTTAGATTTCTCATTGCACAGTGACTGTGCCTGAACAACAAGGAGAGCTGGAGTGACCATCTATCTGATAGAAAGGCTACTGTAAAACTAATTTTCATTGTGAAGAACACTACATTATCTTCCTCAGAATATAGAAAGTGTTGCTTATCCCAGAGGATTCCCATAAGGTCTGGTTCAGATTACTGGGGTTGTGTTTACATGTGTAAAAATGAATATCAGACCTTTATGTTAGCTCTTTTAGAAGGTAGTAATTGTGCTATAAAACATGACATTTTGTAGCGCATAAAACAATCCAATTTCTAAAAGAACACAAGCACAGGTTACAACTTTAAGTCAGAAAAACAGTTAAAGGTTTGGTTCTTTTTATCAATAAATGCACATTTGTAATGTTTGAAATAAGAACACATGGAGATTTATACACAATTATTGCAGTCATAGCCTAACTTTGTTGATAAATTATGTTCTAGTACAAGGAAAGCCAAATGTTCAGAGATTAATCAACATTTCGCTGGCTGCTCTGTCTAATTTGGTGTCCAAGACTAGATTGATATCCATAAGGCTTGCCATTCGGGATTGTTGTTGGATTGTACATGTGTCTTTTATTAGAAAAAAAAAAAAGTTTCTGGAGTTAGAGATACAGTAGTAATGTATGCCATCCTGTTTCTTGTTTGCAGCAAATAGGTTTGGAGAGAAACTTAATGCAGCCCACGTTTTTATCAACATAATTGGAAGACGTTTTAATGAACACGCGTGTTTACAAAACATTTAGCGATAATATATTTCATTCTAGGTTAGGTAAATATTGTTCTTGCATGCTGAAAAGTGAAAAAAGCCTACAGCCAGGATATGTTTACTTTATTAACATTTAACCGAAACCACCAAAGTGCATTTGTTGCCAAAGTCAGACACAGGTCTGCTCTGGTATCAAAGTCTTGCTTTTTGTACACCGACCCTGACCTTCTCTCTACAATTTGTGTGTGGTACAGAAATGTAGCATCTTTTTCCTACTGGAAAAAACATTTCCGTTGAACATCCATGCTGCAATTACATTTAATTCTTTCTAGGAAACGGGTTGTTGTAAGATATAAATAGTCTCATAAGACGAACTATACCATCTGGTCTACAAATGCAGAAGGAACAGTACTTACATTTGCAATTAATGTTTGGTCTGCTGTTTTGTAGTTTGTTTGTTTTTTCATCATTTCCAGATATAGCCATAAGCTTCAGAAAGAGTTGAATCTGCAATGATGAAGGAACACTACCAGTCAGTGAGGATAATGAGCAAACATGCTCAGGATTTCCACATAGCACGCTGAATTTCCTCCTCCTGCACGCTCACAATTCTGGCATCTGGACACACTAAAATACAGTATGTCTTAAACCTGCTAATGGCTACTAGCAGCAATGCATCAGCCCTGCAGACCAAAGTGGTTTGAACTGAGCGACCAACAGACTTACATCCAAAACTTGTAATTCTGTGCTCTTGAGGCTAATTACTCAGTGTGATTAATTGCTTTGGGGAATGATAAAATATGTGTATCCCCACTGTAAACACTCCAGGTACCTGCAGTTAAAAGTTGTTGAAAGTCGCATTTCTTTGTCAGCTAATTCAACATCCTTTACAACCCTAAATAGCATTGGGATCAAATGGTGCATGTAATAATCACAAACTTTTTATTAAAGTTTATTTTACTCATAGTGTTGATTGTTTCTGCTCCCTCTACCGCCATATTCTCCTCCTGTTATTACTGTACTTGTGGCATCTGTTGGCCTGCGCATCATGTTTTGTAAGGTCCATATCACAGTTATATATATTTGTTCCCCATACTTACAGTCACATATCTCTTTGTCCTAATAAACGGTCATAAATCTTGTCTCTCTCTCTCTATAAATTGCTTACTTGTTAGGCATCTCATTGTGTCCACACATGCACAAACACATACAAACAGAGAGATGCTTGTTTGGTTTGTTTCATTATCACCATTATGAAGGTCAGCCTTTTCAAAACTTTTCGCTGTGTGCTCACACAGCCCACACAACAAAACATCCACCACTCTGGGGTGATATGGTCACTTGTGATAGAGATTACACCCAATTCGCCAGTTTATCAAATTTGTTTATTTAAGTAATAAATCCACAGACACACGACCAGCAAAATATCAAAAGGGCTTGAATTAACAGATCTACAAAATCATTGTGAAGGGACATGAAAACATCTGACATCCAACATCTGGACCGAGACAACACATCTAGTTTCAACAAGACAGTCCTGTTTGAAAATGAATCATGTGGAAATTTTAACTGCATCATTTTGAGTGGCAAAAAAGACAAGGACAAAGAGACAAATCTCTCCTCTCCTACTTCTGTAATAAACCTGTGATTAATATGCAGGTGGCTTAAGTCACATGGCATTCAGAGTGTATCTAGCTTCTGTATTGTGATGCATTTTTAATATTTTGGCCTTAAGATTTCATTGAGTCCTTTTAAAAGTAGCCGTGGTTTAGCACATATGAATCAACACAGAGCTGTGTGGTGAGATTTTATCCTTCTACCCTTTATTTAAACATGTAATATTATTAAGACACGAGGTCTCATTCTCAAGAGAGACGTGGTCAAGATGCAGAGCAGTGGAGGACTTTTGACCTCCACCCCCACAACTCCCCCACCGGCATTGTTAGATAAGGAGTAGGAGGACAGACAAATTAATAAATTGGAGCACAAACACACACTTTTAAAAATGTAAACAAAGCTTTCGCCTGCTGAGATACAAACACACACACCCCTGACCCATAATAACACTCGTGCAGCCACTAGCTAATGGTCAAGTGTGGTTTTATGTGAAATTAAATATTTTGAAATATTTCAGTGTTTCACAGGAAGAGGAACGAGAAGCATTTTGAAGCATATTTTTTGTAACATTTTTCATATTAAAATATAACTGAACATTTAAAGGTCCGGTGTGTACGATTTGGGGGGCTCTATTTACAGGATATGACAGAAATGGAATATAAGATTCATAACTTAAAATAAGAATATATATGTTTTTGTTACCTTGTGTGTGTTTTGCATTTTTCCTGCATTTTGTGGCCACCGCCCTTTCTTTTCCACACAATCCGCAAATACACCACTTACAGTAAATGTCACTAAATCCTACACCACTCGGACACAAGATTACAATTTGGAAAATGTGTTTTTTTATTTCTGTTGCCAGGATTCTTCACCATCTTTTGAAGGAACAAGAGTAGCTTGTTATCTTACACAACCAACCATATGTGAACGCCTGTAGTTTTGTTACTTTAATTGTTATAATTAGCTCATTGTTTTCCCTTTCTATCAAATTGATTTCCATTGCTTTTTCCATCAACTCTGTTTCCTGCTGCAGGAGGACATTGATCAAAAGCACTTTAAACATTTCACTAACAGGATCATCTTAATGCAAGGACAGCTCAGGTAAAGAGAACACAAGAGGGAAAGAATAGTTTCTGTTGTGTTTTCGAACTGCCAAAGAAAAAAAAGAGTTTCAATCACAAAGGTTGTTGTGCCGACTACAGAGAGCTCCATAGAAACTTGATAACAAGAGGTAGGATAGCAGCTGTAAGCTCCATTTCAAGGTTCATTATTGCTGTTCAGATATGAACACAGTAGCACTTTAAAACTTGTAGGTGCAGTCACGGTCTAATTGGCAGTAAAATATTTCGTTCTTATTTATTTATCTATTTATTCACTGGCTTAGACTTTTGGGGTCAGTGGAGCACAAAATTGCTGTGCAAATATATATTATTCACTACATGGCAGATTTATCGTCTCCATAGAAACTGGTCTCCATTTTCTGTCGTTAAAGCAATTACCAGACAATAAGGTCAAGAGCAAATGTTGGGTAGAAGTGAAAAAGAGTCATGTTTAAATAAAAAGACGGCAAGTTAAAATGAGGGAGAAAGAGAACAACACAATGGATTTTCACAAAGTGAATGCAGTTCATTTGTCTCGCAAATATCAACAAATCCAGAGAAATAGGAGCACACGAATACAGTACAGAGGCTGAGAGGCGATGCTTGCTTTAGACTGAGTGATCAGCTAAGCATTAAAGTAAAAGGCAGTTTGCATAACTTCATCTGAGATGACATTTCAGCTCCAGCTGTCTTTCTATTAACTTAGTCCAGTGTGGATGTAGAGGTGTGCTCATTTTATTTTTTGTGATTGTAAACACATCACAAATGCTTCCCAGATGAGATAACTGCAATTTACTGGTGCTATTTACCTGCTAACATATTCTTTATCACATAAAAAGTACAAGTATCCTGTTTTTAAATGCCACTTCCACTCATTTTTAACCATGCCAGCTGTGTGGATCAAATATTTCTGTCAGTCTGTCAGTTGAACATTGGATGGATTGCCATGAAAATTTCAAAAGACAGGATTTGTCTGATCACAAGTCACAGCAACCATGGTGCCCAAATTCTCCAGCGGTGGCAGACCACCAGGTGGAGAGAGGGACCTTTGAGATCCTGGAAAAGTGCAACAAAGTCAACCTCTGTCTATGATTCAACCGTGGCAAAGTTTCCAAAACTTTCCAGCTAAACCAGAACATGAAGAACTTCAGCCAGAGTTTCAACTGAATCATGCTGACTTTGAAGAATAGCAGTGTCATCATCCTGGAGAAGATGCATCATCCACCCAAAGGATGAATCTTACTTGCTTGACGTGATCTAGTGACCATTCGTCTATCGCCACCCTTAGGTTCACATTTGTGGTTTTGAGTGAAATGTCTCAATAACTATTTAATAATTGTCTTGAACTTTGGTGCAAACGTTCATGTTCCCTTCAGGAGGAATTGTAATAACTCTGGTGATCACCTGAATTTACCTTTACCACTATCATCAAGTCAAACATTTTATTTGCTCAATAAAGCATGCTAGACTATGTCATTACCACAGCAAGCCATGCGAATAGGTTGGCGCCTCGACCGACAAATCCAATCTGATGATTTGCAAATAGCAGAGAATCTATCTTTAAGATTTGAGAGTCTGATTTGCCTGCAGTCCTTAAGCCGGGCTCAGACAACAGGAGTTTGAGGCCGATTTACCTCAGATTCACCCTTCTTGACAAAATCTGATCTGGGAGCAGTAAGGTGTGTACAGATCCCATCTCCTGACCTGCTTGTAGACTCATCACACATCAATAATATCACACATTTTTCATAATTAGGATTTACATCAGTTCCCGCTCAGTTGGTCTATGAATGGCAATGAGAGAAACAAATCTACAAGGAGATGGCACAGCTGATGTGTTGTCAAGCAACTGCCCTTGAGGCTAACATTAGCTAGCATACTATTGTTGACATATTAATAAAACAGTTAAAAAAAAGCTCACCTCCAGTGTTGACCACGTCACCCTAAACATTTTCTCATCCAGACTTGAAGCAAGTTGTTGCACCATCTCAGTCTCCCTTTTGTTACATCTGCTACCCCACGACACTGCCTCACGTGAGGTAGTGCCATTGACAGTATATGTAATGGACAGAGCTTTCTGGGTTTGTGAAGTGAAGCCAATGCGTTGTTGTCTTAAACCTGAATCCTGTCTAATTGGCAGCTCCATTAGCTGCAATGAAAAAGTCTGATTGCACTGAGCCCTTGATTTATTACATCAGTAAACAGTTGCCTCATGAGTTTATAGTCTCAGTCTCAAGGTTCAAGCTTTCTTCCAGACAGCACTATGTTCATTTTGTAAATCATGGTCCCATTTAGAGTAAAAAGACAATAAAACAGGATATGCTTTAGGCTGTGGGTACTTTTTGATTGACAAGTCATTCTTAGTGAGTCCATCCAGTGCAACACACCAGGCTCACAAAACTCGGAACACGAACTGTCAATCTAGGCAGTGCTGATCAAATATGAATCAAGATTATGTTACTACATTGCCTTTTTCTCGCATTCAATGTTTTCAGAAACATGTTTTAATGTACTGCTTAGCTGTACTACAAGAACATTTGTAACCAGGCACATCGCCAGCTTTTCCTACGTGGAAACAGAGGTTCACAAAATTCAGATCAAACTGTCAAACATGAATCAATATTCTGTTACTGCGTTAACTTTTTATTGTTTTAAGAAACATATTTTACAACTGTAGCTGTAAGACGAACACGTTTATAACTAGGCAGGCGGACATTTTTTCATGCTTGAAAACCAAGTACAGCTCAACTCGCACTTCACCTACCAGCTCCACACTTTGGTCCAAATAGGGTCAATTGTGGCACTTCTAAAAACAAGATGGCAGCGTCCATTAAGTCAAAACGGTTGTCCACAACCAGCAGGTGATGTCACTGTAGGTTTCCACTTGGGTGGTGCATTGCTACCTATGGTGCAATAATCTTAATATTGTAGTATGATGTGCCATTGTTTTCTTGTTATATACATGATGCAACATTATACATCTATAAGCTAGCTACAGACTGACACACTGTCTGTCTGTGTTTGTGTTGTATCAGGAAGTGTGTCTGACTGACCAGAACTTACCAGTAACTTCTTCATATCTCTCTCCTTTTTCTTCTCATCTCTGCATGTATATGACGGAGATAAAACCAGAATACTTGGCTCAAGTTGAAACATTTTCAACTCACATGGACTTCACCTCTGTTTGCACAGCCCTGGGCAAATTAGCATCTACTCACGCCCACTCTCTTTAAAAACTATCTTTCTATTGACTTATGAGTATACAATTGTGCCACCTTTAGGATTTGCCTCACATTCTGTCTGAGCATAGTTTTAGTGTTTGTTATTTCACATTTACATGGGTAGAAGTTATTGGATTATTGGATTAAATGTGACATCATTTACATTACCTTTTTTTTAAATGTTTTTGAGGGCATTTTTGATTTTTGTGTATCAGAGATGTGTAAGGAAAGCAAGAGAAAAGAAGCAAAGATCAACGCTGCATTTATACAACATGCACCTACGACCATTAAGCTGTGTGGACGGTCTCATCTATCTGCTAAATATTATGAACTATCATATCAAGTAATATTCTTTCTGATTCTCAGAAGAATCACTTGATCTGTATCACAGAAACATTCTCCATTATACTTCAAAAGGAAAATTGTATATTTTATGATTTTAAAGGTAAATGAACTAAAACTGTAAGACCTTGTCAGCAACTCCTCTGTTTATATATTAGTCGATGCTTTATGTGTGAAATTTAACATTTACTGCATTTTAAGGAAAAATAATGAGAAATGCTATCAAATGCTACCTTTGATCTCTCAGAAGCGGCTTGCAAGTAGATAAAAAATATTAATAATAATCCTGTGACTTCTAGAAATGTAGCAGATTTAAAAAAAAAAAAAAACCCATAGATACACTTTCAGATACACTGACACTTAAAATTTTAAAATACACATTGCAAAAAATGATCCTTTGAAGTCAGTGAAGAAGTGTGCTCTTATGTATTTTCAGTTCTGCTTTTGAAGAGAAAGCTGTTATGAATTAGAAGAGTTTGTGAATCATTATTCAATATTTATCGAAGCCTCATTTGAAGCATTTTGTGTGAAAAAGTATTAGTAACAGTTATAGTGCACTCAGCAGGCAGGGTCATAATTACAGACCATGGAAATAAAAATACATGTTGTCCACTAACATGTTCAAAAATTCATTTAATGCAGCCAATGTTAATTTCTAATATTCATAAAAAATGTTTTTGCTTAGAAACCAAATATTGAAGGACTAATGGACAAACGGAACAGGATTGAACTTGTTTCCCATTCATTCATGTAAAGGTCAGACTCATTTTGAAAAAGATTTAATTGAATTACTTCAATAAAACAGCCTGCTTTCAGTTATTTTGGGGCATACTATGTTGAAATCTACACAGTTTGAAGTTTGACAGTTATTCCAATTCCCAGCCTGTTTATAAGTATGAAAATTACTGTTGTGTAGCTGTCTGAAATGATAAACTGTGTGATGATAAACTGTCATAACAGTTTATAGATGTACTATAGTTTTAATATACATAATGAATATTTATTATCTGGTTGTTGTTGTTGTTATCAGAACTGCCAAATCCCAGGATGTTATATAATCCTCTCCCTGTAAATCTGCCCCTCCAAACCATGATTAGAGCTGAACCAAGACTTTAATCGTAACCCAACATATGTGAGATAAAATAAGGACTGCATTTATTGTAGATCTTATTTTTATAAAGCCTGAAGATGTATCTAAATGGACACACTTATTTAGAGGATTTCATTGTCCATGTAATCAAAATCTGACATCTTAACAATGCAGTGTTCATTTTGACAACACCAGATTTGACTGGACTTTACTGTTGGATTCTTCTGAATGTTTTCTTGCATACGAAGCCAATTCTGTTCTGGCCAGTCTTACAAATAGAGCTGTGCAGTGCTCTTTATTTCATTCAGTTTCACTCTACACACTGTTATGACCCGGGGTCATATTTGTTTTTATGTGACAGATCTCTCTCTCTCCTCTCCTTAGAGTGTGTATGTGTGCATGCGTATGAAAGTGTGTGCAAGGCAGTGCCTTTTGATTGGTCTATTCAAAGCGATTGTTGCCTCTACATTGGCCCAATGGATGATATCAGGCTCTTTAAAACCCCCCAGCTGACTGAAACCTGCTCCTTCACCTCTACCACAATACGGCAACAATAAGGAAGCAGCTGGTGCTGTGAGTAAGTATAGTAGGAGTATCCTGACCTGAAAAGATTGTGCAGATTTGTGTTTTGAATTAAGTAACTCTATCAAGACGTGTCTGAGCTCAGAACTCTGCTAAATTGTTTGCTGTAAACAGTGCGATGTAAATATAGAAAAAAAAATTAGAGATTAGAGACATGTCATCATGTCAAGTTTGTTTATGTCAGGGTTTCACTATCAAAGTTTTGTTTGTTGTTTTGGACTCATCTCTGAAGTTTTAATAAGATATTTTTGAACTTTTTTTTTATTATTCAAACTGTGCAGCTGGACTTTCTTGTGAGTGGGAAGTGTTATGTCTACGTTTCTCCTAGACAGGGGAGATAACAACAGGTACACATTGCCAGTCTCAAAAATAGTTACTCCTGTACATGCAACCCTTACCAGACAAGAACCTCAGTATTGGATCAGATTCTGCAAAGCCCTCGGTTTTATATAATGACAAGGTGTTTTGACATCCAGTTCTCACTTTCTGTAATATTTGCACATGGCAAAGCAATAAGCCCCAAGCGTTTTGGTTGGGGGTTGGTTGTGGTTATTGATATTTATAAAACAGTTACTACATACCTGGTAAGGTTTCATGAAATAAACACACACGTTAGTAATAATTTATTGATAACAATCATTTTTACGCCAAGCAATGCTCTTCAGCGACATTTAGCAGAACGGTTGCCAAGCAACATACAGACACAGCATCACACTCCATTTTGGTGATTTATTTATGCTTTGGTGATATGGTGTTTCAAAATCAATAGCCAGATCTGTCTGGGTACAACAAGTCTGAAAAAACAGCAAGCAGACAACATAGTTCAACAATCCCAGCTTTGTTTCT
Organism: Miichthys miiuy; assembly: GCA_036365135.1. NCBI lineage: Eukaryota > Metazoa > Chordata > Actinopteri > Sciaenidae > Miichthys > Miichthys miiuy. The sequence goes on along the minus strand of CM071606.1, from coordinate 10,575,956 downwards.
TGACTTTTTCAGCTCTTCAGTTTCTCTCTCAGAAACTTCAGCGTGTCTTATTTCTTTTTTTATCTCTCTCTTTCTGCCTGTCTATCTCTTTCTGCCACTCATCCACGCTTAGCCCTCCCAGCAAAATAATCAAAATTCGCAAACAAAATCTGACATTTTGAAACAATTTGTTTGGCGCTGTACTCAGCCGTACATAATCAAGGACCAGAACATCTGGTTTGTATGTTTGATTAAACATTAAACGGGAACTTCACGGATCTTACACATCACAGTCTGTTCATGGGCCTTAGGGAGCTCTACTGCACATTTGGTGACTACAGTAAGTTTTAAAATTGCGTTTTTGGGGCTCTTTTTGTGGTTCATGTGATACGCCATTTAGGGCTAAGAACTACTAGTTGGCAAATGAAAGAAATCTGGAAGAAATAAGTGAGCTAACCAAACCTCTGTAGCCCGCTTTCTTATCTCTGCTCTGATGATGGAGGGCAGGACAAAACAGAACAGAGGTTTAACCAGCTGTTTAACCAGCAGCTAACCAGCTGTGACTGCCGCACAGCTCAACACATGTTGCCTGTCATCGACAGTATTCATTGTTTACAGAACAAAAGAGGAACCAGAGAAGATTTAGCCAGAGTCACTTGGTAGCTGAATGGTTATGGCACAGCACAATTAAGTCCCACCCACACCAGAGGGGAAAACAATGCACTCTCACAATCCCTCTCCATTGACTTTGTGACTTTGTGCGCCTCCTTGTCATTATGGTCTAGTAGTAAACAACAGATGGCTAAAAGGTGCTGTGTGGTAAGATGCACTACAAACAGGGTAAAGAACTCAGAGCTGAAGTTTTATACGCTGCTGAACTAAAAATCTGTAATAAAAAAATCTGTACAAATCTGACAAAAGTGTATATCCAGTCAGACGTGAGGGAGCATCAGGAAGAATGATCAAATGATGATCTACTTCTGGATTCAGTCAAATAATTGTCTTTCACTTATGGTCGTTCATTGGGTTCAGCTCTCCAAGAAAAGCACGGCACACAATTTTAAAAAATCATCTGGTGAAACACGTTCATCTCCATACAGATAAGAGTGCAAACACACTTTACTACTCTGAACAAAACCTAACTGTAACTTACTTTAAATGCCGCAGAAACATTGTTTGGATATTGTCGATATGTTAGCTAAGTTATTACAGACACATTAACTAATCCACAAAATATCTGATGGGGAGAAATAATCATGATTTCCCCAGGTACATGGGCGGAGACGGGAACAATTGATCTCAGACTATCAAATTAAAACCACTCTGTATCATATACTATTACCGCTTAAAGTAGAGAATCGATAAAATAAACTCTTGTAGCATTTTAACTTTTTTTTTTTTTTAAAAACGTGACAGATTTCAAATATTTGTTATTTGTGTCCAATATTTTAGTCACTTTTTCAGCATCAATATGGACCATGAATTTACTTTCCCTTGTTTTTACACTGCTAACAGACTATGAGCTTATTACACTTTTAACACACTACAATAATCCATTGACTTGCTGAGCCAACTACTGTTTCAGCCCATTGTTTTCTCCTCGGGTGGGTGTCATTTTTAGAATATGATGCGAAGCGCTCTCTCTATGACCACAACCATTGCTGGCTGGAGGTTTTGCTGCATACCTCTCTATCTCTTCCCCATTTTCTTTCTGCATCCTCACTGTCACCATCCAAATCCAAATTTCCCATCGTGCCTCTTTTAGAATGATAGTAATTTTGGGTTGCAGTTTTTGTTGGATGATTCGCTGTCTACTTCATGTTTTGTAAATCCTCTACAACCTTAAGCCTTGTCGTTGTCTGTTTGTTTTCTGAGAGGAAATATAGATGAATGAAACTACAAGAACACAGGAACAAGAGACAGACAGACAAAGCAAAAACCAAACAGATCACGAAATAAAATAGTGACTGACGATAAAAAAATAGTCAGGGAAATGTATCTGCTCACAAGCCATTCATTTCCCAATCTCCCATCCTTCACATCTGCTAAATCTCCCTCCATTACAGACCAGATGTACCCCAGTGTGTGCAGCTCCTGTGTCATTTCCATCCAACACTTTTGCTCTTACCTCTGGTGTCACTGGAAAATGACAAAACTGGAACCACAGCAGAACTTTCTGTTCCACACACCACAAGCAGAAAATTGCCCTCTTTTCACTTTCGGGCTCTATTTCATCCAGCCGTGGCAAGGCTGTAGTATATGCATGTTCATTCAATGAGATCCATGCCAGACCTTGTCAATTCTTTTCTGCACCTCATATCCATTTGGGCAATTTATTCAGAATGTATAAGAGACGTGGGAATAATGAGGTCAATAGTTTGCTTTTTTTTTTTACAGAAATCATCTTGCCCTTGTCTGAATGACATTTTCTTTGAATCAAAATGATCTGTGGCAGAGAAGGATTAGACATCTTCCCCTGACTTTCCTTAAAATGTCTCTAATCCCACTTAATTCTGCACTGGCGCCTGCACTGAGGCTGCTATCCCTGTGTTGTTTACTTAGGTCTAGTTTATTCAGATATAGCACCTGCCATCCCATCACACCCACACAAATAAACCCAGAAACCACCTTCAGAAATACTTTCTCCTGCTATCTCTTTCATGCAAGCGCTACTATTTATGGGCTTTGTCTTTTTGGCTGGATGTGTGTTTATTTGTGCACGTTACTTTATGCCAATGTGCGTGCGTGTAGTGTCTATATATAAGCTATCTCACGAGAATGCAAATTAGAGAGTATTATAACTTGGAGTGTTAGCTTACTTACAAATTTGAAATGTATCCCAGCCTTTAAATAAATGAAGAGTAAGGCCAAGGACAAGTCACCTACAATCACCTTAAACCCAGTTTAAAAGTAACATTATGGGTACAAAACTTGCACTACGCCAATGTTACCTGATTTCCTTTTATGCACCTCTCTTTGCTATTTCAGCCTCAGACTTTGATCAGTTTACAGCTTGACAAACTCGGCCACACAGGGTCTTCTAGATTCGCAACTTTCTATTGAAATGATTCAATCGTATCCTGTGAGCAGCAGGAATTTAACCCAAACACAGACTGTTTTTTGAATAAGTCTAGAAATAAAATCCCTGCAAACATTTGTACTTTTTATTTTTCATTCATAACCTTTTATTTAACCAGATAAAAACCCATTGAGATCAAGACCTCTTTCACAAGGGTGACCTGGCCAAGAAACACAGCAGCACACGTCATAACAATCAAGACAGACAAACGGCAACAAAAAACAAGCAGCAAAGAACCAAACCACAAAAATATTAAAATACTAAAGTGCAAGTAAATATGGCCTGATCTAATAGACTTGGACATTGGGAAAGAAAATGTGTGCTTGGCATGACATGGTTGTGTTTTTAGACCATACATTTATGTGCTAGCAACCCTCTCTCTGAGAAATTACATTAATCAGTCAATCAGACTTTATTTGTATAGTACTTTTCATACAAAACATGTAACACAGTGTTTCACACAGAAACATCCCAACAGCCTAGTGTTCTGGACCTGGGAGAAGGAGACATACACAGACGCTAAGCGGACGCACAGGAAAGGCCGGCCAGCCAAGAGCGCATGCCAAGCTTTTATTGTCTTTATTAGCTGTAGTAAAATCTGATATATATATTTATACTAACATAACACAATAAGGGAATGTTTTGAATCTGCCAAATTAGAAATAAAATGGTTACACAGAACGTACCGTAACATATTTTACTACAATATCCAGTTTAGTCTGTAGTCTGGCATTTTTCCAAAGTGACTATTTCAAAAGATTAGATAAAGTACATTGACAAATTACACATCTTGATTTCCAGTTCATCACATCTTTAGCTCTTCTGCTCATTGACACTTTTACCCTTAAAGCTCTTCTTGGGACCATCCAGTCCTTGAATATACATCTAATGTCCCCAAAAACAATCTTCAGTTAAAAACACCTAAACGTCATCAGTCCTCACACTCTTTCTGCAGCCTTCATCTTAAGACGTCAACCCTTTTGCACTATAAGCTTTGTCCAACAGGATCGAAATACTTTCGGCCAAGCTGTAAAACACTTTAAACCTTTTTTGAGCAGTTTGTCCTGACATATCCACCAAAAAATCTTTACACTGTGTCATGAGCGCCCTCCTAATGGAACATGATGGAACCATTACATTGTTTTCTTCATTGATCAATCTAGCTGTCAGACATTACTGTCACCTGACTTGTGATGGCCACATAATTCAACTCTGTACAGCCTTTTTCTGCCATCTAAAGTGTATTTTCAAAGTTCTGTCCCATTCTGACAGAGTCCGAGAGGCAGGCTCAGGCCTTTTTATCGCCTTCAGGTGTAAATGTTGTTAGGAGAAGTTTTCCACAAGCGACAGGACATCCAGTCCAGTGCTGACGAGGAAATCTAAACAGAACGTTTTCTTCCAGCATCACCGTGCTGTGCTGTTTCTGTCCTCCAGGACAGAATTCAAACATGTTGCCCCGACTTTCAAGTGTACACACAGAAAAACCTACGTCCCCTCAAGACACCTCAAACCCCATAAACTCCCCATGCACATCCTCAGGTCAAACAACGTCCTGCTGCTCTGAGACCCCGAGAATATAGATCTGCATCACTGGGGATCCTACCTCCTGTGCAGCTGCACTCCAGCTGTGGAACAAACTACTTGACCACCTGAGGGTATCACAGATGGTCAGCTCTATTAATCCTAAAAATCTATATTTACAGAATGCCATTTGCTGTGACTATGTACATAGAGGGGGGATTTTCTGGGGGATTTTGTCTAAATATAATCTTTCCTGCATTTTAAAATTAAGAATATTATGTTTTTAAAATTATTATTGGTAGTACTTGATAGACATCTCTATCAAGGGACAAGATGTTGATACTGAACTTTCACATTAAGTGACTGATGCATTTTATTTGTAGCCAGTCTGAAAAATATTTAAAAAACAATGATACAGATGTTTCTGTACAGATGTTCATGGTGCCCAGAAGATGAACCTAGCTTGAGGTTGACATTTGTGGTTAAGTGAAATTACTATTGGATGGACTGCCCTCAGATTTAGTCTAGACATTGATGTTTCCCTCCAGATTCATTTGGATTTGAACTTGTCCAACACTTTTTGTTCATGACCAGATGCCTGAAAAAAACTCCCAATTCCCAATAACCTTAACTGTACAAATTAGCAAATATTAGCCTGATAACATGCTAAATAGGGATGGTTAGGGTTAGAACAGCAAACATTATGCGTGCCAATCATTAGCATTGTCATTGGGAGCATGTTAGCATGTCAACAATAAAATTAAGCTCAAAGCACAGCTTTGAAAAAGTCAAAAGTGGCTTAAAGCACAAGTTTTTGTGTTTACTTATCAACATTTGACTGAAACAACAGTCATTTCCTAACTTTAAGGTCCCACATGTGGGAGGTCCTCAGCTTTGTATGCTTACAAGCGAAGTGCCATACATCGCTGCACTAGGAAAAACATTCACAGTGAATATAATTCGAGCAGTTTCCCCTCAGAACATAAATGATAAAACTAATTAAGAGCATATAGATGTGATTTCAAGGAGGGCTACATGAGGATAAAATGTCACAATATGCAATACACTTGTATGCAGCTATTTTTAACCGAGGTATTGCCACCCTCTGATGATGTAGATCTTGCTGTTGGTGAGCTCACCTGGAGCTACTGCGTCTTATCTGCCTCTGCTCCGATTTAAACCCACAAAAGTAAGAGTGCTGCTCAGAAGTGCCTCAGCAAAGCATGCAGTTTTGAGTTACGGCTAGATCGGTAATGGAAACTCAGCCTTCGGGTTGTACTGGACGCATGAGTTTTCTCATCAAACCAGAGAGCATGGTAATATAGTTGGTACAGGCAAACCCGGAAGGGTTGTGGTGATTGTTGAGAATCAGGGGGATGATCGCTGAGGTCAGTTAAGGTTTGAGATGATGATGTAAGAAGCGAGAGAAAAGACTATGTTGTAGGATCAAGCCTGGTGTTGCAGAGTCCTCTGTGCAACGTGGAAACTAAGAGAGGGCAGGAGGATTTCTTACAGCTCTGTGTTGAATGTTGTGTTTTTGTGTGAATTAGATGGCCTGAAGATTTTCAAATTTCCTGTCGAAAGAATGGTTTCGTCAGGATGACACGTTCTGTAAATGCCTGACCATCTTGCTAAATTAAATTCTTCCAAAGAAAAAATGTGCCAAACAACAGAGTAGCATAGTTCCTATCAAAGAAAGAATAATGCACCATAACAAAAATGTGATAGCACTCACCTCCGTGTATGTCAAAGAAGCACGATCATTTCTCACTTAATGTAAAAAAAAAAATCTTGAATGTTGTGTAAAAAAGAACTTTAAAAGTCTGTATTATCGCAGGCCATTTCCTCCTTTAAACAAAAATATTCAGCCTAATGTGGCTAAGAGACTGGCTGAGTGATCTGAAAAAGGGATTTCAGAGGGAAAAAAAAAAACGACTGCAGCTTCACCAAGTGTATCAGCCAGCCGAGCGTTGATAGCGTTATCAGAACACTCCACAGAGAGCTCACAGCCAAACTTTTCACATCAGTGTGCTGCTTCTGTTGTTTTTGTGTTCAGCAGAAAGACAGAAAGTGTGTGTCTCTGTGTGTGTGTGTGTGAGAGAGAGAGAGGGAGGGAGAGACAGACAGGCAGAGATGGATACTCTAATGAGTTTCCATAAAGCACTCTCAGTGTGCTATCGTTGTCGTGATTTTATGAATTCATCATAAAAGAGTGAGTAAATGTCACTGCCAAAGGTAATAGAACGGGATGCTGCGTTCAAAATGAAAGCCAGAAGAGTAAGAGAATGAAGAGGGGAGGGGTGGAGGAAAAGGAAATTGTAAGGGCTCCTGTGATGATTCGGCTGATAAAAAAAAGCCATGGCTGGTGTTGTTCATGTGTGCTGTCTTTACCCGGGGACTCTGAGAGATAGAAGGGGTTCACTGGGAGAGAGCTGGCCATGTCTCTAAATAAAACACGACATTGATTTATGAGTGTGAGCCCGCCACGAGTGCAGCAGGCCTCTACAATCACACACACACACACACACACACAGTGCAGTTAAACCACTCCTGCACTGTACATCTCAGCAATTCCACTTTACTTCTACAGACAGAACACAGCTTTAGGCGCTGCTTCTCTCCTTTTTTTTTTAAAACTTTTTTTAGGTATTATTCATTCCACATCTACCTTCCTCTTAAACTCGACAATGCTCTTCTTCGGGCCTGTATCGTCACAATGAAACCAAACTTCAAAGCTGAGATTATTTAATTACTGAAAACCAATCAGAGTTTGGACATGAAAATGACCGGTATGTTTGTGTGAAATGATTGATACTGTGGAGTTTCTGTCCCACCACTGTGAGCTTTAAACACACAAGTGGTGAGTAAGGCCTGAGCCAGGCCAGCAGCAAATAAACAGTGTGAAAGTAATAAATTCTCCCTGGAAGTGGCTGTTTATAAAGTCACAGTTATGAGTTGTTGATGCTGTATTAATACCACTGCTGTTATCTTGCTGTACGGCTGGGTGTTATGCCTTTCTATTATTTATGTAGCTTTAATGGAAAGCAAGGGTGACTATTCTTACTAGATTTACAAGATCATTTCTGTCTAAGTCACAGCAATAATGCACTTTACTTCTTATATTTAACCGACGCTATGCAGGAGACTCTTGCTTGCCTGCTGCATATAGTATCAACCCCAAAAGTGCAAATGCGTAGGCTAGAGCATACCACGATGAACTGTCATCTTGAAATTGAAACTGACAGTTTTCAGGAATAGACCGATATGCAGAAACAAGATGACAGGTGATATGATACAAGTGTGTTCAAGAAATAGTTTTTTAATGGATATTCACTTAAAGGAGTTGAGAAACTGTAGATCAGCAGGGACAGAGAGGGGGAGGGAGTGAAAAGTCGGACGTGCTGGTGGGCTGCAGGGGAAGACTGAGGGAACCAGAAATACACTGGTGATTGTACAGTACAGTGCTGCAGGTGAAAGACCGATGTGATACAGTCGGGGAGTAGAAGCAAGAAAATCTGAGACACTGTATTTTACAGGATTAACAGGAAGGTTATCGAAAAACACCGCAGGTGATCCAGAAAGATTTTGAGAGAAAGGAAACTTGATGACCTGACAAAAGAATGAGAGTGGAGTTTGCGTCAAGTTGTAATTCAAAGTGTGAGATATCGGAAATTCCTGACATTTAGGATGTCTTCTACTTGTTGAAAAGAGCGCCCGACAAACCAGTCGTAAAATGGCTGCCATTTTTGTTAGTGAGTTAGAGATAAGATCGACATCACTCTCACGTTTGTTCAGTAAACATAAAGTGCTCCAGCACATAACCGCCACAGTGTCATCTTTACACTTAAGTGTTAGTATGGGTTAAAGAAACAAGATATAATGTGTTATTTTGTGAGATTAAAAGCTGCTAAGGATTTTGTTACCTTTGGACAGAGCCAGGCTAGCTGTTTTCCCCTTCTCTAAATGGCACCATATTACTGTCACCAAAATGTCCAAATGCCTTTTTCCAAATTCAGTTATGAAAGCCAAAGAGCATGGGTGTTTTCATCTTTATTTCATTGTAGTTTGTATTTTCTGGCAGCCACCTTTGAGCCCTCTGTACGCTTCCATTTTAAGTCTTTACATGACTAAACCTTACAGGTTGAATCTAACATTTTGAATACTTCATGAAAGTTGGCACCGCTTTGCATGTCAGAGCAATGTCAGATCTTGCAATAACACTCTCATGTTGGGCAACGGGAGATTTTCCTGTCTCTCTCATTCATGCCGACCTTGTCTGAAGGCAGGTTAGGCCGAAATAAACTGGAGCGATTGGGAGCAGCTGAGGAGTAATCAGGACAATGAGAGGCAGCTGGGGATAGTCATTCCAGAAGGATTCAGGACCTGTAATGTGATTCAAAGGACTCAGCCATGACAGAAATAACACATGTTTTACTTTGTTTGACCTTCAGTCTGCTTGTGTGCGTCACCCAGCAGCAGAACCAACTTAAATAAAAGCATTTCCTGTTGAGAAGTATTTTTAGATAAATTATGTATGATTACTGTCTGTAATTTTTTTTAAATACCCTGCAGGACTTTGAAAAGCTCACTCTACGATCCATTAAATTAACCAAAGACCTTTTAAATGAGGCAAATCAAAGAGCGAGCTAACAATTAATACAGCGCTGAGAATAGCATCAGCTGAGCTGACACAAAATCCCAAACACAGCGAAGCACACTGGTCCACTTTACCATGAAAACTTTGTGGAAGCACAAAGAACAGCTTAGAAGGTTCCTGTAAATCATTACATATTCTCTGCTAATTAATGTAGCCGCACAGTAGATCAATGTAGAAACAATACAGTGTGACAGAGTGTGGCGTTTTAATCTTAACAACAACACGCTATATTAATTATTGTTTAAATGTGTTTCGGTTTCAGTGTGGATTTTGTTAATGATTGCTCACACACAAACCTCAAACAGCTTGTTTCACAGCAGTTGCATGTACTGTCTGTGTTTGTGTTTTGTTTTTGTTTTTCATCCTTTTGATCAGGCACAAATAGTTCCAAAATGAATGTGAGTTGTCTGAATCCCCCTGCTTAATGTTTAAAGAAAGGGCTACAACAGAAAAAAGAACCCCTCCTTAGATAGATGGAGTGTAAAACAAAAAAAAACACAAAGCAGTCTGAGTTGTCAGCAATTCTACAATTAGTGCAGATATTATGGAAAATTAGCCAGAGCAGTGAGAAGAGAAAAAGCAAGGTGAATCTATTATTTTAATGTTCTGAGAGCTGAAACAATAATCGTGCTTTCATTTCTTTATTTTCAACACCCTGATTTTTTTTTTTTCATTCTTGCAATTTTCTTTTGCTAGACGGTTGAATGCATGTCTTACCCCTTCAGTGTAGAGCGGGTGTGTTTTTAATGAGTATTATCTTTCCATTGCAAGGTTTATCACATTTTATTCAAACAGCAACTGCACTTCTAAAATGGCATCCATTAATACGTGATATTTCAAAGCCACATCCAACAAAGGCTGCTATTATCTTTTTTCTCTTTTTTATTTTATTTTAGAAGAACTTTGCAGGATTCACAGCACAAAACAATGAGACAGAAAGGTCTGCACAGACAAAGTGAATAGATTGGAAAAAGTCATCGTCGTCACCTCTGTACCTCTGTGCCCACTACTCCACTATTCAGTTTCATTAAAGCTAGGGAACGCTGTCATCCTGTTTCCTGAGATGGTAAGGATCACAGAGTATATTTAAAAGAGTAATCAGAACACCAACATCAGGTACAACATGAAATTATGCCATTTCTTCATTATTTTAGGCAAAGTTCCAATTTGGAAACAATGTTTGGGTGCGATATGTGCGTGGTTAGTCAGTCTATCACAATCTTCTTGGGGCAAGGATGCAGACACAGGTCCCATGAAAAATAGTGTCACTGACAGTGTGAATGAAGCGCATATGCATGACGTCATCCATGTTTAAAGCTCAGAATATGTAGCCCTGGCCGCTGCCATGTTGGCAGTACTGCCTGTTCCGCATTACGGGTAATCTAAAAATTGGCAAAGACGTGGATCATCGATGGACCTGATGCAGGCTGAATGACACCTGGGTGCTCAAGCAAGCCATCTGTAACAGCACCTACCTGTCAATTAAAGCAGCCACACTGTTAATTATGCATAACTTTAAGCCTTAATATAATTTGAACAGGCGAGTTATATAGAAATTCAGACTCAGTACAGTTTTCATGAACAAGGAAATAAGCTATAGAGATCAAAACAGTTTTTTTTACCAGGCTGTAAACATGTTTATTACTGCTGTGAAGTTGGACATTTAACATGGAGGTTATGGGGACTGGCTTGTTCTGTAGCCAGCCTTAAGGGGGACATTCAAGGAAGTGCAGTTTTTGGTACTCCCGCCTAGGCTTCACTGGTCAGTACTCTAGATACACTACATCATAATTAATCTTTCAATATAAATCTTGCAGCAGTGCGGTGATTTGTTGATGCCATGCAGAGTCCCAAGCTAACCTAAAAGAAATCTCAAAGTCAAGCAACTGTATTCATAAACAACGGGTAAAAGAGTTATAAAGGGAACATGAACAGTCAAAAACAAAAATCAATAAAGAAAAAAAATCATAATAAAAGCTGAAATTGTGCTTCTGGAAAGATACACGTAAGCCCACACAAAGAAGGACTTTAAAGGAAACTGTAGGTTGTAGAGAAGGCGAAGCCACCTAAATCCAACAGCAAGCTGAGTGGTTGATTTAACTCCTGTCAGGTGGTGGGGTTCGAAAGACAGAGGAAAACATTATACAAGACATGAACGTCTTCAAACAGTCGTGCACATTCACTTAGCCCCGAAGAAGCATGTGTCAATAATAACAGCAAGTATAAGAAATATTAATATACCGCTCACGATCCCTGTCCATATCATTGATATTTTATTGGGTAAAACTGGAAATTGTATTTAGGAGAAAGGGTTCATAGAAAAATGTGGATGGTAAACAGGTCTCTGAACCAAGCAGGTGTTGTGACACTAATTTATTCTCACAAATTTGACTGCTTAATACTGTTTTCTTCTCGTTTTGTTTTTGTCTCCATGTGTTAACTCCAAATGGGAAGGAGGGCACCAGCAGGTTTCTGTAACAAAACAGAAGATGTTTATCAATAAATGTTTTTGACTCCAAATGCTTCATAGATTTTCAGCCACTCGTTCTCCATTTTTCCTTCTGTTCTTTCCACATTTGAGACGTGGAGTTATTGGAGAAAACCACAAACCACAATTTACCCTCCATTTCTGAGAGATTAATCAGGATCTGATGAAAATCGACACACCGACTGACTGTTGGTCACATTCCTGTCTTTTTTTTTTGTCACTGCATCTGCTCAGATACTTTTTCTGTCCCCATATTGCTTTTTTTAATATTCATATCACCTCTATGTGACAATGTTTTAATTTACAAGTTGGTGATCATCTTCTTGCTAATGGCACTAAAAACAGACTACCTAGAGATCTAAACAATTTGCAAAGACATCGCCCCTCCCTTTCAATCCATTGAGTTTATGGGTTAATTTATTCTTTGGCAAAAGCAGTTTTATTTAGTTTAAACACTTTGTTCATAATTCGCAAGACTTATATCAAGAACGAGAAGTGGGAAAGTCATTGACAATGTGTTCTTCGTTTCATGTCATCTAATTTTGCTATGCATATTTATAATGTGGGAGCTTGAGAACGACGTGCTTATATGAATACATAAGAGAGAAACAGTAGGGTCTTGTACGTTGTCAAAATTTGTGCTACAGCAAGTGTGATAGTTAAAGTTTTATGAGAAGGGCTAGTGTCTAAATCATATTACTGGAATATTGGATCAGACAAGCAAAAGAAACAACCGCTGTGGGAAAATCTGAACAATTGTAACGTGTCAAAATTAACAAGCTCATCCTATAAATGTGATCACATGGTTGGGGCTGTTATGGGGCATCAGTAAACACAGTATACCACTTACTGGAGAGACTATTTGAGCAGGCTCAGTGCCTCCTACAGCAGAATTAGCAATTTGAACATGATACCTGTCCCTATCTCGCCGCCACCATTGTTATATCATGCAAAGTGTTTCCAACTTCCATGAAGTATTCAAAATATGTTTGTATACTGTCAGATTCAGGAGCCTCGACACGTAGGTTTCAGTCATGTAAAGACTTTTTATAATGGAAATGGGCTTAAAAGGCAGAGAAGACTGCAAAATAAAATAAAGTGAAATAAAACAAGCATAAATCACCTGTGCCCTTTAGCTTTCAGAATTTAATTTGCGAAAACGCATTTGCGAGTTTTGGTGACAAAACTGCAGCACCACTTATATGAGGAGGCAAATTTTCAATAAACAAACAATAACGAGTTTAAGCTGAGAGGGCACATTTAAAGTATAGCAGGTTATGTTTATAGCAGTTTTATTATGTACCTATATGCCACCAGCACCACTTCTCACACCACCTCCTCTTTGCTTGTCTCCTTGTCTCCGGTGCACCTACTTGTATATGAACAGAGCTCTGAGGGTTCACTGAAGATCACATCTAAAAGAGAAGCCACTGGTGCATACGCTATCGGCCTGCTCCATGTGTGTGGAGATGTGGCATTTGAAAAAAGGCGAGCTCGCGTGTTAAAAAAAGACGAGGTGGAGGTTGGAGGGGGCAGTCGAGCGACAAAAGTACGCCAGCGTACCGTGCGCCAACAAAGTGCCTCACGCCTGCCTGCTGCCTGGTGTGGGGAGGGAGATGCGACCTGTCAGAGAGTGAGGGGGCTGGCTGAATGACTTCACATCACCCTTTCAGCTCCAGCAACTTCCCATTTATATTGTAATGCAAATCCATGGCCTGTCCCAGATGGTGCTTTTCCAGCATCGTGGGTGCATAGAAATATGATTATTTATCCCAAGCACTTCTAAAGTCTTTAATGCACCCTCCTCCGTCTGTTTCTATCCTTTCCTTTCACCGGCAGCGGTTTAAAGTCTGTGCAGCCTGATGTGCCTCTCCCTAATGGTAAAGAAGAAAAAAAAAATAGACTATAAATTTGGGGAGAATTTGACAAGGGAGTACCTAAGAGATTACAGAAAAGCAGGAAAGAAACAAACCTAAGTGCATAAGTCAAGGAAAGAGGAGAGAAAAACCTCAGGTAGATCATTTTCTTGGCTCAGCATTAGCCTAAGAGGCATAAGCAGTAATTCTCATGACTCAAAAGTGCTTTTAATCACCTCTACTGAGCAAAGTATGGTCCTCAAGCTCGTATCAGTGCTGCACATCATTTTCCTGAAAGCACATTCAGATTTTTGTCTGCATAAATTCACCCATCTCTGCGTGTGTGGAGCATTTTTGTTCGCTGCATACTGTATATCAAGCAGCTCAGAACATGATTTTACATAATGCCAATTCATAAAGCATCCACTCACAAGCATCTTATAGACTCTACTGAATTGAGCTGGGCAATCATTAGATATTAAAATGTGATATTTTGAAGCTGTTTTAAAGATATGACATATAACAAATTATGTTACTACTGGCTGACACTTGCAAACGTACTACTTTAGCAAAAACATTTTATCACCTAAAATCATTTACAGACCCATTTTCTGCTGCTTTTTAATGTGACAGCACTTATGATCATGTCAAGTAATTCTTGACACGATCATCTAAGCGAGGTTTTGCACAGAGGCATAAACAGCAGAGTGGAAGGCTTCTGCTTAAAACGGGAACATCTAGAAGGACAGTGTATTCGCTGTGTATTATAAGTTGCTCTCTCATATTGTCAGGTTTTCTATACTTTCATCACCTTCACTGATCTGCCATCTGCCACAGAAATATTTAGGTAGCACTTGACATTTACACCTGCACAGTGTAATTAAATCACAATCTAGTGTCAGATCAACTCCTCCAACTTTCACTGTTTTATGTTCTGACAAATATTCATGACTTGAGTTTCCTTGACACTTGCTCGATTTGCTTGAGATAAGCAGAGAAGAGAATCGCTGAATTATGAGGACTACTATAAAAAAGCTGCAGGTAGGGAAGCAGCATGTGGCCACAATTTTTTTTAAATCAAATTTCTCTGTGCCATTTTCAAAATCCTTTTGCTGAAATATTTCAATTGAAAAAGTGAATTTTGTCTGTACTGCACTGTCCCAAAATCTCAGAATGTACTGAAGTTGAAGTGTCTTATACCAGAAGTTAGAAATAGTTTAGTCTGCGTCATATTTATGTATTAAATGTTTTCTATTGCCATTTATGCTCCTCAAATATACTGTATCTATTTAAGTTACCAATGCTGACTTCCATCCATTTCCTTCTGCTTATCCGGGGTCGGATTGCGGTGGCAGCAGGTTTAGCAGGTCGTTCCAGACGTCCCTCTCCCCAGCAACACATTCCAGCACTTCCTGAGGGATCCCGATGTGTTCCCAGCCCAGATGAGCTATATAGTCCCTCCAGTGAGTTCTGGGTCTGCCCAGGGGTCTCCTGCCAATTTGATGTGCCCAGAACACCTCCAAAGTAAGGCATCATTATCAGATGCCCAAACCACCTCAGCTGGCTCCTCTCAAGGCATAAGAGCAGAGCCTCTACCCTGAGTTCCATCCGGATGTCAAAGTTCTTCAACGTATCGCTAAGGCTGAGCCCTGGCACCCTGCAGAGCAAACTCATTTCGGCCACTTGTATCTGCAATCTCGTTCTTTCAGTCGTTACCCAAAGCTCATGGCCAGAGGTGAGGGCTGTAATGTAGGTGGACTGGAAAATCCAGAGCTTTGCCTTCCAGCTCAGCTCAACGCTGAGTCAAATATCAGTCAAATATTTTACTTGATATGATGTACTTTGTCTAAATAAATGCTAAATGCTGTGTAATTGTTGATGTTCTGGGGCGGAAATCAATATTGAAAAAAGAACAAGAGGTTCAGAAGGTTATGTTTATAATGGGAGGACCCTAAATGTGGAGCTCGTCTGATGTTTCAGTGAACAAAAACGAGAAAGCTATTGACTAAAATCTGAAAACTTGTTTCAGTGGTTGTAAACTGCAGGAGCTAGCTTGGCTCGTGTGGGCTAATATTTCCTGAATGAGACATCAATGCCACCCCTCTCTCTCGAACTGGCTGGACATTGGAGAGCCTTGTGACTTTGCGAGTCCTTTGTAATGTGAAGGTGGCAGACTGTGTAATATTTTTTCATCCCCAATGAAAACAGTTCACAGCTCGATCTATAAGTATGCTTTACTTGTTGCCAACAGTATAAATAAAGCACTATATTTATGGGATTAAAGCTATATGAGTCAGTCGACCATTAACAGCCTGCTATTCACAGTATAGTGCCGTACAGGCAACATGACACCACAGAGATTTTAGCAGTTTTCTGTACATCTGCATGCAGCTGGCTTATTTCAGTAATATATGCCTTTATTTTTCTCAAGCTTTCCAAATAGAGCAAATTAAAGGCAATCTAACGTTGAGCAAATGTAAATGGCTTAATGGAGCTATCCCCTGTAATTGCTCCACTCTGTCAAGTATTCATTAAGTGCTAGAGAGGTTGGCTACTCTGTACTTTTTATACATAAAGCACAACAGATTTTCTCCTCGAACAACTTTTCATTTCACTTCAGTCTCACTCTTTTATTTTATCTTTCTATGAGCCATAGAAAAATCATATATGCAGCCTGTCTGAAGGGCACATTATAATATTTGACAATTGTGCTGTACCTGACAGTCATTTTCACATTTTAACTTCTCTGGATTTGGAGCAACTCAGCCCTGGCAGTGAAAAGTAGGTATTCACGGTTTCATTGACCCTTGGTGCAACTGCAATCATCGAGCAATCCCAACAGAGTTGAGATGCACCACAATATGCCTCAGTATTCCCAAAGAGAGAGTAAAATGAAGGCAAACTGACGGTCACAATGACTTCAGCTCGTCAGAATGTGCGGTGAACCGTTTCATCACTTCTAAAAACACAAGCAATCAAATCCATTTCAGCCCCTTTTCATATACCTGACCGCAATACAAATTGCAGAATAAAACACTGCGGGCCGCTTCAGCTGAAATCATGAGCTTTCTTGCCAATTAGTTTGTTTTTTTTTACTCTCTGAAAAAATTGCTGGTTTTCCGCAAGAACCAAGACGAAAACAAAAGTCTTTATTCAATGATCCGGCCATCATGAGATTATTGTGTCTGTTGTCATTCCACATCACTCTCCAAACAGTTTACCTGCACACACATAGAGCAGTCGTTGGCCATAAGCCTGGATGGTCTCCATAGTTTCATGTTGTTTGCCATCTGTGCTCAAGGCAAAACCTCACTACAGCCATTATAGTGAAGGACCAATGAAAGAGATGAGCCTGGGGGGTGATTGGGAGGTTAATTCGGCAGCTATTCTTCACCACACACTCTGAAAGGAAGACAGACAGAGGAATGAAGTTTGTAAAAAAAAGGGCAAAGGTAGTGGAGTGTGTTCTGGGAGATAGGAATTGACCATCCGCTAACCCTCACACTTCTTAGTAACTGTTACTATGACTGCTTTCTATATCAGTGACAGTTTTACCTCTCAAAATTCCCCCAGCAGGACCAGCAGGTTTCTCATTCCCAGCTTCCCAGCTGCGGATTTTGTCTTATGCTTTATCAGATACAGTGTAAACTCATGATAATCCTAAAACTCCATGAGTTGGTTGAAAACGCTGACTTTTCAGTTTCCAGCTGATTCGTTTTAAAATGCCTATGAAAGGATCTTAGGATAGGAAGACAGTGATTTCATTAATCTACACATTTTAATTAACCTTTCTGCACAGCTGGAGCCTGCGACTTTAATGCTTACACTAGATCAGTCGACCAGCTACGATGTAAAGGCTCACGCTGAACTTAAACACCTCTGGACGATCCAAGTTTATTCAAACAGGACGACATAAACAATGTTGACAAATGCAGAGAAAGGTAATGTGACTTTGTGCAGTTCTACTATAAATGGAAAGTAAGTGGAAAAAAAAAATATGGAGCCGCAGATGGCTCGAAGATGCAGACAACATGGTCTGTTTGTTCTGCACAAAGTACAGTTTTATATCACAGCACAGTTTGAGTCACTGTTTTAGCAAAACATGTAAAATACAACTCATGTAATATTTAAAGCTCACCACAGCGAAATAATAAAGGATCTTTGTGGGAATCGGACCATCGATCAGCTCAAACTGCACGATCATTTTTGACATGCCAGAAATCAAACTGATCATCCGAGAGCCAGATCATTGGCTGTTCAGGTAATTAATCAGCCATCTCTCTCCCTGCTCAAACTAAAAGTCAAAAGACAGGGAGGTAGTAAGCTAGTTAGCCTGGTATGCCAATGTTATCACTGGCATGCTAATATATGTCAGAACAGATTAATCCATCCCTTGCACTTTTGCTCTTCAGCTTTTGGTTTTCTTCTTCTTCTTACCACAGCCCATGCTGACTGACAAACATGGTGTGAAATCCAAAGCTAGACAGGCCAGGCGTGGTTACACTTTCTAAACTATGATTGAACAGTCCCTGTTAGGTATGTCCAATCAATTAGTCAAAATATTAGGGAATTAAATTCCACTATTACATGAGGAAATGTTATATGAGAGCAGTGACAACAGATTGAGAGGCAGCCTGAAGTTGGAGACTAACAGCTACCGGAGACACATAATGATCTCCTAACACAACAAAATAAACATTAATCCATGGCAGGTGGACACATGCAGCTTCCGACCACTGTTGTCTCATTATTTTTGGGAGGGCTGATCTCCCAAAGCCAAAGCAAAGTGAGCTCATGGTGCATCCACTCAACAACAAGAAGTGCAGCATCACCATCTATAGGCCGGAGCGGCAATGACATTCCCCAGATCCGCAACAACAGCTGCCTTTTACACAGTGCCTGCTCACATGTAGACACACATTGCGCCTACAAACACCACTTTCAGAATCAATTACTCACACACCACAGGTCACAGAACAGTTCATTACTGTTCAATTACCAGTGAATGTTCAATAGCGAGCCCATTACAGGGTAAAAGTTTCAACCTCGCTGCCAAGACAACAGGGGAATGCGTATGACATTTTAATGATACTATTAAAGATGAGCAAGAGAAGAGTACAAACATATAAATTAAAGCAGATTATGATGAGCTGTATGAAATGAAATGAAGAGAGAGAGAAAAAAAAAGTGGGAGCTAATTGTATTGATCAACTATATCCCATTAGCCTGACTTGTCATTTATCTCACTGAAATCCATAATATTATTATGATCTCTGTTAATGCCATTTTACCAGCACAGTATCTTAGAACTACAGAACAAATGAAGACACCACATATTTTTCTGCATTGATTCATACAGGTTTCTCTCTTCTGCATTCCCTTCGATTGTGATTCCATTGAGAGACAGTCTGCAGCGGTTAAAGTCTTCTACTGTAGCTAATTAGGTCACACTTGACACACCTTTTCGCATCTTTCTGCTAGGCAATTATTTTAGCAGAACAAAAAAAAAAAAAACAGAAAAGTTTACTCCACTACCTCTTCCAGATTTGGATTTAGTGTTTCTTTTCTCCACTTTAGATTTCTTTTTTTTTTTTTTTTTTCATTCCTCCAATTCCCAAAACAGTCTGTCTCCCAAGTGGAAAACCACAGCACTTGCTTTAGGTTTCATCAGACGAAATTTGACGAGGTGGCAAGAACACACACACAAAAAAAGGCCTGAAGTGACAGAAACACTTCCCGAACTCAACAATCAGTTGATTAGGTAACATCCATGCAAATGTTTGTGCAAACGATTTTGAACTCTTGCAGTGTTTTTACAGAAACACGGAGCAGTCGATCAATGATTACACAGAAAAGAAAAACTTCTTTTCTGAGATTTGTACTTCATGCTTTAGCAACATACTGTATTTTATCTGTTTTACGTTTTGCCAGCCCACACAAAGACTCAAACTATGTCTGGCTGCCAGTTAAGATCCAAAATGTGCATCTGTGTAATTGAAAATTATCTACATATATATATAAAATCTGGCTACTACAATGTCAAAAAAGAGCAAGTCCTGCATTTGCCTACCACAAAATGTCATTTAAGTATAAAATATAGATGTCCTGCAGGAATATAGCTGCTGCAACTTCTATATTATTATATGTTAGATTGTTAATACGGATGAATCAGTGCTGTTGTGGATGGTCAAGGCACAGATTGGGTTGTTTTAACTACTTACATATAGTTAGCTAGTTTAGTGGTTTTCAATCTATAGGGGTTGGGCTCCAAAGGGTCACAAAAATCATGTGAGATGATTAATGGGAAAGGAAAGAAGGAGGCATTGCAGGCACGACCAACTGATGGGAGACCCCGGGGCAGACCCTGAACCCGGTGATGGGACTACACAGCCCATCTGGCCTGGGAGCGCCTCGGGATACCCCAGGAGGAGCTGGAATGTGTTGCTGGGGAGCAGGACGTCTGGAACGTCCTGCCAAACCTCCTACGACTACAACCCAACCCCGGATGAGAAGAAGAAAATGGATAGATGAAAATCAAAGTTCTGTGGAAACACACAAGTCAAGTACTTTGAAATTGTACATAAGTATAGTACTTGAAGAACTGGGCTTACTTCTACCCCTGATTACCTGAATGTAATAATAGGAATATGAAAGGACACAGTTTCACTCATGGCATTATGAAATGTCTCATATTCATCAAATTTCAGATGGCATTGACCTGGTGACGGAGATGATATATCCTCTATGTTTGTCTTTGTATTGAATATTTCCATCATATGGATGGGCTCAAAAGTTTCATCTCTAATTTGAATGGATCCATTCGCTCTTTGATGAAATGAGTTCTTATAATAAAAGGTTATTAAACCTTGGGCTACTCTTAATAAGAACCTGCAATCAGTTCTCATTATGTCTGATAATGCACATCAGTATTCAGGTTAACATACAGACGGTCCAATCAGAATACAGTTAGAGTTTGGCGTCTAGGCTCTGACCTCATGTCTCCTCACACATATGAATAGAAAGAGATACTGAGAAGCGATGAGCAGGTATCCCACCCCCACCGGAGCCTGCTGGTGGGTGGTGATGTGGTGGGGAAAAAAAGGCTACAAGGAAACATTTATACAGACCTGAAAATAATTACTCCTGTGGGATTCACAGGCAAAACTTTTCCCACTTACCCTTTACATTATCTAACCAGCCAGGTAGTTTTCAGGACATCCTCTGCTGAGACCTCTGTCTCCACTCCAATATGGGGAGGTGGTTCAAATTTGGTTTGTGACGCTCAAAGCATCACAAAATGACATTTGAAAAACTCAACAGCAATGTCCCAGTTACTCTGGATAATCTACAGACATCTCTGTGGACAGATTTCACTTGAACTACTTGTTCAGTAGAAAATAGTCTAAAGAAAAGCTGTTGACAGTGATACTAAGGCTAACTGGAAAAATACATTTTAAGATTTAAATGTACAAATCCTTCAATACTGAGGAAGGCTAAAAACAGCACACATTTAAATAATAAGATTACTTAGAGGAGTTTAAATACAATGTGTCATAGTGTGGAACAACCTCTGTGCAGTAG
This sequence comes from Miichthys miiuy, assembly GCA_036365135.1. Taxonomy (NCBI): domain Eukaryota; kingdom Metazoa; phylum Chordata; class Actinopteri; family Sciaenidae; genus Miichthys; species Miichthys miiuy. Next base: position 10,554,795 of record CM071606.1, on the reverse strand, counting down.
AAACACATAAATGAGCCAAAGTGTTGCACAGGATGACATGTTCCTTCATTGCAGTGTTGAGCCAATGACACATACACCGTCCTTCTGCCATAATACTTACAAATGCACCAAATGTGTATTAATCCATGGGTGAAAATAGTCCCCATAAAACTCACAGTTCACTCCTGTTTGAGTAACGTTTTCTAAAAATCACAGTGCTCAGTTGCTTTAGGAACGGGAATCGTGGCGCAATCTAGCACCACCTAAGCTACCGTGCTATGATAGCTACGTTAACTTTAGCATTTTATCAAATTTTTGTTAGTTCACTGGACGTGTGATTGATAGCCCATGATACAAGAGTGTGTTTAGTGACCTTGTTAAAATAGAAGTTTCACAGAGTTGGATGGATTGACACTTCCTAGTTTCCGAGCAGTGACGATGTACAGGTCATCGTCGGTATCTTCCAAAAAGATTTTGATTGCGTCACATTCCCTATAGAAAAACTAAAGAATATCACCTGCCAACATACACCCAATCTGCTCCTGAATCATAGCTGACTGGTTGTTTGTGTCTCTGTTGCTGTACAGCTCTCAAAATGTGCAAATTCTAAGTTTTGATGGAGCTGAATTATTATTTCTAACATTAAAATGAATGTTCTATCCTTCTGACAGTTGCTATTTGCTGCTATTGTTGCAGTGACGAGTAGGATAAAAGATCATTAATGCAGTCATTAGGTAAAAACGATAATGGATTTCATTTGTCATTGCAGAAATAATTCAAACAGGTGTATTTGTTAGAAGCTTATTCATTAAAATGTTTTGCATCAAAAAATAAATATGATGTGTATAAAAACAATCATTTTATTGAACCGTGACAAAAAAAAAAAAACAGCAACATGAATACATTATGAAGTTGAAAGCCATAAATCAAGCAGAAGACAATGAAAGTGTCAAAATGTTGAATTATTTCAGAGAACACTGCATGTTTGATCACGCCTTTGAATCTTCCATGAAAGCGCATTTCCTTCTTCAAATGCTCCCTGCAGAGTGCGGTCTCACAGTGAAAAATAAGAGAGAAAGAGCGACAAGAGAAAGTTGGCTGGCAAGTACCAGCTCCCCTGGTGTCTCTTCCAGCCCACAGCCAAGATGGCCATATTGTGTCTAAACAAATCGAATGGTTGGCACTGTGACAAGCCAGCCTCTGTGGTGTTCAGATTCACCGAGTCAGCACGACTGTGCTCCTTCATTCCCAGGTCACTGCATGCAGCAGACAGCAGGGAGCCTCGTGTTTACTCAACTGCTGGATGGCAACTCTGTCATTAGTCTTTTGGCTGCGACTTGGAAAAAATAAAACAAGATGCATTGATTACTTTGTGCTAAGTTTTTAAATTAAATTCAGTACATCTTCTGCTCTTTCCAATTCATTAAGTTATATTGTGACTTAAGAGTCCTTCTGGGTTGAGACTGAGCCTTATTTATACAATTTTAAAGAATGGACATTTCACCACAGACTTGAGGGTTTTACTAAACAGATCTGTCTCTCTCTGTAGTGTCACAGCACACACACACAGAAACAGCTTGGTTTTGTATCGGTAAAGCATCATGACTTAAACTTGCCGAACTTCCTTGTAACGGTTCTCACAATGAACCACTTTATTCCGGCAGTTACTTTTTCAAATAAAATTTCAATTTACAATGATTAAAACAGAGAAAAGCAGCAAATATCCATGCAACGGTACAGTGTGTAGGATTTAGCAGTATATAGTTAAAAAGGTGAAGATTGCAAGTAACTGAATACCACTTGCTTGACACTAATCTTCCAAGTGCGTAAGAGAACCAAGTGGCAACCTCCGTGGCTGTGAAGTGAAGTCAATGCAGAAGTGCCAAAAACTGCAGTTCGTCAAACGGCCACTTGAGGCTGGCCACAGAACGTGTCGATCTCCATAAGCGCCCATGTTAAAATGTCCAACTTCACAGAGAAATAAACATGCTTACAACCTGGTCTACAGCTAATTAATCCCCATTCAGGACAACTGTACTGAGTCTAAATTTCCATGTAAGTCACCAATTCAAATTATAAGAAGGCTTAAACGCACTTAAACGCACAGTTAACAGTGCGATCACTTTGATTGACAGGCAGGTGATGGCTTGTTCAAGCAACCACGTGTCATTCAGCCCAACTCAAGCCCTCCAACAATCCACGTCTTTGCCATTTTTTTTTAATTAGCTGGAGGTAGGACTGTCATGGTGGTGGCCAGAGCTGCTCATTTCAGAAACCAATGGGTGACATCATGAATACAACATCCATATTTATACTGTCCATAAGAAGAACCTGCAGTGGGCCCTATCTAGAAACAGTGTTTCCATGTGTCCACTCTGGGCTACTGTAGAAATGGCGGTTCAACATGACAGACTCATTAGAACAGGACAAGCATCCTCTGGAGATAAAAAGGGCATGTTGTAACATCTGACTTTGTCATGGTCTCCAATGATTTGGCCAATGTTTTATCAACCCATCCATTCACCCTGACGTCCTCCCTCATAGGACTTTGTGGCTCTTTAGTAATGTCACCTGACTTCCTCCTTTGTTCATCATTCCCTCGGTGAAGAAATGTTGGTTTTGTATATTTCCTGAAGCGTCTGACATTGTCGTTTTCTTGGGAGGAAGATCATTTTAATTTGTCGTCAGTGAGGTGTTAGTTCAACTATGTCTATAAATTGTGGTGTTCTTGCACTGGACTACATTCGATTGTAAGGTGTTTCTATTTTGTCCATCCTATTTTTATATGTGGAAGAGCAAAAATGATGTAATCTAGTACAACACCTGAAACATAACTTAAAATGAATCAGCAGCTCTCTGACATCTTGAGAACAAACAGTGAACATTATAAAGATCCACATCAGGTATTTATAGGACTGTGGTGTTGGATTGTATTACACTGTTGTCACCCGGTGTACATCCTGTATATATAAATATAATTTGCACACTTTCATAAGGCCCACATAAAGCTGTAATCTCTAAAGAGTCCAGAAACCTTTTAGCTTGTGAAAGAGAAGTGGCTGCTCTCTCTGGGGCGATGAATGTCTATTTTTTATGGCAGTGCTGTAAAAGACATCTTTGTGACAAACACCCACACAAACTCCATGCTCACACACCACATACATACCTTCACACACACACACACACACAGACAAAGACTTGACAGGCTCAGACACACACACATCCATTACTGACTTCCCTACAATAGCCCTTTACAGGCAAATAAAGGGAATTAGTGTAAGAGCTGTAAAACCTGTCACACCTCCAGTTATAAGTGTCAGACAGTCAAACTCTGAGGAAAAGCCAAGGAACATGTTTAATAGGAGATAAAGGGATCGATAAAGGAAAGAGAGAAAGTGAAAAGGGAGTGAGATTTGCCACGTATCGGCTGTGTACTCACTGGGATGCAAGCAGGCTAATTGTTCAGAGACCAACATGAGACACTGGGATGGGAAGCGTCAGCAGCTCTGATCGATTGTTAGAAGTTCTGGTGATATACTATATGTGTGAGGAGGGGGCTGGTACACATGTAGCCTTCAGGGATTGATGAGATGACTAGCCGATTAATAAATCAGTAAATGCAGGTTTCAAGTCACAGAATAAAGTAAAAGTGTGTAATAAAATATATATTGGTGCATTAGTGTTTATTGTATTACTGAATCAGATTAATTTTACTGGATTATTAACACTGATGTGTTCATGTGTAAGTAGTATTTTATTGTTGTAGCTTGTCAGGGTGGAGCTACTTTTAAAGGTCCAGTGTGTAAGATTTAGGTGGCTCTATTTACAGGATATGGCAGAAATGGATGATATGTATGACTCATAGAAAAAGGAAGTATGTAAAAAGGTTAAAAAAGTAAAAAAGGACGTTGAATCTGTGACGTTGCCCGTAGGTTTCTGAAGCTCAGAATGTGCTGGCTCTGGCTACGACCATCTTGGCAGTACTGCCTCTGTTGCCTTTAGATCTTTTGATCTAAAAGTGGGCAAAGACATGGATCATGGGTGGAGCTAAGGTGGGCTGAATGAAGTCTGGTTGCTCAAACAAGCCACCTATAATGGCACCTACCTGTCTTGTCAACCAAAGCAGCCACACTCAATTATTCAGAACTTTAAGCCTTCATATAATTTGAACAAGTGAGTTATATAAAAATTCAGCCGCTATACAGTTATCATGAATAAGAAAATTAGTTATAGAGACCAAAACTGTTTTTTGTACCAGGCTGTGAACATGTTTATTTCTGCTGTGAAGTTTTAACATAGAGCCCTATGGAGATTGACTCGCTCTGTAGCCTCCCTCCAGTGGCCGTTCGAGGAACTGCATTTTTTTTGTTGGCATTTCTGCATAGGCTTCACTTCACAGCCATGGAGGTTGCAGCTTAACTGTTGGTATATAATCATTTTGTTTTTTACCTTGGTGAAGGTAACCATGGTGAACCACCACCACGTTGAGGTGCCATGTTTCTACAGTAGAGTTTCTCAATAGAGCGTTTCACGTTTTTTCATGTTTGTGTGTGTTTTGTGGCCACTTAGTTTCTCCTTCACACCGCAGTGAGACGAGACTACACAGCTAGATGCCACTAAATTCCATACACCGGTCCTTTAACAATACCTGTTTATGTTGAGTATACGCTGTTAGGTAGTTTAATCTGTAACAATGCATTGTATTTTATACGATGATCATATGTTTTATGCTGCTAGATCTTAATCTTTGAAGTAATTAGTAACTATGGCTTACAAATAAAAGCTCTGGAATAAAACATTAAATTAAACATATAATATTTCCCTCCAAAATGTGGTAAAATAAAAGTATAAAGTACTTGAGTAAATGTACATAGTTACTCTCTTCCTCTGCGGCATCTATTGCTAAGATGAGAAGATTATGTATTAGTGATTATGTAGATGATTATATCAGTGAAATTGATTATATATCAATGGGAAGCAGAAAATATGAGCTGTCAGTGTCATTTGTTAACCACCGAACAGAAGACAAAAAAGCATCATTTACACTGGCACAATGAGCAATGAGTATTGGCTATAAAAGATTCCACTTGTCATCCTCAGCCACCTAATTCCATTTCACACACAGATCAGTTGTATCAGTGGCAGCTCATCCTCATTTAAAACCATTAATGACTTTCCTGCAGAGAATTCAGCAGAATGGATGTGATTATTTTGTCCTTTGTGTGTGTGTGTGTGTGTGTCAGTGTCCAATTTATTTGCTCACATATCAGTTTGAAGTAAGTGTTTAATTATTGCGTCGTTTGAGCCGTGCTAAAGCGCGCTCTGTCAACATTTATGCTGAAATGAATGATGAAAGACTTAGCATATAAAAATCTCATATTGATATTGGCCTCTTCTTTGGTATGTGTTCAGAGAGATCCTAATTGTTATTCATCATCGCTGTACCTCCATCACATACTCAGATCAGTAGTGGCAGTAGTAAAGATGGTGGGGAGTTGGGGGGGTGGGGGGTAATGGTTGAAAACAAGCTACAGCTGGGCAAACATAGGAGGCACATTGTGCGAGCCATCTAGTCTGCCACTGCCTCCAAGCGGCAAGCACCAATGTTGCATCTTCTTTCAACCCTTAACTCATTCTTAGTACTTAGTTCTTCTTACTCTGAATGCATGTGTCTTATGAATTATAACATAATTCAAGTTTTTGCCTGAGACCTTGGCCTGTATTGAAACTTATGACACTCTAAAGAGACAGTTTAGGAGTTAAAAGGTTTTTTTCTGCAGTCACATCTCCCTCTCTTTTGTCACGGCTGCAGAGCCAGGTCAGCGACAGTCAACAAAAAGTGTAAAAAGAAACTTTAACAACAAGGATTTACAATACAGCTGGCCATTTCTTATTCAGTATGTTTTTATTCTTCACCTTTTTTTTCTGGTAGCTCACCTCTCTTTTGCTGCAACCTCCTTCCTTGTTTTACCAGCAGTTAATATGAGAAACTAACAACACTCTAATGTTTATATAAATGGAAATGAATAAATAGGGATTAAATAATAGAGAAATGGAAACAAAACCAAGCAGACACAGGAAATACATTCTGCTGTGTCTCTGAGTTAAATCAGAGAAAATGTCCAGTTTAGTACAAGATGTACAAAGATGATGCATGATAAGGTGCCAGATTTATTTCTACTGTTTGCACCTCTGATGAAGAGGAAAACGCAGTGTTCTTCAAATTAAATCTACCCTGTTCTCAATTATACTTTTATCTCACTCTAACGTATTAGTCATCATCATGTCTGGATATTTTGTGAAATCTGTCAAAACATGTCACAGAGGTGATCAGCTCTCTTTCTTTACTGCATCTTTCTACTTTAAACTAGCATCTCCTTTTTTAAGCTGTGAGAAAAGAAAAGAAATAGCTCTTATGAAGGTTGTGAGTGGGAGTAAAAGTGAAGGATTTTTACTTTTTGTTATAGCCACACAAAAACATTTTATTCAACCTTATGACCAGCAACTTATAAAGAGGATGCCATAACCAGAGGATTAGTTTGAAAGGAAAAAAGATTTTATTTACGAATAATTTCATAAATCGAAAACATTGTGTAAAAACTAGACAGCCAAAGAATAAAACACAAAAATAAGGAGTAAAAAGAAACAAACTTGAATGAACTGAGGAGGCTGTTCTGTCTGGGAAAGAGCTCATCCTAAATACATGGGTAGGACCACTCACTAATCACCCCAATAAGGAATACGTGAGAGAGAGAAGAACACAAGAAGAGGGTGTAAGTTTTTATAAATAAAGGCCCTACATACAGCGCACGTTCACGATCATCTGTATCAAATCTCATCATATCTCAAAATAAACCGATCAGACAGGAATTTGTTGAAGATTTTTGTTTTAAAGCTTTTAAAACTGATTGTTTGTGTCACTTGTGTCTCACAAGATGTCTCATCTCAGGACATATGGTATATACTGTACTTCTTATCAGGGTCGTGAGCCAATCCCAGCTAGCATTGGGCATTGAGAGGCAGGGTATACCCTGGACAAGTCGTAAGTTTTTCATTGACATATAGACACATAGGGACAAACAATCATCCACGCTCACGTTCACACCTATAGGCAATTTAGAGCCACCAATTAACCTGTTAAATGCATGTCTTTGGACTGTGGGAAGAAGCCAGAGTACGCGAACAGAACCCACACGCACACAAGGAGATATAGTCATAGACAAAGACATAGATATAGACATAGACATAGACATAGATATAGACATAGACATAGACGTAGATGTAGATGTAGATGTAGATATAGACATTGACGTAGACATAGATATAGACGTAGATATAGATATCATCATAACCATGTGTGAAATAGTGACAGATACATTCACTGCATTAAAAATGAAAATGATTTATTCGCGTTACTTTGCAGCAGACTACATTTTTACATTTCAGATTAATCTGAAAGAGTATAATTATCTCTCCACAGACTACTAGAACCAGCTCCCATTTTGATGAGTCTCTATTTGATTATCCCTTTCAAGATCATTCATTTTATCAGGAGATACTGCAGCACATTACTTTGATCCATGTCCTCAGGCACAAAAAAAACCCCTTTCCAAAACCTAAAATTGTTTGGGCAGATAATAAAATGGCTACATAAGATGAAGGGATTTGTCTGTCACCAGGGGGAACTTTCTTGGGTTTATGTTACACTAATGTATTAGGAAAGAAAGATCACCTCTCTGTGTTTCAGACCACTTCATCCAGGATAAATGAATCCTTTTGGATACAATGTAAAAGGGGCTATAATAAAAAGTACAAAAAAATTAATGAGCAGCAGGACTCTGATTTCATTTAAACTCTCTTTTTTACCTGAACCTCTTGTCCAAGGACACCCAAATGAGACTAACATCTGAAGTGGCCTTCCATAGCACATGATGTCATGTAATTTGTAGCTGTTTTATCCTCTGTGTTATTAAAGTTTGGACCTCTCTGCTGTAATCTATCAATGTAAACTAATTTTGTCCTGGTTTTCTGCCAGTACTTTCTTTCTACCACTCAGACAGTTTGTTCGATAACCGGTTCCCGGAAAATTAATATTTGAATCGATGTATTCAGTATGAACAGTGTGGCCTAATTTGTATTAGAAATGATAGCTACAAATGTTGATTTGGCAGATATTGATTATCTAATGAAATTATGGCAACAAGGCCGGTCAATGAGGAAAAAGGTCCATGGAAAATGTAAGCATACAGTACAGCAGTGCACATCTGTATTTTCCTTCAGTTGGCTCTTTGTGGCAGTGATACCTGACAGTTAAGAGGATGTGACTCCTTATTGGCCTGTGAGGGTCAATAAGATGACATTTCAGACTCAATTATTGTAGCTCGGATCTCAGAGAATGGGTAAATTAAGCTTTCTTTTCTGCTACCTCTGGTCAGATCGATAGCCTATTTTAAAGTATTGATACTACAGATACTCATCCTCGTTTTGAGTAGTGATAATACACGGGATACAGTACATCAATACAAAAGAAGTTGATCACGTTCTCGGCACATGAATGCATGAACACTATGCTTCTCTGCTACTGTTGAACGCATGGAGCGATCACTTCCTTTTGAAAGAACAGAGTAAACATGTAAGATGACTCCATTACAAATGTTGTTTTAGCATGCATATATGCATGCTGAAGTCATTAACAATTTTAATGTTGATGTTCAGAAATATGACAATATGATATGATGGTACTTTAGCCATTTTTAATAAGAATTAGCATTAATATTAGTCATTCCTACTTTTGTATTTTACTGGATCTGAGATTTTTGGTGGATTCATCCTCATATAACCATCACTTTGGTTAGTTAGATTAATTTCTATCTCTTTGAAATGACGTCCATTTGTGAAAGCCCTGTTATTGTCTTCTCGTCTCTCCCTTGTTTGTCTCTCTTCCGTCATGTATGAATGTGAATGATGTGCTTGAGTTTTGCCCCTTGCTTGTTTGTGTAGTCTGTTCACTTATTATATTGTCATCCTGATTTTCCGTACTGTAATTTTACTATTTTCAATTCTCAATCCTGAAAGATGGATCTCTCCTCTGTTGCTCTTCCTGAGGTTTCTTCCATTGTTTATTCCTCTTAAGGGGGGATTAGAAAGTTTTCTTTATGTGAATTGAGGGTCTAATGACAGACTTTAAGGCCCCTTGATGCACATTCGTGGTTTGTGATATTGGGCCTGACTATGCTGTTTGGTAATGAGCTGGACTAGAGCTCAAGAGGCCCCGGCATAACAAGGCCACAGGTTCAGACTTTTATGAACCCTTATTTCCAGGGTTGCATGCAAAACCATAATTATATATATATATATATATATATATATATATATATATATATATATATATATATATATATATATATATATATATATATATATATATATATATATATATATATATATATATATATATAGTGTTATTAACTTTTCCCTGTGCATGATACTTTAATGCTGCTTGTTGTGTTTGAATTTAATCAAATCATGGACATACACTGCCCTCTAGTGGCTAAATGTTTTACATTCGTCTTTGTGACTTTCCTTCCCTCAAAGTCTGTTATCACCTGTAGAGGGCCCCCTTGTCAAAGTTATTGTATCTTAATTCCTTCAATCTTAATTCTTCCTTTTATTGTGAAATCATAGAGAAAGAAAATCCAATATATTTTAAAGTATATTCTGTATAATTTGACTTGTTGCACACAGTAAAGAGCATGTGACGTTACAATGTGAGGAAGAGACTACACCTCCTTACTTCTACCCCCGAGCAGCCAGAGCAGATGGCTTTTCATAACCAATCACCATTTCAGATTCTATTGCCCAATCAGTTTTACATTTATATGTAAAGTAGCCTACTATTCCAGCAGATCAACAGATGGCTTGAAATGTATGCTTGGGGATACTTATGTAAAGACATCATGATTTCTGCTCCTCATTCCAAACAGAAAACAGGTTTTAAAAATAGCAAACGCAGGCCACGAACAGACGTTATGACACATGATGTGATTTTATCTGTGACAGTAGAGAAAGTGTGGAGTTTAATGACTTGAATTTATTGGGTGCTGCACTGGAGGATGGAGTTTGTTGTTGTTTATGGACATTTTATTATTTACTTCATAGCTCAAACAGACAGGTTTTAAGGCCCAGGACTCCTTGAGGGAAGGAACTTTCCAGTGGTGCTGTTTAGGTAGCAAACCTGAAATATAAAAATACTCCTTTAAGTAAAGGTCCTGCAATATAAAAATAATCCCTTAAGTTAAGATAAGGTCAAGTAATATAAAATTACCCCCTTAAGTTAAGTAAAGGTCAAGCAATATAAAAATAATCCCTTAAGTTAAGATAAGGTCAAGTAATATAAAATTACCCCCTTAAGTTAAGTAAAGGTCAAGCAATATAAAAATAATCCCTTGAGTCAAGCTAAGGTCAAGTAATATAAAATTACCCCCTTAAGTTAAGTAAAGGTCAAGCAATATAAAAATAATCCCTTAAGTGAAGTAAAGGTCAAGTAATATAAAAATACTCTCTTAAGTAAAGGTCCTTCATTCAAAATGTCATGTTGTGAATGTATGTACCTATTACTGCAAAATGTGCTTAAAGTATCAAAAGTCAAAGTGCTCATAGTTCAGAAAAATATAATAGATTAGATTAGATTAGATTAGATTAGATTAGATTAGATTAGATTAGATTAGATTAGATTAGATTAGGTTAGATTAGATTAGATTAGATTATTACAATACATTTATGTGTAAGAAGCATTTTACTGGTGTAGTATTATGTTATTTTATAGCTACACTAAGTGGTTTAATCTGCAACAATCAATTTCTATACTTACTTACATAAAATGAATCTGTAAAATCGTAAGTAACTAAAGCTCAGAAAGAACCTAAAATACAATGTTTGCCTCTGAATTGTTATGAAGTAGAAGTAAAAAAAAAAATCTCAAGTATTCAAGTATTAAGTAGTCTCGTTGGTAGTTTCTCAGTGAGCACTGATTTGGTGACTTGCATGTCAAAAGGCTGTTGTTTCAACAGCACTCTAATTTAATGTGAAGTTGATCTGAGTTCAGTTTTTAACCCGATGTACCAAACGGTAACCTTCACTTCTTCACGTGCAAATCACCAAATCAATGCTCTCTTAATATCACTAAAGGTAATATTATTAACTGGTGTCAGTCCTGTTTTTCTAGAGCTAAAAACAGAACAAAGAAAGACGAATGAACACACACAACCTCATACAAATGTGAGTTGTTCAATCACTTGGCAAACTTTGATGCAAATAAAAACACACACACATATTAAGGTCCTTTCCTTTGGTTTAATAAAACAAATACTGTAATGACTCACATCGAATCTGACTATAAACCAAGTCTACAAGAAAACAACACCTCCCTGGCTGGAATGAGACAACTCTTCCAGGATTGTGGGAAGTTTTACTAGTAACCTGCTACATATCTGTAATGTGCTACATCCATTATATTTGAATCACGCATGTAACAATCATAATCTTTTTATATTAGAGTGCATTAGTGCTGAACAATGCACAGAAAGGTTATTCTGACCCCCCCAACGATAAGTAATAAAAGGATTTATTAAATTCACTGAGCTACGAAGCCACATATCTCATGTGCTTGGTCAAAGTTCTTAAGGCTGTTTTAATATAAAAGTATAATGACATCTTCTAGCTATGGCATGAAAAAGTTGGGTTTTGTCTAAAGCAGGAGCAGAGTCCACTGAGGATCATTCACATACCTTCACTGAACAGTTATACAGTCATTAATAAGCACTATATTCAAAATACTTTTGTTAAAATTGTAAATTAAAAGCCCAACTGTTCTACATCTTCACATAGCACTCATGCATTCACATTGCGTGCTATACAACCTCTTTAGCATGCACTGCACTTTGGCTTACATGCAGGGGAAACTGAATCACTAACATAAACAATGTGATGGGAATATTGAATAATAAACGCATCCTTCATTAACAAATAAAATTATTTTCAATAGCCACAACAAACAACTTATTCGTTTGACAGAATCAGTGTCTTCTGACATGCACAAATAAGGTGTAACACAAAATACAGTGTCAATGAAAATATTGTCTACACACTGTGCACTCTCTCTCACCGTAGTGCTCTCTACACTGACTTTCTCCTCGAACGAGGGAACTCCCGGAAGCTATGCCCAGGTGAGAGAGTGCTTCCTGGGGAAGAGAGTCCTGTGTTGTCCCTGGAACTTGGCGAGCAGCCTTGGATCCTATAGGAGACTGAGTTGTAGTACACAGAATTGATATGGCAGCCGTGATGTTCACTGTGGGACATAAGAGGACTATCACAAATCCCCAAGCGGTAGCAAACACAGGAACAGAGGGAGCTGAGGCTCGACTCAGGCCTGCGTCTGCCTGCCTTGATCTGAAAATGCAGCCGGTGTCTGCAGGGGCTTCTTTGTCTCTCCTGATCCTCGGCTGGGGAAGCAATGAGGTTGGTGCGGCTGGTTCCTTCCTCCATCGGGAGGAAGAGTGTACTGTGGCTACGACTATGCACCACATTGCTCCTGTTCCTCTCTCTGAGGCTGTCTCTGCTTTGTTCCCCTACAACATGGTGACCCAGACCCCCATCCAAAAGGCCTCTGTCCCTTTTCAGTGACGCCCTCTCTTGAGCATCTCTTCTCTCATCCTCAGTGTTCATAGTAAGGAAGCGAAGCACCACCAAGTTCAGGAAGGCCCCAATAACAGTTAGCCCAACCAGGATGTACATGAAGCTGAATGCCACGTAGGGTGTTTTCTCCTGGAGGTCCTCCTTTTTTTGCAGGGCCACAAAGTCCCCAAAGCCAATAGTAGTTAGTGTGATGAAGCAGTAGTAATAAGCATGGAAGAAGCTCCATCCCTCAAAGTGAGAGAAAGCTGCAGCCCCAACACACAGTGTACCAATGCAGGACAGGAAGCCCACCAGGACCATGTTCTCCATGGACACCTCAGTGCGTCGAAAACCCAGACACTGCTTCATCTTATGCAGGAGATAGCGGACAAATGTGTTCATCCTTTCTCCCAGGCTCTGGAACATGACCAAAGTGAGAGGAATGCCCAGCACAGCGTAGAACATGCAGAAAATCTTTCCTGCATCTGTGCCTGGTGCTGCGTGTCCGTAACCTTAATGCAGAGAGATGGCAATGAGAGGAATACTGTGCCGCATACTGTAGCTCGATGGTAATACATGGACCAATTGTATATTTTTTAATAAGCCTGTAATAAAAAACAACCCTTAAATGTGTAGAATGTATAAAAATGTTCACTCATCTCCAAAGATAGAAGCGTTACATTAACTTACCAATGGTGGTGATGACTGTTATGGCAAAGTAAAAAGAGCCAGCAAATTTCCACTGTCTCCCGGCGCGATGGGGCTCAGCTTGCAGCACCACTCGCTCGATTTCGCGGTAGTCGTCCTCGGAAAAGCGGTACTTCTTCTTCATCTCGTTGCGCTTCTGCTCCAAGATGCGTCTGCGGGAGCTCTCCGACTCAGACTCCAGCGCGTCAAACACCGCGGCGCCGACCAGCAAGTAGGAGAACATGCAGAGGATGAGCGACAAGGTCCGGACGTTTTGCTTCTTCATCCTCGGTGTCGGCACGAAAAGTCGGGCAGCAGAGAGGCACAGTTACAGGTGGTACTGTTCTTCAGCGTAGACTCCACATTGGTGTTGCAGCCTGTTGCGTGAAATGTAGTTGCGGGGAAAGAAAAAAATCAAACCTGGAAATCCATGTCACCAGGTTCAGGATTTATGTTTATAAAAAAAGAAAAAAAAGAAAAGAAAACAAAAGAAAAGAAAAGAAACGCGCATATCCTGCTGTGCGCATTGAGAGCGACCGCTGCTCTCGACACGGTCATTTGTTTAAGCAAGTGGCCTCAGCTTGCCTCTTCGCATGCGCAAACCAGTCACCAATAAAAGGCTGCATGTGTAATATAATATATGTTTAAGACACATTGTAAGCTTTAGCACAAATATTCAGTCTTATCACAGCTGTGTGCAACAAGTGAGGTCCTGACTCGACCCGGCAGATACCAATCTAACATAGAGAGGGGGGGGGTTCAGCACCATGGACAGCAGCCAGTGAACTGGCCTTGAAACTGCGCACTCAAGGTGGAGAAAACCAGGCAGAGCACAGCATCACAAAGCTGTCCTAAAGTCTGTGGGTTAGGCTCAAGTAACTAATGCCCAGATAACATGTTGAAAGCTAAATACAAGCGCTTTATTATTATTAATAGATAAAAAAGGATTGTGTTGCTGACATGAAAACAACAGGTCTATGAATACCTCCAAATAAACAATGAACACTACAATGAGTTTGTCTAACTGTGCTCAATAAAAACACAGAAGCAGACACAATGTCAGTATAATCATCTGTTAGATGTGTTTCTATCTTAATATAGGATGTAACCTTTAGGTGAACCTATGAATTTTTGGATTATTGTCATGGGCAAGGTGTCCTCTGTCTGGGCAAGTGAACCCAATAGTCTGTCTGTCTTAAGTCCTAGGGAGAGAGGTGCCCCAACATAGTTTCCACATGACATGGCATGAACTCCCTATAAAAGAGGTAGTAAGAAACATATTCTTTGTTCAAGAATGGATGGATCCAAGCACATATTAAAGTGCCTTGAACCTCAGATCTTGGAATCATCTCTTCCTTGATGCATCAGCTACAAAAACCCATCATTATATCATCCTAATTTTAATTCTTTTACAGCTACAAAATAATAATATTATAATACTTAAAAAGTAATAATCAAATTATCAAGTGAAAATCAAGATAATCATAAGTGATGGTGAAGAACTTAAATCAAATATTAAGAACAAAATGAGAAAAAAGAGTAATGAAATAATCTTACCAATGTACTCGACATGTTAATATACAAATTTAAATAAACATACATTGTTTTCATGGATTGTGTGTGTGTGTGTGTGTGTGTGTGTGTGTGTGTGTGTGTGTGTGTGTGTGTGTAGGTATGTAGGTGTGTGTGCCCTCTGCACATTAGAGAGCCAACGCATCATGCATGTACAGTGGCTAAATAAACGACATCACTACACTAGATGCTTCTGGAAAATCCTACTGTAGGTGATGCTGGTTGCCATGGTTACTCATACCAGAAGCACCAGATGACTTGGACTGTCAGTGACGTTGAAGCTAATATGTTAAGCGTAATGATCCAGGCCCCCTCGTTCGGTGGATTATGTTGTCACTGCACGACAACGTCTAGTACCGTTATTCAGGCTGGATTTTTCTGGTGAAACGTGGAAGGAAATAAAAGAAATATCAACCCAGTTTTAATAGATTAAGAAACAAACAGAGGCATCCTTACAGTGTCACATTAGGTATTAGATGTACCAACAGTGTATTTCAAGTGGATTACTGCATGCTCTTTTGTTCCTCTCAAACAGAGCAACCTGTCCTTCGGTGGTCCTGTTTTTGTGTTAAGTGGCTAAATCAGCACACTTACATCCCTGTTGTGATTCAAACCAGCTCTCCATAAATCAATTACATCTCAGCTGATAAGAGAGGAACCTGAAGCACTAACAGCCGCCCATCAATCTACACAGCTTGCATTCACATCCTTTTCAAAGCCCAAGGACCTGGAACAAAGTGAGGAGGCCCATCAGTCCCCATCGAGGCCAGGGCTTAAAGATAAGTATTTAGGCTCAAAGAGATGCTGCACTGATTTAGTTTTCCTGTCTCTGTTCTCTACTCTCGCAGGTATATTTCATTATCACACGCATATATTAACGTGTCATTTATAGGGAACAATGAAAACAAATGAAGTGGACAATGCAAATGCCATCTATTGTCCACTTTGGTGCTTATAATGTCTCGTTTTCTCCTATTTATAATTATAAATAAGAGAAATATTATAATATTCTAATTTAATTAATTAAGTCTTAAAGTCCACTTATATTAAATTATATAAAAAGTTGTGAAGATATAATATAGAAGCAGCTCTTACCTGCCTACATTAAATATATTTTAACCTGAAAAATAATCCTATTTATTTTTGAGTCCCATTCTGTACACAAAAAGCATTTGTCCATTTTTTTAACTCATGAAATCACAAAGACCTCCTCAGTGTCTGTTGGGGATGCTGAGAATATGCAGATGGTACAAAACCGTTTTAGAGATGCACATGGCACCATGTGGAGAAAAGAAGACCTTGTGCCTGGAGGCGCATTTCTCTGCTAAATAAAACCCATCTGCCAATTCTGCAGGGGACAAAATGCAAATCTGGCAAAATCCTGGACGATGGTTTATAAAAATTAAGATCCTGTGTAAAAGCCCAACTTTTAGAACGGGGGGGAGGGGGTCTTTAGCGAGGAACAGCAGCTGTGCTTTTGGCAAGAATAGGAGAAAATTACAGACAGGGACAATACAGGAGTGTAGGATGAGGAAGCAGCTTGATGTGGAGAGAGGAATTATGTGTGGGGACAAACCTGTTGTCAGAGCAGTCAGTGAAAAGAGGACAAGGAGGCAAAGACGCGAGGATATGGACAGCTGTGAATTTGACTGCAGAGCCTTTAATCAAGATATTGATCTGCTGGCTTCCTTTGACTCAAGGATGTGATTATGTAAGACACATCAGAATTATAAATAGCAGTTTGGGAGAAAATATGCTGCATCCTACTCTGATAAAGAATAGTTACAATCACATTCTTAAATTAAATATGTAAACTATGAGCCTCTGTGCAGAGCTTGTTTAAGGACACAGCCAATTGTTAAATGCAGCTACATTAAGACATTAATACTCAACACAAACTGGAAATTATACTGAGCTACAAAAGCTACAGAAAAGCTACACAAAAGTAAGAGAAGCAACAAAAACGCTTGACAGCTCGAGGATGACAGTGATGAGGAGGCTTTGATGTCATGATGAGTATATTATAATGCCTTTATCGACCAGCAGTAAAGCAAATACATTGTCCAGAAGAGGCACGAAAATGTGCCAGAGCAAAAGTATGATATAGAAATGTGTAAGCAGATGAAAGGGATTATATATTCAGAAAATAGCATCTGGATCAGTTTAATATCCTCAAACATTGCTCTAGAAAGAACTAATTAATAAAGATTCAGAACAGCAATGTTGACCGCCAGAAATGAACTTTCAGTCTCAACTTTTAAGCTAACATGGTCGAAAAGTGCTCAGAAAAATGAAAATGTACAAGTGACATGAGGGAGCCCCAGAACAGATAGACTTTGTGGTGATACTGTTTTGTTAACTACTATTTCAAAGGTAAATTAAAACTGTATGGTTAAAAACCGTTTATCATATAAAAGAAACAAATATACAGATATATAACATATGTAGAGAATCACAATTACAGATATTTTTACATGACAATATTGCAACACTAGGGCCAAAACAGGTGAATACATAGATCATATATGTAATGCTTAGAACAGGAATCAAAATATGTTTGCATGAATGAAAAGTACAGTATCTTGCAAAAGTAGTGACAAATTAGACATTGCATGTAAGCATGATGAGAGACCATGACTAAAAAAAGAGGAGAACATACCAGGTAAGACGGAGCAATATTAGACAAGCAGGAGTAAAGATTATCCCCTCAGATCTGTCACCGGCAGGCTGGTTGAGTTATATTTGGTGCTGTGGTACAACACCCAGAAGCCTGTCTACTTTGTACTGGAGGGAAACCAGATATATTTGTAACATGCGGTGGTCATATCTCAATTCAATTCAATTTATCTGTCACATCTTTTGTGAGCTATACTTCAATTTGTTCAGTTAAAATGGTGTGAAAGGAATAAGAATAGAAATGGTTATTACTGAAGGAATGTAACTAAATAAGTAATGTTGACTCAGTCACTTTCTCTGAGAATACCTCTGAAAAACAACATTGAATGTTCCCCTTTATATTTGTAAAATTCATCTATAAAATAATGTCAGATCTCATTATTTTCTTATACTGTAGTTGCAATTCATTGAACTGTAAAGATGTTTGTTTCCTTTGCTTTTACTTTGTCAGCAAATATCTCCTCAGCAGTTCAGCAGTTTTTGTGATTGCTTCACAGAAAAAGAAACTGTATCCTATTGATTCATGTCTTTACTGTTGTATACCAAATTAAAGGGAAACATTCTCAACAACAGAAGTCACAAATTATGGTAAAAGTTAGTCACTGAAGTTGCTAAAAAAATGTATTTTCTTTTGTCGTTTAAATCAGCTCTCGTGATGAGATACTCAGCGTACAAACTACTTAATTTGAAGCATGCAGGGGGCCTGAAACGACCACTGATCTCTTACACTCTTACTCTCATCTGCTATTTATTTTATGTTGTACTACCCAAAGTCATAACATGCCCTAACCACATTTACCGACATAAGTGCTGTACTTATGTAATTAATAAATTTGAAAGACTTGTACTTTATCTGAGTTTTTCCATTCTATATTTCTACTCCACTAAAATTTAAATGCAATACTTCTTATTGGGCTACATTTATCTGACAGCTTTAGTTATTGCTTACTTTTCAGATCAAGTTTTATATGTCAAACTTCAGCTTATGAAATGCACATTTTTATGGATGAAACTCAGATGCTGCTTAGATGGTAATAAATCAGGAATAAAATACATAATAGTAACACTTTGAATGAAGCTGTTTTGCATAATTGTTTCAGTTGGTCACAGCTTGTGATGCTACTGTGACTTCCTGTTTACATAGTTGATTGCTTTTGATTAGACAGTGCTACAGATGTCTCCAACAAACTGATTTACACACTACTAAAGTCTTTACAAGCTAGTTTAGGTTGGTGAAACTATATCATAGTTACTAAGAATCTAGGAAGGACTAGAAGGACACACTAATCTAGCCATGTAACTGGTACAACACAATCCTGGTGAGCAGATTTCCCCCCAGATGACCGCCGATTCCTCCCACCAGGCTCCTGCAGGGATAAACTATAGGAAGCAGAATACTCAGTTTTAATGAGGTAGAGTTGTAAACTTGACCTATATTTCTGTCCCCCTACAACAGCGAGACTGGGTTTACATAATTATTATGATCTCTGTATATTAATAAATCTTTCCCTATGTACTGAACTCACTGAGAATACGGCACTAAGGAATCCATTTTATAAAGCAGAGGCACTAAATAGCAACAGCAAATACTGGATGCCTGCAGAGCCCTCTGGTTTCCAC
Organism: Miichthys miiuy; assembly: GCA_036365135.1. Classification (NCBI taxonomy): domain Eukaryota; kingdom Metazoa; phylum Chordata; class Actinopteri; family Sciaenidae; genus Miichthys; species Miichthys miiuy. The sequence goes on along the minus strand of CM071606.1, from coordinate 10,535,589 downwards.
AGTAACTAAAACCAAAAATAGAAACCCACACCAGCGGCCATTCAAGACTGAATCCCCTGTGATAATACACAATTCTATTTATACCCTTCAAATAATGAAATACTCCCCTGTATAAATACATCTGTCCAATTAGTGAAAAGACGGACATCATGGTCTAATAATATGTTCACACCCTTGACTCCTTTGTGCTGCTCGTCCTTAGAGTATGAAAACTGAAACTAAATTGTGAGCACTGAAGATATTACATGTGTCAGACATTCAGACTTGATAACTAGATAAATTGGACTGTGTTTGAACTGCATGTAAATGGCTGTAGTAATTCTGAAGTTTGAAACAGAAATGTTTCCTTAATAACATGAGATCAGATCATCTGCACTGAGAATATGCAAACATCCTTATGTCATAGTGTAACTTTTGGTACCATATTCATATTGTGCACACTGACAGTATAAAGAATGGACAGCATATGTGTGACGTCACTTGGTGTCATGTTTCTGAAGCACCGTTTCAAAGCTCAAAATTTGTGGCGCTTGCCGCCCCCATGTTGGCTGTGCTGCCTCTTCCGCCTCTGGGTTAATCTAAAAATGGGAAAAGATGTGGATCATGAGCGGACCTGAGGCGGGCCAAATGACAGCTGGGTGCTCAAACAAGCCATCTGTAACGACACCTACCTGTCAAGCAAAGCGGCCACTCTGTTATAATGCCTAACTCTAAACCTTAATATAATTTCAATGGGTGAATTAAAAAAAAATGTAAAGAAAAAGGAAATTAGCTATAGAGTCCAAAACTGTTTTTTGTACAGAGCTGTAAACATGCTTATTTCTGCTGTGAAGTTGGACATTTTAATATGGGGGCTTATGGAGCTTGACTCGTTCTGTAGCCAGCCTTAAGTGGCCGTTTGAGGAACTGCAATTTTTGGCACTCCTGCATTGGCTTCACTTCACAGCCACAGAGGTTGCTGCTTGATTGTGCTGTTGTGATTAAAAACACATGACCTTTTGCACATATGCAAAACAAAACATTATCATAGTTCCCAAAAGCTCTGCATGCATCACTTGTTTTTATCCATGATGGTATGTCAAACATTTCAATGCACAGGTTTTCTGCAGTGTAATATGAGTTATCATAATCGACAATATTATCTCATTGTCACTTTGTGGGTATGTGTGCTTCAGTTGCCTTATCCTAAACCAAAAATAGCTCCACACTTATGTAAATACATTAATTTAGCAGCATAGTTGCTGGACTTTTATGTAATATTTAGACCTATATGCTTTGCATGTTATAATATTTACAAATTTGTAAATCTAAATTACTTCTAAATCTTCCACAAGTTTTTTTTTTTTTTAAAGATATAGCTAACAGAACAAACTATAAAATTATTTGTCATATATTGATACAGTTGGCTACATCATAACAACATATCAATCTGCTGTTAGGATAACATGAGGATGTGGTCTTTTAGGAGTCTGGTCTGGTATTTTGCATCATTATAATAAATATTCCTTCTTTGTTTCACAACATATTTGTTCATAAACTTGCTATCTTGTTACTTTATGGTGTGTTTTATTGTTCAGTGCAGTATCACAGCATTACTGTTGGCTCTTCGTTATGTAACAGTCAAGTAAAATAGTTTTCCTGTACCTAAGATAGGCTGCCTGACTCATATCAGCTGGTTTGCAGTTTTTATCCCCATCAACCAACACAGCAAACGTGCTGCCTTCACGCTATGTCGGAAAACAGACTGGTTTGTCAGAAAACCTCATAACACTGTGATGGAGTGAAGATTACATGTTAGAAGTAGCCAGGAGAGGACACTAAACGTGCACTGTCACAAAGAGATTTTTATATATAGAATATAAAATATATATATATAAAATCTCGTTTCCGGTTAATAGAGGTGGCAAACGCAGATGTGTGTCAAGTTAGATAACTGGTACTTTAAGGAGAGCACCTGAACGCAGCATTGGTACTGCAGCCGCCAACGGTGCCGCTGTCTGACGATGGTAGACTGGAGAGACGGACGGTCAGGGCCGTCCCCGTGTAACCTGAACATGCAAGTGTAACCTGATTTATACCCGTTTATAAATGCTAAGCCAGGTTACACATTCATTTAGCTTTAGTTAGTCACATTTTTTTAAATAATAATGGAGGACGACTGTATTTGTGAGTACGACTCGACCTGGGACACAGAGAGTGACGGAGACGACCCGGCCGGAGAGAGCCAAACCCGGCGGTCATGTCAAGACAAAAACAAATCTGCCTGGACTTTAGTAAGTTAACTGTACGCGCTTTTGTTATTATCAGCCAAACCATAACTTACCGACATCATGCCAGCATCAGGCGTGGGGATATGTTGACTTGTAACTAACCGGCTAAGCGTTTTGCTATCAGGGAAGCTAATGATAGCTTTATGCCTCTCTGCTGCAGGCTGGCTAACTAGCCGAGCTAGCCCCTGACGTTGGCTCACATTTGAGGGGTTATTAGTGGCTGGTGTTCGGTTTAAATATACATGTCGGACTGCTTACAGAGTTTACTATTCGTAGTTTGTAATTTTTAGTTAGAATATTTTAATTCAGTGTTTAAACCCTTTGGTGGATGTAGGAAATCAGTTAGCTTGGCCTTGCATGTCAACTTGCAGCTTTCTGCTATGATTAAATATTACAGATGTTTGCATGATTATTAATGATAACATGACGTGTTAGATGTTTTTAATGAGCATGCATCGACGCTGGTGTTAACCCCCTAAACAGTTTAAACAGTGTAGCTAATGGCGACAGAGGATGATGCAGGTTGATTTCAGTTTCACTTTTATTTGCAGTGGCATCACACGTCCAGAAACATGAGGGCAGCAAAGGACATGCAGAACTACAGGAGAGGATATCCAGTGAGTAGCAGCTGAATAATCCAACATGAAAACACATTTTCCATGCAAACAAGAGATCTTAAACTATCCTTTTGCCTGTTTTTTTGACAGAATCTTACAGATGACGAGTGCTCGGAAGACAAAATGAACAATTTGCAGTTTTATCTCAATAAATTTCCCTCCGCTCCTGATGGTAATATATTTATCTCACAAGATATTATCGCAAGATATTTTTGGGAAGTGTTCACTGACATGATGTTTTGTATATATCGTTTGGCACTAGATGTCTACATCGAATCATTTCTTAAGGAGTGGAAAAACGACTACAAAAGACTGGAGAGAGTTCACTCGTACATTCAGTGGTATGTATCGGATTGTGGTGTGTGTTTTTTTTTTTTTTGGGCTGTGTCCAGTCTGAGATTACAAAGCTAATGTCATCTTATTCTAGTGACCTTGCAGTTGGATGCATGTTACATGTGTGCTACTAAAAAAAAGAGCAATTCAAGGTGTGTTTCGGTTGCTCTCTGTGGCATCCAGCACAGCTAAACAAGCAGCTGCCAGTTTATAAAAGGACAGTAGCTTCACTTTTAGTGATGGAAAACATAGTTTAGACTAGCACACATTTATTCTTTAAGTACCTTTCTCAAGTCTTTCGATATTTTTAAAAAGATCACAGGAAAATAAATACCCTTTTCATGCAATTGCTACTGGTTTATTAATGATCTGTCAACATTTTATTCTTCAAAATGTGGAAATCAACCTCCGAACAATGTGTGTAATCACAGCTTTTTCGTCTCAGCGGTCATACATACAGATGTGACAAAGGAGAAACAATGCTTAAGTTCACACTAAATTCCAGACTATTTATTAGAAAGACGTATTTGGTAAAATCACAGGGCTTCAGAGTTGTATGTGGCGATTTTATGGGATGACGCATCAAAAGTATTTTTTATGTTGGGTTTACAAACTGTTGCAGGGAGAGCTGACATCATCTTCATTGAATTATAGTATAGTTTCATTAGATGCTAATTGGTTTTGTGTTGTTTCTCTCTTGAATCCGGTGCCATTGTAAGGCTGTTTCCACTGCGGGAGCCGGGGGTTAATTACATGGCTTCAGAACTCACCAAGAAGGAAATTGAGGTGAGTGTATCGCAGGAAGCAAGTCTTTTAATGAACACCACTGAACTATTAATGGTGCAGAATTTGGTTGTCAACAGTGACTTGCAGTTTCTGATTAGTTCAACATCATCAGGTGGTCAGTTACATGAAGTCATCGTGGGGATAAATGTCTCTAACCATCAGAGTCAAAGCAGAATTTCTTATTTGTTGACCAACTCACTAAATTCTTCTGTAGAGGAAATATTTTGATGTTTAGGAAACATTCAGCTCTTTTCATACAGACATCCCGGCACATAAAGATAAACACTTATGTTATGTCCCAGCCTGTGTCGGGAAAGAAAGTAACATAAAGCAGTTGTATTTGGTTAAAACAAAGTTATTTATTTCTTGAAATTCAGATTTATTATGCAACAAAAAGAGGTGAGGTAAACTGGAAAGGGAAGAAAGAGTGGATACCGTTAAAACCAACAGAGTAAATAAAACCTAATGAGAACTCAGAGAATCAGAGTCTCTGCTGTCTAAACAAAAGAAAAATGTAACTATTTTCTAGAAATAGCACCCCTAAATCTAGTGCTTCTAACAAAAGTGTTCCTCATAGTGTAGAGTCCAAATCAGTAAAATAAACTTTATCTAGTCCAGTTTCCAGGTAGCCAGTGAAAATAACTCAACTTAACCCAATGGTTAACGTTTAGAAGCACTTCAAGGGTATAGTACAAAGGCGAGATCAACAACCAAGCTGCTACGACTGTCGGTCAGTTCAAATGTTAATCCTCAATCCTCAAATTGGAGCCTAGGGATTGGAGGGTCGGACTGGGTGTCACTCCAATCGTAGTCTTCCAGGTCTCCAGGAAGCGGTGATGGTGGTGGTCTTCTCCACTGGGACTTATCAGGGCAGGGCAACAACACACCTAGATCTGCATACACCAAAATCACTTCAAACAAAGTCATACCACACGCACATTGATGGCAGCCATAACAACTTATTTTCCTGTTTTTCAAACCCATAACTGTACCAGTAGCTCTTCTTTAACACATTGAATATCAGATTTGTTTACATTCCCATATTACTGTTACATGTGATCATAGAAGTTGTTTTTATATTTTTGCCTCCACTACAGGCCTTCAAGAAGCATGAGGATGCCAAAAAGAGACTAGTCGAGTCCTATGAACTCATGTTGGGCTTCTATGGCATCCGTTTGGTCAATAAAGAGACGGGTGAAGTCAAACGTGCGGAAAATTGGAAGGAGCGATTCGGAAACCTGGAGCGGTGAATATTCAAATATTCTTGTGTGAGCAACATTAGAGATGTAAATTTTTTTTAGGTTGTGATTTCAACTGTCTCATCTCTCACAGGAATATGCACAACAACCTTCGCATCACTCGCATCCTGAAGAGCCTCGGAGAGCTGGGCTTCGAGCACTACCAGGCCCCACTTGTGCGCTTTTTTCTTGAAGAGACTCTGGTCAAGAAAACGCTCAGCAGTGTTAAACGCAGCGTGCTCGACTACTTCCTGTTTGCCGTCCTGGATAAGGAGAAACGTCAGGAGCTTGTGCGTTTTGCCTACCATCACTTTGAGCCAAAGGACAAGTTTGTGTGGTGTCCCAGAAAGATTCAAAAACAATTCAGGAAGACTGAGAAAAGATCTGATGCTGTTGGGAATGGAGATGGGAAAGATGAAGTGTATTCACGGGGTAAAAGCAAAGATGGAGATGCCGTTGCGCAACAGAAAGAGGATGGACTGGATAAAGTTACAAAGGCTCAGAAAGGAGCTGATAAAACAGCAAGTAAAGACAAAAACAAACTGTCTGAGGCATCCCCTGAGACAAAACCAGAGGCTGAGACCGTTGGCAATGGAAGTGCAGAGGCTGAATCTAATAATGAAATTTTGGGGAATGGAAATAACTCAGATGTTGATGAAATGGATCAATTACACAGTCCTGACACTGTGACTGCAAAAACCGAGCCCTGTGCCGACAGTGAGCATAAATCTACCAACAACTCGAAGGACACCATCCAGGAACCAGAAAACATTATGCAAACAGATGGGGACACAGACACTGAAAAACCACCGAAGAAGAAGAGAGAAGAAAACAAGGTGCTGCCAAGCAACGGCTCTGCTGGGGACTTCGCCAGCGGGCAGATGGAGGAAAAAGCTGGAGCTAATAAAGCCGCTGGTCAAACAAGCCCTTCAGCTCAAACCCCCCATAAGACTTCAAAACATTCACCCTCTCTTTCTTCGGGAAGGGAGGAAAAAATCCCAAGGACTGATTTCAACCAAGTGCCAGATAAAAATGAAGAGGAAGAAACGTTGCAGGCAAATGTGTCCGCAACAAATGGGTCACTGACGAGCACCGACAAAGGTGCGGATAAACAGACGAATGGGAAGGAGTCTGAGGATGTTGATATGGAATCGAACCCCTCGAGCTAAGACCAAAATGTGGGGAGTTCTTGAATAAACCGGATGATTGGAGAAACACATTAATTTGATCATAAATTAAATGTAAAATAGGGACAGAGTATGACTTAAAAAGACTTTCTGGGCCTTATTTCTACAATATTTGATGTTTAGATATTGATTCTTTTCACTTTGAAGGAGTATATGAATTCATTAACTCACATAATGTGAAACTGGATGTTAGTCAGTTTCCACATGGCCATCAGACCATAGACCAAGAAAAGGCTGGTGATGTTTATATTTTTCTTATTGACAACAAATCTAGATCAAAAAGGTCAAAACCAACGGGAGACTGATTGACTGATGCGACCTGAGGGTCACATGACCATCAGAAACAGCCATGGCTCATTTTTACTAGCTTGTCTACTCGTACTGGAAAAAGATAATCAATGAAGGAAGACTTGGTACAAAATCACAAACCTACCTACAACATAACTTCTAGTGAACCAGATCTTAAAAAAACACAAAAAGTTATATTCCAAATTCTTTATTAGTTGTATTTTGACAGAACTTTAATATGTTGAAAATAATACTTAATTGTAACGTTGTAACAGCTCGTGCAGCAAACGTACGTAAACATGCTAGTTGGTCACGTGATCTTCACCTTACAGCTCGTAGCTGCGCGTCGAGCCTCCCCAAAACTAGCAGTGTGTTGGTCTGTCTCATTACTTTCTGACTTCCTGTCTGTGGCTCCACGCGCATTGAAGACATTAATCTAAATAATGTTACAGCGGTTAACTAGTTTTTATAAATTATTACGTGAACAGAAGTATTGTTTTTGTTGTCAGCTCGTGTTTATTGTAATGAAGGAGCATGTCAGCCAGTGCATCAGTGACTCCACTGTATTTTTTTGTTTTTGGATGATGATGGAAGAATGTGGCACAGACAAATAAGCTACTAAATGTCAAGCTTTGGATACACAGACAATATTTAATTGGAGCTGCAATGATTAATTGATTAGTTGTCCTCTATGAAATTAATCAGCAACTATTTTGATAATCGAGTTTTTTTTTTTATACATGGAAAAAGTCAAAAATGTCTGATTTCACCTTTCAGTGGTGATGTGTAATTCAGTCCTCTATGACAGTAAACTGAACATCTTTGAGGACGTTTCTTTGGGAAACCGTTTTCACCATTTTATGGACCAAACAGCTCATTTACAAAGTGATCAACGGATTAAATTGCTAATTAAAATATTGTTGCTTGCTGCCCTGTTTGCAAGTGTTACAAATGAATTGTTGGTTTTGGTCTTTTCGTTTGTTGACAATAAGAAAGAAAAAAAAAACGGATTACCAGACTTATCCTTTTAGATAGTAATGACTGTCAGCAACTGATATTTAATATCTATACAGGATACGTAAAGCACTATAATTAATGTATGTCAATGAAATGATGGTTTCAGCATTTTTAACACCATAATATTTTCACAATTGAACATTTTTTGCACTGAAAAAAAAATGAATTGGAAGAGCTTTCTTTCTTTTGGGCTGTTTTTGTGTGAGTAAAAACCTGTACTGGTTTGTGTTTCTGCTGTTCAAACGGATTTAAGACTGAATGTCACTTAAGTTATATTTCAATAATGTTGCACAATCTGTATGTTTTCATGCAGATTTGGGAAGTAGACTTTTGAACAACTGAAAGCCTTGCCAAAAAAAGAAAAATGTGATAAGACTGGTTGATTGTACAAAATGTATGTCTTCTCGGCAGAACTGATAAAAGCTTTGGCGATAATTTAAAGTCCACTGTATGTTAATTTACAAGCCAGGGTGATTATATTGATGCATCTTTTTATATTTGCACTTAATGAAATGGTAATAACTTTACAAAAGTGCTGATTTCTTTATATATGACTCCCCCAACTAAATACCTGGCTGTTGACAAAGCAGAATAAAGTTATACTATTTTTTTGATGCTTTTATGAAATTAATGTGTCGAACCACAGTCCTGTTATAGTTTATTAAATGGCAGTTCTCAGGAGGACACTGTGGTAGATGTCAGCTTTTGCTCCTTCCTGTTCCTGAGACTTTGATTTCCCAGCAGCTTATAGACAGAAATATGTCTTTTTCTTCAGCAAACAGACTGAGCCTCACTGAAGTGACGACTCACAACCGAGAAGATAAATAAGATATTGATCAATTTGTCGAGGTTGTGAGTAAAATACTGTTGGAGTTTGAGCTTGCTGTTTGTTATTGCATTGTCCATGCTGACCTCTATCCATAGATCTACCCATTCCCTCTTTGGAGCATCATAAATAAAAGGTTTAACACTTTTTGTTGACTTATTTTAAGTTAAAAACAAGAGTTGTGTTGGGATTATGCTTGACCTCTGTGACAGAGGATGTGTATGTGAAGTGGTTTTAAAATGTCCATATTGACTGTGATGCTTTAATAATTTAAGATATTCCTCTTTTATATCGACTGTTGTAGTAACGGTATTTGCATTTGTGTCCCACAGGATGAGGATGTGCTTTTGTCTGGGGAAACAGTCGATCGATAGAAAATTATATACACAGCTATTTTGATAAGTAATTATTTAAGTCATTCTTCCAAACATAAAAATGACTGAATTTTGGAGATGTGTTGCTTTTTTATGTTATAGTGAATTGACTGTCAGACCAAATAAGTTTTAGGGCATCATCTTTGAGTTTAGGAAACTGACATCAATCAAGAAAACAATCTGCTGATTAATTGATAATTAAAGTAATCACTTGTAGCCCTATGGGGACAGATGGAGAGTCAATAAGTATCACTTACTTGACTTGAGATGCGAAAACATGATTCACGATCAAATGGTTCTACAAACTGCGCAAAGATTCCTAAAACACGGATTAGACTGAAGAAGATGGTGTGGTCTGAAAAAAAGGCCACGCACTCAAGCCATTTTTAACATTTCATGCTGATTTAAAACCTGATTGGTCAAAGCAATACTTTGCAGAAATTGCTATCAGACAACTTTGCCAACAGCCAAACGTCAAGCAAGTGCAACAACACAAGACATAGCAGCCAGATAATATTACTTTCTAGTCCAACAGCAAGAAGCCCAGTTCGGCGTCTGTCTTTCAGCCTTTTGTTTCACGAAGCTCTCGCCAACGACTACAATTCTTCTTGCTCTGTCACTTTCTCCTCACCTCTCTTCCTCGTCCATCCACATCCTCTTCTGTCTTTTCACCTTTGTCGTTAAGTCCATAGAGGCTGCTGAGCCCGGTTACATTGCCCGCTTGTCCAGCTCCAGTTCTGGCATGACACTGGCTCCTCTCCCTGTCTGCATCCAGGCAGCCTGAGAGCCTGAAAACGTCCTCTTACCAGTGGTCCAAAATGCCTGTGGTACAAACACTCAACAGTCTGGGCAGCTTGGCTAACAGACTGAGCTAACAGCAGCTATAGTTTACTGGCAATCAGAAGTTACATAGTGCAAGAACTCCTGTAAAGGAAAGACAGAGACACCATTCACCTGATTACACATCGGTGTAGCATCAAAATAATTATTTTATGGTAGCAAAGTTACACAATGTTAATGTTTAGCCAGGGTTTGGAGACTTTAACAGAGCCTGTGTTACAAACTGTGAATGTGGAGTTTAAAGACTAGGTCATCTACCACCAACCCACAGAGTTGCCTTTGATTTGCATTCTGGGAAATGTAGGATCCAGAATGTATTATTATTATTATTATTATTATTATTATTATTATTATTATTATTATTGGAGCTTGACCCAAACAGCTCTGAGTGTCTTGGCCTTCAATCTACACCATCCTTTTTTGAACGTGTCTGTTAAAAGGCCTCAGACTAAATGGAAGTGTAATAGCTCATTAAATTACTGCAGTACCACTTTAAGTCATCACACTAGTACACACTACCACTAAAGAACCTTTAAGGAACTCAGTTTTTTTTTTTCTTACCTTGCAGACATGGAGGATTTGTGTTTTAGGTCAGCCTCTAATTGGTCAAAAGACGAGCCCCTGCAGATTTTAGCTCAGCCCACTTTCCTGGTGTCCGAAATGGTTTCCCTTCTACTTGCTGCCTCCCTCACTCCTCCTCACCCCCCTCACCCCGGTGTGCAGTGCGCCAGATTGAGTTCAGCCCCTTCGGCTGGAGACTCGGGTTTATCTGGAACCAAAGAGAAAGCCATTCAGGAGCTGTGCGCCGTGAGGTGAAGAAAGGCTCCGTTGCGGACTCTGGGGGGGAGTGAGACAGGACCGGGAACCGGGATTTGACCTTTTACGCATAAACTCGGGTTTGTGAGGGCGAGCGGGGAGCCATGGCGGTGTTCTCTGCTCTTTGGGTGCTCTTACTGTGCCAACTTTTGACATCATCCTCAGCCCAGGTAAGAGTTATCAAGTGCCGCATCCCTTCTCTTATTTATCCGCCTGCATCACATCTTTGTGGTGAAGTTGGCGTTTAATTTATGCACTGAACTTATTCCAAAATGTGACCTGCTGATCCACCTTTTCATAATAAAGGCTGTCCCTTATGTTGATGATGGTGGTGACAGTCGCTTCAGGCCTGACCTGCATCTCTCCACCATAAAACCTGATGATTCTCTGAATATTTTCTCTAAACTTCACACTCAGACATTCTTGATTCTTCTCGTACAATTATCACTGACTGAATGTGGGTGGTTATTTTGTCAATCTGGCCCTGTGGGCCTATTTTTGCTCTCCAGTGTCAGCCTGATTGTGTGCAGGTGGTTGTGCTTTTTCGCACTACTTGATGAAGTCGGGGTTATGTTTTCCCTGAACCTGTGGAATGCACGGATTGGAGATCAGTGCCACAGCGCACAATGCCACCTCTGTTCACTCAGACACCCCGACTGAGTCCAGCGCAGGATCTCTCTTTTTTTTAAAGTTCTCAGTGAAATAAGTTTATTTTGTTTGGATGAACTGCTGATTTGTTTTTGTTTTCACAGAAATCTAGTTTAGCCTTCCTCTCGTGCGTAAAGGCAGATTTAAAGCGTCTTTTACGCATCATGGTTTTCATGGAGTTGCTGTTGAATTGCATTTATTTTTTTTATGTCTTGACACATAAAATTAGAATGATTTAATTTCTTAGTAGAATCTTGCTAATTGTATTGATTATCAAACCTTTGATGTTGATCAAACCACATCCTGTACATGTATGCAGCACTTGTGCTGCTGAATAAACAGTGGATGCAAAAATATAACTCAGGGTGAAATGCCTGACTTTGATTCATTATTTTATGTTGCAGAGGCCGGGCCCCAGAGGAGCTCCAGGGCTGGCAGGACCCCCAGGACAACCAGGAAAGGATGGCACTGATGTGAGTTGACCAAACTCCAACAGTTTCTTTACTCAAAACAAACATGTCTTCTAACTTTTGTCCATTAGTCCAGTGAGTACATATGGAAAATATGTTAGCACCTCATTTGAATGTGGTAATCAACTGATTTGTTTCTCTCATCTTTTAATTGTCAATTTACAGATTAATATATTTTTAAATTTGTTCCACATATAATGATAGTTTGGTCAGTGGCTTCACAACTTTTTCATGTTGCATTTCAAAATCAAATTCCTACTCATGTTAGCTTTGGTAGAAAGTATTTTCTTTGTGCAGAAATGTGTCAGAAATGTTTCTAGATATTAGTTTTTATCACGCTGACTCCTCCCAAAGCTCCTCCTACAAGTATGTAATCATAATAATGGACGTCAGGTAGGCAGGCTTTAAGGTGTGTCTACTAAATGGAGTTCTGTTGATAGACTGTCCTTTCAAAGCTTAGATTATATTCACACTGTGAATGTACTTCCTCTTTTAGTTAACTCCCACACAGTATAAAGTTAGCCAGCCTGATATGTGTGGATTCATATCATTGTATCTTCTATCATTCTACAATAAATGTGGATAATACAAAAACAGTCTACTGAAATTTAAGCCATCCGACCCCTTACTGTTTAAGGGGTTTTGCTTATTTTTACAATAACATCATATCCTACATATAATATTATGATGAGACCTTATTTTCATAAGTTATAAGAGGAAATCGGATTACAGGGAAGCCAAGTAAAAAGAAAAATGTTGGTAACAAGGAGCCCAACTTCAAAAACCCTGCAGATTTTTGTAAAACTCTTCTGTTAAATGAAAACAGTGTTTTTAAATCCACGTCAGGAAATCTCAGAGTATTTTTTAGTCATGATTATTTTTGTGACTCCGGTAAAGTTTAAGCACACAGAGGGTCTATTCATACATTCCCCAACCCTGTGAGACCATCTAGAGTTTCACCTCACACCTCCTCCCTCCACCTTCATCCCCCCTGTACAAACCAAACTGAAGCTTTTATCATGTGACCAGTCAGCATCTGCACAGTTTGGTAGTGTTTGCTCCTTCCCCGCTCACTGCAGAAGCTAAACATCATATCCTAAATACCGAAGCAGACCAGAGACTGACTGCTTCTTTTTCTTCAATATAATAAGTTATAGAAGAAGTACAATCAAACACCGTAGTCACTGGAAGTATTTGGGCAATGTACAACAAATGAACAAAAATTAATAAAATAGATTTTTTTCTGATTTGTTCTTTTGCATTAACAGGGCAAACCTGGACCTGCTGGTCTCCCAGGGAAACAAGTAAGTATTCCAACAAGTCAAATCTTAAAGAGTCTTCTAATGTGCACCACCAACCAGCACATTAATACAACCCTGATACAGAGACACAACTTTTGTCCTTTGCATGTAGCAGTACATCTTAACGAACCATGGCACAAAGTTATCTCTTTGATTGAAACTCTTACCTCCATTGCAAAGTAAAGACCCTCTTCTGCTATCCTCCCTTCAGCCAAAAGCCAAAAATAAAATTACAACATCCTTCACCCATCTTATAATTTTTTTATAGTCCTCTACATAGCCCCAAATCACAAATTTGTCTCAAAGAGCTTTACAATCTGTACAGCACACTCCATCCTTAAACACTTTCAGAATGATAAATATTGTTTTTTTTTGTTGTATTTTATGATGTCCAGATAAAAAAGAAATAGATATTAATCCTTCAGTGGGCTCCTTATGCACTATTTCATAATTGTCTGTCTGTGTAGGGTGCCAAAGGAAAAGCAGGAATACCGGGGGTAGCAGGAAAACCAGGCCTGCCAGGACTTCCAGGGGTGGACGTAAGTGTCTAACACACATAGACTATTCTTATGTAACTATCACCACACCAACTTTGCCATTGTCAAGAGATGTTAGGAACCAATGAACAGAAACAGAGTGTAGTTTCTGCCATGAAACTGTTGAAAATAGCATAGCATGATGTTAATGATGTTAATGATGTACAACTGAATGATGTACTTTCTGTTCAGGGTTTGACAGGTCCTGATGGTCCCGCTGGGAAGGACGGACCCCAGGGAAGCAGTAAGTGTCTCTTAGTCTTTTGATCTTTTTGGGATACACTTAAAGATGCACCCAGTAGAATATTACGACCTTCTCTGCCGGCCCAGACTGTCTCCCCATTATTCAACCAGTTGAAGTCAGACTGTGTGTATGCAAAACTGCACTGCATTTAAATTGGCTGCTGTTGCATGAGGATCTTTAAGTGGGTCTAACAGGGACAAGGCCATGTGTTTCCTCTGTCAGCCTGGATTTACCAAGACAGCTCAGCCTCTTGGTGTGAATACTTTTAATGAGGGATCAGAATTGGATTTATTTCTGCTGCTTCCCTAATCTGGCCCGGAATGCACACTGTTTCCCACCAATCTGTAAGACTGTAGGAGATGATGATCTGCTGCCCCAATGCTGAGAGAAACATGGCATTGTCCTCTGAGAAATACAAAGAGAATTACATGCACAAGTGGCATCAAACTACATCTGCACTGCTACATCTTAAGATTAAACAGGAAGACTTTTATTTCCCACATTAGATGTAAGATATGAAGGAATAAAGATTGAGGAGACCTCGGCTGTAATGCTGCAAATCAACTGTCAAGACAAGATAAACCACCATCCCCCCCTTCTCCTCCTGGCAATTCAACTAATTAGCCAACTTAATGAGGAAGCTTGCGTCAACCAATGTCCCTAATTACTCAGATTACTATACTGTCATGGCTGGTTCATAGTGCTGTGCAAAAACAAACAGGACCAAACAGAGTTTGAGCGTAAGCTAGTGTACGACAGTATATTAGCTCACTAAACTAGATATGATGAGCTAACAGTATTGATGTTCATTTTCGCAGCACATTGCAGATTAATTTCTAATTTTAGCCACATCTGCTTGTTATTATGTCTGAAGGTAATTTTCAGCTACCTGACATTTATGATTTGCTGTTGTCTGGTTTGCCCGACTGAGGAATGCAGTGAAAAAGTAACATCACTGCGTTAGGTCTGTTTATTTGGAGACTTTTGCCCTCTCAGACAACACAAATACAGCTGTGAGGGAGGTAAACAAAGAGTTCAGAGAGGGAGGAGGAGAACTGATCATGGGGGTTAGTCGGGAAAGAAGAAGGGGAACAGCAGGAAACCACGATTGGATTTGTGGAACAAGTCGGTAGGAGTCATTTTTTACTGACAGAAATAAAAGATGAAACATGAAAACAAACTGAAGTTAGTGAAGGAAGGATGAGGACAGACATGGAACAAGTATCTCAGACCAAAAACACTTATTTAGATTGTGTTATTGTGTCCTCCACAGCGAAAATAACCAAGTATATTGTATGACTTGTTGTGAGATTGTACAGAGAACCAAACTACATATGCAATCAGAGATTTTTAGGAAAATAATGCATAAATGCTCATTTTAATTGATCACAATAATTGCAAACATTTTCTACTCTCAGTAACTTTAGTAATTAGTGTAAAATATTTGTGACCTTCCACTTCCTTGTGACCTACAGCAGAAACAAATTACGTTTTCCATTTTTAAATGCGTTTTTTTTGGCATTTTTGCCTTCATTAATCACCAACAGACGAGAGTGAGAGGAAACACTAACAGCACCAGTTTTCTGAAAGACTAAGACTAAAACACCAAGTCTATTTTCACACTAATAGATCATAATGAGACGAGTTTGAACATATTCAAAGCTATTTATAGAATCAGCAACACGCTTTGTCCTTTATTGTGTCCGTGACTACTGGTTGTGTCAAGCACCACACACCAAACTGAGCTGTTGAATGGCAGCCCCTCATTAGTCGGCTCAAACCATGCAGAATAAAAACAAACTTTCACAGACGGGCTTCATTTTAAATCTGTTAATATAGTTTGAATTCCACGTAATCTTGCACTGTTTATGATTATGTCCAAGAGGCTGATTTTTGGCATTTTACCTTTCTCTCTACAGGGTGACGCTGGACCTCCTGGACCACCTGGATCTCCTGTAAGTACCCTAACACCTAAGAAACATCACACAGGAACACAGCAGTCCTGTAAGCTCTCTGACCATTGTTACGTTAACACGTGAAAAACATCTCAATCCTTAATACTTTGCAGCTCCAATCAGACTTAGTAGCCCTCAGTTAACACTAAGTGTCACATACTGTCTCAGGAATACTTGTTTGATTTAACTGGACTGCAGCTCGCAGCAACAACCTGGTACAAACTTTCAAAGTGGATTCATTGCAGTAATACATCACATGGTGGATATTGATGTTGTGTGTAAATCTAATCATCCCCTCTGTGTTTGTGACTTAATTTGCCTTCCCGTGTCTTCCGTAGGGCAGAGGGAGACCAGGAGCTGCAGTGAGTACACAACAGTGTCTTTTTATATTATTCTCATGTGCTGAAAGATGCAGAATCTGATAAATTTGTACAATTTGTACATGTCACTATAGCTTGCTTGCTTGTGCATGTAACACAATGTTGTAGCCCTGATTGGGTATCTACACACATACTCTGACGTCTTGCATACACTCCTGTGTCTTTCGTTTCCAGGGACTACCTGGAACCAACGGGTTGCCAGGCGGAGTCGGACCCCAGGGTCCAGCGGTGAGTATCTATGTGACATTTCCTGTCATCCTCATGTTACATCCTCTGATTCAGAATGAGATAATCAAGTTATTCTTGTTATCTATTCTATTTTATTCTCTTCTTGATTCATTGCCCCGTTGGCCACATTAAACTGTCATCAAAACTTATCATCCAGTTAGTTTATCAGGTGATTAAAGGATGGCAGTAAAATTCATAAACAAGCCTCTGCAGCAGAAACAGATCGAGATCCACTCACAGCTCTGCTGAAATCATTCAGTACAACATTGCCCTAAATTCCTCGATAATGTAGCAGGAGCAGGAGGATAATAATAACCACTGGAGAGGAAGGACACTTTAGTGTGTGCACTGGCGTGATGTTTCTACTGGGTCACACTGTTTTTTGGATTATACGATGCTCATACTCAGCTTATGTGTAACTAAAAGCTTACTCAGTTTGTTTGTAGCAGTGTGAAGATATTTTATAGTCTGGGTCAGAATTCATCTGAAGGTTATTGCTAGCATTGAAAATACAGTTTGTGTCAGTATTAGTGTTGTTGTCAGGCTAATCAGGGTTACACTGTCTACTGAGAGGCAGAAAGGGGTCAAATAAAATATTGTGGAACATCTACTTTTTACCACCTTTGGCTGGGTTGTAATTTGAGAAGTTAAAGATGTCTTAAGACATAAAATGCCTCAAATAATAATTTGTCTGACATGGTTTCTCCACAAAAAGATGTAAAATTACCTTCCTAATTAGCCCACATTTTATCCTTCTCCTTGGTTGAGGAATCCAGAATCTATGAATATGAATATCTCTTTGATTTGATGAGCTACTTCACTGAAAAGTCCAATTTGGACTTTGTGTATGTGTGCAGGAGGTTTCAAGTTTCCATATCACACTTGCAACTTGTAAGATGCATGTTAAAACCACAATTGGCTTCCAAACCAGACAAACAAACTGCATCCTGTTCGTACATACGCGTCTTAAACTTAGATTTAATTTGAGCACGCAGACCATTTCCCTCTTCAAGAGAATAATTTTAAAAAACAGCCGTCAAATATCAAACTTTGCACAAGTGAATTGACAATAAGCAAATAATATCTTTTGAGTCTGATTCCTTCCACGGCAAAAACCACAACTGTTTGCAAAAACTGTGACCAGATCAGCTCTAACTTCAAATCAATCAAGCAAAGTATTCACTTATTTTAAGCTGAAGTACTGAAGATGTTACTAATCTTGGTTTCTCAGGGTGCTGAGGGTCCTCCAGGACTTCCTGGACCTTCTGGCGCCGATGGACCACCAGTAAGTGCTATCATTATATACTTGATAACTGCTGCTGCTGATACAATATAGTCAAGTCCTGTAATTTTCCACTGCCACCCAGTGGATCTCTTGTTGAACGCCTGTGAGTCACAGATGCAGAAAATACACTGAACTTTAAAGACGTCTCTTAATGTTTTATGTTGTCGTTTCTCCTCCTGTCAGGGCCTTCCTGGTACTCTTCATGATCTCAGCGGTGATCTTCTGGTAAGTTTTCATTCATGTCCCCTGTGAGAGCAGCACAATGACAGCATGCACTGAGTGTAGAGTCCTCAATGTTTTGTCTCTGTCCTCTGCAGTGTCCCGCAATCTGCCCCCCTGGTCCCTCTGGTGCTTCTGGGATGCCAGGATTCAAGGTAAAAATAGGTTCTGCCATAGTTCTTTTTTGATTTGATATGAAATATGTGCATATATAATATATATATATATGCTCAATGTGTCTGTGGGAATATACACAACTCATGTCACCCTGCATACTCGTGTCTCTCTCATGTAGGGTCACACTGGGCATAAAGGAGACAAGGGAGAGGTTGGAAAGAATGGAGAGAAGGTGAGTTTATTATGTGAAATTATTTCTAGATATTTTGGCTGCTGTCAGTGATACAATGTGGATAATGAAGTTACATAAGAATAGATTAAAGCTGCTTATCTTTGTATGATTTGATCATTTGATTTGATCTGTCTCTAGGGTGATCCTGGTCCACCTGGCCCACCAGGTATTCCTGGGACTGTGGGTCTGCAGGTGAGTTACATAAAAAATATAATAATATATGTTATTTTTTTTTGTTCTTGTCCAACTTTTAATTGTATCCAGGTAATTGTCTTGAGGAATTATTACATATCCTGGGTGTTTTTTGTGCCTTTACAATGCTTTAATGCTGTGTTTCAGGGCCCACGTGGTCTCAGAGGTTTACAAGGCACAATGGGATCTGTAGGAGACAGAGTAAGATGATCACTCCTTCCTTGTTCAGCTTTTTATCGCTCACAATGCAAACATTTAGATTTCTTTACTTACAGTAAGTTTCCTCTGTTGTGCCTATAGGGTCTGCCTGGTTTCAGAGGCAAACCTGGCATCGCCGGCATCATTGGAAAGACAGTGAGTGTCTCTTTGTTTGTAACACATTTGAAATAAAAAACAGTGTTTGGTAGTAGTCTTTAGCCAGAATAGACGGCTGGTCCCATCAATGAATAGCTGTGTGTGTTTCATCTGATGTCTCCAGGGTGATGCTGGAGAAAAAGGACCACGGGGATTTACAGGACCCAAAGGAGAAATTGTAAGTAAACACACACAAACACTGATTTGTGACTATTAGTTTCACAAGTATATATAAGATGTATAAATGACGCCCTGATGTGTCTTTCAACAGGGTAAAATTGGTCCCAAAGGAGGTCCTGGTGGAGCTGGACCCAAAGGAGAGCCTGTAAGTGCATATCTGAGCAATTATACATGTTTAATATACATCACCTCTCAGATCCATGAGGATAAGGTTTGATGTCTTCTACAGGGTATTCCTGGCAGAGATGGCAAAGATGGTACACCAGGATTAGATGGCGAGAAGGTAAGTTACACTTTTTCTTTCTAGCGCTGAGCTTAAATGATGATGAAATTAAGTTAGTAGTCGATCACCTGCATAAAGCTGATGTCATGGTGTTGTCTGTGTCGATAGGGTGATGCTGGACGCTATGGGGTCGTCGGAGAGAAAGGACCAAACGGCCTTCCTGTAAGTATTTTGAAATAGACTTAGGTGTTTCCTGTCTAGAAGATAGTACAAGATATTATTTAAATATTTTATTACTTTGACTCTTCAGTCTAAGAAGCAGTTTGATTGAAATAGCCACTCTTATCGGCATTCATTTTCTTAAGTCAAAAGGAAAACTCAGGCAGTGAATGAAAAGTCCTAAACATGCTTCTTGTGGTGCATGTGGAAAAACTCTAATTGAAGTTATTGTTGTGTATTTTCTGTGTTTTAGGGTCTTCAAGGAAAGGCTGGTGCCAAGGGATCTAAAGGAGGAGTTGTGAGTACTATAACAAAATAGAAACTTTAACCTTTAATCTAAAATTAGCACCATGAAGGAAAACTTGTATCTCTCTTCTTTTACACCAGGGTGATCCAGGGAAACCTGGAGAGACAGGACCCTCTGGAGAGCCAGGTATTCCTGTATGTATCTGATGGGGAATGGGGATTTTTGGGGGGGAGGTATTACTGGGTCACAGCCTCTCTGACATGTCACTTAACCTCACATGAAACTTTAAACAATGTAACGTCTGCGCTCGAAGCTTTTCCTGACTTGTCCGCACTGTGTTTTGTCTCCTCTCTTTAGGGTGACATTGGCATCCCAGGAGAGAGGGGGATACCAGGACCCAGAGGAGTGGCTGTAAGTTAATGCTTTCACTATAAACTGAAGCAGTGTGTACATGTATCTGTTGCTGCGCTGCTTGTGTAGCTACAAAAGCTTAAAAAGCATCTTTGCAGGCCATTTAAAAATAATCTTTGCCCCATTTAGAAGCCAAATTATGAGACTTTCCTCTGCACAGATGGTCTGTTTACAAGTTTACAGAATTTAGACACATTTAGTTTCCAACACTTTGAAGTGTGCTGATCTAATAACCAGGGTGAATATTTGAGTGCATAATGACATTAAAAAGAAACTGATTTAATGCACCCAAGACCACAATGCATAGCAGCATACAGCACGCAATCTCAGTGCGATAAAACTTGAATAGCAGTTTAATAAACTACCGCCGTTTGAAGTTAATGATATTCTGCTACAAAGGTACTGAGAGTATTGTGGCTTGTTAAGGTGGAATTTGTTAGTAATGAAGGGCCAGTGATGAGAGCAGGTATTCATAAAGGAGGAATTCATAAACAGAGAGCTCTTTGTTTTTTTCACATCAGACCCTGCAGCGAGGAAAAGAGGATAAAACAGCAGAGGAATTAACACACTTCTCTCGCACAATGCACTGCATAATGAATCACACCTCACACGACCATCATGCGCATTGCTTTTAGTTGTCCTTCTCTGAAATGTTAGCAAAAAGAGAGAGAAATATTATAATATCTGTTTGTTCACTATCACATGCTCTTCCCTGTAAAATTGCATGACAATATCTGTCTCCAACAGGGAGGTATTGGACCAGCGGGCCTCGCCGGGCCTCAGGGAGTGAAAGGCTTCCAGGTCAGTTGCATGATATCACCAGTCATTATCAGTTTTATTAATATTATCAGCTAGCTCACCGGTTGCGTGTGTGTCATGTACTGCAGGGGGTAAATGGAGCCTTGGGGGATCCAGGTCTTCCAGGTCCAACAGGAATCCGTGGAGAGTTTGGTGAAAGGGTGAGTTTGACGTGTGTGACAATATTAAATTTGTCCCAGGGCTCATCATCATTCAGTGTAAATCCTGATAGAGTACAGGGATGCAATGTTCTTATAATAATAAACCGTATCTTCTTAGTTATTACCAGTTAATCTATTGTGTTAATAAATAGGATATTGTAATGTCCAAAAAAGGTCCAAAACCTAAAGTTATTCAGTTTATTATCATAGAAAACAAGAAAATATGCAGATTTGAGATACTGAAACCAAATAAGTTTTGCAAAAAAAATCCTCAAAACATTTAATCTATTATCAAAATAGTTGCTGATTAATTGTCTGCTGACTGACTAAATACTCAAATGATGTGACTAATCGTCCCAGCGCTACAGTGTGTAAACAATGACAAAAACAGGTAAAAGTCCAACTTAAAACTCAAAATAAATCTTCATTAAGGGTCAAATTCAAATATAAAACTTAAAAAAATGTCTCTGCACACCAGTATATCTCTACATAAACACAGTCAGAGCAGCATGGGAGGGTACTGTATGTCAATAACCAGGTCGTCCCACCTCAGTCTTAGCGGTATAAACTCAAACTGCAGCCAGGAGAGATCTCAAACACAAAAAGGCCTCCTGTTCAGAATCTGTGCACAGAACAAAGCCCGTCTTTATACCGCTCCCGGTTCCCCTCAACCAGCACCCACCTCACTTTTCCTTCATCCCCCCTTCCTTCTGCCGCAGCCGCCCGTCCACAAAATGTCTCTACATGGCTCTCAGTTATTCTCTCTCTTCTTTTTTCAATCCTATAGGGTCCGGTTGGAGCTTCTGGAGCTAAAGGAGACATGGTAAATATAATAAGTCAAGCTGGTCAAGCTTAAAAATAAACCTTCCTGTGATAGTCTTCATCCAGGCTTTTCTCTGTAATAAATAAGGGAATGTGTTATATATTGTCTTTTCTCTTTTCATTATCCTTAATGTGTTTTTATTTCTCACATATGATGCTGAAACTGTTTTATGAGTCCAAGATATTATAGATTTCTTTTATTCAGGCACCATAAAACAAACACATACAAAAAGACAAAACTGGAGTTGTGAGATTGAATCAAATAATTCAGATCTTATGTCATCTCTAGGGTGTGGCAGGAAGTGATGGTTTACCAGGAGAGAATGGAGAACCTGTAAGTATTTACTTCATTTTCACAGTTTGATCGCACAGTGTTAGTGACTCATTAGGGACTTATTACTTTGTTAGCAGTTAATTAGTTATGCATCGATTCAGAACTGCCGGCTGCCAACTAGGACCAGACGGAGAGAACATGTTAGACCTTTTTAAAAGTCTTTACACCGGTTGCCGTCAGTTTTCGTATAGATTTTACAAGTTACTTGTTTATAAAGCTCTTCATGGTGTTGCACCAGCGTATTTGACCACGCCAGCTTTTGGTTTTTTTTTGGTCTGAGCTGTCAGAAGAGTTTCCCAGAGGATCTGAGAGCACCTCTGAGAGAGTGTTGATAAAATGTATTTTTTCCAAACTAATCTTTGATTATGATGTTCTATGGCCATTATTTAAATTGTATTTAATTATTTATTGTGTTGTATCTAATTTAATTTATTGTTTTGTTTTTTTTTTCTTTGGTTGGTCACTCATGTTTAACTAAGCATATCTCGCCATTTTCAGGGTCCTTTTGGCCCAGTTGGACAAAAAGGACAGGTGAGCTACATTGTAAACATTTTGTGACTTGTGTGTTGACACTTTTGCATTGTTTTATACCTCCAAATAGACCCTTTTTTTTTACACACAGTAGATGTCCATTTATTAGCACAGAACATAGTTAGATCAGATGTTGTGTGTGGGTGTAATTAGCAACACAAGTTTGTTCCAAACCCCCTCACTAAACATTAAAAACTGGTGTCTAGCTCTGTGCTGTTGCCCACTTGTCAGACTCATTGCACATGATTCTGCTTCACATTCCAAGTTTAATAGGATTAATTAGAGATAGGTATTGCTGCTTTCTGCTTTATTGGTCTGTTCGCTGCTATCGCCACAAGGGAGAGACGAGCCACATTAAGCCGCAGCACAATTTATGTAATTAGAGACACAGTACTGATGAGTCTCATTCTCGTAGTCTCATTTACTGTTTGCTGTGCTCGTCGGAGTAATTATCAAGCAACAAGACGCCATATGAAACCGCCCCCGCGTTCTCTCAACAGACCCAGTTTGCTCCTTGGTTGGTGTTTAGTCAGCGATCAAATCAGAAGCTTATGGATGCTTTTAGCTCCAGAAATTGATTTCTTCATTTTTTTGCTAATATAACGAGTTATTTAACAGATAATTCTTGTTAATTATAGCCGGGGAAGCAGGGTGAACTGGGACCTAAGGGAGTGACAGGTCCACAAGGAGAGCTTGGGGCAAGAGGGCCCCCAGGAAAAGAAGGACCTATGGGCTTCCAAGGGGAGCCAGGTCAGCCTGGAATTGCAGGAAAGACAGGCGTACCTGTGAGTGTTTTATTTTTTAATCTGTAAAAATCTTGTGATTGATTGAAGCACATTAAATGTTGACGTTTTTTTATTGAACTGCCTGAATGAGCTTACCCTAAAAATCTTATTTACTTGTGTTTCAGGGTAAACTGGCAAGCGAGCAGCACATCAGGGAGCTGTGTGGCTCGATGATCGATGGTGAGAGATTTTAATTATTCTTTGTCTATACTTCACTCCAGTGTTGAATTAAAAAAAAACAAGCTGAGAATTAACCTTTATGGCATTTTCTATCACTCACAGATCAGATCGCACAGCTGGCCGCTAACCTTCGAAGACCCCTGGCCCCTGGAATGGTGGGCCGCCCCGGCCCTGCTGGAGCTGCAGGAAAGCCAGGAGTTGCTGGCTCTATTGGGCATCCAGGTGTTCGTGGACCACCAGGGTACAGAGGTCTGCCAGGAGACCTTGGAGATCCAGGTCCCAGAGGTATGAAACATGCTAAATATTCATATCAATTGATAGAAACACAAAATCAATTAGTGCCTCCTACAAAATTCCACTTAAGTAAAAGTACATAAGTATTATAAGCAACATCTTCTTAAAGTATCAAAAGTTAACATACCTGCTCTCAGTAAAATGGCCCTGTGACCAATATATTCTGATATATGACATTATTAGATGTGGGCCTTTGGGCCTTGGGCAGCAACAAGGAACCAAAACTAGAAACAGCCAGCAAGGTTGGGAACCTCTGGTGTATCATATTTTTAATGTAAAATCTTTCATAGAAGAGAGGGACAGAAAAATACTCAACAAACTGTTCAAGAGGTCCAGCTCTGTCCTGGACTGCCCCTAGACTCCATAGATGAAGGTGGGGAGAGGAGGATGTTAGCAAAGCTGACATTCATCATGAACAACTCCTCTCACTCCCTGCATGACACTGTGGGGGCCTTAAACAGCCCCTTCAGGAACAGACTGCTACTGCCGCCATGTAATAAGGAGCGCTACCACAGCTCCTTCATTCAAACAGCTGTCACACTTCATGACTTTCTTCTAGATATTTCTTATTTATGAGGAATTTGTTATCCACCTTGTGTATTATGAGCTGCTCTGACAAGTGGATTTCCCCAGTGTGAGATCATTAAAGTCTTAAGTAGTAGATATTTCCCACCATTGATAACATTTTTCCGTCTTTACAGGTAATGTTGGTGATCAAGGTGATAAGGGATCCATTGGCAAAGCTGTTGATGGACCCACTGGAGACCAAGGATATCAAGGTATGTGGCTTTATACGTTACACTGTAATTAGAGCTTGTGATGATTGGAGCAGTTATATTGTTGGAAATGTTTGCCTGATATCACACTATTAAAAGAACAGCTGTACTTTGTCCTTGGCTCATCCCCTGTACGCTGTCCACAGGTCTTCCAGGAGTGCCTGGAATTGTCAAAGATGGGCGTGATGGATCTCCAGGAGATCCAGGTGAGCCTGGAGAGTCAGGCAGGGTAGGTAGGACTGGACACCAGGGACCTCCTGGAATCTGTGATACATCAGCCTGCCAGGGTACATCGCCCGCTGGGAAATCCTCCAACCCCAAAAACCATTAAACATGACTTCCAGCAACCTGACCGCCATCCACCCAAAAAGGAGGAAGGGGTGAAAGAAGAGAGCGATCACAATAAATGTCCTCTTTATTTAAATACATGTATCACAAGATGGGAAGAGTAACATCAACAGGTGTGATATTTTGAGAGGAATAGAGGAACATCCGAGGATTCACATGAATACCAGAGCAACTGAGAGACAAAAACATCAAGATGACATCCAGAAATAAAGTGGACAGAGGCACGGAAGAGTCCAAGAGAACAACTGCATTGCTCCAAATACTACAGTATCACATAACAAGACTTGACTTACAAACAACTGGAAAATGAATGATGAGTCCTTTGTGTATAAAAACTTTGTACATGTTGTTTCCATGACCCCCCACCCCCCCCATTACCTTTAACATCCTTCTGGCAGATGACTCTAAAAACAACAGTGACTGTCTCTGAAGTGAATGTGCATGTATCACAGCCCATTTAATGTAAATCACAGGTGTTACCTCAACATACGAGCTTACAGTGTAAAATATGGAAATAGGCGTCAGAGGCCCCAAAAAGGCCTCCGTCAAGTCAAGGAGCTGTGTATGTATTGTAAAAGGAATAAAAAAACACAAACACCCAGGTGCCCAGAAATTGTGTAGATTAATGCAAAAAAAATTTACTTTTTGATGTCTCTTTTTTTACAGCTTGTTTTCTGTTTTTTTTAATTACATGTGAAGTTGATTCTCCAGATTTGAGAATCAAAAACAAAATAAAACGTGTGGATGCATACATCAGTCATTGTAAAAATCAATTTAAGGATCTTAACAAAGTAATTTTTGTTCTTTTTTTTCTTTCTTTTTTTAAAAATCTGCAATGACCACATCCACTTTGTACTACCGGTGCTGTAACTATTAAATATACATGACCTTAAATACTATTTATTATTTGTGGGTGACTGTTGTATGTACAGTAAGATGCTACAGCGACATGTTGTAAGAAAGAACAAATAAAGCCACTTTTCAGTAAAAACATTACTCTTCTCTACATATCAAGTGAACAATCTGTACCTCGGAGAAACACCATGAAAGTCAAGCAATCCCATTAATACAAAGTTAAATATGCGATCAAAGAATAAATGAATGTGGATGAGAAAACTGAACAACGTACTGTATGAGCAAAGTTTAACAAAAAAATAAACAATTTATAAAACAAGTGAACAAAATCTGGATTAAACATATAAAAGCTGCACATATAATTAAATGTTTGATGGCCGAAGAGCTGAAATCTAATCATAAGAGGTCTGTGTCGGCTGTTTTTCAAAGAGAAACAGTGCCACCTGTGTACGACTCCATGAAAAGCACTTTTTTTCCCCAAATGTCTCTCAAGGGGGAGGAAATATAAATATAGAAATGACATTGCAATTCAGACACTAGCTTGATGACAGTGTGGTGGCAGCTAAAGAAAATCAACCATGTTGAGACTGGAAACCTTCCACTTTCTAAATCATTGTAATGCAGTCAGAGGGAGAGCAGAGCGCCTCTCAAAAGGACACTTTTTGTCATTTAAAATGTTACAGCACATCCAATCGAAGCTACTTTAAATGGTCAAATTAAAACATACTCGACATCTGGCTAATTCTGATCTCTGGGTGAGTCACTGCTCCACCGCAAGAGGAATGCTCAGTGTCTCGTCCATGTCCTGGTGGATCAGGTCCCCTCCTGAAGAAAGGCTGGATTTAAGGAGTCCTTTCTCATCAGTGATTGCCTTCTGAAACTCCTGTAAACAGGGGAAAAGCAGATTATTGTGGTTAATAACAGATTAACTGCCCCTCAACTTTACTACAGGTGGTCAGATAGATGAGGGCTTGTTTTAATGTGCTGTCATGTATTTTTTTTAGTATGTAAATCACTAGATAATTCATTGCAGTAAAAAAGTTACGTTTATTTGATTTTATACTGTAAAAGTGAGAGGAATTTGATATGAACTGAGACAGAAATAAATATAATTAAGCTCTTATCTTCCAGCTACAGGTTTTTAGTATCAAATAATTCAGTTGCAGGACAATCAAGTCCAAATGCTTTAAATCAACAACACAAACTCACCTCTTTGAAGGTGTCTCCATATGTTTTATTGATGTATCTGAGGAAGGCGGTGGTCCACTGCAGGGTGGTGACTTTGTCTGACTCTGAGTCACAGAACGGCACCAACATGTTCAGTTCATCACAGCATGATCGAATCCTCTTCCTGTGCAGCAGATAACAGACAACACAGATGTTTAGAATCAGTGTTTGTTAAACTCTGACTGGCCTGCAACCCTGTTCTTAAATCCTAAAGTGATATCACCCGGTGTCCAACACGACAAATGTCTTGTGTTGTTTGTCCAAAATGTGAAAAAACCTGGAACCAGTAAATGTCTGGGGATAACATCAAAATCTATAATCGTTGTATCTATACTAAAAAAGGGGAAAAGTGTGCAGATACCTTTAGCTGTTAGTAATGGCTGCTCACCTGCGTTCCCTCTCCTTACTGTTGTGTTTCTCCCTGCGTTGGCTGAGTGACATTTGAGATCGAGCTCTTTTCCTGGTGCTGCTCAATGATCCTCCGGCAGAGTCCGGGCCACTCTTGATGAATTGCGAGCTGTCAGTCCTACCATTGTTCCTGGAGGCAGATGTCACCACGGCATCTACGAGAAACATGAGTGAATGAGACACAAACATGTAGTGTGGTATAGAACTAGCGCTTCTAAAATAAGATTATGTTTAAAGCACTGATTACTTTCTATATTCACTAACTGCTGCTCCTCTGCTGAGCTGCTGCCACTTGTATTGTGAGCTTTTGTAACAAGCCTTTCTGGGCAAAAATTCAATGAAAAACTCTTGGGGATGATTAAAGCCTGATGCTTCGGGTCAACCATGTGAGGAATATGGCCAATCACCTGTGATTAAAAGAGGAGGGCGAGGAAAGGATTAAAAAAATGAACTCTGCCTGTTGATTTTAGAAAGCTGCGAGAAAGTGCATTTTTATTTTGATACCTGCTCACACTTGTTGGTGACTGGGTTAAATATACCCCCTACAAATGGGTTGGACACCTCAAAAGGGTTCGCTCTGTCGGTTTTCATCCATTTCTGCATCTGCGGATGTACGACTGCCTCCTGAGCCTCTGCAGACTGCTGGAGCATCGTCAAAAAACTGAAACACAACAGCAGAGATGTTGCACGGTCCATAAAAATGAGTACTTCATTATTATAACAAACAGCACTACAGTATATTAGTGAAGCCTACTTGCTAAGAACTGCGGACTGAATATCTTGCTGTCTCGGGGTGTCAGCAGACAGGATGCTAAACCTTTTCTCCAAGCAAACTCTAGCAGCTGATCTGGATCGCTTCTGTGAAGAAGATGTGCTGCTGTTTGCGCGTGGTTCAGTCGGACTGTCTTCACCTCTTACTCTGGCCAGCACAAACCCTGGCACCTCTCCATAAGACACCGGCGTCTTTTCTCCGGACGTTCCCACACAATGTTCATCCGTTGAAGTTGACAGATCAATAGCTTGAGTGGTTGCGAAGGGAGACATCGCCATGGATCCAGTGGCGCCTTTAAATGTCACTGTGGCAGGGTAAGATCTGGCATCTGGCCCATCTGGAGGAGCAGCAGCTTGTGCCTCCATATGTGCCTGGATGAGGTGCTGAAGGTGTGTGTATTCAACCTCTGACATCTCCAGACCAAGTTCAGCTCCCAACATCTGCCCGTGGTCCTGTGTCAAACATCCACCCTGGCTCAAAATCACGCCGACAGAGTCACAGGTGTGCTCTCTGAATGATGGTGAATGGATGGTTTTACAAGCCGAGGGAAAGGATGACATCCTTCACTCTAGAGATGGAAAGATGGAGAAATACTACTTAGCTTTAATAGCTGTGACATCAAATAACGTTATTAAAATATTTATAAAAATGAAAATGAATTATTCAGGTTAGGCTAAACTAACTAAAAATGATAATGCTGATATTAAATAAGCTTTCCATGACGCCAAAATGTCAGGAGCTAGCTCGTGAGTGTACGTTAGCGAACGAGGAACTTTAAGCTAGTAAGTTTGAGAAGACGTTGACGTACGTTAACGTTAAAATCCGTTATAACTTCGCCATTTTAAAACGCTAAATAAATCTTAACATGTACAATATTCACTTACACTTTTTTTAATGTGTTACAGTTCAAATAAGCTCTCTATATGGACTTTTACTCTTCGACTTACTGTAACGTCAACTCCGCGGGTGGTAACTGACGTCGGTGTCCAACTCCCGGACGTCGTTACTCTGTGTGGCTCTGTCAGCTGAAGCCTCGGATCAGTTACATTTATTATAATATTTTATATATTTAATACAAACTATACAAAATACAGTGTGATAGTGGCCCAAATGTTATTAACAACCTTTTAAAAAGCAGTGATGGAAAGTAAGTACTTCAAGTACTTTTTACTTTAAGTTAGTGGTATATGTTAAATATTCATGGTACATGTTTTATGATGATGCAACTGTCTTCATACTGCACTTTGTACTCTTTTTAAAAATATTAAAGAACTACGTACATTTACTACAGTGGTGTATTTAAGTACACATTTAATAAGATAAGACTTCAAATCAAATTTCAAAAATCAAATGAAATAAATAGTATTATATTATAATAGTATAATTTAAGTGAGCTGTAAATAAGGGTATGTATATAGTGAAAGGTAAAAGGTACTTTTACCTAAGTATTTCAATATGTACTCAAGTATTTCAATTTGCTGCTACTATATTTCAGAGGAAAACATACCCAACAGTATGTGAAAGATATAGAAGATAAAATAGCAAAGGTAAAGTTAAGGAATGTTTTGTATGACTACAGTTGCAATGTAAAAATACTATGTAACACTACAGGTAAAAGTCAAGCATTAAAAATGTTTACCTCAGTAAAAGTATACTTAACGTAATGACTCAAAAAATAATTTAAAAAGCACTCATTCTGCAGAAACAAACGTCTCCTGTGATTGTGTGTTATTACATTACAGTACTGACATTAGTGATATTATTATTAGATTATTAATGTAGTGTTTCATTCACTTAAAAAGATGTTGTCTCTGAACATAATCCAGGCAGAAATTTACTTGTCACCACAACATAATAATGAAAACAATCAATTAATGTACAAACATAATAGGAGACAGACTTGCAGTATATAAACAGCATTTTACTGTTGCGGCTAGTCAAGGTGGAGATAGAGGGAGATATAGGAACTCTTTCGTGTTATATTTTAAACCTTATTTTTGTTTTTATATATAACATAGATGACATAAGATAGCTTGCAGATAAATGTAGTTAAGTCAAAAGTACAGTATTTTCCTATGAAAATGAATATAAATCAACTAAAATACAAGTACCTCAAAATTGTAGTTAAGTACAGTACTTGAGTAAATGTACTTTGTTACATGACTGCAGTTACCAATGCTAGATCAATAACAACTCTTTGGTAGATGCTGCGATGCCAGATGATGGATGAAGATTCAACTGAACGCTGTCGCCCTCCTTTGGTAAGACATGACCTTAGCAGGAGGCTGTGGATGATGGGCAACATTGTTTCAGACAGACTCTGACCTCATTCAGCATAGATTTTCTTCCAAGGACTTTCTCTCACTTTAGCCATTGTCTATTCCCACGTGCTTGTCACAGCATGAGCCCTTCAGACACCTGAAGGTAATTAATGAAAATGTAGTGCTTGTTATACCCCATGCTACAGTAAACTTAACAGTAACATGACTCACCCAAAAACAAGGCAAATCAGCACACTGCCCTTTCATGATTTAAGACATGACCCAACAATCTGCATACACACGGTTAAACTACATGCCCTCAAAAACTATTTAGAGTATAAAGAGTGTCCTATAATAATAGATGTGCTTGTTTTGTGTCTTAAATTACTTACCATTCAGATAGACATTAAAATCTATAAATAACTAATTGCATTTACCCAGATACTGTACTTCAGAACAATTTTACTTGTACTATAATACTTTTTACTCAACTACATGTATTAGACAACTATGGTTAATTTGCAGAATAACCTTTTACATTCAAAGTATATGATTAGCAAATAAAATATTATGGATGATGATAGATTTCCTACCAAACCACAAACCAATAATGACACTTGCATGTTTACTTTAAGTACATTTTGCTTACTGCGCTTTATTTTTTTTGTTTTTAAGTATTAATATACTTTTCATGGATAATTCTTACAATAATTGAAAAGTAGTTTTTATATAAATATTCATCTCCAACTGGAGATTGTCTTGCAACCAGTGGTGATACAATTAAGTTGTACTGTAACCACACCGATCTCTGGCAAAATAAAACAGCTAAAATGTATTATTATCCTCTGTTAAGAAGACCTAACTGTATCTCTGACAACTGATTTTTTGTTTTTTTAAAGAAACAGATTTGGGTACTTCTCACTCATCAATCAATTAATCCAAATATCGATAACAAAATCAGACTAAAAACAAATTTTAAAAAAAGATATGTCTCATTTTATTGACTTCTTGCATTCTATAAGAACAATGAAACAAGCCTTTTCTTATCAGAAGAACATAAAAGCCAGATCAAGGATATTGTACTGACACTATGGCTATATTAAAAAAAAAAAAAAACAGAGAAACAAAAACTGTACATTTTTTGTACAAAACCTTTCTGACTATTTTAAACTAGAAATGTACATGAGTAGTTAAATTTACAAGTGATGAAATAAGGTTAAGAGCCATTTAGTCATAACCAAATAACGAAAATAAACGTATCTACTTTGAATACAAGAAAAACAAGAACATAGTGAACTTAAATACCTCTGAGCACACATCTTCTACATGAAGCCATAATGTCTCATCTTTCACACTGTCAATGTCTTTCAGAAAAATACACTGAATGAGTATTTACTTAACATAATGATACTAAGCATTTAGAAGCCTTACTGTCCTGAGGGGTCCATGAGGGCACCTAACTTTGCTTGACGATGCTTTTATTTTCATCATTGTCCATGCTTGGATTGATTTTAGATTCACTGACCTCTTTCTTTTGTTCTCCTCCACCCTCAGTGCATTCATCTACAGGTGCCCTTATTTTACCAACAGGACTTTGCTCCTGCTCCAGTCTTTGCTTTTTGACCAAGTCTCTTTCTCGACTCAGTGGTCTACCTCTATTCCACTCCCTGTCTGTTAGGTGACCCATTTGTTTTCGTTTTGGACTGAAGACATCAGGATTGTTGGTCATATGATTTGGGAAGCGTATGAGACCTTCTGTTGGAGTGGGAAGTAAGGCAGCTCTGTGTCTCTGGGATTTTACTGCTTGCTGATTTTGTGGGTTGTCAAAACCTGGACCTAGGGGCCCACTATATGGTGCAGAATGTGGATCACTAGAGCCTTGAGATCTGGCAACCTGATGAGGACTATTGAAATTAGGTGATGGTGGCTCAGATCTCCTTGGGTGTGACCCTAGGCCCTCGTTGTTTGTATCCCACCTCTCAGGACCCTGTCTTATGTCTGAGGTTTCAGGTGCTGAGCCCCTCATATCTGTTCTAGCAAGCCCGTGCCTTCTTATGTCTGAACCCCTCCTATTCCTCCTAAAATCATGCTCAAACCCATGTCTGTCTGTTCCGGGGCTTTCCATGTCTCTACCTTGCCTTTCAGATCCTTGCCCCCTACAATCTAAAAACCGTCCATCAGTCCCTGGACCTTCACGTAAATCTGGACATCCGGGGCCTCTTCTATCAAGACCTTCCATCTCATAACCTCTCATGTTCTCTAAATTTGGATCTCCCCTATAAGCCCCAGGTTCTTTCATGTTTAGCCCTCTCATATTACCCCTGAGGTTTGGCTGCCTCCAGTCATTACCCATATCTGGACCCCCTCTCATATCTGATCCTGGTCCTGTCATGCCTGGACCTCTTCTATCAGGGCCTTGTCCTATAGTGTCTGGATCTCTTTCCCCTCTAAAAAATGGAGCAGGCCCCCATCTCTTTGGCCCAGCACACCCTCTGTCAGGTTCTCTCCATTCATTTTCAGGTCCTCCCCTATCAGGCCCTGGGTACACCTTATCTGGATTGTCCTGGGCAGGCCCTGGTCCTCCACAACCAGAACCACCCCAGTCATCCTCTGGACCTCTCAAATGCTCTGGAAATGGCATATTTGGTCTTTCCTGCATGGGCTTTGGCCCCCTACTTCTCCATTCCATTGGAGGACCTTGCCTACTATGGTCATCTAGACCCTCTTCAATGGGTGCTGGACCCCTGTTGCCATGTCTTTTCCAATCATCACCAGAATATTTTCTTTCAATTCCTAAGGCCTCCATATTGGACCCTCTTCCATCTTCCCATTGTTCTTCTGTGTCTGTGACTCTCCTGTCAGGTGCAGAGGCCCTAAAGTCTGGCCCTTTCCATCCATCTCCGTGATTTAGACTACTCATATCTGGCCCTGGTTCTCTACTGTTTCTCCCTATAGGCCCTGGACCCCTCAAGTTTCGGCATGTTCTATCAGGTCCTCTGCCCTCTGTATCTGGGCGATCTTGGATAGGTTCTGACCCTCCAATGTCATCCCCTCCCCAGTCATCCCTCGTATGTCTTTGGCCTTCTGTATCTGGACCTTTCGGTCTGATGTATGGGCCTCTAAAGCCTCGACCACCTGATCTTCTCCAATCAGTTCCTGGGCGCTCCACATCTGGACCTCTAAAAAATGGACCTCTTGGACCTTTCCTATCTGGCCCTGGACCCTCCATAACAGCTCTTTCAGGCCTCACTCCTCCAAAGTGTGGACCTCTCCTATCAGTCTCTGGCCCCCCCATATCTGGAGGTATTATTTCTGGCTCAGGACCCCTGAACTGTGGGCTTCCTGGAAAGCCCCTGCTGTTGCCTATTCCCTCCATATCTGGAGGTCTTCTTCCTGGCCCAGGTCCTCTGAAATTTGGCCCTTCTGGGCCTCTTCTGTCAGGAACTGGGCCTTCTATGTTTGGATCTGAATGCTGAAGCCCTGGTCTCCTCATGTTTGGACCTCCTGGCCCACTCCTGTTTGGCCCTGGACCCTCCATATTTGGATGTCCACTTTCTGTCCCAGAACCCCTGAAGTGTGGGCCCCCCTGTCCTCTACAATGAGTCCCTGGATCTTCCATACCTGGACCCGTTTGTTCTGGTCCTACTCCTAGGAAGTCAGGCCGAGGACCCCTCATATATAGTCCTCTTCTGTCAGGCCCAGGTCTATCTATGACCAGACATCTCCTTTCAGACCCTTGTCCCTGGAAATCCGGACCCCCTGGTCCTCTGCTGTCAGGCTCTTGATTGTCCAAAGTGTGACCGCTTCTTTCATGTATTGGCCCACTAAAATCTGGGACTCCTGATCCTCTCCTATCAGGCCCTGGACCACCCAAAGCAGGACCTCTCCTACCAGGCCCCTGTCCACTGAAATCTGGACCTCCTGGTCCACCGAAATCTGGACCTCCTGGTCCTCTTCCGTCAGGTTTTTGATTGTCCATAGTGGGAGCTCTCCTTTCATGTCCTGGCCTACTAAAATCTGGAACTCCTGATTCTCTCCTGTCAGGTCCTGGACCACCCATAGCAGGACCTCTCCTATCAGGCCATGGTCCACTGAAATCTGGACCTCCTGGTCCTCTTCTGTCAGGTCCTGGAGCCTCCATAGATGGACCTCTCCTTTCAGGTCCTGATTCTCTGAAATCTATATCTCCAGGTCCTCTACTATCAGTCCCAGGATGCTCCATAGATAAACTTCTCCTCTCAGGTCCTGGTCCTCTTAAATCTGGACCTCCAGGTCTTCTAATGCCAGGCCCAGGGCGTTCCATAGATAAACTTCTCCTCTCAGGACCTGGTCCTCTAGAATCTGAACCTCCAGGTCCTCTCCTGTCAGGCCCAGGATGATTCATAGGTAAGCCTCTGCTTTCAGGCCCTATTCCCCTGAAACCTGGACCTTCTGGCTGTCTCATGTCAGTCCCAGTACCCTCCATGATGGGACCTCTCCTTTCAGGCCCTCTGAAATCCAAACCGCCAGGTCCTCTTCTGGTAGGCCCAGGATCCTCCATAGAAAAACCTCTCCTTTCAGGACCTGGTTCATGAAAGTCTGGACCTCCAGGTCCTTGTCTGTCTGTCCCAGTACCCTCCATAGCTGGATGTCTCCTTTTAGGCCCTGGTCCCCAAAGATCTTGATCTCTTGGTCCTCTTCTGTCAGACCATGGTCCCCTAAAATCGGGACCTGCTGGTCCTCTCCTGTTAGGGCCAGGACCCTCAGTAGGTACACCCCTCCTTTCATTGCTTGGTCCCACAAAGTCTGGACCCTCTGGTCCTCTCATGCCAGGTACTAGATTTTCATTAGGTGAACCTCTCATTTCTGGCTCTGGTCTCCTGAAATCTGAGCCGCCTGGTCCCCTCCTGTCATGTACTGGGACTTCCATATCAGAACCTCCCCTTTCAGGTCTTGGTCCAATGAAATCTGGACCTCCTGGTCCCCTCCTGTCATGCACTGGTATCTCCATATCAGGT
The DNA here is from genome assembly GCA_036365135.1 of Miichthys miiuy. NCBI lineage: Eukaryota > Metazoa > Chordata > Actinopteri > Sciaenidae > Miichthys > Miichthys miiuy. Next base: position 10,500,007 of record CM071606.1, on the reverse strand, counting down.
CCTCTCTTTAAAGGTCCTGGTGCCATGACATCTGGGCCCCTGGTCCTCTCCTCTCATGCCTCATGTCCTCCATGTTTGGACCTCTCCTATCATGCTGATTGACTCTCCATTCATCTGGCATACATGGCCCTCCCCTGAATGGACCTGATTCTCTTCTCTCTGGCCCTCTCCGATCATCTTTTATGTTTAAACCTGGGTGACTCCAATCTGAACTGGTATCTCTCCCTGAACTCTGTGCATGTAACTGACTTCTGTCACTCATTGCATCTGACCTGCCCACACCGCTCATATCTTGACTAGGCCCCATATAACTTCTTTCTGTCATATTTGGCCTTCTTAGTTCATGCACAGTTTCTGAGTCTCTCATGTCAGGGCCACACACATTCTTTTCTGACCATGGTTCCTTGAGATGTTTTCTAGGCCCAGCACTGTCTTGTCCAATACAGGACATGTTAGGCCCATCACTTTGATAATTTATGTTTGTTCCTGGTTCTCTCATGGGCACATCCTGGCCTCTTTGTGGGTCCTGCCTTTCATCTGACATTGCTGGGGGTAGACCATCTGCTCTTAGAACTGCACCCTCTGAACCTGTAGTTGCATCCAAATCTAAACTTCTTTCTCGACCACCACCCACCCTGCTCAAGTCTGTATCTCTTCCATGTAGCTGAAAACCCCTTTTCCAAGGTCCCCAATTCTCTAAGACTGGACTGCCATCATGCCTTGATTGTCCTTGAACTCTTCCTGAGCCCCTTAAAGATGGACCTGGATCCCTTAAACCTCGACCCCTCATAGCAGATCTCATACCTCCAGTATGTGGACTTTCACCTCTATCATTTTGGCCTCTACCTCTTCCTATGATATTTGGAGCCCTACCTTCTATCTGTGGGCTGCCAAAAGATTGATCTCTCCCTACATCCATCACACCATCTGGACTTGGATGATACCTCATGTCAGGTCCAGGTCTCTTCATGACTGGATCTGTCCCTCTCATTTCTGTTTCATTGTTTCTCATATTAGGGCCTGGACCTTTTACTTCTGGGTTCACACCTTGCATGCTAGAACTTTCCATATCTTGCACTGGAGTCCTCAACCCAGAATCTCTCATAACTGGCCCTGAACTAATTCTTTCTGTATTGTGATGCTGAATATCTGCTTCTTTTATATTTGGCCCTGAACCCTGCATCCCTGTCCCTGAGTTCTTTACATATTTTCCTTGAATGCTTAAAGCTAAGTCTTGTGGGTTTGCTCCAGGAACCCAAATGCTGGGGTTTATTCCTTGCATGCCTGGACCTCTCATATGAGGCCCTGGGAATCTAATTCCTGTGTCTCTTAGATATATCTGAGGTCCCCCATGTCCAGGTTCTTTCATATCTGTTCCTGGATTCCTATTACCTGGACCACTCAGACCAGGACCTGGACGGTTTGTCACAGGGTCTATTTCAGGTCTTAAGCCAGGAATATCTGCGCCTGTAGCTGAATGTCCTCCCCTTGACCCACTTTTTCTGGATGTGTTAAGTCTGGACTTTTTTCTTCTATTGGTTTGTCTGCCTTTATTATACCATGATCTCCGACACCTGGACCCTGTATATCTAGTGCTATGAAATCCAAATTTTTAACATCTGATATTGGACCTCCAACAGTAGGCCACAATGTATTGAACATTGTTGCTTGACCACCAATAGGCAGGCAATTATCTTCAACTTTCACAAATGGCATTGAGACACATGTCTCAAGATCTTTGATTTCCTCACTCTTCCCTATTCTGCTAGAATTCACAAACTGTGGCTCTGGATCAGGGCTCTGAGGAGAATCTCGAATGGGTGGGTCAATTTCTCTTAGAGGGATTGTACTATCAATTTTGTCATTAAGCAGAGTTTCCTGTTGAGAGAGTTTATCCATCTGTGTAGAGGAACCTCTACATGTGTTGTCATGGTCACTGACAGAATTCTTTGAAAGCTCCTGGGATGTTGTTGGTTCTGAAATCTCAAGCTTTACATTGTGGAGTAGTTCATGTGAACAGGGAGGAAAGTCATTATCAGGCCTCACATCCACATTACATTTTCCATCAGGGTCATTTTTAATAGTAACCGACATAGGTGGTTTCTCAAGAACCTGAGGGGAAGGTGCTCTTTGCTGTTTTGGTGAAAGGGACACAGAATGTTTTTTTCTTGGAGATGATGGGGATCTTCTACGCCCATGAGAATGTCGGCGTGAGGTATGCTCTTTACGATGGCGACCCTGCCGTTCAGTCTGGTCTCTAGCTCTATGTCTGGACCTGTCCCTTTCACTTCTTCTGTGTCTATCCCTTTCTCTATGTCTATGGGAATGTGAAGGAGAATGCCGGTGTGACTTTTTTGAAGGACTTCTATGGCGGTCCCTTTCACGATGACTCCGTCTCTTTGGTGACAGCCTTCGCTTTCTGCTGTGGTAGGAATTTAGAGTGCCCTTGTGGGAGCCACTATGCCCTGTTCTTGACAAAGATGAATCAAAAGTATTTATGCTCGTTCCTTGAAATACATCATCTTGAATTTCATTAAAAAGTGATTCATCCTCAGGATCATAAGCTACATCAGAATCTTCAATCTCTCCAGCAGACTTGTCACTTTCCTTAACATCTTCCTGTGTTTCATCTTGCTCTGTAACAGTATCTGTGTCATTTTTTAAATTCGGCGTGGCAGTTGTGTCTTCTAGCTTAACAGTTTGTGAATCCACATTTGAACTCTCCACAGTGTCTGTAAGGTTGCTGGTCTTGTCTGATGATTCTGAAAGCTTTGATTCTGTTTGAATTACACTACTCTGTAGAGAGGACAGTTGACTAAGAGGCAAAGATTTTGATGGGGGAGACATCAGAGAATCTGAAACAGAAAAGTGAGCCATGAACATACCCACAGCCTCCCTCTGTTGACGTAGTGCCTCTTCCTGCTCCTTCAACTGCCGTTTTTGCTCTTCAATCTGCTTATTGAGCTCCTCAAGCATTCGCTGTTGTTCAGTTAGTGTTGCAGCTGAGACAACCACAGTGCCTGTGGGAAGGTTCTGCGTTACTCCAGCTGTGGAAGTTATTTGCACTGAAGTGGAGGTGGGAGCTGGTGTTACAGCCTGTGTGGAAACTGGGGTTGAGCATTCTGGAGAATCTGACATTTGAGTTAGAACAGGGGCCTTTGTTATAGTATCACTTTGAATATCTGCAAAGATGGTCTCATCCTCTGGATCATAGGCCACATCATCTTCTACAGAGCCTGATACTGCAGGGCCATTTGCCTTAATTTTCCCTATGCTCTGTGATGCAGCCCTTCCATATCCCATTGCTGGATCATACTCCTCTTCTGGATCATATGGTCGGTCAAAGTCATTTTCCTCTTCTTCTATTTCTTTGACTTTGGATTTCTGTCCATACTGTTGGACAATTGGGTCCAGCATTGATCCTGACACCTGAGAAAACACTGGAGGCTTTTTAACACTAACTGTTGTTGTAGAACTTCGATTGGAGGAGATCACAGAGTCTGTTTCCTTATTGCCAAACAAACTCTTCAAGATAGTGTGCAGTGGTGTCTTCTTATCGGACGCTGTTGTGGGATTCTTGTCAATGATGCTATCAGAGGTGGACCGAGGGGCAGCAACAGTGACTGAGGTAGAAACAGGAGGGTTTGCTCTAATGGAAGTCAGAAGAGATGGTACGGTAATTGAGCCAGAAGAGGAAGACTCTGATGGTGACCCAGGACAAGATGGTGAGCCAGGAGGGGTGGTGTTAGTAGGAGTCTCTGGATCGTATGGTTGGAATATCTCCAATTTGTCAGAACCATAGAGGACCGGAGGTTTTGGGATCCACATAGGGTCTTTGGACATATGAACTTTAGGTCTCTTCTCTTCAATTTCCTGAGGCAAGCTACCTGGGCGTTTTGTCTTCTGAATGATTGCCAGACCCAGAAGAAGATTCGGTCGTCTTTTTTCAAGCCCTGTGAAATACAGAAAAGTGAGCTAAATAAACCATTGCAACAAGTCTAAATTAAATGCTTAAAATTTGCTGCCTGCTTTTTCTAAATGCTTGAAAGACATTTATGGTCAGATAATTGATGAGATTAATAAAATATATAGGTGCAGGTGTGGGACATTTCATCAGGGATGGGACCACTAATTGATTTATTTATAATTACAGAAAACCCATAAAGCACCAATGCTTAAAATGATTAACATTCTACATGAACTGATGGAAGTCTTACTGTAGATACTATTTGTCTTTTTTTCAGTAGATCATTATTAAAGTTATTAAAATAGATGAAAGATTATTCATTTGGTGAGGTACTGCAGCCTTAATATAAGCTATGACTGTTGAGCCTTGAAGTTGTTAATATATTGAAAGTACTCGCCCAAATACAAAATGTAAATGTTCATTAGATATTATAAGTGGTAGTCGAAGCATTATCACACCTGGTCCTTCAAGAGGTTGTAGTATAGATGGGATTGATTCCTTAGCACTCAGCGGGACGAGGTAAAAATCCTTGATAGAACGGCTGCTATTGGCGACCACACCAAAACGACCTCTGCTGCTGAAATAGGAAAACAGGGAGACATAGGCCACCTCTTCCTCCTCTGTTGCAGGGTGAAACCGGATCACACATAACTCCTGATAAACAAAAAACATACAAAAGAAGATGGAAATATTGATAGACTTTCAATACTATCGTACAAAACACAAAAAGAAATATTGTATCTACTACTCGCCTTTGTAATAGAGGTTCTTAGTTTTGCAACATAGTCCCACACTGTTTGAGGCAAGATTCGTCCCCAATTTGTATGGTATCAGGTAAATCCTATACACAAAACAAAAACTGTCAATTCAACTAATGACAATAACAGATCTTTTTGATACAGCTCTGAGTATTAAGAAACTATACCGCTTTAAGACTTTCAGCACATCCTGAAACCAGATATCCTTTGGCGACAAACTTGGCTACAGTGAGCATGTTTAGAAAGCCTTTCCACACTATGTCTTCCTTAGCCAAGAACTGAGCCGTCTCATCAGCTGGAGATTCGGATATTGTGGTCCTGAGACATAAACAACAGCACAATCATATCAACACATTATGCTCAAATGTACACTACCTAAAAAAGAATTAAATAGAATATGTCTAGTCTATGCACTTTATCTTGCACAGTTGTTTAAATACCTTGAGCATGTGCCATAAAGTCTAGGATCTGCAGAGGAAGTTGGCTTCATTAAGATAGATTTAGGTAATGTTTTTGTTGGTGGTAGTGAGGAAGCTGGTGCTGAGGACGACGCTGATCTAGTCTCTTGGAGAGGCGCATAGGGGACTGATTGGTTATTGGTTGTGTTTCTGGGACCAGAGGTGTTAGCAGATGAAGCGCCTGCTGATGAGAACCTGCTTGCCGCAGTGCGGGGGTCACGCCTTGTGATGGTTACTGTGGAGACAGCTGGAATCACAACTGGTGTATATTCTCTCTTTGTTGTAGCAGTTTTAGGAGTGTCTTGAGTAGGGGACGCAGGGGACTCCATGACAGGGGAAGTTGGAGACTCTAAAGTAGGGGAGGCCGGAGACTCCATTACTGGGGAAGCAGGGGATTCTACTATAGTCAATACTGGGGAGTCAATGATAAGCCGAGATGAAGGATCCATTAAAGATGAGGTTGGAGATTCCATGTCAGGTGAATCAGGTGGTGCCCGCAGAGGGGAGTCATCTCCTGCAGACTTTCTCCAAGAGGGTTCATATTTATCTTTTGTTTCAGATATCTTAGGATTTTTCTTTGTGAGTTCCTCCTCATCCCCAGCAAGCATTTGACCTTTGGGAAAGAATAAGAATCTACTTTAAAAAAAAACAACTAAAGTAACAATGGGCGGTCATTGGATAATACTCTCCATTCTCTAAGTATTTCACTATTGTAAAACATATTTTTTCATATTGATTCACCTGTGCATATCTTGCATTTCAGGTCAAATAGGTGAGTTTTGTGCTCTGATGTTGTATCCTTAAGCATACAGGCAAAAATATCAGGTACAGCACTGCTTTGGCTTGGCTGGATTATTCTGGTCTTGGGAGCAGGAGCAGGAAGACTTTTCTTCTGTTCCTGGGAAACAGCATATACCAACACAAACACACAAACAATAAGACTTAACCCACAAAGATCATGATACATCTTTGTATGGACTAGGAGAGACAATATAATGACCACACAAAAAAATGTGTTCCACCAACTGAATACAAATGAGGCAAGTACACACCATGCTTCTATCAGGTCTAGTGGGATTCAAACTGGGCAAATCAACCTTCACTGCTTCAGGCTTTTGCAGCAAACTTGTCGTTTTAGCAGCTGCATCCTTAACCTAGATACACACAAGCAATGGAAAAAGATAATCACTTGTGACCCAAACTGATAACAAGTTTAACCATAAAATCTTATTTTGTCTCGGTTGTTGTGTTTAACGTATACTTCACTTTACCTCTGTTATTTCTTTTGCACTCTGCTCTGATGCCTTAATAGCCTGCATGTCCTTCTGGCTCATCCTGGCCAGTCTGAAGGGACTGATCTCTCCACGTACAACCCGATACAACAAGCCCTAGGAAGAACCCATAACTGGACTGTTAGTTTACTAGAAACAAAAATATAGCTTCCTCCTAAAAAAAAACAAAAAACCTCATAATCCAAATTTATGTAATATGGAGAGTAGTAGTTCAAATGTATGGCAAGAACAAATATTTTTTTGTAACTTTGAACAAACCTTGTTTTTCGGGTCTTTCAGGTTGAACATTATAGTTCTGTACTTGTTCATGTATTTGCTGTCTGTGTTGCGAAATATGTCAAACATCTCCATCTCAATGCTCTGGACAAGCTTCGCAACTTCACTCTCAGTCATCTCCAAATCCTCACAATCACACACCCTTGAGAAATGAAAAGGCAGTTAGTCAACAATGTGATGCAATTTTTACATTTTAATTCTTCTTCTTGCTATTTCTTCTCACCTTTTGAACAGGATGCTGACGAGGGAGCGCTGGATGCTCTGTCTGACCTGGTTATTGGGCTGAGAGGGTCTGGAGGAGGGAGCACTGGGTGCGGGAGGCACCGGCAGATTTCTGGTTTCATTTAGCAGCGTCGGGGCTAAAGAAGGCTTCTGGCATGATGTTGAGGCTGGCACGTGTCTGGACAGAGGCTGGGGTGCAGACTGTTTCTTTGGTATGACGTATGTGGTCTTAGTGACCATAAGGGCTCCTGTTTCATGATGTCTGGGAGCTGAGGTGGATGGGGATTGTAGGGCTGGAGTCGGGCCAGATTTTGTTGGGTTTGGTGGTATACAGGGATTTGATTCTGCAGATTGCTGCTTAGATACACCACTGTTCATTGACTCCTTTGTTTTCTCTTGGGAGTCACTTTGTGGCAGGGCTGGCTCAGAAATAGGCTGGGAAGAGGGAGCAGCATCTGTAGAGGTGTCCTCTTGAAGTTGTTTTGAAGGGCTTACATCCTCAATGTCAGCCTCTACCTTTTTAGTGTTAGCTGTTAGAAAGAAGAATAGCAGAGAATTTTATGAATACAACTAACAATAACTATGACATAAATCAAGATGTCACAGGATATATAAATCAGTGGGAAGTTACTCATTAAACTACTCTGCATAAAATTACACGTACATATTCTTTTCCCCCCTAAAAGGAACAGGGACGAGCACATTTTGAATGATCATTATGAATGATAAGTGGTTAATATGGGATTACTGAGGCGGTGTCAATATGTTAAGTTATGATAATTAAAGTCTTATGAATGCACATTTACTACTGACTGGACTTTTATCCACACAGGCAAATCATTTCTCTGCTCTCAAACCTGTGTTAAATATGGCATTAGTTGATCATCTGTATTTGTATAAGGATGGATAGACATTATATTGATATAAAAATATATTGATTAATGCAATATACTGTGTGTATCAGCAAAGAGCTGGTGTGAAGGAGAAAATCAAAGCCAAGAAGATACATTGATCTCCTATACATTAAATATTTAAACAGCTTTTTTATGTGAACAGATGATCAAAAACTACCAGCTACCATGTCTCCTGCTAGCTTCTGCTGTATATAACACTGTGTGTAAATAGCAGACACAGAGATAATCCTGTTATTTCTACAGCTTCTGGGTACTATCCTAACAAGACAATATCAGAAGATGAGTTTTCTGCCAAGTCCTTAGGATAAAGATAAGATGCATTTGTAATCCATTATGTTTGCATTATATGGATGATGTGTGAGGAAGTCCTCCTTGACCAATCAACAGGTCACACCAAACATCCTGTTAAAGGGGAATACAACTGTATTTATCCATGTAGATAGACCTTTATTGTTGAGCTTCATAATCAGAATTAGCCTTCCGACAGACATCCGCCGTTGTGATTGAATAATAAGAGGCTTAGTTTGACTTGACAAGATAGGGATGACACAAAGTGAGAGAACATCAGATACACTGAATTACCAGTCAACCTCAGCAGTAAGGCTGTACAACCACAGTAAAGCCTGTAGAAGCTGTGCGGTGCAGGAGTGGTGTTCTCAGCTAAGATGAAGCCTACATATAAGCACTGTGTTGTTTGCCAAATTATACTTAATTAATCCAATTGAATCCATCCGCAGTGGTGGAATGTAACTAAGTACTATACAAATACAAATTTGAAGGACTTTAATTGAGTATTTTCTTTGTACTTTATACTACCACAGTTCAGGGGGAAATACTGTACTCTGCAATTATTCTAACATATTTTTACTTAAGTAACACTTTCAATGCAAAGCTTTTACTGTAATGTATTATATATATATAGTGAGAACATGAATATATGAAGAAAGGACAGGAAGCCATTCTCTGTACATGAGCGTAGAGGTGTGAGCGCGTGAAATGCCAAAATTCGATGGTGCTTTGTGAAAATGCAGTGGGCAAAATTCAATGTGACATCTGTGGTGTGAGGTGCCCACTCCAAATCATCTGTACGTGGGTGACTAAATTAGTATCACAGAAGGAGTGTTTAGAGAAGATTGGGTTAAAATTTGTCTCATTTGCTTTTCATATCATACCCGACAGGTTAACACACTGAAGCAGAGTCAATGAAAGTTACATTAAATGAGGACTAATTTTGTTCAGTGCACTGTGATGAGGAAGAAACAAGGACACATCTACACTGCATAATTCAAAAGGTGACAGGCAGGTAGGCTAACGGATGAACACAAAAACTGAATAAATGAAGAAAAGAAGGAAGAAACATCTTTCTGCATCTATGAGCTAAAGAAGGAAGAATCTTTATTTGAGTATGAGTATGCTTGTGTGTGTGTGAGGGAGAAACAAGAGCGCTTGTGTCAGTCGGTAGGTTTGGTTGCTCTCTTTTAGACCATGTTATTGATCAATCAAGGAACATCTCTGCAGACTTCTATAGTTTAAATTACATATCTATGAAACTATAGTCATACAGTCCTCGTAGGCTGGTACGCACTTTCTTTATTTCTTATTAAGGGTGTTATGGAACATTTTGTCTTTATTCCTCTTTGGTGAATTCATGCTTTTCCTCTCACTCTCTCGTCAAAGTCTCCGCATCTACAATTCATCAAACATCACCGTGTCTAGCCAATGATTTCTTGCAGCAACTACTGAGCAACCCATCTCTCCCCCATTACCTCCATTACCCTCCAGGATGTTTCAGGAGATTCTACTGAGTTTCCATCAACCACCTGCGTATTTAACTCTTCCACCACCAGCAGCGTCTAGACTCCAGAGGATTCTGTCCTATCCCTTATGCTCATATAGGTGTTTGATTAATGATGCAGCTTCACATCAGTGGGACCAGTCAACAAAGCCTTTCTCTGTTGCTAACTACAGTAAATACTGATATACTTCCTGTCTTCTTCTTCTCTGTATTAATCTACAGTCACTACACACTTACTGCAGTTTTCTTGGTTCACAAGGTAAACACATCCATTGAGAATGAAGTACATTTTATAATAGTCTTGAGTAAATAATAGCATCACTCTAATTCAAGCGTAGGGATGTATAACTAAGTACATTTACTCAAATGCTGTATTTAAGAACTACTTAATAGTTCTACTTCAGTCATAGTCGCCAATTTTGACACCTTAAAAACAGAATTCAAAAGGATGCTTTGAAAACCAAAGTGGAGGCCTGTGGGTCCCCCACCTCCAGAAAAATCCCCCAGACTTTCAGACTTTGTTTCATAGAACTCTGATGATTTTTCAAGAATGAAAATAACAAAATAAAATGTACACTACAACAGCATTATTATGTTAACCTGCTTTAAATTTACTTTTTAATTCTCAGAAAAGAATAAAGAAGAAAGAAGAAAGAATAATTCTCTCCCCTCTCATGAACTTGTGAATCTCTTCGTTCTTTATACATCACATCCATCATAATCATAATATATATATATATATATATATATATATATATATATATATATATATATATATATTCATTTATTTTGACAGCTGTAGTTACTTTGCAGAATCAGATTATTAATACAGAATACAATCAAAACATGCTGCCCGCTTTTATTCGTTTACCAGCTGTAACATTAGTAATGTTTACTTATGAATGCATCAATAATTATTACCAAGTATTATATTATATTATATTATATTATATTATATTATATTATATTATATTATATTATATTACGTATATTACATTATATTATGGGCCATTCTGCATGATGAGTACTTTTACTTTTGGTAAGTAGATTTAGTAAATTTTGAATGCTGGACTTTTACTACTAATACTTTCTTCTTAGCCTTTTTGAATCCAGGCTAAAAACCCACTTATTTAGGATGGCTTTTAATACCCAGTAGTATGATGACACTTTTATCTATTTTATTCGATTTTGTTGTATTTTATTGTTTTTCACTGTTCCTTTATTGTTTCTTATTTGTTTGTTTTTTACTTATTGTTCTCTTTATTTATTATCTGCTGTAAAGCACTTTGGTACACCGAAAGGACTGTTGTAAAGGGCTGTATAAATAAAGTACATTTACATTTACATTTGTGTTATTGCTACTTTAACTTAAGTAAAATATCTGATCACCACTGATCTAGCATTGTAACTTTTGTCAGATTTACCAAAAACATCATCTCCATTTGTAATATTTATTGTAGCTCTGTTCTCCCGTTCTTCATAAAACTTTTTGCCACTTTCTCCACAGCACGACAAACTCTAACGTACTTCTTTAGAAAACTGTTCACATTAGAGGAAATTCTTAAAACCCAAAATAACTCACAGGACGTCACCAATATGACTTGGAAGTTTTGAAATGACTGCCTTGAAATTCTTTTCTCTGATGCTCGTGATAAAAATGTCTAATAACTGTACCTTGTTTTCTGACATTGACTAACAAGAATATTCTTGTGATGACTGTAGGTACTTTGTTTAAGACCTCTGAATCACTGCTCTCATCTCTTATCCACCCAAAATGGCACTTCAGTCTTACTGTCAGTCAAATGGGCCCTGACAAATCAAATCTAGTAGTAGTAATATCTACTTTTATCTGCCTATAACTCCCTTTTCATAAAGTCAAACTGTACACTTCAGCAAATTTAATTTGCCCAAATCAAACTCACAACTAGTTGCAGACATGGATCTATACCTCCACTCAACATACTGTATGTATACACTTCTTACAATACCAATAACCAACAATAACCTGTGTTGGTTGTCAGGCAAACTTATGGGCCTTATAAGAATGTCAATTCATTTTTTTCCCCAACACATTAAGTCATTGTTTAATGGCTCTGGCCTGAATGGGATGATATGTTGCAGTCAAGTGAAAACACAGCTGGAAAGACAATAAGCACAGGCCTTCGTGATATATTAAATCAAGAGACATACCTCACTGCATTTCTAAAACCATGAAAGAAAAAATGTCTTTGACTGAATTTCTCACTTCAAAAACATATAAAACTATTTACTAGTATTGTATTTTATTTCACTATCTGTAGCTCCCCATTCTTTGGGAAATTTTTCAGATTTTTAAAGAGAATAGGTTTGTTTATATAGTTCATATAACTGCTCTAGTTACACAACTGTAATCTCAGGTGACATGTTTGTATATATAATTTTACACTAGTTACCATGTTGAGTATGAATGCACAGCTGGTTTAGATTTCAACACAAGGTATAATAAAGGATCACAAGGTCATCATTTCTTCTCCACGTGACTGCAGCCGGCCCTCATTGACTCTACGTTATATTAAAATCTCCACATTCGATTTAACTTGTTCCATTTATAAACATCTTTGCAAACTGTACATATTCTTATTTCTCTAAATGGTGAACATTTGCAACGCTGCACAGCTCTTGAATCATACATTTCTAATTTATATTTATAACTTTCGACTTTGTTTATTTTGCCCTTAGACACCACAACACCAAGGCAAATTCCTTGTATGTGAAAATCTTGTTGTGCTCAGTTGCTTGCATATTTGAACATTTTAGTGCCCTAAAATGACACCGCCACAGTCTGTGAACAGGTAAAATGTGCTGAGAGTGTCTTCATTCATATTATATCATGTATACGCTGACATTGAAGATTAAAATTTCAAGTGGTTTAAACCCCTAAAAGTATGGCTCATGAGGCAGAGCTAGGTCAGCACATAAGTTCTCCGTTCATTCCTATTACTTTGCCAACTTCAATGTCAAATGTTAGGAGTCATGATGTGCAAAATGAAACTTAAATGTACTGACAAAAATCTAACTCGCTTTCAATTTTGCTTCATTCCAACCCTGATTAATCCAAAGTAAGCTGTGCCACTTGACCTTAATGAAAAACAGCTGGATAGAAAAAAACACCAATTCAATACTAGCTGTTCTGTGATATTGATGTTCAACAGGTCTGAACACAAGGCACAGCTGAAGCTGTGTGAAATGTCAGTTTTGCTGGTATTTGGTCATAAACCAAAGCACTGGACAAATTAAAGTTTCGACACGATGATGGCTCTTAAGGACTCACCAAAGATATTACAATTCATTCACGGTGGGCATGAATGTGTACCAAATGTTATGGAAATCCAATCAATAGATGTTGAGACATTTCACTAAAAAAACAAAAACGTCAACCACATGGCAGCGCTACAGGAAAAGTCAGAGAGATTCATTATCCGAGAATCATGAATGTGCAAAGGTTTGTGGTAATCCATCCAACAGGTGTTGAGATATTTCAGTCATGTCAAAAGTGGTGGAACAGACGACCTACAGACCGATGTTGCCATCCATAGAGCCACTCTGATAGCGTGGCTAAAAATACACTCAGAAGAATTATCTGGACACTGTATCTTATAGATTAGATAGTTAAATATTCATGAAATGCAACATCCTCATTCCACAGTGAGATCCATTATTTTTAAACCATGTTCCATAGCTAGCCAATAGTCTGCAGTTTTTTATGTCAAACATAAGACCATCATGTGATTTCAACCTCATTCTGAACTGTAGCTCTTTAGTGAATTTAACCGAACTACTGTTTGCCCTTAAGATCAACATTTTCGAAATACATTTATTTTCTTTCACACAAAGAGTTAAATATTGATAAAACCCTTGTGTCCATGCAGCAAATACTAAGTTGGAGCCACAGGATAAAACATAAATACTGGAAACAGCTAGCCTCGCTTTGTCCAAAGGGAACAAAATCTGCCTAACAGCACTTCTAAAGCCCAGTAATTAACATGCCGTGAGCTCGTTTCTTTAATCCATATAAAAACGGAAGTGAAAAAAACAAGCTGCTACTTTAATGTGCAGGCCGAGAGAGGAGTGCCTTCCTGAAGTACTAAGCTCACCGGCTTCTGGCTCTGGGCCTAGTATTTTACTGGTATTGATCTTTTCATGTAACTCAAGCAAATGAGCTTGTAACATTACGGTTAAATCTTATTGTAAAACAAAAAGATGTGTCTGTGGGTAAACAGGGAATTTCCCCCCCTTTATTAAATGACACAGATGCGATATCGTTCTTCCCTTGCTACGAACAGCATAAGAAACGTCCCTAAAGGCTCGCTGAAGGACATCAAGGAAAGACAATGTGGTCAGTCTCGTATTAACTCCTAGGGGAAAGAGGAAGCTCTGATTGGTCCTTTCATCATATTGTGACTCCCAAAATAGAGCATGCCCTGCGGTTTACAGGAGATTTTACCTCGGAGACGATTGTCTGTCAGGATAAATTAAAACAACATGACATTACATTACTCTTGCACTAAAGTAGCACTTTGCATCAGGGTAATTGGTACACACTTGGTTGGTGTTTTGAGAAACGCGTGGTTTTCAGAAAAAATGTACTACATGTATCCATGACATCACTGGTAGGTAATACATGTCATGTGGATTGTTGTTGTGAATGTGCCATTGAAGGTGGGAATGCTGGAGAAAAATTGAAGATCTGGTAAAATATATCTGTGGTTATATAATCTGCATGGAAGTTGATACAAAAAAGGAGGCAGAGGAGGCAAAGTGGGAAATCATGGGAATGTCGTTAAGAGTTTTCTCTTTGGATGCACAGCATTCATTTGACCAGTAGAGGGTGCCCGTGTTTTACTAATAAATGTTGAGGTGGTGAAATTATTAAACTGTTGAAAACATGGCAAGGAAATTCAAGTTCTGAGAGCATGTAAAGAAGAAGCAGTAAGAAATGAGATTTAAAAGAGGCAACAAAGAGCTACAATGGAGATCCAAGAGGAGGAAAAAAAACACACACATTATGGCTAAAACCTGATATTATGGCAGCAACTTAAACTCTTATTCAGCCCACACAAACTGAACCTAGTATGTCTGCTTGAAATAAACACATTTCTATCCCAGACCGACTTGTTACTGCTGTAAACACTGAAACCAATAAACAGAAATCAGATGCTTTTCCCATGCCAGTTACACTACATCATGTGGTCACATTGGACTAGGCTGGACAGTCTCTAACTGGACACTTTTGGAAGGAATGAGAAAGAAATAATAATGACACATTTTGTGTCACTACTGAATAGCTTAACATATGGCTAAAGGGCTAATATTTGAGGTTTTGGTAATACTGAAATCCCATTTAATGTATAATAATGACAGGTTTGTGTATGGGTAGATGTTTTCCCACTGGATCCTGGCAAGACTTCACACCAAACCGTTAAAGGATCAAGTGAGTGGATTAGATATTTGGAAGTTGTTTGAACAAAGCCAGCATTGCGCTCAGCTGGCGAGCTTGGTAGAGTGGGGTGAAACTTTCATACACTGGTTTGAAAAGTTTGCAAAAGATTAACAGACCTCAGTGAGAGCTGTTCTTAGACAATCCAAGACCTTACCAACCTACAACTTTAAATTATTCCACGACGACACAACTGGGTCAAAACTAAGGTCTTTGTACTTTCCAGTGACTTCAAACATGTTGGGTTTCATTGTGTGCTCTTGATGAATGACGCAGAACAAGACTCAAGTTTCAGGCCAACGGCCAGTGACTTTTCAACTAAAGCCAGAAAGAAGACAATGAAGCGAAAAAAAGCTCCTCTTTACGACAGCAGCTCTTCAATACCTTCAATAAGTTAGTTGAATGAAAAAAGTTACTCTTGTTATCATTGATGTAAATGTACTGTGTTGCTTCTCTCCCTGTGGATCCATAAAAATGGAGTAGAATGTGTTGAAATAATAATGAAGTGTTCTGGATTAATGAAATTAACTTGATAGAAGTTAAAAATCTACTGTCAGCCCCCCTGAGTCATTTCCCACTCTGTTTCGTGTGTCGATAAAGAACAGTATGTGCTTGATCTGAAAAGTTAGGCAACGGGGCAACCGTGACTTAGATGATAGGAGCTAGATCATGAACCGCAACATCCCTGATTCAGGTCCGGACAGGGACGTTTGTTGCAGTTCTCTACCATCTGTAATAAAGCCACAAAAATGCCCCAAAACACAAAACAAATAAAAGTTTGGCAACACTAAAGACGGAGTTGCTCAACAATAACACAGCAGGTTGTGTCACAAGTCGTGTGTTTATGGAACTGGGTCTTCAACAGCAAATTCCCACTGCAAACGTTGTAAATGTATGTAGGCGTGACACTGAAACCTAAGTGCCTGCCTCACTTGCTCTATTGATACATCAAATGTGAGTGAAGTCAGTGAACTTCATGAGTGTGGCGCCTCATTATTGATACTCCATGTAAGTTTTGGCACAGAAAATATCTTGGTCAGGGTATGTTCACGACTCTACTACTCTATAGACAGCTAAACATCTACATACAGCTAAACTTCCATGGTGGATGATTAAAGAAATGATAAAACTACATGCATCCAGTTGCGCCCACTAAAATACTAAACAAAAACAAAATTAAAAAGATTGTCACAGCCTGTTGTATAGATACTTTGATCGCAGTGCCTTGCTTATCCACAGAATTTGTTGAATAATGAAGTTGTTGCATAGTTCCCCCATTGATACTGAAAGTCAAAAAACAGGTGGAGAAACTGATGCCTGGTCATTACTGAAAGAAAGGTCAGCCTACAAACTTTGGGTATTAGAAGGCTAAAGTTTACTTATTTGTCTATGGAGTGTAGGGTCAAAGATAGAAACACCTGGTAGTAAATTCAGACATTATGTATCACAGGAAATTCCCATCTAAAAACCTATGTGCTCAACAAACCTCATCTGTTCTCATGACTAATCATCACATACACCAAACTGTAAATGTTTGTATTCTGAGGTTATGCTTGCACTCTTTGGTTGGGTAGATTATTTTGTTTTGGCGCAAAAGTCCCGTTATACATTAAAAATAAAAGAACATTGTTATCAGTTGTGATGTAGGGAAAATGTTTTGTACTACGTATACTGAAGACATTTTTAAAAGTATAGCTATAGGTTGTTTTTGACAGAACGTTGTCAAATTATATTAAACTCCGACCAGCAATACAGTGAGACACCAAAACTTGCAACTTTCATTCACACGGTGGATCACTGGGAGAACTTTGAGGTCTTGCAGGAAGAGCAATATCCTCTCGTGTCATCATCAAAATGTTATATTTAAGGTGCAGGCCACATTTAGTTTTCTGGGTTCCATTATGTCGTGGTGCAGAGATGTTTCAGAGAATTGTGCAGCAAATCATCACGTGCTGCGACACCACCAGTTTTCAGGATAACCTCTCGGTTCACCAGGCCACACCTGCCCTGTGGATAGCTGGGTAGCAGATGCTATTTCAATCTGCATCATCTCCTGACCTCAGCCCCACTGTGAACCTGTGAGACGCCCTGCAACACGCCCTGCAACACAACAGCTGGAGAGACAACCTCTGCCTGACAAGAGCAAGCCGCTCCATCAGGACCTTCTCCAGAAATGTGGCAGCACCTCACAGCTGCACAATCAGAGGCTCACTGGCTCCGTGAGGCGTCAAACAGAGGTGGCAACAGATGATCAGCAAGGGTTGCTGGACAACTAATGTCAAGTTATCACTTAAGAAAATATAGTCGTTTTTATTATTTGAGTGTAGTGTTTGATTGCTTTGTCAGTATGTATAAAGATATATTAAAGGTCCTAACATCTCGACATTTCGATCAACAAAACTATAATCCATCTGAGATGGCTGTTGACCATCCTTTGCTCTCACACTTGAACCTATTTTGATTTTTCAAAATGCAGGAAATGTAAACAAAGACATGGTGAAGTTGTAGTTTTAGGTCTTCAAGATTAAATGCTTAGTTTACTCAAATTATATAAAACAATTAAATATCTTCTCCCTTATCCTTACTCATTTCCAGACATACATGTTTTTATGTGCCAAGGTTTCTGCCACTATTGCAACAGAGGTGGTGGATTGAATCACATTGCTGAATAAAATCCATCAGCTTTCACTGGAAGTTAAGTCATTTGAAAGAAGTTCCTAAGAAAACAATTTACAGCGATGTGTGTGGATTGTCCAAATTACACAACATCAACAATACAATCTGTTAAAATGATCTGTTGAAATACTTTGAGCATTACAAAAAAAAACCTTTTCGTTCACCTAAATTGCACTGGTGTAGCAGCAGAAAGATTTCAAAAGCAATTTGCCCTGCAAGCTTTTTCATTAATGTTTGTAAAACTTGATTAATAAAGATGATTAAAGCTAATCAGTGTGACCTTTACTGTGACTTCACAAGAAAGAAAGTTTAAATTTCACAGAGCACAAAATATAAACTGACCGGCCACTTCATTGGGTACAACACCTCTGCTATAAATTCTACTTTTATAAAGTGGCTGTACAACAACAGCACCCACAAAGACCTCAATAATAAACATAAAGTAGAATTGTTATCTCTCTGATAGTTTCAACAAACATTACAAGCTTTGTAAAAGTATAATTTATGGCAGAGTATTGGATCACTTTGGATTGTATCTAATAAAGTGGCTGCTCAGTGTATATGTGCAATACAGTGTGCATTTAAAACAGTATTCCTCTTTCTTTTTGTGGGACAACAGGGGTCATTTATAATTTATATTCTAGAATTCTCTACAATATTTGCAAGGTATATAAAATTCTGTTTTCCTTTTTAGCTTCCAGATTAAAATACGAAATGTGACAATTGTGACTATGGTTAGTGTCTTAAAAGATTTTTGGGTTGTACGTACATTTGAATGATTTTGGTGAAATTATTCTGTTACATTCTGGTATTTGCGCTTTGTGCATTCTGGTTGGTTTGCGGTTAAAGCGTACTTGTGAATGTAGGGTGAAATTGCTGTTGATCGAGTCCACACTAATCGCAGAGGTTGGGGAAAAAGGGCGGATTGGCTGACCTTGGGTCAGTGCTCAAAGGAAACCACAGAAATTATTCATTTCAGAAAACAAAGATGTCGTTGGCTGCCGTCTGTTTGTATATAGAGAAATGTAGATGAATATGAGAGTGTGTCAGCAAAAACGAAAGGGGTGGGGGTTCAGAATATCAGGAGCTTGGCTGTATTCACACCGTTATTTTCTCCCCATTAACAGAAGGTGGGTTATTTAAACACTATACACTCAGTTACTAAACAGATACCTATCCTTTGTCCCTAGAGTTTATATGCATGTGTGTTGAACTGTAAGCTTTCTTCATTTCCAGTAGAGCGAAGTCTTTCCCCAGAGGCTCAGAGGGATGGAGCATTTTCCTGATGGTTGGACACTGAAATCATCTTCATGGAAATGTGACAACAAATCTCACACTCAGTGTTCAGTGAACTCCACGGTGAACCTCATTCTAGCATTTGCATTGATGAATCCTGCAATCCCCTCTGCGTCTCTGCAGCAGCAAGAAGTCAGCTCCTCCTCATCATCATCCTCTTCCTCCTCCTCCTCTGTACCAGCTGACCAGTCCCTATTTATCCAGAATCCTATCCAAGCTAATATCGGTGTGTCTGTGCAACATGTGGTACAAGAGCGTGTTTTTGTATCCTGAGTGTTGATGGATAAGGCATTATACGTTGCAGCATCGAGAGATTTCATGTAAAGGTTTTCCCTCAGATACATGGAAAGTTGTTTGAGGATGACACAGGGACAAAGAAAGTTGTCAAATGATATGTGCGTTATGAAGTGTGTTTCATGGACTGATTGCAAGTTTTAGAGGTATTAAACAACTGCCAAAAAAAAAGAAAAGAAAAGAAATGAGACGTTGCCTGAAGACTACTGATTGTGCTGGTGCTTGAACATCGGGTCCTCGTTTGAAAAGAAGAACCACTTTGAGAAAACCATAAGGTTCGAAGAGGTGATGTGGCTTGCCAACACTGTGTGACTACATCATTAAGCAGTCTTCAAAATAACCAGTGTATTCAGGAGTACTGAAGAGTTGTGAACGGTTTGATGTGGGGGAGTCTCAGTTTGATGCCTGTGAGCAAGACGTGTTGAGTGCTGTAGTAAGTTGCTTTAAATGTCTACCCTTTATTCGACCATCTTATATTTGGACTCTGCTAAATTTAAGGTTCAAGAACTTGAGACTGTATGTTTGAACTTGCTCGAATAGTTCTGCCAAAATTATTTCACGTAAGGGATCGTGTGAGATCAATTTCAAATCCTAAATATTAAGAAAACAGCTTCACTATGACATGTGCACTCCATTTTAATAAATACAAACTTGGGCATAGACTTCCATCAGACATGCAGTATGTTGTCTGTAATAAAATAAAGTGTGTAGATCGTAGTGTGTATAGAAATGTAGTATATAAGAAAATGGAGCGTACAGACCCGAGTGTGCCGAGCTTTTCTTTTTAAAACTGATGTATGACAATCTTTCCAGCACGTGGTGACGTCCTTTAGCCAGACAGTGTAAGTATTAAAGTATTAAGTATTGAACTGGATTACATAAAAAACATCCAATTCAAATTCTAATCTACAACGTTTTTAAACAGTTCAACAGAAAATGTCTACACACATTTGTTTTAACCATCTGATTTTGTACAAGTTGTTCAAATTGATTTTTTAGAGAATATGATTTTAAAAAATAGAATGATTCAGTTCAATACTTCAAATGAGAAATGTTGTGTTCATGTTCTTCCTGGTGGCTCGTGTGAAAACATACTGTGTGCTGCATGTGCTGTAAGGTGAGAAACTGAACCCTAAACCTTGACCGCGAAGTATTCTTCATGTTCTCAAAGGGCGGCAGCTGATTTCACAGTACGAAGCATGTTTGGAGAATAACAGACAAAAGCGTTGATGTTTACCAAACTAAAGCTTCTTTGAAATTGGTTCCCATCATTCATCAGTGAATGACTGTCATGTTCTGCGGCATATACTGCATGTATATTGTTCGGTGGGAACCTTTTCAGTTTGCAAAACACCTTTTCAAGGTCAGACAAGCTGAACATCGGAGCAGTGTTTAAATACACTGTTAACAAACGTGGTAAAGCATCCCGACTATCCTGCACAACCCCCTCAAACACACACACACACATAGTCGCCGTGTTTTGCAGTTAGTCGTTTCCAGTTATGAGGCTGGTTTAAAAGGAGTGTGTGTGTGTGTAATCCTGACTAGTCAACACTGTTTCGGCACATTTTGGGCATTCGGAATGAACAAAAGCTGTAAAAGTGAACATACTTACCCACTGCTGACCCCTGCTACTTATCAGTCATCCCCCAGAGAGACAGAGAGTGTGTATGCGTCGAAGTGTGTGCGTGCTTATGTATGATTGTGTTATGTATTGCCTTGATTCAAAGAGGAAGGAACACATGTAATGCCACTTTGTGCATGATGTGCAAACTGCTGTATGATATGAATGTGTATTAGAAGCGAATGATACATACACGCTGTGTAAAACTTAGATGGTGGTATGGAAGTGGCCTGAACGGGGTCGCAGGCTAAGGGAGACGCAGCCTCCTTCTGCCCTCCATCAGCTTCCTTTGTCTCCTCCTCTCCACCTTCCTCCTCAGCTTTTCCTGCTAATCTCTTAGACATCCTACTCGACCTCTGAGCCTGTGATGAAAATATTTGTCAAAAATAAAAGAGGCTTCATAGGACAGAGCTGTGGTTTCACATTAAAACTCAACAGTAAACATATCTTTCACATTCTCTCAGCTTCCGTGTTGAAATGACTTACCTTTGCAGCGGGTCTGGCAGCGGCAGCTTTTCTCTGTGCCCGTCCTTTAGACTGTGGCACCTTAGGGCCAGACATAGTCTTCATGGTGACAGCAGCATGCTGAAGGATGCAGTCAGTGCCGCAGTAAACTGAGTCCGGTAGGGCTTGTTTGGAGCACCCGGGCCCAATGCACAGAGGAAGACAGCTGTCCGTCTTCATCTCAGCTTCGGGTTCAGGCTCTGGCCTCATCACAGGAGCTTCCTCCTCCTCTTCCACCACCACTACAGTCTCCTGAAACCAGAGTCTCATCTTACATGGCAAGACCAGACTTCCTTCATGCAAATCAGCCAACGACTAATGACGCAAATGTCACACTAGTGTGATGTATCACATATTTACTGTCACACGGGAATGACTGCAAAGTTGAAAAGCTATTCATATTCTGTTGTGACTAAAGGCAGTTAGCCTTGTGTAGATAAATGCAATTCAAACCTTGGGGGCTTGCTGCTCCTCGTTGTCCCCTCCTTCTTCACCAGAAGGACTTAGTGTCAAACATTCGGGAAAGCTAAGCTCGGGCTCCGGTTGAGGGTGAGGTTCGGGTTGGAGCTGGCTCTGCTTCTTTGTAGTGCAAGGGGGACAGATGTACTCTTGCCCTCTCTTCTCCATCTTACGGCCCTGTGTCTTGCTGATACCGACACAGCTGCCATGGAACCACTCCTGGCAACTGTCACAGCAGATCATGAACCTAGAGGCAGTGAAGAAACGACAGTTACCAGGAAATGAAACTGACAGATGGTCGAGGTGTGCAAACCTCCGAAAGCCCAAGGGATCTTATTACCAGAAATGAGCAAGTACCTTTTATTGTGTTTCTGTCGACAGATGCAGTACAGAGCATTGGAGTCATAACCCTGAGAGCGCAATATGTCTGAATACTCTCCTACATTCATATCGTCTTTCTTCTTCTCCTTCTCCGCCGCCTCCTCCTCTGGTGCATCATCATACTGTCCAGGAGTTACATCAGTATTCTGGTCTAAATCAGAGTCTATGATTATGCAATCTGAGCTCGATCGCTGAGCAGGACTCAGAGTGATATCAGAGTGAGCAGGCGATATCCCTAATTCAGCGGGATTGAGTGGATCGTTCACTTTTTCCTCCTCTTGTAACTGCTGCAGTCGCTGTTCAGCTGGATGAACAAGCATCATGTCATCATCACTGTCCTCAATGTCTGCAATGATTGACTGAAGCTCCACTGCCCTGCCCCTCCCTCTGCCCCTTCCTCTACCTTTTCCCCTACCTCTTCCTCTGCCTCTCCCCCTTCCCCTGGCCTTCCCTCTTCCACCTTTCCCCCCTCTAGCTCTCGTATCTCCCTGCCTGCCCTTAGATGCCAGCTGCTCCTTAATCTGTATCAGAGTCATTTCATCACTGTCCTCTTCTTGACTAGAGATCAACACCACATCATCAATTTCCCCTCCTGCCACGTTGTCTGGTTCAACGGGTTGTGAGATCTCCATGTCATCACCAGATTCCACATTGTCGGGCACCTCGGGATCATCTATAGCCTCTGGAGGAGGAGCCTCTACGGCATCGGTGGATTCCAAGATGTCTGGGACCGTCAGTGTATTAGACGTTTCCATTGGCAAGTCCTCACCCCCACCGAGCAGTGAGAAGGCGGTGTGGAAGGCAGACCCAAAATCTTGCCATAAGCTGGGGTCAAGACTCCCTCCTGCAAAAGCTTCTGAGGCTGGCTTGCTCTCTTCTGATGCGGGTGAGGATGGGGCAGACCACTCGAGGTCCTCTATAACACTCCTAGTTGCACGGGTAGCTCTCTGGGTGACGCGAGTTTCTGGAGTGGCCTGTGGTGTCTGGTTGCTTCTGCGATTTCTGCCTCTGCGCACGGGCAGAGGACTGTGGGTTAGGTCGCCGACTTCATCCAGGAACTCTCTTCGTGCAATGGTCGTCCGCCTGAAGCCCCAGGACTTTTTAACCTGAGACAATGACGGCCTAGCATCCGACTCTGCCTCTTCTGACTGATTCTGCTGTTCTTCTATAGAAACACAGGAACAAACAGAGTTGACGCATTAATGTTCTTTTACAGCACCAGTCTGCCTAAATAAACACAGAACAAAGGGTCTGTTTTACCTGAATTACTATCATCATTGACACTGCTATTTTCCATCGGGTCCATACTGACATCCAAAGGTAACACGACTGTCAAAACACAGAAGATATAATGTGTTACTTGCTTAAAAGGAATGTTAACTTGGAAGAAGGCTAAATACAGAAAAACAAGTACCTGTCAAAGCCTTATCCAGGACATGTGTAGTGTCAATCCACTTGTCTCCGCACCTGGGTAAATACACCAAAGCATCCACATTAGATGAGTCAATAAGCCACAAACACATAACTCAACTCGCTGTGGGAGAGGGCAGACATGTTCATGTTACTGTAAGGTTCATTCAAAAACTGCTTTAATGTATGTACAAATACACTTTATTGTCAGTTCTTCAGGGACGTTTGGTGAAATGCTAAAAGGTCCTGCAGCATATCATACCTATCAGAAATGTTCTGTTCAGTTTAGACTTTACAGTTTATAGATGTTTCTAGCACTGTATCAGACAAGAGCTGAACACCACAACCTTCATGACAGCAGGATTTACTGCAGTGCTGTTAGATTACACTGAGCAAATGAGTGTATATTTACATCTATATGCCTTGATCCAGACTCAGTAAAGTCATCTCGGAGCTTTGCTTTTGCACATTTCACAGTTGAAGGAAAGAAAGTTGAAATAACTGAGATTAAATTAGTTACACATGACATATGAAAACACATTAAACTCTATTTATTACTGCAGAAATTATGTTTATTTTATTTTTTATCTGTATTTATATTTCCATTCCAATTACTACCATGTGCAATATTATTTATATCATGGCCACTTTACATTTAAGACTCTTTTTTGCACATCTGTACACTTGTCTGTTGTTTATTGTATTGGCTGAAGGACACTTCTGTCTGTTCGTTCTTCTATAGTGTATAATTACACTGTTTCTGCTGCTGTTACGAGTGAATCTGCCTGTTGTGGGATAAATAAAGTATAATCTAATG
This sequence comes from Miichthys miiuy, assembly GCA_036365135.1. Lineage (NCBI taxonomy): Eukaryota > Metazoa > Chordata > Actinopteri > Sciaenidae > Miichthys > Miichthys miiuy. The sequence continues at coordinate 10,475,388 of CM071606.1, read as the reverse complement.
TGAAAACATATTAAACTCCATTTATTACTGCAGAAATTATGTTTAATTAGAGAGTAAAGAAGTGTAAAGATAGCTAGTCCACATGTTCACATTAGTATAACTGTGGGTTTAACACTTGGGTTATCAAATGTGTGTATTTCAACGACACTTGTTAGGAAATTAAATATGCTGTTGTCAACATTGTGTCTAATAAACATTAATCCAAGACTGTCCAAATGTATATTTTCACTTATATCTGGTTGTTATTTACAAAATCTGCTCTGTTGTTGACGCTGGTTGGCTGTTTTGACGCTCATGTCTGCTGCTCATAGTGCAAAATCAGACATTTATGCAAAGACACACATGAACAGGAGTGATGAGTATGTGTGCTATGCACTTTAAATGTAACTCACACTCGTTTGCAAACGAAACAACCCTAACTAATTTCAACAGCGTACTCAGTCAGGTAAAAACACAGACACGAAACTATTGTTTGCTCTGCAACGCCGCAAACATTTGCATTACTCCGCAGATGGACTGGAGGAGTCTTCTTCTTCTTCTTCTTCTTCTCAGGGTCGACATTGTTCTCTGTGGCTAGTTTAGCTCATCGTTAGCCGCTAAGCTAACTGGTAATACACGCAATACGGCGCGCAGTTAATTATCACAACCGACAATGACACGAGAATTAAATGTAACATGCTTGTACACCAACGCCGTGATGAAAACTGAAACCATACCTTGCGTTTAAACGATTAGTTTCCAGTTACTAAAGGATTTCGCTCTGTTAGCCGGCTAGTTAGCACAGCCTTCCATTTTCTCTGCCTCCTCGCTGAGACGTAATCTCGCGAGAGTTCCGCCAAAGGTGGGAAAGCAGCAACGTGATTTCCTGTTCATCCAGCAAGATCCTGACTATCAGTGATCCTTTGATTTGTGCATCATTTCCATGCAAAGTGTGACAACAGTTTGTGAACCTCTCTCCATTTTGGAGTTCTGTTGTTTCACCCTGATTTCCTTATTAAATCAAAACCATTATTTTTTATATGAATATATGAAATAACAGGTGCAGGTTTATCAATTCAATATACTCTAAGACTAAGAGATTTTTGGTCAACTTATGTATGTGCAAAGGTTCGTGAACCCTGAGCTGCATTGGTTAAAACAAGCAGTTAAGTAGAATCAGGAGGGGACAGATTGGTGGCTAAATTAACCACTGAAATGGACCGATAACATCAGAGATGTTCAGGGACGAAACTGTGCATCACTGATTGAAACAGAGATAAGACCAGGTCACTTTAGTCTTACCCGGGTGAACCCATACAGGTCAACCACGCAGAGAGGAAGCAAGATCTCAGAGGACCTCAGGAAGAGGGTAGTGACAGCACATTTGTCTCGGGGTAGCTGTGAAGCCATCTCAAAAAAATTTGAGCTTCATCGTTCCAACGTGAGGCCGATCATCTACAAATGGAGAGCACTGAAAAAAACTACAGCTCTGCCCCGAAGTGGACGACCTTCTAAAATATTAACAAGAGACACAAGAACATTGGTAATGGCAAATATCCTCCAAAGTAGATGTGAGAGACTGATGAGTTACTACAGAAACCGTTTGGTTGAGGTTAGGAGCTGCAATATCCTATTAACTGAAGGGTTTCACATACTTTTGCACCCATGAAATCTGATTTTTTTTCTTAAACCAACCCCTTTTTAAAAAAAATATAACCATTTCTTTTGTTTGAGTCCATTATTTGGAATGTCAGTATTGTGAATTGGGGTATAACTTAACATTAAATAAGGTTATTTTAGTATTTTTTACAAAAAAATCTGACAATCGCTGTAGGGTTCACAAACCTGAGCAGCACTGTGTATCATACTGATTTTATAAATAAATGAAGGTGCACTGTACTAATTTGATCAGAGCATTTTTATTTTTTCTTCACGAGTCCATTTATTGTATGTACAATATGTAAACACAAACGAGACACAAGCTCAAAACAGACATGCTCACAGGAAATAATATCCAGCCAAAATGCAGATTCTATTTATGCCTACTCGGTTCTTAGACACAGTCTGATCAGGATTTACATCAGCTTTGGATAACTGGTTTAAGAGAGACTTTGCTCAGAGCTGACATTCATGAGAAGTAATTTATTTTTCAAATAACTTTGTTTAGACACATAGAAATGTGATTTCATTAAACATACTATAAAAACATATAACACTATAAATATTGTTCAGGTATTTTCTTACAAAAACTTTGTACAGTTTACATTTTTTAGTTCTTTTTAATAAATCACATTTATTTTGTTGTTTTTTTTAATGTAGGTCTATACAATGTGAAAACTACAATACAAAACTGGTATGAGCCAAAAATGCCGCCGCTGACATGAAGAAGACATGAAGATATGAAGTGATGATGTTGAAACTTGCATTACTCAAAATACCTCAGATGACATGACGCGGACATGATTTAAAACATATAGATGAAACTTGCATAACTCAAAATAGCTCTCATGGCACCATGATAAATGAGTATCACCTGTTGATGGTTTGTTGTTTACATTTTTTTCGTCTCATAATGTGATAAAACAGCCATGAAGTACTTAAGAGCAGCATTGAAAGTGTTAATGAAGCAAATATTCTGAGTCCATACAATCTTGCTCAGACTTGAAACAAAGTGGTAACAGAGCTATAACAAAACTACAGTATGAAAACATACAGACTCACATTTTATTTCTCAAGACAGACTACTTTCACATGGTGAATCCACCTTAAACACAGACTTGTGGAAACTGTGAGAGATGAAGCAAAAAATGTCCACGAAGCACAGATGTACATATGGGAATGGGAAAAAAAAAAACAATCAAAATGATTTGTCACAGAGGTGCAGGCCTTCAAGCTTTAAGTTTGACAAGCCCAACAGCCTTGCAAAATGTGCAAGAGTATCCGTAGTGTAGCAGTTAGGTCACAGTAACCCCAGCACTGTCCTTGCTCTTGTCTATGTATGTGGGTGAGTTGCTTTTGTCTGATATGGATCCTGCTGCCGAGGGCAGGGTCTGTGTGGCAGGAGAGTGGCCTGTTGATTTGACTGAAGGCTCCGAGTTAGGCTCTGCTTCTGACTCCTGCTGCGAAGCTGTGGCTGGAAGGAAAAGAAAAATATAAAGTGAGGACATAGATACTTTATATCTTCTTGTGTGGGTCTGAAGGTTGGGCAAGGTTGTGTCTATAAAACACCATAATAAGGTAACCTATTTGTACTACAGTCACACTATACTTTGTCAGTTATTAGATACATTATGTGGGCCTTTGAGGGAATGTCTGTCTTGGTTGAGAGAGAGGTCATTTTGGGGTAGACTGGGCTAACTAATTGCAAGATATTGGAGCATAAATCTAGTTAGTGTGGAGAAGGTGCTACCCTAGAATTTCTATTTGAATGTTAAAAAACTCAATGCAATCATTAGTGGGAACATTTTTGTTCACTGATCTGAAAAGGTGAGTTTCATCTCAGCCTTAGTGATTTTTTTTTGTATAATTCACACGGAAAACCCAGTCACTAAATACTTTTATACTTTAATCTGGTTAAAGTCAGGAGAAGCAGCCATCCTAATGGCAGAGAATATGTATTTATACAGTAAACATTAGTCTGTTTTGTAGCAGGTGTCCTTCTAACTAATGCAAATTTACTGCCACGTGTGCTACATGTCAAATAACGTTTTAGTTTTTGGTCACAGTACTCATTTAGGAGTAAATACTGGGTGCTTCATCTGCAACAGGAAACAGTAGCGCAAACAAAGCACTGGGGAAGCATTCACTTTGAGAAAACACAACCAAAGGACGGCTGTGCCCTTAGGCTACCTTCCTTCTCACCTATAAATGAATATCAACTACTAATAATAAACTACTTGAGCATAATATTTTTGTCTGTTTCCCCATCTGAGTATCTTTGGTAGAGTACATTAATCCAGTTGCCAGACCACGTTGTGACAGCTTTGTGCATCACAGTGCCCAACATGAATCAGCAGCAGATGTTAGTTAGCCCCAGTTAAATTTAAATATTAGACACACCAGTGCACCATGACTGTGTTTATGTTACCTGACTGTGTGCAGGACTTCATGTGTTCTGGCCAGTGGGCTTGCTGGCAGGGGTAATCACAGTAACTTGTATTCCAGCAGCAGTAGAAGATGGCCTCCTTCCTGCAGTTAGCGCACCACTGTTTCTTTTTGGTCTCGTCCACCGCCTGCTGCTTTTCTGACTCGGTCTGCTTTTTCACCTCAGCCACCAACCGTTCTCGTTCCTGCTCCAGACTCTGCCTCATCTCTGCCATTGTCAGTTCTGTATTTAAGTGAGACAAAATAAAGATAACCTTGAAACTCAAACAGGCATGAAAAAGAAACATCTGTATTTATATGAGATTCATAAAAAGACTGGTCCAGTAGTACGTCAACTCTCAGGAGGTGTTATGGACACATTCCTGGAAACTTACCAAGATTGTGCTTCATCTCTGACAACTCTTGTTGATGCAGCCACTGGAGCTTCTCAATCTCTATCCTTAACCGTCGGATCTGGGGCAAACAAAAAAACAGACATTAAAACTTGCCAAGTATGACACATTAATGAGCATTGGTCTAAAGGTCAAAGCTTACCTCTGCAATTGTGTTTCCTGATGTGCTTTTGGAAAGGTCGTTGTAGATTTCAGTCATTGTCCCTTTTATTGTGTCCATGATCTATAGAGTTTTGGCAAAAACGTGATATTAGTCCACAGTTTTAACAACTTTCATCCAGTAAAAATTAAGTCAACAAAGCCGTAATTCAATTTATATGATGCAAAATTGGCCCAATAATGCAGCTCTTTTCTCATTTCACACATTAATCAACAAGCAGATGATTATAACTTACTTTGTTTGTGTACTTGGCTATGTCTGCAGCCACATCTGCTGAGACTGTGGGGATCTGTAAGTCTCCTGACGTCAAAGAAGAGGAGCTACCAGATGTGACCTGGGCAGCTGTTGATGAGGACGTATTCTGAGGCATGTCCTTTTGTTGTACTGCAGAGGATGAAATTTGACATTATACATCTTTTAATATACATTTTACACTATTGTGTTAAGTTTTACGTTCAGGTGAATTATTATGCTGGTGTATATACCCTTGACGGATTGTCTGGTCTGATAACGGGTACTTGAGGAGTTCTGCTGTTGCGACTGCAGCTGCTGTGGGCTGCGTGTCTGCCCCTGACTCTGGCCTTGCGTCTGCGCTGGTGACTGCTCTCCATGCTGCTGCTGCCTCTGCACCTTCTGCATGTGCCACTTCTGAGAGGACGTCTGAAATTTGGTCGGATTCCATACCACTGCCTGCTGCACGGCCTGAGCCGTCTCTTTAGGCAGTAGAGGGCGCTGTTTCTTTACAGCTGTAGGTGCTGGGGATGATGTGGACACGGAAGTGGAGGCAGGAGAGGGAGCACTGGTGGATCCGCTGCTGGCTGTCGTGCCACTGGCTTGAGCAGAAGCTGCAGTGGAGACGAGGTTGAGGGCTGCTGTGATGGCGGGTTGCAAAGAGTCTTTCAGGTTAGAGGCGGCTTCCCGTGATGGTGCGGCTGATGCTGCAGATGAAGGCACTTTACCTGGGCAGAAAGAAAATAATGTTGCTCCTTAAGAGTGAGGCATTCTGGGTTTCTAAATGAGGTACTTCAAGGTTAAGAGGGTTAAATGAGGAATTAAGACTTTAAGCCATATTTGTAGTCCACTAAAGATAATTTGTCCTCGAGGATTTGAGTATGTGTTTTAAAAAACGTAGCTGAAAGAACACAGAACTTGATGGGAAATTGCTGGGGTTCAGATGTTGTAATATTATATGTATAGTATACTGGAGAAGAGTTGTTTAATTTAAACATCATTCTAACACTATATATAATATGAGGATATTATTTCTAGATGGACACATAGTATATCAAAGGTCTTACCTTCCAACTTAGCAACACTGGAATCTTTGGGAGTTTTGGTAGCAGAGGCAGGTTCTCGTCTCGCCCTCTTTGAGTCACGACCTCCATGTTCGTCCCCCAGGTCTATCACCAGCTCTCTTTCAGAATCAGAGTCTTGTTCAGCCACTGATGTGGCAGCAGCTCTGCCCTCCTCTGGGGCTTTGGCCTTGTCAGTGAGGGGCTGAGACTGGGGCGTTCTGGGCTTGTCTGGGAGATCCCTATCTGGGCCGTTGGTGCCCTGCTTGTCTTTAAACAGAGGTTCAGGGGTGGCTTTATCCGCCGTCCCTGTTACTCCCTCCTTATTATCTCCCTCCGTGCTCGCTTTGGGCCTTTTTCTCTCGGCTTTGTCTTTGTCATCCTGCGTTGAGCTCTTTGGCTTGTGTTCCTCGTCACTGAGATACTCGCTGTCACTTGAGTCAGATTTCTCTGAGTCCTCTGAGTCACTGTGATCCACACCTTTATACACATCTTCGGAAATCTCATCTATCCCTGTATGGAGAAACAAGAACACTCTTGATGTTTTTCATAAAAAAACATAACTTGTAACTGTATCAAACTTTAAACTTAAATCCTTCTTGTAAATGGACTACAAACAAAAAACTGAAAGATTTTTTTTAAATTACTGGAAATATTATCTAGAATCAGTAAAGCATGATATGTGCAGTACGAGAATACTCTCTAGTGCCAAAAAATAACAAGATGATTGTGCATGTACCAAGCTGTGCCTTGCAGCTCTCAATAGTCTTGTCCAGGCTCCTGATAGGTCTCTTTGGGGTAGTGAGGGCTGCTGACCCTCCCTGCTGTTGCTGATTTTGCTGCTGTTGTTGTTGCACGGTTTCACTCAGCTCCTTCAGATCCATCTCAGCCTTCACCCGATCTGATGGGTAAACAGGTAAATGTTCCATTTCAGTACAAATTCAACATGACAAGACATGATAATGATAATGACAACACGTTGATGATCAGCCTTTACGACAACATCATTACAGTACATGTGTGCTTGCTGGTACTGACCCAGGTTGAGATTGAGGATGCCACCTGTTCCTGCAGTCCTCTCCTGCTTGGGCACCAGTCCAGGGTTAAAGGGCTTCGGGCTGCCTGCCACACTGCCTGTAGGACCCATCTTCCCTGAGACAGGAGATGCTGTAATTACAAAAAAATAAAATAAACTCCACCGTACATTTGTTTGCCGCATATATTGAAAATGAAAGCACCTGCATGTGTGGGACATCTGCATTATTCAAATTATTTCAGTTGTGAAAGATACCCCATCCTTCCCTTCCCCCAACCTCTACTAACCATGCCCAAATGTCCCCTTAAGTACAAATCTTCACAGAAATATTGTTGATTGAAATGTTATGAGTTCAAGGGAAAGAAAAAATAAGACACTCACTGTAAACACTTGTATTTTTAGTATCCTCATTTAAATACTTGCAAGAGCCTTTAAGGGTATAATTTCTGAAAGTTTGTCTCTAATGAATCTTGTGGAGTCATGATGGGCTTGTTCCTTCCATGAGAGAAGAATAAGATCTCTGGCAAACTAGGAGGTAAATGCTATGATTACATTCCTGTAGAATTAGGGACCAAGTTTCAGGAGTAAATCTAAGTAAGGCACATATGGGATTGGGAGTTATGTCTTTCTGAAATGTCAGAGTGTAGGTGTTAAATATGTTGGCCCAAAATGTTCCAACTTTGGGACAGGACTAAATGTATGTGTATATAATCCATAGTTTAACCTTTACATAGAGGGTCTAGATTCAGGAAAACATTAGCCAGTCTTGGTCTTGGTCACATGTGCCCGAGCACAAGGGGAAGAGATAAATCAAGCACTGCCTCCCATTCATCATCTGTCATTTCCTCTACAAGGTCGTTCCCCAAATGTCTCCAAACATCTAGCAGCGAATGAGGTAAAATGTTTTTAAAAATTGCACGTCTCCACTCATGGCTACACAAACAGAATGAGGAAGACTTTTAACCTGCAGTAACTGATTTTTTTGCAGCTCTAAAAGGTGGTGAAATCATTGACATGTCACCTTTTAAGTTGATAAGGCAAGCTTGTGAGCAAACAGTTGCTTAATTACACATCCAGCAGTTTCAGAGCAAATTTGTCATTCATTTGAAGTTGTGTTTGGCCACCTTGTGAATATCTTCAGTCTCGTGTAGCTCTGTTTTTGAATCTACCAGCTCCTGAAAGCAATATTTGGCTCTTTAGATGCTAAATGCTGCACTATATCCAACAGTTAGTTGCTAGGTTTCTGTCTGTAGCGTATAGTGAGTTTCTAGAGCTTAATGCTGGAAACAGTGGCCTGCTGAAGCCGAATATCACAAAACAGTAAAGCTAAGGCACAGGCACCTTAATGAGGCAGGTCCTTCCATCTATTATTCTCTGTATGTTCATCTCTATGAGTGATCCCTTTCACATCATCATTTCATACACTGTTATTGTAAAAATACTGATTATAGCCACTTTAACATTTACTAACCAGTACAGTCCATTGACTCCTCTCCAGTGCTGTAGTGGAAGGCAGGATTCCTGCTAGCCTTCTCCATATCCTGCTCCCCGTCAGACCCGTGTGAACCGAGGAGTTGGTGCTCATGGGAGACCGAGGCATGTCTGTCATGGAGACCCTCCGACTCATGCCACTGGGCGTGGAACTCTTGCTGAGGACCATCTTCGGAGATGCGGTTATATCAAAGTTGAAGCGAAGTTTATCCGTTTTTTCTGTTTTCACCGTCCCAGCGCTCGGGTTAGAGGGGTCCAGTAGCATCTGTAGTTGGTTGTTGGGTGTGTAGGGGGTGCGGAAGGGTGCATAGTTGAAGACACCAAATTTCTTGCGAATGTTTTCCACGTAGACTTCCATCTCTTGCATGGCACTGTTGAAAATGCTCTTTGTTTTCTTTACAGAGAAAGGGATCTCTTTGGACATGAGGTAGCAGTTGTTGATGGGGACCCAGGCTCTATAAAAATAAAAAAAACACAGCACAAATCAAAGATTTTCCAAACAGCGAGGTGACTAGTCTTGGCTTAGTTTTGGCCCAGTAACTCTAACACATACATAGGAGCCTCTAAAACTCTTAAATGCTTGTCTCACCTGTCATGTTGTCCAAAGAAGCGTGCGTCTACCTGCCCGTCTTTTTCCCGAAGTGCTTTTGCTGGCCAGAAGGGAAAGCCCTTTAGCTTAGCCCAGACCAGGGGGTGAGGTTGACTCTATTAGGGACAAAGCAAAATAATTCAATGCTTCACAGATCTAAAATCTAAACCAAAATGTATAAACACTGTAAATATAATATTTAAGACTGTAAAGACCTACACATGGCTCACAAAACCAGTTGTCCCTTTTTTGGCATGAAGACAGGTAGCACTCTGGACACACCTCAATCTCATTCATCTGGAAATACATGTTTGAAAGACAAATATGTAATTAATTTATAAAATCAGACACATCTACAGAATCATTGCAATTATTAAGTTAGTAATGCTTCTTTACCTCGTGTTCACAAATTTTGACGATGACTTTTGCAGTTGCTGTTAATTTGTGATTACCTGAAATGAAATCAGAAGCTCAATTCATGTTTTCTTTTGCAGAACAGAGAGAGGGATTACTGATATACTGTATGTCAAAGTGGCCTACCTCCATTATAGATGATGCAGTTGTGTAAGATCCATTTCATATCAGCTAGAAAGGCTTCAGTGCAGCCATACATTTTCTTTTTGATATTCTAGGAAAACATGAAATAACAAAATCAAAGATAAGACACGTTTTCTTGTGTACTGTAGTGTAGTCTGCACAAGTTTTTTTTTTACATTACATTTACATGTAGTCATTTAGCTGACGCTTTTATCCACAAAAAAGGTACAGACGTGTTAGTGCATATGTTACATGTTGTTGTGCTGCATTTACGATGTGCTGATCAAAAGAAATGTTTCCACCTCTTTAGGATGACTTTTTTGTATTTGCTTTTGTGCATTCTGTGTTTACTTTTTTTGCCTCCGCTGGCCTATTATTTTTAATATGGTTTATATTATGATTATTTTTCCATCACAAACAATGCATTATGTTCTACGAGGACTCTGATGTCCACAAGCCAAAACATGTGCCTCTAACAATAAACTTGTTCTACGTACTACTACTAAGTGTTGCTGGTGTTTTAACATGTTCAGATCTTTTTTTCTCTTCTCCGTGTACTTTGGAAGTAGGTGAAGTTATGTCAGAAACCTCCGCTCACCTTCTCTAAAGTACAAAGGTCCATGGGGTGGAAGATGTACTCTGCATAATCTGGGTGCTGTTCCAGAGACACAGGCTTCTGAAAAGGCTCAGTCTGCTCAGATTAGACATGTATGAGAAAAGAAACGGATGCATTAGCCAAAATCTGGATGTCTCAGACTTTTTTTGTTTGAATATAAAACACAAAGATTATAACTGAGACACCTGTTAAACCAGTCTTACCCCAGGCTGTTTAATCTTTTGGAGTGCGAATTTGAGCAAGTAGGAGAGCTGGTCTATTGTCAGCATTGTCATTGCCTTGCTCTGGGTTTCAATGCATTCAGCAACTGTTATTTTCTGCAACAACAACAAAAAGTTTAATATTTAATGACATGAATGAACATGTGATGAAAAAAAACAAATATAAATTTACGCGTTAGTTAAGTTTCTTTTGATTTAGCTTGTACATATAAATGATAATTGTGCCAATTAAAATAATTGCTAGGTTAATTTCATTAGATATAAAGAAGCAAATTAAATCTTTAATCTTTTAACATCTCTCAGACTTGTAGTGTGCGCAACTAGCTTGCAGGGGTGTCACACCATGTGTCACAGAACAGCCTGTAGGTTTGTGAATCAACCGCTGAAAAGCAGGTGATTTTACTGATTTGTTTGCTGGCTGCTCGTGGCACATAGTCTGACACCACTTTTTGTCAATCAAGCAAGCAAGATTGTGCCTTGAGTCCCACAATCATTTGTGTACACCCACACACACACACACGTCTTCAGCGAGATACCTCACACTCTGGACAGAACCAGTCGCCCTCGGGCTCAGCTGGTAGTTTGAGGCACTTGGCGTGGTACACCCTGGGGCAGAGCTCACAGCAGAGCACCTGGCCCTCGCGGTGGCACAGCCAGCAGTAGAAGTCATTCCTGCCGTCCTGCGGTACAACATCAACAGGGTCTGTGGTGAGTGCTGGCTGCTTCATATAGTAAAAGGGACCATGTCTTAGCTCTGACTGAAATGCAGGCAAGAGAAACAGGGGGGCAGGTTTCAAAAAACACGCAGGAACACAAAAAGGTGCAGTGCAACAGAAACAAGGCAACAGTAAGGTGGGGTAAGCAGGGTAAGCAGCATAGAGTAAAAGGTGATAAAACCAACACAAGACTTATTAAAGCAATGTGACTGGTTTAACTACAAGTCAAATGAAACTAAACAAACAGGTTTTAGGGTGTGAGCTTAAGGCTTTCAACTGGGAGTAAACACAATGCATGAGTCGTTCTCATGTGAGTACCCAACTGGTACTTTACTAATGATACATAAATGGATCAATAGAAACTGATGCGTCTGCTTTCACAGTCCAAATTATCTTAAGCTTGTATGACTTTACACCTATTATTACATTATTTAAGAATCAAAGTATTTATTTTTAAATGTATCAGCAAGTCATTAACTATGTTCACATCAAACACCAAAGTATTATCTTTTAATATCATGCATGTTCAATCAAAAGGGTAAAGGGGGAATCACTCAGCACCACATTAATGTGGCAAGCAGATAATGAAAACGTATGCATCAGAGTCATATATCACCAAAATGCATAACACTTCATAATTCATAAAAACAACAGGACATAAATTACAATAAGTGATTGATAACATAAATATGCAAAATATCTATATATTCAATCTAAATATTGACCATGCATTCATGGCACTGCTTCCAAACCTACACAAAACACCTATGACAACAACACATATCATCTGTCACTGCAGGTAACATCCAGACATGTTTGTTCATCTTTAAGCTGACAGTATACTACAGTCAAAATTGGCGTGCTCTCACAGGCAGTGTGGCTCAGTCTTGTTCACTCGGTCAGTACTGATTTATTATCGCCCTCAGGTAGTCTAAGTTAGAGGAAAAAGACTAAGGCCGTATTCAGACCAAATCAAGCGTTGCAGCGATTAGAAGTGCTGGACGTGTGGGTGTGTCCTTCTTTTGCAGACTAGGACTATGCTTCGTGTTCTGACTTTTGCAACCTAGACTGTGAGCCGTAGAAGCTGAGTACATGAAATAAACCAAACCAGAATAGAACTGAGTAGAGAGAGTGTCATAGTTCACACCCACTTCAAGCATTCTGTGAATGCAAACTGTATAGAGTTAAGAATCATTACAGGATTAAAACTTCAATTTTTGTCACTTTTCGTCAATAATTCCAAAAGAATTAGTCTGTCCGCATTTAGGGATCATGTCTCCCTCCTCTCTATGATGGCTGGCTTTACAATTCATGTTTGACTGCAGGCATTTGAACTATTATAAACACCTTTGTTTTCTGACAAGGTTGTACAACAAGTTGTCCGAACGGCTTCTTTTTGAGCATAACCTGGCCTTTAGTATTTTGTGAAGATTTATTGCTCCTTCAGCGTGATGAATTGCTTTGGAAGGTGATGAATTGTTGGCTGGGTGAAAGAACAAGCAGTCCAAACTCATATCGTCTTTGTTTTGAATAATTTTGGGTGCTATCTACTCGTTAATTCCTCTTTCTGGTGTGAAAGGACCTTCAGTAGCAGCAAGTATGCTGGCATTTATCAACAGCACTGTACACCACAGCCTTTGAGAACACGCCAGATTTTGAAATAAGTATACTGGAGCCCTCACCTGGTCTTTGCTGTTACAGTTGACGGCCCCTGGTTTCTTCTTTTTCTTAAGCGGGCTGGGGGAGGTGTCTGGGGGAGAGTGCCCATTGGAAGAATGGGTTGGACTGGACACTTTTCTTTTCTGTGGTGCCACTGGTCTTTCTGCTGACCCTGGTGGATCAGGGACTGAAAACAGACAGACAATAAGGTTGTTACACGACAGGCTTGTATTGTTCACAGCACTGAAGTACCAACACATTACACAAACTTAAGGAGATTAAAATAGGTTCTGTGACAGCTATATTCCAAGAACAAATCAAGACGATGACAACAATCATGGACCATAATACATCGATACCGTCCTCCCACATTCTCAGAGCTTATTGGAAAACCGAGGAAGTGCAAATTGAAGCAGGTCAGTTTCAGATGAGCAGATTGATGTTTAGATGAAGCACTCATCTTTTAGAATTTTGTCATCATAACATTAACATCTACTGACAGCAATCACACTGATTTAAAAAGCACTTATTGAAGATGCCACTTATATATATTAAATTTCCACTTGATAGTAAAAAATCTCACTAGACCCTGTGTTAACACTTGACATAAAATCTAAGCAGCCAGGCATAATGGATTATCTTTACAATCCTAAGAGACCGACAAAATGCATTACACTGCTCTTGAAACTCACAATAAATAACCCCGACGTACTCTGAAACTAAAGATGCCTCAGATGTTTGAATCTTAATGCGAGCTACACGGCCTTAAGAGACTTACCTTTGGATCGTACAGATGCATCCATCCCCTCTACCACATCAGACTCTGTCTTTACCTCCTCCTCAGCCAGACTGCAGAGCACCGAACAAGAGCACACAGAAACACAGAAAGAGAGGCAAACACAAAGTCAGAAAGGGTGTTCAGAAACCACATCAGCATAACAGTAAACAAGTGGAACACCTCCTAAGGCACCCGGGTCCCAGAGGATCTGTCAATAGGGACTCTGCTGGTTTCCATTGTTATTGTTGCCATTTGATTTCAGCACATCTATGACATTGTGTTACGAAGTTCACAATCCTTCCCATATCACCAGTGACAAACGAGTCTGAATATGGTCTTTATGTTTCAAGAGAGAGAATGGTAACAATCACCATGGCAACACTCTTTTCCACGAAGCACAAGTTGATATTCATAACAACACATAGGGCCATTTAGCTGACATTACCCTGCACCTCTGTCCTTCAAGAGAGAATGCAGCTGCAGATCGTGGTCTGACTAGGTCCTGATCTTTGCTCTGTTTTGCTTACAACAAAAAGGCGACTACTCCTATAGTGAGGAGACAGTCAGAGCGAGTCGTTCCATACTACTGGAGAGACTGTGTCTCATGGTGATTAACAATATATGTTCCTGCTACCTCTCAAGCCCCTTCAGTGACAACAGGGTACCCTCAAAGGATTTGGGCCCATTCTTAGAGACCAATCTAACAAGCTTGAAACAAGGTCTATCTAAATATCTTGCATCTAAATCTTTAAATCTTTGCCTCCGCTGACCAAAAATCATGTTAATTTCACCCAATGTGCGCATCTGGCACCACGTACAAAATCATGATTTGTGTTTTTATAATCAAAACTCAACACATCTGCCTGCAAATTGATGTTAAACAGGTCAATATTGATATCATAGATAAATAAACACATAAATTATGTCTCAATTCAAAGGATCCAAATACAAAAGTATCTTCAACACAAACATCTTACACTGGAAAAGTCTGATTTCCCAGGTCATCAGTCCTCCTCTCATCTCATTTCCTCTAAAGAAAAAAAAAAAAGGGCAAGAATAAAGGGACTCTGGCGATAAATGAGAGTCTTTGAGTGTTTGGCTCCTCCTTTGTGAGAGCAACACAGGGCCTCGTTCCAAGGATGTAGCCTTTATTCACAAGACCCGAGAAGAAAATCCCTTGCAAGGACCCCTGACAGGTCACACACTTGACCAGTTCATAGCATTGGCTGCAGCTCTGGTTTCCAGCTAGGATGATGGGTTTACAGGCTACAACTCAAAGGTCAACCACATTTGTGGGATAAGCTTCTTTTTTCTTCCTCTTCTCAAAGTTAAAGAATGCTCTTAGTGTCCCCTCCTCCACCCTTAAAGAGACATTCCACACAAAGTTGATCAAATGTCAGTGCAGTGATAGGCATAGGGAGGTTAAAATACATATCCTAAAAGGGTTTATGATAAAACAAACTCTAAAAGAGACTGAATGTAATCACATCAACCTCAAACTCATTTAAGCACCAAGTCAACCTTGATGTCTGCTTCACAAATCAGAGGTTTAGCAATGATCAAAGAGCTTCTTCCTGCCAAATAAAATGCAAAAAACTGTTACATTTTAGCTCACGGTCATCAAGGCTACTCTAAATACATGCCTTGGTCTTTCAGGCGTTCAAACTTGCAATCACAGGCAGCTGAAAACACTGAAGCGTAGCAGAATAAATGCATCATAACTTGCGTTGTCTGAAAAATGACAGGCATGGGTTGAGCAGAGCTTCTTTAAAAATATGGCATATGGGTATCTTGTTTCAGCCTGCCAACAGTCTCTCTCACACACACACACACACACACACCCCAGCCCCTCCGGGGCCTTCCTGTTCCGGGCTGAGTGAACAAACGAGGCCCACATGAAAATAAGAAAACGTTAGCCAAGTCACTCTGCTACGTGTACCACAGCCCTGAAAAGACAGAACATCCGCCATCAGCAGGCAGCCCAGAGCTGCTGAACAAAGTGCCACAACCCTGTATAACACACACACACTTAAGACATTACTGCAACTACCAGGAAGACAGGGTGACCAGCAGTAAAAAAAAACAAATAAAAAAAGTATGCTGATCCAAAGGGCAGATCAGGAGCTATGATCCATCACACAAGGAGAGTTAGGCAAATAAATCCTCATCAGATTCTGGGAGATATTCCAGAGAGACGTGGGTTCAAGAAAACACTGACAGTATTCCCCCTCTGCAAGTAGTACCTGATGGACAAAAAGGAAACAACACTGACTCAATGCCTTTAGATTCCACTCCTGTGAGAGACGAGCAGGGTTCTCTCGTCACAGAAAATGGAGGCCACAGCTTGCTCCCCTCCCCCCTCTCCCCCATCCCCCACTCCAAGGCTCAGACTCAGGCACTGGCACATCCATGCAGGAGGACCAGAGAGATCTGTGGAGATTACAGTTCAACATTAAAAAAAAAAAAAGAAACAGAAAAACACAGCTATGTCAAGACAAACCTTTCACGGCCGTACACAGAGATAGAGGAGAAACACGAAAGAGGGAGAGAGGGAGACACGAGAAAATCCAGCAAAGCACTCATCTATTTTTTTTTCCTCTATGTCTTCAATCTTGGCTTCCCTCCTTCCCTGTGAATACTGCTGTCATAGAATAATTAGATTTCATTTGGAAGACAGAGGGACCAACACTGTGAACCCATACTCATACCCTTGCAAAGCTATTCCCCGTACCTGAAAAAATACACATCAGATGGACAAACATCTGAATAAACGGCCTTTCTATAATGGCACTGCGGGAAAGCCATTCATTGCAAACATTATATTGCACTCTTTCCCCTGAAACTACCATTGAAAACACTTGGGATTAATACCATTGACTAAAAAAAACATGCCTCTCACCCTGCTACACAAAACCCCAGAGAGATTATTAGGTGTTGTGAAATGACAAGAGACATTTAGCTTCGCAAGACCAACAATCACATGCAGACAAATGAATCATACTCTCTCTTTTTTTTTTTGCTTTTCTCTAAAATCAACCAAAACAAAATAATTTAAAGCATATTGTATAAAAGAGGTCCAAGTCTACATTTCATAATTATTTTAACAACCTGTCTTAGCATGACTCCCTTACAATTAAAGTATAATACTAGTATGCACAGAATATCCTGTATAAAAGAAAGATTTGACCTGGATTTTATATAAGGCTGTAAAGGGTGAATCAAAGATGGCTGTGGAATTTTCCAGAAGGCCCTTGCTCTCCCCGCTGCTCTCCCTCTGATTGTCAATCTTTAACCTCAACTGCAGCTGCAATTGGCTGGAGGGCCAACAGGGTGGAACATTATTGGTTGGCTGTGCTATGCCACACAGATCACAGTGTGCAGGCTCCCCTCTTCCTCTTAAAAAGCATTTTTGCTGCAATGCAGAGATTTCCCCCTGCATTAGACGGTTTATATTCCTTCACTTTAGCTTGCCCTTCTTGATTATGACAGTAGAAACCAGAGGGGATCTGAAAAGAAAGGGGACTTTTGGGAGATTATATCCTTGGGTTGTGATGCATAACTCAACAGTTCTGCCACCCTGTTTGTAGGCTACGTTGCTTGAGAAAGAGGCCCAGACGATTTGTCACAACACCGTGATGTTACGCATTGCTGACATTTTTAACAAAGAAATGTAGCATTTACATTACAGGCTCACTCATGCAAGGTGAAGCAACTCATTACTATCCAGAAGTTAAACTTTTGGTTTTGGTTTTACAGAGAGAGTGACTTAACCGTAATCTAAGAGAAAACATACTGAGTAACATTACTATTTTCTGTCGAGGTTACATGCCTTCTGTCAGGCCACAAGAGAAAGAAAACATTCTAGGTATCTCCTACGCAGCTGAGACTGCTAAAAACGGTCATACGATGATGTAACACAATGTACAGCCTGTGCTCTGAAATATATGAAATAGCAACAAACAGAAAGGACTTTCCTCATACGCCTTGGATTTGTGTAGATTCCTTATAAAACAGTGTTGTAGGAAAGCTGCTTTTGTATCTGTATCTTATGTATCAATGGTAGTTCTGTTTTATGTGTAAAAACAGAAAAAAAAAAATCCAGAGTACCATAAGAGAAAGTAAAACAAACAAACACACGACAGTTGGGAAATTACACACCCGTCGTGTAAAAACATGTAACGTCTCGTGCTGTTTCTCTGTCCTACTGTCTCATCTGTGAAGAGAAGAGCTCTCACACAACACAAAATGGCCACTGTCTGTGTGTGAGGAAAAGACCGTGGAGGAAGCAGTTACACAGCAGTGCTGTAGAGTCAACCAAGCCTCGGGCTGTAAACTCAAGGCCCGTAGTTGTAAACAGAGGCAAGCTGTGTCTCAACATATTATTCCTAAAGATTACACTGGAAGAATTTGAGGAGTATTGTTTCATGTGGGCTCATCCTCTGACCAACATGGAGTGTAGAAACTCCATCTTCAGTATGGTTGTAGTTTTAAATGTTTACCAACTCATACATTTTTAATATGTAGTGTATTTGCATGTACATATATAAGAATATTAGACTAAAAAAACAGTAGTCAGTTATGCTCTGCACTACATGTCCTCCTAACAAGCACATCTGTTGCCCCCCACGTCTATTCCCCGGCCTGGCATGACACAGAAGAAAACAGCACAGAGCCAGTCCAGTTACAAAGGGTACATAATACCCCCCTTTCCTACTCCACTGCCCATCCCCCATTCTTTCTCTGCCAGGCTACAACACAAGACTGCCACAACAGAAAGGAGATGTGGGTGCCATTTCTAAATCTAACTCTCTTTTGCATTATAAAAAAGGAAAAGGATTTGCCATGGTCCACTCTGTCTCCTGTATGGCAGCCTGGTTGTCTGGGGCACCCATGTGACCCTGAGACACAGAGAGAGAGCAAGGGTGAGAGTCGTTACCCAACCCCCCACCCTCAGCGCTGTGGAGCAGAAAGGCCTGGCGAGGCCTCCAATCCACCCCAGCTCCTCCTCCTGCTGCTGCTGCTGCTGCACACTAAACTGATTTTAAGGTGTGCACATTTGTCATGAGAAACCAACAGTCACCACAACAACAAGAAGGAAGCCATGTTGTTATCAGAGAGTTGAGATAAAAAAGACAGAGCTTACCTCTGTGGATGCATGGCTGCCTGACACACTGTTATGTCAACACTTATAAAACATGGAGGACACTCTCAGCCCTCAGCCGGGGAAGGCTCCGCTCTTCAGGCAAGGCGATCAGGCCCCAGTGATGTTAGCAAGATCCTGACTGGTCGCTCTCCTCACAGGCAGGATACAAGGCCGCGTCTGATTGGCCGAAATGTTTCCTGAGTAATTATCTTTGTTCAGTGCAGGCAGGGGCAGCACTGTGAGTGTCAGAGACAGGGGAAGAAAAATAAGCACAGAGCTCGGCCTAAAACCACAAAATAACATGATTAATATGAGTATTTTTGACATACAAACCCCACGTGACAGTGTTTTTAAGCTTCCAAGTGTAGAATCAGGCGGTCAAGGTCTCATTTGAAGGCTCTAGAAGTGGAAATGGCAGCTTGTAGACTGTGAGGAGCAGGACACCATGGCTTCTCTGCACAAGCCTCCATTTTTTTTTATGTGGAGAGGGCCTTTGTTTAAACTCCTCCCTCCCTCTTGGCTGTTTCCAGAGGAGAAAAGAGAGGCTGTAGCTGCTCACCTATTTGGGCAATTCAGTCTACAAAAAGAGCAGAAAAAGGCAGCTAAAAGGAGAAGATATACAGTCAAAACACTTTTAAGGAAGACCTAGATTTTTGAGGAAGCTATGCCTTTTTTATGTCACACATTTACTGTTGTTACTGTAATAACCTTGACAAATGGTGCCCTTGTAAGTGTTAACCAAACACATGAAAATATACAACCCTGTGCATAGCAAAATGTAGAAAATATAATAAAAAAACGAATTAATTATATACCTCCCCATCTCCTCTTTCATGTGAAGGAACACAAAAATTAAAAGGTGATTTAAAAACACTGTTGGAGCTCTGTACAAAGTGTGTGTAGGCTTTCCTGCTGTAGCAGTGCTCATTAATAATTAAACAGCTGGATAAAGCTCCAGTTTTGTGGTGCTTTTGACATTCAGCAGCAGTAAAATACTTTATATATAGAAAGACATAACATAATGAATTCCTATAACCCTTCCATAAATACAGTCTTGGGATACTCATAATGCTGAGACTAAATCAATTTTTGACTCAGCTATGTTTATATGCTCACTGTAATTTATAGTATTACTGGGCAGCATTACATTGCTCCTTCAGATGTAAAAATGGGAAGTCCAAATATAAGAAACAACATGTAATTGCATGTAAAAATGCCATAGAGTTTAGTCTCTATTATAACACACTTCAGTGCTTACAGTGTTAGAAGACTTTTAAGATTATATATACTATCAATATATACTCCTTCACAAATGCTAAAGGGGGGTAAAAATATAGTAGAAAAAAACCTTAATATAATGCAACTGAATAAAACACGAACACACACTATAGTGCTGTTCCCACTATATAGAGGACAGGTTGCTGTTCTGGTGTGTGAATAGTGGAGTCATATCTATCTATATATACTCATATATACGCATTTACAGATGCTAAAGGGGCAGTCAAAATATAGGAAACATCCCTTAATATGATGCAACTGAATAAAAGACGAATACAAACTAAGACTGAGCACTGATCATGGGGAAAGGTTGCTGTTCTTGTGGGAGTAGTGGAGTGACTTACAGAGGGGCAAAAATCTCCGCCCAACGTGGGGCTCGAACCCACGACCCTGAGATTAAGAGTCTCATGCTCTACCGACTGAGCTAGCCGGGCTGAGCTCCGAACCCCCAAATAGCATATTTTGTCATAGGCTACGTACTGTTACTGTTACATATATATAGTTGCGTCACGTTGTGCTGGCGTGCACCACTGAGCTGGGAGAGGGAGGGTTAGGCTCACTGCTTAGGCCGTGCCATCCCGGTTCTGTCTCATACTGACCTCTAGCGTCAAACAACAGTAAGTATTACACTTAACCTTGAGTCTTTGAGCTAGGCTGCCAATTGTCGACTAACTAACGGTTGAACGGTCGTGTTTAACGGCCCACTTACAGACTAACGTCAGCTATTTCAACAACACATTTAAAAACGTCTGATTCTCGCCACCGTGATTTCGTTAAACGCATAACGCCGCCCTTGTAAGCTCCATAGAAAACGTAAATTAACGGCTAATTAAGCTGATTGAGTGACGTCAGGAATGACGTTAGCTGATGTTCGTCAAGTTTCGTCACAACAATGATGTATCATGTAAACGTTAGTTACCTGACTTGTTGATTTTCTCCGTAAACTGTCGCCATGAAGTCACATGAAACTCATTAAAGGTACAGTTACCTGGTAATTGACCTAAACTGGAGCACTGGCAAGGAGATGATATTGCAACTTCCGGTCACTTTTATGTTTTCAAAATAAAATGTAATGGTTAGCCTGAAAATCACAGGGCTTATCTGGTGTGGGGTAAGAAGTCAGCAGTATGAATTTAAAAAATGTGTAAGCCTCCTTACATATTGAACAGAGGGGGAACAGCATCTGACAGTAATACTCCAAGCTGTCAGGATGCGTTCCCCCTGTTTTAAATGGTCAAATTTAATGATATCATCCTGTCAGGATGTGCTTTACCTGCTATAATGGAGCTGGATTTAAGACAAATATGATAAAGTAGCGATTTATATTTAGCCTATAAATGAATGAGCACACTTTCTTTCAAAAGTCCATAATATTCAAATTGAAAAGTCTCTCACAAATATAATATTTTTCTTATTGATAGAAATACCAGTAGTTGGTTGTGTTAATAAAGACATAAAAACACAAACATATGTGCTGTTGTCCCAGTTTAAAAATATAACTAGACAGACATGACATTTGGATTTCACTTCTACAATACAACATCTTCAGATAAAACTCGCTAAAAAAAAAGTCAGTTTTGAACATTAGCTCTCTCCACAGTGCCTCTGTGGTACGAGCACAACAGCTCGGGGACGAGCTTTTTGTGAACGCGCGTGGACGGGGGGCGGGACTAGGGGAAACACATCTCGTCGAGGAAACAGAGTAACCCCATGTATCACCCTACACGTTTTGTTTTGCGTGCAAAATCTTGCTTGATTATTTAAGTCTAAAAGTCAGCCAAATGTGCTTACAAATAAAAGTACTTGTTATACATATTGGGTCCTTTCAATGGTTTATTATATGATTGGATTATTTCTATTGATGCATTAATATGTTAGCAGTATTTCAGTGTTGTAGTAGGTCGAGGTAGAGCTATTCAGAAAGTATTTGTCAGATAAATGTAGTGGAGTTAAAATACTACCATCTACAATTACATAAATAAACAATATCAGCACAAACACTGGCATCAATATTTACTATGGACAGTACACACGGCACAGCTTTGTGACAGCCAACACTAGTTTCACAATCACAACGGTTATATTAATAGCAGGACTTTTGTATTTTGTATCGGACATATAAAAAATAAATAAATGAACAGGCTCATTGAAAAGCATTGGTTTGCCCATGGAGAACATATCAGTTAAAACAAGCAATCATTATTTCATTTCACAAATTATTTTGGGACAACTGACATGAATATACTATTAAATATAATAAATACAAACTACATCCAATGGCAACATAGCATAGTATATCTCTTGATTTTTAAAAGTGTTTAAGTGTTAAAGCAAAAGAGAGCGCATTAGAAACTTTTAATTAAATGTAATTCCTGCTATTTTGCATGGCTGGACACCTGTTAAGGAGCCTCAAGGCACTTTTTGACCCAAATATTCCTATGCTGGAATCTACTGCCAGGTAACAAGTTTTCAGTGTGTCAAATAGTTTGTGATACTTTACTACTTACTTTGTGAAACACTACTTCATTCTCCAATCTGTACCTTGTGAGCACGGAATAGAAAATAAAAAATAGATGACGCCATAATGCCTGGGTCTTCAACAGGGGGTCTGCGGCCCCTAAGGAGTCCTCAGAGTTATTGTAAATTATTGTTTGATTATTTGTTTTAAATTGAAATATATCTGACATACACATTCACATGAATCTAACATATAATTATCATAATTTACACAACATTGATGAGAGGCTAATTGTGAATCTTGCAAGTAATCATGTGTTATTGTAGGCCCAGTTTAATATGCAACATTGTATATTTAATTAAATTCAATTTTATTGATACAGCATCAAATCATAACATTATCTCATGACACTTTCCATATAGAGGAAGTCCAGATCATACTCTTTATGATATTTGAGACTCAACCATTTCCACTATGAACAAGCACTTGGTGACAGTGGCAAGGAAAAACTTTCTTATAGGACATAAATCCTGCCTTATTAAACTCTGCCATAATGGTCAGGCCAATTTGACTCAGGGGTCCTCTACATGACGAGTAATAATGTGGGACCTGCCTCGGATGATATTGTACTTTAGTTGGTTGCCATTTGGAATTTTCCAAGTAGACTGTAAGGCGTGGGAGAGTATTCATTTGGTTGCAATCTGTAACTTCACTGCTAGGTGCCACGAAATACTACACACTGGACCTTTAAATTGGATTAATTGGTGCCTTTAGTTGGTTCTTGGGTGACCCTGGGGCTCTGGTGCAATCACCTGCCTGTGCTCGGATGGTAATCCAGCTGTGTTAATCTGATCAATCCAGATGATGAAATATTACAAATCACTAAACTATGAGATGCAAACATCACTCTCACTTCTTGTCTTTTCCTGCTGGCATATTAGGAAATGGTGTGTTTACGTGGAGTACGTAAAGGCACCACGGGCCTGGGTTCTCCTTCTACGTCAATGACACTGGGCGGTTCATGAATGGGGTTTTGAAGTGGGAGGGCCCGTCATCTGACTTTACCAGGAGGCATCAAAAAAAAAAAAAGTGGGTGTTGTGTGCTGTAGTGTTTGGTTTGGTGCGATGCATCTTCATGACTGTTTTTAAAACACACGAGCAGCGGGTTCACTGTACCTGTACCGGACCGCAGTGGAGCGATCAGCCCAGAGGAGAGCAAACATCCATCAGCCGAGACGTGCAGGCCAGCAGCGGCAGCCGTGCAGTAGGGGGGGTGGTGGGAGAAAGCTAGCTCCAACCCAGCTAGACTAACGGAGCCAGAGAGAGCCGTGTTGGTGAGCCATGGGGTTCCGCAAGAAGAACAAGAGCCCGCCGGTGCTGAGCCACGAGTTTGTGATCCAGAATCACGCCGATATGGTGTCGTGTTTGGCCATGATTATCCTCCTCGGCCTGATGTTTGAGGTACTGTGTGTTTTGGACAGGATAAAAGCTTCAGGAGCTGTTTGGTTAGCCGAGTGATGTTAGCCGCTGATGCTAACTATCGTTAGCTGACATGACAGCAGCACTCCAGGGGCAGGGCGCTGTAGCGTGTGTCTCTCTCCTTCCCCTTCTCATGTGTCTCACTGATTGCCAAAGAAAATGCGAGGAGGCCCACTGCCACAGCTAACAGGTCATTTTACCAGTCGGCTAATGCATTGCCTCCATAGCAAACCAATACATGTATATGTGTGGCCTTTGGGCAACAGGATAGTCAGGCTAAAAAAAGTGTCTGCATGGTCTGACAGCCCACACTAACCTGTCCCAGCCATCAGACCTTAATCTGTAAGAATAAAGCTGGAGCATAGCTTGGTATACAGTTATCACTGTCTATACTCAAGGAGAGACTGAAGCCCATGACACACTCATCCTGACACAATGAGTCACTGTAGTGAGCTTGAATTATATCTTATTTTGCGAGAGCCCCTCCAGGCAGGCCCCTGGACGTCCCCAGACCCCCCTGTTATTGGAACGAGTGGATCTTGCAGTGACACAGCAGTCCTCACTCAGAGCACACATGCATGAAAAGATGACTGTAACTGTACCGACAATTAAAAGGTTAAACGTTCGACGCAGGCATTCAGATGATACGTCGAAGAAAGGTGTCACGACTGAGAGTTAGGTTCACTGATGTGGCACGATCCAATCAGGTTATACACATGTTTATTATGGTGTTAGTTTAAAGGTGTCAGTGGTCAGTGACAAACCTTTTCTCTGACTCAGATTTAGTCCTTTTCAATCCTGTTTCTGTCTTTGTGTTTCAGGTCACAGCGAAGTTTGCCATCATGTTCATCACAGTCCAGTACAATGTAACACAAGTTCTTGGTGAGCTGACCACTAAAGTTAATCTGATTTATTTTTTTAATAAATGACCAACACCTGCTTATTTTGCCTCTTTAGCTGTTGCTTAGGATTTAAGGTGTTTCTTCTCTCTCTCTCTTTTTGTTTTTTCAGCAGATGAGAAGAGCGAGCCAGTGAACCTTTACCAGTATGGCCCTAAAGATGTGGCCACTGTGTTTTTCTACCTGCTTATTGCGGTCATCCTTCATGCCTTGATACAAGAATATATTCTCGACGTGAGTACATAAACATCCGAACTCGACTGCCATCATATTGGCTCACATTGTTTGTTGTTTATAACACAGCGGCTTATTATTTAGATATATTTCCCTATGTGTATGAACATGATATGAGGGGAAACAGAAACCTGTGCACTCACTACAATATGTCTTTGTCAAATAATGCCATGTCTTGTCATGTGTTGCCTCTGATCTGAGTTTTGGAGAGTCATTCGTTGGTAATCAGGACTAATTCTTCTTCCAGCTGCATGTGTACTAAAGTATAATGACTGAAACTGCGCTCATGTTTCTCCTGACATCTTTTGTCTTTGATGTCACTTCCCAGTGGGCTATCCTTAATCGAAGGACATATTTTTAGTCCAAAAATAAAAAATCTTTTTTGTAGAATACTTTCAACAGAAAAAAAGAATAGGATCTTACTGATTCATGTCTGTTTTAAAACACGCTTATGTTGGCTGTTAGCAGTTCAAGAGATGGGAGACAAACTCTTTAGTTCAGTCAATGATCGAACCACCAACCCTGTGATTAACAGATGACTTGCTCTGCTTCAAGTCATCTGTTGTCTGTCTTCAGTCTGTCTCAGGTTAAAGAACTATGATTACAGCATTTGTGCAAGAAGGAAAAAGAGGAAAACTTGCCAAGCTACTCGATTTATGTTGATTACAATCTATGTTAGAGCTGTGACAGTTACAGCAACAACAGGCAGTGTTATTATATTCTTTACCTCCTGTTCCTCAAACTGAAAATTCACCTCCAAATATCATTTTCTATATTAATGTTCTCCTCGTGTCTGCGTGGGTTCTCTCCGGGTACTCCACTTAACAGGTTAATTGGTGACTCTAAATTGCCCGTAGGTGTGAATGTTTGCCTTTGTGTGCCCTGTGATGAGCTGGTGACTTGTCCAGGGTGTACCGAGCCTCTTGCCCTAAGTCAGCTGGGATAGGCTACCCTGATAAGGATAAGCGGTTATAGAAAATGGATGGATGGATGTTTTCACCATGTGTATTATTTGTGTTTTCATTTCAGAAAATGAACAGGAGGCTGCATCTGTCAAAAACCAAACACAGCAAGTTCAACGAGTCTGGGCAGCTGGCGGCATTCTACCTGTTCTCCTTTATCTGGGGCTGCAGCATCCTAACGGCGGTACGAGGGTCAGGAGTCGCTGAAACACACCGTCCCAGACTGCATTAGGTTTTATCTTATGCATGTCTCTCTTTCTTTGACAGGAGAACTTTGCAACAAATCCTACTTTCTTATGGGAGGGTTACCCTCACACTCACATGGTGTAAGTAAAGATCTGTAGATTTTACACACATCATGAGCTCATATTTTACTATTTTAATATCACAGCTGAAGCTTGCCACAGACTTTCTTACTGGTTTGACTGTATTTTAAGTAGAAGTTACAGAACAGTGCACCATGCACAACATGATCTCTTGTATATTACCATGATATTACCTCTGTCCACGCCGAACACCCAGGCTCTTACCTCTGCACAATCTGTCCTCTGTCTAGTTTTCAGGTCAAGTTCTTCTACATTTGCCAAATTGCCTATTGGCTCCATGCACTTCCTGAGCTGTACTTTCAAAAAGTACGGAAGGTGAGGGTCATGTTTGTTTTAAATTACATACTTTGAAAAATGTCTTTAAAAAAAAAGGTTTTTGCATGTTATCCAAGGTTAGCAGGGCAGCAACCTCTTTATGTAAATCAGTGGTCTTATACTGCAGATGTGAGGAGGTATCTTGGCTCTAGGGAATGAAAAGGCTGTCAACTTTAATTTGGGTTTTACAGCCACATCAGACATATAATCTCTTAACAGATGAGAAGTGGTGAAGAACTTGAATGCCTGGCACACCAGACTATGATTAAAAAAAATAAATTTTACTAGTTGTCGTGGAAGTTTTTGTGCAACAACCTCTTCAGTCTGTAACCTATGATGAGTACAGTGGAGTTTGAACATCGGTCAGTTAGTGTCCCTCTTATTCCTGCTGGCGTTTCCACGAGGAATCAGCTGACGGCACAGATGTGCACACAGGGGCGAGGAATACATCAAACAATTGCACCTCTGTTGGTACAGACACAAGCAATGAGAAAAGTTGACTTATTATGGATCCTTTTCCTACTCCACTGCAAAAGCAGTTAGTCAGATAATGCGTGTGTGTGTGTAGCTATTATATTTACATGTACTTTATTTTAGAGCAAATAGGAGCCAAGTGGATGTTCAGGCTTAATTCACATGTGAAAATGTATGATAGCGTCAAAGCTTAAATGTGACTAGTGAGTCCTGGCTGTGTCATAAGGATTGCAGATTTCCTTAAAAGTCTTTTATTATCCAGTAAATGAAATTACTAAAATAAACAGTATGCTTAGATACTACTGCTGCTGTAACTAACACCTTTTATTCCGACAGGAGGACATCCCCCGCCAGCTCTATTACATTTGCCTTTACGTTGTCCACATCACTGGTGCCTATGTCTTAAAGTGAGTGAAATAATTAATTTTTTGTATATAAAAGTAAAATAAGCACATCATTATGCTTTTCACAAACTTGGAAATCGTACACTAAACTACACAGTCTCTCACAGTTTCTGGAGTGATTGGAGTTGCTCAGTTATGAGGACCGCTCCATATTGTTAAACAACCCCATAAAAATCATCTTTAAACTCGACGCTTTTAATTTTGAAAACATATAACATGGAGAACTGATACGAAAGAATTCTATCTCCTGGTTCACAGCCATGTTCGATAAGAAGACTATACGGAGCTGCTGGTGTTTGCTGTTGTCTCCTGCTCTCCTGTAGCTGTCTTCATGTTCTGTGTCACCATCCCTCTCTCTCTGTCCCGTCCTGTTTAGCCTCCATCGACTGG
Organism: Miichthys miiuy; assembly: GCA_036365135.1. Taxonomy (NCBI): domain Eukaryota; kingdom Metazoa; phylum Chordata; class Actinopteri; family Sciaenidae; genus Miichthys; species Miichthys miiuy. Next base: position 10,447,456 of record CM071606.1, on the reverse strand, counting down.
GCCTGGTGTTGCTGGTCCCTCACTACCTGGTGGAGCTCCTGTTCCACGCTTCACGCCTCTTCTACTTCAGTGACGAGAACAAGCAGAAAGGGTATTGCTTTCATTCATCTAACAAACATGTTGTCAATTATCCGATTAGTATGTTGTGGGTGGTAGTGCCTTCCTCTTGATCCTGATCTGAATAACCTTTCTCATTCTCTGCTGTTTTTTGCTTTAGTTTTACTCTGTGGGCGCTGCTTTTTGTCATCGCTCGCCTCCTCACCCTCACACTCTCAGTTCTGACGTTTGGCTTTGGGCTGCCCCGTACAGAAAAACAAGGCTTTTCTCTAGCAGAAGGCAACTTCAATGTGCTCACCATAAGGCAAGTCCAGATGGCTTTAACTGGAAAAGCCCTTAATGTTTGGTACTTAGCTAATTAATCTGTGGTAGAAAACTTAAAAAAGTGGCCAAACAAAGTTAAATCACTTTAACTTACAACGTGTCCTCTCCACCCCTCAGGATGACTTGTCTGGCAGCTATCTGTCTGACACAGGCTTGGATGATGTGGAAATTCATTAACTTCCAGTTGAAAAAGTGGAGGGAGCACAGCCAGAACCAGGCCTCAAAGAAGAAAGCAGTCAGCCCAAAGAGCAAGCCTCACAAAAGGGAGCCTACAAGGGGTGAGTGTTCAAGAGCATCAGCATCTGGTCAGTCAAAATGTAACCTTGTGTTTTTAGTTTTGTCTCACACACTCTGTTTCGGATTATTTTGCAATATTGTTCATTGTTGACCAAATTTATCTGAAATTGCTTTCGCTTGTTTTGTCAGGAGGTGCTGCCAACGGAGTTGTGAAGTCTGAGGATAAAACATCACCACGGGCAAGAAAAGCCAAAGCTTCATAGAGATGGAAGAAGCGGGTGGGGAAGAAAAAAAACTGAGTGAGGGAGTTCTGACAATGTGACAATATGTCGTTACACAACTTCAAATTTTGTCTACTGCTCTCCAAAACAAATGTTTAAGCGCACTAAGAAACCTTACATAACTGTCCCTTTGGGGTCTTTTTTTTTTTTTTTGTTGGTTGAAAAGAGTTCAGTGTTACTGTCTGCTAGAAATGTTTATTATTAATCTGGGTTTTCTGCAGATGGGACATTGGCAGGACAGCGCTGGTTTTGATGCTTTAACAGGATAGATCTTAGCTCTTCAAAGTGTCCTTTTGTGTAAAACTACGATCACTCGCCGGGTACTTTAACCTAAGTTGCTCTTCAGTAATTTGACATGGAATCCATTAACATCAAAGTATCTTTTTAAAAAAAAGCTAATTTTGTCTTCAAAGCAACTTAATATAAAGTATTAAAGTACAGACTGACTGTACGGGGTGTTATTTTAAGTTTGGGTCTTATTCAGTTAAACTTGCAAAACAGGCCACTGGCTCAAGTCCTAAAATAAAACCTTTCTTTGCTCTGCAAGACGGCACTTTGATATTGTGCTGTTGTCGGGAAAAGATCCTAAATTATTTGCTCCAGAGGAATATTTGTGCTATTTAGGTATTTGGCATGGCTGCAGTCAGAAAACTGAAGCTTGTACTTAACTCCTTGATCATTTACTGCCATTATTTGACAACCTCTGCCTTTGAAATCCAACATGTTACAGGATTGAGGCACTTTTTTTGTATTCTTGTTGTTTCGCTTTTATCACTAGCCTGGTAAATCAGCTTCACCCTGTCATAGGGGCTCATCCAGGTTAGGTGACTTACCAAGAGGAAGCTGTACTGTAACCTGTGATGCTGTACTGTATGCATACAGTTAAATCTTTTTTATAATGGCATGATTGGAAACCTGAGCAAGAAACTGTGTTTGAGGCTGCGATTCAGTCTTTTTTATGGTAATGTCAATGCATGATGGTTTAAGGCTAAAGACTTTATGGCTAGTTCCTACCTGTGCTGTTGAGTTTGCATCTCTCTCTCTCACACACACACTCACACACACACAAACACACTTACACAAACACACAAGCATTCAGTGGCCTTTTTACAACTGCTGCAAGAGGTTTGAGTTATTTATTTTTGCCATATACTACAGATAGTTATTATTTTATATGCTTTGAAAAGCTATAACCAGCAAACAGCGGTACATAGCAACTGCGTTCAGTTAATCCAAACGATACAATCTTTCTTCAAGTGTCCTTATAATGTCAGTGGTTTGTATCACTTGTTCTGCTTGTGTTGCGTTCTGTTTGCCTTCTCTGTTCGCTTTTGTAGTCTTGGGTATCAGGGGACAAGCTATTCACCACTTACACTATAAGTTACATCCCATGGTGCAATGGGAGGTGTGTTTGTAAAGGGATGTGTTTGTATGCCTGTGCACTTAACTTGTGTGTGTGTGTGTGTGTGTACAGTATTGTTTCGCCTACTGCGTATGTGAATTAACTGGGCGTGAGTGATGATGATGATGACAGCGATGTTTATTGCTTGTCTCGTAAAAAAAATTATAGCCTGCGTGCAGAGCATGAAATGTGACAATCTGTTCGTTGACTCCTGCCCTCTCCTGGTTTGTTGTTATTTCACGATCACATCCTGTCTTTTAGTTCACTTTGGTTGGGCCCCGTCTCTGCCCAACACGCTTCTTGAGTGTTGTGGATAGGTGTATGTTCTACAGGTTACTAAATGCTTATGTGTTCAACGCCTCTGCCCCTCAGATGCCCCTTTTTTCCTGTGTGAGAGAGATTCTGTGATTTCTGTTTGCCAAATGTGGCATGTTTTGGCCTTCCTGCTTCACCTTTTCAATGATCCTGACATTGCTATGGAGCACACACACACGTATTGTACTGTTGGTCATACTCTTTCCTCTCATGGACCAAGTCCTGCTCTACTACTAAACCACTGTGCATGTGAAGCTCTGTACAGACAAGACTGTACTACCTGTCTGCAGACAGTTGGAGTTTGGAGTCCTTAGTCTAGAGCAGGGAGGAGATGAAGATGCCATTCATTTTTGCTCCCTTTAGCGCTCCTTATTGGGACTTTGATGGTCTTTTAAAGCCCTATGTCTGTGTATGGCAGTGTCATAGGAGGGAAGGAGGGAGCGGAGGACTTATGTACCAGCCTGTTATTAAACTGTCTCAGATGTAAAAGAGAAAAAAAAAAAGACTTAACCCTACACTGTACTAAAATATGTGTCAGATTTTTAAGCTATTTTTATAGAGGGGAAACTGTTGAAATTCACTGTTGTTCAGTACACACGTGTGAATATTTGTTTCGCATCCATATTGATATGAATTGTTTTTTTTTATATAAGAATGAAGCTTGCTGAAACTGTTAGCGTGGGTATACATTGTGGTATGAGTGTACAAATTTAGCCTAATGGTTTATTTAACTTCATGGCCTTATTAGAGCAAAGTGAACTCAATTGTATAACAGTGCTCAGTTAACACTACGCTGCAGGCGTACACTGCAGCGTTCACAACTACACGTTTTATGATAGTGAAATACACCGTCATACTCACACTAGTCGTTATCACATCAGTTTGAATATATGATCAGAGTAGCAATTGGTCAGTATCGGTCAGTTTTTATTTGTTCCAGTGCTGCAGGTGTTTTTTTTTTTTTTTTCAGTACTTGTGATTACAGGCGTGGACGTTGAACTACATTTTGCAGCGTGAAAAAACATCTGTAAGCTTTTCTTGCTCGTCAGATGTCACACTGTGCAACAATCAGCAGACGTTTAGCAGCACTCTGTAGTTCACGGCCCCCCTCGCTTCTCGAGACACAATAGCCTGTATAATCCCACAGGAATGCACTTTTTCTTTTTCTTTTATTGCATAAATATGCATTTTGTCAGAGGACCGTAACTCTGCTCACTCGGGTTGTTTCTGCATTTATTCTCAACGATTTACAAATTGGAGATGCTCGATTCAAAACTGTGCATTTTGTAATTGTTGGAAAAAGGAAAAAAAGACTGCAATGATTCAACTGTATGCTTCACCTCTAGGTGGGGCAACAATCATGAATGCATTTGACCATGAGATCACTTTAAAAAAAAAAAAAGACCTGCACAGCAGAGACACATTTTATCGCATTCTTATTAATTCATTCTGCATTGTCCTTGATTTGTTTTTATTTTGCTGCTTGTTTATAGATGTTGCGATATATTTCCTTTTTCAAATATGTTGTCTCTGAACTGCTCTGATGGTATATATTTATGCAAATTCTTGTGAGTTCTGATTTTTTTTTTCCTTTGTCACTATATATTTTTTTTTATTTCATGTTTGAATAAAGCTTTCATTCATTACACAAACTTGTCAAGCATATGTGTGTACATATATATTCCCAAACAGCCCGCAGATTGAGTATTAGATCTGTCGCCATGGAAACCTCACAAAAAAATAATTTTCAAAGCACACAGTAAATTATGAGAGCTGTAGATAATTATCCACTTCTGAGGTGAATCAGCAGTGAAAATGTCATTCATAAAGCAGAGAATACGCACACAAGAGCCTTGGTTATCAGAGGCTTCCCTCTCTTGCTCATTACATCTTTCCACCTATTTAACTTAAGGATATATTAAGGAGACCTACTTGATTTTAAACATTTCTCATTTCTACTTCCCTTTGGGGATGGTGTCAGGAGACTTATTGGCCAAATCCTACTTCTTGGCTAATTACCACCAGGGGGCAACAGTGAGCTTCTTGCCTGAGGGACAGAAACAGTCTGCAGGGGCATAGCTGCATACAGACCCGCATTAATAAATCACTAGTCAGAGTGAGAAAGACAGAAACATTGTCTTATCACACAGTATGCAGCTCAACACTCTTAAACAGACTTCACTGTGCAGTCATGCAACACAACGAAGTAACTGATGGGGTTTATCCAAACATGAGAGTATATTTCAGATGGGAGACCTCCGCCTTGGCTCTGCTAATGTGCAATTTGACTGGCAGGGCACTGTAAACATGATGTCTGCTGTTCATGGATGGTGAGGAATGAGCACAACACGGAGAACAGACACCTGCAGCTCACTGCTAATGTGTTGTGTTGCTTCAGAGTAATGGGTTTTCTCTGGGCAATCAGACAGCATGATGGATCAGTGGGAACCAGAGAGGCAGGCTGGAGCTCTGCAGGGTCAGCACAAGGACAGGAGTTCACACACACGCTCTCCATCACACACACACACACACACACACATGCACACACTTGCACGCTGAAGGCTGTAGCCACAACCCAAACATACATGACCTGAACCCGCTGAGGGTGTGCTTCAAAAGCAAACTTGCAGAAAGCAGAGACCTACTAAGGCGAGGAGAGGGGGAAAAAAATCACTATCCCGCTCTTTTTTTCTTTCTTTAATTCCTCCCTTTCATCCAATGAGGATAAATCTCTCGTTGAATCGTCAGTATTATGTGTAATTTCCATATAAATTAGCTTCATTAAAAGGGGAGTACTTTCTTATTTAACAAAGCTCATTTGAAATTCTGTATTTAATAAGACATGCAATCCCAGACTTGCAGACTAATAGCCAACAATTAGCAGGACTGGAGCATGTGTGTGTGTGTGTGTGTAATCTCTTGGAAGCATTGTAGTCCCTCTTAGTGTTATTTTCATTGATTATCTCAAATGAGCAAATTGGGCAGCAGCTGCTCTCCCAGCCAGGTTTACTCGCGGTGATCCATGAAGCACGGTGGAGATCTAAGACGTTCACGACCTCACGGCTATTTGCGAGCGAGCAGATGAGAGGGGAGTGTGGTGAGGTGAGCGGCGGAGCAGGTGTAGACCAATGAGTGTGGGGAAGGGGTGGAAACATCTGGACGGATCAGAGAAACGGGAATGAAAAGCAGACGGGGGAGCGAAGACAAAATGGTAAAGGAAGTGAGAGGAAGAGAAAGAGACAGACGGAGAGCAGCGTCGAGCAGAGTGCTGAGATTTACAGTAGAACTGAGCAGAATAATGGAGGAAGTGTGTGTGTGTGTGTGTGTGTGTGTTGTGAAGAGGTGAGCCAGCAAATTAGAGCCAAATTAGATGCCTAAATGGTACACATAAAGAGGCTACAGACAAAAGGGAGCTAAATGACTGGATGGGAGGAAAGAGATGTTAGTCTGTATATTTTCATGCAGCATCATCCCTCATTAAACGGCTTTCCCCCCACCTTATTCAATATTCTGCTTTTTACCGTTATCTGTTTAGGTTTGCGCGGTTGTGTGTGGCTGTTTTAGTCATTTCAGGACAAATTCTTATTTAGTAATAGCTTTGCAAAAAGCAAAATACTTGAGGAAAGCGACAAGAAGAATAACAATAGGAGACAAAAAAAATTAAAAGGCTCTGAGACTAAACATCACTGCTTATGTGTCGGAGTTCATTAATGGCAAAACAATTGAAAGGGCATAAAACAAATTTAAATGGAAATCAGTCTTGGAGTCAAGATTTGAGTAAGCACAGGGACAGATTTATAAGCACAGAACAAGTTCTGAGAGTAAGCAGGGACAGAGTTGAGTGTAATAGATGTTTTGATCCCGCAAAAGAAATGTCACAAAGAATGAACTGGCAGGGCTTCGTTTGCTTCACATCCTGTTGCAGATTTTTTTTTTAGTTTAAGGAGTTTGTGTCCCTTGCAAGCAAGTAAAATCCAATGGATACAACCTGGACGTAAAGTGATGAGGTCACTGACAGTAACTCTGTGTGGTTCCGGTGGCCGCCGTGTCCGTAGTCCTGCCTCTTCCACCTCCTGGTTAATCTAAATATCAGCAAAGACGCTGACCCACCTGTCAATGCCAATACCTGTCAATGAGTTATATAAAAATTCACCATCAGTACAGTTTTCATGGGAAATTAGCTATAGAGACCAAAACCTTTTTTTGTACCAGGCTGTAAACATGTTTATTTCCGCTGTGAAGTTGGACATTTTAACATGGGGGCTTATGGAGACTGACTCACTTCTGTAGCCTCAGCCTCAAGTAGACGTTTGAGGAACTGCAGTTTTTGGCACTTCAGCATTGGCTTCACTTCACAGCCATGGAGGCTGCTGCTTGGGTGACACATGGTGGCTTCGTGACATAGCTCACAGGGCCAGTTGATGTAATTGTCAGGCTTCATTCAGCCCACCTCAGCTCTGCCGATCATCCGCGTCTTTGCCGATTTTTAGCTTAAACCAGGAGACGGAAGAGGCAGTACTGCCAACACAAAAGCTTTACAACGGGTGATGTCATGCATACGCAGTCCATTCTTTATACTGTCTGTTGGCATGCAGATGAAATTTAAATTCCTAAAAACTTAGAACTGCCAAAACTGCTGAGGTAAATTATGACACATGCTGAACTTAGTGAGCATAAAATCAGGACTTCTGGTGCAAGACTTGTTTCACGCTTCCAAAATCTGTCTTTGTGTGCTCTCAAATTTAGATTGATTACAGCTTGAATTTATTCCACGCACACTCAGAGTTTTGCACTTAATAACCTGCCCTGTGGTCATGGTGATTTTTAAGAGCGTTTGTACGATTGTGGTCAGACCATCCCAAAACATGACTCTATGCGTCACACGACGAAACAGTGCAAAAGTGAAGATATCAGGTCGTGGCGTCACCACATGCCACTTTTGCCCCAAGCGTTCACGCTGAGCAACACAGAAATCAACAAAAAATGCAGAGGGAATATGATTTATGCATGTCCTCTAGACTGTGAGGAATGTTTTCTGTGTGAGTGTGTGCATACAGCTGTGCAACAACAAGCTGTGCATCTGGAACATGAATTTTTACACACCTACAAACGTGCATGCACACACACATATACACATGGCTCAGCCGCAACTGGGACAGCTGACAGCACTTGCAGGGTCACATGTGTTTATACAGTCTCATCTGTTCCTCCATTGCCTGAACTCTCTCGGCAACACTCTTCCACGGTGATGGTAAACACACAGTGCCATGCTCCATCTTCTCTCACTCATTCCTCCACCTTTGTGGGTTTTGTTTTTCCAAACAGCAACTTTATCATCCGCTGAGAATTCCCAGCCAGTGGTTCTACAACTGCCTCTGTTTTTGCTTTGTCTGTTCAGTCATGTTGTATTGATTTTACATTGGATGATGGGTGGCAGAGGGTAATTGTTAAACAGGACTAGACCTTACGATGGTTTTTAAATGTACGACAAATAAATTGTTTCCCACAGCTTCACTTTTATCATTATTACCCGATCTCCCCTTCTCTTGTTTGAATATCTCTTAAAATGTAATTTTATATCATATGAGCGCTAAGCCTACTTCAAACTCTATCTACATAGTCAATGTCACCTCTAAACCACTGACAGTATAAAGAATGGACGGTGTCACCTGTAGGTTTCTGAAGAGCCATTTTGAAGCCCAGAATATGCGGCTCAGGCCACCACCATATTGGCAGTCCTGCTTCTCCCGCCTCCTGGTTAATCTAAAAAATCACGAACACATGGATCATCAGTGGACCTGACGGCACCTACATGTCAATCAAAGCAGCCACACTGTTAACTTTAACATTAAAATCAGAATCAGTACAGTTGTCAGAGGCCAAAGAGACCAAAACTGTTTTTGTACCAGGCTGTAAACATGTTTATTTCTGCTGTGAAGTTGGACATTTTAACATGGGGGCTTACGGAGATTGACCTGTTCTGCAGCCAGCCTCAAGTGACCGTTAGAGAAACTCCTTCACTTCACAGCCACGGAGGTTGCTGCTTGCTCTAAAACCATCCTGTGTCTTCATGCAGCTTCCTATCAATATGCAGGCGTGTGTGTGGAGAGCCAACTAGGTACTCGAGTAACCATCATTTCATGTAAGTAAAGAAATAAAGAAGATTCTTCCTGTTAGTCAGCCAGTGTTGCAGAGCCGCAGTGTCTTCCAGCATAATTTTCACCCCAGCTTCAGCTCCAGCTCCACACCTCCACAGTGGAGTTGCTGTTGATGTTGGAAACCAGCATTGAGAAATAAGATGTACAGTGAATTTATTCACCTGCCCACTATTCATGGTGCATTCAGCACAATAACAAACTAATCATTTTGATTACTTATTTATCTTCCAATTATTTTCTTGTTCATTTTCAAGTAAAAACATTGAAAGATGCTGAAGTTGATGTTGCCAAAAATCTTGTTTTGTTTCATTAATAGCCTAAAATCCAAAATATATCGAGTTACTAACACATAAGACGAAGCTGTTAATTATAATTTTGTTTGAATAATTATTCAATTACACAAAATAGTTGCTGATACATTTCTGGTTGATCAACTCGATGAATCAACAAACTGATTGACTGACTAATCATTCCAGCTGTATGCCATACAAGCATACAGTATTTTCTGCACATGGGTTGCCTCTTTTCCGTCGCTGTCTCACATCTGTGTGCATGTGTACGTGTGTGCATGTGCTTGTAGCTGTTCCACTACCCTCCTGAAGCCTCGTCTCTACCTGTTCAGAATCTTAAACAGCCTCCCTGTTCCTCTCACCTTCCCACAACTCTCTCTGCAGTCCCTTAAATTTAAACTGAGGGACTGTCTCAGTAATAAACAGTGTGCTGGTAAAAGCACAATCATTTTCTGTCCACAATGTAACCATGTAATGGATTGATATTAAGCAGTAAGTGTGCTTTATTGTATCTTTGTTCGATGTTGAGGTGCTAGAACAGTACAGGCGACTCTGTTTGGTGTGTACGTGCGTTTGTGTTTCTTCATATTACATTTAATTTTCTGCCACTTCCGTTTTCTTTTTAGCCTCGAGCAACACGTAATTTTCCAAACGATGGACAATAAGTACCATAATAATGTGGTTTTTAAATATTGTGGAACTGCAAACCTGAAGCCAGCTGGCTATAGAAAAACAATTCTCCACTGTTACACTCTATCAGAAACAGGCCTAATGAATTAAAGTGTTTCACTCCAAAATGTAACAGCAGCACAGCCACTTAAAAAAAAACTCACGCTAGCAGATTTATTCAAAAGCCAATCGTATTTCAAAAGAATTTATTCAAGTGAAATTATTTGCAAGCAAGAGTCTGAAATGACTCCAATGAAAATCCAATTACAGTTTTGTCGTTCATGTAGCAATCATTTTGTAAAGGTATACTACGTCTCGTGTTTTTAAGAATTAAACTCCTGTCAGTCCCAAGAATAACTAATATCTTTTTAAGAATCATGCCAGTGTTTTCCCTGCTTTAGTCCAATTATTACAAACATGCTTTAAATTACTGCCAATCTTTATCCAAAGCATGGTAATGTTTTATAATTCTTCTAGTCTTCTCTCATTTAATACGGAATTAAAATCGATGTGTACTTTGTAGTTGAGCAGCTAAAAAATTAACATTATGGTCCTTTAACTACGGTGGCCTAGAGGTGTTAAAAGCCTTGCGAATTTGACAAAACACATTTGCACTAACGGAAAACTCAAACACAAAAGTCGCAACAGAAATAGTATCTCGATACACAACGATCAGAGATCTTAGCGCGTACCAATTGTCTGAGGATTTCTAAATGTAAAGTAGTTGTTGGAAAGGCAGCAATAACAACCGCGAACAAACATATTTACTTCAAGAACACGCCTTACCTGAAACAATGTCCTCTCTCCTATTCCCCTTTGTGGTGAAACAAACTGGGGACGTAGCGAATCCCTTTGTAACACAGAGAGAGAGCTTCATAAACCCTTGAATATGGATGAGCAACGTTATATGGTACGGCATTGTTTACAAACACACAGCTTCCACATATCACCGCCATTTCACCTCCCTAAGGACTTTAGAGATTTTTAAACTCCTCAAATGTCTCCACCCAGTTTTAGCAACGAAAGCGAGGAGAAAGTCCCCAGTCTCTACTGAACGGAGCATTTAGCTTGTGAGTCTACAGCTCGAGTACAAAAGCCACAACAAGAATGAAAAAGCCTTCGACGGAACTGAGCAACAAACAATGTTGATAATGAAATGGGCGGACTATTGTTGCAGGTTCAATATTTTTAGATTTTCAAAATTATGTACTCTGCTATTTTTGCCAAAAGAAACTGACTCACCAACTGCTGATATAATTGTCCAATCACCCAACCCTACTTTCAAGACCACCTTTGACTACACCCACCAATCAAATGCTGGTTAGTAGTATGCTCTGTTGTAGCAACACCCAACAGTGATGTCACAGTGTACAGAAACACCAAGGAGTACACTTCCTCATCCCCGCAGCGCCATGAGATGTCGATGTCATCGACTTGAAGGAAGTGCACTACAGTCTTCAGTTACCACAAACTGTGGTATGCTGTATGTCTTTGTGATGTTTTGGTCATTCATTACAGGATGTGACTGTTACAGTTTTCCAACATACAGTATCGTCTTTCTGTCATTGTTTGTTTATTTCAAACCCAGTCCTTACCATTACACAAACAAGATATACCCAACAGAAAAGGTCAGTATAGAAAAGTGCGGCTCATCTATTCCGCCAAGGAAAAATGCCTTCAGCCAATCAGCCTGGTCTGACAGAGGTTCAAGAGAGTTTAATATAACTCCAAATCACATCAGACAGTTAAAAGTTTAGAGATCTTTTAGTAACCATTTAAAACTGTGAGTTAAAAAGGCTGCCGAAAGGCTAAGCAGGCTCTTTACTGTGACTAGTTCAAACCAAAAAATCCACACGTCGGATGTGTTGTATGCTGTTGTCATTATACAACGAGACGTAACGAAACGAAACTCTTTGTGTGCATCCTGACACCGAGTGAACAGGCAGAATAAGTTAAAACAAGTACCAGGAATGATAGTGATCCACAGAATGTGTGTGCGATCTAAACAAATAAATAAACACAAGCTATGTACACATTTTGGCTCCTATGAAAATAATGTATGATAAATGCATACGCGTCAGCACATCGTCTTTTTGCTGTCTATGTGTACATATGTCACTGGTGCTTTTTTAATCACTTTTTATTTATTTCCACCGTCTTTTATCTAAATGAACTAAACTAAAACTAGAAATCTTGACACCTACTCTACAGTAGTGTAACAGAAACTGACTGATACTATCATGAACCATTTCTCCTTCATCTTAACAATCTTTTACATGTACTTAGCTTTCATTCTTGCGGTTGTTGGTTCAGTACAGCTTGCCAGTTGACCTCAAATGTGCTCTAATTTCTTTTAAAGGAGGATTAAAACGTCTCCAAATCTTTTGGCTCAGACTCATCCCTGTAATGTGTGTAATACAGGGTTACAGTGTAGCGTACACATTTGCTTGGATGGTTGTTTTTGTAGCATTGGAGCAGTTGGTTTGTGTGTGAAATAAAGCGATAAAGTTTGATAAAACTTTACAGGTGATGCGCTTCTAAACATCAGAAAATCCTGAGTCACTGAAATTCAATTTTATGGATCTTACTGATGTCATATTTGCATTAAAAGAACATTTACATTTTTGCATCCCTCACTGAGTTATATTCTAATCTTCTTCTCCTTAGCCATTTAGTTTTTGCCTGATGAATTATGCCTGACCCGTGAGGCTAATTGCTTTAAACCTTCTCCACAACCCTATTTCAACATTTTCTTTTCGTATGCCCTCCCTCCCTCTCTTTCCGTGTCAAACTGGTGTAAGTTCTACCTCATTTTCAACTCCTCTATGTTCCTTTGAGCTACACTTCCTCTCCTCCCCCATCACACTGACAGCTCCACACTTGCTTCTTCCCTTCCTCTTTTTATACTTTGTTTCTTTAACACCTATAGGTTTTCCCAGCTACTCTTCTCTTCAGGCAATAGGCACAATTTATCATTATCTGTGATCTTGTCTCTGCATCTTCTTAAACTGCCTTAAACTAAACTCCACTATCTCATCATCTCGTCTCACTTCTCTCTCACCTTCTTGTTCTCATCTTCTTTCATTCCCACTGTCATTGACACTACAGGAGTCTTACTCGCTCTGTGTGTGTGTGTGTGTGTGTGGTTTTTTTTTGTATGTGTATCCATCCATCTATCTGTGCTCTTGTCCGCCTTGCATCACCATAGTGACGGATTTTGGTGCTATCTGTCCCTGCCTTGTATATCTTGGCAGCAGTCCGGGCGCTGTGCCGACGTGTCCCAGTTCATAGGCCACCCCGGCTCCAACGTCACTGCTCCACATTGACCCTGCCAGCTCTCATATGGAGCCCACATATGGGCCTCATCTATAAGAGATAGGAGGCCTGAAGGAGCCACAGTCCCTCCAGTGAAACAAACCCAGTTCACAGAAGGCTGGCTCCTGCAAAAATGCTGCAGGATGTGAAGTGACATTTTAGCATTTGTCTCTTTCACGAGGAAGAAAAAACAGACTAAGATAGAAAACAGCCTTTTTCCTCGTAATCTGTAACAGATACTGACGCACACTATACTATAAAAATGTCCGTGACATCTTGAGTTTCATATACAAAAAACAACATCCCTATTGTGACCTATATTTTTCATTTTCAAGATTCTCTTCTGTCATCCTATTCACCAAGTCTGCCATATGAATTTATATGACACTAATGTTATTTTTATATCCGAGTCTGGAGACTTCTGTCACGAAGTGAATCAGCTAAGGGTTTCTGTGACACAAAGACCAAAATATGACAACAGTTCTCACCCAGGGAATAAAAATACGAGTGCTCACACTGCCAAATGATCTATATTTGATCTAATATAACCATATTACATGTTTCAAGAGAAAATACTGATAAATTAGGGAGTATGTTAGTGTATTACATTAATGCATAAACATATTTATGTTGTTTATATTTTACTAGATTTTTTATCTTCCTTATATTCTTATATTTTTTACTTGATTTTTGTCATGCACCAAAAATACCAAGACATATTCCTTGTATGTGAAACTACTTGGCAATAAACCTAATTCTAAATTCTGATGAAATGATTAGTCTATATATTGATTAGTCAATTTCTCCCATTTTGGCTTCTTTGCGTTGGCTACCTGTAAAATCAAGAACAGAGGTCTCCTTACGTACAAAGCTCTTCATGATCAGACCCCATCTTGAAGAGCTCATAGTACCCTATTACCCCACCAGAACACTGCACTCTCTGAATGAAGGGTTCCTCCTATAATCTCCAAAAGTAGAATGGGAGCCAGAGCTTTCAGGTGTCAAGCTCCTCTTCTGTGGAACAAGCTCCCAGTTCTGGTTCTGGAGGCAGACACTTTCTCTACATTTAAGAGTCGGCTTAAGACGTTCCTTTTTGATAGAGTTTATAATTAGGGCTGGCTAAGGTGAGTCCTGAACCATCCTTCAGTTATGCTGCTATAGACCTAGACTGCCAGGGGACTTCCCATGATGCACTGAGCTCTTCTTTTCTCTGTCTCCATCTCTATACATTCATGTCCCATTAGTGAATGTTACTAACTTAGCTTCTTCCCCGGAGCTTTCTCGTCTCGCAGGTTTTCATGGATCGTGGCTACACCTAGATCTGGGATTGGTCGAGCCCGCTGATGTGATCCTGATGACTTCTACTACAAATACTATTATTATGGTTATCATTATTACTACCTTTAATCATATCTCCATTAAAGTTTATAGTTATAGTTTTCTCTCTCTATCCGCCCACCAATGAGTTGGGTTTCTGCTCTTAAAGGAGCCACCATCGCCTAGTACTTGCTCATGGTGGGAACCGTTGGTCGGTCCAGACCTGCTCTATATGGAAAGTGTCATGAAAAAACTTTTGTTATGATTTGGTGCTATATAAATAAAATGTAACTGAACCGAATTGAATATTAACTATTGTGATAATAAATGAATGTACAAGCTGGTACAGACACACGGTGAGATGAGATGATTAAGTCATTAAGTCAAGAAAGAAAAATGAAAAAAATTAGCTGCTACATAAAATGTGCTCATTAAGTTTCATCTTTTCTATTTTCTTGTCAAAGGCCAATAAAATCTATTCAAAATGATCTAAGAAGGGAAAGAAATCACTCTTTTCTTCAAGTGTTCGCAGCTCATTAAATTAACTTTTGATGGGAGGTCACAAGAGTCACAAGAGACACAAAAAAATGGGAACCACTACTATAGATTATACCAGAAATCAGCCCATATGGTCCAATACCAGTGTTTGTTTTTTGCAAATATTACAAATTTGACTCATTTTACTACTACAACTACAAATCATATAATATTTACTGGTCACTTTTGAATACATGCTGTACATGTGTGTTTCCATTTTAGGCCGCTGTTGGTTTCCTTTCATTTCTGTACAGCATTAAAAAAAAAAACAAGTAGGAGATTTTTGAAACTTCAAATTCATTCAGAATTTGCTCATGAGACATGTTTTATCCTTTATATTGTGAAAATCAACATTATTTTGGGGAATGTCACTGAAGCACAGACTGATTTGTGCTGTGATGCCTCCTGACATGCAGAGAGAGGAGACTCACTCTGTAACAGTTGATTCTGAATGATGGACATTAATACATCTCTTAACTCTTTTTTCTGAATAAGATTGCACAATGCACATTTTTGCTCAAAGTTACTGCACAGGTAGTTTATGCACATTTTTTTCTTCGGTACAGTTTGTATATTTTTTTACATGTTTAAAACAACACTATATGTTCTTCCTTCCCTCAGACCTTATTCTATTTATACTGTATCTACCTCGTGCCTTTTGTATATAACATGTGCCTGTTTGTGTTGTTGTTGTAATACTTGTAACTTCAGCTGCAACACAAGAATCTCTATCTATCTATCTATCTATCTATCTATCTATCTATCTATCTATCTATCTATCTATGTGCCAAGATTACAAGCAAACTCTGATGGTTTAAACTACTAAAGCAACTTTAAAGCCACAGCTAATGAAATAATGTAAGGAAATTCATTCAAACTGAATCTGTGGACATGTACAAAAACGTGTGCTTTAAAATGTGTTAACTATAATTTAACTGTAAGATCTGAAGTGAATTAAAGTCAAAACACACATGGGTCGTTAAAGTGTTCAAACTAATCCCAGTTCCCAGCAAAGTGAGAGTCACTGGCACATAAACGAGACTTTAATTTATCCAAATAGACCAACTCATCATTATCAGACAGGGATAAGACCTTCGTGTCCTGATTTGCTCTCAACTTTAGCCTGTCTACTTCTGTGTCAGCACCCCCAAAGCCAAACGCCTTGTTTTGGCACAGACAGTCCGGTCCGGACATGCATGGTGTCTGTTTTTGGTTTCAGCTTTCAAACAAACAAACAAGTGGTTTTGCTTTTCGTCCGGAGTTTAACTCAAAATACACACCGTGGCATCCCTCTCTCTCTCTCTCTCTCTCCGGTATCGTCGCTGACATCCGTCTGTAGGCTGCTAGACAGTGCCTGCCTCCCCCTCTTCCTCTCACCTCCAACACCACCTCCTCCACTTCACCCCCCCCCCTGCGGTGGTGGAGTCTGCCTGTAGTCCGTATCCGGGTTGGAGTGCGCAGCCAGGACGCGCGGCGCTCCGTTCGAAAGAACTCGTTTACCCAGAATCCCCCGCGACGCCTCAACTTACAGAACTGGCTTCTTGGGCTTCGGGAGTGTTTCCCATTTAAACAAACAGTGCCGAAGATGGCGGAGAGTTAACGGTGTAAAGAAGAAATTATCGATCCGGCAGAGAGATACGTCCACAAGGTAAGGCAGCGCTGCGTGTTTGCTGACCTCCAGCTAATTTAACCGGACTTTACATTTGGTTTGAATTGCGATAGAGGACGGAAATGTACTGACTTTGGCTTCCCAGCGGCTGTGCACTGCACACACACATACACACATATTGGCATCGGTACGGTGCGGAGGGCACACAGTGCATGGTCATTTAGTGCATGACAGTAAAGATTTTACAATCCTGTTCGCGAGGGCGATGAAGTGCACGCTTCACGTCGTGTGTTTGTTTGTTTGTTTTGCACAATGAATGATTTGATGAACTTAACTTGGATCCACGCAGGGAGCTGCTCCGTTTACGCACAAGCTTGTTGGATCACAGAAGTGTTTCCCATAGATACAGCACAAGTTTTTCAGGAGGGAGCACACACACACACTTTACACTGCTCATGCTTTAAACACACACACACACACACATATATATATATATATGTATATATATATATATAAACAGGGGTAACTATTTTGTCTCGCTTGCAGCTTAGTGTCCGCGATGATCGGTGGAGAGAAACTGTACAACAGCTGAGCCTGACGCGGCCGTAACATGAGCGAAATTGGACCGAAATGTTTGTTGATTAAGTGCATGCGAGCACGCTCAGCTGTGGATGCATGCATCGTGTCTGATAAAAGGTTACTGGTGTGTTTTACTGGTTTTGATACTACAGACGTGATGCGGGAAGAGAGCAGAGCAGACGACTGTCTCTCCCCCTCTCTCTCTCTCCGTGTCTGTCCGTCAGTCAGCCGATAAAAAGTGCACTTACTCTACTGTATGTCACCAATGTGCACGTCTGTGCACTGAATATAGCATGCATGGTTATAAATGTGTGCGGTGAAAGAGTGAATAGTGGTCAATGCTCGTGTTTTTTTTTCCCTCTTGGATCTCCTTCATAACCCCTCCTGTCATCTGCTTCATCCTCAATAATATGTCTCACTGTATATCTGCAGGGGGCAGCAACGTGGCCCTGTGCATACACACTGTCCTGTAACCCTGAAGGTCCACGGTTTGATCCCTGAAAGCAAGTGTATGTCTGTGTGTGTGTTTGTGTGTCCGTGTCCTTGAGCGTGACACCAAGAGCCCCTCTACAGTACCTGCTTACACTCAGTAATCGAAGTGCACTCTTCAGTGTGTGTAAACAGTAGTCGAATGGAAGTGATGCAGATGGTTTGTGTGTCAGCGTGGACAGGTGACGGATGTCAGGTTGAGTTAATTACACTTAGGTCAGTGTGGAAATTTAGATGTGTTCGCAGGCTTATTTTGTAACTCAGTTTGGGTGCAACTGATGATTACTTTCATTAATTTATTGTGATTTTTCATCTATAAAATGTAAAAAAATATGAAAAAGAAACCCATGTTGGTATCTTTAAAGGATGTTTTTTTTGTCCAGCCATCAGTCCAAAATCCAAAGAAAATCAGTTTATATCACAGAAAAGCAGCGTGCCCTCACTGGAAAAGCTGCAACCAGAGACTTGTTTAAGTTTTTGATGAATAAATAATATTAACAAACATCTTTTTCTTTGTGCACAAGCTTGAGAATGACAGCCTCCAGCCAACAAAGGGTTACTCTTCTTGATCCTTTTTTAATTACAGTCATGAACCTATTAGCCAACGTGTTATCAAACTAAATTTACAGAGGCAAGAACATGATAAATATGTACACTGAAGTCGTTTTTTTCTTGACTATTCTGTTTATTTTATAGTTCCGTATTCATTCCTAAACTCAACTCTTGAGCGAGGATTTAACCGGCTGCTGCTTGTGAAGAGGTTAAAAGATTAATCGACTGTGGCGATTCATTTTCTGTTAATCATTTAATCAACCAGTCGTTTCAGCTCTTTGGCTGAACTGTCTGTTTGTTGCCCGAGTGAAGGGGTGTGGCGGCGAGAAAGCCCTCGTCTGGTTCCACGGCACCCTTCTCCTGACAGATTTACAGTCAACTCTGGCCCAAGTCTCTGCACACGTGCAGGCACACACGCGCCTGCAACCTGCTCGCAAGAAACCAAACTGACTCAGGGAGGGGTTGTTGTGGGCATGCTGCTCGGATCTGTAGGCGTCCATGTGGAGGTCTTCGCTGAGCGGATGGTGGGATGAATGCGTTGATGAGGAGGAGGAGGGTGACAGTGATGCATGATCTTTGCTGAATGGGGGGAAAATAAGGGGACAGAGGTTAGCAGGGGATGTTGGTGACTGGGTCAGGCACTGGGGGCAGGGCTCACGAGGCTTAACAGGAGGGAGGCAGGACCTCACACACCAGCCTGGGAGCATGGGAATCATGGGAGGTGGTGGTGGAGGGGCTCAGGTGGAGCCTCTTGCTGGAATTCTACCTGACATTTTTGTCTTTTGCGTCCTTCCTGGTGTTTTGTCGATCCTGTTTCCGCCCTCCTCGACTCTGCTGGGTCATTTGTCGAGGTTTTTTTTTTTTTTTCACCTCTTTTGTGGAATCAAACCAACCACATTCTTTACTGCGCTCTGTCTCTCTTCTCGTTGTGGTATGTCTCTCGCTGTCTCCTGCCTCCCCCAATTGCAGCGTAGTGAGCTGAACTGTTGTCCTGTTGTTGTTGGGGGCCCCTCTCCCATGTGTCAGTATGTGTTAAACACAAATTAATCTTCACCAGCTCTCATTGATTTCACTCTGTGGAGGAAGGGTCTTTTCTTTGTCACTCATTTTTGTCCTTTTTACTCAGACATCTCCAGGGTGGCGGTATATAACCCTGCGCCTGATTTGATGCAGCCTTTTTAGTGTTGTCACAAATGACAAGGGCTGGGTATCTTTTGATACTACTGACAATATGGTATTTTATTTTCATACCTATATCAGAACAACACAACTTTTTTTCCTTTGAGGAATAGAAATGTAATTTTCAACAACTTTTTTCAATTGAAATTTTCAAATTAGTAGTCTACTTGATTAAATACTGCTTTCCGCATTAGTCAACAACAGAAATACTGGTTGGTTAATCTAATTATTAATATTCTATTAATGTTTTGAATAACATGTTATGCAGTCAGTGTTTCAGAAGCAGTGTTTTGCCCACCAGACTTTGTTAACTTGCTCAGATTTGGTCATTTTTCCTTGGTTTATGTGCTTCTGCCACGAGGCGACGTAGTTAAATAGTGTCCTTTTTGCCTGTTTTTACCATAGACCGTATAAAACATGGATGTTGTATCCGTCATCCACAGGTTTCTGCTGAGTGTGGTGGCTCTGGCTGCCACCATCTTGGCAGTCCTGCCTCTGTCGCCTACCGGCTAATCTAAAAAATCGGCAAAACGTGGAGCTGAGATGGGCTGAATGAAGCCAGGGTGTTTAAACAAGCCACCTGTGATGGCACCCACCTGTCAATCAAAGCAGCCACGCTCTTTATTATGCGTCATCCAGCCGAAGTGCCAAAAACTGCAGTTCCTCAAACGGCCACTTGAGGCCAGCTACAAAATGAGTTATCTCGGTCCATAAGTCCCCATGTTAAAATGTCCAACTTCATAGCAGAACATGTTTACAGCCTGGTACAGCCTGGTATAGCTGATTTCCTTGTTCATCACAACTGTACTGAGGGTAATTATTTATTTATTTTTTTCAACTCTCCTGTTCAAATTATATTAAGGCTTAAAGTTACGCATAATAAACAGCGTGGCCATCTTAAATGACAGGTGTGTGCCGTTGCAGGTGGTGTTTTGAGCACCCCAGTCATCATTCAGCCCGCCTCAACTCCCAACGACGATCCATGTCTTTGCCCATTTTTTAGATTATTCAAGAAGCGACAGGCGGGACTGCCAAGATGGTGACTGCCAGAGCCACCACACTCTGAGCTCTACAACGGCTCTTCAGAAACCTGTGGGTGACGTCAGGGATGTGACATCAATCAAGACTCACTACACATTCAATGCCAACTTTTTGTGACGACTGTACTATAGACACATTTTGGTAAATTTGAAAAAAGCATTGAGCCCTGTCAGTCCATCAAAACACAAAAAAACTGAACTTTAATGTATTACTTCTATGTTTTTGAATATGCCAAGTCAATATTTGCCATTTATGGCTCTCCTCTCAAGCCAGAAACCACAGAGCCAACATTCCCTTCCTGTAAAGTTATCAAGAGACATGTTATGCTGCTGCTCCTCTGATAATGAATTGGAGATAGACAGGGGATTTATGTGTTGGCTTTAGCTTTGACACCCAAATGAGCTCTATTTTATCATACAGCTAACAGTTTGAAACCAGAAATACTACCCACATCCCGTTTAAAAAAACATCTTGGCTGCTTTCAGGCTCGTAAGGCCACTTTCCACTTAACTATCAATGAAAGTCCTTCAGAGGGTCTTTTGAAAGCTTTTATTTATTCAACATTAAAGATGTAAATTTACCCTTAAGTGTTCAAGATAATCCAATTACTTGGTTCTTTTTGTTAAAGATAGCTTCCCCCTCTGTCTGTACATTCAGATAAACTAAAATAAATATCTACACGTAATAATTAGACAATACAAATGTAACTTCTTTTGTTTGTTCTTTTTATGTGTCGCTGATCTTATTGTCAGCGGTGCTGTGTGTGCGTGACAGAGCAATATGACTGTGCTATGTGTGTTGGTGTGAATGCTCCAGCGGTTGTGCAGGAAACTGACGTAGTTTCATGAGTAAAAACGATACAGGAAGAATGTCGACACCACCTGCAATATGACAGATCATTATTTTCAAAAGATGCCATGACACTAATAATAATGCAAATGAACCACTAAACACAGTTTAATCATCAGTTGAGCTGAGCAGGGGGTTTTTACAACAGTCTAAAATAAACGAAGAGAAGTCAACGCTGACATATTATCACCTTATCAAGTTGTTGTGGTGATTGTCTGTTTACAGCAGATACGGAGCAACATTAGCGTTTATTTTTAGTCGTTTTCTCGCCACCTAAATGTTCGCTCTCCTTTTAGCACTACTTTGGTCTTACACCAACTCCCGAGGGAAGTAACTGACTCTTTATTTGCTAAATGCTCTGCCATGTTTGCCAGTTAGTCGCTAACTTTGTTCAGGCAGGTAGCGTACTCCATTTTGCATATTACATCAGAAAACAGCTGCCTGCTGCAGCTGGAAAATGCACTGAGTGGAACTGTGTGACCCTGTCACATTGCACATAGTCATCTGCCTCATTTTAACATAGAAATATTGTTCAGTGCAGCTTTAAGTTTCTTTTTATGTGACATTTCTGCATGTATCTGGATAAACAACGTGCATTTTGTTTTTATTTTTAATAGCATGTTTTCACCCAGGGTTAAACTATGAAACAAAACACACCCTAAACCAACAGCACAGGAAACTCAAGTCACAAGTTATGTGTGAAAGAAAAATCGAGTCCAAAAGGATAATTATAAAAGTAATATTTTAAAAATCTCTAGAATGAGATTGACTAATTTTTCATCCGTCACTGACTCACTAGCGGAGAGGTGACACTTAAATGACTAGCCAAACAGTTATTAAAAATGGAGTACATTGACTAAAAACGTAAATAAGCAGTCTCTGCAGCGATTTGCATTTTTATTGGTTTATGCAATTTGAAGAAATCATCAGAAACATGAAGTGAAACATTTCAAGAGAGAAATGTGAATAAAAATTTAATTACAGAAGAAATTCTTGTTGAACGGCAGTTTGAGCAGTGTGACATAGTATTTCTCCAAAGAAAGATGTGAAAGTTTGTGATCATAACATTTGTGGTAATACACACCATACATGTCATTGAGTCTGCAAGTGTTAAATACACATTACTGCCATACTTCAGATTTATACCACGGCTTGAATGTATCTCAAATTTCGCTTCACTAAAAGTCGTTCTTTGTTCACATTTGAGAGTGTAAATGAAAGACGCTGTGGGTGTGACACTGAATTTATGTATTTCAAAAGAAAACATATGAAACAATTAAACAGCCATGTTTGCATTTTTGTATCTACTATATGGTTACACTAATCATTTAGTAATTCCTTAGTGACTTTAAAGTTATTAAATTAAACTGTGTTCAGTCTTGTGTACCAAAGCCAAGAAGTTTCAAGTCTGAAGCTGGATAGTAATCCAAAATGAATTGCCAAAATTATGAACCTAAATTTATTCACATATCATAGTTTTCAATAAATATCTAGAAAGTTATGGCAACTACAACAACCAATGGCCTCTAAGCAGCAGTTTAAGCAGCTAATCAGCAAACAGCCATTAAACTTGTCATACGTAAACCAACTTTAGAAAAGAAATGCACGCAGTCATGTATGTAAAGTTAATTAACAACTACTTTGATAGTCGATTCATTGTTTAAGGCAATTTATGCAGCGACCAAAACCAAAACATTCTTTGATTAAAAAAAATATATATTACTGTAAATTGAACATCTTTGGGTTTTGGACTGTAAATTCCACCAACACGTTCCGCGTTCATCCATTTCAGTACCATCAAGGAAGCGGCTCTGAACTTTGCTCTGCCAAGAATACACTATTTCTGATGGATGCCGTGAACAGCCCGCGTCAATCTGCACAGAGCAGGTTGAGCCGGACAGAAGTGAGACACAGAAAGGTTACAACAACCTGTGCAAATTTCCAAACAGCCAAAAGGGAAACAATTTAACTACGCTGCAGTTTTACATATTTAGAAACACGTAAACCAGAAAAATGGCCAAATCTGAGCAGGTTAACAAAGTCTGGCGAGCAAAACGGTTCTGAAACGCTCCTGGTGGGGTTTGAAGCTACAACAGTGTTGCAGTCGCAACGTGACAAGGATGTGCCCAGTGGGGTACCAGAGTTAGTCAGACAAAACAATCAATTCAAAGATATCATCTTAGACTAATGATGAGCTTTCTTCATTTTCTGAAAGAAGTGACAGATCAATTCATGATTAAAGAATAATTGTGACATTTTGTTGCTGCCGAGGTGAATCTGATCATTAATGTTCATTAATATTGTGTTGCTCTAGTCAGGCCTATGTTAAACACCGATCAGGAGCAAGTCATGAAACCAGGTCACTGAACACTCGTTGACCCGTTCAGACTAACGGCAAACGTAGGTCATGTCCTTGCATTGGTTGGAAATTGATCTGAGAGTTGTCTTCTTGTCAGGCTGTTCATTTCAGTAGAGATTTTTGGTTAAGAAAAAATGGTTTTGGGTAAAGTTAAGGAGCTCAAAAGTAGTTTTTACATTAGTCTCTGATAATCGAATAAATACCAAATGGAGTTGGAGGGATGAACTGATGAGCTGACTGTCAGAACAACTGTCCACTGAGTATCCTCGGTTTCCTTTCTTTCCACCAAATGCCTCAGTGCAGCTCATGTCCTCTGCTGCTTGATTTTTCTGAGAGCTATTTCTTCTGTGAGAGGAATATCAAGTGCCCATCTTGGTGCGATTCTCCCTGTTCTGTGTTTTGTTTGGTTCACTCTTGATTTCCGTCTTTTTTTTTTTTTTTTTTTTTAACCTTCGTCTTGTCCACCTCTTGCCTCCTCTCATTTCTTCCTTTGCACTCAATTATGCCCTCATGCCGAGGACTAAATAAAAACAGAGAGAAGTTTGTGTGTTAATATCAAACATATTGTCTTTGTACAACCGTGTCTTTCTTTTGTGTTAGCACAGGTCCATGTGTGTGAGTAAATGTGAGAGATGAAGGAGGGGTGGTGGGGGTGGGGCGGAGAGTGAGGAGGAGGAGGTGGAGGAGGAGGAGGAGGAGGAGGAGACATGGAGAGTCGTTTTATTAACGTGGCGACTCCCGCTAAAATTCAGGGAGTGCTGTTGCATCCAGCTGTTACTGGTTGCGCGAGGCTTCGTTGCCATGGCAACACAGCCCTGCGCGCCTGCTCAAGGTCGTTCATCCAGCTCTGAACTGAGCAGCGTGCTGCACATAGGATGCACATGGAGAGAGAGAGAGACAGAGAGACAGAGAGAGAGAGAGAAGAAAAACAGAAAAACTACTTCAAAGTGACCAATCAAAAGCACTTGAGTGTGAGGTTGTGGTCGGTGAACAGACTCAGTCCTCCCTCCACCCCGTCCTCTGATACACACACACACACACACACACACACACACACACACACACACATACGTACACACACTTACTTTCTTCAATAAAGAAACAAACAAAAAAGAACCTCTGGCCTTGGGGCTTGTAGGTTCTTTTGCCAGCTGATAAAATATTTAGCTGGTCAGTGGGAGAATGAGGGATACAGTGGCTGGAGAAGAAGCGAGCAGCAGAGCTTGGCTTTGTGCTTCCCTTCCCTCTAATGGTGCATTGCTGTGAGGCTACCTGGGGCTTCTTCCACCTCCACTCCGCTCCTCTCCTTCCCTCTCCTCTCCTCAGAGAGCTGCAGCATCCCTCGGGGGCTCTGCTGTATGTTTGCCGGCGCTGGCTGGACTCGGTACAGCGGGCACATAGTACCGTAAAGGCCCCCGATAGACTGTGTGATAGCAAGCAATCTTACGCATTAATTGTATGTCACACTGTGCGAAATTGGGTCTAATAAAATCTTGGCCGCAATCTGTGTCAGAAAACATCAGTTGTGAGGCATGTCACTGCGTGATAAATAACCTAGTGAATCGTAGCATATGAAGTAAATGGAGGAAATGAGTCTACAGCCTCTCGTTGTTTAGTGTCTCAGCATGCTTACGTTAGCTCAGAGTACAGCTGATTGGAATGTTTTGCAGGTATTTGGTCATAAACCAAAGTATTACGAATAAAAGAAATGCCCTGATAAAAAGTAAGGGATAGGAGAGGGCACCAGAGTCGGTATGGTTCATCTTCGAAGGTATGTTTCATTTAATTTCATGAGAACCCAGGCAGTGTTTGTTGAGATATTACCACAGACTGTATAAAACATGGACGTCGCATCTGTGACAGGTTTCTAAAGAGTCGCTGTGAAGCTCAGTGTGGTGGCTCTGGCTGTCGCCATCTTGGCGGTCCTGCCTCTAATCTAAAAATGGGCAAAGATCAAAGATCATTGGTGGAGCTAAGGCATGCTGAATGAAGCCTGGGTGCTCAAACAAACCGCCTATAACGGCACCCACCTGTCAATTATGCATTACTTTAAGCTTTAATGTAATTTGAATGGGTGA
Organism: Miichthys miiuy; assembly: GCA_036365135.1. Lineage (NCBI taxonomy): Eukaryota > Metazoa > Chordata > Actinopteri > Sciaenidae > Miichthys > Miichthys miiuy. The sequence goes on along the minus strand of CM071606.1, from coordinate 10,421,819 downwards.
GTTATATAAAAATTTACCCTCAGTACAGTTGTCATGAACGGGGAAATAAGCTATAGAGACCAAAACTGTGTTTTGTACCAGGCTGTAAGCGTTTTTATTTCTGCTGTGAAGTTGGACATTTTAACATTAGGTCTTATGGAGACTGACTCATTTTGTAGCCAGCCTTAAGTGGCCGTTTGAGGAACTGCAGTTTTTCGGCACTTCACACGGAGGTTGCTGCTTGGATATTACAGTGATAGACAGCCACGCTGCTAGTCAGGCTACAAATATGCAAGCAGCGACATCAATCATGAATAAAGTCTGCCAAATCATGTCATTTGTGATAATGCTGATATAAATCCTGTGATAAACATCAATCCTATCATGATGACATCATGACATTACTGGGTCACGTTGATGCACTTAAACCATGACAACGCACAGCTAGACGTGGCCGAAAGCCACCAGTACTGCTGTCAGGAAAAAAACACAATGGTTTGACATTAAGAGAATTAGAGCAGAAGTGGTACATCACACAGCAAAGGCCACACAAGGCGTCATCTTGTTACTACATTGACCACGAGACAGAACAAGTTAGGATCTAATTCAGCTGAAGTGGCAGTGATTGATCGATCACACTGTGTGTGTGTGTGTGTGTGTGTGTTCACTTTGCAGTAATTAATCAGAGAAGCACATCACAATGTTGGGATAGAAAAGTTTAAAAGCAGAGTTAAATGACGCAAGCAGTCATTTTTAGGCAAGGATGGAGGAAAACTGAAGGAACGCAAACATGCTGGTTTGATTTATAATTACATATCATCAGAGCAGAATCAGAAATACTTAATGGTCCATGGAGAGAAATTTGGTTATCTTCAAAGGAGACACCTATAATTTGATCTGCATCAAGCTGAAATCAGTTTAAAGTTTGATATTGATCAGCTGGTTGGTTGATATCGTCACAGACCAGCAGTTTTAAGAGCTGGACTAGCATCGTGGGATTTTATTTGTTTTGCTTTTTTCTGTATTAAAAATGGAAATCACAGTGTTGCCTCTGCCAATTTAAGGCCACCGACAACCAAAGATTTAACCTCATTTCTCTCACGATTGGAAACTTTTTATCCTGGTGTAGCGTCCTTGAGATTCTTCACTCACATGAAGGTGAAGATGAGATAGTAGAGGACCACTGTCAGCAAAAGTTACAAATAAGAACTTGCCTGCCTGTTCTTGAATTTGCCGCCAAATTGTGTAAAGATGTGGCGCCTTCTTCTTCTGCTTCTTGTGTTGTTTTTGTCTTTTTTTCTCTCCGCAGGGTGCACGCAAAGTTTTCACAAACTAACGTAGAGTCAGTATATTTTCAAGGAGAGTGGTGACGAATCGTGTGACGTGACGGTTCAAGGCAGGCGTGTGTGTATGTTTATCATTATTTTAAAGAAAGTTAGAAAAACATAATCTGTCACCTTTCTGTGAGCCTCGAGCAGAGGAGAGTTTGGTTTTAGTTGGAGGAGGGGGGGTTCGTTTCACGTTTTTCATTGCTGTAAGGTAATAGATGCTTATTAAAGGGGTCCTCGGAGGGGTGTCTGTCTAAGAAGGGGAGTTTTTTTAACTTATTTTCCATTGTAAAAATCCGGGCCTAGTTTATGTGTTTTAGAGCTCCTTAACATGCCCGTGCACACACACACACACACTCGTACAAACATTTATGGGGTAGGAGTTGAGGTAAATGTTACCAGCTGCAGCACAGCGAGCAAGTGGCTTCAACTCTGCCTGAACCCGGCTGTTACGTGACCACCTCCTCAACTTAATTCACTCCCGTCCTGCCTTTCCCTCGGCCGCCACACCTCCCCTATCACTATTCCCCCCACTACACACACACACACACACACACACATGTACGCACACGCACACATGTACGCACACCCACATACCACCATCTCCACCCAGCAACTCCTCTCTCCAGTGTCACCAGCAGCAGCATCACTCATCTCAGGAAAGCGGGAGAGCACTCCAAGGTCCGCTACCCCCACCTCTTCACCTTGGTGTGGAGCAGCGAGCCGGCCAAGCGGGCTTCGCCTGATTGGCTGCCCCTCCGCCTCCCCTCCGAGGTCACGCTGTTGGTGCCGTGTTGTCACAGAGGCTTGTTTATCCGTACCTCCTGTCAAGCTCGGTTGCAACATACTGTACACAACAGCACCTTGCATAAGCATGAACAGCGTTAGTCATTGCTTTATTGGTTATTCTTTATTTGGCTCCCCATGAGCTTCATTAAAGCAGTCACTGTTCTTTTCATTGCATCAAACATGAAAAGGCAACAAAACAAATTTAGAGATTAGAAAAATAACTCCACATGTAAAAAGGTAGACATTAGAAACATAAAAAGCAAAATACAAAACAGCGAAAACAAAAAGTAAGTATGTTTTGATTCATCAATTTTTGTTTTAGTGACTTTTGATCTTGATCTTGGTGTATAATCTAGGTAGAAGGAAGCTCAACAGACAAATCCCAATTAATTCTCTGTATATGTGGAAGTCATTGAGTCCCAAAGCACTAGTTTGAAATTGGTAATAACATAAAAGTCCTGAAAAAATAACACATACCATTAATATATTGCTTCTGCCTGACAGATTTCTGGATAAACGTGCTTTAAAAAATGAATCATTTACTTGCATTAGTGTCTAAGTGCCTAAAAAGGTTTAGAAAATGAAATAATTTACACACAGTCCATTAAAATGTAAGTTAACGTGCAAGTGTACAAGTAAGAGTCCATCACGTTTCTGGCAGCTTGTCTACTTCCACCTACAACCCGTCTATAAAGAACCGTTCTCATCGTACGATTTGTTCATGGACCACCAGATAACTAGTTCTCACCTGACATCCATCCATCTATTTTCAGTAACCGTTTATTCTTATCAGGGTAACGAGGGGCTGGAGCTGATTCACTTGGCAGGTATTATACTTCCGTTTTGACTTATAGTGGGGAAGGCAGCAAACTGGATGAGCGCTGTTGAAAGCCTATCCTATGAAACTCTTAAAGTCTGATTTTATCCCGTGTATCTACCGAAATGAGAAAGTCCATGCTGAATCAAAACCAAGTCCTGAATGAACAGAACAGAGCGACTAAGATGCGAACTCACAAGAAGCTAACACTAGCTACAAGGACATGTGCATCTCCAGAGACGATGGGACAGTCCTGACTTAAGCCGACGTGGAAAAGTTCCTGCTGGGCATGGAAGAAAGAATAACTTGAAACTTTCAGTCCAACTCTCCACTGACCTTGCTATAATATACATTTAGAATACCTAAAATCCAGCATATACTGGTTTTTCACATCAGTTGTTGATTCATCTATAACACATTAGCATGGAAACAACAGAAGAACTGATTCTGAAACTGAATCTGGCTGCACTGTTCGGTGCAATCATAACTATTTTTTAGATGTTTCTCTGCAGCATTTGACCGAAGAACTGGCACCAATTGATCAAGCAACGTCACAACAGAAGATGGAACATATGCAGAACATCTCCTTGAAACTGCAATGCCCATTCCCATCATGGAAACAGTAAATCATCTACTGTAAGACTCAATAATTTGGTTTTAGTGATCTGCCCAACTCTATCTGTAGTAATGTTTGAAATTCATCAGGTAGATTCTCTCTCAGCTCTACGATTCCTGATCAGTTCTGGTTTCTTCCCAGTACTCTATGTGCATTTTTTTTATTTGGTAAAGCTCATATACATTTATCTTTGCTGCAGTAACTAACATGCAAACTCCCAGCCCTGTATTGATTGATCCCATTTTGCCTCAGTTGTTGATATCAGTGCCTTTAACCCCGTGAAACATTTGTGTCAGTCGTTTTGGTTTGCTCGGAGAAACGTATGACTCAGGAGATTTTTGAAAAGCGTGCACATGACATGCACAGAAGACGCAGGCTCAGGCTTTAGTCAAACTGCTGAATTTCACATTCTGCTGTGGACGGGGGGACTAAGCAGAGTTACTACCTTCACCCATCTGTTTTCTGCCAAGCCTGGAAGTGGAAAGAAGCCCTCCGTGCATCGGCCTCAGCTCAAGCAGAAGGGAGGGAGCGTCTTTGGTTGAATCAGCTTTTCCTCTCTTATTTTCTTTTACTGACTCCCTCCCTCTCTCTTTTCCCTCCCTCACGATGAAACTGTTAGTCCTATGAGATCCGAGTCGTAGTAAACAGGCAGCGACATCCGCATGCTCTCTTTAGAGGAAAAGGGGCCAGAATTTAAATATTGATTTGATGCAATGTGAGACAAAGTTTCCGGTGCTCCTCATGTTCCTCTTCTGGGAGCTTTTTATAGCTGTTGTTTGTGCATTTTTAGGTGTTGTCCAACAAAATCAAGTTTTAACCGAAAAAGAAGGCTTCGCTTCTGTTAACGTTCTCCTCGCCTTCTGCTTCTCGCTGTGCATCCGTGCATGTCCCTGTGTCTCAGTTAGACACGATGCCCAGGATGAAATATCATCTCCTGTTGGACTCGGCTGCCCACTCAGGTAACTGTCAGGTGTACAGCCTTGGCTCGCCTGCAGATCTAGAAAGCTGCTGGTGATGTTTATTGAGCTGATCAAGCTTGACTAATGGACGATTGACTGACAGACTGCTGGTAGATTCAGGTGTAGTGTGCTGGGGGGAAAATGCTGCCTTTTCCTCTACAACAGTTTGCTACGTGACTTAGTCTACTGCCTGGAGAAATATGTGCGTAGGTTCAGCCATTTGAACTCATAACTAGGAGGACAGATGTGAATGGAAAATTTAAATATACCGTACATTCGGTTGAGATAAATAAGTCCTGTTTAGGCCTGCAGTGTACTGTGTGTGTCTAATAAAACCAACAAAGATTTTTTTTTTTTTTAACTCGCTGTCCCTTCTTCAGTCTGATTTAATGATCCCTCTCTGTTCCAGCCCAATATCCTGTTTTGACAGGAGGAACAACATATAGTCTCAAAACGCTGTGTCATTGTAACTTGAATGACAGGCCACACCACTGTAAATCACACAAAGTGCACTTGAGCAAGGCAGCAGCGTCACTGACCTCCACCTTTCAGGATCATCTGCGCCGCATAACACTATAATTATACTGTTTAAAGCAGCTACAGGAGGAGATTCAACGTGTAAAGATCACATTTGTACATGCATTTTCATTTTAAAAATCTCGATGTAACAGTTTTTGTTTGTCTAGCATTTTCATTCATTAAAGACTAAGATTAAAGAATTTATTTCACTTCCTTCTGTCACCACCGAGGATAAAGGTCACACTCAGTTTCAAAACCCTATAGCTGATACATGGCTCAAACCTTTGACATAAAAATCAACGTAAGTGTGATTTATCTATGTTGTGCACCATTAACAAACAGGCTAATGTGGCAGATGGGCACAAAGCAGCAGCGTTGCCACACTCCACCAGACCAAAGACAACCTGCTAAACGTCATCGACAAGAAGATGACGACCATTTGAGTAACTCTGGCTAAGACTGAAAACTTTGTTGGCTGGTCCAAGAGCCTGAGATTCAAGTGTTGACTCAAACCAATGCAACATCAGAGACTCTGGGAGCCGCATAGATGATACATTACAGTAGGAGATAAAACAGGTGGTATCGACAACTTTGTTCCCCAACTGCGCTGAAAAGACCTTGACCTCTCATCTAATTTCCAACCACAAAGTTTGGCCTGTTGTTCTCTGTTTTGAACATTACTGAAGGTTCTCGTCCTGTTTTGAGTTTTGGTTTTGGTGCCGCCCTTTGTTTACATTTGCATCACGGATTGTACCTTTAACCACGGTGCATGCCTGTTATCACGCAGACGTCTGTGTCTATTTGAGTGAAAGCAGCTTACTAATGTTTATGTGATACTACAATGAGCACACATGCACGATGGAAACACGCGTGTTATCCGAAAATTGTTTTTCTCTCACGTTGGTGACAGACCTCCAGTAAAGGACTCGTGGAGACTACGTGTTAGCCCAGCACGATCTCTCTCCCCATCTCACCAGGGCTAAAAATAACACCATCTCCACACAAGACTTGTACTGAGAAAAGGAGGGAGGGAGAATACAGAGAGGGTGGAGGGAAGGGAGGAGGAGGAGGTGGAGATGACGGGATGAGAAGGAGGCAGAGTGAGAAAACAACAATCAAAGTGACAGAAAGGGGAAAGGAGACAGAGCAGAGGTGCACGAGGAAAAGAAAACAAGTCATTAATAATTTACCTGGAGGACACCTCGAGTTCGACCTTTCGAGTTCCTGGTCAGTTGTGCTCAGCAAAGAACAAAATGTTGTGCAGAATGTTGTGTAGTTATGGGAAAGTCTTTAACGTGATCTGACTGGTTTGTGCCCACAGCTCCTGGCCAGGTGTGCTCAGGTGCTTAGTGGGCGTTTAGACCCAAAATAGCACTTTGATTAAAAGCAGGTACCAGCGAGAAGATGAAATATGATCTAAGAATGATGATTTAAGTAAAAGATTCATGAGTTTCCGGCTGCTAAACACTGACTAGACAAGATTTTACAATTCATGTTGAGTTCTCATAATTCATCTTCCTTTGTGACAAACTCGAGGAAATCTGTACAGTTACCCCGCTCACAAGACAAAGTAATCAACTAAGAGTGTGTGCTTGCGTTTATTTAAAGTGGAACCACCTTCAACTGGTTTGCATTTTTGTTTCTGTGTTCTGGTCTGTAGGGTTACGTTGTAAAAATCCATCAGCTATGAATAAAGGGAGCAAACTTCACACCATTTCCAGTGATCACTAAGGAATATAATGCGCAAAATGATGGTGAAAGAAAGGTGCAAAAAGGGCAATAAAATCTACAAACTAAAGTGTTATAGTTCTCCACCTAAAAGCTTAAAGTTTTGACTAAGTACTCATCTGAAGGTACACAGAAGATAATGGTTGAAAGATCTGTATATTTTACTTTAAATAAGAAAAACAGAGGAGAGGACTTGTTTTATAGCTATTTATGAAAATGTCATTGAGTAACTATTTTATCTGAATATGTTGACCTTCGCTCTTGCACAGTTTGCTCATTTTCTTTTTATATAGCAGGCTTTTATTGTGAAGCAGAAGCGGGAAGTGTTGAATTAGTTTGTGCTGAGAAGGCTTAAGCACTACGCTCCTAAATGAAGTGCCTGTTGGATTGTGTAACCGTGTCTGAAACTCTTCCGTGCACACCTTTCTGATGTCAGATTTGCTTTTGGCTGCGTCCACAAATTTATGTAACCTTTTCAAAACAGACAATCTGACAAAGACACCCACTTCACACAAGTAACTGGCCAGGTGTGTGGAGGTGTGAAAGCAATCAGGGATTGAACTTCTCTCGCAAGTTCTCTTGTTAATTTCCCTCACTTTCCATGTCTACAAATTAATAAACACATTGTGAATGCCTTTTGAGGAGAGACCATCCGAAAATGTTTGCAGTTATCCACATGTGTACAGTTCTTTGCTCCTCTGTCCTCTAGGTGACGTCAGGTTGTACTATGTCTTCAAATGTGGCCAATCGGAGCAAGTTTATTTACAATTTTGCCATCCGACGTGATCAGATGAAACTCTGTGCAAACTTTGTTGTCAAACATTTTGTCAGGTGAAAACATTATGAACAGCTCGGGACTTCGTTATGACACAGTGGAGCAACGGGGCGTAAAACAGGAAACACCAAAGCTTAAACTATCTGGGAAAAAGTTGAATCTAAATAACGGGACTGGAGTTTTGATATAAAACGAAAGGAAGTATTAGATTACACAGGAACTTGTGAAGTACACAGTTTATAAAAGAGTAGAAACTGGCAGGATCCAGGACTTGTAGATTGGCGAAGACTGGTCACAAAGCCGACATGCTGACGACGTCCTTGTTTGCAATCACTGATTTTATTCTTTGCTTTGCTGCCTGCTTTATGCATTCTGACGCTTTAATGTACTTTTGACACCACATTACTCCGAAACACACATATATTCAACTCCCGACTAGTCAGGACTAATTTGTGACTGCTCTGCATTTAACCTTTGTCCTGACACACTTCAGCTGCACAAAGGAACAGAAATATAGCTGCAGGAGTTAGAGGAGGGGTTGGGCAACTTGTTGCTGTGTGATTACGGTGCTACGACAAACACTGTGCAGTGTGTGTTTGTTTTTGAACGCTTTTTTAGAGTTTGTATTTACCAACAAAAAACAAACCGAGGTCCCGGTTTAAGGGTTAGGGACACTGATGCAGATTTTTTTTTTTTTTTCCACAAGCTTTGCTTTGCTTCACAGTTTCCATTTGCTTGTCCTGCACAAAAGAGAGAAAGAAAGAAGGCAGGGAGGAGAGAAAGGTTTTTGGTTTTAGTGCCACAGGGGGGTTGGGGGATTTCAAGCAGCAGAAGAATGGGCAATGCAGTTGACATTGTTAAATTTGAAGTGTTTTTCAAACAGTCCATTTACTGTGTAACCTTAAACCCTGGGGTAACACTGGGGCCTCTCTCCCTCAGGCAAGGTGTTACAGACCATTTTACTATAGCAGCTTCAGGTTGGAGTGTTTGTGCTTGACTTTTGCATTGATTAAATGTATCTGTTGTTCTCTAAAGGTGTATAGCACCTAAACTTTTGCACGTCGATATTTGAACTCACATGGGCTTTGACACAAACTAAAAGAGTTCACAAAGTGAGAAAGACTCGCTCACATGCACACATTGTGGATCAGACCGTTGATAACCGTTCAGGAAGCCAGTAGTTGCTTTCAACGTCCTCTGAATGTGACACAGCCGCAAAACAAGCTGCTACACCTCCGTCTAACCTGAGAAAAAAAATGTCCAAATGAGAAAAAAAGAGACAGAGAGGGAAAAGCAGTGAGAGAAAGATGGATGAAACACCACAGAGATGTAACGTGATCTGTTTTCTTTGAGACACTGAAGGTGTTTTTAATGGCCGTTGGTTGTGAAAAGATAAATCTCAGCGAAGAGGCGATTCTCTACTTGTTGGATGGGCTGTCGGGAGCTGGATTTTTATCAAAGTACTTTTTGGCAAAGTTTGTGCCAGTCATTAGATAGTTTGAAAGGTTTGAATTCTTGGACACCCTGCAAATATTGTGAGCGAAATGTCTTTTAGAAAGAAATCTGCTGCCTTTTCTGTACTTAATTAATTGTCCCAGAAGTATGTTGTGTAGGTGACGGCCAAGAGTCGGTCAAATCTCTAAATGCTTTAAGAGTAATGTGTCTTTGCAGTCTTTCCTGTTTCCTCTTTTTACCTGGTTAACCGTTCTCTCTTGTAAATGAGACCATCCTCGACAAAGAGAATGAAAATCTTTGTGGCATTGCTGAAATAGTTGATTAATTAATGCATTTTTTCAATCAACAACAATCTTGATAATCTTAATTTGTCTATGAAGGAAAAATGCCAAACATTGTTAGGTTCCCATCTATGTGAGGATTTTCTCCTTTTCTTTGTTATTGAATATCTTTGGAGTTTGACCACTGACAGTATAAAGAATGGACGGCGTATGCCTGACATCACCCATAGGTTTCTGAAAAAACCTGTTGTGAAGCTCAGAGTGGTGGCTTTGAGTGATTTAAAGACATGACCTTGAACTCTGATGGGCATTGTCTCAGACGCCATATTCCGCAACTGTTTGGCATATTTTCTTGTTATATTACTGAAACAGCTAAGTATTAAAATACTTGTCAGTGAGTTTTCCGTCAACCAACTAAAGTTGGAGCCCTGCTTCACAAGCCAATGTCAGTCGCAACATCTGATGATAATGAAGTCTACAGAGAACATGTAGGTTCTTTGAGAAAAGTTAAATCTGGGCGGCTGGACTTGGTTTTAGATCCATGTAGACATTTAACCTCTCGTCCAAGAAGCTTCTTCAGTTCTCAAGCCTCTTGGATGAGAGGTGAAACGATGTCCAATTACCCCAAATTCATCTTCTCCCAGAGAAAGATGACGTGGACATCTGAGAGCCTTCACAGAAAACGTTTAATCAGTTCTCTTAGTCTTATGGTTGTCTGCCTTTTTCCTTGATGTCAAGACTTTTTCCACTCAGGTTGAGTTAAAGAAGTTAGGAATCTTTTTAACCTTTTTTTTTTTTCTAATCCCATTGAGGGAAGGTTTCCACTACAGTTGGGCCAAATTGAATGAAATATGAGGAACATTAAATCACTTAAGAATATTAATACCAAATCCTGAACGACTTCTTTAACGTTCATCATGGATAAATAAAATAAACATTTAAAAAGCTATATTATCAATTTATTAATGACATTCTCTATATTTATATTGTCAATAAATCCCATGGAAATAAAGAAAACCAGCAATATGTTAGTCTCTCAGTACCTGAGCCTGTCAATGACTCTCAGCCTGAAGTAAATTGGTAATTTTAAAATAATGTCCTAACACTGCTGGGCTTTGTAGTTTGTAGCAAACATTACTCAGGAGTAAATGTGTATTTGTTAGGGACTATTTTAACCTGTGGATTTGTTGCTTTAGAAAATAAATGACACTGTGTGTGTTCATGACCACTTAGTTTTACTCAGTGGTGTATTTTCATAATTTTTGGACAAGATTGTAAAACTACAGCACAGATGAATAAGATAAATAAAGATAAAGGCTTTGGCTACATGTATTGGTTGTTTTGTGGGATTTTAGTGGGATTTGTTGATGGTAAGAAAAATCTCATCACCAGACTTGTCCTTTTTTAAGTCCGGCTGATTGTAACAGACATATTTTATTTTCTGGGTGTGAAACGCAGCGTCTGTGAAGAGAAAGTCAGCTACAGGTGAGGAGGGTGTCTATACATCTCGTCACATCTCGAGTCTGCTCTGTCCACACTTCATCTGCACACAGTTGTGATATTCACAGCCTGCTGCTCTCATGAGGATGTGCGTTCTCGTATGTGTGTGTGTGTGTGTGCGGATGCCTTATTATCACAGTCTGGTGGATGAAGGAGGAGGAGGAGGAAGAAGAAGAAGGTGGGGGCAATTGTGCAGTTGATGTGGGGAGAATTGAACAACAGGGAGCTTCTTCAGTGGCCGAGGCTGTTAATTAATCAAACACGCGCACGCACACACACGCAGACAGTGATGAAGAGGCTATAGAAAAACACACACATCTACATACAGTGTATATATACGGCCTCTCTTAACAAGAGGCTTAAAGCCATTCTACTTACCGTCGCCAGCCATGCAGACTCTGCTCGCTCTATTTGCAGAGCCGCCCCTCCCCTCTCTGATGCTATGATCTAACTGCAGCCTCCTCCCCCTTCATAGACACACACTTACACACTCTCCACGCTCACATGCCAGCGCACACACACACACACACAAACACACACCGGGTGCTTATACACCCACAGCACACTGGCAGCATGCGGGGTGTGTCTCTGCAGTTGGTCTGTGTGTATTTACTGTATGTGTGTGTGTTGTTTTGATCAAGTGGCGTTAACGTGGACTGTGGACTCTTGTCTGGCGTGCATTGTTCATCTTGTTGATCTTGTGGTTTTCGACCTACATGCCACCAAGGTGGCATCAGTTTGGGAAAAGTACTGAAACACTAAAAAACAAAAAACAATAAAGCCTCCTCTTTTTCCTCTTCCCCTTTTCCTCGCTATCCTCTTAGATCAACAACAACTTGTTTTTGTTTTTTTATTTATTTATTTATTTTTTTGTCCTCTGTGATCAAGGACAAATAAACCGCAGGGTGGAGGAATGGGTGGTGGGGGTCTGCTTGGGAAAAAGGTGGGAATAAAACATAAAAACAAGTAGAAAGTGGCGGAGAAGCAGAGGCGAGCTTCAGATCTTTACAGTCAGATTCTCCGTGTGGGTCAAAGTTCCCCTCAGCAGCCGGAGACGCGTTCTGATTGGCTGTGGAAAGGTGAAATTAAAACCACGGTAAACTTTTGACCTCGCAGGAACCGGGAGAGGAACGCCCATCGCTGTAGCGAGAGCGAGCTTCTCCCACCTCCTCCTCACCATTCTCCCACCTCCCTCATCCTTTTCCCCCTGTATCTCTCACTTTCTCTCAGTCTCTTTCTATCTGACTCGCCCCTTTCTCCTCCTCCTCCTCCTCCTCCTCCTCCTCCTCCTCCTCCTCCTCCTCCTCTCATTTAGTCTGTCATTCGCTCTTGTTTTACTCTCTTTCGGTCCGATCTCTCCTTTTTCAAACCCCCCTCAATCTTCAGCTCTCCTTCAACGCTGTCTCTCTCTTTTCCCCCCGATGAATTTGTGCCTTGCTGCATATAGCCTGATGAGACGAGAGGACGGAGGGAGGGAGGGAGGAGGGAGGCACAGAGCAGGATAGAGCTGGGGGAAGGGTATAGAGAGGGAGGAGACAGCCAGAGAGAGAGAGAGAAGGGAGAGAGAAGGGAGAGAGGGGGGATGGGAACAGAGACAGAGGCAGTAGAAGAAGAAGAATACACGGGGAGAGAAGGGCAGGAGGAATGCAGCCTTCTTGACTGTGTGCTGCACAAACTGCTCCCTGTTAGAGAAGAAGAAAATCTAAAGAGGGCTGAATGTATAAATAGACATGTAACTGTGGCTCTGACTAAGATCTGCTGAGCGGCAGGGTGGGGAGAGCCCATTTTTACTGCTAATGGTTTCTCTCATTACACATCAAACGACTGGCGGGGGGAGTGTGTTTATGTGTGTGTGTGTGTGCAGAGTGGGCCGATTTTAAATGATTTCATGAGCCAACTAAAAGAGCAGTACCCCTCTCTCGCTCGCTCGCTTCCTCGCTTTGATGCAGCGTGCATGCACGTAGACAACACAGGCAGGCTTGCAGCTTTGCATTCGACCATTAGCAATTTCCGAACTACACAGTGCGGTGGAGTACTGTCTGCTGTAATTGTTGTCGCTGTTCACAAGTAGACAATCTGGTAGAGATGTACCCCAGCTGATCCAAAGTGTCGGTATCGGAGGGGCGGGGGCATATTTTAATGGATCGCTGCTGAAATAAAGCTGATCCTTTCTTTACTCTCCCTCCTTTAACACAGCTGGTTTCCTCCAGTTTATCGCTCCACGTGTGAGTAAAGAGTGTGTAAATGTTGGAAATTATTTGAGCTACACCAATGAGGGGGAAATGCATGGATTTGATGAGCTGTGACACCAATTATCATCAGCAAAGCTGGACGTACTTCAGGTAGAAGTTTTCGATTTCAGGAGTCATATTCGCCCCGTTAAACTTTAACTCATATTACATGAATAATTGAAACTTATCAAGTTAATATTTTTGAACCGGGACCTTCAGTATTTGGATGAAGTAGCTTGTGAAATAAGATTTAGTAGTCCACAGCTGCTATTTAGATCGGGGGCCAAAAGAACTTGATCATGACATCTCTGCAGTCTAGTCAGGATGTCGAAGTCATTTTACTGTCTTGCGCTGCACACGTGCATGTGTAAACACAGTCTCAATGCCTGTCGTCAACGCGATGGCACACATCGAGGACCGTCAGTTTTTCAGATTTTTAATGCGATTGAAGTAATCCTTTTTGGTTCGGATTAAGCTCTACGATGAGTGTGCAGCATCCAGCGAGGGAGGGAAAAAGGTGTGGAGGAGACGAGAGCCAGAGTCGGTCGTCTAGGATGAGAGGAAGCAAGGGGAGGGAGAGAGAAGGCTGAGATTTTTTTTTCTTTGCTTCCCTCTGCCAGTAAAAAAAACAAAAAAACAAAACAAAACAGTGAGTTAAGAGAGGAGGCAGTGGATGTTATTGAGTTAACCAGACAGAGCTAGAGAGGGAGAGAGAGGGAGAACAGTGGGAGCTGAGAGACGAGTGGATGGATGAGGGGCTGCTCCTGCCGCACAGTGGGCACCATATGGTCTCATAATGTATGGAGCACATGTTAAGTTTGTCCTGCATCCCAAAAAACTTGTCCTCTCCTCTCTCCTTCCTCCTTCTTCCTTTTCCTCTCTCCTCCTACATTTCGCCAGCCAATTACGTCACTCAAGAGACAGCCCATTAGATTAAAAAAAAAAACATTCACCATGCATCCCATTAAGTAAGGAGCCCCCCCTACTGACATGCATCCTCACCATCTTCAAGATAAGCGGCAGCCCCCCCCCCAACAAACATTTGGGTCTGCACACACACACAAAAATAAACACACAGTTAAGATAAGGGCCCCATCCCCCTCTAATGGGAAAGAAGATTGATACCGACAGAAAACAAAGATTTCTCAAGATGTCGCTCTGCTCCTGCTTAGCTCCTTCCGCTTTAAATATTTAAAGCAACCATGGTGTGTGTGTTTTTTTCTTTTCCATCCATTGTGATAACATGAAGTTGTTGATATTCTCTGATGCTAATGCAGAGGCGAAAGAGCGGATCCCCTGAACGTACAGTTGATGTTGGCAGACAGTGATGTGCGTGCAAGTGAATGCAAGTTGATTTCTGATTGGAGAATACTGTGTGCTCTCTCCTGCACGCTGTCAACTGGTTTCAAGGTGTGTCGGCTGTTCTGTGACCAAATGTGTGTGTGTGTGTTTGTTTGTGGGTGGTTATGCATGTTGCCATGCAGTTTCCCCCTGCCTCTCCGGCATGTGCTTTTGTCTGTGGGAGTGATGGATGTCAGGCAGGCAGCTAATGTGATTTAGATGCTCCACCAGGAGTGTGTGTGTGTGCGCGCTTTGTGTGTGTGTGTGTGCGCGCGCGCCTTTGTGTGTGTGTGTGTGCATGCGTGCGTGTCCCATCCACATGTGTGCAGCTGAATCTGCAGTGTATGTTTGTGTATCTACCTCCCTCCCTCCCTCCCTCCTTTTTCTCTCTTCTTCCTCCACCCCTCCCACCCCCCATCATATTTTCCCTGTGCTGTGCAGTTTTTGGACTCTGAGCAAATAAATAGAGGGAGGAGGGGGTGAGGGATGGAAGAGAGGTGTTTATGTGGCAAATCTGCTCCCTCACTGTCACCGCGGAGAACGAGAGCGCGAGGAAGGAGGCGAGGAGGGAAGTAAAAGGTGGAGGAGAAGATGGTGTTCTCTCGTTAAAGACCACACTGATGGGTTATTGTGAACCAATTATGTCCTATTCCCACTAAAGGAAGTCTCACGGCTTATTCACACACTCACTCATCATCACACACATGCATCAGCAAAAGAAGCGCTCCTTCTCCTGGCAGCTCGAGCAGTGAAGAGCTTTGACTTTTATCTGCATGCAATTATTTTGTGAGAAAAACACCTTTTACACTGACATACTGTTCTTTCACACCAACTCACCCTTTTTATTGTTTTTCAACTCCATCAAGTTTCATTTATTGACCTTTTATATCAACTTTTCAAATCGTACACCACTGTAACACACAAACCCTGATCCAAGATACTAAATATGTCTGACCATTCACGCCTTACCTTCGGTCGCTATTTATTTTTATTTTTTACGCATAATAAAGTCCTGCATTGAAAATCCTATTTAAGAAGTATGATTATCAGTAAAATGTACTTAAAGAAGGCCCTTGTGAACAACCTTTGGAAAAACGCAGCCTGAAGTCACACTGCAGCAGCCAATCAGACACTGTCCCTCAAGCTGAGGCTATCCAGGTGGATTCATGGACTAAACTCTACCTGTTGTGTTCTCACTTTGTTCATTTCATGTACCAAACTTCTAAATCTGTGTCTGGCTCGCAGTTTTCACTGCAAAATAATGACACAAAAAAAGTTAAATTTGGTTTGTGTCCGATGATTTGAGATGGAGAGATAGAGACACAGAGAGAGTGTATTGGTTGAGCAACATAGACAGTGTATGAGAGTGAGCAAGCGCTGGAATCATATTTGCCGGTTAATCAGCAGAATAAAAAGTTATTTCCTGATCGTTTCACAACGGTTACATTCAGCACAAATAGGAACATCCCCAGTGTTTTTTAAAAATGTTTAGCAGTTAGGTGTACGGCTGCTTTTCTCTGATTAATTGAGTTCTTTGGTCCATAAAATGTTGATTACTGTTTCCCAAAGCCAAAGATGACATCCTCAAATGTCTTGTTTGGTTCACAACCCAAGGTTGTTCAGTTTACTGTCACAGAGGACAAAAGAAACCAGAAAATATTCACAAATGAGAAGCTGAAATCAGAGAATTTGTCAAAACGATGTTTTTTAATAGTTTATGACTAATCGAGTAATCGTTATAGCTCTAGTTGGGTGTGAGTGCCACAAAGACTTCTTTAATAGACCTGCCTTTTGTCTACTTCTCAGTCATAGAGGAAGTATTCATTTGTAGCAGAGATGCAGCAGTGGCCTCAAAAGCCCATAATGCAATGCAGTGAAAAACCCACCACTAATGCTGTCTACTCTTTTTATAAAAGATGAAATACTCAGGCACACAAAGGCAGCTTCTTTTTTTTAACACTCACTGCAGTGCAAATGTATGTGGCAAAATCATTCACAGCAGAAGCAGCAATAATAATTGAATATTTTTATTGGTCTTGGCACCTTTCAAAGTGCTTTACATAAATATGCAAAACATTCCAAATAAATAAGAGAAAGTAGTGCAGTTTGTTAAGTTGCCCCAACTAAAGTAACCTTTTCTTTAAAGATCCCCTACAGATGTATTTTAAGACGTACAAATAATAAAATAATAGAATAAAAGTACATCTTCATCCCGCGTCTGCGTCTCTACAGAATCTACGAAGAAGACACTGGACCCCGAGTTCATTCTCAGTGTACGTACACCAGAGGCTGAAAGTTTTCACATCACGCTCCGATTTAAGATGAGAACAGAGAAACTTCATGACTTTGAAGACAGACTGCACACGCAACGTTTTCCACAGTGAAGGTGAAACATCCAAGTGGAAGAACAATAAGCAAAATACTTTTTTATTTATCTGCCACATCTTGCCTCTCATGGAGCCTCCTGTATTTTCAATTTGCATGCACAGTGACGATATTTACAGTCATTTACTTATCTGTCGTCTACAGACCAAGCGGCAACCTCGGTGTCTGTAAATCGAAGCCTATGAGGAAGTGCCAAAAACTGCAGTTCCTCAAATGGCCTCTTGAGGCTGGCTACAAAACGTGTCTATCTCCATAAGTCCCCATGTTATAATGTCCGAACTTCACAGCAGAAATAAACATTTTTACAGCCTGGTACAAACAGTATTGGTCTCTATAGCTAGGTTTTGTTGAACTTATTAAGTCTTAAAGTTATGCATAATTATCAGCATGGCAGCTTTGATTGACAGGTGGGTGCTGTTACAGGTGGCTTGTTTGAGCACCCAGGTCTCAGGTCCACTGATGATCTACGTCTTTGTCCACTTTTAAACTAGCTGAGAAGCGGAAGAGGCCGGACTGCCAACATGGTGCCGGCCAGAGCCACCACACTCTAAATGTCGAAACGGCACCACGCACACGCTGTCCGTTCTTTTTACTGTCAGTGGTATAGACCTGTTTGTTGCCATGGCAGCAGAGTGATCATCAGAGGTGGAGTTTAGAGACAGAGGGGCGTGTCTTATTGATTGACTCGCTACACTAATTAGCCGTAATCTGTCCAGAAAACTATCCTCCTCCTCAGCCTCATTGTGCCTGTGATTAATCACAGCGGTCTCATTTTTTTTTTTTCTCATTTTTAATTCATTTCACAACCACTAACCAAAAGCAGGTGACAAATGTTTTCCTGCAATCTCACTGCATTTCTTTCTCCAACCCCATGAGGCCTGTAACTAGGTAATTTACTCTTTGTGATGACAAGAATGTTTTTAAGTATTTACCAAAGCTCCAGTCATTCATCGCTCTTGGATATGACAGCCTTCCGTCTCGGTTCATTGTTAATTAACTCACAGAAATGGTCCTTTATGTTATGATAATGCACAGCGCCTACATAATTGATGGCTTCCAATGAAGCGTTTTATTTAACCTAGATCTCTAATTGACTATGCATGCATGCTAGACTGTGAGTTTGATACATGTGGGGCTCTCTGCACATGTTCTTGACCATAAGATTTCTTCACAACACACACACTTTGAATCACGCGTGTGGCTGTCAGCGTTCTTCCGGGTTCAGCTGCAGAGTGTCATGCATGCTGTCATTGTGACATGACATGTGAGGTTTACTGTCTTTATCTTATCAGGGCTGTTTGTTGGCTCTGCAGCGTTACCGTCACAATGTCGTCCATTCCTTCGTGTCAACTGTCTCGCTGCACTCTGCACAAATGTTCAGCACGTGGCCGGGTTCAAATGAAGTATGAGGAGCTGTTGTTGACAACATGCACTTTTTATGTTTGTCAGGGTTGGGCTGAAATGTAAGATTAGAGTTCAGCAAAGCTTTTTTAATGACCTCTGTCATCAACCATTTACTGTCCAGCTTATGTTACTGGTGAATGTTCATGAAGGTAACACGGACACTAATTTGCTGTACACACAAACGGTGTCAATATTGTCACTGTGAGCAACTTGGTTGAACGTAAGCAGACTTTTATTGCAGGTTAATGAAGTTTTGACGCAGACAAATAAGCACTGACGGATGTCAAATTAAAGGAAAAAACCTGACTTAATAAATACAGAAATTATTCATCCATACAGGGTACAAGGGGTAACTGAATGGTTTCAACACTGAAGCTGTTCTGGATACTTCTTGTGACCCAATGCAAGAAAATAACGGACAAAATGGAGCTCAAAAATGACACGATGTGAACCAGAGTTTCTTCCTGCAAGTTCTTTATTTCTATTTCAGTGCACCTCAGAATGAATTATGGTACTGACACCACGGCCACTAACCAAAGCAGAAAAGAGAAAGTTTTATATCCTCTACTTATAAAAGTTTGTAGTCTGTTTAGCTCTTGGTTAGGTCAGTTCTCACCAGTGGGTAAACTGGTAATGGATACATTGAGGGGTACAATATTGTTAAGTATTGTTGCTCCCGTATATGCAGTTCCCAATATGTAATTTAAATGCTTGCTTGGGAGCTAAAACTGTCTCTGGAAAAATGATCTTTCCAGCAGATATCTTTGTCACAACAAGACTGAACTAAGAAGGCAGTTCAGTGTTTAAATGTGAGCTGACTGGGACTAGAAATCGTCTCTGTTGTTAGGATGTTATTGAGGGTTGTATTACTTGCTGGAGAAGTAAAGTGGGTTCCATTACATACAGGAGTCTACTACTCTGACTGGTTGTTTTCCAGGTATTAGTCAGACCTCCTGTATCTTCATGGAAACGAAGATAAAGAGAGCAAAAAAATGTGTATTTTGCGGGCGAATAGGCCGAAAATATGAACACACCTCGATTATGTTTTATTTAAGTTGGTAATTGTTCTAGCGCCAACATGAGTTTTGCGTGTTGGCACTAGAAAAGTCAGCAAAGTCTACAGGATTCATCCTCTGGGCAAAATGAATGTCTGTGCTGAATTTCATGCTAATCCATCCAACAGTTATCAAGATATTTCAGTCTGTTTTCAGTCTGGACAGACATTGGCATCCAAAATAACTTCAGATCTTGTTCACAAGCCTCCTCTGTTGGACTCCTCTACTGTGAAATGTAATAAATAAGCACAGACATGCACAATTGTAACTGGGCTCTGTATACTGTGTCTATATTACCTGTTTATTTGCCCAATTTCTAGACCAACTTGGAGTGATAAATTACTTTTAATGGCTCGTGAAGACGTGGATAATCCCAGTCAGCTCTCTAGTTTTACCTTTTCAGTTGTCCACGACTGTGTTCATCAGGAGAAATAAGAATATAAGCAGAAATGTCGAGTACTAGCGCTGCGTGTGTGCCACGATCCCCTCTTTGTTTTGATCTTCAAACGTGGTCTTACAGTATTTGATACTCCGTGAATTCTTAGAGAAGAAAATTGCCAGTTTTATTACACTGAGTGTCAGCTTGTACTCAAAACAGATGTTGCACCGTAAAGTCATTTTAAAGTGGCCTTGAGCTATTATTACAAAACCTGATGCAATACTTTTTTTTCTTTCATTACGTTTTTATAGTTTGCTTTCTCCGTGAGTTTAGTTAGCTTCTTGTGTGACTGCACATTCATTGTTGTGGACTTGACACTATAGCGTGGTGCTGTAAGTTTGGTTTCCTCTACCTTCTTGGAAAGGATGACTCATGCAAACGCCTGTTTCCTTTTTTGAATATGTAAATGCATGTTTGATGGCAGCCTACAGCAGACACACCCTGGATGGCTGGATGAGTTTTAGTTTTAGACCTGCCTGGCCTATTTCTGCCCTGAGCCAGACGCTTTCCCTCTGCTTTTCTTCATCCTCCACCCCCTCTTATCCCTCTCTGAAGTGTGAAGTTTGAAGCGGCAGGCTGTGAGCTATGATAGCAGTAATTGGTCTAAAGATGGAAAGTTCACTCTCACTTTGTCAGTGAACTAAATGCAATTTGTTTTCAATGAGTTTTTTTTTTTTTTTTGTAGCTAGTTAAGAACAATATAACATCAGAGCACCATTTAACAGCATAGAAAAAGGGGTTGGGATGATGAGACAGTGGAGAGACTGGCACTTTTTGTCCGAGTTGAAAATCAGTGCTCCGTCTTGTACGAGTTCATTGTAGATAGAGCGGGGTAGCTGAGAATGGATCCCCTCTTTGGTACCCCCTCGTCTGTGGAGGCGAGCTTTGGACTTGGAGTTTTTTATTAGCCTCTGTGGTCTGATTTGTTTAAGGGGAGGCAAGGTGCCAAGATGTGGCTTGGCTCTTATTTTGCTCCAGTGTGAGTGCTGGATTTGTTGGAAGGGGCCGGGGCGAAGCAAAAAAGCAGAGTTACCCAGAATACACACAAACACACTTACACACAATGTACTTTTATGTGTTCTTCACTGTGCCGTTGTGTATGCTGGCTAGCGTACACAATTTCCCTTATTCACAGTCATTAGAAAAGGCAGACAAATCCTGCTAAAAAGAGAGACACAATAAAACGGGGGTGAAGAGAGGGAAAAGATTAAAGCTCACAAAGAAACAAGTAGTGCCTGAATTTCATCTATCAGTAGCCTGAAGATGTTTCTTAAAGGCACACATCCTTTTGGCTGGACATGAATGTTTTTTTAAAGGGTGTGTTTAAGTATACTCAAATAAAACTAGCGTGTACAGGGTTGTTAACTGATAGCTGGTTCTATTTTGGATCCAGTTCCCGTTGGGTAAAATATCAATATATAACCTCCACGGCTATGAGGTGAAGCCAATGCAGAAAGTGCCAAAAACTGCAGTTCCACAAACGGCCACTTGAGGCTGGCTACAGAATGATTCAATCTCCATAAGCCCCTATGTTAAAATGTCCAACTTTGACTTCACAGATACAACGTCTATATTTTATACTAACAATGGCTCAGACACCAGAAAATCTCTTATTCGACAACTGATTTCTTCTTGCACTTTTAAACATAAACAAATAATACTGATACAGATTATTATTTATGAAGTAGGATTATGTAACGAACCACTGGCCCGACATATACACTGATACAACATGTCTGTGGCCAGTCCTGCAGACTTTCACTGGTTCAAATTAAAATCACAGATGGCAAATTATACCAGCTGTTGCTGATTATTTAGTTCATTTTCTAAGTGACTTGATAATAGCCCAAAATAAGTGTCAGGAAATGCAACTCTGTGACCGAAGTGTTTTTGTAATTATTAATGATTTAGAGTTTCATATTACTAAATCAGCACCTCCAGTATGTGTATCAAATAACTTGTGAAAAATAAGTTCAGATCCATTTAATCAACATTTCATATCTCCTGCTGCTCATCTCATTTTCAGATTGCAGCTACAGGTTGTGAACATTAATTAGGCTGCCACAAAAAAAAATGTTCGTCTCCTCAGTCAACAAAAGGTGATTATAGATCTTAGAGTTTTAGTTATTTATAACTTTAGTTAATTGCAAATGTTGCAAGCTGAACCTAATCAGATTTGACAAGGGATTCAAGAGGATTTGGATTCAATAAAGGGAAGTCAACTAACACGAGGCAGTCAGAGCTTAATGGTGGGTTTGCAACCAAAGGGAAGTGCCGTATTTGGTTTGCTTTAGTAGAAGTTGCTCAACTGGTCAACAGCAATCAGATATAAAAGGCTGAACATGTTTTTTTTCCCTCATCAGTGTTTGTTTTTTTGTTTTTTTGTCAAATTGTGTGCTCTGGTCATTGCCATGACTAACAAGTTCAAGATCTTAACAGGTCCTCTCAGTTTGTAATAACTGAAATCTGACCCAGGACTCTAGCCAGGCCAGTAAAAAACACAGTCCTCTCATTGATTTAAATGGGGTCAATCCATTGATGCAGCGGGGGCCAGCGCAGAGACTCGTCCGGCCGTCAAACCTGGCTCAACGTTTTGCTGCAACGCAATGTCATCCGGCAAGGTGCTGCGTTCGCCAAAGCACACATTCCTAGTAGGATTAGTTTGTAACATGAACGCCACATTCAACTGTTTACCACTTGATCGCATGACAATAAGTTTCTCTTTTTGTCTTCTACTAGACTTTCGGTTCGTTGCATTTCTTCAACTCGCTCTTCAAAAAGAGTCCAGGTTAGGATCCTGATACCTGAATGAATCCCAGCAGACTCGCACTATCAGCTCTGAACACAGGTCCCTTCTGGATCTTATTTTGAAGCTTAATTAATGCACGTTGGGTTTGGGTTGGTTGGATTTTAGAACAGTGAAGACCTCTAAGCTCCTTTATCTGCAGTAGACAGACTGTTGTATATCTGTTAGTTTGAAGTTCACAGCCTCAGATCCTTTGCGTGAGAAGCGACACGTTGACTGATTAGTCTTAAAAATACGTGACTCTCCGTTGTCTTCCTGGTTCAGCTGAGGGTGACAGATGAGGATGTGTGTAGTTTTACCATCTTTATCTTATCAGGGTTGTTTCTTGTTCAACTTTTACACTCATCATCGCCACACAAGCTGAGAAAATGTCCTCCCCTTCATTCGGTTTCTGCTCAGCACGTGGCTGCATTCAGATTAAGCGACTTTACAACACAATAAAATCGCTCACTGAAGGTGCAGTAATCATACAGCACTTCTGTGCAGCTTCAGCTTGAAGGATCGGTCAGTGTAGATCACGCTCTGTGGATAAACGATCACAGAAGGAAACTGGAGCACAGGTTTCTCTTTAATTGTTATTTGTTCAGTTCACAGGCTCGATTGTGATACGATGAAAGAATCAGTAAATGAGATTATCAGACCTGTTCTTTCACACAGGGTTCAGGTTAAAACTTGTGGATTTGTAAAGGAAATAATTTCCATAAGTCCCTTTCAGTCCGTCAGTGTGTAATGCAGTTTTTCCTGTTTGACATGTATCATCTTGACACTTCTTCTTGCACCACAATGCATGGTCTTGCCTTGTGTTTGGCAGATGCACTGACATGCCAATTAGCAGCTTTAACAGAGGTCTGACATGCAGCATTTTTAACTGAGTTTCAAGGCAATATAAGGCCCATTAAACACTGATCAGACGCGAGTTCTGCAGTATCATTTAACATGGAAAGAGAACAAAATCTCAAGAGTCACAACAAACTGGCCGATGAGTGTAATCCTTTCTTTACTTGTACGGCTTTGAAATTCAGACTTGTCACCGAGATTAGATCTCCTTTTATATCGTCTCCTTTGTACTGTTTATGATATACCGAGCAGTTCGAGTTCATGAAGTTAATGGTTTCTGTATGAGCATCCACAGTAAAATGTGAACCCTGGCTGCATCTTTATTACATCCTTTAACTGTGGCGCTTTTAACAAGAGAAAGATGCCGTTGTGTAAGATATTTATTGTGTTGCTCAAGTGCAGCCATGAAGCACGAGCGCACAAACATTCGTACAGTAAAAGGTCGAAGGCTTGTTTAGCTGTCTGTTGAGGAGTAATTGAAGAGCACAACGGGATGTGAGAGACGACTGCAAAAAGGCCTCTGCGACTGCGACCTGAACATTTCTCCATAGACTCCCCTGCATCTTAAGCTCATTCACACAATGCTTTTATATTCAAGGCTTTATGCTGGTATGAGCAACACCTCATCCCGTTAACTAGCATGTTATTCAGTCTGGTTTTCACGGCTGTGTTAACGTGAGCACAAAGAGCAGTAATGGCCGCGCTTTCTTGTCGCTGCTCGTACACGGCAAGACTTTTATCTTTTAGCCGCAACTTTTTGCACAAAAAAAAAAAAAATGGAGTCTGTTACTCTTTGTCAGAGCTGAGCTATAAATTCTTCCCGCTTAAGCAGTCATCGTTCTCCGGCTCTATTTTTCTCTCCTTTCAATTAATAGGAAACACATCGGTTGAAGGAGGGTCTTTGTTGGTGTGTGAGAGTCCATACATCACCTAAACTAGAGCACCCGACCCCCCTCTTCCTCCTTCCTCCTCCTTCCTCCTAACACACACACACCGACAGCCCCCATCTGCTCCCAATCATGGGTGCAGCCAGCGGTCAGGTCGCTGACGGTGAATGCACTCACACTCACACACATGTAAATATACACAACATAGGCATGCTCCACACACAAGAGGTCAGCCATACAAACACGCACGCTTGTGTAGGCGTGTCTTGAAGTCTTGACGTGTGGTTTTAAACACTCTGACACGACGCTCTCTCACATCCTTAGAATAAAACCGAAAGTAAACCTACATCCAGTCTCTGTATCTCACACATACACAACACACGCAGTGACAGATGAACATGAGACATCCTGGCGGCGTGCTTCACTGATGACAGGGTGTCATGGAAACGCCCAGACTTCTCCATGGTTACGCACTCTTTACCCCCACGGGATACTCTCTTATGATTGTTCAGACAGAACACTTGAGCTACTACAACAACTCAGAGTGGCCAAAACACACACACACGCACACACATTGTTTCTTATCAGGATCTAAATGGACACAAATTAGCCTATTATGTGCTTTTGGGATTAGAGCGGAGATTTAGCCTAATAGTCTGTTCTCGTACTCTTGCTCAGAGTCCACAAAGCATGGGAGATATTTGCCAATAAAGGCTTGACGTTTAAATCCAGTTATATGGATCTGGAGTGCACGTTTAGTGGGAAAGACTTTAACCTTTTATAGCTAGAGTAACTGGCTGATTTTTTTTTTTTTTTTTTGGATCACATGCTTTCGTCACTTTCAGGTTTTGACTGTTTGGCTTCCTGTAAAAGTTGCGTCTTAACATCCCTTTTTGTGTGAGTGTGTGTGTGGGTGGGTGTGGGAGCAGTGTGTGTGTGTGTTTTGATGCAAATGCACAGGAGCCACAATGTGTTGTATGCTCCGTACGCGTGATCCAGTAATGAAGACAAAAGTACCACGGCGATGCACGACTCCCTTACAGTTCCTTCTGCTCATTAAGCCGTTAATGCAGCTTCCTGTGCATGTGTCTTCAGGCCGCTGATTAATAACGCCGCTTGTTGTTCATTAATATCGGCGTAATGAACACGCACTGTTGAGGATGATTGTTAAACTTTTTTTTTTTTTCTTTCTTCAGACTTCATTGACCAGCCCACATAGGACCACGCCCCCAGAGAGCTGGGAGGGGGGATCAGATCGTCCATCATCTCGGCGCCGTCACAAGGTGGGCTAACATCCCATATGGTTGGCATGGTAACGGCCTGCTGGGTTTAGGTTGAGCGGTTCGCCAGAGACAGTTTCTTGTTGTTGCCACATTCTTGCAACATCCTCCTGACCTGAACGCAGCAACGCAAGAGAACAGTGTGTGTTTTTCTGAAGCAAATGTTTTATGGAGGTGTTTTTTGTGTGTGTGTGTGTGTGTGTTTGAGGTTTGGTGGGGGGGATTTTTGGGAATAGTTTAGCAGGGAAAAAAAGTGGTGGTGGTGGTAACAAGAGTGAAACAAAGAGAGTTGAAAGAGGGGGATGATTTTCAGACAGATGAGAAAATGAAGAGTGGGAAGACAGCAGGCAGACAGGAGGAGAAATCAAATTATTCTTTGTGCTCTACCTGCCACAGAGGCTGAAAGAGAGCATTAATCTTTTACCCCTGTCTGCAGGTGACAACAACACAGAGACGCACACATAAATGTCCCCAGACTTAACCAAACCACACTCTCTGTTTCGTTCACGTGCAGTCTCACACATGCTGCCGTTGCGCAGATAGCAGGAGTGAGGTCAGTACGACAGGAGGGGGGAGGAGGAGGGGAGGAGGAGGAGGAGGTTCCAGGCAGAGGAGATACTGGAGGTGAACAGGAAGAAAACTAGACAGGAGGAAGATGAGGAGGAGGAGGAGGCAGGTGGCTACCAGATTCTTCCACATAGAGTTAAAAACAAAATAGTCCTGTTCTTTTTCTCCACAGATAATTTGACTGACAGACTTTGGTGGACATGAAAACATTTAAACAATGTGTTTCTTTCCATTGAAAAGTCAGACAAGAAGACGATTACTCTTTGTAGAAACTCGATGATGACATGGGTGGATTTTAGGTCAGTTGTGGATGAATTTGGCATTAGTGGTGAATATATATTTAGTTCCCAACTGCATTCACTTTAAATTTACGGTTTGTATCTTAATATCCACAAAAGCTGAAACCTGTAGCATCAAGGTTTAAAGGTCCCTCTAGGTCATTCTCTCCGTGTACAATACACAGTATAGGTAGTAGAGTGATTTGGTGCAAGAAGTTAACATTGAGTAAAGTGCAATGAATGAGAAAAAACTTAAGGAAGAGCCTCCCTCATTGGAAACAGTTAATATATAAAAATAATACCTGCAACTATGAAACAGAAAGACATAAAACCTGCCACTGTTACCACATGCTTGCTCATGGTGCAAATTATTTGGTCTCTGTAAATAATAAGACACAGAAAATAAATCTACAACAATTAAAATTTTTTCTTAAAGCAAAAACATAATTCATTTCTTGAGTTTGAGCTTCTAAAATGTGAGTATACACTGATTGTCTTCATCTTCTGTGACAAAAAAAAATTAAATATCTTCAGGTTTTAGACTGTTGGTCAGATAAAACAAGTGATTTACATAACTGGAGCTCTGTGCTCTGACATTTGTTGACCAAATAGTTGGAATAATTTAACAACCAAGAAAATATAATATATCTGATATTATGTAGAGGTTTATATGTTATATTGCTGTTTCATATATGTTGTATATTTGGCACTTTTCGGTTAGTTTTATATTTTATGTTGGAATGATTTTGCATTTGATTGAAGAAGCGACTAAAATGTCATCAGAGATGACCTCCGTAGCTCACCTGGTAGAGCGCGGGCCGATGTGTCAAGACTAAAGTCATTACTGCAGCGACCCAGGTTTTGATTCTAGCGTGGGTCCTTTGCTGCACGTCATCCCCTCTCTCTTTACCCTAAATTACCTGTCCATGTCTCCAACTGTCACTATCATATAAACTATTTAATATGTCGTCAGAGACAAAGACAATAAAGCTCTCTTATATTTTGAATTTTGAGGACCGTTGACAGTTAAAAGAAAACACAGAAATTAGGATTTACAAATTCTCTGAAATCTATTGAACTGACAGAAGTCATGATGTCGTGTCAGGTGTCATCAGTTTACACACTGATCATATCAGACGTCATAAAGCAGTGAAGGCCACCCACGTCTTGTGCGAGCGCAGTCGTCTGCAGCTCTCGTCATGTCACTGGTGTGAGTTTACGTGGCCTGAACCGGGCCGTGTGCCTCTGTTTTGTCAACAGAGATTATGAAAGAGGCTGGCAGGCAGGTAGGCGGGGGAGGCGACTGTGGGGCTATTTGCATCACCCAGCCTGAGCAGAGCTCATAGTGCCAACTCTGTCATCTTCCCTCTCGCCTTTTCTCTTTCGCCCTCTCCTCCCTTTTGTCACCAAACAGCCAGCACCCTGCCCACACCGTCCTGCCATCATGGTCTTACCATCCCACCCAAAAAATAAATGATGGAAACAGAGATGCTTGTCAAGCAAACTCACAGGAAGTTTGATGGCAGCCGGTGCCACATTTCTTCCATTTCAGCCTTGGAGAAATGCTGAATGAACGTACTCAGCTGAGCGTTGTTTCACGAATTGCTTTTTGATAGATTTACAAAACTTTCTGTGTTAACCTTGGTGCTCTCGTTTACACAACAGACTGTTAGCATTTCAGTTCGACCCTGAATAAAGCGGTAACATTGACTGACTCCACTCTGGGGATGATGCTGAGACAGGAATAACCCTGCCTGTATACAGAAGAAGTACAACACAGATTAAAGATAGATCTACTTTGTTTGTTCTTGTTAATTTTCCCGTGCATTCGCCGTCTGGCCCCAGTAACTCTTTCCGACACGTTCTTGTTTGTTGCATTGTTGTTGTTTTTTCCTTTCTGCTGTGACTCACTCTGTCGTGGGAAGGCTGTCGTCTCGCCACTTTGTTTTCTGTCTGTTGAAACCTAATTTTTTCAGTAGCTGCTGTTCATCCATTTCAAATCTGCTCCCCTCCATGAGTTCAACTCACCATTGTTATTCAAGTGCTGCTCATTTTATTGCAAACATTTTTACTGTATACCCAAAAAACACACATTTCTACAATTGAACTGGGGGAAACGTATCTAAAATATACCAAGAATTGGGACCTCTGTGACTTTATATTGAGATAGACTCACAGCTGTCTGCAAAAACTTACTCTCTCCTCCCAAAAACTGAAAACCAAACCAATTCATTGTTCAAATTTAGATAGAAAACAAACATCTGATTGAAATGAAGAGTTAATGTCAAAGGTTTAATCTCCAGACTCTACAAACTTTTTAAAGTTTATTAGAAACAATAAAATCTCTTCACAAACTTCCTTTTCTTTCGCTATAATAGCAAAATTATTCCAAAAGATTGCTGAAACAAAACAGAAATCCTAGAAGCTGAAAGGTCACATGAGCCCTGTTTACACAAAACAACATACTCATGCACTCACAAGCTCCCTATTTTCAACCTTAATGAATAATATCTAGTAAAATGCTTTTCGTACAGCATATTATTTAAGGAAGGTGGAAGGAACATTTATGTAAAGGATGTCTGAAGGACAAAAAACAGGGAGATAAAGCCAGAAATGTTACGTATTCATGTTTAAAAAGGGTTTTATATATATACATTTGAGATTGAGGCAAAGATTGGGGTGATTGTGGGGCCAGCAGGAAGGTCAGGTGGTCAACAAGAAGCATCCGGATTCATCCTCTGGGAGCCGTGAAGATCTGTAGTAAATGTCATGGTCTTTTGTTGTTTGCGGCACCTCGTCAAGAACCAAAGCGTTGATTATTTTGACAGCTAATGAATTAGATGTCCTGTCCGTGGGACTGTCCTGCAGCATGTGAAATCGGACTGCATGCTCTCTAATTCACGAGGTGAAACGCTTCCTCTGGTTCTGCCGTAAAGCCATCAAGTCCACGGTTCCTGGTGAGATGTGATCCCACTGGGCTTCAGGCACCAGGGTCGCTGGCAGGCCACCGTCTTGTAGCAGACCTAAGGAGCTTAGCTTCACCCGAGGTGATTCCACGGCACTGTTGACCTGAGTGATCCTCCTTTCACACCCGTCAATTGACCCTGAAAATATGTGGGTCAACTGTCAGCGTGAGGGCGGTGCCCCCTTGAAATCGCTCAGGTCAAGATCAGGGTTGAGAACCAGGTCAAACTTAGTGGAAAAGTTCAGAGTGGCTTACCTGCACGGATGCAGTCACCTGTACTGTACACGTCAACAGAAGGACGGAAGACTCTCCGACGACGGCTCGGTCAGCTGGGACTGAAATTCTTCGTCCTGTTGTCTCTCTGGCGGAGCCACAAGCTGCTGCTGCTGCTGCTGTGCTGCTTAGGAACGATTCAGATTAACAGCTTCCCACTATTGCCTCAGGCTCTGATTAATGTCTTTGAGTCATCTTCGACTATATGATTTAGTCTGTACACTCATCCGAACATGCAGCTCATCAGAAGCAAATGCAGAAGCTGTACAGCCCGGAGAATATGTTTGTTTCTGACTAACTCTTAGCTGGTGTATTGTGACTGAAGCCTTTCCAGTTAATTTCCACACAAATTTTTCCATCTCAAATGTAAATTTGATGTAAACTTCCGCAGAAAGATGAAGATAATCAGAATGTGTTTCCATTATGTGCTGTTATAGGCTGAAGGGGGAGAAAGACAATGAAACGAGAGCTAAGAGTTTGGTATTTTAAAGGTCCGGTGGGTGAGATTTAGGAGTGTCTATTGGCAGGAATAGAAGATAACATTCGTGTTCATGTTTCCATTAATGTATAACCAGCTGAAAATAAGAATTTTAATGGTTTTGTTACCTTTTAAAATTAGCCCTTTATCTCCACAGTGAGAGCAGGTCTTCTTCCACGGAGTCCGCCATGTTGAACCACCATGTTTCTACAGTAGCCCAGAAGGGACAAACCAAACACGAAGGCTTTAGATCAGACCTTTTGGAGAAAATGTATGTGAATTTCGCAGCCAGAGTTTTTCCTACATGTTTGGAAGGAATGGTGAGGCATGGAAGAGTATTTATTTATTTGGTAGCAACTTCACTGCTAACCGCCACTAAATCCTACACACTGGACCTTTAACTAATATTATTTAAATAATTACACATGTATGTGTCGATTTCCACTCAGAAATCTTAACTGTATACTGTAACCATCTGATATAAATGGTCAATTTAATAGATATTTATATCCTCATTTATTCACTAACTTTCCACCTCATCTGGGCTTTTTTAATCTCTGGTGTATCTAATAAATTTGTCTTAATAATCCACTTCATAATGTGCTTTAACCTCGGTGCAGAGAAGCTCACACTGCCTACTTTTCCCTCTACACTCACTCTCTCACACATTTACTGCATCTCACTCTTTCTCCCTTAAATCGCCATCTTCATGCCCATCCTGCTGCCCTCCATACTGCCATCACCTTCTCCCATTTCCCTCTTTACGCATCTCATTCCCACTGCCCCCTGCTGCTGTATTGTACCCACCGCAGCCCCGCTGCCTCTCTGCCACCAGGCCCCACTGCCTGTGGCGTGTAATTGACTTTCTCCCTGCACTGGAAAAGCGGGCGGCCCGCGCCAGGCTGGAGGTGACCCATTTCCCTGGGGCATTCAGCAACCTCCTAATCAACCATTCTCTGGGGCCGCCTCATTCACTCCGCAATTAGAGCAACTCCCCCTTTGAGAACTCCATCAATAGGCTGGCAGGCAGGCGTGCGGGCTCCATTGGCGGAGGAGCAAAAGACAGAGTTTCACTCAAACACTTTGCTTTGGCTCTTCGAGTTCTGAACCCTCCAACTTAGTACCTTCCCCCTCCTCTCTCCTCTCTTTCTTTCTCTGCTTTTTTTTTTTGCCTCCTGTGCTCCTCGTCTCCCTCGTGGTAGGTTTCATCAGACGGCGGCATGCGGGGGTTTTGTCTAACGATGAGCAGGAGATGGGGATGCAGATAGACAGGCACATGGGGAGGCAGACAGGAGGATAGGCAAGAAGAGACGCAGGTAAGCAAGCAAGACAAAGGTAACGAGACAGTGAGACAGACAGACAGTCAGATGGGAGGTACTCAGGGGAGAGATTAAAAGAGAAATTTAAAAGAAACTCAAAGCGGGAGGGATTGAGCGAGAGGATCGACGAATCTTCAGAGCATCTTGTGCTTTTAGAAGAAGATTTATGAGTATTCCCCATTGTTGTCTTGCAAGGGAATACACTTGTGTTTCACCTGGTCTTGAAAACATGTATGAAAGCAGCCCCCTCATATTGATTCAGCCTCAATAAGAAGGTGTGTTCATTGCTTGTTTCAGCCCGGATATACGAGCCAAGAGCGCATGACTGAAGATCAGATCGTTCTCCAAAAAAAAAAAAAAACGCAATCAGACGTTTGTCGTGGACCACTCTGATCCCCACAAGAAGGAGCCTGAGATGATGCATGGTGATTAAATAACAGGCCGGCATCTCTCTCCCCTGCCGTTGGCCTGATTTGCTATGCAGGAGAGGCAGTGCTCTGGTCAGAGGATAACCATGTAATCAATGGAATGAAAAAGCTGCTCTGGCTGTGAAGGTTAAGAGGGGTACTGAAGGCTTTCAGCCCACTCTGTGTGCCACACATGCATTCAAAACACACACCAGACAGTCTGAATGTTACATCTCCTCCTCTAATTCCTCCTCCTCTTCTTCCCCTCTCACCTGTTCCCCTTCCCTCCTGTCTTTCTTTGACATGCCTTTATCTCTCTTTCTCTCAGCTTGCTCCCCTCCTACTGCCTCCGCCTCTTTTCGCTCTGATTCTCCCCCTCTGTATTTTTCTTCTCTGCATTTTCTCTGTATATCCCACTACATTTGTGCTCTCTCTCTCTCTGTCTCTCTCCCCTTCATTTACTTTCCTCCCTTCCTCCATCCTCTCTTCCCTCCCTCCCTCCTACCTTTCCCCAGTGTCAGCTGCTGTCACTGTGGCAAAGAAAGTGACCAATCAGAGCCCACTTCACAGCACCAGCTTCTCTCTCTCTCTCCCTCCCTTATTTCTTCGCTTCCTTCCCTCAATTCCCTTCTCTTCCTCCTCCTCTTTCTCCTCCTCCTCCTCGCTTCCTTTCGTCCCATCTGCCTCTCTTCCCCACAACCTTTATCAGCTCACTTCCTGGAGACTAAATATGATGCATTATGGGAGACAGACGGCTGTCTAACGGGGTTAGTTGTGCAGCGTGGCTTATCATCAGAGACACTGCTAATCCTGTGTGTGTGTGTGTGTGTGTGTGTGTGTGTGTGTGTGTGTGTGTGTGTGTGTGTGTGTGTGTGTGTGTGTGTGTGTGTGTGTGTGTGTGTGTGTGTACACCATATGAGCTGATGAACTCATACATGCACAAGCCCACACACACGCACAAACAAACACAACCTCACATGCTTACTCTCTTTTTCTGAGGAGGAAGATGAAGAGGAGGCGGACGAGACATGTTTATGTTCGTCACTTTCTGCCAGGAGAATATGATTTGCATGATATAAGCATATTTCGACCTGCTCTGTACTGTTTTGCACTGTATCCACTTTACAACCTTCCTTCTGTGTTGGTTATTTTTGCTGAGTTCAAAAGGACAATTCCCATGTCTTCTTCCCTTCACAATTACCTATATAATAAGAGTTAAAAGGCTAATAGGGACTATATAATCCCTTCTCTGCTCTCTATTAAAGCCATATTTACACCTGTGTCTCTGTGTGTGCTTCTTCCTCTCAGGTGCTGATATGTGTACACGATGAGCGGACTGGGGGAGAACTCCATGGAGCCTCTGAGCTCAGAAAACCGGAAACGCAAGCTCTCCACTTGCGACACGCCTGGTCTGGGGTGAGTGTGACTGATCAGCACAAGAGGAGAGAGTGAGAGGGGGGAAATGCAGGAAAGTGGGCTACTGGGTCAGTGGTTTCTCTAGCCCGAGCTATTTGGCTCCTTTTGTGTGCTGTGCTGAGTAAATGTGTGGAAAATAGAAGACTGTTTCGTCTGTAGTTTTAGTAGAAAAAAAGCTCTTTTTAGACAGAATTTCATTTAAGAAAATGCTCAGGATGGTAAAAGACATGATGGTAAATAAAATGCACAAGCCACAAATATATTTAAAGGTCCAGTGTGTAAGATTTAGGAGGAGAATATGGCATAAATGAAATACAGTATTCATATTTATACAGAGCCAAAACGTGGATAATATAGTTTAAGTTGTTTATTTGTTTAGATCACACACGTTTTCTGGATCACCTTAACTTCCGGTAATTGACACACAGGGTGTGGTTGTATGGTTGCACCTTATTTTTACTGCGGCGGAAGTTTTTAGACAAAAAAAAAAGGGTGAAACAGGCTCCTATGTTTTCTGTTGACTGTCTTGTTTCCTATCATCATGTATCATCTCATATCATATCATATCGTATCTAGTTTGTCACAGTATGCCAATTTAAGTTTGTTCTTATTCTTTCGCGGCAGTTTGAATGGATAGTGGCTGGTACAATGTATGTTATCATTATGTTTTTGTTACCTTAGAATGAGACTTTTGTATCTACAGAGAATGCAGGTCCTTCTCCACGGACTCCGCCATGTTGAACCATCATATTTCGGCAGTAGCGGACAAACTAAACACTGACCTTTCGCGCCTTTCGTGAGTTTCCCGGTTTCGTTCGTTATGTTAGCGTCTACACTGCTAGATGCTGTGAAATCCTACACACTGAACCTTTTAAGTAGACGTTCTGATCCCAGTTGGATCTTCGTCAGCTCAAAAATGTGGAATTGAAATGTAAATAATACACAGACAACATAAAGAGGCCAAAAAACTTCTTATGCTAGGTGAAAAAGAGCGTAGACATGATGTATAGTAGTAAAGAAAAGTGAGATATTTAGAGTTAGATGAGCAGATTGATGCTACTGAATCTCATAAATATGATGCTACAACCAGCGGCTGGTTAGCCTAGCTCTGTCTAAAGTTAAAAAAAAAAAAAATCAGTATTCATATTCAATGTTTTGCTTACCGCTGTCAGCAATTGACTCTAAGGTGCAGCTCTCAAAAATACAGTCAGGTCTTTCAGCTACAATAAAAATCTCTGTTGATTTTCCGACTAGAATTTCTTTGCAGGAAAACTCTTTTTGCCCAAAGTCAGTATGCTTTTTCAAATATCTACTTGTAGCGCCTCTGGATTGTTTTCAAATATATAAACACTGCTGACAATTTGAGAATAGTGGAGTAGCGTTAGGTTAGCGTTAATCTTTGCACATTGCCCTCTGCAGGTGTGAAAGGAAGCGACGGGAGCAGGAGAGCAAATACATTGAGGAGCTAGCAGAGCTGATCTCGGCCAACCTCAGCGACATCGACAGCTTCAACGTCAAACCAGACAAATGTGCCATCCTCAAAGAGACAGTACGGCAGATCCGACAGATCAAAGAGCAGGGTGAGTGGACACAGATCCTAAAGCCTACCGCTGCTGGACAGGTGCTCTGCAAGTCAGATGGACGGTTTGAGAAGTGTGTGGAGGAAACATTAGGAGAGAAGAGAGAGATGGCGAAGAGACAGCTGGGAGTTAGCAGACACACACACACACACACACATACACACACACACCTACACATGCACACGTGCCTCCTCAGAGCCCAGGTGCAAGGACGAATCAGTCATTCATCTCCCACAAATTTCACAGCCTCTACTGTTTATGTTTGGGAGGAAACACTGGCAATGCTTTGTGAACCTGTCATTTGTGTGTATGTGTGTGTGTGTTATGGGCATGCACAGCTGTGTGCTGGCCTCGCCAGAGGCTGTTTAATTGGACGTTTGCAGGTAATCACATGCCCATCCATTCTGCTGAACTGCCAAATTATTAGTTCTGTTACAGCTGCTATTGTCATAGTTCTGTTGCCATTATGCAGCGGTCATCTCTACAGCGAACAATTTAAAAAGCCGCGGGCTGAGACTCTTTGAGACGCTTTGCAGATGCACCAGCCAGTGCACATTGGACAGTGGACGTATTTTTAACTCTTGCGCTCAGAACCGTGCACGTTTTCTTGGCATTCAAGGTGAATTTCACGAGATCAGGGGGGGAAAAGCCGGAGGTTGGATTTTGGTTCTCGTGTCTCTGCTTGGCTCAGTCAGCGTCTGCCACCTCGACAGGAAGGGGAAGAGGCTACAGCTGGCCCTGACTGGCTGCTGACAGGTTGCCATAGTTACAGGAAGTGAAGACAGAAATTACACAGGCGTTTAGACTCGTATCTCGCTTTCTACCTGTTCCTCTTCTCCTCCTCTCACTTTCAGTTGCTCTTTCTGTCAGTCTTCATCTTTTTTGCTCTTTTCTCCATCAGTCATTCCTGCTCTGCATCTCACTTGGGTTTAATGTGCTCTGCTCTTGCATCTTCCTCCTCTTCTGTTTCCCTGCTTTTTTTTTTTTTGCTTTTTTTTCCCTTTTCCTTTCTCGCCCTCTCATCTGTATTGCAGCACAATGAGTTGCAGCGTCTTCAGGTTTGCTTCCCGCATCTTAAGATATTGAGTGAACTGATGGAGTGCAGCCTCTCTCTTTCTGTCTCACGCACGCACGCGTCTCGTTCGTCTTTCTCTCAGTCCTTCTCTACCAAACTTCACAGTGCCTGGCTGTAGGCAGCAATGGCATTTTTTTCCTTTGTGTGGGTATCTGTGCCCCTTGGGAGCTAATCAGATAGAATGATTCCTGTAGCCAAGCAGCCCCCGTCTCTTTCTCAGACCAAGCCCTGCATTAATACAACAACCCAAATGCCAGCTGCTTTCTGTCGTCTATGTCCACATCTCTCTGGTTCAGCTTCGGTCCTTTCCGTCTCTCTTTCTCTTTATCTGTCTGTCTTTCTTTCTCCCTCTCTCTCAGACTCAGCCCCTCCATTAATTCAGGTGCCTCAGCTCCTGCCCCTGCACCATTACAGCTTCCAGAGCCTCTCTCCCGCTCTCTCCTCTCTCTCTCTCTCTCTTTCTCTCTCTCTCTCAGCCCCAGCCTACCAGACAGTCCCTCAGAGTCTGACACTGAATATAAAGCATGAGGACGGCTGCTACCTGCTCCACATGCACCCAGCCCTCTACTCCTCCTCACGGGCTCCTCAGAGAAACCTGCCTCCGTCCGTCTCCCTCCTCACCTGTAGTTTTAAATCTCCCCAAAAAAAAAGAAAGAAAAAAAAAAAGTGAAGATTGAGAAACGCTGCCCCCTGCCGGTGCAGTTAGAGTAGTGAATGAGTGGCTGTTTCCTCCAGTTTCAGGTATCGTTGCTCTCACCTTGTGTTTCTCCTTTGCTCTTTTTTTTTGCTTTTTGGTAGGCAGCTGGGCTTGAAGTGGCTGTTTGGGATGTTTCTTTTTTTTGTGATGCATTTCATCTCTTTCTGCAGGAAAAGCTTCATCCAATGACGACGACGTCCAGAAGTCAGACGTGTCCTCGACAGGTCAAGGGGTCATTGACAAGGACCACCTGGGGCCGCTCCTGCTGCAGGTGAGTCTCAGCGCTCCACCTCTCCCCGATCAATCGGACAATATTTATCCAACCGGCCAGGTGGTGACTTCCTGTCGCTGTGCCCTCAGGCTCTAGACGGCTTCCTGTTTGTGGTGAACCGGGAGGGCAGCATCGTGTTTGTGTCGGATAACGTGACGCAGTACCTGCAGTACAAACAGGAGGAGCTCATAAACACCAGCGTGTACAATATTCTCCATGAGGACGACAGGGAGGAGTTCCACAAGAACCTGCCCAAGACCAACAGTGAGAAACACACACACACACATTTACACACGTACACACACAAGGAAGCTGCAGAAGTAAATCCTGCTTGACATCTTCCACAGGACTGTGGTATAAAACAAACTTTGAGAGGTTACAACAACTCTGCACGCACGTCAACGTAAACTCACTCAGTTATTTATTCATGCTCCTCCGTTCTTAACTTTTTTCTCTCGTTATAATGAGGAGCTCCTGGGAAGCCTGTTCATGTGCATGAGAGCTTTTCAGAAACACATACACACACACACACACCTGACAAAACATACATGTGCACAGGAGCACCCACCCACTCGGTGCTAAGCAGGCAGAGCGTAGCGCAGCTGTCAGTCACACTCAGTGGTCCAGACAGTGTAAAACAGGCCTGAGCTCTATTCAGATCCCATGGCAGCCATCTGGAAACTACTTACTGCTGAATAATGCACCTCCACACTTCCCTCCACTTAATTCAGTGTGTGTTTGCATGCGCGTGTGTATGTCTTACTGTATGTATTTACATGCATATATGTCAGTAATTTGATTGCATTTTTTTTTCAAGGTGCAGCCGATGAGTGTGTGTGTGTGCGCGTGTGTGTGTGTGTGTGTAAGCCCATGAGTATGTGCGCAGAGCACTATTTATAAAGCTGATTAATTATGGATATGTGTGCTCGACTGAACCTGCTACTCGATTAACTCCGCAGTAATGTTTCTAAGCAGCGGCGGCTCCGACATGTCATTGACACGTTCTCCCACTTATTCCTCGCTTTCCCCTGCACGCTCTTTTATTCATTCACCTCCTTTTTTTATCTTTTAAAACTCGTCTTTATCTACGTTTCCTCTGAGCGTCCCCTCGTGCCTCTCTCAACTCACTCTTCCTCAGCCTCATTCATACTTAATATGGCTGCCTACTAAGAGGAATATTGTGGTTGTCTGTTTCTCAACCTGCTCCTCGCTGCTCTCCCACCCCTCATTGTGTCTCGCTCTGCTGCTCTGCCCCTTCATTATCTTTTTTGGACCCATGAATGAAATGCGCTCTCGCTGCACATTCCTGCGGGATGACCGCTGACCACGCCAGCTACAGTTAAAACACACACGCTCGCACAGAAGCACCCAAGACACACACACACACACACGATGCCTAAAACATGAAGTGAGCTTTTGTTGTTGCCCAGTGTGTTTTTTTTTTTTGTTTTTGACCCCTCTGTCTTGCCTTGCTGTTGGCTAATTGTGTCTGAGGGGAGATGTCGGCCCCAGCGACTGTGCTGTGTTTTCTCTGTCGAGAAGAGAAACCCAAGGCCTCGTTAAATCACCTCTCACTATCAGTTAGCTCCTCCCCACCACTACCTTCCCACCACCCCAACCTCCGATATGTCTCTCTCTCTCCTGGGTCCTCTCTTGTATCCCCGCTGCACCTGCCAGATAGAAACCTCCAGCCAACTCAAGGCCCCCCGATAAGGCTTCACACAGACCTTGGAGGACAGTTGGATGTCTCTCTGAAGTTTGCCTCCCCTCTTCTCTCCCTTCCTCCCTCTCCCCTGTGAAGGTGACCCCCGTCTAAATGTGTGTGTGTGTGTGCTGTGATGAGGAGTCAGGGCCTAAATGAGGATAGATGGCTGAGTGTCCCTGGCCTCTGCCCAGACTGAGAGGGAGAGATATTGGAAATCGACACCTTGGCTACATTAATCCCATGGTCCATTTAGCCAGGGATCCGAACAGCAGGACAGGCTTCTGCTTCTCTATTTAAAATACATGTTGCAGTTTGTTTTGTTTGTTTTGTTTATTTGTCCTGGGTATGTGGATCCGCGGCAGGAAAGGGTGTGAGCTGTTGTGACGTTTGATTTACAGGAAAACCATTCATAGCTACATTTGGGTTTCAGTTCCACGAGTTACATGCTCATTCCACTTTACTCCAGAGTGTACGTTTATTTTTGTTTTGTTGATTTTGTTTCAGTAAATGGAGTGTCGTGGGGAAGCGAGGCGGCCCGACAGAAGAGTCACACCTTCACTTGCCGGATGCTGGTCAAGTTTGGCCACGCCCACGGCCCCATGGAAGAGGG
The DNA here is from genome assembly GCA_036365135.1 of Miichthys miiuy. Classification (NCBI taxonomy): domain Eukaryota; kingdom Metazoa; phylum Chordata; class Actinopteri; family Sciaenidae; genus Miichthys; species Miichthys miiuy. The sequence continues at coordinate 10,382,767 of CM071606.1, read as the reverse complement.
GCCAGGAGGGCCACGCTACGAGACCATGCAGTGTTTTGCTCTTACCCAGCCCAAGGCCATGATTGAGGAGGGGGAAGGTATGCTGGCACAGTTACACGTTAAGGGGTTATTATTTTAGGATGTTACTGCATTTAAAAAATGACATTCATCTGTGTTGACTGGCAGTATTCCCCTCCACTCAAAAATATGTTTTGTTTATTTTTATTTCAACTGGATGTTTGATCTCCACTGATGATATATGTGCACTGAGTCTGACACTAGAAGGCTGTTTTTATATTCATCTGCTGGAGGGGAGGAAGTGTTTCTGCTCACATTAAAGATCCAGTGTGTCAGATTTAGGAGGATCTATTTACAGAATATGGCAGAAATGGAATAAATTATGCATAACTATGTTTTCCTTAGTGTGTAATCACCTGAAAATAAGAACCATTGTGTTTTTGTTACCTTAGAGTGAGACTTTTATATCTTCTTTTATATCAACAGACACAGCAGTCCTCTTCCATGTTTCTACAGTAGTTCATTACAAGCAAACTAAACACAGGCACCAGATAGGCCCATTTAACATTTTTGCGCATTTCGTGGCCACTACATGGTTTCTACTTCATGTTTGGAAGGAGAGGCTGAGACAAGGTGGTTGCAATCAGCAATTACACCACTAAAATGCCACTAAATCTTACACGTTGATCCTCTTAAATCTGAGTTGAACACAAATAAGTATGAGCAGGATTTTGTGACATAACAAGTAGTTGAGAATTTAAGAACAGTAAGAATTTGTAGCGAGATAATTGAACTTTTTATGTACAAACCATATGAGACATTTAAAATTGGAAACTGTGTGAAAATCTGATTTTGAAGCATCCACTTTAAGCAGTTTCTTCTTTGTTTCTCACTTAAAAGGGACTTGGATACATAATTAGAGGCTCATTTGAATTTTCTCCCCAGAACTTTTTTTTTTTTTTTTTTTGCTACATGCATCTCAAGTGTACATTATGTTCCCTTCTGAGGCATAAAATCATAAAATTGGTTGACTGTTATAGGAAAAAATGCCCGCACACTGACAAAAATACAAAAAGAGGCTGTTAAGTTGCAAAAAGAATCGATTTATAACGTACGCAAATGTGAACATTTTGATTATATCATCTTGTTTCTTGATTTTAGGAGCTAGAAACCAAAACTAACGAGCCGTAATTATATACAATGATGATGAAACATTATTGACAGCCCTCTCCTTTCACCTGCAGACCTTCAGTCATGTATGATCTGTGTGGCCCGTCGGGTTACAGCCATGGAGAGGACGGAGAGTTTCAATACACGGCATGAGCTCTCAGGTGAGGAGCTGCATACCATAGACGCTCACTAAACAAACACAGAAGCTCAAACAGGCCATGACGTTAATTCTTTATCCATGAACAGGTTTGACTCTCTTCCTCTTGCGTCTCCTTGTTTCTTTCCCTCCGCTCTTCAGGTAAACTGATCCAGATCGACCAGAACTCTCTGCGAGCGTCGATGCGTCCAGGCTGGGAGGATTTGTTGAGGCGTTGCATTCAGATGTTCCTTCAGCACAGTGACGGGCAACCCTGGTCGCACAAACGCCACTACCATGAGGGTGGGTCACACACGAATACACAACACACTTCAAATCAACCACTCAAGTACTTCAGACTCCGTGAATTCATCTTGTTAAGTGCTTTTAAGTGCACAACAAACGAGCTGGAGGCCAAATCATCAGCAAGTCGCTGGATTTAATTAACTGTTTACTCAGTTGTGTATTTAAACGTCTCTCATATAATGCTATAGCGGTTCGTAGTAGTTATAGTAGTTATAGTGGTACAGTAGCTTGAATTTAATGAGATATACAGGTTAAAGCAACATTGTGATGAAATGACCACTGTCATAAATATGGACAGTTGTATTTGTTAAAGGATGCTGAGCCCAGTTACATCGCCCGCTTGCCCAGCTCCGGTTCTGGCATGACAGCTGCTCACTGTCAGCATTCCCTGTAAACCTCCACTTCCCAGTGGTCCAAAACGGCTGTGATACAGACACTTAACACTCCCCCGGTGCTCTGAACTCACAGTCCTGGCAGCCCGGCTAACAAGCTGAACTAACAGCAGCTATAGTTCACAGCAGTTTACATTACTGTCCATCACAGAGAGTTGACAAAGACATCAGAGGAAAAACCAGAAAGCATTTTCTCCATAAGATATGATCCAGTTTCACCAAAATCAGTGAAATAGTTGGCGGTGTGTGACTTAGTGCCGTAAAGCACTACATACTTCTCGTGGGTGATCGTACCCGGAGCACAAAGTTACATAGTGTGAGAACAGATGTACAAATGTCAGAGACACCATTCACCTGATTACAAATCAGCGTAGCATCAAAATGTTTTAAAAAGTTACAGTGTTGCTTTAAATATATAAACACACATTCACACCTCTTGCATTAGTGTATCAATATTGATCTCATGAATACAAATGTCTTGAGCGCTACGACATTGATCCTCGTTGTGATCGCAGAGCTGGTTTTCACATGAAGGCAGTGATTGATGACCCTTGTTATCTGATAAGTGTTTCAGTGTGTTAATTTCTTGTTTTATCTGTCTGCGCAGCCTTTCTGCAGGGTCACGCTGAGACACCTTTGTACCGCTTCTCCCTGTCCGATGGCACTCCAGTCACAGCCCAGACCAAGAGCAAACTCTACCGTCACCCCATGAGCAACGAGCCGCAAGGCTTCATCTCCACTCACCTACTACAGAGGTCAGGCACTAAAAGTGTACACATTATACTGTATTGACTAAAAAGCACTTGGAGCATAACTATGCGAGGCAGCCAAAGCATTCAATAGCTGAAGTAGCAGCTGAAGTAGCTTTTATACACAGACATCCTGTGAACAGTGAAATTCCACACAAGAACTGGTATTTTAGTTTCATTTATACCGAGCCTCTACAGTCTGAGTGGGCATACAACACTTTCAATGTTTTCACATTGTTTCGCCTCTCCTTCCACACAGGGAACCAAATGGTTACCGCTCAGCTCAGGGTGGGAGCATGATGCCAAACACTATGAGGCAACAGGGCATGGGGGGCCCCAACCCGAATGCCCAAATGAACATGAACACCGGTGGTGGGATGGGGATGGGAGGCATGGGCGGCATGAACAGGGGCTTCGGTATGAATGAGCAGGGCCACATGGTTCACATGGGTCCGATGGGAGGCGGCTCAATGTACGGAGGGAACGGTGGAGGAGGAGGAGGAGGAGGAGGAGGAAGTGGAGGTGGAGGCATGGGCAACCGCATGATGCAGATGAATCAGATGGGGCAGATGAATCAGGTCGGACACATGAATCAGATGAATCAGATGGGTCCCATGAATCACCCGGGTCAAGGCATGCAGCAGCACCCGCAGCAGCACCCTCAGCAGCCCCCGTTTCAGAGCAGTGGAGGATTTGGACTGAGTGGCATGAATAGCCCCTCAGGAAGCCCCAGGATGGGCGGCCCCCAGCAGGGACTGTTGATGTCACCGAGGAACCGAGGGAGCCCGAAGATGGGCGCAAACCAGTTCTCACCTGGAGGTAAGTCAGTGTCTAGTAATTTCGATTTTAAACTGATTGTTTGTTTGATTGGATTAATCTGAGTTATGTCTTCCTTTCCAGGCATACACTCTCCCATGAGTGGCATTGTCAGTGGTGGAGGAAGCGGAGGCAGCACCACCTTCTCCAGCAGCTCCCTAAATGCTCTACAAGCGATCAGTGAAGGAGTCGGGAGCTCCCTTCCCTCAACCCTAACATCCCCCTCGCCGGCCCTTAAACCAGACAGCTCCCCCAGCGTCCACTCCTCCTCCTCTTCCTCTCAGCCCAGTCAGCCGGCTAAACCGGGCCAAGATGGCTCCAAAAGCCCAGCAGGAGGCTTAGGGCCTGGGCCTACCGACCATCACCACCCCATGCACCATCACCACCATCATCAACATCCTCAGGCTGAGAGTTCTGTAGACCGACCGGACAGCCAGGCAGCTACAGCGACTAAAGAGCCTGGAGAGGGGAGCAATGAGGCGGGAGTGGCGAGCTCTGAACCCTCTCGGAGGGTGCCAGACAGTAAGGGGCATAAGAAGTTGCTGCAGTTGTTGACTTCCCCAACTGAGGAGCTGGGAATAGGTGGCAGTGGGCCAACAGGGCCCCCTGTACAACCCCCACCAACCAGTAGTAGCACTCCTGTAGGCTCAGACAGTAAGGACCCCACAGGAGGCATAACTAGCCCCTCATCTACTGGGGTGTCCTCCTCTTCTTCAGCCAATGCCAATCCAGGCCAGGTGACTGGGCCAGGGGGCGTTTCAACATCACTATCATCAGCCCACTACACAGGCTCACTGCAAGAAAAGCACAAGATCCTCCACAAGCTTCTTCAAAATGGTAACACCCCAGATGAAGTAGCTAAGATCACGGCTGAAGCTACAGGAAAGGTTTCACAGGGGGGCCAAGAGGCCGGTGAGGCTGGTACAGGAGGGTCGGGGCCGGGCTGGCCCTGGGATGATCACGGAGCCCAAGCAGGAGCAACATAGCCCCAAGAAGGAGAAGACCCATGCTCTCCTGCACTACCTCCTCAACAAGGATGATTCCAAAGAGCCAGCCGATGTCAAGCCTAAACTCGAAGAGTTAGAGGGGAAGGGAGGCCTCGGCCGCTGGCGGCCCTGCACGTGGAGGTCCTGGATCTGGGCCGGGCCCTACACCCGAACATCCTGAGAGCAAGATCAAGTCAGAGCCGCCTGATGACGTAAGACTAGACATGTTACACTGAAGATAACTGCACGTTGGTCTTTACTTGCTGTTTATTGCTGTTTGGTCTTTACTCTGATCTGGATGAGTGTGAATCTTTGTAGACATTTACATAATAACTAATTTTATCTATTTCAATGTTCAGTTGCACAATCTAGAGTCTATCCTCGGAGATTTGAGAGGCTCGAGCTCTGACTTTTACCCGGATCAGGCTGGAGGTGGAGGGGCTAATGAAACAGGAAACAAACCCCAGGGTTGCCTTGATGACAGTCTGCAGGGTGAGTGGTTCAACGACCAAAGCCTATAAGAAGTGACAGTCATGTGCAGGGTGTGACTGTGACATCAGATGTGATGATATTAATATAAAATGACATTTGGCATCATGATGTCTTTCTGAGTTTTTGTTTAAATCTATATCTTCATTTCAAAAACAAGCGTCACTATTTTATCACCCTCTCTCCCTAGCTGTAATAAATATGCATTTATATATCGTCACTCTCTGAATACTTGTTTTTAATGCATTCAATCTTATAAAATATCGATATTTTTAAAATGCCAGAGGATACTGAGATGTTATTTTTCCACACATCATCTAATTCAGGGACAAAATATTCTCCCTATTAGAGTGTAAGACAGTCAAGTATGTTTATACTTCTTCGGTACAGGGAGTCCAGGAATAGGTCCGGGGCCTCGGGGGCCCTTCCAGAGGGCCATGTCCATGGACGGGAAGCCTCCAGGTGGGCCTGGAGGAGCTGGTAGACGCCCCATGCTCATCAAACAGGAGAACATGATGGGCAGCCCAGACGGCTACCCGGGAAACATGGGTACGTTTTCACATGGCCCAACATTATTTTCAGCACATTGTCTTTCTCTCTGTCTGCCTGTCACTATTATTAGACTATGTGTTTCCAAATATAGGTCCTTGACTTTGTTTATCGTATCTTATTATCTTATAACCGTTAACTTTAAAGACACAGATGATAAATGTTGAACCAGGACTGGGACACAGTGCTCTACTTAAACACTTTTATGACACTGATATCTGGTGTTTTTGTATTACCAGGACCAATGAGTAGGGGCATGGTTCCCCAGAGGTCTCCCATGGGAGGGTCAGGGGACTGGGGCATGCCCCGCTCCAGTGCCAGCCCTGTTGGGTCAGCAGGGCACCCCTCCATGATGCGCCCCGGCATGGAGTACAACAACAGCAAGGGCATGATGTCTGGACCTATGGTCAGCCGCTCTAACAGCGTACCAGGCACCAGGTCTATGCTGCAGCAACAGCTCATGGAAATGGGTACGTGTGTCACACTGCTGCCATGGTGTTTGAAAAATGATCATCAACTCAGTTAAAGGGGGAAGAAGTGTGAAAATTATGAAAACCGTACAAACACTAACACTCCCGGCTAACAAGCTGAGCTAACAGCAGCTAACTTTACTGTCCATCAGGAAACTGTAAATCACAGAGAGTTGATGTGGAGCAGCCAGAGGACATTTTCTCCATAAAATATGATCCAGATGATGATTACTTAGTGTAAATTAATTATCTTTGTGCTTTAGGAGGCTCTGCAGACATGGGCATGGGTATGAGCCCCTTCAGCCAGCAGGGCCAGCCCAACCAGTCCCCGTCTTGGCCAGATCCTATAATGGGCATGGAGGGTAACAGGTCAGTATTAATTCCTGATTAACTGCAGTGAGCTCAGGTAGCAGTTTATGCTGAACCTCAAGGTGAGTGTCTGTCTGTGTCTGTGTGCTTTCTAGGCGCCAGTTTGGCAACACCTTAGACGATCTCCTGGTGCCTCCCACCACGAGTGAGGGTCAGAGCGATGAGCGGGCGCTTCTGGACCAGCTGGACTCTCTGCTGAACAACACAGATGGCATCGCTCTGGAGGAGATAGACCGAGCCCTGGGCATCCCAGACCTCGTCAGCCAGGTGGGTCATCAGTAAAGATATAAAGAGATGGACAGCACACTCTGTCCTCTTCTAGAGCCTCTCTAGAAGTAAAGTTAAAAGAGAAATGATCAGTCTGCATATCATGACTCATAAGTGAGCCTTGGGTTCATCTTTGCATTAGATATTTCAGTCATGACTCACCGTGTTCAGACTGTTCTTTAACTGAAGGGAGATAGATGAGCCCAAGGGGATCTGTCTGTGCTCCTTAGAAAAAGACAATTACAGAGCCAACCAATTGGAAATAAATCAATTAGATGCAGAACTTTGACAAACTTCTCTTCTTTTTGTCCTCTTGTCCTCTCTCCTCCAGACCCAGGGAGCTGAGCAGCAGATGGAGCCTTTTCCAGGGCAGGAGCCATCCATGGTGCTGGACCAGAAGCCTCACTATGGACAGGGCTATCCTGGACCCCCTGCCATGCCTATGCAGTCTGGCTATGGAGGTAACCCCATGCAGGGACAGGCCCAGCAGGGAGGGTTTGGGCCTTTGCTTTCTCAGATGGGCCAAGGTGGCAGTTTCCCCGGTATGGGTGGAATGGGCGGCATGGGACACCCACGTGCCAACATGATGAGACCCAGGATGATGACTGCCAACAAGCCAATGAGGCTCCAGCTGCAACAGAGGCTGCAGGGACAGCAGGTATGAATACAGGAAGGTCAACATTGTCTGGTGGTTTCTTACTTGGTCACTTCTTTTCTCTTCTTAGTTTCCTCCGTCAAAGCCCCATTTGGTCATTTTTACTTCTGTCATTATGTCTAGAGAGGCTGCTGAGCCCAGCAACATTGCCCGCTAGCCCAGTTTCAGTTCTGGCACGACACCGGCTCCTTTCAGCATTTCCCTGTGCCCCGGGCCTGAAAACCTCCTCTTCTTCCCTGTGGTCCAAAACACCTGTGATACAAACACTAACACTCCCCTGGTGCTCTGGGCTAGCCCGACTGACAAACTGAACTAACATTAGCTAACAGCAGCTGTAATTTGCAGCAGGTTGCTTTACTGTCCATCTTGAAATTCTGTAAATCACAGAGAGCCGAGGTGAAGCAGCTCGAGGACATCAGAGGGAAAACAGGAAACATTTTCTCCAACATCCGTGAAATAGTTGGTGGTGTGTGACTTAGTGCTGTAAAGCGTTACGTACTTCTCGTGTGTGATCGTACCCAGGCCACAAAGTTTGCCTCAAGTGATGTCTGACGCAATAACATTTTATATTATTACTGAAATGGTGCTAGTGCACTATCTGCGTTAGTGTATATGCATAATTTATGCACAAATATGACTAGGAAAGTGTGACCAGGTCAGTGTACCATTTGTTCCTCCATCTTTATGTTAAATGTGTTTTTTCCTTCCTCAGTTTATGAATCAGACGCGGCAGGGGATGGGGATGAAGATGGAGAACCCGGGAAGCAACCCTGGCATGAGGCCTGGCATGCAGCCTGGAATGGGAGGACAGGTAGATGACAAAAAGTCTTTGGTTATATCTTACAGAAGAATACTGATTTTGTAGGTTGGGACTTAATGTTACAGATTCTGTTTTAATAACATAATCAGAGTCAAGTTTGCCAAGTTTCACACATCCATACACACAAACACACACACTGTGTGATTTATCCGCCACCAGGACACACTTTATGGATGAGCTTGGGCCAAAATCCACAACTTTTAACATAAGTGCAGATGTAAGGCTGAAACCCACAAGTTTATTCATGTATTATCAATAATTATAAAAGCATTATTACTAAATAAAAAGGATCAACACAAGCCAAAGGGAAAAGTTGTTCTTATTAATGTTCTTCTAATCATCCCACAAAGTGGGAGGACTTATCAGAATGTAGTACTGAGTCTTTCTGTCGTAGTTTTCTCTTTGTAGCCAGTTTAAACCAGACAGTGATGGATGCACAGAGACTGGTTGCTATGTATAACTGGCTCAACAGATCCTGTGGCAGGTTCATCATCTGCCGGGCCTTTTTTTTTTTAGACTTAGTCTTATTTTTCAGTCGTACTTCAGATCCCAGGAGAGTATAGATCCTAGAAATCTGAAGGTTTCCATGGCAGTTCTGTTAAAAATTTAGTTTATTCTTCATTACATATTATTTTTTGGGGCATTTTCTTGTTTTGTGTTATTATATCTTTTACTCTGCAGACTCATCTTTGTATTGAATGATGTTAATGGCTGGATTTAATCTTATAGACGGGACCACGATGATGCAGTCTTGGTGTAAATATGTTGATAAAATGTATCTTAAATTTATCTTTAATCCAACTTTGAAGTGATGCTGAAGTTATTTGACTGCTGTAGTTCAGTGATATTAAAATAACCGTATAATTTATGTATAAACCTTAACACACATGCGTTTTTCATGTTACACACGGTCTATTTTATAACACATATTTTGTTAAAGCTCCAAATATGTCAACCCTCCTCTGATTTTGTTTGTTTTGTGCAGCCGGGCTTCCTCAACGCTCAGATGATGGCGCAGCGCAGCAGGGAGATGGTCACCATGCAGATGAGGAGGCAGCGCATGATGATGCTGATGCAGCAGCAACAGCAGCAGCAAGCGGCAGCGGCCGCTGCTGCAGCCGCGGGGGGATTCAGTCCGCCTCCAAACGTCACAGCTCCTGGTGGCATGGAGAACCCCATGGGAGGGCCGAACATGGGCCAGCCGGGCCCCCAGCAGTTTGGCTACGGTGGGAGTTATGGTGAGTCTACCGAGTCTACCGCCCAGCAGAATACTGCTGCTCCCTGGTGGTGAGACCATGCACTGCAGAGCTCTGGTCTCACTTTTGTCATGTACATGTACATCTCCCTTGTCTCTGTTTTGTATAGTCAGATCACATATTGTTCTTGAAGGGGTAATAACCCTGCCAGGCAGCAGGATCGTCATCTATCTTTATTTATCACTGTGTATCTGTTTCCTGGCTGAGCTGAATCCGTGATTTATCTCTGCAGGGATGGGCCAGCAGGGAGACCCCTCGTTTGGCCCATCAGGCGGCAGTCCTCCTAACGCCATGATGCCCGGTCGAATGGGACCTCAAAACCCCATGATGCAACAGCATCCACAGGGCGGTCCAATGTACCAGGGCGCAGATATGAAAGGCTGGTCGCAGGGAGGCATGGGACGCAACAGGTATGAGATCAGTGTGCTGTCAGAGGCTATCAGAGAGGAAATTTGGTTCAGTTTTTTTTTTTTCTTGAATGCCTCCAGTTGAAAACTGTCTTCCTTCCTGTCGCTCTTCTGCATCAGTTCATACCCTCAGCAGCAGTTTGGGCAGCAGGGACCACCGGGGCAGCAGCAGTTTGGGCAGCAGGGGAATCCAGGCCAGTATGGAGCAATGATGATGAACGGGGGGATGCCAGCCAGTGGAGGAGGAGGTCACATGGGCCAGATGGGAGGGCAGATGGGTATGAACCCAATGGTGATGGGACGTATGCCTATGGGGCCTGATCAGGTAGGTGCAGAGGGTAGGAGAGACTGAATGTTTAAAGGACACGTTCACTTTTTTTAAAGTTTATCTTAAAACAATACTGACATGCCCGTATGTACAGTGTTTGCTGTAGTCATTCCTCCTGTCCATTGCAGGCAAAAAAAATTCTTTTATAGCAATTTTGATGTAAGAGATGGGGACAAAAACAAATGAATCAAATCACCCAAAATTCTGTGTTTTAGCTTCACATTTCCACTTTGTGTTGTTATCCCTCTGCTGAGGCTCAACGAGGAAACACTGAGTGGGTTTGTGCATATTGATACAAACAAAATGCGACAAAGTGAAGTGGAAACATACTTAAACACGACGTACATGAAGCATGTGCCTCAAACGCCCACCGAAGGTTCTGTTCCACCATCTATTTAGATGTGTGTGCAGAGACACACAGACTGTAACCTTCCTCGAATTAAACCATGACACAAACAAAAACGCCATATTTCCGTCATGTTTTGTACAATTTTTTGCATTTTTTTAAAAGATTTGACTGGCACTCTTTTAATTGAATCATGTCATTGCGCCCTCGTCTTCTTCTGCGGTGGTTTGCAGCACCAGACTGGAGAATTAATGCCACCAGCTGTTTATCTTCATGAACCAACTACTAATATTTGCATAATGGTAGCAGATGGAAACGCGCATTAATTCACTTTTTCTGCTTAAAATTTGAGGCTACATTTGGATAGAAACCAAGCTGCGGTCTGTCAAAACACAAAGAGAGAATTTCGTACTGAAAAGTAACTTTGAAAGATACTAATTTGATTTGTCTGTTTTATATTAACTTGAACTTTAGAATTCATTTTTGCAGAACGAGAACTGAGGATTTAAGCCACATTTCTTAAACTGAAATAGATTTACTTGCATCCAGTATTATGGACAAGAGAAACAATTACAGCAACCAATAATGATTTAAATGTACACACAAAAAAATTGTGTTAATGAGTTAAAGTAAAAGATCTGAGACTTTATGCACACAAAAATGTATTTCTCTCAAAATCGTTAGTGAACCCGTCTCCTTTGCCAAGATAACCCATCAACCTAATCAGTGAGTAAAGAGCATGGCATCACAATAAAAGTCTACTCTAGCAGTCTTATCTTTTTTTTTAAAAAAAAAAAGATATTTATGGTGCACCCTTGTAAAGTGTGCGCCCCATGTACGAAGGCTCAGTCCTTACCGCAGTGACCCGGGTTCGACTTGCAGCCCTTTGCAGTTTTAGTACATCTGCTTGATACCTGGTTATTCATCAGAGCAGCTAAAAACAAATAAATTCAAAAATAAAGAAAAAGTATATAATAAAATAAAAGAGTAGAGCAAGGCATGACTGAAAAATAGAGTAGCTCTATGTGAAATAGTAATAGTTCAGTGTAAAAACAAAAGTGTAACGTTTATATATTTGTTGGGCATAAGTAAGCTGGTTTCAGACACTGGCACTGCGGTGAAGACACGGGACAGGGAGTGCAGGGAAAAACAGCAACCTGCATTGAGCTGGATTCAACTTTTGAGGAAACACAAACCCGACATCTCACTGCGGCTGCTTATCAGACAATCAGACCGGGCAAACCTCCACAGTCAGCCTGAAATGTCTCTGAAACTGAGACTATCCAGGTGCATTCATGGACTAAACTCTGATACTCTACCTGTTGTGTTCTGGCTTTGTTTATTTCATGTACTGAGCTTCTAAATCTGTGTCTGGCTTGCAATTTACGCTGCAAAATAGTGACACCACGAAGTCTATTTTGCCTTGTGCCCAATGATTTGGGAGGGAGAGAGCGAGCAAAAAAAGTTATTTTCTGATTGTTGCACAGCGTTTACATTCAGCACAAATAAACTCACCCTCCCTCACCTCCACACACTGATGCACAACCCTGCAACGTTTCGCTGCAACCCCTGACTTGGTCTGAGTGCAGCCGAAGACAGACTTGATAAATTGTGAACCTGTCCTGTCAGATTTTATTCTGAGGACTAATGAAGCTTTGGTAAACTTTTCTGTCTCACTTGTTTTTCTCTTCTCTTCTCTCAATCTAGAAATACTGCTGAGCATCGTGACAGAAGCATTTGTCTCACTGTGATCTCCATTCAGAGACAGGACACGGCTGCAGGACTGGAGTGTGTGGAGGACCAGGCGGTGTGTGTGTTTGTGTGTGTCTATGTGTGCGTCTGTGTGTAGTGCCGCACTCCCACCAGACGGGGGAGCGAACTTCCTTTGGACTCGTGGCCAATAATGTCTGGCTACCTGGAGGAAAAGATGTTGCATACATACCTGTAAACACACGGTGTTCATAAGAATCAGAAACACTGTGACACATTTACACTCACAAACACACGAAGACTCCTCGTAGACTGTAGTTTCCCTCTCTTTATGAGCGCTGTGTGTGTGTGTGTGCCTCAGTGAACACACACCACATGCTCGACCAAACAGTGAAGGTGGACCGACACTTGAGCAGATCACAGACACGGACAGTGGACGTGTTAAGACACCCTCCCCATCCTTTGTCGAATGTACCACGAAGCTGTGCTCAGATTTAAAATGTGGGATTCCTCTCTTGTTTCTGAACTTTGTGGGATTTTTATCCACCACCGCCGCCATCGCCGCCTCCTCTCTGCTGCTCCTGAAGGATCTCCGCGTACTTTAAAGATAAAAAAAAACAAACAAACAAACAAAAACGGTTCTAGATGACGAGCCATCAGATTGTGACACTCAGATGAATGTCATTAAGCAGTAGCACATTGTTTCGTCCTCCAGCGCGCACCGCTGGGCTAAAGTACGACTGAATTACTTGTTGGCTGTTTGCACTTTAAGGAAAGGCCAACATCAAAAAGGATTGTGGCAATATAGAGGCCTTTACCCAAGAATTAATGAATAGCAGCAGACATTTACTGTTTATTTTTGTGTGTATGTGTGTGTGTGTGTGCGTGTGTGTGTTCTCAAACTTTCCCTCGACGGGGGGCTTTTGATTGGAAAATGGGTAACCGTGATGATCTTTGTTCTAAAAGTGGGAACCAGTAGAAAGGCAGTAAGCACAGATTTTATCCAACTCTCGTCTACAGTGAACCGATTTATTACAACAAGAGAAATGAAACAGTTTTTAACTCATTTTAAAATCACTGTTGAGACAAACAGACTTCTATTAATGTCCAACAAACTCCACTTATATTTATACAGATTCACAAAAAAAGACGTGATCATTTTATCATTCCAGAGGTGATTTTTTGAATCCAGATATTTTTGGTTACCTCACCGATTTACAGTGTTACGTACTAGAGTGCAGAAATGAAATTTGATCATTGCCAATTATAAGATTACGTCTATATGAGCTCACACTGTTAAGAGAAATGTTAGATTTCAGTGTAGGCGTGCAGATTTCTAGCAATAATCCTTCCTCCTGGTTTTCCTCTGAGGGCAAAGCTGAAGTATCATTTACTCGAAGCGACGGCACTGCAGTATTAGACATGATGTCTTGTTTGGAGCTTTTTTTTTTTTTTTCTTTTCCTTTTGTCTGTGAATATGAATTGTAAATACGCTTCAAATGTACTATATATAAATATATATATGCTTTTGTAGGTCACATACTGTTTTTGCACAGATTGTAAGGCTTGATATTTAAAAGTGTAATTTTCTTAAACCGTCATAGGTCAGCTTTTATTTTCAATACTTTAACCATTGGTTGGAAAAGGAAGGGCCTCCTTGTTTTTTTTTTGTTTTTTTTTTGTAAGAAGCAGTATGTGTAGATTTTCTTTCATACTGCCACTTTCTTTCTCTTTATTTTCTGAGGATATAGTCTTAGCTAAAGAGGTGCTAGTGTGTAATTCTTTTTAAATAAATTATTTTTTTTTTGAAAAAAAAAAAAAAAAAAAAAAACACAAAATATGCCTATACAAAAAGAGGCCCGGATGTCTTACCAGTATGTGACGGTGGAGGGAGGGCGGGGTGGATATTTTCTGAACCTCATGCTTCCATGTGTGACTTTTAAGTTTCACTCCTGAGATTTTGTCTGTGCTTTTGAATTTAGCAGATTTGATCGTTCAGCCTCAGATACGAGACTTTGGAAATCACCCAGTGTATAACTGTCCATAAGTTGTTTTTTTGTCTGTTTGGTTTGTACGCAGATGTTTAATCCTCATGGAAGCAACACAAGACGTCATTTGAATCCCTAATTACCTGTTAATCTCCTGACAGGTTGTTTTTTTTTCTTTACATTTAACTTTGCCTTTGTATTTCCTGTGAAGCTTTTTGTTGAGAAATCTACCTTTTTGAACACACGCTCAATCCAAAGATTTTTGTTTGTCATTCTGCAGTGCGTAGAAACAGTTCCTGACGTAGATCGTGCACGTACTCATGTGTGCTTTTACTGTTGCACATAACCTATAATATACATTGAACTTAAATATGTTTAATTGCATATATTATATCCCCCATCCGTATGACATAGAGTAGACATGAGTCTGGTTCTGCTGAGGTGGTTTGAGTTTTTTTTGTGTTTTTGTTTGTGATTGTTTCTTCCTTTCTGTAGAGCTCATGGCCAGTTGAATTGTGGTGCTGCAAACGGTTATTTCACAAGAGATTGTTGAGATTTTCTAAAATGGAAAAGGAGGTTTCATGATTGATGTCATTATGTCTCAGAATAATAGCTTGGAGTTGTTTCTTTTTTTTTTTCTAACCCCGGTCTCAATGAAGAAAGTTTAATCCTACAAATATAAAAAAAAAAATAAATAAAAAAAAAAAATCTGTTTTGCTTTAAAGGAATGAAACTCCTCTCGGTGCGTCGTCTGCGCTTAAAGAAAAGAGGAAACACATCTGGGAAACATACAGTCATTATTACAGGATGTAAAATACTATTGCAATTTTTTTTCTTACCTTGTTTCTTGATGTTAATATCGATGTAAATACAAATTTATATTTAAACATTACAACGTCTCTGTTGTCTTTTTTTTGTACGTTTGGGGCTTTAGTCACCCAGTCCAGAGGGAACAAAGGGAACAAAGGGCTTGGGAACCAGAGGGTGGCCGTTTCAAGTCCAGCACAGACCACAGAGAGATACCTGTTTCACCTATTGGGCACTGCTGAGGTGCCCTCGAGCAAGGCACCGAACACCTAACTGCTCTGTCTTCTTCCCACAGTTCAAATACATGCAGGTGAACCGGTGACTGTAGGGGTGAATGTGAGTGTGAATGGTTGTTTGTCTCTGTGTCTTGTGATGAAATGGTGACTTTTCCAGGGTGTACCCCGCCTCACTTGCTCAAAGTCAGCTGGGATTGACTCAAGCCACCAGCGACCCTGATGAGGATAAGCGGTTACAGAAAATGGATGGCTGGATGGACTTAACAATCCTGAAGCCACAGTAACAAAAGCCACAAGTGATGTCTGGAAGTGAGAGTGTGTTGATGGGAGGCATAGACGTGCGTGAAAGACATCTGTGTGGAAAATCCATAGAAATGAACTCAAAAGAGCTTCTTCCTCTCAGACTGGCTGCTGTCAGTGACATTGAGTTGCATGCTGCGTCCGTAGCCTCATATTTTTTTTTATCTGCTGTTAGTTTTGCTCCTGAGAGAGCTTTTGTCATTAATCATCCCACTTTCTTCTCTTCTTTTAATGATTTTGCACCCTGTGGAAAAGATTTCACACCTCGAGGCTGTTTCAGCTCGGCTGCTGTTAGCTTTAAAAGACTTCTCCTAAAATTGTCTGTCAGTTCAAGATCGGCTGCCAGGTTACTGTTGGCTCACACACTCATACCTTTTAAAATGCAGTTTTGTAGGTGGACAAATGGTCCAAAAGAGAAAAGAACATTTTCTATTTCACTTTTTAGCCGCAACTGCTGGATGCATTGTTTTGAGTAAACTACCAGATGCATTGTGATGAAAGTTGGTCCACACAGCATATCCTCTTTAGGGTGAATTCTAACATGGGGAACATCACACCTGCTAAACATCAGCAGACCAACATTTAGCTCAAAGTGCTGCTGTGTCGATCAGAGATGACCGTTAAAAGTAGTGACTGCAGTGACACCAAAGTTGCTAAATACTGTGGAAAGGTTACAGACTGAACAAAAATGAAAACAAAACATGTATTTTATAAATAGATAACCTCAAAAATAGTTTTAGTTTTTAGTTTTAGTTTTTATAACACAAAGAGCGCCCTGCCAGCCCCAGGATCAGCCCTTTAATCTGCGGAAACCCCTCTGATGGAGGATTTACTGTTCCACAAACAGCAGCTGTGGCAGATGAAATACAAAAACATCAAATACTCAGAAATTTAACCAGCACAAATCATGCCCAAATTAACTCCAAAGGTCAGTTTGTCCTGTGATTTTATTGACTTTCTATTGACTGGTTTCACTCTTTGGTTTCACCAAAACTGCAACATGCAAGCTGCAACTCCTGATTCAGAAACCTTTGCCAAAAACGACAGTGCCCGGCTCTTTAGAGATCAAACTTTATATTCATGACCTGTTATTAAAGATTTCACTTTCATTTTTAAAGATCTTCAACAGAAACCACCAACTGTCGCAACAAAAAACGTGTCAAATAAGTATTTAAATAATCTTTATGTTTTGGGTGTGTTCACCTGCTCCTCTCTGCTGTAGATTTTTCTAAAGTACTTAGCTGTTTCTCCTTTTTTGGCAGAAATATTTAAGCTAATATGATAAGGGGGTTTCCTGTCTGTCTGTCTCTGTGTGTGAGCACACACAGCAGGAGCTGGGTGGAGCAGGAGGCGGGATGCGCTGATGGAAAAGACGCACCGCTCGTCTATTGGAGCAGACGCGCAGTGGGCGCATGTAAGACGCGCCTACCGAGGCTTAAAGACTTTTTTTTTCTGGGACAGGAGACATGAGGTTTGCAGACACCTGTCAGGAGGACTACACATCTAACAAAAGCTGAATGTGAGGCAACAGGATGCTGACCATGGGCGCGCTGATGTCGTTATTATAGTCGCTGGGTGAAGTTATTCTCCTCCTTCTTGTTTTTCTTCCTGTTTTTTGAGGGTTTTTTTGTTTTTTTTGGAGACGCATGAGTTCACCGCTGTTTTTAGGTCAGCTGGTCGGGGTTCCGTTAGAAATAATGCACCCCACCATGGAGAAAGACACGACTTACACCAAGATCTTTGTCGGAGGTTTGCCGTATCACACCAACGACGCTTCACTTCGGAAATATTTCGAGACTTTCGGGGACATCGACGAGGCGGTGGTGATCACGGACAAACAGACGGGCAAGTCCAGAGGATACGGCTTTGTGAGTTAATTTTAAGTTTTCTGCTTAGAATAAATGAGGACACATGTTGAGGGTTTAATTACGCTCTTATCAGCTAAAACGCATAAGTGTGTTGCAGGCAATAATGAGTTTAAAGCCACTTTATCTTCATGGTTAATTGTGTTTTATTTTATTATTATTATTATTATCTCCTGGTTATCACAGCCTCCTGCAGGGTCTTCTTCTTCTGGGCCCTGGAGGTTGCACACACTGCCACTTTGTTCCAGCAGCAGCCATGCTCAGTGTGTCGGGTGGTGGCAGTCACATGCTTGAAGCATGAGTAGCAGATTATTTCTCCTGAGTGTGTCATCAATTATCTCTGCAGCCCCAAAGTACAAATGAGCTGCTCTGCAGACTGGCACACAGTTAGAGCAGGGCTTGAGTAGAAGTGTGCGCAGAAACAAGAGGGATACACATGAGTTGATAATAAGCTTCCGCATCTGTACACAGATGTCTTTCTGTGTGTGAGACAGAGAGAGGAAAAAAGGGGGGGGGGAGTTCTTGGTCACAGAGGTGTGACATGTCAGTTGGCTCTGCAAGATAAGGCTGCAGTAGTTTCATTTTGACTTCCTCCCCCACTCTCTTGCCAGGATTGTTGTTGTTTGTCTGAGTGACTGTGAGTTTAAAAGAGAAAGAGACATGAAGCAGTTCAAATCATCTCCAGTGAGTCAGTCTAGCTGATGTGACCAGTGTGCGTTGAGTTGTTTTCTCTTGCTTTGGAGGGGGGGCAGCCCTGACTTCCCATCAGCCCTCGTAATTACCTGCAGCAGCTTCTTGCTTCTACCTTTGCAGATCTCAAACCGTCCGCTGTCTCTGTTTGCACGAGTCTGATGCTGCAAAACGAAAGCAAGCGTGGCAGTTTTACTTTCATTGTTACAGTTATTGGTGATGGGGTTGTAGTTTAGCTTATATATTAAGTGTAGCTGCTCTCTCTCTCTCTCTCTCTCTCTCTCTGTATGTGTGTGTCTTAACCTTCATCACTCCTTCCCATTGCTATCTGCCCACTCCTCATCTCAGCCCCTCAAGGTAGATTCCAGCATCTCATCCTTGGCAGCTCGCTGTGAAAAAACAAAGATCTGCCTCCTACATAAGCTCCACTGGAGGCCTTAAAAAACACACTGATTGCTTCATAAAGTAGAGTCAGCGTCTCTTCACACGTTAAAAAAAAAAAAAAATGAATCATTCAAGGACAGACAAGGACAGCAGCTACCTCAGGGCCACACAGCTCTTCATGTTGGAATCACTCCATCCACACTGAATAGAGAAGCTTTCACATGCAGCTTAAAGAGTTTAAATTAGCGATACTAATAAGTGTTGTGGTGCTGTGACCCTGTCAACAGGTGACCATGGTGGAGAGGGGGGCAGCAGAGCGAGCGTGCAAGGACGCAAACCCCATCATTGACGGCAGGAAGGCCAACGTGAACCTGGCGTACCTGGGAGCAAAGCCTCGCAGCTCAAGCAACACAAGTAAGTGTGTTATATAACTGCTTAACACACACACACACACACACACACACACACACACACACACACACACACACACACACACACACACACACAGGATCTACAGGGTAAAGCTGGTGATGTTGTGATTACCTTCTCTGTCCCAAGGTCATTGGTTCCTACTGAAATTGCTAGAAATCAGTATTTTTGTGATTTAGCTCTCCCATTTAAATTTGGATGATTGTACTTGGTGTATTCGTTATGATTATACTATTTATGATCAAAAACTAGCGAGCCGACAACTTTGCTAACAGCCAAATATCAAGAAGGTGCAACGGCACAAGACATAGCGCTAGATAATATTACTTACCAGTCCAACAGCAAGAAGTCCAGCTTGGTGTCTGTCTTTCAGCCTTTTATTTCACGTAGTTCTCACCAACGACTAAAAGTCAGTCCCAGATTTACTCTTGTCCGGCAGCTTCTTGCTTAGTCACTCTCTTCTTAGCTTCCTCCGTCAACGTCCCTCCTGGTCTTTTCTCCTCTGACATTATGTCCATAGAGGCTGCTGAGCCCGGTTACATTGCCCAGCTCCAGTTCTGGCACAACACTGGCTCCGCTCCCCATCAGCATTCCCCCGTGCCCCGGACCTGAAACCTTCCTCTTCCTGCCTAACAAACTGAGCTAACATTAGCTAACAGCAGCTATAGTTAGGAGCAGTTCACTCTCTCTGTCACAGAGAGTTGATGCGGAGCAGTCAGAGGACATCAGAAGAAAAACCAGAACATATTTTCTCCATAAAATATAATCCAGTTTCACCAAAATCAGTAAAAGAGATGGTGGTGTGCAACTTAGTGCTATAAAGCATTACGTAATTGTTGTGGGTAACTGTTCATCATTTCAACAATTTCACGTTTTTGAAAGAAATAGTTTCATAAATCGATGTCATAACTTCCAGATAGCCAATGGTTTGCAGAGACTTGAAACTTACCCAAAACTTTACTTCACCACAGTAAACATGACATTTTCTGTATTTTCTGGTCAAACATCAAATGGCACAAACTACTGTAAGTTCTGGGGGAGATAAACCTGCAAGACAAAAATCTTGGATGTGTTGAAGAGGATAGTGTGAATGTAACCAAATGATGACTTTTTTGACAACATAAAGGAAGCTAAATGGTCACTGTTGAAGCAAGTTTCAAGTCTCTGCATGTTGATTTGCATGTTGTACTGACATGAATGGAAACCCACAGCTGCTTGGAAGATAGGAAATAAATCTAAAAGCCAGTAAATATATGTACAAATTTAAAGTTAGTGGGATAAAACATGCAAAAGCACTGGTATGATCCTTTCAGCCAGCTGCTCTCTGCTCATTCCCACCATACATTCACTCTTTGTATGCTTGATTTAATGCACAGCTTTCATGCCGCTGGGCTTTTTTCAGCGTTAACCACCAACACACATGCGCTGCGCCTCCCCTCCGACATCTCGTTGCACACCAGCCAGACTTTTACAGCAGCTCTCGCTGGCTGCTTCATTTAAAGTTCGCTGGCTGAAATACCGTCGAGTGTAGGTGTGATTGACAAACAGCAGCGCCAACAACAACTGACTCTGTGTCCTTATTCCAGGGCCAGCGCTGCGACGCAACTCCCCAAGCACGCAGCTGATGGGAGATGGCAGCGCTTGGTATTTTGTTATTGTGTGTGAGAATACAGAGAGAATAGAAGAGGGAGAGAGTAAGAAGGGATGGGACTGTTAAGAGCAAGAAATAACAGCGTGCCTGTCTCCTCTTTGTCCTGGTTGAAGAAAGAAAATGTGCATTTAGATATATGTTATGAACAAAAAGAGGAGCACTGATGAAGTCATGGCCGTGCAGTAAAAGGAGAAATAAAAGAGGAATGAATAGCTGGACGAGCAAATGAAGTCAGAGAGGGGTAGATAGGAGGAAAAGGAGGAGGAGGAGGAGAAGTTTCTCCTTTCTTACTCAGCCTCAGCTGATTCCTGGTGAACTCTGAAGGCAGCAAGGTCACAGATGTTTGTGCGCAATAGAGTGAATCTTTATTCGCGTGTCGAGCATGTGTGCGCACTGAGGGAATAACAGTCAGTCTCTGATACTACCGTATACATGCTAACATCTGAGATAAACGAGCAGAGACAGACGGAGGGAGAGAATCAGCTCTGTCCTTGTCTGCCCGTTTCTCTCTCTCTCTCTTTCATCGTCGTCTGTGCTGCCGGTAGCTAAAATATCTCCTCCTCACTCGCTGCCTCTCTTTCTCTTTGACTGCAGGTCTCTCTGTTGGAGTTCAGCAAGTCCATCCTACGTGGGCTCAGAGGCAGTATGGGTAAGACAGAGAAGAATCAATACCTCTATTTCCACCTCTGTCTCTCTCTCTCTTTTCTCTCTCTCACCTGCTGCCTCCTCCTCCTCCTCAGCACAATACATTTCACTCCTCCGCCCTTGACTTTTGGATCCTGTTCTCCACCTGGGTTGTGGTAGTTAGTGCCACACTGCGACGTGAAAAGAAAAATCACAGTACAAATTACGCTTCATATCTGTGCATTGTATTTCTCTCTTTCTGGTCCATTTAATACGCGAGAAGCTCAATTCTGAATTTCACTCACGCATGACTTCACTGAGGCAACGAGCCATTTAGTCAAATTTCGCTGCTTCTTTCCTCTGTGCACGCACAAAAACACTTTTTTTTTCATGGATTCATTCATCTGTTTTTTTCCAGAGACATTTATGTCTATTAAATATCTCCTGGGGTTCAGCAGCCCCACAACGAGTCACAAACTGAATTCATAATTATGTGTTAAGGGGTTAGAGATATAGGCTGGTACACATCAGGGCACAGCGGATACTGAGATACAGTATGGAGACCATAAGAGCTGTGATTGGTCTGGTTTCTCCCAATGCCCATCTTCAATACATCCTTGACACTTTAGGGCATTGATTAATCAGTCAATCAATTTATCGTTTTAAATCATGTTTCAGGGAAGAGTACCAAACATTTGCTGGTTACGCCTTCTCAAATGTGAGGATTTGATGCTTCATATGGTCATAGTAGTGCAGTGGTTGGCACTGTCGCCTCACAGAAGGTTCCTGGTTTAAATCCCCCTGTCAGCAAGGTCTTTCTGTGTGGAGTTTGCATGCTCTCTCCAAGTACTCAAGCTTCCTCCGACTGTCTAAAAATATGCAGGTTGGTGACTCTAAATTGCTCATAGGAGTGAGCGTGAATGGTAGTTTGTCTCTATGTGTCAGCCCTGTGATGAACTGGTGACTCATCCAGGGTGTACCCCGCCTATCACGCAGTGTCAGCTGGGACCGGCTCCAGCAAACCTGATAAGGATAAGCAGTTGTGGAAAAT
Source organism: Miichthys miiuy (assembly GCA_036365135.1). NCBI lineage: Eukaryota > Metazoa > Chordata > Actinopteri > Sciaenidae > Miichthys > Miichthys miiuy. Next base: position 10,360,524 of record CM071606.1, on the reverse strand, counting down.
GAATGGATGACAGTAAACTGAGTTTTATAGACAAAATGATGAATCGAGAAAATAATCAGCAGATTAATCGATGATAAAAATACAGGTCATCTTTCTTTGAGTAGAGGAACCTAGAAACCTGGGGAAACTGGACTTGATTGGAGATCTGAGTATTTAGCTTAGGCAGTACCGTAGACCAGTCCATTGTTTCCACTTGGTTCATTTGTGCTCCTTGTTGTGATGACTGCAGACAATGACCTGGTTAACAATCCCACCAAGGCTAAATACCTGGGTCTCCCCACCAGTTAGTCAGAACTGAAGAAGCCAGTGAGAGGTGAAACATCTTCAAAGATCTAAAACCAAGTTCAGTTGCCCCAGATTTAACTCTCTTCAAAGACTAAATGTGACAAGGTGTCCCGATAAGTCAAAAAACAGGCATTCATGTCTGGTTATTTAATTAAAAAACAGCCTCCTAACTGATTTTTCAGGAAATTGACTGTATCAACACATTGCCCCATAAGTCCTTGAAGCTGCTGAACGTCAGCAGTGGCTACATGACACATGCTGGTGCTTTCTCAGGAACTTGATCTGCTCTCTCTAAACTGTCTGTAATCCACATGTGACATTCAGGGTGAAACATTGAGGATGATTCATTGCCAGGGCCGTTGCAGACAGTAGCGCAAACCTTCTCTCTCTATATATATTGTGTAAGTCCAACACTTACTTAGGCTTGACACACATATTCGACAGTTGTTTTAGGGAATCCTGGAGACAATGTTTCAACTAACAGCCGTCTGTTCTATATGTGTGGGCGAGCTGTCGCATCTTCATTTGAAATATCTGCTTTTTGGGGAAAAGATAAAAACTTCTTCTTCTATATTTTAGCAGTATTTAAGAGGAATATGCATGATGTTGTGTTTGGATAAGAGCTCTTCGCTCTTGACTTTCTGCAGGCTGACAAGTTCTGATCCTGCGGCTACAGAAAAGTCCATTAAAAACCTCAACTGTTCTGAGTGCTATTAATATTGCAGTCCTCAATTTCTGAATGAGTGATGAGGGAATTGAGGCTGACCCAGATGAGTCTATGAATGAGTGATGATGGGTTTGATTGAAAGTCTCCCACAGTGAAGGCAGACATTCGCAGCAGAGGGAGTTGGTCTTTTAAATCTCTGCTTCCAGGAAGAGTCGCAGCTTTGACACCTCGCAAACTGTAACAGAGGATTAAAAAACTAACACACCCAGAAGGCAAACACACGCACGAGGTGTTTGTTAGCGTATAAACACCTGAAAATACAAGATGTTTGTGACAGATGTGTTTAAGGTGTGTCTCTGTGAAGGATTTGCTCCTTTTTTTCTGTTCTGGGTCCTTTATTAACTATATAAAAGCAAGACTTTTTAAGAAGTAATGAACATTTTCTTACATTTTAACAATAAATCAATTAGTTGTGAAAGTGATCAGCAGCTTGATCAATACAGAAAATAATCAGTTGTTTTCTAAAAGAAGAGGAAGAACATTAACAACTTTATTAATCCCTCTATAGGGAAACTCTTTTTCATTGAATTTTTAAACACATCGGCCCGAAATACAACCCCCCACACACTAAGGGCCTGTAACAATGTAGCGGCACCTTGGGAGCAGCTAGGGGTTCAGTTACCAATCCATGCTTCATACTGTGGTCCGTGCTTAACTAAAACTGGCCACCACTGAGCACAGTAACATGTTTAATTCTGTTGACTGTTGGGATGAGATCAAGCAGCAACCTCCTCGTCTATGAAGTGAAGCCAGTGTGGAAGTACCAAATACTGCACTTTCTCAAATGTCCACTTGAGGCTGGCTACAAAACAAGTCAATCTCCATAAGACCCTATGTTAAAATGTCCAACTTCTCCAACATGTTTACAGCCTGATACAAAAAAAAGGTTTTGGTCTCTATAGCTAATTTCCTTATTCATGACAACTGTACTGCAGGTGCATTTTTATATAACTCACCTGTTGAAATTATATTAAGGCTTAAAGTTATGCATAATTAACAGCGTGGCCGCTTTCATTGACAGGTAGGTTCCATTACAGATGGCTCGTTTAAGCACCCAGGTGACATTCAGCCCGCATCAGGTCCATCAATTCCCCACGTGTTTGCCCATTTTTAGATTAGCCGAGAAGCCGGCAGAAGAGGCAGGACAGCCAACATTGCCGTGACCAGAGCCACCACACTCTGAGTTTCAAAACGGCTCTTTAGAAACCTCCGTCTTCAACTGTCCTATCAAATACAGGCAAGAAGATGCACATCATAAGTCTGAGATGACGTCTTCAGATTGTTTTGTCCGAGCAACACAAAGATTTCCAATTTAAGATGTTAGAATATAAAATAAAGAAAATAAGAATGGAGTCCTTGTTGTTGGATCCAGTTGTTGTTTTTTGGATTTTGAGCGATACTATGGAACTAAAAGTCAGACTCTTTTTTTTCTTTTTGTGATCTCTCACAAGTCCAACAATTTGTAGAAGTGAAATTATAAACAGCTGCAGTACCGCTTTAATAAACAAATTGTTTCATCTGGTATCTTTTTCCAAGCCACATAGTGTGAAGAACACACCAAACAACATGTTTACGATGAATCTTGTGACCCTGTGTCAGTTTCACTGTTTAACGGTGTACTTAAGGAAAAACCTGTTGTAAAGAAGAAGAAGAAGAAGCGATACCGATTTTTGCAGCAAGTCTAACCTCAGGAGATCTCAGAACTGCACAGCTGCAAGACGTGTTGTGCTTTGAGCGAGTGGCAGATTGACTTCTTCTCGACAGGAAACGCTCTCTCTGTTAAATCACCGTTGTTATATGTCTCTCCACCTACATGTAAATTGAACAGCTCGCTAATCAAGATCTCTTCTTTATCTAAAGGAGACCTTTAATTCCTGTTGATTAGACAAAATACATGTTAAAATAAAGGATAAATAAACCAAACATGAAGTCAAATCTCAGTTTTAGTACATGCAAAGGGAACTTCTGTCCAGCTCAGATATCTTTGCTCCAAGGCTAGACATGTCTTTGACATGATCAGTATGACTGCAGTCAGTTTCAAACATTTCTTAGATTTTATATTTTAGGAATGACTTCAAGATATAGCTTAGATTATTAAAGGCCTGTGCAGCTGATAAAGAGCAGGAGCCTTTTTAGTCAATCTGAAGATGATACAATTTACGATACTGATCTGATACCAGTGCTCTCTCTCTCTATAACATAGGTTCTTCATTTTGATTGTGCTCCAAACTGATATTAAAGATGAAGACAACAAAAATATACAAAACACAGGCAGGAAACAAAAAGGCAAATAAATAAGAAACTGACAAAGAAACCCCGATATTGATCCAGCAGACTGGATTTTCGAGAACCATCAAATTTTTTGTCATTTTTGCTTGAAAAGTGACTCAAACATGTTAAATTGTTAACTTTTAGAGAAGCTGTTAGGTGGATTTTGTTCCCTTTGGACAGAGCCAGACTCCCTTTGTCCCCTTGTTTCTAGTTGTTTTGCTAAGCTAACTAGCTGTATATTCTGTTCATATTAACCTGACACATAAGAGAGTGGTATCGATCGATTACTAAAATGTGAAACTGTTCCTTTAAACGTAAAATGGAAATATGTCTGCAGGTCTTCTGTGTCTCCTCTGTCCTCTCCGCCGTGGGGCTCTCTGCGGGGGCTTCAGGGTCTGACACTCACAACAAAGATAAACTCAAACAAAGCACACCTCTGTCTGTCTACTGCTTCAGTGTATTTGCTTTAAGTTTTAAGAGGACAGAGGACGGGCTGATGCCAAATGTGGCTTTGAGGTACAGCTGAGTTGTGGGGGAGGAGGTGGAAGAGGAGGGAAGGGATGTTCTCATCCAAAGGCGGGGAGACGAAAAGGGGGGAGACATCTGTCGCCCATGGCTGCCTGCTGTCTGCCTTTAGCGCCCAACGTCGTTGCTTGGCAGAAGTGAAATTGTGGTGTTTATTTTTTGAGAGAAAAAGAAAGGAAAGGAGATGGCTGTGTGGTGAGGCTGTTAAAGGTGGAGGGGCGGTGGCGGTGGTTGGAGGGGGGGGGGCACTTCCTGTTGAAGCAGTGGTACAGAGAAGAGGAGGAAGGGAGGGACAAGGAGGAGGTTGGTTGACACAGATTAACAGCACACCTGTGGCTGGGTGTAGTTGTGGCTGGGTTCAGTGAAGCTTTAGGGTGGTGTGACGCTGGAGCTCGTTTATGTGTGTGAAACACATTTATAGTAACAGTAAAACATCAGTGAATCATAAAACTGCAACATTTTGCAACCTTTAATACGTGTTTATCTCCACATATCTGATTTTTTTGTTACCTCTTCCTCCCTCTTTTGTTACCTCTTCCTCTCTCTTTCACTCTCAGCCTGTAGTTATCACTCTCTCGTCTGTTGAGGGGTTTAGGTAGACAGCGAAACCTCAGGTGTATTTTTCTCTTACCCAGGGACCCAATTAGGAGAGGCACTTCTGTCGGAAGAAAAATCTAATTTGAAAAACAGAAAAAAAAAAGGTCATGTTGGACGCTTTTCATAGCACAGAAAGCTCCCGTTTGGTTCAGCTGTCTGTTAAAAGATGACACACATTTTTGATCTTTTGCATCTTTTCACTTCTTCAGTTCCTGTTGCCCCGATTTTACTGCTTCTTTGAAGTTTTTATGAGTGTATTTGTCAACAGCTATAACATTTATATAAACGTTTAATTAATGATTGAAAACACAGTATAATATTGCTGCAGTCATATCTAATAATTTATGATTTAAAAGGTTGAAAACTGAAAATAACCCAAGGTGCACTTACTAGATTTGTTCCAGAGTTTTCAGTCGAAGTTGGTGGCCTTCGCTAATTAAGCGTCCACCAGTGAAGGACACCGGATTGTTTGCTCAGTTGTCATGAAGAAGTTATTTATAAGTAAATAAATACTAATTTTATCTATTCATCATATTTATAAACAAATGGATTTCATACATATTATCTAATGATCACTAACAGAGGGAGCGATGTTGTACTGAATGTCAGCATGGTTGTAATGCTGTCGGAGACATGAGGCTGCAGGCGTGCTGATATTCAGTATAACAGCACGACCTGAAGTGTGATATCGCTTTTATACAACATGAGGTAACCGGGCTTCTTTCTCTCCCTTTGTCCTCTTCTGATGACCAGTTATAAGTCGAATGTTATTTATGCAAAGTTTGTTACAATTTAATATAGATAACCGTTAATGAAACTAATTTAAAACATCTGTGAAGCGGAGTGATACATGAGTTGTGCTCTGTATCAGCACATCAAGTTACTTGGTCAGAACTAACCGTTGTAAATATGGGAGTTATAATTGCTGACATTAAAATGTCCTTCTAACTGATTAAAGTGCATTTCTGTGTTAGTTTCTTGTTGATGGATCGAGTCAAATTATTTAGATTATGTTCCTTTATTTGTTGGATTGTTTGTACAATCTGAGACATGCTGTCATGATGACATTCAGTTGGCTAAACATGTTGCTTAATTCACATTTTCTCCACATCACGCAGCCCTGTTTGTTGTAATATATTAATTTAAATGTCTCTCTTGCTCGCTGACATTAGAGCTGAGTGTCCAGTGCTGATGTTGGCCTTTCTATCTCTCACCCTCCCTCAAGCCATGTGTGTGTGTGTTTATCGAGAGAGGACGGAGGGTCGTGTGTGTGTGTGTGTGTTTGTCTCTTTGACTGACTCACCCTCCTCACATCCCTGATCTGAACTATTAAAAGCGTGGCTGTCCTAAGGCATGAGGGATATGATGGCTGATCCTTCACCTCTCAGCATCTCTCCCTTCTCCTCTACCCTCCCGCTCATATCCTCGACCCTCAAAAAGAAAAAATACTAATGCTTTCTTTTTATCGAGTATCTCTTTTAACTCGCTGCCTGATGATTTTTGAGGAAGGGCAATGAGGGGGAGTGCAGAGGAAGCTGGCTGTGAGGGAGTAAACCCAGAGAGGGGAGTCTGCGTCTGTTATTCTGCTCTCATGGGTCTGTTAGTGAGTGTACACCCATGCAGCTGTGCCAATTATCCCTGATATGTCTGAACCCCCCACTCACCACACACACACACACGTTTACATCAGATCCTCTTGTAAGCTGCTTTACTGACAACATATTTTCTTGCACGTTTTCTGCATGTGAGATTTGTAATTTATGTTTGCGTGCATGTCCGTCTACACCCCGTGTGTGTGTGTGTGTGTCCTACATATATTTATATAAATGTGTGTTTGACAGCCAGTGATGGTGCCAAGCACTGGAAGGAGAGAGGTGAGGAGCAGTTCCCCTCTCGTATGATGCCGCTGTCACATTGGATCAGTCAGTCCGGTGCATAGGCAGGCAGGCAGGCAGGCAGCGGCACACAGCCGTGGGAATGACACTGCACTTCTGCTCAGGGAGAGACTGGCGGAGCGTGAGTGGGGAGAGATGGGATACAGAGGGGTCAGGGTGATATTAGCTTCAGCTGTGCTTTGACTTTATGTGTCATTAGTCTGAAGGTTTTGTCGTGGTGTTGTCATCATGCTGCTTTCTTGGCCAGATAAAGGTTCTGAAAACCTATTTTCTCCGTCATGTTCTTACTCGTGCTTCTTACATGAACACGCAATTTTCTGATCAAAAGTCAAAACTGTTCACACAAGAGATTTCTGAGTGTCTGTTTTTGTCCTTGTTGTTAGTTTAACGTGGGATGGTGGTGTCAACATATTTACATATTTCCGTGCACCATCACATTTTTGTGATGACAGTTGTGGCGTTACAGATGGCTTGTTTGAGCACCTAGACATCATATTTTTAGATTAACTGAGAGGATGAAGAGGCAGGCCACAGATTTTGAGCTTTAAAACAGCTCCCCATGGGTGACGTCACGTATTCACTGTCCATTGTTTATATTGGTATAAAGCCTGCAAGAAAGACTGTAGACAGTATCCAGGGCTGAAAGAAAGTACTTTCTCTCTGCATGTTTTTATGGGCACAAAATGTTTTCACGTACAGTTAGTATTACCCTAAAAAGGTTATAGAGTCAAACGTCAGTCATAGATGCAGTAATGGACAAAGGGCTTCTTTGTAGTAAAAATGGAAAAACAGCTTTATTTGTCATAAAATCTCAAAGAAACCAAACATGTTTAGAGGGTCTGTGCATTAATAATGCAGCATTTTACAAAGCAGCTCTGCTTTATTTTGCTGTACTGCCATTATTATGGAAAGTATAGTGCAAGCATAATTTGTTACTGTGGATGGAATATGTCTTTTCATGAAAATCATCTTCAACATTGTGCAACAGGGCAATAAAGTATCACAATCAATCTTGTTTTTAAAAATTGGAAACAGTTTGACCAATAAAAAGTGTCACAAACATTCCTTCATACTGACTTCATCCGGCATAACTTGTGCTCCTGACACAGATGAAGCTAAAAGAAATAGATGGTGTGCAACCCTTTTTTTTTTCACACCGTATAGACATTCTGTCTGAGAGATTCCTGGTTTATAAAAGAGATAGCTTTAACAATTGCCCCATTGTGTGAAAGCTGCAGCAGACTGGTAATTTTCTCACTGCTACAGCAACAATTGAGGTTGTGTTATACAAAACCTTGACATGTAGCATTTTAACAACGTTTGAGCTGAGCACATACTCTTCCCTCCTTAAAGGACGACCTTGATATTTTGAGAAATACATTTACTTGCTTTCTTGCCGGCAGTTAGATGAGAAGATTGATACTGCTCTCATGTTTGTTTTGTGTAACGAAGCTGCAGCCAGCAGCACCTCAAAGCTCACTAATTAACGTGCTGTCTTGTTTGATCACTTTGTGAAGGTGAAGTGTTAATAAGTGAACTTAAGATGTGCTGGTCAGTAAATCTTGTTTACCTTTGGACAGAGCCAGGCTAGCTGTTTCCTCCTTTCTGGTTCTTATGCTAAGCTGAGCTAATGGACTGCTGTCTGTAGCCTTATATTCTCTTTTCGTCTAACTTTTGACAAGAAAGTGACGAAGTTCTCGCCAACGACTAAAAGTCAGTCCAAGTTTTATTCTTGTCTGGCGGCTTCTTGTTTGGTCTCTTTTCTCTTCTTAGCTTTCTCCGTCAACTTTGTCTTCAGTCTTTTGGCCTCTGTCATTATGTCCATAGAGGCTGCTGAGCCTGGATACATTGCTTTCTTGCCCAGCTCCTGTTCTGGCATGACACCGTCTGCATTCGCCGCAGCACAACAGCTACAGCTGGCAGGAGTTTACTTCACTGTCCATCAGAAAACTCTGTAAATCACAGAGAGTTGATACATGGGTGATCGTAGTAATGTTAATGAGGGGATTAGAGGAGTTAAATAATGTTAAAAGAGGAGTTAAATAAGGTTAAAACTGTCTATATGGGTACTGGAGTATATTGTCAGTCATACTGTACATACTGGTGGGTGCCTGTGTGTGTTGTGTATACAGTAGAGTGGGAGTGAACAGGCCCAGTCGCTCTGTTTGTTGTGTAAGCACACCTGATCCCTGCTCCTGCTCTGTTTAGGGGTAAGCAGCAGCAGCAGCAGGCCGCCGCTCGCTGCTCTGATCACCTGTTCGGTCTCTGTGACAAGGTTACTGTCAGGTTAATGGGTTTGACTGTAGGCGCTGATCATGGGTGTGTTAAATACTGTCATGTTCTGTTGTTTCTACTCAAGCGCAGCAGCATAACCCAGTTCTTCTCTGATATGATCGCTGTTGCCAGATGTAAGTGAAGCAGTTCAGGTTAAGTGGGCAGCCTCAGGCAAGGGCATGGCAGAATACAGGAGGACGGTAGAGCCCCCTTTTTTCTCTCATTACTGCCATGGCTCCGAGTATCAACAGTCTCATACGCTGCATCTGTCGTGGCAGGTTTTACGTGTGCACGCAATGAGTGCATGAATTAAATTCAAAGAGCGAAAAACGATTCAGTTGAGAAATAAAAGCAATTGTGATTAAAAGCACTTTCTTATTATTTAGGGTTTCATTTCATTTCATTTGGAACAAAGAGCTTCTTTGTGAACATTTCTCAGGTAGTGTGCTAATTAAACTTAAACACGAGGGAAAAGGTCTATTTTAAGGCAACGGTGCTGATAATTGCTCTTAAAAAAGGGACAAGAATGCCTTCATAGAATTCAGATTTTTAATGTTAGGATGTTCACAAAGGAGAGAAAACTGTTGTCTGTTTGTTTATGCAACGCAGACTCTGACTGTATGTGTCTGTCTCTGGTTACTGTTGTTGTTTATATGACACTTAATAATCAGATCAGGTCTCACAGAAGAGTCTGAACACACGTTAATCAGATTTTGCTGACGTTATCGGATATTCAGTCACAGATACAGATGTGGACGAGCCTGACCGGCCTTCTGATTTTATGAAACACGGTTGTGTGACACTTCTTTTTGTTCTTGAGGCTTAGCTCTGCATAACAGTGGGTAGCTCACTGCATGCACCCTCAAACGTTTGTTGTAAAAGATTTTATATGTCGAGTTTATGAAGAAAGTTGATCCAAATTCAGATCTACAATGTGATATTTTAGTTTAGTTTTCATGCTGCTGTCTTCTCTTAGGATATATCTGGAAGGAGGTTCTGGGGCTGTCAGAACTAGGGCTGCATGTAATGTTTATTTTCACTATTAATTAATTTGCTGATTATTTTCTTGATTAAGCAATTCACCGTTCGGTCAATAAGTGACAGAAAATGTTAAAAAATGCTCATCACAACATCTCAGTCCAAGCTGGCATGTGTGGATAACTTGTTTTGTCTCAACAATAGTCCAAAATATGAAGATGTTCAGTTAAGATCATCATAAACCAACAAAGATTCACATTTGAAGAGCTGGAACAAGACAGTTGTTGCTGAAAAATAACTTAATTATGCTCAACTAATCACTTAATTGATCATTTAATCTAAAGATTTGACCCTTCTTCCTCTGTCTGTCCAGGCTCACCCAGCAGTACGTCTACCCCCAGGCGTTCCTGCAGCCCAGCCTGGTACTTCAGTCCCAGCTCAGCCCCACAGCAGCAGCACTCGCCTCCCCTTACCTGGACTACAGCTCCGCCTACAGCCACTACGCCCCTACAGGACTGGAGCAGTACCCTTACACCCCTTCACCATCACCCTCCGCTGGCTACCTCAGCTACAGCTTCTCGCCCGGCACTCCTGCGCCCGCTCTCACCGCGTCCCCAACCCCTCCGGCTGCCATCCATCCTCCTCTGGCTGCACTCGCCACTATGTCTGCCGCCCCGCAGGCCTTCCTTCACTACCCTCTGCACCAGCCCGACCGCATGCAGTGAGCGGCTCACAAGTGAAGTGAGAGCCGCCGAACTGATGATTCAAAACAGCGTGACTGTTGACCTGTGACCTGATCATCAGGATGAGACTGGACAACCAGGAAGAGAGTGTGATGTAATCAAAAGGGCTTTTGGACAGCACTCTCATTCCTGTTTTTATATATATATATATTATTGTTGTAATAGTTAATGATCTATTGCTACCGTCATCAGCATACGATCTGAATGTTTTTCATAAAAAGTGACTGAGGCGACTGGTAATCGTCTGGACGCTTCTCTCTCTTTACCCCTGACCCTCAGTGCTGAGGTTGGTGGCATGGCCGACTACTGGAGAGTGGATGGACAATGAGAAAATACGTCTGTTTGACATGATGCTGCGGCTGCAGTTCCTCCAAAGGTACTGAGATGAATGCTGGATATTAGCCAAGCTGAGTGCCAGTTCCTCTTTCAGAAACGCAGGTCCAGTGACCTCCTCCTCAAGGTTACCTTTCTGTCTATGGCCTTAGAGAGCTCTCTCTTTCTGTTACCAGGTTCACTTTGTGTATGTCATTTTTATTAGTCTCTCATCTCAAATGAACAAAATGTTTATTGTATTCCCTTTTGTTCCTTTTATCTACCGCTGGCAAGTCATTACACAGTGATAATCACAGTTTAACAGAATATGCAATTAGGGTGACAGAGGATGAGCAAGGTAGACAACACTGGTATTTTGTTTTGTTTTTATCACTACTGCTAGAAAATTACCCACAGAAAGACGTTTGTTAACACTTAAAAAACAAAAATCATTACATGAAATTCCTGGACGCTTATTAGACCATTTTTGACCTGTAACTTATCTGGATTTGGAATTTTATAATACTTAAACTACAAAGTTGTCAATACATATCAAGTAAATGTGTTTGGATGTAGATGTATGTTGTTACTGAATATGTGTGAGTGTATTCTGTGTCTGTTTCTGTGTGTGTGTGTGTGTGTGTGTGAGAGCGATAAATAGAGAGATGCAGTATACGCCGGTGTCAGGACCGAGCTCCTTTTCCAGCCCATTGTACTGGTCAGAGTTGTTTCTTTGTTTTGTTTTTTCACAGCTGCAGGACACAGGCAGATGGTACTGGAGTCTCACAGAGCTGTGGCTCCACCTTAGTAGTCATAAACCAAGCCATACATCACATTTAAAACAAATATGCAAAATAAAGTTAATATTTCTAAGATGTGCTATTGTTTTTTTTTTCTTTTAGGTGTGGTTGAGTTGCAGTAATTTTGGGTTAAATCTGTGGTTAACAGCTGCTGCATGACACTACCAGGAGTCACACAGGAGTCACATATGTCATCGACTCATAAAAGTTGTCTCCACTGGTTACCTGGCAACTGCTCTTGGCCCAAAATTTTTTCTAAAACAGCAAATTTCTTATTTTTACTCTTTAATTTTTGCACCATGTGTTAATTAATGAGCTTTAGAAGCAGATTTAGACAAAGCCAAGCTTCCTATTTTCCCCTGTTTCCACTTATTGCTGGCTATAGAACAAGTCAATCTCCATAAATCAAATCAAATCAAATCAGATTTTATTTGTATAGCCCAAATTCACAAAACACATTTTGCCTCTGAGGGCTTTACAGTCTGTACAATCTGTCAGTGACACCCTCTGTCCTTAGACCCTCGGTTCGAGTGAGAAAAAACTTGCCCACAAAAAAAGATGGAAGAAACCTCAGGAAGAGCCACAGAGGAGGGATCCCTCTCCCAGGACGGACAGACATGGAATAGATGTCACGTGTACAGAACAAATCAACAGAAACATATTGTACAATTACAATGAATGATAGAATGACAATGAATTACAATGAATGATAAAATGATTACAGTAGCAGTGGAACCTGTGATAGAGATAGAGAGACACAGATGCACAGCAGCAGCAAATCATAAACTGACTATAAACTGTAATGGAGATATGGTAGCAATAATGACAGCAGTAATATATGTAGTGGACATCGTGCAGGACCACAGCAGCAGCCACGATCCATGAGAACCTGCTGGACAAGAGAGCACAGAAACTCCAGGGGAGAAGTTTAGTTAGTAACATGCATTAACATGCATTAATGAGACATGTATATTTACAGATGGTGAGAGAGAGACAGAGAGAGTGAGAAGGTTTGAGTCGAGTTTTCATAAGCCCTGATATTAAAATGTTCAACTTCACAGCAGAAATAAACATGTTTACAGCCTGGTACAAAAACAGTTTTGGTCTCTAATTTCCCCGTTCATGACAACTGTACTGAGGGTGAATTTCTATATAACTCACGTTTAAATTATATTAAGGCTTAAAATTATGTAGAATTAACAGTTAATTAATAATTGACAGGTGGCTTGTTTGAGCACATAGGTGTCATTTAGTCTGTCTCAGGTCCACCCTCGATCCATGTCATTGTCCATTTTTAGTTTAGCTGGAGGGCAGCAGAGGCAGTACTGCCAAGATGGCAGCCACCACACTTTGAGCTGAACAATAGCTCTTCAGAAACCTACAGGTGATGTCACGGATATGCTGTCCATTCCTTATACTGTCAGTGGTTTTCGCTTTTTATGCTAAGCTAAGCGAAACAGCTGTTGCTTCAGTGGTGTCAATCATGTCGTCTTAATCGTTTTTTTTAATATTGTACATTATGGTTTGTAGTCCACTCATAGACTATAGGCTACATCTCTAGACTACATCCCAGGAAAGGATAAGTCCACTGATATTCTATATCTATATATTATATATCTATATACGCTATATACTGATATTGTTGATTTAACAACCAACAATGCATTATTCTGTGTGTTTTCAACTTCATCTGTTTGTCTGTGGCCTCAAAAACAAACATATAGTTTGTTTGTTTCTTAAAGGCTAAGTAATAAAACAGCTGGCCACTGTAGTTTTTAGAAATCTTTCCTTAAACACGAGTAAAAATTGTATTTGTTGGGGACTACTTTCAGCTGTGGATGCATACACATTTGGTGCTCTTGTGATTTCCAGCAGCAGGATGGTGTTTGTGGGATTAACTACAATGCTCATGTTCATCATCATGAATAATGTAGCTCCTTGATGGGTTTTATTGATAGTTTTTATCCAACAGTGGAGCTCTAAGGCACAGATGAATAATATATACATCAGTTTTGGCTACACACTTGATAACATAATGAATTCATTGTTGTTTTGTAGACGATCACCCGACTTGTCCTGTAACTGTCTTTGTTCTGTCTGGGTTCTGGAGGTGGGGTCGTACTGAAGTTTATCAGCTGTGATGCACAAAAACAGAAGACAGTGAAAGATACATGAACGTGTCAGTTTTAAACTTATCTCTTATCAAACACCAGCAATAGTCTGCCTATGGGTAAACCCTGTCTGACTTAAACAACCCCTCCCTTAACTACATCACCCTACACAGCTAACCTTGAGCTAATAATATGCTTCTTAAGGCACACGCCTCTGTGAACTGATGATTGATTTTTGTCTAAAAATCATTCAGGTTCTCTCAGCTTTTACATCCGATGTGTTGTTTTCGCCCTCTTCTGGCCAAAATAGTTTATTGCAGTCAAAGAAAGAAGAATGACCCAAACCTTGTATCAAGTTTTTTATGTTTATTATTGTTGAAATGTTTATTGAAACGCCTTGTACTCCCAGTAAGGATCAAATAATAAAAGGAGACTCAATGTAAAGCTTGCACAGCCGATCTGCAGTGAACAGACCTACTATCAAAGGCTGGGGATACAACATTTCCTTTGGATTGCGCTGGTTCAGAACAAAACAGCAGATGGATTATGTAAAAATGAATATCATAGCAAATACCACAGTGAGGGGAGGAGAAATGATCATGTCTTAAAAATTGATGACAAAATGAACACAGTTAATGGTACGAAACAGGAGAGCGGTAATGAAAATAAAACGAAATAAAAAGTACTGTATCTGCAACCTTGTCACACACGCGCACACACACACACGTACACACATATACACACTCACTTGCAAACACACTCATACGCACGGGCAGGCGCACACACATGCACACGCTCACTCTCACGCACACACTTGCACACACGCATACTGCAGAGGTATCCACACACACAAACACAAACCCACAGATAAAATGTAGTGATTGAAAATAGTGAAACCCTGGTAAAATCTAATGGTATCATACATCCACGTCTTGTGTCTGAAGTGCAGAAAAAAAAAATGAACCTAGAAAAAAAAAACTAAAATGGAGATAAATTCAGATGAATAATGAAAAAGCATGCCCATCTTCACTGGTCTAACCCAACTTGAAACGACCACAAACCCAGAGTGTTGCCCTCTCTACCCTACCCAAACCCCAACCCCCACCCCTTAACTCCACCCTCACCTTCCCCATGCCCTCTTACTCTTCTCATATCATACCCACATCCCTGCCTCACCCTCATCCTGCCCTCGGTCTCCCCTTCACACCTCCCTAAACCTCATTTTCAGGGTCTCCATGCTCCTCTGAGTTGTAGATCGTAGTCGTAGAAGCAGGCAGGGCTTGGGGAGACAAGTTTGGTTGCTGGTTTAGGTTCTGGTCAAAAAAACAATGTCCAGTTCAGAATACAGAGTGAGGACTCGGGGTAGAGGAGTCTTGTGTGTTGAGGTTGGAGGTTGTGAACCTGTTTGGTGTGTCGGTTTTTACAGTGGCGCTGGAGGAATCTTATCGTGTGTTAGTCTAGATGTGAGTATTTGGGTTAGTCTTGTGCGATGTTGCGTGAAGGCACAGGGAGGGAAGTGGAGGTGGGGTTGGCGTAGCTCAGGGCCCTTGTCCCTCATCCCTCAGCCCCAGTCGGAGAAGGGGGCAGGGGCAGATTTATAGGGCTTGTGTCTTGAGCTCGATGGGCTCCCCGCGGGTGTCCTGTTGGTTCTCGCTCTCGGGGGGCCGACTTCCCTTCAGTGTGGCCAGGCGCTCGGACAGACCTCTCATGCGTGGGAACAGCATGAAATCGTACAGGAGGGCGCCCATGGCACCTCCAATCATAGGGCCGACCCAGTACACCTACGGGTCAACAAACACCATTTAGCACAGTGTTCATTCATCAACTAGCTGTTGATGTCTTCGGTGTGATTGTAGGTCTTACCCAGTGGTTGATGAAGTTCCTGAAGAGCACAGCAGGGGCAAAGGACCTAGCAGGGTTCATTCCAGCACCAGTGTAGTACATCTAAAAAACAAAAGACATTTGTTAATGTATTGTGCTTTTAAAATATTTCATTATCATATATAATATTTATGTTTCCATGTGTCTCACCCCCATGAGGTGTCCAATGGTAATGGAGAAGCCAATTGAAAGAGCAGCAGATCCCATGCGTCCGTTTCTCCTCTCATCGGTCACGGCAAAGATGCACACCACGAGCTGCATGGTGAGGAAAACCTCCACAGTGGTGGCCATTCCCATGCTGATGCCAGGCTGCAGCTGCAGATACACAGATGGACAAAAACAGATTTGCACAAGCCAAAAAAAATTGTGGTCTCAGAGCAGTGTTGAATATGGGTTACTCAGACAAAGTTACTGGAAATAGTTGTTGGATGTTTTAAACCATGGACCATGGTTGGACATAACTGAGTTAAAGATGAATTGATATTATTAGTGGAATCCATCTTACCAAATTCAACAAGCTACGCTCTAAAATGTATGCCATGGATTAAATCAACCTACCCAAAAGCTTCTACCTCACCTCTCCCAACATTGCTATGCTAGTTTTCTGAAACATCCATATTGGGTCCTTACTGTGTTCATCGCCATGTTGCCTCTCATGTTGCCAGGTGTAACCCCATACAGCACAGCAGCCCCAGCTACAGCACCCAGGCACTGGGCCACCATGTAGAAAATGGCACGGAAAAGAGACATCTGTGAGCCAACAAGGTAGGCAAAGGTAACGGCAGGGTTAATGTGGCCGCCGCTGATGTGGCCAATGGACTGGATGAAGGTGGCAGCTGCTAGCCCAAAGCACAGGGCCACATGAAGGACATGATAAGGCCCGGTGGTCCAGCGGAGGGCAGCTCCCATGCCGAAAAATACAAAGAACATGGTCCCGAAGAACTCTGCAAAGACCGCCCGCCAAAAATTCATGGACCGGAACTCCCACATGGTGACCGTTCACTTGACGCTCCCCACAAGATGAAGAAGATTCTTTAAAAATAAATCAGGTTGAGCCTGGAAAAGGTAAATGTACCTTTTTGGTCCTCTTCAAATGCCAAAAATAACAAAAAAATAAAAGGATCTCCCTTTTTGTTGTCAGCTAACTCGGCTCAGACAAAACAAAGTTTTTCAGAACGTCGACAGACGAATCCACTCAACAGATCTTTACCAAGCCGTGAACTGGGTTGGTAAAGTCAACTCAGCTGCGTTCGCTTGCCACCTCTGTCCACCTGTCGCAAAGACATAGGTGTGAGATAGTGTGGAAGGAGATCTCAGGTGGGATGAGCTGTCAAGAGGAGGTGGGCATCAATGCTAAAGGGGTATTTCTAAAGTAGAAACGGGATAGACAGGGTGTCCGGTGGACCTTTTAGCCTCTCTGACGGAGGGGAGAGGGCCAGACAGGGGCTTTATAATACCCCCCAGGGGCCCCAGGTGACGCCATAATCCCCCTGTAGGGCCAAGGGCGGGGGGCGGCAGTGCTGGACATCCTAAATCAAACAAACTTAACCCCTCTGTCGCCCCCCCCATAACAGACCCAAAAGAGAGGCAGATAAAGCAAGAATGAGTGGAAATGCATGAAAGACATTTGGTGGAGGTAGAGAGATTTTGGATAAAGAGACAACAGGAAGAAGTTATATTCATGAGGGGGTTTGAAACTGGGTGAAACAGCCACGATGAAGAGCAGCTGGAGCCGAGATGGAGAAAGTTTTCTTTGGGGCGTATGTCATCTGTTGACATATCATTACTGTCATAATACAGGAGACGCAAATGCTGATAGACAAGGACAGAAAACACACACATGCATGCACAAAGTCACGCATATGCACACACATATACACGTATACACAAATGCAGATAATACAGTTGGGGCCCCGGACGGAAGTGCCCAAAGCTAACAGTGCTGAACTGACCCATACACTGAAATGCCTGACCCTGTGAAACCATTGTCTGTAACAAGCATGTGAGCTAACGTATGGACAGAGACAAGACAAAAATACATATCAGGCCAAAGCACAAAAATCACAGCTAACAAAGCATTGTCTTACATATGCAATGCTAAATGCTAAAGCTACAGCCAAAGTGCGTGAATGCATTTATTGCTTCTGGAGACATTTATACAGCAAAGCACTGCAGATGATAACCAGTAATCTTTCAGAGGAGAGACAGAACAGTCTCTTTCTAGCAGTGGCAGGTCATTGAGGCCTGTGATTACAAACAAGACCTGAACTTGACATTGCCTCATAGCTCAGAGCGCTAACTGCTCCACACCTAACGTGATGTAGTACAGAGACCGGAAGGTGAACTAAAATGTGCAAACAACATAGAGGGGGGGAAAAACACAAGCAATGAGCCAACAGTAATTCACATAACACAGCGGATTGTGTCTTCTGTTGTGACAGGAGCTTCTAGGAGGTGCTCGGCACAGGTTTGCATTATGTTTGTGAAGCTGGGCAAAGGGAGAGGCGCAGTAGGGCAGCAGGGATGTGTCGGGGTGGGGAGGGGACCGTGGGGTTACTGCAGCAGCACCATCGCGCTGACCAGTCGAGAGGCATCACTGTTGGGGGGGATGAGGGAGGGAGAGAGGGAGAGAGAGAGAGAGAGAGAGAGGGTGTGTAGATGAATGCAGAACGCTGAGCTTGTCATTTAAACTCCCTTTTATACATGTTAGAAAGAACACGCACAATGCAAAATGCTGGCGGCACTGTGGCAGTTATAGCTATTGTGCACACTGTGTCTGTGTGAATAGTTTATGTATAAGTGTGTGTGTGCACCGTGCATGTGTGTATTCAAATTATACTGCAATAATGATACTAATCGCTGATATGGTTTTATTTTAGACTTTAAAACGTATTGTACATGTTAACACATAATAAATATACAGTTTATTATATTCAATATTGATTTTAAAGGGTCAATTCTACGGGAGCCCTAAGCAGTCATACATCCATACATCTTCTAGCAATAACAAAGGATTTAATTTGTTTTCTTGAGATTTCACGTTAATTATGTTGTTATCTCAGGGAAACAAAGTTTCGTTATGTTGAGATCTCAGGATAACATTTGTTATTTCGACTTAGTAACTCCAGATCTTGAGAATTAATTATTACGGAAGCCCCAAGCGGTCATACGTCCATACATTTTATTTCCTCTGTTTTCTCGTGATAACAACTTCACTTTGTTTTCTTGAGATCTTGAGTTATGTATGTTATGTGCAAATAACAAATTTACGGGATCATTTTCAAAACAAGACATTATTTTCCTGAGATAATGACCTAATTAATTTGAGATCTACAAGAAAACAAAAAGATAGTCTAGTATATTAAATCATTGCAATTGCAACATTCTCCTGCTCCGCTGATATTGCTACAAAGAAACCAAATTAAATTAACATGTTGTCACAAGAAAACCAGGGAAATAAAATGCATGAATGTATGACAACTTGTGGCTTCCGTACAATTCATCTAAATTATAAAATACATACTGTATGTCCTCACACACCATTATCGAGATGAATATCGACAATTAAATCTGCATGGCTAAATCCCACTAGAGGTCATTTCTCGTCATTGTTTTTTTGGTTATTTGAGTGAACTGACCCTTTAAATTACATGCAAATATATTAATATATTTTAAGACAAGACAAACATGGAAGTTATACAAAAAAAAAAACCCACAAAAGTATGAATCAAGGTTTCATGAAAGCAAAAAGAATTGTCTCTCACACACCCAAACACACATATAGACACACACTCACGTACACTCATTATATTCATTTTAAATTACAAAGCTTATTTCCACTGATGGTTTTCTTTCTGTAGAGCCATTACAGTGGTATGAAGGTCCATTTGATTGTGAATAGGAGGCATTTGGAGAAGAGACGGACGCTAACAGGCACAGACATGAGAGAGCATCATTGAACCCACAGCACAGGGCAAGGACCTCTTTAGCATTTCAAAGTATTCACAAACATTTGAATGCAACTGAAAATAATGGTGTTATTTAGCAGGATTTCAATGAGTCTCCATTATATATCCTAATGATGTGCAAATGTGAAAGTAACAATACTGAATCTCACAATATTGGCTACACCGTTACATACACTAATGACAGCGAACTAGGACCTCAAAGGTCACATTCAGCCACTTTAAAATGCAGCTTCCACTTTAATTTCTCTCCACATGTGCAACAAAAAGGCAACAGAGAAGTTGTGGAACATAATAAACCTCCAGAATGAGCTGGTAATTTTTCGGTGAAAGGACATTAAAATACCTGCTTGAAATGTGCCAGGTGAACACAATGATCGCACCTGTGCAACATCCGAGTTTTACATTTACAAGATAAAAATGGAGACTTGTAGACTATGTAACTTTAAAGTAAGGTTGTACAACTGATCCTGCACTATGTACTTTGTGCTTCGGGTTCAATCACCCACGTACGTAATGCTTTATAGCACTAAGTCACGAAATGATTTTGGTGAAACTGGATCATATTTAATGGAGAAAGTGTTTTCTTTTTTCTCTGTGATGTCCTCCAACTGCTGTGCATCAACTCTCTGTGATTTACAGAGTCTCCTGGTGGTCTGTAAAGTAACCTGATGTTAGCTCAGTTTGTTATCTAGGCTGGGAAAGAGGAGGTTTTAAGGCCCGTTGTGCAGGCACTTGCTGATGGGGAGTGGAGCCAGTGTCGTGCCAGAACTGGAGCTGGGTAAGCGGGCAATGTAACCAGGCTCAGCAGCCTCTATAATAACAATAATAACGGAGACTGAACAGAAGACTAAGAAGAGAAAAGGACAGAATGATCAAACAAGAAGAAGCCGGACGTCAGTAAATCTGGGACTGACTTTTAGTCGTTGGAAAGAGCTTCATGAAATAAAAGGCTGAGACAGATGCCAAGCTGGACTTCTTGCTGTTGGATTAGTAAGTAATATTAGCTCACTGCTATGTCTTGTGTTGTTGCACTTGCTTGATGTTTGAATGTTAGCGAAGTTGACCACTTGCTAGTTTTTATTAATTTGTTATTATTAATTATTAATTATAACAAATAAATGTGTATACCTGTCTATATTACAGGATATTACATATTTACAGCAGCTGTATAACACTCTGAAAATGGGGCTGTTAAATCACAAAAATACCAATTTATATACAGTGTTCATCCTTCAAACAAAAAAAATTAAATTCATGAGCAATAAAACAAACCCTCACTCAACTCAGGGGTTTCACTGCTACAGCCTCATTTAGTCTGGTATGACCAGTAATGGTGGCCAGTGTTAGTTAATTTTAGCTAGGACTGGCAAACCTTCAACACATAATGCTGTTAAAGGTCTAATGTGTAGTGGCATCTGGCAGCGTAGTTGCTATTTCAACCCCTCTAGCTTCACCCCTTCCTTCCACGCATGAAGGGTATACTACAGTAGCTGTGAAAAACGGGAGGGAGACGGTGTTTAGTTTGTCCGTTCTGGGCTACTGTAAAAACACGCCTGTTCAACATGGTGGACTCCATGTAGCAGATATAAAAGGCTAAGATTCTAGGATAATAAAAACATAATGATTGTTATTTTCAGGTGATTATACACTAATAAAAACATAGTTATGCATATTATATTACATTTCTGCCATATTGTGGTTCACTCACCCACGTCCGTCAGCTGTAGTTAGCCTACTAGTTACTTTGATTCTACGTTAATCTCAATACTAATATGGCTGTTTGGGGGGTAGAAATTTTATATTACCAATATATTGACTCATCTCAGTGACAGACTTTTTGACATCTAAAGCAGAGCATCAGACTTTATCTGATGTTAATGCATCAATAATATCACACTGACAGGAGCCATTCCTCGATAGTTTTTACATGTAGAATTCATGACTTTTACTTTAAATTAAGAAACTTTATTATTTTATTTTATGTATTTTATTATCATTTTACTCTTTTGTCCAAAGCGATGTACATTTTTATAGCACTGAGACGATTAGTCAATGAATCAACAGACAATAAATCTGAGAACTGATAAAGCGAAAAATTAAAAAAATTGAATATGTTTGAGTTTTAGGCTGTTAAGTCGGACAAATAAGATATTTAAATACTTCATATGCTCTGGAAAAAAAAGTTTTCTGACATTTTATGGGGAAAAAAAATTAATCATATTTGGGTGCATTTTTTGGGTTCATTGTGCTGTTCACTTAAGCAGGAAGAGCTAAAGAATCAAACCATTAATTTTACAATTATTAGACAAGTCTTCAATTGTTTTACTGCCTGAGCTACAGTCACCATTTTCTCTCGTGCTGTTACCACGTTCAGATTTCTTAATAAGTGCTTTAAAACTATAATATTAAATCTAGGATGAAAAAATGTTTCCTTCACTTGAATCAATGGCAGGTACTGTATTATTTTGTATTAATGCTAATCTATTAATGCACAGCTACTCCCTTTTCTTTGGCCCTCACCTCTGTCAAGCCTGATCTACACGACTGATGAATGGCACACTATGCATCTCCATAAAAATCACTGTATTACTGGAGGATGTCGGTGTTTCTGTGTGATTTTTTTCCTGCATTTGTCCTCAGTTGTTTTCTTGTTTGTTGCCGTGCTTGGCTCTCATGGCGTTCTGTGTGACTGTGGATAGCGATGAGCCGGTCATGCTGGTCGTCTCCACGATCTCGATGTCCTTACAGGTCAAACATGCGACCAGCTTCTGGCGAGATGCACTGCGAGCAAAGAGGAACTCGTGGGACACTCCTCCCAGTACAGCACCAACCACTGGTCCGATCCAGTAAACCTGAAGGCAGGCAAGTGTGATGTAATGACATTTAAGAGGTGTGTAATGGCAGAGGAATGCTTCCACATTATAGACAATGAACTTAGATTCACTTGAATATCAGGGAGGCTTTACAAGTGAGGCAGTGCTGAAACAAGTATTGTGATGCTTTATTTAAAGAGATAGTTCAGGTATTTTGAATGAGGTACTATACACTGCTGTGGACGGGGTCTTGGGACAATCCTGTGACTGACTTATTATTATATCTGACATTATTAAATATTAAATACTAATGTATTTGTGTGTAATCAGCATTTTTCTGTTGTAGTTGGTCGAGGTGGAGCAAGTTTAAACTACTAAATTTGAGGGGTCAAGAAATGATTAATGGGAGAGCAGCCCAAAAAATATTTTTCTGCTACACAAATTTGCATACATATTTGGGATTTTCTTTTTATTGCATAAAAATAAATTGCATAATTTATCATCTCTTTGGGCCTTGAAAAGACAAGTTTAGAGGAGAGGTCGCTTTTCAGTATAACTGATAATAACTCATAGAAGTGGAACTAGATGGAGGTCACTGGGTTGTCAAAATAAAGTTAAAAACGTTGAAAAATACTGGTTTGATCTGTAACAGTGCATCATATTTTATAAGATTTTCATATTTTTTTATTCGTCTGAAAAGTAACTATAGTAACTACAGCTGTCAGATAAAAAGAGTATAAAATATTTACAGTTGAGTATCTACAGTGCCACAACTGAATTTATTCAACATCAAATTTGATTATTCAATAAATGTTATTGCTTAGATTATTATTATTATCATCGTATGAACGTTAAGTAAACTGTATTGAGTGTTTCCATGGAGACAGATTTGTATTGTGAGTCTCACCCAGTGGTTTTCCCAGAAGCCGGTGATGATGGCTGGACCCAGAGAACGTGCAGGATTCATGCTGGCACCAGAGAACCGAGCCTGGAACAAAAACAACACGCAAATGAAGCCAAATGAAGAACTGTTTCCCTAGTTACATTTGGAGCCTCATATCGGAAAAACAATAACATAAGCACACAATCCACTTTTTTCCATTTCCTGTAAATAATGCTCTCAGCTCAGGTCATTTTTCTCACTGAATACATTTCCTGAACTCAAACTATTCTTTCTCTGTAGACAGTTTCTTCTTAAAGCTTCTTTGCTGCAGATTTCTCACAGAGTATCTGTCTTTTTGTTCTCCTCAATGTCACCTTGGTTGGCATGGTGGATTCCCATAATGTGTTTTTACACCCTCCCATCAAAAGCCTCTCACACTCATGAGTCCAATTTAACAAACTGCACGTCTTCGTATGAAACACCAACTTTCTGCGAGACAATAGTGTAAACCTTTTAATTATCACGAAGCGGCAACCTCCGTGGCTGTGAAATGAAGCCTATGTGGATGTGCCAAAAACTGCAGTTTCTCAAACAGCCACTTGAGGCTGGCTACAGAACGAGTCAATCTTCATAGGCCCGCATGATAAAATGTCCAAATTCACAGCAGATGTTTACAGCTGGGTACAAAAAACTGTTTTGTTATTTAGTTGTGGAAACATTTAGAACTTTCAGACATAAAGCATAAAGTTACTAAACAGCACACTTCCCAACATGAATTGCATTTGGACTGAAACTCTTCAATCGAGAATAAACTTGTGACACCAAAACAAAAAAAGAAAGCTCCTTTCACCCCGATCAGTACACCAGCAGTGTGTGCTAATCCAATGGCCAGGTTTCCTGGTTCTGTGCATTCCCTCCGTCGCTGATCCTCCACGGAGAACACAGTGAAGACCATCTGGAAGGTGCACAAAACCTCGATGCCCACAGCCTGGGCTGCGTTCAGCTCTATAGGAACCTGAATGAGGTGAAAGAGGAGCAGGAAAAGTAGGGCCAAAAGACAGAAATAATATGAAAAGAGGTAACATCTGACAAACTTTAAAAAGGAACCCACTAGTAATTTGAGGACTGACCTTGTTGACAAAGTAGTCTGCGTTTGTTTTGAGCGGTAGGGCCAAGTAGAGGGCCCCGGCTCCTAAAGAGGCTCCCAAACACTGTGCAGCGATATAAACAAGAGCCCTGAGAACATCCACCTTCCGAGTGGCCAACAGAGCCAGAGTCACAGCTGGGTTCACCTGATCAAACAGGACAAAAAAAGTAAAAAAAAAATACCTATATTATGAATATTGAAAAACAATCAAACAACATAAAAACCAGTAAAAGCCAGTGGTGGAAAGTAACTACTAAGTAAATTTACTCTATCTGAGAACTGAAGGTACTTTTGAAATTAAGATAATAAGCTTATCAAATATCTCACAAGGTTTCATTTTAATAACTTTAAAATATGTTTTAAAAAAGCTAAAGATTCAATATAAGTCCAAAAACACAAATATTTTTTTGTATGAAACTGTTTTTATTCTTGTTTTCTTTCCAATCAATCATCTCCTGGCCCCTCAGATTTATAATGTGACCCTGAGGAGGGGGCCTGACCCTGGACCAAATTATCTACAGCCTTGATACATGAGTATTAATATATATCACTCACAGGAAGGCGTTGACCTAGTAGTACTTTTACTTAAGTTGGATTTTAAATGCAGGAATTTTACTTGAAATTGTGGTACTGGAACTGCATATTTCTTCCACCACTGCTATATTCCCAGCAGCAAAGAGTTTCCACCAAGAACAAGAAAAATAAAAATTTAAAACAAATGTACAACCATGAGACGTTCACCTGTGCTCCACTTATTTCTCCAAAACAGTGTGCCAGTGCAACAATCACCACACCCACTGCCACTGCTGGGTACAGGGGTCCCCCAGGCGCCTCCCCAGCAGGGCCGGGCGCAGAGGCACCCAGAACGGTGCTTACTAACACCAGGGTGCCGAGCAGCTCTGCAAGTATGGCACGCCAGAACTGCCGACTGCGTAACTCCTCGGGGAAAGGGATAAAAACAGATGATGGCCTGTATTTAGTTCACCGAAAATCTTTTTAAAAAAATCTAATAATAAAAATAAACTACTGCTGATTCAGAAAACACGTTGAACTTATTGATATAGTCACATAAAGACTGATGAAGGCTGTAGACTATGTTTATCAGTCTTTATCTTAATACTGTCCTCCTGTTGCTATCAAAAGCTGTTAAAAATGTTTTTTAATGTCACAAGTGGCCTTAAAAACATTAAAAAAGACATAAAAAACACATTCTTTCACTATATCTAACATAAACAAGTGAACTCCGTGTTAGTGATCTGTATTTTAACACTGTATCACATTCTCTGTGATAAAAATTATAACACTTAATAACCATCTGGCCTATAACAGAGAGCAAGAGTTTAAAAGGTCATAAAATATAAATACACAAGTCCTCCTTGGTGCAAATGATGCTGGGTACATTTGAATTCATACTTTAAGGCATTAAAATAATATGCTTACCTCACGCCACATCATTTCCAACGAGTATATGTTGTCCTCAGGTCTGTCTGTCCGTCTGTGTGAAGCTGTCAGGGTCTGGGGGCTTCAGGGTCTCTGCTACATCCGTCATTAACTTGTAGAGTCTGAGAGCTCCTTTGATGAGAGCAGCCTCCTCCAACCTCTCAGTCTCTCTCTCTCTCTCTCTCTCCTCACCCTCTCCTTACCCCACACCTCAGGCCTTATCAAGGCTATCAAGGCTTCCTCTGTATATAAAAATTAGCCAGTGCAAGCCCTCGAAATACGTCTCTCCAAGGTTGCATGTGTAACACCCGGCCCTCCCAATTTTCCTCCGACACATTCTACCGACCTTGAGCAATTTAATACATCTTCAGCAAACTACCAGGAGCCTTTCACTTATCTTCAAAGTGAAGTGATTGTGGCCACTTCAGATGGTTGCACAATGTCTGGATGGATAGTTGAAACATTGCAGTGAGGACACAAAATGATATAAACACATAACTTGATCACAATTACAGACAAATGGTGGAAAGGTGGGTCATTTTAGGGTTTAAGTTGAATGCCAGTTAGTGGCAGCTTCAAATGTTGTCTGTCAGACACAAAAATCAAAGAGACCAAATCAGTTTATTCACAGAAATATATCTAATGGATTCATCCTGACGAGTATTCAAACTCCAAACTAGTTTTATCTACCTATAGTCTGGCTTTACACATCAAAGAATGAAAGGCCTGAGACATAAAGTCTATTTGTCTTCCTGTGAAAAGACCAAAACCAACAATGAATTGATTCCTAGAGTCCAAAAAACTCTTAAACAAACACGAGTGAGCCAGCCTGCTGCACTGGCAGACATGTTCCTTCATTACAATGAAAACGAGCAATGTGGTTTAATTTGAGTCAGTCAGTCGCTCAGATACACCCTCCTGCTGCTGTAAATAACCCAACCTCCTCTCCTTAAAGGACAAACAACGAACACAATGACTGCAGGAAATCTGTGTAAAATGAGCTTTTGGGCAGATTATTTCCTGTGAATGTTTGATAAGAAATGAGTTTTCCTAGGAACTTTTTGTACAATTATCTTACTGTATCATATCATTTCATACTTACGAGTCTTCCTAATGCTTGGCCATCACGCTTAGTTTTTTTTAACTATGTACTTATTAGGATGAGGCTGTTTCACAGAGAGTGAAGGCTCTGAGAGATTTTAGTCTTAAGTCTTACGTAGTGTTGTAGTTTTATATAATAATATATTAAATAATAATAATAATAATAGCTGTTGATTCTGGCTCATCTTTTCTGTCTCTTTGTCTTTTACCCTACGACCCACACCACCGCAGCCTAAATACCCATTCATTTGTGCACTAGAGCACAAACTGTGCATGAACACAGCTGAAAATATATCAACAGCGTACAGTATGTACAATTTACTCATTTTGAGTAACTGCCATGCTGAACTATTGAAGGAAATTACTGAGCCTGTTTTCAATGGAAAATATGTTTGTGACCAATTTCAAGCGCGGCTTTATGGATAGAAATGTCGGTCTGTCGGTCCACCACTTTGGATGACTTCCTCTGACACCATCATCAGCTCAAAATTCAGGCATGTCCAATACTTTGGTTTAAAGCTAACTTTGTTTTAGTGCATTTCAGAGCCAGCTGACACGGGCCATCTGATGCATGCTAAACCTGCTAAAGGTTTAAAAAGTAATAACCTTTTTTTTCTTATTTACTATCATTACTTTTAGTTCTGTTAACATTACGTTTAACTTGTTTTACTCAATTACTCAATATCTTGCATAATAACTATTATTATTTATTATTTTCTATTCTTATTACGATCCTATTTTACATTACTTTTAACTCAACAAATTGTAGGAGCTTGTGTAAATAAAAAGATAAAATAAATTTCACTATTATTGACAATTAAATTGAATTGTTAGTACAGCCTCACGGTGCTGCTAGCATGACTGTAGACTCTGAGTCCTGTTAAATATTTACTGCTTCGGTAGAAATCATTAAGTTTAAGCATGAGTGTCATAAACAGCGTGATGAAATCAGACTAATGTACTGTTGGTTTTGGTCTTTTCATCCTATTAATACAACTATCACCAACATTATCAACATAACATACTGTATATTAATATACAGTGTAGAGTATAACATAAACCTAACAGAAAGGTGTTTGTTGCTCGTCTCCTGTGTGTCTCCTGTTGTTGAGCTGAACTGCGTTGGCGTGTCCTGAGCACCTGGAACCCATTACTGCTGCTCAGCCTGATTTTCATATCAATTATAAGAGAAAGGGGGCCATTAGTGAGCAGAGAGAGGACCAGAGGAACAAGAACAGACCACATCCTCTGCTTTGAAATTATCTATTGAGTCATAGCAACGTTGTTTTTCAGCATCGATAAATATGACTCTACCTTTATGTCCTCCAGAGCTTTTTAATTTTTAAAAGTCCAGGTTTGAAGTGAGACAGCAGAAGAAGCGTACAGCCATCATGTAAAAACTGCCCGTTACGTTATGTTGACACTAAACTCAAAGATCTTGAGTATGATGTCGTCCCTCCCTCCCTTTATTCCTTCCACAAACTACTTGTGAGGTACTGCTCTGATCACCATGGGGACAAACTCTTTCATGATGCTGTTGCCATAGAGCCTATTGTGATGCTGCATCTGTGCATGCTTTTCATTTTCTCTCTTTGATATCAAACACACACACACACACACACACACACACACACACACACACACACACGCACACACACACACTGTGTGAAGACAAAACAGACAGAATTCCTCTGTTTGACTAAAAACCGTCTGCGAAGCAACAGCATCTCAATATTGGTGTTGTAAACATGTATTTTTAGTACAATATTTATGTTTTAGCAGCAGAACAGAGGCAGCTGACATGATGTTCATGGAGATGTTTGGAGTCAGAGCTGATTCTCCTGACCCTCCAGGCACCAGGGGCCCTCAATCTGGCAGATCGAGTCCAGAATGAACTGGTTGGTTGGGTGCTGGCTTGCCCCCATTATGTCGTGGATTACCCCCTCCTCTCCACGGCAACTGTTAAACTGTTATCCCCTCTTTTGTGGGGCTAAGCCCGACTGTGTGGTGCGTGATGGGCGGGGGGCACACTGGAACCCGCTGGCGTGGGGAGTTTTCAGCCCCCTCCACCCAGAGTGCTGACACTGACACAATTTCACACACACACTCACACAAAATGCCAGCTAAGGGATTTGAGAGAGCGATAGAGGGCAAAAAGAGAGATGCACAAAAAGACAAAACACAGGTTTTTTTATTTTTTAATTCAGAGTTTATCCATTTTTTTTTTTTTACTTTTATGTGCTTTGTAGATTTAAGTGTAGAATATAAGTGTGTGTGTGTGAGTGTGTGGTACTTGAGTTTAGAGCAGCTGGGAGTGATGGCAGGATACAGCATGTGCCTCAGACAGGACTCTCCAGGGAGCTGCAGAGCCCCGCCCAAATACTTGAGTGTGTTTCCATCACGGTTAAGAGCTCTTTCTTCACCCATAGATATTGTCTTGTGATATATATACGGTGAGTTTTAGTAGAGGTATGAGGTAAACAGGCATCGTGAGACTGTTTGGAAAATGTTCTTCTGCTGTTTAAAAAAAAAAAAAAAGTTTCTTTTCAGGTGTGCTGTTGTTGTGTTTATTGCAATTGCACAGTTAGCAGGTATGTTAAAGGACCAGTCAGCACACTGTACATGTTGAATAACCTTCATTCATAATTATTTTACAAATATTAGTGTTTCATATCAGTAACTGCAAGAGAGAGATGTTTAATTACACTGATCTTTTTAATTATTAAGTATAATATTTAGACTGTCAGTCAGGTTGTTTAGATCGTATGCATGTATATCTCTGGAGTCCAGAAGGTTGTAAAGATCTGAAACACAAAAATAGATTACAACTTATTATCAGATCACCTTATCATGAGGCTGAACGCAGCAGTTCTCACTGAACAGAACTTTCTAGAACAATATTTTGTAGATTTGTAGCCCAATGAGCAGAGATTATTCTCTAGTCGGGGCCTGCCATCTTTTTTTTTTAAACACCTAAATAGACTCAATGCAACTGACATAAAAAAAAGAGAGAGAAGAAGGTGAGGTACACCATGGACAAGTCACCAGTTCACAGGGCACACAGACAGAAAGGCTGGGGGATTCGAACCAATAACCTTCTTGTTGTGAGGAGACAGTGCTAACCACTGACATAATCAGTTGATCATCAAAATAGTTATTTATACCGAACGTCTCAATGGTACAAGATCTGTTCCTGATACAGTTTATTAGCCATGTGCAGTATGCCAATCTATTTCTTGAAGCCTGTTCAGTCATGCTAGACTGGGTACACCCCGGACAGTTTGCTAGTCTAGCACAGGTCTAAGTGCACATTCAAAGAGAATCCGGTGCTGTGGTGAAAATGCAGGTTTTTCCATTAATTTGAGTGGGAATAGTCCGTTTTAGCTGCAATGGAGAAGTTGAGTCGGATCCCACTTTTGGGAAAATGCCCATTAGAGCAGCCAAACCGCCACAGTCAGCCTGAAATGTGACTGAATCTGAGGCTGTGCAGGTGGATTCATGGACTAAACTCTGATACTCTACCTGTTGTGTCCTGGCTTTGTTTATTTCATGCACCCAGCTTCTAAATCTGACTCTAACACACACACACACACACACACACACACACACACACACACACACACACACACACACACACACACACACACACACACACACACACACACAGTTGCATATCTGCTAATCTGCATGTCTTTGGATTGTGAGAAGAAACACCAAATTTCACATAAACACAGAGAAAGAGAAGAATAAAATACTTTCTACTAGATGTGGTTTTTATTCAACTCACAGTACATTCTACAGATGCACACGTGTTACATCACCTTAATACAACAGAGTCTTGTAATACCTCCTCTTAAAAATGATGAATTGGTCCTAAAAATATAAAGGAACAAATTTAAAGTCACCAAAACTGTACATTATTAAAAATTCACTTGACACCACATTTGGTTTTCATGTCTTTTTTTTTTTTCTTTTTTGAAAAAACGTCTGTCCCTTTACGTGTAATAAGGGAACATCAAAGTTTATTTTTCTATCAACGGATTTGAGTTCAGTGTAAGAAACATGTTTAAATAAAACCCAGACTGTGGAGTCATCCTGTCGCCTTCAGAGCACACCAACCATGCCGTGCAACGTCGTACATTGGCCCTTGTAAAGCACAAAAAAAAAATAAAAAGGAATGTAAGACAGAAAACCAGGCGGGAATGTGCCTAGTACCTCATTATCAAAGCTCCTTTGCAATTCTAGTCTTTAAAATGGGAGGATTTGAGCCTCGCGCATAACCACCTTTACTCGTTTTTTTCGCCTTGTTAGACGAGCTACAGACAAACAGAAGTATGGGTGTCGTTTTTCGGCGCGGCTCGAGTGCTCAGACACTGCTTTGAAGCTGCAAAACGCCACACGCCTCGAGGAGAGTTCATACTATGAGAGGAAACTTTCAATGCGGTAGCATCGTTTCTGTTGTGACACAGATCAGTCGTAGTAACTAGATGAGTTATTTACTCTTGACAGTGACATATATACGAGTCTAAGCCCAGACTTGACCAACGCTTAAAAACAAAAACAAAAAAAATCCTCCAGTTTTTGAAACCAGTGTCTTTCACACAGCAGCAGAAGGTGGGTGTGTGTGTGAAATCATGTGCATGTTTGTGTGTTGGTGGAAAGTGTGTATGTGTGCGTGCAAGACTTTAAGTGGAGGTTATACAACGTCTACTCGTGACAGTCCAAGAACAGATTCCTTTTAGTTTAACTGGCCTTTTCATAAATCGTCTAGACATCTCTATAAGGTAATCTGTACACATTCACTACAAGCTATTGCTATTAAATAATCCCAGCTATTGTAATCTTTATATATATTTATATATAGAATATATAATAAAAATATATTGAGCAAAAAAATTACTTCTAGGCATAAGACCACGTTACATTACGTTTCCATTGAACAGGTAAGAAATGGCCCGAGCTCTGTGAAGAGTTTTGATCCATTTTTGTCGTCAAGCGGTGCTAAGCAGGTCCAAGTATGCAGCGGTTTAGGCTGCAATAGTGTGATCAGTCCCTGACCTTCAGTATGAGTCTGAGCCAAAACACTCAGGGCCTGAGGCTGAGTCATCACCCCACAGCAGGACTTGACCAAAAAGGCCTTGCTACGACATGGGGTTGTGAAAGAAAGGACGTGACAGGAGAACGCAAACTGGAGATGAGGTGCCGAGGTGATGATGAGGAGACATGAAAAGGAGGAAAGAAAAAAGTGAAGAGAGACATGGTCGTCGCTCTCTGTGATGGGGAATGGGTACAAGTTCAAGCCAGTTCAGCTGTGGGCCTGGAAAAGATTAGGCCGGTAGAGGAAACAATAACAGACAAATAGCCAAAATCTATACATATATACCTATACATGAGAGAATACACATAGCTGGAAGAACCTCCAGACAGTCTTAGCAGTAATGGAGAGAGTGTGACTGGGACGGTGACAGCACCAACAGTATACAGCCCCACCATCAGGGGTAATGTAGTAGGCTCCTCATTTGTCTTTATTTGAGTAGAACTCCGCCCAGCGGCTCTCAAAGAAGTGCCTCATGGCGTGTCCGGCCATTCCCACCTCCGACGTGTCCTCGTTGAACAGCTCACAGTTGTTGAAGACGAGGTGAGCGTCCGCGGCGAACTCCTCACAGCTGCAGTACCTGAGACGAGGGAAACAGAGGAGAGAAAAGACTGACGTTAGGTAAAGTTGGAAGACGCTCAGGCGGCTTCGTTTTCAGGAGTGGATGATCGAAAATGTTGCCTCAAGTGGTCTCAGAGATCAACAAACCAACAAGAAAACACACCAGGGAAGGAGCTGGGGAAAGAAAATGTATTATTAAAAGGTGCATTAAGGTGATCAAACATGTACCATAATGTGTTCTTACCCTCCCTGTAGCAGCCTCTCTCTCATGGTGAGGAAGTCCATGGGGTTCTTGATGATGCGACGGTAGCCCGGCACCAGACGCGGGTTGACGGGTTCAAGGAATGGCCAGGCATCGGCATGAGCCTCCATCTCCATCAGAATGATCCTGACAGGAAACAAGAAGAATTAAGAAAAATCCACCACAACATAACTGCCAAAACAAACGTCTCCTCGTAGACTTTAAAATCCCGTTGTGTGACGTTAGTAAGATCTTTCAGCAATGAAGGCAGGACTCACTCGCAGAAGGTGAGGTCAGGCTGGTTGCGGGTTGTCATGCGACGACGTTTAGCAGCGCCTCCATCTCCGGAGTTACGGGAAGATGAGGAGGGAGCCACGGTCTCTTTGTACCGCGTCGCCATACCACCGCTACGCCGCGTTGTCGTCGTGGTGGTCATCGCGGTTGTCATCTCGTCTTCGGAGCTGTCGTCTTCATATCGTCTCTTTTTCACCCTGGTCCTCTTTTTGCACGAGCGCGGTGATTCACCCTCCTCCTGAGAGACAGAACGAGTAAAGACTGAGCTGACGAGGAACAAATGTAGCTTCAGGAAGTTTACGTTTTGTTCAGTTTTTTCTGTCATGAATCATGAACAGGATCGGTTCTGACCTCAGCAACGCAGGTAGGACAAAACCAGTCTCCCTCTGGCACCTGGGTGATTTTGGGCCTCAGGCAGTACATGTGGCAGCCACGATCACAGCCGTCACACAGCAACAGACAGTCGTCATTGTCGCCCTTCCTGCAAACCTGGCAAGTCTAAATAAAAAAAGAAATTGTTAAAATGACATCAGATTTGACTTTGTTGTGCTCCCATGAGAGTAAGTACACTTGCGATAAAGTTACTTACCACTTTAGTCACGGATCTCTCCCAAGCGATGGCCTTCTCCAGCTGAAGCAAACACAGACAGACCTGTGGAGCGCTGCGGCAGCGATCCAGAGCCTGTCGCCACGTTCGGAGTCGAGACGTGATCTCACTCTCCAGACTGGAACAGAAGAAAATAAAAAGGTTAGAAAACAAAACAAACTCATCCGTCTCTGCGCTCCAAGGAAAGCCCTTTCTCCTCACCTGAAGACATCCATGGGATGCTCTTCTCCCGGGGTCGGTGTGAGAGGAGCGAGGCGCATCACTTCGGCCGGATTCCACAGCGGCTCCTTCAGATAACGTCTCTCGATGTTACGCTCGAGGTTGGCCAACCGCAGCACGGCCAAGTCCACCGGGTGCGTGGCGATACGCGGCAGGCCAGACCACTCCTTCTTAGTCCGCACGATCCAGTCATCGTGCGGGTCGACGTCGTGCTCGTAGTACTGGAGGTCATCGCGTGTGGAGTCTGGATCTGGGATTGTGTAGGGCTTAAAAAGAACAGAGCAAGACAGGCAGAGTTTAACTATCAGCGAGGGACTGGATAGTTGTGAGAAATCAATTTATCAATGGTTTTAATTGTTACCTGAAACTCTGCCATCGGTGTGTCTGTGTTAGATTCAGCTTCATTCACTGCACCCGGAGGAAGAGCCTTGAAGAAAAAACAAAGTAAATGTTGGAGTCTTTTAACCGTTTGCCCAGTAAGTCAGTATTTGATCATTTGCTAAGTTTATTTAAGTATTTGAGACATTTTACATCTCTATTAGTGATTTTAACTGTAAAGATATGACAGTAAATAAGAGCTGAGAAATGTGGGATGACGGACTTGAACCTAAGTGGCGGTTCAGGAGTCGCAACCATGGTTAACCAAACTTTTTCACAGCCATTTGCTAATTGTTTCACTTGCGTTCAAAGTTTACTACATGCAAGTACCAATAATATCTGTACTAGTCTTAGAATAAAAACAAACACTCATCATCTATCTTGTTATTTGTTTGGACATAATTAATCAGATGGTGTAATGTGACATAAAAAAGTGAGTTCTCACTTTGAGATGGAGGTCGGCGCCAATGACTCGCTGCTCCAGGTCCTCGACCCACTGTAGGGCACTGATGTCAGTCTCCATTGCTTTCTCCTGCACTTGCCAGGGCTGCTGTAAAGCCTCCAGTAGCACATCCTTCTCCTCTACCTTCACCTCAAACATCGGGTCTAACCGGAATCAACACAAGGACACGTTGTAAGGAGAATGCAGGGTAACAGGGGAAGGATGAAAAAGTCTAAAACAGAGGTTGGAAATCACTCACCGTCGATAGGTTTGGTGCACATCTCAGCTAAGCTCTCCATGTGTTTGGCCAAATGCTTATGCAGCACCTTCTCCCTGACGCCCCTTGGGTGGAGGGCCTGTAAGGTACTATAGAGTTCCTCTGGATCCTTGATCCACCACCAGCCACGCACCATTGCTGAAGAAGAAACGTATGCATTACTAACATATTACACATGAGAAATCCTTGAAATATATGTTTCCTGTACATTTTTGTACACTAAATCAGCAGTGGGGAGTCTTAAATCCCAGTATCAGCTCCCAAATGCCTTACACAAACACATCTAGTTGAGAGACGTGTTCGTTTTCCTCGTATTTAACACCCTTCTTAAATCAGATACTACACTGTGTTCCAAATTATTATGCAAATACGATTTCAATTAAACAAACATTTGATTTTCAGTTTTTCAATTAAAGTTTTCAATTGTGTGTCTTCCCCTGTCTGTTTATATGACACTGACATCAATCTCGGATAGGTTTGGTAATTTGTTTGCCAAGTGAGCCTAATTAACAGGAAACTACTTAAGCAGGTTGTTCCACATTAGTCGCAAGTCACAGGTTTCATGCAATATGGGGAAAAAGAAAGATCTTTCTGTAGATAAAAAAGCATGAAATAGTGCAGTATCTCGCAAAAGGTATGAAAAAATTAAAGAGACGATCGTACTGTGAGAAGATTTGTGTCTGATTACAGAGTACAGATGCGTTAGTTCAGATAAATGCGTGTTAAGGAAAGTTTATCGTATTAAGAGAACAGGTGTGAAAAAGCCACTGATGAGTAGCAAACAGGTATTTGAAGCTGCTGATGTCTCAGGAGTCCCAAGAACCTCTCGATGCTGGATATTTTCAGAGGCTTGCTGATGTGCATGAAGCTGTATTTCAGCCATTCTTAAACAATTCCCACGAGGAAAAACGACTGCAGTGGGCTCAGAAATACATGATGACTCATTTTCAACAGTTTTATTCACTGATCAATGCCGTGCTACACTGGGTGGTCCAGATGAATGGAGTTCTGGATGTACCAACAAGGCTGCAACATCAGCAAGGAGGTGGTGGAGAGATGTTTTGGGCTGGAATCATAGGAGATGAGTTGGTAGGGCCCTTTAAAAAGGTGCCTGAAGGTGTCAAAATGACCTCTACAAAATATGTGGAGTTCCTAACTGCCCGTTTCCTGCCATGGTATAAAAAGAACTTTGCCTTCTGGAATAAAATCATTTTCATGCAAGACAACGCACCATCCCATGCTGCAAAAAATACCATTGAGGCCTTGGCTGCTTTGGGCATAAAGGAAGAAAAAAAAATCATGATGTGGCCACCATCATCCCCCTGACATTAACCCTATTGAGAACCTGTGGAGCATCCTTAAAAGGAAGCTCTATGAGGGTGGGCGGCAGTTTACCTCAGAGGTGATTCTGGCAAAAGGAAATACAGGCAGAAACTGTACATGGACTTACAAGTTCAATGGATGAGAGAGTTGTTAAGGTGATATCAAAGAAGGGCTCCTATGCTAATATGTAACTCGAACTGTAATTCAAAAAATACAGCTGGTTTCTGTTTTCAATCCTTTAGAAACTGTCGAGTGTTTTAAAACTCTGTTTTGCATAATAATTTGGAACACTACACATTTTGAGTTATTTTGCATAAATTGCCAATGTCATGCCAATGCCAATTATAGATTATTGAGGGAAAAATAACAAAAACAGTATATGCATAATAATTTGGAACACCGTGTACTTACCTGCGGGTATGGGCTTGACCACCAGTTGTGTGAAGTACTGCTGCTCGAGCTCTTGGAACACAGAGTTGGGAGGTCGGCCTCGGCGCTTGGCTGCTGCGGCGGCTCTTGCCCCTCTGCGGGCGGGACTGCTGCCTCTGCTACCTCTCCTCCGCCTGCGACCTGGCCTGGCGGGTGTAGTCGGAGCAGGTGTGGCAGGAGGAACAGGAGCTGGAAGAAGCTGAGGTGGTGCTGGTGGGGTACAACCAGGAACGGCAGCTGCAGTCGGGGGTGTGAGGGGAGTTTCCTGTGGTGTTGCTGGGTCAGCAGGAGCCACGGCAGGCATGAGCGGGTCCGGCTGAGGAGAGATTATTTATTAATACAGCTGTTGTGTTATTACAGTGCATTTAAATTTATTTAGAGTTATGATTGTAGTGGCAAACCTGCATGAATGGAGCAGCGAGTGCGGGCAGAGCACTTGGGATCTGAGGAAGGAGTTTAGGGGGTGAGCTCGGCGAGGTCGGTGTCTGGGGCTCGGTCAGAGAGTTCTCGTCACATGGCTGTTTTGGGAGCAGGTTGAACCACTGCCCCTGTTTCTCTGCCATCTCCTTTACGCTCTCCTCTGGTCGATTACCCTCTGGAGCATCCCCGCGCTGAGCATGTGCCGTTGGTCACCGCTTCCTGAGATTGGCTGAGCCAGCTCTGGAAAGCAGCCTGTGTGAGGTCATGTGTGCCACTGTTTGGTGATCCTGGTCCGTCTTCGCCACCGGACCTGACGCTACTTCGACGGCGGCGGCGAATCTTTGCCGTGCGGAGGTGAAGCTCCACTTCTGGTTTGATTTTTCGTGGCCGTCCACGTCCTCTTGGCCTGCTCATGAGGGATGCAGTGCCAGGGAGGGGGTCCTCTTCTGGAGATAAGGTCTGGGGCTGGGTAGGGTTAGCAGAGGAAGGAGAGGATGGTAGAGTAGGAGTAGTAGGCATGGGAGTCTCCTCAACTTTCGGCTCCTTTTTGAGGAAGGTGACAGGAACCTCAGCTATAAGGACGTCTCCAGAGGCTGCATGACAGAATTGTAAAGGAAAGTTTAGACGAAGAAGGACAAACAAAAGGTTTGTAAAGTCTAAAATTTGT
The DNA here is from genome assembly GCA_036365135.1 of Miichthys miiuy. Classification (NCBI taxonomy): domain Eukaryota; kingdom Metazoa; phylum Chordata; class Actinopteri; family Sciaenidae; genus Miichthys; species Miichthys miiuy. The sequence goes on along the minus strand of CM071606.1, from coordinate 10,322,820 downwards.
TCTCAAACTTACTCAACAACTCTTCTGGCCCCTCGACCAGAACTCCTCCGAGGTGAGGTAGTGCCAAGTATCTGCGTCGGTAGCGGTCCTGGCCCAATAATGTGGCCCGCATGGAATGAGTCGTCTGTAGCAGCTTTTTTCGGAAAAATGCTTGGCGCTGTTGAGATCCAAAAGCAGAGGAATGTTTAATATAAAGCGATATAAATGTACAAAGCAATGTATCTGTGCGGCATCAGGCTTACCTTGGTTAGCTTATCTATCTGCCTTTCAAGCTCTGGAATGCTGGCATTGGTAGGGCTCTCATTCTGTCAGGGAGAAGATAAAAATGACATGTAGGAAAGGTCAATTTCCAAACACTGAAGAAACAGAGGAGCAGATACGTACGTCGCTGAGTTTGGGCTCTTCTTTGCGTGCACGGCGACTGCCCCTCTCCACGACCAGGCCGCTCTCCTCCATACTGAGGTTCTCTTCCTCAGCCACTCTGGCGCTGCGCCTCCTCTCCTCGAAACAGAGCTCTTCCTCTGAGCGTCCTGTACGACGCGCTAGTGCCGCCTTCAGTCTGCAAGGGAGAAAACAATCAGGGTCAATATGGCTCTGTGCTTTCCTTACTTTTCGGTATTTGGAGAAAGAAAACGGTCATCTTACTTGCGCAACTTCCCCTCAATTATCCACTTGTTCTTCCTGTAAGTTGCCATGTTTTCCAATGTGTTGTCGATGTCACTGAAATATAAAATATATACGTTAATAAAAGGTCTTAGAAATTAGATAGTAACACATGTTTAGGTTAAAGTGAAAGCTACTTGTGCTAACCTTGTCACAATGTTGCTGCTGTTGAGCTCTTCCACCAGGAAACCTAGGATGGCGGCCTTGGTGTCAGGCGGTAGGGTGTGAAATGGTTTGGTCCTCATTGTGTTGCACACTTCTGTATCATAACCGTGAGACTCCAGGAAGATACGAAGTACTTCTGAGACTGTGGAGCGAGTCAGCTCCAACTCGACCAGCTTATCCCCGAGGATCTTTACTGACTGATGGCAAGATGGAGAGGAAAGTTTACATTAAAAGGTTTATTTTAAATCAGAAATCACCGTAACGGAGAGAATAAAATGTATCACACACCTGATAATAGGATGGCAGGCCTGGATCATGGAGTGCAGCCTCCACCAGCTTTATCAGTAAATCCTGGACTTCTCCTTGGCTGTCGCCAAGGCCTAAGAGGCCCTCCTGCAGGGTGCCAAGGCTGGGGATGTCCTTGGGTATATTGAGACCAATCACCTTTCCATAGCCGTGGAGGAACTCAACCACAACCAGGCAATGTGCGAACGCTGTGCCAGAAAGCACCAAACCAGGGATGCGGGACAGCTCTGGAAGGAGCTGATGGAAACAAAATTCAAACGATGATTACCCTCAAAACAATCCTTTGCAATCACATCGCTAAAAGAAACTGAGTCTCCATTACAAAACTCACTTTGTGGTCAGTGAGACACATGTCCTCTGTGGGCTTCTTCAGTTCTTCTGCGATCAGCTGCTGCCTCTTACGCTCCTCCAGACGTCGCTGGGCCTGCGCTCTCCTCTCTGCTGCCCTTTTAGCTGCCTGAGCGGCCTGAGCTGCCGCCTCCGCCTCTGCCTGGGCTTTAGCCAGAGCTTTGGCTTTACTCCGAGCCCCCAGCACCCTTTTACCCTGGGCTATCCTCTCCTCATCAGTCTGCTGTACTCGTGGAGGAGGCTCAACCTTGACTGACCTCCTGCGGCCGGGCTTCTTGGGCTCTGCAGCAGACGATGGCTGTGTGACCTGTGGGGCTGTCGGGTCCGTCGGCTCAGCCTTCAACTCTAGGTCTTTGGCGTCTTGCTCAAGCTGAACCCACAAAGAAAAACAAAGGAGAGGTGAAGGTGAGGAAGAGGTGGTGCTGAGGAAAATGCTGCTAAATCATTTTGTGTGTTTCGTCTGTACCTTGGCCCTCTTTTTTTCTGCCTTCATCTTCTTAATCTTCGCATCCTCCCTTCTCTTTATTCTTGCCTAAATAATAAAGAGCAGCAACAATATCAGGATGAGATGTCAAGAGTGTAACAGCTCCATGTTACAAACAGTCTGAGCTACAAACCTTTCTCTTCATTTTCTTTTTGATTTTTGCAAGTTTCTCCTTTTCCTCCTCCGTGAGAGCTTCTACAAAAGGAATACAAACAATTAGATACAGTACAAACTTTGAGGTTATGTCCTAAACACATCATCTGGTCTTAAACCGTGAACACTCATCCCTCCCTCCAGTCTACATCCACTCACCCTTGGCCTCTAGTCGCTTCAAAAGCTTGGCATCGACTTTGCTAAGGAGGTCAATCATCTTGGGTTTGGGAGGTCTCCCAGGACGGCGGGCCGGTCCTCCCTTCACGGCACGAACCCTGCGGGGTTTCTCCTTATCAGGGTTTGGAGGTCGACCTCGCCGGCCAGTGATGGCCATGATCATGGAAGGAACCTCCTCATTGGCCAAGAGGACCCACTTCATACCCTGCAACATATTGTAGAGAATGATGAGTCCTCAAAATGTCTCCCACACATTTCTGACATGCTTGTAATCCTTCGAGTTGTACTGTGCAGGACTCAGAGAGATACAGACCTCAGGACTTTCTCTTTCTTCATAAAAATCTCCGACAGGCATGCGTGGGCTGAAGCTGAAGTGTTCTCTGGTAACCACACTGTCTGTGTGTCTGTTCAAGTACTGAGTGAAGCAATTAGAGAAAGAGAATCATAATCATTGTTTTGACATCGTCATTTGTTGTGTTTGTGATTTCAATAACTTCAAACTCCTTCATGGTTTTGTTTTCTAGCTAAGAAGACGTACCTTGATTATTTCAGGGAACTGTTTCATCCTCCTTCCACACGGTGTGTAATACCAGGTTTCGCCCTTCATGCGGTTCTCCATTTTCCTCACGCGAATCTCCCTCTTCCAGCTACGGCGGAGAGAATTCAGGGTTATGTTCATGTCATACAGCCGTTTTTAGACACAAAGTAGAGTTATTGTTACAATACACGAAGAAGGAGGAGTAGAAGGAGGAGTAGAAGGAAACATTACCCATGCTGCAGTGGGAACTGAACCTGCTCCTCAGTTGCAACCCTCCGTCTGTTGGATTCACCTGCTCAAGAAAATGCAAACTTAGCATCAGACTGTGAAACTGTGATATCATGTCTCAACAAAACGCCATGATGTGATGTGGCCCAACCCCTCTCTGAAAACTCTTCCTCATTACCTGCAGTGGAGCTGTCGTCATCGTTTTCCTCAGCATCATCTGCAGTTTTTTCGGCATCTTGTTTGGGTGTTTTCACCACGTTTCCTTCCTGGTGTTGTTTCTTGACCCTTTTCACCTTCTTGGGTTTCTCGGCTGAAGTGTTGAGAGTTGAAGCGTTGGCCAGAACGGCTTCGATTGTGGCTGTGATGGGATCAACCTCTCCTGTGGGCGCACCACAAATATCTGATGCGTCTTTGACGTCCGCCCTGACAGACTTCTTCCTCTTTCTGCCCTTGACTGGCTCCTCTTTGTTGGCTCCTTCTTCTTCGGTCTTCATCTTCTCCACTTTAGGGGTTCGACCCCGAGGCTTCCGTTGGGCCTCCTCCGGAGCTTAAAATAAAATAAAAAATATATTAAAAATATTAAAATAAAATCTTTTTTAAAATAACATTTTGTTGAAATCAGAATGTTGCATACCTGGGGTTTTCGTCCATATTGCCTTTGGAGCTCGAGGTTTGCGTTGTTTCCCTGGGGTTTGCCCTCCAGCAGCTGACACAGTCTGATCAGTTACTGGTTGGAGTGGGTGTACAGCAGGGCCCTCTGCTGGGGTACTGAAGGCGATGAAGTTCTCATCTCTTATTTTGAAACTCGGCGGAGTCATTGTCTCGTTAACAGTGGTCTTAATGCTAATGCGTCCAGCCGAGTCCGGTGTATCGAGTCCTTTGGGTTCCCACTGTGCTTCAGGTCCTGAGAAACAATAGCAGAATTCAGAAATACAGGACAACGACATACACAACAGAAGGACAAGTGATCTGTATTGGAAATAAATGAATTCACTACTGATAACCGCTGCTTGTCAGACCATGTGACACCAGTTTTCATGACTTAAGACTGTACCTTGGCGACCTGGCTGAGATGACACAAATGAGTGCGAGTTGGACACGTCGCTTGAGTCGACAGAGCGCTCTTCCATCTGAGAGGTGTTGTTAAGAGAAGACTCCAGAATAGATTCTCCTGTGATCTGGCAGCTCTCTTTGGTCTCCTCTGCCTGAGACATTTCCCTTCCTGGTGGAGTCCAATGTGTCATCTCTGGAGTCTTCCACAGAAAAGCTGCTATCTCTAGTGGTGTCAAACGCGGTAGATGTTTCCTCCTCTTCTTCTTCTTCTTCTGCATGGGAAGTGCTGTCAAACCGGGAAGTGTCCTTTCGCAGGTGAAAGCTGCTGTCAAAGTGAGCGGAGTCATCTACGCATGAGCTATCATCGCCTACAAGAGAGGATTTTTCCAAGACAGAGCTGACATTGATTCTGGAGGGGGTGTCAAACGTTGAATTGCCATCAAACTGTGAATCAAAACTTTCTTCGTCTGTCAGGTGCTCTACCCTCGTGCTGTGGAGATGTGAAGACTTCCTGAGCGGAGTCTGCTCAACCATGGAGTCCTCTGACTCTCCGCCTTCTGTCTGTTTATTCTTGGGCTTTTGATCAGGACCGACTGTGGTCTGTGAGGGTTTCCCAGGTAGATCAGTAAGAGATTTGAGTGAGCGTATTTCAGATTTATTAGTCTCAGTAGCTTCAACCTTCTCTGATGTCCTTCTCGTACCGGAATCAAGCTGAAGGATGTGTTCCTCTGGTTTTCCATTTCTTCTAGTATCCAACGCTTTCCTATCCTCGCTGTGACCGTGGTGCTCTGGCTTGGGAGACGACTGCTTTAGCACATGAGGAGTAGTGGTGTTAGCAGGAGGCTGTTCAGAGTTTGAACTTTGGACCACTCCAGAAGACGTACCCATTGAAGGAGGCACAGACACCAAGTCAGGAGGGGCGGACACGGGTGCAGTCCTGGAGGCTTGAGTGGTTTGAAGAGGTAGGGTAGACAGAGGTCGGACTGTAGGATTTTCATGGGCTGCTAAGGAGGTCGGGTTCACCCCTCCTGGTGGTAATGATGCTGCCGAAGAAGTGGAAAGACCGGAGTCAGCAGCTGGAGGAGTGTATATCTGAGGCTGGGTTGTGGGCACTGGGTCACAAGGTTTGCTGCCAACTGAAGGGGGTTTTAAAATGGTCATGGGCGATGCAGATGTTGATAAACAAGAACCGGGTGATGTTGAGGTCGAAGGTCCTGTTACTGACATTAGAGGTGGAGCTACACCAGTGAATGAGGATTTTGCACTCGCTGATGGAGTGGCAGACAATAATTTTGGGGGTCCGGGCTTTTCATGCTGAGCTCCAGACATCAGTGGTGGCTTGGACCCTTGAACCAGCTGTTGAAGCGATGAGATGGGTGTAGGTGTAGAGTATGAGGATGTGGGCACAAGGGCAGGAGGGGGGACAGTTATAGCAGGTTTCGAAGCCATTGGAGGCAACAAAGCCTTGGCTTGATGAGCAGCCTCAGATGAAGGAGAGGAGACTGAAGGAGCTGTTGCAGGTGACTTTGAAGGTGATGCAGGTAGGGAACAAGAAGAGGACCCCACTGACAGATGCTTGGATCCAGCAGGGGATGTCTCTGGCCTGAGGCCTTGCATCATTAGAGGAGGTGAGGAAAGTCTGGAAGGAGCAGCTTGAGATGGAGCAGAGGACACATTGGGAGGTGTTGAGATTTGTGGCGGAGTAGAGTCTAAATTAGATGACACTATAGGGGGCCCAGGGGCAGATGTGGGAGACTCAGAGACAGCAGGAGCTGCAGAGGCCCGAGGAGGTGTTGAGGCAGAAAGCTGTGATGACACAGACTGGGGAGGTGTATTCATGGCTGAGTCTCTGACAGAGGAAGCCATTTCTGGACGTTGAGCTGCTGGCTGTTCGGGATGCTGACGATAATCACTCGAGGGTCCCACAGGTTTGGGTTGGTAAGTGTCACTTTTGGGGAGCCTCTGGGCCACGGGTGCCCTTTCCATGCCATTATAGCTTGTGTCTACTTCCTTGACAGCTTCTCTCGTATGCCCTGAAAGAGAATGAGCGAAACAGTCAATAAACTTCTAATTTCTAGGTTTAATTCAGAGAGAATTTTATAATAATAATAATAATAATAATAATAATAATAATAATAATATAGAAAGAAAGAAAATGATATTTTATAGATAAGGGTGCTCGTAGCAAACGACCTCAGCTATAGTCATAAAGTTTTGCACAGCCTTACAGTGGCACCTGCTGGTTGAATCTTGGCACTATCCAACCACTGAGCACCAACAGTGAGACTAACCTATCACCAGACACTCATGTCAAAGAGATAATATTATTTTCATTATCAATTAACTTACAGATTATTTTCTAAATTAATTGTTTGGTCTATAAAGTGAAAAGTGGCCATCACAATTTTCCAAAGCCAAAAGTGACCAACTGAAATGTCCAGACTATCATGTATGACTCAATAAATAACATCATATAAACAGTAATAAAATAAACTGACAGATTCTAAACATGTGAGGAGCTCAAATTGGATACATTTAGCATTTATGCTTAAAAATTTACTAAAATTTTGATTTAATTTACTTGATTATAAAAATAGTTAGCTCAACAATGACTGTATTTCAGAAATACAAGTTTATATAGATGCTATAGGAATCTGTAATGCCGGCAGGGCTGGGCCAAGTATGACCAAAGAGGAACAAGACCATATGACTATATGAGAATCACGTTAGAGGAGGAAACGTAAAGTAGAGCACAGACTCAGATTATAAGGAAATAAAACTGGAAATGCAGCAGTGCAGTCAAAGTGTAGAACTAACAAAGTCCATTAACTGTTTACTTTACTAGTCAAAAACCACAAACACATCTGAGTGTAAACTGGTCACCTTGCATGACGGTAGATAGTCCCACATTGCTAGCATGGGGGCTCCGTTCCCTGTTGTGGGCTTTGGGTGATCCACTGTCCTGCACGGCTGATGGTGACAACATTGTCGCTGAGGACATCCCCACAGGGAGAGGGCTGCCTGTGCCCCCTCTGCCCAAACTGTGGTGCTGTGGGCTGCCACGTGGAGGAGTAAAATTCTGGGCAGCTGGGGGCATCAACTGAGCCTGGCCTTGGGCCTGAGACTGCTGCTGCTGCTGCGGTGGTGGTGGTGGTGGTGGAGCAGGCGGCTGCTGCTGCTGCTGGGGAGATGGCAGGGATGGGTGCTGGGGTTGATGCTGGTAGTAGGGCATCCCATTAGGCATCATGCCATAATGCTGTGGTTGCTGGTGCTGCTGGTGGTGATGGGCTGGGTGACGATGGGAGTGGAGGTGCTGCTGTGACGGTTGATGCGGGGGCGGTTGTATGGACTGCTGCTGGTGATGCTGTGACGGTGTAATTCCAGGGTGTGCCTGACTCTGGTAGCTCCCGTACATACTGTGGGAATTATAACTTATCTGCTGAGGGCCAGGGTTACTCCTGTTCCAGTACTGACTCCCAGTAAGAGGCATGTTCGGTGGGCCTGCCACAGGGGGTTGATGGGAGCTTTCAATACCCCCATTGAGTTGGTACTGTCCATGACCCTGGAAGTGGTGCTGTGACTGAGGCTGCCCCATCCCAGGTGTAGGCTGCTTCTGTTGCATCCCGTGCCCAGCAGAGGTGCCCATGGCTGGACCATACTGAGGGTGTCCTCCCCACAAGTAGTCGTAGCCCATGCTGCTCTGGTGATGGTTGCTCATGTGTGGGTAAGGAGCTGTTGGTGGGTGGGAACCAGGCACACCGGACCCGATTACAGTAGTGACGCCATTCACATTCATTTCGCCGTTCATATCTGTCGGACACAAGAACACGAGTCAAATTAAAGAAGTGCATTTACATTTAGTCAAACAATCAAGGTACAGTCTGACAAGCCCTGAGCGTACGGGTGGCAGAGCCAGGCGTCATTCATCAGAAGATGTGACATATGCCTGTGTAAGGGTATTCAAGTAGGTGGGTGCAGAACCGGAGACTACTTTGTAGGCGAGTAATAGCGATTTGAATTTAATGCAGGCTGCTACAGGTAGCCAGTGGAGCTTGATGAGCAGCCCTTTTGAGGTGATTAAAGACCAGGTGGGCTGCTGCTTTCTGGATCATCTGAAAGGGTTTCAGGAGGTCTGTCAGGAGGGCCAATCAAGTCGTGAGATGAACGCAGCCTCTATCAGCATGTCGATACAGGCTGCGGGCAACCGAGATGACGTGTTTAGCGAAGGTTAGTTGGTCATCGATCATGGCGATCAGTTACTCGCTACCCCGGTTAGGGGTGAGAGCTGGGCAGTCAATTTTGATGTTGATGTCATACATACAACAACATAAATTTTCACACTTGTAGTTGTACTGTAATAAAGTGCTAAAGAATAATAAAAAAAAATACTCACTCTTCCCCTGCTGAGGAAAACTCATGGAGGACCCATTAGTATAAAGAGAATCCCCTGAGGAGAGTTTCAGTCCTGAGTTTGCTGAGGCGTGGGTGCCGTAGTTGAAGTGATTATTTGACTCCATCTGAAAAACAAGAAACAAATAAATAAATAAATAAATAAAATATGAAATCCACACTCTTAATATTCAACATGCATCTCCAGTCAAATGTACAGAAGTTATGCAACTGCTTAACGAGGCTAAAGATGCCTGCGTGCGCCACATGCATCACCACATGAATCACAAATGTATTATTTAATTCATTTATTTTCGTGCCGTCTTGAAGACGCTACGTAATAAGCCACATTTTCCCCCCCTCCTCCGTTAAAATGCCTCATCCTAAATTATTTTGGCAGCTGCACCTTTGTGACAGCACCATTTCGGCTCCAACAACAACCGTCAAAATGTCGCAGCCAGCAAACAAGCAGATGCCAGGCCTCCTTTTTTTAAGCGAGCCGTAATGGACAATCGGGATATTACGATAGAAGCTCATCATTACCGCTGATGAGGCGGCTGCCGCTGCTAACATGAGCACATCCTCCCTCACATCGGCCCAAGCAGGCATCAAACCCACACAAACAGTCTCTAAGAGCCGGCGGCCTCGGCCAACTAACAATGGAGGGGGAGATTAGCGTGAATATTTTACAGTCACTCCGAGGCCCGAAGGAGTGTTACCACACTCACTCGCTGTAATACAAAAGTACTTCATTTCCTAATTCAACAAGGCCGTTGAAAAAGCAGGCGCCGAGGCTAGTTCAGCTCAGCTCAGCTCGGCTCAGCCGCGCTAGCTCCGTTCCTCAAATGAACAATTCACTTTAAAGCGCTGCTAGTCAGCTGTGCTAACGTTTGATACGAGTTCAACTCAACAAGAAGGTGGCACAGACCGTTTACATTAGCGTTAAACATCAAATAAAACACCCCCCGTTCCCTTCAGCTCCAAGGTTATTTAGCTAAATCATCACAATAGAACCGAGCTAACGCAACGCTAGCTACGATAGCTAACTGATAGCATCCTTAACGTTTACCCAAAGTGCGGTGCTTAAGCTGCGATGTTAGCTAATAGCCAGGTAGTAGGTACCGCAACCACGCTGGGTTTGGATCCATGGTGCCCCCCATCAGTGATCGAGATCGCCGCGGATGAAAAATAAATAAGAGCCGGCGTGTTGATAAATGAATAACCCACTCAAGAGTCGCTTGATAACAGATGGGAGGCGTGCTCCCCCTCTTTTGTTCACGGGCTAACGTTAGCTAGCCGAGATGAAGTTACATTGTTTACGCTGCACGCGCACAGACAATTTTTTAGCGGAGCATCATCTTCCCACACCACCACCACCACCACCATCAAAAGTTTCGCTGTTATTTCACACTTAAAGCTATCCAACCTTTTATTCCTTGGATTGCGAAGGCGCAGATGCCTCTAAACCTTCGTCTAAAACGGATATGCGGGTGAAGATGGCACGGCGGTAAATTAATAAACAACTATTCCCCCTAACCTTTGGGTTTTAAATTAGCAAACATGGCTGGTGTGGTCCAGTGCAGCCATGATCACAGAACAGAGCGAACAGTAGCAGTGTGTAAACGTCCCGACGACAAGCACATACACATCCGGTCAAAATTATTCACGAAACTTCACAACAAAATAATACAACAACAATAACAGCTATTATAATGATTATATTTACTTTATATTAATTATAGTAATTTATTAAATTTACTGTACTTTGCTATTACATGTAAAAGAATGAGAAATGCACCTTGTTAATTTTTATTATTGTATTATTACTAATGAATACGTAAGCAGCACACTTTATAAATATAATTCAGATTATTTTTTTAAATATATAATAAATATATATATTTCTATGCATTCTTAATATATAGTATATAAAATATATATATGTGTATATATTAGTATATAAGTAATGTTAAGAGGCTAAAGAATGCTATCAGTTAGCTATCTAGCTAGCGCATAGCTATACATATATAGCTGAGATATTAGCTATTAGCTATCTGCTATCAGCTAACATCGCAGCTTAAGTACTGTACTCTGGGTAAACGTTAAGGACGCTATCACTAATTATTATAATTTCTTCTTCATTTACATTCTTCTATAAGTTTAAATGTTTTTTCCATCACTAAACATTAACAAAATAAAGTGTTTGTTAATATTGATGTGAGACTATAGTTATAGTTAATGTCCGTCGTTGGTGTGACGTTCTAAATTAACGGTTGGTCGTTGGTCACGCGTCCATAACCGTTGTTTTTAAATATGTGAACAGGTGATATTATCGTTAACAAAGCAGGTTTTAATAAAAGCAAACACACACCAAGCCTCGTCACATCACAAGTATGAGCCTGTCTCATCTAAAGCTTTTATTTTAACGAGCTTCAGCCTTTAAACAGGAAACTAATGCCGCACATTACAGTCACCTTCTCGGAAATGACAGTGAGGAAATCAGGCCTGAAGAGGAAGTATGCAAATTATCTGGGCCGTGGACGCCTGGAGGTGTCCGGGTCCTAGCGCCGACTGCAGCACTAGTCAGAGCTACAGCACCACAACATCATCATACTCCAGGAGTAATACTGCATTATAAATAAGAGTACATCTATTAAATACGAATTTAACGTTTTAAAAGTACTTTCGAGTTAAGTCAACATAAAGGCGGCAGTATTGTATCTTTAAAACTATTTTATTATGAATATGCTGTATTAAATAATCACTATAATGTAGTGATGCTCTCTTAAGGTAAAGCTTCAGATATAAGTGTCATTACAGCATGACTATTTGTCTTTAAAATAGATTAAATACAGATAAATTCTAGACTATCTCTAGTTCTTAACATTAAATTGAACAAAGATCCTGCATGTCTGCCGTTTGGGCTCCCACGCATGATTAAAAAATTCACACTCCAGAATCCTTCTTTGTATCCTTACTCTCTGGGCAAGAAAAAACATTGCTGAAGTGGATTGACTGCAAACTTTCAACACTGGCTGGGTAGCACAAAGTTGTTTTTGGTCTAAGTGTATGAGTCATGTATTCTATAAGATTTGGTCCCCCTTCCTGAAATATATTGGTACTAGACAGGCAACCATTGTGTTCAAGGGTTTGGCAGTTATGATCTGACACATTGTATCCATGTATCCATAACTGACTGCGGCTTACTTAAGTGTATTGAATGGAAAAAAAAAGTCACATCTGCAGCACAGGACAGTTGGAACAGCTTTGGTTCAGCTTTAACAAACAGCTGCTATATGCCTCAGCTGTTGACTAACTTGTGGCCTGTGTAGAAATTAACTGTTGTGGTGCCATTTCTAATTTTAAAGGGTAAAATTCTACAACTACTTTTTACAGTACGGGCATTAGTAATGTGATAATTTATATCAAGTAAAAAAAAAAAATTCAAGGACCATTGTGTCAGATTTAGTAGCAAAAAGCGAAAGGTCCTACAGCCATTGTTTCATTTCTCTGTGGGCTACTGTAGAAAAATGGCAGTTCAATATGGACCTTTAAATATTTTATTTCATATTATTACATATTGCACCTTAAATGAACTTTAAACAAAATTCTGGAAAGAACTTGATAAATGTTTCTTTGAAGAACCAAACTAAAAAAAACTACTGTCCATTTTCTGTTTGGTACTTGTTTTGTTTGTTAAAAAGGAGAAAAAAGTTGAATAAAAATGTGAAAACACAAGTATGACTGCATTAACAAAGGGAGGTACATCAGTAACCAGAACAATTCCCCAAAAATGAGGTATACATTTTTTCCAATGATATTTGGGGGTTTAATCCACTAATCACGACCTCCCTTTTGAAAAAATGAAAACATCACAAGTCAAATAAAAAAAAAAAAAGGCTTTTAAAATGATTCTTGAACAGTTTATTAGAAAGATGTAGACAATAAAAAAAGAATTTCCACTGTAATTCAACATCATTTATCTCCCCGTACATTTTATTGACAGTGCAAATATAATTTGGTCATTACACGTCGCCTATCGTTCTGTCGCTCCCTCGCCAACGAGGGAGGATCATTTCTAAATGAACAAGCGGAAAGAACCCGGAGGATAGCAACAAACCACACACAATGCTGAGGCCCAACCAAGCTTCAGGCCTAAATTATCAGCTGCAAAACATTTCACCTTTTGCGTCCGCAGGCTAACACGAGTGTGCATGTTAGGTGGTGGTGGTGGTGGATATGGAGAGAAAACAATGTTAAGATACTAAATATGTGGAATTCATTCAGATTACCAAAGTGGGTGATAACTGGGAAGATGCAAATACTTTCTGCAATGATTTCAGAATAGTCCAATTTTACAAACATTAAACGAGAAGTGAAGGGAAACATGTAAGCTGGACGGTTAAGCCACAGAAACAAAGACTGGCTTCCTGGATATCTAATTCACGGCACATGGAAGGCTTTAGGGGAAACCCAATCAGTAAATGCATCTAATTCTTATGATGTACATAGCTAGTGTTTCGTCAATCATGAAATAAACTACACTGGTCGACTAACTTAAAAACCACAACATTGGGAACAGGTGGGCCTAATCGTTTTAAAACACAATTCATTTGTAAACAAATTGCAAATCTCTTAACATGTATTGCTCAGTTGAGGACAACTATACAGCTTTTTCCAACAAATAATGTGTGCTTACTTGTAATATTTAACAGTAAAACAAGATACCCAAAAGGTGCAGTACAGCAAATGGAAGTGGAGATAGCTGCTCTGTACAATACCATGCATATCAACCTTCGGTGGACTGATCGATTGAGTGTTTGGAGCTGAGGCTATGGATTTAAATATGGCTACTGACTCATATGTACAGTTGTTTGTCACTGCCTTCAATTTCAAGATATACATTTGTTAGGATTCCTCTTGCCCTCTGTTCTTCCATCTTCTTTTCAGAGTCTTACAGTCTTCTATTCCAAATCTGGCATTTCTGAAAGAAGAAAGTGGGACAGAAATAAACATTAAAACTGACATCACCACACTGCGTGTTATCAAAAATGGTAGCCATCGTTTACAGCTGAAATTTGGTGTTAAACAACAAGTTAATTAAGTAAATTAATAAATTATCAATACATTTGACTTTACAACACTGGAGTTATTGGAAATGTTTGGATCACATCCTCTCTAAACAGAGAGCTAATGGAAAAATGGCGAAGTGTCAGGGAGACGAGAATGCTTGAATATCTCAAAAAGAAAGAGAGGGTACCGTGAAAGTTACATTGAGTTTGGCTTCATAGAAGCAATGGACAAAATTAGAGCTGAATTCATCTTTTGCAGTGAGAAACTGGCAAATGAAAGTTTGAAACCCTGCAAGCTGAACCAACACCAGACAACTAAACATCCCGAGACGGTGGGTAAACCCAAAGAGTTTTTCCTCAGAAAAAGGGAACTCGTTGTCACAAACAGCCCCAAAACATTAAGAGCAGTTTTAATAAAGCTGGAAGTGACCAGAAGCAGGCAATGGTTGCGTCTTTTGAGTGCTGAAATGGCTGACATACTATGTGGACCGCAGGTGGCTAACAAATTTAAGACTGTACCACTGTCCAATAACAGTCAAAGACAGAATCAACAGAATGGCAGGAAACGTTGAGAACACACTCGTCGATTCAATCCAGCTGGATGAAACTACCACTGTGGCCAAGGAGGCAATTCTCATTGTATATGTACAGTACACTGAGGAAACCGAGCTAAAAAATAAAGGCTTCAACAGCCGTTTGAAGGAGAAGGCGCCCCACTGCTTAGTGTTTCACTGCATGATACACAGACAGGCACTGGCAGGCAAACACCTCTGTGAAGATCTGAACGTAACCATAAAGACTGTGGTAAAAATAGTAAACTTTATTAAAGCTCGTCCAGTCAACAAACGGATCTTTGCACAGCTGTGCGAGGATGAGGCGCACCAACATAATGGAGTGCAAAGAGACAGTGGATGCGTTCACAATGGTAAAAATGTGGGTCCCTCAAGAAAAAGGTTGGGAATCACTGACAGGAGTCTACTACTACTACCTTCGACAGCAAATTGCCCCAAATTATGAATACCTTTTGATTATATATTTTATTTGAGTTGGTAACGCCTCGGTCCTGACTGCATCACAGTCGTGCCAATAATGACAGTAAGAAAACACCCTCTCATGTAATATTGCTTGACACCTGACACCACAACATACAAGTCATCAAAAATGGTAGCCATCATTTACAGTTGTGGTTTGGTGTTGTTTCAAAGCTTCATAAATACTTACTCTCATCATCGCTATCTGCAGACTCATCCTAAAAAGACAAAAAAGAAGATTATATGACAGCCTGACACTGATTAACATCTGCTTCATGCGCAGTATTTATTAGTGAATATAAACTTTATGCTTAGAAATTAAGTTAAAGAAAGAAAATGATTCTTACGTCTAGATCAGGTAGGTCGTCCTCACCTCCCATGTTGTTCATCATCTGTAATATTAAACCAAAGCCACATTATTTACTCTTCTTATATTAAACAAAAGCAAAAATATTCCTCTGTATAAATTAATTTTATACAGCACTAAACGTGTATAAAAACTAACAAAGCACTAGATTATAGATCAGTATTATATGTACCAATCTCACAGATTATGGTACCTTTAACAGTACCAATTCAATACCAAAACAATTATTTATGGGCCCTTTTTGCCTCCATTAGATGGCGACAGTGGAAAGAAAATAAAGGGGAGACAGAGGGGGGGAATGACATGCAATAACGGTCACGAACACTGCCACTCATAGTCAGAGTCCCCACCCCTAAACCACTGAGGGCCCCCTTTCTTCTTTTTCTTTAATCTGTAACACACGCCCGGTGTGTTATATTCAAAATATATAGACATATCCAATAGTTGGGACTCTGTGTCATCAGATTATATTAAATAAATGATTAAAATAACTTGATTCCTCTTTCCTGAAGAAAGTATTCTAAACTTTCCATCTAATTCTTTTAAACAAGGATTATACCGTATTCCATAATATGGTCTTCTGCCTGCACTCTTTGAACCTTATATTGTGGCTTTGTGGCATTAAAGCAATGATTAAATTCTTCACCCACTAATCAATGCACAGTACTTACATCTGAGAATTGATCGAAGTTGCCCATCTCCTCATCTGAGTCATCCTCCCAATCTTTCCAGTTGTTGAAGTCGACGCTGAGCCAACTCGGCTGTGAAAACACAACATTCACGTCTCTCGTCATTTGATGCATTTAAAAGATTATTTATGACATGATATTGTGCATAAATTAACAGTATCCTACTATTGATTTTTAGTATTTGAAATGTATGGTACACGCTGTTCTTTAAGTTAAATGACTGTGTGTTTGTGTTTAACTGACCTTAGGCTTCTCTTTTGTTAGCCTCGGCCACGGCTTCCCTGGCTGTGCTTTTCGTAAATAGCACAACACTGAGCGATCTGTACGTTTATGTTTGGATTCCTGCGACGAAATGGAAAGAAAAGAAATGCGGTCGATTACAATGCAATCTGCAATACAATGTAAACGTTCCAAAACAACATTAATCAAAGCAGACGTTCAATATGACTTACATTTTCATCAATGGCTTCAAAAAGGTCTATTTCATTCTCATGTTTGACATTGTCAGTTCCTCCAAAACAACTGAAGAAACAAAAGAGAGATGACACTTAATATGTGGGATGGCAACTCACCAAAAACAGAATAAGACAGTCAGAGGGGATCCAAAACTAAAACATTTAACATTAAATTCATGGTTAAATACAGCCTGAAGTTGAAGTTTGAGACAAACGTACCTGAAACCACACTTTGTTTTATCGAAATTGACTTTAACATCTTTGCTGTCTGCTACATAGAACTCTATAAAACGAGTCCCTTCTGTCGTACCACTTGGCAGTTGCTGGATGCCTGTAATGAAACCGAGGATATGAAAACATCAACACATGTATGTTACAGAAATTAACTGGTACAACGCTATAGACAAAAACAAAATGTCAGGATCTGGTTCAAAGCTAAAAACAATTGAAATTCCTAACCGTTGCCATTTGTTGTTATAAGACCCACAACTTGCATAAATAAATACACAATACAGGCCTGTCGTGCTGGTGACAGGTGGACAAGTCTTCAGACACAACAGCCTGCTATCAAAAAGCCTAAGTATCAGGTTGCCACGCAGTATCCAGTTACATGGTGCACTCCTGTATCAAGCTTAAAAAAAAAAAAAAAGAAAAGAAGTGAAACATCTGTGCACAGTAAAATGTGAAAAGTCAAATTAAAAAGGATGTTTTGGGGCTGAGCTCAGGTTTCCATACATACCGGTTACAAATAACATTTCTGTCCACAGGCCAAATAAGCTAGTGAATCTTTAATTGATTACCATTGTTTTTTGGGGGGGGCTGGTAAGTGAAGAAAATCTACCATCCACTTGCATATGTTGCCAACATTTAGCAGCAGGTGGATGGTGCTAATTTTGTGCCTTGCATACTTGTTGCGTACAAACGTGTATAATCATGCTGCTATCACGTTTTATGGAGTCCTTGATGAGACTAATATCCAAAGTTCACCATCGGATAATGAGTGATTCTTAGTGTTTCCCATTAGTATGTTAAGTTTATGAGTATTTATAAGACTTGAGAAGAACATGGAGGAACCCATGATCACTCTACCCTATTGGAAATCTATTAAATTATGCCTTCTTCCTCCATTATTGCGAATTACGCCCCATTAATGAGAAACTTCCAGTACAGATATTAAGTCAATGGTTACAACTCATCAATAAGAGCTCTGTTTATTAATGAGATTTTTTTTTATATACATGCTACAAGAGTGCTATGTTCATCTACACGTGTAGTCTCTGACACTACAGTCCTCTTGGCATTGTCCTGATGGCCTCGTTGGCCAAATCCTCTTACAAATCACCGAGGCGTGTATTTTATGCATGTATGGAAGCTAGCGCTAAATACAAACCTTATCTTCATGTTCGGCTTTGTGCTTTAAACACACAGGTGCCAGATTTGCTTTATAATGCTATGACTTGTGACTCATGCTAATCTAATGATAGCCTGCCATACAAAGTCGTTCAATGAACTGTAGCTAGCTGAAAACGCTGACGTTAGCCTACTACGCTCGTTATCCATGCGGTGCGAGCCGAGCCGTCCTGAAAGCTAAAGTAGCCGTGTCTTCAGCTAATGGTAGCACACCGTGGGGTTGATTTAATGACTAAACTGTACGCTGTGTCCCCTTTAAACACTCTAAAAAAAAGCTCCACTTTGGTAGCAAGTTCCCGTTAGCTTCCAGTTGCCTTAAGGCAAGGCCAACCTCCCGCCTTTAGAAGAAGCATGTTATCACACGGCTACCGTTAGTTAGCACAGCAGGTTGTACTATCGCACTTCTCCCTCCGCGTTAACTCCTCCACAACTTACATGTCTCGACGTGAAGTGAGCTTCTTCTTTTTCGCAGATTTAAACAGGTCTGGTGAAGATTATGGTAATGCCTGCAAAAAAAAGAAGGAATGCTGTCCACAAAACAACCAGTGCAACCGCCTCTCTCTCTCTCTCTTTCTCTTTCTATGTCTCTCCCTCTCTCTCTCTCCTGGGGACTATACTCCAGATCTTGCGTATCCGCGGATGGAGAATCACAGTACTGACGCAGTTGGAGCGTAGCGGCGCACTAGACGTTTCTAGAGCTTTCAGCTACAGCTGCGGGTGATGTGAAGGATAATCTGGACCACGTTTAATCTGGTTACCACCCAGTATGATCACCTAAAAACAGCCCGCCCACGGACAAACTATCTATTAATGAAACTAGTAGGAGTAGGTTCAGGTTGGTACTAGGAGAAGAAGAAAATACTAATAAGACTAAATACTAATAAGTCCTAGCTGCAAAAGAACTAACAGAAATAAATTATTTCAGCTCTAAAAATACTTAAAAATTAAAATAAAATATCGATTTATAGTCCTATAATAATATATAGTCTATATAGTCCTAGCTGTATATTAACTGATTGAAACAAATCATTTTAGCTCTAAAAATAAAATAAAAAAATACTAATTAAAGAAATACTATTAAAAGTAGTTTCCCATTCTAAAATATACATTTTAGTGAATAATGAACAAGTCAGTGGACAAAGGTATGAGTACCATACTCAAGAAATATACTTGAAATAAGAATTTTTGAATTTATGTTTTTTGTTTTTGCATCTAACAAGTGATTGCCCATTGTGAATAAATATCCCCTTTAAATGGTTTAAGATTCCCTTTTCTTAAATAATTTGAAATGATTATTTGTGTCTGCTATGTTTTCATAAAAATGTTCAATAACATACTGAAAAGTAAATTTACATTAATTCTTCTAACTCAGAGGAGATAAGTATGTGGACTGAAAGATGCATGTTGGACCTGGACTGGTCACATTTTTAATGGACTTGTCACAACAGGAGAGACACAGGTGGATTTAATAAGAGTGCTCAGTTCCAGTAACAGTGAACCAGTGCGCTCAGTAGCAGGACCTCCCCTGAGTGGAATGCAGCAATGATTAATACACCTGAGTTTCCTGCTATGACTTGGCAAAATGGCTGCTGTGCAACCAGTCTATTTCACTTTCCCTTTTTGTCTCCATGACTCATCGGTTTAAAACTACAATGCTACAATAATTCACCCTGAATTAAGTTATTTGATGGCCCTGCCAGTTTGTATCCAGTTATAATCAAAGAAAGACCGTGTTCATGGTTGAATTTGGGCTTGCGTATCTGTACTATCTCCAGAAAGAGCAGGTTTTACACACCCACACAGGTGTTTATAGTTATACTTCCTGATTGGCTAGTTGAACGGTGCCATGCTAACTATAACACATACCAGTAACTATTATAAAATATAATAAACATACAAGCTGCTACACCCAAACAGCTAAAGTACACAGGAAGAGCCTAAACACGTTAAATTACTTTAAGTGTCTTTAAAGGGCAACTTCAGTTATATTCAGCCGATTAAAAAGTGTTTTCTGTAGTTCTGGAGGAAATTTGATCAAATCTGAGAAATGATTAAAGTGACACCACCTCAGTATTTGATCTTGTATTTTGGGATCACAAATTTTAACCTCCACAGAGGCTGAAAGGCAGTGTAGGACCTGATTAACAGATTATATTGAGTTGCATTATGGGAAGTGTAGGATGTTTTTCTGCTAAATCCAAAAGTCAAGGTGTATTTTAAGTATTCTTATAAACTTAAAAATTCAAGATTATAATGGCTCTCCAAGCTCATGGTGATGTGAGAGGATTGAACCTTTGCATTTAATCAAATTCACTGACAATGGATACCAACCTCACTTCACTGGTTTCTATTACACTCTGTCCATCTGTTCTTTGTCTAAACATACTGTACTTTATGTAGTGTCAGCACCTTTTGTTGCCCTTATATATTGTGTTGTAATATGTGTGTGCACTTTAATGTGGGCCTGTCTGCACTGTTTTATGTGTTTTACTGTGTATATAGTTTTAAAGAATTCAGTGCCTGTACCCTTGAGGTTTTAACAAACATGCTGAACTCAAAATGTTTGCAAACATGATTTTTTTGTTTTTAATCCCAGCATTGTTTAGATCCATGTTTACGTGATTATACGTTTCTTTCTGGGCTCTTCTGGTGCACCTACAGCTTTATAGCACTTAAAGAGACTCAACAGGTGACCTTTATTTATAATTTTGAGGTATTTGTATTTTTAATTTGATGTTACTTCATACTTCTACTGCATTTCAGATGGAAATATTGTCCTTTAGATCTGGAATTTACATCCGAACCATTATATGCTGCCATTTTTTGCAAACATGTAGTCGGGGTCCTTGTATACCCTCAAAACTTCTCACATGATGTTGGGCAACAGTAGCTCAATCTATAGCGACCTGGTGCGTTTCCCTATTGTGGGATTAATAGCAGTAAATCTTCTCGTACCAAGTCCAAAGATGTTTGCATAAAAATTTACAATAACAACAATTAGCCAAACGTTTCCCTTTTCACACCTCATTAATCATCAAGACCCTTTAGATTTATCAGATGGCTTTCTTTAATATTCATCTTTACACTACAATCACTCCATCTCCATAAACTTAATACTTTACTTCAGTGTTTCACACCCAGACAATCGACATCTGCCTTCCCGCCCTAATTTCCCAATGAAGAGCAAAAACATCAAAATTTCATTTTATCAAGCCACAACTTTAATTCCATCTTGGGTATAAACTGTATAAACGAGCTTAAATCAGCAACCTTTCTTCAACCCTTCCTTTCCAGGGTCCCATTACATTGTCAACTCCTGCAAAGAGAATAAAGAAAAAGGTGTTAGCTTATGTGTGAAGATGTTTCCCCCCAAAATTTAAAGAATCTCTCTTCTCAGGACAGAAATGTTGGCTTCATTAAACTCAGAAGAACGAAAGTCACTGTGTTAATCATCACTGAAGAGTTCTCTGTACACATTCATCTACAAAGATCTCCAAACCATTGTACTACCGTTGTAGAAATCTTACCATAATAGCATTGACAATGTCGTTGTTGTTGTTTTTCAGGGCGCGTACAGCCTTCGCCCGCGACACGTTGGCTTGTGACATGACGAGTTCAATGTCCTTGACCTCAACGCCGGTCTCGTCAACCTATGAAAAGAAGATTTGTTATATTTCATGATAAAACAAAGTGTGCACATCGTTGTGTCCATCTTCCCTCAACTAAAACCACATCTTACCTCTTCTTCTTCGCTCTCCTCCTGTACTGTTGGCGTCTGTGTGTTTTCCTGGATGTTTGATACAGCTTCTCCCTGTACCTTGAATTTTTCTGCGGCGGCCAGCTGGGCTTGCTGGGAGAGATCTTCGATCTAGGGCACAAAGAGTAAAATGAGAAATCAATACGACATAACATGGCAGAAAAATTTCAGTTCAGGACATTTTCATGTTTCAATTAGTGTTCTGCTACCTTACAAAAAGACTGACCACCAAGACTAAACCAGATCAGACCGGGCAGGAACAAAGATTAAGGTGGATTATATCATTGTTGGTTGTGTACCTTGGCTTCACCGAAGACGATGTATGTGTCTGATGCGGGGCTCTTGTAGACGTCTGGTTTGGTGATGACGAACAGGATGTTCTTTGACTTGCGAATGGTGACTCTGGTGACTCCTGTTACCTGCCTGAGACCAAGCTTTGACATCGCCTGCAAGAAATGCAAGTAATTTTAAAAATGTTGTCAATTCTGACAATTACAAACAAAGCAAACAAGTGGCAATTACACTGATGAAACACTAGCGATCCGTTACCTTTCGTGCCTTCTTTTCACTGCGGCTCTGTTTGGCTTTGCTGACAGGTTCCTCGTCTATTTCGGCAGCTGCTGCAAGCTGTAAGAGACAAGTATTTAATGTCAACAAGCAAATGTAGACAGAGGAATTAAGAGTCTGGATGTGAACTGTCATTGTGTAAACACTTTCTCTTCTCAGGACAGAAAGAATGGCTTCAGTAGACTCAGAAGAACGAAAGTCACTGTGTTAATCATCACTGAAGAGTAAAGGACAAACAACATCTTTACAAAGTGTTTTACATTAGCAGAGGATGTTGTCTTCGTCTTTTCCGTTTCAGTTAACGTCGACAAGGAACACAAGACTGAACTCTCACCTGAGCTTGCTGCGTCTGTGTCTGTGCAGAGTCCTGTTCCTCCAACTCGGGGACTGAGTCATCGCTGTCTGACTCAGTGCCGGATCCTACAGAAACCACCAACAGCGATCGTCACTTCATGCCAAAAATTACATATTTGCACACTTTAAAGTTATTACAGAAATGTGCTGTATCAATCCTGGGGAAGGAAAATAGGTTAACAGATTTAACAGTATGTTTGTTGTCACCTGAGATGACATACATCCACCTGACAAATTTAAAACTGGAATAACCATAAACTTTGTGTTGCACAAGTGAGCTCTCTAACTTCAAACCTACACTACATCAAGTATGTTCAACTATACCCCCCTATCCAAAACCACACAACCAAATAAAACCTGACTATTTGACATGATCGCACAACATGGCTGACAATATGCAACAGTTTCAAATAACAGGAGCATCCATGTCAACATCTAGGCAACATCTTTGACCAAGTACAGTTTAAAAGACTGAAGCTAACATACTTCAATCATGGCTCTAAGAGAGAACGACATGTCTAAGCGTCTGAGCAGTTCCCAGATAGTGGCGACAGTTGGAAAAACAGGTGAAGACAAAAGGAGAGAAAGAAGAAAATACCCTTGTCGTTCTTGATCACAGGCTCCACCTTGGCTGGGGTTTTAGCAGGTGTGGGGGCAGGTTTGGGTGCTGAGACGGGTTCAGAAGGAGTTGTACCGATTACCTCTACCTGAGGTTTAACAGGGGCAGGTGTCGCGACTGCCTCAGCAAATGTGAGTTTACGGGGAGCTGGGGCGGGAACGGCTGGCTCAACTGGAGCAGGTTTAGAGGGAGCTGGCTCGGCTGCTGGTTTGGAAGGCTTGGCAACTTCAGCAGGTGCCGCCTTAACCTCGACCACCTTAGCTGGGGCAACTGGCTCAGCAGCCTTCACAGGGGCTGGCTTGGGGACCTCAGCGGCTGCTGGTTTAGGAGCAGCAGCTGGCTTAGCAACCTCAGCAGGAGCAGGTTTGGGTTCAGCAGCTGGCTTAGCAGCCTCAGCAGGAGCGGGTTTGGGTTCAGCAGCTGGCTTAGCAGCCTCAGCAGGAGCAGGTTTGGGTTCAGCAGCAGCTGGCTTAGCAGCCTTAGCAGGAGCAGGTTTGGGTTCAGCAGCTGGCTTAGCAACCTCAGCAGGAGCAGGTTTGGGTTCAGCAGCTGGCTTAGCAACCTCAGCAGGAGCAGGTTTGGGTTCAGCAGCTGGCTTAGCAACCTCAGCAGGAGCAGGTTTGGGTTCAGCAGCTGGCTTAGCAGCCTTAGCAGGAGCAGGTTTGGGTTCAGCAGCTGGCTTAGCAGCCTCAGCAGGAGCAGGTTTAGCCTCCACAACTGGCTTAGGAGGAGCAGGTTTGGGCTCAGCAGCTGGCTTAGGAGGAGCTGGTTTGGGCTCAGCAGCTGGCTTAGGAGGAGCTGGTTTGGGCTCAGCAGCTGGCTTAGGAGGAGCTGGTTTGGGCTCAGCAGCTGGCTTAGGAGGAGCTGGTTTGGGCTCAGCAGCTGGTTTAACAGCCTCAACAGGAGCAGGTTTGGATGCTACTTTAACCTCTGCAGGGGCAATCGCCACCTTAGGAGGAGATGTAGCAAGCTTTGCAGCCTCTTTCTCAACAGGAATTTGAACTGGCTTCACAGGGGGGATAAGTGGGGGGAGATCATCATCAGCAGGTACAGGAGCAAGAGCAGCTTTTGGTGCCTTAATCTCAACAGATTTGGGAGGACTAGAAGCAATAGTACCTGAAAATGAAACTGGAGCTGCCACAGCAGGCTTTGAGGTAATCTTAAAAGCAGGCGGGGCTGCAACAGGCTTTGCAGCCGCTGGGGCAGGTTTAGCTTCAACTACAGTTTGCTTAGGGGCTGCCTCTGCTGGTTTTTCTGCTGCTGCTGCTGCTGCTGGGACCTTGCACTCTTCAGGTGCAGGAGCAGGCGCAAACACCTCTCCTTTCTGAACTTTTCCTTGTTTACCAGCCTTGACAACTTTTGGGGTGAAGCGGTTACCCTGAGCAGGAGAGCTGCCAGGTGCGGCAGCTAGGGGAGATGATGGCATGGGCGAAAGTGGGGTAGAGGAAGTAGATTTTGGTGAGGTGGGAGAAGAAGAAGAGGCAGACATAGAGGATCGTTTTCTTCTGCCGGGGACAGCCTTTGGGGCAGAGGAACCCTGTGCACCCTTGGCATCTTTGCCTTTGGGCTTTGCAGGGCCAGAAGCTGCCTGGGGTTGCTGGGAGGAAGCTGGGGCAGGAGGTGCAGCTGAATGGAAAAATATTCTTTAAAATTTTTGGACGGGAAAGGGAAAAGTCTTAGTCATGCGGGTTAAAATGATGACAAACCAAGACGCAATCTCCTTGCTTGGGGTTAGGAAGAGGACACACACCGCTCATAACTTGAAAAATTCGATGCAAACTGTCACTCAAAGATGCACAGTACATACTACTTCCACTCAGAAAATGCACTCTATATTTAGTCAAGATGCACTTAGGACAAAATCTTATTTGCAATATCACACTTCCACATAGCAAAGGCTAGACCTAAGCGCATAAATACACCGGTTAATGCATCACTGAGCTGATGCTTCGAGGTAGAACTAACCGACACTTTACTGCCTGTTATAGAAAATACCATTTCAGCAAAAATTACTACTACAAAAATACAACCCACCCTGACAAACTTTCTGATACAGTGAAATACCACTGGGACTGTGCGGCACGACCTGATCAAAAAGGTTGGGACAAAAAGTGTGGCGCACCCATGTTTCACGGAGAATAAACCAACCTGACAGGTGGCGTGCGGAAAGAGGCGGGCCTTCACATTTGGAGGTCCCCTTTGATTGAATGCCCTTTGAGAGAAGTGTAACAGGTTCTTCCTTGTCAGAATTTTCATTCTGAGTAGCTACAGTGATCTTCACATCTTGAGCTGCGCCCGGAGAAGCTTCTACTGCAGCTTTCGGGGAATCTGCTGCCTTCACATCTTCAGTTTTCGCACTGACGTCTTCGGGAGCAGATGGTTTTGGATCATCAGGTAACTTTTCTGCCACTGCTTCTTCAGAGACCTTTGCTTCAACAGAAGTAACTTCTTGGCTGGCAGATTCTTCAGCAGCTACTACTGGCTCTTGATGTTGTGCCTCTTCAGCAGCTACTACTGGCTCCTTACTTTCTCCCTCTTTAGTTGGAGCTGCGTCTTGGGCTTGTGGCTCTTCTGGGGATGCAACGGAAGCCTCGGCAGAAGTCACGGACGCTTCAGGAACCAGCAAACCAGCTGGATCTCCCGTTGGGTCAGCAGTTGCCTCTTGCTGAGAGACAGGTGTTGCCACCAGCTCTTCAGTTTGCTTGGTCATTTGAGTTGCAGCTACACCATTTGCTTGATCACCAGTAGTCTGAATGCTAGCTTCTCCTGGAGAGCTTATCTCTTGAGCAGGGACAGAAGTTTCTGGAGGATTCTCCAGAGTGATC
The DNA here is from genome assembly GCA_036365135.1 of Miichthys miiuy. Lineage (NCBI taxonomy): Eukaryota > Metazoa > Chordata > Actinopteri > Sciaenidae > Miichthys > Miichthys miiuy. The sequence continues at coordinate 10,297,170 of CM071606.1, read as the reverse complement.
ACTTTGCTGACTGTAGAAGCAGCCACATCAGGAGGAGCAGAAGGATTCGATACTTCTGAAGGCGATGAAGGAAGGGCAGCAGGAGGAAGCAAAATCACAGTGGTTGTTTCGGAAGCAATTCACTTCATGGATATACTGTGACGTGAAAAAAAAATGTGCTCCACACGTGAAGAGAAACGAGGAGTTTGTGAAAAATTCAGTGCCGTGGAGGTGGCTCTTGGTTTGACAACGTCAAAAGAGGCCATGCACTCAAAGAGGAAAAAAGAGTCCCAAACTCCATGCAGTGGTTAAGTGTTAAATAAGTGACAGGAGATCTCCTTTATTCAAAAAATAAGCTATAAAACTATCTACTAACTCAAACACTCAGTTAATTGAACACCTCTGTATGTTTACAGCATTTGTGGAGTCTTTACTTAACTTCCAAAGTCATTCTACAAATCGATTTTTATAAAAGGCATTTTATTCAAAGACGAGTCCACTGTGGTCAGCATTAATAGAGGGCACAAACATCCCAGTAATGTTGCCTTAGTTTTAAGTAGTGTCTGGTACTGACCCAGCTGAGGTTAAGGCTGCATCAGTACCACATCGTTAAGGGGACACATTTTGTGAAATGACATGTCCTTGCATAAATAATGTCTAAGCCCAAAATAAGTGCACACAAGCACAACTATCTTACCAGTTTTCTCCCGCAGGGATAAACAGAAAACAAAATACTGGCCTCTGTATTTTACTGCTTGAGAAGCATTTTTACAAGCACAGTGAAGACTGTACAACTCAAACCAAATTTAAAAGTGGTTATTTCACTGCTCAGGATAGAAATAATTATCATTTTACTGTAAATACCAGTCAATATTAAACTTAAATAAATGATGCTGTGCAATGACAGTCAAAAACATTATTCAACATTAATAATTGGACTGTTAGATTAACAATTAGTACTGAGCTTAACCCTACAATATCTGATGTAACTACAGCAATGCTGTATCCTACCTGACTATACAATGATTTAAGCCAAAGCAGTGACATCCCCTTTGGGTTCACAAACTCACCCAAAAAACAGGGCTTAAAAAATTACTCTTTATCCTTGTATAAGTAATGCAGAGCAGTCAAAACTCCCTTTGTCACTTAAAGTGAAGTTATGGACTACTGATGGCTTCGTTTCATTCACTCAGTGGTACAAACACACAGTAAAGTCTGGAAAGAGTTTCAAAACTACTTCAGTACATGACTCATCCTGCTACAGTGGATGGCTCCCGCTTGATAAGCCAGCCTGTTAGCAGTTTCTCTTGTGTAAAGTCAGTCCCTGCCCCACCCATGAATAAAACAACTCCACCCACTTACAGACCATCTCTAGAGAGAAAACACTGAGGTGCATACTGGTCAAAAGTGATGCTCAAATCTATAAAAAAGAAATCACTTGATATAAACCTTTAATTTACAATTCAGCCTTCAACTAACACTGATCCTTTCTTCATTTTATTGGCAATTTATAAACTAACTTTTAGTCAAAAGAGCACCATGTACAATTTTGTACAAGCGTAGAAATACTTGAAAAAAAAGGTCAAAAATATAAGATGTGTTTACATGAGTAAGTAAAATGGAAATAACTCTGCTACAATGGGGTTTTATCATCAGCTGTGCCAGCGCTGACAAGGCTTTGAGGCAACACAGGGTGGCTTTTTCTAGGCATTGTTTGTGCACGGGGAAAAAAAAAAAAACACTCATCATGCATTGTGTGCTAAATCCAGTTGTCAGTGTAAGTCATCACACACCATTGTGAGTTTGTGTAAATAAAAAACAATAAAAATAAAGAGAGCGGGGGGTCCTGGATCTTTTTCAAACCAAACCAAGAAGTATCGGCACTTCAAATCCCTTCAGAAAGCAAATATCTCCCGACACATGGCTGTGGACAGTCAAAATAACTATCACCTGTTACATCAACTCAGTGCCTGGCCAGCTGAATCAACACCCTGAGCCAAGTTGTGTACTACTGTTCTTCTACTCAACATATACCCTTTCCTTTTTCTTTTTTTTTTTTAAGTCCAGGACCCCCGTTACTTAATAAGCAGTAATACATGCACGTTTGAGAATCTACAAATATACGAACCAGTCTCCACTTGAGGCTGCTGCATCTCCTGCTCGGTGACTGGGACCGTTTCTGTGGCTTCACCAGGCATGGTTGCTGCTCAGGAAGATAAAAGCATGACAGGTTATTTACCTTTAACTTCAAGTGGTGTTAAGACAAGTAACCCGGGATGACTAACCCTAATGTTAGCACGCATTTAGTCAGACTTGTGGAGCCCATGCTTTAACTGGTGCTCTCCATTGAAGCGACGTTTAGCCGCAGTTAGCTCCATTAGGTAGCCGGCTCTGTCACACTCAACACGGGGGAGAAGCTGACAACAAGTACCGAGGCGTACCGTGACATTTCAGCCCTGTTCGAGCTGGTTAAAACAGCCATCCAGCTGTCACTGAAGTCTTACAGACATATACATCTGATCCCTCAGCTCACCGCGGCCCTGACAGGCTGCCTGCTAGTACACTGGTAGTCATCATGTTCCCCCATTTTGAGCAGTTAAGCGGCGGTACAACGGCACATATCTCTGAACCGAGACGCCAGAGCGGGATAATAATAGCACCGGCCCGGTAGTCTAACTCTACTTTAACACATGAAACCCTCGGTGAAGACGGTAATATACGAAAAACAGCTGGATGATGTTGGATTATCGGCGGAGACACTTACCGACTCGGGACACTATATCCAAGATGGCTGTAAGAGAGAACTTCTGACCCCAGCCGCGCGGTAATATCCGGTTTACAGCGGCGGGTTCTACATCCGGGTCATTTAAAGGAACAACAACATGTTTTTTAACGTGAAACTACAAAAACATCAAAATACAGCACACAACTAAACGGATTACAATAAGTATTTTACTCAAGTATGATATTTAAATACAAGTTTGAGTATTTGCACTTGCATTTTTATTTTATGCTACTTTTTACTTCTACGTTTATGAATGTCAGTCAAAGAAAAAACATATTTTTTATTGTAAAATAAAGAGTACAATGAACATTTAAATGATATTTTTCTTTTATTTATAGAAATATTAGTCAAAACAACTAAACTGGTTAAAGCTAAAGGAGCTGAACCAAATACTCTACTGGCCATAGGGGTGTTGGTTAGCTCAGTTGATAGAGTATCCCATGTACTAAGGCTCAGTCCTTTGCCACAGTGGCCCAGGGTTCAAATCTGACCTGCGGCCCTTTGCTGCATGTCATTCCCCATCTCTCTTCCCACATTCCTGTCACTCTTCAGCTGTCTCTGTCAAATAAAAGCTTGAAAAAGGCCAAAAACAAGTTTTATTATTTACTATTATTACTCCACTATACTTCTGAGGAATATATTGTAAAATTTACTCCAATACACACGCTGCTTTATTTAAAAAAAAGTGTATGAGTGTATGTGTGTGTGTATATATATAAATAAAATAATCCCCTTCTCACCCTATGGTGGGTGGTGGTGTGTCTTCCTCGAGCTCGGGTCCTCTACCAGAGGCCTGGGAGCATGAGGGTTCTGCACAGTATCTTAGCTGTTCCTAGGACTGCACACTTCTGGACAGAGACCTCAGGTGTTGTACCTGGAATCTGCTGCAGCCACTGTTTCTTCTTTCAGCCCTTGGTATTTCTCGATCTTCTCGTGTTCCTTCTTCCTGATATTGCCGTCACTGGGAATTGCTATGTCCATCACCACAGTCTTCTTCTGTTGTTTGTCCACCACCACGATGTCTGGTTGGTTAGCCATCACCAAGTGTATTGCCAGGTGATAACTGGTTTTGGTAGTAGAAGATACTGCTGAATATTGATTTACATTTTGATCACAGCGGCACTAGGCTGTTAAACATTTAATGTTTAACTGTGAACTAAGAATGATAATGATGGTGATGGAAGAAGTGTTCAGCAAGTCTTACATCCGTAACCTGTTTCACGTTTCCCTTTTTTGTAAGTCACTTTAGATAAAAGCATTCGCAAAATGACTAAATGAAAATGTAACCTAGTGTCCATGACATATTTATCTGTGAAAGATGTAGGTTTGGTAAAATAACATCTTTATTGAGGATGTAGGAGTATTGGTATACAGTTTCTCACATTTACTGAGAATAAATGTCAAACATAATTGTACAAAAAAAGACTGACATAGAGCCCAACACACCTGATTATTGCTTGCTAGGTAAGTTAAACAACTAAATGTACAAAAACCTCTTCTGTTTATTAAAAAAAGTGACTGACATACAAGATTTTGAAGTAGTTGAAATACCAGATTTATTGTACAAACATTTATTGACATTAACTGTACAAAAACAAAATGTAGACAACAAACAGACAAACATAAGATTGACATTGTACTGGGAAAATCTTCCAGTAAAGAGATTTATAAATGTATTATCATTTGAGTCCCGTAAGAGTATAATAAAACAGAATTGAAGGAAATAATTGATCATCAGAAAAATTTCAACATGAAGCCTCCAAAACATCGTGACAGGGAGCAATTTACGATGTCTCGTCTGTATCCAATTACTGACTGTTGATCCACTTCAGAATTCTTTCTGAAGATCTAAAAGTAAAAAAGGACAAGAGGAAAAATCGAATTACACAAAAGAACAATCTTATTTAAAAAAAAAAAAAAAAAAAAAAATCACTCTGCCCTCATTTCATCTGCTGAGAATAAAACGTACCACTTTTTCTGAGAAGATCTCCTTTCCACGAACGAGCCATTCCATCCAGGAACTGATCAAAGTATTTGACGTACTTCCCCAGGCTCGTTTTTTTGTAATCTGTGAAGAAGAAAAGTAATGAGTGAGCGGGTTCTCTGATAATTCACAATAAACTAAAACTGCATTAGCTCTCATTGGTGGTTAGGCTACCTTGTTATATAAAAATGAATCATCCTGTCCACCACTCACAGACTAGAGGCACGGAGACTGGATATTTAAGAAGACATAAAAAGCTGATTGTGAAAGGGCCCAATTATTATTTTTGTTGTTCTTATCCCTTTGTATATGTGAAATATATGAAGAAGAGAACCTTGAGAAGAGAACCTGTTACCTTCTGCTGGCCTACTTCAAACTTTAAGACAAGAAAGGTAAAGCTCTTCTGCGTGACACAATAAGTCTGAAATTCAGAGTTTCACCTCTGATCTTTCGTCGCTCTGCTCCATCTTTCTCGTTCTCCTTGTCCTTGATGTCCTCTGACTTCTCATCCTCTTCGCCCGCCCTGGGTCGATCTAGCTCCTCACAGATCAGACTAAGAAAATCGAAAAAGTTAAACCTCAGCTCTGATTTTATATGTGGCACACATAAGAGCGTGAGCCTTTAAATTACCTGATCGTGGGCACAGCAAAGGGATCAAACGTATCTAGTTCTTTGATGTCCATGGGAACAGAGATGCGTCCTGAGCAGAGTTGAACAGAAAGAAGTCACAGTGAGACTCCGTATTCGTGAGGCCATCTTTATTAGATCTCATTAGATCTGTGCTCACCTGTTTTGGGATGGACACTGAAGGGGCTCTTCAGCAAGTGGTTCACCCCTTTACTGACATTCACATCAAGCCGTGGGTAACAATACTGCAGCATGATCTCTTTCTCAAAGTGTTGGCCCTTCTTGGCAGTGCCCTGGAGGAAGAAAGATTATATCATTGTGCTTGTGTTTATCATAAACCGTCTCACTTAGTTTATATATCAAAATATAATGTGAGCAGAGATACAAACCTGTTTCCTGATGGCTTGGTCCTCAATCAATTTCCACCGGGTCTCTGGTTTCTTCTCGTTCTTGAAGTCTTGCTGTAAATCTTTTCTTACATGTAAGCACTGAGTTAAGTCCAGGTATTTTTCACAAAGGTTTCTACATGGTGAAAGAGATTACACTCACATATTTGAATCACATCTGAGACAAAGAAAAAAAAGGATATCTTCAGGCACGAGCGCCAGCACTTTGTCTACAGATTCCTTGCGGCCGAGTATGTCCTGATCGTGTAGTGCGTACTGGGTAAAGTAGTGGTCCACCACAGTCAAAGACTCTCTGTTGATTAAAAGATGCAGACTCTTAAACAGCTGAAGTCACATCAGTCAAGAGGCAACAACCTCAATAACATTCAGTGCAGTTAAAAAGACCTTCAGTAAGAAAATGATCTGATTCTTACTTGATAAAAGGGTGAATTGGATCTGTCAGCACAACTTTCCTGACCGTCTGTTCACCTCCCTGTAAAACAGCAAATCACAAAAGTTAAAATTGGTTTTCTAAATACAAGTAATTAACTGATAACTGTAATAGTTATAGCCAGTTGATAACTGAAGTATTATCCAGTTGGAGGTAGAAAGAAAGTCTTTGAATATTTTGTGTTCAGTGCAGAGCTGCAACGGACAATTGTTCTATTAGATTAATCTCCTATAACTGCCAAAAATATTATTAATATGTTTTATTTACAAATATATTGTTTCTGTATTATATAAACTCTGTGAAGGATCTGCTTTCATGTTCCATGTTGTACCGGGATACATTTAATTCCTCCCAGAAGAAGTACAGTAGCAGCAGGAGGAGGAGAAGTTTTATGTTTTGTTTCAGGATTTAAGAGTTTTCTAAAGTAATCATCTTCTATCATCTTTCTACTGTTACCTTCACCAAGCTGAGGTACTCTGCGACTGCAGAGCGAGCTGCTACAGAGAGCTTTCTGGCAGCTTCGTCGCACACCCAGCAATGCACTCCTCTTCTGCCAGAATAAACCCACAGCAGGTGCTGGAAACCAAAGTCCTCTAGAATAACACATAAATTAAAAAAAAAAAAACGATGCCAATTTTGTCAACAATTGAGGTTAAGATGAGCAGAAACACTGACACAATGACAAACCTCGAAGAGCTCTGTCCAGGATGCGAATAGCGATGGTCATCAGTGTCCAGCACTTGGAGCAAATGTCTGCAGCACTGAAAGTAAAGTTTGTGTTATCTCAGTCATTAGAGTGGATTTATAACAGTGAAAGAGTGCTACAACATGTCATGCTGGTGTCGTCTCTCTGCTCAATATTGGGAGAATTAGATAAAAGGAAGACACAGGACAAACGACACAGGCAGAAGGGCAATGAACCTGCATCTACCTGCAGCAGCTCCTGACATCATCATAATCGGTCATATCGATATCAAACACCAGCTCCTTTTCCAGGGCCTGGAAGGTCCCTGACTTCACTGTGTTGTGTTGATTTGGCTGTAAAGTGACAAACAGATGAAACGTTATGGACACTGCAGTGACACAAAAAAAACATGAGAAACCCAAACAGTACATGCACACAGCCTCACCCTGTGACTGTATATGGCTCCAATGTCAATCTTGTAAGGGTTCATCTTCTGCATCTCCTTCTCCAGCTCGCCCTGGGTGCTGAAGGACTGGTACCGGACGTAGATGTCATCTTTGAGTGTGAAGGAGAACTCTCGGTTCTGAAAGTAGTTCTTCTGCACTGAGGTCGTAGAAGAAAAGATAACATATCAATCCGCTGTGGTCTTGTTTGCTCATAACATTACTGTTTGCTGGCTTGGACACTCACCTCCTCCGTAGTTTAGCCAGCGGTAATACTGAGAGAAGGGGAACAGCCGCTTGTAGTACAGCGGTAATAAGTCCGGTAGACAGGCCGAGTCATAGTTTGAGGCCGGCATTACCTGACGATGAAGTAACAGCTACGGTACTGCTGTAAAAAAATGATGTTAAACTCTCACAAACACGCTAGCTAGCTGACAGCTCGTTGTGTTGTTTTACAGCGCGGGAAAAAGCTTAAGGAAAAGAGAGAACCAATGACACAAGTCTGACGTAATGACGTCACCTAAACGCGGGGATCATGGGAAGTGTAGTTATTTAACTCTGCTGCTGTCAATCACAGCCACCAGCCAGTGTGTGGCAGATTTAACATAGAAAATATTGATTTACTGTTGAGTGGATTTAAACAGTGACTGGTAAGTTGTTCACATTTTAAACTCTGCTTACCAACCAATGAAATAAATCCAACAAATTTGAATAAATATATATAAATATAAAATGAATAAATAGAAGATTTGGATCCAGATAGGTGCTCTTGAGTTTCAATTTCTTTCCTTTAAAATGTGCATTCTTACATGCAGTGCTGCTGCAAGTTACATGAACAAACATGAGCAAACATATAAACACTGTAATAAGTAAAATACAAATATCTTAAATATAGACAAATAATTCATAGAATGATCATTATAATAGCAGACATATGTATGATAAAATACAGCTAAGGCAATTCTTATAATGTAAGCTTAATTACAATAATAAAATGCTGTGAGCACATTGTTTGTGTTAGAAAAATCTATATTTTTAACTCATAAAGACCTGTGAATTTGGGGAAAACTTTCATGACTTCTCACTAATGTGCTAATTACCGGCAGCACTTAGATCTATCTTTGCTTTCAGAGAAGCTTTTTTTTTTTGCTCACTTTATCCTGATAAATGTGTTGTGATTTCAAAGCTTTGTTTTAGACTATAAGTTCTTCCTTACACCTTTAGAGGGCAGTACAGTTTCATGGAAATATTTGGAGTTCCAACAAAGAGCCAAATTTCAGGAAAACATGATGGTGATTTTCGTCATCGCACATAAATAGTACTGAAACACAAATTACTTTTTTCTTCAGTCTAGTGAGAAAATAAAAGATAAGATAATAAATAAAATAAAATAAATAAGAACCTCAGCTGATAGGAAAGACATGAAAAACAGGGACTCTTCCCTGGTTTTGTCTCAGTGTTTCTTCCTTGTTTCCATCTTGCCCTGTGTGTCACAGTGTGTATTTCTGTGAGTGCGGTCTCCCTTCCTTACTTTGGCTCTACACACCTGACAATCATCTGCAATCAGCACACCTGTCTGCCATCAAGCAATCAGCCTACCTACAAGAGCTCAAGACAACCTGCCAGCGCTCAGTGGATCATCACACTCATGGTTTGTTTTTGTGCTGTGTCTCCTGCTTATAACCAAGTTTATTTTGTAACAGTTTGTTTGCCTGCCATTTTGAAAGATGTACACCTGTTTCCCCGTCTCAGGCCGTCTACCATACGTTCACCTGGATTCTTTCCAGCTCACCTCAGCCTGCCACATGCCTCCATTCCTGCCAGTAATTTCAATTAAAGCTCACCTCACCTGCCTGTCTGGTGTCTGCATTTGGGTTCAGCTTAACGAGTGACAGGTTATGATAAAGATGGTCTGGGATGCAGAGGTCTTTCTGGGTAAACTGGTATAATTTATGCCCTTCCCTCTTCAGTCAGATACAGTTGTAGATGCATGTAAAGTGCAAGGACAACCTTTGCTTTGACATTTCAAAAGGACACTTCTGTTTTCAAGACAAAAAGGGGCACATGTGATTCCCCTTTTTTGTCCTACCTACTAGAGTCTGGGTGGTTCACACACACTCTAGTGGCAACAATGATTGCTTAATGATGATGCGGCTTTACTGTTGGATTTCCATCCAGAAACTCCTCAAACTCCTGAAATCTGAAGTGGCACTGTTCACGCTGAAGGTTGAGAGCTGTGCAGCGACAAGAGCTCTAATCAGTTATTGTACTTCTGATATGAAATACCAGTCACTCTTTGCACTGTGGCTGTACATTAAATATGATTAGCTGTGTAATTTTATTCATTCTGTCTCTTCTCCTGACCGGTCCACTGTTATTAGAAGCTTTCTCTATAATTTCGTTCCATGTCTCTGCCGTCTTCATTTCACACAAAATGAGAATTTGCAGAACAGGAATGTCAACAAACCTTTTTACAACGTTGATGCTGTTGGATGTATTAAATCAAAAGCCATCCAGACTTAACTAGCCGCAAGCTCTTAACATACAAAAACCTCTGCTATCAATATTTGTCCACAACTTGCGACCTCCATTCATATGTACTACATTTATTTTGACAGGTAGACGCTGAGAGTGCAGACCATAGCAATTACACCGCTCTTAGCATAATACGCTGCAATATGTGAAATACCTGTGCACTAGATTAATGCTAATGAACTTTATTTCCCTTTGCGGCATCACTGAACTGTGCCACGTTCAAGTGCAATTAATAGATGAACATTGCCAATACATTTCCACCTCATGATTGCACTTGTGTTTATGGTAATATTCTTTAATCACACCCTGATTTACATAATGTAAAAGCTCTCAACCACATCTTGAATTATGTAAATTATTTTGCCGCAAGCCGGAGGGGATGTGGTGTGTCTTTTTTTGAGAGGGTCCTTCGAAGAAATTATGTGAAATAACACCCGGGTGGCCGGCTATCTCTCACTATATTGACATTCCCACTCGTGTTCAGTGGACCTGAAGCATATTGGCCATTTCTAAACTCCCGTAGCTCAACATAAATGTAGCAGACGTCACATGCTAATATATATTTACAGCTTACAAACATCCAACATTAAATGTCAGTGGGGCGAGTTAGATGAGGTGAAGCTATAACTCAGGTAAATCTAGGTCAGATAGTTGTCAGGTGCCCATGGAGCAGCACTATAGGTCACCACGTTAGCTGTTCTGGGGATGTTATAGAAGTCACTGCGTCCTCAGATGACCAAAGTGTGGCACCTGTCACCTTTCATCAAGAAAATATTGTTGGCACTCGATAGGTCTGTAGAAATCCTCTCAACCAGGCTGCAGTGAGGCTGATCACATGAGTCAAAAGGCCCAAAACATAACCTTTTTAAAGTCATCCTATCCCATCATCAGGAATGCCCACATGGTGTAAGCTTATCTTTAAAGGTCCAGTGTGTAGGATTTAGTAGCACCTAGCAGTGAAGTTGCAGACTGCAACCACCTGAATACTTTCCCACACCTTACCCTCTTTTTCTAAACATATAGGAAAAACTCTGGCTGCAAGGTTAAAACGTAAAAAGCAAACAGCGATATCTAGATCAGGGTTTGGTTTGTCTGTTCTGGGCTACTGTACAAAAATAGTAGACTCTGTGGAAGAGGACCCTAATGAGGACTAATGAAAACATAATGAATATTATATATATGTACTCCTAAATCTTACCCACTGAAAAGATTGGCTTTTAAACTCACTAATTAGCATAGATGTCATTTGCTTAATCTGTATATATTTACCATCTTGGTTTAGAGTTTCAGCACGCTAAAATTAGCTAATTAATTAGTATTAAACACAAGCTAATAAAATTGTCTTGCAGGTATAATCAACTAAAATATTGGATAAATGAAAAAAAAAAATGGTGATGATACTACTACTTATTACAGCTCTTCTTGAGGAGGCATGACTGTGCGTACCAACTTTCAAGAGTTAAATTTCAGATAGGAATGTGGTATCAGCATAACTCTTGGCTAGAGAGTCAATAAGTTTATTTCCCAAATGTCAAACTTTAAACTCAAGGTCTTTCATCTATCCTGTGTAAATAAAGCTCACGTTTAAAGGGGTGGAGCTCCTTCTTGTGGCTGTGATAACAGCTCAAAACAAACAAATATGTGAGTTTCAAATAACAAATACTCTAATCTAAAAATGAAATCCGAATGGAGGCAGCAGCTTCTGTGCAACACGTTTAAGACATACTGTTTTGCATCCTGTTGAAAGTCACACAGAAAGACACAGTAAGACCACTTAAAGGGAGAAATGGAGCATGAGGGAGGGGAAGCATTAAGTACAAGTAGGTGAGCGTAAGAGTTAACATGTTATGTTGTGCGTGAGACGAGGGGGGGGAGCAGGAGCACGAAGATAGAAATTGCAACGAAGCAAAACAGAGAGCGGGAAACAGTTTACCTTGTTCTTCTGTGCACCGGGCAGCAGGTGCAACTGATGTCCCCATTCAGAGCTTCACGCTATACATTAATGTCACCAAAGAGCCACCTGTGACAGTGAACAGTTGTTTCCATGTATGTTCCACACAACTAGCGATGCTCCACTTCCTCTCCAAATGGCTGACACTAGTTATACTTCTGATTGATGAAGCCATCTGTCATCTCATCGCCCAGCTACGTGTGATACAAACACACTCGTATGTTTCATGGCTAGACGCCAAACACACTAAAATTAGACATTAGAGCAATATTATGCAATAATTAGCCAATTCTGATGAGCTAGATTTCTGTGTAATGTTTTCATCATGACATGTCGCTGACCTCTGAACTGAGAAGCACACACAGCCAGTTGTACTATTGACACAAGACAGATAACAGACGAGACGGCCTATAACCAGAGAGACTGATCACGTTTTCCACAGAGAGAACATGAGAGTGTAGAAATCCCCCCTTTTACCCTGTGTTTTCACTCCGTCATCAGGTTCGTAGTGTTCACGGAAAATTTTGGCATCTTGGATTTTTCAGAATGACTTTTTTTCCCCTTTTCCTGCCAAGAATTAGATGAGCGTGCGCTGAGGCATCAGCTGGTTAACAAGCCAAGAAAAATAATCCAGCACATCATTCCCGATAAAACCATGACTGGTCATTTTTTCACTTTTGATTTCATACAGAAAACAACATCATGAAACATGTTATTTAAAGAGCTTTGGACGGACTGTTTCCCACTGCTTCCAGTCATTGTGATTCATTGTTTTTTACACTCTGTGTGTTTCAATACCAACAAAATAATAAAAAACATAAAGGCCTTGTTGTGTCAGTGTGCTTTGGAGTATCATTTACCTTCGTAATGGGAAATAATGTTTTCATGAAGTATAACTGAGCAGCTAAATTGATTGACAGGTAGATGCCGCTACAGGTAGCTTGTTTAATCACCCAGGCGTCATCCAGCACGCCTCAGCTCCATTCATAATCCACGTCTTTGCCAATTTTTAGATTAGCCCGGAGGCAGCATAGGTTGACTGCTAAGATGGCTGCAGTCAGAGCCGCCACACTCTGAGCTTCAGAACGGCTCTTCAGACACCTGTGGGTGATGTCACGGATACGACGTCCCTCTTTATACTGTCTATGGCCTACAGCCATATGTATGTACTTCTGAGGCACAGGTACAAGTACAAGTACCTCAAATTTGTATTTACATACAGCACTTGAGTACACTGTAAAAAAACAACAACTGTGTTTTTATGGTAAAAAAAACTGGCATCTGTGATTGTCAGACCTTTACCGTAATAAATACAGTATATTTTTTTCTGCTATGATTGTAATAGGATATTAGTACTGTTGATTTTATGGTTTTATTAGGTTTTATTCCATATTTTACTGTATAATTTTCTATCAGAAGAAACACTGTTTTGCCATATAAAATAGGCTAAAAAGGTTTTGCCATGAGATTTTACAGTGTTTTACTGTAATATTAACAGTCTCTAATGTAAATTACTACTATATTCTACATTCATTTCCCTTAAATTGCTGCATATTTCAAGGTTTTGCCATGATATAGCACTGTTTTACTGTTACACACATTTCATGTAATCTCTTAATGTTTTTTACTGTAAAACCTTCAGACATCATTTAACAGTGGTATGTACTTTGTACATTCCGTTGGACATACCCTGGGTATCTCCCTGCAGTTCATCATCCACCATTACCAACAGGACCTCGTGTGCTGCCCTCCTCCTCCTCCTCCTCCTCCTCTTCCTCCGGCGCAGCGCTCATTGGTTGGCGCGACAATATAAAGTTCCGCAGTGACTCCCTCATTGACTGCTGCTCTGCCTCACTCAGTGATCCACTGACTGACTGAGAAGAGGAAGAAGAGGAGGAAGAGGAGTAACACAGCTGGTTACCGAGAGGATTTACAACAACTTTATCTCGTATTGTTTCATTCAGCTCCATCATGAAGGAGAGGAGACTCACGCAGCCGTTTGTAGCGAGGTGTAAACTAGTGCTGGTCGGGGACGTCCAATGCGGTAAAACAGCGATGTTACAAGTCTTGGCCAAGGATTGCTATCCAGAGGTATGATGAAATTTATGGACAACGTTATAATGTTCCCAATGTACTCTGACTGGAACAAGCATTATTTAAAATACAAAATTTAAATATTACCTCAAGGATTACTTTTTTTTAATTATAGTGATGCTTAATTTAAATTTATAGTGATCCTCTCCTATTTTTAAAACTCCCATGGTGCCACACAGCTCTTAGTATTATTGGATTGGCATGCAGTACGTGTGTAGTGAAGGACCTGTGACAATAGGCTCTGTTTTTTTGGGTTTGATGCAGTAATGTAAGAACATAAAGTCCTTACAGATTGGGAATAATACTAGTTTAAAATCATTGATCACACTGTTGGTTTATTGGCTTTACAAATATGTTATATAAATAAATGTTATATAATTCTAATAATTACACTTACACCTGCAATTGTGCCTGTGTGTATTCCTCTCACACTGTTCATATGGTATATATCTTGCTAACATATTCATATATAAATCTGCAGTTTTATATATATATATATATATGTATATCTTTACATATGTGCATTACTTTGCTCTTTAGATGCTAAACTGCATTTTGTTGTCTCAGTACTTGCACTTTGTGCAGTGAATCTAATCTAATCTAACTGTATTTGTATAGCACCTTTTAAAAACAGAGTTTACAAAGTGTTGCGACAGACAAGCACATGTAGGATACTCAGTTAAAATAGCAACAGAGAGCCAAACAAAAGCAAGATAAAAATTAAGATTTAAGAGCACAAGGATATAAAACAATTGGAAAAAAACAATAAAACACACAAACACGTACATACACTATTTTTATTTTTTTTATAACAAGACAACGTCACATAAAAGCAAGTTTTAATTATATATTTAATATTTTTCTTGGTCCATCACTGGTAACTTGTAATGGACATTTGTCCTTGTAGTCTAAATGATTAATCTGGTTATGAATGAACCTTTCCTTTCTAGACGTACGTCCCGACTGTGTTTGAGAACTACACGGCCTGTCTGGAGCTTGAAGACCAGCGTGTTGAGCTCAGCCTTTGGGACACATCAGGTGAGGATTAAACTCACAGTTTAATAAAACTGCCTCTTGCACAAAAGGACGAGGCTGTTATCTCCCCTCCCTCCCTCGCTCTCTATCTTTGACTGGCTGCCAATTTAAAAGTCCCCCCGTGCTTTCATAGTCAGTGTTTGTGAAATAGTTTCACTACTGTATTCATGGGTTCATCTGTGGAACTCGTTTACCCTCCCAGCACCGCAGTCAGCCTGGAGTCGAGGGGTAACAACTGTAAATGAGGCTTCACCTCATTCATTGTTTTACAAACAGTGTTTACCCAGACGTCACTATCTGCCAATCCTGTTTTGATGCAGCTAAGCAGCTTTTCACTGGTGTGAAATCTGCTGAGAGATCTTCCTTGGTGGATTGGTGGAGGCAGTGAACGACAGGCCTGAGCAGCAACCCTGCCTGGATTACCCACAGGACAACCGGGGTCCAGTTTTGCATGGAAAATCAAGTCATACATGCTAAAAATATATAAAAAAAGACCCCACAATTAAAGACAAACAGGGGCCCCAGTTTGAGAAATACAACTAAGCTATTATAGAATCCCCTTACTGGGTACTAAATACTCATTTAATATTAAGTTTCTAGCCCCCTAGTATTCTATCGGGTCCTGGAACAGCACTATTTTTGTCATGATGACTGCTTTTGATCTAAACTTATGTATGAAAATGAAACTGTTACCACAGTATTATTGGAGCTTTCAGCAGATTATATTATGGTTAACTGATCTGAGGCTGCAACCTACAATTGTTTTCAGTATCGATTAATCTGCAAGTTGTTTTCTTTATTCATCGCTCAGTTAAATTTGTTTAAAATAACTGATTATGATTACCCAAAGCCTAAGCTGGCCTCTTCAAATGACTTGTCCCATATCAGGAATGCAAAGAAGGCATTTTAACATGGGGACTTACGGACATTGACTTGTTCTGCAGCCAGCCTCAAGTGGCTGTTTGAGGAACTGCAGTTTTTAGCTTCACTTCACAGCCACTGAGGTTGCTGCTTGGTTCTGTATGAACAACTCAAAGATATTCAGTTTATAAAGATATAAAATGAAGAAAAGCAGCAAATCCTCACAATCGAAAAGGCATAACTAAGAAATTGTTGCAATTTTTGCTTAAAAAAACTAATATTAGAGATGATTGTGGCTCGTTAAAATAAATAATTCAGCAGCTACTGTATATATGATCAAATAATCATTTGATTTACGTTTGAAGCAGAAATGCCAACAGTTTGTTGGTACCAGCTCCTTAAATGTGATAATATTGGATAAAATCCCAATATGTTTGGGTTTTGGACTGTTGGTCGAACAAAACAAGACATTTGAAGACGTCACCATGACCTCCAAATTACAATTAATCAAGAAAATAATCTGCAGATTAATCTATGATGAAAACAATCACTAGTTGCAGCCCTGACACATACAATCTGAAATGTTTTCTAAAGTTGCTGTCACGAAAACGTTCTGCGAACTGTGTTAATGGATTAATTGTAGCAACCTACTGACATAATGAGCTCAAACCGATAGATAAATACTGTGGGATCAATAAGAGAAGCCGTCCGCTCCTGTATAGATTGATTTCATAACAGCACTGGCTGAGGCATTGTGCTCAGAGGAAGTTGAACAGTGCCAGTTGGCCTGGAGAGGGGTTGTTTCACAGGGGAGAGGGGGATGCCTCGTCCACGCAGGGGGTGGAAGTCTCTGTCGGCAATGTGTGTGTATGTCTGTGTGTGTGTGTGTGTCCTGTCTTACTATGTGTGTGACTGTGCATGTGTGTGTGGCGTGGAGTCACTGTGAACAGAAGGCACAAGTGAGGGATACTGAGCGAAGAGATATGCATGACCTCCCCACTGCCTTATGGTGTGTGCTGCCTAAAGAAAGGTGTTATGTAACCGAAACCAGCTCTGAACTAATGTAGGTTTGTGTGTTTGTCTCCCACGGAGTAAAAAACTTTGTGGACAGTCACCCTTTCCAGTGGAAACATTGCATAAGACCTATTTACATTTGCAATACACATAAACACTCTTTGTGTTTATTTCCATTCTCCATCTTTATTTATCTTTACTAAAAATATTTTGGGCTGCAAGTACATTTTTTATTTATTTATAAATTTGATTGATTGATCTTGATTAATTGAATTAATAGCCAATAACAGTGTCCTAAAGCCAAAGTTCACAGCTTTAGATGTCTTGTTTTGTCTGACCAACACTCCAAAACCCAAAAATATTCAGTTTAAAGTCATGAGTTGAAGAAAAGCAGCAAATTCTTCAAATTTAGAAGCTGAAACTAGAAAATGTTTGGCACTTTTGCTTGTGAAATTACTTAAAACAATCAATCAGAATCACTTTTATTGACATTCAGTTTCACTTTGCTCTCAATGCGCACACACACAGATAGAGACGTAAATACAGAAGTCCAGTTGTGGGACTATTTTAGATGGCGGAGATAAATAAATGATTAAATCTGTGATTGATAACGGTTGTGTATAAACAATATCACACTCGAGGTCATGATGTTATACTGAATATCAGCACGTCTGTGATAATAAGATAATCGTGGCTGTGCTGATATTCAGTGTAACATCATGACCTCGAGTGTGATATTGCGTAATTATCTGTTTTTAAAATTTATTTTGTGGCAATCAACTAATTGAACTAATTAAATGAACTAATTGATATCAAAACATCCTTTTCTTTCATCAAGTTCCTTATATGCTTAGCTCTACAATGCTCCAGGTGTCTTACTCTGATATAATGTGAACAAAACAGATGCGAGCACACTTACAGGTTCATGTTTCATCTCTTCGTGAACCACGAGCATTTTTATTCAGTTATCGTTGCATCATTTATACAGACAGACAGTTTCATCTTATTCAAGTCCTTCCATTTGCTTTTTTTCTGTGAGAATAGAGAGGGCAGCTTCAGTGCATCAGCTAATGTTTGCTCAACTGAAAGGGTGTTTGTGTTCATGTGCATATGTGTGTGTGTGTGTCCAGGCAGGGGGTTGTTAATGCGTGGGAGGTGGTGGGTGCTAGAAGTTGTGTAGAGCTCTCTGCCTCCTCTTTCTCAAGCCTTACATCACCCTGGATAGTTATGTGATGTGAAAGTTATTGATAGTTGGATGTTGTATAAGTCTGCAGATTGAAGTCAAAGATTCAGACAGACTGAGGTAACCTGAATGGGCTTCTTGGTGGTTATATTGTAGTAAATTTTATTCATGAATGCCAAATTCATCAAGACAACATGATTGTTAGTTAGTTCCGGTAGAAGCTTATTAGAAGTATCTATTCCTGATATAATTATAGTCTCATATATTTACAAGGAGATCTTCTGGTGCGCCCCCGAGGACAGGAGTAGGAAATTAAATCTTACTGTTGCTGTGTGGGGAGCGATTAGGTGGCAGAGGGAAGACAATAGAGAGCGGACATCCTGCCAGTCTGTTTTTAGCGCAGGAACCTTCCTGAGGGTTATAACACATAGCTGTGCTGTTTATGGAAACGTTAAGGAAAATATGTTTCCTTCACACCATCATTCACATTCTCATAACTGAGGTCTTGGATTTATGAGACAACGGTCAGGGTAGACTGTCTGAGTGAGGTGATGGATGTGATCATTTAGAGGATTGGTGGTTGAAAAGAAAAGTTACTATTACATCCATTTTTTACCGTTTATGCGGGGTCACGTCACGGTGGAAACAGGTTTAGCAGGGCGACGTGAAGGAACAGCATCTCTGCTCCAAGCTCCCTCCGGATGTCTGAGGTCCTCACCTTTATGGAGGAAGCTCATTTTGGCCACGTGTCTCCACACTCTCATTCTTTTGGTCACTATCCAAAGGTCATGACCATAGGTGAGGGTTGGAGTGTAGATGGACTGGAAAGTTCCCTCTTCCCCACAATGGTCCGGTACAACGTCCACCAACCCGCTGGTCCATCTCATGCTCCATATTTTCATCACTTGTGAACAAGACCCCCAGATACTTGAACTCCTTTGCTTGGGACAGCAACTTTCTCCCAACCCAGAGGAAGCAAAAGCATTGGTAGAGTCATAAATGTGCAATTTTTTGTTGAACGATTCTGTAATATTCTCAGACATCATTTGCATGTTGACCAAAAATCATGACTATTATGAGCCAATCAGGCTTCAGCATCAATTTGACAAGATTAGTGCAAATACGATGTAAAATGTGGGAGTGATCGGCCACCGGTGGTGCTGCAATTGTGAAGAAGATTAACTTTATTGATCCCTCAAACTCAGGTTTTTGGGAATACAACCAAACACACACGCACACATAGATACATGTACATGCAAGCGTAGAGTGATGGGCAGCCACCCTGGGAGCACGTAGGGCTTTGGTACCTTGCTCAAGGTCAAACTCAAAGGTGAAGCAGTCCACACTCCATACTGTAGTACTGTGCCATCAAGTTTCCAAGAGAGTTAGACGAGATGATTTATATCACTTGATATCAAAAGCCTGGAAACAAGGAAACAGGGATCTGTAACAAAATCCACCTGCAGACTCCTCTAAAGCTGGCTACGGTTAAAGCCATTCTATTTCTTGCCTACTGAGACTCCAGGGAGTTTTTGTGTTCAGGCAAGTCTGAAGATGTAGAACATAATCCACTGTGAAACAGCAAATTGTCATTGCTAATTTTGTTGCCGTTGGACAAAACTAGGTTTCCTGTTTCCTCCTGTTCCCAGTCTTAGGCTAAACTAACCTGCTTCTGGCTGTACCTTCATATTTATTTAGGATAGAGAGGTATCAATCCTCTTATTTAACTCTTCACAAGGAGGCAAATTCGCATGTTTTTTTCATGCTTTTACTTTATGGATTAAAATGGCCTTTTACTCAGTGTCTGTTTTTTGGCGCTTTATCTGATACTGAGCATGCAAGCCAAAGAAAACCTCATAGAAAAAGCATCCTGTGATGATAAATTAGCTTTACAGGACATCTGGTAGGTTAATACTTCAAAGGAAACTTTGTTAAATAAAGTTTGCTATTGCCTAATAATGGAAAGGCGCACTACCTGTGACTCAGTGAGTCAGTTTACTGGAAACATTCCTCGCAGTGGGAAGGCGTCAAACTTTGTGAAATGATTTTGCTCTCTTATCGGTTTGGCATGGGTGTGCGTGACTGTTTGTGTTTGTACTGTGTGAAAGTGAGGAGGCTGATTGTGTTAGAACATTATAATAGTGTCAGCTGGATGCAGAACATAGAAAGAGTGTCTCTTTTTTCCGCTTGCTGACAAAGGAAAAAGTTTGTTTAGATGTTTCGAGCACGAAGCCCACATTCCTGAACTCCTAAATGTTAATAAAAGTGGATGCTTTTATCTCTCAGCTACATAAGACATTTTTTAAGTGTGTGCCGAGCAGCAACCTCAGTGGCTGTGAAGTGAAGCCAGTTCCTCAAACAGCCACTTGTTTGAGCTCCCAGGTGTCATGCAGTACACCTCAGCTCCACCAATGATCCACATCTTTGCAGAATTTTAGATTTAATTTGATTTAGATTTAGAATTTTAGAGAAATCTGTGGTACGACGTCCATATTTATACTGTCTATAATCCTGACTTTACTCTGTTTCTCTCTTTAGGTTCTCCATATTACGACAACGTCAGACCGCTCTGCTACAGCGACTCAGACGCAGTGCTCTTATGCTTCGACATCAGCCGACCAGACACAGTAGACAGTGCGCTGAAGAAGGTACGACACAGTCTTGCAACTTCATTTTACTTGATTAAGAATCTTTCTCATATTTACTCTTCATATGTTAAATAACTTGACGCCTGTTTCTACTGTCCTTGCAGTGGAAAGCAGAGATCCAGGACTTCTGTCCCAGCACACGGATCTTGTTAATAGGCTGCAAGACAGACCTGCGCACAGACGTATGCACTCGCATGGAGCTATCCAATCAGAAACAGACTCCCATCTCCCATGAGCAGGTTTGTTCCATGAATCGTTCTTCCTCTGTGTGTCTATTTAGGTTTCCGTCTAGACTGGGTACTCGTAGAAATTCCCCTTTTTGTTTTAGTCTGCTCGGGCTCACATGTTTCACATATTTTTCCTTCACATCACAGGGTTCGTCCATGGCGAAGCAGGTCGGAGCGGAGGCCTACCTGGAGTGCTCGGCCTTCACATCAGAGAAGAGCATCCACAGTGTTTTCCGTACTGCGGCTCTGGCCTGCATGAACAAACTTCAGCCTGCCAATAAACCCAGCCCCATCCGCCGCCTCTCCAAGAGACTCCTACACCTTCCCAGCAAGACAGAGCTGCTCTCCTCCACCTTCAGCAAGGACAAGTCCAAGAGCTGCTCCATCATGTGAATACTGCTGAGATCATGCTGGGGGTAAAAAAAGAAAAAGAAAAAGAAAAGAAAGCAAGGACAAGCGGACTGCAGATGCTTCAGCAGGGTGTGCAAGGGAAAGAGAGTAAAAAGACTCTCTCTCCTTTGCAGCATCCTAACCCAAAACTCCCTGTTGACTGATCATGTCACCAGCACACAGTACAGAGACAGAGTGAAACCACATTTCTGATCATTTAAATACACGTAAACAAAGGCGTAGACCTGTTAGACCTGTCGTGAGCTTAAATAAGGTGAGTGCCTCCTCTTTTCTACAGGGGGAAGTGGTTGTAAACACGGCATTACCCTGATTTGAAATTCTGATAGCGCCGCCCTTTTCCCATCCATCTCTTTATCTGAATGTCTCTTTAAGGTCATGAAATGTAAAATCTGACAGTGACAGGAAGTGGTATCTACAGAAAATGCGTATCGTTGGGCCCTTGAAGACGTTATCCTCCCCTCCTCCCGCTGACCCCCCCTCGCAGTATTTCATTTGGAAATTAAAGCTGACAGTGGAGGGAAAAAACAAAAAAACAAAACAGGGAGGGATTTGGCAAAGCGAGAGGGTTCATTTGCAAAAAAGGCAGCGGAGAGGACGAACTAAGGCACATCTGAAGGAGCGCAATGTGACTCAGCACTCACATGAACCATGAAAACCGTCTACGGTGGACGTGTTGTGACAGAAAAGCCTGGGCCGTGTAAAGACTGTCTGAGCATGATTTCCCTTTCATCACCACAGCAGTCTTAATTGTTCAGTGTTATTATGATTTTAGTGATGTTACTTTAATAATACATCATCTCACTGTTCCCTGCTACTTAAAGAGCTGCTTAATGGATACTGGCTTTGATACACCTTTAAAAGACAGAACAAAGATTTCTTTATACACTCAAACTGGATGGATTTTATGTACCAAAAGGAGTCTTTAGAAATCTTTTTTCAATCCTCCTCATCATGGATGTCTGAAGTACTCCTTTTGGACTGTAAATGTGTTAAGCCGGTCCTCTCACCATCGTTTCAACAGGCTCCAGGTGCTTGGTTAAGCTGATCTAGGATGACATTTCTAGTTGCATTAAGTTTAAATGTCCTCCATGGCTGTGAATGCAGATTGCAAAAATTGCAGTTCCTCAAACAGCCACTTGAGGCTGGCTACAGAACGAGTCAATCTCCATAAGCCCCCATGTTGAAATGTCCAACTTCACAGCAGAAAACATGTTTACAGCCTCGTACAAAACACAGTTTTGGTCTCTATAGCTAATTTCCCCGTTCATGACAACTGTACTGAATCTGAATTTAATATAACTAACATGTTTAAATTATATTAAGGCTTAAAGTTATGTATAATTAACAGCATGGCTGCTTTGACTGACAGGTAGGCTTGTCTGAGCATCCAGGCCTCAGGTCTGCCGATGATCCACGTCTTTGCCCATTTTTAGATTAGCCGGGAGGCGGCAGAGCCACATTTTGAGCTCCTCAGAAACTTGTGGGTGACGTCACGCTGTCCATTCTTTAAACTGTCCATGATGTTAACAGTTATCTCTGATGCCTCTGAAGTCTTAAAACGTCCCTGAGGTGATCGGTGGGAAGGTTAAGTTGAATCACGCAAACAGGCTGGTCCTGTTTTTTTTGTTTTTCCTTCCTCTTTTTATGCTTTAAAAATATTTTTTATTTTTCAACTTCCCTTAAATAAAAACTATTCTTGACATTTTCCATTTATTAAATATCTTTTTTTTTTTTCTTTTCCTGGATGTTTCTACTTTGCTCGTGGCTGTCTTTTGTAGCTGATGTTGATGTCGTTTCTTGTATTCGCTCGAGTCTTCTGGCATTAGCGGCTGTTGACAGCTCAGCTAATGGAGGACTTGATGATTAGTAGGTCTGCACCCTGAGAAACCCGGAGATCTCTGGATGTACGGCGCACTGGAAATTTAACGTGTTGCCTAGCAACAGTGTGAGGAGGGCGGGTGGTGGTGGGAGCAGAGCGGAGGGATGTCTCTCCAAGAGGTTCACCTCACCTTTTTATTTGTAGCATTAGACAGAAGCCACTGCAAAGGTGACGGCTGGACATTTCAGGAGAGCAGCGGACTGCTCGGGATCTCTACGTTGGCCCCACGTTGTTAACAGCCACGAGTGGGTTGTTGGAAACAGCATGCCATCTAAAACATGTCTCTGTAGCTCTGCTTCAGTCATTATTTTTTCACTTCTGGTGCATTGTGGTATCCTAAATAAGCTCAGTTTGGTTTAAAAGTTTCTCTTCTTGCTTGTTTCTGACAGACAGACTTGTTTTGTTGTACATATCCTTCGTCATGAAACTGTTTATTAGAAATCGCTGATAAGAATGTTACTGAAGCAAAACAACGTGTGTGTCAAGTTTGCCTGTTACGGCTTAAATTATTGACTGAATTCTGTATTTGTTATTGTCTACTTTGTTGAAATCTTTATTTAAATAAAATGTCTTAAATTCATTTACAAGTCAGTGTTTATTCTTTTAAAAATTAGGCCTTAGATGTTTGATGCATATATTGATCGCTGGTAATGAAGAAATACTCAATATGGGGAAAAAAACTGTAAGATAAACAGTATAAAATGTATATATCAGCATATATCAGGTATCCAAGGAAGTCAAGGTTTGGGGTTTTGGGACACAGGGAGTGAATACACAATACACAACAAGGCAGGATGTAGAGAGAGGGGAGAAAGGAAGTTTTACCTTGCCACTGCACCAAGTGCTTGCTCATGGTGGGAACTGTTGAGTCTAGATCTGCTCTATATTGAAAGTGTTATGAGAAACTTTAGCACTATATAAATAAAATTAGATTGAACTATATATTACACACTTTCATGCAATATATTTAATGCAGAAGTGCCAAAAACTGCAGTTCCTGAAACGTCCACTTGAGGCTGGCTACAGAACAAATCAACCACCATAAGCCACCATGTTAAAATATAATAAACATGTTTACAGCCTGGTACAAAAAACGGTTTTGGTCTCTATAGCTAATTTCCCCGTTCATGACTTCTGTACGGAGTGTGAATTTTAATATAACTCACCTGTTCAAATTATATCAAGGCTTAAAGTTATACATAATTAACAGCGTGGCCGCTTTGATTGACAGGTGGGTGCTGTTATAGATGGCTTGTTTGAGCGCCCAGGTGTCATCTGACGATCAGGTCCACTGATGATCCACGTCTTTGTCAATTTTTAGATTAGCTATGAGGTGGAAGTGGCAGGACTGCAACCAGAGCCACAAATTTGAGCTTCAAAACAGACAGCACTACACCCTACATGTCCATTTAAGTCTGCATTGCTTTGTTCATGTCTAACAAACAGCACTTTACAGATATATCAAATCAGGGTAAAACATTATTTGGGTTATTTAATCGAATTCAAGGCTCCCTGAGAAGAAAGAATGATAACATTTACTTATTTCTCAGGTCAAACAGATAACACACATTCTACCGTATGTCCTAATGAAAGCCCAACTGATCTAACCTACAGTACAATTACTGGTCTAAAATAATATGAATTACAACAGTTTTATGTTAGTTTCAGGACATCAAACTGAACTTTTTTTGCTCAGTCCCTAAGGACAGTGTGGCCTACAATTAGACGATGACGACAGCGACACAGTATGGTGTCAAAACAGGCCCGTGGATGTTGATACCACTGAAGCGTGAACGCAGCCTTAAGGTATCAACTCTAACACACACACATGTGCGGTGCCACATGCGTACATCATGCTACATACATGATTAGTTTTGAAAACTTGCCACTTTCTATTGTTTTGTTTAAAAGGAGAGGATACCATGGTGTCCTACTTGAGCAGGCAGGGATTGGCTTGTACCAGCTATTTAAAGATCCGTCGAGGAGTTTGTGTGTGAAGTCGTTTCTATTGTCTGGTAGTGATTTATAAAATCATGTGTAGGAAATGTATCAGCTAAAGACATAAGCAGTAGTAACTAACGGGAGGTCACTACAGTATCACAAGCTTTGGAGGGCTAAATTATATTATCTATATATCTCTATATATCACATAACTTAACTGCCAATCTGTAGGCATGACTTTTCACATATATAAATTATTATTATTATTAAGTATTAGTGGTGGAATAAATAGGGTACTTCATTAAGTACTTAAGTAATATTGTACACTTCCATGAAAAGCCGATTAAATGTGTTTTGTTATAAGTTAAACTACTAAGAAATAATTAAATTATTTTAAATTATTTCGAGATATAAAATAAGAATTGCAGCACTATACAAAATAGTTAAAAATGAGCTCCACCTCAGTCAACTTAAAGCAATACAATCATGCTTCCTAATTATAAAACAATAATACTAATTGTACTAGTTTATCAACATTTTTAGTACATGTGGTATTAGTACTTTTTCAAAGTATCTGAATACTTCTTCCACCACTGATTATTCATGTGGTTTACAGTGAGAGGATACGATTAAGCTAACATTATTTGGACATAATATTTAGTATTTCTAGATATACTGAGTTTTTGGTGAAATTTAGTTAAAGGTCTTCCCAGTTTGTCTATCTATCATTAAACAGCATTTTGTTCAAGTGTCATGTTTTATATTCATGTTTTGACAGTCAAATGTTGGTGTTAATGCTCCGCCTGGCGTTAATGCTCCGCCTAAGAAGAAGTAGTAAAATGTTGCGATTGTAACACGCACTACGCCAGAAAGTATATAGTGTACTACATAAACGTATACCAGCAGAAGTATCTGAATTGAACTGAGATGAGCATAAGTCTGGCTGCTACTCTGTCTCTGTATCCTGCGGAGGCCGTGCTTATCAAAAAGTTTGGATGATATGCCGATTTGATTTAGTAATTATGGGCTATTCATTTATGCAGCTACAACAGCAAAAATAAGTTATTTTTGGCAGCCAAAGAGGCAAACAGGCAAAGTTTGCCCTGCTTTGTGCACGTCCTTGCCTGACTCGAGCGTTTCCTTTCACTTCACCGCTGCTGCTGTTTTTGGCTTTCCTTTTTTTTCCGTTATGTAACCAACCATCCTCTCTGACCTCCATTACTATATTTGCTTTGTCTTTCACTTGACTGATAGAGACTCTTATCAGGATATCAGTGGCTACGTCCTGCTGTCACACTCTGCCCACTGATGACATGACATGGATGAAGTAGGCGAATGTTTGCCATTCCTGAACTATCACACACAGGATACAGCGGTGACTCATGACCTCCTTATCCGTTACCTTTGTACAGTAGGTGACGAGGAAACTGTGAGACTCTGCATCGCCAGGCTCAGATAAATTTAATCTCTCATCTGCTCTGATATTGATTTTCTACAGCTGGAAATGGAATAGTGGTGTGATCGTCTTTTGGATAAACAGAGCTGCCAGTCTGTCTGTCTACCACGCTCTCCTCTCTCTTATCTTTTTCAGTCTCCCTGTCTCGCTCACGTAGATACATGCATACATACACATATATCAAAAAAAATGGCCCACTTACATTACATGTCTCTGTAAATCAGATAAACCTCCGACAAAGGCGTATTAAACCTGTCATCCATGACAGTTTGCTCCAAGGCATGATTACACTGCACGACCATAGAGGATTGGAGCTGCTGCCGTGGTGCTTTGACCATCACTGCATCTTTTTGGATGAAGACATTTGGCTTTTTATGCTATTTTTTACTGCACATTAAGTTTAAAGGGATAGATAAGGTATGTATTCATCATAAATCAAGAGTTAGAGGAGAAGAGCTATACCATAAAGTAGTTAAAGGCTCAGTCTTCTGGCTACTGTAGAACCATGACAGTTAAACGTGGTGGACTGAGGCGTGTCTGTAGATGTAAAAGGTTTATTCTGAGGTACCCTGTGCCCATTCTTCGATGATTTTTCCACTGCGATCAGGACAAACACGCACACACCTGCTCCTCACCTGTCTATGCACCTGTTTACCATTAGCTCAGACACTATTTAAACCTCAGATCTCCACACACTTGTTTTCCGTTGTTTCCATGCAAGACTCAGTTGCACTCACCGTTTGGACTTCCTGTTGTCGGCTCAGCCTGTCTTGGACGCTCCCTCTTTGCCTGTTTTTCGGCTTCTGTCTCTTTCTGTGTTCGTGTGGAGAAGCTTGGTACACTTTGCCTGTGGTCTTCTCCATCAGCGATTCCTTCTTGCTTGTACCTCTTGTTTATGGTGGATATTAAAATACTTACTTCAAGAACTGTCCCCTAATCATCTATGTGCTACATTTGGGTCCACCTCCGAGT
The DNA here is from genome assembly GCA_036365135.1 of Miichthys miiuy. Classification (NCBI taxonomy): domain Eukaryota; kingdom Metazoa; phylum Chordata; class Actinopteri; family Sciaenidae; genus Miichthys; species Miichthys miiuy. The sequence goes on along the minus strand of CM071606.1, from coordinate 10,269,623 downwards.
TGTTACAGGCAGAGGCAAAATTCCCAAAATGGCAGCGGCCAAAGATGTCACACTCTGAGCTTCACAACGATTCTTCAGAAACCTGTAGGTGACGTCACAGAGACTATGTCTTCTTTATACAGTCTATGGATAGCTATGAAGCTTCAGCCAGCGGCTGGTTAGTTTAGTATAAATACTGAAAACAGAGGAAAGCAGCTATCCTGGCATGTAAAATCAACAACTGTGGCTTTAGAGTAAATTATGTGTATGAACGGAGGTTGCTTGCTCAGTTTCCAGGCATGACGTTTGTTTATTTTGCTTTAATCTTTTCAATTTTATATTATAAAATGATGTAATTGTTTTTATATGAGGTGCAATTTTTCTTTTTGCTTAAATAAGAAAATAAAAACATAAACGGTCGGCTGCTCTGCTGATTTATTGATAAATTTCCTTCCTGTTCATTGGGACAATTTCTAAAAAAAAAAAGATTTGTCCAAGCTTGAAAATAGATTTGTCCAAGCCAACAATGACACATGTATGGCACTGACATATTTGATGCAAACTAATGAACAGGTCAGCAGTCAGTGATCTGTACAGTCTAGACGTTTGTCCCTTCCTCCCTGGATGGATAGGTGCCTGCAGCAGAGACGGTGAGGCTGTATCAGGATCAGGATCCGGAGGGAGGATGATTTAGGAAAGAGTGCTGCCACCTGAAACCCTCTCGGGGAGTCAGAGAAAATGGTTGCAGTGCAGCGTGGCTCATTACCACATAAGCACATCATCTATCAGACATGGCAGCGCAGACACACATAAAAAAAAAACACACACATGATGCAGCCACACACACACACACACATACACAATCAACCTATCAGACCTCTCCAGCACAGGAGCTGCAGAGAAGGAAGCAAAAGGGGGCTGATGAGAAGATGGGGGGTTTGCAAAGCTATGCTGCCTGGTTACTGATGAGCTATCTGCAGACTGACATATAGGTTACATTCCCTCACACACACACACACACACACATCCACTATAACAGCGAGCTTTGCCACAGCTGCTCTGACAGTGCCATAACTCCTGTCTCTGGATGGAAAATGGGGTTGTATGTCAAAGGCTCAGCTGGCTGTACAGTGACATTCTCCAGTGTCCCAAAAGGGCATCCGCCTCTCTGTGGTTCAGTCCCGACATGGACACTCTGATGTCTTTCCATGTTTTTGAGTATATTTTATTCACCTATTTTATGTACTCGAGTACTTTAAAGCAATTGTTTGACACTTTCGGGAATGTATTGGCCTTCTTGCCGAGAGTTAGACGAGAAGATGGACACCATTTTCATGTTGGTACAGTTAATATAGTCCACTGACCGTGTATAAAATATAGATGTCGTATCCGTGACATCACCCACAGGTTTCTGTAGAGCTGTTTTGAAGCTCAGAGTGTGGTGGCGCTGGTCGGCTAATGTAAAAATCTGCAGAGATGTGGATCATTAGTGGACCTGAGGTGGGCTGAATGACGCCTGGTTGCTCAAAAAAGCCACCTGTAATGGCACCTACCTGTCAGTCAAAGCGGCCACGCTGTTAATTATGCATAACTTTAAGGGTTAATATAATTTTAACAGGTGGGTTATATAAAAATTCACCCTCAGTACAGTTCTCATGAACGGGGAAATTAGCTATACAGTCCATAATTATTTGTATTATGTTTCATCTTAACTAAAGAATGAGTCATGAAATGTTATTATTTATATAATTTTAATATAGTTTTAAGTAAAATGGCACTTTAGGCATTGGAAACATCGCGGTGCCAACATACTTCACTCACACATAAACACACTGCCATGATACTTTTGACTACCATGACTACCCTACGTGTTGCCTTATACAATATGTTTACAGTTGCCTCTAGCGAGTTATACGTCCACGAGTTAGATAAATATGAAAATATGGAAATATACTTATTATCATTATTCTGTCATCATTTTGCTGCCATGCTACTGGCTTATTTTTGGTGTTTTCCAGTGACAAGAGGCAGGAAGATGAGAAGAGACGTGATATCATATGAGACAGGGCTAATTAGTTAAAGAGTCTGTCAGCCCAGAAGAGCATTAAGATACTTTCTTATTCATCTTTGAGTGAATAGGTGTTTTTAAGGTGCTTGAGGAGAACATTTTGTGATAAAAGACGATGAAAATGTCATAAAAGGGGAGAAATAACAGATTATTTCTGTCAAAAAACGAACATGTTTTGTTTGAGTTAATGATTCTTCAGGTCAGGGAGCTGACCTGCTTTCAACCAGCGTTGAGTAATGATGACGATTGGCTAATTCTGATCACTAACAGCTGACTATTGATAACACTTCGGCTTTATGCAAGCAAGCAAAGAGATCGGTATTATCGGACTGACAGATCGTGTTGTTTAAGGGCACAAAAAGCATTGATTTAAAGATATAACATGGAAATGAATGCGCCAGTCAAATATTAACTACAGGTTTTGAATCCCTAGAAACAGACTTCTGCTGGGGTCGTGATTGGATGGCACAGATGTGTTTAACTGTTATCCAGATGTACACACATCTCCAACACACCACCAACTCCTAACTAACCCCCATCCCAAGAACCTCATGTGCCCCAGCCGTGGCTCCCTTCCCCCAGTATTCCCCGATGCCAGCCATGGGTTGTCTAATTAAAGCGCCAGAAGAGCGCTGACTCTTGACATGCCCTCAGGGTGTGCCAAACAGGGCACGAGGGTATTAAAAGGGGAGGGGGTAGATCTGGTGGAGGTGGAACAGTGTGAGTAAATGAGAGTTTCTGGGGGTCTCATAATATGGCGGATGAGGGGGGGGCACCAGGGGACACAAGGGGTCTTATCATTCCAGCAGACCTGAGCTCGAGCGCTCGGGTATGTGTGCGTAAACCTGGCTCACCTCGACGCACTTGGGAACGAGAAAATATGCAGAGCAGACGAGATAAACTGCTTAGTATACACAGCACATGCTGACACACATTCATACACCGGTTCACATGTACATCATCATGCATGGTTAGCTGCAAATACAGTACTCGCAGACACACATATGCACAGATAATGGGACTGCAATGACAGATAACACACACACACGAGACAAAGGAACAAAGAATTACAGCAGTAATAAAGAGATTTAATTTGAAAAAGTCCCAGATGAAGCCTTATGTTTGTTGAATATTTGATTTTCAGGACATTGTGCAAATGTTAATACAGCTTAAAATGGTTAATATTAATGTGATGTTGGTCCTCAGGGTTCAGGGCTATAGAAAGGCTGTGGCGTTCACTGTCTAGTGATGTCTGTGTGCCTCATTGAGTCGCCCAAAGCACAAAGATGTACCACAGGGCTGAGAGCTGCCCTGCTGCCTGTACAGGTCACATCAGACCAGCTTTGGACTGAACAATCAGACAGAGAGGGATGGATTGATTGAAAGAAACTTCACTTCAATAAATCCAGTATAATCAGTCAAATTCAGCTTTGGTTTTTGTTATTTTTGTGCCAGTTCTGGCTGCTGTAGTCTGTTTTTTTGTGTGTGTGTGCATGGCCGAGCAGTTTAGACAGAGAAATGGGAATATATGATGACAGCTTGTATTTGAAAAGCTGGTTACCTTAGCTTAGCATAAAGGCTGGTTCTCTGTATGCAAGTTATTATTCTTGAGTACACTCAGTTGCCAGCCAGCTCTGCTTTCGAAGTATGGGGTTAGGGTTAGGGTTATACTGCAAATGCATCTTCCCAGGATGAACAGCTTTATTTAAACTTCCCAAACATGAAAAGAAGAAGAAGAAGAAGAAGAAGAAGAAGAAGAAGAAGAAGAAGAAGAAGAAGAAGAAGAAGAAGAAGAAGAAGAAGAAGAAGAAGAAGAAGAAGAAGAAGAAGAATTGGATTAATTTTGAAAAAAAAGTTTACGTGTGTCTGTAACAGCACCTCCCTGGACGGGCAAAGTAACGATAATATTCCACACAGTGCATTGTTACACTGAGGTACATGACATATTGAGACAGAGACAGACAGACAGAGAAACAGAGAGACAGACAAATAGAGAGTCCCACGAGTGGGCATGGCTTCAGCACATTCAGCGGACACACATTTTGATTGATTTTGACACCTAATTTTTTCATAAACCTGTTGATATTTTTAATCATTCATATTTGGCCGGGTGCTTAATAACACTTCCTTCCTTGGTCTGACAAACTCAGAACACATAACTTTAAATATAACAGTTCTTGAGACAAAGGGACACACATTCCACCCAGGGGAATGGAGAAAACAAAGCAGATATTTTGACATGATACGCAGCAGGAAAAGCACAGGTGTAATTAATAGCATTAATCATTGCTGCATGAGAGTAATCCTGAAACAGATTCCCTCCATTATGGACATAATAGCTCTTTGCACATTAGTAGTGAGTGTATGAGACAGAGTGAATTCATAATTCATTTCATGTGAAGCTTTCATCCTCAGACTCTTATTCAAACGTATTCATAATTTAATAAAAGCTAAACAGGGAAAACAAATAAAGGCTAACGGCCACAGACCGCAATTTAAAATATAAATCTGACTGTCTAACAAGTCTATTGTTTTCTTCGCCTTGTGTCTTTCCTCTTTGTGTGTTTGTGTTTTTTACACCATCAACTTTGATCTGTTCCCGCTGAAACTGTTTCACCTTCAAGAAGGGCTCCATAAATCTCTCTTGATCTCCCCGTGGATGAAAAGGCAGGTCCAGAATATGAATCAAGCCAAGCTGGATTGTAGTCAAGTATAGCAGCATCTAAAATGTCTTTTATCTGTCTGCAGGAGCATGTACACACACGCACACACACACACGCACGCACACCAGAGGATAGTTTAAATTACAGGAAAAAAAACATAAGTCTGGTCTCTGCACTAACGTCACTGCTTGAATGTTAATCTGCTACAGAGGATATGCAGAGAAAAGTGTTTTTATGTCAACAGACAGACATGTTTCATCATGGCTGTGGTCACTAGGCTGATAGGTAGGTGTGGCTCCTGCTGTAGATCTTTTTAAGGACGTGTTTGACAATTTTGATTGTTTTAAAGTTTCTTTCTTTCTGTAAAGAATCCAGATAACTGTTATAAATTATTCTTATTGTTGTTGTAGACAGACACAACCTCAAAAACAAGCCATTAATTTTTAGTAAAAACAACTGGAGTACAGAAGACCTACGGGGTCATAGATTTACACATTTTATTTCCTCTGTTTTCTCGTGATAAAAGACATAATTAACACGTGACCTTGAGAAAACAAAAAGATAGTCTAGCATATTAAATCATTGCAGGAAACATGATTCAGTGTAGCAATGTCAGAGGAGCACGAGTATATATCGATCACCATGTCACATCCATCAGTCAGCATCAGGTCAGCATGGCATGATGTCACGTGATGGAAATCTCAGGCCTATCACATTTGATTCATTATCTTGAGATCTGGAATTAATTATGTTGTTTTCTCAAGAAAACAAAGTTTCGATAACTTGAGATCTCCCAAAAAAATGATCCTGTTATCTCAGGATGACATAAATTATCATTATTGACATAATAGAATAATAATGGACTTGTTATAAAACATATGAATGTATGACCGCTAAGGGCTTCTGTACTGGAAGAAGGGAAGTGTAAATTTTAAACGTCTAGAGCTTGTCTAATGCATTCAGACGCTTGTTATTTCAGGATGTAAGATTTAGTGGCATCTAGCAGGGTGTAGTTGTAGATTGCAACCTCCTCGCCTCACCATCCACTTCCTCGTGTGAAGGATAAATCTGTGAAAAACAAAAAAAGGCCGTACATAGAGTACAAGTATTTAGTTGGCCCATTCATTGGCTACTGTAGAAACATGGCAGTTCAAGATGTTGGACACCGTGCAAGAGGCTGGAAACCGTACATAAACACATCATTTTATGTACACATCAGTTTATAGTAAATAAACATGTGTGATGCATGTAAAACTGAGTGAAAAAAAGAATTGAAAACACACTCGACCATTAAATCATGATCAAAAGTTACAAAACAAACATCCTAAGACACATTACTTCATCCATATAAAACAGCCATTTATTTCCAAAAAAAAATTCTAAAATACACATAATAAACTTGTCTTTTAGGGTGAAACATATAGATCTATCATATAGCACCAAGTAGCTCTGCTGTCTCGTGCTAAACTGTAACAAGGTTGCCACCTTGTGCCTAAAAAATGGCACACAGCCAGTCGGACGGACTTTTTGTTCAGGCACTTTAGGTGTTCATGTTCCCAAACAGTTAGGGGTCCTCGAGAACGAACATCCACATTGCTGGGGAAATGTAGTCTATAATGCCGCTGTCTCCACTCTGTATGGCGCGCTCAGTACTACGACTCCCACAAACCTTTGCTGGCTGTAAACTCGTGTCTGGCAATATGGCGTCTTCTTGAACCGTACATGAATCGCAGGGATTGTTGTTGACAAGCGATTAAGGTGAGTTTACATGTTAAATACACAATAAATACACACATTCTGCTGCCGTGTTTTATAAAGTGCAGACAGCAGACTTAAACCGGGTGTTTGTGTTACATGTTTGGGCACTTTGTTGAAGATAATTAGCATTTTTTTTGTTAAGTTGGTAGCTAACGTAAGGAGCTAGCTTGTTCATACAGTGCGTTACTTTTATCCTGCAGTGGCTCGGTGAGTTTATTCACCTTTATTCACCTTTATTCACCTTTATTAACATCTCCGGTGATAAATTAAATGCAGCTGACGGTGAACGAGCCTGGAACTTTGACCGTTACAAAAGCCGTTGAAGTAGTTAGTGCACGTTACGTTCAGGTTCGAAATCAAAGTGGAAAAACTGAGAAGTTTATGGAAAAGAGCTATTTATTAACATAAGTACGAGATCATGAAGCCATTAACTATATTAATCAGTATTAGTAATTTACCATGGAGCAATACACTGAATATAAATGATGGACTACAACAATAAAATACTTATTTCACTAACCAGGCACAAACTACCTTGAAGCGTTATACAAGGCCTGAGTTGTGTTCAGTGTCTCATCTGTAAAATAAGATTTACATATGAGGGAAAACAGAAAATTAACCGCTAAATACATCATTAACTTTAGGCTGTTTACTATACTCTTTAAGTATACTGATCATAACGCCTTAAACTTAAAAAAAATATATATATATATTATTAATATAGCAACTTTCACGCAAACTTGCGTCCTAAAGTGCTTCACAGAGAGAAAATAAATAAATAAAAAGAGTGAAATGGACAGCAATGAATCCATTTTCTGTGACCCATCAGAGTCGCAGGGGGCTGGAGCCGAATCAAACCAGGAAGTTTCTTGCTGTAACCACTGCAACACAAAAATAGATAATGCATGAATAAAATGTAGCCATACAATTTAAAAAAAATGTTAAGAATCAGTACATGAAAAACTGAGGACCAAATCAGCAAGACCTGAAAAGTGTAACAATTAAATGTTAAAAGTAAATTAAAATCTATTAGGTGAATAAGAAGCATCAGAGAGGATGATCGAGGCTTAAAAGCTCAGCAGTAAATGACGAGGCATCTTAAATAAAAGATCCACGGGCAGACTGATCCAGAGACAGTGACCGAAGGTGGAATCACAGTGTGTTTTTGTTGAGGTTCTAGGTTCAGCTGCAGAGGATCTGAGGGACCTGCTACAGATCTTAGTAGCATGTCTGAAAGATAGATTGGTGTCAGACTATTCAGTGTTTTAAAAACTAATAAAGAGAATCTTAAAATCAGCTCTAAAACTAAATGTCAATCAATGAAGTGACTTATATGTCACTTAGTTATATGTGAAGTTATATGTGCTCCCTGTCTGTTATTTTTCAGTACTCAGGCTGCTGCGCTCTAAAGTGAATGTCAAATAACACGGTGTTACGTCCATGACAGTGCCACTCACACACATGCTGCTTGTGTTTGCAGATGGCAGCTGACTCCACAGACAAGAAGGATGCTGAATCCTCAGGGACCAAAGACCGCGAGAGGAAACGCAGCCGGTCACGAGAGCGGGATCGTAAACCCTCACCTTCACGCAAACCCTCACCTTCACGCAAACCCTCACCTTCACGCAAACGCCATCGTTCCCGTGAACGAAATCGCTCCAAGTCTCCCGAAAGGTAAAATGCAAAGGGCGTAAATCTTTTAGATTGTTAGAATATTTATACGCTTTCACGCATAAATAGGACTTGTCCTAATTATGTTTCTGATTTATATTTTAATGACAGAGACCGACGCATGAAAGACAAGGACAGAGACAAGGAACGTGACAGAGATAAGGACAGAGAGAGGGGCCGCAAAGACAGAGATGGCCATCGACGTGATAAAGATCGCAGCAAGAGGTCCAGGTATGTGCATGCAGATATACACAGGTAACATGTAAATGCTGAACACTTCCTTTGGGCAAAACAAAAGACTTTTTATTTTTAAATATATATAATTTATTTTACAACTTTTAAGTTGTGATGTTCTGTCCACTGAAGCATGAAGACTCTCAAACAACTATTTAATCATTCACATTTATGTTGTCTTCACATCAAATCAACGTTGTTGTAGTTACCAGTTTCTAACTTGTTAACAACATAACAACCAAGTTATTATAATTATAACTGGGAAACGGACTAATACGAAATATCCAATTTAATCCAGCAGCTGTGGATCTGGAGGTAGAGTGGGTGGTTCGAATCCCGGCTCCTCCAGTCTGCATGTTGAACTGCCCTTGAGCAATATACTGAATCTCAAATTGCTCTCGATGCTGTGACATCCCAAAAGTCAAGTCAATTTTATTTATGTAGCACATTTAAAAACAACAGAAGTTGACCCAAAGTGCTTCACAGTGCGGAGCGGATCGCAAGGATAAAAACAATAATGTTATAAAAAACAACAAAACAAAATAAAATGAATAAAAAGTAGACAAAATCATTAATAGTGCAGCCTCAGACTGAGCTGAAAGCAAGATCATAGAAGTAAGATTTTAAACTGGATTTGAAATTGAAATAGTGGGGCAGAACTTTATGTTATGGGGTAGGCTATTCCAGAGCTTGGGGGCAGCAACAGAGAAGGCACGGTCGCCTTTAGTTTTTAGGCGTGAATGGGGGACTGAGAGGAGCCGATGTGATGATGACCTGAGAGATCTGGGGGCAGAGTAAGGAACCAAGAGATCAGAAATATATTGTGGAGCTAAACCATTTAGGGCTTTGTAAACGAATAATAAAATCTTAAAATTAACTCTGAATTTCACTGGCAACCAGTGTAAGTGTGCCAGGATTGGGGTGATGTGGTGTCTTTTTTTTGAACCAGTTAAAAGTCTTGCAGCAGCATTTTGCACCATTTGGAGTCTAGATAGGGTGGAGTCAGTTAGCCCTATGTAGAGGGAATTGCAATAATCCAACCGGGAAGTAATAAAAGCACGGATGACTGTCTCCAGATCCTTCTGAGATAAAAACAGCTTGAGTTTGGCGATTGTTCTGAGCTGATAAAAACTACCCTTAACAACATTGCTGACCTGACTTAGGGGACTGTCAAAGAGGACACCCAGATTCCTAACCATGTTATGGCAATTAGGAGCTAGGGGACCAGGTGCATTGCTGAGAGTGCTGACAGAATCAGGTGGACCAAAGATAATTACTTCCGTTTAAAAGTATAGTTAAAAGTATGTAGTGTAAAAGTGTCTTTAGTAGTCGGAAGACTAGAAAGGTGTATAAGTATATAGGTGTATAAGTACGGACCAATTACCATGATGCGGAAGTCCCTGAATACCAAACAGACACCTCGAGTTAGCCAAAGTTTGTTTCAAAGTTATTAAACCCAAACTTAATGCACGTTTGTTAGTGTTACATTGTCAATGCACAGTATTTTTTACCCTCACACAAACAGCTCTGCACTCATGGAACTATAAACACGGGAATCCTTTCACTCTGTTCTCTGTTCTCAGTCTAATCTCATGAACGCTGCATTACTTTACTAAATGGCAACGAGTCCAACTGTCAGCAGTGAATGTTTGGAAGCATCTTGAGACAAAAACTAAATTTAGAATTTCAATATATTCACAACAAAAAGTACAAATGATAAATCTTTTCCACAGTTTCGTCTTTTGATGCAACACTTTCCTGTTTTGCTGCTATGCTCTTATTGAACAACAGCAAATGTTACTGAATTTTTGTTTTTTGGAATAATACACTGAAATCAGTGAAACAAACTGAATAAATGAATGTATAATGAACTGCTTAAATTCAATCTGTCTCTTCCCTTTATAGAAGTCTCTCACCCAAGTCGAAGGACGGCAAATTAAAGAGAGAGAAGGATATAAAAGCAGAAGAGGAGGAAGAAAAGAAGAAGGAGAAGGTAAGAGTCTGGTTTGGCTGATTCTTTCACAGCGTTCGTTCTCAGGTTGTTTTTTCTGGTGTTTGACCTGTGCTGCTTCTGTTCAGGTCCAACCTTTGTCTTTGGAAGAGCTTCTTGCCAAGAAGAAAGCAGAAGAGGAAGCAGAGGCAAAGGTGAGAACTTTCCTGAGCTTCACATTTTCTTTCCCCGTTTAAACCAAAGATTATTCTATCCTCACTTCTTTTCTTATTTTGTCCTTTTCAGCCAAAGTTCCTCTCCAAGGAGGAGCGAGAGGCCGAGGCTCTGAAACGGAGGGAGCAGCAGACGGAGGAAAGGAGGAGGCTGTTAGAAGATGAGAGGAAGAAGAGGAGGATGTTCCAGGACATGGGGAGGAAAATGATGGGTGTGTTTATCTGCTTCTGGTTCGTTTGGTTTGAAACGATGTCTGTCATAGATGTATGTGATCCTGACTGGGAGTGTTTGTGTTACAGAGGATCCTCAGGAACGAGAGAGACGAGAGCGAAGAGAGAGGATGGAGCGAGAGAACAACGGGAATGAAGACGATGACGGACGACAAAAGCTCAGAGAGGAAAAAGATAAAAGCAAAGAACTCCACGCCATCAAGGTCAGTCTCACGAGCTTGTTTGCGTTATTAAGATCACTCCATTGATTTCTAACTCATCTTTGCTCAGAGAAAGTAAACCACAAAACACTGAACGAGGATATTTCTCGTACACCAGATCACACACACCAGGTACCAAATATCAAGTTAGCATTGTGGCCTCATGACAAAACTGTAATGAGGTTTTACATAACGGACATCTGTGAATGACAAAAAATCTTGGTGAAGCCAACAATATATCTGTTAAAACACGATGAAACCATGGTTTAGAATACAACATTTACATATCTTTACAGGAGCGTTACCTGGGTGGGCTGAAGAAACGCCGGAGAACTCGCCACCTGAACGACAGGAAGTTTGTGTTCGAGTGGGACGCTTCTGAGGACACTTCAGTCGACTACAACCCAATGTGAGTCGACACGGACACATTTAATCACACGAACATGTTTATTAAATCGAATGATGCCTTTTAAACGGTATGCCGTTTCCAATCTGTCTCCCAGTTACAAAGAAAAGCATCAGGTGCAGCTGTACGGACGAGGCTTCATCGCCGGCATCGACTTGAAGCAGCAGAAAAGAGAGCAGTCACGCTTCTACGGCGACCTGATGGAGAAGAGGCGAACGCTGGAAGAGAAGGAGCAGGAAGAGTGAGTAAAACAAAGAAATGTTCAGCTCTGTTTGTGCCTTTTTTTTAAAGAGCAAACCTAATCCAACAAATAAAGCCGACTGGAAGGTAGAAAACCAACAACTTACTGACAGTTACCTGACCTCTCTAATCATTCTCCTCTCAGGACAAGACTGAAGAAGATGCGTAAGAAGGAAGCCAAGCAGCGCTGGGACGACCGACACTGGTCTCAGAAGAAGCTGGAGGAGATGACGGACAGAGACTGGCGTATCTTCAGAGAAGACTACAGCATCACCACCAAGGGAGGAAAGATCCCGAACCCCATCAGGAACTGGAAGGAGTATTCACTGCCCGCACACATCCTGGAGGTCATCGACAAATGTGGCTACAAGGTCAGCTCACTGGGTCTTCACATGCACATTAATATCTCCTCGCTTTCTTTGGTAGATTTTATCACTAATAATCATTTTTATTCCCTACAATCCAGGATCCGACACCTATTCAGAGGCAGGCCATTCCTATTGGTCTACAGAACCGTGACATCATTGGCGTGGCTGAGACAGGTAGCGGTAAAACGGCTGCTTTCCTGATTCCACTGCTGGTCTGGATTACCACCCTGCCAAAGATTGACAGGTAACACAGCTCAGGCTCAAATGATCTCAAAGTAAACCGTTAATAAACCCCCAACACAGATTATTCAATTCCTCTGCTCTGCGATTGGCTGTCTGTGCAGGATTGAAGACTCAGATCAGGGTCCTTACGCTGTGATCTTGGCCCCAACTCGTGAGTTGGCGCAGCAGATTGAAGAGGAGACCATAAAGTTTGGTAAACCGCTCGGCATCCGCACGGTGGCTGTGATTGGAGGAATCTCCAGAGAGGACCAGGGCTTCCGCCTCAGGATGGGCTGCGAGGTGAAACGTTCAGCGCTTACACTTCAAACAGAAATAATCTATCCAAGTGTCTAAACTTTGTCTGTATTTAGTGTGTAAATCAGAAACAGGGTCATTTTGACACAGTAACATTCACACAACTTTCTGATGATCGTGCCTGGAGCACATAGAACAGACCCCACTAGTCACATGGGGACAAAATCATGTGAAAATAGTCTGTCCTGGTCCTTTAATGGCAGCATTTACAACTCAACCAGTCTGTGAGGTAACTCTACAGAGTATCAAGACAGGCGCATCCTGCCTGTGGATGCATACGCAAACACACACTACATTAAAACGCAAACACACACTCACGTTCACCAGCTGTGTGTTTCCCTCTCTAACAGATTGTGATCGCCACCCCCGGTCGTCTGATCGACGTCCTGGAGAACCGTTACCTGGTCTTGGGCCGCTGCACCTACGTGGTCCTCGACGAGGCCGATCGTATGATTGACATGGGCTTCGAGCCCGACGTCCAGAAGATTCTGGAGTACATCCCGGTGACCAACCAGAAACCAGACACCGAGGAGGCGGAGGACCCGAGAAGATGATGATGAACTTTGAATCTGGAAAACATAAATACAGACAAGTATGTTCATCCGACAAACATTTTATAAAGACCGCCGGCCTGTGTTTGGTGCTCTGTGTTTATTTGTTTGTTCTGCATCTTTTCAGACGGTCATGTTCACGGCTACGATGCCTCCAGCTGTGGAGCGACTGGCCAGGAGCTACCTGAGACGCCCGGCTGTGGTGTACATCGGCTCTGCCGGCAAACCTCACGAGAGAGTCGAACAGAAGGTCTTGCTCATGTCCGAGGGAGAGAAGAGGTAAGCAAACACAAAACTGTTAACATCAAACATCCTGGTTATTACAGTCAAAGTGTCAGACTGAGCCGTTTTTTTTCACTGTGTGTGCTGCAGGAAGAAGCTGCTCGAAGTGTTGTCGCATGGCTTCGAGCCTCCCATCATCATCTTTGTCAACCAGAAGAAGGGTTGTGACGTGCTGGCCAAGTCCCTGGAGAAGATGGGGGTAAGACACTGCAGACTAGACCGATAAGATAGACTGCACTCTCCTAAGCATGTCCTTAAATACTGTAAATGTGTAAACAAACTGTAACCTCGGTCGTTTCCTCTCCACAGTACAATGCTTGCACGCTGCACGGTGGCAAAGGTCAGGAACAGAGAGAGTTCGCGCTCTCCAACCTCAAAGCAGGAGCCAAAGATATTTTGGTGGCCACAGACGTCGCTGGTCGAGGTATCGATATCCAGGACGTCTCCATGGTCCTTAACTACGACATGGCGAAGAACATTGAAGGTAAGAAACCTCCAACTGTCTGCAGTGTTTTTTTAATTCATAAATATATGATAGTGTTCACTGAGACATCCTCGTGTTGTTGTTTCATTTTCATAACCACTCATCCTCTCCCTGCAGACTACATCCATCGTATTGGTCGTACGGGTCGTGCCGGTAAGAGCGGTGTGGCCATGACGTTCCTCACTAAGGAGGACTCTGCGGTGTTCTACGACCTGAAGCAGGCCATCCTCGAGAGCCCGGTGTCCACCTGCCCTCCAGAGCTGGCCAACCACCCAGACGCTCAGCACAAACCTGGAACCATCCTGACCAAGAAGAGACGCGAGGAGACCATCTTTGCCTGATTTCCCCCCGACACAAATCGGACTTTATTCACTGAACACTTTTATCATGTTTCACTTCACACGATGAGCATTTCTCTGTTTGGCCTCCAGGTGATTTACACCCATTTCTTTAGTCTGTTGGCAGAAAAGAACCCATTAATAACCAGTTGGCTCGTTTTGGGATTGTACGGCTCAGTTCAAAGACGTGTAAATGTGAACTCGGTGGTAGATGTTTGCTTTGCTTCTATAAGAGCAGGACCCTGATATGATGTTAATTGATCTGCGCTGTATAAACGTGACTCTTGAGTTATCAAATGTGATAAATACCAGCCAGGATGTGAGTGTAGATGAGTAATAAGACCTGTGTTGTGCATTTTTTTTTAAATCGAGTTTCCTTAAAGAGACTAATGCCAGACGTGTTGTTTGTTTTGCTTCAGATGCGTCTTCTGTCTAAATTCATTGTTTTAAATATAAACATTTGTATGAAGCAAATTTGAGTAACGTCTGGTTCATAACTGTCTAAATAATGTATGTGAGGTGTGATGTGGCTGCAGAAGAAAGGACACGAGGTTAAATTTAAAAATCCTTCATGGGACAGTTGGTCAAATAGTTGATTTCGTCATCGGTCGATCAGATGATACCTGATATTTGTCAACAGGTGGTCATAGATGATAGCTGTCAGAAATACTAACCCCAAAAAACAAATAAATATAAATAAATTAAGTAGTAATAAAGCAATAAAAATAGCTATGTAGTTATTAACTCAAAAAAACAGATTGCAAACAGTGTTTTTAATTTGAGTTACCTGTCAACAGACCATGTAACATCCTTTTTGTCGAACGTCAGGGTCACGGTGGGGTTGGAGTCAATCCCAGCTGACTTAGGGCGAGAGGCAGGGTACACCTTGGAAAAGTCACCAGTTCATCACAGGGCACACGGAGATAAACAACCATTCACACTCACATTCACACCTACGGTCAATTTAGAGTCACCAATTAACCTGTTTAGTGTATGTGTTTGGACTGTGGGAGGAACCCAGTGAGAACCCACGCAGACACGGGGAGAACATACAAACTCTACACAGAAAGGCTCCAGCTGAGGTTCAAACCAGGACAGGCGTCAGTGCTAACCCCTGCACCAACGTGCCGCCCCTAAAGAGAATATTTATCAAATTTAAGACATTTCATTTAAAACCACAAATAGTGGAGAAACTAGAGGAAAGGTCAGAGAATCACCAAAGTAACTTGTAAAGTCAGAATAAATGTGTTCTGAGTTTGTCAGACCAAAGAAGAAAGTGTTATCTACCACCCAGCCAAATTTGAATAATTCAAAACGTCGACAAGTTTATGGAATTAGGTGTCAAAAATGAGCAGTACTCTCAGCTCCAGGACGGTGGGGGGCGACTGAAACGTGTCAGATGAGTTCAGAAAATGACATGACTAACTTTGAAACATGCAGGGGTATGCTCAGGATGGCCTCAGCGTGTCATCAAGCCACCCTTTAAGGACCGCCCACAAAATCCTGGACTGAAAAACTGTTTTAACCTCTAACTCCACATTTCAGTAATATATCGTTCAAAGTCTTTTCACATGTTTTCAGCAACTATTTTCAACATATTTAATGTATTTTGAAAGAAATTGTCTTTAACCTCTGGGGACCATGAATCAAAAGTACAAAAATTCAAGTTTACAGTCGTGTATTACAGTGAAACACAAAAAAGGACTCAAACAATTAAAAGTACATAAAATGTCATGTTTATTTGTTTTAAGTCATTTTTTTACTTAGCATTGTAAATCTATTTTTCAAATAGAAAGCATTCTATACAGCATCAGGCAGGAAATGTCTCACTTTTTACACATTTGCTGTCTCTTTTTGATAAATAGAGGGAAGAGGCGTGTTTGGGTCACGCTAGCACGCTGTGGTAGTCTGGTGGATACACGGTTATATTTAGTGCAGTTATTGCATTACAAAGCAACCATCCCAAAAAAAAGTAGTGCAATTTTTTTTTGTTTGTTTGTTTGTTTGTTTTCTACTCACACAAAAAAGAGGAAGTCCAGATGGTCTAAGGCGTTTTTAAAGTTTTTCAATGTTAGGCTTAGTATTGCATACAGAATAAAGACAGAGGAAACTAAATTATAACCCTTTGTAAAAATTGTGCTTCATAAATTGAAAAAACCTCAACTGCTTATCAGTTGCTAAAATTGGTCCGCTTTGAAAAACATACTCTGCCAAAATATAATGAAAATAGCTAATTGGTGAGCTAAGACATGCAGGGCTTTTTTTTTTTTTTAAATAATTCACTCATTCCTTTTATCATGAATTAATAAAATAAAAATAAAAATCGTCGGCCTGATCTGGGGGAACAATTTTTTTAAAGTGAGTGACTTTTTGAAAATGTGCGTCAACCAATAAAATGTCCCCAATATTAAAAGTTTGTGGATAAATAAAATGATTTTCTTCTTTTTTTAGTAATCGTGTTGTTAGTGGTGTGAGGAGTGAGTAGCCCCAAAGACAAGACTATCACTACAAGACAACGAGGAGAATCAGAGTCGATGCATTACTAAAATACTTAACTGTAAAAAGAAACAACCAGATTTTCATGCAACACTTGCATAGATTTTTTTTCGTCTTTTTTTTTTCAAATCATGCTGATTTTTTTTTTAGTTTTCTTTTTTATATATCTCTTCAAAATATACAGAACACTAGATAGAGAGAGAGAGATACCTGTGAGACATGGAAGCAGTAAACCAGTAATAAAACCTTAAAGCCGGCTGTTAACGGTTAATCGACACTGTGTGTGTGAACAGAAGCAGGTCGCTGCTCGTCTCAGTGCCACGTCCCAAAAACTCATCACCGTCGGCTCATGGACTAATAATGGTGCAGGAACAGAATGAGTATGGAAGGCCAGCTAGGTCAAATATACACGACTTTAAACCACTGACAGTATAAAGAATGGACGGCGTCTGTGTGACGTCACCCACAGGTTTCTGAAGAGCTGTCTGGTTTGAGGAACTGAAGGAAGTTTTTGGGACTTCTGCATTGGTTTCACATCAAGCCAAATATTTAACTTTAGCACCAGCACAACAAAAAAGGAAGAAAGGGACAAAGAAATAAGATGATCTTTAGCATGTTAAATATCAGGCAACCCCAGGTTTACAGATGTGTGTGTGTTCAGCAGCCAATGGGAACTTGAACTGGACAAGTGGCTCAGTGTGAAACTGAAACCCCACCGTTACAACATTGTTTTGGTCTGTTCTCCACGCAACTTTAAACCCCCACCAAGAGCGTTTCAGAAGAATTTTGTCCGCCAGACTTTGTTAGACTTGCTCAGATTTGGTCATTCTTTCTGGTTTATGTGCTTCTAAATATGTAAATATAACTAAGCAGTTAAATTGTTTCCCTTTTGGCTGTTTTTACGATCGGAACTTTGCACAGGTTGTTTTATTATTTTATTTATTCTCTATGCTAGAACAGCTGTGGAATTTGGCCTTTCACACGTTAACGTGTCAATAAAACAAACGCATTAACAATGCTTTATCGATATGTTAACACATTATTAAGGTGTTAGAAGTCATGTATGCTTGAACTAGCTGGCTTTCCATAGAATGACATCGTGTCACGGGGTGCTACGAGTCCTTTCAGGAGCACGACACATTCGTTGGAGTTGTAATCGAGCGCGATGAGTGTGTAGGACTTTTTTTTTTTTCTTTTTAAATTTTTACACCTGAGGATCTGCCTTGGTAAAAACCTAATCATCTGTAAAACTGCAGTACAGACAAACAAATGTTTGGCAAATAAGACGTACGAGGGAGGGGGAGGGGAGGTGAGATAAGTGTAGAAACTGTGGATGCTACAATCAATAACGTGCTACAATCGAATTACAGGGCGATCGGTTGGGGGTCGGAGACACCGGGGCGGTGCTTTGGAGGTGCAAAAAGGCATGCAAGCTTACATTCTCTGAAGCCTGGATTTGAAGAGGAAGCTGCAGCGGCTGTGCAGCGTGTGCTTGATATATGTGAAGGATTCGATGTAAACAAGCGGTTTGGCAAATAATTCACTCTTTTTTTAAAAGACGACATTCCCTTTTTTTCTTAGTTGTGTTTACATTCTCTGTGCCCGTTTTTTTAAAAGATTTTTAGAGGTGTTCAAGAGAGTGATTGTGCAACAGCAAAGACAAGCGATGCCAAGAAACGTACTGTACTGTGCTGTGGGCGACACTGACGCTGCACTGCAAGCTTCGTACTGCTTTACTTACGTCGGAGACTCTAACTGTACGCGTGTCTCCCACCTGCCGTTCACCGTCTCCAGAGTACAAAAATGACTGAACGCATGGATGGCGACATTTCTCTGTAACAACAAACAAGTCCATATTAACGAAATCAAACAAACAGAGTAGCAATGAAACAAAACCAGGTTGCCCATTCAGTATATACATTGTAATCAAATGCATTACCCATAAATGGATTCAACAGTAGACATTCCTACATTAGTTTTATCCGTAAAGATCATTCACTTCCTGTTCTGACATTAATGTGCAAATAGTCTTAAAATAATTATACTCGTACATGCAATAATAAAGATAAGTTTAAAAGTCTTAGGAATTTTAAGGCCAGTATATGAGACATCCTACAATAGAGAAACCTTAGGCAAAGCAGCTAAAGTTTGAGTTTGCGTACAGCTGGTAGCCTGAAACCTTTCCATTGCAGTGGTGGAGTAGCCCTGTAGACTTTTATCTGAATCTGGAGAGGTCGTGACATCTCCTCGGTTTAGATAAACTGGGAAGAGTGCGACTGGAAAATACTTTAAAAATAGACCTACAGCAGTCGTCTGCTTTATAAACTGGGCGTCTGATTTTTGGGGACAACTTTTTTTTTCATCTCTAAATGTTTGTTTGGGAACGTACAACGGTCGGAGGGCTCGGGGTGATCTCGGTGCTGATCTGGAGGCCAGGTGGAGGGGGGAGGGCGGCCCTTGTTCCTCAGTAGGTGTCTCGGGGCCACGGGCGGCTGCGCTGGCGGTTGTTCCTCTGGTTGTGACCTTGCTGAGCTTCGCGTTGGAGCAGCCTGTCCTGTGACTCGTGCCCGTTGGCACTGTGGGCACTGCCTGTGTGCCCACGGTGAGGGGGGTACATGTCCCTGTATGTGCGAGCATGGCAGGGGGAGGCGTACTCATCCTCCTCCTCTTCCTCCTCCTCTTCTTCCTCCTCCTCCTCCTCCTCTTCATCCTCCTCGCCCCCCCTGTGGCACGGGCTCCCTCTCCGGCCGCGAGACAGGGAGTCGCTGGCCTCGTCAGACGGCATAAGACTGTCCTGCTCCAAGGGGGAGTGGGCCTCCTCGCCTGCCTCCTCCTCCTCGTCACCCTCCAAGCCCACCGCCTCACGAGGCTGCGGCTGGTTCTTGTTCTGGTTCTGCAGGAGTCGAGTAGTCATGGAGGAAAGAAACAAAAGAAAGCAGGACATTGTCTCAAAGCACCTCCGCACCTTCAGTGTCTCATAGACAGCAAACACACATAGACTGGACAAAATAATGCAAACACTACATCAAGGACTTTGAAGGAAAGGTTCAGATCTACATGCCGGTATGTGCAGTCATGTTACTGGTTGATGCGACTGTTCCTCTAGAAAGATATCCCAGCCTAAAGAGTTTGCAATGTAAGAGATAGAAGAATAAATCCACAGTCCTCAATTTAGCTGAAGCTGATACGAGGCTTAAGCAGTTAATTATTATCGATCTCTTACGTTGGACTTGCTTCAGAAGGACGATCACAGCGACCAGTAACTGCTTCAACCTCGATATGAGCATGTCAGTACTGGAAAAAGATGTAAGTAAACCCCTTTAAAGGACCAGTGTGTAAGATTTAATGGCATCTAGCGGAGTAGTTGCAGCACCCTCGCCTCACCCTTTCCTTACTAGCACGAAGGAGAAATTACAGTGGACGTGAAACGTGAAAAAAGGTCTAGATATAAAAGTCTTGTTCTACGGTAACAAAAACATAATGACACTTATTTCAGGTGATTTTACACCAATTGAACATTATATTCAATTTCTGCCTAAATCCTAAATATTACACAGTAATGTGTACTGGACCTTTAACTGTTAAATAGTGATAGCGATAATTACAAACACTGCAACAGAAAAACGAATTGCAGTGTCCTTTATTTATTAGCAACGTTTTGAATTAGCTCTGGGTCCGGTGTGCGAGTACTCCTTATATATTTTATTTATTCATTATAGGTTACAGCATCTGTCCCACTGAGGTTTTGTGGATGTGCACGGCTACTCTAACTTTTAGTGTAAGAATGAAAAACACGACATGACTCGACTACAACAGAAAAACTGATTAGACACATATATTCTACCTAATGCTGTTGTTTGACCTATTTTTTATATACTGATTTAAATAAGCTTTGTTTCTAACATGCTAGTGTTGGCTAAATGACTACTTTCACAGCAATTTAACCAACAGTTGTTGAGTCTCTAAATAAAGTTAATAAATAACTTTAACTAAATAAATGCTGAAGTACATTTGGTTCATACCTGCAGAGGTTGTTAATATTAAATATGAGTGCTGCCTCTGTTTCTACTGTTCAAAACCACGAGAGTAGACAAACAGAGCAACAAAGAGGTCAAATCATCTGAGACCAGACTGCAGCTGCTCTGCTCAGAGAAATGTTCTTTCAGAGTCACAGAAGTTTATTCAAAAACACAGAATAAGGGTCAGCGGGCAAAACCTGCAAGTAAGCGACAGAAATAAGACAGAAGTCTACGATGTGTGCACGACACGTGATATATGAAGGAAATGAGTGTGCGCTCACCCCCTGCATGAGACTGTGGGCTTTAAACAGCTCCTTCAGCAACAGACTGCTGCTCCCACCATGTAAGAAGGAGTGCTACCACAGGTCCTTCATTCCAACAGCTGTCAGACTCTTTAACACCAGCATGACTTCATGACTTTCTTCTAGATATTTCTTATTTATGAGGAATTTGTTATCAGCCTTGTGTATGCGAGCTGCTGTGACGATGTGCGGGGTCATTACAGTCGGAGGATGTTGAGGATGTTAGTAACTGGCATGCAGCAGTGTCGTCTCTTCAAAGTCCTTCTTCGTTAAGTGTTTGCAGTGTTTTGTCTGTGTGTGTGTGTGTCTGTACAGATTAATACTACAGACACCGAACAAAAGAAATGCCAGTGAAACAGTTGATGGATGGTCAGGAGGTTATTCGTGGACATAAAATATCATTGTACTTGTTTATTTGTTGTGTAAAAAAATCCATTTAGATCAGGTGAATACATTAATTAAGCACCGATCATTCAGGATAGCATTGTGTGCCGCTGTGAGCGGGGCCACCATTCACAAAGCATGCTTAAAATAGTGAACAATAGTCAGATTTTTGACATTTCTTGCAAACATTTTATGATTTTTCTCACAGTTTTGGTTTCAAATCGAAGCTGGTTTGTGAATTTTATTTTCCCAGAAAGCTTGTGGAGCCGTGATTCACCTGAGACCATCAACTAAAGGAAAGGAGGCAGGATGCAAGGAAGAAACAAAAAACACGTCATCTTTTCTGTGGTGAGATCTGAATGAATAAAATGCTGTTCATTCACTGTCTCAGCCGCTGTGTCGTGTTCAGGTGCCGGGAAAGTGTGTAAGAGGGGATTGTTGGGGTCGAGAGTGCAAATATATAAAGTAGATAGATATATAAATATATACATATATAAACCCTACTACTCACCCCATTTTGTAAGCGATCATTCAATTAATTCCTGTGTTTCAGAAAACTGCAAAAATGTTAAGCATGGATGAGTGAGAGGACAGACAAGACAACTGGAGACAATCAAAACAAAGGAGTGAGAATCTGAGATGAAGAGCTGGTAAAGACAGCGACAACATACAACGTGTTCAAAACAGGATTCCTACTTAAGAGTTTTAACAGTATTAAAACAGTATTTTCATGCCGCTCTTCAAACACGTCAAGACAAACTCACCTGTAGGCTAGAGATGGCAGAGGGCGGGGTCATCAGACTCTGCTCCAATAAGGGGTTAAGAGGGGTGTTGCCTGGCAGGTGAGTGGCGCGCCAGTAGACCTCCAGGTATTCAGCCAAATGCTCACATGCATCTTCGAGCTGGTTCTCATCCAAAATGACATCAAACATATCCTACGAGAGAACAAAAAGAAATTAAACATCGAGGCTCTCGTGGATTTACATCATTTTACCTGCAGCAGCTGACAGAATCAGTTTGTGGTTAATATATCTACAAAAGCAATGGCTCTCAGGATTGGTTCTTCAGGTGAGTGTAAATACTGGTGTCCACACATTATTATAAGCTAATATCTGTGGTGGTATTATAGTACAATCAGTTTTAGTTTGAACACAGTTGAAAAGCTTCAGGTTACATCTTGCTAAATTGTTAATTTTAATTGTTGTAATCAACCAGCTATCAGTCAGAAAAAATGTAATGGCACTGGTCCGTGTTCCTGAGCCTCGAGCGGACATATATGTACATATATAATGTATATATAGTATATAATGAGGACTGCTCAAAGGCAAACACCTGTCTACAGCCATCTGAAAACACCAAGTACAGTTGAGGCAGACGGGAGTGTCATTAGTTTTGCAGGTATTTGGTCATAAACTGAAGAACTGAACAAAGGCATCATCCTCTGGTCACCATGAAACGGAAGTTTCACAGTGCGGATTTGAGCAACTGATACTGCATTCGTTGCTAGCATGACATAAACCATGGATGTTTGTACGAGGTGCTGCATACTTTTCTTCCTCTTCTCTACCTTGTTCATATTGTGCAGGCTGATTAAGAACAACCAAATTAGAAACTAGACACTAGAAAGAAATCGACCCGCTTCCTCCACTCACAGGGGGGCACTGAGAGAGTTTGTCTGCAGCCATCATCTGCACATTCAGGTGCTTGCTCTGAGACTTCCCCCTGGATTTGACCAGCCTCTGGAGCACCTGACAAAGACAGACAAAGATAAAGGTCAAAGAAGATGAAGCAGCTGGAATCCAACATTCCTGAGTCGAGTAACCTACAGTACCTTTGGTGAGGAAACTTTTACATAGACGATGATGGGTGCGAGGGAGGTTTTGGCTAGCTGTGCGGGATGGTTGATGGTGTCCGCGTCCAGAATCACCAGCTGCAGGGTTTTGGCGAGCTCGAATATCCTCTCAATCTCACTCTGGACCTCCGCTGCACAGACAAGACGCATTAGATTTCAGTAAGTTCAAACTTAGCGCTTCTTTGCACTAAAAGATTGTTTTCATGCGCGGTCACCTAGGCTGGAGCGAGTGTTGGATCTCTCCATTATCGGTCTTTTGTTGAGGACGGATCTCTTGGCTAAGGACAGGTCGGCAGTTACACGGGTGATTGAGATTCTACAGAGGAAAAAATATGAGGTGAAACCTTTTCGATCAGATTCGTTAAAGTCACGACATATTCTCTAATCTCTCCATTTTACCAACCTTCCCTCAAATCTGTGTTTCAGGAAGTCAAAAAGAGCTTTCTGCATCATATCCGTCACCTGGGTGGGAAGACAAGATAAAAGAAACAGATTTCTTTAAACAGACGTGAAGACACTGAAACAACCTCACAGAAGAACAGCTTCTTTCCATATCATCACTCATGAACATTGAAATTTACAGAATAACCATCAGTGTCAAAGGTCAATATAAGCAGGCTGTATTACTGTACATATACATGCATACAGACGTGGGTCGAGTGGTCAAAAAGTGTTTTATAGAGGTTACTTACTTAGGTTAAAAACTCAGCAGTTATGAAAAGAATTACTTGAGCATGAGTACTAAAGTAGCTTCTGAAAAAACAATGTGACCAGTAAGTAAATTCATGAGTGAGTGACTACACACCTATATTTCTCTTGCCACTGCAAATTAAGTGTGCACAACAACTAGAACTTGGAGTAAACTTCCTTACACACACTTATAGAGCTGAGTCAGATTCAAACAAACAAAATCAGCAGTGTAGGAAGAGCTTTAGCAAAGAAAAGAGCGCAGTGTGAGGCAGTCACAGTCTCTGTCGGCTGGAGGTGAAATAGGGGGAGAGTCTGACCTCATAGCCCTTCAACGATGGTCCCACGAGGACCACCGGCCTCATAGAGGGCACCACGTCGTAGGGAGGGACGTGTTCCTGCCAGAAATAGGGGACGACGAGGGGAGAGGAAGAACAGAGAGAGAGAGAGCTTGTAAGAAATGATGGGGGCTGGGTTTGCTATGAACAGCTAATACATAAACATAACAAGGGTTTTTGTAGAGTAATTAGCACATTTAATTACTATTTTATACAGTGATAACAGTCAAAGAATGATAAAAAAAACAGTAGGGACAATAAAATAGAATTATTAATGTAAGAAAACAAATTTAATGACATTTGTATTAAATCTTTCTCAGTAATTTCAGCTTTTCTTGGTAATATAATTAATTAATAAACCCATACACCCATATAAGTGGAAAAAAAAACTGATGGGTGGATTAACCGATTAGAAAACAGTTTAATAATTTAATTTAATGTTTTTATGTTTGTTTTTTATCATGCCTTAAAGTTAGTTAAAGTCCAAAACTATATATTATGAGCACTTGCTGTGTGCCAACCTACCTGTTTTTGCTTCTGTTTGGCTTGTGAAAACAAGAAAATAACAATCAATGAAAGAAATAAAAAAGACAGAAGACAGCAGAGGGAAAAGTTTTTTTGTTTTTTTTCCCAGCATAAATGAGAGAAAGATTTGTAGTACTTACATTCACCTGCAGATGGCGGCGTGGTCCTCCAACTCCCAGTCACCATGTCACCTAAACTAGAGGAGTTACCCCCTGTTTTCCTGCAGCAACAACAACAACACTAAATGATCAAACTAATATTGTGTTAACGAATCCTCAGAGAGGTTTGATGCTGTTAACTGACCTTTGTTTCTGCTCCTGTTTGAGTCTCATTGCCTCCAGTCGTAGAGGGCTGGGGATGAAGGTGATGTCTGCTCCTTCTTTTACTAGCCGGCCGATCCACCAGTCATTATTATACTTCTGTTGAGTTCAGTACAGAACCGTGTCACGTATATCTGTCTTGATTTAATGTCACGGACGGGTTCATCGTGAGAAACAACAGGTGATCACTCACTTCTTTGATGTGCAGGAAGTCTTTGGCATCGAAATTGACTGCAGCTCCTTGGACGGGACAGTCCTCATCCAGAGCTCCACAGTAACTCACATTCGTCTTTACTGCAAACGCTACAGGTTTGGACTGTTGCAGCAATAAATAAGAAAGAGAAAAACACTTGTCAGTGATGGAAAGTGCAGTACAAATGTATAAGACTGTGTGCACCGGAGGTTTAGATTTGAGTCAAGAGTCTGTTAACTTTAGACTCATGAATTTGAATGACTTGATATCCTCACCGTCAGCGTTTCTGACTGACAGGCTCAAACTGAAATGTTCAACCAGATTTGTTTGACATTTGACAGAAAGACGGTTAAGTTGAGGTTAGCGTTAAAGTTCTTTGACCAGCAATGGCTTCAGTAACCATTAGCTAAGACTCCTACTTGGTGCCGGAACGAATCCAAGATTTGGTGGCCTAAATATCTGTCTGTCATCAATGGCTGGTTGAACAGTTCAAGTTAACCTGCTGTTGCTTCATTCATGATGACGTGTTCAGGACCCCAAGTTCAAAGTTTAGGACTTGGACTCGACTTGGAGCCTGTTGGTCCACAGTGAACTTGGACTCTTGACTTTGTAGCCAAGACTTAAGATTTACTTGAAACTTTCAAAACAATTTGTTGGACCTCAGGTTTGCACTAAAAACAGCACTATGGGTGTAGATTTAACTCTTTTATTTGACCTTTGGTTTTCTTTACAGTTGCATTAGAGTACGTTAGAGAAGGCTGACTAAGAGGAACTCAGTGGATCAGCAGTCACTGGTTTATACAGAATGTGTATTAGCGACGCTGTGATTTAAACACTTTTTACTTCATGATCAGAGATTTGCGCTTGGAGGATACAGAACGAACAAAAAAGCTAGCATGATCTGATGACTTCACCTATACATATTTTAACTTATAAAACTGTACGCAGTAGTGTAAGTCCCCGCATGACGTACCTTAGCTCTGTCGAGCTGCAGTTGTGCCTGGCGCTCGGCTTCACGCCGATACGCCTCGCGGTCCTCCTCTGCTGACAGGTCTGAATCCGACGGTCTACTGGTGTACGAATCAGCCGACCCCTGTCAGGAGAGAGTCGGAGGTTGATATGGAATTGATATTATCGGTGGATTATTATTGGAATGATCAGATCATCTAGTCATACTGAGGAATAGTACTCTGAGGTTAGATAGGTAGATCTGCTGTTTGTGTTTGTACTTCTGCTTTCATGTGTTTTTCCACAGTCTTTGTGCAGGTGTGCATGCAAATATGTGTATTCATGAACACATTCATGTGTGAGCCTGTGTGTATCTACAACGCTTTGCTCTCCCACACCAGCCATCTTCTGGTAAACCAAATATAGCACAAAGGAGGCAACTGCTTCCTCTTCTCTCCTGCTTGGCCCCAATCCATTCCATCATCCCCCACAGTGCAGCACATATACATCCTTTATTCCCCTGTTTATTCTCCAAGGACATCTCCTCATTAGCAAAGTATATGCTGGCTATCATTTTTCATTGTAAGCGGTTTAAGGACATATCCCAGGGATGGCTAGCACATTATGCCGAAAGCAACAGATAAAGCTCACAAAGAGACGTTTTATACAAAGTGAAATGGTGAAAAATCGCTTGATAGATGCTGCTGGCTTTTATTCAAAACCTGTAAGGTGGAACATGTGATTATTTTGTCCAAATACTGTAGAGCTGATACGATTGGTTGTTTAATTGATCAGTAGAAATTCAACTATTTTGATCATTTAAATCTTTTCTGAAGACAAAATGGTAAAAACTGGTTCCATCTTCTCAAATCAAAGTTTTTTCTGCTTGTCTTATATAATGTTAACGTGAACATCTTTAGGTTTCTTACCAAAAATGTCACAATTTCTTACTATATTCTGATTTCATAGCCAAAAAGGACAATCAGTTAATCAAGAAAATAATCGTCAGGTTAATCGCTAATGAAAATTATAGATAATTGAAGCCAAACAAAGAGATTTCTAAAAAAGAAAAAGCGTGAAAAGGAGAATATGAAGTGCTGCTCTAGATGCAGTTTTGGTACTCTGTGTGTGTCAATGCGTGTCTGTGAGCTCTCCTATATTTGGTATCTATTTGGCTTCTCTGAAGGAACTCAGTCCTGAATCTGTCAGTAAAGAAAAACGCTGCAGCAAAAAAACAAAATCCAAGTCAGGTGAGGAAAGAAAGAAAGAAAGAAAGAAAGAAAGAAAGAAAGAAAGAAAGAAAGAAAGACAGAAAGAAAGAAAGAGTGGTAAGACAGATGGAGACGAACATTAAAGAAATGAAAAGAATTTTTTTAAAAGTGACGAATGATACAGATAAAACCTCTCATGGGTAACTCCGGTGTTCATAATTACATTCATATATACTGAGACGATCGAGCATGTTCTTGCAAATAAAGCAAGATGTAAAGAAACTAAAAAAAAACAGCACACGATACAGTTTTCACTTTGGTTTTCCTCTCCTCCGGAGTGCACTGACTTGGTCCTGGTCATCCATCTTGCCAACATATACAAACGAATCCTCTGGAGGACCAATTAGCAACAGCACAACAAAAGGATATTCAGGCTCAAAATATTTAAAAAAAAAAGTGTCCAGACATGAAAAATAACCACCACCTTTGCTTTCTCTGCACTTCAAGAATGCATACATATAATCCAAAATAAATTTGAATCTACAGTACCACTTCAAGTCCCAGAGAAACGCCGAGCGAACACCTCTCCTCGTTTATTTGTGTGTGTGTGTGTGTGTGTGTATGTGTCTGTGTTAGATAACTAGATCTGATTTCTAGCACTCACAAGCTCTGCAAGGCAACACTGCACCAGCGCCAGAGCAGCACCGAGAGACAGAAAAGGAGGGTGAGGAAGAACGGGATAGATAGATAGAAAGAGAGACAGAGAAAGGAGGAGGAGGAGGAGGGGGGTGAATATCTTTGACAAGATATACTGAAAAGAGAAGGATGTTTACGAGGACGGAGAGTGACTGAAGGATGGTTGGAGAAACGAGTGAGGTATAAACGATTTATACGACAAGATAAAGCGAGGCTATCTCAAGGGGAAGATGAGATTAGAACATAATAAAATGCCATGAAGGAGTGGAGTGAGACCTAGATATCTATCCTCATCGCAGATAGAAGAAAAGAGGGGAAACACAGCAGGGGGAGGGGGGTTGGAAGGAAAAAGCACCGTGACCACGAGAGAGACAGAGACACACAGATAGAGACGGTCAGAGAGAGTTGCATACCTGGCTGATTAGGAGGACGGCGCTAGAGCCTGATAAAGACATGAATCTGAATTTTTCTCACTGTAACGGCGTCCCCTGTCTTCGCTCAAACACACACGGACATAAAAGTGGAATAAATATGGTGGTGGTGGGCGCTGGGGAAAGGCGTTATGTCAGAGAAGCTGTTTAATGATGTTAGAACACAGAGAGCTGCCTGGATTGTGACTGCTATTCATTATTAATGTTTGGACATGATGCTGTGGACCTTTGCTGCACACCCGCTGTCCTGGCTACCTGTCAAATCCTCTAAAAAAACCCCCCCAACACATCACCGATGTAACTGAACAGAAATCAATGCATTTTGCAGGTGAAGATAAGCTGCAATGCAGAGTGTAACAATGTGAGCACATCTTTATCGTCTGGTCTGAGGATGTCTTGTTTTTTTTGTTTTGTTTTTTTTTTACTGCTAATGTCCCCGTCTGGGGGCTAAATTTAACTCTGTTCCTTCCTATTCTGCCTCTGTGATTATTCTTCACACACTGCAACACTGATGGCCTCAACTCCACAGGGAGGGGCCAACAAGGAAGTGTGTCATCCAGCTAGTCGAGTCCTCAAGAGGGCCAAGACAACCCACAGTCTAGGGACAGAACAGCAGGGAATTTCTGCATTAATTTGATCGTGATTTTACATTCAAATGGGCTCTGGTTTTCTTTTGGCACGACGTGTAGCGATGCCCTACAACGTTGGCGCTGTTCTTGTGAGTTTATTTATAGGTTAGCTGCGGTGGAGTATGTAAAAGAGCAACTTTAAAGCCACAATCATTGATCAAAATGTAAACAACACGTCACAAATGCATATCTACGTGCAACACTGCATAAGAGTATACACGTAGATCTGTTTTTTACACATCCAGCAGACGTGGAGCATTCATTTGGAGTCGTGTTTGTGTCTAAGTCCAATATTTACTCTCCTTTTAGCTCTGTTTTGGGTCTCCACCATCTGCAGACAAAACGATCTGGCTCTTTAGTTGCTAAATGCTCCACTATGTTCACTAGCTAGTTGCTAACTTTGTTTGCCTGCTGTTTAACGCTGAGTATGTCATGTGCGGTGAGTTTATCAGAGCTGCCTGTTGTGGCAGAATAACAGTAAAGTTAGGGGATGGAAACAAGCCTAAAGAGGCATTATCCAGCTGAATGCAGGGTTTGGGTTGAAATGTTGTCATTCACTTGCTTTAAAGCTCACCTAAATTTGATCTCACTGTGAAACCTCAGACAGTTGTGCAGCATTACTTGGAGATTAATGTTTTTAAATCCTCTACTTTGTGATGCCAGCAGCCCATCTTTCTAGGCAACTTCTAGATCATTCAAATGAAGGAAAATGGAGTGTATCTTTGCTTTATGAACAAAACGTATAAGTGTGTTTTTTAAAAAAGAAATCACACTCAGTGAACAATGGCAGTCATTGGAGCTCAGGGCCTTGACAATGTATGGATGATTCCAGACTTTTATTACCATTAATATGTAATTAACTGGAGCCTAAAATGCCGCTAATATTAGTGAACCAGTAACCAGTCTACACTCTCTACAGTACAGACACTACACAAGCACACACATGCATACACACTAAGCGATAACCTCCGTGCCAAAAACTGCAGTTCCTTGATCGACCACTTGAGGCTGGCTACAGAACAAATCAAGCACCATAAGCCCCCATGTTAAAATGTCCAATTTCACAGCAGAAATGTTTACAGCCTGGTACAAAAGTGTACTGAGTCTGAATTTCTATTTAACTCACCCGTTCAAATTGTATTAAGGCTTAAAATTATGCATAATTAAGAGCGTGGCCGCTTTGAATGACAGATGGCTTGTTTGAGCACCCGGGCTTCATTCATTCAGCTCGCCTCAGGTCCGCAGATGATTAGTCGAGAAGCGGAAGAACAACTCTTTAGAAACCTGTGGGTGATGTCACGGAAAACGCTGTCCATTCATTATACTGTCAATGTTACACACTAACAGGTATCAACATGGAGGTCGTTTCAGAGGGAGTTTCACTGCATAGTTTAAGAGAAATTTGACACTTTAAGAATCATCGGCGTGTACACAACAATGACCAAAAAGCCCAGTGAGTGGTGCTGTGGTTCAGACAGGTGTAGCAATGGTTCATGTTGATGTTTGAATAAGGGAGAGCTCAATGGCATATTTATCTTTGGACATAGCACACCATAATGACCCAACATGAGTGTGGTAAAGCCAAACATTTGCTTACAGCACGATATCATGCTGGTGTTTATCGTGTTCATCATCTTAGTTCAGTGTGTCAGCATGCTAACATTTACTTATTAGCACAAAGTACATTTGAGACTGAAGGGAATGTCATTGTTTTTTGCAGATATTTGGACATGAAAGTTGAAAAGTTTGACCTAATGATGCCCACCAAAGTTATTACAATTCATATGTTCAATCTGGGCCAACAGTCTGACATCCTAGAGCCACAGCACCAAAACGATGTACCTGGATAGCAAAAAAAAAACCCTCCAACATCTACTGCACACCTTAAGATTTTAGAGTAATTTTGAATGCAAAACACACTTAGCTCCTTTGAAATAATGTCAACTAAAATGCAAGGAGTGCATGCTAAAGCTAAAATCTAATTTCTCTGGCTTTATTTGCAGGAAGGAGATTCTGCACAACAGCAGAATATATTATTCAGGAAGAAGCTGAAACACCTTTCCCTCGGAGCAAAAGAAAAAAAAAAGAAAAACTGCAAGCTCAAGCGATTTGGAAATCCAGTAGCCAAATATCCAATTTCAAAAAGTGTTCGATTAACTGTGCGGTCATAATTCAATGTCAGCGAGTAACACATGCACAGAGCTCTCTGATACACGAAGCAATAAATCACTCTGTGGTTACATCAATATCAAAGTCAAGATCAGGCATACTGTATGTTAAATTGATCAATCACAAGACTCGGCGTGGATTTGTGAAGAGCGCACGCCACGGGATGACAGTAATCAAAAAGTAAAGCAAGTGGGGGGGATAGGAGAGAAAAAACAGCATTGTTGTTGTAGAGGGGATGGGAGGTGAAGGAGGAAGACAAAGGAAAACACAGAGAGAGAGAGAGGAGCGGCGACAAATACGATGAAAAAACGCTACAAAGAGATGTGGGGGGAGACGGGAGGAGTTTCAGACGGGGGGTAGAAGAAGAAGCTGACTGTGTCTGAAGTCGTTTGTACTTACTCAGTTAATGTGGTGATGCTGCTGCCGCCGGTCCCTCCCTCTCTATACACTACATGCTGTAAAATGCAGACAGACTGTACTGTGTCCCATCCCTTAACCGGGGACGACCTGCACTGGAGCAGACACCGGCAACACCTTCTTTTCTATTCTTACCCCACCTCATCCTGTCCCAACACACACACACACACATCTATACACACACATATCCACAACAGCCAACGCAGCTTTTGCGTCACTTGATCAAACCACCTCTCCAAATTTACATCACATTTCTTAGTTAATTTGATTCAACATGCACAGGTAGAGAGGAAACAGAGGAGAAACTGCTGTTATAACACAACCGATAGCTCAACATCTCTCCTCCTGTTTCATGTCCTACATATAACACATATATCCACACTTATGGCAGCATACTGCTTATTGTATCCTGCTGCAGAAATGAGTCATACTCCACTGCTCCTCCATAGACACCCCACCCCTATCACAGACAAGAAACTATCTGCTCTGTTTGTGAAATTTACTCCTTCTGCATTAAACACTTTGTCATATCACCTATGAGGGGGCGGGGAGGGTTGCCTATTGTGCGTGCAGATAGAAGGTGATGATTGAAAAGAAACTAAAAAGGTGCTCGCATGAACAATGAACCCACACATCACATCGCCCGAGGCCTTCAAAATGAGCGTCATGAATATTTTAAAGCCGTGCAATATTCTCGGGGAATCTGGAGATTGTCATTAAGCCACCCCGATCAGGATAACTAATGTCCCCCTCATGAAGAAGATGTCTGCTCAGCCCTTTCTCGCTAACGTCTCTCAGTTACACCGCTCCACGTTTGCCTCACGCTGATGGTGCTTTGCATGAGACAGAGGTGTTTTTTTTTCCAAATCACATGTTTGCAGGTGGCCAACAAATGACTCATTCCGGGAATAAAGGAACATCATGCCTCCAGCCCTGAAAAGATTATGAGTGGATTTTATTGTGTTCCAGCTACGTTCCGATCAGAGCTACAATGATTAGTCAATCAAAAGAAAGTTAACTGGCATCTGAGTCATTTTTCGAGCAGGATGGAGCTCGTCAAACATGACGATTTGCTGCTTGTTTGTATCATATATGATATGATATTTTCTAGTTTTTGACTGCTGGTCGACTTAAAAAGCAATTCAAGGATGTTACTTTGAGCTTTGGGAAGTTGTGATTGTTGATTTAATTGAGAAAGTAATCAGCATCAGTAAAAATGATGATGAGTTAGTTGCAGTGGACAAAAGCTGTTTAAATGGTATTTCACTAAGACTTTAAAATGTATACACGTCATCTAATCTGCATCAGTTTTCAATGTTTTTTTCTTATTTTGAATATAAATTGAATAAAATATTGATCATATCAGTTCATTTTGGGCTTCAATCAAGCGGCAACATGTCTGTGAAGTGAAGCTAATGCAAAAGTGGCAAAAACTGCAGTTCCTCAAACGTCCACTTGAGGCTGGCTACAGACCGAGTCAGTCTCCATAAGCCCCCATGTTCAAATGTCCAACTTCACAGCAGAAATAAACATGTTTACAGCCTAGTACAAAAAACAGTTTTGGTCTCTATAGCTAATTTCCCTGTTCATGAGAACTGTACTGAATCTGAATTTTTATATAACTCACCTGTTCAAATTATATTATATTATATTACATTTCTCCCATATTCTGTAATTGGAGCCGCCTAAATCTTACACACTGGACCTTTAAATGTTAAATCAGTTATCCAAACAAATATATAATGTCTGACAATCAACTTAATCAACTAATCGTTACATTCTATTGAAAAGGAATTTAAACTTTTTTCCCATCAACTCTGTTTTTAGATTTTCAGTTTTAGGATTTAGGTTTGGTTTAAACTAACATCATCTATTAATCTGATTACATTCTCGATTACTTGATTAATTGTCGTGAGCAGAAGTCATAAAACAGAGAAAAGTATCAATCGCATTTTTCGCAAGTTTAACTTGATGCCATTAAATTGCTTGTTTTGTACAACAAACAGTCCAAAACCCAAAGACTGATCAGCTAATTACATATATGGCAAAATATGACAAAAATAATCATTTAAAATGATCAATCATCAAACTAGCTGCAGATTAATGCCTGTGCTACTATTTTGTGCTGTCTGTGTAGGATGCATGGATATTTGAGACATATTCTGCAGGAATACAGAGAGTCTTTCTATCATTAGTACATGAAGCTCCTTTTGAGAAGAAATATCTGAATCCTTCCCAACTACTAGCTTTCACTCTTTGATGTATTGAGGCTCATGAACCTCTGGGATCTAGTGGTTTGGGATGAGCTCTGCATGCACAGTCCATCTGTAGCCTGGTAAAACCTCTTGACTCCTCACAACCTGAATGTACAGGGATCAAGTTCTCACCCCTCTGCTGGACTCTCTGTGAAACTACAGCCAGCTCTGCTTTACACCCAAATCAAATCAAACCCATCTTCGGAAACAGCACACAGAGGTAGATTAAAACCCTTTTTGATCATCAGAACAGCCGATCTAGATGAGAGGGTATGATTCACAGCAGACACGCAGTAGCAACATGAGGAGAATCTGAAGCTCAGACATCTCAGTTAGAGATCGTCTTAAATAACACCAAATCTCCAGTCTTGTGCACGTGCTTGACCTGAAAACATTAATTAAAAAAACTGGGCTGTGTAGGGATTTTAATATAACACACCGCCACTCTCAAGCATTTTGCTGCTCTCTACTGGACGAAACAATAACTGAAAGTGAGGAGAGTGCTCTGTGGGTGAAGATGCAGAGCAGAAACACTCACATTTTAAAGGATAAAGGCATAATAAATACACAACTGCACACCTTTTTCTAACTACTGTGAGTCCAAACGAGAACCCAACCACGAGCTTATATCTTACAACTGCTGCAAAAAAGCCAGCAAAACAATGCAGAGACACCTGTTCAGCTGAAAAACTTCAAACCTTTATAGCTTTATTCAGACTTAAGAGCACAACTTTCCTCTCCTCTCTACAGTTGTTCCTAATCAGCGTGCAACTGTGATGTAGCAGGGTGAGGATGTAGCTTACAATGCAGGCATAAATGAGGAAAGAGCAGCCAACAGCCAACAAATGGCTCCATGGGCTTTTACCTGCCGTTTGATGAAGCTGGATGTTGTGTCAGAAGACGTGCTGCCATCTGAGCGTTTGAAGCGGCTCTTGCGTTTAGGCAACTTCCTGGGCAGCTGTGATGAAAGAGACGCACACATAAAAAGATGAGATTAAAAAGCATGAAACCAGCTTTTATTTGGAGAATATAAGCCTAAAAAAGAGCTGCTGTGCAGCAGACCGGTGACTACAACCAGCTGTAGCTTTGCCAATATCACCAATATTTCAGGACTGGCTCTGCACATACTGTGTAATGCAGAAGACAGATTTCCTCAGGCCTCTTGTAACACAGTCCATTAATAAGAAAGCAGTGGATGTGTTGCGGTGTGTGTGTGTGTGTGTGTGTGTGTGTGTGTGTGTGTGTGTGTGTGTGCTGACAGGCCCTGTAGATTCAGGCTACAGGTGAGTCAGAGCTATAGTCTGCCTGTAGCTTTCCACCAATACAGGTCCAATCATGTCAGTGTAGCATAAACATAATAATGAATTCATAAAAACATCTTTAAGGAGAAACATCCTGTTTGTGTGTATGTATGAGAGGAGTAATGAGCATATGTGAGCCCACTTTATAATCTCACCCACAAGCGATCAAGCATCAATCTGCAGTTTTAGCGAAGGCGGAGGTGAAAAAAGTATCTCGTTTGCCAAAAACGCGACGCCTCAATTTCAACAACAAGTAGCAACACATTACGCTAACCGTTTGTCCTCCATTGCACTTTACTCGGCGGTTATGCTAATAGTTGAGATGTGTGAAAGTGTGGTGTGGATTTACCTGAAAATAGTGCGATTGAGAGCCTGTTTCCACAGCAGACAGTGGGTCTACGGGCGATTTGGACATTTTGACTTGCACCATCTATTGAGAGCGCAGGGAGGCGGGATGCACACAGACATGGGTTACTGGAGGAAACAAGGGACACCAAATACATCTATATGCAGTAAAAGACAGCGGGGAAAAGACATGCAGGGAG
Organism: Miichthys miiuy; assembly: GCA_036365135.1. Lineage (NCBI taxonomy): Eukaryota > Metazoa > Chordata > Actinopteri > Sciaenidae > Miichthys > Miichthys miiuy. The sequence continues at coordinate 10,233,732 of CM071606.1, read as the reverse complement.
CGGAGGAGGGAGGAGGGGGGAAAAAAGGCGATTAATATCCAAGCTTTAGCTGGTGGAGAAAGCTAGTTTATACTCTAATAAAAAACAAAATGTGTGTTATATATATATATATATATCAGAGGGGGCGGGGGAATGTAGCTAAAAAGGCGAGCAGGAAAAATACCGGAGCTAAAATAAACCGTTAGGACTGAAGCGTCATCGCTCGAGCAACCGTTGAGGTCCGTACTAAGTGAGCGTCTCTGCCGGGGGTGTCAAGGTTGGTTTAACTGGGACAAAAATCAATTCATGTCGGGATACAGACACACAATTTAAATCGCCTATTTTTTCAAACGCGTGTCGCTTCATTCAAACGCCGTTTTCCTCTAAACCACGCGTAATATTTGTTCGTTAAACGAGGATGTAAAGAGTAAAAACCACAGTCAAATTATATATGTGGAATCTTCAAAGAGTGGATCTCTGAATTCATATTACAGGGGGTGAAACATGAATCCTAATTATTCAGGAGAACGCACACACAGATATACAAAAATAATTAAATTATCCTCGATATAAAAGACATTTAATAAATGATTTTAAACAATAATATAGTTGTGAACAGATTTAAGTGTTCAGTGGTGAGTGGTACTTGTACTCAGTAGTGGATTAAAGTCCTAATACTGTGAAAATACTACTACCTTACTTAGGTAAAAACAGCAAAATGTACTTCAAATATCAAAAGTAAAACTACTCATTATGCTAGAAAATGTTCATTAACAGTGTTTTACTATCATACATGATAATAAATGAGTGGTATTGATTGGTTGTATGTATTTCAATGAATCATAATCATAATCAGTGCAAAAGAAAAATATTTCACTCTAATATGTAGTAGAGTAACATAAAGTAACAGATAATGGAAAGTGCAAGTACTCTGTAATTGTGCTTAAGTTGAATAAAAGTACTACTTTTCAGTGGAGTAGTAGTGGATTGTCTTTGTCAGATTTGGTATAGCGTAGCTAAAAAGTGATTTTCTCTGTGTGGCTTAGAAATCAGTTGTATATGTCCATAATAAAGATGAATTTATCACATTTATGTTTATGTCTATGTTTATTTATGTTATGTATGGCAGATATTTCCCCTAATTAAATGCACAGTATGTCATCAAAACATAAAAAAGGCGTACTTTTATGATATAGTATGGGATCATGGGAGTTGTCTGTATTATTAAACCACCACTATTGCTGAAAATGCAAATCTATCTGACGTGACTCACGTTCACAGACGAAGTTTTAGTTCCTCATTTTCTAACGTATCCTTTGTTTTTCAGAAGTGATACCATCTAGAGGAAAGTAGGAAATGTACCATTACCTTTAACAGAATTATGGATTTCTCTGGGTTTTAACATTGTTGGATAACATAACATAACATAAGCCTAATGTTTACTAAGGAAATATTACATATTATATTCTTTAAAACAGAAAATGGTAAATTAACTATTCGGGCCATCGGAAAAAAATGTTACTGTAGCAATTTGTCATTACAATATACTGATTACATACGGCCAACGGTCACCAGTTAACAGGGTCACTCGTTAAACCGAAACACCTGTCCACCACAAACTGCAGACAGAAAGTAAAGAAAATAAATAATATAGTTACTTAAAGACCTAAAGATATTTTCTTTAGGATAATGGACTAAACTACTAAAAGGTAATGGACTTACATTTATCAAGTGAACAGAAGAAGTTAGGCAATTATGTGCTAACGTCTTTACGCCGTCAACGGCTAAACAACGTTCATGGTGTCCTGCAGTGCGCATGTGCAACTCTCAACAGAGACGAGAACGAAGCAAGCAATTAGTTAGGACTGGCGGGTGCACATGCGCAGTACCGATTAGGCAGTGACAGTTTGTTTTTGGTTCTGCTGCCTCTAGCGGACAAAAATGTATTAATTCGGCTTTAGCCTATTTAGCATAAAATAAATTGGACAAAACTTCCACCACATTAAAAATGGTCATTTATTGGTTTATTAGCCAGGAAACACGAACTCAAATGAAGTGCTACAGGAGGGAACCCAGCCGTAGTTGGACAGGAGCTTCACAGGGGTAAGCTAACTAAGCTAACTAACTGCTTTAGTACCATAGCTTTGATTATGCTTGCTGCTTCTTTATGCTAGTTAAACTGATAAAAACACGTCCCAGGCCTGCTGTATCCAATTCAGAACTTGACTGCCAGACTTCACGTCAGTTTATAGGTAAACCAAACAGGAGGGCAAATAAACATTTAGCCACAGACCTTGCTGCTCCTCTTGATTGTTTATGGTGCTTTGCTGCCACAGCATTTAGACCATTTGTCCTTCTACTTCCCTTTTCTTACTACCTGTTGCTAATGTTTGTATACCAGCAGGTGTTTGGGGTTGTTTGCTCATCTACCTGTAGCTGTGTGAACTGTGTAAGTTGGGGAAGAAAAGCCCAGACTACAGGTGTAGTCTGTGTTTTGTTCTATAAATTGAATTTTGGGCACAAGCTAAGCCATTGTTGCTACGTTTGTTTAACTCTCTTCATTCAGCCTCACATCAGGTTCATGTTAGCTGATTTTCTGTATTTTCTGAGAGATGTGGGTGGTGATTCAGACGTTACATTTGTGCCTCCCTTCTGAGTGTACCCCACCTGTTGCTTCAGCATCTGTGCAGACCTCAAACAGCTTTCCTGAGCAGTCCAGCCTGTTTCGCCAGTGTCTTGGCTGCTCTACCAAGGTGGTTGTTCCCCATTGACCTGCCTCACAGATTGACCCCCCCAGTTTGTGATATTCCTCACTTATAATACTGACAACCCTGCTACTGTAACCTTTACACTGACTAGGTCGAGTCTGTCTCGATCTTGTCATGTCTCCTGGTTCCAGGCTCCAAATTCCCACCATCATCCCAGCTTATTGGTGACCTTCCAGATGATGTAACCAATGTTTCCAGTGAGTTGGTCACACGTAAATATACTACATATAAAATAAACACAAGCGAGCCCTGTACATGCTTGCCTACATGCAAACCAGAGAAGCATAACTCCAGGGCCTGCCTGTTCACTAGATGTCCTCAGTGTGTTTTCTTTCTCGTCACCTGACTTCTTTTGTTATCTGCTATCTACCTACTTAACTGTTTTATGAACAGTTAAGTAGGTAGATGAACTTTATTCATTAATTAGCTCCAATATAGTGGGCAGGTTTCCAAATCCATTTACTAAATTGGCTATTTTGCCTTTCTGCCATAGGACTGTCGTGTATTCCTACAACAGGGCAGTAGCAGGGCTCCATTTGAGGTCAGCTTCTTATGTCAGTTCATACATGAATAATAACAATTAATATTATATCAATAATATTCTGCAGTTTCAAAAACAGTAGTCCTATTTTATTCCTCTGGCAGCTTGCTATTCAGACACAGATGACAAAATATTGTTGTGAAAACATAAACTTTAACTCTAGCACTAAAAAAGACATTAAACATCCTTAAACATTTATGTACAGTACATGCTTAGAAGTCAAATTAAACAATTAACAGGCTGCTTCATGCTAAGAAAAACAAAAAGCAGCAACCTCTCTCAGACTGGAACAATACCTTTGTGCCAATTTGTGCTAATATGATTTTAAACAACTTTATTTAGTAATGTGTACCATGTAAGGGCAGATTAAACTAAAATAATAAAGGAATTAAAACATGATTTGTATACATGCCCTTCTACAGTACAGGGTCACAGTTTAGTTAATAATACAAAACCTGCTTTTGTTTATTTTGTGCAGAAATGTGGAATTACAGTTCATTAAATGACCAAAAACCAAGTGACATTCGGGAACTTGTAGCTTACACTATAGAGACTGTTATCTATTTTTAAAAGTTGTACTCGTTCACTGTAACCTGTTCATTTCTGCTTGTATAACATGTACAGTTTTGACAGGGCCTTTATCACCTGTCTCCTTTTGTAAACATCATGTTTGATTTAGTTTAGAGACACTGACAATAAATCAGCAGATTTTTCTTAGAAACCAGACCCTGTAACGAGCCTCGGTCAGTTCCAGGAATTCTCTGTGGTTGCATGGTTTGTCAGTACAAATGGATTTGTTATGACTGTATTTAAGAATTATATAATTTTGAGTTTTAAATGGACAAAACTCAGCCGACATGATTGATATTACCAAAATACTGCTTTACAAGTAAGTATTATAATATGAGTACCATAATAGACGATAGTATGATACGTGTACGCAGCATTTTATTGTTGTAGCTGGTCCAGTTGGAGCTAGATTTAACTATTTGATATGTTAGTTAGTTTAGTCCAGTGGCTCACTGATAGTATAAAGAATAGACAGTGTATGTGTGACATCACCTGTAGGTTTCTGAAGAGATCATCGGTGGACCCGAGGTGAACCGAATGACACCTGGGTGCTCAAACAAGCCACCTGTAACGACACCTACCTGTCAGTCAAAGCATCCATACTGTGAATTTTGCATAACTTAATATAATTTGAACAGTTGAGTTATATACACATTCACCCTCGTCACCCTCAGTAACAGGGAAATTAGCTATAGAGACCAAAACTGTTTTTTGTACCAGGCTGTGAAGTTGGACATTTTAATATGGGGGCTTATGGAGACTGACTCCCTTCTGTAGCCAGCCTCAAGTGGACGTTTAAGGAACTGCAGTACACAGCCATGGAGGTTGTGTTGTCGCTTGGTTGGGCCCCTTTAAAGGGTCACAAGATAAATATGAGGGGTCATGAGATGACTGATGAGAGAGGAAAGGAGAAAAAACAAAGTTCTGCTACAGACATTTACTCAAGTACAACAAAATTGCACTTGAGTAAATGTACTTAGTTACTTTCCACAACTGCAGAGGATTTTCTAGCTGATCACTTCACCTTATGTCAGTCTTACAAGGTTTAAAAACTATTCAGTCAATAGAAATCAAAGTGTAAGCTGACCCTCCTGCATGTCGATGTGTTTTTTTCCTTGTGGGACGCGTGCTGGAGCTCACAGCTGCTGGTGTTTGACCGGCCGAGCTCGCCGCAGACACGGCTTCACCTCTAGAGGGAGTGCCGAGTTACTAAAAGTGGGAATGGGAGAGTGGTGTGAGCAACGGCGCGCCTGGGCTGAGGGGAGCTGCGTCAAAGCACCCAAAGTTAGACAGGACTACACCGGAACTGTGCGGAATACGATTTCAAAATAAAAGCAAAAATGAACGAGCTAAAGTTCTGCTGTAAAACAGAAAAATTAAAGATTTTCAATTGATATGTATGTGGATAGTAAATGTGGGCACTTAGTCTATCCTTATTAACTCTGTGTGGTAAAGACAGTACATTTTATCATGTACGCAAGAGTCTTGCAAGTAATTAAGTACATAACTTGATACTTTTCTGCAAACACAATTGTTAAGCAACCTTTGGCAGCAAAATATTTATTTCCATATACATTTGAATACATGTTTGTGGGGACTCCAGTGTATAAAAATTAAATAAATAGAAATAATTAAATAATCATATGGCTCTGGGCAGTTGCACTTTGGTTTTTGGTTAGCTGTTTCTCCCTGTTTCAAGTCTTTGTGCTAAGCAAAGCTAACTGGCTGCTGGATGTAGACTTATATTTAACAGACAAACATGAAAGTGTTAAATTAGTCCAGTCTATAACCCAAATAAAACAGCTAAGTGAAGCTTTTACATTTTGGTTTTTGGTTAGCTGTTTCCCCCTGTTTCCAGTCTTTGTGCTAAGCTAAGATAATCATATTCTGGCTGTAAACATATTTAATGGATAGACATGAAAGTATTAAACTAGACCAACTCATAATCCCCTCAAAATGGCAAAGTGTAGTTTTTACACTTTGTTTATTTGGCTGGCTGTTTCCCCGTTTCCAGTCTTTGTGCTAAGCTAAGCTAATTGACTGCTGGCTGTAGCATTGCATAAAAGTATTGATCTTTAATTAAACCATTTCTTTAAGTGTCAGTTTCAATACAGGACTTTTGATTGAGTATTTTCATATTGCAGTATCACTAGTTTGCAATTGCAATTGCAAGGATTTTATTTTGAAATCGATAACCGGAAGCGTGGTGTTTGTATCCCCCCCTCGGTCTTGACAGTGGTGCTTGGAGCCGAGAGGGTCAGGGGGAGGAGAGGAAAGGGAGTGGAGCGAGAGAAGACGACAGGAGGAGATCCACCACAGGGTGACCAATTTAACCGGACCATCCTTGGACAGGCTAGGCTACAAATGGTCCTCCACCCCTGGCCGCTCCGACCGACAACCACACGGAATCGGATTGTGTGCTGCTGCTGCTGCTGCTGCGGTCCTGTCGGGGGAACAGAAACAGAAGATGATCACGGTGAGTCCGTCTTTCTGACTGTAACTGCTGCTGCTGCTGCTGCTGCTGCTGCACACTGCAGGCCGACATATATAATATATGTCCTCCTGTCACACAAACCTCTCAAACGCTGTTGCATTGAACCGTGGACGCCTCTGCCACCGCTCTGTCAATACACCATTTCAGCCCGGAGTGAATGACATAGCTGGCGACAGTTGCTGTAAGGCCTCCGCTTCAAACTGCTGCTGCTGCTGGTAAAGGATACACGGTCAGTACATGTTTTCCACTGGCGGCCAATAACAACAGAAAAAAAGAGGATGAGCTGCATCACAGTGTTTCTTATTACAGCTGACAGTCCTTCCAGCTACATTCAGAGGCTGCATATGATGCTCATAATGCCTCACACCAGCCACAGATCATTTCTAATAACTTTAAACTCATATACTGATCACTTATACGCACACATGGAGGTTGTTTTTTTAGAGTATTACCCACTGCTAGTGCTCCATCCATCCACTGACTGATGCTGAGGAATGTGCAGCAGCAATACCATGTTTATATCTGTTTATTTACCCAAGACTGAATACATGTTTGTCAATACACTAATCCTTATGAGTGATTGCTTTACTGCAGGCTGCATATGCATCCATATAAATCGCTCACAAGAAGGCGTGTTTGTGTTTTAACTTTGGACTATCGGACGAATGGTTTTATGGTCCCCGCTATGGTTGTCACATAGGCCATGGTGTTATGTAACAAGAAGCCTACGCTGTTTGAATGCGGGCCCTCACACACGGCCTGCCTTGCCTTGCCTTGCCCGCCCGTGCATGGCATTTATACACAACATTATCAGCAGCGCAGGAAATGCAAAATAAATCTCAATTGGACGCGTTGCATGCTTTTTATTTCACCCTAATTGCTTGATCTGTTTTCGCATCTGTATCATCTGGATGACAACTGAGCCAGAGAAAGATGGAGAGAGGGAGGGAGATGCATGCACAGCTTCGGACTTTAACTGGAACAAGCCTCCACAATGCATGACATTTGTGTTTGTGGCTGTATCGCCAGTGTAGCAGCGAGCGGCTGTCCGGTTGAAAATGTCCCCTAGGAATAGTCAGTCACCCCCGCCTTCCCTTCTCCGCTTCCCCGCGTCCCCTCCCCTCTCCTAACGCTGGTGGAGGTGGTGGAGGGGGTGGGGAACCGGAAAGTACAGCCAAGCTCCATGCAAACACACACACACACACACACACACACACACACACACACACACACACACCAAGCGACTGGCAATACCGCGACGTTTTGCAAATGGGTACAACAAGCTGGTCGACCTTGTGCAGGGGAGTGAGGGACGCAGCCGGGGAGGTGGAGGGGAGGAGTGTGTGAGAGAGTGAGGGTGAGGGGGGTGGTGGCGGTGGCGGTGGTGGTGGTGGTGGTTCTCCTTGAATCTTGTCGATCCGCTTGCCAGGGGAGGAGGTGGTGGAGGAGGGATACGGCTCGGACGGATACGTGCAAGAGAAAGCGCATGCAGGCAAGATATAGCGAGGAAATGCTATTTTTGCTTCAACAACACAGCGTGCCTCTCCGGTGAAAATGCCGGGCGAGGAGGCGGCGGTAGCGGTATCGGAAGCGGCTGCAGCAGCAGCGGCGGCGGCGGCTGCGTTGCGTTTGCACCGCTCTCTGCACAGGGCGTCTGAAGGCCTGGTAAGATCAGCTGGTAGGAGGCATATATGGACGTCTTATAATTCAATCAACTACTATTATTATTATATTACTATTATACTAGCGTTGTAAGGTTATTATAGTAACATTGGAGGTATAAATACTATAAAATGTGACCAGGTCAGCATGAAGCTACAATTGAATATCAAAGAAATGCGCACTTTAAGCCCCTGGAGACCATTAGGGGGATATTATAGATGTTTTCTGTCAGGAATGTAGCTTCATACAGTAAATGGGATGCATCAGTCTGATTTATTTGCTGCTGATACCTCAAGTTAGGTTATCTGCCGATACCGATTCCCAATCCAATACCAACGCTCCCAAAATTCAAATCAGAAAATCTCATGATCTTGTAAGATGGCATGAAGGCAGACATTGCTGTGTCAGAATAAATGTGACTGACAACACAAACATGAATCAGTGTCATACATCTAAAGTTGCACAGATCACATTGGCCTACTAGACTTACGTTACACATATAGCAAGAGATCACAAGCGATATCCACATGTTTTAAAACATACTAGACATCTTCATCACTGTTGCGGGGGCCTGACTGAGAGACTTAGGGCAAGAGGCGGGGTACATCCTGGACAAGTCAGCAGCTCATAGGGCACATAGAGGCCTACAGGCAATTTAGAGTCACAAATGAACATGTTAAGTGCATATCTTTGGACTGTGTGAGGAAGCCAGAGTCCCCAGACACCGGGAGAACATGCAACTTCACACAGAAAGGCCCCAGCCGAGGTTTGAACCAGGAACCTTCATGCTGTGAGGCGACAGCACGACCATGCTGCCCTAGATCAGATATAATGTAAACAAATTAACCATACACTTTAATACATTAAATCGTCTGTTAAACCTCGAGCTGTCATGTCAAACAAACAGGAATGTTAAAGATAAAATGGACAGTAGAGACAGTAAACTTGACACGTGACAGTTTTTGTCGTTCTCTGGTGCTCACAGGGCGTCTTTACGTATAAATGTCATCCAGCAACAGCAGACTGAAATTACATGTATGTTTGTGATATATAATGCTAAAAGGATGTATGAGTTGCTTGATTTTCTAGTAATTTCTAAACAGCGTTTGGTTTTAGTGCTGCAGGGCCCACAGATCCTGTCATGCTGTGTCTCCCGTTACAGTCCAGATATTTGTCTTGACAGTGTCCTGTAGTCCGGTGGCATTTATCTGTATTTATTACCCGTCTTTTATCATCGATTGTGATAATAAACAGAGCTCAAAAGGAGTCATTCTTTATCTTCAGTCCAGCTCCACGATGTGTGTTTATACCAGAGGGTGTGTGTTTTTGCACGGGGGGTCAAACTGAGCAAGTTCTGGTTCACCTTAAAAAACCGAGCCATCAAGCTATTTTAGGTTCTATCCTCCCCCTCTTCTCTTCTCTCCTCTCCTCTCCTCTACTCTCTCTCTCCCCCACCACCACCCTCCTCCTCTCCCATAGTTTTGGAAGTCATTTGTTCTTCTGCTATGAAACTGTCTCAGTTTTCAGACAAGCAACGAAATCTCAAGTGTGTCTGGTTATCCAGGAAATGAGATTCATGTGCGTTTAGCAGAAAATGACGCTCTTTATTTCCTGTCAGATTTGGGGGATAGAGGAGATCTTTGCTAACAAGGTATTAAAAGAGCCACTAATATGAGCATCAACATCATCACTATCATGATCTGATGTGTCTCATCTGATCCACTCGCTGCTTAAATTTCAGCCATGACACCATTATCGATCTATTTGTGCACTGGCTTTTCCTGATTGTCGATCTACGATCTGTATGTGTTTGATTTTTCCTGTAGACCCAGCAGAAGCCGTGGAGATAGGCCTGGCAGCAGGGACTGGTCTTCTCATTAACCTTGGTCTCTGATCACTGGCTTTGACATCTGGAGCTTTGCGAAGCAACTGGAGCAACTCGACCCCGTCCAGTCCCGCGGCCCTGCAGTGCGGCCTCTACAAACCCCTCGTCACTTCTTCAAAATTTTGTCCACGGGGATAAATGAGTGAACCGGCTGCAAGGGAAAGGGCTGGGACATGTACCAGAACCCCAACAGGTAAATGAGCAACTCCTACAGGTGGACAGAGGAGGAAATGATCCTCCCACGTTGTATCAGTGCTGTAGCTGTTATCTGTGTTTCACCTGTGACTGTACTCTTTCTACTCACACAGAATGTCCTGGTTCAGTGGTTTCCTAGTCGCCAGAGTGGACGACCGCAAGACTGCGTGGGGGGAGCGCAATGGCAAGAAGTCCAAACGGAAGGGAGGCTCATCTCTCTGCAACCCGCGTTACATGAGCTGTCTGCGGGACCCAGATGCTATGGAGCCCCAATCTGGAGCCCCCCTCCACCAGCACCACCGCGGAGGCGTGGCGGGGGCCGTGGGAGGCGGGGGCAACTTCGGCGTCCGCTGCGGATGGCAGGAGGACCACTATGGCAAAAGGGGAGGGGCTCCCGGGGAAGGGGTTGGGCTGAAATCCGTCGATTTGGGCTTTGAGGACGGCGAGTTGAAAGGCAGGAAAGGGGGATGTAACGGAGGAAGCGGGGACATGGGCGATGACGGTCCCAACGGCGCAGCAGGGGTGGTGACGGCTGCAGACTGCTGGCTCAGGGTGGTGAGGGTGTTCCAGTCGAAAAAATTCCAGTCACGCAAACTGGAGCGCCTATACCAGCGTTACTTCTTTAGGCTGAACCAGAGCTCCTTGACCATGCTCATGGGGGTACTTGTAATCGTGTGCGGCATCATGCTGACCTTCCACTGTGTCCACGCCGCCCCTCACGTGGCCTATTCGTCAGCCCTGTCGGTGGCGATGGCGCTCTTCATGGCTCTTATGGTAGTTTGCAACCGCAACGGCTTCCACCAGGACTACATGTGGATGGTCAGTTACCTGGTGATCGGAGTCTTGCTGTTGGTACAGGTGTTCGGAGTGCTCATGGTGGCACCCAGGAGCGCTTCAGAGGGCATCTGGTGGTCCGTGTTCTTCATCTACATCATCTACACTCTGCTGCCCGTGAGGATGAGAGCGGCGGTGCTGAGTGGAGCAGTGCTGTCCATTATACACGTGGTCACCACCTGGCAAATTAACCAGGAAGACAAGTTCCTCTGGAAACAGGTAAGAGAGGCTTTGATGTGTGACTGTTTGATTCTTCGCTTTATGGTTGACCTGAAACTGACACTGATGGTGAACAGGGCGGAAACTATCTTGACACTTCTACGATCATTTCTCCTTTTGGTTATGTTATTTCTCAGACTGTCAGGGGTGTAGTTAAAGTAACCTCAGTTCATCCACCTTTTTGAAATGAGGCTGAGCGTTTACTCGTATATTTTCAGATCAACTGTATCAATCAATGGGCGGAAACATTAACCACTGCATCCAACACTGCAGACAGTGTACGAGTGTTTTATCCTGCAGTTTTTCTGATTAATGAAGTTCGCACAAGTTCAGTGTCCTCTGTTCAAGTTGTATAAGGGAGCTTCACCTCTTTTAACTCACAGTGAGTGAGTGGTGGTGGTGAGTCCATCTGCACAAATGCAGCTTGTGTCATGAAGCATTCCTCAAATCCAGATAACTGTCACCCGTAGGTTTCTGAAGAGACGCTTTGAAGCTCAAAATCTGCAGCTGTAACTGCTGCTGTGTTGTCCCAGCTAGTCTAAAAATCGGCAAAAATATGAAATACAGTAATGGTCAGAAATACAGACCAAAACTGTTTTTCTTGTACCAGGCTGTAAACGTGTTTATTTCTGCTGTGAAGTTGGACATTTTAACATGGGGGCTTATGGAGACTGACTTGTTCTGTAGCTAGTCTTAAGTGGCCCGTGTGGAACTGCAGTTTTTGGCACCTAGTACATAGTCGGAGCTTTTTAATAAGCAGAGTGGAAAGATGTCCTGATGCAGATACAATATACATACAACTGTGTGCTGTATTTGTATTATTATATGACTAGCAAGTTAATTGATTAGTCCATGCACAGAAGTTTAATCAGGAAGTTCATCGTTTAAGTCATCTTTCAAGGAAAAATACCAAACAGCTACACAGTTGTAAGTATTTGCTTGGTCCTGCTTGGTAAAATAAAACACGACATTTGAAGACGTTACGTTGGGTTTTTGTTAATTTATCACTATTTCCTGACACTATATAGACCAAATGATTAATCACAAATATAATTGGCAGATAAAAATCAAATATAATCAAAGATAATTGTGAGTTGCAGGCCTAAAAAAATGTTTTATCACAATTTGAAGCGACATTAACACAGAAGTGACTGAAAGTTGTGACATATGTTGATGCGTTTTCGCTGTAATTTGACTGAACTTGGCACACTGTTACATCGCTGCATGTTTGTGAGCCTTTAAAATGTCTCCTCTGTCGTGATGTTCGTGATGAGTTGGTGTTATACCGTGCAAACTGGCAACAAAGCAGCGTACATTTCTCGACTGTGTCGTATCTGCGTCTCCACATGTACTTTGGGGGTCTTGCTGTACAGTGTGTTGTTTGTGCATCATGCCAAGGACCAAGGGGGCTCGCTGAAGGTCAGTGGGCTGAATGAACCGCCCGGACTGGACGGCTGTCTCTGTGAGTGTGTGTGTGCTGTTGTGTGACAGTGGGAGAATACCATGATATAAAGCAGTATCACTCAGGTCTCTGTGCTCTCACACAAGGGACGCTTTGTACTTTTCTCCAAGGGTGGGGTGACGGGGATGAGGCCAAGGGGGGGTGAACAGTATGGTGGCTGCTTGCTTTCTGTACTGCCATCGCTGTTTTACAACTGTTGTGTCCTCGGGGAAAAGTTATGTAAAACATAATGGAAAGACCATTGCGTGGAGACAATAGGGGGATATCGGACTTAATTATAAATCACTGATTGTTTGTGGAATGTCTCTACCATTAGCACAAGGAATTCAGGAACATATCCTCTCACATGTTGGCTGGTTTATAGCAAAATCTGTTGTCCGAAAACAACCAAAATAAGTCACTTAAACGCAGATCGCTCTGTCATAATATTGTGATTACTTCTTATAAATTAATTACTAAAGTGCAGGACTCAGTTTAGGATTCGTGGGAACTCAGTAAGTGCTGCCTGCAGTGTAGCATCATGCATGATATACCATAGTGCAATCCATCACGGGCTCCAACATTGTTTGCCATCATTAAGTGAATGAATGTCATGAGATAGCCGCAGCCCTGCAATGCTGTTTTTTCCTAAGGTCGTCTGCGTACTATGTGACACGGTAAAACAGTGTCATCAATCACTGCTTCACGCTTGTGTGCAAGTGTTTCCTCTTTCTTCAGTAACTCATTAACCTCTCCTGGTTTCTGCTGGTGTTGATGGGCACGGATAATGATAAAGTTGTGTGCGAGGAATAATGTAAGCGCAGATCCTGTTTTCAGCGCCGTCGAAACGGTGAGAAGAAATCTGTGTTGAGTTGAGTCAAGATGGTTACTGTTGACTGGAGACAGGAACTAGATTTTGGATGGGACTCTACTTTTTTGTCATGCAGCGATGAACTTCACTATTAAAACGTGATGGTGTTGTTGTCGTGGAGGCTCAGCTCAGAGTGTTTGTGTCACTTACGATCAATGAAGTAGAGACGAGTTGAGCGTGAGGCTTTCAGCGTAAATAAACAGGAAAAGAAGCATTGCACCGGTTATAAATGGTGTATGTAATCCCCTCAAACAAAAGATGCTCATGTAGTATTCTGAAATAAATACATAAAAATTATGAAAAAAATGAAACTGGGATTTTCCCTTAGAAGTATTAGAAGTTCATTAATCTCCATCCATGTAGTATGAGATGTTTGTGTTATTTGTATATTACACTGTAGATTCTGTAGTGGGTTACTTATGGGTTATTTTTAAATGCCCATTCCCAGAAAACTTTATTTATTTCAAACTTCATAGTTCATATACAGTGAGAGTATACACCGACCGGCCACTTCAACAATCCAATGTGATCCAATACAACAACTCCATAAATCTGCCATGAATTCAACTTTTACGAAGCTTTTATAACATTTCAGTTTTTGTTGAGACTGTCAGAGACGTTTTACTGTTGAGGTTGTAGTTTGCATTATATTAAGAAGTGTTTCTAATATTTTGGACACCCCTTTTACAAATATGAGAGGGCTAAAATATTAGAAACACCTTTTAATATAATGCACTCCTGACAGGGTCAACAAAAACTGAAACATCATAAGCTTCATGAAGGTAGAATTTATGCTAGAGCTGTTGTGTTGGGTTACATTGGATCGTACGAGTGTACTAATGAAGTGGCTGGTCAGTGTACATGGCTGGGCTATGAGAGTCACACACACACACACACACAAATTAAATTTGTCGACAGCTTGTTCAGATATCACGGGCAGCACCTCCAGCTGCTAAATCTCTTCACCTGATTTAAACTGCTTGAAAAGGGTCAGAGGTCAACGTCAGTGCTCCTCATGATGAGCCCCACATCTGGGTCATCAGCTGTGTGAAAATCTCCAAACCTGCAAGAGCTGCATGAAGGATCTGTTAAAGCCATGTCCTAAATTAACATATTTACATCACAGTTACAACAATTTTTGTTACAATTTTTGTGTTTTTTTTCTGAGCTCTTCTCACTGGTTTCAAGTGAGACAACTTGGAAAAACGTGACGTAACGTACAGTTCAGTTTATCGACATTTGTGATGACAGTTATGTGGTTTGCTTACGCTGGCTTTCAATCAAATCTGATCAAACCACACTCACACAGTCCCAGTGAAGCAGATTAACTCTTTTTGACTGTTGAAACTTTTTATTCTTAATTTAAAAACATCAGTTTTGATCGTTGCTCTTGTAGTCATACAAATACATATTTAAGTTGACGGGAGCTTTGACGAGGAAAGGCCCTCACATTATCTAGTTTTTATACTTACAGTGCAACATGCAGCAGCATTCAGTTTATACAGTGTGTAGTTACTTCCTAGTAAAATCTATTCAAAATATGACCACTTGCTTGAAGAATGAAGCCTAAAGCATAAAGAATCCAGTTGATTTTCAAAATAAAACACCCCGTGCAAACTTACGAACGTAAAAACAGCTAAAAGGGACAAACTATATCACATATTTACACATATAGAAGCACTCAAACCATGGAAAAATAACCAAATGTCAGCAAGTTAACAAAGTCTGGTGGGCAAAGCGCTCTGCGTCTGAGATGCTCGGTGGAGAAGTCGCGTGCAGAAAACAGCGTCGTGGCCGCAAAGTGACAGAGACGTGCCTGGTGAGGTTTAACCATTATCCATGTACATGAACTGTCATTTTAATAGACAAGCCGTCCTGTTGAAGGTGAAATATTAAATTAACATTGTCAGTGACTTCCAGTATTTAGTCAAAAACACAAAACAAGTGTTTCAAATCATGAAAGTCAAACAAACGTCGACAGAATGAATTGAAAGCACATTTATACATTTTTTTAGCATGATTCAAAACATATATGAAAATAGAGCAGTAAAAATAGGTTGTTTAATTTAGCCAAAATATGCCACAATATAATCACAACCTTGAATGCGATTACAACATGTTTGTGCATGAAAACAAGTTATTTTTATCCTCTTTTTGTTCTCTGTTAACAGAATATGTCATTTAAGAGCAGAGAAAACTGAGGCAGACATCTTGATGGTGTCTGTCTGTTATATGAGAAGTATTTCATGATCGTCTCTTGAAATTTATGGCCCTTAATCCCTTCAAACCTTTCAAAACACATGCAGTCCATCTGTTTTGTTTCCTGAGCTGTATTGCTCTTGGCGTTGGTTGGCATGTGTGTTTTTACAGCTGCGCACAGTGGAAATTGACTGTCTGTTCTTAGCCTCACTTTAAGTGTCTCATTGTACACACTCGCTTCTATAAACTGCGGAGCATCAAAACAAACGCAGATCTATGAAAGCTTTAACGCGTGGTTTGTGATGGAGACGTCCTGTTACGCGTGAGCTCACGTTCTTGTGTGGCGCCGTGTCTCTGATCCTCAGACTCCTCAGCTGAAATCAATTAGCCGTAGCGGCACAGTACACACACACATGTGCACGTCCCACCCATCAGTACACGCGGCATGCACGGCATCCCGTGCTTTGTTATGGTTGTCACCTTCTCTTCTAGCCTGTATTGAATGTTTGTCAGTTTGTTTTTCTTTAGGACGTAACGTCCAAAAAAACTATTGTACTGCCTATATGTGTAGGCGTGTATGAATACTGACATTGTCTGCTTCTGTCCAGGATTAACTCACCGCCAATCCGACGTGAAATTTTAGAATTTTCTCGCTGAAACTTGCCCTTCTACACGCCAGCGTTATTTGCTTTACGCCCCCTCCGACAATGGCTAGCATTGTTGTATGAATGTTGTTGACACAAGTGCTGTGAGAGGTCAAAGACTGGTTCCTAAAAATACCTGGCCCTCAGCGTTTCTGCTAACTGTTGCGTCACATGGAACAGTCTTATCAGAGCCTGCGTCAGAGCAACAGGCAGGTCACAATAACCCCCCACTTTTTTCTCTGCACATGCACACGGGGCTTGTGTTTTCACATACCCTGAAACACTACACGGGTGTAGTAGCTGATACCGTGCATTCACAGATACTACGAAAGTTTATTTATCTTTTGTGCGCAAATGAAGCGTTAACATAATGCATCTTTGACCACAGCAGAGAGTCCCTAAAAGCCCATTAAACACAGCACAGAGGGCAAATCAAGCGTCTACGTGGACTCTGGGTCAGGGGACAGTCAATATGTTTCTACTTGTCAAGCTACCGCTAAGTGTGTTTTTTTTTATTCAGTTGATAAGATAAGGGAATATAGTTTAAATAAAAATGTTCTGCTCATGTAGCAATGCGCTTAGTTTATACGCAAGTCCACGTCAAACTTTCCAAACGGCTGTTTACTCAGTTTTTGAAAAATTTCCAGGATGTTAGACAGAGAATAAATGCATCTTAATCAGAGCAAATCTCACGCCGTATCAGCTGTTCACAGTTTCACAGCAGGCTCCCAGTGCTGGAATAACCTTGTGTGTGCGTCGTGCATCAAGATGGGAGACTTGGACTCCCGGCGGAGGAAGTGTCAGCCTTTGATGATCACCTGTGCAAAGCTGCAGCTATAGAATAAGACACCCTGTATACGGGAAGGAGGAGGAAGTGGAGGAGGAGGCGGAGGAGGAGGGAAGCGAGGCGGTGTGATCGTCGGAGGAGAATCCGATATTCTCTCCACGCAGTCCTTCCACAGCCTCCTTGATAAATAATTTGTGTGTTTAACGCGGCAGCAGCATTTTAACGAGGATACCTGTCACATGTACACTTTGCTCACGACCGGGATGGGTGCTGACTGATGGCATCCCTCACACACACACACACACACACACACACACACACATAGAAAACACACTTTACTGCACATGAGTGTATCAGAATTTAAGCATCGATACACCTGAATGTGATCCCTCATTGCGTAATTGACTTCTGAGAATGATGGAGGGGGAGGGAGGGGGAGGTGGAGGGGAATAAACAGCATTGCTAAGTGTCTCCCTCAGTGCTTGTGTTCAGTTGGTCCAGCGGTTGCCATGGAAACAACTACGACTCAAGCTGCCGAGACCCAGTTCAGCCTCTCGCTGGGTACAGTTTGGTAACGGTTTCGTCTTCGAGTAAAGAAGAGAAAGAAATCAGGTCAAAATTGATTTCTGCCGTTCACTTCGGTGTTGTTGTTGTTGTTGGAAATGGGGGGGGGGGTCCAAGCTTTCTAGACACACTGCTGGATAGATCCATGCTTTGTTTTCCTCCCCCCTGCTGTCGAAATGAGAGAGTCCATAATTAAACATGGCGATGACAGAGAAGAGGTCATATGAGTAGAGGAGGTGGTTGTGGTGAGAGAAAGAGGGAGGGATGCACACAGGATGTTGTTTGCCAGTTGTCTAGATCAGGGAAGCTTATCTCCGGTCAACTCGCTATGACTATGCATGTTTGTAGCCGCACTAATGTGGAGACAGTGCAGGATTTGTTTCTAGGCCTCTAAGGACCTAAGATGCGTGCCGTGCAAGCTCGAATAATTGATGTTGTACGGTTCTGTTATTTATATCGTCTCCCTCTCTGGCACAGATAATTGGTTTTATTGCTAATTACAACTCCTTTACAGTCCTCGAATGTTGACATAACTCCTCTAAAGAGGCTTTTTTTGTTTGGTCACAGCAGTTATCCTTGAACCTGTTGTCTGTCCACAGCATGTACATCCTCGCAGGGGTCCCAAAAAAAAAAAAAAAAGATTTTGTTTTATTTTTTACATAAAAAACACTTTTACAACTCCGACGCCAGAATACTTTAATAGTCACACTCTCTCCACGGTACTCGCGCCCGCCTTGGTTGCCAGCAGAAATGTGTGGTGTGTAGTTTTGTCAGTGTTAGGACCCGCAGCATGTCTCTGTCCGTGTTTACTGAAACGTGAGGAAACAGGAGTTTGAACATGGAATCAAGCTTTACATTACAAGTAATTGTTCACGACCCGACTGTACATTATTTATGCCGTGTGTAGTCTTGTGTTTCAGCCTCTAAAATACTCAAAGCAGCTCAAGGAAGTGCAGAAAAGTCAACAAATTGAAGTATTAATAGAAATCTGTGTCATCAGTCAGACTTTCATGTTGATACAAAAAAAAACAACCAAATACCGGTACAGTGGTGAAAGAGGAAAAGAGTTTTCCAGCTTAAAAAAAACATGTTTATTGTCATAAAATATATTACACTTTGGGGAGCAGAAACAATTGCCACACATTTGCACCATTTCCTGTTTTAAAAGATAACCACTTTCTTCTCTTTTGTCGTTTATATTACGCATCACATATTTGTTTAGACTCATATTTTTACTTAAATACACAGAAAAATACAGATTACAGCTGCTAATGCAGTCAACAGTAAACTGTGTCTATTATACGTCTGAATGTGGATGTTTTATTGTCCCCTGTAGATTATTTTTGGCTCTTCTGTGTCCAAAATCACTCTCTATTTACTGTAAATGGTTTGCACACTACTTTCTGTTGTGTAGAGTGAACTATTGAGTGTTTATGAAAGCGGGCAGTGAATGAGGGGGTGATTTTGGACACAGTATAACACAATCAGATCCGAGTGTTGTTATGAAAAGTTTCCATGTTAACCTTCAGCACAATGTGTCTTTTTTTTTTTTTTTGGTTTGTTTCTTTAAGTATAAATAGATAGAAGATGAGGGTGTGTGGGCTGGACTTTGTCACAGTCCTTCCATGTGAAAGTGAATTTTTCTGTATCCGTGATATTTACGCACGTCAACATTTCCTGCAGTATATTTCTTCCCTTGTTATATGTGCTTGTAAAGATCTACGATGGGAACCCAGAGACCGTCTGCATTTACATTTTCAGAGTAAATACAGTGTAAATCAAAAGAAGGAATAATATGTTCGAGCTCCTCACATCACAACGGTGCAGTTTTGTTTAAATGACACTGCTTCACGTCACCCACGATGAAGACAGATTTTAGAAACTAAGAATATCTTTAAATAGTTTGATTGATGTTGTCCTGGAAATGTCCTGGAAAATGATTTCCTGAGAAAGGACAAAACTCTCTGCCCTGCTGTTCCTCACAAATTACAGAAATGACAAGACTGGACAGGTGATTGTGCTCTAAAGTATCATTTTCTTATGAAGTCTTTCCACAAACGTCTGATTGTAGTTAGACACTCACCTCCAGACCACCCTGGCCCGAGCGAAGGGAGCAGAGCGAGCAGGCGGGGCTTGACTCTTTATCTGTCGATGTGGTTCTGGTCATTTCAGATAAGGGCAGTGCGAGCTGTGTGTAGACATGAGGCTCAGGCTGAGTACACAAACCGAGCAGCTGCCTGGCACAACACACACAGACTCTTTCACAAAGGCTCAAAGTGACAGCGAGCGCGAGTCGGGAGCGGGAGGAGGAAGGGAAAAAAATAAATGAAATGAAAGAATATGGAAATAAATAACTGACACTCTCAAGGAAAGATAAGGGGCAACCTACGGGGGAGACAGCTCTCATGGTTTGTCACTAGTAAAGCACTGTCATTGTGTTTGGGGTCTGAGAGTGTGTTTTACAGAGCCTGATCTAACACAGATACTCTAAGGAGTTCCAGATGCTCCTCAAAGGCCGATGAGCTCTGACTTGCACTCTCGCTGGCCCTGGTTCAACAACAATATCCCATCAGTCACTGCTCCCCTCTGGGGAAAGGTCTTAAATTCAGCGTCTTGTTCTCCACACAGCTTTCTGGACAGTATTGTCCACTTTAATGTTTTTTTCCATGTCGGCATGAAATATTGTTCTCAGTGTATTTAAGTGACCTCACAGAGACGGCTCCGAACCATTTGAAGTTAAGCAGTGATGAAAGGATTAGACGATTAATCGTCAGCTTGCGTAACCCCTCCATGAAACAGAGACTGTCCAATAACAGCTTAGTAACCGTACCCAGTAGAGGTGTAGAAATTTCAGACCTGGAAGATTCTGCATTATGCACAAATTATAGCCGACTAATGCTTTTTCCAGCCTAGCTTGAAAAAGTTTTTTCCAGCCTAGGTTGGACAATAATGCTGTAAAGTTATGTTGCAACGTTGCCCTCTTGCATTGAATTGTGGGTGAACGCGCTAGACGTGTGCTAGAGCGTTTTTCGCTAACCAACATCACTTTTATATGTTTGGAGATACAGCAGAAGGAGGCAGAGATCAGCAGTGAGTGATGTCGTCCTGTTGAATTCTTCATTTAGCCTGAACTTGATCTCTGTGGTCATAAAAGTAGTCTGACTTCATTAAAATAACTCCAGCAGTCCATCACCAGGTTAGGTTTGCCATGTTGCCCATTTGAGCGGCTAGTTCAGTTTCCAGCAAACTGTTCCACCATAATGGTGAAGATAAAGCTCTGCTACACAAACTCAAGATGTATGTAATGCATGTAATTCCTCTGTGGCTGTGAAGTGAAGCCAAAAACTGCAATTCCTCAAATGTCCACTTGAGGCTGGCTACAGAACAAGTCATCTCCATGAACTTCACAGCAGAAATAAACATGTACAAAAATAAAACACAGATTTTTTTGCTTCAAAGCGACTCTTCAGGAAACTACAGAAGCATACGATGTCCATTCTTTATATTGTCAGTGGTCCCCAAAGGCTTTTTGACTGGTGAGGACTTTTAGAGACATGCAGCTTTAGCTTCAGTCTTTTAGCACCATCATCCATGTAGCCATTCAGTGTGTATTTATCTTTTCCAGGGTCACTTTTTTTTAGAAATGAGTGTGCTGTAAAAATTAAAAGATCAACTGGAGATGGTGTTTTCAAACAGCTCTAAAAGCTAAGCTAACGAGCCACCGTGACATTTTAGTTAAGGGCTAGAAATGAGAAGCATGCTTTTGTCTGAAATCCTAAATCTATTGTTTCAAAAGACTTTTAATAGTAAATATGCCTCCGTTATCACTGTCTGAATCTGCATTATGTGCAAGAGCAACAAGATCGTAACTAAGAGAGGCAGTGTGTTGATTGTCTCGTGTGCCTTTTTATAGATCGAATATTCAATTTATTAAATAAAAAATAGATTTATTGATGGTGAAAACAATTTGTTGGAGTGTCATAACATGTAGAGAATACTGTATGTTCTGACAGCTGTACGTCAGTGTAATCAGCCTGTACGACAAATTCATCCACCCACCCAACACCCTGCCGGTCCCCCACGCTGCACCTTCTCTGAACCTGGGTGGGGGTCTTTGGAGGGAGGGTGTGGAATGTGGGTGATAGTTGCGAAGTGAACGCCGCGCTGCCATCTCTGATAATTCACAGTCTTCGTGGGTGTGAGTCTCGGGCCAACACTAACCAGAACCTTTCACAAGACTGAGAAAGAAGCACACGCAACGAGAGAGACAGAGACAGAGAGACTCTTCAACAACATTTGAGTTATATATAAAATCAACACCATCGTTACATCTCCATCTTCCACACTTTAGAGGTGTAATAATGACTGCTGGCTTTGAAATGAGCTCTCTATAAACATTATACCTGCATACACTTTATGACAAAGCTTGTTTTTATATATCACTGATGATTAGCCATAAGAGACAAAGCATGTGTCTGAAGAAAATTAATTAATGTGTAAATTTCACATCTCGAACGAGCATTTTTAAGTCTCTGAACCTTAAATTCTGTCATCTTGTGACTTGTCAGGTGTCGGGGCAAAATGTTAAGATCCTCCCCGACCTGTTAATTTTGTACATTTTTATATATATACACACACACACACAGACCTTCCTGTGATCAGTGTTAGGTGGTGGCTGAGTATTGTTAAGGGGGATGGAGAGCAGGATGACGGGATTAAAGGAGAGGGCATTTCACCTACTGCTGTGCCGTGTGAACATGCTGAGAAAAAATGAAAGGAGAAACCAGGCTGTTATTCTGCAAGACGGACTACGCACGACTATACACGCAGACAGTTTTTTTTATTAAGATTGTTTGATACATATGTGGTCGTTGTCATGTTGACCCTTGCAACAACAGATTAATTTGGCCTCAACAGTCATGTTACCACCTTTTCAGCTGATTTTGGCCCTAGCAAACAGTTGCCTTATTATATTATTAGAAAGTCATGTGTCTGGTCTTTTACATTTATTTAAATGAGAGTGAACCAAAGCAGCAAACAACCAAAACAATGAGCTCAAACATGCTACTGTATAAAGCCACTGACTGTATAAAGAATGGACGGCGTATGCAAAGCTGCAAAGTCAGGTAATAATTCTCTGTGGGTTCATTGCGTCCTCTTCTGACCCCTTTCACATACAAATATCCATGTGATCCATTAATATAAAAATTGTGATCCCAGCTGCTTTAAATATTACTTTAGTGGCTGTCTTGTAAGATGCTGTCAAATGTCGCATTTGTCCATAGTCTCCCACATTGCTCTCTCTTCCACTACACTCTTTTTTCCCAGTCTGAAGTGGGCCCCGATGGCCTTAAAAGTCAATGTTTATAGACTCACTGTCAGGACCACAGACTTCCTGCTTAAGTAAATGGCTGCTGTGCTAAATCCATCATAAAGGAGGAGAAAAATTATAAATAAAATTTCTGAATGTTCCATTAGCGCCCCGCTCGTCCTCGTCCAGCTTCGAGACGATAGCTTCGAAAAGGTTTCAGAGGACGTGGAGGGAAGGTGTGGTGTTGCTGATGAGGCTTCCCCACTGACGGACAGGTGGATGTCATTGCTGCTTTGTTACAGACACCATGTTAGCACTGCGGCTTTAGGGGCAGTCCGTCCACCACTTCAGTACAGACGGAAACATCTCAACTATTGGGTGGATTGCCATGAAATGCCATCATACTTTAGTTTATGACCAAATACCAGCAAAACTATAGTGACATCCCCAACAACGTCAGCTGTACTGTGTGTTTTGTTAGCATACTTACACACTAAACTAGATAGGTGACATGCTAAACATCATACCTGCTAAATATGAATATAATATTGTCTTTGGAAGCACGCCTCACAGAGCTGCTAGCCTGGCTGTAGACTCTTGGCCTCGGTTCAACAATAATACCAACAATAAAGAGAAAAGTTTCTCTTAGTTATAATGTCAATACTATAAATGAAGTACCTCATGATAGTATTGCATGATTATGAGGAAGTAAAACTTAGATAACAGGTTTGATTTGTTTTTACAAGCGGCAGATTTAAACTTCCATCATTATATTTCAGTTAAACCGCAGCCACATTAAAGGCACACAATATAAACCCACAGTGATTCACTGAGTGAGAGACACAGACACAGTTCACACGTTCTTCTTAAAAAGAGAGATCATGTTTCCTGATCATGGGAAACTTCATTAACAAAGACCAGCATTTTAATTTAGAGAGGTTTATTGTATGTTCTGGTAAAGGTGAACCGAGATGATGTGCTGAAGGAGGGATGAAGGGATGGATGTTGGGATGAATGTATGAGGGTTGAAGGGATATGGGTAGAGGGGTGAAGGATGAGGGCTCGAGGGTCGAGGGTAGAAGGATAAAGGGATGAGGGTCAAGGGTAGAGCGATGGATGAAGGGATGCAGGTAGACGGATGAAGGGATGAGAGGAGAAATCACAGTCGTTGATTGATGAAGGGGTTCATAGATTGACCAGTGTTGGCGAGGAGACAGGACGGAAACAGGAAAGAGGGAGTTGAGACTCGTGAGTCAAAGAGGGAGTGAACAGATGAGGTGTGCTTAAGTACATGAGATGCCGAAATGAGTGGATGAGTTCAAGGTGTGCTCCTTGTTCCTGAACCTCGTTATAAAACTTCATTTATGTACTTAAAGTAGCTTTAGGGTTGTTAAAATCATCTTATTTCACACTGTATGACACTGTTTCTGCATCAGCATGTCCCAGTGCTTCACTGAAGCTTATATGATGATGTTTAAACCTAAGACCTCATCGTATTTAAGGCTGTACAGTAGGGCTGCTCGATTATGGAAAAAATCAATATCACGATTATTTTGGTCAATATTGAAATCACGATTATTCAAACGATTAATTTTGAGTTTCACAATGCATTTATTCAGCATTTCTTTCTCTCTCAAAAAACACTTTATTATTGATTCTTTATGCAAAATATTCAAATTGAAAATAAATTTTGGCTACAAATATGTACTTTACAGCTGTTTTGCAATCTATAAAGCATTAAATCAATAAAATAAATATACGCATAACGTTTATCAAAGGCAATAAGCATCTTCTTGAAACCCTCACCCTCGACTGTATTAATGGGTTGCATATCTTTAGTTTAGAAATATCCAATGGCAGCTGTTAATGTCTTGTGCCTCTCCGAACTTGTCGGATAAGGAGTCGCATTAAACAATGTGTCTGTGATCGATGACTGAGTTTGCGTTGACGTCTTGCTGGTTGTGGCACTGGCTTTGTCTTTTTGTTTCTTTATTAATTCGTCGTGAGTGACTTTGTGCTTTTGTTTGAGATGGTTGAATAAATTTGTAGTGTTACCAAGGGGAGCGGCTATTACCTTGTAGCAAATCTTGCACATTATGTGCTGCTGCTTCTCGTCGGATTCTTCGAATCCGAAGTGTTCCCGTACAAGAGAACTTCTTTTACCCTTTCTGTCAACCAAACGACTCTGCCCTCCTGCCATTTCTCAATCTCATTCGTTTTCAATCTCACTCACTGTTTTTGAACACCATACGACACACCACTTCACTCTTCAGCTGCGTGAGGGAGTATGGGCTATCCTGTTAGTCAGCAGGGCCGCGTGAAATGGAATGTATTGCGCATGCGCGTCTCTCAGAAATTGTGTAATGAAAAATGGGAAATAAATTGTTTAAACTCGATTATATGATTTTTGAGATCGTTTGACAACAAAATCGAAATCGTGATCAAAATTCGATTAATTGCACAGCCCTACTGTACAGTTCCATCAAATGGTAACATTATGGAGCATGATGGAAGAAATCAGTCAAATATACATTGTTACAGAGATTTTGATGTATTTCAGGTATGTGACAGACTTTTTAAACAGAGAGAAACACACCCATGTTGATAATTTATTGATTGAAGCCTGTATATCCTCTCTAAGCCGTTGGGGAGCTTTTTGTTGCAAAATACATTTTAATCTATGTTGCGCTGAATAACCAGTATTAGTGCCGTTTTGCCTGTCCTGTCTAGATCAGAGCAGATCTTACATAATGCCATTTTGATATCCAGGGATTAGTCTGAGGTCCTCTTTTACAGACTGGCTGGCTGCTTCCATCATGTCATCCTCGGGAGGGGGTGGTGGGGGGTGACGACTGCTTTTACGGCAGGAAAATAAAAAAACAAAAACATGATTTTCCAATGACGTGATGTTCGATTCCTGGTTTATTTTAGTCTTCACTAACCAGACGTAACCCTGTTAGTCGGCCCTAATCGCATTGGTAACTCAGTCATGAACCCTACCTGAGCGATGAAGATTATAATAATACGTAGTGGTGCGATTATAATGGACCAAACCAGGTAATGAGTGAAGAGTTTAGATAAATGAGCGTGTTGTTGAGCCGAGGACGTGAGCAGGTGCTCTGGGTGTGTGTACAGGTAGTAGCAGGTAAACGCTGCCGAGCAGAGCTCCTAAAGAGGTGGAGTGCTGCTGCGTAAACACAGGACCTTACTGTGTACTCTGTAAACCCACTAGCCCTTGCCCTCTTGAGAAAAGCAAGCAATTAGTTTGAGGCCGTGAGCTCGGACACATGGAGTATGATCGGCACGTCGAGTGAATCTCAACAGATAAATACTTACAGTAGCCGAAGCTCATTGCATGTAGAGGAGGGGGACAACACATGTAGGCTTTGACACCTGAAAGTCGTGCCGCAGGGTTCACTTTAGTCTCATGGCTGTTTTTGCTTGATCAGTGAGAGTAATGTAAACAGAGCCGAGCGCTCTGAGCCATCTGCCTAATGTCACTGTGGCCCATATCTGTCCTGCTCGCTAGCTCTCTCTCTTCCTCACTCACTCCTTACTCTTCTCATCCTCACATTGTCTTCGTCCTCGCTTCCTCACCACTCATTTCCTTCCTACCCTTCAACATCTGTCAGTCTTTTTACTTTATCTGCGCTGTCCATTAAACCTCTGGTCTATTTTTTACTCTGCCTCTTGTTTGCTTTCTTTTTAAACTTGACTGTCCATTACCCATCTGTTTCTATTCTCATGTCTGCCATATACTGTAAACTATGTCACCTTGGTGTACATTGACCCTCCATTGCTACGACCGGCCACTTCATCAGGTATTCATCAATCCAATGTGATCCAATACTTTCCAAACCTTTTACAAGGATTATAATGTCTCATGTTGAGAGGCTTTAATTTAACTTTTTTTTTAATATTGAGGCTGTAATTTACATTATATTGAGAGGTGTTTCTAATATTATGGCCCTCTCATGTACTGTACATGAATGTGGCGGCCAAAATAACATAATAAAAACATACTAGGTAAAGTAAAACCTCTCTGACTGTGTCAAAAAAAAACTGAAACAATATAAGCTTCGTAAAAATAGACTTTGGTTGTTGTATTGGATCACAGTGTACCTAATGATATGTGTATATTTCTTCTGTTTACCCCCTTAAATATGTTTCTTTGGATTAATGTTAAGACAGTAGAAAAGTTTTCTATATTTATCATCTCTGCTCACCATCTTTGTTCTACAGTGTACACTGTATCAACAGTCAGCGCTGAGATAGATATTGGCTGGATATTTTAAAATATAATATTTATCCTTTTGATGACACTTCCAGTGAAATTTCAGTAAAAAAAAAAAAGGATCAAAAGCGGCGACTTGGATCATGGATCAAAAAAGAAAAGTTTGTTTTTGTTAGACATGTCAAAAATATCTTGAGTCTTGAACATGAGCTACAGAGATTACCTAACTTTTCTCCAGATTAATCCTTTAAGCTGAAAAATAAACATTTTTCCTTCCGACCTTAAAATTTCTCATATTTTCTTCATTATTTGGTTTTGTAATAAAAGGCACCAGTGGTTCTCTCCAGTGTTAAACTTTGTGATTTAAAGATGAAAATAAAGATAGATACAGTATTATCATAACCGCTCATTGTTTTTCCTCAGAACCTCTTGGCCTTTGTGTGTATTTCCATTTTTACCCAGGAGATGTCAGTATGTCAGAGTCTCTGTCTACATACTGTTCAAGTATTGATCATAAATACTTGAGAAATAAAAGGAAGTAGGAAGATTCAAAGGCCTTCACATTAGATCTGAAACCCTCCTGTTGGTGCACACTGAGTGTTGTGAGTCCGATAGATGAATTAGAAACAGGCAGACATTCACTCATCCATCATTTCCTTTAACTTATCCGGGGTCAGGTCGTGGTGGCAGCAGATTTAGCAGGGCATTCCAGACGTCCCTCTCCCCAGTAACACATTCCAGCTCCTCCGGGCCGATCCTGAGACGTTCCCAGGTTAGATGGGCTATGTAGTCCCTCCAGCGTGTTCTGGTTTTGCCCCAGGGTCTCCTCCCAGTTGGACGTGCCCAAACACCTTCAAAGGAAGACGCTCAGGGGCATCCCTCAGCCTGCTTCTTTCGACGCAAAGGAGCAGCAGCTCTACTCTGAGCTCCCTCCAGATGTCTGAGCTCCTCACCTATCACCATCTCTAAAGCTAAATCCGGCCACCCGGTGAAGGAAGCTCATTTTGACTGCTTGTAGCTGCGATTTTATTCTTTCGGTCACTACCTCAAAACTCATGACCTGGGTGAGGGTTTGAAAATTGAGAGCTTTGCCTTCCACCTCAACTCCTTCTGGTACCAACCAATCCGTCTTACACTCCCATTGTCCCATGAGCTTCTTTTTTTCGGGCAGCAACTGGCTCCCAACCTGGAGGTTAAATAACATTTTCATATTTCTAGAAAGCTTTGACACAAACACTTGGATAAACATGTCTTTGTTTCATTAACTGATCTTCTGAACACATTGTCTCCTCATCGCGTTGACATGGTTTAAAGCCCTTTAGACTGTCCAACAACGATCATGTGAGTTTGTTGTGCGAGACGGGTTTGATAAAATCTTGGTAGCAGTCTGTGTCAGACTGTACAATATCAATTTGAGTTATGTCAGTTTGTGCAATGACTGTGTGGCGTATCAAAGCATTTATATATAAAAAAGTACACGAGAGCAGAGGCACATCATCAGCTCATGTTAT
This sequence comes from Miichthys miiuy, assembly GCA_036365135.1. Lineage (NCBI taxonomy): Eukaryota > Metazoa > Chordata > Actinopteri > Sciaenidae > Miichthys > Miichthys miiuy. Next base: position 10,205,023 of record CM071606.1, on the reverse strand, counting down.
CCATCTGCGCTGCAGCAAAGAAATAAACTATGTTCAGCCAGAGCTTCACAAATGATTGTTCCTTTTGCCTCCATCATTTGGTTTGTGTGTGGGAGTCTGTGTCCTAAATTTCAAATCAGACCAGGCTTGGATTGACCAAATATTTTATCGCGTTTTTCTCACGGTTGTCATCTTTCTTATCAGACAGTGTGAAGGAGCCTTAAAGCACGTGCAGTATGTTTTGAGTGAGGTGACAGGGAGCTGAAATGTTTGAGAAAAGCAGTAAACAGGAATAAAATTCATGACAGTAGTGTTATATTTTAACCCTTACAAAGAGGGCTATAAAAGCCTGCCAAGAGTTACTGTTTATGTGTCTCTTTATGTTTGTTTATGTCTGTTTATGCGAGGGTTTTCCGGTAAAGTCAAGCACTTAAGCTCTCTGTAGCCCAGACAGTTTTTAAATATATAATTTCAGGTTAAACCACCAGAAAAAAAGTGAAATAATTTATTTAAACGTGTCTGTCTTCTCTGATTTGTGAAACCATTTAGTCCCGGATGCAATAACGACAACATTGGTACATTTAAAATGAATCATCTTTGTCTCGCTTGATGAGAAAGCTCTATCTGTGCTTAAATCATTCAGATTTATTCCTCTGTTATCTCACAGGATTAGAAAGTTATCCTTCCCTCCTTCCTTCCTTCCTACCTCGTATCTTAAGCCTGACGACCTCTCTCTTCCTCCCTCCCTTCTCTTCTCTCCAGGTGAGTGCTAACGTCCTGATCTTCCTGTGCACTAACATCATTGGAATATGTACCCACTACCCCGCTGAGGTTTCCCAGAGACAAGCCTTCCAGGAGACCAGAGGATACATCCAGGCCAGGCTACATCTGCAAAGGGAGAATCAACAACAGGTAAATCTGCACAGATGGATGTATTTGCCAGAATATTACACTTTCTGTTATAAAAATTAAACATGAAATACTTCCATTAAAGCGGAACGTAAATTTTCTGTAGCTTGTCCAAATGCAGCTGATTCTTGATATCTTGATACTTTGTTCCTCCTGAAGGTGTAAAATCATTGAAATTGGGTCATGAATACATAGTTTCTTTTTTTTAATTAAAGGCTCAGTAATTTTCTCAAACAGTTGCAGCTTCTAACGTCAGTCAAACAAAAGTTAATAGCCCATTTCGTTTCTGTCCGATGAAAACAACGTCAGGAGGAGCTCATAGTTTCTCAGAAACTAGCTCACAGAATAAACAAATAAAACTGCAATGAGCCTCGTTTAGCAGCAGAAATGAAATTCCATGTCAATGAACTGTTTAATATTTTAAATGGATTCACATGGATATGTGGTTTTCTTTATGTATAAATGGTTCTAACGACATGCGAGTGTTGACTCTCCTGTTTATGTCCACCTCAGTTGGTTGTCCTACATGTTTCCATACAGCACATTGGCCCCATCGAAGCTATTTTACTATTTTAGATTGAAATCAGCATAATCCAGGTTAATGGCCGTCTGACACTGACGTGCAAGCATCGGTCTGAGGGATCACAGAGACTGTGGTTGAATCACTTAACACTTCAAAATAAACTCATGTTCATGATGCGACAATGTGGCTCTTGATCTGTTTTTGGACAACAATGGAGCTCTATGACACAGAGGACTAAGATATGATACAGATATTGGTCATCAGATCTTTTCATGGGATTTGTTGACAATGACAAAAGTAAAGAATATCATCAGACTTTAGTCCTTTAAACTAAACCTAGTCCTAATTCTAAACTTAGCCCAAAGCCCAAAACGAGAGCTTGTCAAAAAAGTCTAAGTCTTTCAGAAAGAGACTTGTTGCTGCCACACCAATATTGGATTATGGGGATCTGACTTAGCTTCCCACTGCTGTATTTTCATATACAAGGCGATTCTCAGGTTGCTCCCATCCTATCTGAGTACATATATTTCTCAGACATGTGATGGATGCTGCGATCAAGAGACATTTGCAAAAGTTTGGATATTCTGCACCCTCAGACTATTTTACAGAACGAAAGTTATCGTCACGTGTTTAAAATAACAAGAACACAAAACACACTCGACACTCCACACACACACACACTCACACAGACAGTAACATTGTGAATGACACAATCTGCATTTTGTTTCTCCTTTTGTGTGTTGTGTTTTTTCCAGGAGCGTCTGTTGCTTTCAGTGTTGCCAAGGCACGTTGCCATGGAGATGAAGGCTGACATCAATGCCAAGAAGGAAGACATGATGTTCCATAAGATCTATATCCAGAAACATGACAATGTCAGGTCAGTCGGGACTCTTGGCCCTCGCTGCTTTAATTTGTGTTTTACACGTGAATTCAGATTGCACTTGCCGTGATGTGGTCTACCATGATGCATGGTGGTCATGCCATCCTCAAAACTATAAAAATACACGCTAAAACGTGTCGCTTAATCCTATAAAATTACACACAAAACACACCCTTATTCTTCCTGTAAGTGATTCAAACACACACACACACACAAGCGTGTTCACAGAGTCAGAAGAGGGTAGAGTGGTTTGGCAGAGTGGAGGCTAATTAACACTAGTGAGGGAATACTTAATCACCAGCAGCCAAGATAAGATAATCCCCAAAGATGGAGAGCTTCAGCACACATTCAATTACAGCACTGAGCAAACACACTGCACACAGTCGCTCTTTCCCACCTCTCACAGACACACACACACACACACATATATAACACTTATTACACTGGCACAGCTCTCCTTCAGACTTTAAGGTCAAACTTCCGGCGTCTTTCAAGGTCAGCCGCCCTGATAGTAACACACAGTGCTCACTAATGCTAAAACTTCAACATTAACTGAAGACGCCTGATGATAGTCAACGTTTCTCACCGTCTCACGCTGTCTTTCCGTCTCTCGTCCTCAGTATTCTGTTTGCAGACATCGAGGGTTTCACCAGCCTGGCGTCTCAGTGCACAGCTCAGGAGCTGGTCATGACACTCAATGAACTCTTTGCCCGTTTTGACAAGCTGGCGTCGGTAAGTGTCCTTTCTCCTGTGTCTGTATCTTCACACGCCGTGCTGTGTTTTCTTAAAGGAATAGTTTGACATTTTGGACCATTAATTTTCTTATTGACAACATGCATCAAACCTACATTTCCATACAGATATAGGGCAGTATATATAGTGACATATACCGAATTATTTCTTTAAAGTCTGTGTAAAGGCAATTCTGAAATTTCTTTCAAAATACATTAAATATGTTGAATAGTTACTGAAAACATGTGAAAAGACTTTGAATGATATATTACTGAAATATGGAGTAGAGGTTAAAACAGTTTTTCACCAGTTTTCAGTCCAGGATTTTGTGGGCGGTCCTTAAAAGGTGGCTCGATGACACGCTGAGTTCGCTTGACTTCTCCCACGAGTGGGCGTGGCTTCAGCACATTCGGCGGACACGCCCCCACAGTCCTGCAGCAGAATACTGCTCATTTTTACCTGATTTTGACACCTAATTTCATAAAATTGTCGATATTTTTAATCATTCAAATCTGGCTGGTTGGTTAATAACAGTTTATTCTTTGGTCTGACAAACTCAGAACACATATTTATTCTTACTTTACACAGACTTTAAGAAAATAGTATTTATAAACATGTCAGGGAGTGATCATTTTCTTTATAACATGGTCATTGATCCTTGAATACAAAATGAGGCCAAAGGGGCCTCACATAAGTGACTCAGTCTTTCCATCATGAGGCAAATTGTTCCATCTTATGATGAACAAATGCTGTTATTTTGTCCATTTTGTAAATGTCCATTGTGATTTCCATCCATGCATTCAGTGTTGAGCTCTTCTGTGACAACCATTTCTCGGTAATAGTCTTTTAACCAGCCACCAGTGGTATATTCATTAAATGTTTCTCCCTTGTCAGACATTTGAAAATGTCTCGTAGGGCATTATATATCCCTTTCCAGTAGTCTTTGATAACAGGGCAATCCCACATAACATGGTAATGGATTGACTGGAGCCTTTCACCCTAAGTCAGGTGAAACTGGATGTATGGATGGAAATAGAGGTCACTGCTTTTTCTCTCTTAAGATACATTTTGGACACTTGGCAGCCTCACTCTCTCTTGTTCTGCCTCTCTCTTTCACAGGAGAACCACTGTCTACGTATAAAAATTTTGGGTGATTGTTATTACTGTGTGTCCGGGCTGCCTGAACCGAGGGCCGACCACGCCCACTGCTGTGTGGAGATGGGCGTCGACATGATCGAAGCCATCTCGTGAGTAGAAATAGAGTTTGCGTGTGTGTGATGTTTGTTTTGAAAGTTTGTTTACTTTGCCGCTGATCTTCTGGGTTGTGTGTGTCTCTGCAGGCTGGTGCGGGAAGTGACCGGGGTCAACGTTAACATGCGTGTCGGCATTCACAGCGGGCGTGTGCACTGTGGTGTGTTAGGACTTAGGAAGTGGCAGTTTGACGTGTGGTCAAATGACGTCACGCTGGCCAATCACATGGAGGCGGGAGGCAAAGCAGGGTGAGGGAAATAAGCACAGGTCCACACACACACACACACACGTTAACAGTTTGCATATAAGAAAAACCATCAACACAGAGCCATTTACTGGTGGTCAACAGAATTTGCATGTTTACAAAGACCTTTATGATATAATGCAGCAGGTATCCGAGAAGCAGCCTGATTATCAGAGCTTGAAACACCCGCACCTGGAAATTTCCACTAGTTTAGTTTGTTTAGTTTTATTTATTTTGCACAGTTAAAATACATAGAAATGACAAAGATAACAAATAATGTAAAGCGCAGGTAGAGGAAGTAATCCCAGATGAGGTTTTAAAGCTTGACTTAAAGTCACAGTTTTAGAGAACACAAAATGAAGGTGCTTCCAACTAATCAGGCTGCTTCTCGGGTACCTGCTGCACTAAAAAACAAAAAGTAAACAAGCCAGGTGAACGCCAGTTCGCTAATTCATCAGTAAATATAAAGAAAATACTTGAAAAGCACAAAAACATTTACTGTTTTGTCAATTTTATTACCTTATTGTGTGTTTTTTTTTTTTACAGACAGCGTTCCTAAGTTCTGTATATCAATAAAGTTGTCTTTTACTCACAGATGCAGGTATTATATAAAACTCGTGTTTTTGTCTCTTTGTAGACGGATCCACATCACTAAAGCCACCTTGCAGTATCTTAATGGCGACTATGAGGTGGAACCGGGTTTTGGAGGAGAGAGGAACGCGTATCTGAAAGAGAACAGCATCGAGACCTTCCTGGTCCTCGGCTGCAGCCAGAAACGGGTCAGTGCACAAAAACACACACACAGCTTAATGAGGACATAAAATAGGTTTATTGCTAAGTAGGCTTTCACATAGAAGGAATTTGTCTTGGTGTTTTGATGCAAAAACAACCATGAAAAAAAAAATGTAAGGAAGATAAATGATTACGTTACCCGTGATAACAGACAGTATGCATGGTTTGTACCATCTTTTCCGCTACCCCTGCTTAGATCCAGCTCTGCATCCACGTCTCCTATTGTCTAAGAGCTCCAAAAATATTGATATTGATATCATAAAGTTTCACGTTTTCCTTCGATTGTTCCTGAACAGCATGCAATAGTTTACAAATGTGAAACATTGATTAAAGTTCTTCAGTCAGGGCTAAACGAACCTCATAACTGGGCCAAAACTAACAGACTGATACAGAACATGAGTAATTAAGTGTGATCCAGATGCTTCAAGCTGGTGGTAGTGAGGTACAGGTCAATAACTGTAACTGTGAAGGAAGCAGAACCGGAGAGGTCTTATCAAAACAGACGAGAGTGGACATTATTTGTGAATGAACTAATCTTCTAGCTCCTGAACTGACTGTGCGCTTCCCTCGTGGGAGTATTCAACCTCTTCCAGTGTATTTTGTCACTTATATTGTCGTCCACTGTGTTGTTTCATGAGTCACACTTGGTCAAGCTTTCATGTTCTTCCCTCTGAGCAGAAGGAGGAGAAGGCGATGATGGCTAAGATGCAGCGGACGAGAGCCAACTCTAACGAGGGGCTGATGCCACGCTGGGTCCCTGACAGAACCTTCTCCAGGACCAAAGACTCCAAAGTCTTCAGACAAATGGTGAGACTCAGCATCGACACACTGCATGTTGACAGAGGCAGACTGCAGCTTCTCTGTGAGAGTCATGTTTTATGTCTTTGTTCTTCAGGGGATTGATGAAACCTCCAGTAAAGACAAGTGAGTACTGACTGTTGATGCTCACACAATGAACACTGCTCTGTTACTTTGCTGGATTTTATTCATTCCTTTATCTTTTGTAGCCGTGGCGTTCAGGAGGCCATGAACCCGGAGGACGAGGTGGATGAATTTCTGGGTCGCGCCATTGACGCTCGCAGCATCGACCAGCTGAGAAAAGACCACGTTAAGAAGTTCCTGCTCACCTTCCAGACGTCTAGTCTGGAGAAAAAGGTTTAGACTAAGACCCCTGATTATCTGTGCTTCTTCAACGTAAATATAATTCACGTGTACGGACGAGGGAACAGCTCATATCTGACTCTCTTCTTCTGCTGTTTCCTGTTGCAGTATTCCAAGAAGGTGGACGATCGTTTCGGAGGCTACGTCGCCTGTACTCTACTAGTATTCTGTTTCATATCATTCATACAGATTGTTGTCTTTCCACAGTGAGTATTTAACACAAATCCTCCAACATGTATGTATCTGTAGTTTGGTTCATTTGGTCTGGACGAAGCAGTAACCTCCGTGGCTGTGAAGTGAAGCCAATGCAAAAGCACCAAAAACTACAGTTCCTCAAACGTCCACTTGAGGCTGGCTACAGAGCGAGTCAATCTCCATGAACCTCCATGTTAAAATGTCCAACTTCACAGAAGAAATAAACATGTTTACAGCCTGATACAAAAATGAGTTTTGGTTTCTATAGCTAATTCATGACAACTGTACTGAGTCTAAATGTTAAATTTAAGTTATGAATAATTGACAGTGTGGCCGCTTTATTGACAGGTAGGTGCCGTTACAAGTGGCTTGTTTGAGCAACCACTTTACAGCAACAAATCTTCAGAAGCTTGTAGGTCACGTCACTGATACAACACCCATATTTATACTGTCTGGACTAACTACTATGGTCAGGAGTTAAATCGGCCTTATAATTCTGGTCTAGTTCGTGTTCACACTGACCGTTTCTGTTTGAACTCCCTTTCACTTTATGGTGAATTAATGGGAGTTTAGTTTTAAACCTTTTCTTTGTTTCACAAAAGAGAGTTTGATTGATCGCAATCACACCAGCCCAAATGAACCAAACCAAACAGGTTAGTAGTGAAAGCGCCACCCTCTAAATGTCTAATCTGTACTCTTCCTTTACAGCACCCCGGTCATGCTGGGAATCTACATCAGTATCTTCATCATCCTCGCCAACATCCTTTTCATCTGTGCCATATATTCATGCATCAAGGTAGCACACAAACAGATATATTGCTATTGTGTGTGTGTGTTTACTGTGTGTTTTAATGTGTAATTAATATATTTTTCCTCTTGTAGCTCTTTCCAGCTGCAATGCAGACTGTTTCAAAGAAGATTGTCCAGTCTCGCACCAACAGCACCTTGGTTGGAGTATTTACCATTATCCTCGTCTTCATCTCTGCCTTTGTTAATATGGTAAGTGTTAGCTAACTAAAGAGGCAGTATATCCACACAGTACGCAAACCGTACACGTTGATCATGTGTGTGTATGTTTGTCTTCGCTGCAGTTTGCCTGTGACACCAAGAGCTTGGCGCAATGCGTTGCAGAGAAGCTGAACACCTCTGCAGCCCTGGTGACGCCCTGTTTGATCCGCAGCTTGAATGTGTCTGTTGAAGGAGGTCTAGAGATCTGTCCTAGTGAAGGCCCCTCCTGCCCCTTTCCTGAGGTGAGCTCATTGTGTGTCATCACTTCACCGTTCACTGTGCGTTCCCTACGCAACTGGTCCGAGCCATTTCAAAAAAGAAAATGTCACATTTGCATTTGTGTTTTCTCTGAGATCCATTGTTGATAATACCTCTTTGTGATGCCACTCTCTTGTTTTGTGCCAGTATTTCAGCTACAGTGTGCTGCTGACGCTGCTGGCCTGCTCAGTGTTCCTGCAGATCAGCAGCATAGGGAAGCTGGCCCTCATGCTGCTCATCCAGCTCACCTTCCTGCTGCTGGTGGAGTGGCCACAAGTAGCACTGTTCGACAACGCAGACCTCTTTGTCACCTCCAATGCCATGTGAGTGCCACAGGGTGGATGCTAATGCAAAGGGGGGGGTCAAGATAATGTTGTGCTCTATGTCTTAAATGTAAGACAAAGGTTTGGAGGCAAAATATTCCTGCAGCAAGGAATCTGTGGAGTTTAAGGTGGCAGTTAATGATTGGTGCCCTCAGTTTAAGAGTGCAATACCACTGTCATAAATACAGACAGTTGTACACGTGTATATGTTATGATTATATTACCTATGATCAGAAACTAGTGAGGTCAACAACACAAGACAGCCAGTTAATATTACTTACTAGTCCAACAGCAAGAAGTCCAGCTCAGCGTCTGTCTTTCAGCCTTTAATTTCATGAAGCTCTCACCAACGACTAAAAGTCAGTCCCACATTTACTCTTGTCTGGCGGCTTCTTTTCTCACTCACTCTTTTCTTTCCTCTCCTTAGCTTCCTCTGTCAACGTTCTCTCAGTCTCTACATCCAAAAGAAGTACCAGATTTAACACTAACACTACCCCGGTGCTCTGAGCTCACAGTCCGGGCAGCTCGGCTAACAAACCGAGCTAACAGCAGCTACAGTTCACAGCCGGTTACTTCACTGTCCATCAGGAAACTCTGTAAATCACAGAGAGTTGAGGCGGAACAGCCGGAGTTCATCAGAGAACATTTTCTCCATAAAATATGATCCGGTTTCACCAAAATCAGTGAAATAGTTGGTGTTGTGTGACTTAGTGCCGTAAAGCGTTACGTACTTCTCGTGGGTGATCGTACCTGGAGCACAAAGTTTAAAATCTATAAACATGATTTAAAATCTGTTTATGGTCGAAAAGTTACACAATGTTGCTTTAAATCAAAGCGATTATATTAGCCTGGATGCACCAAGCAGTTTGCAAAATTTTACAGTCCTCAAACTAAGATATTAAAAAAAATATTGTTTTGGTATCAGAATCGAATCTGAGGTATCACATCAGCACCAATATTGATCATTTTGAAACAATACTCACCCCTACTATGTTGTTGTCGCTATTTGTGCCAAGAATTAAAGAATATATGACTTTAAATAAACATTATTTTAGTTATTTGTTATAATTTTTCTATTTTTCTTCTTTTTAGTGATTTAAATGAAACTAGTGCTCAATGGTAAGAACTTCTCTACTACCCTCTTATTATAATGATTATTTGCTGTCTTGTGTTGACCCTAATGATGTTTTTATGTTTGTACTTTCAGGTCCAGTTTCAATGAAACTACAAACCAGTGGTAAGATTACATTCAGTGTTACTTTTGAAGGTTGTTTTCTGAGTTCATCTGTCTTTAATCTAACCATGTGTCTGTCACTCTGCAGCCCATTTGTTGTGACCAAAGTGTCTCTGAGGGTCATGACTCCAGTGATCCTCACAGTCTTTGTCCTGGCACTGTACCTGCACGCCCAGCAGGTTGAATCTACTGCACGCCTCGACTTCCTGTGGAAATTACAGGTATGTATCACGTCCACTAGAGGGCGCCATCCGACTATGTTGACTACAAACAGACTCTGTTTCCAATCAATAAACAACATGATAGTCTGCAGTCTGCAGTCTACACCTCGACTGTGTTACAGCACTATAGAAGCTGAATATATCTAATAAAGAGGTTTGCTTTCAGGCCACAGAGGAGAAGGAGGAGATGGAGGAACTGCAAGCCTACAATCGTCGCCTCCTCCATAATATTCTGCCTAAAGATGTAGCCGCTCACTTCTTGGCGCGTGAGCGGCGTAACGACGAGTTGTACTACCAGTCCTGCGAGTGTGTGGCCGTCATGTTCGCCTCCATCAGCAACTTCTCTGAATTCTACGTGGAGCTGGAGGCCAACAACGAGGGAGTGGAGTGTCTCCGGCTGCTCAACGAGATCATTGCTGACTTTGATGAGGTAAAGTTTGCTAAGGTGTGTTTGCACATTTGATCTTCGCTCGAAGCTGATTATTATAATAAATCGCTGTCTGTTCTCAGATCATCAGTGAAGAGAAGTACAGGCAGCTAGAGAAGATCAAGACCATCGGCTCCACCTACATGGCGGCCTCCGGTCTCAATGACTCCACCTACGACAAGGAGGGCCGTTCCCACATCACCGCACTGGCCGACTACGCCATGAGACTGAGGGAGCAGATGAAATACATCAACGAGCATTCCTTCAACAACTTCCAGATGAAGATAGGTAAAAAGCTCAAGACTCAAATGTTTGTAAGTCAACAGAATAAAGTTTTCAGCAGCAGCTTTGTTGATGTACTTGTGTTTAATTCTCAGGTCTGAACATTGGACCAGTGGTAGCCGGGGTCATTGGTGCACGGAAGCCTCAATATGATATTTGGGGAAACACAGTCAATGTGGCCAGTCGTATGGACAGCACAGGTGTACCTGACCGCATACAGGTAAGTTTCTTTTTGTTTCTTTTCAGGCTCAACTCAACTTTTTAAAGGCCTCTGTCTCGTCTTGGTCTCAGTCAAAAAGGATTTTAGTTGAAGACCACAACTTTGCGTATGTTACTTAATTGCCTGTGCATTGTCTGATTGTCTGGGAGGAGACATCAGAGTTCTTCTGTAAAACAGCATCCAAAAGAACACAGTGGTTTGTAAATACTTCAAGGCAACACTTAATGAGGCGACTCAATGTAGCAACCACGCTTCACCCAAAGAGATTTCGTTAATATTAGCTACCTAAGTATACTATATACTGTTTGATCAAGCCTTGGTCTGGTCTCTGTCTTGGTACTCTCTGGTCTTGGTACTGTGTATGCAGATTTATCACAGGTCTTTAGTTTAAAACAGCTGCCTGCAGTGGTGAGAGGGTGTGACAGTGAACCAAAACAGAAAAGTTGAGGGCCTGAAAACTAAAACAATGAGTTGAAAAATGTTTAGAAACTGCAGACCTGATGATAATACAGTGATGAACCCCTTTCACATCACACATAGTGACTGATTCCAGTCCATCCTGGTGGCTAAGTGTTAATATTGATCAGAGCAGCTTTATTTAGTGTTATGATATTCGTACAGCTTCATCTGAACCTTCCCTTCTCCGCCCTGCTCACAGGTGACTACAGACCTCCACCAGGTGCTTGCAAGCAAAGGGTACGTGCTGGAGTGTCGTGGGGTGGTTAAGGTCAAAGGTAAAGGGGAAATGACGACCTACTTCCTCAACGATGGACCGCCCAACAGTTAGCAGCCATGGCAGCAGCAGATGCCGGGATTGATCTCCTCACCCCAACTGCAAGGACACAGCACCACTGAGCGAGGACTCACAGTGCGTGCGAATGGCTAAAAAACTAGAGACGCCATCACTTGAATCCCCAAGCAAAGAGGAAAAAAATAAACTTTTGAGACTTCGAAAAGGAAAAGTGTTCTTGATGAGAGGAAAATGTTCTCGTTTGACAGCCATTTTGGCCCCACGTACATGTTGAAGGACAAGTGTTTTTCTCATGTCTAGCCTCTCTCTCAGGCTTCTTGAAAGATGCAAAGTCTGTTTATTTAAAACAACGCCTTTTAGCCTGTGTCAAAAGAAGATTAACGCTGTACATAAGGCTACTTTTTATTTTTTCTTTGTGTTTTGTTTCTGTTTTTGTTGTTTTGTTTTTTCCGGTAATTTTTAATTTCACATGAATTCTGAACAGGTACTCATATTTTTTGTTTTCTGGATTTAATTATTTATTTTGATCTCAATGTTTTTGTGCAAAAGGTCCTTTATGAAAAAGTGTGAATACATACGTGCACAAATATCCAGTTTATTACACGTTTATAAGTGTGTATGTACATGCATATTTGTGTGTGTATGAATATATGTATAAACTGAGGAGGAATATATTGACCAAAGACTAAAGTATTTACTAAAAGCAAGGCAAGACATGTTTGATATGTTCTCGCTAAAGTCAGCAATGATCACCGCCTCTTGTTTTTCTTAGGCAGGAGACCTTGAACCTTTTTTTTTGTCCTTTTTTTGCCCAACTGCTGGCAGCAAAGCCCGCTTAGTTGTTTTCATAAAATATGTCAAATTTATTTATTTTGTCTGTCATCCAGGCTAAATTATAATGTCACCCTCAAACCTCTAAACTAAAAATGATAAAAGACGACTTAAGGATGTTATAAGATCTTTAAAATCTATATTTTTTATCTCCGCACCCTCTGACTGGAATCATCCTCACGTCACGTCAGATTCCTCAGAGCTTGAGCAGCCAGCGTACAGTTAATAGTATCATCACCTGCTCCTTCCCCCCTTTTTTCAGAGATTTATTTTATTTTTCGGTGCAAACTACGGTGGAAATGAAGGAACTCCGATCAGATCAGCTAGTTGTCCCAGAGCCATCAATAAAGAAAGAAAGAAAGAAAGAGGGGAGGGGGTGTAAAATAAATTTTAAAAAACCTCGGATTTCAACGCAGTGGTACCACAGCTTGATTCTTCTATGAAGAAGAAATAGATGAAGGAAACAGAAATATATATTGATTTTGACTGAATACTGTGCTTTGTAATCCTGAAGGGGCATAACTATTTTCACTGTGAGGTTTTTATGATACAACAAAACTGCTTTCTTGCCAAACATAACCGCTTTGAAGCATGTCTGATTGTGGTTTTAATTTTTTTTTTTTTTTTGTTTTTGTTTTAACTGTAGGGTATTTTGTATCACTTCTGTATCCATCATTTGTATATTCTTAATGTTATTATTATTATTATTATTATTATGACGATTCTGATTAATTATTATTATGCTTATTATGATGATTCCATTCCAATGAAAAGGATCAAAGACCAGCACGCTTTTCTTGTAAAAAACAAACAAAAAAAACAAAACAAAACAAAAACAGATGCCAGTTGTTAAAGCTCAAGCTCACTGGTACCAACTGATCAACTGCAGCCAATGAATCCTACATGTAACAATAACAGTATTTCAACTTGGCGATAGGTGTGATCATGTATAGTAAGTAATAACCATTAGCTGCCTTCGCAGCAGAACCCGTAAAGTGGTGTATGCTCACATAAGCAGTAAAAACACACACACACACACACACATATATATATATATATATACACAGATGATTCACTGTGCTTTTATTTTTATTTTTTGTTTGTATTTATGCCACTACTGCAGTATTGTAAATCTCAGTCAGGCTTTAAGGTGACCTCTCCCTTCCACACGTACTAATAAATCACATCTCTGGTATTTAAACAACATGAAGGCAGAATTAGAAGTATCACCCCCCCCTCACACACACACACACACGCACACCCCACTCAGCCTTTCAGCAAACAGTGGAGGTACTAATAGCTGAGTTTGATTGCCTTAAGTTAAAATCATTAAAAAAAATAACACTGAATAGGCAGAATTAGAAGTATCACCCCCCCTCACACACACACACACACACACACACACACACACACACACACACGCACACCCCACTCAGCCTTTCAGCAAACAGTGGAGGTACTAATAGCTGAGTTTGATTGCCTTAAGTTAAAATCATTAAAAAAAATAACACTGAATAGGAACTGTGCCTGCTTGCCCTGTCTGGACTGCTGATGTTTGGACGGAGGAAAAGGAGGTAGATGGATAAGGGCTCGTCGAGAATAATTTCCGGTAAACGTTCTCATCGTCACTGCAGTTTTCTCCAGCTTCAATGTTTTTTTTTTGTTTGTTTGTTTTGGGAGAATCAACCCTGCTCTTCCGCTAACACTCAACAATGGCAACCAACAGTTGATCATGTTTGTACCAAAGCCAGCTCAACGCAGCCTTGTGCTATTGGTCCCTCCTGTGCAATGATATATTTGGGCCTCACGCGTGGTGGTGGGAGCACCAGAGGACAGTAATGTAACGGAGATCACCAACTGTCAAGCGAACTGTGACCAATGAAGAGTGATTCATATAAGCAAAGAGTTTATAGAATGGACATGAGTTTATAAAAATGTGCATTGTATGTATTCTATTTCTATTGGCTGTCCATAGACTTGTGTTGATTGTTAACTCTTGGGATGTTTTTTGGTGGGGGAACAGGAGAGGGGAGGAAAGTTGTCCCCATAACTACTGAAACAGTGTTTTTTGCTCAGGCCTGATGAATCCTTCCGTATTTGTTTTTGTTTTATTTGTATTTTTCCCTGAGTTGGACGAGGAGGAGTTGAAAAGGGGAGTGTGTTTTTTTTTGTTGTTGTTTTTTTTTTTGCAAAAGTTGAAGGACAAGAAGAGTTGAGGACTATGACAAAGAGAAAAATAACATTTCCCCTTGAAGAAAAAATAAAAAAATCAATGGCTGTTTGTGTGTTCATGTATTTGTTGTTAAATGTACTGCAGATATGTATTACCTGTGGTTTATAACTTCATATTCAATATACACATACTTAAAGGGCCAGTCTGTCAAATGTAGGGGACTCTATTCACAGAATGCGGAAAAAAATACTGTATAATCACCTGAAAATAAGAGTCTGTATGATTTTGTTAACATAGAATAAGCCCCATGGAGTCCGCCATGTTTCTTCCAGTGTAGTAGTACTCAAGATCAGTCTTGGTCTCGAGGCCACTTTTTAAAGGTCTTGTCTTGACTCAATCTCGGACGGAAATTTCAAGTCTGGTCAAGACCACATCTGCAGATATATCACCAGTGTTTCCCATTAATTGCCTAGTAATGTCTAGTTTGTCCCACTGCAGCTTCATAATACTCATACACATACATACATACATTAATCTGACACTTAGTGTAGTACTGAGGTCCATGAAGTCATTTTGGGACTCTTCATGGCTTAATGTCTTTATCTAATTCGACCTTTTATGTCTCTCAACCCTCAGTGTTTCTTGACTTCTGCAAACGCTGTCATTTTTCTTTATTTTAGACGCTTGGGGCATCTGCTGTGCATCAGATGAGGAACCTCACACGGTTCAGTTACTAAACTTTCTAAAAAAAAACCTCTCAACTACAACTTTACTAAACTCTCATCTATTCACATGAAGAGTAGTCTACTTGAGACACCTGATGGATTTAGATCCTCAGCTGACTCATACTGATAAACTTTGTATACTAATCGCTGTATTCAGGTTGAGTTTGCTCAGCACTTCACCTTAGTATGGGACTTAGGTGGTGGTTGTTTTAGGGGGGAAATGGTAACACCTGCCTTTGTTCAAAGATAATCTCTGGTTGGATGTGAATGTGATGACTTGTTGATGACCTTTGACCCCTTCCCAGTCAATGCAGAGAGCTGTTTTGATCTGGTGTTCACAGACCGCTAATATCATTCTTCTCCTGTAGAGGGCAGCACAATCTCACTATCTCCATGCACCACTCCAGTAATGCTTTTGAACCTGACATCTTACTTCATGCTGTGTCAGGTTTTTAAAATTTATAATCACTTTCTTTTCCTGGGGTTAAATGTAGGAGCATTGTGCACTAATATTTGTGCTAGAGGTTTTACTGTCTATAATTCTATAATAACCTCATTTCCAACCATGACTAAGGCAATTAGGTTGGATCTGTCTGTAAAATTGTCATATATATATATGGTATATACGCAAAGGCAAGTTTCTCATAGTGACACTTCTAGACTTTCTTTAAAAAGGTTGAGAGGTTTGGTTCTTTACAGTTTAAATAAACTTTTGAAAGAAGGAACAAACGAGGCATGAACGTTTTCAAAAAATGTGTCTGTTATCAGTTTAATGTCAGAAATCCACATCAAATACAATGCTGTTTTGTGTGTGATGGTGTGCGTGTGTGTAATAACTGAAGAAGAAGAAATATGGTTGTCAGAACAGGCTGAACTCCCGGTCAGTCATTGACATTTCATTAACAAACCTGTGAAAGTGACATGTGGATTACACTCACAGAGATCTAGATTATATGTTTAAAATAAATCCAGTGTTACGTTCGAAATGTTACCTACTTTGTCATCTCACTGTTCTTCCGTGGAAACCGCTTGACTTTGGTCCACGGTTCAGGATTCTGGGACGCCATCCATCCATACTGCTGGCTGTCCGTTAGGGGCATTTTGTAGAGTTGGTGCGGGGCTGGAGAAGATACAGAGACGTTCATTCCCTTTCACAGCTCCTTAGTGTTAATGCACTTGATTTATCACCAGGATCTAATTTCATGTCTAATTTTTACTCACATCTTGGTGTTTGAACCCGTTTGACCATCTCTCTGTATCGCTCATGGCTCCCGTGGTGTATGTCTGTGCTGTTGGGAAGAGGCCGGTGGTAAACGTTGCATGTGTCCGTACATCTGGCGGATCCCTGTTGTTGTTGAAAAGACGGAGGCAGCCCTGCTGTGGTGTTAATCCCACTACCTGTAAAGAGATATGTTAAAATACATTAATAAACCTGTGTTTTTTTTTACAGAAGACGCATGTTAAACATGTATTTTACCATGAGTGTACTGCTTAAGATTTCATAAAAATGCCAAAACATAGCATAATGCATGTTTTAGGGCCCTAAATTTGAACATAAAGCCTTAGTACTTGATGGGTTATTGTAAAAATGAAGATGTGCATGAAATATAACAGTAGGGGGAAGGAGAACATAAAAGTTATATGGCTTCAGCTAAATTCTACATCCCCCTTTGAGAGTTTAAAGCTTCACTGTCTGACGTCTTTTATGACTCTTGTAATTGACTGATCACACAGCAGATATTTCGACACAGGTGGATGGCTCAGGTCCATAAAACATGCCAGGATCAGTGAAACAAGCAGCACAACAGCCAGAGCTCCCTTAACTGGAACGCATTAATACAAGCAGTCCATTGTTTAATTAAATAGGTTTGTCACTGGATTGTTGGTTGTCTGGCTTTGACTGTGACGTTCTCGTATGCTGAATCTTTCTATGTTTCTCTCAGGTCTCTCTTGAAAAGAAGATAATGCAGCTTTATACTCCTTCATTACGTCTCAGAGGCAAATATTGTACTTTTTACTCCACTACAACACAAAACGTTACATTTTTTCATACCCTTTCTATCCAATTGACAGCTTGAGAGTGAGAGTAACTAAGTACATTTAGTCAAAGACTGTACTTTAGTAGAATGCAGAGGTACTTTATTGGAGTATTTTAATTTTAGTACATAGTACTTTTTACTATATAGGCTATATTAATATCGTACTTAAGCTTTAGACACTAAACATGATCAACAACATTAATAAGCTACCCAGCAGATAAAGCATATAGCTCCATTATTAACAACATTATTAACATCCACTACATCTCAGAGGCAAATATTGTACTTTTTACTCCACTACAACACACTACATTACATTTTTTTCTACCATTTCTATCCAGTGAAAAGCATATTTCTTCATATTTGGTGTTTTTGAATTTGAATTTTTCTGATAGAGCAGTAGCAGTGTAGTATTTCTTCTATATAAACTATTTAAACCCCCCTTGAAAATGCATTGTGGCAAAGGCTGAACTCAGGGCTGTTTTTCTGAGCTCATAAGGATATCATATGATACAATATAATACATTTCTGTAGATTAAACCACCCAACAGCATATAAAGTAGTTAAAAATGAAGTACAGCAGTACAGTGTAGTATTATTCCCAAAACATTGTAAATATTTTAATGAGTATGAGTACTTTTGATACTTTAAGTACATTTTGCTGTACTTTTACTTAATAAAGCTTTGAATGCAGGAATTGTACTTATAGTGGAGTATTTTAGTATGGTATTAGTACTTTTACTGATCACGTTAGAGTTACATTAACTTTTTTATCTCTTATGGCCTGCAGACACTTGAAGAGTTAATTTAGTAACTTCTTGTTAGCCTGCATGCAGGATCAGCTTTCTCTGTGGCTGTAGATTAAGATAAAGGAACGATCGGATCTAAAACCAAAGTCCAGCTCGTCTTACCCTCAGGAGGATGAGACGCTCCTCTGGGATTCACTATCATTTTGTCTCCTATTGGGTTTTGATAACCCATGTTTGTTAAACCGAAGAACGCCATAGTGAGACAAAAAGACACCGATAAACTTGCTTCAGAGCCCGGACACAGAAATAAGGACAACCCGTTAATAAATCACTACTCTGGGGGTTTAGGAGTAACCATGGCAACAAGTCCCGCCCAGGCAAGATGTCTCGCGAGGGAGACGTTGAAACTCGATTTAACTGTAAACAAATACACAAAGAAGCAAATAAACCGAGTATAAATACACACATTTAATAATACATTTATCATTTTATAAAGAATGGGTACATTTGTCTTCTATCCAAAGTGTTATTTATGTCTGCTGTTACTACAGAGAAGCCAACAGTCTGACCAAACAACCTTCGTATGGATGGATATGTGGCTCACTGGCTCTGAAAAGGACCTTACTGATGGAGATGATGTTGATGGTATTGATGGTGGTGGTCCTGATTTTTTCATGGTCCTGACAGTGGTGGGTGGATATGTGGCTCCTAAAATAAGTGTACTGAATGAGATGATGTTAATGGCACTAAAGGTGGTGGTTTTGACTGTGGTGGTACTAATCTTGATAGTTGGTGGATGGTCATGATGGTGGAGGTCCTGATGTTGATGGTGGCGGACGGATATGTGGCTCTTAAAATAACCTTACTGATTGAGATGATGTTGATGGTACTAAAGGTAGTGGCCCTGATGGTGATGATACTGATTGAGGTGTTGTTGATGGTACTAAAGGTGGTGGTCTTGATGTTGGTGGTCCTGATGTTGACGGCCCTGATGGTAATCCTGATGTTGATGGTACTAATGTTGGTGGTGGTCCTTATGTTGATAGTCCCGATGTTGATGGTCCTGATGGTGGTAGTCCTGATGGTGGTGGTACTGATGTAGATGGTCCTGATCTGTCTTGTTGTTCAGCAAAGCACATGCACATCTGGACGATGACGGATCACGTCCCACACATCTTTCACTGTTCTTGTCACTGTATGGAGATGCACTAAGTACTTTACTTAAGTACAATTCTGAGGTTCTTTATTTGAGTATTTTCATTTTCTACTACTTTATATTTTGTACTTTTTACTATATATTACTATATGGGGTATATTTTACTTCAGCTTTAGACCGAGTTACAGTTATTTGACCTTGCATGTTCAAAATTAAGCTACCCAGCAGATTAAGCATATAGATCCACTATTAACAACATTATCAAAATTAAAGTGACAAACAAATACAAATTAATACATAAATAATTATAATCCAGTAATATAAGATATATTATTTTGAAATGGACCTGCATAGTGAGGGCTTTTTCTTCAGTGCTTTAAGTATATTTTGATGCTTTTCTACTTGACCTCTGAGTGTTTCTACACTGAAGTACCAGATCTGAATCCACCTGTGCAAATACCTCAGACAAATAGAGAAACGTCTCATCCTTCAAACTATGTCATGATTATACTCTTTGTCCTGGACTCTGGACCAACTTCCCTCACGCTCCGTTCACTCTCCCTACCTACTTCAGCCTTCCCTTCGTCCACAGTAGGTATATTTTTACATTAATTTTCAGTAAAGCACATTGTTGTGTCCACTTTCATGGCTTTATTTTGTTTGTTATTTGCACTCTACATTAACTCTTTTCCTTCTTTGTAACAGCTGCTGCGCAACATTTTTTCCTCAGTACTTAATTGCTGGTATTTCACTCACTGGTGACCTGAAATCAAACAAACATTTCTGAAAAGCATCAGACCGGTTTGAGCAGTTACCGCTCATGCTGACTAGTTGCAGACCGCATAGATAAAAGTTTATGAACGCCTGAGCTTAATGACTAAAAGAAAAGACAACAGAGGTGAACGGACTTGTTCGTACCCTGCAGCCAAGTAAGTACTGATTCAAGAAAGATTTTTAAGAGAAAGCCTACAAAGGTTTGTTATGACAATGTTTAATTATTAATATTTTTTATTACATATTTACCTCAAGATATTGTTGTTAAATTATAAACTTTTTTCTCTGCACTTTTTTACTTTAAACTAAAACCATGTCTTTGATGATAGCCACTTTCATATTTCTTCTTATTATTACATATTTCTTTATTTTCAAATACCACATATTTAATTACTGTATATACTAATAGCTTGCAAAACATTTGTCATTTGTCAAAGCAGTGTATGAACTGCTTATTTTACAACCCAAATGATTGTTTAATACACTGTACATAATGTAATATAATAGAAGGATATGTATAGAGTTTTAGTAAGTATAATTCATTTATAAAGTCTTGATTTGTTGATTTTCTCTTATAAACTGTTTATAAACTTTATGCTTTCTCTAATGATGTATTTTATGTAATCTGTCACTTCTGTTTCAGATAAGTGTTTCTTCCTTCATATCATGCGTAAATTTGGCTGTCGACTCACCTTTCCAGGAAAGGTTGCAGTTTCTGTGTTTGTGGTTGGACTTTTCATCATATTCCAGGAAAAAACATTCCTACAACCAACACACCTACCTGTGACAGGTGAGGTGAAACTCAAAGGATCCACTTTCCTTTCTGTTGTCCTGTCACCAAGTCCCAAATGTCCAGGTGGCTTTTACACTGAAGAGGAGCTGAAGCCTCATCTCCAGAGGCCTATCCACGACCTCGATGCACCAGGCGCAAATGGTAAACCCTTTGTGTCACACCATATGTCTCTTAAAGAGCTCAAAGAGAAACAAAATGGGTTTAAGAAAAACCAGTTCAACCAGTTTGCCAGTGATCGTATCTCCCTTCACCGTGATCTGGGGAAGGATACACGCCACCCAGAGTGAGTATACCATTTCTTCATATCAATAGAGGGTCAAAAATCATTCAGATGACCACAAAACAACTTGCTGCATGTCTAAATTTTAAGTTTTGCTCTGACAGCTGCTTGGCACAGAAATTTAGGCGTTGTCCTGGCCTCCCTACTACCAGTGTGATCATAGTGTTTCATAATGAGGCCTGGTCCACTCTGCTGAGGACGGTCTACAGTGTCTTACACACAGCTCCTGCAGTCCTGCTCAAAGAGATCTTATTGGTGGATGATGCCAGCACAGACGGTGTGTATCTGCACGTCAGGATGAATCCAAATTAATTGACAGACATATTTCTACTTCATATTCCATAAACATCCTTCAAATCTCATATACTTTCCATTCATACACATTCTGTATGTCATTGGTGGAGGTAGTGTTCACATACATGACGTAAGTAAAACTAGCAACACCACACTGTTAAAGTTAGTTAGTTGTTCGAGATAAAGCTAATTATAATTTAATATTAAAGAATGTTTTGCGGTTGAACCTCTAAGCAAAGTAACTTGCTGCTATACAAATTTAGAACAGGAAAAAGTACGCAATAAAGTGTCATAAACGGACATACACAAGTAAAGAATAAGCAGTGGTGTAGTGCAGGATATACAAATATCTTATACAGAGTATAAGTGGGTATACTCACTTCTAAATCTACTCTGAGCATCATTCAGTGTTCTGCAAGCTGATGGTTTCATTTGCAAAGATGGCAAAGGCATGACATAGTTAAGACATTAGACATAGAATAATTATGTGGCTAAATATCACTAGGGTAGGGTAGTACTTATTGCAAAATCTGCACCTCCTTTGTGGCTAATATTGCATAATGATCCTCACTCCCTGAAGTCAAATAGCAGAGGTTGAGTGACAATAGTAAGAGTAGTATTAGATGTCACTGTTTATAAAACAGTTTATCTTTTGCTGGATAGACATTGAGAGCATCTTTACCTCTCCAGGCACCACTACACTGGTACACAGGTACCTCAAATTTGTACTTAAAGTAGCAATATAAATATCTTTATATAACCAATGGATCACATAAGCACCTGAGTGCAGTTTCTCTCAACTCTATGGCAGTTTTACAGCCTGCACATTTACTGTTTTGGTATCGTCAAAGACATGGATCATTGGTGGACCTGGAGTGGGCTGAATGCAGCTGGGAGCTCAAACAAGCCATCTGTAACGCCACCCAACATTCATCCTGTCAATTATGCATAACATAATTTGAATGGTTGAGTTCTATAAAAATTCAGACTCAGTACAGTTGTCATGAATGGGAGAATTATCTATAGAGATCAAAACAGTTTTTTGTACCAGGTTGTAAACTTGTTCTGCTGTGAAGTTGGACATTTTAATATAGGGACTTATGGACATTGACTCATTCTGTAGCCAGCCTTATGTGGCCATTTAAGGAACTGTAGTTAAGGTTGGCGTTTGGTTGGAACACAGGACTAATGTTTACATTTATGTTTACATTCTGTTTACTTTAGCTCAGTTTCACACTGGCACCTTTCAGCCCTGTGTTTAGCTGATTTTCAGGCCCAGCCAGCTCTAGGCTAAAGTTAGCCAACTTTCGAATGTGCTGGGATTGTGTCAGCTCCATTAGACTGTTGCTGAGAATGCTTTTAGCCCTGGGCTAAGTGCTTCTAGGTTACTGCAGGTTTAACAAATGCAAGTAATCTTTTCTGTACTACCATGAATATCTGAGTTAGCAACATCACTGAAATAACTTTCCTTCCCTTAATATACTTGTTGATTCTTTAGTACACCTTAAGACTCCTCTGGATAACTATGTGCGGAAACTGAAAGTAGTCCGTGTGTTACGACAGAAGACAAGGAAAGGTTTAATCACAGCCAGATTGATGGGAACACAGGCCGCACGAGGAGAAGTCCTCACGTTCCTGGATTCCCACTGTATGTATCCCATAATGCAACACTGAATTCAGATTCATGCTGGATTAAGTTGGTTGTTTTTAACATGTGTCTGTTGATCAGAATAATGAAGGTAGTGGCAAAAACAAGTATCTACTCCTGACCAACGTTGCACCTATCTTCTATAACCCTGCTTATAGGTGAATGCTTCCCTGGATGGCTGGAGCCTCTTCTAGCTCGGATAGTAGAGGAGCCTACTGCTGTGGTGAGCCCCAAAATCACCAGTATTAACCAATATAACCTAAAGTTCAGTAAGCCAATCCCAAGACCACTTATTCACAGTCGAGGAATTTTAACTGGAGGCTCAAGTTTGGATGGGAGCACCTCCCGAAAGAGGAGAAGAAACGAAGAAGGAATGAGACTAGTCCCATCAGGTACCATACATACGTGAGAGTGGTGTTGATTTTCTCATCTAACTTCCAGCAAGAAAGCAAATCTGTTCATTTAAATTAAATAGTCATTCATGGTGACTGATTTATGCCTGATTTTGTAGAACTCCTACTTTTGCTGGCGGCCTGTTCTCCATATCTAAATCATACTTTGAGCATCTCGGGCTGTATGATGACCAAATGGAGTTCTGGGGAGGTGAGAATTTGGAAATGTCCTTCAGGGTAAGAAGGTTTTTCTACATATATACATATATTTACATGGTGTTATCAGCTTCAGTCTTACTTTTGCTGTGTTGCCTCTCTACTGCAGGTCTGGCAATGTGGAGGTCAGCTGGAGATTATTCCTTGTTCTGTTGTAGGGCACATTTTCCGCACTCGTAGCCCCCACACATACCCAAACGGCAAGGCTGTAATTGCCCGCAACCTGGTCCGCCTGGCTGAGGTCTGGATGGACGACTTCAAATGGGTTTTCTATCGTAGACACAGAAAGGCTGGTTCAATTTTTAAACTGGTTAGTAGAAAATGTATTGTAACCCAGGAAGTTAGTCATTTATATTACAATGCTGTGTGTCCTTCCTCAACATTAGTTGCTTTTATTTTGTCACTTTGTCAACAGAATTTATTTGGAGACGTTACCAAACGTCGTGAACTCAGGGAGAGATTAAAGTGCAAGAACTTTTCATGGTATCTTAAAAACATTTATCCAGAGGTCTACGTGCCTGACATCAGACCAGTCATGCATGGAAAGGTAAGTTTAACTTCATCATTCATCAACATTTGATCATCTTTAATGGGATTTAAGGTTTTAATAAGTTTTTCTATTTATGTAGAATATAATTATACATAAAATGCATATAAAATTACATGCATTAATGTCTTAAAGATCCAGTGTGTAAGATTTAGGGGGCTCTATTCACAGAATTTGGCAGAAATGGAATATAAAAATGAGTCATGAGTCATCCATCATGTTTAAAAGACATGTTTCTATAGTAGCCCATGCTACACACTGGCTCTAGATTGGGCCTTACTAGATTGTTTCTTACATGAATGACCTCATACAGGCATATGTTACCTCCTGACCACTGCGCTGCCACCTGTACAGTCGGGGAAATACAAACTTTTGGATTGGAAACCTTTGGTGGAACATCCTTCTCTACCTTGAAAAAGACACCTGAGGACCCAGGTCTTCAGAAAATACCTCCTCTCCTAGCACTACCAACAACTGGACAAGCTAATTCTATCCCCTACCTACAGCCTTGTTGCGCTGTACCTTGATTGTTGTCTAAATGTAAATGTTTTGCGGCCACTGTAGTTTCTCCTTCAAGCTAGGAAGGAGAGTGCAAGGTGACGTGGTAGCAATTGGCAATTGGCACTAAATCCTACACACTGGTCCTTTAACTTTGCCCACAAGGTGTTTTGTATAGAATATATTATTTTTAATTTATCGAAACCACAAGACAAAAGTTTAAAATTAGATTCAGGACATGCAGTAAAAAATGTATCTGGAACACAACTGTATTTTTGTTTTTTTCTGCAGTTGGAAAACATTGGTTGGAAGTGCAGCCTGGATGTGGTGAACACAAAAAAGCAACGGCCTGTTCAACATGTCAGATGTAGTATTGAGGATCAAGTACAGGTAACTTCTGTTAGATGTGTGGCTCCCAACCTGTAGTCTGAAAAATCTAAGGGGCAGCAGAAAATAAAAGGATAAGAAATTGTGTTTTGTTAGACAAAGTGATGATTCATTTTCAGATTTTTTGTTTTTGCACTTTTAATAAAATCTCTTCAGGAATCTAAAATCCTTTAAATTAAGCAACCTAAAAAGAATAACTCACTCTATATATTCAGATATAATTCCATGTTTACTCATTTTAAAAACACTATTTGTCTGTGTGACTTGCAGTATTTTGAGTACACATCACTGAAAGAGATACGGCTCAGCAGCGGCACTGAGATGTGTCTACATGCAACTCCTGGAAGAGTTAATGTGACTCTTAAGAGCTGTCATCTGAAGGGAAAACAAACCAGAACAGCACCTGAGCAAGTGTGGATCTTCACACAGGTAAAACATGTATTTCTACATAAACTCAAACTCTGCTGAAGCTCATGTTACAAAACTTCCCCAAGCTTCACAGGGAAGGTTTCCTTTTCCTCATTCTTGTCAGTCTACCTGTCTAAATATAAATGTAATGCTCCTAAACACATTAAGATTGATTGTTTGCTGTTGTTATTTTCAGGACAACCAACTGAGGAACCCGTCAACAGGAAAATGTTTGGCAGTCTCAGAAAAAGTGTGATTATAACTTCCTGCATATTCACCAGACCCAGCCAACACTGGCTCTTCATCTGACTTTTATCATGGATTTATACAACCTTGATTCCATCGCTGCTGTATAAAAAAATAAAAACAGAATTCATCACATCTAGAGTGTATATTTATTTAAATATATATATATATAATCAGTTTTGACATTAAATTTATGGCATTGTACTGTATTCTATTGGTTAAAAGATGAATTTTAGAAAATAATTTTAAAATTCTTGAAATTCTTGTTTATTTGTTCTTGTTATGCCTATACGGCTTTTTGTCAAAAGTTTCCTTCAAAAACAAAATTAAAAATAATAATCAAATATTACACAAGGCCACTGATGCACCATTTCAGTTAAATTGTACTCAAGAAGCCGATTGTCCAGGCATGATTCACGTTGATGTTTATTATTATTTATTTATTTTCCAGGATAAGAATAAACATGCTGTATAAGTGCTGCCTCTCTTGCTCCAGTAAAAAAACATATCCCTTCCTGGTGTGACCCTGATACACCTGCTGTCTTTATTTCTACATACTTAGTGCCATCTAGTGTCTCCAAAAAAGAAAATACAAAACTATAAAATAAATAGTACTACTACTACTAATCATAATAATAATAACATTAATGATAAACTAATGAAATAACTCCTACAGCTGCCATGAACTTTGAAAGGACTAAGACCTCTTATTTCTAAAGACAATGTGCTTCCACTACACAGTAGTGTAGTAGTAGCCAGGTTTATGCATTCAGCATTAATAAAGCCAACTTTTTTTGTCAAAATCCAACAGTGAAAATGAATGCAGTCATTTTAAGTTTATTAGTACTATTACATAAATCGTATTACTTGCTTCACATTAGGTTGTTGTTAGTTAATTTATATTAAAACTATGTAATTCAATTGGATGGAAATTTTCTATGTAATTGAAATGCATAAAAAACATTTTTTTTGAGTGTATAAAGGTGTTAAAGGTTGGGTGGTGTGAGGTGGGGTGAGGTGATGGTGGTGGTGGTGGTGGGGGGGGTACAGTTACAGTTAAGCCACGCCCACACATACAGTACCCGTGACGTCACTTGAGTCGACAGCGTGATGGGATCTCGAGCGAGCGCTGGTGAGTCTCTCTCTAAACCAATAAAATCTCACAATTCCTCTTTTGTCACTACAACAAGGAAGTAGGCAGGACTCAGACAGCACCACCAACACCACCAACACCAGCAGCACCAGCCCTCACTTGTTATCGCTGTGTTTAAAAAGTCTGCATCCTGCCGTCGGGTTTAGTAGTCAGAGGGTTTAACTGCCTGGGTATCATCTCGTTAACGGACGCGTGAGTATGTTAACCGTTTTACATGCTGCTACTTGTGAAGCTAGTTTGCAGTTAGCCTGTTTTAAGGTGTTTCTGCTGCTTGTTTAAGTGATGTTGTCATAACAGCATGTGAAGCTAACAGGCTGATGACAGGGCGGTTTTCAGTATTAGCCCTGCACATACAGTCAGTAACAGGTTTAATGGAGATGTTTTAACACTTTGCTTTGTTGGCTAACTGTCCACGAAAGAGCATCAAAATGTCAGCCCGTGTTGTCTTCACATGTTTAGCCGAATATATTTAGCTGTATGCGCAGCGAGGTTTAGCACCTTTCACAGGATTTGGTGGAGGATTTGACTAATATCATTACAGTTTGGTGTGTGTGTGTGTGTGACAGAGAGAGAGAGGCTATTTCTAGGAGCTAATAATCTGACAGAAATACACGTGCTGACCCTGCTTGTGTTGTTTTATGTCAGGGCTGATATGCATGTGTTAAGGTTATTCTGGAGCAGCCTGCAGACTTATTAAAGAAGTCAGTGATGAAATTACTTCCTAGTTTGGTCACTTGAAATGAGTCACAAGGAAATCAAGATTTTTCTGTGAAATATGCAGCTCCTTATCTTTGAATCTTGAGTAATGGAGGAAGTAATGCACCACTGGTCTTCCTTGTGATAGCCCATTTTACATCACAGCCATCCTGAAACTATGCCATGCTCTTTAAAACTTGGTGAGTTGCTTGGTCTGTATAATTGTAAAAAAAAAAAAAAAAAAAGTTTGTCCCAGTTTTCCAGAGCTCAGTGTGACGCATTCAAATGTTTTGTTTTGATTATTCGCTTTACATCCGTAAAAAGACAAAGGAAGTAAGTGTTTAATTTAATTTCTCGGGAATAGTTTAATTTCTTAGCACATGTTTTAATTTAAATCCCCCCCAGGTACATTTTTAAAGTATATTTAATGTATGTTTACATGCTGCTACTCGATGCTTGAATTTCCCTCAGGATAAATAAAGTATGTATCTGTTTGTGAAGCTGTAACCAGAGAATTATTTATTCGTCTATCAAACAAAATTGTCAACTCATTACACTCAGTTTCCATCATTTTAACTAGGTGGAGTGTGCAGGTTCACAGATCTGGATCCCAGCAAAAAAAAAGTCAATAAATTTCATATCAAAAGTATTCCAGAATAATTTTTTAATCGATTAATCGTTACAGCTGTCAGTTTTTATTTTGATTAATCAGCTGAAAAGACAGGAGTGTATTTTGTGATATTCAATGTTCAACGTGTCAGAAAATGGTAAAAAAAAAACAACAACCCTGAAATAATGTTATCAGTTATCAGAACTGTTGAAGATGAACTTTTCATATAAAGTAATTAATCACCTATTGTTGAATCGTTTCAGCATCGTTTATTGTCACATATTATAATATTCTTGTCACATATGCTTGAAACTTTCTGTAGTTGTGTAATCCTAAATTCTCAATAGCCACTAGGGTTGTCAATCAATACTCTTTTTCAATACGATACGATCTCTGTTAAATACACGTTTGATTGTATCTGACCTACCAGATTTCTTTCAAAAACAGATCTACAATCAAACTATAGTGGATATTCATCATCTCACGTTATCTGTTTAACGCCGAAGACGTGTGCACACAACATAGTGTTTTATTACTGTAAACAGTAAACAGCAGGCTGAGCAAGTTAAAGTAGTTTATGAGTAAACACTAAAATAAGACGGAGAGAAATTTACATACATTGTCGTTCTGACAGCTCGTCCTCAATACGTGTTCATTAACTTCCTATTTTGTGTTACCTGAACTTTTCCCTTTTCGCCGTGGCATCGAGTGTTGTAATACTAGTATTGAAGTTTAATATTCTGGTTTTATTTATCCTTTATTATCCGCGATGTTCAGCTGCACCATTTACACAAAGATACCAACGTTTCCAAGCTGTGAAGTGAAGCCAATGTTGAAGTGCCAAAAACTAAACGGCCACTCTCTATAGCTAATATTCCCGTTAATGACAACTGTACTGGCACCATTCGGGCTGCCTTAGGTCTGCCGATGATGCACGTCTTTGCCTAGTTTTAGATTAGCCGAGAGGCTGAAGAGGCAGGACTGCCAACATGGCGGTGGCCAGAGCCAACGCACTTTGAGCTTCAAAACGTCTGTTCAGAAACCTGTGGGTGACGTCATGCATGCGACGTCCATTATTTATACTGACAGTGTTAATGACGCATATAACCATAGCAGATCTGCAGATAATGGTCATATTGTGGTACTGAACTCAAGCAAAGGGAGGCTCTACTCACTGCCGTTACATTTAGTCTTGTTAAAATTGAATTTACATATTAGGTGAGCGCGCTCACATATTTCTTTTTATTAAATCCACTGCCAAACAGTCCACGTCAGTCTTCGTTATGTGAGAGGTGCAGTCTGTATTTGTTTTCTTGTAGTTGGTTTAAGTTTTTTTTGTTTGCTTTTTTAGAGAAAATGACGAACATCCCGCTCTCTCGCTCGGAGGTGTTCGGTGAGCTGAGGAAGGAGCTGCACGAGGATAAAGAGTTCCACCAGTCCGACGCTCATGTCTTCATCATCATGGGAGCATCGGTGAGAGCAGGGCGGGGGCAGAGAGGGGAAATGATAATGCAACCTACACTTGTGAAATGAAATGAAAGGCCTTTTATATCTGAAGCAGTTCTCATCACACAATCTACTGTGCAACTTAAATAATAATTAATCTCAACCATGCAACATGTCACTTCTCCTTATTTGATGTATTATTATTTTTGGCACAATGTAGGCGACTGAGGCAAGAACTGTTGGCCATAATTTCAAAGAAAGTGTGTTGAAATCTTTAAAAATCGTGCAATAATAGCACACGGAGTGATTAAGGAAATGTTGAAACTGATTTCACCAAGCTCTTGCAAACAAACACTACTCTGAGCTTTCAAAAGCTAAAATTGAGACAGTGAAAACCTCAACGTTCCTCTTTTTCTTATCAGTTCAGTGATGTGTAATACCTCTGACCGGGTTTAATACCTTACTTTGCTTATCATGAACATATTTCTAATGGAGACCTTTTCGTATTTATCAAGTGAAATAAAACACACCACTAAAATGCAACGCTGTTGTGTAAAAATGTTTTATTTAAATACTATAGTAAATTTAAAGCTGACAGAGTATCAGATAGTACAGTTTACAGTTTTGACAGTTTGCAGTCGTTTTTTTGTCGATGGGTTGGCACTGTTGCCTCACAGCACGAAGGTTCCTGGTTCAAACCTGTGATGAACTGGTGTACCAAAGTCAGCTGGGATTAACTCCAGCCTACCGTGACCCTGATGAGGATAAGCGGTTACAGAAAATGGGTGGAAATGAACGCCTAATCGTAATCTAAAGAAAGAATAAAGAGTAATAAGTTGATCCTTCCCAATAATGTAATAGGAAGCATCCCTTTTCACTTTCACTATTTCCTCATACCTTCTTAGGTGTTGAGTTCAGGAAGTAAAAACCATGTCAGGAAACTTTTAGACGTGTTTCTTCATTTCTTTGTTGCGTAAACTCTCTTCCCTCTCTTTGCCTTCTGCTTCTCTGTCAGAGCTTCAGTCTTTCTTTTTGTTTCTGTAATTAAAATATGATGTGCTTAACACGCTTGTATCTAAGAGAGCACAGAAGAGAAACTCACATTGCTTGCAAAGCTGTAGCTTTCACTGCTCAAACCATTTTTAGTAGTAACCGTTTCCTTGTATTTTTAAATTCCTCTCAGACACTAAGCATAATAATGGTTTAGTTTATTTATTTATTTTTTTGAACATGTAGTCACATTAGAGTAATTCATTTGCTGAGTCTTTCTTCTCCTGCACTGTTTACTCTTGGCAGAGGAGAGCGGCGCTGTCGCTGATTTTTGCAGTGTCACTGACTGTCAGCGTTTTTGTTCAGGCAGGTCAGAGGAAGGGCTCGGCGGTGTGCAGTATCACTCTGCTTGGTGCGTTGCAGCTGATTAAATGGGTGTACTAGTGTTTTCTTTTTTTAGGTTTATCACCAAGTCAATACACACAGTCAAACCACATTTTCATTTACTTACTCGTACTAATCCAGTAGTTACTGCAGCTTCATGATGATGTGACATTTTTGACTTCAACAAGTTTGTCCCTGTTAGTTGTGTAGCTCAAATTAATTACAGGCTTATTAGTGTGACATTAAAGATTACCGAATTTGTAACACTTTTATTTTCAGTTCCTCTTGTCTAAAGTTGTTATTTTAAACACTCACACTCTTAAACAAAGTAGCGATTTTGCAGCTGATGAAATGTTTTAAAGGGAGATGTCAGGTTGTGATGTAACGCTATACTTTGTGGGAATCACTTTTAATCAACTCGATTCTTCTAATGTCCTGTCCTGTCTTTATTATTGATGTTTGCCTCGGGTCATCCCTGTTTTCTGAGCGCTGACACCGACACACAAGGCCTCGTATTGTCTTGTGAAACACGTCAAACACGTTCAGAACTTGATTCTCTTACATTACATCTTATAGTTCGTCAACAGGTTCTTCCAGTGTGATTTCAGGCTTTAGTCTGCAGACCTGTCTGTTGGTTGTTGGCACTTGTTTTCAGTGGGATTATAAAGATTGGGCAATTCTCACATAGGCTGAAGCAGCTTATCTGTTGCCAGATGGTGTGACCTGAAGTACTGCAGCATCTGGAGACTTTTACCGCTTGTGGTAGAGAGCAAAGGCTAAACAGGAAGAACAGAACTCCAACTCCAAAAACAGCACCAACACTTTTTCCGCAAAACATTTCACAAACTTCACACCTTTAACAAACAGATAAAATAAAACACAAACACTCAACGAGACACGTCAACACACAGCAGTTTCAAGCTGACACCTGAAAGTTTTTCACACATTTCCTCTTGTCGTGTAAGTCAGTCTCTCCAACACAATACATGATGCCATCTCCTTTATCCATACATGTATCGTCAATTTTTCTCCAAGATGAAGTGACCGGCCTCCTCAGCTGCTGGAGTCCAAAGTCAATCAAAGTTGACTGTTTAGGACTCACCATAAAGATCTGTGGATATCTATAAAGTACATATATTTCTGCTTTATGAGGCAGCCTCACTCCAACAGTCTCAGAACAACTGCTGTTGTCTCCTGTAGTCTGTGCATGGTGGACTCTTTATTATATGGCGTCAAAGCTGTACTGAATACAGAAATCTGTCTCCTCCTCTTTAGGTGTAGAAGTATGAGGTTACGTTTTGATGTTTACAAAGCTTGACCTGTGTTTTCAATCTAATTGTGTGTTTGTATCTGTAGGGAGATTTGGCCAAGAAGAAAATCTACCCAACACTTTGGTGAGTCAATTTCTGACCACAACAGCATCTGAGGAAAAATACTCAATACGCTAATCTGGACTTGGAGCATCTGTCATCACATGTAATGAATCATGTGTTTTTATTCCAGGTGGTTGTTCAGAGACGGCCTCCTCCCAGAGCAGACGTACTTTGTGGGCTTTGCCCGCTCTGACTTGACAGTTGATGCCATTCGGGCTGCTTGCATGCCATACCTGAAGGTAAAACTGGACCTAAACCAACACACACGTTTCCCCCTCTCATACCTATTTTCCTCCTTCTCTTCTCATTTAATGTCCTCATTTTTAAAAATCCTAACACCTTTGTAAATGTTCCCGCCCTCTCACTCAGGTGACGGACACGGAAACGGAGCGCCTGTCAGCGTTCTTCAAGAGGAACACGTACATCAGTGGGAAATATGCAGATGACAGTTCCTTCAGCAAACTCAACACACACATCCTGTCTCTGCCCGGAGGACCCGAGGCGAACCGTCTCTTCTACCTGGCACTGCCTCCCACCGTCTACCACGATGTTACCAAGAACATCAAGCACTGCTGTATGAGCACAAAGTCAGTACACACACTTTTTACTTAACTGCTCTGTCGCACTGTTTACTCGTTTGTCCGCTGTCCTTGGGGCTTGTCTTAAAGCTGCTGCAGTAATCTCCTTTTGTTGGACACATAGTGTGCCAAAACCTTCGTGTAAAGCCTCATTTTGCATTTTAGAACAGTCACTCGGGTGTTTCTGTTATTTTATCCTTCCCATTTCTGTCAATGAAGGTAGACAAATGTGCAAAAGGAGTGCAAAAAAGGCTTCATGGAATATCATGATTTAGTGTCCCACTAAAATGTTTTTATTTTCTTCTCTGTGTGTGTTGTGTAGAGGCTGGAACAGGGTGATCGTAGAGAAACCATTCGGACATGACCTTCAGAGCTCTGAAGAGCTGTCCACTCACCTCTCATCCCTCTTCACTGAAGAGCAGATCTATCGTATCGATCACTACCTGGGCAAGGAAATGGTGCAGAACCTCATGGTGCTGAGGTGAGAAAAACCATCTTCAGATCATTTACTTCCAGTTATTTATTATATGATACCTCGTAAAGACTTTCATTTAGGATATTGTCAAATGCTGTAAACTGCACTGAGTATAAAACCTCAGATACTCCCTCGTTACCTCTTTAGTGTTATAAAAGGAGTAGTACTTAGATTTATAAAAAAGGTCAAATCCAACTGCACCACAAAGAGAAAGACAGTGAATATCTACAAAATGGAGATGATAAATGAGAGGATTTAGTGTTTAGATAACTTGTTTGAAATAAGATGAATTGAAAGTCTAATGAAAGGCACTATCCAGTTGCATTATGGGAATTGTAGGAGCCAATGCTTTTGGACTTTGGCTCATACTAAAGACTAAAAGTTAAGATATATTTGCCTCCCTCTGCTCTGATTTTGAGTTTGTTTTTTGGAGTACGCAGGAACTCGTCTGTGGAAAATGTACAATAGAAATATAGATTTCACATTATATATGAAGATATTCCACCTTTCATTATATTTTATTTAATTTCCTTTTTTAAAACAGACACAGTTTTTGCAGTTTGGTTTGATACCTTGTAAAGTGAGTACTGTGTGCACTGTAATTCTTTGAGTGGACAAAACCTTTTTAAATTTTACTCTAAAACAAAGGTCCCATGGTGATTTGAATTATGTAACACTTCACTTTCAGCTGGTATTTGGTTCATTCATATAAAGAAAACGCAAACTGACCTTCGATCAAGAACAAAACAGGGGAAAAACTGTTATGCATGTTGTCATAAACATCTGTGTTTTCACGCTGTGTGTGTGCTGCTGCGCGGGGAATAATTAGGAAACGTTCGTTGCAGGTTTGGGAATCGCATCTTCGGGCCAATCTGGAATAGGGAGAGCGTGGCCTGTGTCGTTCTCACCTTTAAAGAACCGTTTGGCACTCAGGGACGTGGAGGATACTTTGATGACTTTGGCATCATCCGGTGAGGAGGAAACAAATAGATCTGTACAGAAATATTTAAAGTGAAGTTAGCAGAGGACAGTCACTATACTTGAAAACAATTTGCATTAGTAATACTTTTGTTTAACCCCTCTTACTTAGCTGTTTTGAAGCAATATATATACATTAATTCACACGTCATACTCAAGGCCTGTGTGGCACATCCGGCCTTTTTATGCAACATAACAAAACATCTCACTGCGCTGAACCTCCGGCTTCTGGGATGAGGATGTGTGATCACAGACATGTATGATGCAGTGAGAGCTTTCCAAGCCAAGCTGCACTTGTGGGAGACTCAGATGCATCAAGGAAACTTTGGTCACTGACTGTGTTGACTTTGCTGATAAACTGGGCGCGCTTAGCACAAAGTTCACTCTGCGATTTGCCGACTTTGCAGCTCAGACATATAAATATGCAGTTAACTTGGAAAGAGCCAATGTGAACCTTCAAATGGAGCTGACAGACCTCCTCAAACCAAAGTATGTCTCTGTGGGCGCTGCACAGTTTTCAAGATGTCTCAACTCCGCCTACATGCTGCTTAAATGCTCTGCACGTACCTGTGTGAGCAGCACAGAACAAAAATCCACAAAGGAGTCGTCTCACTGATGACGGGGTTCATCAAAGAAGAATGTAGCCTACCTACTGTAGCCTTTTCCTTTTACACTTTATCCAAAGACACACTATATTCTAGTTGTAAGCAGATATAAGTGTTTATTGATGTATTTGTCAACAACTATAGGCCTCCTGCGGGGACCCGGAAGAGGAGGCTGGTCTACAAACAGATAACGAATGATAATAATAATAATTCTAACAATATAAAATATAATTAAGAAACATCATATCCGTGTAAGACTAATCTATAGTGAGTTATAAACCATTTTATTACCATTTTATTATTTTATTGCATCTGCTGCTTGTAAATGCTAAATTGGGGTTAAAATAAAGTGTAAATAATTATTAGCGCTGCTTGTTATTGCTCTATAGGTGGATAGATCTGACCAGTTTTAACAGAACATCAGTACCAACCTATGATCAGTTTTAATGATTATGCTCACAGCCGTCACGTCCTCCTCTCTGTCTTTTGTGTGACCACCTGTTCTCTTTTGTTTTGATAAGAGATGTCATGCAGAACCACTTGCTCCAGATGCTCTGCCTGGTTGCCATGGAGAAACCAGCATCCACCAGCTCTGATGATGTCAGGGATGAAAAGGTAGAAAATCGTCTCAGAGAGAGCCGACGCTTTCTGTTTTAACAAGTTCTTTACCGGTTTTTACATCACAAAATGTCAGCTGACCTCTACGCCACTGTTTGCTGTCCATCCTAGACATTATGTTATTTCCCTCCACTCCCACAAACCCATGATGTTATAATGATATTACCACCCAAATGTGAACTCATACATCGAAAACACAAACTAAAAAAGGGTGTGGGTGAGGTGAGAGTTGAGGATGAATGGGCTTAGAGTTGGACCATCATTAAACCATCATTATCCTCTTGGTCTTGTTTAATAAGTGGCGTGTGTATGCCCTTGTAGTTTTGTCTAAATGAATCACATGATGTGTCATGAAGTAGTAACGTGAAAACAGGAAAAGGCAACTCACTAATCTCCAGAAAACAACCATGTGGTGCCATGGCAAGAAAACATCTTGGACATGCCTTCTGTGGGATGAATGATTCTGGTGTAACTCCAATAATGGCGCATAGGAGAGACTGTTCTCTTAAAGATCTCTGTGTAAGCGTCAGAAATATTGGTCCACGATGTAGAAAGATCGAGGCAAGACTAAAACCTGTGAGTATGATCTGCCGTTTAGCCTTTACACCGAGGGCAAGCACCAAGCGTTAGGATATATATCTGCTAGCCTCACATCAGTCAAGTGGGCTTTTAAAACAATGTTAAGCTGTATCAGGCCGTGGTGAGCACATGCAGAGGAAGTATGTATTAGTTTAATAGATGCGCCCCAGCAGTCCTCACTCAACTCTTCACCCAGGTCCATTTCTCAGCTGTTTCCTAATTTCTTCAAGTAATGGTGGAGAAATATGACGAAGCGCAAAGCGTCTAATCTGAAGAGCTGAGACCTGACATCTCCTCCAATGTTACAAAATATTATAGAGACGCTTATGTTGGTTTATGATCTCTGTTCTCTCGTGTTGCTTCTTGTAGGTGAAGGTGCTGAAGTGCATCGCTCCAGTGTCCATGTCCGATGTGGTGCTGGGTCAGTATGTGGGCGATCCAAACGGTGAGGGAGACGCCAAACTGGGTTATCTTGATGATCCCACGGTTCCTAAAGGATCAACGCAGGCCACCTTCACCACCGCTGTACTCTATGTGCACAACGAACGCTGGGATGGTAAACACACTGTGTCCTCTAGAAAACAAATTCGACTGATCTCGCAGTTTCCTGTGCGCTTTCATAACATGAAAATTCTCGCTCCTCAGGTGTTCCTTTCATCCTCCGCTGTGGAAAAGCTCTGAACGAGAGGAAAGCTGAAGTGCGGCTGCAGTTCACGGACGTCCCGGGGGACATTTTTGGAAATCAGTGTCACAGGAATGAGCTGGTGGTGCGCGTGCAGCCCAACGAAGCCGTCTACGCCAAGATGATGAGCAAGAAACCCGGCGTTTACTTTAGCCCTGAGGAAACTGAGCTGGACCTCACCTACAAGAGCAGATACAAGGCAGGTTCAAGTTCATGTGTGCATGCAGCACGTACTTTATAATTATATTTATAACAGGACAAAGCTACATAACAAAGTTAGAGATAGCTACAATCAATTTCTGTTTTCTAATCAATTAAATAATGGTGTAAAATCTTGTTTCCAGGATGTGAAGCTTCCAGACGCTTATGAACGTCTCATCCTGGACGTCTTCTGTGGGAGTCAGATGCACTTTGTACGCAGGTCTGTCTTTGTTTTCCACTCCTGTTGTCTCATGTTTCCGCTTGTAAACTAAACCTGTCTGTTGAAACATGTTGCATGTGATTTTTATGTGAGCTTACAGCTCTTCACACTAGATGGCGACATTGCACATCTTTTCATGAGTTGTGAAACACTTAGATATTTTATACTTTACATGTTACATGTCAGCTCTGTTATATCATCCGCCACATGTTTGTCTCTGCAGTGATGAACTAAGGGAAGCATGGAGGATCTTCACACCTCTTCTTCATCAGATAGACCGAGAGAAGCCCAAACCTATTCCTTACAAATACGGAAGGTAGGAAATGAGTAGTTGGAGTCTTTCAGTGCATATCTTAGCCTTTTTTCCAAATGAAGCGTGTAAACATCTTAAAGGTAGGGACCGATATGTTCTTCCATGAGATTTCTTTGCTGTTATGAAATCATATGAGAGAAAGCGCTGCTGTGTCGCATTTAGCTCT
Organism: Miichthys miiuy; assembly: GCA_036365135.1. NCBI lineage: Eukaryota > Metazoa > Chordata > Actinopteri > Sciaenidae > Miichthys > Miichthys miiuy. The sequence continues at coordinate 10,167,410 of CM071606.1, read as the reverse complement.
CTGAAAGTCTCAGATGTTCCAACAATGAGCAGAGGCTCCAGTTTAATCAAAAGTATTTATGATAAGTTGTTTAAATCTTTTTTTTTTTAAATAATAAATAACTTTTCAGTATACAGTTTATGGGTTTATTAATTTTACAGTTGTTTTATTCCATTAAGGATCGGACAGGTCAAATCAATTTTAAAATTCTGGTCATAAATTGTAGGCAAAACAAATAAATAACAAAATAATGAACACATTTAAATGAATTTAATTTTTGTAGAAGAAAAACATTCATCAAAAGTTTAAATTGAATTTTGGAAAAGTTATTTTAATCAATTCATTCATGTCCGTGTTCTTCACTCACTCCACATCTTCGGATTTCCGTTCCTCTTCTGCTCAGATCCATGTTTCCAAATCCGTCTATCCAGCCTGATATCTATCAAGTACAGCTCACTCTATCTCGTGATTTGGCAGCGTTCAATATCAAAAGACATCTAAACAATGTATGTTGCTAGGCAACAAGACATGTAGTTTGTCTGGGTATAAATGATCCCACGTCCTTCATAATTCATTACAGATAGATAGATACCGTATTGTCCTTCACAGGACATTTGTCACCGCAGCCTGTACATAGCTTTCAGACATACATACATAGACACAAGATACATAGGAACACCACGACATAACAACAAGAATATACACTCAATGCAGCACATTTAACCCTCCCTGTCCTGTGCGTAGCACCCACCCACGGCGGTTACCGGGGTGCCTTGTTGAAGTCACTTGTGAAGTGAGAGATGCAGTTAAGTTTTATATTTTGAGAGTTACACACATTTTAAAAACTACAGCGTTAATTGTTTCTCTTTCCTTCACAGCCGCGGTCCGGCAGAAGCAGACGACCTCGCGAAGAGAGTCGGATTTCGCTATGAAGGCACTTACAAATGGGTCAGTCCTCAAAAACTGTGAATTGAGATGAGGGAGGAGTAGAGGAAACAATAGTGGGAGGGGTGCAGCAGGGAAGGTGAGCCGAATCATGTTTCTGGAGTGTCCTAGAGGAAGGAAGGAAAGAAGAAATGAAGAAAGGAGGTGTTTCCACTATGTGGATCCATCTCTGAAGCAGCAAAGAGGAAAGAAGCTATTTAAAAAAAAAAAAAAAATTGAGTATGTCTCAGGTATAGAAATTATTCCTCGGAGCTAGATCATCACACATACAAAACCACTGGTAGTTTATTATTGGACCAAAACAAAACCAGGATATTTGTGTGAACAAACTAAATGTCTGATGAACTAGCTCCACGTCCCCTGTCGCCATTAATTAGCTTTCAATTTGTCAGGATTGTAAATGGAAAAACTGAGTATTAAGAACAGAGCAGAGCAATAACAAACCACTCAGCTGAGTCACGCTGACTCGGTACGATCGTAAGCACTGTACCAAAGATGGTAACAAAACACGGCAAGAGACGAGGAGCAACGGGAATGATTGTTCACCAGCTGTTACTCTTATAACCATTGTGATTGTAATACTGTTACACTTTAACTGCATTTATTAATTCATAATTAGTGGAGTTTTTCTTTTTACAACCTACATAACTCTTATTTTGCCTCCTCTGCCTCGGACCAAGGACGTCATGGCTGTTTAAGATAAACATACCATGTGGTGTACAAAGGGCGATTCAGGCAGTTTCTCTTCGAAGCATTCATACTGGAATAGTCTTAAGTGTCCTTACGGACAAGCAAAACGAGCTCTCTGTGCTGTTTAGTCACCTTAGCTGAGCTTCATTCCCTTTTTTGTTTACATTTTTTAGTTTATTTAAGATACCGATGTTGATTCCATATTTTCAAATGTAGACCGCAGCAGCGTCTACCACAGGTCAATATTGAATGTCTCGGTGATGAAGTACTGTATACTTCTGTTGACTGCATACTCACATGTAAAGCTAGCTACATCTTCACCACTTGGAATAAACTAGTTTTGCTTCTCTGTTAATGTGTTTCATGATTTTATGGTTTATTGCTTCATGCTCTTAAGTCACTAAAATATGATGGGTGCAGTGTGTGAGATTTACACTGTTAGATGCCATTAAATCCTACACATGAAGTGTGAAGTGAAATGAAGTGCTTGCTTGCTGAGTTAAATGAGAAGATCAATATCACTTGTGTTTACGTGAGCTTAGCATAAAGATTTGAAGACTCTGTCCAAAGATTTTTTTAAAAGTTCACAAATTGGTAAATTTATATTTTACAACTTAAATGTATACAAAATAAATAATAAGCATTTGTGGTTTCATGAGGACACTTTTGTTGACGAGGTGTGGCATTGCTGGAGTCCTCTCGTGCTGTAAAATCCCATTTACATATACCTAGGTTTACAACATACTTATTTGCCAGCAGTCTCCTCCTTCCCTGCCTTTGTTGACACGTTGCTATGTTTCTTGGCGTGTTACTGCCACCTATTGTTCGTTGCATCGTGCATGTGAATGTGCAGGTTATGTGCGTGCATAAGAAACAAAACCGGGACCTGCTCATAGAAAAACAGCTCTATAGCGCTCCACAGGGAAACTTTAAGGCTGTACTAAGACCAGTGTGGAAATTAGATCTATATTTGTATCTATAGATATACAATATCTATACATTGATATATCTACATCAAGCTATCTCCCTGTAGACATCCATCCATTTTCTGTAACTGCTCATCCTCATCAGGGTCACAGGGCTGGAGCTGATCCCTCTCATCGGTTGCCATTTTAAGTGACAGATAAATAAATAAATTCCTGATAATCTTTGATAAGCCCAGAAAGTAGTTTAAACCAAAGTCCACAAAGACTCTTCAAACCATCTGGATGAAAAAATTGTAAATGTTCTGCACGATAAAAGGAGATATTTAACCCCAGTTGTGACTGTTTCCCAATCCAAACATGGATGATAGCTGGAAATGAGCACCCTCTGTAGATAGAAGAAAATTAAAAAGATAAAAATTTCTGATCCATTTTTTTTTAGTAAAAATAATACAATTTGATTTGTTAATTTACTCTAATAATTAAAAAATAAGGTGGTTGTCTTTCTAATGTGAGAGCGAAAAATGATTCCAGCCGTGATTTGATGACTGAATTAGTTTATTCACAGACAAACGTTGAGATAACTTCCAAAACACGTTAGCCATAACAGTGAAAACAGGGTCAGGCAGTCACAATAACAAATGGCATAGTGGACGGATGTTGTTAAGTCTTTGGTTTGACAAAAACAAAAAAATAATAATAATGGTCAAGACTTAGCAACCGTGCATTTTAAGGCACTTGCATTTATGTTTAAAAACAGTTGCTGTGCGTTCGACAGTATGTTAACATACAGTACAAGACAGGAAATATCATAGTGAATTATTTAAGACACGTTCGAGCATACAAAGACATAACGAAAGTGAGGTATTACATCTATAATTAAACAACTTGTGATGGACAGGCGTTCACTGGACGGCAACATAGCTATACTTCCCTCTACAGAAGGCTGTCAGTAGGTCTTTGCCCTGAGTGGTTGGCCCTGCCAAAATCCGAATGCATGATGTAGTGTCGTATAAACGTTGTACAAACGTGTTAGGAACTGAACTAAAAACAGAAGACAATGTCATCGACAAATGTTTTCTGAAATTGATATCGAATTATGATCAACTCCACCGGGCACGTCTCCGTCATGTCGTGGCCACGACGCTGATTTGGTCCATTATCCACGCAGCTTCAAACCCCACCAGTCCGCCAGACTTTGTTAACTTGCTCAGATGTGGTAATTTTTCTGGTTTATATGCTTCCAAAAATGTAAATATGCTATGAAATCAAATAGTTTCCCTTTTGGCTGTTTGTAAGTTTGTTTTATTTTGAAAATCAACATGTTTCTTTATGCCATTTCTGTGTCTGACTTCTGACTGAGGATGAATTTTATTTAACTCACCTGTTCAAATTATTTTAAGGCTTAAGGTTATGCATAATTACGATCATGGTTGCTTTGAGCGACAGGTAGGTGCCATTACAGGTGGCTTATTTGAGCACCCAGGCGTCATTCAGCCGATGATCCGCGTCTTTGCTCATTTTTAGATTAGCCAGAAGATGGAAGAAGCAGGACTACCAAGATGGAGGCGGACAGATCTACCACACTCTGAGCTCCTTCTGGCTCTTTAGAAACCTGTGGTTGATGTGACACATACGCCGTCTATTCTTCATACTGTCAGTGGTGAAACAGACACTGACGCTTCTGGTGGGGTTTAAAAAAAAAAAAAGTTGACTTCAACAGGCGCGTTGCATCCGTGCCCGGTGGAATTTGCCTGTTAGCAGCTGCTGTAGAAAGTGACACCATGCATTCTGATTTGATCTGGCTCAGAAAGAAAAGAAAACTCTCAGGCAAAAAAGAGCTATCTGACTGACTATCACACGGGGAAAGAACCCCCCCCCACCCAGTACCATTTTTAACGTGCCAGAAAAACATTAAGGATAAAGTGGATGAACTAGAACACAAATGTTACGCAACCTCTTCACTCACCAGCTGCACGACAGCTGTGGAGTGACTGGTCAAACCGGGTAACAGGTGAGACATGATAAATGTTCTTCATTTAGAAGGCACTTGGTCAGTTTGTTGTTTTTACATGTGCTCAGGGTGATTCTGCAAACAGCTGATGAACTCTGTGACCGGATGGCCCTGATAGCAGATCTGATACACTGCGTTGAACAGTGGGAACCTGGAGGAAGGAGGAAGAGGAGGTGTTGTTGAGTGCAAACATAATACTGCTGGAGGACTGACTCTATTATGTGGAAACTGTCTTGATTCAGTGCGTTGTGTTGCTGCTTGACTTACTTGTCGATTAGGTTTTTGTGTTTGAGGATGAGATAAACCTCGGCTGCTGTCGCTGGTCCCTGCAGCTTCTGACCGTTCAGCATCTCTTTCTCCAGATCCTCAATGGACTGAGCAAGACAAGAAACATGAAACACATCATGAGGCCGAGTTATTATTTGTCCTTTTAATTATGATAGTTTTTTTTTTGTTTTTTTTTAGCAATACTTCCATATTAACATAATAGCAATATATACAATACAACTTAAGCGGTTTGCCTTTAAATTAGTTTGCATTAATTTGGATTAGCTCATCTCAAGAAAGACTATTCGTACTGTTTAAGTGTGTATGGAAAAAAACTGCAGTATGTAAGGTGACACATTGAAAGTAAGTGGGTTAAAGCTGCATTTCTTACATCATTTAGGGCCATTTTCTAATGTTTTATGGTGGTTGTGGGTATAAATGTGATTTATTATTCAATTTGAAGTATAAATAGTCAGTATCAGAGATCATTTAAGTTAAAAAGTGGAAAATAACTAAACAGACTGAAAAATAACTTAGCTTTCAAAAGTGCTAAACAGTTAAAAGATGATCTAATTTCAATTACTGAGGTTTTAGATATTAGAGCCCGACTTAATATATTATTAAAAAAAGATCACAAGTCTTTGGATATTTAAAAGACACCATGTCTGTTTTTAGTTTGTGCGATCCATCTGATGAGTTGAGGCTCGCCTCCCCAGGGGAGCTCCAAACAGTTTCATGGAAGGCACAGTGATTAAAAGTTTAAAAAAAAATAAATAAATAAATAAATATAAAAATAAATAAATAAATAATAATAATAATAATAATAATAATAATAATAATAATAATAATAATAATAATAATAATAACCTAAATGTGTCAATTTGGTTTAAAATATAAAGAAGTTTTGCAGAGAAATTAATAAATGTCTTAGAGACATTTGACTTTATATTTGCTGTAGTCTGAAGTTATGTCAAACAACAATATTAGGCCAACTTGGCTTAACTGTTGAGTGTCTTTGGGATCAAATAACACAATCGTGAGGCATCCAGCAAACTACAGGAGGTGAATGGCAGTGGCAGGGTGTCTTTTTCCAAGCTGAGGGAAAATGCACAATCTCAGACTTTCTCACACGGACGACCTCTTTTCCCACCGTATCACTGATTTTGTTCTGCACCTCTGCGCACAGTATGAACCCTTTCTAGCACTCGTCAACAAGAGTAATCATAAACTTTGGCAGCAGAATCTCATTGTATTTTTAAAAATCCAAAAACACATTGGCATCTTTTTTCCCCAAAAAGAATAGCTCTCACCTTCCCGTCTTCACAAAAGCTTCGGCTACTTTGCGGTTGCGGCCGCCGTAGCAGGTCGTGATGAGGTCGGCCACGCCGCAGCTCTCCAGGAAGGTCGCAGAGGACACGTGCCCGGGAGTGCAGAAAATACGGGCAAAGGCGATCATCTCCATCAGGCCCAACCTGATCACGGCTGCCTTTGTGTTGTCCCCGAAGCCAAGACCGTCACAGAAACCTGCCCCAACTGCAACAATGTTCTGAAGGAGGGACAAAGAAGAACAGAACTGAAGATAAACCTGGATGCTTTATACAGGATGCAGACTATCTGGAGGATAGCGACAATGAATTAATGAACTTTCATGCTCGACTTTATAATTCAATTTGAAGCGTTAATCACAGTGCATGCCTTTAGGCATTTTAGAGGTTCATGAAGCAGCTCTGCTGAATAACACTAGTTCAGAAGTGGGTGGTGGTGTACTGTTTTCAGAAAATGGCTGTGACTAATGATTATCTTCATTAATCAAAAAATAATCTGTGAATTGATAGTCATTTAGTCTTGTTTCCCAAAGCCCAAAAAGATGTCAACTTGATGAAACAAATCGCTTATTTTTTTGACAAACTGTCCAAAATTTCAAGATATTTTAGCAAATCCTCAGCTGGAAACAGAGACTGTGTCTGGGATTTTCAATCAATTATTGTTTGGTACACAGACATTAGGGACAAGTTCTATCTAATTTACGATGTGAAGTCTATGAGATGACAAATGTCTTAATACACGCACGTCAAATTAAACGTAAATCTGTAAAGACTGGCCTGAATGACTTTGACTGTGGAGGCAGATACAAACTTAACAGCTTTTATAGCAGACGGAAAAAAAAGTGTCTATAAATATTAAACCGTAAGTGCACTGTTGTATATTTTATTAAACATTTGGAGTCTGGCATGTGTCCCAGGGGCAGATTTATTCAGTCAGCGTTGCTGCTTAGAAACCAGACTACACGTCACTTTCTGTTATTTGTCAAGATTCTTCTATTTGCAGCATAATCTTGTGTTTAAAAATCAAATAGTTTTACCTTTACAAAGATGCTTTTATATTTGATAGATGTGTCAGGACCGCAGAGGTGGAATGTGACTAAGTGCATTTGTATTTTGGCTTCTTTTGACTTCTTGCCCAGTGTATAAAGACAGAGCCTAGAGACTACAAACTGCATCACGTCCAGGATTAAAGACTACAAACTGCATCACGTCCAGGATTAAAGACTACAAACTGCATCACGTCCAGGATTAAAGACTACAAACTGCATCACGTCCAGGATTAAAGACTACAAACTGCATCACGTCCAGGTTTAAAGACTACAAACTGCATCACGTCCAGGTTTAAAGACTACAAACTGCATCACGTCCAGGTTTAAAGACTACAAACTGCATCACGTCCAGGTTTAAAGACTACAAACTGCATCATATCCAGGTTTAAAGACTACAAACTGCATCACGTCCAGGATTAAAGACTACAAACTGCATCACGTCCAGGTTTAAGGACTACAAACTGCATCACGTTCAAGATTAAAGACTACAAACTGCATCACGTCCAGGATTAAAGACTACAAACTGCATCACGTCCAGGTTTAAAGACTACAAACTGCATCACGTCCAGGTTTAAAGACTACAAACTGCATCACGTCCAGGTTTAAAGACTACAAACTGCATCACGTCCAGGTTTAAAGACTACAAACTGCATCACGTCCAGGTTTAAAGACTACAAACTGCATCACGTCCAAGATTAAAAACTACAAACTGCATCACGTCCAGGTTTAAAGACTACAAACTGCATCACGTCCAGGTTTAAGGACTACAAACTGCATCACGTTCAAGATTAAAGACTACAAACTGCATCACGTCCAGGTTTAAAGACTACAAACTGCATCACGTCCAGGATTAAAGACTACAAACTGCAATGTGTCCAAGTTGGACAGCTTTTTTCCATGTTGCATAATAGTAATATTAGCAAAGTGATATAACAGGCACTCTTCCAGCATGCTGTTGTGTAATAAAAACTCACCTTAAGGGCTCCACAGATTTCCACCACATCAGACTCCTCTACTACAGTAACTCTGAAGTTATTGGTCTGCATGAGTTCCTTCAGGAGAGCGCCGTGGTTTTTATTCTTACACCCTGTAAGCAGAAACAAGAACCTGGTTTATTTTTTGGCACTCAAGAGTCATGACACAGCATTTTCACAGTACAGCTGTAATGCTCCGAGGCATCAAACAAGTTACATTACCAACAAATAATAATCCTGTCAAAACAGTGCGCCGTTCCAACGGTACACTAATAGTAAATCACATGAAGCATGCCGTGCACGTCAAGCAAATGTCAAACTGAACCAACCCACTCTGTCATTTACACAGCAATTACAAAGCAGATTAAACTTTCACCCTCATGCTGTTTCACAAACTGAAACAAACTCACTTCCTACTTCAAGACTAAAAACTTAAAAAAAACTTTGTCCTTTCTTTCAAAACAACAATCAGCAATCAAAAAAACAAACAAACATGTAACACAGCGATCAGACTAACCAATGGTGGTCTCACAAAACTTCTCATCAGCAACCTCATTGGCAATGTTGGCGCCCATCAGCACGCTCATGCAGATACCGAGCTTCTCCTGGATCACGTCTGAGATGAGTTTAAGTCCATCAGGACCCTCGTCTACGCCCTGGACGTACAAAAACACACACACACACACACAGGAGAGGTGCATTTACCTTAGGTCACACCATGCTGGGATTCGGGTCATTGCACAACTGGATTGCAGCTGTTTTAGATCAAATTTCATGTACGATTATAATAATGCAGCACAAAGAGCAAAGTCAAACCTTGATGAGAGATATTCCCAATGCATCGCTCTTTATCTTGCCCTTAATGGTGTCACACACTTTCGCAACAAACTGGTGCGGGATAACAAACACCAGGATGTCTGCATCCCTGGACGCCTCCACCAGGTCTGGGACGGCCAGCTGAGGAGGGAAAGATGACATTTATTAAAGTCTGATGCAACCTATATTAGAGCTGGTGTAACACTGATATTAAAGTAGTTAAATTAATTATAAAAAACTGATAATATATTATGGAGGCTGTGATGGAGGAAACAAAGACGAACACACATACAAAGCATAATGTGTCTGTACACATTAAATGGTGAGAAACATAAAGTTTCTTACCACGTTAGCTGGTAGCTTGTGCCCGGGCAGGTACTTCACATTTTCATGGTCGGTGTTGATTATTTCAGTCAGTTTGCGCCCGTTCACCGTCTCCTCAAACACCCACATGTTCACAGTGGTGTCAAACTTTGAATTCTGAGCAGCATTGGCACCCACAATCTTGGCGATGGCAGAACCCCTGTTAGTGTTAGTGTTTAATCAAAATGTAAGAAATCATGTTACAAAGTAACATGACAAGAAAACAGTGAGCGTATGTCCAGAGGAAATACACTCAAGATAAGCTGAGGTGATTTTTTTGTGTCTGTAAAGTCTCGATCTTAAACACTTCAGAGCTGTTACAATCACGTGACTTCCGGCGTTGATCACCAGATCTTCACTAATCATGTCCCCTCATGTGGTTTCTGTTGGTTCACTTTAATCATCAGCTGGCATGTTGGACTCAAGATAAGCTGAAACATGGTCACCTTACCCTCGATGCTTTGCAATAACTCTGGCACGGCGAACTCGGCCAAACTCAATTGAGAAATCTGCTGGTTTTATATTCTTTTACACAACAGTGGTGTTACATAAGGGTTGAACATGATTATGAGGCATTATTTTAATAACGTCTGTCACAATGGGGGCACTGGGAGAGCCTAATATTTTTGGACGTGGTATAAATAGTTTGAGAAACGCTGTTTTAAAAATCAAGAAAAACACAAGTACTGTACTCAAGAAGAACCTTGTACTTTACTGAAGTATACGCTTACTTTGTATTCCACTATATTTATTTAACAGCTACAGTTACTAGTTACTTTACAGATTAAGATTTAACGAACAAAACTCATGACCTACATATGATAGTATAATATTTGTTAAGCTCTAACTGCTCCCAATAAATAAACACAGTCTGCTGTGGTTTAAAGGACCAGTGTGGAGGATTTAGTGGCATCTAGCAATGTAGCTATGTCTGCTAATTTTATGTTCATGTTTATGTTTACACAACAGTGGTGTTAAATAAGGGGTGAGCATGATTATGAGGCATCATTCTAACAACGTCTGTCATAATTAGGTTACTGGGAGAGCCTAAGAAACACTGGTTTGTATCAAGAAAACACACTGGGAAGTTATTCACACTGCTTCACTCGAGTACAATCTTATACTTTACTTTAAGTATATCCTACTTTATACTCAACTATATTTAACAATTTAACTTTTACAAATTAATATTAATGTTTATTAAACTCTAACTGCTCCCAACAAACAAACACAGTCTGCTCTGCTGTGCTTTAAAAAAAAGTTTTAGTGGCATCTAACAATGTAGTTGCTGATGGCAACCAACTCGCATAACAGTCTGCCAAACTCCACTGAGAAATCTGCATTATTGAGAGAGCTTAATATTTTCTAGAGGTGGTATAAAAAGTTTGAGAAACACTAGTTTGTATCGAGGAAGTTATTTTACTCAGACTGTAATCTTATACTTTAAAGTCTACTTTATACTACTAGGGAAATAATCCCACTTTTTACTCCACTATATTTATTTAATAACTACAGACTACTTTACAGATTAATATTAATATTTGTTAAGCTCTAACTGCTCCCAGCAGTCTGCAATGTAGAAGTCTGCCAAACTCCATTGAGAAATCTGCTGATTTTATATTAGTTTACACAACAGTGGTTTAATATAAAGGTTGAACATGATTATGAGACATTATTCTAATAAATCAGAGCCAACACTTTAATTCGGCATATATATATTAAAAAATGCATAAATCATCAATGATTTTATTAAGGTTTAGATTTATTCCCAACAAAGTGCTGCGTATAAAAACATGTTTTAACAAACAAACACAATGATAATCTTACAATCTGTTTAATTGATTAACTAAAGCTGTATGCCGAATTGACTAGAGAGGCTTTAAATATTGATTAAAGACATTAAATTATGTGTCGGCACTGTGATATTTGTTAAATCAACAAGCTAACTTTAATTAACCAGACTCTTGAATGGAGTTTGGTACAGACAGCTAACATGTTGCTGACACAAAATGACCATAAATCCCATTAGTCGTGACTGACATGTGGTTAGTTTTGCGTAGACTGAGCCAGATCACACTGTGTGACCTTATCAAAGCTAAACCGGCTTGCGTTAACGTTATATAACCGCATAAATCCCGCAAATCAAACTTAACGTTGCCATGGAGAATGCGGCTATTTAACGTTAGCTGGCCGTTCGCCTGGTGATGCTAAGTTGGCTAGCAACAGTACACCGGCTCCACCCGCGGAGCAGTCCGTAACAAACAGTTTGAACACCGGGTCAGCACATTCATCACAGGTTAACTTGCCAGTTTCCAGAACCAACGATGCAGACTTTCTTCGGAGCTGCCATTGTGAAGAGGTAAACCGATGAGCGGAGGTGAGCCTGCACTGAGCACCGCCGTGAACCTGCAGTGTGGTTATGTAACGCGGACACCGAGCCCCAGACCGAGCGCTCCTGTTTTATTGGCCGGTCCGAGGGCAGACACCGGCCCGCCCATTGAAAGCAGCACACAGGAGGGGGGGACAAGTCATTCATCGACCAGAGGTTAGTGGGATCAAAGTAACTCGGACAAAGGTCTCCATGTGAACTCTGTGCACTTCATTAATTTATGTCACTGCTTCTCAGACTATGGTACAGCTGCCTCTCTGTAGTGGTACTAATTAACAGCACCTCATACCATCAAAATAAAACAACATTTTAAATGCAATGTAATACGTTCATTTAAAGACAACGAACTTCATTCAGTCCAGTTTAAAAGACTACAAACTGCATTAAGTCTAGGTTAAAAGACTACAAACGGCATTAAGTCTAGGTGAAAAGACTATAAACTGCATGAAGTCTAAGTTAAAATACTACAAACTGCATGAAGTCTAAATTAAAATACTACAAACTGCATTAAGTCTAGGTTAAAATACTACAAACTGCATTAAGTCCAGGTTAAAAGACTACAAACTGCATTTAGTCCAGTTTAAAAGACTACAAACTGCATGAAGTCTAGGTTGAAATACTACAAATTGCATTAAGTCTAGGTTAAAAGACTACAAACTGCATTAAGTCTAGGTTGAAATACTACAAGCTGCATTAAGTCTAGGTTAAAAGACTACAAACTGCATTTAGTCTAGGTTAAAAGACTACAAACTGCATGAAGTCTAGGTTAAAAGACTACAAACTGCATTAAGTCCATGTTTAAATACTACAAACTGCAATATGTCCATGTTTAAAGACTACAATAATACATAATCCATGCAATTTCTCAATAGTCCAAGTATGAGATCGCAGGAATATAATTTAAAAATAAGTTTTGCTTTTATTGTGAACTGTCTGTAGCTGAAGGGGGCCAGCCTACTCTGTCATGATGGTGGTGTAAAAAGTTTGAGAAACACTGCCTTAGAGATAGGGTTAGGAGCTCGGCCATCCAAAGGGAGCTGCTGAAGCCACTGCTCCTTCGTGTTAAAACACACCTACGGACAATTTAGAGTCACCAATTAACCTATTAAGTTCATGCCAACTCCTCACAGCCAAGGTTCAAACCAGGAACCTTTTTGCTGTGAGGCACAGGTACTAACCACTGCACCACCGTTTCGCCCTAATACTTAATACATTCATAAAAAATAGGCATGTAAGGTAAGGTATGTAAAAAACACTTTAATAAACACTCTGTAGCTCCTCTTTGAAGCAGTCATCCAGTTTAATTTGCATCTTGCTGGAGACATGAGCTGTGTAACTGTTCTTGGATTATTTTTTGTTTCCAGGGACAGCCTCGAGCAGCAAGAGCTGGTTCAACTGGTGTTATGTAAATACCAGCCTGGATTTCACAGCAGAACATCAAGTATCCACGGGTTTAACAAAACATGATGAGGTGTCCTTTATTTACATGTTAATTAATGTAAATAATTAGAAAGTATATTATTACTCCTTCAAATAACAATAGTCAACAGAACACCAAATACAGAGACGATAAATATGAAGCTGATTGTTGGTGGTTTTCTGACTACACTCAACAGTGTATAACTCAAATAGCAAATAACATTTCAGTTTAAGTATTATCGCCTACATATTTCCTCATAGTTATATCTGACATTATGATGATTAATAATGTTGCCCAAAGGGAGGATGTATAAAGAAAAAAGAGGGCGCCGGATGTTTACGTTGATTAAAATGCCATGATCAGTTGTATCAAATGCAACGCTCACGTCGTCTAACAGAATGAGGGCTGTCACATTATCGAGGTTCAAGGTTCAGTTTTATTGTCATTATATAACACAGGATTGCCCAATCTAATGCAGATGTTCTCTCCATGCTACACACACAGAACATGTAAACAAACATTTTTAATTAGGATAGAATAAAACAGTAAATGAGGACAATAGATAAAAGAAGCACTAAAGAAGGAAAGAAATGGGAAAACTAAATTATATTTACAAAGATTGTATAAACACAAAATGTATGTAGAATATCAGGTAGTGGGGATGTGAGTGTGTGTATAAAAAGACCAACATAGTTCAATGTAAATCTTACAGGTGCAGTGCAATGTAAGCTGTTGGACAGTGTGTAATCTAAACATGCGTCACATGTAGAGCTGAGAGTCATTTATCTACAGTGGAGTATAGAGGAAGTCCTGGAGTCACAACCTAATAAGAGAAGCTGCTCTGTAGTCTGGAAGTATGACAGTGGATGATTCTGTTAACCGGCTGTAGTCTTCAGGATCTGCACAGGCGCCTCACCTCACTGATATCACTGATGCTCGGTAGACTGATGTCCCATGAAGGGCTCTCCAGTCCTGGGCCGTGCACATCTAATTTTCCTGTCAGGATGCTTTCTATTGCTCCTCTATAAAAGGACCACTCTGCGTGGTGTAACAAATGGAAGTGGATGTTGTCCAGACCCACAACCCACAATATCAAAACTGTAACCAAAGGTAATGCTGACAGTTGCAGGATGAGCCTCACACAGGAGTCTGAAGGCTGTCCACCAGCACAGCAACCTTCACAGCATGCTAGGAGGAAGAAAAACATAAATAATTATAAAATATAGATTATTGCTGAGTAATCACTGGTTGATGAATCTAATTACATCCCCCCTCAAGTTACTCTAATTATTCACGCACGGGACAAACATATTTGCAACATTTTTTAAATTACTATTATTATTATTAACATTGTTATCATATTATCATTATTTGTTTTTATTTCTCGTTTTATTGTTATCCTTTGTTTTTACCCCGCTGTCTTTCTCTGTGTAGAACCTCCAGACTCAGGCCTCTGTTCACCACCAGCTTGACCTCATATTGTATCCATTCAATCGTTCATCATGTCCTGTTTGTCTCTGGATTCGTCCTACTGTGTAATGTAATCACTTTATTGCACAAATAAAATAAAAAATAAAAAAGTTAACTTGGCATGGGATTTTTTGGGGGGATACGTGGGTGAACCGGAGTCAAATTCCTCATGTGTGTGTACACACACCTGGCCAATAAAGTGATTCTGGTTCAGATTCGGATATAATGTCCATGATGGACAGTCCTTGGGGCTCTGGCATTCAGCAGTGGAGTGGAGGAGGTGTCTGAAATTTGTTTGTGAAGAAGTCCAAAGTCCAGTTACAGTGTGTTAGAGTGTGGTACTCAAACCAGAGTGCCGAGCTCACCAACCAGCTTCACGGGGGTGATCGTGTTAAATAAACAAACAGCATACTGGTCATTTACTACCTTTAATAACACTCTTTTAGTGCTAAAGTTGGTCCAATAACCAGACTGGAGTTCTTCTAATATAATAATATACATATATTTATTTAGATGATCATATAGTTTCTAATATAGCAGCTCTGTAATCACTCCCACCTTTGTGAATGTTTTAATACTCTGTTTTAGAGACGTGTTGCAGTTTGTGGTGCTGTTGAATTTATTGTGTTAGAGGTGTTACTGATATTTTGTCCGCCCCATTTATATCAATGGGGGCAGATTTCATATGAGAAAACTCCTCTCTTGAATAAAAACTTCACTTCCGATGACATTAAAGCAAAATACTTCTGTTCTTATCACATTCTAAATGCAGAACTTTTACTTGGGGTTACTTGTGGATTTGCACACTACAAACCTAAATGTCTTCTTTGCTTTCCACACAATACACTCACAGGATATAGGTTGTATTGATTTTTTTCACGTGCACAATATACCCAGCGCGTTAAAAGTCATGAGAGCAACCACAGGAAGATCACTGTCGGAGAAATTATTCAGTCTGGAGGGTTAAAACAAAAGAGGACGTTGTTGCGTAACAAGTGGAACAAAACTAAGATTAAGAGAAGAGCAGGAAGGAACAAAACAACAGATTCAGCAGTGTGGTTTCTATGTGCAAGCACAAACTGAGAAAATCCAGCTTACTATACTGGAAAGTGTCTTTTCGTGTTTTTATGTCCACCACTTTAGTATCATAAAGTCACAAGTGTTTCCTCGTGATTAGATCTGAATACTTCTACATTGACTGAGCCAAGTCAGAGCCAGCTGAGGCTGATACAAAAGTTATTTTTAAGTATTGGACAAATTTTGACCTAAATAAAGAGTAAGGGGGATCACCAGCATGACAGCCTTCTTGCTTGGCTGTGCCTAGTTTGCTCTTCTCTTGCAGGTTCATGTAATTGGCTGGCGGGGCCGTCCACTTGGGCCCAAATGAAACATTGTGATCGTGACAAATTGGGCCGCCCCCGCCTACTAATTACATGATCCTGCAAGAGAAGAGCAAACAAGGCACCAAACTGTCAAGACGGATGTCGCACCAACATTATTACAATTCATCCTGAGGGGAATTGAGGGGTGTGTACTAAATGTTGCAGCAATCCATCTAGTAGTTACTCCAGAGTCACAAATGTGAACCTCATGGTGGCGCTAAAGGAAAAGTATATGGATTAATAATTAGTAATAACAATACATAATCAGGAAACCATGGATATCTGTAGAAGAGTTCATGGAAATTGTTCAAAAGGTTAATTTAGGACGGGGCTGACATGATATTGACGTTACTAGAGCCAGATCTGTACAGAAAATGATATATGGTGTAAATGAAGATATTTCTACTGTAGTTTGATCCAATTTGTATTTCTACATAATCATTTCTATTTGTATTTCACATCCAAAGACGACTCAGAGCCACAAAGTGAAGACTGTCCTTTCAAAAACTGTGGCTATGTTCCAAAACACGAGTATAAATGATGACGCAGGACACCTTAAAGTGAAAAAAAGTTACACAAAGTTAGCACTTAATCTTTAATATAACAACTGCTTCAAGTTCGGTATTTATCTATACATCACCAGACTAAAATAACCATCCTTTAGTATCTCGAAAAATGAAAATGGAAATTTTAAAAAATGGAGGCAGAAATCTAACAAAACCTGAATGCATGGCGGACTTGTTTTGAGATGCATGTACTCATGCAGTGGAAACTGGAAAACGACAATCCAGCTGTTCATTTACTGATGAACATAGTATAAGGTGCTGTGACTGTAGCAATATATACAAAAAAGAAATCGCCTCATACTTTAATATAGTCTTTGATAAATATATGTACAGAAAAATGGAGTTTAGACACAGCTAGTCTATTATTATTAATAAATAAATACAAGTACAATATTAGACCGATCAGTCTATTCTAATACAATAGGATTATTATGACTGCAGTATTTACATTACATTACAGTTGATGGTATGATTGTGCTTGATAATAACACGACACAGCTGCACGCTATACAGTTCCCATTTCCTGTTGAGAATAACATAGAGCTCGATGGAAATAAGTGCAAATCGATTAACTCCAACAAAATTTGTAAGATGGTTTGATTTTTGTAAACAGAGTATGAGACAAACCCTTTAACATGCACGTTACATGTTTACAGCCTAACTGATAACAGATACAGTTTTTTTTTTTGATACGTTTTCGAATTTTTTCCTTCATCAGCTTCTGAATGAACACGCACGAATAAACACATGCTCACCATACACAACCAAACACACGGACAGATGATGACACAGATTGTAGTCTGACGTGCGGATTAACTGTTCATCGATGGACCACATTTCAGACACCTACTGTACAGTGCTACATGCAACTTAGAGCCCTAGAAGATTGTAAAAGACATTCAACATATTTATACTCATTGATTTTGTTTTAAATGTGATGAACAGCATCTACATGTAAAAATGTATGACATTGCCTTGAATTAACATATTGAAGTCTGTTTTTTTACCCTAGCCAGGAAATACATCTTTAAATTTTTGATTTCTTCTGAGATTTGTACTGAAGGGACATTATACAGGATGCAACTGATTTTTGTTGCTGTGTATCCATCCATTCCTTTTTTTAGCTCAAAATACTGTTTGTGTTTTAAAGTAAAAGTTCACAATTTGGGGAAATGCAAGCTTTTTGCGCTCTAGTGCAGTGTTAAATAAGGTTAGCTTAGCATAAAGACTGGGAACAGCTAGCCTAGCTCTTTCCAAGGGTAATTCCAATTAAAGAGTGAAATAATCCGTAAAATGCTGTATTGTTGTTCTACACTTTTGTTTGTATTCAGATTAAATGAGCGACGTATAACATGAGCTTTAATTTTGTTATCAATGATGCGGCCAAGCTAGCTGTTTTCCAATATTTATGCTAAGATAACTAAGCTAACCATCTACGTCACATCATTATTTTTTTTTTACTTTTGTTTGTGTACAGATTAAACAAATTATATAAAACATGTTATCAATGATACAGCCAAGCTAGCTGTTCTCCAGTCTTTGTTGGCTGTAGCTTCATATTTTACAGACAGATAGTTAATAATAAAGTCAATAGAAAGTCAAGTTTATTTCCCAAAATTTTAAACTATTCTTAGTTGAATTCAGTATAATTTCACTGCTACAGCCTTACATGGACTGGTATGACCAGAGGCTTATGTTGGCTAGCTAAGGTTAGCAAACTTTAGTTACTGTATAATGGCTGTATATACAAGTGAGTCAGTTTTCTGTCTTTAGGACTGTCCTACTTGTGGTTCTGGTACACTACATGTATTATCCTGGAATTGTCCCTTAATTGCTGCCTTTTTTTCACTTGTCATAGTAGGAAAAACAAAAGGTGGCTACAAATAGCAATGGCTACAACAATGGCTCTGTGGTATTCATGTATGCCATTAAGCCATGACAGTGAGTCAGCATGCACAATAGCTACCAACTGAAGCAGCTAAATGAAATTCAGCCATCATTACTGAAATGTTATGCAGGCTCGTGCTTTTCCTGCTGTGACAAGTCAAAATGTCTGGTGGTTAAAAAGGTCTGCTGTTTAGTTTGTGGCTTCTTTCAACCCGCTCTACTGATTTTTCCATATATGAAAATGACCTTTTTGTTGATAATTTGCTTGGCTTGTAAATTCTTCAGGGTGCTATCACCCTTGCAAGATGAGGTAGTACAGTGTAATAGCAAAATGCTTAGGTTTTTTGAACAAGGGAAGACATATCATGTCATAAGATGAGGTTGGACGACGTGAATATAAATGATGATGATGAATTAATGTGAGAAAAAAAAGGGGGAAAGTCAAGAATAAAAGATCAAAGATGAAAGCAAACCTCAAAGGAGAAAGGTGAAAAGAGTGCGTAGTACTTACATGCACATTACTTAAATAATAATAAACATTTTGTAACTGGAAATGAACTTGTCACATCAATTATTTTACAAAAAACTCACCATCACACAGCTGGGTTTTCTAATCTGATTGACTGAACACATATTGAACCTTAGGTCGTGCCCCCCATTCACTGTATCTCTTACTGTGTCTTGAAAAGCTGTTTTACATATGGCCATGCAGTTATTCAGACATTTTTGAACTCATCACAACATGTTGATCACTTCTTTCTGCTGTCCTGCTGTCTGTGTGGCATCTTCGGACTTAAGCCAAGTGCTGAATTCACCTCGTTGCTCGCAAACCTTAAACCAGGCACAGTTTCTCTGTTGTTCCCGCAGTCCGACAAAACCTGCAATGAACAAAGTCCACGAAATATCGCACGGAGACAAGAGAGTGGCAGCGGCTCCCTCTCGCTCCTCACGGCTGCAGAAGCCTAGTGAAAGTTACTGACGTGACATTTGACATCGTCTAAACTCAGCACCGTTCCCTGGTCGTTGTTGCTGTTGTGCTTGTGCTTCTTATCGGAGCAGCGACACAGCTTGTACTTTATCACCTGTGGTAGATCAAAAACACAGGAGAAGGTCACCGTGATCAACAACCATTTCTGGTTGAGCGAGGATTGCAGCAAAAGAAAGACAACGTGTTTTCTGATGAAATACTGAGGTCAAGTCTCTGTGATGAAATCTGAAATGTTATATTATTCACTTAAAGGTCCAGTGTGTCAGATTTAGGAGGTTCTATTAGCAGAATATGGAAGAAACTAAATATAATATGCATAAGTATTATTTTTTAAGGTTAAGTCTGGGGCAACTAGAGTTCTGACTAGATCCAGGTTTGTCATCCAGGTCTTACACCTTAGAGACAAGGGACACTCTTTTAGTGACAATGATGTTCACATGTTTGTACAGGGAAGACAGATGGTTTGAAAGGTTTAACAGATGGTGTGAAGGAGGCTGTTTGTGTAAAGGTAGAGAAACCATCCCTCAACAGAGGACGAGTCCTCAGGCACCATTTATCCCCCACCTACCATGCTCCCTTCCCAGTAGACTGGACATCAATTCACACTTGGCCTCATGTGACTCGTCCCCCACCGACGATGACCTCAGCTGACTGTTGTCCACACCAGACCTCGGGTGACTTTAACGGTGAACCTAGGCTAAATGCTTAGATCTCCCCACGGATCTACAACCAAGTCCAGTTGCCCCAGATTTAACTTCTCGAAGAAAGACGACCTGTATGACTGAGAACCTTCACAGACTTCTATGTATAATCATGTTTTCATTCATGTATAATCACCTGAAAATAAGTATTGATATGTTTTTGTTACCTTAGAATGAGATTTTTATATCTACAGATGGCGTGGGTCCTCTTCCTGGACTCACAAGGCTGCCCCTTGTGTGTGTTTTTAAACTACTTGTAGAAATATGTTCATCTTTGTGGTGCAAAGTTTGTTACAATCTAAGACGATGATAGATGATGTAACATTAATGTTGTTAGCACACCTGTAAAGCAGAGTGATCCATACAGTTAAAAGTCTCAGTGCTGTTAAACACCTCTTGTCCGATCAAATTACTTGGTTGTAACTAACTGTTGCATAATAAATCCTTTTAAAGTTTTATTTCCTAACATTAAGGAAATGCTGTTTTAGAGTCTTTTCCAACGCCTGAAATAAAACTGCCGTGGGAAAATACTGGCCCACATCTAGTCTAATTTAAACATATTGAGTCTAACACTAGTGCAATCTGTGCACAAAATACCAGCATGTGTACATTTTGTAGCTCCCCTAAGGTTGCTAAAACACCCACATTTCCCAGAAAAAATACATGACCTGTGTGTCCTCTGAGCTACAGCTCTATATGAAGTAAATGCTTAAATACACACAGCAGAAATATTTTAAACCAGTGTTTCTCAAACTTTTTACACCACGTACCTCCTCAGAAAATATCACACTCTACAAGCAGATGTTAAAATACAGCAGCATAGGCTGGACCTTTTCAGCTACGGACAGTTTAGGTAGGAGGCAGGTTTACTCGTAATATTAAGATTATTTAGAGTTGACGGCTGTTTCATCGTGAACACGTGCACTTGTCATTCTAATATTTCCCAGTTTGCAGCCACGATTTTAGCCCGTTACTAATCATGGATGTATGTATCCATGTGCATGAACGTGACGTGATAGCCAAAGAAAACATTTCAGGAAGACTTATTTAAAGAATCAGTGTGTAGGAGTTATTGAAGAAACACGGTGGTTTAATTAATTAATTAATCAATAATTTAATTTGTACCACTACATGGAGACTGCGTATCACCAGTGGTACACGTACCATAGTTTGAGAACCAGCGTTATCCTATCTAACCACTTTACTGAAGGAGTCTCACCTCATAAAGGTAGTCAAATATCTCCAGGATGGTGAGTATGCTTGCTCCAATAAAAAGTCCCATCTGACCACCAATATCACCTGGAATAAGAAAACCATTAAACATTGTGAGAAACATAACCTACTATACTTTAAAAACATCTACAGTATATAGTGTAACTCAATAAATATGTACCTAAAAGTCCGGCCACTTCATACGCCTTTTTCTGTTCAATAGTTTCGTAGTTGAGAGCCTCAAAGAAGATGTCTAAAACCATGATGTTCTCCCTGTGGAGAAGTCAAAACATTCATATTCAATTTTAGGTAACACTGTGCTTTAAGTCACCTTATTCAGCATTAATAAGCAGCATATAAACATTTAGGGATTCAGACAGAATCCATTCATTTAAGTGGGGTTAGTGTATTTTGGCTGTGGCGGTGCCAAAACACACAGCGACCTGCAGCGACCTGCAGCAGAGAAGTTGAGCTGGATCCAACTTTTGGAAAAACTGAACAGTTTCACTGAATCTGAGACTATCCAGGTGGATTCATGGACTAAACTCTGATACTCTACCTGCTGTGTCCTGGCTTTGTTTATTTCATGTACCCAGCTTCTAAATCTGTGTCTGACTCTGACACGAAGAGAGAGCAGTGGTCGAGTGACACAGACAGTGAATGAGAGTGAGGGAGCGCCGGCATCGATAAAGCCGGTTAATGAGAGAAGTAAAAAGATTTTCCTGACTGTTTCACAGCGGGACAATCGCTGCAGCACGAGAACCTGTCTGAATGTGGCCTAAATGGTTTATAACACATCAGATATAAGTGTTTAATAATGTGTCAATAAGTCCATTCAACCATAAGTGGAGGCTGGTGTATGAAAAGATAATTTGACAAGAAGAAGAAGTTATAAATTATCCTTGTGTCTGCTTATAACTACATTATAATGAGTTATAAACTTTTAGATGTTTAGATGTTTATATATCATGGATTTTTACTTTTATAGTTATGGTTAAGCTAAACATATCTAATATAAAATATTTGTGAATTACAGAAGTAACTCATCATGTGCACTCTTGTAATAAAGTATAAAATGCAGTAAAGTATGCTTGATTCTTACTTAATATACTGCTCAGATTTGTTGTATTTCTTTGCCAGATATTTAGCCGAGGCCTTGCTGGGAATCTTGACGAAGGAGAGCTCTTTGCTGTATCTGGTCATGTTGCACGGCGTCTCGCACACACAGAAATCATTGTCTCGCTCCACCAGGAAATCTAGAGAGAATAAAAACCAGAGCTCAGCTTGACCTTTCGAACAGACCAGTGCAGCTATGACTTAAAACATGTCATGGGATGAAGTGTGTGTGAATGTGTGTGTGTGTTGTATCACTTCCTTAAATATTCAGATAGGACAAAGCCTTTTTCTTACCAAGAGCTGGGTCAGCACATTCTTTGTACAGCTCGGGGGTGCAGTAGGGTGCATCGCCTGAAGCAAAAGCAACACTCACGTCAATTAAATTTAGCCGCTCTCCTCCTTTTGAAGTGCTCGCAGTAATTTTAGACTGCAGCATCTTTGATGTAACTCTGATACAACACACAGCAAGAGCTGCTTCCTTACCGGGCATGTGCACCATGCGACAGTTGCAGTTGTCCACCAGGTAGCGTGTTTCACAGTCAATGCGACACGCTGTGATGCTGTAACTGTCAAAGAAGTCTGAATCCATGGCCGTCACCTTACAGTCTCCCCAGGGTGGAGGAAGATATATCAGCTGCAACAACCACACGTCACACATCACATGAATTATTAAAGACAAAGCTTAAATGTCCACACTTATAAATAGTATTACCAACATGTTTTAGTAAGTGTATTATGTGTGTCCACATGAATCAAATGCAGCTTTAGTCTACTAAAGTGATTTAAAGGGAATTTCTGGTTTGTTTAGTGTAGTCTAGTTTGGCTTTCACTTTTTTAAATTTAATTCTCCAAATAATTAAATTAAGTTTTGAGGATATACACTTTGTACACTAAGAAATGAGTGAGAAACAAATCAGGAATGACCTGATAATTAAGTTAAATAGTAGATAATGATAAGTTACCAGAGAACAAACCTGGAGATACTATATCAGTGAATCATGAGGTAATGATTTGTTAATAGATACTTGAATGTCTGACCGCTCATGTTTCTTGCCCTGGGAGTCTTTGTTGCAGCAGTGTTGCCTTATCTCAGTAATTACTTTAATGAGTACACTGTTCACATAAGCACTATAAATGATGGCCGTGGAGTTGTAATAAGATGATTTGTACCCTCTGTTCCTGGCAGGAAACAAACGTCTGAAACCCGGGTGCCACTCCGAACCCGAGCTGATCGATGAAGGACGGCTCGTCCTGACTGTGGATCTGAACTTTGATCCCGGCTTCAAATGACGTCTCATCTGCGGCAAGCCAAACAATGTTGGATCAGAGGAACATGCTGTGAAAATGTGTCTCACTAATGAATCCAGACACTTAAAAGAGGATCTTGTCTTTGAGTCTCTCACTCTGAGGTATAAACACCCACACACACTATTAAGAGTGTGACAGATCTGAAGTGAACGATGTCCTCCCCCGCCTCACCTGTTTCTCCCCAGACAGGCAGGTATTCGTCCTGTTGAATGTCCAGCATGAGCTCGAGTCCATTACCCATACCTCCCTTGGTGGTGATGAGAGGAGGGCGTCCATCACCGCCAGCATTAAAGGTGTAACACTTCCCATAGCGAGTAAAGACCTGAGAGACACACGAGAAAGTTTTTTTTTAAGCTGCAAAAGGTTTCTTAACGATGCTTTTCCACTGGGGGTCAGTGTTTGACTCGATTTCTGATATGTGTGTGTGAACATGTGTGTACACGACAGAGATAGTATGACGAGGTGAAACGAGGAGAGTGGAAGAGAAAAAGGGAGAAGAAGAAGAAGAAGAACGGGGAGAGGAGGTCTTCCCGTGTGGGTTTGTGAGTTACACAATCAACCCAGTGAAGTGATGGAGACTGGCAGATTGGTGATTTAACATTCCCTCGCATACTCTTTGTGGCACTTATAATGGACTTGATGTTACCATGGAGACCAAGCATTCCAGCCAGGAAGAATGCAGCCTTAATTTTTTAAGAAAAAGCCAGCAAGACACAGACTGAAGCTGCGTGAGATCTCATAAAAAAAAGCACACATGACATGTTTAAAGAGCCATGAGTGAACGCCAGTAAACACACAGAAAAGTATCAAGTATGGAGCTTAGAGTTAATGTTGCATTAGAGCATTTAGTGTTGTGTGTGAGTCACATAACGCATGCAGGGAGATCGAGTGAGAGAGTCGGAGAGCGAGGGAGCAATGGAGAGCGAGGATGCAAAGTGGAAGAGACAGAGAGAGAGAGAGAGAGAGAGAGAGAGAGAGAGAGAGTTTAGCTGCTAATGCTTGGAGCAGGCTATTGTTCAGCGTTATGGCACAGAATGACATATCTATGATTAGAAAGAACAAACCAACCAAGTAATTGTTGAGAAAGAGTTTGGGTTCTGCCAAGGGCAGTTTAAACATTTCGGCCATCTATCAAGCAAGCAGCGAGAGACTGCTGGTTTGCAGAAGCAGACATCAATCTGAGGGCGGGGAAAGAAAAACATTCAGCGCTATCAAGAAAGGCAAATGAAAGGCAGGGCAAGCCACAAACTGTTGTGTACGCACACTGACAGACCTGAAGGGAACATTTCTTTGAGAGGAAATGTTTGTTTCACGTGAACAAGACTTAAGAGTTTACTCTGGCAGCTCTGTGAAGCTCTACCGGAGGCACCTGTACCTGGTCGAATAGCTTTCCGTAACTCCTTCACAACACCTCTTTTTCCACAGTCGGATTTTACCTTTCACACCATTTCTGTTACTTTATAACATTCACACCCATTTCACATGATGTTAGGCAGCTCCGCAGAGGTGAGAAAGGAGCCAGGGTTTGAACTTCAAACAGGCTCTCACTTTTCATATGAACAACCGTGAGCAACTATCAATGAAAATGTGTAGGGGTGACTGTTTAAACAGTACTGTGCTTTTCTTATGACGGCGGGCTTTTTACTCAACAACTTTTGATTCCCGACGTGGTCGAACAACATCTTGTACGAATGAATCTGAGTCTGTGTGAGCATAGCCTGACCCTTAGGCATAGTGGCGTTTTAGCTAAATGTTATTCATATCAGCGCTGTCATATCACATCACATCCATCTGATGTTTAGGTCTATCATGTTCACCATCTTTGCTAATCTGCACTAAACACAAAGTACAGCTGAGGCTATTCGGACATAAAAGTGCTGGGCAAATTAAAATTCAGTTGACCTGATGCTGGCACACGATGAAAACTCAGTGGAACACCAGAAGGATTATAAATAATCTTCATGGTAACATGCACGTGTATACTAAATTTCAACATTTATTGAAATATTTAACTCAAAAACACAAAAGTGGGTCTCCTGGTGGCTGTGTAGGAAAAGTCAGAGGATCAGTAAAGTCATTAGGATTCATCCTGTGGGGACCATGAATGTTGTATCTATCCATGTAGTTGATATCGATGTAGAGATATTTGAGAGAATAGCTGAAAACTTAAACCTGTTGGTGAAAATCAAGGGATCACCAAATCCTCTGGGGACCATCAATATAGTTGTTGGGATATTTCAGTCTGGGTCAAAGTGGTGGATCAACTGATACACCGACCAACAATCTGAGAGTAGCTATCAAGGCTAAAATCATCCAGTAATCCCAGATTTTTTTGAACCTGCTCTAGATTTCACCCTGCTGGCTCATTTAAAGGTCCAGTGTGTAGGACTTAGTGGCATTTAGGGTTAACCAAGTGAGCACTGCTTGGCCTTCCAAGTGGCCATGAAACTAGCACGAAAGGCCAGTTTTTGGTCAGTTCTGGGCTACTACATGGTGGTGCATGTAAAGGACTCATTCTAAGATAAGGAAAATATAAATATTCTTATTTTCAGGTGATTATACACTAATAAAAAAATACGTACGAATGTTATATTCCTTTTTCTGCCAATAAATCCAGCTAAATCTTAAACTCTGGACCTTTAACATGTGTAAGAAGTAACCCTGCTGTCAATACAGCGCTCCCTTTTCGTCACAAATGAAAGCATGAATGTGCAGCTCATACAGTGGCTGCACTTACTGTACTTCATAAATAAATAAATCATTACATAAAAGTTAAATCCATGCGTATGATGGGCACATGTTGTTCACCAGCATCTTTATCGATCTACAAAAGTGAGGCGATGTTAGGTAACATTTGTTCTCTGCCTCCTGTTGAATAGTTGATGTTGTGACAGAGGTGGTAAGAATAAAAAAACATCAAACATCTATAATGCACAAAGTCTGCACAGCATGCTGCTGCTTATCCTGCTTGTTCTGATGAATGAATAAATGATTGTGCACGTATGAAAAAGGTTCTCTGCAGCAGAGATCATATGAAACATGACGGAGGAGAAGTGTTAGGACAAAGAGTTCAGTTTTTATTATGAAGTTTGACATGTGTACACTTTCAGTACTCTCACGCTACATCAAAAAATGAAGATATCCTTTTTTTTTTCTCCACAGAATTAAATACGTTACTTACTGCCTGCAGTTTACACGAGCTATAATCTTCAGAGCTCTGTGATCAATAATGCTGTCACTCACACACAATTTCCCATGTATTGAAAAGCACTCAGCAGAGCTGTGCTGTAATTAATCATTATGCACATAATTATGCATATCTGGTTTTAAAGCCACATCAGATTTGGATGGGATCTCTAAATCACAAATCCATACACTTTCCCCATCCATTTAGCGAGGTCTCCAGCCTTTACAATCTGTGAGAAGCTAAAAGACGTCTCAGCAGGATAAGTTCAATCCATTAGTGCTCCGTTGTTTTATGGGAGTGTTTATAAAGACTTTAAAGCCGACTTGGTTAAGTGCAAACACTTTCACTGTTATTATGTTTGTATGCTTAAATAGCTTTCTCATGGGCAAAATCCTATTTAAATGCAACAGTGAGCAGACAGCAGCCCACGGTGACCAACACTAAAATATATCCGCATGTGTTGCATCCTGTTGTGCAGTTTGTGTAATTTAGGACTGTAATGCGATTTCAGTTGACCTGGAAAAACGAGTCTACAGCCATGCTAGCGGCTCCGTGAAACTCTACTTAGACCATTGACAGTATGTAATTAGTGGACAGAGCTTCTGGGTCTGTGAAGTCAAGCCAATGCTAAGTGTCGAAACCTGCTTTCATTCTAATGGGCAGCAGGGGGCAACAAAACGGTCAGACTGTATTGAGTCTTTTGGAGAAATGACCCTACTCTTCACCCGATTTACCTCAGTAAACAGTTTCCTCATGAATTTAAGGTCTCAGTCTCTAGTTTCAAATCTTCTCCCATACAGCATGATGTTCATTGTGTAAATTATGTTCCCATTTTGAGTAAAACAGATGATAAAGCAGGGTATGCTTGTCAATAAAAAGGTACCCACCTATTTATTGACAAGTCTTTCTCAGTGAGTCTGATCGAACTGTCAGACAAGGCATTGCTGATCAAATATGAATCAAGATTCTGTTGCTGCATTGACTATTTCAGAAACATGTTTTAATGTGTTTGTCCTCATCTGGACGAGATCCTACAGGTCCTTCGGTTGATGGACCGGTGGGGTTGGTGCACATCTGAGTTGCATCTGAAGTAAGTTGTGCTGGACTTTTGTGGGAAAGAGGGAGCTGAGCTGGAAGGCAGGCTCTCAGTTTTTCAGTCCATCTACGTTCCTACTCTTGCCTATGGTCATGAGCTTTGGGTAGTGACTGAAAGAATGAGATTGCAGATCCAAGCGTCCGAAATGAGCTTCCTAAGAAACAATAAAATGCAATGAAACTCACTCCTTTACTCTTCTTTTAAGACTTTACAAGGTAAAATGTGAGAGGTGACAAGCAAACTCTATCTAAAAATATATAATAAAACCTCACTTGACTGTAGCAGAGCCAGAGGTATGTGTTGGATTTTCAAAGAATGTAGTTCAGGTCTAATTTATTCACTTAACCCTCCTTGTCCTGATCTAACACAGTTGAGGGAAGCGTGGGTGTAGACGAACAGTCCTCTGCAGCTCTGTATCGCACCATATTCCCATTTTGATGGCAATACTTCCAACAGAGAGATTTCACTTAAAACCAGAAACATCCATCATGGTACCACTATAGAGGAAATTTCAGGGAATCACCAAAACCATCTGGGAATCAACATTAATGTCTCTACAAAACTTTGTAGCAGTTCATCCAATAGTTGTTGAGATATTTCAGTCTGGACCAAAAGTGGTGGACAGACATTCTGCTGCTAACATGGCAGCTAATTATTTAGAAAGCCAACAAAGCCAACAAGGTAGACTGGTGCTTTCTGAGAAGGTGGCTGATTACTCAGTTTAACGTTTGCAGCACAAGAGGTAGAAAAGAATAATTTAGGAATAAAAGCATCAAAGCTGAACAGTCTCCCTCCTCCTTTTGGTTCTCAATGAACAGCTGACTCACCACGCTAATAACCAGTCTTGGGTGGAACAGAGAGCCACTCCAAAGAGAAAATAAACTGTAAGCAGGGGATTTGAAGCCAGAGGCACAGTGGGCTTTGTGTGTGTTTGTGTGTGTATGTGCTGTGTGTAATAATGATGCCCTAAACATGAAATGAAACTCTGAGTCACTGGTTGTCAAAATAAAGAAGATGGTAGAAGTGAATCTTAGGGCTCCTTGGGGTGTGTGGATTAATAAAAGGCTTCACGCAGAAACTCCTTTTTTTTTTTTTTTAATTAGAGAGAGAAAACCAGAGAACAGCACTACCAAAACACTACAGAGACCCTCGCTGCTTTACATTTATATTTAGATTTTATTTGTAGTTTTAGCCACATTGGTGGTGTAGCTCTAGGGAAGGCTGTCAGCCTATTTATATCTATATATACCATTTTGGTCCAGGCTGAAATGTCTCAACAACTACTGGATGAATTGTCATGAAACATTCATTCATCCTCTGCCCAGAGGACGAAGACTTTTGTGATCTCATTCCCTGAAATTTCCCCCCACAAACACCAACAGGTCAGATCTGACTGGCACAAAAATTAAGATTTTGTTTGATCTCTGACTTTTTCTGTAGAGCCACCATCAGGTTGAAATCGTTTTTTAATGAACATGGTTCCCAGAGGATAAATTGTAATAACTTTGATGCTCTGACTTTTCATCAGAGGGTTAGAGTTAGGTCTGCGATCAGGTCAAAATTTCTATTTGTTCAACACTTTATGACCAAATATCTCCAAAATAAATGACATTCCCGTCATCCTCAACTTGTTAAGCACTAATTAGCAAATTTTAAAATGGTAACACACTAAACTAAGACTTGGCCTGCTACATTAGCAATTAGCTCAAAGCATAATAGACAATAAAGCAGGATATGCTTCAGGCCGTGGTTATCTTGTATATGACAGTTCATTCTCAGTGAGTCCAGTGATAAAACCTAAATCAAGATTCTGTTACTGCATTGCCTATCATCTGCAGATATTAAATGTTTGACGTGATGATGGTGTAAATATTAAGGGATCACTGAGGTTACAAGACTGATCCTAAGGGGAATATCCACTCATCCATCCATTTTCCATAACCACTTATCCTCATCAGGGTCACGGGGAGCTGGAGCCAACCCCAGCTTGCATTGGGCAAGAGACAGGGTACAACACGGACAATCACATTCACACCTACGGGCAATTACCCTGCATGTCTTTGGACTGTGGGAGGAAGCTAGCGTACCCAGAGAGAACATGCAAACTGCACACAGAAAGGCCGAGCGGAGGTTCGAACCAGAAACCAAATTTTATAGCAATTGATCCAATATTTGTTGAGACGTGACTCAAAATGAAAAGTCAATGATTTATCAGCTCATTAGGATTCGTCCTCCTGTGAATGTCTCTACAAATTTTTTGCAAGGCCATCCAAATGGCCACACCACCTGCTAACTACAAAGGCTGGGGAATTTCCTAAAATAGCTGCAACACACATACCCAAACAAGGAGTAAAAAGTGCATTTGTTGGGGATTATTTTCAGGAGTGTGCGTGTCAGGCTTTGTCCACACAGGCAATACTTGATAGCATCACTCAATCACCCAGTTTTTCCTTCGGGTATTGACCCGTTTTGTGCAAAACTCTGAAGAGGCTGAACCATTGTGTTTCTCCTGAAGGTCAAAGACGGAATAATGAGTGAGAATTGATCATGCAAATCAAGACCATCATGCCGAGCGCACTGAATGTTGGACGACACCTTGGGGCAGGTTTTAGGGCAGGGCCGTGTAATGATCACCTAATCGGTTCGGATAGACCATTTTCCTGACGTTATTGACAACAGAGGAGAAAACAGTGGACAGGGACCTTTCCGGCGCTTGAGCAGAGGGAGTGTGTATGAGATCACTTCAAATGTCACAATTCAATATTTCCAGGAAAGCATCATCAGTCTCCATCCCTCTTTAACTGCTGCCTTATGAATGAAATATCATAAACCTCCTCTGCTGTTGTGAGGGGAAAATCCCACATATGATAGATCAAAACTATCATATGTGGGATTTTAACAACCAGCTCCCACACAATAAAAATATTTCTCTCCCTCCTATGTTTCCTTCCTCCCTGGTCTGCATCGCTCTTCCCTTGTTCCCTTGTGTCTCCTGAACTATGATGTTCATTCCTCTGTGGACTCCTCTCCATCTCCTGCCGCACTTCCCCACCCGCCCCTGCTTCATTTGATGAATATTTCACAGGCCAGTAGAGACAGTCCTCCTCCTCCCTCATCCTATTCCCAGACACCGTCCGTGCTCTCAGTACCTATCACCTTCAGAGACGATAGCATCATAGCGCTGGGTAAGGTGCACCTCAGGAGACCAGAGGAGAGCGGTGAGCATATCATATGAAGAAAAATGGAAGTGTGTATTCACTTAAGTTATATATGCCTCAGAGTGCTGCTGCTATCTAAAATCAGGACTCTGCTGACCTGACCACTATCACAACATGACAGAGTGAATTTGAGATAAATCAGGGAGGCGTTAAAATATAAGACCACAGATGAGAAGAGGTAAGGACGTTGTATAGGCGGAATGGATGCATTAAGATACTGTCCAGTGCTCACATCCATTTTTTAAGTGACTATTAATGCACATATGCACTAGAGGATATTATTAGATTGCTTTCATGTGTAAGCAGCTGTTAAGGAGGAACTATTTTATGTAGGAGATAATGTACAGCGAGCAGGTCAATGCCTTCAGAGGTGATTCAAGACCTGTATCACCCTGTCAGGGTTTATTTCACAATAATGGCCTGCTCGCTGTACTTTATCCTGCTTGTTACATGACTACTTCACTTTATTTTTTTACAGATATTTTTGGCATTTTTGCTATTTTTTATTTGATAGTGACAGCTGGAAAGGAAATTCAGGGCAGAGAGAGAGAGAGAGGATGACATGCAGCAAAGGACCCAGCCTGGAAGCAATCTGAGTGCCTGCAGCAAGAACTTTAGCCCTGATACATGGTGTGAGCGCTCAACCAGGTTCTACCCCGGCTTTAAATCAATATATTGTGTCAAATTATTGCTGATTTTATTGATTCTCATTTTATTGCGTCAACAGGGGTCCAGAGTCTATGATCAGAAATGTATCCGTGGCAGTAGTCTGTTATAGAGACTGGTATAACTGATCATTTAGAAACGAGCATTTAACAAAGCTGTGTGATACTGTTAGGCGTCAGGCGCCTCCACAGGGTCATAAGATAAATCTGAGGGCTGATTATGGAGATGATGATGTGAAGAAAGAAGAAAGAACAAACTTTTGTCATACAAATATGTGAAATTTTGTAGAATTTGAACTATTTGGGCCTCAAGTTTAGAGGAGATGTTTCTCTTTCTTTTTTAATATTAAAATATGTTTGGGCTTTTTCACCTTTATCTGACAGATAAAGGCTGAAGGCAGACAGGAAGGATGAAAAGAAAAAAGGAAGGTGACTTGCAGCAAAGGGCCACAGGTTGGAACTGAACCATGGTTGAAATGGTTAATATTTGTGCTTTCTTTGAAATGTAAGGAGCTGATAACGAAATTAGAAGAGAGGTTAGAAGTTCAGAAACAAACAGACCAAATAATAAATAAATAAATCGAGAAAATAATAGGCTGATTAATCAAGAATGGAAACAATCTAATATTATCAGAAACTTTCATATCATTTATGTAGATGTGGCACGCTGGGATCTGAAGAGAATTAAAGCGAGACCCTTCCTGAGGACTTGCAACAAAACAGCATGAATCATCAAGCAAAGGCAGCAGAGTCTGCAAGCCGCTATCTGTCTCTGAGGACAACAAATTGTTGGTTTAATGCAATCCCTGGTCTACATGGTGGATGGACTTGCAGTGGTACCACACACAGAGGAAATAACACCCTGAGGGAAGGTTCCTCTCACCGATGTCTGCTGTTCACCGAAATGAAGAGAGGGACATCTTTTTGCAGAAAAGCTAAATAACTACTGAGAAATTAGTCTTTCAAATTCCTCCTGTGCAGAAGCTTCTCGGCGAATAATGAAAATGGTCTTGTGAATTTGAATGGGAGACATAAATGTCTTAAAAACGTCAGTTCACATTCATTCAGTGATGTTCAATTTTCTATAGAGAGTCTTGCAGTTAGCAGGCAACCTCTTACAGTATTCTCCCCAAGTGAGCAGAGCTGGAGTGGGATGGCAAATGGAGGAAGGAGGAATAAGACATTCACTATCAGGCAGCCAGGCTTATCAGCCATCACAGTTATACAGTAGCTACACAGTAGATTTTTATGCTATAATTATATAAAATTAAAGTTATATGGCAACTTAAAGGTGCTTGCATATTATGACATGTAACATCCACCCCCTCCCTTTCATCCCTCTCCATCCCTTGATATGTAGCACATCCATATGGGATGTTAAAACCTCCTCTGCCTGCCTTTTCCCCTGAATGTTGCAGTCATCACCGTCGCCTACAAATCTCCTGCCTTCCGCATGCGCCAGCCATGTGTAGAGCCCACGCTCGCTCACTGCTGTGAGAGAAATGCCAGGCAGCGAGAAATGCCATCATCATGAAACAGCATCAGCTAGCAGTTAGCCGAGCTACCACTCCAGTGTGCACCGCTGCCCTCTTCTTGTCACGCTGAGTAAACATCGAGGGACAAACAGCCCCGGGGCCCAGTCAGAGGGGCAGAGACCGAACTAGAGCTGAAGGCCCTTAAAATAGGAGACAACAAGCAGGGTTAACTGGGATTAAATCCTCAAGTATCTATCTATCTATCTATCTATCTATCTATCTATCTATCTATCTATCTATCTATCTATCTATCTATCTATCTATCTATCTATCTATCTATCTATCTATCTAGCTTCCGTAGTGCCAAAAACTGCAGTTCCTTGAACGACCACTTGAGGCTGGCTACAGAACGACTCTGTCTCCATACAGCATAGCACAAATAAACACATTTACAGCCTGGTACAAAAAAACCTTTTGATCTCTATTGATAATTTCCTGGTTCACGACAACTGTACTGAGTCTAAATTTCTATTTAACTCACCTGTTCAAATTATATTAAGGCTTAAAGTTATGCATAATTAACAGCATGGCCGCTTTGATTGACAGGTTGGTGCCATTACAGGTGACTTGTTTGAGTACCCAGGCTTCATTCAGCCCGCCTCAGATGCACACCCACAATCCACATCTTTGCTCATCTTTAGATTAGCCGGGAGGCGGCACAGGCAGGACTGCAAAGACGGTGGCGGCCAGAGCCACCACAGTGAGCATTACAACGGCTCTTTGGAAACCATGTGACGTCATGGATAGTACATCCATGTTTTATGTTACATGTCTATAACAGCTGAGAAAAGAGCCCGTTGTTGGGATAATCTTCAATGTTATGATAATGAAATTAACTTATCCTGTAGCTCTTTTAAATTGGTGCGCTTTAGAAAGCAGTTAACCAACATAATGCCAAACTCAATTCACATTAACATTAGTTTTATTATTATATATATCTTCGTATTAATGCAGAACAGGTCGGCACACTGATATTCACAAACATTTGGCTGGAAGTTTAAGGAGCATTCTCGTACCTTCACTCTCGGCCATTCAGTGTTTCTTGTCATTCATTATTGCAATTAAATCACACCCTAAAAATATTCAAATGTAAAGTAACTTGTGCTTTGAGTAATCTATCCATCTATCTGTCTAAGCAAACTAACCATACCGGACACCACAGCCCAGATACGTCTCTATGAATTGTGCCTGAGTGGCGCCTAATAACGACGGGTCATTTGAGGTGAGGTTAAATTAGTCTCCAAAGTCTGATGATTGCGTGTCTGTCTGGCTGCAGAGACCAAGAGAAAAGGTTGTGAATTACATATGATTAGCTGTAATACGTGGTGATGATATACTTATGTCTTCCAGCGGGTGGATGTTAATTGATAGGTACAGTAAGAGTGTCTGTATGTGGGTGATCATTTGAATATGTAAATTTATGTGGATGTCTTCTCGGTGCATGTCTAATAATATGCAATGTATAACAATGAGACGTAATCACCTTCCAGCAGGATGGAGGAAAATTAATTTAGGAAAGCCAAAAGGCTGTCACTGAGCATTTCACCTGACACCTGACTTGAACTTACTAATGGCCTCAGAAGGCTCTTGAAATTGCATGTTTCACTTTGCACGTTCATCCCGGCTTTTCTCATAATTTACACTGACTTAAATCGATACTGTCTTCACCCACTTAATGAAATTGTGTAAGTTTTAATTACTTTTTCTATGTCACATGAATTGGACAAAATAAAGTCCCCACAACCACTTTCCTCCCTCACGGCGCTGCTGAGATGCAGTGAAGCCAGCGTGCTCCACAAAATGGACACCTCACATTATGCCGTGGATGCTTCGCGACAGTCAGACAGCTTCCGAGGAAAAAGCGATATAAATAAGTAAAAGACAATATGTTCTGTGGTGAGATGAAGATTGTGGGTAAGTACGGACATACTGTATGGTAATATGTGAGAGAATAACTGTACATGCAGAGATGCACGCTGACGGATGATGCGTGACATACATGCATCTCCATTCCCTCTGGACAACCCTCGTAAAACACACACACACACACACACACACAGCCCAGGTGCACAATAGAGTACTCGTAGATTTATTTTAGGAATAGCTCAATGATTCAACATCTGAGTGGCTGAAATAAAGCAGTTGTGCTCCTGAGAGGGGGGAAGGGGGGGTGAGCTAGAACCAGCTCGTACACTAGATCTGCCCTGGGATGGAGGCTGGTCAGCAGGAAGAGTCATTGCAGCCAGCCTCAGGCTTTTGTTTACCGGCCAATTTGATCACTGGAGACTACATAACAAGAGAGAAGAAGGAGGAAGCCATCACCCTCATTAGTAAGAAAACAGATCAAGGCCCTGCTGGAGTAAACTTTCCTGCTGGAGAAGAGCACCTTTCTGCTTGCGTGCACCTCTTTTGTCAACTGTCTTTCATTTCCCAGAATACCACCCAGCAAAAGTGGGATGAACCTCAATTAATGAATGCATTCATTACATCGACCTGTCTCTCTCTCTCTTTTTTTTTTGGTGCAGTTTAGAGGGCGGGAAAAATGTCAGGAGGGAAAATAGGGCCCTGAAGCACTTCTTCCCCTGGAGTGAACCTCCTCCGTGTGACAAATTTCACACTCTGCTGAGAGAAATCCGCTGAGGCTTTAGATTTCCCAGCCTGTCACATGCTGTTGCTGAATACCAAGAGATTAATTCATTTCGCAGATGGTGCATGTAAGCAACTCCGACTACCAAACATGCAGCGTTCACGCCATCACTACCTGTCCAATCTCAAAGTGACAACAAGGGAAGATTCAAGCTGGCAGACAAGATAACAGACACACACACACAAATGTCAACGTGTCTAACAAAATATCCTGTTTGTTCAATGAATCCAGTACAATATTGAGTGTGCCCTCAAGATGTGGTTCAAACTAATATAACAACTTTAAAGTATAATCAAATGAATGAAAAAAATGCTTTAAAGTGGCTAGAATTGATAGTTTAATAAGAATATATTTACATTTACATTTTGAAAACAACAATGCAACAATGTGAAAGCGGTCCTTGTCACCCTACAGATAAGCTTCAGCTGTTATCTAATTCAAAGTACACAGTACTGAATGTTACTGTCTCCCTTGAAGTAGATAAGCCCAGGCTGTGTTGCTCTTTCACATCATAAATCTTACCTTTGTGTTACTTTTAAAAGTTTGTTTTTCAAGTGTGGAATGAGCTCACTGTTTCTACATGTGGCTGTTGGGGGGGAAAAAACACCCACACTTCACTGCTGTGAAGTTGGACATTTAACATAGGGCCTTATGGAGAGTGACTCGTTCTGTAGCCAGCCTCATGTGGCTGTTTGAGGAACTGCAGTTTTTGGCACTTCCGCATTGGCTTCATTTCACAGCCACAGAGGTTGCTGCTTGGTGGGAACCAAGAATGAGTTCATCTCCTTGTCTGAGCAATCAGAGCGTCTTTCAGCCCCTCACAGGTCCACGGGAGGTGGAAGAGGCTGGACTACCAACATGGCGGTGGCCAGAGCCACCACACTGAGCTTCAAAACAGCTCTTCTGACGTCACAGATACAATGTCTATTCTTTATACTGCCAGTGGTTCTCACACACTAACTGACAAGTACCTGTGGGTGTTTTCTCCTCTGTGGCTTCAGGAGGCATTAATGAGCCCACTATAGTTTGGTATGCCACAATGAGAAGATGATATACAAAAAAACTAAAGCCATGTTTTCATCAAGCACTTTGGTTCAGTTTGTTGAACATATTTTGCGTTTCCCTTACCAAAAATAGTCGATGATAATCCAGTTTTTTCATCACCTTTCCGTTGAGGAACCTGCACACTAAACCAGGACGGTGAGGCACAGCTAGAAACTCTGCAGACTACAGTCTTGTCTCATCGTCTGCACTCTGATTTAGGGTTTCCCACACTTTTTCCACAAGTCTTTTATCTCACTGCCTGCAGCCTTTTCCTCAAACAAAGCTTGTACATTCACCACCTGTGGCCGGAAGCAGACTGAAACAGACAATACTCCATAACTGCAACAGCAACAGTTCGCCATATCAAGTAATAACAATGTTTTGTTGCACAAAATCCGTTACAGCAGGTTTACGTTTACTATTTTTAATACTCTTATGAGTCCTCCATCAGTTGCAAACTACATGAGGATAAGTTTTTAAAGTCTTATGTGAACGTTTCTTATTTTTAAAAGATACATCAGATTTTTGTTTTGGTTAATTCTCTTTTGTAAGAAAAAGTTTCACTGTAGTACTTTTGAAAAAAAAGAATGAGCCAGCATTGGTTTTTCTGTTGTGCACAGTGTTTCAAAGAATCAATCCTCTTTTTATTTGCCTCACGCTGCGTGTGTTTCTTTGGTTTGGCTGGATGGATGTGGGTCTGTGTATGTCAGGAGGGTAGCGGGGTTTGGTGTGTTTACCGTGAGGATTCTGAACACGCTCAAAGAAATAAACACTCAAACACCCCGCTGTGCACTGTGAAAGAGAAAAGGACAGCAAGACACAAGCACCACAGCAAACATATACACACACACACTCAGTTTATTTAACATTTGCAGGTAAGATTATTGACTGTATGCATTTCAAAGTGTTTGTGTCATTGCCTGCTGTCCTTTTCTGTCCGTCAGGACACAGCAAGGTGGCCAAGTCCACGGTTTCAGCAATGACGAAGCACTACAACTCCCCGTCTACACTGGACGTGTGAATGTGTTGCTTTGTATACATTGACATCTGCTGCTTGTGATCACCTCACGCCTACATATTAGCAAACATCTGACCAGTTTTCTAATATACCGTACAGCGTGCAGAACTGTCAGAGCCGGAAGAAAATTACAGGCTTTCTTCCACAGCAGTGTGACAAACACTGACTGCTATTTACATAGGGGTGCTTATTAAATCAGTTCTCCCATACATATATATGAAATCGCCGGGCGAAAAGATTTATTTTAATTCACGTTCAAATCAAATCAATTTCCAGGTTTAGGGATAGTTTGTGAAGATTTTTCAAATCATGTTAATGACCTGCAGCTTCAGAGCTCTTGAAATTGTTCACCGTTGAAACAGTTAAAGGTCGAGTGTGTAAGATTTATTAGTATTTACTGGCAGTAATGAAATACAATATTAATTAGTATGTTGTATGTAGTATGTTGTGTATGTTGTTATGTAAAGAATAATTGTGTTTTCGTTGTCTTAAAATTAATCCTTTTGGATCTACAGTGAGAATGGGTCCTCTTCCATGGAGTCCGCCATTTTTGTACAGTAGCCCAGAACAGACAAACCAAAACACTGATCTAGATATGGCCTTTTGTTTTATTGTGAATTTGGCAGCGTGGCAGAGTTTTTCTTACATGCTTGAAAGGAAGAGGTTGTGATGTAGGAGAGTATTTATGTGGCTGCAATCTGCAGTGCAACACAATGTGATCTAGTATGCTGTGACTTCGCCTCATATTTTGTGTCACTGTCTGTGGTAAATATGGTGTTGTCAGACTATATAACCTCCTCAAAAAAGTGGACGTGTGTTCCAGACTTTGAGAAATGTGAAGCGGGTTGTGAATCAGAACTGTGCCTTATAACAACCAGAAGTTAAGGAACAAAACTAGAAATGGAAAAAAAAAAATGCTACATAATATGCTGCAGCTGACCAAATTGACCTCAGCATCAAGATGCAAGACAAGACGTGTGTTCATGTTTGTGAGGATGCGTTTGTGTTGTGACAAAAGTTTTATGTCCTCTGTATAAGTATGTTTGTATTCCTATATCAGTTTGACATGCACACATCTTGCATAAAGGTTGACAGATATATTGTTGTCCATGAAACCACAGGAATAAATAAAGGATCTGGGTCAGAAGGGGATCCTAAATGCTGATTAGAGTGACAATGAAAGGGTCCAGAGATGTAAAGACTTTCCTGGAGTTTACTAAAATATATTAAGGATATATCTTTCTATGTTGAGCAAGACTGACTGTAATCGACTGCTTGTCTCTTTGTCCAAAAGACTCAACCTATCAGTGTTTGTAAGTTAAGACAGAAGAAGACTTTCGCTGGCTGCTGTCTGGTTCTGTGTGACCATCTGCACTGCTTGTGATATGCTGACATTACTGCTTTATGCAAAGGCTTTGGCTGTACAAGTCGATTGAGTACTCGGTATTCTGCCAAAATTGTGGGCGCTGTCATGAAATCAAAAAAATATAAAAAAGAATTTTTTTCCTCAGAGGAGAGCAGAGGCCATGTGATTTACACAGATAAAAAAAAAAACTCAAATCTAATCTGAGTTGGACTTTGTAAAGTAGCACAACCAGTTTCATACACATAGAAGGCTGGCTGCTTTCAGGCTAACAATCCTATCTGCTCTGTCAAATCAGTCACAAAGAAAGTCAAAATAGCTGCGATGGCTGGTGGCTAAAAGCCTGGAAACGGCCCCGATGTGAAAGTCACACTAACAAGACAGAGAGTGTGAAAGACTGAGTGCAAAATGAAATGGCAGAACTATCTGGCCAATTTGCAAAACATTCAAAAATAATTGGAAGCTGCTGAAAATAAGGAAAAGCATTTCAAACAATATTTCACACGACCAGTAAATGATAGAGCGGAGCAATTATAAACAGAAACGCACCAATCTGTGACAAATGGATATGAAATTGATTTGCATCTGTAAACGCTTGACTCCTTTAAATTATTTCTCCAGATTTTTCTCTCTAGAAATTATTATTACGGGCTTCAATTCTTTTCTTATCAGTTAGAAATGGTGGATAAAAAAATGCTTTCGGTCGACTGCGGTGCTTTCCTTTCCCTTTTTTGGTTCATTTAAGAAATCCCACTGAGTTTACAGCAAGTGAGCACAAAGTTGAGGGTCAGGTCTGTGCAGCCCTCTTAACAGGCTGAGGTTGCCATGGTGACCTACAAAAGGGGACAGCGGGAGGCTAACAGCTCGTTTGGACAGATATTCACTGTAATCTTAATCACAGATGCTACTACAGGTGTCTTCTTCTTCTTCTGCAGACTTGTGAGTGTTTATTTGTTCATTTTCTGTGAGCAAAAATGTTTTCGCAGCATCCTAAAAAAAGAAAAAGAAAAGAAAAACAAATGCTGCAGTCATCTTCCTTGTCTGAAAGGAACAGCACAGGTCTGAGGCGTAGCTAATGGGAGGCATCATTCAAGGTGATGGCATCTTTTTATCGAAAATACACGATGCAATCAATTGATGACTTGATGAGCGCCTCGCTGCTGCTGATCAAATTAGCGAGAAAGCCAAAGACAGAAAATACACGGC
The DNA here is from genome assembly GCA_036365135.1 of Miichthys miiuy. Classification (NCBI taxonomy): domain Eukaryota; kingdom Metazoa; phylum Chordata; class Actinopteri; family Sciaenidae; genus Miichthys; species Miichthys miiuy. Next base: position 10,126,647 of record CM071606.1, on the reverse strand, counting down.
ACTCTTTCCGGAGCTGCATCTGCATATTGACATTTTGCAACTGCTCGTGAGGCACTAACTTAAACTGAGGCACGTCTGAAACACAGGGGAAGTTTGAAGTCAGCTTTTACTGACTGTTAATGCCAGCAGCCTGAAAACTACAGTAGCAGGATACTTCTAAAGCATTGGATGAGATCTCTTGAGGCTAAATAAGAAGGAATGCAGAGAGATTTTTAGCTGTTGTCCATCAATGATTTTACAACCCCTGATGCATATAAATGACTACTTGAGTCCTACGTATATCCTTAAGTGTTATGGTCATTGATATTCTGTGAGCGTTCAAGAGCAGCAGTGCACATATGTCCTTCTTTTTGTACGTCTAAACCACGGGTGTCCAAACTGTTCCACAAAGGGCGGTGTGGCTGCAGGTTTTTGTTCCAACCAACCAAAACCACACAGTTTGACCAATCAACTCTGTGAAGACTGAGATCAGTTGATTAAATGAGTCGAGTCTGGTGTGCTGCTGTTTGGTTGGAAGGAAAACCTGCAGCCACACCGGCCCTTTGTGGAACAGTTTGGACACCCCTGGTCTAAACCCTCCTGTCGAGCTGGCCATGAGCTGACCTGGTTGGTTGTTTACAGGACTCAAAAGAAGCAGAAACTTTTCAGAAGAAAGATGAAAAGTCCAGCTCCAGCTTTATCTTTTCTGGACTACTGCTAGGTGTTTCTTTGAAGTGTTTTTGTAATACATTCATGTTCTGTGCAGTATGAAGGTCCTCAGGGTATCCCGATGTATGCTGGGGTATAGATCCTGCCTCCTCTACGACCCTGAATAAGATCAAGCTGTGTGGATATACTCGATTGTTCAGGCGTTGTTAACCTTCAGTTTAACCATTCGGTTTTATTTTAATTGAAAGGCCCTACACGCCTACACATGGTTTTCGCTTATTCTGGCTGGTTACATCTCATCTGCTCTAGTAGAAAATGGGTGCAGGGGACACACCAGTACTAATGGAGTTGCAAAGTGGGAGAAGCTATTTCAGGCACTGGAAGTCCAATTCATTTTCTCTACAGACAATGTTAGGTGACCCACAGATGGGGAATCATCAGTACAAACGGTGAACAGCAGTAGAAAATGTCGAGTTCTGGTGTAAGAGGGAAGTTAAGGTGGTACGTACCCTCGGTACCTCTGGGTAGAAGAGAAAACTAAAAATACAGTCTTGCAGCTTAAATAAATTCACTCTCAGATTCTGGGTCAACTTTGGATGAATTCAGCAACTATGTGTGTGCAACATGGAAGATAACATGAACAGAAGTATAGAAAATAAGGAAAAATACTTCCTTAGCCAACCTTCTGATTAAATCCATAATGTTGCAGACCGAAATTCAGTTTCCAGTCATTCCTATGTTGAACAGCAGGTCGCTTCCTGTCATGAATTGACCTTCACACACAGCTCGGCCTGCCTGCAAATTCACATGACGATCTGATATACAGACTATTAGAGAAGAAGGGGCGGTGTAGGAGCCAAAATGTGTGTATAGATTGTGTTTATTTGTTCAGATCACACGCTTTCTCTGGATCACTATTATTTCCGGTGTTACGGCCGCTGGCTGCCGTTTAGTATTTGTTGTGTTTTCTAGGCAAAACCAGCTGTGTGATCCCCTGTCTTGGATTGGTCCCTTTCCGGAGCTAAGACCGCCTTCCTGGATGCTGTGTCCTGTCGGCTGTGTTGGTGTGACTGTGGTGCGACCTATCAGAGCCTTCAATCAACACAGTTTCAGTTTAAATAGACTGTGTGTCTGCAGTTCGGGCGGGCTTGTGTTGTGTATGTGTCCGTAAGCTCGCCTCGTAGTTTGGTACCTAAAAATTGTGTTTGAAAATTGTGGAGGTTGGTGGAGGAACATTTCTGGGACTGGGCAGGGTTAGTTAGGTTCGCTGATTGTATATGAGAAGCTGTTTTTGTTAGATTCATTAGTTAGGGTGCTGTTTCTGATGTTTTTGTTAACAATAATATTAGATTTAGCTAGTGAGGTTTTGTTTCTCGTTTTGTTTAAATTGATCTAGAATACTATAGGCTCTGTTTAGAGTTCTCTTTTGTTATACTTATTTGTTCTTTTAAACAGCACTCGACGCCTTTGTTCCCCTTTTCTTCACCTCCTTTTGTTAAGAGAAATTAAAACTTCTGACAAATCTGAATCAGTTGTCATTTTCCATTTCATTTCTTATCCCTATCTTATGTTACTGCTCACCAAACGAGCCGGTCGTAACATAAATGGGGCTCGTCCGGGATATGAAATAATTGTAAATTGACACTGAACCAGGTCTGTCATTGTTTTATTTATTGAGCTGTCTGCTGCGGTGAGTGCTGCTGGCTGCTGAGCGCCATGGCAGGAAATTTAGTTTGGATGAATTTGTAGTGCATCCTACAGTCGAACAAATACATAGTTGTAGGAAGGATGATTTAGTGGAGATAGCTGCCCACTTCAATATTCCCGTTGTCAAATCCATGCTTAAAAAGAAATTAGAGATCGACTGAGTGGATTGGTGGAACAGGGTGTGATTATTCTGCCTGAGTCGGTGAGGTCTGTGTCTCTTCCCAGTTCCTCTGCAGAAGCAGAGAGTGGCCCACGTACTGAAACTCCTCAGATTCTGGGCAAGTCTATCAGGCAGGTGAGCGGAGGAAGACCCCGTTTACTCTGCCTAGGTATGATCCTTCCCCACAGAGCAGTACTGGTAATACCGAAGCCCGGCTTAAAGTCCGTCTGGCTCGGCTGCAACTGGAAGCTCGTGAGCGGGAGACACAATCCCAGCTCCAGCTCCAGTTGGAAATAAGGAAAGCCGAACTTCAGGCTGAGACTGAGAGGGCAGTGAGACTGCGACAGCTCGAGCTTGAGGCTTCTGATACGGGGCGGAGTGCCCCTAGCGACTCAGGTATGTCACCACCTCCCACCACTTCCACCCGTTCACCTAACCTAGCATTTGACATTAGTAAGCATGTGGCTTTGGTACCTGTATTTCGGGATAATGAAGTTGACTCCTATTTCAATGTGTTCGAGAGGATAGCGGCCGCTTTACAATGGCCACCTGAAGTATGGACGCTTCTGCTCCAGTGTAAAATGCACGGAAAAGCTCAGGATGCTATAGCCGCACTCCCTGTTGAAGATAGCTTAGACTATGAAACTGTCAAGACTGCTATTCTGCGAGCATATGAACTTGTGCCTGAAGCATACCGACAGAAGTTTAGAGGTCACAGAAAACTCCTGCTCAGACCTATGTTGAGTTTGCCCGTGAGAAGGGACTCTTTTTGATAAATGGTGTGCCACCTGTAAAGTTAGTGATTTCAATGCGTTGAGAGAGCTGATCCTGTTGGAGGACTTTAAGAAGTGTTTGTCTGAGCGCATTGTTGTGTATTTGAATGAGCAAAAGTGAGTACACTGTCTACTGCTGCTGTCCTGGCTGACGAGTATGTGTTGACCCATAAATCTGCTTTTTCTTCAGTCTCTGCTGTCTCATGTCCCTCCTCTCCTCACAGACCCCCTAATCCACGTGGGCTGAAAGGGGAAAGGGAATGTTATTACTGTCACCAGATTGGTCATGTCATTGCAAATTGCGCGACATTAAAACGCAGAGAGCAGTCCTCACGCTCCCCTCAGGCAAAAGGTGTAGGACTGATTAAAGCAGATCGTGGTGTGAACACTGACTCATCTGATCAGGAAATTGATGACTGTTTTAAGCCATTTGTATTTGATGCCTTTGTGTCACTGACTGGTGAGTCCGCTGATAAACACCCCATAAGGGCTTTGAGAGATACAGCGTGCTCCCAATCTGTTATTTTGGCATCAGCTCTACCCTTTTCTACTAACTCTGCCTGTCGTTACAGTTCAGTCCTTAGAGGGTTGAAATGGGTTACGTGCCACGCCAGTGCACCGCGTCCATATTCAGTCCTCCCTTGTTACTGGAGTCTTCCCAGTAGCGGTTTGTAATGAACTGCCAATCCCTGGTATCGTACTCCTAATGGGGAACGATATCGCAGGAGGTAAGGTAACTCCCACACTGCAAGTTCTAGATCAACCCCAGTGTGAGGAGATCCAGCCATCAGATCAGACACCCCAAATGTATTTCGGCTTGCGCTGTAACTCGCGCTCGCGTGAAATTGGCTTTGATGACAGTGAAATTTCGTTGTCTGACAGTTTTTTCATGTCGGCCTTTTCAGATGACGAAGAGAAGAAGAAAGAGGCTGAGAGCTTTGCGGTGCCTGTTCAGGATGCGTCTGCTGATCAAGCGCTCCCAGCTGGCCCGGAACTGCCGTTAGCTGGAGGTGCGGCATTTCCAGCCAACCGAGCGCGCTTGAGCCAGATGCAGAAAGCAGACCCGACACTGCAAGAGTGCTTTGCCAAGGTGGTGAGTAACGACAAAGCAAGGGATGAAAAGGTAGCATACATTATGGATGGGGAGTTACTGTTACGCAAATGGTCTTCCTTTGCCACTGGTGATTCTGATTGTGATTCTGTTTACCAGATAGTCGTTCCTGCAGGATGCCGCCAACATGTGATGTCAGTGGCTCATGAAAGTAAGTGGGCAGGACATTTGGGCATAACCAAAACTTATCAGGCCATCCTCCGATACTTCTATTGGCCAGGTTTAAAGTCTGATATTATCAAACATTGTCGTGCTTGCCATGTGTGTCAGGCTGTTGGGAAACCTAATCAGATTGTCCCTCCTGCGCCATTACATCCCATTCCTGTGATAACAGAGCCATTCGAGCGGGTGATTATTGACTGTGTTGGACCTCTACCTCGAACTAAAGGTGGAAATCAGTACTTGTTAACTATTATGTGCGCGGCCACTCGTTATCCAGAGGCTATTCCACTCCGTTCAATTACCGCTAGGGCTGTAGTGAAAGCTTTGCTGAAGTTTTTTTCTACTTTTGGATTACCGCGGGTGATCCAGACAGACCAGGGCTCTAATTTTAAGTCTGGTCTTTTCAAGCAGGTACTCAAGAGTTTAAGGGTGCATCACGTCATGTCTTCTGCGTACCACCCCCAATCACAAGGAGCTTTAGAGCGCTGGCATCAGACGTTAAAGTCGATGCTCAGGAAATATTGTGTTGAGTATGAGAAACAGTGGGACGAGGGAATCCCCTTTGTTTTGTTTGCTGCTCGTGATGCCGTGCAGGAATCTATTGGCTTTAGTTCTGCACAGCTTGTTTTCGGCCACACACCTCGTGGGCCGCTTAAATCACTGCATGACCAGTTTTTATCAGGCGAGTCTGCATCCAAAAAGCACGCGTTGGACTACGTCACGCAGTTTCATGAGCGCCTTCAGCGAGTTAACGCCTTTGCTAAATCTACTCTTAGTGACTCACAATCGGCCATGAAGAACTGTTACGATCGTTCCGCTGTGTCCCGCAGTTTTGAGGCAGGTGATAAAGTTTTGTTGCTACTGCCCACAGCCAGATCCGTTTTCGCAGCTAAATTCGCCGGTCCATACGTCGTTAAGACGCGTCTCAGCGACACTGATTATGTACTTTGTACTCCAGACAGAAGGCGTAAGACTAGAGTGTGTCACATAAATCTGTTGAAACGCTACCAGTCCTGCGAAAACAATGTTGCCGCTGCTGTCCCTTCGCCCTTAGCAGCCGAACCCGAGTCAGGTGTCAAAGCTGCTGCTATTATTGTGACAGAATCTGTGGACGCTCCCCACGGAGATGATCCACAGATGCCTATCCATACACATCCGTCGGTTCGCCTCCCAAATTCAGAGATGCTTGCGAACCTAACATGTTATTTACAGCATTTAACCGCTAAACAACAACATGATCTGGAGGTGCTGATTGGCCGGTACAATTGTTTATTTAGCGATGTTCCAACCCGCACGTCTGTTTTGAAACATGACATAGAAGTAAAAGATGCTCATCCCATAAAACAACATGCTTATCGCGCCAACCAGAATAAACGTCAGTTGATGAAACAGGAGGTAGAGTATCTCCTGCAAAATGGTTTGGCTTCAGCTAGTTCCAGTCCGTGGAGTTCACCATGTTTGCTAGAAGCTAAAGTCGATGGCTCCCCCAGGTTTATCACAGATTTTCGCAAGGTGAATGCCGTTACTGTTAGAGATTCATACCCTCTCCTCGCATGGAGGACTGTATTGATAACCTGGGCACCGCCAAATTTGTTAGTAAGTTGGACTTGCTCAAAGGTTATTGGCAAGTACCTTTAACAGACCGGGCCAAAGAGATTTCTGCATTTGTCACCCCCGATCATTTCTGTCAGTACAATGTGATGGCTTTTGGGATGTGTAACGCGCCTGCTACATTCCAGAGATTAGTCAACACCGTATTGTCTGGATTGCCAAATTGCAATGCCTACCTCGACGATTTAGTCATTTACACAGATACGTGGGAGAATCATATGCATGTGCTGGAGCAAGTTTTCGACCGTTTGGCCCGCGCTACATTAACTGTAAATTTGGCCAAATGCGAATTTGGGAAAGCCACCGTGATTTACCTCGGCCAGCAGGTTGGACAGGGACAAGTGCGCCCCGTGGAGGCAAAGATCGTTGCCATTAGGGATTTCCCCATTCCAACTACGCGTAAAGCGCTACGTCGGTTCCTGGGAATGGCTGGCTACTACAGGAGTTATTGCCGCAATTTTTCCAGCATCGTCTCTCCGTTAACGAACCTCCTCAGCACTAAGGTAGACTACGTGTGGACTCCCGACTGCCAAGTTGCATACGATAGCGTAAAAAGTTTGTTAAGTCACACTCCCGTACTCGCAGCTCCTGACTTTTCCACGCCCTTTAAGCTCGAGGTAGATGCCAGTGCAGTGGGCGCTGGTGCGGTCCTGATGCAGAGAGGGAAGGATGGTATTGATCACCCTGTTGCTTACTTTTCCCGCAAGTTCAACCGACACCAGGCAAATTATTCCACCATTGAGAAAGAAACCCTTGCTCTGTTGTTAGCACTACAGCACTTTGAGGTTTATGTTGGGTCTACTTCTCTACCTGTTGTAGTGTTCACGGATCATAACCCTCTTGTCTTTCTGTCCCGTATGTTTAACCACAACCAGCGACTCATGCGATGGGCACTGCTGGTACAGGACTTCAACCTTGACATCCGACATAAGAAAGGGTCTGAAAATGTGTTAGCTGATGCTTTGTCTAGGCTGTAGATCGTAACTGGATGTTATGTATGTAACCTTAACGCCAAGCCATAAGGGCTTGTAATTTAAGGGGGGGAGTGTTACGGCCGCTGGCTGCCGTTTAGTATTTGTTGTGTTTTCTAGGCAAAACCAGCTGTGTGATCCCCTGTCTTGGATTGGTCCCTTTCCGGAGCTAAGACCGCCTTCCTGGATGCTGTGTCCTGTCGGCTGTGTTGGTGTGACTGTGGTGCGACCTATCAGAGCCTTCAATCAACACAGTTTCAGTTTAAATAGACTGTGTGTCTGCAGTTCGGGCGGGCTTGTGTTGTGTATGTGTCCGTAAGCTCGCCTCGTAGTTTGGTACCTAAAAATTGTGTTTGAAAATTGTGGAGGTTGGTGGAGGAACATTTCTGGGACTGGGCAGGGTTAGTTAGGTTCGCTGATTGTATATGAGAAGCTGTTTTTTGTTAGATTCATTAGTTAGGGGTGCTGTTTCTGATGTTTTTTGTTAACAATAATATTAGATTTAGCTAGTGAGGTTTTTGTTTCTCGTTTTGTTTAAATTGATCTAGAATACTATAGGCTCTGTTTAGAGTTCTCTTTTTGTTATACTTATTTGTTCTTTTAAACAGCACTCGTACGCCTTTGTTCCCCTTTTTCCTCACCTCCTTTTGTTAAGAGAAATTAAAACTTCTGACAAATCTGAATCAGTTGTCATTTTCCATTTCATTTCTTATCCCTATCTTATGTTACTGCTCACCAAACGAGCCGGGTCGTAACACCGTAATTGGCAAAAGGGGTGTAGATATTTTACCTGTTCACTTCGCGAGATTCAGACAAAGAGGGTGAGTGGGGCTCGAATATTTTCTGTTAACTGCATTTGACCACACAATTTCACATCTGTTCATCTGCCCTTATAGTTATTTTAAATGTGAACGTTGGCTGTAACATATTTACACTGAAAACAACCCTTTCTTTAAAATGTAACGTGTCAGGTTGTGAATATAAGTATCCATGCAGCATGGAGTTTTAAACAGTGTTAAAATAAGTACACTTGTAGGACCTTTAGGGTTAGTCTGGCTTTTTTTAAAATGGTGCTTCGTCGTTCACTGCCGAGCTTTTAGGTCTTGATCGTCCTTTCTTTTATTTTCAATCCTCTGTGCTTATTCACCTTATAGGTTTTAATTTAACATTTTATACATTTATTGATATAGTTTTTATGTTTCTTGATTTTAAATTTAAATTTTCATGCAATCGTTCTTAAACTTCTTTTAGGTTTAATTTTTCTTACTGGCTTTTATTTATTATAACATTTCATAATTGTGTGGCCAGATTTTATTTCTGTTTTATCTATTTTGTTGGACTCTCATTCATTGTTGCATATTTCTGTGTTTATTTGCTCTGTGAAGCACTTTGGGCTGCACGTCTGCACGAAAGGTGCTATATAAATAAATAAAGTTTGAGTTTGACAACTGTAGTAAATCATTTAGTGTTTTTTTGTTTTTGTTTTCTATCTTTTTCACCTATAACATATGAAAGATTAACTCTTTAAACATGAAATGAAACAAACTTGAAAGCATTAACACTACAAAAGAGTTCACATTGAAATAACTCGAGGTGAGGAGGGATTCACTCCTACAAGAGTTCAGTTTTAACTCCTGAAAGGGGTCAAAATATCAAGTCCCAGAGAGAGAGCGAATTCCCAATGACTAATGATTTTGCCGTGTATATTCTTATAACTGCACGATGAAAGGCAACATGCTGTTGTTTGTTAAGAAGCTGTTAAATTTACAATTGCAGCCTGCTAGTCATGTTCGCTCCCGCAGTCGAGAGAAAAAGGTCAGACGATGCAAAAAACAAAAGACCACCCTCTCCTGTTTATTATGCATCCTCTCTCTCTTGTCTCTGAACCTGTGCGGGCCACTTTCGCAAAGTGGAACTCATTTGTCTGTCTTCAAATGCTAATGGCACACATAATGAATGCCACTCACAATTATCTCCACGCTCTGATATCAGTGTATAATTAAAACAACACTGTCCTTAATAAGGTGTCAGAGGTGATAACACAGAGCGCTGATAACTCTTTAAAGACACACACATACACACACATGCACCCAATCACTCCCTCGTTACCAAGCAACAATGGAGTTATAATGAGTGGGACCATCAGGCCAAAACTAATTTCCAAGTATAAGGACTAATGCTGTGATTGCTCAGTGGCCTTCCACAAGTAGGTTATTGTCTTTAGCTATTTACCATTTTAATTAACCTTTTTTCTCTGCAGACATAATTTCTCTTGAAGCGTGCTTTACATTATGTTACAGCTAATTGAAAATGATTTTTATTTTTGAGTTAAAATCAATATTTTTATATTAAGAAAGAATCACACGGCTATTTGTATGCGAACTGTGTCACTCATAATGAATTATTGATTAACTCTGCAGGTCCTCTCTGCCCTGCTGAGCTTTTTTAGTGCCTTTCAGCTCATTGTTTTGGTTTCCTGGCAAACAGCAGACCGACAGAGTTAGAGACAATATGAGGTGATAGTCGAGCAGTCAGCTGCTTAGGGGGCAGATATTTAGATCTGTCTGAGTGTTTTTGGAGCACAAAAGAGAGCTAATAGAGGAGTGAATATTGGACTTCGACCCCAAATAGATGCTGATGTTGTTTCTTAAACTGCTGGATGTGGAAATAGGCAACTATAGGCTAAAAATAGGGTCACAGCTTGTTTCCATTACCCCAAAAATGTCCCAAAAAAATCAGTTGATGCAGGTTGCAGCCAAAATAAAACTGGACATAACTTCAACTCCATACAGTATTTTTAGACAAGGGTGGTAGTTAAAAAATATAGCATAACTGTCTGTGTTTAGCAGCCTTTAATGACCTCCCTGACACTCTCTCACCATCCACCCCAGTCACTACACGTTGAGATTGTATCTACAAACTCTATGCGTCACATAACGCTCAGCCTTTATTTAACATCTTTTGGACTTCCTTGTTTTGTTAAATACCTGCACATTTAAAATATTCTGCACACTGTGAACATTTGCACATTAACTGATAAATACTTGCAATTCCTGCACACTTTACAGCTCTTTTCATTTTAAAACATATTGTGCTATATATTTCTATTGTTGGTGGGGTTTTTTTAAATACTTGATTTCTTCCTTATATTTTTACTTAATGTTTATTATGCACCAATTACACCAAGACAAATTCGTTGTAAGTGAAAACCTTCTTGGCAATAAATCTGATTCTGATAGCATTTCCCATAAGCCCTAGATCACTGCAGAGTTAACTGTCAACACTCGACAGAAGAGCCGAGAACATGAGTGAATCTCTATAAACAGACATGTTCATATCAGAATCTGTCGGCAAAGGACGATTTGAAGATTTTGGCACTAGAATATGGTTTCTGTTTGCAATCCAAGTAGTAATGAACAGTCACGTTTGAGAAGACTTTGGTTGCAACAGTCCGCGTGGAGAGTAAAAGAGGCAAAACTCATTGGTCGAAATACAATCTTGAAACCCATCTGCTATCGTATGAGGACGATTTAGCTTTTAATTAGCTTTTTATATGCATTAATATGCAGAGATCTGTTTATAGAGATTAGCAGAAATGTGTTTTTCCTCGTCGTTCTCACATATCAAGATGCTAATTTTGGACCGCAGTGGAAGTCTTGGCCCGGATATCTGTTAGATACACGCAGCAAAATCGTCATCAAACGACAGACGACGGGTTTAGAGATTAGGTCAGACATGTTTGCAATGACAGCAGGACAGAGAGGAGAGGACACTGTAGAAGTTTTTAGACAGCAGAGGTTACAGCTAGGAAAGTTTGTGAATTTTATGGAGATGCAATGACTAAAGGACAGATGCCGCCACACTGTTTAATGTTTGCTGTAGCAGACACCGATTTGTCTTAGAGTATAGAAAGTGAACTCCAGGAACAGGTTTTATCTTTCCAGAAAGGCAGATGAAAGAAATGCCAAATTCCATACAGAAGCTGTTTGAACAGAGGTCGCACGTGACGTCATGACTTCAGCTCTAACATCAGATCGTCTTGTAAAGTGTATATCTTTGCCGACAGACTCTTCCTCTGCTTTGAAGTTAAAGTCTGCTCACAAGAATTAAAAGCAGAAGCCATGAGTCATGTGAGAGGTTAGAGCCAAAACTCCAACCTGAGGCTGTCTAAGAAGTGTGACGCACTATTCCCTCAACCTTGTTTTTTTTTTTGCTGTTCTGACTGAAAACATATTGCTTGTTCCCTTAATTGAGCACTGAAGTGTCATTGAGGTGGAGAGGTGGAAGAGTAGCTGGACCAGCAGGGTCCTGTGGGGCAGACAGCAGCATCTGCGCAGAGTGGAGGCTGGAGACTGGAGGAGCATAATAAGTTTCTACTGCGACTTTAAACAGGTGCGTCCCTGTCAACCGGAGGACACCGAGGGGGCTAGACAAACACGCCCGGCAACTCGACGTCGGTTTCGACTTCAGCTCCGCTCCACTTATCAGAGCGGCAGAGAAACAATGACCAGCAGAGAGTAAACAATGAACGCAAAGCCAATTTACTTTTTCAGATATACCTGTCATGCTCCACCGTGGCCACACTCTGAAGTGACTGATGTCCTCTATTCTGGGTGGCTGTCTGAACATCACTCACTAAGTGGTAATGCCTGTTTTACCTTAAGTCATGCGCAGCGGGATGAGTGATGAGTTTAATTTAACTTCATTATAAAAAGAGAGCAGTTGCATCATATGTACTGCGAGTGCGTGGGAGGTAAACTGGGAAAAATGTTAAATTGTTTGATGACGTGTTTGATATTTACAGAAAAGAGGACAAAACTCAGCTCTCTTTGTTTATATCTCGTCTTGATAAAACACTCTTTATCTCTCTGATAAGCCCACTCATCGGGCCTGAATCAGATAATAATGAAATATTTATCCTCAGCACCAACAGCTCTTCACATCTGACACTAGTAGTGTATGAATTCACGGCATGTTGAGCAATATTAGCTTGTTAAAATGTAGTGCACAGACAGAGGTTAATTGGATTATATTGCGGTTAAACTTTCTGATGCGCATGACGTGATGATGAAACACACAAGCACTTGTAATGATCAGTAATCATTTTGTGTCGCGTAGCCAGACCACACTTTGTTTTAGCACGGTGCCAGCGCTGGAGAAAGGTCTGGCTGAAGCCATTATCTTTCTGGCATAGCTGGGAAAAAAACACTGGCTTGTTTGTATTTCTTTAATCCAATCACACTCGTCTTTGGCGGCACAATGCCAAGAATGCAGCAACGGTGCTTTTACAAAATAGTGTCAGAAGAAAGCGGAAGCTGAGGTGAATTCTGACTGAAGTAAACGGCCAGTGACGGGTTTATACCCACAGTCTACTTCCTGTGAGCAAGACAACAGATAAAGAAGAGCTTCTTCTTCTTCAGGGAGAATTATAAAGCACATAGTCACAGGTTTGAATCAGAATTTCCAGCTATTAAATCACTTGTTACTTATATTTTTACTCTATTTAACACTGATTAATTGACTTCCAGCCATCCATCCATTTTCCATAATTGCTCCTCCTTATCACGGTCAGAGAGGGCGGACTTCAGCTGACATTGGGTGAGAGGCAGCGTACACCCTGGACACGTCTCCATCACATGGCTGACACATAAAGACAAACAACTATTCATGCTCACATTCACTATGAGCAATTTAGCGCCAACAATTATTCTATTATTGGTACATGATCCGGCGCTCCGGCGAGGTTTTTCCATTCATTCGAATGTGGGTCGTTCGTTTCCGCCTCCGGCTGACTTTGTTTATTTCATGTATCCAACTTCTAAATTTGAGTCTGACTCACAATTTACACTGCAAAATGCAACCTGAAGAAGTTTCCTTTGGTTTGTGTCCAATGGTTTGTGCGTGAGAGAGAGAGTAAACACAGCACTGACTTATTGCCTCAAAAAGTTGATATGGTAATCTTTGCTAGTTGCCTAAAATATTTAACACATCCAGCAGACACAAAACAATGTTATCATTAATTTGCCTCCTTATTTTACCAATATTCACTCTGTTTTTGGTCTCCAGCAGCTCATGTGGGAAATATTTGCCTCTTTAACTGCTCCACTATGTTCACCAGCTGTTCTCCAACTGTGTCTGCCTGCCATTTGGTGCTGAGTTGGTTTCGTACAGCTGGTTTGAGAGAGGTTTTTACTGAGAACAGCTGCCTGGTGCGGAAAACGACGCCCAAAACCAAAAAGCTGATAGATGCTAAAACGCCATGTGGAGCTAAAGGGAAATGCAGCATTGAATTCAATCTGCCTGGCCATGAAAGCAGCATGAGGCCAGCGTTACAAAAACGTTGCATGCTACAACTCAAAGTGTCATCAATGATTTATGATTTTCAGCAGGAGGATCACATGCAGCAGCGTTTAACATCTGACTTACAATTTGTCAGGTCGGTAACCTTTAGCTGACACAGGTTGAATTCTGCGTTTAATAAGACCATTTTTTCCCATGGGAGATGATTTTTAATTGAGTCAATGAGTGTATTTCAGATATTCTGTACAGTTATTGACCAGTCTTGTCCTTTTTCTTCTCCCCGTCCTCCCCCCCGTCAGCCTGTAAATGTCTTTCTATCTGTCTCTCGGCTCTCCTGTCATTCTGCATTGTATTCTGTGCTGTAACCACAAAATGTCATAATGATAATCTTTCAAGAAAGTGCAGCATCCAGATGAGCCAAGGTCTCAAATAAATCAACAACACACTACACACACACACACACACAAGCCCACACATCAGCCGGCGAACTGTTATTTCTGCAGACGTGCCATTATTTCCCGCAGACACATTAAAAAAAAAAAAAATAAAGGAAAAACAACAGAAAGAAATGTTGCCTAACTCAGGCTGTGGGCCAAGCCAGAGCCATCACTGGTTAACTGATTAGCTCAGTAATTGCGATGGAAATGCCAGTCTGAGGTTGATATAAAAGTGCAAAGGCACATCCAGGAAATACTAATCAGTCTCCCGGCTTCTCCCGGGAGGCTGCGGTTATTGTTGTGAATGCCACTGCTTCCCACTTTATCTCTGTGTAGGTCTGTGTGTGTGTGTGTGTGCACCTGTGTCTAATCTGGAAATTAATATCTCCTACTTTCCCGATAGTTTCCCCTCAGACAACAATAAAAACTTTTAATATGAGTAGAGTAAATTTGGGCAAGATGTTGCCGCATATTAAAATAAATGACTCATTATAGGAGTGTCAGTAAGACATGCAGAGAAAGCCTTCCTTGTTCCCATCTCCCACCTCTTTCTCCTTCCACTCCTCATTATAACCCTCATTTTTTGTTCTAAATAACATGCCTCCAGCTCATTTTTTTTTTGCCTTCTCTCGCCTTTCTTTCATCGGCTTGTCCTTGCCTCGTTCAGAGTGAGTTTCACACCTACAGCGACTACAACCTACATCCTCACCTGTCACTACAACTGCTCCCATCTGTCTTTTCTCACTTGTTCCTGCCCTGTGTCCTTTCCTACGACCTGGTCACACACCGAGCACCCGTCTGCCCGCACAGTTTTTTTTTGTGCAGTTTACACAAAAAGATAAGAAAAAGCCATCAAAGCCGGTTCTTCTGAAAGACAGTTTGAGCTGAGTGAAAACCCAGCAGCTGCATCGCTCTCCTACTCCCTGTGTGTTTGTCTCTGACAGCTCTGTTTGTACTGTGGCAGGATTATTTGATTGTTTACAGGTTTAGCACTTGTCTGCTATCATTCAGCTGTGTTTACAGAGCATGTTCTCTGACAATGCAGGATTATTAGAAAATGCTGTTTGTGCATTCCTGTGCATCTGACTGAATAATCTGTTTCTAATCCGCAAAAAATGTTCTCCTCTCATGTAGCTTCATTTTGTCCACACTCTTTAACAATATCTCAAATATTCAAATGTTTCTTTGAAACAATATCACATTGATGATGAATGCAATATTAAAATGCAATATGTTGCGCTGTTATAGTTATATTAGAGTTTTAGGGATGCTAGTTGGCTCACTGACAGCATGAAGATTAGACAGCGCACACACGTGTGATGTCACCCACCGGTTTCTGAAGAGCCGTTTTGAAGCTGCCATGTTGTCAGTCCTGCCTCCTGGCTAATCTAAGAGTCAGCAAAGACATGGATCATCGGTGGACCTGAGGCGGACTGAATGACACCTGGGTGCTCAAACTAACCATCTGTAACAGCACCTACCTGACAATCAAAGCATCCATGCTATTAATTGTGCAGAACTTTAAGCCTTTACGTATATAGTTTGAACGGGTGAGATAAAATAAAATTCAGACTCAGTACAGTTGTCATGAACGGGGAAATTAGCTATAGAGAGCAAAACTGTTTTTTGTATCAGGCTGTAAACATGTTTATTTCTGCTGTGAAGTTGGACATTTTAACATGGGGACTTATGGAGCTTGACTCGTTCTGTAGCCAGCCTCAAGTGAATTGCAGTTTTTGACACTTCAGCATTGACTTCACAGAGGTTGCCGCTTGGTTTTCAAATGAAAAAGTCTCATGATTGTGATTTGTGAGGGGTTGTGGGATAGTTAAAAGGAAAGAAGTAAAGTTATTTTTCAGATTTTTCTCCTAAATATTGGATACTTTAACCTCTTTGGGATTAAAACAGTTTAAATTAACCTTTCTAAGAGGTTTAGAGGAAAAATGTCTTCAATAAAAGAGAAAACAACTCACAAGAAGTCACAACTGTAAGGAGTCACAAGCCAAAACCACTGCCAATAATCTTTTATACGCTGTATTTTATAAACCTATCAAGTGTTTTTTGACCTACAATCTTCCTTACTCTCCACCACTGACTCCCCAGCCCCTCTCTCACACATCTTACAAAGGCCTTTGTGTCTCCCAGCAAACCTCTGGAAACACACAATTAGCTTGATTTGGGGTCAGGCGGGTACAGAGGAGCACAGCGGCCTGAACTGCGGCATCATCCCTCCTCAGTCTCCTCCTACCATCCAACAGTCTGAGTCACAGTTAGCCATTTGCCAGCCTCCCTCCAGCAGCCCACACAGTGCCTGGCCCTCAAGTCACCTGAACTAATCCTCAGGATAAATAAACCATGTGCAGAGCATTGCAGCCAACCCGGGCTATTTTCAGCCCCGTTTCCCCCACCCCCCCTTCCTCCCCAGTCCGAAATGTCTTCATAAAAGGCGTTTCCCCCTCTCCGGCCTGAGCAAATAGAGCGTGCTTGAGCAGCATTACTGATCCGTCTAGAAACCAGCTGGAGTCATGGAGACGCTGTGGGGCCGTCCGTCCTTTAACAACAAGAGATAAGATGTCTTGGGGCTTTAAGACGAGCAGGACTGTTTTGGGTTATTAACATGGGCAATACAATTAAATGATTGAAAATAATGATTAGGCTATTAGTATGCTAAAACGACTGGTGATGTTTTGAAGTTCAGCGGTCTCAGGTAATCAATCTCCCTGTGAAAGCTGATTTTTGTCTCTGGCTCCCTTGTGGCAAAAATACACCACTCTTTGTTTGTTCTATCTCTTATACCTGCACTTAATGATGCTCTAAAATTTCCCCTTACTCGTCCTAAAAACCCTCAGTGGGTCAGTTTCTCTGGTCTCAAGGGGATGGATTCTCTAATGGCATGAAACAAACGTGTTTTTCTGCAACGGGGGGAAACAAAGGAAGCGATTAAGATAGAAATGGAGAGAAAAAGACAATATGTGTGTCTCAATCCATCTGTTTTATGTGCTTTTCAATTTGCCTATAAAAAAGACAAGTGACAAAACTGGAAATTTGCTGTGTTTACACTTGGCTGAAGTGGAAAAGTTGGTGTGTCAATTAAAAAATGCGACTAAGCGAAGGGAAACAGGCTTAGCTAATAAACCGTGTCATACATGAAGCGTGTGACTTCAGCTTCACTCATCACTGAATACATGAAACAAACATGTGACATTTCCATCAAGTTTTCTGCATTGTTTTAAATTGTTTGTCGTCACGCCCTCTTCTTCCGCAATGGTTCAATGGCACCCAAGTGCAGAATTACAGCCAGCAACTGTATCTTTGCTGATTTTTGTAAATTTACATGACTGCTAGCGTCTGTCAGAGTTTAACACAGCTTTAATCTGCTGGGGCATGAGCGAGGTGAATGTTTATTAAAGCTCCTGCTTTAAAATATGCTCCATAAAGTTGCACTTGAGCCCTCCTGCTGTGTTTGGCAACTTCACTGCTGATGGAGACTCCACATTATGAACCCTAAGTATTCACCTGCTGATGGGGGATAATGTGGTTACTCTGTCCCTCAGTCAGTCTTTGGAGGTGGTCAGCAGTAAATACCCTTCGTTCAGCACTGCGGGGCGAATATTAATTTAATCCTCTAAGTGTGTTTGTGTTTATCGCAGTGCTGTTGAGAGATGTGGGAATACATTTAAGAGGCTGCTTAAGCGATTTGCTGTGTTCTTAATATCTGCACCTATCCTCTCACCTCTCAAGTTTTTTGTTTTGTTTTGTTTTCTAAAAACCCAGGGCGCCTAAATCTGGGAGTGATGGGAGCAAAGAGAACAAAGGAAAGGGCATAAGAGTGAGCAAGGGGAAAGAGAGATAGAGAGAGAGAGGAGAGAGCATGACATGAAAACATAATGAGGATTGTCATGCCCATGGGGGTTGATGTGAGGAATGCACTGCGCAGGGGTTGAGACGAAGGAGGAATGCAGAAAATTGCTTAAGAAAAGGAGGGAGACAGTGAGAGGGGGGGAAAAACGAGGATAAATACCGTGACCGAGAGGTGACATAACTTTGCTCGCTGAGCGCAGGAGGATGTGACAGATTCGGGAGTCGGGATGCGATGCCACAGCTGTGCTGACCCACAAGCCGCTGGGCAGTGTGGGTGGTGGCTGTGCCTCATTTCTGTCGCTTCAGGCCACAAATCCCAGAGGAAATGCAAGCCTATGTATATTCTTGCCAAGGGAAAGATGGGCAGCCCAAACTCCCCACCCACCCCGCTCCGCGCTCCCCCAAAGAGGCTGGTTCTTTTCCAGCTTCAAGCACGGCCTGAGTTGTCAGAGAAATCTGAGCTCATTGTCATCCTCTGGGTTGCTTCTAAAGAGCTCGGGCTGGAGCTAAAGAAAATCACTACACGAGCTTTACAGTCAAACTGGAAATCAGACAGGAACGTACACTTGATGTGTTTCCAACAGCAGCGAAAACATGACAGTGCAGAGATTAAATTCGGGGCTTCAGAAAGGAGCACAGAGGTGATTTTTTATGTCTTATTCCATCCCTAGAAGTAATATTTGACATTACTGCTGACCATTTTCCAATGCATACCATACATTTTAGATTTCCTACCATCCCAGATAGCCATTGGATTCAGTTCATGCCTACACAGTTTGAAAATCGACCTGCTGGAACTTGCAACCTGCTTGAGAAAAGTAATCCATCATTGCAAATGTCACCTTTTTGTATATATTTATTGTGGTTATGCCACTGTGAGCAGTGACTGCTTTTAAAACAGTGATGCTTTGGGAGAAAGAAGGCCATTAGTAATGTATTGATTGATATCAAACATGCAGAAATGGTGTTTTAATGGTTATATAACCATATTTCTTAACACATATACAGCCGCACACAGCTTGCAATTGATAAAAGTGATTTTTATACCACCGAGCTGTCTCTTCTCCGATGCACAGCATGTTTTACGTTTTGTCTACAAAACCTACAAATGCATGTTGCCTTCTTGCGACATGACAGCCGCGATCAGAGTACAGAAATTATGACACAACTGTCACGACAGCAGTGTGCAGGGAGCTCGCAAACGCACACATCTATTCCCCGGGTAGAGCTGTCAAAAAAAAAAAAAAAAAAGGGGGCCATGCATCAGACCAAGGGAAGTGCTCATCAGTGCGGGACTCTCGCTCCGTTCTCCTTTTCTGGAGTTCACTGGTGAGTGTTTTTAAAAAAAGAAAAAGCACAGTTTGCTGTCTACTTCAGAAATACCTCCGAGTCCAATTAGCAGAGATGATTCTCCTCCACTGTTGAGGAACAGCAGTACACTGCTGGGTGCTTTCGATAACTCCATAATAACTGCCGGAGCCATTTATCTGCTTCTCATAGTGCTTCTCTGAGTGAAGGAACACAATAACATCTCAAATGAGTCTGGTCTTCCTTGTCACAGCCTAATTAAAATCAATTAACAAAGGGAATATCAAGGCAAAAATTACAGAAACACAAAATGAGCAATAACAAAAATGATTGTCTCTCTTGCTTTGAAGCTGTAACGAGTTAGATTGTTTTAAAACAACTTTGGCATTTTGAGGATCTCTTACAGTAAATATGAAGCTGCAAACAGCAGCCGCTGATTAATTGTCATTTTTTGCACTTTGGTTTAAGTTAGTTAGTTATATTAGAGATTTAGAGGTGCTAGTAGGCTGATTTTGTTATGTCTGGACCACTGACAGTATAAAGAATGGACAGCGTATGTGTGACATCAACCACACGTTTCTGAAGAGCCGTTTTGAACCTTAAAATCTGTTGGCCATCACCATGTTGGCTGTTCACCTGAGGCAGGCCGAATGACGCCTGAGTGCTCAAACAAGCCGTCTATAACTCGTTGTCGTGTAGCCAGCCTCAAGTGGCCCGTTTAAGGAACTGCAGTTTTTGGTACTTCCACGTTGGCTTCTCTTCACAGACATGGAGGTTGCTGCTTGGTTTTGACAGAGCAAGGCTGTAGCTGTTTCCTGTCCTTGAGCTGCAGCTTCACATTTTCTGTACGGACATCAATCAGTGACATCAATCTTCTCATCTAACTCTCCGCCTGACTGTGAATAAGTGTTAAAAAGTCAAACTCTTGTTTTAAAACATTATAAATCATGACAGCGTCAATGCAAGAGAGACAGAACCACCTTTGTCATTGTTGTGTTCCTTAGAGCGGCTATAATTCATATATTTACCAGGACTAGTGATGAGAAAATTATCACCTGGATCTGCAGCTCTTCTCAGCTTTAAGGAGCTTTATGGGAAGTTTCAACTCATTGTTCAGCTGTCTGCTCCAAAACTTTACTGCTTTTGTTCACTCTCACTGCCGTCGGTTTGGGAAACAGCAAGATAACAACTTAAAAGGTGATGAGCGTAAGATCAGACTTTTCATAACCTTTAAAAAATGAGGACATTTCATCTGAAGAGAGGGAAGAATGTAAGACTTATCTTTGTGACTACCTTATTTTTTCTCAGGTTTAATGAGAGAATTGGCATACTTTAATTAATCATAACCTCTTGTAGTCTGTTGCTTCATTCAGAACAGGAACTATATTTTATGGTACATCTTGCCTGTAATGTAAATGTTGAAGTGGACATTAAAGTAGTAGGAACATTTAGTAGGAATAAAACACCTTCTGATAAGGAAAACTCAAAATGTAAAATCTCTCCTGTGAACTGTACAAACGCTATAAAATCCACTGTTCATCACGCTGATTTATTATTGAACACTACCTCAGCAGAGAAGGAAATATTATCTGCGAAGATGCAGAAAATTAACGGGTAACTACATTTATAATTCTGTGACAGGGGACGACAACGATATTGTCAGCTTTCTGTGTGTGTGCCATCAATCGTAAAAATCTCCTCGAGGCATCTTCCAGTTGCTGAATGACTCTTTTGTTTTTCACATAATATGGTATGAAAATATTATTTAAAAAAAAAAAGAAGTGATCTTGCCAGTTGAGTTGACTGAATTCTCCATTCTTATCACAAACAGCCTGAAATCGTTTCTTATCAGCGTCGTCTTTTGATCTTTTTCACAAAGAACGGTCAGTTGGGATATACCTCTTTCCTTATTCATCAAGCACTTTGCAATGAAACAATGAAAAGATTAACAGTGCAATGCATCAAAGACGATCTTCAAAGGAAGTGCATTTTCCAGTTTTCTGGAGCTGTGTGGTGATGTAGGTAACAAAGGGAAGTTGAGAGGAGAGAAATAAAGGGCCTTAAATCTCTCCAGGGGAAACACCTCTCTGCTGCTCTATGTTCTGGCCAGATGCAATTTCCCGAGCACCATACTGCTCTTCAAAGAGAAGAGAAATTGCTCTATCACAGCAGACGCAGTGGAGAGCTAAGAGGAGGTGGAGGGGCAGTTTAAGCAACATTCTTGGACTGGAGAGCTACATAAATTAACTACGACATAAATTATCCATCGCCCTCAAATTAGACTGAAACACGGAAAGGTCAAGAAGATGCTTGAGTGGAAAGACACACACACTAAACAACTATTTACATGCGTAATATGTGTACATGTCATGAAGAATTATTTGAAGCGTCTGGAAACATGTGCTCACGACCAGAAAGCTGTCTCGAATCAGACAGGGAGAAGTCATGATGCAATGTTTGGGTTTGAGAGAAGGGCACTCTGCTCGGCCAACAACTACTACATCATTAAAGTGCCACAGAACAACAATCTTCATCTCTCAGTTGGAGGGACTGTCTGGTTGAAGAGCTTTAATATTTTCTGGGCTTGTTCTGAGCACAACACACTCATTAAAAGGCCTTGTTGTGTTTCGTGAGTGGTTTGAAGGCAGGTTAAATGGTAAATGGCACTGGCTGCCATGCAAGGTGTCAACTGCTCATCAGTTTTTTAGGAGTTTATCGTTCGGACACATTCACACACTGATGGCACAGCATCACGAGCAATTTGGGGTTCAGTATCTTGCTCAGGGACACTTTGAGTTGCAAATTGGAAGAGCTGGGGATTGAACCACCAATCATCTGATTAGTTCTACCTCCTGAGCCACAGCTAAAAGTTAATACCGGCCTCAGTAAGAGTGCTTCTTTTCAAATGTCTCAGTCAGTGACCCTGAAACTGAAGCAGCTAAATGGAATCAAGCCATTTTTTATTTTTTTATTTAAAAGGTACTAAAAAAAAAAAAAGATAAAAAACACTAACTAACTAAACAACAGATTGTAATCACTGACAGTAAGAATGGAGAACATATGTGTGACGTCACCAATGAAACCTGGGTGCTCAAACAAGCCATCTGTAATACACACACCTGTCAAAGTGGCCATGCTGTAAATTATGCAGAACTTTAAGCCTTAATATAATTTTGAGGGTTTTTTTGTACCAGGCTGTAAACATGTTTATTTCTGCTGTGAAGTTGGACATTTTAACATGGGGGCATATGGAGATTGACTCACTTCTGTAGCCAGCCTCAAATGGACGTTTGAAGAACTGCAGTTTTTGGCACTTCTGCATAGGCTTCACTTCACAGCCACAAGGCTGCTGTTTGATCTCCGCCCACACTGTCTTAATAGACCTCATTAAACAGTGGTTCTATTCAGATGTCCCAGTCAGTGACCCTGAAACTGAACAAGCTAAACAGAATCAAGCTGTCATCTTTTATTTAAACCTGTGCTTTTTCCTACTGAGCAGGAAAAGACATTTCTGTGTGTTTAAAAATACCAAAAAAAACCACATTCAAACATCTCTAACTAAACTACAAATTGTAATGTATGTATTTAAGAAGTTTCTAATTAATAAAGATTATTATTGGACATATCTAAAAGAAAAAAAAACCCTGCTAATGACTACTGACTTCTTCTCTCCTGATACCAATTCTGATAATGTAAAATCTGTGTAATGCCTCACTGCTATGCGTGCAACTTGCTGTTGTTGTAGATAAGATAAATTAAGACTTTACTAATCCCCAGAGGGGGAAATTAACACATTACAGCAGAGAACACGAAAGTGTCTAAAGAGGAAGAGAAAGCCCTGTTTGAAATAATAAATACAATAAGAAATAAAATGACATTAAAAAGCTATATATACTACGTACATCACAATAAATGTACGTATAAATGATTTGTGCATTGTACAAATAGCTGTGCAAATATACACTCAGTTGCCAATTTATTAGGTACACACTAATGCATTGTAACAGTCCTGCAATAAACGACCATCACGCAGACAATGTGTTGTGGCTGCAGTTTGTGGTGCCGTTGAACTGGATTGCATTATGCAGACAGCTGTTTCTGTTATTTAGAAACTGACAACTGGTGTACGCGTAGAGGTTAAAATTACGAATCACTTGCTCACTCGATTCATTTTTATTTTTTTCAGTCTAAAGATCTGAAATTACTAACTATGTTTGCCTTTCAAAGATAAGTGTAATGTAATTCAGTACATCCTGCGGTAAATGAAAGCATCTGTTCAGCACCAAACTGTTTCTGCCAAACCCTGTCCCCAAGGTTAATTATTCAGCAGCCAACTATTTGTGACACTTATCACTTTATGATTGTTTCTGTGGTTCTTAATGTCCTTTAATGAGTTTTTAATGAGGAAGCAATCTCCTGTGAATCACAGCTGTGCTGACAGCGGTGCTGCAGAGGGGAGCTCCACTGCTAAAATCTACTGATTCTTTAGAGTGACAATCAGTATAGTATATTTCACTTTGAAGATTTGATGGACACGTACTGAGCACCTCTACTCCACAGACCTTTGTGAGGTAGAAATGTGACTCTGTCTACCTGCACATAACTTCTTAATTACACTATAGGAGGTGTATTTCCCTACCCTCAATCTGAGTAATTAACAGTTTCAACGTTTAGGAGCCACAAACTTAAAGTCACCTTTAGTTTTAAGCCCGAAGTGAACGACAACAAACAAGCCCTAAACATAAGACATCAGAGACTTAAAGGTGATACAGTACTGTGGTAACTCTCTGATGGTAAAAGTGATCCTGAATTAAATTCTGAATTTAAAGAGGATTAATGATAATTAATGGTTAGCAGAGACGTCTCATAATTGAACTGATCTAAAGCACTGGTACTCTTTGAGATCACTGCAAATATATTTTAAAGCAAGTTTTGCATTTCCTTTTCATTATTTTGTTTCCATATTAGCCTGCCATATATCAGTGTTGTAGTACTCCATACTGGTCTTGGCCTCGAGACTGGACTCAAGTCCACTTTTTAAAGGTCTCTTGGTCTCAGACAAAGAGGACTCTGGATTTCATTTCAGTCATGACCACAGCTGCAGGGATATCACTAAATTGTCTGATTTATTTATTAACATTACTACCATAATTGGAGTCCAAACTTCCAATAACTGGACTAATTTTCATTAAAAAAAATTGCTCTCATCGCTCTCTGCATCCCTTCACATGCATTTAAAGAAAGTGAACGATGGCTGTCTGAGAGGAGATGTCCGACAAATCTTCAGTAATAAAATTTTCCTTCCTAAACCACAAAGAAACCTACAAAGAAAACACACATGACTCAGTCTCGTCGTGCCTTGGTCTTGTAAGTGTGGATCAGGAGTATGTCCTTTTCCTACCACATTAGCTCTGGTTCTTCAACAGGTTCAGTTCAGTCTTCCACAACAGTCAACAATAAATAATTTTGTTTGATAGAATAAACCTTCCTCCTGTGTAAACAGTCCGTCGCTAAAAAGGATCGGATAACCTCTGTCACAATGGTGATACTTGAAGAGCCCGATACTTTCTGAGGTGGTAAGCTGTGTAACAAATTTGAGCAACACTGATCTAGAGTAATCTCACTACTTCAAATTGCATGCAGAGACACACAAAAAGGCTTTCAGTGGCTGTAAAAATAGTAAAATTGTCCATAAGCAGAAATATCACTTCAAAGCTACTTGAGTGCAGCTGCTGCAGTAAGCGGCAGTGTGTAGAGCTCCTCTTTCGTGTCATTGTGTATGATTGTGTGTATTAATATTCCCCCGCCAAAAATAAATCTTAGACGGACACGTTGAGGCTTACACAACTCTCCTGGTTAAATCAAGGCTTCACAGTTCACACACACATATAACACGTTATTAATCACTTAATGGATAAAATGTACAACTTCTTCCACAGATGTCCGCCGAAGATAAACGAGAATCTTTCAAGGGGGGGGGAAAATATCATTAAACCTAATTTAATCTATTCAGTGAGGCCGCTGTGTGGAATGATCAATGTTCAGTTTCAAATTAAAAATCACGTCAGATGCTAGTGACCGTTGGCATCAGCGTCTGGGTGCACCAGAGGCAGCAACAGCAGGGTTTTATGACAGAGGCGTTAACAGCCAGGGAGCCCTTACTCTTTGCTGCAGGGGGAAACTCAGAGGCTCAGATATGATGTCAGTGTACTTAAACACACGCATTGTTTGACCAACTTCTTCCACATCTCTGCTCCACGAGGGTTTCATTACAGATGGCAGCGCTGTTTTTTATAGAATAGAAATAGAAAATACACTACAAAGTTGAAAAGGTAGAGGAAAACATTTACACAGAGCTGTGGGGATTCAACTAAATAAATAAAAACCTCAAAACAATGTTTGATCATATATTTTAACGAGGACTTGTCAGCGTTCAAGAGGTATTTCATACGCAGAATGATAACAACACACCCGACAAAGGGGAAATCAATCATAGATGTGTTAGACTGTCTTTGCATTGTTTGTCCTTGTTTCGGGGACAACATGCACTGTGACAAATGTTCAGCAAAGTTTCAATTCAAACCAGCAAAAAGAAAAAAAAAAAACACAAAACACCCACACGGGGTATCCTCAGGTCAGAAAAATACATATCTTTTCCTTCATCACTCAGAGGTTTGCTCTTTCTTTGCTGTTGGGGGTTCATCATTCTTTAACACGCTATAAATAGATAATCCCATGATTTATACAGTGTGTGTTATCTGCACTCTACACCAAATAAAATGCACTATATAGTACTTTCTTTTTAAAGGATGAGGCTGGTGATATTCTACATTTTTCTTACTGTAAAAAGTCTTGTGAAAAAGCTAGTTTGACAATACTTTCTGTTCCTACTGATAAATCTTTACAAACAGGTGACAAAAATCTAGTTTGTGTTTTAAAAAAGCAGTAATTTCCTAAAACATTTCTTAACAAACATCACTCAAACAGGATTAAATAGTGCTTTTGTTTGGCACTATTTTGTGCCCTAGTGGCAGCAGGACAGTGTGGGATCGACTCAAAATAAACTACAGTGACCATGTTCATTGGAGTTCATTGATGTATTTTTTAAGCCGAGCCACAATTAAAATAAATTTAGTTTTGTTTGATCAAAATTGTAATTCCTGAAAAGAAAAAAGATGCAAGGTTTACGCAGTTTTCCTGCTGTGATAAAAATACTTTAATGATCTGAATGTGTGAAGTTTTGGTGCACTGATTCATCATCACTAATATCATCTCAATTCCAGTGGTCACGTAGGCATTTAACCGGCTGCTGGTGGACTGACATTGTCCCAAGCAAGCAGCAATCTGTGGCTGTGAAGTGAAGCTAGTGTGAAACTGCCAAAAACTGCAGTTCCTCAAACGTCCACTAGATGCTGGTTACAGAACCAGTCAGTCTCCATAAGCCCCCATATTAAAATGTCCACATGTTTACAGCGTAGTACAAAAAACAGTTTTGGTCTCTATAGCTAATTTCCTCGTTCATGACAACTGTACTGAGGGTGAATTTTTAGTTTCAAAATGGAAACCGACATGTGATGCCAAGCATATGACGTCCATTCTTTATACTGTCAGTGGTCCCAACATTACTCCATGATTTAATTCATTACATTGTTTGTTACTTTGTTAACAATTGTAGCTTGGACTACTGATGTACTGGCTATTGGATTTATAACAAATGAAGTCACACACTATACAAACTTTTACATGGACTTTTTGAAAAAAGGTATTCATAAACTTTTTAGGGCTCTGATGATGGCAGTTGACAGCACATCCCCTAGCAACACCAGCTCTCATATGTCAGTCATCTGTTGCTATAGGAAACCCAGAGGCCTAGCTCAGACACTGTTTCCAAAAAAAGGTTTTATCCTTGACTTGAATAGTTTTTGGACAAGTTATAAGAGGAAGGAGCTATATCACGCTTTGGCCTCATATATTTGTTAGAAGGATCATTTCTTTGTTGGTCTTGGTGTTTACAGGGTTTGTTGACATTATTTATCCTTTAATCATGATCGGATCAAATCTTCTTGGGAGACAACTTACCACTTTGAAGTCCTCCGCTCTGCACTCGGTGCCGTGAAAGTGGCAGGAGAGCAGCATGTCACTGATGTCGTGACCGGTGCGGTCGTAGAATTCCCGCATGTTGAACGGTCGCGGCTTGAAATTATGGAAATCAGCTTTCACTTTTAGGCTCTCCAGAACGCTCTCCTCCACAAGATGTATGTCCCTGATCTCATACCTGAAAAAAAAAAGAGGAATATTTCATACATTTCAAATGCAAAGTTTATGGTGTGGACTGATGAATTTCCTTGAACATCTTCACAGTGAATGATCACTGCATGATGATAAAGTGGACTTCATAAAAAGTGATTTTCAGCCTTGAAATATTTTTTGCACACTTCAGAAAGGTTTATGAATCTTTCTCTGCGAACTTTTGCTCCGCTCAAACAAACCTAAAAATAATACAGTCCAGAATGAATCAAAAGAGACAGAAAACAGACGGTAAAAATGTACGGGAATGGTTTTTCTGTGGCATCTTCTGTCCCTGAACTGATAACACTACCAGAGTGTAACAGTTTATTGTGCGGCATAAAATAAAGATCAGACAAGAGCTGTACGGGCCCATAAAGCCAGTCGTCCATTCACTGTCAATGCAGTAGCTTCAGGCTACGCAGTACTTCAACTCCGCTCTCGAGTTATCTGGATACTTTGAGAAAAATGTGTTTGTGTTTATGTTGATTGGATTGTTTTGGCCAAACTGACTGATAGTCCCATTTTAAAAATAAGTCTGACTAAAATATTATAGGTATGGCTGACTTTGACTGAATATACTCATTACAAGTCTCTCTCCACGTTGTCTTTGTCAAACTCAGTGAATTCTTCCTGTCACTTCTCCACATTCAAGATACATTTCCATGAATTGAAAAGACCACTGTGTAGAAGTTTACTGTTCTCCTTCCTAGCGTAAAAAATGCAAAAAACCCTATCTAGAGCCTATCTTGGTTTGTCTATTCTGGGCTTCTGTAGAACCATGGCAGTTCAACCAAGCGGCAACCTCAGTGGCTGTGAAGTGAACCAATGCAGAAGTGCCAAAAACTGCAGTTCCTTGTAGGTCCACTTGAGGCTGGCTACAGGATGACTTAATCTCCATAAGCCCCCATGTTAAAATGTCCAACTTCACAGCAAAAGTAAACATGTTTTAAAGGCTTAAAGTTATGCATAATTAACAGTGTCGCTGCTTTAAATGACAGGTTGACAGGTTATATGAGCACCTCAGGTTCTCCAATGATCCACCCTTTGCTGATTTTTAGGTTAGCGGGGAGGCGGCAGAGGCAGGACTACCACCACACTCTGAGCTTCAGTACAGCTCTTCAGAAATTTATGGGTGACGTCACATATATGACGTCCATTCTTTATACTGTCTATGGGTTCAACATAGCAGACTCCATGGAAGAGGACCTGTGGCATCTGTATATATAATATGCTCATTTTAAGGTAACAAAACATAATGATTCTTATTTTCAGGTGATTATACACTAATGAAAACATCGTTATGCATAATCTGGGAGTAGAGCCCTGTAAATCTTACACATTGGACTTTTAAAATCCCTCATAAAAAGAATAAATGAAAATGTAGAGCATTAGATGTCCTTCTTTATATTTGTTTATTATCATTAGAGACTGATACTCGCTGCAACAAACTGATGATCTTGTGGCTTTTCATCCAGCACCACCAGCAGAACAGAGTTTTCATTTATCCTGACAAATATCTGAACATCTACTGGATGGATTAGCACAAATATTTGTGCAGACATTTATGTTTCCCAGATGATGTTTTCTAATGACTTTCATGATGCCTTGCCTCTTTTCTTCCTGACATTTGTGGTCTCTCAACAATATCTCTGCAATTATTGGATCTTGGTACGCTTGCAGGCACTTTTACTCCTTTAGCGCCATCATTGGGTCAAATGAGCACTGGTCACTGGCGAGCAGAGGATAGTTTAGGCTGAGATGGTGAACTTGTTGGCAAACAGCAGCTTATTTATCTAGAAGTTAGAGAGCAACATTATGTTTCATTTGGAGTCGTGTTTCTGTCGTCCTGTCGAGTTTAAGTACAATAATCACTCTCTTTTACCTCTGTTTTTGGTCTCTACCATCTCCTGAGGGAAATATCTGGCCCTTTAACTGATAAATACTCCACTATCTTTACCAGCTAGTTGCTACCTTTGTCTGCTGCTTGGTGCTGAGCAGATATGTATAATGTATAGGGGGATTTTAAGAGCCTTTTTATTATTATTATTGAAAACAGCTGCTTGCTCCAGTAAAGAAGAATGCTGTGACAGCAGTGACAGTGATTCAAAACAGTGAAGTTGCTGGATGGAGTTAAGAAAGAGATGAAAACTCACTCTAACCCTCCTGAAAGCTGAGGAGAGCTGATGAATCTCTATAGGTTCATCATTACAAGCAGTAACATGTTGTTAGTGTTACACCTGGTAAAGATTACCATGTTAGCATTGTTATTGTGAGCATGTTAGCTTGGCTGATTGTAGACTAGTTAGTTGTGCTTGTGTTTCATTCTTTACAGGTAACTGTGTCATTTGTTTTTGATATTTGGTATCCATATTTAATATGTCGTGTCTGTGTTTGTGTGTATGTGTGTCCACGTATGAGCTTTTTGGTATTGTAATATTGAGTTCCTCTTTTCTCAGTCCTGTGAATATCTCTTCATACTTATTACTAATGATAATGTTTCAGTGATTTTCTTGCATGCTAATATCCCCTGGGATATATTGTGTGTAAGCATTTCATTTAATTTTGTCTGTATCACCACTACATTAGGAATAAAGGCCGGCGACTAACTGAGTGGGGAACCAGACAACCCACATTACACCCAGCCTTATCGGGGGGCACTGAGAAATTTCCTTTCATTTAATGGAGCTCACAGAAATCTGGCCACGCTGCCTTGTATTAAAAGAGAGCAGAATAGCTGTAAATGCACCCACTCTCTACCCTCGCTGTGATCTCCCACTGTGCTATTATTAAAAATGTCACCATTTTAATGGACTCGCCAAAGAGCAGATTGCTTGGAGTTTTTTTCAGTACATCGCCTCAAATGAAACGCCTTTTAGAAATTTCTCATATAAATGTGGCCACTCTTACATGAATATGGTCTTTTATTGATCTTTTGTGTAACATATTGTTGATACACTCCATGTATTTTTATTGTATAACATGAACACGAATGAGATTCAGTGGCATAAAACTTAAAAATTGTTGCAGTAATCCTTTTGTTTTTCATTTTTTAAATGAGGCCAAAGGGCCATTTAACACCCCCAAACTGAAATCTTCCAAACATTAAATCAATAATAACTAGCCTCATTTAAGATTAAAAATTACTTCACAGATTCCTTTTGGTGACATTAAGATAAGGCCAAGCCCCATTACAGAGAGAGTGTTTTTGTTTGATTGAAAGAAAACTTAATTGAGGAGAGGCACTTGCTCCAAAACTGTTTGTGTAGTGGACAAACCTGCCAAGAAGGCACTTTATGAGATAAAATCCCATAAGAACAAGCCGACGAGATCGGCGAAGGCTGACACGTCAGCGTGTGTGCAGCTTAAATATCATGCCACAAGACATTTCCCAGTCCAGTGACTCCAAACATGGGAGGTGGGCGGGAGAACAGTCTTAAATGGATTTCATGCCATGAGCATTTTCATTTCTGGCCCGGGGTATAAGAGCTAAGTGTGCCATTGCGTCTCCTCTCTACCTTGCCAAGGGAGGAAGGGTAATGAGCACTAAACCTACTTCAGAGTGAGAGTTGAGAGTGTTGAGTATATGGAGAAGGAAAACTTTGTGGGAAAATCAGCCCCCTTTTTTTTATGCTTTGGTCTCTGACTTTGAAAAGTCTGTCTGGAAATGTGCGATTAGGAGATGTATTCATGTGAAAAATCACTGACAGTACAAAGAATGGACAGCGTATGCGTGACGTCAC
This sequence comes from Miichthys miiuy, assembly GCA_036365135.1. Classification (NCBI taxonomy): domain Eukaryota; kingdom Metazoa; phylum Chordata; class Actinopteri; family Sciaenidae; genus Miichthys; species Miichthys miiuy. The sequence continues at coordinate 10,095,569 of CM071606.1, read as the reverse complement.
CCATAGGTGAGGCGAGCTGAATGACGCCTAGCACCTACCTGTCAATCAAAGCGACCACATTGTTAATTATGCATAACTTTAAGCCTTGATATCATTTGAATGGGTGAGTTAAATAAAAATTCACCCTCAGTACAGTTGTCATGAACGGAGAAATTAGCTATAGAGACCAGAACTGTTTTTGGTACCAGTGAAGTTGGACATTTTAACATGGGGACTAATGGAGATTGACTCACTTCGTCGCCTATCCCAGCTGACTTTGGGCAAGAGGCGGGGTACACCGTGGACAAGTTGCCAGTTCATCACAGGGCACATAGAGACAAACCATTCACATTCACACCTACGGGAAATTTAGGGTGACATTTAACCTGTTAAGTACATGTGTTTTGACTGTGGGAGGAAGCCGGAGTACCCGGAGAGAACCCACGCAGACACAGAGAGAATATGCAAACTCCAAGGTCCCAGCCTGGGTTCAAACCAGGAACCTCCTTGCTGTGAGGCAACAGTGTTTACCACTGAAATTCACTGCAAAAATACTTTATTACAAGTAAAAGCACAAAAAAATGGACCTAAATACAGAAAACTGCCCCCTGTGAGTGTTTTAGTGTCATTATTATTGCAGATGCATTCATCTGTAAGCAGCATTTTACTCTTCCAGAGCTAAAAATGATCTATGTCTTAATATGCAAATTATCCAGGCTGCCAAATAATCTGGTAGGAGTCAAAAGAAGAATATTTCACTCTCAATTTGACTCACTTCTGTAGCCAGCCGTGTGGTCGTCTGAGGAACTGGAGTTTTTGGTACTTCTGCACGGGTTTCACTTCACAACCACCGAGGTTGCCGCTTGGTAAAAATGTCCAGATGGCAAGTGTTGACTATCAGTCACACCAGTGTCACAGAAAAAAAAATGCTAATTTTAGCGTTCAGTTTGGGGTCTTCATTAAAGATTTAACACAGAAGTTGGCCGTCCTTGATCTCGTTAACTGACAGCCTGTCAGAGGTTCATATCGTGTGCGAGTTTTTAAACTTTTTGATCACTCAGATCAACACACGGGTCAACGCACTCCTCTCGTGAAGTATCGTCCACCATTAAATGCGGTGAATGACACCATCTTGCTGATTTGTTTCATTATCGCCGCCTCTGTTTACAATTGGAACAGTATTACAACACCGTGGGGAGAGCAATATGTTTATCAAACAGCTTTCAAAGGCAGGATTAGTCACAGTCTCACTCTGTGAGATCTTTCTTCATTCTCCTCTGCTCCTTGGGCAGGTCTGTGCATGATCTAAATCACTGAAAATGTGCTATTCATTCATTCTTTTAAAAAAAAAGTATCCTGAGAAGCAAAATCTCTGACAGCCCGGAGACAAAATGGAATTAATGTGCAGGAGCTTTTTTCCCCCACAGACGTGAGGATTTAAGTGTATAATGACAAAAATACCCAAAGCATCTGTCATTTCACTTGTAATCAAAGGAAGCAGACTCCCTGCATCTCCCTCCTGTGCATACAGTACATGCTGTTGCCAGCTCCGGTATCCAGAGCTTTCAGCTGCACCGACAAGACGGCTGCTGTTCTCTGATTATAATGCCTCAGTTAATTCAGGCCTGCTCTCCAAGCACTGAATGACTTAACAAGGTATAAACCATTAGAGCTCGTTGGATGAGTGAGACCCAAAAACAAGTGGCGGATGACGTATTCAGATCATTTACAAAGGAGAAATACATAAATCCATCCCTAACCCTTATCAGGGTCGCAGAGAGCTGGAGTCAATCCCAGCTGGCATTGGGGGAGAGGTGGGGTATATCCTGGACACATTCGCAACTATGGGCAGTTCAGAGCCACCAAATAACCCATAAACCTGCATGTTTTTGGACTGTGGCAGGAAGACATGGTACCTGGAGAGAACCTACGCAGGCATGGGGAGAACCAGAAAGGCTCCAGCAGGGTGTTCAAACCAGGAACCACTGCATGACTGCGCTGCCCACAAAGTAGAAATACACTGCAAAAATGCTCCATTACAAGTAAAAGCAATAAAAAATTTATTTAAATCCGTTCCCTATAAGTCTTTTAGCATCATTATTATTACTGATGCATTCATGTATGAGCAGCATTTTACTCTTCTAGAGCTAAAAACTATCCATCCATCTGTCTGTAACGGCTTATCCTCAGGGTCGCGGGGGCTGGAGCCTATCCCAGCTGACTTTGGCCGAGACTTTGGGTACACATTGCCAGTTCATCGCAAAGGCACACAAACAACCATTAAGTACATGTCTTTGGACTGTGAAAGAAAGACGTAGTATCTGGAAAGAACCCACGCAAACATGGGGAAAACATGCAAACTCTACACAGAAATGTCCTAGCCGAGGTTCAAACGAAGAACCTTCTCGCTGTGAGGCGACAGTGTTTACCACTGCATGACTGTAGAAATACACTGCAAAAATACTCCATTACAAGTAAAAGCATTAAAAAATGGACGTAAATACAGCAAACTGCCCCCTGTTAGTGTTTAGTATCATTATTATTACAGATGCATTCTTGTATAAGTGACATTTTACCCTATGAGTCTTAATATGCAAATGATCTAGGCTGTCAAATTAATCAGGCAGGAGTCAAAAGAAGAATATTTCACTCTGAAATGTAAGTGGAGTTGAAGTATAAAGTGGCATAATAAAAAATACTGAAGTAGAGTGCATTTACTTAAAGTTTGTACTTTAAAATTTAGTTATTAATTTATAATGATAGGGACAAGAAAAGGGGTGGAGAGTTTCTATGAAGAGATGTTTTGATATGAGACTATAAAATATAGATGACAGAGGAGAAATCAAAGCAGCATGTAGTAGAAACAGCTTTAGACGTAGAATTATGTTCTTTGCGCTTATTTTTTAGTGGTTACCTCTGGTTGAGCAGGGCCAGCAGCTCCCCTGCGTGGTACAGGTCATTCCGAGTGACCCGGCTGAAGCGGAACGCGTTCAGGTTGCAGAAGGTGACCGCGGGGAACGTCATGATTGGGGTCGTGACCTCATCCAGTTTGGTGACGTGCGGGTACTCGAGGTAGAAGTGGATGCGGTCCACGCACACGTACAACAAGAAGGTCAGAGAGCCCAAGAAAAACACGACCCACAGGCAACGTTTGATGCAGAAACGCTCGTAGGTGAAAATGTGAGAGATCCCGTGCATGGTCGAGCTGTGCGCAAAAACTTCTATGGGTGGAGGTTGATGTGTGTCCATTTCTTCGGTTTCTACTTTGAGATCCATCGTGCAACAAACTCGATCTGAATGCCAGAGTCAGAAAACAGCTTCAAAACACCCGAACTGAGCCGATATTCATTTACCTGTGGCGTAAACTGTCATTATCCATCCGAACAGACGCAAACGCGTAGATAACCACTCTTGGACTTGGTGCGGTTTGGTCGCCATGCCTCATGCAGACTGACGGGAAAACATCTTTTTTTTTTTAAAGAAGTCACACGAGCAGGAATTGCCAGCAGAAGTGATGCATTCCAGATAAGCAGATGTGCAAAAGCAGGGCGACTCAGAACCAAACACGGAGGTCCATCATCGCTGCGCTACGGTGATGTTTTGCAGCTTTCTCACTCGGGTTGCAGTAAAGCAAAGAGAAAAAAAAAGGGGTTGACAAAGTGTTTCACCAGCCTGCGATGAAATTCGCATTCAGTCGATTATAAGTCCAGTGAAGCACACATCATTGCTGCACGCCAAGAAGAAGAGGAAGACCGAAGAGGGAGATCCTTTTGACACTTCAGCTCATTTATTAGGAGTTCCTCTGGAAAGCTCCGCTTTACGCACGTTTTTCAATCCGCAGATTTTCAGGTCAAGTCAGGAAATGTTTCTTTTTCTCTACTCGGGAATCTGAAAACGTGTTTTAGAGTCAGACGTCTGGGTGGCGAGTCGTGAGCTTTCCTCTGCACTCGTTGGTGTCTGCCTGGCAGCAGCGGGAGAGGACGGGAGAGGAGAGGAGAGGAGAGCGGACTGACGCTCTGCCGTTCACCTGTGAGTTACTATAGTTTCACATCTTCACTACACAGGACCGCAGAGAGAGAGAGAGAGAGAGAGAGATAGAGAGAGAGACTCCTTTAGGAATAGTGTAACATGTGGTAGGCAGGACCTAAAATGTCCTAAAAGAGCATCCTTCAACAATATTTCTCCACCCAAGAGGAATAAACAACAAACAACACGTCACAGCCAAAGAAAACTAAAACACCATTGGACATAAGTAAGCCTCAATAATATATTTGGATCTGACAGACAACAGGAACAAAACTGAGCCAGACATTTAAAGGAGCAAAATAACAATTTAGTATGACACATCCACAAAGTCACCGGGGACAGATTAGAAAAAGAAAGGGTAAAAATCAAAACATATCCCTACTTTTAGTTCTCCAAATGAGTCAAGCTCAAGCATCACCGTCCATGTCTGTGAAAAGAAGCCAATGTGGAAGTGCCAAAAACTGCAGTTCCTCAAACGGCCACTTGAGGCTGGCTCCAAAACGAGTCAATCTCCATAAGTCCCCATGTTAAAATGTCCAACTTCACAGCAGAAATAAACACGTTTACAGCCTGGTACAAAAATGGTTTTAGTCTCTGTAGCTAATTTCCCCGTATATGACAACTGTACTGAGTCTTAATGTTTTTTTAATTCATCCTTTAAAATAATATTAAAGCATATTTATGCATAATTAACAATGCGGCCACTTCGATTGACAGGTGGGTGCCCTTACAGGTGGTTTAAGCACCGAGGAGTCATTTGGCTTGCCTCGGGTCCACCCACGATCTACGTGTTTGCCAATTTTTAGATTACCCGGGAGGCTGCGGAGGCAGGACTGCCAAAATCCAAGAAACTCAACGGACGCAACGGATACAATGCCCATATTTATACTGTTTATGGTCAAGCTCCAGAAGACACTGCAGCCTATAAAGGCATAAAATAAAAGTCAAACGTCAACATTCAACACATTGTTAGATCAAAACATAATTCAGTTATTTACTTGGGGTAAAAACAGTTAATTATGTTACCATAGAATAAAGTAGTTTGGACACACCTTCTTATTCAATTGTTTTTCTTCATTTTTGTTACTTTTTTGGCTGGCAACTTTGAAGAATCTAAAATTAAACATTATTCTTGTTTACTACATAACAAACTAGTCAAGAAGGCCAGCTCTATAGTGTACCATAAAAGTCATGTTGTATAGTATAGTGTATTGTTTCTTGGTTTACATGCAGTACTAAAGTTTTTTACTTGTTACATTCTGAATTAATTAAATGCTTGAATTTGAGAAATAGAATCACAAATTTGAACAGAAGAGGTCTTCATCGCACAATCCTTTAGTTTGAACTTTACGTGTCTGTAAGAAATGGGAAGGGGTGAAAGTGTCTGACAGCTACTCTCCAAAACAAAGCGATTATCAGGCACCAGAAAGGAAAATAATTATATGTGCCATGCTTAGATTGGACCATGAATAAACAATGACATTTAGTCCCCAGCTGGATACTGGCGTGAAAAATGAATTTGGCTGTGCAACGAGGCTGAATCAAGCTTTGTTAATATGACAAAATATTTATTACTTGTCACGAAAGATGCATTGCTCTTAAATCTTAAATGCATCAGCATGAAAAAAGATTCTCAACATTGACATTAAACAAACTACTACATTCGCTATTGTGCCCAGAGGCTGTTCAAACTCCAGCATAAACAGCTCAAACTATAACGTATTTGACATTTGATATATTTATGAAGCTTAAGAAAACTTTTCCTCCAGTATATATGGTGTTGTGTGACTCTGTGATATTGTGTTACATTAATGATGTCTCTTACCTGTAGGCTAAGGTGAGGAAGGTAAACAAGTCATTTACTCAGGTACTGTAAATTATCGGAATACGTCCTCCTCCTCCATTGCTGTGGAGTAGCACACAGTCATAATGAGATTGCAGAGACCAAAAGCTACTTTTTGTTATCGAATACAAACATGAGTTTGTAAGTATTCAACAACAGTCCTAACCCACAGTCCCCTCATTTGAAACTGACACTTAGTATGGATCCCTATTGCTTTTTGTTTACAGCCAAACAGCAAACATCGACTCTATGTGGTTTTGAGTGTTTTTAAATTAAATTCCTGAGACAATACGCAGCTGCTGACAGGACACTAAGGCCAGGGTTGGTTTTTTTTTTGTTTTTTTTGTTCTGGTAATGTGGAATATTTCAGCAACCTGGAGGTAGTTTACACTCCATACAGTAAAAAAAAATACACATGATGAACGTTTTTTAGGCATATTCTGTTATTTTTAGCATCTAGTATGACAATATTTGACTACTTTTACCCAAACTGAATACATAATTGAATAAGTTAAGATAGACTTTAATGATCCCACACCAGGGAAATTCTCTTGTCACGGCAGCTCACAATATAGGTGGTTAAGAAATTACTTATAAATAAGAAATATATCAGAAGGAAATGAGCAGGAGTACAGGGGGGTCATCACATATTTCGTTGGGATGATCTTAATCACCTTCAACGACAACAAGACAAAGGAGTTGGTGATTGACTTCAGGAGGAAGACGCCTGAGGCCACACCAGTGAACATCCAGGAATTGTATATCAAGATGTTGGGAGCATACAAATACCCGGTGTTCACTTAACAATAAAGTGAACTGGTTGGACAACACAGACGTCCTGTACAAGAAGTCGTCTCTACTTGAGACTGAGGTCCTTCGTCCTTCTATGACACTGTGGTGGCATCTGCAATAGTCTACGCAGTTGTCTGCTGGGGAGGGGAAAGAAAAAGACTCAAAAAACTGGTCATGAGGGCCAGCTCTGTCCTGGACTGCCCCCTACACTCCATAGTGGAAGTGAATCATGAACAACTCCTCTCACCCCCTGCATGACACTGTGGGGGCCTTAAACAGCTCCTTCAGGAACAGACTGCTACTGCTGCCATGTAAGAAGGAGCGCTACCACAGCTCCTTCATTCAAACAGCTGTCAGACTCTTTAACAGCAGCATGACTTTATGACTTTCTTCTAGATATTTCTTATTTATGAGGAATTTCTTATCTACCTTGTGTATATGAGCTGCTGTGATACAGTAAGTGAATTTCCCCAGTGTTTACAAGATAAGAAGTCTGTCTTATCTTATCTTATAAGCTAATGCAAATGCAAACCCTAATGCAACATTAATTCTGATAGTTATTTTAATTAAGAGATTAATCAGATGAGTTTATAAACACTTGTTGATTTCCAGAGATCATTGTGACCGCTTAAAAAAAATCTAATTTCCACCTTTTCACCATCCCATCTTCCCAGTATGACTTCAATTCTGGACATACCAAAAAATGTGCGTGTAATCTCCAACCTGTTTACAATCCCTGCGGCACGAATTAGTTTTTACCTCTGTCATATTTTGAAATAATAAAATGAGTTCTAAAACGCCTCATTCTTAATTTCAAGTTGAATTATTTCTTTTTATATTTTTTATATGTATTAGTTAGTTTATGTCCCCTTTCACACACTTCCAAATACTAGATCATTTTAAACATGATATATTTAGTATCCTTGGCATCTCCACTATAATTTTAAATAAAGTTCTGTGTGTTCGGCTCAGTGGGTCAGTGTAGTGGTACTTTAAGTATACTTACTAAGAAGTGAAACAGTGTTGTTGACAGTGTTAACATGCCGGCTGCTGTCCGCGGTACTGATGTGTGTCCCGGGTGTTCCTCTCCAGGCCTGCAGGGGGCAGCAGAGCGAGCCGAGGCTACATTTGCGATAAGCAGAAGGAACTGAAACATGTGAGCAGCAGCAGCAGCAGTAAAGAAAACATGGCGATGCCCGTTTGTGCAGCTCGTCTCTGTCGCCTGGCAGGACGGACTGTCACCTCATTGTCAGGCCGACACAGGCGGGCTGTTAGCCTGCCAGCGAGGAGATGCTACGTGTCGACCTCGACGGGGAACAGTGAGTGAATGTTTGTTATAGAAGTTAACGTTAGAGTCCTAACTGCCGCTCAGAGGTCAGTGTCCCATCAGGCACAGCCTAAGTCTGACAGTTCATGACAAATGATTGTTACTGTGATCGACTTCATCCCGTTATAACCTGCCCTTCCGGTTGAGTTAGAACAACAAAGCTCGGTAACGGGCCCCGTAGCCGTAGCCGTTAAACACGTCTTCATGACAAAACGGTAAAACACGTAAACAAGCGAAGGAGGAGGAAGTCTGAGGAGTTCCCTCCGTGGATACTTTGGTCAAATCTTTCCAAACAAACCTGTAGCCGTTTTTATAATCTGTAATGCGCATGCGTCTTCGCCAAAACTTGAATTCGATCACAAACCGTTGGCTGAACGTTTGGTTGTCGTTTACATCGTTTTTACAGTGGTGAAATGTAAATAAGTACTTTTACTTCAGGTACTGTACTTAGGTACATTTACTGAGGCACTTTCTTGTTTTACTTCCCCCCTACATAGAAATATAGTACAGAAATATAGTACTTCATACCAAACAGTTAGGTCCGACGGAGTAATTTGATTGGACAAGAGGCGTTTTGATTTAATTGTTTAAGTGCCAAGTCTCATAGCTTTGTTAGCAGGAAGAGCACAAATGGATGTAATAACAATAACAATGGCTCTTTTCCAGCAATGCAAAGCAGCAATTAATGTCAATATTAATCAAATGTCACATATTAATCACCTGTGTTTGAGTCAAAATGTGCTGTGAAAATATTGAATTCAAATTTTCTTTCACGGGTTTAGGAACAAGTGGTTTAAATGATTTTATAAGAGATCTGATTGGCTCTTAAGTGCGGCTCATATTCGGATCAATTTTATAGACCACTAAACAAAGAGTCAGATGTTGGAACTAAGCAGACTGCATTGAAGCCCCTGTTATCAAATATTAAACTGAGAGTCATGATGTTAAAGCACATTGTTTTGTTTCTCTGTAGATCTTCAGTTCAGACTTGATGAACGAACGGCTCACAGCAGTCTGGACCTCTTCAAGAAAGACACCGGTGTCATCTACCGCATTCTGGGTCTGGACCCCAGCCACGTGGAAAACAACCCTGAACGTTTCCGAGACTGGGCCGTCGTGTTTGGCGATGGGAAGATCAACAGCGGACGACACTACTGGGAGGTGACGGTCAAAAAGTCTCAAGAGTTTCGTCTGGGCGTGGCCGAGACGCTGATGTCCCGAGAGGACTGTGTGGGCACCAACAGCTCCTCCTGGGTGTTCGGCTATGCCCAGCGCAAGTGGTTTGTCATGACCAACAATAAGATAGTTCCAGTGACGCTGGTGGGGAAGCCGGACCGCGTAGGCATCCTGCTTGATTATGAAGCGGGCCTTCTGGGGCTGGTGGACATCGAAAAACCCAGGATCATTCACACCATCAGGGCCCAGTTCAAGGTTCCCCTCTGCCCTGCGTTTGGACTTTGGGATGGGGAGCTGCTCACCCATTCTGGCCTGGAGGAGCCTGAAGGGCTGAAGTGAAGCGGGATGAACTGTGATGGCGATGATTGTGATGGCCACAAGAGGCCTAGCGTTTGGTACCGAGGCAACATTTCAGCAATATCTACATGGGAATCATTTACAGCTTCTTGCAGGTGATGGTTAATTTCCCCTGGTCCAGCTGGTTCATTATCACCACTTTTAATAATGCAAGTTCATACTTTGTGTATGTCATTCAGCCTCAGGCAATCATGTCGCAAAAGCGGTTTCTATGTGTACCTTATGTATTACCTCTCACACTAACTGATGTGAAAAGATTGTGTTAACTGCCAAGTTGTTGTTTTACACTGTGTTCTGGTATTATACACAGTTACAAAGCTGAAGTCTCATGTTCATATTGTATATTGTTTAGTAAAATAACTTCACTGAAACTGCCTTTACGTTTCTCTTTTATTTACAGCAGGATAATACATATTTACAATGACAGACTGAAGTCATGCTGGGGAATCATTTCACTACCAGAGTTAAATGAAATGAAACACACAGTGAATTAAATGCATTATTTTTAAATGATTTAAGTTTAGAATATAACATGACTTATGGAACATTCAGACAGGATCAGGAGCTGCTGCTGTGTCTTTTTGTGCTGAACGGAACTGCTGTACAACAATCAGAAAATAACCTTTTATTTCGCTCATTAACCAGCCTTATCAATGCCAGCGCTCGCTCAATCTCATTCACTGTCTATGTCTCTAGACCAATGCTCACTTTCTCACTTTCAAACTTATTTGTGTCACTATTTTGCAGCGTAAATTGCCAGTCAGACACAGATTTACAGGTGGAGTATCAGTTTAGTCCATTAATCCACCTGGATAGTCTCAGTTTCAGAGACATTTCAGGCTGACTGTGGAGGATTTGCCCGATCTGAAAGTCTGATTGGAAGCTGCAGGGTAAAGTTGGATCAACTTCTCCGCTGCAAGTCGCTGCCCTGTCTGACAGTCCCACACCACCACAGACAGAACACACTACCCCCACTCAAATGAATGGAAGAACCTGTGTTTTCACTGCAGCATCAGATCCTGTCTGAGTGTACCCATAGTTGTGCACTTAGCACAGTTCAACCATTATAAAAATGGTGGCTGAGTTTATTAGTACACTGCATACTAACAAACATTTTGTCAAGTGTAGAGTAACCCAAATGTGCATTTTCCATCTCCTGAGACATGCAGATTCAAGTAACTAATAAAGAAGCTCAATGAGGAAGCAAGATTAATTCCTCCAAAAATAAAAATAACCACATAAACACGAGGTATCAGCAGTCAATAAACTGACCTTTGCGCCTTGATGAACTGGCATAAACTACAAATCCTTCCAGTGTTACAGGCACAAATGCCACTGAATCACCTCCTGTTGAGGCAGAATAATTAATGAAGCAGCTTTGCAAATATTTACACGGGGGTATAAGGTCCCCTGATTACATGATGTACTGATGAAGCAAAATATATTTCAATATTTTAAAAATAAATAAGATATTTACATCCCAGTGGCATTTTCTATCAGAGGCTACGCACAAAAACAGTTAATTAACAATGCAACACAAGCCAAATCACGGCTTAAATGAATGTAATTTTTTATCCACCCAAGCGGAGGCATGCCTGTTCACTAGGGCTTTGTTGATACTTAACGTTGTTGGAACAGTTCCTCCACTCCTGCAGACATTTCTTTAAAAAAGGATTTAATCCTGCACTGTATAGCTTTTCAACAACCTACAGGATGACCCCCACATTATTATTATATAACATCTATTAACATACCGTGCCTCTCAATAATCCTGTGTCCTTTCCATCCTCTCAGGTGCATAATAAAGTTCATTTTAATTACAAACCCTCATGATCCCCTGTGGTTTAAACGATGCTCTTCACTGTATCCAGTGTGGTCTTCTGGTCCTCTGTGTCTCCTGGTGTGTCGCTGTCAGTGTACACGCTCTGGTACTCTTGCAGGACTGAAACAATAACATCATGGCCAAACTGCATGGCGTCATCTACAGGTGTGTTGCCCCATCTGATAGATGACACAATGTAATATGGAGATGGATGGATTATTATGGTTAGTAATATGGAGATGGACGTAGTTTTCTATTATTTTTAATCTAATTGAAGATGAATATTTGAAATCACTACCTGTCTTTCATGTGAGGATTCACTTTACATATTTCAGTTAGGAAGATAACAGCTTCCACATGACCTGAAAAGACAAAAGTGAGCATTTAATTTATTCTTGTTTAAATATGAAAGCAGAGACTACTGAAGAACGAATGAACTAATAATGAAGTGTCACCTTCTGCAGCAGCGATGTGCAGCGCTGTACGAGAGTCGTAGTCTCTCTGCTCCATGTTCACAGCTGAAAGGGCAAACCTGGAGGGGTAACAAAGGAGCGAAGGAGGAGAGGGAACACATGACAAAAGGTTAACTCGAGTGATGGAAGAAACTGTGCTGAGTAGCTGTACAATTAGATGGAAGCAAATGTGTTTTAAGAAGCAGTGAATAAACCCTTTTGGTGAATACGCTTATTCACTTTCTTGCCAAGAGTTAGATGAGAAGACTGAAACCACTCTCACATCTGTATGATAAATATGAAGCTACAGCGGGAGGTGGTTAGCCTAGCTTAGCATAAAGACTGGAAGTGGAGGGATACAGCTAGCCTTTTTTATGTTGTTGTGATGTAGAAAAAACTATTTTAAGTTTTCATTTTATCTGGGGTTCCAACACACAACCCCCTGTAAAACCAAAACTTGTCATATTTAAACTTTTAAAAAAATTTTAACTGCTGGTAGCTCTCATTTTTTACATTTGGACATGGCTAGGCTAGCTGTTTCCCCGTCCTCCCAGTCTTTATGCTAACTTAAGCTAACCCTGTCTCCTGGCTCCAGCTTCTCATCTAACTCGGCAAAAAGAGAATAATATGTGTATCAGTGTCTAACTGTTGTTTTGAGATTGCATCCAACTGTTGTGTTCTGTCTGGTTGTTGTGCTTTACCTCCTTAGGGCAGAGACGTCACCACTGTAGGCTGCAAACATTAGGTTCACCACTGACTTGTTCTAATGGATCAAAAGGCAAACATTACTGATGATATTATGGTGTTTCTTAAACATTATCTGAGGCATTTAAATACCTCACTAGAGGAATAAATGAGAATTGTAGCCTCTTCATCTGTACTGAACTTACTGGATCATCATCTGATCTTCTTCTGGGGTCATACTTCTTAGTGAAGTGTCTCAGGTTGTCATAATTGTGGAAGTTAAAGTGAGACACCAGGTCCTAGTGAATCAAAAGTTGAGTAAGATGGTGCAGACAAATTAGATAAAAATAAGTGAATGAAACACTGAGGGTTACAGATTACCTGACAGAAATGAATGCCACGAACACTGTTTCCGAGCCGATCTAAAGGTGGGGACCAACACATCATACCCATGACGTTGGGGACGACCAGCAGTACAGCACCTGAAACGCCTGATTTAGCAGGCAAGCCGACCTGAGCAAGAAGAGCAAATAAAAATGTCTCATTTTGAAATGGACAACCTGGATTCAGCATCTCATGATGAGCTAACACTCAGAACGATGCTTTCAAACAGATCTTTGAATTCCTGGTGACTCACATGGAAGGCAAACTGTCCGGAGAAGTCGTACATGCCACAGGAATGCATGAGACTCAGGGTGTTACGAACGGCTTCAGCACTCAGCACACGCTCGCCTGTGATTGGACAAATACCTCCGTTGGCCAGTGTGGCAGCCATGACACTTCCGGACTCACAGGTCACCTCAATGGAGCACAACTGGCACAGAAAAATTAAAAACTTTTTCAACTGAAGAGGCATAAAAAACTGTTTTATAGGAATAGTTTGGGGAAATAAACTTGTTTTCTTTATTGTCAAGAGGTAGATGTTAAGATTGATGGCAAATATCAATCGCCCACATTGGCTCGGAGCTAGAGCGAGTCGCCCACTAATCAGATGATCAGTGGTCCGATCCCCGGCTCCTCCAACATGTCGAAGTGTCCCTGGGCAAGATACTGAACCCCCAAATTGCTCCCGAAGGCTGCGCCATCGGTGTATGAATGTGTATGAATGGTTAGCTCCTAAAACTGATGAGCAGTTGGCACCTTGCATGTCAGCCAATGCCATCATCAATGCCATGTGTGAATGGGTGAATGAGATATGTAGTGTAAAAGCGCTTGAGTGGTTGGAAGACTAGAAAGGCGCTATATAAGTACAGTAGAAGCTGCTTAGCTTAGCTTATCTTAGCTTAAAGACTGGAAACGGGAAACCTGTCGACAAGCTCACAAGTAAACATGCTATATCTTGTTTTTTAATCAACAAACACATCTTGTTTTGGTTGCCTGGTGCAGTCATCACCAGGCAACCAGTTTACACTTTATGCTGAAGGTTTACTGGCTCCTACAGACATGAGACAATCTTCTCATCCAACTCTTGACAATAAAGCACATTTTTGACATTTTTCTTCAAAGTTTAATCCTGAGAATACTACGGTGTTAAAGAAAGAGTCTCACCTGAAAGTAAAAGTCAAGGGCTGCTGTCATATCTGCGTTATCAGGAAAGCACTGCAAGGACCAAGATCAGAATCAGCACATCTGAGGATATTAAATTTTTCTGATCACTGAACAAGCACTCGAGGTGATTGTAATTTAACATAAAACTCACTTTTTTCTCTTTGAGGTAATAACCAATTGCATAATTCCTATCGCCGGTCTCCCTCTCTGACTGGAAACTGCAAGAACATAACAGGAATTAGAAAGATGCATTTGACCGGACAAAAAGGTATTTCTTGACGCACAGTACTCACGTTGCATTGCTGAAGCCCACATATTCTGTACCAGCCATGCTTTTCAAGAACTCCATCACCTGCAATAACATATGTACAGTTAGATCAGTGAGGGGATGAAACAAACACGTGGAATGAGAAAAAAAAAGTGAAAATGATGTGAATTTACTTACATAGTCAAACCTTTCTGCTGTATTTGAATGAGGCTGTCAACAAAGAGGGTAAGAAAATCAATTTCTGATGACAGTTTAAAGTACGCCAACAGCCAGCGAGTCCCTATAGATGGCAGTGTTTCTGTACTTTGACACCAAAGTGTTGAGTCCAACCATGGGTGGGCGTCGAAGTATGATGTGTACATGACGTCCTTGTGCATGTCAGTCCATGTGGCAATGTGCACACAGTGGCCTGGGTGCTGTTTATGGCTGTGCTTGAATTTCACAGACCACCGGTGAGGGATCGTTATCAAGTTATAAAACTCCCAAATAGGGATGGTTGCCACATTCGTATTTAATTACTCTACCTATAAAGGTTAACGATGATATCAAATATTACTGTGAAATAAAGGGATGACCTGAGGCTAAACCTCATGCCCAATAAAGGAGTTGATGTCTTTCCAGGTTGTTGCTCTGCCAAATAGTTTTTGAACAAAACATAAATTTCTAGCACTTAAACTTTTGCAGGTACAGCTTTTCCCACTGAGGCATGAGTATTGCAGAAAGTCAAGAACAACTTTTAGCAACTTATTTTATAAAGTCAAATGTATAACCTCCTCAGTGTGTACATAAATTACATCCAAATATACTGACAAACTGTTCAAACAATTTGCCCCTCTCCGCACACACAAGCCAGGGTGGCTAACACACCTTCTGTTCTGGGGGCTGTAATTGGCCAGATGCACACACACGCCCCTGTTGTCAGGCCCAAACACACAGTCCCTCCCTTGCTGTTGAACCTGACCCACATATGATAAAGACGTTCACAGTATCTCTTCAGTCAACTGAGCAATTTCAGAAAGTCCACAGAGTAAAAATACGCAACTGTATGCAACTATGGTCGGTCAGGTGGTCATGACCATAGTCCAGACACCTGAGTCCTGAAGTGACCGGCCAATAGACGAGTTTAGATATGTGATAGCTGATGTCACGCTTCAGGAATGGGTGTGTTCAGAGATTTTTGACCAAGACTGTATTAAAATGTTGTTGTTTTTTTGTGAATCGTACAACATCACCAACAATTTAGATCTTCAACCCCATAAGATATATATATTTTTAAAACCAGAGATCTTAAAGAACTTTCTTTAAACCGTATCCTCTACGGCAAATAGTGCCACAAACCTTGCTTTGCTTTCATTTGCGAGCACTGCTGTCTTGTTGGTTGCAAATATTGGTCATGTTCGCAATTATATTTGCCCTCAGATATCTGTGAGTCATTCAGGGTTCTCACATGCCTGTGCATGAGTCGCATGTGTGACATTTATTTTGTTGAGTGAAATGTGCCAGAAGCTTTTTTGGCACAACTCTTTTTTGCACATCCTTCCTGCTTCTACTGAAGATGTGGCTAAAAACTGACATAAAGCATCATTTGTTGGTGAAACATAGAAACATGTCTGACTATCCTGTTTAGGTTTTTGGTTTTCGTCAAATGACTGTAAGAGACTGCAGCAGATACGATGAAGGGAAAAAGCACTGTAAGGTCTGGGCCTGTATATTGGCCTGACTGGATACTTCCTGAGAGTCCCCTCTTTGTTTTGACCTGACATCCTCACTAATGACAAACGACTGTAATATGTTTTCTTCGTATATTCTAAAATGAAAACATCAATATCTACTATCATTATCAGCGTATCCATAACTGATACACCTTTAAATATTTACCTTAATTAAAGAACTGATGACGATAGCTCCGGCATTCACCATTGGATTGTGTGGTTTATCTGCACAAGAGACAACATGTTATCACTCATTTGCCCCTAACCACAAGAGCAATAAGATGCCGAGATTAGAGGGCATATTTCATCAGGAGGAACATCAGCTAATAAACTGAACACGTCCGGTCCTGTTTGCTTCACAGGGGAGTATACATAGCAAGTGGCTACAAAGGTGAGGTGATAAAAGGGTTCACGATTTAGCTGAAAGTCCAAGTTTTTTTTCTAGTAAAACAAGAACTTTCAGAGTCTGTTGAAAGAGAGTCACCAAGATTTCTCAATTACATGCTGGGGGATAAGGTGTGTTTCATGTAGTTCAATTAATTATATGTACACTCCGTATTGTTGTTACTGCTAGTTCCTGTGTAGAGACATTACCAACCAAATCTAAAGGGAAAGTCTCTATTACACTAATCACTTACCTTCCTCATTTAATGACAGCTTGTTAAACTTGAATCCACTGGGTTCTTTGCCCACAAAGTGGTGAACACGCTCGCTGCCGAGGTTGTGCACAGCGACAGCGTACTCCAGAGGCTTCACACACGACTGCAGACAGAAGGGAACCTTTGTGTCACCAACAGAGTGTCTGTATGACATGAGGATGTAATGGAGACGCATGGAAACAAAACAAAAAAACAAAAACAAAGCAAAAATGGAGGAGGGTTAGTGAGGCAATACACATGGTGGAAGTTTTCAGAATGGAAACATACACTCAAGTAAAGATGTTACTGTACCTCTGTCCATCGATTGTGCACAGAGATACAGCCCAGAGATCAGGGCTGAACTTAGCCAGCTGGGGAATGTAATCAGCTACCTGCATGACGACATGAAACACGTGTGAGTGTAACTGTAATGAATGAGCAGACACAGAATTAATATGTGTGGCTGTATGTTACTTACTTGTCCTGCTTCCTGCTGATGTGCACTGTCGTACATCTTATTGATCTGCTCGGTAAATTCAGCAAAGTCCGGGATGATGAACTTTTTTTTGAAAGCTTTAGTTAGCAGCATGATGTTGTTTCCAGCGCACCTACAAGAGGACATATGATTGAACTGACATCAGGAGGCGAAATAACTTCAAATACAGACACTGCATGTAGTATTAATGACGTGTTAGTTTATGGTTTATACAACAAATAAACTGTAAATGCTGAAAAACACTTACATATACTGAAAATACAGTAAATGTAAATTAAATTTTGTTTTTGGTGGTCACAGGATTGAAATGTACATTCAAAAAATATAAAAGCAACATGTCTTTCCAGAAATATTGCCCTGGTTACTTTGAATAATACCGTTTCCATTTTAACTGGTTTCTATAGGAAAAAAAACGTTAAAAATTATTATAAAAATAGATAAAAACTTGCGTTGATGTGTCTTGTGGGCTATCCAGGGTAACACAGATACTGTTTACGGAAAGACAAAATTCATTCACCTCCACTGCATCAGGGTGGAGGCAAAAATCTCTATAACAGATATCTCAAACCACTGTAAATAAAATATATATATAAAAATAAATATTTTTGGTGAACCAACCATTTTAACGAGAACAAATACCTACAGTTCACCTTCAAACAAAAGGAACAGGCAAATCTAACTCTGAATTATAGTTTTCTGTCTGAATATAATATTTTTTTTATAATAAGCAAGACTGTGTAATCAGTCTCCAGTCTTAACGTCAGCCTTTTCTTCTCTGGAATTAGGTCCAACCATTTGACAAAAAGTTTGACAAATTATCCTCATCAAGGTCGCTGGGGGCTGGAGCCGATCCCATCTGGCTTAGGGCGAGAGGCGGGGTACACCCTGAACTAGTTGCCATCTCATCAGAGGGCACATAGAGACAAACATTCACGCCTACGGGCAATTTGTTGTCACCAATTAACCTGATAAGTGCATGTTTGGACTGCGGGAGGAAACCAGAGTACCCGTGAAGAACCCACGCAGACACGGGGGAGAACATGCAAGCTTCATACAAAAGGTCCGCAGCCAGGGTTCACATCCATCTTAAAGGCTAAACAAACACGCCTGCCTATATCGGCAGATTATATTTTAATTGCTATAATTGTCTACACGCTCTCAAGTAAAGGTATGTACATTCTGTCACAGCTAGTCTAAACTAAAATATCTGACCTCCAGCCCCTACTAATCCAAGGCAGTGCTAGCGTGAGGTTTTGGGACACTAAGAGAAGAGAGTGGGGAGAACTTGCATTATTCATGTGGGTCACTTCCTAAAAAAACATAGCAGATAGCTCTCTCTATTTCTAGGGACATATTTATAGTGAGCTCTTGAGTGTTCTTCAGGAAAGCATAACCTCACAACTTGAAGAAAACAAGCGGAGAAAGTCGGACACGGCCAATTAAGTTTGACAACCAGGTCGTGTAACCCTCTGCTATTCTGGGCCAAAGGATGCGGTTAAGTGAATTATGTTTACAAATGATTGTGTCTGGACAACAGTCTGCGTGCAGCTTACAGATTTACTGAGTCTAATGTAGCCTAATGTAATTGCCACAGGCTGGAGCTCAACCGAAATGATGTCCTTTCATTAGCAGCCCTGGAGACCCTATCTCCATCTGTATCTATATCTCTCTGCACTCTGCTTTGGCTGGCATGTGTGCACGTGCATTAAGTTAGCAGCAGCTGTCGGCCATGAAACGCCTGTCTCTGTCAGTCTCTTGGACTTAAATAGCGTTGACCACAGATTACAGTACTCCTCCTGTTACTCCTTTACTTACATAAAGACCTTTAACCTTACCTTAACCTTGCACCTTTTTCCCGTGCATTTTTTGGGAACATCCTCAGATTCATTTTTATTTTTCACAAACTAATTTGCACATTAAGTTTGAAACATTACAATTAACATCAGATAAAACTGGTTATGCAACAGTGATTAGAAGAAGAGAATCTGCGTGCTGTCCTGAAGGTAAAGGTTGAACGCTCTCATTTGAAGAATGGTATGCCTCCATAAATAAACAAAGCCTTTCTCACCTTCTGAATAGCGTTTTGTCCATCATGACAGGCCCGACAGAGTCACGTGTGGATTTTCGCAACTGATGGACACAGTCACGCAGCCGGGGGTCAGACGTCAACAAACCTGTTTTTCTCAAAGCCTGTAGAGGAGAGAGATGACGTGGATTTTGTGCAAAGGGAGACAATCTGTGTGCCATACTGTTGATGTCAGGCTTTATCAAACACTTTGAGTCATGTACAGTAATGTTTATGTTATCTCAATAAGCAGGATGCCAAAGTTAGGGGCCCTCGTAGGTTTAGGAGTGGCCACGTGGGGCTGAAGAGGAAACACAGGCGCAGGACATATCACTGAAATCCCTCTCGTAAGTCACACGTCAGTTTGGCAGTCGCTGTATGAACCATACGTGTCTATTTTTGGGAATGCCATGTGCTCAACCCTCCTGACCAGAAAGGCTCCGGTGTTTTTTTTGAGTCATCTCATCTGAAAACTGATTCAGTGAGCAAACACGCACATGGCTGCAAGCTCGCTGTTGCTGGTATTGAATCTCTGTGAGTGATTCTTAGCTTCAGGGCAGGAAATACAAAAGTTTGGGCCATGCTTTTTTAGTTTTATTCTTTGACTGTGTGGGAGTGTATTTAATTTTAGGCTTATGAACAGTTGCATCTTCATAAATTGAATAAAAACACACAGAAAGGCCTTGTCAATGAGATCTCGGCTCACAGGTTTATTAACTGATATCTTGCCTAATGAAACAATTAAGAACCAAATCTGCTCGAGTATTTAAATAATTAATATAAACTGTTATTAAATATGCATTGTCATGTAGAGCGGAAAGATTAGTTAATTGATTGATTAACAGTTAATGTTCATAAATAAGTGTTAAAGTCAATTTATAAACAAACAGATGTGAAGATTTATTGCTTTTCAACTGAATATCTTTGGACTGTCAAATAAAACTGAACTTTTTTTAAATGTAATATTTAAATAATATTTAAATCAATAACATGAGCTTTGATCTGTTATGATGGACTTTCATCTTCCTGTTTGTAATGCTGCTACTTCTACAAGAAGGTTGCTTCAGTATGAGTATAACTTGATGTCTACAGGCGAGGATCCTCACACGTTCACCATCTATGTCCTAACCCAGTCACCTCTACAAACACATCCACTCACCCATGGTGTGACAACAAGCCATCTGTGTTGACACACGTCTCATCTTCTAAATGCGTGCTCCTTTTAAAAAAAATCACAGAGTTGCCATAGACACTGAGGTCGCCAGATGTCACCGTCTGCTTGTTTTTATGCGACCGTCTAAGCCACTTTTGTCAGCAGCTGATTTTAAACACAAACCTGCAGGTAGGCAGTTATCAGAGCCAGAGAGAGAGAGAAGAGGGCCCTGCACTCAGCATCTAATCTCAACAGACCAGTGTAGCAAAATATTTACTGGATGCAACTCCAGTTTTAGAAGTACATGCATAACCCTCTAATGCAATTTTCCTAATTAAGATAGAAGAAGAGCATTCCCAAATAACTTTGGGAAATTAATGTAATTAATGTAATGAGGTTGTCATCACATCTGCTGATACAACCTCCAAATTGTGAATTATTATTGTCATTAAAGTCCAAAAATAATTAGACTTCAAGTAAAAAAAAAAAGCATGTTGGTCTCTGATGATTACCTCAGAGCCACACACCTACTATATTTAGTCCTGTTACATAAGAAAGTCCTTAAACACCTTTTAAACTTGACTCTGCATTCAGCCGGTGAGACGCTCTGGATTCCTGCTGTTGGCTCCTGTGTCACTCCCCAAGGTTGATTTAACTAAAGTCATAGGTGCTTTCTGGGAAATGCAATACTGCTGTAAGGGTAGAGTGTGTTTGTGTGTATGTCCTCCACATATGCCACGGAAATTCAAAACAGTCTATGGCATGACAGAGCAAGTGTGAATATGTTGTTGACTCACAGAGATGAACTGGGAGAGGGGGATCATCTCTTTCCCTTCAGTGATGGTGTAGAAAAGTAGGTCCTCCATACTGGACATTAGCCTACTTCTGCAAAAAAACAAACACAAAAAAAAAACATCACGGAAAACATACTGTGATCTTTAAATGTGGACAGGTTCCAATGTATCAACTCCAAACTATGAGCGCTGTGTCGTTATGTCAACAATAGCTGGAAAACCACCAGGTATTGACCTTGTTCTTCAAATAAGGTGTGCGTATCCATTTATTGTTTGGCTTTAGCATACTTTAACGATACAAACATGATTTCTATTGATCGTGTAGATTTTTCTGTTAATAAATATGAAAGAAAAAAAAGTGAAAAATACAACCATAATATAATAGAATCAAATTAGCTCCAACCCTTTTTGTGTATTTATTGTAAATGCACTCAATTGCTCTATGCTGATTATAATCATAAATCTGTGAATAAAATTATTTTAGAAAATGTATTTTTTTTGGGGGGGGAGAGGAAAATGCTTGCTCACTTTCTTGCCAAGAGTAAATGACAAGATTGATACCGTTCTCTTATTTTATCATTATGTTAAGTTAGCTTATAGGTAGGTTTAAAAAAATTTACCTATAAGCACCTTTACAGCTCACTAATTAACATATTATAACTCTTTAGTTTAAACTTTACAATAAAAGAAGTATAAAACCAACAAATTGTGGTTTTACAGGCAGTAGTTGCCGGACTATTTCTTGCCTAGCTTCAGTAACTTGCTAACATCTTGTTAACAACTTGAAGTTGCTCGGTAACCAGCGGATACTTCCGGAGACGACTACTCTTGCCAAGAAACCCTTTAAAACTTAAACTAAACTTAATTTAACAGGTAAGTTTATGAAATTTATGAAATAAACAATATAATCATATTTATTGCGCTTTAGAGGTGCTGGTAGGTGTTTTTCTTGTTGTATCATCTTTAGATGAATCAGGATGGCTGTTCCCGCCTATTTCCAGTCATTGCTAAGCTAAGTGTTTCAGTTTAACAAGTGACCATGTAAACTGGTGACTGGCGAAATTTGATTGTAGTAGTTACAACCAGCTGTCCTCATGAATGCCTTCTTTGTTTATTTAGTTTTTTTTTATCATTAATGTTACAATATCAGAAAACATACCTGATTCAGCTTTAGTGTTTAGTCTGACAGCTATGTTCTCTACCTGTTTCAACTGTCGTAACTACGACAACCACAGACCTTTTGGCTAACAGTCATCAGTTAACAGGGTCACTCATTAAACCAAAACACCGGCCGGCTATTCACATTTTATTTTTCACCTCATCTCTTGCAAAAAAGTGCATACTCGTAAGTACATTGAGTATATCTTGTAATAAATACAAGATATACTCAATGTACTTACGAGTACAGCTCCACTTCACTGATTCTTTATGCTAAAAACTGAGATTTCTGTTATATTGTTTTATATTATGTTAGAGGTTAGTATAATAGCTGAGATGACAACAACAACCAGACAATTAACTACAGCAGACAGCTCCCTCGGGAATATTATGTGAGAATATTGTGGTCAAATTATGAAGAATAACAATGAATAATATTTTGGCTAATTAATGGTTATTTATTCGTTTAGCAACAGTCTACTGTGACCTACTTTGAGTGTCCTTGGTCCACATCAGGGCCCTTCTGGTGATGAAAGGCTCTGTGGGTGTGGGGTGATGCTGCGGCCCAGCAGGGGAGATGAACAGGTTGCTGCGTCCTGGACAAAACAATGTTGTCAGCTCCAACTCTGGCAGAGATCCCTGCATTTTTAAACAGTTGCAAGATTCCCGGGTTAGTTTTTCTCAGACTTTTCAGGCAATGCATTGTGATAAGTAGGGCTCGATCTTTAATAATTCAAAGGAGTTTTTTCTTCTTCTCTTCCCCTCAGTACAGTAGCTGATCTAGAGAGATACTTGTGATCACTACCCTCTTGGTCCTCAGAGCTTTAATAGCAGCTGCTGTCTTACAGACTGGACCAAGTACAGGCTGTTGCCCGGGGGCGGTGCTGTGACACTGACAACACGTTGGTGGGGTCAATAACCAGGAGCTACTGAAACCAAACCAGTAGTTACTTAGTTACAGTAACTTTCTCCTGCAGCTGCTGATTATAAAGGGGGGAAATCACCTTCATACTTCACTTATATTCATACTTGGACTTAGCCTAGTATCTAATTATAGGGCACTCTGGGTGCTGTCCATATTCAAATATAAAAAAGGACAGACATTACTGTAGTGTGCCCCACATTTGAATGTGGATTGTTTAAATTGAGTTAAAATGATGAGAAGGGTTCAAGAGTTTAACATAAACTGGCCTTGGACAAGTGGACCGGTGCCAGACCACAACAGGAATCATTATACAATCCTCTATGATAAAGTGTGCCAGCTTTATCTGTCATTAGTTAGATTTAATATTTTATAAGTAATTTAATCCAACCATGGACTGCTTTAAATGATCAAATGTGTGTTGTTGTTCGGTCTGTTAAATAATGTAAATAGGTAATAAATCAGGTTGTCACTATAGAATCCTTTCTACTGTTGTGAGATGGCGACACCCCATGGTGAGTTTCCCACACTGACACACTGACAGCTTACTATCTTGTCCTCTAGGTGGCGTACTAACTCCAGGACCCTCCACTCAGGTCAGTCTCTCTTCTCTGACTCTGTTGTTTTGTTGAAAGGACTCATCACAAGCATGTGTCTGAGATCCTTCCTCTTCACAGGAGTTTTTTGGCAGGTTTCCCGGTGCTTCAAACACAATTCATTGAATAATTTGTAAATTTCTCGAGTTTTAGGCCTGGCTTCCTGTCTTTGATGTCAGCTGCTGTGTGAGATCTTCCTCAGTTAGACAATGACTGACTGTGATGGAGTATTTTAAAAGCATATAAGGAAATCAGTTGGATCTTTTGCTATTTATCTCACAGTTTGAGATACTCTTTTATGAGGAGGTTTTTATGAACTTAATCTTTCATGAGATGGTCGGGGACCCTGATGATAACCCACCACGCCCACATTCAGTTTCACAGCACTCATTATACCTTTTTCATGCTTGCAGACTCTTTAGTATTAATTTCCAAACAGACTCTAGAGGGTGATTTGATATAATCTCTGTTACCAAATAAACAAGGCCTCACTAGGTTCTGGTGGTCTTCCTCTGCATTTCTAGGCGTGTGACTTCTCCAAAGGGGTGCATGCTAACCCATGGCCTCCCTGCACTACCTCTGCCGGTTGTAGCTTCTCTGTTTTCAGGCGAAAATGTTTTCCATTCCTGGGCCAATGAATGCCACCTTTGTCCCTTCATCCTCCATCTTGTGTGAGAAAGCCCCCCTCGCTGCACACACCAAGCCTGCACAAACTTAACCTCTTCCCCCCTCCACCTCACACAGGAAAAGAAACATACCGGGTCTGGTGCTTTGATTCAGGCTCAGTAATCTGGAGGTTTGGATAAAGCCCTGGCTTAGAGACCACTTTGGACAGCCAGTTTTCAGGGACTTTTGGGAAGAAAAAGATGTTATAACTTGAAATTTTATTAGGACTGTGTTTGGATTAATCAGATTTAAAAAAATCTACTTTGGGATCATAAAACAAATATGTGATATGGACTGGTTAATAGCATATTTGAATTTAAAAAGAAATGTCCAAAGATGTGGGCTATCGTTCTTTTTTAGTTCAGTTAATTTAGTACTGCTAGTTAATGCCAGAAAATGCGTGATAATGAACATGGTGAGAGATATTCATTGGTTCTAAGGCAATTTAAAGAAATGGGACACATTTCTTATCCTCATTATCAGCCTGTTCTGGCCACATTACACCAATTACACTGCCATTTTCTCAGGATTGATGCATGCTTTTTTTCCCTCCAAATCACCCAAAGCCCCTCTGGGCTTTGAAACATATTTCCATATTCCTCTCATGCTATCACACCCCACTCAAATACGACTGAATGTTTCATTATCACTAAGACAAAGTGCCTAAAACACCTTAATTTAACCATTTCCAGTTTCAGTTAAGCATGAAAATCCGTTCCACTGTAAAATGTAAGACTGCCTGAACGGTGATAATGTGCCATTAAATATAGAGAACAGTATATGGTGAAGTATACGCATGATAGAGATTTAATTCATCTATCTATCTATATAGCAGCACGGAATAAGAGACAAGAAGCATTATATAGACTATATACTCTGTTTTTATACACGTTAACAGGCCCAGTTGTCTCAGTAATATATACAGTATATCTATCTATTCTTGTTCTTTTAGGCGTAAAGTAGATATGTTGACTGTGAAGGTGCTGTTATTTCAAAAAATCTATAATGCACAAATTAAAGCCAAAAGTTAATTAGCTGTCGATCTATCTGTGGGCAAAGAAATTGTCTTCCTATGTGAGTTTGGTAGCTTTTTTTTCCAGTATTACAGTAATCCTTGAACAGTCCTTGGCAGGTGGGTCGTAAACACCAAGCTCATTATTCTTGAGGTCGCGACTCTAAAAGGTCGAGAACCATCGGCTCGGTCAGTCCAAAGTGCTGAACTTTGCACTTTGGCACTTTTGCGTATTTGAACAACTCCCGTCAGGCTCAGATGTACTTTTACTTTAAAGCCAGTATAATCAATATTTTCACCATAACAGTGTGGGAGCTGCAGATTTGAGTGTTTTGGGAGCTTAATAGTGGGTTTTAGCTCATTGTTTAGCTGTAAAACAACTTCTAAGTAGATAAATCAACTTAAAAGGTGATGACATGTTGCTGTGTTCACAACTTGTTAGTTGTTAGTTATTGCAGATTTAATGACAGCACAGCATAACATGCTAATATGAGAAAGCTCAATGTACACCTGTATGACATATTTTACATACTACACATCTACATGCCATCTGCTGGAGGCTAACAAAGAACAACTGCTGGAAGTTGAGCCAAGGCTGAAAATGTGAAGCTGAGTCTGACAGACTAAGTCTAAGATGTCCTAAAATACGCATTATAAAAAGGATAGTAGAGTACCATTAGTGGTACACCACCTCCCTATAATGTTACCTGAAGTGATCTTAAATAAATAAATCACTTATATGGAAACATATTATACTATTACAATAAAAAAAAATACAATATTTAGAATGAAAATGAACTATGAGATCGCTAAGTTTTAAAGTAAGTTTTGCATTTCCTTTTTGTTATTTTGTGTCCATATTAGCTTGCTACGTAGTCACAGTCATGCATGTAACAAATGCATACATCCATGATAAGTAACAAGCTAAAATTTGATTGTGAAATAGTCAGGAAAGGTAAAATCAAATAATTCAAAAATTCCTTTAACGGGTTCAGTTTAGCAACAATAAATAATCTTATTATTGGGAGTAAACTTGCCTCCTGTGTAAACAGTCTGTAGGTAAATAGGGTCACCTACAGTACAGTATTTTAACGTCCGTCATGATGGTGATACTTTCTGAGGTAGTACACGGCGTAACAAGTTTGGGAAACACTGATTTAAGTAATAACATGACTCTGCCTTGGCACTGTCCTCAGACACAGCTTTACATTTATTCCCCAGCAGTAAGACAAGACTAGTTTTCTGGATTTTTTCATTCAAAAAAAACAATTTCATTCTCAGATGTGTAATGAGCATTACAGCCTCAAGGGGCTGCTAGCATGGCTTGTTGCTTTGGTAATTAAATCACAGTATTTAAATATAATTTTTCTTATCAAAAAGTGGTTTCATTTGATAAAGGTAGAGTAAGTGTGTAGAGTGTGTTAGCTACTAGCTTCTTATCTGTTCTCTGTTGGCTCCCTTTTTGGTGAATTACACCTGAATATACAGATTCAGTCAGTTTTTCATGAAGGACCGGATACATTGTGAGACACTGTCAGCCCTCAGGGCCAGTCTGTCCTCTCCACTCCCCAGGTGGGTGTTGACTACCCTCCCGTCACCAGTTTGTGTGTACTCAGAGGACCACAGCCACCCCTCTCTGCTGCGGTCACTGTGCTGAAACCTAGACACCCTCTAGACCCCTGGAGCCTCTGTGCACCCGTACAGTTGTGAGAGGTCAGCCCCCCCATCACCACCCTCCGTCCGTCACTGCCATCTCTTCCCCTTCCCTTCCCTTCCCTTACCCTCAAACCAACCCCCCTCCTCCTTCATCCTCCGAGCTTCCACACCCTTCCTCACCCACCAACCCCCATCCTCACCATGCAGCTATCCCACTGCCCTGCCATCTCGCAGCATTCCGCGGGTCGTGCACACAGAGGCCTATTGTGTGTCCTGGTAGACGGCAGAAGGCAGTATACAGTCAGAGCACCGGAGAGAAAAAGGATGTGTAGAGCTGAAATGAACTCAGTATTCCTGCTGCTGTACATTGATACAGACCTGCAGTTGAAGTTGCTCTGGTATTCACTGACATTGCGGCAACTTTGTTTTAAAGAGAGCAGATGAATGTTGAATGATTGCTCCACAGCTCTCAGCTGTGCTCTTGTTTCGGGATTTTACATCCTCAGCATTTGTAGGGTGCTATAAATGGCGGCAGTAATTTCTTTAGCATCTCTAGATTCATCTGGATTTCTTTTGTCCCTTAGTGTTGCTTCTTCCATTGAGCCATATTCAACCGATCTTTGTAGTCTCTAGTTTCTTTCGTACACCTATATGTGATTTCAGGGTGGTTTGCTTTCTCTAGCTATTTTTGTGTACCCAAGTCTTGCTTCTTTTCCAAGAGAAACTATTATAGCCTACCTATTTTGACATCTGTAATATAAAGGGCTCTCAGTCATTCACCAAAGTTAAAGGCTCTTCCAACAGAAGTGTAGCTTTGTCTTTTTCCCTATGTGACACAGCAATGACGACTTGACCTGACACAGCAAACTAGACACAGTGTTAGAGCAGAATAGCACTCTATTGTTCAAAGGCCACAGATTATTGATTCAGCTGGGTAACTAGCTGTTTAAATTCCTGAAATGTTTTCGTCGGACACCTCAGCACATTAAGCCCTGTTAAACCTGAAATGACTAAAACCAGAAGATTATAGCAAACCAAGACCAAACTGTGCTGATCTGAGCTATGATGATCACTCTTTATAGTTACAGAGCACAAAACAGGAGATGTCTATTAGTTTCAGCAATCTGATTTAAGTTGATGTTGACTTAAACGTTATTTCAGTACACCAAACGGCTCGTATACCTGGTAGACGAAGGGCTAAGATGGTGGATTCAGATCTTTCTTTCCTGTATGTGGAATGAGGGGGGCTCTCCAGAAGGTCGTGACCCTGGAATTACTGTGCCTCTCCTCGTGACAAAGACCCCCTTTCAAGCCCACTCACCTGGGCCTATCTAAAGAGAAGTACATGATAAAGATCACACAGACGTTTCATCACCCTTCTGGCTCAGCTTCACAATAGATAATTCTGGCATATATGTGCTATTTTGTCAGGAATGTTGCTATGAGAGCAAATAAATCTTGTTACAGACCTAGTGGACAATTAAACCATATATATGAGCAAGTGATATACCGACATGGGCATCATTTTTAACTGCTGAATGTGGGAATCTAGCTCAGGGGAAATTTTGTTTTATGCTCGCCACTCTAGGATTGTTCTTTTAACTGGGTTTCACAACCTCTTGTCAATGGTCTTTGTCCAAACAGACAAAGCTCTCAGAAAGTTTAACCGCAATGTGAACATGACATAACTGCACAGTTGATTCTTCAGCCCAACACTTTAAGGTTGTCCAAGGTCTGCAGATTAATCCATAATCCAAGAAACTAGACCGAAACAAACAACTCCAATGACCCGCTGTTGAGTTCCCAAAACTGGAGAGTTTAACTGAAAGTGGTATTTCCTTATTCTAGAGAAATACCACCATGTCTCTGAAATAAGTCTGACAGGATTTCCAGCAGTTCTACAGCTATTTGAGGAGTTTATTCCCACAATGCTTTTGTTTTATTGGTCCATATTTGACTTTGCAGGTTAATTTGAGATGTTTTTTGAGTTCCTGCTCTGTTTTTTGGAAAAGTATAACCTAGGAAAGAGCTACAGCATAGTTTAGCTCATTCAATGAAGACAAGACTAGAGTTGGTTTTCTAACCAGCTTCCAAATGGGCAAGCACTAGGACATGTATGTGTACACCACGTCATATTTGACAATAGTAATCTGTACTTCAGTTTTTTAGGTGTACCCACAAAACAGTTATTTTATTAAATTAAATATTTGTCATTATAGTAGTTATAGAAAGTTGTTCTACCACTTTTCTTTGAGATTTTGGATTCACTGACACGGTGACATGTGTTTGAGCCAGAGCTTGACCTATGCTCCTCTGCTCATAGCTCCCTTTTTAATGTGAAAGTGAAGGTGCATCTCTTGGCCAGGCCAGGCCAAGCAGGTCAAGGGAGGAAGGAGGGCTCGAGTTAAAAAAAAAAATCCCTGGGAGAGTAGATGCTGCTGAATTGAGGGGAGGGAGATGAGGTTCGGGTTTCAGCCTGACAGGGGGTCTGGGGGAAGGACTGGTATTTTGGAATATACGAAGATCCATACAAGGCACAGTGGACATAAAACCGCGGTGCTTGCCCTGACGCGGTGGGTGCAGAGTGCCAGCTGGGGCCCCGCGTTGGATTCCACTTAGATTTTGGAGGGTTTGACTGCATGGTGCAATAAGTCTCTGGGAACACACACTTCATACACCTCTGACTGAAAGCCTGGTCTCGTCCGTCCCTTCAATTCTCACCCAAGCTCCTGCATGTCTAATATTTAGACATGTTCAGCTTTGTGGACTCAAGGACTGTTCTGCTACTTGTAGCATCCCAAGTTGTTTTACTATCCGTGGTCAGATGTCAGGAGGAGGATGACCGTAAGTTGCACTGTTTTTCTTGACTTTTTGCCTTTTACATGCATAAAAATGTGGGTTGTTACTGTGATGACATTATTTTGGTTGCCTTCTCAATCTTCTCTATTTGATGTTTCAGAAGAATAGTGGAAAACAAATCAAATGCCAGTGGTGTGATGTCAAATGAAGAGCACAATTTCTTTTTGCTATGACATTAATGTTACCTGCTCTTTACAAAGATATAGTTGTTCATTATTTCTGATGATGTGAGTGTATAATGTCAAGCAGGCTATCAATGGTCTTTCCAAGGTAGTCTGCCCATTTCTTTCTATAGGAAAGGTGAGGCTGTCAAGGCACATCTGTCTGGGATGGAGGACCAGGTGAACAAGTGTCTGCTTGTCCTCACCTGGATCCTGCAGCTCAGCCTCTCCTGTCGTATTTACTCATACTGAAAGTCTGAAATCTGCTTAACGAAACATATCAAACGCCTTTGAGTGACTTCTTTCTACCATTATTATGTAGCAGAAACTCTGGTCTGTAGATTCTCATACAAACTTTCTTGAAAATAAGCCTTCAGCAAACTGGAGAAAATCTGTAGACCTCACCTACAGGATTAGTCTGGAGCAGAATCAGGCTTTTCATGATGTGAAGTGACAAGGTCAGACTGGGCTTGACCCCAGACTAGCAGGCTCAAAGGGTAGCAGGAAAGGAGTAGGACAGAGGACAGGGTGCACAGCAGGTAGTCCAACAGACGATGGACACATAGTTGTATTAATAGCAAGTGTCCCTTGAAGCATCAATCAACTTTTAGCATAAACTCATAAACTGTAATAAAAGAGAAAGCAAAGATTTCAGTTGCAAGTAGCCAAACTCATTTCTGATCAGGAGCTGAAAACTGCCTTGTAACAAGTATGTGCTAAGCATTGCTTTCACAAATATGCTTAAAAAGCAAATAACAGGAATTAGTAGGCCCAGTCTTAAGCTGTATAAATTAAACAAATCACCCATTCTTAATTCCCCAATGTGTTTGCACTAGTGCTTGACACAGCTATGGGATCCAGATGGAGAAATTTAGAAGGAGCACCGTGTTTACTTAAGGCAGCAGCTTGTCAATTGGGCACAGTATCCCTGTAAGAGAGGTTCATTCATACGAGCAGGAGAGCAGGCCTGCAGGTTAAATATACTCAGGCAACGTCGTGAAATGCCTCAACTAGGTCTTCAGACAACAACCGTTAACTGTGGCTCTTGTTGACATTACATTTTATGCTTGCTATAAAATTCCCCCCGTATGATAACATGGAGCCTTTTTTCTTGTCTGCTTCAGGTTATTTTTAAAACTTGTAAATTATAGCTGTGCTCCACAGTTAGTGATAGTGTATTTTTGGGTCAAACCCGACACCTGTTCATCAGCATCAAAGGCTACTTACTGCCTATTCATTAACGTCATGCAGTCACACCCTTATTACTTAGTCCTGTGTTATACTGTTTTTGTTTAGTTTGCACTGTTTGATGAAGTGTTCAGAGCTTTTATTTGATACAGGTTAACTTTTATCTTTCTCCTTCTTCCTTCAACGTCCCTCCCCTTCATTGACTCCATCTTACTCCCATGCTGCTACTCCTCCTCCTACTTCCTTGCCTACTTCCCCTTTCATCCTCTTGTTCCCTCCTCTCTTTTAACAATATCTGCTATCAAACCCACAACACTGTACAAACTGCAATACCTTTCCCCCATCTAATTCTCTCTCAAACCAACCTTTCTGTCTCATTGCTCTAATTCCTCCTCCTCCTCCTCCTCCTCCTCCTCTGTCCTGACCTGCCACGCGCCCCCTGCTGGCCACCACAGAGGAGGCAGGTGGCTGCATCCAGGACGGCCATCAGTTTAATGATAAGGATGTGTGGAAGCCCGAGCCGTGTCGTATCTGTGTGTGCGACAGCGGATCGGTTCTGTGTGATGAGATAATCTGCGAGGAGATCAAAGAGTGTGCCAACCCTATCATCCCATCTGGAGAGTGCTGTCCCATCTGCCCTGCTGATGCCAGTGCCCCCATTGGTTGTAATTTATTTATTCACATACCCATAAATAAATTACTCTTCTAGCTTGCATTTATCTCACCCTGGCTAACACTTTGGAATAGGGAACTGCCTCAGGATGAAGAAGTATTCAGCCTGATCAGAGCTGCTGATTACAGTATCTAGATGTGATTTTTCTCTAAAACATTTTAATGTTATGATTTGGTTTTAGTCAGCAACATTAGTTTACTCAATCAGCACCTGATGTTCCCTTTTCCAAAGTGGCCCTCTACATGCATGGTTTGAATGGAGACCAGAACAACGATATCAGGATGATCTCATTCACTTCGATGAGGAATTAGATGAATCCTCGAACGTGTTGTCTGGTTCTCACGTAAACCAGTAGAGACGCTTCTGCTCATTTTAACTCATGACTAAGATGAAGCCTACGTCCATACTGAGCCTACACACGATTATTTATTTGACCCATTTGGAGGTCTTTCAGAAGGGGGACCAAGGTTTGCCCAACCCTTTATCTATGAGGCCAGACCAGTGAAAGGTTAAAGGCCTTGTAAAGAACCACTGTATTCCTGTGGTGTCTTCAGAGACCTCCTGTTATGACAATTGCAATGATTTCACAGATTTGTCAACTTAAATTTAACTAAAGAGAGAATATGTACCGAAGTGTTTTTAATTTCATCAATATAAACAACATCTGAGTTCCTGCTCAGTTTGATCAGTTTAACATCACTTAAATATAAAATAATTCCCACCAAACTCTAAACTCTGTGATGTCCATTTGACACCAGTAGTTACAGTTTGCTTACCTTTCACATTTTACTTTAATGATTGGATCTATCATCTCATAGTCCATGCCTGCTTCTGCTTCATCCCTCTCTCTCACCATTAATATAATCTGGATGGGTTCTCTGCCTTTTGGTTTGGTGAATGGTATTTGATCACTTTAGCGTCATTAGATTTCCTTACAGGTCTCCTTTCCTAAGAATCACAGACTAGAACTCAGATCAGTGAAATGTCTGACATGTTTACCATTTTTAATGTTTTGCTCTGTTTCTTCTTCTCCGTTCATCCATCTGCAACATCAGAGACGATTGGCGCCAAGGTGAGGCAGGGGTTTGTGGGAAAATACTGATATTTATTCACTCAGAAGTAACACTATGAAAACAACACAAAACTACTTTTCCTGTAAAAATCTGGAGCATTAATTAGTTTGGCTCCTCGTTAAGTGTTTCAGGCAACTGATATCACTTCTTTCTTTTATCCATCAGGGCCAGAAAGGTGAACCAGGAGACATTGCTGATGTAAGTATGAAGTATATCCTCTGCAGTTCATCATACTGAAGTAAACCTGAAATAATTGAAACTTAAACTCTAAACTGCGTTATACCCAAACTCATTATTGTTCAGAGCGTTAACGACTGGTCAAAGAAACTTTCTTGCCTTCTTTTTCTTTTATTTTAAATTAAATGTCCAACACTGTGCCCCATAATCACCTAAACAGTACACATATTTCTCAAGACCATCCTTTATTGAATTGAACATCTCTCTCTTGATTTAGTTATCCACAAAGTTCCTTTGTTTTGTCAGTTTTTAATTAATCGATTAGCCCAGTTTTTCTTGAGTTTTAAACACTTTTGATAAGTAGAGCGGCAATTACTCGCTGATAAGAGGCTAACTACAACGTCCAACAATCCCTCGTTGAACTTTCTATTACATGAGGAAGAACCCTGCATTCCTCGGACATAATGAACCCAATCAAATCCTCTTATACCCACTCAGCAACTTTGCTGCAAGTATACATGTCAGGTGAACAAAGCCGGCCAAATTAGAGGTTAAGAGGAGGTGAAGTTTTCAACAAAACATGTCCTGTCAAATGAAATCCTCATCAGATTGTGTTTTTAGCGTGATGTCCCCCTCCTTCAAAGTTGGAATGTTCTTCTCCAATTTTAGCTGATCCCAAACTGGCGACGCAACATGAAAGATTGGTCTTGTAATAAAGAGTCATTTATGACAACTTTCTTTTTGACTTTCTGCAGGTTGTAGGACCACAAGGACCACCAGGGCCTATGGTAAATATTTATTGACATTTAAAAAATAAAAATCTCTTTTCTTATCCAAGCATTGCTTGATGAGGTTGTTTAATGGTGCATGATAATACCATTCTAGCTCTGAATTGGGGTTTTAACCATCCTGGGAATCTAATCTGAGACATTTCTGTGTTTTTGCAGGGACCCCCAGGTGAGCAGGGATCACGTGGAGAAGCTGGCGCTAAGGGTGATAAGGTACGAGACAACAAACTAAAAAACAGCCAACAAATATTCAAGCAACTGAACAAAGTTCTATATGTAGTATGAGATTGCAGTGTTATAGCTACTCGAGCATAGAAACATCTGAATGTGACAACAAACCAGTCTGAGAAAACAGCTTCATGCACCTGTGTCTCACCTGAGGGAAGTGCTATGCTGCTTCTCTGTGTAATACAATAACAATAAATCTGAGAAAATAACCCTTACTCTTTTTCCCTAGGGAAATCCTGGACCTCGCGGAAGAGATGGTGAGCCTGGCACCCCTGGAAACCCCGGACCCCCCGGCCCACCTGGACCACCAGGGCTTGGAGGGGTGAGTCATGAGAGCACTTCTGTAACACAAACAAGAATAGAGCAAGATAGAGTTTGGTTAATCATGAGATATAAATATGAGACAAGAGCCTCAGCCTCAGCATCATCAGTGTCTTTACCATAACTAAATGCCTTGTTTGCTCTATTGAATTGAACTGATGATCCATACATGGAAACGGTTCAAAATGAGTCCTTAAAATGATGGATTTTTTTTTATTCAAAGAAGAATCGACTGTCCCAAATGGACTACAGTATTTTTCAGAAATATGACGGGTAAAAACTGTGCTTTTATTCAGCAAGGAGCAGGTGCAGGTTAACTGAACTACCATTAAATCAGCAGTTTAGCTCATGTTGTTTATGTGTGTGTAATAGCCACTTAGCTTAAGCAGCACAGGCAGAATAAACTTCATAAACTGACACTCAGTCTTTGTCTGTTTTGTGTTTTTTTTTTTTTTTTTGTTACAGAACTTTGCTGCTCAGATGTCTTCAGGTTTCGATGAGAAGGCCGGAGGTGCTCAAATGGGTGTGATGCAAGGACCAATGGTAAGCAGGACTGTGTACACACACACACAGAAGAGTCTGTGTGTGTGTGTGTGTTTTCGTTAGCTAAACAGTTAATCACCTCATTGTTTACATTTAGCCTGTCTCAGAGTTACTACTGAAGAAAACTGGTAGAAATCTAAACTTTAAATGTTCACAGAAATGATTGCACTGCTGCCACCCTGTGGTTCAGTAGTTTCACTTCAACACAGAGATTTCAGACTTTTTTTTCCCCAAGTCATGTTTGAGGTTTGACAATGAGTTGAAGCAGAAGTTTGCATTTATTTAAAAAGAGTATGTATAAAGACTATGAACCACATTAAGACATCATATTTAAGAGATATATTATAATTTAGAAAATACTTTGGAACTTTGGAAAACATCCAACGTTTTTTAAGAGGATCGCAACTCTAAACACATTTTCATCTTTTAAATGTCTGAGACCAAAATGGAGTTTTCACTCTCTGATAACTCTCAATAGCTGTGATGAAAACAATATTCAAGCTACCTGTGAAATTTGATTCATTTGTCACATTATGTGTTAAAAAAAATGGTCTTGTGTTTCTCTTGCAGGGACCTATGGGCCCTCGTGGTCCCCCTGGACCAACTGGAGCTCCTGTGAGTATATTCATTACAGCATTACATTGTTATATGATTGATCATTATAATCAAACAGCTAACGTATATATATATATCGAGAACAACTGTTGGCATAAATGAATGAATCCCTAATGCTTTGCTTTGTCATTTGCATCTACAGGGACCACAAGGATTCCAAGGTGCCCCTGGAGAGGCTGGAGAGCCTGGTCCAGCTGTAAGTATTATGCCAGAATGCATCTTTGCACCCAGCAGACTTCAGACCGTGCTGGACATTTACTTTCAGAAATAATATAAATATAAATAGAAGCAAGTTCATAATGCTCTGAAAATCAATGATATCATCACCAAATTTTGCAGCTACAACTTTGGTTCAGCAGATGAAGAGTGTGAAGGCAGCATGAAAGTCTTTGGAGCAATTAGATAACTGCCACTGATGGTTTATCGTTGTTTGTTCATATAACAGGGATCAATGGGACCTCGTGGACCACCTGGACCTTCTGGAAAACCTGGAAGCGATGTAAGTGTCAAGGCTTTATCTTCATATGAAAGCCACAACTTATTAAAACAGCACAAAACCCCCAACACCAAGCTGAGGTCAAAGGTCGAAAGAAACCACAATTATGAGTGAGATAATTTATGATGAAAAGTTTTCTCTTGTTCTCTTATGCTGCCAATAACAATATTTCACTTTATGGCATTAATATTATTTCTTAATGACGTTACAGTCTCTCACACACACACACACACACACACTCTCTAAACGACATTTAGCACCAGGGGGCGCCGGTACACTCTACACTCAACAACACTGCTGAAAATGATGACTGCACAAAACACAGGCTGCATGCATATAGTGCAGCTACTCTACACACTCAACAAATAACCATCCCACTTCCTGTTTGTTTGCAGGGTGAGGCTGGCAAACCTGGAAAATCTGGTGAGCGTGGACCTGCAGGGCCTCAGGTGAGCATTGACTAATAATTTCATCTGTTGCTTACTCTAAGAGGACGCCACATGTCAAAGTCAAGAGAAGAAAATAGAGATGAGTATTCCTCATGTAGATATTTTGTATTTCAGGGAGCTCGTGGATTCCCTGGAACTCCTGGACTTCCTGGAATCAAAGGACACAGAGTGAGTGTTTCAAGAAGCAGGATAACTAACTGTTTAATATGCACAGACTTGTAGCATTCATTACACCTGAGGATTTTCTGTGAGTCCTGATGAGCCCTGTCACGTTTCTCTGTAGGGTCATCCTGGTCTGGATGGAGCTAAGGGAGAAACTGGTGCTGCAGGAGCCAAGGTAAGACAGATTCATTATTAAAAAAATACAGATTTTCATTGTTTTCCGCATACTTTTTCTAAATTTTCTGATTTCTCTTTCTCTCAGGGTGAGTCTGGTTCTGCCGGAGAGAACGGTGCCCCTGGACCCATGGTGAGTCTGCCATATTATTCTGGGTTTTTCTAACATAATGTAGCAACAAAATGGGATGCTAGAGAAGATAAAAGGTTAATAAATTCAAGCTATGTCTTTCATATTAATCAAAATAAACTGATCAATTGCGTCCTCTGTAATAGGGTCCACGTGGTCTGCCTGGTGAGAGAGGACGTTCTGGAGCTGCTGGAGCTGCAGTGAGTAACAAATTCTGCTTCAATCCACTTAGCATCAATATATATATATATATATATATATATATATTTATTGTGACGCATGTTACAACTCTGAATCCTTTAGAATTGTACAATTTAATGCTGTACACAACTCACTATCCTGTCTTTCTACTCTTCAGGGTGCCCGTGGAAATGATGGTTTGCCTGGTCCTGCTGGTCCACCTGTACGTATCATACTTTACATCCATTTCATCCAATTGATTTTTCCTTTTTATGACGTTATTGGCTTTGATAACACAGTAACAAAGTGATGAGACATGAACCCTAACCTGCAGATTTTTGTTCTGTCTACAGGGGCCTGTTGGTCCTGCTGGAGCTCCCGGTTTCCCAGGATCCCCAGGAGCCAAGGTTTGTCCAGATCACATCAGCTTCAAACATTATTTTTCTGTAACAGATTTTATGCGGTGAAATAAAGAGGCTGGTGGGTCTCTTCTTGAATCATTTGTGGTTAACTTCATCCTCAGTTTCTACTTTATCACTCAGTGAATTCTCCCTGAAGTACTTTTGGCCTGTTTATCACTCTTTATTCAGGCTGGTTGAAATAAAAACTCCTTTTCTTGTAGTTAGACTTAGACTTTATTGATCCCTTTGGGGTGACTCCCTCAAGGAAATTGAATCAATATTCATATGAACAGTTGCTATTTTTCATTAACAAATTCTTCAGTCTTTTCAAGAAAGAAAAGATGCATTTAATGGTCATGTCATTTTATATTGGCATGCTTAGAATAAAGATTTAGATTAAATTTAATTAGACAGAACAGGTGCAAAACACACCATCATCTTCAGCTGTTCACAGGTAAATGAAATGTATGTTAATAATAGATTTATTGTGTCCTGTCAGGGAGAAGCTGGTCCTACTGGAGCCCGTGGAGCTGAAGGAGCACAGGGACCCCGCGGAGAGGCCGGTACCCCAGGATCTCCTGGACCTGCCGGAGCATCGGTTCGTTTGTCATCTTTTTCTGAGTGATTTACTCATACAACAAACTATGTTTGTTATTCATTAATTTATTGTCTACACAGTGTGATGCATTGCTTCTTCTTCTCTGTCTTCTCTGTGCAGGGTAACCCCGGTACTGATGGTATTCCTGGAGCTAAAGGATCTGCTGTAAGTCCACTCTCAGTACTTTCATTTTAGAGCCCTCCATTACTCGGTTTCTTTATAATTCATAGCGTTACTGTCTTACTTTATTCTGATGTTGTTGTTGTTCCTTTCTTCCTTGAAGGGTGCTTCTGGTATTGCTGGTGCTCCTGGATTTCCCGGCCCCCGTGGGCCACCTGGACCACAGGGAGCTACAGGACCTCTGGGGCCAAAGGGACAGTCTGTAAGTCACTTTGGGATAATCTAATACTCTGTGAAACATTAATACTTGTATATACTATGATTATTTATTGTTGCGGCTGTCTTTTTTTCTTGCCATGTTTAGGGAGACCCTGGTCTTCCTGGATTCAAAGGTGAAGCTGGACCCAAAGGAGAGCTTGTGAGTTACTCAGTTTTAACTTAATATATACCATAACCACTGTGAAACCTCTTTGATAATTAGACTACAGAGAACATTTACTGACATATCTTAATTTCCCTCAGGGCCCCGCTGGTCCTCAAGGTGCCCCTGGCCCTGCTGGTGAAGAAGGAAAGAGAGGTGCCAGAGGAGAGCCTGGAGCTGCTGGACCACTCGGACCTCCAGGAGAGAGAGTAAGTACTCAGGATTTACAGTTAACACTGGTAGAAGTGAAATTACTTGTTGCTATTTTATGCACAATTTAATAATATCTATCTCTGTGATTCTTTCCAGGGAGCTCCTGGTAACCGTGGTTTCCCAGGTCAGGATGGTCTTGCTGGTGCTAAGGTGAGTCCTTTAAAAATCACAACTGGTATCTGTTCACTGACACCATAAACATAATGACTTAACTAGCTGCCATATTTCTACCAGATTGATATTTAACTGGCCTCCTTGTGTCTCATCTTCTTCAGGGTGCCCCTGGTGATCGCGGTGTTCCTGGTGCTGCCGGGCCTAAAGGAGCTACTGGAGACCCTGGACGCACAGGAGAGTCTGGCCTCCCCGGAGCCAGAGTGAGTCCTTCTTCTTCAATCATTACCAACCCAGAATCAGTCAGACAGTGTTGCTCACATATCTCAAACCAGACGGATATTTACTGTAGATGGTTTGATCTGATGAGTCCCATTTTTCGGATGATGCTGACAATCTCTCTGATTTTCATAGGGTCTTACTGGTCGTCCCGGAGATGCTGGACCTCAAGGCAAAGTTGGACCCTCTGTGAGTACAGTATTAGTTCTTGGATATTGCTCCTAGTCATGCTTATGAAAGACTGCAGGAGTTCATTAAATCTGAAATAATAGAAGGTGTTTAAAAGGAAGTTTGGATATGTTGGTGTTGATGATGGTTTCCCAGTAGCATTTTAACATAAAAACAGCACTTTAAAATATGACAAAACTGCTGCTCGTGTGCTTAAAAACATAGAAAATGTCAAGCACAACACTAAATTCACAAGACTATAGATTGTAGTGTGTGTAGAGCACAATTAACATCTATTGTAACAGCTTTTTATA
Source organism: Miichthys miiuy (assembly GCA_036365135.1). Taxonomy (NCBI): domain Eukaryota; kingdom Metazoa; phylum Chordata; class Actinopteri; family Sciaenidae; genus Miichthys; species Miichthys miiuy. The sequence continues at coordinate 10,055,585 of CM071606.1, read as the reverse complement.
CTTGAGAAGCCCTTTTTTGTGCATGCTGTAATAATATTAATGTGTGTAAGCATAGTGTGTGACCACACACAACCTTCAGCTCCCAGGATAATATCCATTATTTCTGTGTTTCTGTGCTGATTGTGATTTTTACCTTGTGCCTTTGACAGGGTGCTGCTGGTGAGGACGGTCGCCCCGGCCCACCTGGTCCTCAGGGAGCTCGTGGACAGCCAGGAGTGATGGGATTCCCTGGACCAAAAGGAGCCAATGTGAGTTTTTAGGAACACTAGAGGCATCTTCAACATTACAGACAACGTGTTCATATAGTGTAATAAAAACCTGATTTAAAATATGTCCATGTCTACATAGGACAAATCAGTGACACAGATATTACTAGTACTCATTTACCACCGAGCTAACGAGACTCTCTGTGGATCATTTACTGTGATTTCTCTTCAACAGGGCGAACCTGGAAAATCAGGAGAGAAGGGTCTTGTGGGTCGTCCTGGACTGAGAGTGAGTACATTTTCTACATTAATACTTTACGTTATATCCCATCATCCCAAATAGATTCATCATTTTCTGTCTCCAGATCACTTTTTAATTAGTTTAATTCTCTTCTCTGAACAGGGTCTGCCTGGAAAAGATGGTGAGACTGGACCTGCTGGACCTTCTGGCCCTGCTGTGAGTATTTCAGAGATACATCTATCACTCAGCTGTTTTCACTTGCTGTTTGTCCTCGACTCATCACCTGTGTTTGGGTCTATCATAGGGACCTGCTGGAGAGAGAGGAGAACAAGGACAGCCCGGACCTTCTGGCTTCCAGGTGAGTTTATTTTCTCATCAAATAGCACACGCACACACACCATCCTGGAAAATAAAACATTTAATACAATCTCCCCAAAGTTCAGACTACCTACTGCAAAGTGTTGCACAGACAATCACCCTAGAGTCATTTATTCAGGAAAACAGCAGCCCTATAGGTAATGACCTAGTCTATATTTACAGATATCATGTAATTAATCCCTTTGCTGTTGTTGGACAGGGTCTGCCTGGACCATCTGGTGCCCCTGGAGAGTCTGGAAAACCTGGAGACCAGGTGAGTGTTTACCTGTTACTTGGGATTTGTTGCATCTGTAACAACCTTCTGGAACCAAACTAAGTATCCTAGAGTGTGTACAGTACCACCTACTTGACAGATGGTGGTATCCCTTTGGGAATAATAAAATATTCTATGTCTGTTTGCTAAGGGTACAAACCTAAATCTAATCTTACTTTTTATATTTACTTCTGTAAAATCCTCATTTCTGAGCCCAGAAAAATGACTCCCATCACATTGAAACATTCTTTATTAAAGTTATATTTAGTTGTAATATTATTTATCTTGACTATTTATACTAGGACTGACAATGAAAGCTAAACAGAAGTGTTATAATACAGAAGTTCAGATGTGTGTTGTTTCAAAAACAGAAATAAAACTGTCTTTTCTTCTGCAGGGAGTTCCTGGAGAGGGCGGAGCTCCTGGTGCTGTTGGACCTAGAGTGAGTTTCCATGTCAAAGCTTCATGTAATACACACATAGCCTGTGACACACGGTTCATACATGTACATACAGTTTCTCATTTTTTTGCCTATTAATCGGTGTCTTCTGTGTCCTAACAGGGAGAACGTGGTTTCCCCGGAGAGAGGGGTGGTGCTGGTGCTCAGGGTCTTCAGGGACCTCGTGGACTTCCTGGAACACCCGGAAGTGATGGACCCAAGGTCAGTGGATGACTTTGAGACAGATTTTGTGGTTAGATTCAAATTGTTGCTCAGCTGCCTTTCTTACTCATCAATGCATCATCTCAACCTAAAGCTATACGACTGCATTTACCATGTCTAACGTGCAGTTTGAAAGAACCAAATCTGAGTCAGCTGGATTTATGTTTGTGATTCCAAAAGAACATATCAAAAGATGCTAGTCCCCTTGTTGTGATTGAATTTATCTATCCAATTTAATGAAGAAAAGAACAGCATGGTTATTTATATTCTTTCTATCACTTAGGATTTTATTGATACGATTCCTCGGCTGGCTGACTTCCTGGAGTCTCTGCTGGTTGCCTGGCAACCTCACAGTGCCAACCAGACTCCAGGAAGTTACTGCGACCAGCCAAGAGATAGTCCGTCACATAAGCCCCTGTAAAACACAATGTTTTTAACACTCTGATTTTTGTAGGGATTAAATAAACAACATATGACATGTGACTCAGTGAGCTTTAGACGTGCTGGTAGGCAAATTTGATTACATTTCAGAGAGCAAAGCCAGGATAGATGTTTCCCCTTTTTTTCAGCCGTGCAAAGCTAAGCTAAACAGCTGCAGCCTGTAGCTTCATATTTACTGTATGGACGTGGTATTGATCTTCTTGGTACTGAATCTTGGAATTGAAATCGATGAATTTAATTATGAAGAAATCTGAATGTGTTGAACATGAATCTGCAGCCTTGGTTAAGTTCTCATTTTCTGAGAAATGATGACGTATTGTGTCATATATTATGACGTAGTGTGTCTTCACTCAGGCTCAGTTAGTTCATAGGAAACTAGTAGACATGAAAGAATTTGACTGACCAGTTATTTTCCAACTCAGGGAGCCATTGGACCAGCTGGTGCTGGTGGACCCCAGGGACCCCCCGGCCTGCAGGGTATGCCCGGAGAGAGAGGAACTGGTGGTATCCCAGGACCCAAGGGAGACAGAGTGAGTGAACAGATTTCTTTAGAAGTTTCTTTAGAAGTAGTCCAAATGGACTTTTATTTTAATATTATGACTTATTTCATGAATGAAAAGGTACATTTAATCAAGAAAATGTAATGTAATGTAATTTTAGTTTCCTGTGTGATTAACATGCATCCATCCTCTTTGTCCTACAGGGTGACAACGGACAGAAAGGACCTGAGGGAGCTCCTGGAAAGGACGGTGCTAGAGTGAGTTCAACAGTCATAAAAAAAAAAAAAAAAATCAATCACATCCAAACTCTTTTCCCCTCCTCTAATCTCTCCATCCTTCTCTTCCCTCAGGGTTTGACTGGTCCCATTGGTCCTCCTGGCCCATCTGGACCCAACGGTGCCAAGGTGAGAATAACCGTGTTACCCTTTAGATTGTTCAAGAGAAATATTATCAGTTGAGTCTGGATGTAACTAGATGTCACTAATGTGTGTGTGTATTAACTTTCGTACAGTTTGTTTGTTATTTTGGTTGGTTTGACTAACTGGTTCTCTCCTATCCAGGGTGAGACTGGACTTGTTGGCCCTACTGGTGCTTCTGGTGCTCGTGGTGCTCCTGTAAGTAGCTCTTTTTGTCCTATGTACAGTAAGCAGTACACAGCAGAGTTGATCAGCTGGTGCTGGTGTGTGTCTGGGACTGAAATAATGAATCCCCTTCTTCATAAAATATCTAGCTGCAGACAGAAGGTTTCAAATGAAACAGCTTTCTCTGGATAGAGTATGATGCAGTTGCTCACAAATTAATAGCATTACAATAACAAGGGGGTCACTTAGCTGTGTAGAGACATTATAAACTCACATGAGACAGGACTGTGAGCTTTTTTGCATCTAAAAGATGTTTCAGTTCATAATTTTAAAGTGAAAGAAGCTGTTTGACCTTTTAAAAACTGATTTATTTAGTCAAATTGAGGGTTTTTATACGACTTGTATCGATGCTTACAATCAGACAAGGACTGGTGCTACTGTTGTCACTTCAAGGTTGTCTGCCACGAGTAAGAGCAAAAGTGGTTGTGAATATGTAAGACGAATAGGATGATGACAGGATTTCACATTCTTCTGAGATGTACTACATATTTATTCATCTTATTTATTGACTTTATCATTAAAAATTGTCCCTCTGTTGTTACTTATTAATGTTTAATATTCTTGTAAATGTTCTAAACATAGTGCTAACTGATCATAGAAACAGTATCAATCGATATCTCATCTTAGCTTGTCCTGACCTACAGTCTCTTCTGTCCTCTTGCAGGGTGACCGTGGTGAGGTTGGTCCTCCTGGTCCTGCTGGATTTGCTGGACCTCCTGTAAGTAAAGTTACCACGATACATTCATAATTAATTAATTAATTTTTCTTTTCGTCAACGTTCTGTCAATATTCATGTTCTGTTGAAAATATCCAGGGTGCAGATGGTCAGCCTGGTGCTAAGGGAGAGCTTGGTGAGACTGGACAGAAGGGAGAAGGTGGTGCTCCCGGACCTCAGGGACCATCTGGAGCTCCTGGACCCGTGGTAAGTATCAAAATAAAGTCCTAGAACCAGATCTATATATCTTAGGGCAGATTTCTGGTTCTTTAAAGTCACTGTTGTGTAATATCAACATGATTAATCATTGTTCCTCTTTTAAGGACCTACTGGTGTAACTGGACCTAAAGGAGCACGTGGTGCTCAGGGAGCTCCTGTAAGTATCTCCTATTTTTAACTACAATCCATCGCACAATACTCTACAGATACAGACTATATGCATTACACGACATATACAGTGCATTTTTATAAGAGTGAAACAAATTATAACTCAACAGTCTTCATGTGCGTGAGTCAAGGAGCTTAGAGCTGAAACGCTTAGTCGATTAATTGATAAATCGATCCTCGGGTAATTAATTGACAAATATTTTGATAATCCATCAGTGCTTTAAATCATTTTTGAAGCCAAAAATCAAACATTCACTTTATGTTGTGTGATAATAAAGCAACAATTTTTGGTATCAGACAAAACCAGTCATTTGAAGGCTTGTCTGTCATCACAACTTTACACACACCATATCGAGGGTAGCTGAGTTGGATATAATACATACAGTAAATAAAATTAAGTCCATTACAAGTCCATTTCCTGTAACTGCTCATTCTTATCAGCTGACATTGGTACACACTGGACAAGTTGCTGTTCACCACAGGGTGGACACACAGAGACAAACAGTCATTCACACCTACGGGCAATTTAGAGTCACCAATTAACCTATTAAGTGCATGTCTATGTGGGACGAAGCCACACAGGGAGAACATGCAAACTCCACACAGAAAGGGCCCCAGTTGGGGTTCAAACCAGGCGACAGTGAAGCAACAGTGCTAACCACTGCACCTCTGTGCTGCCCCCAAGTCAATAATGTTTATAAAGGTCTATTAACATTAGCAAAGTTACAGCAAAGTGAGCTCTAACAGTAAGGATCGCTGCAGGGATGCCTCTGATGAGCAGGTCATCCATCAAACAACAGTGACTCCATGTGTATGACCTGACATTTATTTTGTATGACCCAATATCACACACTGTGCAGCGTGTCATTGGGCTTTACAGGCGCACAGCGGCAAAAGTTTCACACTCATCCTTAGACGAGGGAAAACCTCAGCACCTAAGAGAAAAAGGATGACGTCAGATGAATATACAGGAGGAGAACTGCACAATCAGCTCTGGCCTATATTCGCTGCATAACAGACTTTTTTCACGGCAAACATTTTGACTGGAAGTTTGTTTTCCATTTTATGGAGGTGCTTTTCCTGTTGTGACATGTTAAAATGTCATCCGTTTAAAGACTTAAGATTCAGAGCTAACCTTTAAAAGTGTATAAAGGTTATTTTTATTTACTTTGGTATATTAACATACAGGGACAAGAGATGTTAGGCCTTAGACCAGACCTCTGTCAATTGAGATTTATCTTTGCTGAATCCTTCCTCATAACATCCTACACCGTAATTATTGATGAGAGAGTGATGGATATATCACAGGTTGGGTTTGTTTACTGAATTATTTTTCTCTTTGACAGGGTGCTACTGGTTTCCCTGGTGCTGCTGGCAGAGTTGGATCTCCTGGCCCTAATGTGAGTGTTTCATTAATAACAAATACCAAGAAGGGAAATTCATTTAATGATTTGTGAGTGTGTTTCTGCTCTTACCCACTGAAATTCTCTTGCTTTCCATCACAGGGTAACCCCGGTCCTGCTGGTCCTGCTGGAAGCGCTGGTAAAGACGGACCAAAGGGTGCTCGTGGTGATGCCGGACTCCCAGGAAGACAGGGAGACACTGGACTCCGTGGACCTGCTGGCATGCCAGGAGAAAAGGGAGAGCCTGGAGAGGATGGACCACCTGTGAGTTTGATTTTGCACCCCACAAGACCCCATGAGTACCTGTCTCTGGAACTCTGAGACATCCAGCCTCAGTCACCTGCTATATCATCCTCATATTTAGAAATAAACTGAATGAAACCCGCACCTTACTGACATGAGAAGATGGTCTGTACACAAGAACATTTCACAACTTCTCTTTCCTGACTCTGTAGGGTGCTGATGGTCCTTCAGGTCCTCAGGGTCTAGGTGGATCTCGTGGTATTGTTGGTTTGCCTGGACAGCGTGGAGAGAGAGGCTTCCCTGGTCTCCCTGGACCTTCTGTAAGTCCTGTTGTCAATAGATGTACAAATATAAGTACTTTAGTTTCCATGTAAACTAAAAACATCATCTATTTTTACTGATTCACACAATTATGTCACATAGACCTTAATCTTACTGTAAATTTGTCTTAGATTTTTCTTACCAGTACACAGTTATTCTGTGCCTTCAGTGTCAAAGGAGCTGCTGAAATGTATGGCTAATATATTCTTTGTGTTTAGGGAGAGCCTGGTAAACAAGGAGCTTCTGGTTCTTCTGGCGACCGTGGACCTCCTGGACCTGTTGGACCCCCTGGACTTACTGGACCTGCTGGAGAGACTGGAAGAGAGGTCAGAACTACACAATATGTTTGAAATCACAATGTCAAGACACATTTACAATATACTTAGGATATAATACTGTCATGTTGATCTATCAAATCAAATGAATGCCACATCATTAAAGATGTTTCTGTATTTTAGGGTACCCCTGGATCAGATGGACCTCCTGGTAGAGATGGAGCTACTGGAGTCAAGGTCAGACTTCATCCTCGCATGAAAATCTGAATCACACAGCTTGACAAAAATCTACTAGATCAGCTAGTTTTCAGTTGTTATCCTGATGCATCACCTTGTGTCTTCATTTAGGGAGAGCGTGGTAACACCGGCCCTGCTGGCGCCCCTGGAGCTCCTGGTGCCCCTGGTGCCCCCGGACCTGTCGGACCCCTTGGCAAGCAGGGAGACAGAGGAGAGTCTGTAAGTAACACAGCACACTGTAGGGACCACCGGAAAAGGCATAAAGGGTCCAGAGGCTGATTCATATGTTTGATGTTAGCATGAGGAAGTGCTGACACTATTGTTTCTTTCTTTAGGGTGCTCAAGGACCTGCAGGACCAGCTGGACCCGCTGGCGCTAGAGGAATGGCTGTGAGTATAATCATCTGTAACTGCAACAATACCATTAAGTTTCTTTAGATTTTACTTAGATTTAGGTCATTAAAGGTGGTACACATATGCAGCCATGCATTTTAATATATTTTAAACCTCCAGGGACCCCAAGGACCACGTGGAGACAAGGGAGAGGCTGGTGAGACTGGAGAGAGAGGACAGAAGGGTCACCGTGGATTCACTGGTCTGCAGGGTCTGCCCGACCTCCCGTAAGTAATCCAAATCTAATAGTTCATCCATGCAGCACAATTTTCCACCTCTCCGTTCTGCTAACCAACCTGTCCTTGTCTTTGTCCTGACAGGGTCCCGCTGGAGATTCTGGATCTTCCGGACCTGCAGGACCAAGTGGACCCAAGGTGAGAAAACTGAGCAAAAGCAAAGAGCGAAAGAAAGAGAAGAAAAACTCTCATTCCATTTCGTTCCTGCAGCTTTAACATCCCAGATATGTGATGTTAATTAAGGGCACAGGTTAGTCTTTTTGTAATTCTCCAATAACCTGACGAAGACAGGGACAGGGAAGGCCACGTTCTTTAATTACCCGCTGCTGTGATAAGATGGGCAGCTGAGGCATTTTGTAATTACTCTCTATGAGGAAAAAGAGGCAGACCGACAGGGAGCCACGATTTGTGAAACCACTCCTGCTGAGATCGGAAATTGACTTCAATATCTATTCTAGATTAGCTAAGCATTGGGCACGATAAGAAAAATGAAGGGAAATGTCACCATACAAATAATCTTCATGCATAATAAGGCAAAGGGTCTGAAGGTGGTTGGGGTAATGGAGAGAAACTGCTGGCACATTTGAATTTCTTTATCAGATTCTTTGTTCTTATTCAGACTACATGATGGATCTAAAATAAAGAAAACTCTTTGCTTTGAACAGAAAAATAAAGTCATGTTTCATATTTACATGTTAGTATTTACTTTTAACACTCCACTATCTCTGTAGGGACCACCTGGACCAGCTGGACCTGCTGGCAAAGATGGATCAAATGGACAGGCTGGCCCCATTGGACCCCCTGGACCTCGTGGACGTTCTGGAGAAACTGGTCCTGCTGTACGTAACATGTCCTCAAAATAAAATACTATATACTGTACTTTTTCAGTGCCATCTTGCCTCTCTGATCCATTCCCTGATTTTGCTTTCCTTCAGGGTCCTCCTGGTAACGCCGGACCTCCCGGACCTCCTGGTCCTCCCGGCCCTGGCATCGACATGTCTGCCTTCGCTGGTCTGGGTCAGACTGAGAAGTCCCCTGATCCTCTCAGGTACATGAGGGCTGATGAGGCCTCCAGCTCCCTGAGACAGCACGATGTGGAGGTCGACTCCACACTCAAGTCCCTCAACAACCAGATCGAGAACCTGCGCAGCCCCGACGGCTCCCAGAAGAACCCTGCTCGCACCTGCAGAGACCTGAAACTGTGCCACCCTGAGTGGAAGAGCGGTAAGTAGGGAGAACTGGTTGTTACAAATTATTTGGGTTACACTCTGGGTGAAAAGAGAGCTGCTTATAATCTCACTTTGTCTAAATAATGGCCAAGAAAAAAGTTTACAATCAACTTAACAGCCATCAAACTGCTCACTAAAAATGTGACTATTCTTAGTCCAGATTTAGTCTGTAGACAGTCTGGATATCTACAGACCGATGGTCTGATTGACTTGACATTTCCCTGAGCACATAGACTTTGGTGACTTCTCCTGGCATCACTCCACCCAACGCCAAAATCTAATCAGCCATGTTAAAACTTAAACGAATAGACCCGTTTGGGTGAATACGTTTTATTCATGTAAACTCTGAATAAGACAACCCCTCAATCATGGTACTTCTGGATCCAAGTGTTGAATTTCACTGAGTTTGAAAAGAATTCAACACTTACCTGTACTTGAAAGCCACAGGCTGTATCTGTTGGTTACCTTTGGCTCCCATTCGATCATATGCTGATGACACTCTGCTCTACGTATATTTTAGAAATTTGATATTGGTATGAGCCATTCAACAAGTTTGTCTATTTCTGAAATACAAACAGAGTTTGTGAGAGCTGCATTCATTTTTTCAGCCGTCACTCCTCATTAACCCACTTTTCTCATCTCTCCAGGTGACTACTGGGTTGATCCCAACCTTGGCAGCACAGCCGATGCCGTCAAGGTGTTCTGTAACATGGAGACTGGAGAGACCTGCGTCTACCCAAGCATCGCCAAGGTGCCACAGAAGAACTGGTGGACCAGCAAGAGCAAGGACCGCAAACACATCTGGTTCGGAGAGACCATGAATGGAGGATTCCACGTGAGTTTACTTTTACAGTGCAGCGCTTAACAACTCATCTTAAAAGATTTAACATGTTAATGAATTCCCCGTTCTCCCCTCTGGTTGTACAGTTCAGCTACGCTCAGGAGGGTCCTGCTGCCAGCACTGCCGGTGTCCAGCTGAATTTCTTGAGGCTTCTGTCCACTGAAGCATCCCAGAACCTCACTTACCACTGCAAGAACAGCGTTGCCTACATGGATCAGGCCACAGGCAACCTGAAGAAGGCTTTGCTGCTGCAGGGCTCCAACGATGTGGAGATCCGCGCAGAGGGCAACAGTCGCTTCACATACAGCGTGTTGGAGGATGGCTGCAAGGTGAGGGCAGACAGCTGCAAAACAGAGCTAGAAAAAATCTCTCTTTAGTTTTATATGTGTCTGATTGTTGTTGTATGTTAACGCATTTCTCTACTCTCAACCAACAGAAACATACAGGCCGGTGGGGCAAGACTGTCTTTGAGTACAAAACACAGAAAACCTCCCGTCTGCCAATCGTGGACATTGCTCCTATGGACATCGGAGGAGCGGATCAGGAGTTTGGTGTGGATGTAGGCGCAGTCTGCTTCTTGTAAAGTGGAATATCACAATGGCCCCCCAAAAAACACAGGAAATAAATAAACTCAACCATGAAACATTACACACACACTTCCACAATAAAGAAGACTGGAAATTATAAAAGAAAATTGATACTTTTTCTCTCACAACGAAGTGCTCTCCAAGTTGTACTCCCTGGATGTTAGCACTGAAGGGCACCGGCAATATCTGTACATCACACCAGCATTCTCTGTCAACCCGCTTCCTGAGATCCAGTCATGTTTCCCATGGCCAACTGTTGACGGGAATGAGTCAGAGCCAGGAGGAAGAGGGACCAAGCGAACAAGTTATGAAGAACAGAAACATGACTTGATGTCACTTATTTATTGTCTAACCTGAATGGGCAGAGTTGAGGTAGGACTGGACGGGTTCTCTTTGTAAGTAAAACAAGCCCCCTTTCCACTACAGAACAGCCGCACAACCTCTGTACCAGTCCTACTCCACCTCCCTCCCTGTTTCCCTCCTGACACACAAATACGGCATTTTGAATCAGTGTAGACAAAAATAAATATTCTCAGTAAGTAAAATCCAATCCAGGTGCTCCAGGCCTGTCCATCGTGAGCAGGAGCAAAACCTTTACTGTGTATTATAAATCCTTGGTTCTATTGTTGTAAAAGTCTGTGTTTATAAACAACCAGATGGTTTTATATATATTTCCACATTATGTGTGTACATGTGTCTATATGCACACCAACACTTTTTGGAAAGTGAGGTTTCATTTGGGATGTATGTTTCAATGTCCTGTACCCCTTGACTGCCCATCAGAGGAAGGCCCAGTTCTCATCCAAAAAAAAAAAAAAATAATAATAATAATTTGTTTTGAAGAATTTGAGGGAAATTTGTTCTGCTTTTTTATTGTAGTCATCCAGATTGTTTAAAGCTACCTCACGCTGAAAAACAAAGTGAAAATGTTGAGTTTAAAATCTGAGCTGACCAAAAATTAGCTTTCAGGTGGATCTAGGGCTGAATGGCCATCTTTGCTTTGGGTTGCTCTCTCTTCAGAAGGTGCTATGAGTTTCTGTAATTCAGTTTCCACCAAACGCCGCCCCACCCCCAACCCTAATTCCCACTAGCCTCACACAACACACTCACACTCCACCCTGGAGGAGGGGTGCAGTCGGGTTAAGACGGGAGACGAGGGGCTACTTTGGAGGCCTCCTCTGGAGTCCAGACCCCCCGAAAAAGCTGAACGCGGGACTCCAAGGACGGTCGCTCAAAAACAAACCAGGGTGGGTTGTCTCTGTGTGTGTGAGGGCGTGTACATTTTTTTGAATTAATTTTATTATGATCATTTTTGTTTTTATTTTGTTACACTTCTAATTGATGTAAATTGGAAAATAAAAGGAAAACCGAATTAAGAATGAAGTTGATTTTTAATTGAGTTTTGAATAAAAACAGAAATGGCGTGGGGACGTATTTCTTCTTTCAACAGAACCGCTCATGTGTGCTTAAATGTTTTTTTTTTATTTTTTTCTGTTCTACTTTTACTTTCATGAGGTCAGTTACTCTTTGACTGTGAGTGCATAGTCTGTGTGTGTGAGTGTGTGAAAGCTTAAGACTGTGACGCAAGTGTGTATTTTGTTATGAGACAATCTCATAACAAAAAGGAACAAAAAGTACTGTATTCGTTCTGCGGTTTCAGGGTGGGGCTGGACGTAGTTGGCTCCTGTTTTGTCTGAAATAATAGGCATAAATAAAGAACATTTTGTTGACTGGAATCAAGTATTTTGTAGAGTAACGATGCATTTCAGCAGCTGCATCACTTTGTTTGTCTGTATTGTGGCCAGCTTCCTCTCTCTCCCGTCTGTCCTGAGCAATAAAAGTGTGACTTAACTCACAGCGACGATTTAATGAACTAAAGGTTTGCTTTACATTTCCTACATAAACAGACAAAAATACACCTGACTAAAAATATGCTAGTTATTCTATTAACACAAAAGTTAAATTACTGCTGAAGACTGGAAAAAAACTTAATTAGATCATATCCATCCATTTTCCCAGGGGGACTGGAGCCAATCATAGCTGACTTTGGGCAACAGGCAGGGTAAACCCAACTGGACAAGTCGCCAGTTTATCACAGGGCACATAGGGACAAACAGTCATTCACACCTACGGGCAATTTAGTCACCAATTCACCTGTTAAGTGCATGTCTTTGGACTGTGGGAGGAAGCCGGACAACCCCTGGAGAGAACCCACGCAGATGCAGGAAGACCCAGACAAGGTTCGAACCAGGAACCTTCATGCTGTGAGGCGTAGTCTAATACACTGCCTCAAGTAACGTCACTTGAGTCAGCATCACCTGAAGACTACAAGTTTGAAAATGAAGAAAAATCTGGGTGCGTTCAGTTGGAAAGAAGTGAGCTGAGGTGTCCGCGAGGTGGGGCACATGTCCCATGTTTTGGGGTTAGATCCTTGATACAGCAGAATGGGTTCGATTTCAGCACACGGCCCTTTGCTGCAAGTCATCCTTCAACCGTGTTATCCAATAAAGGCATAAAAAAGTCCGCCAAAAAGCAAGAAGTGAGCTCCTCATCTACGTTGAGGCTAACAGCTCTGGGCTACATTAGATGCTTTTAGCATAACACACTAAAATCTGATTTCACATCTACTACATGCTGGATTGTCACAAGTCACTGTGGCTCTGGAGGTAGAGCGGGTTGTCCGCTAATCAGATGAGTGGTGGTTCAATCCTCGGCTCCTCCATTCTGCATGTTGAAGTGTCCTTGAGCAAGATACTGAACCCCAAAATACTCTCCAATGCGTATGAGATGTTAGCTCCCAAAAACTGAAGAGCACCTTTAGTGGTCAGAAGACTAGAACAGTCCATTTACCATTACAATATATTATTTTAGCAATTAGTATACAAAATAAGCTTTTAATTAACTTTTAATAAACTATCCTTTGAGAGCTGGATAATGTGCAGACTAATTAGAAAACAAATAAATGTTAGAATATCGAGAACTTTCTACACATTTATTGACAATCCATGATAACAACAATGACTTGTGTGTGTGTGACTGAGCGGCTGAGGGTCGGTCAAGAGATGAGCTCTGTAAAGAGCGACTGATTGGCAAAGTCTGCGGGCCTCGCTTGAGGGCGTGGCAGTGACGGACTTCCACTGAGACCCAAATGCGGGACGCCAGCACTCAAGAAGTAGAAAGGCACATGGGTAATTCTTCCACTGGACCAACACTGACAACAAAGAGAGAGAGAAGTGTTAGTTTGGAGGACGTAGAAGGAGCAAGTAGAAGTTCAGGTTCAAGTTGCAGGGTTTGAAATTTAATACCACATATACATACATATTTGTTTATACCAACCTGGACCCAAATAAGTGTCAGAAAACTAATTTTCTGTTAGTGATGCTGTGACTGACTGAATGCCTCCTGTTCCCATAATCCACTATCAAAACAATCCCACTTTGAGTTCATAAGTCTTTCAAGACCTGCAGAGATCCTTTTAGTAGCTGAAAACACCACATTATTTAGTAGAAAATAATATGAGAGGAAGAAAATAGGAAGTTTAAGGGGTAAGACTGACCACAGTGAGCAGAGCGCCGTGCTGGAAATTTGGGTGGAACTGCATGAGTCTCGGCTCTTCGCGGGCTCCCCTTGAACAAAACCACTGAACAGAGAAACACAAGAAATATTCAGTACAGGCAGATAGATATGTGGTAGAGCTACACAGGGAAATGCAACACTTCTGAGCTAATATATATGAATATATTAGATGCAAGCGCATGTAAAAAAGGCACAAACCATGGCAAAAGCTCAAAAATGGGGCTGGTTCTGGTCTTAAACACGGCTATGATTGCAGGCCGGTCGGCTGCCTGAGGATCACCTGAAAGAACAGATAAGATGGAGAGAGAGACGAGTTATTCAAACTTTAACTATTAAAACAAAAAAAAAAACGCAGATATAATACTGATTGGGTTCATCGAGGTGAACAGAAGAAAAGTGAGACAAACCTTTGAGAAGCACTGCGAGTCTCTCTCCTGTTGGGTCCCAGCATAAAGACTGGATCTCTCCACCAACACTGGCACACAAATGAACCAGAGGTGAGCGTTTGAAGCGTTACATTCAGATACAAAGTCAAGCAGCAGTGAATACTGCCTGCTGCAGGTTTGTGCTCATCAAATACTCTAACACACATTTAAAGATGGCCCTGCTGTTTCTCTTTCTGGGTCTTGTTGAAAGCCCGGCTCATCACTGTTATTGATGTAGTTCAGCTAAAAGACGGCCAATTAGGGACTTCATTCAGAGCTCTTACATGATGTCTCCATCTGGTGTGTTAAAGGTCGTCTCTGATAGGTCAGCCACCACTGCTGCGGCCTGTGGCCCCTTCGATGTGCATGTAGGTACACCTGCTGAATGACAATCAGATCACACAGGTCAGCTTCTGTTACAAAATGCTAAATCGCTTTAACACATCAAAGTTATCGGGCTAAGTTACACCGGTTATCAAAACTCTTTTAAAAAGGTGGGGTAAGCGACAAATACCAAAATATAGAGCACGTTTTTACCATGCAGCTAACACAAAGAGAAGTTTAGATAAAAGTTTCCCCGAAGCCAGCACATCATACATCACAGCAATACTCACAACTCTCCTGCCACTACAGAGAACATCACACCAATAGCATGTCTTGGAAACTAGAAAGGATGCTGAATGTCTGTGGGTAAGTAATTTAACGTTACCGGACACAAAAATCCTGGCTGAAATAATAAGTAAGTCTTGTGTGGCTCAGTACCAGGTGTGCCACTTTAAAGTTATTATTATATTTGCTGAAGAAGAAAGTATTACATTGCATTACCTATAATTGCTTAACCCACTTTGAAATACTATGATCCCTTTTTATCCAACCTTAGGATCAAATGATTCAAGCTGCAGATGAATATTATGTATAAATAACTGATTGTTTTGTGGAAAGACTGAGACAGATAACCTGGTGCATCAGTGAAGGTCAGAGCATAGATGACCATCTCTCCCTGTACGGTGAAGAGGAGCCGACTTCCATCTGGACTCCAACAGCCAGACTAACAACACAAATAAAATCATGATTATTTAATAAATACATGATTTAGAAAATGTTTTGTTACCTAACTGATCAATAACTTTAAAATAGATGATAAGTTCTCACCTGGCAGCGTCCTTTCACGCATGGCCAGCGCTCACAGGTCCACATTCTGGTCTCCCAAACCCTGAAGACCGAAACTTTACTAATCCGTGTGTAAAAACTCCAATTCTTATTATCTCGTAACACCTGATAAACTCCAGACCACGCCACTAATCCCTTAAATGTTCATAAATATTCATGAAAGATGAGTGGGCCTTGATTATAACACCGCAAATGGCTATTGACTCCACACACACACACACACACACACACACACACACACACACACTTAACATGAAAGAGACAATTTCACACACATTCACCAGCAGCTTTACATATCTTTCACTTGAAATGTGCTCTTGTAGCTCTAAAGGGAAGGTCAATTAGAAAAACCTACAATCTTTGGAGCGCTCGCTCTAACCTGAAAAGGGCAGACGGTGTAGAAGCCAGGACATGGCTGCCATCGGGGGACCAGGACAGGAAGCTGACCCCACCTCCTCCAACACGCTGAAGTGGCACGCAGCTTTCTGAAGCTACATCCCACACCTGAAAGATACATTAATACCACAGGTTGAATGTCACGCATATTAAAAAGTATTCTTTGACTTAAAGATGAAGCGCTGGCTCGTACCATCATCGCAGTGTCCATGGGCGAGGCCGACACGAGGAGAGATCCGCTTGGAGACCAGGCGATGGAAGTGACGGGAGAGTGACCGGGATGAGACAAAACTTGAGCACAACCAGACGAAGGCCTGGATGGGTTGAGGGGAAGAAGAGCACAACACAAGAAGATAAACAAACATGACAATTAGCAAGAGGATTTGTTATTTCTATGTAGTTATTCTTGATGCCTGTCACTCGGTCAGATTCCCCTTGAAATAAACAAAATGAGGCCGTGGAAACATCACCGCTTCTATCTACATGGGCTGCAACAATCAATACAAAAGTTCCTTGTAGCTGCTTTAAATGAATTCATTTATAGATATGTATATCACATTTTTTATTACTTATATAGCTGTATAGCAATCATTTCTAGTAATATTCTTAATCAGTTAACTTGGGAACTTAACTTGGGATTTGGAGTTTACGTACCTGGTGGACAGTGAGCAGGGGTCCACATGCCAGACCAGTAAACAGTTTTGACAAGCGACAGCGAGGGCAGACGCACACAGCGGCTTCCACTGCACTGCTGCAACACTCCTCTGCAGACGATGCTTCAGTGTTGGAGTCGTGGCGCTGGAAGACGGAGAACAAAAGAGGACTGAGCGGTGACGATACCGTCACAGAATGACCGCAAGGTCAAAGGACAAAGCTGCTCTATGAGACTGACATGCAGTCACATTTGTAGCCTGTCCTGGAGACATATGGCTTTGTTATGACTGAGATCAGAGGGTCACTGTTGCATCGAAGTAAGTCTACAGACTAGTACTTACATTCTGCTATCATGAAAAGTGAACAGATAAATAAACATTTAAATATGGTGTAGTACAACTCTGCTGTAGCTGACTTGGATTATTCCTGCTTTATGCAGTGTAGACTTCATTTCCCTGAGTGTTCCTTCTTCAGAGCTTAGTACCTTTTGGGGTTGTAGATCTTAATGGAGTCATCCAGCAGGGCTACAGCAAATTTATCTGTATGAGGATGCCAGGCAAAGGCTCGCACCACACAGTCAGACCTGGTAAAAGATGCATTTGTGAGTAAAATACAGTTTCAAGCTTAAAAACAATCAAAGCAAAACCATGTATGTAAAGCTGCGACTAACGGTTGTTTTCTCGGTTCATTAATGTGACAATTATTTTCATCATTTGGTCAATAAAACGTCGGAAAATGTGTGAAAACATCAGTAAAAATGTCTATCGAAAAGTCAATAAATGTATCATTTTATATAAACCCAAAGATATCCAATTGATTTTAACGTAGAACAAGAAAAAGCAGCAGATGGAGTGTCAAATGTTTCACAACTTTGCTTGTAAAAAAAGGACTTCAAATTTTAATAAGTGTCAAAACTGTTGATCGAAGAAAAGATTAATCAACTAATTGTTGCTCTGCAATTATATTAAAATGACAAGCCCTTCATCTACATGTCTGCTCACCACCAGGATCTTCGTAATAATTAATATCTTCAGTCATTTGCCCTTTGAAAACAAAATTAAACTACACATTACAAAGTCGGCACTTACCAGTTCAGCACCTGTGAGAACTCTGCGATCATGTCCTCACTGCTCAACTGTAGGACGGACGACAAACAGGTGATATAGATTTTAACGAGTCACAACAAACAGCTGGTAATTAAATGTATTTGTTGTCGACAGCATATTTTAATCAGCAATCAGCACAACTTACTGTGAGGTGAGGAAACAGAGAGCCGTGAAAGGAGGAGACCTTTCGGAGCAACGCCAGGATACAACCGGAGCTCACTGACAGCCACGGAGGCACTACAAGAGCACAAGATACGGGAGAGTTCATAAACACGCACATCGGTGGATATGTAAGGAATATGTATGAGTTTAACTGAAGATTTCTGTGCCGCACATACCCTCTGCGTGCGAGTTGGTAATTTCATTGAGAAGCCCCGTGAATCCTCCATCCCGCCTGAAACGGACAGAGAAAAGTGAGTGATAAGACAGAAAAATGTGATGTGAACTCTTGTTGGTCCAGAACGCTGCGGCAAGACTGTTGACCAGGTCTGAAAGAACAACTCACATCACTCCCATATTATCTGCTTTACACCGGCTTCCCATCAACTTCAGGATTCATTTTAAGGTTCTTGTCGTCACATATAGAGCTCTGCACGGTCAGGCGTCAGAATACATCTCTGATATGCTCCATCCTTACAACACAAGTAAGTCACTTAGAAGTTCTGACCAGGGCTTACTGGTTGTCCCTCGAACACAACTGAGAACTAAAGGTGATCGTGCCTTTGAAGTGGTGGCTCAAACACTAGGCTTGGCTCTAGATCCTCAAAGACGTTTCGCCTCTCATCCATCTCACCGGTGACGAGGTCTGAGTATCTAGCCAACAACAACAACGAGCATTGATGAACCATGTGGAATCCTGCCTCGGCTAAATACTCGGACCTCTCCACCAGTCAGTCAGAAATGAAGAAGCTTCTTGGATGAGAGGTGAAACATCCTCATGGATCTAAAACCAAGTCCAGCTGCCCCAGATTTAACCCTTCTCGAAGAAAGATGACCCACAAACCTAATGTTTTATTGTTTACATTATTTATATTGCCCTTGTGAAGCACTTTGTGACTATACTACAAGATGCTTGAGTGACAACAGAGTGTGTATTGTGTATTATCTATACACATCATCTGTGTGTTTGTGTAACCCACCACGCTGCTGCACTCCTCATCCACAGAGTCTCAGAGTGGTCCAGGAAAGCCGCCTTGCTGCTGCTTTCTGTGCGGCTGTGGAGCTTCAGAGACTCTCGGGGGAAATACAAACTCAGAGGACTGCACTCCTAAATTATAGATACACATACAGACACATTTAACAATGAATGTCTCCTGGTTCAATGTCATTTTGGACCTCTGCCCACATCCACAAAAGGTTAAATCAGCATATATAACATGATCATTCATGTGACAGATTGATAGTCACGTCATAAAGATGTTATATAGTGAACACAGACCTGTTTCTGCAGGTCCTCGGTGGTGGTCCTGGACAGTAGCTCGTTGTTGGACTCGCACAGAGTGGTCTGTCCGGAGGGCAGCGGAGGAGGAAACAGCGCCAGAGAGCACATCTTCAACACGGTGAAACTCTGCCACTGGACCCTGCAAACACACCATGGGTCATTCAGGTAATCTTAGCAGTCATGTTTACTCGTCAACAGCTGATTATAACCTCACACACATGGCTAACAGCTGATTAGCTAACACTAACGGTTAAAGTTAGCCAGCTAGCTCGAGCTAACTAACTGCTCTAATATCTTCACGATCACGAGCCGCTCTACGTTTAAAATGTTTACCGTGTAAGTGAAGTTAATTAACACGTCCTGCGTCTCCAAACAACAGAATAAAGGCGCATGCTACGTTGTTGTGACACTTTTAGTTCCTCACTTCAAGTCTGTCCCGCCGTGTGTGTCTAACGGCGAGCCAGAGAGGACAAACAGCGCGGAGCTCAGCTACAGAGCCGTTGTGCTGCCCCCTTCAGGACACAGAGCGACACTGCACCCACACCGAGCCAAACAAGGACCAACTGTTTGTTATTGAACTTGTATAAACTTGTTGTTTTAATCCACATATGCTGTTCATTATTGACCTAATTATTATTATTATTATTATAGATTGCTGTCTTTTGAATACTATCTTCATAATATCATACTACTTTATTCATACTTTCAATATCAATATTCAATATCTACTGTATATATCCATATGTAGCACATGTACATACACATCCAGTGGCAGTAGCTCAGTCTGTATCGAGGGTGCCAGTTCACCTCCTGGGCACAACCAAGGTGCCCTTGAGCAAGGTACCAAATCTACTAACTGCTACATAATTGCCCATCACTCCATCATCTATCCCTTTGTGTGTGTGTGTGTGTGTGTGTGTGGTTGTATTTCTGGCCTATATATATGAAAATAAATAAATAAACTTGAGTGAAGATTTCCCCTCAAAGGATCTTGATCATTAAAGTATCTATTAAATAATGTCTGTTACACTTTTTCTGTTGTTTCTAAACGTACTGCACTTTATGTAGCCCTTGCTGTGCACTTTAATGCTCTATGTTTCATGTTTCGTGTAGCGCCATGGTCCTTGGTGAAATACTGTCTGGTTTGACTTGACTTGACTATCTTGCACATTTCACTTCTTCTACATACTGAGAACTTTGGCCCATTGGTGGGCATTGTCCAGTGAGCAAAGAGCAGCTTATTCAGGGTCAAAATGAGCATTTAACATAAAATTACTGTGTGTTGATGTATGTCGTTGAGTGTTTTATTTTATTTTATTTATTTGTGAAATGTCTTAAGTTTGTGAAATGTTTTGTGGAAACCATGACTATGACTGTCAAATAACATATTTTATTCATATTTTATTGTCATTTTTCTATTTATATGACTTGTCAATACTTGTTTTCCCACCATGTTTGTTATGCTCACCTACATGGCAATAAACCCGATTACTGCTCACATTATGAGCCTATAACAAGCATCTGATTTGGGGTTATGATGAAGGTAAGGACGCTGTTTTCCCTCCTCACCAGGCAGGCATGGTCAGCTGCACACCAGGATCCCTGGAGCCGACAAAGAGTCAGCGTGTGTCTTGCTCAAGGACACATCGGCAGCAGCAGTAGATGAGGAATGCGGATGCTGGCTGGCTCGTGATCATGATCCTGTTTGGCTCAAACGCAGAAAATCAGTGAATGAAATGCGCTCATGATGACACACTTTTTTCAGGGGGTGGGATAGAAATTATGGAAAACTGAAATTCCCTGTGTGTGTGTGTGTTTGCAGCTTATGGTTTGCAGAGGGTGCCGGTAGCGCCCCCTCTTGGTGCGACTCGCATTTCCGTGACGTCAATTCAGCACTGGGAAGGAGACAGCTCCCTCCCCCAAAAAACCCAGCGCGCCTCACGTTGCATGGGTCCCCGGTTATTGATAACACAATTTGCCCGCTGGGATCCATCCCAGTAACGTGGAACTCGTGGATATAGGGGACTGGAAATACAACAGACAACACGGACCGAAGAAAAACAACGATTTGCTCGTTATCACCGACAAATAGAAAAAAGCCGAGCCCACCCCTTCACTTGACAACGCGACATCAACCAGGCAGAAAGGTATGGGAATGTCATACTATCCGGTTAAATGCCGATTGAATAAGAAATCAGGCATCACAGACACGGTTAGGTATGATGCTTGGTTGCTTGGTGCGGTAGCGTTCATGCCGCTCACACTGCACCAATGAACTGATGCTGCCAAGAAACGAATCATCGTCGATGAATGCTGGAAAATCATATTTGTGCAAGCGAGAAAGCTCACAGTACGAAATATTTGTCTTGATGCCAACGTTGAGTAAATGTACAGCCCGCTGCGGCAGTTTCACTTGGCATGGACCATAGTAGGCATTGGGCTTGCAATTCATGCACGTCGGCTGTGATGCTGCTGAGTGTCATCATCACATCCTCGGTTATTTAAAGATTGATCTTCCTGCGTTTGTGTGCGTGTGTGCACTGCTGCTCCCCTCGCACACAGCCAGGCCCGCGGTGGTTGTTTATTGCCCGTTTTTTTTTTTTTCACGCTCTCATTTCGGCTCTGTCGGTCATCGTGGCTCTTCTCATGCAGTGGTGCAGTAAAAGAAATGGAGCTGGTGTTATGTGAATTGGATCCATGTGCTCCCTCTCTCTCTCTCTCTCTCTCTCTCTCTCTATCACACACACATGCAGGCACGCACGCCATGCACGCACTCACGCACGCACGGACGTACGTACACATCCACACCGACTGACTGAGGTGGTTATGCAATTCGTCATATTCTTCAGATGCTCACATTCACTTGATGCATGACGGACGACATATGGGAGCTGCTGCAGCTGCTGCTGAGTGACACTGCCGGACACTGATGCGCCTCAGAACAGGTGACAGTCAAGGCTGTGGACTGTACAACCTGCTCTGGTCGATTCATTCATAAAGCTCCTTCTCCACTCACTGGGTGATGGCTCCACTGGGCATGCTGGTTCTCCCATTCATAGACACAGAAATGAGGCTTTGCTGCATGATTCAGGCAGGATTTGGTTGTGGAAATTAGAGTGACTGAGTGTTTAGGGACTGGATTCATGCCCGACTCTCAGCACGACTCCACTGTTTGGGTGTTTTGCATTGTTTGAGTCAGAGGAAAGTTAGTGATCAAAAGAGACAGTAAAGGTAGAAGTTGTTTCAGCACTGGACAGCTCCTTCTTTAAACGACTCTGTCCAGTGCTGAAATTAATCTATACTTGTTGTTATCTTGAAAAGCAGTGAATGTACTGTTTATCTACTAACACAAAGATGAAATATGGCTACTCTAACAATAATCAATCATTCCTGTTCTTATAAATCTTCTCCACCAGGCTTATTTCTCATCTTTCCACCCTCCATCCACCCTAACCTGCTGTGTTGGGAAACCCTGATGAGTGGGACCTGTATCCATGAGCCCCGTGCCCCTTCCCCCTCCCTGTCAGGCTTCAGCACCCCCATCTCAGAACCCCCCTATCGAAGACTCGATGGAGACACCCCTGCCTGCACCCCCGAGACGGACCTGACCCCCACACAGTGTGTCCTCCGTAACGTGCTGTCCATTGACACGGGTGGACAAGTGGTGCCGGGCGGCAGCAGCCCAACTCCCAGTGATGGACCCTCAGCCCACTTTGACAACAGCGTGCTAAAACTACATGAACATGAGGCCTGCCAGTGTGGCGGCGGGGCCGAGGCCGGGCACAGTCCAGAGGCTGGCGCTGTTAGGAGCCAGTCCGAGAACATTCGGCTACAATCAGGAAGTGGAGGTTTTTTGGAGGGACTGTTTGGGTGCCTAAAACCAGTCTGGACCATGATTGGAAAGGCCTACTCCACTGAACACAAACACAGCCACGAAGGTATGTGAAGAGAAACAGTAAACGTTCCACTTCTGTACTTATGCGACCCTCTGCTGTGTCGTGGACAGTGTATTTAAATACATAAATAGTCAACTTGTAGATTTATGTCATTACTGTGGTGCCTTTGTAACCATGGCGATGCATCATAGAAAATGTCTGAGTTCAAGCATGAAGCTTGAACTTGAGAGTGATGGAAGAAGTATTCAGTTTCTTTGAAAGTAAAAGCATCAATAAAACAATCGATCCATTGCAAGTCCTGCATTTAAAATCCTTCCCAAATAAAAGTACAGACATGATTAAAAGTAAAATCAGTGTGACAGACATATTACTATTATTACATTATTAGATTTTAGTGATGCATTACTGCATTAAGCAGCTGGTAGAGGTGGAGAGTTTATCTACCGTACGTACAATCAGATAAAAAGGGTCATTCATGATAAATCTGAGGGGTTGTGAGATGACTAATGTGGTAAGGAAGAAGAAAAGAAACTCTGCTACATACATTTGTATTCAGCTTTTGGATTTCTCTCTCATCTAATGTAAAAATTTGATGTGTTTGGGCCTTGAAAAAAGATTTAAATGAAGCCATCTGACTAATTTAGAGAGGAAAAGTCTACTGCTAAGATCTTCAACACGACAACAGGCCTCAACTACAGACTGCTTTTCAGAAGGAGTCACAAGCAATCACTAATTTAATTTTTAACAATGCATTGTATTTTACATGTGTTTTTTTTTAATGTAAAAACTTAAACTATAGTTGTCAGGTGTAGCTAAGTAACAACTGCAACATTTCCACCTGAAACGTAGCAGAGAAGAAGTGCAAAGTAGCAGCAAGTACCTCAAATTGTACTCAAGTAAAATACTTTTTTGCGACACGAGAACTCCGCAGCATGACAGCATGACTGCATGACTGTGTTTTACGGGTCCGTCGGTGAGTTTTCACAGCTGGACAGTGGAAGCATCATGTATATCCACCTCTGCTGCTGATGCAGCACTCCAGAGATCTCGACACTTCAGTGGACCTCATGAAGAATTGATCTGCCTGTCTCTTTTATTCTGCCCGGCTCGTCTCTCTTTAGTGACCGTGCTCTCACAGTCATTTAAGTGGAGTCAGTATGACAGATGACAGACAGATTAGACTATGAGTGAATTGTTGTTCTTCCTTCAATGTTTCTCTTATCTCTGCTGGATGGTCTGCTGGATAAGTTGTCAATATAGCATTTGTTTGAACATGACAGGCACTTTGTATGATGTAATTGTGTCCTGCCAGCCCACTCTAATGTGTAGCATGGACCTAACATTTGCTCAGCAAATCCTGTGACTCCACCCTGTTCAAACTAGCAAGAGCGCACACTGACATTTGGAGGCTTTGTGACGTGTGATGGATATCGCTTAAGTAACTCCGTTCCAATGCCTGCGTTAATTCTGTGTAACTCTTCGTGATTTCATTATTGATTTTAATCACAGCGTTTGTTTTTGTTGACTTGTTGGTCTGCATATAGAGTCCTGGGAGGTTCCCTTTGAGGAAATCTCTGACCTGCAGTGGGTGGGCAGCGGCGCACAGGGAGCCGTGTTCCTCGGCAAGTTCCACGGAGAAGACGTGGCTGTGAAGAAAGTGCGGGACATCAAAGAGACAGAGATCAAACACCTCCGCAAACTCAAGCACCCCAACATCATCACTTTCAAGTGAGGAAACTTGTGATATCCTACAGGATCATGTATCATTTAATTGCTCAAATCAGCTTTCTATTTCTGATCTGGTGTTTCCTTGCAGGGGCGTGTGCACACAGGCTCCTTGTTATTGCATCTTAATGGAATACTGCGCTCAAGGCCAACTGTACGAGGTGCTGAGGGCGGGCCGTAAAATCACCCCCTCCCTCCTGGTTGACTGGTCCATGGGCATTGCAGGTGGCATGAACTACCTCCACCTCCACAAAATCATCCATCGAGACCTGAAATCCCCCAAGTAAGTCTCAACTGGACACAGCTAACTTGATGAAGAAATGCAGACCTGACATTTTATGACTAATTCTTTATTGCTTTGCAGCATGCTGATTACACACGATGACCTGGTAAAGATCTCTGACTTCGGGACCTCAAAGGAGCTCAGTGACAAGAGCACCAAGATGTCGTTTGCCGGCACTGTAGCTTGGATGGCTCCTGAAGTAATTCGTAATGAGCCTGTGTCCGAAAAAGTGGACATCTGGTAAGTCTGATATGTCGTACAGATGCATCAGCAAATGCTTTTTTATATAGTAAAAGAACAGATAGTATATCAATATCATGAATCCGTTATTTCAGTGTTTCGCTGGGGGATTTAAAGTTCAACTTTCTGATAATTTGAGTGTATGCTGGTTGCTTTTTGAGGCTGAACTGTCTTGTTGTTATGTAATTTCTTCTTGACCACAGTGAGCCTTCCTGAATAAATAAAGCTTGACTTTAACTTTAAGGTCCTTTGGAGTGGTGCTGTGGGAGATGTTAACTGGAGAGATTCCTTATAAAGATGTGGACTCATCTGCCATCATCTGGGGTGTTGGAAACAACAGCCTTCAGCTGCCCGTACCTGAGAGCTGCCCAGACGGCTTCAAAATCCTCCTCAGACAGTGCTGGTGAGTAATGCCTTATAGTGGTGAGTTAGGATGACGAAAGAGAGGCAGAAAGCGACCAGAATAGAGTATTACAAGCACGGGTTGAGGCGTTGGTCTGTGGTTTAAGAACCTTATTGATTGCATTGTAAATGTACACAGCTGTCTTTCCCATCTTGGATTTGCAGGAACTGTAAGCCCAGGAATAGGCCCTCTTTCCGTCAGATCCTTCTTCATCTGGACATAGCGTCAGCTGATGTGCTGTCCACTCCACAAGAGACGTACTTCAAGTCTCAGGTATGATTGCTTCAAATCATACATTTAAATGCGCCCAAGCAAACAGACACAAGCCACAATAATCAGATGTTAGCTGCAGCACAAAAGAGAGCTGGTTTTAAAGTCCGGTCCGGCTAGACGGAGGTGGTTAACAGAAATGTGCTCTCATCAGGCTGAATGGCGAGAAGAGGTGAAACAGCACTTTGAGAAGATTAAATCTGAGGGTACTTGTCTCCACCGACTCGATGAGGAACTGATCAACCGGCGCAGAGAGGAGCTCAGGTCTGTTTTGTACATAGTTTCATGATAATTATCACACTATACCAGATTAGTTGATGATGGTACTTTTACTATATTCGCTGCCCACTTTCACTCTGTCCCATTTCTTGATGTCATACCATTGTCCGCCCCTGTGGAGGAAATAAGTGCCTCTCATGGCCTCTCATGCAGATGCACAATGACATCAGCAGCCTTTTTTTTCTTCTTCTTCAGGCACGCTTTGGACATTCGCGAGCACTATGAGAGGAAACTGGAGAGGGCTAACAACCTTTACATGGAGCTCAGCGCTGTCATGCTGCAGCTGGAGCTCAAAGAGAAAGAGTTGCAGAGGTACAAATAAATAGATGAACACAGGGTATGTGTTTGTGAAATGCCAGCATTCTTTTGACAGTTTGGTGTCATTTGTTTTTGTTTTTTTCCAGGAGAGAGCAGTCTCTGGATAAGAAGTATCCAGGTTTGTTTAAGCACCACAGCTCCAGACAGAGCAGCTCCTCAAACTCCATGGACAAACTCATCAAGAAGAGAAATGTCCCACAGAAACTGCCCTCAGGAAAGAGGTATGAGATCTTATTTCAGTTGTTATTTCATGAAAGAATGATACTAGGGTGGATAAATGAATATTCATTAGGTTTGTGGGTTGTTGTTGACTAATCCCTCCTACTCTTTCAGGCCAGACATCCTCAAGTCTGAGGTAATCATTCCCAAAATGGATTCCTCTGTGATGCAAGTCACTATCCCAGCCTGCCCGAGCAGGAGTTCCACTTCCCCCAGCCGTTCTCGGAGGGTAAAGACCCGCCATCGCAAGCCTGGTAAGGGCAGTAGTGGGGACCTGGCTGGACTTAAGGCGAATCAGTCCTCCCCTAATAGGGACACAACTGCCCAGGCTAACAGTTCAACCACTAACACCTCCAAGCAGCTCCTGGAGCCCTCTGCAGCCCTGCGGGGCCTTAGCCATGAGCAGCAGCAGAGGCAACTATCCTCCTCCAGCCCTGACCTCATCTGCACCACGCTAGAGGCAGAAGGCCAGGGAAAAGGGGAGCCCTCTGTGGGCGGGCTGGAGCGAGGGGGAAGCCTCAGTGCCTCTGCAGGGTTAGGGGGATCGGAGGCGGGGGCAGCTGGTCTGGATGATCTCACAGAAACTCCTCCACGCAGTGACACGCCGAGCGAAGATGCTGCATCGTTTCCGTTCTCCAGCAGCCCAGACTCGCCATGTGGTAGGGGGGCGGCAGCGGGACGAGGATCTCTCGGATCTCCACGTCTGCCTCACGATGGAGAGGATAAAGATGAGGGGGCTGGTGCTGTGAGGTTGCCCCGGGGGGCATCAGGGGGAATTGGGAGTCAGCACCTCACTCCTTCAGCCATTCTGTACAGGGCAGCTATCACACGCAAACAGGTACAGTGTGAGTGTTCATACTCCTCAGTGTTCCTCTCGTACTACTTTGATCCTTTTCACTTGCATTTTCCTGTTTCTGACTACAGAGGCGTGGAGTGTCATCAGAAGAGGAGGAGGGTGAAGTTGACAGCGAGGTTGAGTTACCACGGAGACGGTGAGTAACTTGCTTGTCGTTCGTCACTAGAAAGTTCCCTCAATCCTTCTTCCCTCTCTGTTCTCTGTTTTCATTTGCATCAACTCGGTTTTGTTGTTCAAATCTCTCCAGACGTCCGACCAGCATCACCAAGTGCCAGTCGGTGTCTACCTTCAGCTCAGAGAACCTGTCGGTGTCGGACGGCGAGGAGGGCCACACCACCGACCACTCTCACAGCGGTACCCCCGACGTGGTCAGCACTAACACGGACGACAGGTTGGACGATCGGAGTGATGACCTCCTCTCTCAGGGGTCGGAGATCCCGGCGGACAACACTGATCCTGCACAGGCTTCTGACGGCCTGTCGGAGAGAGACGGAGCTCTGGGCCAGGGCAAAGCTCAGCTGGACGCCGGGCAGAATCCTAATGAGGTAAAGCAGCTCCACAGAGCATTATATGTGTCAGCTTGTGTCATCTACTTAGACTGAAGTGAAAACACTTCACTCCAAAAAACAGTGATAGAAAGTAACTAAGTACATTTACTCAAGAACTGCACTCAATTTGAATATTGAAGTACTTTCCTTAAGTATATTCATTCAGTGTGTCTTTAGATTACTTTTACTCTCCTACAATAATCTGACAAATATAGTTTTCAGTGTGTAACATTTATTAAGTTTATTAAGGACAGATTTTGTATTTTCTTCTTCCCTAAACCATTAATAATGTCATGACCCCACAGGTTTATGTTGTGACCCTTATTAGAAGATACAGTCAGGTAGAAACAAACTACCTGACTGTATCTAAAATAGCTAGAACAGTAAAATGCTGCTTACACATTGTTGCATCGGTATTAAAAAGGTACATTTGGCTGATAATACCAAGTAGCATTTTAAAAGCAGGACCTGTACTTGTAATTTAGTATTTTTTTTACATTGTTGTATTGATATTTAAAGGTTCAGTGTGTAACATTGGAGGGGATTTATTGGAATGGAATATAAAATAGATAACTATGTTTTCATTAGTGTGTAATCACCAGAAAATAAATGAAAAAGAATGAGCTTCTTCTACGGGGTCCGCCATGTTTCTACAGTAGCCCTTAGACTACAAAGACTTTTGTGGCTTTCTTGACTTTTGCAGCCACTGTAGTTTCCTTCAACATGTTTAGAATGGGAGCTTGAGGCGAGGTGTATTCAGGTGGTTGCATTCTGCAACTTCAGCGCTAAATGCCACTAAATACTACACACTGGTCCTTTGAATGATCTGATTACTTGTTTCACTGCTCCTAAAAAACACTTCATGTCTGCTGCAGCTCATGTATGACATTGGTTTCCTCCCTCTCTCCCTGCAGAGTCGGGCCCTGTGCGATGACTCTGACTGCGACAGCGCTGAGCTGGATCAGTCAGGTAGTGGAGAACCCAGCCGTCCTCCTAGTGCTGGAGCGTGGGTGTCGCCGTCTCAACCCTATCAGGGGTCTCCACAGGCGCCCCACACAGGACCTCCATAGATCACTGGACACTAACAAAGACCTCCAGCTACCCTACAGTGAACAACCATCACAGGCGTACACCAATCTGTCAGTGCAGTACATTACTGTTGTCATGAGGGATCTCACCTACTACACCACTCAGACTATGACAAGTTGACTTATGGTGTCTCATAAGTTTGTTGGCTGGCAAAACTACATCAGATGACATAGGACATTTGTCATAACCTGACATCAGATATTTTGGCAGCTTGTGACATCAAATAAGTGTCATTTAAGTTCAAGTAGGGTTTTTTTTTTAGGCAAAATAGTTACCAAGGTAACCGGTAGCCATTGCTCCAGTTCAGCAAAAACCCTTCCACAGACGCACACGCACGCACAAGATACCACACTCGTTGTCCTTTAAACACTCTAATCCTCACTCTGGGAGCATCCTCCATGATACTCCACACACTAATGCATCAAATACTAATGAATAATAATGTAAATATCCATTACATACCACATGAGAAATATCTAACTTTATTTTATTTGTAAGATAAAAATGTAAGACTAAAACGGTATGCAGCCCTGTGAACAAATGCATGACTACATGTTTATAATTTATGGTTCGAATGTGTCGGTTTTATATTTTGTGAAAGTTTACACTTTTTTAAATCCTGAAAGTATTACTTAAGTTATTTTGTTTTTTGTTAATAAATGTCAGCACTTAAGAAAAAAAAAAAAAAGTCTAAATGGAATGAAAATCTCACAGAGACATCGACCATGATGCATAATTAGGATTCTCAGTAGGTAATATATTATTTTTTTAACCCTACGACTACTGAGTTTCAAATACACATAAGACACGCTTGAGGTTTTTTTATTAAGCTTATCAAATGTGTGACAAGGTGGGAGACCTTTGCACTTCTGCCATTGTATACTGCTCTACCAGTTAATGATATTGTTGCCTTTTTAAATGTAGACTGTGCACTTGAAAGGTAGCGCGTGTGCTCATAAAAAAAATGACCTCTCACATGCATTAGCATTGCCAAGTATGATAATATCTCAGCAACAAAGACTGGTGCAGGTCCTTCAGTAGAAGATTTAGCATTAGCATCACTATGGGCATTTTAATAAAAAAAACATTGATGCAGCAGAATCAGAGATGTTGCCTTCCTTATCCGCACTTCCTTGTCAAAACCTGCTGCCTACATTGGCCACAATGCAACTAAAGCGACAAGAGTTGTGTCGGCGGCTAATGTAGCCTCAAGCCGCTAGCCACGAAGAGAGGCGAGGAACAGCTACAGCAGCTACTTCTTTCTAACTCCACATGCCAAGATACTTTTTTTTTTTTTTATCTTCAAACTTGTAGTCCTTTGCTGACTCAAATGACGTCACTTGAGGCAAAATGCTTTATACAATTGTTTCCTCCCGGGGTAAATGTGTAAAATCATTGGAGGTCCCTTTAAAGAAACAAACCAAACAGACTCCTGTGGTTCACGATGTTTTGATAGGCTTCATAAAAACCTCAACTGTTCCTTTTACCCTTTAAGATAACTGCAGAAGTAGCCAGATAAGGAATAGAGCACTTCTCTGTGGTGGTTACTAGTAGACCAGTAAGTATCCTTTGGGTTTGAATAGAAATGTTTTGTTTTTATACAGCATTGCACATTGTACCTGTAACATAGGAATTATATCGAAAAGCAAAATATTATGAGCAACAATAAATAATGTATTGGTTAAAAAAAAAAGTGTGTTTATTTAAAAATACGGGCCATGACACAGCTACAGTTCACACTGTTGCTGCGTCACATCAGACAGCCGAACTGAACTATTTTCAGTGACTTTACGCATGCTCAAACAGTTCTAGTGTCATTTAACTTTGCCCTTTAAAGCCTGAAGCAGTCATGCATTTTATTTCCTCCATTTTCTTGTGATAACGAGTTAATTTTCTTTATTT
This sequence comes from Miichthys miiuy, assembly GCA_036365135.1. Classification (NCBI taxonomy): domain Eukaryota; kingdom Metazoa; phylum Chordata; class Actinopteri; family Sciaenidae; genus Miichthys; species Miichthys miiuy. The sequence continues at coordinate 10,024,602 of CM071606.1, read as the reverse complement.
ATGTCATTATGTCGAAATAACAAATGTTATCCTGAAATAATTTGGGATCTCGAGATAGTGAACCAGACGTGATTGGCCTGAGATCTCCATCACGCGTGACGTCATGCCATGCTGACCTGATGCTGACCGCTGGATGTGACGCACTGATCATTATACTGCTGCTCCTCTGACATTGTTACACTGATTAATGTTTCCTGCAGTGATTTAATATATTAGACCACTGGTTCTCAAACTGCGGTACGTGACCTTACTGTAGTAGTATGTGGAGGATCGAATGAAATAAATTTTGACAATAGAATTAACTAATTTAAAAAAATACTATACTTTCCTTAATATTTTTTTGTCAATATGAGCCTGACACATAGTCACATTCAGGCAGGTAGTGTGTAGCGATCATAAATCCATGATGTGGAGGTAAAATGGTTCAAAAACACTGCAACTGCAGCTCCAAACGCAAATTATTAGTACGCCTTTCAGTAAACAATAAATAATCTTACTAGGAGTAAATCTGACGTGTGTGAACTGCCTGTAGCTGAACAGGGCTGGACTACGCTACTGTACTTGGAGAGACACACTGATTTAATACACTGGACTATCCTTTTCTTTTCTCAAGATATCAGAGTAATTATGTTATCTAAAACAAAGTTTTATTATCTTGACATCGAGAAAATTATCCCGTTATCTCAGGATAACAACATTTGTTATTTTGACATGTCGTCAAATAAATAACGAGATCTTGACTAAACTCATTTTTGGAAATAAAATGTATGAATGTATAAGCGCTGGAGGGATTCTGTACTGGTGAGCTGCCTTTATGAATAAGTAAACAACACAACATAAAGAGTGACAGGATCGTTTAAGCATTTCACATCTTTTTTTTTTTATTTCTGCATTTCATTTCTTCAACAATTTAATTGCACCCAGATCTACAATAGTTGAAAACGTGCACAAAAACGTGAGTTTCTTCATCCTGCAAAGAATAATAAAAAATAAAATCTGACCCAGGCAAAAAAGGATAGCAGGAAACTAGTGTTAATTCTATAATTCTCCTTCTAGTTAATCATAATTTAATACCTCAGCATAATATACTTATAAAGACCAACACGTCTTGTAGTTTTTTGCCCCTTGCAGCATTACCCAGCCCTGCAGTTAAAAAAAATATTTTCTCTATTTAAAACAAACATTTCAATGTTATTATTATCATCATCGTCATTACTATGGTCTTAGTAATTTCAGAGAAAAGAAAATATTTTCCTCTCATTCAGGCCCATTCCTGGTGACCAAAGCCCACCCACCCTTATCAGAATCCAATACACAACAATGCTCAAAAGTCCTGATCGAGAAATAAAACGGATGGAAACACAGGAATGACACAAAACAATTACTCAGCAAATTAGAGGTGAGACATAATGTAGCTTAAAAATTCTCCTTTGAACCCGCACTCAAGGGATAAGTTACCTTCCGACTAAAAAGGTTTTTTTTCCTGCATACATCTTCAACTTGGAGATCATTTACACCCACAACGCATCATTCAGGAAGTACAGCTTCAAATAGAAGATGGCAAATATCAATGAATTCTACTCTTACGAGGAGCTGTGTATTAAATAAAAATAAATAGATATTTAAAAAGGAAGGGAAAGAACAGTCCATCTATAATGTTATTGTGTCTTTTTTTCTTCATTTTTTACATTTTCTAAGAAAAATCTGACATAAGAAAAACATTATTTATGCCTTTTCAGATTTTTCTAAAACTTTTTACCTATATCAAGAAGATCATACAGATATACAGTAAAATAAAGAGGAAAAAATACAACAGACGGAAGTCTTTAAAAACTATATGCAAAGGGAATTTAAAAACATAATAAATAAATAAAATACCAATATCATGATGATGGTGTAATTACAACTGAGTAGGTTTATAACCAAAAGCAGAGGAGAAAACAGTGAGTTTATAGTACTTGGTTTTTGCATTAAGTTCAATAAGGGACCTCTTGGTAAAAAGTAGGGGGAGGGGTTACATTAGGTGCTGATGAAGATCCTCCATGTCAGTTGGCTGCGAGTCCAGTAGCTTCAGAAGACAGCCTGAGGAGGAGCAGGACGAGAAGAAACAGGAAACTTAATATTCGATTCAAAATACTCGAGCTCATAGTTGTAGAGGTTTAGACAGTGACACGACGCTTAATGAATTAAATAATGCAGCAGACAACAGTCGTGCGGCTCGGTTTCATCAGGTGAAGAGCTGCAAGAGCGCCTTGTTTGAGTTCTGTGGCACCTTTTCCAGCAGAATATCTCAGACTATTACAAACTACCTTCTGCAATGTGGCTATAAAGAAGATCGGGCCGAACAGGATGAAGTCAGATAAGTGAGGAGCATGACAAATATTTTAATATTCACTTCCATATGATTTTTTTTTAATCCTGTCCTGGCTCTGTTAGCAATATATCCATTAAACCTCTTCCCACTGTAATCAGACAGCCAATCAATCGCACTTTATCTTTTAAAGCACCTTGCATGCAGGCTGGTGGCATTCAGGTCTTCACAAGCCAAAAAGACAAACAGACAAATATATATTGAGACTAAGGGTACATTCAGACAGGATCAGGTGCTGCAGCAGGCTGACTCAAATGAATGGGGGAAACCCCATTCATTTGAGTCAGGGTAGTTTGTTTAGGCTGCAGCAGCCGCAGAAAAAAAAAAAAACGCAGCTGAGCCGACTGATCCAACTTTAGGAAAAACGCAGCCCGACGTCACACTATGGCTGCCAATCAGCTCGGGCAAACCTCTCTATCTGTTGTGTTCTGTCTTTGTTTATTTCATGTACCCGACTTCTAAATCTGAGTCTGGCTCACAACTTATGCTGCAAAACTGTGACACGAAGAAGTTTAATTTGCTTCATGTCTGATTTGTTTGAGAGAGACAGAGAGTGAGGTCGAGAGACATAAACAGTGAAGGAGAGAGTTACTTTCAGCACAAATAGACACACACCTGGCAGCCCACCTCACCCCGACACACTGCTGGATAATGCCTTCTACTAAAGGTAAACCTAACATACTACTTGGATAAATTTCACAGTAGGAAGTGACGTGATGAAAATAGTATAGGCCAGGTCGGTTTTTACAGTGTGTGATCGCCAGTTTAGATTCTGCTGTCTTTTATCTCCAGTAAACGACCAGTAGAAACCACCTCGAGTAACAGTCGTCTGATTTGAATAAAGCTATGGTAAATTTAATTCCTTCACTTAACATACCAGCTTTGTAGAGTAAAACTTAGGCAGTTTCAAGGAACCTAAATCCAAAATTTCCACTCCTGAAGCCCTTATCACCACATTTAAATTGTTACTATAAATAGTATAAAAATAAATAAATATAACAGAATGACTTCATACCCACAGCAATCCATTGTCACCGTTTAATTTCACCAGCTGTTCATATTAACTTTGAGGGATCAACTGAAGATTTAATGTAGCAATGACCGATGAGTGAACATGCAACGAGACAAACAAATATGACAACAACGGGATCATTTAATTTCAAACACCAAAAGATTTTTGACTTTGAAGACTTTGTGTGAACCTCGGACATACTTGCTGGCCAAATTAATATATAATGAACTCCAGAATCACTTAAAAGCACCACATGGACGCCTACAAACTGCACTCTCAGACCTAAAACACCACTGTGTGCACTTGCTCTGATGGATGTGTTGCACTAGCATAAAGCTTCTTACCGGGCATTGATCAGGTACTCAGCCAGGCTGATGCTGGCATGGGAGCCAGTGATGGTGACCTGTCTGTCAGTTGAGCCCTCCACGGGGTTGGCAATCTTGATCTGAGCCCCTGACATCTGACGAATCTCATTGATCTTTGCCCCCTGACGGCCAATAATGCAGCCAATGAGCTGAAGAAGAAAGAGGCAAAAAAAAAAAAAAAAAAAGTGAGAACACCCCAGCACCAGGAAACTGCACTGCCTTTCTCACAAACACAGCAAATAAGCGAAAATCAGACAAGTGTGACTTACATCGTTTGGAATGGTCAGCTCATGAGAGCCAGTTTGTGCAGAGGCATCCATCCCAGCTGAGAAATGCAAAGAAACCACATGAGTGTGTTGACTGGGTGGATTATTACAAATCTACAGCGATCTCATTTCCCTAGATCAAATCTGTCCACCTACCCTGGAAGCCCTGGTTGCTATGTGCAATGGGAAAGGGGCTCTGCTGCATGGCCAGCTGGTGAAGTTTGGTGAGCTGTTGAAACGATGGAGGAAAGAAGGTGGAGAGTAGACAAACACAGACAGACATTATGAGTGAGGAAACATCTAGAAGACACTTGAAAGCTGAAATTTTTGTATTTATTTCCCTTTTGGAAGTGGTTATGATGACAATGAGAGGGGAGAAAAAATGAAATGAAACATGGAGCGCATGATTTTTAAGTCTAAAATATATATATATTAGATCTTTGTAATTATCAAATGGATGTATGCGTCAGGCAGTGGTGGTTGAAAATAAAATAAAGTCAGAGGGATGAAATAAGAAGGTGGCATGGCTTCCCAGGACCGAAGTTGCAAATATATTGGATCACTTACAGAGGGCCCTTCACTTACATCAGGCTGTGGAATGGCGTGCTGCCCTTGGACAGCGTATGCCTGCAAAGAGAGAACAGCACTTAGGAGGGTGTGGCAGTGTCACACACACAGCGTACTCCAGTATCCATCAGTCCTCTGTCCTTGGTGTGCCACAAGAACAAAGCAGACATACTACAGACAGCACAACTAGAATGATAGCCCATGTATTATTCAATTAATTTAACCAGAAGTGCAGAGAGAAAAGGAGGAACAAAACAAATGTTTTCATTGTTTACCTGACCACCTGCAAAGATGACAGGAGAGCCTGAGGGTTTGGGTCTGTACGGGATGGTCACTCCCTTTGGTGGAGACTACGGAAACACAAACATCCACCGTTGACTACTGAAGTAACATCAACAATAACACAGAAAATAATAAACCATCACGAGTATCGATAACAGTCACCACAAGCATAAAAGCAACATGACAATAAACGGCGCCTGTACCTCAAGCATGACGACACAGATCTGCTTGACACACTCGATAATGGACTGTGGGGTCCCTGCAACGGTGATGGCACGCTCTGTTGAGTTGGGCAACATGTCCCCTGCTACTTGTACCTGAGCTCCTGCTGACTGCAAAGACACACAGACAACAAGAATTAGGACAAAAAAAAAACATGGATTGGGCTCAAACATCAAACAAAAAGAAATATGATGCGCCGAACCTCTCTGATCTCCTTGATCTTGCAGCCACCTTTGCCAATAAGCGAGCCACACTGACTGGCAGGCACAACAAGGCGCATGGTGACCGGTGGTTTGCTGGTGGCCGTACTGTTAGTCATTGAGGTGCTAATGTCCTGGAGGAAGAGGGACACAACAAAACTGTCAAAACCGTGTAAATCATACAGCTACAACACATCTGATTGAAGATGGAGGGACTCTAACCTCCTCCAGTTTCTCAATGATCATGGAGAAGGCTTTAAAAATGGAGGTGGTGGGTCCTGCGAGGGTTATGATCCTTTCCGGGCAGTTCCCCTCTGAAATATTAATGCGAGCTCCACTCTGGAACAAAACAGGAAATATCAAAAATCAGTCACCGTGTTAACATACGACCCATGAGTCACTGAAGTTAAAAATAAAAAAAAAGACATCTCACCTCCTCTCTCATCTTCTTAACAGATTCTCCTTTCTGTAAGGAAAAGCACAAATACGCAATATTTACACAAAGATGCACGAGGGGAAAGGTGTAGACGGCATTATTCTGGCAGTAACGACAACTCACCTTGCCAATGATGCTTCCAACCTCCTGCAGAAGAGAACAAACAGCATGTTGAATGAACAGATTCAATGCACGTGGTCAAACAACTCTACTACAGCAGAGAGGGTCCTAAAATGAATTAAAAGTGACTCCAGATTTTAAAAACTTGCATGCAGCCACACTCACCTTCCCATGCATGAGTAGCCTGATAGTTAAGGTGACATTAAGTCCTCCTTCGACCAGACTTGAGTCCATTGCTGCAGCTGAATCCACGCTTGCTTAAACTGGCCAACAAAGCGAGTCTTTGGTCACTGGCTGAATGTCTGTAATAAGAGTGGAAAATGTGACCCATCAGTAGTTAACTGGAAACTATGAGGACGTCTCAGTGGAAAGCCTTGTTTACTAAAATAAATCTGCTGTCAGTGCAGCTCAATGAAGTGATGCAGACGTGTTAGCATTTGTACTGTACTTTAATAACGTTAGGCAGCCACTCTGGAAGAATGGGACGTTTCAGTCCAGTAATTCACATTAGACTGGCCCCAGTCCACTCATTCGTTAGCACAATGACCCACTGTCTCTCAATGGGGGGTGGCTATTTCCCGGTGGGGGAACAGCTGCTGTGGCGACATAAAGCTTGTCGCTTTATTTTAAAAAAGGGCCAACAAGCAAACTGCTTAAACGTCCACTTTATAGTATATATGTAGAGTGTGCATCGACAGTAACAACACAAGGCCCAAGGAATAACGTTAACATCGCAAATCCTATTTTAGAGACCAGCCAGTCACGCAAGCAAGCAAGATTTGAATGCTAAGTTAGCACCGTAACATTTCCACCGCAACTTCTTACATTCATACCTAAAGAAATAACTCAACTATTGTGATTTAAAACAACCAAATTGTAAAAAATGCACTTAAAAGCAGCTAACTCCTCCGCCAAGTTATATACAGCCCGGTAATTTTCCATCCAGGTCGCTAGCGTTAGCATCGTCTAATCTCAGGAAATAGCCGCATCCCGCGGCCTACGGGAGTGCACTGAGGCACACCGAGCTATCCCCCGTCCTTCACCCCGAAAGGAGGCAACAACAAAGCGGCGTTTCTTACCCGAACCGTCCCTTGAAGAGTGTTCAGGGGGTGGGTAGGGTGGCAAGGGTAAGAGGGGAGAGGTTCGGGAGGGAGTTTTAAAAGGATCCGGGGAAGAGGGAAGAGACACCGCTGTTCGATCGGACTCCACTCTTCTGCTTGGCACAAAAGACAAAATGAATTCAACTTTGACCCCTTAACTGCCCCGCCCCTCTCATCGGGTCAACCCCGCCCACCCCGGAGCGCTGCCATGGTTGAGTTATCAAACAAACTCATTTATTTTAAGTTTCATTAATGGATACTAATATGTTGTATGGACCTACGTAATTAAAATGCATAAAAATAGAGTGTGGGACTTTAATTAATCATGTAAAGAACTGAATAAGCTAATTAGACTTTTAATTTATTATTATTATTTTTTATTGTTTTAGAAGGTGCAGAGGTGGAAAAGTACTATAGAGCCTATAGGTAACTTTCTCCTTCCTCCTTTACTTCAGTACATCTCAGAGGCAAATATAATACTTTTTATATAGATAAATAGATTAAAATTATATCTACACAGATACATTTAAATTTAGATTAAACCTTTACAAAGATACAAATAGAAAACAACATAAAAAGTAAAACCCACTACATTTCACAGACAGCTTTAGTTACTAGTTACTCCCTCTTTATACTGTCAATGGTTACTCCCCAGAGTACAACAGATCTTTTTCACAGCAGCCATATTGACATGAAACAGTAGGGTCAACAGAGGGGTTTCCAATGATACTGATTAAGGTTCAGTTCCATTTATTACAGCAGAGACCTTTTAGTGAGCCAACATGAACAACACCCTGCACTCTGTTTGACCTGAATGGAACAGAGCCTTAATTAGTATCATTGGTGTTTACACTTTTTCATGTGGAAAAGGGTCTATTGCACACACCAAATTTTGTGAATTTGAATTTGAGAGAGAGCTACGTGGTTCTCACAAAATATATGATGATTTGATGATGATTGAACTACCCAGTAGTATGTTAAGTAGTTAAATAAGCACAACCTCATACATATACAGTAGTAAAATGCAACATGCGCATCAGTTTTAATTCAAAATCTTTAAATTATGTTCTGTAAAGTTTTGAATGCAGGACATTTACTTTTCATGGAGTATATTCTACAATGAAGTATTTCTACTATTACTTAAGTAAATTCTGCTTCAGTTTTTCCAATTAAAAAGCATAATTTGTCCAAAAGATGTGGTGGCTCATATTAATGAAAATGGTTTATCTATGCAAATATGACATTTTGAATGTTGCACAGATTGGTTTAGTGATTGAATGCACTGTAGAGAAACATACATATAATTAAAATGATAGAAAACTACATAGAGTAAATTAATGAAGCCAATAATTCATTTTGTTAGTCAAATACTACAGTAGTTACAGTTTCCATTAATGTGTAGGCCTCTTAATCAAAACAGGACATTAAACAATAAAACGGTAGCAAAACATTTGAGTTTTTTCTAATTAATAATAATAAAATTAAATAGTTTACTGTTGGCATTTCTTAAATCAACACTTCTGTACATATCATCACTACTTTTTAGATTGTGGACATGGGTAGAAAAAGACAATTATATTGGGAGTGTGTGATGAAGCTCCTTAATAACACGCTGCTGCAGTTGTCTATATATCCAACAGATGGCACAATAACTCTGTGAGTCTGTGTCAGGAGTCTGAATTGAGTCCTACATTTTTTCATCACTTTAATAAAACCCATTCATAGTTAGACATGTTGACTGAAGTGTCTTCAACTTAAAAATGATTGAAGTAGCACTAACCACGGCTTTTAAAAAGGCATTTCACCCAATTAAAGATATAAAAACTGAATGTAATATTCTTTATTCTTTATTTGGATCCCCATTCGCTTCCACAAAAGTGGTCACTAGTCTTCCTGGGGTTCAGGGCCGGCCCTAGGAATTTAGTGGCCCTAAGCATGGTTTTGTTTGTGGCCCCCAAAACAATCCTAGTGCAGTCAACAAATCGAGCACACACCACTAATACGGCCATTGTGTGAGAGCCGGCAGCCCCTGAACGAGTCAGTCAACTCAACACCGTAAAAAGTGAAGAGCGAGCAACATCAGTCCAAGTTAATGGTCTGCTTTTTATGTCTGATGTTGGTGGTTCTTGTCATACAATTTGTTTGTGGACTTGGTACTACTAGATGACCAATACTCACTTGATGTGTCATGACAAAAAACAGTATTCACTAGTTGTTTTGTTTTTTTCATAAGATGTGTGGTGTATGCGTGAATAACTGAAGACCAGATTTTAGTTTAGCCTCCACAGTTAACCTGAGCAATAAAGAACTAATCTGGCTGCTCTGTTCTTGTAATAGTGATTGTGAAGTGTCCAACATTCTGTTGCATGAGTCAGCATCTCGAATTCTTCGTTTACAGAGAGTGGCAAACATTGTGAGTGCTCTGTTTTAGTTACAGAGCAGGAACGCTGTAATCATTCAGTCACATAATTAACTATGTGACTGTACAGTTAGTCAGTAATTGGATTGAGCAATAGCTGCTCAACATCACTGTAAAATTGGCCTTTGCTGTAAATAGTAAAAATCCAGGGACATAACCACTGGAGTATTTTCTTTAAATATAACACTAAATATCAGTGTGATGTTTGTACCTGCAGGCTTTTACCCCTGATGATATTTTAAAACTGCTGATACAGTATCAACATGGCGAAAAGGTAGACTTCGGGAGTTCACCTCTTGACCTGAAAATAATGAACTCCAGCTTTATTATTTGGGCCTTTTTTTAATACAAAGAATATGATGGATGACTTTCCTCTCCATGATGGATTGCTTTGTTTTCTGTGCGGGCTGTTGTTTTGTTGTTTCGTCACATGATTGATGGGATAAATGAGGATCTTAATTGTCTGCTAGTGTTTATTTTGAATTAGAAGAGTAGACTCAAAGCCCTGGATTGTACAGTTAAAACCCTCAGAGTCGTGATGTTACTGTATTAGAGTACCATATAAGCCAGGGGAGCAGACGAGATAGATAAAATGGAGCAGTATAGCCCTATAACCATGTGTTCATGGTCTGGTTGACAGAGTATTCTGCTTGAACTCACCCAGCACATGTTCATTAATCTCATGCACATCAAAGCACCCACAATACAATTAGTCAATGGTCAGACCGGCTCGCTATTGTCTGTAACCAATCTTCTATTCCCATGAATCGTTAATCCCTCATAAATCCAATTCTCCATCAGAACTGATGTCCTACACAGCGTGGTTTACACACTGTTGTTTACATGCATGACTCATGAATCATGTCTGGCTCACTTTCATGGATTCAGAATCACTCTGTGTTCGATAGATTGCCTCCACACTGGAAGAAATTGAGCTCAGCCACTCTGAAAGCAGTTTGTCTCAGCGCTTCCTGTTTATTTAGTCCCCCCCCCACCACCACCCCCAAACATGTATCCAGGCATCCAGGCAGTAGATGTTGGAGCTGGTTTTCACAAAGCCATCTGCAGTGCTGCCTGAATGGTGCCAGGCTTACAAGGCTGGTGGTGTTTTTAAAATAGAAACATAGCTGACCAGATTTGCCCCAACCAGAGACTGTCACGCTCTAGTAACAGGTAAAAGATTTACTGTAAATACAGCGCACCGCATGCTGCATGGACAGTGTTGGTTTTAGTTCTTCCTAAAAAACCCCCCCCCCAAAAAACACTGAAGGGTAAATAAATAAAAAACAGATGAAGCGAAAGACAAAGTTTTCTTCTGTCATAACAAAAGATGTTTAATTAGGGTAAAAATGTTTGTTTCTTTGATCTGAAGAGAGATGGATTAAACAGAAAGAGAGGAGGTGCAAGCTCTTCACTTTTTCCAATCAGCCTAGTCTCTCTGGTCTTTTATGTGTGTCTCTACCCCATCAAAGCAATTGCTTACATAATCATCTGCTTACTTTAATCTCCGTATCTTTCACACAGTTTGTGCTCTTTTGCACGCCCCGTGCCGTACCCCCACTGCCAAATTCAACGCACCCTCCCCGTGTTCCCCTGTTTTTCTCCTTCAGTGCTTTTACCTGACATGCCCACTGGCACTCTCACTCTCTCTCCTGTCCCTCTTCCCTTCACCGGTGAGTGGTCATTGATTACTGTACATGGATTGTATGATGAAATGCCACTCGCCCACCTAACATCCTCTTGTCAGCTGCCCCTGACAGCCCACTGCCTCCATGCATTGCAGACTGTCTTTGCCAAGCATGTTCAATGTTACATTACCTTGCTGTGATTGGTGGATTCACATCTGGAATCACTTTTCTGTTTTGGGTGTTTCTATGGTGAGCCTAATAGCACATGTGATGATGGCGCAGTTTTATATTGTTTACAGTGATAAAAAGGGAGACTAAACCCAATTTATTCTCTTTAGCTGTAAATTGTCTGCGCATATTAAAGTAAATGATCTGGATTACAGTGTGAAACCTGATGACACAGTCAAAACCAGAGAGAGGGCTATCCAATTAGTCACCAAATTAGCGGGTGAATGTTGTTTTAAAAATCAAAGGTCTTAAAAAAAAGCGATGCAAAACAAAATCAGACCATGCACTGTCAATGTAACATCTTTTAAATTTGGGTATCATGATTTAACTGATGAAAAATATTCCAATTTGTGATTTGTGTCATCCAAAACTGAGTTTGTGTGTGTATGTGTGTGTGTTTGAAAGGTTGGGATTCATGTTTGACGGAGCTGTGGGCAACTTGTACAGATCTGTTAACTCTCTAAAGTGGAGATGCAGAGACGCACAGTGGGACTGAATTCTCTCTGCAGGGGTGTGAACAGAACCAAAAGCCTGCACTTGTATGGTGACAGCAACGTCACTATCTTTCCACAGCCGTGGTTAGATGGCCCTGTAGGGTCACAGTGAGAGGTGACACGTGCCCACGTAAACTGTCCAGTCAGGAACCAGAAAGGATGTAGAGCGGCTGTGACTCCCTACTCTTATTTTAAGAAGATCTTCCTCAAATAGGTTGCTCCCACAGCGACAAATAATTGGCGTGATATCTCGGGGGCACGAGCATGAGGAGCAGTCTGCATTTTAATGCCAATCCTCCACAGGAAGAACCCAGTTATGCATGCCAGTGGGCAAGCTCTCTGGACTGTGTGTTTAGGGAAACACATGCTATTGGAACAGAGCTTGAGACAGGGTTTATTGGGTATATAGTATAGACAGTGAAACATTTGTGGCACTGCTTTAAAAATGGGGGCATGAGTTTTTAATTAAAATGCTGTTACATATTAATCGTCTGTATTGTTTTTAAATTTCTTTATGACCTCCTTAATTCTTCATCATCTCTTTGTATGTCTAAAACAGTAGAGATTAAAATCAAGAACCGGTTCCAAATTGTCCAATCCTTCGTATGCCTCTGAGCTTATCAGTTCCTTATATCGATGCCAGCTTTTTTTCTGACAATGTCGTTAAACTCAAACATCGAGGCTGCTAGAAACTTGCAACAAAAAGGAGTCACGGCAGAGAGAAAGAAACGGTCCAAAGCCAAAGCTAAAAGGCTTAAGTTCACAAAGAAAGATGAAAGCAGTGCTAATAAATGTCTGTAAAATGATCATTTCAAGTAAGGGTGGGAACACCAGCAATATGCTGCTTCCCACTGCAGCACGTCACGTAGTTAAATATTGTGTTGTTATAATGTCAGAAGAAGATAAGAAAAGGCTGTAGGAAAACCTAAATGAAAACAAATGTTGTACAAATATTCCCTTATTTCATCCATTTTACATGATGACAGACAGATTGTTGCTACAGCTAGCTCTCAGGCTAATGCCAGCTCGACTTATCCATCAGCTCCCCTTTTTTTGTACTCTGTGTTCAGACTCAGAGATGATGAAACAGTTGGGTTGATGCTGAAAACCTGTATAGGCCAAACAGAAAATTGCTCAGGAATCAATAAAGAATCGGAGCAATAAGCAGAACCGATGATTGCATCAATAAAATCCTATAAATTCCCATCCACACAGGTTACTGATTGACCAGTTAATAACAGACTCTGGTGATGGCTGAAACAGTGATCATACCTTCAGACGACATCAGTTCATCTTGCACCTTGTGTTTTTTTTATTAGCCACTTGCTGTGACTTGAATGGATGCCAATGTTAGCCTTTTTGTCAGCAGTTTCACCATTTTGTTCCAGACTGAAAAATCGTAACAACTATCAGATTGATCGGCATAAATGTTTGTGCACACATTCTTTGTCCCCAGAAGATGAAGCTTCCTGACATTGATGATCCCTGTACTTTTCATCTCCATCATTAAAGGATCAGCATGTAGGATTTAGTGGCATCTAGTGTTGTAGTTGGTTCTTGCAACCCCCAGCGTGAAGAAGAAACTTCAATGGCGAAACACGCAAAATATGCGAAAGCCCGTATGTAGAGCCAATGTTTAGTTTAGAGGACCCATGAGGTCTGTAGATAGTGTTCCCCCCCTGAACTTTCCATCTAGCACCATCTTCAGGCAAGACTTTGGTTTGTGACCAAACACCAGCAGAACAAATGACATTTAGTGTTAATTAGCAAATGTTAGCATGCTAACACTCAAAGCTGAGATGATGAATATGGTAAATATTATACCTGCTAAAGATCAGCATATTAGCATTGTCATTAAGAGTATGTTACCATGCTGACATGCTGACAGAACCACTGGGCCTACGTACAGCCTCACAGCGCTGCTGTCTCGTTTTAATGCCATGCCTTCTGTCTCTACGCTTATCCTTAATAATCTAAAAATAATCACGGATCCAAAATGACTATCTCAAGCAGCTGCAAGCATCAGAAGAATGGAGAACAAACAAGACACATACCAATAATTTGAGAAACAGTTTGTTATTCCTGGAACGAGTACTGAATATGGGAATTGTCACATAAAACAGATTGTCAGTGACAAGAACGGACTGATCTGATCAAGCTCACAAAGGAGCTTGGCAGTTGATGGTGGAACAGCTTTCTCCCTCCTCCAAAACACTTACTATATATCATACACTACTCACTGGCCTGAGTACAAACAAGGAGGCCGGAGACAAAGCAAAGACTATCCCACTATTTTCTCTCTGCCAACAATGTGTCACGATTTTGTATGGGATACAATGCTGAAAAGTGCCAGTTACAAACCTCATTCTGTTACATATTTAATTTCAAAGGAGAATAAAACTGCACCATTTGCTTTCCTTTAAAGTTTCTGCATTTGGGCTAAATGAAGCACACAAAGTAAAGAACATTAACAATGATGGATGGATTGTGAAAGTAATTCACTTGTTTTTCTCCATCAGAAACATAACACACAGAACAGAAAGAAGACATTTAGCTGCAATAGTTGGCTAAACAACTTTATCTTTAAAAAATTAAGCAAAACGTTGAGACAGACTGTAAAAATCACAGTAATTGGTTTGTTTTGCATCTACCTGACAAGATCCATCTTGAGTTATACAGACCGTTGGCACTAAGCTAATTAGGCATGGTCTGCTTATCTCATAAGCATTTCAGGAAAAGCTTTATTGAAGAAGAAAATAATGTGCCATATAAAACTGTTAAATAGTATTTAACTCCTTTGCTCCTTTCTGGTATTTTCTAATGCAGCAAAGAAGCTGTGGATCTTCATCATTGTTTCCTATGGCTGCATTTGTTTTTAATGTTCGTCTAAAACAACTCAATTTTTTATTCTCTCTGCATGAAATACATTTGAGAAGACAGACCATGACCAGACAAACAGCACAAAGCTTTGAACTTTTGTTCACAGCTTTATTATTTTTCCCCACGAGTCTTTTTTTTTGCTGTCTTTAACAAAAACACAACATATTTGAGCTCCTGCATCCTATTATACAATACCTATTACGCCACATTATCAATTATTTACTCTCAAGCTGAGTATGGAGAGATAAGATGAGACGAGGTGAGACGAGTTGGAAAAAAACAGATTTAGAACTCTTTGAATGAAATAAATAGAAAATAAAATATTAAAAGAATTATATAGCTATTACTACCGCTATGTAAGTGAACTGTGCAAATATTTCTGTCCAGTAATAGCAGCTGTGCTGTGTCAACTGTACAGGTATAGTTGAATAATGTGTATAATATACATAATGATATAGTCATTAGTATTAGTAATAATATGGTAATAGTAATGACATAAACAATAGTCAGATCCCTTGCTTATTAAAAGCATATAAAAATGGACGTCGTATCTGTGACATCACCCACAGGTTTCTGAAGAGCCGTCGTGAGTGTGGTGGTTCTGGCTGCCCCCATCTTGGCAGTTCTGCCTTTTCTGCCTCCCAATCTAATCCAAAGATCGTGGACGAAAAGACGTGGATCGTCGGTGGATCTGAGGCAGGCTAAATGAAGCCACCTGTAATGGCATCCACCTGTCAGTCAAGGCAGCCACGCTGTTAATTATGCATAACTTTAAGCGTTAATATAATTTGGGTGAGTTATAATACAGTTGTCAAAACTATTTTTTGTATCAGGCTGTAAACATGTTTATTTCTGCTGTGAAGTTGGACATTTTAATATAGGGACTTATGGAGATTTACTTGTTCTGTAGCCAGCCTCAAGTGGACGTTTGAGGAACTGCAGTTTTCATCCTTGTCTTCACAGATATGCAGCCAGCAGATCCATTTGAATCCCTTCAGCCTAAAACCCGGTGACACTGGTGAACTCAGCCCCTGTGGATGCCCCTATGATATATAAAGCGGTCCGATGTGCAAGAAGATGTGATGAAGTGCCTGATGGTGCAGGTAGTAGATGCATCCATTCGGTCTTTTCAGGGTGTTAAAATTTAAAATGAACATCTTTGAATAACATCTCAATCATCTAGACCAAAATGGCTGCTAATGTAAGACCCAGCCACATGAAGACAAGTGGAACCTCACCATGCAGGTGGCGTTACAGTCCACTATATCTGATGAGAAGCTGAACTAATTGTCTGTCGTGTTGAGAGACAATATGTGAGGAGATTACTGTCAGATAACTTAGCTCAGCCCTATGGTAAAGGACAAGCTGAACAAAAAAAGTATTCAGCTTACAACACAACCACTGGCTGCCTCCGTGCCCCCCTTTGGATATCCACCCTTGGATCAGATGCAGAGTTATTAGTCATGGTCTTATCCAATCAGCCATCCCTAATGCTTATGCTACTGGGCATTGCTCTGGAGAGGACAGATTGTCTTTTATTGTCAGTTTGATTTCAAACTGGAGATTAGTCATATTCATGCACTTGCTGGTGGCAGGAACCTCTTTGTGTGTGTGTGTGTGTGTGCACCACATGCATTTGTGCCTCCAAACATCTGTGTGACCATTATTCTCTTTGACAAACGTTCATGAGTAGCCATAGCCTCATAGATTAAAGAGAAAACACACCCCTTTACAGATTGTATGTAATGTTATTAAGACTAACAGCACACACACACTGCAGCAGTGATGTCATCCAGTAACAGTAAATAATGGAGCAACTGGGAGCGCCCATAACAGCATGTTGGTGATTTTGCCTGGAATATGGGAAGACCATAAAGTGGTAAAGAGTAAAGAGTATATACAGTATATTATGCTGACTAAAGGAGTACTGAAGATAAGAATTTGCAAAGAGAGGGCGTCAAAACAGGTGTAGGGAATAAAATCAGCAGAAAATGTAACTGAACAGTCGACTAAATTGATAAAAAATATAATACTCAGATCTCAAGGTGGGTGTCCAGTTTGGGAATCTCAGAATTGAATATCTGCTTTTTGCAGATGATGTGGTTCTGTTGGCTTCATCAGCACGCACTGGGGCTATTTGCAGCCGAGTTTGAAGCAGCTGGGATGAGAGTCCGCCCATCCGAGTTTGAGGCTATGGTTCTCTGCCAGAAAAAAGTTGAATGCTCCCAATGGGTTGGTACAGGTTGCTGCCCCAAAGCAAAGGAGTTCAAAAGTATCTCGGGTTGGTGCAGCGTTGGCAGTACTGCGAACGCTGTACCAGTGATCAGAAGGCAACGTTCTCTGATTTCGCGATCCAGCTTCATTCCAGCCCTCACCTATGGTCCTGAGCTTTGGGCAGTGACCGAAAGAATGAGATCGCAGATACAAGTTATACAGTGTTAATCTGAAACTACTATTTGGTTAAAGCAAAATCATGTATGATTTGGTATATTTTTTTGCGATTTGGCACACCCAGCAGCCCCAAGAATCGTAAATATGGACAACTGTACATGTGTATTTGTCATTATTACATTACTTATGATCAAAAACAAGTGAGCCAGTGTTATGTAACTTAGTGGTGAAAAGTGTTATATCCCTCTCACGGGAGATCATCACCCAGAGTACAAAGTTACATAGTCCAAGAACAGGCATATGGGGAGCAGAGTGAGAAGACAGATATGGCAAATTCATGGCATTGGCTCCCATGCAAGGTGCTCGTCAGTTTTTGGGAGCTAACTACTCATACACATTCACACAGTGATGATGCAGCCTTTGGGAGCTATTTGTGGTTCAGTATCTTGCTCAAGGACACCTCGACATGCAGACAAGAGGAGCTGATGATTGACCCACTGATCAACTGAGTAGCGGACGACCCGTTCTACCTCTTGAGCCACCATTCACCACCAACAGAGACACCATTCACCTGATTACAAGTCGGTGTAGTTGCATAGTGTTGCTTTGATAGACAAATTGATCAACACAAAATGGACTGCCAGCTATTTTGATGATTGATTAATCATTTGAATCAGTGGTGGATTCAGGCTATTTCAGAGACATGGGCGAAAAGGATAAGGGCACCACCTCTGTGGTGAGGCAGAAAGTCGTGATGCATTTACAGTGAAACAGCTTAGTCAAGGTTAGGGTTAGCACCCTGAAGGCCACTTTATCCTATTTTCTCTCTCAAAACTCAGTTTTGCAGCATTTCTTTCAAACCTAAGGGCACCCAGCCACAGTCCATCAACACTTTGAGTCATATTTCAAGTAAAAATATGGTTTCAGCTTCTCTAATGAGAGGTTAGCTGCTTCTTTCCTGTCATACATCAGAGTAAAAATGAATATTTGGATATGACAGTTTGTGTTCAGGGAAATAGCGATGAAAACTAGATGATTAATCGAGAAAATAATCAGCAGATTAATCAATAATTGCACTGTCAACTTCAAAAAGTGTCACCTCAAGACATCATCAATTATTTAATTAATTCATCACAATCTTTATTGTGCAAAAATGCTTCAACATAACAGTTATTTTCGAATGAATTTTCCCTTTAAAGTTCTCTCTCATTGAATCATCAATCAGCATCACTCTTTAAGAATAATAATTTAAAAAAAAGAAAAAAAAAGCGAAACACACGCACGCATGTCGCCTCGCAGTGCGCATAATGATTCATCAACCACCGTTTGCTCATGAGACCGTGATTTCGGGTCCGATGAGTTCATTTTCTGGAGCTGAGTGTTTCGTCGTGGGCCCTCGGATGCCCCCACCCCCACCTCTCTCATCCCGCGTCTCGACGGACCAAACGCTGCTGCAGCAGCATCACCGGCAGCCTCCAAACTGCGTTTTCCCTGCCGTGATGGATCTCTCTGTAAACCGGTGAGCTGCTTTCAGAAGACCGATGAACTGTGTGGGGAGGACGGAGCAGCAGTGAACGCAGCGAGATTCAGCCACACATAAAGGATAATATATATATTTACATATATATATATATTAATGTTTTTGGACCGTCTTGTTTACCTTCCCGGTAGAAAAGCAGCCGGGTGACAGTGATATTACGGCCGACATGTAAGAGCTGGATAACTATTCCCCGTGTGATCGACACCCATCCGCAGCTGATTCCAATAAAATGAAAAAGGTAAGCTTGTTGACACGTTCAGGCTTTTACATCGGGCGTTGCGGGTTTCAGTCAAAAAGCTGACGGCTCGACTGGAGCTCATCAGGGCTGCATTGTTGCATCGTCAATCCCCCCCAGTCTTTAGTTGAAATTGACGATTTTTAAAATAGGTCGCCTCTTCACCTGTCGACTCATGAGTGTGGCTGTATAGCTGCAAGATGAATGAAGATATGTGACTGTAAATCTCATGTCAACATCACTGCTTCTTCTTCTTTTTTATTTTTTATTTTATTTTATCTATCATGAATGTGACTCTTGGACTTGAGATGCCTGGCTCCAGATTGCCAAAGCCAAAGTCAGTTTACAAAGACAGCAGCAAGTCGAATATATGTTTGAATATGACACATTTAAATACAATTTTTTGTGTGTGTGTGTGTGTTAATATGCTTGTCTATAATCTGTATTTGTATCAGTTATCAAATACCCTTGTGTTTGTGACTTTTTCAGGGAAAAGCAGCAAGTGAATTTAGTGAGTTTTGAAAGAGAAAAACATCTTTTAAGCACAACTGTGTTAGCTTTTAACAGCAGATTTGGACTTAATCACCGCTAAATTACCATTTATTTGTGTTTGGTTGCATTGCTTTCCTCTTGCTTTTATCGAGCATCCAATCGCACACTATAGCTCCTAGTATATATTTGAAGTTTCATCACTCTCCCTGCTCAAATAATGAGAAAATCTTCCACTTTTTGGTATCTAAATATCTGAGTTAGTACTATATGAGAAACATATGGCCCCCTGTCTTCTCGCTGGAGCAGGAGCTGCCTTGCTGGATCCCTTAGTGGATAATAAACCAGCACACTTCTCTTCTGACGCCAAAGGATGAGGTTGCATCCAAAGGGGGGGTTGGTGGTGGTGGGATTGATCGATAGCCAGTTTGTATCGAGGCCTTTGTTTCAGTTGTTGTTGTCGAACAGGAGTCCCTACAATTAAAAGCCCATTTTGTTAGTGAAAGGCTGATTAATAATTCATCCGCAGCTCACTGGCACCACAAATCTGTGGATGGCACACTGAAGGATGTCAGTGTAGCAGTGTGCAAGTCTCTGGTGCTGAGTGCCTGGGCAGCCTGAAAGGATTACACATCACAGTATAGGCTGAATGGTAAATACAGCCTTTTTTTCTGTTTTCTGAACCTGTACAGGATTTTAAATGTGTACAGGAATTGTTTAAACAGCGGGAGAGTGAAAGCACACATACACTCGGCAGTGAGCAGTGCAAACAGAGCACTGGAAAAGCTCTGGGTATCCTGTATGAAACAGCTCTGTTGGGGGTGGACTGTAAAGCTCTCACTAAGGTGTCAATGTCATATCTTCTGCCACGGAGCCAACAGCCACGATGATACTGTACCTGAGAGTTTGAAGAAAACCCAGCTGGCTCTGATCCAGGATGGTAGGTGTTTTTAAAACTGGCTTAGTCAGGGCTACTGCAGGGAGTGATTAGACAAGATGCTGTACAGTATCACACATCAGTATGACGTCAAAGGACACAGAGAGCTTTAAAAGTCTTTTCACACCGAGGCCCTGTGGAGTCTTGTAATGACTGAACCAGCACTGCGCAAACAGTGATATTGAATACATGAAGTTGACATTTAGATTTCTGTCATGCATATTATCTGCCTGGACGTTTGTCCTTGTCTGAAAAGGTTTCATTTGGTGGGCTGTGTCCTCTGAAAGCTGATTCCAGTTTCACTAGTAATCAGTTACTCAAGTACAGCCCTTAAGTATATTCAGTAGTTGAACCATATAGTTAAGTAAAAGTAGCAACATCACAGTTTAGAAATACTCGGTTACAAGTAAAAGTACTCATTATGCAGAATAATACGCAGTCATGTGTAAGAATCGCTAATGTTGCAGCTGGTAAAGGTGGAGCTAATTTTAACTACTTTATATACTGCTTTGTAGCTTAATCCATAAAGATGCATCATACTTTAATAATGGAATACATTTTGTACAAATAATCTGAATTTGATTACTAAAGTAACTAAAGCTGCCAAATCAGTGTAGTGGAGTGAAAAATGAAGTATAAAATAGCTTAAAATGGAAACACTCAAGTATAGTAAAAGGGTTAACTTAAATATTCTTTAATAAAGTTATTTGTTTAAGAAAGCGGCCTTGTGAGTACCTCTTCATAGTCATATCTGTGTAAAATCCACATAGAAAAGGTTCGTTTTCATTCCAGCTCACTGTAATATCTAATCTGTGTTTGGTCTCAAAAATCTCACATCAGTCAGGCTCTAATATAAAGTACCAAACTTTAGTAGAGAATAAGTTACACTATTCAATCATTTTGAAATAAAGAAAGAGTGACACATGTACTCACTATATATTGAATCTTATTTCAGATACTTTTGATACTTTAGGTTTGTTCCACTGATGAATCTTGTGCACTTTGATTCTGGATGCGGTATGAGAAGAGTTTTCCATTGTCTGTTTTAGAAATGGCAGCAGAGAGAGTGCTAAAATCTTGTGTGTCTGACCTACTGTGTTAGAGCGTCAGCGTTATAAGGCTTTCTGAAGTACGACTGGCCATGTTGGGGCGCATTAGCTGTATCACGAGAAGAAAAAGAGCAGAAATGTCACAAGGTATCGGCCTAATTGGCATTTCAATGAACATGGACAACAGTCTCTAAAGCCCACTGTCTTCTCCTCTTCTCTTTTGGTTTTATTAACTCGCTGGCTTCCCTCTGACAATCTCTCTACTATATCAGCCATATGTTGTGGGTGTAAGGTTAGGTGACAAACACAACAAGGTAATTACAATATAGAGGATTCACCAGCCTTTCATGTCACCCGTCACGCTGTGTTATATTGAGGGATGCATTGTTATAACCGAATCAGGATGGATTACCTGGTTTCCTGTGTTATTATGTCTGCTGCCGTATAAAATGTCACGTTAGTATGGATTTTCAGAGACGACACTGCCCGTTTGATTTTGATGGAATAGTTTAAATCATTTCAAGCTGTGTGTACCATAGCAACAAGACATCAGTGTAACTTCACTTCAGGCGTTCTGAACTCAGCCATACTCTTCCTCCTTACCATGAAGTGTCTCTGTCTGATCAGCTGTTGTCTCATCGTAGCCCTCTCCAATTGGTGCATAGAGAGGACTCAAATGGAGAGCAAAAATGGTGTGGTTTCATCTCTCAGGAGAGTGGCTCATCTCTCTCTGTGTTACTACAACACAGAGAGCTTTTATGACCTTGGTAACGCAGCTCCCAGTCCGTCTCACGCAGGAGCTGATGAAGTGTTTGGAGGTGATTAAAGTCTGTCTCCTCTGATGATGCTCGATGCTGCTGAGTCAGTGACCTTTCCTGACCTGATGGCAAGAAAGGTTACTGAATCACCTCTCCTCTCCTCTCCTCTCCTCTCCTCTCCTCTCCTCTCCTCTCCTCTCCTCTCCTCTCCTCTCCTCCTCTCCTCTCCTCTCCTCTCCTCTCCTCTCCTCTCCTCTCCTCTCCTCTCCTCTCCTCTCATCCTTTTGTCTCCTTACTTGTCATCTCCTCTTCTTTGCATCCTCACTTTTCCTCTCCCCCTCCTCTTCCTCTTCCTCCTTCCATCCTCTTCAACTTTCATAATTTCTTCTCCTCTCCCTTTTGTCCTTTCTTCAGCCTCCTCTCCTCTCCTCTCCTCTCCTCTCCTCTCTCTCCTCTCCTCTCCTCTCCTCTCCTCTCCTCTCCTCTTTTTAGCACAGTGTTTAATGCAGTAAAAAATAAAACCAAGGACAAATCAAATCCAAAGATAAACAATCTCTTCCGTCACACCAAAGAACCCTGTTTCCTCCTTGTCCTCTCTCTCAGCATTCGTCAAACTTGTAACGTCTTACATTTTCCACTTCTTGTATAAGAGCTCAAAATAGAAACAACTGTTTTACAGTAAGGCCCTGACAAGCGTCTTGTTATCTCCCTGCATGTGTCATTTTACAATAAGTCCCTGCCTGGGCTGCGTCGCTGAATGGATCCTCTGACACAAATTTGCATGTTAAGCTGAACGTTCCTCACCAGGGACAATTAATCAGCACACAGCAATTAATGAGTCTGTGTCCCCTAGTGATTAATTGTGTCTCATGTGTCCAATGTGGGGAAGATCCCAGCGACAGCTGTTTGTTCATGTCCATGTTTTTATGGCAGTCCGTATTTTTCATTCAACATCCGAAGAATAATAATTTTCTCAGGATATTAAGCATTAAAATTTTGAGTTGAAATTTGAATAAACAGTTTGATGCAGATTTTGTTTATTTGTTCTGCTCGCAGTTTACAATCAAACGCAGCTAAAAACT
This sequence comes from Miichthys miiuy, assembly GCA_036365135.1. Lineage (NCBI taxonomy): Eukaryota > Metazoa > Chordata > Actinopteri > Sciaenidae > Miichthys > Miichthys miiuy. Next base: position 10,001,531 of record CM071606.1, on the reverse strand, counting down.
AATTGCTATGGACAAGAAATCAAACAGCCTTGATGGAGAAGCCTAACATGACTGAGAGGCATTTGTTGAGTGGAAGGAGAAGCAATAGAGAACAGCGGCAGAGGATGCTGCGGAAATAATGCAGGGTGATGTTCAAAGCTCTGGGATATTTTGTTTTGCGACTACAAAGAGAATTTCTATAACCTTCGCTTGGATTTCTGGGGCAGTTCTTGGTGATTGTGTCTGTGGGTGGTTGTGTGTATATGAAAATACTTTTTTGGACAGGGACAGAGCTCACAGGGTTTCATTGTAATATCTGCTGCCCTTGAATCACAAGTTGACTTTAATTACTTCCGTGTAAATATATAAAAAAAGAAAAAAAGAAATTGGTGTTCAAAACAGATTTTTGCCTTTTGGAAAGCTGCTTCCCTCTGGCAGGGAAATCAAATGCATAAATTCACATACCTATTCCACAGAGCTGCAGGATGACAGAGCAACGTTCTCATATTGACTTTAATGTGTTTATGGCCAAACATGTGGGAACATTGTGGTAAACACAAGCGTGCACACTAGATGGATTATTTTGTGCAGGGAAAAAGATCAAGTCCTGCCTCAAACTGCCTGCAGAAAGATTCCTACTTATTAACACCAACTTAAAGTGATTGTTTCATCGGGAGTTTCATATATTTAACTTCCTGACTATTGATTGGTTGTCTTAGCTAAAATGTTCACACATTTGCTCCACGACGATGGTGTCAGCGTGCACAGACAGTGGGCTTGAGAGGGAGTCAGAGAGCAGATCTGAGCCCTCTGAAGATTAACACTGTAGGATCTGGTTTTCCTTCTGGCTTCTGCTGCTGATTACATTCACTCGAACCAAGACCTGACCCCGGGTGTGCCACTGTGTCACTGCCCCGACTCCCCCGAGCACCATATGGACACTGCATCTCGTCTTATCACGCCATTTCCACTTGTCACTCACCACACCAGAAGACTGTTTTCACCTTTTGACAGACATGGATCCAAATTATTTTATACGAGGATTAGAGTCCCACGTGTCAGTAGAGATAATTAACACATCTGACCGAGACAGGTGCAGATACGTGCAGTGATTAAGCCTGTAAAATAGACACTAACAGATCTGAAAGGTGCAAACTGCATCGGCTCTTTTGTTTGTCATTGCTCAATAGTGATAAGAAAGACAAACTATAACTAGGCTTTCTGTTTCATTTTAATCAAACATATTGCTCAACTAGATAATTAATGTTGGACTATTTTCTGTCAATATTGTTTGTCTCTTTGATTTGGTGACACCGGTGGTTACCACGGTAACAGCAAGTGTATTTTAATGGTATAACAAACGTTCGTCGAGTAGCTACCTCGTCAAAACTACAATATGAGAGCAGCATGTGTGTCTGATTACAGCGCAACCAATTAACCTATATTATTTTAATAAAGAAGTATAATAATCTGACTTCATGCTGCACACAGTGCCAGTATGTTTTACAGCGGGACATACTGAAGTCGGTTACCTTGCTGAAGTGTTGCAGCCATCTTCTGAAGCTCTTTATGTAACAGCTCGCTGTGGCTGCTCCTTTATGTTCCATTATTCTCTTACAAAAATCTGAAAATGATGAATAAATACAGAAAGTATTAGCACAGTTTAGCAATGGCAAACACATCATGTTGGAGGCTTTTGATATGAAGCGGAAGACAGAGTTCGATGTGCGATGTAAAGAGAGCAAACAGTAAATGATGAGGCTGTTATCAAGGAGATAAAACTGCACATGATTAAATGAAACCTTTATCAATAGAAAAACGACTACATAGAGACATTACCACATGTAAACACTGAATGGCTATTTTAGAAACAATGCCAACCATAAATAATATCAGATTTATCTAAAGAAGTAATTCTTACTCACATTGCAACTATGATATGGTTAAGGTCAGAGAACGGCCTGGGGTTATATCGTAGAGAATACATTTGGTTAAGGAACGGATAGGGTCAGATAATTAAAACACTCGGGGAAAGATCATGGTTATGGTTAATAAAAACACAAAGGATAAATTCATATCTCTGATGAGGTGCAATCTATGGTCTCTAGCGTGAAAGTCAGACAGCTACACATCCATCCACCACTTAAACCACCACATTTTTGGCATTCCTACAGAAAGGACAGACTAATTCCTGCACTTAATATAATCACTGGATGTAAGCTGTGAGCGGTAGAATCATCCAATATTGACATAATTTCTAGAAATACTGGGCTGGACTGTTTATTATATTATACAAAGAGTCCAGAGTCTCTGTTTCTTAGTGATGGTGAATGTTAAACTTGAGTTTTTCCCTGATTTGGACATACGGCATCCAAAACATAACAGCTGGACTGTGAGAGTTCCTCACGCCTTTGTGATTAGCAGTTTCAGCCCACATTAACCAAGAGAGAGATGTGTGCAAAAAAGAAATCTAGGTCTTCATGTGATAAAAAAATGCCCCCCTTTCATTATTAGGCCTTTAATTTTAAAGAAGCTACTATTTCTCAAGGAGGATACCGACCTTTAGTATGTTAATATGTCTCTACAGCAACAGCAGTAACCCGGCAGTCAGTGTCTTACTCCTATTAAATATTTATAAAAAAACACATAACAGTGCTGTACGTCGAGGGTACACATGAGTCTGCAGGCTGCGCTGAACTCAACAACTGAGAGAAAACCCTTACGTCACTTTAACAAGCATTTACTGTCAACATTAACTGGAAAAGTAATGATTCAACAGCAGGTTCATGTGCACTTTCACTGACACATATACGTACACACACACACACTCTTTTGAGTGGAGGATTTCAGGAAGAAATACTGTAGCCTTTTGTGAACTGCAGATTAAACTAAGCTTGAGTTGGAGACTGGAAAATCACACCATGGCTTTGCTTTGGCTTAATCCTGCCTGTGCACATTGTCAAAAGATCTTGCATACTAACGTCACTGCCATCGCTTGAGATAAGAGAAAAGTTAGAAAACTGTAGGGATATCATAACTTTCAATACATGCAACTCATGACAACCCCAAGTCCTGGAAATGACCTCAGAGCCTCTTAATAATTTGTTATGCCAAAAACGTTTTTAGTGTAATGTTATTGCCGCATGGATTGTAATCAGTGACAATGTTTTGTTTTTTGCACCATGCACAAGTCATAGCTGGATGGTGGTGGGTATTACATGCAGGACTTTGACACTAGAGACCGTCATGGTTCAGTTTAGACCACATACGCACTTTGATTAAGGTTTGGGGAAGATTGTGGTTTCAGTTAAACATCATTAAACATTTTGTCGTATAATAATAACTATTACGTTGTTCCTGATTTGCTCCTTTTCATTTGTTTCTCAGTAACTACTTAAGGATTTTGTGTACCATATTGTAAACCTTTGGAAAGGATATGATTCCTTAAATGTCCACTAACAAATTTTTGGCGACTTGGAGGTAGGAGAAGCAAGTTGTGAAGGCAACATTATCATATCATCACCTTCTAAAATATAACATTAATATTGGGAATCTGTTGGAATATGTATAGCAGTTGGTGTTTGTCTCTATGTGCCCTGTGATTGTCCAGGTTGTACCCTGTGTCTCCAGCCCCTCCGTGACGTTGAATTAGTATAAGAAAATGGATGAATGGATGGCTGTTAGCAGCTGTTTATTTATACATCGAGCAGACAAGGAGCAGGAGGATTTACTCTCCTTTTAGCTTCTTCTTGGTCTCCACCAACTCCTGAGAGAAATATCTGTCTCTTTGGCTGCTAAATGCTCCACTTTGTTCACCAGCTAGTTGCTAACTGTGTCCGATTTGTATTCAGCGCTGGAAAAGGTAGCATACAGCTGAGATTTTTCACTGAAAATAGCTGCCTGCTGTGGCTGAAAACAAAGCCGATGAGCGAACCGAAACAGTAAAGTTGTGGGACAGAAAAAAACAAACAAACCAATGAGCTAAAAGATGCTATCAAACTCTTTAGAGCTGACGTCAGCTGCTGAGTGAGGTGTTACATTTAACGGTGGGTTTGTCCACTTTCACATCGATCCATTGCAAATATAGAAATATTGTTTATAGCCACTGTAATGATCATCAATCTTTGTTTCTGAAGATTTAATCAGTGTGAGCTTTGCATGAATGTTAATCCATGTTTGATGGTATGATGCTATCTGCTTTTTAATGTGTGTTACTACTACTATTTAGTAACTCGGAGAGACTGTCAAGCGCACCCACACAGCCCCTTCACTGTCAAGGCCACAAAAAAGTCAAGAACAACATTCAACCTTGTGACATTACACACCAGCATCCCCTCTTCCCACACACACAAACACACAAACACACACACACAAACTTTGACTGTAGCTGGAAGGAGTGATAGTGCACTGTGTCATCCTCAGTGGTGAGGCAATTTGAAGCCTGTCTCCTTTTTCACAGATAGATTCAACACGTCCCCCAGGACTGCTAAACACAAACACTCTCATGATCACTCACCCTCACTATAACCTTGAAGCTAAATGGAACAGTTTACCACATGACACAAGGTGTGCTGCTATATTTGGTCCTTATTAGAGTTTTGGTCCTCGGTGCACCCCTTCTGGATGGTCTTACTGTATTGACTTTCACATATACCTTCACCAAAACTATACAAGTATACATACAGACAGCTGTGTTTTCTCAATTGCACAGTCTGTCAGCCTAAGGGTGTTTCAATTTGCTAAACATTGAGTTTTTTCTTTGTTAATCCTTGTGGTATAAATCCTCCCGAACGTTGCTACGCTATCTAGTGCTCTCCGTTTTATCTTAGAGATTAGCATTGCAAGAGATTTGCATGACAATGAGGTCACATCTTCACACTCTTAAACTTAACAGCGGCATTAGCTCATTATTACGGCTGCCTCTGTTTCTATGCTTCGGTATGCCGTCTATATATTATTCATGGTGCTTTCATGTGCGTTCACACTCGAGCTTGTGTGGTCCAGTGTGTAAGATTTAAGGGGCTCTGTTTATAGAATATGGCAGAAACTGAATGTATGAATCACTATCACTTCACGAGTATATAATCACCTGAAAATGACAATCATTAAGTTTTTTTGTTACCTTAGAATGAGATTTTTATATCTACAGACGAGTCCGCCATGTTGAACCACCATTTTTCTACAGTAGCCCAGAATAGACAAACCAAACACTGGCTTGAGACTGACAGTATAAAGAATGGACAGCGTGTGTAACGTCACCAACAAGCTTCGGAAGAGCTGTTTTGACCGCCGCCATGTTGGTATTCCAGCTTCTTCCACCTCCTGGGTAATCTAAAAATTGGCAAAAACGTGGGTCATCGGCGGACCTGAGGCGGGCCAAATGACGGCTGGGTGCTCAAACTAGCCATCTGTAACGGCATCTACTACGGCAGCCACATTGTTAATTATGCATAACTTTAAGCTTTAATATAATTTGAACAGGTGAGTTATATAGAAATTCAGACTCAGTACAGTTGTCATGAACGGGGAAATTAGCTATAGAGACCAAAACTGTTTTTTGTACCAGGCTGTAAACATGTTTATTTCTGCTGTGAAGTTGGACATTTTAACATGGGGGCTTATGGAGACTGACTCGTGCTGTAGCGAGCCTCAAGTGGACGTTTAAGGAACTGCAGTTTTAGGTTGCTGCTTGGATAATACCATTTGCGTCATTCATAATAGGAAGGAGAGGGGTGAGGTGAGGGGTTGTTATCAACAACTACACTGCTATATGCCACTACACTGGTCCTTTAAATAGCATGCATGAATAACTGCTAACACCGTTTTGTGAGATATTGTCATACAACCAACCAATCATATGACCAACCACAGTTATTACTTGCTGCTTATAGACTGATTTGTTGTCGGTTCATTAACTTGGTCTAATGGACTTCAGTGTTGTGTGTTTTCACTGGATTTAGAGAGAAGATGTTTGATGTAAGAGAGAAACTTTGTTGTTTGCTCTGTCACTGCGGCAGGATTAGCAACGCAGGCAAAGAACTCAACTGCGATTCCTCTGCCGTCTCGTGTTTGTGTGTACAAAAAAACCTCACAGTCGCCACAGCAGGCTTGTCTGTACTGCTTAGATTTCTTCAACGTGACTTGACCTCCGGTCTCGTTGTCATCCTTCTGCGTGGAGCGTCACTCGATGTGCAGGTCACCCTGAGCTGTCTGTTGTAAAAATTCCTAGTGCGCTAACTGTAGTAAGGCAGCATGAACCAACTCCCGCCCAACCGCCATCGTCACCCTACTGAGGTTATACGTCCTTGTATGTGTTTCTACAGGCGGTGCGCCTTCATTGTAAACACCACTGTTGCATAATTCACAGCAGGATGGAGGCAGCTGTTCCTGAAAACTGGCAGGTAATGAGGCAGTAAGATGCTCTTGAGCCTCACAGGAGGCTCGAGGGCAAATCCTGGATGACTTGGAGATTCCTGTCTGGAAGCATCACTGTAGGTCTTTGATAAAGGAGCTGCCTTCGTCTTGAATGCTATACATTTCAATAGGTATTGTTCCAGGAACGTGCACGGTCGAGCTTTAGGAGCTGGCTCACGGCAGAATTAATGTTAGTCTCAGATTTACCACCTGCATGGAGAGCATCTGTCCTTCATCACAAGGCAATCTCACTCTTTATTAATCTGTTGGAGGTGGTAATGAATTTCATCTGGAGAATTGCAAGGGCTCCTAAAGGTCACTGTTTGCACTTTTACTTCCTCTGTCTCTTTATCTCCCCATCTGATCCTCTTCTCCTCTATTTTAATTTGTATATGACACAGAAGCGTATACATACTGTAAATACTATCATGTCCTGATGTTGTTACATTTATTCTTTATCGTGCAAGCTGAGAAAACCCTGAAGTTCATCCCTGTTTTGACTGGTTGTATTTGACAACTAATTTACACCAAATATTTCAAATTGTTGTTATTTCTATAGCGATCAGCTCCTAAAATGATTTATTTAGCACAGCTTCTACGTTTTGACACCAGATCTTTGTCAGGTTAAGTCAGCTGTGAGAAAGAAGATCCATATATGCCGGATTTGCCCTTCTATCAATTACAGACTGTCCTCCCGAGAAGCGTGACAGTATACATACATGAGAGCAGACATACGTCACTCTCCTGTCTTCAGAATGACCACGCGATGCCTAGTGGCACTAGTTTACGATTTTCTTTACTTCCCCAAAGAGTGAAGGACAGTAAAAGAGATCTGTAGCTTCAGGGCATCCTCAGAGAGGATAGAAACTGTCAGACCTTGCCAGTCAATATGTGCAGATTTGTGGCAATCACAGGTTAGTTGATGATGTTACTGCAAACAAAGAGTCTTAGTGATACTAGTTTGTACTGTGACAGAAATACGACCACAAAATACCTTTTAGAACGGAGTCAGACCACTGGGAGCAGAGAGTATTTTAACCTTAAACATTTACATAAAATGAGCTGACCTACCTTCTAATAATGAACCTTGTAAACAGCACAAAGTAACATACTAAATGGGGCTAAACCCGACCTCTTTTCAACTTCTCTGTGCTCGTACTAAAAGGTCGCTTAATAAGCACAAACGGCTACAAAAATACAGCCAGAGACAGCGGTTGTGTTTCACTAGAGTGATGTAATTAGTTTACAGTGATGTCACATTGGACAGATGAACAAAACAGCAAAATAAAGTGTCTTAACGACAGAAAAGGTGACAGATGTTTGAAACGTATCACCCGGAGATTCAGTAAGGTAATTATATATGTCAGGTTTTTCCACTTTGTGAATTTTATGGATATAATAACGCAGATTGTTCTTCAGCACTGACATAACATAATTATTTGCATGCCTAGTTAAAAGCAATATTTACCGCCAGTCAAATTAGAGGGACTGCTTTCACCCCAAAAGGGAGCAGGGGGGATGATGCAAGTACCCGGATGGGCTGCTCTCAAGTCATTTCAGCAAAAAACGTTTTATGTTCAAGTAAACAATTTAACTATGTAGCATATTTACATATTTAGAAGCACATAAACCAAAAAAATGACCAAATCTGAGCAAGTTATCGAAGTCTGGCGGACAAACGCTTCTGGTTGGGTTTGAAGTCGTGTGGAAAACTGACCAAAACAGGGGCGCGGCCACAATGTGACAGAGACGTGTGTGACCCCGGCTGTTCGTGTTGTTATTTCCTTTAAACAATGACCATGATCATCCCCTAACCTTGACAAAAGAACTGCCTTACACTTAGACAGCATTTATTATTGTAAAACATGACAGCAAAGGTCCCCTAACAATGTCATTTCTGTGCCTAAACCTAGCCAAACCTGTCACATTGTGAAAGTGATTTACTTTTTATTTGGAAGACACAAATTATGTCATCCTGCAGAAAACACTTCTGTCATTCAAAAGGACATGAACAGACAACATTTTGTTGTAGCAATATTCATCCAAAAATATTTGCAATACTTACAGTTTGAAATTAAAACATCAGTTACACAGTTCAGTACTATATAAAAGATTCTTTCCTTCGTATTTAGTATGCTTGATTAAGATGGGATCAAAATATTGTAGCTGTACTGAATAATTATTTTCGGGAACATCACTGCAGTGTGCAGATGCCTCTCTCTCAAACTGTTTTTGCCTTCTTGCCAACACTCCAAATGAAATATTGGACTGTGCATACGCTGTAGTAGCTTTGAGAAACATTGTATTTGACATAATATTGACTTGCAGTAGCTGTAATATTGATGATACTGAATGAGAGGCAGTGTTTATCTCTTTCTGCCTTGCTTCTAAGGATTCTTTAGTGCCCCTAGTGCAAGTGTTTTTATGAAATAAAGACGTATCTCCTTGTCTCATGGAGAAAAAGATACTCAACAGTGGATTCATTTAATTTAAGATTCAATAATTTGTAATTGAATACTTGAGCGGACAGCCGGTGCTCGGCCTGCAGGATATTCTCAAACTAACTGACCAGCAGTGGTTGTTGGTTCCTGCGGTAACAAGATTGATGTGTGGCTGTTGTTGGTTGCTGATGTGAATGCATAGTGTGCAGCAGATTTGTCAAAATGTTTTGAAAGTTGAGACGGAAAGAGGAGACAGCAAATAACTTTTTTTCTGAATGGCAGAGAGAAAAGGAGGGTTTCCATGAGGCAATGTGCTCTCTGGTAGCTGCATGATTGTTCCTGCCTGATCCTCCTGCGTACGCTTGGTCACTGTGCTGCGTAGAGTCTCATTAGTATGGGTGTTAGTGCCTCTCCTTCAGCTGAACCTGCCATGCCACTACTGTAGTGGAGCTGCTTGCCTGCCTGCCGCATTGTCCCTGGATGGCCGATGTGAGGCTGCCAGCTCTGTCTCCTCCCAAGGATGACTGAAATGTGGGAGAGCGTGAGGAGCTGAATGTCATGATTCAAGCAAAGGAGATGCGTGTGTGTTGCGCAACGCAGCATGTTTTATATGGATGTATATGAAACACGAAGGAGGCCATTGTCATTATCACAGCTACCAAATGCAAACATCGTGCTAACAAATGAAGGGCTTTAAAAAACAATTTGCAAAATGCATGCGACCGCTCCTTTAGTCACACTGACTCAATATACAGATTAATCTACTGTATATTATAAATATACTATGTATGAGGTGAACTAAATGCTGTGTAAGCATCTGAAGGGTGTCTGGTGGCCTAATGATTCCTGGATGTTTTGTCAGCTGTCAAATAAAGGCAATATGCCAAAAAAAAAAAAACAGCTGACCTGTGATTTTAAAATATGACTGATACTGTTGGTGTAATTCCAGTATGCAACCTTCCTATTTTTGCAGCAATTTGTGATATGATCTTAGTTGGAAAATGTTCAATTAGTCTCAGATGTACAAACTGACAGCCTAGCATATTTGTTTGTTTACCCTGACAGTTTTGGCTGTAGCTCCACTGCCTTTCTTAGAAAAGCATTGCAGGTTGCGCAGTACAGTACAATCCGACGCCGAAAAATTGACAGTGAGAAGCAAAGTGACACTGATAAGATCCAATACCTCTCTTGGAACAAAACGAGACAAGCTAAGCTTTTGGAACGGGGAGAAGACAACATAAAAAAGAGTGTGAAAAGACTAGACTTGTGGAACACACACTCCAAAAACAAAAACAAAAACAGAGAGGAAACAGCCAAGAAAAGTCAGCAATCTCACATCATTACGAGGAAGCAAACCACCTCATGGAGTGGGAGGGAACCAGAAATGTCTTAAAATCAGAAATGTCTTAATATAGCAAGTACCACTGGAGGAAATGTGGAAAAAGGCCTAGAGGACATCCACCTACCTAATCCCTGGGATACTATTAAAAAACTGCCAGGCAACACCGGAAGTCAGTGCCTTACCTCCGTGAAGACATAGATCCGACAAACTGATGGCATATGTTGCATATTACACCACGTATAAAAAAAAAAAGTGGTGCATCCAGAGCTGAAGACCTGAGACTTTTTAGATCTCGACATCAGAAATGAGACTTGGACTTCATATCTATAAACTGATATCTGCATATGAATGCAGCACAGGCACAGGTTGATGTTCTTGTGTTTCAGACACATGGGCCAGGCATGGCCGTCAAAAAGGCTGGGGATAGAGTGCTTCCTCTTTTTGCATTCTTCATATGCGAGGAAAATAAAGTAACGTTGGTTCTGCACGTTGTTCACGGGTCTGTAAGTGTAAAGCAGAAAGCCCTCCACAATAAGGATTTTGCCCGCACTTCTGGCTCCAGTTCTGGTACTGTTTTGCTTCATGTCTCCATAAAATGCAACTCAGTTTCACCAGAATAAGTGTGCTGTAAAGCACTTCATACCTAGATCTGGTATTTTATGGTAGAAACGTTACATAATGTTGCCTTGAGTACAGCTAGCTCTTATGTAACCCTATCAAGCAAAAGAAATTGTTCAAAAAAGTACACAATTTACTTGGCAGCTTGTTGTCGTGATTTGCTGTCAAACAGACGGGCAAACAGGCTGCTGGACTTTTATCAAGAACTTCATTGAGACCTCAAAACTCGGCTTGACGGGCTTTCAAGCTCTTCGTTTTTTCCTTATTCAAGTGTTCAAAGCATTAAAGTAAAGCGAGGCAGTGAATGTAAGGAAGGGATGATTGTAAGCATGGAAAAGAGCTGAGCAAAGAGATGTTTATATATTCTTTCTCTGTATACTCAGAGCCATTGTCCTTTGTCCCTCCTTGAAGCCGGAGGATAAACTCTCCTCTCACTCCCCGCTGCTATGTCATCACTCCTGGCCTTCATTCAATCAGCATGACAATAAGATTAAACTGCACTGCTTTTGCAACGTCACCTGATGATGCAATATTCTGTTTTTAGCCTTCACAGCATCGACTCATCTATTCACGCATTACAACGCACAGAAACTACAGATGAAACTTGTTTTTATTAGAGCTTCACTTTGAGGTTCATTGATGTAATATTACATAAACTTGTAGACAATGCTCGGCTTTGTTGTGCTTGTGATTGCACCAGGGTCCTGCTGTGTGGTTTGCCATTTCCCACTAAATCTAACTTTAAGACATCACATTTCAGTCGTCATGGTTTCTTAGACCCCCCTCCCACCTGCTCCATGTAACGCCACGGGAGTGAGAGTTTTTCCAGGCATGACTCTGAGACACTGACACCCACCAGTTTTGTTCCTCGTGTGCTCACAGTAAGACATATTGACATGTTGTCTCAGTGTTTTTGATAATGCATTTGGTCCTGGTAGATAAGAGGCCCATACATCAAGCTTGACAGGTCTGTCGAGCAGCAGCCTTACCTCATCACTTATATCTCTCATCCCGTACAATCGCTTTTGTCTATGGTACTCCAACGCCTTTTTGTTTACCTACTTTTATTTTTCACTCCATGCAGGCAGTTTTCTGCCCTAATGCTCCTTCTTCATTTATTTTCTCTCCTCATCATTTTATTATCTCAAGTGTTTCTCCTTGTCTCTGCCCTTGTTACTGTCTGTTCCTTCTCTTCAACGTTCTTGCCATCCTGGCACCGAGTCTGTAGCACCGAGACTCATCTCAAATTTCAGTTTGACTCAGACTTTCTCCTCGGCCTCCTTTCTCATTTGATTTAGGCTTTAATTAATGTAGTTTTTGATAAACAATAAGGTGCAGTGCTCACCTTCTCGTCTTAGGTGGTAGCAGCAGCCTGGGAGATAAAAAGTAAACACCTGACTGGAAATGTATTTAAAGATTAGGGAGGCCGGGGTTTGAAATTAGTGGAGTTAGCTGCTCCTGAGGGTAAACAGGGCGGGACAGGCTCATTTGTCACAAGCTGAAAGCCTTAAAGGCAGAGCGGACTCAGCTAAACAGGTGTAGACCACAGAGGAAATGTAATGGTGGTTGCGGGCTGGTGAGGAGGGCGTTGGTGGTGTTAATGATTAATTTCTGTTGATTTATTATCACATGTTGATTTAAATTATGCTGCTAATAAAAATAAACATGGTGGTCAAATGCACCTATCGATCTCATATTTGAATTCTCCTGAACAGCATTCATAGCTTAGGGTTGGTAGAGTTAGACTTAGGGTACATGTTGAAGCAGTGCTACATGAGTCTGATCAGCAAATTAGCGTACTGCCTAATAACCTAGCATTATTTCCAAGGCCAAGTGTCAGGTGGTTTGTTTGAGCACCAAGGTGTCATTCAGCCTGCCTCAGGTCCACACGATCAATGTATTTCACAATTTTTAGACAAGCTGGGAGGCAGCAGAGGCGGGACTGCCAAGATGGCCGTAGCCAGAGCATCATGAGCTTCAGAAACTTATGAGTGACATCACGGATACTACGCCCATGTTTTATACAGTGTATGCTGCTCTCTCGCTGTGGATTGGGGAGATTTACACTCCAGCAAACCCAAAAATCTGAGATAGTGTTTGCAAAATGCACTTGTTAGTCTTCATCCTAGAAGCATTTTAACTTGTACTCTTTCAAAAAAAAACCCCCACAAAAAACAAGTAAGCTAAGCAGCCAATTTATTTTCATGTCATAGTGCAGCTTTATCCTCTTTTAGCATGGTATCATGTAGCCTTGAAGTGCCAGTTCAAGACTATAGAGACAGCTGGAAAAATTAAAAAGTCACCCAGTGATGGTGTCTTCACCCAACTCATAGAGCTTGATTAGCTCGCTAGCTACAGGATGAGAAAACTTGCCAGCAACAGTCGCAATTCCAGCTGGCAAAATCAACAGTCGCTGGCCAGAAATGAGAAGCCTGCTTTTTGAAATCAAGAACATCTTGTTCCAAAAATGTTGTGTTACATTGAATATTATTCTGCATATGTGCTGTGCGAGAATTGTTGTAGTAACTAATGACTAAGGGCAGCGAGGCTTAGTGAGTCAAGTCAGTTGGGTCTCAACACCTTGATTTTGTGCTTTCTTTTTATGATATTTAAGGGTGTAAGAGAGGAAAATGCACAAGGAAATTGATTCTACAAAACTCATCAGCGTCGGTTCTGGCCGGGTTTGATTCATGGGACACCTCGTCTATTGATTGAGGCCCGCTTTGTTCTGAGATCAAGGCCTCTCCCATGGCTCAACATGTGGTCAGGATTTGCATTCAGCATTTTATTATCAAACACTTCTCAGCACACTGGCACCCAAAATGCTGATCCCTGGGCCTGAGTGATGTATCCTTGAACAAAGAAACTATAACTTTTGCATTATTTATGTGCTTTGGTGTTTGGTATGCTAATAGTGAACATTATTATTTTTTTCCCTCTATGACATATGGCTGCTCTCCTCCCAGCTGACCGAGAGCATCCGTGACAGTCAGGGGAAAAAGGACAACTTTTATTTTGTTCCTTATTAGTGAAACCTTTAATGAGTGCTTCTTAAATAAAGTCAGCTAGAAGTCACCTTGTAAGAATAATAGTCCCAAAAGTGTGCTTAAGCCTGTTAGGGTTATAAAATATTTTGTGCGCTGTTTCTCCCCCCCTTAATTTATTTTCTGTCAAACCTGCTAAGTAACCCCTTTATCTTATCAGCACCCACTAACAGATTACAGATAACGCACAAATCCCTCGCATTTTGTAACCAGCCGCTTATCACTGAATGTATCAGGCTCCAGCGAATCCGCTCATCAGCAGAAACCACTGCAGGATATACATGAATTTTAAGTTTGCCTCAGAAGTAAATCTGAATCATTACCCTCTGAGTAATTAACCAGCCAACTAGCTGACTCACAGCATGTTAACTGATGTGATCAACCGGTAGTGCTGATGCCAAGAATTATACCTCGCAGCCACACTCACAGAACATTATTTTCTACTGCGTAAAGCTCGAATGTTTATGTGTGAGATGAACACAAAAAAACGACACTGTTACTGGTATAAGAGGTTAACCAATAGAAGATTTAATGGAGCAACATAACTGAAGGTCCATTTATCATCAGCCACAATGTTAAATAGTTCATCTGAATGCATACAGCCCCCATTTATATTTTATATTGTTTCAGCGTCGGCAAATGCATGTTTCCAGATTTGATTCCTCTCCATAACAGAAGGCATGCAATAAAAGACATTAATTAATAATCAAACAGAGGCACATTCGGCGACTGGAAGCAAAAAAAATTGGCCTGTTCCCTATATTCTGTACAAAGAGGGCTGTAAACATGGCCGAAGCCCAAGTGTGGAATGACTGCAGTAACAATAGCTGTCAGATTATTAATTTAAACCAACGCCACTTTGAGATTTCAGCACACAGCTATTTCCTTTTCTTTGATTATTGGTATTAGAGCCGTAAAAATGGTTTCTCGCTATTCTTCGGTTTGTAATCCCCCCGATATCAAATCTCACTTTAAGCTCATGAAAGGCCAAGGGGTGGTGCTGTGTGGTGTTAATGTCAGACAACAATGGCAAATCCTGCAAAAAAAAAAGGCTAAACCAATTGAATTCCTCTGGTGTAGCTTGTGCTTTAGTCCATTAAACATAAGCGACCTTATCAGTCATCTAATTAAATCACTTCTCGGTCATTCGAGACATTTGACTTGTGCAAAATCATAGGATTAAGACAAACATCGAATTTCCCCCATTATGTATGTACACAATATACTGTAACATTTATCCACGTTTCTTGCTAACAGAGTGTGTTAATATTGTTTGACCTCTCTGACAAGCCCTGTCAGTTACAGTAAATCTATTTCTTCAGGCAGCATGCTGCCTCAGCACAGACTGAAATCACTTCTAACAAGTCCAAAGAATGTAATGTTCATGCTGTTTACTCTTTATAGTCACTGTATAACATGGCAAATGGTGCTTATATAGCACTTTTCTAGTGTTCTGACCACCCAAGGCACTTTTACACTACATATATCATTCACACATTAATAAACTGATAGCAGTAGCTCCATGTAAAGTGCCAACTGCTCATTAGTTTTTGGGAGCTAATCATTCATACACATTCACACACCAATGGGAGAAATTGTGGGTCTGGGTATCTTGCTCAAGGACACTGGAGGAGCCGGGAATCGAACCACTAATCATCTGATTGGTGTATGACGTGCTCTACCTCCTGGGCCACTAATAACATAATTTAAATTTGTAAATACATATTTGCAAAGATTTTTTTTAACAGTGGAAACCAACCTTAAACACAATATTGACATATTATCACCACATAAAGCCGATACCGTGAATATTCACTCTCCTTTTAGCTCTGTTTTGGTTTCCACCAACTACTGAGAGAAATATCTCAGGATATTAAATAAATAATGTGTCTCTTGAGCTGGTAGGTTCGCCTGCTAGTTGCTAACTAATTAATCAGAGCTTTTTAAGTGAAAAGATTTGCCTGCTGTGACTGGAAACAACAAACCAAAACCAACCAAGTAAAGTCAGAAGCTGTAAAACCAAAACAAAGAGCTGAAATACGCTAAAACGCTCACAGAACAGAGGGGGTTTGCACAGTTGGGTGATAATTCTCTACTATTCACTGCTAAATACATCTAAGTCTGGGGATTGGGAGATTTTCTTTTTGCTTGTTTTAAATAATGTAATATGTCATGAATCAGTACATTACAGCCAATTGATCATTTGATGAGAGTATCCCAATTATAATCCCTGTGATGAATACTTTCCTACAATAATTATAATACAGGCCATAATGTACGTGTGATTTGTATTGATTACAGCATCGGTCACTGTCCAGTGTCTGTGTTTACGATTCCTTCTTAAAGCTATAACTCAGCAGTGCAGACAGCAATCCAGTGAGGAGAACGAGAAGAAGTGCAGCAGCAACTATGCATCAATTTAGCGATTAAGATTTCTCTCATGACGTATGTGAGCACCACTGATGCGGTTGATCCTCATGCCGGCAGTAGCTCTCAGCATGAAAGGCTCGGTTATAAGCTGTGTTGCCAAATGCTGTGTGTGTGTGTGTGTGTGTGTGTGTGTGTATGTTTTAGGTGTAGCTGGCCTGACAGCGGTATGACGGCTGTGTGTGATGAAGTGCTCACAGCAGGCTGACCAGAGTAATGAGAAAGTGCATGGCTGCAGCTGATACTCCAGGGCCTGGCTCACCTGAAATGGATACCCACTCATGCACCCACACAGCCTCAACCTCACCTTAATACAATAAACTTAAAGCATTTTAGAGGACGCTCGTAACACTTCATTTATCAAACCTTTTTTTTTTTTTGACCACCTTGCCACTGTGAGTAAGATTTATGTGTGATGCTATTCAGGCTTTAACGGCATAAGCCCTTCTTCACTTTGTCAGTGATATTGACTGAGGTTTCATAAATGTTGCTGTGGAAAATTGACCAGTTTAAGAGGATTGCACCCCAAGGAGATGAATTCTCTCCTTTTTATCATGTCTGTTGCTGTGTGGAAACTTGCATGTACATCCTGTAGTCATGGACGCGCAGTGGTTCAGACTTCAGGCTGACCACTCAGGCTTGATCTCACTGTCAGATCAATAAGATGTTCGAAGCTGTCTCCAGGGAGTTGTCCTCTAGAAGCCCCTTGGCAGACATTTGATCAGCTGGGGTTTGTCTTTAGCACAAGGACAGATAGCGAGAGTGGTTAGTGTGGCGGAGTGGTCAAGTGGTGGGAGACATCCAGTAAGTGGAGTCTCCTTGTAGCTTGATGGAGCCAGTATTTGCCCATCAACTATTATCTGTCCGGTTGAAACAGACAGTCGTGCATGAAACATGAAACCTGGAGGTCAAGCTGGAGAAACTGATTAATGCATTTAAGATTATTTTTTTTGGGCCTTTTCAAGCTTTATTTCTGATAGAGACAGCTGAAGAGTGACAGGAATGTGGAGAGAGAGACGGGAATGACATGCAGGAAAGAGCCACAGGTCGGATTCGAACCCGGGCTTCCGCAGCAAGGACTGAGCCTTCGCACATGGGGCGGCTGTTCTACCAACTGAGATAAACGCCGCCCCAGATTAGCGCATTTAAAGGTTTGTAAAATGCTAAAACACAGCACAGAGGTTTATAATACTGTGAGACAGTATTTTACAACTCTGGAAAGTTATCATCTTGGCAATTACTTTAGCTTTCGTCATATAAAGATTGCAGAAATAGATTGCAGTGATCTACCAGGAACATGGCCAGGTTCAACCTTTTTGGTGCATGACCCTGCATTAGCACTAAACACGGAGCAACACTGAGGCTGATGGGAATGTCATAAGTTTTGCAGGTATTTTGTCATAAACGTAAGTGTTGGTCAACGGGAAATGTTGATCTGCTGTTGGCAGAGATCGACTGACATTGCCATCCCTGGAGAAACATTAAAACTAGGCTAGCATTCTCAGATTGTATGTTTATTGTGATAAAAATAAAGTAAATGTAGGACTTTAGTCTTTTCGGGGGAATTGCTGTGGACAGTAAAAAGATAAAATATTGCCAACATTTTTCCTTAAATGCAGCAATAGACTTTTGACCTCGCTGATAGATGGTTTAATGGATGGATGGGAGTGACTTGGCAGAGCCGTATAGCCCATCAATATAATTTCCTCTTCCAAAGAATAAAATGTAGCTTAACTAGTTTAACACATTCAGCCTGTCACTGATTACTTGGTGTAATAATTTGTGTTTTCTTTCTCACCTACAGATAACGACTCTTTCTGTCTGTATCGATTCATAGTCAATTTAAATGGGTTTCCTTTCAAGTGAAGGGCTTCATGTTGGAGTTTACTTGAAGTAAGCTAGTTCAGACAGAGGCCACGTTCCTCTTTCCTGCACCTGGATACGACAACACCACACCTTCACTTGACCACACTTACTCAATTATTGGGTCAGAAACTTTCTGACTGGCCCAAGTGTGAAAACACTCCAACAAAATGAAGGACCTGGAAGAATTTTAGCAGCCTGTTTGGTCCCAGTATTTTCTACAGCTGCCTTTAGAAGATTCATTCAGTTTGCAGAGATTCTTCAATGTTGCTACCCAAAATTCATTGAGAAGATTAAACAACGAGACCTCATCTCGTACATCTAGAACAACTTATAGAAACGTTTTCTGATCTGACACCCCTATCAGCAAGATGATATCACGTTTTGTGCTTTCCAGAACTTGCAAACTACTGCTGGAAAAATTAATTAGGCTCAAACACAGCCTGGTTAGTTTCAGGGAAACCTCTTGGTTTGGGTTAAAATGATGTTGGTGAAGGTCAGGGAACGTTGAGTGACTGAAAGAGGAAACAAAAGCGATCTCCTGTGTTAAAGTCAGATTTGTTCTTCCATCCATCCACCATCCAACCTCCTCCTTCCTCAGCATGTGAGGGGATCATACTCTGATGTTGTATCACCAATGCACCGGCTATACAGTTTTATTTATTGGTGATCTCACCATCACTCATTGCATGTGGAGTTTCCTCCCAAGCCAAACACAAAAGGTAAGACTGCGGGAAATCATTATGGCTTGTTTTGCAGGCCATAAATGTCCTCTAGCATCACATACTGTAGGTGAGACTGGGATGCTACATCGTTTCTCTTCTTCCCTAACTGATCTATAACTGGCTCATGCTGTTACACTAGAGGCAATTATTAGAGCAATTTCTGTTGTATTCCTTTGTAAAAATTTTTAACAAACTCTGATAAAATCCATTTGCTGAAACTTGTTGTTGTTAAAAAATGTTGTTTTTTTGCCTGTGACCTCCCACAGTGCCTGGCTCATCGGTTTGTGTTGCTGCTTCCTGCTTTCTTGTCCTTGTTGAACCACAGAAGTTGGTGCCATATATTTCTGTTCATGATGTAAGTGATCAGCATGACGCCTGTGCAGCGCCTTGATGTTGCTAAGCTGTTTGCTGTTTGCTGTTTGCTGTCATGTCCTACAGTGTCATGTGCCTTGTCACAGTCTCTCTCTCTCTCAGATAGTGGCTCATTGAGTCTGCTGTCACTGACATCATGCTGCTTAAAGATAGCTGAGATGATGTAAGACACACAGACCGGATGGTTAAGCAATTACTTTATATCCATGTGGTCTTATTGTTTGTTTGTGTTGTCCAGGAATTATTGGTAGCAAGAAGAAGATTTTTTAAATAATAAATGTGTCAGTATTAAGGTTTAAAGTTAGGCATAGTTAACAACATGACCGCTTTGATTGACACGTTGGTGCTGTTACAGATGGCACCCAGGTTGAGCACCCAGGTGTCATTCAGCCCACCTTAGATCCGCTGATGATCCACATCTTTGCCGATTTTTAGATTAGCCAGCAGGTGTAGGAGGCAGGACTGCCAACGTCGCGGTGGCCACAGATTTTGAGCTTCAAAACGGCTCTTCAGAAACCTGTGGGTGATGTCACACATTTTTTTTACCGTCAGCGCTCTCAACACTCACATCAGAATGAACAAATTTTATTTTGACATGAGAAATTATCCATATTGTATTACAATTTTCTATTGCAGTGTATTAAATTATGGAGAAATCACATGTTCTGTACTTGTTCTCCAGTGCTTTCCTACATCCTACTTTTATTTATTGTAAGGTGACAGAAAGGCGCCTATGAAATAAAATGTAATGTAATATTATTATTATTATTATTACACATATGTCGTGATTCTCTGTGCTTTGGAATAAGGCCCTTATCCATAATTATCCAGGACTACTGTTGATACTGTACCCAGGGTCCCATTTCTGAAAAGAAAAAATGCCCTCTATAGTGGTGCAAGAAAACATGATGAAGTGCCCTCCGGGGCTCTCTTCCAGTGCAGAGATCATGATGCAGTGCCGTATCTGCTTCCTTACATGCTCAAAAAGGGTTTTAGAACTGTTGCACCATAAATGCATCATGACTTTCTGTGTGCTGGCGCCTTTCTTATCTTTTTCACTACCACTGACTGGAACCATGAAAGAGAAACAGCCAACGCTCATCAGACTACCTCCTTTCTATGATGTGGGACAAACACAACAGTGTTTGCACGCTGAATGAGTAGGCGTTGAGATAACATGAATGAAAAGTAACGTGTAGTAGGTATCAGTGCTTGCATTAGGATGAAAAGCTAACTCGTTCAACTCTCCGAGTGAACTACAAACTTTACAGCATGATGGGTCCACCTGAATGTTGAGTGTTGCAGAAGGACAGACGTCTTTAATCATTCAGTGTCAAACGTGGACTTATTGATGACAAGGGACATAAAACTCTTGTATCAATATTGTATCACAGTATAGGGCTAAGATAAGATAAATATCAGTCAACTGCTTCACAACAGTTGCAGCATCATTATTCTTTATATTATCTTCAATAAATCAGGAGTGAAATTCGAATTTCAGTTCGACTTTTAAGTAAAAATTAACAGTATGGAAAGTTTGAACTCTCTACTCTTGGAGTAAATGTGCACATCCAAAAACAGAGAATTAGAAGAGGCTCTACTGCTCGAGTGAGTGATAGACTTTCACCTTTATTTTTGTAATATTGATCCTTAAATCTCGCCTGCCTTACCGCATGTGTTATCCTCGAAGCACCTCTGCACTCTATTTTCTCCTTTTAACCCTTGACAAACAGCATCAAATCCATGACAAGTGAAAGGTGTTGAAATTTATCCTGGGCTTATTTATGACACGTCAGACTTTTTTTTTTTTTTTTGGCTCAGGATTTGAGGGTCTGCTTAGAGGATCTGTCAGGCAGAGAGAAGATAAGAATAGAATCACGCTGACAGGGTTAACATATCTAAATGATAATGAAGAGACTCTAAATTGAGTTATTGCACACACACAAACACACACACACACACACACACACAGATATACCTTTATACCTATGTACCTTTTTTCCTACAGAGGAGAAGTCTCTGGAGGACAGTGCCTATTAGTGCATGATTGACATCGGTGGAATTTCTTATGTAATCCATGAAGGGACAAGGACATTGTTTTTTTTTTTTTTTTTTGTTCTCTTTTTCTGTCATCTGAGTTTAGCGGCGGCTGTGAGAGTTTTCCCCATTTTGGTTCAGCTCCCAGGGCCAAATGATTCAGAGATGCTGTCACATGACACAAGATAATGAGTAGACCGCACTACTGCAGCGTGACAGCAAGGAGGTCTGCTCAAATACATTGCGGCAAAGTGTGCCTGAGCATCCAAGGACAATGCTTTGTCACTCATAACGGCTGCATGCGTTGTGTCTCATTGTGTGTGCGTCTGTGTGGACTGATATATACAGCCAGCATGAGCACCTGTATGCACATATGAAAGAGTGTGTGTATATGTATCTTCTAAGAAGGTATACCTTGGCCTTCATACATAATGCACTTTAATATACTGCCAAGAAGACCTGATCAGTGTAGCTTCAACTTGAGAGTCAGTGTCCTACATCCATATGAAATCCAAGTTGGATAGATGCATATTTTAGTTTGTTTGATCCACACACCCTAGATATTGTTAAGATTGGAAGAGAATGCAGTTGCATGCCAGGATAAATATCTCCCTAACTGAATTTAAAATGAGCACCGGAGTTGCCAGATGTACACCACGTGCTCTTTAAAACGCCTCGTTGTCTTAAGAAGAGTGCGCTGTGTGATGTGTTGTTTTAAGTCCTTCTCTGACAGACGATTCAAAGTTCCTCCACAGTGGATTAGCATCTTGCTTTAATGAGATTGCAGTAGTTGAAGTGTTTTTATTCTAGGATATACATTGTATCACTCCTTATTCAGTCAGGCACCAAATGGCACATTCAGTCTTTGCCCTTTATTAAAACTTTCTAGGCAAAACTATAAGAGGAAGGTGTGCGTTAACAGCGAGATTGTTTGGTAAAGCTTTACAACAACAGAAGGCAGCTGATTCTCCAAGGAGTAATCAAGTGATAAATCTGGGGACTCATAGGCAAAAAATTCAAAAACAAATGGTCCTAATAGATGCAGCAGGTCTCCAGATAGTCTGACTTTTAGTCCCTAGTATGAGTCATGCCTTCATCTCCCATAATGCATCTCAGTAGTGTATTTTGTCAGGCACTCCCTGCCTGTAAAACACTCATGTCTTTCTCCTTGCTCCCAGTTTGTGTGGAACAGAGGCTATCCAGGACGTTAAACATGACTTCAGCTTTCTATATATTTGTGTCCTCCAAGCTTGAACTGTTATAACTCTGATGACATCGCTATGACATCATAAGGGGTTATTTTACCAGATCTGACAAAGCTCCTGCAGAAACAAGCATCACAATAAAATCTCATAAATGGAGAGAGAGTTCCTTTTCAAATAAAATAAGATAAATTCATTTTAAGATTTTGCATAATTTCTTACCTGTAATAGGACAATTTCAGGATTTGATGATGCTGGTGATAAATGTACATTTTGTACATGTGGTGTATATTAGAATCAGCTGTGTATCCATCTTAGCTTTTGTCACATATACAGAAATGTACTTGAACCTTCTGCTCATTCATGCTGTTTTGCAGCAATGCTAAGAAGGAGAGGGTGAGGGAGGAGTTGCAATCAGCAACTACACCACTAAGTCCTACACACTCATCCTTTAAGACTAATTATCAATAAAGTATTTAATAATATTATAAAAATTAGTTGTTAGGGGTCCCTGAACAATCAGATTTTT
Organism: Miichthys miiuy; assembly: GCA_036365135.1. Taxonomy (NCBI): domain Eukaryota; kingdom Metazoa; phylum Chordata; class Actinopteri; family Sciaenidae; genus Miichthys; species Miichthys miiuy. The sequence continues at coordinate 9,978,538 of CM071606.1, read as the reverse complement.
ATTTATTTTCCATGTTGTTTATTTTTATTAATACCTTTAGTATTACTGTTAATTATTTATTTATATATGTATATATATATATATTTTATCATTACTTATTTCTTACTACAACACCACAGAGGACACAGACTCCCTCTTACAGTAAATTTACTTTTTTTCTTTGTCACACTGTCTTTATTTTATTTACAATGATTTTTAAGATTCGGGACGTTGCTTCCATCTAATTTCATGCAGCTCAAGTTACATAGCGTTATGCAATACCCTTTTAATCTTTAAAATGCCAGCTTATTTTTAGCCAATCGCTTTGGCGAAATAATTGCCTGAATGTAGCAACAAAAACAAGCACCATTACAATAGGTATGCTTGAGACTAACATCTACCGTGGAGTGTGGCTCGGCTGCAGAAGGCCACTCGTCACAGCGTTTTTCTGAATTTGCGACGCTCCGCTGAACCTTCAGAGAGACTATTGGCCCATGTTCTTATAAATGTACTATACATGTCTGTGTTCAGCATCTTAGTCTTTTTCAGCACATAAAGAGCAGGGAAAGATCAGTCTGGCTATTCATGTGTATTCAGGCAGAAGGAACAACGGCCGGGTGCTTTCTGTAGTGACTAGTGAAGATAGTGACTCCTGTCTTCCTCTGCACATTTAGAAAGAGCATGCAGAATTAACCTGCCTGCTCCAGAGTCGAGAATATCTTCACTTCTCTGCATTGCCAAGCAAAGCACCAACTCTTACATATATAAACAGTATATATACACATGTTTATGGCACTTACACAGCATGAGTACAACACGGGGACACGCATGCACACAGCACGCTGCATAAGTCCCCATCATGAATATAGATAGTAATGAGCTTTTCCTGTGTATCTGGGTTCATGCTGCTGAGAAGGGATTGTCCCTTATGGCAACGGTGGCACTGTCACCAAATGAAGATATGCAGTTCATCTAAAATTGAATATCACCCTGGCAGGGATCCATAATTCATTATCTAAGTGAAGACGTGACTCTCATGAAGTGGATGAGATTTAAAGGCTCAGTGGGAGGGGTTGATAGAACAACGGCCCACACCAGGTGCCCTCATTCAAACTGAGCTGAGATCACTCCTTCTGTCTCTGCCGTATCCCTTCGAGAGGTGAAGTTTAAGGCTTGTCATTCCAGGAGGTTATCTCTGTCTTCTAAAGAGCTGCCACAGTCCCTGCCATTCAGTACTTATGCTAATGAGCACGAGGAAGCACTTAAAAGCTTTTAATTTGCGCTGTTTGACACCGTGCCATAGGTGATGTGTCTAATATATAAGCAGCACAGTAGTAAGCAAGAGAAATGCAGTGTCAGAGTTTGCTTATATTTGCATTTGTTAAGGAAATGAATCAAATTAACGTGGCTCGTCGTGTTTTTAGTAGCACTATAAAGCTAGTATGTATCCTGAATACGAGACAATGTAAATGTGTCCTGCCACGTTATGTAACAACAGTCTACAGCCACGCTCGCAGCTCTGTGAGCCTGTGCTGTGCTTAGGCACGACAATGCTTTGAGCTAAATACTAACCTCAGCATGCTAATGTGCTAGCAGTGACAACATGCTGATGTTTAGCAGGTATAATGTTTAGCATCTTCACTGTCTGAGTTTTAAAAGTACAGATGAGGCTGATGGGGATGTCATCAGTCTTGCAGGTAAGTGGTCGTAAACCACAGTATCGAAGTTATATAGCAATGGTGTTACTGTAATCTTGTCGGTGGTTTTGGATGAAAGGTCAGGTGTCATGCTGTTAATTCTGCATAACTTTTATCCTTATTATTATTTGAAAAGGTGACTTATTTAGAAATTCAGACTCAGTACAGTTGTCATGAACGGTGGAAATTAGTACCAGGCTGTAAACGTGTTTATTTCTGCTGTAAAGTTGGACATTTTAACATGGGAGCTTATGGAGATTGACTGCTTCTGTAGCCGGCTTCAAGTGGACGTTTAAGGAACTGCAGTTTTTGCCACTTGAGACCAAATGACATGTTAATAAAAAAAAGTGTCTCAGTTACAAATAATTACTTAGCATTTCTATATATTTATGAAAACAGGAACAAAAACAAGATTTTAAATGTAACTTTTTCAAAAACTGCCATTGTTTTTGCTTTCTATTTTGCACCACAGAAAATGATAAAAACAAGAAAAACAAGCTGACATACATTTATATTTAAACTAGAACAACAGAGAGCAAGATGTTTATTCACATTAATGTTTCAATTTCTGGTGCATCATCAAGTAATTTCAAACATATCCATGTATATAATTATTGACATTAATGGCTTGATTTTTAATCAGGTGGTGGCTTTCATGATGTTATTAATTAATCTATTGATCAAGCACTGTAACAAGTAGCTGTCAGTTACCGCGCATGCACATTACTGTGTGTGTATATTCATGAGTACATGCTGCACATGCTGTATATAATGTGTACTGTATCTGGCTTTTCTGGTTTGATCTGGATTTATTGTGTTGTGTTTAAAACCATTTGCATACATAGTTAATGATTACTGAGTCTGCTACAATCTGTTAAGTGTACTGTGATAGGTTACTGCTTGTTTGCACATTTACTGCCACTGCTGTTGAAGTATCTCATTAATTTTGGAGGATAGATGGCACATGCAAAACTGATTTAATCCACGTCTCTAAATATTTTCACAAGACTATAGTTCATTCACTGTAATTCAACACTTAAGTAAGTAATAAGGAGTAATCTACCAGACTGTAACTGTAACTCAGAGATTTTCCTTCGCCCTTTAGCAGCAGCTGCATCCAGTTCACCATTATGAATAATTCAAACGATACACAAGGCCACTTTTAATTTAGATATTCAGAGCAGCTCTGTTTACTGCGTCATCCCTTTCACAGTCAGCACTTTTTTTTTTTTTTTCCATTTTGTGTTATGCTCTCAGTGAGGGGAGGGTGAGAGGATGACAATGAGATGAAAGAGGAGGAGGAGAACATGAGGAAGCATTTATGCAGCAGCGGAGATAAGAGTGCGCCTGTGAATGCACCCTCGTGCTGCAGCTCTCAGGTAGATTGTTGTGAGATGTGTTGCCTGAACATCTGCTCTCTGATGTCACAGTGACCTAATGAAACACACAGGAAAACAGCCAGGGTGTTAGCATACACACTGCTCATGCAATCCACAGCATCGCTGTAGCATATCATCTGGCTTTCACTGTTGGACCCCATAATTAATAGTCCTGCCCCCAATTAGAATAGTAATTATACCTGCTGTTCTGTTGTAGCCATCTAACTCCAGGGGGTTAAAGGCGATATTTTGTCTGTACAACTCACCCTACAAATTACCATAATCATGGTATTTACTTTACTGTACAATGAATAAACACACATCATTATGTTGCCTACAAAATAAAATACTTGCATCGTTTTTAGGGTCAAGTTATTTGTAATTATTCATCAGTTTTTCTCACACATGCAAAGGGCAAGCGGCATTATATTAGCGCTGTCAGGGTGAATGAGATCGGCTGTAAGAGATCGTAACAGGCAAAGTTGGATACAGAAGGACTTCTGCCTCTGTGAGCATTCGCCTCTCACCGCAGGACATGTCAGCCTGCACTCATGGCTTTAATTATCCAGAAAGATGGCTTCGCTGCCCATCAGGCTCGAGAAGGAGACAGGTGGGTACAGGGTAGACGCAGGTGATCCAGAAAACACACAACACTAACCCACCACTCACCTCTCAACATGGATCCTGTGTCAAAAATGATCGTCCGGTGAAGGATTATTGGACGTGAGGACGCCGTAGCCCTTTTGTCTTGTCCTGTATCCTCAGTGAAGTGTCTGCACTGTAAAAACTGTGGTGGTTCATGTAGAGACTGTTGGCACTTAATGGTCTGAAGCCAGGCACTGTGATGTACTTCTTTATGTTCCCAAAATATCATTATTTTGGGAGCATAAAGAAAAGGCCTGTCCTGTGAATAATTGATAACCGGAGATGGCTCCCAGTCTATAGTTTGTTTAGAAGATAATACAAAAACTTACTGAATGTTTAAACAGCCTAGTGTAGTGCACATCTGTCATCTTCTGTACAGAAAATAGTGGTCAGGACGGTTTACACGGCGGATCAGACAGAATTATCACATCCTCTTTGTGAGAGAGCTTGAAAGTTTCTCATTTTCTTCTCTCTTTGTAGGGAATCATCCATTTCCAGAAATAATTTAAAAAAACAAACAAACAGTGTCCTCTGCCTGCCAGAGCTCTCATCATGACAAATAGTCTTGGCAAAGCCTTTGGCCCCATAATTAACACCAGTCCAATGAGGAGCCATCTCTGCCTACGACCTGACAGCCCTCTGCCCACAGTGGCCTCACACATCAGGGCCAGTGTGTCAGAGCAGATCTCCATTCACACCAATTTCTGTCCTCATCAGTCTCAACGCTCTGGCCTGCATGCCTAATCTCCCCTGGGTGTTGCCCGACGTACATTTTCTACCAGGTTTCATGAACTGTTAACATGTTTATATATAGGTAGTATAATATTCTCCCAACCAAAGAAAAGATGAGCTAAATTTCACTTAGTACATCTTTTAGTTGTTCCAGTCAGAAAACCACCATGCTGTTGTTAAATCAGCCATATCCTCTACCACTGCACTGCCTCCTGTGACAGAGTGCCTCTTTAGTATGGAGGTGGGAATGGACAAAGGGGACTTGGGAACTGAGGGCTCAGCAAGATTTGTCACATTTTGACACTCGCTTTGCTCCAGTAACCTGTGTCACACTAGGTCACCGTAATCCACCCTATTTCTGCAGAGAGATATTCCCCCTAGCAGATGGGATGATAGAGGTCGGTGTGCAGCTGGCGTCTTTATGTGTGAACCAAAGCTGCACAGGTAGCAATATCTGGCACTCTGGGCTGAAGTCGCACATTGTGGACAAGGCTCCTACAGTAAGTGTTTGGCAAAATGGGTGCGATTGATCCATCCATCAGATCGTATTCAGTGCTATGAATGGCTCTGTTAGTCCTCTCTCTGTTATTATATAACTCATCTCCCTCGTCAGCATCCATTGCTCCCCATTAACAAAGCAAACGGTAATGGTAAGATTTAAGTAAGGTTCTATTTACAAAATATGTAATACCTATGTTTTCACGAGTGTGTAATCACCTGAAAAGAACGAGCCTTTAATATTTACAGACACTACATAATACATTTTCATGTACTATTTGAAAGTTAAACATTTATACCAGACATCAAATATATGTACCCCATAATATCATGAAAACTTACTTCACTTTATGTAGTCTACGGACTCAAATGTGTGGCTCCAATAGTCTCCAAAGTGTGGTCCGGGTTCTAGAAATCATCTGTGCATGTGCTATAATGCTAAAATATATTTTCCCCAACTATATTGAAGTTTCCTGTTAAGGGCCAGCCCTCAATTTTGTAAATTGCTTGTTTATTCCAGTTTATTCCCATAAATTCTTCCATGGAGTCTGCCTCATTAAGCCAACATGTTTCTACAGTAGCCCAGAACAGACAAACTTAACACTTGCAGCCACTCTAGTTTCTCCTTCACGCTAGGATGGAGAGGGTGAAATGAGAGTTTTGCAATCCACATCTACACTGCAAGATACCAATAAATCCTGTACATTTGTTCCTGTAAAATCTTAAAATAATAATCTTAAAAAATAAGAAGCAGGGTGACTTTACACTTCTCTGGACCACACATCCACACCTGGACTGCACACACTGCGAGCTGCAAGAGCTGAAAAAGTAACTTTGAGAAGCCGTCTCAACTGCTTACCCTACTCCGTGGCATTATCACCTCCCCTTGGGATGCTCTGATTAACTATTCCTAACCACAGAGATTTATGTGCTGCTTCTTTTACATAATTCCTTATCTCTGCTGCTATGAATAATTCATGTGAAACTGGAGAAGTGAGAAGACATTGTGCTAGAGAGCGCTGAGGAGACGAGATGGGCGAGGACATCTTACCTCGTCTTTGTTGTAAGTTTGTGACCTTAAGTAAATACTTGGTTTATAATTAGATGACTTTTCAACTGTAAAAAAAAAAGTTCTTAAAATTAAATCAACTTCAGTGTGTGTGTTAAATAATTAATCATTGACTAGTAACTAGCTTCTATGTTGTAGAGATAACTTTAATGAATCCGTTTAAAGCATGTTTTTGTCATGTTTCTGCTGTCAGTGACTTTTTTAAAATCTCCCTTTCCCATTATGCACGGCTACACTTTCATTAAACTGCATCAGCAGTTTGTGCTTCGCAGCACTTACCTCCGATGGTGCCCCTGAGTGAGGCAACTCTTCCTACTCAAACATAAAAAAGTTCAGTGAGCCCACTTTAGAGCAAACTTTCTATAATGTGTTTCTATTAGCTTTCAGCTCTCACAGTCTTCCTCATTGTGATAGTGTGTGACCATGTGAGCTAAGCGGTTGTATATGGGGAGGAAGGGCATCGTGTCCTCTGTCTGTGTTTAAAGATTTTTGACTGACCGCTATGACCTGCAAAGTGAAGGTCACATGACAGTCAAATGTGTTGGCAGTCTACTTTACAGTAACCTTGCTATCTTATCTCTGACAAGACAATAAGTAGAAGAAACACAACACAACTCTCCTTAAAAATACATTTAAGAAATGTGTTTATGATATAAATGATCATGAAATACACAAACTAAATATATACTTGGAACCACACTTCCAAAGAAAATCTATATATACAGTATATATGGCATTATATGTGTGATATAATGACTTCTAGTTAATCAGATTTGGAAAACTTCTTCAAAGATCCTTTAAATGTAAGTAACTTTCCAATTTTAGGATTACAGCTCTATTTTTACCTCCCATTCTTCAAAGTGTGCGTCCATCATCGTGCAAAAGACTTCCAGCAGCATCAAACCCACAGACAGTCTATCAATTTGATCTTCAGCAGGAGGTCCTTGAACTCTTTCAGTTCCTCAGAGGTCCTCAGGGGGGCTATATATAAAAAAACAAAAACTAATAATAATAATGATAATAATGGCCTGAAAAACCTTAAAGACCCCAGTTGTGTGAGGTAACATTGTAGTAAAAAGTCTGCACAGCCATTAATGATTAGTAAGTAGATTAGCTCACTACTCTGTCGAGACTCCTTGGATGTGAATGATCTTTGATCCTTGATCTTTCTCTGGTTGTCCTCTGCCTCCTGGTCAATGACCTTTGACCCCTTCCCAGATAACGCTGTGATGGCTTTTGGTCTGGTGTTTTCAGACAGCTGATATTGTCATTTCAACAATATGATGTAGTTTGCATTTACATTTAGTCATTTAGCAGACGCTTTCATCCAAAGCAATTTACAGAAAAAAAACGGAAACAATCAATCACATGTTGGTGCAGAAATGAGCACTATTATCAAATCAAGTGAGTGGGTGATAGATTTAGCATGTCTAGTTGTTGGTAGTGTTAGGAGAGGAGGTACTCTCTGAAGAGCTGGATCTTCAGGAGGTTTTTGGAGAAGGACGCTCCTGTTCTGGTAGGAACTGATAGCATGTTCCACCGATGGGGAACAACAGATGAGTAGAGTTGAGATTGCCCTGAAGGGTGGCAGAGCCAGGCGGCATTCATTGGAGGAGCAATGAATGCCACCAAGTGGGTACAGAATCAGTTTATAGGCAAGCATTAGTGATTTGAACTTTATACGGGTGGCTACTGGTAGTTGGTGGAGCTCAATGAGCAGCAGGCTAACATGACCTTTTGGGTTGATTGAAGTTCTGGATCATCTCAAAGGGTTTCACTGTGCAGGCTGGGAGGCCTGTCAGCGTGTTACAGTAATCAGGTCGCAAGATGACCACAGCCTATACCAGTATTTGGGTAGTATATTGAATTGTTGCATATGATATTATACACTCCCTCTCTACTGTAGCTCAGTCCTCTCTTTAAGTCACAGTCACAGATATCTGCAATCCAGTTAAAAGAAAAAGAAAGCTAGTAGAGTTACATTTTTTTTTGTCTGCTGTTTCCAGGGAACTTTCTATGAGTCTACAATGTGACTCAGAAATTAACTGATGGGATTTGAGTCCAGTGACGCAGTTGCTTTTGTCTTCTGGGTAAACTTGTAAAACTGTCACATCGACTTGCTTCATGTTACAGACACGAGAGACGTTCTTGTGCCTCCTGAGCCCCTCTGATTCAAATATGCTTACTTACTTTGCGTAATGTATTCAAACAAGTTTTGGTGAAGGTTTTTTTTCCTTTTTTTTTTTTTCCTGTGAAATCAATTCAAAGTCCTGGCTGTCAGAAAAATAGCCAAATGATTTTGGGTTGTAGCTAAGCCTTCTTTTGCCTTTATGCATTTTCAATCTCAACCTCTAAATCTTTCACACAAACTACTTTTCTCTTTGTCTGCCTGTGTCTCTCTTCTGTGCCTGCTTTAGTTTCCTTTTTACATTTCTCTCCTGCCTTGAAAGTCATTGATTCAGCCATCTACCAGAGAAAATGTCTCTGCAAGAAAAAAGCATGAAGGGTCGGTAGAGACCTTGAGGGCCTATTCATACATATACAATGACAGAAGGTTCGCTAAGGTCTCCTGGGTTTAATGTGTTTGTGTTTAATCCCCTCAATTTATGCAGACCATGAATAGCTTTCAAAGTAAACTGTTTATTGTGCCTGTTGTTCGCAGTTTGGGATTGTGCTATTAAAGATGTAAAATGCTTGCCTAAAGCTCCTGGTTCAGCTTTTTACAAACATCATGAAAAACTGTTAAAAAGTGTTTGTTGAGGTTTAACAATTTTGAATGGGACCAACTTGATGTCACATTTGCCACGCTTGTCGTTTATACATCTGTTTGTCATAGCTGAACATTTTAAATCGAGTATAAAAATGTGTATTTTGAAATCATCTTATTTTATAAGTCCAATGATGAAAAGACGCAAAAAGAGGGTCTCATTCCCATCATTAATATTTAATGGATTTATTCAGCATTCAAGGTGTAGCGTATGGCCACTGAAACTGGAAGTCATAAAACAGCGCAGAGTAAGGTAAACGTACAAACCCTGGATGAGTGAAATATTTCTTAAACGTTGAATTCAAACCACAAACCTTCTTTATTAAAACTCCATGTCCATTCAGCAACAGTTCATTAAACAATCATAGCTACCTTTAAATTAGTTGAAATGGTTTTCATATATTTATGATAGATTTCGTTCAGAGGGCCAAAACCTTGGTCTGTTTCTGTCTTGGTCGCTCAGTTGTCTAGCTTTTTGTTTTTGCCTGGATTCATTAGAAATTGTAATATGTCTGATGAAACGCTGACAGCATCTGATTAAAGTCTCCTATGCAATACTGAATCTTAATTAATTTAAATGATTTCAAGAAAAACAAGCGCAACTACACTAAAACACAAAAAAGTTGGATGTAGATACTCAACTGTTGTGCGGCTTGTACATTATTATTATTATTATTATTATTATAATAATGACAGGTGACAGGTGAGGTGAGACTGTTTGTCCTGTGTGTCCTCAGTAACTTGCAGTTGTTTTGTTGTTCATTTGTTGCTTTATTTGACCACTGCATTAATTAAAAATGTCACTCGTAACGTCTTAAAGAGGTTTTCTGCATTTTTTGAGACGTGCTTTTGTTGTTAAATCTGTGAATCACAGTTTATACATCATAACAGTTATAATACAGGAAACTGTCATGTAGCTGCGTGAGCTACAGTATGTATGAGTCCAGATGACGTATCTCTGCTGAAGGAGGGTCCATTAACAAAATCAATGAGCACATAATTATTTGTCCGTGAATCTATTTAAATAGATAATGGATGATTAAGTGGACATAATGTACTTCCTTTAGTCACGTTGTGGACAAAGTTTAACTGCTGACTGTGTTTATCCTGCTTTTTTTTTTTTTTTGCTCTTCGCTTAAGAGTCGACTGACCTTAGTTGAGGTCTGGTATATACAGTATAGAAAGTAATGACATGTGCTGGCCTTAATTCAGATGAACTTCATCTCAGAGAGATTAAAGCAAAGGCTGCTATCTCCTGATCTCAGTGTCATCCTTAAGTGTGATGAAGTGACAAAACAACTTGACCTTTGACCCGTCAACGCAAAGGCACAAATGAGATACAGCTGGAAAGGATGTGACATGTGATGTAGCTGCGTATAAGCTGAGGTTTAGGCTCCACAGAGGGTCAGTGATCCATTCTTATTTAATGCTAAACTCCCGACAGACGGTTTTCCTCGAGCTGATTGGCAGAGAGGTCGGGGTTGATGGAGCCGTCCAGGGTCTTGACCTTTGGAGCCGGTGAGGAGCGGAGCATCTCTGAGCTCTCCTTTAAAAGCAGAGAGGCACAAAGCACACAGATATTTGAATGACTTCATATGTTGTTGGATTTAGGTCAATTCTTTATTTCACTAATATGTTTTTACCCTCTTCTCCAGAACACCATTTTTTGTTTTGTTTTTGGCTTTTTTCAAGCTAATGTCTGAGGCTAGCGGCTTGAGGCTACATTAGCTGTTACTACTGTAGCATAACACACCTGAATCTCTGAATCGAACTGGTCAAAGTTTCATTGTGCTTAATGGGATTAAAAAGACGATATCTCTGGTTCTGCCTCATCAATTCTTATCCTTACTTGGATTAATTGGCACAGAGGTTCATACAGACATTTAGATTTGGCTGATTACATCACCAAATAGTGATGCGCCATTTCCCCAGTGCCACCATGAGGTTCACATTGGCGTAATAAAATGTCTCAACAAACGTTTGATGGATTCGATGCCATGAAATTTGGTACACATGATCCTCTGACTTTTCATCTATCACCACCATCAGGTCAAAATTCAAAAACAAAACTCTGGTTTATGACCAAATACCCTCAAAACTAATAACACTCCCACCAGCTTCACCTGTGGCTTGTGTTTGATGATAATTAGTAAATGTTAGCATGCTAACGGGCTAAACTAAGATGGTGAACATGGTAAACATTAAAGCTGTTGCATATCAAAGTCACATTACTATTCAATGGGCTGTGTACAAGAAAACCAGAAACAGACGCTAATCTGGTGAAGACAAGATAGCCGAAGACGTTTGGTGAATGAGGCATGGTGTTTTTGGAGAAGAGTTGTCTGTTGTGGTTTAAGTTTGATGGACTTGTATTTTAGTCCCACCTTTCTGTGTGGCCATTCATGACATTTAGAAATCGTTATCCCAAACATGACACTGTATATTTGAATTTGTAGACAAGCGACAAAGAAGGGTATTCCTGGATAAGCAGCGGCGTCATAGATCTTGGCCTCTGTGTTACTGCTTCCTTGGAGCATTGTTCCTATTAATCAGAAAGCCATTTGTGATGCCGCATTAAACCCTCGGATGTCTAAAATGTGACAAATGATGATTACCTGGGGGAAATCGATGATGATCACCACACTATTAATGGTCTCTCTGCAGGAACAGCATCCATTGACGTACAATTCTGGCAAGATTCACCGGCAGAGAAGGAACTCTAATTTAGAACGAGCTTTGCGTCAGGTGATTCACTTAATCAGCGGGGTTTGAGAAAGGGCCACGCTTGCATTTGCTACCTCATGCCTCTTTTCACATCAAACAGACCAGACGAAGAGAAAACAAAACCTGCATTGTGTCATCCAGCCAGAGTGAATACAGTGTTGAGTAAGACAGCAGCTGGTGAGTCAGACTCTGTAGTATTGAATTGCAGATACAAAGAGAGAGAGAGAGAGAGAGAGAGAAAGGGGATGGGGGTAAAATACGTGATACTGTATGGATGCTGTATTATAGTGAGTTTCTTCAGGGTCAAAAATATACTCACTCATCACTTATTGCCTTTGGCCTCTCTCAGGTCAACGAGGGGCAATGAGCTCAGTGGCATTGACTTCCGCGTCTGTGCATCCATGTGTTCGTCTCCTCGTCACTTCTCTCCGGGGGATAAAATCCATATGTCACCTGTAAATTTATGGTCTGCTTCTTGCATGTTCTTGCCCACGTATGAATAAGTTATCAGATGAGTGTGACTAGCGCTTTGAGTTGGTTAGATAAAGGCTTTAATGTTTGTGTATGTGTGTGTGTGTTTGTGTAAGATCAGGTGTGTAGAGCACACAGGGGCCAGAGGGTGGCCTTTATTTATGCATGAGGCAGCGGTTTTCCAGCTGATCACTGATTTGATTTGCCACGTGAGATCGCTCCTGAGATCTGTCTGACTAAAAAAACCATGCTGATAAAAAAAAATCAGTGTATGTGTTTTGTTCGTCTGAATACATTTGCACCTTTATTTTTAACAGCTTTATATATTTATATATTTAAAATATTTAGTTGGTTTGCTCAGGAATATTTTCTTCTTTTCTTTTTGTTTCGATTCGGCTGTCACTGATTGTGGATATCAACCTTCCTGACCTTCAGGACTTCTTCTGTTCATGCTAGATACGGGAATGGATTGCTTTTTGCAATGTGTGCCTGCTTTCTTAGAAGATATTGAAACTAGAGCTAAAATCATACTGTTAGTTAATGATTAGTGGATTGGAAAAATGATCATCAACAATTTTGATAATGGATTATTTGTTTAGACTTACATTCAGTCATTTTTTTGGCCACATTGAAGCAATGCAACAAGCTGTAAACGAGTTGATATGGCAAACATGACAGCACACAGTTGCTCATTTATGCAAAGCCGTCGTGTCTGTGTCCACCTGATGAATGTAAGTCTGTGACATTCTCTCGCTTCTAGCTTGATTTTGGTATCCACCAACTCCTCCAAGGGAAATATCTGGCTCCTTATAGCTGCTAAATGCTCTGCTATGTTTACCAACTAATTTTCAGTGCTGTGAGAACTGTCAGTTCAGTTCAATTTAACTGTCACATATAATAATAAAGGTCCAATCATAGTGAAATGTTTTTTCCTGTGAGCTCCTGTGCAATTTGCTCATAAGTAAATAAATAAATAATAAGGAGGTAAATAAGTAAATAACTGTTTGGTGCTGGGCAGGTTATGTACAAAGATTCAACATCATTGGGTTTTGGACAGAACAAGAAACATCTTCTTCTTCTGCCATTTAACTGAATGAGTAAATGTGTCCTGTGCCGTTTTCCTGTAGACAAACAACATTTCTGTTCAAATTTAATGCCACTCAAAATGTGTTGTGTGTGTCCTTGAGGTTTAACAAATGTTAGAATCTATTGAAAAACAGATTATTAGGGAACATTTATTCCATCTACCACATCTTTCACATCTGCTTAGTATCAAAAGCTTCTTCCTCCGTAGCACCTTTAGATTTCTGTCTAATCTAAACTTGTTGCTTTTAGGTGCTAATTTTCTGTTTTCATGCATGACACGACCTCAAAATGTCTACTTTACAATCAGATCTGAGAAGCTGTAACCACAGTGATGTTTTGAAAGCCAAAAGGTGTAGCAGCTCTTTGCCGGGCACACTGTTGTATTTCTTCGTGCATAACCACCACCTGTAGATCAGGGATGTGCATCGCATCACCCACCTGCCCTTACATGAGGCAATTGACACGCTGCCCAACAGCAGTGTGACGGGTCAATAGTAAGAATCATTGATAGCTGCGTGATGGTTAAGTTGCAATCCAACGTACAGCATCTGTGCATGTTCTCTTTCTTGCTTGTTGTTCTGTTGATGAACAAAGCTGAGTGGTTGAACACAAGTGAGATGGTGGTGGAAGTGTTAAAGAGGTTAGGCGAGAGCCACATTGTCCTTCCACGAAGCAATCACAGGGCCACAAGAAGATTGTGTGTGAGAGAACAGACAGAGCGTGTGTGTGTGCGTGTGAATTTACAGTGTGTGTGTGTTTGTGTGTGACAAAGGGAGAGAGCCGGAGACAGAAAGGGAGGAGGAGATAAAGAGAGAAATAGGTATAAGAGAGAGGGAGGAGATGAGGGGATGGTGAGAAAGAAGGAAGAGAGGTGGCAGGCAATAAAGCGCCCCATCAATCTGGTAAATGAGTGTCCTTCCAGCAGAGGGTACTCGGAGAAATGCAGCCTGCTCCGTGTTCATCAGTCACAGGTTTAGCACTCATCCACGCTATCTCACCCTCCGCTCCGACACTTCCTTATCGGAAGAAAGTAGCAATTGAGCAAATGCTTGGTCTACGGGTCACTCTGCCAATTAGACCCCATTTACTTACAGTATGAACTTGTCTGCGTGTTACCTTGAAGGATCATACCAGCATGAGTGAGTTTTTTTTTTTTTAAGTTATCACCCCATGCATCTGTGTCTTTATTACAATACGTAGGTGTTCATACATTGTGGCTTCTATCGACCACACTCTGTGCTAGAAGCATCAACAATCCTCCAAAGTCTGTTTATATGTGCATTGATTTCTCAAGGGCAATTTCTTTTGTTGCCAGTCTTGGGAAGCATACTAGCTCACATTCCTTTTGTGAAAGTACTGCATGTATAAAACTGCGATTTTAATAAAATATACCAGGCAATGTGAGCTACATAGTAACAGCGATTCTCCATTAAAGGTCTCCTTTGGGTCAGACCGCCGATAATAAAGCTGCACTAATCAATATTTTTTATTAACAATGGATTAAATTACTGTGTGCACTGTGAAATGTAGAACGCTCAGAGAATTATCACCCGTCTCTGCTGTTGTAGTGTCTTTCAGCTCATTGTTTTGGTTCATTCTCACTGCCCTTTTTAACTAGTTTTGGCCATAACTATGAAGGACAAAAATTTAAATAAGTATAAATAAAGAAATATATGCAGAAATAAATAATTAAATACATCAATAAATGAAAAATATATACAGGATTGGTTAGCTGGGGGATTGAATGCCACAAATGCTGCAACTGTCCACACGATGCAAGCTAGCTATCTACATGATAGGCAGCTTCATGGTCAGTATTGGACTTACATTCATCAGGTGGCCAGAAACAAAACTCCAAATGAATGACGGTTTTGCTTCCAGTATGTGAAAAAGTTCACAACATCAACCTGATCATCAACTGTCACCAGGACACCATGTGACAGTGCTTCAATTAATGCAGGTTTAACTTTTGGCATCCAATTATGCTCATTGGTAAATCAAACAACACATTACTATTCTGTCCTTCTGTAACATGCTCAGAAATATAGAAATTAGAAAAGGAGGCAGCTGGAACGAGCTGTGAACACACTGTGTAAATTCATATAGTGAACTTGTTAGCAAACATCATTGTTCACTGTTTTTGGTCTTCATCGACTCCTTAAGGAAATATCTGTCTCTTTAGCTGTTAAATGCTTCACTATGTTCACCAGCCAGTGAGTAACTATATCTGTCTGCTGTTTGGTGGTGAGCAAGTAGTGTACAATGTGTTTTTGGAGGGGTTTTGCCTAAAAATGGTGCTATGAGAGCTGTGAGAGTGAACCAAAACGGCGAAATTGAGGGCCAGAAAATCAAAAACAAGAAAGTTGCTAAAGCTATGTAGAGCCAAGAGGAACTGTTGAGCTAGGTGATAATTCTCTGTGGGCTGTTTCACATACATGTAGTCATGTGATCTATTGTTAATATGAATATATATTGATTACAGCCACTTTAAGGAAAGAAATAATACCGTCAGTAGAAACAGTACAATGTAAATAAATCAGCTGCGAAGGGAACAGGAGGCGCAGAAGCGTAGCAGCAGATGGATAACTGTCATGAAAACTGAAATCTCCGAGGAGCTTTAGATATAGACATTTAGACATTTGGAGAGTTTTTAGTGGAATTCTTTGTTTCTTTGCTCTTGTAATTTATTTTTGCTCAGAGCGAAGCAGAATGCCGTTGTCAAGGCCGAGCTTTGTTGGTGGAATTGCTTTGTGATGATATGATGCTTGGAGTGTAAAGCGAACCAAGCGTTTGTCATTGTTGTCACGAGTATTGTGACTCGACCACACAATCCCATGGCTGTTTGTGCTGGTGACAATGTGAGAATCAGTAATACACTTCTGAGATGAACGTTAAGAGTCTTTTCTGTGCTCTCACAATGATGTGAGTGTTTGATATCAGTGTCAGTCATAGAGAGAGAAATCATACACAGATTAGAGTTTAATGAATGGGGGGATGTGGCTGTTCATGTCTGCGTGTTTTGTGTTCTAATATCAGCTTGCAAGTGCACGACATCTACACATACATGAAAGGTTACATCAGTGATTCGGTGTATTTATCAGTGCACAAAAATTGAATGAATGTATCAAAAATCTCATTTTCTGTCTCCTGGAGAAATATGATATGTCCCTCGGGGAAAGTTTAGTGGATAGTAAGAGATTTGTTTATTTGAGTTCTCTTTGCACAAACATGATATGGTGTTTCTTTCTGTCCACGAATAAGCTGGACAACAAAAATAAAGAATAAGAAAGGAATAATTGTTCTTATTTTTGATTTTTGAATTAGCATTGCATCTTTGAATAATAAAACAAATGGAAAACTAAATACGTATTCGTATATATTTGTTATCCAGTTGCTTAACAAAATGCAAATTAAAAAACACTCTATTCTTTAGAAAACCATGATACCAGCAGCTAAAACTGCAACTAAAAACAGCACCAGCAACTCACCGACCTTACGCTGACATATAAAGGTTACAGTGACGGGTGTTCAGACATGTTCAACAAGGATCAAACGAAAGTTCTTCAGTCGCTCGGCTCGGTGACGTCAGCTCGTGCAGATGTCTGAGCTCTTTCTAAATGTTTCCCTGATAACAGTAATTTACTCGATGCTCTGATTGCTTTTAATAATTGCTGTGATCCTGTGGCCCACACACCTATCGACACAGCACACAGCTCTCTATCTGCCCAGCAGCAGGCTCAGGGAGACAAGAGTACCCAGGAGACGGGCCCAGCTCAACACTCTGTCCTACAGCATTAAACAGTCCCACAGGGATGGACTCTCACTTCCCGTCTGCTTTTCTTTTAAGAGCTGCCGTACTGGGCCATCTGGCAAGAGAGACTTGCCCTCTGCTATGGTCCCTTCAGCTACTGTCATATCTTTAAGTCCAAGTGAAATTAAATTAGCATTTTTTTTTGTCTGCTACAACATGCATATCTGTAAGTCTCTCTGTAAGTCACCTTCCCTTTGTTCTTCTTTGGAAAAAACCCCAAAAACCCGAAGGAAGATTTATATTTTATATCTTTTGGTTTCATGATTGCGCCCCTTATTTTTGCATTAATTTGTCAGGTTATCATTAAATGTCTGTCTATGTAAATGGAGATTGTTATGTCCGGGGTCTGACAGCATAATCCATTACCTTTCCTGCTAAAGTCTTCTTCTGATCTAACTCACAAAAATAAACACACGCCTTGTCCTGCACCGTTGCTTATTGAACAGAGCAACATTCACAGGGGGGAAAAAGTGCACTGCTATCACTTTGCAGGCTAAATAGCTAATCAGCCAGTCAGCTGCAGCACATTAAACAGCTTCCAAACTTACCTTGCAAAATGTCACTTTGGTCTGTTTATTTGCTGGTGTGGTCCTTACTCCTCAATACATCTGCTAACAACACAGTGGCTGCTGCTGCTGCTGCTGTCTTGTTAACTACAGCAGAACTTTGTTTACTTGCTCTGTCGTCGACCTGCAGGCGCTCAACCTGCCAGCTTCTGTCAATCAAACACGCCCCTCCAGCCGGCTGAGACGAAAAGGAGCATTTTCTGATATTTCCCCAAGGAGCATTTTTCTTATTTTTAATAATATATTTTAAAAAACATGTTGGCATGTTTGACTGTGAAATGGATGACTTAATGTGATGTCACACAGTTTTAGTGGATATAGGATATAACTACAAATCAAAACACCTATTTTATTGCATCTATCCTCAAGACTAATCTGATTCTAGCTCGCTCAACATAACCCCAGATCTCTTGTCATTCATTCTGGCCCTGACAGCTTCACTGAGCTGACCGTCAGTAAAATTTACACTGCTCCACATTCACTGATCTCAGGTGGTTTTACTCAATTTCTTGCACTATTTTCTTCATCTCGGGCTGCACTCTTTGATTGCCTAAGGTGGCAGAATTACTGAAGTAATTGCCTGACTAGAGAATTTCTTGGCCAACAGAGTTTTCATGCCTTTGGCTAGTGCTGTTGCCATAGTAACAGCCCGTTGGCTTATGGGTAATGCAGTATTTGGCATATTAAACTAACTCAAATGAGTTGTAATATGAGCACATGTGCATAGCAGGTGGTCATAACATAACCCACTAAGGTGGTTTGAGTACACAAAGAACTTCCGACTCAGTCTTTACAATCTGGAAAAATACTTTCATAGTTCCCATATGCACACAATATTGTTGACTTTGGATTTAAGATGTCCAACTGTTTGCAAATGAAGAGTGAAACTGTATTATTTCATGCCTTTCGTCTATTCTCTTTTCATTTTTTCTTAAATCTTTGATTATAAAAGCCTTTTCTTTCATAATGACACAGCTCTTCACTTCATTACTGGGGAAGTTAAATATGTAGATGCTCTACTGTACTATAATCCCAGTGAGTTGGCAAGCACATCATGAGCTGTGAGTATATACATATATATATATATATATATATATATATATATATATATAAACTGAGAATGAAGATGAGTCAAGCTGGTGTGTGACACAGTTTGGATTACATTTGAAGGCTTGTTTTTTTCTGCTGTTGCACTGTTGTCTATCCACTAAAACCTATAATATAACCCTGGAGACATTTATATGTTGGATAATATACCTACATCTTCCATGTAGCATGAAAGAAAGAAGAAATCTAAAAGAACCAGCTTCTACAAGCTTGAAATATAGCATCTAAAGCCACAGAAAGATGTTCTATTTTCACTTAACCCGCTCCATAGGCTTAGCCACTCGTCTCAGTTGCAAGATGACAGCATAGTCAAGGATAAATTAGTCTGACACTGCACTGGCTAAATGCTGCCCATCGTGCCCAGTCTTGGTCGCCGCTGCCGTTGATCCACATTTACTCTGCTTCATGTCCCTTGGTGTCAAGCACGCATTGGATCACAGACCAGCTGGAGAGGACTGACTGATGAGCTTTGTCAGGAGTGAGATGGCAGCAGCAGTGGAAATACTCCCAGCACTCTTCCAAGATGGAGCTACAGTGCGTCATCTGTCATTGGCGAGGCAGAGTTTCAATGTCTACCTCTAGCTCATCATCACTGCTAATGGGTGTCTACAAGGCGTTCTTGACAGTATCTGAAAATTTGTGGTAGATTATGAGGTTCTGCCAGTTCGGGCTATCATTGTCACATTTGATCAGACAAATTCCAGGATACGTAGTTTGCTAGGATGTTCAATGTGCTAGTTAGACTTCAGGCCAGGATGAGCAAAATGCTTGGCAACTAAGCTCTAGATATAGATGGTGGTAGAATACACTAACTAGATGTTCATTATGAATTTTGAGCTGAACCTTGTGTCCCACATAGTAAAACAGTTTAATAATTTGACCAAGTGTGTTGCTGTTGCCTTAGGCCTCATCACAGCCCTGAAAGAGCATCCCTGTTCTTTACCACCAAATGATCCAGGATCTCAAAGGAGAGAGAGATGCAATATAGCTGCATCCTCCAAACATCATCTTCCTAGTCCAGAAGACACATCACAGTGTTAATGGCTAAAAGGAAGTGCAGAGCTGTGGCCTTGGTCCTTGTATCCTAGCCCCTAGCTCCTCAGCTCCAGAGCTAGCTTGCCCTATGACCAATGCTCTCCTTGCTAAATCTCCATAGCCCTAAGTGTCCTACAGTATCACGAGCCTGCTCTCACAGCTGCTGGCCTGTTTTTTTTTTTTTTTATGTCTGATGCTGGAAATGTTCTTATTATTTTTAGAGTATTGTATATATGAATACATGCCCACTAAGTGCCCACATCTGAAGTATCCTTCCTCATTTAAAGCAAAAGATTTTGTCACAGAACATGCGAAGGAGAGATTGACAGTTCTCTAATGTATACTACATTTGTCTTGTCTGAAAGTAACCTTCTGCAGTATTGAAGTGATGCAGGGGCAGACCTACTCTTCAGCTAGGGGGTTGAGGATTTTTTAGCTGGACCAGTATCACAGCTTCCTCAGTTAGGGGTACTGTAGTAGTAGGTTGCGCTGGTGGTCAGGGTTAGGGCATGACAGTTAAGCATGTTTAGAGCATGTTGGCTTATTTTAATTTGTATCTGTGCTCCTGTATAAAAAAAAGGTTATTAATGAACAGTGCCTTTTTGAATTCTCCTCTTATTTTTGCCAAAATTAATGACTGATCGAGAGCACTGTCTCTTACCATGTTGCAATGTATTCAGTACTAACAGTTAGAAATGTGATCCTGTGGCTTCTTCCGATCCTATTACATCCATTGCTGTCTAAATAAGCTTTGATGTTCACTCTAATTAGACCACTTTGCAATGCTTTTTATTACATAAAAAAAAAAATATCTGCACATATTTAACATGACCTTGCTGTAATCCTCACAACAGCCTCTGCTCCTGTTTAAGTGTGGCTGTTAATGGACAGATACGCTCCTCCTCCAGCCCTCTGCTCTACCCTGCATGACCATGGTTGCTGCTGCCGCTGCCGCTGCTGCTGCAGTTCAACAGCTCTGCCTGGAGATGTGCAGCTACACGCTGAATCCTAAATCCTGATAGTGTCGGATGCTCTAATCCCTTCACATTACAGAGGGCAAAACAGCGTATTAATTTCATTTTGTTTTTTGGTGCTGGAGCCAATTTGAGTAGCGAGGGACAGCTGCTGTGTGGCTCGCCTGATCTTGCCTCCCATAGGATTTATGTGGGACCATCTCAGAGAAATCCGTTTAATATGACACCCCGGGCTGGAATACGATGCAGCTGAAGCTGTTGTGGTTTATGGTAATGGCGACTGCAAACCCCCAATGCAGCAATATGTTGCTCTTTATATTTGAATAATTACACAGTAGGTCAACTTTTAGGGCATATTATTTTAGATTAACCTTATTTTTAGAATTAATGTTCTCCAGACTTGTATTAATTAATTAGCCTTTTTTGTCCTCATGAAGAAAACAATGCAGAAAATGTACAAATAAGGATAATTATTTTACTGTATGTGCATGTGATTAAATGACTTAAGGCTACCGTGCTGCTGCATACTGGAGAAAGTCTAGTCCCACTCTGGGTCAGACAACATTGAAAGAGATAAACCCCACACAGCTCACAATCAGACGGATAGATTTAATCCCGCCTGCAAAGATTTAACCCCAATAGTTTGAAAGTGGTTTAGAAATGTAAGATACAATTGTGCTCAGAGCATGATTCCACACAGCAGATTAGTTTAAAACTTAAACAAAGCTCAAACAAAGCAATTGTACTACTTCCTGTGACATAGTATTGTCTGTTTTGCCTTTTCTTTTTCCAGAGTAGACTGAAGCGTTTCCTCTCTAAGCCCGAGCCCCGGGGACTATTAAAGCTTTGACAGCATTTTAAACGAGCATTGGTGGAGGATTCACTCTGGCAGCTACTAACCAATAGCATGCAATAATTCCCCGGAGCCCAGAGGCTATGCTGAATGTATGGCTAGCGTGTTTTAACAGTGTAGACGCTGGATTGTGCATGCATGCTTAGGATGCATGACACAACGGCACATGACTGCAGAGGTTAACGCGTAACAAGCAGCTTATTGGATGCTTTATGTCTTGTTTCGCCTGAGACCAAGACAGTGTCAAAGTCATTTTGTCGGGGAGGGAAGTTCACAGCTCACACCACCCACCCTACAGCTTCTGCCACAGTTCTGCTCTGTGAGGACAGAAGTACAGAGATGCACACATTCAAAATCATTTCTTTGCCTCTTGCTTTGAGGCCTATTCTCTTATTAATAGTCTAACCTTATTTGCAAGCGATGGCAGTGATCTCTACATTCATACATCATTGCCTGGCTATCTAATAAGCCAATATTGGCATTACAGCCTTATTTTAATTTTTAATTAAACCCATAAATGTTAACCATTCTATTCATCACCATGCCATGCATTCAATCTTGCAGAGTCACTGAACTGGATCGATGTGGTCAGGCAGCACTGAAGTGCTGGCACAAGATGTTACCAAATGAAAACATGCAGAAAGGAACAGGCAAGCAGCACGGTGAGGATGGTAAATGGCCCAGGGGAAACGCGCAACCTCTCTCTCTAATTACACTTCAGCACGTGCAGTGGTGAACGAGAGAGAGTGGTACACTGGGATCGCTTTAATGGGCAAAGCACTGATGAGAATCCTATGAACGCCAAATGCTCCCAGCTCTGAATATTTCAGAAAGGCTTCATATTTTGAGAGCAACATCCCCCATGTTGAACAATGTGAAGAGAAGATGCTTTCAGATATTGTAAGGTGTGCTTGCATGCCTTCAGCAAAGTTCCCTCACACACCAGTCAGTGACTGAGTAGAGCAGGTGTTTTGGATAGCTTCTACCTACAGTAAATACAAGAGAGCGGTGTGAAAGCTGTCGTCTGCTCTCGCTTGTGCTGTAATGTAAAGGCCCCCATCTGCTTGACTGTCTGTCATCCCTGTTGTCTTACCATACTAACTACAACATACTCAAAAACACCCTAAAGTCCCACAATATCAACAGTTTGGTCTTCAGGTTAAATCTATAACTTCAGGGCAAAATGCTGATCATTCATAAACCTGAAATATAAATAGTGTTGTTCTAAAAAGCCCCCCAAAAAACTGTGGACATCTGCAGGTCCACTGCACACAGAAAGAATAAATGAAGTACACTTGTCTTGGGAGTAGCTGATTCTTTCAAGAAAAATGTCTTAGTATGGCCTAATTTAGCCTCTTGGGTGTATAAATTATGTTTGAACGAATGGCTTGTTGGATATATACAGCCACACTGTCAGAATCACTACATTATATCTTTGTATCTTTAGCCTCCGGCTTATAGTACACTCAATGGTAATAATGCCTCAAAAATAAAAAGCATTTCAAGGCATGTCAAAACAGAAATTTATTCTATTTATTGTGTAACTCGTATTCTCCTGGTTGTGGATTTGGACTTTTCAGCAACACAGAAACAGAAAAGAAGAAGGAGGGCGTTTTTTCATGCATTTATTGGCTTGTTGTGGTCACGTTAAAGGAGTATTTGACATTTTGAGACCTATGTCTATTCGCTTTCCGGGAGAGTTGTTCTCATGCCTATAATAAGAATGAATTTGAACCTACTGCGTGCAGCCAGTTAGTTTAGCAATAAGGTTAATCAGCACAAAAACATTTCTAATCAATAACTGGAAAATCTGAACCTGGATCTATAATTGTCTAATCACCTTTCTAAATATACATAATGCAATGTTTATTTACCATTTAGTGTTACCAGCATTCAACATGTTTTGGGACATACGCCAAATTCAAAAGTTAAATCAGAAGATTGATGCCGCTTTTAACTCTGTCTGTTAATCCAGCAGCCAATTGGCTTAGCATAGCATAGCATGGCATAAATATTGAAAAGAGGGAATAACAGCCTAGTCTAAAGGTTAGAAAATCCACCTAGCAGCAGCTGTAGAGCTCACTAATTAATATTTTGTCTTGTTTGTTTGTTTGTTTAAGTGTAAAAGTGACAATTCATTGTTTTAAGTGTCCGAATGTTTTCAGGAAACGATGAGACATAACCCCTGAAAAACAGTGAACTGTCATTTTTACACTTTAGCTTTTGGACAGATGAAACAAACAACATATAAAGTATTAATTAGTGAACTTAGAAGTGCCGTTAGGTGGACTTTGTTGCATTTAGCCAGAGCTGGGCTGGCTGACAGGCTTCCTCCAGTGTCCAGTCTATCCAGCTGTTGGCTGTAACCTCCAATTAAGCAGACAGACATGAGAGTGGTATCAATCTTGTCATCTAACTCTCGTATTTGGGTGATTTCCCAAAATATCAAACTACTCCTTTAATGTTGTTCGAGCTCTTGTAACACTTAGATAAATAATTGATTCTGTGATCATTAAAAAGGCTTACAGGGATTTCATAATTGGAGGTAAAATAATTAAAATTCTTAACAATCCAAATAAGGCTTGTTGCTCTTGCTTTCCCCAGGCAGGCAGGAGAGAATAACACGTACAACAGTAAAGAACAACACTTGCTTTATCCACAGGAAGCCCCGATGACATAACTTTGTGACTGAAACAAGCTATTAGTAGATTCTCACCAGACAGTGAAGAGAACGGATGGTGTTGGCTCATCTAAAGTGTTAATACTGTAAACATGGACCTTGTACTTGTTATAGCTTGGAGGAAGGGAGATACATTTACTGGTTATAAAACTTTTATTAGATGAATTTGGTCTATATTATTTATAAAACAGGCTTTAAAAATGCACAGTTTATGTATGCAGTCAGTGGACTGTAGTGGACTGTAGTGTGAATGTACTGTAGATGTGGCTGAAAGAGAGTGGATGACTTGGAGAAAAAAAGGTGATTATTGAAGGAGACTGCAAAAGCCAATACCCAGCAGCTGTATATTCACCCTTAGAACAAGGAGCAAGACCCAGATCAATACCTCTCTCTTTCTTCAGGGTCTCTCCCCTCCCTCTGCTCATCAACGGAGGCTGGAGGGGAAGTGCACAGCTACAGGAGACATTTATTACAGGCCTGCTTGGTGGCTCTGTGGGACACAGCCCAGCAACTCTTGGTTCTGCTTGTTAGCAGGCCTTGTGTAGATCTAACAGAGGCTGTATGTCAGCATTGGGCTACGTGACATCACCTCCCTATGGGCCAATGATGGCGGCTTTTGACAAAGTAGCAGCAATTTCACTGGCCCTGTGAGGATGATTGTTTTGTCAAAGTACACTTATGTTCTGAGGTCCATCCCCATTTGTTAAATTTTAAAACGTCTCAGTAGAAATGTATTCATATATATTTCATTTTATATGTTTCAGTTTTTATGTTACCAAAAGAAACAGACAAAGCATTAAAGTAACTTTAGACTCTCATCTTAGTTTGACTTAATGAACTCAATGAGATTTTCTCTTCTTTAGTTAGGAAATATTTACTAGATATTTCGTATGTGCTTGTATTAATGTAGTCCATTTTTGAAGCATTGACATTAAAGTAATTATTGTTTTCAAGACAAAGTAAAAGACAATTTCATAGTAGTCACAGTGACAAGTAACCCAATTATCAAAACACCTCTACCTTGGCAGGTGAAAATTTGATGCATATTATACACATTATTTTGTCACACTGGGCTTTTTTAATCAGAGCAAACTCAAGAAACAACATTGTGTAACTACAAAGTGCATAGAAAGTCTCAAACAATGAAAATTATTCCACTTGCGAAGCTGCAATCTCGCTAACATTTGTGCTTGTTTATTGTTTGTCAATTCTGAAGTTCACACGAGCCAATATACACAGTAATACTGCTTTACTGTAATGAACAGGTGGGTGGTTTGACCATCAGAGGACCGCTATATGATTCAAATTTTCGTTTAAGTAGTTTTGGTGAAGTCTTAGTCAGTAGATGCTGTTGCTGTTTCTTCAGACAGAAATATGCAGAAATAATAATCATTTTAATCTTGAATCAGGACACCAAACTACTTTTATCTTTCTCCAGATGACCCATTTTACTGAGTAATTGGGAGAGGATGTTATGAGAGGTGATAATGACCAAATTTATGTAACAACTGTGTGGTGGACTTAGGTGGGTCCCTTGAGTCACATGGTGGTAAACTTTTATAAGACTTTAACAACGTCAATTAATCAGCATGCTTTTAACTAATATTAAGTTGCAACTTTTTTGGTATAGCTTTATAAATGTGCTGGAGTAGTTTTGCTTTGGTATTTAACATGGACAAGGATCACAAGTTAATATACATTAAAAAATATACATCTTTCACCTACATATGTTTCCTGCTGCCCCAAAGAACCCAGAAAATCAGCAGATTTTAAGAGCTTGTTTTACATTTAAAGCAGGTTTTGGAATTAGAGATTGCTTAGTCAGCAATCATTGTGGCCAATAGTCGACTGAGGGACGACCGTAGCAGAGCAAATCAATACTATTTCATAGTACAATTCAATATTCAATTGACTGAGAAGGTAAAGAAAAAAAGCAATGCATTATATTTAAATATTTTTTTATTTAATGAATTTATGATGTGTAGGGTGATACACTAAGGCACATCTGCTGCAAGCACTGAATTGTAGTTAATCATAATTACAGTTGAAGTGTATTTTCTGTTCTGTTGCCAGTTTTAGTGTAGACTTGACTACAGCACACTCTTCCTGAACCACTCTGACTCTCATGGACAAAGTTTTCCTTGTTACATATGTTAAAGCTAGAGAGACGTCACGGAATAGCTGATCCAAGTGGATCAGCTATCCAGTTTTGTTCTTCAGACCTTATTAGCACTGTAGTGTAGTGTAGGGGGAATAGTCAGTGCTTCTTTGATCTAGTTATTATATTTTAATGATTTATTTTAAAAGAATATTCACACTATCTGTGTATTATATTTGTGAAAAAAATATACTGTTATATATCTATTTTATATCCTTTTGTTAACTTTAGCTTCATATCCACAAACACTGATATTTCATTTCAGCCTTTTTTTGTTCAGTGTTTTTTTATTTACATGTTCTTAACATGCTTTACTGTAAGTACATTTTTTTTGTGATAGGCCACATAAACAGTGACTCTAGAGACTCATGCCTGTATGTCTTTTTGCCCTCCAAATGACCCTTACAGGACCAGAATGCACAAACAGCTGTAAGATCACTCGCTGCATTACAAAAGTGGACTACAACTGCACCCAATACGGCACTTACGTATGAGATCATTTGAGGTTACACTATATCTTCTTGTGATAGAGACGTAACACTCCTGTCACTCAGTGAATGTGTGAGATTCTCTGAGATCATTCCCGCAGCCAGTTATTGTTTCACTACGCTGGGTGTGTGTGCATGTGAAGCAGAGACATATTTGCTAACATCACACACAGTCCAAGGATTCATTCACCTTGTAAGTATCAGCCTGCTGGCTACCATCACACAGACGGACAGATGCACTGAACCTATGACAGAATTACATGAACTGTGAACATTATTTCTATCTCATCTTGCCCCTGTGATGCTCAGCACTTGACAGGGTTTCGCTGGTGCGGTGGACAGGTGGGTGGGCGCTTACCACGGTTGTGAGTGTGTGTCAGTGTGCGTTGGTGTGTAGGTGTGTGTCAGTTTGTCAGCAGTGGCGCCTACAGGACGTGAACACGTGGGGCTACAGTCAGCTCGGGTGGATGAATTACAGCAGGCTGCGTTGTTGTAAAACTGCTGCTGTATTTGTCAGCACACCGCTGTGCCCGTCCAGGAACACTGACTCAGATAAGTGGCTGCTCTCACACTGTAGAGAGTGTATAGGAGGTCAGAGAGACGTAAGAAGTGGCAAGCCAACACAGTGGAATGAAAATGTGTGCAGTTAACATTCCACATTCAGCTCCCAGGCAAGATTTCATGCTTGCTGTGGGAGAGGGCTCTTACCATTGACTGATCAGTGAGTCACTCCACTGTGATACAGACAGCATCTGTTGGAGTGAATTTAATGCAGCATGGATTTCTGCTGTGTGAATTATGAGTTTTCATAACCTTGATGCAATATTATTGTCTGTACGTAGTGAGCTTTGAGAATGAGTAGGCCAGTGATAGAAGACGACGAGACAGTTCCCTCATTTGCTCTGCATCGTGCTTCTATTCTCGTGGTCAGACCGGCCTGACCACCAGTTTGCCATGACAAAAACAAATGAAGTGTCTTTGTTAAGATTAATTATTGTAGTTGCACTGGAACCTGTGAGGCATATTGACTAAGTGGCCATATTTGATTTAGCTTTTTTCCAGAGAGGTGGTGAAAAACCACGATTAGCTATACATCAGAGCTGTCACCTCCCCTCGAACTAGGAGCTCTTCCTACAAAATAAAATGAACGCATACATAGTCCATAGATATTAACAGGACAGTTTTAAGTGAGGTTTTGCCAAATGTATCATTTGGCATTTGTCTGTGCTTGTATCATCTATGAAACATTTGCTTTTGTCCCAGAATTCTTCAGTTTTCAGTGAGCATCAGGGAACAGTTATTGCTCTCTCACAGTAAGTGGATTTGAGAGGATGGCAAAGTAACAAAAAAAAAAAAAGATTTGTAGAAATGAGGGTTCATTTCCTGCTTTGGAACAAAAAAATCGCTCCTTAAAATATAAAGCTCATTTACATGTATGAGTCACAATATCCTTCTCCTATGCATTGTCAGTGGAGTAGCTCCAGGCCGTACATCACTGTGGTGTTTTAGATTGGGCCTTTGGCTATCTGGTTTCCTGCTATAGTAGAGAGGTAATGCAGTAAACTGAATAGTCTGTCATTTTCAGTTAAAATAACTGACTCTGGCTTCTTTTTTTGCCCTCGATGGCTCAATTGTTTTTAACTGTTTAGTGGCAGCATGATGGAGAACATATTAATTACATCATGCAGGGAGACATATTTATTCGGAAATGTAATTTAAAACCCAAATACATTGTTTGTATGTGTGTTTTCTCCTCTAACCCAGTGTCCATTGTGCTCTTGCTACTGTTGCTCCACCTGGTGGTTTGTTGTGCTAAGCAACATAAATGGTAACTCAATCTAGAGGACAATGGCTCTGTTCTCCGTGTTACTGGCTGTGTTATGCTGCCTCTGTGAAATGCGCCACACAGCAGAGACAGTCCATAATGTCTTTTTTAGCTCAATTACTGCTCCGGAAATTCAAGGACACACCGAGAGAAACACTTCTAAATGGGCTCTAACTCTCATGTTTTCATTAGCTTTAAGTATTGATGTGCAGAACGCTTCCCCTGAGCCTTTAGATTGTACACAAACGGCTGTTTTATTGTTATGCACTGTTAACTTTAATCTCTATAAAGAGACAAACATTGGTACATTTTTTATGAAACATTCCTGAGAGAAGTGGCCACTAAACTAGGATAAATACTGTGGTTAATCAGAGAAAATACTAATGAAAATGCGACAGGAAAATGCTTAAAAGTTAACACTTAACACACAACTATTAGAATAAATTACTAAACAGCAGCACTAACCAGAGATTTGTCCTAAAAAATGTTCCTTGTTTGATCATTTCTGTGTCTTTCTACATTACAGGATGAGCCCTTCAGGTCAGTAGTCTGGTACTGATTGGAGACATGTTCTAAGAGCGACATCTCAGCTACCATGAAAGGGTTAGGAGCCAACCGCAGTCGTCACCTGTCCGACTCGTGTGAACAAGCAGGATGCCCCCAGAAGCCTCTCTGTCCTTTGACCTCTGACCCTCACAGCTCCTTCCTGTTGAGCCCCAACATAAATCACTATGGCACCCTGGACCCCCATCTCCACCAGTGCTCTCCCACCAGCCCGACCACCCTGACTCCTGACTGCTTGCTGCCCTTCAGCCAGATGTCCAACAGCAGCACCTTCCCTCGCCTGCACTTCACCTCCCAGACTGATCAGGTTGACTGCTCGCAGGCCTGCATGGCTGGTGGTGGTGGAGTTGGGCAAGGCAGCAGGGGGGGTACACTAACCAATTCCTTGTCTATGGGCATGGGTTTGGGTCTAGGTCTTAGTGGTGCTCCTATGATCACCAGTGGATCAGCAACCATCTCCTCTGCAGCAGCGGCCAAGATGAATCGATTACCCTCCAACCTTTTGGATCAGCTAGAGAGGCATCTGCCCCTGCAGCGTGATGGCTTCAGTACGCTGCAGTTTCATAGAGGACGAATGTCAAAGCAACGCAGTGAGAGCCCAGGACGCATACGCCACCTGATGCACTCTGTGCAGAAACTATTTGCCAAGTCCCAGTCCTTGGAAAACTCTGCAATGAAAGGCAGTCTAAACGGACGCTCTGCTGGAGGAAGCACCACAGGAGCTGGTGAGGATGGTGGTAGACCAACCCGCAGGAGCAAGAGTAAAGATAGGGCTAAAACTGAAGGGCCAAAGCAGAGACCTAGGCCCAATGCACTGGGCCTCTGGAGCTCAGACGATGCCCTAGACACTGACACCACCAAAGCTGGCACTATTGCTGTAGGCTACCGCAACCCCCTGAGCATGATGACTCTTGGCAGAGCGGTGTCAGACAGCCAGGCTAGACATATCCCACAGGGCTACAACACCATTTCTGCACATACTCTCAAAACCTCGAAAAGCAGCAGTGACCTCAAGTTTCTGGCATGCCCAGCGACACAGGTAGGAACCAAGGAAGAGGAGGGAAGAACCAGGGGAAGCAAGGATGATACACTGGTGAAGAGGGGCTCCTGGTCCACTCTCACCCTCAGCCAGGCCAGGCAAGTGTTGCAGAAGGGCTCTGCTACAGTCAACAGGACCCTTCTTAAATCTAAGTCATGCCACCAAGACCTGGCACAACACTTTCTTCAGGTAGGAGGGCCAGTGAGTATTCATCTTCATCATCATTCTTTGTAAGTTTGCATGCATATTTTTATAATTTCTCTGAGGTTTGTTGGTTTTTATTGATAAGTTTTGCGCACAGGAAGTTCCTGCTTTGCCTCATAATTTGATTATATTCTGTCATATATATACTTTATCTTTATTGTTTATGCATATTTTCCCAAATCATGATGCTACCAGTCATTTCTTGCTGTACATGCGTAGAATCATACTGTAGACATTATTCTTTTAAAAAATGAACAAAATCAAACACAAACCCTGAACCTGATAAATCTGCACCACATGGTTTAAGAGTCTCTAAAAGTATGTATGTGTTATTATAATCCAGGTCCCACTGGGGACTGGGCAGGAACTCTGGGTCGCGGTCGGGCCAGGGGAACTGAAATCCCCTGTCGAAGGATGCGCAGTGGCAGCTATGTGAAAGCTATGGGAGACTTAGAAGACAGCGAGGACTCGGAGGGGAGCCCCAAACCTTCCCCCAAATCCGCTGCCCGTCGCCACAGTTACCTGAAGGCCACGCAGCACTCTCTGAGTGAGCAGCAGCCACCTCCACCTCCACGCAAGTGAGTCTCACATCTTAGAGAATCCCATTCGTCCTACTGGAATTATGACCTTGAGTATCATGCTCATTTTTTTGTCATAGTTGTGTTTGTGCTCTTTTACTTTACATTCATTAAAATATAAATAGTCACTGAAAGGATATTTATTATTAAAAGTGAGGAAAGAAATATTTTTCTCATGTCCCCAAAGGTAGTCACCAGGTGGCAGTATCTTGTCACAAATAATTGTCTGGATGTGCAGCAGCACAACAACCTCATAGAAGTTATTCATGGAGGTAGAGGTGTAGATTAATGAGAGGGGACAAGAAATTACATACAGTATCATCTTTATTTGGTAAAAAGGCAGTAGGAGATGAAATTTTGCCATGTGTTTCATCCCTACATCCACACGGACAGGCCTCGTTGCTACGCTCTCATGCGGGAGGATTATCTGTGGTCGCCCCTACAGAGTGCATGCTCTATGCAGCATCTGAGGTCAGTGTCGTCCTTAGGCAGGCAGTGTGGCCCTCCACCCACCCTCACGTGCCCTATACCACCACTACCCACCACCTATTTTTGCCTAACACTCCCAGTACTTTTCCTCTCTGCCTCCATCTCTTACCTTGCAGGTACCCTGAATGGTGTGTTACTACTTTACTCTTTCCTGCTTCCTGCTTCCTCAAGCTTGTATTTCATAACATGCAAATCCTCCATGAAAATCACTTCACCACACCCTGCCACTTAGTGTACACACATTTTCACTAACACCCAGGTGCCAGAAGGACAAGCCAGAACAGAGGAAACCTCTTGAATATATCATAATCAGGCCAGTTCATGAGTTAAGTTGCAAAAATAGATAAAAGCTATTTTTACACGAATGAACAAACACCAGGTTGATTTAAAAGATGATTTAGGAAGATTTAAAGAAATTAGATATCATATTCACAATGAGAGTGCACAAAAACTTTCATTCAGGGTTCATTTGCAAAAACGGAGATATCTGGGTTTTTTTTTTAAATGAATCTTTTACTGATAAAAATCATCGTTTCCTCTGTGCTGCTATTTTAAGCCCAAGCACACATTCACAAATCTCAATAATATTTCATTTTAAAACAACCAGGGGAACTTTTTGGAGTGTAATCACACTAAAGTTTCTCCTGGATATCATCAATTGAACACAGCTCTCACTTATTCCGGTCTCTGACTTCCGAGAGGCTGATTATTACATTCACTTCCACAGCTCCCTGCCGTCACTGAAAGAGCTGTCGACCAATCGGAGCCTCGATAACTTAGACTGCCTGGTGAGCCCATTGGAGGCCCCTCCACGCCACAGGAACAATGATTTCAGCCAATGCTCGGGCACACTGGGCAGAGGCTCGGGCACTCAGGTATGTCTGTTATTTAAACAACGTGTGTTGATATAACTGTGGCTTGTTGCAATATTATTAGTTGGTTGGCAAAGTCCCTTCCTTCATGTGTCTGTTTTAGATTGTAGATTAGAGTCATGACCAACCAATGTTTCCATGAAAGCAGCATTTAATGTATTTTTTTCTGGATATAATATACTTCATAGATCATTTTGGATCTGAAAAGAAGTGAATGTGATCAGTGTAAAATCACCAGACAATGAAAAAAGACACCCAACTCACCGAGTTTGAAGCTACCATGAGAGAATATTCAAGTGTACATAATGTCTGCTGACACTGCTGAGATCCTATAAGAGTAAGCCAGCTGGGAACACGCTGGTGGAATAGAAGAGATTGCTTGAGTGTGTTTGCAGAATGTCAAAGTGGGACATATGCCTCAGTATAAACCTAAGGGAGCCTTGTTGTATCTTCGTCAGCAGGACTGGACTGGGATGCAGAATCACACACTAGACTAA
The DNA here is from genome assembly GCA_036365135.1 of Miichthys miiuy. Lineage (NCBI taxonomy): Eukaryota > Metazoa > Chordata > Actinopteri > Sciaenidae > Miichthys > Miichthys miiuy. The sequence goes on along the minus strand of CM071606.1, from coordinate 9,945,751 downwards.
TGCAAACATCCTTTCACAAAGAAGCAATGGCACGACTGTGAGATTCAGTTTCTTTCATGATGAGAGCAAAGTTACTCAGAACGAGGAATTATTATTATTCGTGTTTATGTACCACCCACGACATGTTCGTATTTGCTACTAAAATGCCAAACATAAAAATACTACTGCTGGTTGTTTTCACTTCTTTTTATGTTGCATGATCAAACATTTCAGATGGTGTAGGGTGTCACTGCTTATTCCCATCATACAAAGACAACACAAATCCATGCAGCAGAGAAATACTTAAAAAGGGTAACTCATACAACGATGCAAACATATTTTTATACTCACTGTACTGTCTCTGTCCTTGTATTAATGTTGAATTCCTTAACAAAAAGCCCTTACACCATTTGCCTACTGGCTTGAGTGTTTCCATTTTGTGCTACTTTATACTTCCACTACCGTTCAGAGGGAAATGTTATACTTCATTCCGCATTACATTTATCTGGCAGCAATAGTATACCCAGTTTCACCCCTGGGTATAGACCTAGTAAATGCATGTTTCACAGTCTGCCGTCTGCCCTCAGCGTGTGAGTCTGCACACGTTCTTTCAGGTATGCGGGCAGGGCTTTGGGCACTCAGTACCGTACTGTGAGGGGGAATCGCAGGCAGTGGAGGCTCTGGATCTGCCTGCGCCTACGTGCTTCCGGTCGCGCAGCCACAGCTACCTGCGGGCCATCCAGGCAGGCTGCTCCCAGGATGAAGATACGGCCTCTGTGGACTCAGACTCACCACCACCCACCACTACAGGCTACAGCTACAACTCCAGCACCAGTGAGTACCAGTGAGGACAGGAGGTGGGCGAAGCTGCTGAAGTCTTTGATTTTAAAAGATTATCAGCTGAAAGGAAGGAAATACTTGCCATTAGATTCCACATATCTATTTACTGTACTTCAGAATACAAAAAATAACTTTTAAAGTCTCTTAAATGAAGTAAGACAATTCACTGAAATCCAACAAATATACAAACCACAAATGTTCTTATAAAATACGCTTATTAACAGAAAGAAAGCTCTGGAATACAGAATATGCAAACATATGAGATGTAGAAAACAGCAGAATAGTTTTGCACAATATTGATATTAAAAGAATTGTTACATCTCAGTCCGAATGTGGACTTTTTGCTTTATTAATCCAGGTTCTTGATAAAATATTATACATTATATAGTGAGGCGGAGCTGGGCAACAACAGCACTCCTCTGAAGTGATGCATGCAATAGAAATACAAGACATTTCCATGTAATCATAGCTATTGTGAACAGTAGAAGTTAAAAGTTTGACTCTATTCAACAGACTGCATTGTTTTTTAGTATAAGTTATTTGATTTATGACAAACTTTGATGTTTCAACCTTTGATGGTTTGATAGAATTTCAAACCATCTGTCCTTTTCCAATGTTAATCGTTTGGTTTTTTAGGCTCAGTCTGTAATAATGTTTCCATTAAGCAATTCTCTGTTCTAGATTACATTAAATGTTGTTTTAGTGTAAAATAATGATGTCACACAAATGCTGAAAATGAAAATGAATCATATTTTTATTGTTGTGGGTTTGAAAAGAAATGTGAGAGACTACAGTCCAGTGATCATACAAAGCAGGTAGTAGCTACCTCAAGATATCTTGAGAGATGAATTGATTGTTTTTGTGTTGAAGTGAAGTGCAAATACTTTGGACTTTGAAATAGTTACTCTGGATGTTATGAGGTAGATTAAGGCATTTTTTTATGACAAACAAAACTATGTTAGATATTCTTCTTCTGCTCTTTTTTTTCCCTGACGGGTGTAATTGTGTCTCTTATCACTGAAGAAGACAAAGTAAATGAAAAAAAAAGCATATGGCAGGATTAAGTTACATTTTGTAAATTAGAAAAAAATCAAAGCAATGCAAAATATTTGAAAAATAGCTGTCTTGTAATTTCATGTGGGATGGGTCAGGTGTTTTGCATGACACACAAATAAAAAAGTAACAGTGCTAAGAGCTCAAATACACCTGATGTGAAATCTTTTGGTGCACATAAATTCATTATTTTTATCATCATAAGCTCATAGTTCTGAACATATTAAGAGTGACCAAAAATGTTTATACAGTACAACCCAATTCTATGGACACAAGTATACTTTCTGGGGTACCTATATGATAAATTGCAATTCTATACCAGTTATACCAGTGTTATGTATTATTGCTTCATTTGTCTAAATGCATTAAAATTTCATATATTAAAACCCTATATTTACATTGGACGTATGCCTCTCACAATGCACATTTGCTGTTACCATAATTTATTGTTACAAAAAGTTATTTTCAGCTCAACCTAATTGCTTGGTTATTGGTTCCTTGTGAAAGTTTGTGTTTAAAATCATTGATAACATGAACTATTAGGAAGATGTACCTGTATGTCAATGTTAATAATAATAGGCACTGGTGGAAGAAAATGCTGCAAAAGTGTGCTTTTGGATGCCGCGATGGTAGATAAAACATGGTAAAATATAGTCTCTATGGTGCCCTTCTAGTGGAGAAAATGCAAAGCAGTAAACTAATGGGTACCCTTCCCATGAGAAAAGATGATTAAGTACTTTCTAGGTTGCCCTTCCATTGGAGAAAATGTAATCAAATACTTTCTAGATTGCCTTCCATTGGAGAAAGTATGATAAAATGCTTTCTAGGTGGCCCTTCCATTGGAGAAAATATGATAAAATGCTTTCTAGGTTGCCCTTCCATTGGAGAAAATGTGATCAAATACTTTCTAGATTGCCTTCCATTGGAGAAAGTATGATAAAATGCTTTCTAGGTGGCCCTTCCATTGGAGAAAGTATGATAAAATGCTTTCTAGGTGGCCCTTCCATTGGAGAAAACTTGATGCAGTGCTTTTTAGGATACCCTTTTTCTAGAGCGTGCACTATGGGTGTCCTTCCATTGGAGAAAACATGATGCAGTGGCGTGCACCATGGGAACCCTTCCAGTGGAGAAAACGTAACACAGTGGCGTGCACTAATGGGCCCCCTTCCAGTCGAGAAAACGTAATGTAGTGCTTTCTAAAGTGCTCTTCCACTGGAGAAAATGCAGTGATGCAATGTTCTCATGGAGAAAACTTGATACAGTGCCATATAAGCTGCCTTATGTGATAGACAATTGGCTTCTACGTGCCTCTAAATGGTCCTGTGTGTTTTTAATACAGAGGTGTATTAGTTTTACGTTAAATGAGTCACATAGAAAAACAATTTTATTTTTTTATTTTTCTGATGATAGGCATAATATTTAACTGCAAATACAGTCTGATTTACAGTAAGGATTTTTCTTCCTTTTGTTTAGACATCTTGATTTCCAGAGACTGTTTCATTGTGAAAAACAGGGGGGGGAGGATGGAAATATCTAATTAATGTACAGCTCCATTGTTTAGGTGACTGGCAGTCACAACGGATCGAATATGTATGAGCTTTAGGTCAAGGCTTGAGTCTGTTTCCCGCGGTGTCAGGGGACAAATGAAACGCACCTATCGAGAAGACATTCCCAAACAACGTAACGCGGAGACTTCAGCCAATCACGTTCGTGTTCGATTAGCTCGAGGAGCAGAACTGACCAATCGTTGGCACAAAGCGGTTACGGAGAAAACGTGGACTCCAATCCTCGTCGTCAAGGGCGTGTACTACAAATCTTTTCTTCACAGCGTCGCTGTGTATCTTACGGCAGGACGCCGTAGTCCGTCTGCATCTTGTCTGCCTTTCATGAATGACCAGAAAATAAGGATTTTCCAGTCAACCACCACACAGTAAGGGTTTGCCGCTTTTTCCCCCCCGAGTTGAGGGTTAACGGTCAGACTGCCAATTGTTGTCGGCTCGCTATCAACGGCAGGCTAACGTGAGCTAACGTTAACGGTGTGGTAGGTTAGCTAGCTAACGTGGATGAAGAAAGGGGATGAAACCCTCATACTAGTTGTTAGCGAGCAGGCGAGGCTGGTAGACACTATCGTGGGTGTTGTTAGACTGGTGGTTAACCTACAGGTTGCGGCGTCTCTTTGTCGGCTCGTTTATGTCTTTACTATACGATACCTCCGGCTAACGTTACTGAACGTTAAATGCCCCCGTGTGATATCACACCGTAATGAGCCGTTCACTGGCTAAGTAGCACAAGCTAACAGTAGCAGCCAAGGCGTAAGCTCGGAAACCGGCTGGTTCGGCTAAGCAAAAACCGCCCACAGCTGTTATAACCGATCGCTAACGTTGGCTAAAAAGCAGTGTGTAATATTAGCCTCATCTCTCTTTGACAGATAGTCTTGGTGTGTTTAAGGCGTAACTTGCTGACACAGATCATTCATTAAAACGGAAATAATGATCCCTCCTGTGAAGTCACGTTGATTCAGGTTGGGCTGTTTCATGTGTTTTACCGGCGTTTTTTTTTTTTTTTTTTTATTAACATGACCTGTCAGATGAAGTAAAGTAACGTTAAACGTCTTCTCTCTCTTAACCCAGACTCAACATGTGACAGGGATGAGCTCAGAGATGGAGGAAGCTATGAATCACGTTTAGCTTAACGTTAACTTATCAGCCTACCTACAGGATAAAGACATTTATTGCTACTGCAGATTGTAAGGTCAAGGTGCATTATGAAGTTTAATGTTAAGTAGGTCCCATCTGTGGCTTTGACATGAGTACATCCAGTTTAGAAACCTACCATCTCGCTTGATTTTCACCACAACTGCAGTGTTTTTTTTTTTTTTAGTGGTTATGTGCCATTTTTATACAGCTACCATGTGTTAAGACCTGAGGACACAGTCAATAATTTATCAGCTTCCTGCCCTGTCTAGTGCTTTGCAATTCAGCAGTTAGGACACTTTGCAGGGCTTTTAAAGGGGCCACTTTGACAAGAGACGGATGTGCACACAAAAGGAATATAACATCAGAGGGTAACACTCACAATAACTGTACAAACGTCCTTTTTTCTATGCTCGCAGACACTATTGTTTATTGCTTGTCTCGTTAGCTTTTTTTTATTTTATGTAATGTTTAGAAAAGTTTGAAATTCTTCAAACAAAATACCTCACAGGCTGCTGGCTATCATCACAGACACTGGCTTTAAAACTTCATTGTCAACGACAAGGCGTGTTCATTGAATCCAGCACCATATTACACAAGACATGGTGTGTCTGTGTATTACCATGGATAGATAGACTGTGAGTCATCCTGCACTGTATTACACACTCTTCCTCTCACTCACACTCATTGATGAGGTAATCTCTTGACCGAATGGGCGAAGCTACCCGCCTATAGTTTCACTTTAAGGTCAATAGCAGACAGGCTTCTCAGTGATGTGTGTCGAGCTCTTAGTTAACATGGTTAGACGGTTTAATCGAGGCCCATCCATTTCCTGCAGTGATACCACTGATCAGAGAACTGACAAAGACAGAATTTATTTTTGCACCTGTGACGGTTTTAGTAACCACTGAAAAATACACTTGGTGTAACATCCTATTGTGAGTTTATTACATATTAACACTCTTTGTGTATTAGAGTAAGACACTCTAATATTATAGCGTCTAAGAAAATGTGTGAAATAACTTCTAAAAAGTAGTTTACATTCATTTTCATTTATTTTGCCAAATATTCTGGTTCCAGCTTCTCAGTTGTGAGAATTTGCTGTTTTTCTTTGTCCTGTGTGACAGTATATTTAATGTGTTCAGTCTTTTTAAAATATGTTTTTGGGGTTTTAGGACCTTTTATTGCATAGTAGCAGCTGAAGAGTGACAGGAAAGTGGAAAGAGAGGGGGGGGGATTAACAAGCAGCAAATAGCCACAGGTTGGATTCGAACCCTGGGCTGCTGTGGCAAGGACTGAGCCTTTGGGGCTCTGCCTACTGAGCTAACCAGCACCCTGTGTACTTAGTCTTTTAAGTGTTTGCTGGACTGAACAAAATCTGATACTGTCATCTTGGTAGTTGAGAATTTGTGATGGGATGAAAGATCCCATGATTATAGTGCAAGGAAAAATCACCACTTTGACAATTACAATCCATCGAACCATCCCACTCTGGGAGTTTTAGTGAAAACGAAAAGAAGAAAATCGAGAGCGTCTTTTTATGCAGGTCTTGAGCCCTTCAGGGCTTGCATGCATGTGTTGTTGACCGTTAAATTTATAAACGCTGCATGAACTTCTCCTGCTTTGTTGCCATTGCACTGAAAGGTCAAGTCTTAACCGACTACCACTTTGTTGATTGTAACTAACAGAATACTAGATGGTAGCCGAGCCTTGACGGTTACGAAACCATGACGTTTTAAACCGCAGTTAATGGTGAAATCGGTTAATCGCTGCATGGACCAAAGAACTAACAGAGAAAATGATTGTAAGATAAACTGAAAATGAAAGTCTGTGCTTTTTTTTATATGTACTTTGATCTGATAAGTCTATTTTTTCAATTTAGTTGCCTCATACATGATCTGATATTGACAAAATGGTCAGGATTCTGGTTTGAAGCATTATACGGTACATATAAGCCTTATGCAGAAGCCAGATTCAGACTTTTCAGTGGAAACACTTTTGTAAATCCGGAGCATTGAGCAGTGTAGTGTCAAAATTAGCTAAAAGTTGCTCAGGCGCAGCTCTGTTCCATGAAAGAGCTGTCAAGTTTGACATCCTGAAAGGTTTGACCTGAGAGACGCTTGCCACGTGTCTAATGTTCATCAGCTGATTAGGCTATAACCCAGACTGTTGTCCCAGTTCAGCAGGTCAGACTGAGGGCTACGGGAAGTCTTAAGGATATCAGACTCTACAGCTGATAAGGATGAGCAAACTGAGTGTCAGGCAGTCTATAAGAGGACTAAATTATTTGGCTTTTGTTTCACTTTAAATGCCTGTTCTGGAGGCTAGCTGTACTTCTTTTTGTGGCAGTTTTATGTTACATGTACATTTGAAATACTAGCTGCAGTAGTAGGTAAACAGAAACAAATTGGTTTACTGTTGATGAAATTGTAGCTGTTTGTTTTTCACCTATTTTTTGGTTGTGGTTGCTCTCTGTGTTCTGGAAGTGGTTTTTCCTATCAGCGTGTCAGCATTGTCTACTAAATGTCTGTCTGTCTGTCTGTCTGTCTGTCTCAGATAGCACACTCCAATGATTTGCTGCCTTTCCATGCAGATCTTTGGGCTTGTTTCTCTTATTCATGAAGCTGTTGCGGATTCAGTGTCTGATTCTTGAAACTGCGTGTCAGCAAAATGAATATAAATCGCGTAATAGGCAGCATCAGCTGACTGAGAACCAAACAGCATGAGCTTGTCATTTTAATTTACGCAATGACTCAAATTTGCATGAAAATCTGATATACAAGCCCGGTGTGCAGCAAAAGATCTACAGCCATCAACTGGCTTCCGTGAGGCTTACAGTCATCTATTATGACATCCAGGCTTCACACTGCTGCCCCAAAATCCCCCATGTACATGTACATTTGTAATTTTAGCAGTTTTCCCACGCATAATGCAAATATATATTTTCCCCAGCTGACACGACTCTTGGGTTAAGACAAAGATTGAATGAAATGCCAACTTTTGAAGTTAAATGAGCACAGGCCACCTTGCTGATCATATTAGAATATGCTGAGTTGCTATTTTGCTGAGTGGTGCCCCTTGTGTGCTCAAACTTTTTGTCAGAAGTCATGCCCAGCCATGTGTCCTGGTCTAATCTCTCAGTCTATGACTCCCACAGGCTGTCAGCCTGCCATACTATCTTACAATAAGACTGCTAATCTTGGACAGAGTTTCTGCTACCACCTCTTTTCATCATACTTGGCTCGTATCCAGAGTTTCACAATGGTTCATCCACAATAAGCTACAATACTGTTTATAAGGCTTTGTGGTTACTTTGCTTTTGTGTATGTTGAGCCTGGGTGCTTCAGCAGAAACTAATGTGGGACTGTCTCCCATCACAAAGTTCATTCTGCAGCATAATTAACACACAGAATCACTCAAGAACGAGCTCAGCAGTATTCAAGACTTCTTAAATCCCAAACCAGACAGCTCAACAGTCATATCCACCATAATGGACCCAGACCCAGTCCTGCTTTTTTGAAAACAGTGCCAGCAGCAGCAGCATTGAACTAGTCAATCATGTACATTCAAATTTTAGCCCGACATGCCTGGCCCATTAGCGTTCATCTGATAGCTCTCAGACAGACCTGCCGATGGAGCCAGAGCATATCCTGGGTCACAGACTGCATGGTTTTTCATAAGTGATGCAATTTCGTTAACATTTGATGATCGATAGCAGTGTTGACGGCATTGTTATCGATCTCGATTGATTTCAGAGTAAAAGAAAGCCACTCAAATAAGTGATTCACAGACAGCCACTGTCCAGATAAGTTGTCTCTTATTTATAGATCTAAAGCAATAGGATTTCTCGTTAGCTTAGCTGGCATGTTTCCCCTCAATAATTTGACTAGGGATTAAAATTGAACTGACTGTGTTGTTGTATTAAAGGTCCAATGTTTTTTTTGTTGTTGTTTTTTTTGAGGGCTTTACCAATTTGTGGCAGAAGCTGAGTTGAGAATTTTTAAGTGTCTTCATTAGTGTATAAACACCTGAAAATAAAAATCAATTAGCATGAGCTGTTTGTATCTACAGAGCGAGCGCGTCCTCTTTTTACGTCTGCCATGTTGACGTAACAGACAGACCAAACGCTGGCTCTAGGTAGGGTGTTTTCCACCAATTTTTACAGCTACCGCAGTTTCTCCTACGCACTTGGAAGGCGATTGGTATTCAGTTTTTTACAATCTGTAACTTCGCCATGAGATGCCACTTAATCCTACACACTGGCTCTTAAACAAACAAACAAAGGGCTGCTTCGATCTCCTGACAATAGACTTGAATATTAGAGTTTGTCTTGTCAAGAGGCTATTTACGTGATCTGTTGAGTTATGCATCATCTGTTTAGTGCAATTTGTTGTTGATAAAAGTTTGGCCCCTCTATAAAACAAAGGCTAATATCACAAATGTTAAGAAGAAATATTTGCAATGAAGTGGTTAAATAAAGAGAATCAGTTCATCACTTCAGTTCAACGCTTTTTACTCTGCCATTTCTGTGATATGTTAAGTCAGTTGCACCATTACAGCTCAGCTGACCTTCTGGTTCCGCATCATATTCTTTACAGTGATTAATTGAGCATTTCATCATTAACGTCCCTAATTTGGACTGATGCTCATTCATGCGTTCATTGTTCAGGCTTTGACTGTGATAAAGGAACTTGTGATTGCCTTCAACGTCCCGAATAAGTGAAATAAAGGGTTCAGCTGAAGGCTATTAGCAGGCCCTGTCCCAGAGGTCCAGGGTCTGGGCAGCTTATCCATCTCTTAATCACCTCTTAGCACTGTGCCTCCAGGTAGGGGATATGGAGCCAGTCATCACACCGCATATAGTTCTGGATTGTGCTCCTTGCTAAGGGTGCAAATAATCTGCAATTAGCCCACTTCACTGGCACTGACTGGATGGTCATAAACAGCTTTAAGCCTCTTTGTTGTTGTTTCTGATAAATCATGCTATTGTAGAGCGGAGTGAGAAGTTGTAACTGTTGATATTAGAAAAGAAGATCTATTACAGTAGAGATGTTTATAATCAACTTTATAGCTGTGTGTGTGTGTGTGTGTGTGTGTGTGTGTGTGTGTGTGTGTGTGTGTGTGTGTGACGTAGTGCAGCCTCGTAGACGCAACAAATGGGACAGAGGCATGCGTTCAGGGTGTAGCAGGACACATTCATTATCTTCAGGAATTTCATGCATCTGTGCTATGAGCGTTACAAGAAGTGTTTCCTTCTCCGGGAATAAATACGCTGTTGTAGGTCGGATATGTTCTCTGGGACGAGTCTGTCACTGAAGGCCAGGGCTGCATGAGCGACTACTACATGGAGCGAATTCCACAGCCATGTTTGTGTATGATGGTGGGATTTAATGAGGGCTTTACTGGTCCTCTGAGTCACTGGCTGATGATGGAAGTGCAGCGCCCTCACAATTACAGGGTGTTAGGTTGCTATTTAAATTGAAACCACTACCAGAAAGAATAAACACTACATTTTCATTATTGATCCAAAGTAGAGAGCTTTGAATTATTTTCTTGGAAAGCTAATTTAAAAAAAAAAAAAAAAAATTCATCCATCATGTGTGTCAGTGAATGCTATAATTGGGTAAAAATATTCGTCTACTAGTATTTGGTTTGCAGCTTTTCTTTCGTCATATGTCGACAGTCAGCCAGATATTTAAATAGCATCCGCACAAAACCGCCTCAGCGTCCCCTCAGTTCTTGAAGAAAGCCTGTGGTTTTTCCTGGTTTCTCATGTTGTTGTAATGTCGTTAGCTCTGTATCACTCACCACAACCCCGCAGTCAGACTGATGACAGAAAAAGAGGCACCAGTCCCGTTCCTCGTCCCTGAGTCAGATTGTCTTTACCCACTGGTAATCCACTTTAAGGCCTCGTTTCAATTTCTGTTGAAAGAATTTGTGAAACCGAGTTTCAGATGTCTGTTGCTGGCATCGAAATGCGCAACTTATATTTTTGGCTACGTGGGGGTAGAAAAAACAAGTTGTGAATACAATATTTACACCACTTTTTTTTTTTTTTTAAGTTGCAAAGCAACATTATCATTCATTTGGATTCATGTTTGTGTCCACCTGATGTGCACGTATGTGCCATATTCACTCTCTTTTAGCTCCATTTCTGGTCTCCTGAGAAAAACATTGGGCTCTTTAGCTGCAAAATGTTTCACTGTGTTCACTAGCAAGTTGCTAACTGTGTAATGTGTCTAATGTTAGGTGCTGAGCAGGTAGTGTATAATGGGTATCTAGGGCTTTTTTTTTTTTTCTAGAGCTGCCTGCTGTGACCGAACATAACGCTATGAGAGTAATAAGAGTGAACCAAAACAGAAAAGTAGCTGGACTGACTAACTTAACAGTGAGCTAAAGCTCATTATAAAGCACCGTAAAGCCGAGGGGAGCTGCAGATAATAATTCTCTGAAGGTTCATCACTGAGTGAACGAGCGAGAAGGAGCAGCGCTGACAGAACAAAGGGAATGAAGAAGAGAAATAAAACTTTCTTTGCTAACAGTTTCATTGCTGTTACCTTCTAAAGCATATAGAATCAACAATCAGCAGATTGTCTGCTCTGCAGACGGGCATTGTGGAGTTTTCAGGCTCCTTTTCTATCTTTGCAAGTCTACTTTTCATCAATTCATAACATCCATTTAGGGCCGCTCCCTAAACGTCAGCGATTCAAATGACCAGTTCAGAGGCCCAGTGTCGAATGTCATTTTGTCTGTTAAATGACTGCATTGTTTTTAGCTGCATCACTGCACACAGAGTTCCACAAGTTAACAGCATGGCAAGCTGTGCACTTGAGTCTCGTCTCAAAAGTACCTAACGACAAATGAAATGGTCATGGAAATCGAGTATGTTGATGGAAACGGACGACAAAACAAAACACAGAACAGAGCAACGCAACTAGTTTCTGTTTGCTGCTTAGATACTCGCAGCTACGGTGCTGAATGTTGGCGACTTAAAGGCTTAGACAATGAGTACAAGTCATGTGAAACATGCAACAATACAACAGGATAGTTGTGTGTTGTCGTTTGCCTGATTTTTACGGAAACGCCAACAGGACAGTGCAAAAGAGATTTTTGTTTGTTTTTTTTTAGCCAGACTTGTCCTGACAGTCCGCAGAGCTTAAGGACTGTGAAGGTGTGGCATGTAAAGGCCTCCAGAGACAAACTGACGTCAATGGAACATAACCACCAGCACAGGAAACATAGAGGTAGCTTTAAGTTCAGCGATAGGCAGCAATAAGGGCAAAGTGCAGGTTTGTTTTTCAGATAGGCCGTGTTTATGGTTTTGTGTTTTGGCACTCGATACGCACCAGCTGGCTTATGTCTTAGGAGCACAGTTTTATTTTACTTGCATTATTGCTGAAGTCTCAAGTGACAAAAAGCAGGCTTCTCATTGTAGGCCCTCTTGTTTTTCTTTCGTCCGCAGTCAGCAATAGGAAGGCTCCTCCTCCAGTCCCGCCCCGCATCACATCCAAGCCCCTCATCTCAGTGACGTTGCAGAGCAGCACCGAGTCAGCCCAGGACACATACCTTGACCAGCAGGACCGTGGCAGCGAGGCCAACAGCCAGTCAGGACGCAGCAACTCCTCGGACAGCCTCTGTAGCATCCGCACGGGCAGTCTGGCTAAGGGGACCCAACCTCCACCAGCCCCTGTCCCCGCTGCAACCCCTGCACCGTCTGCAGGCTCTGTACCGCCTGTTCCAGCCCCTCGTGACCTCCCACCTCCCTCTACCACCACCACTGTCGCCACTACTACCACTTCTACATCTACCCAGTCCCAAAATGACACCCTGAGCTTTTCTTTCACCTTAGAGCAGCCCCCGACTGCACCCAAGAGGAAACTGTCCTCTATTGGAATTCAGGTAAGAATTGTCTACTACTGTCCGTCTTCTTGAATCATACTGGGAGAAGACTGGAGCCACCATCACAGTTGTATTTGACTTTTTTTCTGTTGTTCTTTATTTCTCAGGTGGATTGTGTTCTGCCCGTCTTGAGAGAAGAACCAGTACCCCTGACTACACCCCTCAAGTTTCAGTCAATTGGAGTTCAAGTGGAGAACGGCAGGCCGTAAGTATATCCTTCACAATGATGCTTTGAAGATAGGATCTACTCGATTAGCAGAAAGGACGTTATACATATGGGGAATATTGCCCATAATGGCATCATTATATGACAGTATATCAAGATTGGATGGTGATTTCACATTGACAACATGTTTTAATTCTCTGTTCCTCAAACATTTCTGTACACATCTGGCCGCAGGTGCTGATCTTAACGGCTCTACATTATAAGCAAATGTATGTTAATATAAAAACTGTGCAGCTGGAGGAAACAGATGCTCAATGGCTTTATTTCATTGATAGATAAGCATCTGGACTGGAGGCAGTGCTGTGAGACAAAGTACAGCCAAAAACAAACAAGGCTTCATAGACACATGTCGCTCTTTACTTAGTGTAAAGGACAAGCAGTGCTGTGTTTTGATTGTATGGTGCACAGTAAGCACGCAGTTGAAGTGCTCTACATTCCTGTGTCAATAAACGTAGCAGTGAAGGAACATGAATGTGAACGACGCATCATTTTAAAATGTTGTAAAATTGTCTTTGCGAATGTTTGATTAAAAGAGAAAAGCATCCGACCTGTGTGTTAGACCTCGAGGATGCACACATACATTCTCAGCGATAAACTGAACTTTTGTTTCTATCACAGGGTGCCTTTTTGATATTGTGACAATGATTTTAATGCCCAGCCCTAGAGGAGACTCTGTCTGCATGCACTGTAGCTCTTCTCCTGCGTTTCCCTTCATAAATGCACTCACTCATAGTGTCCCTCTCTATGAATCTGCACTCTGTGCAGCAGAGTGTTGCTAAGGTCATTCAACAGTGAGCCTGGCAGCAGCACAGCAGCCCAGGGCACTGATTGATGTCCTTTTTACTCTTGTTTTGACTGTAGTGAGCTGAACATGGTGAGAAACTCGCCATTTAAACCTTTCCAGTGCACTGTAATTTCCCTTAATCACATTTGTTTGACAGCCTGCTTCCGTTTCTTCTGCTCATTATCTCTGAAGCCAGCAGTCCGCTAAAATCTAATGTTGTATACCTGATTTGTTGCTAATTCCCTCCTTACCGCCGTTGATACTGCGTGCTTTCTGAGTCTTTGCGCTCTCTTGCAGTAGATGATACTGCACCATGAGCTGCCATAACGTCCCGTCAGTTAAATGCACTGACCCCAAACTGTTACTGTGGATCATGTTTGACACATCACTTCATTGTCTTACCTTTGTCAGAAGCTGATATTTATGTTTGTCTCTGCAGTCTCAGCCGGGACAGCAGCATGGCCTCAAGACAAAATACAGAGTGTGAGCCTCAGGAGCCCCAGGATACCACGCCCACAGAAAACAACACATCCAACTGCACCAGCAGTCAAACGGTGAATACCACTGCACCCAACAGACAAGACAAAGCCATGGAACAGCAGCCCCTTAAACACACCTCGGCCTCATCCAGGATATCGACCTCACCCCCGGAGAGTCTGGATCCTGCTTTAGACCCCTCCTCGCTGCCGCCGCCAGATCCCAGCCTGGAGACTGGAAACTGCAGCTCCCACGGAGATGCTGTTCAGCCCGGCACGCCAGCTTGCCTCCGAGATGGCAACTGGTTTCTGAAGCTGCTGCAGGCGGAAACGGGCCGCATGGAGGGCTGGTGTCAACAGATGGAGCAGGAGACCAAAGACAACAAGCTGTCGGAGGAGGGTAAGCGACAGAATTGCACAAAGTGGTTATCAAAACATTAAGTCCTCGTTTTATACTCGTCATTCTGAGAGTCTTGTATCCAGGAAAAATTCAAATGAGGAGGATTAAGATTTCTTGAAATCACTAGAGACACTTTTTCCCATCACTTTAATGAGAGGGGGAGAAGGAAAGTTTAATTTAGTGTAACTTTAGCCACTATTATCACAGTGGGCAGCCTTCTGAGTGGTTATTTCCACAGACTGCTTACTTATGGAAGGAGTAAAGACTACATGTCTGCTTGGAGAGACTGATGCATTGACACCTTCTTTAAGATCTGGCAATAATGCGTCTCAAAGCAGCTCCCGAGGTGGTTTAATCAATTAGCTTTCAATCCGTCTCGAATGCTTCTTGGCTATTCTTGATATCTGATCCGAGACATTTACACTTAGTTACATCAGTCTTGGACAGATCGGATAACTGTCTGATCTTAAAAAAAAAAGCTCAGAGTGAATACATCCAAGAAGCATTCAAGACAGAGGCGGTTTGTGATGGAGAACAGGTGTAACTGTGAGTTAAGTGGCCGCTCACTGTGTTTTCTCAATCATCCATGGCCCGTCTCCTCCATCGCTGTGATAACAGCAGCTAAAGTTACTGACAGTTAAAAAGCCATTGTTCTCTGTGTCATTAGAGCAACAATAAAAAACAAACAAAACAGCTCCAGCGTTTTCTACATATACAATCAAATTTAAAGGTGCACCAAGCTTCCTGTAGTGTTTATCCGATTTCCCAATGAGTTCAGCCACACAGTGATCTGTGCAGGCGAGGGGGCAGTGTGAGTTAGAGCCTGTGAAGACGATAAAACTTTTTTTTTATTGCTTGTAGTTTATAAATATGACTCACTTGTGTGTTTGTGCATCGTTGTTCGCTAATACGTTGTTGTAACTAAACTGCTAACTTGTAAGGGTTAGTCTTCCTCTGGGGTTTTGACAGTAACCCTAACCCTAACCCCCTGGTCCGGACGAGGGTTGACCCTGACTTGCCTGGAAAACTAATCCAGATACGAGACACTTCAAATGACAAATAGAAATGGAGCCTAAATGTGCACAGCGCTCCAGCATAACACACAAAAGAAAGATGGAAAATATAAAAGCACTAAATACAATACAGTAAATAGCTTGTCAAGCCAGAAACATGAAGCATTGAATTGATGTGCTTGTTAGCGAGGACCAGGGAGGGGGGGGGGGATTAGGTCAGGCCTCGTCCATGTGGACTGTGGACAATGAGACCAAGCACAACACATTCATTACTGCCATTGACACGCAGTAACGCTGCTCATTAGAGTGGGAGTAAGCTTTGTTTTAGCTGTAATAGAGCCACCGCAGCAGTCATTTCACTTTTTCATCTCCCAGAATACCACTCAGGCTTTTAGGCACATCTATCTCTGCAGCGTCTTAAATATGAATGAGCGAGGAGCAGACTAAGCTGTGGAGGCTCCATCGGATCATTCCTCCTGCTCTCTGTGGACCTGAATTATGAATTTCCATTTACATGCAAATATTAGGCGGAAAATAGCTGAATAAAGAGTAATTTGTTATCCTCCCTAAGATTGACTTAATGTATTTCTTCTAAGGAAATTGTTTACCGTCACAGAATGTTAAATGTAACATAAATATTTAATTACTAGACAACAAGAATAAACTCTTCTGTGTCTCGATGCAGCTCTTTTATATATTGCGTCTCTCCGGAACTCAAAGTATCATCTTTCGTACGTCCTTTTTGTGGTGTTATGTGTCTTTTTTACAGCTTGAAATGTTTCTATTGTCTCTCCACTCATACTTGACAGCTCGTTGACGATTTATCGCTCGTCTCTTTTGTAGTGTTGGGGACGATCCGCAGTGCAGTAGGCAGTGCTCAGCTCCTCATGTCACAGAAGTTCGAGCAGTTCAGAGGTCTCTGTAATGAGAACTTGGTGAGTGGCTCCATTACATCCTATTGAATCTCTCTCTTGATATGCTACCCTTCTTAGTGTATGTTTTTGTTGGCCTCTCAGCCCCTCACTGACCCAATTTTCTTTCATCTTTCTCCTGCCAACATCATTTGTCCTACACACACTGAGATGCAGTCCTATTACATTACATTACATTACATTACGGTACAGAGGAACTGATCTTTTCAAGCAGAAACATGAAGTCCTTGAGGATTTATCGAGTCCCATTTACTGATTTTTGTTCATTTGGCTTACTTGACTCAATTCTGTTCTTCTTTGCCAGATTGTCCCAGCTAAAGGTCCAATACTGTTTGAATTTAATATTCTCTAAAGTTTAAAGCTGTCAAATGTATTTGGGAACAAAGGAAGCTGCCTTGGAAATATGTGTGCAGGGAGGGATGTGATCACATCTCTCTGATTTGACCAAAGACGTTCATCTATCGCTTCTCTGTACTGTCTTATTCTTCTCTCACTAGAACATGAACGCCAACCCACGACCAACAGCACAGGACCTTGCAGGGTTCTGGGATCTGCTACAACTCTCAATAGAAGACATCAGCATGAAGTTTGATGAGCTCTACCAACTGAAAGCCAACAACTGGCAGCTCCCTGAGAAACCAGAGAAGAAGGTGAAAAAAAAAAAGCCATTATAATTAGTATTTTTCACATTTTTTCTGACATTTTATAGACAGGGCAACTAATCATTTTAAGAAAATAATCAACAGATTACTCAGTAATACTTTTTTTTTGTTGTTGTAGTCTTGCATTCAAGCCTTGGGGCTGACAGTATATCAACACCACTGGAAGTTGTTTTCAGTGCCACACCGTACCTTATTCCTTTCCCTTTTTGACATGATTTCCTCAGGATGAAAGCAAGCAGCTGCCATCATCCGTGCCAAAGAAGCAGTCTAAGCCCAAGCTGTCAGCGGGGAAGGACAGGAGCGTGGACTCGGCTGTGGACAAGCAGCGGCAAGAAGCCAGGAAGAGGTTGATGGCAGCGAAGCGCGCCGCATCAGTACGACAGAACTCCGCCACGGAAAGCGCTGACAGCATCGAAATCTACGTCCCCGAGGCCCAGACCCGCCTCTGAGAGCGAACCAGCACCGATCATCGAGGGGGGGGGGCGAAAAAAAGAAATCCTGACTCACTTCAGACATTCATTGACACAAAACACAGACAGATCTGACATGAACACACAGATGTACAACGGATGCACCGAGGCCGATCCCTCATAGCAGCACAACTGATGACAGGAGACACGTGGGGATCACAGGGCACAGAAACAATCCAGAATAATACAGTTCATCACCCTGCTGCCATGGGACTGAAATAACCTTGACGGATGTTTAATACTATTGTTATTGTTATTATTGACATTATAATAATTATTATCTCCTAAAGTATATCAGGACTGTCTTAAATGTGCAAGTATCTTGGATAAGGACATCCTGTACCTTGTGAGCTGAAGAATCTTGGTATCCCAGAAGTTTACTCTCTTAAAAACTCCCTTCACTGCTGAGTCTACCGGCAAGTTGTGGCTGCCTGGTTTACGAGCTGAGCTACCATCCACACACACTCAGGACACACATGCAGGTGTACTCGCTGTCCACAGAGTCTTCCTGTTCTCTATTTGTATTAGGCTGCCACTCATTGGGCGTGGTGTGTACGCTTTACTGTGTAAGAATTCTAAGATGACGTTCATGTACTCAGAGGTTTAAAATGCAGAGAACCAGAGGAAGGCAGTAGCATATATATTAGAAATATCACACTATTACAATGTTCATTTTGTAAATGTTGTATACCAGATTATTTGTTAGAAAGAGGTCAGTGTTCAGTACCAAGGTAGTTTTTTATAGATCAAGTACATGTACTGTCATGATATATTAGCACTTGATGCAATCATTCACTCCACCTCTCTCCCTCTCTCCTCGTCTCCTATTCACAAACGCACACTACACAGTCTGTGTCTGTGAATACCCATCTTTAAATTCTTAACATTGGTTTTGTTTTTGTGAAGGGATGTGAGGAATGACTGCCCAGCCAGTGAGTTACAGAGGAATGTATGAAATGTGTGCATTTACAGCTCATGTCGACTTGATCACTGCACTTTCCATTCACCTCAGATCAAGTCCAGCCCTCTTATGTTTCTGCCTGATCATTCTGACTTTGACCGCATCCTCACGCGATGTAGGGGACCAAGACATTCACCACTGATAATGGCATTCCCATTCAACCAGTCTACGTGTGATAGGGTGGGGGTATACTTGCTACTGGAAAGTACATGGAATAGCATAGCAATAATAAAATCGTATTAGAGCAAGCAATGCAGTAGGTACCCAGTCTTAAATTATTTAATTCAGCATTTCCAATAAGAATTTCTTAGCATGAAGGATGAATGTTTTTCTTTTTATGAACTGACTGCCCTTGAAATGACTAAAATCTCAGGTCGAAAACACTCAAACTCAACAGTAAAAACCACTATGGATGGATTATTTATTGTGTAACCATAAAGTGAATTGGCCAGATGCTTAGAGCTGATGCCAGAGAGTTCATTTGCAGACCTGCTCAGTGTTCTTAAGTAAGAACGATAAGTTTTGGTAAAGTTTGCTGCCGTGAAGTACAGGTGTTAATTTCACTGCTGAAACCAGCGGTTGACTTCACTCCTCTTTCTAGCAGCTTGAACTCCCACCCCGTTTGTTGAGAATGAAAACCTGTGGTACATCTTTTTTTTTTTTTTTTAATTTAAATTTTTAATGTCATTTGACACGTTTTTGTGACTTTCATCTGAAATGAGGTCAACCTAAACATGTCTTGACTTCTGTAAGTATAATAATTAATGGTGCTGCGATGGACTTCATATTGTGCCAACACGGCAACGATCACCAACATTTCAGTGTCATTTGATGAAGCTTTTATTTAAATTGTTTTGTTTTGTTTTGTTTTTTTATTTAATCTGCTCATGAATCCAGCTGTCTGTGTGCGCATTCTCAGCAAAAGTTTGTTCGCGTTTGCATCAGCTCACTCCGGATACGCTATGCCTCGTCTCTGTCTTAAACTCATGACACTTTGATTATGGGACTGGAATATTTTCCACGTCTCAGTTTTCTCAAATGGAAACACAAGTGCCAAGGGTACATGAGTGGAACCGGGCATAGCAGATACTCATGCACAAGTGTAGGTCGACTTAACTAGTTTTTTTTTTTTGTATTTTGTTTATTAGTAAGAGCTGGCTCTCCCCCTACTGGTCAGTCCTTGCGTGACACTCCAGACATCTTTGTTCTGCTCCATTTTGAATCTTTAAGTTAACATCAAACAAGAAATGAAGTTGAACTGGGAATGCTGACACAACACCGAGTTGTTGATTTTCTTATTCTCTTATTTGTATTACATCAACAATGGACATGTGCATTTCATTGTCCAAAGAAATCATTAAACATCCCTTTGCTACATGTCCTGGTCATCATTCTTGCTGTCTTTTTTTACTGCACTCATCCATAATACGACGGTAATATTAGCTGCTAAGTTAATATTACACACAGATAAATCATAAGCATTATACTAGACTTTTTATTGTTACTGTGTAATCTCTGAAAGCATGGCCTTCTTACATATAAAAAATATACAAAGATCCTTGCCGGTGAATTTTCAGTACTCCTTTAAATCGGTCTTGCAAATGATCTGAAACTATTCAATCTGTGTAGGCCATTCAGGGTATGTACTGTACGTTAAGAGTTTCTAACTGTGACAAACCGTGGAAAGTCCTCTCCTTTTTCATATCATTTGAGAGCCGGATCCCTTTATTTACCCACAAGCTGAACTTTTAAGAGAGCATGACCTGATCAGGGATCTTCAGACGGTTTGTTTACCAGTACTTCCTGAGTTTTAAAGGGCTACAAAATGGACAAACAATGATCAAGAAGGTGCAACTCTGGAGGCAGATGATACGGATGTGCTATTCAACCACCATGTGGATGAGGCAATATTGTCCGGCTTGAGTGATTTCTAGAATTTACAGAATTGTACGCAGCTGATGCCAGTTGTCATGAATACCTTTGGGGGTAAAAAATTGGGTCATTGTGTATACTTGATGGACAGAAACACTGAGAATCATGAGCCCATTCTGACTTCAGCACCCGCCCTCTTTCTGGCTACACATCCACTCTGTCCTCTCAGAGATCCAGCTAGGAAAATCAGCAAAAACTACGTAGTTCCAGATTATCTTGTACTGACGAACATTATTTTACTAAATAAGCACATATCTTACAGACGAAGGGTTGTTTTAATGTTATGGTGTAATAGTTAGACACTGTGAGGCTAGCTTCTTTTAAGAGAATAAAAGAATTGTGATTGCATTGAGTTGTGTGGCATATTTTCTGTATGAAATAAGCTGTAGTATTAAAGGGGAATGCCACTCGTTTTTTTGTTTTTTTGGAATGCATGTTTTTCCTTGGATATATGTTTCAAACAAATTACCTCAATTCTTTTAATTGTTGTTCTTGGATCTGGGAGTAGAAAAATAGTGTCCAGAAAATCTCTCTTTGTGATCCCAAAGCCGCTTTTGTTTCCTTCCTTTTTGTGCTCAGTTGTTTTTATTGTTTTATACCTTAAAATAAAACAAGGGTCAGCAAAACACTTTCATTTGGTCCACCTTAGTACGTGGTCACAAAAAGATAATACTCAGTACATAGAGACATGTACCATATGACCAAAAGTTTATGGACACACTGTGCTTTCGGTCCTGAGGATGTTATTCTCGGTCTCTTGGTTCCAATTAAAAGGAAATAATATTGCAGCAGTTTGGGGAAGGCCCTTTCCTGTTTCAACAATGCCTCTTTGCGCACAGACGAGCTCCATAAAGAAATGTTTCCCTCAACTTGACCGGCCTGTACACAAAGCCTCGACATCAACCCCATCCAACATCATTAAGATTAATTGGAACACCAACTCCAAGCCAGCCAGGCCTTATTTGCCCACCATCAGTGTCCAACCTCACTCACTAAATGCTCTTGTTTCTGAATGGGAACAAATTCCTCCAGTTCCAAAACAAAAAAACTAAATCTTGTGCAAGGTTTCCCAGCTGTGCAGAGGCTGTTATATCATTATATTCATGCTTAAAATAAATGTTCAACAATCACACACAAGGAAGTAACAAGAACAGCTGGAAACAAACAGTGCTTACCTGACCCCCTTATATATGTTCTGCATCCTTACACGTCCCCCTCAGCTCGTCCTCTCATGCCTTACCTAGAAGGATCTCTCGTGCTGATAACACATAAGATCTGATCCTAATCTACTCGTCCAAGAGTGGAGGAGGTTTTAGCATCATGTATTCTTGCAGCTGAGCATTTAAAGAATCAGTAAATCCTACAAGGAAAGCAGCAATGTCCAACAGGATTATTAATACATGCATTCATGTTTTGTGGAAATGTTTTACTGTCCATCCACAACCCTGTGACGCTGTAATATTGGCAGTGGTGATTGATTTGAAGATGTGACACTGGTCTACTGTAGGGGTTTCCTATGTGTGAGTGAGGGCATGACTCATAATGCAGTGATGGTTAAACTTGGAATATATATATATATATATATAATATTGGAGACCTTCCTGTCACACAGTGTCCTATAAAGTGATAACTCCTTTTCTCCACTTGACAACGCTTCAACACACTGACTCCAGCACAGTATGACTAATATAACACGTCCTCTCTAAATTTAGTCGCATTCTCCATTAATGAACATGCAGTAGGATGCTGCTGTCACGAACGTCTCCCTGCGTCACTGACACTGACACATAGCGCCTCCCACAGGCTTCATGATGAATGACAAACAAACACAAGCGCGGACACGTGCGTCAAGTTAGCGGAAGAGAACCAAAACAAGACTACCTTCAAAATAAAATCATGTAATTGTTTAAATATGATGCAATCAGCCAGGGTCAAGGAGTAATGGGGTATTTCTCAGTCAGTCAAAAATAATAACTGTGACCTAAATTTAGTTGTTGGCCTTGTAGTTATCAATTAATTTTGGACTGACCAAAGGGTCCACGTCTCTGTTGTGATAGTTAGAAGATTTTGACCTGAACAATGGGATTTCAGCTGTAACAACCAAACCATGAGTTGATCACTGATGGTTGGTTTTTCCTTATACTGCTAACTTATAAACATATAGACATGGACACACAGTTAACAAGTTAACACACAGTTAACAAACATTTAATGTAGTTAAATAATTTGAAATAATTCCTAAATAATTCATATTTTTATTTATATATTTTTAATGTTTTGTGTATTTGTTTAAAAAATACAATTATTTTCATAAAGCATCCATAACTGCATACACAGTATATGAAGACTTGCTAGTGCAACAAAACTGTAACTGTGTTTAATGATTAATGACCAAAACATGAACAGTGTGTTATAAAGCATTTAGTAACTCCTACACAGGCGCAAAATATATTATAAACAGTGGTAGAATGTAACTAAGCATATTTGCTTAAGCACTGTAGTTGAAATTTAAGTTAGTATTTCCATTTTATACTACTTTATACTGCTTCTTTACTACATTTCTGGGTAATATTGTCCTTTTTACTCCGCTATATTTATTTACCAGTCAAAGTCACTCATTATCTTTTGGATTACCATAGAATGAGCTTATAAAATATGATGTAACACCATATAAAATTCATCTTTAAAATTGTAAAATGATGATCAGCAATAATAATGCAATAATAGGTTATATGAGATAAGTTAAAAAATAAAATTTAGCATGCATTACTTTTACTTGTAATAGAATATTTTTGTGTGGCATTATTGCTACTTTTAATGAAGTAAACAATCTCAATTCTTCCAGTTTATTAAAAAAAACAACAACACTTATTTCTGCAGAAACTGTGCCTTGGTGGCACTAGACTAGACGATGTCAAGGCCTATCTGAATGAGGAGGCCAGATCACTGTAAGGACACACAAAACTTGATTTGTATTTGCTGTTAATTAATATTAATTGTGATGAAATTTGGTTTAATATCCTGCATTGTCTGTCAGGTTTTTGATGCCACCAACACCACCAGAGAGAGGTGGGAACTTTTGCACAGGATAATGCATACAAGGTCAGACATATATTGATCATTTAAGCTCTTATTATTATATTTTCACATGAATTATGAATCTATAATGATTCATTTCTTCTGTTAGGTGTTTTTCTAGAATCAATTTGTGACGATCCAGATGTCATCGCTACAAATATCCTGGTAAATGATGATTTTATGTCTGTGAGCTTTAACTACAAGCAGTATTTTGTCCTGGAGTTGTTAGACGTCATGGTGAATCATCTCTATTAATTGATTTTAAACTGGTTATAAATACTAAATAGGCGGTGTTAAAATAAAATGTAACCCTAAAAAAAAAAAAAAAAAGGTGGCTTTTACTCTAACAGATCTTAATTTGAAAAGCACAACCGGAAGCTCTGGAGAGTGGTTAACTTCCGTGTTTGCGGCGCAGACACCGGGCAGAGAGGCGGAGACAGGAGAAGAAGAAGAAGAAGAAGAAGAAGAAGAAGAAGAAGAAGAAGAAGAAGAAGAAGAAGAAGAAGAAGAAGGAGTCTGTGGTGACGGTTAGAGCCAACTGATGGCAGCATCGTAACAAACAACAAAAAAGCGAATATCTGCAGACGCCTGCTGGTTTGTGGTAAGTTTATAACATTTGTGTTTTCACCTCCACTTTTCTTTACAACGTTTGTTGTCTTTAGAAACGACACTTTCTTCCTTGTGAGAGCAGAAGTGATGAACTTCGCAGGCCGAGAGTGAACATATGTACAGTGTTACTGTAGCAGACAGCCCTGCAGTGTTTAACTGTGTACATTGTATATTAATATTACTCTGCAGCTTTGACCTAATTATACTCAACCAGCTTAGTATTTGTGGCATGTCTCCTGGTGACCGAGCATCACCTGTAGTAGGGCAGCAGTGTGAGGGCAGGAGGAGGGTATAATTGGAAAGCAGTAATGAGCTACAGCTACAGAGCTTCTAGGCTCTTCATCCGTGATGTTAAACTGAATATCTGGGTTATGCACCGTTGGTGAGACAACACTAGACATTTTTAACATGTCAGCATGAAGTTTTTTTTTTGGAAAAAAACAAAGGCACAGTGAGAAGCTGTTGACAGTGTCATAATTGAATAATAGACTAACAATTCAAGCAATGGTGAGTTCATAGTGACCTTATAAACTGTTGTAATACATCTATCTCCCTCTCATGGTCAGCATCCTATCATCCTATCCACGATACACATGATTGATGATGATGAAGTCTTGTCCTCCACAGAGAGATGCTGACCTCATCTTACCAGTGACCAAAACTAGCCACCTCCACACCAGCAGAGACAGGACAGCGGGATCACACCGGTCATGGCTGCCAGACAACAAAAACCTGCAGCTGGTTCAGACGGCTCAGCACCAGCAGAGTCCAAAAGGACGGACATCAGGGCCAATGAGAAGAAGTGCTGTGAGTGGTTTGTACTTCATATGCGAGGCCTGAAGGTGACTCATTACATGACGCACTAACTTCTTCTGAACAGGTGAACTCTGTGTACTTTAACTATGACGTTATTTAATATAATGCAGTAACACGGTGCTGTCTGTTGGCCAGGAGTAAAGAAAGGTGATAAGGTTTGAGCAGGCACTGACTGATGTTGACGCACCCCTAGCATATATACAACGTGTGGGTGTATTTGCATAAGCAGATACTATAACACATTCCTCTGAAGCATAGTAACACTGCAATGAGCAAGGTCAACGTTCGGTCAGCGTTCAGTTTAGTAAAAATGTGACTGAGCTTGACTTTTAAGAATCTTAATCAGGAAAGTGGGATGGATCTAAAATGATCCAAATATGTCCTGAACACAAAAATACTCCCGCCTGCTGTAATCTTAAACTTTCAGACATCTGTTTGTAGATTCTTGAGTCAAGTCTGGTCCTGCCAGGTCTTTGTTTTGACGTATTTGCTTCCCCTAAGCTGGGGAGGTCCTTTTCGTTTACACTAAAAAAAAAAAAAAATCAGAGCATTTCTCTTGGAATATTTTCAATTTGATTTCCCAAGCAAGGTTACACTCACTGGATTAATAAACTTAGTTGCTATGCAGCAGGACTTTGCAAAACATTAACCAGCTGTCAGGAGACGACAATGGCATGACAGAAATGTCAAACTAAAAGTTAAACCAGCTGGTAGACGGACCCTGCAGGGGTGACATTGGATTATTGCACAATGTTCCCTCTCCTTGCTTTGTGTATACAGTATGCAAATCTGCCCTTTGATTACAAATGTGACATTTTAGGGGGAAGTTTAAAATAAAAGTGAAGGCAACTGTTAAAACGCCTTATGTGAAAGGGATGTAGGTCATAAATTGTCCTTGTATGCTGAAATATCTCTGATTGTTGTGTGTGTGCAAACTGCAGCTTGGGCCTCCTACATGACAAATTCTGCAACCGTGATCGTGATGATCGGACTGCCTGCCAGGGGGAAAACCTACATGTCCAAGAAGCTGACACGCTACCTCAACTGGATCGGAGTGCCAACTAAGGGTCAGTACAGAAGCAGTGCATGTTTGAGTTTCATGCACGCCGTGACGTTTGTCCGCAGGAAATAAAACCGTCAAGGACCAGGTTAAGTTTGGATTCGGGGCCTCTGTGAACTTTGTGAAATATCAAGAATGCAATGAAAGTATTTTATGATGTTTTATGACGTTTAGAGCATGTCGGTGCCATGATGCAGTGCCAAATTGTGCTTTTATGAAGACTGTAACCACGTTCAGAGATACCACGTTACTGAAAATCTGGTGCTTAAGGCTACGCTGTGTTAATATGGTTATATTTATGTCACCGCACCTGATCTAATGTCTCTGTTTGTAGTTGTGTGCGTCCGTTGCCAAGTAAATGGAGCTCAGAACCAGGAGAACTGGTTTGGCATATTTAGCTGAGATAAAGGTAATCTTCCTCAACAGCCCACATACTCTAATACTTTGAATGTTTTACTCTTGGCTTTCTCCCCTGCAGTATTTAACCTTGGAGTGTATAGAAGAGAAGCAGTGCAGTCATACAAGTCCTATGACTTCTTCAGACATGACAATAAAGAAGCGATGGAAATTAGAAAGTGAGTCAGAGAGGTCTTCTATATATTAATCTCCTCAGGTGACTTTTCATGTAGGCTAACCATGCAAATGCCTCTTTTGACTGTGCAGTGTTTGTTTAACAAATGGGGCCACAATTATTACAGGACATTCTATTGTCTCCAAGATGCATTTAATAGCTAACCGCTTTGAGTTCCTGATCAATATTCTGATTATGTTTCTGCAGACAGTGTGCCTTGGTGGCACTGGAGGATGTTAAGGCCTATCTGAATGAGGAGGGAGGCCAGATCGCTGTAAGGACGCCCAAAACTTGATCTGACCTTGCTGTTAATTAATATTAATTGTAATGAAATTTGGTCTTAATATCCTGCATTGTCTGTCAGGTTTTTGATGCCACCAACACCACCAGAGAGAGGCGGGAACTCATCCTTAATTTTGCACAGGATAATGCATACAAGGTCAGACATATATTGATCATTTAGTCTTTTATTATTATATTTTCACATGAATTATGAATCTATAATGATTCATTTCTTCTGTTAGGTGTTTTTTGTAGAATCAATATGTGACGATCCAGATGTCATCGCTACAAATATCCTGGTAAATGATGATTTGATGTCTCTAAACTTTAACTACAAGCAGTATTTTGTCCTGGAGTTGTTAGACGTCATGGTGAATCATCTCTACAAATGTCTCTTTCACAAAGGATGTGAAGGTGTCCAGCCCAGATTACCCTGAGAGGGACAGAGAAAGTGTCATGGAGGATTTCTGAAGAGAATAGAGTGTTATAAAGTGACGTACCAACCTTTAGATCCGGACGAACACGACAAGTAAGAGTTCATTTTATTGAGGACGCTGCTTGTTGCATTTCTTTTCTTTTTGCTTTGTCATTGTTTCACACTTCAGCCAAAGTCCAAATGATTTGGTGGCGTTGTCCTTGTAGTTTATCAGCATTGTGTTTGGTCATAACTTACAGGAACTGTCCAGAAGGTGGAGACAGCAGCCTCATTATTGTTAATATTACAGGCAGTCATTTAATGTGTTTTTGATTTGTGGAGCTGATATACGGGAAATCCAAAAATATTATAATCAGAAATTGAGGTCATGTGTTTCAGGAAAACCGCTGATTCAGAGGTTTTTTTTAATCTTCTGCCAACTGGCTCAACACTGTGATTTGTTTGATTTCACTATTAATTAACTGATAATATTTGCAGAAGAGCCCATTGTATTTCTATGTAAATAAATAAGCTAACCTAAATGAGAACAGGACCATAAATTTCATTTGTTTGTAGACAGGAAGAACAGTTGTTGATCTTCTTGAACCTTGTCCAATGTTCTGACGTGTGTGTGCTGAATGAAATATCAGGATATTTAGACTACGCTCAAAGTACAAGATATTCCTACCCTTGAGTCAACTTTCAGTTATGATTCTACGATTGACTCATTTTCAGTTTTTTCGTCCTCCACAGGAACCTCTCCTTCATCCAGGTCATCAATGTCGGCCGTCGTTTCTTGGTCAACAGGGTGCAGGACTACATCCAAAGTAAAATCGTGTACTACCTCATGAACATCCACGTACACTCCCACTCCATCTACCTCTGTCGGCACGGAGAGAGCCAACACAATGAGGAGGCACGCATCGGAGGAGACTCTGAACTGTCAAAGAGAGGGAGACAGGTGCTTCAACAAATCACCTCACTCTTATAGTTTGACATTTTGGGAAATAGCTGTTTGATACTGCTCTCATATCTGTCCTTTTTAAATGTGAAGCTACAGCCAGCAGCTTACTTATATCAAAAGATATATAATTTGTTAATTAAGATTTAGATTTAATGGATATGAGAGTGGTATCAATTTTCTCATCTAACTAACGAATGACTGCCAAAATGTCTTAAATCCAGTTTAAAGGGCCGTTAAGGAGAAGAATGATTTAATTTAATCCACTGTGTAACTTCTGTTATGTGTTAAAGTGTCAGATCTAAAATCTCTTTCATACGTTCTTCTTGTCAGTTTGCAGCAGCACTGAAGGTTTTTGTGGAAGAGCATCGTCTGTCAGACCTGAAAGTTTGGACCAGCCAGCTGAGACGCACAATTCAGACAGCGGAGGAGCTGGGAGTTCCCTACGAGCAGTGGAAGATCCTTAATGAAATAGATGCTGTACGTCCTCTGCACAGAAGAGACAGACGGTCTCAGTGAGGGAGTGTTACAAATTTAAAATGCTTTAATTGCTTTGTGTTTCAGGGAGTGTGTGAAGAGATGACTTATAAGTTGATTGAGGAAACACACCCAGAGGAGTTTGCCATGAGGGACCAGGACAAGTACCATTACCGCTACCCTGGCGGAGAGGTAAAGTGATGTTTGACCCTTTGTGTATTGCTGGTTGATTCAGCAGGAAAATGATCTCCTCTGAACCTTTTCTTTCTCTGTAGTCCTACCAGGACCTGGTTCAGCGGCTGGAGCCAGTTATCATGGAGCTGGAGCGACAGGGCAACGTGCTGGTCATCTGTCATCAGGCCGTCATGCGCTGCTTGCTCGCATATTTCCTGGACAAGAGCGCAGGTAGCGCACAAACATGATACAAGCCTAGACAGCGTCTTGCTCTATAAAGACATAATTATTGTACCGCTAACAGCTATTTTTTCATAAAACTTATATGATAATTTTACTCAAGGGACACTTATTTAACAGTTCTTTAACAAAACAGCTTAGTGAAGTAATTCAAGGCCGTATTGTTCCCCTGAGTGCTGAGAAACAGCGTCAAGTTGCAGCTAAACTAAACACTTCTGAGGGAGCTGTTGAAGAGACACTGGAGACATATTCAGTTCCACCTGAAGACCAATATATCAAGTTAAAATCTTAATGAGACGAGAAATCTTCTGCTTATAAACTGCTCCACTGCAGTTACCAGATGCACAGTAAACTCCTGGCAAAGCGCAGCTCGAGTGGGTGTGTGCTGAGAAGCAATTTGCAAACCATTTCTTGATTACAAAACAGGCCTAAGGGCTCTGTTGTTGTCCCTGTGTTGTCCCTGTGTTTAAAGTATCACATGCAACACCACAATCTTTAGGTGTTTTTGTGACCTTGAAATGTTCTCTCCCATCTGCTGTTGTCATGCTCTGTGTGTTTGCAGTGGTGTCAGTACCCAGATAAGATTTAGAATAATATTTGATGCAAGTGCTGCACAGAAAGTCCAGTTTTGTTTTAGTCTCTAAAAAGTGACAGAACAGAAGTGGGCCTCATTGTACATATGAAATAATGTGCTTGAGTTTTAATAGAATAAATGAATGGAAAAAAAGATTCCTGAATAATTAAATAAATGTATTGTCTGTCACAAAGTAACAGAATTTTTCCTTTTGACAAGGCAACAAACAAATAATTACACTCAGCGACTGGAGTGGATATTTAAAGGCTGATAATCAGCAGATTAATCCTGAAGCTATGATGTGATGCCAAATGGTGATGTAGGCTACAGTAGTGGTTTGACTACGAGCCAGGGTGTCAGTCAGAGTAGAAAATAATAATTAAGTTATGTAACCTGAAGTTCAACCCTACAAAAGGACCCAAGTCTTTCATTACATAGCCGTTTAACAACCAGGTAAGGCACCAGCAGACAAGTAGAAGCACAGTCCTCTTCAGTTTATTACACAGCGCTCAATACAAAACTCACAGTTTAACTTATGATGAATTAGTCCTCATCCCAACAACAAAAGTGACGCTTGACCCTCTTGCGTCTAATAGACAAGCTTTTCCGGCATCTCCGGGGTGACCTCCTCCAGTCTGGCCTCCAGTGTGGTTGCTCTCAGCTTCCCAGCTATGAATCACAGACTTCTTTGAGGGTCTGGCAAGCTAACTGATGATCAATCACAGGGTGAATCATTCACAGGGTTCCCCTATTTGCGTCAAAACGCTGGCATAGATATTAGATGTATGTGTAACGCCGGGTCGTGTGTGCGCTGATCGCTACAGTATGTCCCGCATGAATAGTGGAGGCTGTGCAGCCATCGTCTGCTACACTAGCAGCGTAGCCACCGATTCCACCGGGTCTAGTGGCTGTTTGTTCTGGGTGATGATCGCTGGGCGGTGAGAGTGGAAAATACCTCTCAAAAACAAATCCATAATTAGGTATGGGCAGAAGAAGGCTTTCATCAGGCAGCAGAGGAAGTGGTTACTGCTGCAGTATCTGTCTATATAAGTCTAAACCGCCAGTGTGGGTGCAGCTCTGACTGGCATTTTATCCCACTACATTTCTCTATGGGACATGTCTTAACACTGCAAGCACTACATGAGCTTTGCAGCTGTCCGCAGCGAGAAACATGCCTTCACAAACATGAAAATGTCACTCCAGTTTTGGAGGAAACACAAAGTTACTGGCTATAACCACAGCACAGAAAGGCTTGTGTTTTTTTCATTGGCAGATGATCTACCGTACTTGAAGTGTCCCCTGCACACTGTCCTAAAACTGACCCCTGTGGCTTATGGTAAGTCATTTCACCGTTTATAAGTCAACAGAAGCTAACTTTTTCCCTTTGCTGGGCCGTGACGTACTTTTCCCCTGTCTTCTTCTACCAGGTTGTAAAGTTGACATGTTTGACTTGAAGGTGGAGGCTGTTAACACTCACAGGGACAGACCATTAGTAAGTTTCTGATCTTTTTTTTTTTTTTTACTTTTTTGTGTCATAAACATCCTGTATGTGTCCTCTGCCAGTA
Source organism: Miichthys miiuy (assembly GCA_036365135.1). Classification (NCBI taxonomy): domain Eukaryota; kingdom Metazoa; phylum Chordata; class Actinopteri; family Sciaenidae; genus Miichthys; species Miichthys miiuy. Next base: position 9,914,609 of record CM071606.1, on the reverse strand, counting down.
GTTGTGTCCATGCAGCCTTAAGGATCAGTTTAACCCTTAACAGTCATGACTGGACAAGCTAGTCTGACCACAGCTATTTTTGAAAATTCAAACTAAAATTACTCACTGCCTTTTCAGTCCTCAGGTGCCAGATATCCAAGTCCCAGCACATAAAAGTCAGTGTAGGCTCGCGAATAAAACTCAAAGACAAATATGCATATTCATTCTTTTTGTCAGATGTTAGATTGTGTCCATATTTTAAGTTTTCTAAATCGTGAATGTGGCCACACATGCATAATAAAAAAAGAGACAGGCCTTTAAAGAACTAATATTGTGGGAAACCTCTTGCTGAGAGTTAGATTGGAAGGTGCCACTGATAACCTACTATTAAATATGAAGCGACACCCTACATTAAACATGCAAGATATAACCTGTTACTTAGAGAGTGTTAACGGTGTTGGTAGGCAGATTTTGTGACCTTAAGACAGAGACCGTTTTACACTGTTTCCAGTCTTTATGCTAAGCTAAGCTAATAGTTGTGGGCTAGCTTGATATTTAACAAGACAGTTATGAGATCTGTCATCTCATTTGACTCTTGGCAAGGAAGCAAAGGAAGTTCCCTGAATGTTGAAATTTTCCCAATTACCCGTTTTCACATCAATATATCTATCTGATACAGTATGTCTGCCAGTAAAAGGAACAATACGTTTCACTTCTTGTACGTGTTACTGTCAGAGCCCTTGTTTTCAGCTTTTTAGCTAAAAAAATAACCCAGATGAAAACAGCCAGAATAATCCAAAACAGTAACATTGTGGGCCATACAGAGATTACATATTACAAGATTGAAGCATTACCGTCTCCACCAGTGATATGAAATGGTTTATTTTCTGACTGAAAACAGGGAAACAGTTAACCTGGCTCTCTGAATGTAATAAAACCCTCTTAGCACATCTAATGACATGTGAGGGACTACTTTTTGCACCCCCATTTAAAGCTACATTAAACACAAGATACAGTCCCCTCCAAAAGTATTGGAACAGTGAGGCGAATTCCTTTATTTTTGCTGTAGACTGAAAACATTTGGGTTTGACATCAAAATGATGAATATGAGACAAAAAGATCAACAGCTTTTATTTCCAGGTATTTACATCCTGATCCGATACACAACGTAGAAGATAGCACCCTTTGTTCGCATGAAAAATGGGTGGCTTCAATCAAAAGGTGCTTCTATATCTTCTATATTGTGTATCAGATCAAGATGTTGGTTGCACGGATGTTGTGGAGAAATCTACTGAAGTCAAAGGTCAGTGGTGAGGTCAGGAGGGAAGAAAGTGTTCAGGAGCCTCTGATGTCTTATGCTGTATTATTTATTGATGCTTGGCCAAGGAGAATTAGAGACACTCTCACAGTACATCAGAAGTGTCTGAGTCGGTCTCACATTCTGCTGAACTCCTGCTGGTGGATAGACTTTAAACCCCAAGATAACACCACAAATACTATACCCCCCAAATAAGACAAAGAGAATGTTTTTTTTCATGCAGGTGTTCTTGTCAACATCTTCTAGTCTGGAGACACAGATGTCTGTTTGCGCAGAACACAACGGAAAGCTATCTATTATGCCTAGGAAGGCAGCAATAGGTTTCTTCGACCCTGGCCACCACAGTGTTGAGATAGACTGGCACCTACTGTTCTCAACCAAAGCCAAACAACTAATACTGCCAAGGACCTCAAGGCCCACACGTGACCTCGTGTAACCTCAGGATAGAAAATTCCATAACAGAGGGGACTGTATAACCTGGTAATTAGAGAGTGTTTAAGGTGCTGGAAGGCAGATTTTATGACCTTCAGGCAGAGTCAAGCTTGCTGTTTCTTTATGCTAAGCTACACTGCCAAGTTGCTGAATCTAGCTTAATATTTAACAGACCGATATAAAATCTATCTTCTCATTTGACTCTTGGCAAGGAAGCAAAGGAAGTTCCCTAAATGTTGAACTTTTCCCAATTACCCGTTTTTACATCAATATATCTATCTGATATGCCTGCCAGTAAAAGGAACAATACGTTTCACTTACTGTCAGAGCCCTTGTTTTCAGCTTTTTTGCTGAAAACAGCTTCCTGCATCTGAAACAACCCAGATGAAAACAAGTCAGAGTAAACCAAAACAGTAACATTGTGGGCAAAGGAAGTTCCCTAAATGTTGAACTTTTCCCAATTACCTGTTTTCACATCAATATATCTATCTGCTCTGTCCGTCAGTGATTTATTTATTGTTTATTGTGCTCATATTAAAAGAGACTTCCCCAGGATAAAATTACATTATAACATAAAACAGGAAAAATAAAATTATTATTGTTTGTTGTCTGGTGTTTGGTGCTGGGCAGGTAGCATACAGTAAGTTTATCAGAGCGTTTTAACTCGAATAAACTGTTACCTTAGAAGAAGCATTAAAATCTCAGCCAATGGTGGTAAATGAATTTTATCTTCATCTTTTATTTTTAGAAGATATGTGGCTTGTGGAAAAATGGGTCCAGTATTTACTTCAGTGACAGTCGCTTACGTTCACTTCTACATTTAGGGTCTAAAGAGTCAAGACGTGCTACAATGAGCCGACACCAAAAAGTCTTTAAACAACTTTAATGTAAGGAATGAAAGTTACTGGGGAAAGACGCACACCTTTTTGTCTTAATGTCAGTTTAATATGTCTGACAGGTTCATATCTGTTCCCTTGTTGGAAATCGGAGTAGCGTGTTGAAAACTAGACAGCGTGGGTGTTACCACATTACCACATTTAGTGAGGAACATCTTGTTAAATGGGGTGAGAAACATTAAGGTTTGCTGACAGTAATATAACAATGGCCTTGACATTTATGGATGTTTGTCTCATCAGTTGTTTTTCTTTCTTTGCCTTCTTACAGTCATTTACCCCAGAACACAGTGATGGTCTGATATGGTTATGAAATTATAATTAACATAACATAAAAAAAAACATGTGTTAATCAGTCCAACTTCTTCTTCACTGACCAGAATAAAGTCAAAGCAGATGCTGTGCCACCGGGTTTCCACCGTCGAAACAGCTTCACCCCTCTGTCCAGCCAAGACCAGATAAAACGACCTCGTCTTTACAGCGTGGACAACCCTCCGCATGTCCGCATGTCCCATGCACCCACTTTACCCAGCATGCTGTTCTCTGAGGCGTCTGAGGGGGCAGAGCTGCTGCAAAGCGAGGTCAGTGCTGTGAGTGGTACTATGTATAATAAAGGTTTAAAGATGTTTTTGAATGGAGGAAAAAATGGTTGGATGGATGGTTTGAAAAAATGAAGACGAAATTGTCTGACAACAATTGTGATAGCTATAAGTTTGTGAAAGTAATATTCAAGGGCCAAATTAATAAAATACAGTTTATTCATACAGAGTTCAGAAACCAACAAACGTGAATGAGTAGAACAATAAATGATTTTTCTAGTTGAATAATAAAAATTGTGAGTGAAATATAAAGCTTTATACTTTTTTGGTTGGTTAAAAAAAGAAGAAAGTTTTTTGTTTTTTTCCCCCGGTGAATTAAATAAATTAAAACTTAATTTACCTCACTCTGAAGGTAACACTATATAAGCTCTTGCAGCAGTTGCTAAAGCCTTTTAGTCGACAAATTAGCTAGTTAGTGGCCTATGCGCACTACAACCTTTACTGCTCTGAACATACATGAACTTATAAATCAACATATATGCATCAGAAAATTTTAATGTTGCCTGGGCAATGATTAAATGTGTGCCAAGACCTATAAAAATAGGAAAACTAAAGGGTTCTGCATTTTCCAATGTGTTACTCCAGAGACCCTGGTACAAAATTCCAGTTGAAGTAGCTTTATGTTTTCCATCTACGGTATATAGCTGTTTACAACAAACAAAAGTTCCCTTCATAAGCATCTTAGGCGTGAAAGCATGATGTTTTCCAGTGCTTTTTTTTGGGGGGGGGACTGTGTTGTTGTCCACAAAGTGACCTTTTATTAAATTTGCTGTACTAGAAAGGGAGTGTTTCTGTCTGGTTAGTGACCTCAGATTTTAATATTCCCAAGGAGCTTAAGTTCAGTCAGTGCCAGTCAAAACAAATGCCTCATTCCTTTTCTGGTCTGGTGTTTTCCTTAACGCCGCCTACGTTCTCTCCCTTCCTTTTGCATCCTGCAGGACACGGTTAACGGTTTCACTGCTGCAGACGCACAGGACTGTGAGAATTGAAGAGGTATTTTTCAGCCTTTTCCTGTCATCGGTCATATTTAACATCTGTAATCTCCACCTCACATGTCTCACTCCTTTGTTTTATCCTTTATCCCAGGCTTTCCTCCAAATGGATGTATCACCAGTTCTGAGGACCAGCAGTAAAATCCAAACCAGCTTCAGCCAGTGCATTCACAAGCACCGTATTACACACCATTTCTGTTTAGCCCTGTGTGTTATCTCTTTAGTATTTAGTGTGTGTACATACATACATGATCTCAATGCCTTTGCACAATAGCCTTCATATCTAGGCTGCGTTACACCTCAGATATCTGTTGTAAAAAGATCTGTAAGTAAAGAAAACCCATCCATTAGCTCCGGACACACTCCACACACTGTAGTCTACAGTCATATGATGCTGTATAATTATTTGTTATGTAGAACATTGATTGTAAATTGTATACCTCATTAGAAGATCATGCCTTCAGTTTTAAGTTTAGGACTGTGCCTCTCTTGAAGGACGCCATGCATAGCCTTTGTTTGAACCCATGTTCTCTCTTAAAGTTACCTTTTTAAACATTCCCAGGTTATCTATCGCCTTTCTCAGGTTGTCTGAGATGATGTAGATGTAGTAGTCATTTTATTTTGAAGGATGATTTAAAGCCTATTAAATTGCAGCTTAGCTCACAGCGGGCGGACACAAGCTGTAGAAAAGTAAATGTTTCGTCTAGCCCTATAAAAAATTTGCAGCAGTCACTTTCTGCCTTCTACTCAAACAGCTGCCTACGGTGATTATCTAACACTGATCTGATTTGAACTCCACAAAAGTGATGCAAATATTTTAAGCGCTGCTCAAGTGTGCAACAGCAGTGGATATTTTGTTATAATGTGAGTTTTATTGCATTGAATTTGACCAGGAATTTTAGCTTGTTTATAAGGAAAGGCAAATCACTGTACCTCTGATACAACAAAGATACACAAGACAAGAGCTACCTAGTTTTTCATCCATTCTCATGACTTTGATTTTAATGTCTGGTATAGATCATTTGTGTAAAAAAAAAAGTGCCTTTATTTAAAGGACTATAATGCTGTGACAATAGTAATCAAGAGTATGTAAAATATTTTATTCATATACTGTATATGATATGCAAATTTATGTTTCACCTTAAAGGTCCAGTGTGTAGGATTTAGTGGTATCGAGTGGTGTAGCTGCAGATTGCAACCCTCTTGTTTCACCTACTCCTTCCAAGCGTGAAGAGGAAACTATGGTGAACGAGAAACACACAAAAAACATGAAAAGGCCACTGTTTAGTTTGTCCCTTCTGGGCTACTGTAGAAACATGGAGGTTCAACGTGGTGGATTCTTTGTAAGAGGAACCTTTTTTGGCCTTTTCAAGCTTTATTTTTGATAGAGAGCTGAAGGGTGATAGAAATGTGGGGAGAGAGAGACGGGGAATGACATGCGGGAAAGAGCCACAGGTCAGATTCAAACCCCGGGCTTCCCCAGCGAGGACTGAGCCTTTGCACATGGGGCAGCTGCTCTACCAACTGAGCTAAACGCCGGCCCAAAAAGGGCTCATTCTAAGGTAACAAAAACATACCCATCATTATTTTCAGGTGATTATCCACTACTTAAAACACAGTAATGCATGATATATTCCATTTCTGCCATACTCTGTAAATAGAGACCACGAAATTTCGCACACTGGACCTTTAATCGAAGGATTGGCAATAAATTTCGATGTCTTAAAAAAAGCTTTAATGTTATTGCACAGTTTCATGTTTCATTTAATAAAATTAATTTCAATGCAGTTTGTACATTGACATCTGGTTTATTTACGATTAGTTCCCAGAAGGCTTTTAGCTTGGCAGAAGTGTGTGTGTGTGATCTCATTTCCTGTTTTTAGACTTCATGTCCCTAGCGAGCAGGTGACATTAACATCACCAGAGCTCACTCCAAATTCACCCGAGTGAACATCTTCCAAAGCCACATATAGATTTGTAAATTAGATGTTTAGAGTAAGATATGGTGTTCTCAGATCTGTTTGGTCAAAGTAAATTGTCACAGATGCAAATTATCTGTTTGTTATTTTACCAGTTATCTCTTTTTTTCTTTCAGCGGGGAGAAGACGGAACAGAAATTGTACTGTGTAGGTTTTAAAGCCAAACAAATGATGCAGCTCTTTCCTCAGTCCTTTCTGTTCGTAATGACGATAAGATGCTCTCAGATTTTCAGAATCTAACTTTTGAGTTTTGTTACAAACATAATCACTGAGTCACTTCTGACTTCTGTATGTATACATATCTATACTCTTAATACACATCCCCACAAAGCTCTGTGTGGCATGCTAAGTTTTGAAATAGGACTTATTATTTCTGCTCACTGAATATTTTGAAATGATGTAACAAGCCTGAAAGTGATTTACAAGCTGCAGAGTTAGTCATCAGGGAAATGGCGGAGGAAAGCGTCAAATAATCAGCTGTAGAGAATTTAATCTGCAAGTTCCTTTGACGTCTGAAATGATCCTTGAATGAGCGGATTCAGAGGAATGCTCTGACTAACTTCCACACTGATTACAGATATTAAACAAAAAAAAGAAGGGATGTACACTAATGAGTTTTTCAAGAAAAACTACTATTAAATATAGAACTTGACACAATTTATGACATTACATCATTGGATTACATTTACATTTAACAGTCCAGGTGTATCCACGTGTCCATCAGGCCTTGAAGGTTTGGGTCAATGAGGTCTGGAGTTGACATTTAGGTTTAATATTGTCAGACAGGACTGCGACATAATGAGCGTAAGGAGTCGCAACATCTCCACCCATGTGTCAGAGGCAGAGAGACTGTAGCGAGATGATTTTTACCTCCTGAAACACGTAGAGAAGCTAAATCAATGCTTGACGAGAGATGGAAATTACATTGATTTACTTGTGAACTTGTATGTTAATTGAATATTTGTGCGACTTTATGTTAATACTGCACCCTTGTTTGATGGGAGATAGTATGTTGTTTTGTTACATTCCTCTGGTGGCTGTAGTTACCAGATACTTTGTAGATTAACACGTGAAGACTTGATTAAACACTACCCAACCTCTGTGGCCCATAAAGATGAAGCAATGTTTCACCAAATAATGATGGAAAGGAATGAAGGACCTGTTGTAATGCTCCTTCTTACATGGTGGGAGTAGCAGTCTGTTGCTGAAGGAGCTGATTAGGGCCCATCTAAGATTATTTATATGAAAAGTTTTTAGAGGCACAAGCGTATGTTTAAAAAAAAAGTCAGATTTATCTATTCCAGGTTGGGAACCACCGATGAAGCAGCTTAAATGTAATACGTCCATAATTCAAAGGTTCTATTTATTCAGCTGCTAACATAAAAGAAAATGCAGAACTTGTAATAAATGTGTTTTTTTAATTTTTTATATTGTCATATTGTTTTATGTAACTTAAACCACTTCCACATTGCTGCTGACATGTACGATCACAGTCACAGTCACTAACCCTCACCCGCAGACTCAAATCATCCGGGCAAAGTTCTGGTTGGGGCTCCACAGGAAATCCAACCAGAATGTGGTGAATAAAAATACCCAGAAAAAAAAAGACCGGGCATGTCGACAGCCTCATAAAACTTCAAGTATGAGCACAAGAAATAAACACGTTTAACACATGCAATTCAATGTTCAGTTTTTGTTGAAACGAGGGATTCACCACTCTATGAATGACTACTCTACTACAAATAGTATAACAGGAGTATAACAATTTAAGAAAAAAAAGTTTCTTAATGTAAAATTGCAAAGACTGGTTATCTTTCATTGTCTACTATACATGATATCATTAAAATATTAAGATAATCAGAAGATATCTCCTGATTTATATAAATTAAATGAACACAGTTTTATTCATTAGACTGGGTTAAAACATAGAGCCAAATAGGGCCAAATAAGGAAAAGCCTTTTGATCAGCATTCTTATATTTGAGGTCCACAATGGGGTTAAAATCTGAAGGGAGTTTTTGGATTCCTTTGATTTTTTTTTTCCCTCTATGTGTTCTTCCAGGACTTTTCAAACTACTGTTGGAAATGTTTTCCCTTCCTTTGGATCTTGGATGAAGTTTCAAAAAGCTTCTTCAAACTTCATAACAATGTATTTCTTACCTCTATTTTGAAGTTTTAAAATATATATAATTCTGGGTTCTCCTTGATAGATCCCGTAATAAATACCCTGTTCTGCTTCTTCTCCCCCCCCATGTCTGTGATAATGTCATTCCATCCAGCTGCTCTCCTGGGTCTGTTCCACCCTCCTCTATAAATTGCTTCATCTGATCCTCCTGTTGCCACTTTGCAATCTGCATCTGAGGATTTGTTTACGCGCAGAGACGAGCAGACGACAAACATGGTGAACGTTGGATGGAGTATTCTGGTTTTATCATGTGCCTTGCTTGCTTCAGGTAAATTATAAGGGGGGAAAAAAATTGTAATATTTCGCAGATTGTGATTGTTTTGATGTTTTAACTGATGCTAGTTGGTTTTCCCAAATAAAAGCTCGTGTATCAAAGAAATGCTCTGCACCGTATGAATACCCGCACGCCACACTGGAAAAGAAATACGCCAGCAGACAGACGTTCAACAACGGGAAGAAGGTTTATTATAAGTGCGCCGAGGACTTCATTCCATCCAAAGGCTTCGGAGTTGTGCAGTGTACTGATGGACAATGGAGCAGACTGACTCTGAAATGCGAGAGTAAGTTTTTGACACAGATTCACAAATAAAGTGTAAAGAGACGCTTAAATGTTGTTTAATCCTTAAAGATTGTTATTTCTTTATTTATTTATTTTAACTGAGATAACAGCAGCTTGAGGCCTCCTAGTGGACACGTGGTGGAATCCAATGTTGTAACACATCAGCTGTGGTCACTAAATAATGAATTAAGATGTTTCAAGCTGCTTTTTTATTTGGTTTCTTCCAGAAACCTAAACAATATATTGAAGGACATTATCAGAATAACAGTATTAATATGTCCAAGAGGCTAAAAGGGATTGGATGACACTGATTAGTGATGAAGTTGATTAATTTCTTGACTTTAAAAACACAAATGGACCAAAGTTTTTACACTTTTGTGTCCTCACACTGATTTTAGCTACATGACGCTGGACCCTTCTTCAATCAGCCATGAAGAGAGCTGTTTTGTTTCTTTTTGTTTTTTAATCTTTACCCATTAGATCATTAATATTCAGACTGAGAAAGGTAAACAAACAGGTGTCTTCAACCAACTTTCTGGTATTTTATTTGCTGGTGCTGATGGATTTATTATTATTATTATTATTATTATTATTATTATTATTATTATTATTATTAATACACTTGCTCTAATTTGGCTTGCATAACTGCTGCACCTGTTTTGAAAATCCTTCTATACAGCTGATCTCTGTAGACTCCAACACAAACTAATGTATTAAATATTTAGATGTAGCATGAGATGAAACAATCTGAGCTCTTGTGACTAATGAGGGCTCAGGCTCAGACACAGCTGTATCTCTAGTGTCAAGAAGACTTAATCAGACCAGATGTTTGCTGTCATGGGCGGCCTTCCAGCAGAAGTATGGTACTGAGGCTCACCGTTGCACTCCGCATTTCACTGTTTCATGACATCTTCATTTTAAAAACTTCCTCCTGATCCTTCTGGCAAAACTCTTGTCAGCTTCCCAGCAGATTACTGAGTCTGAGCTGTTTTGCAACTTCACTTGAAATAAAGACGTCTCTGTTTCCATCCGGCAAATCACATTTCAGCCTTGATTCCTGTTCTGATTGGCCATTTTTCTAACAGAGCGATCATGCGGCAATGCCGGGGAACTGCCTAACGGAGACTTCGAGTATGAAGGGAATTCATACATTGGGGAGAAAGTTTACGCTGTATGCAATGAGGGGTAAGTCAAAATATACCTTTTTTTTTTTTTTGAATTTGTCTTTGACTATTCAGTGCTACGGTATACTCCAACTTCTCTCTCTGTTGACAGATACACACTGAAAGGACTCAACTACATGATCTGCAAGAAGTCTGGCTGGACTGGTGCTGTTCCGTCTTGTGAAAGTGAGCAACACTAGATTAAAGTTTCCTTACTCATCATCTGAAACCTGTCTGTAGTCTTTACACACTGTGGTTGCTGCACCTTAAGGGTTGATCTCAAGTGGGCGGTGTTAAAGACTGACTAATAATTGCCTGAATCTTATGCAGAATGAGGTCACTTAGTTTAATCCCTTAATTCATTCAAGCATATTTTTCATGAGACTTAAGTTGCAAAAACATTTCAGTATAAAGGTGTGTATTAATGTGTGTGTCAGAGTTTCCTGTAAACAGAAATGTTACATTTTAATCTCTTCAGAGGGAGAGGCCATCTGCTCCGCCCCTGAAGTGGCCAACTCTGTGAGCAGCCGTGGAGAGGTTTCTGTATACCAGGTGGGCGACGTTGTGACGGTCAGCTGCATTCAGGGTTTCCAGCTGGATGGAGCTGAGCAGATCATCTGCGGTTCTAGCGGCCAGTGGCAGCCTCAACTTCCACAGTGCCTGCCTTTACCTCAACCTTCACCTACAACTCCATTACCTGTTCAACCAAGTGAGTTGGTGTCTCAGTTTATTAAAAGTAAGTAGTATAAAGTTTTGTTTCTGAACTTGACACTTTCCCCTCTGGACAATCTTCAGCAGGTGAATGTGGTGTGCCGGTAACCACCAGCAACTCCAACGCCAACCTTGCTGACAAGTACGTCACAAAGACCTCTTTTGCTTCTGGTGACAAAGTGCACTACGTGTGTGACGTTGGATACGTTCCAGTAGGCGGCAGCAGGTTTCGCATGTGTGTTGATGGACAGTGGACACGGCTGGTGCTAAAATGTGAACGTAAGAACTTCATTCAGTCAGTCAAATTTTTGTTTTTATAGTTTTTTTTTTTTTTAAAGGCTAAACAAAAAGATCTTGTGTCTAAGTTCTGTAATGTTTTCATACTAATTTATTTTGGTTGCCAACAGTCCTTGTGGCTGAAAGTTGCATCTTTCTTTAAAGGATGATTTCAGTACTTTTCACTATTGCTAACATTTTCCAAATCACTGTAGTTATATTGGTGTTTTAATGTTTGCTACTTTCGTTGTTATATATATTTTTTTTTAAATTAACTTAAGGACAAGGCTTGAAGATTTATGTGAATTAAATGTTTTTTTTTTTTTTTTTTTTTTTAGGTCTAACTTATTCCAGCTGACAGTTTATGGCGTTGTCACATTTGATGCACTGAATATAAATTCAAAACATTTTACAAGGTCATAAAGACCTCTTTTAAACTCAAGTTCTTCCTCTTTCATCCTCCAAAAGGAAAGTCATGTGGCTCTGCAGGAGAGATTACCAATGGAGAGTATACATACACTGGAGTTGACTTTGGCGACACTGCTACAGCTGTCTGTGATGAAGGGTAAGGAAATGCACACTGTACGGCTTTCTTACATACTCTTATTTGCCATTTCACATTCTCCATTGGTGACAATGTGACTTTACACTTTTTTTTTTCTTTTTTTTTAATATAAATCAGGTATCAGCTTGTGGGACGGGCAACCAGAAACTGCATGAGTGACGGCTGGGATGGACGCCTTCCTATCTGTGAAGGTGTGGTGATCATGGCATTATTTATTTGGTGACCTTTTTTTTTTTTTTTTTTTTTAATTTTCCTTTTACTCTTTAGCTGTACCAACACTTCTCCATCTCTTCCAGCTGTGGACTGTGGAGAGCCTCCAGAAGTGCCAAATGCAGATATGATGGGCCGTAGGGAGTACTACACATACGGGAACGCTGTTCACTATCAGTGTCGTACGGGAACCCTTAATGGACCAAATGAGATTTGGTGTACCAAGGACGGGAACTGGAGTGCTCTTCCTTCTAAATGCAAAGGTCCTGATACTAGAAGTGACACAGGACTTATTTTTTTTTTATACAACTTTATTTCCCTTTTTGACATTAATAAACTGTTTTGTTTTGTTTCCTCACAGACATAACCTGTCCGTATCCAAATATCCCCAATGGCTTCTGGAGAGGAGTTCCGAATCGGCAGTATCATTACAGGGACACCATTTCAGTCCTGTGTTCCCGTGGTTACACCGTGACTGGCCCGAGGGTCATTACCTGTGATAGTGATGGCCAATGGTCCCCTGGCCTCCCCAGATGCACATGTGAGTAATAACTTCTTTTTTTGCATAGGAGTATTGATATTCTTGTACAGCACTTTGAAAATGATTTATCACCTGTTGTTTCAGATAATCCGTCACCTCGCGGCTACTGGAGGCAGTAATATGGACGCTTAAATGTGAAACTACGATATTCAAGCCAACTTGATTAAACCGTTCACCAGCAGTCAGGCATTGGGGGATGGAAATAATTCTATTAATCTACAGTCTTCCTGCTTAAAAGAAATTCTTAAATTCACTTGGAATGATGCACTAATTTATATTTTCTTACTTGCTCATAAAACTTGTATAAACTCATTATGCAGACATTAAAATATGTTTGAAATGAAGCTGAAGTACAGTATGTTTATTTTGATAAGTGTTTTGGGCAGTAACAAGTACAAACTTTGTTTCATTCACCTCTGTACATAGATTTTTTTCTTTTTTTTTACAGTTGATAATGTTATGTGTATCATCTCTATAGACTAAAACGGTGAGTGAGCATTTCATGAACAGACAAGCTACAAGAAAATAAGAACACCAATTCCATTCATTTAAAAAGACAATACAAAATCCAGACATTTCTTTACATGAGCAATAACAATTCAAGTGCAAATATCATTATCAATTCTATGATACATCATAGCAAACTCTCGTTAAAAGGCAACAATTACCAAAAAAACAAACAAAAACAAACTTATCAGGTTGCAGGAAAGAAGCTGATTCTGGTCAGAAGGGGGAATTCAGGGGGGCACGGGCACACGTGGGCCAAGTGAGCACGCTGGGATGCCGCCTGTTGGCATCTAGTACATAAAGATATCGGATACTAGACGTACACAAACTGTGACTGACGTTAGCGAGATGTGTATGGAAGAGTTTCACACTGACATGAGTTCTTCATGGCTTGGCCCAGCGTTGCCCTCAAGTTTGACAATTAAAATCCCTTTGTGTCATCCTAAAGTTTAAGAACTTAAAGATTCTGTACACTGAAGTGTACCGTCTATTTACATGACCGGGGGTGAAACACCCCCCGCCCCCAAAAAAAACATCAGAGCAGGCATCGACTCCTTTTAAAAAAAAAAAAATCTTTAGAGGGTTGAATATACAGGTTAAGAGGTCGGGATCACTAATTTGACAGCAGTGGTGGCGCCGACTTTTAAAGGAATAGTCCCTAAATTTTGGGAAATACTTTCTTGCTGAGAGTCCTTCCTGTTGTCACCGTGGTTGCCAGGCAACAAGCAGAAACTCCAGGAAGTCACTTTGCTTGACTAAGAAATAGTGCAACACATAACCCGCCCTCCCACCCCACCCCGTGAAACTGCAACATGATATTTTCATGCTGATTAAACAAATTGGCTGAAATGTTAATTGGTCAGGATTTTGGACAGAGCCAGACTAGCTGTTTCCAGTCTTTGTGCTAAGCTAACTGTCTCGTGGCTGTAGCTTATTTACTGTAAAGACGTGAGTGGTATCAATCTTTTCAATTGACTCTTAACAAGAAAGCAAATAAGCGCATTTCCCAAAATGTTGAACTATTCCTTTCATTATTTGGCAGAAACTAATATGAAGCGAGGTGCTTTTTACCCTGTTTTGGTTGCTCTTTTAAAAAAAAAAATCACTTTTTGACACATCAAATACTCAATTTGTTTTTTGACGTTTGTCCTCTGCCCACACTTTAATATTTCTTAAGTCTGCAAATCTCAACTGCAGCTTAAACACATTTCACAAGCTTTGTTGGAGGTCACAATATGGTGCAACCAAAATTTTAAAAGGTGTTACTCATTCGTTGCACTTTGCACTACAAAGATAAGATGACGTGTTGTAAGTGTAGTGCACAAAACAACGTGACCCACCCTTTTTTTTTTCTTAATTTTTGGGTGGTCTTTGGAAGAGCTGTCTTCATTGAACAAAACGTGAGTGAGGTGTTTTTGTTTTTAAAGGGGGTACTGGTTGTCTTTGGATTTGAGATGGGCGGGACATCAAGGGCAGAAATTTTTTTTTTTGGGGGGGTCCTGCATCAGAAAATTAGGATCAAAGAATTCAACCCTCGTCTAATTTTATTTTCATTATTTACAAGATTGAAATAAAAAACATAAAACTGGTAGACAGGCAATGTGAGATTATCGACTTACTGTGTTTAAGAACTATTTCAGATGTGGAGCTTCCTTTTTTTTTGTTTTAAACCTATAGACTATTAGTGTGTAGAGTACATCAGAAAGACAATATGAGATTGAAGAATTAAAGTGACCTTTTTTTTTTTTTTTTTAAAAGAAGCAGCAAACATAATGTCCCTCAAAGACATTTCTCTCTCTCTCTCTCTGAGACATGTTCCACTTTACATCACATTATCTCATTCTGTGGCTCTCACAATTATTAGTTTGTTATTCATCTCCCAAATGTCCACTACGTTCCTGGAATGATTATACCACCTTTTTGTATTTAAGTTGGCTTTAAAAATAAGACAGAAATGATCTGAAGGCTGGAAAACGTCGGTACAGTCTAGACAGACGGAACAAAACATAGATTAACTGTTTTAACAGTAAAACCCTTGGAAACTGCTCTAAGAGCTCAAATATAGTAAGGCTTTGAATGACGTGGAATGCAGCTGCGACATGAATTTAACAACCGCTCCTCCTCGAGGACAGCGCACAGACACTGAAGATGGAACCAGGGTTACACAACACTTACACAACACTTACAGTCATACTTAATGGTAGGAGTTGGAGCTCAGACGGCTCATTTAAGCAAATACAATAACAAGCTCTATCAAGCTCAAACCGCGTACACAAAACGTCACTCCTACTTTCTGAAAAGGGTGTTTCTATTGTTTTTTTTTGAGTGGTTTCATTGCACAACACAATAGAAACCAAACCCACTCGCATACTCTACATCCCCACTAAATGCTCGAGCACGGGATTGCAGACCTGTGCTGAATGGAAACTGACAAAAAACCTAAAACACAAATGGATTTTCAGTATTTCTCAGGTCTGCATAGTGTTTATTGTCAAAGCCTATGGAAAATAAGAGGGTAAACATACTAGTATGTTTTTTCTTTTTTTTTTTTTTTAAAGTCCTGTGAAAGGTGCAGGATGTGGTCTGTAAGGTGGAAGGGGATGGTCGGGGAGGGCAGGGAGGGGGTCACAATCCGGTGCTTCAGCAGCAGCTGTGTGACGTTTTACTTGTAAGGTCGCAGGAAAGCGGATACTTTGCTGCTTATGAGACGTATGAAAGAGCGAGGAAGCATCTCGTTGGACTCCCGAGTGGTGTACTTAAAGTAGTTGTTTGGGTGAGCCAGCACATCAAAAAGAGTCTTAATCAGTTTTTTATCCTGTAGGGAAGAACAGACATTTAAATTTTTATATGTGTAAGCACGTATTTTCTTAATTGTTTGAATTATATTTGAAGCTCTTGCACAATGCTGGGAGACAAATTACTCAACTATCATGATGCAGTAACAAATATTTTTCATATTAATGTACCATCTGACTCATTGACGTACTAATGTGTTTGTTGGCAACACATTTTTGTTTGGTGTAACAGATTTCATGTGCAGCTTAGTGCCTAACTGAATCACCTCTCCCAGGTGGTCTTATGTATCAATAATGAAGTAAAATCTCTCACCTTGAGGATTTCTTGATGGTTTTCTGAGGCATAGAGTCTTCCGTCTCGCACTATGTCCTCTACGAGCTGTTCATAGTCCTCTGAATTTAAAAAACAAAACAAAACACAAGACATAATTTCTACATGTCACTACATAAAATGAAATGAAAACAAGCCATGTGTATCCAAAACAAGTTAGGCGGTCAAATATTAATACACAAGAAACTTCCTTTGACGTAGTTTGGTATCGCCTATGGGACGTCTCAAACCATTTCAAGTAAAAGTAAAAGCTGCAATGTGACGTTAAAGGTTCAGTTCAAGTTACAAAAACAGACTTCCTCACTTGCTCTAGTGGTAAGTCCTACAATGTAGATAAATTTGGTTTTATTTGCCTTCTTCTTGAGATATTGAACATCTGCCTCCATCGCAACATGACGCATGATGATGGATGGTGGATATAGTTTTGTTTGTGGCGCTCGCAGTAGCAGAAACACTATTTTCCAGAGTTTAGTCTTCTCTAAACCACAGAACACACTGCCAACAGACACAGGGACTTCTTTGTTTTTCCAATAAAAAAATATATATATTAGAGTTGAGTAGAGCTGGGCTGATATTAGCTTACCGCAGATATATCAGTGTGTATGAAAGTTGACAAGTAACAAGAAGTTGTAAAACAGATTTGTAATTTAGAAACTGTCGTAATTGCATACTTTGTCCACCAGAGAGCAGTGATGTCTGTTTTTCAACTGTAAAATAGCTGCGCAGATCTTCTGGTAGCTCTATCACTGATTCTCAGGTTGAGGCTAAAACCCAGATCAGGCCTCTGTGGAGATCAAACAAGCCAGCTCTTTATCTTCATTAAAATCTCCTTTAAAACATAAATTGTTTTTATATTTTAATCTTAATTATTTGTATTTGACATATTTCATGAAGTACTTTGTAACTGCCATTTGAAAAGTTGCTATTTAAATAAAGTTACTCTTGTTATTCTTACACATCTTAGTCTGAAAACTCAATATTTGTATTCAGTATGATTCAGGATTTAGTTATGAGCACCACCAAAAATAAATAAATTCCACCTCATTATATTTGGGTGGAGGTGGAAATCTCAAAGATGGATATCTCCAAAGCTGGACAAATGAAACCAAAACTATCTGCATGGCCAGTCAACACTAGAACAACTATATACACACCCACACAGAACTCACTGTGTGTGTGAGCTACATACCATCATAAGTAACATAGGGGATCTGAAAGCCCCGGGCGCTGTTGGCCTCATTGGACTTGAAATTAATCCAGAGGCGTCTGGAGCGAGCTGTGAAGGCGATGGGCCGCTCGTACGTCTGACATGTCTCGTAGGTGGTGATGGACGTGGCTGACCCTTGCAGGGGTGCAGAAAGGACAACGGTGACTAATCAGGTTTTCAGAACTGCTTCTTGTTACGGTGCAATTATTTACAGTATAAACACTAAATTCCATTGACTGGAAAGAGAGAGACTCACAGTTCTTCCTCATAACCAGAACATCTCCACACTCATCCTCCGAGGGCAGGAAAATCTCTGGCACTACGATTAAGATCTTGCGCTTGCTGGGTGGGTTGATGTTCCAAATACACTCCACATTAGCAGGGTAATTACCGGGATAGTTAGGTGACTCAATGTAACCCATGAATTCACCCATCTCACCACCACATTGCCTGTCTAGACACACACAAACAAAACAAATTAGTTTCCATCTCAAGGTTAAGATATCTGGAAACACAAAACAGTAATTTTCATACTCACTCTTGCACTGCGAGACACTTGTGGCACCATCAAAATCAGTGGTGGTGTTCCCAGGGCAGGAAATACAGTAGTTCTGTCTAAACTCTGTCTGATACGTCCCCACTGGGCAGCGGATACACCGGTGTACTGTGGTGTTGTAGTAATGACCTGGAGAACATTGAACTGCAGGGTAGAAAAGAAGATGCACATTAAGTGGGGAAGGTTTTGTATTAGTATTTGAGTAGATTTCCCTTCTTTGGCTGTATATAAAGAGCACTAACTGACCTTTGACTTCACAATCGTGGAAGGAGCTGGCACCTTCCCGCTTGGTGCTCAGTCCTCCCCCACAGGGGAAGCACAGGGTCCGTCCCAAATCTGGTTGGTAGGCGCCTTGCGGGCACGGCTGACAGGGTTTGAACCCATCGCTGGAGAAGTACCCTGTCGGACACTGGCCTGGATTTGATTTGTAAAACGTGGAGAGAAGGTGGATTAAAGACATTTAATCAGAAATATGTTTGTTTGTTATCCCTGGAACTTTAAACTACCTGCACAGGAGGAGATGTTTCGTGCCCCGACAGGCCCGTGGCCGTCACTGCCGGGACAGAGGTCACAGGCCAGCTGCCCCTCTTTCTCCTGGAAAGTGCCAGGTGGACACTGGACACAGCGTTCCTGCTCACCGTGGTAGTAAGACCCCGGCAAGCATCTGACTGAGAGAATATCCACAACGGCTCCAGTTAGAAATGACACACTTTAAATCAGTGAAACATGAAGAAAAACCTTTAACTTTGCTCGGATTTTTTTCAGGTTTTAGTTCACCTAAGTGTCACCGTTATTTGGTACAATCTAATGTAATACAACTCAACAGCCCTGCCATGACATCTATCTTCACAAAGCTCATAATGCTCAGTTTTTCTTGACATAGGTTCAATTATGTGTTTATTACATATGAGGTCATACTGGACTACATTTTATTGAGTTTTCATGATTTGTCCACCCTGTTACAAGACGAGAGCACGATATTAGAAACGCCTCTCTATATAATGCAAAACCTCACCACGAACTATGACCTCAGTGATAAAACACCTTTACAGTGTCAACAAAAACCGAACATTATAGCTATGAGACTCTATGGCAGAACAGTTGTATTGGATCACATTAGACAGTACAGGCGTTCTTAATAATCTGGACACTCCCGGTGCAGCTCTCCGGTCTTACCACATCGGCCGCTGTCCCTCTCCCAGCCGGGGCCGCAGTTCTCCTGAATGGGAGCAGCCTGGGGAAGTTTTTGGGCCACCTCGTATTCCAAACCAGCAACTCGGATCAGGAAGCGCTCCTGGTTGATGGACTTCTTCAGAGCTTTGATATACGTCTTAACCTGCTTCTCCATGCGCTGTCTGAGGCAGCTGAGATTGCAACTCCCTGGTCATGGGTAAATAACAAACACATCAGTATGCATGGAGCAGCTGTTGGAAAAATGATAATGATCAACACCGGCAGTAACTGGTGTCAAGCTGTTGTTTTAAATGACGTGATGACTGACCTGTGGTGTCTCCAGGTTTGACCTCAGCTTCCAGCTCCAAAGTGATGCGCGTTACCTCTTTGTTAGAGGGGTTGCGAGCACGTCGTCCTTTAGCTTTCTTGGAGGAGTCACATTTGAGGTTGACAAATGTCACCAGGCAGTTGCTGCAGGGCTGCCCGCCTCCTGTGGATGACATAACATCACATTTCCTGTGAGGAAATACTGTATAAGATATATCAGTAAACCTCAAACACACATTAATAATAATTAGAAGTAATTATGGACCTTTACTCTCATAATTATTTGGAAGGCATGACTCAAGCAGACAAATCATTCGTAGTTATACTCAGGCTGGAACTAACGATTGTTTTCATTATCGATTCATCTTCTGATTATTATTTTGGGGTAATTGACAAACTGTTTTGTTTATAAAATGTCAGAAAATTGTAAAAAAAAAATGTAATTTGCCAGACCCAAATGACCAGTTTTATCCAACCAACAATCTAAAAACCTCAAAATATAAATCTTACATGACAAAGAACAACAGCAAACACTCATTTGAGCAGCTGGCACTAGTAAATATTTGGTATTTTTGCTTGAATAATTATTAAAATGATTAATCCATTGTCAAACAAGTTACAGCAGCTAAATTTTCTGCTTTTCTGCTAATCATTTCAGCTCTTCATATCCCTTTGAATGTCTATAAATAATTGCATGCATGTACAGATGAAGACTGACCTGGTCCAAGTGTTCGTCCTCTGTCCTCCGTCCTGCCGGTCAGCTTCGGGTGCAGGTGACATTTGGCGTTTTTGATCTTGAAAGAAGCCGTCTGCTTCACTGGAGGGGCCAAAGTCTCTACAGGCAAACACAGCACAGTGGGTAGGAGGCACACTGCAACATCACACTGCTGCCACGGCATAAGACAGCCTGCCCGTGCAGCGGTGATTGACAAGACTGGATTGTTGAAAAGTGTTTAGGAATCTGGAGGGCAGCGAACCTATGCAGCTCTGACTGCTGCTGGAGTTGAGCCTGGCAGGGGACTTCCCTCTGAGGATTGGGATACCACAACTCACAGAGTAGCTGTTGTCAGACTCTACAAAAAGGTCACACGCAAAGAAAATGTTTAAAGTTTTTGAATTAAAAAGAACTTCTGTTTGGTGATTGCACTGTGACATACCTGCCAGATAGTGAGCCTTGGAGGCGCAGGTGAGCGAGCAGCTCTCTTTCTTGCCCGTCTTGCTGCAGGTCAGAGTGGCCTTCGGTGCTACAAGTCCAGGAGGACATTTCACCAGCTCTGAGGGACAATAAAACCCACAGAGGGTCACACACTGATGACAAAGACAGCTGAGAGAGTGTGATAAATCATCAATCGGCAGTGGAAACTAAGTGTGTGTGTGTCACTGAATTAACCACAGGGGGGCAGCGCTGCTACATACCAATACAGTCTTTCCTGTTCCAGTGCAGTTTGTACCCTGGTGGACAGGTACACTCGTAGCTCCCCAGAGAGTTGATGCAGCCATATTTACAACCTCCACGATTTATACTGCATTCATCAATGTCTGTGAATAAATATATATACGTATAAACATTTAGAGGGCATGCACAAGTAATACAAACGAGGGAGGAAAAGGTTTTCATTGACGATGACAAATTCCTAAACACTGACAAACAATGTGGTCTCTCCAGAAGGATCTGGAGTCATTTTGTTTGTTGAATAAAATGAAAGAGGAACTGAAGTATTAAGAAACAGCACAGCTGTGAATGACGTGTTGCTGAGAGGTCAGTTCACTTCATCCTGTCAAGAGAGTCACATTCTGGGAAGATTAGTGTGTTGGCATGTAAACAGAAGTGATTCCTCGTTTTGATGTTGCCACATTCAATTTCACGGTCAGAACCTTTCTTTGCTCCTTAGCGAGAAAGACTTGTGGTGAGCAGTAAATTATAATCACCTTTTCAAACATATGCTGAGCAAAAAAACCACTAAAAGCATCCGGGATCCAGATGCAGGCTGGCTGCCATTGACGCCAGACAGAAAATTAGTTTAGCGAGCAGAGCTGAGGATGCGGCAGGCTGCGGACAAGCGGTGGAGACACCGGGAGAGAGACGGAGATAATGGCAGTGATTGATGATCTGGCCTGCTGATATGAAATGCTCTTCCTTGTCTCATTCAATTATTCACCCTGAATAAAAACAGTCTGCGTGCCTCTGCACTCCTCGAAGAAGATGATGACTTCAACAGCGATCTGCCGATGTGTAGCCAGAGCTGCCTGGAAATGTTGTGAGAAATGTGCTGCTTATCCTCTGCATCAAAGCACTCAATTTAAAGGACAAAGAACTCTAATGAATATCTGATGGAAGCTGAGCTCATCTGCCAGTAACTGCTGTTTTGACTTCTTTGTTCCCCCAATACTTCAGATGTAAATAAATAGATATATCCCGACCTTTCTTGCAGATCAGACTCTTTTTCCTCAGCGCGCTCTTATGAAAGAGTGCAGAAATGAGTCGAGAAAGAAAAAGACAAATTGACATTTAGACTCAACAATCGCTTTGTGTAAAGGAGAGGAATTCAGGGATGGGAGAGTTCATGGAAATGTTAAATTTCAATTGCTTTTGTGTGCTTATTCATCGACATCATCCACTCCCAGTCCAAACAACATCTTAGTCTCTTAAAGAGGAATTTTCCCGAAAGTGCAGTCTTCTTCCTCGACTTTTTCAATTAACTTTAAACATTTAAGATATCAAACTGTGCAGTTTTAGATGGTCTGAACTCTCTTAGATCTGGAGTATGTATACATGCATTAGTCATTACCAGAAGAAAGCATTTCTGCCGAGGTCAATGCTGGCTGGATCAAATGAGGTAAATTCAAAAATATTTACAAAGTATTTAGTCACAACTGCTCAGAGTGTATTTTCTTACCAGATAAGCAGAAATGAGCAGATTGTTTTGCTAGCTGAGAGAGAGAATGGCTGGATATACTCTCACTTGGGAGGAATGTTGACAGGCCTATGCACAATGCTTGACAGCAGGTCACTGACCTAATTTGGTTTGTTTAGGGTGAGACTATTGTTAAACACTGAGCACAGCTTTCTGGATTGTTCGACAGCCATATTTCGGTTGATAAACCGCACAGGGAATAATATAACCTTGGTTATGGCCGGGAGTGAGAAAGTACAACGGGGAGTGGTGTAAATCTCTGGGGTTATCTAACAGTTCCGACAGCATCGATGAAAAGTGAGGGGGATCATTCATCACCACCTCTCTCAACAATGGTATAGAGAGTCATTTACGCCTGACCATCTTCTCTCCCCTTCGCCAGCATGGTGTGGCCTCATCACAGCCCATCATGTGAGTAAAAGCTTTACAAATCCAATTCTGTTGCTTTTATGACCTGTACTGACAGCGCATATGTGTGGAATGGAGCCCATGAACCTCTTAGACCCATTCGAAACACAGTTTGTGTAATACTATAGGGGGGGCGGATAAAATAAAAGCAGCAATATAATCCAAACCAATAGCACTGCAACATGTCTTTTACTCCATTTCAGCATTTTACGAGCTTAAGGAAGGTGGTATTTATAGCTGGGTCACTCTAAGATGTTCCTGTTATTTTGTCCACCTCCAGTACGTAGCGCTTGCACGGTAAGAAATCATTTAAAAAAACTCTACAGACAAAAAAAAAAATGGCATGACGTGCAACAAACGTGTGTTGGACATGCTGCCGTAATATTGTACGCATTCCACTTTTTTCGGTCTTTCTGATGGTGTAACTAACTGCACTGTTGTGTTTGTGCAGATCCTGTGGTCGCATACTACACGTTATCGCGCTCAAGTCTCAGTAACATTCCTCATTCTACATTCTGTTGCAACATTCCTGATCAGTAGACCTGTCAAACTACAGACAAAAACCAAAAAAAAAAACAGAACAAATCACTGCGAAGCTATGTATTTCGAGTACAAATGCTGTCTCTCTCTCTTTCTCTCTCTCTCTCTCTCTCCTAGAACTACTGTGAGGCCCTGAGGCGCTGGAGACAGCAGCAGATTCTAACTGGTGATACACACTCCATCAAAGGGACACCGCAACACCCTGATGTGCTCTGGCGGGCCTCTTGCTGCCTGCCAGGCAGATCTGACGCGCCCCCACACACCTCCTCCTGACACCAAAGGCTGTTTCTACTATCTGTTCCACACCAGAGTACAGTAGGTACCTGCTAATGTTTGATGGACATGGTCATACTTTCAATTTGAAGGACCATAAGGATGGTTTTTAATGTTTTAGTCCATTAACTACAGCACAAATAGTCTACACTTACATTACTGCCAAGTGTAGCGTAAGTTCTTCGATTGATTTCCTGCCTTCCAGGCAGCAACCTGTTTCAGCTCATTTCAGTCCATTTGAAAACCAACTTGCAGAGACGCAAAACTGGCTTGAGATAAATAATCCATCAGAGTTATTATATACTTTTAGTTATTATATAAGAATGCAGGTGCGTGCCGGGACTTTTCCATGTTTTGAATTTTTTGACGGATGCTGTGACATCCAGATTTATGATTCATCTGCTGAAAAGATGAATAATAACAACACACTGACAGTGAAAACAGTCGTGTTGATTTGAGTCTCAGATGTTTGGAAGTGAAATTACTATTTTATAAAGAGTCAGTACATGTTCATTTGATAAATTATCTTTCAAGATGTTTCAAGTTGACAAGTGAAGTTGTAATCTAACAAGACTAACAGCCAGGTTTGCAGCTCTGTGAGGCTGCACATAGACACGGCAGTGCTTTGAGCTAAACATGCTAATATGCTCACAATGACAATTAGCTAACATGTCGATTATTAGAAATGAATCATGGTCCCCATGTTTGTTTAGCATGTTAGCACGCTAACATTAGCTTATTAGCACAAACACAGGACAGGAGAGATGGATTTGAGTATTTTTGCACGTGTTTGGACACAAAACAAAGTATTGGACAAATTGACCTGATTATGACGCTACAAGATAAATACAGGGATCATTCTTTTTTTTTTTTAAAAGGATTCATCCTCCATTCAAAAATGTCACGGCAACCCATCCAATAATTGTTGAGATATTTCAGTATGGTCCAAAGTGTTGGACAAAACTCTGCGAGCATGAGTAAAAATAATAAATGCCTGAAAAGTAGGAAACCAAACTAAATCTAACGTATATAAAATGCGTTAATTCATCAGTTAAAACTCAGTGTTATGGTCCTTTATTAAACACTGCATATTGAGGAGAGCTTTATGTAAGCTGTCAGTAAAAATTTAAATGAACATTAATAATGTGCTTCTGGTGCAATTTTATTTTTTTCCTGCCAAACACAAGAGCAACTAATGGAGGGTTAGCAAAGACGTGTCGGATGTAGAGGGAGAGTGATGGACAGGAAAGTTAAGAAACAGACGTGTTGGCTCACCTCCACAATGTGCCAAGCCGTAGAGGACGTAGCCTTTATTACAGAGACATTGGAAACTGCCGGCAGAGTTGACACAAAAGTGGTCACAGGCGCGGTCGAAAGAGCACTCGTCAATGTCTGTATAGAGAGAAAGACAGGCTGTTAGAAACTTCTCAAACAGTTCAACAAATCACAAAAAAAAAAAAAACTGTCAATTTTTTCAAACAGGACTCTTCCATCCTCCCGTCATGGCACATTTTCCTGTTTTCATCTTTTGTGCTGTATTGTATTCATTGTTTGTCATGAATTGCAACGGGTCAAGTCGCATGTCGCAACAAAAGAAGAAGTATCTTCTGAAAGGAAGACGTCTTCTGTTTGTTACTTGTTATAGCGGTTGACCTCCTGGAGTCTGCAGTTTTCCATTTCGATGCACAGAAATGGAATTTTCTAAGTTGTTTTTTTTTTTTTTTTAAATAACAAGCAGCCATAGCGGGAGTCAAAAGAAAATCTGCTCTTCACCTGGTAATAGGAGCTGAAGTGCTGTTTTTTTCTTCTCTCCACATAGAACTTGTCAATCACCTTCCCTTTTCTCCTCACCTTTTCTCCTCACCTTAAATGACTCAGTATTTTTAGAAACCCCATAATCTGAGGACATATGCATATAATGTGTTTATAAAGTATTGTAATATCATTGTAGTATTTAGATAAATATATCAGATATGTGTAGATGGATTACCTTTTTAGCTTGTCTGCTCTCTTACACATGAATCCTGATAAGTTGTTTAAATTTCACGGCTTCAAAGACCACGACAACTGATAAATAAAGCTACAGTAGATGGATGATATTTAATTTTATTACCATCAAGGTTTCCTTTAATGTCAGCAATAATCTGTGTCAAGCCCAGGCAGCACACGTTAGGAGAAAATGGGGATGTGCTTTAACTTCGCTGGATGTCTAACAGGCTAATTTCCCAGGATTTTCCCAGGAATATCATGCTTTCATCGACAATATCTGAGGCTGCTCCGGGTTAAGAGGCAGCGCCAGCCACCATCAAACAGATGACGCAGGTATTTCACAGCAATTATAGGAGTTCAGTTAAATAATGGGTTACCTTGAAGAAACCAAGAAGACAGACTGATAAACGTCTGCACAAATCTTGTATAGTTGTTCAGCATAAGCACAAAATATTCACACTTGGCTTTATCCTTCATGTACAATACAGCTGAACTCAGACAGTGAAGACTGTCATTGAGGTTAATACTTGTTGTGAGAGCATCAAGAAGATGAAAATGTGCTGAGATTAAGAACTTTTTTTGTATAGTTAAGTGATCAGTTTACAAAAGAGCACACAAGGTTTGGAGACTTCACAAAGCTTCATCCACAAGGCGACGTTCTAACATTTAAAAAAAATGATTGATGCACACATGGCTCAACTCAAACTCATCTAGATGAATTATCCACAAAAATAACTACAATTTAGGTTGAACATCTCACAAAAAAATTATCTTTCAGAGCCTGATGCACTGGTTCTATATAGAGAGGTCAAAAGTGAGCACAAATAAAGATGAAAAACTCATACAGTCCTCGCTGTTTGGCCCCAGGACAGTCATAACAGCAGTGGTAGATGAGAGCAGCATGCTCTTGCACATGCTCTATGAGGCATTGCAAAAGTAATTGTTTTCGGCATATTAAGCATGAACTTTGCTCAGCACACTTGAAGGCGAAGAGTCTAAACCCCTTTAGGAATTAGGCGTGGTGACTGAGTTTACCCTCAAAAAATGCAATAAGTGACGCCAGAAGTCGATCTGCAACTTATCATTATATAGTTTTGTGTTTTGCCACGCTACAGAATAGATGTGTGAAGACACACATCTCCTGATGTGGACTCCTGATACTACAACCCTTATTTACCAGGCCGATAAGGTGAAGTATGCAGTATGTAGGCAAGACTGCATCATGAAGTACGTGCAGGGGGGCATAGAAAGATAAAAAAAGATAAAGTAAGAACAGTGATATGGAAACAACAAATCAAGAGTTTCCATCAAGTATTCCTCCTTTTTTCTCCTCTGTTCTCTGCCCACTCACTGCAACAGACTGATCTGGATGTCAGGACTCGATTCATCATTTTAGCCCCCACCTTCGCTCGATATTAAATTCGAGAGGGGAAAATGAAGTTGGCTGAAACTGAGAAAACGTCACTGTTGTTTATACAGAACAGATAAGAGCTCTATCATAGATGTTCCCCCAGGAGACAACATGGCATCTGATGAACATCTCCCTGAGTGCCCTCATATGGATTACGAGTGCGAAGGAGATGAGAAGACGACTTTGGAGAGTGTTGAAGGTTGGAGGAATGCTGGCAGGGGCTCATCAGACATGCCCCATCCTGACTTATGGGCCATGGTCCACTGACAGCAGGGAAACACCATGACTGTTTAAACCAAGATAAACCCAGAGTTCAGTTTACACATCTCAACACCTCGTGGAGACAGCACACGTCTGTTTAAGTGTTACTGAACACCATGACCCACCACCAAGCACTTAACAACAAAACTGTACCGTAGCTACAGCTCACCTTAAATCTTCTTAATCTGCCGGCTCTGGATTTATGCCCATAAGAGAGATGCATGAAGGATTATTGAATAAAATGAAGCCACTGAATCACACAGTCATGTTTGGGAAATTTTAAGGGGATTTGATACACATGAAGTAATAATGTCTCGGGAGAGGTTTTGTAAATGCTGACGCCGTCAGGATAGGCACGGAAACTTACATTTTTTAAATCCCGCATTACAAACTGAAGGTGGAGTGGGTCTCATACAGTCGTTCTGAGACCAAATTTAGGAATTGCTTCGATGGGCTGTGCAGCAGTGTGAAGGGCGGGTGCTGGGAGTGTTTATTTGTGACGCACATAACTGCTATGAAACTCAGAAAATTACTTTTTTTCTCCACTGTCAATCTCAATATCAGCGCTCCCTTACTCTCATCCGCTGTCTGTCGCTCAACCACAGCTCTCAAAACTAATGGACACAAACCAAAGGAAGCTTCTTTGTGTCACTGTTTTGCAGCATAGACTGAAGGCCATACACAGATGTAGAAGCTGAGTACACAAAATAAACCAAGCGAGGTCAGTACTAGGAAAGTATCATGGTTTAGTCCATGAACTCCACCTGGTCAGCCTTGGTTTCAATGACATTGTGTGTGGAGCAGTTTGAGCCGTCTGATTGTCAGATTGGCCACTGCAGCGTGACACTGGGTTGCATTTCTCCAAAAGCTGATTCTGGTTCAACTTCTCTGCCACAGGTTGCTGTGGTCTTTTTTTGACATACCCTGAGGATATCTGCTGCTTTAGTTTTTACTAACGCCAGGGGTAAAACCTCCAGGATCAAAAGAGAAATCATTAAGATAACGTTTCGTCTTTACTGAGACGCTCTCAGCTTTCATTTTGCCCGGCTCTTGTTCCACAGGTGAAAAAAATGAAAGGAATGAGAGCAGAGGATAAGGAGCAGACAGGTGACTCAGTAGTGTGCAGTGTGTGAGAGCTTGGCAACATCTCACTCAACAGGAGGAGAAGAGGTGAGCTTTATCACAACCTTCCTCTCCAGACAAAACACACAGCACTAAACAAGGAAAACACTGTTCCAAAGTGGCCCCTGTGCACCCAAACAGCACATGGCTGAGCCGGTTAAGGCATGGTGCCACAGACAACAAGCTGTGATTTACATTCCTACATGCACAGGCCACATTTTCTCAGTTATCTGTGTTATTTGGGCAAAATAAACTTTGCATTGTTCGTCACCAAATAATGAGAGAAAGGCGAAAGAGATTTGATGTGACAAGAAAGTGGCTGCAAAGCACAGTGACACTGTATATTTTCACTGACCACATAAGATGTTTATGTACTGTGTACAGAGTGGTGTGATTCAACGTAGCAATTCTAAACCCACTGCATGACACTGATGTGTACCAGGCTGTATATTTGATTGACCACATCAACAAAGAAAAGAGAATTAAAAAATAGCATGTCATCTGTTTTTCCACTCGGAGAGAGGCGAGCTCGGCTCCGCAGTTCTAGCCTGCCTGTCTTCTTTCACCAGATGTTTCTGTAGTGGCTTGATTCATACAAGAACCAGAGGTTTTAGAGTCGGAGCTCTAATTCCCCACACCTGTGTTCGGCCATCGCAAACTCTATTTGTGCTGCAGCTAGTCCTCCCAGCGCCTGCTGAGCGATAGCAACCACCAAATATAACAGACAAACAAGCCAGAGAGGCCTCGTTTGGCTTCTCAGCAGGCTAGGTAGAGCATGTTTTTGTGCCACTAGGAGACATTTGTTGTTTACTATTCTTGTTAAACAATGCAAAAATTACTATCTACAAGCAAGACTGTGTCGAGGGCGTGCTTAGGGTAGTAGTCTCCGTGAAACCTGTTTGGAAGTCAAAAGGGCTACCTACCTTGACAAGTTCTCTCATTGGTCAGCAGCTTGTAGCCTTTCTTGCAGCTGCACTCAAAGCTGCCCACTGTGTTTCGACACACATGATCACATCCCCCATTGTTAAGACGGCACTCGTCAATATCTGCGGAAAGAGAAAATCATCAAGTCGCCAATCTCAAAAGAAAAAGGAAGAAAACTGAGACTTTATTTTAGTCGCACGCGTGTGTGTGGAGGAAATGAGCTACAAAACACTGACATGTTTTTTCCTTCATCACACATTCAGCACGTTATCATTCATTTGGAGTTGTGTTTGTGTCCACCTGACGAACATAAGTCCAACATTCACTCTCTTTTAGCACGGTTTTTGGTCTATCTGTCTCTTTAGCTGCTAAATGCTCCAATACGTCCACCAGCTAGTCACTACTTTGTCTGTCGTTTGGTGCCGCGCAGTGTAGCGCACATTGAACACATTTTTATCTTAAAATAGCTGCCTGCACTGATGAGAGTGGTGAGACTGAACCATAACAGTAGGTTTGGGTGAGGAAAAGAAAAACAACGAAGAGGGGAATGGGATGCAGCTCTCACACAATAAAGCCTCCTGGCAGCAAGGCTTCTAAATCATCTTTGTCCATCTCCCTCCGATTACTCTGCTCTTTATTTCTGTACCCAATCGATATATCATGTGTTCGTGCCTGCTTTTGATGGTGCTCTGCCTTGGCAAGTTTGGCAGTGGCTCTGATTGATCCTGAATCATCATCACAAATGAGGCGTCTGTCTCTTGAGGCAGTCTTCATCATCTGGTTGAAATAAATTCATCAGAAAAGGAGTAAAATAATCCCTTCCTTGCTTCATGTTTGTCTCTGTTCGTCAGAAGTGTCTGGCCTGAAGCAAGCCCGTGTTGTCTTGTGCCAGAGCTGCCTGGGTTTGTTTTCTTCTTGTTTCCTCGCAAAAAACAAACTAATATAAGCCAATGTACTTTTATCAGAGTTGTTAGTGTAACATTATGAGACAGAGAAGGCTGACAAATTCCTATCCCCGCTTTTCTGGAAACCCAGATTGTCCTCATTCTCTCCAAAGTCGTCAAACTACTGATAAGTAGTGCCTTTGTTTTCTAAGTCACCTAATATAATTCTCAGTTTCTTAGTTTTAAAGTTTGGAATTGACTTTATTAGACATACTATTGAAAAAACAAAACTTGCTGCAGTGTTCAGGTTGCTTGAGTTGAGGATGCTCTGCCACAACCCAGAAAGGAAGATGATGGTAATGTAGTGGAAAAACTGTCAAGAAAAACACTGGCGGCATGACAAAATATTACACAAAATATGCAGCTGGTGGCCCAAGTAAGGATGCAGACACTTGTGGGTGCAAAATAACGATAGTGCAGTCTATAAAGAGCAAATCCAACTAGCGGGTTTGAGAAAGTGCTAAAAGGGAGGGTGGGGATAGGGTAAATAGCTTGATAAAAATTCCTGCGAGCTCCAGGTGGAGAAACAAGCTCCAGTGTGCCTGGCAATACGACAAGCGGGTGATTAATTTGGTGACAGCAGCGGTTTGAGTGGCGATGCTTTACCTTTGCAGGTCTTGCGGTCCGGCTGCAGAGTGAAGCCAACAGGACAGCTGCAGCGGACTCCTGTCACTGAATCATGACATGTGCTATCACAGCCGCCATTGTTCACTGCACAGGTCTCTGCAGGGAAACAAGCACTCACAGTCAGACAAACCCCATGGAAAATACACTGTAGATGCTGTCTTGACCTACTTATTTCCACCACCCCCATCAAAACAGCATACATGCATACTGGTATTATAGTAAAAATGAGAAGGTACACTATTATATTCAGCATTCATTTCGAGTCAAACGGGAGCAAGGAATAAGAAGCAGAGCAGGCTCTCTGGTGCTCAGCAGTACATAAGAAAGAAATGGAAACAAGAAAAGAGAACAGAGTCATAAATGTAGCAGCTGGATGAGATTAAAAGAGAGAATTAAAGAGATGCATGTGAATAATGAAAGGAGACAGTCATTAGCAAGATATGAGGTTTCACACATTTTTCATCATGTGCGCAAAAAGTATAGAAGTGTGTGCATGTTTGCTTCTATTAGGTCAAGGTGAATTGCGACCTCTAAAAGTCCTTTGTACTGCAGGGCATCCGCCGCCCTTCCATCATGAGGGCAGAGGTTTGACTTCCAGACAGATACGGACAAAACCGCCACTTTTTCCTGGTTTTGACAAAACCTTCCAGGCATTTTGGGGATAAAAAAGCAATTTCAGCTACCTGGCCTGCGTTGGCTAGACTGATTTGAAAAAGGGAGGTAGTCAGTCAAGACAGGATAACTGAGGTCTCCTCTCTAGACAGTGACAAATTTCACTGAGACTTTCATTTTAAGCAACAGTACAGGAGAAATGTGTTCTCACATAAGGGAGACCGGTGTGTACCTTAATAGTTTTTGGCAGCTTTATAGAAAACCTCACACACTTCAGAGCAAAAACAAATAAAACACTTTTGTGACCTGGAACAATCACTTTAACTTGCTGTAAGGCAACTGGTCATCCACATAGCTCATCACTTCTCTCTAATGGGCTGTAGGATGCTGGCTGGCAGTTCTTCTAAAAAAAGGAGCCAGCACAGCTGGGCTAGTCGTAGGCTTCACACTGGCAAGGAGATGGCAGCTCACACGTGGCACTAAAGAGGGAATGCAGCCGCACTGGTTTTTCTTTTTTTATTTTTATAGAGGACGAGGATCCCTTTGGGGAAACACCTAATCCTCTTCACTTAAATCTAAAACTGCATTGCCTGCAGCAGTCATAATGAAACTTTCTAAAGCTTTATCTCCAAGTAAAATACTCAACTGTAGTCTGGAATTATGTATCAAAGCAAAACAGGTGCTTACAGTGATGTAATTTTGTGTTTTATAGCTGTTTCATAGACAACAGCTCGAAACAGTTTGGTGGATGTTGTTGCTGAAGGCAGAACATGATGCATTCATATGCTGGGACAAACTCCAGGTAGGTATTAATACACAGGGGGTTGAATAAAAAACACTTGAAAAGGGATTTGGAAATAATTAAATCAACAATGCAAACACTACTTCTATAAAAGGTTTGCTGTTTTAGGTTACATGCTCATTAGCTGCATTTGTAAATCGCTTTATTATCTCTTGTACCTGTTCAACCGTCTCTCTGGTTTCATCTTGTGGCTGCTTCTTCTCTTGTATATAAAGTATGTTGATATGATTTATATGAGACAGTTCCATGAATAACTTTTATCATTTTTCATTTTTTTCTTTCACTGATGCTCATGTAGTTTTGCAGAGATTACAGAGTGTGGTTAAAGTGAAACTATGTAACTTTTGAAAGAAGAATTATCGTCCACTTCCAGTTAAAAAGTTGAATTTGCAACCAATAAAACACACCGTTGCTAGATTCACAGCCTTACTTGGTCTGGTATGAGCAGTATTTTGGTGACTAATGTAGCTAACTGTGCATAGATATTGCTGTGTAACTGACATTACAGAGTTATTTTCTCCTCTTTATGACTCTCTACATTTTGGCATGTACTGCTACACCATAATAACATAACTTGTGTCCACTGTGGCAGCTAATCTAAATGACATAGGCTCACTTTAACGTACTTCAGAGCTGAAATCCTTTTTCTGTGAGGTGTTTCCATTACTTTTTCCACTCCCTGTAGTTGGCAGAACACAGTTATTTTGCCTCTGATCCTTTGCAGGCGAATGATAGCTCATGATGGAGTATTGGGCAGAGGAAGGAGGGGTTTCCAGTTAATACCCCGGTCCCAACCCAGGCTTGAGAGTGTAGCACTGTGGGTTCACATAATTGCAAAGTGTGAGCAGAGACAGTTGGCAGACGAGACGATAAGACAGTGTCAGGACATGCCTCCAAAACGCTTAGTCAGGCAGCCATCTCACCAAACTGTAATGATCATGTGTTAAGAGAGCAAAGAAATATTTCTGACATTATGGTTTTGTGAAGACAGGGTAGAGACACACGCTCTGGTATGTGTGTGGGTTTGTGTGTTTTGGATGCACACCAGCCACATCTACAGTGCACCGGGTTGGGACCCGCAATTACAGTAACAGTGGGCAGACTTTTGTAAATATTCTCCAATGTGATGTGTCGGGTGTTTGGTCTAATGCTGAGCCTCGACAGTATACGTTTCATACAGAGAGGATCAGACAGTGTACATAATCTTTTAACAGAAGCCACAGGATTTCGAGCTGCAGCACTTCTTGACTTACATTACAACTGTTGACAAGCAACCTCAATGCAACTTGTCATCAGCCATTTATGACGACCGCAAACAAAACAGATCAACGGGCGAGTGGACAGAATTCACGAGGAGAAGGCAGAGTTTCCTTGAGTGTTGATCACGGGGAATAAAAGGTTTTAGTGGAAAACAGAAAAATGCTGCGTCTTCTTGACCAAGCAGCAAACATGCAGCTGGACTAAAAGTTACACCAGAAAGTACAAGTTGTTGTTATCAGGCAAAAAAAAAAAAAAAAAAAAATCCAACTAAAGCTCTGAGGTGAATGCTCTCTCAATAACTTAAAAGTGCACAAATACTAAAATAAAACCAGTGAGAACAGTTTGTTAATGTTCTCTAGAGGTGCAGCTGTGAAAGTAAACCACAGGGCTGGTTTCAGTTTGGTACAGTAAGACGGGAAATCGGGAAAAAAATAAAACTGATGAAGGAGGATGCAAAATATGTCTCTTGCTCCTATTGTTTCTATTTCTAAGGGGGGAAAAAAACAGAAACTAGGACACAAAATCCTAAAATAGGTCAGACTGTTGTATTGTAACATGTGGGGAACTCGGTGTACATACAGTATTAACAACCAGTAACTTAAAACACTTTTGTTTGGCTTCTTACCTTGAACAGGCTACTCCTCTGAGAGCAAGCCTCCTCCTCAGTCTCTTACATGGTATAATTAAATCGTAAATCTCTTTGATGTATCAAGGTTTGATCACAGATTTATGGGTTTATTTTTCCTGGCATCTTTGCATTATCTATTAAAACACAGCTCATCCTGAAAATTGGTCTTAATAGCCTTGGTGATATTATCAAAATGCAAAGTTTCTATACTTTCTCTCTCTCTCTCTCTCTCTCTCTCTCTCTCTCCACCCTGAATCTGCTCCACAGTTAATTTTACTGCAAATGTAGTGAAACCAATTACTTCAAATAGAACTGGACCGAAATAACATGGATATATTCCCTTCAATTGATTATTTTGACCATTTTAGGACACAAAATTACATGTGCATGAAAAAAAGCAAGTTTAGAGGGATTCTGTGTTTTATCTTTTGTATGAAGCAGCGCTGAATCATGAACACATTATTGGATCCCTCTCCAGCGCTAATAAGCCGTGATGATGGAGTTTAGGAACACCATGGCCATGTGTTTGAAACAGCGCAAGCTTAATTTCACTCCCTTCAGTCGTATCAAAACACAAATAAAACCAAAGACTTTGGTCTGCCTTTTTTATAAAAGCCTTTTGGACTTTTGACAAAGGCTACTTGCATTCAGTAGATCAATCAAACAGCAGTGGTGGAAGTAGTATTCAGATCTTTCACTAAACTAAATGTACTGGTGGATAAAAGTAAAAAATATTCATCCATTAGACGTAAAAGCTCTGCATTCAAAATCCTATTGAACTACTGAAGTGGGAGTGAAGTAAGATGACATGAAAGTGGAGCTAGTTATAACCACTTGTGGTTCCCAACCTTTGGATCAGGACCTTCCAGAGGGTCCTGAGATCTGCTACTCAAATCTGGACATTTTGTTTAGACATTCAACTTTACAGTTTTTCTTGAATATATTGGATAATTTGACCTCTTTGGGCATCAAGCAGTTATTAAAATGAAGCCATCTGAGAAATTTAGAGGGTAAATCACCCTTTGGTGGCCCAGAGTAGACACTGCTTCATTGTAAGGGATCAAAAGCCAAAAAAGTGAGGAACCACAGGTTTAATCCCTAATAATGTATTGGATTTTTTTATTTTTATCATAGATTTTTAATGTCAAATCTTAATCAGAAAGGTTACAGCAGCTGTCAGATAAATGTAGTGGAGATTTCTTCATGATTTGTCTGAATTATAATGAAATAAAAGTACAAAGTAACAGAAAATGGAAATATTAAGGTACAATACTAGAGTAAATGTAATTAGTTCCACCACTGTCAAACTGACTGATTTGAGATGATTTAGACAAGAAGAACTTTTCTATTACAATATTAGATACACTAAATCTCTAAATCTTTATATAATGTTCATGCTGCAGTTCAGAGGCTCCCTGTTCGCAGCTGTGTTTTGAAAAGGTGTGGTTTGACACGGGCAGTGGTTGTTATTGAGAGGGCATTCACAGAAGGAAGAGGAAGGTGGTGGTGGTGGGGAGTGGGGGGTCAGAGGTCAAGGGTCAGAAGGATGATGCCCCTGTGGAGAGGGGAAGGGCCTGATCAGCTTCTGCTAGGTTAGCTTCCTCTACTCCCCACACCCACAGACCCCCAGAGAGAGGAGTCAGAGGAACACATATTTACCATTGGGGAACAGCTGTGGGGCTGCCGGGGACTGGACACTCCTCTCCCCTGCATGCACACGCACACCTACACACACGCATACATTGTAAAAACACCACTTTAGTTCTCCGTACACTTGAACCACGCAGCATTCGCGTGTTATGTAAATCATGAGCATGTGACAAGAACTAATCGGATGCGGTATACTGCAATATCCACCTTATTCCTGTAGCTCCATGATACCTTGTGTGAATTATGGACTTCCAGGTGTCTTGTGATGTGGGAACACCGACCGGTCACAACTTAAACGCGATGATACGATCATAGCTCTACCTTCTACTACTAAAGGAGGACAACCTGAAGAGGTGGCCTTTGATAATGTACAGTAGCATATCTAGCTATTTTATTGATTCTGCTGCTGCTGACGGTGAATCTAGGAACAATCTGAAAAGCCCTGAGGCTTATTCGCACTTTCATAGTAATAAAGTTTGGCGCATTTTAATAAAAGAGTTGGAACACAACTTGTGTATTTAAAAGCAGCCATAGTAAACAGAACAGTAGCAGACAAGCTGGTTCTTTTGGATTCTTCCTGTTTTTTCCCCCCTTTCATTTGCAGCTTAGGGTCGAGACACAAATTTAGTTCAGCTTGGCTGCTGCACCTGCTGCGAACAGTTCATATTGTCACCATAACATTTTAGCTAACACTAAGCTATAACATGGGAAGCAGAAGGTAAAAGGTATTATCACATAACCCTGGGGTTCCCACATTATTTCTTTCTCAACAAAAAAGAAGACACCTGTAGAAAACCGCTAACTCTCACCTTCTTCAGTGACAGGACTAATTGGAAGTTGCATCCATAATTCATGGGGCTAGGAATAAGGTGGATGAGAAGGGGATCATTTCTCCTGAATTAAACAAATCGTTAATGTCTATTGATGCCTGCATTAAGTGATAATGACATGAGAGAATGACATTATGTGGTTGCAAAAAAAGAAAAGACAGCCTCTGGTAACAACTGAGCAAACACCAGCGATTAATTTTTCAAATCCTGACAACAAACTGATAATGACAGGTCTTCTTCTAAAATTGAAAAGGGTGACATCTCAAGGCAAAAGTGTTACCTCACAACATGCAGTCATGCAAATAAAATTTCCACACAGTGCAGACAAACTGCAAAAGTGCAGTTTTGTTGTTTTTCTGTGTGAGGTGACAAGGCTTTTTGCTAGTTAGTATGAATATAAGTACTGCGAGTCTTGACAGACAGAGCGAGTGGTGGTTAGTGCTGCAAGCTGAAAGACAGGGACAGCCAGATTCATGTCTGCGCTTTATGGTGTCTTTTATGGTCAGATAATTTCAGAATTAATGTTGTTAGGCTGTCAGTGCACTGTCAGTGGCACAGCTGTACAATTTATGTGCTGCCACTAAAAAACAATCTCAGAAAGTGTTAGTCTATCTTCGTTTTTTGACGATGATTTACGTCAAATTATAACGTAATTGATTGGCTTGTAATTCAGCACGTTCTACAAGCCAAAAATGAATCCCATTTCTGCAGTCCACTGAGTATTTAGCTTTACACTAAGCTACATGGCACGCATTTAGTATGCAGACCATGTACACTCACTCACCCATGATACAGCTGGGGTGACGGATTGGGCCTTTAAGCACATCGACAAAATGGAAAAAAGGTAAAAGGCCTTTGAGGGTCTTTTTAAAATTGCAGGAAGAACTACCATGTTTATCCCTCCACTACTTCAGTTATGTTTCAGAAAAAAAACATTAAAATCACTTCCTATTCTTTGTATTTAAAGCATGTACCCTCTGAATTGGTTATTCTGACATCCGCAGAGCTGGAGCTCTTTTGAGGTGCCAGATAAAGAAGCAGATGCTCAAACTCTGAAAGTAACAGGTCAACACCACAAAGCATGCACAGTTTACATCGACTGCCACAGTTCGATCAACATGTCCCAGTCCCAACATGCAGCATCCAGAAAACATTGAGGACAGGACACAGTGAGATACATCTGAATACACCAGCGTGAATGCACAGACCACCCGAAATGAGAGCACAGCGTGTTTATGTTATGGGAATATGCATGTCGGCTGCATGTGTTTACATGCATGTGATGCATGCATGCTGGATATGTACTCTATGTTTGTATGGTTGTTTGTATAGCTTTCTGTTTGTATTATAAAATGCATCTCTTGCTCTCTTTCTGTGTGTGTGTGTGTGTTTGTGTGTGTGGCATAGTGTGGCCAACTCTTCAGATGATTGAACTCCTGAGCATGTCTGCATCTGCCTGCTATTTGTGAATGTTTATGATTTGCTGTGCTAACAGAATGAATGCTTCCACATGATGGTTGCTCCTTCCTGATATCTGAACTTACTTGATTCGCAAGACAATTTTGATGCACAAATACGACTGATTTTGTTAGTTTCAGTCCTTAATATGACGAAAAAATATCTGCGTGTGTGTGTGTGTGTGCTTGCGTGTTTGAATGAGAGGAAAGAGAGAGAGAAAACAGTAAATGTGCGCTATCCATAAAAATCCTGCTGACACTAAAATTCCCACCTATAGAATGCAAGGAAGGATAAGCAACCAACACCTCCAAACAGAGCAGCATGTGGCGAATTATTACTAAATGCATGGCTGAGCCTGGGTGAGGAGAGACACCACCAAATGAATGAAAATGTGGCGGAATGCATATGAAAAACACCCCACAAGATGGATTGGACAGTGTAGCTACAGCATACTGAAAGAGGCCACCAGAATAACGACAAAGCCACTTGACGAGGCAAAAAGCTGTTCTGTAATCATGTGCCATGCTCCTTCTGGATGAAGTATGCAGAGACTGGATGAATCATAAACGTTCCCAAATCAATAGTGAGGCTAAACAGGACTGTATTTTTTTTTTTACTTTGTGTGGTTGCTGTGGATACCCTCTACACTATATATACATCATTAACTATTTCCGAATGTGGTGGCTGAGAAGTAATTATCACTACGTGCCATGCAGACAGTGCGTAAAAATACCCCCTAACCCCAGCAAGCCATTTTTATCTTATTTGTGAAATTTGAAACTTGATTCAGGATTAGAATATGACTACTCGGTTCCAAGAGAAACCTTTAAAGCTTTGAAATGAATGAAAAAGGAAATTTCTTTTATCAGAAGTAACTGTAGCATCTTGTAATATTTATCAAAAGGCAGTTTTTGTTTTTTTGCCAGAGGGATAACGTTACTGAATTAAACCAAGCGCACCATCGTGAAATCAGTGTACACTTCTACAACTTTTAAAGCGTTACATAAAAACCAACAAAAGTTTCATCATGCGTTGGCTTTCAGTATTTTCTTATGGTTGAAACTCTACACAGTTCAGCTCTAGTGCAGTAGTGGTGCCTTACTGAAGGTCTTCCAACGTTCTTGTCACTCACTCTCCCGTCAGTGGTTCATTTGGCAGATTGTTTGTTTTATTGAGGTTTTATTAACTAATAGAGTGTCTGGGAGATGGCGCGCCCCCGTGTCGACCGCAGAGCAGCCCTCCCCTCCACCTCAGTAACCCCAGACACTGAGGGGGAAATCAAAGATTTTAACTGGCTGACTGCTTCCTAATCTGGCACACCAAATGTGCATTTGCACTGCCTTGGGAACAAGACGGGCTAAGACATATAATTTGGTTGCGGTCAAGTTTGTGGCGTCCCCCTGGCCTAGCAGGGTACAGGAATAATGACAGGTTGGCTGACCAGACCTTGACATAGGTCTGGCTCTCATCAGGGTTGTGGTAATAAAGGGGATCCAGAAACACTGAGCTAATCAGCCACTACCCAAACCAAGCTCTCAAACTTAACAGCCACTGAAACCAAGCAACCACCTCACCAGCCTGCTCTGCAGGACTAGCCTTTAATTCTATTACTATGTTTGTCTTCCTGACAATAAAAATATGTCCTATTCAACTCACTGAAGCCTCCATTACAAACACAGGTTGCTACCACTGCAGAGTACACACTGGATTGGTTTAAATGGGTTTGTACTGTATACAGAAACCATTAATGACACTTTGGTTAAATAAGCGGATAAAATAAAGGCCTATCTGCAGTAATGGTCAATCTCAAATTTACGCCTGACCAACTTTATTGTTAATGTTCCATGAGTATCGATGTAAAATGCTATTCTGCATGGCTAAGCGCACGTGTTTATCGAGACCTGTGCTTCGACTCTAGCTGACCTGCAGGTCCCTTCTGATGGCAAAACTGCCCTTCAGGACGGTTCAATATGCTTGAGTGGCTCAATGATTTTTACTCAACTTAAGTCAACTGAGGCAAACACTGATAAATGCCAGTGGAAGGTTATGTCAGGTATGTGAGTTAATCCCCAGTGGGAAGCAGCGGAGGAATTGACCCAAGGGCTAATAGAAGGTGCGCGTCTGACTGCATGGCTGAGAGACAGAGAGGAACAGGGAAAGCAATTGCGTAGTGTCCAGTGAAGAAGAGGAGGAGGAAGAGGAGAAGCCAAAAGCAGACTGACAGAGAGGTTACTGGAGCAGCAGCAGCAGCAGCAGCAGAAGAGGAAGAAGAAGAAAAAGCACAGTGGGCGGTAGCCTTTTGTCCTTGTATGTCACAGATGAAGAGGAAGGGCTCAGGCTTACAGCTACTGTAACAAGGCCTGTATTTCAACTTACGTGTTATCACTATAAACCTCATTTCAAATGTTAATTAAATTTGCTGTTGGAAATTGGATGCTGGAGTTAATCATTTGTGGTTTTACATTTTCTCATTCAAAAGCCATTATTTCTTGCCCTTGGTAGTTGTATCGGGGTGAGTTGACTCACCTACACAAGTCTTTCCATCGCTGTGCAGGACAAACTTCATGTGGCACGAACACTTGGGGCCGTGGTCCGTCTCCTCGCAGATGTGCTGGCAACCCCCATTACCGTAGTTACACGTCACTATCAAAGAGCACATAGTTAACATAAAACTGCACACACAGGATGATAAGCACTCATTTTTCTAAGGACTTTTTGGGGCAATTCAGAGCTTTTAATTTGAAAGTTGACAGTCGAGAGGAGGATACACACTCTTTGAGTCCTTCTCTAGTACCATATCGTAAAGAAGGGCATGCATTTATTCACATATTCACCACTTTAGCTGGCGATTCCTTAATTATATCATTTACTATCATGACTTTATTCATCCATTACAAAATGCTTTTAACTTTTTGAGTAAAGAATTGAATTGGATTTGTAAAGGACCTGAGAGGTCACATTTTTAAGGTGGCCTTGAACGCTCACACTGTAAGTCAATCCGGATAAAATGGACAAAAACTCTAAGTGATTTCATTTTTTTATAGCTTATGACATTTACTACATAAACAGCACAAGACTCACATATGATGGGAAGATTTCTGGTATAGATATGCGAGCGTCTTTAAGTGCAAATACATTTATGCGCTGGCGGGCGAGGAGCATTAACCTTGGCACTTTTAACACACCTGTGATGACAGAGTGAGAAAGAGCGAGAGCGAGCCGAGGCTTCCACCGCCATCCTGTCTGCACCCTACCATCCCCGCGCCTTTTGCCCTTTTCCTGGGCTGTCACAGAAAAACTATAGAATAACACTTCTCCAATCCTTATCCAAACACAGACAAATCCCCCATCAGCCCTGGCCCCAGCTCTGACAGGATGATCTCCGTTGCACAGCAACAGGAAGTGTGCGCTGTCCATCAGAGCAGTCCCCTTCGAGTAACCTCCACACTTGCCCTGGTTGTGTAAATGCTCTCTCCTTATTTGATAAACATGTTTTTCTTTATGAGGACAACTCAGAAGATTAGTCACGGCTTGGTAATGCAACGTAAATGTCAGTAGTCTGCTTCAAATCTGCAGCAAGGCAT
Organism: Miichthys miiuy; assembly: GCA_036365135.1. Taxonomy (NCBI): domain Eukaryota; kingdom Metazoa; phylum Chordata; class Actinopteri; family Sciaenidae; genus Miichthys; species Miichthys miiuy. The sequence continues at coordinate 9,873,074 of CM071606.1, read as the reverse complement.
TTGTGGAATGAGTGCAATTATCCATCATCGGCAGGTTTCCAACCCCGATCACCTTTTCATGAGGAGCCTATAAATCCTTCTGGTGTGTGTGTGTGTGTGTGTGCTTTTCACAGAGGTGAGGTGGGGTTGGGGGAGGTGCAGGGGTGCTTAAGGTTGACATGACTTACATTTGCAGTCCTTCATGTTACGGGTGAGCTGGAATCCAGGTCGACACTCGCAGGAGATGCCACCCTTCTGCGTTTCCCTACAGATGTGCGCGCAGCCGTGATTCTTGTCCATGCAGGTGGGTCCCTCCTTTGAGCCATCTGGTTGCGCTGTGAAGGAAACAGCGAGACCAGGAGAGAGAGAGAGAGAGAGAGAGAGAGAGAGAGAGAGAGAGAGAGAGAGAGAGAGAGAGAGAGAGAGAGAGAGTTTATCTTTTAACTACCACACCGATTACACACGTTTTTAAAAGTCAAAGACCATTCAGTCAACAAAGAGTTTGGTTTTAAAATCAGATATCACCGAGCTGGTAAGAGGAGTAAAAATGTCGAAATGCCTGACACGCATTCTGACCCTCAGTCACATATATGCCTACTGCTGGTGACTGACATGCCCAGTACCCCTTTACAAAGACTCGAGCACTTGTTGGAACATGCTCACTCTGCTCAAGCTATAAAAAGGAGGCTGCCAACAGAAAGGATAAAACTCCCAGCAGGAGCTGATCCCATAGACCTGTAATTTTAATTGAGGTAATCCCCCATAAAGAAAAGAAAGGAGCAACACGCCTGAAAAAAAAAAGAAAAAATTAACTCCTTGCTTAAGTTCTCACTGCAGAGGCTGAGATCAAAAGGGAACGGACTTAAATAAGGGCACATTTTCATGAGTCATCAAGCTTGAAGCACTTCAGTAAGAATGTGACAAGCCTCTGAAAAAACTAAAGTAAGATATTATTTTGAAAAAAAAAGGGCATTTCATAATTTAAAACTTTACTAAACATGGCACACATAGATGCATAATTTCTGTGTGTATGTATAAATTCTTGATGACGAGGTACAACGCACACCTCGCATGCTTTCCCACTGACTTCAGACCCTCGTGCCATGAATTATTACACAAATGAACACGGTGCTCCCTCTGCTTTACTCTGCACTGTAATAACACCGCTGCATTTGCAGGAGAAGACTGATATTTGACTTATTCGTTGTGAAACCCTGCCACCACTACAGATGCAGTGACAAACCCCAGCTCTGTGGCTCATTAAAAACCAAACAGATCTCTCTCTCTCTCTCTTTTCCTTCTCTTCTGGCGAACAGGGAGGCAGTGAGCAAGAAGACATCTCCATTAATGTCTCATTAAATCTGCTGTCGCACTGAAGGGTGTTTGGAGGTCTAACTTTCTTAATTAGCCAACTTTTTTTTTTGCTATAAATTTAAGCATTTGCATATGTGCGTGGAAGTGTCAACACCTAGTAAAGCTCATATAACCTTGTGCACTCTTCCTCTAAAGTCCAAATGTAGTGTGTCAGTCTTGACAACCGTGTGCTGTCATACAGTTTCTATGTTCCTGCCTCGAGGGCTACAAGGAAAAAACGATCTCAGCCTGACAGAAACGGGTTTTTTACATAATTCTATCCTTAATTACTTATTCATGTACTTTAACTCCTGCAACTATAACCTCCTTTAACTATACCCTCTTGTTTTCCACACATTTTGCCAAGAACTCAATCTGTCCTTTTATGTATTTCCACTCGTGGCAAAAATCTATTTTGAGTCTTTCTTTACTTCAAGTAGCTGACGATGCAACTGTGACAGACAATTCTGACCTCCTGGCTAAATACTTTCCATCACTTTAAGTCTGTCGACAAGGTCGTACAATCCTCTCAGATTTTCCTGCATGAGCGCTTGTCGTTCTCGCAGACAGGGTGAGCTATCAGACGCTAACTGGAGCGACAGCCCTCCCAAAGACTCAGCACCGAACAAACATTTGACCAGCACTTCAGCTCTGAGGGCAAAAAGAAAAAGGCACGCCGGGTCTAAATGAAGTGACCATGAATGAGCATCAACAGAGCAGCTGCTGTAAAGTGCTGCAAATTTCACTGCGAGTCATGTCGAGATTTAAGTAGAAAGTGGAATTCAGTGGTCCCTTTTCTTGGCTTTGTGTTTATCTCAGGCCAGAGCAAGAAACAGACATCTATGAACTTAACAGAGGATTGAATTTCCAACTAAGTAACCCCGATGGACTAAAGATTACTTACTAAGGTTGTATTATGCATCCCAAAACTTACTTCACTCTCCCTTTATTTTTACGCAGCCCCTCTACCCGAATACTACAGACCCATCCATCAATAACATGTCGGGCTGGGGCCAGAACCTGGGCCTTCATCTCTCTGAGGACCAATAAAAGCCAAAGTGTTGACACAATGGCCCTTTTCTGCAGGCCAGGCCCAGCTATCATCTACCCTGTAACTGGCTGCCAAAGGCCTTCAGTTTTTATCATTACTAAACGATGGGAAGCAGAAAGAACAAACATCATTTCATAAAGGAGGTGGATGGGAAAGTGGAGGAGTGAAATAAGAATTTAAAAAATGCTATATCATGTGCCATGATGCACTAAAACAATCTGCTGACCCATAAAACATAACTCTATATGAAGAAACTCATAAAAACTATCACAGACCGCTTTATAGGCAGAGACCTGGACAGGAAATAGACTCCAAAGTCTTGGAAATAAGAGTCTTTTCAAATAGCTACCGAGGGACTGACCAGAGTGGATATGAGTTTTTATGCAGCTCAACACGGACTGCACAACTACTGCACTTGTGGTAAAAAAGGGAGCACTGCAATTAACCAAGAAAACAAGTGGGAGTGTTCCTTCTGCACTGGAGCCACAGCTTTATCCTCCCAGGACATGTCATGACCTTTGTACCCAGAACTAAGAGGTGATGTTGTTGCCAGAAGCCAATAAATCCATTTCTTGTCCTGTAGATAATAAAATGTATGTTAAAGGAACCGTACTACGCCTAGTTGCTTTCTCGCAGAGAGTTAGATAAAAAAAAAGATCGATACCACTCTCATGTCTGTATGCTAAATATGATACTACAGCCAGCAGCTGGCTATCTTAGCATAAAGATCTTATTTAATCCATACAAAACCTTGAAATAAAACCGCAATATTGTTTTCACGTCTGTTTTTGTTTAGTAAGCTCTAGAGGTGCTTGTGGGTGAATGTTGTTTCGCCTGTTTCCAGTCCTTATGCTAAGCTAAGTTAACATAACCTGGAGAAGCGTCATATCTATTCCTTCAATAGATCAAAATATCCAAATATCATATGATTGTATGAACCATAATTGCCCTTTTAGAGCATTTAATTGCATGTCAAGAGTAATGTGATGCAGTTGTAGCCAAAAATCAAGTTGTTTTTTATAGTTTTTTTTTTTAAATTAAAATAATAATTTAAGCCAATGAAAACCTGTCTTCAAAGCTCCTCTGTAACATTAAATATTCGCGACTAAATAAGCAACAAACAAAGTGCTACTTTAGTCATTATTTATGAAGAGTTTAACTCAGTTCATCTGCTTCATCAGCTGCTTCACCAACTGTCAAATGCTGCTGAATCCTGACTTGTGCATGAAAGCTTCAAGGGCTTTGAAGGAAATGGCACGAGCGCAGATGCACTAGTAGACAAGACTTGTTTTAGTAGTACTCAATATGCTTGTGACCCACCAAGATCTTATTGAGCATGCTAAAGCTACAGCGCTTACTTTTCCTGTGCTTACTTAAAGAAACAACAGCATGATCCTTGGGGGATAGAGCGACCACAGTAAATTATCTTTCAATCTCTTGAAGCAGAAACAATTTGTGTGTCTGTCATTGAATCAGTGCTACTTCAACTTAATATGTGAGATCAGCTGCAGTGCCTCTAGGACACGTCATTAAGTGCGGGTCACATCACACGGCTGCTTTTCTGAAAAGCAGCAGGCCAGAAAAAAAAAAAAAGCTAAGGTACATTTTAGGCACACACAACGATTTACTGATGATAGCAACTCCTGTGGGCAAGCCAGTCTGAATGGATAGTTGCATGGAGAGATCGATTGGAACTCAAATCACTATCTAAGCCAGTAGCTGGCAATTTAAACTGTAGAGTTTGTGAGCTACGAATGAACAAGTTGTTTCTCAGAACTCTAAGAACTAGTCCAGCTCTTACAACCTGACAAAAATCTACTGAAAGCAAACACATTTTTGACCAGTATAAAACCACTTCTAATGGACCTTGTGTTTTGCAGGAGCTTCAGGTTCTCTAAGACTGTCCTTCTGAACCTACCTACCAAGAAAACAAACAACAGTTTACTTTAAACAGCAGCGTATAGGTTTTACCATGACATGAGGAACTGTGCAAAAGAAGAAAGTTAACATGGGCGCTCCAGCTAAGATGCCGACTCCTGTGATCCTCAAACAAAAGATCCAAGGAGGCCACAAGTTCTTCACCACAGCGCTGCAAGCTCTCTTAAACCTGAGAACCATGTACTGGAGAGACTGAAACAATGGGGCTGAAGTGGTGGAAGGCATGCCAAGGGTTTATAGTCTGCCCTGAGTGCTTGGGGCAGTGAAAAGAGGGCTCATGGTCCGTGCTGAGCTGCTGTCATACGTCTCAGAGGAGACACGGTCCCCTCTTTGCTCGACGCTGGCTGGAGAACATTAAGCAGCTAGCCAGTGTTGGTTGGTTACAAACTGAAAAGAAGGGGGCCTAAGCATGGAGCCACCACACTATTAAAGCAACATTCCTTCCTCTTAGATAATGGGCCCTTAAAAGTTTTAATAGGAGGATAAAAATGTCAGCGCATGAAAAGGAGAATGGGAAAAAGGAGCTGAACCGGATTGGGTTGGGCTGAGCTGCAACACAGATGGTCAGACAGAGCAACAGGACAGCCAGCCGGGTCAAGGAAGTAACTCTTCCCCGCCGACTTCGTTCATGGAGTGCAGAGAGAATCCATCCAAGTGCTACTGTTTGGTCTGTTGTGTGAGCTCTGATTTTCTCCAGCTCCCCACGGCCTTGTTGAGGCTGCTCGTTTCTTTTTTTTTTTTAGAGAGGAGGCACTGAAAGCATAAATAACCGGAGAAAGGAAAAGAGTGCAGGGAGCAGTCTGGACGGGATACATGTCACTGCCAAAGCACTTAATGTATAACATTTATTAGTATATCGTGCTCCTGAGATTATACAGCATGTACAGTTACCATACGCTCCAAAACAAAGATAATTTTCTAATCAGTCTAAATTGAAGTATATATTAAGTCAGTACTTAAAAATAGAGTACATTAAATATGCTTATAAAGGCTCATGAGAATCACTTAGATTTCTACTGCACAGGTATGCATACCTGCATGAACGTATGTGGTATAGGTGTATTTGCATAATGTATGCAGGTTGCATGTGCATTTGTGTGCATCTGCCCATCTGTGTCACACACAGTTGTGCAGCACCTGCTGGGGACGTGCCACTCTCCCCTTCACTCCTCCTCTCATTTTATCAAGGTCACCTCACTTGCAGTGTCCCAAAGGAGCCAGGCATCCTCCCAACAGAACAGACAACACTGCAGCAGAGCACAGCAGAGCTTTCATTAATAAAGAGATACAAAAGATGCGAGATACAGTATGTTATTACAGAGCCGCATTCTTTCCAAAAATCAAAAGGAGGCAGCTGAAGAAGGCATCTGTCTCTGCAGAGCTCAGTCTGGCCCTCTGGTTTAAGCCATGACAGCCAAGTGTTAGTGGAAAAACCCCACTGGCACTCAGGCAGTCCACAGCAGCATGCTGGGCTGGCCAGCTTAGAGATTGCCTTCAACAAACCCACGAGCAAAAGGGATGCCCGTCTCAAATGAGGTATGGAGAATTCAGTGGCAAGGCAGCCAACATTTGCTAAAGCCCAAGCCACTGATGTATATTTGTTCAAGAGTGAGGGTGAAGGGGAGGGTGGGGGCACAGGGCTTGGTTATGTCTGGACAAAGAGGGAAGATGAAGGACGATAATATAGGAAGGAGACAGAGGAGAACAGACGAGGGGTGGACAGAGAAAGACAGGAGGGACAGGAGAGTCTCCCGTATGTCTTCATCTCTGCCGCTGGACTAACGGAAGAGGCTTAATAGGTAGCAATGGGAGCATGAGGCGTTCCCTTCGCTCCACTTCCCTAGAATAGGAAAAGAGCCTGGTTATACGGTTGGGCTGCAGAGCAATGGAGCAGTGACTTCTGCACTTGTAAAAACAGTTCTGTGGCCAATGCACAGACAGGCAGGCAGGCAGGCAGGCCTGCTAAGAACCAACTGCGGGAACATGTAAGAACCATGTCAGCTTCTGCACAGTGGGACAATCACACAGCACATGACACGAATGTACATAAAAAGCCATAAAATGTGTGTCCGCAAATACAAATAGTCATATATTTGACTTTTTTCAGTTTTAAACATTGCATCATTGGAATGGTGGAAACTGGCCCTCCGGCAGCACATTACTTCATGAAATTAAAATGCACAACAGTCTGCTAAATGGATATGACACTGCAAGAAAGTAGGTTATTTTATCCATTTACAATAAGAAAAAAACAAGAATAAAACAGAGCGCAGTGACACTGCGTCTGATTTCATACAAAAGGAATGTCACGGCTTGAGAGCAAAACTAACTGAAAACGCGATGCAACCATTGATTATAGATTTGATCACATTTATTGGAAAATTCTTTTCACTGCTGCAGTTCTGGCCTGAATAGAAAACACATATCCTGAAGTCAACATGCCACGCTCTGCATCTAAATGTCATAACAGAGACGTGTCTGAATGTGCCTCCAGCGGGATTAAAATGAAAATTACTGACTTGTGTGCTCGTGCGTGCGTGTGTGTGTGTGTATGATTATGTCCATAATGTCAATTGTGTTCATATTGAAATTTGAAAGAGAGGGAGGGAGAAGAGATTGGCTGCACAAGGGGTAACAACCCCTTCGGGAAGCTAATGAAAGCTGTAAACACAGGAAGAGGTTCTCATTGACAAAGTAAACATTTCCTGGAAAGACAAGGCTTACTGTACAGCCAGAGCGATGCTAGTAACCACGGTCAGGTGACTGATAAAACACAACAAGGCAAATTTTTGGAGGAAGTCATTTTTATTATGTCTAATGTGATAAAACAACCACACATTGCTTTGACAACCATCATTTATAGATCAAATGGAACATACTGTGTTTTAGTAGCCCGCATTGATCAACTTGATGTTTTTCTTAAATCTCTACAGGATACAGGATCTGTTTTGCATGACAGACTTCCTTCTTGACTGCAAACCCTGCTTGCTGGACATCTGTATGTGTTTGTGCACTTTGGAGATTCAAGTGCGGTGTCCTATTAACAGATTTTCTTCCAGCAGCGAAAGGTGAGAGGAAAGCCTTTTCTCTGCAACGAGCTTCAGATACTGTAATGTAATCATCAGGCTGGTTGTTGGTGTGAACTTTCAGACTCCTCGCTACTATCCCACATCTTTTCCACACATTGCCGGCCACGCTTATGCCATATTGATTGACAGAGTGACAGGAAGTTTGATCCAGAGGACTCGACTTCTTGTTAAAAGTTACACCTCTCTTTTGCTTGTCCTGGCTCAACTTGTTTGGCTGTGCTGTCTCAAAGGCGAATCCTGCAGAGCTGATGATTCGACTGTCAGATTGTGTAATCTTAAATTTGGGTATTGTGAGATGATAACAGAAGGAGTGAATACAAAAGTTACAATATGTGACTTACATAACAGCCCATCAGTGCACACTTAAGGTAATTGCCTTACCGGATATTCAGAAATGTACAGGACTAAAATTATGGATGTGTGGGTTGACTGAGCCTGAAATTCCAGAATTGCAATGTGCTGGATCCCGTCTCGCACACATATAGTACACCCCTGTTATCCTCCTATATAAAAGAGACAATAAATCAAACGCAAAGCAGTGGAACCCTTCTTGACCTAAATGGCATTCCTATCAACCACTAAGCACCTTGGCTGGCCTTTCAAAGGCTTTATTTCTTGACTGGGAGAAATGTTTGGGGAGAATAAATGAACTGTTACATTTTGTCCAGCTAGACGATGGAGCCTTCATTTGGCCGGAGTTATTCCTGTTCAGGGGGGCAGGGGCAGGTCTAATAAGAGACAGGCCAGCAGCAGCCTTGTCATTAGCTGAGAGGCTGGCAGACCCCTGCTGCCTAATTGGCACAGGCTCACTGCTAACAAGGGCTTCCTACCAGCAGGGGAAACAGACTGTTAGCGGCATACACTGCAGTGACCAGATCTCCACTGTCCCTGGAAAGACTCGCAGAAGTTGCCCAGGGAACACCTGACCCATTAACGAAAGAAATGGAAAGCTGATGTCTTTTTAATGAGAACAATAAAGCTCATGAGCAAACTGCACCCCAGGCTTTGCTCTTTAAGAGCAGCATTGGCAGAATGGATGCAGGGTTTGCATTTAAACCGACTTGGCTCGAAGATTAGATCAGTTTTAATTTTCTGAACTTTTTTTTTTTCCCTGAGCTATGTATGCATAATTTTTCAGTTAGCGAGGAAAGTGATATTTGCAACGATTCTGCGGGGTTATTGTCCAATAACTCGACGAGCCACTTCCTCACTACTTCCATTTTCCTGCAGACACACACTGTTGTAATAAGAGCAGTAATAATAAGCAGATGAGCAGCTGTTCTGTCTGTTAGTCTTTCAAAAATAATGAAACAATGACAGGGCGGCTATCTGACGAGTGAAGGAAGTTTGTAGATTTATAGCAGCTTTAATCTCATGATCAAAATGGGTCTCATCTGGAAGCAATAAAGACACAATTAATATGAAAATGGAAGATTAACAGGAACTGCGGGCATATATCAAGAAAGGCAGAGGAGTGAGGAAGTGCAAGAGGGACGGGTGAAGCTTGATGGGACTGGACCAGCGCTCACAGTCTGCTCCTGACACCAGCGATATAGTCGTAGTGCTTTGAAACACATGATCCAGCTTTTCAGTCCACTCAAATAACACTGCGTTTATGAAATGTAAACATTGACAGTTCACTAGGCCAGACTGATCTCATAAACCAGAGTTCCAAGAACCTTGATTCACCATCCAGGGGACACAGTCCACAGTCTGGTGACTCCCCAGCATGAGCAGTTATCTTACAAAAGAGAGAGGAGCGACGAGGAGGGCCAAGATGAAGAGACACTTGGATCCTGTTGTACATGCTGTCAGGGCTTTCTGCTGCAAACCCCAGGAACCAAAAGATCTACAACACAGTCCCAACCCTAAACTGGCAGAGCTAAGAAATCTGAAGACAGCTGGATAATTGCTCCTTGAATAAATGTGTTTGGCGATAGTGATAACAGCTGTTCATTTTCCCTAATGTTGCCTTTCTGAGCTATGGATAAATCTACCAAACAAAAGCACAACACAGAAGAGTGCACGGAACAAAATCAAGGATATTTATTTTCTGCTGTCAAAATCTCAATGACCCAAATCTCCAGCAGAAGAATGTGTCTGCTTTTATAGTCAAACTAAAATTAAAATGAAAAAAAAAAGAAACCAGTGTTTTCTTTGACTTGTTTTATTTATTATTCTGTGTTCCCCTGGTTAAGTGAATTTTTTTAGTTCTGTAATTTGATTGCATGAACTTCTGTGTGTGCCGGCACTAAAAATAGCTTGTCATATCGCTCGGTTATACGAAGTGAAAACCAACTGAAAAGTGCCAAAAATAGCAGTTCCTCGAATGGCCACTTGGGGCTGGCTACAGAACGAGTCAATCTCCATAAGCCCCCATATTAAAATGTCCAACCTCATAGCAGAAACATGTTTACAGCCTGGTACAAAAAACAGTTTTGGTCTCTATAGCTGAAATTATATATATATATATATATATATATATATATATATATATATATATTATATATATATATTATATATATATATATAATTATATATATAATTATATCTCAAATTATATTAAGGCTTAAAGTTATGCATAATTAACAGCATGGCTGCTGTGATTGACAGGTGTGTGCTGTTACAGGTGGCTTGTTTGAGCACCCCGGCTTCATTCAGCCTCCTTCAGCTCCACCCACGCTCCACGTCTTTGCCCATTAAACATGCAGGACTGTCAAGTTGGCGATGACCAGAGCGACCACACTCTGAGCTTCCCAACAGGATTACAGACACCCATGGGTGACGTCACGATGTCCATGTTTAATACTGTCTATTAGTGGCACATAGATAGCCTAGCATGCTTAAATCAGTAACAGTTGGCTACTGCTGTGAGGGGAAATAATGTTTTGGATCATCATTTGTAGGATTTTGACACGCTCCAGTCAGTAGCTCACCACGGAAAATGACAACACGTCTCCTAGCAACGGCAGCTCTCTGCTGTCAGTCAATTGTTGCCATGGGAAACACCCACCTTGATGTCTGATATATGCTGTAGCATCAACATTGTTTAAAATAATTAAAATGTCAGGATTGTAGGTTGGCCTAAGATTCATCAGCATAACAATCCTGTGAAGTAAAGCATATTTTTGTCTTTGTACTTCCATAAAAATATCTCTGGCACTACGAGCGGAAAGGCTCAAATAGAACAATTTAACAGTCCAAATGAAACAGACTAAACCCAACGCACTCTCTAGTTCAATAGGTTTCATGAAAAATCCTGTAAAATTGTGCAGAAATGCTCATCTTCACACAACTATAGTACAATTCCATAAAATCTGGCAAAGATGAGGAACTGATCTTTTTCATGACATAAAATATACCGTATTGTCTGACTGAAGACTGAAGAAAACTGCTACAAGACAATATGCATAGCGGAGATGTTTTCCTGACAGATTACTTTGCTTTAAATACAGCTATGACGTTATAAATGTATGCATGTCCACAGTGCTGCTGTGTCTGACGAGTAAGCCTCAGAGCAGCTTGGCTCTGTACCTTCTCCTGTCACGTCTCCATCCCACAGGAATGCTCTATAAACAAGAGGTGTGTCTGCCCCAGGCTACACCTTTAATTGTTTTCTCTGCTCACAGTCCCCCGCAGGCCACTCTCATACCACGATACCTTAAAATGCTGCCAAGCACTAGATTGGTTCAATTTGAAAGGGTGTGAGGAAAAACAAAAAGAGATTTATCCCTCTTCTTTTTTTCCCTCTTCAGACTGGAGACACTTACTATTGCTCACCTTTCATTTAGGCCTGTTAGGGCCAGTCCAATCCTCAGTTTAAATCTGCACGTTTCATCACATTATTTAAAAACGCCTGGACCTAAACGTTTGTAAGTCACACAAAGATTCTTCTTAATGAGCTTTCACCGCATGCGGTAAAGTCAAATTCACCATTACTGAACAACATGTGTCCTGCTATTTACCATAAATCATTGGTGTGTGTGTGTGTGTGTGTGTGTGTGATTAACCTTTAGGCCTTTGGATACAGGTATGCTGGTTGTCACTCAGGAGGAATCCTTCTCTGCAGCGGCACTCGTAGCTGCCCATCATGTTGACACAAATCTGTTGGCATCCGCCGTTGCCTTCCGAGCACTCATCCACATCTGCCAGGAGACAGACGCACAAAACAAAATTAATAAGATCACTTCAAGACAGAACAAATACTACACAGATTACCGTTTGTCCTGAGGTTGCCTTGCATCAAATCATGACCTGCTTGATGGACAAGTAGCTGTAAATCATAATCAAACCGAGACAGTAGGAACACACAAATTGTTATCTAAGAAGTAATTGCTTACTAAGTAACCGACAGTACTTCTGAAAGAGCATAAATCTTTAAGACAGTATTTATTATTTATGCATTGTCTTTTTATGCGATATGATCAGAGGTGAAGGAAATGCTTTACTTACGTAGGTAGCAATTTTTAAAGACAGGCTTTAAGTAGGTTTTAAATTATTATCTATCTTATATTATTGAATTATTATTACTGGTTCATTTATGTTTATATGTTATTTTATGTGGATTTGTTATAGCAATTGTTTTCCCCATTTTTCTGACTGAAAACTTTTAGATTCAAAAAGTTTTTCTGTTTCCCTCCTGGCATAACTGAAAGATGTTTTTTTTTTTTTTTAATGTTTTAGAAAAGATTTAAAATTTTCTCACATTCATAATTAAGTGGGTAAAATAACCAAAGGTTGTGGTTTGAGTGCAAATGTCAAGTCAAAGGAAAACACAAGGCACAAAAAAGAAAGTGTCTGGATATTATGAAAAGCCAGAGGAGTTTGTCTTAAGCTGTCGGAGGAGACAGCGTCTGTCTTAATGGTTATCTGACATGGCAGCACACCAGAGTTGCACCGAAAACCTCCAACTGTGCAGCACTAAGCCATAAAAATGCACATGCAGCACAATCTCCTGGCAAGTGAGAAACCTGATCCACCTGGGCCAGAGTACCTGCTGATGAGGAGTGTCTGTCAGCCCCGTGACGGGAGGAATGCAGGGAGAGAGAGAGGCAGGAGGTGGTGGGGTGATGAGGAGGAGGAGGAGGAGGGAGAGGAAAAGTAGAAGGGGGGGTGCAGGAGGGTAATGAGCAACCATATGAATCCACCTCAAGTGCATACAAAGGCAGAGCATTTACAAAGGTGTCGCCTGAGGCCTCGTCCTGCCACGGGCCAAACTGACCACAAACGAGAGTTGCTGACTTCATTTCTGCTGATAATGAATTGTGCACTTCCAGCTGTTCTCTTCTAATGGCACAAAACTTTTTTTCCCCAACTCATTGTGCGACTCGATGAAAGAAACAAATGAGCGGCGGTGGAACATCTATAAATCTTTTGATATATTTGTTTATTTCCAACATGAAAGATCTTGCACAACGTCATTTTTTTGTTTGTTTTGCTGCTTTTATTTGTGTGGCGTGCTGCATTGCTTAGCTGTCTCGGGCCTCCCCTGTGCGTGACTGCACTGTGGCTCTGGAGGTGACACTCCATATTCCCTCTGACCCTGGAGACCTGGGCTCTGTCCCTCACTACCGACCACACTGGAACCTTATCCATCCCTCTGCTCGATGCATCAATAATCCGCTGTATACACAAGGCTTTTTTTTAATAAACCGTCATGCGAAACTAATTTACTGTCTATTTGTCCAGTCCGAGAAGGCCTCTAGATTAAGTTTCCTTTCTGGGGAATTCTCGGCCCAGCAGAGTTAGAAATTAAACTTCACCCTGTCCTCTTCTCTTTCCACACAGAAATGCAGAGATGTGGATTCACCAAAGGTGTAAACACACAAACCGTGTTCGCAAAGTGGCACCTGGCTAGACAGAAACCTCTCGGGTTGATAAGTAGGCGAGCGGCAGGTAGCACTCATGATTCCTCATCTTGCTTGCCAAGTCTGCTATCCTGTTCTCACATTCCATCAGCAAAACTGTCTCTTTTCTCTAAAAACAATGTGTCAGGTCAGTTGAGGTCAGTGGGAAAAGCATACCCTAACCCTCAGCAGCCAGGTGAAGCGGTGCACTGAGGGGAAAAAAAAAACGCAAAGCTAACATTTTGACTTTTAGTCAGATTAAAGGGAAGACGGTTAAAAAAAAAAAGTTGGACGGGCTTTCATTCAACTGTGTGGTTGCCTTGGTGTTGACCTCATGGTCTCATCTCTCCATCATGAAAGTGGCAGCGACAGAGAGAAGACCTTTGAGCTGACGAAAGCTGCCAACAACCTACAGCTGCACCTTTGCAGATAAACTGTTAGCAGACACCAAAAAGTCAAACTCGACAACTCATACGGGAAAACATCCCGTATACACAAGACTCTCTCTTTTTCAATCTCTCTCCCTCGCTTTCTCTCTCTCACACACACAAACCCCAAAAATTCAAACATGTAAAGGCTACACAAATACAACACTCCTCGACGTATGCACAAAATGCCCATGAGAAATGCAACCAGCCTCAGAGGGCCTTGGGGAATTCTCTTTCCATACCCTCAGCGCATCAATGAAGGTTTCATTTCCTGATTCCTTCATCCCTCCAAATGAGGCGTCGCCTGTCAGTAGATCTCTCCTGTTTAAATAGCTCCCATAATTGCCTGTGTTGTGTGCTGGGCAAGGCTGGCGTCCAAAGCAAATATTTCCAAGCGGAAAGGGGTTCTGGCATGGCCAGAAGAAGTGCTCATGTTATTTGGACTTAAAACATTTTTTAAAAATTCTCTTGAGAGGATGGAAAAAAAATGTCTTAATCAAGTTGAAAGGGCTGCCTCACTTCTGAAAAATGAGACATGTCTCTGCTCTATCCCTGCTTCACTCGAGGAGACGAAGGGAAAAGGAAGGTTCAAACGGAGAGAGATTAAGAGATTGGTTGTGTTTGCGGAGGCCATGTCCGCTGGTTTCTCAGATAGCCTTGACTGTATATATAACATTTGGCCTTGCGCAGAGCTTTAGAGCCATGTAAACACGGTGGTTGCCTTACAGAAACTCCCGAACCCTTATTTTGGAGAAATGCTCAACTCTTTTGCTCTGCTTTTTTTTTTTTTTAAAGGTTCAGCGACTTTGGGGGCATTTATTGCTGACCCAGAGTTAGGGTTTTTGTTTTTTTTTCACAGGGGGGAGAGAGAAAATCTGTCATCAAAGCTGTCCATGCATCCATCCCGCTGCTTGGCCTCTGTCTGGATCTGACAGAACTGTCTCTGTGGTCTAGACAGACCAGAGACAAGGAGGTGAGTGGACGGACACTGGCCTCTTTGCACATTTCATTTACAGGAGTTGAAGAGGCACACACTCTTTAATAAGGCAGCAAATCGGAGCCATGTGCAGTGACAGGCAGCAAAACAGCTGGTGGACTGCAGGGGCCGACCGTGCTGCTCTGGTAGATGAGCAGGCACCGGCGAGGAAGGAGTGGCACATTCACAGCCAGCTCCAATTAAAACAAAATCCTTTCTTATTTTAAACAGGATTACAGGATTTCCTTCTTTTTTTTTTCTCTGTTGCTTCTGGAGTTCAATGACACAGTGCATTTCTTCACCCACTTGAATGAACAGTGACCAAAAGCGCCAGGTTTGAACCCGACCCTGCGAGGATAACTGAGCGCACAGACGCTGAAAAATGGCTTTGTGTTCGCAAACACTCAGCCTCAGTCTGACACACGTCAGCTGAGGCTGTATAAATTGATATGTTGCAGGGAGTCGTGATCTTTCATCTGCAGAACACACACTCCCTTAAATCATAGGAGTGTGTGTGACGATTGAAAAACTGGAAGTCGATGCACTTACAGTATTTTGCTTTGAACAATTTATTAGTTCCAGCGTTTCCTGTCTGCCTGACCCACTGTGTCTAATACAGCTAACTGATTCACATCTGCTAAGCAAACATGAATGAAATCTCTGTTTATTGTTATATTTCATTCTTAAATCAGCAGCGAGGGTTAATTTTTATACTATTACATAAACAAAATTAATACAGCTTTGATTAAACTCAGACTTTTTCCGACTTTGGACCTGTCTCTGAGGTAACTATTTTAGTAAATAAGCACAGATTTCTACGTCCAAACTCTCGCTGAGTTCTTTCCTAAACTATGAGCTAAGATCATGCTAAATGGTATTTTTCTGTTCTTCCAAAACAAGTCTGGAAGTATTTTAAAAACAAAACCCCAGGATAAGTGTTTGGGTGGACAGAGGCCCTGCGCTGACGTCTGACGGCTCCCAGTCTGCTACATGCTTACATCCCTAAACCCAATCTCAGGCTTGAGTTTCCCCCCAAAGCCCTGCCAGTGGGCTCAGCTGGAATTGTTCATTTCATGGTGGATGGGACTGAACGATCCTAAGAGAAGAGTGTGTGTGAGAGAGAGAGAGGGAGTGTTGATATAGTCTTCAGGAGCCAGCTAATGCACCAATCTCAAATCCATCCTTTAACTCATCACTCCTCCAGCTCCTCTCTCTCGTCCAAGACGCTCTTGTCCGAACCCGATCTGTGCATGTCACAGCAAAAACAAAGTGACTCCTAACTGGGGAGACAGCGAGGGTATTTGCATCTGGAGTGGCCAACTTAGGAGGGTTAGTGCTAAGCCTCAGCGGCGTCTGTTTTATCCTTAAATCCTCTGGGTTTGATGGGAGAGAGAGTTAACCAGCTCATCGTTTCACTGACTCAATCCCACATATTCAGCAAGTTGAAGGTGCTAGTTAAAAAACACCTCTTCCAGGCAAGAATCAAACGTTTTCTGCAAAAGTGAAGGGTGCGGAGGTTATCATCACCGCTCTGGGAGAGTGGCCAATGCACTTAAAAGGAATGCATTTAAGAGCACGGCAAAAGGCTGTGGAGCAAATCAGCGTGACGCTCTTTGATGACTACTTTTTCCCATCAGGATCTGGTCAATAATACATCAGTCTGAAACCTCCTGTTTGATTAGCCAACCTTGCAACATGATCCCAAAGGATTACAAGAGCAGGGATACAGGCTCAGCCAGGCGACCACTCAGAGACTATGTGGTAGATGACAGATGAAGCTTTTTCTGAGGGACATTCTCAATGTGACTGGCAAAAAAAAAAAAACAATGCCACTATACAATTGCAACCATTAACAGAGCACTAAATAGTGTTAACTGATGTGACCTTTTCTTAGTTATTGCTTCAAAGCTGTTCTTCAAAAGCCCATTTCAAAGCTGTAATGACATTGCTTTTGTGTTATAGATCATGTTACGTCTTTGGGGAAGGTTAAAGTAAAAGGGCATCCATTTCCCTATAGATTGCGCAGGGAATTGAGCTCAGCTGAATCAATACAAATCAAATCAGTGTTGGTCAATAGAAATCAAAGGAACACAGCCTGTTAAGCTGCTTGTGTGTGGAGCCCAAGACCCCCAAATCAGTTCTCTGGCAACAGGCAGCAACATGTACGACTAACAGAGCAGAGCCTGACAAATAGAAGCAAACAATGCAATGACAAAAAATAAAAACAAAAACTTGATTTTTTTTTTTTTACTGAATGGTGGCACTCCATCGAACGTCTGTAATGTCTATTTTTAAGCCCGCTTTTGTTTCTCCGAAGTGAGTCACACTCAGGCTGCATGCGATTGTGGCACTTTATGGGTAAGAAATATCTTTATTTGTGTCTTTCAGTTCCAGATAGAAGTGAACTGTTGTGATTTGTGGTTGTAAAAAAAAAAAAAGGCTGTATTTGTGCAGATGCTTATGATATTAGGCTACTTGAGAGAGTTTAACGAACTAGCAATGATAAGAGGGTATTTGGGTTTCTGTAGGACCTCAAACAAAACACATAGGTCATAAATGTGGGGACGGTGGTGCTACAGTGGGGAACTAATAGCCTTCCTGCATCTGGTTTTCATTCTAAAGAGGATGTGTGTTTTGGATTAAATTGACATTGATTCCTCTGTTTTTCCTAAGACTCTAAAAATCCTTTACAGCCTCGCCATGAAAGAGGTGTAGTGATTAAATACCATCCCTCCCTTACCTCTGCGAGATAATAGTCATGACAGCTATAAAAGATGTAATCAAGTTCTTATATGCTTCACTTATTCTCTTCAGTGAGTTTTGAGAGGGTACAATAGCTCCCTGTGAGGTAAATTATACAGTAAGCGACATCTCACTCTGCACAGACAGGAGCAGTGTGCTGTGATATTGCAATGCTTCCACCTTGCTGACTCCCTGACATCTTTGTGGGGTGGTGGGCAGACCTAAGAAACCAGAGCGTCCCCAGTGAGGCACACCAGGCACTGTTCTGCTTCACGCTCCGCCGCCTTCTGCCACCGCCCAATGTCATTATGCTGCCAACACATCCAATTACAAGGAGCCGTGGCAGCGAGCAAACAAAGAAGACATCGACAGGCATGCTCGTGCGTTGGCCTTACTCGTGTCCCTGAGCTGACAGTCGCACACATACTGTTGCCTACTGGATAAAGAAAAGCCTTCGATGGCTGGGAGCAGGAAGTTACGGACACCAGTGGGAGCTTGCGTTGCTCTGTAACCATGAAAAGCTCAGGAAATCAAATCAAATCACCGGAGCTTTGTGGGAAAACAACATGGGGTAAATCCAAAGAGAAGCACCTTAAAGATCTCAGACTCTAAACTCAGTGTGAACTTTTGAGGATCAGGTGAATGTCTCCTCCTCTGCAGCCTCGGGCACATCTGGTCTATAAGGGCTCTGAGGGTCTGACCTCGTCTGGGAACCAGCTGCTTAGGCTCTCCTCTCCAGGGCCAAAGGGACTAATCTTTTCTCTGGGGCGAAAAAGGAGCTTAAACCTGGAAGAGGAAGCTGGGGCCTTAACATGAAACCTCGACTATACCTCTTCCTCTTCTGTGTTTGTGCTGAGGATTATTTCCTAAGCAGAGCAGAGCGGAGGCATTAAAATTAGTTAAATTCTCGAGAAAAAGAAGTCCTTTAAGGTCTCAAGGCGGGAGTTGGATTTGTGCTTGACAGCTACATAGACACCATTTCATGTTCATGACTTTAAAAGTTTGATAGTGTGTGTTTCACTATGAAGAATTATATCAAAGAGATCAATGGATGCAACTCCGTTTGATGCAACAGCAGCAGCCACACAACCATATATTGCAATTACACACCTGCACGCAAGGCAGGAGCTGATCCACGGCACAGCAAATGATCCACACACAGCTGAACGCTGTTGTTAAATGGCTTGGAAAATAGCCCTGCCTTACACTGTAGATACAAGCGCATGAGCGAGGAAGAGACAAAGACGGAGGCAAGAAGAGAAATAGTCAAATACAGCAAGTGAGTGAGAGAAAGGGAGAATCTGAGACGCGAGGGCATTGTCAAGTCAGAACAGGTTTATTATCGATCTAAAGATGTGAATGTTTTCCATTCCAGTGTGCCACTTCATCAAGTAAATGTGGGATTGATGTGAGCGGGTGTGCCTGCATGTAAAATGTAGAGTCATTGTTAAGTGCTGATAAGTGTTCTGTCATCGCTCGACGTGAAATCCGCTGTAGCAAGTCGTCGGTTACTTTCCTTCTACGACAAACTCGCAGCGGTTATGGGGGTGAGCCGCCGTCTAATATGAAGTGAAATGCATCATGCTGAGGTTGTAACCAAGAGGGAGATGATTTCTGAGGAGCAGCAGGGTCTGACTTGGGGGTTTGAAAACAAAACAAAGGAATGTAGGATGGGCGAATGGGGGAGAAGGAGCAAGACAGACAGGCAGAATGGGGGATGTCTATGTTTAGCAGCTCCCAGCAGCTGAAAGTGTTATTTTTTCTCTTCATTTCATAACTTTTTAAGCGTAATACGTTCTCTGTGAGGTTAAAATGAATGGCATACTGGTGAAATATTAAACCATGGGAAAGTACGGTTGGCCGGCAGATCACTCAGAGCTCCCAGCTCAGGGTCAAGCCCTTCATAAATTCACCCGTTTTCGTCAGACTTATTAAAAAAAAAAGTCTCCTTTTTTTTCTTTTGCAAAAACACATTTGGAGACTACCTGCTATATGAAATAAGGGAATAGGTAATATCTGCGGCAGCAGTTTAATAAGAGCTCGCTTCAGCCATGAAACATATATTACCATCCATGATGTGACATTAGACATGCAGAGAGAACAATTTATGCAACCGCATGGGTTATGTCGGGCTGAGTTTGAAATCTGACACATGCAGTTTAATGCACACGTTCTCCTGACAAAAGGCCCTTATATAACAACTGCATAATCAAGTCAGCTACGGAAAATGTCATGAAAAAAAAAATCTCTTTAAACACACACACACACACACACACACACAGTAAAGTGCTGACACACACTCACACCAAACATCACACACTCACCTAGACAATTGTGCCCATCATGTGCCAAGCGGAAGCCATCATAGCATGTGCACCTGTAATTTCCCGGGATGTTGATGCACTCGTGGACACAGCCACCGTTGTAATCAGTTGCACACTCGTCGACGTCTGCAGGGAGAAGATACACAAAGGATGTGAGAGCAGCTCCTTCAAAACTTGAAGCACTAAAAGGTCCAGTCAAGGATTAGGATCTAGGAGCAACTTTAAAGGATAGTTTGACATTTTTCTTGTCAAAAGTTTGTTGACAAAAATCAATACCACCCTCATATCTGTCCCTTAAAGCTACAGATAACATCCAGTTAGCTTAGAATAAAGACTAGATAAGATATATACTATATCACACGTCAAGTTTTTCCTATAATTTTAATAAAAAGTGAGCAAATGAAAATAATAAATATTAGACACAAAAATAATAAAGGTAAGGAGGAGTTTTCTACTGAAGTACATGTCAATATCTGTTGAAAACACATTCAAAGTAGGTGTTTTCTTGAGGCATCTTATCTTGAATTTGACAAGATGATGTAAAATTTACAATAAAATAACATTTTAAAGAGTAGTAGACCAGAATATCCACATTTTTAATGTCAATGTTAATTAATATCATTAATCTCAGTGCGATCACCAAGACTAACTTGAACATTGTTGTCTACATTATTCAAGAGTAGAAGAATATCCTTTGAGTTTTACGGGTGGAGGGTTATGTGCAGAGTAGTGAATTCTTTGATTGTCCACACATAACCCACCAAATTTTCATTATTTTTTTCAAGCCAGGATAGCTGTTTCCAGTCTTTATGCTAAGGTAATGCGGGTTATAAAAATGTACCTTTAAAATCTCTAAGTGCAATTAGACCATTTGGTGCAATAAAGAGAATTGAAGTGATCAGTTTTGTTCCATCTTCACTTTCAGAAGAGCTCTTATGAGGTAAACAGGGGACGAAACAACAGCTGTGGTAATTAGTTGGTTCACCTGTTACTAATGTACCTGGGGTATATGACAGAGCTCCTCGGATACTGTTTTGTTTTTAATGTACTACTACTGAGCTTTTATGCCACATATAATATCTTAAAATTCACCACTTGCGTGCCAAGACATTGTTTTCTCCCTTTGGAATTTATTGTTGGCAGCTTTTTGTCCAGTATGGGGTACTAAAAGCTTCCAGAGAATGAAGTCAGTTGTACCATTTGCAGCTATGAGTACGTAAATATCCATCCAACACATACTGACAATTAAAAGTAAAAAGAAAATAGATTTCTTATAGAAACTGGCACTTTTCAATGCACCAGTTGTGTATCTTCAGAAAGTAATCTGCATTAAATGAGTCCTGACATTATAGCTGACTGGTACAGTACTTAATAAAAGGCAAATATCGACCGTCGGAGCGTTAAATCGATCTAATCCTTCATCAGTCTTAGTAGCTAAAACTGCAGAAATCTGACACGTAAATGAGAGAGCAGAGGCAGAAAGATAAAGAGAGACTGCAGATTGATATGACAGCCTGAGTGGTGTTGTCTGCTATGGTTATGAGGATGGTTGAGGGGAGAGTACTGAGGAGACCCAGACAAGGTGGATTGAGAACACAGTGCACTTGCACTCAGCACTTACTGGCCCATTTAGGGCCGATGATCCTGGTCGTTCAGCTCCTCTTTGAGGCTGTCTCACTCAGGGCTTAATTGGACTTGACAGCAGAGAGATGGGACTGAAACAAAGAAACACTCTCCTGCTCCCTGCTTCTCTGCTTCCCACACATCTCTGTCATTCCCTGATCACTGCACACAATCACCCATCACTCCTCTACTCCTCTCTAAACCTGAAACACCCACCACATGATAACACAAAAGTGATTTTCCTCCAATAGCTTTCAATTTGTTTTCTGTGCTTCGATGCTTGTCACATCCTCCTAAGTCAACAAAAGGTTTGTCCCTTTATATCTACAAGACGTGGATTTGTTTTTAGACAAGCATATAAAAAAATATCAAAGCCAGACTTTAATTCTGAGGCTCAAATGTAACAGATAAGATAACAGATGAACATAAGATTCTGATATATAAGAAGAAAAAAAAGCAAAAATATATATATAAAAAAAAAACAAGTAGAAAAAGATAACAAATCATAAAAAGCCAGAGTGAAACAGATTTCAAATGACCTTCAAAACTCTTTTGTGTGTTTCTGGTTTCATTGTCATATTTTTCCAGTTGAAGATACCTTAAACTAATCTCCCTCTTTTTTTGTTACTATCCTACCGCTGCAGCTTAACAAGAAAACACAGCCCAAGGAAGCACAAAGAAAGACAAAAAAAACTTTGGAAGATACTCACAACATCCTGACTAAACCAGGCTGCTGAAACCTTAGTAGCTTTAGATAAACTTTGGAATACATTTTTGCACAAAATGAGGCCAATCGCTTAATTGAAAGCACATTTGGAAGGAGATCATTTACTGGAGGAACACTTAGAGCAAGCAAAAAAACTCTTCATATGGGCACCTGACTGAATAGCAGAGGACAAATCAGGAGCATCCCCTGAAGATAAAGGCTTCAACTCATAAAGACACATAAAATCTCAACTCACTTGCATTCAACCGCACCTTTATTAAAACCTAAAAATCTAATCTGAACCACAGACGATAAAAACAAGCAGGGTGGAGGAGCTGTTTAAGTGGGATCAAGCTATTACCTTATGCTGCCCTCTTTTATCACAAATAGGTGCAGTGCTGTGCAAAGGCATTTAGACAACAATCTTCTGAAATAAAACTTGTTTTATGAATGTTGCTTTTTTGAATTTTACCAGTATAGCAGCCTCGAGAAGCAAACCCTTCAGTTCAATGGAAACCCAACCTGGCACATATTTTACAATAGATTCAATAAAGAAAATTTTTATGACCTACAGGCAGAAGGCCATGAAAAACACTCAGTCAAGTAAATGAAAGAATAATAGAAGTAAGGAAAAAACTGACATTGTGAAATATGGTTTTGTAATAATACTAATAAAAATTGTGGGATATAATGATCCGGAGACTTTGGGCACATTGAGAAAGGCTAGAAAAACAGACTGTCTACGAGGGCTGCCTCTGGCTGTGGAAATATCCCTGACTGCTTGGCAGGGCCTCTGACTGCCGTTTCAGCCGCTATCTTAATTCTCTCCTCTAACATGTGTAGGAAATTTACTGCTTCATTTCATCTTGTCACAAAGGAGCACTCTGCACCTGGCTTTCCCCTTCCTCAGTCTGCAGCCCTCTCCCTCGTTTCTCCTCCCTCTTCAGGAGAAACTAATGAGTTATGTTGAGTGAGACAGAAGCTCTTATCAAGCCTGTCACTGGCCCAGGGGCTTACGTTCACAGAGATAAGACAAATCAACATGAGAAATGTAGCTTTTACTTCAATATACTGTAAAAATCCTCCCTGGGCTCCCACAGATGGGAGTACAAGTTTGTGCCTCCAACCACAGGTCAAAATGAGCACATTATTCCAGTAAGACTTTTACCTTCACAATGTTTGCCATCTCCTTTATAGCCTGACTTGCAGATACATTTGTATGACTTCAGGGTGTTCTGGCAGATGGCATCGATGCTGCAGTTGTCAAGTGCCTCTGCACACTCGTCCACATCTAGAAAAAGGAGGAGAGAGGGAGGGCGGTGGTTAGTTGATGAAGCTGAAACGTTCTTGATGATGGCGATGGTGTCACCACAAAACACAGATTTATAAAATGTCAGGCTTAATATGCTTGATTGATTGTGCAATCAGAGTAAAAGGACCACAAAACAAAGACACACACATTTTTTTTTATATAATTGTGCGATTAAACTCAGTTAAAGTGGTGCATTTGTTATAAAATTACGAAGACAAGGCTTTCCTTTGAAATTTCAATAAATACCCAATTATTAATTGTGTTGCAGTGATTTTTAACTGATCAATACTGACGTTTATCTCTGAAAATAGGCTCATTAAAAGTTGAAGATGTGGAAAACATCTAAGAAGAGACTGGATAACAAATGGAAGGGAAATAAATAATAAAATGATCAAAATCAAAATTAAATCTTGAATAAAGAGCGATGCTAGCAGCTCTGTCAGGCACAGTTTTTGACAGTGCATAATTAGTGGACAGAGCTTTCAGGTGTTTGAACTGAAGCCAATGCGAAGTGTCTTAAATCTGCATTCTTTCTAATGGCCAGCAGGAGGCAGCTCCAGCTATCCATTAGGTGTAAAACAAAGTCAAATTGCATTGTGTCTTATGGGGAAATGAGCCTACATGTCACTTGATCTATTACCTCAGTAAACAGCTTCCTAATGAGTTTATGGTCTCAGTGTTTTCAGAAACATATTAGTGTGCAGTTTAGTCTCAATACAAGACATTTTATGACCAGGAATGTCACCATTTTTCCTGCTTGAAAACAAGTCAAAACCATGTGCGGCCCAGCTCGCAGCACGTCACCCACAAGTTCCATGCTCTCATATAATATGGTCTATTTCTGGTTATAAAAAAACGCGATGGTAAAGTACATAATGGCAAACTCAAGGCTACAGAATGGTTGTCCACAAACCAATGGGTAATGTCATGGTGAGTTTATACTTGGGCTAGCATCAGCATGCTAAGACTATATTTCGTGCAATGTAAGATGCAGATGCTGAGAGGGTATAATGTTCACCATCATAGTTTAGCATGTTAGCATGCTAACATTTGCTAATTAGGACTAAACATAAAATACAGCTGAGGCTGATGGGAATGTCATTAGTTTAAAACTGTAACTGTGGCACGAGAGGAAAACTCAAGAAACACACCAAAGTCATTAGGATTCAACCTCTGGGCATCATTGATATCTGTACCAAATTCCATGGCAATCCAACCTGGAGTTGTTGAAATGTTTGTATTAAACCAAAAATGTCATGATGGTGGCAGAAGAAAAGTAAAGGGATCACCAAAATCAATGGGATTCATCCTCTGTGGACCATGAATGCCTGTACAAAACAACA
Source organism: Miichthys miiuy (assembly GCA_036365135.1). Lineage (NCBI taxonomy): Eukaryota > Metazoa > Chordata > Actinopteri > Sciaenidae > Miichthys > Miichthys miiuy. Next base: position 9,848,364 of record CM071606.1, on the reverse strand, counting down.
AAAAAAGATAATTTATCTCATAGTTGTTGAGATATTTTAGTCTGGAAGAAGGTGGTGGACCAACTGACAGACCAACAGGCTGCCAACTGGCTAAAAACAAACCAGTGAAACCTTGAAAAATGACATACATAACAAGCAGCCTTCACTCGGCTAAAAAAAAAACAACACACATTTCACCTTATAAAAAGTAATATACAGTATGAATCGAAGCGGGATGTTCAAGCCCAGACTAACCGAACATATTTATACTTGACTGGTTCCCATAGCCAGGAAGAACAGATATGGACAAAGATAAAACAGTTGTTGTGTAACTGCTGGATTGAGTTTGAATTATAAAAGGAGAGAATGTGAAAAGATAAGAATGGAAATGGATTTAACCAGAAGCATGATCAGGTTTGCCTCATGGACCCCCTAATCCCACCAAATCCCAGTTAACTAGCCCAGGTGTTTAGGATTACCCCCCTGCACACAGGGGAAGGGCAGCTTAACAAGGTTTACATAGCTTCCAATATCCACTCTTATCACAAGCCCTCTGCAGGAGCCGGCTGATCCCACTGGGAAATGACCTGCAACCTAAACTCGTGAGCTTAGCATATTGGCTATATCTGCCTATTCCTAGAGGACATGAAGTCTGCTGTAGAAAGGAGGACAGCATCAGCGCAGAATGCACAAAAACTCGGTGGAAAATCTGTGTCACAAAATCTAACCTCATATACCCAATACAAGGGTTTTGAACCTTTAGGCAAACATTGTGGAAACATCACAATAGCAGCTTTATTAATGCTGGAATTACTTCAGGAAGAACACAAAGCTACAAGGTCAGAGCTGGAGACAGCCAGCCATGACGCAAGTTTACTATTTCACTAAAAAGGTTGACTTGCAGTGATACACAGTGTGAAAAGAATTAAAAAGGTCCAATGTGTAATGTTTAAGAGCAGCTATTGAAAACAAAATATAATGATCAGAAGTTAGTGTACAGTTACCTAAAAACAGGAATTGTTGTGATTTTGCTACCTTAGAATGAGATTTTAATTTTTGGAGAGTGTGTCTTCTTACATGAGGTCTGCCATGTTTCTACAGTAGCCCAGAACAGACCAACCAAACACTGGCTGTAGATAAGGCCTTTTATGTTTCTTGCTAGTTTCACAGTCATAGAAGGTGGAAAAACTTAATTCAAAATCATACTAAAATTTGTAACAAGGTAAATGAACTATTAACTAAATAAACTATTCAGCTCTGGTACATAGCCTTTATCAAAAGTATGTTGTGCGGATCAATCCATATGTCTAGATATGAATGGTTAATAAATGGATCTAAACTTGTTGTTTATTCAATACTTCTCCTTTTAGTGCCCTTGAACATGGCCAGTTAATGTCACAGATTGATGAAAGAGGTGAGTCCATGGGCGAGTCCAGGAGCAGAAGGACAGAAAGGGCTATTGAATATTTTCAGACAGAAATCATTACAGATAAAAAGTAGTTTTTAGTAAATATTATGGATATGGATGACACCAAGTTACGACAACTTAAGTACCCAATGGATGCCAATTTGTCTTAGATCGTGGGGAGTAGGAACAGGAACAAGCTTTGTCAAAGAAATGCTGAATGAGAGATCGTATTAGCTTACAGAAGCCAGTGAAAAGAGCCTGCATGTTGGTGCTAGATGAAGGGGTAAAGGGGCAGTTCCAGTTATTTGTTGTGGGTCAGCAACAAAATGTATTTTAGACACCTAAAAAAAACATTAAACGTGTACGCTTAGAATATTTTCACCCTTTACCCAGCCCATTCTGACATGAACCGAAGAAGTTATATTGCTCTCTCCAAAGCCGCCAGACTTCGCTGACAAAAAAACTTAATTTTACCTTAAAGAAGAGAGCATAGATCGATATAAACACTTAAGTTTCCCATCAGAAAGTGTTGTCTTATGGCAAGGTAACGCAGTGAAAGTACACAAAATATAGCGTACACCTAAACAGATATTGATTTTTTTTTTTTTTTTAGGTGGACCTTTTTTTTACAAGGCTAAAATACGTTTTGGTGCTGTCCACAGGTGTGCATTGCTTGGCTTTCTTGCTGGTCGTCCTGTCCAAACTGGGGGCATACCGATCCGACATTTACAATACCTCATACAACCCTGCTTCAAATAGCTCGAACAATCCTTTTGATTACAGTTCCACTTGAGAGAAAAATGTACTGTATATCTGTACCATATTTCACGCCAATCCATCCTCTGTCGAAACATTTAACTAAAAACCAAAATATCAACCTGCTGGTGGCTCTAGAGGAAAAAGTCAAGGGAACAACAAATTCAGAAGGGTTCATCCTCTGGGGACCATAAATGTCATGACACAAGTTCTCATTTTAATCCATCTAATAGTTAAATATTTCAGTCTGGACTGCCCGACAGACCAATATTACGGTCTCTAGAGCCACACTAGCTTTGCTAAAGAGCATTAAATGTCTGAGTCAGGGTTGTATATTGTATAAAAATAGTAACCATAACAGCATCAACACTGGGCTGTCCAAATAAAGTGATTCCAGCTAAGATGTTCTGGAAAAGTACTATCATTCTTGTAATGATTTGTCAGGTTTTATGTGTCTGTATAGTATTTTAGTGTCTGTGCTGTTCAGTAAGGAATATAGCAACTGGGACAGTTATGGCTCCTCTCTTGCTAAGTTTCCTCTAAGTCATTTAGTGATGCAGGAGCTCCCCGAGCCCTGTATTGATTTATATTATGTGAGAACAATATGAATTCTCCTGAGGAGCAGCCTGGGTCCTTTCTTCTTACAGACTGTCCTCCATGATAAGAGCAGGGGAGGCCGTGTGAAGAAGCGTTTTTCAATAGAGGATGCATTAATCAAAACAAAATATCTGTCTTATTGTCAGGTTTCTTGGTGCCAGGTCTCTGCAGTAATTAATATTCATTATGACAGAAAGTCAAACAATACCTCTTTTCATCATGTTATTAATGTTCCCATCTGAAGCATCAGTTCACTTTATCTTTCCGGTCTGCAAGGTTGCAGACTCTCACTCTTTTACTTTGAGACCCGCACAAAAACACACACTCCTAGACACACGTTTCAAACAAGCCCCTGAAGAGGCAGCCGGCATTTTCAATTCAGAGATTGACAGCGTAACGCAATAGCTGAACTTGCATGGCTGTGATATTTTTCTAGGAGGAAAACATACACAAATAGTTGAGGAAAACGGTCTGTTTTCAGCTTAACCATGTTTTTTTTTTTCCTCTCAAGTCAAATTTGCAGTCGGAAAAGTGTGATGCTGTTATTGCTTCAGGCAATTGCTGAGTGCAAAAAAGCAGCACCAGATATTGGGCGGTAAGTATCTCTAATGTTATGTAACTGCCGTGTTAGGATGTATCTGAACTTCAGTGAAATGTTAAATGATGACAGAGAGCAGCTTGCAATGCATTTAGGGTTTCTAAACAAACAAAACAGCCTCTATGTTTGGTAAAACCACCGAAACCGGTGAACTTATGTAACCAGCTGTGTAAAAAGCTGCTCCCTCAAAAATCTCCCTCCAATCTATAAAGGTTGGCACTACAACTCCATCTTTGTGCAAATATGACCTATCTAACTTTTAACTTCTGCAGCATTGTAGACTGATAGCAACAGCTAATAATAATACCTTGTGCAAAGTGTTTGCCTACAGTGAGAAACCTATTTACCAAGATCTGGAAATTAAATTGTGATGAATCCAAATGTCAAACGAACACATAACAGTCCCACATTCCCATTGGCTTTGGTATGAGCTGCACAAAATGAAATACATACAAATTAAGAAATCCTGGCTCAGAAACTACAATAGTCCATGTCCGTCAAAGCATTGTTTAAAAAATCCACCCATAAAAGTTACTGGGAGCGTTCCAACAGACACATGGACAACAAAAGCTAAATGCGCTGGTCTTGTTGGAAACCCAACATGCCTTTGCCAGGGAAATAAACATGTCAGAATCAATACATCCTTCGGTTGAGTCCAGAGGACGATCCTCTGAACGCTTGAGAAAAAAAAATATGCAGTGTGTTCAAGTAATGCTGCTCTGGTAATTGACTCATGCTCAAGATGAAAAGATTATGTTTTTCATTGAGAGTTTCTTTCATTCTTTTGTGTTGAGGAATCACAGTTGTTGGGAACAAGTTAAGGCAGCGGCGGATGAAGCTGGCGCTTCGAGACAAGGATGAATAAACAAAGTCAAAACAACAAAACCAAAGAAGAAAGAGATGTTGGGCAATGCTCAGATGTTTAAACATCTCCTCGGGGGGAATGTGTCATTTTGAATATTGCTGCTGTTGTGGCTCTCCTTTCGTTAATGCACTTTGAGTATATTAAAGCCACAAATAGCTGGAGTCTGCGTTTAAACCCACTGACATTCCCAGAATATTGAATTCAATGATTTTGTTGAATGAAACCAAGTCATACAACAATGAAGCATGTTTTCTCTCCCCTGAAACCAATTCACTTCATGCTCTATTGTATGCTCAATAAAAGTTTAAACTTTGCCGTGTGTCAAATCCTTAAATGCATCGCAGCATGCTCGACTTAGAAAAGCACTTTTCATTTTTGGTGGTTGGAAGGTTGTAGGAGGTCACATGCGTGGGATTTATTATAATTGTATAAACCTTTCCGGATAAAACATCCTTATATCCTCAGAGGTGGTTGTTAGGAAAGTTACTCTGAAAAGCCATTAGGCCATTTATTGCAAAGTAGTCCCTATATGTAAGCCAGAGCTGCCGGCTAAGGGCTGCTGGCCGTGGAGGTGAGACCTTGTCAGAGGTGCTTTTCCTCCCTGATTTATGGGACGGTCCTGGGATAAGCGGTGTATTTAGCTGGGCCCAGCTCGAGGGGGTGTTAGCAGGAATAAGACTCAGAGGGGAGAGCGCGAGTGTGTGGGAGAACTGTAGGGCCGAAGGTGTGTAGTTCAAACATAGGGTAATGTTTACTTTGAGTGTTGAGACCCTCGCTGTTTGCTTTGCCCCAAAACTGCCCCCCTCCATCCCATCACCTTTCCTTCAGATACAGAAATAGACTGAGTGGGGCTGGGACACCCATAGGTGTAGCTTTACTCTTGCTGCCTGCAGCCAACTTCAAAATAATAGTCAAAAAGTATGTACCAAGTGATGCATTCAGTCAGACAGAATGATTTGATGTAACATTTAGAACGTGTGGGTTACAAAACTTTCTTTTTCGACAAAAGCATTTTCAGATGAAATCCTTGATTTCAGATGAAAGCTCCTTGCAGCAGAAGAGGGTGGGTAGGAAGGGTGCTGGGTTCAGTTCCATAAAAAGGTGTTCTTGGGATCACAGTGTTTGTTATACTGTGTATAATTACAAAGGAACAAGTATTGTAATTATCCATCTTAGAACCACACTTACACTATACTTAGGGTTGTGGTTGAGCAGGATGGGGGTTAAGGTCAGGATAATTACTTTAGGTTCAGCAGAGACTCTGAATGGCTGTACTGTAGGAAAGTAACACACAGTAACAGCTCTTTCATCTATTTGCTGTAAATGACATGATTATATGATGTTCAACTCACAAACATTTGTTATAAAACAAAGCAACAGGTTTGGAAAGCTGTCCCATTTCTTGTCAATTTGGGATCAATGAAAGTACGGAAAGTCTTTTTAAAAACATCTAAAATGAAATTCTGAATCTAGCAACAAAGTCTGCACATACATAACTCTGCAAAGATATGAAGAAATGAAGCATCAGTTAGAAGAGCATATTTGTTTTTAATAGCAGCACATTTATACCATTAACATGCTCATGCAGCCATAATGCTGCTACGTGTGTCCGAGTGTGTCTACATCCAGTGCTATAAATGGTACACATTAATGTAATGCGGTGTGTTTCTTGTCTTTAATCTGGTGGCTCCCGAGAGGCAGCACGGACGAGGTTGTGGAAAGGACAGGAACTATGGCTGGTTTGTCGCAGCATTATCAGGGCACACTGAGAAAATGTCGTGGATTTTCAAGTTGTGCAGGGCAGCAGACTGACCAACCTCCTCCTCCAAAAAAAAAAAAAAAAAATGGTTTTGATGAAATGCAGACGTCAACATTAACACAAAATTTAGCATCCCCCCCCTCCTCTTCCCTAGATCCCCTTCAGCTAATGAAGGGACACACTGTTGGCTGTCCAGCAAGCTTCTAAAAAGTTGTGAATAAAAATATCAACTGCTTCCATTCGGGATATTTACACTCATCCTTCACACACTCTAAATGTTTAGGAATCATGACCACTGACTGATCCTGTGCTTTCAGAAACTGTGATCACAACTTCAAAACCCCGGGTCCCTCCCTGCTTATGTCCACCAACCATGAAGTCTCAGATTAATCTGAGGGCGAAGGGAAAATGAACAAGAACATGCAAGCTGAGGACAGCAATATCATGTTAACATGCTGAAAGCTATCAACGTCAAATCTCTGCCTTATACCAAGTGTTCTTTTTATTATTTTTCTTAGTCTATTATTTTAGACTTTATTTGTATAGCACTTTTTAAACACACAGAGTTCTTCACGCAATGAAACAACCCTCCCACACACGCTACCTTATCATTTTGTGAGGAAACACCAGAGGCAGGCTAAAAAAAAAAAAAAAGTCCTGTCTTTAGTTGTATTAGATGACGAGGGAGTAATATTCAGTCTGTGAAAACAGTTTTCCAAAGTTTGAAAGAACAACCTTGATGATGTCATCTAATGAAAGCTATTAAGTTGCATTATGGGAGATGTAGGATTAATGCTTTTGACATCTGACCTTTAAGTAGAAGTTAAAAGTCAGAATAATTCAACCTCTCCTGCAAACAATTTAAGTCGCTCACCTTTGTAGAAGTGCAATAGTAAACGTCTGGTGTACCTCTTTAATTTATATTAGAGCTACAACAACTTTTCTCAATGAATCGTTATCAAATCTTTACTATAAAAATACTGAAATGAATAGTTGGTTTTCAAAATTGATAAATCATCTAATTGTTACATTTCAAATTCTGTGCAAAATAAATTTAATAAGATTTAATGTATTTATTAATTCATCCGTCTCTCATCAAAACAGGTGCCAAACTCCTATTCAACCACAGTTTAGATTTTTGTCACATCACATCTTCCTTTGAGATTTTCACTCTAGCAAAAAGAAGCCACTAAACTAACTTCTCCTCTGGTGATTAATAAAGTTTATTTAATCTAATTTCACTATATATTATGTATCATTTTAATTTAACAAAAGTGGAAATTACTGTAGCAAATAATAGAAACAATGACCCCGTAATATTCTATGTTTTTTTGTAAAGCATGCAAGATCTTTCACAGCTTCTCAAGTCACAACATTAATGTATTGCTTCAATCTTTTATTCAACAAGTGTCTGCCTCTGTATTACGTAAACGCTGGTATATAAAGGATGTCTACATTACAACAGTTCAACTAACTCAAACCAACATCTACTCAGTCTGTTGACGCCTGCATGAGCATTTTATAATGTGTGCTTTCCAACAAAAACTGACAGTGACACTGATGAGTCTGCAGAGTAAAGAGCAAGTGGACCCACCCTGCGTCATTTCTAAAACATTTCTCAGGCTCAAACTCTCTGAATAAATAATGGACATTCTCTGAGATTTTGATCATAGACCTAGCATCTGGTGCTGTTCCTTTCCTTTAAGCATGTGTGGCCTTAATAGACTATGACTCACAGACCTCCGGACCACCTCCAGAAGAAAAACACTTATTACAGTAATTAAGTGAATCACGGAGCAATACTACGAGAGTGCACTGAGAGGCTGACATGACACACTCTAAGTGTCAGAGGTCTAATACATACCATACTGAATAATTGAACATAACTTGTAACAGTTTCCCATTAGGAGCCAAAGTGACAAGAAATTCATTTGTACATGTCAAGGGATTTTTCACCTTTCTTGGCATGTGCCCTCCACGGTTAATGACTTCTTGGCCTCGTGCAGGATATTTTATATACAGGAAGGGTGGCACTTAGTCCAGCTGTATACCTTATATTTATACAACCAGAGCTAACTGACATGACACTCTCCCCTCTGCACACAGCAATTACATTCATTGGTGGTTGCTTTAACCAGATACAGTACCAACTATAAAGATGGCAACATAGCAATTACAGCACAAGTGTGATATTTTTAGTTGTTTCCTGTCAAACTGAGGTATAAAGTGAATGGTTCTCTGTGTAAGCTGTGAAGCAGGCATTAGCTACTAAAGCTCAGAAATGTGAAGTTCAGCCAGCTGGAACTGACTGGATATATACTTCATTTAAATGCTATGAGACAGCACAATCACTTCATCATACTGATGTATCAAATGCTTAATGGTCTCTCCATCACTGATCCTACTGTATTTCAATCAGACTGAGTAAAGGGGACAGCAGAGCATAAAGATATTAAATCTGAAAGGTTGTACCTTCACACAAAGTGCAAGTTTGGGGCAAAACTTTCTCTGCCGCTAAAAACATAAAATCTAATTTAAAAATGAGACAACAGGTCAGGTGATCTGCATTCAACCCAAGATATGAATCACTTATAATCTTGCCTGTAGCACCACAACAATAATTTTCATTATCAAAACATCTGCATGATTTGAGTATGTTCTCAATTCATCATTTTGTCTATAAAATGTCAGATTATATTTTGTCCGAACCCGAGTTGACATCTTTAATGTCTTGTTTTGTCCAACCACCAGTCCAAAACCAAAGTTAGTAACAAAGTTTACTATCATACATTTAAAACCATCAAATCCTCATATTTCAAAAGCTGGAATCAGCAAACGTTTGGCAAAGATTAATAATTCAAGTTGGATGTCATTATGATTATTACGATGATGACTGTTATTATTACTGGAAGCTACAATAAATGTAGTGCAGACATTACATCCTTGGTGGATGACAGACATGGCAGCATTACCTGTCATTTTTTCCATATTCATGCTTCAAACTGTCTTCCGGACGCACTTTTTCCCCTTATAACATGGTTGTGTATCTTCAGTCGAATTATAGGCTAAATTCAAAGTGTACCCTGTAATTAATCGGTGCAGCACCATGTCATGTCTGGCAACTCTAAATAGGTTTATGTAATTATAAAATATAACTGTGATGACATTTCGTGTTATTAAAAAAAAAAAAAAAAAAAAAGTTAAAAGCCTCATGCAAATGTTCTCACACATTTCCACCGACAGACACCCACTCACCTCGACTACTAGATGATGCAAGGCATGTCACTGTCTTTTCAGTCTAAGGATGTGCTTGTAATTTTGTGAATCCTATTAAATTTGAAATTCAATTTTCCCAACTACACATATGAAAAGATATGAAAGAATACACACTGAAGAACTAACTTTATACATATAAACATTTGCTCTTCCTTTCAGCCATAAACTTTGATTTCTTGTAATATTTCAGACACCTGGACGATGGAAGTATCCAAGAAAAGTACTCTAAAAAGGACTGATTTCCCTTGAGCGGCAATGATCAGTTGATTAATCGATAAGTTGCTCAACAAAAATGGAACTAGCAACTATTTAGTTCATCGATCAAAGAAAAATTGGCAAAATTCTCTGGTTCAAATTGGCATATTTTCTTGTTTTCTTAGCCTGCTATGACAGATAATGAATATCTTGGGGGTTTGAACTATTATTCCAAACGACAAGACATTTTAGGATGAATAATCAGTAGATTGATCAATAATACAAATTATTCTTTAGTTGTAGCCCTAAATGTCTGTGTGATGGATGGGGTAACAGTTTAAAACAGAAGAGCACAACCAGTACTTCCGTTAATCAGCAGTATAAGCTATTACAGTCTGCAATAAATATATATATGGAGTTCACTGGGGGTGATTAAATACTGCAGAGGGTCTTATGGTTTTTCCCATGCCTTTGTCCATTGAGGAAGTCTCAAATTCATCAGTGAAGTCATCCCTCTTTCTACCCAGAATGCATTGGCCAAAACCCACCAAATAAATAACTTGCCTTTTTTCATCTGGATTCCTTGATGTATTGGGTTGGATTTTTCCATTACTAAGCAGAATAAGAGCATTTCCTTTCACTTCCAGCAGTCTCTAAAGCTGGCGCTCACCATCAGGAATGTAAACACACACAGTCTGTAAACAAGGCTCTCTCTGACCCCCAACCCCCCTCTGACAACGCTGACCACTGCAGACCAGCCTAATGACGTCCCTCGCTGACCCCCCCAAACTCTCAAAGAGAGACGCAGCCCCATTATTCAGCCGAGAGGTCAGAGAACGGAGCAGGGAAGAGGGCGAAAGCGAAGGAAGGATGGTGTAGCATCAGCCATAAGCCAAAGAAAGTACAGAGACTGATGACAGTCCCACTGATATCTTCTCCTGAGTCACAGTATCCCCAATCAGTGAGTAATGGAACAGAAAAACAAATGTGGGCTCTGTGGTGGGGGGTTAGAGGATTAATGATCTAAGAGCTGCTGCAGCTGGCTGAGGGACGGCACTGAGGTTCCTCAGCGAGCCATCAGCACTTGTGAAAGGGGGCTCGAGAGGTGAGTTTAAGACTGGGGGGTCAGAGTGCCGTCAACACTGACTCCATCCTCCCCCGAAACCAACAGGGATGTTGTCAGCACAGTGCCGCATCTGCACAGAGAACAAAGGCCACTGACAGGGTGAGAGTGAAAGAGAGATGGGAGCAGGAGAGAGTTTTCTAATTTTAACCACAATGCCACAGTTGAAAGAAGCATCACAGGCCTCATTTGGAACATATTGTTCAGATTAAAGCCCTGATAAATAAACAAGCGCTGCACTCCTGCAACTCCTGGGACTGAGGGTTCGAATGTTTTTTACCACTGGACACTGGTGTTGCATACAAAGCAGTTGTCCTGAAAAGTTTGGGTGATTTAAATTACTTTTTTTTTTTTTTTCTGTCGCACATGAAATCTACAGCTCTGTCAGCCCTGCAACCATTCTAAATGAGGTGACAAATTGTGGTCACAAGGGCCTCACTAACTGCTGATAAAGTGATTTTCTGCTCGAAGGAAAGGAGAAAAGGTAGCATGGCAGAGGGATCGCAACAGCTGATGGGTTCCCCTGGGGAACAACAGTGAATTTGCAGAGTCCACGGGTTAGCGTTTTGTTTGGCTGTGACCTATCATAAGTACTACTTATAAAAAAGGTAGTTTGGTATATACATGCAGATGATATGGCAGTTGTTAAATGAATATTATTTGATCAACTGCAGGAAAAGCAAAAAATGCTTCGACCACGAACACACACATGCAGACAGAAACTTATAAATGACCTTTGGGGAAATAAACGTCGGTATTTATCGCAAAATTAGATAAGAAAATTAATACCACACTTAAGACTGTCTGTTAAAATTAAGCTAATGCCAGCAGCTGATTAGTTTAGTTTAGTTTAGCATCAGGTCTGTAAACAGGGGAAAGCAGCTAGCATGGCTCGGTCAAAAGGTTACAAAATCCACCTACCAGCGTCTCTTACTAATTAACTCATTATAACATAGGCCTATTTGTTTAACCTGTGCAAAAACCATGTATAAACAATTCACACCATATCCGTGGAGGTTATATGTCAGGACTATTTCTTGGCACGAAGCAGTTACCAAGCAACCGGCAGAGAGTCCAAGAAGTCACCAGACAGATTAAACAAATATGAGATAATGTGTTAATTAGTGAACTTCAAGAAATGCTCGTCAGTGTATTTTGTAACCATCTGACAGAACCTGGCTAGCTGTTTCCCTCCGTTTCCAGTCTCTGTGCTAAGCTAAGCTAACTACCTGCTGGCTGAAGCCTTATATTTAACATGCTAACTTGAGGGCGGCATCATCAGTCTTCTCACCAGAAAGTTTATAAGCGTAATTCCAACGAAATGTTGAACTATTCCTTTGAATTAATGCCGGAAACTATTTTATGTTAGGCTGATAAATCCTTTTCCTAAGTGGAAATGCAGCAGTGAAACTTTATCCTGTACCTTGCAACAGAGAGGACTAATAACCTATTTCTCGTTTTCTTAACAGAGGTGGACATCCTAGCAAATATGCAACTCATTAAAGACAAAGAAATTACCAGGGGAGATAGACTGATTCAATAATAATCATTTGGAAAGGGCACTTGTGAGAAGAGGGAAGTCAGATTTCTTAAGGCCTGAATCTTTGACACTCTGTTGCAGAGAGGAAAATGTCTTCGTTTTACATTCCAGCGGTCAGGATGAAAGTGAGCAACTGTCCAGAACGAAGGCCCACTGAATCGCCTTGGGTCACAGCTTGTGCCAGACAGCTTCGACTTAACATGTGCCTGTAAACATGGTACTCACTCTGTAGGAAGCTGCAGCCCTAAAACTAAACTAAAAATGTTTGTATCAAGCTGCAGCCGGCCACACTGAACCTGAGGAATCTGGGGGGAAAAAAAGGCACAATAAAACCTTCACAATTCTCTGTTTTTAAGGGATTCCCTACCTACAGTATAATGCAGCCTCATTTTGGGAAGTGAAAGCACTTCTGCCTGCTAAGTGCAATCATTAATATCCAGTCTAAAATCACTCATCGCAGTCATACACATTCACTTGTCCTCACAGCACACCCACAGATCAAAGTCATTTTCATGATTCATACTGCATTGCTCTTGGACAGCATTGTTATCATGTGTTTTCACCACTCAAGTAATGCCAAGATACTAATCTCTCTGCTCTCTCGGCTGCTCTGTAACAACATGTACAGTGGTATTGGAGCACCACTTGTCAGGCAGATGCTTTCTGAGAGTGTCTGCTGAGTGGTAAAGTGAAGCTAGAATGATCCCCTCCACCCACTTATCACTGAGTGACCGAGGGCTACCCCGAGGCTCAACCAGCCTCAGAGACTCTGATCATAACAAGAACACAACGATCTGACACTGCATGCCTGCTGCAGACAGAAAAAAAGACAGATAGGCTTTTATCATCACGAGGGAGCAGTTTTAGGTTTATGGAGAAGGGCATTTACAGGTTAGGAGCTCATCCTCTTTAATTGGGCTTACAGTGAGGGAAGTACTGTATAGAAGAAATTAAAAGGTGACATGTCACTTCAGTCAATAGGTGATCCAAACCACAATGTCCTGATTTGCAATGTCCTTTGCTTCTCAAAGTCACACACAGTCCCGATAAGGACAGAAGTAGTCTTTTCTCCTAGCTGACCTGAATACATCTTCCATTCGCTGGATGTTAAAAATTACTTTGCCAAAGATTGTGCTCCGGTACCTTGGCAGACACATAGGGACTTTTGCATCTGCTTGTTTTAAAGGCACATCTAGTCTCTGAGGAGATAAGCATAACAGCTCAACAAATACCACTGCGAGAGCTTGTCAGGATTTAGGGACAATGCAGGAACCACACAGCCTGAGAAACAAGACAAGAGGAAAAGTGGTGTCAAAATGTTAAAGCGAGGTGACTGCCCATGTTTACATTCTGTTACCACTGCACGGTATAACTCTAGCTCTTTTTTTTTTGGTTTTCCATTCTTAAAAGCTCTGGATGATACCTGGTGCTTTGTTTGGTATCACCTTGGTCGAGGTTCGAGGCTGATAAATGGAGTAAAAAAACTGCAGACCACCAATCGGTCAAAGAATGATCACTTAAGCAACACGGAGCAATCAGAGTCATCTCGTTGTCTGTGCTCTCCTTTCAGCCGTCTTCTGAAACAAAGTGTCTTTGCTGTCTCCTTGCTGTGACGAACAGCCATTCCTCCACTCCGATCTTGTGTTTGTGCCACGTTGAAGATGAGCTCGTGGCACTGCCACACCTGCCTACATTGAGGGGGTACTAGCTACAGTCGAGACTGAAATAGAGATAAAGTATCTGTTACCAAAAGTGAGCTGACTCGAGCCGAGCCGTTTTATGCAATGGAAACACAGCTAAAGAAGACGGCGTCACTGTAGCTGTCTGCCTGTCTGTCTCATTTTTCCCCACTCCGTCTTCCTGCTAAGCAGAAAACTTCCAGAGAAGTTCAAGGCCGATGGGATAGGCAGAAATAAAACCCCCATTTAAATGGTTCTTTTATGTGGCTTCCCTTATACTTTCAAAAAAAATATATCTGAATTACCACAGACACCGCACTAACACTCTCTCGCTATCCCAATTACATATGCACACACATACGCTGACACTTGCATGCTTACACAGACCTGCAACATATCCCGCCCGTCTATCAAGTAACAGAAATGAGCTGGACAAGTGGAGAAAAGTGTTGAAGGGGACAGAGAGGAGCTGTGCACATCTTTTTTGTTGCAAAAAATATATATATATATATATATATATATATATATATATATATATAGCACATGGGCTGACAGCGAGCTTTTCTGACACGCTGGTGTAATGCAGTTGTTGCTTATGGCTGACAGAGAAAAAGCACAGCTACTTCATTAAGTGCAAAGGAAAGGAAGCGAGGACAAAGCAAACAAAGCAAGAGTTGGGTGAAAAAGGAAAGGGGTGAGTGAGTGTTGGCGGTGGAGGTGGGGTGGGCTGGAGGGGGTTTCTTCTTCCTTTCCATCACAGCTCATAGCGGAGACTCAGGCAGCATCTCTAGGTAAGCCTCCCCGTCACTTGGGCCTCATATTGCCAAGGCTGCTCGGTTCCCACAGTGTGTCTGGGCCTGGATCTGGCCTTCCTCCCCGCTCAGGCAGCCCTGCGTCTTTAGACCCCCAGGCCCCGGAGCAGAGGTTACACCAACATAGCCAGCCACAGCAGCATGTCAGCCCCACACCAACCGTTGCCTTGGTGCCGCTGCATTAACGAAGAGCTCCTGACTCTGTTCGAGGGGAAAGTGATTTGCCATGATGTCTAGGCTCCCCTCTTTCCCTTCCTTCTCTTTTCCTTGCTTGTTGCCGCTCGCTTACTAAGAAACCTCTTCTCTCACTGTCTCTGTCTCTGCACCCTTAATCTCTCCTGTTTCCCTGGTCTCATTTTTCCCTTCTTTGTCATTCTCTCCACCACATCCTCAAGTCTTCCCTCCCTCATTCCACTGCTCTCTCGCTCTTTTTTCTCCCTGGAGTAATGACTGATGCCTGAAACACAGTGCCATGATTAGACTGACATTGATGAAAGACGAAGACTCTTGTCGGCAACATCTGCGTTGAATAAATATTGAGCTGACAAATTGTGCATTTTTTTTTTTTAAAGTCACTGTTCATCTCTCCAGTTTTCAAAATTGTTCCCAGCATGCAGACTTGCCAGTGCCACAGAGTTGCCACGAACGTTAAACTCAATATTTATTTTCAGTTAGGCACAAAATATGCTCACAAATAACTTCAGAGCCAAACACATAATATGTCACTGCAGAGCTGCTTGCCTCGCACTGGCAAACACAAAACCGGAGGAGAAGCCGATCAAGTGGCTGTCCATGGCGTTTCACTTGGTGACCAACAAACAGGTGCATGCCATTACAGACCAACACTCATAAGGCAGCATTCCACACTACAAGGAAGTGTGTAATCGATGTTGTGGAAAATAAAGTGAGAAAAAAGTAGTTCTAATTGCAAAATGTAAATATTGAGTTTTCCCACAAGTGGGGGCAGACCACCCAGGATGCAAAATAGTCACCCACCCCCTTTCTCTTTTTGCCTTGTCGACCGCCCGAGAGATGTCTTTTTGTGTGTGAAACATCACCAACCACAATCAACACTCACACAGAAACCATGATGTGTCTTTGCATGCAAATACTTCTGGCAGCCCCGGCTTGGCATGTGTATTGAGGGAAAATTAAGTGACGAAAACCTGGACGAGAAGTCTGAGTGGATCAGAAATTGAGTGTGTTACACCGTGTCTTTCATGTTCCTGTAAGGTGCCAGAGTTTTTGATTCAGGCTTGCCCTTGTCTGCTCTGAATAATTTCTCACAAGACAAGAGAGCAAGAGGGCAGCCGGCTGGGCAGGAAGGTACTGTAGCTGCAGTGTCTGACAGACAAGAGACTCCCTCCATGTGTGTGTTACAGGCCGGTGTCAAATACTTGTCTGGACTGTGACAAATACCTCCTGGTAGTCTCACTACAATTACCTGCAGGATTAGCTATGAAACATAACCGTTCACACTGCTGATGCTGTTTGAAGATCAAAGACAACTGGTCTTTTTTTCTGACAGCAGAAATCTCTCAGTGAAACTTAATTTAAGCTTTATTATGTTTGTTTTCTACAAGCCTGTATTAATTTACTCAACTGAGACAACAAAAAAGCAATTAAGTGAAATGCGAAATGAGTGAGTGAATCAACAGAAGGTGCCTGATTGATGCATCAAAGTAACTAAAAAGTCCACTGTTACCTTCTACACTTTAAAAATACTTTGCCTTTAACTTGTTTAAACACACATAAAATCAAGCTCCATGTATTTAAACCTGATCTGAATTTAGAAGTGTCATCATTACCAGCTTTCCAAAAGCATCTTAACAAATTACGCACATTCACAGTCACACAGCACATTCTCAGCAATCAGGAGTGAAATGAGCTTTTAAAAAAAGGAAAGAAAGAGAAAGAAAGAAAGAAAGAAGAAGCTATTTTTTGACGTGAAAACTTACCTTGAGTGGGTTTACTTCCTGAAGCTGACTGTTGGACAAAGACGACCAAGCAGAAACCTACAAATCCAAGGCTTGCGCGTATCAAAGCGTGCATATACATGTTAACTTTCACTGTAGTTGAACACTAGCACTTTCAAAGATCTACGATGCGCAAGAGCACATACAAGGGTGTGTGTGTGGTATAAAGGTCTCTTGTTATTCCCTCTGAGCACCCGCTGATAGGATACTGTGCGATCCTTTTTCCTCTTTGCGCCTGCTTATTTGAGTTTCAAGTGATCGGGGTTGAGGACAGCCCGACAACGCGGAGCGGAGGAAGGCTTTTCTGTTATCATGTTTCGAGCCAGACCAATGTCAATTTAAGAAAGGGGGAGAGAGAGAGTGAGAGAGCGGGAGGGACAGAGAGAGAGAGAGAGAGAGAGAGAGAGAGGGAAAAGAGAGAGGGAGAGATGGAGTGGAGCGGCGGGGTCTGAAGGGGGAGGAGAGAAGAAGAAGCGTCCGCGCTGCGCTCCGGACTCCTCTGCTGCTCCTTCTCTTCTCTGACCGGCCCTCTTTACGTTTCCTTTTTATATATGTATATATATTGTTCTGCAGGAATTTTAGACGCAGGTGCTGGTTGGGATAAGAGTGGACCGGAGCTACCACGTGCACGGTGGCTCGCGTGGTCACCTGGCCGGTGCCATCACCTGCGCAAAAACACACACAAAAAACCCCACAAAAAGTAGAACGTCACGTCAACGCGGTAAAATCAATGACTGAAAGGGGGGCAAGAGGACGGATGGGTTTATAAATGACTCAGATGGGGAAGTAATAGCCTGGAGATTGCATTTTGTTCTTAGCACCAGCAGATTGTGCGTGAGGCTAAAGCTCATCCAGCAACTAACCAATACGCGCCCGGTTTCATTGGGTCGTGGGTGCAGCATTGATGTGATGATGTGTGCTATCTAACTTATGGAAGATTAATGTTCTCATTAAAACAGTTTGTCAACAACAACAGCTGACATTTCCACAAAAAAAAAAAGAATATTACAGAATTTTCGACCCATTCTTAGGAGAAATATTTAATTTAAAGGGGGGAAATAGGATTAAAATCATCTTTATTCTCAATACCCTGCCTACTGAAAGGAGTTAAAAGTTCAACTGACAGAGTTAAGGACTAAATTACAAAATGTATTTGAAGATGGAAAATGAAAACCTACAGTTTTTACTCAACGCCTCAGCTGATTTGCCTGCATATCATCCTTATTCCAAGGTCAATTGGGGGCCCTGAGCAATTTCATATTCCTGTTATAGCTGCAACTGGACCTGCATGAAGAACTGATATCCGAGTAAACCTTGTGTCGAAATATGAAGACATTTCTTATAAATAAATAAAAAAGCCCTGTTGATGTGTTATGTTGAATGAATAAACTCCACCAGCTGCTCAAAGTACAGTTCAAGATGAAATCAAGTCCTCTGGTATGATAACCAACAATCAGTAATTGTTTACAGGAACATTGATGAAAGCATTATAATAATCATCTGGTATTGGACCCCAAAAAAATGAATACAAATTATATTTTGTGTCATCTGGTTCCAAAAACTTAACCAACGCCACATTATCCGCTCGTCAGTATTGAGTTTATTTTTTCCCCTGTAGGATATTCAGCTCAACACATTTCACTGATTGATTTTTTGCTCCTGGCTTTGAATAACTAAAGTCCTGCCTGGTGTCAGAAATTAGTATGGACATCCACTCACATATGTGTGTGTCCATAAAAAGATCTTAAACCAAATGAAGACGTTGAGAGTTTTGAAGCTGGATGAGCTGAACGCCTCCATCAGCCGTCTCTGCAATCCCCTGATCATGAGACGCTGTATGCACACCATTACCCCCAAGACCTGAAGACGAATGAGGCTTGAGGAGTTACATGAATCAAAACAGACCTCTCTTACATTACCTGGAGCCAGAGCCCCAACTGAGCGACTGTGCCACATTTCACCGGCAATGACATGTGAAACATTTGTTTTCAGGAAGCATCCTGCAGAGGAAAAGCATCTATATTCCCACACCTGCTCCCTCCTCCTGCATTATCACTTAAATTAATCAGCTGTGTTGATGCATTTGTGTTTGCATTTCAACGTAGGGGCAGATTCTACACTATAATTATCACGCCTGCTCCCATGTGTGATTTTTTTTTTTCTCAATCAAATATAATTAGGTCCTCACAATGAGGCTGATTGGAGATAACAACTCTATTTTCTTCAGACGATGCAGAGACACAATCTGAAAATAGAGTTATGGCTAGTGCCAAGTAAAGGAGGAGAGATGATTTTTTTTTTTGTCCTTACCTTCACTTTAATGTACACGCATACCTCAGTTTTAAAGACAGATATTTCATAAATAGTGTTGTTTTAAATTTAATGCATGTTTCCATGCCTACCCCATGTTTTGCCAGAGACTGGGGGCCTCAATAAATAAGACTTTCAGTACAACAGTGCAACCTTCAGTAAATCCCTCTTCGCATCCACAGAAGAAGAAAAAACATGTAAATCCACAGCACAAAGTCAAGCAGTTCAGTGTAATTAAAATAACATCCGTCAGGGATATGGAAATATCCCATGTCCCTGTGTCCAAATCTCTGGGTAATTGTGAGCACTTGTATAACCAAATGAGCTCAGAGTCACTCAGGGAGTTTGAGAAAGTCAGAACACGGTTGCCACAGAGCCTGAGTACAAGTCACGCTGGAGGATCAGTACACTTTTCATGGCAGCACTTCATTAAAGACAGAGGGCTGTGCACGGGGCATCACACAGTGCACCAAACCTAGCTATTTTTACACCGACAGACACACAAGGGAAGCCTAGGCCATGTTTAATTTATGACGCTCGTCATGAAAAGGACTTCAGCTACACGCTGGGTGAAGACGAGTGGGAGACTGTGGAAGGTGCCGAGAGAGCGGGCGAGGATCATTCATACATGATAAGTTAAATGAAGCTGTAGCATAAGTCTTTGCTGTTCTCATGCAAAAAGTTTGGGAGATTTGCTGCACAGTAACTGACCGCAGTCTTCTGTGTCTTGTTTTCAGTGTGGAGCACTGTTTTCTTTTGGGATTTTACTGGATTTGAAGGCAATATGAGCTTGCAACTTTTTCTTTTTGAGAGTTGAAACATGGCACTATTTAGATCTATATGAAAATTTTATGATTTTCAGAGATGTACCACATTTGTAAAACAGCCACAGTAGCTCCATCTCCAACAATAGTTATTTGGAAACTCTAAATTTTGCACTTTTCAGCCATCAGAAGGTAAAAAATACTTGCCAACCAGTTGTAGTGTTGTTACCTACTTTTTTTTTTTGACTCTGAAATATCTAAGTCAAACGATGCTCCAACAGCTGTTGCTGTAAGATAAACGCAAGATGGATGCATGTTGGGAGCCGTCTGTGAGAGCCACCACTGTACTATACTGCATGCTAATGAATCGAGGAGTTAGAGGCCCTGCGGAGAGCCTAATGTTCTCTTCCAGATGGTCATACACGGGGACACATCACCTCAGCTCCTCATATACTTTCTCCCAGTCCAACATTTATACTCCCCAATTGTCTGAAAGATTTATGTGTGAAAATGCCAAGGCTCACAGCTCAAGAGTTTTTGTTTTTTTGCTTCCTCTTTCTTCCCTTCTTTTTCCCTCTCTGCAGGGGCTTCATATGCGAGGTTACCAACACCACCGCAGGCCCAGCAGGATCTCTTGGTACTCACCATGCCAGCACCACAGGGGAGCAGAGTGGCTTGCTGAGTTCCACACTTTAGTACAGGCATCCCAGCGAATGCTGTGGGCTTGCCCCAGGAATGCTTCCCGACCACAGCCTCAGTCACTGGCACTAACAGGGAGCAAGAGAGGGAGAAGGAAAGTGAAAAAGGAAATACAGTTATCACGTCAGAAGAAACGAAGGCGTCACACACACACAGTAGTCTCTACTACTTTTATAGCTTCATGGATAAAATACGAGCCAGGTGGCGCAAGAGGCATTTTTAAATTGTGTTGTATTTGTAACATTACACCACTGGAAATGTCAGATGAGTTGAAAACTTCTAATGAGTGCTGTCACCACAGTACCCTCAGGCTCTGGGTTATGGGGGCTTGTTTTCCTTGAGTCCTAGTTGAGTCCTAGTCATATTACCTAAGTCTTAATGATGCTGCTGCTGCTGCAGCAGGGAGGTAGATGAGATACGGACAGGCTTGTTAGCTGCGTGAGCGAGAATGCGGGTGCTGGAGGGGATACAGGCCTGTGCGCGTACTTTATCTGGCGTGTGTGTGTGTGTGTGCACCTGTAATCAAGTGGACTCATCAAGATCAAATGAGAAAGAGAGGGAGACATTGTCCTGTTAAGATCCTAAGTTTAATCCGCACTGATGAGCCCGTATCATTCAAAGTATCAATCATCATCATACAACTAAATTGTATAACAGTACTTACTGCCTATCTGAATGCACACACACCCACACAGAGGAGGGAGATAATACCCGTATATTTTAAATAAACTCTTTTGATGACACAGAACTGGGCCGGGCATGCTTAAACCCTAGCACACTCAGCAGTGGCTCTGTGCCACTTTGTCTCCACTAATCCTCTATGATCAACTCATATGTGGAGAAAGGGACGAGGCTTTTTGGCGTTCTCTTTCAGACAGGCACTAAAGTAAGTAGGTAAGTACAGAACAGGACCAGGACGGTGGGGAAGTCCCATGAGCTCACTGTCTAGCCTGATATCGCAGCAGCTACGCCTACCTGCTCCAGCTACTTACACCAGGGAGTGTCTCCAAGGAGCTTTGTGGAGGTTCAGCTCGTACGTGTGAGTTAGTGTGTGTGTGCAAGCCATAAAATGCGCCACAAAATATATAAACCTTCAAGATTCTGACCTTCTTTAATTCCTCTAACCAGCGTAATACCAAACTTCAGATCCCATTCTGTCATGATTATGTGTGAGGGTTATTGTGACACATTGATGAGCACAACCTTCCAGCAAATCGCCCACACTCAGTTGGTACATTCTTTGCTAATACTCTGACCTGAATCATTTCCTCTGGAAGGAACAAAACAAAGCGATTTTGTTTGAAAAGATAAAAAACTGAGGCTCAAGACCAAGCTGAGCTCTCAGAGTCACGCTGGTTCAGGCCTGGTCTGACCTCATAAAGCCATGCAAAACAACTGTAGAAAGAAATGACTTATTCTTTCCTCAGACTAAACGAATAAAAGTCTAGTCAAGAAAATCGAAAAATCTAAGAAAGCAACAGGTCCTGTTTCCCCCACAAAAGCCAGTTTTATGAGACGTTTCGTGGATCAACAGCTGAACCAAATTCATTTTAATTAGTGAACCAATTTCAAAGACTGCAGA
Organism: Miichthys miiuy; assembly: GCA_036365135.1. Lineage (NCBI taxonomy): Eukaryota > Metazoa > Chordata > Actinopteri > Sciaenidae > Miichthys > Miichthys miiuy. Next base: position 9,826,446 of record CM071606.1, on the reverse strand, counting down.
GGCAAAATCCCAAAATCTTCCCACATTTCGAATGACTGAGCTTCAGAAAGATTTGGAAATAGGAGGCAAATAAACTGGAAATTGAGTTAAAGTTGTCGAATTTGGTTAGCTGTTTTGGCAATCAAGAACCTGTTGATGCAAATTTCCCACTCGCCTGAATTAAAATGAATAACAATACAGTTATTACATTACAGTTGATCACGCATCTGTGAATGTAAAACCTCCATCTATGCAGACAAATCCTCATCGGTGTCCCTTAACGACAAATTATCCACCGCTATGACCTCATATGACGTATAAATGAACGCGATAAAAGATTCTGCAAGTTTCATTATGAATCATCTTTAAAACATTAGAACTCATCAGGAAAAGTATCCAAACAAAAAAGACATCTGCTGGTTACAACACTGGATGTATCATGCCATACTTTCCACTATTCTGTTTCCACTTCTGCCCTCTATTTTTGGTCGCATGCGAGTTGTGATATGCAGAAGTAAATTCATCTCTTTTCTCTGTGTAAAAGAGTCTGTTTGCAGTGCAGTATTCATCAAGCATGTGATGTGAAAAATATCTGTATGCTCATCATATGAGGCCCCCCACAACCACGGTGGGGTGGGAGAGTCTAGGTTACAGCATTAATGGTTGTACATGAATCTACACTGCCCTCTAGTGGTCGAGCTGTTTCTGTAGAGAAGAAAGTCAGACTGTGGGCCTCTCATCCCTTCACCTTTCCACGCCAAGAGTTTTCAACACAGGGTAAATATCTGTATATGAATGCATAGAGGAGAGTGTGAATGTTCCAGAAATATAAGAACCGTGTTGATGGGACATTCGCAGTCTTAGCACTGCCAAAAAATACTGATGGTGGAACACTAAAAAAAAAAAGTTAAAATGGAGTTTGTAACTTCTGTTTGTGGAATAATCATTTCCAAGTTTAAAAACTTGTCCCCATAAAACAGGAGGTACTGTTGCCATGGAAACAGTTAATCATTGGCTACAGCTTGAGCCCCGTTCCTTTAAACCTATACATTTCTTTACATTTTTAGAAAACTTACATCACTAACAAATATTCCGAATTACCAATTAGCAGCTCCTGTTTGCAGAGTAACCATGAACGTGCATGAAACTATCACTGTATCACTTCATACTGCAGAAAAACGGGCTGGTTCTGCAGTTACAAGCTGACTTGTTGACATTTATTGGAGATAATAATACCCTCAGAAAGCTATGAGTTATGGCTCAGGGGGATATGAAGTTTGCCGATAATTGTGGCTGTATGGTAGACAGACATCAGCCAAAGCAAATAAAAGGTGCTCGGCACATTGGTGAAGCTAAAAAATATGGTGTTATGGTACCTTAATTGCCTCCATGAGCTGTGTCCCACTGCTGCTCCAACCCTCCTACCGCTGACCTCACTGATAACCGGGTCAAGGGTCATTCCAGACTACAATAACTTCCTATTTTAAAGGAGGTGTGTCCCACCTTCAAATATTGTAGCTTTCATTGTGTTTCCTGCACTTTGAGTTGGGGGTTCAGGTTAGATTATACGTAGCCGATGCAGGGATAACATGCACCTGTCCCTTACCTGTCTTAGACCTCACCATACTATCTTTGCTTCAACTCTCCTGCGCCCCCTACAGGTCGCACTTTGAACCCCTGCGCTGCAGAATGATAACAGGTGTTCACGCATAATTTAAACACAAAGTTATAGCATCTTAGCCTTTGCTATTATGTAATATTGTTGCACTTGCATCATGATAATTACGAATAATAAATTCTGTGTCAGGCTCAGTGCAGGACCTGAGTCTACCTCTACCACCTTTACCAAGCTTGCAGAGGGCCTCCATGCAGACCCTCTGGGGATCCAGCATCAGTCAGTCACTGCTAGTGGGCACTGAAGGTCCCGGGTTGCAGTCAGCCACTGCTGTCTTGTGTGATTTCAGAATAATGTTGGCAGGAAGCTTCTTGGGCTTAGGGGCCACAGCAGGTGGACTTCTGGGCTCAACGGCTTCAGGAGGAAGACATGGGAATCAGAGCTGACAGAGAATCGACTCAGTTTTAGGGGTTTGTTTGGAGGCTCCAGGGTCACAGGGGAGCTTACTGAACTTCTCTTTGTAGAGGCTCTCTGGCAAGTCAACAGTTGCTGGCTTGTTATCGGATATTCCTGCAGATGTAAGAAGGTGTTTTACCTTCAATGGCTGTGGTCGAGGTCCTGGCTCATCCATGAAGTCTGTTACTCTCTGCTATTATATAATATTGTTGCATTATCTGTTTCCCCGTCAATCTCAGATTCAGTTTCACATCTTCGTAGCTTTGCACTGAGAATACAGCAAATCTGTGGAGGTATGCAGACTGACGCGGTATGGTATTCATAGTAGCTGATCTATGATGCCTACGAGGGGAACAGTGAAAGTGACAGGAACTGTCACTGAGGGCACTGTCAGTCACTTCTGCTGGCAGCGGTACAACAGACAGAGCAGGTGGAAAGGACAGATAGCTCACATACCAACATGACACAGAGGAGCACAAAGCAGCCTGTGTTGGTTTGGACGTCACGCAACAGCTTCCTCTACTGCTGGCTATACAGTAAAAGAGAATGTTCGCTGTAATCTAAACCAATGACGCAAGACACCAACGATAATTTACCTACGACTACCTTTTGGTGCCTGATAAAACAATGAATAGTGTCTAATTTATCTCTGCAAACTATGTGCATGGACCGTATCTGTAACAAAAATATTCAAAACAATATACAAATCCTCTCACTGGGCTCCTGTTAAAAAGAGAGATACTGATCAGAGGTTTACTTCCTTAGGAAAGAAATGTGCAAAAATAAACACATGAAGCATATGAAAATGCCATGCAAATTAGATAATGGACTACAATGTAAGCTGAGAGGAAATCCTGGGTGCGATCAAGGTAACAAAAAGGCTTAAAGTATAAAGTATGCTGAGCAGGTCAGGGCTTAGTTTAAGTGGCATTTGGCACTTGATACAGTCAATCAGGGGTGACACACCCATGTGTAGATCTAACTAACAGTAAATGATAAGAGAGACTGATTAAATGATTATCAGTTTGGACACACAAGGCTGCTCCGCCAGCAAACTACTTCGAACTTCTAGCCGTGGCAGGCTTCCAACATTGTCTAGAAAGTTATGTTGTAGTCCAAAAATAGAAAAAAATAATTGATTCAAAACACACCCGCTGTGTTCTCTACAAACTCTATACCGCAGAAACTCAGTATTAATACATATTCAGAGGAATCTCTTTCAGATTGAGCTTAATTTTCAACAGCAGTAGCTGACCTTAAAAGCAAATTACAGAAAAGAGTGTCTCTAAAAGGCTGCAGCAGTGATAAAAATGTTTTTCAGACACACTGTCTGCTCTAAATGTAAAGCAAAGGTGTTGCATAAACGCTAAAGCAGCAGGTGAGAAAACAGGTTGCACCAGTTCTCTTACCATCACATCAGATAAAAAGGTCCTGAATCTGAGCCAAAACACTGGTGCCTCTATTTGTGATTTGACATGACACGAGGGCTTACATTTCACGAGCCACCAGAGGAAAACAAATGACACAATCAAAGTGTGCATAAAGGGAATTTGTGACTTGTAGACAAAATATAGACATGTATGATCAAACCATTCTAGTTATAAAAGTTGTTCTATCAGCCTGTGTGCAACCGAGTGTGTGAGTTTGTGAGTTTTGACATGTACGTGACTATTCAACAATGCAAACTACATGTTTTAGATTCTTTTCCCTTAGTGGCAACTGTCTATGTGCTCTGAGTTAAAGTCAGGTATGTTCTAGCAATGTAGGACATATTTTCTACATTTTTCATTCATTTAATCAACGCCTTCCATTTATGGTTCAAAATCTGCTGCTTTGATTAACAGCACTGAGCAAACAGGTTGAATGCAGTGCTAAAAACAACAAAATTCCTGTGGCCAACAAAGCCAGACTATCAATTCCAATGTATTTCAGGAAGTGGAAGTATTGACAGTGACCTTTTTAAAAAAAAAATAAAAAAAATAAATAAAAAGAAGAACTAGGACAGGAACAGGTCAGACAGTGGTATCACTGTAACTGTTAGAGAATAACTTGTGAAGCAGACAGTGACAAAAGAAGAACAAAACAAAAGTTTGTACCTCTAGATCCGCATATTTAAATGACAAAAATAACGCATTGCCTCTTAAAAGTAACAGTATTTAATTTACAAAAACCACAGCTACAGTGAGAGAGTCAGCAAATATCCAAACAGTTCTTGATTGCCATTTTTCTGAGAAATCAGCAGCTGTACAACAAGTCAGAGGCTCTGGTTAAAATAGCTTAGTGCAGTAAACATGATAGCGCATAAATGTGTGGTTAAGCTGCTTCCCAAAAGTTCTGTAATGTCTTTACCAATAATGCATCAATCGCTGGTTTATTCCTTTAAATATAGTATCTGAAGCGAGTCTGTGGTAGTAAGGTGAGGTGATTTGCCGTTGATGCCTCAGTCCCTGAGCAGCCCCAGTCTCTTCAGTGCCTCGCGACGGTTATCTCCGTTTTCTGCACGTGGGCATATCAATACACTGATGCCCTGCGATCGAGGCAGCTTCTGGGAGTCTCCGGAGTGTTGAAAGGCAGGTAGGGACCTCCGTAAGTTTGGCTCTTTGCTGACAGCATGGTCCACCTGTGATCTCTCTCCCTGAGCACTTGAAAACTCTTTCCCGCTCCCCAGAGAGGCAGGGCGTGGTCGATTGTTACGCAGCTGGCTGGGGGTCTGCTTGCCGCTGACGCCAAGGCCGGCCTCATCAGAATCTTGACTAGCCATATAGCTGCTTAGACCCAAGCCAGAGCGCTCCAGGGTGGCGGATTTCACACCTTTGCCTTTGGGTGGGGTTAGCTGCTTGATCAGAGCAGGAGGGGTACGAGGAGGAGTATTCATCTGTGCATTTACCGTGGCCTCTGAAGCATGTTTGACAGCAGACAGTTCATTGTCTGACAGCAGTGGTCCATCAGGGTCACTGAAAGCAGCAGGTGCTGGGACAATATCAGGAAGCTCGACTGCAGGAGCTCTAGGAGGAACTGATGGTGACACAGTTGCAGGAGACTGGATATGGACGGAAACAGGAGATGGGCTGTTGACACGGGTATAAGATGGTGTCAAGGGTGGTGCATGTGGAGTTGCTGGGCTGACTGGAGAAGGAGGAGCTGCCCATGATCTTCTAGTTTTGGGAGAATGTTTCGGGCTCAGTGCAGGACCTGAATCTACCTCCTCGCTTTTAAGCAGGCCAAGCTTTCGGAGGGCTTCCATGCGCACCCTCTGTGGGTCCATTATCAGCCGGTCACCGTTAGCAGGCACTGAATGTGCTGGGCTGCCGTCAGCCACTGCTGCCTTGTGTGATTTCAGAATAATGTTAGCAGGAAGCTTCTTGGGCTTAGGGGCCACAGCAGGTGGACTTCTGGGCACAACAGCTTCAGGGGGAGGACTCATTGGGGGTCCAGAGCTGACAGCTAATGGACTCACTTCTGGGGGCTTGTTTGGAGGCTCCTGGGTCACAGGGGGGTTTACTGAGGTCCTCTTCGAAGAGGCTCTCTGGCGTAGCTGCTCCAAGTCAACAGTTGCTGGCTTGTTATTGGATGTTGCTGCAGATCCAATAAGGTCTCTTGCCGTCAGTGGCTGTGGTCGAGGACCTGGCTCATCCATGAAGTCTGATGGAGGAGGGATCAAATCCAGGTTCATCTCAGAGGCCTTGGTAGACTGACTGTCAGTTGAGACAATCTTTAGCTTACCATCCGCATCCTTAGATAAACACAACTCCTCAGGCTGAGAAGCTGATGGGTGAATTTCAGAACCAGTGACTGGTTCAGTGACTTTGGGTTGAATCACAAGGTCTGCTGATGTTTCAAGATCTTTTGTGTTGGCGGCAGAGGCCAGAGAGGACTGTGGTTCTGAGGTTTCATTTAGACTCTCAGCTTTGTCGGATTTCTGGTCTCTTCCAGACTCAGACTTGAAACTGGAAATGTCTACGGAACAAAAACACAATTACTGCAGTTAGTATTCCAGTTATTGATAGTATTTTAGTATAAAATGTCAGATAACATGCAAAACAGAAGGCTTTATGACATGAACACACCATTTACACTCATCTGACGCATTTTTTCTGCCTCCAACAGAGGATCTGGTTCATCGTTGGATAAGCCGCTGTCCTCTTGAACCTCCAATGCTTCAATTGTCTCTTCCAGATACATGAGACACGCTCTCTCTTCTGCAGATAAGTGTTCCATACTGTCTTCACTCTGCACAACAAAAAAAAAAAAAGAGACTGTGAAACGTATTACAGATATGAAAACAACTGAACAGTTTCTTCAGCAATCTTTGTCCTCTATTTAACCCTAAACATGGCCATGTGAGACAGGCCGGGAACAATAGGTCAAAGTTGTTTAGTGTTCAAACAGCTGCAAAGAAATGACTAATTATACCACTCCTGTCCTGTTCTCGGCCATCTTTCATTCTATATTGGCCTGTCAGAAGAATTTATGTCAGATGACTGCAGGTGCCTGTGAACAGCTTGAGATCATTTCCCTCTGGTCATCTTTAAAGAAAACTCTCAATAAAACCCTTCGAAGGCCTCTCTCTGTGTACTTCACCTCAAACGGATTCACTTCCTCCTTTCACGCCTTATTTGGACTTCTCATAATGACTGTAAACACCCGTGCAGTAATCATTACAACCTGATGCACAAATCCCAGTTCTTTATTTCCTCATTTGAACAACAGACAGAAGCACTGTCAAAAGTAATTAGTAAGATTAATCTGACACGACACGAGGACAAGTGCACCAGAAGTGTGTCGATGTGTTATACAACAAAACAGATAAGCAACAGAGTCCAGAGAGACATTTAGTGCGGCACTCACATAGCCAGAGTTCATGCTGATTACACTGTCACAGCTCCCGGCACTGTCCATTTTACTCAAGGAGTCCAAGGCAACGCCGCCTGGCCACGTGTCACTCTTCGGCATTGCACAAGGAAGAGGAGAAGGACAGGACCAGGGCTTCACGGTCCGCTTTCGATTGTGTAAATATCACCAAGAACCAGTCTGAGGAAGAATCTGAAAGGTCAAGGAGAAGACCAAACTGGAATCAGATGTTTGGCACCGCCATCTCCATACTACATGTTTATTTCACTTAATACAATTAAATACAAAGTCTCAACTACAACCGGGAAACATGACAAGGAGCCTTAAGTTTGAGGCTAAATATAGTTCACAAAATTAGTTTGTAAACATCACAGAAACAACTATTAACGTCAACTCGTTCCATTAGTGTGATAAATGAAGGTCATAAATTACAGCTGATAGCTAAATGATCCTCATAATGCAATAACTGTCCTATTTAAGATAAAATGTGCTGTCATAGTCACTGTGATATATTAAACATAACCAGTTATACTAATGGAGTCATTACGTAAATTAATGGATGAATTTGTAAACATTTTTAGTTACACATTAAAAAGGTGGCATGGATTAATATGAAATCCATAGATTATTTTTGCTATGTTAAAGGTTAGGTTCACTGTTTTTACAACAACACTTAACAACCAGAATGGATTACTGTGAATTGAATCTTTTTAGTAAGGTATTCATGAGGAAAACCATTGTTGGAGTTATTAAAAAGTTAGTGATTAACTCTGACATTGGAATGACAATGTGATATATCGTTTTAAAAGTTGAATTCATGAGTAATAAAACACACCCTTCCACTGTTCAGTACAAATGGGGATTTTCCTGCTACAGCTTGCTCTAGTATGACCAGTAGCTTATGGCGGCTAACCTTAGATAACGTTCGGCAACGCTAGATAGATACTGCTGTATAACAGACATTAACGAATCAGTTCACAGGCTTTATGACTCCTCTCTACTTGACTTTATGACTCCTCTCTACTTGTGTTGCTGTTAAACTACAGTAGGTTTTAACATCCTCTTCTAATTGTCACTTTTGGTCACAATGGCTGCCGTACAGTAAAAGTTACATAGTCTCACTTTAATGGGTAATGCAGTACACATCAATTAACTGAGAAAATAAAACAGCAGTAATAAAAATATTTGTATTAGTTGCAGCCAGAATATATTGTGCTAACAGAATTGTGTCATCAATAAATTTCCATTATTACTGATGCAACTTTAAAAGGTTTATTACAGTAACAGCTGCAACAAGATCTGCTTTTTAAACGATTCCAACAACAGATAGTAGGAAGAGGAGATGTTCCCCTTTTCCTACTGTTATGATGCTTTCACCAGCTCATTTACTGGTATTCCAGGCACTATGAGTCGGCAATCAATACAGAAATGTTCATCTTTGTCTGTGAACACACATGAGGTACTTCACGTCACGTACAATCTGTGTAAAAACAGCTGATATGCCGTGTTATGTTGCAGCACTACACTGCTGATTACTACTGACAAGTGAAGCATGAGGAAAACATGTCAGCCAAAAACTCGAAAAGAATTATTTTTGGCTCCTAATCTGCTAAATGGGAACAAGGGCGGAGATTTTCACAATCTTTACTAATAGCTGAACGATTTTTAAGCAAATATGGCGGCAAACGATGGAGAAAAAGCCACCAGAGCAAACCTCCTTACTTTTCCTTTCAAGTGCTTAAAGTGCATTAGCAAATGCCAGAAGCAAATACCATCAACAATGAATAATGCTTGAGGTATGAAGTGATAATATTTGATCAACTTGAGTTAAGACTGCGTTGAATAGAAGGATGCTATAGGGGAATTTGGCTAAATAGGTCACACAAATGCAATATACTATTTCCCCAAGAGAAAGGCTTTACAACCTGTTATATGGCTTATTCATCACGTAGCCACAGCTGCACTATCAGGTTCAGGTGTGTTCATGGGAATAGAGCAGAGCTACTTTTATTGTTCTCTTATCTCAGTGAACGATTGATTAAACATATGTAAGAGCAATGCAATTTCAGTTTCTCTTTATGAGTCAGTGTCACGGTTTGTCTGTGAATTTGTCTGTGAACCAAATGGGGCATGAGTTATCTGAGAAATTACAGTGACATGAGGTTCCTCTGAGGATGAGCCAGACACAGACAGATAAACAATGTCAATTTATATGCGATACAAGAAATGTTTCAAGAAAATTAAAATGGGAGCAGCTTCTGAGAGGTTTTTCTTGTAATGGACTACAGTACATTTTATGACAGCAGCTTAAACAAAGTGAAAGATTGATCAGTGCAAATGCAAAATAGTGATGACCAAACAAGACCTCCCTGAGTTTTACTCTGGCCTGTAGCGACCCATGAGGACAGTAAGGTCATGTCTTCTGTATTTTCAGACTAAATTTATCTACATATGACTTTGACTATAAAATTCACATCTAAAAATGGACTTCCTGGCAGTATGGAAAGGGACTACTTTGAAACAAGCTTAAAAATAAAAAATGTAATTAAACACAGTTAACTGGACAAATTAAACATGAAAAATTCAAAAGATTTTAGAGATTTTTTCTGGTTGTCTGAAAATTCTCTCAATCACCATGACATTCCCTAACATTTTATCTTAAAATTGGATATCTCAAGTTGAGTTTATTGCTTGAACTGAAAATCAGAGTTTGCTTTTGTGATCTAGTAGTCTTCAAACATTTTTGGCTCTTGACGCCTTTGAAAAAAAATTGAAAATATGCCAAAAAGAATGTTAAATATCTCCATGTGATCAGGTCGTTACTTTCTATGAATAAATCCTACTACAACATCAACAAAAACCATAATGATGATATGGGTGGTCACAAGATCACTGCGAAAATCTCCTTCTTACCAAGTTCAGTTAAGTAAAAAGCATCTGTATGTGAAGTGTAGTGAGAATTTCAAACAGTTTCCAACAGATTTTCTTTTTTTCAAAATGGGTTTACCCTTATTGATCTTCCATAGAGTAATTTTAATTTGACACAGCAGCACAGGGGGGATGTAGTACAAGAGAATAAAATAAAATATAATAAGACAAACATCCAAATAAGAATAAAGAATAGGACTTGAGGGAGATTTTGAGACTACTCAGATATATCTTAGGATATCCCAGGTTGGAAACCTGATCTAGAACCAAAGAGCAATGACAATTTGGGCTTGTTCTTGTGAGGACATGGGAAGGACAGCTGGAGAAAAACCTGATCACCAACACCCACATTCACATGGGTTTTCTGGAAACAAAAACTGGTTGACAACGCACCCATTGGTTTTCTAGTCATTGCATTAATAGCTGCTAATTACCGTCCCTCCCATGAGCCGATTGAGATCAGCAGAGTGAGAAACAAATGTCCAAGATTCGAGCAGCCAACACCTCACAAACCTGTAAGGCAGCAGTGGGAAAGCTCACTACACCCACAGCTGAGTCAGGATTTAATAGTGACAGGAATGTCACTTTGCTTGCTTCCATGTCTTTAAGACAAGTCTTTTAAAATTCAGTCGAGCGCTCTCTGATAAGTCTGGGGCGTTGAATTACAACTCGGCACATAAATCTCAGCTTTAAACTATAAAAAGGGGAGGATCAGCTCCAGGCCTTTAATGTGTTTACTGTGAGAACAGCTGCACTGTTTATGAGGCAGACTTACAATCCAAGAAATCATCATTTTACAGTCTATGATGACAAATTATAGTGTGCTATTAAAAAGAAGAAGTGGGGGGTCCAAAAAATGTGTAGTGTGTGTTCAAGGGCAGCTAGAGACCCAGTTTAATGATTAACAGTAAACAAAAGTTCATGGTGAAGAACACCAGGTTGTGCAACTCACAACCTGCTGGAGTGAACAGAGATATTTCATTAATGTTTAGCTTGGCACCTTGTCCCACTAAACTGACTATTATTGACATTCATGTGCAAATATTTGTACATTCCCTGACTCCACTAACCAATATTTCAATGATTAAACACGCACGATCAATGTGTCATCACAGAGAATGAAAAGGGAGTAGTATTGCAGGTCATATTGAGCTTCACCTGTCCCTCATTTTCAACCCAAAGCGCTGATAACTTACGCAGGAGGAGACTATCTGTGCAAACAAGATAATTCACATGCGTAACACATCATAAACTAACCTACAGTACTGGTGGTTACAGTTTGTTCTCAATAAACGGGTCAGAAAAGCACTAATGAATGAGTTCTTGCACAACTTTTTTCCTCATAACTCCTCTGAATAAAGCAGAAACAAACAGCGCAGGATTCCTTCCTGATAACTCACCGGAGATGTTACAGAAATGGAGAACTCTCGGTTGAACCGTACAGCTGTGCGCGTTTTCGGCTCTCAGTCCATGGCGGCGGGTGTACCTCACTCCCCTCCGAGTCCCGCAGCTGCACTGTTCCCCAAGTACAACTACACGACGATGAAGAAGAAGAAGAAGAAGTCGCTGACGAAAAACCAGGTGGGGGGATAATTGCAGCCAGGTGAGCCAATTAGCTTCCGGACAGGTTGGCGTGTGTGGCCAATCAGTGAACGTCTAAACAAGACGTTTCTAGGGAAGAGCCAATGGAATAAAAGGAGCCAAATAGACACAACCCAAACATAAGAACATTTTATTTTTGGTTGTTTTTGCAACCATGGTTACTGTTGACTCTCCTAAATGAATTAAACTAACCTCTATGAGTTTTAACCCATAGAGTCTGTAATACATATAAACACTGCATATTATACTTGTTAAGATGTTAATCTAGGACATGTTTGTTTTTATTTGTATGTAAAATTTGCATCGGATTTGTCTATACCACAACACAAACACATGGTCTTTCACTTCACTGTGATAATACCTTAATGATATGTGACAGATAAATACCATATATACCAATATAATATATACCAAAGGTTTTCTAAAGCATGTTTTTGAAATTGTGTTTTTAGTAATATTGCAGATAAATGGCAGCTAGCAATGTCTCTTAGCATCTAATACATAAATACAACAGTAATATTAGTCGGACACACAAATGCTTCAGAAGATAAAATGATCTTGACCTTGTTTTTCTTTTGTGTCATTTTGTGTGTGTGGCCCAACCTGTCAGCCATGCGATCACTTGCTATCTTCTATTTCCATAATTAGATTCGGAACAAACAATTTTATGTGTCTCAACACTGACCACATTTGAGGTACATGAACAAAAGTTGTGTTTGGAGCCATGAAATGCTTCATAGATTCTATTATCGCATTAAGTTAAGATGTGTAATAACACATCATCATCACACATGATATGACAAATTTGAACATAAATCAAAATTTTGAAAAAAAAAGAGGATTATTATTATTTTATTCTTGCAGACATCTGACAGTTATAAATAAAAGTTAAATATAAGACTTCAACCAAAAAATAAATCTGACGGTAAAGTTTGTCGAGACAATCCAAACTGTTGGTTGGAACAGTTTATAAAAACATTAATAGGATTTCATGATCTATTCACACCAATTATAATACAAATTATTTTGAGACAGCTGTTTAATTAGTTATTGTTGACATATTTCACAGCAGTTTGCATTTGAATTAGAACTGTAGTCATTTTCTTTTGTTGACTCATTTTCTTTCTAACAGAGATAAAATGCACAGACTGAAGCTGGGGTAATTTGAGGTGTACAATATTTGAATTAATCTCAGCTAATAAAAGTAAACAAGGACAGTGTTTCTTTTAACATTTCAGACTTAAGTGTTAAAGGTCTTCACAGATCTACATTAGGGTAAATGAGTTAGGTTGTGAAGGAAAGCCCTTAATTTAAAGCTGGAAAGTGACATTAAATGCAAATAAATACACAGTTTGTCCTCATAAAATGCTTTTTGGACTCAAGTCAACGGACTTAATGTCTCTACATCCTGTTCCTACTGCAGTCACTTGTTGGTGTCATTGACAAAAGACGCTTTGATGATATCTGACTGTCAGCTTGGGTCCTTTTATCTTCTGTTCTGTGTTCTGTGCTCTGAGTTGTTGTCATCCATCCTTCAGCAGGGAAAGGTCTATAAAATGGACGTGGAGGGTGGAGACCCAACATTTCATCCTGACACATCCGCTGACCTCGTTTGCCATCTGACAAATCGAGACGCTCTAAAAAAGGCATTAATACACAGCGTCGCTTTAGCTGTGCTAGAGCTGCAGATTGTCAAAAATTCTGCCAAAGTTTGGAAAAAAGATTACAAAAAGTTCAACAAGTTGATCAGTGAATGGACAAATAAAGAGTCGACAGAGACGGCATTTCTAATTGCGCCATTTATTAGTTGTACAATTATGAAAAATAATCATAAAAAAGACTGGAAGCCCAAGATTATTTACAATCTTTTTTTTTTTCTGAAGTGAGGTCCCTCTTCTGAGTCATTGTTTTCTCAGCCTTTGTTTGTTTTGTTTTTTAAATCACAGGGTATTTATTCACGATATGTTTAACTTTATAAGACATAGTCCTTTTCTCTCTTGACAAATGTCAAAAAATTACATACGTACATACATACATATACATACATATATATATATATATATATATATATATATATATATATATATATATATATATATATATATAGATATAGATATCTATAAAAGCAAAAATCATTCAAGTATCAAAATACAGACCGCTGGATTCGTGTACATAATCATTCTCATTATATTTGTCATCAGATTAGTCCCAAAATATCTCTCCTGATCCATAGCAATGTGCAAAAGCAGAACGGGACCAGGCTGATGGCTGAAGGTGCCGACACCAGCGAGCTAAAGACAGTGTACCATAGAGTTATCGTACTGGCCTGACAACGTACCACAAATACAGTTAAATCAAAACCACCTGACTATGTACCCATATACACATCGGCTAAACCAAGAAGTACCATTAACAGTCAACATACTGGGAATTGGCTAGGAGAAACATGCTGTGCCCTACTGTTCTGTTCTGCAGCTAAAATCTAAACGCATACCAGCCTGCATGGCAGGTTTGATGAATAATCTTGCCTAGATTAACTGAACAAAGGGAGCAGGGAAGAAGAGAGAGAGCTGCAGTGAACCACACCTGATTCAGTTCCAGCATTAGGACACGTAATTGTCCTATAAAACAATTAAAACATACAAAAAAACAAACAAAAAAAAAGAGAGAGAAAACTTTCAAATCAAATAAAAGCCACCCCCTGTTATTATTATAAAAAGTCTTTGTAGTGTCAGTTCCACTGCCCTTTGAGTTTGGTTAGAGAGTTCCTCCCGTGCAAGATTACTTTGTTTATCACAGTTATACATGTACAGTATGTTTGTGGATGAGAAGCTGATGGTCATGGAGAGACGCGACAATGCGTGGATACAGGACGAATATTCCAGGAAGGAGTGTGTACCTACAGTATGAGGTCTCTGTCTGATGTACCTTTGTATCATAATAAAAAAAAATATATGTTCCTTATCTCAGCCACTTCCTCTTTAACGGCAATGAACCATCGCAGGTACATTTCCTGAAAGAGCACCAACTCTCTATGAGGGAGGCCTGATCGGTGTTAGGATTCAAACAGCAAAACAAAAACATCTGACTGGGACAACCATCACTGCTTGACGAACATGAAGTGTGTGTGTGTGTGTGTGTGTGTGTGTGTGCAGTGATGAGGTCGGTGAGGTCAGATGAAGCGGTGGATCGTGCAGTGTTGAAAAGCTTTACGTCGGTTTGTCTCCAGGCCTCGAGTGTTACTGTGGTGAGCGCGATCCAACTGGTGGTGTGTGTGTATCTCTCCGCATGGGAAGTGGGTCACCTTTCCAACAAAACATCCTACCCACCATGCAACAGGGCTCATTCCTGTCCATTCTTACTGGCTGGGAGTGGCCACAGTGTTCAGCTATTGGGAAGGGAAGGGGGGACACACACACAGACATATGCAGACAAAGCAGTGAGGTTAAAATAAAGTAAAAAATAATACTGTGCTAATGGACACAAACAGCATGATGGTGATGGATTACTCCCCCCTCTTTTGCAATGATTAACTCTTCTTAGCATCAGCTGTGAAATATTAACCCAGTGTGATTGGCAAAAACAAAAGGCAGTGCTGAAAGGATGAACGTAGAAGGCATTTGTTGTGAAATGAAGAAAAAGAAAGGATTAGACAGGACAGAGGAAGATGCACTTATTTTTTTTTTTTTTTTACACACTTGGGGATTTGGTAAAAGTGCTTAGTTAGTGTTAGTTCACTCCAGAGGAACATCAGGTTTAAATCCCGGTGCTCTGATTGGTAGACAGAGGAGGGCATGCCAGTCTTAAGACGGATTGGACCGTCTATTTTCTGAAGCAGCAAGGACCACTAACATGCAGGCCCATATCAGCCTCTGTGCCCCTCAAGAAAATCCCCCCCAAAAAATGCTTACTTCATTAGCTCCATATCACAGTGCTAGGATCTTAGCCTCCTTTGGCTTCGAGCAAGACCGCTGACAGTGAAAAATATCCCCCCTATAGTTAATCCAGTGTAACCTCTCCAACACCGCGACCTCTGAATCCCACTGAACAGAAACAGTCTACTAAAGTCCAGCATAGAATTACAGAAGTTACAGAAATTACAGTTTCTCAGTTTCCTCAGGAAACGAGTCCATCCAGGTACAGGATGTGCGGAGTGGGTCACTCTTGGCTGTGGTAAGTCAGATTCTCTCAGCACTCGGAGAAGTCGAGAGTTGAAAGATCAAAAGCCTCAGAGTGAAAAGCCTCAGAGCGGCCGTCGCCTAATAGAGCAGGAAAAGCACCAAGAAAAACAGAGCTTATCACCAAGAGTCAATAGCTGACGCGGGGAGAAAAGGGAAGCATTGTACAGAGGAAGCATACAAAGTAAACAGAGAGGAAAACAAGAGTGAAGGTGAGTGGCAGGCTGGTATTTTTGAGCGATACCAGCAAAAGAGGGACGGGTTGCGCTACTAATTATTAAAAGGTGTCAAGGTGGTGTACAGGGGGGAGGAGCAAAGCACGTGGTTAATTGTTGCAGGTGGGGTTTTTCAGATGAGGACGGCTGAAGAGGAGACGAGGGAGGCGGGGTCCAGCCCAGAGAGCGAGAGAGGCAAGAGTCACAGTGAAAAGGCACACAGAAGGAAGGGGGAAGGAAGAGGAAGGTGAGACCAAGCCTAGAGGTCAGAGGTCAGGGGAGAAGAGGGGGGGGGGTCCGCTCAGAATATGGTGGTCTCATACTTAGTGCTGATAGTGCGCTTGGATTCCTTGGGGTCCACGAGCCACGTGGCGCTGCCCTGAGAATCCCCCTCCTGCTCCACAATGTCCCCCTGCAAAACACAAACGGGGGGCATCAAACTTGCGGCCTCTCAACAGCGGTGGACTTAAATTATTCGTTTAAAATGCAGGTTTGGTCAGTAACAAATCGAACTGAATGTCAAGAGCTGTGTTTACATGCAGAGTAATGTCTCCTACACTTTGTGATACATCCCTGTTGCACAAAGAAATCTTTCTAACAGTAGATGTGCAAATCTTCCCCTTCCTTTTCAGACTTTTAGGACTTCTCGTCCACTGAATGGGGCTTCACTGTGAATGTAAACATCACGTGTTACTACCAAACCGTCACTAGGGGGCGCCTGAGTCAAAAGTAATCTTCAAAGCATTAGTCAGCCCACATAAGAAAATGCTGCTCATGTCTATTTTTCTGCAAGCAACAGTAAAACATTCAATGACAGCGATATATAAATTCACAAAGAAAAAAAATGGGTTAGAGACACAAATGGAGCGTTGTGGGATTTTTCAGGCTGTGGCAGAGAGAGAGAGAGGAAAAACAAAAAAGAAACAGGAAGGCGAGAAAGCGATGTGTAAGCACCTGGGCAGCGAAAGGAAGGAGGGGGCAGGTGGGGGTGGTGCAGGTGTAACAGTAACAGCAATGATAGTCAAGAGGAGAGGAGAGGAGTAACAGGAAGAGAGACATGGAGAAGGCAGAGAAGGAGGATGAGAATCAGATCAGACTGGTTATACTGGGAAGCTCACAGGTATGTGTGTGTGGCAGACAGTAAATAAAAGTTGAAAACGTAGATATCAAAACACAAAAGGTGAGGGGAAAAGGCAGACACAGGAGGGGTGACAGTAAAATGACTTCTTATATAATCTTGTTGAGTTCATTAAGCTGCAGCCGGAGATGTGCGACCGGTCCCTGCGGTGTACTTACCTCATTTATATTCAACACGAGCTCACTTCTTAATGGTTTAATGCTAATGGCCAGACAAACATCAGCAATGTAATCATAGCGCTGCTATAGACTGATAAAACATTCTTAGACTCGTCTAATGCGTTTGAGGGGTTTCAGTCGAGAAGGGATGGAATTACGTTTCCCTAAAAACAGAATATGATATGATGCCTTATGACCATAAGAAGGAGTCTGAATGTTGATGAAATGGTGGCAATCAGGCGCTAAGGGTTTTGAAGTACATTAATCACCTCCATCCCCTGCTGCTGCTCCGACTGCTGACGGTGTTAATAAGTGGGCGGAAATCAACGAGCCAGACTACATTAACTAACTTCCTGTTGTTTTTGAACACCTGTCCCTTTCACCTGACGCAGTACTTGCACTGCAGCAGAAGAACTCAACACGTCTTTGTGCATCTGTAGTATTGCCAACAGACGATTCCATGAAATGTTCATGCATTTGTGTGTGTGTGTACAATATGTTTGGTGTCCAACTCACCGCTGACTTCCGAACACTGCCTCGTGGTTTGGGTACAGGTCGGCTGGACTTGGTCTCAATGACCTCTGAACCGGGTCCCACTGGGAGGTTGTGATGTTTGGTCCTCTGGGCCTGCAGAGCCAGCTGATAGGCTACCTCAAACGCCTGTCCAAGCGTCAGTATAATCTCATAGGTCAGGTTCTAAACGGAAAAGGGAGAAAGAAGCAGAGCAGGTTCTTTTAAGTATTCTGGACTTCTAGTCTCCGAGCCCGGAGAATAACTCCAAACTCAGTTTGCAGTGAGGCGGCAAAATCTATTCGAATAAAGTTTCTTCTGCTTAAAACTTCTTCAAAAGAAAATTACATAACAAGGAGAAGTGGCCGTAATCTCGGGAGAATTTTGCAACAGCAAGCAGCTTGCCTCAGTACCTGAACTGGATACATCTGTTGTATTAACGCTTCCTGCTGCTGCATTCTATTGTTACACACTGACAGCTCTCAAATATGAACAAGAACCTCAGAGTAAAGACAGAGGATTCAAGCTTGGCATTACATGCCTGGGGAAGTCGAAAAAGTAATCGCATGGTGGGAGCTGGCGCAGAATGCAGAGGTCTGAAATGATTTATTTCAATAAAGGATGTGTATGTCGCCTGTTTACTTAATGCCCTGATGTATCTTTTGCCTCACAGATGTGATCTGCTCTCTGTTCCCTCTTTGTCTGGTTGGGGTGTTGTGCGCTGGAGGCTGATAGCAGCGGTATGGTCGATACATTTTAAAATAACCGATCACATCTTTGATGGTGATCAGGCTGCTTTTGCTGAAGGGCTGTCCCTTGTTTCAGCCTCACAGAGGACATCAGAGTTCAGAGGAACCCAGAGGAAACTGAGCATTGTTCGGGTGACTTTAGTCTAGAATGACATTGGCTTCCTTATGAGTCAAATTAGCGGGATAGTCATCAGATCTCAGGGGGGCGACAGAGTAGGTAATGGAGGGCTAGTTATCATGGCCAGAGGAGCACTGTGTCTACAAGGAGGCAATCAGCTCCAACTGAAGCGTGACACCTTGAGGAGATAGGGCAGTCTAGAGATAACAGTGTTGACCGTGAGGGCTGTCACATCTCCTCAGTGTAAGCCGGGTAAATTCAAATTTACCAGTAAGGAAACACTAGAAATCCTCCTGTTGGTATTTTCACCTAGTTTAGGTTAAAAACCAGCAAACACAAATGCTTGTATCATGTCAGAATATGCTGACACAATTCACCAGGCAGACAGATAAACCTGTGTGTTTTCAGGGTGTCCTTACCACGTCTACTGTGCTGAACACATGGCAGTAGTGGTGGCTGGTCTGCAGGTCCTTGGTGATGTAGGCAAACGTGCACAAGTCTTCTGGATCCTGGGCTGCACACGAAATATTACGGATCTCGTGCTCTGCGATGATGTTCTGCACCGAGAAGAGAGACTCAGTAAGGTGACTATACGGGCTATAAATAATGTTTGGAGTTTCTACTTGGTATTATCGTCACAACACAAAGAGAATATTAAGTTGTAATACAGAATGTCAATGCTATAAGTGAAAAAAATATGATTTATAAATATGACAAGAGACAACCAGCAAAGAGGAGGCACTGAGGCATAAATCGTGTGTCACAGCCAACCCAGTGAAGTGCAGCCATACAGAGTAATACTGGGCTGAGGTTCAAAGGAAACCTTTCACAGTCTTTTTTTTTTTATTAACGTCAAATACATTTCAAAATGAGCAGACTTGCTCAGACACACAACAAATCTGACAAAAACTTTCAGGCTTGACATTTACAATCAGAGAAAAAGAAGTGTTGGAGAAACGCTTTCACGCACACGACCTCAAAATGTTCCAAAAAAAGAGAAAACACACTGTTATCTGCACTTTGTTCACTTTAAAAAGGACAGCATGACTCTAAAGACACGCAGCGTAGTGCAGCATGTAGTGGCTCACCTTATTGGCCGCATCAATGAACTTCACACCCTTGTAGGTGATGGAGAGGACGATGGTGGGGACTTTTCTCATTTGTTCTGTCGACCTCTGGAGGAAAAAATGGAAACACGGGAATAAAGGACACTGAGGTGATTTACTGTTCATTTATAGTATATGTGTATTATGTCCTGTGTCTGTCCCTATAGTTCTGTGCTATCGGTACACTTGTAATGACTTGTGGCATACCCGCATTTTGGCACAGGCATCCTGCGTGGACTCGGTACCCCGTAGATCCTTAATAAGCATGGAACCGAGGTACTGCAAGGGAAGAACAAAGATGTTGATGTATACGTTCAATAAAAGGTGCATCATGTAGCAAGAATAAAGGCGTGTACGTACACTGGCTTCATAGGCGCATGATTCAAAGATGAGTTTCTCAGGTTTATGATGCCAGTTCTGGACCGGGGCGTACGGCGCTGCCAGACTAGGCGGCCTCAACGTCAGACGGGGCTCTCGATGCCGTTCTTCGTACCGTTCCTGGAAATAAGAAGTCTGATTAGAAGACTATATACTATTCTATAATCACGACGTCACATATAGGAGGACATAATGTACTGCTGGAGTGAAGGGTGCAGAGAAACCCAAACATACATGTGATCTGTGTTCACTGCGATATCTTTGGGTCACATCATAGTCAGTATCTGGGGCTTTTTTCCTCCCCGAGTCTCCTATTGGCAGCAGAGGGTCCATTGAGCGTCCTGTGTAGGATTCCATCTGACTGAGGGGAGACGAGGTCTGGGATCCAGGCAGGTCTTGGCACTGGAGAGACAGTCGGACACGGTTAGTTGTCCCAGGATGAACAGCAAAAACAAATGGATTTAAACTAACAGAGCAAAGCCTGAGAGGACAGAAAACTACGCTCTCATTCATCCTTTTCTACCTCGTGTGAAAAGAAAAATCAAGATGAGTGTAAAAGTTGTTAGCAAATCAGTGTAGGAGTCTGTAGGTCCTCACCCTGATCTGAGACAAACGAGGAGGCTTGACTGGAGGCTCCTCATAAGGCCTCTCCGCTAAGGACGCAATGATGCGTTTCCTATGACCAAGTAGGGAGATCTTTAGCACCTGGAGGAGAGAAGAAACCATCTGGTGAACATGTGGAGCAACACTCAGAGAGGAAGCAGATCGAGAAACATCAGACACTACTACTTAATTTGCCACAAATTCACCTCTTGAAATCTCTAGGAGACCTTAAATGTGTCATTTTATAATAACTAAACTCACTAAACTCTTTTTTCCTTTACATAACCATGCTGTATCAATAACCTTACTGGTATGTTTCCTGATCTTGAACCTTTTACCAAGTGAAGCATTAGAAACAGCTTCCCTAATATTCACCACAACAATTCTGCGTGTTCACCTTCAAAAGTTTCCTGCCTTCTTAAACTGAAGCTGGACTAAACTGTCAAACTTGTACCGTATCCTGGATTTTCTATAACACAGTGTGAAACCAATTTCACCCTCTGGTACTTCTCGCAGTCCTTGTACGTCACTGTGACTCACATTGACAATCTCCAGTTCCCACAGGTTTTTGACACAGTCTAGAGAGCGGTAGCCACTGGCCAGGAAGTTGTGCAAGTACTCATGCAGGCCCAGATTCTCCAGCCAGGAGGAAAGGGAGCTGCTGCCGTCACAGCCCAGCGCCTTCACCTGTAAGAGAAGACTTAATCATTCACAGATGCTTTGATGGCTTCAGGACAATGTCGGGGCTTGTATGCTGTTTTTTAACCAATTTCCCTGCCTGACGTTTAAAAAGGAACTTGCTACAATAACACCATTTGTGTACATCTGTACATGACTCAAAGGAAGTACCAGATTATAGGTCAGATTTACACTACTGATGATTACACTGCTGATTCGTTATCACGTTATTCGATACTTAATATTGATTCAACAATGTGCAAGTAGCATTTTGTTGCTGTAGCTAAGATAAGAGTTTATTTACTTCATATCCAGTTTAGTCAAATGGTTTCCAACCTAGGGGGCAGGATAAAATCTGAGCACCAAGATAAATTTGTGGGGCTGTGAGATGCTTAATGGGAAAAGAAAGACGAAAAGTTCTGCTAAACGCATTTATATTCCTCCTTTTGGCTTTTATCTTCGGTTTTGTTACACAAAAATACTGGATAATCTTCAATCTTTCTGCCTCAAAGAACAAAAACATTTATTTGAATCAAACAAATAAGCAGAAGGTCAGGCCTTGGATATATGTATGTGTATTAAAAGAGATATTAACAGCTTGTAATCTAACATCAGATGCAATGCGAGACACTAAATCAGGTCATACTATGCTGAGATAAGTAGTGATGTGGTGATAAATGATTTGTCACCTTGGGTAACGAACGTGCGGCATGTAGGATCTTCTTCCTGTGGCTTGGGTCCGTGATTCCAATCTCTCTCAAGTCCTGGTCCTCCATGACATTGCTCCCCTATTGAACAAAATACAAAAAAAACAGGATCCTTGTTAAATGATTTGAGCCTAAATTTCTAAAGGCAACATGTTGCAACATAAAAAGTCGTATAAACTGTTTGGTTCCAGGCTTACATCTGGCTTAGACAAATCCTCCACAACAGGAGCCAATGCTGCAGGTTAATATTGATCCCAAGTAATGCTGCCATTGCAGAAAAAAGGTAAATTACTTGAGTGAGATCTTCAAACTCCTCCCTAGGACCCGGCATACTGACTGTAGTACGAGGGCCACGTCGATAACCCTTTAAATGAGATGTAAGTGTGTGGGGGGAAGGGACTGGCAGGGATGTGTGTGAATGATGGTCCAGCTCATCTTTGGTTACACACAGTACCACCTTTGGGACTATGTGGCAGGTAATGGATAATGGAAAAAGGAGCGATAAATCAATGTCAGAAGTGCAGAGTGGCCGGCGATATGAGATGGAGGGGTGGAATACTACTGCATCAATAGTTGACTGTAACTGATGGCTGCAGGGGCGGGAAAAAAAAAAATCAAAACACCCTGATGTGTAAAAGGAAAGCCTTTATTCCTACACTCAGCATCGTTCATTAGCTGCGCCCTGTTAGCTGATGTAGCAATGCAAGGCATTGCAAGTGCAAGTGAGCAGCACAAAGTTAGTATGAGCTCCAAGGCCGTCTTATTGACTGTGGAACAACGTGCCATGAACGCTAGCAGTGTTACTTCTAAAGACGGGTCAGCAACTAAATCCAATGTGCAAGTATCACGATGGAGCTGCTGCCTCAGGAACAAACTGTGACAGCTCAGGGCACATGTGGCTGACTCTTCAATATGCACCTCAAGTTAATCCTATGGAGCTCACCTCTGTGCACACACACGCACGCACACTTAGCAGAGTAACGGGAAAGAAGGGAAGCTGTCTGTAGGTCAAGACTGACAGCCTGTTTTTCATGCATACTCTGTCAATGCAAACGAGGGTTGGAAAGGATGAGCAGAGGGGAGGAGCGAGGCTGTCAGCGAGAGTAAAAACTGCAAAGTAATCCCAGTAATGCCGCTCGTACGATCACAAGGTTGATCGCGATTTTGCTGAGTCAGACAGCGATACATGGTTTTACAATGATGCAACATTGAGTTTGGTTAAGAGTTTGCAGCAGCCGGTGTGTTAGAAGAAACAAAGAGAGAGAGACAGACAGAAAGAGAGATGGAAGACAGACAAGATGGGCAGATAAAAATTAAATAAAAATAAGAAAATAAGACACAAGACAGACAAATAAAAACAAGAACAAAAAAAGACAGAAGAAGACACAGAAAGGACAGGAAGACAAAGGAAAGGAAAGATGGAAAGAGACAGAAAGAAAGAAAGAAAGAAAGAAAGAAAGAAATAAGGATGGACAGACAGAGAAGACAGAAACAAAAGGACAAAGACAGACAGGCACACAGATAGAAAAAGGACAGAAAGACAGGTAGTCAGAGGGAAATAAAGACACACAGACAGACAGACAAACCGACCACTTCCAGACAGAAAGTAACAAAGAAAGAAATAAAGAAAAGTTAAATGAGTCCATGAACTCTTTAAGGAGGTTACGTCGGTCATAACGATGGTGAAACGCGGCCGTCATCAGAGCTCATATTGAGCACAAGACATCATGACGCATCTCTTTTGCTTTCTTAATGCCTCGCAATGAACTGACAACTTCAAGCCCATTATCTGTGAGGAGCAACACGCAGATCGCTGCCTGCCTCTCTCTCCTGCTGAGGATTGAAACTGTTTGGAGAGCTGGATGGATAATAGTGCTTTCACAGTGCATGGATCATTGCATTACTGTCCCACTGGAGATTAACTGATAAATGACTCTGTGAGCGGAAGTATAGCGCTAACAAACTGAATCTACAGTCCTTTCCTCCCATTTCCTGGGTTGCTTTCTGCGCTCTCTTTTCACCGTTAAGTAGATGTGTTTTAATGCAGATATATTGTTTCTGATGTGTTTCCTGTGTGTTTGGCCTTTCCTGAGGGTCTGCTTTCTGCCTCGCTGCACCCAAAGTTTTCTGTTTATTGAACTTTACAGAATTTTAAGATGGAGTTTATGATATCCATCTCTGAGGTTCGGCACAGGAAACAACCAATTTAATCTACTTTTCAACGCACGTATTGTGGCTCGCCAAAATGTTTGGTTGTGAAAAAGCCAATTATGTTATTAGAACGAAATGTCTGTTATGAAAGAGGCCTACTGGGTCATGTGGGTTTGGTGGAGACCGACATTAGTGCTGAAACGATTAGTCCATTCATTAATCAACTAGTCGATTCTTAAACAATCAATCGCCAACAATTTTAATAATTGATCAACTGTCATTTGTCATGCATTTGCATTTGCTTAGTGCTAGCATGTTTTTGTATCTTTATATATTTAATATCTTTAAATTTTGGAAACAAGAGTTTTATAGATTAAACTAGTGCCATCACAAAATCTGATTTTCACTACACATTCATCGCCGTCAAAAGAAAATATATTATCCTGATATCTATAGAAAAAAATTCATCTTTAACTTTTAATGTGTGTTTTGTCTTTTTTTAATTACACTTAAAATATGAGTATAGGAAGATGGAGTCATGGTTATTGTCAATACTGACATCCCTAGATCAAATCCCTAGATCAAATGATTAGTTGCAGCCCTAACTGACACAGTTAGACATTTCAATCATGGAGGTTGATATGACTGATATGAATTGGTGAGTTTAAAACATTAGTTGATTATTCCATTACTTGATCGACAGAAAGTTAATCTGCAGACACTGATTAATCTTGTAGTTCGTAGTAATTCTTTTCAGCAAAAATGTCCAACATGGTCTAGATTTATCTTCTTGTAGCAAACTGAATATCTTTTGGTTTTGCACAGTTGTCACTGTGAGCTCTGAAAAGTTAGAATAATTATAATTCATTCATGAGAAAATAGATCTGCAGATTCATTTCTAGTGAAAATGATTTTTTAGTTGCAGCCCTAAACTACTTCTTCTTCTTCCCTGAAAACAAACCCCACAGAATACAAGTGGCTAAGGCTTGAAAGGGATCATCTAGTCTTTGAAAGGTAGCTGAGTTGATCTCAACATAAATATTACATTCACCTCTGCTATAATCTTGATAATTCATTTACCTCCACACAAAGGCTTTGAAAACACGGTGTGACCCGACAGACGAGGTCGTGACAGCCAGAAAAAATCTGACTAATGCTGTCCCCACTTTCTCCCCACCGCAGGCTCAGCAGGTGTAAAACTGAGACTACATTAGTTTCTTTCAACTAATGTCGCTTACATCAGCACGATAGGGCTGAAAAGAACACATCCAGATTAGTGTAAGCTATGTGGTTTTGTGTCTGTGCTTGTGCGGCCCACCCATCTCTGCTTTTCCCCTGCCCTCTCATTAAAATGCTGCTCTCTCCTCCACCTATCCAGACAACCAGCCACAGCAGTCCCCTCTGGTTTAAAAGCACTCTGAATTCAGGCCAGGGAGCTCGAGGGCATGGATCACTCATCCTGACCGTCTAAAGGACAGCTCACCAGCAGCACTGAAAATCATAATTTGTCCTCCTAAACATGCTATCATAAGACCACATGGGCCTTGTGACAAAAAAGCTACAAGGAAACTGTGATAGAACGTGCAAAGATAATAACACGCGTTTAAAATGAACCATCGAATTCCTGCACAGATGTTTTTCAAATGGGTAAATGGACGCTACATCACCACCATTACCCCAGAACAACAGAAAAATCAATTAATCCATTCCCAATCCTTGAGCTTCTAATGCATGAAGCCATTACTGGATATCCAATTTGTCTGCAGGCTTTGACTCCTTCCAAAATGCATTTTTTTCTGATGCCAGAAACAGAACGAGGGCAGAAAAAGGAGGAGGAGAGTTACACGAAAGGTCACACGGTTGAATTGATGTTTTGTGTTCGGAAGTTTCTCTCGCCTTAGTGCAACTTTTAAATTAAAAACAAGCTCTTTCTTAACAAGTTATTGCTTTTAGTCTGCGCTGAGTCACCTCCAATGACATGAAACTTGAAAGTAATTTGGTTCTTCTCTAGCTGGCTCCATGAACGCTAGTTTCAAACAAAGTGATGTGATCAGTGCCACGAATACAAACTAACTTGGGAGCTTTGTTGGCAGACCCCGTCACAGCTGATGATACAGCCACCAGAAGCTCAGAAGAAAGTAAGAGTCGAGAGAAAAAGGAGCGGTCTCTTTTCAGCAAGCATTACTCGTTGGTAGAACTGCACGGTGGAGCAGAGCTTGTTTCATCGAGACATTTGCGCCATGAGTCGATAAAAAGCATCTAATTGGTTTCAGAAGAGGCTTGTCTCTTGCTTCGGTGCTTGAACACAATACAATCACTGCTGTTATTGATCCACTTCTAGAGCGAGCCTGCAGTGTAGACAGAGATCGCAGCGGTCTGACCGGCAGAGTAAACACTGTTTAATTAGTGATCTCACTGCTACAGCTGACGTGCTGTTTCTCAACTGTTGTTTTTCCCCCCCCAACACATTTCATACCCACGGGAAGATTAAAAGAATCCTTCAGATCATTTTAAAGAGACTCGTACAGTGTGCCGCTCAGTGAATGCACAATTTTTCTATTTGACGATGAAAAAGAAATGACTGTTTCTGCCTGCGCGTGAATTGAACTTATCGACAGCTGAACTATGGAGCAGCAGCATGGCAGTAATATATTCTTGATTAGATTTTAAATCAGCCACGATTCTCTAGTAAGGGTGTATATATCTGATAGATCTGATCTAATATAAGTGTAAGCACGAGTAGGTGTAGGTGTGGAGCTGATACACTGCATCAGTTTGATAATTATGAGAAAGAAAGCAGATCTACTGGTGTCAATCTGTATGGAGAGTGTTTAAAAATACATAAATGAATCATAAATTAAGAAATTATATTGACATATAAATATAATGAACTGAACTAGAGTTTCACTGATATAACACATGATGAAACAACTGTTATTAGGAAATCACATTTCATAATAATGCAACAATATGTTTATTGATTTAATATTGAACATTTTGGGGCTCTGTAAGTCTGTGCCTGTCTGGTGCTGCTAGTAAATTTAGATAAAAATATCTGTCAGCCGACAATGAAACAGCCTGTTCCTGTTCTATTCCTGTTCCTGAGCACAAGAGTACATTAAAGACGTTTAAAAAGAAGTTTAGCAAAGACGAGGTGACTCAGGGGGTAATTCTCATTTCCAGCTGAGACCAAATAGTGATTCTTAAGAAAGGTCAACATTTACTGAGGGAAGGACACACTGTGTAAAAGTGTGTTACAGCTTTTTTTTTTCTAAATCCTCCAGTGATTTCAGGAGGCCAGGTGGTCTGTAAGCCGTGTTTAAAGATAGAAAAATCAACAGCTCTGCGCTTTGAAAAAAAAAAAAGAGAGCGAGAGAGAGGAGTCAGGGCTGAGGAAGGAGAGTGTGAAAGGCTAAAAAAGACAGTAGGAGGATTAAACCTAGAGAATAACTTCAGAGGCTTCAACACAGAATTAAACATGGTGTGTTGATGTCACCGGGTGACAGGGAGAGAAGCAGATAAATGGAGGAATGCTCCGCTCTCTGGTTATGGAAAAATTAGTCAGGCTCCGCTGGCTCCTACAGCTATAGGATAAATCCATGCTATGCAAGAGAAAGAAACAGTCACATTTATATATTAGTATTCATGTGTGTAAAGCTTCTCACTTTACATCACAGTGAAAAACTGTTGTCGATATTAAGGAATAGATGTCAAAATCAGACAAGATGGACTGATGTTGTCATCTCTGAACAACACTGACTTAAAGACAAAGTCTGCTCTCTGGAGACCTAATCATTTATATTCCTTAAAGTCCGTGTAAAGTAAGAATAAATGTGTTCTGAGTTTGTCAGACCAAAGAAGAAAGTGTTATTGACCACCCAGCCGAATTTGAATGATTAAAAATAGACAAGTTTATGAAATTAGGTGTCAAAATCGGGTAAAAATGAGCAGTATTCTCAGCTGCAGGACTGAAGCCACGCCCACTCGTGGGAGCAGTCAAGCAGCAACTTTGAAGCGACTGAAACGTGTCAGATGAGTTCAGAAAATGACATCACTAACTTTTAAACACTTTTTTTTTGAGCGAGATGAATGAATCTCTATCTCTCTGCTAGGGGTGCAGGGGTATGCTCAGTGTGGCCTCAGCGTGTCATCGAGCCACCCTTTAGGACCGCCCACAAAAATCCTGGACTGAAAACTGGTGAAAAACTGTTTTCACCTCTCACTCACTAAGTGTTGTTACCTGTGACACTCTCAACTCTGAAATACAGGTGGAGGACAAAACAACAGAAACACCTGATGGAACAGGTAAGTAGTAGGTGACTTCATGTGAAATCACTGAAAGAAAGGTAGCTCATACTAGTTTATATGCTGTTTTGCTCTCTACTGAATATACTGCATTCTAGTCATTTCGCTGTGGGGTTTGGCTCAGCTTACGACAACTGTTGTCATGATTTTTGAAGTAGTTGCCTTTAATTAAATTATTTATTTTAAGCCTACTAGCCTGTGGAAAATATGGGATTCAAACTTTGATTTCACCCTGGGCAAAACATTTGATCTTTGATCTTTTCCAGACAGCCAGAAAACATCTGTCAGATCACAAAAATACTCTTTGAAGATATAAGCTGCTGCTGGATAACAGGTAAAAAAATATATATTTTTTTTGATTTTGACTGAATGTTAATCTGCTGTTAGAAACATCTGAACACACACGTCTGCAAAGCAGCACAGGACTACAGATTTGTCAAGAGGCCAAAGCAATTGAATGTAGCTTGTCCTGTCCTATTCACACATGCAGAGTCCCTTCACATACTGTATGCATGTCTTCAGGAGGGTCATAGTTTAGCGACAAAAGGTGGTTCTTATTCAGTATTGAGTTGAATGGCATTTATATAATGGACAGGATTTCTACCTTTATGGCTGTTAGAGAAATAGAGCTACAGTACACATTTGATCTTTTCTTTTCTGTCTATCTAACAAGGTTTCTTTTGATTATTTAAAAGGTTTAATTTTCCCTGAAATGGCTCAACAAAACCCTAAAATAATCTTATGTATAAATAATTTTTATGCGTTTCGGTTCACTAACTTTGTCTGAAAAGCCTGAAAAATGAGAGAAAATTGACAATTTAATTACCACTTCCTCTTATTTCTTCAGTATTGCATAGTCCTTTTGTTTTTAACAGTGATTTATGATTTTTTTATAGACAATGAAAGAAGTTGTTCAGGTTGATTCTCCTGAGGTTTGGAGGCTTTTTGTATAGTTTGAAGATGTATATGTAGCACATGAACTCGCTCATTGGATCTGGAGTTTGTGGTGTCATGTAGGCTCATGTGGTGGGCACGGTTAAGCGATAATAAAAACTTCCTTCATCATTCATTCATGTGAAAACATGTCTGCAAACATGTGTTCTTGGATGGGATGAAAATATGCGAACGTGTGACTCCTCATGTGTGAAAGGGGGAAAGGTGTATAATAGGTGTGATGGAGGAGAAAGAGCCTTGATCTTGACACATAAGATGGCTGTCTCATTTCCAACATGCCCACTGGTTCAGCCTACCAGCTGGGTCTCCCATTCTCTCCTCCATCAGTCCTCATTACTGACAAAAGCAACAGAGCCAACTCATAGTGGCGTCGCACACTGTGAGCTCTATAAACTTGTCAGCTTGGCAACATCATCCCATTGCTCACCAAGACGCTCCTCCATTCTGGCATCAGCTGCTTCTCGGGCAGCCGGCCCAACTAACTGTAAGTGAGAGGCCACGACAGCGGCCTCCTGAGCTGGAGACGGACTGTCTGTCAGCCTGAGAGTGCAGCATGAACGTGATTCAACACACAAGCGGGCGTACAGATATCAAAGCTGCTGTAAACAAAATATTTGACAGCACAGATCAAACTGCATATTGTCTAGCTGAACGGATGGGTGAATTTAGCAAAACATCAATGAACGCTCTCTGCCTGAGTGTGCCACAAGAGCGAGAGGAAAGGTTCTGTCGTTGAATCAGGTAGTGAGTGTTTGTGTGATGTTCAACTGTGAATCCACCCAGAATAGATGCTTCCTTTAATAAAATCCTGTAGCAGCTGAAAAACAAGTCAGAACCGTGATGAAGTGAGCGGGGTCATTACAGGATTTCAGTTAATTGAACTTCAGACGAAGCTAATGGGATCATCGCACCGCTAATGGAGGCTGGCATCAATCGGATTAATCCAGAAAGACACAAACTTAACTGTGAGTAATTGGTGAAAGACGAGAGAATAAAAGAGCATAAAAGCGAGGAAAGACAAAAGTCAGTCAAGAGCGTTAAGGTCAATTTGGACAGAATATAAAAGAAGGGAGGAACTCACCATGTAGTGCAGGTCGTCGAAACCATTCAGGAGTAGTTTGCTCTCATACTGCGGCAGCCCCACATGCTCCAGCCAGTCTCCGACGGGCTGGTCCAGCAACCGACCTGCAGCACCTGCCGACAGGGGAAAGCGCTTCAGGAGGGAGAAACCTTTCAGCCGGTAGCAGCGGCACTCTGAAGATGAGATGTGGCATTGCCACATCATTCTCGGCCAGCAGAGCCGAGCGCACCAACAACACGAAGGCGGGGGAGACAGTGTCCTCTGTGGACAGGGCGTCAGCTCCCGCAGGGTAGCGGGGGCCGAACCACAGTCACCCAAGATGGATTCAAGTACCCCTGATCTCAGGGGTGAAGGAGGTTGATGAGGGAGATATGAGCTGGTGGACTACCAGCTTATAGCCACAAATTTTCTAGCTATGATTGTCAGACGGGAAGATGCCAAAAATGCATTTACAATCAACAAGAAGCTGTCTCACAGTTCATATCCAAAATTAAAAATGTCCCATGTAAGGAGGTAGCATTTTCTGTGCAAAAATAAAAGCTTGCGGCTGATTTAATTAGGCTGTTGTTTTGTAATGAAGAGAAAGTCAGTGACGCGAGAGGAGGAGAGCAGCAGTTCCTAACGGTGTTATCTTTTTCCCTCAGGTAATGTGTTTCAGCCACGTGGGTTTCTTTGGAAACTTGTAGTCAAGAAGCAGGAGACACTTACCAAACAGACTCATCCCTGATCCAACTCAACACATAATCCACCGCGCACAGTGCGGACAGCAATCTACATAAGCACATGACGGTGTTGTGCATGCAAAGTATTAGCAGTATAAGTTTGTAGCAGGGACGGACAGAAACCTGCGACACGAAAGCCACGAGCCACGAGATTGATTGAGGAAAAACGCAGCACTGACAGCTGTCAGCAGCCTGAGCCAAGAGGAGCCTAACATGTACAAGGACGGATGACTGCCTCTGCTCAAGTGAACATACTGTTTTATTTTATCTCGCTTTCATAACAAAAAAAAACATATTTTCTATGGTGGGTCAGTTATTGAACACTTTCACTCACAATAATTTAATAACTGCATCTCAACTACAGGCAAAAGTTAACAGAGCAAATCATATTTTTGCTCATAAGAAAGAGTTATAAAGACTAGATTTGTGTTACCTGGTGCAGGAGAACACATAAAGAAAGCTGTCAACTTACATTAACGTACAAATATAATAACCAGAAGTGAAATTCATGTGTAAAATACACATTTTAAAGCTTATTTTCCTCCTTCTTGTCGCTGCTCTCATCATATATTCAACTTGATATGACACCAATCCTGTTTTCCCACGTCATAAATCCCATTTTAGTCACTCCAGAAGCTTCAAAATATGTCAAGGATGAAAAAAATAAATCCAGTCAAGGATCCAATCAGCTACTTCAAAGAGCACTTTTGTATTAACTGATGGACTCCTCTGCAGGCAAGACTGTAGTCCACTTCAGGCTGAAGGAGCGGACCACCTAATCCGGATACAGATGCCGAGGTGGTGTCCTTCTATTGTCCTGGCTGTTCACAAATCTGCTGCCTGCCTCTCTCCTCCTTTACTCACTCTCTCTCCTATCTCTCCCCTCATTGCATGCGCTTCTCCCCTCCTCCCTCTTCTCCCTCCTCTCCTCCCCCCTCCCCCCCTCTCTCTGAAACACTGCAGGTGGCTGCTCTTTGCCAGTGTGAGCTACCGTTTCAGCCACAGACCTCCCACCGTTCATTACTTGCATTTTCTCTGGAGTTTCTTTCCAGCTTCTGTATTTTAGCCTTTTCTTTTCTAGCAGTTTCCTCCACCGTGTCTTTCACTTTGATGTAGAAGTCGATCAGTACAGAGCCAGAGCCAATCAGCTGGAGACATCGCTGCTCTCCAGTCAACACTCAAAGGATGCAAACACTGGAGTGAATCTCCAGCGAGTGCCTTGATGGCCCCCTGACAGCAGTTTCATTGAGATGGAGCTGTGGGCATGATGGCTATGAGATTGAGGCTCTCACGTACACAGAAGAGTGGATTCAGACTTTAGAGCATGTTCAGACCAGACAGCCAGTGATGGGGCGCTAACTACTTCACTGCAGTGGTCTCAGCTTTCCTCAAGTCTACAAAGCAAAATGAGCTCATCCCCTGACATGCGTGCTGGTTAATATTTAAACAGCTTGCTTCAGTGCAGGGCATAACAAACATGGGGTAAAATAAGAAGACAGGCAACTTTGGAAATGCAAAGCATTGGCCAAATATATTAAAGTGTGGTTACGGCACTTTAAACTGCAGGTGAATGTTGAATAATGTGAACGCTGTGAGGAAGGAGTCGATTGTTTTGGGTTTGCTGCTACAGTCCCCGGGCGCCATCCATCAACCGAGACGACAGGCTTTTGAAAAGCCTGAAGAATAACAGGAGAGCAGGTACAGAATCCTTAACACAAAGACATAACGTTATAGAGCGAGAAGCCAAATCTAATAACGGGTCTCTCAGGCACTTTGGTCTTAAAAATACAAGGTAGGTTTAGAGACCAGGCCTGGCCGCCTTGAATTGTGGGTCTCCTTTCTATTCTCTAAACTTAACGTCTCTGTAAAGTAAGAATAAATGTGTGTTCTGAGTTTATCAGACCAAAGAAGAAAGTGTTACTGACCACCCAGCCAAATTTGAATGATAAAAAAAAAATATCAACAAGTTTATGAAATTAGGTGTCAAAATTGGGTAAAAATGAGCAGTATTCTCAGCTGCAGGACTGTGGGAATGTGCTGAAGCCACGCCCACTCGTGGGAGCAGTCAAGCAGCCATTTTGAAGCGACTGAAACGTGTCAGATGAGTTCAGAAAATGACATGACTAACTTTGAAACACTCTGAGTGAGATGAATTAATCTCTATCTCTCTGCTAGGGGTGCAGGGTATGCTCAGGGTGGCCTCAGCGTGTCATCGAGCCACCTTTAAAGGACCGCCCACAAAATCCTGGACTCCACATTTCAGTAATACATCGTTCAAAGTCTTTTCACATGTTTTCAGCAACTATTTTCCAACGTATTTAAAGAATCTTGAAAGAAATCTCGGAATTGCCTTTACACAGACTAGGAAAAGGGACTCAAAAGTATTGTTTTACCTGTCGATTCCTTTCCTCGTCTGCTCTATTAAAACAGACCGACTGTCTACCCACATTATACTTTGTCCCCAATTCTCTGTTGTTAACTGAACTGCAATTTGTTTTTCGAGTGCCTCCTTCATTGACCATGTGTCCCAGGCACCTGTTTGATTTCCCTCGATGACACTAATACGGATCAAATAACCCGAAGGATGATTACAAGGCTAAACCAAGCAAGTATGGTGTATAGTACAAAGTGTGAGGTATGGGACCACAACAATAAACCCACGTCTGACACTTAGAAAGGCTGCTGAAAGCTTTTGAGGGAATGCGTGCAAAGAAATGCATTGTAAATCTGCACAATGAAATCTCCACCTACAGCCAAATATGTAATTTAGGGCTTTTGCATTCAAACCTGGAGGGCTCGCAGAAAGATAAATAATGCAACAATGGTGAGATCTATTACAGAGGTGAGTAAAACATAAAAAGCACTGAGATCTAAAGAAAAAGTTCACTCTTCTCCCCCCTCAAATTATTAGCTTTAAATTGCTAATTAATTCCTGCCTTTGACATAGCACACCCCTGTTTCTAGGTGTTGACCTCTAATTAAGATTTAACAGCATTAAAAAGGCAGTAATGATTGTACTCTACCTGGTGTAGCGTATTGCTGATCTCTGGAGAAATCGATGCCAGCGCCAATCAGTGTCATGATCTTCTCGATCTGAGGAGACGAACAGAAGAGAGAGAGATAAGAACCCGGTGGAGTCGTCGTAGTTTAGCCTCCACCTCTCACCAGCAAACATACAAAGATATGGCCCCATGCCTTAAACAATAAACCACCAAACCTTACAGTCACCCCCTGGAAAAGCAAAAGACAGCATTGACGGTACCTTTACTGAGAGAATAGTCGGTCACAGTGGTTTTATTATGACACATAAATAAAAAATTTTGAAGGGCATCTTAAGCAACTGCACCATGGTTGATTGCCTTTATATCTCATTTATGGCCACAGCATTACAGTCATTTCTCTTGGCTGCCGGTAGCTGAGTCTCATCTGCTGCCTGCAGCCAAAACAATACTGATTTACACAGATGATCTGATGTAAATGATCACAGAGGAAAAGTTTTGTCGGAGGCAAACAAGCGAAGAGGAATAATGTCAGATTATAATGCTTTTCATATTTTATAAAGCAGCTTAAACTATCAGTGTCATAATGTTAGTTCCATTACAAACAATTTCACCTGTTTTTTCAAGGCTCCTAACACAAAGCATAGAATTAAATATACAGAAAAACTGTAAAGAAGCCCAGATTCCCATGTTTACGTGCAATAATGTCATGCATCTCTACAGAATGCATGCGTAATATCCCTCAAATGCATTCATGAAAGCACCGATGCAGCAGACGGGCACTGAGCTGCAATATTACACCCATCGAGGTACAGAAACATGCCCCCCCCCTTCAACCAACCCAGAGTATGCATAGTCTGGTGAACTGAAAAGGTAGAGGCTGACAGTGCTGTCACACCTGTCAGGTGCCGTCACTCCAATTCTGTCTTTATTGTGCCTTCTTGGATTATTTTATCTGAAAGCTCGCCACATGTCCTTGCTGCTGCTCTAAAAGCCCACAGATGGGTTATCTGTCCCTGTTAATATAATTATTTAAAAGGCAATAAAGTGCCATCAGGAGACCAAAGTCAACATTTGTTAGGTTCTCAATCTATCTATCTGCATGGATGTGCAGTGGTGATGGTATATAAGTGGAAAAAGAAAAAGTCAGCCAGATGAGCAGAGACAGAAATCTAAATTTAAAGAATAATGCGTCAAATTATAACAATATTCTTCAGTCAGACTGGATTTTAATAGTACATTAAAGCTTCTAAACTCACTTAGAAGAAGAAATGAATAATCACTGAGATTATGTCATTCCAAAAAGGGTTCATGAAACCTGAAAGGATCTACAAAGAATGCTCCAGGAAGAGGACAGACCAAAACCCGCAAACCCTCCCCCCAAAAAAAAAAAGGACCAGGAGATATTTATATGAAGGTGGATGTCTTACGCTGTCATAGGATTTAGATCTTCGTTGTTTTGTGGTGGAAGAAGTCGCGGTGTCTGCTAAGAGAAAGTTGAGGTTTTTGTTCAGGGTTTTGTTTTTGCCTTCTTTCTGTGCGTCTGCGTACACTGTGTCAGATATTCTCTTGTTTTCTATAAAACATCCCCCAAACAGCTTGTAAGAGAAGACATTAAACTGAATGTTACTGTGCAAACTGTGCATAGGCAGTGTGTGAAGAGGATGCCATTGAAGAACCTGAATATCACTTCTGTGCTGCAGTACGTAGTACATTACATCACTCTTTTACACTGACGTTTCTTTTAGTTTCGTGCTCGACATTAATCCTCCACAGAGGAAAAACGTCTATTTTCTAGCAAGGAAAGGAGGAAAAGGTGTGAGACAAAGGCCAGTTGGAGGATCAAATTAGTTTAGTTATCCATCTGCCCATTGTTACTCCTCTGTACTGTTGATTAAAATACTGCATATTGACCAGATGGTAGAATAGTCACTCAGGCTTGACAAATAACCTCCATCGCTCAGCACCACATGGTCACTACATCAGTCATTAAACATGAATGTCGATGGTGAGTTAGCAGCATTTCTTCTACCTGAACAAAGACCGGGATGAGTCAGCAGAAATAAGTGGCTACTGTTGAGATGTATGAGAGTGCCTCGGTGTGCGTCAGTGGTTTTATTGTATTTTAGAGATAACAGAACTGGATTTAACCGAACATGAAATATTATCCACATACTTTGGAGAAGATGGTAGAAAAAAACAATAAGTATTAGCATTTCCTATGGCAGATAATAGGACAAAGTAAGCACATGAGATGTATCACGTTATGTCTGAGTTTTTCCATCCGGACTTGTAGACTGTACTAACTATGCTGTACTAAGAGCAGGCAGATGTAGGATAAACAGCTGGACGACAGGCGAGGCTGAGCTCCACTATTTGAGGAATGATGGCTGACGCTGACTGAATAGTTGGCACCATAATTTGGCAGCAGATGTTACCAGCTATTGCTTCTCTTCACCTTCCAAATTAAAAGGAATAGTTTGACACTTTAAGGATGTGACTATATGAAGAATACGCCTTTTGCATTCCTGCAGAGAGTTAAGATGAGAAGAGCGATAGCTCTGTCATGTCTGTACAGCACATATGAAGCAACCTCACGTAGCTGGTTAGCTTAGCTTAGCACAAATGTTTCTGGCCAACTAACAAATGTAAGTCCAAAATTTGCTCTGTTTTGGGGGAGATGCCTCTCAAACTTCTAAATGCACCCCTATGTTCACTGGCCAGTCTTTCTACGCTCTGGTGTTGAGTCGGTAGCCGGCTTCATGCTGTGGCCAAAAACACAGAATGAACCAAAACATTTAAGTTATAGACTAGATGGCTAAACAACGAGCTGAAACCTAGCATGAAGCTCCATGAAGTCGACAGGAGCTGCAGATTTAAATGATAATTCTCTGCAGGTTTATCACTACGAGTGACCCCTTCCCATTGTCACAATTTTCAGCTGATCATATGATTTTGTCATGATACAAATATGGATTATAGCTGGTTTAAGAATTCTTGTTTCCAGTGCTAACAGTGAAAAAAAAAATGAAAAATATAAACAGCATGAATAATAAAATGTTTCTCTCTGCATCAAGGTAGCTGACATTTCTCCAGCTGAGATGGTAAAGTTAAAACTACATTTTTTATTGGCTGCTGAAAGCGTGTTCAGCTCGGCGTCTCATGTTTTTTGAGTCTGAACATGTCACATTTGTGTTGCTCTCGTAATAACCTAAATTATTAGCCCACAGCAGGACAAAGCCAATTAGAAAGCCGCTGATGAATGTTGATATTAATCAGGGGTCCAATATGTAAAATCACACACACGCAGAGCTGCTGTAGCTGTCATAATGAGGACGGGGCGGTGCTCTCGTCTCATAAAGAGGCCGAGGTGAAGGGAGGATAATGCTCCCGTCAGTGGCATCACTCCTCCAGCAATGAGCAGAAGGGGGAAAATAAGGAGCTGTGATCTCGCTCTGACGTGCAATTCAACTCTCAAGTTATTTCTTTAGCTCGCAAGAGACAAGACATGCCTGTGTACTTTTAATCACTGAAGCAGTGATTGTTATATTATGGCCCACCATCGCAGTATCTGCAACAACCTGGATGCGTCGAGCAGCAGTGAACCAAAGAAATGAGAATGACTGGTTGCATTTTAAATGTTCACACCAGTAGGGTCAGCATACCAAGCAGTTTTAAACACAATGCAAGTATGCATATGGATGAAAGAACAAAAACACCGAGCTGCATTCAATCTAGGTGTATCGGCTTCACTTGTCCATTATAATGGAAAAGGGAATACTGGCTGGTCCGATGAGATTTAGGAGCAGCTACTGTGAAAGGCAGGTGTGATATAGTGTTAGAGTTGGGTAAATATATCCTTATCAGGGGACACAGTCTAGTGATTTCCTCAAGGTAAAACACATCCACAACAAGAAAAAGCCTCTGAATTTCATGGTCGGAGAGTGAGATGCTCGGTGCCATGAGAATTAATAGAGGACACAGAGTGAGAGAGAGTGAGAGAGAAAGAGAGAGAGGAATGTGCTTTTGTGCGGCACGATCTAATCAATACAAGAGACCTGAAATGGAGAGGCGTCTATTGTGGGAGGGACTCGCTATGAGCAAGCAGATACAATGAGGAGGGTCAGAAGTCATCGGCGAGGTGCAGGGTCAACAGCTGAAGAGCTAGCAGTGATGAGAGACGGTCAGGGTGAGATTAAAGACACATGAACCCATTTATCCCGATTCTCACAGCAGGACTGCATCTCCAGGATGACAGAGCAGAATAACTCAACTGCTATTTTACTGTGAATTCAAAAACAAAGTGTTCTTTCACCACCAGCCTTCAGACTCTCGAATAAAATGCAACCAAAGCTCAGAGAGGGGAGTGTTGTTGTGGTGGTTGGAGACTAAAGGACGCCTGGCAGAGCTTGTTGAGGGTGAAAACAAAAAAAAAGGCTGCTGCAAGAGAGAGTGTGCCCAAACTACCGGCCTCAAATTGGCAAGCTGGCAAGATAACTATAGAGCAGTGAATAGGCTTCAAGGAGGACACAAGCACAAGCAGTGTCTAAAGCAGGTGCCAACACCTCAATGCCACGGTGTGACAAAACACTGTCAGCACTCCAGTCAACAGCCTCCTGAAATAGCTCAAAGTCACGCTTGTGTTTTGAGTAGCATCCTCCCTTCAACGCAACTTCAAAACTTTGCAAGCTCATCCCTGAAGGATGTAGAACTCTTCAAAAAGGTTCAAAGAGGTTGTGATCATTTGTAGGACTCAGAAGAGAAAGGGCAGCCCTTCTCTCCAGTGACTGGACCAGAGGAGCACTAAGCAGTGGCTACATGTCTCAACCCCCCCGTGGTTCTCCTGTGTTCTCCCCCTGGTGGGGATTAGAGAATAGATTTCTGCTGCTGGTTGCACCGGGCCGTGACACACACACCCACAGTTTGGTTTGATCTCAGCAGGTCAAAAAATAAAAAAAAAACATGGAGACTTCTAACAAACAGCAAGGCCACTTTTATCCTCGCGGAAAAATAAAAGCCAACTGCAAATCCGCAATGAGTTCATGAACATGGCAACACAACAAGGCAAAAAAAAAAAACAGAACAAATGCTGCATGAATTGTCCCGTAGAATTTAAAATACCACAGAGGATTAACTCTTTAAAGAACACACTCAAAAGCGGGAGGACGATGTTGTTGAGGGAGAGGCTTGAGGATTTTTCCCAATTCCATTGTGTCGTATTTAGCAAATAAAGCAAAGATCTTCAATCAGCGCATACCAATCGAACCGGCTTTACGAGAAATATAATATCCAAAGAAAATGCTAGAAAGCATCAATTATTTTCCCATTCAATTCATTCATGGCAGGTAGACAAGGATTAATGTGCCTCCAGTGGCGCTGCTGCCTGTAAGGGAATCAATACTCACAAAAGCTGGTTTCATAGTGGCTACTGGATCTGTGGAGTGCGACTCGAAAATGAAGTTAAAAGTGAAATGGGGCTGAGCATGGCGGCCCTCTCCTTCTGTCTGTCTGTCTATGTCTACAGCTCTCTGTCTCCCCTTTCTCTCCTCCCATCTGTGTGGCTCAGTTTGCTGGCCCACACAATGTGCCCCTTGATTGTCATCTTCAGTCTGATCCCAAGGACCAAGACCGAACTCACATTAGCATGCGCTTTACACTCCAGCACACACCCCGCACGTAAAGCACAAAAAGCACACACGCACACTCAGAGCTCCTTAAATGGAGAGATACATAGGCCAAGATCTCATGCAAGTCAAATCACCTTGTCTTGAAACCAGAGGCAGTGTATGCGAGGGTGTGTTGTAGCTCATGTGATATAAAGGAAAAAGGGGTGTGTTGGAGGACTAAAGCAGATATAGAAAGAAAAAGGACGAGGGTGTGAGAACTGGAATATTTAGCAAACCAGATTTAAAAGAAGAAAAAGATGGGTTTTTTTTTTTTTTTTAAAAAAGGGGTGTGTGTGTATTTGTTCAGGGGGTGGGTTGGGTAATGTCCTGGGACCCCTCGTCCAAATGCTGTCACTCAGCTCAGTAGTGTATTCCAGAGCAGCCAGTCGTGACCGGCAAGATGGCTGCATCTCAGAGAGAGCAACCGGCAAAGAAATCAGTGTGGAAGGAGCAACATGGGCCGAGGAGAAGGCAGAGAGAGAGCGTGAACACAGAAGGGTGTTTCCAATTTTCAGAGGACACTCTTCCAACATCATTAAAAAGAGTGCAGGCTAGGTCACGCCCAATCAAACTTTAACTACTTTCCCCACACACACACACACTCCCCCTCGTTTGCTATGCACTTTACATCAGCAGTGTGAATATTTCCATTTCAAGCAAACGGGAGCTTATTCCTTGAAAAGAAGAGGGGAAGAAAGATTCGGGGGGCTTTCAGCAAAGAACTCCCAGGCATCCCAATCGCTATTCAAGTAAGAAGAAAAAGGCAAGTTCATTAACATTAACTATGGCTCCTAAATTGGATAAAAGAAATTGCCCTTCAAAAGTAATATCGGCTTCAGGAGTCCTAATAGGCAACCGAGGCATCTAATAAACATCTCATCACTGTAAACTGATTCAAAAATACCTCATCTCATTTGGGAAATGGTGTCCAAAAAAAAGTGCCAGTAAATGCCACTGCAACCGCTGTAGATTGCAGCTCAATGTTTTACATTATAAATTCTTTCTAGCTGCCACGCGTGAATGTGAGATCTATTGGGTTTTGGCTGACAGGCCGCTTCACACACGAATACAGCCCGTACTCAGTCTGACAGCGAGCATGACGAGGACCCTGCGCGTACATGAGATCCATCATAGGCAGAAGTTGTAGTTTGCAGCTTCCTCTGGGGGGGGAGAATGACAATTTATTCTGCACTGACAGGACTGACAACCAGAGGAGCAAAATCAGACATTTTCAAGGTCAAATGCATTGTTAGTATTATCCAAAGACAATTTCATTTTGTGGCCGACGGACAGAAGAGTAAATAAAATTAACTCCCGTGGGATGAATGAATAATTAAGGATGTATTGTGATGCTCTTTGCCAGCAACCTACTTTAGGGTTTCAAAGAAGCTATTTGGCATTCAGAAGAACTTAAATCTGGCCGGTTCACTCAGTAACAAACACTAGTATGGTGCACACAGTAAATGAGGCCATAGCCTGGAGTGTATCTCCTTTTCACTGATAGGATCTCTTCCTCTGTTCGAGGCCAATAATACAACCTGGTCTCCTGTCTCATGGGAGGGGGCATGCTTGTGCAAGAGGACAGCAGCGATAGATTCTGTTTTGCCTCCTCCCCCTACAGCCTTTTTCTTTTTTTATTCAGATCAATTCTCAAGCTCTGTTCGGTGCTTTTGTGCAGAAGCCCTGGGAGAAGAAACTAGAAGAGCTACAGGATTATTATTACTGGCTGCTCAGGGCATCGCAGGAAGAGCAGCAATCTCCAATAACCAAGTAACGTCATGCCTGCCTTAATCCTGTCTCGTTCTCAGAGGACACATCCCTCAGATACAGTCTAAAGAGTTGAGATGTTTGTTAAACTGGATAATTAGACTGAACAGTGACCACAGAGTCTGAAACAGGAATTAAAAGATTCAAGCACACGAAGCGTTCCCTTTTATTGACTTTATCGCTCACAACGCTCTATAGTGAGATGATAACGTCTCAGGACTAGTTCCTCTACGTCTCTATTAGATCATTCTCAGTGAATATTGTAAGCAAATTCAAATAAATCCAAACTTTTGGAGCATATCTGTGGTAGAGATGGAGCGATAAATCAACCAGACCAATATCAGCTTCAGGCTTGATGCCATTTAGAGACAGTGTCACCATTACATAGTTTGTCCACCAGAGAGCACTGACATGTTGATTTTTCAACTGTAAAATGACCAGCTTAGTATATGTTGGTCACAAAGCCAACAAATTTGTTTGTTTATGTTCTATATCGATATGCGTCTCTACCTCAATGATCTAGAGTTGGTTGGACTAGAATTTGTGACATTTGTTGACAAAATATTCAATCATAAGATTGCCTGTTTATAGTAGTTAGAGCCTTAAGTACTATATGCAAACAGAGTAGTTGAAACGGTACATTACTACTATTTTTGAAGCTGATACCGATATTTGATATTGATACGATACAAATTTTGTTTACACAACCCATTAAAAAATGGTTCTCTTAATTATTTTTTTGAAATTTATTTTATTTTCAATAACTGTGACCAAGAAATTAGCTGGGCACGACATTTTATAGTTGAAAAATAAATGTGGCTCTTGTCATTTACGGGCTGACATGTACAGCGATACCGATATAACTGCATTGAGATATTGGCCGATATAAAAATCTAAATAAAAAAAAATCCAAGGATGGAGGAGTCCCACGATGCCAACAGAATGAGCACACGGGTCAAACTATGGTATTACTTTGTATTAACCACTAGAATCAAGGTGATTTCTTTACCGTGGAATATTGAAGGTCAGTTTTTGTTAGTAACTCTAGTCAAATACTACTTTCAATTTTCAGAGTGTCTCCTTGGCAGACTTTGACAAAACTATAAACTAAAGTTATGTTGTTGATGTTTGCTAACGTCTGGCGATGTCGAGGCAGAGCAAGACGGAAAAAAAAAAATCTTCTTTGTCGTGCTCACAGCCATAAAAATCTCAAAGACAAGGTTGCACTGACTGTACACGAGAATGAATGAGTCACGCTTTTCCAACGTGTTGTGTTTTGCCTTCAGGCCAGAAAAAGTGTTTTGAACTCTGACGAGCTCCTGTAAGACGCCTTATGTACTGGCCCCTCTCCGTCTGAGGGCTGACGTGAGTCTTTCCAGACAGAACAAACATCAGGTCAATTTGCTGTCATGCTTAAATGCCCCCTCAAAGACATTCTCGCAGCCTACGAGTATGACAGTTATCAGCCTCCATCAGTGAGCACAGGACTGCAGTAACATCAACACAACAGCTGGCACATTTTATGGCGGCATGCAACTGGAAATAAATAATAAAGTCGCACTTTTGCAGTAGAGACAAGTAAATGAGCTAATTAGAGAAAAGATCTAACAAGGTCCAGGGAGAGAGGGGGTCATAAAAATTATACAGCAATGTAAAATAATGCAGCAATAATACATAATTCAGGTTTGTTGTGTAGCCCCCAAACACACATTGAGCTTAAAGATGCCTAAAAGGTAGAAAATCTCAGCACACCACAGTCTAATAACTGTATCAGTCATGCTAGTCAACAACCTATCAGAGTTTTTGTAGAGATATTTTGTTTTTTATTTGCCCGTACAGAATTACGCTCCACAAATCAGGCCTGCACTGACGGCATCCTAACACCGAAAGAGGTTAGGAGAGGTGATCAAATAAGCAGACGACTCCGACCACCTGCATACAAACCGCGGCCCAAAGTGGCCAAGGTATCGACCTTTCGAAGCCGCTATTAGCTCAGCTCACCTCGGCTGTTCTGATAGGGTCATGTAAAGGAACACTAGGCAGCAACACGATCTCCTCACTGAGGAGAGAAAGCATTAGCGGTGTCATCCGAGCCCGTGATTTCATAAATGCAACTTGTAAAATCGTCCCCTCGTGGCCGAGGCTGCACTATGATACAGCGGTGTAGGAAACTTGTAAAGGAGATGTTCTCAACGGGAGGAAACGGAGCAGAATACTAACAAAGCAAGGGGAAAATTACTAAGTGGATGGCTTATTCCAACGAAGCTTGGAGGATATCGTTAATCCCAGTAACAATACGAGGATTGTTGTAGGAGAAGGGTGAAAGAGCATAAAGAGGAAACCATGCTAATTACTCAGGCTTGTATGACTGTATACCTCCGCTCATTCACTGTTACATGCTCTAATCTCACAGTCCATAAATATTAATATAACAAAAAAATATGCTGACCTAACTATGTGAGGAGGATTTTTTGAGAAACCCTTTTTTCATCTTGGATTAATCTTGTTCATCGGTGTGTTTTGTGTGTGTGTGTGTTGTGTTTGTATGATGGCTCGTCTCCAGAGATTCAGGTTTGCTTTCTGAAGCTTTTGCAAGAAAACGGGAGACAACAGCTGAAGTGAGACAGATCCGCAGCTCGTTTGTTCTCTCTGAATTTCCAAATCTCAGCCTCTTGTCTTACTCTGAGCTGTTTCAGCCTCGTCTTCTCGTATCCTCTAATCTCTTCTCTCTGTGGCACGACTCAGCTCTTTATCTACGTCCCAGACAAAGCATTAAAGTGCTGAATGGAGGGGTATATATTTAGTTATGAATATCCGCTGCGGTGACAAACACGAGGCAGGATTGAGATAATAAAAAAAAATACACCCATATAAGGCCGAGTAAATATGTAGATTTTGGTAGCACATAAGCTGAGAAAAAAATCTAAATTCTTTCACTGTTTACATGCACAAACATGCTTTCCATCACTGTCAGCTC
Source organism: Miichthys miiuy (assembly GCA_036365135.1). NCBI lineage: Eukaryota > Metazoa > Chordata > Actinopteri > Sciaenidae > Miichthys > Miichthys miiuy. The sequence goes on along the minus strand of CM071606.1, from coordinate 9,781,855 downwards.
AGATTGCACAGCGTCCCTGTCAGGACAACAGGTGGGCTTTGAGTTGAGAAGCGAGAGAGGTCAACAGAGCTGTTTACAGCTGATACTATGGTTCATTCGGTGTGAAAATGGCTCGCGGCCGCAGCACAAGTTGACTGAGGCCTAACAAGAACTATATATATACTAGACAACATATATTTGGATTCATGCCCTAACATCTGCTGCTATTGTTTTTCTATATTCTGATTAAACATCTTGTAGCTGAGTTATTGAAAACACTGCTGAATTTCAATGTATTTTGCTTTTTGCATCTATGAATATTGACCTGATGAGACACAAACACTTACCTCGTCCCATTCTGAGGTGAAAGAAGGAGACTTCTCAAGCCTCTTCTTGCCAGTGCTACAGTTAGAAACAGACTCGCTACGGTTTCCTAGTCCTCCTTCCTCCTCACTAGGAGGCGACACGAGCAAGTCAGAGTCAGACTTGGAGAGGCTGCGTGCCAGCTTCAGGTCCCCAGGAGGGCGCATCCTGACGGCAGACACTGCCCCGGCTCCTGAGTCTCTGGGCTCCTTGTTCACAGTTGCGTAAATTGCTTTTGGGTCACAGTCTGTTAGGATGGCAGCCATGCTGGGACGGCTAGGTGGCGGTGTTGCTACAGCTGCTGCTACTTCCTCCTTTACTTTGGTAGGTTTTCTTGATTCTGGCTGGCTCTGGCTGGGCGGCTGAGCACCTGGAAGCCTGAAAGGCTCCTCGCGGCAGTCGAAGACGGGGGAGGATCCGTGCAGGAGGCCAGTGAACTGCTCCGGGACACCTGCTCCTTGATCCTGGCTGAGCTGGGAGTTATCTGGAGAAAGAGACAAAGAACAGGCAAAATCAGTGAAGAAAGAGAGTAGTTTGTGAGAGTTGGAAAGTGGACCTCTAACTGAGGGGCAGATCCTTAGAGCAAGGCTAATAAGAAACCGCCCACACAAGCCCAGAAACAGATCTGTAATTGTTTCCTACCAGGAGTGACGGAGAGAAAAAGAGGGAGAGAAGGAGCAGAGAAGGCGTATGTTGGCTGGAGAAATAACAGAATTCCAAACCCAGCTTGCAGCCGTCTGACGACTATCTGCTGGTGCCTGACTGCATGTATTTTATAACAGGGAGCTGAAGTTAGTCATCGTTGTGACTAGGTTCAAGCTCCCTGTCTGTTGAGGCCATTTCCCCCCTTCAAAATGACACTGTAGAAGTTACACGAAGCTATTGAATAAACATTCATATAATTACAACTGCCAGCCAGGTCACAGCAAACACACAAGAAGACTCTGAAATATCATCAAGAGGAGTGAAACTTACATCGACCGCCTCCTCCAATGTAAACAACTCCTTAACGAGACTGAACGGCAAGCGCAATTAAAAACAATTAGATTTTCCTCCCTGCCTCTCCCGGAGGAATTAGTGCCACATAAGCCTCTTTTCCACAAACAAATGAGCCGTGGGATGACAATGCATAGTCCTGTAGTTCCTTTGCACCGTCGTGATGCGTGTTGTTGTCTGCCGTGTGACCAGCAGCCCTCTGTGTGTTTTCTAGCTTCTAATTCTAGACCCTAATGGTGGCTCAGGAATGGAAATTTGAATCACCCTATCCTCCTGCAGTCAGACTCCTGATAATTAGCCCTGTGACACATGGAGAAGGAGTGTGTGTATGTGTGTGTGTGTGTGTCTGTGTGGACTGTCTGCCAGGGTGACAGGGTCAGGGTGTTTGGTGACAGGGAATCTGGGGCAGTGACACCACAGGAAAAGTAGTGACCTGTTGCAACACTTTGTTTGTCCTTCACAGAAGAGTTTCACCAGACGTTCTGCTAACAGTTTGCGGCTGCCATAGCTCTGTTATCTCTTAACCTGCTGTTCAAAGACTCAAAACATCAAAAGAGCCGGTTATGGAGGCGTCATATCTACAAAATACGACAGGAGGAAGCGTACCACTCAACCGTTTGACACAAAAACTCCCTCTGACTTCACCAAACGGCTCCATTACCGTTTCAGGGGCCATTTGAATGTGCCAAACAACGCCCTGAACCTCCCCCTTTCACACGTTTCTGAACACTTGAACATCTAGGAAAAGTGTGTGTGGTGGTGTTTGTGTGTGTAATGAGGGGTGAGTGAGTGTACTGCGCACATATGTCAGGATCACAGCCAAACACCCACCCTTCTCCCTGGCAGCTAGGGAGCATGCACGCCCAATGAGCACATCAGTGTGGTTCCAACAATCTCACATGGTGTTAACCCTTGCACAGACAGCCACACTGCTCACGCAGTTCTATGGTGGTGAAGTCTGCACACAGACTCAATCTGGTGTTATTGTAGCCCCTGCGGATGGGTGAGGTCACCGCGGAGGTGTGGATGTGTGTTTCATTTGGCAAGGATAGCTCCGTATCTTACTAATGATGTCATGTTTGTTATGCAGACGCTGCAGTGCCGGTTTCTGCCTGTCACTCCAGAATCTACATAATCCAAAGACAGTCCATGCTCTGCCTGTGGAAACTCTGCTCTGTTTTTGTTGCATATTTAAAACACATTTTTAACCCTCGGTCATGTACTCCAGAAATTCAATAAGAAACCGAAGGACATATTATTGATATTTGGAGATTTACAGTAAAGCGAGTAAACAAATATGTCTATTGACAGCGCCAGTCAATAAAGAACAAATCGTCCCTGTTATATGTATCATGCACTGTACATGACATCATGAGTAGAAGTGATGTTACAACCACTCACAAGCAAGCAAATTATGGCGATACGTGACTGTTGACTGATGCATCTTGTTAAAGCAATGATTCTAAAAATCTGGAGTCAATTTTATGCTTACTGTTTATGTAATGCGATGGTAATGTGATGTGATGTGCCAAATATGCCAAACAGGTGCTTTCCATCTTTAGCCTCTCTGTCTCCATCTCATAACAGCAATACAAGGAACTCTACATTTCTTCTTGGTGTTAGAGGGAAGTGAAACCGTAAAAGCTGCACATTCTTATAAGTGGAATAGACAGTTTTAAACAAATATTTCTAGATTTGCTTCTTCACTGGCGCTGTTTATGACCGCGTACTATGGATTTACACTTGTACATTATCCGTGGCGAATCATAGGATGTTGCTGTTCATGAAAAATATCCCTCGGAAACCCTATAAAACATAACACGGGGGTGGAAATCTGTTGGGGGAAACACTATATTCCTGCTGAGAACAGCAATGTGTTGTGACAGATGATAAACACCTTGGTATCGCTGACCGTGCATTTATATCTCCTCCACCTGCCACGGAGGCCCTGACCGTCCGGCACCGGACCTCAGGACGCCTCAAACTCAACTTAATATTTGGGGTTTTGTGTAAAACACGAAAGTGGGAAGCATAACTTGCTGATGCGCAGAACAGAAATACAAACAGAAAAGTTGAGAAAAGTGTTTTTTTAAAATATAAACCAAACTTGTGGTTTCTGTGGCTTTAAAAGGGGAAAGGAGGTTATAACTTGAGAGGCGCTGAGGACAATAAGCGTGGAAAAAGGGGAAGAAGAAGTGTTTCACATTTCGCTCCTCATAACATCACGTTTTTTTTAAACCAAAAACTCACTTCTTCTTGGGTCCTGAGGCAAAATATCAATTTTAATGTTTAAACTCGATCATCTGAGGGTGTTTTGCAATAAAGATGTCAAGATATATTTTTTAAAATTTAAGATACATGTCAGATCCTGCTTGTCAAAACAATCTTTTGTAGGCTGCTAGTAATAATTAAAAAACAATAAAAAGGAAACACTACTTAAGCCAACTACCAGTTTGACCTATAACACTGATGTTTCTTCAGCACATCTATAAATTATTTCAGGACACAACCACAGTAATAAAACAATTAAACAAGCATCCCAAAAGAAAAAAAACAACCGGTTCCTGCTATAAACAGCACCATCAAACGAGCTTGCCCACCATGCGTCCGTCTAAAGTTCCTTTTGCAAACATGCTCTAAAAATAATTATTCAATAAAGACGTGTGACAGCGCAAAAGCCGGAGGCCATGCTCCTTACCTCCGCTCCATTTTTTACAGGATGACGTGGCATATCCAGCTTTAAGCGGGACGTGAATCAGAGATAGGAATGTCACAATCTGATCAAGAATTCTGTTTCATATTGGAAATGAAACGAGTCTTGCCCACTTGCCAGGGAATGTCAATCAGCCTTCGCCCGCCGAGCCAAATCCGCTCTGCTGCTCGAGAATGCCAGTCATGCATTCCCTGGCAGCGCTAATCCAAGCCAGTCCATCTCACCCTGCACACTCAAATGCATTTCTACCATTTCATTGACATGCTTGGCTTGTCTTTTTTCCAAGTCTGATCTGTCCATATTCTCTTACCCTCGCAGCAGTGCCAGCAGCAGTTGTTCCTTATTAGGTTACTAAAATCTGAGCGCAGTGGTCAAACTCACCTCCTGGCACCCGTGGACCCGCCCGTCCAGGAGGGTGCAGGGTGTCTTTCGTCTTGCTTGGGGCTCTGAGGTCGTTTGGGGCAGTGGGTTTACGCTGAAGTGGGACAGGAAAGAAGAGAAAGAGTTTTCTCACAGCTGCCAATCGAAATGTACAAATCCTAATCATATTACCATCTGCAGTTAACCAATTAATAACCAAGGCTAATTATTTAGCTCACTTAAGAAAAAAAATAAAAATGCTATTCGATTGTTCGCCTACAGCAGCCATGATGTGGCTCGGCTCACAAGGCTGTAGATTAGAACACAGAGGACACTACGCTGCTCATTTATTATGATTAGGCAGCTGAGGAGCACAGCTAATCCAATGAAAGCTTAAAATAAAAGATGTGAGCAGATATTGTGGGCAGCAGGTGAGGTTGTACGTGGGTGGCAGCGATAATAAAAGCCGCTAACTGGATGATAAATTGAAAAGGAAAATAAAATAAGATATGATAGGACAATAAATAAAGCGAGGCGAGGTTTTACGGGGGCCCGTTTAAAGACGGCTGCTGCCTTCTGCTGACATATGACTCAATATGTGACTGTGATCTTTATTATATAAGCTGCTGTGGTCATATGGTCATGCTGCAGGGATAATGTTCTCTGACTGTCAAAAATACATCCATATGTTTTTATATCGCTTGTGCACGCAGAGGCAACCGACAGGCATTCAAAAATTTGACAGTTTTTAGCCGTAACTCTTCCATCAAACCTATTGCTTAATGTAAAGATGCTGCATTTACCTGAGGTAGGACACTATCGGAAGACTGTGTAGTGGTGTTCTCATCTAAGGAGATAGAAAATAGGAGTTAGGACACATGATGAAAGATTTAGGTCGATTCAGCCATTCAATTACTCAGCGTATCTTCAGAGTAATGGACGAGGTATTGCCACTCTCGACTGTCAGGAGACACATCATGCCAAGTGGATGTGAAAGCGATGTATGATAAAACCATGTATTATGCATGCCGACATATCAGGCTACAAGTTGGGCAGACTTTAGATGAATCTGCCTGCCATTTAGGCAGCGCTGGGTACGCGGACATGATAAAGCAATTTTAAAACAGATGGAAAACCAATCGTTTCACATTTCTGTCCGACTAAAGAGTGGAAGCAAAACCGTAAAGAATTTTTTTTTTTTTCAAACACCATCATTTATCCACATGGAGGGAGGCATGATGACATCAGCGATTAAACTCCAGCCCTTCAGCTCAGTGAGGTTTTCTAATGGTGCCAGTGAAGCTGACTAAGCTGGAAGGCCCGGGGGGGGGGTGGTTTTAAAACATCTACATCAACAGCTAGAAATCCAAATGGCCTCCTAATTTAATCCCATTTAATCCAATTACATGCAGTGCCATTCATCAGCCACAACTGAAAAGGAAGGGAGTCCTGCTCATGAGCGTGAGGCGCACACGGACATGGCATGGGGTTGACCATGTGTGTGCTGGCTCTCTTGCTGGTTAGGATAGGAATGATGATTCAGACTGCTCAGACAGCATCAGTGGAGTTTTAAGAGGTATTTTGGAAAAAGGATTCCAGCTCTGCTATAATCCTGCCAGGAATGAGAGGTTACAAATATACAGTAAAGGGAGAGTGTGTAGTTTAAACAGGAGCATCTCTTAAAAACATAAAAAATCTCATGTAAACAAAGAAATACTAAAACACACATTTACCTTTATTGGATTGGGACTCTTGGCTGGGCGGTGGGACTTTGGTCTGTGCAGTCAGCAACAACTCATATGTGTGATCCTCCTCCTCCTCCATCGGCTTGCTATTAGTATACAGTGCCTGCAAAGAATGAAGCAAAGTGAGTGAGCAGAGGCGAGGAGAAAGCAAAGATGTGAAGCACAATGGATATTTTTGGATCCAAATATCTCCTTCATCGCTTCAAATAGAAAACTGGAGAATGTTTTTGGTATAAAGAAACATTTTTTTCTTTTACGCTTCACTTCTTCTCTTTTTAACGCCCCTGCTGCCTGTAGCCCACGCTGCCCTCAGATTAATATGTATTAAGAAGTCGTTTGATTTGAGCGCCGGCCGTAAAGAGAACGGTCGTGACGGGGGTCGTGTGAAAAGCGCCGGCTTTCCCAGCTGCAGATTAGATTTTTTTTCCAACAGTCCCTGTGATGCTATTAGCAAAACCTCTCAGAGGAATTCACTTTTAAAAGACGGTTGTACTGCCGTGACCATCCTGTCATGATTCTCACATGCTAAGAAAACAGTACATGTTTGAATGTGTGGCTCTTGGTGGCGACATGTTTCTCCTGGCTTTATGATCTCAGCTTTGAGCTCACCTCTTCTTCATGACCTGGCCCAGGATGTGATGAGTGGACGGGGCGATCTTTCTGTAAATCATCAGGAAGATGAGATATAATAAATATACAGTTGCTAATCAAACTATTTTTAGTTTATTGCAAGAACTAAGTTAAAGGATGCACTGCATATCTACTCTCTACGACATTAAGTGTTTTGCTAGAGGCCCAGTCATGTAGATAAAGGACCACTATCACCCTCTAGTGGGAGTTCTGCGCTCTATCTCCTGTAAAAACCCTATTTCTGCCTGCATGTGTGTTCGTTTGTTTGAGTGTGAGCGGTGGGTTTCAGTTCAACTACTGCTGACCTTGCCAGCTTCACTATCCGGCCGTCCGGAGTCCCTGTCGGAGGACTTGCCGCTGGTGAGGCTGTCCAGAGAGTGGCAAGAGGTGGCTTCGAACAGAGCCTCGTACGGGCTCTCCTCCTCCGGGGCCAGCCCCGAGATCAACTCGCTCACCTTCTCTAGATCACCTTAAACACAGATCAAGATGTACATTAGATAAACAAATGAAAAATAATCCTCCTATTTTCTCCAGCTCTCTGTTTCCTCTTTAAGCTGCTTCAGCGCTACAAATTTTTATTAACATCTGGCAAATGTTACCCTTTTTCCGTGGGCTGGGACTCTCCTGGGGCGGAGGGACTGGTGGAGGGGGAAGGTCAATGTCAGGGGTTTTCCAGTCATGTGACCTGCAACAGGCAAACAGGAGATTGTATCACAGCTGGTTAATGTGAAATCAAGGAGATCACTTCCCACCGCAGTCCTCTGTTCTCATGCTCAGTCCTCACCTAGGATGAGAGCAACTATCTCTCTGCTCTTCTGGGAGGGCATGTCCTTGACAGTGTCCAGCGCCGCCAGGCCCTTTTGATCGACGATGTTCACGTCGATACCTGGCCAACGGCAGAAAACAGCGCAGTGTTAGGTGGGGATTTTTGGTAACCGCAGCAAGTGACTGAAACACGGACCGAAGTCTGACCTGCACTGAGAAGTTTCTGTACCACATCCGCCTTCCCAAACAAGGCTGCTTCGTGGAGGGCACTGCCTTTCTCCGTCTGAGCAGAAAAAGAGCAGCAGAGTTGAGACAGACACCTCACAAATATGATTATTGTGAAAATGAAAGCACATTTGTTTCCTTCTACTATTGGCAGACTGAGTTAAACCTGTAGCTGCCCAGTCCCAGCAATCACATTTCAGTAAGATAAACAGAGTATGGCAAATTATGTGGTTGAGGAATCAAAGCAGATCATTTTCCAGCTCACGGGGCCATGCTAATTGAAACCTGCAGGATGCAAAGCCTGAAGGACACTGGATATACTCAACATCCTTGATTCAGAGGAAAGGAGGACAGAGTAAAAGGAAAAAAAAAAAAAGTATCTCCAGACAGATGGATGGCACAGTTTGGTACAAAGTAAGCGCCACGGGGCCCACCAGGGGGAGCAAGCCCAGCTCTCCTTTGATACCACAACAGTTCTTTTGCAAACGGAGAGCTTAAGAGTTTTACATTTAATCTCATAGCTTTAGAAGGAAGTAGGGAGAGGAAATGCTGCAAGAACAGATTAGGTTACCCAACATGATCTGGGCCACAAATTAAGAAACACTTGCAAACTGAAGCTTTTAAGTTCGCACACACACACACACACACACACACAGATGGAGACACAGTACACACCTCGTAGTTGATGTCCATGCCAGCATCCAGCAGCACCTCCACCACAGACAGGTGTCCGTTCCGAGAGGCCAGATGCAGTGGCGTGTGTTTCTTGGTGTTGCAGCTGAGCAGGTTGGGGTGGGCACTGAGCAGCAGCTTGACGACCTCCAGGCGGCCGTACAGTGCGGCCAGGTCCAGCGGAGTCTCGAACTTGTTGTTCCTCATGGTGGGGTCTGTCAGCTCCTCAAGCAGCAGCCGCACCACCCGGGAGTGGCCATACTGGGCGGCACAGTGCAGCGGCGTTTCGTTGTCATTGTTCTGTTGGAGTTGTGGGGGGGGGGTGAACGGGTGAGAGGCAGCAAGAAAGAAAGTGACAAGTAGATTTAATGAAGGTGGAGAAGGGACACGGGGCTGAGTCATGTGTGTTAATGAGTGAGAATAGGTGACTCAGCGGAGTCGTTGTGAGGTTACACCAATCAGTGCATAGAGCCCACCACATTAGCAGATTAAAAAAGGTCATGAAAAAGCACCAACCATGATGAAGCACATAGTGAGGCCTGGAGGGGGAAAATCTGGCAGAGTGGGGAGGGGGTGTTCCTGACTGGCAGACCTACATAGACTAATGAGGACAGGTGCTGGGGATGGCACTGAGTGCCAGGGGCAGCAGGGTGCTCGCAGTGGGGCAGAGTTGCAGAGACAGGTGGGGAATTAGCAGGGACACGGGCCACTTGGACGAGAGGCTAAAAGGTCACTGACATTGTATAGTAACCAAGAGTGAGAGCTGGCCCATTAGTTTGGTCCTGTCAAGATGGGATGTCACATCTATAGGGCACTATTCTTTTCTGAGCACACCAAAGGCAACAAGCTGAGGAGTTTTAGACGTCAGACAATCACCTATTAATATGAAATTTGATTTTCTTGATTAATTATTTGGTCTATAAAATGTGAAAATAGTGAAAAATGCGCATCACAGTTTCCCCCGACATCTTCATAATATCTTCAAAATGCTTAATTTATCTGACCAATAATCCAAAACCCAAATATATTCAACTTACATTTATACAAAACAAAGAAAAACATATATTGGAGATGCTGGAACCAGAGAACGTTTAAAAATGTAACAATTCAGCAATTAACTGATTATAAGTACAACAAATTCAACTAATTATTCCATCACTAGACAATACAGTGGCCTGGAAACTGCCTGACAGCAATATAAACTCAATATTTCTTCTTCTTTCACTGGTATTAAGAAGAGTGAGGAGAGGATTCTGTATTAATATAAAAATCTTATCAACGGCTAGTGTTGGAGTTGTTAAAAACATGGACATTATGTGAAAACAATCTCATCTTTGCAACTTGACATCTTGCCATGTTTTCAAAAATCTTCATAGTAGCAAACAAGCTAAAACGACGAGCACGCAAACTGCAATTAAAAATCAGTAATTACAATGTAAACTCAGTAATTGATGCTTATTGGATCTTACATGCACCTCAGAAGCTCCAGCACTGCTGATGGACGGCCAGCAGGGGGCAAACCATGAAACCCAGGAGCTGAACTGAGAACTGATGGCGTGGGAATTACTCTATTGACCAATTCAAACAACTAACACGCAATGACAGCACGGATAGTCAGAATTAAGACGCAACTGCTGGGTTGTGTCTAGAAATGATGGAACAGTAGTGCAGAAAAAAAACAAAACATAAAAAGCTGCCTATAATAAGACAACACGAGTGTGGCAGAGTGGAAAATAAAACTACAATCACTGCTCCCGATCTCTCAAGGTGTGACAGAATTGTAACCATGTGATTTTTGGCAGTCTCCTGGTAAAGCCTGTCTGACTCTACAGTTCTTTGGCTCCGTTCACATATTGTGCACAGATGGGTGTGGCAGATAATGTCAGCTATTGTGGAAGCACATGCTCCGAGAGTCAGTCATTCCAGACACACAGAACCACCTACAAAGAGCTGACAGCTGGCACGAGAAGCCCCCACATGGACACGCATGATGCCAGTTTGGGGTGACTCCCAGAGGAACATGCCAGCTGTGCCAGCGAAAGACAGGGTATCGTGTGGAGGAGGGCAACAGGGTAGTTTTTTTAGACAGGTGTCAGTCGCCCCTTCGGTGACACTTTCACAAAGACCTGGCGCCAGATGGGATCCGCAGGTATCTCCTTTATTGTTAAAAGGGGCAGAGAGAGGGAGTGAGTATTGTGCTATACAGGCAAAACAGGTCACAGCTTGAGCAGAGAGAGGGGAGGTGGAGCTTAGTGAAACAAAAACGACACCTGCCTATCAAAAGAGGGAGCACAGAGGCTGGCTGTGAAAAAACACACACTCTTGTCCTGACTGAACAAAACACATGAAAAAGAAAAAGAAAAAAAAACAGCCTTTCTCTGAGGAGAAAACCACGGCGACCTCAGTTTTCACTCCCTGGGTGGTTTCATCAGTTTGGATTGAGGATTTGTGTACTCGTTTCTCCCTTCAGCAGCATTGTGTTTTGCTCATAATGAACTTCAGAGAGAAGTGGCCGGACCTCACATGAAAAGAGCATGCTGTCTGTCTTTATACACAGCTTCACTCTTACATGACTTCAGCGCACAAACAAACACGCTGTGGTTACGTCAGCGTGATTCACTTTCTCTGCTGCTTCAACAGTAATCCAAGTAAATCTAGCGTACGATGATTTACACGAAGCATCCGAAGCGACCGACTGCAACGACGGGGGAAACGTCAGTTTTAGAAATTATGTGTGGAACTAACACTTCAGTATAAAACTGGAGCGAAACAAAAAGGCATCCAGTGGACTGATTCCTTGAACTCGGCCGTGTCAGTCAGCATCCGATCGCATTAAACAATGACTCACTGATAGGAAACAAGCAACAATGACACATTGCGCCCTGTCTCCTTTGATGCAGCTATGCTACACATTATTCACATGGAGGGGGTCTTCCACTGTAGACATCCTCAAAGCCTCCTCTATCGCTACAGTTTGTCTCTAAACATTTGCAAAACATAATCTTCTCATCTACAGGTTATGTGAGGACAGGACCAGGAGCATCTTTATATTATAGATCTGACTTTTGCTCTCTTATATCTGTGATTTATGTGGCAAACATTGAGAGTTTAGGGCGACTTTCCTGTTGGCACACTCTAAAAATGTAATATTTTCAAATTTCCTTGACTGTATGCTATAATTATGCGCTGCTACACACGCGCACACACACACTGGTCCACCTAAATATGTTTTGCATATTGACTGCCTACTTGAGTGACCACTGTGTAACTGCCATGTCACCGTGTCAGCACCAATAACCATGCGAAATCTTCTGTGTAGTGTTTGCAGTTGCCAGACTTCAGAGACATTTGTGATGATTTATTCATTGAAAGCCACAGGGAAATCATGCTTATGAATAAAAATTAAAAAAAAAAATACCCACAACTTGAAGCTAGTCTACAGCTTCTGCAGGCGCAGCAGACGTACTGTTTGATATCCACATTTCGAGACTATGAGACAAAAACATTCTGTGATTAGAGTGATTAAAAAAAAAGAAGTAAACACGGCACAAGGGAACTAAAAATGGGTAGCCTGGTTTGAAACTAATTTTAGCAGACCGAAAGCCCTGCAGCAAAATAAAATTCCCCATTTCAAAACAGTGTTCAGTGCAACACTTTTACATTCTCATATAAGAAGGACTCATCAACTGTACTACCACAGCCCACATGAGCAGTCAAACAGGTATGTACTAACGAGACAGAGCTTTGAAAGGCTATTGCACAAAATGGCACCAATGACTTGCAGCCGTGCTGAGAAAAAGATTAGAATTCATACGGCACAGCCAAGACTTCCTGGACAGTCCATGTTTTTATATAAATCCTGTCTTGACTGTGCTGCAGACGGCATAAAACCTCATCCTGATTTAGACCTCAGTACATGTCAAACAAGAAGAGATTAAGATCTCCAGTGGTGTCTGCAGCTGATTGATAAACCCTCCTCTAACCAGGAACATCTGGAGATTACACTCCATTGTGTGTTTTCATGCTGCAGAATATAACGTATGAGGAGCGTGGAGGGAGGGTGTGTGTGTGTGTGTGTGTGTGTGTGTGTGTGTGCAGTGACGAGAGAGAATGGATGATGTTATGATTCTCACAACCTGGGGCTGAGAGATGGTAACACGGTTTGATGAGCGGCCTCAGTCACGTGACGTGCAGGCTGGCAGCGGAGCGAGGCAGCGGTTACGTCACCCTGGCCCCTGGTAGTGGTAGTAGTAGTGGTGGGTGGGTGGGTGGTGGAGGGGTGGGCCGAGCAGCTGTTGCAGCTAGTGTGCCAAAGGGGGGCTGCCTGTGCTCGCTGCATGCCTGTCTCTGCTGCTGCAACCTCAAATCCTGACAGTTTTTGCACATCCATACAAATCACGGATGTCTCACAAACACGTGCACAAGAGATTGTCTTTACCACTTTCAGAGCTGCTGCCAATCGCTCTTAAGCTTTATATAAACATTTCATTAAGGTTTATAATACACTATATGATAATATTGTAAGCAGATATAAATGTACAGTTTTTTTAATAAATAATAACTTCTCCATATTTTATTCTCCATCATATAACATATTTTATAACTATAAATAAAAGGTTATTAAACTATATAAATACTTTATAGATACTATATATAACATACCAAATAAACTAATAACATGTAGTCACAGGAGTTAATTAAATTAATATTTATACATCACATTACAACTACATTACACTTTACATAGTTTACATTATAGTATACATGTTTATATACTGCTTATAAAGGCTTATAAAAGTAAAGTGTTACCAGTTGTATGTATCTTTTTATATTTTCTGTCTTATTTATATGTTTTGATTAGTCAACTGACAGAAAATGAAGAGACTGCTATTCTAATAATAAATGACTGGTTGCTTATGGAGCAAAAAAAAAAAAAAAGCCTTATGTTTGCTGATTCCAGCCGCTCCTCTCTTTTGTATATTATTCTAAATTGCATATCTCTGGGTTGGTCGGACAAAACCAGCAATATGAAGGACATCACGTTGTGCTCTGGGGATTTGTTTCGAGATTTTCTACGGTTCTCTGAATATTTTGTAGAAAAAAAACTAATCGACTAATTGCTGGCCTATTCTTCTTCTCCATTTGTCAATAACTCTGTAAATACTCTTCTAAATTCTCAAAGTGTTCTTTCCTCTAAGTGCACAGCAACAATAAAATAAAGGCTGACCCTAATAGTGGATATTTATTTGGACTCTGTCACGCATTCCAGAGTAAACAGGCCTTGCAGTCCTGTAATGAGATGAATGTCTAACTGGCTTCCTGCCATAGATTATAACTCTCCGTTCAGGGGACTTTTTCTCCCTTTTTTTTCAGCAAAGATTAGTCTTCTCATCCATGTTCAACTTTAAAATGAAACAGAACACACTTTCCAAACACAACTAGCCAAAAAGCTGATGTTAGATACCATCTCTGCTTTGAAACTCTCCTCCTCCAGTAACAAATGGCTCCAACAGCCATCGAAGACACACCCTAAAAATTTGCAAATGTGAATCCATGACAATGGAAGAAATCCCAATCCTTGTGTTAATTAACAACACCCCCATGGGCTCGTCAAAGGGGCTTCAACCATTTCTTGGCGTGACGGAGACGAGAACAAGTCCTGGAGGACGAGCAAAGAGCAGAAGGAAACGGGAGGAAAGGGGGCGTGAAGTGCTGTTGAGGGAAGAGCTGGACACTGAAGTGACAGACAGAGGGGGATAAATGAGCACGCTGGCAGGCTGCGAGCGTTGTGCCAAGAGGAAGGAGGGGAAACTGATAATGAGGTGACCAAGTCTGAAGACGCTGCTTCTGCGGCTGCCATCAGAAACTTTCCCTACGTCAGCCCTCTGAGATACTGCACACCGAGCCTGACAGAAAGACATATGATACACTTCCAGTCTGAGCATAAGCATACATCTGCCAAAAGCATTTATTATTATTAAATGTCACTTATTTGACATCTCTTGAACATCCGTTATATTCTGTTTGAAACTGTCCGGGATAACATACAGTATATGTCTGAGTTCAGGTTAATGCAGAGGACCCGGACCAACATATATTGTATAAAACATGTGACCTACATAGGAAGACGAAGCCTGAGTGAGAGGTAGCGTGATATGAGTCTGGGCAGACCGAGGGCGATATGTTATTATGGAGTAATGCACAGAATGTATGGTAATTAATAAACAAAGAGGTCAATGAAGACATTCATTATAATGGTCTCTATTAAAGCCAGGGGTCCTATACAAGTTCTATTAATAATAATGATAATTAGATGATGATAACGACTTATGGCAGCCTTTCTAGGAAGAGATTATTCTTCACAGCAAATAATACAATTAATCTACAGATTATTTTCTCTATGCATTCTCTTTAGATGTTATGTTTAACCAAATATACAAATATATTTGTAAATGCAAAAAAAAATCCTATGTTGAGCTGGACCCAGAGAATGTTTGGAATTGAGCGACTAATATATATTAATAATTATTAATAAATCATCAAATAATTTTCTTTGTCTTATGTGACTGAAAAATGAGCAATATGATGACATCATTTTAAATTTGTAGGAAATTTACATTTGTCCTCCATTTTCTGGAATATTATAGACAAAAAAATAATAATTGAGCAAATATTCCAGAATGAAAATGATCATTAGTTGCAGCCCGAATTTGACTTTGATATTTTTTGAATTAAGAAGATGATAAACTCAACTTGTTTTCCAGTAAATTTCTCAAACAGCATGCACTCAACCCGTGTAACTCTAATATCCAGACAGCGGGGTCAGTCCAGGTCAGCTCCCATGGTTAATGGATGGCTCTACCCTACAGAGGCACTTGAAACATCAAAGTGGCCAACCCACTGAGGACACTATCAGTAGGAGTGAGCACAGAAGTATAATGAATAAACATTAGTCTGGCAGGCTTCCTGGACCAGGATGACAGAGAATTGGACCCAGTCCAGACTGGAGTGTCCCTGAGGAGGACTACTGAATCCCCAATCGTCCCAGGATGAGTCTCATCACACACCTTTCACGTCTGGATAGATCACTCCGCCACCAAATGCCACATCTTTCCACCGGGTCACTCATCGCCACTGTACAACTAATAAGCTGTGACACGGTTACTATGACAACGTCCCACCTCTTCCTCTCTTCAGCAACGTGAGCTTTCAAGCCGGGAGGTGGAGAGAGGAAGAGGAGGGGCAAATACACCCATCTACACACACAGACAAGTGTGGCATGGAAATATTTCTTTGATGCTGATGCAAAGAGACTGCTACACTGAAAACCTCCCATTCTCCTCCTCCTCTTCCTCTCTGCTCCTGGAGTGTGATGAGAGGAGATGCAGGACACCCCGCCCGCCCACTCAGTCACATGATGCCATCAACCATGACCACAACCAGGGCCAGAGCATCCACACAGCATCCACGTCTCTGATTTATTCATATCAAGGCTTCAATTATTCAGGCTCACGACCAGGTAGTGGTCCCCAAACTATCCTAAAAGTGTTTACATTAAGACATCATCCATAATCGCAGCAGACCACAAGAATAAATGTTAAATCCATCAAAGAGACTAAACAGGAAAACGAATATATACGAATATATAGCAGCATTACAGAAAGCCAGCCTTCCCATCCAAACACTAAGAAGATTAATCCAGGGGAAATGTGACAACGTTCAAAAATAGTGTAGGGCTTTATCTACAGGCCTGGGTGGGTTTCCAGCTCTGCCTGCTGAAAATGCAATCATGGAGTGACCAAAATGCTCGCGCTGCTCACTGCTCTAACTGCGAGGTGGCGACACTGTCAGCTCTGCGGTATCTGCTGAACAGTCATGCTCTTCGTCTAGACAGGCTGTGATTGGGACTTCCCTGGGTAGGTGAACGCAATGAGGGTGGTGCTCAAACTGACATATAAAAAAGGAGTCTGGCACTGTATGTACTCGAGATAAGTCACATAAATGAAGGATAAAGAGTAAAAGTTCACTCTGGTTCATTTCCCAGTTGTTGAGTAGCTTATTAACTGATTTCATACAGGAAGCAGGATAAGAAATAAACTTTCTTTCCAAAGACATTTTTGAGTCTTCAATCATATTCTTCTTGAAGGTATCATTTTTTGTTTTGTTTAATCATTTATTTTATTGATCTTTGAGGTAGTACAAAATGAGTAGAAGGTTAAGAGTGTATAGCCATGCTAATGGCTCTGTGAGGCTACTTAGGCATATGGGTGTTTAGAGCTAAATGCTAATGTACGCATGCTAATAAGCTGACAATAATACGGCTAGCATTCTAAAGTTTGGCAAGTAGGTAGTGTGTTCACCATCGTAGAAAACACAAATGATGGCAATGCAATGAGTTTTGCATGTTTCAAGTCATAAACCAAAGTGCAATTTAAAAACTTGACCTGATGATGCCACAATAGGAAAACTCAGGTGATCAAAGTCATGATAGCACTACAGGAAAAGTCAGCAAAGTCAGAGAGGTTCATCCTCCGGAGACCATGAATGCAGTTCAGTCTGGACTGAAGTGGTGGACTAACTCACACCGCCATTCCTAGATCCACGCTGCCAGAATAGTTTAAACGAAAACTAAATTGACCTCCTATGGCTGTTGACTAAATCAACAGAATTATAATTATGAAACTACAAGTCAGAAAATGTGCTAAGAAGCAAAGACTTCTGGGAATCGCATATTGTTATGAGGACTCAAACTGAAACTATCAGTATGGTTAATGCTTTTCCCATATGTGTGTTATGATAAATCGATACTATACATGATATACATCAGATTGGATTGAAGTAACTTGCATTTACCACGTGTCATGTTTATTATAGCGGACATTATTCATATAGTGATTGAGAAAAATAAAAATTCATCATTTAGTTAATTGCGGCACTACACATTTCATCTATTTGACACTCAATTTGCAACAATACACAACTCACCAGTATCCAGTAGCCAATATTACAGACAAATGGTCGCTGTAGCTTTAATTGATAGTGTGGGTTTATATCAGTCAATATTTCCACTACTTCTGGCTGTGTGGTGCCAAGTGCACGGCTTCAGGCTGCATATTTTTAGTTTTCATTTCAAATTGGCTCAATTTTAACACCCAGACTCACAAATCACCTTCAGTGGCATTTACTCAACTTTTCAAGCAGAGTTTATTCCTGACCTGTCCCGTATTGTAGCATGTAGCAAAAGAGATTACCTTCTGGTGTGGGTGGCTTGTCTTAAATGAGAAACATAACATCTGAATAAAGTTGGAGATCACAAGCGAATATGAGTAGCAAGCCAGAAGACAGGGATCTACAGATAGTCTGGGAAATTAAAAGCCTCCCCATGTCTCTGCAGCAGAGCAGCAAACCAAACCCAAGCACAGCAAGCCAACACAGCAGGAAAGCAAAGAAGCACTTCAAAAGGAAATGTTGTTTCAGCAGCACTGTGTACACACCTTGGCATTAATATAGGGGTCAAAGGGCCCACAGCGTTTGAACTCTTTATGGTCTACAGAGCTCTGTGAGGGAGAAGGAGAAGATAGGCCGATGGTTTTGGTTCAGACAAGCAATGAACAAATGAATGATGATCACAAATGAGTCAAACTAAATAAAAGAGGAGAAAAAAAAAATTAGAGTTGAGTTAATGAACAATCAAATGTCATGAACAGGCAGTGGGGAAATGACACAAAATGACTTTTTGTTGTCTCTTTGATTCAAATTTTGTGGTTCAGATTTTTATTTGTGGAGCTCATAATGGGTCAATTCCCCTCATCCCAAACAGGACAGACCAGAGATGGTGCCGGTCTGGGAGGCCGTCTGTGCAGTAAGCAACCGAACAAAAATATGAAAACACATGAGTTAAAATGGTTAGGGCAAAACAAGCACTTCTCACACTAGCGTGGCGTCAAAGCACTTCAAAGTATCACGGTAGAAGTCAGACTCACGATGCACTGATGTTAATGAACTCTGCTTACAATTCATTTTGCCCAAATTGGGTACAGAGCATGCCATGCTGAAGTAGAATTAAAAATATCTTCACGTGGTATTTCTCTGCTAAAAATGACCTCTTTACCAAGTGGAAAAATGATCGACTTCCTATGGCTGCTGACTAAACCATTAGAAATGTGATTATGAAACTACTGGAGGTCAGCGAATGTGCTGAAAAGCAAAGTGTTCTCTGGGTTATTACCTAAATTTACGTGACTTACTTTGAAAGAGGAATAAAAAGAAAAAGAGTTACTGCTGAGGTTCTAATATATTTTCTGCAGACACAGAAACTCTGAACAGATTGAGGAACAAATCAGTTTAGTACTGACATAATTTCACACATTTTATCCGTGGTGGGAAATGTTTGAAGAGAGAAACATAGAGAACAAAACACACACAAGCGCACGGCAAGCAAATGCAGCGTCAGACCTGCTCGTTGAGTTTGGGGTGTGAAGGTCCTTGGTGAATAAGCAGTTTGACGATATGTTCATCTCCCTTCCACGCAGCCAGGTGGAGAGGGTAGCAGCCCTTGTTGTCGGCGATGTTTGTCAAGGCCTCGTTTCGTAGCAGCGCCTCCACCACCTCGCTGCACGCGTGAAGGAAGGGACAGGGCAAGTCAGTATAAACCACACTAATAAATAAACACGGCGTTAGCATGCAGCCAATCAATATCTTTATGTTCCCAGAGGGACATTTAGACTGTGAGAGCAGACGTCATTTAATGCAGAGGAGCTGAAATAGGCTCCAACGGAGACGTTTCTCCCCCAGAGTTATTCGTCATCACTGATGTACCTGTGTCCATTAAGGGCGGCGTGGTGGAGAGGGGTGTATCCAGTGCCGTCCACACAATTCACATTGGGGCCCCTCCAGATACTGTTAAGAAAAGAAAGGAGTGTTAGGCACAAACACAAAACAAACACTGCCTGTGAAGACTCTCTAAAACTGTGGGTGTGACTGATTCTGCTTTGATTGCTATCTCAGGGCCCCAGACACAGTCTCCAACAAAACAACACCACCTACACACAGGTGGGGGTTGAACATTCGTTCATTTATTTAGTCTCTCTCTGTGGACAGGAATGAAGAAGCACATGGCAGCAGCAACGAACCAAAAAAAAAAAAAAAAAAAAAAACGGAAGGAAAAAGAAACACTATCACCAACGAGCAGCCGCTAAGATGAGCTAATTATGTCTCATTTACAGTAACTCCATGCAACCTCAGCCTGGTTATTCTAGGCCACGTCCTCAAGTAAAATAGGCTTTTGTGATGCAGTGTACGCAACAGCCAACAAACCCACTGAGGAGGGCGAAGGGTAAAGGTAGGCTAGCATTAGCCGAGCGCTCTCATTCACTGCTGTCAGCTCAGACTGGTTTGTTTCTTTTAATTTGCAAAGAGCACCGTGGCGAGGAGGAAAGAGAGAGTGATGGTAGAGGGTGGGGGGGGGCGAAGAGGGATGGTGGGGAGTAATTTAAGAAGCTAAAGGATGTCTTGTGAGACAGAGAGTGCCAGAGACTGGGATGCGAGGCTCTCTGAAAGACCTTAACACATCCTAAATAAATCATGTGACAAGGAAATCCCAGCACTAGTGAACCAAATATCTGAGACCAGAGTCATCTGGCAGACAGAAAGGGAATGGGAGCAAAACCGCTGGGCCTCACAGAGAATCAATCATGAATGGGACAGAAAATTAAAGAAGTGAAGACTTTTTTTTTTTTTAACTATTTACTTATCTTTTGATATATTATAGAAAACCAACGCAAACTGCTGATTTGACGGTAGGGTAGCTTCATAATTTATGGCTTGGATTTTGAGCCAAGCAAGTCATTGCTATGACTAAAGCCTCTGGAGAAAACTCAGCAGCACAGGCTACTACTTGCGAATCTTTTCAGTGTGGAAAAACATCACAACAATCAGCTCCAGGAGTTGCGCACACTCACAGACACGATGTGAATTGATCCGTGATAAAAAAATTTTTAAAAAAGTGTGTAGAAGGTGCAGCAGGAGGATGCTCAGCCTCCTCCTATCAGGCCTCTGTTACTACTTTGTGACTTTGCTTCACACACACACGGCCCGGTTTTGTCGCAGTAATGGCTGTTTTGCCCCCCCCTAAAATACATCTCCCATAATAGCTCACAGAGCAGCCTGCAATTACTCAGTCAGAGCCGTCTCATTAAATAAGTGTCTTGGAGGGTTCCATGGCCTGCAGAACAATGGGCCTGACAGAGCACAGACACACAGGGATGTACCACTCCACTAGTCATCATAACCTAAGCCCTTTATTTCTTACAGCAGGCCTTCTGGGTCAGTCACGTCAGGCACCCATGAAGACGTGGGACATCAAAAGCAGGGCAGGGCGTGCCAGGAGGAAATACTTGAGTGTGAAAATGTGCTGGGAGGAAATTCTGGAAATTGATAAAATTCTGTTAGAGAGTGGGGAATGTGTGAGCTATGATTATGTCAGCTCTTAAGGCATCACACACACACACACACACCCTTAATCTCTATCCCTCCAGAACCGGTAACCAAATTTGCAGTCGAGACTACAGCAGCGCTGTCTTGTGCGTTGCCGTTCGACACATCGAAAAGGGGAAAACTGAGACAGAAGCAGACCTCCAGTAGCTGTCCTAGATAAAGAGTTATGTAATGGCTTACAGCAAAAAAAAGCCCCATAAACAAATTAACATAAACATGAACAGAGCAGCCACTATGACTGGAGAATTTAACAAATTCTGGCATAGGATACCAGAGCAACAGAAGGCATGCCACGAGTTTGGGTACGTACGTGAATGTATGGCCACCTAGGGCTTCCGTAGTTTTCCACTTGCGTTGTTTAACATTTCTGTAGAAGATGAAACTCCATGAAGTCAGCTGTATCATGAGACACATTGCAAAAGTTCCCACTGACATTCAAAGTCATCATTTCTACAGAAAATGTGGAATGGAAGCTAAAATGTATGATGCCTTATGCATCACATTACCATGTCACTCACTGGTTTCTTATTTCATTACGTCACAGCTCATTACATTTTTCACTGTCGCTGTATTTACATTTGCTATAAGCAGTGGCTGGCTGTGGTGGCAGCTTTAAGTGCAGTGCAAGTGTTACGTCCTTTGAGCATTTTGGCAGCATGGCACTCAAGGGCATGAGTCAGAGTGGTGCTCGACAATCCACTTCATCCTCTTACTACAGCTCACAGCCAACCTAACCGAGGGATGGGCTTTAAGGCCTATAGCGGGGCAATGGGCAAAACAGAGTTGATTCGGTTTAGGAGGGGGGCACATTCATGCGAACTGACTGAGGAATTCCTGTTTGAAAGGCTGAGCTAATCCTTAATTTCCCTGAGGGAATATCAGCAGGATGAAGCTGGAGTTTGAAAAAGATTCTGGGGGAGCTGTAATTCTGTGTTGTACAAAGCCCGGCTAGTACGAGAGGAGGAAGGATAATAACGTTTTGCCTCTTTTATGTATTCTCCCTGCATTAGTCCGCTGACGTTAGTCACACATGCTGAAGGCATTTTAAAATGACAGTCATTTCCAAAATATGAGGTCCAAATGTCGCGGAGGACAGTAATTAAATGCGTGAACAGACAACACTGGAGTTTGGTCTTCAGTCTTCTTGACTCCTGGAGCAAGAGAGTAAACTACAAACCCAGTTAAGTTAATCGATGCATTTGAATCTATCGATTAAATCAAGTTTGTATCGATAATTTGATCCATATTCACTCATCTCTGTCAGACAGCTAAGCAGATAGAAAAGAGCAGGGATGAATTATAGGATAATAATTAAAATATGATAGTTATTATGATCAGGATGAGCCAGATTTACTAGTTGTGTTGCCTTGCTAGCTAATATAACAGCAGCACGTAGCCTACTAAATGTAAGTATTTCCAGTGGAGCTAAAAGTCTTGATTATATGTTTACATGTTTATTTAAGGAGCCTAGGGAATGGACAGGCCAAATTTCAGCCTCAGGTTTAAGCAAATAAGAACCCAGGTGAGTGTGAACCTGGTGTCAAATAAACAGATTTGTCCCCCAGCCTATTAGCAGTGTGACCACACTGCCAGGGATTAGTCTAGCCCAGGGCACTGAGCCCAGCAGTGACTGGCGCATGTCAGCCACCGTCAGGGAAATTGGGCTTAATTATGCATACTGCTGGCGGGTGCTGAAACCAGATGCCCTGCAGCCAAACGGCCAAACCGAGCATCTTCCCCTCAGCGGAGAGAGACCGAAGTACCTGCCAGAGTCCTCCATCCCTGCTGAGGGATACTCTCGCTGACTTAATAAGCTAAAATCTCTGGCAAGATACCATGCTGGGACCAAAGGACTACAACTGTAACTAGAAAGGCACTCAAATCTCTGCCAAGGCCAACAGTCCGGTCTTCTATGATATGCAAATCTGCAAGTACAACCACTATATACAGTATATCTGTATTACAGTTAACCTGTCTCGCAATGTTGATGCACGTAAAAAAAATAAATTGTGTATCTGCCGCGTGATTTAATGGGCTCTTCCTTGTCCCATGTTACACCCTTCCAACAAGTTTCATGAAAATCAGGTCAATCCAGCTGACACACCGAAAACATAATCTCCTTGGTGAGAAGTGCATACTAATTCTAAAGGTTGTTACAAACTATATTAAAGGATGATGCATATCCTGTATTATTCTAAAACAGATTATGCAACAAACTATGATACAGCTATGACAAATGCTATGACTGATGCATAACTATTTCACAATGTCTTGATCACGTACTTGATCCATCTGACTGTATTATTATTAGGTTTATTCTGGTTTTTTTCTTCCTAGAACTCCTCATGATCCTGAATTTCATTAAGGTGACGCAATAGTTACATAAAAAAAGAAAAACAGCCTCACATAGCAGTTAGCGTGGCTGTATTTACACAACTGAATGCTACCAACAGCATGTTAACATGCTCACAATGACAATGCTAACGCACTTGATGTTCAATAGGTATGTTTACGATGTTTGCCACGTTAGTTTAGCATGCCAACGTTTGCTAATTAGCACTAAACATAAAGTACAATTGAGGCTGATGGGGAGGATCATTTAGCTTGTGTTTGTGTTTGAGTGCTGGACAAAGTCAAATGTTGATCTGCTGGGGAAGCCTAAAGGCAAAATCATTGAATCAAGTTATTACAATTCATCCTGATAGGGGACCAGTCTGAACCAAATGTCATGGCAAATCCATCAAACAGTCAAACAATTTCACCAAAAACCCCAAAAGTCAACTTCATGGTGCTGCTAGACATATCCTCTGGGGACCATGAATATCTGTACTTTCCTGTTAATCCATCAAATACTTGTTGTGGTATCGGTCCAGATTAAAGCGGTGGATTGACTTACATTTCCATCCATAGAGATATACTGCCAATGTGGCTACACCTTTTTTAAAGAGGCGTATGACAAACATTTAAACGAGGTTACGGGAACATATTAATCTTGTTTTATTGCTTTGGTAGACAGCCCTAATTAAAGAAGGAACAGAAAATATTGAAATGAAGACGGCAATATTGGAGCTAATTTGCCGATTCGGTTGTAGTGCGCAGCCTTAACAAAGCCTGATTGAGTCTTCATGGCTCATAAACACACCACAGTGAGCATTTCACAGAGCAACTGTGTTGCAGCAGGAGGTGTGAATAAACCGTGTATGCCCACAGACTATGATCAGAGCAGCCCAATGGGCTCCAGCAGAATCAAAATGATGGGCATGGAAAGCAGCGGTGACAGGCTGAAAAGGTAGGATGAATATAGAAGGAGGAGAAGAAAAGACATCCGATGCGGCGAGAAAGGACAGAAAACACATTCAATCACAGTCCTTGTCTTCCAACAAGCTGCCATTTCCCACACTGACTTCACAGCAGACGCTACAGCATGACTACACCGATCTGCCCGGTTTCACACGGGGCATCCCTTCAACATTTTTTTTTTGCCTGCAAGAGCAAACTGATGCACAGTTTCAAATAAAATCTTGCCGGATGGATGGGCAGTTATTTACAGTTATGCTGACCACCCACTTCTGGAAATAGCACACAAGTTCTGTATGACCTAGTTTGCACAGCTGAAGTTTTTTTGGAAAATACTCCTCAGGTTGTTCACAAAGTTAATCAGCAAACTCATTCTTCAACTTTGATGACCATTTGTAAGGTTGTTATTAGTTTTTAGCAGCTATCAAACTTATGTCACACCTTAATCATGATGTCCTGCTGCATGCGGCAGAAAGCAGGCGTGTTTCACACTTTTAGTTTTTTTGCCAGCCTGCTTAGTCATTCACTTCAGAGCACTTTGCTATGTTTCTTTTATATGGTTTGCTCAAATATCAAAGCAAACAGCGATGAAGCAGTCTAGAATCTGGGCTAATTTGTTTCCTGTGTGAACATATTGAGGGCAGTGCCATTACTCTGGCTCCAAGTATAACATGTTTGATGTCTAGAAGTGGAGGGGAGCTTGGCGTGGACCCAGCAGGTGGGCAAGTAGACTGCTGAGAGAGGCAGAGTGGAGAGAAAGGAAGACGCCAGCCAGCAGGCCAGACAGATGAAAATGTCTGCGACGTGGGGGTCTGCTAACAGCCAGCGAGCTAACACACGTGTAGGCCTGCACAGGTCTCTAAAGGGGTGGGCCTGACATCTCTGGTCATTGTGGTCCAACAAATGGGTTTAAAAACAGACACCACATGCAGAGATACAGCACAGCCTCAGCAACCCTTATCTTTTCCATTTGTCCATTTGTTATTACAAGGTTTTTCAGTGAGCAGGGGGGGAAACGGAGCTCACATAAACATGCACACAAAGGACTCGGTGTGTGTGTGTGTATGTGCGTTGCAGTTCTGCTTAATCAACACATAAGCAACTTTCTGTTTCTTTTAATACAGGAAGCACAGAAAGAAGTTATCTATGACAGTTTGTTTCTCAGCAACCAGAGAACTAAGAGACTCTGACGTGTCCTAATTGTTTGTAATATTGTGAAAAGTCTGATTTGAAATTGTTATTAGCATCTTTACAAGTTATATCTTGTATAAATATTTCTACAAACTAATCAAGAACTCTCTAACTGACTTAGATGAACACTATTTTAGCCTACAACCATTAGGTTACAGTAAAGATGGCTACATACTCCATGTAAAGGACACTAGACCCCCTCACACACACACACACACACATATGTGGAATTCATCACTGCTACTAAGTGCCTTCCCGCCTGCTTTCTCAGACTACACAAACATGGGCCGTAAACATAACGCGCAGTGCATCCCAAACTCAGATACTCCTGGAATGCTAACATGCTGGTGTTGGATTTCCCAGCTACCACTGCTCCCTCTTGGGTTGAACCAGCTACAGTTTCTTTCAGTTCAGAGGTCAACAATTGACGAAATGTGACGGCCAGACCTGCTGTTTGTCCAGCCTGTAGCTACCTTCGAAGTGATCTGAAGCTCTTGCCGGTACTGTAAAAAAAAGAAAAAGTGATAGAAATGGGCTTGTTAACGCTGTCTGTCTGCACAAACAGCAGGCAGTGAGACAGTTTGCACAAACTTTGATACCTACTATGAAATCCAGCTAAGGACTGAGAGTGTCAGATTCCCGCTGTGAGCCTGTCATCTGCAGATACACCATCCCAAGTCCTACAGTGCACCTTCACACTCAGTGAATTCTACATGCGCAAAGATCCTAATAACAGAGTAGCTCCAGGGATATTTTGTTTTTCAAAAAAAAAAAAAAAAGACAGTATGTGCTAGTTCTTGCAGCAGACATTTTCTCGGCTGACAGCGTGGGTCTGCTCGGGATGAGCCAGAAATTGAGGATGTAATGGGATGGAATGATCTGGAGTTGTGCCCATGCCTCTTAAAATGCTAACCAAGTCATCAGACTGATAGAAATGCTTTCCCACCAGCACCAAGAGAAAGGAATAACATCTTATAGAGGACGTATATAGTCAATGCGGCTGGATTTATCACCAAAATGCTGAAAAAAAAACCCCACTTGTATAAGCTTTACAGGAAACATGAGATACTCTAAATAGGTGGTCCAATTCAATCCAAATGACAGCTCAATTTTCTTTGTAAAACTAAAAAGTAAAGAAAAGGCCCAGAATGGGACTGATATGAATATGAAAAGCCATCATTCTACGCTTTGTCAGTGGGACAAAGGACATGGCTGTGAAGCTGGGAGACGAGCCCTCATCTGGCTAAGCTCTCAGAGCGTCTGTCCAGAACTCCATGCATTCCTCTGTTAATTTCCCCTCCGTGGGCAGGCACTCTCTCTGCCAGGGACTTGTCTTACCTCCGGTCTAACCGCAGCAGCTGCCTGTGTTTGGACAACCCCGGCCAGGAAGTGCTAGTGAAGAGCTCTTCCTGTAGACCTCTGGGATCAAAACGGGTCATGGAATAGAAACACAGCACATGCATTCACTAAAATAAGCCCTAAAATAGACACCTAAACAGTTCCAACAATCGGTATCAACACATCAAGCTTACTTATGCGTCACAAAACACTTGCACGGTGGCACTATTATTAAGGTTTACGCCGTGACCTTTCTACTAGAAGAAGCCCTGCCCAGCTCATTCTGGTGTTAATGGAGCACCACTGAACAAATGTTTGGGGCGGTGGCGGTGTTAGACAAGTCGGGGTCAGAGTCTATCCCATGGCAACCGCTGGGATGCAGCCTCCTGGGAAAGTAGACATTCCGCAGAGCGGAGCCGTACAACAGCCTGGTTACAAAAAAAAAACTCTGCAAGTCTTGACATGCACCCCATTCCAGAGCAAGAACGCCAAAAATCTAGCGAAAACACACACACACAAACAGCACACCTTCAAGGAACAGTAACCGAAGCTGATGAGATCATTCATCTCCGTAAGCGTGTGGTTTAATCTATACAATAAACAGGTAGTTTTGTTATTGCCCGCCTTTGTGTAGGACGCATATCCTGCTGCAGCAGCAGGAGACACAACAACTCTAATTAAACGACTGTTTGGGCTACAGACCGACTAAAATTACACAGATGTTTTATTGGAAGTTTTAATGTGCTTGTAATAAAGTGGAGTGCAGCAGGAGTGTGGATAACTGTTGGTTGTAATGTGTAACATGTAGAGAAGGAGGTCTTCCGATCCTTGACAGGATTACAGGCCTACACCTTCTAACAATAGATGATGAATATGTTACAAAGCGATCCTCGTAAAGGAAAGGAAAGCCTGTACCGCTGTAGCGATCTACCGTGATGTCTTTAAAACGTATTGACATTTTGATTATGTAAACTAAATCAAATGTCATAAACAATAGCCACAATCCCCCCCGGGCAAGCCTTCAGTCACTAATCCTGCAGCTTGTTATACTCTAAAAAAGACCCTGTCCTGTAAGCTCAGGTGGCCACAGGCAAACAGGGCTTTTTTTTTAGTCTATGCATCACTAGTTAATTCATTTCCTGCAAAGTCTAGCCAATAATTTCCCAGAGCTCTCATTGCTAAACACTGATTGCTCAAGTCAGAATAGATGACACAATGGGCTCTTGAGTCCGCCCACAGATCTGTGAGGGAGAAAAAAAAAGACTGAGCCAGCCTTGACTGCATGACATCTCTGAATTGGATTTCCGATTAGAAGGCTTTAATGTAATTACCTTGAGTACATTGTGCGGTCTGCTCTAAGTAACACAGTGATGCATCACCTCAAGCTTCGCCGTATAACACTTGTCCCTCAGAAGAAGAAGGTGGCTGACACGGGGCTCCCGGGGGAGCTGTATTGTGTTTTGATTGACAGACTTTCACCTGCGTTCGCTCACCATTAAAGCCACGTGTAAGGCTTTTGACACACAGCACTCAGCCTGAGCATAACTTTTATCTTAACAAGTTGACAACCTAGCCTACATTTCACTTCTATCTATGGGCAGATGCCTAGATAAAAGCCTAGTCTTAAGGAGGAGGCTCTTATCAACAACACAGCTTTTTAGCTTAGTCTCTTGGCTCTCTGAGCTATGAATGCTTTATGAAACTGCACCATATCTGAGGAACAAAATGAAAGTGAGAACTTATCCGATATATCATATTGCATCTTGTTATTTAATATTACCAAGCAGCCCTTCACCTGCAAGTCAAAAAGGGGTGCTACATTAGGAGAAAGCCCGGCCAGGCTGCCTCTTCATAACACTGGGAGGAATTGGATGTGATCTTTGGTTATCACAAACTGTCACCAAAGAGTTAGGATCTTTCATTTGAGGCTAAATGTGTCCTGTTCTGTACACTGGCACCTCATATCAGTTTTAATCAGAGCATCTGAGGACGACTGCTACAGTATGGGCACAGGTGACATGTGGGGAAGGATGACAGGTACTGTTTATTGGCTATAGTTTGCTTTCTTATCTCGATATTAAAGCTCATAACTAAAAGTATTGGTGACAAGCAGAAGCCTCAGGGGAGCAGCTTCTAACCTTGCATGTTTTGTCTTTTACAAACACATCAAATGTTCATCTCACCCACTGACAGAGATGAAATCTTCCAAGCTTACATGTAAACATCTGAAGTAATGAAAGGGGGCCTTCAAATAATCTAAAACAGTAAAATCATGCTGCTTAAATATTTGATTCTCTGACAACTGGCTCTCTACTCCACCTTCACCAACCGGGGTTCAAGGTCTAGACTGCATGCAAGGCAATTAATAATAGATCTGTGTTAGTTTTTAAAAGAGACCCCGTGTTGTTTTGTTGCAGATTTCTGTAGGTAAGTTGCACAATTACCTACCAGGCCGTTTAGGCACATTACAGTACAGCTGGCAGGGACACACAAGAGCTGAGAGCTAACAAAGAAGCATGCCACTGCTTCTGCGCTGCACTGGTTTAGGTTGTTTGTTTGGTAATGCCAAAAAAAACACGACTCTGTAACTACCTGAAAATGTTTCAGATAATGTGCTACAAGCTTTAAGAGGACATGGTCACACAATCTCTGACAGAGACGACACCGCTGGCTGTCTTCCATTCAGTTATATCCGCCTCTTCTTCCCTATTCCAGACCCTACCTGAGCAGACTGGAGAGCGGATGAGAGGAGGCGCCGTGCCCGCCGCTGTTGCCGTATCCACCGGTACCAGACGACCCGCTGCCCGTGCCGGCGGACTGTCGCTTCACGGATAAAAGCTTCTCCACTGCGGCTAGGTTTCCCGTCCGCGCCGCTTCCAGAAGTTCCTGCTCCTTCCCCATCGCGGATCCCAGAAAAACACGGAGGAGGCGCGGGGAAGAGAAGAAAAAGGGGGGCTTGGTTGCGGGAGTAAAATTCCTCTGCGATCCCCCCCTTTTATTATATATATATATATATATTTTTACCCTCCCAACCTCAAGTTATTCCTCAGTACTGGTAGTGTGGCGAGGAAACAAAAGCTCCCTCCGCCGCTGGATCCGTCCGTCCTGATCCACGGTGCCGCCGCTGCTCAAGGGGGGGAAAAGTTTCGTTCAGCAGCACGGTACCACCATCGACCAAACTTCCTCTGACCAGTCCTCTGAGCCTCGTCCGTCACTTCCTCGAAACTACCCTTTCTTTCTGCATCTCCAATCCGAAAACCTTCAGACACACACACACACACATGCAACCCCTCGCTCCCCAACCCCGCCGCCCTAGCTGCTTCATAGAAGGGCTGGATGGGAATAAGCGTGATGGCGCCTGCGCTCTGGAGAGGGCAGAGACGCAGGAATTACACCCATCCAGCTGTTTAAATATCAGTTTTACTGTCACACCTAGTCCACAACAAATTCCCTAACCTAACTCTTTATCTACTCCCTGTTATTAGTCACCTATTTATATATTATACACTTGACTATAGTTGATAGAAACTTGAATTTAAAACAAACTGAGACTACCAACAACAACAACAAGGAAGCGACAGGAATTTGTGTCAGATTCCCTCATGACTGTGAACAGGAACATTTCATAACTTTATCAGGTGACACAGTCAGTGGGTAATACTTAAAGTAAACAGTAGAGCTGACTGTCTAAAATGTGATTTAAACTGGAGGTTGTAACAGTTTGCAACTTGTGTCTTAAAAGTTCAATCACAGCACATTTTAAAAAGTTGTTTTTAATAGTTATAGCAACAAAAATACACTGTAAATGTCTTGTTTAATGCTAGCTGCTGATATTCTTGAATTCTTTACCCTGTGTGTAGTCACTTTACTCCTACTATAAATGTTTTTGGTATATCCAATTGATATAGTATGTTCATATCTATATATCATATTTATAGTGACACTTTCCAATACTTGTATATACGCATAGAAAACTGATACATATTTTTCATATTCTATTTTAGCATTTTATATTTTTATGTCTTTTTTTTAGCTACAATTTTATAGTATTGTATATTTAGCTGTTCATCACAGAGACGGCCTATCGTTGACCCCGTGTTAACCTGCACATGACAAACAAACTAGAGCGTTTGCCGCTGGTGTAATATTGTGTGTTTTGTTAGCGAGCAGTTGTCAATAAAGTTCAAAACAGGAACCGGAAACCGAGTACCGCTATGCTATCAGTACGCCGAGAAAACTAGCATTGTGATGCTAGCATTTCTCTTCATCTCGTAGAAGTTTGTTAAATTTAGTTAATTGTAAATGTAAAATAATCTCAACGTTGTGTGTTAGCTGCCTTGCTAGCTAACGTTAGTTACTAGTTAAACTAACTAACGCTAGTTAACGTTAGCTTAGCTCCAACGTTAGCTGTTGCTGTTGTTTTGTTGACGGCTAGCTGCAGCAGAGAAGGTTTGTGCATGTTGTGTTCACATTTCTATCCAGTGTGTGCATGTATACTGTTTATTTAGACTACAACACTGTTCTGCTGAGTGTAGGCTGTTAAAGTCAAAGATAATTAGCGTCACTTAGTCTTAGCCGAACTGTTAATTAACTAACTAATCAACTGCCTTGATGATATTACAGAAGCTGTCAGTCAGTGTTCAAGGGACTGAGTGATCATGGCCGACCCTGCGCGGATCAAAGCTGAGGGTACACCCGAGAGAGCGGCGTCTGCTAACGAGGAGCATCCTAAACCAGAGGAAACTGAAGATGTGCCATCCACAGCGAAACCTACAGATGAAAACAAAGAGGAGTCGTCGCAAGATCAGCCCAAACAGGAGCTTAAATCCGTGAGTCTGCGAGCTTCTTTTCTCTAAACATCACAGAAGCTGGGTGTCCTTTGACATTATTGTTGCTATAGACCTTTTTTTTTCACCGCAGGTGTTTCCAATGATACTAATTAAGGCCCCATACCATTCAGGTCAAACAGAGTCAGGGTGCTGCTGCGATAAATGGAACTAGACCTTAATTAGAGTCATTGTAAACACCTGTGTTGACGTTATTTCATGTCAAAATGGCTGCTGTGAAAAAGGTCTATTACTTCTTTTCTTTACCATATTTTCATAAGTATTGGATTAAAAAAACAAAACATTGTTTATATTTTGAGAAAGATACACAAATATTCTGTACAACCCCTTATTTTCCATTTAATAAAAGACAAACAGCCTAAATGTTACCCTAAAAACAGTGATTAAGAATTTGATTTTGAGTTTGAAAGCCAGTGTTGACAAATAAAAACAACCATAAACAGTCATAAGTGCATCATTACTCAGGTACAGCACTTAGATCACTTTGTGTACATCAAACAATAATAATCCATTATAGTGCTGAAAAAGAACATTAAGAAATATTGCCTTTATATCACTGGAAATGAAATGTGCCAGAGACATACAAGAAAAATATTTAATTTGATCAGATGAGAGCATTTAAGTGACCGTCTTTGTAATGTTTAAGTGCTCTTACAAAGGTCAGGTCGTTTTTTTAGTGGCTCTAAATAAACTTTTCTTTCGCTGTGAAGGAAATGGCAGCTGGGGATGATGAGGAAGAAGGAACGTCCGGCCAGCCTTCTGCCAAAAGACTGAAGGTGGAACCAGAGAAGAAGAAGGAGAAGCGCCACAAGGTCGATGAGGATGAAATCCAAAAGATGCAGTAAGACTGAGATTTCTATCAGAAAATATTCAAATCCTAAACTGAAGTCTCATCCCAGTAAACCTCACCCCACCATCGCCTGCTCTTCTTGTGTCTTACAGGGTTTTGGTGTCGTCGTTTTCTGAAGAGCAGCTGAATCGCTACGAGATGTACAGACGCTCTGCCTTCCCTAAGGCTGCTATTAAGAGGGTAAGCATTTCTAAACAGTGACAGTGTTTTAAATCTCTGAAATGACTTTACTTTTGGCTTGAAGTCCTGTTTTGTTTTTTAAATTCTAGCTGATCCAGTCCATAACCGGATCATCAGTGTCCCAGAACGTAGTGATTGCCATGTCTGGTATATCCAAAGTTTTTGCTGGGGAAATTGTTGAAGAAGGTGAGTGGCAAACTTACAAAACAGACCAAACAAACAGAAACATGAGTAAATTCTATTTTTATTTGTACTTAACTTTACTGTTTGTCTCTGTCCTTACAGCATTGGACGTCTGTGAGAAGTGGGGAGATACACCGCCGCTTCAGCCCAAGCATATGAGGGAAGCAGTGAGGAGGTTGAAGAGCAGAAATCAGATTCCCAACTCCAAATACAAGCACATCCTCTTTCACTGAGGACACGGACAGATAAAAAGTGGTGCTACAGCATGTGGAAAACTTGTCACGAAGCCTCTGCAGCCAACGAGACACTGGTTATCATCTACTAACTAACCAGACTCAGTGTTAGTGACTGTAGTTTGAGAGAGGTCAATGCCCCGACCTTCCATTCACAACATGCAGTTCAAATGGTGTGAAAACATATTCATGTATTATGGTTGTAAATACAGTCTGTATGTTTTATACTTGCATTCTTGTTCTTAAGTTAGTTTAAAGAAGCAGTAAACTCTGGAGAAAATCTTTTTTGGGTTGAAAATGTGTGATGTTTTAAGGTAAAATGAGCAAAACATGTATTTTTTTGTTCTTTTCTAACCATACAAGCATTTTGATTATTTCTAAAACATCCCTAGTTGATGACATTACTCATTTTTTAGGCAAAGTTGGGCTCATCAGTTCTCAGGATTGATTTATTGTGTCTGACAGTACTAAAATAAAGAACTATGTTTCAAGTTTTGGTTGGAAATATGCAGACTTTTTATTGAGGTTAAAGAATAAACTGGATCACACTACTAAAATAACTGGAGTGAGACTTGAACGTACAAGTTTTCTGTATATTTTATGACAAACAAAACATTGATGCAGTAGATCTTGAGTGTTAGATGAAAACTTAAAGGCACAACTTAAATGTGTTCAGCAATTAATCATTTATTCTTTCACTTCTCATATTTTCCACATACTAGCTTTGGTTCACAGAACCAATTTTATATTAGTCTCAATGAAGTGATAAAGACAATACAAAATTCAATGTAACTACACAACTGACAAAAATACTGTCCACAAGGTCTCCAACATTTGCGTCACGGAGGAAGATTTCACAAGGACTCCTCTGTAATCCATTGATGTGATTTACATTAAAACAAGTGCAATTTCCAGTGAATTTAATCACACGAGTGCAAGTAATTCACAAGGCATAAGCTATACATCACTTCAGTACATGCATCTGCTTCCTAGTGGCAAAACACTAGGAAGGATCAGATTAATGAATGGTTATGAGCAGATGAAACTCAGAGCACCAGTTTGTCAGGGATGCTACTTAACACTGAGGAGAGGGGGAAACTGGAGAAACTGTACAGCTACGTGTTGCATCCAGCATGGGAAGTTCACTTCGTACCACTGTATGTTTGTCTACTAAGGCCATGCAAAAACATAAACACCGAAAGCTCAGAAGAAGATCACAACTAAGTGATACTGAGGTTAAAGGGCAGTATCTCTGCCTTATTACACTAATAGAATGAGGATGTGTTGAGTCACATGCAGGTGAGAAGAAGACATTGAAAGCTGGTAAACAAGTAGATCGTTTTTTCTTTGATATTAGTCACCTTAACAATTAAATTCCACATCAAAAATGTGTAGTGTTACCGTTCTTTGTCGTGTTTTTGGTTAAACCGAAGCCGTCCTTCTATTGCTTAAATAACTTACATTCCTCTTTAAGAATGCAAATCTGTCATTCATAGCTTTCAAGGCAACCAAAGTTAAAACACAGGAAGAAAAGATACAAGATGATATTTTCAATGAGGGGGGTGCAATGGCATATTACAGCCACCAGGGGTCTCCTAATACACAACAGGACCATGAAGTTGTAACAGCTGTGCAACCACAACTTACCTCCAAAGGGCTAAACCACTGATTTAGCAAAAGAACATTTGTACATAAAATGTAGCCCACAGAGGTTTTTTTTTTTTCATGAAAACATTCAGAAAGTAAATGTTACACTCTTAAACAGTCTTTTTAACATCATTTGAATCCATGCATATAACAGATTTATGCATAGAAAAAGGAAAAGTGACAGAAATTTAAATGGCAGCCCGCCTGATAGAGAAAATCCGCAGCAGATCGGGATTAAACATACTGAAAAACATCCGTTTTTGTAGTGGATTTGGTCATTTACATGACACACCGTGTGTCCATACATTATCAGTACCACAGCCTTTTTTAAATGTCTTTGATTGATATGGCTTCAATGCACTGAAGTAACTAACAAAAAAAACACATGCTTTGTCAAATCTAAATAAATATAAACAAGTAAAACAACATCCCGAAGGAGCTTTAAGTTCATGATGTCTGACCACACGTATACCACGACTGTATACATGATAAATGTGCACAGAGGTATTAATAACCCGAGCAGTCTGAGTTGTTTCTTGGATTCTGGTATACGTCCTCACACCAGAGAATTAGAGTGAAACGACTAACCCAGTTACAAAACTGAAGCTACCGTGCAAACCTGCTCTCTCTCACAGTCGAGGGGAGAGATCGAGAAGGCGTGTCATCTCGAGTGGACA
Source organism: Miichthys miiuy (assembly GCA_036365135.1). NCBI lineage: Eukaryota > Metazoa > Chordata > Actinopteri > Sciaenidae > Miichthys > Miichthys miiuy. The sequence continues at coordinate 9,746,469 of CM071606.1, read as the reverse complement.
TTCAACCACGGGGCACATTGTTTCACAGTACAAAAGAAGCATAACCAACATTTCACAACACAAAGAAAAATAATACTGGGGAATGATTCGACCCGCTTCGTGAGAACAGTGAGAACTTGATAAGTGTGTGTTACCGTTCCACCCCGGTGATAAAGAAACCAAGGTGGAAACTGAGATGTTTCCATCTCTCCATGAAAGCAGTGTAGTTCTGTTTTTTTTTCTTTTTTTAAAAAGTGCAATGTTTTCCCTACCTTTCTCAACACATTTTCAACAAGTAACAGCTGATAATATTTGTTATAATACTTTCAAATGAAAAGGAACACACGCCTAACGGAAATAATCTATATTACTAAATCTAGTTAGTTTCAGGACTATGCTACGTGGAAATTAGCACTGTTCACAAAGCATGCTTTGACAGCAAGTCGTGTTTTGTGCGAGCGCCTGATGTACTAGCAGCTGTCTGGCAGTGTCAGTGCGTGTGAAGAGGAGGTTTTTTGGCATGTGTTCGACTTAACATTTCTGTAACACAAATAATCAACTACAGAGGACTAAAGCTTGATGAGGTTTACCCTTGCATGCTGTGTGACAAACGCTAAAAACCACACAATGAGTTTACCGTCAACACTGATTTGGATGAGAAATAACCAGAGTAATTTGTGTCTAATACAGCAGTGAGGAATATCTAGGCTGCCAGTTAAAAAGTAGTACCATTAATGTACCTATAAGTTAATTCACTAGGTTCCCCGTTAAGTATTTGTTATAGGGGCTCTTGTAATATTGTGAACAGTGTGATATAGCAAGTGGGAAGTGATCCAAAGCCCTAACTTGGATTCATCTTCTTTTCAGACATGTCTTAGTGTTCAGACATGCTTTGAATGAGTCTTGCTGGTTCCTGATGTTCAGCCTGATACATCCCATCACTGTTCCTCAGGGGGAGCAGTGTTATAGTAGGTTCAGAGGTGAAAGACAGACAAGAGAGGCTCAGAGAGTAAACGTTGGGTCGTACTTCTTGACTTCCTGAAGGAGGCGTTCTCTGTCACTGAGGGCCTGGTTGAGAGCAGCCTGCGTATCAGAGAGCTGCAACTCCAGTGTTTGTCTCTGTAACGGCAAGATTATTGGATTGGTTACGTGGTTTGGCTAGATGCTACATGCCAAGTGGGCGGATATCGAATTCTGATGGACAGCAACAGGTGTAATTACAACATGACACAATCTTGCGTACTTAGACACATCTCTGAGCTGACCAGTAACAGAACACCAGTATTACAGCTGTATTTAACTCCGACAGAGTGGATTACTGTAGATCTAAGCATGAGTAGAACCCGAGCTGAGGTTCGAGTATCCTGACCTGACCGATAAAAAATTAAAGAAACAAAAAGCCCTAATGTAGAACCATACGCAGCCTCATGGTTGATACAGTGCTCATTCATTCGTACGCGTTACAATGCTGAACAAAGAGGTCCTTTTGTCTGTCGGATTCCTAAGCTGTGACTGCAATACAAACAGAACCAAAGCTGTCACTGAAGTCATGTACTCTGTACTGTGGGGGATGCCTTTGCAACCTGTTTGCTGTGTGTAATTTTAAATTTGGAGTGGATTCAGGTGTGGAAATAATCTGCAGTATAATGACCAGTGGCTTCATTAACTCTTATTTTCAAATTGTCTAGTAAGTCTAGTAAATTACATCCTGTGAGCTTTATGTCTTAATATATGTTTGGTAAAAGGAATAAAATGTATAGTGTACAATATATTTCACCATGAACATTGTTTTAAATGTATTGCCTCATTTTTTAATGTTGAATATAAAAAAAGATAACTTGGCTTTTTATCTAACCGCCAGGCAAAAAACACACTTCCTATCTAACAAAGCCACATGTAGGAGTTATAACTTCACTTTTTCTGGCTACACCCCTGTCTGCAGACACACTAAGCTGAGGCACATACAGTACATGCTACTGCTTGGTCTCCCCTACCTCGCTCTGCCGTGGAACAGAGCAGGAACTGTTTGGGTTGTCCAGGCCAGCCACAGGAACACCTGCTGAGGTTTTAGGGTCTGTACCATCAGCTGTGAACACAAAGGAAATGGTGAAGAGCACTTTCTGTTCATGTTTCATATTTGGGGGGTATCCACAATGCTGAAAATCATTGCATTTGTCACAGTGCATGAAATTCAAGTTCAAAAAGTGTTTTTTGGCTCACCTTTGAGCCTCATGATGCCATCCTCACTGCGCTCGAGCAGCAGCTGATCTACAATGAATGAGGCTGGCACGGGTTGAGGGGCTGTAGGGTAGATTTTAGGGCTATCATCCTAAAAGGAACAAAGGGGATCATGACAGTTAACCACATACATCAATGGCTGGCTAACCACTGCAGTGTATGTCCTTTTACTTTCAATTCAACTGAATTAATTTCATCAGGATAATCCAATCATACCAATGAGTTACAAGGAATTCTGGGTACATGTACTAAAAACAAAACAATGGTTGTGATCTTTCAGTGGAGTGAAAAAATATGCTTACTTTAATCTAAATGTTGACACTAAAACATACAATAATGTCATATATAATCATATACAATATGTAATATACATTTTATAATCCACAAATTCAAACTAGTATCAACAACCCACCTTCATGGTGATAGTGATGTTCCTCATGTGTAACTTCATTGGCTGACCGTCGACACTGAATTCGTCTTCGAGAAAAGGGCCGATGTTGGCCACTGTGGAGGCTAACAGCTCTGCCTTGCAGTCTTGCACTCTCATGTCGAGAAAGCCCAACGACTCAGCCAGAGCGGAGTGTCGGGAAGCAGATGGACCCATTTCTGCTCGCATCTGCACAGTGGGAGAGCTCCTGCTACCCTGCTTCTGGACCGGTACACCTGGAGCTGCGAAAAACAAGAAGGTATCTAAATGTTTGCTTATGACTGGTAAACAGAGATTTATGATTCAACTTGGAGCAATGATGAATTGCTGACAGAAAATGAACAGCATGGTAACAATAATCCAGGCTACCTTGTATGAGGCCAGCCAGCAGATCCGATACCCTGATATTGCCCATCTGCACAGGGCTCAGATTCTGTGTTTCTACAGCCACAACTTGGTCTTCTCCCTTTACTTCCATGGTACAGGTGGTTCCACTCAGGATCAGCAAGAACACTGAGGACTGCATCATATCACAATAAAATCACATTTAAACCACTGTGCTGTAGATTTAGAATTTATGAAAATAACTCCACTGACAAATTCAATCTATCCATGAAATCTGAGTATAATAACCCACCATATCCTGAGAAACGTCCTCAATACTTTGGGACAGAGAGCTGCTGAGGTCAGCTGATGAACCTCCCTCTGTTCCTGGAGCTGGGCTGCCTCGACTGCCCGCAGGAGTGTTGCTGGGACGCATGGACTCCATGCCTGACTCTGGGAACATGACACAAACTTATAGTAGATGTGTAATTCAGAGAAATTTATATGGATACGTTGGAAAGTATTTTAAGCACCTGACTCCATGAGAACAACAAAATTGTCGCTGATATCGCTATCCACAGAGAGGTTTTCGTCAGGCAGGCTGCCATCTAAGATAGCGCTATCAAAGGAATGCTGGGAAGGCGATTGCTTCATGGATTGGTGGCGCAGGCTGGCAGCCGGAGATGGGGAGGACTCTTCTGAACGCTGGACCAGTTCCCTATGCACACACAAACACACACATGTTAAGAGACAGCCAGTGAAAGCATGTGGTGCACCGTATGGGTTCCAGACACTCAAACACTATTATGTTGCCAACAGCCCAGCAGGAGAGCAGTAGCACTTACTTTGCTTGCGGACTGAACAATTTGCTCATCCCTGAGCCGCGACTCAGCATGCTAAAGGCGTCTTTTGTTATTGAAAACGCCCCTTTAGTCAGGTCCAGCGAGGCACTAATGGCATCTTTGGTCACATCCTTGGTGACGTTAATGGCGCTTGACAGCTCTCCCTCCAAGCTGAAGGTGGACGGCTCGCGGGAGAGGGCAGGGGAGTGTCCAGGTGAGAGTGGAGGTGAGAGAACAGGAGTGTCCTCTTGTGCTGTCAGACCATCCAACCCCTCCTCCACAGCCTCACACGCCTCCTCCACCACGCCATCTTGCTCATCCTGATCAAACGCAGTATTGACGGAGGAGATGCCGTTTTCCATCCCACTGTCCTCCAGGATCATGTCTGCAGAGTGATGAGTGGGGGAGATGTCAGAGTCTGTCATGCTGGGGCTGTCTGTCTCTGGTGTGTGGGGGACCTCTTCCTCAGGCTCTGTGGTGGATGGCGGCAACAGGAGACCCAATTCTGCAGAGTCCACCAGGAGGGCAAGACACACTGTAGTAGGCTTTGACTTCTGGCCGTGGGCCTGCTTAACATCTCGTAAATCCCGACCCAACTCTGCTCCCAAACGAGCCATGGCATCCTTCATCCTCAGCAGGGCAACATACTGGTAGTGATTGAGCCACATCTTCAGTGGAGTGATGGTGTGTGCCAAGAAGTGGATAGAGGCAAGTGAAGCATCTTCCTGCTGTGAAGAAGGCTGGTGGGCTCTGTTGGACTCTGGACTGGAGGAGGAAGACGGTGAACCGTTTTTAAAGGCAGAGGGCTGACACATCCACACAGACATGGCAAAAGGCTCAACAAAAGGTTGGGTTCTGCCTTTGGGGAATCGCCGAGCTCCATCGAAACCTAGGGTCACTCGGGACAAACTGAGAGACCAGACATCCTGGGATCGTAGCTGCTTTCTGTCCAGAGGCTGGGGCTCCTTCTCTTGAGAGTGCTGGAGGAAGGTGGACGGGATGGGGTGGAAGGCACTCTGGTCTCTTGGGTAGGGACAGGGAGGCGTAGGCTGGAAGAAAGAGCAGCTGGAGAAATTGTCATAGGTGCTGCTGAGGTCAGCTCTGGAGCCGTGAGGGCAGTGGCGGGTGTTGCTGAGAACCATCTGGGGTACAGTAACAGAGAGGGACTGTGGACGCTCCGGATGGTCCAATATAGAAGAATCCAAGGGGATTATCAGCTATAGAAAGCAACAAAAAAAAGCAATTTTTAGAGGCAAATAAGACAAAAACAGGCATTTAAAAATCTAAAAAAGAAACCATTAACTTGTAGAAACATTGGTGCATTCACCTTGAGCTGAGCTGCGTCCATGCGCACATCTACATGCTCTTCAGCCTCTCTCTCTGCAAATGGTAGAAAGCTTTGACCTGGTCAAGGGTGTGCAGCAGGCCCCTAGAGAACAGATTGATCCACAGCACACTGGCTGGGTCTACACAGAGCTGGAGGCCGTTCAGCTGGGCATACAGGTTCGAGGTGGGCACTGGAAGAAAGAAAACAAGGCAAGAGATGCTGATACACGGTGCACATGTGACGTAACGTGTAATTATGGTATTAAATGCACAAGCAAATATGAATAGTAAGAGGCAGTTAAGAAATACAGCCCAGCTTTTTATTAAATGCTGATTAACTGTGAAATCGAGCAACATGCAAAAGGGGGTTGTAATGTCATGAGAAATACTAAAAGAAATAAAAAGATTTTAGAGCAAGTCTTAACAAAACAATGCCAAAAATGATGTTTTATGATACCTGATAAACTGGGGTTGTCAGGAAAGTAGTACTCAGTAAACTGCAGGTGAACTGCTGGTACGTTGTCGGGCAGAAGCAAAGCTTTTCGGTTGCAAGACAATAAAGACTGCGTCTTCTTGTTTTGACGGCCTCTTGTAGACACCTGAATATTAAGGTGCAGAAGTCAGAACAGTGGTGGGAATATCAGTAAACATGAGGTTTGAGTTGTCATTTATCTGCTTTACTTGAAACACAATAACAAAAAACTAAGTCACTGAGTTCCTTTCTGAATGACTCAACAAAAGTACAGATAACAGAACGAAACCACCTGAACTTCAAGGACTTCCTGTCATAACTTGAAGGTGGAGACCCAGACACGTACAGAGTTTCCCCTGGGTGTCTCCTGTTCTATAAAATGGGGAAGTACGAGTGTCTTAAACTTAAAATAACCCTGAAACCGTTCTTTCATGATGAAATGTCCAAAGTAAAAATGCAAAACCAGTCTGAGAGTGCGATGTGAAGAGGCGGGGGGGTTTCTCAGGCTCAGATGAAAGGCACTGGAGCAGCCAGGTGAAGTGACATATGTGGGATTTGGTTCTATTCTTACTGATTCAGGAATCATTGTGCTCAAAATGTCAAGAATTATTACAAGGTGGTGGATATTACTACATCAGTTATTACACAAGCGTGTATCTCTATTTTTACAGTTCTGCAGAAGGGTAATTTGATGCCACGCATTTACAAACCATTAGATCTATACAACAAATCAGCAAGCTGATCAAACATATCAGATAGCTGGTCTGAAAGAGACCTTTGTGCCCTCTCTAAGGCCTTTTTTTCCAGTTTGAGTTGACTGCAAGTGATGAGCACAATGTTGCGTATGGCAAGCTGACAGTGGAGCTATAGTTTTAGAGAAGAGCCACTCATTTTTCCCCTTAAAAATAATCACAATGTTCAAGTGTGTTTCAGAAAAGTCACCTCACTCGGGCTCCATCTTGATAATGTAATGTCGGTAATTAAACATGCTGAAAGCACTTTGCTGTCACATCTTTTAATCAACTAAACTAAACACATATTAATTAAGGCCTGTTCCCGTCCCCATGGTAACAAGTGTAAGCGGCTATCTCACGAATGCAACCCACAGTAGCTGTTTGGGAACATCCGAGAACATCTTTTTATGCTATTTGTTTAAGAGACAACGTGCAGGGTTGGAGGTTGAATAGTTCCATTAAATTTCTTACTATTTTAAACTCCCTTGTTTCCTCAGTATTTATACCATCTGTGACTAACTACAGTAAATTATAAATAAGTCCAAACCTGTGATGCTTTGTCACAGCTAAATTCTTTGCTTCTAAATGCAAAGCTATTCTTGTCAGATAGAGCTTGACTGCTGAGGAAGAGAAGTCCCTCGGTCCGTTTCCTGAAGTAAACCTGTTAAAAGCAGGTAAATCGAATCAGCTGATGATTAAAGCTTGCCTGGTGAATGTCCACGTCATCCACCCGGACCACCACGCAACAAGATCGCAGTCTCTTCAGTGATGACGCTGGTGGAGCTTTGACAGAGTTCCTGTTGGATGCCTGCTCTGTGTCAGAGGGGCTCGTCTTGGGACTGGACTGTCCGTCTAATGTATGTACATGGGAGAGAAAACACACTGTGACAAACAGAAGTGACTCATATACAGAAAGTCTGATGTTCAGAAATGGTTTTACACATCAGGAATTGTATGGTGTAATTGCGTTTCGTTTTTCTCATTTGTTTTGATGACATCCGAGTACGTATCTGCGTAACAACCACAGACGAGACAAACCATGACATTATTTCTGCAGTCATACCATGGATTGTCTTTGCAGGGGTGTCCTTGCTTGGCTGGGGCACCTCAGTATGTGGCCCAGGGAACCCAGAAGCCTCTACTCTCCTCTGGTACTCCTGCAGCAGTTTCCCAGCCCACTGGGCCTGAGCCTCCATGGCTCCACTGTGGCGTTCCCAGTGTCGACATCCATCAGCTATATTAGAGCAGCAGCAGAAAGACAGTTATGACTGAATGAATCATATTGTACATCAATTATCTGTATGTCTGCACCTGTAGATTTGAGTTATTGAGGGCTACTGAAACCTTGCATGTGTCAACAAGCGTGGCCACTTTTCAAAGCTGGTAATCATGGTATGTGCACACGCTATGTGTGGCTATATATACATACTGTATATAAGGTTATGCTGTGTTAATATATGCATCTCTCTTCTGCTAATATTCCCTTCAGAGACCGTATTTCTTAATCAAACAGAACAGCAAAATAAAAGGTTTTTTCAAACTGTGTTTAATTGACCGTAAAAAGCTCCAGAGGCAACTGTGCTGCTCTACATTCTTCACTTGAGGAATTCCACAAAGAGTAATGGCACTGGTCACTCTCTCCCAGACCCAGACTATTAGTCTGCTTCAATAGTAATCCTCCTAACAGTCAGTCCTAATGAATGCTGTGGTTACAAAGGGAGCAGGACAGAGCCTCTGGGTGAACAGCAGTAAAAATCATAGTGAGAGAAAGTAATAGTCGTCACACTCACCAGGTCTGTGGACAGGATAGTAGTCGAAACCCAGCTTCCTGAATGTCAGCTGCATGGCACCTTGCAAGCCTGGTGGGGGAGGCTCATCTATGCAATATCACATGATGATAGTTAGCCGAACCTTCTTTGTAATTCTGTGATTGCTTTGAGCACACAAGCTTGCTGTTATGCTTAAGTAAAACAGCATAAATAAACTCGAGTTTACAGGACAATAAAGATAACATGTTGATCAGTTCTTTCCAACAAACCTTCATCCATTGAGGAACTGTCGTTGCATATGTGTAAGTCCAAGCGGGATATGAAGGTGTGGTAAGACGACTCCTTGACATCATAGAGATCAAAGTACTGGCTCAAGTTGCTGGGGTTGCCAGTAGGAGCGGGTGAGGGCTCTGTCCAAAGGCTGTGGAGGCCAGGTGATGGAGGAGCAGTCTAAAACACAGAAGAGGTAAAAAAACAAACAGCTAAATTAACAAGATGATTTGACAAAAGAAAACATGTCTTGAAACTTGCAACAGTTAATGTATAGAAAACATATCCAGAAATAGTCTTTTGTCAACTCATTTTTAAAAGCTCTCGAGGATACGGAACTATTGTGCTGCAACTGCAAACTAATCTGCGAATACACTGGGCATGTTTTATTCATAGTAACATCACTTTATTTACATATCATGTAGAGACATGCTGAGAAAACGAAAAATGTTGAAAGAGCTGAATGAATAATTTATGTTTTCTGTGGTTTATAATGGCATACGTAACACAGTATGTTTTCAATGGAAAAAAGCAGAAACATTAAATAATAGATAGAAGTGAATAGGCTGTATTATAGTTATTAAAAACTTTTCAACCAGGTTTATAATATTTTCAGTCATTATCACCAGACAGTCTACATTTTTATAGGTGCCTGTGTAACTTTTCTTGTATTTTAAAAGGTTCTGGCAGCTTAAATTACAGCAGATATGATGAAATAATAAATGAGACTTTAGCTCCTTTAGTACTACTTTAGTACTGCATGTGGTGTAAGGACAGTTTAAAAAAGTGCACATAGGTCTGGAGTCCAAAGGGTTGAAGGTAGAAGATATAAATAAAGCCTGTTATGTTATAAGTAGAATTAATGATGATGACTTTTCCTACAATGACAAATCGAAATGTCTGCTGTGAAAAGGGCCTATTGTATTTTTATTAGCAAATATCAAATCAATTTAAACCGATCCAGAAACAGCAACTCTTCAGATTAATTGGGTTTAAAGGTTGAAATGTATCTGTCTGACTCTGAAGTTAAAGCCCTTCAACATATAAAATGATTCTTTTTCACACTGATTTTTCTCCTAAATATTTATGAGCATGATGGAGGCAGGACCTGTAGGGATTCAGCGGTCCTGCTCTTCCTCTGCTGGGCAGACTTCTCCATGGCCTCGCTGAGCGATTTAGCATAATGGATGATGGCTTTGAGCTGAGAGTCCGTCAGGACCCACAACAGGTCGTCGAGAATGAAAAGCAGCTTGGATGCCAGCACATTACAGTCCTTTATCTGGATAGAACAATGGAGAATGCGAGAAATAGTTTGCAATTTAGATGAGGTCACATTTGTGATTTTTTTAAACAGAATAATAAATGAGCGGTAGAAACACAGTCCTACTCTGCGTTTTAGAGCGATGCGAATGCGACCCTGGTTGGTGATGAGACGTAACGGGGTGCTACCCAGGTCCTGGTCATCACTCTCAATGGCATCTGCCTCGATTCGTAGACTCTGCCAGTTAATTTCTTTGAACGTCAACACCTGATTGAAACAATAAACATATCAAATCATCCTATTAGCGAGCACAAAAGAAATGCGACAATACCGTGTTCTGACACTTATATGGAATGATTGGTATCGGTGTGGCAAGGCCAGAGAAAGAAGCAGACACACTTCCTTATAAGTGGATTACAAGACCTCATTTGGAAAGGTTGTTCATCTCAATATGGCCTCTGCAGCTAATAAAAATCAAAACAGTTGACTTGATTAAATTATTTACTGCTGGCCTAAAGAGTACACACTGTGCTTCTGTGGTAAAACATTGTATTCAACTTCCAGACAGAGCCGTGTTTAGGCTGGGCGAGGAGGGGGATAAAAGTGCGCTGCTCTAACCTCTCCTCTCTTTGGGTCGGTGACGCGGGTGTAGCGGAGGTCACTGCGCTGCCATTTGGGGTTGAGGCTGTTGCCCTGTAGCTGCCAGAGTTCGAAGGAGGCGTGGAAGGCACGAGCCTGAACCTTGATGGTGATGGAGTTGATCCTAACAGACATGCCCTCCACCACTTTCTCTGCAAAGCCGTACTCGCTGTGAAGAGACAATGTCAACATGAGCGAGGGCAATGTTCACCATATACACAACGCGGTATGTAGTATTCACTGTCAGATATGTCGGCTTAACTCAAGATGTAAGCAGGCTTACCTCTGGCCTGCTGTGATAGCTATAGGAGAGGGGCCATTGGGTGGACGTGGCTCCTCACATGTCCTCATTTCTACCTCCACTTTGTCCAAGAACTGTACAAAAGAGTAAAATAGCAACAAAAATTGAGCAAGGATAAAAAGAGAAGTAACATATCATTTACCAATGCTAACAGGGCAGAGAGCACAACCAACAGAGCAGTATAATAAAAAGTAAAATAAGTATGCAGGGCGCTGCTAAGGTCAGGCCATAGATGAGTTATTTTTAGATTAAAACAACAGTGTGTTTCAGAAATGTGCAAGAACTCCGGAGAAGGACAGAAATTCTTACCAGGCAGATGGGGCTTGTTTTCAACTTTGTCCATTGTATCTAAAAAGACAGCAACGTCATCAGAGTCATTCACAAACACTTGCCACAGCAGTCTGTACTGTTTATTATTCACTGGGCACAAGGGTGAACATCAAGCTCCTACAAGGCCGTAAGCCACGCTGTCATATTGCCATTTCGCAACAAATCAACTTTAACTATCAAGTTATCTTTTACCATGTGCCGGATCAATTAAAACACGAAATGGAAATGAGTAATAAAGATTCAATTCATGATCAGACAAAAGAGGAAAGAAAGGAAGAAAAAAGGGAAAATAAGAGTGCACAAAAGAGCCTAAATTAAAAGATGACAGTAGTTTTGCCAGCCCAGTCTCCTCAGTTAAGAAGCACAAAGGCCTTAAAACTTCAGACACAGGAACACTAGTCCTCCTCTACTCATCTGAGGATCACAGATTATGTATCCTTACTAGCTTGGATTAACGAGATCCATGATGTACAGACAAAAGAGTCAAGTTTCTAAGTCTGACATCAGTCTATTGAAGGAATCTGAAAAGTCTTGTGGCTGCAGTCTGAATATGTTTAAGGAAAACAAATAACTCCTACTGACTAATATACAAGACTCTACAGATGTGATTTGTGGATGGCTGGGATGCATGGATGCTTTCTGAAGACAGGAATGTTTTGAATGTAATGATTTACCGAAGCTTAAAGAAATGTAGTTGCATCACTGTTTGAATACACAAAGGCACTCTGTAGTGTTTGGCAATATTTTGGGATAATTAACCAAAATGGCGAGTCCTGCATTTACATTTGCAGGACCTGGAGTCTTTGAGCTGTGGATGGCTGAAAGCAGTGGTGTGGCCAGCTCTCTGTGATTGCAGGACAGGAGGGGCTGAGTATTATTTGCATAGCAATGAAAACTGATGTGTCTGTAGATGCAGTACTGCAGTAGATAACAGTAATATATACATCGAGCATTGGGCCCAAACAAGTTATCCTACACTAGATCTTCTATCTTGAAGACAAACAGTTTAAAGCATTTCCTGAGGTCTGTGACACTGACAGTTTCAAATGTAAGTCAAGTTTAACAAGACTAAACAGTGTAAAGCCATACCGGCAGCTTTGTAAAGCTGTACTTGGACACAGAGGTGTTTTGAGCTACATGCTAACATAAGCATACTAAAATGCACACGTTGATGTTTAGCATGTGTACTATTCATCATGTTCACTATTTTAGTTTTGTGTATTAGCATGCTAACATTAGCACTTAAAACAAAGTAGAACTGAGGCCAGTGGGAATTGTATTTGGTCATAAAGTCAGATGTTGACCAGCTGGCGAGTCTAGAGCAAAAGTCAGCAGATCAGCAAAGTCATTGGGATTCATTTCTGGGAAATGAAGAATGTCTGTACAAAATTTCAAGACAAGCCATCCAATAGTTGTTGAGCTTTTTCAGACTGGACCAAAGTGGTGGACCCACTGACAGTGCCACTCATAGGGCCTCACCGGTAGCATGGAAGAAAACCAACTGAACAAGTAGATCACGATGCACTTTCAGTGGTTTAGTCATTTCAGTTCTGTGAGGAGTCCAAAATAGGGACTGAAACCGTGTTTGACTTCATAAAAGAAACTACCTAATAAACAACAAAAAGCGAGTTTGTGTAGACTAATGCAACAGTTGAAGATTTTTGGTCTTTAAACTTGAGTTTGTTTTCAGAGGGGTTAGCCTCGAGCGTTTCTGAAAATGGGACAGAAATATGACAACAAAACGAGTGAATGGCAGTTGCAAAGGAGAAGTTTTTCCTCAGGGTCAGCAGTCAACTCTGTTGACTCAAACCAACAGCCACAGACCTCATAAGATGCTAACGAGATATGGTTTAAAAGAAAATGCTACACGTATTACGAAATAAGTCAGACTCCATAAAAAAAATATAAGTGTGTAACACAGCACACAGAACATCTAGAATATTGCTGGTATAAAAACATACATCTCTCTTGGTTTGAGTATATCAGTCAGTAAAAACTTATACAATACATAATATTATTAACATATTGTTTCTACTTTTGAATGAAAATTTTTATGAGAAATTGTAGTTCATGGGGTTAATATGTGTATATATGTGTGGTACACTTCAATAACAACAATATGAACATTATGGTTACATTTTAAACATATTGTATTATTGGGATTATTTAGGAACACCAACCAACCATCCTGACAGCTCAGTGTACACCAGCCAGTATATCTCAGGATCACTCCACCCTCTGGCTTTTTGTGTGCCTGTGAATCATGGCTTGCATCTCTATTATCAAAAACCAGTGCTGGTCTGAAGGATCATAACATTCTCAGCTGTGCCCCTGGCAGTGCTTATCTCTGTGCTACTGACTGTTCATTTCCTCTACGACTCAAGAACAAGCTCTCTGACATTAACAAACAGAAAACCTTTGTGATCGTGTTGTTTTTCTTTACTAGCTTTGTGCTTCAATAGTTAGAAAAAAGGAAGACTGCTTCACCTGCTAGACCAGCTACACATTCAGGTTTGACAAGTCATTAACATACCCTGATGGCGGCTTTGTTGCAGTAGACCCGAGTGACAGCCAGCCAGGTAGGCAGGTCAAGCATGTTCTGCAGAACCTCCTCATCGAGCTCGAGGTTAGACAGCTGCCCCTCCCCCTTCAGCGTGCTGAGATTGATCTTGTCCGGGGACAGATTCTTGGTGAACCTAAGCAAAGAGACCAGATAAAAAAAAGTTACAATGAAATGTTTTAGGTGAATACTTGCAGGGAAACACTTGACATCAGCAGCACACGTCACTGATGATCTGGGAGACAGAAATAGACAAAACTTAATTATGCACCTTGGCAAAGATGCTTTTGAAGTCGTGCAACTGAATGAGTCATCCTGGGAAAAGCGTCGGGGCCTTTCTTACTGGATTCACACAGGTACACTCCCAATCTGGGTTAACCTCTCAGAAGGTGCTTCAGCAGCCAGGAAAGGGCTACAAACCCAAACGGGAGCATGCATATAGGAGCAATCTCAGCTAATCAATTTTGTTTAGTAGTTTAATTCACATACATCACATGACTGAACACTTTCATGACAAACCCTCGTGACTTTTTCAGACATCAACCAAGAGACGCTGGTAAAAAGTGACTGTGGCTCACAGTTTGCTTAATGATATTAATTGAACTAACGAGGTGACATGAGAACGCGGTCCAACGTGTAAAAACATTTAACACGGTTTGGCCTAACAGCACGCTGTACCTGATAAGCCTGATAAGCCAGTCAGAGCTTACACTTCCCTTTGACATTGAGCAATAAAATAACGGCTCGACATTTTCATCAACAAATTGCTCCCTCGAAATGAACATTTCACATCAACTCCCACACCCCGCAAAGGCCTTTAATGAGTCAAGCTTGAGGCGTAGAGCTAGTTCACATTTCGAGTCGGATTGACATGAGAGCAAAGACTACTGCATAGTGGTGCTATTATTTATAAATCTAGCAATATAGGCTAATGACTAAGCTTAGCATGGTTTAAAGAGAGCAGAAATTCCAGAGCTTAACAAAGGCAAGAAAGAAGTCATTCATTCATTCAGTCATCGTACACATTTTGCCCTAAACAATAGCAACGTCATTCCAAAGCTCTCAAGGTTTTTAGTTTCCGTTTGCATGCAAGCAGAAAATTGTATAATACAATTTAAAATGGTCTAAAGTGATTATGTCTGACAGCAGGCCGCAAGATAACTGAAGAGATGCTCGGACTCCGTGGTCAACAATGTTACCGTGCCTGTGTCCTGTCTGCTGCAAATAATTACTTGAATTATTCAGTGACAACAGAGAGGAGTAGGATACGAGACAAGCGGTCAAGCCTCTGATTTAGCACGCACTTATACGCTCATGATCAGCTTTAGCCCCCCCCACAATCAGCTGGGGTGGGTGACAGAGAGAGACCTTTTAAACACATATCAACATTTCTCTCCGACCCCAGTCATATTTCTTTACAGCTGTCAGCAGTGCCAAACTGACAACGACAGACAAGACAACACGTCCTGACACTGAGAAGGCAAAATGGCACGCTCTAGGTCTGAGCGAAGAAGGCATCACAAGGAAAGGAAGTAAGGAGGTGAAAAAGGTCAAGAGAGGATGATGAAGGTGAACGGAATCGATAGATAGATAGATAGATAGATAGATAGATAGATAGATAGATAGATAGATACTTTATTGATCCTGAGGGAAATTCAGGCATCCAGTAGCAGCATGACTCACAGTAAACATACATTAAAATGAACCTTTAAGATAAATCTGGATTTAAATTAAGCCTGTGCAAACATTAAACCTCACATTCATGTGCAATAGGCCAAACAACTTGATACACACACCTGAACAAGGTGTCTTTTAGTAGACTGGTAAATTTGTGTGCACAATCATGGCTGTTTTTAAAGGACATAAAAGCTCAAATACTTCCTCCTCATTTTAAAAATGTGTATTTATTTCTGCTTCAGGAGATGGTATGATAGCTATAATATATAATAAGGATGATTTTTTCTTAAATGCAAGTGTAATATTTAGGGCCCAAGACCATAAAGTGACATAAAAAAGTAGTAGCAGGATGTGGGTAGCTCTTTAAACACTAACAGAAGCTATAGGGCCAAATGAATACTCATATTTTAGCTCCATAAATGAACACATGTGCATACATTTGGAGAAGTGCTGTGTATAACGTTATTAGTCTCAGTCAGGTTGAACTGGTTTGCTGCGTTCACGGTCCCACTGTTATGTCTCCTAACGTTAATTCTCATGTGGCTGTATAACAACATGTAAGCTAACGGATGGTAACCACTGTGGACATCAATGTAGCCTAGCTACGTGTAGATAGCAGCCACTAAGCGAACTAACGTTTTCTCTGTTGAAGGCAGTAACGGTTAAAAAAAACCCAACGTCCAGTTCGGCTAACCGGCTAACACAAAGCCAAAAAATGACACTTACCTTGATAAATGTTTCAAAATTTGCTTTTTAATAATTCCGGCCATTTCTGTTAGCGTTTGTCTCGTTCACCACCAGCAGGTTTTCTCTCTTTGTGTCTCTAAAATAAACATATACTAGCTGGCATGTATCTCTATATTGTATACAACACTAGCTGTGTGCATCTTTTTAGCCGCCGCCGCCGCCGCTGCTGCCGCTGCTGGCATAGCACAGCCTAGCTGCTACCTCGCTAAACACCAAACACCGGACAGCACTGACCCCCTTTCACACACACATACACACACGATTAAAGAGAACACAGCAGCTACAACGAGACAACGACGCCACCTGCTGGATGTTCGGGGTGAAACAGGTGGGCGGCAGTGCGGTGGGTGAATCCTACCAATCATGACCAACAATAAAATGACACTGAGTCTAAGTGTACTGAAAATAAATATGTTCTATGTAGGCTACAGTATTTTTTATTTTAATATCAAAGGATAATATGCCTTTATTAGGACTGACAGACACATGCTGTGATTTTCATTCAGCGTCTACAGCCTAATTTAATTGTATATGATTTTTTTAAATCTCTATTGTGGTTCTATTTCTTATGTTTATAAAATGTTAATCTATTTTTACTTTTATATAGTTTTCTATTTGTAAAGACCTTAGCACAGGTTTAATTTCTATGCACAGCTTTAATTTAAATGCAGATTTAGCTCATAGGTTAACTTTAATGTATGTTTACTGTAGCATATGTTAATTTTGGGCATGTTTACTGCGTGTTTACTGTGTCTCATGCTGCTTCTGGATGCTTGAATTTCCATCTGGATCAATAACTATCTATCTCTATCTATTTTGACATGTCATATTGGTAATTATGGCTCCATTCCATTCAAGTCATGACATGGATGGAATTCAGCCATCACTTATTTTATTTAAAGGACCAGTGTACAATAACATTTGCTAACTAAGTGAACACCACTGACAGTATAAAGAATGGACAGCACATGCGTGACGTCGTCCTTGAAGAGCCGTTTTGAAGCTCAAAATCTGTGGTCCTCCCTCAGCCGCCTCGCAGCTAATCTAAAAATCGGCAAAGACGTGGATCATCGGTGGACCTGAGGTGAGCTGAAAGGAGTCTTGGTGCTCAAACAAGCCACCTGTAACGGCACCCACTCGTCAATCAAAGCGACCATAATTATGCATAACTTTAAGCATTAATATAATTCTAAGAATATTGAGTTTAAAAATTCACACTCAGTACCGTTGTCATGAACGGGGAGATTCGCTATAGAGACCAAAACTGTGTTTTGTACCAGGCTGTAAATGTGTTTATTTCTGCTGTGAATTTGGACATTTTAACATGGAGGCTTATGGAGACTGATAGTTTCTGCAGCCAGCCTCATGTGGCAGTGCGGGGAACTGCAGTTTTTGGCACTTTGCACATTGGCTTTACTTCACAGTCATAGACATAGACACAAAGTAAAGCTGCGGCTGATGGGAATTTAAAGGACCAGTGTGTAGGACTTTGTGTCATTTAGAGGTGTAGTTGCAGATTACCACCACCTCACCTCATCCCCATCATTCTTAGCATGACGGAGAAAATATGGTGGCCATAAAAAAACAGGAAAACTGTGAAAAAGTCTGTTAAATTTGTCCACTCTGGGCTAATATAGCTAAATATAGCCCTAAATCTTACACACTGGAATTTTAATGTCATACACGGGAAAGGTGTGGGATAGCACCTTTTACCACACATTTTACATTTACATGTATACATACATCTAAATTTGGGTTAAATTGACATACTGAGGCCAGAAAGTATTCCACTATAAGAGTACTGTTTGGTTTCTGGTTTCTCTGTATGCAAATATAACGAATTAAGCTACCATTGTAAGTGTGCTGTGTGCATAGTGCTTAAGGGGGACATAGAGGCAACAAGGGGCCTAAGAGCAGATTTTTGCCCCCAGGCCACTGAACAGGTTAATCTGGCCATGTACAGTATAGAAGACACTGTTCAAGCAAAGCTAATCACACTGCTAATTCCCCCTGTGTAGAAATACAATCTTGCTATGGAAACAATATTTTTCACAACATTTAATAAATATATTATTACTGTTATATATAACTATACGCCTGCTGAATACTGTGTATTTCTTCGCTCCCACAGGCCTGCAGCTCATAGGTTGAGGCACTAAACACAATCATGTGACATGCGCACTCGGCCCTGTTTTTGAGTTTGTTATGACAAGTCGAGGCCTCGGACTAAATTAGGAGCAAAGCCCCCGTCTCTGTCCAGGCGAATCCGCGATGGAGAGCATGGACCTGGACTTGGACCAGGAGCTCATGCAGAAATTCAGCTGCATGGGTACAACGGACAAAGATATCCTCATATCGGAATTTCAGAGGCTCCTCGGGTTTCAGCTAAACCCCGCCGGATGCGCCTTCTTTCTGGACATGACCAACTGGTGAGCTCGGTGACTTCGTCTGGCCTGCTGTGCGGGTTATGTTAGATAATGGATAACGTTACTAAGCTACCAGCTAGCTTTTTAACCCCAGCGGTCTCACTGTACGGTGATATTTAGTTTGAAAAAACGGGAAAGGAAGTGTTATCCTTCATTGTGACACGGTGATAGCGTTTACGTTTGGTATGTAAACGTGGGTACAATGACAGCTAACGACGTTGTAGTAACGTAACTAGCGTTAGCTGAGTCACCGTGTGTCCGACTTTTGACTCCCCTGTCGGGGACACGGGAAGCTAGCTTAGCGGCTGTCTTACATTACGTTATAAAAACGCTTACCTGTTAAAAACAAACACTAAGTTCTTATCGAAGTGTGAGGTGTATTTAAATGAAAACAAAGTCATTTTTAAGTGAATGTTTTTCGTGTTTTTAACAGGCTGCTGACAGGAGTTGTAAGTTAGCCACACACCACTTTTATATACAAAACTAGCGACTATCAGTTAGCGCTAGTCACCCAGCTGGATGGATAATTAAAGGTTTATAACTACCTACTCACAGCCTGTTAGCTGTTTATTCTGTTTATCTGTGTAAAACAGCCGTCAAGATGACCAAACGTCTGCCTCCTTGACCACAACCACAGTTGAGGATGGCTGCTGTTTATTACGTAACCGTCCAGCATTACGTCTCCTGAGCTCAAAGCTCATGCAGGAGTTGTGCAAGCCTGGTCAATCTTTACCTCACTGTGCCCGGACAACATGTATTCATATGGATTTCTGTCGCACTGGAGAATACTTTACTATTTATATACACTGCATTTCCAGGACAGGTTTCTAAATGTGACTCCCTGTGTGATCATTGCAGAGTCCTTGAGTGAAGAAAAAAAAAAAACTCTGCATATGCAGTATTAAGCCTTTGCATGTCTATGGAAGTTAACAGTGGGGCAGAGCAGGCTGTAGTAGAATCACGTGATGTCGTGTAATAGCTCCTCTGCAACGAGCTTTCTAAAAATAAAAAGTGCTGCTTTATGGATGACCAGCATGCCAGGGGAAGCACCCATTCGCAGGCTCTGTGGATCTGCAGACATCTCAGTTGTTTGCCACAAATATATGCTTTAAATCCAGTCACTTAAATACAAATGATCTCATTGGGAATGCAGTATTTTCGTACAAAAATAGCACTAGTACTTTTTTTTCAGTGACAGAAATTTACTCCTCGGCCCTTAAGTAGTATGATTTGTCTTTACTTGCTTTTATATAAGCTAATATGTGTTCCTGTGGTTCCCAATTAAATTGATCTTCATTTTACCAAAGAAAAAATTATATTGTTTATCTTATGTGATTATAAGTTGAATATTTTGAGGGGTTTTTACAGTTGGTTGGACAAAGAGTTTCAGAGTCTTTGACGTTTATGGCCCAAATGGTTAATTTATTATTCAAGAAAATAATCATATATGATGTTATTAACACTAACAAAACATTTGATGATAATGTTGAACAGAGGCCGGCTAGGAAAGGGGACGTGACTCCCCCCCCCGCCTCTCGCCTTGCTTCATACCTATATGTGCAGATTGTTTTGTTTTTTTCCTACAGAAATCATATGTTATACTTCAATTTATATCTGTACTAATCACCTGGATCTCTGCCTTCTGTTATCCCAGGAATTTACAAGCAGCCATCGGAGCCTACTATGACTTTGAGAGTCCCAACATCAGTGCACCGTGCATGTCCTTTGTGAGAGATGTGACGATTGGCGAGGGTGAATCAGTTCCACCTGACACACCTTTCACAAAGACCTGGAGGATACAGAACACAGGCAAGTCTGCTGGGATACTATAAATAATATGATAGAACACAGAGCTGATGCCAGACCTCATTAATGAAAAATAATTACGCAGTTCATAATGGTTGTCTGTGTGTGTCTTGCAGGTGCAGAGTCGTGGCCTCCCGGGGTTTGTCTGAAGTATGTTGGAGGAGATCAGTTTGGTCACGTAAACATGGTGATGGTGCGGTCTTTAGATCCTCAGGAGATGGCTGATGTTAGTGTGCAGATGCAGAGCCCTGTCTCTCCTGGCATGTACCAGGGCCAGTGGAGAATGTGTACAGCTACGGGACTCTACTATGGAGGTGAGGAGAGCAAACTTCAAGTAAAAAATGATCAGCAGTTTATATTAATAATCATTAGTTGCAGCCCTAAAACACAGCATCAGACTATAATGCTTTTGCATGTTTCCTAAGATTCAGCAGTGCTAAGATCACTGCAAATGTTTATCTATCTTTAGAGATAATCTCTGGGCCAAAGCTGAGCCCATGTTGTTGTGTATAAATGGTATGTATGAGCACCATAATGTCACTGATTTGTTATTTGTTATCGACATTACCCTAAGCAGACTGGCCCCTGTCAACATTAGAAGTTGTCGTCCCAACTGCAGGGTTGTCATACTTAATGTAGACATCTTTTTATATGTTCTGATTTGTAATTATTATCTCTGCCCCGAATGTACTCCTCCTACTGTAGCAGCAGCCGTTAAAGAAGATAAAGTGCCAGATAATTTTGTATGCCTTTTAAAAACTATTAAGAGATTGGATGGCCATTCTATTAGCACACACAAATTAAATTAAGAGTCATTTATTTAGTTGATTTATGTGCCCCTGCAAGTTCGACGTGTATGACGGATCCCAACACGAAGTCCCTCAAGACTTGCCTTCTTACAAATTAAGCAGCAGAGAGATACTCAATTAAAAATGATACTCTGCCTTAATATTTCATCTAGGTGTTCGGGGGCGATAATTCCTCACTTAACATCATCAGTCACCGTGTGGCAGACCTGGAGTACTTTATATCTTTGAGGATACTGTGGGTGTGTGGTCCAGTGCTAAATGTTGGAGTGTGGGACAGTGTTAGTGGCTTTGTATATTATAACACACCGTTTGTTTCTTTTGACAGATGTAATTTGGGTGATCCTGAGTGTGGAGGTCGGAGGTCTCCTCGGCGTCACACAGCAGCTTTCCTCTTTCCAAGCTGAGTTCAACACCCAGCCTCACCGCAGCCTGGAAGGAGACTACAACCCTTCGCTTCTCCAGAGAAGAGCAAGTGCCCCAACAGCAACAACAACAGTCTCCACGATGCCAGCGGTCATAGGGTCGCAGAGGAACATTGGCAGGGAAGCCCCAATGAGCTGCAGCAAGATCAGAACGGACTTTCACACAACTCTGTGGATATAGTAGCAAACAGTCTACAAAGCAATCTATCAGTAGTCTCTTATAACCAGGTAAGACATATGAAAGGACAAGGAGACGCTCCATACTAGTGAATCATGGTTGGGTTTATTTTCTTCTCATTGACTGAACAACTTAAAAACCTGAAAGGCTTTTATAATTTAAAGAAACATGTTACATCTAATCTATGAATAAAAGGCTGAGTTTAAGTGCAGTGATATTCCTGAAGTGCACCGTGGATGCACATTTAAAAATGTGTGAGTTGAAAGTAACCCCAACCCTTAGAGATGGATGTCTGAGCTGAAATATTCATCATACTTTTAGTGTCATTTCACGATAACTTTCCACAGAAAACATGACTCAGGGTTGCAGTGTTTGAGCGACTGAGATTCATTATTGGGTTATCGTGTTAAACTCAAGCTGCAGAGAAGTTCATTCATCCCATTTACTATTTTATACTGATCATTTAACAAATAAGACTGCGAGTATGTTGTTTGTAAGAGGTTACAAGTTAAGTGTCTTCTGGCACTTACCAGGCTGTCATTGTAAACGAGAGACATCATCCTGGTAAAATAAAGGTTTAATAAAATAAAAATAAAACACTTGAATGCCACATTTTTTAAATGTACTTTGGGTGCCAGCAGCTGCTCAGCAGTAAATGTTTAACAGTTGCTGGGCAATATAAGATGGTATAAATCTAAATGTGTATATTTTCTAATAGGTTTTTTTAGTAATCTGGTGTTAAAGTAAGAAATAAGATGAAAATACTCATCTTTGATGTATTTCATCATACAGCCATCTAGTACTGCAGGTAACAATTATCTTCACTATCAGGTAATCTGCAGATTATTTTCAGGTTAATCAGATTAAACGATTAATGGTTTGGTGTATAAATGACCAAAAGAAAAATTTCTTGTTTTATCTGACCAACCGCCTAAAAACGCAAACATAATTAGCTTTACAGTCAGACAAGACAAGACAAGAAGCGTAGCAAATCCTCCGCAGAGGTTGGGACAAGCAAATGTTAGTTTTGCTTGAAAAATGACTTAAAATGATCCCACGATTTTCAGAAATGTTGCAGATTAACTTTCTGTCAATTAACCAATCAGTCGACCACATGTTTCAGCTCCACAGCCAACATTTTGATAAAACACTTAACGAAAGTATGTACAAACGCAGACACAATGAAAATGTCCATTTAAATCTCTCCTTCTATCATTTTCCTACACATCTTGCAGCCCTACTATCTGCTTTTTTTTTTTTTAAATAATTTCCCTTCTTTGCAGGGTATACAGGAGCCCTATCCTTTTGGGCACTCTTAAATCATGAGACTTGTCACAGTGAAGCAGCACTAAATTCGTACCTCTGGAGTCTGTCACACCAATAAGAGAACGAAGAGGCTTTACCAGTAGCTGGCAGAGAGTGTGAAGATTCAAAAACACTTCTTTATGCAAAGTCCGGCTACACTTTGATGAAACCAGAGGCCAACGCTCCTGACGTGCAGCTCAACCAACATCCCACGAACCCACTGTATGCACGTGTGAATGCTAAGTTAAAAATGAGTGCTATGAGTCTTTTGAGTGATAACTTCTTTTATTATTATTATTTTTTTTTAGTTGTCAAGAGTGCAAATGAAACAATGACAGGAGTGTGTATTTGTGAAACTGTGTGTATATGTGTGCGCATTGTGCAACCTGAAAGAGAGCCTTTGGAGGAAAAGCCATTTATTTTGCCAACTGATTCTCCAGTTTCTGCTCTGATTTGGTTCCCTGTAACTAAATACGGGCGTCTCAAGGGGAACGACGACATCCCTCAGAAATATATCTGAAGCTCATCAGTTGTTTTTTTTTTTTTTGTTTTTTTGTGCTTGTGCATTATGGACATCGTTGCTATGCTGTCATAGTACCTGCAGGTTTAGATGCGATATAGTTTTTCTCTACTGGAGGGAGTCGGCCATTTCTCTTCACAAACACTGAGAATCAGAACTCTCATCTACAGTGTAGCGCCTATGAGATGGTCAAGTTTGGTCTTGGATCATTGTACAGTAAAAAAAAAAAATTTTTAAAGATAGAGCCAATAATTTTATTATGCCTTCTGTGGTCAAACATTTTGAGCCACTTGGTGTAAATGTAACAAAAAGTTCTATGAGTATGATTTAGTGTGAGAGCTCAAAGCGACAGTGAAGGTTTCCTCCCACACACACACACTGACATTTACATATATACATCTATGAAATATTAGAAAAATATTAGCAGAATATTCATTATTTTAATAATGCAGTATTAGAGCGCTCATTGTCTCTAAATCTAATATTTTAAATGCAATGGATGATGACAGGATTAGGGTACACTTTGCCCTCAGATGAACTTCACATTTTGAAAACATATTTTCTGCTCTGAATTTAGATTTTAAAGCTGTCTTGGACTTGCTTTTATCACATTGAGTTGAATGTATTTGATGAATGTAGAAGAGAATAATGTTTTTGGAAACATATTAATTCACCCAAAGATTCAACATTGTATATTTGCATTGAACTGGTGTAATTATTGTTCCTCTTGTTTAGAATTATTGCGTTACATTCGAGTCTAATCATTGATGACCTTAAACACGTTTTAGAATTGGATCCTGTTTAGATCATTTTAGATGCACCAGTAAAATCACTATGAAACGACAAAATCACGTTGTCCTGAAGCGCTAACTGGCTGATCTATGCACCGACTAATGCGACCTCCAAGATAAGGCCTGTACTGTGCTGTCCTCATCCAATTACTGTTAAGTCCTGAAGGGTTTATCATATCTGTGATTTTATCTGCCACCCACAGCCAGTGAGTTAGACCACCTCATCAGGTAAACACAGCAATCATGAAGGCATTAATCGTAAGCCCCGGGGTTACTGAGCTTTGACGTGACAAATGATACCAGCCAATAAATACTGAATGTCACACATATCCCTGGGCTCCTCCTCGCTGTCTGTCACAACACTCTGAATTTCCTGTGCAGCATTCGTGATGATAAATATTCAATGTCAATTCATGAAGTGCATAGTGTATTTTCTTCTTTGTGTAATATCGGAAGTCTCCACTGGCCAGATTGCAGAATGAATCAGTTGGCATTAGACAACGTACAACAGCACATTTATGGGAGTGAGGAAGTGCAAACAGATGAAAGCTTTTTTTCCTGTGTGTTTGATGAATGTTTGTATGATTAAATTATCACTGAAAAGTTTGGGCCTTTTTGTTGTGTTTTATCTGCAGCAGCTGACTGCAGACTGAAAAACCTCAATAAATCTCAAGTCATAATTTTACACAGATTTGTACCAGCTTTTATATTTTCATGTGTTTTCTTCTGGTATAGTCAATTATGGCTAAATATCTCTTTGTTTTTCTACATTTTAGCCACTATTACACTATTAACTGCACTCTTAGAAACATAAAACAAGTTCTTTTTAAATCTACTGTCATCTGTTTGCTTTTATAAGTGATGTTATTGCATTTTGAGTGGTCACCGACATGCAGTAGTTTTACCAAATACTACTGCTGCATTTAACAGGGCTCAGTCTTACAGAGCTTTGAACGATAAAGAAACATAAAAAAATAACATTAAAAACATATAACAAGACAGTACAGCATAATCTAATGTATTATTTTTACACAACAAATGAATGTGTTTTACTGTGTGTGCACTTGAGCTACCCGCTGATAGCAAAGCACCACAGGTGAATACTGTGTGCTGCTAAGTTGAAAATAAGCAACTCACAGTCAAAATCAAGAGGAGTGCATTGCTTTCTGGTGCCTTTAGTACTTATAGAGTTAAGTGAAACACTAAATGTGTGCATGTAAGTGTAAACGGTTGTTTATCTCTATGTGTCACTCCTGTGATGAACTGGTGACCTCTCTAAGGGCGTACCCTGCCTCTCGGCCAATGTCAGCTCTGCTCTGCATAGGATTGATATATTTGAAGAAAACTTTAGACAGATCGTAGCCAATGGATCCACAAAAGGCTCATCTGATAACGTTTATCTCTCTTTTACTCTCCAAGAAGATGTCAGATTACATGTTAGCCTGGAGGTTTACTGGTTTAAGGAGTCCAAGCATCTATTAAGGCCCCTTGTGTCTGTCAACGGCTTTGTCCGTCAGCAGAACCAAACTGCCTGAGGGAGTTGCACTCACTTGGCATTTGCTCAGGTTCAGTGTTGAAAGTTTAACAGTCAGGCACAAGAGAAATATTAAAAAAGGTAGCACAGTAAATACAGGATTATCTAACTGACACTCAGGTCCAGTTGACTTAAATGATCTAGTAAGCTGTAATTCTACAATTTTTAAGAAGATGATTTATGTGGGTGGTTACGCAGGCGGCAGCTCTTTAGAATATTTCAACAGAACCGCACAAACATTACTGTTTAGTTTAAGCAAACATTTACACACTCTTGCTTTCTCTTTTCCCTCTCCCCTGACTGTCGTACTCGCTCCCTGTACCTGTTAATCAACTTTTACAATAATAGTGTGCGACCTTTCAAAACAACTCTAACCATTATTATCTGCTGATGATTTCTTGCTATTTCATGGATATCGTGCTGTAGACACTTACAGAGGCAGCGTTTCTGGTGTCATGAGTTCATAAGTAAATCAAACCTACAGTAACCACATAGTGTAGATTTTAATTATCAATACACAAGATCCTCTCTCCCCAAGTAGGATATCAATTTATCTTTTAGTTAATCTGACAGGGTTTGACAAATTTAGCGTCCGTGTGCCACTGTCCGTTGAATCATCTCTGTCCTATAGAAGTAAAAGGCGTCCCGGTGATGACTGACGAGGTGAAATATGTTTTCTTTACCATTTAAATGCCTTCCATCGTCCTCACGCTGGCTGATTTACTATATGCAATGTGCATATCCCCTAACAGTGGAACAACTTGATAGTGAGTGTAAGTCAACTGTAACGCCTTGATAAAGGTGTGAGTGAACTTTTTCTGCTTTGAGTTTCGTCATACAGAGCATGTGCTTGTAGATTTACTCCAAAATAAGCAGCAATGATTCCCCACCTTTCAGCCACAACGGTGAACATTGACAGAATTACTGTGGTGGATCTGATTAGATTAGGTGCATTTTCACTGAAACTGTGGCGTGTGTGGTTTTGTGGTTTATGTTCAGAGAGTTTGAATATTATCCTTAAAAACTGCCATTCTAGAAATGGTTGTAAGAGCTCGCAAGGTGCCTTCACAGCTTTGCCCCAGGCTGTTAAGAGTCATTCAGTTTGTTTACTGAAGGAACTCTCCATCTTAATACTGCCCCAAGTCATTATTAAACATGCACTTACAGCAAACTCCCTCAGTTGGACACACCCTCTCTATCAGAATTGGTATGTCACGAAGGCACTGTGTCCCAACGAAGTCAAACCCTTGTTGCTCAGATCAGAAGTCAAACAGTGTTGGAGTGAACTGAAGTGATCCAGCTGAGCAGGAGATTAAAAAAAAACTACATACAGCGCATCCTCACCTGAGGACCAACAAGTTACAGACATTAGTTCACATTTGAACTAAGATAGGGGAACAGGAGAGGAGTCTGGCAGAGCCTCAGCATTACAGCATTGACCCTGACAAGGTAAGACTGCAATTCACAGTTCAAAATACTTCTACTACTGATTCAGGTACTATGGGGAACTTACGTGAATCATTTTATGCTGATTTGTATGTATTTTATTGTTTTTTGTGTATTTCAAAAGTCCATCTAGGGATTTGCACTGAAATTTAGTTAAAGCTATAAATGTTGTGATATAAGGCATTGTTTTTAAAAAAATTATTATTATTTTATTTGTCTAACAGGGACAACAGACAGTAATTGTCACAGAGTTAGCTAAATTCCATCAGTGGACGGTGGGCAGGCAAATCCACACAAAAATGATGGTATCAAATGTTATAACTCAGACAGCTGTAGAGGGAATAAACATCACATCATATAAAACTAAAAGCACTTTCCATTTAAAATATTACATGACACAAAAAAATGCAATATACAATATTCGATGTTAATACTTTGTGGTTAACGGACACATGCTTAGTTAGCGCATATTTCAGCACTAACTAAATATTTAGATGTTTCAGTGTCACAGGGAGCCTTTTATTTCAGCTATAAGGGGACCGTCTACAATATTAAACATAAATGTTTAATTTAAAACAAGAGAGGGTTGAGCATTGTCTCATAATGCTGGTCATTGTGTTCCAAAAGTTTGCAACCGTCAGGGAGAAAGTTGATTGAGCCCAATTCAGTGGCCCTCTAATGTATTACGCAGTTGCCACTGGTAGATGCTCTTGTTTGCCTGATGTTATCTGTTAGTGGGGGAGGAGCAAGACTGCAGGTGAGTTTGTACATAAAGGGGTTGTACTTTGAAGTTATATGATCTGGGATGATTACTCATTGGCCTTTTGTCCAATATTTTGAGCGTTTTTGCAGTGTACTAAATCTACCGGGTCTCATAGGTTGCATGCACAACTTGGGAGCATCTGTTGACAGTTGGTTCCTTAATTTTATTGGGTGGATGACCCTTTTCATCTGTTTTTCTAAACGTTAGGTGTGTCTCAATTAATTATCTATTCTCGGGGGTGTCGTTTGGCTCGGTCGGTGGAGCGTCCGCCCCATGTGCAGGGGCTCGGTCCTAAAATACTGGGCCATATACTATGAGACAGTTACATTTTTTTTAATCATTTTTACATTTCCGATATTTTTTGGTAAAATATTACAGTATTATCGAAAGTAAATAGTTACAACAGTAACTAGTAATTATTGGAACTATAGTAACTTTATTGTAACTAAAATATATCATAGCATAAAACAAAAATACAAGTACAATGCTTGAGAAATGTACTTTGAAACTGACTTTTATTTACTGTCCACCACTATCTAATACTGCCATTACTTATTTCTACCACACTACTGTTAGTGCTACTGCTGTTATGACTGTAATGTATTAATATATTTCTGCTCCCACTATTAGTTATGACTACACAGTTATGACTATAGTAGCTGATTATACTGCGATCAGTGCTACCTCTAATACCAGGTGTCCTCCTGATGCTTCAGCTTATTATTATAACTTACCTTTTTTTTATATAAAGATATCTAGACCACTGAAAGCATCAAATATGATTTAAAGTGATGTATTTCAAGTAGGTAAGAAGATAAGTGGCACTAGTGGAAATATTTTGAGAGCCCAGTAAAAAATTGGCTTAGCTGATTTAATGAATCTATGTTTTGCGTTTAGATAAAAGCTAAATTGTGTGCATAGATTTTTTGTTTGTTTGTTCGAAGCGACATTGCTTCTTCTCACTTCCTTTTTTTAATGCCACTGTTAAAAAACAGACTTAGTCATTTTGCTGAACAGGCGCAGAACAGCTCATAAAGGTGTGTTATCACACACCTTTTGTCCAGAGAACAGTGGCACGTCGACTCAATGCTTCTCATATCAGTTGGGCTGCTATCTAACGAGGTGTAAAACACAACACTTAATATAAGTCTAAAAATAATAGACTTACTTACACGGCCGGCTGCTTTCATTTAGTTAACAGAACACACACACACACACAGAAAAGACATTTGTCCCAAAGAGAAAGAATAATCCAGAAGAGCCTGTTTTTACCGCGGCTAACATTTAAACTGCTGATGCCTGGAGGCAAGGAAATAATATTACAGAGAGGACCATGTGTCTAGACATCTGCAGTGTTTTAGATAGTTACAAAAGGGTTTCTTTTAGAATTGCTCCTCTATTTTAACATGTGTGGTGTTGATAATCTTGCCACATTTAAACACCATTTAATCACAACTATGAAGATGATAAACCTCTATGGAGAATAGATAGTTGACAATAGGCCTTAAATATCAGCTATGGATGTCATTTTTGTCTCTTCTCTCCTGCAAACACACTTAAATCATTTTATCAGGTTATTTATGGACATGTTTTGTTACAGCAGTCCACCTTTTGAGAACTGCCTTGTTTCTTATCACACCGCCTCACACCATGCGCCATTCGTTTGGAAACGTTTTGGACCGAGGACTCAGTTTGCACAATACTTCATACTCAGTGATTACTGAAAATGTAGCCTGTGGATTATATTCAACATAATGTGTTCAGAGTCTGACACAGTGCGGGAGCTTTTGACTTTTTATATCGGTTTTAATAAGCACTGCAGATGCTTTTTGTCACATCTTTTTCATTCATGTCTGTCATGTGTTTTTGTCTTTTGTAATGTCTCATTATGCTCAGATTAGCAATGAAGAAAAGGCCGCATTAAAAACCTTTATGTATCAAATAGATGCACATTAATCACTTAATTACTTGGTCAGATGAAATACTTGCCCTATAACACCACTCCCAGCCTGGTGAGCTGATCTCTTAGTCATCAACGCTCCAGCTACTTATCCTTTATCCACATATTGTGTCCCACCCTTTGTGCTTTATTTTATCAATCTTTCTTTTGTAATTAACTTGTGATCCATCTCAATGACCCGCTGTGCTTGATATGTTTAACAGACAATCTGTGTTACATATGTGATAGCAGCCTAACACCTGTTTTACCATAATCACATGCATTTTTGAAAGACAAATATTAAACATGATTTATATTTGGTGTTTAAAACAAGGCTTTTATTCTCTTTTCCATATTTGTATTTACTATCTTAAGAGGTGGGGTTGATTGCTTTCTGATACTGAATAATGTTGAAAATAATGGAAGATAAGGGCAGAATTTGAACCCATTTGATCTGAATATTTCAAAATACATAGATTTATGAGAGAGTCTGAAATTAGTTTAAATAAATATCCTGGATCAAAAGTGACATTTTTTTATGGCTTTGATGTATTTAACTGTAAGGTTTAACAAAGGCTCCAGTAGGCAAAGTTGATTCTTTATTTATAGTAAGTCAGCAGAGTAAATACCACAGAACAAATGTCACGTTTACTTTAGGATTGCAACTGTTTAAATATTGGGCATTTGGGTATGGTTTCAGAGAAGCATCAATGCAACTCTGTCTCTCAAGACAATGTCACCGTTGAAAATGTCACGCAGGTGTTGGTTATGACACAGATGACAACATTTTTTGGAAACAGTGCTTTCTTCTTCCAGCGTTAAACAAACCTGAGCATGGGGAGTCCAGGCTGCACTGCACAGTCGCCTCTCTACATCAGTCACCCTCATCACCCCGACACCAGGATGGCATGGCTGGAAGAAGCTGAGGATGTCAAACCACCCCGCAGCTTGTTGGGGCTCCCTGAGCTCAGCTGGTCAGGGGTCTACCTCCCTTACTGCAATAGATTAGCTATAGAGGAGAGCCCCTGGGTGCTGAGGATGACAGAGGCCCCAGCTCCTGCTGCTCCTCCCTCCAGGACTGCAGAGCCGGGCCCAGCCAAGCCTAGTCAAGCCCAGGAACCCCCTTCTGGGATGGAAGGTCAGGTGGAGGAGTGCTGTCTGGAGCAGGTCCAGACCATGGTGGTGGGAGAGGTGTTGAAGGATGTCGACACGGCCTGCAAACTGCTCAACATTGCATCAGGTAGGCCAGGATACAAATGGTGAATGTCATTTAAATGGAAAACCCCGCTGCAGGAAGTGTTGGCAGAAGTTGTAGTCTGATACAATAAACCCTCAGAAACCATCACTTATTTGTTTACTTTGACGCCAACATCCACGTTGACATAAGTGATAGATGCGAGCATCTGAGGCCCTGCCCACCTTGTGTAAATGTTTCTCTTGACAGAAGATCATCGTCACTTCTTACGAACTGAGTCTTTATCTAGAGCCTTAAAATCACAAACTGCGTGCATGATTATTTGCTTTTATTACAGTCCGTTTCATTACAGGAGGCACATTTATAGCAACTCGTGCTAAATGTTGCATCATAGAATTTAAAAGTGTTGGTGTAAGTAGTGTTACATCATCTGTTAGGACGTGTATGAGAGAGTTTTTTTTTTTTTAAAGGTCAGAATTAATGCAGCAGAGGATTAGATATCCTGACTTTTTAATCCCTCTTTATCTAAGTGAAATAAATGCTGGATTCTACATTTCCCACAGTGCAATATCATCTTTTTGTTAGACTCTACCTGTCTACAAATTTCAAACTCACGCCCTAATTTATGATACAGGCGTTATGTTAAAATGAGATTATTTAGGTTTAGTCACTATATCCATAGTAGAAAGATTTTAACAACTGTGTCCACAAGCTGAGTAATACTATTACTGTTCTGTGTGATGGTAAATTGACTTTGACAAGTCACATGGTTCTTTAAGTAAACATAACACTAAATTTCAGGTTTTGTTGTTTTTTGTTCTGGTTATTAGAGCCTCACAGTCAAATTAATCAAATATACTTTCAGCAGTTTACACAGGTTGTCAAATTAATGTCAAACTTTCTTTCTTTCTGATTCACAAAGATGATGAAAATGAAGCAACAGAGGCAGAAATATCCTGATTTTGAGGGTCAAACTCCAAAAACACTGGATCCCACCATAAAGAAATGCTCAATAGTTTGACCCTCACTGCCTTGTAAATCCAGACTTTGTTCAAACTCCGTTCCTCCCTATTTGTAACACATTTTAGTCTCTGAGCTCAAGCTGAGATAACCCTGATGAAATTAACCCAAAGCCAACATCACACAACTGTTACTGACTTTTATGTGTAAAGTCGGCGCAGTGCCCCATTTGCACATATAATCTGAGATTCAGTGTAAAATAACAGCTTCA
The DNA here is from genome assembly GCA_036365135.1 of Miichthys miiuy. Lineage (NCBI taxonomy): Eukaryota > Metazoa > Chordata > Actinopteri > Sciaenidae > Miichthys > Miichthys miiuy. The sequence goes on along the minus strand of CM071606.1, from coordinate 9,714,208 downwards.
ATAAAACACGTCTGATGACCTATAGTACTATTAGGGTCTGGTTGTTGAACATGTGGTGAAAATGTCTTGTCTCTCTGTGTTTTTCTCTGCAGACCCATTGGACTGGAGCTATGTGCATGTTCAGAAGTGGCTACTCTGGACCGAACACCTGTACAGGCTGCCACAGGTCAGCACGATGTTTCAGGAGCTGACCGGCAGAGATCTGTGCTCCATGACAGAAGCAGACTTCAGACAACGCTCCTCGCAGTTTGGAGACGTGCTGTACGCTCATCTGGACATCTGGAGATCTGGTAAGAACAACGGGAACACTGGGAAATGAACCTAGATCGACTCTGCTGTTAGCAAATGAAGAGAGGCTGATTGTGAAGCAAATGCAGTGTGACTAAATGCAGATTTAAGACTTGGCTTCAAGTATTCTGTGTGGTGCAAACTGCAACATGATTGTTTCTTTTTTTTTTTGTCTGTTTCTTCAGCTGCGGCAATGAAAGCACGCTGCCCACCAGAGGACAGCAAATCAGGTATTTATTTATATATATTAATAATGAATTAATATTGTTATTAAAATTATGAGGCACAAGGTAAAGAAAAATCTCTCCTATGTTAGCAGCTGATGATGATTCCTGGTCAGATGTGATGTGTGACTACCCAAGTCAACCCATCCACCTGTGGCAGTTCCTCCGAGAGCTGCTCCTCAAGCCTCACAACTACAGCCGCTGCATCCGCTGGCTTAACAAAGAGAAAGGTGAGAGTCACCGAAAGCTGCGAGCCTTTTAAACTGAAGACATTTTGACATGTCACAATAGGATATGACAGGTGTAATAATGACAGCTGAATTAGGTTTGGTTTCAGGGTCCTTTCTGGTATGGTGCATGGTGGCTCACTGTCACATTTGAACATAACAGAGCCATCATTATTAATAAGACCTGTACTAGGTTTTTAGCACATCTGAACATCCAACAATACTGTCAGAAGACTAGATCAGAAAGAGCAGCTATCGCTCAGGTAGTAGGCCGAGTCATTTACTGATCACGTGGTTAGCGGTTTGATCCCCACCTCCTCCAGTCTCAACACGTCAAAGTCACAAGACAATGAATTCCTAATTGCTGCGCCCAAAGCCTATAACAGATGCCAAATCAAATATGCAATCTCCGTGCTGGAGTTTGGCGAGGCCGGGTTTGCCAGCTAGATGAAAACAGATGATCCGCTGTGGTGGTCCCTGCAGGGAGAAGAAGACTAATGGAACATTACAAGAACCATAGAACCATTAGCAGCCAGCTGTTGCTAGCAGTTTCTTTTTTACCAGTTTATGGGCTTATTTTTCTGTCAAGACTTTTTTTTTTTTATTATACTGAGAACAGTTTAAACAAACTACTTTTTATGTTTACTCTGTAACACCTTGCTCTAAGTCCTCTTATTTAGCATTTATACACACCTTTAAACACACTGTAATGTAGTTGTACGCAGCTATAAACACATTTGCATAAGTAATATAGAGTATTTGTCAACAATTATGACTTCTCGTATGTGCTGTCATGCTAAATGAAGATGCCAAACATGATTAACATTATACGTACATATATTTGTGTTTGTATTTAGTTCAAAGTACCGTTGCACAGCTAGTGTGGATATAGACTCCAAATGGATTAAACTTTCTTTCTTCTGCCCAAAGGGATTTTCAAAATAGAAGACTCAGCTCACGTGGCCAGACTATGGGGCATCAGGAAGAACCGCCCGGCTATGAACTATGACAAACTGAGTCGCTCTATACGCCAGTACTACAAGAAAGGCATCATTCGAAAGCCTGATGTATCACGCAGACTGGTCTACCAGTTCGTCAAGCCTGTATGATAAAGAGGATCGGCTGATCCGAGAAGAACGAGCTCAGAAAGAACCAAAGATATGCTGGACATACAGTAGAAGTAACACACTCTTATTTGATGTTTCATTTCAATTGTAAAGACTGCCTATTGAACTATGCATTCCTGCCTATCATAATATCCCTCTACTTTATTACTCTGAAAACAGGATTTTATTTTATTTGTCCGTTTGTTGTCTTCAGCACTCTAATTTGAAATGTGCCTTTTTGGTGTGATGTTTGGTTTCTCAAAAGGAAACATATTTGGTCTTCTAACTACAGAAACATTTAAAAGCCATAAGAAAAATGCTTATTTGCTTTCTTGCTGAGACAGAGCCAGACTAACCATTTCCAGTCTTTGGCTAAGCTAACCAACACCTAACTCCAGGTACATATTTGGCGTACAGATATGAGTGGTGTCTTTTTTTTAATCTAATCTGGGTAAGAAAGCAAATAAATTATTTCCCAAACTTTAAAAAAAAAGATTCCTTTTAACGCTCTTCTTTAACATTGACACTTCTTATTATTTCCCTTCAAGCTTTTTTTTTTACTTTTGAGGTTGCAGAGCAATGCCAGAGTAAGCGAATATTTTATTAAATCTGTCTCAATGGATAGTCCTTTCTGTCTTTGGGTTTATATTCAGGATCTACAATAAAGCAATAAATTACCACATGTTGTATCTCCTTTAAAAGTCACAACATGATATAATGACTTGAATCACATGTGCAGGCCATACAACAAAAAAACACACACAGACACTAACTTTTTTTTTTTTTTTCAACAAACTTGTTTCCCTTTCAAACCAATATCGCAATATTGACACCATCACAACAAATTTGAGTCGGGTTTTTTTTTTTTTCATCACTATCGTCATTATTATCTGTGATCATAATCATCTTTATGCATATTTAAATGAACTTCTTGTTACATCAAGATGAACAGGCACTACACCAGTTAGGAGATAAAAGTACATCACTAACTATGAACATACATCTTCTAGACCGCTAATATAGGGTTTCCACAACGTGAGCTGCTGTCCCCTGTGTGCATAAGGAAGAGATCATCAACATAAAAAAGCATTTACATGTACACCTTTTTACTGCCTCAACGTGGTTAGGTCTCATTTTCAACTCAACACAGTTGTACAGTTACAATAGAATATAATCTTTAAATTACATCATCATATACAAATCTGACAGCGTGGGATAACGTCACGCTTTTATGATACACTGACAATTCCATTGCAATGAAATTCATACGATATGGTACCTATTACTTAATATGTTTTCCATTGCTGTTATTTTAATGAAACACATTTACATGTATAACACTACATTTTGTCTTAATAGTCAATCACTTGCATTTTTTTTTTTTTTTATACATTTTTTTTTCTGTTACATTTACACAACTCATACACACTGGATGATGATGTTTTCCCCCAAAATATTAACCTGGTAATGTGGATTATGTGTTGCATGTATTGTGTATATCGTGTGTTTTGTATGTGTGACGTGAGAGTGTTTGCGTGTGTGTGTGTGTGTGTGTGTGTGTGTGTGCATATGCGTGTCAAGAACGTGGGACAGTTTGATGATAGGAGTCCTTTTTGCTATGCTGGACAGCTTACTCTAAGACACAACTTGTGAGCTGGTGATGTGTTTCTCCTCATGTGTGAGACCCAAACCTGTCAAATCCTTGTTCCAGACACAGAGCTAAACACATCTGACTGCTATTGGTCCAGTGAAATTTAAAAACTTCAGGACAACTAAGTTATAAAAATCTCTCCCATCTAATCAGAGATTTAGGTGCAACTTGTAGCGAGATATAACTCACTAATCAACATCTGATAAAACGCAATTCTTGCTATAAGTTAAATTTCTATGGAGCAAGTTAAAGATTTAAAAATAACCACGTAATGCACTGCGTAAGAGTCATCTCACATGCAGCGCGGTTACTGGTGACAAATGTATTCCCTGTGTCATTGTGAGTGTTTTGCAGACAAATGAAGTTTGGGTGGACTGGGAGGCAGCTACAAGCTGATCTTCACTGAAGCTGTTTCACATGTGACATGTGAAGTTATTGCATGGAGAGAAAACATATAGTTGATGGTATTGGGTCATTCTTTGGCTCAGCAGGGAAACGGGCCACATAACTAGTGCTTTTTTTGCTAGGTAGGGCTTTAAATGATAGTGGGAGGACCATGTTTAGACAACATGTCCTCTTTCAAGCCCAAACACTAGTACATTCATGTCCTGTTGGAGAGGCTTCGATCTTCAGACAACCGTCTGTAGCACAGTTAGCGCACTGACATGCCTCCATTGGCCCCCTCGCTCTGGAAGAAAAGTGCCCCGGCACAGGCATTGTTCAAAACCCTCCTCTTATACTGCAGTGGCAACCTCAAGAAGATGACTTGATCCGACTTCGCTCTGAGGGAATGTATCACTCGTGTTAGCAGTAGTGGATTAAAATGAGACCTGAATTACTGAACCAAGAATGAAAGCTTCTGCAGAAACTGTGTATCCTTTTTCCATGGATTGCATGGAGATGATATTGTCAAAAGACTTGTGATGCTAAGAAAGCAAGAAAAAAAAAAAAAAGTTAAAAACAAAACAAACGAACATAAAATCAGTTCATGAACGAGCTTCCTTTCATGAAGACAGAAGCACGTGATGCAAAGAAGTGTACTCTGCATTTGTAGTTGAAGTGTTGCATCAGGTTGTAGCCTAAACCAGGCTGCAGGAATCAGGAATGCAAGTTGTTGCATAGCACATGCTGCTATGCAAGTTCAGAAACAGTTAAAAACACATAGCACTGCACACACTGGAAAGAGGTTGGACTAAATCACAAAAAAAAAAAAAAAAAAGAAAGAAAACCAAAAAGAAAAAGAAAAAATAAATAGAGGATACTGTCGGTGGTACTTTAAACACTACACAGCATTCCCAATGTAAGAATGACGACTGACCACACACAGCATTAGAAATGCTACACAAAAATGGCATCACACTGTATATACACAATGCAGGTTAAAGAAGCTTGTCTTTGTCGAATGGGTATAACTGATTATATTATCTTCCCATTTTCACAAGAGAACAGACTGCAGTATACTGCAAGTTTAAATAAGCTGTATTATACTTTAAATACAGCTACACAGAGAAGCAATGTGTTCCTGCACTGTTTTGGTGTTATAGTTGAGTGTGTATATACTGGAATAACCGCTGCTCCTGTTTTTAAATGTGTAAGTCCACCCACCCCAAATGCTGGATAAAATATATTACTGTATACTGATATATTGTCTTTTAGGTTACTAAGTTTTTATTTAGGCAAGACTGCTTGGCGCATCTGTTGGGCAAGGGATGTGTTGCTCTTAAGTCTCTGGCTATGTGCGGTGCAATTGGACGGGACAGTTCAAGCTGCCTCCAATGGCGTGTCCTTGTCCAGTAACGTGACTAGATTGGCTCGACATAATTGGCCGGGTACAGTCCCTCTTGGCCGTTGTCCAAACGACCTCTACACCAGCCTTGCTCGTCTTCGTCCTCAGTCTTGGTCAGTTCATCACCTGTGAAGGAGACACCACTCCTTTATCAACACGCAGTCCTGTTTCAAATAATGAATCTAAAATGAAATATCTGCAGATACCACCCCACATTTCTTCTGATTAATGCTCTCTAGTTTTTTGATGTAATGCCTGGTTTTGTTCTGCATTTTAAAAACTGAGATCATGAGTTCCAGTCTCCTCGGCTTCTACTAAAATTTAACCTGACAAAGAAGGCTACTCAAGGAATCGTTTGACATTTTGGGAGGGTTAAATGAGAAGATGGATCTGACTTTCTGTGTCTGTACAGTAAATATCAAATTACCGGCAGCAGCCAGATATCTTAGCTTTGCTGGAAACAGAGAAAACAGCAATCCTGGTTCTGGTTTGGTAAAATACATCCACCAGCAGCACCTCTAAAGCTCACTTATTAACATGTTAATAAAGGAAGCATTAGTGGGCGTAACACCCTGTGGAACCACAACGTGGTGTGGTGGCAGATTTTTGTTCCTTTTGGACAGGGCTAGGCTAGCTGTTTCCCTTTGTTCCCAGTCTTTGTGCTAAGCTAAGCTAACCAGGTTGCTGGCTGTAGTGTCTAGAATACACTGGAATAATAACATCTGCAGAGCTGCAGCTCTGTGTTTGTATACACATGCAGATTGTCTAGTTTTTTCCATATTTTATAAATATCAATAACTTGTAGCTGAATAGGTGATGCCAATCCAGTTTGAACACACAATAAAGGTACAATAAAGTAAATTTAAAGGTACCCTGTGGAGCTTTTGACTACTAGCAGCAATATAGAACAATGTTTTTATGAGAGTCCCTCTTCTGTTTGTTCACATGAGACACACAAGAGGATGTGTACGTGTGTGATGTGCGCTTCGCACTATTCCACTGAATTACAGGTGGCGGTAAAGTACAAAGAAAAACAGCAACGGGCCAGCAAAATGTTACGAAAGTAAACACTTTCAGTTTACACGTATGCAAACAATGCTGGTTTCCAAATGCAAATGTTTTCTGAGGCAAGCAAGCCACTTATACGCATATTTTAACAGCATTTAGCTGATGGCTGGTGCTACTGTTACAACCTGTAACATAGAAACTCTGTTCAGGGCATCTTCAGTTTCTTTCAAAAGAAGAACAAGAAACTCTAATAGACTTTGCATGCAGGTATAAGAGGTCTCTAAAGACCAATTCAGTCATTGCCAGATGTCCCTAAGATTATTCAAAAACACCTCATCTCAAACTGTGTGGTTAAAAATAGGATCTGGCTGTGCAGTGGGGGGGCTCAAGATGAAGATGCACAGCTGTGGCTTCTTCAATAGTTATTTTTCGGTGTAAAGCTTGTCTTTAAGTTGTTAGTGATGTCACGGTGTGGGGCTCTAAAGCACTTTTTCACACCATTTCCCAAACTGCTCGTGTTAATTGGTGGCAAGTGCCTGTAATTTGTTTTCCATGTGGCTATTATTGACTAATCGCTGCTATCCTCCATAGAGGAAGGGAGCTTTTAGAATAAAAATCAGGGCAGGGTTGGTGATTTTTGACCACCTGTGTAATATGTGATGATGTCCCAGGCTCTTCATATATCAACTATCCTGGTGGATGATAATTACCTGCTTTGAAGGTGAGCTCATCTTGTTCCTGGCCTTCATAATCATAGAGAGCGCGGACACGGACCCCTTTGCCAGTGCTGGAATCATCTTCGAATGAATTCCCGTTGCCGCCGTTTTCGTTGCCAGAGTACGCAGCGGGTTGCTCATCATCGGACCACTCAGTCGAGTAAGCTTGGTTTTTATCATAGCTGCTCACACTGGAGGATAGAGAAAATGCAGGGTGAGTTTTGACGTTAAAAGACCTCCCAGAAAAAATACTAAAAAGTCTTTCTAGCTGTCAGTAAATCCCATTAACAACCACTGTCTGTGTAGCATTTACTTTGTACCAACTTTGTATCATTAAGTCTCATTGCTGCACTGGGAGACACGTTCCTTCATTATGATGAACATGGGCACTGTAGTTTATCTTGAATTGGTCCCATATAAGCTGAAAATAGTCCTCAGCAAATGTGTTTTTTAGTCTTGCTAAAGGAACATTTACTAAAAACTACAATGCCCTGCTGTTTTAGAAAATGACGTAGGCTTTTAAAAAAATAAAAGTATAGACTTATGACCAGTTTTTAAGGATGTATGTATTTAGAAGGAACCAATGGGCCACAAACACAGCAGGCAAGTGTGACCGAGACACGATACACATTGTTGATTTTGGTCTTTTCATCAGATTTGTTGACAAAACCACAAATATTAGTATCACCACTGTTATCCTACATTCAATTTAATGATGACATTTGTCACAGAATATCATTTCCTGAGCAAATAGAGTGCACTTCAGTGTGATCGATGCGACTGTCAACAATAGATTGCTTGAACTGACCTGCTACGATCACCAGGTGGAGCCACATGGTCAGTGCTCGGAGTGGGTGGGGCTCCGTCTGGTTTCTTCTTCTTTGGAGGAGCGCTGGCCTGGTCTGGGTTGTATTCCTGGAGAGTAAAAAAAAAGAAAAAAAAGAAAAAGAAACACATGAAAGCAAATCAGTGAAGGAGGAGGAGAGCTTTCTTATTTTCATGCATGAAGGTTTAATTTTATACCTCAAATGCAGGCCAGTTCATATGCATCCCAGGGCCGTGGTTGTTGCTGAACCACTTCAGGTCCTCTTGTGTGTTTGCAGCCAGGATTGTGCGCTCCAGTTCTCTGTATATTGTGGCATAGCTGTAGAAAGGAAAATGGAACAAATAGTGACAATGAAAGCGCCAGAAGAGTCCTGGGGTGCAGCCAATTTGGCAACATAACCCACAATGTAGTTCAAAATCTGGGTTGAGAGCAATCCAACATTGGGTCATGACAAGACTGAAGTGTCTCCCTGAGTTTTGTGCTGATGCTTAAGCCCTGAACAGCTGAAGTATGGCCTGAATAACCCTTGCAATCCTTTACAACAGTCTTCCCAAATCTCTGCAATGTGTAGTAGATTTAAAAAGGGCACTTTTACTTTGTAGTTTTTGTTTCATACATTAATGTATAAATATTCCACATACAGTCTCAAACTTTAATTAACCAGTTTGGAAAGATGAGGGTACATTCCTTGTAGGTGATAATAAACTGTCATATCTAGTGAAACAAATGTCTCTCTACAGTTATTTTCAGTGATCCTGGAGGAATATTTAAGTAGATTCGAGGCAAAACAACCTCTCAGGAACACACTGAACTGCTTTTTTAGATTTTAGGAGATGTGACAGATGTATGGGAAAGTGGAAAACCAGATTGATCTAAGTGTATTTAAGAAGAGAAACTAAAGCATTATTACTATAATACATTTTTTTCTTTTTTGGCTTTCATGATAATGACTTTAACTCATGAAACTAGCTAACTTGTGCTTTTATTTTCTGTGCACATTTATATATGATTCATTATAATCGTAGAAAATAATATTCATCCACAGGCCGTGTCTGGATTTGGTAATAATTTCTAAGAAAACTCACTGTTGCACAATAAAAAAGTGCTAAAAAAATATACAGGGTCATTAAAAATTCCTTTTTATCTGTTTCTTGTGGATCATTTACTTCTTTATTTGATAAATTATTTGATAGTTGGGGCAGAAAGAGCACTGGATTCAGTGATAAATAAAATGATAACTGCATAAAATTAGATTGCCTGGGTGTATCTAGTTTTCTCTGTAGCACACTATGGACACCCACCGAAGCAGTTCCTCTTAAAACTGAGCCATTACATGTTTTCATCCCAAAAGAGAAGCCGTTCAGCGCAACACAGGCGAGATCAAGCAAGCAAAGGGCTCGGATCATCCATGGCAACCAAAGACAGGTTCGGTTAAAGAACCTGAAAATCACTTTGCCATGGATCCCGGCTTTGTTGTTACATGCAGTCTAAAAACAGCCCAGAATATGACAAGCATTCACTCTGAACAAAATTCAGTTTGGCAGAAACGTCATTGACTGAATCATCAGTTAATTAGTGCTGTGAGTCTGAACGCTAATGAGAAATGCATGCCTGGTTGAGAAATGTGCTTGAGATTAATCACTGTGACACAACAAATCAAACTAATCAATTATAAACCGGTTTGCAATGTGATTATTTCTGATTAAAAGTAACGTACAGTGTTTAACCATGCTCAAATAATTCTTTACCCATGTACCGCACAGTAACACTTCGAGTTTCATATCAAAATGATGTCATTCATTCAGTGAAATTACATCTGAATGAGAAGGAGTGACTCAGACATGACAGGAAAACAGAGGAATATTCAGTCGACCAAAAACCTCTCATACCATATTTTACTGGATCACATGACACATAAAATCAAGTCAGTGATCTTAAACCAGCGGCCCTTTGAAGGCTACGTAAATTCAGCTCCTTCAGCATGGCTGACCTTGGGTTCTCGGTGAGGTTAAGATGGCGTTTGATATCCAGCAAGGCCTCCTTGAGGAAGGTCAGCCTCTTGACTTCGTGCTGCTGGCACTGGTCAAACACCTGCTCCATGCTCTCCATGTACTGCGGGTGCATTTATTCAGTTCTTCCAGAGACTTCTCATACTTTTCTTTAGCCTGAGACAGAAAAGAGAAAAACACACTGAAGACCGAAGCCTCTGCGGAAAATAAAGCAGCAGGAAGAACTCAAACAAAATTGATCCAAATGTATATACCCAAACTTAAAAGAGCCTTTAAGCTTGTACTGCAAGTCTTGATCAAGTGTTTTAGGGTTTATCGTGGCACTGTGACGACGTACAGTGTACAAATTGATCTGATTTTGTTCTTGACATCTTTGTTTTTTAACTCAACGAACTAAAGGACTACTTGTGTTTCTTCTCACCTTCTGCGTATCCTGTTTGCATTTGTCCACTTTCTCGTGGAGTTTCTTCTGCTGGTCTGGCGTGACAGAAGCCTCGGTCTTGCCGTTGGCCTCTCGGGCTGCAGCCAGCTTCTCCTCCTTGCAGGCCATGTGGTACCCTTTCTTAGCTGCCTCCATCTGTATGTCCAAACACAGGCATTGTCAGTATTTCAAATACATCATCTGATTTGACCAAAGGAACACAAGGGAGTCACATTTAATCATCTCAAAGTAGGAATGACCTGGTGCAGTCAGGATACTATATTTAATGTTATAGGTATAACTACATAAATATTCTTATCCAGGGCCAGAGACAGTGGAGTCCATTTTTGTTTTTAAATACCAATGCACAAGGAAGGAAACTGTATTTTCCATGTAGGAAGAAAACCCAGACAGACCTGTGTCTCACAGTCTGGTCCTCTCATATCAACGACTCTTCAGAAGAGCGAAATAAAGGGAAGATTCAGCCTTGTGCTATAACTGTGGTTTCAGGCAGTGAAAGTGTCTCCTTGAGCTTGAAAACAAGGACCAAGGTCCACTGACGATTAATTAGTGACTCACTCTATTGGCTCACAGAGTTCCTGTTTGAAATGTCACATGAAAATGAATTGTAAAGCTGCGAATCAGGAAATGTGCCAGTAAAACCAACATGGGTGCAGCCATAGAGAGTGTGATGGAGAAGCTCCAGGGTTGGCCTCTAGATGAAATCATTAGTACAACGTAACTCTCCGCTGTTCAAAGATTTATTCAAATTCAGAAAACTGAAACTTAATACCCGCAATAACTGATTACTTTTGCCCTTTAGGAGGCAGTGGAATAAACCGTGACGTGTCATTATCTTTTAAGTTACTTATGTACACATGCAGCGGCAGCATTATCATTCATTTGGCGTTGTGTTTGTGTCCACCTGGTTAACGTAAGTCCAATATTTATTCTATTTTAGCTCTGTTTTTGGTCTCCAATGATTCCCAGAGGAAAATATGACTCACGTTGTTCTCCAGCTAGTCGCAGTACATTATGAGAGCGGTGAGAGTGAAACAAAACAGTATAGTTGTGGGCTGGACAGTGAAATAATGAGCTAAAACTCGCTATAAATCTCTGAAAAAGGGAGCTGCATATTTATTATATATACTATAATATATACTATATACTATATATACTTATTTGTCCAATATTATAGAAATAACGTGTGAAATCCATCGTAATCAGTTAAAAACAGATTTGAAACGACTTCAGAGGTCGCATATTACTTTGTGTATTGCACTTTTTCTTTTGGTATTTTATTTTTTATTATGAAGTTTAAAGTTTGAAATAGTGGAGAGTGATAGATGAGTGAGGAGAGGTTACAAAGCTGATGTGACACAGCTGGACAGAAGGCATCATAAGGCATGAAATGTGAGCCAGACAGCAGCTCATTCATGTCTTACATTCATAAGGGAATACAAATTACACCAATAATAATTCATCTACATTTCCCCTCACCTCCTTGAGCTTCTTGGCCCACGGTTTCTGAGCCTTCTTGAATCCTTCCTCCGCCTCTTTGGCCTCTTTGAAGCCTCCGATCATTTGCTTGTGATAAGCTTCCTTCTGCCAGTTCTTCACTTTCTCTACGTCATCGTTCACCAGGTTGTTCTTCACCTCTTGGTGCAGCTCACTCACCTTCTCCGCCTCAGTCATCACAGCCAACCAGGCTCTCTCCACAGAGCCGTACTGTGGGCCTGGGGATAAAACATTTAGTGTAATAACATGCAGACAAATATTACCACAAGGCAAACATCATACTGTGTAAACAGTGCATAGGCAAATTGAAAGCATAAAGTACCTTTTTCAATGAGCTGCCTCCATCTCTTGGACCAAGTAGTTAGCTGATCACCGTAGGATTTTTCTATCTTGGCACGTTCCTGCAGGCAGCCCATGAGGTCATTGCAGAGCCGATGGCCGTCATCAAATCTCTTGACAGCACGTTTGTAGTTCCCCACCTGAAGACAGAGAGACAAAGAGGCTGAAGGAACAGAGAACAAATCTGTCTTTATATAAAACACAGGAGAGAAAAACTACAAAACGCACGTCTACATCAAAATATACATCAAGCTTCAATATGTATATGGTAAAATCAGGAAATTAAGAAGATTGCCTGAAAAAAACGTTACTTATGGTTTGTTCGTCACCAGTCAATGCTTCATCCGAATGCTCATTGTGGAACTGTGAAAAAATCTCACTTCTCTCTTAACTTATGAATGATTCCTCATATTAATAGCCTTGTGAATGACCGAGATAGGTCTCTCTTTGACAAAATATAAAGATCATTTAAAGCTAATTACACATATTAGATCATATTTCCTCAAGATGTGCTGCTGTGCAGAATCTCAAAGCGGTGAGAGATGGACATTTACAAATGGCAGCCATCATTGCATGTTAGGTTTGTTTCTTGTGAATGTGAGCGGCTGTATTGCCACCTATAATACACACTATCCAGCACTGTTTTTGGATATCCACATATATAAACAAATCTCTAAATATATCCAGTAAAATACAGTATGCTCAATTAATTGCAATATATGATATACTACGCTATTCATGCGAATACGAGAGCAGCTTCAGCCACATCCCTTTTCTTCATAAAGGCATCAAAGCTATATTTTTGCTGTGGGATTCAAGCATATGAGTATTCGGTTATCTTTTGTCTCATTTATTCCACTGCCTTTTCTTCTAGGTCTCACCACCTTAAGCAAGACTGCCTTAAAAAAAAAAAAAAAGCAGTGCCAGCCGTGTGGCTCCGCCCCGTCAGTGCCTGCAGGGGGCGTGAGCTCATGGTGCATGATGAAGGGAGGGTAGTGTAGGGGCTGAAGGGGGTTGGGGGGGCTGCTCGTGCCTGTGCATGTGTAGTTATGCAATGACATGGGCTTGTGTATGTGTGTGTGTGTGTATGTGTGTGTATTTAGTGCTTTAATCCTCTTGAGTGGTGTAATGCAGGCAGACAGATTCTCAGGGATAGACGACGAGGTAGAGACAGAAATACAGAGAAACCACAGACTGCGTGTGTATGCGCTGTATTTAAAAAATACATACGGTCTCATACATCATCACACAAGACACAACTCATGGAGAGCCCGTCCGCTGTGTTCGCTGGCTGCAGAGCTGCTGCACTGTGATTGGCTCTGACATGAGCATGCACGTGTGGTGGTTAGTGTTTGAGATGAGAGAGCTGCAGGGAGGCAGTGAGACAGGTGTGTGACGGTGTGAGTTTTGGCCTGTGTGACAGCTTGCCAAGTCACACCACCAACAACACGCAGGTGGACTCGTTCTACATATGAAAACAGACTCCAAGCTCTTGTATCTGCACCGCTTCTCAGCCCAGTTGTATCAAAATATTAATGTTGATAATGAAATGTTGTTGTTTTTTCCTGCCATTTTTATAAACCATGAGCTGAACACAGTGTACAGATGCTATAGGCAGGTGCATGTGGTGAAAGGCCGCCTCTGAGCGGCTGATGACTGAGGCTCTTTGTCTGTGTGTCTGCAGCTAAGAGCTATGATACAAAGAAGACTCTGTACTGAAGGAATTCATTAACACTAATTTGGTACACACACACACACACTCTGCATCCCAGAAGAAGAGAGGATGGACAGAACTTGTATGATTATATCTGTTATGACGTGTCCTGTGAGGACAGTTTACAACAAACATGATTCACAGTACATATCCTGACAAAGGAAATGCAACATTCTCTTAAATAAGAGAGGATTGTGTTGAAGAACCAGGCTCACATGTGGTCCTCACATCTTTAGCAGTTCTTATGAACAAACGTTCATCTCAGTCATCCAATTAATTTGCGTAGAAACGGTTAAAGTAAATGATGGAAGCCCATTTAAACGGAGAAAATAACTCATTGCATTATTCTAATTTTCTTTTGTGAACATGTAAATGTACTTTTCAAAGTCACTAAATGAGTTTTTCAGAGCCGTCTGCTCGTCTGCCAGGGCAAGAAGATAAACAAGAAGACATGCTAAAAATACAAATGAGCACAGAGGTCCACAGAAGTCCAATTTATTTGACTTTGTAGCTCATCCTTTTTACATGCTGTTAATATATTATTGTGGATATATTCGTATATTATTATTATTATTATATTATTCCAATATATTTTTTCCAGACAGGAGCGAGCTTAATTAACAGCACGAGATGAAAAGTTCAGACAGACGATGAAAACTCATTTAATTACTTGGAAAAGGTACACACAAGATGTGAAGAAGACAGGAAATGTGAATAGTACTCTTCATTTTTTCTTCATTTATTTATGACACACACTTTCTTCCTTTCTTAAAAGCTGAATGTCATGTCATGTCATGTATGTGTGCATTACAGTCCAGATAAAACCCAAATAACTGTCATAGCTTATGTACTTTCACTAAATTTGACTATATTTCACTGTGACCAAAATACAGACACTGCAACTTCCCATTCACATAAAACCGTTTTCACTTCTGCTTAACGAGATGGAGGAATCCTAATCAGGTCACCTTTAAGAAGCTCTTAATTTAAAGCAATAGCTCCACATATTTCTTGTCTATAGCAGGACGAGAAGTTTGATAACACTCACAGTTTGGTGCGGTGTCAATCTTGTCTAACTCTAAAGCATCAAAACATACTCAACTCCATTTTTCTGCATTTTTAATGCCTGAAATGTAGATAACAACATCAGGACTCTCTTCCTTGTACCTCAGTAGGTATCAAAAAGCATTTCTACAACATCTGACAGTAGTTTTCCTGTAAAAACTCGGTGACACTTTTATCATTTTTTCAGCTGTGACTCTGTTTGACTTCAGAAACCAGAACAATACAAGGCAAAGGGAGGGTAAAGGCTCGGGGCTACATGGTGAAAACCCATCAGAGCAGACATGACGGTGTGTCTGTACCTCCCAGAAGCTGTCCATGGTGTCGTCAGCACCTGCACTTTCATCGTAGGAGCCAGACATTTTCCTGGATGTGGCAAAGCACTCTAATGACTAAACCTGTCCTCTGCAGCAGAGCTGGGTTCCTCATGCACTGAAAGAGACAAAGAGACAAAACAACAACAATGTCAGACAGTAGAATTACATTACACAAATTCAGTCACAAAGCATGAGCAGACTTTAGGAGAAGAACAAGGCCAAGCTGGCCTCTGTGTAACACTGAGGAAAAGCAACGTGGCGATGCATTTTCCCTGGCAACTGTAGGGAACGTTTCAGTGCGAGGGTTTCTATTTGAGACGTTTATAATATTGAGATAAAAATAGTCTCCTACGCCATGCATACAGCGTCGTGCCCTGAGGAACGAGAAGGGGCATCTTATATTGGTGTGTCCTAGAAAAGACACCACAGAGACATTACACAGCTCTGACCCTGAATCCTTCCACAGTGCAAATACTCATTCTTTTGACGCATTACATGTGAGAGATAGTTGAACAACACATAACATAACACATAGTACACCTGCTACGCAGTGCATAGTAGCCAAGAATGCACCTCGTGAGGAAATGTAATGTTCAGACTTGTTCATGTAATGACGTCAAGCAGCAACAATAAGCATGGCTGGAAGCGAAGGTAACGTCACTTTTAGTGAAAAAGGAGAGAGGTTTGGTTACTGAAGATCAGATGTACAACACAAGGGCGCAATACAACAAACTTATTCCACCACTTCAAGCCGGGTTGAGTATGAGGAGAGCCAAAAATCCTGTAAGTTTTAAACCAGTCATATCGTCAAGAATATAATTATTGCGGAAATAGACTAAAATATTGAAATAATTTTATGGTGGTATCATCTACCAGAATTTCAGAATTATCATCTTTACTGTAATGATAATAATAATAACCTTATTTTTATAGCACCTTTAAAAAAACAGAGTTTACAAAGTGCTTTACAGAGCAGCAGACCCAAAAGAAGGCCACAGGGTTTAGATCGAAAAAGTAAAAGTGTAAAACATAAAACAGATTCAATGCCACAGAAACAAGAAGCAGTACAATGAAAAAAAAACCCCAAACAAAACAATTGATATTCATTGATGGTCAAGAAAAATAGCCTGGTTATGAGTAAAAGGATAAAAAAAGACAATAATTAACAATAAAAGATAAAGAAATAAAAGCATTATATATATATATATATATATATATATATATATATATATATATATATATATATATATATATATAAAATATATAAAAAATATATACTCATGTCACTGTCTATTTATGTTATATCTTCACAACAATAACAAAAAAATTTAAATAAGAATAGAGACTTGAGGACAATTTTCTCTTCAGTTGTTCAATTAAATTTCTTTCCCGCTTAAATTTAAACAGAAATTGTGAAGTAGCAACCTTAAAATAGACTGTAAAGTTTACAGTCTACACTTTACAGTGTAAACAAACAGCCTGAGTCTATTTTTACACCTACACGTCCTTTAATGATGCGTTTTAATCACCCATTACTGTGTGAAGCCTACAGAATACAGTTCCTGCTGGATCGCCTCCAGCGTTTAAGGTGATTTATATTTATTTGTTTGACGCCTGGTCGATATCTTACCACCATGGTTAAAACAGAGACAGACTGCGAGATGCTCTATTGGTATTGAACTCAGTTTGAAGCCTAATCCATTTCGCTCACATGACTAATGGCTTTCCCTTGACAGAGAGCTCTTCATCGCGCTGCAACAACCAATATGACAATATGTCGTATGTGCCTGATAATAATGAGGCTCCGTTGATAATGTTCCGCTCTGACATGAGTTCTTGGTCTTAACAATTAAAAGCAGTTGATTGTCCTTCTTTTCTAATTCTGCCAAACACAACTTCATTGTAGCTTTTAATTAAAATGATAAATTAGTGAGATGTTACTTAGTGCACTTGTTTTGTAGTAACTGATTCTTAGTATGCACAGTTCACATTAAGTGTTAGTTAAGCGTGCTGGATAGAGGTCAATGCAAGTGACGGATGACTCGTGGCCATTTAAGTTTAAAAGCTGACTCTGCACTTTACAATCTGCTGCATCACAAGGAATATTTTGTTTAACTATTACCAGTGCCCTCCATGCTTCATCCTTCAACTTCCTTCTGCAGTCAAGTGCAAACTAATTTATCCTTCACCCCCTGAATGAGTCATGAAAAAGGACTTTCTGCATTAGGCTCAGTTTGAACTGGCCTGACCTCACTTCCCTTACACACAATATAACAACACAATCGTCCTTGCGTGTAAAATAAGAGCGCTGAAAGTACAAGATCAGCTCATGAAGGGAAAGTATTTTCAGCAGCAGCCCCTGCCACACACTCTGTGTGTGTTTTCACAGGGGGGTCTACTCATCAAAATGTTATCAGGGGAACATTTGTACTCGGTGTTATTGGTTCTGGTTTCAGCTGCAGAACAGACAATCTATTCCTGCTCAGTCAGTGTTTCTACAGAACACTGACTGATTTAGCTGAGCTGTATTCTATACAGTCAAGTCAAGTTACAGTCAAGGCCATTTCAAATGCACAACATAAAAACTATGATTCTATGATTTAGCTATTTTACCTTCAGTGTCTAGACCAAAGAACACTTGAGTCTTTCACTTGAACTGGCATCAGCTGCAAAGTATTTTTTTACAATAATTCATCTTTTTTTCTGAATGGAGAGCTTCACAGCTCCGAGTATAGAAGAATAATAGCAATGTTTCCTTGCACTACTCTTCTATCATACCACACGGGGAGTGATACAACTGGAAACTGTTTCTATTTATAGGAAAAAACATTTTACTGAACATGGGAACGATGCAGTCTTTGCAAACCCGAAAGTTAAGTGATAAAACATATGCAAAGTCAATGCACTTTTGTACTTCCTGCAGCATCTCTCTTGGTTGGGACACACCCTCACTACTAAAGCCTCTTCTTGAAAATGGGGACACAGCCCCTTTCTGCCAATCCACGCAGCACTGAGGAGGCTTGTTAGCAACCCTCACAACCTGCTCAACAAACTCAAGAATCCATAATTGGCATCGCTGAATACAATTCATAACAATGAAGAGACATTGAATTACCACACTGACCTCTGCTAAGGAAATGAGCTGAACGCCACACAATACCCAACTCTTCCTCATGTCTAGAGGACATTCAGTATCTATTTATATTTAATTAGGTGTTACATAAAGGGATGTGTTTTTTTTTGTAAAAATGCTTATTCTCTTTCCTCCTGAGAATTAGAGCGGGAGATCGTACGGTAAATATGAAGCTGCAGCCAGCAGTTGGGTAGCTTAGCTTAGCACAAAGACTGGAAACAGGGGGAAACAGCTATGTTTAAAGGCAACTAAATCTACCAACCAGCACTTCTTAAACTCACTAATTGACATATTACATGTTTGTTTGAGCTGTACAAAAGCATCAAGTTAGCTGTGTTAAGCTAACTGGCTGCTGGCTGTAGCTTCATACTCACTGGACAGATATGAGAGGGGTATTGATCTTTAAAAATTAATGGCAAATTCCCGAGTTTTTTTTTAACCTCTTATTGAACATGAGAAAACTCCAAAAAGCAAATTTGCTACTGCAGTACTTTGATGACAACAACAACAACAACAACAACAGTGCTTCCACTTTGGGAGATTAGTCTGATTAGTCTGCTCAGTGAAAACAGACGTGGTCATAAAAACAGCATGAGTTTAAGACATCACAGGCCTCAAATTCATATTTTATAGATAACAAAATGTGTTTGCTTTCAGTGGAAAAAATACACTGAAAGATATGTGATATAAAAACACGACTATGTGATGCAAGAAGGCCCCATGCAGCTAAGCGGCTCTAAAGTAGCATGTCTTAATCTCAGTGACAAACACACAGCATTGGACCCCGCTACCTGTCCATCAGTCGAGTCCTCCAATTAGCTTTTTCATCCGTGACTACAACACCTAGTGACATCAAAGCTAGTTAATCTCAGGCACGATGCCAGAATCCCGGCTCATAGCAAAACCAATGCGTGCAGAAGCTTAGTTTAACCAAAACTCACACAGCCAACGTAACACTTGATGATGTTTAGAAAGCATTCGGATTAACGCGATAATTCCCAGATAGTTTCCTGTAATCCACAATCTGAAACTAGACTTTAAAGTCAAATAATTATGTAGCACTGATAATTATCTGTTATTATCTATGTTTATGAAGGTGAAAAGATGATGGGGGAGAGATGAAGCTTTCAAAAATATAGAAAAGGAAGGACTAAGAACAGTTTCTTGCTTTAGCTCACAGTTTTGCTCCATTGTGTGTCCCTTGACATAGATAACAGTGGGGGTGGGAGTAGTAAGCACATTGTGGAGGGGGTCTTACACTACAGTTATTGAGGTCAGTTCACCTCAATGGCTGTGAACACACCTGCTATTCCCCAGTGTATTAGCTGGTGACAAAGTCATAGTAAAGGCAGAGTGCTGTTTCTACTATTACTCGGATTTAATGGGGGGGGGGGGACATAATAGTGGAACAGGCCTGTATTTAGTGCAGAAATATTGCATTCATGAGTAAAATTTGCAACTGCTAACAACCCACTCACTGACCAGAACACTAGCTGCTGTCAAAGTGATCCCTTTTGTACTTAAAGTCTTTTAGGAGTCTGTTGTGATTGCAGAGGCGGTACTGCTGTCTGAAGCTGACAAAATACTACAACTGAAACTTTTTGCAAATTTCTAAGTAACGTGAATATTCTTCTGCAGATTCACTCACCATGATTGACTCCATCATTGAAAAAGAAAAAAGACAAACAATCCTGAAATTTGAAAATCAGACCCAACTCCTTAAAACTCCTGGTGGATATATGAATTTGTAGTCCAAATACGTCCTTTATAGGTTTTTTTTTACAGTTTACAGTTGCCAATTTTTTTGCAGCTTTGACCTCTGCGGCCAAAGTGAACCCAGAGAGAACGATAAGTCTGACCAAACCAGCATGTCTCAGAGGCTGAGGGATAATCCTGCAGTGTGCCACTTGAATAGCTTTAGAAGGGGGAGGGTGTTAGGAAGAAGAGAGAGGAAGCGGATAGGACGAGTGAGATGGGGGCAAAAAGTAGAGAGAGGAGTGTGATGCTGATATGAAACTGTAATTATGGTATTAATTACTGACAGGATCGCTTAGTTTGTTTCTGAATAGGTATGGTGGCGTTCGGAAATATCAGTTTATACACTGAAATACACTGCTGCCGCATTCAGCACTGCGCGCCTGAGCCTGAGCTCTCAGCAACATGATGCAACTTAATACTGCAGGTACCTCACGAACATGAATGCTTTTAAGAGAGTTAAAGAGAAACCCTAATCCAGGTGAGACAAACGTTCCTGACACGGTCAGAAGGTCCTCTGTTGACAAGCCTTTTAAAGCACTGAATGGGAACCACAACAAACGTTTAAGCTTGTTACAGTAAGAAGATTTCAGAGAGATGAACTAACTTTACTGCAGCACACTACCAAGCTCAGTGTGTCCTGACTGGTTAGACAACAGTAATTCAAAGACAAAGCTGCTGACCAAGACATAATTTAGTGATTCTTTTTCTTTCCAGTAAATCAACTACGGCTGCACCTAAAACTAATGTGCCATGTCAAACATTTCGAGAAGTAACTCCACTAAAAGCCTTCAGCTAATGCTTTGATATACAGCGAGTTTATGACGCATTCTGGTTGTCTGTGGATTCTGTTTGATAGGCACAGCATGCCCTACTCTTGTACAGACTGAGTAAAAGGACACACAAGGAGAGAGACAGAGGGAGGTCTTTCATTGAGATATGAGCAAGTAATGTGACAGGAAATAGAGGCGAGGGACGTGATATGGAGGCAAGGAGGGACGTGACAGGACGGCCACGGCTGGAGAAGGTGCATTAAGATCAGGACGTAAGCGTGGAGCTGGTCAGACATCCAAGCTGTTCCTGAGTGGAATAGAAAGAGCCATAGGGCCACAACAGGCAGCTGAACACATCAGGACAGAGACGTGATTCATCTCGCGGTGCAGCGGAATAAGCAGGCCCGTTGGATGTTGCCAGGAGACAGAGCTGCCTTGTGCAGACTTCACACAAGCCGTAACAGCCGAGGCCGTCATTAAGCCGGCCATGTGACCGATGCTTTAGGCGAGAGCAAGAAGGCCGGTTTCAGCGACGCGGTGTCAGCTGTCCATCCCACAGTCGACTATGTGGGACACACACACAATAGGGGAACTTGTGAAGAGTAGAGTATGTACTGAACCAAAAAAAGAGAGAGAGAGATAGAGTACTGAAGAGGACAGACTCATTCAGAAGAAGCTTGCAGTAATCAGAGCTAGATTAAAAAAAAAAAAGGCAGAGGAGTGGAGTGAAGGAAAACCAGGGTTATGTTGTATTTATCAGCTGGATGCGTAGTGCAGTGAGCCCTCCTTACTGCTCGCTGGGGCATGAAGTATAAGAGTCAAATCTGAACTGACGTGGTGATTCAGACGGGGAGTAAATTCTGCAACAGAATTTAGGAAAACAACAGCCTTTATCTTCTTGCACTCCTCCAACAGCTAACTACTTGCCTACCCAACAGAAAAAAAAGGCCCTGCAACAGCAGTATACGTAGATAGAAGTAAAAAACAAACAACCGTGCTAGCGGCTCTGTGAGGGTCTACTTAGGTGCTGTGGTGCTTCGAGCTGAATGTGAATACATTTTAGCCTCTTAGCATGCTAACATTTGCTAAATACTGCTGAACCACTGGCAGCATAAAGAGTGGGCAGAGTATATGTGATGTCAGCCATAGGTTTCTGCAGAGGCATTTTAAAGCTCACAATCTGTGGCGCTGGCTGCCGCCATGTTAGCAGCCCGGTTTATCTAAGAATCTGCAAAGATGTGGATCATCAGTGGATCTGAGATGGGCCTAATGAAGCCTGATGTTCAAACAAGCTATCTGTAATGGCACCTACCTGTGGACATGCTATTAATTATGCATAACTTTAAGCTTTAATATAATTTGAAGTCTGTGAGTTAAAAAAAAATCATCCAGTACAGTTCTATAAATGTCAGCAAATCTGAGGGCTCAACATTACATTTGAGGGCCAATCGTACTAATCATACATGCAGTAGTGGAAGATGTACTCAGATCCTTGACTTAAATACCACTCATACTCAAAATACATTGCAAGTAAATGTTTCTACAATTTAAATCTAATATCTAATATCTAATATCTAATATATCTCTGCAGATGTAATGCATAATAAATTACATCATAAATAGTAATTGCAGTAAATGCATTTATGGCTTAACAGCATTTTAATGTTATAGGTTGAGCCTGAGGGGACCGTGTAATTGCATTACATAATCTGGAAAGTAACTAATTAAGTTGTCAGATAAATGTAGTGGAGTAAAAAGTAGAATAAGGAACTTAAGTAAATGTGGTTAGTTAAATTCCACCACTGTATATATGACTGGATGAGGACTCAGCTTCACTCTAAGCTTCATGATCCCTCTGAGATCAAGTGACCTGACTCTTATAACCTGTGATAAGATGTCACTTTTCCTATATTTACATATTCGTTGCATCATATACTGAACACACAACAGAACGGCTCCTGATCAGACTCAGATTTGTTATGCCTCTGTTTCATTACAACTGCCAGATGTTGTACCTTAGCAACCCAGTCCATAGAGCCCGTGCAGGCTCGCTGTGTGGGTCGTGATTTCAAGCAAACAAGCGCAGGATGACTCAGCTATCTGATCATGAACGTCTCCAGAGGTGCTCTGGGTCGCTGCACAACAATCAAGTATCTGCATCATTGTTTATTCCTCGTGTGTGTGTGTGGGAGGGGGGTTCCTTTCCTGTTTCCCATTTTTAATCAATATCTATTTTGTGTAACTGTGTGAGTCAGCCAGGTGTGCTATTTCTCAGCTCCCAAAACATCAGACCAGACAATAATTCACCAGCACTGGGATGTAATAATAAAAAAAAAGATATCAGGATCGTTAATATAAATTGATTTCTGCAGGGGGAATGTTCTCTTTCTCTTCTCCCACCCTGCAGGGAGGTCAGAAGTCATGGCCAGCTACAGGTCACATGGAGCTGGTAGGGATTGAGCAGAGTGGATGCTGACACACCATGCTGCTTGTCATGTGACAGCTCATGAGACAGTTTATGCTCTGGTTCATTCTCCAACATCTGGTTTGATACAAGGACTACCCAATGTCACAAGTGAGATCAAATAATGTCCAGGCACTATTAAATCAGCCTACAGAGTACATGCTGCCAACCAACTGAATGTAAACAAAGACAATGCATGCAAAATGCTTTAGTCAAGTTTCTTAAGCAGTTCACCACAACAATTCATCATAATATGACCTAATGTTTCTGAATGTAGTCTAATCAATCAATAAAGAGAATAAAAAATAAAAATCTGAGCAGGAGACAATATAATAATAATACAATTAACAATAAATCAAAAAGATGTTGACAATCAGATAGTAAAACTAAGAAGAGAATCACATTAAGAGCTTTGGCTGAAAGAGATGAAAAAAGAAGTGTGTGGGCATGAATGTGTTTTTTTTTTATTATTCAAAATATAATAATATGAAAATAAAACAGCAAGCCTGTGCACTCCATTCAGGAATGATCACTTAACAAGAGTGTACATCCATGTGAGACTGTACTTAGGAGCTTTCGATCAAATTTAGCACTTTGATAAACCAAAGTGTTGGACAACTAATATTACTACTAACAATGTAATGTAATTTCCACCATCCACCTGGTGTATACGAGCTGCTGTGACAGGTTAATTCCCCTGATGTGGGATCATTAAAGTCTATTTTATCTTATCTTGTTCCAAACTGACATTTTGACCTGATGTTGGCTCTCCATGAAAATTAAGAGGATAACCCAAGGTCATTAAAATTCATCTTGTAGAGAGCCCGGACCACAGCGGTAGACTAAACTGACTGTCAGACTGACATTACCAGAGGTGGTTTAGAAAAAAGACGGCACACTGAAGTGTGTTTCCTGTATCTGTGTCATGCGGGTTTAGCTACTACCGCTTCCCTTTAGAGGACCAGCAGCAGATCCTGTAGTCAGTGAAGTAAATATTGGACTCATTTTTCACAAGAAACATATCTTCTGAACATTCTGACACAAAACTGGCCAAATCAGGAGAAAATTAACTTTGTTTGAGGTTTGTCTATGTCTCAGCAGCAACACAGATATCTCTTCTCTTCTCTCAGTGCTGAATTATCAGTCTGGTTTCACCAAAGATGATTAAAAACAACTAAAATAAAATGTCTAACCGCAGGACGTTCACAACACTTCCAAATGCGGTTAGGAGATCTGGAGTGAGGAGACCACGCCTACTTAGGAGACAGGAAGTGCAGGTGTTAATGTGTTAGCTTCTGTTAGAGAGCATCTTTGACATTACCATCCCTAGAGTCATGCAGCTAGCACAGCTAAAAACTATAACATCGTGTCTTATCTGTTAACTTACTCCTGAGACACAGACTGATAAAACAGCTCACATCTGTTCTGCCTTTCCTTCCTCTGCATACGTCTCTTCCATATTGCCTCTATCCGACCTTCATAACCTCAATTGTCTTCTTGCACAAGGAAGATTTTTGGCAATTATGATGCTCCCGGAAAGTTCAACAGTGCAACACACCTGAATTACAGTGTAAGGATATAATTTAATAGTGGTCACAGCTGCTTTAACTTGCAGCAAGAGGCTGAAAAAATGTCTACTAAGAATATAATGAGCTCCTCAGTGAGATCAAACAATGAGCTATAGTCATGATGCTGTGACTTACTGTCCCCCTAACCTTGTTTACAACTATGACAACAAACTAGGCACTGTGAATACATTACTTGAAGCATTACTACAGCTACACAACCTTTTTAAAATGTATTTAGTTTTCAGTTCATAGGAGAAGTTTGACAACATTTCCAAAACAGCCGTCAGATGCAAACACCAGTGACAGCCCAAGCTTGTCCAGTCAGGTCTAAGACAGGTTGTCATCATAGTGAATATTTATCACTGTGTTATGCAGCCTATTTGAAAGTAAGTTTCTCCAGAGTAGTGAGGACAGAGGTGTCATATTGTATCAGTTGTCCAGGGATCCGGACATAAATTTAATAACAGCTTGGACAAAGTTACTGGCTGCTGGAGCATTTCCAGCTCTTGGATGGGCATCGACCTCCCTCTGTCGAACCATCAGTACAAACTACCAACAAAGGCAGTGAACAAATCTAGTTCACTGACAGAAGTCCAAGATGAGCACATAAATACATCATGACAGAAACCTCAAGTAGCACTGCAGTGAGAAAGGCCTCGTACCTTCTCTGCTAATCTTCATGGGTACTGATTTTTTTTAGCCTCACTAGTGGCATGGCTCCAGGGATGGAAATGTCACATTGTAGGTCAGTCCACCACTCTGGTCCAGACTAAAATATCTCAGCTACTATTGGATGGATTGCTATTAAACTTTGTACCGATATTCATGGTCCTCAGTGGATGAACCCTACTGAGCACCACCATGACTTTTTGTATTTTTGGGTGAAACATCTTGCCATTTTTACTTTAGAAAGAATTTGTTGCAAAATTTTTCAAATGTCAAAATGAATTTGTCCATTTTTTATGGTTTATAAAAACAAAAATATGGGCCTATATTTCAACATTTCCTTAATTTTTGTGAAGAAAACTACATAAAATAGTTATTTTTAAAGTCTAGATTATTATTTAACATATATATTTAAAACAAATCTCACAACATAGCACATAGACACAGCGAAGACCTGAGCACAAGCTATATTTATGTTGGTTGTTTTTCACTCTGCTAAACAGCCTCGTCCTGCATCATTACAGCACACAGTTAAAACAACCAAAGAGCTAATAGAACAATGGCCAAGCATCAGTGAGAAGAAAACACTGAATTTGTAAAAATAAGAATCCTTTTAAGTATGCATGACTGTATGAAATACACACTACAGCCAGTGAATTTTATTAAAAAGTCCTAAAAATATGAGGAAAACTCATCTCTGACGCAAAATTCACAGGAAATAATCTGTAAATTCATCCAAATTCATCCATCCATCCATTAGTTGTTGTTTTTTTTACTTGATATTGTTTTGCATTTAATATAATATGAAATATCCATAAAATATGTCACTTAGCCAGGGGGTGTCACTTGTTAGAAAAGACAGAATGATAGAAAAGGGGTCTCTAAAGGAAAAGGTTTAGGAATCAGTGGACTACTGAATGAATACCAGTCAATTCACAAATTTGACTGTTAAGCAGCAGAAACATACATTTCACAATAGACACCACCTATAAACACACACACACACACAGTTAGTGACTGAGTTGTGATTTAACACGGCGTCCCAAGCGCTGCTGCAGTGGTTATGTAACTATCAAGGCTCTTGCCACAAGCCTCCTGGTGACAGTGTGGGGGAAAAAACGGCTGAGGGAGGGCCGAGAGAGACGGACCAGAGAGCCGGAGAAGAACAGAGGAGGGGGAGACAGACATATTGTGATGGCTGCTGATGAAGGAATGAACTGCAGACATGCAGCAGTGGCTGTGAGATGGAGCTGAGAGGATGGGGGCTCTGCTTCCAGTCCACTTTTTCCTCATGTCCAGGCAGACAGAGGCCGCAGAGGAGGGGTGGGAGTAAATGAGCAAGGCAATAGTCAATCTGGGAATGTTGCTCTTCAAAAACACACCAGCTTTCCGCCTTCTTGCCGTTTAGTTGCCTGATGCTGCACTGAATACTGATGGGCTGCGTTCAAACGCACCGCCTCTACGTGTGTGTGTGAATTTATGAGGTATGCGGAGAGTGGGAGTCGGGCTTATTGAAAAGGAGAGAGCGCTATACTATGAAGAGATATATATGTCAAAATATTTTAAACCAAATCAACTAATATTGTCATTATTTTCATAAATAAAATATATACATGTATGTGTACATGTATAAATATATATGAAATAATAATCTAAAACAGCTCCAAGGCTCATCTTTAGTAACATCTGTTGGTTTTCTAAAGGGTGAATGTTACACATGAACCTGCTAAATCAAACGCTTTCATACTTTTTCTTGATTTTGAAAACCGCTTATGAACTCGACGTTCCTGATGATAGAAATCTTTCCTTTGTTTGTAAATGAGAGGGAAGAGATGAGGAGACGCTTACGCAGCAACGTGAATTTAATTTTGTCTTTTGGAGAGATGAAACAGAGATGAAAAATGAGAGTTTCACCATCACCATCTTGGTTTTGCCTGTTAGCATGCATGCTATCCTTAGCACTAAAATCAAAGTGGGCTGGTGGGTATGTCAATCAATTTCGCAGGGATTTGGATAAATAAATTGTTGTACAAAATAATATTTGAGGATCACCAAAGTTGTTACAATTCGTTGACGTTCATGAACGTCTGCATACATTTTTTTTTAGCCAACCATTAAGCCACAATGGCCATAAAACGTACGAATGGGAAGTGTCATGTTTCTTAAATACTGACCCCCAAACATAACAACAAACTATGTCCCTCAAAATACTGCTAACAAGCCAATATATTAAATATTAAAAATCCTGCACGAGACACAGTTTCAATGCAATGAACATCTCGTTAATACAGTTAAATATGATCATCATAACAGGAAACTGAGAGGATACAAGCAACAACACAACAGTCTATCCTGAGATACGTCAACTGAATGCCCAGACTATAATCACCTTACATCCCTATTTATATCCACCTCTAATACCTAGAGGCCATTTAGGTGGAGTAACAGACTGAGTCCACTGTGTGTCCAGTGGCAGAGCTGGTGACTGAGACTCAAAGCAAGCACTAGTTTGTTAAAACTAAAACAACTTTTATTTGTATCCAGTATCATACTTTGAACTGGCACGTACCTGTAGTGTTTATTTGAAGCAGTCTTGATAACAGATACTGCCAATTTGGCCGAGATAGTGAGTGATGGATGTGTCTAATTATGAGCCAAACAAGTTGGCAGTGGTTAAAATAAAGAAGGAAGGAAAATAGATTAGGTCTGGTGTAAATGTTTGTACGCAAGAATTGGCTAACCACCCTGAATAAGCAAGCCACCGAGCCTGAGCGACCTCCCCAGCTGGCACGAGGAGGGAGCAGTGATGGACTCTAAATCTGACTTTAAGAAATTAGAATATCGCTATCCTACTTTTCAAGTTTTTATAGGCCGTGCAACAAAGTGTGAGTGCCAATAACTCTTCTTTAAACATTATTACTAGTATGCTGCAGTAACAACTGTGGATTTTAACACATACATTCTACCTTCTCTTCCTCAATGGAGCTTATTTTATTACACGTGCAGTGTTTTATCACCTCGAAGACTCTTCATTCATGACTCTCCCTAAAAATAATCATGACTAGATAGAGATTTGTTCTAAATCAAGATTTTACTTGCACCAAAACACCTAAAAAAACAAGTGATTCATTCATTCAGACATTTTGGTCTATGAATATGTGATATCTTACGTTTATATTATGAAAATGCCAAATCAAGTTAATTAATATAGTCCTTAATTAAATATTTGAAAATGATTGAAAACTATAAAATCCCTTGATCTGATGAGCATTTTGTGGCTCAGTGGTAAAAAAAAACTTAAACTAAAAAAAGCATAGAGGCATTTCTGAAAATCAAAGATGCAACAAGATGCATGTGTATTTGTGGAAAAAGATGATGTAGTTTAGCAGTCCAAAGAGCAGAAACTGGACTAAGAAACTAACAGGTATCATATTGCTGCTGGTAAGATTATTTTCTTTGCAGCTGCATTTCTTTGTGGGGTCTCAAATTCCTGCTGCACCTTTGAGCATTCTTTGTTTACCTACAGTATGAACACTCTGGCTCTATTCTTCAGACTTAACTTCCTCTCCCAGTTCAAACTGCAGACTATCCCTGGAGAACCCTTTACTGAACTGGGCCATCATGTTCTGATGAGCCTTCTTTGCACACACAAAACAACAGTCTGCGCTCATCAAACAGCTGCTTAACCTCCCTGGTGCAGCAAGGCTCTGACATAACGGCCACAAAACAAAGAGATCAAATAAGGAAATCAATAATCACTCCTGAGTTGTCATTCTCCCCAGTGAGACAGCCAGAGACGCTCTTATCGAGGCAATGAAAGGAAATGTTCAGATAATCTTCACTGAAAATAAGTAAATTATTAAGAGAGTCAAAATGCCATTGCTACCTAAAGAGACTACAGATCGACTGTAGCTAGAGAGCTGAAATGCAAACCTACAATTGTTTTGTAATCCTATGTTAATCATGCAGCACTCGTGCACAGAGTAGCCCATATAAAGAACAATTCAATAAAAAAAAAGTCTCAAATAAGAAGCTAGAATGACCTCCAGTTAGCCTGCTGAAAGACTGGAACACCCTCATGAAATATTAAGAGCACTGACAAAGGGCTATTAATTACCTCAAACGGTGTGTTTAGTGTTCTAAATTATATAAAAGGTCCTTAAAAACCCTGTTATGGTGCTTATAGATCACCTGTGAAACTGCAGACTAGATGAGGATCAAAGAAATGGGAAGATTTTGGAGAACATACAGGTAAAACTCACCTTCTCCACCAATGGGAGGTCAGGTTTCCATAAACCTTAGAGAGAGCTGTTGGTCCCCTGCAGGAGATCACCTGTACAAAAGAAAAACATGAGAAGTTGGAGGGGTCAGTCCTTTGAGAATCGAGTAACAGTAAGTTTAAATGCTGCTAAATTGCTCTTAATGGGAATATAAATGTAAATCAGCCCAACATGTGTCAAAACACCAATTACTCTTAAGATATTAAGAGATTAATATTCATTTTGAACTATCACAAGCAAAAAGAGATTACTAAACTCTGACACTGTGGGAAGTGGAAGATTTAATAACCTCAGCCTTCTCTGTTTCTTTATAGTTTTACACTAACACACCAGCTGGTATATATAATTAATGTTGGCAGAATCATAAACCAGCCAACGTTTAAGTAAATTAAGGTAATCATGAAAGGAAAGTGACTCCGGTGATGATTTTTGGATTTTTGAACATCAGACGACATACTGCACTGACATCAGATGATCAAATAATAATAATGTATATATTCAGCGTTCATTTTTAAGCATAACCTTTTCTGCTGTCACTAACACATAGCACATTTTATGCAGCCCACACAGAGAACAAAACACCCACACTACAAAACCTTAAACAGTTTATTAGATGGAGATAATAATATGAAGCACTCCAGTACAACAACACTGCAGGCGCTGGATTTCACCAAAACTACAGATAAGACACCTCAGAAGTCACAACCAATGAACTCATATATATTTAGGTTTGAAGCTATACATAATTGGTGTGAGAATGCAATTATCACTTTATGTCTTGAAACATCACATCACAAACTTTCTACTAGCTGTATGAAATTAAATTCCTACGCCTTGTAACGTGAGCTGCCATGTTTTAAAACCACCCTGCAACTCTCCTGATAACTCATCTCTTTCGTGACATGTTTATCAGCGTATAATCTTCAACTCGGAGGCCCGGTTCATCTTCACAGGAACCAATCAAACCACACTGAGACTGTCTTCCAATTCTACCTGCAGTACCTGGAATAACTTAACCAGAACCAACCTACATGCAATGTCTATGAGCTCTTCGCAATCTCCCCTCCAGCCACTCCTGAACAACCTTGAGTCTCAGACATATGAAGTGATTGAGAAGGATATTTCCAGTACTTGCACTGGGCTCATCGAGTAGATCCATCACTAGTGCTGTTTGTAAATGTCTGAATTTTTTAAACCCAAAGGGAGAGAAGACTACACTCTATGCAATAAATCATCATCAAATTAATCAGTAATGAAAACAATTGCTAACTCTAGCTTTATAATTATGCTCATATCACCATACAGCCATCTTCTCTTCTCTTGAATACCTAAACATTAAGTGAACAATGTTGATGAGGTTATAATGACTTCAATTTAGCCTAATCTGTCTGATGAATGTGACGAACGTGACGGACACGTGCCTGTTCTTTTTTCTGCATTTGTACAGGAATTAGCCTGTTTTTTATACAATGTGTCTGTTCAATGTGAATCTTTGTCTCTGTGCAGGGTGTACCCCACCTCTGTGTGTGTGTGTGTGTGTGTGTGTGTGTGTGTGTGCTGAGATATGTTCCTGCACCTCGTCAACAGGAGAAGCAGTTTAAATACATGATGGACTGAATTTTCAGGGAAAAACTGCGACGAGGCAGCCCAACTCAACTTGAGATGTGGGGGAATCATGGGAAGCCTGACAACGGCCACCTCCAGCAGATTCTGGCACAAATATTACATTAAAATGCTGAGTCATGGTCAGTTCATGCCAGTGGTGTTTTTCATCGAACTGTTCATAATTCTGAAGGATACAGAGATCAGCAGCCTCCTATTAAAGAAGTCCCAGCACGATTTGTCATTTATGAGTTAGCTGCAGTTTGAAAAAAAAAAAAACAATTAATTGATTGGAAAGTTAATCGTTTTGAAGCAAAAGTGCTAATAAATGATCTGTACCGGCTTCTTTTTCTTCATCAAGTGTTCAAACAAATGAAATATCTTGACTGTTGGTCAGACAAAATAACACATTTCTGATATTTTACAGACCAAATGATTAACCGGTTTAATAATTGTGAGTTGCAGCCCTAACAACGCATCTACCATGATGAGCTGCTGCTTCACCAGTCAAGAAAGCAACATTATATCATCTGCCACTCAACCTCTCGACATGTCCATGAGGAACACACCCTCTAGTGTTCAAAACAATGACCTGAAGCTGCTGCATTCACGGGTACGTTCAACCGCTACCAAATAATGAGGCAACAAAAAAACAAACAAAAAAAAAACCCATTCATATTGACGTTTAACTATTCACACAAGTATCGATCCAAACTCCGGTTCATGATTCATGCCCATCGATTGGCACACCGGGACTCCATTTTGAATACATACTAAATCAGTGCTCTGCCTCACGATGATGATTCAGAGGAGGAAAACGCTGACATGTTGCGGTGACACAGCATGAAAGGCACAAAAGTGACAACCTCATTTGTGCCGTTCTACATAAGGGAGCACACTTGTTTGAGGAGAAAATTGGAGAAGCATCTACTGATATGTATCTTCTGTAGATAAAGTCTTTATTAATGTTCCAATCAGCTATCAGATATCCCATTTAGTGGATTGATTATGCCGTAAATGTTTCATTAAATAAAAAGCATCTTACGTCTGTTTATCTCCCTGGTGTTTTGCATGTAAAATGCATGGAAACAGATTCACGGATAGAAAAACAAAATGAGGTTCTTCTGGTGGTGGCGAAAGGCACCGTGGATGCTTCTGATAATCTCCAATGTCATAAATCTTCCACCAAGGATAGAGTCTTCCCCTGTGTGTGTTCTCCTCCGCACTGAGAGAAATGAGACACTCCAGCTGCCCTTCAGACTCTCTGTTCTTACATTGCCTCTTTTTTCACACCTTGTCAGACACCACTATCTCCTCCTTTAACACAGCAACAGTAGCCTTTAACCCTTTCATCAACAAACACATTAAAGCGTTATTTCACACGTCGTCCTCTCTTCCTCACACACACAGAAGACTGACAATGTAACACGACAACAATAAAGGTCACGGACATGAGTAAACATCACATACTAGCATGCGAGATATATCAGAAGAGACAAGAATCGGAGCTAACTGAGGTTTACATCTGAAAAGTCATTCGCACATATCAGTATCCCGCACCGGCCACTCTATTACTCCTCGTGTTGTCTTCCTGCATTGTGATGAACCATAAAAACAAAGTATGTGTGGGAGGGAAATCTCATCTGCAGCAAAATTACTGTTATGCGTCGAGTAAAACTGATTATAGATTTAAGAAAGAAACCATTACCTGTCAGACGTCCTGCACAATATTTTAGATATTTCACATTTAACAAAAACAACAAGAGTTTGAACTGCAGTGCTTTCTACAAATCCCACGCTCCTGCTAATCCTTGGTCACTTAATATGGACATGGCCAGAAAGAAACCAAATTGAAGAGGAGTCGGATTAAAAACTACCTAAAACCATTAAGCAAAACTATTATTTTTACTTCCTGGGTTAAGCTTGTGGCTTCATCACTGCTCCTCCTGCTGTCTAGTGTTCTCCTCGCAGATTGCTTGCAGGTGGAGATTGGCGGAGCCATTTAATCTCATGTCTGGCACATGGGTAGGCTGCTTATTCAGGCTGGTTCCTCGTTCTGTCTCTATTCGCATCATCATCACCTTGCCACACATGTGTTCAACACTGCAACCACAGCTGACTTACAGATAAAATGTTGCTTAAATGACTTTAAATCCTGTGTGGTTCCATCTTTATCCAGCTCACTGAGCTATACACAACCACTACGTTCCCTATGACAGATAACATTCATGTCACAACTACTGTTTGTTTTTTATTAATGGTTAAAGATAACCGTAGATCAGGCCAAGTGGCTGCATGAGTGCAAATTGTAATTAAATTCCTGAGCAGGAAGAGGCTGCGACGAAATCCAAAACAGAACAAGTCAAGCATGGAAACACAAAATGAGCAGTACCACACACACACACACACACACACACACACACACACACCATAAGCACTGCACAAACTTAGAGATACTTGTGGCTTTAAAAAATAAATACACAGCATCAAAAGGGAAAGGAAGAAGACTTTGTGACTTAATTAATAGCTAAAGCCTCTCAAGGACGCAGACAAGCACAGACGCAGGCACAGACCAAGAGGCAGGTACAGAAGAATTTTCATTACAGGTACCAGAACAAACTTTTTTCAGTACCTACTTTAGAGTGCTGTAGACATTTTCTACAAATCCTGTTTAACAAAAGAAGCTCTGCACTTCTTAAATCTTCACTGCTGTGTGGATCATGTGATTTGCCTGTATCAAATTGGCAAAATATTGATTTAAATCAGGAACTGTCTGATAGAAAAATAAGTAAACAAGATTATAAAAATGTCCTGACATTCAAAGCCAACTTTCAGTACTTGGAAGGTTTTGATATTTGGTGCTACGGACATATTTCAGTATTGAGGTTGGACACCCATCTTTACTTTCTAGGCCCAGATTTAGGCCTGTGACTCGACCAGTAGCTCCAAACCTGTGGTAAATCTGAAGGTTGATCTGAAGGAACACTGGATGATTAAAGGGATACAAGAGTTTATTTTTATATGACTTATGTCTTTAATTTGGTAGCCGTTTTCCGCATCCACCATACAAATCCTTCAACCACACAAGGGGTTGTGAAACTACATATTGCTTCATTTTATGGGGTCACAAGCCATAAAGGATGGGAACCACTGCTACAGATAGACAGACAGATATACAGATATAGATAGATAGATAGATAGATAGATAGATAGATAGATAGATAGATAGATAGACAGACAGACAGACAGACAGACAGACAGATAGACAGATAGATAGATAGATAGATAGATAGATAGATAGATAGATAGATAGATAGATAGATAGATAGATAGATAGATAGATAGATAGATAGATAGATAGATAGATAGATAGATAGAAATCAGCACAGATCCCACAGAACTTGGAAAAAAAGTGAAGTTTTGATCAAATATTCTGCCTGGAGGAATTCCCGGTGATGCACTTTTAACTCGTCTCCCCTGTGAAGAGTGATGGAGTCTGCTAATAAATAGGAAGCACTCTTTTAACTCCCTTCTTTCCGCAATACAATTGGATTACCCCTCCCTCTCTGCCTCCCTGCCTCCCTCCCTGACAGTATCATCATCTCCTCTCTGCAGCCTCGTGTCAGGCTCTCTTGGGGGGCACCTTGACTGCTGACAAACATGCACTCCAGCAAACAGTGGATTCAGCACCCCGGACAGCTCCACACAAAAAAAAACAAAACAGCTGAGGCGGACCCCGACCTGTCTGTCATCTGCTACGTCATCATGAGGATGTTGGGGGGGTGGGGTGGGGGTAAAAAAAGCTGCAGGGTTATGATAGGAAAACACACAGAGCAGCCCTTTAATCAACCATGCATTCTGGATGTGTTTTGGTAGGAATACAAGATGGCACGGTACAGCACGAGATAACAAGCTCTTTAAAGGCTGGAGGCATGACTTTTTTTTTTTTTTTAGTCAGCTGTAAGCCCGGATGCATTTCAGCTCGGGGCAGATTTGATGAATGATTAAAAGACCACATGCACCCTTAATCCCATGTAGAAAACAGGATGCTCCTCCTCTGTGGTGCCGTTGGTTTGTCAGAGAGAAAAACAATGACGCTAGAGATGGCTCCTCGCTGTGCTGTGACAACCAATTACATAACGTCAGAGCGGAGTGCTCTCATTAACATTCGCGTCCATTTCACCGAGAAATCCTCATTAAAACAACAACAACAACAACAACAAACACATTCCTGCCTCTTATCTGTGGATTTGTACGGATAAACCTCACCATATAGATAAAGCAGTCATGATTAAGACGTGTTACATCGACGTACTTCACATTCCTAGTGTTGTTTACCCATATGGTGCATGGAAAGGAACATAAAATGGCAATCCTTTCCCAGCCTTGACCACCATCTCTATCTACTATGTACCTACTATAACATGGCAACAGCCTTTGATGTTACATTGACATATTCTCTGCTGATGCTTCTGTAGGTCATATATAAGCAGACGAACGTTGCATTTCTGATACAATTTGGACACTGAGGTCAAATTTGCTCATTCTGGCGATTCGAAGGGCAACATAGACACAGCTGCACGGTGAAAACAGCACCCTGCAACACCCTATAATATCAAATGAAGTGAAAACAATTATGTTGACTGTGCAAAACCAAAGTGAACGACTCAAGAATGCGAGCAATAGTAATCCAAGATGATGCAAGATGGTCCTCTTCACCCTTGGCGTATGCAAACAACGGTACACCACACAAAATGACGCATGCATATTTCGAAATTGCACTATTGCTAATGAATTTGTAGTACTTGGTCGTGCTCGCAGCAGAGAGGGGATGAGGCATGATGCAAACGATGGGAAAATAATGCGAGATTCCTTTATCTCTGCGTCGCCCTTTGCTTAAAAAAAAGAGAGAAGAGGATGCTCAGCTTCTCTTCCCAGTGCAGCAATGTGGCCTGAACACGGAGCAGACTTACCAGAGATGCTGCCTGCTGCTGGAGGTGCACTACTACCCAACAGCCTATGCTGTATTTCAGTCAGTATTTCCCCTTGCAGTGACAGAAGGTGACCCTGCGTTCTCTGCAAGACTCTGCATCCACTAGATCACGATGCACGCAGCAAGGGGGAGCTCCACAGCACAGGCGCGCGTCGGGGGGATGGCCCAGCGATTTCCTTTCAATGGACGACAGAAATAAACTGCGGGGAAACGAGCGAGCCAATGCAACTTGGAAACGGGACTTTTCAAATTCCCCTCCCAACATTTGCCACATGAGCTTTAGAGGAGCTTTGCCAGATGTGTCCGCATCTGCCGGTTGGAGTGGGTTGTTTTTATTTGTAAGGTTTTAAGGTTTTAAAAGTTTTGTGTGGGGCATATTTTAGACTGTGGAAAACATTTTTTTTTATTATATGATAGACAATTTATAAAATAATAAGGTAGCTTGTGTTTATAATTTATAATGGGGAGAGCCCCAAATGTGACTTCCAATTTCCAACCAATAGGAGGAGCGAATGGTGAGAGGAGGCGTCGCCGCTTCCTCTTGTCAATCACGCCCACATTGGACTACACTGCAGGGGAGGGAGATGGAGTGTTTTTGTCCTTTGGCTGCCTTAACAGGCCTACTGACTCTCCATCCACTGTTTCAAACACATAAGGAAGGTCTGCTCACCTGCTGGTTTATGTAGTTCTTATATTTTACACCAAAGTGCTTTCTCAAAGACTGACCGGCTCTCTGCATTACACTCAGTAGGTCAGAAGCATTGTAAACAGAGGAGTGACCAAGCAACCCATAGGTGAAAGATCATATTGGACACGTGTTATGAAGCATGTGGTGAGGCCAAAGGAGAGTGCAGCACTTAATCCTAAGTGCAATCATTGCATCACGGTCCTCTTTGAAGTAAATCAGATCCATTTAATTTTTCTTTTGTTTACTCAAGAACTTCCAGATTGTTATTTGTAAAGAAATTGCAACATTGAGGTTTGAGGTCTGAGGTTTTGAGCACGTCAAACTACCACATGCTTACAGTGCAGGCTCTTTTCTTTACTCTTCCCTTTTTAGTGCACTTTGTATCAACGGGCAAACCATGAGCTACAACACGATGTGCCTTCACTCTTTATGGATTTGAAATTTCATCTGCATCTGACATTAGGTAACATCTCTGTTAAATCAGGAAAAGAATGCAGCAAAAAAGAAAAAAAAGTTTTTGCAGCCTCTGGTTCTTTCAACTCTCAGTGGAGCAAAGCGCCCTGCCAAAGCCACTCAACATCTAACATAAAAGAGGGTGAAGAGAGGAGGTGTTTGTTCTGTGGAGATGAGACTGCTGAAGGAGAAAATGCCTTTAAGCTGATCAACTGGATGCTGGCTTTGGTCTGATAATAACTCATGTCAATAACTTTATGCTAATTATATAATGAAACCTCAATCAATACAGACTGTTCATTTGATCCCTGCAGTCACACACTACTGCAGAGCTGTATGCATGTGCATGACCGTTTTCTATTTTTACATGCATAAATGCTCATGGACTTGACCTCTAAACTACACAAAACATTACGTGCTTACACACAAATGATTTAATCCAAATCTATATGCAGCTCTGAACAATAACATCCCCTTCAACATCCACAAGCGGAGACTGGCCTTCCTTCCTTTCCGCTTTGATTAAATAGTGCATCTTCAGTGCCTCCATCTCTCTGCTGTGGTTAAACTTTGTCTCCCTGGAAGTGATTATACTGGCAGATTTTCTGTGCTAATCCAATTCTCTTTGAATGTTAGAAAAGCTGAAGCTTTCTTAGGAAGGAGCCCAAGGCTGCAATCGTTTCGAGATCCACTGTGTCTGCTCTATGGTCTTTTTTGGTCTAACCCTAGCTGACAGATAATGCCAATTTTTATTAAAGCACACCAACTTCACATAGAAGCTCACTGTAACTGAACATCCAACATTTACATGGTCATGGGAAATACAAATTCTACCTCTAACAATGCTCTCTCTCTAACTCGAAGGTGTTTAGTGACATCTAGTGTCAACAGACAGAGAGTGCGAAAACTATAACTATAACTGAACCTGCTGAAAACTGAAATATGCAAGCTGAGGACGGCCGTGCTTACAATTATTTATCAAGATCATGACTTAATTATTTCATTAACTCAATATCTAGACGTATTAGGAAAAACACAGAAGGTTATTTTTCTTGTTACTTAAAATGCTCATCAGAGAGCGCCATGCCGACATGGATAGATAATGTTTTGATAACTGTAGTAACTGATTTAAGATGACTATGCCAAATGAAGGAGTATCCGGGGCTTAATTTGTGCTGAATCATGCCAGAAGGGACGCAGGACCTCCCAGATTGGAACCAGCACCGCCATTGTTACTATCAAAATATGTAAATACATTTTGTGCAATATTTAATCTGCTAAGCAAGTGTGTGTTCATGCTGTGAAATGGTAAGATGACTTTGAGGGTGTGTGAAATATACTGAGAATGATAGACAGACTGACGGACAGAACATGTCACTTGGTTTGGTTTCTTAGCCTGCTTGCCTTTTCTGGTTTTAAAATAGAACTTTTGGCCCCAAACACTACCCATTATTGATCATTGCATTAGTCTGTTCTTCAATCAAAGTCTAATTTCATTGTATCTTTCTGTTAGAGATGAGTCCTCACTGTCATTTAAAGTGTAACTAAACCAACAAATTCTGCTAGCTCCCTCTCCAGCCAGCAAATTTTAAAAAATGCAGTAGAGGACAGTCACAATAGGCCTCATGGCTAGTAACAGACTGACTACCGTTCAATGTAGCAGGAATGCAGCTGGGGAGGGAGGGGTTGGTTAGAAACAAAAGCTGCCATCATACATCATCATCAACCAGTAAAGGGAGGTAGCTATGCATATTTATAGCACAATATACAGAACTGTCAAGGTTTGGACCAAAATATATATAATATTTATATTATAAATAAATGAATATCCATATACATTGTTTTCATCTGAAGAAAGGGTTTAATTACAGCTTAAGGAGAATATATGTGATAAATGATCTTGTTATCATGAGAAATCTACCTTTTGAGTCTTTCAAGATAACATCATTAAAAAAAAAAAGTGCAAACACAGCCATTCTCATTTCTGTACTTATGTGACCTTATGACCTTTGAGACTTTCTTTCCTTACAGACTTTCAGCTGTATCTCATATGAACGTGACAGCTAGACGTTTTAGCACTTGCAAGTAATGCAACTTGCAAACACAAATACAACATTAAAATACAAAAGTAGAAGAAGACTTTTTTTTTTTTAGAAGTCAATTAAAAAAAAACATCCATATTCACGTAAGATGTTTTCAGAAACAGGTAACATCAGGTTGAACACGGGTTCAATAGACTGACACCATTGCCCTCAACAGCCAATGTTGCTAATATAGCAGCAGAGTGAAAATGGCTGGTGTTACATCTTGCATTTTTGATATAAGAGGGGAGTCAGATTGTTTCCTGTAATCATATTTAAACCATAAATCCGTAAATTGACAAGAGAATGAAATGCTTGCAGTGCAAATGATGTGGTTAAAAAATATTTGAACAAATTCAACTGTAAGGCGTTCCCAACACGTATACAGATATAAACATTAACTTAATAATTAGGAGGTGGGTATATATATATATATTTTTTGGCATACAGTTTGAGCAGTTACGTCCGCTTTTATTCTGAAAAACCAAAACAGGAAGTGTTACTGTTGTTTCCGCCGCTGCTCACGGAAGACGAGCTGCCTGCGAACCACAACACAACATCTCTCTCCAAATAGAGGCTTTGAACGCCGCACGGTGAGTAATAATTTACCCGCATTTATAGGAAGCGAGAAACGAGTCTATTGTATCTTAAGTAAGGATGCGGAGGACTTATTTTAGCTTATTTACGCTGTAAAACAACTTGTAAGTGACGGCGACATCTACCAGCGCAGCTAACGGTAACCGTAGCTGTGTTTATAGCCGGCTAACGGTTGTAACCTTTAGGTTTGTGTGGAGCTTTTACACTGGAAAGTTAGCTGACAGCTGCGGTTATATTTTACTTAAGCTGGCTGATTAGGCAGTCAACAGGAAATGTCTGCTTTAGTCACACTGATGCCAGCAAACCAACATGACCGCAGCGAGAAAAGTGGCTGTTATAATGAATTGGCAATTAAACAAAACTGTCTTTTTTAACGTTAAGCAACACAAGTCGGCTGTTTTCACCACTAAATAACGTATCTGCCGCTAGGTACGTGACCATACGTGTTTATCGTAACAAATCCTTTTCTTTCCGTGTCCCCTGCCAGATTTCTCGCTGATTAAGGAGGGCAGTGATACCATGTGGGAGTCACATGAACGACAAGGATGAGGCATAAACAACCAGCGGGCAGCTTGAGAAGAGAGTGTCTGCCATAGGGAGAGGGGGGCGGGTTTGCTGCTTGTGTATATATGTATATATATATATTTATATATGTGTATATATATATATAAAAGGCCCTTTTGCACAAGCAGCCCCCTGTCTCTCTGAACATATGCAATGAACAGCACTACTCCACCTCCTGCCATCATAGATGGGGATGTGGCAGTCGGCTATGTGTTGGTACCCTTTCTCCTCATCACCATCATTGGAATAGCCGCAGCTGTGGTGAGTGATTTGGTTTGCGTTAAACGTGCATATGATAAGTCCGAATTGTGACACCTACCAAGCAGTTCTCTTTGTTTTGTCTGTTTCAGGTCATGTATATTCGTAAGAAAAGGAGGTAAGACCTTTCAGTCGGAGATGATTGATTGGATGGAACAATGCTTGGTGATAAAACTCGATTGATTCACTTTGTTTTATCTCTTAGAATTGACAGACTTCGGCATCAGCTGTTACCAGTTTACACATACGATCCCTCAGAGGAACTTAATGAAGCTGAACAAGAAATGTTGTGGAGAGAAGAGGACACAAGGGTATGATGCGTCACACTTTTGGAGCAAGTGGGAATAAGAGTTGGATTAAGCATGCCAAATCTTAATGTAACTGACCACATTTTACACAAAAGACACGTCTATTATTTCCCCACAGTATGTTTCTCTAAACTGTGTGGTTGCGCCATACACTCTTAACATTACAGTAGTTCCTCAATTGGTTGGTAACTTCCTCCCCCCTGTAAGACACAGCTACAACAGTAGGTAGTATAGTAACAGTAGTAGTAGAAATTTTGCTCTCACAATAGCAGTCAGTGGTTTCGGTTCTTCTTTAACGATCAGATATTTTATCAACATAAGCAACATAAAATGTGACCTTTCAAACATTTCCTGGAATCGGTGTTTATGTTTAAAGCAGGTCCAAAAAAATTTTTTATTTCAGAGTGTACGTGTGGCTGTCATCTTCTCTAAAGGTTAAAAACAAAGATACACCTGTCATACTCCTGGT
Source organism: Miichthys miiuy (assembly GCA_036365135.1). Lineage (NCBI taxonomy): Eukaryota > Metazoa > Chordata > Actinopteri > Sciaenidae > Miichthys > Miichthys miiuy. The sequence continues at coordinate 9,672,344 of CM071606.1, read as the reverse complement.
GGTGCAAAGACTCTATAAGGAGAAGAGATAGACGGTTATAGCTAGAATAACACTATAGAGATTTAATTATTGTTATTGTCTTCTGTTAAAAAAAACAAAAAAATCATGCACCGAGCAATGAGTAACACTAGGTGGCACTATTGACCACGGGGCAAAGTTGCTCATTAAGTTTTATTTTCTGATAATGTGAAACAGGAAGAACAAGGCCACCGTATCAAGTTCTGTATTTGTTTAAGAGGCTATTATAATGTCTATAAAGACAACCCTTGTCATTTACCTTTTGTCATCCTGCTGGGTTACTTCTTACTATTAGAAAGTTTTAGTTTTTTTTCTGCTGGGGTTTTTGATGTCCATCCCTGAGATTTCTGTCGCTAACACAATTTAGAGCAAGTGTTACAAAGTCACAATTGTTTTACAAATATAGAAACCTGATATAGCCAAAGCCCCAGTGTGTAGGATTTAGTGGCATCTAGCGGTGAAGTTGCAGATTGCGTTGGCGATCGAGGAGAAACTAATGACCGCAAAAAATGTGAAAGAGTGTTCGGTTTGTGTGTTCTGGGCTACTGTAGAAACATGACAGTGAAACATTGCACACTCTGTGGAAGAGGACCCGCTCCCTTTGCAGATATTAAGGGCTCATTTTGAGGCCAGATTTTGTCAATGCCTTTTAAAAAAAAAAAAGACTCTGCTAATGGAAATCTTTGCATTTTATGTCCTCAGATTGTACAAGGTTGGGCCAGAAGTTATCAACAGCGACGCCCACTTCTGACCAAAGACATCGATGCATGATGGTAGAAAACCATGGCATAGAACATTTTCAGTGTGGAGACAACCATCAGCCACGTCTGAAGTCATGCATAAGACTATCTCCCTTTGTTTTGTTTGTCTTTGCTACCATTTGCCGTTATCTTTGAACACATCAGCGACAGACAGCATTTCTCTTTTTCCTGTTTTTATGTACATGATTGTTTGTGTGGTTTTAATGCCAATCCTGTGTGCCTAACAGACGCAGTACCTTAGACTTATTTATTTGAAACTATTTATTCAGACTTATTATTGTGGTATTTGAGGGCATGATGAGTTAAGAAAGATGGACAGAATATAGCTAAAGACACAGGTTCCTGCTGGGTTACTCTATTGTTTACATTGACGTTGTTGTTGTGGGCGACATGAGGCAAACAGTTCTTTTCCTGTGGTTTTCAGCAGGCAGTTGTACTGACGATAATTTAGAGGCAGTGTTCGCAGTGTAGTAAGAGATAACTGTTGTGCACTAGTTAAGAAAAAATTATCACTCCTGCTGTGCGATGGTTTGTGATAATTGCCTGGATAGGTTGTTGTGTAGTGGTTGTTTGCAGTGCTTTAAAACAAATACGGCTTCTTCGATGAATTGCACTCAACAGTCACATTTGTTGACATGAAACACTGCAATATGACATAGCAACAAGAGTTTTAAATTCAGTTTCGAGACAGAAATAGCTGTTTGGTAAATTTTATTTCAGTTTCTTTTTGAGTCAAATGAAAGAACTCTTTGGTTTTAATTAACTCAGACTTTAAGTAGCTACCCCACGATCCGGATCTTTTTGTGGTTTAGCCAAATCCTATGACTCTTATCAATGGCATGAAGTGCCAGATATGGAAGCAAATAACACCAACCTCCTCTCATCCCAAAAATGAGTCGTGACTAGTGCCCTAAATATGTCCTGTCTACAAGGCATGGCACCAGCACAGATTTACCTCCAGCCTCCAGCTGAAGAGCCTGTTCAGATGAATGCCATAGGTCTGACTGTATCAAGCACTCAGGAAACTTGCTTTTTTTTTTTCTCTCTCTCCCTCCGTGATGAATTGTAACCTCTCCAGACCTTTATTTGCCTTGCATATGTGAATGTAAACTAAACACATTAGAACTGTTAAAGAACTGTTCTCACAGGAGAACATGTCTCGTAGTGGTTGTGAATATAAATGCTTTAGAGAGATGAAAGCCTAACGTTGATGTTATCCGGTATGACATCTTGAGGTGCTTCAGAATGAGCTTTTACATGGATGTTTTCTGTAGTCCTTACTGGACCTGAAAACATCTTTACCCCAGAACATGTTCCTCGGTGCTCCTCGGTCATCTTTACATCTCACTGTTCTTTTTCTATGCATTGTCAAGACTTTTTTTAATTTTACATGAAAGACCAATAGGGTAGTCACTGTTTAAACTATACAAATATCCATCATGAGACATTGATTTGCACTGACTAAACTTTTAATGGATGGCTCTGATTTCAGGTTGTACTTGAAAAGTCATAGAACTACTGATAAATATAAATCTGGCAGCACGATTATAAAGCTTCACCTTCACCAGTTTGTTGCTTTGACAAGAGAATTGATGCTGATTTAAACATTAAACATGTAAATAAAGTAATATAACTTTTGTCTTTTGTGCTGTCATTTTCATATTCTGTTTAACTAGCCTACTACTCACACATACGCACATCAATAACCTGTGTGTATATTTGAGTCACTGGGTGGACGATCTTGTAAAAGTATGAATACGTACCACAGAACATTGGTCCCAAAGCTTCATGAAGCTCCTCCTTGATTTTAAGCGATGTAAGACAACATTGAAAATAATATCCAGTAGGCTGATGACTTAGCATTTCATTCAGTCCGTGTAAAGGCAATTCTGAAATTTCTTTCAAAATACATTAAATATGTTGGAAAATAGTTGCTGAAAGCGTGAAAAGACTTTGAACGATATATTACTAAAATGTGGAGTGCAGTCCTAAAGCGTGGCTCGATGACACGCCGAGGGCACCCTGAGCGTATCTCTGCACCCCTGGCGATGGGAGAGATGAAATCATCTCACTTGTTTCAAAGTTAGTCACGTCATTTTCTGAACTTATCTGACACGTTTCAGTCGCTTCAAAATGTCTTTGTGACTGCTCCCACAAGTGGGCGTGCCTCAGAGCACATTTATTCTTACTTTACACAGACGGAAGAAAACTAGATGAAATTGTTTTTTTAAGTATAGGTTCTTGATTGAGGTGTAAACAACCTTTGAGCTGATAGAACCAAGCATCAAGGAGAAAAAGAGACTGCTTTAAAAACAAAAAGGTATTAAAAGTTTCTAAAAAAAAATATACCAGGAAAACTTTCTGATGCAATATTCACTGAGACCATCTGTTCAAAATTCATCCAAATTGCTCATTTATACAAAATTCCTGCACATAAAAATGGTTGCATTCAGTATTTGGATTAATTGTACAATGTCAGTCGTTCTGTATTTTTATGCATTGAATATAATACCCATAAATGTCACTGAGTCATGGGTCAGTTTATCAAACATCATGGGTCAGTTTATCAAACAGTGGACCTTTCAGGAAAAAGGTTGCTGCCTGAGTAAAAGTGACAGAAAAAAATGACAAAGAAAATTCTCTTTATTGACCATTTCTGATACAAATTGTTGTAGGGCACCATAGAAATATAGACATTGTACATTTATATACGGTGTACATTAAAAAGAATGATCCCATCCTGTTGAGTTTACAGTATATAAATGAACGGATGTAAGATGTTGGTATGTAAAATGACATTGGTATTGTAAAGAGTAGTTGGAGGATGTTGAAAAAGACATGAAATGACCGTTTTTTTGTATGAGTATGGCGAGGGTGGCTGTGTGTGGTAGTGCCAAACACACTGTGGCCCAACAGAACAGTTAAGTGGAAAGAGCGCCCAGTCTATCACAAACACACAAACATTTGTCCATGAAAATCTGAACCAATATTTCAGTGCACCAGAAGATTTTTTTTTTTAAAAACGGATAAAAACACACCTGCTAATCTACCACAGTCAGCGAACACAGTTGTCAAGCTGACAGGTCTCCCTGACTTGCTTCACACATTTAATACAACCTGTCTGCAAGCTCCGGTTATGAACGAGCCAAGACGTGCTGCGTATGCACACACAATCACAATCTTGATATCTTTAGACACCTCATTACAGTCAGGTTAAAAAAAAAAAAAAAAAAAAAAACACAAACTTTGTAATAACGACATCTTTCCAACTCATGCCAGAGGTTACATTTAAAAACAACAGAAAACCAGTTAAATGCAATTATATGGTAAAGTAAGCTGTTGAGTGAGGTATGAAATTCCAGGCCTTGTATCACCTGTTTGCAGTTTTCCGGGTTTCGTAACTGAGGTTGTAGCAGCTTAGGTGTGTGGAAAAACCCAGTTAAGTGGACTGTGACCGCGGGTTCCCTGACACTTAGAAATACACAAACATCTTTTTTTTTTTTCCTGTAGCAGACAGCATACAACACACATCTTCAAAAAAGACTAGCGAAAGTATATTACTGTACTAAGTGATGACAGAAGGACCAAGCTAGGTGAAGCAGTGAGAGCTTGATGGAATGAAAAAAAACAAAACAAAACAAAAAAAAAAAAGCACAGCCCTGTTGGATAGTAGTGCCACCAACTATCCTCTATGACAATCAAACTCCTTGTTTGACCAATTGCAATTTGCCTTTGCGAGTGATTGAGTGAGCGCTTGGAAACTGAGGACCATGTGAAGACAAAGACGCCAATGTAACAGCATTTGTAAAAGCTCCCTGAAGAAATGACACTGATGCTCTCAGCCTAGAACTCTGCCAACTCTATCCTTAAAAACACACATTATACCAAAAAAGATTTGAGTTTATTATAACATGAAAAGCAGCACACTCATGTTTTTTTTTGTTTTTGTTGTTTTTTTTTTTTTTAAATGGTATGTAACCCGAAGGAACAACAGTAAGTCTGATCGGACTGTTCTGTTTACTAAACGATACACTTTTACATCTCCCCTCTACACGCCGAGGACTGCGAAAGAAGTTTTGAGAAGCGGAGGTAAATCTAAACTGTCCTACAGAAAGAGGGGGTGAAGGTGATTCTGCTCTACTGGTGAGAAAAGGAGGGAGGGGCGAAATCTGTTATGCAGGTTAGAAATGGAAAAAAAGGGGGTGGGACCCACTTCTACCATCAGTTACCTATTCTCATCCTAAACGCTGAAGCTCAACTCCATCTATAATACGAAGTAACGGATAGGTTAACCACTTCACATGAACACACACAAAAAAAAAAAAAACCAAAAAAAAAAAAAAAACCCAGCAAGTATAGGTAAAATTCACCTTTGTCCAGTATAAAACATGGAGAGAAATCTATATGCCCTACCATCTCAGATGCAGGTACAACAAATAAGTAACATAAAGCAAGAGAAAAATGTCCTACAAACCATCTTTAGGGGAAAAAAATGGAAACGTCCAGGCTCCTTTGAGCACACTTTTGTCCAGTATAAAAGACTTGTGATAACATGACATGTAGAGAAAAGGGCTGTTACCTTTCATGTAAATTCTTAGATCTATGCTTGAGCAAGGTCCATCGTTCTATCCAGTGCTGTTGCATGATATTTGTACTGTGGTTAACCCTCCTTTTGGCAAAAAGAGGGCTTTGTCGTGAACAGTGGTCATGTGGTGGCACTGGTGTTGGAGATACAGCCCAGTTCTGGTTAACAGTAAGTCAGTATGTTGAGTGAGGTAGCATGCGTTGTGAATTACTGGTCCTCTTCTTCTTCTTCCTCCTCAGATGATTCCTGGGACGCCTTTTCTTCCTTCTCCTATGACATGAGGAAGAAAGAGAGAGAGAGAGAGGGAAAAAAAAAGTCCATCCAGTTAGGCCTTGACTACGCCCACAAGGAAAATGCCTCTCAAGTGCCATCAACATTCAGCAACAATAGCGGTGATTCATGTCTCAACGTGACTTTACTTTTCATAGCCTCGGGTACCAACGTGAAAAACATAAATGTTATTATAAATCCCTTTGATAAACCACTGCGGCATGAAGAACACCCAAGGGAACGGGTGAGCCATCTGTAGTGAAAAGTGATTCATAGAATGAGAGTGGTGAGTCACAATGAGGCATCCTGCTTATGTTCCCTTGCCTCTTCCTCCTCAGACTCACTACAGCCCAAGATGTTCATTCATAAAAATGAGACGGATAGTTAGGAGGGTAACTTTGGGTCATTCCTCTCTGTGACTAATTCAATCCAGACTTCTTTCAGAGTACGCCCTAACCACTCATGCACATGACAGAATGTTACTACAAGACCGCAATTTCTTCGTAGATTAAACATGCTTTTTTGACCGGCTGTACATAGTCTGGCAACTCGTTTTCTTTGCCACCAAAAAAAAAAAAAAAAAAAAAAGTCATGCTGTCAGTTAACGCCGTTAGGAACGCTTTGAGAAATCGTCATGTGGATTCGCTTTTGCACGAGGTCTTGAGCGTCTAGAGACCTCATGCGACCAAGAAGCTGCTCTAAATGAACACACGAGAACCAAAATAGCTGTGATGAGTAAAAATGACTCATCTGAGAGAGGAAGGAGGCAGGCAAGAGAATTAGGAAAATGCAATTTCGCCCTGCAGACAGTCATACCAATCATAATTCAATTGGGGGTGGAGAGAGGAACCGTTTAAACAAATGCGAGCACTGATGCTGCACTGTTTGTCCGGGGGGGGGCTCTTACCTCCTTCTTAGGTCTTCCCCTGCGTTTCCCCCCTGCAGATGGAGCCGCCGTTGCCTTCTGTGAAAGAAAACAGTGCATGGTTTTAAAAAAAGAGTTACATGTGGAGGAGCGCGGTGATGCATTTTGTTGTGATCTTCGTGTTCTGTGACCTGCTGGTCTCCTCGAGACTTTTTAAAAAGGGGGAATCACTGCAAAAACATTGTGGTATAAACAATCCATATCTGAGCAGAGCACTGCCTCTTGCTGCCTGCAGATGGCAGTGTTAGCTCTGTAATGAGACAGATGGAAAGGGGGCATTGGGTTCATTGGCTATTATCTGGAAGGCCGACAGGAACTGCACACAGGGCACTCCAGTTCGCTGGCCACCTGGTCTGAGGCTCAGAGACAGCTGGTGGAACTGAGCAGAGACACAAACCCTCTGCAGCTTGGCGCTCGATGCTAAACCTATATCATACATGTACGTGCGTTACGCTGTCCTCCTCCTCCTCCTCCCTCCTCTCTCACTCTCTCTTTCCCATACATAGCAGCGAAGACAGAGCGCACGGGGGAGTTAGAGGGTTGGGGCGAGGGAGAAAATCAGTTGTTGCTATGGAGACGACAGGCAGAGAAGAACTAGGGCTGTGTGCTGGGTGGGGGCGGAGGGGTGCTTAGTGTCAGCTTGGAAACAGTCTTGCGGCCTCTGCACCTGCACCACACTGTGCATGACAAGCTGCAGGAAGCTGGAGGACAGGAAGTACAGAGTGAGCATCACTCAAAAAAAAAAAAAAAAGTAAGGCAGTAAACCAAGGTCTTTACAATGGGAAACCCTAGCCAGGCTATTTCTGACACCAGGAGGGGAAGCAGCTAAAGTGTAGCCGATATGTCACAAGTAGCAGCAGGACGTCCTTTTAAGAGGATGAGGTTATCTGCCGTTGAAAATGTTCAACCAAAAAGGAATCAAGCGATACAAAAGGGGAAGTGATTGCGAGAGAAGATGGGACAACCAGTGCCGCGTGCATCTTCTTTGCGAAGCTCTGGCCGTTTTTTTCTTTGCGTCACTCCAGCCCCGGATGCACGTTAGCTAATACTGAAATCACTACTCGACGTTGTGTAAAAACATGACGGCAGACAGCATTGACTTACTTTGCCCTTGCTGGTTGTCTTGTTTTTGCTGCCCTTCGGCCGTCCTCTGGGCCTCTTTGGAGTCGGGGACCCACTTGGTTCCTGAGAAAGGCAAGATAAAAATGAACATACAATAAAAAAAAAAATCTATTCATGACATTTTTAGTGGTGCATATTCAACATATTTATGTCATGACGTGGGCGTTCACACAAAACAACACGGGCGTGGATGCACTTTCAGACAGAGTTCATCATTCAAGGTCGGTTTGACTGACATGTACTTTAAAGACTGACAGGTGGCCGCAGGTTGCCATGGGCTACCATAGCAACAAACTGTTGTGTGACACTCACAACCAAACCGCTCATAAAGACAAACATAAACATCGGTTAACACACGGTTACCAAGACTAAAAAAACGTGTCATTTAGAAGCTTGGAAGATCAAAGAGTATAATGGGGAATACCTACGATAACATTTAGGGGATTACCATCAAAAATTCAAGGTAAATTCAGTACTCGCTATCTTGTTCATGTGATAATTTGTGGTTGTAAGATACGCCATGACACTCATCTCCTATTGCATTTCTAGAGTGTTTACAACCGCAGCTCATAGCAACCGAGCAACTCAATCCTAAGACACAAGGCGCTGAGTGACAGCTATATCAGCCATTCTGTGCCTCCACTCTGCTATGTCATCCATTACATGACGAGCAGAGGTGGGTCGCGAGGGGGGTTAAAACCAGTTTAAAGGTGTAGGGTTACAGGTTGCTTACAAACCGGTGAGACACACAGGAAGTTTGTTGTAGGGTTACTACATTTACACCGATAAGGGGTTAGCAAATGGTCACAAGGCATAGCGATAACCAGCCATATCTTGATTCACAGAGGGCTCAGTGGAATAACAAGGGCTTATGACATGGATATGCATGAGCACTTCACCTGCAATAGTATCTACCTGAGCATCAGCTGGAACAGATGTGGGCTAAAGGCTGGGTTTTATGTGGTTTTACACCTCCACCCTTCTCCTGATGCATATTCTTGTTGTGCACAGGGTTGTCTGCATGGCACACAAACTTGACAACAAATGTAAAAAAAAAAAAAAAAAGGAATAAGGAAGGCAGTACTTACGTCAGAGGTTTTTACCTGGGGCTGCTTACGGGGTCTTCCACGCCCCCTCTTCTCTGTTGCCTCCTTCTCTTTCGGTGAGACTGTCCCCTTGTCGCTCATGTTTGCTTAGCTTTTTTTTTTTTTTTTTTTTGCCCAGTCCTAGGAGGAAATAAATCACACCGGTCAGGCTTGATGCAAGACGAGGCGTCGAGTTCACAGACATACATGCAGCACAGATTACAAACATACTAAAGAGAGAGAGAGAGAGATAGAGAGAAGGGAGGAGGGGGGGCTATTAAACTCACTGACCGCAACAACAAACCACAAATGACCGGGCTAACCGCGCACCGGTAACGCGTTTAACTCAATTAATCCGCATTTATTTCAAAGGTCTATTTCGGTCTCATCTGCGCTCCATTACACAGCCGAGGGTGCCTCACAAATAAGGGATTTACATCTAACCGGCTCCGTATGGTATAGCTGGGACTCCGTAGGCCGCACAAATCTGCTTAAAAGACTACAGAACCCAACCGTGTTTTATTTAGAGGCCCAGTTTTGCTGTAGTTGTTGTGGCCAATAATCGGGCCTTGCATGAAAAACTATCTCACAGCATGTCTGCAAAGCCGGGGCCGTGGAGAGAGATCTCCACACCGAGACACACACACACAGACAGACAACACACACTCACACACAATAGCTGGTGTGTGCTCGGTCTCGGTGTGCGATATGCAGGCTAAAGTATAACTTGCATGTGGACATTTTTTTTTTAATTCTTTAAAAAAAAAAAAAAAAATGCAAGCGAGCCAGCCAGCGAGCGAGGTGGTTGGGTTCGTTAGCGGCGGTGGCGGTAGCGGCGGCAGCAAAAGCCCGGGCCAAAGCAAGAAAAGACGGGCTTCACGTTTAAAGCATGCAGCCTCCTCTCCGCCGGAGCTCCGGCTCTGTAAAATGCATTAAAAATAATCGGTTCTGGCTTAAGTCTGAGCATGCAAAGTTTCCTCTCACTCAGTTTTTTCCCCTTTCTTTCTTGCACTCACCTCTATCGCTCGGTTATAACCTCTGCTCTATATTTAAGACGAAATGTTTCCTTTAAGCCTGGCTGGTTGTACCCGGTTAAAAGCCTTGCGCCGATCTATAGGCTACAGCTTTTATTCGTCAGACAACACACAGCCCGCCCCTTCCAAATCCCAGCTCATGCACCGTTTAAAAAAAAAAAAAAACAGTTATGAATTGGAAAGGAAGAGGACAGGTTTCGATTTTTTTTTTCTAATAAAGAAATAAGCTTTGAAAATATTTACCAGCAGGTTGAGAAGTTTGTTCCTACGACGTCCTATAAATAGCACGTGTACGTCTTGTCTTCTGCAGATAAGGGGGAAAAGGCGCCAGCCAGGAGCACTTTTGGGGCAATTTAAAGAGCCGCCCTCATGGGATCTGAAAAACTGGAGGGCGGAGATATGATAAATGGGCCACCAACAGCACTAGAGGAGCTCTAACACCCCCTCCTCCTCCTCCTTCTTCTTCTTCTTCTTCTACTTCTACTTCTTCCTCCTCCTCCTCCTCCTGAATCCTGAATAAACCCCCAGGTTTGTCCACAAAACACCCCCACCAAAATGATGTGTAAAAGTTGCAGATTATACTCTGAGCAATAACGTGCTATTATTAAAATAAGTTGTATTTGATGTATGCATTTGCTCAGGATGACTGAGTAGCCTACATACCACAGTCTCCACAGTGATGGTGAGTGAACTGTGACCTCCCCCAATGTAAACACACCGCCGGTTTTAAGCTCAAAAAGGCATCTCCTGTTATTTTCCTCCTAAAACCTTATCTTCTACAGTGGTGGAGGAAGCATTCACATCCTTTACTTGAGTAAAAGTACAAATACCACAATGTAAAACTGTTCCATCAGCAAAAAGTCCTGCATTCAAAATGCTGATCAAAAAGTTAGGGTATCAAAAGTTTGCAGAAAATGGCCTATTTGAGCGTTATACTAGTATATATTACATACTGTATTATGGAGCTGGTTGATGTGGAGCTCACTTTGATTTACTTCATATAGAGTTTGATAATATAACAAAACATCTCTATTTTATAAAGTGATATGTTTTACTCTTAATTTGAAAAGTGAAACTGCTTTCAGATATATGTAGGGGAGTAAAAGAAAGTACCAAACATCTCTCTGAAATGTAGTGAAGTGTCAAGATCTGAAAATACTTGCATGAAGTAAAAGTATTTCAAAGCTGTACACACATGCAGTATTTAATCAAAAAAGTTAGGTTCAGGGTATCAAAAGTCGGGGTACTTAATGCAGAAAACGTTCCAAAGTGATAAATGTAGTGGAGTAAAGAGTACCAAATTTCCCTCTGAAATAAAGTAAAATAGAAGTATCAATGAAAATACTCAAATACATGAAGTAAAAGTATCTCAACGCTGTACTCACATGCAGTATTTGGGTAACAGAGTTAGTCACATTTGACCACGTTTCTGTTGTTTAACAGTGATTACTGTGGTACCTATAGATACATCTGACAAAGCTCAAAAGGTAGATAAAAACTAATATGGGCATGGTTTTTGAATCATGCTTATACTATATTAAACTCAATTAAATTTGGTCTCTCTGTGTGAATTGAAACTATTGCCTCAGAAACAGTGTGCTTTCTCTTTTGGCTGCTGATGTTTTGGGGGCTTTTGAGTGAACAGTGGTCCACAACTTAAATGAAACAATGTCCATTAACGACCCATTGTCAACTCTTGCATGTGTCTGTGAGTCAAACAGAAACTGATTATTTCAGTATTTTCTTTAGAGGACTAAAGAGGAAATCTTTTCTAGTGAAAAAAAAAAAAGATTTTTTTGCAGCAAATGTTTTTTTTGGGTTTTTTTTTCTGCTTTCCTGTCCTATGAATTGTGTCACGACCCCTTATTACTTATCTTGTGACCACCTCAGTGGGATCTTGATGCTTAAGTTTGTGAACCGGTGTTTTAAAATATTGGTTTATCGGTGTGATAAATTTATAGTTTTAGATTGTTTTCATTCATTTTTATGATTTTAGATAGCTCTTCTGTTGGCTTTAAGGTGCGTTTAGGATTACATCCTTCATTTGATTGTATTATAAATCATTTTATAATCTCGGTCTAATTCTGTTTTATCGAATAATTTGTGTTTTCGGTCTTATGTTATGTCACTGTTGTTGCTGCTTTCTTTTAGCCGGGACACTTGGCCAGGAAACAGAATTTTCATCTCAGTGATCTCAAGCTTAATAAATTTGATTTGAGTCAGCTGAGAGAAGAGATGATGAGAGCATAGAGTTTGGTAACAAACCCCATAATAAATTATAAACATTAGCAAAGTAAATTAAAGTTACTCTTCTGTTTTTTGCTTTTTGTTTTTGTTTTTGTTTTTCTGTTATTGGCCTCAAATAACATGGAATGTTTAGTTTGTAACGGATGTGAAGCCACTCCTATCATAACATGTATGTATACAATTATTTCCACCCTTGAGTACAAGCAAAGTTATGTGCCTCTGCACCATATGACATAATTTATTCCTGATGATGGCTCTGGCTGAGTTAATAAGTAAACACCTTTCATTCACAGACATTCTGTAGATGGACCCTTTAAATTGCTCCCACCTAGTGTTGATTCAACCGCTTTGCATTTGAAATGGATAAACATCTGATGTCTCTTGCAGGGGTGTGGTGGATAAAGAGGAGACCAGGCGTGATGGTATAAAGAAACTCTCCAAACTGTGCTCTAATCAAACCACCTACTAGTACTTTCACACAAGGGTTTCGGATGTAAATGAACTGCCCATCTGGATTTGATGGATCCTCTACTATGCAATTGAAAACAGATACTGAGAATGTAGAGTGACCTTAAAGTGGTGGACCGTTTGCCATCATCTGTACGTATTTTGCCGCTCCATCTGTTTAGTCAGGATTTACCTAAATTAACCAGAGTTTTAATAAACCCCTTAAAATAACTTGCCATCCCCAAGCCTGCAGACGGCATATAGATATCAATACACTGTACGTACATGATGAGAAGAGTGGGAGTTCGGTGAAAAAGGCGATTGGATGGGTCATGAATGGAGAGAGCGCTTTTCTCAATGAGTCCAATGTTCAGCTCAGCATGTGCTTGCCTTGCATGCCACCCCCTTCCCTCCCCAGTTCTCACTCTATTCACTTCCTTCCTCTCTATCTTCCACAACTACTTCAACCCCCATCCCCCACACCCTCACACATCTCTGCCATATACCCAGCCCCTCAGTATGTGGATGGAGACAGGGAAATAGGTCCACTCTATGTGTGTGTGTGTGTGTGTGTGTGTGTGTGTGTGTGTGTGTGTTGTTGGCACCACCTGGAGACCGATGAGGGGACTGGATAATGTGACTGGTCAGAGATGAAGCAAAACAAATGTTAGCATTTTACATTTAGATATGAAGCAAAATAGTTGTTTACAAATATTCTTAACTCACTGCAGACGTCGGAAACTGATAGATGGGAGAGGGTGTTTGAATTTCAGAGCATATTGATTCAAATTATTAATTAATCAAAATTTCTAATCCTCTCCCGGAGCAGTTCTCGTCATTTTAGCTGGGTTTTTTTTGTCATTTTATTGTTGTGTTTGGGTTTTTTGGTTAATTTTGAAGATCCCCAACAAGCAAATGCAAATAACTGAATATCATCCCTATGCAGATAGACACAGGGCTGTGTCGCTCTCCAGGACAGAATCATTTCACAGGATCGAACTGAACGCCCTAGAAAATTGTCACCTAATTAAAACATGTATCCGAGTGAAATCATAACTTCATCTGTTTATGCACATGCTGTAGTCACGTTATGTGGTTTCCGGATTTTTGAGGAATCCCATTTATTCTGAAAATTTCTAGGATCATCAAATTGATTCATATCAGTTAGTAAATTTAGACTGAAGCTGCACTAAATCAGCACTCTACCACTTATCGCACGCTAATGAATACATGTTTTCTGACCACATCTTAACCTGTGGCATAAAAAAACAAAAAAAAACATCCACCAAACAAACCGGTGAGTCAGTTTGAATTTAAATGCTAATCAAATCTTACAAGAGACAAACACTTCCACATCAGACGTCCTCTTCAGAGCCGTCTCCTGGCTCGTGAACTCTGCAGCAGCTCAGGGCAGACAGAATCCTATTAACCACCGGGGGGGTCTTGGCCCACTTTGGCATGCTCACCCATCCCCCCACCTATGTCCTCCTGCCCCCCCTCCTCCTATATGCTCATCCGTCTTCCCCTCCAGCACGCTCTCTAAGCCCATACAGGAATCCATTTTTAGGCGCTGTGTAAAACCGCAAGAGTGGCTGCAGCCAAACCAACTAACAGATGTGGACAAAACATCCTATTCCTGCCTGTGCCTGGGTTTCCCCCTTGCCTGTGCTGCTGTTGGATGAGCCTAAACGTGACTAACACACACATACACACACGCCACTCACATCCTCCCTCTCGTCCTCTAAAGAGGAGATGAAGGGAAAAAAAAGGAGGGAGAAAGGAGCAGGAGAGGGAGAGACAGAGAGAAAATCCACCGGGAGGGGAGAGGAAAGTGTGGGAGCAGTTGAAAAGCAAGGTGGGCGGAGATGGGAATATGTGTGTGGGTGTCTTTTATACTTCTGCGAGGGGGCGGATGGAGGTTAGTGGGCGGGGGATGGGGCCCGGCTGATTCAGTCAGCTCATGAGTAGTATCTGACTCACACAAACACAGGAAGTAGCGCGTGCTGCTTGTTTAGTGAACACAGCACTGTATTTATGTGATACTCCTATAAGCAGGGGGATAATAGGCGTTCTTACACTACCTAATTTCACCTCCGTACGTCGGTCACTGAGTCAACGCTCTACTCTCTCTTTCAAATAGTTTCATATCCACATCCTGAGATCTTTGGACCGAGATCCAGCGGGTGCATCAGTCATACTGTGACTCAAGCTTGTGAAATTTCTATGGGTGAAAACAGTGCCATATTTGAAACTTCCTTTGGCAACAACACAACTTATGCCAATAGGTCATTCTATTATGTTTAACTTTCATTTTTTCTTTCATTTTTGCACTATTATAATCAAGTATAAAATAAATATGGCTCAGAATCGGCTTGGTTTCTTCTTCTAATTCGTCCAAATCATTTTTAATCGCATCCAGTCCAATCAAATGTGTACGTTATCGTCAAGAATCATGCATACAGTGGAGCTTTTGCATTACAAAATAGTCACATTTAGCTTTAGCAGCATTACCATAAAATCCATTCACCCCTGGAGGCATGCTCTTCTTGCTTGGCGCCTTTACAAAGAGGTCAGAGGTCAGGGTCAGCTACAGAGCAGCACTCCTCGAGCGGACGGCTATTATGTGCCAAACAGTGGCACATTTTAACATATTTAATATTTGTATTTTGTTACTGTGTGCCCTCATTAAAACAAAGATGTTTTGTTTTAGAAGCCACATGTCCTCAAGTTAAACTATTTAAGTACCTGTAGCTGCAGAGTAAGTATCTAAATCATGGTTAATACAGGACAGTCTGCTCTCTTTACCAATAGGTGGCAGACGGAGATTAGAGTTTGCGGGCCAGCATCATGTGACATCTTTGAGAAATATCACCATCTTGTGGTGACACTTGTACATGAACAGTACTTGCATGCTGGGTGAGAAAATACTTTCTTTTATATCAAGTAACACCTCTCTCCTTGTTCTGCCACCACCCACCATGAGCAGATTTTCCCTGGAAGACATCCATCTCTGGTGAAATGTTGTTGTGTTGATAATCATACCCCTCAACATGTCTCAGTGATCAAAGATGTCCCCTGGCAGCCATGCACATCAGTGACTATGCCCAGCAGAGGGTAGTCTTACCCTGAGGAAAACCGCTCAGCACTGATTCCTCACCTGAATCTGAGGTGCAGTAGGTTTGCTGTCATTAAGAAATAAAGACAACGCATCCATAATTCAGTCATGTTGAAATCCTTGTGGTTCCAAGCCAATCCATCCACTTAAAACAACATTTTAATAGCCTGAGGAGTTTGCCGATTTCATGAGATGCTAATGTACAATTAAGGCTACTTCCAAGGAACGCAGTTTTGCAGGTAGCGCCCATTTCCTCATTAATTCTCATAAAATACAGAGTCCACATACTGCAACGTGATTTAAAGCCTGCCCTCTGGAAATGACAATCAGAAGCAGCTGAATTAAGTTGCTACTTAATTCAACTGACCCTCATCACGTTTAAATCCAACTAAAGCAGAGAAAGCAAAGGAGCTCTGTCACGCTGACGGATGAGCGTGTGTTCAGAGCGCTTGGGAGGGGTAATAGATGAGAGTCACCTTGGTGGTGGTGCATCTGGAGTTTTAGAATTCACGCTACCCCTCTCTGTCTTACCAGATTGATCAAAACGGAAAGGACCCGCATGCCCATTTTGGGCCTGTCACATCCCCGTGTGGCAGCTGCAGTCCCCAGAGAAAGTGGTTGGCCTGTGCTGCATCTGTGCTGGTTACTTACAGAGGCGATCTGTGCGTAGTTTTATCACTGTTTTTTATTTCCATTGGGAATGGAGTGCAGATTCTCTCAGCAGATTCCTGATGTGATGACCACAACAACAAATAAGAGCCAAGGCTTTACAGTTGGGGATAAAAGGTTTACAAAGTCCTCTACAAAACAGGTGCCAGGCTCAGCTTCAGGGCTGAGTCACTTCGGGATTTGTCTTATTGATTGCGTTTTGACTGGCATTCCCCTGTCAGGCAAATGGGAAAGAGGGCCCCCATTGCCTTTCGACCAGAGTAAACTGAATCTGTATGAACAAATAGAGGCCAGACGGTGACATTTGAAGAATATCTCCAAAAACTTAGACAGGAAACAAATACAGAATGACCTTTTTTTTAAGACAAAATCTTCACACTATAATTAGATTTGAGCGATTTAGCATTTCACTTTCATAAAGTTAGGGGAGGAAAAAAATCAATGTTAGTATCCCTTAAAAGGTCCATTGTGTAGGATTTAGTGGCACCTAGCAGTGAAGTTGTAGACTGCAACCAACTGAATACTCCACTCACCACTGCCACTCCTCACCCTCTCCTTCCAAGCGTGTAGGGAAAACTCTGGCTGCCAAATTGACATTAAGAGCAAAAGGCCTTATCTAGATAAGTGTTTGGTTTGGTCTGTTCTCTAATAAATATTATATTCCATTGCGGCCAATAAGTACTCCTAACATTACTGGATTAAAAGGGATGCAACAGAATCAGAGATACCATGTTTTATGGGTGTGTTATGCTAGCAGCAGCTAATGTAGCCTTGAGCTGCTAGTCTCAAGAGGTACAGAGGTCTGGTAATCTCACTTCTTTCTAACTCCACACCTCAGACTTTCTTCACTTTTTCCGACTTGTTCAGCACCATCCAACGCTGCCCAAAGTGGCAATACAAATAGACTTTGGTAGTTCCCTCTGGAGCCACGAAAAGCTTTCTACAACTTTCTCCCACGTATGCCTCCCCGAGACCTGTAAACAGACTTTGATGTGTAAAATCTCTGGAGCTCCCCTTTAAACCAAATGATGCACTCTTGTCATAAATAACAAATCAATTTTTTTTTCTTTTCGGCGTCCAGACAGGTTGGAAAAGAGGTTAAGGGCAGCTTTGTGCTTGGAGTCTGCAATCCAGCTGTTGTAACTGGGAAGTCCCATAGTGGTGTCTGGAGTAATATCAGTTGACAGATCCCCTCTCTGACACCAGGATGTCCGTCTCTGGCCTTGACCACTTGACAGTGTTCGGTATCCTGTGTAAGCGGGTGTCAGATAGCCGCCTATTGATGAATGATTAGAGTTGCTGAAGACGGACTGCGGCACTGCCACCCGCGGGGGTCTAGGTGAGATGGATTGGCCCATTTGTAATGCAGAGGGGGCCCCACAGCTGCATTAACTATTTAAGTGTGGTTATCTCAGGGTAATGGCAAGCCAGCAGCACTGAAACAAACTATAGCAAGAGAAGGGGTAATCCTAATGTTGATGTATGAGCCCTGCTTCTGCAAATTATAGGGTACATTCTCCAATCTGACTGATCATCTGTGAAATGTCACACACGGTTGAACAGGGAAATAAATGAAAACAGTGAAATCTGGCAGTAAACTACAACACGGTCAACACAGCTAACATATTGCGCATTATATGATAGATGCTTGACATCATAGGAGCAATAGTTGCACACTTTACTCTCATCTATGGGAATACTGCAACTTTAAACACTAAATTGGATTTTAGTTAGAGTAGAGTCTTTAAACCTTAATGTCAAGTTCTACTGCCGATTGCTTTTGGTTTACTAAACGGTTCAATTAAGTCTCTTCACAGTTGGTTACTCGACCTGTAAAGGACGCCTTTGTCTCAACCACACACACTTTACTCTAAACGGTGGGACCAAATAATCCTAACCTCAGATAAAACTGTATAACAAGGCTTGGCACCATAACCCGGCTTGCAAACAAGCCTGAAATGATATAGTTACCACTGGTCTGCCTCACAGTGCGGGCCAGTAAATGAAACAAAGACCCATGAAGTAGGGAGGGCAGCTAATGTCTAAGGGGGTTTCACCTTTGGCTGGCTCTGCTGTTTGTTTTTACTTGCCAACAGGCACTGTGAGGAAGTTCACTTGTTAAACTTCCTACAGATTGTCAATATCTTTATCTGTTGCCCTGCTCTTACCAGTATAAGTCTTGAGCACAGCAAAAGAGGGATAATTGATTCCACTGTACCTTTCCTCCACCCATTTTGTCACCCTGAAGCCCGTCTTGTAAATGTGCCCTCAGAGTCGATTGGCCTGAGGGATGGAGGAGCTTACGGAGTTGCTGGGTGAAGGAGTGAGCCATCCATCCTGGGTACCTGGAAGGTGTATACGTGTGTGTGTCTGTGTCGGGGGTGGCGGCGTTCCACCTGCCTGCTGAATAAATCATCTCTTAGTCCATTCTGCAGCTGCAGTCCAATTAACCAAAGGGGACCCTGTGAATACAGTTAGGTGGTATGATTAATTACACAGTACTGACAATACACTCCAAAGCTCACAACATCCCAAAGGGCAAACACAGAGCGCGGCTTTACTTTGCCGATTTTTGCTTCCTTTTGAAGTATTGTTCCTTTTGAATATATAATATTATTATTGAAAGTTTTTACCTTTTTGCTGACATACAGCAACTAATTAAGTCTATATCCAATGCTTGGTCCATTGGGGATCTCTGTCAGACGCATGAACAAGCATGCACATATTTCAGCCATATATAAATCATGTGCACAATTTTAAACTTAGACTTGTTGCAAAGCGAACTGAATAAAATTATCAGCGCAGAAGATTTTCACCACTTATATGCCAAGTCGGCCTGTAATAGTAATTTAGGGTGCAATTATTAAACCCATGACAAAGCTCTTAGTCTTACTACTCCGCCTCATTTAAATACTGCCTTTAATTGAACATAAAAAAGCAGAGAAGAAGGTGGAAGGGAAAGGTTAATGGGACTGACACAAAGGGCAGACAGCAGAGGAAGTCTAGCCTTAAGTGTCACATCCTGCTTTCATCACAGCCCATACAAGGACCCAATTAGACTCGGTCAGTAATTAAGCCAACTCCAGCAGCCGGGCTCTGGCCTTAGCTTTCTGGTGGGATTAAAGCCCTCTCCAAGACAACTGCTGGTAATGACCTCCATCCTTCTATCAATGATATGCTCACACTGACGTTTGACTGCTGCCACATCCAATAGAAAGGTCACAGAGGATGTAACAAATGAGAATAGAGGAAAGGAGAGACAAGGAAGTAATTGGAGGGGAGTTTGGTCAATGGTAGGAAAGGCTGCCCAGTCATTGTTTACTCTTTATCAATCTCCATTCAAGATGTTGCAGCGCAGAAGACAACAAACTATTCCTTTCTATTTCGAGCATGTGCGCCTTGGTTCAAGGCAGTAACAGAAAGAAGGCAAACATAGATTTGACATTTCCGACTTCCAGCTTCAGTTTAAAGGTTACATTCAGTTTCGAAGTTAGAACTTGTGCAAGATCTCTGGTTAAGGCATTTCTTCCAAGTAAAAAGTTGGACGCTGTGATGATTTTATGATGATTAGGATAATAGAACAAACATACTTTTTTCTTCCCACGAGTAAACAATCAGACAATTAACACAGATCTGATATTTAATGAAGCATTTTCATTTGATTTAAACGGAATATTCCTCCATAATTACATTTGACCTACATGAACTATATGAGCTGGCTTTAAAATGAGTTTGCTTTACTGATGTGATTTACATTTATGAGCCTGGAAATTACTTTTATGCCTTTGCACTTAAAAGCTACTTAATATCTTTGTATAAATATAACAATGATCACATGACTACACGAATGACAAACTCACAGAAAATTATTACCTGACTCGGTGGTTATATTTTCTCATCTCATTATTTTGGTTCACTCTTAGTGTTCTCATCATCCTCATTTTCAGCCGCAGCAGGAAGCTATTTTCTGAGAACAGATAAAGCCACTGTACGTTACGTGTACAGCACGTAATAGCAGACCAGAGCTGAGCTAACGGAGAGACTCAAAATGAAAAACAATCTTGGCCAACCAACAATAAAAAAAGTATAGTTTGACATTTTGAGAAAAGCACTTATTCCTCACTCAGTTTGATAAGAAGACTGATATTTTTACACTAAACATGACTAGCAGCCAGTTAGCTTAGCTTTAGCATAAAGACTGGAGACAGAGGGAAACAGCTAGCCTGGCTATCCAAAGATAACAAATAAATCTAATTAATCTAATCTTTCAGCACCTCTAAAACTCACTAATTAACATATTATATCTATTTTTCCTATAAACTGATACAAAAACAGGAGTGTAAAAACAAAAGTTGTGATTTCACATGGGCTTTGTGCCAGTTAGTTTGTTCTAGCTATGCTTGGATTAATATTTTATGAACACCTAGAACTGTTTTTCTATAACTGTAATTAATAGATATATCATATTGAATTTGAGGGTACATTACAGACAGAGACAAGTAATTAATTGAGGTTTTAGACAAAGATTTCTTTATTTATTTATGTGCAGAGCCATTCGAGAGTGTGATCAACCTCTAACTGACTCAATGAAAATCTTTCTTTTAACAAACTGATTCCTTTTAACAGCGTGATTAATTGTGAACAGTGTGAAGCGGCATAGGGTGCTGACAGAGGACTGGAGAAATAAGATATCCCAATGTTCAGCTGGATGGAAATTGGTTGCAGCAGTGAAAAGGTTCCATGAATGTATAGAATCTGCTGTGAACGCACAATAGATTGATGTTACACAGTTGATATTGCATTACCGCATGTGCTTCAGTGACGCAGGCATTGAATCCGGATTATTACTATTATTTATTTATTTTTTTTACAATTTATAAGCTGCTGAACATAGAAAGGCACCCTAGCTTTTATTCATGCAAGACAAAAGAACTAATTAGAGTTTGATAACACACTCTGGCCTAAAACAAAGCACACACATAATTAACCCATCGGTCCAAATATCAAAGCACATGGTGATGGAATGGAGTCTGATGAAGCACGTCATGGTTTGATATTTTATCAGAAAATAAAATGGAGGATTTACTTATACTTGAAAATATACTTCATCTTGTGCACATGGATGCTTACACCCAATAAGTTCAGATGACAGCCAGTTAGAGCTCTCTTTAAATCCTTTGGGGAACCAGCAAAAGCCAGATATCAGTGGGTTTTGGGTTACTGTTAGCTATTAATGATAGATTAATAAATATTCTTTTGAATAAATATCTTGCAGGTTTACCTCATCTGTCTGAGACGGCTTGCAGGTTTATCTGGCGTATACCAAACACATTTGAGCTGTTTTTTAATCCTCAGTGAAGCAGCTGTGGCAAGAACACAAACTGAGTTATCCTCAACACTGCAGCTGTAAAGGCAGTTTAGTTTTGATGGACTGGTGAGTAATATTACAAGCAAAAGCAATTAAGATAAGCTGGAATGCTCAGTGTACTTTTTGCATGTTCAGACCAAGGCATAACTCTATTTAAAATGTTCTTTGTGACCACGAGGGTACATCTTTGCACGATTATGGGACGTTACAGCACATACATTTGCGTACTGACAGTAGCTAAAGCTTTGTATATTTTGCTAATATAACCTCAAAGACTTTTTTTTCTTCTCTGTAGCTGGCCATTGATAATCCTGTTGAATAAACATAATTTTCATGTGTAAATATTTTTTCCTGGGTTCATCTTCGGTTGCCTTCTCTCCCACATGATACCGGTTCATCTCCTATAAAATGCATTGTAGTTGTGTTCTGACTGCAGCTGCTTCTGAGGATTAAAACCAAACATGACTTATCCTGCTCGCTGTGATTGTAAAGGCGCTTTGGTGGTTTTTTCCAGATAGGGTGTCTCAATGTATAACAATGACTCTTGGCTGCCGCTGCAAACATTTCTCTGAATTGGATTACATTCACACAATGTATGGTAGGAAACATTCTCATCCCAGATAAACTGTGGTACTGGATAAAGGCAAAAAAAAAAAAAAAAGCACATCTCTGAGGGCAGAAGTGACAATTCTTTTTAAAATAAAATGGGAAGTCTGCAAGCTCACTGTTTTTAACAGTGCAATATGTACTGAGTATGGAATTAATTTATTAAAAGGATGATTCAGTATTTTGGGAAATGCGCTTTGTTTGATTTTTGCTTTCATGCCATCGTCATACCTGTCTGTTAAGTGTGAAGAGAGGAGATGGCTAACTCAGCTTCACATAAAGACTCACATAAAAGGGGTCTGTCTGATACAGTTATTTGTGTGGTTTAATCAAATAAGACATGCTGTGTTAATTAGTGAGCTTTAGAGGTGCAGGTAGGTGGATTTTAATTACCTTAAAGGTCCAGTGTGTAAGATTTTAGGGGCTGTATTTACAGAATATGGCAGGAATTGAAATTCATTATTGTATAATCACCTGAAAATAAGAAAAATGATGTTTTTGTTACCTTAGAATGAGTCTGACAGATGCTGTAGTTGCTCTTCCACAGAGTTCGCCATGCTGAACCACCATGTTTCTACCAGTGACAGTATAAAGAATGGACATGTCACCTGTAGATTTCCGAAGTGCTGTTTTTGAAGCCGAAAATATTTGATGCTGGTTGACGCCATGTTGGACGTACAGTACTGCTTCTTCCGCCTCCTGGTTAATCTAAATATCAGCAAAAGACATGGATCATCGGCGGACCTGAGGCGGGCCAAATGATTCCTGGGTGCTCTCATAAGCCATTTGTAACGGCGCCTACCGGTCAATCGAGCAGTCACGCTGTTAATTTTGCACAACTTTGAGCCTTAAATCTGAACGGGTGAGTTAAAAAAAAAGAAGGAGGATGAGGTGAGAGGGTTGCAATCAGCAACTACACCACTAGATACTACAAACACTGGTCTTTAAATACAGGATAGCCTCTTGCCCCTCTGTTTTCAACCTTTATGCAACGCTAAGCTAAGCCAGCTAAACCCAAATAATCACTTCAATCCCTTGAATCACTAATGACAACTTTAACAACCTTAAATGAAACTTCTCATTTTATTTCAAGCACTGTGATTTAATTTACTTATTTGGTTGCCAAGCTGCTCATACATATTTTACCAGGATCCTTGCTGAGTTTTGGAGGCTGCACAGTCCAGACCCGAATGTAGGAAGGGTATAATTTGAGCCAAGTTTTATCATAATAATGCATTAAAACGATTGAAATCAGCCTTTGCATATGTGAGGGAGTGGATGTCTGAGAAAAGAGCAAAGCAAATTTGAAGCTTTTAGATCAAACAATCCAGATCACAAATTATTAACCTGAATGTATCATTTAAAGTGAAAGCGCGTCTCCATGTTGATGCCCATCAACACTTAAGTCTCATAGCTAGTTGGCCATTTAAAGAGATAAACCATTTTGGTTTGTTCAGTGTTGCTTAGATTTCATGTCTAGTCACTTGTCTGAGGTCTATAAGATTTATTCTGTTCGGGTTGGGTGTTCTGTTGCTAGTAGCAACACAGCAGATATTGACAGGTATCTTCCAGGAGCCCCCGTTGGAGCATTGCGTGTGTAGGTACCCGTTTTATTTGATCCGTCTTGTGGTTGTTGATTTGTGATTTGTAAATGCAATCCATTTACTGATAACCGAGCTAACACTAATACTAGCTGTCTGAGGTTAACATGTGTCTAATACAATAATGTTTTTACCTTTACTCTTGTGATCACTGTGTGTGTTATATATGTGTATATTTACTAAATGAATTTCTGTGCTGTACTGTGGTGTGTAATGAGGATCTCACCAGTAATTTCCTCTTGACACGAGGGACAATATAACTCATTTGACTGCTGTTGTGAATCCAGTTTATTTGCTTCTCATTTACATCTTCCATATGATTTTATGCATATTATTCTTAAGATTCAGAGCATTGTACAGATCCACTGGAGCAGAACATTTTTGATTAGGGCTGCAGCTAAGCATTATTATCATTATAACTGTTTCATCAACAAAATGTCCAAAACTTAAACCCATCACAATCTCCCAGAACTCAAGGTCACATATTCAGTTCGCTGGTTTTGTCTGACCAACAGTACAAAACTCAAAAACAATAAATTCCCATTGACACAAAACACAGCATACACACACATTTAAGAATTTGAAAACAGCAGAAATGTTTGCTATTTTTGCTCGGGCCGTTTATTCAAACTGAAATATGTCCTGCTGCCAAAAACTCTGCCAAAATGCAGCACCGTAGATTTAGCAACGCTAAACGGTGTACATTTGTCTTACACTGTGCATTTAAAGACGTTAACACAAACAAACATGGTCCATCTTTGGACTTTCCTCACTTCACTGTGCTTTGTACTGGCTGTGTGTTTTACTTTGCTGCATTACTGTTTCACACAATGCTGTTGTGTGTGATTGATTGGTAGGCTCGATCCCTGTAAAGTCCTTTGAGACGTACTGTACTCGTGATGAATGGCAACAGAAAGAAACTTGACTTAACATTCTTTATTGCAAGCTGGGCGAGAGAAGTGAATTACAAATTAAATGTCATAAGCCTTGATAAATAAACCATACATAAACCTGAGCTGAATCACAAACACTAGAGCTAGTACTGATGATGATATGACATCTGAGATAATATTGTTACGAACGCACAATATGCAAAAGGCAAAAAAGGTGCAGCAATGTGAATTTTTTGTTAAATAATCAAGCCAGTTTACGGTATACATTGATTAATGATTTAGCTAATGAAGAGCTCCAAAAAGAACTCTTGCAAAGAAGTTCATTGCATGTGACACTGTGTCTAATAAAGTCTCAGATGCATCTGTGTCATCTAGTTTTTATGATAAGTAAATATTTTTTTGTTTGTCGTGTCATTTCATATCATAATCTGATTGGTTAGTTTATAAATTCAGGTTGGAGCAACTCTCACATTGAGGTCCTATATTTTTGAAACTCAAAATGTTGATGCAGCCAGTTTTTGGTCACTGAAGCTCTAATTCGGCCATCTGTGGACTAGTCTCACAGTGTGCTGTCCAATATTTCTGGATGATGTGGCATCCCTGCCCAATTCTATATTCCCACATTTAATTTTTTTTTTGTCTCAGAGTTGCACATTTATTGCTCGCACCAGTAGGTGGCAGAATAAGCTGGCTGTGGTACTTGTACTGCAAGACATGAAGAAAAAGAAGACTAGTTGCAGGTGAGCCCATGATCTGTCATGGAAGTGCGCGTGTGTCCAGAGCTGCTGTACTGACACTTTTGCCGAGTCTTGCTAATGTCATCACAGTGTGAGTGGTTGTCACACCGATAGCAGATTTCACCACGTTCATCTCACGACTGTCAACTTTCATCTGGAACAGCTCAAAATTGCAAAGAGTGTAAAAAAGGGCCTTTAGCGTTATTTGATGCCAAACACTGGACAAACATCTCTAATGCCACACTTGATAGAAATCAGTTGTGAAGGTGAGACATTATTTGTAAAGGCTGAATGGTTTTTGCAGCTTGCAGCTTGTTACTCGGCTGGATTTTGTCAATACGTATGCACAAAAGAGGGATAATAATAAAAAGAAAATGTCAAATGCTCATGCTGAAACAATAAACATTAAAAAAAAAAAAGCGCTGCGGCAGAATAAAATATACAAACACACACATCAACACTAATAAAAGTCCATATCTCAGAGACCAGAGAGGTCACTGTACTGTTAAGCAATGCTTAATGCCGTGAAGGCCACCTGCAGTCACATTTACATCTGTGGAGAGCTGCAGTGTTGCCAGACAGGACAGTGGGCCAGACAGATCCATGGCCCAATGCCCAGAACTCTGCTGCTCAGCCCTGAGGCTCAAACTGCCTGTCCCAACCTGGCTCCTAATGTAACCTCTACCACCACGTCGTCCCAAAGTATGACTCCATGTGCGATAGACAGACAGACAGACAGACAGACAGATCCGCCACCAGCCAACGTTTCTAAGATTACTCTTTTATCTCATTAATTTCTTGTTGATGTTTGGGTTATGTAACGGGTAGCACATTTCTGATCCAACTGTGATTACAGTAAGGTGCAATCACAGATGGTTACTCTCATCTGCTGTTAACACAGTGTTGCCTGACTGCCGGCTTTGTTTACAAAGTGTTTCTCTTTGGATTTTCTGCCTTAAATGTGCCACTTTCACCTTTTTTCCCGTGCAAGGACATTATGTGTGAGCACACATCTATAGATAGCACAGAGAGGAGACATCTGTATATTGATGTGTGATGCGTTAAAGAAAGATGCAAAACATTTCTTGTCTAGTTCAGCAACAGAAGTTGCTGGTCAAACAAATTGCTCTTTTTTTTTTTTTGAATTTGAGCACTTTTACTTACAGCTTAATCTGTCTACAGTAGTGCATTTTGAAAGCACACATTTACAGCTAAACAAGATATGATGAGTCTCTCCTTTTGATTCATTGATCACTAACATTTTGTGAGATGTTCCTGGGTTGTATGAATCTTTGACCGCTGCTTTGAATATTGGATTTCTAGAAGAACCTCACAAACCTCTCATTCTGGGCACCATGAAACATTTGTCGTATTTACTGAAAAACTGAATATTGTGGAAAATCTTGTTTGTTGCTGTGTGCTGAGCTATAGCTCTCTCAGTGCTTTCATTAGGAACTCTGTTAGCCTGGTCCCCTCAGCCGGCACTGCATCACCACCCTAACAGGAGATAGATGGCCATAAATATAAGCAGGGATACAGAATACCTACAAATAACAGCATCTCATCTGCTCTGTAAGAGTCTGTAGCCACCGCGAGCGACATTACAACCCACCCAGTAATTACCTGTTTTATTTCAAAGATATACCAGAGCACAATTCATTTTGATGTATTTGTTATTTGGCTCTTAAACAAGGGTGTGACTCTGCATTTACTGAGACTGAATCACTCTCCGGATCCCGAGTCTATCACTGCAGTAGAGGAGGGCTAATCAAATCGTGCTGCCCACCCCAATCTGGATGGATCACGGTTTGTGGGAGGGGGTGGGGGCAGAATAATTCATGGACCCCTAAGCTCATGACTGACCAAGGTGAAAATAGGCAGACTTTTATTACCACCCCAATTATTTATTAATCCTCCCTCAGCCCTCATCAATTCAATAATTAAGATTGTGGACAATTATGGTTGGTTTTACATTCTGTGTTTTGCAGTGCTTTAAACTTTGTTCTAATAAACACCATTGTGCCTTCCAGTCTCTGATTGTGTTATTCATTATTTTTAAGTGAGAATAACAAACAAACAACGCATTTAGCTCATAATTGTTCCAGTCAAGAGGTGAGAAAAACATACTGGAACTCAGATGTAACTGCTTACATTAATAATCTAATCTAGACTTTTGTTCTTGCATCTCTTTGTAATAACTGAGTGGTGAATTTGTGATTTTATATCCCGAGAATTGAAATTAGCGCATCGAGATGATAATATAAGCAAAGCATAGTCATAGCATAACTGTCTTACCTTGTGAGCAACACAGGACAAGCTGTTTCAATGATTTAGGAAAATAACTGCTGACAAGCTTTTCAGATTTGACAGTTTCTCATGAATTTTGCACTAACAAGCAAATAAAAAAAACACGATGCTCTCCAAAGTTGTTTATCATAGTGTTTTTCTAGCACGGCCACAAGTGCATACTACCGTAACTAGATGTTCCAGGATATTTCTGCCTAATGGCTTGTTGGAACTACAGATGTTGTGTTTTCTTTTACCATCTAAGCACCTTTTCATCACAATTTATAGCGTGAGTCTTGTATAATTTATTAAACATTGCTGGGAGAGGAGGTAAAAATCGTAAAATGATAACAATATCTAGATTGATCACGAGAGCCAAACTTTCATCACCTCATACATTAGGCACCAACAGTCCGCAAAGATCCCACAGTGTGGGTGAAAACTGGGATGGAAATGAGTCCTCGTGTGTGTTTTTAGAAGTTAAAGACTGGAACCTTCTGTACGTGCAGAAATGCACATAAGAATAAGGACAGTTGCTGTCAGCCACCTGATCTCTCATTCCTGCTGATTGTTACAAACTGCTAAACACCTGCAGCACACACAGTCTGCGCTTTTGGCAACCTGTGTCTTTTTTTGGAAAAATATTAAAGAAATATCACAAATAACGAAGGAAATTACTGTTGATACCTGTTCACCAATTCCTAATACAGCACTATTTAAAAGCTGCTTTATTAATGGTTATTAAACAATTTTAATGTCTAATGTTTCACAGATCAACTATGAGTCATGAATAAAAACAACTTTCAGGTTGCCACGTTGGAGAACTCTTACAGGATTATTAAAAATAAGATCCATTACCATTAATAACTTTTAACTGCAGACTAGATTGATTAATATTAAGTGAAATCTTATGAGTATGTATTAAAGGATTAGAACATTTAGAGCTGCATTTATTTTACTGTACAGAATGTTATATTATGAGCAAGTATTGTATTAAAACAGGACACACTCGGCGTCTTTATTAAAACAGGACAGAACATGCTGACATGAAAGTGTTGAGCGCAGATCAACAGCTTGTCAAACTCTGCATTAGTTATGAAGTTAGAGGAAAAGCTTCAAGTCTGCAATTATAAATAAACTCACAGCTTTCTCACTGTCACTCATCTTTAATCACACGTGTTAAGACTTTTATATAATGAGGAGAGGTTGTTATACAGTAACTGGTTTGCAATTGTAAACGCTGTTAATAATTAGATTTGGGTCCAGATGGCCTGCAGCTCTTGTTAAGTAGTCCAACAGTCCACTGGAGGTGGAGTGTCATACTGGGGAGGGATTTTCAACAACCTGGCAACCCCAAAGCTGTTCTTAATAATAGCTTATAATAGATCTACAAAGCATTAGCAAATGGACTTTTAACCATTAATAAACCCATTAGCTACAGTTAGTTTTACATGTGTATTTCTTAAATGCGAAAGTTCCACAAAATGTTAACGTTAACATTATTCCAGCTTCGGGGACTTTTCTGTTCCACAGGCACAAACAAACCGAGCCAACATTAAAGCGCAGCTCCAGATGGAAGCAGCTGGATCGGCTCCGTTCATTCATTACTGGACTGGAGTGTGGTGCGACTGATTAGACTGATGAATCAATAATTGCAATCAGCACGGTAATGATAAACATATAAAGAAAAGCGATTCCAATGAACAAGTCGAAATTACCCGGGGGATGATCCGAGGTAATCACTGAACGGTGAACAGTACATAAACGTCGAGAGTGTGAGATACGTACGAGTGCGTGTGTACATGCATTTTCTCCTGCAGAACTTTCAAGAGGCTTTAAATATGCACACAGCCACAGAGACGGCAGCAGTGGAGCTAAAGATGCGCTAGACGGCGCCTTAAGAATGAAATTCAATACTTGTGTGTTGCACGGTGGATTTTTTTTGGACCACACTGCCCCTGGAGAGGAGCCTTCCCTGCACGGTTTGTTTAACTCAGTGAATCCTCAAACCTGCCCTAACAGCATTTATACCCATAAAGGATCAGATACAACAAATACAGATAATCCCAGACCACACACACACACACACACACACACACACACACACACACACACACACACACACACACACACACACACACACACACACACACACTTTGTTGTTAAAACCGCCCAGTGAGGCAGAGATGCGTCAGTGCGCAATACTGTAAATGATATCAGTGTATATAGTTATTCTTTCTGGATGATCAGGAGCAGTTTGGGAGCCAAATCCAGGAGAGGGAAGCGTTTACAACAATCTCAAACAACTGCAGGCTGTGATCTCTGATCTCTGCAACATATCTGACAAGCAAGGGAGGAAGGAGACAAGCAGCTCTTTCAAATTCCTGAGCTTCTTCCTCCTGTGCCTCCATATGACAAATGACAAAACTATTCAAATGACTTGTCATCAATGCATCTGGAGACCTCCATCTTTTTTTTTGGTTTTCTAATACAAATTTAAAAATCAGCCTTGACCTCAGGGTTAACTTATTGATCTGTGTTTAAAATGCAGCTGATTTCGATGTCATTTTTCAAGCATCAGTTTTACGCAGTCAGTTCCTGTCCCTCTTTTTGTTGGTATTGTTGTTGCTGCTGTTGTGGAATGCGTTAGCAGCCAGTGTCAGTGCTAGACAAAGCTTGCCTTTGAGTGAGGATCTAATTTGTGTAATAATAATGGTGATAATAATAAAATAGGAAAAGGGAAAAAGGGGGGAGATCGTTTCCAATCTCGCTCGGTGGGAGGGGTGCGAAGATTTGTGCAGTCAGTCAGAATAGAAGAAGAAGCAGGGAGAGGAGGAAGAAGAAGAAAAGTAGGAAATCTCTGCAACCCCTGGAGTCTCATTCAGCACCACTCGCTTCTGGACAGCGTCTGAGCAGCGGAGTTGATCGAGAAACAGGAGATTTGTTCTCGAGCCTCGAGTCCGGGGACTAACACCGCATCTGCACCGTGCGCTTTTATCCCAACACTTACTAAATCTCACTGGTATCTAGTCTTTTTTTTCTGACTTCCCACATCTGTCTTCTTTTGTTTTTAAATAAATAAATCTGATCCGTGTGGCGGGTTTGCCAAGCAGCGTTTAAACAGGAGGCTGAGTGCTGACTGGAGCCGGTGCCGCCAAACAAAGACGCAGGAAGAAAAAGAAAAAAGGGACATCAGAGATCGCAGAAGTTCATTTTCTCCACTTTAAGCTCACTTAACACCGGGAGGATTTAAAAAGGTAAGAGTGCTTCCTTTTCTTATGCGGTGTCACATTAGGAGCAGCTGGTTTTAAGGAGCGCTATGACAGGCATGGATCACAGAGTTACGCAGCTGCGTTGTGGCTTGTGGAGTATGCTGCACAGATATCACAGTCTGTTTGTCCATCAAGCTACTTGCATGCATGTTTTGCATGATTTAAAAGCTCTGTACGAACAATTAAGGTCATCCATGTCTCCTTGTGATTGATCTGAGTCGCGCACGCTGACTTCCATCTCCTTATTCATATTAAGGTTGAAAAGGTTTAGCCCTGTTTTTGTTTTGTGTGTATGTGTGTGTGTGTGTGTGTGTGTGTGTGTGTGTGTGTGGAGGGCTGTGGTCCCTCTCTGATCAACAGATGAATCAGCTTCACTGAAAGGCTTTTTTTTTTCATTTTTATTTGGGGGGGTGGGTGGCAGGAATGAGGCTGACGTTTCTTGTGGAGCTGATGGAGGGGGAGACTTGACAATACAATGAACCCCTTCATCAGCTGTGTTAATGGGAGCCCCTCTCTCCCCCTTCTCCGCTCCACTTGGCTTGGCTGTTTGTGCCTCACATCCACACGAGCAGAATCCGAGCAGGAGTCGATAATCAACGCTGGGATGAAGACAGGCAGTCATTTTAAGAACTCATTTAATTAAAGCTGTGTGTATAAGTGATAAGACTCACTCACAAATGTGTGAGGGTTGTTTGTACGAATCGGTGGAAATCCATCTTTTGCCTTTAATCATTTTCAAGTGAGACATGACGCCCCGGTGGGTCATATGGTTTGGTGACGCCTCACTTGATTATGCATCACAGTCAAAGTCATGCATTAATTGCTCACATTTCTGTTGCTTGATGTTGAAGCTGTTTTGATGTGATGGGACTTTTACAAAGAAAGAATCTGTTTGCACAGACATCCTGGAGTGATATGGGGTATCATATTTAAAGATTTTTATGCACTTACCACAGCAGACAGAGAGATGCAATGGATTTGCTTCATCCCCACCCCTACTATGGCAGTCTGTGTTCTGCTGTAGGTTTGTTAAGTTCCACTTTATAAACCTCTGGATCTCCTCCGAGTCTACTTCGAATGCCTCACTGAATTTCAATCAGTGTAAAATGAATGAATTGGGGTGATATGCTTCAAATTCAAAACTTGATTTGATGCCAAAAAACACAAAAAACAAAAACAAAAAACTGAGCAGCAAATGACAAACAAGCCACAATAGAAATACTTTCACGATATTGGTCTTTAAAGACCAATCAGAGTCTCCTTGAACACTTCTTGAAAACAGCTGCACTCACATAGAAATGTTTCAACGAGCCACTAAAAACAAAATGTAATTTGCAACATTTAATTTTCTTTTTGGAAACCCCCAAAAAAACAACCCAAAACAGGCAAATGGATCTGCTTTGAAACACCAATCAGATGCATTTCACTTCAATAACACTTTTCCTTTTCTTTGGGAATTCCTAGATTCATTCTCACAGTAAGATAAAGGGTTCACTGAATATTTGCTGCACTCATTCTCCATCGAGTCTGAGCCCTTTGAGCGATACTCCACTGTCTGGAGTGTAGATCTCCATCAGCAGTCACAGTGCGTGAGCATTAGTGATTTCGCAGGAGTACGAAATATAGTTTTTTCTTAACCTTCATGGTAGCTTATTATATGCCATGGTAGACAGATCAATAATAATATGCTGGTATGAAATCAGTCAGGCGGATTGTAGATTTCTTTTCATATTTGCAACAATCAAAATAATCAGTATATTGGTTGTAAGTGTTTCAGAGAACCTGCTGAGTGTTTAAATCATATTTGTCCAAACACATCTACTTATCCACAAACATAAGTTACTGTCATCAAACTCCTTAAGCGTCCCTGTTTTGGCTTGGTGGCCTTCATCAGAGCATATTTGCACTTCATTATCCTGCGTTTACAGAATTTCCCTCCTTTATTTATGCAAAGCTTCATCTGCCCTGCAGTCACCACTTGGCTGTGTTGCCTTTAAAGAAGAATATCAAGGCGTTTTAAGTTCATACTCTTATAACATTGCATTTTAAGGAAGAATTAGAACCATGTCCAAATTTCCTGAAAGGTAAAAAAATTTGCAGATGACCATTTTTAAGCCTCCTATCTGAAGCAGTGAAGCTGTGTGGTTTCGGTTATTGAGGTTAGGGTTCAGGCCATAGTTCAGCTTAGGGTCTGCCAATCTTAGGTGGGATTTGTAGTCAGCCTGGGAGGAAGTGATGCCCCAGAGGGCCAGTTCAGGGAAAGAAGCAATTACCCGAAAATTTATTGTTGACAGCCCAAAAAAATTGCTTCCAACACAATAGACGCCTGAAAACATCCACTGTTTGAAAGGGAACATTTAAGAGAGTACCTGCAGTAGTTTGTATGTTTCGAATGGCACGAGACACTAATCTGTATATTTCCTCATTAACAAGTTTCTCCCAGAAACAAACAAACAAAAAAACGTCTCATTAAGATGCAAAGCTTGGAGAAGCTCCAATAAACAGAGTAAGAGACTGACTGTCAGCACAAAGCCTTTTGCTTTTAACCTTTACATCCAAATGAGTTTCCTTGTACTGTAATCTGTTCCAGACCTGATAATGTTCCCCTTATACCCAGAAAATCATCCAGGATATGTTTACTGTCATTTCCTCCATCTTTTGTAATTCATTTTCCATGCTGCTGTGAGTTAATGTGACATTATAAGAACAGGGCGGGATGAATTATACTCCTCTGTCGGCTTCTCTTCCTTTTCCTCTCAGGCCGAGCTGAAAGGGAGGGAGCGTATGTCAGCGATGAAACTCGCAGGCATCACAGCAGTGGAGGCAGGCAGGCGGAGAGTCGTTTTCTCGTTGTGTTAGACGAGTCTTAGGTATCAATTCCTCTGTTGTTCCTTTCACTGCTTCTTGATCATGTCCACATTCTGGATCACCTCCCCTGCTTTCTCATCCCGGCTGTCCATCTGTTCATCAGGGGGGCCGTCTGTGTGGCCTTGCTGTGCTGACCACAGTCTGATGATCTCCAAAACAACCGCAGAGCCATTCCTCACGCTCTCAACTCAATCCTATTTTCCAAACTGCTGATTCTTCTTCTCTGTGATCCTTTAACAAGCTTTCCATTTTATGGCCAAGTCATTTCTGCCATATGTCTCTTTTGGTATAGAATAGCTTCATTGCAGGCTTTGGGATAAAGTTTTAAAGTGTGTAGAAAATCACCATGCCGTAAGTAAACTCTCTTATCAAAGAGCGAGTGCATGAGAGCTTCAACACGCCTACAGGTTGAACATCTTCATTAGAGGCCTGTTGACACTAATCAGAGATGGCATCCACTAGCTCTCTGGTTAATTTACAAGATTTACAACACAAACAATGAAGCAAATAATCTTTCCATCCCAGCAAGAGAGTTCCTCATAACGGAGACACATTTGACAAGGTGTCGAATTAATCTTAGTTCTTAGCAAAGGTTATTATGCTACATGCTGTCCTCAGCAAAACTGGCTTGAGCTCACTTTTTAAATGATGTGTCCCTCTTGACAAGCGTAATTCATTCAAATGAGTCAAGTCCGTAATGGATCTGTATCTCTAATACATCTGTCATAACTCAGACAGTGTAATGTTTTGGCCTAACCTACAGAGTCATGTAAGTGAGATGAAGAACTAGTCATAAATATTTAAACAGTACAGTGAATAAGCACCTTTATCATTCTGACACATGGCTGTAATGTTAGCTAGTTCCTGCTTGTACCGGCAAGTACATTACCTTCATTAAGTGTTATTTAATCACTCAATATGTTTTAATGACTTGGTAAGATAAGATGCTACAGGAAAAATCAGAATCATGGTTTCCTTTTACTAACTAGGCGTTAGATGTGCTGCTACAGATGACGTAAACAAACGCTTCCCTTCACAATAATGTCTTCATCTTAATTTTCTGCTTCAGGGCCTCAACTTCTGAACAATCGTTGAATGGTTTCATCACTGCTCTTTAGGGCAGCTAAAGGCTATTAAACTATTAATAACGCAAATTATTAATAATGATAAACGATTAATTGCTTTGAGTAAAAATGTCTAAATTCTCTGATTTCACCTTCTCAGAAATGGTGGTTTCTTTAGTCCTCTATGATAGTAAACTTCAGTTTTGGGAAACAGTGATTGACATGTTGTTTTTTTAAACCATTTTCTGGACCAAACAACTGATTGATTAATTAAGAAAATGAACAACAGGTCAGTGGATAATGAAAATAATTGTAAGTTGGAGTCCTACTGCTCTTACATCACTCAGTTTTGTTGATTAGAGCTGAACTGAATTGTACTTTTACAGAAGAGGATTGTGATTCGGCTGGTTCCACAAACTTTATTTCAAATGACAACAATACATGGTGTTTGCATTTCAGCCAGTACAAAGCAAACAGTGTCCAGTTAACAGGATTTGTTATGGGACATGGTAATTGGTGGTGATAGCATATATTAACATGGCATATAAGTTAATTAAGGAACGAGAACATTACACACATTTTACTGTTAAAGCTGCAGCTTTGGATGGACATTAACTATAATAAATTGTTGGCATCCCAAAACGAATGTGTCCATCTCCTTCCCTTGAGGCTTAAATACACGCGCACACACAGTAAAATACAGATGGCCGTTAGTTCTGTTATTGCAAAAAAAGCTCTCCAAATGAAATGACAAAATACAGTGTCCGTCCATGGCCTCTAAAATGACTCATATTCTGATTTGATCTATCAGAAACTTGAAAATAAAACCTGTTTTTTCTATTTCCTCCTTTGCTTCTGACAGACATGAGTAATAAGTACAGCCTCTGGAAGACTTGGTCACTTAAACATATACCTTGAAACATATGTCATTTTGGGGCACTTGCTGAAACAATCATAGCTGTTTTGTTGGTAAAATGGCTAATTCGGGTGATTTTTCATGGTTGTATTCACGCTCTACCAGCATTAAGTACGATGTAAACAAACCTTTAATTTGGTTACCTGTTGTTGATTGTGGTGAGGCTGCTCTGCTGTGTTTCAGTTTCGGGTCATTAACGTTCTTATAATTCAATTACGCTGTTTATAGCTGTTTTTTTTTTTTGTGTTACCTGCACAGCTGGATTCGGTGGTTAATGTATTGCCATTGCAAACTGAATCATGTGGATTTGTTTTCGTGCAGTTTTAGGCAATTTGCATTACGGACATGGTATTCTCGATTAAATTTGGTCATAACAGAGATACCTGCAGAGATAGCAGAGTTTTAGATTTTAATTAGAAAAGGGAAAATAACTATGGTGAATTGGAGGTATTGGATTGGTTGGATCAAGTTTCCTTAAATCTAAAGGGTTCATCTGCTTCTGGTCATATATTATGTTGTCATTTATAGTTATACTCTAGTTTCCTTGCATTCTTACGTTCTAGAAAATAAACACAAGGGTTTGTGTGTCACAAGGGGGGCCCACTTCTGCATTTTTAATTGATATTCACAATGTGTGAGTTGAGGCATTTTCCCACTTTCTTTGTCAATGTCAAAGTCTGCCCCCTTCTCATGAATATGTATGAGCATATCTTCAGACCAGAGAAATCCCCTGAAGTGCCTTATAAACAAAAATCTAATCAAATTTTAAAGCTTCAAAGTCAAATCAAACATTGTTTGCATCACAGTCTGTATGGGACCATATCAACACAATATATTTGGATTAAAAAACATAGAAACAATCTTTCAAACAATCATTATTTTAGGACAGTTTTGATTGTAATATGGAATATTATCAAATACTGCAAAGCAAAATATTGCCTGATGAAATTAAGATTGCACGGGATCCATTGAGTTATGTTATGCATGGAAAAACACAACTTAATATGATTTGGTATTCAGCATAAATGTTCGAGGTCTGCAGCACAAAATTGTAGAAATTAGTGGGAAAAATTATCCCCTCTTTTCCCATAATGCATGACTTTAGGGCCAGTTCCATTTAGCTGCAACAGACCACTCCAGATTAGTTCTTGTTCTGCACACCAGTGCCTGGCAGAAATCTCTTGCCAGCAGCAGTGGGAAGGCATTGCTGAGTTCTTAAATCCTGTAGTCAACAGGCACCCAGCTCTCTGTGCACCACTCTGGTCTTGATTACAATTTGTGTGCCACACTGGTTGGCTCCAAAAGAAAAGGGCCACATGGAAATATTCAATTATATGTGCAGTCGGATCGGACGGGTGAATAAAATTGTAAGTTAATGCAATCATATACTGTTTCGAAAAGAAATATTCTACATTTGGTCAGCGTTTATAATGTGCCGGGTTGTAAAGGCAAAGCAAATCCTGTACAAACATTGTGAACCAAGGTGGTAATCTGATTTTGCTCCTGTTCTTCTCTGCAGTGAATGCTTATAGATCCACCATTCAGATCCAATTTTCTCATTACCCTGCCAGTGCCTTAAAGAAAGATGGATGCAAAAAGCGTTCATCCTATACCCTACACTTGTTCAAAGACTGATATAGGTATCACTGTTGGCAGACACTGGACATGATAAATTGGAATCCCCATGCTCTCCTTGTTTTGCCCCAGTCCACAATCGAATATGAGCAAAGCATGGGAGGAAGCTTGGGACAAATAAGAGGAAGCACAATGTCATTGTTTCTCAACAAAATGCATTAACATATTGACTTTGCAGGAGCGCGCACGAGTTACCTCAGGTCACTGTTGATTGGCTGGCATAAATTAGCTCAAGCGCAGTAAGACATACAATCAAATCAAAATACAAACAAAAGAAATATGATGGATAACAATGTTTTATTGGATATCTCCTGCGCTCTGTGAGCACAGCAATCATACTGCACTCCTCAAAAACATCCACCATGTTGTGTTTAACAACATTAAATTGTAAAGGGAGACTGCCATTAGAGGATTGAGTTGTCTCACTTGGTTGTTTCTTGCTTCATAATGGGCCTGCAGGGCTACTATGTGGACCGCAGGTCTACTTAATGGTGTGCTGATCTGTTAGAGCCCATTACTCAGAGAATCCTTGTCATTGCCCTTGCCCTTCCTCAGTACCACACTTCAGTTCACCGGTAATGAGATGTCTGTATTTACACCAAGTCCTGATTACTAATGCAGAGGCAGCAAAATGGGATATCATGTCTACCACTCCCAGCTTTCATGTCTGACACCTGTAAGTGGGGAATTAAAATAGGTTACTCACATAGCAGACATGCAGACACGTTGAGCCAGCCTACCCGAGCAGCAACCACTATCTGCTGAAAACAGAAAAATAATTTAAGGAGGAAGTGAACATCCTGTCGTGAGACGTGTTATCACGGTGAAACAACAATAGGCAATCATTTCAATCCTGTCTGCTAGAAATTATGATGATACAGTAAATGACTGTCGCAAGGAGGTGTTCAGGGTGGATGATGGGCCAACACCAGAGCGCAGCTCATCCGTGTGCATCTCACGTGATTATGTTTGGTTCAGAAATGGTCCTTTCTTTCTATAGAAGCCGACAATTCCTCCGTAATCTCAAAGGAAAAGTTCGACATTTAGCTTCCTCCAGCAGCCAGCTAACTCAGCTAAGCATAAAGACAGGAAACAGGGGAGACAGCTGGGCTGGCTCTGTGCTAAGGTAACAAAATTTACCCACCAGCATCTAACCGTAACACCCTCTGCAAAAAAAGAAGTAAATAAGTTCATTTCCCCAAATGTCAACCTTTTCCTTTAAGTAAAGGAAGTATTCTGAGTTGTGTAAACATATCCATAAAATGCAAAGCACAAGCAGATATTGTAGAACTGATGAAACATGTTGACAGCGAATGTTTTGCAGACAAGTTAAGGCTCAGTATGAAGATACTCTGACTGTAGATGCATTCATTAAAAATGAACGGCAGAATGTTTCTTTAACAACATTTCTAGATGACAAGTTTGATCATTTACATTACGTTTTTTTTATTACACAGGACATTTTTGAATACATTGAATTGAAACGTATCAGCTCCTGGGTAATCTCTTCGAATTCATTTGTGTTAATTGTGTTAAATGTAAAGACAGTGGCTAAAATAATACTGTTTTCAGCCCAGCGTTTCCTTCAGTGAATCCACTGTTGACTTGTGGTATTTCCTACATATTTGCTGTGTGAACACAGACAGACGTAGACAGCATCTTCAACGAGCTATTGTGAACCATATTTGTTTCATGATTCGAGATAACCTCAGCCTCCCCATATGACTTACACACTGTGTCCTGTCTTTGTTTACAACGTGGCTGTAATGGGGGCTCTGTAGGCTTTTCCTCAGTCAATACAAACACTATTCTAGACCCCGGCTGCATCATAACTTGGCAGCGTGAAGCTCACACATACACACACACATGCACGCGCAAACACAGCAGCGCTGTTAAAATGCCTTAGGCTGTTCTTTTCTGGATGTCTTATCCATGTAGAGAAATATTAGTACATGGCATGCAGCGCATTTGATATACTGGGACGTTCCACTACATTTACCTCAACTTGTACCACCAACATACTGTAAGAAAATATGGCTGCTTTATTAAAAATGCTAGATGAAAGACACATATTTGAATTGGTATCACTTGGTTGCATTTTAACCCCAACTGTGACGCAGTCTTGTTATAACAGCATGAATGTTATATATGAGTTTGTGTAGGCTTCAGGTTTAATGCCATGAGTCCTCTGTCAAACATAGGTAATTGGAAGTGGTTCAAGGTTCAACGCACGATTGCATAATGAAATGCAGTTTTAGCCCTGTCTGTACTACACAAACTATTTTTAAAGCAATAAAATAGGCAACAAAAAGTACAACTTAATGAAATAAAAAAGGAAAACTGAATTGTATTTACAAGGATATACTGTATGTACAACTACTCGCTACTCAGAGTTAGGGTCAGGGTTAGGGTTAGTACTACTGCAACA
The DNA here is from genome assembly GCA_036365135.1 of Miichthys miiuy. NCBI lineage: Eukaryota > Metazoa > Chordata > Actinopteri > Sciaenidae > Miichthys > Miichthys miiuy. The sequence continues at coordinate 9,632,392 of CM071606.1, read as the reverse complement.
TGCTTGCAACCGGATGTGTCAGTCACAATAGATAACCTCAGACTCTGTGTATGATTTACGCGCTGTGTCAAACCTCTTTCTATTTCCTCTGTACCGCTTTGGCATTGTGTTCTCAGGATTGTACATCATCTCAAGAGTCACTAAAAAGGAGAAAAAAAACTTTCCCAGCTGGCTAGTTTGCTAACTGTCAGTGAGCAAAAATCATTAGCTTGGTCACCAACGGGACAGTTAAGTTCACACCGTTTATCCAAAAGATGTATTAGTACCATCAACAATTTCGTCATAACTGCCAAGCATTCGTCCTTTGTGGAGAAGTTTATACTGCAAAGGAGGAAGTTAAATAAAAGTTGGTGCACTCTATGGATCCCATAAATGTTCGCTCTCTTCCCCCACAGGGCTTTTTTTTTAGGCTAATACTGAATTTTGAGTCCAAAAGAAAATTCTGATCAAGCATTCGCCTCTGCCATGCTTGGTCCTATAAATTGGTGGCCCAGTTCCAGTGTCCCCTCTCATGCGCTTTAGCGAGAGGGCTCAGGGATGTCCCGCTGTGAAATCAACAAAGTGTTTGTCACAGACTTCCTGAGCCTTTTATGCACACTTTCTGTGAGTCTGCAACTCTGTGGACCTAGCTTAAGGAAATAACCCACAACGCTTAAAAGACACTGGAACTGTGCATTGTTAAAACAAAAACAATGAAAAGGAGGTGTTGGTAACCAAATTGTTGGTCTTATGATGACATGATAGTTACTTCAAAATGGAAGCAAACAACAAACTCTTCAGTTAGATGAGATTTATCATTTACATTTCCTCTCACAGTTTGGAGCATCGCAATCTTCTGCACTGATGTTATGGTAATGTAAGAGCTGACGCCAAATTCAGTCTGTGAGGATTCAGTGCTTGAGGCTTAGGGTTTTTACTGTGATCTGTGTTTTATACCTGTGAACTGCCTTCCTGCATGTACTTTAGCCTGTTGTTACCCTGCTCCAATTGCTTTTTTTTGTTACCAACCAGTAGCCCTATTTTCGACCATCGATTCTTGTGACGTGCCTTTAATTCAAGCTCCTCTTGTTCCTCTCCCAGTTGCCCTCGACCTGAACTGTGACAATTACCCCTTTGGATGAGTGGTTACTTTAATGATTTTCACATTTCCTACTAATAAAATATGAAATAATAAAATACTTTTTATACTAGGAGCTTAACAAATTTAGGTATTTGGCCGACTTATATCAGGATTCAAAATAGCGCCGGTTCTCAGAGCGTCTAATTAAAGGAATCGTGTGAACAAAAGGCGATTCTTCCAGGTGTACTGTGTGGGCACTCTACCAGCCAGTCTTTCATCACAGTGTATTAGAGTGCAACAGCGACCACCCGTACAGACTCGATTCGGGCTTTCTAATGAAATGCTCCGTCTCTGTCATCAGCCTGCCATTTTCATGATCTATTAAACCTCATACATTCATCGCACTGTTACGCATTATGTGCCTTCTTGACTTCTAGTATCCTACAGCATTGTTTCAGTTATGAGGAGCAGGAGAGCGTCATCAGGAAGTCATATCTTGATTTTTCAATTTTATAGATTTTTTTTTTCCCCCAAGGAGTTTAAAATTACTTCCTGTGTAATTTACCATCTTCTATGGTGGCCTTCGCTCTGTATAAAGCATGATAACTGAAGATCCGTGACTGATGTCTAATGTATGCCCATTGCTTAGTTTTCTTTGATGTTAATGTGTTTGCAAGGTTTAGCATCCATCAAGTCTAACACACTTCCTCTGAATTTGCACTTCCACATAAATGACCACAGGGTCAGATTCTGGAATAATCTACACCAACAGAGTGGTGGGGATGCATGTAATGGCACATCTTAGATGTTTATTGGAATTTAGACCACTGTATTTGGCCACAAGGTGCAAAATAAATTACAACTTTCCAGCTACTTGGATTATCTGATGTGGCACCTTGGGGAACCAAATTTTGCAACTCTCTAGATAGGACTTAGTAATTATTAAGTTGTTTTAATGAAGCAAGATCTCTATATATGATTACTACAACCTTATTTTATGCAGTGCTGGAAAGTAAGCAGCTCACTGTACTTAAGTATAGTTTTGAGGTACTACTTCTTTACACACTACATTACACACGACTACATTCTGACAGCTCTAGTTATCGGTTACTTTACAGATCAAGATTTTACATAGAAACACTGGATAGGGTTATTAAATACAATTCATCATTGAAGTTTGAACTAGGTGGTTTCCAACCTTTTTTTTTGACTCCTTACAAAAACAGTGTCTGGCCGGGGCTCCATGTCATGTTTTCAATGTCTATAAGTTAATAGTAGTTCTACAAAAAAAAAAGGTGCTTTCATTTATTCTAAGTGCTCGAGACTCAAGGAGGGGAAATTATCTAACATTTCACATAAAAAGCAAAGATCAGAGAAAAGTCTAAAAAGAAATGCAGTACAAATTTGTGCGGCAGAGCTTTATTTTTACCGCTTTCCTTCCTCATTAATCATCTCACGACCCTTCAGATTAATCTTGTGACCATGTCGGGCCTGATCCCTAGGTTGGAAAGTGCTGAACTGCACAGTTTGAAGTTAAAACCAGCTCCATCTCGAGCAGCTACACAGCAAAATGTTACACGTGCATTGATGCATTAATCTAAAATCATCTAATATAATGCATTCTAATAATATAATATGATAACATATCAGTCACTGGTGCCGTTTCTGCAGAAGGAGTACTTTTACATTGCTGTATTGATACTTAAACATAAATAAAGGATATCCAAAGAATATAAGTACTTCTTCCATCACTGGGTACATGATAGAGAGTGTAAACCCACATATTGTTGCAATAACTACATATTCCATCCTGAAATTAGACATAAAGTAACCAGAATGTGTTAAGCAGAAGAATAGTTAAGTTGAATAATGAGCTCTCTTATTGGTGGTTAAATATACTGTAGTAGCATGTAAGTGATGATATGGGAACTTATCTCATTGGGGCCATTTGTTCTGTTCATGTGGTTGTGAGACAATGAGAGCAGCATGTTGTCACAATCTTGCACGGCGAATGTACGTACACATACGTACTTTACACACAACCAGACAAAGTGTGTCCTCATGAATGTCTGAATGAAGTCAAACACTTTCCATATTCTCTCCAATCATAGATCATTGAACGTTTATAGAAAAGAGCTGGAGGCTTTCCTCTTTTAAGAATAGTACAATATCCCACTGCACACAGTTCAGCACTTTGACAGCCAACCAGGGAGGATCAAAACACTTCTGAGGGCATATTTTACTAAGTTTTACTAAGTATGCACCAGTCATTACGGGTTCTTTTGATTATTTTGCAGTAACTAAAGTTGTATGATATAAAAACTAGACAGACTAGACTGAAAAGCATCTTAGTTAATTGACTTCTTCTTCATAGTTGATCAGCAGAAAATGTATTAACCATTTTTTATTATCAATTTATAGTTTTCAACCAATTTTCAAGCAAAAATGCCAAATATGCTTTGGTTTCTGTGTCTCAAACTTTTCAACCCCAAACATATTCAATCAATTATATGAAACAGTTATATCACCGATTGAATATGTTTGGGGCTGGTTGGGCAAATCAATTTCATGACATCATCCTGGGATCTGACAAATTACCACTTACTTCACTATTTGCTTGACAATTAAAGGTCCAGATGGAAAGATTTAATTGCATCTAGCAGTGAAGTTACAGATTGTAACCAAATGAATACACTCTCCCACGCCTCATCCTCTTCTACTAAGCAAATATGAAGAACTCTGGCTGTGAAATAAAAAACAAAAGGCTGTATCTAGATAAGTGTTTGGTTTGTCTGTTCGGGGCTACTGTAGAAAAATGGCGGTTCAAAATGGCGGACTCCGTGGAAGAGGACCCGCTCTCACTGTAGATCTAAAGGGCTCATTTTAGGACGATGAAAACATAACAATTATTACTTTCAGGTGATTATACACTAATGAAAACATACTAATGAATATTGTATTCCACTCCTGCCAATAGATACTCCTAAATCTAATACCTTTAATAGATGAGAATATAATCGGCAAATAAACTGATAATGCAAATAACTGTTAGTTGCAGCCCTGATGAAAACCTTCATTCGTTGTTCCTTATGCACTATCTTGAAAATCTTCGAGTCACATTGCTCTAATATTTGGGACACAAATAACCACTAGCGATATTAACATCATGTGTTCCAGCTTCTTACATAACAGCACACTACTGGTCTGCACGAAGTGTTCACGAACACAGTACCGTCACAAAAACAACAAGTGTTTAAAACACTGCCAGTGAAGACATACTGCAATTATCATATCCAAATATTTATCTTTTAAAGGGTAGAACTGAATTATTAATGATAATGTTGGTTAACAAACCCCATCAACAAGAGACTCTGCAGAGAGAGTTGTCTGTTCTCTCGAGCTTATTGAGTGGGATGCGCAGGATCATTAGAGGCTAATGTCAGTCTGTTTGATGGTAATGAAAACATACAACCTCAAAGGATGACATGGCAAGCTTAGAGGGAACTCATGTAGGATTTTCTCTTTATACTTTGTATAATAACCACCTACACTCTATAGTCCCCATGAACTGCCATTAAATGCTTTATTTCAGTATTTTATTTACTTTTTCATGTCAGTCTACACAAAGGATTTCTATAATTTTGCAGCACACCGAGTCAAGAAAGCACCGAAAAGGATGAATTTAATTTAATTTGGAATGATAGATAAGTACAGTCCACACTGAATGTCCTTATTTCATATTCTTACCTTTATGTGCATTCACTGGAAAAAATAAATTAGATTTCAGCTCCAGGAAACTGTGATGGGCATTTTAAACTATTTTCTGAGATTTTATACACAAAGCATAAAGTTACAGATCCACTGACAGTGATAATAATCATTATTTGCAGCCTTACATTTCACTAAACTATCCAGCCATCGTAAACTAATCTGCTCAGGCCAGACAACCCTCAGCAAATATCTACAACAATCTGATCACACTTCTAATCTCCGCTGACAGTCCTCTCATCTCCTCGTTGTCTGGAGCTCAGGCAAACTTTCAGCGACGCCATGATACGGCTTAAACGAAAATAATTCTCTATAAAATCCCTTTGTAAATTATTTTTATACACTTGTATCACCCCGCTCTCTTTACTTGTCACACGGAACATGTCTAATCTGCTTAAAACACGTTGATAGACTGGTAATATAAATGAGACTGCTTGGCCATCTGAGGATCTGTCTTCATTAGGAGCAGATCTGGAGAGAGTTTCTATTAGCTCACTATCAAGATGGGGAGACTGTGTGGAGGAAATTACGCATGTCACAAGACAAAGTGCGGGAGGCCCACAGCTAAGCCCAATGGAGGATGAAAAGCCTTAATCAACGACAAGGACTACCGGTGACAGGGCACCATGATCGCCCCATGCGTCTCAATGTAGAAGATTATATCCAACCTCTGACAGATTGACACTTCCTCTGTGAGTTCCTGGCTGAGGAGAGGAAAGGATGGCACCGTTCTCCTTCCTCTCCTCTCCTTTCCTTTCATTGCTTTGTTTGCTACTATCAAAAGGTCTTACCCAGATGTGGGTCATTTTTTTCTGTCTCATCTGCCGGCGTAATAACACTTACTGTTTTCAAAGATAACAGCAGCATAGGGAGCCCCGCGAGGACCATATGCACAACTCGCAGACACTGTTAGAAAATAAATTAGTTATAATGGAATAGAGTAGCTGTAAATATCTCAGGAGGTTTTCATGTAAAATCTTTAAACTCAATTTAAAGGTCAAGAATGAAAATTCTTCTCTTATCTGTTTCCTGTTTTACGCCCTTGTCCTTGTCACTTTACTGTTATGAACACACAAGTCAACAGTGCCAGTAAAAACTCTTTGTTCTGTTCATTTCAGTGCTTTACAGACATAGCGTATATAGTTTTTAGTCTGAAGCCACTATGACAGGGTACACTATAAACAGTGTTTTTTCCTATTACTCATCTGATGCAGCTAAAAAGGGTTCTCTCGAGACAAAAAAGGATGGCTTTCTGAAAAGAGAAAGATTCATTACTTTTTGCCTGACCTTCCAAGCAAGAGTCCTTTTGCTCGAGATATGTCTCTAAGCTACAATAGTGTTTTCCATTGTGCAGATAGAATAACGAGTTCAGGGCTGATGTACGTACATGACGCTAAGGAAAAGGAACAAACAAACAAAAAAAAAACATTGTCTGTGGGTGTTTGTCTACCAATTCATGGTCCCATGGTTCCACCAAAACAGTTTACCCGCCTGTTGATGCACACTTGGCTGTAGCTCCATTCCCAAGGTTACTGGCCATGCCGCCTCGTTCTTTTGTCATTCTTCTCCTTCATGGGGCACTGGCTGATAATTAACTTGATTTAATAGCCCTGGTCCTCTGAGGGAAACTGTGCTAATTAACAAACAAGGAGCTGATATTTTCATCTTGCTCTCAAATGAAAAAGGTGCTAATTGTTCAAATCATAATCCAAAACTCAGACTGTTGACTCGGATATCTTTGTATGTCATGCGCCTTGCTTAAAAATCAACATATAAATAAAATGACTTAAAGGCGGGGTGAGTCATACTGGAGAAAGATAGTTGATTGCTGAGTCTCATTTCCAGGTCGTCTGCGCCACTTCCTATTTATAACAAAACATAAGCATCTGTATTTGACAACCTGGAAATGAGACTTACTAATCAAACAGTTATTGAGGGAATAGAGAGGAGATAGAAAGGAAGAACTTAATGCTGTAGACCAAAGTGAGGACATTATCCACAGCAGTATTATCATCACTAGAGCCACTAATGACTCGAATAATAAAGCGAGGGATGGAGCACACAAATCTGGATGTATAGCAGTAGGTATACAGGATAAATAATTAGTTAGAAAAGATTTAGATTTGAAAATTATTATTTGGAGGAGAAATCTACCGTCTACAATGCAATTCAAAGAGTGCAGAATTGTGCTTATATCATGTGTTAATATACAAAGTGAAGAAAATGCTCTCCACACCTTCTGCTGCCAGTGAGATGTTGAGTTAGCTTGGAGCGTTTCCACTATTCATGGCCACACAAACACTTTAATTATAGTGGTATTTAACTGTTCAGCTAAATGAAGGTTTAAATAAAGGGTTGAGATCAGTATTTAAGAATGTTTAAAAGCAGTTGCAAACACTTAGTGGCAGCAAATCCTGACAGATACAAACTGCAAAATGAGAAGGGAAAGTTAATTTGATGGGCAAATGAATACAGACATATGATTAAAATGCCGTGTTGGCATCAGTTTAGTAAAGATAATCTTTTTGCTATTGTCTGCTGTGTTGCCTTGTTTTCTCCTGTACTGTTTTGCTTGGAGTATAACCAAAATTTATTTCTGTTTATTTTTCCATTTAAAGATTAGCATGCAATATGAACGGGCCAAATTTATCCAAGAAGGTTAAGTTTCTTCTGTAGGTTGATGTTAAGCATTAAATGAAACATCCAAGTGAGATAAAAAACAAGAACGAACGATATCAAAGCTGATAGCAGACAGCATAAACGATAAAACTGTCACATCTCTAATGGTTTTAAACCATATCTCCCCGAATGTTGTAATTTCTAAACATTATATGTCATGCCTGGCATATCAAAGCCTCATCTTTTGTTGCGGCGTTATCTGCTTCTCTGCTATTGTAGATTATGCCGCATATTTTAGTTTCTGCCAAAGGTTATGTAATGAGGTTTGTCATCCAGGGGTTGTGCTGACACAAGGGACCCTTCTCTCGTCTCTGAGTAAGTGCCAAGAAAAAGAACCTGGGGTTATAAGGAGGGAGGCAAGGAGTGTAAACGCCTGCTATCTAATCCCAAAAGCATTATATGAGAATGAATGATCAAGAGTGAATACAGCATCCTGACAAAAGCAAGAGATGCTGCAGTCGCAGGAGTTTTATTTGTGTATAGAGCTACAGTGCCATACCACAAGTCTAAGAGGTACTTAAGGGCTGATATGAAGTGCTTGTCTATTCTGCGTCTCGACTGACCTTTACAGTCAAGAGCCTGCAGACATAACAGAGGTTGAGTATATTCCTGAAGGCGGTGAGGCTGTGGTTTTTTGGGAAACATATCAGCATGGCACACTGACACTTGTCATCTTGATTGGTTGGCTGGGAGCAGTGACAGGGCAATGTGAGCCCTAGCTAGTCTGTCGCCTGTCTCCACCCGACCGTCTACACAGTGATTAAAAATGGCAGCGCAGTTAAACCCTCAACCACAAGCGCTCTTCAGGGTATCATGTCATGTTGAGTTTTAGGCAGACTCCTGATGTCGCATTTAAAAAAAACTTCAAAAACATTATGTTGCTTTCTCTTGTTTTGCACCAAAATGTGTTACAAATTAACTTTGAGAGATCTGACACGAACAAAGTGATTATGTCTGTCCAGGGGACAGATTATGCAGTTATCCTGTAATAACTCTGCGGAGTGTCGCTTTGTTAAGTCTTCATTGTTTTACATTCTAATTACATCAATCTGGTTATCCCCTGTGTTTACTGATTAAGGCCCGGTATTATATGTATTTGGGACATCCAGAATCTTCAACTTACTTAAAGTCTTGTTGGATAAGCAGCAGCTCTCCATTTCAAGAGTGGGATCAGCGCCTCGAGGGAGCATCAGGATATATCTTTTGCTTTGAAGCTCTGAGGGCTGCACAGAGTTCATCCAACTGCCAGTTTAATGGATTGAGTCTGGCTTTTCAGAGGTGCCACAGAGACATAGCTATTTGCCTTGTTGGTTAAAAGTCCACAGACAGAAGACGCTGATCCATTCCCTGCCCGTCTCTCTTATTCTGTCTCTCTCTTATTGTCCTGTTATCTGTTTCCTCCATTCATATCCATGCTCATACATTCATTTATTCACAGGGAAACTGTGAAACAAGTAAGCAAGAAATGAAAATAGTGTAGCTGTCACTTATTTCAAGATTTAGTTAGTCTCAGCGAGCGTGAAGTCAATACCGCATACATTGGCAGGTCTAACCCTTCTGAATTCTTTATCTTATTTCAAAATCACAAATTTATATTTTCAAACGCAGCGTAAGTATAATACAATAATAGTTATAGTGAGTTCCAGTTCAGGATATCCACCAACTGTCACATCTTTTTTTTACTGAATGCCACACAGTAGTATGGTGTATTTCACACTACAGCACAAAATAATTGGAGCACCAGATGAAAAATCTTTGAAGTAAATAAATCAGCACTTCAAGGACAGCTACATGAGTCACTTTAAGCTGAATGCTAAACGCAAGTGTGCATGTGTCGGTTTTAAACAGTAATACACAGCCTCAGAGTAACATAAAGAACAAAAAGGTCAAATGGGCTTTATTACAAATTGCAGGTTAGTGCTTTCGCTTTTTCAAAATATCCAGCCTGAGCATTCAAATTCAAATGAATTCAAATGTAATTAGTTTCAAGTAACACAACCCAGGTAGCTTCATTTCGAACCGAAGAATGGAGGCTGTTCCTCACAAGTGACAAGCTAACATTACTGCGAGAACAAGCCTTACCTCTGTCTAGCCACAATTTTGCCTCCTCATATTACTCCTCAGGCTGTTTGGTGTCATGATTATCTGTTCAGCGCAGCCCGCTGCTTCTCTCCAGCTTGTATTTTCAAACAGAACAACAATAGCTTCCACTGACGGGGGCAACAGGCCGTGCACCGGGTCAGACCAGATGGACAGCGCGTATAAGAATCCCGCATTCAAATGGTAGATTTAGTTTCTAATAAACAGTGACACCATGTTCAAAACTGATGTTGTGGCTTGGGCAAGCAGCCTTTAGCTGATCAGAATAACAAACAGCAAACATGGAAAGATTGTATCACCAGAAATGAGCAGTTGCATTCAGTTAAACCTCACCGAGTCAACAGTGAAAGTTTATGAAGCCTATGAAACTCTGGCCTAAATTACATAATATAAACAGCATCTCTATGTTACAGTATAAACAAGAATTATACATTATGAGCTATATAAATTTGGCATTAACTGAATGGCAGCCATTTGGAAACTGCTGAATAGATAACATGTCGTACGAAGAACAACATTTTGATCGTTTAACAGTGGAAAAAAACACCAATTACAATGATTTTAAAAATGTGGCCGTATCTGCCAGTTAATCAGACTGACAGTTTAGCATTGTAGCACAACTGCCAGGGATTATGAGGCTTTTTTACAACAGGTGGGATTAATGTTGGACAAAATCTTCCCTCGTAATGATCCAATAATCCAAGATGATAATGTCAACATTAACACTGCCAAGCAAACTTAGCAGTACCTTCACGGACACCAGGGTGAAGCCAAACAGCTTCCATGAACGCTACAAACCACATGAAACCTTTATGAGATGCTCTGGAGTGCAAAGCAGAAACCACGTCCTTCACCAGCTGGAAGCTTTCTGTCTTTAGGGAAGGTTTAACATCCCACTACATACACGTGTGCAGAGAAAAGGCAGAATTCAGAGGGCTGAAGTTGCTCTGAAGGACTCCTAACCAGGTACCTGATACTCAGACATTTCTGTGTCTTACAATATTTGGTTTTAATCATGACAAGTCATGTAACTCATTATGAAAGTGTGATTGCAATTTAACACGCCTGTCTCATGTCTGACTAAGCGCCTGAGTCACTTTTACATCAAAATGACAAGCGAAGTCTTACTAGTAACATAATACTTCTAATACGGCAGTATTAAAACTGAATGCTGTCAAATTAATGTAAAAGGTGCATGTAGCACAGGGTTAAACACACAGAAGACTTAAATGTGTGTCTTTTACATACATGGACACATTTCTCACTCAAGTATCATCTTAGTTGATCAAAGAAAGTAAAATTAGTTTGATAAAATATGAAGCACTGTGAATAATGTACAGAAAAACCCTCTCCCTTCTTACATTTTCAATTTTCTTTCATGTCAACTGTATGGATGAATAAATTATTATCCAGCATAGTGGTTTACATACACTACATGTGAGCAAATGTGATTTAAACGTGGAGAACGAGACAGCCCTTCCCTGACGGGAAACGGAAGCATTTATAGTGATATATGTTCTCTTTGAAGCAATCAGACTTCTTTGACGAAAAAAATGCTATTTTACCTCACAGAACATGGGAGCGTTAGTTCAAGTCTGAACTATTTCATATTCATGTGTCAATGAAGTCTGGCTTTGGAGACAGTGGGCAGCAGAGCATGTCCATTATAATCAACTGCAGCTGTCACATTGACCACCCGAGTGGTTCATTTTATTTTCTCTCCACATGCAGCTACCTCGTCCTCCAATGTGTAAAAAACCACACAGAACTACGTAAAAAGCTCCCAAACCTTGTATAACCAACTGGCATACAACCCCAGTTACAAAAACAACAAATTCTGTGTAGCAGGTAAAAAAAAACCTGCTCCGCCCAGCCTACGTGAACCCCTGCTGGGACTCATGTCTGCTTCTCCAAACTGGGGGTATGCCAACCGCTGTCTACTCTAGCTCAAATAACCTGATCTCTCTCTTTTACGTCTTGCTAGTCTCCTTGTGCACTCTAAGACTTCTCCTATAAATGATGAAAACGTATCAGAGGATTCATTGTGTGAGGTTGGCGAGTGTTAATTAAAGCTTCAAAGACAAAATAAGATTAAAAATCCATCAGTGATGCAATCTGTGGGAGGACTGAAAACACTATTTTCTCTTCACATCGTCATACTTTTCAACTCCCTGCTGTTCTTCCCTCTCGTGCACCAGGTGCCAAATAAGCACGTGTGTCCTTTCTGAAAGTGTCCTTTCATGTCTGAATACAGCCATAAAGAACATTTACGTGAAAGCCACCTATGACTGAAAGACAAAAAAGTAATCACTTTAACTGATAAATGAAGCCAGAGATGTTACGTCCTCTCTGTCTTAAAAGGGTCCAAGTTTTTTAAAGTGATCTCGTGAGTCATTCTAAAAATCCTTGTTGGTCAAACGACCTTGGCTCATGTTGAAACAAATAAAAAAATAAAAAAAACTGTCTTAAATCTTTTATTTCTTATCAAGTTTATTAGAAATTAAACTGATTGAACTGAACTGAAGCCTCTTCCCATATGCAGAGCTACAGGTTTTGCACTCTTTTTTTTTGCAGTATAAACGTTGCAGCGTTCTGAGCTTTGATGTAGTGAAATATGATGAAAACATTAAAGTTGAAATACTGTCTATATGTGCAAATTAACCTTAATTTAAAAATGGTAAAAGGAACTTGAGTTAATGGCGTTAAACATGTTAAACGTGTGTGTTTTTGTGTTAATAAGGACAGATAACAGACAAACGTTTTATACTGGGTCCCAAACAAAAGCCCAACATGCTGCCTGGCCTCTTATAATAGACCCCAAAAGTGATAAATAAAGGCCTAACAGCTTTAATTAGTTGTCAGTAAGAGGTCTGAGGTTGTGAATCCTCCTCCTACTGCTTAGACTCAACTCATTTTCTTCCCCACTTCCTGCACCTCCTCTCTCTCAGTCTCAATATTTTTGTGCCCCCTCCATTTCACCCTACTTTCTCTCATTGATACTCTCTATGTGTAAATTGAGGGAGGCATTTCAAGGTTGTCTCCATCTTTGATCGTCGCACAGTGGAGCCCATAGGAAATATCAAATATTAAAGCAACAGTGCTCCTCAGCGCTGCACACTTTGAGACACGGCATGCCATGAGAATGCATAGCGTGATGTTCAAAATGCAAAGCAGTGGTGTTACCAACTCTTCCAACACAGTTCCTCGGGGATCCTCTTTCTACTACTTTGAACAGTTTGGTATTTGAGCACACGAACATTCCCACAACTAGAAACAGGATAACAAAGAGTGCAATCCGGGCATGTCAAATCCTGTGCCCCGACTGGCACAGAGTTTTCAGCTTATACCTGCTGATTTCACTGAGAGGATGAAGAGATGAGGAGAAGGGAAGTCAAATCATTTGGGGTTGTGTTCATAAACATTCTCAATTCTCTCAGAGAGCTCTTTCGCATAAAAAAGGTATCACAAGCATTTCCAAGTAGAGGTGAAAGGAAAGCTCTCCGATGACTCAAGACAAGAATTTTTTTTATCTCAATTGTCTATAAAAAAAAAAAAATGATGATAATTAGATAGTGGCACCCCAAAAACAAACACAAATCTCAGTTTACTATTTTATTTCCATGTTTGGAAGCATGGTTCCCTCCCAATCTCATCCATGTGTCATACTGTATAGACTTAGACATTAGCAGCAAGCAAGCTAATGAGGCGATTGTGTTGGGAAGAAGGTTCAACCTTAAAAAAGACAAAGAAATGTGTTGACGTTCCACTCAAAATCTGTGAAAGTGTGACAGAGACAGCGACAAGAATTAAGTCCCAGCCATTATGCTGATGTGTTATGGCAAACAACCCTCATCAGAAAACCAGAGTATCATCCTCCTTTTATAGAGAATGAGCAATCATCCTCAGGCGTGTGGGTGTAATATACAATAAACCCTTCTCATCAAATACCCCATTTACAATTCACTTTGTGCGTTTTGGGCCGATTGGATAGCTATTGGATATTAAAAACGCTAAGTGTGAATGCTTTCAAGAGGCATTTGAGGCGGAAATATGATTGCTCAAACAACGTCTGGACGTGGCGTTCTAGCCAGATTGTAAAAAGGTCTGTACGCATACATCTCTTCAAGATGGATACATAATGATTACTCCGTCCAATTGCAACTACGTCGGCAAGTGATGTGTGGAAATAGCCACTCGCATGGTCTGGGCCCCTGTGCTAATGACAGCTCGAGTGTCTCTGAAATTAGCCTTCGTTCCTCTCTGACTCATTAGAGCGACAGGAAAAAGCGACTCCGCTGTTTTCCACACATTTGGTCACACAAAGTGCATCGAACTCGAACTGAGACGTCCTGAGCACTTCAAGCATCGGATGATGTGTGTGGGTGAAGCAACGGCGTGACTCAGAGACCTTTGCCTCACTTGTTGTCCATGAAAGTCATTCATCCGAGTGTTTCATGGGTAATTATTGGCAACCTAGCAACCTAATTGTTATTGTTGTGACCGTGTATATAAATGGTTGAAGTACACAAGTTACTCTTCTTCAGGTGTCATCGGCAGTTACCATCTGCATTTTACCTGGATACGAGACGAATGAAATGACAAGTAAATAGGGCCAATAGGACAAAACTTGACATTAAAACTCACTTTCAAAAACATCAAAAACTATTTCTATGAATATCAAACGCAGGCGCCCAACCTAAAAACAGTCGTTTGACCCCTCGGTTTTGATGTTTTCTTTTGAATGCTCTATTTGTTTGATCGCTAATGTTTTCTGCACATGCACTGATGCACAGCTGCATGGCAATTAACTGTCAAAGTGAAATCTTTAAATACTTACTGTTTATCCTAGAAAATCACACAAAGAGGACACTTGTCGCCTTTATTTGTGCAGATACCATAAATGTATAATTGCACTTCTATGAGTTTCCCGTTAAGAGGAGGTGGAAATGAGTCACGACATAGACTTGATGGTTTCTCACTTACAGTATAGCGTCAAACCTACAAAAATATGTCCGTTGTTACTCATCGTCTGATGACGCAGACAGCTCTTCGGTGATTCCAACAACACGAGAGAAGTTTGGTAGATCCATTAATGCAGCTTCATCGGCTCACAAGGTGCACACATCATACGGTAATGAAATTAATTGAAGCCTTGGAACAGTGCTAATGGTGTAATAGCATTGATTTACTGAGTGAGAAATATAAACTCAACTCTAATGGGATGCAGATCAACCTCAAGTATCACCTACAATGTAATCTGTAGGACTTTTATAGCTCTGTGTTACTCTCAGGGTTTGAAGCTGTTTTCTGTTGGCCCTGTGGCTATTTTCCTCTCTTTAAGACAATCCACAGATCAATATAAGTCCCCCTTCTTACTCTTGCACCATACTTCTAGATGATAACTTAATATTTAGGAGGACTTAATGTTATTTTAATGTGACTTTTGTCTTAGATTCCACCACTGGCACTTGAAAGGATCTGTGAATCCATCCTCTGGTGCGGTGATGAAACCAGCACACTTTTGACTTTCCAGAGCACATGATTTGACACCTCTGTTTCAAACTGTGATGTCACCCAAAGACGGTGCTTTCACAGGGGTGTGGAGATTTCATTTTCTGGGTCAAAGCTTCTAGCCTCAGTAGAAAAAAAATATTTGAAACCAAAATTTCACTTTGATGACAACAGAAAAGTTCTTGAAAGAGTAACTTGATCAAATTATGTTTTTTGTGGTTGTGGAGACAGAAAGCAGCATTTTTCTTTGCCTCTGAATCAATTAGAAGTTGTCCAGCAAAACGGCACAGCAGATCCATAACAACATAATGCAAATAGCCAGAGAATACTTCTCTTGTTTGCCGATTTCTATCCTCTGTGTCTCTGTGACAGATAAGGAAGAAGTGACCTGACCCTAACTCCAGCAGCACTCTAAGAGATGAGAAAAGCTACAAGGGGTTATGAGAGGGAAATGTCACCGTGAGCGCATTAGCTTGCTGCTCTTCTCATGTCTACTGTCAAATGTCAGTATGCTAATAATCCGAAATCCATGTCAATAATGTTCCCCGTGTTAAAGCTCACCATGCTCGGTTCCTGCTGCTTCTGCAGCATTTTAAGTCTGTCCTCTGCAGTATCCCTGTGTGCATGCGTTTTCTTCCAGTGCATGCGCATGCTAAAGTAAATTGGATCTGATGAAACATTAAAGTTTCATTGAGGGATTGTGGTCTCTGTGGAAAGGGAGCAGATGCTGAATGTATGTTCCATGGTTTAAATCACATATCCAAGCCCTTTGGGCATTAACCAAGCGTAGAAATTGTGTAATTTTTGAAAATAGAAGCACAGGCAGGATGCAGTTCCCATATGGATAAGCTACCAATATTTATTCACCACTTGTACTGTATTCACTTGAGATAAGTTAGTTCTTATACTTGTTATCCAGGCGCTCATGTCTTGAAATTTAGTAGTAATAACAATCACCACCAGGGTTGATTATATAACCAAGGTTCGATGAACTGACTGCATGTCAAGCAACCATTGCCAAAACTGCCATGCGCACACACACACACACATTTCCAGACATCAATGAAGGATTTTGCTAGTGTATATTTAAATCAATATGAGAACCCTGAAGGCATGATATAATAAATACCATTTGGTGGAAACTTTGACCTAAAATGCTGTATTGTAGCATGAAGGCATCACATTATAGTAAAGCTCTAACCCAGAAGCACAAGATCTACCCAGATGCATATACGCTAGGGGTGTAAAGATGAACCGGAAAACTGATATAAGAGGCAGAGATTCAGCTGCATCAAACAGCATAACAGATGTGACCCAAATTATACATGAAAATTTGAAAGAAAAAATTAATCTGGCACTCAAAAACCAGTGTCCCCAAGTAATTAACTCTCACAGCGACATTCTCCACACTGCAAGGAATGGACCACCGTGTAAGACACTGCCTGATATATTTACATGGCATTAGCAGTCAAAATATTTATCTTCTATCGAAATATTAATTTGTAATTTGTGAACGACAACAATTTGTGAAACGTGACACTGCCATGATCTGTGTGTAAGCAGCAGTCGCAAATGTTTTTTGTGGAAATGGTCCCTGAATCATAAAATGCATCACAAACCTCGCTCTAACCTCAATTTAAGGGGGCTGGTAATACAACATTTTCCTCTCCCTGCTCCTTCTTGATCATGGAATACACATTATGTTTGCAGCTTATATTTTGTGTAAAATCCCGTGCTGCTAGTGCACAGAAATGAATGAATTAATTTAACGACATGGGCACTGACAGGAAAGTTACTGAGAGAAGCAAACACAAGGCGAGTGGTTTTGCAGCCCTATAGCTTCTCCTTGTTGAAAGCATGAGTGTTTTTTTCTTTTAAATGTGGAAATAGACACACAAGAGTTACTGAAAATACCAAAATTCAGGAGGAGATACAGATCCAGGAACTGAGGCAAACAATATTGAGTCAGCAGTAACAAAAAAAAAACAACAAAAAACTGGTAGGAACTGGTAAAACATGTAGTGCTCGTAGTAAACATACTATTGTTTGTGAAGTAAAACACACAATTTTGGGGACATTTCAAATCCACAATTTGCTAATTTGCAGTTGGAACTTATTTATTTATTCTAATCCAAATCATGGCTGGATCATATCCTATAAAATCTGCTTAAAATAGTTGTAGAGTTCAGCGATACCTTGCATGAAGTGTGTCCTCGGGTTATTTCTTTCACTGAAATGTCAAAACACAACCTGTCACACCAAAAAAAAAAACATCATATGACAGCCCAACCTTTCCCTGAACTCTGGAACATTTAGCAGACACTAAACTAACTTTGTTTGTTGGAGCTATCCAAGAAAGAAAAAAAAAACATAAGAAAAGGCAGCAAACTGCTTACTGAGGAATAATTTTAAAAAAAATAATGAAAGGAATAACTGGAAGTTGCAGCTATAATTCATTCAGATATCATGTGGATGTTACAAATGCATTGGATTGTGGACTGTGTGCCTGGATATATTAAATCGTCTGAGAGGAAGAGATACACCCCCTCTCACATATGCGCATACTGACACATACGCACGCACACATTTCTCCAAAGCTGCATTTCTATCAGGTGTGCTGGTTGACTGGGCAAGCATTTAGTGTTTGTGTTTGTTTGTGCCTGCCACAGGATGGTTGATCCATCTGCTGCAGTCACTGAGACTGATGGTGAGACACCAGTGTCCACTGGAAAGTGACAAAAGAGGAAAAAATAACTGCAGCCCATATGCTTAAGGACAAGAGAAACTATTAAGAGCTGAGAATTACTAAGCAACCTCACTTCAAAGAGATGAACAACGATGCTGGGAGCGCTTTCTCTTTTGTCATTGTGCCCGTCTTGTCTCAGACTTTCAGCACCATCAGTAGACCATTAATAAAAGCGCCAGAGAACAATGCAGGCACATTTTACAGAGCTGAGAACACACACACACACACACACTGTAGGTTGTTGTCTATGAATTTAAATCTTAAACAAGTTTAACTCTGTATTAATTAAGCACTGTACTCTATGGTCTTAGCACTATTGCCATGTCAATGACAAAGAATTGCTTCTTCAACCTTGTTGCACAAAAACTAAAGGGAGCTTTGATTATGCTGATTATGTAAGGAAGTGATTACTGTAATGTGGAAACCTTTCTAGCCCCCACAGCGGTTACAACATCACGGACCTTTAATGGGAGCATCACAGATAGAACAGGTTTATTCTCTGCAGTAATTAGAGCTGTTC
The DNA here is from genome assembly GCA_036365135.1 of Miichthys miiuy. Lineage (NCBI taxonomy): Eukaryota > Metazoa > Chordata > Actinopteri > Sciaenidae > Miichthys > Miichthys miiuy. The sequence goes on along the minus strand of CM071606.1, from coordinate 9,614,008 downwards.
AGAAATGTAGCCTAGTCTTTAAGGAGAATGTTTCTTAATTGCTACCTTTGTCGCAACATTGCTGCTGTTTGAAGGGATAATAACAGCCGGTCAAAGTAATTGTTGCTTTATGAATTCATTTGTTGAATCGTACTGGAACGTTCCCCCTAGAAACTGGTTATTGTTCTGCACTCGAAGCTGTTGCATTGCTGCACAGATGCTGCTAAATTATGTTGCATGACAAGAAAAAAAAGCTAATATCCTCCAGAAAGAAATCCACATCATTTTGTTAGGGAATAGTTTGCAAGGATTCTGAGGATTTTAGATTTCAGGAATTGCTATTCAAACCTGGAAAAGGGTTCAGGTTGTATGTATGTGTATTAAATAAACAAGAAATACTAGCACGATTCAAATTATACACCTTCAAGCTTCCTCGTGAAAGGCAAGTGGAGACCTGAATCCTGCCCTCTGAAATTGATATGCTGGTCAATGATAGTGATTACCATGCCTGCGGTTCTCCCTCCTACACCTCTCCTGTCAGAGGCGCACAGATAATGCGACAGCAGACATTATTTGGCCCTGCTTGCGATCATGTTTTACAAACCGAACATAAGCAAAGACAACGCAGTTGTTTCAATTGTCCGTGATAAACCAGCCACTTTGCTGCAGGGTATGTATATGACTACGGATACATCATCATATAAAGACCGCCTGACAGCAGATGAAAAAAGTATATCGTGTTTTAATCAGTGGAAAATGGATTGCTGCAGATTGGGAAATTGCACAGTGTGAGTAAAAGCTGTGAATGAAGAAGCATACAAACTCCACACGCGGGCGTTCTCTGTAAGACTTGCAACAAATCATGAACATCTATCGAGCGCAGCACTTCCCTGCACTGTGATCTTAATTTCCAATCAGTCCTTTTAAAAAGAGCACATGTGCACTTTTCTCTAAAACTTTATTTATGAATCAGTAAGGAATAGCCGCGGAGTATGTTTTTTTTTTCAACAGATGACAGAAATGAATTTGAAAGAAAACTCATTTTCATGCGCAGGAGTGGTAAAGTTCAAAGACACTTCACGACCACGATCGACAATGAACACTGATGATAGTTGATGCCTACTGATATAATTCCACCTTTGGCCTAATGGACTCACTGATATTCAGTCCAGGAGCTTGTGTTAAAAAAACAGGCGACACCATTGCTCTAAATTGTTATTTTAATTTGACCTGGTCTCGTATTATATTGTTTCCCCCACAGAAAAGAAATATAATGAATGTCAAAGAATAAATTAAATATCACTTTAATGAGGGGAATCCACAGAATGCACACACCAGACCAAATGTAAACAGAGTAATTATAATCGCTGCATTTTATGTTTGTTTGTTTTTTGCATTAAAGCAGTGGTTTGACATTTTGGGAAATATTATTATATTCGCTTTCATGCGTAAGAGTTTGATGAGCTGAACAATACCTCCTTTATGTCTGAGGCTAGAGCTAGGAGATGCTAGCTTAGCTTAGCATAAAGACTGGAGGCAGGGAGAGCCAGCTCGCCTGGCTCGGTCCAAAGGTAAAATCTATCTGGCTTCCGGCACTTCATAAACTTACTAATTCATATACAGCACAGACAGAGTGGTATCGATCCTCTCGTCTAACTTTTGGCAAGAAAGCGAGTGCATTTACCAAAATGCCTAACTATTCCTTGATGTATTTCGCAACATTAGCTCACATATAAAATGAGCTGCACCTCTCATTTGTGCAACTCAATAAATGAGCTTTACATTTAGATAAAAATGGGGCATCATGGGACCTTAATGGGCTTATCTGACCTTTGACCTTCATCGTGTCATCCCTTATCTCTCTTCTAGGTTTTTCTGTGTCTCAAACTTTGGTTAATAAAGATGAATATGAATATACATATAAATAAATATATCCCTTGAAATGTAGATACAGGGCGAGTCTTTACACTCATTGCATGCCTAATCAACATCCACTGAGAGAGTTCTGGCTCATTAAACAGGCTCTTTGTGCTGGCATTAATAATGCAGAGGCAATGTGAGAGCCGTGATGTGCTCAAAGACCTGCCATCTCGTTAATGCACCATTAATCACGCAGGTTAAGACAACAGCCTTGGGGGCAGTTGACCCTCCCTCTCCTTCGGGGGCACGGTCAGAAAACCGGGCACCTGCTCTCCTTGTCCCTGACACTCATCGAATCCACCTGGAACAGCCCTCGCGGGGTGGTACAACACGGAGAAAAATGCGTTCACGTAATAGAGACATTTGAACATGACACTTCATTGTGTATTGTACGGTGTTTACGACACCCTTACCCCGTTGTGTATCGCACGTTTTTTCCTCTGAAGTGAAGTCGCAAAATCTGTGTATAAACCTAGCACCTTGAGAAGAGTGCATTAAGAAAACAACAGGGTGTTAATGAAAGTAGCTCTGAGTTTAATCCTCAATTCTCTCCGAGTGCGTGCATGTGTATAATCCTTATCATGGCACCTGTTTTTGTTTCAGCGAGAATTATCCACATAAAAATGAAAGCGCACATCCTCAGAGTGAGCTTACATCTTTAAACATTTCTAAATACTGTCTGAAATATGTGTGGCTACACAAACGGACGGTTTCGCTGGAGCTGTTATGTGTTTAACAGCTGCTTCTAGTGATTTCAAAATATAAAGGTATATGGATGAAAGTAGGTAATCATAAGGGACGAGAAAGTGACCTGAATCATCTTGACTCAAGTTTTTTTTTTTTTTTTTGCACCCACGTGGGCATTGCCACACTTTATCTGAGTACATTTCCCTCAACTGGGGATAGACTGCTAGTTTGAAGGCTTTTCTGATTTGCTCCTATTCCCTTTTCCTCCCACCTGCTTCTTGAACTGAAATCAATGTTCCAGCCCTTTCCAGCCTCTCCACTGATTGCCTCAACCAGGGCTATAGTAGCTAGAGTCTATCAGGCAACACCAGACTGACATTTCCCCCTAACAGCAGCACCTACAGGGGACTCCAGGACTGACTCAGCCCCCCTAGGAATGGATAATCCCACGCTAAAACCTCCAGATTCTGTGATTAATGATATGTCTACTAGTTGTGACCCTTGTTCTCTTGCTGTGATGCCTTGTGTCGAGCCCAGGGAGCTTTGGAGAGTTGACAAGGGAGACCTGTACAATTATGCACTGGCACAGCAAAGCAGCCCCCTGGCAAACATAGACAGAGCTTGACAGGACCTTTATTAGCAACAAGACATGCAGTGCATATACAGTGCATTATGCTAAGAAACAAAGCCAGAGTGTAGCCACAGTCATTTATACACTGGGTGAGTGGTTTGCAGCGATGAAGTGTGAATTTATTCAAAATGTGAACTCACATCTCTTTTCTATAACATATATGTATTCTGTATATAACCACACATATTTTTAAATGGTACTCTGTGGAGTGTTTAACATCTAATGCATTGTATTCTTGAGACCGTGCCTCTCACCCAATGCCAGCTGGGATCGCTCCAGACTCCCATGACTCTGATAAGCATAAGTGGTTATGGAAAATGGGTTGCATGGATGGGTGTATTCTTGCGGGGATGTATTGTATTGAATCCTTGAATGTATTTTCAAACCTGCATTATTTACATCCAAGTTTAACATCACAACATTTCAAACATGTATTTTTACATTTTGAGATGCATTATTGCTACCAACTGTCAATCAGTGTAATAAACACCATACAGCTTGTCATGCCTGTGCACATATATATATATATGTGTCCTTGTGCATGTAAATGTGACTCACTCTCTCCCTGCTTTCCTGCCCTAAGCTGTATCTATCCAATAGATAACTGGTTCAAACAAAGAGTATGTTCACTCTGAGCTAAGTTTGTGAATGAAAAAAAAAAAAAAAAAAAATCATTAATCAGAGCTCCGATACTATGATTCACCATGGCAACAGGTAAATAAAAGCCCTCCATTTTAATCCAATGGACGCAGAGATGGACTGTGCACATTTATCTTTAAAAAGGAGACTGCAGACTCATCACAGCCAACGAGAGAGACAAGTCTACAAGCAGACCTAGCTGCTGACTTGCTGTACATTCCAGCTGTTGATGTTGAAACATACGCAAACTCGCTTTTAAACTATGTTCTGCAGCTGCGCCACAATCCTTCTCTCTTATAATCCCAAGTATTAAGTTGTATGTATGAATTATCTCCTATCAGTGCGACCAAACGCATCACAAGTGACAATTATTAAAGCTTCACACTGATTTTTACAATGTAAACTGAGGTTACACATTATGTGCAGTAAACATTTTAGTGGAAGGGCTGTAACACACTGACAGCTGTCTGGTGCAGAGTCACTGTGTTATTAAAAAAAAAAAGGACATGTAGAGGGCAAAGAAATGTTCAAAGAGATGACTGACAGCACACAAAAGCAGTAACTCAAGATAGTCCTGAGTAACAAACTAACATCCAACCTGGATTTTAATTCTGACAGTAAAACACAATTAACGCTTTTCAATACACACTTTTATACAGAGTTCATCAATGAGGAAAGAAAATGTGTCTGACTGTGAGGTGGAGAGAAACACAGGCTAGTGATCAGGTTATGTTCACTGAGTTATCGTGACATCGTGATCGCTGGTCAATACTCAACAGGGTATTTTTAACGTCCTCTGCCACTATGGACTAGTGGTGCTGTTGATTATACTACTGTTGTTTGTCAAGTTTGCAAAGACATGCACATTAGGTGAAATGGAAACTGGCAATCTACCCAGTGCACGCTAGGAAACATTCGACTGTAACACTGTTAATCACTGTCATGGCTGTTGTACATTTAGGCACCAAAGGGCTTACTTATGCAGACATTTTTATGTTCGAAATACAGCTTATATAACATTTTACAACACTAATTTTGAGGTGTAAAAGAAGTTGTGTGCAAACTTCTGTGTTTTTCAAGGCTTTACTTTCAGATGTAGTAAGAGCAGTATGTCAAAGGCCACAGCTCCGGAGGGGCTGCTGAGCGACCGATAGATAAAACTGAGCGTAATGTGCAGCCTACAGCTGTGACTGTGTAACTGTGAGAGCGTGCAGTGGGGTGTAGCTAAAAAAAAAAACAGTCATGCTCAGCTAACCTACACACTACAAAGAAACAGGAGAAGCGCATTTTCAATATCTCACAGATGTAACACAACATGCATTTCATAGGCCCAGGTGTACTGTATATTTTTTTGATCCTCCATTAAGGCACACAGTGGGTGCTAGTTTTAGGACCAAATGTATCCACATGTGAAGAATCCCATCAGGCTAACAAGTTATTGGTTAGTTAAGTCAATGCTGCACACCACTGTTGAGTCCCTGGTTCACTTCTTGAAGGTGGTGCTTCTGCCTTGGCTGGTCATCCTCCCAAGTGGAAAGCCAGTGAGGGATTGTGTCCTAGAAACTGTTTTAATCAAGAGGACCCAGTCTTATTCTGCACCATGAGTTGGAGATAGCAACAACTCTATTCTACAAAATGAGAAACTGATTCTCTGTTGTGTCACCCAATAATTACACTGTTGCATACAGATCATGTTTTTCATTTGGGGTGCAATAATGAATATATAAATCTTACAAACCAAACAAATGATGAATTGATGATGATGATTGAAAAAAAGATTACCAAATGTCTCCTTGAGATCATTTTCAGACTACAAAGTTTTCACGCAATTTAGAAAAGAAAAGAACAGGATAAATGTTTGAGAGCGAGAGGTGATAGTGAGTCTGAAATCCTCTGAATGCTCATCTCCTCCAAAGTGTAAAAAGGAAAGTTCTTGTTTCAAGTGTCATCATTTCACCCTTTAACGGCTAATCTCTTATATAACTTGACTTCAGTGTGAAGCTAGACTACTAAGCTGCTGTCCAATAAATCTATTCCAGATAGCACCTGATGGGCTTAGTGATCAGCTTTTGTTTTTTTCTCATCCAAAACCGAAAAATCAGCATATAGTATCATTACAAGACAAATTATACTCCAGTACCGAGTATCCAGATGTTCCATATTTTACAAAGATACTTGTACAAATCTTTTACAAGATCCCTTTATGGATCAAAGTCTTTTTTCAAAGCTTTCGTCTCTGAAAATCCCAATTGCTCAATCAGGCACCTCACCTTTCCACAGAGGAGCCTCAAGTTAATGACCCTGTTTCTCATTTGGGCTCCTCCCTATTTTCCTCTGGCGTTGAGGATGAATGCTTAATCTTCAGGGGAAGCTGTCAGAACATGATGAATGCTAGCAGTAGACTGGCTCTCAAAACCTGCATTAATTTTTAAGCACAATTACTGGAACAATTTTTTTTTTTTTTTTTTTTTTTTTAATTCAGCTATGGAAGATGACTGCAGAGGCACACACGCAAGACCTGGAAACCTGTACTAAGATCTGCTGAAAATGTATTTTAGCAATCACTGAAAGTTTTGTTGTGATGCCAAAGAGAGACCAAAAATGAAGACAAAGAGAGACTTCCAAAAAAATGTTTCGCCTTGATCTCCGAGCACAGATGGCAGTGTTTGAGGGTTGCTAACCCGTCCAACTCTTAGCTGTGTTCGTTAGCAATCAATGTCTCGTTCCTGCTCTGCCTCATCTCCTTTGATCCAAGAATTAACAAGACAGATGAAAGGAACAATTTTCAGGTCCCACTTAAAGGACTGCCTTGCACACAGTTAGCTTGGTTTATGCTAAGCTTCACGACAAAGAGAGGTTTTCATTCTTTTGCTATCTGCTGCGGAGAATTCAACGAAAGAGACGGAGGGGAGGGATAAAGAGGACTAAGGAGGCTGTGATAGAGCAGGGAGGGGTGAATAATTAATGGGTTGTATTCAATTGTAAAAACCCCAAGATGCACAAGCCTGTAAACATGGATACTGCAGAGGGAGAGAGAAAGAGAGAGAGGGATTTCAAAATTTAAGTGTGTCAAAAGGACCCTGAATTGAAGGTGCCTTCTTTTATCCCGCAGAAAATGATGTTTGTGAGACAAAGACCTTGAAGTTTAGAGACAAAGCTTTAACAACACAGAGACAGTGCAGGAAGAACCCTGGAATCAAATATGTTTCCTGATGAAAAGCCACAGAGGAGGCACAAGGCCATGCCCAGAGTATCTACTGTTACTGTGTATTGACATGGAAGACATACTTTTCTTTGGTATAAAGTTGCTGAGTTGATTTTTCTCACTTAAGTTGAATAAAGTAACCCTAACCAAGATGTATGACTGCAACAAATCATCATGTTCATGATCAATTAATCTGCTGATCATTTTCTTGATTGATTGATTGATTGATTTCGTTTGGTTCATAAAAAGTCAGGACTTAAAATCGATTTTTTTGTCCAACCAAAAGTCCAAATAAGGAGAAAAAAAAGGACTGGAGCACACTATTTGATTCATCAAAACGTTTGAACAATTAATGTTGCACCACTTTATCTCCATCTGAGTCAAATATTCACATTTGAAAATCCGCAATGACTGTATTTTTGGCACTTTTGCTTAAAAATTGTTGAATCGTCGGTGGCATTTTTCATTTAATTGTCAATTGATTAACTGACTTAACTGACCAGAATTGTTTCTAAGGGAGGACATCAACATCTTTCTATCAATATCTTTCCTCATAATAAACACAGAATAAAAAGCAGTGTGAGGATGTATTGCTGCATTCGGTCATGCTGATTTTGAGTATACAGAATATAGACTGTGCTGTGTTATGGACAAGTGACCTGGCTTTGGACACTGAGCTCTGCTGGGACTGATGGACAGCTGGACAGGCCATCATCACGTCTTATTTGGCCATTAACACCTTCAATCACCGCAGCTCACAGATCCAATGCTCTCTGAAAGGAGCTCCTGTGAACTCTGAGGGCAGTAACTTCTCAGTCCTCAAACAGTCTCTGTAGCAGAACAGGTCAGAAGCTTTTGATGGGAGCCGGATCACCAGGGACAGGCCCTGTGGCTAAGCTCGGGGCCACTGTCACAAAACCATGTGCTGGACCTGCTCTGGGAAATGTATGTATCGTGCCTGACTTCGGTGTTCCTTCAAAATGAAAAGCTTTTGTAAGGTCAAATTTTAGATTCTGTGCTCCCAACGTCAAGGGAAGTGAATTTGCATAGCTATTAATCACAATTATGGGCTGGAAAGGCATCACAATAGCCGGATCATAAAACAGTAAATGAAAAGGACAACCCTTCCACACTAACCTGAAACTGTCAACTGAATACAGGAGATAACTGCTACAAAAATGTCAATTAGGACAAAAAATTGGAAAAGAGCAAGAGATTGCCATGGGTACATGGATGCAGATTAAGCAGGAACAACATCTTAAACTTGCTTCTGTAGTTTCCCTTAATGCACAATTGGATGATACACAAATACTGTTTCCAAGCTATTGTAACATTCATTTGACTGTAACAATCATCATGCACTATTTGCCTGAAGCCCTCTGCTGAACCTTTCTACTGGTTTGCAAGACACTTTCTGCCAAGATTCACAGAAACCGGCTTGGAAGAGGGAAAAAGGAAAAGTGACAGATTTTAATAAGAGTGCACTGGCAACCCAATTAGAAATGATGCAAAGCTTACAACCTAATACCCTTTGATTCACTGTTTGTATTCCTGTATTTAACTCTCAGTTCCACTCATCTTGGCATACTGATAACATGCTCTTTCAGCCATATTCCAGCTGCCCAGCATGCACATTTGAGAAGGAGAAGGGCAAAAGAAAAAAAATCACTTTTATAAAATCCTTAGTCTGGGGATTAAATCCATGTCATCAGACCAAAGGCTGACTGGGTACCCTTTGAAGCTGGATAGATCCCTCCAAGAAGGGATGAATGGCAAAATAGAGGAGAGATTTCAGTGTTGGCAGATAGCATTAAGCAAGCTGGGCTCTGCTCTCTCATTTTTTAGTAATGATACCACAAAAAAAAGGAAAGATGACAGCGAGAGGAAGTGAGTGTGTCTGAAAGGGTGCTGGTTGTGATGTTGACAGGGACCTTTGATGCGAGTACCAAAGAGTGTGTGGCCTGATGTTCCAGCAGTTCAACATCAATCTACCATTGACCAGTACAGAGTACCATGGAGTTACTGTGCCAGAATACAATGCAATCTGTGAGAAGCCCGAACAAAGGAAATGATTGTGGAAGAGATATGCATCTTTCATCATTTTTTGGGGATCGCTTACACAGCAGCAACATGGTGTTTCAATCCTGTTTCCATAAGAATTACACTTGAAGGCTACTAAATGTTTTTGCCTATATGTTTTAGAGGAAATAATTATTGCTACATTTGCAGCCCATGAAAAGTTTTCTACTGTGTAGAAATCATTAGGAGGTGATGGCTGTGGATGGTGAACATCTGGGTTTACATCCTGCTTGTGGTTCGGTTTAAGGAAAATCCTGGCAAATTCCACATTTTGGGAAATATATTTGTTTGCTTTTCTTCCTGAGAATTAGATGAGAAGATTCATACAACTCTGCTTTCTGTCCGGTATATACAAAGCTACCCCTGGCTGACTTAGCTTAGTTGGAAACGGGGGGAAACTAGCTGTCCAAAGCTATCAGTATCAAAGTGAAAGTGAAAAAGCACAATTCACAATATGATGAACCTTTCCCTCAAGGTTATTTGTCTTGACTTTTTCAATATTTAACTAAATTAAACCCTTAAGCAAATGTAATAATCATGCATACAGAGTTGAAACAATTAGTTAATTAATTGATTTGTTTCTATTGATAGAAAATGCATCGTTACTATCTATGATTATCGACTGATCATTTCATCTGAGACTGTTGGACAAAACAATACATTTGAATACGTCAAATGATTCATCAAGAAAATAACTGTCAGACTAATTAGTAATGAAAACAACTGTTGTAGACATACATGTGTAAGTTGATGGTAAACAAAGAAAATCCCATGAAATACCTTGTCGCTACATGCTTTGCTGATTAGATGCACATTTCCAGCAACAGCTTTTTGAAATGTGGTTTTAAGCTTGATTAGACTCATTCTGAATTCTCAACACTCTTTCTCAGCCACCATTTGCTCCAGTCCAGCCACCCAGTACAATAATGTTTTGATTGTTTTTCCCTGAGCAGCTCAATAACTTAGTCTCTGATTTTATTGTACCCAAAAGAGGCGATTAGTCTTGCAGCAAAGGTTACATCCCAATATAACAGCTGACAGTACGCTAGGTACACGTATTCTAGAAACATCAAAGTAAAAGATGTATGTAAAGGAACAATAAAAATCAATAAAATCACTAGAAGTCATGTTCTTGGTGAAAAAGGAAACAGTAAAACTGATAAATATCGCAATAAAGCAAAAAATACAACAAGGTAGGAGCCAGAGATTACAATTTCTGAGAGTTCAGCTGAGCTCTTACACAGAAGACGAATGAAACAAGATTGTCAGTGCCTTTGCACTGGGAGAGAAACGTGTTATTAAGACACTGCTGCTGTGACCTCCTGACACTCATTCAAATCACTCCGGGTGCGCTCCATTTGGCCTTGCCAACATGCCACACGCTGTGTAGTGACGGGGGTTGGGGAAAGCCACTGGAGTACAAATAGCAAGTATTACATTGATTCCCTATAGGCTGACAATCAAACAAAATTATTAAACAGCAAATAGTGTGGCTAAAGCTGTGGGAACACTTCTTGGGGGCAGGAAGTTACATTAAATATAACGTGAAATCAGAAACATCAGGTAGGGCAACGGTCTAGAAAACTACGCCACCGTTGATTTCAAAATGTACATTCATCTTTGGGCAATGAAAAATGGCAAATATGATCATTTTTTGTCAACTGTGTAAAATGTGTTTACCAGTCTCAAGCGCATTCTTTGCTTCAGGTGGTACTAGTATTGTTTCAGGGCGTCTGCAATGCTGTGAGCCAAACGTGGGAATCACACCTATTCGGCACATTGTGCCAGTAGAGTTTGGAGCTCAGTGATGATCAAAGTGATGCATGATTATCTCCACCAATAACAGTTCCAGTAAAAATGAGGTCCAGGTGTTCAACAGTAAAATCATGGCAGGGATGCCAGGATGCAGAGTTGTAACTGTTTGAATTGATAGAACTCGATTTGTTTGCTTTTATCAAGCCTTGAAAGTAAATCTTTAGTCCAGAGAAAATCCAGAAATAACAACAAGACCTTTAGCAGCTGAAACAGACACTTTAAACAAACTGCCTCCCGCCCTGATTCCCCTGTTGAACACTTGGACCCCATTTTAAACTGGGACTTTGGCCGGTGGACAATCATACATCACCTTCCACTGTGTAGAGTTTTCAGGGAAGATTTTGGGCGCTTCTAATGCTCTGGTTCTTTCTTTATCCGTTCAAATATAATGTCGCCTTCGAGTCCTTGAGGAACAGTCAGCTCGCCTCTGCATCCCACTTCTGTATGTAAAGGAACGCAGAAGAAAAGTGAATGGTGGTGCTCTCATGATAGGAATTCCACTTTATCCATTCGAGCATGCCTCAACATTGAAACCCTCTTTGACAGGGTGGCAGCAACCAGAGGGATGCAGTATTCATAGCTTCTGTCTCCAGGAGCGCAGATAAACCGGGGCTATACTTAGAAGCTCAATGTGTGATTTGAAATATGTGATTCTTCACAAATACGTCTTTGCCCCTATTGTCACCACCAAGGGAGGTGCACTTGGAGCATTTGCTTTCTGTGACAAAACTATCTCCCCTGCACATGCTGAAATGTGCTCAGCACTGTTAGCCAGCTATTACTTGACTATTAGGGTGCTGCTCTTGGGGAGAGATTTATTGGATTCAGAGAGAGTGCTCTACATGGCAGCTGCCACAGTTTTCCTTCATTTGATTTCTTTGCAGCAGACACAAGAAACATTTCATTCTTGTGATCAAGCTTGAGAGAAATTTGCTCTATAGGCTGAAATGTACTAAAAGGATCAAAGTACCATCTAAGAACGGCTACATACCCCCAAAATGATTTTTTTTTTTTGAAATTGTCCAAAGCTCTGCTGTCACCTCATTTTGACACCATGAGTCATTCCTGTCTCTACAATCCTTCATCTCCCCATGCATGACACCAGTTTATTGATTTGAAGGATACAAGTGTCACAGCATCATCTCGCCTGACTATCAATCAGTTCGATCAGTGGCATTTATTCTCACTTGGTTGGGAACCCTGGCAGATGAAATGCCACATGTGGAGCAGCTGTAAGAAACTGTCCCATATTCAGCATCCACATTATTGTTTGACTAATGCAGTTTAGGCTGGTGAATCTATATTAAGGTTTCTTTCTGACTCATGTTTGCCACAAAGCAAACAAGCAGCACTAAAAAATAGCATAATGAAATGGTAGTTTTTTTGTTTTAGTTTCTATTTGAGCTTGTCTGTAGCCTAGTTTCTGAATAAAAAAAAAATATATATACATATATACCATCCACCTTAAGTCTGTCTCATTTGGCACATTTAGGACATTCAGATTCAAGCACTTAGGAACCACTGCGCGTGGCTCCTTAACAGCAAAACTCAAAGGGTGCTTTTGTGTGTTCATGTTGTAAACTGGAGTGTGACATGAAAAATTAGTTCAAGCTAAGTGGGACACACACAAAGCCTCAGCTAGTGCCTCTTGTTCATCGCTTCGTTGCCTCTCATACATACATTTCATATCTTTCCCTCTCTCTGTCTTGGAGTAGGAATAAAGGAAACCCCACGATAAAGTCATGTCTTTGCCCCACCCCTACGATTCTTTTACCAATAATTGTGCATATGTTGGCAGATCATTGAAGGATTTTCCCCATGAATAATTCATTCTTTCCATACATCCAGCGGGGAGGAGACATGGTTTAAAACTACATGTAGTGGAAAATATGTTGTGTAGAGGCGTTCAAGTGCTGCAACACTGTTTTCGAACAACAGTTCACTTCTGAGATTAATTTCTATAATCCTGATCTATAGAAGCAATAAAGGGGTTCAGGCTGGGAGGGAAATAGGTGCATAGTAATATTCACACACTAGAGTTTTGTTTTCTGTTTGCAAACAGTCTGTATTGATACATTTGCAACCCGAATCACATTCAGAATTTTCACCATATTACACTGAACAAAAATATAAACGCAACACTTTTGTTTTTGCTCCCATTTTTCATTAGCTGAACTCAAAGATCTAAAACATTTTCTATATACACAAAATAGAAAACCAGTCAGTATCTGGTGTGACCACCATTTGCCTCACGCAGTGCAACACATCTCCTTCGCATAGAGTTCAGGTTCAGATCAGGTTGTGGAATGTTGGTCCACTCCTCTTCAATGGCTGTCTGAAGTTGCTGGATATTGGCAGGAACTGGAACACGCTGTCGTATACGCCGATCCAGAGCATCCCAAACATGCTCAGTGGGTGCCATGTCCGGTGAGTATGCTGGCCATGCAAGAACTGGGATGTTTTCAGCTTCCAGGAATTGTGTACAGATCCTTGCAACATGGGGCTGTGCATTATCATGCTGCAACATGAAGTGATGGTCGTGGATGAAGGCCCAAAAATGGGCCTCAGGATCTCGTCACAGTATCTCTGTGCATTCACAATGCCATCAATAAAATGCACCTGTGTTCGTCGTCCATAACATACGCCTGCCCCACCGCCACCATGGGCCACTCGATCCACAACATTGACATCAGAAAACCGCTCACCCACACGACACCACACATGCTGTCTGCCCTGAACAGTGAAAACCGGGATTCATCCGTGAAGAGAACACCTCTCCAACGTGCCAGACACCATTGAATGTGAGCATCTGCCCACTCGAGTCGGTTACGACGACGAACTGGAGTCAGATCGAGACCCCAATGAGGACGACGAGCATGCAGATGAGCTTCCCTGAGACGGTTTCTGACTGTTTGTGCAGAAATTCTTTGGTTATGCAAACTGATTGTTGCAGCAGCTGTCCGAGTGGCTGGTCTCAGACGATCTTGGAGGTGAACATGCTGGATGTGGAGGTCCTAGGCTGGTGTGGTTACACGTGGTCTGCGGTTGTGAGGCCGGTTGGATGTACTGCCAAATTCTCTGAAACGCCTTTGGAGACGGCTTATGGTAGAGAAATGAACATTCAATTCACGGGCAACAGCTCTGGTGGACATTCCTGCTGTCAGCACGCCAAATGCACGCTCCCTCAAAACTTGCGACATCTGTGGCATTGTGCTGTGTGATAAAACTGAACATTTCAGAGTGGCCTTTTATTGTGGCCAGCCTAACGCACACCTGTGCAATAATCATGCTGTCTAATCAGCATCTTGATGCCACACCTGTGAGGTGGGATGGATTATCTCGGCAAAGGAGAAGTGCTCACTACCACAGATTTAGACAGATTTGTGAACAATATTTGAGAGAAATGGTTATTTTGTGTATATAGAAAATGTTTTAGTTCATCTCATGAAAAATGGGAGCAAAAACAAAAGTGTTGCATTCATATTTTTATTCAGTGTAGAAACTGTACAGTACAAACATAAAAGAAAAAAGGCTTGTGAATCTTTAATATCATTATTATCCCTCTATGACCTCTTTAAAGAGTTGTTTTGTTCCATTCTGCATTTTCACTGTTTGATGTTCTCCACAGAAGTCTTGAATCATCTACCCTGTTAGCCCAGGGCTGGAACACAGACTGTTTGTTAATGGAATCTGCATTTTGCATGAAGAAAGTGTTAATGAGTGAATATGAAATCCAGCGCTGGTGGAGCGAGCTAATGGACAGTGTCCTGGAGAGGGGAGAGAAGGTAATGGGGAAAAGAGGAATTAGCTTTGAGGTGGGTGTCTCTTGTCTGTTATGGAGATGGGATGAATGCAGATAGCCTAGTATATAGAGTTACAATGCATGTAATGAAGCTTTCTGCTCATACCTCCCCTGCTTTCCATTTCTTTCAAGTGCTTTCCATCTCCCCACACCCTTGTATCCTTGTTTCTTTTCTTTGCTATCTTGAACCTGACTCATACTGACTTAATCATACAGGGATTTTTTTTTAAATCTACAGTGACTCAGAATATGATGTGACTCAGTGATTTGTGTAGCGTTCGCTACGAAGGTTAGTCTGTACTCTTAAAGGAAAATTAGATTGCATCTGAGATCTTCCCATGTTGTCTAGCACAGGGGAAGAGGTTCAGACTGTGCGAGAGACGGAAGCAAACATACAGCGTGAGATGAAAGACAATTAAATCCCTTAGCGCCTGATTGCGCTTTGACTCAATTTGCGTCAAAATGTGCACTCCTCTGATTCACAAGTCAGTCAACTCTAAACACACGGAAATGATACGCATATATTTAGATCCGGTATGACTTCTACTTTCTGAGGATATCATAATGTTATTATTTTGAATCAACAACCATAAATCTGCTTAGACATCAGAGAAAAAAAGACGCTCTTTATAACTTGCCTGATCACGTTTTCAAGTTTTCTTCAGTATCAAAGTAATTCAGTGATAGTTGTCTGAACAGTCATGGGTACATTGCAAAAAGGAACTAATTTAGCATACTTTTAATGGTGTTAGTTCACCAAATTGTAAACAAAACAACTTTAGTTTTTGCCTACAGCTATTTACATCTCCAAAAGCATTATTATTACTATTCATTGCTTAACCGGGACCTGGTTGCGGGTACAGCAGGTTAAGTAGTGTATTCCAAACATCCCTCTCGATGCAGCAATGTTTTCCAGCTCCTCCTCGGGAATCGCATGGTTTTGCTCGGCCGGATGGGATATGTAATCCCTCCAGTGAGTTCTGAGTCTTCCCTGGGGTGCTCCCAGTCGGATGTGCCCGGAAAACCTTCAAAGGAAGTCAGCAGGAGGCATTCTTATCATATGCCTGAACCACCTCAGCTGGCTCCTTTCGATGCAAAGGAGGAATGGCTTTACTCTGAGCTCCCTCCAAGCTCATCACCCTACCTACTAAGGTTGAACCCAACCACCCCTATGGGGGAACTCATTTAGGCTGCTTGTAGAAGAAGAAGAATTATTTACTATTTTCTTATTCACTTTATTATTCTCTCAATGGCTAAATTCTTTTTTTTAAACTTAATTTTTATTTATATAGGCCCAAAATACGACCGCACATAAACATGGTGTGATGGGCTGCCATGTTGCGGTGCCTTGGGAGCAGTCAGGGGTTCAGTGCCTTGCTCAAGGGCACCTCTGCAATGCCCAGGAAGGGGGCTGGTACCAGCTACCAGTCCATGCTTTATACTGTGGTGCATGCTGGACCCTCCACAGACCCCCAAGCCAAGTCCCTATGGACTGAGCTACTGCTGCCTCGTAGATGGTAGATCGAAAACCACAATGTGCAATGTCTGCTGTACCAGTCCGCCTGTTACTGCCACTGTTGTGAACAAGATCCCAAAATACTTAAACTCTTTCGCTTGGGGCAGCAATTCACTCTTAACCCAGAGGGAGCAATCCACAATTTGCTGGCAGAATTGTAGTCCCAAAACGTAGACGGTAATAATCCCTGAAGTCAAAGTAAGACAAATAATAAGAATGACAAAGGTCATTGATATTAACGTCTTCCATGCTACACACACAGGCACAGCAGCTCCTGTCGTAATATTGTATTGCATCCCATCATTTTACTATTTGCATGTACGGCAAATGTCAATTACACGTATAAACATGGTTACAAGGCATTGCTTACATGCTGTAGACTGCATTACATTCCCTCCTGAAAGAAAAACAGCATTATTCTCAAATACCGTAGCGAGTGAGTCACTGCTTTTTTTAGGATCTCTCACTACTCTGCTTGGCAATGAGGGCAAGCTTTTTTTCCCACTGTCTTTATTGTCTAAAAACAATAGTCACAGTCATCAGTTTGACGCCAATAATAATTAAGCTCCTGTTTCTTTTGTATATCAGCAGAAACTGAAACTGTCTATGTCACAGAAAAATGATACCGACGGCAACCGAACATCACAATTCTCTCCTCTGATGGACTGCTGGGCTTTTAAAATGAGACAACAATGTTAAAATGACAACTACTTTAAAACAGAAGTGTATTTAGTCACATGCCGTCATATGCAGGTGTATACACGATCATTTACTGTACAATTTAAATTGCATGATAGAAATATGAAAAACAAATCTGAAGCCACAAAAAAACATGTATGTAATGTAGCAAATCAGCAGACATACATGCAGGCAGTGTAACTCTCTGGACTGAGGACTTTATCTCCACTCTCCAGTGTGATCATATTGGTCTTTTGGGCCTAAGTATCTCCTCTGCTGAAGCATAACGACCAAAACAGTAGTTCCCTGTCGGATTAAGACATCACTGTCAGCCAGATCCCAGCTACACTCTGACAGACCTATTAGCAGGACCCATGTCATTGTGAGGCGCCGCATGGACGACAGGATGTAAAATTGAGGGGTGCGTCTTGCCGCATTTCTTTGGTGCTTTTCAGGGTTTGGAGAGAATAAAAGCGTAGTAGTAGTTGCACATTTGTGGTGCCAGTATTTTCTGTACAGATTATTTGAGATTTCTGAAAATAGAATATTCACACTAGTTTGTTTGATTGCCTTACACAGTTAGGTTATTGTGGAAGCAGGGTGTCATTGTTCGGTTGAAGTGTTAAATCTTTTTTTGTATTCAGCAAAAATGTCATTGAATGGGCCACACTGAGTGAGCAATTTACATCTACATTTACGACTGTTGATGCAAATATATATGGCCTTGATGCTATATAAACAAGAACTGAACTGTTATCCAGTTGCTAATAATTGGCCGAGATGCTGCAAAGGCAGTCTGACTTGGTGGGAGTTTGCTTGTCAATTTGCCTCGGTGGTGGCTGGCGGGTATTCAAAGACTGATTCAAAATTTAGAATTGCTGTCTGCAATCTTTGATGACTTGGCAGAGAAAAAGATTTATACTTTTCTGAACTCTTTCAGAGGCCGGTTTTATGTGTGCCTTCATTTAATCTTATTTCCAGCTCTCCAATACTTAGTTAAATCCCCAAGTGCAACTCCCTAGTGGGCACTAAACTTTTCCATGCTTGTAACAAATTTAAAGAAATTGCACTCAATTAAGATGTCAGAACAGTGTGTGTGTGTGTGTGTGTGTGTGTGTGTGTGTGTGTGTGGTGCTGAAAAGGGGTCTTTATTAGAAAGAAAGAAAGAAAAAAAAAAACACCCGAAAGACGTGCAGCTACTTGTACTGGAAACAATTTGCAAGATAGAAAGATCAAAAAATCAAATAATGAAGTACCCTTTCTCCACAACTGTCATTTAACGGCAGCCATAAAACAAGAGGCTTTATTTGATTTATCAGTGACATTTTAAGAACACTGCTTACATCATGCTCACCCACACGTTCACCTTCACTTCCCTTTAAGTGAAAAACATTTAGTAAATTAGCTGAACACTTATACGATGCCAACTGGTGAGATGGCTTCATCAGCCGTTTACTGGCAATCATACTAATTTCAGCTACGGTGTAAACAAACAGATCTTAATAGTGATTAATTTAACTTTAATGGATGGTTAACACTCACTCGACCATGTAAATCGACACAAATGCCAGCAAAAAAAAAAAGGCAGCCGTATCTTATTCGACACATACTCGAGGATTCAAAAGTTTAGCCCGTACTCCAAGTTTAGCGAAGCCCTTAATGGAGTGAAACCTTCAGCTCTGTCAGCCGTCAGTGTGGCATTGCAAGCAGCAGCAGCAGCAGGAGGGAACTGTGGTCGAGTGCAGAGGAAGCCGGAGCTTCTCCTCGTCTTAGTCAGGGGAGACGGTTGCTGTGTGGATTCTGCAATTTCCCCCCTAACTCCTGCTCTCTGCAGACAGCTGATGTTTATCTGCTCTGCCCATCTGGGCCTCGTGACTAAACATCTGGTAAAGCTGCCACTGTGCATGCGGTGTTTCACAGAGTGATGACAGGGAAGGGGCACTGCTGTCCACCCTTTCCAAAAAGATCTTGAGAGCCAGGGAGGACTTCAACTCAGGGATGTGAAGGCTTATTCTTAAAGCCTGACTCAATTATCAGAGTATTGTCCAGCACTCACGACTGCACTGTAATTATGCTGATTGTGACTTTATTAGTTTGTGATCATAATGATGAAGGATAAGCTGATTTGAAGTAAATAGCACATTCCTTGCCTGGGGCTTTTCTCCTTAATTATCAGTGTTAGATTATAATCTCATTGAAAATGATTATACGTTATTACCGATGCCTGCAAGAAGAAGTGCAATTGTCATATTAAAAAGATATTTCTGGGCCACCTATGTTGCAAATCTTTTCACTGCTTGTGCAGCAGTTTCCCTTTCTAACGGTAACTCTTTTTCAAAAGGACAGCCCTGTGTAGCCAATCTTTACTCCTTCTTTTCATCTAGGCTTTCCCCTAGACTGAGATGTTTTGCAGTGACTGGTAGGCCCTTCATCCATTATGGATGCTGTGTTTTAGGGGGATGATCTGTGCAGGATGATATAAATATCTCCTTTTAGTTCCCAGCAGGATGAGAGAAGAAGACAGGCCCCTGCGTAGTGTTCAAGCATGGCATCTTTATTATTTGATTCAATGTCCAAAGTAAAGGAAAGCAGCGATCACACGTGACTAGCAAACAGCAAAGTCGTCTTTAATTCATGAGTTGTAGCAAATCTCTTGACACCTCCACTCCAATGAGACAGTTCTACAAATATGTGCTCAACATTAGAGGAAAAAGATGTTGCATAAAAGAGCCATTACCGGCAGCCACTACACCTCCATCCCCATTAAAATAATTGCAAAATATCACCGCTCCACAGTGATGGGTTTGACAGCTGCTGCAGTGGTGCACCGCTTTCTTATCCTGAATGAGTTTTTGCCCTTTGTGTCCTCTGCTACAGACCACACCACGGTGGGAGTTTGTATGTTAGCATACAAAAGCAGCATGAAGCAAAGCCAGACAGATATGTGTGTGTGTGTGTCTATGAGTGTGATGGTCAATTGAAAAAAAGATTGAGAGAGAGAGAGAGAGAGACAGCTGCAGGCCTCTCCCACTGTGTCCAAATCCACCGTTCTATTAGTCTGGCAGTGTGTAGGAGAACGTACACAGACAGAGTACCCTGTACTGCTGTTGATAAATCCATAGGACAGTCAACGAGGGATGAGATGTGCAAACAGCAGATATGTTCTTCACTTGAGGAATAATGTTCTTTTGATTATCAGAATCCTTTGCGCTTAATTTAGCAGTATATTTCATAACCTTAACAGGATCTACATGTGCAGAGCAGTGTGCGGTTATGAAGTCTATGGAAGGGTGCCAAACAGCAGCGAATCAGTTATGCTTAAGGCACATAGAAATAATTCATCGCAGTGCACTGAAAGCAGTTGAAGCATGGGTGCAACACAGAACAGATTTCCTGTATGGAGAGCTGGGTCCAGGTATTATTTCTGCTTGAATTTCTGGATCCAGAAACTAGTTTGGGAACTGGCTGTCAAATAAATGCAAATGTGCTGTGCAGCTCTAAATGTGATGTCAATTAAAATATGGAAAGCATGACATAGCAGCTCGTGTCTGTGGGAGATTCCACAACAAGACTAATACAAGGCAAACCTGCATAAACACATGGAGAAATCTTCTCGTTTGTCAGATTGACGCGATTCCACTTCCATTCTTTGTAGAAATTAGAGAGTTGCTGTTTGGTTCGTGTCTAACGCTTCTCTTCTATTTTTGCAGGAGCCTGCTGTAGAACACACCGGGTCCTTTTGTGGACTTTCTGCCTGTTTGAAGGACCAAGAGGAGAGCTAAATGCACCCGAGTGATTCTGGAGAAGCAGAGAAGAAAGGCAAACTTCACATCTTTGTTCTTGCCTTATGAGAAAGCTCTCTGTGGACATCTACAGCTCACCCTGTACATCCTAGTTACTGCATGTATCCACCACTCTCAGGTGCAGGAAAAGAGTGAAACACAAAGAGGGATGAAAAAAGAGTAAAAGATAAAGAGAGCGAGGCTGCATAATTAGTATTACCCAGTTTGTGTCAAGGGTAGAAACGATGAGAAGAGGCTTCTGAAGACGACTGTGCTCTGAAAAATACTGCGGCTTACCTTCAGGACATTTGTATGTGTGTGTGGGTATATGTGTGCACACCTCTTTCATTTTCAAAGGACTTGAATTTGTATTTGGATGCGGATTTAGCCTTTCATTATGACTCTGCGAGGAGGCTTTGAGAGAGCGTGGATTGGCTGCCACAGAAGTGTCTGCTGCTGGGTGTTGCTGCTGGCTTGTTATTTCTTGATCGCCTTCGCAGCCAAGCCCAAAATGCCAGGCCACACACACCTCAATTCAATACGCATTGACGGGGACATATCTCTAGGTGGGCTGTTCCCAGTGCACGCGAGGGGAAATGATGGCAAAGCATGCGGAGAGCTGAAGAAGGAGAAAGGGATCCATAGGCTGGAGGCCATGTTATTTGCCCTGGATCGTATCAATAATGACAATGAGCTGCTGCCTAATATCACCCTTGGGGCGCGTATCCTGGACACCTGCTCCCGGGACACCCATGCTCTGGAACAGTCGCTGACATTTGTTCAGGCTCTGATTGAGAAAGACTCGACTGATGTCAAGTGTCTCAGCGGAGGGCCGCCCATCATCACTAAGCCTGAGCGAGTGGTGGGAGTGATTGGAGCGTCTGCCAGCTCCGTGTCAATCATGGTAGCCAACATATTGCGTCTCTTCAAGGTCAGTTTCTCCCACAGAATCTACTTCTCTCTTTACTTTGTTTTCCTCTATATCGCTCTGATCATGGTTTTAGAGCACTGATATATTACAGATTGCCTCCAACATGTATTTTGGAGATCAGGCTTTCAGTTGAAAAACTTTGAACGTTAATCTTACACCACTTCAAAAAGCACACTGTAAGCAAAGTTCACATAAAGAGAATAAGCATGGACACACTTTCTTTTCGATTTTTTCCAATCCGCTTTCTTTTGACCTTTTGATTTTTTCCCCAGAACCTTAAATCACATTCGCTTCAGACATTTTTTTCCCCCACTGTCCAGAAAACTTGGCGCTGATCATCGCGCCATAATTCTCCTTACTAATGACACTAATTTGCCAAGAGTCCTTAGCGTTGCCTTCTTTTAATTAATTTGAGGAAGCCATGCATGGCACCACGAGCTTAATGCACTCCTGAATTGAATATGGTACATAAAATGAGCTTCTGTATTATGTTGGATCACCAGATGCAAATATAATGTGCACAAGCAAAACACAAACAACACATGACAGGTAATAGCTGCTCGGTGCTGCCAAACCAAACTACAAGCCAAAGCCAAACTAATGAGCGTAGCAAAACAGGTTGTATTTTTTTTCAAAATTTCCCAATATTTCTGACTAGCTGCAGTAAGAAGACGGCGGTTATCGATTGTAACCAGCTCATTTTACTTATTGTTGGAGTAGAGCCAGCAGAGGAAGGTCTGCCAAGATGACAGCGGACACAGCCATCACACTCTGGCTCCTTAGAAACCTATGGGTGACGTCACAGTCTATGATTGTGACCTCCTATGGGCTCTTCTGTCTTTACAAACATTTGTATGTGAGCACCCAGTCAATTAGTATCAGTCTATTTAAACATACAGTATATAAGCTGAGTATAAAGTATAAAATGGTTTTACTTCTCCTGTTCCTTTTAGCAACTAGTGACGTGGTTAGAGCTTCCGCTGGTCTTCCGATATTAAGAAATACAATATGTAGCTGTTGTTGCAGTCACGCAGACTTCATCTTTTATGACAGCCCAACAGAGGGTTAGGGCTGAATCACCAGCTGTGACACTGATCCAATAATACTTTACCTGTCTGCTGCCATTCTGGAGCCAAACCAACTTTTTAAAAAAAGTGGCACAAGGCAGGCATCAGAATCCAGCCATCACAAGTCCTAGTCCTCTACATCCAAAAGTGCAGACCTGTCACACAACTTTCACCATTAGTGGAATACACAGTCATGTTATCCTCAGTACTGGGGAAAAAAGGAGACATATCTAACACAGGAACTGTAGAAGCTAGCAGTAGCCTGCCTACAGACATAGGTTGGTCAGTACGCTGCCCCGGTACTCTCTGTCACATTCTCTCAGCCTGCACAGGACTCTGTTTTGCACTAAGTCTGTGGGCGATGTTTCTACAGCAGGCCATCAGCAAAAAAACAGTCCACAATGAGCCTCTCTGCTCAAGCAGCAACACTGCCTATATACAGTCCTGACACCTATGAGGCACTCCTTCCAGCACGAGAAGGAGGTGATACATATGTTGCACACAAACAGGCTTTACTTAGGCGGGCTGGACAGATAAATTAATGGTTTAGCATTTTTTTAGCAAAAATGTGTTACCTGTCTGACGTGGACGTGGTGAATATTTTAGAAGCACCGACCAGGTAAAACGGCAAGGAATGCACCAGGTTTCGTACGCTACCTCATTAACAACAAACCTCCTCCACAAATGACTCTGCTGTGAAAAGGGAATCACAGGAGAAAAAGTTGGTGTTTTTTTGTTTTTGGACGACTTCATAGAACATGCTGAGCGTAGGGCCACTGACTTTGACTTTGATGAGATGGGAGTGAGAGTCAGCTGGGCAGGGAAACAGAAACAGAAAAGCGAAGCGGGGCAAGCCTGTGTGTGTGTGTGTGTGTGTGTGTGTGTGTGTGTGTGGAACTAGAGACAGAGGTGTAGGTGTGCATGCATGAGTGAGTGTGTGTGTGTGTGTGTGGAAAAGAGAAAAACAAGGTGAGAGTAGTTTCTGAGTAAAAACTAAAATAAGAGGTGGAGAATAAAATAGAAGAAACAGAATAGAATAGAAATAAATTACCTACTAAAAATAGGATAATATATCCTTTAAGGTTCTTTACTAATTAATTATGGAGCAGGCCACTGCTCCCAAAACAC
The DNA here is from genome assembly GCA_036365135.1 of Miichthys miiuy. NCBI lineage: Eukaryota > Metazoa > Chordata > Actinopteri > Sciaenidae > Miichthys > Miichthys miiuy. The sequence goes on along the minus strand of CM071606.1, from coordinate 9,590,149 downwards.
ACCCATACCTCTTTAAATTCTATTTCGAGCAAACAAATTAATATTTTAAGAGAAGTTGCCTTGCATTCCCAATAGAGTGAAATGTGGTGGAATCATGTTTTGGGTAGAGTGTCCCTTTTTATTTTTGTAATACTGTGATATAATACCGTCTGTCAAAAAATATCATAAAAAATAAATGTTATTTCTTCTACCTACCACCTTTACCACGCCACCCACCACCACAAAGTCAATTCTCAACCTGTGGGAAGCACTGCATACATACAGTCCATCGCCAGAAAGTAAGAAATAAACTACCCTATCCATACCACCTTTACCTCCCTGCAGAAAACAGCAGTGCACAAACAGCTCTCATGACACTGTTAAACATTTATCCAAACGGGCCCCAAAACATGGAATGGCTGCCACACCTTATGCTACTCGAAAACTCTCCACTCCCAAATGTTCCACCGAACAAGGCTGCCAGACTCCTTCTAGAGGGCAAATGAATCGCCAGAGGAGGGTTTGTCCACTCACGGGGGCTTGTGAGACATCTTCACACAGCTAATTGGCATGCCTCTGTTTGGGCAGGATTTTGCCAATGAGTTGTTGTATGTTCCAAATAGCACGCCAAATCCTGTAGTGGGAACAAATAATTTCGTTTTTTTTTAATCATTTTTTCTTCTCTAAAGGCCATAGAGCTGCTCCATCCAAGACTCAGTGTTCTCTGGCGAAGCATGAGTTTTGTGCGTGTATAGTGCTGGTTCTGATAGGCTGAACAGCTTAGACGCACTGAAGGTGCACAAATTATTCACCCTCTGGGTTAAGGTCAGATAAAAAACAGGAATGTTTTTTTGATGGACAATGGCCTTAGAGGTATCTGCCCAGTGGACTCAAACATCCTGCTTGACAGAACTGGCAAATCCTACTGAGGGACAGAGGAAACCCTGTATTCCATGATATGGCCACTAAAAACTCCCTCTCTCCTAACCACTCCAAGAGATTCATGTATGTACTTTGATATTTGACAAAAAAAAAAAAATCTCTAGGAGAAGTAGCAGGAGTTTCTTCACCCACAGTAGGAAGTTATCTTGGATGATCAAGCAAGCATTGAACGGCTCTGTACCACTGCTGGGTACAATCCTAGAGTCTCCAGTCTGTCCTTGACATGATGCAAGCACTGAGAAGTATTTGGGAGCAACCATTTACTGTTCTGCATATCACAGTCCTGCTGCACGAGCTGCTTCTGTCTGACTCTCTGCGTCATAGCATAGTGGGATCAGATGGAAGGAGGAAGAAGCATGGACTTTTAGGAAATAGTGTATGTGCAAATGCATCCACCTCTAATGGTGGATTGTCATTGGCGAATGACACATTTCAGCTTTAAAAAAAGATCAGAAAGTCTTGTGTCAGTGACACGTTTCGGGTTTGTTTTGGATAAAACATGGTAAACAGGCATGTTGGTCATAATTCTGCTACTTGTATAGCATACTGTATAAATGATCTAACTATGCAGAACTGATGAATATGTACCACTGTAATAATAATTTGCACAAAAGTAATGAAGTGTCTAATGTTTTCTAAGGCTTGTGGCATGTTTGCAACCATTTTGCAACACAATCTGTTCGTGCAACGAGAGACGCCTCCGTCAGTGAATTAAAAACACTGTAAATAACAGACTTAACAGGTCAGAGTGGCTAAGTAGACAGGATTCATTGCAAAAAAAAAAAGCAAACATTGGTAGCAACCAATTTCTTTCCAATTTCTTAAAACGATATTCTTTGCTACATTTATCCATGTAGTATTTCAAATACACATTGCAGAGAACGGTGAAGCTTTAAAGCTTTTAATCAACTTAACTTCCTTTTGACAGGCGGAACAATTTTTCATGAATCACACTGATAGGAAAACAAGAAGCCATGGAAATGTGATTTGTATGGAGCCCAGATGTGGCCCCAGGTGAAAAGAATAATACTGGGTTTAATATTTTAACAATATTAATACTACACCGGGTCACAAGATTATACTGCATATGCATGAGGTAGAGCCTGTACTTGGATTTCAATTTACTGTAGTGAACCAGATGCATATCACTCCTTGTTGTAGCTAATTTGCGCCCTTGTTTCTATAATTTTCTCTTCAGGATTTAATCATCACGCGAACACATTTAATAATGTGAACAAGTTGATAAAAATGCTCCCACTGTGCTCAATTTAGCTCATCATCTCTACAATCCACCAACCTCTGTTTTACACAGTTGCATTATGTTTGCATTTACTTGATTGCATTGTTCCATTTAGCATAATTACACTGATATTTTGATCAGGTGAAATTTAGGAGAATGGAATTACTTTTGCTTAAAACCTTATTGTTTTTAAGGGTGACAGCGATGCAAAGCATTATTACTGGAACAAAACAACATATTTATAGAAAAATAGACATTACGTCGGCTGAGTTTTCATTTTCTCTCTGCTCTGGTGGAAATGCACGCACTGTGAGTTCTAAAGAAAGTTTCTCATTCTCTGGTAGTTGTCAAAGAATTATGAGAAATGAAGCTATTCACTAGCTGAATTAGAGGAAGATGAGTCAGGTTGAGGGTGAGCGGGTATACTCGAAATAAACTAACTCATGGGATACAGACTCTAATCTAACAGCATAAGAATATCTTCTTCGATGTTTCACCATAAGATCTCAATGTGGCCCTTTCTGAATAAATGCTGTTTGAATTTAAGTGTGTAAAAGTCAGCAGGACCCACTCCGCTGCAGTTAAATGCAATCCTTTGTTCTGTGCTGTATGGATATTGACTAATAAGCAAAGCTAAGGTTGTACTCTCACTCGCCAGGTTTCTCCATCATTAGTGTCACATAAAACCATAAGTAGGACTCCAATGAGTGGAAGAGAAGGTTTTAGTGCTCACCACTTCCCTGTAACGACTTCAAAAATTAGGCTTCTTTCAACCTGAGCTGTTGTGTGCTGCTGTTTGTGGCTCCATGATGGTTTCCAGTTTTCATATCTATTTGACGATTTAATAAACACAAAAAGGCACATGCATGAAAAAAATACAACCTAAACCATCTTGAAAAAGCTTTCAGAGAAAGAATTTGTTTCCTGAATATAATTGCTGTAATGCTCGCAATTGTTTTTCAGCTCTGTACTTTTGGGCTTCCCCCCTCACAGTCTTAGAGTCGCTGAGGGTGAAGTGTTTGCTCAGCACTTCAGAGCAGGCAGGATTTCGTCCCCATTGTGTGTCATGAATATTTTACTATATTGTTACGTAATTTACGCCCAGGGATTGGGCTTGAAAGCCCCCTCTCTGCATCCCCTCATCACTGGGTCCAGCGCTTGGTCTGTTCTCATCAATTGGGTCTTTATACTGCTGTATAAGCAGGAGCATAGTGCACTACAACTTGAGGTAATTAGCGGTTGGTTGCTTATGATACTCAAGACAGGCTGACTGTAATTAAAGCCTCAGGCTTTTGATTATGTCTTTTATACCTCGCTGAAAACAGCTACAGTATACTGGACTGGTTTGAGGGATAATGCTGCAGCAGTCAGAAACTGCAGGAGCATGCACTGTGTTTCAGGTATGGAAGCTGACTTGCTGAGACAATCATAAGCTGTCAGACAAAGAGGGCAACTTCCACACAGCAGCTCTCTAAATTAGGTACAAGCAGGCACAGTCAGTCTGCAGGACTAAGTCTTTCCTCTGTGGAGGAGTAAGCTTGGAACTGTAGAGACAGATGGAGGGAGGAGAGCATGGGTGGTAGCTAGGTATGCTCTCAGCAGAATGAAGAGGGTTAACTAGTTGTTGTGCTGTCTGTGAAGCTGAGACCTTGCATCCGCCTCTCTCTTCCCTCATTAGAGACAGAGGCAGAGGCCCTTAGGGCACAGCACCTTCCTCCCCCTCAGCATTTCACAGCGTTGAGACAGGGCTCTTATTGGATTACCCCATCAGCCTACAGTCAGGATACGTTGAAAGCTTTAGAAGCTATGAAAAATATGCACACATCTGCTCTTTTACTTCCACTTGTTAAAAGGTTACTTTGGTATTTTTCAACCTGGACTATTTTCCCGTGTTTTTGTGTCAAAGTGACTAATAGGGACATGATGTTTTGAACGTAGTCCAGTATCGAGTAAGATACAGCCTGCAGCCACAGTATAATCCTTAAGGGCAATTGCACACCCTCAAAACACATCCATAAAAAGTGATCTGTGCCAGCAACCGGCTCAGATCGTTATTTTATTTATATTAGCGTTGTTTTAAGTAGCAGATCACTTCATCTACTGCGTGTCCGATGAAGTCACGCTCAACGAGAAATCTTCTTGTGAAATTTCGAGTGAGGTGAGGTGACTTGTTGCCATGTTCAACATGGTAACACAGACATGATTATACACTAACGAACGTGTGTTATATTCCAGCCATATTCTCGAGCCCCCTAAATCTTACACACTAGACCTTCATTTTGTAGTAACCACTGTGTTCAAAGGGACTCCACAGTACAGCTAGATGCTACACTATGACTAGTGCTAGTGCTTTATCAAACCTGGACAGTGCTCCCATGGTGCACCCTGTCACCTTCAAAGAGTGTCAACGCCCTGGAACTGGGTGGTAATTGAGGAGAGAGAGCTCTGGACAGGAAAATTGATTCAGACTAAGCTTACTCTCTTTTTGTGCTAAGTGTAATTTGCTGCACATTACGCTACATTAGTTCATTCATGCAGCCTATTCCCTGGAACCCACCCATCCATGCCCAACAAATCCCACGTGCACTGAAATCTCTACACCCGTAAAGTCCAACCATCACGAACAAAGAGGGAAGTGAATCAAATAAATGCCTTAACAACAAGCAGCAAGTAATTGTTTTCAGTGTGTTCACGGCCCAGTGGGCTTCCATGGTTTTATTTGTGGCCCTCAACTTGAGTTTTACAACTGAGCAGACCAAAGCCATGAAGCTTGACCCTAGATTGCAGACGTCCTCCATCTACCATGCCCTGGCTACAGAGAAGCAGCTCCTTTAGTTCAGGATTAGTTCCAACTCGACTCACTTTGCCCACCCAGGCCCGAGCGGTCAATTCTCAGGACAGTCATGAGTGAAGGCTGCCCAGAACCTTGACTTTTATTCTTGGCACTATTTTATCCCCTTTCTCCTGCCGTTTGCAAATCCCTCTGCAGGCAATTCGAGCCACTGCTGGTAATCACCAAGCACAGAGACAAAAACACTACTGTGTAGCTGTCTCCTACTGTGCATTCTCTTTCTTGATATGTTAGGGTTCACTCAAATTAATTTCTGGCATTTAATTAGTCTGCACTAGCATGCCTACTGAGGGGATGCTGGCAGGAAGGGGAAATGGCTTTTCATTTTTAAATGCATGATTTCTTTCGCTGCCGAGCATTGCTGTAAAATTCTCAAAGCCAAGAGGGACAACGAAGAACACAACATAAATACTAACAGGGTTCGCTTATGTTCTGTGTTGGAGCTGTCACCATACCACAGTGGTTGCAATTCTCCAATCACAAAACATCTAAAGATGAACATCTGGTACCCTGCTCTGACTTTTCTATAAAAGTTTTAAAAATGAAAAATAAAAAAATAAAAAGAAGAAAATAATCACATCTTCAGAACAGAATCCAAAAAAGCAGAGCCATCACATAGTTTCCTTGAGAAGAGCGTGGGATTAAAGGCTTGGAGCTGTCTCACCTGCATAATCTCACCATCAACCCGCCAATCCATCACTGTCCTGCTGTGAGAGGCTATGCTGCTTAAAATGTACTCAGACTCTAAACAAAGGTTTGAAGCCACAAGGAAGAGAAAACAGAAAACCTTGAGCAGCTCAAACAGATTTAAATTAGAAGCAATCAATGGCACCATGACAGCTTCTGTATTGATTTTCAGAGAGTGATTCTTATTTTTCTTCAACTTGAGCAGTCAAAGTGACAGTGTCAGCTGGTGAAAAATGAGTGATGAACAGAGAGCTCAATAATTTAATAATTTCAGCACACAAGCAGTTTCTACGTTCTGGTCTTGACTAATAAATATAAAACATACGACCAAGAGAAGGTCAATATAATAAAAAATTTCATATGGCCACTGTAAAGTTGCCTGAGATCTTAAAGGGATTACTCTGTCAGCCTAATGCCAGCCGATATCCTCCGACTTGCCTGCAGCGGGGACAGAGAGTTTGGCCGCCTTTAGGCTAAGCAGCTTGGACATCATCCAGCCTTCCAACACATGAGACAACATCGAGGGCCCCATGAGTCACTGCTGTGTCACACAAAGGGACTCGCATTCTGGTCTGAGGCTGTTGGGATCAACCATGAAAACTGAAAATTCAAGCTATAATTTTGAAATAAATAGGGCCGGAACATCCTTTCAACATTGTGAATATGTGTTGTATTAAGCACTGATAGTATAAAAGGAAGAGTCATTATGAATGTTTATGACAGTTGCTAAATGCTCATGCCCATGTTTATTTAACATTAGCTAAATTAGCATTAACCACAAAGTACAGCTGAGGCTGATAGGAATGTCATTAGTGTTGTATTTTGTAATAATAAAGTGTTGGCCAAATTAAAATTTTGACCTGATGGTGGCACTAAGGGAAACAATTAAGGGATCACAAACGTTCTTACTATTCACATTGGAGAGGGGACATGAATTTCTGTACCACATGTAATTGTAAATGTAGATGTAAGACTGTAAACCTCATGCGGCAAGTTAGGGATGGAAACCATGAATATCTGTGCCAGTCCATCCAGTAGATGTTGAGATGTTTCCCTTTATAAGTGAGCTGCCGGTTGAGCTACAGAAAAAGTAAGGGGATCACCAAAGTCAGTGGGATTCATCCTCTGACGACTACGAATGTCTCAGCAAAAATTCATGGCGATCTATCCAGTTGTTGAGACATTTCAGTCTGGACCCAAGTGGTTGACCAAGTGACCGATAAACAGACACTACCATTCCTTCAGCCATGCTGCTACCATGGACAAAGTTACACATTAACTAACCACAATGTGCTGATAGTAATAGTCATGCACTGGTACCAATACAGGATATGAGGGTTCTTGTATTGTCTATTAACCAGGCTGACAGCCATACTTGTTATTAAAAAAGATAAAAAATACCAAGCAGAAACCACATTTTGCTTTTAGGGATGTTTAATTACAATATCACACGTCTCTTAGTTAAACAAATATAAACTGTGAAATACAAGAGGTGACAAGAGCATAATTTTCCACAATTCAATCAATGTGCAGCAGTTAGGTGAAGCACCAGGAAGATCAAATGAGGATAGTACTCGTCATGAATTTCTACCAATACATTTCTAGATTATTTCAATTGATTTCCTTGGCCGAAATCATTGAAATTGATCAACCTAATCTTACCCAAAGCTCTATTATAGTATTTTTAAACGTGCTCCAGAGACATAATTTGGATTTTTTTTCTTACAGTTGTGGATCTATGTGAGAGGAAGGACATTGATTAGCTCAATGAAATTTGCTTATCATTTCCTTTTGAATCCTTTGATTTTTATAGACATGCCAAGAAAAACAATTATGAGGTTGCTTACCCATTTCTAAATACTGATGGATGTAAAAATGAGACGACTACAAAAAAGAAAAGGCAGCTGATATTTATGTGCAAGCATGAGATGATGAAAACCAACTTTATAGTGGCAACACTATTCATCTGTTCTGATATTTAAGATGTTCCCCTAGCTTTTCATATCTATGCTTCAGTATATATTTCTAAAGTTCTTACACCAGATGATCCCACTAGTCTCATGAATTCGTCTACATTTTATTCTATTTTGATATAATTTAAAAAGGGTGAGCACTGCCATGAATAAAGAGACTATTTGCATACCTTTAGGAACAGAAAGACTATTTGCATGCCTTTACAGTGGCTGCCATTTTATAAAATCAGCTGATATCTGAAACCAGTGTCAAATGAGACTGGCTGCAAACATAGAGGCAGAACACAGAAGCCAATTATGCATGCTATCCAAATATTTGTACACATTCACATTACCAACTGGCAGAAGGAGAATCAATTCTCATTTACGGGCTAATTATCGTCTCAAAAGCTTCCTCGCTTGGTAAAAACACGATAAATCCTTACAGACTAGCTGTCTGTTTGTCACCACCCCATCACCTTGTTTATTTAACCTGTAATCATTAAGCTATCAAGATTTCAAGATGTTCCATTACAAACACAAGCTTGGATATTGAGCCAGCGTCTTGAATCATGCCTTATTTCCTGACACGTTTACCTCGTCCTTCTGTGGCTGAATGTCTGTGTTTGGACTTGTACAGTGCAGAATTGGAACATATTGCTATTGATTTCCTCTCAAAAAGATGACATGTTGATGTTAAACTTTAGATGACTATGTCAACTTATGTCTCAGTTTCAATTTGTGCGTCTGACTTTTCCACTCAGCACAATAAAAATATACACGCCTTGTTCTACTTTTAGTTTGCTTACATAATACCGTCAAACTGTAAACATCTCTGCCCTCTCTAAATTCCTGTTATGAAATGGTGTATCAATAAGAATTCAATCTATGACACCGTAGGCAGTTTGAATGCTTAAAATTCAGTATAATCTTTCTTCCCATGGCACCCACAGACTCATCCCATACAGCTGTGTTTAATAGTCCTGACAATAAGAGGAATAATAAGAGTAATAGAAAAAAATAGTCATCTCTCATATGCAGCCCCTCAGCCACAGATTCTTTGTGAAATCTTGTTCTTAGGAACCAGCATTTTGTATTTCACACTCAAGTAGTGTTTTGTATCCCGAGGGCCTTTTATATTTGTCACTGCTGATCTGTCTCATGCAATTCCATTTGTTACACAGTTAAACACGCACTTTTCACAGATGTAACATATCTTCTAGGTCATCTGACATTACCATTATCGATGGTTTTGCACTTTTAGGCTATCCCTGAATTATTCAAGTACTTTATGTGTTAATGTGGAATTCAACATGTGCATTAATGACAATATGCTGCTATAACGGTGTAACACCTTGGATGACGTTTCACTTTCAATGCCCTTGTTTAAGATGCCAAAAAACTGAAACTGTCATTCCAACAAAACAGCAGCTTCAGTCGTTTTGACACGTGCCCCAATGTTGCGTTCAAGAGGGAAAGCCTTCATTCCAAACCACAATGTTGTTATAACCTTCACGTCACAATCCACGACCTTTAACTAAACCTTAAAAAAAGTTATTTTTGAGCCTAAATCTAACCACATCAGAAAACGCTTCTGTGTGTGATTTAAAAGAAGATGGACAGACGCGATACTCGGTCTTTAATTTGGAGAACTTAAGTATATATGTTGCCAGAAATTATATTTAAACAGCTACATAGACCTTTGCCTTGATTCTGGCGGCCCCTGTTGACAAAGACAGGAGTGTTTTCACTGTCTCGTTTTGTTCTTTTCAAGGGGAACCCGACCAAATCAAATCAGGTGTCAGGCATTAAAGATAACTATACAGAAATAGCCAGTCCTCTCGCTGATTATCCTCTTTGTTAATGCTGCATATATAGAGGCATCAATATTAAACTGAAGCCGTTTCATAACCATTTAAAAACACTTGTAATTTAACTGAAAACAGTGTGAAACAACAATTACAGCACACTTAATTAAACAACCCATGGGCCAGATGTATGGGTGCAGATTACATCAACAGAAAAGTGGTGGTCATGTTTCTTACAGTAGTTTTCAGAGTTATGAGGTTGTTTTGTTCTCCAGAACGACGTGCATAACTGTTTTCCGATGTGATGCTTCTACTGAAAGACAACATCATTCATCAGGGCCTTTGAAAACTGTTTCAAACCCCCAATAGAAATATAAAACGCCTTCTGATCTGACTCTGCTATGATTAAAGTTTGGGCACAAAAACCACTTGGTTAAGGTTAGAGAAACATTGTGGTCACAGTTAAAAGGAATCGTGAGGTGAACAGCTGTCTTTGTTTTTACACATCAAACCACTTCCTCTGATGACTGACTTTCAAACATCATCACATTATTTCTTCATTTGCATCTGACAGAGAAGCTTGAGGGCTTTTTCGCTTAAATGTAAACATGTTTTTGCTGAAACTCGCGATGTGTTGTTTCCTTGAGAGATGAGTTACATGAATATTATGCTCCATCTGCTGCTGAAATATATTTTTAAGACACATATATATAGAGAGTTTTTCTTCTCCTCGTCTGTCTGCACCTAACATTGCAGGTTATATGGATTTAACTCCAAGATCTCCTGGGTCATTATCAAGGATGCTGCAGTCCGTCCTCTAAATCTACTTTTAGTGCATTCATATACTATGATATCATCTCAGGGTGGGAGATCTCTACCCTGTTGGGTTCCTCAATAACACTCCATAAATCGAGACGGGATCCACAGCCCCTACTGAGTTGCGAGCCTCACAACACTGCTGATTCGCTGTAAATGAAATGTCAACAGAGCGGCAGTTTAATCACATTAACAATGTCACATTCCTTATTTTGTCATGCATGACTTTCTAAATAAGAGACCGGATTTATTACTCGTCATATTACGACCTCCTTGTCTTTTGTTTGACTCCAGATTTACTGTCTTATGTGCCTCAATGACACTGCAAAGTCAACGGTGCAGATGGTAAACCCACAAGATCCCATTGACCCCTTGTAGAGCATTACCATTACTTAAAACCCCAGCCGTATCGACGTGGGGTTGAACACAGTGAGCGGATGGACTTGTTCCAAAGTCATCCAAAGGTGTTCCATTTGATTTGAATGATTGTGCAGTTTGTGTGTAAGAAATCAATGTGAATGAGCATAACAAATGAAATGCTCTACACATTCTGTCACTGATATGTTCAGAAAACAAAAGGTCGTTGACGCGAATAGTCGAGTGTCTACTGTTTCAAAGTCTATCTGTTAATTTAGAATAATTTATTCTTTGTTTGTGAATGCAAAACAAGCAATGGGAATTCTTGCAGAGCTTATTTATCTTTATTATGTGAATCACATTATGTGAATGGTGGATGCAAAAGCAACACAAACTTTCTTTAACACACATTTCCAAAAAAAAAAATTATAGTAACAGCTCTTATATCATAACTGAAAAAAAAAAATCCTCTTTTATAAGCAATTAAGCAGCCAAGGGGGGAAAGGGCTTTGGATAATTATATTCAATTAAAAAGAGCAGGTAATTATGCCCAATGTGAGTGTGAAACTTACTTTTACACAAACATGAATTAGTTTCAATGGTGCTTGGAGTGTTCTAGATAAACCCTGAGGAAACTTTAATCGGTGTGTTTCTTTACGGTTGGATCAGCTGCACAGGATAAAGGTCATGACTGGATAAGGAGGATAACACACTGTTACATTCATTACCATGAAGTGATTTATAGAATTACCCTCAATTGGAACCATTTAAGAAAGAAAAACAAAAAAAAAGGTTTTCATAACATAAGCAGTCCTAGCAGCAAATGCATCCAGCCAGTCACTTTCCTCCTCTAAAGCAGATTACCTGTGCAGACAGTGACACTCTTGTGTAAAAGCCATTACCATCGACTCAGTGAATACATGACGTGCCTGCATACTGTTCTCACAGTTAATCAACTAGTCAGGGTTAATGGAGGCGTCAGATCCTTACATAGACACCGCCAGTGATTCTGCAGCTGCAGCAGAGTGCTCGCCTTTTACCTCACCTTTGTTAAATGTTTTAAAAGCACAAAAGATAGCTTTGCTCAGCCAAATTGGTGGTAATGTGTTGATAGGAAAAATAATAGGAAAATAGTAAAGCGGCCCTAGATGTGTTGGTTAGAGCATATTGATGGCGTTTATAATTAGTAAACAACAAAACGTGGCAGGCTAATTGTTTTGGCAGATGCTTTGCACATTAATCACACGTGCTCCATGCATGAATGCATTTGCCGGCACTCCAGTGTTACATCATAAACAATATGGATTGTTTGTGACATGGAGGCACGTTATAAATTTTCCCTTTGTTCTTCACATATGATCAAAACAATAGGAGGTAAGTGCAGCTATTATGCTTACAGCGTTGAAAAATATCTTCCCAGAGACAGTCTGCAGGTTCCTGGGAAGGATCTACAGCCTCACGTCATGATTGGAAACTATTCAAGGCAGAAAATGAAACCTTCTCACAGTAAACTCTGCCCAAATAACCTGATCAGACACGCTGCTCTTGTGTTTGTTAAAGGTAATTTTCTAGCGCTCTGAGCGGCACAAACAAATTCCAATTTTAGTTTCTAATATTTATTTTATCAAATGAGGCACTCTGTGTGTAACTGTTGCTGAAGGAAATGTGTGTGTGTGGCTTCAAATTATACACAGCTTTGTGTTTTAGCCTTCGAGAGAATATCAGAGGTAAGTGCATGTGTCCATCATCTGCTGCTTTAATGGATATCAGAGCAGCATGAAGCCCTCCACAGCCATATATCTTTTAAGTGCTCAGTGTATTTGGCAGATTTCAAAAGTCAGCTAAAAGCATTACTAGCAGGCGCTAACTATGAGCTGCAACAGTTTTGTTAAAATTATTAATCAGCTGTAACTTTGAAGCCGAGCGACAACAGTCGGTAGAGTTCTGATTTTCAGCAAATTTTTTGTCATAAATATTTTATGCTGCCGTCAGTCTTTGTAAAAGCCACATCAAGAGTATTACACCTTCTTATTTCCATTTGCAGGTCCTACACTTCAAAGATCTGCCTCAGGTGAAAAGCCTGGTTTGCTTACACATGGAGAAAGTAGGCTGTCTGTTGGCATCAATGTCAGAACGCACACAGGAATGACTAGATTGAAACACTCAGGCAATCAGCTTGCACTGCTTACATACTTTAGCTAGGCGCAGCTTGATTTTGAGCAGGAGAGACTGCAGGCATACTCACTCAACCCACTCTGTTGTCTCATAACTGCTGCACACTGCATGCGCTATCAATGCTTTTCACTACCCCATTTCTCTTTTCTGCAAGTTAAGCTGAAAAAAGGGAGTAATAAAATATTTAAAATCCAACTATTGGGGTTTGTAGGAGTGCCTTTCTTTTTGTCCCAGAGAAGTTGTACATGTAGGTGAAGGTTGACCATGATAAAGAAACACATATGGAAGAGAGAAAATGACCATGATGAGATTTAGGTGGTGTCCAGCCAGCGAGAGTGGCCTGTCTGCCGTTTGTTTCCATCAGTGTTTCTATTGAGACATTGCTGCCGGATAATTCATTTGAACTGATCTCTGTGGGACGGGGTTTTAATTTGATTAAGCAGTCTATGTAAATTGAATGTAATTTGCATTACCTCTTGTGCAGCTCAGCACAGCTAGTTGTCAGCAATTAAAATGCTTTTGAACATGGGGAGATAAGGCCACCGCAGACACACAACACTCTTAATACTGTGTCAACCCTTCGAAGCAGAGGTGAACATGGAACATTTAAATATTTAGTGTTACATTTCTTTCCTTTTGTTGTAGGATGATAATGCGAGAATGTTGTTGTATAAATTATGTTGCGGTGTTCTACTAAAATTTGACCTCAAAAGAGCGGATCCAGAAACCAGTTTAAATTGATAGTCCTTTACTTTACTATAACAGTATGGTCTGTCATGGAAAAGAAAGAAATAACCCCATTAAATCTTTTTATTTAGGAATGTGGTCTTAATAGCTTTGTAATAGATAATTAACTGGTACTAATCAGTCGCCTTCAAGTACTTAAGGGATATTCAGAGGGGACTAAAATCCCATAATATTAAAAAGGACAGATAAAACTTACCCTAGATTCATTTTAGAGTTACAGAATGACAACACACGGTCTACATAAGTTTGAGTTGGGAAACTTGGGATAGAAGCTTTTATCAACATTCAGATGTTTTTCCTCCGGTATCAGTTTAAAAGCTTAAAACTTTTTTTTTTTTTTTTTTTAAAAACTATCTTGTTCATTTTGATTTTGGTCATTCAATACACATCCGATGGGGTACAGCCAAAGCACACAGATCAATAGTGCAGTCAGAGGCTTTAAAAGCTGGCAAGATGAATGGGTGGCAGAGTGCTTTGAATTATTCAATGGCGCTGTGGATTTGTCAGTCTCTTTTTGCGCTGACCAGATTGTTTACACAGTTACATTCAAAAGTGCTGCGACCAACATGTAAAATATTCAGTTCAGTTTTATCTATATGGCGCCGAATCATAACAGATGTTATCTCATGACAATTTCCATACGGAGCTGGTCGAGAACATCGGAACAGACGTCTCATACACACTCATAACTTCTCATCTGTCTGAGGTTAATACCTGAACTGGAAATAACACAACAATCACTGACATCAAACGTTTAAGAAATATGTATTTTCATTGTGTTACAAGAGAAAATTAAAGGTTCTGCCTCTAAAATTGAAACTTAGCAGCCACTGAGTAGCCACATTTCACATAATGGATGCACTTATTGGTCAATTTTCCAGTCATACAGTCTGAGATGTACTTAACCTTATATAAATACACGGGAATACACCTGGGTGTTATTTTAAAGTGGATCTACTCAAGTGACTAAGCCATGTATTAATCTTAGAGCAGTTATGCAAAATGAAATGGCTAAATCGAAGCGAACACAACACGCAGCAGCTGAAGTCGCAGATCGTGAGCCACCCCGCTTGTTTCCATCATCTAATGGGATGATCTCTGCCTGTCATCGCACACGAATGGCCCACACATACGCATCAACGCATTGTTCGGTCCGAGCCGAGCAGTGCGGAAAATAAATGGACAGCGCAGGCACGTGTAGCACGTCAAAAAGTATTACAACTACCCAGGTGATTCTACTGTATGTTTTAAAAATGGAATGAATTGCATCAATACTTAGCTGTGCTATGTAGGAATGCAAGGGTTCGGTGCTTGTGTTTACATGAAAATAAAAGACCTTTGTACTCTTTTCTGGAGGGAGGTGGAAGTAAATCCAGTTACTCAGAGCTTCATCATGTTTAAGAGAAGTGCAGTCAGAGCTCTGAGGAAGTGCCAGGTGCAAAACATTTATGTATATGACCATTTATTCCTGTAGCCTTAAATATGGAAGCGCAATTGACTAAGTTCTTAAACTAACGACACTTTGGATGTTTTTTTTAGGCAGTTTATGAATGTGTGGAGATTTACGGCTTGAATTATTATCTCAGTCCGGTCCTATTGGTAACTGTTTGCCAATTCCGTTGCCTACTAGAAGCTAGCTACTAGCTCCAGTACTTTAGCTCCAGTGAAGCTTGATAAAATGGATTAATGTGTCTGTAATACAAGAAGGTCAGTAGTTTCTACTCGAGAATGAGACACAAATAAGGCTACCAGCCAACGGCTGAAGGTGCCTTCTTCACTCATTGACATCAGCGAAGATATAGATAATCATTTCACGTCACATCTTTTTGTATAAGAAGTAATACTGCATGTGGTTAATGTATGTTGTATCTTGGAAACAAAATTACAATTGATTATACTTGTTCATAAATCTGTGGAATACATTCTCGGTCTTTCACCTTGCCGGTGATTGGTATTGACGTCTACATATTTTACAAATTGTAAACATTCACGATGTGAGCAACAAGAAGACTAAGTCACAGAACTCCTTTCACTTCCTATTGAGCTGAACAACAAGAGCGATACTAGAGCGATATGTATAGCTCATGAGTGGAGAAAACTTTCTCCACCTGAAGAGTTTCTATTCATTAGCTGCAAATAGCCAATCAGATTGCTGAGCCTATTTAATTTCCATGGCAAATATAGTTAGGTCATGAGTAGCTATAAGTCATTTTCCACTGCCAAGAAATGGCAGAAGTTACTTTGTAGCTGAAGAGGGGAAAAAATTGGCTTCAAGAATTCAAGAGGGAGTCCAGAAGAAACTGAACAGAACAAAATTAAATTGGAGGGTTTTTGAAGATGAGTAGAAAAAGGTTTGGCAGGAGCTGAAAGAAATTTCGAACAATGAATTAAAAGTTCTATTGAAAGAGTAAATGATGGTAGTCGTCAACATTAATCTGGAATAAACGTTCGCAACATGAATGAAATGAAGGTCACTCGTTAGAAGATACATCTGACAATCCAATACAGTGGCAATATAAAATACAGAAATAATCATCTCTGCGATTTCAATGATTTTTTTTAATATACTGCTGCTGAATTGGTGTTTGCTCACTAGGCATGTAATAGAGATGATGTAACATGAAGGCAAACTGATGCATCCATCCAAATGTAGTGCAAATTTAACCAAATATCTAAAATATTGGATATTTATAAATATATATTTCCATCCACTACTGTTACTGAATATTAAGTAGTGTTGATTCTCCAGTTTGGTGCAAATAAACTGCTAAAAACTAAACTAGTAAACTTCAAACAACAGAAAACAATGTGCGAATCACAATATATCACATTTGTTGGTTTCATTTATCAATTTGAAGAACGCTGCAGTCTTCTCATACCTCTACCCAGATATGATGTCTCCATCTGCTACTATTTATAGTCTCTTCAGAGGAGAAGAAGCTTCAGTGGACTTTTCAGTCACATCACTTCATGTACATCATGATTTATTCGGAGTCTGTTTCTGCATTTTGCTACGTTTTTTTCCAACTTCTCCAACTCAGTGAAGCCTAAATACTCAGTGATATTTCATTGTCTTTCATATTCTGCATTTCCACTGAGGTAGAAATGCACTTTGTGATTGGTCAAATTGGGCTCCTTGTGTTTTCTCCTCCAGTTTTCTGACGCATGTAGACAGTGCTTCTTTTCTTTTACTCACAAATAGCAAAGCCTTCTCCAGACCTTATGCTTTAATACAATCACTGCTCTTTATCTCTCGTGAATTAAATGACTTACATTCAGTGATGAAACAAGATTGACCTTCACCCTGTTCCTCGTACTGGAAATTGAATGAAAGAATATAATGTTACAACGTGTACTTTCAGTTATGAAATAGTTCTATAAGAACATGTGTGGGAAACTGTTGCTAGTGGTGATCAATGAGGTAAAATCTGACGCTAAGCTATAAATCAAATGGTACAGCAGTTACCCCTTGTATCAAGTATAATTCCAGCTGCACCTGCGGGATACTTCTTTGAGGAAAAAGATCATCTTCACACATTTTATCATACTCTGTGAGTGCAGTATACACACTGATTTTATGTCAGGTATATTAATCAAGAGTTCCAAGGTCCTGTTGTGTCCATATAATTACTGTAACACTAAGCCAAATTTGTTTGATGAAAATACTTTGAGAGATGATGGCAGGAGAGTGGACAACACGAAGATGCTCTCAGCTCCAGTCAACACCTGTTCCCAATTATTCCAAAACACCAAGACACTCAGACTTGTCAGCCCGAGCGCAGGGAGACCAGATCTAATTAGCTTTCACTCCTTACCCGGGCACTCCAACCTCCTTCTCCCAACTCCAAACCACAACTATACCTCATTTCCCAGACACTCCACAGCAGAACAGTAATTATCAACTTCCACTTTTATTAGCTATCTGCAACGGCTCTTGACCAATTATAAAGTGGTTGGATAATTAGTTGCCTTGGAGAACAGAGAGACTCCCAATTGTTTGCCGCTTGGGGCCATCTTTAAGGAGTTATTTGTCAGAAAAGAGACGAGTGAAATAAAACGGCACAAAAGATGGGGACGTGGAAGTGATAGAGTTTGAGGAGATGGAGAGGCTCCAGTGGTACCGGGGAGAAAGGGTGCCATACTTTACCGGAGCCACGTGCAAGTCCCAAAACTCTCCTCAAGTGCTGAAGCAGCCTGTGAAATGGCTTCCTCGGGTCGTGTAACCCCAAATTGTTTCGAGAAAAAAAGAGGTTGTACATAATGGTGTGTATTCTACCACCTCCTACTAAACCACTGAGCGATAATGGCAGAGGAAACATACAGTAAATGTGGGCAGAGTCTTCAGGCTTTGTTTCTGTTTCTGTTTATCAGGCATCCACAGATCCCTTCCAGTGTGGGCGTCTGGGGTAATGGATTAGAGTACTGGTGCCAGAGATATCATGGTTGAGAAAGAACTGCATATTTTAGAGTTTCTTTGTCTCCCTGTGAGGCCTGCGTATTTCACTAGTGAGTTGGACTGTTACTGATATGCCTCCTGGCATGGCGGCCCAGAGTGAGTATAATTCAGTGCAACAACACTGGCAACCCGGGGGTGTGGAAGAATGGTGGAGTAACAGACTGGCCAGAGAGGATTTAACATTAGTTTATGACTGCAGGAATATGGATTTTTGTTTTGTTTTTGCATAAAAACTGCAGCCAGGTTCATCAGCATTTATTTAAAAAAACACACACACCTGGCAGGTATAACTTCAACCTGCCAACATTTCAGTGACTTTAGCTTAAACTCTTTAAAAAATAGGCACCAAATGTTTTGGTGCTTTGTTTGTCGTGGTAGTTCGTGGCACTCACAGGAACAGCCTGTCTGAAAAGCACGATTCAACACCTCATCTCTGAGTCATTTCTGTTTCCTCACCTGACGCGCACACTTTTCCTAACTATCTACGCACAGTTCATATTTTAAAGTGTAAGACATCATTTTCAGAAACACGTCAGTGGAATCTTCCAACAAAAAAAAATATATATAGAAATGTATAAAATTTCCACTAAAGTACGTCCCTCTGGATTCCCACTTCTTCCCTGAGTGCGCATTCTGTCACAAGCGTTCATTGATAACGGCCATCATCCCTCAGCCATCAATTTTAAAACAGGCCCTCATGGAAGGAACAGATGCAAAGATGAAACAATGATGAAACAATAATGAGATGCTTACTGACATCTTATTCTTATTGATGCTTCCTGAAATCCTGAGATGCATAAATTGTTCCCTTGTCTCCCGTGCCGTGGAAAGTTGCACAGCTTCATCTAATATGTGATGTTGTCAGCTTGCATTCTGTGGCTTTGTTGAAGAAATTCTCATCACTCAATATTTTTTTCATGTCAGTATTACTTGTGTGACTCAGAACTCACATTCGTGCGTACTTTTAAAATATTCAATTTAATATGTTTTAAAACAGAAAAAAGGCATTTTTACATGAAAATGAATGAAAAATTATCAAAATAGTTGCCGATTATTTTTCTGTTGATGGACTAAATTATTAGTCGACTGATCGTTGCAGCTCTAATTTAAAACATAACAGCGTAAAAGCGGATGTGGGGTAGCTGCTTAGCTGATGTCCTAGTTGTGTCCTGCTCATAGCCCACCTTGGCCTAATTATAGCCTATACAAGTGGACAGAAAATTAGACCACTTTGAGCTATGTTTGGAGGCTTGACCACTACAAATCCACCTGAAGACAACAAGAACGTTCAACAAAAGAGGGAGTTTGTCTTCAAAGCTTTTCATAATCAGTACAGATTTTGCTTTTATCTCTTCAGTCTGTTAGGCAGGAAAAGCAACAGGTCTCCTCCCTTCATGAGCTCATACTAGTTGTATATTCAGAATTAAAAAGATTTTTGGTCACTTCAGGGTAGTGGAAACACTGTAACACTGTACTCATGAAGTTGATGTGGCATTTTCTTTAGTAAACAGTTACTTATTTACAGATCCAGCAGACACAGAGCAACACAGGGGCCACCTGAAAAATCTCCAGTCTTACATTCACTCAACTGAATCCTGACATATCTGACTCTTTTATTGCTAAATGCTCCAGTGATAGTCCAGGACACCGAGGTCATTAACTTTGTATGTTTCTGGGTCTTTTTTTATGTATATTTATTAAAATGCTAAATTAAAGTGACATTGCAGCTTGTTGTGAACAAAGGTTGGTATCATCTTGACAGCTGAGCTGGACAGCTCCGCTTGCACAGCTCGTTACATTATGTGACATACATGTAATGAGTAGGTCCTGTCATTCTCGTCACTCCGTGGGCGAGAAGGCTGTAACCCACATACACACATCATAACCTTCACATCCGCTTACTTACGGTCATGACTGTGTATGAATACAGGCTGCACTTTCACACACAAGCACACACACAAATGGCCACATCAATACGGTGTTGGGTAATATGGATAATACAAATCCTCTTAGATCATTTGAGAACAATGTAGAACGGTAATAATACGGAGGAGGTGCTCCAGTTATATAGCTCATCTCTTGAAGCGAGCTTGGTCAGTGCAATAAATAAGAAATAAGAAAATAAGAAATAAACATACAGCCTGGTTCACAAAACGGTTTTGGTCTCTTTGATTGACAGGTAAGAGCCGTTACAGATGGCATATTAGAGCACCTAGGTGTCATTAGGCCCGCCCTTAGGTCCGCTGATGATCCACGCCTTTACCATTATTTAGATTAACCAGGAGGTGGAAGAAGTTGCATATTTTCGCTTCAGAAACCTACGGGTGATGTCACTCATGCTCTGTCATTGGTTGGCATTGAGATTATTCCCTTAGTGATTATTGTTATGCTCAAAATGCATTAAAATGCAGGTATAGTGTATGAAGGTTTTTTTTTTTTTGTTAAGGCTTTGGCTGTTGGTTAGCTGCCTGCTTCCTCTGGAAACAATGCTGACGAGAGCTGTGGGGAGAATCAAAACAGAAAAGTTGGGCGCCTCAACAACCAAAACAATGAGCAGAAAGATGCTGAATGCTCTGTAGTGCCCAGGAATAATTCTCCATGGGCAATATAAAAATATTGATTACAGCAGCTTCAAATTGCCATGACAGGGTTTACAAACAGCTTTAGTCATACTGTATCAAGCTTTGCTTTGTCCTTTGAATCGTGAATTAGTGGATACTTGGATTCAAAGTGCTGCTCAAATATAAAGCTGTGTATAATCATTCCCCGTGTGTGTTGCCTGGTAATTTGACCACTGTGCACGTTCTCATAGATAAAGGAAGCTTTCAACTCTTGAGTTAAAGGAAAGACAAAACAATATGCCATAGGCTTCTTAAATATTGATTCTGGACATACAAGTACAGTTACATGTTGATTTTGAAATATAATCGATAACTGAATTTGCCCCCCTATTCTTTGAGACTAGACCAGAGAAAAGCAAACATCAATATATCGGTGCTTTGATGCAGACTTTGAATGTTCAAAGCTAGAAAAGTCCATAGTGGTTAAAGCGATTCAGACCTTGCAGACATGATAAAGAAACTGGATGCCTCGCAAAGCCTAACAGCATGAAAATGCAGATTTTCCTCGAACCCCTAGACCATGTATATGAGCTTGAGTTAAGTAAATGGAAAGCTACCCTTAATGCTGAACTAATTAACACGACAGGGCAGTAGCTCACTGCTCGGTAGTTGACTGGGATCATTATTGAATGAGGTGAGGAAAGAAATCACTAACGGCATTAACTCTGACTTAAAACAGCTGCTAAACTACTGGATGCTCAAAAGGCTGAACACTAAAGTTAAGCACGCATCAACTGGAGCAGTTGCCAATCACCCAGTTCAGATAAATCAATGAGGTGGTCTTTAAATTCTAGCAGTACACAGTCTAGTTATGCTGATTCCTTATGCTACCCCCCTGCTGTTTCTGCTTTTCCTCCTTACTACTGTGTTGCTACATGCCACTGTAACTAATTAAGCTGCTGCCAATGACACCCGCTAAGAAGCCAAGAGTCCAAACTTGGATTACTTTAAGCCAATGGCCTTTCATTTTATCAAGGCCTCAGAAATTCCTGCTTCGGGCCTTGGAAACGGCTCATTATCCTGCTCCTTGCAGAACCAGCCACACATGCACTGAGTTTTAAAAACACTGGAACTCATAGAGGAGAACAGTTTCTCTTGAACTCATTAGACATCGGTGCATTAACTTTCACAGGAATTTTGAATACGAAAATGTTGCTTGACCAGAAAAAAGACTGCTGGGAGATGCAGTCTCCTGACCTTATTTCAAGGTCCGGTGTGCAGGATTTACAAGATTTAAGAGTATGGTAAAAACTGAATATAATATGCATAATTTTCATTAGTGTATTGAAAATAACAATTGCTGTGTTTCTACACCAAAAAAAAAACAAACACTGGGTAGATACGGTTTCGCATTTTTTCGGCTGTTACACTGTCGCATGCCATTAAATCCTACATAAAGATCCTTTAGGCTACTGCATAAACAGGTGTTTAGTCTGACTCCCTCACATTTAACAGTCTTTGGGTATATCATCAGTCTTAGCAGAATGACAGAATATATGACACAGACAGCATGCTAACATCAGCCGAGCTTTTGCGAATATTAAAAGGAATAGTTTGACATTTGGGGACATATGCTCCTTTGCAGCAGCTGATTATCATAGCTTAGCATAAAGACTGGAAACAAAGGGGAAACTGCTAATCTGTTAAATGGTAACAAAATCTGGCTAAAATCCAGTCTTTATACTGAACTAATCTAAAGTCTGCTGGCTGAAACTTTAATGCACATATACAAGAGTGGTATTGATTTTTTTCTTTTTCTTTCTTATTTTTAGCAAGAAAGTTCCCAAAATGTCAAACTATTTAGTTTTGAAAAACAGACTGGTCAGAACAAGATTAACATAGACCTTAACTCTGACCTGACCTTTAGCCACTCTTTCACCTTTATTATCTGTGTAATAACAGCATGACCTCGTTAAATGACTTGTTACTAACAATGAGATCATGTTAACGAAGCAGAGCATTTTAATCTACTCATAAATATGTAGGATTATAAAGTATGTTGTTCATAATAAAGAGTGAAGACTACAAATTTCTGATAACATTAACATTGATAACAGTTCATGTTTAATATGAGAACATCTTAACACAGTTAAACCTTATGAGTGTTTTGACGAGAGCACAAACAATGCCGGTTGTTAGACTATTTTTTTTAACCCTACCTACAGTGTACGCAGAGCGTAAATAAGCCATCGTGCGTGCCCACATAGATACGTCTTGGAGACCATTAGGCATTCTGTCTAACACCTCAGTTGCAATCCTGCAACTGTGTTGTTCATATTTAAGCTCAGAAGTTGCCCAGAACTTTCCCCTCGTATAAAAATGCTGCTGCAATGTTGATCATTTGAGGGTGTCCAGTATTCTTGCTGAGCTCATATCCCAAGTGAGAAAAAGATTTGTAAGCATCCACAAAGAATTACAACATGCTTGTTCCCAACATGATGGTGTTGGCTCTGTTGTCTGAAAATGTTTCCAGGGTGTTCCTTTAAAAAAATAAATAAATCAGGAAACAGAACATGTTTTTGTTTTGGTTTGGGGTTTTTCCTTTTTTTTCCTTCTTTTTTTTTTTAACTGCGCTCACTACAGAATCGCATACAACTGCTCGGATTCATTGGGGGAAGTATATTTGGAGAGCGAGAGCCCTTACTGACAAATTCAACTGTTTCTGAGTGAAATGGAGCATTGCACTTGTTCAGGCAGAACACTGCAATCATGCACTCCATCAGGCGATCAGTATTAGCTCTTACAGTCACCAATCACATTCAAAAAACTCAATGAGTCTTCATAATCTGACAGCACAGGCTCTCGCTGCTGATAATTGAAGCCAATACAACACCACAATCACATGTAATTTTACCATTACCTGCAAGAGGGGCACTGAGACATACATTTTTCCAACGTATAAGCTGTATAATCTGAAAAATTGTACACCACTATCTGTTTTTTTATTTTCCCAATGAAATCTAAGAAACTACAGCTTTGGTCCTCATCACTTAGCTGGTGTCATTGGGCTATTTTCACAGATAACACTACTCACGATGGACTGATGAAGTGGGTACTTCTCATTTATTCTTTGTGTAAAGCCTTTAGATCATCCAATCATCGTTAATCTGTCAGTCATGGCCACTTCATAGCCGGAGCGATGTAGGTACTTGACTCTGTTGTGAATTGCTTTGCTCTGGACACTGAAAAAAAAAGAACAGCATAAAGGTAAGCGTCAGGGCATAATTAGCCATTTGCTCCTAATTAGCACTGGCATCCTTGTCACCAACAATACAGCATGTGGGAGTTCCAGCAGCAGGCAGATTGTGTGTGTCATTGTGAATAGGAGGCATACTTTTACACATGCAAGACAAATGACATCATCCGGCCTAGTATTCGATTATTAATAGGATGTAATGTCTTGGCGTGGTATATAGCTGTGTTCTAATTAAACCTTCAGTCTGTTTTAGAGGAGAAACTAAAATTACTGTCGTCTCATGAATTATAGATCCTGTTTTAAAAACTTCTCAATTTATCTGCGGGCATACACTTAAGGACATTCTGCCTCCATTAATGCGTTTTCCTGATTTTGGGATAACATGTAAATGGTATTCTGAGTGAGGTTGTTGTTTAATTTCATAGAACTTGCACAGAGATTCAGTGGACTGACTCCAGGAGGTGAATGGAGATTATACTGCAGTGTGGAGTGTGGATTGATAGAGTTTATACAATCAAAGGAAAGGGATGCCCTGTTGATGAAACAGATGGGTTTATCCACAGATTAAATATAATAAATTCAAATCTCTCTCGTGCTTACCAAACAGAATGTGTTTTTAAATCCGAGAAGGAGACATTTTGGTGTGTGTTTGTTTTCTATTCAAATGTTAATCTTAATTCAAGATTGTTGTGGTGGAGTCACTCCTTTTTGAATTCAAGAAAAACACATAAAATAGATCCCAGAATGCATGCCAGTAAGTCTGGATAAGATGGAAAAACCTCTGCAATGCACACAAAACATGATAGGTTCAGTTTCAGACTCAGTTTCCCCAAAGGATTGAACAATCAGACACTGAACATAAGAGATGTTGCTTCCAGCTGTAGGACGTAATGCTTCTATTAGGTTTAAGAAACACATATAACGTAGACATTATGGTCACATGTGATGGGTGAACTAACTTTAGCAGAGGTCAACAGCTGCTTAAAGGGTTACTTCAATGATTTACTATTCCACTTCTATTAAGAGGTGTTAGCAGTTCTGTGAGACTGTACTTAGCAAGAGGCTAATGCTAGAATGCAAATATGCTCACAATGACAATACTAACATACTGATGTTTAGCACATATAATCTTTACCATGTTCACCATTGTAGTTTAGTTAGCCGTAGCAGTGGACAAGCATGCACTAACGATCCTATGGAGCCAGTTCAACATACCCAGGATATATTCACTAGCTTCAGTAGCAACAACCCAGAGTTTCCCAATCCAGCCACAAGATGGTTCCCATTAAGGTTTTTGCAACACGTGACCAGTCAAACAGACAAACACTGACAAGAATACAGTTGCAGCTGCCCAATGCAGGAAGGATAGCTGACTGAATACTGAATATTTCTTTTTTTATATTGTGTATTCTCATTTAAGTGTTGCTTAAATGTACTCTTATGTCATGTATGACAATTTTAGCCTCATTCTTTCAGCTGCAACCCCGGCTATGTGAGGCCATTGACATTTAAAAACTGTGCGTCTGTTAACTTAGTTTCAAGAACTTCTCACAAAATGTTCCTAGATCTTAAGTCTATAATAGGCTACAAGAAACAAACTCAATCTCAAGTTAAAGTGAACAAATTCATCCTACACTTCATTTAAATGCCAAAATATATGCTCATTATATTTTGCATAAAGAGAAAAATTAACCAATTTATTTTAATGGCTGCGCCAGGCAGTGTGAAATGAGCTTGGAAGCAAATAAAAAATAAATATAAAAACGTAATTCAATGTGGATAGTAGGCTTACTTTCATACCTTAAGTACAAAAAGTAAGGCTGTTATAGGATGATAAGATAGTCAGGCCATCCGATGAGAATCTATCTCTGATGATCAGGGAAAGCCACAGGGCTCTACCAATCTCTGAACCCTCCTAAGAGACCCTGTCACAATCAGCGCAATGCTCCAAGGGATCTTCTCATGGATGTATTATTAGAACTTAGGTTTTAAAGCCACTGGAAAGCCAAATCCCCAACAACCTTCTAACTATGTAATTTAGGATCTTATGTCCATAATAGTAAGCATCTGAAAAGTATAAGGACTAATCCGGATTTGAAATATTGTTGTTTAAGCTTTTGTAAACTTCCCTGGGTGTGGTTGTGCTCAGCATTTATTATGCAATTAATAATAAAAAAAAAAAAAATCCACACCAATTGCAGTCCTGCAAAACAAAACCTCTCTGCTCTTACTCATTTTACCTCAAAACCAGCTGGACTAATGAACAGCAAATATTCTTCCACTCGTTTTTTCTTATTAAACAGATAAAT
Source organism: Miichthys miiuy (assembly GCA_036365135.1). NCBI lineage: Eukaryota > Metazoa > Chordata > Actinopteri > Sciaenidae > Miichthys > Miichthys miiuy. Next base: position 9,564,013 of record CM071606.1, on the reverse strand, counting down.
ACAACTGTACACCTTCTGGTTTGGTCTATATAAATCCTCAATTCACTGAGTTAGGTATGAAAATATTCTTTTTTATTTCAGCATAAGTTATTATGGTGATGTACTCTGGCAAGAAGCGAACCACTGTCGCACTGAAAATCCAGGTAAATTCTGAACTTGCTAACCTCAAATCCCGCTTCATAGTACTGAGATAAATCGAATTCAGCCCTCATTAACGTTATTCATTACACCTGTGCTTTTCCTACTGTGACACGCTAAAATTGCTGTGAAAAAGGTCTTTTCAGTAATGACAAACTGCAGTCCAAGGAATGCCAAAGATGGTTTGAGGAAATCTAAAAACAGTGTCTCTGTTACATAGTTTTATTCACCCGAGGGCACTGACTAATTTACTTTTCATCTGCGATACATGTCCTAATCAGAACTCAACACAAATCGAAGGGATTCTTGTCAAAACTATTTTATATCTTATGATCGCCAAAGTTAGCGCCTTCGGAATTTAGAAAGTTTCCTCCAGGGCCACAGAAGTCAGTGAAGATCTGCTTTCACGGGTAGTACTTCTCCTCCTCGTAATGAATAAACTAACTTGGCATTCCACCACACAGTTTTGACCAGGAAATAGCAATCAATGCAGTCTTAAGTTATGTATTTTATTTGAGCAGTGGAAAATGTCTGAAAACACATTTAAAAATACAAACTGAGACCTTGTTTTCAAAATGTAACACTTAAGTGTGTATATACTAATATTTAGATGTATATAAACATGTATATAATGATCTATATAGCGTATATAACATTATGGCTCTTAATACTACAGTGAAAATGACCAACATTTCCTGTAATATGTGGGATTATCTACAGTAAAAATCACTTCTGCGCCAAATGGTTTTCCAACGGTTGTTTAAAAATTAAGAATATGCAGTTTGTTCTACAGCTGTCTCTTTTGTCAATCCAAATTTTTTATTTCATTACTTTCAAACATGGAATGAGCAGTGTGCGCGAACGAGGGGACCAAAGGTACACAGTAACAGCTGTGCATCGACAATGGTGCTGCTCATCCAAAATTAATGATACACCTTATTGAATATGAATTGATATGGTGTCATTTATCATGTTTTGATGCTGCTTGTCATCCTCCTCATCTTTATTATTATCACTTTAAAATATTCCTGCCCTTGGCTTTGGGCATCTGTTGGCATGTTGGCACACGCGCTCTCTGTTGCACTGGCATCGGCAGTGAAGCTAATGTTTGCTTCAGTAGAGCTCATTAAGCTGAGACGCAGAGTGAATTGTTAGCAGCAAACACACTAGCAGCAGTGATTCTTGCATGAAAAAGTTGCCAGTAATTCTTTGTTTTTTGTTCTTCGTCTATATTTGTCTGTGCCACTTGGCTTTATTTTTTTTCTCTTTTGTTTTGTTCTTCTTTTCTTGAGCAGGACGAAAGAAAATTAGCTTTGGGTGGCAGCGTAATGCTAAAAGTCAAATAGTGGGGTCAAGCTAAAGTCCTGTGTTAATGTTCCTGTGCACATGAAAGAGCTAGTAATCCAGCATGATAAGCCTTTTTGGGCTTTGAGGTAAATGCTAATGTCAGCATGCTAACACAGTCGCGGTGACAACATGCTGATGTATTTGGAATATTGGACAAATTATAATTTGGGCCTGATTATGATGCTAGAAGAAATGTCAGGGGTCACCGCAGTTATTACAATTCAACCCGAGGGGGACAACAATGTCTAAACTGATTTTGACATCAATACATCAAATAGTTGTTGAGATATTTTAGTCTGGATCAAAGTAGTGGACTGAGTGACAGACTCACCAGCAGACTGGCGGACAATACAATGGATAGAGCCACAAAAGTATTTCACTTTCACTCAATGGTAATACAATCAGAGTCAAATCTATGTGTCATTCCTCTTTAGGTAACATTGGGATCATAATATTAGATGTCAGACTTATTTTGGTGCCTCAGTCAGGAGTTAGATCAGTTGCAAGCTATCAGTCAAATTCATCTTTAACTTTTGTGTGTTTTCTTTTGGCAAATTAATTCCACTCAACTGTAACACTGGCAACCAGCATTAAGATACATTACAACAACCCACTATGTTGGAATATGAACCACAAAGCAGGGTTGTAAATAAACTGATTACTTACACGATATTATCAAATGTGTACTGTATAAACATATGATATCAATATTTCATTTTTGAATATCAGGATTATTGTCAATATCAGCATATCATAACATCCCATATCCAAAACACTCAAATCCAAAGAAGCTTTGTGAACTCAAAGTCCAATAAATATATATTCTGACAGCGAACAACAGCAGGTAGGACTGTTTTTCAAAAAAATGTGCATTTACAGTTGATTGTTTTGTCGGTGTAAAAGATATGCCATACTTTTGTCACCCAGTGATGACCTCAAATCTCCACATTTCTTCTACTACTAAAGATTTTTTGGGTTATGGAGCAATATAAGAAATTACCTATAGAGTCCATCATTTAAATTTGGTGACAGAAAAAAAAATCAATTTCTGCTTTGTACAAAAGCTCCTCTCATTGTAGCCCATTATTCAAAGAGCAGCAAACAAGTTTGTCACAATGCTCAGAACTGAGTGTTCATCACCTTCAGTTCAGCTGTGAGAAACTGCAACAACTTAACAACTGTGAAAACAATCTCTGCAGCTGTAGGATGTCTGCTCATCAGCGTCATTGTCGGAACTTTTCTGGGCATTTGTCTAAAACAAATGAGAAATCATGTAACTATAGTCTCTTTGAGATCATGTTCCACACATGAGAAAACTTTACACCCGTAAATGCCCGCTAGCCACAACAGGCTCACAAGATGGCTGTGTAGTATTTGAAAGGGTGTTAACACTGTGGGGCATGATACAAAACTTATTGCAGCGAATTAGATACAATTTCATCACTGTTTACACACCTGGGGCAAAGACAAGCTTTAAATTCAGAATTAGAAGTCAACAGACATAACTAGTACGCTAATGAAAAAATCCAAAAATGAAGAAGCTATCAGACTCTGAAGTATGCGGAAAAAAATCATTCTTATATGCGTTTTTAATAGAAATATGTTGGCATATTTTTCTTTCAGAGTTTCACTTCAGCTTGTCTAACTAATTCCCAGACTTTTCATCTGAACTTGCGTGATTTCCATTTTGTTTTGGACAAATTCCAAGAAAAGTTAGAACAATTGCACTGATGGGTAGACATCCCACACCTGCAGAGATTAATGAGAGTCAAAGAATGACCTTTTTGTTTCCCAGTTTTTGAGTAGCAGTTTCTCACAGCTGAACAGAAGTTGATGAATTCTCAGCACATTGTGACTTTGTTTCCTGCTGTTTGATATGACAGAACATGAGGAGGCGTGGGAGCTTTTTTTGTGCAAAAGAAAATCAGATTTTTGTGGCACCTGCAACCTGCCAAAGGCACCAAATCCTAAATTCAATAATTATCAGTAAAAAAAAAAAAAAGAGAAAAATCTATCTGTAAATCTGAAGAAGGTTCAGGTATCAAAACTCAATAATGACTTGTTCCCACACAGATGATCAGCTCATTTCCATAAATTAATGTTTCCCTTAGTATTATTGATGAGTGTATGGCAATGTTCAACAAATGTAAGCAGTGTTGAGTTATGATTTGAAATAAATGCCCAGTCATGCATTCCAAGGAGGGGATTTATATTCTCTACCCTTCAGCAGAAATCAGCAGAGCTATCGTTTGTTTTTCTCTCCTCCCCAGTGCACTATTTACCAGCTGGGAGGAAGTAAATCTTTTCATCTAAATCAATGAATCAAAACAGCAAACCACAGTTTACTGAAGAAAGACCGAGCCCTCATAATGGTATGAGTGTAGTCAAACATGAATGCAATGTACAAACAAATTATCCTGGGTTAAATAGCATAACCTTCAACTAAACTTGAATCAATTCAATCAGGAAAAACGAAAAAAACTAAAGGTGCAGGGTCATGACTGACCTGTGCTTCATTTTTTATTCAGATACACATATTTTTGCAGTAACACACTCGAGGTCATGATGTTGTACTGAATATTAGCACTACTGTGATTTGGTCATAGGAGCAAGGCCGCAGCCCTGATGCTGAAGATAATCACGGACGTGCTGATATTCCTTATAACATCATGACCTCGTATGTGATATCGCTTTTATACAACAGTTCTACGAGCGCCATGCATTAGTTGACAGTAACAAGTGACAACAGATTATGATTTATTTGTTTATTTAATCATTTATTTGCCTCCGCCAACACAAATAGTTCCACGACTGGACTGGGACTGCACTGTTGCCAAGAAACATCAACATTTGTCAGACCAGGAGGTTTGAAGGCTTCTTTGCTTCCCTTCGTCCACTTTTGACGAACAGTCATAGTTTAAGTCAATATTCAAGAAGGATGTTCATTTCTGAGTTCACCACATATTTTTTAAAATTCAGATCATTTTTCCATACACAATTCTATGTATACCTCCTGTATGCACCTAGAACCTATTAGCCTATAACAAATAGACACACTGTAGCCGTGGAAACAGCCTGGTACAGGTTCAACAAGGTGCTGTGTATGTTCCACAGGGATACTGATCAGTGCTGACACCAGCAGAGTCCTCAGCACACACAAAATTCACACACATTCACCTTATCATAAAAAGCGCAGGGGACAGCTCGAGTCATGTTCATTGATCTATCTTGAGATGATATTTAAACCCACTTGAATATCACTGCAATACAATAAAATCATGCAGTATGTGGCTAAAGGTTAATTTCGGGAGAAATTAATATTTATAGTGTTTCAGGAAATTAGTCAGACAGCACAAAATGTTCTTTCATAATGACAAACATCATGGCTTCTTGAGGGTTTTTGGAGGGTGGCTGAGTCAGCCATGATGATAGGCTGAAGCACCTGCTAGCCTAGCGGTAACTGAGCTACTCATCTCCCTGAAGAGTAACATAACATGTTGAGCACAAAACAGAAGGACAAGTCTGATTTACTGGGTAGGCTGCACAAAAGGACTTGAACGTCACAAGCTAAATATATCCAAAGTTGGGGCACATTATCTCACAAAAATACTCCTCAGTATGCTTCAACCTGTTTCAGACATTTGCTCTAGCAGTGTGAAGAGGGCTACATTAAACCTGACATGGCACATTATTCTGCCAGACCTTTTACAAGCTTGGACTGTGGCCATGAAGAGATATACACTCTTACTTTAGTGGCATATGTCAATTGTAAATTATTTTTTTCTACCCACCTGCAGCCCTTATAAACTCTATGTCACTCATGTTTCACTGTCATATACCGCTCCCCACAGATATATATATTGCTGCTGTTGTGAGATTTTGACATAATGTTAAGAATTTTATAGTCTAAATTAAGAGAATAATCTAATACATGTTAGTGTTAGTTTAAAACGCTTTATAAAGAAATGTTAAAACATACATTATTTACGGTAAATATGTGAGAATGAGAAATATGAGAAACCAGCTGATGGTAACAATTCAGTAAGGACAGTGTTAGAGGGGATGCTTTTATTTTGAAGTTGCAACACAGTGACACACCCAGTGCTTTAGTGATGAAATGAGACATCAGGTGCTAAAGTCTAAAGCTTGCACTGTATAACACTGTTCATTGGCACATAGCTAATGTTATTAACGTGCCAAACTTTTTCTAAAAGTAGCTATGGCTATGTGAGCTCCACTAGCTTAGCTGTCAGTCAAGTGTACGTTTATAACATCAGTGACAACTGCTTTAAATGAGTAGTTATCTTCCACTGTAGTTTATCTGCTGGTAAAAAGTAGTGTAACATACGTAAGCGGCCGCAATCAGCAGCGACATATGCCAGTAAATAAGAATCATATGTCGCGGTGGAACATCAGTGACATGTTTTCATGTGCCATATGCAAGTCGAACAGCACAGCAGCAAACCCACTGGCATACCACTAAGAACTGACACGATAGTAACGTATGTTGGCAGATAATAATCGGTATATGCTGATGAAAAGTGGTACATGACAGTGGAACTTGAGTGGCATACCACTTATTAGCGCCATAAGCAAGTAGAACGGCATGACACACAAAAAAACTGACGGTACCATAAACTAACATAGCACCCGACACATGCCAATAAAATGATAAGAGCACATACCATCAACCACTTTTCACTTGTGTTTGGCCTTTCTGTGCACTTACAGTACACTGCACTGAGCTCTTACCTCAATATCTAATGGCCTTCCTGATAGCAATGCCATCGTCATTGACCTCGGTCCCCTGGACTGAATGTTCATTGCTCATCGTACTATTTAAAACCAAATATCCAAAATGTGAAACTTAACCAAACTCCTCAGCGGATGGTTATATCTGAGAGCCACAATACTTATTTAAAAAGCATCTTGCCCATTTTTAACATTTAGAGAAATGTCTGCCTGTTGATGCTTAATATTCATGTGAATTGGCTGTGTACACAGGGAACTGTGTCCAATAAAGAGGAAAGTATCCAGAGGGAGTGAAATACACACTGAATAATATTGTTTGTATCATTTTCTCTAGCCGTAGTGCTTACCCTCTTACAACTGGGTCTGTCACTCAGATAGTCTAACAGATAACATATCAAAAGGAAATGAATGCATGCTCTTCATTTTGTCTGCCCCAGGGATATCCCTATCTAAAATGTGCTGTAAGAGACTTCATGACACACAGTATGATGAAAAAATGTTGGAAAAAAAAATTAGACGATACATTTCAAGTCACAGTCACGGGGGAATTACCAAAGTTCAGATAACAGCAACTGCTACTCAGGCAATTCTTTGATTCAGCATGCTGCTGTTGCTGGAATTTAAATCTCTGGTGGAGCAGAGATCTAAAACCTTTCAGATGGCGGGTGCAGTGGCCCATCATTTAGAAGTTTTCAAACTCACATGATTTTGTCTGGGAAGTCCCATTAGCCTGGTTATGCTTGGGATGTGCAGCTGCGAGGACGGATGTCCTGGAGCCCAGTTTGACACAGTATTGCTTTGATCCAACAGCCAGTATCTCTAGCCCTGGGTGCTGCTGTGTGAAGTATCGGTCCCACATAGAGTAACTGTAAGGCCTTGGCTGCAGGAACTTATCCTTCTGTGCCCTGAGGCTCAGCACTGCTCCACACAATGGCAAAAATCTTTAGAGGACATCCAGGATCGCCCTGTAGTAAACAACAAACTACTCCTTACCCGAACTTTATTGTAACAGTGTTTGAGAGCACACATACAGTGAGGTGCAGACTGTGACTTTCAGTGTCTATTAAACTTAGCACAAAACGCCTCTCCAAGACACCACGCTTTAATAAACAAACGCTTCCGGTGCCATCTTGCCTGTATTCAGCGGATATCTGTGGTCATTTCCAGTCATTAGGTCAGCTTATGTGACTTCCTGAAAACATGTTCCTGAGGTTTATTTTTCATATTCTAAGACAAATTGTCATACACTACAAGTGAATTCATTTGAGAGCTTGGGAAAAACTCCAATGACATATTACCAACAAGGCAGCACAGGCTAGTGAGTGTTGCCTTTGTTGGTTTGGTTTGTTAGGTTACAGTTAGTGTTAACCAATCGGAGGCAGAGTAGGGTTGGGTCTTTGGGGAAGACTCAAGTTTTTTCTGTCTCTTATATTTTGAATAGCTTTGACAAAATAAAGGCAACCTACAGAAACCTTCAACACATCCCTCTTTTAAGTAAAAACAATCATTCTCTTAAAAATTCATTGTTTCTACAGGTAGTCTCTAAAGCCTGGAGTCAACACAGAGCAACTGTAAGGCCTTGGCTGCAGAAATGTCTCCGTCTGTGTCACTGACATCCCTTGATTTCAAAGAAACACTAGACAACATTCTCTCAGGCTCTCTTCATGCAACTCTTTAGGTCTCAGAGTCACTCATAAAGGCGCTGTCGGCTTATTTTGTTCATGCCAACGGTTTGCTCATTAAAAGAAACCACATATCAAATGGGAATCTTGTGTATTGTAATTACAGCTTGTGTCACTTGTGTTTGTTCTTTTAAATTGTATGTATGAGGGACTGAAGGTTCAGAGTGATAAACAATTGGGAGAAAGCCATGGTGAAAGAGACAACATGATGCTGGTAAGTGCGAATCACTTTTGTTCAAATGTTTGCTGCACTTTTTCTCCTCCTCCACTAATGGCTCCAAAACAGCTATATGAAAGTGCTGCAGTTAAAAAAGCTGAGCCAGAAAGGACCTGCTTAATCATTTAGGGAAAAAAAAAGAAGAGTACTTTCTTGTTGGTAAGAATGATAATGAAGTGCAAAAACCTTTTTTTTTTTTTTTTTTTTCTGGGAGTGTCTAATGAGAGAGGTGCCCTACTTTAACAAAGAGTCTATCTTTTGCAGCGCACACAAAAATCCAGACAAGACAAATATAGATAACATAATTAAATCAAACAATGTGGAAAGAAAATAGGAACTCAGTCAGACGAGGAGCTCAAAATGGTGAACTGGATACTGAACAGCAAAGCCCTGGAGACAGACGAGACATACAGTTAGGATGATTTCTGGGTAATGGTTGTTATTTTTGTGGTCGGTGCTCACTGTGATGCTCTGAGGGATTGAAATGTGGGTTTGACATACAGTGTTTTTAATTAACGCACACTTAATTAAAAAAAAAGAAGAAGAAGCACACTTCATTTGTGTTTTATCTTCTAAAATGTTTGTGTTCACACTTTTAATTAGAGTTCAAATGGAGTTAAATATTTTCATGTATGTGACTCCTTTAGCTGGTGATTTAAAACATTGCTGTGTGAAAGATTCAATATTCAGCGCACACTCACTGAAAAACAGAGGAGGACAGTACTTGTATATCTGACTTAAGTGTGTAATTTCTGCTGCTAGGGTGGGGTCTCTCACATCAAAACAATAACAAAAGTTGTAGTTTGATGACATTGTAAGGCATCACCCTGCGAGTTCAGCCAGATAATTCATGTTTGGAATATTTATTACAGCAGCAGAATAGAGTTAGAGTTCGACATCTAGGCTCAGACCTCATCACTTCACGCAGATATGTATACAGAGAGATATTGAGGAGTGATAAGCAAATATTTGAATCCCTCAGAGCCTGCAGGTGGGTGGTGGTGGGGCTGGAGAACAGGTGTGATGCTGATGCAGGACAGCAGTGGCAGAGCAGAGATGAGAATTTTACAGCTTAAATAGACAAATTGGGAGGGTGTGGTGGATGATTGTGCAGTACGAGGTGTGTCGAGTCGTCTGCCTGAACTAGCTCACGGGTGTCGCTCCATTTGTTGTGTTCATTGTTAAACCACCGTTTCCCCATTGCTGATAAAAAACCTATCTGACGTGACTCAGAAAGAAATCGCTCACAGACGAGATAATGCAATGTTTTATTCACGTCACGTTTGCTAACTTCCTTTCCTCACTCTGACATGTCCGACATCTCTCGTGTTTGCTCGTAGAGATCAACCTGAGGCTAGACGGACATGCACTGTTATCTTGAATGAAATTTCTCTGGGTTTTAAAATTGTTGGAAACGTTTGGAGTAATGTAAGTACGCAACAAAATATATAGTATAGGTGTAGTGTTTTCAGTCAGAGTATATATATATTCTTATATAACTATACTGTATATCAATCGAGCGAACTCGATCCATTCATGAGTGTTATAAGTGTGTACTCATTAAATACAGTTACAGTAATGGGACACTGTTATGAATGATTCGTTAACTGTTTACAACAGTCACGGATGGAGAAAGAGGAGTTATAATTGCTGAGGAATATATTAATAATTACTTAAAATTCTTTGTATCTGCCTACAGCTACATTATAGTGAGGTATAGGCTTGCTTATTAATGGTGAATTGGAGGGGTTAAAGTTCAATGCTACAGCTGTGAACCATATGTTATTGGAAAGTGTAAGTATGGGAACAATGTTGAACAGCATTCTCGTATATTTACTCTAAGAATAGGACAAGCTTGTGTAAAAATTCAAGTATATAGTATATCTAATACCATCCATCCATTATCTGTAACTGCTTATCCTCATCAGGGTCACAGCGGGGCTGGAGCTTTTCCCAGCTGACTTTGGGCGAGATGCGGGGTACACCCTTGCCAGCTCATCACAGGGCACATAGAGTATATATGTAATACCCATCTTACCTTAGTGTTGTGTATACACACATGGGATTTCTTCTTCCCATTTCCAAACCTGTGTGCATACAGACGTCACTGAGTACAGTATTTTAGTCACTTTTCCAGTGAGAAAATGAGAATTAATATGTAATATGGCGCTGAGCGACAGGCTGAATAACAGATTACAGTGAACACCTGTAAGCTCCACGACCTTGATCACTGCGTCTTTGTGGCAGGTGCCATCCTAGCTGTTATTAATAGAATAGCTGCTGACTGCACTCCAGCAGGTCGTCTATGTCGGAGGTATTCAAAAGGCCCCGATCGCTGCAAACTAATGGCTTTCATTTGGATCTGACAGCTTGGTATTTGCAGGTCGCTCTCGAATTGATAGATTGCATAATTTGGAGTCATTTGTTTACCAAGCCTGTCTTGCGTGAGCTATTTCGCCTCGGTAGAACTGTAAAATAACAGAACAGGAAATGGATATGATTAATAGGATGAGTTATAATGTTAAAGCTGATTCTTGTAAAATATTACTTGTGTGGGCTTTGTTTTCTTCCTGAACTTGAGACGGGAAGACAGGTTTTCTGGAATAAGTGTCATTTCTGTATAAAGGCAGGTTAATTAAAAGTCTTAAAATAAACATCAGGGGCGGCGGGAATAGTTATATTGTCGCATGTGTGCTGCATCCGATTGTTCCTCATCGATGTCAGGTGATGCTAACGTCCAGACTCACCCAGGGCTGTTGCTACACTGTGGCATAATCACAGCAACTTGCCAGGCAGTCTCCACACAGATGATAAGCTAATCAAATCCCCTGCCCAAAGTAGTCCAGAGGGAGTTTGTATACGATGGCAATCTGTGTGCATCCCGAGCAGAGAGCCAAGGAGCCTTAGCTGAGACGTGATCAAAGGATCCAAAACTGTGGTGCTGTAGGGAGGTAGAGAAGCTGCACTAAACACTACAAGAAATACACCAGTCAACACTGGTAGAAAGATGGATCGATGAAAGATAACCTTCAGTATTCATAATATGGGGAGTGTTACAGGAAAATGTAAATTTGGAAAGCAGCTGATTTACAACTTAATCCTTGCTCATGAACCCGAGTCTGGCTTTTTTTTTTTTTTCTTCTTTTACCAGTGACACCGGTACTGTTAGATCACTAAATGATGCCATAATTGTTGATCACAACCATCGTTGGTACTACATGGATTTCACATGATATTGAGCAGAACCAATGATTTTTCTTTAGGCTCCTTTCATTCACGTGAAGAAAATCTTTGGAGACTAAATGTCAAAATGACTCCCACACTGCCCGCACTAGCACACAGAACTGATTCCCATAACCCAGACTAATGTGTTTTTTATGTGCGTCCTTCATGTGAAGGTAACCAACAGCATCCGGCTTTATGGGTGGAAAGAGACGCATCAGAGAGAATAGAGTCAAGTAAAGGCTGGCAACATGACTACATGCTATCCACAGAAGTCCAACGTGCTATGAGCCTTTCCCTGCAGAACTGTTTTTCTTATTTTGCCTTTGATTTTAGGTGGTCCTGCAGGCTTCACAAAGTCCCTGTGGTCAGATGCAAAAATATTGCGTATGCACAAAAACATAGAGCACTTGTTTAAACACAAAATGTATTAAATTACTTCCCGTATACCTCCACATCTGATGTAATAAGTCAAATTAAATCTTAGTGACAATGTCAAAGAAAAAAAAATGGCTTCTTGATTTTCCTCTGAGCTTTAATCTTTCCATCTTTCCCTGTTTAATTAGCACTCTATTATGTCTCAAAAGAATTAAATAATATGAAATGATAGTAACCATTAAACTGTGATTAGTTATTTTTGTCTTTCCAGAGTAAATACATAAATACAATTACATAAGAGTGTGTAATGGTAGAGATAGACCCTCTTGTGCTGTGGGGGGGAAACAATCTTGCCAAAGTGAGATGAAGCAAAACATGACACAGTGCTGATTGTTGCTGATTGTGTGTCAATGATTATTCCTGGCATTTCCGTAAATGAGTGTGTGTTGATATCCACTTTAAACATGAAACATGTACACAGTTTAAAACACTGATTAAACGCGCTTATTTTTAAACCGTAGAATCAATCAATTTGAGCGTAATATAATAAATGACAAAAGGACTTTTTATTTTGGTTTCACTCTGCAGTTTTAGGCGAGTGTCCTCCAATATGCAGCCATGCGATGAGACGCAGATGGATGTCTACAATAAAGGTGACAGATTGAGAGCACATAAATACTGCCTGATGCAATCAAATGCAATATATGTATGTCTTTTTTCTTTACTTTGCTCACTTTTCTTGACAGTTCAAAAGCCAAAAGTAAAAGTACAGATAATGCAAAAAAAATCGACAACATGTACTGATCGATCATAGTTTCCCTCTCTCATATGTGTTTTGGCGGTTTCTATTTCACTTTAATGATAGATAACAGCCAGCATGAGTGGCATGTGGTATTTCTTGCCATTTGTTGGGAGTAGGGTGCCATATTCAAGCTGTGACACAGTGCAGAATGTAATGTATTACTGCAACCCAGCAGCATGCATTTCTGCTGAGCTGTAAGTGCATACGGCCTCTCGTTACGACTGAAATTTATGTTTCCATGTAAATAATTGAAGAGCTATGTTTGTTCTGCAGTGTTCAAGAACATGTGCTGAGTTGGAATCACAGCATGAAACTTGCTTCAAGGATTTCATTGACTTTCAAGGAATGTAATCATTATTATGTCTTGGTGGCTTATTTTGGTCAGATCAGTGCAATGTGTGGGAGAGAAGGTAAGGCAGAGAGTGCCTGATGGGATCTGTAAAATTGGCAAAGCGGTAAACTGTATAGGACCTTGATGGATGGCCTGGAAGAGGGATGCAGGGTAATATTTTGGGAGGGGAAATCTCATTTTCTCCAAGCTAGCTTAAGGGAGCACTGAACTCAATCAAATATAAATGTAATCAAACATGTCATCGCTCTTTGTAGCCGTAGAGGGATCTCTCTGACCACAGACTTACAGTACTCTCACTCTCCATCCCTCCCTCACTCACCCTTCATCACTTCATAAACAAAGACCTGACAGCAGAGTAGTTAAGGTCACTGTGAGGTTATATTGAAACCCCTTTACTGCTTCTGTTTCATCAAATAATTATTTTTTCTGTTTCAACTTATGACTGAAGGTCACATTAAATAAAAAAAAAAAAAGGCCATGCAGATGTAGTTTTCTGACTGGACCAATGCATTCAATTAAATGTTGCAGAGTGTGTGATCTTTGCATGTTTAATAGTTACAGAGCGTGCACAGAACATATAGATTTTCAGGGCCTTAGATAACAACATTGCCAAAGACGGCATCGTCTGCTGGCTGACAAGATCCAGACAGGCTGCTGCTGTCGATATCTACTATACGTGCAATGCTTTCAGCACCTCAGCACCAGGCATACATTACGTCTCTAAGGAAAACAGAGCCATAGGAGCGTATTGATTAACGGGCCCTCCATTTGTACACTAGCATCGAATCCGTTTTCACCGTTCTCTGTATGTAGGTTTGGTATGTGCTGATTACTAAGCGGTGCTATATGAGAATGGTATGTTGTTGTTTTATGTTGTCCACGTGTCCATGCTTGTATTTCAGCCATGCCATCCTGCCTTTGACTGTACATGTCAAATCTAAGTGGGAGACAAATAGACTTGACTGAGCTTGAGCATGAGCCATTACATACCTAGTATCGACAGCTGCTTGGTGGAAATCGAAGTGATGTGTTCTATCACACGAATGTAATAAGAATGACTGAAAAGCATGGCTGAGGCACGTCCGGTATAGACGCCCCTATTAGTATGTGAAATGCACCATCAATAGATATATCATGATAATTTAGGCATGTACGTGTAAATGATGTTTTCCTGACTAACATGCATAACTAGTTGAGGGGACCATTACTTTGCTAAAGAAAAATTATTTCAGTACATTTGCTGCTGTGGGGATTTAATCTGGGACCATTTGCTTCCTTCATAGTCTAACTACTTGGCCAGCAATCAACAAGCATGAGTCAGACATTAGGCTGTGGCACAGTGGTGTGAATACTAGATGTGTAGTCATGAAGCCAGACTTGTGAAAAGACAAAAATACATTTTCGTTTCAAGTTTAACTTTGTTTGAAAAGATTCTAAACTCTGCCAGGTTGAATTCCCTTGCACTCTTGATTTTATTGAATCTTAATAAAAAATAAACAAACAAAAATGATTAAGACCTTTATCCATAAATGATTACATACTTACTTTTAGCACTTATATAACCTATTTATATTTATCCTTACTTAACCTTTAAAAATCTTGCTTATGAAGCTGCCATCCAAAGCCTGTTTACCAGCCATGTAGCTCAAGTTTCCTTTCCCACCAGAGACAAGCTGTAAGATACCTTGATATCAGTCTAGACAGACAGATATTCTGTACCTTTGGAACTGTGCCTTAAGAAGCTGTTATTCCCATCAGAGAAATGGAAAGAAAAACAGAAAAATCATTGCCCTCAGACCTTATACTGTAGATGCATTGGGCCCTTCAGATGCGGTTTGAACCCAGTGGTTTCATTTCAATAAAGCTGTACAATGAAAGCAGATTTTTAAGAGAAGGATTTGGTCAAATTGCAATTTCCCAGTGCAGCTGCATGATAAATAATGTTTACCAATGTTCAATTACCATATCAAGGGATATTACTAGCTGAAGTGTAGTTGTGTGGAATGAATAGGAGAGGAAAATGTTCACAGGTTCACACAAAGGTCTCTTCCATTAAGGATCAGCCAGTTATAAAAGACCGGCAGTAGTATATGTTCTGATTTCTGTCGCAGATTTTCTGTATACCGATGGAAATGTGTCAAAAGCAAAAAAGTAATGCGAATACAATGATTGCCTCGGCTCTCATGGAAAGATTCATGGTTAATAACCCTGCTTTTGAAATTATACATAACAGATTGGATCTACCGCCAGTTCCTTATATTTCATGGCAGTGATTATGAAGAGTGGGTCCACACCAGGTAATCATCTGTATCCCTAACTAAAATCATTAAAGTAAACAACACGCTGCAGCTTTGTGGGTTTTATAATCCTTCTTGTGTGCTCTGCCTTAAAGCTGCCCACATCTACCTAAAAAGATTATCTTTGATGGAGATCTGAAATCCATGAGGACTATGTGTGCACTATTATCTTAACTTTATGTGCACATGTGGAGCTTTCCTTTATTGTGTGTGTATCATCAGTTAACTACAACACAATGAAAGGCGTCACTTAAATGACTCTTTGGTGAAGAAGTGGGATGCTTGCAAAGGCTCCTTATAGGATGCTGCATTTCATTTGGTTTAAGTATTGATAACAGAAGGCTGTGACTTTGAAGTGATTGATTTTAGTTTGAAGAAAAGGTCATGTTTAATGACTTGCAAGTGCTTGATGCCAGCCTTTATCCATTCCAATATTAGGCAAGTAAATATCTGTCAGAACACTGTTCAATCAAGTGAAAAGGGAATTAATTAGAGGTTTTCTTTTCCCTCGAGATATTCTACTTTAGATACGGACACTCCAGTGTCCTCAGAGCACAGGAGTAGCGTTGTATTGGCCAACACTGATGTCCAAACTGCGTCACCGCCGTTCTGTGACATGCTCTAGAGCTCGATCGTGGCGTGTTCCTGCATGTTGGACTGGAAAAGTAATTATTTGGTGGAAAACAATAATAGACTTGCTTTTGACAGAATACTAAAGAAAATACATACGAGAGACAATCTCATTTTGCTGTCTGATACCCAGATATGAAATAAGCGACACCTATTTCATGTCAAAAGCAGTCATGCTCTAACTTGACTCCAATTTTCATTGTGCCATTTTAGTTCAAACAAGGACAGACGAGCAACTGTGGCAGAAAAGTTTTGCTTGAGTCTGAATGTAGGGCAAAATAATGAATTCAACAAAATAAGAGCAAAAGAAAGACAACCGACACAACTGAATTTTTCAAAACAGTCTCTTCAAGTTCTCTTTCCTTCCACTTAATAAAATCAATGTATTTCATTTAAGAAGCCCGGTGATTTTTATTTGTTTTTTATGGACCCTAAAATTGATATTAAAAACAGGAACGCACATTTCTTTATTGAACACCTTTTCTAAAAAGACAAAACAAAACCCTGCACTCAGTTTGTTTCTACATAATGAATGCAGAGCCTTGAGTTACTGAGCGATGTATGCATATGCTAATGATGACTGGAGGATCTCAGTAAAAGCTCTTGAGCCGTTACCTGCCAAAGAAGGCGCAGAAAAGTTGATGTGATAACCTTTCTTCAGGGACCACTTTAGTCCTGTTGTGCACACAGGGTGCAGAGGTACTTAAGGAGACTCTCATTTCACTTTCCTATTAACTGCCTGTCCCCTTGTCTCCGTCCTCCACCCTCAAGTATATTGATTCGTCACAAGAGTAGGGTCGCAAACCAGCCCAAGGAGGCTTAAGTTTGGATTCTTTTGGGCCGTTTGGGATTTAATCTGATGTTGAAGGGCAGTTTTAAGGGTTCTTGTTTGTGATGTGATGTGTGATGTGCTTGAAGTATTATAACATGGGTGAATTGGCTCTTCAACACCATGTGCATTGTACTGTTGAGTGAGTCTACACAGTCTCAAATAAGGTTTAGACTCAACTGACAACAGATCAGATGGAAATGGGTCGTCCACTAATCAGAAGATCGGCGGTTCAATCCCCTCCAGTCTGCATGTCGAAGTGTCCTTGGGCAAGATACTGAACTCCAAATTGCTCCCGAAGGCTGTGCCATCGGTGGGTGAATGTGTATGAATGGTTAGCTCCTCGAACTGATGAGCAGTTGGTATGCAGTTGGCTTGCATGGCAGCCAGTGTGAATGAGATATGTACTGTAAAAGCGTGTTGAGTGGTCGAAAGACTAGAAAGGCGCTATATAAGTACAGTCCATTTACCATTTACCAGAGAGTACCAACTGCAACTCTGCAAAATAAGTTCAGTGACGTACTAGCTAATCGCAGTTAAAATACTGTAGAACTGTAGAAGCTAACTGCTAACATGCTATTAGCCTGGACACTCTAGTACCTGTTAGTCAGAATAGGTCTATTTTCTCTGTACATTGACTTAAGTAAGCTCTGTTCTCAGGATTGTACATCGTTTAATTCAATTAACTCAGAGCAACAAATTTACTTCCTATCAGTTAACAACAAAGCAATTTATTCAAAAGACTATGGACAATCGACTCATAATTGCTGGCAAACAATTCCTCAGATAATACCCTGACAGAAGAGGTCAAACAATGTTGTGACTGGGCCTTCATGCCTAGTAATTTTGCTGGTTTAATAAATGCGTCTACTCTACCCACCGTCCTGAGATTGACAGCAATTTTACACTTCCTGAACAGGTTGAAACAGATCATTTTTTGTATATAACAGAAGGGATTTGGTTAATTCAAAGAAACAATACATTTTATACCTGCTTTAGCCCAAGAAGAGCTTTTTTAGTGGGTCGTCAGAGTCACACACAGATATCACAGACTTTCCATCATACCATTGCTCTATTTATAAGCCTCCCCATACACCAGCTCCACTCTCTAGGGAGGTCATTAATTTGCCTCTCTGTCAGTGGTATGCCCCACAAAAAGTCCATCAAAACTTGCAGACTGCTTATCTATATGGCTACATTTGGTACACTAGAAATTATAACCGTGTGAATCCTCATTAGAAAGAAGTCGCTTAATTACTGTGTCATGGCAAACACAAAAGAAGCACATAAGACAGATGGCTCTCTTATTTTTTTGTTTCTTGTATTTTAATTTTAGATCAAACTAAATAATCCCACAACAGTGCTCACAGTGATGTAACATTTTAGATGGAAAATAGGACAAAGCCAACTTATCTTAGTGACATAGCCCAGTGCCATGCATCTGAAGGACAGTCTACTCAATGTTGCTCAGACACTTCACAGTGGTGACGGTCTTTTAATATTCTTTTTCATTATTTTCCTTCAATTCAAGTGATAATGTGAGGGACAGAACTAGGTGGAGGACCAGATGTTTTCCAGTGGAGGTAAAGTGGTCTCCTGATAAATGTAATACAGTCTGTGAATCTGATAAACTCTGGTTGCTTGGTGTGTGGCTGTTTGCTCCCTGCTCCTGCCTCAGCATTTATCAGTGGACTTCAATAGTACGTTGACCTCTTGACCTGCATGAGCTTATATCGTGCTTTTCATTCCAGGCATAGTGCCACGGTGGCTGTGAAAAGGTGTTTAATGAACTGTCTTGTAAGGAGAAGGTTGTGCTTGCCCATCAGCGCTCATCCCTCCTCCCCTGTTTCTGCATCACTTTCTTATTTACAGCCATATCTCAACCGCTATTTGCTGAGCTAGGGCTTTTCCCCCGAATTGGAAAGCCCTGGAGGTGTGAATAGTTCATCTGGAGAAAGATACATCATTTGTCGAGATTTGCATGTTAGAGAGGAGAGTGTGAACACACTCCAAAAGTATTTCAATGAGACAGCAGTTACTTGCACTGTATTTGTCTGTTTTTATCCATTTTTCAATGCACAGAATGAATCATATCCATGATGAAGGAAATGTTTTGTTGATGTTAAAAGCTTAATTGGATGAATATAACAACATAGCCTAAAAATAATTTAAATGACCCATGCACTTGCATCTATTGGTCTATAACAGTGGTCAATGGTTCTTTGTTGAAAGCTGCTGGGAGGAGTTAAATCCGTTCATTGTTGATTTGTTCAATATTGATCAGTCTGCACATGAATGGCGGTGTTAAAATAGAGAAAAGGGTTTCATATGTACATTGTTGAATGACTGTATATCCCTAATATTCTTTTATGCAATTAATGATTTTTTTGGGTCCCCACAGAGACTCAGAGATTCTTTGTTGTCAGCTGTCTTTGACTTTAGGACTACAATCATCAGATTTCTGTGAGTTTGCTTTGTGCAGACCACTACTGTAATGGATCCAGAGGAAAAAAAAAAGCCCAATGTTATTTGTAGTACAGACAAAAGCACATAGAAGCAGCACTTGTTTTTGTCTCGAGATAGACCAAAATAGTTTTCACTGCAGTTTATTGGGATAGACGGTAATCGGTAAACAATTTTGAAAAGCATAAAATGTACTGTAATTTATATGTACTATGATGTAAACTTGTCAAGAGAACACTCAGGAGTGAGCCCAATAAACCAGACACAGTTTTCGTAAGACAGTCAGATGAATAGTGGCAAGTTTTTTTAATGCTTTTCTATATGCTCTTCATTTCAGAATAGTCTTGGGCCTGTTAGCTTTTGATTAGAAACAATTGCTTTCAGCACTATTCATGCGTTTTTGCTGAAGTGCCAATGCATGAAGACTAGCGTGTGCTAACATGCATCTAAACATCTTTCTACATCCTCAACACAAATCTGTAAGGCTACATAATTGAAGACATTAATGTTTCACCTACGTTTTAAAAAAGGACACAGAGCTTCCCATTAAAGTTTGGCACAAATGAGGCCAGATTACTAATAAGATATTTATGGAGTGCCAAAAGGTTAGAGTAATTAAATAAAAGATTATTCTGTTGGTTAGTGTGATGAATACACTACCAGTGAACAACAGATCTGCAAAATAGCAGGTCACCACAAACAGTTAAGTGTACGACAAATTGCAGTGTTAAACTTGTGTTTGATGTTAGTTAGATGGGATTATATTCATGCATTTTGAACATAAATTAGAATATTACAGAAAGAAATAATTCTTCCATATTTTGTTTTAGTTCCCTGGGATCCACTCAGTATTTTTATTGACAAAGTCATGTATATTTATTATTATTATTATTATTATTAAGGCATCTTTCTCCTCTTTGGCGTATGACAGGCTGTTTTGAATACTTTCCCAGTTCTATTTAAATGAAAGTATAAAGATCCGTATCTTGCCCCATTAAAGATTCTTATTCTACCAGCTACTGCCACACCAAATTCCTTTCTCAAATATAACACTTTAAAGTTTCTTTCTCCTGAATATGCCAGTGCAGACACGTCAAAGATTATTTATCAGTTACTTCTCGAAATCCACATGAACCACTCTGCATGGCATAAATTAGAGACACTGCACAACACTTGGAGCAAATGAACCAGGAGTTGAGTTTTCATTAAAACAAAATTATGAGTGCTGTATTTACCGCATGCTAAATTAATCAGAGAACACGGGGCTAAATTGCCTTCTAAGTAACCTTGTGACTGGTTGGTGTAGCATTTAAAAGGTTATTTTTTTAAACAGTGTCCGGAGCAACTTTGGAAACTTTACGTAGACCAAAGAGACACTAGCAACAGCAAAACAAAGTAAAAACTCTGAGCTGAAATGAGCGCACATAAAGTAGTTAAATAAAAAAATAAATAAAAGAAATGAAATATTTTGTTTCAGTGTGGATTTGTTGTTAACAATGTAGGATTATGAGGACAAATTAGAGTTATTCCTATGGTGAAGTGATCATCTTTTTGGGTACCTAGCAACATCACTGCACTGCAAAAACAACCCTCATTCTTGACTCTCTATGTTGTTCAGATTGTACTCAAGAATTACGAACTGAAATCTTGTAACCAATATCCTACAATAACATGCTGATTTACAGACAGTCTCGTTTCAGTCAATGCCAGATAGGATGGGAGGGAAAATTGATTATGTAATGGGTTTCTATGAAGTTTCCAGAGATGTTGGCTAACCATACTGTAACAGTAGATACTGCTTCTGCTCAGAAGCAACCACAAAGACCCATCACAAAGCATCAAAGAGATTACCAAACATCCATTCATCATTATATTCCCCTATTCATCTATAGAGATTAGAGATGATATGAGAAATACAGATCCCCGTGTAAAAGGTAAAGAGTGAGCTTATGGACACAAGGTTAGTGGTTTGTTCTTCAATGGAGCTGCAGAAGGCTGTGGTTGTATTAGACAGCTCCCAGCTCCAAGACACTCAAGTAATTGACCATTTATAGCTAATGGTTGGATCTGTATTTGGCAGAGGCTTTGAGGGAGTCTTCAAAGAATCTGAGCAGCAATGTGGACCCTGCAGGGAGAACCAACGCCCCTACTGATGAACACATACTGTACGTGAACATCAAATCTTAGTTAAAGCAATCATACAAAGAACATATTGTTCATAGAAGGAGGAAGGTAGCCTGGTATCACTAGAAATAACATCCCAATTGGACAGTTTTGTACAGAACACCACCTAAAGCCAACGTTCATTGTCAATGCAGGAAGTAGTATGGCATTTATGCAGCAAGGTGGATGTTGGGGTGGTGGCGTGTAGCATGTCTCTCATGCAATAAAGCAGAGTTTATGTCTCATAGAAGACCAGCAATTAACATTTGTGTTTTTATTAGCCGTAACTGCAATCTTTTCTTTGCCTTCACCTCGTGTTTTAATTGTCTAATCCAAACCACATTTATCTAGAAGTCATTTCATAACCTTAACCGTACTCTCACTAACTCAAACAAACAACATTCTCACTGGATGTGATCCAGGGTTTTGCAGAATCATCCAATATCAACAATCTTGTCTTCCGACAGGGTGCCAGGTTATAATGGCTGCACTCTACACCTACATGAATATGATTAGACGTTAAAAGTCAGCCAGTACACCTCAATAGTCACGCCTTTTATCTGAGGCTTTGAAGCTCACAGAACATCAAAAACTAATTTACATAAACAAAGAGAAAGATGGCGTATTAGGACTATCGTACTTCATTATTACTTGGCAGTGAACGCAAGGGCCCTTGTCTATTGGCAGGAGGGGAACAGAATAGTAAGTATCCACTGAGACCCCTCCCTCCTGGGTTGCTATTTAAATGTGTAATGTCAAAAACAGTTCTCTACCAGCACTTCTTTTCTCAGCACCCAGATTTCCTGCAAACGTTGAGGTGGATACATAATCATTGCTTAAAAATCAGAATGGGCTGCAGATCGCCGAACACTTTTATTCATACCCAAATATATCGTAATCATGCAATGCATTCTCTCCATCCATCTTCGATGGGTCCTTTGGAAGATACAGAGTATATCAGTAAGCAAGATTTGTATACAAACAAGCAACTTGTCACATTCAGCTAAAAAACAAATTCTCTCTTTCCACAACACATTTCTTCTGATACTTGCAGATTAGGAATTATGTCCGTCAGTGTGTTACTAACTCTAAGTCTCTCCCTGAAGGAAGAATGATTTATAAGCTTTTGTTGGGCTTACCTGAATCCAAAAAAAACTGCTCTCAGACATAAATATAAAAAAAATAAACCTACTTATTATATTCTGGACAAGTGGATTATGACACTTTTAAAAATGACTTGGAGGAAGAGCTGTGAACACATATTTGGGATGATGTTTGGGAGGCCCTGATCTTGTTCCAGAGATTGTTTTCTCCTTCCCTAAACTGAAGTACGATTATGTATGGAATGGTACCTCAGTTAAGCTCACTGGTATATTACATAATGGAGAAAGTTCGATATGGTATGATGGACGATCTCAATACATTTTCTGATATATGGCAGCCATTTCTGGTTCACCTTGCTCAAAAATCCATAGAGTGCCATCCACCTCTCTCTCTGTCTCATTATCTCATTGAGTGCTGGCCTGAACAAATACTATGCTACACACTGTAAAGTGAAGCAGGGTACTGCTGAAAAGGCTCATTTAAGTCTGTGAAATGGTAGTTGGAGCATCTTTATCTTCTCTAATGTGATGTACAATCAGTTGCTAGTTTATCAAGTACACCTGGCTAAAACTAATGCAGTCTAATACAGCAGTGCTGCAATAAACCCAGTCTTCATAGAGGCTAGAATATATATCGTTACAATAAATAATATATTTAAACTGTTTTAGACAGTTGCTCCTTGAACTGTATTGCATTATACTGACAGGTGTTTCTTTCATTTAGTCTACCTTCATTGACATAAATGGATTATGATGTATTTTATGACATTTTACAACCAAATACTGCAACTACTAATAGAATAAACAGAATACATGAGGTTGGGTGCTTCCTTTCAGCCTAAAAGGGAAGACTCAGTCCAAACTGACATTTAAAGAAACAAGTGATATTACTACACTGGTGAAGCCATTTCCTCGAAAGACTTCAGTGTTTTTGTTTCCAATGTATTCATCTGTTTGGCGTCTCAAAAGGAATTTTAATTTATACCTCACATGGGAGCTGTTTTAAATGTAGAAAAGGGAAGGGGAAATTGTGGAATAACATCATAAATATATAATAACCACCTATTGTTAAGTAGCTTTGCGCTTTGAGTCTGGGCTCCTTCCTGAACATTTAGGTAAGGATCAAGGACACACGGTGTGCAGAAAACACCATCACTCATTTTTAGGAACAAAGTACAAGGACCACTATGTTCTGACACTTTCCATGTGATGTATATTCTTTTATCTTTCACACTGCAACACGTCATAATTCTTATGGGGATACATTCAAAATACCAGTGACCCATATTGTCTGGAAATATGTACACTTAACCGATGCACCAAGCGGAGAAACGGCCTCTCTTGAACAAACTCCCAAACTACAAAAGGTGCTAGGTTACTGCAGTAAAAAATAAACACAATTAATATATTGCTTAAAGGAACAGGAAGTCGCCTGGAGTAAGTGTTCCCACATTTATGAGACTAAATTAGATCTGAACTATTTTGTTTGTTCCCTTACAGATTTAAAAGTTGCAGCATAAGGCATGTAGCCTACATTAATCTTTGATGAGATCAACACAAAATATATTACACTGACCTCAGTACTGCCTAATCTTGCAGGTGGAATTCTGTGGTGAATGATTTTAGTTCAAATGTAGGCAGGAAATCATACATGCATGCTTTTTTGAATGCTGGTTCGCCACTGATGGGAATAATTAAGTCAAAGCCCTATCTTATTTTGTGCGTGTGTTCTTTTTAAAGGTTTGCTGTTGGGGTTTACATTTCCCTGCTGACACAGATTTATTAAGGTGCTTGAGCCTGGCTCGCTGGTTGATAGAAGTGAGCTCCAATTTCTGCTCTTCACATCAACAACAACACTTGTTTACCTTGTTCACTTGGGACAAGTCTTCATGTTACACCCTTGATTCAATTTTGCTTGGCTTTTTATTTTGTCTTTGTGAACAGAACAACCGGGGCCCAGTGGTCTCTCTCTGACCTCTATTTATCTTTAGTCCTCCCTCTGAAATGAGCCATTTTATCCCCCTTAGATTACGTTTTCCTCCACGGAAATAGCTCACTAACACGTTTTACATGTTTAGCCACTTTTGAAGGTGAAATCTGGCCGATCCAAGCATGCTGGGAAGCTTAATTAATAGAATATGCTCCTGAGACACAAATATTTGAACTTTGTGATCATCATTTATGCATACCTGACCAGTTGGAGAACAGGTCAAATGGAGAAAGGTGCTAACTCTGACACTGTACAGGTATCTGTACGGTAAAGAAGAGGCAGCTGAAAGAGAAATGGACTGAATGTAAGTTTATTTAAGCTACATCCACTGAAAATTTTATAGCTGTGGCACTTGACTTCAAATTGGTCTGCATGGGTACCTTCCCCAGGGTATGTATATATACTCTACCTAACCCACATAGCCTAGCCTAGCGTGGTTTCCCCACTGTGTGCATGAACAACAAGGAAGGGGAGAATACAGGATTATTTTCTCACATGTGCGGATTAACACCCACTCAGAGAGCCAGCTATTCTGAGCAATGGTGGAAGTCAAATGAAGAAAAATTATGCTATCATACTGATTTTCTTTGTGTACATTGAATATTATCCCATATGGAATATTTCAGGAAGATTAAAGGCCGATGGTGAATGACATTTGATGAAAGCAAACTGAACATTATACACTGTATTCTAACAGCATGCACTGAACACAATGGAATAACTTGATCTAAGCCCTTATTAATGATAGTCTATATAGTCATACACTAGCATATTGTGTGTATTTTAGGTAGCTGTAGAGTGTTACTTTTGTCTTAAATACATTTCCATATGGTTGAATATACCTCAATGAGCCATTCCTAAGTTATGAGTCTTCACATAAACGTTCAAGGTAGAGCGGCTTGAAAGCTGATGGCAGCTTACTTTAATACATACCGAATAAAATGTTTCTTTTAGAGGCACCTTAGAAGCACAGTCATTATTAATTGACATCTCATCTTTCATGCTAAAACAGATATGTTAACACGGCCTCTCCATCTGCCTCCCATCCGGCTTTACCTTATCTCACCCTTGATTCCTGAAGCAGAATAAGTAGCGGTGAGAGAAAGGAGAAGAGAGCAATGAAGAAGAGATTTGGGACATACCCTCTGTAAATGGAGCTGATAATGTAAATGTGCAAATCTTTTTTTTGAAATGGCTCCCTGTGGTCCACCTGCAGGGGATACTTATCTGAATTCCCAATCACTTTAGATTGTTATGTCTTTACCTATTCTAGATATGATGAATGTTGTCATTTCTCGACTTACAAGGTTGAATTATTCATGGAGTCCATCTTTCCATACTAACCCGTGGTATCAGTAGGAAAAATATAATGTACTGTACAGTATTTTGCAGCACTGTCTGCCACAGTCTATTTTTATAGTACCACTACGGGGCCCCAAAGTCCCAAAATTTAATACATTTAAAACACAAAAAGCCATAGAAAGTTTTTCTAAGTTTTCTTTTGAATACATCAGTTTAGCATTAACCAACAGTGTTGCTACATCCTTAGAGGTAAGAGTCATGCAACATTTGAGTCAAATACCAAATCATTTTTCAGTGGCTCACATTGTAAATTTTACAATTAATATTACATACATAACACTAATATTCATAAATGTTGGCAGGATATTTAAAGGCTAAAAATGTCAACTCGGTAGTGGCGTCACAGGATCACCATGGTAGTTGGGATTCTTTCTCTACAGATCACGAATGTCTGTACAAGACCACAAAAGTTTGGGTGCAAATGACCAACTGGTGGATGGATCTACTGACAAACTGATGTTGGCATATCTAGAGCCATGCTTTTATGGCTAAAAATGTTCATCATATTATAAAAGGCATTAATAGGCAAGATTGTGTTTGCTTTTTGATCAGTGGTGATTGCTTCAGTCAGTGTAGAGCCTCGCTCAACATACTAATAATATAATACACGATACAACTGCTTCCATAAAGCTAAATCACATCCGTGCAGCTCCATAAAAACAAACAAACAAACAAAAAAACTTGGAATACAAATCTTGTTATTTGCTACCAGAAACTCCAAAACAGAATCAACGAACAGTCTATTTTGCTTCTGTAAAAACTTTCTTTACTGAACGGACCAAAACATTGGAAAGTTGACTGTTTATGGGTTTATGGTTACTGATATTAAGGAAAATATAATTTTACTTGCAGTCCTGGTGTATTACGAAACATATCTTTTGCTGCCTTTCCATCACATAATAATGTAGAATAAATTTCACACTTATAATGCAGCAGGAAATGGAACTGGTTAAAAAAAAAAGCAAAAAAAAAAAAAAGCTGTATTTCAAATAAAGTACTATAAATGAGCCCATCTGAATATGTAGAAGATAGGTTTCTTTATTTCTAACATGATATTTCCCATTAGGTTAGGGTATATGCTCAGTAAAATGTGATTCGTTGCAAGCTCATTATTTTTAATTAGCTCCATCCTCTGGCCGTTATCACCAGTTTTACTGATAACACTGCTGTCTGTCAACAAATGCTTGTGCCTACTGATCATATTTATGGCTACTGCCGACAAACTAGAGGTCCAAATACACACTTTAATGAACTGGCTTGGGCTGGATTTTTTTGAGGTCATAAATCAGCGATACAGAAGAATGAATCAGGCATATAATTATACAAAGGAGTTGTGAACTGGCTGCAGCGTCATTGGTTCAAACCCTGGCTGCTTCGGGTGTGGCTCCATCAAACAAACTGGCAGTCCTCAGTGATGTGAAGCCATGCAATAAATTTAAGTTAAAATTCTTCAAGAATTTATGGTTCATACGCAGGAACAACAGGCACTCCAACTGTAGAGGGTTTGTGGACCACTGACCTCATGATGTTTAAGTCACTTTTTTTAGATCGACCCAGGTCGATGAATAAAGTATGAATCTGACATAGCGTGCAAGACTCGTTTTGAATCTTCCGCAGAAATATTAAATCCATTCATATCCTAAGGCGCTGCTGTGAATATCCCTTTTTTTTTTCCCTCCCCTGATGTCTTTTTAACCAGTGCAGTACAAAATGTCTGTTGCCCAAGAAGAAGAGACAAAGGAGGGCACCGGTTCAGGGATGTAGAATACAAAAGAGATATCTATTGCGTTAACTGCAAATACATCCAGACATTTCATATTTTACATTTATTAATCATATGTTGTGAGTCTCCCAGAGCTCTCATACGAGTCAAGAGTCTAGCTTTTCACTTGATAAAACATCAGTCACTTGAGATTCAGAGGGATTTTTACGTTCACATTTAAAAATTTCAGTAGTATTTTGATACATTCAATTTATTTGACACTAATTCAGCATTACCAGAGGGAGGATCACTCAAACTTGAGCATTCATTGCAATCTTTACAACTTCCTTTCAAATTTTGCAGTAAACAAGTGCATTATAGTTTGTGCAGGGATTCATTAATCACAAATGTCATTTAGTTCAAATCTCACAACATTCTCAACCTTTAGCCGAGATCATTTGCATGTTTAACGCAAGTAATAATTCAATTTGTAATGAGATAATTAATCACAGTTGCCACTGCCCAAATTAATGATTGTCACAGCTTAACAAATAGAATAACAACCCTGAGTAGGAGCAGCACTGAGTAGCTTTCAGAAAAAAGGAACAATAAGTGTCAGGGTCTATCAAATATTTAATTCAGCTGCAACATTTTTTTTTTGTTTTGTTTTGTTTTGGCGAAGGCAAAGTATGAAAAATGAGCTACCTACATGTGACAAAAGGTTGAAAATGAAATGGAACAGCCCACCCCGGAAAGAATGGGAAATAAATTCTTATCTAGTATTGCCTGCCTTTTTTCTTATTCCAGAGATACAGATTTATGCAAACTGTAACAATGCAGAAAAGGCTGCTGGCTACTGTTTTGCACTGCGTTTAGTGTGTGTGTGTGTGTGTGTGTGTGTGTGTGTGTGTGTGTGTGTGTGTGTGTGTGTGTGAGAAAGTGTACAATGGAATAAACGAACAATGACAAAAACAGTTGGTGTAGACTGGTTTGTACATCATAACAAATCCAGGGCTTTCATAACTGCAAAACTTGCAAATCAGACCTTGGAACACTGAAGTGGAAGAGACCTGGGGATATTTGGTGCCAGAACACAAACCAATCAGAGAAACTGCTGTTAAGTGTGCTGAAAAAATTAAGTGGAGCTCACACAACACATCACCTGATTAATAAATGAAGTTCCAACCCTCAAACATGTAAAATGTGTTGTTCTCCTTAACGGATAAGCTTTTTCAGATCCCTCTTCCTTATCAACAATCTGTTTTGTTTTTGTGTTTTGTTTTTTTAATCTACCTCTGAGGCTCATTTGCGAAAACTCAGCATAAAACTGCAGTGGTACGACAAAAAATATGAAAAGCAAGAATAACAATAACGAACAGTGATGCATCACTGTTTATAGAAAAGCCACCAACCGCATTTGGAAACACTGATTCAGAGGATTTTACATTATAAATGAGTTCCACACACTTGAAGCTGCTGCTTTGCTTTTATTTTCAAAAATTAAAATGAACATGAAACCGTTTGCACCAAGCACATCACAAGTTAGTCCTTTCTAATGTAAAATAAAGCTTGAAAATTCAGCCAAATCATTACATACAATATATCTACTTTCCACAGATTTCAGTTTGACAGAAGACTCATCTAAGTCTTAACAAAACCCTTATTTAACATACAGCATGTATCCTGTAAACATGTCATCGCCCGTACCCTGTAAACATGGCTGTCACAGATCTAAGCAGTAAGTGCTAAGGAGAGGGAAGCAGGAAGTCGTTGAGATGTAGCACATTATTTTTAGTGTTTCTTAGGAAAACATAATAATGCTGCCACTATGATTGACTTCATATATTGGGTGCTTTTTTCTATTGTTTGTTTGGATGGGCTGAGCTCCTGTATGGAGAGGAAACGTGGATTGCGTCAGTGGAACGGTAGAGATGTAGCGCGTGGCTATTCTTTTTGTGAATCCTGCCTCTGTTGGATTTTATGTGTGTCTGAGATTGACAGACTTCACTGTGAAGAAAACTGTATTACTGTATTAAACTGAAGTGTGAATGCAACATGGTCAAGTGATACACTTGCTCAGGGAGGGCTTTTACAGCACAGGATGGGAAAATGTTTCTGCTCTGTCATTTCAAATATGTGCAAACAAATGTGTTTGTATATGTATTTTTAAGCTAAAATACAAGTACAGCACGCTCGCAGAGCACCCAATAAAACAATATTGGGGTGACGAACACCTCCAGTCATGGGATACCTTCATACCTTCAGATGTATTTACTTGTCTAGCAAGTCTGTCATCCACTATTCCCTATATAACAGACACTCAATATTTTACTCTACACTGAGCAGAAAATGTAGTTCTGGACACTAATGACTCATCATTTTTACATAATCACTGACAGGTGTAGTTTTGCAAGACATGTAATGTTTGTTATCTATCAAATATGACACATTGCACTGTGGGATTCGTAGTAATGTTCATGCCATGGGCATTTTTTTTTAGGTATTTTTGAATTCGAATGAAAGGGTTAAAGTGATTCGTGACATTTTAATTCACATGGACACAAACTTCCACGCACATGCACAAAACCTCCACATTTTTCAAGTGTATCACTGTCAAGCTGTCAAGTTGTCAGCAGACTTTCACAGGGAACTGAAGCTGGGAGCAGTGCCAAAAGTGTTTTAACACAACTCTTAATGTCTCTGTTTTGCTTCCACCTACTGAGAACAATAAATGCATTTGTTGACAGTCTGTCTGGGGCTTTAGAGGCTCCTGGATCTATAAAGAATTGAATTAAATTTTCTCTTTCTTCTCCTTCTCCATCTCTGTCGCCCAGCCTGATGCAAACCTTTCCCATTCATCCGGACAATTAGAAATGCGCCGTCTTGTGCATCCCAAGTGTCTGTTGACCCAAAAACTTTTATTAAGAACACGAAAGTTGTGTTTAAGTTTACACAGCTAATGTTATGCTGCTAGCCAGCTAAATCTACTGACTACAGTCAGCAAGTGTAGTCCTGCTCCAGTTACCTTTCTATGGAGCCCAGGAGGGGTCACGCAGAAAGAAAAACAATTTTGTGTTTCTGGATTTAATAATTCATGCTCTTGAATTAGTCATTTGTATTCTCAATTTAATATTGTCTTCAGCGTGAGAGCCCCTGCTTTTAAGCTCTCACAACAATGAGGCCACAAAGCCAAGAGAAATTCAATGTATAGGTTTACTTGGCTGAACATGAGGTGTTTTTGTTTGTGAGGCAAAAGCTGAAATCTTTGCGGGTTCAGTTGTATCAAATACCTTTCTTGTATGTTGAGTTTAGCCTTTTTTCACTTTGTTCTACACTTTCACAGTCTGTTAAGCATTCGATTAATGAATCTCACCTATTATGTCACTGAATAACCCGAGTGGTTATGAAACAGAGCACAAATTAAGTAATCCGTGCACACAAATTATTAAATCTGCATGACACCTCCTGGGCTCCATACATTTCTCTTGAGTAGACTTATTATTTTTATCATGGCACGCTGGCTGCCCTCAACCCAATTAAAGTGAGGTTTAAGCAGAAAGTGTAACGAGCAAAGCAAAATGGACGAATTGTTAGAAGGACGATAAACACATTAATAGAGTAACTGAACAAGTCATTTAAACGACTAGAAGTCATTTTACAAGCATTTAACTTGGTGTTTTATACGGCTAAGGTTGTAACTGTCTAGCGAGACAGCAGTCTGCCACTGCTAGATGTAATCCAACCAGAATACATACAGATACACAGATTACATTTCATGCTATGCACTAAAATTGGCATGTTATGATCAATAATTACTATTTATAATTACTAATTGCGGCTATATGATACACTATAACAGTTAAAATAGCAATTTCAAAAGAGCACATGTGCACAGAAATGTAAAACCGCAATGCTGGAAAAGGCACAATTCATGCATCTGTTCAGCACTGCCTTATGAAAGCAATTCTCAAGAAGCTATTCATCCATTCCAGAGGACGTATGAAGAGATTTGTGTAAACAGGGAACGTTGGAAAACATGAATCCAGTAATACCATGCAGAAAGTCTGTGTGGAGCTCGCATTGTTCACTTTAGTCTCACCGTATTGATCTCAGTAACAATGGGTTGAAAGATCTCAATGCGCTTTATGACTCAGCAGATTGGCTCTGCAGTTAGTCACAGTGTCAAGCCAGGCTGTAGAGAAAGCAACCTTTTTCACTTGGCAGAAGTGAAGTGTCTTAATGACACGAACACTGGAACTGTTGAGTAGCTGAAAATAAGAAAGCACATAAAAATTCTCCACAACACAATACTCTGATCAATCAGTATGCCAGGAAGAGCATTGTTTAACTAAATCTACACTGCAGGGATTTCAGTGACTGAATGCGTCAACTTGGATAACATCCAGTGTTATATTCAGCCTCTCCTTAATTGAACGGTGACAACTAGACTGCGTGCCTGAAGGTGCTGGCAAGTGTCAGCCATTTGGCTCTCTGGGGCCCCTGTGAGAGCGAACACATTAAGTACATTTGCCTCTAAATGAACATGAAAACCAGGTGTAAAATTATGGAAAGTAGAAGCTTATTGCAACATTTAGGGGGGGTTACTTGTACAATTTCCCTCAAGGATACTGACAGGCAAAGAGATGGAAATGACCTACCGTTACTGGTGCTACAGCTATCAAGGTTTCTATTGTTGCCCTGTGGCATGTTCACCACATGTTTACTATGGTAACTTTTGAAACAATAGCTCTTCAGTTTCACAAAGAAGAAAACAAAAATCTCATTTGCAGCCAAAAACTGTTTGATTTTGTCACCTGAAATCACAATTGATCCGATTTTATCAGGTGTAGATTAGATTAGATTCAACTTTATTTTCATTGCACCGAGTACAGGTACTCAGACACCTAACCAGAAGTGCAGAAAGCAGTAAAGTGCAGAGTAATGTGCGTAAATATGCGTTAGCTGGCAAGCTAATTAACGCTAACTGTGTGTTCTGCTAGTCTCACATAGCCAGACCTCCAGCTATGCCTAGACTTAATAGGAAAAGAATTTCAGCATGTAGGTAGGTGGCCTGGATGATGATGTTGTTTCCTGTAGCGACAAGAACTTTAAAAACACGACATGGAGTAACTACATAGCCAAAGGGGAGGAGAATGCCACGTGAAATACACACAGCCAATGGAAGAGCTATACCATCTGTCTAGACTCCAGCTGACTTTTTTTTAATGTATCCAGCTAACTAGTTTTAAAACGATAAAAGGTCTGGAATGTGTTTGTAATGGCCACATAATGCTTAAAAAAAATTACAGTCTCCAAGGCAAAAAGGCAACATAAACACAGCTTAATTGTTCTTGTATTGGAGGGTAAAGCTAATCAGCCCTCGTATTATATTATAGTGTTATGAATAAAAATGTAATTAAAATGTATTCAGAAGATGAAAAAAAATAACTGAACTAAATATTCGGACAGCAACACAGCTTAGATTTTACACTTGTTGGTATAGTACGACAGTTTAACGATGGAAAAGGCATTGATGATGAGGACTTACTTACAAACTTGAAGGTCCCTGCGGATTTTTAGTATTACTATGGAGCTGTTTTTGCATGAGTGGGTCCCCCTTTTTTGTTTATCCTGCGAACGCCGTATATGTGATACATACTGCTGGCATTGGTTACACGCTAAACATAACTTTTCTTTGTTTACAAGAAAACTAGGCGACCTATTTAGTTTCCAAACCAAATAAATAGCAGGACAGAGCAAGACAAGACCTTAAAATTCTTGAGATTCGCAAGTTTCGCTCTTACTGCAAGACTATTACTTTGACATCTCTAAAAATCCACCAGCCAAGACAATCTCTGCTTGGGAGACGGTCAGTTGTTGTTCTCCGACAGTTCATGTTCTTAGCATTCTGATGTCCTAAAAACATCACATACCATAACCACCACTCTTGGGTTTTTATGCCTCAATTTTTTGCTTCACCTCAATCTTCTTAGAAGAAATATCAACATCTCAGAGTATGAGCATGCCTGTGCCTTTTTCTTTGTTTTTATTTGCAGGAAGTATTTACTGAAACATTTCTAGAGCCCGACGAAAGCTTTTGATTTTTCTTCCGCGGCAAACACTACAGATGTATAATATTTCTGTACAGTTCTAATGAGCATCATTACTCCTGCATTGATGCAGTGCCAAATGAGCTTATTGAATTTTTAAAAAGGCACAGTTATTTAAAGCAAGTGATCTGAACATTAAATCTGCATCAAAAATCTGCTTGAGACTCACGTCACAGCAATTAAGCACATTTCCCAAGCCCATTAGCAATTAAATGAATAGTTTTGAGGTGAGGGGGGTTCAGGTTGAAGCTGTTCTATAAACCTGGGGTGTGTGGGGAGGTACAACGTATTGGTATCCTCCTGTATGTGTATGGTCACAAAGAGTTCACATCAGAGGAGAGGAAGCTCAGCTGCTTTAGTCTCAGCCTAAACAGATGGTAAGTGCACACAGCATCGCTAAAACGAAGCCGTGAGAATGTTTTTGAACAACCTACGAAGATCTTTACCACTAAATCTGGCTGCGTGTATAGTGTGCCATCTTGAATTCAGCTGCACAGTGAAGCTTTCATACGATGTCGAACCCCTGCCAAGATATTTTCTCCTTGCATATGGCACATTCTGTTTTTCTGCAACCCATCACACCTTTATTTTTCCTCCCAATCCCTTTTCTTTTGATTCTCCGGAGGGAGATCAGAGGAGGCCTCGGTGCTGAGGAATTTAATTTCTTGAGTCAATGCTATGAGATGACTGTGCTCTATTAGAAGCACCACACTGTTCAGGCCTATAGCTATAGTCCAGTGAGCAAGAAATCTCGCCAACACAAAC
This sequence comes from Miichthys miiuy, assembly GCA_036365135.1. Lineage (NCBI taxonomy): Eukaryota > Metazoa > Chordata > Actinopteri > Sciaenidae > Miichthys > Miichthys miiuy. The sequence continues at coordinate 9,529,709 of CM071606.1, read as the reverse complement.
ATGATAAGCTCCGTCTGTCCTGCTTCTTGACAGAACGCTGAAATTGTGTGATTGTTACAGCAGTGAAAATCCCTCAGGTGAAAAATACAACAGAGGGGTAGCTTCACTGCAGCTCCCACTTATTTGTCTGATATGGGACCAGACACGTCACACAGCGGCACCGCGATACATGACAGCAGAGAAATTAAAAACACAAAAAAAGAGAGAAATTTAAAAATGGCAAAACATTTATTTTGATATTATTTCTAGTATAGAGTATAGTAAAGAGTTTTATAAATCTAATTTTCAATTACTGAGCACAATCTTTATTGTTATTTTGGTATGTAATCACCAAATATTTGTCATTCTCCAAGTTCATCAACTGAACATACAGGTCGCTTTTTTTAAACTTATTGAACTGATCGAAGATAATCTTGAGATAGTCACTGAATTAAGTCACAACATACATTGAACAAATCTGCTTGAAAACACATTTGTGACATGTAAAAACAGCTTTAGTTGGCGTGTGCAGTTTTCAGAGTTATGCTTGTCTTCCCATGCGTCTGTTATAAAAGGTTTAACTTGACAGAAGTCTTTCAGAAGCCGCCTCTAGCATGAAACTCTTAGTTGGTATGTAATCTCATCTTTTGCTTGCTCAAGTTGTTTCAGATTTATAGCTGTCATAGCTTCTGTGATCTTCCTATGCTGCACAGTTAGGAAGTTAACTGACCAGATTTTATGACATTCAATAATGTATTTCATGGTTTAACTTCAAATATCGACACTTTTAATGCTGATGCAATTTTTTTTTTTGTCCCGATTCCCCACGGTTGATAAAAGGCAGCAGAAAGCAAGAGTGGCAGCTGCTTTAAACTAAGCGTATGAGTCAGTGGGTGGACATCTTTCAGTGTGTATGAACCAGCCCAGTATTAAAGTAGACTACTTGTCCTGAAGGCACTCTTGCCTTTTCAAAAGCTCTTAACCGTGTATTATTTTTACCGTCAAAATACTGAAAATAATACACAAACAGCAGGATATAGTGTTAACAAATGAAAGAAATAACATGCAACAATAGTCCTGATAAGTTTAATACTTTTTTTCTTATATACAAACTCAGATTTACACTTCACACACTATAAGTTGTGTTTTCCCCCACATTTATACACTACAATAGAACTTGACACTTTTTTTTTTTTTCCTCCAATGAGATCAGAATATTTGACTTTGACTGTGCCTTTTCATCCGATGACTGACATGTGAATGAAATATTGCTCATCCTTTCCAAACACTGTTTGTCATGGCGCCTCCGCGGTGCTCTGGGGACTTTGACAAACACTGTCACCTTTGAGCATCCCTCCTGAGATGGAGGGACGTGCGGATGGAGAGATAAAGCTGAGTGTGACACTTGAAAAAAACACATTGAAATCCACAGAATGTTAACATTTTCTTGCCGCTCTGTATGTTTGTTTTTTATGAATCTGAATTTGAAATAAGTTACCCACCTAACCTAACTTTACCCACTTAGAGTCTTTAAATCAAGCAATGCTACATCAAAGTACAATTTACCCACCAACAGTTACACTTATACCAATATTTGCTGCACTAACCGCAGACGCACCGCTGTGGAAGTGAAATCATCCTTTCCTTTTTCTCTCACTTCACACAGCGGAGGCCTTTGATGTAGTCAGCTGTAGTACTGCACTGATGCCGCCACTACTGTGCTCCCTGCTTGTTGCTGTAGCCCGTGTCAGGAGCACAGCTGTTCAGTCTGTACCCATGACCTACAGCTCCCTAACAACTCACGTAACTCAACACTGACTTTCTTTTTTTTTTTTGCCACAGGGACCCAGAATAAGGGGCAACGGGTGCACAACTTGTAATGAATGGATCTAAGAGATGTCCTCGTGTCATGTTACAATTATATTTAAGAGTTGTGCTTCAGCGCAGGCTTCGCTTTATAAGTAATGAATTGCGATGCCAGTCAAAAGCACCTTGTTATAACCCGATTCCCTTTTTTAAAGAAGAGGAAAGGCAGAGGAGTGAAATCTGCGCTAATGGACCGTGTACATGTTGCACGTCAACCCCCCTGAACTGAAGTACATCACTCCGCGTCCTGTCCACGCTGTATTTCTGTGTTGCTCATCGTCTCTGGCTTTCAACTTGTGCAATTTATGCTGCTTCATGAACTGTGAGCAGTGAATGACATTGATGTTGGAGGCTGACATGCCCCGTGCACATGCCCTTCTGAGATGCACTTAGAGACACAGACCTTGACAGGCATGTGTTGTGTCTGCACCCTTGCGGACTGGCAGCAGTCGGCTGACTGGCTGGTAACGGCAGGCTAAGGTGCACCCGACCCCTTTCAAGTTTGCTCACTTTATGTCTGCGTTGATGGTAGGCAGAAGTTTTGTCCCTTTACACCTGTGTTTCACTCCCTCTTGGTAGCAACAAAAGCGTCACCTTTATTTTTTCTTCTTTTTCCCGCACTGCTTTGACGTCATAAGGTGGGATCGAGCAGACTGAAATAAAGTGTTGTACAAAGGTGTTTGGAAGGTGTTAATGATGTCTCGTTTTATATTAAGCACATGGCAGAACAGTGAAAATTAGGCTTTTATCCATTTGCACCGACAAATCACTCCTTAGTCAGAGTGGCGGATGTGCTTATGCTTAATAATTTTGAAGTAAATGCAGTGTGATCTTTAGAATAAACTATGAGGTTAAAAAAAAGCGTGGCTTCCTCTTATGGCATGAAAGTGCCTGATAGTTCTGCGTCTCTTACTAGCTTGTCATAGTACTTTGTTATAAGTTTAACCTACTTAACTTCCATCCATTTGATCTCATATGGTTCTACTTTTATTCAAACTGTTATAAGTAACACAATCAGGACGTATTCTTTATAATCTTCCAGTCTTAAACACTAGCTGTAAACAAGCGTGTGAACAAGTGTGAAGCTAAGCCTGTGATCATCAGGACTATTAAAAGCAGCATTACGTCGATGTATAATGTATTTGCACATGATACTGCAACAAACCTCCCTGCTACATACGTGACTAATTTACACAGTGGATATTATTCAGTGTGTAACCACATATCTCACTTTCACTCTCTCTTCTTCTCTCACAGATCCCTCAGGTGAGCTACGCCTCCACGGCTCCAGAGCTGAGCGATAACACCCGCTACGACTTCTTCTCCCGGGTGGTGCCCCCAGACACTTACCAGGCACAGGCCATGGTAGACATTGTCAAAGCCATGCGCTGGAACTACGTCTCCACGGTAGCTTCTGAGGGAAACTATGGAGAAAGTGGCGTCGATGCGTTCATTCAAAAGTCTCGAGAGGATGGTGGGTGTCTTTCTATATTCTTACAAGCATCCCAGAGTTTATTGAGACTGATTGTGAAAGTGGTTCTCGTTATGTGTATGTCATGAAAGTGCAAACTTACTAAGTAAACAAATCAATTGAATTACAGATTCAGTGATTTAACTTCATTATGAATGCTACATTTAATTCAACCTGAGAATTGTTACTTAGACAGCAGTGTTAGTTGCTAAAGGAGCTTTTATGTTGTAATTTAAACATTCACTAACATTTGATGAACTAAATATGAAGAAATAGTTCATTCATTTTCTGTAAAATATTATAGGCAAGTAATGCTGCAACAGGTTATGGAAACTAGCCAGTAAATTGAAAAGAAGAGCAGTCAATGCTGTATTAGTTCCTTCAAAAAGTCAGTCATATCATGACAATAATGCTATTTAACTGAATGTATAAACACAATAATAACTTGCACAGGCTAATGACCTGGTCAGTTAAATATTTAACACAATTTTGTACACAATTGAATTAATTTGACTGGCGTTACTAAAATCAGGCTTCACCTGTGAAGCATCTGAAATATTCAAAATAGAGGAAGCTAATGTTTTGGCTAATGCTAGTTCAATACAATATGTATGTGGTAACATAAAAGTGCAGTCCAAAAGCTCCATGTACCAGCAGCTAGCTCCTGCTAGCTTCTGTTGCTAAAGCACTATAAAAGATGTCTTGGGAAGACACTGGGATCTGACGCTGGCACTTCTTGGTGCAACTAGGACTTATATCTACATATTTTCTTTGGCTTAAACTGTTGAATCTTGATTATGTTCCTACCTGTGCTCTAGTCGCTCAACTCTCCCCAATCTCCAGGGAATTCTTCATCTGCTACACAAGTGCATACCGTAGATGCAATTGAATTATAGTTTTTAGATATTGAGAAGCAGTGACAGTGTGAAAGTGAAGCTGCAGAGCTAGCCCTGAGCAATATAAGGCGTTGGCATTGTACTGTGTTGGGAATACAGTCATTTTGGCGCAGGAAGCCGCCGGCACACACTCTCAGTCTGACCCCTGACCCTTTCTGAAGCAGAACGTAATCACTAGCGACATGTCCAGTACTCTCTGTGCCACAGAATGCCTTTCTTTCTTGCCAGCTCTAAGCTTCTGCCTATCATCAGTCGTCCTGGAAAAGCTCCAGCAGCAGTTTACTCCTGCAGAGCCCTCCAGACTGTCCAAGCTCAGCTGCCTATTGGCCCAACAGTCCAGTCCAGAATCCAACATAATATAAGCAGTGTGATTTCAGCATTTTCTCTTCTTGGAGACATCCATTTTCCCCCAACTTTCAAAGAAGATGGTGTTTAATGCCAATTCAGACATAACCCTGCGTATAATTTTTATATTTTGGTATATGACTGTAGAATCCCAAGATTTCCATCAATGACAGTCATTGCATCTATAGCCATGTAAAGGCCATGATAATTCCTTAAATTTGTGTCTAGGAAGTGATTCTCAAATGATGAATATCCTACAGTTGGCGCCTGTAATGAAGAAAAAGACAACTAGCCAGTGAAAACAAGTTGGAAAACATCAAAATAAAACTTACATTACATTACATATTTAGCCTTGTAAATTTTAAGTATTCATTGTTTGTTATTGGGATAAACAAAACCATTTTTTGTGACAATGAGTCAGCTCACACATGCTCCACACTGGATGTCTTTGGATCTGCTGCTTTCTTATGCTCACAATGTTTCACTGAGCCAGGTGGAGAATCCCTGAAGGTGCCTCCAATTCACTCCCAACCACATTCACGCAGCCTCTCATTAAATCAAGCCCTAACTGAATCATGAATGCTTAAAGCCCTGCAAACTTCATATTCCAACCTGTTCCGTCGCCAGCTGCAGACAGCTTATATTTTCCAAAGGGATTTTATTGCATTTTTGATGTCATCTCACAGTTCAGTGTGCCTCCCGAGGTCACACATTAATTAGAAATTAAAAAAAGATGTCAAGACAAAGATAAACTACAAGAAGAGGAGGCTTCTAGTTTCGAAAGTCTCAAGACAGAAGGTCAAACGAGGACATCTGATGTGGCTTCTAAAAGCTACTGTACTACTGTATTTATTGAGGGGGGCACAACAGAGGAAAGACTAATGTGTTGGACAAACTCTTGTGTTTTGAGCACTTTCTTAAATTTCACTGACACTTGATTTAACCACCTGACAATAAAAAGACAGCATGTCAGCCAAAAACTGTCAACCACGCAGGCAAAGTCATTGTTTAGAGACAAACACAGCACTCTTTCCGCTGTCTTTGAATTGTAAACAAGAATTCAGACAAGTATCTGTCAAGTCAGCCCATCGGCAGCTTCTTTAAACTCGATGTCGATGAGTGAATTTTTGGTAAACATTTACAAACATCTGTTGTTTTTTTTTGTACATGCTGAAGTATTGTTTCATTCCCACGTGCTCTCCTTCAATTCAGCCTTTGATTGATTATACAACAGAGACGCAGAGGACAAGCAGGCAGCTCTGTCAAAATCAAAGCCACAGGTATTTGGCTGCTAAATGGGTTCTGCAGTTGTCTGCTCACATAATAAAACAGCCAGATCAGAACTGGCCAAATGTTCTATCTCATTAACCAGCCAAAGGCCATACCGAGCAGCAGTCTCATCCACCTAATGTCAGAGTGGCCCCGTTTTCACTGTGTGGCTTCGCGTGTGGATGAAAACTGATTTTAGCTTTGAATGGCAGATTTTGGGCATGTTGAAGAAGGATAAAAATAACATAGCCTCTCTGGCTTTATTGAACAAAATGACACATTTCTCTCTTTTGTGTCCAGTTTTCTTGTGAACCGCTCCCCCCATAATTTTGGTACTCCTGATGACTTTACTGTAATTCGATTGGTGCGATATCTCTACTTGTGGGCACTTAAAATAGTCCGTAATATCAACTCCAACAGTGAGACAGGTAGGTAAACATCTAGGGGACTGACATAGTTACTTAGTCAACTTGTTCTGCATCATGATCCGAATCATGAGGCAACGTAAGGAAGACTGAGGATACAGGACTATTAGGACCACTATACACCCATCCAGACCCGTGAAAGACTGACAGCAGAGATAGCTAGTGCAGGCTATATGTCCTCCTTTCTAATGCAGGGCAAATACAACACTGAGTATGCAGGAACTACCAATAACACCAATAAAAAGTAATACCTAGCATGTTAGCAAGCTAGGCTAACTAGCTTCCACTTTCCAAATCCTTAAATTCAGTTTTATTTCTACAAGGCCAAGTTATAACAGAAGTTATCTCATGATACTTTCCATATAGAGCAAGTCTAGACTGTACTCTTTATATTATTATTTCAGGAGACCCAAAAATTCACACCACGAGCAAGCACTTGGTGACAATTGCCAAGGAAATATTTCTTGTAAGAAGCAGAAACCTCAAGCAAAACCTGCCGCGATGCCATGTTCAAGGGGTACGTTGTGTGAGCTTGTTGAAAAGGGGAATCACTGTTTGTAGTCTATACAGTATGACATTCTTTAGATAAGAGCTGACCATTGAACAGCACAATGTCACTGTGGAAACATCCACCCAGATTAATCTTCGATAGTACTTCCACAAATGTCATCAGCAGTACAAAATGGGAAGATATGCACAACAACAGCAGAAGCAGGTGCAGACTAGTTCTTCTTTGATGGCTCTATCTTTGAGATTAATGCTTTATTTGTTCTCGTGGACATTATAGCCAAGATGATCGTACTAAGAAGAGGCAGATTGCTGTGTTGACCCACAGACCATATGCTTGTGAGGTCCTAACGTCAACATACTGCAGCTGGTGTCTGGTTTTATTTCCAGCACAGTACACACAGCTAGTCTCGAGCTCATAAATGGAAATGATATTTTTAATTTGGCCTTTTCTTCACAGTGTCCTGCAGTTTAATATTTCTGTTTGTTGCTAGCTGGAAGACAAATGTGAAATGCCTCCCTTAATGTGACAAAAAAAAAAAAAGTCAGAATAATCAAAATATCAAAAGTAGTCCAGACAGTTTACTCCCTGGCAAACAGGGAATGAAATGAAATAATTAATATTTGACATTTAGCAGGGAACCGGTTTCACATTTTGGTCAAATAAACATTTTCAAAAATATGTCAGTTTCCATGGGGGCGGATTAGGGGTGGTGGTGGTGGTGGTATTTAGGTGGTGTGTTAGATTTTAGACACAAACAAGGTACTGCTGGTGAGAGCATCGGATATCATTTGAACCAGAGTCACAGGGCTTTCAAGTGGAAACAGAATTAAACTGGAAACTCACAGTATTTGATCAGACCGACTGGACTGAGTATCTGTACCGTGGAGCGGAAACAGTTTGACACCGGGGCAGTCGATATCTCAGAGGAGGTAGCAAATAACTGTTACTGTTTCTGTGAGAGCAAGCATGAACTCGAGCTGAAAAGAATGAGAATAGCAATTAAGGCAATCGAGGAGGGTCTCGTATAATTCTGCTCAGACGACCTCGTCGATTGTACAGTAAGCATAGAGCAGGGTTGAGATTTGTTAGAACGCTTCTTTAAACGAGTTTCTTAAAAATCATGAGTGACAGTTTGGCTTTCTTTAAATAGAGCAGTAAAAATGTTTAACCACGAATGTTCAAACTCAAAATGAAGACAATGTGTTCTTGACAGAGTTTCGATAATCCCGATAGCGTTTCTGACAAAAACCTTTTCTGTAGTGCTCATTTGAGAAGTCTTTTCACATCCATCAACGGCCAGACTTCTTTCAACATGTATGAGGCACATCAGTTCTTTGGCAGTGACAAATCAGAGGATAACAAAGCAGTGACGCATTAACGTCAACATATGTCATTTAGTCTACTTTTTTTTTTGTTTCCAGCTCAGCTTTTCACTGGATTTCTTTCTTAATGCTGCTTTTGACTTTTTTGAATTTCACCGACCTCAACGTTTGTCTTGAATGAGAAATAATCTTATTTTCCATGAATAATAAAGCATGACTCCTGTTGATATTGTGTCAGCGGGAAGTGTAGTCCTTGTATTACTCTGAACACATGGGAGGTGTTAACAGGAGATGATGACTTAATTTTTACTTTGTGTGTTCAACTGCTTTCCAAAAAGGGTTGGAAAGCAATAAATCAGTTCACTTCATACTCAGTACTTAAGTCACAAATGAAGTCAACCATAATACATGATACAGTGCATTGTAAAATAAGGAACATGTACAGCAGTTCTGTGAGACTCTAATGCTCAATGTAGAGAAAACCAAACTGTCATATAGGCACAAGTCAGGTGAACACCAAAGTCATTAGGATTTATCCAATGGGGACCATGAATAGCTGTCATTCACAAACTGCAGTTTATATAGTAAGAGGAAGGAAGCTTTGGCTTATTCACTGGAGGACACAGCAGACCCAGTAAAATAATTTTCAGCCGTAAAGATGCAGAAGAGGGAAGAGAAGCATAAATGCTAGACCATGCAAGCTTCACATACTGAAACTGTACAGAAACTGTAAGCATTGGTCCCATATGCGTGTCAGCCCCTGCTGAATAGTGTCAACAGCAGGACAGTCATTCCCACATAACGTCAGACACATATTGTATGTCAGACATTTCATCTGCAGTTGCTGGACTGTTACTGAAATGTTCCACCTTGGAGACGTAAAACTGCTTTCAAAAAAGCTGCATTTTCATTTGGGTCATTCTCATTGTACAACAACATCTATCAAACCGCGCCTTGGGATTAAAGCCGGAGTGTCATTATAGAAGATGATTACAAGAAAAAAAAGGAGATAAGTTTTTTTCAGTTTGATGTCTTGCTATTGTCACCCTTGAAATGCAAGACTATCCTTGATGTGCAAGTTGTTACTCTCTCAGTAGATTTCTTTCTGTTTATTCTTCTCTCTGAAAGAGCTGCTGTTCCTCTAGTGTCCTTATTAGAGAGTGTATGGTCCTCTGCAGTAATGAAGGCTGACACTGTGTGTCATTTTATCCTCACCTTGTGAAAAGTAGTGTGATTTTTTTTTCCAGTGGATATTGCACACCTCCCTACCGTATCCTTGCAATCAAATAGAGTGGCTTTTACAGAGTCGGGTGGTGGCACGCCTTAAGCTAAAGGCTGGAAGAACTTATCTCAGGTAGAAAATAAAATATCATATCTGGAAAACTTAATTGTTTTGTTTCTTTGTTGGTCTAAAGATTTTCCCAAATCTTTAGACCAACTCAAACACTGACATCTAAGTTAGATGAATGGGAAGTTAGATGGATAATTTCGTAGCGTAATTAATCAGATTTCTTTTCTTGAAATGACAGCTGAAGCAGAGAAGGAGGGCAAGGATAGCACGCAGCAGCACAGGGATGACAGGGAGATTATGCAAATGTTAGAAATGAGGGTTGCGTACTGCACCCCTTTGTCATGAGGGAAATGTCAAGAGGAATGATTTGAATACTCATTAAGCTGGAACACCTAGCTTTCACCTAGAGTTTTTCATTAATATTTTTAAATGTTTTGTATGGACAGTACAAACAGGGTTTTACTTTACTTATGTAAATGCACCTCGCAAGCTTATGATACTGCAGCTATTGAAATATTACAATGAAAAAGACAAAGCACTACAGAGTGTTTAATTAATTGATTTCATTATTAATTCTGCTACAATGAAAAGAATTACCCCGAAGAGCGCAACAATTCACTAAATAAGGTGTTAGCATTATGCAAATTTAAACCTCCAACAGTACTTTCTGTCTTTCTGTGCTTTCTTCTCCTAATTATACTTTGTGTGGAAAAAAAAAAGGAAGGAAGAAAGAAACAAAAACAAAAAAAAGAAGGAAGGAAGGAAAGAAGAAAGGAAGGAAGGAAGGTAGGAGTTCATGTCCCCTTGGCTCAAGATGTCAGACACGGGAAATCCCTGTCAGGGCTCAGACAGCTGCTCCTCCTGCTTCAGGCCTCGTTGAGTCCTGATGAATGCCACGTTGAGCTTCTGAGGGTTAAAAGAGACGTTAGGTGAATTTGCTTTGTGCAGCCACATGTAGCTTTGGTATTACCCCAGCACTGTTCACCTGCTGACATTATTAGTACTACAGCACGGCCATCCAGTGGCAAAATTGCTGTGTATTTGCTGTAGGCCATAGAGAAGTTCATGTGTTAAATAGCTGGATATTACTGATCAAACAAAAAGAAGCCAGAAATGTAATGATTCAGACATGTGCGTCGAAGCAAAAGCAAAAATCTGAAAAACTCCAATACATAACTTTTATGTATGGCTTTTTTTTTTATATGACTTCAGTTACATTGTTATGCTCCTCCGCCCATTTATTACTTTTCTATTTTCCATTGTTCATTACCTTGTTTGATTAGCAGTTTGCGGCATTTCATGAATGGTTTTATATCTTTAAAACTGTCACAGCTACATTTCCGAGCGTTGCTTTATGATCCTTCCAACCACCTGGAACTCGGTTCGTGAGACAGTTTGAAAATCAATGAAGGGTTTTAGCTGCAGGTGTGCACCGAGAGAACGATTGTCAAGAGTCTGCCACAGATCTTTTATTTGCATAATGTGCTTTATCTCATCATGTCAGAGACAAGCCAGCACTGCATGACAGAATCGCCCAAAGTTTCCACTCAGAACACAAATACTCAAATCTGTGAGTCTGTTATCTGTCTTAGTTTCTCGATTATTGTATCTAATCCTTAGGCTGGGTTGACTTTTTCCAGCAGTCTACACAGTTTCATCTGTGACAAATAATTAAGTGGTTAGGTAATAAGATACTTTGTGTTTGTAATTAAACAATAACGTTATTTACTGAGGGAATTTGGCTTGTTCCTGGAAACATTTAATCTTTCCACTTCCACTTTAAGACTAGAAGCTTTTAAACCACTATTTTGGCAGAGTAACAATTTAACAACAGGGAGCATTCATCAGCAGGATTGTTCATTACTGTAACTTGGAAAAGTTGTGTGCCCAGCAAGGCTGATCTGGCCTCAGTAGGAGGGTTGTCCTGGGTCCTGCCAGAGGCAATATTAAAGGTGAAGACACTTTATCACAAAATGTATGAACCTTCAGGTAGCTGGATCATGCTGCAGCTTAGGGGGCATCTGTGAACCTTGGTGCAGAGTGATGGCGCAGCACATTTTTAAAAGAAGCAAACTGGGCAGGGGCGGTATGTCTATTGCATATATTAGTACTTGAAATACATATGAGAATAATTGTAATGAACAGGTGTACCTGAAGAAACAGACTTTTTCCTCTATTCAAGAGGAGAAGTGAAGCATCCAGATTTGCTTTTTAATCATTAATTCAAAGACAAATGCAAAACCCACAATTTAAGAATATTAACTTTGAATGTAAAAGCATCATTAATATGTACTGGATACAAAGCCAACTCATTCTTAAGAAAGTGTTGAGTACGACAGCGACTAATAATTTCCCACAGCCGAAGGTGATGTATTCACATATCTTGTTTTATGCAAATAACTTTCTGGAACCTATAAATATTCAGTTTACTGTTATACAAGATTTATAAAAGACCGGTGGTCCGATCCTTGGCTCCTCCAGTCTACATGTATTAACATGATACTGAACCCTCAAATTGCTCCTGAAGGCAGTGTCCTGCTTTCTAATGAGCAGTTGGCACCTTGGCATGGTAGCCATGCGTGATATGATTGCATGCATATGTGCCTTGAATATTATACAGTACTATTTGAGTACAGTACTACTAAGTACAGTAAATGTATCGTTCACATGGCAAAGAAAAGTATCAAATCATCACATGCGATGAACTGGAATTGTTGCCGTCATACACTGGCAGAGTAGAAGTGATTTAGTGGAATACCGTCCACAAATACTAAGACGAGTACAAAAACATCTTGCAGCATCTTGTTATTCACATCAAAATGATTCATATATAGCCTGGTGGACATTAATAACTGAAGTAGTAAGCATATTCACAAAAGCAAAACCACTGAGCATTTATACTGTTCCAGCTCTTTGTGACCACACAGAACTCACTGCTGACAGTATCAGCAGGTTACACTGAAGAATGTCAGAAATGCCAGGAAGCTATTTATCACATCTGAAGCACTGATATAGAAACTATTGTGATCTGCCAGGGGATGAAAAAAAAAGAAAGATTCAAATTCAGGATGTCAACTATTATTTCACTCATCTGCTGTCAGAAATATATGCTAGCGACTGAAAGTAACATATCTAGCCTGACAGTCTAGCGAATGTAGTTGCAGGGAAGTTTTTAGCTCTTTGACAACATGAGAATGTGCACCTCAAGGCCTGCAGCAACTAGCTCTTCACCCCGCGCCCACGCCTGATTAGACAGCAGCATTAATGTTTGCTTTCCCTCATGAGGGGAAGCAGTATACTCTTCAGCTAAGGTTTAACAACATTTTCATCTTAAGAGCTTTGCAATGTGGATTCTCTTCGGTAAGGGGAAAGTCCCATGGTTGTCAGGTGAGTCATTTTAGCACAGTGCAGAAAAGCTCATTTCACAGTGCTTAGAGGCCCGTCTTTGATTTATAAATCATTTGCACTGAGAAGGCAAATGTCATTCAGTCATTTTGAAATCTAATTTATAGTTGCCCCAGAACCTGTTGTCATGTAGCTTTTTTTTTTAAAATTCAGGATCTGTGAACTTAATATACAACGCGCTCTCCAGCAAAACTTCTCAGTGCTTGACAATGACATGCAGTTCCTATTCTCTCAGTATAAAACGCATTATCACATTTTCTGAATATGAAGTGTGTGTGTCCTCAGGTCAAATTGCTGCATTTGTACAAAAAAAAAAAAAGCTATTAACACAGTTCAAAACTTTACAGCTGCTGAAAAATGGGACAGTGTTGGATTTCTTCAGCTCCTGCCGACGCAGACAAATCATTTCTGCTTACACCACTGAGTTGAAATAATAGTTTCTAATGTGATGTCATGGTACTCGATAAAAGGGTGCCGCTTGTGTTAGCAGCAACAATGCTCAAAGTTTATTTTTGGAGTAACAGTTGTACTGAACGAGCATTTTCGTGTTGTGTATTTTACCCATGATCGGACAGATTTAGTCTTTAGTTTGAAGATATTCTGTGTTTTAATGAAGTTATAACTTCTTTAAAATCTTAAAATCAAAATAAAAACAAAACAAAAGAAATTAAAACATATTTTAAACCTCCCTAAAAATCATATGCTCTCAGTAAAAAACAGACTGCAGTGGAGGCACTGCATATTAACAGCGCGCACCAAATAGAATTGTGGGATGAATAATATATATATACGGAATAACATGTTCTGTCACCGCTGCCCTCTTGCCCTCCATGAGCTTCCCCTGCCCTGCGGGGATAAATAAAGAGTGGGTCCATTTCCCTCTGGGAGTTACAGCGTGCTGATATCAGAGGGCAGAGTTGCTGACAGATGTAATACCAGGACTGGTTGCCATTTGGCTTAAGAAAATAGCCATGCCAACAAATACCTTCAGTTGATCCATCAACTTTGAGGCCAGAGTGTAACTACACTTCCACCCTGTTGTGTTCTCATATATACTTTCACAGATTGTTGGCAGAGTCATCAATACAAGCTTGAGTGGATCATTTTTTTTGTTTCACAGACCAAATATTAGACCCATGCAATCCGTAATGCTCAATTTAACAGCTGGTCCAGAGCGTAGCACCTGTTTGGATCTATAGTTGCTACCTTTCTTTGAGTTTATTATAATAAAAAGCAGGTCTGAGATTGCCTCAGCTCACAGTGCAAGGAATTTTTCAAAACAATACCAGTAGCTGTGCCACGGACAATCTTATTCTAAATATAGTAGGTTTACTTTTCTTGCACCTTGGCTTGCTGAATGAGCTAATAAACAGAGGTTCACATGGGAAGTAATGAATTCACTAATGCTGTTAGGTGAGCTAGATAATCAATCAGCTGTAGCTGCTGCCCTATAAATGCTTAGCGGTTCAGTGATGTCACATCAGATAACTCCACTTCTGGATTGCAATGCGACATCATCCATTACTGCCAATTAAATACATGCAAGCGCACCTTCCTAGTGGACTACTTTGTAACTCCAACACCATATTTTGACTGTTTACCTCGCATGAAAAGATAAAATGATTTGAACTTCATGATGTTATAATCACTGTTTTTGTTACAGTTCAGGAATTACAGGATTGAACCCATATGCAGATGAAGGAGGCAGCAGGAGGACTTCAATGGTTTATCTGATGAGTGTCTAACAGGCAGGTTCAGGTTGAAATTACAGAAGCTTGAAAGCCAAAAGACAAGACAGGAACATATCCACTAGAACGAACTGACAAAAGGAACAAAGGATTTGGGCTGGGATATGTGGTGAGTGGTTGATTAGAGAATGAGATGCAGTTGAGGAGGTGGGTGGGGAAGGCCAGGTAATTGCAGAGCAGATGAGGGAAGTGGGAACAGGTGTGAAGATGGGTAGAGCAGTCAGATGATGGGGAAAGGAGGGAAAGTCAGAGGGCACCTGGTGGATTGAAGGAAAAAGACAATGAATGGGGGCAGGGGAAACTGAAAGGTGGCTGGAGAGGAGAGACAGACTGACAGTTTGGATGTCTTCAAACTCAAGGATCTAACTGGACATCCTGGATCATATTTTATCGTCTCACCGGCACTAAATCAGCACACCCAAACCAACACAGCCCCTTACTTTGGTTTTATGCAGAGCTGTTTTCGCTCTAGACGCCCACTCAGCCCCATCCTTCAAGCTTAGCAGTCAGTTGAACACGCAAAACAGCCTGCAACCCTCAGCAGGGTTAAAGACTGTACAGACACTCTTGAATCTATCACAAAAACATTTTTTTTTTGTCTTCAGAGTTCAGAAATATCATCTTAAATTTTAAAAAACAGTGCTATCACTTTTGAATAGAGTAAATGTGACGTCACAATTGGGACTGAAATGGAGCAGATCCAGTTTGGAAATCAGTTATTGATAACATTTTAATCATGCATTCATGAAATGACAGTAATGAACGAGTTTGTGTAACTTTAAGAAAACAGGTTTGGTAATTATGTTGATATTATTATTAATGATGGGCACAATGATTAATAACTGTGGAACATATTTATGTTTTCGGCATTTTTAAACAGAAATGGTGGCATGCTTATTTTACAGACAACATAATCTGAAGGAAAATGCATCACAGCAATCACAGTCTTCTTTAATCCGATCTAATTTCACACATCACCATGCAGATGTCTTTCTTGCTAACATCAGAGCATCTCCCCATGAGTACTTTTGAAACCCATTATGAAAGACTACACAGCACGCTAGAAAATTGCTTCCTATCATTTTGTTTCATCTCGTGCTTCTTTGATGTCCGAACATTCAGCAGCATCACTTTACACGTTACAGAGGAGGGGTACAGTTAGTATTTCTAAAAATCTCCACACTGATGACTGGTTTCTTTACATGTTCACTCTGGAAAATTAACATTTAAAATATATATGTCCATCATCAGTTTGTTATTCTCATCCAGATTTCAGGGAAATTTTTTAAATTGTAATTGTGACATTATATTAATCAAAATATTAATTTATGTTTAATTTAGATATTGGGGAGCATTGGTACAATAAGCTCATCATTCCAGTTTTCAATAAGGTCATTTGTATTGATTTATATAATACAGATCTTATTTTTCATCTACTCTGGATATTTGTTTATATTTGTAGAGCAAGAGCAGACAGAGCACATGCTGCTGAGTGATATCTGAGGCTCGACTCTCACCAGCCTCACATCAAATCACGGTGGTTCAACCTCATTTTCCCCAGAAGTACATACCGGTGAACCCAGGGTCATCACATGATCCAGCCCAAAGCTAGCCTCTCATATTAATCTGTAGACTCAGCAAGTCCCTGATAAGTCGTCCAGGCTGTTCAGAAAATGCTCTCACACAAGTCCGTGTGTTTGAAATTAATAAAGACACATGTATAGACCACATATACCGCACAGTACATACACTGTTTACACAACGTTGCTATGGGTCTACAAACAAATGCTGTGATAAGAAAGAGAAATTACAATGATACATTGGCCGAATTGGGGTTATTCAGCGTCACCCCTCAAATTTCAGAGCCAGAGACACGTGGTTGCACCCTAATCATAATCTCTACCAAATTATGTTGCAAGTACAACAAGCAAGTGCTTTTTACGTGCAAATGTTTGTTCGTTTGCTTTGCAGGCAGTAACAGGTCAGTTATGGTCTCCAAATTCACCTGAGCTATCGTCATAATATTGCAGAACAGGATGAAATTTGGTAGTTTAGGGTATCTTTGCGGCTCAGCAGTCTATAATAATTATAATGGGATATTATACTGTAATTGATCCCCTGGAGAGAAATTCATTTTCTTTTATCCCCTCAGTTCTGCACAGTGAGGTGAGAGCACAGTGTCAGCGACAGAACAGCGCTTCAGGGGCTGTGGGGGATTTAGTGTCTTGCTTCGGGATACTTTAGCAGGGTGGTTTTCTGGAAAAGAGCGACTAAACCTGGGCCCTTTCTGGTCAGGGTCAGTCTCCCTAATGATATCAGCCTACTCTCTCTCTCTCTCTCCTCTTTGTATTCCACCCCCACTCACTTGCAGCTGTATTTCTGACAAGGGAGAAAAAACACTATGTGTAGATAATGTACCACTATTAAAAACACAGCACACTTTCCTGCAGATCATCTAGGGTAACATTTTGCTACCAGGTACGGTCCAGTTCACCTGTACTGTTGTTGTTGTTTTTGTGTCTAAAATCAATTCCATCCATTTTCTCTCGCTCTCAGGGGCCGGAGCGTGTCCCAGTATGCACTGGATGAAAGGCAAAGAAACATTGAACGTGTTGCCAGTTTATCACGGGCCTCTGATCAACTGATTTGCATAAATAATTTGGTATACAGTTTGCTAAATCAGAGGGGGATATTATTTATCGTCTTATTTAGTGCTATCCATAATCACCTTGCTTTGGTTTCCTGAATTTTTCCACTGCTTTGATCTCATCTGAGAGTATTTGTGTAATGTGAACTACTGTGATCACACCACTGCGGCGGCTGAGCGTTGCTGTTCTGTACATGACACTACTGGTCAGGAGCCAGAGAGTATGTACAGGACTATCTATGGATTGATGGAACAACACTGACGTTCAAAGCAGATGGAAATTCAAGGCTCAAAGCTGTGCAGCTCAAACAGGCTTTCCACTTCTTAACTGATTGTGTCTATTGACTAATAAATCATTTGCTGCCCCTGCAACAGAAGTAGCAGCTGAGGTTTTCATTTAGCACTGAAGAAACACTTTTTTTTCTACCGCACATTGTTGGAAAGTTATTGGCCATCAGTATTGTAGAAGCACCATCATTTAGTTTCAGTTCTTTGTATTTTTGTTCCTAGTAATGTCCTCAAGCTGCAAATTAAGCCTGCTTCTGTAGGTATTATGACTCTGGGCATCCCAATAAACAAGCTATTTATATACCTGCACCTTCACCACAACGCCCACATGGGTGTATTTTGTGCGTTTCTGCACTACTGTTCATCAAGCATAGGAACTATGCTGCAATCAGCCATAGTGCCAGAGAATATTTAATGTTTATGGCAGCACTGTCTCTCCACGGGTGTCAAATAAGAAGGAATATTAGTGTTCTGAGCTATTAGGAGAGCAGAGACTGAGGCTGACAAAGGAAGACACAAGAGAGGAGGCCTGCAGTATCCTCAGCAACGGATATTTTTAGAGGTGGTTTTCAGACATGGCTCAGATGTTAAGAGTGGTATAGGATGTGTGTTGGAAGAGAAATACATTGCTCATGAAGTTTTCAGCAGTATCTGCAGAATAAAAGGCTGCTTCACCTTACCAGACTTTGCACTTATATTTGTATGTAAAAATACGATTTGGAAAGTTTACTGTGGTGTTGGCACACTGCAACAGGTCATCGGGAAAATTCTCTAGCTAAAGATTAATTAATGTTTTGAGTTATTTTTCACTTTGTGCAAAAGCACAACTGAGTTATTCTTGCACAAGCCACTGAATGTTAATCTGCAGAGATCATTTTCAGGTAATATTGATGTATAACTATAATTAATCAACAGACGACTCCTGTATGTCTGTGAAGACACAAACAATGAGGTAAATGGTGCTACACATTTGTAATTAATTGTTTTATAATTGTCTATGTTCTTGTGTTTACAAAGTAACACTAGGTGGGAGATGGTGGTCTGGTTCAATTTAAGTCTGATGTAATGTCGTGTGTAGACAAGAAGAAGGGGGGGCTTTAAATTTATCTCCCTAATTACATCCTGTCTGATGGCAAAATGGAATCCAGCAAAGGGTTTTATTGAAAATATGATTCCTCAAAAGAGACTTTTTTCATTAGCCAAAATTAATACACAACATGTAATGAGCAAGACCTGTAATTACCAAAACCAATTAAAAGCCACTTAAGTTGTATGAAAATGTTGTTTTGAAGCAACCTGGCATAGCCGAATCAACATGTGAAAGATATTTCATAATGCAAACACTGACCGAAAATGATATATAAATTAGGTTTGTATGTTTGCATGCATGTACTGTGGGTATCTCTGTGTGTAATGAAAAAAAAAAGATACAGTGAAAGTGAATCTTATTGGAGGGGAGGTGTACTGCTGCAGAGGGGAAACAGAAATTCATACGTGGAGCGGGTGAACATTGAGTGTTGTTTAGTAGCTGATCCCTGTCATGGAATCTGAATTGGGGTCCTCGAGTCAAGAGACCGTGTCTTTGACCATCCTGTACTTGTACCATCCAGATGCATGGATGAATGGATAGTGTTAGCAGAAAAACAAATTTCCGTGGCTACCCAACAACTAAAGGAGTTAGAACACAGGCCCTCGGAGGGCACTGTTCAGTGTGCCTCAACTCCCATAGGTCGGATTTTTATCCCCCTGGTCCTCCTGGTATTCTCTACGGAGGTTAAGCAATGCTGCAGGATGTGAGAAGTAAAGAAAAGGAAGGGATGAGTGCTCTGTTTCCACACAGCAGATGTTGTGGGAATGGGGGACTGAAGTACTAGTGAGGCAAAGACATAGAATCTAATGATTGATAGAGTCTCTGAGAGCAGAACTGCTGCTGCTGTTGTGCTGGTGCTAAATTTCCCTTGTGCCCGTCTAGGTAGTTTAAGTGTAATGACACAGGGAGGTAGATGGATAAACCTAAAGCTTTGGTTTAAGGATAGCCTCAACAATCAGCAGCATATAGACCCAAGAACAGTACACAAATAGTGTGACCTGTGAAATCCTTTACTTGCATATGTGTTGTTTTGTGCAAACTTTCATATATTTTGTTTAATTTGTTGTTCTGTAAAAACACCTGCAGCCAGGAAAGAAAACACATAAATAAGGGCACACATCCTTTTCGGCAAATTTAGAAAGCCACGCATACACAGGCTTCTGTTTTATACATTTCCTGGCCTCATTTCCTCTCCCACATTTTGATCTAAATGGACACAGACACGTCCTTAACCCACAATTTGCATTGTGGTCCCAACAATTGCCTAATTGCAACAATCGTCTTGACATCTGTCGGTGAAAAGTGCAAATAAGTGGTTCAGTCGCACAGATTGTGTTGCATTGGCGGTTCTCCAACAGCAGCTGTTATTACTCATGACCACTATGTACGGCTCGGGATATTTATAGCACACGTATCATTCATTTGTCAAATGCAGCTTTGATAGTGATATTTCAGTTACCAGGTAATCAATGACTTTGTAAAGTATGTTTTAATATCAGAATAAACAAAGTGTGTACACAATAGAGAAAAAAAATTAAAATATGGTGCACACAAGAAAATTAAATGTAAATTACAACAGTAATGGAATTAAGCAAACATAGTAAATCAATCAAAATGGTAGTTTTAAAGTGCATGAATGCAATTTTGATTAACATTTAAAGAGTGGATAAAAACCTAAACTATTTTTATTCATAATGAGCACCTACAGTTTTTTCACCTTAGATTTCCATCTCCATCTTATCATATCGCCCACCAGCAGCACTAAAAAAACAAAACATATACAACTGGTCTCAAGTATGTGTGAGGTGAGAAATGGTGATATTGTGGTTTTTGTTCATTCTGTATGCATCGTTCATAAACCTGGTTCCAGGTTATTAAGCATAATATCTGTAGTGGAAAAACTGAAAATCCAGATTTTTGAATGATGAATTGATATTGAGGTTAGGTTTTAAAAGTGGAAAAATAAATAGATTACGGGTTTGATGTGGCTGTGTTGAAAGAGAAGTCTCTCCTGAGTGCATAAGGACGCATCCCCCAACAACAGACATGGGCCAGTACAGACAAAAGAATGAATATGTTACTCCAGTAGTGATGTTTTTATGCATTAATCAGCCAAGTGAATGTATAAGCCGGAATTGTCGCGTTCTAGCTGTGACATGGAAGGACCACAGGAGACCTGCAGTATACACGCAGGCTTTCCCCCGGTAGAGTAGTGAAACCACGTCAGTGGTCAGTGAAAAGATCATTAAAACCTTCCACATTGTACAACCAGCACAAAAGGGAAGCTACACACTGCCTTAACCGGAAATGACTTTTTGTAGCCATGAGCAGGGTAGACAGACTGTGTTAATGCTAATTTAATGGCATCTGCTATTCTTTACTCATATTTCCAGTTTCCTAACCTATTAGCTTCTGAGCTGGGGCCAGGCTTTGTTTTATGGTGTGAGTCTGGCTGCTATGAGGGTAGAGGGTATTATTCCTGCACTGATTGTTCATTGGACTGGCTTTGTACTGTGTCACGAAAGGGAAATTCATTAGTATGCACACACACTCTGTGGCATTTTGGCAGGGCGACAAAAGAGTCATCCTGAAATGTTGCATTGGGAATTAAAAAGCTTTGGCTTGTTGGTAACCAGGGAACGTCCCCCTGCTGCCTTTTGACTTGTGTTCAATACCGAAGCATTTCTAAGAGGATGAGGACTCTCTTTAAACTGATCTGTGGGGAATTACTGTAGTTGTAGGTATTGGGCTTGCCAGTGCCTAACGAGCCAAACTAAATCAATTTCACTGGACGATACTATAGGTTCACCAGCATGTAATCTGACTGGTTGCGTCTCTCTTGCAAAGATGGCTCAATCTTTAGGCAAGAACCCAAGTTTAGAAGAAGAACTTGTAAAAAGTACATCTGAAGTTGAACAAAATGAAACAACCAATGTGATACGATAAATAGCTTTGAACAAATGGAACCAGTTTTCAATTAGAAAATTTATATACTTCCAAATGCTACCCAATTCCCCTGGTCTTACTGGCAGGACCATAAACTGAATTGATGGCTCTCCATGTCCCAAAGTTGCCCCTCGTGGTCCAAGGAAAGAATTTTTTTAATACCTTGCATTGCTCATGCTGTGAAATATTGCACCTGTACACATTTACTAGTGCATCTACAGAAAAAGTCCAGAGGTTTGAAAAAGATTTGTGTGGGTTAAAAGAAGGAAGAACATATTTCTGGTAACCAAAAGTTTGAAAATTACTCATCTGAAATTGCAGCATTTTAAAAAGGTCCAGTGTGTAAGATTTAGGAGGCTCTATCTACAGAATATGGCAAAAATGGAATATAATAAGCATAACTATGTCTTCATTAGTGTTTAATCACTTGAAAATAAGAATCGTCATGTTTTTGTTATTTTCATACCTCCATGGTGTACGACATATTTCTACAGTAGCCAAGAATGGACAAAATAAACACTGGCTCTAGATAGCATTTGGTGTTTGGGACGGGAGGGTGCTAGATGCCACTAAATTTTCCACACTGGACCTTAAACTGGACTTTAATGACATTTAAGGTCTGTTGAAATTTCAATTTTATGAAGAAAAATTAAACCTGTTTAATTCAATTTCTCTTTTGTCTTACAATTAGGTGGTCTGTGCATTTCCCAGTCTGTGAAAATACCACGTGAACCAAGAACTGGAGAGTTTGACAAGATCATCCGCAGGCTGAGTGAGAACCCTAACGCCCGAGTAGTCATTATCTTTGCCAACGAGGATGACATCAGGTGAGTGCAGTGTAATTCTGTGTCACTGTCAGTTAATATGTAATATAACTTTTCCCGAAATGAAGTTACTTTTTTTTCATTTTTAATAAATGTTGTTTGGTAATCTCTTTACCGGAGGCTGCCGTTGCAGATGACATTAAAATGTCACTCATGTCTTGTGTGTGTGTATAAATAAAATGAATTGCCTTTCCCTTGCAAATTGCAGGCGGCTGCCCACATATTTATATCTATAAGTTTTAAATGGCAAATATAATTACATTTGGGTGTATTTACATTGTTGTATTTATATTTTTGTACAGGTAAGTGAAGTAGTTTTAAACATGACAGAAAAAAATGTGTGAGCTAACAAAATGGAACATCTAAGTAAATAACTATGATGCAGAAGTGCAAACTAACTCAGTACACTGACTCACTGTACTTGAGACAGTGATTTTGAGGTATTTCTTCTTTATTTCCCATTCGGTACTACACGGGACTCCTACTCTGTTCTATTTCAGAGGAATATATTGCACTTTTTACTCAACTACATGCATTTTACAACTTTAGTCAGTTAATTTGCACATCGAGACTGACAAAACATTCTGAAGGTGGTGATTTTAATTTTTAATGATAATAATTATGTACTGAAAATTGCTCATAAAAAAGCGCTACTTCCTTCACTGATACTACCTTTGCTATACAACTGTATATTTCTTGTTTGTGCCAGATAATCCACTCCATGATCATGGATTCTGACCATACTGTAAACAAAGTACAGTTAAGAGTGCCCCTGCTTTCCTTGTGGGGACACAATTGTATCAATTAAAAGTCATTATCTTTTATTAAGATGGATAGTGTCTATTAAGAATGAGTTAATTAGTTGTCAGCTGAATCAACAAACAGCACTGTTGTGGCTTTGAAAGGGAAAATGTTTCCCAGCAACCAGTTAGTTAGGCCAGTGTATTCCTAGTGGAAGTGGGCAGTGATTTGGGGCGGTCTCTTGATGATGACCAGGGCAGAAGTCCCAGTGCTCATTGACTTAATCCGGTCCTGATAACGGGTAATAGTCTGGATATATAGTAATTACCGAAAGCCAGGGGGATTTCAGCACTGCATGCCTGCTCTATCCTTGAACCCAGTAAGTGTTAGCTGGCAGCAGCCTAATACGAACCTAAAAGTGTTGACATATAAAGTATAAGAGAGTCGTGCTGTTGGGATGGAGCCCTATACTTAGCCAGTTATAGGAAAAATATACTGCCTTGTCTCAGCATCAAAAGCAGCGAAATAATGTTTGTGGGTTAGCTTTTCATAAGAAGGTAGGTTTACCCTTTAGTGTGTCTGTGGGAAACAAGGCGGTTTCATAACAATTCCTGATATGAGCACAAACTCAATCCATGTTTCATTTTCAGACTTTAAAGTTATAGTTATTTGGATGAAACATAATTACAATTTCACAAGAACTTAATGTGAACTGAACCCGGGCTGTCAAAACTTACAGGAAACATGCACACCCATCCGTGACGCCAAGACAACACCTTTACTTTCTACTGTGTTATTTTCATATCAGGCTTGTCAGACTGTCTAGTCATGTCTCCATTATGTAATCACCTGATGGTGAGAACACGTATTTCTCTCATTTCCCCCCCCATATGGAGAACATAATTGCATCTTAAGATATGCTCATTTCATTTCTCATTTCTTATCACATTTCTGGAGACGAGACTCAAGGAGAAATAATTACTAATCAAACGTGGGGTCCTTAAATTAAGGTAAAGGGACATAAAAGCTCATTGGATGACTCACCGCTCATTCATGCAAGTAGTGAAGTAGTAATTCTTTTACAAGGTTATACCGTCCTTCTTTATGCAACAACAAAGTCTTATACAAGATGTTAAGCATGAGCCATGTACAGTAAAAAAGCTGATGTTGTCTACAATACAATATGATGCTTGGTATTAATTTTGTGTTCCAGCATCTTTGGGGCGATGTGAAGGTCGGTAATGCTTCACATGCCAGGTGGCTGTGTTTAAGTTTTATGTTGCTGTGCTCAAGCTTTCTTGATATACGTCTGCTGCTGCAGCAGAGCTTGCTAGCTGTTTTTTACTGCTCCCCAAACTTACTTCCACTGGCAACAAGCCTGGACAAATGTGGCAAGGGTGTCATTCTGCCACAGCCAAGAAGAACTCCACTGCACTGGGAATGGATAGTGTGTCTACGGTGGCTTTTCACTTCTACTAAAGTGCCACAGTGCAACTTTGTCCATACTCAGAACAGAATATTCTTGCTGTGAAATCATCTGTACGGCTGCTACATTTTATCTTTAAAGGTGCATATAAATAGAAACCTACTTTAATAGGTAATATATCACCATATGCGCACGACATCTATCAGAAAACAAATGAAAGCACTGACAACACAACATTATATGGTACAATCATACATTGCTCTGCTTCTCTCTCCCCAAGGCGGCTCCTTCAGGCAGCTAAGAAGGCCAATCAAACAGGCCATTTCATCTGGGTGGGTTCAGACAGCTGGGGATCCAAAATCTCCCCAATACTGAACCAAGAAGAAATGGCAGAAGGCGCCGTTACCATCCTACCCAAACGACAGTCCATCAAAGGTATTCATAACATAACTGTCTAAGTTAAAATAAATAAATCAATCTTGATACTTTATCCACTATTCATATCTCCAGCCATTAATGTGTTTTACCGTTTTCTCCCACTTACAGCCACACTGGCTGCTGTTACTTAGCTTTCATACTGATGAAACAAATATCGAATCATATTGGGTATATTTTCCTAATCCTATTTTGTATATGTAGAGCAGCTAATTGTCTATGGGTAACAAAATGTGCTCTCAGACAACAGCAGGGATCTGCAAATAAGCATGACTAAGACATGACTAAAACATTTCTGCCTCATTAGTCAAATATATATTTTCATTTCTACAAAATTAGTGTTACTTTTAGAAGTCTATCAGTGTGCAGACATGGGAAACCCATAATGATAACTAGATACTTAACTAGAAAATGCTCTCAGACCTAAAGACCTGGTTAAAATCTGTAATTCTTTTAATGTGAAGCTGCAGCAGTAGGAAATGAAATGTTTGGTTTGCATTAGCAGTAACTTATGACAGCATGTGTTTTGCCACAGATATCCAACTTGTAATAGTGTAAATATAAAAGTATTAAAATACTTTCATCAATGGCCTTTCTATGGGTTGGATGGAGAGCTTTGGTGGGCTAAAACGTGATACGCAGGCTGCCAGTTAGGATGACTGGACTATAGCACAATGTAGCCACGTGAAAACAACATAAATACAGCAGATTCAGCTGTACGTCTTATAAATAGTACATAATCCACTGCAGAACTGGGTTTCATAAAAATGAAGTCAGCACAGTGAAATGCTAATCTTTTATCTTTTCACTCTCTCTTTCTACTTAGACATTTCACATGAACTGTTTTGTTGTTTGGCAAAGAGCAAACCAAAAGAGCTGAACTGCTGATATCTTTGTGTGCAGAGCTTCTGTTTAAGTACATTTTAAGCCAGGCTTTGAATAAATACTCAGCTTGTTTGGCATCATCGCCAAAGTCATCCACAATGACCAGGGCACAGAGTTTAGATTTTGCTCAGAAAAAGTTTTAAATGGACAAAAACTGACGCACAGCAAGCCTGTTCAAATGTAAAAATGGTTCAATTCTAACAGCATCTTATTTCTTTCAGGTTTTGATCGCTACTTCATCAGCCGAACGCTCGAGAACAACAGAAGGAACATCTGGTTTGCAGAGTTTTGGGAGAATAACTTCCAATGCAAGCTTAGTCGGCATGCTGTGAAGAAAGGATCCGGCATCAAAAAATGCACAAGTGAGTCTACACTTAATAGCAGAGAAGGCACTCGGTCAATGGAAAGTACTCAATCAATGACGAGGTATATTGATTGGGTCTCCTGTGAATACATTACGTGTGTTGGTATGCATAGGTAAATGTATTTGTCATCAGGGAGAAAACAATCACGCTCCTCTAATTTAGGTTAATGCAATGGGTGCAGATAAGTGAATGCTAATCTCTAATTTTGTCTGAGCGATATTAATGTTCCCGTTACTTGTCTATTTCAATTTGCAGTGGGTGACAACGGCAATCACAAAACTATGCCACGGCATGCATGCACTGAAAATATAATCAATAGTAAATCCAATCAGCCCATTAGAAACAAGCTTTCAGGTCATTAAAATCAGTAGGCTCTCTGGGCTCGTCTCCCATCCCAATGGTCAGTGCGTCTTTGCATCTTAAGTAGTCAAGGCTGACTGATTTAAAGTCCTGTATTCCTCATAAGTATATCAGCCTGTTTACCATACAAACCTACACTGGAGAAGCTGTCTGTTCTCTGTCATCGACCTACTTTTAGGGGTTAACTAATACTGATCATGTCCAGCCCACATAAACTGTGCACTGCTTAGAGAGACGTGGAAATATTATTCTGTAATACAAATTATTCTGCTTAACATTTCCAGTAAAACAAAGTACCAATGCGATAGCATTTCGAAGAGTAAATGCCAAAGCTTTAATGAATTATTGTATGCCATCGATCTCCACGAGAGAGCAGGAATTTCATGCTTGTTTATATTTGAATACAAACGAGAAAACTGTCTCACTTGGAGTATTTAGTAATGAAGCTTCAGTTCGGTTGACCTTCATCAGGTTTATGGAAAAGCATCACAACGGTTCCATACCATTGAAACACAGAAGCTGCCTCAGTTTTTCAATCAGAAGGCCACAGAAACAGGTTCAACGGGGCGCTTTGATTTGGGTTTGATTCCACCCTTTGGTAGATGTCATACCCTCGTCCCTGTTCTGCCGCCTATCCTCTGCTGTCTTATCAAATAAAGGCAAAAATGGTCAAAATAAGAGATAAAGAACCAAATGTTGTTCCAAATGTTGCCTTGATTAATTAAGGCAACATTTGGAACAAATACTCTTGTTGTCTGGCTATGCTTTGATCACCTATGTGCAATTATTGAATTCTGCGGACTTTCAGCTGAAACCAAGGGTACAAATCATGTTTCTCAGCCTCTTGTTGAAGCGTGGATTATTTAATTATGTAGTATGAAGCCTATTGATGCTAGATATAGGGAAACAAATCCTGGAGTAGGATCTGTATGTCTGGAAGGAAAAAGCCAAAAGCAAAATGTTGCATGAGTTGTGGGTAATTTTCCAGGTATTGTAGCACTCCAAATTAAGATATCAGAACAATGTGCAGGACAGATGGCAGAGTAACATTGTGTTGTTTGACATGTATTTATTAGAATAATTAGATTAGGTATAGGACACTGCAACTTAAAAATGTCACCAAATGGCATAGGAGATGTAAATTGGTACATTAGATGAACAGGCAAAGCTAAACAATTAAGCAGAGATTTAATTGTCACCTCTCTTAACAAAAGTGTGTCCCTAGGCAAAAGAGCAAGATGCCTCCAATAATCCATGCTTGTAGGTTTATGAGAACGCGTTATCTTAAAATGATTTCTGTATTTATCAGTTGTCATGGTGGCTGCTCTTCAGCTAAATTGCTGCAGGCCCTCTTCATCCTCTGAGTAGCCTCTGGGGAACAGTACATTTTTACAGGCAAGAAGTACAATCATTTCACTCAGAGCCCTTTGCAAGTACTATCACTATCCTCCCCCATTATTTCTTTTGTACGCACATCATTTCCTGTTCTGGTGTTCGTTAGTCACTATAATCAGTGGTTAAAGAGAATGTTTTAGAGGACAGGGAGAATTGTTGTGTGAGGAAACAGATAGTTGATTAAATATGTGAAGAGACTAAATGAATAGAAGTTAAGAGGTTAAAAATAAGACTCAGAGTGAGACAAATTCAGTTCTTATTTGTTTGATCAACTGGTTGGTGGTAAAGGAAAAGAAATCAAAAGCTTTTTACTGTTTTTTTTTACCATCTGATCAGAGCTTAAAAGGAAAATATACTTTTTTTTTAAATATTTAAATAACAGTGTTATTTATTAACATATTTAGTTTGATTTTTGACTTGTCTGTCTTGTCAGTTTCTGGGCTCCAAAGGCATCTTCAATTTGCTTGTTTTTGTCCAAATTACTTGTTAAAGTCTAAAACCTCTAAAACGTTGAATTTAAGATGATGACAGATGAAAGCAGCAATTTCTCACATTCTGTGAAGCAGGAAACAGATGTGGGAAGACAAACTGTTTATTGCCC
Organism: Miichthys miiuy; assembly: GCA_036365135.1. Taxonomy (NCBI): domain Eukaryota; kingdom Metazoa; phylum Chordata; class Actinopteri; family Sciaenidae; genus Miichthys; species Miichthys miiuy. The sequence goes on along the minus strand of CM071606.1, from coordinate 9,501,178 downwards.
CACCTGCTAAATCCTACTTCAACACCCCCCTAACTATAATACTATATTGTATAGACAATGCAAACTTATAAGCTCAAAATCTTGTTTGTTGTTCATGTGATTATATTTTATTAACATGCCCTACATCATGTCAACAGTTTTTTGAATAAAGAGTAAAATCCATTATCTGTGGAAGAATGTAATCAACCACCAGGAACTGCAAAATGATGTTCTTAAAGTACTAACAGGATTAGAGGGGCATGTAATTATTCTATTAGTGTGATATCAAAGCTTTTAATCGCACAATACAAGTCACTGGCAACTGATTTATGTACCATAACAGCAGGGTAGTAACAGGTCATTTTCCAGGACTGAGACATTAACTGTGTATCTGACTTAGACGGTAAGGAAAATAACACAGCGTGCAGCTGTATAATTCATGTCCTGTTTCGGCTATTTTTCACAATGTTGTTGTATCTGCTGCCCCAGAGGGCAACATTTACTTTGTGGCTTCAGATCTACATCATCACCCTCAACCCAGAGGTCATTTTACTCCTCTGTGTGGTATTCCCAGAGTGCAGCAAAATATTTTCAAGAGTATCTAAAAAGGCCATAATCTGCCTACTTTAATTCTCCACATATGGGTTATAATGCACCCTGCTGCCAGAGTTTATTAGGTACACCGAGCTAAAACTAATGCAGAAGTACTTTTAAAAATCCAACTGTTGTTGAGGTGTTGATTCAGCTTAATGAATATTAGTTTGTACTGCATTACACAAAGAGGTGTTCAGAGGTGTTACTTGAAACGAGATGGAAAAACTAATAGAAGCATGTGTGAATTCAACAACCTCACAAACTATACTGTACATACATCTCTCTTAAGTATGTGAAGAAATGTATTCAAGTTTGACAGGCGTTCCTTATCTCTAAGTTCTGATTGGACAGTTGCTGTTTGGGGGAGGGGCTTAGCAAACAGTCACTACTTAACTTTCTCTAATAAGAAAATAAATACGAAGAAGAATACGAATTCGAAAGAGACAAATTAGTGATAGCAGAAAGAGGTTGCACAGTATCATGGCATTAAATTCTCCTTCTCCATCACAGTTGGTCAGTAATGAGCTGAGGGCTGACACATCAATCATAATTACTTCAAATCTGGCTTGGTAAAAATGCTATTGCATAAAGCGTGACAGTAGACTGTTCATGCTTTACTCATCTATAGCTAATTTTAACAAATGCATCCTCAATGAGAAACATCATCGGATGGCAGAGTACAGAGTAGAGCAATTTGCCAACAGTCCAGACATTTCTTGCACTTCCTATAAATAAAGTTTTCTTTTTTTGCTGGGATGTTGGCAAAGACGACAGACTCTGCAGGTGCGATGCTTGTGGTTGACGTCATTTGGGCACACGTTAAGGCTCACAGTTTGAATGAAGCACGGTGGTTTGAATCACTCTGCTGCTTTGCATCCCTGCAGACATGAGTCATCAAGGCTACCAGGCGCAAGTACACGCCTGCTCAATTGTATGACGTCCGTTGCTCAGTGAAAACATCAAGGACACCACGTATGACTAAGTAGTGTTCGACGACTCTTTAATTCCCTTGAGATGCGACGAAAAGGTCAAGGTTCAAATGATTAGCCAGACGACAACAAAGAGATGTTTTCTTCACTGTGGAGGAATTCTGATTGACCTGCAGAGCTTCAGAATAATTACCGTGCATGACGGCAACGAGGAAGTCATTTGTTATCCTGAATTTCTTACCTAGACATTTTCTATAATTAATTCTTGTTTAAAGGCAGTTAGAGGAGCAAAAACCCATTTGCTACCCATAGCTTGCAGCTACAACAATGAGTTCACTTCATCTGACCGACCGTGTCTTTGGGAGCTAAGATGACAAGCACTGTCAAGAACTGCAGTCTATTTTTAAAGATGCCCAATCTTCTTAATTAGAATAAGAAAAAGGGAGGGGTTTGAAATGGTTGTCAACCAATGTTTGTCAAATCATTGTCAAATCATTTTAAGTATTATTTTGGAAACTTGTATGCCAAAAAATACATGTGACCAAAGTTAGGCATCACGATCAGCCAGACACTGCCCCAAACCAGAGAGGCTGACAGTACTACTGTATATTATTGTATGTACAGCATCATCATAGTTCAGTGAGGTAAAATAATAATAGTAATAACTATAATCTTAATAATGTGACATCATGAGTAAACATGCAAAGAGATAAAATGATAGATAAAACTGAGACAAATATAGATAAAGATAAAACTTCTTGTGATACTGTAATATACCTGACAAGAGCTGCAAGTAATCACTATTTTCATAATTGATTGATGTGTTTTTTATTATATTCTAGACTAATTGATAGACTGTTGGTCTGTGAACATGCCACTTACATTTTTCCAAAGCTAAAGGTGATGGCTGATTGCTTCTTTTGTCTGTCCAACAGACCAAAACCAAAAGATATTTAAACATTTGAACCAACTTGAAGCCAAAACAAAAACTAAAGTTGTAAAAATGTTAATGATACATTTTCTGTCAATCACCAAACCAATTAATCAGTTAGTCATTTTAATACACACACTGTATCAGATCTTGTCTATAGTCTATGGGGATGTATAATATCACAGCAATTATCTTGCAGAGGGCGCTGCGATTAACCAAATTTTATTTTTAATTATGATTTTGACTTTTGACAGGAATTATGAAAATCAAGTTTAAATAAATATTATACTACGTTCAGTTTCACAGCCATGTTTGCATGTTTAGTTCAACCAAAATGATGGAAAAAGATCATCTGGACGTGGTCCAAATCAGATGTGAAGATTAGCCCATGGTCCTGCGGCGCTGTGCGTGGGTTTCATGGTGTAAACGCTGTGAAAAGGTGAAAAATATATCCGTGTTTCACCAGATTTTTCTCTTCCACCAGCACTCTGCAGGTGCGCACAGAAAGAGCATGTACACACACAAACTCACTACATTGAACTTGTTGAGAGATCAGGTACTGTGGCATTCCCAAAACCTCCCACAAATAAGACAGACAGCATGCACTGCGTGTATCACATCTCTGCAGTGACGGTGGTGCTGGTTGCCATGCATGTTGAATAATGAATATGTTTGAGAAAACTCAGATATATCACACTGATAGAGCTGACTAAAAGAACATAAAAAAAAAAAGCCCATGGCACCGCTGCAAACAGGGATTTTATAACTCAAAAACAGACACACTGTATGTCTGTAGGATGGAAAAAACATGGTAAAAACATGGTGACGGTACCATTATTCACCCTAGACTGACCCACAATGTCAAAATGAACTATGCCCTACAGAGGGAGAACTATCCAGTCTACTCATTGGCACATTATCTGGACAGATCGTTTTCAGCGGCACAAAGAAAGAAATCACAGTGTGATTAAAGTAATAAAAGGAAATTTTTTGTACCCCTCTACCTCCAGTGAAAGGGAGGCAAAAAAGAAACAATTTGCCTCCAATCAAAGGAATATAGCAGGCAAGAGCATACAGTGTGACCTCTAGCTCTCTGGATCACTGTGTTCTTTCAGAATCTGAAGGTTTGCCTTGATGAAAACTCCTAGAGCACTGATAAAAGCATACAGTACGGTTTCATCTTTATTCACATCAATGCTTGTTTTGCACTGCTGACTAACCCTTCTGCAGCACTAACATCCACCTTCTTCTCCATCTGTCAGTCAGTCAGGCCATGTTTGTGTGGACAAAACTCTTAGAGCATACAGTATGTTTACACATGAATGTGTTCTGGAATTTCTACAGGTTTCCTGGAAGGATATCTGCTAGATTTGCAGTTACGTCTGTCGATTATATGGTTAAAATAATTAAATGATTGGGTGTTGGGAACGTATGTGACTTGCATACTTTACGAGATCCCTTCCAGACATGTTTAAAGACATACAAAAATAATCTACTTTCAATAATAATTCCTCTGATTTGGGGTTTTCCACATTGTTCTCTCTTATTTGATATATTAAAAAAGTAAGACTTGGAAGATTTTCTTGCCTAGCATAGTTTTTCTTATTCATTCCTCCTTTTCCTCAATCTATTCCTCCCCTCATCTCCACTGTATTATTGTACTTGGTGGTAGAACAGATGTGCTAGTGAGAAAGGAGAGAGAAAATGGGGAAGTGGAAGTGGGAAAACACCCAAACGCAGACTTAAGACACAAATTACAATCTTTGGTCTGCCTCATAGTTCCCAAAATAAAATGTAAAAGGGTGACACAATTTTTAAAAGCATAAAAGAAAAAACAAACAAACAAACAAAAAAACACATTTCAGTTGCACAGAATTATGCTAGTGTTGAGATGCTACTGTTGAAATACTTTGAGATACTTTCACCTGAAACCAATACTACGTTAAGTAAACCATGAGTTCAGAACCCATGAGAAGGGCTTATGAGAACATATTTCTTCATTTTAATGAGTCAAAAGCCGAAAAGGTCAGGAACTGCTGGCCTGCCTGTCTTTGAACAGTGAAAGGAAACTACAGAGCATTAACAGAAACCCAAACATGCTAACTATATATTGACTAGCTGGCATGGCAAACTCTGGCACATTTTGCCATTAATGAGCCAAATGGGCACATTGATGCACTGATGGCAGGGGATGCCATGGTGCCAACTGCTCATCAGGAGCGGGATAGTGCTTCATATCCAAAGCGCCCACAATGATACTAATGATACTAAGCTCATACACACACATTCACACACTGGCATCACAGCCATCAGGAGCAATTTAGGGTTCAGTACCTTGCTCAAGGACAGCCAGGATTCGAACCGGTGACCCTCCCGATTACTAGACAACCCACTCTGCCACTCAGGAGTAATATGCCTTTGTATATTAATGTATAAAAGAGAAAGAAAGAGTGATTCATATAACATTAAAATGAGAGAAGCTGTGACAGCCACAAAAACACAGACTGCCTATCCACGCTTCACTTTGCCTGTGGCACTCATATATAGAATAACCGGTTATATTGAAGCTCCTTAAACATTCAGAGGCTTGTCACTGATGGTAAATTGTCTCTTCTGAGCGAGCAAATACTAGGGGAGAATATAGATAATAAGAACAAGACAAACAAAAAGCTATTCATCTGTTTAAAGCTAGCACTTGTTAAAATGAAACGGCTCTGTTGAGATAAGAAATGGCTGCCACAGACATCTTACAAGGCGTGCAAACAAAATATGATTCCAGTTTGTCATCTGCTTCATGTCGAGCTTTCTCTTTTTTTTTTGTTGTTATCTGATCATGGTGCCACTGTTTACCTTATCTTGTGTTGTGCTCGTCTTGTTACAAACTCATGAGACAGTGAAAAAAGGCCAAGAACTCAAATACTGCCCCCTTGATTACACTAAGCAGATCATTTTAAATTATATATTTATTTATTCATAATTATTACAAAATGTCAGAGCAATAACAGCATGTAAAAGCACAGTGAGTGCAATTTTCGGTACACTCATTAGCACACCAAATTGATTAAGGTTCCTTTTTTTCTACATTATGTGTTAATGACTCAGACTCAGACTTTCAAGTCACTCTTTGATGGTGCAGATTAAACGAGGTGCTGTAATACAAATTATTCGATTTCCAAACATTTATCACCTCTTAAGCTGAGTAAAAGTTGGGTAAAAAAAAAGATTATTCTAGAAAAGCATCAAACCTTCAAAGCACAAAGGAACAGACTGACTTAGACCATCTACTAAACTGATGCAAATGAACCTCACAGTGTCAGCCTTTTGGTTTCACTTTTATTCGCTCTTAAAGCATCGTCACAATCAATAAAAAAAAAGTGGCATCCATAATTTCAACTTTATCTCTTGCCTTCCTTGTCTCTGTTCACAAAATTGATCATTTTCAAGGGGGATTCGTTTGCGGTGCTCTGTGATTCACATCCTTTTAAAACAAACAAACAAAAAAAAAGTGAAGACTTTTCTTTCACATTCAGGAAAATAACACTGCAGGCAACTCATTTCAGACTGCACAAATCTAGGTTTGCATTCACTGAGAAAGAAGGAAATAAGCAAGACGTTTAAATGAAGGAGATGCGGTGTTCAAATTGGTTGTAAATAAAAAGGTTAAAGCTGTCAATACGCAGTGTCTATATTTACTCAGCCCGCCTCATCACAGCTGTACTAACACTAAAAGCTGATGAAACTGAAGTGTGAGCGTGTCCTGTTCCTGTTTTTCACAGTTTTGTTATTTTGAGCTTCAAGAATGAAGCACTTTCACTTTGCATGGTTAACTTTATTTTAAAGTAAGTCAGGCTAAAGAAAAAGGTTACTTTAATGACGGGTTCATAATTACGACATGACAAAAGGACAGTTACATAATTATGAGGTCCTAACTTGCGTTCATATCTCAGCTGTTCTATTAGTATTTTAACAACACCTAGTTGTGCTGCAGCAAATATATAAATGCGATGAAACGCAGGCAACAAACAAACGTTTTCAGGGACTGACTATGTAACATTGCTGACTTCATCTATGTGCAAAGGTCTTTTACATAAATGTTCATTACCGTTTCATCCAGACATGACAGCACATTTACGGTGGGAGCCACAATGATCATGGAATATTTGGCAGCAGTTATGAGTCAGAGAGAACAGCTGTGAGTTGAAAATGTCATGATAGAAAGGAAGAACACTGTTTTCTGTTCTCACAGTCTGCATCGCTGATGGATTTTCAAACTGATCTTGCTGTTGAAGCCTTGATTAATGATCGTCGTCTTGAGTGCAAGGGACACTCTTCCCCTGCCTCTTACTGTGGATCCACTGATATATTTTGATAATGATAATGGATCAATTTCATTATGAAGTTATGAGAGTGAATTTTGCTGCTGGTTTTATGGATGCTGACAGTTCACAAGCACTGAATGAAGGGAGGTCGAGTTGGGATTTTTGTTTTATTGCCATTAGTTTTCCTGGTGTATTTCTTTATATTGACGTACTTAATACATGGAGCTGAAATACTTGTCAGATTATTACTGTGATTATACAACGTTTTTTTGCATAGACGTTATAGAGAACAGACATCGTATCCGTGCTGTCACCTACAGGTTTCTGAAACGCTGTAATAAAGCTCAGAGTGTGGTCACTGTGGCCTCCACTATCGTTCTGCCTCTGCCACTTCCCGGTTCATCTATAAAAAATAATAATTAAAAATCAGTCAAAGCAGCCACGCTCTTGATTATGCAAAACTTCAAGCCTTAATATAATTTGAACAGGTGAGTTAAATATAAATTCACCTTCAGTACAGAGTTATCACGAATGCCGAAATGAGTTATAGAGACCAAAACTGTATTTTGTACCAGGCTGTAAACATTTTTATTTCTGCTTTGAAGTTGGGCATTTTAACATGGGGACTTATGGAAACTGACTTGTTCTGTAGCCAGCCTCAAGTAGTCGTTCAAGGAACTGCAGTTTTTGGCACTTAGGCATGGGCTTCACTTCACAGTCATGGAGGTTGCCGCTTGTTTTGTTTTGTTTTTGTATCTCTTTTGCCCCGGTCACACCGTAAGGGGAAAAGGAGTCAACAGTGAACAGACCTGGTTGCTGTCGATGTCAATCAGAACCACGTTGGTTTCTAATGTTTCGTTTTTTGCTGTTGTGAAAATGGAATCACGGGTGAAAAAAATCTAAAAACGCAAGGTCTGTTTGTTGGGTGACTCATCAAAAGATACAAACATAAAGAGGTGGAGTGTGTGCAGTAAGAGACAGTGTTAGGAGTGTGTGTACGTGTGTGGGGAAAAGAGGAGGGAAAAGCAAGGTGAGCGGATTAAAGTAGTTTGTGAGTAAACACTAAAATAAGATGGAGAATTAAGTAGAATTAAAATGGTGACGTAAGAAATAACCTACTGGAAACAGACTAATGTTAGTTACAATGTCATTCTCTGATAAACACTGCAACTCTGTACCAGCACTGCGACCTTGTTGTCTCTTTTTTTTGCCGTGGTATCATATTTTAATTCTGGTTGCGTGACAACCTTACTTAAAAAGCAGTAACATTGTCTTGCTGTCACTCTTTCTGCTCAACGTATCTGGTGGGGCCTTGGCTAAAAAAAGGATGAAGCTGCTAACTAAACCTTGCCTGGCAGTTAACACATTTTCAAAGCATTAGAACAACCCGAGCTATGATTAATATACACCTGTCATAACTAATTACATTAATACTGAAGAATGATTAGGCCTGTCTTGCTGTGTCTTCCACTTCCCCTCTACCACTCTATCACACTCTGCGGTCTTGATTAATGGGTGTGAGATGGCACGTGGGGATAAACACTAAGACATCATATAAACACCCTACCTGTCCAAATTTTGGTTTGTATTAAGGAATCTTTGCTCATTGCCTGTTTTTAATTATCTTAAAATCTTTGCATAAGGCCAGAATTTCTGATAGCTGCATCGAGAAAGGCAGATTAAGATATATGATGGCGAGAGTCTTGTGAAATAATCTTGAGTGGTTCTAATCACTGAACGGCAGACCATAATGAGAAAGGCTGCACATGGGACCATTTTGGATTTTGTGAGGAGATTCTGTGATTGATGTCTAAAAGAAATAGCATATAATTAGCGGTTAACATGCACAATTCAATGCCAATCTCTCAATGAATTAAATATGGAGAAAAAAGATGGGCTCACAATTGAGTAATCAGGCCTCTTGAAAGGCTATCATTTGCTTGATTTTACACTTCTAGCAATCACTGTTTAGTTCTTTTGATTGATTGTAGAGCAGCCTTTTTGTTCTGAATATTATTTCATTCATGTCAAATATTTAAGTTTTGATTGCCTGTCATGATTGCAATGAGCCAGTAAAACAGCCTGGGAACATATGGAAGTTAAACTCAATCAGCGATTATATTTCTTGCAGAATTTCCTGCATCAAGTCAGTCCTATGTGCGGAATCATTTCACGAGTTGTAACTTTTGCGTTTGTTGTATGTTTTCTTTTAGACCATGAGCGGATCGGGAAGGATTCATCCTACGAACAAGAGGGGAAGGTTCAGTTTGTGATTGATGCAGTTTACGCCATGGCTCACGCTCTACATAACATGCACAAAGATCTATGTCCTGGAAAAGTCGGCCTCTGCAACAAGATGGACACCATCAACGGCACACTGCTGCTCAAGTACATCCGCAATGTCAACTTCACAGGTGTGTGCTCCTAATTCCACCTAAGTAAGGTCACAATTGTACGTTGCTGTAGGTTGTCTGCACAATTTCTCTACAACAAAGTTCCAGGAAATACTTTTATCACCAAATATTCTGCAAAAATGCATCATAAGAAATCTGCTTATTTGTACCAAAGCAATCTTGGATAACTATCATTCTGAGGCATTTGTGTCATGGAATCTGAGCCAACTTGTATGTCCTATTTTTGGGTTCACCGACATGCTCATGCAGATGCTTTGTGAGCGTACAGTGGTCTCCAATTATCAGGCTACTGAATGTAAATTACTCCCAGCAAGTATAAGAGGCTGAGATCAGTGGGAGGGTTGACAATCAGCAGCAGAACAGCATGTTTTATCATCGTTGATGATGCGCAGGAACTGCGCTTTGTGAGATATCCCGCCCTATCTTGTCAGCTTTGACTTGCCCACGCAAGATCTCCTGCTTGACGTTGCACTGGCTGGAGATAAAATTGTACAAATATGAGAGAGGGGAAGAGAGTTAACACACAGCAACAGCAAAAAAAAAAAAAAAAAGGGAGCAATAGTTTCCCAGTGGCTATCCTAGGTGCACTTAAAATCTATTTTTAGTGTAAAATAAAGTGTACAGTTATGTCCAGAGACAGAAATAGGTTTGAGGTAATACACGTCCAACACCGGTCACATGGTTTAGGTCCTTTTATAAGTCACTCTCTGTAAAACCATCAGCTGAACACCTAAAATGTAATAAATAAGATTTTTTTAGCCTTTCCAAGCTTTTTATTTGATAGAGACAGCTGAGTGACAGGAAAAGAGAGATGGGGAATGACATGTGGGAAAGAGCCACAGGTCAGATTCGAACCCTGGGCTTCCACAGCAAGGACTGAGCCTTCGTACATGGGGCGGCTGCTCTACCAACTGAGCTAAACACCGCCCCAAATCTTTGTGACCTGAACAAATTTCTAATCTTCAAACTTTTTATAAATCTCTCTAACATCCATATTGTTCAGTCTTTTCAGTGGTTTCAGTTAGCAAACCACACAACATGTACCATGGCTGAATTATTAGTTATTAATATTAGAGGTCACTGGGATTTTGAATGAGTTTTTCTTACTTCTGGGACAGAACCTGTACCTTATTTGAATTGTTTGTCGCTCATTGTTTTGCATAAGAACAACTAGAACATTTAAATAAAGAATATAGACTGAAGGAACTGCACTTAGTCTCTTTCTGTTGCTACATGGATACATGCGTAAAAGCCTCCTCAGTTCATATAAATTATTTTTGGACAGAGCTGTGTTAGCTTATTGTTTTAAACAGGGACAGTGTTTTGTCTTTTGCTATTCATCTTTAATGACTGCTTTGAAAATCTAGAACTTAAACTTTTCGACTAAAGAGTGTAAAAATGGATATTTATAAAGGAACGATTATGCATGTGTTCATACTCTAAATTAAAACCTAAACTTTCCACAACAGTAACAGTATAACATTGCAAGTAAGATACACTTTGAAACTTTGAAAATTAATTATAGGCCGACATAGACAAGAAAAGATACATGCATAGAGAGGTCATGAAAGAGGCATGGGCATGAATTTAACCTGCTGGCTTGTGGAGAAATGATAAAAATGTACACAGAAGAGGGTCTTGCTTAGGTCAGCATTAGTGGTTATAGCAACTTGAGAAAATTATACGTCAGATGAGAAGAGGGTCAGAGTGTTCATGCAATCACGCGGAATGCAATGCAAGCAGTTTGACACTTTCTTGAACCTACTCCACCCTCACAGATGATTATACAGCCATGGATACATTTATTGTATGACAATTACAGAGTGGGATCTTTGGGTGAGGGGCACTTAGGCTATGGCAAGTACATGACAGGAATAAATTACAGTGAATGAGGGAAAAAAAAGTAATAGGAAGTTCTGGATGAAGCAAAACACACTCAGTGCTGCAGAATCAGAAGATGGCTGAGTGCCCGAAAGAAAACAGAAGGAAGTATTTTTAGGTGGGAAGCAAGAGTTTATGCCCTGAACTAATGAGTCTTAGGGCCAAACGCCAACTTTTACAGCATAAATCTCAACACTGCTCTACCGGCAGTTAGAGCAGTTAGAGACAATGACAGCCTTTGTCACTTGCTCAAAGGAATCACACCAACAACATATATGTTTACTTGACAAGGACCTCTAGCAACTGTAAACAAAGGTTGAATATCAGCCCAATATCATTATTCATTATTATAGCGGTAAAACCTCACACAGGACGTTAGCATGGTTGAATACGTCAAACTGTGTGACTTGGTTTATTTGCATTTTCTACGGTCAACATTGGTATCTTTTACCAGCTCCTTTAGCTAATCATAAGTAATGCTTTTCTTAAAAAGGTTAAGAAGCCTTATCACGGTTACCATAGTAATGGCAGGAAACCGGCAAATGATCTATTTTAGAATGGCCATATGTATTTGAACAGTACTCACAGACAACACTGCACAGCTGATAGGAGCTTCTCATCATACAAGTTTTGGAAGGGGAGGACAAACATATTTTGTTGCTTGATTTGGATGCCTAGTTGAATTGCAAATGCACATTCTATAAGTGGCGTTGGAAGGGAGGATGGGGGAGCTTACTTTCTTTAAACTCCATTCGAAACAAAAAGGCACATGGTAATCTACAGCTTTCAAAGAATAGCAGGAACATGCATCGCTTTGGCTTCTATGTTAAATTAAGGCGATACGAGAGAAAATGTACAAAACTGCTCAAATGAAAACTCATGCCAAAGTCATGATCGGGCGTTTGGTTTATAGATTTGTGTGAGAGACTTTTAAAGTAGGAACATACGTTTGAATTAAGCACAGATGATGTATAATATCAGTTAATGTAAACGTTGTTTTGTTGGGATACTAAAGGTTAACTTGACACATATGTTTGCAGCAGTTTTCATCCCTTAATGGACGCTGAAAGGAAACTCTGCAGCACTCAGCAGTGTTTCACTGTGTGCCACATCTTCAAAGTGAAAACTGTTTACCTGTTCCTGAGTGTGCTCATTACTATGTAAGCAGGTCAGTCCTCATTTGTGTAAAATAAAAAAGAAAGAACATTGTTTAGGTGCATCCTGAAGTCATATTTGTTTACTTTTACAGGATAACGCATATCAATTCTCCCACTGGAGTAAAGCTTTAATGTGAAATACTGTATAGCAGGCTTCGGTTTTTAAATTAAACTACAATTCTTTATGATTTCCTTTATTCACGTATCATATTACTGGAAGGCTTGTCAGCACTGAAGCCATCACGGTTACAACAGGGATGGCTAGAAAAATCAATGCTGCACTTTACCGGAATAATGCCTTGCTTTTATGAGTCTTTCGGCACAGAAATGGAGAATTTAAAAGGTTTTTGTACAAAAACAACAGGAATATTCACATGATCCCAGTGTATTCTGGGAATTGTATATAAGCTTCCAATGCTGACTAAAGGAAAGAGGAAACCAAAGCACTACAGATATTGTAGATGAAGTTGATACTTATTGATGCATGGTATTGAGATTGTGATCCCAGTGATGCTGAACGAAACTGCTGCCGGGTATATTCAGGAATAGTTCAAACTCAGCTGTACTTGATGCTGCTTTTCCCGGGGACATTTTATTTTATGAAGTAACCTTGCGTCAAACGTAAACCTGATAGCAAAGCTGTGTTGGAAGTATCGTGAATAAAGGTTGGCAAGTTTAAATAGTCATTTAAGGTTGCCTGTTTTCATGAGGTTTGATTACTAATTTAATCTGGATATAACTTGAGGAGGCACCGAGTCAAGGGCTCATATATTAAACATACACTGTAGAGCAATGTGCTCAGACATAACAGTAATTAAGATTATGCTGTGGATGTACGGTAGCACAAATATGAGCCACTGATTTGCATGAGAGAATAAAGTCTCTCTGCTCAGACCAATGCAAACCACTACACCAACCTATAATATAAAGAGTGTGCATAGAGCTTAATGATGGATTTTGCCTGTCCGGGGAGCTAGGAATATTAAGCAGTGCAGCAAGGGTGATGTGCAGTTGGAAAGACTAACTATTTCTGAGGTCTATCATAAAAGAGGGAACACTGAAAATATAATTAACCCCACCATTAGCCCTTAACTCTGCCCGATTGAACGACTAATAACCATGTAAGGCTTGGTCTCCATTTAGAGTAGAAAGAAAATCTCTGACAGCTATGAATCTTGGTATTTTTTAAATTACTGCTGAGTAAAACGCGTTAATTCTGTGTTCTTTAAACTGAATTGTTAGGCTTGTAACAAATACCCTCATCTAAGAAATCTGATTCACTGAAGCCACCTCTGCACTTGTGAAGTTCATCAGCAGACTTTTATTTGATCATATTTTATACAACATTTGCAAACACATTAGATTTCTTGTGGCTTTGGCTAATGGCTTTTAATGGAGTGGAAGTGCCTTTTTTTTTTTTTTTTTTTTTAAATGTGTCTGCTTCAATAAACCAGCCTTTTAAAACCCGTAAGCAGGCTTGGAATGCCAACTAGCAGACTGCTGGGATGATTTAGACAATTTTCACAGCCTTTGTCACAACAGCAATGAATAAACGCAAATCATATTCATATATGTTCATATTATTCTCATCTGATTTCAAAGTGCACATTAGCTGTCTCGCACACATTTCCCTCGTCGTCTCCACACGGCATCCCAAAGCATTAACAGTCATACACAAAGCCTGTACTGAACTACCACATTTAGTGTTTAATTAACAGATTATTTCACTTTACTATTTTTTACATGTATTTGTGCAGAGTTGTAGCTGATAGCAGTAGATATTTTTTTCTTAGATTTCATGGCTTTCTTGTGTGGTGTTTCCTTGAAAAAATATTACCTGGTTATCGAGCAAGCAGTTTGTTGATTATTGCTGGCGGTGCATGAAACTTGCAATGCCTTTTTGCAAGTTAATAGGTGAAACTAATCGATTGAAGCAATCAAATTAGTAGAAATATACATCCCACTCAATTCCATGTATTGCTGAGATGGGCAAGAAAATTTTCATAATTGCGTGACTGCCTGCTGTTGTCTTAGACATGCCCTCTAGATAATGCAGCAGGATGATGGCATCGCAATTAAATCTTACGAGTTTTAATAAGACCTCTGAAATACACAAATGTGCAGGAGGGAGCCTGGTCTCATAACCCTGACTCACAGGTTTCCAAACTCTGACTCACAGGTTCAATTAACAATCAATACCATGACCTATTATAGGGAACAAAACAGTGGAATTATTAATTCCTTTTATTCTTATGACACAGGAGAGTATAGTCAATACTTGTGGGACACAAACAACTCCCAGATGCTGGAAAACACAGAGTCCGGTGACTGGGTGTGATGATTATTCATTTTCTGTTGCAGAAAAATCAGTCGATGTTGTAGGTCTAAAATCTACTGTACCAACATCCACATATTGACTGTGAGGCAATCCAAAACACATTTCAAGCAAGTTAACTAAGGGCATTCATTTTGCAATTTTCAACCCCCCACTTCAACATGTTACAGAATTGCTGAGTATTGGAGAGAAAGCAAATTTGGTGGGAGCAAATAGACAGAGATGGGAATGCTATTAATGGTACTTTCCTCAGAGACGCTCTGTGGTGGGTTCTCATCACTGAATCTGTGAATCTCTGTTCCCTCATGTCACAGTTTTATCACAAGTTGTGAAGCCGGAGAGAGCCGGTTTGTAGGCTGGCTCAGAATCGGGTAGCAGAGGGATGAGAGAGACCTTAGAGTGGTAATCAGAATCAGTGCTGTCATTCGTTAGCACTCTGTGTGGACCTTGTGGATAACAAGAAATTGGGCAATAAGCAGAATGAAGGAGTGTGAAATGATATGGGAACATGAGCAGACAGCAGCCCTGGCTCTCCTCAAAGGACCAGGACAACATGGCTGTCAACATCTATTTTTCTCTCATCATTAACACTATTACAGCATTGGCTTGAAGTCTCCATGCAGTCTCATTTCATCTCGGATCATTATGAGACTAACAGCTTGACTTTGTATTGTATTGTCAGCATTCAAGTTTAAATTTGTCCTCATTTTTCCCCTCATCCTCAGGAATTGCTGGCACCCCGGTGGTCTTCAACGTGAATGGAGATGCTCCTGGTCGCTATGAAATCTACCAATACCAGATCACAAATAACACCACAGAATACAAGATCATTGGCCACTGGACGGATCAGCTCCACTTAGACGTATGCATGTTTTAAATATTACTTGAAATATAGATTAGAGACTGTATGCTTTACTTTTCTTGACCAAAGGATTTTCAATCTGTAGCTTCACCAAGTCAGGAGATGAGTGTTGTGACCATGAGTCTCACAGATATGTAGTAAATAGATATATAGATAAATAGATATATGAAAGGCACCCTTCATAATTTATGTCCACATGTTCTTAAAATGCTTTCTCATGAGTTTATTTTCTTCCACTAGTGCCAAAGTAGTCTCTGTGTATTTCTTTAACATTTTCAGCTTTTCATAACTTATCATTTTTATTAAAGATTATGCTGAACGCATCTTGCTTATGTTGAGTTTTATAGGGCAACATCCGACAGAATAATATTAATAATAAATCACTGTGTTCCTGGTTGGCTTTAGAATTCATAAACATACAGGCTACAAAAGCTTTAGGTCAATATAGAGTGCGCTGTACAGTATTTCTACTAACAATTATGCTCATATGAGTCGGTCTACTATGAGTATAAAGAGAAGACATCTTTTTGATTCATTGACCTCAGTTCGACATTTGCCATAATTTCATGATACAGTAATGCACCAGTATCCTGTTCAGCATCGACTACATATTCATGGAGCCCAGAGTGTTGCATATGTTTACATCAAAACTGCTTTGCTTTAAATGGCAAACTCTATAGGGAACAACGTATCATGCATCATTTTTGTTGTTATACATCATTTATACATGAGCCCCCGAGTGTTCTTAGTTTGTTGACGCGCATACTGAAGGTATGGTATTAGATCCTGAGCTACTGCTCAACTTAACCAGCATCACCTGCATGGCAGAGACCTCTGAGGAATATCAGGAATGCCATATGGAGATTTTTTTTTTTAGACATAAAACCAATCATCTAAACCAGCCAGATGTTTATTTGAATAATGAATATAACTGAATATTCCCCATCCCTTTCCGCACCCTATTTTATTTAATAAGGCCTCTTAAGAAAACTGTGTTGTAGTAAAAATAAATAACATCGGCGCAATGGCTCAGGCACATGGATACTGCACTGCACTGTGTTGAGATGAGACTGCAGCACCACACAGCTAAACTCTGTTTACTTATCTTTCCTCCAGTAAGTGCAGCATTCCTTGGAAGTAATTAAACAGCAAAGTTGTTTCCTCTTGAGTTGTAATTCAGTGAGTTTACACAATGATGTCTTGATAAAAAAGACTGCTTTCATGGGGTGAATATCCCATTTAGTTTTTTTTCCCCCCTCCATTCTTGCATGCACTACTGTGTATGTAAACTAATCTAAGTGTTAATTGAATTGTGTCCTCATGCATTATGTAGCACGTTGTTTAATTCGTGTAACAATATGTAGTAAATTGTGTTAATATTTTTGCTATACTGACTGACAGTATTTATTTACCTTTGTTTGGGTTTCAGGGGTGTGAGTACATCATTGTTAGTAGGGTGATGAAAAAAATTCTGCATTTCTCCCCTCTCAATATTTCTCTCCAGACCAATGAGATGCAGTGGCCTGGTGGGAACCCAGAAGTCCCCTCCTCTATATGCAGCCAACCCTGCCGTCCTGGACAGCGCAAGAAGACCGTGAAAGGAATCCCATGTTGCTGGCACTGTGAGAACTGTGATGGTTACCAGTATCAGGCAGACACTTACACCTGCAAGATGTGTCGCTTTGATTTGCGGCCTAATGAGAACCACACTGGCTGCGATCCCATTCCCATTGTCAAGCTGGAGTGGAGCTCCCCGTGGGCAGTCATCCCAGTCCTCATTGCAGTCCTGGGCATTATGGCTACTCTGTTTGTGGTCGTCACCTTTGTTCGCTACAATGACACACCCATTGTTAAAGCATCAGGTCGAGAACTGAGCTATGTGCTGCTGACAGGTATCTTTCTGTGCTATGCTACAACATTCCTCATGATCTCCACTCCTGATGTGTTCATATGCTCCCTGCGACGGATTTTCCTTGGCCTGGGTATGAGCATAAGCTACGCAGCACTGCTTACCAAGACAAATCGGATCTACAGGATTTTTGAGCAGGGCAAGATGTCAGTCAGTGCCCCTCGATTCATCTCCCCAGCCTCCCAGTTAGTCATCACATTCAGCCTGATATCCGTGCAGCTCCTTGGGGTGTGCATCTGGTTTGGTGTTGACCCATCGCAAGCCATCATCGACTATCAGGACCAGCGTACAGCCAATCCTAAAATGGCCCGTGGTGTTCTGAAATGTGATATATCAGACCTGTCCCTCATCTGTCTGCTGGGGTATAGCATGCTGCTGATGGTCACCTGCACAGTTTACGCCATCAAGACCAGAGGGGTTCCCGAGACGTTCAACGAGGCCAAGCCAATCGGCTTCACCATGTACACCACCTGCATTGTATGGCTTGCCTTCATCCCCATCTTCTTTGGGACCTCACAATCAGCAGAAAAGGTAAGTATGGTGAAAGCATGAAAGTTTATTTTTTTCCCAGATGCCAATGCAGTCACCAAGCTTCCACCAATTACTGTACAATAGTTAGAGTACCATGGCAGCTAATCCATTCATTTGTGCATGTTAGATGTCAGCTTTACATTTGGAGTTCTTTTATAGTTCCTGTGTTATATTTCCTGCCTCCTCGTAAAGAAAATGGCCATTGAAATTATGTTTGCTGTACAGCATCAGCCTCTTGTGTTTGTGGATGCTGCCACTATTCATCATGAAATGAAATGGCTTTGTGCTCCACTGTGAGGATTACAAGTCCATTCACCTCAAGTGTGCTTGGATATGTTTTCTTTAATTGTGTTTCTGTGTGTACGTGTGATTGATTCAGCCTCACTTGGTGGGAATACCGAGTAGTCAATCACTGCACATTCATGCTCACAGAAATAGATAACGCGGGTTTGAAGTAGCATAACATTACTGTGGCTGTTTGATGCTGCTTGTCAGGAGAAAGTGAATCAGAAATTACCTCTTACAGGTACTAATTTTGAGGTTGTTCCACACAAATGTAGCGGAGGCAGAGTGGAAATGTCAAGCTAGTGATCACAATAAAAGCAACAGTATAGGAAGGCTGTGGTTCTGCATAATATCAAAATTAATAGCAGCCTTTAAATTGTCAACACCATGAAATAGTGTGTGGTTAAAGGCAATGTAATGGACTTTTATACCAGCAAAGTGATAGTAAAGGGAAATGCCTTAAACCTTTTAAAATATAGTGCTTCATGTCAGAGAAATTATGTCTCTTTGTCCACAGTTTGAATAAAAGGTAGAGTTGTAGTAAACCAATAATATCTGGAACAAGTAAACGTTTGGACACTATCATTCATCCAAATGACTAATTTTACTATGGCAGCCCAACTTTTGATAGATGTAACAACCTATAATTGGAAACTTCGTCATCTGTACTTCTTATTGCTCTCAGTATCAACCCTGCTTCATAACACAAGTAGTACATTTCGTCATGGCGGTCAGGAAGACCGAACTGGGAGAGCAAAATACTTAGGGTCAAGTCATGTTTTGAAGTTTCTCTCTGTCTGCCATGTTCAATACTGTAAAAACACAAAAGCACAACTCCTCAAAACTCCATATTAAATAATATATGCATACATTTGGAATAAGCTTGTGGCAGAACTTACAATCCATTAGATCTTCTTTTTACCAGATGGGTTTTATTTTGATTTGTTCAAAGCCCTTTAGCATCAACAGGCAGCAAGTCTGTTGCATAACTGTATGAGGTTGCCAAACTGGTGACACTCTTAATACTGTTCTTGTTGTTGCTGGTGGACTGTAGAATGTGGTTTATCATGCCACTGGGATAATCAGTTTAAGATTTTCTGATGGAAACTTCTCATCTTTGTGAGCTATTCCATGCACGTAAACACAGCCAGTGATGAAACAGGCAGCCAAATCCAAATAATCTCTCTTCTACACCAAAAACTATTCCAAAAAACATTCTGTTGGGGTTGAATAAGGCCCTGCAAATTTTGTTTTGTTCAGTTTTCAGAAAAGCAATTTACTTTTATTTCCCCAGATGGATTGTATCCTGTTTATTCATTAAGCACTGTCCTATATAGACCATTAAATATTAATGCCTTCTTATTAAATGTGCCTGTAAAATGTATGTTGTATTGAAATACTCATTATTCAGTAACAAATATTAATATCTGAAAGCACATGGTCCCTGTAAACAGTGTTGTCCCATTCCACAGAAACAGCAACTGATGTATCTGAAACTAAACCAAATTGAAGTTATTAAGCCTTTTTCATGGCAGAAATGTTGACTTGTCATAGTAGCAAAAGCGCAGGTGTCACTAACAACAATTGTTCTCGTCAAGTTTCCCAGTAAGCCGTGACAGTGTGACAGGGAGCCATCATGAACAAAACCTGGACCGAGAAACTGAAGCAGTTCCTGTAGATGGAATACAGCCATCATTAGATTCAATATGTATACCTGTGCTTTGTCTTCTGTGACATATGTCGCTAAATATAGAAAATAAACCATTTTGCTAATCACCTAATGTAATTCCATCTACATCCAGAAAACCTTAGGCCAAAAGTATTTAGATACAGGGGACTCGGAAGAGCTGTGGTGGTGCGTTCCTGTTCACAGGCTTTATGTATAGGTAGAGACAGCCCTGGCAGCTGTCTGGATGAGGGATCTGATGCCTAATGACAAAAAGGAGGAATCCTGCTTCAAAGAAACTTCATAATAGCTCAGCCCACTGAGGTTTCTGTCCCCAGCCTTGTTCCCCCTTGCTGTACCGAAGGAGCAGATTGGCAATCATATCGGCGTGTCAGGGAAAATTTATGTCACCAGGGCCGATGGAAGTGGACAAGGGTCTTGGCTCCCCTCACAGAGTGACTCCTCTCTGTACTCCAGAGGGGTAGCAATATTGTTCCAAACTCACCCCAGGCCACGTGTAATCTCCTCAGGAGATTACAACACTCCCCCCTCCATCACCAAGGAATTCTCATGTTCTGCTTGCAGTATGATGGAATACAATGCCCTAACGCTTCCATTTCTCACTGACATCTTTTTCTTAACTGACATGGCTTCAGGAGGCTTAATTTGTGCCAGTTTCTATATATTACATCAACATGCATCACGTATGAGAGGTGATGTAATTTATTTCATTTCAACAATAGTAATAAACAGGAAGAAGAATTTATGCCATGTCTTACCTGTGGTATGCATACACAAACACAAGCGTGCTACTCAAATACTCTCCTGAAAACAACCTCCTGTATGTAATTTGACATATTACAATATACATTTTTTTCAGATTCATTCTAATAGACATTAACCTGCAGTATGGATGCTCATGGTGCTGGGAAGGTTTGTGCAAACCATCGTGAAATGGGAAGAAAAAACAGCTTACATACAAACAACATGTGTCATAACCCCATGTTGGGAAACACAATTTAGAAGTGTTGACATGGTAGCGTTTCAGCGCCCTGTGGGCTATTCCCCATGCCAAATGACTTAGTCATTGGTGATGTCTGCAAATGTAATGTCAGGGAAAACCTCAGGCAAATCTGTTTGAAGGATGTCTGCCAGCTGTGTTGCCAATGTACACTCTTCGTCTTGTGTTCAACTTCAGAAAGACCTCTCTTTTCACCCAAGGGCCAAAATGAACTGGTCTTCCTCTGTTCTCAAATGAATGTTTCTGACACTGAGGTAGCATCAAGTCTTTAAATTCAGACTCATTAGTATTGTGATTATTTTCATTATGTTTGTTAATGGAAGAACACTCGTAAACTGAAGGAATCATGTTCTCACATTTTCTAAAAAAGGTGCACCTGAGGTGTAAAAGCGTTTCATATGTGTGTTTCAATATCAAATCTGACCTAGCTATTATATTTTTTTACAACCACTGCGCTGACACATTTTCTACATCGACATATCAGAGGTGGACTATGCTCTGAGCTCTGGGATGATTATCATAAATGAAAAATTACTTGCAAGCACTTTTAATATGCTATAGGATGTTTCTCTCCTCTCCACAGTTGTTGCCTGTAGCTATATATCTGCTACCCAGCTGTGAGTTGCAGCTGTCACTGGCTTTGGAAAGACACACAATCCTTATGCTGTTGTCTTAAACCTCAGGGCAAAAAAACAAAACAAAAAAACAAAACAAAAAGACAGACATCTATACATAGACTAGAGACTGACATTTCTATTAGTTGTACACCATAAATATACAAACAGCAATGAAAGCAGAGGTCAGAGAGATGAACCAAGCATATAAAAGTATTGAAAGCCACTGTATACCATCACCATGTTTTATTATAAGATGACTGTGTGATACTGTGTAGTTCTCCTACATATAAAGCAGTGATTTACATGCCATTACTCGAGTAATGTTGTGCCATTCTACATGCAAGACTTTAAAAGCCCCCGTCTGTTGAAAGCAATCACATGCTCCAAAAAGAATTCTTCTTCCTGCAGCTTTATTAGAAAACTGGCTCTCAGAAGAAAATATATTAATTAGATTTTCTTTGATGGACTAAATTCAAACTGTGCAGGCTCTAGGTGGCACAGCCATCATTACTGTGTGCTCAGCTTGCCCATCACCCATTGAATGATTCTGTTTGTATGTCTCTCCGCCATCTCTTCCACAATACAGATGTATATCCAGACAACAACCCTGACCATCTCTGTAAGCCTCAGTGCGTCAGTCTCTCTGGGAATGCTCTACATGCCTAAGGTCTACGTGGTTCTCTTCCATCCAGAGCAGAACGTACCCAAGCGCAAGCGCAGCCTGAAGGCTGTGGTCACTGCGGCCACCATGTCGAACAAGTTCAACCCCAAAGGCGGCCTGAGGCCCAATGGAGAGGCCAAGTCTGAACTCTGTGAAAGTCTTGAAACACAAGGTTGGTATAACGCCTGACACAATAAAGGAAAAGAGTTGCAGTGGACGTGAACCAGGAGTCGCTTTTATGCTGATGCGCTGAGCTGTTTCTGTGTAAAATATTAGCAGTTATAGAATACACAAAATAATGAACTCCTTTTATGTGAACATACAGTAATTGGTGACTGGTTATTTTACACTTCAGCAGTTTGGGAAATTAGCAAGCTTTGCCAATTGGTGTGGGGTTTTATTATGTTCTGCACAAAGTTAAAAAAAATATGTTTGAAAGAGGAAAAAGAAGTAAGTTTTTATTGTTTCATATGATGCTGCATTTTGAATACATGGAGCCAAAAAAAAAAAAATGTTAAGTTCTCACTAACTCTCACCACACTGGATTTGTGAATTAGGAGGTGTGACAGGGTGCCCACACCAGTCTGATTGTGAAAGGGCCGAAAGAGACGGGTAGCTCAGTGTTGGAAAAGAGGATATTTCAATCACCAAGATAAAGTGTAGGCAGTCCCAGTGTGTGGGGAGGGGGACTTAAATCCAAGCAAGCAACCACACATGTTCTGATTACTGAAAGTCCTGGATTTTCTACTCTGACAAGTTGAACAATATAGAACTAAAAAGCCCGCGCCCACACTTGCATGTATGCCTTTTTTCTAACCTCAGAATGGAGTGGTTATATTTTATCCAATTATAGAGGCCATTCATTAGGTGCTGATTCTCACCCTCTGGTTTGAACTGTGAATCTAACCACTGCTCTTTGTGCTTATGTGTCAGACTGTGTTGAGGAGGGAGCCTTGTGAGGGACTTTAGACTCTCAGGTAACCTGATTAGACTCGACGGCTTTGCCCTTTTATTACCTTTGAGCACTTTTTATCCTGTTCATTTTCTGCTAAATGTTCACCACAACACCCGTGCCTGCCTATACTATGCACAAAGCATCCCGGCTGCCCCTGGCTAAAATGCAGCACCCCTGAATGACACGACGCAGTAATCACGCCTTCACAAATCCACCCTTGACCAACAGACATCAACTTGGATGGACAATATTGGTGTGTGGTGCTGTAAAACGGCCAATCAGCATGGTGAAGCCTGTTAATGTGGGAAGATGACACCACTCTGGCTGAGTGCAGGAGACAAGCGATAGCCATGTGTCCCCTATAATTTGTTTCCCTGTTGGCAAAAGAAGGAATTTGCAGTAATGGGACAACAACAACAATAAGAGTGAACAGGAAAAGACAGATGGGTCTGCCAGCCCCAATTCTTTCTGGACCATCTATTCTTTATCTTGGCCTTGCAGCACATAAATATTCAAATAAGGTTCATTTATCAATGCTTCTCTTGGAAGAGATGCTTTGGATGAAATGGCGAGAATACCGCCCCCATTCACACACCCAACACGGCACTGACAAATATACAGAAACATTTACTATTACACATCTCTCCTCTACAGCACTCTTGCCCCGACTCCGGCTTTCAGCTGTCCTCTGATTGGATTCATCCCCTCTGACATATTCAATCAGCCAAGGCTGCTGTGGGCAGATTGGCAGATTGGTAGTGTGATTACCACCGCCAGGCATGCTCACTGAGGACGGTTTTATTTATATAAAAAAAAAATAATAAAGACGCGTACACAATGACACTTTTACACAGACATGTGTGTGCACAGAAGCATGACTGCACACATACACACAGGTACTGTATGATATGATAGTCATGTCTGACCAGCAGCGTGGGCTTGTTGCAGTCACTGTGGTCTGCCCTCCGGTCATCTGTCTTATGTGTTTTATTCACAGCTGATATCAATGAAACACGAAAAGTATGGAGAATAAAAGAATAATGAGGGCTATTATCAAACACTGATGGCACACTTACAGTGCCAAGTCAGATCACGTATTGCCGTAATAACATTTTACATCTGATACGCTTTCCAGTTCAAAAATGTTAACACACCGACTGACTGCTGCATGCTTTGCTTGGTGCACAGAGTAATCTCAGGTCTTTGCATGTGGTTAAAAAAAAAAAAAGAAAGACTTGCACTTGAATGGTTACTATTGCATTTTATACCACTGCTGTGATCTGCTTGGTGGCTCTATATGATGCATCTTTTGGTACAATTTAAAGATACAATCAGCTGTGAGGAAAACATCATGGCAGAGTTTCCCCTGATTTCATGAACGGTAGCGTAATAGCAGGTACTTATATTGATATGACCATCGCCACAGCCTATGGGTCTGATTGCATCTGCATCTGTCTTGATGATGATATGTTATTAAAATGTCTGAAGCGGTACCATGTACTATAACATATGATCCAATTCACTTTTAGTGATGTAAAATATCCTATTAGAGCTGATTAGTTTAATCGCCGTTTAGTCGTTCATTTTGATAACTCATTGTCACTTTACAAGCAAAACTCCCAAATATTCTGACTCCAGCTTCTCGATTTCTCTGTTTGATAATCAATGTAGATTGAAAATACCAGTTTCAGGGTTGAAAACAATAGATCTGATCACAATTTTGTGTCATTTCATAGGCTAAACAATTGACAAATCAAAAACCAAATCAGGAGATTAATCAGTAATGAAAATAACCATTAGTTACAGTTCTAATCTATTTTATATATTATTTAATGTTATATTTTTATAACTCTTTAATCACAGTCTGACTTACGCCTCCTGCTTAATAAATGACACATTTCTGTTTAATGCAATGCAGCTAGAGGAGGCATCACTGCTGTAAATAGTTTTTACATTACAACACCTGCTATTATGATTGGTTCCACCTGCACTTGTTTGATGAAGTCATCCATAAATAGAACTTCCCATCAATCTAAATTGCGACATGTGCTCTGGAAGATTAGTTTCACGCCTATTTGAATCACAGCCGTTGTATTTTTAACCCTTTCCTTCCTTCCTTCCTTCTCCTACACCTTCACTTACAGTGTTGGCCTCCAAGCAGACATACATAAGCTACAGTAACCATGCCATCTAAGCCAGAGACGAACCTTGGAAGCGGAGCAACGGCCTGCCTGAGGAGAAATCACCTGATTCTGGGGGAATACTGGGGAAATACTAGAGGACTTCCAAGCTTCTACAGCAGAGAGGACCGGGGGTGGAAAGATGGGAATTTGTCACTCCACAAACAGAAAGGATGTCATATTTTTCTAGAGAATCAGGTACAGGCTCGAATGCCAAATTTATGAGAAATTAATAGATTTGCAGTAAGGAGATGGGAGACGTAAGGGAGATTGGACAGTTAATTTTCCTCTTCCCACCCTTTCTGAGACACGTGAGCGCTGAGTAGTTTCCAGATGCAGGCTGAGTGAACCACCTGGAACCTACAGTATGTTTTCCTTCTGAAGTGTATAGCACACATTTTCAGCTTCCTCTGGAGCTGACTCGTTTGTCTCATTTCAACAAAAACAGGGGAAAAAAGTGTTGTTGCAGTTCACAAGATGAAGCAGTATAAAAATAGTCATTTTTGGTTACTGGTATTATTGAGGTTGGAAGCTGCAGTACTCTTCAAACTGTACATGCCTTACTACAGTACATTCAGTATTCCTACATATCTGAAAGTGAAAATAAAGCAGCGGGTCATCCCAGAATTATTATTATTATTTTTTTTTAATAAATGTTTCATAATAATGATGATGCCATCATTTTGGCAAACCTAGTGTACAGTCCCAAAGCATGCTTGTGGGAGCATCACGTGTACTGTGCTGTGTTGTCAACGTCTATGGAATGCAACATTTGTCATGGTTGTCATTCACAGTGGAGATGTCATTTTGGACCATTAACCACTGGGTTACCCTCTGCTGAATAAATGAAGAGTACTTTCAAACAAAGCTAAAAAAATAAAAAAAAAATACAGATAAAAAATATAAAAATAAAAAATTGCCATGGAATATCTTTATAGTTTACACCACACTCAATAAATGTCAGCCTGGACTTTGAGACTTGTTGATGCATACTTTTAAAAACATCCCAGATTTTTTTGGCCCTTATTTATCATCTGCTTGTTGAAGCCTTTGCAAATTCAAGAAGTTCATGAAACATCAAAGTTGCCCCATTTGTTAAATTTCCATCCCAGACAATATGAAAGGTGAATTCTTGACACTTGACACAGAAATGACAGTGTTATTTACACATTGTTTTCTATATTTGTGGATTTCTATGTTTAAAAGATAAAGAATTAAAAAAATATATTTTTAATTTTTATAGCAGTGGAGCTACAATAACAGTATATTCTTTCTTTAAACGCTTGATTTTCTAAGGAATTAAACAAAAACGCCAGTCTGTTGTCATAACAGGGTTATTATTTTTAAAGTTTCACGGTACGATATGATTGATTCACATGGGAGAGTATTACATAGGAACACTCCTGTGTTTTGTGGTAGATGTGCAGATAATTTGTGTTTCTTGCCAAGATTTTTTTCCACGTCTGTGTCATGAATTTTGAGGCTACAGCAGAAATGATTAATGGAAGTTTTAAAAGTGTTTGGGTACAAAATTAGGCTCATGTAGATCCTCAGCATGAGGACCCATTTGGAGAAAGTGCAAGCTCAGTTCAGACAGCCAAAATGTTAAAGATAATTAGTTGGATGACACGTGTGGGATTTCCTAAGGAGGCAGGCTCAAAAGGATGTTTTTATGGCTAACACTATAGCCTATGTTATGTTCTCCTCAAGCTTGGGGATAGTAATTGTAATTTCCACATATATGCATATTAAATAGTCACTTCATTGAGCCAAAGCAGGCTTTGTAATGATAAACCTGCATCAAGTAACAGTTATACTGTGGATCCAGGGTCACTTATAGTGTGGATCCCACTGAGAATTAACACTCAAGTCTGCAGCTCTCTGCAGCTTTTAGCTTCATGTGGCGCATTGTTTGGGTTTCTTGCAAACACAGACTGTGTGGTTGAGTCTTAAGGCACTCACCAATCCCTTGGGAAGTTAAACATATTTCCAGCAAACGTTCAAAAGGAATTAAAGTTAACCAGTGAATGTAAAAGAAAGTTTAGCATCTAGAGACTCTGAGAACAGAGATAAAAGGTAAATTAATATTAGACTTCTGTTCATCAGGTAGTCAGAAGCATGATATGAACAGGATATTGTTCTGTTTGAGGAATGTGAAAGCAGGCAGTTGTTTGCTAACATACTGATACGCCAGTTTTGTCTCAGGTTTGTGTTTGTGTGTTTGTTTTGGAGTCTTTCTGCTTCTTGTTTAATGCATCCTTAAAGTTATAAGAAGCTCATAATCACTGTCTCACATTGATTTTCACAGTAATATCGACAACCTCTCAGTTTTAGATCAAAACGAGGTGTACAGGTGCTTGATAAATAAGGGCCAGTGCCTCCATTCTGTGCCTCATATCCATTAAACTCCTCTTTCCGTGCATCCTTCATGGTGTCGTTTGCGTTGCATCCATTCTGTTCAAACAATAATGAAGAGAAGACTCAATGTACAATTTCTAATTAAGTGTGTAAACTCCATTTCTGTCTGCAGTCTCTAAAGTATTTGTCATAAACAGTAACTCTGGAATTTGTCTCATTAAATGTTATCCTCAGCAATGCAAAAATGTGTATGTTGCATGTCAAAACTCATAACAAACCATGTGAACAATTTAAGAGAAAGGTATAATGTCCAGAAGGAAAACTACTGCAGACGATTATAAATAACTAATATTTTGGTTTAATAAATGACTCAGCTTCGACAAAAGTCTAGGGTGTTGCCGCAAATGTTGTTTTCTCATCATTTGATAAAGTATCGTTTGTGGGATTGTTTGTGTTTGTGAATATGATAATTTACTGCTTTTTTTGCCACAACCCCTCCCCCCCTTTTATTTTTCTAAAACACTTTGTCTGTGTTACAAAATAGAATATGTAAGTGCTGACTGAAATTAAATGGCAAGTTAATGTACGTTATTAAAATGGATTGATCATGTCTGCTTTATGTACTGAATTATTTAAAAAAAAAAAGAAAGATAAAAAAGAATTACAGTGCCTGGATATTTATGAATTATCTATAGAAAAAATTAAAATGTGTAGAGCATGTTCATTTTTATACAAGATATTTCTAATAAAAGACTGTTTTGCTAATAAAGTGTTGCTGTTTCTTCTTAGTTAGCATATTCCATGTATTGTTCTGAGTATATTTTTCCTTGTGCTACAGTGTGTAGTTCCATTGTCGTACATTTGGATAGCGATACGTGTGTATTTATGGTTACATCATTTCTGATCAAAAACTAGCGAGTCGACAACTTTGCGAACAGCCAAACATCAAGCAAGTGCAACAACACAAGACATAGCAGCCAGCCAATTACAAATCTAGTCCAGGAGCAAGAAACCCTACTCAGCACCTCAAATCTCTTGCCAAAAACAGTCAGTCCCAGATTTACCTTTTGTCTAACACCTCTTGCTCAGTGACTCTCTCTCTGCTCTGCTTCTGCTAAGTCTGGTTACATTTCCTGCTCGCCAGCACCCATTCTGGCATCACCCCGTCTGCATTTCCTCCCTCTCGGGGTCTGAAAACCTCCTCTTGGTGGTCTAAAATGCCTGAGGTACAGACAGTAACAGTGTTATGAGCTCCCAGTCCAGGTAGCATGGATAGCTACGTGAGCTAACAGCAGCTATCATTTAAGTTCATATCAGTTCCATCCAGTTACTTTCCAACAAAAACTAGTAACTATAATTTATCTAGTGTTAGGATTTGTTGCTTGACATTAGAGATATCATTTTGGACTATGGGCATTTTCTAGTATTTAAATGACAAACCATTTAACTGAGAAAATAATTTGCAGAATAATCAACTATTTATGTAATCATTAGTCATTCAATATACAGAACAGCAAAGTTTGCCTTTCCATAAGAGCTCCTATTATGGAATGGCAATTTCATGTTATATCAAACGCACCTGGAAACTGGTGGATAATTTATCAACATGATTTATAAAGACTGGAAAGCTACATTCAGATCACATACAACATCTCATACTGGGATGGCCCAGAGCTAAGACCCATACGTTACATGAAAGAATCAGGACTTTCCATCTCGTCCTTTTCTCTGCTGAATCATAAAGCCATGTAATTTGCCAGAGGAGAAGCTGTCAGGGGGCTGGGAAAAGAAAAAAAAAAAAAAAAATTCTCCATCGGCCAAAAATACTAAAATAGAAAGCAATATGGGGAAGATCTCGAGGACCCTGGTGAGCTGCGGCGCCTTTTTGAACGTGACCCTGTGTAATTATATCGACAACTATGCAGAAACCTTCAAACACGAACACAAGCCAAATATAACATAAAATTATGAGCCTAAGCAGTAATCAGGGGAACCACAATCCCTCAGTTTAACAGTGGATCAATATGGTCAGCTACACCTGCAGTGTGAGCCTTGAACAAATTGAGAAAATATCATACTATCTATAAAAACTGACAGAATTATGAGCCACTTTAAATTGAATGATCTTTATAGTGGATTTACTGCAGGGTTGAAATTGCCACCTGGGTGATCACTGATAAGGCGCTATCATTAACATTAGCCATGTTTTCTAAGTGAATACCTTGCCCTGCACTATTAGCAACACAGCAATATTCACAAAAGTGTACAGTCTCTCTTTTTCAGTGATACATATACCAGACTGCCCAAGGAGTAGATGTACATTTTTCAAATAAATAAAGTCTTTCCTCCCTGCTGCAAACATCACTAGACTGCTGCAAAGCATTTCTGGGTTTTAATAGAAAAACACATCTCTTAAATTAAAGTTTGTTGCCATTTTGTTCTGTGAAAGCACAAGTCTTGATTTTCTTCCTCGTTTCCTTTGCAAGCAAATAGAACGTCCTAACTCATGTACAAGATTAATGAAAAGAACAACTCAATAAGAAGCAGGTCCTTAATCTGCACCAGCTTAGACAAACATGCATAGTTAGCAATATTAATAACTAATATTAACAGCCCTGCAGCTGTCCCTTGGCATCTATTAAGAGGTAATCAATCAGTAATCGAAAACGTCTCCAACCAAATTCCAGCCGGGAACAAAACTGCTGACATTTCAGTTTAAAAGTTAACTATTTAACAGACTAATAAACAACTGAGTCTTGTTATTGTGTGCAGGAGTTTTTAAATTAGAAATACATTTGTGTATTTTACTAGATGTAAAAACAAATGCCGAGTAATGTTCTTGCAACCGGACAGGCTCATGATTTAAATGAAGAGAAATCCAGCAGCAAGCAAGTTGTCATGTGAAAAATAAAAGCTAATGACTTTAATAGGCCAGGAAAATACATGCTATAGTCATTTAATTAACTTTTCCGACAGTAGACATTCAGATTTGTCATCAGCAGGAATGTTGGTGTGGAACGACAATAGCCTCACTCCATATGTTTGCATCAGAAAGCAGTAACAGTGAGCATTCATGCGTAGTGCCTGAGTCCTGGAACTTGACCACGATTGGAATGCAGCCCTAATTAATGTGCTAAAGCTCACCTGTGATTTTTCTGCTACGACATGTCCAAATGTCTGCAGGAAAGGATGCAAGTCTCTTAAATTGTAACCACGTTTTGCATCACGTACGAGAAGCGAGGAGACGAGAAAACGTGTTTTTGGAGAAAAGAGACGTCCTTTCCTCTGAAGCATCATGTAATGTTTCTCATGATAATTAAGATGATAAAGGTAAGATAGACTTTATTGATCCCACACCCAACATTTCACTTCACTTGTTACAGCAGCTCACAATACACAAGGTGGATAAGAAAAAACACTATCAATCTAAGATGTAAAATAAATAAAATAAAAGTTTAAAACACTATATATACACACCTCTCATCTCATGCAGATATACAATCACCTGCACATGAATAACAACCTGCAATCTGTATTTATTTAGTGTATCCTGCTCAGACGCACAAAATCATTTCTACTTATTGATTTTCTGACTGTGAATTCATTATTGAATAACCCAGAATATGATTATGGTGACTTTTGACCATGAGAAGTTATTTATTAGATTCAATGTTTTGAGGAAAAAGTTTAAATTAGGCTGTGTAACTCGTCCTCAAATCCGACACTCGGGATCATTTGTTGTTAAGCTACACTTCACTAATTTTTAAGCAGAAAGCAAATCAATTATAAAACTTTGGAGGGATACTCGAGTTAAATAAGTTATCTCCCCTTTAATATAAAAACTCAGGGATGTTGTTTTATATTATATCAGTTTGAGTTGCAGCGTCCAGTCAAAAACTGATATCGGATGAGAAGTCGTGTTGGCTGGACTTCCGTGAAGGCTGCACTCACGTTTCCTCGCTCATGGCTCCTCAGAGTTCAAGTGAGGAGCAAGGATATCAAATAGGAGACTTGGGATGCACCCCATGTTTGGTCATTAGGACAAACTGGCAGCAAAGATGTATTTGTCACACCGTGTCCAGTGCTTTCAAAAATGTCTAGTATCTAGGATTTAGAGGGCTCTATTTACAGAATATGGCAGCAGAAATGGAATATAATATGTTTGACTAGTTTTTTTTAGTGTACGATCACCTGAAAATAAGAATTGTTCTGTTTTTGTTACCTTATAATGAGCCTATTATATCTACAGACATGTCTTGTCATGGCTGAGGAAGAACAGACCTGCTGTACAAAATTAGCATCACAGGACACTGATTCACTTGTCAAGCAGGTGCAGAATCATCGTGCAAGGAGGCCCCCGTGGGCTGATGATGTGAGACTACTTTAGAGAAAGGTAGCCCATAATACTGTACTATACTGTTAGCCCCATGCTGCCTGCATGCTGTCGGATAACCAGTGGAGACATACATCTGTTTGGAACTGGTATGAGACCATTTGTCAGTGTCGTGATGAATTAAATATATTAACAGATGCCTGCCTTCATCACCTGATGTGTTTTGACAAACAGTAGGAGTAAATTATTACATCAGAAAATGGTAAAAGCCTCCTGCCCACTGACCTGAAGAAAGATTTCCAGAGCGTTAGCTGGTTCCTCTGTTGAAACTCCACATCTTTATTATTTAATTATCTATTTTTGTAAAAAATTATGTCTCATGCTGACTTGTTTGTCTGTTTAGTCCAGTAGTACAAGTAATGTTGGGGGAAAGAGAGAGAAGGGATGACATAACATAACAAAGTTTTCTTCAATCACATTTTAACAATTGGAATAAAACGGTACACCCACCAGGACTCCCCCCCCCCCTTGAAACATTTTTTTAATTTTATTAAAGAGAAGCATATGGACAAAAGAATGACCTTGCAGATGATCCATTTGGCAAGCCACCAGTATTTCGTCTGCTGGCAAAGACACTATAGTCTTATTGACCTTCCTGGCTTACTGGGATGTCCACGATGAGCCAAAAAGCTTGGCCGCTGAAGAAACACAGGCCTGATGTCAGGTTTAATTATCAGCAGGTGTTGGTGAGACATCCTGATTTGTACTTAAAGGGTTCAAGTGGAAGTCACAAAGACTGCCTATGCTAAAAGCTTTATCTAGAAGTAGTTTTACTAGTGATATATTATTTCTCTCTGTGGCCTGAAAGGTGCCCCATCTTCACAGAGGAAATGCATTTACACTTAAATCATGGCCTTTCTATCCACATTTCCTCAGAGATGGATCTTGTAAAGTCAGTTCAAGAAGTAGGTGGGTGTCTTTGTTAGATGTTATGTGTTGCTAAGAATGAACTGCTAATATAAAAGCCTTTAATATTGTCAGAATTAAATTCCAGGCAGTGCTGAGTTGCTTTTAAACCTCTGTTAACCCTAGCTATCCACTGTCTATGCTACTCACGCAGTAAGCGATGAGGTTCTGAATTGGATTTTCCTGTTCAATTTTTCATGCATGGTTTATCAGCCCAGGATGCACTGTTCTCCATATCGTTTCCTACAAATTACTAAGACAACGGCACATCTTTTTGAATATTTCCCCATTAAGTTTAATATTACCAAGTCGACATCCCCATTGTGCAAATTAATAAGTACTGTTCATGAGATCATTTAGGGAATGCATGCTGAAAACAAAAAGGTTTACCTCATTTGAAATATCACTTTAATATTTCCACTCTGCTGCTCTAGCTGGCAGAGTGGGTATTTATTTTGTCCCCAGGAGAAAAGCATTAAATGCGGCTGAGGTGTTTGTGTCTCTTTGAATGTGGTGAAGGCACTACTGGTGCTAAGGCTGTGGTGAGTGGAGATTGAATTTACCCCTGCTGGATTGTGGTGCATCAGCCCGGTGTGTTGAATGAATGAGGTCGAAAAGACTTTTCCCGTCTCTTTGTGGTCAAACACTCTATGGTTGTCCCGTTTTACTCGAACTGTCTCGGGGTTGTCCCAACAGCTGTGTGCAGCATTCCATTAATCTTGACTCCATACACATGTGTCTCACTCGATGTGACTGATGCAGCTTCTGTCAGCTAATGCTGGCACAAGACAGAGGTTTACTGTGAGTGATGGAGCTAGAAGGCTGCAAAGCTCTAATGACAAAAGGAATGAAACTAGGCCAGTTGGAACAACCTCTTTGCAATGTGAGGCTGTATTTTCACATGATATAAATATATAATGCATGTACTTGGCTGAGTAAAAATAGCGTCACATCCCAAAATGCATATGTTGAGACATTTTTTAATTTTAGTTTTTTGCATAATTTGTTTTTTGATGAAATCATTCTGAAATGTCTATCACACTGCATGTATCCTACTATATCCGTTTTTACAAACTTCTTACAAGGAAAAAATAAAACACAAAAGACTGCAAGAGGGGGGAATTTACTAGGTAGCACAATAAATCACTATGACAACCTATACACTGTTTTGTGGCCCATTACAGCAAGCCTGTAGCAGGAATTTCATTTTGACCTCCCTTGACTAGTCACAAAAATATAGTAATCACTATGAAATAATTTTCCTGTAGTTTCTTCTAAAAGGAATGGTCCGCTGTCTTGATTTGTGTGCTTTCTCCATTAGGGATGACAATTTTCTCAAGGAAAATATTGCTGAACTGTAAGATACAACAAAACTTTAAATGCCCAGCGTCAACCTTCGACACTTCGCTTCAAAAAGGTACGCTAAACCTCATTATGGAGCACAATATAGGATTCTGGTGGTTCAGCGCCGCAGTGTGTGCTGCTGATGTCGGTCATGAAATCAATCTATTCACCCCCACAGGCACGACTGAACTACACACAACAGTTTGAACGGTTATCAATGGCCCTAAGTGCACCAAAAGTGTTTTCAGGACTCCAGAACAGACCGCTACAATGCATCCTGGTTTGTACAACTAAAACTAGTCTTGGGTGAAAAAAAAAAAAAAACAGTCTAGTGTTAAGCGCAATTAGTGTATTTTTAAGGTTAGCTGGATATGTGCAGCATGTTTTGTGTCACTAAGGCTGGTCAGTTTAATTAGCTGAAGTTTGGTCTGTTTGAGTTTGAAAGCTGTGCATAATTGCATTAAACCTAACTGCAGCACCATGTGACCAATCTGCATACTGGAAGAAAAATCTGCTTAGAATGGCTGATAAATATGTGCTGTACAGCAAGTAGTGTCATTTAGCTCCTCCTATGTGTTTGAGAATCTTACTCATGATGGTGAAATGCCCATCTGTTAGGTATTTAGAATAAAACGGTCAAAAGTTTCATTCCAACGTGACGGTGCAAAGTGACATTTAGGTATTCTGGAGAAAGCCTGTTCTAAGAGACAATGCCTTAAGAATAAAGTCTGACAACCGGGTCTGTTTTTGACAAACCCTGTCTCCTTGACAGGCCTGTCTTGGTGAAATGTAGGAAGAAAATCAGAAGCAGAGACTTCAAACACAACCAAACCAAAAAGCCAAAGTGATTTTGCTGCTTGAACCCTACCACATGCCTCGCCAACGTAACTGGGAAAACAAATTAAGGGACAGGGTACCATGATTCTATCAACAAGCATAAACTAAATACTACTAACAATAAAGCAAAATAATATAAATAATTTAAATTCAACAGCCTCCAACCAGTACATGCATATAAATCAGCATCTATAATTAAATATTTGATGTGATCATAACACGAATGTCAGCAGAACACAATGTGGTGAGCTAAACAATAATTAGTAATCATGTAACCCATATACTTTGAATATTAGCTTTATAGTTCAAATTTCCACAGGCATGTAAAAGCAGCAGTGTGTGTTTGAATATTACCATGCTATGTCAGCACAGTCATTACAGATGGCTGTCCACAATGTTTACTTTGATTAAATCATTAAAACGTGAAATTTGGACATTGCCACGATGCCGTTAAGACAGTGGCTGTAGCCTGATGGGAATATTTTTGATTAAGTAGATGGTAAATCATCAACACCCTGATAATATTCACAGAAATGAGCTCCTCAAGCTGTTCATCTTGAAGGAACGCTATTAAACGGTTTATGCATGTGCCCGAATGATTCCCCCCCAGGAAGAAGTGCTTGTTCAATTTGTTTAAACAAGAGCATCAGTCTGCTCCTCCATGAATGTTTAAAGGCCTTGTGTAACTTAAAAGATGCCATGTGATATTTTAGCATACATTATGTGTACAACAACTTTATTGTGATTATTCCCAACAAGTTGAGGAGTTTATGGACATGCTCCATCAAACAATCAGATGGAAAGTCTCTCCATTGGAATATGATAATTGAAATTCAAATGAGCACATATCTACTACAAACATTTAAATCAACCGGGAAGAAACTCATTATGCATAATAGAAGCCTTTTCCTGGACCCCAAATAATCTTAACAAACTGCATGACAGCATAATGGAACCCTATTGAGGAAAGATAAATATTCCATCAGCAAGACACTTGGCTCCCCTCTTTAAAATTGCAGAGACAAACACTGCGTACAAGTTTGTGCAGCCAACAAATAAACAAAAGCTCTGTCCTCACCTGTCTTTCGAAGCTGGAAATATATCAACAGTGGATGTTCAATTAACAATTAAGGAGTCGGATCTTAAAGTAATACATGAATACATATTTTCAATTGCTGAATGTTATGACAAACCTAAACCCCAAATTGCTCCCGGCTATGCTGTGTGTGTTTGTTTATGGCTGAGTTTAGTATCATTTATTTTTTTAGTATTTGAGAGGTCGGTAAAGCAGAAGAGTGCTAAATACAAGGCCATTACCATTTACCTTTTATCCCATATATTGTACTTTTTACTTCACTACATTTCTCTGACAGAAGGGATGGGCATTTTAATAAATCTCCATATTAAAGTATTTAGAAAAAATAAATGATGTAAGCAAGCAGAAATGAAGGTGGAGTTTGGATTATCGAACTGTTTTCTCCTTGTGCTTAATCGTAAACTTGACCTACTAGTTAATCACTAGTACTAGTTCACAAGTTAGTTTTTCGAAATACTTAGTCATTTTTATGCCTGGTCGCCACTGCCTGTAACGTTATGAGTGATCCATTGTACGCAGATCTAAATATGAGTACTTGAAACTAGTAGGAATACTCATGCCTATGCCTATTACTATTATTTCACATCTTATACATGTGGTAAGTTAAGAAAATAGGATTAATTGCTGTAGATGACTTACTTTTGATAGTTTAGGTACATTTTCCAATACTACTTTGTACTTTTGAGGCTTTTAAATATACCTGTACCTTTTCCTTGTAATGTAGAATTTATATATTGTAGTATGATGACTTTTACTTTAAAAGATCGTAATACATTTATGCATCACTGTTACCTTGGATTTGAATGTGGTTTGTGTTTGTATACTCTACAACTTCACATTACAGTACCAGGAACAGAATTATGTGTGCATACCGTCACTCTTACACACAATAATAACAGCATGCCCACACTACCAGGATAACTTAATGGACCTGATCACAGGATGAGACCCCATTTATCTCCACGTATGTACACGATTGAGTGTAAAAGCACCTGCATGTGCGTTTGCGTGCATGCCAGATGCATGAAAAGGCAGGTTGTTTGGAAAATTGCAGTCATCTGTGAGGATATGTCAATCAAACGTGTGCATGCCGTGACAGGAGTTTAGTAATATTCTCAGTACTATTTTTAAACCAGTCTCCACAGCTGCTTGTGCCGTCTTTTTCTGTATGGTTTGCACATCAACATCTAGCTGGTTCATCCACAGAGACTAACAATAGTTAAGGTTGAACCGGCTCATTTAACAAATCAAATTATTTATACGCATCACGTACAGTACATGTCACACACATGCTACTGATCTTTTTTCAAATTACACATGTAGCTACCATGTTTTGTGTGAATGAGTATGGTTGCTGCTACATTGCTGACACTATTACAGCTCATGATTTAGGACAGTCAGGACTCTATGCCATTAGTCTTCTCATACATACCAGATTTCCTGCTCATTCCTCTGCGTCACCTGCCCCACGGTAGGTATTTACGTGTTCAGTTAGCTGTGCTACTGAAGGGGCCGGCCCATATGTCTTCCCTGAACCCTCTGAATAATTTAGCCCAACAGCCATTCCTATAAAAACCCCATCTATATTAATGAGCAGCCTCCAACCATTTGGATCACTGCATGAAGGTTGTGGTCCCTTCATCATGCTTGAGGTATCGCAGAAGACCCGCCTTCACAAGACAATCTCAGGCAGTGTATGCAAAGAATAGTTACAGTGTAAAGAATTGGTCTGTTCAAAAACAAGTTTTTGCTTTCACTTGACGTCAGACACACAGAACCTCCCCTACACGACCCAAGCCATTGTCAGACAGACGTTTTATATGTTTCAGCAAAAAGGTTCGGTTCGATCCGGTTTTTGAACAGCTTGAATGAAAGTTTACCCATGTGCAAATGAGGTTTACTGCCACAGCTGAATAGCAATTTCTTTGGCAACTGATAAGAAATATAATATAATGTGCTGCCCAAACAGCATTTGGGGAAGTTATCTGTCCATGTAAGGGCAATTCTGAGATTTCTTTTAAAATACATTAAATATGTTGGAAAATAGTTGCTGAAAACATGTGAAAAGACTTTGAACGATATATTAGTGAAATGTGGGGTTAGAGGTTAAAACAGATATTCACCAGTTTTCAGTCGAGGATTTTGAGGCCAGTCCTAAAGGGTGGCTCGATGACACGCTGAGGCCACCCTGAGCATACCTCCGAGCAGAGAGAGAGAGATTCATTCATCTCACTCAGAGTGTTTCAAAGTTAGTCATGTCATTTTCTGAACTCACCTGAAACGTTTCAGTCGCTTCATCATTTGCGGGAGCCGTCAAGCAGCAACTTTGAAAAGATTAAAAATATCGACAAGTTTATGTGGGGGCGTGTCTGCTGAATGTGCTGCAGCCACGCCCCACAGTCCTGGAGCTGAGAGTACTGCTCATTTTTACCCGATTTTGACACCTAATTTCATAAACTTGTCGATATTTTTAATCTTTCAAATTTGGCTTCCTTCTTTGGTCTGACAAACTCAGAACACATTTATTCTTACTTCACACAGACATTAACAATAAAAGTGTTACAAAAAAACGTGTGCTTATGGTAATACAATACTATATTATACAATAAGGACAGCTCGTGTAATGAAAAGTTCATACAGACATATGTCCCATTTTTGTCTTTACTTTCTATTTGCATACTTTCTATTTATGGCATATAAAGTCTCCAGGGAAATCAGTGTTTGCCTTTTATTATTCAGAAACCGTGAAGACATATGCTTTTTAGTGGTGTGTTACACAAAAGTTATTTTATCAAGACGACACAGTCATCGGTTACTGGCATGCGGCCTCTGTTGGTTCACAAGCGAGCAAACTGCTTCCCCAACATGCTGCTTCACTGTCTCCCCCCCCAGTGCACTTAGGTGTTGATTAGGATGCAAAACAGATAGCACATTCTGCTGAAATTTTCCCCGTGAAACATTTCAAGTGAAGAAAGGCTCCTGAAACTGTGAGGTCACGGTCCAGTGGCAAGACGTTAACTGTACTCAGGGATCAATTTACTTTTCATCAGTTTGATTCGTTTATGAGAGTTCGGATATCTCCTCTGTTTTGTCCACAGAGCAGAAATGAGTTGGATTTCATTTGTGCAACTAATATGCATGTCCAACACCATCAATCCTGCCAGAGTGGAATAATAGTACAAATACTGAAATATATTAATATGAGGGCTGTTTTGTTCAAGCAGATTCAGATCCAAGTGATTACTTCAGGAAAACGGATGACATTTTTCATGAAGTGAGACACCGGTGTGGAATTAACTTCCTCTTTCATCTGTCTAATGACGTAACCTTCCTGCCACAATTGTAACTTTTGATCTGGAGAAGGGAAAAAAAAAAAAAAAAAGTAGTAGTGTCATCACTGCATAGACAGAAACAAGTAGATGAAATAATGTCTTGCCCTGGAAAGTAATGCAAAACTTTAACTGGATGCTTTTAATACTTCTATATTATTAAATGAGCTATATTATTGGCTGTGAAATAGTCCTCAAGGACCAACAAATTTCCCCCATTGATGTCTTTATGGTGTGTCAGGCTCAATGCTTTGGTATGAAGCCATTGTAGGGGGGAAAATCAGCTATTGATTACCACCAGTTGGTGAATTGCCTTGAAATGAAGATTAAAGAGCAGTAGTACGCAGAATTACTCTAACTGCCCTACCCTTTCAATCTCCCTCTTTCTCTTGTTCCAATAAACATCCAATAATACTATGCCATTCCTCAGCAGAGCATCTGCTGCCACGACTGACCATTTGTCTTTATGGTTAGTAATTCACTTACCACGGGGAGCAGTGTCTGGCCCAAACTTTCATCACAAGAACTGTGTTCTTTCATTTAAATGAAACGAATATAGGAAATGAATAAGCCAAGAAATAAAAATGGAACAAAAAGAAAAATGAAAAACTCCTCATAGCCAACTACAAAAAATTCCTCCAGGAGTGCTGCTGTTCACCACAATAATGGTTTTGTGTATGGAGCAGTTATTCACTGTCAGCATGCAACAGCTTGCATGCAAGTTGCGTGGCCGCCATCCAGTGAAACAGTTTGCATTCCTGTCTACCACCTGTCCTGTCTGTGCTATGCCGACATATGTATTAGAAGAATATGAGTTTACTCTGGAGATTAGTCCTCTATGCATTTTGGCATCTGCAGTCGGAGTAAAACTGCTGTAATCACCACGCTGTGTCAACACGCAACGCAGAGACTGGCCTTTCTTCTGCTGACAGAAATTACCATGACGACAATCTCCTCGGGTGGGACGGCGATATTAATCCCGTCCCTGGACTCACATTTTGTTGAAATGCCATCAAGCGGTGTTTCTAATTGTGGATGTTGTTGTAGCTTTACAGCAATATAAAGTTTATGGAATGCAGTGGGTAAATGTAATATAATACAGGGTGGATAGACAAATGCAACAGAATAAAAGGTCCAATGATTAAGATTTAGGGGGGTCTAAGCTGAGGTTGTCTTTTTATTTTTAGACATTTTCCTTATGTATAATGATTCATTGTATTATTATTCAGTCATAGCTTGGTTAGATTTAGGTAACAAAACTGCTTAGTTAAGTTTAGGAGTTGCAATACGGCATTTTTTGTGTTTTCTTGGGTTCTCTGCACTTGTAAGGGGAGAGTGAGGTGAGGGAGTATTCAGTTGGTTACAATCTGTCATTCCAACACTTGGTGCCACTAAATCCTCTACACTGGACCTTTAAGCAAAGTTGGAAATGCCACTGTAAGCAATACAATTAGTGTCCTTGCTCCATAAAAAGTTTTTTTCCCCCTAAATAAGGAAATTCTTTAGGTAATAATACATTATTAACATGGACAATGTTTATCTTACTCACTCTATAGGATTAAAGTATGCAGATGTCAGTAAGTACTGTATTTTGCAGCTATAAAGTCCACTGTAAAGAGGCTTTTTTTCCCTTAACAGATTTTGCTCATGCAAATCACTCAGTCATGACCTTTTTCCTGAATGGTGTTTCATTCAATGTACATCCATTCAAAGATACATAGTAAGACAACCTTCATTTTCAATGAATGGGAGTCATTTCACACACCAAGCACCTCCTGTATCCCCCAGAATGCAATGCCAGACAAAATTATAAAACAACAAAGACTAAAGAGAAAATGAGAAAATGAAATATGACTCAGATCATTAAAATAATGAGAAAGTACAGTTGCTTCCAATGTGGCTAGTTTTTTGACAGATGAACCGGTGTAGAGTACTGGTTTAGTGTCATTAAAGAGTTGTCAGATGTGTTCTTAAAACTAGGTACTGTCTCCAAACCTGCAGTACGTGATGAACCATCTATTTTAGGTGCATTTTTGTATCATTTAGTAACCTTCTCTACAGGCTTTACCAGCAGGAGGGTGGAAGTGATAATGTTCTGATGCTTCTCAGCATGGCACGATGTGCCAATCAGAAATGTGTGGTAACTGTATATTGAAAGCACACATAGTGACAAAAGCAAGCCTTGAGAAATAGATCTGATTCTATCTTCCAATTTCATGCTGATAAGCTGCAACCTAATCCTTTTAAGCAGTTATTAAATGTGGGAGAAATTATGGCAACATAACCTTCTACATATACGGGAAATTACTCATATTAAAGCCT
Source organism: Miichthys miiuy (assembly GCA_036365135.1). NCBI lineage: Eukaryota > Metazoa > Chordata > Actinopteri > Sciaenidae > Miichthys > Miichthys miiuy. Next base: position 9,459,367 of record CM071606.1, on the reverse strand, counting down.
TCTTTCTATGTAGGGTTGCAGGAAAATGTTGACAGAGAAGGTAAAATAAATTTGAGTTTCTCAATTAAGTCTATTTAAACCCTTTACATATTGATTCTTAACCCTTTTTTTTATTATTTGAACCATTACATTACAGTGTGTATTTAGGGAACAGAAAATGAAATATAATATGCATTACTGTTTTTTTAAATTGGTGCATAATCACCTGAACATAAGAATCATTATGTTTGTTGTCTTAGAACGAGCCTTTTATATCTACAGACAGCATGGGTCCTGTTTCTACAGTAGCCCAGATTAGACAAACTAAACACTGGCTCTGGAGAGGGTTTTTCACGTGCCTCATAGCCACCATAGTTTCTCCTTCATGCTTGAGATAGAAGGCTGCAAGGTGGAGGAATTACAACCCACAACTACACCACTAGATGGCAATAAATCCTATTCTTTAATGTGATTTAATTAACCTCATAATTCCATATTTGTCTCCCAAATGTTATATATTTCTATATGTAATGTTTTGATTAGTTTGAACTTACTATTGTTCCATTGAAAGGCACAAATATAGTGTGTTAGTACATAAGTACATAAAATGAAATTAAAAGAAGTTCAGTCTTATATTTTTAGCATATATAGTAATACCCACAGGTTGTTCAGTAGATTATTAATGAAGTTAATATTTGCATTTCAATGGCAGTCATCCCATTTTCAGAGCCCATGATTTAGGTTTCTCGCAGTAAATCTAATGTACCATAAGATGTATCTCTTGCAATAAAAGCTAATGTCTAAATCTTTATATTCACTCAGCAGCTAGTCTAAAACCCTTGAGTCAATGACAAAAAAAAAGGACGAAGCAACTAATAAATCAGACAAAATTTAAATACCTTGCCAGAAAAGAAAAAAAAACTGCCACTTCACCTGCATATTTTCACGGCAGGTTTTTGACTAGCACTGAACTGCTTAATGTGTGTGAAAGTGAAAACTTAAAAATAAATAAATAAAAAAAACTAAAAGGTTTCATTTTTTCCAGAAGGCCTTGTCTGATCTCAGAAGAAAACAAATCGTATTTATTGTTGTTCAAAGGGATATATGGAGGATCAGGAAGCTTTGGAGTCCATTGTGTAGCTGCTGGTGGATTAAAGCGTGTTTGCAAAGCCTGCCATGGCCCTGAACTCCAGGAAAGATGAGAAGATGAAATGTCTCACCACATGTTGCAAAATCAAATACAACCCACAATGGCACACAAGAGGACTCCCTCAGTAAGAAATGAAGACACACATGCTACCTAAGGCTAAGCATACAGGAGCAAAAACTACTGTGGAATCAGCAGAAAATAGACACATACCTCGCTTAACATTGTAGCTAATTTGGGTGATCATTACATTTTTTTTATTTCTCATCTCATCTGTGCCCTGAATTCATTCCTGCACACTTGATTACATATGATCTTATTTTTCATCTTTTACGAGATGTGGTCTGCCTCTGAATTTAAGAAACTAGACTTTAACTTTTTTTATGTGTTTCACTTTAATGATCTCATATGGAAATGTAATCTGCACTAATGAGAAAATTAGCATATTAAAACATATTCAATTCCGTCCGTTTCCGACGTAATATTTGCCATCTTCCTTTAATGCATGATGAGGTCACAGTTTTGGTTTTACTCAGAGCCAAGTGAGCCACTAAGCAACTAACACATCTTCTCACAGTACAAGCGCTCATATTTTCATTAAGTGGTATAAAGAAGGACAGAGTAAAATGAATATCCTGTTTCTATTTTCATATATTCGGTCATGTTTTTTTTGTCCTCACAGATGCAGTGCATTAGGGCTTGTTTGAAGCCAGGGCTTCTTTTATAGTGAATAATGGCTTTCTGCACATGGAAAGAATCCAAGTCCTGCCAATAAAGTGGTGGAGGTATATCATAGCCCTCATTAAGCAGAGCTATTATGAACCTGCTGGTGCACAGTGCCACGAGACAGGATGAAAAACTGTCTCTCTGGACTTCCATTCCTCTGGCCTGGGTGAACAATGCAGCTTTCCTCTGCTCCCTTGATGTCATTTCAGCAGCCCCAATAAAATGGTTGTATATTCAAGCTGTGACATTTCTGTTAAGCTATAAACCATCTGCTCCAGGTTTCTCAGTACATTTACCTATTTTGATAAACACATGGGAGGACTACGATTGATTTGATATTATGCACCACTTTATTTTCCAAATACAGATGGAGAAAATATTTTGCATACTGTATTGTTTGTCATTTTTTTGTAACCATTGACAGCGTGTTATGTGTTATGCATCTGGAAATGCCAAATATACGATTGGATTTGGATGTTTTTGCCACAGATCAAAGTCAAAGATGCCTGTTACCGGAGCTTACAGATTATGAATAAATGAGCAAAGTGACAATACAATCTCTGATTAGTCAATGGTAAATTCTCCTATAGGCATGAAGTGTGAGTCAACATACGAATGAAGGCACTGCACGTCCATTTTGGAGAAACAGACAACATTGTGCTTTCTTAACACAAAGGTTTCAGCCAAGTGCCCAGATGGACTCATATCCCATATCAAAATATAAAGGCTTCAATGTGCCAGTATATCTCAGTTTCAACCTAAAATATATATCATATTATACTGGATAATAATAATACACACAAGAGTCTCTTTTACTAGGAACAACAGTAGTTTAGCCTTTGATAAGAGCAAGGGAAAGGAGGTAATAAAGAGCCAAAACATCACTGTCATTAATCCCACAGAGCTCATTATGACTCACAAGTAACAATTCAACCTGGCTAGTACACTGACATAAAGCTGCATCAATGTTTGGCCTGAACCTCATTCCCTAAGAGCCATATGAACATTAATCTAACATAAAAAGGGCTTTTTTGCTTTAAGGCTTTATACCTATTCATCATATATTTTAAAATCACATTTTGGCCTCAACAATGCAGTACCCTGATGGACACAGACGTGATCAGAGCTGTCTCATGTCAATGCCACAATGGGTCATGTGAGGTCTTTTCACGTTATTTAATAATGCACATGTAAACAGACCAAAACCCTCGCACTAATTTATAAGTGTATCAGATTCTAAACTATAGACGGTTTGTTGCCATTGGTGTTACACCGCAAAGAGACAGTGAGAACGTTAATGATCAAAACAAACTTGACTTGCGAATTTGGACTTCTATGAAGAAATGTTACACTGTCAGCTGTGAGTCATTTGGCTTTTTCTAAATATTAGAAGGCCTGTATTCACAAGATCAGTTAGTGAACATGAATTATTTGGCTCTCGCATCTGCTTCCAATGATCCCCTTCCAAGCAATGAAGCGAGTGGCTGCATATTTTTGTACGGCTCTAAATAAATGCTGAGCACAAAATTCTCTTGTAATCAATATTTCAAGACATCAGCGTTGCTCTCTGGATGTCACATGAATATAAATGCTATTGTTGCATGATGTTGTTTTCAAAAGAGGCAAAACACAAAATGAAATCATCTTGAGAGATCAGCATTACACGCCTGTGCTCAGAAATGAGGTCTGATGCATCAAAACAGGTCCAGTAAGGTCAAAGTGGTTAGAATGAAAGAAAACCACTGCTTCTTGCATTGGCCTCTCTTGGTCCCTTATGACACGATCTTGTACAGGGGTTTCCTACATTTTGGCATTTATTACCCTACCCATTAAAAGGGTCATAGAAAGATCATGGCTTTTTCAGGTGTGTTTTCTTTGGAAGGCCCTCCTAGGTTTCACAGTCCAGTGGTAGTTAATCGCAGAACGCTTGTCCGACAGACTGACTGAAGTCTCTGTGCTCCTCAGCATTTATTCTTTCCATTACTTTCCTCTGACAGGCAGCTCTGTCCTGTCCAGCCCTGAGGAGGGAATATTCACTTTAATACTGAAAACTGAGAAAACATTTTAATGCTTTGATTTTCGGCCGGACCTTTAGCCATTACAGTTACCATTCAACGTTTTACTTCACATTTAAAAAAGGTGTGATGTCTATAAGTCATATTATAAATAACACAGCCACACTAGCGGCTTTGTGTCTAACTAGAATGTCTGTTTAAAAACCTCAAAGTTTGACCTGATGATGGCGCGAGATGAATAATTTAGGGCTCACCAACGTGATTACAAATCATCCTGAGAGAAACATGAATGCACTACATTTTAAACAAATCTGTATTGTCACAATGTCTGCCTCAGTTTTGTACCCTTCTTTAACCTCATCATTAATAAATACTGCAAACAACTGGATGCTATTCTGAAATTAAATCAAAACTTTTCTAGCCAACTCCCCATTTTTCACATCGAACTGGTTTCTCAGTTATTAACATGTTGAAAAATAATATTTTCTGATGCCTACATTGTCGTGTAGTGACATTTTTCCAGTGGCGAGAAGATAACCTAGAATTATGTAGCTATTTTCTACATGAGTTCAACACCGACTAAGCAGACTCCTGTAGCAGGCAGCTATTTAACTGTGGCTGACTCAGTTCCCCTTGTGTACCTGCAGTCTGAGAGTTAACTGACAGTTCCTTTAAAGCTCAGCAATTTTTCCCTCCTTCTCTCGGTCTTCTCAGTAACTCCTTTAACAAGCGAGAATTAAAAAAAAAAAGGGCACCAAAACAGATCAAATCAATTCATCTTCAGTTTGTCTGACTGTAAAGGAACATTTTTGTATAAAATCAAGGTTAAAACTCTGGTTAGCTTTCTGGCATTTCTAACTTTCAAAGCAGTGAGAGGTGCGAGGATCAGAACTCTCACGGCCGATTATTTGTGACAAGGAACATGATTGAAATGCTAACAAGTGTTTATCCTCCTACTTGGAATCGCAATGTTTCCTGTTGATACAAACAAGGTGGAATATTAGAGACAGAGTTTAAGTGATAAAATTAAACAAACAAAAAAAAAAAAGATAGACTGAAATTCTTCTTACATACTGAACAACCCTGTCAACTGTGTAAAGTTGGGGCATTATCACATGACCTGAACCAAGCACAGCTAGCCTGAGCTTTTCTGTTCACACCATGTTTGTTGGTACAGTAGCTGTTTTACGTTGGCGATCGTGGCACATCCAAGATCCTGTCTCTCCTTTTTGACATGAAGAACACATTCAGTAGCTTTGATACGTGTAGCAGCTATCTTATTGCCTCGGCCGTACAAAAGATGTTCACTAAGAGAACAAATTTGATTACGTGATTCATTCGTGTCTGAACTTGTAGCAAAGGGTGGCGTGTTTTCAAAAGTGAAGGGAATCCTTGTAATAAGCAGGTAAAGCTCAAGGTAACTTTAATTTTAGTTCATCCAGTTATAGACTGGATTATTTCATTAGGTCACAACTGTTGTCATATACTGTAACCTTGAAAGTGTGGGTATGTAAAGCAGGGTGATGGTGTGTCTTCTCTTGCAATAAACAATCTATGCTCTCCCATTTTCACAGATTAACTAGACGTCAGGTCACTGTCTCCAATCGTCACTGTCCTTTCCAGGTAGTTCCAGGCCCTGAAGCAAAGTCTATTACAAATAAAATTGTTATCGGCTGCTTAAAATGATAATAAAGTACATTTATGGTACCTGAAAAGAAGTATTTACTATGTGACTTACACTTGTACAGATTTTTGCCATTGTTTTTTGGAGTGATTCCACTGAGCCCACACCATGGATTGATAAAAGATAAATAATTCCTAGCCTCAGTTAGATCAAAAGAGCAATGACTTGAAAAATGTGAGTCATACCTTCAAAATGTCTTCTGGTTCTATTATCTGTGAGTCTATTGTGGGTAGAGAAATTGGCATCTCTTTCCATTATACAATCCATTTTCTTCATATACGCCTGTTGAAGACTAGTGCAAAAGGTTTAAAAATGGTCTATGATTTTGCAGTTCAAGATACCTGATCATATTTTTTTATCATCATCAAAAGGAGAAACCTTTTAAACTTATTAGCAATATTCCATCGTCACAAATTATAGATGAGAATAAGACAACAAAATTGACCTAACAATTTAAGGCTGTTTTTTAATGTCAGGGAGGATTTGGTTTCTTGCAACAAACACATGTTAGTTGACTTAAACAAGTCCATATGTTTATGCGTAGGATCAGACACACTGGGTGAGATCAAAAGAGCTTAGTCAACTAATGAATTCATTTGCTCGGGAACAATAGGATTAGCAACGTAGTTGTTGACATCTCCAGTCAGAGTTACTCTGTCAAAGGCTGTAAATTACATTGTCAAAGCAGATTAGCAAGCTCTTCTAAAAATACAGAGTTGGGTCGTGGTGTTTAACAAATAATATTTGGCAGATCTGTCACATTTAAAAACAAGCTTGCAGTGAAAATATGTTCTATGAAATGCAGGATTGCTTCAAACAATGGGAGGAGGATATGCATGTTTGATGTTAAAGGATTTTTCTACATTGTTGTCGTATATTGAGCTGCTGCAATGTCACAATGAATCATCCTTGAGTTGGTATATACTTGTATAACCTTAATTGTACTGTCATGTATTTTATTTATTTAGGGCTCTTGTGGTTTTGGGCTGACTTAACAGTCCATAATGGTATTCCCTTAGACAGTGTACATTCCCAACAGCATGGTTGCACACCTCAGAATTACTGCGCACATCTCTAATTTATTCAAAGATCCAAATAGGCTTGGTGTTGTGCCATTTCCCACAGTTGACCAATCAGAGCTTCGTAGGTGACAGAAGAATGGAGACGTCACTTTCCTACATAGCTATGTAGGAAGCTATGGATGGATGTGTCATTTGCTACTCGTCAACACAGCAAAAACACTCCCACCCACTGTCTCCAACAGAGATCAGCTGAGGCTGAATGAATGAAGTGCAACATTTTAGTCCTATTATGAAGGTATATTTCAAAAGCCACAACAAATAAACATGCATATGGCAACTGTGCTTACAGTTCACAGGTTTAGTTTCAAGCCCAGGGTTGTGAAACTCATTTAGTATCTTTACACTTCATGTAGACACTGATGAAAACCTGTGAAATGCAATGCCATTAGATCTCTTCCTTTTTTTTCCCCTGACAAAAATCAGACTGAGCAAGGAAGAAGAAAGTCTCACTGGCAAACAAAGGTTTGCTTCAGTTTTCCTGCCAGAGATACTGGTGGGAAGATGAAATATAAAATAAGAAACAAGAAGTTCTAGTTTGGATGCAAATCAAGCAGAAAGACACCACACTGTGTTTTTCTTTTCTTTTAAAGCAGGATTGCACAACCGGTTTAGGTGATAGATGGGCATACATATTTTGTATTAACTCCAGCAAGGCAAAGTCAAGCACGCATTTTTAATTTGTAGTTTGTGTTCAATCATAAGAAATAAATTTACAACCTATCCTTTTAAATGGCATTGTTTCACTTTAAATTGCCTAAATCCTAATTTTCACCTTCAGAACTGATCCACATGTTTGTACTTATTTCACAGTAGACTGTATTGCATCCTTAAAGCATTTCCCTCAGTTGAGCATTTGTAGCGTCTGTAGAAAAAGATGTTATGGAGAGAAGATAAGGACAAATCACTAACCATCATCTTTATTGATCTTTCACTCAATATTTGTCAGTGCTGGTTTACTGAAAGATTGAGCCAAAACAGTTGCACTAATTGTTGAGGAAACCACAGAGGACTCATCAGCTGAGTAAAGTAAATTAAAGCCAGCCCTGTGACATTATTAACTAAAAAAAAAAAAACAATGGAATGATCGACACAGCTTGTTTTAGATTACAAATCAATAATCTGAGGAGATAATCACTGAACCAATCGATTCAGGTCAGTTTGTCTTATGTTACGTCGGTGGAAAATGCCATAGTGTAACAGACAGGACTATTGTGTCATTATTATGTTGCCTATACCAATATTTACATAAACTACATTACGTTTGACAGCACAAACATGAGTCAGCATTAAGCTTCGGCACAAGTAACTTGAGCGACTGATTCTACTGAAACTTCTAACCCATCACACCACAATGAGAAGTAAATGGGCTGAAGAGGAGGCATCCACTCTCAGTGACAGGGAGGCCACAAAGCACATTCCCCTGGTGCTTCTAAGGAGCTTTCACTGACTGGCAGTGGCATACAATTTCTGTGGATTTATTCTGAAGGATGTATTCACCTGACCTACAGATGGGGGCATTTGTCTGATGGTCAGTGGAGTGCAATCAGAATTCATTTAACCTCCACTCCAAAAGTCCAATGTGCCATCTATTAAATGCAGAGAGAACTTACTTTACTTTGAGCTTTACGGAGAATCACTGAGTCACAATTACTATCCTATTCAGTGCTGTCACAATCCACTCACAAACGCATTCATTGTTCTTTAAACATCGGATGGTGGACCCTGTTTTGAAAGGCTTCCCACTTGGTGGGTGGTTGTTTAAAAGCCGGACATTATTGCTTACTCTGCCATACTCTGACAATATAACAGACATTTGTTTTTAGGATCTTTGGTGTTTGGTGCAACTTTATTTTAAATGACATGTATACATTTTAGATGTGCATGTCTTGCGAAAAAGGAGTATTCAGTTATTTAATCCAGGCATTTTAAAATATTTCCTACCATTAGGGATTGTGCACAACCCTTTTTTTGGCATTGGCAGGGAGAAAACATTCAGATGCAGCTGTGCTTAAAACATAATTATTCCATCATGAAGGCCTGCAAAAACCATTCAAATTTAGGAAGCTCACGTTATACTGCACCGTGTTCTACTGATAAAACAAAGTTGCAAACACTAAGCGCGTTTACAGGCACTTCATTATCTTGATTTTGTGTCGTTCTACTCTGATTATGACGACAGTCAGTATATGGCATTTACACGAAACATGAGAAACCTTCAAAACCCTGTATATGGTATGCATCCTGCATCTCTGACGCATTAAAATCTGAAAGGAAGCATTAAACTCACCACTGACGCATCCAGGGGACTCACCCTATTGTTCCCTGATAATGCCACATTATGAACAACAAATCTGTGTTCCAACAAGCTCAGCGTGTTTACTCCATTTCGGTGTCGCTCTGGTGTGTCTTTTCTCAGCTCTCTGTGTTTCACAGAGAGGGAGGACACACAGAGCAGGTGCAGGTGTGCAGGTACTAGTTACAAACAGGCTCGGTAGTAAAGGGGTGTTTTTAGCTGAGCTAGAGCAGAGTATATTTAAAAACAGATCGCTGATGCTTTAAAAGTGACAGATTTAGAAACAAGTGCTGTGATCTAACTTATGCCGATGTGAAAAGAGGTTCGTTTGGATTTCGACAAGTATACACCATTTGTCCATGCCCTCTAGAATGACAGACTGGCAGGACATTTTTCAGTTAGAGAATGGTTGTAGTCACTCTAATAACATCACCTAACTTCATCCCAAGTGAACAGTAAACTTCTCCTACCAAATATAGATCTCTTACGGTAGCAGTAACATTATCAGCTGTACTTTCTGTAACCTCAGAGTCGACCTTTTCAAACCTTTAGTGTTTGTTGTCTTGAGTTTGATATTAGGTGTGAAATACTTTTCTCACAGATTCCAGAAAAACTTTCGGTTATATTAGACTCTCTTCTTGTCAGGATATTGAAGATCATAGTTCATCCACTCAACTTATCCAGTCTCATTTACTTGCCTGTCGATACAGTTAGAAAGGCATCTCGCACAGTGTGGGTCAAACACACACCCGTCTGTGGGAATAGAGTAATAGCAGCCAGGGAAAGCTCTGTGCACTGTTGTCGGTGTAATCTGTATGCAGTAGCAGATATATACACAGTAGAACCAGGCTTATACTGTACATCAACTGCTCTGTTCTGTGTATAGGTTGCACCACTCAGTTCCATTAAGGTTCAATTTGAACCAATTATATCAAATTATCTGTGATCTACATTTAAAATATTAAAATCAATAGCACTTCTATTCTAATTAGTCTCCAGTTGTAAGTACTTTTCAAGTAGGTTTTAGAGTTCAAAAACATTTAGAAAATATAACCTTGTGAGCGCTTTTCTTTAATGCACAACTGTGATCAGCGATGCCGAAGAAGGTGTCACATGGGGCTACGACCTGGGCACCCATCCACTTCATAAATTGCTTTTCAATGGGAGGTAATCTGGTCGAGTTGTCTCCGATGATTACTACTTTCTTGTGAAATACTAATGCAAACCACTTCAACTTGATACTCTAAAATATTTAACAATCTCTTCAGTCCACAACTGGATAATTCTGTTTAGTGTTCACTGTACTGCTATCCTACAGTTGCTACCCTGCTGAAATGCATTAAGCATCTACACAAGGAAGAAGAATTAAAACATCCACCATATACTGTAAGCTTTCTCTGATCTTACCCAACCTTGGTTAAGGTTTGGTTAGATTTAAGCTCAAAGACAACTTGGTTAGGGTTACAGTCAGTAGAAACTCCCGTAGTACACGTTTCATTTACCCATCCATCCACCTCAACTCCTGTGGACTTTGCGGCTCTATAATAGCATCACAATACTTGACCTGTGCTCCTGATGGACAAGAGTCATAATTACTATGCTGCTAGATGGCTTTGTCATTTGAACAAACTCTTGTTTTGCCTCATAACCCTAGCTGTGTTAACAGGGTTTTCTTTTTCCCCTTTTCAGAAAATCCGATTTATATTTACCTTCCATATTAGAGAGATCAGCTTTTAAAGCCAACAATAACCTGGTTACATGTAAATGTACTGATTAGATGTCAACTCAGTGACCTCAAGACTCTGAAATGCCAACCCGTGTTTGAAATCACAGCCAGGGAATTGATTGTGCATGGACATGTCTATCCATGCTGCTGAAGAATTGATATAATGGAATAGATAGACCATTATTCATTCACTTTTGTACATATGCAGACCTACTTAACCCACAGATCAAATATGGTGTTCTGTGGCTAAAAATATTAGATATGTAATACATAACATTCACATTTTGTATGACGTATTGTCTGCAATAACTGTATTCTTGGGGATTATGCAGGAGCTGTGTGGGGTCAATTGGGTATAATTTCTACAGGCTCACAGGTTATTAGGAGAAAAAGGAGGTGAGGAGTTGTGAAAGCCCTCAGGGTGGTTGTGAATTAAGTGACATTTTTCTTCCTTTTTTCTTTTCTTTTCCAGTTGTATGTTTAAGTGTGAGAAAATGTCTCATCTGGGACTATGCTGTGTACTCATGCAAATAATGTCCTGAACAAAAGTATGTGCTTCTGGTAAGCAATAAAAATCTATGCTAGTCCATTATTAAAGTATATTGACGGAACAAAAACAGACCAACCGAAGCTAAAAAGAAGCACTACTGTACACATCCAGGTGAGAGCGGGGGCTTCGGGGCATGAGAGATGACTCATTATGGATGTTGTCAATCAATATCCAAACAGGTAATATCTCATAGCAAAAGCTATACAAGTACTGAACTGTAATAGGCATAACTTCAGCATAAAAAGGTTTTCAGTATTTGTATGTAGCACCTACAGTACATGCAATCAACTGTACTGAATATTTATCAAGAACTCAACCATCAAAGACACAAGTCATCATGTTTTGCTATGCTTTCACTGCCCAGCGCTAGGAGTACAGGCCTATCAGACTCTACTTGCCGAGACACCGTCACCCCATGTAGGAATATATAAAAATTAAGAAATCTACCCATGCCCGGAGAGAGCGTGTCAGACTATTTCCACCTGTGTGAGTGGGATACAAATGAAAGATTTCACAATTTCATAGTTTAGCTACTTGTTATATGCCTTGCTTCAATGTGCATAACATCACACCAGCCACCACCATCAGTCAGGGGTCTGTTCCAGCCAGCCACCGGGTATGACTGGGTATGAATTATAATTACCTGTTTACACGGTTCACATCTGTGATTCATCACAATGCCTGTACGTCTTAAGTGGGATGACGAATGAGAGTGGAGCTCAATAGTCAGTGTTTTCTTTTTTTTTTTGTCTGTGATTTGGCCACACAGCAATTAAGACTAGGCAAAATTCCACAAAACAAATGAGCAAACATTGTATGACACATGTTTAAAGATGACTGACGATGGAGGCACCATCAATCTCAGACTGCCTCACTGATGATGTGCCTAAACTATGTCACAGACAATGGATGACAGAGCAATGCACAGTGCAAACTATAGGGTATTGATTGAAATTAATGTGCCTATAGATTATGTTTAAATTACTTAAAGTACTAGTAGGTGAAATACATTATGTCATCCGTTTATGGTGTAAAAGTCATTTCTTATTACAAAAGTTGCTGGATGTTGTGGTGTGGGTAGTGGCTTGTGCGATAATACAGTATTTACCAACCTGAGTTAGAAACCTTGAAACCTGAAAAATAATGAGAATGGAATTTGTACTCCTAATAAATTTCTCCAGTAAGGTACAGGGTGACAAAATAAATGTAATTACATCTTTTTTCCCCTGGCAGGTCCTGGCAGCCCACGAAATAAATTCTGTGATGCTAATGGAGGCTCTGTTGTTTAATAAAATGAAAGCTTAAAAAGGTATTTTTATGAGGAGGTTTCTCTCATCATCATTGAGGAGCATAGGCCCATTATTATCACAGGATTATTTGTTGCCATCATTCCCCAGCATTGCCTACTTAAGGCAGGAGCAGTAAAGAAGAGCTATGGTCTCTAAAAGGGGAGATATACAGCAAGCAGGGCCTCACATGACAAATGAGGAGCTTGGCCCACGCTTATTTATGGCTACTTAAAGCTGTCAGTTGGAGATGATAAAGGGTGACCGCTTGATTAGAAAGTGTTAGATCGGTCTAGTCCGTGTGACCTGCGACAGGAACAGATGAGCAGGGGAAAGGTGGTGATAGCGCTGGTGAAACTGTTTTTTTTCTTGACAGCTTCACTGTTTTTGGGATTTTGGCAGACAAGAAAGGATGACTGAAGAGGATGTGGATGTCAGGTTTTCTTGAGGTGTGCATGTGTCAGCTTTATTTTTCATTTTTCCCCCCCAACTAACCTACATTTGCTATGATGGAGAGAAGCACTGAATTGGGTGTCATACTCATTGTCAAGTTAAATGATTCTTTGGTGGGAAAAGGAAAAAAAAAAAAACAGAAATTGTTAGATGGAAGGGAAGACAGGAGAATACAATGGGGGGTTGCCTGTAGCTCTCCTGGGTGATAGGTGAAGAAATTGATTTGAAAAAATCAATTTGCAATCCCCTTCATTACTATATTATGACCTTTACTTGGACATTTCAAATGTGGTCTCTCAAGAATGTGATTGGTGGGGGAGCGATAGTGCGGTTACCACATTCATTCACATTCACCTTTTCTTTTCATTAAAATCAATCAAAAGATATTACAGTGAGCCAGATGCACGACTAGTGATTTTATTTTTAAATAGCTATGTCTCATCTTATACATCTATGGAGAATTCAACTTGACAAGCCAGTTAAAAGATTCTTTGTCAATAATCCTGGTGCAAAAATGAATGCAATACATATCGCTGCAACTACAGTGCAGCTACAACTAATAGCAGCGCTTTTAGATATTCAACTTATTGCCTCAGAAGTTCAGATGGGTTTATCTGCCATCTTCTGTATTAAGTGGGTCTTCTGCTGCAATGCAGTTAAGCAGTGGTTCAAAGACTGATAGGCACTCTTAGTCCTTTTTTCCCCCCCTAAATTGCTGCTGCTGTGCCATCTTGTTAAGTGGATGGTTAAGTGCCATGGTCTTGCTGAAACGTGTTCTGTTGGCTGATGGACCAGCATTTGCTCAGAGATTGGGGAGCCACAGACCGACACCAGACATTACCAGCAACAATCTCACCAGTTTTATCACAACTCAAACTGCCATACAAGTCCTCACTCAGAGCTATTAAAAAAAAAAGGAAGATTAAATCCTGCTGCCGTTTCTTTTTGTCTTGTGGGGAAACCATTCCAATCTTAAAGTTGAAGAGAAGAATATTTCCAAAGTGATGAAACAACAATCCTACGTTTAACCTCTTCTACTGCTAATGGATTTCTTCCCATTAATTGATAAGCTATTTAAATGGTTGCATTTAATCATTTAAGGTTCATCCTTGATGAGTTTGTGATAAATAAATAATGTGCCTTAATAGTTTTCATTAAACTTAAAAACACCCAGGGCTCCAAATTGACTTTTTTCCTCAGTTTTTTTTCTGTACTGAAACTGCTGCCCTTAAACCTTCTCCTTAAGTCAAGTACAATAGGTTGTACACTATTGCAATTATATTTAGAAACTTTGTTACAGTACACATTACAGTAGATGACATGTTTACATTAGATGACAAGAGAAAACACGTCTTGATAATGACCAGTATGATGCAGCTTAATTAACACATGCAACTTTTGCTGGCACAGATGTTAAGACAAAGCAACCTTGAAGAAACACTGCATATTAACATGTTTACAGTGTTTAATTAATGGCCATTTAGACACGGAGCCAAATGTTACACACCTCGCTCCGCTCACAAAGGCTGCAACATGTGGGAAAAACAGTGATCCCTGTAAACGGATACCTTTATATGAAAGCCAAATCGTCGACCTTATTTGTGGTCACTTAAAATTTGAAAATTTTTCCAAGCAAGAAAGTAACCATTTAGATTTCCAGTTTGTGGTCAATTTATCCAAATAATGCATATTTGGAAACTTGCTCCAACATTTTGCAATGATAACTTTATGTAATGTCCTAGAATTGTCCCAGCCACCATATCTTTGTGTCCCAGGTGCTATTTTTATTGTCCCTGGTACAACAGAACATCCTTATTTTTAAAAACACTGACTAGTATAAAATGGCTAGCCTTATAGGAGTATACCTGAAATAGAGACAATGATGTTGTATTTTCCTGATTAGGAAATTCATTTTTGAAGAAACTTGAACACAACATAATGTTACCTTTAATGTTAAAATCATGTGCTTATCAAAGTTGTCTTTCATTTGTGAAGAGATGACATGCTATTCATGTTATTTACCAAACTCTGTTACTGTGTTTACTTGGTTTTACTACTACAAAATAAATATGCAACATTGCAACCAATATCCGTTGCCAGATCTCTATACAAAAGCATGATTAAAAACACAAGCTGTTTGCACACAAAAGAAAATAAACATCGGTTTATATTTGGTTTATGCTAATTATGTTGACTGTGGGTCAATGCTGGTGGCCATAAATGTTGTGCAGATGTCACGTACAACACCAGAGACAGAAAGCAGATGGAGCTTTAACATGAACACAAGGGGCAAGCACCTCTCTATGGCTGCAGTTGCCAGCTGCTGGGAATAGGGCAGAAAGTTGATTTGATTTTAGATCCCATATTCTGAGCCTGCACCCTCAGAGAGACACTGACAATATGGATCTTAGTCAATTGTCTTAGAGTCTCATCACACTTTAATATGTGACATCGACACATAGTATTTAATGGCAAATGCCCGCTGATGAGGAATATGCTTCGACATTGTATTGAAATTAACTGTTTGTTGAAACTGGTTTAGCAAGTGTAGAACAGAGTAGTAAGTTGAGGAATTTGTGCAAATCAGTCAGCACCAAATAAATGAAAACCTGATTAAACGAGGAGCCAGTGCTCCTGTTATTGCTGCTAAAAATGAATAATATGGAATAGTTATTAAATATTGTAATATGAGGTAACACTGCATGTCAGAGTTGGTTTTAAGGTTTTTGTCCAGTTGGGTCACAGTCGAAGAATGAGTTTCACATTTCTCCCAAGAGCCTTTTTCATTTATCTCACTGAGATAGCCTTTGCAATATCACCATATAGTGCCTTACCCACACACACACAGCTAAATGAAAAAGCCATTCAACGGATGGAAAATAGCCTGTAATTCAATGAAGAAAATGACTGAATTAAATCTGGTTTGAATATAATGTCATTATATCTGTTCTTCTTTTTTTTTGGCAGTGGCTCAGTTGAATTTATTTTCTGTTTCACCTGGTGAAGTAAAACCCACCGAACCCACTCGAGAAAGAAAATAGATTGTACCACAGCGCATTGATCAAAAAGCCTCGTGTCAAAAAAAATAAATAAAAATACAGAACTCTCCAACGTTGCCCGATCACTACAGATTAAAATGTGCAAGAATTTGTTGTATGTTATATGAATGCTGACGGAGAGGGTTCATTAACGTGTTGCTCTCTTTACAGGACACACGTTTAAATTTAACACTGACTCCAAATGAAGGAAATCTACTGCCATCTTGTGGAATGGAAAGGGAAAAGAGTCTGATCATCTACAGTATGAGTCGATTAACGCTGTAGGGCACAGTCTATCCTAGTATTAATTTGGTCTGGTCTGAAAGAACAAACAGCAACCCAGCATTTTGCCTTGCTCGGTATGAGAACAAAACTTATTATAAATAAACCGCTCATGTTAATCCTGCACATACCCCATGGGTTTGTTCTGTCTCAAAAACATTCACCTTACTCAGTATAGTGACACATTCTGTTTGAGCGATGTCATAGAGGACTCAGGACACACATTGTGCAAGGCAGTGAAGATTTTATCAAGTTATTTTTGCTGCATGCTCTACTTGTATAATGTAATTTGTGCAGAGGCAGCTGCAGACATTAATAAAATCTTGTGACAATCCAGACTGAACTGTGTGGTGAGAGCACAAGCTCAATATTGTATCTGTTATTGAAGACTGTGCCATGTTTGTGTCAGTCCTGGCCTCTTTGATATCATGGTGTCATGGTGTTGATCTTACTTGGATCAAGAGAAAGGCCATCTCTTAGACACGCGCTTAAAAATGCAAATATTTTCGCAAAGAGCAATTGCATTGAATGCCACTCTGTCTAAGCACAAGCTCTCAGGTACACTATGTACAGCTTTGTTGTGATCGGTCAGCTCTTAGGTACAGGATTCAAATGTAGCTGTACTGAGGCAACAATCAGAGTGCTGGAGTCGGAGTGTTTAAAGCACGTAGATTATTTGTCAGTGAGGAGAATTAATCAAGCTTGGAGCCTTTGGAGCTGTGAGTAATGAGGATGGAGATGGGCCACCACGAAGATGTGATGAGGATTTAGAATGCAATTCACGGCAGGGAAGTACCCCATTTCAAAGTGATAGAGGCCTCTTAGCTCTTCGTTTTTTTGCCAGTTGACAGAGACTTTTAAGTCGTATCCCTTACCTGTCTGATTGATCTCATACAGAAGATCTTGTTAAGTTAAGAGTTCTCTTACCATCGTTAAGTCTATTTTATGTCACTGACAAATTTGTTGCAAGTAAAAGCAGTCTAGACTGAAAGATGCTGCAGACTAATAAGTTAGTGTGCATTAATCATACAGCACTATATCTTACACTACAGCCTTGGAACTGGTGCTTTCAGAAAATAACAAATCAAACAGTTATCGATATTCTGGCAGAAAACTGTGTTTTTCAGTGTTTAAAAAAAGGTAAATCGACACTGTATTTGTCTGCAGAAAGGAGTATCAAGTAAGAATTCATTATGGGCTCACTGCCAGCCCCAAATACTTTTAGTCCATTCAAACTATGATGACAAACTCTGACTCCCTTGTTCCACTGACAATCATAAATGTTGCTCATACTGAAAAAGTTTACAAAAATTGTGTGTCAGATAAAGATTGATACTACTTTCACATCTATAGCATGGATATCAGCCAGTTAGCTTAGTAGAAAAACTGAAATCTATCAGCACTTTAAAAAAACTTCCTGTCCTTTCATCACACTCAGCCAAGTCTGCAGGAAGTCACTGCTTCCGGTCAAGTAATTATCTGCATGCTATCCCTGTTAGAGCTGCTGGTAGGTAGCTTGTATTGATGCTACACTGACAACACTGAGGGTGTATGATGTCTCTATACAAAAGATGTAACACTTAACAGCACTAAGTCACACACCAACTATTTCATTTGACTCATTTTGGTGAAATTGAATCATATCTATGAAGAAAATGTTTGATGATTTCCTTCTGATGTCTTCCAGCTGCTGCACATCAACTCTGTGATTTACAGAGTTCCCCAGTGGACAATAAACTCCTGCAAACTATAGCTGCTGTTAGCTCAGTTTGTTAGCCCTTCAAATTAAAGCAGCATTTGTTTGACCTTTTCTGTTATGGACACCAGATCACCTCTGGTTGTTAGTAATCTCATCAAAAATAGCTTTTCGTTACTGCAAAGCCTAGGCTGCTTTGGTCTGAAGCCCAGAATTTAAAAACCCAGAATACATGGTCCACATTTCACCCACCACCTCTCTCAAACGCCTAAAAATGGCAATACACACCGTCCATATGGCAGCTCCTATGTTGAGGAGACGGCAGTGCAATAAATGTGAGTGCTACAATCATAGCACCTTCATTGCCTTCTTCTACATATTGCCATGAGTTCCCTGTGATTTATAAGCATCACTGGTCCATCAGCCTTGCAGTGGCCACGTGAGAGGCAACTGATGTATCAAAGCAATCATAGCTCTTTGAGTAGACATGCTTTATAGCAATGATGGAAGAGCGACACCATATAGAGTATAATTTATGATAAAGTGTCAGGCAGCTGTAATAAGATGTGATTACTGAAACAGTGGTAACAGTCAGATTTCAGAGCTCCGGAGATGACGAAGAAGTGACTACACACTATCAATAAAAACATCTGAAATAGCAAAGAGAGTAAGTAGAGTCAGAAAATGTCAGATCCCACTGATACTGTTCATAGGATGACATCAGAATCAATTAAACACGAAAAATCACAAAGTAAATACCAGTATACCTCAAAGCCGTCTACTCAGAACCTGAAACAGAGCACCAGGGAATGGTCAGGCCAGTATGGCACTAAAGATAAATGGCTTAAAGTAATTCTCCCAAAACCTTTACTCATGGGATAACACTGATGAAAGTATGACAGATTTTCTTCTTAAGCGCAGTTACAGAAATTTCTTTTAGAAATATCAGCAATTTGAGGAGCCCATAACTCATAAAGAGCTTCATAAAGCTCTATTAAGTATGAAAATGGGAACATCCCCTGTCTGGCTGGAATTCCAGCCCAAATTTATATTGCTTTCTGGCCATAATTAGGCACCTTTCTATTAGTCAAGCTGCGAAAAATCTATTTCAAAAGCCTTAATTTCATCCAATTTCAAAATGTGATTCATATTTTTACATTATATTTATACACAATATTTTAGCTACAGGCACACACTGAATAGTAGCATAAAAGGTAATGATCAACGCTCTGGCAGTTTGCCTGGATCTTTTTATATCATTCCTTAACTATAATGACCAAACTGGCTTTGTTAAATCCATACATGCCACAGACAATACGCGCAATAGCCTTCACATTTTTTATGCTCCTCATAACACTATTCAGTGATGAAAACTTTACACTTTGTCTCAGTATAAACTAAGATTGTCCTTTCTCCTTTATATTTCATTTTAGCCGTTGTTCCATAGATCACTGTGTGCTGACATCTGTGTTTTTAAACATAACATTTTTAAGCCTTAATAAGTCAGTTTAATGTAATTTAATGAAAGTTTTTACTATATTTATCATGTTTTTCAGGGTATAAAGTCAGCACTAACACGTTTACTGGTCTACTAGGTTTACAGAAATCTAGTTTTTGTTTTTCTTAAATATTCCTGATGTCTTAATTTATTAAGAAAGGCATGTCCTTCCCTTTTTTTTCCAGCTCCCAGATTTCTTCTGTCAAGCCCTAAAAGATTCTGGAAGAGGCTGAGGTCATAAGTGTCAAACAACAAGAAAACTCATGTGACATCCATACTTTAGATTTTGCTGATGGTGGACATTTGTTAGGCAATTTCAACTTGTAAACGTGTATTAGTTTTACAGGGATGGCTGGTATAAAATTCTCCTCTGTAATTTCTACGGACATGCTAATACTCCTCAAATAACAAGGTAGCAAGGTATACACCTGAATAAATATGAACTTATTTATGTTTTTTCAAGGCATTTCTTTGTGTATTGATTTTTTTCCCCCTTTGTCGACATTGTGTGTGCCACCACACAAAAACAATAATTAGGAAGGAAGAGCTAGATAGCTAGATAGATAGAGATACACACATATATATTCTGTGGTTGGTACTTATGTTTTTGTTTAAACTGTTAAACTGTAAAACGTCTTCCAACAAACCCCTGCTCACTGCAAACCATGACCTTTCTCTAGCTAATTGTTTTGAGTTACCAGTATTAAAAAAGCATGGTAGGTTGCTGGGATAGGTTATTTCTGATCATTTATAGGTCAGGATTTACTGTGAGTGCATCTAGTGACGCTCAATTAAGAATATATTCACTCCTTGTTGAAGGGTGAGTGACAAGGCCTCGGTTGATGTACTGTTGAGGTTTCCCTCAGAAGAAGAGCAATCTGCTCTACAAAGAGGAGAGCCAGGCTGTCTAGTTAGCACCTCGGCGGCAGCCCTCTGTGGTTCCCCATGACTGGAATGAAAGCTATGCAGCATGACATTTCATCAATATAAGGAGGATAGGCTGAGGGTTTAATACCAAATCCAGCTGGTTTATGTGGGCTCATGCCTACTCAAGAGCCTATTCAAATGCATTAGAGGTACTGCACGTGGAAGGACAAACACGACAGGACACTGGCACCATTTGGACCTTGTGCTAATAAATTCTATGAATGTGCTGTTGAGACAGACACGGACGGCACGGCCGACATGTCAGAAGAAGTGTTTTGGCATAACTGTCACGTATGTTTTCAGAATCATAATGTTGTTGGAACACAGCAGGATGTACTTTTGTTAGTAGTGAAATGTTTTTATCCCATCATGTTTAAAACGTGCGTAAATAAAACTAAACTTCAGGGATCAGGATTCAAAAGATATATTTTTTTTTAAAATAGTAGGTTGTCAAAAGTATCGATACTTTTTCAATACGTGTTTAAAAGAACCCAATCTCTATTAATTTTATATTTGATAGAACTACCTCGCTCTCTTCCCACCATGCCGTCTAGTGACAATCACACAGCTCTACTGCAGAGATACAGACATGTTATCTGGTATTATGTTGAAGACCCAAACACTGTTTATTTCACAAAAATAGACCAGGTAAAGTGAACACACCTGGTTGGTGCTGATGTCATTCAGTACCATGCTGGTTAACAAGACTCCACACAGCTCACCTGCTGCTGTGAAAATGGAAGAGAATGAAAAAAGGGAATTTTGCTTTTTGGGTGACTTTATGAAAATAATGCTGTTCCAGTATGACAAAGAGAGAAAGGGAAAAAGAGAATCAGAAAGAGGCAGGCAGAGCAAGAAGGTGTGTGTGTAGTTAGTAAGGTGTAGGTGTGTGTGAAAAGAGAAGGAAAAGCAAGGTGAGCAGATTGAAGTAGTTTGTGAGCAAACACTAAAAAGGAGGGAGAATTAAATAGAATGGTGACATAAGAAATAACCTGCTAGAAATATGGTAATGTATTCCAATAAAATATAAACACCCATCAAAGT
This sequence comes from Miichthys miiuy, assembly GCA_036365135.1. Classification (NCBI taxonomy): domain Eukaryota; kingdom Metazoa; phylum Chordata; class Actinopteri; family Sciaenidae; genus Miichthys; species Miichthys miiuy. Next base: position 9,437,941 of record CM071606.1, on the reverse strand, counting down.
TACACTGCAATTCTATGGAAAAACAGTATAACTGGTCTTCAATATGTAGTTCAGTGACTTTTGTACCAACACCGTGTGCTGGTTGTTCATTTAAAAAAAAAAAAAAAAAAGTTATCCTATTTTTTGTGCCAAGCACTTGTTGTCTTGTATTTTTGCCATGGTAGCCTATCAATTTTTTAATACTAGTATTGTATCAATTAATTCTAGTATCGTGACAATGTGCATGCGAGCAACCTGTGACTCTAATGCAATTCAAACACCTTATTGCTAAACTGGATGGCACCAGAGGTAAGCCTGAGTTGTTAGCAATGGACAAATCTCAGACCCAACCGGTAAGGCTCAGCTCTGCATTGTTAGACGTCTGTTCTTCAGCGCCAGCTGTTGGGCTTGGCTGTGCTTTGAGCTGAATGCTAATATTAGCATGCTAACGTGCTTATGCTAGGTGTCACGTTAGCATGGCGACATTGCTTCTGGGGGACCGTGGGTGTGTGGATCGCACTTAATGAGCATCTATTTAGTAGTTGCTCCTTTGGACTGAAGTGGTGGACCAATGGGCACACAGACTGACAGACTGAACAGTGTTGCCATTTGTAGAGCCATGCTGCTAATGTGGCAAAAACAGGTTTCCATGGAGAGAACATAACAGGAATTAAATATAGTTACCTCCCATAAGGAAATTAGACCAGCAACTGGAAAAACAAAGTGTGTCAAAGCCGCTGGCGTTTATCGCCTGCTGTACTGACATCTGTTTTATGTCAATATTTTCTTTTGCATTTTAAGTGGCGCACATTACATTATTTTAAAGGCAGAGTGTATATAAAAATTCAAGTGTTATGTCATGACTGTAATGCACATTGTGGTACTTGACCTTGAGACAATTAAATGCCTTCATCTGATCTTCCTTTTCCGAAGGCACAACTGCCTCAAAGGCATGACAAGAAGAGCTTATACCACAGAAATGTCACAACCTTGATTATGTAATATATTGTAATATAAGAACACCACACCAGACAAGAGGATAAGTGCCTTGTTCACAACATGTGATCTTCAATAACAAGGGTTCGGTTCAATTCAGAAGCAAACTGTGAATTTGTTTCAACATCATAGCATGCCTGAATTCAATAGAGAGTTGGACTTCCAGCCACTTTCTTGTATGAGTTTCACCATTAAACGCAGTGACAACTCAAACTCTAATCTATATACTGTGCATATACATTTTCCAGGAACTGAAAGCACCACTAAACAAACTGCTCCCTGATTCCTTCCCTCTATGTGTACGGTATCTGTAAGAATCAGATACCGCACAAACAAAATGAACTCACCAATCATTTTCTTGTCAGCAACTGTTCTGTGAAAGACGAGTATGCTGTCATCACTAATTACTGCAGTGAGAGATAAACTTCGCCACTAACTTGTCATTGGTAGCCCTTCCCTCTCCCTCCAGCTATTGATCCCTCTTTACCTCATCCTGCACCCCCCACCCACCACCACTCCTTAATAATAACCCACCCGCTTTGAGCATCCATCTGCCTAGACAGAAGAAGAAGCCTCTCCTTGACAGTCACTGTCTACGTGCAAGCTTGCAGGCAGTCAAAATCAAACATGTTTTCCCAAAGGACTTAATATCCAGTAAAACCCAGGAGGCAGCAAGTTTATGCCACATCTATAAACCAGACTCAGAGTCTCAGCGGGAGTAAGGACAGAGCTGTAGACAGGTAAACACTCTTCCTCTCTGTTTGTTTTTGTCTGTGTGTGACCAAGGGTATATCTTGACCACGGGTCAGCCCTTTGTTCTTCACGATATCCAGGTGGATTACGGTTTATGAAATGATAGAAAAACAACTGGGAGGGGGTTTTCTTCTTGAGAGTAATCTAATCCAGTCTGATCCAGTGGAAAGCTCAAAGTGTTGATTTTCATTCTTTGTTCTGTACTGTAAGCACTGTGATCTATGAAAGACTATATTTCACTCATCTATGCTTTAATTACCTCCTATTTTCAGTCTATTATAAAACACAAGCTGGGTTGACACTGGATGCAATTATCATTGTCACTTTGGATAACAGATAATAAATAAATAAATAAATAATTAACAGATAAATTAACTATTCAACTGTAAATAAAGATAAAATTATTCTCACTTTCTTATTCCCCCACAGTCTGTCTCTATTTGTCAGGCTATCATTGTTTGTATCATTTGGTGTGCTTTGAATATATTGACATATTGAGAGCATCTAATTCTGAGAATTTTACTTCTGAGAACTGAGATCTCAGAGCAGCAATAGTCTGCAGTCAGGCTTTGTGTAACCAAATTATTACAGCTAACTATAGCTTGGGAGCTGTGACCCATCAGTGTCCTGCACTCATTACGACTTGGCCTCTCAAAGACCACAGAGTTAATATTGTCATGTTAAATAACAAGTGTCAACATCTGTGTATGAATATATTTGTAGAGACATCCTAACTTCACAGAACACACTACGATTTCAACAAAGCTTTACACTGAAGCTTTTGAACACAGAGTATATTTATTCCCACTGCGTTTAATGCCCACAGGAACTCACAAGCATCAAATCATAATAAATGTAATGGGTCGACCTTTTGACCTTGTTCCACATATAAGCCTGGAAGCATGGGTACATGGATACGTGTGGATACAACAAATCTGTTCATTTTATCAATAACACAACCTATAGCACCTTAGATCTGATTGTCGACACAGTGGCAATATTTCAATCTTATGTAATCAGTTTTACAAGGCATTTGTCACTGTCACATGTAAACTGAAGGCAACACGCAAACTCAATATACGCCTCTTCTCTATGACTATCTGCTTCTCATTCATCTACTTAACATGATTGTTCTCGAGCAAGTAGTACCTGTAAAACTGATGTCTGATCTCATCATTGTTGCTAATATGTTCACATTCTATTTACAGGTCACTGTTTTGACAGTAAACACTTGCCAAAATGTGGAAAAGGGGGAAGAACACAGGTCCAGGTGCCAGCAGACGAAGTACAGTACTGCAATTCCTCCTTCCTCTTGCAAAGTTTTAACTTTTCTGCTTATTCATGTTTCATCTGACTGATTTAAGCAATAATAAAGTGGTGTCCATCTAATGCAAACAAAGTGGTGCCAGAGCAGATTAAAGCAAACAGTGTTAGAGGAAGTTTTCAAAATGACCATTTCCCATTTTTTCAAGATTAAAACATTAGACCGTGTAAAATAAAATGCGGCATCTTATTAATTTGTGCTACATTTCTGCAGTGGACCGTTAAAGATTCGTTCTAAATAAGCAAGCTTGCTTTTTTCTATATTTGTGTAATTTCTTCCAATGCATCTAATGAGTATGAATTTAATGGAAAAGGATCACAAACTACTTAAGTACACTTCAAACATTTTAAAGGTTAGTTTTTTGGGGCATTTTCACAATTAATGGACACTTTGACAGTGAAGAGGCAGACAGGAAACGGGGGGAGACATGCAACAAAGATCCCTTGTTGGAATCAAACCGGTGACGTTGGAGTTATTTGGCATACACTGTAACCAATCAGCAACTAAGGCACTCCATGAAAAATCAATTAACAAGTGAATATTTTGAACACACACACACAAAAAAAAAAAAGATAACAATTACATCATCATTATATAAACACCATTTGGCTGTGATTATCTGTAATGAAAGCCTATATTAGTCTTTGATATGAGCAAACCAATTTAATTACTGTCTCATATAGAGAAAACTGTGTGCAAGTTAATTCATCACCAAAAGTGGTGGAAAATGAGCTGCCACTAATCCTGCCAAAACATAACATATTGCTGGAGTCAACAAACAATTTAGAGAGTAGAAAAGCACTCAGTAAATGTTGCATATACTGACAAATTGGTACATTAAGACAGCGGTTTTTAAACACGTTGAAACATGAAGTGTTTTGTTGTATCAGCAATATAAGTAATGCTTAAGCTTCAACACTACTTGATAAAAACTGGAGAAATATTACCTTATTTAGAATGGAAAATGAAAGCCTGGGTCTTTTACATTCATTGTTAACTACTACCTTACAATTTTTCATTTTAGTATGAATGCCGTATCCAAAAGCTACTAAAAACAAGTGCTACAAAAAGAAACCACAATTTTTATGAATGCTGCTATTTCAGTATGACCGAACTAAAATTAAAAAAGGGTATTAAAATATTTTATTGTTTCAGTACAGTAATTTTAAATATCTTAAAGTCGCTACCAACTAAGGATGGGTCATGTTTTTTATGTTTATGGCTGCAGAGGAAATAAAGTTCCTGTAATGCTACCATGTCTCACTACCATCCCTCATCAGAGTAGTTCAGAAAACCATGATAGTTACTGTCAGCCAGGCTAGATTAGTCTAAATAAACCAGTGTACTTCCAACTATGGTTAGGTTTGGGTGTTCCAGCACTGACAGAAATCTAAAACCAAGTATGTTGATAGCTGGTGGCTATCCGAAACTACAGTTCTGGGCCAAAGTTCTGAAAAAGCTAACACAGGTAAAGCTGGCATATCACAAGTCTAGGTACAGTACAGTCTGGTCAGCACCAAATGGCAGACAGACACAATTAGCAACAAGCTGATCAGCAGAGTGTAGCATAACAAGTAAAGAGACAGATATGACCAAAAACAGAGCTAAGAGAGTGAATGTTGGACTCAAATCTGACTCCAAATAAATGATAACGTTGCTCCATCACCGCTGAATGTGTAAATTAGAAACTGTTTGTTCACTAGTTCACCCCATCAACTTTACAACTTGTTTTCACTGTCCCCAAGTGGCCAAAAATTAGGTATTGCAGGTTCAAAGCAACCAGAATCACAATCCATTGGCTATCGTCTGACAACAATTTAGCCTCTGGGGATAATGACCAATGTTTCTGGACTTCCAGTGTAGCCAGATATCCAGAAAATTGACTCCCACTACAGTCTGATTAGCATCTGCATTCAGAGAAAGACGAGACAGACCCATTTCTGCTAATCTCTATAAACAGATAACTGCATATAAAGATTAATATCTTAAAGAAAAAAGACAAATTGTTGTAAAATGATAGCTGATGGGTTCCATGATTGCATTTTGGCCAATGCGTTCCGCCTGTTTTTCACTCCACACAGACTGTTGTAACTAAAGGCCACTTAAATGTGAATGGACAGATAATATTCAGATCACAAATGGAAACCAAAATGTTTCAAAGTCTTGGTCCCTTGCCTACAGATTTGGCTTTCATATGCAGATATCTGTTTATAGAGAAAAAAATAACAGTTCACATGGCATGTGTACACAGTCACTCCAGCCACATGATGCACAGTATCTCCATTTAAAATTAATGAGAACTATGCGAGATGTAGTTTACTCAACTGACAGGCACTTCAACAGCCAATTGACTAAGCGTCTCCTTTCTCAGGCTCCGGTGATAAACTGAGGATGAGAAGAAAACATCCATGGATTAAGTTTGCCTGCCTGCTGCCCTTTACTGTGACCCTCTCAGTGCTTCAGTTTATTCAGGCCTCTATGAGCTTTCCTTTTCCACATTAATGCCTGACTGGGTCTTCACTTCCAGCCTCTCCACCCACTGTTTATTTTGGTCTCTCACGCAATTACTTCTCTCTCTCTCTCTCACTATTCTCCTTCTTTCTTTCACGTACAAAGTAAAAGCAAACAAATCTTTCACCTGGCTCGGATAATCATCTTTTTCTACAAACATAAAGGAAATGCCTGCAGGACATAATCAGCAATTTCACAGGCCACTAATAACGAACACCTTCTGTTGGACACGTATTGTATAATATATAGTATATAACATTTAAAGTCCTGCAGCCACAGCGTAGCATCCATTCATGTACTTTTAACTGATCTAGTGTAAATTCTCTTCACGCAGATTTCTCCATCGTTCATCAGTACATTCAACATTTCAATGAGGTGTCTGGCAACAAGTCAGGTGAAATAAAGGAGCTGTTTTATTTTACATTGTGTGAGGTCTCCATCCAACGCTGTACTCTTTGAATACAACGCCGAGATCCATCCATTATTATGAATAATGGAATGAATATTGAATAATACATTAGGTATTATTCAATACAGTGTTTGCTTGTGACCTGTGTCCTGTCCTTGTGTTGATAACATGAAATGTCTATTTACTATCTTGTCAAATCAGTCACCCTCAGTTGCACGTTGGACAGGGTGACAGTTCTATTTCAGTCCTTGTCATAATAATCATTAATCCCTGGATTAATGTTGTTCTTCATTGACTCCTGTGTGATCCTCTATCTTTGCCCATCCAAAGTCTGATAAGAAAACGTTCAGCAGCCAAACAGGCAAGCAGAGGATCACATAAACACTGCTGTTTGAAATGTTTGAGTGTGAATTAATGTGTGGTGTTCATTTTTATTTTGTGGGAAATGTATTGAATGTTCTAGAGCTGAAACAATAATAGATGAATCGAAAATAATCTGCAACTCTTTTGATGACTGATTAATTGTTCTAAGTCATTCTTCAAGCATTCCACACTTCAAGCTTCAGCAATGTGATCATTTGCAGATTTTCATCATTTTCACTGTAAGTGGAAAATCTTTGGATTTTTGGACTTTTGGTTATGAAAAACAAGCAATTTGATGAATTGCTTGGATGAAATTGTGACTAACATTTTTCACTTTTTAAATTTTTAGACCAAGTGATTAATAAAGAAAATAATTGTGTATGTATCTATACATGCGCTACATTAAGGTATGTAATGAAGAGAGCACACTAGAATTACTTTTACAATACTTCTGTGGTAAAAGGTTTAAAAAGGAATACTGCGTAATGTTTAAAAAGGATGTATAACGCAACACTAAATTATGTTTTAAATCATAACATAAGATGTACAAAAGTAAAAGGACCACATACATTACCATGTTTTCTTTTTCAAGCTTTAGGCTTCCCCATAAAACCGTCACTGGGTGGTGGTGGTGGTGGTGTGGGGGGAAGGGAGGTGTTGATGATCTATCTTGCAAATCTCCAAGATCTCATTATCTTGATTGATGTTAATGACACGGGCACAATGGGTATAACTTAAAACAATAGCAGACACCTCTCCGCCTCACTTCCCATTTGTTTAGTCATCAGAAAGCTAATGTTTCTGTCCACACACACACACCACACACACACAGACACACACACACCCCCATCCCCTCTGGGAGTATGTTTGGCATTCCTGACATCTGCTGGTGGAAAAAAACGAAATCAAGCTGCACTTCCTACTTGGTCTGAATGTTTATTTCTAATTCTGCCATGCTGAATTGTATTGTTATTTGTTTTTTTAATTTTAGGCTGTAAAATACTTTACTTACTATGCTCATACTTAATACTTAATTATTGTCATCATCATCGCCATATGTTTAGCCATCATCCGGAGAAGATCCAAGATTCCTGGAGTAATCATCACACAGTATACAGTAAACATCCCAGAGGGAAAAAGCACCCCAGATTTCCAGTGTAAACCAATCCCAATAACTATTAAGGAAGGTGGGTTTCATTATAACAGAGCACTATGACATATTTATACAACTGCATAGCCACATTAAAGAGATGCATGATAATAAATTACTGTACGTTGATTGGTTGGGTGTCATAGCACTACATTGTTCAATTATGAACTCTCATGTATAAATATACTATTTCCACACATTATTTAGGAAAATTAGCGATTTTCAAGGCCTTGGTAAAAGGGGATCCAAAACCAGAGGTGTCATGGAGAAGAGCTAAAGGGACTATTTCAGACAAGGAAAAATTTCAGACTAAATATGATGATTCAACTGGAGAACATATACTAGAGGTGAGTAACCAAATTAGTTTCACAAACAACAGAAACAAGAAAACACACTGCTACATTAAAATAAGTACTATGCGCTGTGCAAATTCAATCTGTGCATCTGATAACTTGCCATGCCATTTGTATTTCAAGATTCACAGAGTGTCTGCTGTGGAAACAGATACATATAGATGCACCGCTGTGAATGAATATGGCAAAGCTGTCTGCACAGCAACATTAACTGTGACGGAGGGTAAGAGTTGTTCACGCACCACAGTTCTGAAAGTGATTGTGAATATTTGTTTTCATTGTGCATGTCAGGCAGTTGGTCTATAACTATTGTCTATAATTGCCAGTTATTTCCTTCAACGTTTCTTCTCATTTAATTGCAAGAGCTTAGTAAACCGTGTCATCAGTGACTCCTGCTGATGTGCAGTTCCCCATAGCTTTATCTGACTTCAACGCTACAGTATAAACAACATTAGTAAACTGAGTTTGCTGCTTTCAGCTTCAACAAATCCATCTGATTTCAGAAAATTGCTGAGGAAAAGGTAGGAAAACATTATGATAGTAAGACATTAAAGTACCTAATCAGATATTTCTACATGTCTTGTCATTGATTCTTATCTGGCTATGAACATTTTTCAAAAATGTGTCTTAAACCTTTAGTAAAGCAGACGAAAACCAGACAAAACAAGCAGATGGGGAAACTGATAAAAGATTCTGGGACACGATGCTGAACGCTGACAGGAAAGACTATGAGCACATCTGTACAGAGTTTGGTGTTGCAGACATTGATTTGGTTCTCAAGAAACTGGAAGAGAAGAGGAGGGAGCGGGTGCAAACTAAGTGTCAGGTATGAAAACAGTTCTGTCAGTAGAGGTTTTATCTCCTGCTTAATTATCAGGATAATATTAACAAGCTATGATGGATTTGTAATTTCACTAAAGACATCTGGCACCGATTAAAGTCATGTTCATTCTGAATATTCAAACATATTATTGTGTGTTGCAACAACTTAATTGTTCGAATGCAGTTAAAATTAGCGGAAGAACTGCATCTGAAAAATGCGTCATCCATTTTCTGCTCATTTCATCACATTAACTCTGCCTCTTTCACTCACATCTCAATCAACATGTTTCCATCTCTTGTCAATATCAGAAACAGGTATAATTGTTTTAAAAAAGATGACTGTTAGAGCTTGAATAAATATGCACACTAAGACAGGCGAAGATCTCTTTAGCTGTTGAGTTAATATATTATATTGACTGTCTATAATCATTCCCTATTCCTTATATAGCGTGTTATGTTTACTCTCCACCATTTTATTGAAGTAAATGTCAATTTACTGCTCACTATAGAGTAAATTATTGAGCATCTCTTATATAGGGAGTATTAGAGTAGTGCAGATTTCAGAGAGAACTCAACTTCTTCGTTTATTTTTTTAAAATCAGAGCTATCCTTTTAAACATGCACAATACACAGTGAATTGAAAAGATCTTTTCCATCATCAGAATGATTTTTTTTAAATTTTTCTGTACTTGGTAGGATGATGTGATTCCCTATGATGAAGATTCAGAGAAACGCAGCCTTGTGAGTGCTGGGAGGACAAAGGATTTAAGTACAGAGAGCCCGATGCAAAACGAAACAGGGCTCAATGAGATGGATGGTGAAGAGGTCAACTTCCTTCCTGCAGACTTTAAACGTAGGTTCAAGAAAGGAACAGCGGTTGTAAGTTTTTAAAAATCAGAAAAGAGAAACCTTCTCTGGCAATATTAATTTTCAAAAGGTTCAATCATAATGGTGAGATTACTGTTCAAATGACAGTTTGTTAAACACATACTGCGGTCTCACAGACATTGAAAAGAAGGACAGTACTATACAGTAATTTACTTCCTCTCTTAATCTCTAATGATGTCACTCTGTGCTTTAGCTAAATGACTTATGGAAAAGGTGACCATGGTTGGTTACAGTTTTTATGAATAGACGTAATCTCTCTGGTTCAGAGATTATACACACACATTGCATGGGTCTATACATCTACGCAGTTCTCTTATTAATTGTATCTCTGGTGTCAAACTCAGCCTTGATGACAAGGTGCACTGACTTCTTTGCATTGCTTTCAGTTTCCAATGTGGACTTTGTTATCAAAATTCAGGAGCTTAAAGCTCAAGAAAGAGAGAATGCCCTCTTTGAGTGTGTCCTGACACACCCACTACCCAAAATCACATGGATGGGTAAAGGCAGCGTCCTTGAGGATGGAGAGAAATACAGCATAAGTGTGTCAGACCACAAACTGATCCACAGGCTGGTGATCAAGGACTGCAAGCAGCAGGACAAAGGAATCTATTCAGCTGTGGCTGGTATTACGTCCTGCAGTGCCTGGCTAGTTGTCGAAGGTAACACCTTAATGTATAATGCTCCAATAATCAATCTGTCAGTGTGTGCTGAAGACACTCCTAATTGCTGCCGTAATTATGAGTGATGATTTTCACAAATAAATGTGAGCCATGTGTCATGTATATTGTGTTTTATACCCTCTAAGCTAAGAGAGACCCTTCATCAGGTGGTAAGAAGATAGCTCGTAAAACTGCCTTGCCTGTCGGAGCACGGACTGACCTTGAGAAAGTGGCCAGAGAGCAGCAAATAAAAAACCAAGAGGAGATGGAGAAGATTTTAGCATCAGTAAGAGCAAAACACAAAGAAGGACAACCGAAAGTCATAAAGGCATTAACCACCAGTGGAAAAGATGGTGAAATAAGTGCAGCCATTGGACCGGGTAAAAGCAGCAGAGCGTTTAAGGATAAGCCTAATGCCACAAAAGCCAGCACCTCGTCTGAGTCACCAGGGAGTGAAGGAGAAGCAGAGATCAAAAACTCAAGAGGAGACGGCACAGGAGCATTAAATGTTTCAAAGTGTGTAACCAAACCAGAAGTGAAACTGATAGCGGATGACCCCAAGAACACCAAACACACTAAATCGGGAGTGGATTTTGACAAGGTAACAGGTAAAGTCAATCCATGCCAAACAATGCATCAACACCAACAGCACTGCAGTGAGTAGTCAGTGGTGGTCAAAATTTATGTTTATAATGTGTTTGTTATTTTGAAAATGGACTGGATGTCACTGAGATTAGAGCTGAATTATTTTATTATCATTGACAACACACAGATACAAATGAAGAACGATATTCTGAAGACAGTGAGGACTTCACCGATCTGGCAGTAATTCGAGATACATGAAACATGGTCAAAAGACAGTACATGGAGAAATAGGTAAGACAACATGTAGAAAACGTATCATGTCGTTGTGATCAATGTTTGAAATGTGTTAAAGCTCATACTTATTTTACAAACGGTATACTTTGGAATGCGTTGTGTCTGTGCAGGATCCAGTGGCAAAGGTGCTGATGTAGAGTTAAACCAGATTCAAACACTTGCCACAAGTCAAAATGAAGTGACTGATCCTGAGGGAAATAAAGATTCTTCTGGGTCTGTCAGATGCCAAAGGCACAAAAAGAAGGTCCAATGGAAAGAACAAACAGCTGGTAAGGAACAACAGGGAACCGACATGGTTCCCTGTTGTTTTCTGCATGGAGGAAATGTACCACAGTTACCCTTCAAAATCCGTCACACTTCAGTAATGTTGTATCATGAAGTACTGACAGAACAAACTGCCTTTATTAGTGCAATTTGTTGTTTCTTTTCTTTAGTTTATATAACATAACAGAGCTTGCATTGTCTGTGATACCTCTGTAGTAAGGGAGTCTGAGTACAGATTCTAAAATAATAATATATTTTTTCAATTTTATTTGTTACAGACCAAAACAAAGAAAAACATTTGAATGTTTTTAAAAAGATCAGTTGCATCTGGGTTGCATTATAGAAGATTATATGGAGTGATTTGCATTATGCTTCCTAAATGCAAGCTGCTGAGTGAGAACAATGTGACAGTCTTGGACTGAATCATCAATATTAATGATGAATCTCGAAAAAAAAAAAAAAAGGATCAGCTGTTTAACTTATTTAGCATAGAATCCAGCTGGGCCTCACTTCTGTGCACCAAACACTAGAGAGATGTTATGCACATTTGTTGTTCTTGTCATGGTTAGTTATAATTATGAATGTTGTGAACCATAACTTATAATGATCAGAGAGATTCTGCACAACAAACCTGAGCAACATCTCTCAGAGATTAAAGCTGAACTATTATATTTGACATGCCACAGATACAATTGAAGAAGGATATTCTGAAGACAATGAGGACTTTATTGGACCTGCCAATAATTCAAGATACATAAAACATGGACAAGAGACAGAACATAGAGACATTGGTAAGACCGCATCTATTAAAATATACTGCTATTCCCACCCATGTTTATGTAATGATTAGAGAACCAACCACAACCAACCTAATCAACATCACTCTGAGATTAAAGCTGACTTATTTTATCATTGACATGCCACAGATACAAATGAAGGAGGATATCCTGAAGACAGTGAGGGCTTCACTGGATCTACCAATAATTCAAGATACATGAAACACGGTCAAAAGACGAAACATAGAGAAATTGGTAAGACAACATGTAGAAAATGTACTGCTCTTAAAAGACATGGGCCATTTGTATATGAAATTTGATTTAAAATGTGTTAAAGCACATACTTATTTTACAAACAGTATACTTTGGAATGTGTTGTGCAGGATCCAATGGCAAAACTGTTGATGTAGAGTTAAACCAGATTCAAACACTTGCCACAAGTCAAAATGAAGTGACGGATGGAAATAAAGATTCTTCTGAGTCTGTCAGACGCCAAAGGCACAAAAAGAAGGTCCACTGGAAAGAACAAACATCTGGTGAGAAACAACAGGGGAACAAACTGACTGCATGGAGGAAATGTACCATAACCAACCCTCAAGATTAATCACACTTGTATACAACAAACAAGTTAGCACACTGTGTTAAATGGAAATGTGATGATGTGAAAAAACTTTGAAACTGATTCTGGAACTGAGAAATTGTATTGTTTGCTGAAAATGATTTGAATTTGATGCCAGTAACACATATCTCATACACCTGGTGGAACATCAAAATATGAAGTTTCAATTTTTTGCACTTTTTTCCTTCCTCTTTAATTAATGTGATGTGGTTTTAAATGTCAGTAAACTTCACCCCAGTGGTGGAAAAACAGCACTTTGTTTTAAAAATGAAAGCAGCACACTGATACGAAAACAGCTGCAAAATGCTGCAACTACATACTGCAGTAGTCCTCTAGTCTCTAGTCCTTATTGCTCTGCTCTCAGTTTATTTTTGGATCATAAAGAGAAAGGGTTTTTTTTTTGTTTTTGTTGGGTTTTTTTATACAAGGGTCCTTTGAACATATTGAAAACCCACTGCACAAAGCCAAGTATTTACTACCTGAAGTCTGTGGGTCTAACACAGATACGGATGAGCTGTTAAGTGACAATGAAGCAAGTGACAGTGACGAGAATGACGACTCTACTGGCCAGGCCAAGTGTTCGAGTGGTTCAAAGCGAAGCCAGCAGCCACAGAAAGCAGTCAATGGTAAGAGACCACAAGTGGTGCATTACTGCATGGGAGGAGGGGGAGTATGGGTTTTGGCTCTTTTGAAGTTCATATTGTATCACAGCATGTTCTTTCATGAGTGGAAGGCAACATAGTCACTCCTAACCTTTATCTACACTGATTTCTGTTTGTTCTCAGCTATATACGGGTCATGTGTTTACTAAGTGACTTAAATTTAGTTTAGTTACCCTGCATAATGTATAACTGTCATTGCACTGCAAATTTCAATTACTGTGTGTGAAAAATTCAGAGTTAAATATTTTGATATTTAAAAAAAAAAAAAAAAGGTGAAGCTTCAGGTCCTAAAGACCACAGTGAGTGTGACGAGACTGAAGATGTAACTGGTTCTGCCACACATTCAAGGCGTAAGAGACAAGGCCCACTGATAGAAGACATAGTGATTGGTAAGTAATTTAAAAGTTGTTGTGACTGATTCACAGTCATGTCAACTTCAAGACTTCAGTTAGACACATCCAGTAATCAAACCTATTTGTTACCTCAGTACTACTTTACTCGTGTTAGTCAATCTGTATAAGTATATCTGTTGGTTTTATGTGTAACTTCTGAAGCAGTATGAGCATATTACCCAAAATATTCAAAATTAGTGAGTGATAGTTTCCCAAAACAATATCACCTCAAGCAATCAGTTCCTCTGCAACTGATAATGGTATTCTTTGCTGGTTATTACCCATATTTCATGTTGGTTTGCCATTTTGACACAGCAGGGAGTCTCTAAGAGCAGAACTACACTGCAAAACCAAATTGTTTTGTCACTTTCATTTGCTATATAACAATGTTCCTGACAGATCTGTATTTGGCTAGAGAGATTTTATGTCAACAAAACAAAGTACATTAAATAAGAAATTTGAAAATGCTGTAGGACTTGTAAGAACCAGAGACTGAAAACTATCTGGAAATAAATGACAATAATACACAATTTTCACAAAGGAAAGATTAATTCTAACATCAGCTATATTTCTGTCACAGTGAAACAGGTTTGCTTTTGGATGCAAGTCAAAATAATTATAGTGTCTGAGTTACTGTTTTATGTTATGTACATTAGATCCAGGAGTTCATTTCATCTGTGGTTTGTCTGATGTCAGCGCTATCATCAATGAGACTGCTGAGCTGACATGTAAGCTCAGCAGTGAAGAGTGCGAGGGAGTCTGGTTCAGAGACGGCAGAAAGGTTAGTCGTAAAGGTCAAGCTCATACTTTTCCTGATTTCTGTGTCAGTGTCAGGAAAGTGGATTATGACAGTCTGGCGATCTAAGGTCACTTTCACATCTGCAGTTTAGTTCATCTGGTTGAAGGAAATAAATGATAGATCGTTGCCTTTTAGTTACCGTGCAGCTCACACACCAACTTTAGAAACAAAAGTTGTACCCACAGTAAGTTAAATTACAATGACATTAAGCTGCGAAAAACAAGCAATCACATTATGAAATACCTGTCAGCCTCGCATATGCTGACTCTGAAGGCTCGAACCTTATCCTCTGTAACATCATCCCTGATGCCATGTAATTTACATTTTGCTGACGCCACAAAGTTAAGCCAGCTAGAGATGAATACAAACTCAAAAGGCATCATGTATTAAGTTAGTCTTTTTTTTTATTTTTTTTTATTGTCCAGCAGGAAGATATTGTCCATATGTTTCCCATTTTAGTAGAATCACAACCTGTTTTCTGACATTTAAATGCAGATAATGTACCAAACTGCCCCACATCAAGTGTGTGTAACAGGATATACCAGTGTATGTAACCTAACAGAGTAACTTGTGAAGTCTGGCTTTGTTGTGTGTGTCTGGAACATCCTACTCTTTATTATGCAATACCCCAAAAAGAATTTGGATTATCCCGTTCTTGATGGGGAATCCCTTATCCACCAAACTGAACAGATTTCATATGTTATGTGTTCATCTGGGATGTCCTTGAAACATTTGGCAGATGTTTAGATACGTCGGGCCCATTTGGAAGACGACACAGCTGGACACAAAACCGTTTGGGCCATGAAGTGTGGCTAATTTGAATACCACGATTGTGGTTTCCCGGTTTGTTTATTTTCATCTGTGTGCGCTTTTTCCTATCAGATATCACCAGATGACAATTTCGCTATCACTAAAGATGGTGCAATCCATAAATTAGTCATAATCAGGTGCGAGGAAGAGCACTCTGGGAAATATCGTTTTGAAGCAGACGGTCGTAAAACAGAGGCGATGGTCAACGTCAAAGGTTTGAGTATTTATCTAGATAATGTTTTTTCATATTGCAGTCTAACTGTAAACAGGACAAACAAATATTATATTTTTAGATCACAGCTAAATACCATATAAACCACATATAACCTAACTGGCTTCCTTCTTTTAAGATCCCCCGAGGTTTTACCCTGACGACCTCAGTGCTTTCATGGAGCCCGTGACAGTTAAAGTGGGGCACAATGCCATCTTCAAAATGCATTTTGTTGGCCATGAGCCCATAAAGATTCAGTGGTACAAAGAAGGAGAAGAGCTCCAGGATGACAACAATACAAAGACAGAGAAATGTGGGAGTCACAGCCGCTTGCTCCTGAGCAGGTGCCAGAGAAAGGACACAGGAGAGATCAAGATCAAGCTCAAGAACGAACACGGCTTCATTGAGGCAATTTCACAGCTAATTGTGCTCGGTGAGTGAACGAAGGACAAAGCAGGAATTCAGAGGAAAATCCGTTATCGCCCACCTTTTTATGACCTACATATAACACTAATTTAAAAAGGAAATCATTAACATCCAACTCCTTCAAGAAAAAGAGAGAATGGAAGATGTCAGAGGATGTGATTTGTGCAGCAGGTTGAGCAGCGAGGGGTATTTCGCCCTGGCAAAATCTTTAGAACAGCAAACAGCAGTGTCCTTAAATGCTTCATAGCTCATGCACATAATGGTAAAAATCAGGCCAGTCTTTTCTCTACCAGGTGAAGAGGGTGCCATATTTCATTGAGCCCATCTGTTCCTGAACAGATTTAGGTACTTATTTTCCGAGTGCAGCTGTCAAACTAGCTCACTATTGACTTATTAAAAAAAAAAAAAAAAAGGTTTTGGAGGTTTTTGTACTACTTGATACTGTGACACATTGAAGACGTGTTTTGAAAGTACATTTCAGTGCTTTACGCTCAAACCTCTGATACATCTGCCACCACTGCCAGCATCTTAACTGTCAAATTTTTACCATCATTATCTCTCAGTGGAAATACTGTCTCCCTAATATAAATGCATTAGTCGCCCTCTCATATATATAAAAAGTTAGGATGGCTTTTTAAACTCTAAATGGGACTTTTTTTTTTGACATTTCAGACAAACCCACGCCACCCCTGGGTCCTGCAGAGGTAATTGAGAGCTCAGCTTTATGTATTGAATTTAGGTGGAGGCCTCCAAAGGATGACGGTGGCTCACCAGTGATTAACTACATAATGGAGCGACAGCAAGTGGGACGTAACACCTGGAAGAAATTAGGGGAAATCCCAGGAAATCCCAGCTACCGTGATACAGACGTGGACCATGGCCGGAAATATTGTTACCGTATCCAGGCAGTGACTGCTGAGGGCACAAGCGAAATGATGGAGACTGATGAAATGCAAGCCGGCACACTAGGTGAGCTGCCAAACTGGTACAGGGACGTAATAGAAAACAAACTGCAGCTACTAATCTCTTACTTTGCTTAATGTCTGTTAAACATAACTGAACACTTCAGTTCTTTATCAACTATTCATGATGTATGTGTGTATCCAACCATTCCCTGTTCTTATTAAGTCAAGAGTTCAGAGGTTGATTCAAGGGGTACTCTACAGCCTGGTCACAAGACAGGACACAAGTCAATCACAGGCCAAACACAAATAGACAAACACATGTGGGAGAAACCAGATACAAACAGGGAGATAATTCAACACATAAAAGCCAGTTTAAAGCTTGAGACAATACCACTATGAGGACAGTGCTAACCACTGAGACATCAAGATGTAATCTAGACAGTCTCTCATAAAAAACAACATGATAAACAATATATAGTTTCCTTTCACCCACAAAACAACACCAAACTAAGCAAACACTACAGTCCTGTTCACTGTCATTTCTATCTCAAAACTTCAGGCCAACTGAGCTATGAAATTACACTTTGCCAAATTGCCATCTATGTTTCTTTCCAGATCTGAAAAGAGATCTACTCCACTATGTCCACTGTGTTTCAGATTTATGAATCTGTTACACAGTATGTATGCCTCATGATGGCACAACAGCCAATAAAAAGCCAGCAGAAAAAGGCACAACAAGCACAGACCTTGTTCAGCACAGCGTCCAAAGAAATAATGAAATGCACTTACTGACTGAGGTGCTTGATGGGAGTCACTGTGTTGTCCAATTTAGACCATCAGTCCCACCAGTTTTAAAAAAAAAAAAAAAAAAGACTGGCTGGCCTTGTCCTTGACAAGTCTGAAAAAGTCTGCTCCAAGCTCCAAGATTCAGCTGCAAGCTGGAAAAGAGTAACAAAGTTTGGATAGCTGAAAACTGAAACTTATCACAGCAAGAAATCCTCAGTAAATTTTAGTGTCCCAGTGACTGAACCAGCACACACAACAGCAGGACTTCCTCTAATTGCAATGCAGCTATTATTATTAAACTTATGAGTTTCCTGATGTGACATGTCAAAATGCATTTTTTCATTAAACTACTGGATTGGGTAACTACCAAAGGGATCAACTAGGAACACTGCAAAGAATTAACTATATAGATACT
The DNA here is from genome assembly GCA_036365135.1 of Miichthys miiuy. Classification (NCBI taxonomy): domain Eukaryota; kingdom Metazoa; phylum Chordata; class Actinopteri; family Sciaenidae; genus Miichthys; species Miichthys miiuy. The sequence continues at coordinate 9,419,790 of CM071606.1, read as the reverse complement.
CAACAGCCACTTCATTAGGTACTCCTGTACAATCTAATGTGATCCAATACAGCAGCTTCGCTATAAAGTCTGCCTTTACATAGTTAATAATGTTCAGAGAGGTATTAATTAGGGTGGTACTTTGGTGTGCGTTATATTACATAAAGTATTGCTAATTTTTTGGCCATCTCATTACATGGGAGTGCCATAATATCATGCCTTTTAACATAATACAACATCATAAAGTATAATAATTACAATTCTGACATTTCTGTGTCAACGAAAACGCAATATGTAAACGCTTTGTAAAAGTAGAGCTGCTGGAGCTCATGACACTGAACAGGTGTGCCTAATGAAGTGACCAGTGTTTAGGCTAATTATTTATGCTACAGAGCTTGCGAACACGTTGAAACCCCCACAGGCCTTTTTATAAGACTTACCACCGGTTTTGAAGACGTTTCCAGATCACTAAAAGAAGTTTATGTCGACCTGTAACGAAAATTATCCGTCTGCCGTTCAAGCCAAACTTGAATTCATTTGCCCAAAGTTGTGACTGTGGGTGATTCGAAACCTGGAGTCAAACAATTACGGAGCAGTCCGCACAGGTGTGCACAAAGAAACAGGTGTGGCTTATGCCAATTAAGGGCGTGTGCATCGAGTAAGCAAAACATATAAGCAGAGACTGGTGAACACACTGTATATCATATATCTTTCACATATGTCTAATATCACTGCATCCAAATGGAAAATGTGTTTTTCTCTCTGTGACATGTTAAAATGTGTCCTGTGAAACAGACCTATATAGTCATCAGCTGAGTCATTACTGCCCCCTGCTGTTCTCCAATATCCCTTAGACTAACTTGGTTGTTATCTGCTTGCTGTAGTCTACACACACACATATTCAAGTCGTTGTTGTCAAATTCAAGTTGTTTTTTCCTGATCAGCAGCCCAAAAGCTGAAAATATTTTAAATTTTACAAAGATGTAAGAGAAAAGGCACCAATTCCTACACCTGTGCAACAAAAATGATGCTCTTTTGCTTCAATAAAGTACATATTTTTTTGTTGACCAATCAATTAAAAGACTGTTTCAGCACAGGGCTGATGTTAATAATAATAACTAGAAAAAGTGTAATAAAGTTTACATGCATACTGCACTTTTTAAAAAAAGTTTTACCAGCACAGCCTCTCTGTTTCTGCATGTTTCAGCTTTTCCGGGCCCTCCAGCACCTCCAAAGGTGGTCAGTGCCTATGACGACTGTGTCAACATTTCCTGGGATTCACCAAGTAACCGAGGAGGTTCGCGTATCCTCGGCTATATTTTGGAGAAACGCAAGAAGGGGAGTAATCTCTGGACCGTTGTCAATGCCATGGATGAACTCATAAAAGGTCTGCATTTTTATTTGACTCTAGTCCAATCTGATGACATCGGAGATCTCACACTGATGTTTTGTTGTCTGTAATCACTTCCAGAGAAAAAATATGCAGTGAAAGATGTTGTGGCAGGTATGGAATATGAATTCAGAGTTACGGCCATAAACCTCTCAGGAGCTGGTGAATTTAGCAGCCCATCAGAGTTTGTTTTTGCACGGGATCCCAAGAGTAAGTGTTGCAACTGTTTTTATGATATACTCAACAATAAACAATACATTGCAGAAAATATATTCATGTCTGTATCTTAAAAAGATAAACTAAAGTTGATACTAAAGATGTGCTATTTGTTTCACATGACTTTGATTCTAAATTTGTGTACCCAAGAGCCTCCCGGTAAAGTTACAAGCCTGAAGGTGACAGAAACTTCTTACAGCCACTTGGTCCTGACTTGGACCAAACCTGAGGATAAACCAGGAATACAGGATGAAGCAAAAGGATATTTTGTTGAGATTCGGCAGGCAGACTGCATTGAATGGTCCCGTTGTAATACCACCCCCATCATCATGACTTCCTTCAGTGTGAAAGGCCTTAAGTCCATGGACACGTATTGGGTGAGAGTGATTGCGACTAATGATGGAGGAGAGAGCGCTCCTGAGGAGCTGGCCAACTATGTCCTTGCAATGCCCTCACCTGGTATGTCAACAAATCAATTTTAAGAAACAATATGTTGTATGTTTATGTGTTCACAGAAATATTTTCACGGTTCCACATTAAATTAGTTTAAAATCAGTAACTCTGGGCATAGAAATACATAAAATGCATGACTGTGTATGAGTTAAATATTGTCCAAAGCACTTTTTATTGTTTTTGTTTGTTATTTTAGTGAGGCCAAAGTTCACAAACCACAAGATGAAGAGTTTCATAGTAGTGAGGGCAGGAAACTTTGTCAGGATCACAGTGAACTTTGAGGTGAGATACTGAGGTCAAATGTGGTTTCACACAAATAAACAGAAGAGAAACCCAAAGGATAATACTCAAGATATTACTAATGTTCTTGTTTACAGGCCTCCCCACGGCCAGATATTATGTGGCTGAAGGATAATGTGCCAGTGACAAAGCGAGTTACTATCAGCAACTCTGATGGCTCGTCCCAGCTGCTGATCCCCTCCTCCGAGCGCTCTGATTCTGGCATCTACTCCATTTTGGTGAAAAATCTCGCAGGACAGGAGACATTCAGCACAGAGGTTCGGGTCACAGGTAAAACTAAGATTAAGATGTATGTTTCTCTTTTGCCACAGTCAAAGATGTGTTAATGGGTCAGACAGTAAAAGTGATTGTGGTTACAGATGATCCAAAGCCTCCTGGAGCGGTAGAACTGGAGGAAAATGTGCCTGGCACAGTGACTGTGATTTGGGAGCCTTCTCCTGATGAGAAGCGTGATGACCGCCTGCACTATACAGTGTCCAAGCTGGATTCTACCAAACGCACTTGGACCACAGTGGCTGACAGACTCTTCAATAACAAGTTCACAGTCTGCAATATCATGCATGGGAGGGAATATAATTTCCGCGTCTATGCTAAAAACGACATGGGCGTATCTGCCCCCTCAGAGTCACCAACCTGGGGGATGGAGAAGAAGAAAGGTGGGTTTGTGCATCTCAAACAACCACAAAAACCAAGTAATCCCTTTTTCATGAGACTTTTTCTGACTGTAACTCCTTTCTTGTAGAAAAGTTTGTGGTGAGTGTACCGACCAGAAAGGACTGCGATTTGCGTTGTCCTCCGACCTTCATTGTGCCTTTGAAGCTTCACACTGCACCCACAGGCTATGAATGCTACATGAGCTGCGCAGTAAAGGGAAATCCCAAACCTCGTGTCACGTGGTATCGAAATCACATCAGCCTAAATACTAATACCAACTATTACATCTCCAACACCTGTGGAGTTTGCTCCATGTTAATTCTCCACGTAGGCCCCAAAGACATGGGAGAGTATACTGTCGTCGCGGAGAACGCCCTTGGACGGGCTGAATGCTCCACCGTCCTCAGTGTCAGAGGTGAGAAAGAAACACACCCGTGCTTTAATTCCAAGGATAGAAAGAATAAAAGAAACGTACTTAATGACGCTAAATCATGTCATCTTTCTTCTATACAGAGTGAAGATGCCGAGGCTACCACAATATAAGCAGTATTTATCTGAAAGTTTGGATATCTATGATAATACCCGATGATTGAGGTGAAGTGGTTGTGCTCGCTGGATGTGGTGGCAATAGGAAAAAGATGAGATATGAGATATTAGTTTTATTGGAATGACACTAAAATGCAAATAAAATCATTTCTCAAACGAAACGTTGCATTCCTGATTTGAAAATGATTACTGTCTAGTACTCGTGGAGACTTTTCTCACCATTTGCTCACAAGCTATTTTAAGCAGCACAACTTGTTTTCCTCCTCACATCACACACAGGCTGTCTGTTCTGTTGACTTTCTTGCTCAGTATTAAGATCTGTTTACTTTTGTATGGTTACAGTGAGTTACAACTTTAGCAGTCCTTTAAAGAGGAACCCCACACTTAAAGCTGCAGTATGTGTGTATTTAAAGGAACTGTGTAAACTGTGTAAAAGTACCTTTTGAAATGTAGGGGAGAGTGTGGCATGTATATGTAATTGCCCAGCTGTGGGTTTATGTGTATGCACTTCATTTTGCATGTTTTCAGACACAGCCCATTAAATTGCAAGCAGTTCTATTTTGAATATAAAGATAGATAAAGTAATTCAGTCAAGCCACTGATTGTGAACTAGCTCGTAATACTGTTTTTTCAGGTGGGTAAAAATCAATTAATATAATGTCCAAAAAACTAACTGTGGTTTCTTGAACAGTTTCACAGCAGACATGTTTACAGCCTGGTACAAAAAACAGTTTTGGTCTCTATAGCTAATTTATGCAGGAAGCTGATAATGATTTGAAGGAGGATGTGTCAGTAAGTAAAGACAGCATCTAATGGTTGCAAAAGTTGTACGTGGTTATATTATAACAGTTCTAGAATGTAAAACATATTTAAATCATTGTAGCTATTATGTTTTCATGTCTTAGGTAAAACAGGTCATGATATAGTATGATAGGTGATACAGGTAAGTGGTGTAGATCCTAAAAAATACACTCTCATGCTATCTAATTCATAAATTAAGGATTAATAATGGATTTATTCATGTTAGATAGGGTAAACAGATCTGGTATAGTAATGAGGAGTTTGTAAAGGTTACAGTTTGTAAGGGTTAACCAGAGTGCAGATTTCAGGTGGATTGTTTAAAAGCAGCAAAGGCCAAGATGTTAACATCTTAGAAGCTGAAGCTGACCTTTAATTTCCACAGTCCGTGCATGCATGTCACTGAACATGTCACTCTCATGACCAACGACAACAAGTAGAAACTCTCGGTTAATTGATTAATAAGGTCACTGTGCATGGATCTTGTCAAGCCACGTGTTTTTTTCTGCCATGACACGCCATTATATCCCCACGGTGGCTTACGGCACGAGTGTGTAGTCGCCGCAGGCCTCGTGCGGCTCTGCCCTCAGCTGCAGTAAAAAATAGCGCACAGCAGCTCGACACTAGCGGACGTGCAGTTTTGCCATTAGATGACAGCAGCGCACATGGTGACGGAGACTCACCCACTCCCAGTGGCGGACCCGCCCCTCTCTCTCTCTCTCTCTCCTCCTCCTCCTCCCTCTTCCTGAATGGACGAACAGGCTACCTTACGGTCCACGCCTCCCTTGTCCCTGTCTCTCATCCACTGCCCGACCACTTCATCAAGAGCTCGCTCGTCTCGCTGCAGCTTCTCGGTACTTTATTGAGCGGTGATAGAAACCGGTTCGAGTTTTGCAGCGTCACTTAAAGGACTCATCTGAAGTAAATCACCGCTCACACTTCTGTGCACGCTTTTGGTTTGGTTTTTTTTGACCCACCAGGCTTCACATATCACCTCTCTGCCTTGCAAGAACATTGTGTCCTTTTTGTTGGGGAAATGACTGCCAAGCATCGGAAAGGGAAAAGCAACCACAAACATGAAGACAACTTTTTCAAAAATGAGGTTGTGGAGACTGAAGTTCGCGCTGGAGCAAATAATTACACTCTCCTCTTGGTTTTATTTCTGATGATTGTGATTGGCGGCGCCTTTGGCGCATGGTTCTGTGTCCAACAGCACCAAACTTTAACCCAATTAACAGACAATCTCATGGGCATGCAGATGAAAATAGTGAAACTTCAGTCTTCCCACGAAGAAATGCGACAGTCGAGCAGTAAGGTAAGGGATTAATACAATAAATGAGTTGTCTTTGCCCCCTGTCAGGGTAAGATTAATCACCAGGGTTTGCAGCCACCACCAGCGCAACACGCCTCCTGTGATAATCCTATATGAATACACTTTTCATGCACGTATAACACTTCTACAAAATAAGAAGGCCTCACCACATGCCAACAGTGCACACTGCCAGTGTTTCAAGTAAGGAAAGTTAAGACCTGCAGGCCTCTATCAGATTTCAAAATGCCAAGAGCCTCACTGGAGTGAGTACAAAACGCTGCTATTTCTAACATCACACAGCTGCCATGGTTTGTAATGAGGATTATTCTTGACAACAGGGACACTATCACTTACTGAAACTCAGCAAATCTGTACAGCGTGTGAGTTCTCTGTGGGAAATGTTATGTTATAATGCCCAGTCATTCGACAACCACGCTTCCAGAGCAGTGCAAATGATGCTGCCAAAATAATAATAAACAAGACAGTTGTGCGCCAGGGCTAAAATTAGTCTGTGATTTTGATACTGAACACCGGTTCAGAGGCTGGTTACAGGCCATCGGAAAGATTGGAGAGGAACAGACTGATGATTGTTTCATCTGAAATGACACAATATGTATAAAAGTATTCATATTAGTACTTAAACTTTAAGAAAATGGTTGTATTCCGTTAGTTTAATGTGTCAGAATGAGTGAACTGACCCTGTTCTGTCACTGCAAACTGAGAAACATGGCTGCTTTGGGCTACGTTTCACTCTACCTGTGAAGTTCATAGTATTTCAACTATTTGACATAGCTGCAGGCGACTTTAAAGACATGAGCTAGACTTTTTTTCTTTTTACTTTAACCAGAACAAATCCTTTCTTTTCTCATGCACCTCCACCTTTGGTTCAGGCAAGCCAATGTGGCAAAAACCTTGCAGGACAATAGCGCAGCTAGCTCAGTCTTGTTACAGAAATATTTCCATTAGGAGCAGTGATTAGTTTTTTGTGACTCACGTTTGCCATTGGCAGGTTTGCGCAAGTTTTACCAACCAAATGCTCCTTTTACGCAAATTGATCATACAGTTCCTGTAACTTCTTGCAAAGTTTTACTGAGCTGTCCATGCATATTATATGACCCGATATGGTTGATCTGATATGGTCTGATTGGTTGCTTGGATTCTGATAAGTTGGTGTGACAAGTTAGAGGAGCTGTCATGGTAGAAGGAGAGATTAGATTGATTGAACAAGAATTGAATGAACAGATTGTACCAGCCCATAGATCTAATGCTGAGCAGTGTAGAGGCTTGTGGATTTAAAAAAAAAACTTTGTTTTATGGATTTATATACCCTGAAAAGGTAGGAGAAATATAGTTTTTATGAGTTAACTAACATAAAAACACACAAGTTTAAGATAAAAGCTTCCTTGGCATCTCCAAAGTTGTGTTACATAATATTTATATTATACATTTTTCCACTTATACCCTGGTTAAGAGACTATTGAAAAAAAACAGCTCAGTGAATAACACTCACTCCAAGTGGCCATCTTGACTCAACATCACTTCTGTCTCGTTGCAGCAGCACATTTCAGAGAGTCTGGAGACCCGCCTGAATGCCCTGGAGGAGTCTAATGAACTGGCCCAGAAACAGGTAGGCATGGCCTTGGCTACAGCCGAACAGCTCAGGACGTCTGACCTCCCCACTCAGGTGCTGTCGCTCCACACCGAGATGAAAGCCCGCCTGGCAGAGATGCAGCAAGCCACCGTGTCGCTGGAGCAACTGAGCCAGCTGCAGACCATGCTGAAGGGGAAGAGCGAGGAGTTCGAGGGTGTCAGGATTCAGGTGGCGGACCTGACCACGGTGAGCTCTGAGCTGTCCAGCAAGGTTGAGGTCTTGTCAAGGAGCCTGGGAGAAGCCGAATCAAAACTGGAGGAGAGAGTTGGACAGGTTGCCACGCTGAGTGCCACCCTGGATGGGCAGGCGGCCGTGGTGGTTGGACTGAAGGAGCAGGTGGACACTTACCAGGCTCAGCTTGAGGCCAGCACACTGGAGATGGCCTCTGTCAGGTAGGTTGTGGAAAAAGCAACAGCTTTTGAAGCTGTGGAGAAAATAGCTCACCTCCTATGAACCATAACTTTATGTTGACTTTGTGAAAGCCCTGTTGGCTGCCACTGTCTGCGTCTCTGTGGCCAGCGTCTGTAGGCCTCATACTCACATTGTAAGATTGCCCAGATCTGTATAAACATTCCTATTGTATGGATAGTTTTTGGAGCTGAGTGGTTTTGCGTAAAACTTCCTTTGTATGCAAGTGGGCACTCTTTGAAGCTGTGCTTCACGGGCTATTGTTGCACATGCCAGATTCAAAGAAAAACATGAAGCTATGTGTGTATTTTGCCAATATTTGAACACCGTTTCACCCTGAAACTCACTCTCAGTGTCTTCTGTCTTTCAGAGGGTTGCTCGAGAGGGAACAGTCCCAGCAACTCCAGCAGGATAGTGTGGAGGAGCAGCTCAATACGGTAAGTTAGACTCTGCAGGATCAGAACTCAGCAGCTTGTCTGACCTCTGGACTCAACTGGAGAACATACAAAAGCAGGTTACACACAAGCCAAGCAGAGATGTTTGAGGTGATTCACAGGTCTGTAACCAGATTAAATCAGATTTGTCTTTGTATACAATGAGGAACTAAACAGGTCACTGATGTAAAAACAAAATATATCATTATTATACTACCATAAAGGCAGAACCTGCCTGACAGGACTTAACACACATACTGTCAGTGCACATGGTCTCTTTACTATTTCTGTTCACTGTGTGTCCATAGGGAACCATAATGAGATTTTCATCTCATTAATTTGAAGAAGTTAATTGCCTGCCATGCATTCTCTGGTGGATTCACATCTACACTTCATTCACACACTATAGATCCTTGTGTTACAGAGGCACCTGAATGTCCAGATGGCAGATCTGTGAATGACTTGCTGTGTAGACTCTGCTATGAACTGACACAGTGTGTGTTATTGTTTTATTGCTTTTCTCATATTAGCTGGTGGAAGAAACTCAACCTCTTGCTGAGCCTGAGGAAAAGACAGAGGAAGAAGAGGCAGCGCCTGCAGCTGAAGAAGAAGAGACGGCTCCTGCAGCAACAGAAGAAGAGGCGGCTCCTGCAGCAACAGAAGAAGAGGCGGCTCCTGCAGCAACAGAAGAAGAGGCGGCTCCTGCAGCTGAAGAAGAAGAGGCGGCTCCTGCAGCTGAAGAAGAGGCAGAAGCAGATGAAGTTGAAGAGGATCTTCCTGCAGATGTAGAAGAAGAGGCAGCTCCTGCAGCTGAAGAAGAGGCGGCTCCTGCAGCTGAAGAAGAGGCAGAAGCAGATGAAGTTGAAGAGGATCTTCCTGCAGATGTAGAAGAAGAGGCAGAGGCAGAAGACGGTGGCGAGGCTCTTCCTGAGGATGAAGAGGAGGAGGCAGAGGCAGAAGAAGCAGGAGAGGTGAGCGAAGGCGATCCAGCTGCACAGGAAGCACCTGTCGAGCAGGAGGACTCTGTGACAGATGAAACTGCTCCTGCAGACGAAGGCGAGGCAGTAAAGGAGGAGCAGATGGAGCAGGAAGAAGAAGAAGTGGATACGACACAGACAGCAGAAGAGCGACAGAGCGTAGAAGAGGAGGCATCTGAAGGAGAGGAAGTTCAGGAAGAGCCTACGCTCGAGGAGGAGACACTTAATGTAGAGGAGGAAGTGTCAGAGGGGGATGAAGGACAGCAGGATGCCACAGCTGAAGAGGAGAGCTTCAGTGAAGAGGAGGCAGAGGAGGCAAATGAAGAAGTAGAGGAGCCATTTGAAAATTATGATTTACCAGAGGATGAATGTAAGTCAGAATATATAAAACGTAATAAATTAATGTATTTATTGATTTAAATCTGGTCATGTCCCTCCTAATATTTTCTTGTTTTGTTTTCCAGAGTGCATTATCACCAGAAAGAGATTGTATTCCACACCAGACACATCCACCAAGGAGAATGGGGACTTTTCTCAGTCTAAAGTCACCGTCTACAATATGACAAATGCTGTAGGAAGGCAGTATTGATTGCTGTTGTTTAGGCGCATTATTCAATATGTGGATGCTCTTTGAAAGGCAAACCTAGTCAAAAGAAATCAGTCACTATGCTTGAGTCGGAGCTGAAACCTGTACCTCAGAATATCAGATGGCTAATAAGTAATTCAGGGTTTAGCTGCCAATAACAACCTCAAAAGCCTTAATCCATTAAAAAAAGAATGACTGTCTTTCTACGGAGCATTTTCCACTTTTCATAACTCGCACTTTTATTTTTTTCTTACGTCACAGTCTCTGTACTAAACTGGAAAACTAAAAGCCAATGATATGACAAGAAGCCAATACATAAACTGTTAATCGATGCACTTGAAGCCATACGTAATGCATGTCTTGGTGACATTAAAATCTGTTTCTTTTTGTCACTGCCTGAAATGTATCATGAGACGATATTTCAGAGGTAAAAAAAAAAGTAACTTAATGTATCCCAGTTGTTTACACAGGCAAAACTAAGCCAACTAAGGAACTAGCAAAAAATTAAAAAGAAAAAAACTTTGAGAAGAATTCCTGAACGTTTTTAAAGAATATGACAAACTGTAGTTGATAGATTTTTTTTTAAAAAAAGTACATTTCTGTGATTAAGTACGTTAAAAAAAACTGGAGGTATGGCTTGTTGTATTTTTTGCACTTTTTTTTTAACGGATTACAATTCCAGTCAGACAGAACACGCCTGTAGTATTATGACATACAGTGATCTGAAAGTCTGGGTCCTCTACCAAGAACTGTTTGGCTTCATCAACATCATTCTACAGCTTTAATGCTTTTTTTTATTCAAAAGATTAGATAATATAGTGCCGCTATATGATAACAAATAAGAGCGTCCTATGCATTTTTGTCATTACTAATAATGTTTTGACTTTAGAACATAAAGCAAGTTGCTCGAGCTCAGTGAAGCACCTCAGGGACAAATTGTTCTCCAGATGGATGGAAAACTATCGCAGTGTTGAACTGCAGCTAACATGCTGAGGAATATTTTCACAGTCAAGTCATTTCCATCCAAAACAACCCCAATTAAACCTAAATTTATGTATGATGCTAACACGGTATGTCAAAAGGCAAATGATAAAAATCAAGTAGTTTTGTAGCAGCTACCACACCACATCTTTAATGAACAAACCAGCCTGGTATCGACATTTAACAGCCACACAGTGAAACAGTTCAAACAGTATGAACAGTAGCTGAAATATGCGTGTTCAGCAGCACATGAGCTACACAGAAGGACTACATTGCAGAGACATGTCAAGAGTTTCTAGCTTTAGGTTGCGCAGGAGAGGAGTTTTCCAGGACTCGCATCGTAACCATGGATCCAAACTCCACCAGGACTGTGAGATCTGATGGAAGAGCAAGTAATGCCGATGTTCACGGCTCTTATATCCACGGTCACCTGATCTCAGCTGTGCGGAGCATGCCTGGGAACATTAGAAACAAACATGGTCACATAAGACAGCCGTAATAATGTGAATTCTCAATTAATGCTCTGCTACACAGAGTGCAAGCTGTGATGAAGAATGAACATGTCATATTATTATTAATATCAAATATATTGTTATAAAATTGCCTTTTTTGGAGATATGACAAATGTTTGTGTGGTCATGCTTCAATGTGGAATGTGTTTCAACAGAGTTCTTGGTAGCATAGTAAGACTTTGAACATCACTGTACATTTTTACTAAGCCTGATATTTACTTTTACAAAATGCACATTGGTTACTGTCAGTATGACACTTCTCACATTGTCATGTTTTTAAAATAAACCCTGGTTCTTTCACTTCTGTATCTGGTGCTGTTGTGTCACGCATAAATCGATCATATCACATTGACAGTGCTTAGAAAGGTGAAAGTAGCCACCTCATTTCCTCCTTACTTGGATATTCTATTAAGATTACCATCATCAACTCCATCATCCTGCTGGAGTCTACATATTTTATTAAGGAGTTTTTAAAACACCTGTTTGTATCACCCCCACGCTCATGATCTCTTGTTAAAGGTCTGGTATATATAAATCTCTGAAAAGATCACAGCCAGACATAGACTTCATCTTCACTGCGAAACCAGTGGCTGTCTGTGAACTTGTATTTTCAAGATCATTTTTGGCAATTTCACCTTTATTAGACAGCCAGTCGTGAAGAGGCAGACAGGAAACAAGAAGTGTATGACATGCAACACAGGTCTCTTGCTGGAATCAAACCTTGAACATTGCAATTATGCTGTTATCACAAGAAGCCTTGAATACGGAACAGGTCAGGTGACGTGTGTGGTTGTCTGTGCAAGTTATCTGTCCTGCTGGGCAGCTGTGGCTCAGGAGGTTTAGTGGATTGTCGGCTAATCGGATTATTAGTGGCTTTTCCAGTCTGCATGTCAAGATACTGAACCCCAAATTGATACTTTAAATGTGTGTGAATGATTAGTTCTCAAACTGATGAGCAGGTAGCGCCTCACATGGCAGCTGTCAGTGTATGAATGGGTAAACGGCAAAGACTAGAAAGGCAGTATAAAAGGGATGTCCGTTTAACATTTAGACATGTTTATTCACAAAATTACAACACTTGCATCTTTTATGTGGAAGGAAACAACATCTCAAATATTGTAACATACAGTATATTTTACTGCAGCACCAGTTAACTCCCCATATACAAAGGCTCAGTCCTTGCCGCGGCGGTCCAGGGTTTGACTCCAACCTGTGGCCCTTTGCTGCACTATTTTGTAGTTGCGATATGGTGCAAAAAATGTTACATTGTTGAGTTATATTGCGCTCAGGTTTTATCAAAAGAATGTACCAGATTCACCTAAACTAAACTAAAGCATGGTACCTGGTGCTGAAGTAGGCTTAAGGCTCCGTGTGTGAGTGAGTGACTGAATGGATGAATAATTGTGTAGTATGGTGTGCAAACACACTCTGCAATACACTCATATGGGATGTATTCAAAGAGTGTATTGGTCAAATAAAGAGTTGCTATGATGTATTTGCTGCAAACATGTTCAGCTGAACTCGAGTGAGTACTGATTCGCTTGCATCAGATCTTGAGAGACTGAAAGTCTGAATTGATTGTGTGTGCAGACAGACAGGAAGTCTCTCTCTCTCTCTCTCTCTCTCTCTCTCTCTCTCTCTCTCTCTCTCTCTCTGCACTCCAGCCTGCTACAGAGTCATTTCATCCAGCCTCTCCCACTCATCACTGCTGCAGTGCCTCAGTGCCTCAGTCTCTGACCTTCCACAGGGACCATGCAAGCGTTTGTTCCCAGGTAAGTTTCAGAGAGACTGAGTCATGCTATTCTATTCCTGGGTTCTTATTTCAGCTATTTGATTTTCAGTCTCACAAGTCCTAGTCCTCATGTTTTAATATAGAGCAGCTAAGCCCTGTACAGGTGCTGTAGGCCTCTTTGAACTGATGCAGGGTGAGCTTGTAGTTTGTTACTTTGAGGATTGAATATTAATTTCTCTCTTTGATCTATTGGTTGGGCTTTTTATGTGCATTAGTAATTAGTAGCTTAAGGATATTATTCTTAGGAACTATTTTAGCTTATTAATTATTCACATTTTTTAAAATTATGTAGCTTAAGAGGAGCAGATTGCTGTGTATGAGCTCGATCTGCAGATGGGGTAGCTCTGACTTGCTTTGTGGTTGATTATTTTACTGAATCAGAATGAGGAAGAAGGAGTCCATATCATCTGCTTCGTACATTATACAGCAGAGTGTTCTGCTGACCAGCCCGCTGACTCTCAGACAGGATTCAGGGTGACTTCACAACTGGGGGATCGATACCGGTAAAAGCTTAGCAGAGGAGGGGCAGGCAGCTCTCTGGGTAAAACATGAGCCTCTCCGCTGCTGCTTACTCAGCTCTTTGTATGTGTTGGTTCAGCCGTTGGCGGAAACCGTGCTCAGGTCATTAAAGTCGCAATGAAAATGCAGTTTCAGAGCATCTTTCTTCCTTAATCTGATGCATTTTCTTGTACTGAGATGTTGGTGTGTTGCATAATGCAGGGAGAAATTATTTAAAAGTTTGGCTGATGCAGCATGAAGTCACAATTAAAGGTACACCGCAGGATGCTGAAGTTTTAGCATTTATTCATTAGAAACATACATTTTATATTTCACATTTTGTACAGTGAGCAAACATAATAAAAGTCTTTTACATTTTATTCATTTATTCCTTTGCTACTGTCCACCAAGAATGCATTACCAAATGGACAACTGACAGAAAGGCAGCACATATAATAATTACAATATTGATTAAAACAGATCTGCATTATTACTTAGTGGCCTTATAGAGGGTTTTTATTTAACCCTCTGGGATCTGAGCAATCACCCACAATTACAAGAGAAACTGATAAGGCCATTGATAGGAACACAATCAATGCTTTTAATCAATCAGTTTTAAGATATGTATTATGTATAGTGCTTGCGAGGTGGATATTTCTAAATAAAGCAGTTGGAGTAATGGTTGTATCTAGAAAAAGCTGGTTTGGGTGTGAAGAGGTCAGGAGTTGATAGAGGGCCATACAACAAAATGCCTCCTGCCGTGATGTCGACACCAAAAATGTGTTATTCAACCGCACTATTGTGTGAAGTTCAAATACAGTCATTGCATGTATACATACAATTCCTTAATAGTATGTAAAAAAAAAAAATCTGTAGATAGAGACGGGTAACATGGTTAAAGTTTTTTCTCTATGTCTAAAAGAAAACACAAAATATTGAGAAGTGAGTGTGGCTGTTAAAAAGAGTTTAACACTGATAGCTTTTTGGAATGATAAGTAATAATATACACATACATAATATGCTATGTTTGTTGGACTGTCTTTCACGTTAATGTCTAGAATTTACCTATTTTTATTTGATCTAATATTAGACTTCATAATTGTTTAATTGAATCTGCTGCCTTGTGAAGCAATCTGTGACTGGATTTTGAAAAGTACTCCATAGTTAAATATTGATATTATTATGCTATATATGTTTCTGTCTGTAATATTTGCTTTTTTTTTTCTCATTTCATGTACTCAGGTCGTATCTGACTCCCGTCAGGGATGAAGAAGCGGAGTCTCAGAGAAAAGCGAAGTCTCGTCACGCCAGACAGACCCGCAGGTCAACACAGGTAAAGAACAAAAGGCTAACAGAAGTCGAGGTGTCATTGGATTGTGTTTGACAGCTGGCAGATATGAAGCTGTGCGAATGTCCTGCAGGGTGTGACTCTGACAGACCTGAAAGAGGCTCAGAAGACCTACAGCTCGTCTCCTCAAGACAGGCAGACAGAGGAAGGAGGCACTCAGGGTGATAGGTCCAGTGTGAGGAAAGACTCGACAGATGACAGGAGAGTCAAAATCAGCCTGACAGAGTCCA
This sequence comes from Miichthys miiuy, assembly GCA_036365135.1. Lineage (NCBI taxonomy): Eukaryota > Metazoa > Chordata > Actinopteri > Sciaenidae > Miichthys > Miichthys miiuy. Next base: position 9,404,725 of record CM071606.1, on the reverse strand, counting down.
CGGAAACAACGGAGACCAGGCCAAAATGGAGCAAAATGGACGAGGTAAGAGAAATCCATGCAGAAATGGTTTATTTGAAACTTTGGAGGATGTTTGTGATTTATCTGCGAGTTCTGAATTCTTCTTACACAGCAGGGGAACATTGAACCCAGGTTAGAAACCCTGACTGAGTCTGCAATGCCAAACCTTTCATGTTCGTTTGTTGCTGGATCCTGTGGGCGGCCTTACTACAACAACTCCTTCAGAGGTCAGCAGCATCTTTATGTGTGTATGTGTGCATACTTGTTTATTGACATTGGTTTCACTTCCTCATTATCTGAGATCCCACAGGCCTAATTAAATCCCAATATGTACACAAGTATTGAAGTGGTAATACTGAAGCGGCAAAATACAGAAATGATTACATTTCATAACAAATGTTATTCCACAAAATAAGTAAATATTTCATGCTTTATATGTTTAATGAGTTGTGCATGTACAGAATATAATCCTTGTGTTTGCCGAAAAGCTATTTACAGACAATTATACAGAGTGTCATTCTCCACAATGACATTATTTATGTTTGTGGTGTAACTCCCTATTAGAAATTCAAATAGACTTTATTATAGAGGGGTAGTGCTGTGTAGAAACCCCATTCACAGATGAAAAACCTTTATATTTAACCATGTTTTCCAGTTTCTGGGTTCCCCAAACAGAAATAATGTACCATTTTCTGTCATGGATTCCTTAGCCATCAGTTAATCAGGCTTACATTTTTATAAAGTCATTAATATCACAACATTAAGGTTAAGTTTGTCGATAATTGCTTATTTTCAGCAGTGGTAATCAAAGAAGTGTAATGGAACTACTTACTCTGTGTGCAGCGTGGTGGAGGGACGAGAATCAGAACCCGGTTGAAGACGCAGCACAGCTGAACTTTACCATAAAGCAGCAACAGAGACGGCACTGCTGTGACGTCGAAGGTCCAGACTACAAATCTGCAGAGGTTTGTGGAAAACTTATGTGCTGCTTTAACAATCACAGACACACACAGAGACCAAGAAGAAAGGATGATTTGAGTTCGTCTCCTCTCTTCTTTCCTGTTTTGCCACTAGATGGAGCCAAAAGATTTTCATATTTTTTATTAGAGCTCATTGCCTAGCTTCACCAAAGAGAACTGAATATTTACACTTGATACAAACTATGTTCTAATACACTGAGATCTCCTGAGAATATGTTTCTAAATTTAAGCGTGCTCGTGACTTCGGTTAGCGTCAGCAAAGTAAAAATAATGTATTATTCATTAAAAAGGCATCTAGATATTAAATACTTCATGGATTAGAATCTAATGCCACAATAATTTTATTGTCCAATATTCATTAGCACCATCGTCCCATAGTCACATCATCTTTCTCCCTCACCCGTTAGCTAACGTGCCTCAAGGGCAGCTGAGCTCTGATCTCTGATGCAATATTTTAAGATGCAGTGCAATCATAGGCGTGAAGCATGTGTTCTTTTAAGTAGAAGTGCTGTTTAATGTCTCATACAAAGACAGTCCTGGAGGACCAAAAACCCACCCCCCACCTCCCTCCCTCTATGTCGCTTTGCTTCTTCACATCACATGGCTGAGGTGTCTCAGCATTCCATACCATATTGGGCAAAACTCAGACGCTCTCTGCTTGGTCTTAGCCTTGGATTCAGAGGGTCTGGCTTTGTTTTCTCTTTTATCCTCCGTTACTGTTCTGCCTCCACCTGTGTGCTGCTGCATGTGAAAAACCCAGAAATCTCATCGCTATTTCCTCCTACTGGGGCGAGGATATTCTATTTCTTTGTGTTTCCAAAAAGAAGATAAAAAAAAATAGATACCACAGTGAACAGGAAGAAGAGGGCACACAGAGGTGATAAGACACCGAAGGGTGACTTTTACAAGATTATACAGCGTGAATTGAAAGCAGTTTCCCTGTGAGCTGACTCCAGGCCAGCGGTTCAGCTGTCCCCCATGGTGGAATCTGAAATAGATATCTGTTAGTAACATGAGAGTCTCTTAGCGTTACTGAGAGGACTATATCTGTCTGTGATAATCATACCGAGCTGCGAGGTTTCATCAGAAGTATGACAGGCGGCCCATCACCAGAGCCGACCTCTGCGTGACTCCGTGATGATCTGAGCAGATTTTCCACGCTGATTTTCAGCAACGGAGAGAAAGACAGGTGCAGAGCAAAGAGAATCTGCTACTTTTAAGATTGTTGGTGATGATGGCAACTATCACAAAAGGAATAAACAGAGCAAGAGAGATTACCTTTTGCAGACAGTCTTTCTGCTACAGTACCACTTTATACTGGATGTGATTTCAGTAATTAGATCCTTCTGGTTGGGCGTCCTGCTCTTGCACATTTACTCCAAAAATTATAAAGCAAACTCTGGTAGCTGCTCTGGTAGTGGCTCATTTTCTGTAGAAGAAATGCATGAGAATAATATCCCAGATGGAAAAAACATGAAACTGAGAGTGAGGATCAGACCGGGGGGAACTGCAGCTGGGATTGTCTCTGAGGAAGAACATGTTTTCACAAATACAATGTGTGTACAAAATGTTGCAAGATTCACGTTTTGTAACTTACGTAGGTCATCTGCCAGATGATACAGAATAGTTTAAGAACCAAAACTATGATCAACCTTTTAAGAAGAGCTTAAGAGGCATATAATAGTACTTTGGTCAGGGGTGTGGATGTTTGTTCACCAGTACTAACCTGAAAGCTGCTTCACGTAATAACAGTCTTTTTGGGTAAATATTCGTTCTGTTTTATCTTCATTCCTCGTCTTTCTATTTTTTCTCCTTCTGTGTTTTTCTGAAATTCTTTTCACTCCTATCTTCTCTTCTATCTGTTCGCTCTGAGCAAGGATTAGGGAACAGCGAGGTGCTGCAAACCTCACTATAAAAGGAAGATACCAGTAGTCGGTTTGTGCAGGCTATGGGAAGAAAGTAAGGGGGGTTGCAGGGTTTTTTTAAAGGTCCAGTATGCAATATTTAGTGGGATCTATTGGCGGATATGGAATAAAATATTCATAAATATGATTTTATTTGTGTAAAATAACATGAAAATAAGCATTGTACGCTGTATGTTTCTACAGAAGCCCAGAATGGACAAACCAAACACTGGCTATAGAAAGGGCCTTTCACATTGTGGATTCCTTGGCCACCATAGGCTCTCCTACACACTTGAGGGGTGAGGTGAGTGGTATTCAGCGGGGATTGCAATCTGCAAACTCACCACTAGATGCCACTAAATCCTGAAAGGAATTCCTTTAAAGGAACAGTTTGACATGTTGGGATATACTATTTGTTTTTTGGTGCCACTCTCTCATATTTGTATATTAGCTTAGCGTAAAAGACTTGAAACGAGGTAACAGAATCTCACCTCTAAAGGACACCAATTTAAACGTTATTTCTTGTTTAAGTCACACAAAAACCAAAGTGTGAAAAACATAACGGTAACAGTTTGACAGGGATTAAATGCTATGCCATTTTGTGACACAACTTTATGTTTTTATGTGGACTACAATTCCGCCTGACTAGCTGTTCCCCCTTTTTTTTGTTTAGCTAAGATAAAATAATCAGCTTCTGTAAAGACGTGGGAGTGGTATTGATCTCCTCATCTAACTTTTGGGAATAAAGTAAGGATATTCCCCAAAACTTATTCCCTTAATAAGATGGAACTAAAACTTGAGGACGAGCCAAAAAATAATCACTAGAGCTGTAGGACAGAAATCACGAATGCTTTGTGAATATCGCACGGCTGAAATGTGAAATAGACTATGCATATTTTAGTGCTGGAAACGCAGCATAAGTGCTCCATGTTAACACTCTGTAACACTTACACTAACAGCATCTCCTCTCTATCACACTGCAGGGTGTGCAGAGTTACTTGACACCTCACGGTTGTTGATGGCTCCTCAGGTAATACTGCGCGTTGACCTTCCAGGGCACAAACTGCTGCAGCCTCCCCCCCATCCAAGTGTGGCTTTGTGCTCCACCTCCCCTTATCCCCCGTCCACATCAGTGGACAATTTTAGCCCTCTGTGCCGAGTCCTGCCATAGCAGAGCCTCTGGCCGGCTGCCAAAGCTGAAGACAGCAGGGAGAAGCAAGGGGTGGGTGGAGGGTTGGAGGGACTGGGAGGGCGACCAAGCAGTGAAAGGAGAAGGAGAGAGAGAGAGAGAGAGAGAGAGAGAGAGAGAGAGAGAGAGAGGAAGGGAGGAGGGGGAGATGGGGAGAGTGTATTTGTATAACTTTGGGAAACATAGGAAGACGCAGCATTGGGAACAAACTTTTCTCTCTTGGCTGCGTCCTTCTGGACTTCTTTTTCTGCACATTTGTTCAGAGACCTCTGCCCTGTTAACAGAGCGGAGACAAGGGATTATAATTTGTTTGCTTCACTAGTTATTTCTCAGTTATTCACTTATGTTGTTTGCATTTTTATTTGATTATTGCTTCACTGTCTGAGCTTTGAAGAAGGCGTGACTACATCTGAAATCCTTCCAAACTTGAGCTGCGTCTCTCTCCAGCTCATGGGAGTGTGAAGCTGGACTCAGACACACACACACACACACATTATACACACACCTGTTGTTGCTGAGGATTCCCCGGGATTGCAGTCATGGGCATCTGCGTCACTGTTGCTTGAGGGAATCTGTGCGTCTGTGCAGCTGTTATCTGGTTGTGGCCTCGGTGAATGTTACAGTAGAAGTTGACCTGCCAGACGAGGGTAGAGGAGGGAGATGTCATCCTACTACCCACGCACCAAGGACCTGACTCGCACCAGGAAGTCAGTGACAGATTCACCACCGTCCTCTCCGTCCCCTACAGACAAAAACTACAGAGTAAGACCAGAAGCTTTTCTTCTAGAGAAATACAACTTTTGATTTTATACTTATGGATTTCACCAATTTAACAGGATATATGTGTCTAATTTCATATCTCTATCATTTTTCTGGATTCAGACTGAAACCTGTAAATTATTTGACAGCTAATTTAATAATTTATTCATCATTTTCAAGCAAACCAACAAATATTCTTTGATTTCAGCCTCTCAAATGGGAGGAATGGCTACTTTTCTTTGTTATATATTAAACTAAACTGAACATTTGGGTGTTTTGACAGTTGCAGTACAGTATTTCTCCCAATTTTATGACATTATTTTGGACAAAACGACTACTTGAGATAATAATTGGCAGATGAATTGATGAATAACTGTTTGCTGCAGCCATAGTAAAGTATTTATGTGTTTGGACACAAGCCACGGTGAGCGTGTTCAGTTGCACAAGCAGATATTTCATCATTGTATTAACAGGATGAGTTACTTCCTAATTTCCACATGATTATGTGCAGTTACATGAATAACCAGCCACTCTTGATCCCCTAAATGAGTTTATTAAAATGGTTCAATAACTTGTGAGCGAGTCATCCCAGCTCATTTGAGGATTTGTGAAAGAGAGGCGAGCTCTGAAACACTCAGAGTCTGACCACATTTTCTGGAAAAGACTTTTGGATTGAAACATTCCTTCTGTAATTTCCTGTTTTTTTTTCTTTCTTTCTAAGTGGCTTATTCTCATGGGCGTTGTTTGACTGTTGTGTTTATGTCAGTGCACTAGACTGAGCTGTACTCTGTGTGACAGCCACATTTAAAGGGACAGAAAGAAATGCAGAAATCTGAAGCAACACCTTTACGTCTATTTAGAGATACAAACTTTTGCTCATGCGACACTACAAGACGCTCTCATTATAGCACATGCTACCAGTGGATGCTGTCATTTCTCTGCTCTCGTTTCAAGAAGTGACAGTCTCTCTGTGCCGTATCCATGGTGAAACTCGGGGCTTTCATTTTCCATGATGTTGACTCAGTGTGCATTGAGTTTTCGTGGGAGAAAAAAATGCATTGCAGAGAGGGAATCAGGTTGATGCGGTATTTTTAGCACTTGACACAATGTTTTGATGAGAACCTGGTCCTCTTCGGTAAAATACAGTGTGTGTGTGTCACAGCTGTGAGCAACAGGAGGGAGTTTGAACAGGAAGACATTATTGGATAACACTCATTATTTGGCAGATGTTCACCTTGGTGGAAAATAAATGTACTTAAGTTTCTTGAGAATTTCCATTTCACGCTACTTCACGCATCTAATCCACAATATACCAGAGGAAAATATCATACTTTTTACTCCACTACTTTTATTTGATAGCTCTAGTTACTTTTAAATTAAATAAAACATTTAATAAGCTTCTTAAACATAGCACATTATTAAAGACTAAAATCTAATTTCACAGGAAATGTCTCTATGAGTTCAAATGTCGATGCGTTATTTTCTCTAAACTTTAACTGCTCAAGGCCCAAACAGGTAAAATGATCTAATATTTCATAACAAAAGATTTTGTGCTCCAATAATCATCTCACGACCACCCAGATTTGTTTTCTTTGGAGGGGGCATGATATTGGCAACAACTGGACTAAACTAATTGTATGTATGTAGTTTAATCACGCACTTACTGACACTAAACTTCTACTTACGCATTAATACATCAGTCCAAACAATCTAACAATGTACTATTATAGATGAATGGGCAATTGTTATGCTGAATTAGTACATTTATTCTCATATTTTAAGTACATTTTGTTGATAAAGTAGGTTTTTAAACATGTTTACTTGTAATGGAGTGTTTTTACATTGTGGTATTAGTACTTTTACTTCAGTATATGATCTGAATATTTCTGGATGCGAGGCAGCTCTCTTGAAAAAGAAAAAAAAAGATGCTCTAAAGGCTCAGATATTCTGCAAAGAGTTAATACAGAGGGAGGAGTGAGAAAAGGTGAGTGAATGTGGAAGAAACGTCTTTTATGGTTGTGTGTGCTGTGTCCGTTCCAGTGGTGGGGGTAAAGAGTGTGTGTGTCTGTGTCTGTGTGTGTGTGTGTGTGTGTGTGAGTAGCTCACATTTTCCTACTGCAAACTGCACTCAGCTCTGATGCTGACAGAATGAGAGGAAAGAAGTGAAAGAGGTGAGAGGAAAACCGAAGAGTCTCTTAAATGATGATTTCACCGGCTCTTGCAAACCGCTGTTAACGTTATCATTTATACACTGATGCAGTGAGCTCATGCATGCCCCCCTGGTGTGTATATTGTTGGTCCTGGCAAACCATAAAAACTGAAGGCAGTTGTGTTTATAGAGCGCCCGTGGTTCAAGCATGGACCCGAACTAGAAGCTGTTTCCATCAGTCTGACGGCCTGTTGTTTTTTTTCTACCCTCTTAGTTGAACGTGTCCTCCTGCATCTGCTCTGCCTCACATAGTTTGCTGAGCTATATGTGCTGACTCCCTCTATTTTTCCTTCCTAACAAGGGAATCGCATTGGTGCAGCTGTTATCAGAAGCAGAACTGCAAATATGATTCAGTTTCTGGCTCAATCTGGGCAGTAACTTTTATGATGTAGACATAAATGTAAGAGCTACTGTAAGGATTCCCCTCTTTTACGAAGAATCAGGTCCTGTAAATCCCACCGGGCTCACTGAAGATTTCACCAGAATTAAGTTTTTAAAAAACTCATTTCACCAATTCACTAATCCTTTACTGTGAAATAGGTTTGCATACAGGAGCTTCTAATCTTAAAAGAGTTTGGTGAAGGGCCATGTAACAGTTCATATCCCCAAAAGCAGACTTCATGATGATTTATTCATAAAACCAGGGGCCCAATCATCCCCGCTGATTAATGAACGTACGCTGAATTTGATCGAGGAATCTCCTCAGTCATTGCACAAAGAGATCTGAGTGAGCGAGAGCTCCTCTTTGGCTCCATCCTTTTTCATTTGAGGTCACGGAGGGTCTGTTTTTTCCTGGATGGCTCTGCTTAAGCACATGACCACATAAGGACAGGCAGCGCTGGCTCAGTTATGTAAACACTTGCTGAGGAATAGCTCCTTTGACGCTGCATGAAATATCTCCCATCTTGCCAAATGTGAGCGCAGGAATAACCATCCGCTGTGTTTCTTTTGACGTAAATTGTCCTCCTATAAAGCGCAGTCTACTGTACATCTGCTTTTTGTCTCAAACAGCTTGGACTTCCACACAAGTTGTTTATTGCAAAGCGTCTCTAAACAGAGGTGTTTAAAGCCCACTTTCCCGGCAAGACAGCAACTCCAAATCTTCAAATTTATGAGTCAAATTTACAAGACTGCATAAGATATTGTGGATCAGTCTGGCTTCATGTGACAGCATCCTCCCTCTGCCTTTTTCAGTCTCTGTTTTACTGATAGTAAACACTTCCAGTTATCATCCTCTCATGTGCCACGTTTATCAGCTGATGGCAGTGAGTTATCTATGTATTCAGTTTTGTTTGGTGCAGGTCTGGATAGACACAAACTTTGATACTGCAGCCCTGTACACACTGTATGACACGGAGGGAGGCGGTAGACACACAAACTACATCTACCAGCTCTGTGATGGATAACTTTAGGCACATCTTTGAGGTAGAAAGACGAAAAAATCTCATATACAACTCCTCTGAATGAAGCACAATATGAGACCTCCTCTGTGAAATGGAAAACAAATCCAGTATGTGATCACAACAGGCTATTTGGCAGCCGTGCGCACTGGACTAGTCGGAGCAAAAAAACCTGCCAGGACAGTCTGCTATCGGTCTGTTGTCTGAGGTCAGACGTCGACCTGTCACACAAGGAGATACTTATAGCTTCTGATGTCATGATGTCATCTCTATGCTGCAGGCATTTGCATGGCAGCCGGCTGTTCTAAAAGATTAACCGGGCTCACCGGAGGTTTGACCCGCGTGAACCCTGTCGTTGCAGTGTTGATGTGAATTATATCTCACTTCTGCATGTACTTCTTCCCTCCAGGATTTTGGGGCCTCTGAACACGATGTGATAATTCACTTGGAAGTTTTTGTTCTCTGTTGTCTCAGACTGGAAGATATTTTACTGCCAAGCCCCTGTTTGGTCTTATCAAACAAATAAATCTGGATCTCACCACAACAGAACATTTTCCACACTGTGCTGTTCCCATGCTTCGCTGCTCAAACTAACATGGTTTATTCTTTGTTTTTCAGCATGACAGACTGTCACGGTAAGGATTGTTTTTAATCTCTTGTGACATAGAACTATATTTCCTGAAAAAAAAAACATCCGGAATAAAGTAGCATTGTGTACTGACTGTGTTACCTTTAGATATGACTCCAGTGGGGAGAGTGCAACAGACAAACCTATGGGCCGAACCAGCTCTTACACACGGAGAGAGACGAGGCTGGCTGCTCTGAATAAACAGGAGCAAGACTCCACTACCAAAGACTATAAGAAGGTAGTAACTCTCAGTTTAAACAAGCACAATCCCGCTTGAACGATTCATACGGTGCAGAAAGCTTTGGCCCAGACTGATGGATCACCAAACATCTATTTTTATAACATTCCAGTGAGGGCAAGCAGATGGAGATATGAATGGACTTTAAGATAATTAAAGTATCAAAATCTTATCTTTGAAATTTTTTAATAAAAATTCACTCAAGTACTCAAACATATGTCAACATTTGATTAAAATACCATCTAACCAATAGAAGGCTGTGTATCAGCTGAACTATTACACAATATGACTGACAGTATTAACAGATTGATTAGCATCATATGAGTGTTTTGTATGTTGATATTGCATTGATTTCTTAATTTTTTTTACAACTGTGTGCTACGTAGCTGGCTACCTAGCTAGGCCGGTTGTGAGCTCGGAGAGATGGTGTTAGCGGCAGAAGCTGTCAAGTTATTTTACAGTTATATCACCTCTGCAGCGAATCTAAAGACAGTCCTCAAAGAGAGACACACAGCTGTTACGGTTTAGTTCAAGAAGTTGACCCAAATGCAGAATTTAAATAACAAAAAGCAGCCGATGAGTTCAGGCAGAAAATAAGTCCAATAATCCAAGAAGAATCAAAACAAACAGAAACCCAGAACTGAGAATATTTAGAGCATGAACACGGGGAGAAGCACAGAAACAGAACAGCACACATGGGAATGATGCAGAGGAACAGAACGAAACCGAGAAACGAAATACAGAAGAGTCAAACTGACACTGAACTTGCAAACATACACAGACAACCTGACAAGTAAAACTAATACACACTAAATACACAAAGGAAAGCATTCTGGTTGGACACAGGTGAAATCAATCAGGGAGGAACAGATAATCAAAAGTGGCGGGGAAACACAAAGGCAGGAAGTAAAGTTACACAACATGCAGAGACGACAACTCTGTAAAGAACAAAAAAAGACAAACAGTCTTTCTCTATGGACATTCTAGCCAATGTGAACTAGCTAACAGTGCTAATACTGGGTCTTCACATTGATGCTGCGTAAATTATCACAACCTAGCCTAGCAAATTAGCTGGCTTGGTAGGTAGCTATACTGTCAAGTGGCCGTCAGTTTGTGGACGGCTTCAAATTGGTTGGTTTTTATAATGATGTCTGGGCTGGCCTTGTTCTAGTAGAAACCAAAACCGTTCTCACAGAGAAGCTAACAAACTAAGAAAAGGTCAAAGCTAGATAGCAGGCTAGGCTAGGCTAAATCTGATAGCAGTTGTTGAGCATCAGAGAGACGGGAGGCTTTAAAAAGTGTTATTGGGGTTATCAAATGAGATCACAATTTTGGGAGGCACATTTTGAAGAAAGAAAGAAATTAAAAAAAAAAAGAATAATAACTCTTTCGCATTTTTATGTTATCAAAATAAGAATAAGCTTCAGTTTTTATTTTGTCATGTTGTTTGTTAAGTAATTTCACAATTTATCTGTTCATTTTACACACTTTATTAATTACTGTCTATTGTATGACATTGTTTTTAATACTAAACACAAAATCTTTATGTTTTTTAGATGTATGCAGAAGCTTTGCATGAGAACGAGAGGCTCAAGTCAAGGTTGCATGACAGCAAACAAGAACTGGTCAACATCCGTTCCCAGCTGGAGAAAATCACTCAGGTATCTGAAAGCTAAAAACTTGAGAAACTGTCACCATTGTCCTTTTCACGTTGGCGTGCTGACGGAAGGTCATGGCCGACTACTTAATGAAATCATTCTTTAGAAATTCTTGACAACACTTGACAATAACAGCACTTTTTCCAACTTTTAGAGGCATGACAGAATATCAGAGAGATCTACAGCACTTGACTCAGAGAAAAGGGTAAGTGTCTTGGCAACTTTTTGTTATTTTATTTGATGAAGATGGATGAATACCCATATCTTTTCTTGGTATTTTCTCCTTTCCTGTCAACTGCAAGTACTGGCGTTCCACTCTTTGGGTTGCCAGGGGATCATATAATTATATTTTCTCAGTCGTTTTATCTTTATTTACAGGAAAAACAAGCACTTGAGAAAAGAGTGTCAAACATGGAGGAGGAATTAAAGGTCAGTGCATGCAAAAATAACTTGTGCAGACTCACCCTGGGTTTAAATGGCATATTTTGTCTCTGTTACAAGTTGTGCGTCATTTATCTCATAATGTTTCCCCCCCAAAAACACTATAATAACACTAACAGTACTCGAAGGTACACACCTCCAGCCAAGCCTCTCTCACCTATGCTAAATCAAGCACGCCTAAAGTGTTTTTACGGAGCAAAACACACATATAGCACACTCCAGGCTTGTGGTTAACCAGGTGGGTTTGGAGTCAAGGAGAGGGAAGTTTAATGCTTCAGGCTCATTACCCACAGTGTTCTGCTGGGCCACTTCCTGCCAGGCTGAGGAGGAGCCTACTGCTGCTGCTCCCCTGCTCTACTTATCCCACTGTTGGGGTGAACATTGTGACCTAGTTCCAGTTGAATACCAAACCCCGTCCAAGACCAAAAGACCTGCTTTTGTGAGACATTCCTGCACTGCGCTGTGTGTATTCTGCTTTACAAAGAAATGCAGGGCAGAGCAGCGGAGCGATTTCAGGCCTGAGTAGACATAGTCTGCACCGTGTGTGTGCAGTTTGTGCAAAGCAGTCACAAATCACACACTGAGCAATGCAATTTACCATATATATGTAGAATTTTACAATGGCTAAGGTGGAAAAATGTGTGTCAATAAACAAACAAAAAAAATGGGACAAATGCAGTGGACTTAGCAGATAAATCATGACATACAAGAAGCATGTGACTAAAACCTCTGCTCCACTGAAGAGGCGAAAAATAGCAGCAGCCATAAACTTCAGATTTGGGTGAAGACTGTAACCTCAAATTAATGAATGAAACAAACAATTTCTATTTTGTTTTTTCACCGTTAGAGGTTTGACTGACGCACATTTAATTACATCCTCTGGTTGCGTCCTCTTCTTCTGCAATGGTTACCAAACTCCTAATAATCAGAGAACATTAGTGGATGGAAACTTAGATTAATTTACATTTTCTTTTGCAGACTTTGGTCAAAGTTTGTGCTACATTTGGATGTAATCCTAGGAACTATTATATTCCTAAAGAGAAATAAGATCATGGCTCTGGTCTGAGAAAAACGAGGACGTTATTAATGAGACACATGCCAGCAGCAGATGTTTGACCCCCGTGTTGTCGTGGTTCCCTCAGCAGGACCCTCCACTGCGGTTCCGCTGTGGGTACCAGCCCTGAGAACAGGCTGTCTCAGGGGAGGGGGGGATGGTGAGTGGTCGCTATGATGCAGAGGAGTGATTGACACCTGCCTGTCACCTCACATGACTCTATCCTGTCAGAGACTCTGGCATGTTTACACGTGTGGACACATATGAACATCACATGATAAGCTCAAAGTACTTTAGACTTTTTCTTAATTCTCTTTAGATGCAGAGCACGCCAGAAAGCTGGCTTGTCACTCGCTCACAAAGTCACTTGGTCACGTTTAGCAAGTTACAGACACACACGGGAGCTGTTCAGTCGTTGTCAGATTAGTGCCAACCTGTGCCACCTACTGGAAAGCAAAGATAGCAGCAACGTTTAAAGTCTAGAGGTATAAATGTCAATTTTTTCTTCTACAGGTGTACGAACAGCAGCTGTAATTTTAATGCTTCCACCTCCTGTGAGTGTTACAACTGCTGCTGCTGCTGTTTTGTGTGTATAGCTCTTATAAAACCTCCAGTTTTGACACTCTGCAGACTCCTTGCCTATATACGCCGCACATAAGCACAGCTTCATCTCCAGTTGAGAGGTGCTTCATCAGGTCTGAACCTGCAGGCATTGCAGGCTCTGTCATTGACTGGTTCTGGTTTCAGATCTTTCACATCCAGTCCAATCCACTTTATTTATATAGCACGATTTTTAGCAAACACAAGGTTTCCAAAGTGCTGCACAACAAGATAAAACACAATAAATAGATAACACAATAGAAGCACAATAAAAGATGAAGTAGACAATAGAAAGATAAAAAACAAATAAATAAAAAGCACTGCCTGCACAAGATAAAAATGTGCATGTATACAGATAAAATCAACACTCTACATGGTGTCAAAAGCCAAAGAAAAGAGGTGGGTTTTAAGAAGAGTTTTAAAATGAGACAGAGAGGAGGCCTGTCTAATGTGCAGCGGCAATTCGTTCCAAAGTTTTGGAGCTGCAACGGCAAACGCTCGATCCCCTCTGAGCTTAAGCCTAGCTTTAGGCATTGTCGGGAGCAGCTGGTCAGCTGACCTGAGAGATCGGCTAGGAGTGTAGGGGTGCAGCAGCTCAGAGAGGTAAGGTGGGACAAGGCCATTCGAGGCTTTAAAAGCAAAAAAAAAAATTTAAAATGAATCCTAAAATGGACAGGCAGCCAATGGAGTGAAGCTAAAATAGGTAAAATGTGCTCATACTTGCTTGTGCCAGTTAAAAGACGTGCAGCAGCATCAATAACACTGTGTGTCCTCATATTCCCTTTTGTAATAGAATCGATGTCTTCGTGTCAGATTACTTTGTAGGATTTCACATTTTATGCAGAAAAGCGAAACTGTCCTCGACAGTCTCTGAAACTTAATTAATAGCAACTGTGTCGAATTATCTGCAGGACCTGAGAATGTGGTCAGATCTAATTTAATATCAAAGAGCTCAATATTAGGAGAGTGTAATAAAGAACACTAGTCATTATGCATTCTTGCCTCACCCTGTCCTTCTCTTCCCTTCTCTTCCTAAGGGCACCGCTCCAGAAACTGAGCTGCTTTATTCTAATACCAAGAAGACATTATATGCATGAACTGTTAAGGCCCAAACACAGCCTAGCTTCAAATTGCTTTAATAAACGTGTTATGGTTTTGTAAGAAGCAGCTGGATGCCCTCCTTAAACCTCATCCTCGGCCATATTCATGTCTACAAACTCGTGTTTGGGTTGTGCCCTGCGTGTGTGTGTGTGTGTGTTCTGTGGTTTACCCTCAGGAATCGTGTCAAACCACAGACGTTTCTGTCGACCCACATTGAGGTTTACCTCAAAAAGTCAGGCCAAGTAGGAGGGGAAATGAATCATTTCTTTTCCTTTGACTTACAGCTCTTGCGTAAAGTATGACATAGTACAGTTTTAGATTATTAAAGTATGAATTTTAATTCCCTCTCCGTTGCAAAGCTATGCATATAATAACACTTCAGGACCTCGACACTCTCCACATACAGTTTGATGAGCACAAACTCATGGAGAACAGCCTTCATAATTTCCTTTGCTTCTTGCTAGCTTCTGCTGTTTCTTCTCAAGATCTCCCTGTTCTGTAAATATCCGTTTATATAAGTTTTGCTGATGAGTCCCTCAGATCTGCTGTTGTTTTCCCCTGTCTGCGTAGGTGTGTGGGTGCATGCCTGTATGAGTGGATATGTCTACAGTCTCTGTATGATTCTTTCTCTTTGCACACGGCCCGCCTCCCTGCATGCTTTCTCTGTCTGCCCCTTTCTGTATCTTTCTCCTCCTCTGTGCAGGCTTTCCCTGCTCTGGCTCAGGTCCAGAGCTTGCGGAGGGTGAACGAGTGTCTCCTGGCTGAGAATAGAGCCATGCTGCGCGTCCTCGCCCGCCTCTCTGAGACGGCCTCCATGCCGGAGACAGAGGACCTCTGATCCTCTGACATCATCTGTCCTCCTTTCTTCCCCCCTCCTCTCCCCTTCTCAGCCATTTAACTTCTACACTCCTCTCTCCTTCTGGTGCCTCTACAAGCCCCCTCGTCCTCTGCTGTGTTCCTCTCAGGCAGGTCCTGCACCCTCCCGATGCTCACTCCTCCTCCCCCACACTGCATTGCATCTCCCCCTGCACTCTTTTAACCCAATCTCCTTTATGGCCATCAGAGGGCAACTGTGCTGACCCCTGCCCCCATCCCAAAAATCATTTATCATAAGCCTCCTTTGAAGTGTATTTTTAGCTACATTCATCTTGCATGGGCTTCACATGACATGTTTATGACGTCTTTGGTTATCATTTAAATTAAACATCTAAAGTTGCAGTCCGCACCATTAAGAATAAGCACATTTATAGCCGTTATCGATCTTACAACAGGCAAATATATGTGGGTTCTGTGTAACGTGCTGTGTAATCAATGCAAATTTGTTTGCCAAAGGAAATAGTCAATCTTCTAAAGGAAATGAGAGCATTAGCCTTGAGAATGAACAAGATCTGTGCTACTGGGTGACACAAGCACATATATGTGACATATTTTGATTCATGAAGCCTGTCAGGGACAAAACTGATCATTTTTAATATAAAGGTATAGTTAGACATTTTTGAAAATAAGCTGATTTGCTTCTTTGCGAGAGTTAGATACCACCCTGCCTGTAAGCTAAATATGAAGCTGTATTTAGGAACCAATCCGCTCAGATTAGCATAAAGGAACTGGTAAATGGGAAAAGGTAAAAAAGGTAAAACTGCCTAACGGGTAGCTCACTAAACTCACAGTGATGACAGCTCCATTAAGTCACTGCACCCCCGCCAAGAAATAGCCTAGTTCCAACACTTTCAAATTTAAATTTGTAAGCTTTTGAAGTTCTGTCAGATTTTGTTATCTTAGTGCAGAGCCAGGCTAGCTGTCTCTACCTGTTTCCAGTCTTTGTGCTAAGCTAAGCTAAGCTAACCAGCTGCTGGATGTACAGTAGCTTCATATTTAGTGTACAGATTTGAGAGTGGTATCAATCTTCTAAGAAAGAAAGTTAATATGTGTATTTCCCCAAATGTTTTTTTTAAAAACTCAGACATTAGCATGTTCATAGGACTTATTTAAGAGGAGAGTAACAGAGAAAACAAACCAGAAAACGGTCTTCAAACTTGTGATTTGCTATGCTAGGTTATGAACATATTGCTATCAGTTGCCTTTGCTCGTTCACCAGTTCTCAGTAATATGTCACGGCTAGAGCAGAGGGTTATTGTTTGTCTCTAGTTGAGGGGAAATACTTTGGCAAAGAGGGTGGTTATTTTTAGTCATTGCTCCTCATGAGAGACATGACCTAGATTTGGGAAATTGACCCTCTCTCAGTTTCTTTCTCTTTGACTTTCACCACATTCTCTTTCACTTTTCACAGAGAGCATATTGTCAAAGTCACTCCTCACTTGCATGATCAAGTATTGTAAAAGCATGTCCTCATAACTTGGCCTCAAACTTTACTGAAAGACAAGTTTTAATCCACTTGTTGTTAGTGGAAGATATTACGATGGATAGTCCCGGTGAATTGTCATTGTACCACCTCAAGCTTTAAGTTACAAACCTCACATTATCCATAAACCATTTAACGTTAAGTGTAAAACTATTATGATGATATAATGTTCTAATCTAATTTCTTTCCTTCTGCTATCCCAGATCTTAACAGAGCTCAAGTCAGACAACCAGAGGCTAAAGGATGAGAACGGGGCTCTCATTCGAGTCATCAGCAAACTGTCCAAATGAAAAGATGTCTGAAGCTCCTATTTTGTGTCTGTGGACGCTCCAACCCTGATAAGGCAGATTAATTATCCATGATGTCCCAAGTTATGGCTCCTCTCTGAGTTATGGTGACAGGCTGTTTTGCAGAAATAAATTCCTATTGGGAAGTTCCAAAAAGTTTTAAGAAGTCAAATTTCACAGTGTGTAATGATGGAGTTATAACAAGTGTTTCTACTTGATTAGATACTATTTTATAAGAAAAAAAACAGTATCTCACATTAACCAAATAGGGACCAGTTGTACTGTTTGATAACCTTTTAAGGCCCAAACAAATCCAGGTGTTTGCATGAATGTACTGTTTCTAATATTATACCCACACATCGCATAGAGGAATCACGTTTGTTGCTACATCGTGCACTGCAGAAAAGTATTTTAATGTTGTCTTAAGAAAGAAGAGAGGAGCCATTTATTCATTGATGAACGATGTCATGCCAAACTGGCAGAAACATATCAGTAATCTTTATAATTTCAACCAGAATTTGTGGCCATACAAGTAAAAACGAGAGCCAGCCAAGTGACAAACAGGTGTTGTGGTTCCAAAAGCAAAAACTAGGTTTTTAACATGAATCCATCTCGACATCTGAGGAGCAACAAGCCTGAGAATGTTTTGAAATGAAGAAGACCTTCAGCTTCTCTCATACATCTTTTTTTTTTTAATATAATAACAATTTTAAAATTTGTACTCGATGTTGATATTAAGGCTTAATAAGATGCATGTATTGGGTTTGACAACTTCCTCAGGTTTGTCACTCAGCTGTGCTTGCAGACCCTCCCCCCGTAGCTTTTCTGTAAAAGTTCGACCCCAAACTTCCTTTAGAGAGTTTATGTTATGGTAAGGCATCAGGGCTCCACATATATTGCATTAAAACAGTAAACCTGTACACCATTTCCAACTGTTTAGACACATTTTTTGTGATATTTCAGTCAAATTTCCATCATTTTAAAAATGATTTTTATGTTTACCTAACATATGATAATGTCCCCACTGTATGTTAGCCCTGAAAAGCAGAGTACAGGGTATATGCACTTTGTACAGAGTGGACAGTGCAAACCTTTTATCACTTAGGCATCACTAGGAGCACATTTCGTAATTTAGTGTTTGCCACATTCTGGTTCCAGTAGCCATTCTTCCTTTTTGGTTCTGCTTGTCCTTCACAGAGGATATTTTTTTTATCCAATTTATTATCCAATGGCTCAGCTTCGAAACAGCAGAATGGCTACACAGAGGAGACAGTCTGAGTGTGTGTGTGTGTGTGTGTGTGTGTGGAAGAAAGTGTCCTATGTTTTGTTTTATAATAGAGATATATTTATTTATTTATGCATTTCTTAGTTTTAATCTTTATACTTTGTTTACTCCATTTCCTTTCGAATGAATGCACCGATTATTTTGACCTCTTGGCCATCTTTCTGTTTGGTGATGAAAACACGAATGCCAAAATGGTCCAGTGTCATCGCTGACGTTTTAATCTCCGCAGTATTGTGTGATCCGAAAAATCAAGAACAATCCAAAGTTTTGAGGAATAAGCTGTTGCTAGCACTTTTCATCATATGTGGTGTAGATTACATACATGCTGTCTCAACCGTGGTGTGTATATGTCACAATAAAATAAGTTCAATTAATAATCACTCTATTAGTATTCTGAGTTGCCAGTTTAGATCTAATTCAAGGCCCTACAGGCCTTTTGTTCTGGTCGTTCTGGAGACCGTATTTACTGGTGCTACTGCATTGTGTTGCATTATATTGAAAATGTTCTTCAATATTTGGTTTCCACACAATGTTTGAAAAATTATAAATGTTAACTAGGTAGTCTACTTATCATGAGAAATAAAAATAAAACCATGAAAGAGGCTGCTGCCTTGTAGTGATTCTTCATGGAGCTCATCGGAGTGCCTTCACCTTCACTGTATTTCATAAAGAGCAGATAACATCACCCCTTGCTCAAAACAGTGTGCTATTTATCATATTAATGTATGAAACTGCCAGACTCAGCTTCACATTTGTATTAAAATTCCTTCAGCTGTAGAGTTGCTACAGGTGATGGATTGCGTGCCGGAGACATGAATGATTTTGGTATCTGTTTTCATTTCATTTAATGGGCGAGTTGACCAAAGTCCCAGTGTTTGATGTATTCATTTAATAATGTAATGGTTTGGGTGTCGAGCCAGGGCAGCATGATGTAACACCAGTGTTATCTTTGGTCACATCCAGTAAACTGATTTACTCGACGACTACGAATAAGATGCAGTACATGTCAGCTTTTTTCTACACCTGATGTAGATGTATTGAACTATGCAGTATATTGTATTGAAACGTTTGAAATGTGTTGATGATGATAGCTCAATGTGCACACACCGGTTTACTCACTTTGCTTAATAAACTGTAAAGGAATGAAAATGTTTCTCTGCGTGGCATTAATAAATTATGTATCAGAAGCAGAGAGATTATTAGGAGCCAGCTGAGCTGAACACTCTGCATATTAAACACAAACAAGTCATGGTAATTAAAAGGCCTTTATTTCCTATTTGTTTTTTTACAGAACTGGTAACACATATGATAAATTTGTAATAAGTTATTTGGTTCCCTTGATAACTTTATAAGGATCCCCAACGTTTGTCCACATAAGGGTCAAGAGGAGTTTGTGAGCAACGTTTGTGTCCAGTCAAGGGCTAAAGCATGCGATCCACAGTAGGCACAAGTACTGACATGAACACGCGCACCACGACACTAGACACGAAGAAACACAGCTAGAGGACACAACCTGACTGTCCTCTGATGCTTTAAAAGATGAAGAAGAAGAGAAAGAGGTGAAAAAAAAAGAAAAGAAAAAGAGTCTTGAGAGTACAGTTGCATCAGGGGTGGCAGGTGGAGGACTAAGCGCTCAAGAGGGGAGTTTGGTACGGTCCTGCATGTTTGGCAGTATACAGTATGTCCATGTTGTAAACATGAAGGCCGGCATTCTTTACGCTCAGGAAAAGCAGATTCGGAGGAGAAATCAGTGAGCCTGCTTCCTTATTTCTGCTTCATGATACTGATGGTACATAGCTGGTTACACGTAAAAACAGGACAAAGACACAAAAACAAAAAGCAAATGTGACTCTGGCGTTGATTCAAATACAGTCCTACATTCTACATTAAGAAGATACACATCACAAAACCAAGAAGGAAAAAAAAAAAAGAAACGACAGAAGGAAGGAGTGATTACACATATGCACAAGAATACAAAGAAGAAGAAATACAGCGAGTAATAGAGGAGACAAGACAACGTGTTTTCAAAGTGGTGTCTTTACCCGCTGAGAGGCTTCTCAACACATTTTGACAAGGTGATAAATGATCTATTGAACTTTGGATGGTTTCCCTTTTTAAATCCCGGCGTTTTGTTCAAAAACCAAAAAGAAAAACAGCAAAAGAAACCCACAACTAGTTGTGTGAACGGTGCTCCAAAACGCTCTCTGCACAGCTAAAACAAGACACTGTTTCAGATGCAGTTGTGCATAAGGTATTGTACATCTACGCAGCTATCAACAGAACACAATAACCCCCATATTGAAAGTGTAACTAAGATTGTTTGAGTATTACGGTCATACACACAGAGATGTACATTTAAGAATGAGTAATGTGTCCCGTGCATGCAGACCTGTACTGTATATTAAAGTTATATATTCCAGTGCTGTGTTTTTGCACCATGTCTGCTAAAGGGCCTACGCTTCATCTATTTATCCCACACACACACACACAAAGCACACACAGCTCCCAGTTTCTGTCCCCCATAGAACTCAGGCGGTCACGTGACTGCAATGACCGAAGCAGTAAAACGAAATCAATAAATAAATCTCTTAAGTGTGCTATAATAAATTTACCTGTAATCACATTTGCCTCGTCATCTGATGTGTTCTGTTTGCCTCTGCGTGAATTGTTATTTTGGCTTTGTAGATTCAAACAGTGTCGACGAATGCAGGCAACTGTGATCAGGTAGTGGCAGTATTTCTGAGACACACTGAAGTCTTATATTTGAATTATTCTCAGTGCATCATTTGGTCACAGTCAGTAGCATTAACGGGACAGCGGATAAATATAATATTGCATCAGACAACATATTGTTGTCAGGAGAGATAGATGGCAGTTTAAGGTTTACTTCAGAGAATTCAGCAACTGAGGTAAAAGTAAAGGACAGTTTTTTTTCACCATTTTTAACCACTCTTATTTTAAGTATGAGGCTGGACCCAGAAGATGATTAGCCTAGCTTAGCACAAAGACTGGAGGGCAGGGGGAAACTGCTAGCCTGGCTCTATCCAGAGTGGAAACAAAAAAACAACAACAAACCAGGTGAGCTTTAAAGCACACTAACACATTATATCTTATTTGTCCAATTCGCACACAAGCTATAATGTAAAAACAACTAACTGCAGTGTTACAGTGACTTCCTGGAGTCTTTTTGTCACCCCAAAGGTTGTCAGGCAACCAGCTGAGATACGATTAAACTTTAAAGTTGCTGGCACCTTTTTTGTACCTTTGTCTCTCCATTTGTTTCCAGTCTTATGCTAAGCTAAGCTAACCGTCTCCTGGCTCCATCTTTAAGCACACAGATACACAGAGCGGTATCGATTTTCTCGTCCCTCGGCAAGAAAGCAATAATTGCCTTTCACTTCATATCATGTGCATGACATAATATGTACATTTTCATACTTTTTGTGAAAATCCTAACTCTATGCATAGTTCTATGGGAGGGATTCGGGCCTAAAACTTGGGTGCCACCATGTTACGTTTCTCTATTTTTGTTTTTTCTTTAATATTGTCGGATCTCTAAGTATAACAGTTTTGTTGCTTGAGCATTATGCTAAACGAACCAACAAAACCCGTCAGCGCCAGCCATCGATCACCAGCAGTGCGTTATTGATTGTACATGTAGTCACTAGTACATTCTGCTGCTAAAACTGGAAGAAGAGAAACTTGAAGAGTGACCCAGTTTGGTTCATAAATTGCACTCAGCCCAAGAATAGAACACACTCTCATATATATATATATATATAATTTTAGCAGTATTATTGAGAATCTATGGTGATATTATATCTATTATTTATACTATCAAAACAAGGCATATACATTATTAATCACAATACTGTAAAATCAGCTACCTCTATGAAACAAGGACATCAACAGCTCGGAAAGTAGAAAAAGACACACTCACTCTACTAAACTCACAACTGTTCTCAATGGTCGCATATACAGTAAAATGGATTTTGCCCTCTTGATGAACAAAGACCTCTGAACGGAATGTAAAAGAGAAACACTAGCCAAGGAAAATGAAGACATGTCAGATATTTCTTTTCTTCATAAATAAACTCTAGCTACTCAGCTGAGCTCTAAAGAGTTAGTGCTTGAGTTTTATGGCTTTAGTTTTATCTTATTCATTTATCTTGTATACACATACACATATTGTTTAATAAACACAGTAAAAGAGACACAGCCGTGAAGGGTTTCAGGTCATTTAAATAGAAGAGAAAAATAAAAACTTCCAAGGAAAGAAAGAGAAGAAAAAGAAGAAGAAGAAGAAGAAGGGACTCCAAGTCATTTTGTCTTTAGTAGAATGGGATTATTCATCTTTTGGCCCCTGGAAAATACATTTCACACAAAGATATGATCCAACAGACTTCGTTCTGGGTCAGTACTGGCACAAATAACAACTCCTACAATCCACCTACCGATCGCATTATTATTCAATCTTCTTCTAACGAGTTATTTTAGATCAACACCGTGCCAAATCCGTTATTAGAAAACAGTTCTAGACTTGGAGATCCCCCCCATCCCAAAAAAAGAATTTAAGACATATCTGCAATATCAATAAAGTCAGAAACAAGTCAAACATTGGCCTTCAGATAAGTGCTGAAACGAAACGTATGGCAGATAAAATGGTATCAAATTAAATAAAAAAATCGGATCACAAGGAATTAGATAGCAAGCATGCGGCTACATTTTTCATCCTACATGAACTCACACACAGTACTGGACGACACACTTGCTTACGAATTTCAGGCGTGGAAAGGTTCTTATTAGTAATAGTAACTCTTATATCTGAATGACATTCTCTCAAATGACCCTCATGGAAAATAAATACACATTTTGTTTCATTTAGAAAATATACAGTGCATCTTTTTTTTTTCCCCCTTCGTCGTGTTATTAAAATGACAAATGACACCCATTTACGTACACGAGATATTTTTGCTTCGTCTCTAAAACATGCTCTTATGTACAGTATTTTTGTATAAACATGCAGTATCAACGTGTATGAACTATGTATATAGGCAAAACTACACACCAATGGGTTTGCTTGATTGCTTCCATGTTGCCTTTTTCTTTAGCGCTGCTTCATCAACAGAAGAAAAAAGATCATGTGTGATGAGAAACAGAAATCTGAACATGGTCTACAGGTATGTTGCTTATAAAAAAAAAAATAAGGAGTTACAATTTCCAACAAAGAAAACAAGAGCCGACATTCATTAAATTTCCAAAAAGAAAGTTGCTGTACTGTCTACATTTGATTTACATTGACTCTGACTTTTTGTTGTTGGTGCTCACAGACAGCACTGGACCTGCAAGGAGGTATACTGGGGGCCCAAATACCTGACACATATCAGGATTTTAATTAGCAATTAAGCTTTCACCAATTTGTTCAGGGAAGATGAGACGTTTTTGTCGCAAGAAAAAGTTCATCCTCAAAATTTCTCTTCAAATATTGAACCAATTTCATTCTGTGAAGAAGCCAGGGAGCAATATTAGATTGAAATGTGTCTCTCTTTAAATGTTTCATCAGAGGAGTCCCTTTATATGAGGAGACCTGTCCGGCATGCCACATGTGCCACAGAAAAATTCAATCTCACAACATTTTATCAATAAAACAAAAATAAAAGCACAGATCGAAGAACAGTGTCAAATTACCACAGAACAGAATAATACCCAGTAGTGCAATTAAATTCAACAGTTTGGTAAGCTGTGTATAAAATACACACGGATCAGTGCCTTCTTCCAGACCATATCCTTGCAATCGAGTGAGAAACGTAATATTCAAACAATCGAAACACGTACGCTGAAAGCTGAGCGGAAACAAAGCATCGACAACAACAACATAAAAATAAAAAAAAAGCTTACATAACGCACTCCCTTGCTCTTTTTTGACTTTTTTTTTTTTTAAACCAGCAGTTATTCCTAACATAAATACTTAAAGCTCTGGTTTCTGAGGGTACTTAAACATAACATTTGGATTTAAAGTGCTCGAGGAATCAAAGATAAATGAAATAAAACACAATTGGATAAACAAAAATGTAAAAAAAAAAAAAAAAAAAAGAGCGATAGGAAAAATAAGAAGAAGGAAAGAAAGAAATGTAGAGAACAACACCGCTAACTGGAAGGCGTCCCTGGTAAGTTGAAAATTGCTTATTTTGTTACTTTGAAGGCTTGTCTCCTTTATGACTGTAAGACGGTTATAGGGATTCCTTTGAAGTAAAACCCTTGTGTCAAGTCCATGACTAATGGCAGTAGCACTGAACAAGTGAGATACAGAATCAGAGGCATTGGGAGGGGAGGTGGTAGACTGCAGGCAGTAATCGACACCTTGTAAATATCATGTCATTGGTGGTTGGAGTCAGTCTCTGTTGTACCCGCTCTGATATTTCCTTGCTTTTTTTTTTTTTTTTTTGTTGCTCAGATGACAAGCGCAACATTTTTGCGTCGTCAAAAAATACGCTTTTTTAATATATATATTTTTTACTGAAAATCCATCACTCCCTGTTCCCTGACATACCATTTCATGGATATACTAACACTAGTCGTGAGCCTTACATCACCGGAAAAACAAAACAAAACAAAAAAAAAAAATAGAACAAGCGGTCAAGCTTTTGGAATCCGACATTTCTTTCTCATCAGGTGGAGGATTTGTTTGATAATAACAACCCGTTTAGAAAAAAAGGCATGGAGTTTCAGTTTCTTCTCAGTTTTCCTGAGACGATGGGTGGAAGGTTAACTAATCAAAAAAGGCAGTGTGTTTGTGGGTAACTGGATATGTGCCTATCCCTAAATGCTACCCAACTCTAGGAATGTACTTCAAACTAACAGAATCATCTAGTATGATAACTGGCAGGTGTGGAACATGGTGCACAATACACCTAAGGAATGGACCTGCTTGTGTTATTTCTCTATCATATGGCAGTATAAAGCATTTTATTATTAATAAGCACTATTCTAAGCAAACTGTGTCACTAAAGGGAAGGGCTGAGAAGTACAATATGAGTGAATGTATGTTTTATCCCCTCTATCACCAGATTCCCATGTAGCACTCTTACTGTTCTTCATGGTCTACTCTGTATTCTTATTAATGGAACCACAACCCCAATACAAAAATAGATCTAAAGGAAATCAACGGAGTATCTGTCCATCCTGTTACTTGTCTTCTTTTCTCAATGACATGAATTCATATAACATGATGCTTTTTTTTAAACTATATTTCCCATCATGTTAAATGGTATTTATGGATCTTTTGAAAGGGAGAGGAAGAGGGTGGAAGGAGTAGATGTACAGTTAGGGTGTTCTTTTGGAATATACACTGATATGTGGGACCTGGGGTGGGGGATGATGGGAAATGTATGGGTAGGTAGGTAGGTAGGTAGGTAAGTGGAGGTGGGGTACAATTCTGGTGGGGGGTTTACTTCTTGGCATTTAGGGCTGCGACGGCAGCATCCACCTCCTCCTCTGGCTGCAGTGGATGCCACTGGGCGATGGGGCGACGGGGGTTGGCCAGCATGTCGGACCAGTGTTTCAGCCCGGCCCCTGTGGACTTGCTTCCCACCAAGATCTTCCCAATGGCGTCGTTCTTGCCAATCTTGTCGTAATCCAGCACTGTGATCACAGCTTGGATTTTCTAGGAGGATGGAGAGAAAACGTTACAATGAGGTTCAGAAAGCCATGGTGATTTTATTGGGGGAGGAAAGTTGTTGAGTACATTCCAAAGAGGTTTTTAATGCAGAAATATTGCATTTCACAGTGCATAATACCCAGTGTTTGGGCGTGCAGTGGTCCTATTGCCATGGCTGTCACCCACAGGGATTTCTGTGTGGGTGGTGGACTGAGACTTCCATCTATGCAGAATCGAGAAATGCTCAGTGTCCTGCTTACTTCTAGTTTAATAAACAGTAAATATTTGATCTGAAGGTGTTTCTTATTGTAACAAACATAAGATTTCCATTTAAAAAAATATATATATATATGTTTATGGTTTGTTTGATACTGATTTATTTGTCAGACCATGAACGGAGGCAACTGTGGCTGTAAGTGTCAATTATTGGATGTTACAAGAATAGTAAGATGAGAAAAGCAATACCACTCTTGTGTCTGTACAGTCAATATAAAGTAACATCTACAGTCACATGGCAATTAACACGTTATTTTTAATCTGAACAAAAACTGAAGTGTAAAAACAACAAGTTGTGATTAACAGGAGGTTATGTGCGTCATGCAATGCTTCAAAACTTTCTGAACTGCTCACATTTTTACTCGCCCTCATCTCAGTCTCAGACTGAGAGGACTCAAGACCACGACTGCAGGGATCTCATTACATTTCCTGTGCATTGTCTGACTCATTAACATTAGTACTGTGATCGGATGTGGATGAGATAACTGGACTCATTTCTAATTTTACATTTTTTGTTACTGTCATTGATTGTCACCCTTTCCTGCCCCCCGTCACACAAACTCAGGAAGGAAACAGGAGAAGAAGCCATGGATGTTGGGGGGGTAGATGTCAGCCAAATCTTTTGTGATAAAATTAAAACCCACAAAGAGTTCATCTGCAAAACAGCGTCCAAATTCAATTCTGCAGTGCAACGCTTGCTGAGACGGCTGTGACTGCATCAAACTCTTATCATCTTCCTTGTGTTTTCTTGTCTTACCCTCCCTCCCTTGTGTTTCTTATTTGTCTTTCTGTGTTTGGGAGTTTTCAGGCTTGGCCTACTCATCCTCTTTCCTCTCACCTGCCTGCACCTCGTCACCCGATCAACCCATGCTACATAAAATCCAAGCTCAACCTTCCAGACTCTGCAAGATCGTTCAGTCTCCCTCGTGGGAAACCCTGTCTGCCATCTTCCTGCTGCGTCCAGCTTTGTTTGTCTCATGTCTGTAACTGGGATTCCTGAATCACCCCAGACAACCCACACAACCTGCCACTAGCTCCCTTTACCTGCACTGCACAGTCCCTTGGTGTTGTAAACAAACTTTTTAAACTAAGATTCAGTCTACGGTTGGTGTTTGCACTTGTGTGTGCTGCTGTTCTCATTAACAAAGGGTAATACCAGACCACAGCTGTAGCAGCAAAACTCCTTATTGCCTTTGATTTTAACTTTTAATTTGGAAGAGGTCGAACGTGTAATTTCTTGTTTGAAAAGTTCTTTTAATTTGAAGCTAATGTGACATTTTCACGGGAATTGTGTGATTAGTCTGGGCGCCATTTATCTAATTAAGGGATGATGAAGAGACATCCATCACAAATAACTCATATTTACAGGAAAAAGGCCATCTAAATGTCATCAGTCATGTTCACATAAAATAAATTAAAAAACTTGGACTTCCGTGTACAGGGATTATTTGTCTTTTATGCCTATATCATTTCTTCCCAGCATTTCATAGATAGTTTCTCTGCCCAATGATTGATCAGCTGGTGAGGAACGCTGATACTGAATGTGGTATACATTTTATTTTTCACGGTAATGAGTATTTATAATTCATTGCATGCTTTTTAACACTTCCTTCAGAACAGCACATTTAGTTCATATCCTCACCTGCATTTGCTCAAGAGGGATCTCAAAGCTGAAAGACTCGTTGTAGTACGGATTCAAAGTATTCTTCTTCACTGTCGTCTTCTTCTTCTTCAGCCTCTTTCCATTCTGCAGCAGGTTAATTTTCACATAGGGATCTGAAAAAAGAAAAGAAAGCAAATATCATGATAGATCTAGATGAAGAAACGCTATTCGCATGCATGTTTGGGTTGCAGTGCTGTGATGCACCAACAGATGGGGCCAATGCTGAACCCAGGGTGGGCGAGAGCTGGTGCATGGCAAGTACTGCAGCGTCAGCACGTGAGCAGAGCAGGACCGACCTAATGGCTGTGCTCACAGGCACGCTTCCTTTATACACCGCAGTCCCGCTGCAAGCGTCCAGATTTCACATGAAGTTGACACGTGTGTTTATTTTTGTCGAACTGTGAACGCTGAAATAATGTCAAGTGTGATAATGTGATAATGAAATGCAATATCTGATGCTCGGTTCTCTGTGTATATATACCTGACAGTCCACCCACGTCCATTTTCTTCAGGTTCTTGGCCTCCAGAATACAGATGGTAAGTTTGCCAGCAGTGGGGACGTAGCGCAGAGAGATGCAAATGTCACCCAGCTTCTCAGGCTGTGAGGAAAAGAACAATTAAAGAAGGTCTGACGCAGAACGTGCTTCTTTTCTCTGATGTACAGTACATCACATAAATATACAAACAATTCTTCTATTTAATATCTTAAATAATTCCTGTCCCCATCATTTTTGTCTTAGCAGCAGGAGTTACTGCTTCTCATAAGGTCTTTTCAAAGTTAATAAAATATCGGCGACCGCCAGCAACTGTATTTCTTCTTAAGATGTCTCTGGAGAGGTTTCATTGATTAAAACCAGTTTGGTTGAATATTTTATTGAATCATAATGATAAAAACATCCCACTGGAGGCTGCATGGCAACAGAGGACGCAGTGCAGTTGGGTAGAAAAACACACAAAGCGTGTCCTTCAGCCCTTTGAATCTCATTGGTAAACAGACAAAGTTGCCACCTTGAGCTCATGCTTATTTTTGTACTATTTCATCAGCTGAATAAGCAGGCCAGGTTGCTCTATTTAGGAAAATAAATATTTATGCAGAGTCTCATTAAATCTATGTCAGTATGTTTAAAACCTGTTTTATGGGTTGCATTATGATTTTAAAGAGAATTAGACTTACAGCAAAAACATACTGAGCTTGACTAATAAATTGCCCTGACTCATAATATCTGATATTATTGTAGTACGGATATCTATAACAGTATCAGTATAGTGTAACCATTATATAATCTGCTGATGGGAGAGTAAAGTGTCATGCTCAGTACAAATGTTGGTATCAGTTCAAATCTGCGATAACTGATTTGTTTGGTTACTCGGGGGCTGCAGAAACAGGTTGCGAACGCAACACTGACATACTATATCACCACTTTAACAGTTTGCAGCTTATTTACACGTCAAGCAGTTACATAACAACATTATCACTCGTTTGGAGACGTGTTTCTGTCCACCTGGTGAATGTAAGTCTAATATTCGCTCTCGTTCAGTTTTTGGTTTCTACCCGCTCCTGAGGGAAATATCAGGCTCTGTAGTTACTAAACGCTTCACCACCGTGTCCACCGGCTAGTCTCAAACTGTGGATGTCTGCCTTTTAGTGCTGAGCAGGTAGATTTAGTTTTTTTTTTAAAAAGCTTTTTCCTTTAAAAACAGCCGTTAGCTGCAGTCAGACAAACTACTCTGAGAGCAGCGAGAGTGAACTAAAGGACAGGAAGAAAAGGAGGTTAGATTTGAACTGTGGCCGCTGCCATGAGGACTTTTTGCCTTGGGTGCTCGCTCTACCAGGTGAGCTACTGGAGGGCCACCTTATTGAATCCTTAAACACATTTTCAAACTCTCAAATATCGATATCAGTGGCGGCCTATAAATTGCGGTAAAACATACTTCAGTGGAGGTTACGGACAAAAATAGCAGCGTGGTAAAAGACTCTTACCTCTTCTTGGTCTGCACTGTCCAGGTCTCTCCACTCCTCAATTGGCTTCGCCAGGTCAAGGGTGTTCATGGGTATTTTAATCTCCCGATGACATCGTGTTTAGAGAAGCGATCAAAGTCATAGACTGACATTACCAGAGTCTTTCCTCCCATCTCTTGGAATGGAATCTGGAAGACAGAGGCAGATCCCATTATACTTGCTTGTGTCATTTCTAAAAGGCATTTTTGACAAATTGCAGACTTGCAGTGTGAGTCAGATCAGAAATATACAGCAATATGGGTTGAGATTTTGCCCTGGAGCTCGAAAAAATCGCCTCACTTAATAACATGCAGCCTCAGCAGAAGCAGCCTGACTTTGACAAGGAAAAACATTTTGAATTGTTTTCATAGAGCTGTGTCAGCAGGCAGGGTGCACCAGAGGTGGCCCTCTCCTTTAATTTGATTCTCTACCTCACCCTCTCTGTCAGACACCTTCAAAGTGTCTGCTGCTTTTTATCACTGCCAGCCAGAAGTGATCATAGCTCATGGAAGTAAGGAAAGACAAGAGGAGCATTTCACCTTTAGCAGGACCTGCCTACCTATTAATCGGCTTCACCTATGTGTTGTTTTAATAAGTATTAAGGTAACCACAAGGTGTTTTGGCTTACCTTGAAAGTAAAAGTCTCATTGAAGACGGGATTGAGTGTTTTCTTGTGAACCTTTGTGTCAAACTTCTTCTTCTTGTCAGGGAGGACGAAGACCTTGACGTAAGGGTCAGAGGTGCCACCGCTGTCCATGGAGAGGAGGTCAGCTGCTTGCAGGATTCCCACAGTCAGCTGGGGAGGTAGGAGGGGAAAAGGATGTGATTAAAAGTCAGTGAGCAATTCTCCAGCTTACACTCTGAAATCCTTCACTATCTCCTTGATCCTTTTTTTTTTTGATAATCAGCCAAAGCTTGCCTTGTTCTCCTGGAAGTCATAATCAATGGAGTACTGCAGCTTCCCGAGCTTTTCCTTCTCCTTCACTTCTTCCTCTTTCTCGTCTCCAGTGAGTCCAGGTTCGACATCATCTTCTTCATCATCGTCGTCCTGTTGTTTCTGCAAAGACAAAGGGAGGGGCAGGCGGCAGAAGAGAGGAGTAAGAGGACGGTTCTGAGGCGGCAGCTGGACTGAACAACAAAACCTCGGCCATCAGCAGTCCAGTTAGTCACAGCACCTACCTGCCACTTACCCCCGCTCACCCTGGTGTTACTAGTGCAATCTGTTCATCGATGACCACGGTTGCAACCTGACTTGATTTCACTATTTCTTGGGTGACACCATTTGCTGTTTTCATTTTTTATGTTTAAAAACTGCTAAAATCAGAGGTAGGGATTTTCTCTTTGACTACAACATGTCGTAGAAATGCCATTTCGATAGAACTCTATGTTACTGTGCAAAGAGTGGAGAGAGATAGAGAGAAAAAGGGGTAAGAAAAAGAGGGAAACAACAATAAAAAACAGTCAAAATACAGGGGGTGGACAGAAAAACAGGAACTCCTTACAATATACTGCAATCTAATACAACAGCCATGCAGAAACCTCTGGAAGTTCATCTTTTTCACTCGTGTAGCTGCCTGTAATTGGGATGTTGCAGGCGAAATAACGCTAACATGACATGAAACAGGCTTTTAACTTTAAAGGGACTGACTCTTGGTTACACAGGCAGCTACACAAATCCCAAATATGACTCATCCCAAGTGAGTCACATTAAGTTGCTTAAAAAAAAGTCTTGACGGCATATCCCACACGTCAGCGAAGATGAGCCACTAAAGCCTGGACAATAATACGGGATATTTTCTCTTTTTGACCATTTCAAACTAGAGCAGAGCTATTGCACCACACTGCACTGTAGTGCAGTTGTTCTTGTTTTTGTTTTTTTTGTTTTTTTATCCACCCTGTGTACAATCTTTCAAGTACAAGCTGTCACAAGAAGCAGAGCATCCTTACTGAGTGGAAGTGAAGGACAGAGCTCTGAGTTACAGATCTGATTTGATCAAACGACTGACTTGAAAATCTTACAAAACTCACTAAAACTGCAGGCGGATATCCTCCGGCTGATAGTGTAAGCCGTTTGACAAACAGCTTTATTTCAAGCCAGACATTATTACTGTTTGCCGTTTATCTGCTCCTGACATCCCAAAGTCTCATTAATGTGTTTACACTGGTATTGTTGATAGGATTTTGCTGCCGTTATTACTCTGATATGATTATTGTAGCTTACTTAATTACTGATATATCTCACAATTTATTCCAAACACAGTCAAGATATTCCAGCTGATACTGTAAAGTGAATTATGGTGACTCTTGATCATATGCTAGAACAAATTCCAGCTGTTTACTGACTCCGAGAATATCAGGGCTTGATGAAGAAGATAAGTCCACCGTTATCGCCCATCTTGCCTTTACATCACACTCAGCGACTCTTCAGTTTTTATTTCTTTAGATGCTGGTCATGACTAATCGAGTGAGAGAAATTTGCTCTGATATGAATATTAATGTAAACTTTCACTTTGGATACTGTAGGACTCTGGATAATATCTCAGCATGGCCTACTTTCCTATGGCTGTCTTCTTGAAAAAACACTGATGTCTTCGTAAGACTGGAGGGTCCAACTACTCACTGATGAGCTGGAAGAGGAACAGGGCACACACACAGATAATACACACACACCATACACCCTCACACACACACTCGCGCGCACATTTGCTTACATGCAGGCTCTCATGCATGCTTAAAAACTCACTTCCTCCCTCACACACACACACATTCTCACACATTATCCTTACATGTGGCATTCTCTATCTTTATTGTGGTAAATGCTTTTCATTCAAACATGCCAGGCCACACAATGCACGATCCGAGTTTCTTTCTGACGGCAAATGTAAATGAATTACCTTATAATTTCTGAGGACGGATAAAAGTTATGCTTTAATGTGTCTTAATGTGTTTTTGTTTTTTTTTAGTAAAACCTCTAGAACAAATTTTTGTTAGGTCCAAAAATTTCTGTACATGTGTTCTGAGTGAAATGTACACATCCATGGAGGGTTCATGCTATATTGAGAATTTCCAGGTGTTCTCAAACTTCCAGTGGGGGTTCAAAGATAAAGACATGGTGTGTCTGTATGTATGCCCTTTGGTCAACTCAACGTGAGCTCAGTACTGAGGTTTTACTCAGAAAGAAATATGTGTTACAGTCAGTTGATTGTAGCTTTAACTTTGGATCGACTGAAATCAGCAGTTGACTGCGAACATGGGCAAACATTCTGGCCCACCATTTCTCCTCAGTGAGACCCAAGTGCTTCAGGGAGAAAGGGCGTCAATGACTGTCACCTAATATGTCAGCAGCATGGGTCATCCAGGAAAGTTACTCTCAAGTCAAGTTGTGGCCATTCAATGGTACCTACTGCAAGGGCATATGCTGGTGTTTGTCAAGAGATACAAACAGCTTTATCTGTCGTGGAACTCTGAGCATGTTTGCACAAGTGCGGCACAGCTTGTGAATTTCAAATTCAAGTCAATGTGTCTCTCCGGGGAGAAATTGTTTTGTAAGATGTCAGTTGTTTGGTTGTGTTGCACAACCAAGGCCTGTTGCGGTGGAAACATGCTCAAAGCTCTCACTTAGGTAAAGATTCAGCTATTATTTGACAAATATCCAGCTTACCCCTTGCACATGCATGTTAGTGATCTCTAGTGAGTTGCTGAGTGCACTCGTCATTCAAAGGCTCAACCGTAGGATGAGTTTCATGTTCATTTCAAACCATAGACACTTAAACACGCCTTTGTTCGGTTGTTTTTTTTTTTGCCAAAAAAATTGCAATCTCTGGATATTCAAGACATAGCAGTCGGTGCGGCATGTCAGTTCAGTGGATTTTGCGAAGCAGCTTAATCGCTCCCATAGATTCCTCAAGCACCCGCAGCACCTAAGCTTGCAAAAACTAAGGAAGCCATAGCACTCATTGTCATCATCACTGCAATCCAACCCTTCCAAGCCCAGCCCAGCCCACCCCCAAACACAGCCCCCTGCCCTGCCCTGGTCTGCGCTTACACAGAGCGGCCAGAGAGGGGCGCCGCGTGCTGTCAGACCTACCGTAGGCAGAGAAGTCCACCACAGTCAAGATACACGGAGCACACATAAGACACAAAGCAGGAAGGAGGAGAGCAGAGACAAAGGCAGAGATTGAACTCACAGCAGACACCAAAGAAGGGTAATCACAGCAAATGCAGTCAGCTGCACTGTAGGGAGCGAGGAAAATGACAGATAGAGTAGCCTCCTCATTAGCACAATCATATCTTGTGCAGCAGGGCCGTTGGGTTTTAAAATAACTCCACTTTTAGATGTATTCTTATTGTACTTTGTCAAACCATCAATCATGTGTGTGAAAAAATAATAATTACAGGCCTAAAAAAAAAAAAAAAAAAAAGAAAAAACCCAACAGCAATGGTGCTAACTGCTAATTTTCGTAATTACCCTTTAATGACTGGGAAAACAATGGTTAGGCTGAATAGATAAGAATCCTGTCATTTTCCACTCAAATCCCAAAGCACAAGTGAGCGAAAAGAGCAACAATAACATTCATGACAAATACATTAAATAACAAAAAAAGAAAGAAAAAAAAAGAGTATAAAATAAAACAATCATGGTGGATAAAGAATGTAATTAACACCTGCGGAGAATACACACTGACTGGGTTAGAAAGCCATCAAAAAGTTAAACAGCCTTTACCAATGATATGTAATCTAATACAGGAACCTTGACTAAAATATGTAACACCAAAATTATCGTTTGTTATATAATTAGCTTAGTCAAACCTATCACTAAAAACATGTCACCTCTCTATTCCAGTACAAAGCTACCCTGTAAGCTGTTACATAATAGGCTCATAAACAGGCTAAAGCTGCCCATGGTTCGCCTCGCTTCGCACACAGTGTAGGTATAAATCCCCTCGGCCATGATGCGACCTCCCGCGGTGGAACATACCTCTCCCCCTTTCAGGTTCTTCATTCCCATGTCACCCTTCCCCTTCTTGCCCTTCTTGTTCTTCTTCTTCTTGCAACAGCATTTCTTGATGATGCAGAAGCAGCATGTTAGAATGAGTAAAGCAGCGACCACGGCAATGGCAATGATGGCCCAGGACGGCACTGAGGAGAATATACAGACCAATGTATAGATGGCACATCCAACAACCGGAAAGAGAAGAAAGAAGCAAATACTTTGACATTTGACCAACCAATCATTTAGTCTACTTCATGTCATGTCCTGGGCCAAATATATTTAGTGTGAGGTGTTAGGTTAGCAATTAGATTGGGTTAAAATTAGATTTCTCTGCCATTAGGAAGGGCAGCCAGTGATCAATACTGAATAAAGACATTATCAGGCTGCCAATGCCTACAGCAAAAGAGTAAATCTAATTCCAAAATCGTTGCTTAGAGTCACATCAATACAAGTTGGTTGATTGGAGCAGGTTTGGGTTTTGGTCTGGCACTCACGTGGGATCTTGTCGATTTCATTCAGGAACTTGTTTTTGATCTCGTCGAAGGCGTCATTCTTGTTGACCGGTTCTGTGGAGTTGTCAGCAGAAACTAATGCGACAGGGGCTGGAGTCACAGTCAAGGCACTGGCCCCCGTTGGCTTAGCAGCAACCATGGGCGTTGTTTGATGCCTGAACAAGTTCCACTTCTGCATTTAGGCTGCACACGCGGTCCCTGAAAAACAGCATGAAAACATTTCCATTAAGAGAGGCCAGCACTCAGACAAATGTGCGAGTGTCCAACCATCAATGACTCGTTGTCCTCCATTCACATGGAGATATTGACAGTAATTCAGTAAAGGCTTGAGTCATTCAGCCAATTTTCATGTTTTTGAACAGAAAAGAAAAATCACACACAGGATTCAAGTTTTTCGGAGAATAATACTGTATGTATTTCGGAGACACAGTAATTCATGAATAAAGGTGATTTGACACCAATTCTCAAGTTCATTATAAAACATTAATTTAAAAGAGGGAATTATTTATGGTTATGGTTTGTTTAACTACTCAAATTGATGGATAAGGTTGGGTGCATCACATTAATAATTAGAGTTAATAGAGCTGTTTTAAGGCTGGCATCTAAATTAAACACCAAGCTGGGCCACTTAACACTGAGTCTTCTGAAAATACTAAAGAGGATAAATAATGAAAAGTAGCTCTAGCTCAGGTGGTAGGGAGAGTCAGCTGTTATAAGTATGGTGGACCATGTCCTCATGTAGAGATGTCCTTCAGGGAAACATTGAACCCCAAACCTCTCCTTCGAAGTGTGTATGCATGGGGAAAATTGAAGCCACAATAGTGGCACATAATAATTATATTGCAGTTGTTGATGCTGACCACTTATCCTTTTTTTTCTACATCTGCCACAAGAGCGAACACAGTCACACAAGCAAACTAAAACTGGTTTTGATTGATTTGCCACTGATGCAAATGTTTTCTCGATGGTGCAATCGCACTCCCATGGATATGTT
This sequence comes from Miichthys miiuy, assembly GCA_036365135.1. Lineage (NCBI taxonomy): Eukaryota > Metazoa > Chordata > Actinopteri > Sciaenidae > Miichthys > Miichthys miiuy. Next base: position 9,368,519 of record CM071606.1, on the reverse strand, counting down.
AGTCTGACCAAAACAGTGAATTCTTTCCTGATCATGATTTTCTTTGCAAAAGGCCTCTTTGTCCACCAACCTACATGAATCCATGTCAAAATAAAGAGACAATGAGACAGCTGGAAGTCCCTTGCCTGCAAAAGATCAAATTAAGTTAACAGCACTCAACACTCAAACGGGCTGCTGTTACTACTATCCTCAAATAAGCTCGATTCAACCCACACACCATGACAAATTTCCGATCTCCAATCCTCCATTTATGTCAAAAATATGTGTTGTCACCGCCCAACTCAAAGCCCACCTCATCTCCGACCTGTTTGAGCCATTTTAATCCGGTTTCTGCTCATAGCAGTGCAGAGAAACAGCCCTCCTCAAAGTCACCGATAATCTCCTCCTCTCCTCAAGACTCTGGTCACCTTAATATTCTCATCCTCCTGGACCTCACTGCAGCTTTTAACACCATCAACCACGCCATCCTTCTCTCCCACCTTGAATCCTCCATTAACATCATCGGCACTGCTCGTTCCTGGCTAAGGTCATAACTCACAAGAGTTCATCAGCATCAAGAACGGCACCTCCTCCACTGCTCCCCTGTCCCAAGGTGTACCTCAGGGTTTGGTGCTTGGTCCTCTCTTGTTAATCCTCTACATGCTGCCTCCCTTGGTAATATCATACGCTGTCATGGTCTCCACTTACACTGCCATGCCGATAATGTCCAGCTCCACAAAATCCATCACCATTACAACTCATTCAACCTTGACCAACTGCCTCACTGAAATCAAATCATGGATACAAACCAACTTCCTCAAACTAAATCAGACAAATCAGACATCGTTGGTCCAAAATCCCTCACCAAAACCACTCACACCTTCTGCCTCACCCTCAAGAACTCCACTCTGTCTCCCTCCCGACACAGTGGCAACCTCTGAGTCATTTTTAACGACCTCTTGTTCAGACACCTCGTCAAGCGAATCACCAGAACTGCCTTTTTCCAAAAACACACTCGCCTTTGTCCATCACTCTCCTTCTCTGCTGCTGAAACCTTGATTCATATTGTTATTATGACAGAAATGGTTCTAATCTAAAAAGCAGGAATGCAATCGTAAAGTCAAAATCCAGATTTTCAAACCACATGAAAACCTAAAATGCTCAAAAATAAATAAAAGGTCATATTTCCTTCACACAGGTTGCAGCAGTACAAACTTAAATACTTTCATTTCAAAATTCTTCTTAATTCTCTTAAAATCTTTTTAAAGAATTTAATATCATTTAAAATTTAACAGTTTAAGAGACCCGTTTAACCTTTATGTACCACAGTTAATGTTTCAGTATAACTGCTGTGTTAGTACGAGGGGTTGCTACACCCTGTTTGTTTGTGCAGTAGAGATAAAAGTGCTTGATCCCCATCCAACTCAGAGCAGTGTGTTTGGTGATAAGGGCCGGATCATGCCCATAGCTGTGCTGTTCTGGGCTGTGGAGCAGAGCCATTTTGTTTTAAAAAATTCTGATGACTCAAGTACTGAGGAAATGAGATGCACACTGGGAGATGGTGCTGAAAACTCCCACAAATCTCAGTAATTGAGTATTATATGAAATTCATATTAGATAAGAGGTCTATATTTAACTTGTATTCATCCAGGAAAGGTTTCCTGAGCATGAATGTTCTTGTTTCAGGATCACCCTGATCCACACTTATACACATATACACACCAGGAAGCTGCCCAGTACAACCACAGTCTGATCTGGTTCACCGGAGCAGATGAAGGTTAAGAGCCTTAGCTGAAGGGCATCTCAGTGGTGGTAACAGATGAGAGGCAAACATTGATCTAATACATCCTTTCCAATATTTAATCTGTTGGTTCAGGGACTTAAATACTGATACTTAAATACATCCAGGTCCAAAATAACTTAATACAAGTGTGGAAACTTCTGTTATTTCTATGTATGCATAGTTCAGGTCCCTGCTTTTTAGCTACACTGCTAGCATGGCTAGAATTGACTATTTGATGGATTTCCAGTGGACTTAATGTGCCTCAGTGGATGAATCTTAATGACTTTGTGGATCGGCTGACTGTTCCTGTAGTGTCAAGAGGAGGTCAACGTTTTCACTTATCCAGTGAAATATCTGCAAGAAGGATTAGCACAAAAAAATATTCATCCACTCCAGACGTCCGTGGTGACTCTCTAGCTTTTGCTTTAATGCCATCATGAGGTTGAGAGTTATGGTTTTTGAGTCTCAACATTTATTTGATGGAGTGCCATGACATTTGGTATACATTTATATACCCCCAGATTCACAATGATTATTTAGTGATCTCTTAGCTTTTCATCTATTACCATAAATGAAAAATTTGCCCAATAGATTGGCTTATGACAAGACACCCACAGCTAATTTAATAACTTCTCTCAACTTCAAAAATCATGGCACCCTATTCTCCTGCAACAGAGAATATGCATTAAGCTAAGTTTGATGTGCTAGAAATTTTGTGCATTTTGCCTTCTTCGGTTTGCAGGTAATTCCTCACGAATATTAGCCTTGTTAAAGACTAAAGAAGGTATAACACTTCCTTCTTCAAAGAAAAGCGGTTTATTCAGTTGAATTGTCTGGCGTGAGTACTAAGAGCTTGCCGTGAAGCAGGACTAATGGCTGTCATAAAACAACAGTGTAAGTCTGTGTCCTCTCTGTCCGTCCTCACTGTTGCCCTCCGAGTGGAGGAGATAAAATGCTTGAGCACATATCCATGAATGTTAATTTAATTGGTCTGGCTTGGCCTGACGTGAGGGACAAACAGGATAAAATGCACATAAACCTCAGCTGAAAGCTGATGCTTTTAACACAGTCGCAATATTACTACAGTAATATATATAAACAGAGTGGAGAGAGTGAGGCCTCAGAGTGCTGTTTTATTGAGCAACACACTAATTTTCAAATGTGTGATGGGTTAAAGTGAGTCATTTTCTCAATTTTCTCAATAACTGACTTCCCATCTCACTAACAACACATTAACTGTTTGTAACGCCAGCCTACATAACGGCAGCACAAGTTATTTTTGAGACATATATTTTAAGATTTATAAACTGATGCTGGCCCGTGAATAATATAAGCTTATCCTTCCCGCTGTCAGACTCAATTTGAATAATTTATATGTGGCAATAAATAGAGGCAGAATCTCTGGTGCATACTTTGAGAATTGGCACTTAGGAATAGGAAATTCCTCTTCTTTTTTTTTTTTTTGCCCATATCGCCATGACTTTAATAAAATCAACACCGGAAGTCTCCTCTTGTTATGTCTGTCATTTTTTCTCTGCTTTCTAAAGCGAGGTCTCGTCACTCATCATTCTGTTGGCAGGCTGCTTTCTCCTGCACTTGTCACGCTGTGATTTCTGGAACTGATAAGACCTCTGATTGAACATTTGTTTGGCCTGTGGAGGCACCACCAGAGAATGGCTTGTATTGTAGTTGTTCATTTTGTTTCCTTTCCACGGTTAAACACCTTTTTCCTGGTCAGACACTGTTGTCTCGAGTACAGGGCAGCGTCCAGACAAAACAAAGGTGTGATAAACTGAGAATTGATAGTTATTTCTCATAAATATTGTCAGTAACTGATGTCAAATTATTGTCCCTTGGCCTCAGAACACTGTGAAATATGTTAGAAACGGTGTAAAATGGCAGACTGTGGAAGAGAATTTATTTTACAAAATAACTGCACTTCCTCAGCAGAAAGTGATTGATTGTTACAAAGCCAAAGGGTTCAGACCTTGGCTGAGTCATAAAAAATAGCTTTGTCATATGTTTCCAAAAGTTTGTCGTAGTTGTTCCGCATTTACTGTATTGTGTAAGAGATGAGCAAACACGTGAAACACTAAAAGCAACATTATGTAACTTCTCTAACATATAATAACAATAATTTTCAATTTTGGTGAAACTGGATCATATTTTATAGAGAAAATCTTTTCTGGTTTCCACTCTGATGTCCTCCAGCTGCTCCACATCAACTCTTGGCGAGATACAGAGTTTCGCGATGGAAGTAAAGCAAACTGCTGTAAACTGTAGCTGCTGTTAGCTAATGTTAGCTCAGTTTGTTAGGCCTGTACCCGTAGCATCAGGGGAGTGTCAGTGGTTACATTGGTACCACAGGTGTTTTGGATTTTAGGGGAGCGATGCCAGAATAAGCACCAGAACCGGAGACAGGCGAGTGGGCAACGTAGCCAGGCTCAGCAGAGGCAGAGCATGGCAGAGGCAAAGAGACAGAAGAGGACATCAGAGGAAGCTAAGAAGAGAAACCTTTATCCGAGAAATAAACATAAAAATGTTATGCATCTCTCTCAGACAAACACTGAATTAATATAATCAGAATCAAAAAAAGCAATGGAAATTTGTTGTTGACATGCCTAATGCAGTACACATAAACCTTCTTAATTATCGTTAATATTAGGGAAATCCTTCTCTACCTCAGCTACCCCTCCCTACCTGCACCTTCTCCTATTATTTTTTGTGGTACAGATTTAATAACAGATCTCGATACAGTATTACATAGCATGTTTTCACTGCTTTGACAAGGTTTTTTTTTGGTCTTGCAGCATATTTTTTAAGTATTTTGGGAGCATTATTGTGCCTGTTATTAGAGACAGTGGAAAGATGACAGGAACTGAGGGAAGGAGAGATGCAACAAAGGTCACCAGCTGGACTCAAATCCGGGGCGCTGTAGTTCATGATCTGCGTTGTAACCCTACATGGGTGCCCTCTGCAACGACCCGAACTACATATGTTTCACGCAGTGAGTATTAGATATTAATAATATTAGTAGGAAAAAATGTAAAATATACTCATGCACACTAATGGATTATCACATCATATGTTGTCTTCATCATCATTAGAGAAAAATGAGTCACTTAAAAAACACTCAAATATGCCTACAGGCTAAGTGTTCTTACTTAATTACCTCCCACCTGTCAAGGTCTAACAATAATAACTACATTGCCTCGCTGTTACATATAAACACATGACTCTGAAATGCTGCATTACTTATCTGACGTCATGTGTGCGATAACCCGGTGACCACATACTGTGACATCTTCTGCAGTGACAGGAAATCCCCGCCTGCAGATAAGCAAACTCCACATATGGGGAGGGGGTTGTGTTTATTGAGGGCTTATTAGCACCCAGGTCAGATCCAAGAGAAAACAACCTAAGGAGAGAGCGCTAAAGTCATGCAGCTGTTTCATTACACAACAACAAGTACCCTGAACAGCAATTAATTAACAACCTACAGCCAGACGGCAAAGTCTTTTGTTTCCCTCTGGCCGACAACTTGCCTCTATACCAGTTCAAACAGCTGTGTGCCAGTGGCCAGTCTATATGTGTGTTTCTGTGCGTGTCTTCTCTGTGTGGACTCGTGAACATGTGTGTCTGTTTAAATTTGAACTGACATTTTCTTCCATACTAATTTAATGCAGCACATGCTTCGAAAGCTTTCAAAATGGAGGAGAAAAAAAAATTGTCATGAGGTCATGTGACTGCAGCTCGGGGCAACAGTCAGGAGCAGCGGGGCGGCAAATTAAGTATTGAATATTAGGCACTGTGAAAAGGTTTCTGTATTCAAAGAAAAACAACAGCAACGTCTGCTCCGTTGTCACAGGCCACCAGAAGACCAGGGTCCAAGATACTGAGTAATCTGAACAATGTGACCCCGATGAAATCATTCAGCCCCCACTGAGGCCCCTGCCATCTGTGACATTATAGGTTGTGCGTAGGTGGCTGGAGTGTTTGGCCTCTGGCTAAACTAGCTGTGCATCCTTTGCAGCTTCATTTCCTCTAGTCTCTAGTATCATTAATGTGATTGCTACATTCATTTAAAAATGTACCAGAAGTTTGTAACTTTTAAAGGCTTTAAGTGCGAGAGAGACTTTTAATTTAATCATTTCAGATTTAGGCCAACTCAGTGTTTATGCAATGTGGTATTTCTTTCACAGCGGGGCAGATAATCTCATTCTGAGACATCTGTGTGTGTGTGTGTGTGGTGGGGAATCTAAGTTTGCATTTCTACTTTTAATGCTGACGGACTCTTTCATCTGAATCCCATTGAGCTATTTTTGGTGCGAGCCAAGTTGCATAAGATATCGCGGGTATCAATTCATGTAAGTAGGTAATTATTCGCATCTTGAATTTATGATAAACAAGAATGCCGTAAACGAGAAACGGCTGAGTCACAGCTGACCTCTGATCTGTCTGGATTTCAGCTGAAAACACATACTGGAACATTTAGAGAACAAGGGGCATAGTATTTTATTAGATCCATCAGACAGAGCATTACTGTAGTCAGAGAGCTGGGCTGAGATGGTGGAGTTCTTTCAATTAGAGATAATGTGCAGCTTTGTTCCTGAACTCCTGCTACTCTATGGTAATTTACCCCTGCTGAAATGGACTTGGGGCTCCCACAGTCATAATGGTATCATTTTGGCCAAGTTTTAATAGGATTACTGATGGGTGCATTGCTTGTTATTTACCACTGAAGGATGAGATACTGCGTGGAATTTGGCCTGAGTCAGACCTAAGAGTATATTTATTTGTATAAGCAGAAAATGTCATTTTAACGATACATCTGTGGCGCTTGTCATTTCTGCTATTGTTTATTAAATGAACTCATTACTGATAAAACTTCTTTACCGCGGTGTCAATCAAAATACTGAGCTGAGAAGTGCCACTGACTCTCCAGCATCACTCCATCCACACTGTAGCTTTTATTGCTACTGCTGCTAGATGCATCTCTCTATGCTTCCTCCTTGACCTTATTGATATTTCAAACCACATCGCATAAATATCTCTCCCTCGTCACTCACGCACATGTCAATGTAAAGCCCTGCTGCTGTACACATCTCAGCTGGCACGCACAGTCAGATAAATACTAAGCGTCGCGGCGACAGAGACAAATTTCTGCAAGGTAGCTTACTGTAAGTCGCAAAACACACCCCTCTTTTGTCATTTCATGGTGGAGAGCCAAGAGACTGACAAAAGCTCTGGCAAATACAAAAAAAAACACAGCACATGGTGCGAAACATGTGCCAGAGCCAGATTCGGAAACTCTTGACCCAGAGCTTTTTAGGTCTCCTGCTACAATACGTAGATGGGAAAGTGCCAAGCATCTGTCAGGATGCTCTAATCTGATTTAACAGTACTTAAGCCATTAAATTCAACTAAGAAAACACTGACTTCAATCATCATCTCTCTTTTAAGGTGTGTATGCCCCTCAATACTATAAGAATTACCCCACATTTAATGGTGGCATTACTGTTTGGATAGCTTTAGCAAAAACTACAATTGTTCTACCCAACATGAGCTGATGAATTTGTATTTTTTTTAGGTCAACACTGTGGCGATCTCTATGCCAACAACCAAAAGAACAGATGACGTTTATACATTCACTCAGCATCTGATCAGCAACACAGTCGGCGGAACTGTGTATGCAACCATCCAGGACATTTACCGAGGTATCAGACCCCTGTGTTTAGCCTCGGGGCGGCACAAATGCTCAGAGTGCAAACATACACAATACAAGCATCCACAAGAAAAGACCGTGACGATCAGAGATGTCAGCATGGCAATTATACCTTCATGTCAACAAAATGCAAGAACATCAGCCACTGCTGATCTGAGAGCAGCGAGCGAGATAAGGATGTCAAAAAGCCTCGCACATCATCTCACTAAAGAGATTTAGAGAAAAGCCTCTCCCTCTCCCTCATATCTCATTGTGTGCTGACCCTAAAGGGCGGTCCGGATAGGCTCATTTACAATCCTGCCCGTGCAGATAAAACAATGCTTATTCGCACCTGCAGCTCAATGTGACTCAGCTATTATCAGGAGGGATCCTTGAAAAGGAGGTGGGAGGTGCCAGGGTTTGAATGCTGAGTGAGGAGCTGCAAGGATCATTTACAGGCAGTTGCCATACATCCTCCCTCTCCCCCTCAGCGCAACCCCTTTCCCTGTCCCCTGATAGGTCGATTAATCATTCTGTCACGGAGATAGTGACCCAATCTGCATGTAAGATGGTGTGGAGAAAATGTGAAAGAGGAGAGGGCTTTCTGCAGCACTGCAGATAGGACGACATCTACTGTCATTCTCGTTTTAGAAGGGAAAGTAGAGGTCGAGACTGCGAGGGCAAAATGTCTCTTCAAGTTAAGGAATCACCCGTTGTGAATGTATTAAAGGAACAGTTTTACATTTTGGGAAATACGCCTATACTTTAGTGGAGAGTTAAATGAAAAGATGGATACCATTTTCAGAATTAAGCTACAACCAGCCATCAGTTAGCAAAAAGTCTGGAAACAGAAGAAAACAGCTCGCCCGTCGCTACTAAAAACAAATCAGCCCACCAACCAACTAAAGCTCACTGATGTTGCACCTTGTTTGTTTGATTCCATACGAAAAACCTTATGCAAAAAATGACAATTCACCGCGATGTTGTGCGCCACGTTATTTCTATTTTCTATTTCTTCTTCAGTTGCCAGGCAACCAGCAGAGACTCCAGGAAGTTGCAGGTCCCAGCTAGGAAATAGTCTGGCACACAAACCCCGAGAAACTGTGATGTGTTGTTTTTAACACTTTGTTTTTTTGTAGTGAATTAACAAACTAGATGAAAACATCATATCTTGTGCTGGTAGGTGGATTATGTTACGCTTCCAGTCTGTCTGTTAGCTATGCTAATTTAAGAAATGTCCTCATGTTGCCAGAAAGCAAATGAAAGCGTAATTCCCAAAACGTCAAACTACTGTGTGTAACTTTCTATAAAGAAAATCTCAAAGGTTTTGCTGTGACATTGTACGGTATGATGAAACACACTGAAAATAATTTCACTCATTCTCCACAGCAAAGCGTTGCCCTGCACTGTGTTATTGCTCTCTGTGACCATCACAAATCCTCTCCTCAAAGAGGTCGTGGTAAGGGGAAAAAAAAATAAAAATGCTGCTAGAGGTCTTACAACAAAAAAATTGGCATGTTTTTCTGCCTCTAGAGATTAAAGAGTGTTGAAAAATGCCCCGTCAGCGCTGCAGGATGCTGTGACTGGTGACAGCGCCTGAACGTTTAACACTGGAGCTCTCTGCCATCGTCTGCCAGCAACACACCATCAAATGGGCTCTGGCCAGGACTGGGAAGGCTCAGCTCTCACCTGGAGTGAGAAGCTGACATTTGCTGAATAATCGCGGCGATAGTTGTGCTAATGTATCAGAGGGAAAATCACTGAGTCAGTCCAATATGGGTGGCTTATACTTCTGTTTTTTTTTTTAAATACTTTAAAAATACAAGCAGATATGAAGCGTTTCAACCTAATGTAGCAGCTGGAAGTAGGAAAACAACAGTGATGTGGGTGCAAGAGGGCACACCCACTCAAGCAACACACTTTAGGAAGCTGCACAGTTAGAATAAGCCTCTTTTATTTCTCCTCTTATGTGAGCAGCTCCAGCATCCGGGCACCAGCTGCCTTCTTGGAGGGAGCCAACAGAAAAAAAGAAAAAAAGAAATAAGATTGGTGAACTTCAAAGCTTCCTCTCATTTTTCTGGTTATGTATGACAGACTCGGAGAGTATTTCTCAGTGTGAGAGCCAATGGGAGCGGCAGCCTGGGGTAGAGACTTAATGAGCCTGCCTGAATGTTTTAGAGCCTGACAAAAAAAGACCCGTCAGAGCATGCTCAGTATCAAATAGTCTCCAGCACTCAGGATATTGGAGGACTAAGCATGTATGCAGGTATACTATAAACCCATCTGTGTGTATACATATCATATGATCTCTCACATCCTCCACAGTGTTTACTATACTCCTGAAACCTGAGTGATCATGTGACTGCTCCAAATAGAAGCCATTGACTGCCTCTGATAATTACCAGAGACTCTGCAGAAAGATGTTACTTCAGGACACAGAGTCCCAAGAAGACTGAAGAATAAATAATTCTCTTTATGCTTAATTTGAAGACTGTGTTAATTTGAATGAAGGTTCACACCGGGCTAAAAACCACCGGCGCTCAGTAACACTTTAAAAATAATACCCTATCTATTCATAGTCTGTTTGTTCTAATGAATTTGAATAATGAAAACTCTGCTATGTCTCTAATGACGAGCCGGGCGCAGACCTGCAAGAGTCAGCATAAGGTACTAAGAGGTACAATCAGCCCAAGATAGGTTTTGTCCTTGGTACTGTCACCTCAGTGCTGCCTGTGCTATATGTCCCATGGGAGACAGCAGAAAAAAAGAGCATCCTGCAGCACTTTGCAAAATCCCCACCCTCCACGCTCTATACTCCTCAGCACAACTGTCAGCCTCTTTTTGTGTCTGACTACTTACTTAGAAGATAAAAAGCACCGTGGCTTGTGTTAAATTGCAAACACAGTACAGTTGACCTGAGGTAATTTTAGTGTAGAGTGGCGTTTTTTGGGGGGTTTTTTTTGGCTCCACATGTTTGTTTCTCCGTGTTCAGGGAGGTTACGAAAGATGCTGGTGTGGCTAAAGGGGTAAGCAGAGCATCTGTCAGCAGGGTAGCCTCTTGGACACTCTCCAGGAAAGAGGTACTACACCCATCAGGCAAGCTAAATGAGGCATGATCAATGAAAAGAATCGAGATCCAGAGCTGCAACCTCCTCCCCCCTCCTTTTCTAAAAACAGTTCCTGATGTGGAACCATAACAGATTGAACGCAAATGCATGAAGACAAGGTCCATAGCTGGATCTTAGGGCACATCAGGACAAAGAGGATGCTCGGGTCAGTATTCCCTTCACGAAAGGCTCGCGAATTAGCTACGAGTAAAGTTTGGGACCGCATGCATCGGGGGAAGTAACATGCACACAGCACCTGCGTTATGGCAAAAGCAACAAAAAGGAAACAGTAAGTCAGACAAAATGAAACAACAGCATCAACCCCCAACCCTTAAATGCCTACATCTCTATTCCAAATTCCTCAAGCAATGCTGAGAAGAGAGTTGAAAGACACCCTTACCAGCACTACCGTAATTCCGTAATCCTGTTCTCCACAACAGGCTAACCCATTCACCAAAGAGGCACTTAGGGTTAATGTTACTATGCCTTAATAACGTCCCTCGACCGCTTTCCCATCAGCACCAGAAACTGCAGTCCTCTTCGCACTGTTTCCACTGCAGCACTACTTGTTCTCCCACACACACACGCACACATACAAACACACACGCTCACTCATTCTCTCGGTGACTACCCCCACCTCTGTTTCTCTCAATCCCCTCCTCCTCTTCCTCTCCCTCTCTCCACTCTTTCTATCTCTGTCACCGAAAGGATCCCCTCCTCCCTTCCACCCCCTCCACCCCTTCCACCCCCTCCTTTTCCTCCCCTCTCCCTTCCCCTTTTTCGCTTTCTCTCCATCTTCCATCTCTCCCCATCCACTCCAGCTCTCACTACTCAGCCGGCTGATTTGTGATGCTGCTCACAAGGTGTTTGTATGCAGCAATATGTGTCCCGGTCCAACGCATACGGGCAATCCAAAAGCATCCATATGCTCTACTGTCCGACCCGGCACGGCTGCTCGGGGGACTCCACCGGGCTGAGATATGTTCCTAAGCTTACAAGGCTGCAACTGTATGAAAAAAGAGTGGGTGTAAATAAGTAAATGGAGAAAAAAATGACACATTGTAGATGATACCTCTAGATAATGGGATGTAGACAAGCAGAAGCTTGTCATTTGTTGTGTGTGCTTACTGCAGCAATAGCCTGCTGCCGAGCCTCTTTCGCTCTTGCTATCTCTATCCATTTATCTGAATTATGTCTTTGGACTTGCACCACTCCCTCTGTAATCAAGGAAGATTTTAATCCTATGACAATTGCACAAAGACCAGCAGGGTACAGCGTATGGAAGCGTATAAATATGTGAGTTTTTGTTTGATTTAAAAATCTTTTGCTGACCAAATTTCCTTTTTGTGCACAATGCTTTATATAAGCACCTGAGGCTTAGAGGTTTGAGTATAAAAAACACTTAGAAAATAAAAAAATATATCATAATATTCAATCATGAGCAGTGCCACTGAGACTTCTTAGCTCAGAATGTTTTTTCCCTTACACAGGGGCATATTACTGTGTAAATCAGCTTGTTTAATGACAAGATGTGACGCACTCTTTTCGCTTAACACCGACCCTGAACCAGACAGTTTGGAGCCCTTCGGGTATTACTGCGTGTCACCGAGAATTATCATTGTCCCCCTAAGTGAATCACCCTGCTTATTGGCCAGCAATGAGCACTTGAACAAGAAATCAATAAAGTCTCAATCGGCGAAAATGGAAAGGAGAGAGAGGAATGGCTTTTTGTAATTTCAAAACATACAACTGGAGAAAGAGAGAGAGAGAGAGAGAGAGAGAGAGAGAGAGAGAGAATGTAATTTGTTCCCGGTCTGTGGCAATACCATTTCTCAGCATTCGGGCAGTAATGTATGGTCGCTGGTTCTGAATTAGAAGTGATCAGGTAATTATAGGGGAGGTGAAGGTGAGCTCAATAATAGTCGTATTAAGAAAAATTACACAAGGATGGCTGTGTACATTTAGATATATTCTAGATGAGGCTGCCGTTATCCTATATTTTTATTGTCAAGACAAATATTTTAAAAATGATCACAAATATATAGGTTAATTTTTTTATTAGTTTTTTGGTTATAGGCTTACTAATCTACTGAAAAAAGCTGGGCATTGTAGTTTTTGGCAAACGTTACTCTTTACAGGAGTAAATGTTGCATTTGTTGGGGACTATTTTCTGTTGTGGATTAATACACATTTGGTTTGTCGTAATTATTTAACTGCACCAGGATGGTTTATGTAGGATTGGTTAAAAATAACAGTGCCCACACTTAACCGTAATAAGGAAACATGCAACAGTGTGGTTCACTGATGTTTTAATACTTTCTAGGCAAATATAGCAGTCTATATCAAAGAGGAATAAGCTAAATCAGGCATTGGCTACACTACCTGTGACAGTGTTAGTGTGTAATTATTATTATGTTTTTATTTCATGGGGTTCCACCCAGGTGTCATCCTTACTAATGTAAAAAATCAGATAACAGAAAGGGTGCACACCTTAAATGTAAATCAAGTTGCTTATACAACCTTCAAATAAAGTTTAAATTTGTGAAAAGACTTCAATACGATATGAAATGTGGAGTTAGAGGTTCAAACTGTTTTTCACCAGTTTTCAGTCCAGGATTTTGTGGGCGGTCCTTAAAGGGTGGCTCGATGACACGCTGAGGCCACCCTGAGCATACCCCTGCACCCCTAGCAGAGAGACAGAGATTAATTCATCTCACTCAGGGTGTTTCAAAGTTAGTCATGTCATTTTCTTAACTCATCTGACACGTTTCAGTCGCTTCAAAATTGTTGCTTGACTGCTCCCACGAGAGGGCGTGGCTTCAGCGCATTCAGCTGAGAATTCAGAACACATTCATTCTTACTTTACATGGACTTTTAAAGATGAACGATTACAGAATGTATAAACACAAGAACAGAGGCACTGCTTTTCTTACAAACAAAACAAAACAAAGAAAGAAGCGTTAAGAAGTCATATCTCAGTCCATAAAAACACATTATACTCTGCCCTCCCAATTACATATCACTAGTCTTTCCTGATTTTAAGAAAAAACCCAAAAAAAGGAAAAACATTACAGTAGCAGACCTGTACAATGATTAAAGTACAGTCACATAAGTCAGTTGGACCAACAGCAGCTGGAAACCGATCACTTGAAGTGTTTTAACTTGAGCTGCCATGAATTTTCAGCACTCTACAACAGTTTGCAGGAACAAACTGTCACGTCTGACTCCACTGTTTACAAAGAAGCTGCTTCTTTTTGACTGTGTGTGATTGAATTTTAAAGTAACCCGGAGGCTGGCAGCAGTAGACACCGGACCAATCTAAAACAAGAAAAAAAAAGTGAAGGTGAGCTGGGCGACCGCACTGCCAGATCTGCCTTTTGTAAGCTTGAATCAACAATCCTTATTAGCAGGATCAACTCATTGTTGCTTTTGGTCTTGATGACAATATGATAAAATACAGATTATCGCTTTTAAGATGGCAAAGATACAAACAAACCTGGAAGGTGCATATTGCTTTAAAAAATCAACCTTCCACTGCGATTTGGACAAAATAAAGCCCAAATAGTCTATATTCCCTCCTCATCAACAATGTGGCAAAATATTCCAGCCTTGCTGTTGAATCTATTAAACCTAGTCGAGCCTTTATTCCTTTGTGCACTCTTTCTGCATTGTAAGAGCGATCTTATATGCCAGTATACTGAAACACAGGCAGGTCTGATTCAGTATCCATGAGTGGGAACATGATATTGATCCAAACAAGATCCATAGCGTGCTGGTTAAACCAACGGTGAGCAACACTGGCACATGTCTTGTGTGACATGAAACACAGACGCATAATGATTTTTATCAACGGATGACAAGTATGAATGGTCTTATCGTAGTTTTATACTGCTGACTACTGCAGCAGACACAAAATACACTAGTAATCTAGTAATCCTTTTCACTGAGTAAAATGAAAAAAAAAAACTCCATCAGACCTCACTTTGAACTAAACAGGCCAAGGCACCAGAGAGATTCAGTGCAACTTAGAATACATATTTAATAAGGCGGGCGTGTTGTGGAGACTAACTGCATGGAGCTTCCAGCTGTGTATTAAAGCTGTTCAGTCAATACCTATGAGAAGCCATTAAAATGCATTGCCCTACCCAGCCTTTTCTACAAAATCACATGTAACACTATGTGTTTTAACGCGGGGAATGAATCTCAGAGAGATATTTCACAGGACAAGAAGATAGAAAAACACTGTGCTTCTTTGCTATGGACAAAAAGAAAACACTAGATTTGCATAAAAAAGATACAGAACACATGCACAAACATACGACAGCATCTAATCTTGTTTATCTCAGGATTTATGTCTGTGTATGAGGCAGTGAGGCATTGTTGTTACTCCCCTCATCTCCAAATCTTTCTAGTGAATGCCGTCTTCACGCATGTGCGGAAAATGCACGAAACGCTGTGGCTGGCAGTCGGGGATTAGATCTAGTTCTTGTGTCTGTGCTTGGATGTGGCGCTGCAGATGTGAGGCAGTGCAACAACACAACGTAATACTTTGTGTTTCATTGCGCTGGCCCATTTTAGATGTGGCAGAGTGAGATGGAAACCATTCCATAATGTGTCTTCACACTCCACCAAACTGCTACAATCTGTGATATTGCAGCTGAAGAACGAAGCGGTGCTGAGGGTGAAAACAGGGCTAAATGGCAAACCTTGACATGACATCTGTTTCAATAACACCTGTACAAGTCAATACTCACAAATATTCGGATACTACATTATGATAACACGCAAAAGCATGTGTGCATATATAAAATAGTTTCTTTTAGCAACAAGAAAGGCCAATCCACAATTAGTGGATTAATCAACAAAACATTAACTGATTGATTAATAATTTCTACCATTTTCCAAGCAAAGATGTCAAGTGTCAGTGCTTTCTCTTCTTACATACAGTAAACTGTTACCTTGGGCTCTAGGAAACTGTTTTTTTGTAACTGTTTTCTGATGTTTGCAGACCGAGCGATTAATCGAGAAAATAACTGGCAGGTTAATTTAGTAATTAATTGTCCTACTTATGGTCAAACCTTTTTTTTTTTTAGTTGTTAGTTGTGTATAAAGTCATTTCACATTGTTTGTAAACAAAATAGTTGATCATCTGATGATGATATGACAATTATGCAGGGTTTTTTGAGTAAGCAGTGGATAACACGACGATTTGTATGTGAAAAGGGTCGTTCATAGTGACCTAGAGAGAACGTCTTTCAGCTGGTTGTTTTGGTTGTCATCGCCCATTGTGTCATTTTTGCTCAGCACAAAACAGCAGACAGACAGTCAGCAACTTAAAAACACCAGAAGTGTCTCAGAAGTAGGTGGAGCCCAAAAATGGAGCTAAAACTGGATTAACATTGTTTCATATCTTAAAAGGCAAAAATGGTCAGAACAGTCAATGCAGGTTTAAAAAGTTTGAATATAAACATGTTTGTGTTGAGTTCTTCTTTATTATTATTCATTATGTAAACTTTCATTCTGGACGCTCGCTCTAAGCCAGAGATAAGGATGAATTTATGTGCCTGCCTCAAGTTGCTCTGGAAAAATATATCTGGTATCACTATGCATTTATTAAAAGGCACAGCCTCTGATGGTGCTGCATATTCAAGCAACTAATTGTGCACCACCAGCCCCCGGGGTATGAATTCTCATTCAGTATATGTTGAGCTGATCAATGTTAATGATGACGAGGCTGACACAGGGCCGCGTGGGCTGAATAATGGCAGATGGCTGTAGTAGCATAGCCGGTTTAAAAGCTGCGGCCGGTAACCGTCCTTCCAGGCGTGGCTATTGTCCGCTGGGCTTTATTAGCTTTCTGTAGCCTCTGAGGGACTGGAGCTTCCATCACTCATGGAAATGACTCTGATTAATCAGCTGAGTGCTGGAGTGTGCAGGGTATGATGGAGACTGGCGCACAAAGAGCCGATCCTACAGTAAATCATGCTTGTTCACAGTGGGCTGCACCTTCATCCTCACCACGCCTTTCCTGCTCACTACACACTGCAGTGGGCTCCCTCCTCCCTGGCACATGCATTGTTTTTCGAACAACAGATGGGAGAGCGGGGAAAACCCGACACATAACGTTTCATGCTGACATCTAGTGGAGTCCAAAACATGTGATTACGCAGTGTACTTGTTTACATACAATGGCGTATGCACTGATTTTCTTTTTGGATTAAGCCCAAAAATATTCCCCTGAAATAATCTTCTTCAGGAGGAATCTACGAAGCAATTAATGATAATCAACAGAATTTTCCTTTCAGTCAATTAGTGCTTCAGCCTACAGCTCATCAGAGTGTTATATTACTGGAAACTTTCGGTGAGCATCCAGCCATATAGAGTCTACCATCTGGACTTTGCGTTCAGTAGACAGAGAGCAGAGGCAAGCTGGATTTCTCAAATGACGAGGAATGGATGATATTTCTGAGAGCTGCAGCAGACGATGGAGGCATCTAACAGCGTGCAGTGATTTATCTCCTCTTAAAGAGGACGGTCAAAGCAATGACACTGGACCACTTTGACAGAGTGGAGTATCTCCTCCTTCCGCCCTTCTCTCTCTGCCTCACAACGTTTAAGCTCACAGCGCTGGCTCGGAGCCTCGACTCATGCACATGAACATCGTCGCTGGTAGGGATACTCACAGCCAAATCTTGAAATCTTGAAAAGTGGCTGGAGGCAATCACAGTGGGAATGTTGTCAATCAGAAAACCCTGAAAGAGAAAGACAACGTGAACTCAGAGAGGTGCAGAAACATCTGCATTATGTTTCTTGGAGTTCTTTTTTAGAAATTCAAAGAAGTAGTTGTGCGTATCATTTCAAAATACTCCATGGCATTAATTCGCACTCTCTGAACCCCCGGTGTGATAAGCATCACTGAAGTAAAATAAGGATAAAAAACAAATTCAACTTTCAATTTGGACACTACACAACATTGTTATAGCGAAAATAATTTTCAGCCAAGAGCAGAATATTGATAGCTGTCTCCCTCTTGCATAAACAAGCGGATGTGTGCCTGAAGCCAACTGTTTTGATCCACAAAGCTGCAAGACGAATGAATTATCACCAAAAGTGGCTCAACACTTATTGAATTAAATCATTTTCATTACCAAAGTATCACTGTAATTACTCTCTCTCTATCTCTTTGAAAACTGTCTGTGAATGAGCAGATTTTAAACCACCACAAAAACCTGAGCACATTTCTAAAATGTTATGCTGATTCTTTTCTATTACAATAATATCTCCACAGTGCTGTTTCCAGGTTAACCTCTAGAGATGAATTCATTAGCCATTTATAAATATTTTGGCATATTGAGGCATTTACAACAAGCAGGTGTTGACAAATGACTAACACCACACTAATGGCTGTGTTAGACGAATCTAATCAAAGCGAAGCAACACATTTCCTAGAATTTCTCCAGTCCTATACTAGATTCAATATTCCACTGCCCAAAATCAGAATACTGATTCTTCATTTATTTATTTATAAGAGAACCAAGTCAGACAACCCCACTGTGTTCTATCATTTATTGTAAAAAAACAAACAAACAAAACACTCAGATGTTAAGGGAGTAGTTCAACATTTTGGGAAATACACAGTGATGTCTGTACGTTCAGTGTCATCATGTAACTTTCTACCTTAAAATGTGTTGTTACACTCTCATTTTCACTCTGCACCCAGTACTCTGGGCTCTTGTGTTGGTATTTACACAGCTAACAAAGAGCTCATGCAGAGGTTTTAAGACTAAGCAAGACATTTGCAAGATCACTCTGAATCTGGGCGCACCAAATCCAAAGAAAAATACCAAATCTTACATAATGTTGCTTTAAATACTAAGCTGCAGAGGGGAGATGGTTAGCTTAGCTTAGCATAAAGACTAGAAACAGGGGGTAACAGTTAGCCTAGCTTTAAGAAAGGTAAAGGTAATAAAAGAATAATAAAAGGTGATAACATTTGGTCAACCTGTAAATAAAAAGTTTCTTGGCCTTGTTGCGATGTTGCCAGGCAGAGAGGAGACATAGCTACACTTAATAGGTGAGTGTAGTGACAAAATGTATCCATTACTCTGTTAACCTTTAACTGAATTGTATTTTGCTACACTCTGTGTCTGCTGTAACTGGCTACAAGTGTGTGCAGAGAGTTGGGTAGCAAACTATGTACGTGCTTGTGATAACCTTTCAATCTAAAGATAAGGGTCAGATTTTAAAGATTCACTCGACAGGGTGAGAAATATCTGAACTTTAAAGAAAAACTTCAGTTTATTTTATTTGAGTTGAAGCTTTTTGATCACCTCAGGTGCAGGACAGGAACTATTTATTGCTCTGTCAGATGTGTGTGCGCGAACCATTTTGTGCGTGTGCGGATCTCTGACCTTTCAGCCGAAATACTTGTGACTTTATTCTCTCTAACTTTATTTATTTGTTCTTCTCTCACTGGAGTTCCCTCCACAGTGAGCTTTTAAGGTGCTAGTATTTGCATTTTCTTACCGCTGGACAGAGCCAGGCTAGCTATTCCCCCCAGCTCCAAGTGTTTTCTTATAAACTAAGATAATCCTTTCCTGGTGGCTTCATAATTACTATACAGATATGAAAGTGATATTAATCTTCTCATCTAACTCGCAAATAAGTGCTTGTACCCCAAATGTTGAACAACTCCTTTAAGGTACAACAATCAGCTCTAAGTCACTTTCATAGCAACATAACATGGCCCAGAGGCTATCTACTGTGAAAGAATTAAAGATTTTTTTTTTATGATTAGTCAAATTGTGTCCATGTTCTTCTGCAGACCTTTGAGGATTTTCTATCTGTGTCCCAATTTACTTCTTTCATTTTTTTTTTGGAAAAACAATCAATTTCATGACTCACTGGATTTAATTGCTTTATTGTAATTGTATCATGAAAGACATCCACAGGGAGAGATAACCAACTTCAATTTGTACACTTCAGAGAAGAAAAACAGTTCACACAATTTAAATCTGCCGTCACCAGGACGCCTTTTCTTCTGTGAATTGCATGTGTTATATATATATATATATCGAATTCACTTTTCATACTCAAAACAGTTTCTCCTTCAGGTTGCTATTTAAGTAAGTAACGCCCTTGAGATCAATCCATCGTTTGGATGTGCCGATGCCATAAAATCTATGATGAAATACTGAAAGGAAATATTTTCTATACCTCGCGCTGGTGACCTTTTAATTCTAGCACATGTGACTCAAAGCATTTCTAGACAACAAGACAGCTGATGACGAATCAGTGCACAGAAGAATAATTTCATGGTACGTGGAGGAGGAGTATGGACTGTTTCGGTTCCTACATACTGAAATACCTGCAGTCCTCATAAAAATACTATGAAACTGTCAAAGTGAGTTGTTTGTAGTCAGCTCAGAGGCTGCAGTGACAGAGAGGGGAAAAGAAGTGCTTGAACACTGCTTCACAATGCAGCACTCCACCAACACAAGTGACATTTTCATTGATTCAAATAGAAAGGTCAAAGACAAGGACAGAATTCAGATCAACAACCAAAAACACTCAATTAAACCTAATTTGAATCTTAGATGTTCTTGTCTGATGTATGCTTATATAATAGCATACTCTCATAGCAGAAATAAACATTATGTGAGGACAAACATGAGGTCAAATCTCACTCAAAAAAAAAAAAAAAAAAAAATTTCTTGGAAGATCATAAATTGGTTAGCTGTCGGGTGAGACAGGCCCTGATGTGCAGATTCTCAGATACAATCACGTTACAGGGAATTGCCTCTTGGTGAACATAATTGGATCTTTCCCACACCTATTTATATCACCAAGGGACCAAACTATGCAGAGGGGAAAAAACGAAAAAGAAATTTAATGAAGACTTTGCCCTTTGGTTTTCATTTCATGTCCACGCCAGTGAACCATGCTGGCAGTGGAGTCATATCAACATGAACAATGATAAGCCAAATCATCAAATGCCACGATGATGTGTCACCGGATGCGAAGGAATTCCCAGATCTTAGAAAGAAGAAGGTGTAACAGGTCTAAATTGTTTACTCACACTACAACATGCCTCTGAAAACACTGCAGTATATATATATTGTGATATTTAAAGGTCCAGTGTGTAGATTTTAGTTGCATCTAATGGTGTAATCGCTGTATTGCACCATCACCCTCGTCTACCTAGTGTAAAGGAGAAACAACACTTGAAAGGCCCTGTCTAGAGTCAGTATTTAGTTTGTCTGTTCTGGGCTACCGTAGAAACACAGTGTTTCAATATGGCGGTCTCCATGAAAGAGGACCCGCTCCCACTGTACATATATTAGTATACAAGTATAACAAAAACAAAAAAGATTCTTATTTTCATGCAATTATACATGAATGGAATCATAGTTATGAATATTATATTCCATGTCTGCCTTATTCTGAAAATAAGGGCCTTCAATCTTACACACTGGACCTTTAACATCTGTCTGATTGGTATTGTTTTCACCTTGTGAGTCTGTGTGTGTGACTAAATATGATCCAGGAAGACACTTGCTATAGTGGGAACAGTTTTTATTTCAAATATTTAGCTAAAACTATTATTTATGGAAGTATTTAGTTACATATTTGACCTGTTTGATAACATTTTATTACATTATGTAAATTTCTAGGCTCCATGGATAACTTCAAATTACTTGTTTTGTCTGGCCAACACCTAAAACACTGAATTTAAGGTTGTATAAATTAGATTAAAGCAGTCAAATCCCACTTGTGCATTACAGTTAAAAGGATAGTTTGGGGTTTTTTTTGAAGCGGGGTTGTATGAGGTACTTAGGCATAGTCAGTATGTTACCTACAATAGACAGCACAGAGAAGGAGACAGTCCCGGCATGGAGGTAGAGGTAGAGCCAAGCCCTGCTGTGAAAATGTATTTTAGCCACATCAAAAAAGGCCCACTAAAAAGAATCAATGTCTGTTTAAGTGTGTTACGCTATAGTGAGGATATTCTCACTGCTTTACCGTGCTGTCAGAACTGTGGCCTAATATGTCACACACACCACAGTTGGGTTTATTAGGAATATGTAAGTTCTGCAGTTGAGACCAGACCTTTTTTTTTCACTTTGTCACTATCACCAAACTCAAGCTGTTGATGCTTTCTTTCTTTCAGTATTTTCAATTGCTCCTGCGGCAGTGCTTTAGCTGTCTGTGCTGCTATTGTTTTCATTGACTCTGTCCATGACTGTGAGCTCGTCTCATTGATTAAACAAGTCCACGGTAAGAGACTAAGAAATAAAGCCTTCTTCTAAGATTCCAAACTCTTGAAATCACGTCTTCTGATTCATGTTGCCTTTTTTCTATTCCCCAAATCATCTCTGTTGGATGAAGAGGGCTACGTAGTCCAAACAACTGGAAAAGTCACTCAGCACCAAACTACAGAGCCTTTCCATTCTTTAACAAGATTACTGTGCAGCCTCTAAGACATCACTTGAATTGCTGAGCCCCCAAGGATCCCATGTTTTCTTTCTCTCTCTCTCTCAGTCTCTCGTTCTTTCTGTCTGTCTCCAAGACACGTGGCTCTCTGTGACTGTTGCTCCCGCACAGACAGGGGAGGGCGCATTCATGTGGGGCAAAGGAAGCCTACAGGAGACTTTTGGGGGGCTCTCAGCTGCCCTGCGCTCTCTGGAGCGTAGTGTATGAACATTGGAAGATGCGCATGTGTGAGCGAGGAGCTTTCCACGCAGGACGGATCTGGCCCAAATTTAATCTCTCTATTGTGAGCATGGAGGGTTAGAGAAAAAAAAAAAAAAAAAAAAGGGCAGTGTCTGCTGAAATCCCACTGGCAGTGCTGCAATGCAGGGGTTTAACATAGAGCTGGAAGGCAGGCAACCACATTAAAGAACTGGCTCTCCTGATGATTCACAATAAACACGTTTTGGACACAAAACTCGAATACACACAGATGAACGCATGCATGCACGCACACCCACAAAAGCCTATTAGATCCGGGATACCTCAATAAAGAGCGTTTGACGGTGTCAGTACTGTAAAATGCTGCAACGTCTACATCGGGTTTTATGTATTAGTTAAGCTGGGTCTCGTGTAATATCTTAGTGCCCAGGTAGGTCAGGGATTTGCAGCACGGTGAAGGACAGTCAAGCCAACGGAAAGGGTAAAAAGATAAACAAGGGCAAAAAAAATAGTAAAACTTGTGTTTGAGGCTTCAGTATTCCTGTAAAAATAAAAAATAAAAACATATTTATATTATATATTAAGAGTTTATCGTTCAAAAACTCAGCACTGTATGTGTGTGTTTTGATTGGATTTGATTGGCAGTTGTTAGACAGTGGTTTGGACACAAATGCTGCTGAATCCCGATTGGTGCTTAAAGGTATATGACATCATCTATCTCCAACTGATGCTCACCCACTTGAAAATGAGTGAGAAGACCACAAGGAAAGAAAGAAATACAGAAATCTTTCATTTGAAATAACCCAAAATTGCTCATTGTGTTCACGTACAATCACATTATTCACTGAAAGAAGCTGATTTAGAGAAAAAGCTTTTTTGGGGGGGAATTAAAAATTATTCAAACGATTTCTGCTGTTGGAAGTTTTCATCGGTAAACACACTGCAGCAATCAGCCGAATATAAATCAAGGTGGAGGCTGCCGCGGGCTTTGCCGTTGGTCTATACAGTTTCCCAGGGTGTGAGAGGTGAAGAGCGTGATGGGTGGCTGCTTACATGACAGATTGCTGACTGTGGGAGTCTTTTACAGTCAGCAGAAACAAGCAATTGATGACACTTTGGCTTCTTCACGCTCTGATAAAGCCAGTAGTGAGACAAGAAAAAGAAACAACGTTGTCCATCAAAAAAACTTTGAAAATGTAATGCAAATTGAAAGTCAACACAACGTATAAGGGGATTTTAGGAGGTGCTGCAAAAATATGATTCATATTAAAGTGCCAGAATTTGTCATAGCTGACATACATAAAAAAAGAGTCTCTCTTTAAACATCTAACCCGGGGCAAAGCCTTCGCTCTCTCCTGCCTCCTGACATGCTGTGCCCACTGCTGGTTCATCTATAAGCCCACTAAGATCATGCAGTTGGTGAATGTTTTGTTGCTAGTAGCAACCCCTACGGGCACGGTAGCAGCTTAACTAACATTGTTACATCCACCATTTTGTCCAAACAAATACCGACAAGGATCTTTTATCTAGTCCCCAGACTTACTTGAGTATTATCTGTATTTTATTGCAGCTGTTTTGTGATTTAGTAGAATTTAGCTTTGCTAAGCAAGGTAGCTACTATGCTAGCTGTCTTTTATATATTTATATATTTAATATAATACTTTAAAGCTCAGTTCAGACCAAGTGGCAACCTCCGGTGCAGGGAAATGAAGCCAATGCGTAAGTGCTGAAAACAGTAATTCCTCAAGCGGCCTGTTGAGGCTGGTTCCAGAAGTGAGTCAGTCTCCATAAGCCCCCATATTAAAATGGCCAGTTTTACAGCAGAAATAAACATAAACAGCGCTCAGGAAACCTATGGGTGACGTCACCCAATTTCTGTTCATTCGTTCATTGCTCTGTACTTCTGTTATAACTGCTGGCTTTTGTAGCTGCATTGATGTATTAATTGTATTCATGAAACAGCAAAAGCATAAAAAAAACAAAATTTTAAGAATTTTGAGACATGCTCAGAACATTTTATGGCTTGTGTCATACAGACCTGGCTGTTCCTCAAACAAACTGTCCTCCGTTCAAAACTCTGCCATTTCGACGGGCTGACAGTTTGAAACTAACTCGACGAGCTGACTTTGCTACAGGCTGACACAGGTTGGCTGTTGAGACAGGTATTTTCCTACATCAGCCACTGGAGATTTGACAAGCTGAGTTGCAGGCAACGCCATCAGCTGCCTTGAGTTGACTTGAGCTGAGACAGGCCACTTCACATTGTTGCAATTTTTCTCAAGACACGTTCTGAAACAACAGTTTCATCTCACCGTGAATCTTTGGTCTGAACGGGGAAGTTAACTGTTCAATTACTGTGCTACGTAACTGAACTGAACATAAATTACTAAATTGAATTAATAATCCAAACAACCGCACTTTTATTAGTGAGGACTAACAGCGTTAGAGCATCTTATGTTAATACTCGTTTGTCAAATATGACTCATATACACAACTGTACTATATATTCTGTTTTCTACAAGACTAAAGATGTAATACATTTGCATCTACACACAATAAATATGGTTATCTTTTCAAGTGGATGACATTATTTATTTATTTTATTGATCTTGCAGGTTTATTAGACTTCAATCTATCACCATGTGCTGCTGAAACGCCTTGAAGCAGAACAAGCGCAGGGATTTACATCTTTCTCTCTTGATATAGAAGCAGCATTAAATGTTCCAAGTTAATATTTATTGGGATTATTGGGAGTATTGTATTTGCATTGTTATACAATCTATTGAAAATATCTTGTATCATATAATTTGTTTGCTGGAGGACTTATTTTTTTCCAAAATATCTCTACCCTTACTCTCGTTTATGCAATCTAATTAATTTCTGATTTGTAATCACCATCACTGATTTTGTTCCAACACTGTCTTCGCAGTTTCGCAGCCAACTGCTATCTTCAACCTTTATCGAAAGTGTGTTTAGCTCGCTGCATAACTGTGCACCTACACACATAGCGAGGGCAGAAGAAGAACGAAAAAAAAAAAGAGACTGTGATCCAAAACCCTCAAGCAGAGATCAATCCCTGATGATCTGAGACTATCTCACCTAGCAGTGATCTCATTCAATTTAAAAGCGCAGGTTAAAAACAACTGTGTTGGTCTACAGATCTATCTAGCTAAATTTGAAATGGCTGCATCAAATCAATTTCAATGTCCTGTCTGACAGCATTTAAGAAGTAATTGCTCCATCAGCCACATGACACAGCACAAACACCAACAAGAAAGATGTAGCTATTGCGCTATTTCTTTTTTTTTTTCTTCTTTCCAAGTCTTCTTTTAGGAAAACGATGATCTGACTTCACTTATTTGAAACACGTGCTATTTTTCACAAAGCAACTGTCCATAAATCCTGGTGGCGATCGCCTACTTCCCTCTGGCTACCTGCTTCACTGGGAGACAAGACCTGTGTTTATGTGCAGAAATAAGGCAATCCATCATCCGGTCCCAGAGAAAGGACCAACGGCAGGGACAAAACAGCACACGATTCCAGATTAATTGCTTCCTTCCTTTCCTGCCTAGTAAATGAAATATAATGCTACAAACCCGACTAGTCAGAGAGAAAGATTAAATATTATTAAGGAAATAATGAAATGTATTAATTTATTATCTGCTTTTGAGCATTAACACTGCATAAAAACTAATAGACATGTGGATATATCTAATTGTATAATGCACTGTTTGATTTAACAGCTTATTATTGAAATGGAAATGATTGGTTGACTATTATGGAAGAGGACAATCGGTGCAAAGACAAATGGAAAAGAGGACAAACACTCAAAAGCCTCCAGACCTCAGTGTCTCTGAATTACATGCTTTCTGAGAGCAGTGTGGCGCTAGAAAAACAACGAACTCCCCAGGGGACCAACAAACTCTTATAAATGTCAAATAGGTTTTAGTAATGTGCTCTGCAAGCAGCTATTTCTTTTAGACAGGGCCTCTCAACATAATAAACCATATTACCTACTAAGGTCTGTCTATAGCTGGAGGAACGATCTATTCTCACACTGTTTAGTGAGTGCCACATTTTTGTCACACTTCATCTTTATGGTATGATTGTGTTTTACGAGACCGAAAAATGAAACTTATTACGAAACTACAGAAGTGATCAACTTGTCAGAAGAGGCTGGGTGTACTTATCTGCTCCTTGTAATGTGGTCAAAGGTATTGTAGGACAAACGATAGACAAGCCGCAAGTGGAAAACAGAGTGCCTGCTCATGGGGATCATTCACCTTCACATTGTCAGTGAACTCTATTACAAGGCAGGCCCAAATCTTGGAAACCCCTGCACCATTAGTCAAACACAGATTGAGTGTGACAGCTAGCCTCTCATGATGATCTCCTTGCACCACATAAAAACTGACTCTCGTCGGTGCATAATCATGCCGCACTCAGACAAGTCTCACTACGCAGTTACAGCCCATAGAACAGACAGAAACAACATTTTAAACACGTAATAAAGGGAATGAGAAACAAAGAAACAATCCGTCCTCTGTGATGTTCTCCTTTACATTGTGTCAAACCAATATCTTTCCAAGCCATCTGGTGACTTATTCAAAAGAGCAGTGTTACTTACTTTTTAAAAAATGAGTGCTGTTACCTTTCAGCACATCTCTCATGTATTCAAAAAGTCACCTTTCTCCGGCTGAACGATGGAAAGATCTGACCCGAGAACATTGCGATATTTAACTGAAATCATCTGTAAAGTAGACGGAGAGTCGTTTTCAATTAAGCGCTCATTAAAAAGTAAATTAAGCATTGACCTTTAAAACATACTAGCAAAGGGAAAAGGAGAGAAAGATAGTCTCTAATATTACCTTCTATTTAAAATGCCTCCAGACAACAAGATAAATATCTACAAAGCATTTTCATGGCGTTGAGATTGCATTGATGTCAAGTGGTTATCAATCAAATCAGGAGTAGTGTACAGCTGCACAGTAGCTAATATTTATTAATATCTAGTCACATCTGTAAATGAATGCATTCATTTTTGAATTAACTCATATTTCTGAACCAAAAAAACATGTTGTGTAACCGCAAAATAATGTTTGACTTTCAGACACGGTCAGACAGACAAGAAGACGTACGCCAGGGATGTTCCTGCAGCCAGACAGTAGAGTGTTATCACCTGTCCTCACGTAGCCTTGTAATCTGAGAACGGCATCAACAATCAATGGAAGGAGGGAAAGAGAAGACAAGACCAATCGATACCTGTTAGAAACACTACGGTAATTGTACACTTATCAGTTTGGGCAGCTAACTGCTATGAACTTTAAGTGAGTCTGAATCTGGTGGCCATTCCAAAGATAACACTTAATTTCATTTTCAAAACAGTCAAAGATTTCGTGACATTTTTGAGTATTTTGTCCCATATGTTTGTTTCATACTCTGCTGTTATAAACGCTTATTGTGAGGCTTAAAGTTTGATTATTGTTATGATTAAAACAATTAAGAGATCATTATTGCAAGATAAACAAACAAAAATGTGTGGGGACCTTTCAAGAAATACCTTTCAGTCTTCAGTCAAACTAAAGACTTCTTTCTTCACTGTTTTTTGGTCTTTCTGTTGATGTACCACTTTATCCATTTCTAAATTCTCCTTATTTTATTTACTTTTTTCTTTGTGTTTAAATACAAAACCTGCTTTCCAGCAATCTCCTACAGTATTCCAGGAATGACACTCTTTTATAGAAGCTTCTAGATGGGGTTAGAAGGGAGGGAGTGATGATTGAGATAAGATTGCACGAGGTGCTTCTTTGTCAAAGATCTCGACTCTGCACACTCTGCAAAGTATAAGTATATAAGTATAGTTAAGACAGACATAATAGTTAAACCAACCAACCTGCTGGTGGCTTAAGAGGAATCACCAAAGTCGTTAGGCTTCATCCTCTTGGGACCATGATTGTCCGTATAAAAATTCATGGAAATCCATCCAATAATTGAATAGAAATTTCAGTCTGGCCCAAACTGGTGGTCAAGTCAACTGACAGAACACTTCCATCTATCCACAAGCATGGCTAAAATCACTAACATAAAAAGACTGTGGCCAACAGTTACTGAAAACGTTGGATCCAAATGCCGTGCTACAGCGGAGTCATCAAACCATGATGGTGATGTCAGTGCCAGCTGGCTAGAAAACACAAACAGTTTCTGGGCTACAAAATGTTTCCACAACTTGCTTTACTTTTGGCCAAAATGCACATTGAATTATCCAAAAGGGCCACAAACCCTACAATGGGTCCATTTGATGAAAATTATCCCAGCAGGAACCACCGATGATGGGATTTATTGGAGGGTAGGAGGAGAAGCTGACTCAGGGCCCACACTTTTAACAGTCGGATTTAATATCATGCAGAGGCCATTTCTGACAGCTCTCTATAGTGGTCTGCAGTATTCCTACGGTTTTCTCAGGTAGCTCCTAACGGGACTCCCTGACCCTCACTCTCAAATCTGAGTCCCATTTTAAATTAGTTTTTTCAACGAGGATTTGTTTTGTGCTATTAGAAATTACACACTAGGATGCCGTACTTTTTTGTTTAGGTATTTTCAGCTCATTGCAAGTCATTAAACTATATGTTATTATGTAAAAGGTCCAGTGTGGGGAATCTATTGGCAGAAATGGAATATAATATTTATAACTATGTTTTAAGTAGTGTATAATCAACTGAAAATAAGAATCATTATGTTTTTGTTAACTTTATATGAACATTTTATATCTACATCTAGAAGAAGTCTGCCATGTTGCACCGTCATGTTTCTACAGTATCCCAGAATGGACAAATTAAACTGCATTTTGTAAAAGTTACGTGGCCACGGTTGGTTCCCCTCCA
This sequence comes from Miichthys miiuy, assembly GCA_036365135.1. Taxonomy (NCBI): domain Eukaryota; kingdom Metazoa; phylum Chordata; class Actinopteri; family Sciaenidae; genus Miichthys; species Miichthys miiuy. The sequence goes on along the minus strand of CM071606.1, from coordinate 9,339,374 downwards.
GGCTTAGAAGAGAAAGCTTGTTGGTTGCAATCTCACCACTAGATACCACTAAATGCTGCATAGTGGTCCTTTAAGTCCTGACAAAGATGTTATTGTGTTATTATTCAATGAGTGACCCTCCAACCCTGATTGGAAGCAGAACAATTTGGAAGTAGGGTTATTAAATGTCACTTCTGAAACTGCAAACAAGTTGCAGCGGCCCTTGATGTAGTTACTCCAACCAGGAGGGATCACGGACCAGACTCAGGTCAAAACTACAATTGCAACACATGTATTTGCCTTGCTGATCAACTAAGGTTGCATGTAAATGATTATGTGATGCATTGTTATACATCAGATCCACTTATAATGTCACTCAGTTCCCTTCAAACAAGTTAAATCTTGTATTTGTCCCCTCTTTTTTTATTACCGCTAAACAATCCCAGGTTTACAAGTAGCTGTAGGATCCCTACATTGCATTAAATCAGGTTTCACCATAAAAGTAACCATAATTTCTCCCTCTTACCGCATCCTAACAGATGCAAGGTAATGCCCGAACAATTAAAAACCAGAAAGCCTTGAAGAAACGCATAACACAAGCCAAATATTTCCACTCAATTGACAATATGTGAAAACCTACACAGCCAACTGACAGTATTCTATCAATTATTCAGGAGAGGAAAAGCTCGCAAAAAGAACTGCACCCTCGGCTATGCAGCAGTAAATCACTGTATAGCACACCATCTGCTGCTTGTCAAAGCCAGTGGCTGCTGTGGGCACAGGAGTGCAGAACAACATTGATCCTTAAGTCTTGGATGATTTCCATTGTGAATCATAGATCAGAAAGAACAGGTAAAATGATGCGTGGGTCAAAATGTAGAAACTCAAGATAAACATGCATCATATTGAGATATTTTTTATAATACCTGTTTCACATTTTTTAAAGCTGTAAGTCAAAGCAATTTCACAATGTGAGTAATGTGAGCGTGTTTCTGTATCCATCTTGTCTGTTCCACCTAGGCTAAAGGACGTTACTGTTCAAAGAGCATAAAAATATTCCTCATTAAATATTGAGCGTCCACATGACGGGGATGTAAAGATGATTCTCCCTCTCATCTTTAGGTCCTTCAGTCTCGCTGGTGTTTCAAAGCGTAACCTCCTGCGGGGACAAAATGTCCCGTATTCAGACTTCAATAATGGAACGCCTTCGTTCTTAGGGACATCTGACTAATCGCTGACAAAGCTTGACAAAGTTTGCTTACTGTGCATCGACTATTTCTCAGAAAATAAACAACAGAATCTCCCACAACATCCACTTATTTGATCAAGAGTAACATCAGTGAAAACATCTGGCAACCATTTTATAACAGTAGAAGTAGGTCATTTAGCACAAACTGAACCTCATGACAGCTTTGAGTAATCGACTGCCTTCATAGCACATTTAGTAAAATTAGCACCACCTTCATTTGGAATCTGTCAAAGGACTAATGGCTTGGTCCAGTCGTAACTCAGCCATTCAATAACTCAACGGTTGTTAGAAAATAGGCAATAGTCACAACAACATTCAAGAAATGCATTGTGTCCCAAATTGCAGATACGTCAGGAGAACAAAGTCACTGCGGGTTCTCATTATGTTGTTGATTATCAGTTTCTCTGCACGTCAAACTCAATATTGTGTCTTGTCAGTCACCCAGTCACAGAATAACCAGTCTAATTATTTGCTGTGTTTACATTTCCTGGTGATTCTCTCTCTACATTCTCTCTGCTGGAGCTAATAAGTGTCTTAGAAATACACAAAATGTACGACTGAAGGTGTTTCAAACAGTTGACAGGTGTATGCAACCCTGTTGTTTATCAAATATTTCACAAACTTTAATTAAAGGCCACGCTGGTCATTTAATGTTAACTGGTTATTCTTTACTTCAGTCGCCCTGAACAAGAGAAGAATTTCTAATAATTCTAATTAAAGCAGTATTGTTTAACTTTTCTGCCATAAAAAAAACAGATTTAAAATTGTCTTGGTGCTATATTGATGTTTAATTTTAAGTGAATATGTCTGTTTCTGCACTATGTAACTTGCTGCTCTGGGGTATAACCATCCACAAGACGTACGCTTTACAGCCCTAAGTCTGACTGAGTTTTCTGACTCACGAGTAGCTGTCCATGTTTATGACAGTTGTGTTGGACTTAATCACAAAAATTACTCATTCCCATTTAAAAGAGGACTGTGCCTCCAAACAGTAGCACTTGATTATTATCTGCACCAAATTTAACACATTGGATCATTACGACCGACACCCCTGCCATTGCCAGGATTTTATGTCATCCAATATTGTCATTAAATAAATACTAACATATCGGTGAATGATATTAGCCTCACACAGTTGGAGGAGAATAACTCCAGCTAGTATACTCACTCTGTTTCCTAACTGCCTGATTTGTGGGTGACATGTGTGCCTGCCTTTAAAAGTAACAGCAGCCATTTTATAAAACTCAATTAAAAGCAAAAAAAACAACAGTCATATTGAAGCATGTCCTGAATTTGCCTTTTTGTAGAAATTATGCAAATCCCACGCAATGCAAATGCTCCATTTATCAGGGGATCGGTTTTGCATCGACTAAATGCTCCAACATTATGTCTGAAAAACCCCACACGGAGCAGCAGCTCAGCTGGCAGCAGAAGCTGCTTAAAATGTGCAGCCACACATAATGCACAGAAGGTCTAACTTCAATTGCAGCTTAACTTTCCAATTTGGATTCATTTCTTCATTCTATCATAAGAAAAATGGTGAGGTCGCAAAAATGAAAAGAACGTTTGTAAAGAGATTCTTAAACTTTTCAGCCGCGTGCCGGGAACTAGATAAAGAGAAAATGCCAATTTCAGTTTATTTATGAATTACTCTATAATGGCACGGCGCACTTTCACTTTGCTTTCAGACTGAGGGCAGCACAATCAGCTAGTCCATATAAGTCCATTCATTTCTCATAGAGATGAGGCACTGGGGAAACCCGTCCAATATGATGTCGGACAACAGGCTTGCCAGCTGAGATTTAGCCAAGCTGAGAGGTCGTCAATCAGATTCCCACAGTTTCTTGTTTTCCAACCTATTTGATTTCATTTTCTAAATAATAGCCCCGACTGGAAGGAGAAAAACACAGAAGTTATTTACAACAGGTTCAACTTTACCCGTCAACTCGTCATACAATTTTAATGTGAACGACTTCAGAAGTAAATGGTACAGTTACACTCATTTTAGGACCTCATGGTCAGCTTCTTTTTTTCTTTTCATTGATCCTAGGGAGAATTGAAAGTCTCTGTTGATACTAGCATGTCAGCATTTCAATTGAACTTATGTCGCGAAATATTCTACCTCATTTATTTAAGGAACTTTTCAATTATCAAAACAATTACATTAAATTACCCATGTTAAATTGATTTCAGAGAGGAGGTAGAAGTAATTCAGTCCTGACAAGTCCAAAATCGTTGCATCACACACTCAAACTCATCTCAAGGGTAAAAATGCTTTCATCGTGCAGATTCATATTGCAAACTGTGATCAAAGCCAATGACAAATCAGCGGTGAAAATGAGGCTGGATGTAAGAAAGATATTATTACAGTGCACATTTGAGCTGATGAGGATAGCTCAGCTAAAACAATGTTATAATCACTGGTGGAAAGTAACCAAGTTGACTGACTCAAGTAAACATCAACATTTTGCAGGTGATACTAAATACAGTCTACTTAAAGACTGTGTAAAGACAATTTCTTTCAAATACATTAAATATGTTTGAAAATAGCTGCTGAAAACATGTGAAAAGACTTTGAATGATATATTACTGAAATGTGGAGTTAGAGGTTCAAACAGTTTTTCACCAATTTTCAGCCCAGGATTTTGTGGGCGGTCCTAAAGGGTGGCTCGATGACACGCTGAGGCCACCCTGAGCATACCCCTGCACCCCTAGCAGAGAGATAGAGATTCATTCGTCTTGCTCAGTGTTTCAAAGTTAGTCATGTCATTTTCTGAACTCATCTGACACGTTTCAGTCACTTCAAGATGGCTGCTTGACTGCTCCCACAAGTGGGCGTGGCTTCAGCACATTCAGCGGACACGCCCCCACAGTCCTGCAGCTGAGAATACTGATTCATTCATTTTTACCCGATCTTGACACCTAATTTCATAAACGTGTCGATATTTTTAATCATTCATATTTGGCTGAGTGCTTAATAACACTTTATTCTTTGGTCTGACAAACTCAGAACACATATTTATTCTTACTTTACACGGACTTTAAATAGGATTTTGAATGACATTGGTACTTTTACTCACATAAAGATATGAATACTTCTTCCACCACTTATAACAACTATCAGCATTAATTGCATTTTAGTAAATTTATTAGTAAAGCTCCTTTTTACCCCAGTTGGGAACAAATCTGTTGAATTCCCTCTGTGGTCTTTGTCAATGCAAACTCCACTGTATTCCTGATGTCAGCATCAATGTGCCTCCTCCATGACACATGGTGTAACACACACAAAGGTCAGCGGTATCATACAAACCCCACCACGTAATCCACCCACGAACACAACCGATTATGTTTGTTGAAATGCATGACCAAACTGGAACTGTACTCTTATCACTGCGGTAGTAGGTGAATGTTTTTCCCCTGCACCACCCGTGAATGTCTTTAGGCAGAACAGCTAACTGAATTACTGCCCACTGTGTCAAGGACATTTTAGTAAGAAACTCTGAGAGAGAGGAAAAACAACAACTAAATATCAAGTTCTCTTTCACAGCCCCTTCAATGAGGGGGCACAAACCGACCATGTCCTAGATAAACAGTACCCTGCACTGCATTGAAAGACAGGTTTACATAACAACAGACACTACATAGTGATGCACATCATCTAAAGAACTCCATATGAAAAAAATACAGGCCAAAATGCAAAACACTGAGGATTGTATCTACACAATAAATGGGTTTCAAGATGACTCACAGCAACAAATTGGGAATCATTTTGTACAAAAGGTATTGCAGATGGGTGCAGTTTACTTTGCTGTATTTTAATTATCTGGTGAGGCCAATGACGGTGTAATTAATTTCTTAATTTGCACTGTTTCTTAGTTTTCCAAAGGGTATCGGGTGAGATAGAAGAAGTGATTTGATGCACCTAAAATAAGTATGATTAATGTGTTGATTCATGTTACAGTCGCAGCAGGATTGGCAATGGTTTGTTGGTTTCCACATATTTATTCGACAAAGTGCTGGTTCCTTGTCACGAATAGTGCCGTGTTCACACTGTCGGTTTGTGTCCCCAGTGTCGGCTGCCTAAAGAGTCACCATGACACACCACCGCTTGTAACTGGCAGTCACAAAAGGAGAATGTGAGCAAGGGTCAGCCTTAAAATGAGAAAAGGAACGAAATCCAACAAGAGACCAGGGACAGCAGAAAATAAAGGTGAGCATGGATAAAGGATTCTCAGGGCACAGAGGTTGCGTGTTTCCTGTTTGGCAGATTGCTAACCAAATTACGTGAGTCAGATCTATAGAAAGCATCATCTGTCTTACAGATGCAACAGCAAGGAAAATATTCAGTAATGGTAGTCAAGGTAATGCCTATACTGAAACGCTGTTGATGAAAAATTTGACTCTTCGACAGTCGTGATTCAAATTACCACGCAATTCCCTCGAGCATAGAGCAAAATACAAGGCCACTACAGCGGCATCTTGGTGTTTTTCCCCCTTTTGTTTACCTATTTTTCCTCCTGAGCTGTCAGATATTATACAGCTACTTTCATGCAAGCTCTTGGCGATTAACACAGCGTGCTCCAGTTCAGAAAGCATTCTTATTCAGCCAGTGTATCACGGCTAAAAGATGTGCAATGTGGATCTTAGTACCATGAGGCTTTGTGTAATGATCCAGGACAACTCTCCAGATAAGAATGAAGATTGCAAAAAATGTATTTACGAACAGCCCTCCGGATAACAATGCTGTGAGTGGGTTTGTATGGGAACAATTATTTTGATCAATATAGTACAATGAATGCCGTGTCCTTCTGGCAAGGCCTAACTATTACCAGCCTTATCATCGAAGGAAATAGATTCTGTAACTCTCCATCATGCTCTTGGAGACACCAACCAATTTGCCGTCAGGTCAATAATCTCTTTGGGAGAAATCGAATCTGCAAGATGTCTCAAACTTGGCTTACGTATGCAGCCAGTCACACATTATACTTCATCCTTTTTAAAATCCAAGCGAAGTCAGAATAGTAGATGTTTGTTTTTGTTCAGTACTGACACTTACAATGCAGTTTGAGTCAAAACAGGTTGGCTGAATACAAATGACCACAAGGGATCTTTTATTCTGGGATTGGCAGGAACACAATGACCTGGGTAGAGAATGAGTGAAGAGGATGGTTCAACACCCAGCGGAGAACCTTCAGCTTTACAAAGTACGATAAGTGACCTGCCACTCACGCAACTTCAGTCACAAAAAACTGTGATACAACAGTAGAGGTTCAAGGTTTGTGATGAATCTAACTGCAAGTACTCAGGTCCTTTACTGAAGTCACAATTGACCCTTTCTAAGTCCTGGCCCTTTTTCTCAGTTGAATAAGCCAGAAACTTGGTTGACGTTCTTCTTTCCTGTGCGTAGATATGCTATGTGTTAGGCTCGTCTACATATGTTGAAAAGAAAACCAGTAATTACATTCCACCATTGATTAGTACTGAGTCACTGTTTGTCCATCCTTGATGCTTCTACAAAGCATGTTTACATTCGTTATTATACAGAGACCGTCCTTAAATCATACGTCAAAGGTACAAACACTAAAAGCATGCTCTACAATAAGTATGCATGCATATTTAAACGTATCCATACCTCACTCACAGGGTGTTTTTTTTATTCTGTATGCCGTGTCCTTCGCCTGCACACTGGCCTCAAAAAGCTCAAAGAGAAAAGAAACAGCCTTCACGCTGAGCACCTACTCACACAACTAAAGTATTCTCCCTCCTCCTCCTCGCTTTCCCTTCTCCTATTTTCTCTCCCTGGCCGATATTACATTGTGTTTCACTAAAGAAAAACATAAGTCCTTGTATACCTCTGATTTACAAACAAACCAAAAAAAAGCCACAAATCACAGAAACTTGCAGGTTGCACAGAACAGCCTAGCCTGCACTTTAAACTAATTCCAAGGAATTTCGTATTATGACCCAAATCAAAGCAAGAAAAAGATATTTTCTTCAAGGTTTCTATTGATAATTGCACCACTTTGAGCTTTCTGAATGTCAGATGGGCAGATTCTCACTTGGCAGCACTAAGAAATGGCAACTCAGCTCTCCCACTGGAAACCCCCTTAGGACTGGAGTGAGAAAGACAACAGAAAATGCCTCCTTGTTTCAAATATTTCAGGGGACAGAAGAAAAAAAAATACATTTAATGAGGCCCTGTGTTGTTTCTCAAAGCAGAAGAATACACTTCACATTCTGCTGTCAGATGCCTTTTGGAATGAGCAAGAAAGAAGAAAAACAGAGAGGAAAATACAGACAAAGCCACACTGAGACCCTGAAGGCACGTATCCTAAGACAACTGTTGGCAGGCTATCATAAAGTCAACCGCTGTTATTTAGACAAATTAAATCACGGCTCCTAAACAAGTCTGATATAACAGCTAAAGACGCAGCTTGCACCTTTCTGGGGCTTCTACCACCGTGGTTCAATTGTATCCGTTTCTACTTGCACCTGATAATGTCAAGGTTGTAATTTAAGTGTGATTTTGTGGCTCTTAGGAGAAGGGAATGAAATTGCCATCATTACCGGCTTCCTTTCTGTGTATAGAGTGGCTTGGACTCGACACGGGGTGAATTTCAAATGCCTGCGTGTGATCTCTAAGCCCCTTTGACAAAGACAGATCCCCATAGTACCTTTTGACAGATGCATCTCAACAATGAGAGCTAAAAAAAAAATGAAAACACATTCAATCCAACATATGGGGAAACACTGAAAAAACACTTTGGCTTTACTGTAAAGCAGTGAGGGCTGGGCATGTCGCAGCAGAATAAATGTCAAGAACTCAGAACAGATACAGTGATGATGAGGTTAGGTGACAGCGGGTGCAAGCGGAGCAGTGTGGAATAGATGTGGTCACCGGCCAGGCAATATCACCCTGGAGACAGAGGAGCTAAACAGAATCCTGAGCTCCGACAGCACCAAGACTAACAGGCTCATACATGCCCCCATAAACATTTATTCACATCCCAGAGAGATCACCACAGACCCCGACTGCACCTTTGAAACACACTATCGTCTTATGCATGTGCAGACCTGAATACAGAGCTAGAGAGGCAGAGGTATCTCTGATGCAGGGAAACTGTGTAAAAATAAAACTGACAAGAGAATAACTGTCTCTGAAGACAAAGAGGCTAAAAACAGCAGTAAGAATTTGGTCCTTTTATAAGCAGTCAGCACAATCTCACAACGCTGAACAACAAACCTCCACCCTGTAAAGAAGATGACTAAATATAACAGCATCCCGCAGGATTGAAGCCACTCCTCCTCCTTCCTCATGGTCCAATTCAGACAGACCAGATGAGAGTTACACCAGATGTGTCATATAGGAAGCTGTTTTGCTACAAATTGGATGATTAACAGAGCCGTGCAGCCAGCATTGAGGCATTTGGCTGTGGCACGCAGCTCAGTGAAGAGTGATTGGCTTTGAGGGCCGAGGGAGCAGATGGGACGGGGACACGGAGCTGGACCAAAACGACTGACTGTGCCTCCTTGGTTTTGCATCAAAATATTGCTTCCATGCTCGCCTGCATTCAAAAGAGTGATCCCACACACACACACACATACACACACACACACATACATAAAAAGAGATAGCTGTGTTTCACACAGAATTGCAGCGGCTTGTTCTTCATGGCAAGTTATCTCCGCCTTTAGCTCCACCCTCTTAACATTAATTATGCAGCTCAATGCAGCACTCTGAATCCCTGCTGCAGCTCACCCACACTACAATACTCTACTGCTTTCTCCCACACTCCCTGCCTCTGTCAAACCACACAAACCACAGAGTGTTTCTCTCTCTCTCTCTCTCTCTCTCTGTCTCTCTTTCCCTTCATGACTACACTCTCAACTATCCATACTCAGAGACAGCATTTTCCTCCAAACACCACCTCATGAATAGTGTGCTTTTGCAAGGACAAGACTGTAGCAATGTTCTCTTTATGTTTTTTAAAGGTTGGATGTTCTCACTTTTTTTTTACTGAAGGGAAAAGATCACTACACATAGTGAAACACTTCCAATCTGATGCCCTACAAAAAAGTGTCATTGCATGTTTTGCAGGAGTAATCTGATACATTCATCGCAAGTTAGATTACTACCTACAGTTGTGGCGTGACACACTACCAGAGCACGTTTTGCCTTATCGGTTTGAAAGTCTGGTGCTGATTTCATTGCAAATCAGAGGCTGGTGTGCCGAGGCAAACGACTCAGCAACACCTGTCTTGGCAAGGTGTAATTGACTCAATTGCCCCTGAACGCGGCGAGAGACACAATAAGACCTTGTCACGAGAGTCCACGCTATGCAATGTGAATGAGCTGCATCAGCAAAGCAGCGGGGAAACCGAAGAACATACAGAGAAGAGGGGGAGAAGGGGGTGGGGGGGGGGGCTCTCACGCTTCAGCCGTCCACCCCACAAGGCAGGCAGTGGGATGGAAACGCAGCAACTGTTTATGGATGCAGAAACAAGCTTCTTCTTCTTCATTTTCCTAAAGCTTCCACATGATTCAGATTCATCTCACATCTGCATGCATGTGTTTGTGTTTATATGTGACCAAGAGAGAGACAGAGAGTACTACTTGTCTGGCCAGAAGCTGTATAATTACTCCAACAGAACTTAAGTGTGAGGCTACCCTGTGTGAGTCATTCATGCACACTGCATACTTCCTGACTTAAATAGTGTGTTTTTTTTCTTCTTTAAGGTGAGCCCACATCAGATGAAGGTCTTGGGCATTATCCCCGGGATGATTATTACTCATCATCAACAAAATGTCTAACTATACAGGCATACAAACACCAGCTATTTAAGGGCACGTGTTTGTCTCTCTATTGTTGCCGTTTCAATAAGTTCAATAAAGTGTCTGTCTATGTTTGCAAAGATACTGCCGCTGGAACAAAAGCAAACAGCGAGGCAGATGTTCCTAATGAGGAGAGGCCGGGGAAGGCGCTATGATTCAGCTGGTATCGGATAAAGTGAACGTGTTATGTGCTTACATAATCCAGAGGGAGCGTGAATTGACTACTCCCTCCTCTCTCTCTCTTTCTCTCTCTACATGACAATGCGATGGCAGGCGCAGGTCGGCTGCTCTGTCGCAAACACTGTGTCTCCTTAAAAAAAAATCTGTGCATCATCATTAGATTGTCCAGAATGCACATCGACGGGTCAAAAAAAAAAAAATCTTTGTGAGGTTGCTGTTCATCAGCGGGCAGCCCTCTGTGCCGTGCAGCTCTGCTGCTGCTGCAGGGGTCTTTTCAGTGCATGGAACCGGATGGTGAGCAGAGAACACAGCGGGGGCTGGGCACTGCAATGTACTGCAGTGCTCGTAGCTCTGCTATGCACACCCACTCTCTTCCATTCTTGCTCTGCCTCTGACAATCTCTCAATCTCTCGCTCTATCTCTCGTCCTCTCTCACCCATGCTTGTATATCATTTGTCTTGCCTTCCCCTCCTCATCGTCTCCTCGTTGCTTTTGTCCTTTTTCGTGACGATTTTCCTCCACGCTCTTGAAGCTGACTGTAATCCATGTGTCTCTTATAGTCTTCATTTAAACTGTCACATGCACACTGACGTGAAACACATTTATACGAATACATACTGTACGTCCTGTAACCTTTCCTTGAAGACTATGATAAAGTGCCCTTTTCCTGCTCACAAAGAAAGCACACACACACACTGTCCTTCCAACACTTCACTGTATTCATCACAGTGTCATTCTACTATTCCCGAGAGGGTCTGCTCACCTTCAATATCTGCAATGTGCAGCCTAAACAACACAAGAGCAACAACACTATTTCTGCTTGTGAGCTGAGTTTTTTTAGCGGGCTCGTCTTCTTCCTCCTGACACGGAGAGTTTGGAGATTGCTGCTAACTGTAGTATGTCACGGTGACAGCAGTTGTTGCTCCGCTATGTTGCGTTCACCATTTACAGGAGCACACTAAACGCTCGTGTCTCACAGTCTGGGACAGAGGGTGTCATACATGGAGGACGAGCCCAACAGCTGCTGCCTTCCTCCCCCCAAAAACCCCATCAAAACTCTGTAAAAGAGTTACAGTACAACATGTGTATACATACATGATTCTTGTAAATTTGGTCAATTCTTGCACAGGAACAGGGCTGTTTATGTTGATTCAAGAAGCTGATGAAACACTAGATTAACTTTAGTGAAGTTAAATGACAGGATGGAGGTCTGTGTGTGTGAACCAGCTATTTTGTCTAATAAGAAGTGGTTAAATCTCCTCCATCTATTTGACTCTGTTTCTATTCTAAAGAGAGATACGTGCTAATTCGTGGAAACAGTGAGGGGTCTCATTTCCGTTTCCCATTAAAGGGCCGAGGTTTCTGATCATTGCTGTCTGAATGAGTTTCTCAGTACGCCGACTGCATCCCTGCAGAGACACTTTCCTGGTCTCTCTCAACCATGACATGAAACAAAGCTTTGTGTGACAGCAGGTGTCCAGACTGTACGGGCGGCAGTCGTTACATGTTTTATGTTTTCTTTTCACAGATGTAACATAGCGCTGGCAAAATTAATTAGCTACTAGCTTCTATCAGCTGAGATTATGTATTATTTCAGCTCTTTTTTTAATAATAATAATTTTTTCATTTTGCGTTATCTATGCGATGCAGTGAATTTCATCCCACAGTCTGAGGTGCAAGTGAGCTTTGCAGTGAAAAAAAGAGGGAAGGTAGAATAAACCCACAGCGCTGACACTCCCACCTGGAGCACACAGTGACAATCCAGGTAGACAATGGCAGGAAGGACAAGGCTTTAAAAGAGCTAGGAGAACGCGTTTTCAAAAACATTTCTCTTTAGACAGACTGTGTTCTATAAAAGGAGAGCCGCATGAATAATGGAAAGTGTTTTCTTCATGTCTTCTGGATGGGCACGGCCAAGTGCGATATCAAATAAGGGCTTTGTGTATAGCAATTTACCAGGTCATCTAAATGGACATAGAGGAATTAGTTTAGCCTTAACGTGTCATCCCAGCCTCGTGACTGAACATCGGTTTGCTTCAAAGACTGTGAATCTCTGGCCTCTGTCCGTGGTGCTGAAATGAGTTACATTTCCTCCCCAGCCCTCTCCTTATCCCGGGTGATGAATAATTGAAACGTTATTTAAAACCAGTTACTGGGATCAGTGATTCTGCTCATGTCTTGGCATTATATCTACTATGCAGAGGGTGAAAGGTATTAGCCTTTCTTCTAAGTAAGATGAAAACACCGGTACACACTGTACTCTTTATCCTGTCTAATGACGTTTTCCAGCGTGCCCACACAAGATACACAAAGTCCTGTCCATATTGCCTCCCATTCTGCAGCAGGCCAGCGTTCACAGACATTTTCAACAGAGAAAACACACAGTGCCCACTGCTGGACAGTATCGTATCTTCATTCACAAATGATGAAGGTCAGACTTTCAAAAGAAAAAAAAACAGCGGGCTGTATTGAAAAAACTGTGAATGTGCTGAAAGAAAGCTGATAATGAATGCATACTGAAAACGGAGTACTGAGCATGAATCAGATGTCCTTTACTATAAACAAAGACAGCTTCACTTTCTTGGTTGTTTGAGCTCATTTTCCAGCATAAATACTCCAGTGAACGTACATAAACCCGATAAGAGACTATTTTTTTTCACTTCTTTGGTAAACTGTAGTCGGTAAGGAGTTCACCCAATCAGAGAGGCTACTTTTGCTGCAGGCTGTGATTGAAGAAGTCCCAGAACATGGGATAAACAACACAAAAACTCATCGCCAGGCTCAAACACTGAGAGAGCCAATTCGATGTGTTATCTAAGCAACCCCCGATGACACCCAGAATACACGATGAGAGCATGCACGACAAAACTACAATGGGCTGCAGCACTGAGCACACTGAGTTTATCCATGTGCACTGAATTGACAGTATAAGGGACAAAACTTTACTCTTATCCCATGCAGGGATGATGAATAAGTTCAAACTGAGTCATTTTAGGGATCTGGTCGATGGTTTGAGTAGCTCTGCCTAGAAGTGGCTGGATGCTGAGGCAGCTCCGCTCAGGGATGTAATGGGATACTGCAGCACTAGAGAACCGTGTGCACAGAAACTTGCCTAGAAGCATCAGGGAGTCCCGCACTAACCTTCTCCCTCCCTCCCTTCCTCTCTCATCCTCTGCCTTTCCCTCTGCTTTTCTGTCAAGTCTTTATAATGTCAAGAAATCACCAAAGTAAAAAAATCCATGCGCACATTTGAACATAATAACACATGAAAGACTGAAAGGGGGCAGATCAGCTCGGACATACAGTGACAAAGAAGACAAAAACAACTTCAGAAGTGTAAAAATCCAGCATGCCTGTAGTAGGAGGAGGACACGGCTGCTTACCTCTTGTGCAGGTCGCTCTCCTCTGGACACCGAGCTCTTCCCCTTCTCCACAGGCTCCGAGACACTTTGAGATAGAGAGAAAAAGAATCAATCTTCTCTTACTTTCTCTTATTTCCAGTTTCAGAATGAATAAATCAGAGTCTAACACAGCCATCTAGACACACCTTTACTCCTGTCCTCCTGTAAACTCTGCCTCATGTACACACACAGACACCCATTCAAACGCACCCCAAGACTGGAGTACACAAATTGATAAAGATCTGCTCAGGGGAGGGATAAAAACTACACACACTCACACACACTGCAGTTTTTTTTTCTTCCTCTTGCCCACTCGCTCTGCTGCTTTTTTTTTTTTCCTGCTGTCTTTGCCTGCACTGCCTCCTGATTGGCTAAGCTGCTCTTCAATAACATAAGCTCTCTTCTTTAATTGGAAGGGGGCCAGTTATGTGGTGCACCAGAAGCCCTCCCGCCCAGCTCATCTCTCTCCTTTTTTTTTTTTTCCTTTTTCCCTAAGTGCCAGTGGAGAAGAATGCTGAGCTCTGCAATTTCATACGCATCGAGCAAAGAGAAAAAAAAAAGGGGAATGGAGGACAGAGGGGCGAGGGAGGGGGGCCAGCATGTGGGAGAGAAGAGGAGTGAGAGTGGGAATGGGGGAGAGTGTCGGCGGCGAATCAGTGGACCGCAGCGGGACAAGCAGAAGCTGCATGGGAACAAAGAGGAAAGGGCTATTTGGGAGGGAGGTGAGGGGCAGATTTACATGCACAAGTCCCACAAGCTGCAGCATGGTGAGGTGTGACAGCAGGTCAGATGGAAGGGAGATTTCCCTGCACTCACTGCAGCATGGCTAGGTGGCTCTGCTGCAGTGTGGAGTCTAATTGCCAGGCAAGAAGGGGGATGGGAAAGGGAGGAGGAGGAGGAGGAAGAGGAGGAGGAGGAGGAGAGTGGGGGTTGGTTGCAGTGATGCCGATGTACAGTCTTACAGCCAGCCAGGATATATGTGGTGGGGTGGGGGAATGGGCAGGCAGCCGCAGTGTACAGCGGTTAATGCCTTCTCCTCATGAATTATTGAAGGTGCCCCAAAGGAGAGTGGGAGGGTCACAGGCAGCAAACTACTGAGCCTGATCAGACAGTCTCGCTGCTGCTGAGGTTTATTTTAATTACCTACACCTGAAGTATGTCGTCAAATTATTAAATGGAGCCCCCTTTAGTTTGAGTATACAATGAACTGCTGTAATAGACAGCACTGAATGCATGTTTTGTAGTATTTGCTCTCTGATTCCCACTTCAGCTTAAAAGCTTCCCCATCCTGGAGGAAATGGACGTGCGGGATTGACTTTGTGGTATCAGGTTCCCCGCCTCTGTCTTTCGACTCACATCTGGTAAGTCCAACGTGTCCCGCCTGCATTACAGTACAATACCCAACAATCAATAATGGATCATTCAATACCTCAACCACCTGCAGAGGCTACAATGAGCACTCTAAAAGTTAATGTGAAGCCGAAGAGAAATGAAACTACACTGTTTGCTCGATCAACAGTGTAATTGTCCGGAGGATGAATGGGAGAATAAAGAGATACCTGATATTTTTGGGCTCAGTGTCCCGAGTGTAAAATACAAACCAGAAGGGACAGGTGGACAAACAGTAATAATAAATATAGATTTCCATGTTTTGGAAGCAAATAGCTGAAAATTTGTGATTGCAGAAGTGACTGTAAACAATATGTTTCATCTAAGTTCAAGAGTTCACGAGGGTTTGGTTGATATTCATGTGCAAAAAAATAACATTTATTTCAATCTAGAACATAACAGTTTTCACTGAACTCCACAAACTGTGGGAAAATATACAAAAAGTGCAAATTAGTACAGTTAAGATATTTCCATCAATCATCTGCGGGCGTTTTCATTCATCACTTTGGTCTCTGCTCTCTCAGGAAGGCTGTAGACGGTGACGGAGATGTTTGTGTGTCTGAACACCTGTTCCAGTATCACAGACACTCTGTCCCACTTGAGTCGATCCAGGCCACATCCAATACTGTCAGAGAGCGAGAGAGAGAAACACACTGTTTAACTGTAAAACACAAATCTTGCCACATTTAAACATTGATTGAGCAAATGATGAAGCATCACTAAATGACTTGAGACGCTACAAACCGAGGCATTGATATTCTTGTTACTTCGTTCAGCACACAGTGCGACTTCATGTCCTCCAGGCTCCGTTGCAGGCTGTCATAAGTCGGCTTTTGGCTGGCCTTCTTCTTTGTGATCTGCCAAATAATAACAGGAAAGTAAGAACAATTGTTTTATCTTATTTGCGTAGGGAACAATTCAAATTAAATGCCACGTCTTTACCAGATAGTAGACAAAACGTCTGCCTCTTTTCAGTACAGCACACTGTCCCGTCAGCTTTTCTGTTTGGATATTAAAAAAAGAACAAGTCGTTACAAATTGTACAGAATGTTCCAACGCAGATGTTTGCTTCAAACTTTAGTGAAGTTTGCAAAGATGATTTTGGGTAAATGGGTCCATAATCATGCAAAAAAAATAAAGGGATATTTTCATGCGAGGGAAAGGTGAAGCCTTAAAATCATCCCACTTTTATATTATTATATTGTAGATGGTTTTTTTTAATGGAAAACAAAACCAGTTTCTCCGTGCTGATCACCAGGGAGAATCAGTACCACCTTTATTCTAGATGGATTTTTAATATTAGGTCTGACTCACTCTGTTCCTTTAACTCCAGCTGCCCTTTGAACTTATTCCTGAACATCACTGCTATGCCTGCCCCCATGCGGCAGTCCTCACTGATGCAGTGAGCCAAAGCCTCGTCCTCGGGACAGGAGAACAGATTCCCGGTGACATAATTCGGTCTCCATGTGCCGTCTGCAGGCTGGCCGAGAGGGGGCAGCATTACACCGTGTGTGTGTGAGGTGAGCAAACGAAATGACACAACAAGAAATAAACACACGTGTCGCGGAAGTAAAACTAGGACTAAAAAAAAAAACAAAAAACAGACAGTTTGAGCTTTACCTGAAGTCTGTGTGTGCTGACTGGTTTCTTAACTTCAGACGACATTGTCCTCAGTGAGTAGAGCGCTTGTCCGGTGAGTTTATTGGGTGTGTACGCATTAAAACAACGCAGCATTCAGTTTCTGCAAGTGCGGCGATAAAGTGACAAAGTTACAAACAGTCAAACGCAGCCGGCCCTTTAACTGCTACATAAACTTACCTTTTGGACGCTCTCTGACAGCTTGTCGGTTCGTAGCAAGAGAGGACGCAGCAATCGAAAGTGTCTCCTACTCTCGCGAGAAAGAGCGAGCCTTTGTAGAGAGGCTGCACTTCCGTGTTCAAACTGCACATACACAACAACAAAGAGCTCCATAATTTCACCACATATTTGCACAAGACTTTTTAATAACAATATTAAATGAAAATAAACAACAGATAGATAAAATTAACTTTTTAAAAAACGCAAAATTGTCTTTACTAATCGTGATATTTGCCATTAAATTAAATTATGAATAAAGTTACCTTTGAGGTTGTGTTATTCTTATTTCGCAAATAAGTACTTCATGGAATACATCAGATTTATATAAAAACAAAACAGGCAGTGTTGATATTGTGTTTATTGATTTTTAAAGACCCTCACAGGTGTTTCAGCGCTCTATTCAGGTTCCAGTTGGACTGAGCTATGATGGGAATAACATTAGGTCTGCAGTCTGCACATGGCTCCACACACAGTCCTGAGAAGAGGTCTAATCATTCTTAAATAAGTCAAAACACCTCTCTGTGGTTGTGTAGAGATTTAAAACATGTGAAAGAAACAAAAAACAAAAAAGAGAATCCAGGAAGCACCTCATGTCTGCAGCATCTATGGAATAGGTAAGGTAAAGGTAAAAACTACTGTTGCTCATTGACCTGACTGGAATGTGGAACCTGAGCTAAAGTGAATGAACAGGTAGCCCCTTTAATTAGAACAATTAGAACATAGCAGTAAAATGCAAGGACGATTGTTGTTTTCTTTTATATACATATAAACTGCAGTACATACAAAATAACAGCTTGATTGGTCACACATGAAGGGTGTGTGTGTGTGTGTGTGTGTGTGTGTGTGTGTGTGTGCGTCAGATTGACAGTCCATGTTCCAGGCCTTAGAAGTCAGCGCTGCGTCTTCGAACGTTGATCCAGTCCCCAGGGTTGACGTCCATCTGCAGCATCTTCATCACCCACTTGTCCTTCCGTGCTCCATCGATGAATTCATCCAACGAGAGCTCCCCTAAGTGACAGACGTAGTGATGATTATTGTGTGGGCTTCTTTTACTATATATTTCTTCATTCTTGAGTTTGTCGTTTTAATAAGGAGAGGACAATTTCAACAGCTGAGGCAAGCTTTCCCTTTCAATATGCATAAACGCACCACTTCTACATTAACACTCCACAAAGCCATTACAGGAGCTTGACACAGACCTTTTGAATCATTTATGAATCATTTGGAGCTGTTAGAAAACTTACGAACACTCACCATCTCCATTTTCATCAACCAACTCAAATATCCGGTCAACCACTTGGTCTGGGCTCAGCAGATTGCATTCTTCATCCAGCTCTCCATGGCAGGCTTTCTTCAACCGATAAATAGACTGAGAGTGACAGGAAAGTACGTTACAACATCTTACACTGACTGCATTTCATTTCAGCCCACTGATTTATCTTGAAATGTTTTGAAAGCTTTGCAGATCAGTAGTTTTCTTGTCTAACAGTATATACATTACCTCCACGATTTCAAGAAGCTCTGTTTTATCAATGCATCCGCTTCCATCTTTATCATACATTTTGAATGTCCATTTCAGCTTATGTTCCAGTTTACCCCTCAGGACTAAGTTCAAGGCTGCCACATACTCCAGAAAATCAATGGTGTTGTCCTGCGGACATAAAGAGAAAGAGTTATGACCTCTTAGAATGAAAAAAAAAAGTCTGTACTGCAATATACTAGACAGAATATCAAGAGTGTTCTCACTAGCTGTGACAACTGAAATAAACTGGTAGCCCTGCAACTCACAATTTGTTTCAGTATTGATTTATCAGCAGATTATTTTCACGATTAATTGTTTAAACTTGTGAAAGAAAATTGTGAAAAATGCTCATTGTAATTTCCCAGGAGCCCAAATTGACAAATTGCTTGTTATGTTTGATATTCAGTTACATCTCAGATGCTGCAACCTGTAAATATTTGGCATTTTTGCCTCACTTACAACATCAAATTTTAAGTCATTTTCTGTCAAATGGAGTTATGAACCAATTGTTTAAGCTCTAAAAATATGTGCTCAGTAACGGGCATTAACTGCACTTGTCACAGACGCTGCCAATCAACAACATTACTATGCATCTAGGTTACAGCATACTACCGCACAGCAGAAGCTTGTACTTACTCCGTTCCTGTCAAAGGCTCGAAACATGTTTTCAATGTAATCTGCAGCCTCTTTGTTGTCGGTAACTCCAAAAAAGCTCTTGAACTCGTGCATGAAGAGAGTTCCACTCGGGCATTCCACAACAAATTTTTTGTACCATTCCTGCAGCTCTGCCACATCAATTTCCTTGTCTGGGTCACTGTCCTCGCTCAGGCGTTGACCCATTGTAGAAATTCTTTCTTCAACTCTCAGAAGACAGAAATGATTTCTTACATTACATAACACTGTTTGCCAAGGCTAACTCTTTTAACGCTAACTCTTGCCCCTCTACATCACAGAATCCACAAATATTATATTTCTTAAATCAAATCAGCAAAAGCCAAAAATTACATTTAAGTCCATACAAGCTCAAAAATTGTTATTGGGCTCTCTATGGTGGTAAAATCCCATCTGAGAGTCAGGATGAGACACAGACCGTTATGGATCACATGATAAAGGATTAGAAGTGTCAAAATCAATTAGTTCACAAACAGATCATGACAGGATTTCCTTGTGGCACTGCCTCTACCTATCCTCAACAGAGACAAATACATCGACTGCATTAGCTTTGTTAGCTAATAACAAGTTTGAAGTATCTCTATAGTTTAATGGACCTTTTATTAACAATGTAATTATTAAACTGTATGAATAAACATTTACATGATGTGAGTTTTATGCGTGTGTGCACACCTAAACTTAAGATTAAAGTCTGTAAACAATGACTGACATTTATAGTCGGAGAGGGGTGCATTGTGGGAAACGTAGGCATCATTGTTTCTGGAATAGCTTCACCCATTTTAGCCAAAAAAAATCAGGATACCTCAGAAACAGCTGCTTAGATTTTTACAGTTATTTGTGAATACTACTCTTCTGACTCCCCAAACGTTATGGGAGTGGAATGCTAAATCACTCTGAACATACTCCTTTAAGTAATCTTCCCCGGTAGTTATGATTCACATCTTATGATTCACACAGGTTACGTTATCCCTGGAAGCTCTGACCTTTAGGTTATTTACTGCTACCCTGATTACTATTTACATGCCTGCTTCAGTCTCACTGGAGCCAATAATAACTCACTAATGATGGACATTATGATTATTATGATGAATTACATTACACAACATTGCAAGAGGGCCGTTATATTTGGGACATGGGTTGAAACATCTTGCAAGCTTTTGGCCAGTGGAATAGTCCCAGGAAATTTGGTTTCAGTAGTGTAACAGTGTCACTGTTAGTGGTAACCATAGCCATTGTTTATAGGTGAAAGCCTGGCCTGGTTCACAATATATGCTGACGACAGGGATAGTGATAATCTTAGATTACAAGTGTCAAGGCCACTGGATGATCCTCACACGATTAAAATGACTCACATCCTCTCTTTTTACACAAGTGGTATTTTAAATCTCACCCATATTTTCCTTCATCCAATCATCTTTCACAAATTAATTTCCTGTACCGAGGGCAGGCCTAATTAAGATCCACCTTTTTATGTACCCGTGACTCATTCGCATTGACAGGACTGAGCCTAAGTAACATTTACTGCGTCATCTCTCACTTCTACTTCCTCTACTGTTGTGGCTTAGTAAACAAGACTCTATAGTGATGCTGTACCTGAGCTAAATGCTCACACTAGCGTGCTAACATGCTTACAATAATAATGCCAGTGTGTTAATGTTTAGGGGGTACAGTGTTTACCATGTTCACCATCCGTGTTGGTTTAGCATGCAACTAGATGAGAAGTCAGAAGATAAGTTATTATAATCCATACTCTGGGGACCATGAATGTGTCAAATTTCACTGCAAATAGTTGTCGAGATATTTCAACGGTGGTGCTAAAGCATAAATGAAAACTTTGTGCTGCCGCTGGTGGCGCTATATGAAAAGTCAGAGAACACAAAAGACTAATATTACCTCACAAGTTCACAAAGGTCAGTAGGATTCATCCCTCGGTGACTGTGAATGTCTGTAAAAATCATATCACGTCATAGCAATCCATCTAGTAGGTACAAGACTATCGACAAGCATGCTACCAGGCTAATACATAAAATTAAGCATGTTAGTTTACTAACTTTAAATACTAAATGGCTAATCGTGTAGTATGTTTGGCTGATGTTGGTGTATTAGCGCATTTTCTAGCATTAAAGCCAAAGTACAGCTTACAGAAATCAAATAGTTTCAGAGGTGTACTGTCAAGAACTGTGAATTGAGTGAGCTGAGTCACACCTCACAGGTGACTAAAAGATAATTAGTTCATTGGCCCTCGTTGTTCTGCAGACATGAAGTATACCCGGCTTTGCAACTTAAAAGAACAACACCCTCGATATTAACTGAGCATACTACAGCTTTAGATTTTAGCATTTATTGCTTTCAATGAATACTATGATACAAGCTCAAGCATTCAATTTCCACCCATTATCAGTTCTACAAAGGCAGTGGACATGTATTACAAGTCTACAAAAACTGATTTACAGAGACGTACTGTAAAAATTCAAGCTATCAAAAGTGACATTTGTACAACTAAAGGTTTGACGTACAGAAAGTGTAAAAGTACCTTGTGTTCTGTTGACAGATTTTGGTGCAGAGATGGCTTCCCTTAAACCAAACCAATATACTATCTAACCCAACCAGCAACATTGTGTGTTTGTGTAGGCTTCATACGCAAAGCAAAACAGTGACATTTTCCACATCCTTCAAGGGGTCAATGCAAACAAGTGCAATATAATGTTAGTAAGAAATACATTTTGTGGTATGTGCTTCGTAGAAAAAGCAGACATCTGTGAAGGGTTACTTCACATTCTCAATGGCATGTGTCAAACTAGAGAGAGACACACATTCATCAGAAAGATAGTCAAATCAACGAGGCTTAGCCCAACACACAACTCAAACTGTCAAATGTATCCTTTTGAAAAAAATACATGCCGAATGACGATAATGAAACTATTGAACACATCAGTTATCAAGGTTAAATTATTATAATGCTCAGATTTATATATATATATAAAAAAAAAAAAAAAAAAACAGGAAAAAGACTTTAGAAAAACTTTTAGTCAACAGTGAAAAAAAAAGCCGCCATAATCTTCTTTAAATCATTTCCTTCCAGTTTAAAGACCAGACGATGTGCGGCCTTGAGTAGTTGAAACTTGAAGAGGACAAAAAGATCCTTCTGTGAGGCATCTCGAGGTCCACATCGCTCCTGGTCCTGAAGTCTAGAGGTCCACAGTGCTACAGATATACCCTCAGTGGGGTATCTTACAGTGTAAAAAAATAAAGTCAGTTGGCAGGCTGGGCTTCAAGTTAGTCATGTGCATCAGGCTCTATCGCAGTCTGTGCACTGTCTGAATTGTCAGGGACGCCCTCTGTTGACAAGTCAGGTGAATTACTAGAAGAGGGGACCTGCTTGTCACTGGGTAGGCCGTCACCGTCACTGCTGCTGCTGCTGCTCTCCCCATTTTCCTGTTCGGAGCTTGTACTCTTCTCTGATGGAGCAGGCTGCTCAGGTTGATCCACAGTGCTGTCGTTCTCCAGACTGTGGATATCCCCCCTCTCAGAGGAGTCTTCTTCTCTTTTAGAGGGCTCCGTCTGTGTGCTGCTGGGCTCTGAGGACCAAAGTGAACAATATTAGTGCTGCAGTTAACGAATATTTTCACTGAAGGATATAATCGTGACTTTAGAGACTACGTATTGTGCTGCGGTAGTCCGACATTAAACCAGGAGATATCTGTAAAGAGTTTGAGATAAACTCTCACTGCACAGCCTGTGTAAACAGGTGTATCCATGGAAATCAATCTGTTTTATCAGATGTGAGAGAGAAATAACTGTTAAACGCCGCTGACTCACAGTCTGTTCAATATGCTTCAAATGTAAGTAATTTTCTGATTGTATACTAGCATCTGAAACCCTCTCCTCCCACACATTTCCGACAATGTAACAGGAGCGTCGGCTGCACGTAACAGTTTTTGTTAGTTTCAATCACGATCATGTCGCTCAGTGATTGGCTAGGTGTGAAACTTCTCTCTCAAGCTCTTATTCACAACTACCTCTGCCACTTTAAATGTGTACAACAAAGTGTAACACCATGAATGCTTTTGAGGAGACTATCCAAAAGTGTCCGCACTTATCCCGAATTGTAAAAAATTCACTGCAGTTATAATTCACTTTAAAGGGCAAGGCCACTTTGGACTTGAAAAGTACAAATTTATTGGAGCATCGTGACCTAAATGTTGGACACAAAGGCCAAAACTACTACTACTGCGGTATATAAAGTAGTTCAAAATCAGCATAACCTAACATGAGTTTGATTATTTCCTGCCTAGTTTGAAATGAGGAAATCCACAACTTTCTCATTTCTTTCGATTTGCACTAAAAAGATCCATTTTTATGTGTGTGCAGATTGTTTTGAAAAGGTTCACCTAAGCTCCAGCATAGCCCTCCATCTTTAAAGACGCCACAAATCGGCACTGAAACACTTTAATACCTGAGTATACATATGTCAGCCTAAGTGAAGATGAGTTAACACTTACCATGATCCTCTGAAATAGTAGGTGTGTCACAAGACGTTCCACTTTCGCATTCTTCACCGCAAGAGTCTTTTGAAGACTCCGGTGTGTCTGGCGAGCTCTCTGACCCTTTACAACACGACGTCTGCTTCTCTTCACTTTCTGTCTCATCCTCTTCCTTTTCGTCAAACTTCAGCCTCTTGACCTCGTGTTTGTCAGCATCAGGATCCTCCTCTTCATCCTCCTCGGTGTGTTTGTTCTTGACCCGCTGTTTGCTGCCATTTCACCTTCCGATGGCGAGGAATCACTGCAGCAATGACAGAAACGCGAAGCCAGTTCATCAAATTAAATATTTAAGATTAAAAAGCAGTGAGTAGTTAGTATGTACTCCTTTAAAAAGATCTGCTCAGATGAATATATTACATACTAACATAAACTACCAGTGTCCCAGAATTTGAAATAAAATAATGAGTAGACTCATTCAGTATTCTACACATTCCCTCACAGTGCCACGCCATACTTCAATTACCTGATATGGTGCTCCTCCACCTCCTCTGTTGTTGGCTCTGAGACTTTACTGACAGGACATTCAGGGAGCCCGTTGGTCGATAGCGAATGACAGCTTGACAGCTTTGGTCTGTTGAGCGGTTTTGGTGTGCCTGGTCCGTTTACATTTCGACTGCAAAAAAAAAAAGAAAAAAAAGAAAATGAAGATTTCTTAGTAGTAATATCACAAGATGGCAAATAGGCAGAACTACTTAGAGCTAAACTGACAAGACATAATTGCCCTTACTATTGCCCGTCTAAACTAACTCAACTTCCACTTGCTGGTGTGTGACTCAATTTAAGATTTATGGAAGTCAATCACTGACAAGTATTGGAGCTCCCACCTGTCTGAATATAGAGAGGAGTTACCGGGAAACATCACTCCATTCACTCTGTTTACACTGGATGCCCCATTTTTCCTTCGAAAGAAGTAGAAAGGCACAAGACAACTGGCTGTTAATCGTAACTTGAAGTGAGACTGAGTAAGCAAATTTTATAAAAAAAGAAAAAAAAGGGAGCTGTCAATGTGCATCAGAAGAAGCAGCTTAACAGAAACACTGCAGCCAGCAGAGCAAGGGGAGTAAACGCTCAAGAGCTGATGTACTTACTCTGATGTGGGGTGTACACAGCTGACCACCATTACATTCTGCAGTAAACAAAAACACATATTTAGAATTTAATCTGAAGCCATCTAAAGTACATTTAAAATAACAGCAAGAAATATTACTTATCTTGAGTGAAAACACTGATTTAACAGCTAGTGCGGTGCTCACCTTCTCTAAACCCATGAGAAACTTGTCTGTTCCTGTGTAGTTGCGCTTGGGGTCCGTAAGAAGTTCACACAGACGCTGGATGGTGAACGGGATTCTGGAAAAGTTATCAAGAGATATATTTAGATTTAGGCCCAGACAGTTGTCTTACAGTTGGCATCAACACTTACCAAACATGGCAGCACTGGAGCTGAATGAGAAAAAACAAAATCAACCTGGATAAAAAAAACTGGTTAACCTCAAAGTCAAAGGTAGTCACAAGTTCTGACAAAATATTAAAATGAAGCCAGGATTTGTTTACAATTCGTGCAGTGGCGTCTAATCAGCTCGACTCACCCATTGTAACCATCCACTATTTTTAAGATCCTCTCCTTCATCTCTTCGAAGGGAACATAGTCTACGTTGGGATTATGTGGCCCTCTCTGTTCTGGTGTTGAAGCGTGAAAATCATCCATGACTTTTTCCAACTTAAACACGAAGTACGTTTTGAACTGCGACCACGGGATCCTGGAAGATATCGGGAAAAACGAGCGTGCATGTCAATCACGTAAAAAAGAAAGAAAGAATGAAAACACTTTTTTTTTTACAATAACGCTGACGAGAGCGAGCAGAGACGGCATCATTGCTGTGTGTGACGGTTTGTAGAGCGTTGATTTTGTTTTGTGTGAGCCTTTGTGGACTAGTGATGGGAAGTTCGGTTCTTTTTAGGCAGTCAGATCATTCGACTCAGCTCACCAAGAAGAGCCGACTCTTCATTTTACCACTTATACCTTTAATAATCAGCCAAATTTAGCACTGTTTTGACTTATGATTTATTATATATTAAGTAAAAAATTACGTTTCAAACTGGTCGTTCACGACACATCACTATTGTGGACTACTCACATTGGCTGTCCTGTCTTGGCAACATGACACAAGAATTGCTCTAGAACAGGACACGTCTCTTTCTTGCTTTTCTTCTCAAAATCTGCAAATGCACACAAGAAAAACAGAAGTTCATTACAAATGGCGTTATATCTGACTCCAGCCTAACCAAACAATACTTGCACCTGCATCATCTTTGCAAAAAAAAAATTAAATAAATAATCCAGAAGCACATGGCCAGTAGAAAATCATGTATTCTGTAAGTATTCAGGCTACTTCTCACACATTTAAATTGTACATTAGCGACAGTTAAATGATTGTAAAGTGTCAAATATGAGCTGTGCAAAGTGAAAACAAACATAAAATCGTCAAACACCAGTCTGAGTTAACTAACTTGAAAGTTCTTGTAAAAGTTAGTAAGTTAGCACGTTTATTTTGATGCTACCCAGTTAGCTGTTTACATAACCTCTAACTATCAGTTAAGGAGATAAAAATGGGTCAAAAGTGTAAAAATGGGGACTACTACTTTCTCGCTGACAACAACAGTAAACTAACTAGGCCGAGCAGAGGCAGAGCAGGTTGTCACTGTGTGTGCTTCAACCAAACGACAGTCGCATGTAAGCTAAGTTACGGTAACGTAACGCACATAACGTAGTTAGCTAAACATTACAGATTCCCGCTGATAGGCGGCAAAAACACACGTGAAAACCGCTAACTAAACAATGAATCATTCATTTAAACATTGCCTTGAAACGCTTCCAGCAACGCGTCGGTGTCCATAGCTGTGTCCAGTCACAGGCAGCCAGGAAATACTCGCTAGTTAGCTAGTTAGCAGGTAGCAACCCAACAAAAGCTTGGTGGCAGTTTGCGCGGACTGCGCATGTGCGGAAAATTACGTATTTCACATTTACGGAAGATGCGTTCCAGTTAAAGCATTTGAACGCACCCTTAGCAACGAGAATAAGCAGCCAGACTCGAGATATTGTTTGTTTTTATAGCGCTGATAATTATATATATGTTTTTTTAGGTGAAGCGGGTGCAGACTTCAGTGAGTAGAAACTTCTGGATCGCTCTGGTGGGCTGTAGGTGCTGCAGGCGGTCAGCGGGCGTCATCGTTTTTCTGTTGTTGTGACGGCGCAAACCGGTGAAGCGACCAATGAGTCAGCAGCTGATCGGGGATAATTTTACCCGACGAACCTATATATATAAATAACGACAACAGCCCTTGTTGGAAACATTTTTTTTTCAGAGCAAAAACAATGGCAGTTCCAGTAGCTGCATTACAACTGAGCACGCCATCCAGCCCGGTTCTGCTGGAGCACAACATTCACATCAGCGACAGAGATTTGGGAAGGATTTCAAATAACAATGAAATCGACACTCTGCCTTTACACTCACCGTGGACCTTCTGGCTCGATAGGTAAGACACTGTTTAGTTATTTCCCTCCCATCCGTTTTTATATTATTAATACATAACCAGTGTCAAGTAGGTAAACTCTTTGTGGCTGACCTTTTTAATGAGAACAAAGAAGGGAAATGACGGATTGATCAGGCCTGCTGTAAGTCAACACAAATTACATTTATATGTGTGTTTAACAGCAAACATTACAGCAAATACTGCTTGTTAATGGTGTTGGCGCTGCTTGCCAACTTGTTTTCTCCCTGACCTACATACGCAAGACCCCTCTGCTCGGAAGGATCTTAAAATAAAACAAAAGGGCGTAATTATGTCTAGCTCGCTAAACATAATAACTTCATTTGAGTCAAGCCGATGCTTAGCATTTCGATTTTATTTCTAATGAGCGCAGGTGTGATTGTTTAAGAACTTGTTGAGTCATTGTTGAGTGAGGCACTCCTGCTAGATCAAAAGTTATGTAGGTCAAACTTGCCTCTGTTATATATCCAAAGATCCCCCCATTTAAAAATTCAGTTATTTCAGTATTAATGCGAGGAAATCAAAACAGAGTTGAACTCAAGTGACAGCGTGTTGCACAAGTCTCATATTCCACACTGTGTACAAATCAAATGGGGTCAGTGTTGTTTACTGTTTACTGGCTTATTTGTCATCTGACCCCCCCTAACCCCAACCAAACTGTGTGCTCACTGAAGCATGTCCGAGTCATGTAGCAGTTTTTTTTTTGTTTTTTTAGACGCCAATAAAAATGAATGTAATTTAATTAAATGTCTGAGTCTGTTTTTATTTTGTTTTCTTTTTTGTCAGATCTTTACCAGGAACAACAGCAGCCGAATGCGAGTCAAACCTGAAGAAAATCTACACCGTGGAGACTGTCCAGGTAAGATGCTTTACGGTGTTGATGCAAGAGCACAGCTCCAGCAGGCTCATGTGAAAGGTTACACATTTCAATGGCAACTTTTCTTATTTACACTCAAAGATTTTGTGCCAAGGTATTTTTCTTTCCACACAGCTGTTGGAGTTTTTTTAATTTCTCCCAAACTTTAATTACACCTATAAGGAGATGATGACTGCCATGTTCTTTACTGATAAACAGTGTCAGGGGTTTAGTAGTCACCCTAATACTGAGAGCATCCTTGCGTGCCATGTTACACAACCACATCATCGGGCTGAGGTTCAGTAGCATTACACATATTGTATATTACACAATACACACAGCATTTTCAATCAAACAAGTTTGTTGACATATAAACATAACAGTATAATTTATAAATGAATACATCATTGTAATTAAGACAGCATGGTGAAGAGATCAAGCATTCATAAATACACAATGTGTGTTTGTGTGTTCAGAGCAATGAGAAAAAGATGTTTTGACATTGATTTGTTTTTCTACGGTGTAACAAATGTGAAATATTAAGAACTGTCTGTACTCCCTGTGCCAGTTAATGCTTCAATAAAATAACCTGTTTTCTTTCTCTCCTCACCTCGGCACTGGAGTAGAACTTTTGGAGAGTTTACAACAACATACCCGGAGTCTCCAGCTTGCCACTGAGATGTAGCTATCACCTGATGAGAGGAGAAAGAAAACCTCTCTGGTAGGTTTATATCTAAGTTTCACACCTGTGTGTGTGTGTGTGTGTGTCTGTGTGTCTGTGTGTGTGTGTGTGTGTGTGTGTGTGTGTGTGTGTGTGTGTGTGTGTGTGCGTTCATAGTATTTAAAGCTGTTTAGAACTGGTTTATGTAATGTTCTGATTTGCAAACAGGGAAGAAGAAAGCAATGCTAAAGGCGGTGTCTGGAAAATGAAAGTACCTAAAGAATGCACCGTGAGTGACATAATCAATACATGTATTTATTATGTATTATGTGCATATGAATTAATTATTTATTATTCACAAATTTCTCTTCACATTTACAGTCTGTTGTGTGGAAGGAGTTGCTGCTGGCTACTATCGGAGAACAGTTCAGTGATTATTGTGCCTCAGGTAAATTTCTTGATTGAGCTGCAAATGCAGTGGCTTTAGCTCCATTACGTTATTAATCACCGTAGTATTTCCACAATACATAAATGAATTAATCGAATTCTGTTTTGCTATTTTTCCAGATGATGAAGTAGTCGGAGTCAGCGTCAGTGTAAGAGATCGTGAAGATGTCTTTCAGGTCTGGAATGGAAATGCTTCTTGTGCTAACGAGTCAAACATCTTAGGAAGGATCCATGAGCTCCTTCCACAGATACCTTTTAAAGCAGTGTTTTACAAACGTGAGTATTTTCTTGGAATATTAGCGATGATATGTCATAGTTGGGTTTTTTGTAATAGATTGATTGAAATTGTGAGTAAATGTTCTTTTTGCTAACGTTTCAGCGCACGAGGAGCACCACGCTTTTGAAGGAGGTCGATCAAGACATTAGAACCCTTCAGATATACATGTTTTTTTTTCTTTTGCTTATGAACATGTTTTGGATAATATTTGGGCACATTTTGAAGCCGTTGAATTCATAGTTGCTTAATGTGTCACCTTAATTACCTCAAAATGTAGCCCATGTATTACGACTCTCAATCGATGGAATTTTTCATCTTCTGAGTGCTACTGTCATTCACAACAAGATCCAAAATACTTTTTATTTTAGTCGAAAGCACAAAAAAAAAAAGAGCGAAAAAACATTTTAGTTTGAACTTCTCTATGGCAGTGTTTGTATGTTTTTATACTGCAAAATTTTGCAAAACCAAAAACAGCCGATCATGTACAGTCAGATTTTTTTAGATGTATTATAGCATATTTTGTGCAGTTTCCTGATCATTTTTGAATCTAAGAAGAGGCCTAGTTCCACGAACCTTTATCGTAACAATACATTACAAGGCTTTTCTAGTCCGTTCCTTTTCTCTGTTTTGTATGTGACAGCCAAAATAACGTTGCCTATAATGGGGAACATAAATGTTTAGTATGCTGTACTAATGCTACAATATGAGCAGAAAATTGCACACTCTTTTTTTTTTAATATATATTTTTTCTTCTTTAGGATATAAGTGGATTGTGAAAGGAATATGTTCTTGTTACAATAAAACGACCTCAGTAAACAAAACATCGTGATTAGATGCTGAGAAATATATGCAATCATTTCTATTCTGTACAATTTGCAACAAATTTGCAGGGTTGTGGTTGTCATTTTGTTTAAGCATCGGTCCTAAATCAAGCACTTTGTTTTTTATTGTGTGTGTAAATCTCCTCTGGGGATTATAGCTGTGATAACTGAGACCAAATCCACTTTGGTTTTGTGTCACCTTTGATGAAGTGTAAAGCTGTTTTTGTTGATTTTGGTTTATTTTTTTCTGCTTTTAATAGTAACTTTGAAATGATCTGTTTTTCATGTGTTCATGTGACCTGTATTACATTAGTGAGACCTACACTACTTTCTACTTTCTGGATGATATAGGCCCCAGGAAAAACAAACACATACAATAACCACATGACACGCAGAAAACTATCACCGGAAGGGACACCAAACAAAACATGTTGCTCTAAATCTCACTTTCCTTGAGGGACTGCTATGGGCCTGTTTTAGTGTACTTAAGTAATGCAAATACTGCAGCGGGGTCAAATCTGTGTACTACTGCTGCTAAAAAGCAAATTTAGTCTGTCTCAAATCCATAGCTTTAAAAGGTTTTGGTGTCTTGTAATCTACTGTATTGGTATTAAAGTCATAATCATATTATTTGTCGCTGCATGTGTGAGAGAATGTATGAAGCAGGGAGTGAGATTTACTATTCTAGGCTGCACAGCAGATTTTTTTCTATGATAGTTAAACATTTGAGTTCATTTCTGTGTAGCTATGGAGTACACATTGAAAACCACAGGAAGACCGCTGCTATGATTTCTCATTCAAGTCAAACGTGTCAGAAAGACACGACAGCAGGAAGGAGGTAGTTTTCAGATCACCAACTTTGCCAAACTCGCTTCATGTTCCCTTTACTCGCCTGTTGTTCGTGTAATAATGTCATAAGCACATACTGTAGGATAAGAAAATAACAATACTGTACACTTGCACATACGCAGTTGACGACTCACTTCAGATCTCAGACTTTGTAACTGATTGTTGATCTTGGATGGTGCCTTGTGTTTACCAGCAGTTTAGAATGTCATCTGTATTCAGCATGTTGAACTTGTACATAGTCATGTTTGTCTATTAGTTTTACACGTGTTTGAGAAATAAAGACACCTTAACTTTGACCCTTTGCTGTTGGAAAACTTACTGTACTGTGTGTGTGTGTAGTGAGAAAATCAGTATTGCACTGAATTAATTATCAGGATGTTCTTTAATGGAAAATCCTCTGGGGTTTGCTGTTATATTCAAAGGCGTGTGCATGAATGTGACCATTTTTCATTTCCAATAGGTAGATTTGTAGATTTTGGAAACAGTCATAAGTAACATATAATATTGTAATATGTAGTTACTCTCGGCATTAACTATAATTGTGATAGATACTGACTTGAAACTACTTGGGTATATCAAGAGCTTGGGGACAGCTTCTACTTTAATGTCTGCCTCAACAGTACGACAACTTAACACTGACAACAAGCCATTACCTTACTGTCTTATATCATATTCTGCCAATCTTAACCAACACTAACATAACAGGCATGGTGCACCTTGTTTTGTAGTTCACTATTTAAATTAAGGAACTGAATTGAAGAAATGAGATTAGAAATGTATTCTATGGAAATTTTCTGACTGATGAGGAAAATAAGGTTCTCTTATTAAACTATTTCATGCATATTGGGACCACACTGATCTGATTTTAAACTGTGGTACTTTTTTTCCCCATAAAGGCTCATCCTCATAGCTTGCTTCAGAAATAGGAAGCCACCATTTCATGACAGCCAGAAGGAAAATGTGTCCCTCTTGTGGTTGCATCAAAGCATGGACATAAAAAAATGTTTACAAGAAGGCCACATTTAGAACGACACAAGGATTTCATCCCTACATGAAGACAGTCTTGTCCTTACAGTGGCTACATAAAGTAGTTATTGTAGTGACCGTCATTATATGCAGCACTAAAAAGGCCTCATTATACTAAACATGGACTGAGATACCTCCATGTGTGCATCGGGTAATGCAAGCTTTAGTTCTCATGGGGAATTTTTTTTATTATTTATTTATTATTATGAGGAGTAAAAGATTTAATGTTTCCCAGGATGGGCTGAGCTGAAACCTATGGGGTGCCTTTTGTAAAGCGGCTTACGCTGAAAATAACAGCAACATTTTGTCACATTTAGCTTCAAACAATGTTTAAAAAACTGGTGTGAATTTTTGAGAGTCACTTGCGACAGCAACCGCCACAGGGCTACCACAGGCCACCCCGTTAAGTATGTTTTCCAAATCACGTAGCATACGGTACTTCTGGTTACCGGCATTTGAATTTGCATATTAGTTAAATATTTAGTTTCACCCGAAACATTTAGATTTAAGATTTAGATTTAAGATTTAGATTTAGATTTAAATTTAACATTTAGATTTAGATTTAGATTTAACATTTAGATTTAACATTTAGATTTAGATTTAACATTTAAATCTAACATTTAGATTTAACATTTAGGTGTAACATTTAACATTTGGATTTAAATATTTAAAATATCTCTAAGTTGACAAATATTGTTGTAAATGTGCAAAAAAGTGACTCTCAGAAATTCACACCAGTTTTTTAAACATTGTTTGAAGCTAAATGTGACAAAATGTTGCAGTTATTTTCAGCGTGAGCCACTTTACAAACGGCACCCTATAATAGAATGTATAGTAGGAGCTCACAAACATTTTTTTGGGATTATATGACAAATAAATTTAATTCAATTGAACTGAATTGAATAAATATATATATAGGAGTATAATGTGACCACTTTTTCGGGGGTCTTTCTTTCTTTCTTTTTTAATTTTTGGCTCTGCACGATCTGAAACGCGTGTGGACCTGACGTCACCATTGTTTACTTTTACCTAAGCCACGCCCTCTGTTAGCAACTTGTGGCTAGCTCGCTACCAGAGGAGAGGCAGGCTCCGAGGATCGCTCACCAGACACCACCCCGAGTACTTAAAGACTGTCTGTCCTTACACAATTTGGTGAGTAAACGTCAATGTAACGCGATACTGTTTTATCTGAGTGAATATCGGACGTGGGGTTAGATTCATTGGGGATATTGGCGGCTGGCAAATACGAAGAGAACAAGATAGAAACGTTTGTTACATGCTAGCGTCAGGACAGGCTGCTAGCTTTTGTTGTGCTGTTACCATAAACGCCACCCGCAAGGTTGGTCGACAACTGTTTCCCAGTGTAGCTAACGCAGGCTGTTTAAACACAGAGGATATACAACACTCCGTACAGTTAACGTGACAGTTAGTAACTTTTAAACCTTGCTTGTCTGGTTAAAGGCTCGAGTCCTCAGACCGCAGTGGTTAACAGTGTTAACGGATATCGGTTCCATTCATATCGCGTCGAGCTAACTGGATGATAAACTCGCGTTGTGATAACGTTTCATCAGATAACGTTCATTCAAGGATTTCAAGTATCTCGTTTCGGGTGTTGATTGTGAAACGATCGTCTGTACGCCGTGCTGTGGTGGTACGTGCCGCTTGGTGAACACACCTAGGACGGTGTGAGCCTCCTTAGATGTACCCAGAGTACATTAATTACGGGTGCAACTTCCTACAGGATGAAATCTTTTAAAACGAACCCAGGATCGATGATCAATCCGCCACCGAAGAACTGATTGAGTGTATCCCAAACTAAAATATCGATTAACTATGAACGAGCTTTGATCCAGACAAAGTTATGTGTCTAGTTTTAGGTGATACACACTTTGGTTAACCATGGCTCCATAATGGAAAACCCATGGGAGCAAAAATGTTGTTATCAGGGTGAGAAATTAACTTTTTTAAAAGATAAGCGTTCAAATTCACCAACCACTCAATAGTCATTTTGTGTCTGAAAGCTCGCAGCCACTTGTTATATACAGATATTTTACCCGATTCACACCCTAATTGTGACACATCTTTACCTATTCAGAATAAGTACTTAATTGATCCCCGGAGGTAAATTTGAGTGTTACAGTGCTACATGAGATGAGTTTAAAGTGGTTAGACTATAAATAGGATTTAAATATATAATGGGAGAGAATGAGAATCTTTTTTTTTCTGTGTCATCCCTATCCGTTTGTTATACACCTGTATTTAAAGGTAACTGATTTGAATGTTTATTTAGCTGTTTTTCAAGGGGATTTTATGATTTATGCGTCTATTTTTTTTTTTTTTACCATCCCCGCTTCGATGTTATTATAATAATAGCTCACGTCTAAAAAGCACCTGTCAAAAATGATATTCTTAACGGAGAGGGTGTATTATGTTTACTCTTTCTTAAGGAAAGGCCTCTTTGCTGTGTTTCCTTTGCATCCTTTGAAGAGTGTAGTGGCTCCACAGCTGGAGAGTTGCCCCTGTGGTGAGAACACTTTAAATACAGTAAAACTTTATCACGGGTTTATTACACAGTGCAGCGCGACTGTTCGCTCATCATAATCCTGCGCTATCTAGATAATATTTTTTTTGTTTTTGTTTGCCTGGTTGTTACAACCAAAATCACCCCTGACATCTTCAGAAAATGTCTGCAGGAAACACTGCCCTTTGTCTTCAGAACTAATCCAGATCCTGAAAGCAAAAGTAAACAGAGTGGAAAACGCACCCACAGCTGCCTGTTTGGATTAGATAGCTTTTAGTTTTAGTTTGCAGGAATCTGTTTTAACCATCTAAGTTGTGACTTGCCTATGAATGACACATGGCTGCAGCTAGACATAACTTACTATTCGGTAGTCTGCTATTAGTCATGTTCATATGCGGGAAACACTTAGTGCTTTTCTCCCCCCCCCGATACTTTGATGTAACTGTTGGTACATGAGTTTATCTGAGTGCAAGTTTAATCAGGTCATCTATCAAATAAAAAGGTTGATGTTAGCTCTCAGTGGTGCCTAACTGATAGATTGACTGATTGAGAGACTGGT
Source organism: Miichthys miiuy (assembly GCA_036365135.1). Lineage (NCBI taxonomy): Eukaryota > Metazoa > Chordata > Actinopteri > Sciaenidae > Miichthys > Miichthys miiuy. The sequence goes on along the minus strand of CM071606.1, from coordinate 9,304,182 downwards.
TTCTTTATGTGAATTGGATAGTTGAGTAACCCTGAAAAATTGCGGCGTTATCCTTGAGGTTATGTGGTCTCTTTTCATTTGAGGCTTACCGTGTAGGTTTCCATCTGCTCACATTATTTGTTTGCCTACTTTATTTACCCTTGTTTATGCTGCTTAGCATTTGACTCAAACGCTCCCAAGCTGTATACATAAAAGCCTACTTGTGCATTGTACTACCTGCCACAGCCGTTTATCGCACCACCTGGTTAATGGTAAATTGTTCCAGAAGGAAGATATGTTTGCACATAAACACGGACCCAGGGCCCCTGTGTTTACAGTAGTCATGGCAGCACTCGGTTATTCAACAAATAGACCTAGCATGTTCCTCTCTCACTTGTAGAAGAGAATGTTTGTCTTGCTGGGTAGAGCTATAACATGGTGGCTCTTAACTATTTGTTAACACAAGTTCCTTTGACATGGTTAATGAGCACATTATTGGTTCATTTCTATCATATATTGTTCAAATTTTTTTTAAAAAAACCTCAGATCCATCCAGAAAGTTTATTCTGTTTGTCTGCTCGCTGTACATCACTGTGCTGTTCTGTTTTTTTTTTTTCCAGCTGTGTGCTCATATTCTTATTCCCCTTTCCTCAGGTCACTGAAGTCCAGATGCATGAGTCTGGGTCAGAACCAACAAGCCACACCATTCCAGCAAGTCAGATAGAGAACGGGAATAACACTGAGAATGAGAGTCGACTGAGGAGCAGCCAGACTCCTCCTCCAGAGGCACCCAGGGTCAGTCATTCCAGCTGCATCCCCTCCACACATCGGCATTAGTTATTAAAAGTTTTTACAGATGTGATATATGTAGTGCTCTCTGGATAGCCCACAAAAAACATTAGTAGATTAGTAAATTAGGCTATTTTGATATGTGATTATGAGTCCTCTTTCTAGGAAAAGTGACAAACATTTTCTGGCTCCAGCTTTCCAGTTATGAAGATTCATAGCTTTTCTCTGTCATACATGATAGTAAACAGGAAAACTTTGAACTTTGGCCTGTTGGTGGAACAAAACAAGTACTGTAACTCAAAGCTGTGAACTGGGACAGCCGAGAAACTGTGATACAAGCATATTTTATTGACAAGGTGAATCATTGCTAAATTAAGAAAACAACATGCAGGTTAATCAATAAAAAGAATCTTTAGTTGGATTGCTGGTTGTTTTGAATGTACTCGCGATGTGCTCGTATCTTGTGCATTATCTTAGCATATTGCTAAACCGTTTGCTCAGAACAGATTCTAATAAATCCGTCAGTGTCTTTGGACGGCTAAGTCTCGCTACCCGTTCATGTTGAATTTTAAAAACCGAGCCACTGGAGACTACCGGCTTCTCGTTTATGACGATCTGCTGCTTTTCATAGCTTTAAGTAACAGTCATATCTTTGGATTTTTGTCTGTTTGTTGGACAAAATAAGCTTTAAGTCATCACTTCTTTTTGGGGTTTTTCTTTTTAAATAAAATTGGGATTGTACACAAACGATTAATCAAAAAAGATGCTTTGCTGATTTTTAGACAATGACTTGTTTGTTGTAGCCCTGAAGGCAAATGATGTTATGCTCAGAAAAGCTTTTTTTTTTTTTGTTTTTGCTGTTGAGCGCAGTTACTTTGTTACAACACCGAGCAGCAGCCTATTGCCAGTGTGTAAATGTTTGTTCTCCGTGCTTTTACTTCACTGGGCTGTCAATAACAATTACCTCTGCTACCAAGGCATGAACGTACAGGTGGTCTGGCATCCAAATATTCTGTGTTTTTCTTGGCATACAAATCAGACAGACGATAACAGACAGCGTACTGCTATTTTAATTAGTTTTTAACAGGTAACCGTATCACTTTGACTCCCTCCGTCTCTCCAAACTGCATTTTTATTTGTGTATTTCTGCTGAAGGGGAGCACAGGGATCGGGGGAGGCTGTGCAGAGGTTTAGAAGGGGGAGGGAGAGCACAACTCCTGGTGGGCGGAGGGATCGGTGTTATATTGTTAGTTTTGTTTATGCTCACATCATTTAGGTTAGCGAGGTTCTGCCAGATCAGGCAGAACATCATTGCAGAGGAGCATTTTTGTTTTGTTCCCCCCCCCCCTCCGGTGCCTAGGCAGACTTTTCAATGGAGACTACCAGGTTTGTCCAACTCTTTCTGCATCTGTCTTGTGAGGTTTCAGTAGCAGGCTATTTATAATCAGGTCTTACCAGTTAAAATATGTGTCTGTCAATGAAAGTGATGCCATATTTTTGTGGGCTGTGTAATTTAATATTTTTAGAGCTCTCTCTTTTTTTTTTTTTTTTTTTTTTTTATTAAATCTTCAGCTGAGTTTATGACTAAGTGTGTTTGTTTTCTTCGCAAATGTCACTTTTCCTCGGGCCACACCCATTACATCATTTAAGAAAGTATTAAATCCAATAAGGGGAGGCGTATTGTGTTTGTTTTGCAGCGAGTTCTCACTGTTCTTATTTGCTGTCAGTCATCTCAAGAGTTCACAAGACCAGTCTTGCGGGAACAGATCTGTGTTTACACTCAGTTGCTCACTGGTATGACTTTCAACAATAACAACAACAGAAGATGTTTGGACTTGCTGGCTGCCATGGCAACAGGGATTAGGCAAAGGCTGTTGTTGTGTTGATGGTGTCCACAGAAAAATAGTGGGGGGGGGGGCGTCGGCAGCAACTGGGTCTGTTTTGTGGGATAGACCTGTTTTCATTGCTTTGGTGGCCACCTCTGCAGCATTGAATTTCATAAGAAAGGACAAACTAGGAGGCAGTCATCTGTTATTGTTAGCCCAAAGCCTGTGTGAAATTCACTGTCAGTTTGTTTACCCGATTGAAAACAGACTCTGCCTCGGAGAGAAATGTTTGTTTGTGGTTCAGACCTTAATTAAAATACGAATCTCAAGTTCTGTTTTCATAAACAGGCTCTGTATGCTTTTTTATTCATTATTTATATCTCTGCGCAATTTTGATTACTCTGTTTATGTTTACTGTAAACATCCCTTGAGCTGCGAGGCTTGACAGTGAGGGGGATGGTGCTGTAATTGCTGCATGCCTCGCAGAGGATGTTGTTGTTGTTGTTGTTTTTGTGGTGCTGGTTGTTGTTGTTGTTTTGATGGAGAATTCCCCAGCCATCCAGTGTTGTTTTTGTTGTTGTTGTTGTTGTTGTTTTCAGTTGGTTCATTTTTAGCTCAAATGACAGCAGAGCCAAGTTCAGCTTTTCTGGATTGACCAGTGAACTGAGAGATAAATAAGCAGCGCTGTGAGCAGCTATAAGTTATTTTTCGAATTTGAGTTGAAGGCACGGGAGTCGAGCCTCAACCATGAGTGGACTAACTGACCGACAGAAAGTTAGCGGCATAGTTGCATAATCATTTTAGTCTCGTTCTTAGTTATTCTTAGTCATCTAGGCTGATTTCACCCTTTCCTTTGTCATACATGTTAGTAAACTTCATATTTGTTGGTTTTGGATTGTTGCTCATACAAAATATAAGACATATGCAGACTCCACCTTCAGCTGTGGGAAATTAAAACAGACATTTTTCCTGTTTTTCTGACATTTTATGCACGAAGCGAATAATCAGTTATGGAGAAAATAATTGCGACGTTAATCAATAATGAAAATAAGTGTTACTTATCCAGCAGACACATATATTACATATATGTGTGTGTGTGTCCATAACCACGGTCATCGAGCATGCGCTGTAGTCCACAGTACACTCTCTACATTTACATAAACAGGGGGAAATGAAGTTGAGTTGAGTTACAATCTTTTCTCATTCTTTTTTCTGTTTGTAAAGTTTTATTGAAACTCTTCTTACCCTGCCTGCTACCATACTGACCAAGGCAGCAGTATAATATCTGATGCTGCTGCATCATGAGGAGTTTTTTTTTTTTCTTTTTCTTTAACATCAGAGCACACATCTGCAGCTGAGTGAGAAAACAGACTGTGTAGTGTGAGCGCATGATTTCGCCTGTGTGTGTGTGCAAACTTCACAAATAACCTACTGTTCAGCTGCGCAAACGTATTTAGACCTGTTTATTTCAGTGTGACTTTTCGCCATTCTTTGGATTTAATTCTTTTCACTGCAAGTACTATTAGTTGTTTTGATCCTGCCACGCTGCCGTCACAGTTAAACTTTGCTGTTCTGAAGTCTTTGTCTTGGATATCCGCTCTTAAAAATCCCTGTCTGAAACTCTCTGTTAGGTATGACAGCAAAAATCTGGTTGCTCCAGAGCTGTAGCTGCGTCTCTTAATCCTCTCCCCCTGATTAAAGAGATACGGTTTCTCGTTTACATGTAAACGCACTGATTGTCTGCACTAGAATGCAGTCCAAATAGATTGAACGAAAGCGGCTTACACACCCAGAACAGCCTACATATGTTGTCTTATTCTTTTTTTGTCACTTGAGTATTTGTGTCTCTTAAATTAAATGTCCTCTTTAAAGTGTTCTGTCACAGACTTGGCTGCCAGTTTTCCTTTCTTGTGTGTTTTCTTCTGTTTTTGTGGATTTTAACTTACTGTTATGGGATTTTTTTTTTTTTTTGCTTTGAACAATGCAGGTTCCAGCGTCGTTGTCCATGATGACCCCACCAGCAGAGGCCCCACAGCAGCTGCAGCAGACACCACAACAGCAGATCCTCAGTCCTCAGCAGCTCCAAGCCCTGCTCCAGCAGCAGAAAGCACTCATGTTACACCAGGTAATGTATCTTTTACAAAGGTTATGTGTTTGTCACAGCGCACATAGCGCGCACAACGCTTTCACTTCTCTTAACACAAATTTCATCAACATTTCTGCAGCAACAAATCCAAGAGGTCTTCAAGAATCAGCAAGAGCAGCTGAATATGCAGCTGCTGCAACAGAAGAATGCTGGGATTGTTAGTCAAGAGGTAACCTTTATTTGTTACAGCATCATATTTGAGCAATATTTATTATGCCACAGGGATATTAAAAGAATTAAGACTTGATTCAGTTCAGCAGTACTAAAGTAAAGTACTTTAGTAAAGTACAAAGTAATACTACTGTGGGGGCCTTAAGCAGCTCCTCCAACAACAGACTGCTACTCCCACCATGTAAGAAGGAGCTAAACTACAGGTTGTACCGTACCGTATCATATCATACCGTACCGTATCGTACCGTATCGTACCGTATCGTATCATATCGTATCATACCGTATTGTACTGTATCGTACCGTATCGTACTGTATCGTATCGTAACGTATCGTACTGTATCGTATCGTATCGTACCGTATTGTACTGTATCGCATCATATTGTATTGTAACAGTTATAGACCTGGATTATGTAGGAGGTGTTTTTAGCTGTGATTACTTGTGATTTCCAATTACACTCAACAAAAAACAAAAAAACTTTTTTTGTTCCCATGTTTCATTTCAACTTCAGCTTGAAGTAAAAAAAAATCCTATATGCAGATTTTACTCGCAGATTTCTTAAAACCTGTCTGCTGTCTTATCTAAACCAGTGGTACTTGTAGACTCTTAAGCACACTCTGAAGCTGTTTTTTTTTCTGCATCCACCATCTGATCATGTGTCAGTTTTTTTTTTTTTTTTTTAAATAAAGCTGCACATTTTAGAGTGCCCTTTTTATTGTGACTATTCCGAGTCACACCCGTGCTGCTTGCGCTGTTTAATCAGCATCTTGATATGCCACACCTGTCAGGTGGATGGATTATCTTAGCAAAGGAGAACTGCTCACTGCTAACATGGATCCTAACAAGTTTGTTGTTTGAGAGTCTTAGATCTTTTACTCCAAACTGGGAAAACAAGTATTCTTGTTGTGCGTGTAGCTTAAAGGCCGCTGCGTGCCATTTTTTCTACTGCAAGTGCCTCGTGAAATGTCCATCACATACTCAGAAACTACATGTTGCTCTGTCCCAGCACCCACACTTGTGGTCTCATGAACTCAGATGTATGTGTCATGTGTAAAAAAGCCAAAACACAGTTACAGTTAAACTCACTCATCAGTTGTTTGTGTGACAGCATGACATCATCAATCTTGTTCTGAAAATCTTCCATCCACTCGCGGTCTTAACGTGTATTTACTGCAGGCAATTAACGGAAATTCATGGCACGAGTAAGCGGTCAGTCTGAGTGCACAAGGCGGCAGCAGCAGCAGCAGTTGTTGTTGATGTTCTCTAAGCAGAAAATCGTTTTTATCCGGTCACATCCAACTGGATGTTTCTGCTTACCAACAGAGAATGTTAAATTCTTAAAAATAAACATCCAACGCTCAAATAGACGTTTGTTCCTTTAGATAGCTAATGACATTCGCTGATTTTATTACCCGTCTAAGTTGATGGACAGCACCTGTATAGTTTCCCGATGGGGATAAAGATTTCTTTTCTGAATCAAACTGTAGATAAAACCCAGAAGAAGCTGTAATCAGTATGAAGAATGGGGGAAGGCGTTCACTGACGGATGTTGTGTTATCTCGCCGTCACAGCTGACAGCCCAGCAGATTGCCATCCAGCAGCAGCTCCTTCAGGTGCAGCAGCAGCATCTCCTCAACCTGCAGAGACAGGGCCTGCTCTCTGTCCTCCCCACCAGCCCCATTACAGCACCAGGTATAATGCGTTACAGTCTTTGCTGCACCGTTTGTTTAAAGTCTTAAAGATTTAAGGTGAAATACTTTCATGTGCTTGACAGCGTTTTCAGTTTTAACTAAACGCGAGGCAGGGGTCGATATAAATTTTCAAACACTGAGCCTGGTGTACATTACACTGACCCATTTATACCGCAGAGGGTAGGCTGAATAACAGAAATGGCTCTTTGTATAATGCAATACAGCAGCACGACTGCATCCTCCCAAAAATCCTCCCTAAAACAGGCTCAGACATAATGAAGGTTGGATTTGTTGCAGGAGTGTTGTCTTAGACTGAATAATAGCATAAACTAGCAACATATACTCAGATTTTTTTGAGCTAATTCAGCACAAAGTGACTCATGCAAATGTAACGCCATCATTTATTTATACTGTATATGTGCAATTTCAGGCTGTGAGAATGGTAGCATCTTGTCCACTGGTGGAGACACCAGAGAGTCTTCCAGTCAACAATCTACCACCAACGGTCACCACACTCTTGTGAAGAGGAAAGAAAGGTGCTTTGAGCAGTTTATACTGTCCTGTCAGAGCTTTAGTTTCTATATATTTTGTTTTTGTGTCATTCATTTTGTTGATTTCTGTTTCAGTGGGTCACTGGATGAAAACACACAGAATAGCCATCCTCTGTATGGGAATGGCATGTGTAAATGGCCTGGCTGTGAGACCGTCTTTGGAGACTTTCAGGCATTTCTCAAGTGAGTGGTGAAACCTCTGAAGGTGGCATCGCGTTCATTCACATCTATCACGATGTGCAGTGGCGCAGAACTTGAATAGAGGAAAGAAACGTGTGTGTGTTTTCTGTATCTTGGCTGTAAATGTCACATTGTACCGTCAGCATTCATCATCATCAACATTACTTACCGTTATGTATTTTCTAAAATTTTCCTAAATTGATCTTCAAGTTGAAATTAAATTATTCTTGAGGATTACTTTGCGTTTTCTTTGCTCTGCTCAGCGTCTAAAGCTTTAAATGTGTTTTTGTCCGCAGACATTTGAACAGTGAGCACACACTGGATGACAAGAGTACAGCGCAGTGTCGTGTTCAGATGCAAGTGGTCCAGCAGTTGGAACTGCAGGTACGCATTTGATTTATTTTCTCAATTTCTATTTTGAATCAAACAACAAATGAGACAACACGGTTTTGATTTATTAACAGCAGTTTTACAAAAATAACTCTTGCTCAAGTGGTGTATTCAGGTTTGTTTTTGTTTTGTTTTTTCAAACTATGGAAAAAAGAAATGGGAGAGCTAAACTCCGACAGTGAACGTCTGTTAGGTGTCAGCAGTGGTGGTGTTTTCACACCAGGTCTGAAAAGCAGAAGCGATGTCTTTAGATAATTACACTTTTCAGGATGCCAGAAAAGAACTAGTTCCCACACCAAATGTCATTTCGTCATTTAACGAGAGCCGTGAATTCACAAACTCTCGACTTCTATTTTGGTCCTCTCCTCTTAACACAGCTGAAAAAGGACAAAGAACGACTGCAGGCTATGATGGCTCATCTCAAGTCGTCTGAACCCAAACCCGCAGCGCAGCCTGTAAGTACCTGCTATGACTGCTTCATACAATTAAAATAAATATTGTTTTGCTTGTAGCTACACTGACGTTTTTCCTGACTTAACTGCTTTGTTTTTTCAGGTCAATCTGGTGTCTAATGTATCTTTCTCCCAGGCAACATTGCCCAAAGGCCCTCCTCCGATGAGCGTGTCTCAGAGTGCCACGGCACCATCCACACCCCTGACGCCGCACTCTGAATCCCCTTCGGTCCTCACTCCCAATAGCGTGTTCACTGGAACCCCCGTACGGAGGCGATATAGCCGCTCTGTGAGCCAAGGTAGCAGTCAGAATAATTCCAACTTAATTAATGGGAAGCTTTTTATCGCGTGTTTCCAGCTGAAACATGTTTCTGCTAAGACGCACATAAACAGAAATTCATAGAGGCGCAGAGAAGGGGTTCTTATTTTCATATTTATTTCAATTTAAAAATATATTTCTTTTATTTCTCATAGTTGGAAATGTTTCTTTTTTGTTTCCTGTTCAGTCTGTATGTGTTTATATATAAATATTACTTGTTATTGTCTTTCCACAGATATAGTCGATAATAAGGAGTTCTACTTGAGCACAGAAGTTAGACCTCCGTTTACATATGCTTCTCTCATTAGACAGGTAATGTGTACAATCATTATTCATAACCACAAAAATATTTAAATACCATAAGCAAACCAAAATGAATCAGATTTATATTCTTTATTGTTTCATTTTGTTTTCTCTCAGGCGATATTTGAATCACCTCGCAATCAGCTGACATTAAATGAAATCTACAACTGGTTCACAAGGAACTTTGCATATTTCAGGCGCAATGCAGCAACTTGGAAGGTGTGAACTCTTTTACATATGAAATATCTTTAGGTATTTATATATGAAACTGTGAAAAGTGTATGGAAACATTCGATTGCATTTGCATTCATTCTTTTATTTTAATCTTCCAGAATGCCGTCAGACATAATCTCAGCCTCCATAAATGCTTCGTACGCTTGGAAAACGTGAAGGGAGCTGTGTGGACAGTAGACGAGATCGAGTTCCACAGACGAAGGCCCCAGAAGACTGCTGGAAACGGGTAGGTGTGCCCTGGACGTAAAGCCAGAACGCGGCGTGTTTTCAGATACAACTAGAAGCCAGAACAAGCCTGACCTTCTAGCTCCGCCTAATCAGTACATGCAGTATTTACTGTCAGCAAGTTTTTTTTTTCTGAGGAGTCTCTAAGTCTGCGAGCGTGCTACAAAGAAAATCAAATCCGGCCTGTTCGCACACGCAAATGGATGCCGTCGCGAAGCGCCACATTTGTTGCAGGTCGAGCCAGCGTGCAAGCCGAACCTAGAAATTTCACACAGCCTTGATCCCTCTGAAACACCACTGTCAGCAGGTGGTCAAAAAAAAAATGCCATCTGGTTTGCTCCGTCTTGCCACGATGACTCAAACCCCTGTGTGTACTTTATTAAACAAACATACCTGGTAGCGCTGTGTGTATGTTGGCAGATGCTCATTCTGCCAGCAGTTTGAGGGGCGTTTAAACCATTCACCATTCCCTGCACGCCATAGTTATTGTTGCTGCACCAAACAAGTTTCCTGTTGTAGCAGAGCACACATGCAGTTTATAACAATGATGGTGACAGATTTACTCCTTGAAATACTTAATCATTTTTTAAACAATTAGGTCTCTTATTGAGAGGAAGACAAAAGCTTGTTATTTCTACCCAGTGACTGATGACTCATTTGTCTAAAATGTCCACAAAACAATTTAAGCTAATGTTAGCTCCTGTTGGTGTTTCTGCCCCCTCCACCCTGGCACCAACGCCCGCTGTAGTCACTTGCTTGCGTGAAGCAATAATGTTCCTCGTTATCACTATGCATTTCTCATCATGGCAATAGCTTTTGCCTGTTTTGCCTAATTTTAATGTAAAAATTTCAATTTACTTCTCCGGTGAACGCGCTTCTTCATATTTTATTTACAAAGCGGTGTTGATTGTGTCGTCGCAGGAGCTCGGCTCTGAGGAAAACAGAAAGTGATCTGATCTTTGGAGGGTTGAGAAGTTTCCACTTTGAGGTCACAAGAGAAAAGGACTAACCGCTGCTATCAGATAAAGAGTTTGGTTGGGGTTGCTCCAGTGTTAGCCGGGCATGGTAATGTCCGCTGTTTAATTCATTCCCTGCACTTTTGCTCTTTTGTTTTTTGAGAGGCTTAAAAAAGACGCCACCCTCCAAACTCTGTTGATACTGAATAGTTACTATAGCAACATCTGAAAAAAAAAAAATCCAACGCTTGACAGGCATGTCGTGTCTGGTTTTGGCTGCTAAACTATGATGTACATTCCCTAATCGGTGCAGGTGTTCAGAGAACGGTTAACTGTAACAACCGCACCAAATATTGTTCCGTGCATGATGCTGATGCTGTTTTTAGGCGTTGATACTGAATTAAAGTACATTTTTTTTGTTGCATCTCTGTACCGACAGATCTCTGCTGAAGAACTCACAGAGCCGTCAGAGCTTAGCTGGGTCTGCTCTTCAGGTAAGAGACAGCTGATATCTCTTTTTTAACAGCCGAGTTTAAATACAGATGATGTATTTAACATGAGCCTGTTGCCGTGTACATACAAAGCTGCCAGCTGCGTCTGTTACGTGTGCAGCATTAGAAATCTAAAAGCTGAGAATGTTATGTTTTTTCAGAGTGGTGGTCTAGACGGCAACAACTCTTTCTACAACCCAGCCTCTATGGGCAGCATCCCATTGCACTCCTTGCCTCATATTCTCCAGGAGCAGATGAATGGGGCTCTCGCTAACGGATCCGGATACCAAAGTGACAGCAGTGCAACACAGTCCCCTCCGCAAGCTTTGTAAGTGTCAGCTCCAGAGCTGCCCGATCTCTTTACCGCGTCGGACTCAGCTGTTATTTAATTATGCGATCACAAGTCCTGATTGAATTTTTATTCCCCTGCATGTTCATCAAACCAGCATCAAAGAGGAGCAGGAGGACGAGGAGATATGTGAAAATTATCCCTATGAATCTCCAGAGAGCACAGACGAGCACGGCCACAGCCCAGAGATGAACCACGATGAAGACAACGGCAGCCCGGGGAGGCCCAATCTTCATTTCGATCGCGTGCCTTCTCTCTGACTGTGAGGTTCTCCACTACTGCAAAGCCGCCTCACTCACAGCCTGTGTGACTTTGTATTCCCAAAAAAAAAAAACCCAACAAAAAAAAAACCCAACTGCTTCATCTACATAACCAAACACTCTTCTTCCTGGGGATTTTTTTCTTTTTCTTCGTATTCATCAGCGTTTCTTCTTTTTTGTTGTTAAACTAGTTCTTGATTCTTTCTGTACAGTAGCGTGAGATCACGAAATCTGTGGAACTGTCTGTTCATGATTTTTTTTCTTATTTTATATACTGTTTCTGTACACAAAGAGGACCATGATGAGCAGAGAAGCCAAAGGAAAGGGAACAGATAGTTAGCACTTCACAATGAAAGTTTCCCCCCTTCTGTATAGCTACTTTGTGCTACATTGGGGCCACACTACCTGATTTTATTTTAGTAGTCATAATATATATATTAAAAAAAAAAAGAAATTTGTAGAGGAAATAAAAAGATGAAAAGGTTCACTGCCAACATGATCTGATATATTTGTATTTGATGTATAATCAATTGATCAAAAGAATAAGTAGCTTCTTTATACTTGTTGGTCTTTTTCACCCCTTCCACGAAACATTGTTGAATTCGCTCTAACTGAGCTTGTAAGAGTAGATAATATAGATTTACCATTATTGTAAACCAATGCATCTCTATGAATAATAAATTCCTCATGATAAATGTGCAACGCCGTATGCGTCTTTGATCAATTGCGGTAAGATCATTCTACGCCTCGAGTCTCGTCTGTCATTACTTGCTCCATCCAGGTGTTTTGATAAGTGTCCTGGCTTGACTTTTTTTTTTTTTTTTTATTGACATAATGCCATAATTGAATGGATCTTCCATGCATTATGTCATCACGGATTTGTAGTTGTGCTTCCTGAGTGGCGAGTATTGATCCATGTGGGGTGTGCTCACGATGTGGGTGTGTGCACGATGATGGGGAGATGCTCCGGCTCAAGCTCTGAGGGGTTCACACAGCTGCAGATGCTACGGATTATACTGTTGGATATTTAACCAGTACAGACAGGTAATCTTAAAAGTCAATTATTTAGCAGAATTCATTAAGGAATGTGTTTAGTTTTCAACTTCAGTATAGGGAAACTGTTCCTGCATGATTCTTTTAACTTCACATAAAAGATGTTGCTCAATAATTGCTGCAGTTTTTAGTCAAGATATTTAGTTTCTTTATAATATCATGCAAGCAGGGCTTTGCATGTGTGTCTCACTCCACTTTGTGTATTCTCTCCACTGTGCAAAAGATGACAGCTCCTTTAAAGCTTCCTGAGAACGATGAGGTTTGTGTCGAGCTCGAGAAAATAGGGGACCATGTGTGCGATGGTAGGTTGTTGTTGTTTACTTCATGTCTGATTAGGCTAAATACTAGCTGGGATTCATTTAATGTTAGTTAGGACTAAAATAAAAGTGAGTTAAAATAGTAGAGTGATTGATAGATGTGGTGCATGCCAAATGTGAGTGGGAGAGTATATTTTCACACAGGTATATATTTTCCTCTGGCCCGATTCAATCCAGGAAACTAGATCCAAATAAAAGCTTGCAAATCAATAATCTCTCCTCAGTGAAGTTTTATTGAGCAAGCCTCCTCCATTATACACTTCAAGTCTCACCTCCTTGACGTACTGCATGTTAATGGTGCTCTGAATAATTAAAGGATCTGAGCAACTTGTCTGACAGACACTGGACAGGGTGCTGAACCAACACTTCAATTTTTATACCATCAGTAATGTCTGTGTCCTTTCAAAGAAAATGTCCCCAAGCCAGTGATGGGTAGTCCATCAAGACAGATGATGGACAGCATGTCAGTCAGTGGGATACGCAGGCTGAGCGCCATCTCAGAGCAAGAACCAGACAAGCTGGACACCAATCCCAGTTCTCATGATCCCCGGTGTGGCAGTGAGTGGGGTGGATCCAGCTTTTCCATGTGTTCTGACAAGTTCAAGAATAGCAGCAGCCGTTTTTCCTCTGATGATTCATACCAGCCTGACTCTGGAGGTATTGTTTAACTCCTTAACAGTTTATGTAATTACATTTAAAAGCCCTGAAACTGGCTTTCTGAAATCATTAATCTTCTTCTGTTTCACCTCGTCACTGCCACCAGACGACTGTGCAGCACTTCTCCTCGCCTGTCTCTATTGCCGTTTCCACGAGTTAATGGTGCTGCTACCTGATACATGCGAGAGGGCTGTGAGCCGCTGTTTTCCCTCATACAAATACATCAAGGCGTCCACCGAGAGGGAACAACAGGGAAAGGATTGCTGCAATTACAAGGTGGAACTGGACTGTAACTGCTGTGGCTCCTGTCACGACGCAGGGGAACTTATAGAGCTGGCAATGGAGATATCAGAGGTGTGCTATCACTGAGAAAGACCTTCTTGGCCTTTCAGCTCTGACCTGCAAGCACAATGAGTTCAAATCCCAAATCTTAAAAACTTGAATGTTCAACAAACAGCATGACTGCCTCATCTTATTCACATATATGTAAAAAAAAAAAACTGCCTGTAAGAGTTTTTTATATTGACCTTGTGCGAGTTGACATGATCTGTAGCGGGTGTCTACTGCCACCCTTTGAAACAGTGTAGAGGTGGCTGTTACAATGTGTCAGCCTCCTCATTTGTTATACAGCCACGCTCACCTCACTGCACAAAGTAATCAAATGCAAACATGCTGTCCTGTTAGAGAGGGAGTGCAGAGATATGCATAGTTATGACTAACCCTAACCCAGCATGAGAGAATAGGATGAGGACATTTAGTAAACCGAGAATGTGCGAGCATGCCTTGAAATAACAATTCCAGTCATTCACAACAAGCTGAGTTCGATGAGGGGAAAGTTGTCTCGTGATAAAATGTGAGTATAGAATGGATTGATGTCACGCACGGGGGTGTCAAACTCATTTCAGTTCATGGGCCACACACAGCTCAATCTCAACACGACAAAATAAAGCTAGTAAATAAGTACAAGTTCTGAAAACATTCACAATGAATGATCCTAATTCAAAAAACAGCCTTGGAAAGTCATTTAGACACTCGTTCTGGAGGTGAACAACAATATAGTATTTTATTTCTTTCTTTAGACAAATTAGGAATAGCAGTGCATTTTCTTGACAAATTAAAATTAATAACTGCAGTTTGCAAAGTGATTCATTGATCCGGATTGGACCCTTTGGTGGGCTGGTCCTGGCCCCTGAGCCTTATGTTTGACACCCCTGCATTAAGAGGATTTTCAGTGTACTTTACTCTAAGAAATGATTCTTAAGTATGTAATATTAATGGGTTGATATGTTCTCTGTCATTATGAATGATTTTAATTAGGCTGTTACAAATTAAATAACACACAGCAGCAGCACAATGTGATGCCTCTTTATAAATATTGTATTCCTTTTTCTCCCAATGTGTCATTTATAATTCATTCAGGTTCATTGCTGTATGCTCATTATATACACTCCGTGCTTATACTTATACAGCCATTTGTATGCTCCGTTGACTGTGAGAGGTGAAATACCTTTCTATTTCAGGCTGCAGTCACTCACGTGTGAAACATGTACAGCAATGGTGGAAGAAGTATTCAGATCCTATGCTGAGGTGAAAGTAGCACAAAAGTCCCTTTTCATTCCACACTCCTATAATGTCCAGACCGCCGGCAGAACCAGATATGTTTTTTACTCCACACATTCATATTCCTTGTAAAAATCTGGACTACAGAGGTCTGGTAAGTTCACTTTTTTTTCTCCACGCCCTCAGGTTTCTTTCATTTTCAAACTTGTTGTCTTCAGCCCCAACCGACATCACTCGAGGCAACGTATCAGATTTTGCATAGCTCCCTTTGGAGCCACGAAAGGCTTCATAAAACTTTATTTTTTTTATTTATTTTTTGGAGCTCCCCTTTAATCAGAAACACTACAGCCTACTTAAAGTATCAAATGTAAAAGTACCCTTTATGGAGAATGGCCACTGTCAATATTATATTATTATATATATATATGAAAAAAAGAGGATTAGATTTTTAAGTTAAGTTAAATAACAAGATTTTATAAGTTAATGAACAAGATTTCTAAGAAATAAAGGCAACCAAATGTGAAACTGAGATTGATAATTTATGTCAAATAAGTCTCTTGGAGCTGATTTTATATTGTACTGAAATAAAGCAAAAGCTAAATACAGCTAATTGTATTAGCACATTTCTATGAACTTGTTTTCATGGATTTTGAATTTCATCTTGTTCGCTCATTAACATTGCAAATGAGTCTTGTTGTTGTGGCTTCTACAGTAAACATCCAGTCCTGCATAGAAGTGAGCATTAGTATTTGCATGTATTTGCACTTTTTTTTTTTTTGGCTTCGGGTCATGTGAGTTTACTCTTTTCTAGCTACAACCTTCTAAAGATAAACATATGTTTCACAGCAACCAAAATCTGAAACATTACAGCTCCATAACCAGTGCTCCCTTATGTTGATGTGAAACCATGGCTGTGAGTCCACCCCCAAAACCCCAAACCTTTCCTGGTTTCTGCCGGCTTCTGTGTACTGTACTCTCAGTGTAGCTCAGATGGGCCTGATGAAGCACCATGGCTTGTTTGAACTACTGGAGGTTGAGGGTGTAGAAGCTGCTGCAGTCCTGTGAGAGCAACAACAGCCCTGAACAGGAAGATAGAGCTAAACATCCGCCCACATTGTCATAGAAACCATGCAGGAGGAACTGGCTCCATAACTTGTAGGAGGATGATCCGGAAGCTTGTGGATTTTGGTCACTTCATGAGCCCTGAATTGAAAATGGTCAGGAGGGATTTTCCACTGTATTTATTTGTTTATTTTTTCAATGATAAAAGATCATTCACTGTACATCATCACACAGGAATTTAACATAAATAGTTAAGTCCTCTTAATTTTAAGTTAATTAAACGTAAAAGTCAGTCAGTTAACTGTCCAGAGATCCATTTTTGTAGTTTGTGGACAAACATACATAATGGAAACTTGCTGTTTGACTGAATACATGTCAATAAATTGGTTTCTTGCATCTTTGCCATGATGAAGATTCAATTCCACCAGCAGGTCAGTAAGCAGTGGTGCAGAGTGGTGACAATGGTAGCATTATACATTTCAGTCTTCTCTGACTTCATCGACATGTCCTTCATGATGTATGTTGCCCACCAGAGGGGGCTGCTGACAGCAGACAGAAAAAGGACAGAATCATCCAGTGCGTGCCGGGCCTGGAGCCGCCTGTGTGGCACCAGGACTGCATACTGGCCCTGGTGCAGAAATCCCTTGTGGAGCATCCGAAGCACTCTGCTGGCTCTCTGAACATCCACACAGGACTATTACGTGAAGGTCTAATAATAGACCATAAAACCTGACTCCTGTGAACAATCTTTTGCCTTTTTGAGAAAACACAATTTCTCTTTTAAATCAAACATGTTGATTGACATTCATTTGTTATTTTTATGCGTGTGAAGCTTATCAAAAAAACGTTTTCTGGGAATAAATGAAAACAGCAAGCGATATTATGTACTGTATAAGCAACTGTAACTCAAAGTACTTTTAACTTTTCACTTTAAGTCTCGCCATTTAGCATTTATAAGCATCACATAAGCATTTCATTCATGCCCATAACACACTATAATGCAGTTCTAAGAAGCTGTATGTGTTTGGCTGGGGTAAAAACAGATGACTGACAATGTAATAACAATGTAGTTCTGATCATATTAAACATGTTTTCATCATAAGAAGTTATAATTGTTGTTAAATGCATGAATAAACACTACAGCTACATTATAGTGTATTTATGTAATGTTTGTATACTGCTTATAAATGCTAAATAGGGGCCTTGTTACCTTATTTTGGAATAACTGGATCTTTACAACAAGCATTAGCAGTTTTAGTCATTAGAATTTAGATTATGAGGAAGAAAAACACAAGCTCGACAAACATTCAAATAAAACTTTTAATATTTCTCACAAGATAGTTTCCACATTGAGTACCAATGAGTTTGAGTTCACTAATCTGAAACCAGTGCGTACAGTAACTATTGCTACACTCATCTCATATAAACTGTAACAATAAGAACAGTAGCAACATCAGCAGAGAACGTTTGTCTGTATGAACCACAGGAATGAGAATGAGCAAGAAGAGATGATTCTTCATTAGTGGTTTACACATAATGTGCCAGAAGAAGATTCATTATGAGAAATCAGTCATAGTGATGGCTTTAAATTAAGTGCCAACACCATCATGTGTGATACTGATGTTCATCCAGTCACATTTCAGGGTTTAGATGATTTATCTATTCCATAAAGATAAAAATAAAAAGCTGATCTGGGTTCAGTCAAAGGGCATTGTTACAGGCCTGCGTGTATTGCACTATTAAGGCTCAGTACGTGGGATTGGTGTCACCATAAGGGCCATTCTGCGGTTCACTGAAGCTGAAATGCACCTATGACAAAAAAAAACAAAACTCAACTCAAGCTCCACTTATTACCTTGTTTCAGACTTTTATCCACATATCAGGGTCGTAACGACAGACGTTTCATACGACTTCACTGTCATGGGATGACATAAGCTATCCTCGTCTGCCGATGAAGACCGTGAGATGCAGTTAAAAGCCACTGAAAATCTATTATTACAGTAAGTGGATCTTGAGTTCATTTTTGGGGTCAAACTACTGTTTTCGAGGACAATGTACTTCACCTTTTTGGCCTGATTGCCATCATGTTTTACATATTGCTTGTAACAACACCACTAATTGAGGTGCATTAGCTAAGCTGTTATAAATCGCTACTTACATCCTTATATTATAAACTCGTTGTACAATTTTAAATTTGGCAACACATTTTGGCAGTCATCACTTTGAACTACATTCATACTTCATACACAAAACAACGCTGAATATTCAGTACAACTTTGGAAACACTTCCTTCAGTGTAAAACAAAAAAACAAAACAAAGTACAATCACCCAAAAAAGTGTTCAGTATTTCATAAATAAATAAGTCATTTTGAATCAATCACGTGAATAAACAAGTAGAATATGACAAGACTAAGAACAGGCCAGGCTTTATTATCACCTTGCATATTCCCCAATGACACACTTTATTTCAAATTACTTTTTATAATAGTGGAGTGTCATCCAATCACACGCCTATACCTATATACAGATTTATGCTCTTACTGCTCACACTTTCTCTGTCAAATAACTTTAGAAACGCAACATTGCCAAAATAACTCCGAATGAATCAGGTAGCATGTTGCGCTAAAGTAGATGTCTTTATACTCATACTCAGTGGTAGAGGTCAGTTACTGTGTCTGTGTATTAGTTTTGGTGCTGTTGTTGCTCCGGGTAACGGGAGCTAGTTGGCTAACTCACGGATATTGTAAGGGTGTAGGGGAGAGGACTGAGGGGCGATGGCAGATTTTTGAAATAAAAATGTGAAATAAACTTTCAAATAAAAACGTCTATACAGAAGCAAAAATGAAATAAATAAAACATTGTCAAATATTATTAGCTTTTTTTTAAATTAGATTATTTCAGAATTCATTGGTTTATATATTTTACTCTATTTACCTGAATATTATTGAATAATGCCTTATTTATTTATTACTGAACACTTTGGGCTTTCAGAATAACAAACCATTTCTTGTGGTTCTTGAGTCTGAGAGGCTAAAAGTGTTAGCTTGTACTGACAAAAGGCCTTTTTTTGCTTTCTCATTTATCTTTACTCACTCTTGGGTCAATCCATGTAGCACCAAACATTATAAACATCAACAAAATGTTGCATCACTGTTTACAACTCCTCTTACATCACCAGGGTAACAGAAACAACTGTAAGGCACTTAAATCAATTAAAAATAGAATTACTTTGATACTGCTTTAGACTAATTGATAAGGAGATCACATTATCAAGTCATGATGCTGCTCTGCAGGCACAACTTCAACCATTGCATAGTTTAACAAAATGGAGGCTGTGCTGTAAGAGGGCTCTCAATGTGTGGCAGGTAGTTATTAACAGAGGCATACTTATGCAATGTGCTACAACCGTTGAAAACAAACTGCTGAAATATACAACAACCGTACACCATAAAGAATCTACAGTCTTATACACTATTCTGTATGCATTTGAAAAGCCAAATACAATAGTTAGTTTATGCTTAGGTAATAAAAAAAAAAAAGGCGAACAAACCACGTTTCAATTTTTACAGAGGTCATTCCAGTGTTTTGACAATGTCATGCATTTCATACAAAATCCCAAAGCAGTCTCCTTATACTCCTTGGCAATATAAATGTTCACATAATGGAAAAAAAAAACACATGAATGTGAAATGTCACCACAGTGGTGTTAAAAAAAAACAATAATTTAGGAAATGGATGGACGATTATAAAAACTGAGCACATATTTGAAGTGTTACACTGCTGGGTGCTGAAATAGTAGCGGTTCTTGTTAGTCCGATCACTACAATAAAAAAACTGAGCTGATTCATCTTTCTTGCGTTAATCACCAAAGATTTATAGAATTACGTAACAATCAGATCTATCAAGTGAAATTCTTGTGCATTTGTCAGGCTTTTAAATTTTGATCTGAGCTAAAAGTCTACTATTGATGAGACTGCGTTATAAAGAAATCTTTCATTTAATTTATTGATAATTTAAAATATTTTATTTGCTTTGGCAGAGAGGAATGTATGCTGGTAATATGTCCGTCTAAATGATGCATCCATGTGGCGAAACCTGACCTTTCTCTCTTATTACTGGATTGTTGTGCTGCTTCTCACTCATTGTGATGGTGAATTAAACACTAAAAATGAACCGTTATCATTTATTTTTAATTTTAATTATCTAGGAGGAGACTTTTTTTTTTTGTTTTAACGTGCTTTCATTTATTATCATATCTCAATTATTTAAAAAAAAGGCTTTTCTTTTAAATACCTTGTCATAAATTAATTGTTTTAAGGGGAATGTGTACATAAAATCCTGTTTACATAGATACATAAATAAGATCAAATCTACAAATGATTAATATTTGTCAAGGAAGAAATTTCAACTGGAAGACTGACAAAGACTCAGCTAACAGCCAAAACATGTGCATAGCAATACAACATCGATGTATACACATCTTAATAAGGCATTGACACATTCAAGTTCAATCTAAGACACAAGGAGTGTAAAGCACTATAGTAATAAATAGATTTTCTTTCTTCTTCTATTATTGCTAGTGATTTAAAAAGCAGTGTTCATTTCAACACAAAATATCTACATTTCTGACCATGATTTATAACTTCCCTAGATTCTTTGGAATCAATAGAAATAAACATAATCTAGCCTCTATCCAAAGATAAATGCGTGTTTTTTTTTTTTTAAATATAAAAACCTCTATTTTTGTAACTCATTGTCATCAAAGTATTGATTAAAGCGAACATACTTCATAATCAGTCCTTGAAATCAAGGTTGAGGGCTTGAAAAAAACAAACATATCACAAAAAAACAAATAACTAACAAAACAACATGAATGGAAAAGATTCAATACATGTAAACACAGGTGGAGGGGAGAAAAAAACACACAACAAAAACAAGTGACACAAACAAGATAAAGCCTCTCCAGCAGCTGGGAGTGTGTTAGCTACTGACAGGAACACTTTGCAGCAGGATGGAGGGGTTGGAGATGCTAAGTGAGGTGTCTTCCAGTAGGGGGTGCTAACATCCCTGCTCATTCTCATCCATGCTTACACTGCTCTTGCGACTGCTGTCCTTTGAGGTGTCTGGGGAGACGGACGAGAGCAAAGGGTCCCGCCCTCTCACCGGTGATAAGGTGTCTTCCATGAGGATGTCGTTGAGTTTGGATCCGGGCTTGTTGTGAACGCTGTAGTGGCCCTCGTTGAAGTTAGAGTGGCCTTCGTTTAGATCCAGGGTGCCGGGTTGTTCTGGAGTGCAGGCGGCGTGGTGTTGGTGCTGTGGGTGGAGCGCGTACAGGTCCGGGTGACAGTCCTCCAGAGCGGTCTCCTGCTTAATGGTCCGGGCCCCGAGTTCAGGAGAGCAGAGTGAAGATGCGATGGCCAGACCGTGAGCACGTGCCTGCATCTCTAACTCCTGCAAACCACCGAGAGACAGACAGACATAATGTCACGATCACTGTCTTCGTTTGCTCCATGGGTCGGTCAAAAATAAAGCAACATCGATGCAAAGTAAACTCTAGGAAACTGGTTAGCGGAGGTGGTGGTGCAGGTGACTTTTTTTTTGTTTTAAATCCCACACCTGACTGAACCGTCTGCCTTCACTTCTCCCACTTGTAAAAGCTCAGAGGGATGCTGCTCTAAATAATTAGCGTAAAGCAAATCAATCAACGTCAGCTGAGGGGAATCACACAGATCCTGACGCCTCTTGTCTTGTGATCAATTAGTTACAAGCTAATGGTCTCAACAGGCTCCTAACCCCCCCCTAGCTTCCTCCCAACATGTGTGACCTTTGCTGTTTGAATTAGTGGCTCTGCTTGTTTTCCCTGAAGCCTGAAATACTTCTTAAAGTGTAATAATTTCTTCTGACGTCAGTGGGCGCGCTCTTTATTTCTGTCTCTGACAATCCCTTCTCTTTGGCAGATACAGTAGTTTCCTTTTTAATTTTATTATAAGTTCATGATGATGAAGCGAACACGCAAACAGCACCGTTACGACGCAGTTCTACACCCGACCACATGAACGTTTGTTTACCTGTATCCTCAACATCAGATGTCGGTTGGCATGCTCGAGCTTCTTCTGCCGATTCTCCAGCTCCTTGGCCCTCTGCTGCTCCCGCTGTAGCTTCCTGATGTAGTCCACTGATGCCTTCAGGATGGTGCCTTTGTTCCAGCGCATGTCCCTAAAAAAAAAAAAAAAATCACAGAGGAACCATTATTTGCAACGTCCAACTCTTAGATCCTTCAGTTTTGATGTCAGACAACCAGCGATCTCTTCTCGGAAAAATACGATTATTAGACGTCTATAGCAGACCTCTTTAATTCTGTTCAGTTATAAAAACAAAGAGCCAGAGGAGGAATGCAATCGATCTTTACTAGACTAAATGAGAAAAGTCCCTGTTGTAAATCCAACTTCTCCACAATTATGCTGAGAGGTGTTACGGTTTTAGGTTCAACGTGGCCAGAAGCCTTTAAATGTAATATACCAATAAATCTCTAAATTCTAACATCTGCCATATTTGTTTTTATTTATTATGTGCTATCCATTATTAACAACAGTTTTATAAGCCATGGCTGTTTGTAAAAGGTAAGTCACAGGGTTGTGTGTTTAGAGGTGTGTGTGCGGGTGGAGCACCCAGTTGGGGTTTAGCAAAACAACCATGGGTGGATAGACACGACAGAAGAGGCTGCTGGGAACTTCCCATTCTTCTCCACTAAAGAATAGGTTCACATTTTTTTAAGGTATGAGAAAAAATCTATAGAATTGCATTCTTAAGTTCAGATGAAGCTAATATGAGGAATTAACTAGTCGAGTTGTTAACTCCAGATGTTACGGTCTTTTTTTTGGTAAAGAAGTCCTTCTGTGTTTTTCCCTCAGACTGCGTTTCCTCGATTAGATGCAACGGAGCGATAGTGACACAAAGAGGGGTTTTTGTTGGAAAACTTTGGAAGACATTGACTTGATTTGTCCAACTGCTGAAACCTCATATTAGCTTCAGCTGAGCTTTAGAATACATTTTTGCACGTAACACACACACAATCACATCAGGAATAGATCCCTTTTGCACAGTACGGGCATGTGTACGACTGATTTAACACTCCTGCAGCACTTGTGTCTGAATTAAAAAAAAAAAACTTTAACGCAGTTGTTGCTTTTGTTGAAGTTGCAGGAATAATTTCTACTGTGCCGCTCTTTTTTTTCTTTTCCTTTATAACTGTGAACTATTTCTTGCATACAGGCTACTAATCCTGGCTGGAGTTCATGCTAGCCAGTAAATACTTAACTGTAAAATGAGTCTTATTGTCTAAGAAATAAGTCTTGAATAAAGAATAAAGCAAATAAAAAAGAGAAGAGTGAATAAAATAAAAAAACTTACGGGTCATTGGATTTTGGAATTAAAGTTCCCAATTCCTTGATCCGATCGTTGATGTTAAACCGTCGTCTTCTCTCAACTACAGAACAAAAAGATGATGATTAGCTACAACATCTTCGAAACATTTCATTTAATGCATTTTTTTTCATAGTGTAGTCAAGTAATAAAGTTAAGAGCAATTCAAACTCACTCAGATTGTGGTTGTCCTTCTTCTGTCTTTCCTTAGCCATTGCTCTTACCTCAGCTTCTGGAAGAAATGTCAATGATTGATCAATGAAATGGAACAACAACCGTGCAGTGTATCGAAAGTATCAAAAATCCAAAATGTGCGCTAGCTAACGGTCTACATTTCGAAGTCAATTAACCACACGTACCAACAGGGAACCCTTCAGGCCTTTGATAGTTGTCGAATTTGCCACAGGATCCGGACTTATCCAGCATATGCATGATGGCTGGCGATTGTGAAACTACGTGATGAAAAATGTTGTTTTTTAATATCAAAATGTGCAGAAGGGATACAAACACAATGAAAAAACACGTCAGTCATGCACACCCCACACAGAGGAGGATTACAAGACCTGGAGTATTAATAACATTCTCCGTTATGGACTGCACAAAGGCCTGGAGAGTAAAGCTTCATATGTATTGAGCCTGAATCTGAATTGATATTACTGTTAGTACAAAAACATTTGATGTATCTTAAAGACAGAAACAAGCATTTAAGTGTTCGTATGACTCTTGCTTACCAGAGTATTCCCTTTTGATGTTGGGCAGGTTGGCAGGGCAGGAGTTGCTGATGGGCAGACCTTGCTGGGACATACCCTGATTACCATACATGTCCATGAGGTTAGCAGGGACAGGGATCTGAGAAGACACACACACACAGTAAAGACATTAGGCAAAGATCACTCACGCCCCCCTCCTGTATAGATGCTAATCAGCATCACAGGATGAGCATGATGGGAAGGGTGGTGACGTAAAACAAACCCATTACACGGTGAGAATGGTTTAACAGATGTGCAAATGAGCGTCCTGTCACTGTTCAAGGAACAGTGGTCATTTAGGAAAGAGTTAGATGAGAAGACAGATACACCGCTCTCATGTGAGGCTGCAACAGTTAGCTTAGCTTAGCTTAGCTTAGCATGGCTTAAAGACTGGGACGGGGGGAAAACAGCAAGCCTAGCTGAGTTCAAAGGTTACAACTCACTAATAAACACATAAAAAGTGTAAGAGTGACAAAGTAAGGGTTATGTGTGGGACTATTTCTTGGCTGGGTGTTGTGATTTCCTTGGCTTTCTCTTGGTTGCCTGGCAACCTCACATTGATGAGGAGACTTCAGGAAATATTCCCCAAAATAACTAAGCACAAGGTTGAGATTTGTTTTTTGTTTTTTTAAAATCATATCATAGATGAAATTTAAATCTTTTGAGAGTGAAGTGCTCGATCTTGATACAGTCTCTCCTCAGTGTTGAGGACGAATTGACCTTAACATGCACGTACCGTGTTTGCCATCTGAAGTCCTGGATCCATCAGGCCGAGGATATCATCACTGTAACTTGACTCCAGACTAATAATGTCATCAATGACATCATCCATCTAAAACGAGACAACATAAATGACAAACAGTCTGACTTAATGGGTACAAGATCACAAAAAGTCGGCGTGCGTCTCGAGAGCGAGACGCTTTAATAAGTCTCGAACGAGACCTCACCTCTTTCTCGCAGTTAGCGTTTAGGGTCAGTAAGGCCATAGGGCTGTTGGGGGCGCTGTTGCCCGGCCCTGGCGGCATGCCCCCGCGATCAGAGGACTGGTTGGGGCAAGGCAAGCTCAACACCTGAGAGCCAAGCTTTCCCAGGTACCGCTTCACCTGCTGCTGCTGCGAGCGCTGGATGTGGTATTTGGTTGGGTTCTCCAGGTGAGTCTGGACCTATTGGTGGAAAAAGAAGAGACAGCTTGTTTAGAAATAAATCATATTAATATTGTTCTTGTAGTCTAGTTCTTGTAGTCACATTTTATGTTTGGCTGTGCAGTCTTTTATTAGATTAAAAAGACTAAATATACCTCAAAGTCTTGTCTGTCATTTATATTGCACAGTACTGACTATAATAATAAAATAAACATGGCAAAGCCTTTGTTGCTTTTTTTTCTTTTCAGACATTGTCACGTGTTGTTATCTCAAAGAGTCTATATATTTCTTGCAGCTTTTCACAAAAAAATCAGTCACAAAAATGACACGCACACACACATCTCTACACTACCCAGTTATGGATAAATTTGATCGCTCTGGATCATTAATCCCCGCGCAGCACTAATGATCCCGAAAATCTACTGCGGGCAAATAAACAAAAACTTCAGACAGACTGTGTTTGTCAGCTTCTAACACGTTTTAAACGTCATTCCAGCTCACATTTAGAGTCTATATTTAAACCTTTCTATCTACTGCCTGAATTTTTTGATGCAATGACTAAAAGATTCTGTGGTTAAAGACAAAAAAATAAATACTGACACACAGATAATTCATCACTAAATGTAGATACTTAATCAGCGCTGTTGTGGTTAATGACACAACTGTATGGCCTTTTTAAAGTCATGTTATTTTCCATGGATAATTACAAAATATACCTCTTCTCCTAAAAAGACAACTTGAATTTTAAACATACCTCATAAGGATGGTATCCAAGCATCTCAAGCATCATTTACAGTAAACTGGTCCAATGTAAGGACTAAAAAAACTTTTCTCCTAACTAAGTTAAGAAGTGCTGTAGCTCCTTCCCTCTCGGCTACAGCTGCTAGTATGAGCACAGAGACATCCAGCTCATCTTTTAAAAAGGGAAGCAAACTAATTAGTTATGCATGTCAGGGAATCACAGTAAAGCACAATGAGCTTTTTCAAATTTCTGTTGTTTTATGTAAAATCTGAATTTATTCCTTTATGGTGTATCACTTGATGTCAGGATGTGGTGCTAACAGTTAGTGCCTTTGTTTTGCAAGGCCGCCCCTCTTACTGAAACATGCCTGAGGCTATCACTTTGCCGCGTCCACTTTTTTAACCCCGTCCATGCTGGGTCGTGTGTCCACAGTTCGACGCAATTCACAGAATAAAAAGTCTGTTGTTTTGTCTGCAGCTTGCGACTCCTCGTGTCTCTCACTGACATTTTTAATCAACAATAACAGCCATACTGTGTCTCAAAAATCGATGAATTACAGCCCTGGCTACTTCGTTTTTTAAACTGATGTATTTGTTCTGCTTAAGTCCAGAGGATTTGGGTTCATTAACAGAGCTGAGACCTCCTCAGGCTCAAAATGAACTCTAAGCTACCTCTGACATTTCTGTGAAAACTCCTTTAGTTTGCATACTGCACTCGATAGTGGGATTGATATTGTTATTGAACAATGCATAAAAAAATATTAAAATAATCTAACAAGTGAACATTATCTGTGTTTTCTTTGGTACTGTTCAACACTTGTCACACCTGCCATCTCTTTGTTCAAACTCCTCTGTTTTTTTAAATTAAACCAACCAGGTTAACAACCATCTTTCTGTGACAGTCTAATTTTCCCACTTGTCACCAGAACAGAAACTCTCTCAGAGCCATCCTCGACTACATTATCATTATTCCTGCATGGGATACTCATGTGAGAGGTACGTTAACATATATCCCGCAGGTATAAGTGTGATCACCTTGGGCTGTACCGTCATTACAGGGTCGTAAAGCTGACACCACTGAGAGGGGCTATACTTACAGCACGTCAGTGACTCATTAAGAAGAACCACATCACGCTTTGGGCTAAAGTGTTATAGAATGAGATTCATTAGCGTGCGTCACTAACAGAATCCTTCAGTCTTTGTTCTCACTGTGGTATTAAAATGTTGTGTAAATCACTGCTGATATCATCGGATAACATCTTAAGGACCATTTCCACTGTCATCAGATCAACAATAAATCAGCTCCTATGCAAATCAATAAATCAATTATCATTTTTTTTAATGAAGTTGCAAATAAAGACGAACAACTTGAATGACAAAAAACAAAATGAACGCTTCATATGGAGCAGAGTGATGTTGGTGCTAAAAACAGACTGTGAATGGCAGCAGAGTGTTTAGAAACCTAATCCAGACGATTTACTTTAATGGGCACTCCAATTTCAAACTCACTTGCGATTATGATCGATTGACAAACTTGTTAACTACGCCATTTATCAATTAAACCGTGACTCCATTCTGGTTCACTCGGGTACGAACGTTGTATCTTTATTGATTTATATCATTTCTCTCTCATATTGTGTCTGTTGTTTGTGCCCGCAGTCCAAACCCCAAATATAGTTATGTTAATATCATATAAGACAAAGAAAAGCTGCAAATATTCATGATTAAATAATTAACGGACTATTAAATTACTTACTTTATTAATTTAAATCTACTAATCGTCTCAGCATTAAGTTACTTAAGAGCACTGAAGAAAAATTTTGCTAAATTATAAATCTGTAATCTACATGAAAGCCTGAATGTCAGTCTTTAAGAATTAGTTCTTAAATATTTAATCATTTAAATATTCTGCTGAAAGCCGACTGAAAGTCAAACCTAAATAAACTGGAAAAGGGATTCATAAAAAAAGGATTCATATTCAATAAGTACAAAAGTAAAGCGATGCTTAAAACAACTACAACATGCACATTATAGTGACTGAAACTTAGACCTTAGAGTTAAGAGGACACACAGTGCTCTTGTTTTGTGGCATCTTTAAATTGAAATCTTTAAATTAGAAAACTTGAGAAAATTGTTAATCCCGTCCCGTCTCGTCACTTCGTTTCAGCCCTTTAGGACGTTCACACTGACTCTGAGGATTACTGAGTGTGCTGTCCTCTGCCTGGGAACAATAAATATTTTATAGGAGCTGGTTTTGAGGGGGAAAAAGTGACCAGAGTTGTTTTAGCAACTGCAGCTTTTGTCTCAGAGTCTCAGACAGTCAAGTTCACAGCCGGTTTACGAAACATGCAGAAGAGTACAGTTAGTGGTATTGTCTAGAATACACAAATACTCAAGTATGCTTTGGACTCTGATTTTCTGTCTTGTTCCCTGGCTGTTTTATTTGTTTTTGACATCCGTGGAGGCTTTTGTTCGACTTCTTAGAGGTTCGCCTCAGGTCTTGTCTGGTGTGGTAACTGTTAGAAATGAACTGATACATTGATAATAATTAAAACATGCGATAAGAAAAGTCTTCTTGTAAATTCTGAGTCATGACTCCTTGGTTTATGTTTTTGTAGTTTTGTCAAATACTGGTCAGTTTTCTGTGAATAAGTTATAGCATAGTACTATAGTAATATTTCTGTTCCTAAAAATGTTAATTTAAATGATTTATGTTGTATTTCTGTCCTTTGGCCTGAAGACACTGTATGCCAGTGGATCCAGTGGATCCCAACATGTTGTCTATTTGTGTCTACTCATCACAGGTTGTACATATGTACAGGTAGTGACCAGCAGAATTATTCAAATATCTTTTTTATTTTAGATAAACTGCAAAGATTAAGAAAAATCTCAATACAAAACGAAATTCATGTGGCAGAAAAGTTTGTTTTCCTTCTTTCTTTTCCTGTTAATCATCTCACGACCCCTGAGATTTATCTTGTGACCTCTTCAAGGTTCCAGGCGACCAGGCTTTATGTATGCATAGATTTTTTTTTTTGTTATATGCAGACACAAAGAGAGACAATGACTGTGTCTCTCTTTGTGTCCTTGTCTCCAAATTCACACATCCACAGGACTGACAGCTGTCACTGTCTAAAAATAGAAACAAAGACACTGTACAGAGGATTACTGTAGGAGCCCCATACAACTGCCTCTCTCTCTCTCACACACATACTAAAAACAGAAACAAAGAGGTCATCAAGGGCATTACGTGCACAACACAAAGCAAAGGTGCCCCGGTAAAAATCCAAAAAACTTCCTGTTACTGTAGAGGCAACAGTTGGGTCTCTTGATGATTTCCTCTTTTCATAAGTCACAGTCAGAGCTAGGATGATTAGTCATTGAATGGATTAGAGTTACAGAATATTAATCTGCAACTCTGTTGATCATCATAATCGTTTGAGTAAATTTACAGGTAAAAGCGCCAATCATCTTGTGGTTCCACCTCACATATTGCGAGGACTAAATGCAGACTACATATCTTCGGGTTTTGGTCAGATAAAACAAGCGATTTGAGGGCATCAGCCTGAGATCTTGAATCTTGAAGGCAATTTCATAATTTGTAGACAGAGAGATTAATGGATTAATTGAGGAAATATTAAGAAGATTAATCAGTAATGAAAGTTGTTGGTTAAGTTACTTAAACTCATGAATTATTTAAGCATTTTTCTTTGCTGGTTTGTCGAATATAAGAATTTTTTTGCTTTTCTTTTATCTCATATAATATTTAACTAAATATCTTTGTATATGGACTGATGGTCGAGTCTAAACAGAGTTCTTCTGCATTGCATTCTTCACTATTCTCTGATTTTCTATAGACCAAACGATTCATTCATCAGTTGCTGATGTAGATCAATCAATTACCGTAATATAAATATTATAAGTCATTAGTCGCAGCCTTAAAATCTTAAATTACTGACACAGTAAACAGTTGACCTCAAAGATCTTACATTTACTTTACAAGCTGAAATCAGTTAGTCTAGTCTTTACATTAAATTGAGCGTCTGTGGTTTTTTAACTTGTTTTTGTCTTCAGGGATTTCCTAAATTAGCACACATAATTAGATGATCTCATGCCTCTGAGTTCATTTGAGCCCCCCGGGGGCGACAGACCTCAGGCTCTTGTCAATACATACTGTAGCTTTTGTTATGATGAGCTGGTCTTAAGGTGAAAAAGTATCTGTTTTTACAGACCCGGCACAGTGAGAAAGGATCCTTTTCATCGTGTGTATACAAAGTGGACACATCTACACAGACTGGACTTCTACAGGGTCTTTGTCTCCGTCTATAAGACGCATATATGAAGTTTAAACATCGATCTTGATCTATAAGAGTCGTATGTGTCTACAGTTTGTCAGCCAGACATACGACAAGGACAGAACAATGGAGAGATTCTAGAAGGATGTAAGCCAGCAGGACGTAAAACTTTACCCAACTTCACCTCACTTAATGTACTCTTTCCAAAATACACAGTTTAAAAATGTGGCATCAACAGCTAACTCGCATCATCTGCAAACCGCAGCAAACAAGACATCTTGTTGTTTATCAGCTCCTCTGTAGCCATCAACAGCCCGGAGGGCATCGACAACATAACCCCCAAAGAGTCAGACACAATCTGCAGAAACAAGCACAAACGTCCCGCTGTACTAAGAGAGGACACTGATTTGGATTTTCTTTTTTTTTACTTGCGTGCTTTGGGCATTCCATGATGTTCCTACCAGGATACATTAACAAGAATGCCCCCGTTTGCTATGCAGGCTAGAAGAATAGGCCACTTTGTCTCACAGTTAAGCTGCTAATGTGCTCTGTGGAACTTGCAGACAACAACTGTGATGCTAATGTGAGCAGCTACATCAAGGGCAACCTGTGGTCTTCTCCTCCTCTGACATATTGTCATGCTATTGGCGTTTTACCAACAAAGTACAAATCATGTGTTCCTTAATGATAAATGTTGTCTTAAAATTAGCATAACAGCTTGGGAAATAGTGACAATGTTTATAGCTACAACTATAATAATTAGAAAGCTAATAATAAAAATATATTAAGCAACATGTAAACATTTAATGTTATACTGTATGTTTAATTTTATGAAATCATACACTGCACAATGCAGACTAAATATGTTTTACCCCAAAGATCGTCATTGTTTTAGATTAAAAATTACAAACTGTACATTTCTATCAGACGTATTAATTTGCAAATCAATTGAAACGAGACATCTGTGTGGCATCTTTGTATAATTTCTGATGGTCACGAGCTACACGCAGTATAATCCAAAACAAACATACTTTTTGTACAGGGTTGAAGAGTACTTTGTTCTTTTCGTGGTCCCATAAATCCTTTGAAAAAAAAAAAAATCTATAAATCATTTTTTAACCCTTTTAGGAAGTTATCCTACATAAATTTCAAAGCAGTGTTTTTTTTTTTTTCCTCTTAAATATGCCATGGAATGAAAGCAGTGGGGGCTAATTACGAGCATTCTTCACTGAATTAGCGTTCGGTGTGTGGTAAGGCTGTGCTCGCCTTTGTCTTGATCCCTAAACTGATCCCTTACTTATTCCCCAGAAGGTCAGAGGTCACTTGGTTAATTAAGGGTCCAATCAGTCTTTAGATAAACTCATCTGAGCTTAATGTTTGCACTTTTTGAGGTCCAGCAGCTCTGCCTGGTACCCCTGAGCTTTGTGTGGACTCTGTGCTAATCTACCCACAGACAGGGGAGCAGGTTAACCCAGCTCAACAGCGCCAAGCTGGAACGGCCTTTTCATTTGAGGACTTCAGTCAATGAAGAATGTCTGTAAGCTTTCGCCAAAGCAGAGAAATTACTCTAACTTGATGTATTGTACACAGGGTTGAGGGCGTCCTAAACCTCTCAAAGAGCTCCAGATTATAGAGAGTAAGTAATGTTTATGCTGCATGAGGAGGGCAATGTTTTCAATGGATATACTGTAATTGTCCTTCGCTGCTGGCCCATGCCACACACGTCCCGGGTGATGAAAGTGTGGCTGAGCAAGAAACCATGAAATCTCTGAATGTGTTGTGAATGGATTTAGTTAAACAAAGATTACTCAGTAGCTTGCAGTATATCTCTGCTTTATACTACACCTAACATGAGCTTATAGAAAGAAAAACATTCATGTATCCTTTAATAAAAACTCTATTCTCTTCTACTTTTTCTATTTTCCATCAACATCTCTAAACAACTACACCGTATGGCAGCTGCATAATCTACAAATGCAATATAATGTTTGGGATAACATTGCAAATGCACAAACACAACTATATATTTGAACAAAGAGTCCCTAAAGTGTCACAGAGAAAGAAAAAGTGACTGGAAATCAATGACAAAACTCAAAAACTTTGTTTGTGTCTCTCTTAGAAAAATATAGATAATTTAAAACACATGGAAAGGTAAATATAAACACATAAAAATATATAGGTACGCATATGACGAACTCAACAAACTTTTTTCCATCACCTTCGGCGTGACGCAAAAAACACATTTTTCCAAAAGAACTACAAACGAAACACGAAACTGAGGCAACTCGCTAAAAAACTACAAAAAAAAACTTCAAATCTTTGAACTCTATTAATGTTTTAAAATCACACACTGAGTTTTTATAGGAAATGTACGAGAAAAAAAAGAACAAATACACACGTTCACCGCCACACGACACAGCCAAGCACATTCTTATCAATACTTCATAAAGATTACTAACTCTCTACGCAAAGACATGCAGAAGACGAACTTACCAAAGTGCCTTGTTAAAATGCACCCTCAAGCACAACGGTCTCTACTCGTACAGAAAATCTTAAGAGCCTCATGTCCCTCGGACTGCAGAGGAATCAAAGCTATGAAAAGATGTGAATCTAGCTGAGCAAATAGGATTAAAGATGGCTAAATCCAAATGGCTGGAAGCACAGCATGCATTAAAGAGGAATTCTCTCAGGAAAGATAATCCTCATATACGCATTTTAACACACTTCACTCACTCCCGTGTTTTTTTACACACAGTTATAGTAAAACCACGATTGCCTGACTGTACACACACACACGCACACACACACGCGAGTCAATAAACTATAAATACAGAACTGCCTGGACTGTTCAGACTGCAACAATGACACATGCAACTTCTAATTCCAGAGGTGGAAACTTTACACATACGCTGTAATAACTTAATCATACAAGTTGTCACATTCCTTCTTCTTCCCTGCCACCACAAACATCAACCACTGGCTTAAGCTTACCTTGAGCACCTCCATTGGGACCTGGGCAGCTGGCGGTAAACTGGTCGGGACACTGACATTGATGGCAGGGGTCTGTGCCGCCGTGGTTTGTGGGTACTGGGAGGCCTGCTGTCTCTGCTGCTCCCGCCGCTCCTGCTCCTGAAGCTGCTCCCGCATCAGCTGTTGCCGCAGCAGGATGCGTGATGTCATGGCCGAGGAGCTCAGGGGGGGCTTGGACGAGCCGTGCTGGTCTGATGGGCTGCTGAACCAGGGGTGAGGTGGGGGGAGAAAGATGCAAGATGAGAGAGAGGAGACGTGGAGGATGTGAAGATAGCGATGGAAAGCAAAGGGGGTTGGAAAGATGAGGTGAAGAGAGGCGAACAGACAAGAGAGTGATAACAGAGAGAGGGCAGACAGAGGTTAGACGAGGAAGGAGAGGTCAAGCGAAAGAGACGAGAGCGGTGAAAGATTAGCAGCGGCGGAGAACAGAAGAAGAAGAAGATGAAGGGGAGGCAGATGAAATAAAAGGTTAATATGATGGCTGAAGGGGCAGAGATCAAAAGGCAGTCTAAACTAGAGCTGCAACGATTCGTCGAACAACTGCTATCAATATCAAAATAAGGTATCAAACATTTGCAAACGCTAGCATTTTTTGTCATTTATGATAAAGTGGGCTGATGGTCAAACAAAACAAGCAATTTGAAGCTGATACTTTGGACTCTAGAAGGTTGTGATGAGCATTTTTCACAATTTTCTGACATTTTACAGATTAATCGAGAAAAAAATTGATGAAGAATGAATGTTAAAGTTGCAGTCCTGCTTTTCTTTCTTGGAAAAATAAAATACCAATTAAAGCGCTTCAATTTTCAAGGCTAAAAAGCTGCACTGTCTGATGATTTTAAAGAGCAAAACTCTCAAAGCTGCACACACAAAGCTTGTTACACATGACAGAAAGAGGAAGCGTTTTCATGAAAAGGTTGCATCAGTTTTCCCACTGTCTTAAATTTAGACGGCTACTCCCCAGACAGAGCCCTGCAGTCCTAAAATAGAGAGACTCTGCTGAAGCAGAAGTTGTCGGTATGAAGCCTTCATCGAGTGAGTGATCCTTCTGACAAAACTCAGTAAAACGTCTGGCCAATCCAGCTGTGCAGTAATCGCACTAATTAGCCAGTCGAGTCAAACACAGCTTCGGTCTACAGCGTTATTCAGTGGGTGTTGAGCCCTCAACATACCATAATTCTCCCCCCTTCAGCTCTGCATATAATCTCATTGTCTGATACCACACCCAGTGAACCCTGCACAAGAGTAAAAACATGCTATGATACGAGATGAAACCACTTTTATCTGACTATTATCGACGAAGTCGAATAAAAAAAGCCGTTTCATTTTTAAGACGACTCATTCTTAGTCTCTCTGAAGACAACACTGCTTCAGACAGACTCATTATTGATCCTGGATAAATCAATTAGCAAACAGATTTAATGACAAAGAAGAACAAAGACTGTGGCTTGTTCTCTGAAAGTTCTGCAGCGCTGGCTCTCAGTCTGACAGCTACTTTTTTCCCCTTTGTACTTCACCCAGTGCATAGAATCAGGTTTAGTGTTCATATGCATAAGTCCTTTGTCTGTGTGACTCTGGGCGACTGTGTTTCCTTTCATCCTGTAAGTTTCAAACAAAAGTCACTGGATCTAATGTTTTATCAGCTTTTTTTTTTTTCTCGTTCATTTCCACAGCCAGAGCTGAATCCTTTGATTTTTTTTTTCTTTAATCTGCTTCACTGTTTGAATGTTTGAATTTCAAGACGACAGTAGTTTCATTTCCTTTTCCCTCTTACGACTGATAAAAAGTGAATATCTTTAAAAAATATTACATTTTAAGATAAAAATAAATCTCCTCTTCATTTATCTGACAACTGCTTCTCAGTGTAATGCAAACATCAAATAAATGATGATGCATTATTATAGAAAAATAATAAATGACGCCTCCCAGAAAACGTGTAAGAAGCTAAATATACCCACTAAATATATTTACCAGCTGCAGCATTAAAGTGATGTACACCACTAGGATTTAATAATATAATATTTTACACTTTTATTTTTTGTACAAATATATTTGATGATATGCATTTTTAATTAAGAACCAGTGCTGGGGATTCAGTGGCAGCTAACGGTGCAGTTTCTGATTGCAGCTCCTTCGCCTCACCGCCTTCCTAGCATGAAAGG
Organism: Miichthys miiuy; assembly: GCA_036365135.1. Classification (NCBI taxonomy): domain Eukaryota; kingdom Metazoa; phylum Chordata; class Actinopteri; family Sciaenidae; genus Miichthys; species Miichthys miiuy. The sequence goes on along the minus strand of CM071606.1, from coordinate 9,268,681 downwards.
GAAACTATAGTGGCAGCTAAATCCACAAAAAAACACAAAGAAGGCTTATCTGGAGCCAGTGTTTTGTTTGTCCATTGTGGGCTACTGTAGAAACATGGTGGACTCTGTGGAAGAGGACCCACAGCGTCTATAGATATAAAAGACTCATTCTAAAGTAACAAAACAGGTGAGTATACACTAATGAAAATATACCTATGCATATAATATTGCATTTATGCCCCTATAAAGCCCCATAGATCTTACATTCTGGACCTTTAAAGGTGACTTGCATGCAGGTGCATCCTGTCTTTGGTCAGGCATGGCTGCTAACATTGCATGCTTTAAAATATTCAAATGTTTTATAAGGACGGAAATGCATTCAAGAGGTTTGTTAGACCTATATCTCGGTGCAAAAAACACCATGCACACATTACTTACGTTTCGTTTACAAAAAACTCTACAGAGCACCTTTAAGTCATAGCCAACCTCTGCAGCCGTCATCTGTCCATCTGCCCTCTGTTTGCACGTCATATAGAAACGTAATGTTTTTCCTCTTCATGCAGATAAACACACACCCTGTCCCTGTATTTTTCACACTATTTCACACTGTGTTGTGCAACATTGTTGTTTAATGTAAACAATGCTTTTATATATCACATCTTTTAGTTCTGCGAGCTGTGACAGATGTTTCTGTTTCACGTTCTGTATTAATGTTTTATTTATTTTGACTCTGAAAAAGTAAAGCTAAACATTCAACTTGAAGTGTGAAATATCTCTATACAGGAAACTTCTTTAACACCTTTACACTTGCCGCCAGTTCAAACCACAACACGCGCAATAATTTTGGCAATGAGTCTTTCTTTGATTAAATTTTTCTCACACCTTTACAGTCAGTTTGAGCGAAAACACATTTTTCATCACCTCACACGACGACGACGACGACAACAACAGCAACCTGAAGGTGTATCAACGCTTCCAGGCACGAGAGAGAACAAGTTTCTGTCTCCACTTAGGGAGAAAACACAGACACACACACCTGATGTCTTTAACCACGCGGAGCCCAATATTTCCACTGCTCACATTGAAATACTTTAGTTAGAAATCAGACCATACTCATCTCCACACTGACTGACAAAACAGACTGCACAGTCTCGCTTAAGTTACACAAGTTCACATCCAAGATAGCCTTTTTACTAGCTGCACATTGTCATGTACAGTACGTCATTTTATACACATTTCCCTTGATGTCGACTTTAAAATGATAATTTAATAGAATAACTGTAAGTTCATAACGTAGGCAGCGTGGAAATCTGTATGATATTTGATGGCAACCCACCCAGGAGTTGTCTAGAAATTTCACTAAAAGATCTAAAAGCTCAACTTGATGGTAGTGGAAAAGTTAGCTGGGGCAACTATTGTACTTTGTCCACACCTGGACATAACATTTATTTGAGAGTTTACAAAAATCTCCTAACAAAATATTAAGACATTTGTTTTGTTTTTTAACACAAACACACATAAATTCAGTTTATTTTTCACTTATATAGCACCGAATCATGACAGAACTTTCCATATAGAGCAGATCTAGACCGTACTCTTTATGATATTATTTACAGAGACTCAACAGTTCACACCATGAGCAAAGCACTTGGCGTCAATAGCAAGGAAAATCCTCCTTTTAACAGGCAGAATGAGGCTCTGGGTGGGGAGCCAACTGCCATATGTGACATAAACAAACCTTTACAGTCCCTTAAATGAGATGATGTACTCAGTGGGACGTGTAACAGCTATGACATTAACTTGTCAGTGCTCTCTGGTGGACAAAATAAGTAATGGTGACGTACAAATCTTAGTTTTTCCGCATTGGAATTTCTTGTTACTTAGCAACCGACATATACACCGACATCAAGATATCTGCGATAAGCTAACAGCCGATGAAATCAGCCATGCCGATGCATGGGTCAGGCTCTATTTAACTTAATGCAAAGTTTACAGTATCAGCGCCATCAAAGGTTTGAAGTTAGAGTTTAACCACGCTTCAATAATTACAGATTAGTCCCAAATAGAGGAGAATGTTTTACAGCAGAGATCTGTTGAGAGTTGCAGCTCCTGATGATTTTCTTTAATACATTCCTGATTACCAGTTTGACTTGTGTGTGTGTGTTTGTGTGTGTGTGTGTGTGCATGAATGACCAGCCTCTACAAAGCAAAGCTCCACTCTCTCTCTCTCTCTCTCTCTCTCTCTCTCTCTCTTCCTTTCTGTTTTGGTGGTTCTCTGCCAAACAGACCACTGAAACACATAAAAAGCTCTTTTGTCCTTTTTAACTTTTTCACTCGTGTGTGTGTGCGCGCGTGTGTGTGTGTGTGTGTGTGCGCACTTCCACTCATGTTTATGTGTATCTCAGAGAGAGGAAAAAAAACAAACAAAACAAAAAAAAAACAATGGCAGCACAGTGTTGAAGAGCGCCACCCACCCAACTCATGATTCCTCTGATTCTGCTCACTACGCTACTCCATCATACTCATTATTAGTCCAGTAACAGTCAGAGCTGAGGATTTGATGCAGCTTTTAAATATCAGACAGACAGAATCAATCAAACGGGGAACTTTGCATCCAGACAGGAGAGAACTTAAACAATTTTCAGTGCAGCGACGGAGGTCAGGAAAGAGTTGAAACACTTAGCTGCAGAGCAGACACACTGCACCACTAATACTACTGCTGGTAATTGACTGGAGCTAATAGCTCTGCCTAATGGACAATAATAGTATAACAACAAGCTCATCTAAAAACTGATGGCACTGCAATAAGAAAGAAGCAATGTTACTGTTACAAACATCTTCAAACTTTTTTTTTTTTAAATAAATTAAATATAAATCAATAACCTATTGCATCAATGCTTGTTTGACAGAATTATGATTTTCATTTATTAACCAGAAGCAGTCAAAACCATTTAATACCAAACACACTGCACAAGGAGAAACCTGCTAAAGCTATGATTGTATATACTTAGCTCTGTGCACGCTGTCCTTCATGTGTACACACAGTGCTGTACACACACCTCTACATGCTAAAATCACGCCCTAACACATGCCAACAATATCACAGATGCTGAGGCACCATACTCACAAACAGTCAAATGAGCAGGGTCTGTACACTTGCACTCCTACGGCCTCCATATTTGTTTGTTTTTTCCTGAAGGTGCACCACCCGCCCTTGGAGAGCAATGAAAGTCATGCTGGCGGTGCAGCGCTGAAAGTGTGTCAGAGGGGGGAGGCTCCGGGGCCCGGCCTGGAATCTCCAATCGCCACACAGAGTCCCAGGCAGAGGACCAGCCCCGTCCAGTGCAACAGCAAGAGCAGAGGAGAGGGCAAGTGCCCACTAGAAACACACTGTCCCTCAACATGCTGCTTTAAAACCACACAGATACTGTTTCACTCAGAGGCATGTGCTGCCACCAGTCAGTGGACGACCTACAGTCAACTTTTAGTTTAGAAAACCAACAATAAATCTCCAAAAAAAAACAGCCCTGTCTTCACCTCTGTGACAGATAATCCAACTGGCTTTTAAAAAGGTTGATTTAGTTTGAATCCAGCTCCACTCAAAATTGTGTTTTGCTGCTCGTTTGAGCTTCACTGTGCAGAATGATGTACGTGCAGACACTAGAAAGCTGTCTGTACAGTAATCTAATGAAGAGGGAGAGTTTCTCTGTGCTCACCCTAAATGTGAATTTAAGACATTATATCACATTCGAGCAGGATTTGTGACGTCACAACTAGCTTGGAAACCAATCCCGGTTCAACGTGCAGCTTTGTCAAATGTGATGTGGAAACTTTCAGTGCACATACACTACGTGGACTTTCCAGTGAAGTATGACACATCTTGTTTTTCTTGATCAAGAGAAAATTAATCAGAAACTATTCTTAGAATTGTTTTGTAATGTTTTCAGCAGAAATGCAGAACATTTAAATATCTTACAATCACGTTTATACATGTCAGGAAATCATACCACAAGAAATCCATCCGTAAAATACTTCTTCTTCTTCCACCAGGGGGCTGCTCCTTCATCTCTTGGCTCAGCTCACCTTCTCTAATATATAATTCTATTATTGGGGGGGGGGGCAAGTGGGAATACACAGTGAGTGTGCAGTTCTTGCAGTGCAAGAAAGGACAAACTAGTGAGCTCTCATGTTAGATGGCAGACAGGAAACCGCACTGCAAAAAAAAAGCCGTCCTGCAACTAGCTGCTCGTTTCTCCGTTTGTTTGTGTGACAGCGTCTGCCTCATTCGCTCGGAGAAGATCAGCCCGCCTGGTAAACTACATGACCTCTCAGCTGGAATACAGCTCAGTGATTATGACCCTACATGACAGTACATTGATCCACTCGGACTCCCCCGCTGATCACAACACCCCAGTGTGCTGCAGCTGGCATCAACCCCAGAAGACAGTTACTAGCAAGCAAATCAGTGATAATGGGAAGCACCTGTACACAAGTGTCAAGTCTAGATCATCAATTATGTCGGCTTTGCACAAATGGGGGATGCCGTTTGACGCGGTTTGGATTAGATTTCTTTTAAAAAAGAGGTTAGAAAGGGAGAGGCAGAGGCAAGAAACAACTGTACAAACAACTATCACTGGGTAAACAGTTCAACTGAGTAAACTTCTCGGGATAGAAGCTCTGTGTTGACACTGGTGCGACTAGTTAAATATGCAGCCTCTGTACATTATACTACAGGAGGTCACAAAAAAGTCATCAGATGAGCGTCACCAAACAACAAAACTCATTAAATAAATGCCAAACATAGTTGTCTGTAGTGACAATTAATTGAGAATTTGAAGATGTAGCTTTGGGCTGACGTATTTTTCACAATCAATCGACGGAGATTAATCAATAATATGAAATCAATAAACTAAGTAATGTACCGTGCAGCACCTAAACGATACTAAGGTGTGTTAAATGTATTCTAGGTGTCCGTATCTGTTTGACACCATATGTGTGGCAAGTTACTGCAATTTATATTGATTTTTTATTACTCAATAAAGTACAACAGGGAGAAATCTCATCTTAAAATGTCTTGTTTTCTCTCACAAAGGGTCAAAACATCTAAATATAGACATGTCCCTCCGTCCTCTGAGCACTTAGCGCTAAACTAGCCATTGCCACTCAAACAGAACCTCCAAAACTTCAACTTTTCGCGAAGAACCGTCAGATAAATGACAAAAAATAACATAATTTGTACATATTCTAAACTGTGTCAATCCATTGTCCCCTATTTTAAATTAACAGTGCTGCTAAAGGGATTCAAAACAAAACTGGGTAAGCTGTTAAAGCATCCAAAGAGATAATCGGGTTCTTTGCCTGGTATTTCCGGGAAGCCAGGACCGGTTGGGATAACTCAAACTTGCCGGGTCTTATTTCCGTAATTAGGTTCTGTGCCCTTCATAATTCCCTTCATTTGTTTTCTGCAGGACGGCCTGCTGTAGCTCCCTGCTCCCTGTCCTCCCTCTGTGCTTAAACAAGGAGAAAACCAGACCATCCAAGGACGGTCAGTGTGTGAGGATTTCATGCACTTTCCAACCGCAAGTTGACGGAGTCCACACGAACACAGCGAACTCTCTTAAGGCTAATTTGTTCCTGATAATTCCCTGAAGGTGACAATAAATGACATTCTCACATTGTAAAGGAAACCATAGTAATGATTCATAGCTGGAAAATATGACAAAGTCCTTATTTTAAACACTGTAACCATGAACTAACTAATGTAACTAACATCTGAAAAGCTGGAAGGAGTTGTTGACTAATGTTTTTGACAGAAAAGAAACAGTGAACAAATGAACGTTTTAGAGCTGAAACAATTAGTCAATTCATAATTTAAGTTATATAATAATTAACTGTTGGCACCTTCTCAGATGTGAGGACTTTCCACTTTTCTTTGTCCATGAAAGTGAACTCAGTGTCTTTGGGGCTCTGGTTGGTTAAAATAATCTATTTGAAGACGACACAGTGGGCTCCAGGATCTTTTGATTTTGATCAGTTCTTTACTAATTTCTGACATTTCATAGACTAAAGAATTAAAAGACGAATAGAGGAATATCCTGCAGGCAGTTAAAGTTGAAGCCCTACAGTCGATTTTTTTCATTTTCAATTAATCTGCTGATCATTTTCTCAATTAATCGATTAGTTGTTCCGTCTGTAAAATGTTAATCACTGTTTCCCAAAGCCCAAGGTGACGTCTTCAATGTCTTGTTTTGTCCATGACCCAAACATATTTAGTTTACTGTCATCGAGGAAAGAAACTAGAAAATATTCACATTTAGCTGAAATCAGAAATATTGGACATTATTTCTGAAGACTCAAAATGAGTAATCGGTTATCAGAATAGTAGTACTCTTGCAGTTATCCAATACTATAACGCTTCTTCAACAGTATAACTTCATCTTGTGTCAACAACAGATCACACATAAGATATGAGGATGTGTATGGAGAGCTGTTTTCAGGGTGGTTGCAGTCCCTACTAGTCACCAACAGAGGTTGACAGAGATCACATATCACTACTATTGATACTCATGAAGCAACACAAAAAGAAATCCAAAGTTTGGGAGGATTTTCCAGTGCAGAAATCTAAAACGCACATGTGTTTCAAAAAGCTACAGGAGGATACTAAGAAGCTGCAAAGTGATCGCTGCTGCAGAACGACTCGTCCTGACCGTCTTGTACTCTGTACGCGACACCTGTCTGTGTCATTTAGCTCTTCGGTCCATCTTACATCATGGATGAAACTCTTCGGCCTCTCTGGCATCTCTGTCTGGGACTCCCGACAGGAATAGCTGTTCTGAACACCAAGTTTCACAACTGTCAACCTCTGACTCCGCTTTCTGTCATGCATACATTACATATACATACATAAATTATGTACACCCAGTCTCAGTGACATGAACACAAACAAGTTTTGAAACAGGTTTATGGTCAATCTGCAACATACTATAAAGGAATAACCACGTATTTGATACTAGATTAAGTCTGATACCAAGCCAGTCATGTTGAAATATGACTATTTAACCTCAGTACTCTCTAAATACTGACTCATTTCTATCTATTGCTGTCAAGCAATTAAAGTTGTCCTTAAATATTTGACCATATTCTAAGTTTTGTTTTGTCTGGCCTTTGATCAAATATTTGCTGACTCAAATTAGAGTTTTGTTATTTGAATCTTTGCGTTCATTCGACATTAAACCCACGAAAACATTGCAGAAAGACAAGTTATACTCTAAGTCTTATTTTGACACATTTGATACCTGAGATAATGTCTAGATTTCCATAAAGACTTTGTAAAAAAATGTACCCTGTGCACTAGAAAGCAACTTTCAATTTGAGTGCTGAACAAATATTAGTAAGTAATTTGCATGCCAAGTACGCCTGCAAAAAAAAAAAAAAATAGATACCCCCCATCTCTCAGTTTCAGATATAACACATCCACTGCTAAATTTATACATCTTATTTACACTGCATAGAAGACTAGTTTCACCGCCTGCCTCACATCTATATTAGGCACAAAAAGTCTGGCACATCGTCTGCAGTCGTCTGAACACTCTGTCAAACTGATGCAGAGGCGGAGAAAAAACAACTATATATCTGCGACAGCTAAAATGACATTTCGTCACTTTTCAGATTTTATATTTAGAAACAACAAGGAGGTAGCCACGACAAGACATCACGCAAGTCGATAATCGATCAAACTAATTTTATCCATTTTTGCGCAACATTGTCTTACAACACAGTCAGCGTGACTATTATTATGCTGGATCATCCTCATGTGATGGGAAGAGGAAGTGGGATACCTTCAATCGAAACAACTTTTCAGACAACTTTTTCCAAAGGAAATGTCATGAAATGAAACGATCTGTGATTCTCAAAAAGCAGCACTGGGGCTGACTGATACTGCTCTGCCAGTAACCACACAACACAGCTCAGATTCAGACCCATGTATGTGTAACAGCGTAATGACATTTCACTAATGAAGAAATTGAAGAAATTAGTTTAAAAAATGCAGAACTGGGTTAAAGGTTAGAGGCTGTGCAAAGATGACAGTCTCTCCCTGAACTGGTTGAATCTAGAGAAAAGGACATAAACTACAAATCTGCAAGAAAATGTCAAGAGCCAGAGGGGGGGAGGACAAAAACCTAACAGGAGTCTACCGAACATCTGCAATAAGAGCTCTGTCTGAACACAGTGGTGTACTGTCCTCTGTATGCCTCGCCCTGACAATGAAACCATGTATTACTACCGCTTAACAACATAACAGAAACGCCTGGATGCAAAATACAGATAATTAGACACCATTCTGTTAATAGATGTATTGTCGTCATCATCATCATCGTCGTCACCGCCATCACAGAGGCTAAGTGGTGAGTTTCACGACTTCCCAGTTGTATCACAGCTGAAAAGTGTTTTCAAATGTATTAAAAATCACCCATAAAAAGGGAGTCATGATGTTTCATCATAACTTAAAAATAAAACTGGTTATCAATTGTGACTTAATCATTACTCAGAAACCAAAACATCCTATTAATCATCCATATTTAGCACATATTTTGTAAATGGTTCCATTAAGTTTTTAGATTATTACAGCTTGCTGTGTGTGATTGGTTCAGCATTTTGGGAAATACTTTAATTTGCTTTCTTGCCGAGAGTTAGCTGAGAAGATTGATACCACTCATGTCTGTCTGTTAAAGATGAAGCTAAAGCTAGCAGGCTGCTTAGCTTAGCCTAGCTTAGCATTAAGACTGAAAACAGAGGGAAACTGCTAGCCTTTCTTTGTCCAACTGTACAAAAAAAATTGAACGTTATGTCTTGTTTGAGTGTAAAAATGACAACTTGTGTTTTTAATACAAGTCTTATCATCATTTCCAGTTATTATGCTAAGCTAAGCTAATTACCCCCTGGCTCCAGTTTCATATTTACTACACAAACACAAGTCTAGTACCTCTCTCACTCTTAGCAAGAAAGCAAATAAGCACACAGAAACTAAGGTATAAAAATGACAAGTTGTGTTTTTGTTTTTATAGAAATCTTATCATCATTTCCAGTGTCCTGTATGCTAAGCTAAGCTAAGCTAACTGTCTCCTGGCTCCATCTTCATATTTAAACACACAGACACGAGACTGGCGTCAGTCTTCTCATCTAACTCTCAGCAAGAAAGCGAATAAAGTTGTTTTCCCCAAAACATCAAACTGTTTCCTGCGATTCATTCCTAATCTCCCTGAACAGATTATTATTCATTTGTCTGTCCAAATATGACCTCATATACAGGCAGATAAACAACATAGCCTACTCACTGTGCGGTATTTCCAGAAAAAGGGTGAAAGTTCAAATCAGGCCACAGAGACCTGACTCAATCCTGATTGTTTGGGACGTGTGAAACCTGAAAATAGCTTTCCGATAAGTCACAGTGTTTGTGTTTAGACGCCATAGGAACTGTTCATTTTTGCAACATTAACTCTCTTGACATGGTTTGTTTCGTCAAGATCTGTCCCCGATGATTGGGTGCAGCAGCTCTGAGGCCGAGACTTCTCTAAACAGCTTGCAGCTAGTTAATATTAACTGTAAACTTTTTGCAGTGTATTTCAGAAACCCTTCACTGCTGGAAGCATCTGTATATTTCCACTGAAGATGAATTTTAGGTATTTGAAAAACAGCAACAAATCAAACCAGTCATTGTTATCCTGTAATTTGCATTATGCATTGCAGCATTGTTTCCCCACACAAACATATTTATAAATCTATATTTTCTTTAGGAGAATCCACATAAATAACAAAACCCACCCAAACATCAGCTCATCTCAGCACAACAAGCAACATCAACACAAGCGAGCAGCATCTCATCAGAGTGACCTATCTGCTCCTCTACAAGCTAATATTTGAAGTTGATGTTGACAAGACAACACCCAAGTGTTGCATAACTTCATGCCAGCAGGATAACCATAAGGAATGACAAGAGGCAAGTTGAATCCAGAGCTGAGCGCCGGAATCAGCTCCAGTACCATCAGTGTAGAAGAAGCCTGATAACATGCACTGGACTCTTGGACAACACTCACAAAGTCTGCAGCCTAATTATCACCTAAACACCAAAACCGCTGCAGCGTGGGAAATAACTGTCCTCGACTGGAGAACTGACCTGTTTTTCAAGGGTTGACTCTTCAATTCGTAATACGTTTTAGGTTCCTCTTGAAACTCCTCTTCAACCTCGAAGTCGGGAACTATTCCCGACTCGGACTGCATACTTGCAGATGTCAACTTTTTTTTTTCCTCCGAAGCGTTTAAACCTCTTTAGAAAAACAGCCACAGACGGATATTTGTGCCGCCGTACTTCGCTCAGTACCAACCGCTGTCAACGCAAGCCGCCTCTGTCCAGGACCCAGAGCTCTGTAGTCCCACCACAGCCGCGACGAGAGCGCTGCCTACGGGCTGCAGGCGACGCACCGACTACACCGACCAGGATGCACCACGGCTGTCAATGTCAGCATGGTTTTCATTGGCTGCAGCATCCGAGGGATTTTTACACAGCCTTGTTTGCTTGAAACTCATAAAGTTTCATTTCCCTCAGGAATAACTTATTAAGCAGCGTGAACAGCTGTTTATCGTTAATATATTTTGATTGATTAAATGTAAATAATGAGTTAGAAAATGGCAGCTGGTCTGCGACCTGCAGGATTTTAATGCTTTATTATCTTTAGAGGCAATAACCTCACATTACACCAGACATTACCACATTAATAAATGCATTTTTAAATATTAATATCCGGTTGAAGAGTTGCACTATTTAAAGATAAATATGATTAATTATTTGTGCAGTTGAACAGAAACGCAGCCTTTGTGAGCTTTGAGTTTTGAGCACAGTTATGGTTGCATGAGAGGCCAAAATAAAATAAAAAAAGGTCAATTATTATAATCAGAATACTCATGGGATCAAACTGTATAGAGTGACCTTGAGAAATCGCTGCATGCTGAAGTATGAATCAGCCCCTGCTGAAGTCATGTGCAGTCATTAGAAAGGTTAGTATATGTTGCATCTCTGTTAAGGATTTCTAACAGCTCGCTTCACCGCTGCATCTAACACAGATGTCCTTTTGCACACAGAACCACAAAATCACACCTGGCTATAGCGCTCATTATTCCCATTGTTATTTCGTTTTTTCAGCTCAATCTTGCAAAAATTGTGAAATCATGCAGGCATTTGCACCCAAATGAAAACAAACCTGGACACTCTGTCGGCCCTCATGTCTCTGTTTCCGTTCGTTTCCTGTGCAGACAGACTGAGTTGACTTTGCTGCTCGTCCCCTCCTCAGTCACACTCTCTCTGCTCACCAAGTTTGGTCTCCCTCGGTGGACTCCCATCCACCACTTGAGGGCAGTATAAAGCTAAGAAAGTCAGTGTTGTGGGCCCACGGGGGTTTGGGGGCACTTTCTATTACAATATGGAAATTCATGTTCAATATTTGCATTCGCCTCATCCTGCTGAACTGGTTTAAGTCTGCATTTTACCAATGCAAACACCATGCAAATGTGCCACTGCTGGAAAGCACAGACTTTAAAAAATAAAGCCTAAAAATAAAGCTTCAAACGACGTGATGATAACTGAAGACAGACTCGGATAGAATAGGAAACAGAATCAGACTTTTCTCCAGTGTTTGGACAAGACATTTTCTTTGTCACAAGAGTTCAGAGACATATGAAAAGCAAACACAGTTACAGTCAGAACAGGAGCGTGATGCGGGACCTGCAGGGTTTCACATTCAAAGAGGACAGAGTCACACACAATAGACTAGACAACCCAGATTATTCTGGGTGCTGTTGTAGGGTGAATAGCTGCACTGATTACTTGGGGCTCCAGCTGAGTGAGGCCCCCAGAGTTTGTAGAGTACAATGCTCTTTGTAATTCCTCAAGTGGGTATAATGCATACATATTTGATACTTGAGTCCAAATTATTCTGTCTTTGAAGCACAGACCTACAAGGATATCATCCTGATGTTATTTTGTGGAACAGAAATAGATTTGGATACGCACAAAAATCGCAGTCGGAGTACTGGTTGAATTTTACCGAGTACACATTAGTAGAAAACCACTGGGTCACCTATGAAACTCAAGACATGGGTTTGTTTTGACCCAGTCTGCCCAAATTAAATATGCTAGCTCTTTTTAAGCTTTTGAATGTCACATGCACATCATGTCGTACAACTAACAATATATTTGTGACAGTTTTAAGGGGAAACTTGGTTGTTTTCTCTAATAGTGGGCCAAAATAACCCAATTATCTTGGGTTTGATTGGTGACCCGTTGGTTTTCTATTACTACTGTACCTGTGACACCCAAAATTTGCAATCAGGCCAGCGTCAAACCCCCAAAATTGAGCAGGTTACGTATGTGATAACTGATCAATCCCCTCATGTGCATACAGCCAATAATTTCCATCCCCTGTGCTTACACAACCAGCATTCTGCCATGACAACGTCATTGGCCACGTTCCATGAGATAACACATGGACATAATTACAATGGCTAATACATCATAGTTTACACAGTGTCGTGCAGACTGGATAAGCAGTTACAGTCAGTGCAAACATTGCTGGCTAATAATACAGAGCATGAACTGAAGTGTAGGTCAACAATAGCAGACAAGCGTTTCTGCTCAGACAATCGTCTTTACCTGTTTTGTTTTTACTCGCACCTGTTTCATGGTAGACGGCCGTCAGCCAATCACTGGTGACTTGCAGCCGTTTGCAACAGAGGCCTTCCTGTATGTTGGATTCAAAACAAGATCCTGAAATATGAGCCAGAGTTGTCCGGGTGTTCCAGGACATTAGGAGAAGTTTCATGTTGAATTTCATCTGCCGATCTGTTTGTCTGATCGTTATGTGATGTGTTTGAGAAGAAAACTGGCCAACAAATTTATTAATAGAAATGAATCCGTCCACACTTATTTGAAGTGAATACACACTTGCTTCTGTGTGTTTTTCTTGGGAATAGTGTGATACCATGTGGTGTATGAGCTCAGTTTCCCTTGATTTATAATACACATCTTAAATCTATCTGTCTAAGCTAACATGGATACTTTTGTATGTTATTAGAGGAATATCAGACCAGAAATTCCTTTCCATTTATTTGAAATCTCAGTTATAATATGAAACATTCCCAAAACCAGACACATTTAAACAATTCTGGTAGGTATCTTCGCCCAATAAAGGATCCTTTCATTGTTGTTATTTCAAAATGTACAATGAACAATTTATGCATCCCATGTGTCACATGTGTGTTTGCTTATAGAGACTTGCCCATGTTTCCAAAACTTTCTGATCACGTACATGAGATTGTTTTTCCATTTATGGCTCAAAAATGTTTCTAGAGTCTATATACATCATTCACAGCAGTCGTATTCAAAGTATTTCTGTATGAGACCACAGATATTTGTTTCTGGTTTATGTTGTTGTTCAGCTCCTTTAGATTCTTTTGTGGGCGGTGTGAGGATTTGCATAAAATGTCTGCCAAGTGACATCTGCTTAAGTGGAGTCAGTCAGTTCTGTATATATAAAAAAAAAAAATACATAGAGACATCTTGCATACAGTAGTTCTGAAGTTTTTATTGTGCTAAGCAATGAAGACTGACCCGGAGAGTGTTGTTCATTTTCCTCTGTAAAAACTGTGGATCAGTTAGCTGCATACAGTCCCATAAAACTTAACAAAGATACAACAATACACTGCAAATGAAAAGCTACGGTGTTAAATTCACATATATTCTTGCTGACTTTAAGCTTGTATTGTGAAATGTACAAAAAGCACAGCCTTGGATGTGTCACAGTTATGTTCCCTGAATGTATTAAAAGCACAGCGTGCCACTGATGACGCAATGACTAACGACTATATCAAGAATTTGGAGGGAAAGTCCCGCAGAGTTTTTTGTGTTTAAGGTGGAAAAACTAAATTTACTGTAACTGTCAGGACATGTGGCAACAAAGTCAATATGTTTGATTTTGTATATTTATCATGCCTTAAATTAATAGAAAAAGTTGATTTTATTTTAGAAATTTAAAGAAAAATCACAAAATTCGTCATATTTGACATATCTACACTCAATCAAAGCATGCAATATTGAAATTGAAGTTGTTTGAACTTGATATAACTCCTTGTGGTGTTCGAGATAAAGACACTTCTATAGGGGATAGTCATTTCATCCCAGAGGAATACTATATAAAATGTGTCTTACGTAATGGTAAAACTGGACCAAGAAACAGATTATCATTTCTCTTTTTGAATCTGCAGTCCACAGTACCAAATGTACCACATGTATCAAAAATTGTGATGATCTGAAATATCATAATGTTCTTGTTTTCCTGGAAGATCAAAAAAAGGGCAACTGTTTGTGTTGTAGCTTCGTACACTGAGCAGTTTGAACATTTTTAATGGATTTGTGCTTAGCACAGTTAGTACTTTAAGTGCAGTGAAGCAAATTATATAATTCCACTGTGTGGGCATTAATGGGTTAAATTCCTAATGAGACTAACGAGGGCACTCTGCTCTTTTGTTTATGAGAAAATCTTCCTGTAAGGAGGAGACTCACTGGACAGATGGTTTTGGGGGATCTTAATGAGATACTTATTCATGTCTGATGTCAGAAATCTAAGAGCAAGGGGGTGGGGAATCCTCGCTCTGTTGACAGGCTACACAATTTACTGTAGACTGTGAGGATATACGAGCAGTACACTTCCTTCATTTATCAGTTATCCTAATTGCAAAATGCTGTTCGTCAGCGTTCCCACGATATACTATCTCAATATTTATCTGTGTCAGAGAATTAAGTGTTGTTGTTGGGACCTTTGACAAAGCTGCGGTGACTGTTTCTTTGGAAAACTACCAGCTGAGTAAGGGTAAAGACAGTAATGAATATTTCACAGGCACAGTCACTCTTCAGCAGAAATGAATATCACATGTGAAACATACACCAACAGTCCTACTCAGCAGTATTGTGTCTTTTGAATTGAACACGTCAAAGATGTTAACTGGCGTGTAAAGTGACATAAACTTAATCGTTGCCTTGGCGGCACAATAACAGCCACTAAATTGGTATTTGCTCAGCATATATCTTCTTTACAACATGAGGTCAACTGGGACATTTAACAGATAATTGATTGAATAATAATGTGTAAACTTTCTCCTCTAAATACTGTTGAATGTTGACTTTGACCTACATTTCAATGTAGGTCAACTGCAGGTCATTAAACGTGCTGAAAACAAACCAGACCTCTGTCAGTTGTCTTAAATACCAAAAACATCCTTGTTAGCAGCTTATGTTTTTCATCACTTAGAACCTGGTTTATACCTGAGGAAAACAATCCTTTATGCAAATACAGTGTGTTCAAGCAGACTAAACACATAAAAAACCTGTTAACTGGATTGACGGGAAACCACTAGTCATATTTACTTACCTAAAAGACAGCGTTATCATAAATACCTAAAAGAAATGTGTCAAAATAGTACAGGTGTACAAGAAAATATACAAAGATAGTTATTTTGTGGAAGTACTTGTACTTACGGGGTACCTAGTAGCACAAATGAAGAAATTAAGGAACCAAAAAGCTAACACATTTGAATTCAGGAGGGACCTAAAACTAAATTACCCTGTAAGTGCTTCGATAATGACCTTAATTACAGTGAAATGGGGGTGAACACAGTTTATTGTACAGTCCAGTACTGAATCATTCAGTAATTCAGGATAAACCCAACATATAAACTATAATTTTACATGCAATTTGCTAAAGTCATAATTAAATCAAATTCTAGCAAAAAATAATAAATAAATAAATAAATAAATAAATAAATTACTTCACTGTTATCCCGTTGTTCTTACTTCCTAGTCCTAAATAAAATAATTAATCCAATTTCCAAACATTTTTGTATTATCTCATACCCAATCATTTATTGTACAGTATTTTATTTTTCATAAACTCTTGAACATTGAAATCTTGAACATTTTTTTGGTTTGTTTTATGGTCACATTTTCTTCTAGTTTTGATATAATATGTCTAGTCTTGGTCTAGATCGTGGTCTTTATAATATTATCTACAGAGACCCAACAATTCCCACCATGAGCAGAGCACTTGGCGACACTGGCAAGGAAAAACTACCTTCAACACACAGAAACCTCGAGCTGAACCCGGCTCATGGTGGGCAGCCATCTGCTGTGAACAGCTGAGTTATTGTGTTGGGTGACATTGTAAATATGTACACTTATCTAGTGTATAGGTGTTTGTTGATTATACAGTATAATTTTGATATGGAGCACAGGAAGAGTAGCTGTTGTCATGGTAACAACTAATGGCCATCCAAATATACAATAAACTGATGTTTTATGCTACAGTCAGGCTATGAATTAAATATAAAAAAAAGACATAATGACGATTGTAAGACTTTTAGGGATAACACAGAAAATAGATAGATAAATAAATAATCCACTTAGTGTGATGAGGTCACTATTGATCTGAACAGGGGACAAATATTTTGCTCATAGGACATGAGACAGACGCAATAAGGTTAATGAAATATAAATAAACAATAAAATCAAATTAAACATAATAAAGGGATGAGATGCACACACGGCCTTCAGGCCAGCACACTTCATTATTGCGGGGATTCAGCGTGAATCAGGCCGGCCGGCAGCTGCTGGATGAGAGGGAGGGAGGGAGGGAGGGAGACAGCGATGGAGGAAGGGAGGGGATGTTCACATAATAGCCGGCGGGTGAAGGCGTGGTGAGTGTGGCTCAATACGAGGCGAGAGTGTGCGCTACAGTAGTACCGGAGGATGAACATGGACAGCGGCTGCACGGCTTCTCCCTGCCCTGACAAAATCAGCCGGCGAGAAAGCTGAACTGGTGGATGATCAATATGCAGGAGAGGCTTTTTCTTATTAACAGCTAAGCGGGATATAAGGAGTGCAAAGGTAAGGCGATATATGATGCGATGGGGCAGATTGAATCCGCCTCGGTGAGGCGACTGTGAGGAGACAAAAGTAGACCCAGTCCTGGACGCATGTGATCCAGCATCAATGAAAATTACACCAGCATGGGTTTGGCTCTCCTCGGTAAAACGAGCAGGAGTGTGGTTTTTATTTGACACATCTGTCTAGTTATGGGGGCTCAGGTGGAAACCACCCATGTACAGTACAGCAGACCACAGCAGCACATTCATTGTTCTCCCTGCACAGTGGAAACTGGCCCTGAGATGGGCTAGTCTCATTAGAGGAGACTGTGGTGAAGACTGCTGATTATAGTGGATATAACAGTATTATTGGGTGTGTGTTTAAGTTTTAAAAAAAAGTAGTTTACAAGCTATTTGACTGGACTGATTGAATCTAACAAGAAGAAGCAGGCTGTATATTACATTGATTTAGGTTGTGTGACTTGGTGAATGCTAAAAATGCCGGATGAATCATCATTTTACCCTTTTGCAGCACCGTGAATCATGTCTGTCTGAAGCATTTCTTTATTGCTGGTTATTTCGATGTGTTTTGTGCAGAATGAGTGTTTCCTGCTTAGAAGTGTGTGCAATCTGTGACTACATGGTGACAATTGGTGACCCAGGCCAAGCATTTTTAGTCATGTTTTACAAGTTATAGTTCTGGTGCAGGTAGGCCATGCTTTCCTCCTTGTTACATTTTTTTCTTCTTCTTTCAAATTTATTGTTCTGGCAGGTTCTGGATCTCTATTTTTACTCCACTGGTAAGAAAACAAGGATGAGCCCTGACAAGGTTGACAGTGACCTGCTGTTGTTATCTTACAGTCGACGACGGAAGAGACGCACGTCTGAGTGTATTTAAAGCGTGTAAACAGGAATTGCTGTTGTGATGGTCGTGTCTGTATTACACACGTGTCCAGCGTGAAACTTTGTCGCTCTTCCTATTTGTTGGAGAGGATGTCCTGTGTCATTTATCATACTGGTCAACTTTATGAGGGTATTTCTGACTCTTTTAAAAGGCCAAAGGGTCCCTGAAGTCAGTTAACTCTTTCTGGATGGAGTCAAAACACAAAGCACACATTTGAATATATTTCATGAACGTGCTTGCTTGTCACTTTGAGATGCTTCTCTCTCTGTTTGATGCTGCTGAGAAATGTCAAAACGCTCAGTTGGCGTCCCTCCATTTAGGAATCAAAGCCTTCGGAGACTTTCTGAGAAATTTGCTTAAAAGACAGAGAGGGAGAGAGATCTATTTTTGGACAGGCAAGTAATGTATTCATACACTTTCATCCACAGAGGGAATAAATCTGATATATATAATGAGGTGAAAGCTGAGCAGCATCACTGAAGCGAAGCAGGTTGGCAACTTTCTCACCTGCAGCTGTCCTAAAAAATTCAAAACTGAACACATCAGCTGGTCTCTGACACAAGCAGGTAAAAACAACCCATATTACATGAGTACATCTGTCAGCGTTGCTCTGATATGAAGTTTTTTTTTTTACTGGCAGACACTCTAGTTCTTGGTCCAGATCATGTAATTTGGTCATGTTCCATTTTCTCCACCCATACACATTCGTGCCTCAGTGCCTCGTCCCTGAGCTCTGCAGAAAGTCACTGCAGTTTTCTGTAATGAAACTCTGCAGTTTGTGTTATCAGGAATGCCAGTGGGGACAGCTGTGAAACCCACAGAATGAGGGCAACTGGTGGCAAAAGCTCTCAATAATTGCAAGAGCTCACTGCTGGCAGACAAGTGCGTGATTTGAATCAATCTTGTGTCCTGTTGTTTGCTTCATTTGTGCACTGAGCTGCTGCATTTAGACAGACAGAACATGAACATCCACATATAGTCTTGTTTCAACTGAAGGTTAAACTTCTTTAACACTATGTATTTACTTACAAACTACAAAGGGTGTGTTGTTAAGAAATCTATCGAGTGAGCTCATTTATGTTTCCCCAGATTACCCACTGAACTCATTTTGGAAACTTCATGCGCTTTTCAGCACCACCCTCAGACCAAAGTGCAAGCTTAGCACGCAGAATAATAGCTTTCATCAGGCCAATGTCAAGACAAACTTTACAGTCATGGTAGCCCTACAACTCAAAGGCTGCAGCAGTTGCAGTTATGCAAATTTGATGCAAATGGACAGTACAATTGTTGGCACTTCCAGGCATCTAAATATTGTCTCAGCAACCACTGGATAGATTGGCACAAAAGTTTGTACGGTCCACTCCAGGATCAATTTTGTGACATCAAAATCTATCGCTGTTAATGTGCAAAAACTAATGACATTCCCATCAGCTGCAGTTGTACTTTGTGTTTAGTACTAACTAGCTAATTTTGTCATAACATGCTAAACTAACGTGAATGTTATACGTATCTTAGCTTTGTCACTGTGAACCTCTTAGCATACAGTCTTACTCTTGTTTATTGTATTTTATTATCTCTAACCACATTAACATTTAGAATTTCTTTGCAGATACTGTTTTGGATTTCAGAGGCACTTTTTTTTTTTTTTTTTTTTTGGCCTAACAGCATACATGAAAATGCAAACCCCGTCTCTTTCTTTGATGACGTGGATTTTTCTTCATTTTAACACAGTCACAATAACTCAAGGTCAGTTCTTACGACAGCAGCTGAAACTAGTTCTTTAGCACTCTGCAGCTCTGGAGAAAGCACATAGTGATAGAAGCTAATTTTAAGTAATGCAAGGCTCATTTGAATACGTGTATTTTGCTTTTGGACTGCTAACATTTACAACCCTACAGGGACTGATAGAAGCAGATTTGACCACTGCGGTCACTGTGGCTGCTAATAAAATATTGTGGTCCATGCTGCTACATGCAATTGTAGGACAGGCCATGAGAAAATATATCACAATGTCCTGCTGCCTCTGTGTATGTCCTTTTCGGGGTGGGAATAGGAACTTGTACTGCATGATGACATCATTCACATGAATCACTCCTCTGTGATGCAGTCTGCCCTTGTTGTACGACAGAGGTACTGTGGTATAAAAACAAAATTAATATTTCTACCAGGTTCTAATTTTTCCCTTCATATCCTGAGTCTCATTGTGTTCATGAGTTTCCCCGGATATCACAGACAGCCACACTGGTCCTCTCTGGGAGATGATTCCAGACAGATACATTTTGATGGGTGACAACATGAGTCATGATGAGATATGAGTGAGATTTGAGATAATCCTGTCTGTATCCTACAGCCCACAGCCTCTCTAACCAGAGCTTCTTGCTGTGTACTCAGAATGTAGTTTTGCCTTTGGTTTTTTTATTTTGTGTTTTCGCACTTCCAAGACACACAGGCCTACTTATTAAGCGTCTCGTCAGTCAGCTTTGAGACATTTTTACAGCAACATAAGACGAAAACCAAGTGATAATGTTGCTTGTTTCATATATTCGAATCCATGGAGGGAAGTCGTCAGTAATCATGCAGGTGTCTGTGTCATTGGCAGTCAGTGTCAGGTGTCAAGAGGTCAGTTACATCAGCTACAGCTCAGCTGAAGCTCATCACATTACAGAGGAACTGAACTTTGTGTGTTGCCCTTTAACACCAGTCTATTGCATGTTGCATTCAGTTTGGAGTCACTTCAATTCACATGATGATTTTATTTGGATTTCCTCTTGTCTCTAGATACTTTAGCGTTGAGCGTATCAGGTCTTTTCACACGTATAAACTAAAATAGTGCAGGAATGTGATCATTTCCAGCTTGGTAAAAATTGCAGTGGGTGTATTCTAAAGAACATGTAAGCACAGAGCGCAGACACTGACTTGTGTGTGATACCAGCCCTCATCAATAATTCATGAAAACGGGAAAGTGAGATAAGACGGGCTGCAGTCTGGACATGACATTTAACCAGCGTGATGTATTAAACACCGACGGATGGTTTATTTAGGAGACACAGAAATTCTCCTGTTACAGTAGCTTACATCTTTCACGCTTCATATGATGTTATTTCTTCTAAGATGAATATTGACAATGTAAAATTTTGGTTTACAACATCTGCCCATCATTTGCATCTCTACATTACTATGGTTATTCTTTGTTTCATTGTGAAGGAGGCCACATCTGCACCTTCTTCAAGTCTCCTTTGGGATGTTTTACTGTTGCACACTATAACAAGCTGTCTATATGCCAACCTCAGGCTCCAGACGAGAGCCAAACCCGCACCCTGCGGCGCAATCCTCAACCAGCGCCTGTCCAGTCTCTGGAGAGACAAACACAAAGACTGACAGTTCTTTCATGTCTTCTTTACATGAAGGTTCAATGCTTGTTTTAACCCCACAGGGTCCAAGGCCAGCCTTTCATTGAGGTTGAATAGGTTGTGTTTGGTTGACTAAGCAGCGCTGTCTGCTGCTGCTGAGATGAATACAAGCATATCATGAGATGAGAAATTAAGATTTAAATTATTAGCAGTTGTTAGTGGAGCTACAATGATGTATTGACAACTATTTTGATAACCAGTTCATCGTTTAAGTCACTTTTCAAGCAAAAAATGCCAAATGTTTCCTGGTTCTAGCTGCGTTAGTGTGAGATGTGGCTGCTTTTCTTTATCTTATGTGACTGTAAAATACATATCTTTGGATTTTGGACTGACAAAACAAGCTTTTTGCAGATGTCACACCGGGTTTCCAGCATGCTGTGATGAGCATTTTTCGCTGCATTTTGACACTAAGCCTTAATAATCGTAAATTGCAGCCTTCAGTTGTGAGAGTGCATTATTAATTCATGCATATTCACAGCCTGTACTAGCCTGTGTTCATTTTGTATAATGTAAAATTGAATTTGTTTGTCTGTTATGATGGGTGAAGAGTCTCTTCTGTGTGTTGTGACAGACGAACTGCTGGGTTAGTCAGGGTTACTGGGTTGCTCTGTCAGATATAAATAGCAGTTCTTGTAGTGATTATAGGTCTCAGATGATTAATGGTGTAGATTCCTAAAAATCATGGCTCCTCCTCCCACTCACTTCATCTATATTTCATATGTACGAGTCATCCCAGCTGAATTTGACTCTCGTCTGCTGAGCTAATAACTGCTTATGAACATTTCTCGGTGGTGGATCCTTATTTTAGAGGCCATTTTCTCCATATGAACTTCTTCTCCACAAAGACAAATAATAAATCCCTGCACCATCTAGTGGCCAGTTCCTTTACTGTACATGCCAGCCTGGAGTAATGTCATGACTCCACCATGATGCATAACTAAATCAAGCTCAAATCAATGTAATAATACTTGTGGTGATTGGCAGGAATAGCCACACTCCGAATTAATTGAATTTATTGAATGTGCACAATTAATTTAGATTGTGAAAGACAATTTATGGCGACGGTGGCAGGAAAGACACATTATTCAGAGGCTGTAATTGACAAAGTGCTCGTTAAAACAGTACAGATGGTGTAATTTAAAAGGAGCAACTGGGTGTCCATCCTCATCCCCAGTCAGGAAGCGGGGCAATTTGTTTAATCATTTATTAGTGCGATGTGAGAAAGCAATAAAGGAGAAGTAGAGTGTGTGTAAAGTAAAGCCTCTTTGAGTTGTTTCAGTCACTTTAGTGGGAAATCTCTCCTCTCTGTATCACCAAATAAGATCACTCAGTTTAAATGTACAGGAACGGGAAGCAATGAGAAAGCTGATATCCAGATATCAAACCCATTCAGCCACAGGACAGCACACTAAGCGGCTAAAACGTCTCAGTAAATTCAACTGCAATAGCAGACAATATAGACGTGCATAAACCACCTTTTATTGGCCGCTTATGCTCCTTGTCTGACCCCAGTTGTTCATATTAAGAAGCAGTAAACCCTAAAGTGTGCTCAGGAGCCTGCCCTCATTCAGTCAGCTGTTGATTTCTCCTAAACCGGCTGCACTGTATAAGCCATCATTGCACGCAGAGAAGGCCCGGCTGCTCAGTCAGTAACCTGTATGAAACAAGCTGCCGGTTAATCCTAAATCGTCTGTTACTGCTCAGTCAGAGTTAACAATTTTATGGTCTGGATCCAAGTGGAGACTAAAAGGATGAGGTCTGGTCAGGGATGCATCCACACCTGCACTCTCCCCGGAGAGATTTACCAGGTACAGCAGCTGCTCGGTTCACTCCAAGTGTTAGAAGTTGTGATCAGCCTCATTCTGTCACATGAGGAGGCAGTTGAATCTATCTGATGTGTTATGTTTTTTGCTTTTTTTTCAGTTCTAGAGCAGGTTTTGTTGTGAAACTGGTCAACCTCAATCTGTCACTTTTACTGGCTAGTTGATTTATCGAGCGTACAATTCTTTCATTGTCTCTTAGTAGGTCAAAGCTGATTCTGTGATGTGCGGCTTTCTTTGAAGGGCGTTGTTGTCAAAAATGATCTTGCACAGGCAAACATGATTTCCTTCTTAATGCGTGGGGTACCAGAGAACTGGACACAGGTGGATCCAGAGTTTAGTCAGAATCTGATGCGAGGTTGTGGTTTACTGCCACGTTGACTTTTATATGATCATATATTTTGTGTGTAAAATCAGAATCCTGCCATGTAACTAACTAGAGCTGTCAAATAAGTGCAGTGGAGTGAAAAGTACAATATTTTCCACTGAGATGTAGTGAAGTATAAAGTATAAAGCACCTCAAAATTGTACTAAATTACAGCCCTTGAGTAAATGTACCGACTTATATTCCACCTCTGCGTATTTCTCTAATCAAATGCTGGAAAGTGTGACTGAAAGATTAAAAGTTAAACATCAAAGGTTCAAAATGAGCTTCAAATCCTTCCTTTGGTCGCTGTGGCAACAAATCCTTGAGACAATGGTTTTATTGTCACTAACAGTGTCAGCGTTTTTCCACCAAGGCCTCTGCTCAACTTTTTTGTCTCGACTCTCTTTATTTTGCATTTTCTAAATATTTTTTCAGGACTGATGTGTTGTACTGCACTGCTGCACAGCTTGTAAAAGCATGATACGAGACATGATGTCATTGTGCCTTGTGATGATGAATATCTCGCAATCTGTGTCACAAGCTTTGAACTTCCTCTTTTCTTTTTCCCCGCAGATGACTGAGGGCAGACTGTGCCAAGTGCAGCTGCTGGATGACAGGAAGCTAGAGCTGCTGGTTCAGGTATGAATGCTCCTGAATTAAAGTGGCTAATTAAATTGATTTATAATAACAGCGGATCAAATGGCTATGTGTGATGTGAAATGGTTTTATAATGACTAACTCACAAAGTAGTATCCTCTGACTCTGCAGTACCTTTTAGCTGGAATCTGTCTTTTAGCTTATCGCTTATCGCTTTCTTAATGAAAACTTACTGTTTTGGCAAAGCACGCACAAAAAAAATCATTGTATACTACCTGCTTAGCATCAAAAGACGGACAAACAAAGTTAGCAACCAGCTAGGGGCAAACAGGAGAGTGAATATTGAACTTAATTCATCAGGAGGCCTGAAACCACAGCTCCAAACCAATGCTAAAGCGCTTTGTATCTGCTGAACTTTTAACTGTTTTGCTGAGAAGTTTGCCAATTTTGAAGTCTCAGTGGCCCAAAAAAAATCTGCTATTGCAGGTTTGAGAATAAGATCCGAGATGTTTCTGTGATGTAATGTTGCACGTTTTGAGTAGAAATGTGTTACAGCATTTTGTAAGAAGGGTTTGACGGGAGGTATGTCTTCTTAAATCTCCTTCACCCAAGATACTGGTTAACTTAACCTTGGTTAAGTCCCCTAGCCACGTGGTTAAAGTGTCCTTGAACACAACGCTCTTTAGTTGACCTTGCAGTTTAACTTTTCTCGGGAGGGAAGGAAGCTGTAGAAAAAATAATTTCCTCAAGCCTCCGTGACACATTTATCAAGGAAATACTTTGAATTATTTGACAGAAGGATGTTTACCTAATATTTAGAATTACAGAAGGCTTTCAACTGAGTCTTAATCTTCCTCCGCAGCCCAAGCTGCTGTCGTATGAACTCCTCGACTTGGTTTCCTCCCACTTCAACCTCAAAGAGAAGGAATTCTTTGGACTCGCATTTTTTGATGACAAGTATGTAAATCGTGAAGTTTATTTTTCTTCAGTGGTCTGAATATTTACAGATGTCCATATATATGTGTGTGTGTGTGTGTGTGTACAAAATACAGTGTTCTGATGCTTCAGTCTGTTTGCTTTTGCAGTGGTCAGCGTAAATGGTTGCAGATGGACCGCAGAGTTCTTGAACATGACTTTTCAAAGAAGTCCGGGCCTATTGCCCTCAATTTCCTGGTCAGGTAATAATTCATTTTCTCATGCAAATCATCAGCTCTCCAGCAGGGAGCACTACTTTGTTGAAATGGATTATGGCTGTTAGCTGCCAATAATATGTGCAGGGGTAGTTCTGTGATAAAGAACACACCTATCCTGCATTGCCTTGAATATATATTAATGTCTACAACTGGTGTCTTTTTGGTGGTATTTAGAGTTTAGGACATTATAAACTTAAACATTAAACATTATAAACTTTTATCCTTCATAGGTTTTATGTAGAAAACATAACACAGCTTAAGGACATCATAACGGTGGAGTTATTCTTCCTGAATGCGAAATCTGCCGTCTACAACGTAAGTATTTTTCTCTTGTTTTTCTGGAGTTATGAAAAATGATTCTGCTTGCTTGTTTTTTTCTCCCAGCATCTTGCTGATGATTCACTGTCTCTGGACCCTTGTAGCACCTCAGCTCAGCAGACACTGGCTGCAGGGCACAGTTTTTTCTCACTCTGCTGGCTGGAATGTAAAGTAGACAGTCTTTAGAAAGTATATAAAAAAAAAAAACACACACACACGGGTTCATTTTGAGAATAAGTAGAGGTTATTGTAGGGCAACGCAGAGAAGATTCTATGTTTGGATCTTGAAAGCCTTCTCCACATGGACCGCATTTTCTGCCACCTCCCTTTTTATTTATTTATTTTTCTCTGTTGATCTTTTTATGCCTCTTAGGAGATTATAGAAGTAGAAAGTGAGAACGTCTTCAAATTAGCTGCAAATGCTTTGCAGGTCAGTGCTTTTAATAGTCTCATGCATACATTAATTACTGCATCTAAAAACCTTTTAAAGCATGTAATCTAATAAGTATTCTCTATCACCAGGAGGCAAAGGGAGACTACACAAGGTAAGTGCATATTATCAGCTGGGTAAGAAGTATTTAACGGCAGCAGGACAAGTTAATAGTGAGCTTTTAGCGAAGACATTCAATAGGTCACTTGTTTCTCCGGAGTGCAGACAACAAAAATCAATAGCAGTGTTATGTGAGGCTTACCACAGAGTGCTGAGAAGCTTGCACCAGGCAACTAATGAATCTCATAGTCCTGACAGAAGCCAAGTAGTACAGAACAGAGACACCTTTACATTGGAGAGAGCAACCATTATCTGTGTTTAACAGAGCTGCCTTTTGATGTAATACATGTTGTGTTCAGAGGGAATACTGCAGGTTTTGTTGCAGGTGGTTACCTGGTTTTGACCAGCTGATGAAGTAAGATAGTTTAGGAATACAGACTAGACTCTTTTCATTTAAGTAAATTCTTTATTATGGTAACAAATGAAAACAGATACAATCTTTATTAAAATCCTACACTTTTATAGAAGTTTAGACTTAATATGTTTAAGTTTGGGCATAGAAAAATAAAGGATTCATTGTTTCCCCGCCAGAATCTATACTCATGTTGGAAAACTTACAGAAAATATAATTATTAGCAAAGGGAGAAGTATTCAAGTCCTCCATTTAAAGAAAAGTAGCAATACAAGTAAAATTCTTATTTAAGTAGTATTAAGTACTTCTTGTGCTGAAAGTATGAAGTTGCACAATATTAAAATATGAAGTAAGTAATGTACAAGCACCTCAAAAGTGTACTTGAGTAAACATACTAGGTTACATTACAAGTACTGTTAAGTACTTTTATAGACTTTTGTTGTTGTTTTTCTGTCTCATTGGAGGGTTAGGCTGTTGGAAGGTCTTTGATTCATAACCTTGGTAATTGTAAAATCCTGACTATGGACCTGATGGTTGTTGCACCTTTGTCTCTGGCCAAGCTCAAGATGTGATGATTTACACTTGTATTCAGCGCTCAAACACTTGAAGAAAACAGCTCAGTAATAAATAATTACATATTATGTTTCAAGATTCCCAAACTGTCATCACAGCCATTTTTCTTTTCTGTTTCAGTGATGAAAACACAAGAGCTGACTTGAAGAAACTACCAACTCTCCCCACCAAAGTACTCAAGGAACACCCCTCACTTGCATACTGGTATGCTTATTTGAAATCTTGTCTTTGAAGACTTGACCACTGTCTTCAGTTCTTACATGCAAGACCAAAAATATAGTAAATACTGGACCCAAAGATGGTGCCTGGCGTGCCAAAAAAGTTGTCTCATCACAGTAGTGGTTCTCTCATGGGCCCAACTGCAAGTTTCTGCTTGGCCTATGGCTACAGCCAACTTGTACAACATTTGTGTATTGCAATATTTACTGCAACTGCTTCAGCTCCAGCAGCTTCCCCTTCCGCCACGTAGCCAAAATGGCGACGGCTGAGGGCGAAAAGTGCCCAGCGTTCCACACTCAGCTATTTGACCGTTACGAGTGCATCATCAGGGTACTCACAGTACATTTTGCCATAAATGACAGTGTGAACGCACTCACGTACTCAAAATAGCAAGTGTGCGTATGGAGGTACGCAAATTGAGACACAGCAGTTTGTTTTGCTAGCTACCGGTGTTCTCACTGCTGCAGATGATACAAGCAGATTTAGTACGTGCAAAGAACAAAAAAATAAATGAATTGAAGGAGTTGAAAATGAGCAAATGAAAGAGAAGTGTAAGAATAAAATAGAATAAATTAATTTTATCAACTGATTGACAGTAAGCAAAACAAATTACTTACTTTTATTGCTCAGTTACATTTTGGATAACCTTTTCCTACATCTCATAACCCTACATACCACCTAGAAAACCTCTACATACCATACAGAATGACCTGATCTGATATGTTTAAAGGGTAAAAATGTGTCTTCTTTGTGCAACATTGCAGTGAGGATCGAGTAATTGAATATTATAAACAGCTGAAAGGAGTCTCCAGGGGACAAGCCATTGTTCAGTAAGTACTGAAAAGAAAATGTGTCTTTGCTGTGACTGCTTCTCAGTAATTAGACAATGAATGTTAGAAAGCTTCAAGTTCATTAATCTTCCTCTCACCTCTATTAGCCCTCCCTTCCCTCTGTCTCTCTCTGGCAGTCCTTTTTCTCATCATCTGATAGAAATCAATAGCTCCTCTCGCGGCCCAGTGAATCACTGAATTTCTGAGAGATCAAATTCCCATTTCTATCTTTTCACATTCCCAAGGTAAACCGCATGCACATGTTAAAAAAAAAAACAGCTGGTGGTTTTAATAAAGACTGTTTTTGTTCTAGGTATCTGACGTTGGTGGAATCGTTGCCCACGTATGGCGTGCATTATTACGAAGTTAAGGTAGGTGTTATCCTGTATTTAATGAGAAATGACAGCTGTTGCTCCTGAAACTGAGTCAGTCTGTCAAGCTGTGCTTTTGCCTCGCAGGATAAACAAGGGATCCCGTGGTGGCTTGGAATCAGCTATAAGGGCATCGGCCAGTATGACCTGCAGGATAAATTAAAACCTCGAAAGGTAAACATTTGCTGCAGCTCCGTCTCTAAAATGGCTGCTTTCTCTGCTTCACTAATCTCACTGTGGACATGATAGCACAGGAAATAGTGTAAGGATTGCTGCTGTTGGACAAGGTTTGGTGATTCACCGGCTCTAATTCATGCATCATCTATTTCACTCCAACAAAGGATGGGATTCAGCTGCTTCAGACGAGGCCAGACTTGAAATATTGAAACAAATCTCTGCCTAGAGAGCTCTGGCAGTTTGCCCAAATGAGGCTAGTGAGTTTTATATAAAAGAATCACACATACTTCACAGTTTAAACCTGCTTTTCTTGTTCACACGGTGTTGTTTTAGTTTGTGAGTTGACAGGAGAAACACCCATGTGAGTGATCCGGCAGCTATGTGGTCCAGTGGACGGTGTAACGTCAGTGTGTGCCTGTGCAGCTTGGTGCAGACATGCAGTGCGCTGTTGTTATAAAGTTTGAAAAACCATTCACATTAATTTACTAGAGCTGTCTTCCTCTTCAAGCTCGACGATCCTTTCACATGATGCAATTCATCTTTGTCTGCCGTGTTCCAAAGTTGGGCCGTGTGCAGGCAGCGGTGTGTTATAAGCGAGGAGAAGAGGGAGTGAGCTGCTGATGTCAAAGGAAAAGGGGGCTGGATTAGGGCGTTATCATGCATGTTCTGAGCATACCTGAGGAGACAAGTCAGGAGCTGACAGGAGAAGGAACAAAGTATGTGTTGACAGCGAAGCTAGGATTTAATAACTGAGAAATGGGACTTGGGAACATCTGTTATACTGGTAAGACTGGAGACTACACTTCTTTGTCTGGTTCCCCGTTGGAAGTAGACTGAGCTTTTGTTCTTTTAATAACATTTACTGAATTATATGTTGATGTTTAAATCAGCAAATTTTTACATTTTTCTTTATTTTAACACAAAACCGGGTGAATGTTTGCCTCTACGTGCTTGTTACTGAACGTTAACCATGTAGCGGCATTGTGATACAGAATACTCTTCAAAGCATCCACATGCAGTATCAATTTCTGTGTGCGGCTGGCTGATTAAGATTGTATCCAGACACACAGTGAGTCACTGACCCAAACAGAGATTGTTCATATCTGGCTGTTGTCAGCGAGCACCTGGGCAATACGGGGATAGACATGATGAGCCATGGAAAGTGTTGTGTACAGCGATGAGTCTTTGTGTAATGTCGCTTTGTGGCGTTCTTCGCTCTCTCACACCTGCATTATTGCAGACTTGGCATGCCGGGCGGCCCAGACTGTAATGACAGTTCATGTTACAGTCTGGCTTTTTTTTCTTTTTTTTTTAATGACTGTGGTTGAAACAGGGTAGCCTTAACACCTGCAGGGGTCCCAGTCATCCAACTATAGGTCTGAAGGCAGATTTTAAAGACATTATTTCTGATCGTACACTGCTGTTCCTCTCTTTACATTTCAGGTTGTGAGTTACAGAGCATAAAATCCATGTTCCTAATCAAATATGTGTTTTCCTCCTCAGCTTTACCAGTGGAAACAGCTAGAAAATCTGTACTTTCGGGAGAAGAAGTTTGCTGTCGAGGTTAATGATCCACACAGGTGAGCGGCAGGGGAGATTGTTCCTTGTAATTCTTAAACCGGTTTTGATTTGGCCGTTTTTGTTTTTCTTGTTCTAAAAGTTGCTTCATCACTAATTGAGTTTTTTCTCTTTGGCTCTTGTATAAAGAGATCATTCATATCAGCGTAGCTTTTATTTAAAACTCTACCTCAACTTCTGATTTCTTTTCCGGTGTGTTTCTTGCAACAGGAGAGCGGTAACCAAGCGCACCTTTGGGCAGACGGGCTTACTCATCCACACGTGGTATGCCAGCCATTCTTTGATCAAAACCATTTGGGTCATGGCTATCAGCCAGCATCAGTTCTATTTGGACAGAAAGCAAAGCAAAGTAAGTGTGAGCTATCGGCCACTGCTAGATTACTTTTAATTTCAGAGTAATCCATCTGCTTATCTTTGTTTTACGTTTTATCTCTTTAATTTGCTCAGGCTAAATTAGGAACAGCAAAAAGTCTGGAGGAAATTGCCATGGATCTCACGGAGCATGGAGGAGCAAAAATAAACAGACTGGGAGACGCAGGCCTGAAGAATAACTTGATAACAGCCAGCAACGGGAGCCTGGTGTCTACAGGTTGGTTATAATTATTTCAGTTCCCGCAGCAAGTGGTCTATATTAAGTTTGTGTTTTTATAACACAAATCATCATTTCAGATCATATTCGTGCTATGAAGGATAAACACTCAGCTAGGTAACATACTGAAAAGTGTATGGATGTCATTTTTAGATGTAACGGATATTGTATGCTTTGTTGGCAAGGATGATCAGAATATTGTTTTCACAGGTTCTGCGGACTCTGAAATGAGCGAAGAGCAGAAGAAAGAGAAACTCTCCGAGTTGAGGAAAAAAGAGCAGGAGATCCAAGATATTTTGGCCAAGAAAACAAAGGAACTGAAGAAGATTTGCCTGAGAGAGGCGGTGAGAAATCATTTTGTATTACACTTCTTGACTCGCATACGTCTTTTTCCAAGCAGCCGCATCCAGTCAGCTGCGTCATTAAACCGCGTTGCTGTGCGGTGGGTAGATTGACGGTTTCGGCTGTTATGTTCAGTTCATCCAAGTGTTTAGCGGCCTTGTTGTTTTGTTCCTTTAGGAGCTCACTGGCAAGCTGCCAAAGGAGTATCCCCTCTCTTCAGGTGAAAGACCGCCACAAGTCAGACGGCGAGTTGGCACTGCTTTCAAGTTAGATGACCTTTTCCCCTACAATGAGGTCTGTATTCAACTGGTACACTTTAATCGAATGCAGCAGCAGCTTGTGCCTTATATTCTGTCTGTATCACGTAGCTCATTTATTTCCAGGATACATTTTGGTTGTGTTGTATTTTTATTTTATTGTGAACAAATCCCACAAAAAGATAACAAGTATTGTCTGTGTATCCAAATGCCAGTATATCTTATTCTTGACATCTTCCTCCATCACGGTAATCATGGGCATTGTAGTTTATTTTGAGACGATCCCACATACATTGTCATGTTGATGAGTGCACCAGACAGACAGCTGAAAATAGTCCTCAGCAAATGCACTTGTTACTCCTGCAAGTGCATTGCAGCTTAAAAGCTATAAAAAATATCATCAATAACCTCAAGTTCTAATCAGATTTACTCTGCTTTAATAGATTTTAAATGAATAAAGGAAGACGGGCGACAATAATAGTTATTATCTGATTAAACTGTGTGTGGCAGGAGTCTGGTTATTTATTTATTTGTTCTCTCTGGGGACGTGCTGCTTGCGTTTTGTGCAGGATCCCTTCCTGAGAAACCTGGAGAGCAGATTTGCCCTGCAGCAAAAGATTGTGGAGGCGGCTAAGAAGCTTGCGAATGAGGCAGAGTTGTGCAAAACAGTGAAGAAGAAGAGGAGGCGAAACTGTTTGGATGCCATGCACAAACTCCAGCAGATAGAAGATGAGATGAATCAGTACAGGATCAAGAAGGGGAAGAAGCCCACACAGCGGGCCTCGGTGATCATTGCAGGTATAGTGCAGGCTGATCTGTGTTACTGGATTATCATTTAGCTGTATGCACAGTAAACATGGAGTTATTTTCTCTTTCTTCAGATGAACTCGTCCGCTCAGACTGTAGCTCTCTGTCCAGTCTCCCGCTGGACGATGGTGAGTTAGACGACACACATTCTGGTGCATTAAAATCTGAGTATTACTAAAAGAACAAGTGTCAGTATTGTTACTGTGGGCTGCCTTTGTATTCAGACGATTCAGACGGTGTCAGTCAGAGGCCGCGGTCACGGTCAGTGCAAGGTTCTCCTCAGCTCAGTCCGATGCGCTCGCTTGGAGCAGAATTTGATGTGGATAGACATGGATCTCCGAGGGAAAATCACCATAACAAGAACCACAGCAGGTAGGGAAACAGATTTCCTGCCCTCAACCCAACAGCAAGGTCTTGTGTGATGTGTAACTTGTTTCACAACTTTTGATTTCATTGGAAAATGACGTAGTGGTATCAGTCCATAATATTTGCCGTGTCATGTTTGCAGCCTCATTCCTTTCTTCACATCTCATCCCCTTTTATTTTCTTTTTTTTGGATCCTCTCCTGATACCACACCCTTTTAGATTAGCTTTTGAAGGTCAGGAGACGTCACACTACTACCAGAATCCAAAAGAGGTCTCCTCCACCCACAGTAGTCCCTATAAAACTCTTCCCAGACCTCCTAGAGATCCACGCAGCATGCCACCCACCCCGGTTATGACCCGCAATGCCTACAGCAGCAGCCAGCTCAGGTGTGATCCCTGCTCCCGTGCATTGTCAACCCAATATCTTTCTTTCCTTAACAATAATTTCACTTTAACCAAATCCCTGCTTCTCTCCAACCCCCTAATCTTTAACCGAACCTCTCATACGAATCCCAAACTTTTATTTAAACTAATAAATCCAGAAATATGAACTCATTTTGCCGTTTTAGGAGTTTAAAAGTTGTGTCCCTTGTCCAGGTCGGAGGGGTCTTCTCATTGCTTCAGGCATCGCAGTGGAAGTTTGGAGTCGCAGCCCAGGCTAAGAAAAGACACAGACTCAGAGAAGCCCGTCTTTATCTTGTCACCAGCGCACCGCAGCAACAGCACAGAGGTGTTAGAGGATTGCTCGTCATACACCAGCCAGTCCAGTCTGGACTACTGCGGGGCGGCCAACTCCCACTACAGTACACTGGACTCCCGAAACTCAACCATGCATCGGCTCCATCGCAAGGTGGAGGTGTATGGAAATACCGGGAGTATGCCCAACTTGGTGCAGCACCATTCTGGTTGTAGTTATTCATGTGAGACCTCAGCACACTATGCACCCAGTGCCTACTACGTCTCCGGCTACCCCTGCCCAGACATGGAGCCTTACGCTAACGGTGCCTACGTGTATGAGAATGAAGTAGAAGGCCATTACAACGTCAACCCCTCCTACCAAATAAATGGGTATCATGGACATGACAGATTCAGGCATTACAGCAGCGACCGGGCAGACAGTCTTTCCCAGAATCCCTACGCAACAGTGAGGCCACCACGTAACCGAGAGGGGCCCCGAAATGAGCTATTGGCCAAGAACATGCAGAAGGCTCTGGTGGCGGAGCATCTCAAAGGCTGGTATCACCGAAGCAGGGGCCACAGGGACGGAGGGAGGGGGATGTTGACTGGATATGACTTTGACAGCGGCTCTCAGCTCAGCCTGGGCTACCAGACCATGCCAGCGGCCTTCAGCCACTCCAGCAGAACCACCTCTTTTTCATCAGGTGAGATGATGTCTTCAAATTTATTGGTGTAGGAAGGAAAATCTTCCAAGAAAATATAATTTAATAAATGTAGATTTTTGTCTTCTTTTACATCAGAGGTAGATAAACTTGCACATGTACTGTATAAATCTGCTCTAGGTTGTTTATGGCTTAATATATATCAGCCACTGAGGTCTCTATGATCCTGCGAGGGAGGCTTTTATTACTTCCAAACCTAATTTACCTTCACTCTGAATTCCTCCTTTGTGCCTTAAAGAGCTGCTAACCCTCCCAGAACTATTTTATTTATGTGGGTTTTAATGGAAAGTTTCACTTGTTGTGTTCAATGCTTTTCCAGGCTGCCAAGAATAGAAGTCTGGGAGGAAAACTAGCCCCAGTTTGTGTCTCTAATGTATTACGATTGCATTCACACACCCACTGAATCATTACAGTCAGAGAAATAAACACATGGTGGTCTAGACTATTCTAACCATCTGGATTTAAATTATTATGTGTCATCTGCACATTAAAAAAAAGATTTTTAACCTGTTTTCCAAGGTATTATTTCCTAAATCAGGAATTACACACCTCATTCTTCATTTTATATGACACAAAAAATATAAACTTAGGACATAAAGTATTCATCATTCATCATTTCTGTCTGTTTTTATTGTCTGGAATCATAACTTTATTGAATGTAACCATAATATATGAGAAGCACGCACTTGTAATTTATGAAAATACAATTAAAAGTTAATTAGTTAATTAATTAATTTAAGATAATTGTAAAAGGTCCTCCTCATAAACGTGTGAAGGTTTCATGTGAGGTGGCAGTTCCATGTCATGTGAGTGTTTGTTTCACAATAGTGACATTAAGACGAACTTAAGACTGTTTTCAATAACAACAATTACGACTGAGTTACGCTCCAACATTAGCCGAGTGTGTTTTTGCTTTGTGTCTTGTTTGCAGTGTCCTCAGTGGAGAGCACAGGGAACTGGCGCAACCAGCTGGCAGTCGGCCTGACAGAGTACGATTCACCCGACACACCTCAGTACCCACACCCCGGAGCGCCTGCATCTCCGTACAACCGCAGCCCCACACACAACAGGTGAGCACTGCGGTTACTAAATCTCCTCGCTGAGCTGTGAGATGCAAGAGGAAGTGAGTCAGTCACAGCCAACTGGGGGCTGTTCTTTCTGTGTAATTGTAGTAGATAAAATGCTGGTTGCTTGCTTAAGGATAAATTAGCCCCTTAATGTTCCCCCTGCTGATGCTCAGTGGCGGGTACAGATGTCAGTGCCCCTCCTGTTTCCTTTAATACATGTCTGTTGCAGTTTCCAGTGCCTTGTTTTGTGTGCTGCTCGGCCTCTAGATAAAACATATTTCTCTGTATTTGTAAGAAAGACGTTTTATCTTGTATTCTGCCTATGTGACCTGAAACTTTTAGCTCATAAAAAATGTAACCTCAAGGACCTTTTTTGTCTTTCTTCCTGCCTCTCCTGCCTTCTGTCTTGACTTATGATTAATGCTCGTGTGTGCAGATCTTCTCCAGAAAACAAAGTGTCTGACACAATGCCTAAAAAATCTGAGTCAGTTGAGGTGGTTGGCTCTGAGGCCACTAGTACAGATGAACCATCAGACAACCAGTCTAGCACTTAAGGGTGAGACCAGTGGGCTTCTTTGTGTCGTGTTGCCAGTCATCTCCATTCTGACATCCCATCTTCATTCGTGTGTTACTCCTGTATATTTAATCCGATCATATTTTCATATTATAGTCTGCTGATTTGTTTTTGCTGTTGTGTTTGCTCAAAAATGTTTCACTCATTATCTTGATGATTTTGGACCTGACATACATCAAGACAAGGACATATCTAAGAGCTGTTTACCTCACGATTGGAAGGGTAACAAGCCTAAAACTACAGCCATGCTAGCAGGTCTGTGTGGCTGTATTTAGGAAGGGCAGTGCTTTGAGCTAAATGTGTCAGCATGCTAACATGCTCACGATGACAGCTGTTAACATGCTGATATTTGGAAGGCCTACTGCTTACCATTAGGGATGCACAATATGTACTCTTTCCAGCTGATACAGCAGCCGATAATTCACTTCTTCTCATGGCTGATACTGTTAAGATAACTTCACATTTTTGTATTTTTAAAGAAGTTCATAACCTGTAGTTTATGCACGTGTGAGGATAACAAAGGTTATAATGGAGTGAGCAAAGGTGGATGATTAAATAGTCCACGACTGATCATAGCAAACTGACATCACTATTGTAAACGCAAGAAAAACAAAGAATATCTGCACTACGGAGAAATGAGAACACCGTTATCTGTATCTGATCGACCAATTCAATTATCTGTATCCATATCTTTGCTTGGAATGGGCAGGGCTTAAACCAGATCAGAAGTTATGTTCATAAGAAAGCTATTTACAGAACGGTCTCAGAGTTTTGCTATATTTGTTATAGTTAATAGATACTCATTTCAGCCTTTAAATAAAAGACTTTGGATATCATAGAACATAAAACTGTATTGAACTCAGAATCAGTTATTATTGACCGATAAGTTATCTGTCTGAATAATACATAATTATACATACATAAATTTCCCATTACCAACCAATAATATATCGGCTCTTGATACATATTGTGCATCCCAACTTACCATGGTCACCGTCTTAGCATAGCATGTTAGCATGGCAAATTAGCACTAAACACAAAGAATCACTGAGGTTGACGTGAATGTTATTAGTTACGTTAGAAAGTTAGAAAGTTTGCTACTTGAAAAGGAAAGTTCAAGTAAGCGTAACATGACTGTCTTGAGTTGAGATATTTCAATCTAAACCAAAGTGACCAACCAACCAACCAACCAACACTGCAGTCCCTTGATTAGTCATTTTCCATTTACTCCATGAAGCTGAAATCATGTTGTATGCCTTTACAAAGTAATGTGACTTTTTGGTGTATTGCATTTCCATTTCCACTCCTCAGTTTTTTTCCACAAGGTTCAGTCATGTGTTCCTCGTTCTCAAACAGTTGAACTACAGTATATTTGACATATTCTTGTTGCTGCCTGTACAGATTTCACCTGGATGGAAGCTACATGAGCATCCACTGAAGAGGACCAAACCAAACTTTGGCACAAATAAAGCCATGGCCAGCAGCACATCAAGGGGATGAAGTTGAAACACAGGCCGTACACACAATGTTTTTCGCTCGCCATAACCGTGTCTTGGGAGATGTTCGTGTGTTAGGTTTTTGGCCGAGTTCATGTGTACGCTGTCCTCATGTTAAAGTAACCTCTGAACACAGTGATGACACTCTTGAATGACTTTCCCATGTGCCTTGGATTGGATGAATTGTACAGGCAGATGAGAATGTGTCAAGAAACTTTAAGATGTTGCACAACCACACAGGATTCAAACCCTATTGTGTTAGAGAGAGAGCGAGAAAAAAAAAAAGAGGCAACGTGTTTTTACCGAACTCCATGTATTTTAACAGGAACTAGCTACTGCCTTATACAGAACAGTAGGTTATAGAATAAAAAAAATGATTTTCACAACTTTCATCTCAGTAAGTATGATAAAATAAGAATGAAATATAACATCCAAATTGAAAACAAAGCTTGAACATGTTCACGGTGTGACATGAAAAGAACTAAATTGATCATTCATTAGAGCAGACTGTGTCTTCGATAAATTTCCATTTCTTCCTTTCTTTAAACTTTGAATCAGAATGTATTATGTCAATGTTGTTTATAGAGCCATTTGTCTTTGTTGGTGCCGTAATGTGTTTTAAAATGCATGGTAAGGAAATCGATTTTTTTGATAAGAACTTCTTTTTTATATTAACAGAAGACCACTGCCGTAAAAAAACAACAAAACAAAACAAAAAAAACATACTCATGTCTCATTGTTTGTTTTCTCACACATTTGTACAGTCATTGTGTAGTTATATGTTGTTAGATGTTGTCATAAAATATTTTCCACTGGGAACAAGGATGTGAATAAATACATGTGTGACACTTAAACCGGCTGTTGTCCCTTTCTTTCGTGAGGCTTGTAAACAACTGGTTCAGGTTCTGTTATTGAGTAAACGAGTCGTGAAGTCTTATAATAGTTTGGCATTTTGGGAAATACACTTACAGGTGTTCGCTTTCTTGCTGTGAGTTAGATGAGATGATCAACACTACTCTCATATCTGTCCATTAAATACGAAGCCACAGCTGGCAGCTGGTTAGCTTAGCTCAGCAAAAAGACATTTAGTTTGGCTCAGTCCAAAGCTACATGACTAAGCATGTTTTCCAAAATGTCATACTATTCCTGTACAGTTATTCTTATATAAATAAAACTTGCATTTCCAGGGTAACAAGAAAATTCCTGCCAGCGATGTATCAAACTGTGCTTTGAGTAATGATCTAAAAAGAAAAACTTAGACTGAAGAAATGTCTCCTCTCCAACTGTTAGTATCCATTTTCCTCAAGACAAATTACCCCTTCTGGCTTGAACTCGTGTTTTTGTTGTTGTAAAGCACTTCAAAGTTATGTCTTGTACAGAGCAGACCAGGAGGAGCTCTCTGTGCGCAGTAGAGACTTTACCACCCTCCCCTCCGTTCCCCCTGTGAAAATGGTCCACCTGCTGCTGTCAGTCCAACACTTTCCTTTGCCTGAAGCAACTGTCATCCCAAAAGATCCTGATGGCCGGGCCAGCTGGGAGGCAGGGGCTGAAAGAAGAATGTTAGCATGTCTTTCGACCGCTTGTACCTTAAATATCTTCCATGCAGTTCACAGGGTTTAATTTTAGACTCCACATGAGGCAGGAGCAGACGGTTTGTAGCTGGAGCCAAAGTCAGAGGCAGTTTTCTCTGTCCTGAGTCATAGATAAGACACAAATTATCCTTCGTTTTGATATCAGAAGAAGAAAGAAGCTTCACAGCGCAACCATGTCAGATAGTAGGGACCTTGATGATCTCAATGAAGAGGACATTGATGAGGATGAAATCCTTGCTATGCTTTCACCTGAGGAGCTTAAGGAGCTCCAGAGTGAGATGGATGTTATCATTGCCCCAGATGAAAGTGTGCCGGTAGGACAGAGACAGAAGGACCAGACGGAGAAGGCTCCAACTGGGACGTTCGACCACAGATCCCTGGTTGATTATCTCTACTGGGAGAAAGAGTCCAAACGTATGGTTGAGGAAGAAAGAGTTCCTGCTACTCTGCTGCCCAGCGAGGTAAGAGATCCAACTCTCAAAAGTGCACTTACAGATCCATAGAAAACCATAAACCCTATAATCATGAGATTGGAATAGCACAGTGGAGTAACCTTGGTCTTATTTTGTTGTTTTCATTAGAAAACTTTGAGGGAGGAAGCTGAAAAGAAAGAAAGAGAAGAAATAGAAAATGGGGAATATGAAGTGTATGAAGTGATAGAAGAAGTTATAGTGGAAGAGGCTGTAGATGGTATAGAGGGAGAGGAAATTATAGAAGAGATCACTGAGGAAATCATTGAAGAGACGGATGAACAGGAGAAAGAGGTGGACGTGAAAGACGAGACAGAGGTGAAGCCACCTGTGTGCACAGAAAAAACTGAAAATATAGACAAACATGTGGAACCTCCAGACAACAACGCTGAAAAAGTACCAGAAAACAGTATGGATGACAATCAGCCTTGTTCAGACACAAAGGAGCAGAGCGAGCGCATAGGCCAAGAACAAAGCACATCAGAAGCTGAACAGAAAGAGGAAATTAAAACTACAGACTCTTTGCTTCCCAAAGAGGGTCCAGAGGAGCAAGAGACGAATGAAACCAATGATAAGCTCCCGCAGAAAGAAGAGAGGAAAATTAACAAATTAAAAATTCCAAAGCTGTCACTCAATAATATAAAAATGACATCAAGACCCTCAGGAAACGAGACAAACTTGGATTCGACGCTTGAAAAAATCCGCAAAAACAACCCCTCCGTGACCGAGGTAAACCTCAACAACATAGAAAACATTCCCAAAGAGATGCTGTTAGACTACGTCAACGCCCTGAAGAAGAACAAGTTTGTGAAAACCTTCAGTATAGCCAACACCGGTGTTGACGAGAACATAGCTTTCAACCTGGCCAACATGTTACGAGAAAATCGCAGCATTACGACTTTGAACATCGAGTCTAACTTCGTAACAGGAAAGGGCATCGTCGCCATCATCCGCTGCCTCCAGTTCAACGAGACTCTGACAGAGCTGCGTTTTCACAACCAGAGGCACATGCTGGGTCACCACGCAGAGATGGAGATCTCACGCCTGCTCAAAGCCAACAACACCCTCCTGAAGATGGGTTATCACTTTGAGTTGCCAGGCCCCAGGATGGTGGTGACAAACATTTTAACCAGGAACCTGGATCGGCAGAGGCAGCTGAGGAAGGAAGAGCAGAAGCAGCAGCAACTGAAGGAGCAGAAGGAGATGATGCAGATGTATGAGAGCAATCTAAACCTGCCTCCTGGTTTACTTCAGATGCTAGGGTACATACCACCTCTAGAAGTCCTGCAGGAACACGGGCTGGCCCCACCCTCGTCAGAGCTGAGCACCGTACCTCAAAAACAACAGAAAGCAGAACCAAAAGAGCCTCAGAAGCAGGTCAAACACAACAGCGCTCCCAAACAAACCAGCACTCCCAAACAAACCAGCACTCCCAAACAAACCAGCGCTGAACCATTAAAAAACATCCAGCTGAAGAGGACTCCCAAGAAGCGTGATCCTTTTCTGGATCTGGACCCAAGGGATAACAGTAGACCAGAGAGGGCAAGTTTCCAACTGAGGAAGACTTCCAAAGTGAAGGATGTAGACAGCGGAGGGGTGACAGATGAGAGAGCAAACCTGACTGATGTGATTAAGACTTTGAAGCCAGTCCCTCGGAGACGAGTGCCGCCGAAGGTTGACCCCACACCTCGCGATCAGCTCCTAAGTGAGATCAAACAGAGCAACGTGGCCTATCTCAAATCTGTGAGTATGAAAAGAGTTAGTACGGTGAGATCGTGAAGTTTGGACGATGTGTTGAGTAACATACATGCACACATCTGCTGTCCTAGATATCCAAGTCATCTTTTCATTCTCTCCTTTGTTGTTGCTCACAGGTGCCGCTCCCTAAAGCCCTGGAATCAAGTGAAACGAGTCTCTTCTGAGGCCGCAACTTCAGTTGTTTGCTTTCTTCACCACACTGTATGTTTATTTTACACATTTGGGACAAGCCACTCTGAAACTACTCAAATGAACTGTTCATAATAAGAGTGATTATACATTCATTACACATACAAATAACATAGTTGTTGTTCTTGGCACTCTTGTGTTATCTCACTAAAATGTTGCTGTTGTCTTTAGAAAATCATAACAATAAAGGTATGAAAAGAGAGTTTATCGCAAAAACACATTAAAATGCATTATATCTCCAATCATTTGCTGACAATATTGACTTTTGTATATTGTCCGAATCGTACGTTTGCTTCTTTAAATGTTAGATGATTCACTTTGGAACAAACCTGCTCCATGAATTTGCATTTTGCTATAAGAAATCTTCCCTTTTTTTATTCAAGTTGAATAGCACTGTGTAGCAGCACCATCAGTGTCAAACTAAATATATCCCCTGTGAAACAGTGCTGTTTCCCCACGGTTGATTTGATTCTCAGAAGAACGTATGAAAAAAGATCAATTACTACGTTGTTGTTTTGGGGTAGTGTGTCGAGAAAGGGAGATGAGTCAGGCCTGAAAAAAAAGACTGATGTCGAGCAGATAATGAGACAAACTAGATCGAGTGACAGTCCTGGAGGGGATATTAATCCGTTTACGATTCAGTAGTGATATAAATAAGCTTTTAATTTCTCTCAGTGTTAGGCGATAATTCCCTTCTATGTTTCACAGAAAGACTCGACCCAAATAAGATTATTTTAGTTATAAATACATCTATATACTCACACTGGAAGAAGACATGCAACATAAATCGGGTTGTCTTTATTTTTATGGAGGACAGTCACGTTCTTGTTCATACTTCAAGTCCTGTGATCACTCAAAAATGAAAAAGTCACACAAAACACCGATAATATATGACATAGCATCTATGTAACAGAAATGATGTCTGAACTGCCGCTTGTGAAGTTAGCATGCACAAACTGCAGTCAGTGGTTGTGTGTGAAAAACAACAGGAAACATCTGCTTTTATCATGAGCAGCAGTACAAAACGAACACTTAACATTACAGATGATTTGATAAGTTGATTTTTTTAATAAGGAAAGGGGATTTAATCTCAACAGAGGATGAGAAACTAGCACGACGGGGTGTTAATTAATTTAATTAATAATTTAATAATTTTGTCTCATTGTCAAAAGTAAGTACTCTCTATCCTGCTGCCATTTTACACATTTCTTCATGCTTACATTATGAAAGTAAAGACACATCAGAAATAACAACAAACAACACGTACATACCGTGACATAATATTCAAACAATAAAGCTGCACTTGCCATTCATTTTTCAATATTGCATAGCTGTGATCAGAAGGGATACACTCAGGCCAGCCTGTATGGTCAGGAACTGTATGCACGAATCTTTTGAGAATAGTTAAACTCAAGTATTATTAGACACACATGGTCTCAGATCAGTTTTCATACAGCTCCTGAAGTGACAAGATGGGAGTTATTGCTGTTTAATAAGCAGGTAACAGTTCAGAGGGTGTCGGGTCTGTTTTTTGAGGGTCTACTCAGTGAGAAGAAAGTAATTACACATGCCTGTTTTGAGGTAGCAAACTGAGAGAAACTTCTTTCTTCTTTCTCTTTTTTTTTTTTTTAGAACAAATACAATTAATATCTAATAACTGCACTAGATATTGTGTTCAGACATTCTGCTGTGTGAAACAAAGTGCGTTTTTTTTGTTTGACGAAGGAAATGATTTGATTTTGGAATACTTTTTTTTCCACACAGAAAACGCTCAAACCTTTGGTAACATTTAGTGCCCATCGCCTTTCCACGTCCAATCTACACTGTGACTGCGCAAATCTTATAATGTTTTCATCCATCTGTACACTTTAGATAGTGTAAACTGACACAAAATTATAAGAGAATAAAAAAAACCCCAAAATGGATAAAAAATATGGGAATGAGAACATTAGTAACTTTACATATATAGAGGGGATAAAAACTGGACATGTGGGACGATGCTATGGATATTTTAATCCATACTGTATGACACTGACTTCCCTTGGCACACATTATTCCTTCAGTTTGCTTTCAATGAAATCCTGAATCTTGTTCATTCTCTCCTCCTGCTGGTCCAGGAGGTCCATGATGACACCCATGGGGGTCTTCTTCAGGCCAACACCCTCAATCTTGTTCTCCAGTCTGTTCTTCATGTTGCGCAGTCTCAGAGAGGCATGGATCAGAATTACTGCAAGAAAAACAACAGCTAGTTATTGAATATAAATAGATATGTTTTGTTTTTTTTTTGGTTTTTTCCATCTCGGAAAATAAAACAAAACGCGATACTGCTGCAACTCAGACTTTAAAGCAGGTGTAAGGATCGGCGTATCTTTTATTCCCACGTCAGGCGGATAGTGAATGCATGACATCAGATGGTAAATGTAGTTCTGTCCAAATAAACAACTCATAGCAACCCGTCAACAGAGGCAACAGTGGGCAGGCCTCCTGGGAAGCGATCAAACTGTGTCATCTACCCGCCATGATGTTAGAGCTGCTACATCTGCTCTAACGATCCAACCCATCAATTATCTAAACCACTCTGCTGACTGTCTGACTCTTAATGTATTTAGAGAGGTGTAGAAAATCCAAAGTCTATACCTCTAAAACTAGAATATAGCCTAGCTCACCCCTGCAGTGATGGATTAGCTTTATTTTACTGTCTGTGTCATGAGTGAATGCATGTCGGTAATACTGTACACGCTGTTCGATCCCTGCGGTGAGTCAGAATGAGAGAGCGTTTGGAAAGACTTGTTCACCCCACAGAAAAAAAAAAGCTCAGTTATGCATCC
Source organism: Miichthys miiuy (assembly GCA_036365135.1). Classification (NCBI taxonomy): domain Eukaryota; kingdom Metazoa; phylum Chordata; class Actinopteri; family Sciaenidae; genus Miichthys; species Miichthys miiuy. Next base: position 9,224,743 of record CM071606.1, on the reverse strand, counting down.
CTGTGTGACTCACCATCCCCTTTAAGGGTTTAAGCGTGCAACATTAGCCAAGTGTTTGCACACTGTGGGGAACACAAGGTAAAAATTTGAGTAGGGCAAGCACTAAATATATAAAGATACTTTATACTACAAAGAGTTTTTAAACTGGTCTCAGTTTAATACTGACAGCACAGCTCGTTTGTGTATTATCATCCACGTGTGTTTTTGTTTTTTTGTTTTCTATTCTTCTTCCCTACTTGGTTTTCTTTTCTCTATATTCCTCCCCCTGCCTACTCCCATATATTGTATATTTACTACATATTGTATGTATTCTTATGTTTGTCTACTGCCATTTGCATCAATTAAACAAAAAAAAAGAATATTTTAATACTTTATGTGACGTACATAAACAAATAACACCACCAGTGAGGAGATTGTTTGGTATTCTTGATGCTTGCCACCAGTTTCAGTTCGTTTCTCCTTAAAATGACGAGGCTGTGGAAATAATACTATTTTTGTCCACAGGGGCCGCCAGGACTGACACAAAATGAAAGTTCCTTGTAGCTGCTTTAAACAATTCCTACAGAGAATATTTGTTAAATGTAGGTGTTGTGAAACTAAATGCCAGTAAACTTACTAATGTTAACCGGGGGAACTTATTTGATTCCTCACAGTTCAAACGTATCAAACTCAAGTGTTAAATGAAATAGAGAAAGTGATGAGTGAGTGATTGCTCATAACTAAATCTAATGTTACAAGTGCCAAGCCCTTTAATTACAAATGGGAGCGTCACTAGTTGGAACCAAAAGAAAACAAAAATGTCTGACTCTGATCTTCCAAGTCCTATTAGGTGATGTACTCGTCTTTAAATTAGCAGGTCAGGCACCTAACGTTTATAAAACGATGGAACAAAGTAAAGCTCAATGGCTAAAACGTCATATTCATGTGTGAGTAACTACTAAATCATCTCCATGACAACTGAGCTGAGACGACGTGGCTGAAAGCACTGGAAAGAAGGTTAATAAAGTTGGTTTACTGAGTAAGTGCTACGTCAGAATCCTGGATTTTATGTCTCACAATCATCTTTCACTCAGCTGTGATCCTCTTGAGTAATTCATCGACACTCGCACCTTTCCGTAAAACAAGTCTGTGTCCGAAATCACATCGTTTCACCATAATTTACACATTCCTACATGATGAAGTTCAAGTTTTATTGCCACATCATCATCATTATTTTATCTATCTGAATCCTCAGTAAACACATTGAGGGAGAACTAATTAATTACAATTAATGGGTATGATCATAGTGAAGTATATTTTTTTCATAGGCTCAGTTAAAAATAGTGTAAAAGATAGTGATAAAGAACAAAAAACATAAAAAATAATGGCTATTATGGAAGCAATGTGAATAAAAAAGTAAGTAAAAAGCACTCTTAATAGTAATTAAAGTAAATATTAATAATAATAATGATAGTGGATAGGTAACAATAACAATAATAGTAATAAGGAGTACTAATTCAATCTATAATTAGCTAGAGATTTTGGGCCTTTACATGACTCATCATCATTTCGCGTTAGCACTAATGGGCGTGGAGTCGCACACTGCACTGTGAGAGTGTTTGTGCATACATTTCATTGTTGTAGCACTTGAAATGGAGACGTGTAGAGGATCAGGAGTGGTCTCTGACACAGCACACTGAGACTTACACAGCAAAGGGAAGGTGATCCCAAAGATGAAGACCAGGACACCACCACACAGAGACAGCAGAAAGTAGCTGGTGAGCATGACCCCGACGACAAACAGTGTGGGGTTCTTCTTTTTGAAGTTCTTCACGATGGCCTGGTTCTCTCCTGCCCACACTGAACCCATGAAGACCAGAGCCACCACAGCTCCTCCCAGAAACATGCCGAACGGGTTCAGGAAGCTGAATATGGACACATGAAAATGACACAATACGCATGGCATTTTATTATTATTATTTTTAAAATAGCACAACCTGCTGGTGGTAACAACAATAACTAACATCCAGACCAGATGGTGTGTGTGTGTGTGTGTGTGAACCAATAGAGGGCAGATTCCTGCAGTAAGGCCTGTACTCATGATTTCCACTACATCATCCCCTATTAGAAGAAAAACCACCAAAGCAGCTTGATATTATGCAGAATAACTCCCAAGTAGCAGCAGTGAGGTCTAAATATAATGAAGCATCACTAAATGATCATAAACACTCAACATTAACCTTAAAGCGACGTTAATCCTGAAGTAAACAGGATCTGTTGAGAACAAGACTGTTGCTGCTACTGAAAACAAACATATTTAACCATAAAGACTGCTATGTGTTAGGAATAAAAAAGAAAAGGTAAATGTGTAAGAGAGGCAGACGCTACGGTGCCTCGGATGTTGGCACAACAGTGTCAAGTGTTGCAGAAATAGCCTGCGTAGTCAGGATGGGTGTGGGTCGGAGGTATGCAGGCTGATTAAACAAACACAGGAGGATGTTAGCCTTCCAGCCTTAGCACGAACTTACCCCACGATGAGGAAAACCACCAGAGCAGCGGCGAAATAATTGGTCTGGTAGTACATCAGATTACTGATCACTCTGTTGTTCCACTTCGTTAAATCTCCAAACTCCGGTTTGGTGAACCTGTCCGTCCCCGGGAAGAAATCATCCCACGGCCGGAGAGGTGCGAGCTCCATCTTGGCTGCCATTTCTTTTTAACGTGTAGTCAAGACAAATTCAAACACAAACATATCCCACGCACACATACACGCTGCGTAATATTTTGACAGGTCAGCTGATCAACCAAACGGGGATGGTTTAAGAGGCGAGGGGGAAGTCAAACGAGAAGAAGAGGCCGTGATCTCGCGAGAGTCCTTGAGGGAGTGTTTTGGAGTTTCAGACCTGCGCTGTTGAATGCGCAGAAGACGACAGACAAACAAACAAACAAACAAACAAACAACAACAACGACAGACTGATAGCTAGTGACAGTGACACAGACAATAAAATAAACCTCATTTTTATTATTTTATTTTTTTTGTTTTGAAGATTGCATAATATTATATCTGTAAAGTTATTTATCTATAAGTGTGTAAAATTGATATAAGAAAATATATATATTATTATATATTATTATTATTATTATTATATATATATTATCAGATATATTAAAACATATATTATTTTATTATAATGTATTATTCTTATTCTTCTTCCTCTTATTATTATTAATATTATTACAAATTTAACTCTTTTATTTTATTCATATAGCGCCAGTTAGCTCATAACAGTACTCTTTATTAAAATAACTTGTATGAATGCACTTTATAATATATGATTAATATTATTAGTAGTAATAGTAGTAGTAGTAGTGTTATTAAAATAATAATAATAATAATAATGATAATAATAATATTAATATTAATAATAACAATAACAATAACAATAATAATAATAATAATAATAATAATAATAATAATAATAATAATATGGATAATAGATTGTACATTTTGTTACACTTAAACACTTAAAGATAAATAATTTTACAAATATATTATGAGCCAACCACGGTGTAGAATTTTTGAAGAAACAAACAAACAACAACAACAAACAAAAATCTGGGTAACATATGTAACTTTTACCTTAGCCGTGGTCACATCTGGCTCTGGTTCTGGAGGGTTGAACAGCATGTTTTGTTTGAGGCAGCACAAACTATCCTCCCTCCTCCTCTCCGGTACTCGGCGCTGCTGTGCGCAGCTTTGACACTCGGAAACACAGCAGTCACAATCGAGGACATGGGACCGTGAAAGTATGGCGGATGCCGAGGAGCCGTAAGTCTCAATGGACGAAACATATAAATTTATGGCAGTTAAACTGTCGCTTTTGTGGTTAAGCCGGCATGCTTGAACCCCGTGTCACTTTCTTCTTCCAGGGAGAAGAAAAGAAGGCGAATAGAGGACCTGACTGAGAAGTTAGTGACGAATGCTAAAATAAAGGTCTCTGACTGGCAGCAGGTTTGCGTTGCACTGTGAGCAGCGACTGCTGGGCCAGGAGACATGAAAACACATATTTAATGACGAGACATCCTCAGTAACACAGTTATCTGTTTGTACGGCTCACCATCAACACAATGTGTCCATTCACATTAACACTGGCACACATAACGCAAGACACTCAGGCAGTGCTGCATCAGTCCTGTATCCTGCATGCAACACAAATCCGCAATGACCAGCTTATAATAGCTGTGCACCAATTACATACTACATGCTAGATGGTAGAACTCAGTAATGCATCCGAATACAGCCTTGAGATAATGTCCTACAGTGCAATGCACAATATAAAAATAAAGCTGTGAAATAGTGTATAAGAATAATAGTGGTGGCACAAACTTATGTACAATATTTCATTATAAAACAGTATATTTATCATAGCACTGCTTCTCAAACTATGGCACGTGTCCCACTGGTGGTACGTGACCTCCCTGTAGTGGTACTTGGAGGAAAAATTAGATAAATAAAAACAAATTTTCCACATTTTGAATCAAAGTAAACTATCAGATCGCTGGAATATGATTTAAAATAAATTTTGCATTGCTTGAAAGTTTGTTGTTTCGATATTAGCTTTGCAGTCGACGTGCATGCACGCAGCGGGCATTCGTTCATGATTAGTGAGTCGGTTCTTGAATCAGTTAATTTCACGATTCAACAACAGTCAACACTAAATAATCTTGAATCGAAATAATATTTCTGTGTCTTAATATGTGTCAGAGTGGTGGTACCTCGACAGCCTTATATTTATATTTATTAATGTTTGTGCCATCATTAAAGAGATCAGTAGTCATTTAAGTCATAGCACAAGTTCAGTGTATCTTGGTGTGCTGTGTGTCCAGAATGGCTGTAGATGGCGGACACAGGGACGGCGGTTGCGACTGGGATGGCCGGTGGAATCATGTGAGGAAGTTTCTAGAGAGACCTGGCCCGTTCACCCATCCTGACTTTGAGCCAAGCACTGAGGTAACATAGAAATACTTTCTTTGCCATGCATTAAACTAAATCAGTCTAGTGTGATAAAACTATTTTTATTTTTAAACATTGTGGTTTCATCTCAGTCTCTACAGTTCTTGTTGGAGACATGCAAGATTCTGGTCATTGGCGCAGGAGGACTTGGATGTGAACTCCTAAAAAACCTGGTTGGAAATAACTTTAATCTTTGTTATATTAGTGTGTTTATTCAAGTGCTGGTGTCAGGTTCTTACATAGTCTTGTTGTGCTTCAGGCCCTGTCTGGATTTCGCCTTATTCATGTGGTTGACATGGACACGATTGATGTGTCCAACCTCAACAGGCAGTTTCTTTTCAGGTATGTTTCACTGACATTTTTTCCTCTTCATTACAGTATTAGTTTATCAGTAATAGTTTATAATATTTGCTTTAAATATTAACATGATACCTATCAAAGAACATAGCATGATATAGTAGTCTGATAGACCTCAGTTGAAAATGAAGGATGGATATCATGTCACGGTATCTGTGACTAAGTGACATGAATTTTCCTCAAGGTAACTGTAACACCGTAACAATTCCAGTGTTATGAAAGCAGGTTACATTCAGCATCGTATGTGTCATATAAATATTATATGCTTTCCATTCAGACCCAAAGATGTTGGACGACCAAAGGCAGACGTGGCTGCCGACTTCATCAACAGTCGTATCCCCGGATGCAAAGTTGTCCCGTATCCTTTTAACGTTTTTTTTTACAGTTACAAAGCAACTCAGGTTTAATTTGCATCGTGTAAAATATGTCAACCATGATTTTCTTTTCCTTATTGATAACATGCAGTCACTTTAAAAAGATCCAAGACTTTGATGAGTCATTCTACAGGCGTAAGTGTGGTTTTTCTTTTTGAGATATCTGCATATGAATGAATAATCTGTAGGTGTTCTGGTTTCTGTCTGTAGTCTGAGTAGTTTGGCCAGTGACGTTTGAGCGTGCTTTGGTTGCAACAGTCCGCGTGGAGGGCAAAAGGTGGTACTCGTTGGCCATAATGGCAACCTGTAAAACATCAGCTGTTATCTGACCGATGACAATTTACCTTTTGATTAGCTTTTTAAGCTCTTTTGGTTGTAGAGATTAGCTAAAAGTCATTCTTTCATGCCAAATTGATATTTGGACTGCAGAGGAAGTCTTGTCCCAGATATCTGTTATCACTGTCATCACACTGAAAGCCCAGAAACATTGGCTGTTGCCCCCCAGAGGCTAAACCCTCAGACGATGGCTGATGGTTTCTGAGATTTCATGATCTGTGCACGATGTATCCATTAGCCGAGCTTACCGAGGAAGCACCTCAGAGGTTTAATATCTTTGCAGAGTTCCACATCATCGTCTGTGGACTGGACTCCATCATTGCCAGACGCTGGATGAACGGGATGCTGGTAAGAAGAGATACATTTGATTTAGTCTTTAGTCTTTACTTGTGTATGTACGTGTGATCTGTAGTGGGTTATGATTGATGTTGCCCTCTATAGATATCCCTCCTGAGCTATGAAGACGGAGTCCTGGATCCCAGCTCCATCATCCCCCTCATAGATGGAGGAACGGAGGGCTTTAAAGGAAACGCTCGTGTCATTCTGCCCGGCATGAACGCGTGCATCGACTGCACATTGGAGCTGTACCCCCCACAGGTCATTTTATGGCAGCAATTTATCTTCTAGTTTAACTTTAAAGACTCGTATAAATACAACAAATGATTTGTTATTTTCTGTTATTAATGGAGGAATGATATCTTAATCACCCCATTAACTTTTTACAAAAGCTTTCACATCTGCTGTTTAACTTGTTAAGCGTCTGTAGCACACAGGAGGCGATGTTTCACATTTCCATCTGCAGCTGCAGCTGTTTGTTGTGGGGAAAGAAAAGACTTCGGTCTTAAACATAAGCCTTGATAACCACCAGACTGAACAGAAATAGCACCAAAAAAATGTTGTGAGAAAAATGTGTCACATACAGACGAAAAAATGAAGTGCAAAGCCAGCACTGCAGTCACTATTTTGCACCAAAGATCTTGCCAAAACACTCAAAAAATATATATAAAATAGAACAGAAAAAGGACTTCAAGTGCTCCTTTAAATGTATTTATGCTTTGCACAGATTAATTTCCCCATGTGCACCATTGCGTCAATGCCAAGGCTACCAGAACATTGCATTGAGTATGCCAGAATCCTACAGTGGCCCAAAGAAAAGCCATTTGGAGGTAAGCTCATTTATTTATTTATTATTTATTTTACTTTGACACATCTAATCACATCATTTAACCGTCTGCCTGTGTGAAAGCTAACAACGAGGGTCTTCCTCTCAACCAGATACCAGCTTAGACGGAGACAATCCAGAGCACATCCAGTGGGTGTTCGAAAGATCCCAAGAAAGAGCTGCAGAGTTTCACATTACAGGAGTGACGTACAGACTCACACAAGGTGAACATGTGAATTTATTCAGCGCTAATGTGTGTGTGTTTTTTTTTTTAGGTTTCTACACAGTTAACAGCTCTCTCGTTCACAAGCGTCTATAATAGTGTGCTGGGATTTAACACAAGACTCTTTTTGTGACGCAGGAGTTGTGAAGAGGATCATTCCTGCTGTGGCATCAACTAATGCTGTTATTGCTGGTATGAAACTAAAATGTTTTTTAAGGGACAGATTTAAAACAACAACAAAAAAACAATAGGTGTGACCTTTTCTGGAATATCTTTAGCGAAATATTAAAAAACACCCTAGTTACTGTTGCTATGCCTGTTAGGCTAACTGTTCTTGCGCTGCTTAACCTAGGAGTTCTTTATTCCATGCAGAAGTAAATAAATGTATTAAAGTCTTCTCGTTTCTAACCAATGAGCATTACTCTTGTTAGCTAAAATGACTGTCACGAGCAGATTTGCTCAGTTACGGCTAGCTATCTAATGCTAATTCGATGGGTTGGTTGAAAACCCTTCAGTTGAGTTTCCAGCTGCCCTTTAAAATATAAAAAATAACTATGTAAAACTGCTCAGCTCTGGTTACCGCTACCTAGGTAGCTAACAGAAATTCCATGAGTTGGTTGAAAACAGTCTTCAGTTGAGCTTTTAATGTTTCCAGCTGACTAACTAATATGTAAAAATAACAATATAACAGGGTCTACGCACCACAACAGTAGCTAAAGCTTGTCCCATGTCCATGTAGTCCATGTAGAAGACACTAAAATAAAGAAACAGCATTGTTCTTGTATCACGAAGAAGAACTGCTAAGCTGTGGTATTCTAGTGCAGAACTGAATTAAATGACATGAACACTTGGATTTATACGTTGTATGTTTAAACAAAACACAAAAGGCTGAGCTATTTTTGTATTTGAACAATTGCACAATTCACGTAACTAGACTTAACTTTGTCTTTGTTTTCCATAGCTGCCTGTGCGACGGAGGTTTTTAAAATTGCTACAAGGTTAGATGCAAAAATAAAATCTATCTCTCATTCCAATTGTCTGATTTGTCAAATGAACATTACTAAACATCAGTTTTTATTTTGCAGTGCGTATATGCCTTTAAATAATTACCTGGTCTTTAATGACGTGGATGGACTTTACACGTACACTTTTGAAGCTGAACGAAAGGTAATTGTCAGTTATTGTAACCACCAGTAGCCGCCAGTGTTCATCTCGCCATACAGAGAATATTCAGTTCACTCTCTTATTGTCTTTGATCGGCAGGAAAATTGTTCAGCTTGTAGCCAGGTGCCTCAGGATCTCCAGTTCCCTCCGTCTGCCAAATTACAGGAGGTTTTAGAGTACCTTACAGAGAACGCCTCGCTGTGAGTAAAGAACATTTGGTAATGCTCCTTTAGAAAATATAACAGTGATTAGGTTAAAATTGTTTTTAAATGTTTTCCAGACAAATGAAATCCCCTGCCATCACGACAACTCTGGAAGGGAAGAATAAGACGCTGTATTTGCAGGTAACATACAGGATTGAATCTCTGTGGTGTTTGATCACCTTCCCTTTAGTATAAAATATGATTAAACTATGACTACAATACTATTCCAGTCTGTCAAATCCATCGAGGAACGAACCAGGCCAAACCTCTGCAAGACTCTGAAAGGTAAACACAAGCTGTACAGATTATTTCTTGTCAGTCCAAAGTGACATGTAGCTCCTGACACGGATAACATACGTGTGATCTCTTTTTTTCTCCTGATGCAGAGCTGGGCTTGTCGGATGGACAGGAACTAGCAGTGGCCGATGTCACCACGCCACAGACGGTTCTCTTCAAGCTCAATTTCACCGCCTGAACATTAATTCGCAGACACACACACACAGCGCTGATGTCAGATCGACCGCATCTGAATGCAACCTGGGAATTACATCACGAGGTTACAGTGAGGTTGCAGTAGCACATTTGATATGATGTAAATAAGTTGAATAAAATGTCACTTCTGGGACAGGATTGGTTCACATATGAATATGGAGTCGTTTAACTACGTTTTTTTTTTTTTTTTTTCTATTGGTAACGTTTACTTCTTTGTGTATTTGTCCTGTGTTGACTTATATTGTAGGTATTTCCCTGTCAATCAAATGAGAACGATTATAATGATGTGCACTGTGCTCTAATAAAGTTTTATGATCATGATTGTGGAGGAAGCCTCATTTACCAGATTAGTTTTGTCATCAACACACCAAAGTACACTATTAAAAAACAGGAGACTTGGGAGGAAGTCTGTTATTAAAGACTAAAATAAGAAAGGAGTCTTTGATTTATTAAAATAATAATTTAGGTGACTGTCATAAGGAGTAGTCCCAACATTTTGCAAAAATAGTTTGGCTTATTAACCTTGCTTGTGAGAATAGACCTTTTTCAAAGCAGCCATTTTGACATGAAATAGGGTCAACACAGGTGTTACCAATGATACTAAATAAGGTTTAGTGCAACAGAAACCTTCTAGTGATGCTGCACGGCAGCACCTTGACTCTGTTTGACCTAAATGGAATGAAACCTTAATTTTGGTAACACCCCATGTACAGAGGCTCAGTCCTTGCTTCAGTGGCCCAGGGTTCAAATCCGATATGCGGCCCTTTGCTGCATGTCATTCCTGTCACTCTTCAGCTGTCTCTATACAATAAAGCTTGAAAAAAGCCAAAAAAATATCTTAAAAAAAAAAAAAAAAAATTAGATTGCAACCAACTGAAAACCTGTCACCTCTCCCTTTCGGTTCAAGCATGAAGGAGAAACTATACAGTGGCAGTGAAACTTTTAAAAAACGTGAAAGGTGCTATGTAGAGCCAGTGTTTCGTTTGTTCCTTCAGGGCTACTGTAGAAACAAAATGGCGGACTCCATGGAAGAGGACCCGCTCTTTCTGTAGCTATAAAAGGTTAATTCTAGGTTAACATAAACATAACAATCGTTATTTTCAGATGATTTTACACTTATGAAAACATAGTTATGAATATGATATTCCATTTCTGTCAATAGATACCTTTAAATGTTACACACTGGACCTTTAACCTCGTGAAAAAGGTCAAATACATATGTGTCAGTTAAATCTGAAGCTCCAGCCTGTCTATCTTTACATATATTTGGTAAACAGGAGTGATATCAAAGCAAATGTCAGCTTCTTAAAACTATTTGATGAATTTGTGGAGTTTATTTTCTTTTGTGGTGAGGCCTAATTGAATATATTTATATCCCAGCTTGACGTTTTAATTTGAGTAGTGTGATATGCTTAACTAATTGGTGACTTGCAAATTTGGATTTTTATGAGGTGTGAAATCTCACCACTGCTGCTTTGCAAAGTGACAAGCATAAATAATATTATTTTTTTTTATTATGTAAATAAAGAAAACACAAAAACATCTCATGAGAACAAACCACAGGGCTTCAGATGCAGTTTATATCCTCTATTCACTGAGCGACAGGATGTCAGTTCTCACTTTAAGCTTCTTAGGGCGCTAATGAAAGTGGCCGCACATTGTCCAGGAGACAGATGGTTTCTGTCTTGATTAAGTTTTAATTTTCCCCACGGAGGGAAAAGCTGACAAGGCTTTGCTCGTCGGAGTGGTCCCACTGTGTTCACAGACCGGCACACATCTCTCCCATCACATCCTGAGCCTGAGAGGTACAGTATAAACTCCGGAGAGAAGGAGCTGACGTGTGAAACCGCAGGTTTTCATTGAGCTGTTGGCTGTTATCTTTGTCAGCTGGGGCGTTATTTAGCAGCAGACGGGCGGTCTTTTTTTTTTTTTAGCGCTTCTTCTCACAAATTATGCAGAAAACTTAAGAAACTGGAGGATCAGACATGCTGCAAACTTTTTGTGCATCCTTATCTGAAAGCGAACGTTGTTTGATGCATGATGGTGAGCACTGATGGAGCCTCCAGCAGCGGGCTGTCATGTAAATCAATAACCTGAGCAGAGGTAAGGACTTTAATATTTAAAGTATTATGTCATTTATTTTGCTGTATCCTATTATTTATTCTGTCATTAAATGTTCTAATTAAGGCTTTTTTATTACCGATAATGATATTGTACAACACATGCATGCGTGTATATTTGTGTATATGCAAATGTAATAGTTTGTACTGGCAGTGTTTTAGCACAAATATGACAAAAAAGGTTATGTTCATGCATAATTCCCTTGGATTAATGAGGAACGATGCCTTCATCACGGACTATAAATGTGCTACAGGCCTATATCTAAAACTTTTTGGAGTTTGGAGTTTGCAAATTCAATTAATTGATTATTCAGTCATTACTTTGATAATCGATTAATTGTTTTTTGTTGGCTCCAGCCTCTTAAAAGTTCAGATTTACTGTTTTTTCTATCTTTAAGTTTTCGACTACAAATTTGAATCTTTGCCTCTGGAAAAATTTAAAAGACATAATTGATAACAAAAAATAATCACAGCAGGCCTAAACTTTACTTTATATATAATGGATTAAGTGGTGAGTGAAAATGCCTGAAGCAAACTGCTGAATTAAGCACTGATGTTTTATTTCATGTCGTCTTCTTACATTAGTTATCGCTGTAGTTTGACATAAAAGTCCACGTCCCAGTTTTTCTGTGACTCATGTGGAATGCAAGTTGTTTTGGAGGGAGAGTTTGGCTTTGAATGCAGAGATGAGTGCAAGCTCATCCTCATGCTGCCTCCAAAGTTGCCTCTGATTGGGTTTTTATTGGCGTTTCTTTGCTTTGCTTTGCCTTGGCTCAGTTTAGTGATGTGAAAAATCATAATTTAATAAATAGATGCATTGATCTTATGAACCACATGTCAGGAGTCAAGAGACATCAAAAGCATTTAATAAGCCACTTTATTTGACTTTATGGTGGCACACTTTAGAGAAAACTATTGGCCTCATTCTGTTAAAGTGTACACAAACATCTTTTTCTGCACAGGCAAGATGAAGCTCAACATATTGACACGGCCATTACACTGGGGCCTCCTGCTACTTTGTATTGGCTTCTGCAGCCAGCTAGTGTCCACTGGCAACCAAAGCTCCCGAGGACAGACAGGTAGGTGTCAGACCCAACCAGACCAGTCACACCCCCTGAGGGACTCATTATGGCTCCTGGTCACCAGCCTGGTCGCCTGGTAGAGAGTTCAGTTTAAGCAACAAAAAGAAAACAGAGATGAGTATGGAGGATGGAGCTGTTCGTCTTTACTCAGACCCAGGAAGTAAAACATAAAGACAAAAAAGACAAGCGCATGCATGTTAAGATGCTGTAAAAGAGATTGGATTGGCAATGCACTTTGACTGTTGGGACTCGCAGCTCAATTAGCTGAATGTAATTATAGTTATTGGATGACATGGTGAACATTCAACCTCGCAGCGGCACACGGGGGGGCTTTGTTTCATTACAGCAGTGGTGCGAGAAGTATCATGATCCTTTAAGTTAAGTTTAAAAGTAACAATGAAACAATGTAAAGGCACTTCATTATAAATCATTCATTCATTTACAGAAGTATCACTGACAAAATTGTCTTCAAGTATCAAGAGTATTTATTCTCCAGAAATTAATTCCTTTTTAATCATTTCAATTTAGCTGCTCTTTATTTATTTTTTAATTTTTTAGCCTTTATATGATGTCCAGACTTTTTTACCTGCTTGTTTTTTTATTCTATACTATGCTATAATCACGTGAAATGAACACGAACATTACCAAGTAACATAAACAACAATAACAGCTTTTAAAACAACAACTAACAATGAGTATTATTAATCATCAATCGGTGCATAAGCAGCATTTTATACCTTTTTAAAAAAAAAAAAAAAACTTTTAGATTCTTTAATCCAGCTGTTGGCCTAGAGAAGGATTGTGAGATGATTAAAGTGGTAAGAAAGAAGATAAAACTAAAATCTGCTACCCAAGTTTATATTCAAGTCAAAGTCCAGTGTCTCTTATTTACATAAAATCATAATCTGAAAAGTAAAGTAAATGTTGTGGAGTAAAAAATATTTCCAACTGAAAACAGAGTAGATTTATATAGTATCACTGAAACATGAGTAAAGTACCTCGCAATTGCACTTGAGTAAATGTACATAGTTACTTTCGACCTACCTCACCCTGAAAACTTGTCTTGAGTAATATCATTACCATTTAAAAAAAACAAACTCTGCTTCAATTGTAGTGCAATTTTAAACCCAGCTTTAATTATAAATGAACCGCCCAGTCTAGCAAGTGCATGCATCAGTTTTTGTCTTTATGATTTTAATTAGGCTTTGTTGCACCCCTTCGCCTGTAAGTGCAGCTGAAGTGTATCACAGAAAGCAAGATCCCTTTTTGTTTGTGTTTTTGAGGGATGATGGTGACGCACATGTTTCTGCTCATGCTGTCTGTTCTGATGATGCCTGTTATCCACTTGGTGGCACTGTAGCTTCAGAAACATCACCGCAGTAATTGCTTTTCTTACTTGGTCAATTGAATGAGCGTGACAAAAGCTACTATATTTAATTTCACATCCAATAAAGCCAAGAAATAATCCTGCCATTTGTAAAGGCTGAAGTCACTCAAGCTGCCTCTGTTTATAACATCTTCTATAAAAATGGTCACCTTTGGCGCTAAATCCTCTTCCTCAGGGTCAGAGCAGGAGAGGACAGGGACTTGTGAAGTGGTTGCTGCTCATCGTTGCTGCAATAAGAACAAGATTGAAGAACGCTCTCAAACAGTCAAGTGCTCCTGCTTCCCAGGACAGGTAGCAGGGACAACAAGGGCTCTGCCCTCTTGTGTTGAAGGTAATATTACTGACACCCTCTTATACCTCTCTTAACTGGAATTTTGTGACATGAAATGAATACATTATTTGTCAAAGTAGAGTCAGGTTAGTCAGTTTTCATTGATACTGAGGTTGTCAAGGATCAGAAAGTGTGACATCTGATTGAGATGGGTTTTTTTCCCCTAGTAAGTATTTTTTGAAGTCTTTCCATCTCAAAAATGACCTTCTGCTGTGATGTATTTTCTTTCCAGCCTCCATTGTGCGTCAAAAGTGGTGGTGTAAAATGGAGCCGTGTCTTGAGGGGGAGGAGTGTCGAGTTCTCCCTGACCTCACTGGCTGGTCATGCATCTCTGGGAACAAAATAAAGACCACGAAGGTGAGATGAGACCCTGTGTTAGTCACAGCGGCACCTACACTGTAAAAAAAAAACACATAACACAAAATGTACGTCTGTAAATCTACTTTTCTTTATTGCATGGTGTAAAACAGGGGACGACAGACTTGTGAATACTCATCATAAAGCTTTATCTTAGTAAGCTCTCCTTTGATGCTGAAGGATTCCACAATCAAGCATAATCACTGCTCCCATTGGCCGTATCAACCCTCTTGCTCTCCAGCAGGCAGTGGGCTCAGAAAACCTAATTCTATAATCTGGTGAATGATGGGGCCAAGAGGACAAACATGAAATAAGCTGTAAACTAATACTGAACACTAAAACCCATGCAATTAAATCTGACGGCCAAAGGAAACCCCACTACATTTAGAAATGCACTTACTCATAAATTCCCTTTTTTTTTTGCTGTTTTATATGTACGATTCCTGGGGGAAACGTTTTACAGTGAAACAGGGGAAAGTTAGCGTTGGCAGCCTAAAGCTAGTTATAGAGATCAAAAGATACCCAGTAGTTATGTGGTCCGTCAGACGATGAACAACAGAATAAAACAGACGAGAGCAGGGCAGAAGGCATACTCAGATCTTTTACTTAAGCAAAAATAGCAACACCACAGGGTAGAAGAACTCAAGTAAAAGTTCTGCATCCAAAATTACATAAGTATTAGCGTCATAATAAGAAAGAATAAAACGACTTATTATGAAGAATGACCAATTTCAGAATTATGTACATTGTATTGTATCAGATATGACTTCAGTGTTGCAACTGGTGGCAACAAGGTGAAGCTAAGTTTAATTGTTTTATATTTTGCTACATAGCTTGTGAATTTCTTTCTTGTGAATCTAATCAAAAGTCTTATTTTATCTTAGTTTAAACTTATTCTTAATCTGAATCTTCAATGCAACTAGTAACTAAAACAAATAAATGTAGTGCAGTATAAAGTACAGTATGTGCCTCTGAACTTTAAAGTAGAAGTATAATGTAACAGAGATAGAAATACTAGTAAAGTAAAAATTTGCTTCAAGTAGAGTACGTGTGTAAATGTGCAAGAGAAGACAGTTGACCTTGTTAAACGGTGAGGATTTACATCTTTAAATTCTTCCTAATATTTGAAACAATATGAGTCTTTGGTTTCACATAGTAGTAAACAAAAGCAGACGGCTCACTGGCTGAAATCTCAGCTGTTGCTAGCAGATTTTACCAGCTGTAGCTAGCTAGCATAAGATAACGATAACACTAAAACTGACAAAGTTGGTTGATGCTGTCATTTATTACTCTAAATAACCCTTTATGGTTTGGATGCTTACTATAACGTACTTGGACAAGCCACAAAGTGGTTCGATTAACGCTTTAAAGTTCAGATTTTCAAGCTGTATTCATCACTTTAAAGGGAAAATGAGTTGAGGATGCGGAATAACCAGTGAGTTTGAATACTCTCTGGCTCAAATTGAGTAACCATTCCCAAACCACATAAAGAACAGAGTAGAGACGCTAACAATACAGCCTAAATACATGGGACACATCTGCCACAGCATGCCCACAGCATAGTGTGTCTATTATAATCAAGTGAAGCTGCTACACTGACCGCGGAAGCCACAGGTTACCCTCATGGGCATTGCTTTGCTTTGCTCATCTGAATTTTAAAGCATCTTGTCTTTTTTCTCTACGTGCAGCTATGTGGCCCTCCAGTAGGTAAACCGGAGGCGATGCGAAGCAGCAGAGGAACCTTGTTCTTCATATTGAAATTAAACCAATCAAATCAATCCATTTTATCATATCAGCACTAGTCAATATAGACTACACTCCTAAACCCTGTATAACCAACTGCGTTATCACTTGGCAAAACTCAATACTTGTTTTAGCTCTGATATAATGACATCTTGGCTTACACACAGACTCAGATGATCGGGTCCTCATCAGACATTTTTCTAATGTAACTTGAGACCCTACAAAACATTGTAGCTATGAGGTGCTGCTTGCTTTTTGGAATATAATGCTCATTTACTACAGGAACCACTGACAATCATATCTGACGTAAACAAACACTTTAATTCATACACTTTTTCTCTTTAGTAGATGCTTAAATGAAACACCATCCTCCAAACTCTTAGATACCTCTTTGCCATACCTTTTAAGTTTTATCTTGCGTGAAAGCATGCTGAAATAACTGTGATGGAAACAAACAAAACTTGAGTGGTGACATTTTGTAACTTCATGTTCTTGTTTTCAGGTGGCGCGGTAGCAAAAGAGAAGCTCCATCTAATCAGCACGAGCCCGACGCAGGCCTGCAGCAGTCACCTTAACTAACTCTGGACTCTGAGGACAGTGAACGCCCCTGTCAGATAGAGCAAAGAACAATATAGATTTAATTAGATATCTCCTGGCTGAGCTTTAAACTGCAGGAACTCATTATTTTAATTTCTTATGGCTTGAACACAATTTTGGTCGAGGTTAATCACATGGACTGGACAATCTACTAGCAATTGACTTAAGATAAAATGATGCAGCACTTTTTTTTCCCCCAGTCAGGCAGCTACTGCGAAAGTCTGTATCATTGTTTCGGTGCTTGATATGCTGAGCACATTGTGATGCACTCAGTCAAAGTTTGGATGGGCCTGCTGGCAGACACTTATAAAGAGATTTTGTGGATTTTCAGGAGGCAGAATGTGAATCCAGTCATTGGCTTGTGACTCTCTCTGCCGATCAAAGCAGAAGAACACAAATACTGAGAAATTTATGATTATGGAGCATTTGTAGACAATGCTGTCCTGTAGATTTACACTGAGCTTTGTAAAGAGGTCAGATCCCTTTGGACTACTCTTTACCACGAAGAGGCACACTCACAAACATGCCTGCACATACACACACACACACACACACACTCAAAGGCTGCTTTTGGACAGGCCACCACCTGCAACGCTGTGATGGCATGCACACAGGCATGAAGCTCTGATGCAAAACAAGGACTGTTTGAAATGCTAATCATGGGGAGAAAGGGGAGAGAGACGAGAAGAGGAGCTTCTTCACTGTTGAGAGTATTTACATCATGCTTTTGTTTGTCTCTCTAAACTGAGTGCTCCTGTGGAGGGAACTCTGCTTATAGTCATGATGGGAAACATTGGAGAGTCTCTGCCTTCAAGCAAACGGTTAGCAGCTAACAGAACTGAATGTTTTGCGTTATTACCACTTTCATCAATTGTCCTCTTTATATGAACAATATTCCTTCTGGATTCACCCTAATTGCCTCTCCTTTATCTCTTGAGTTCTGTCAGACACTTTGCATTTTACCTTTTGCAATGACGAGACATTTTATAATCGCACTACAGCGGCTCCAAATCATCCCTTCTGAGGCATCAGACATGTCTGGATGCCACATGCTGTGCAACCTGAAAGGAGACGAATTCTAAGCAGTTTCAGCGTTTACTTAACGCAATTATGCGTTGTGATTGTTTTGGTAGTGACAAGATTTTGTAATGTGGTCCAAGGCAATTTATGCATGGCTTTGCAAACACTGATGCGATGTTAGCCGTGCTGTGAATGTCGTCAAAATGGTAAGATCATGTCATTTTAAGATTTATACGCTGATAATAATGATATGATATTTTAGAGAGCCCCTCCTCTGAATCAGTGACGTCAGATCAGGATAGATTAATATGCCTGTAGTGATGAATGAAACTGCTTTTGTAGATTCAAGCTTATCACAAATGTGGATTTTGTTCACGGGCCTCGTAAACAGCAGCGTCTCTGTGTGTCATCTTGTAGCTGCTTTTATAAACCCATCAGGAGCTTTGGACGCAGCTGACAGCAGTATTATAAACGTGATCTGACACAGCAGTCGGAGAATGGTGGCTCAACATACTGTTTACAAAAGACTTCAGGACACAGCGCTACATTGTCCTGTGCTTAAAGGACCAGTGTGTAGGATTTAGTGACATCTAGAGAAAATATGGTGGCCATGAAAAGGGTCCTATTTGGAGCCGGTGTTTAGTTTGTCCGTTCTGGGCTAATGTAGAAACATGGCGGTTCAACAAGGTGGACTCCGCCATGTGAATAGAGCCCCCTAAATTTTACACACTGGACCTCTGAACCACAATTGTTCAGTACTATTTCAGAATCTATTAATCTTTGGGCCAGATTAATTACTCAACATACAGTATATCCCCATCTTTTAACTGCTTACACCGTTTTTCAAGCAAAAATGCCAAATTAAACATTCTCTGGTTTCAACATCTTGACTGTGATTTGCAGCTTTTCTTTGTCAGGTGAACGTCGACTCAATATCTTTGAGTTTTTGTGTCACCACATTGGGCTCGGACAATCTTTATGCCAAAGAATTGAAAATAAAAAAAAAGAATCGTTAGTTGCAGCCCTACATGTTTTAATAAATCTTCATATATTTGAGTATCTTTAACTTCTTTATGTAAATGGATTGACATATTGAAGATATCAGTGACTGATTTAGCTTCTCAGGCTTGGATTACACTGAGGGGGTTAGATTTAATATACTACTGCAAGTTAAACAACAGTAGTCTTATCCTTGTGTCTTGCTTGTTCAACCGTTTCCCCATCGTGTATTTATGCATTCATATTATACAGAAATGCTAAAGGTCCCAAGATTCCCTGACAGTTTTTAAAATCGGAATAGAGCTGGAAAAGGAAGCTTTGGAAAGATCAGCAACTCATGGAGCTACATTTTCTCACTGTCTCTACAAAAGCTGCAAAAAAAAAAAAAAATCCACTGGGAATTGAACTGAATAAGCTGTGAAAGTGTGACTTCTATATTATTACCATCCTTACACTCTCTTCTCTGTTAACTTTTTTTTTACAGTCGTATTGAGATTCTTTTTTTTATTCCTGTATCCTGTACGCAGTATGTATTGTACTGCAGCTGTTTATTGTCTGTAACATACTGTGCTGCCACCTTTGTGGCCATATTTTGTCAAATAAGAGATTTTGTTTTCCAAAATTCTCAACAAGAACTAACTTTTTTTTTTTTTTTTTTTGGAATAAAAGTGAAATAAGGTAAAAATCTTTTACACCACAGTGGGGTTTATGTCAACACTGAGAACATGCATCCTTGAATTTGTGCCTCTATATCTTAAAATATCAGCCACACTCGCAAGTTTCATTTTCAAAGGAGCTGGTGTGACATTCATTAGGTAACTTTCAGATGTGTCTTAGATAAAATGTGATTCATAAATACTCACACGGCTTCTTACAAAAGTTTAAGAAATCTGTGCGGTGCTACCTCTTTATCTGTAAAATAAACTTAGAGCCAGTCAAAGGAGCTTTATCTCTGTTTTTCGGTACAAATTGAGTAGAAACCCTCTGAGCACCTGTCATAATATGGCAGCTTTAAAAATTAAAGTCACATCCTCAACATCCCCAAAGGAAGGGAAGGCATTAGAAGTTATAGGATTCACACCCTGCACTGTAACATGTACACATGAAAAATGCTTTACAGGTGAGCCAAATAACCTTAATTTAGATATATTATTTAAAATGTGCAGAACAGTTCTTCAGATTTGATTCTCATCATTCAATCTAGACACAAACGACACATTTCTGACAGCTTATTTGATATCAGTTTGCAGGTGATATGTGGCCGGGAACCTTCCCCCTTCTTGTGACTGTCTATTGGGCACGGTAGTTCATGTTCGCTAATAGAAAGTAAACTGTCCTGGGGCACATGAAAAACATAATGGAAACGCTGTTCTATTCCCCTTTAACAACTTTTTCCTCATCTTGGAGTTGACACTTGTAATAAAAATTGTAAACACAATTTTCCTCGTCGTTCTCTCTTTGTGTATGTAATGTGTGTGTGCGTGTCTGAACTAAATTAGCCTTCTTTTACTGCAGGCAACTACTGTATATAGGCGACTCAGAGCAATAGACTGAAAGTAGTTTGGTTATGGCTGAGAGGTTTCATCTATTAGTTTTGTCATTATGCGTACATATTATCTCGAATAGAGATGAGTTTTTTTTTTTTTTTGCTTAATTAAAACAGAGAGCTGAACAATTACTCTATAATGAACAAACATTAATTGGACAATATTAATGTTATCAGTTGCGTGTGATGTATTCATACGCATTGAAGCCTTGTGGCTGCATTTTTACATTAATGAAACAGACTGTGTGATGCGCCCGTACAAGGAGGAGAGAGGCATTGACAGTACTGCACTGACAATCATGCTATATCCATCAGAATGCGTAAACTTTATACATTCCTCACCCAAGTGATAATAAGGTTTCATTTCACTGGTTTCTGTGTAAATCATCACAACAGTTTGTGCTTTTACGGGGGATTAAATGCAAAAGTATTTCCATTTCCTCCGGGAGTGTTGTCGTTGCCATGAGGTTGCCAAGGCAACCAGCGGAGATTTCAGGAGGTCACTGCATCCACAACCCTCTGTAAAATTGCAAATTGTTGTTTTTACACTTACACATGTTTTTTTTTTTGTGGGATTAAGCAAACAAAATATATAACATACTAATAAATGAGCTTCACCTCTGGATCCCACCGGACACAGCTCTGTGACGTGATGCTGTTTTGGTTTTGTTCTCCACACAGTGTGTTTATGAAGCATGTGAGTGTTTGGCCTGCCAGACTGTGTTAACTTGCTCAGATTCGGTCATTTTTACTTGGTTTATATGCACTACTATGATGAGTAAGTAGTCTATACAGTTAAATAGTTTCCCTTTTGGCTGTTTTTACGATTGGAAGTTTGTGACCACAGTGCTCCCAGACTGCGTCACAGTAGGATCCAGATGATAGTAGGTAGGGTTTGTTATATTTGGACAGAGCCAAGCTAGCGGTGTCACCGTTTCCAGTCCTTATGCTAAGCTAAGATAACTACCCACTGACTTTACCTTTATAATTAGCACACAGTCAACAAAGTGCTCAATCTTCTCATTGAACTCTCAGCAAAGAAGCCAATAAGTTTATTTCCCAAAATATCAAACTATTCCTTGGAAGATTAGAAGTTTAGCAGCAATTTTGAAGCGAATGTAACGTGTCAGACGTGTTCAGAAAATGACATGACTAACTTTGAAACACTGAGCGAGATGAATGGCAGGGGTATGCTCAGGGTGGCCTCAGTGTGTCATCGAGCCACCCTTTAAGGACCGCCCACAAAATCCTGGACTGAAAACTGGTGAAAAAATGTTTTAACCTCTAACTCCACATTTCAGTAATATATCGTTCAAAGTCTTTTCACGTTTTCAGCAACTATTTTCCAACATATTTAATGTATTTTGAAATAAATCTCAGAATTGCCCTTTACACAGTCTTTCAAGGACCAGTGTGTAGGATTTAGTCTCATCTAACTTTAGTTTTGTCCATGGCCTAATGTGAAAACATGACGGGTCAGCATGGTAGACTCCAGGAAGAGGACCCCCACCGTCAATAGATATAAAAGGCTCATTCTAAAGTAACAAAAAGTAGGTGATAATACACTAATGAAAAGATCGTTATTTCCCTAATACTCTTTGAAAATTCATCCTTCCCTTTGCAGATTGTTTCTAGAGCTCTATCTGGCTCCACCAAACTTTTAACTTTCATATGACGTGCTCTCTCACAGAATGCTGTTCAGCATGGGCCATGTGTTCAACCTTCAGATTAGGGCAGCCTAATTTCCTTAACTATTTTTAAAGTGTCTTGTATGGGTAATTGTGATTTACTGTCAGTCTCCATTAAAGTCAAGCGTAAGGGTGAGGCCACAGTAGTGTGGAAGAAAATAACCTACAGCAAGACGCAACAGTGAGGCAGAAGGATTGGACACGAGTCGGTCGCTGCTCATTTCACGTCCTTCGCCTCAACAGATGACACTCACATTATGTCATTGTCTGCCGTGGAACCACAAAAACAAAACAAAAATCTCATGCAGACAGTTTCTTGGCGGTAAACACAACAGTATCTAGTATCTAAAAATGTTTAAGAGCTTTCTTACCTTGGTGTTAATATTAGAGTTCCTTTCAGAGATGATCTAAGGCACAAAACTTTATTATTTTCAAGGCTACAAGTCGAACTACAGTCTGATTAAAGTATTTATTTAGCAGTGTAACTTCAACTCATTTCTATTTTTTTCAGATTTTTCAGGCTGCAATTCCAGTATACCAATAATAAAAGCCCACAGCCCTCTTTCTCTGCCTGGAGGCACCTTCCTGTCATGCTAAGTCTGTTCTTCTTCCACTAATCTATTATACGAAACCTATTTTTGCATACCTGTAGTTATTGTGTACTGTATGCCGCACTTTTCACAATAGCTTGACAAAAGGCAGGAGGGAGCTCATCTTTAATTCAAGGTGGGATTTCTCATACAGAGATAAATCCTCTTCCCACTTACAAGGAGAAAAAAAAAAAGAAGCCTCCAAGTATTCATCTCTCTATTCAGCAATTATTTAACCTACCTGTATTGCCTGCAATGTCAGAGAAGGGTTCATTTTTATGTTTCCGTTGAGCATTTTAGCATTTAGGTGATGTTCTTCCCCAGAGCAAAACTCAGTTGCTTAAACTGATCCTCTTCCACGATGTCAGCATTCCAGCCCACAACATATGGCCGACACACACTTGTCACGTTCATTTCCAAAAAATCACGTCATGTTCTCAGCAGGTCACGCCATATTCAAATTACAGCACCTGGAAACTTAACGATTTGTTGTACTCTGTCTCCGTGATGCAGCTTGATTCTATTAGAAAACAATTTTTAGCCCTGATTTAATTTCCCCTCTCACATTTGTCAGCATGAATATCTGTGAAAGTGTCCCTGCAAAAACACAAAATGTCAGCTGAGTGCCTCGGCATCCGCCTGACATAACTTGATATAAACCGGTGCAACAGACACTGTGCCGGTGTCATTGTAAATCTGTCTATGTTTGCTTTGTGTGATCAAGTTGTTATTCCTTTGTGAGGACCTAACGGCATGAAAGGCCTGGTGTTCTCTGCATGAATCATTTAGATGAAAGCCTGAGGAGGAGGGGGGAAAGGAGCATGAGGCACCTGATGTCAACTTTAATTAGAATCCAGTTTAGTCCGTGTTACCTGACTTTGAAATGCCAGAATCCTGCAGGGGCGGTGGAGACAGTTCTCGGTTACAGGATGTGATTAGACTGGGTAATCTCTGGCCACAGAAAACAACTACGAAGAGGGATCAGTAACTTTTGTTAAATGTATGCATAACGCGCAGTTTCCAGTGGCGATCTAGCATTGCATAAGCCATGCAGTTAATTTCATACAGTACTAATAGAAAGGCATCTCGAGCATTGGTCTTCACTCAAGCAGATAATTATCGGTGTACGGGGACTTTGTCTGGATAGGAGTTATTTCACACTTAACACCATATTATCATATCCTGTTGCTTTAAGTTACACCTTGATATTCATAGAAACAAAGCACCGACTTCCAAGTGCAGAAAACGGAGCATGACTAGACTGTGAGTGTTTTGAATGAAATGTGTCTTAAGAACAAACCCATGGGAGCCTCGATTCCCAGGACGGCCCTGGCGCTGGTGCATCATAAAAAGAAGTCAGGGCACATCATCATCACTCATGTCTTATTTCTCACTGTTCTGCAGCTTGATGTGACACATCAGAGCCTATAGCAGCAGCCCAGAGAGCCACTTCAAAAGACTGAAGAGTGAAAATGAGATGCCGCTCGCTGCCATCTTGAACATATTATGTCCATTTAGCGTTCCCATGTTGGACGGGAAACACTATTTCAAATGCTAGTTCAAATTGCGATTGCCCAAAGAAAATAAACCGAGACCCAAACAGCATTTCCATGTATTCACACAGCCACGTATGGCAATCACTGCTGCTTCGACGAATGGTGTAATTTCAGTACAATGGATGATGGACGGTGTGCTGTAATTTGGCATCTGTGTTTATGCAGCACGATCCACGGCACAGATGGAGCCAACAGCCGAGATGTGCAAGGACAGAAACACAGCAGAGACACACTGAAAACATCCATTCAGATGTCTGGTAATTCACTATTGATCGCTTCTACAACCACACCTGGATTTACAGTACAATGTCTTCTTTCTTGTTACCGGTAAGCACTGTCGGCTTTCAAAAAGTTAATTGAGTCAAATTCACACTCTACTTGTTAATGAATGGGCCGACGACTGCTGGTATAACAACAGGGGGTATCCGAGTTGACTCCAGTTGAGATGCAGATAACGTTAGCATGTGTTTCATTAGGAAACAAAGTTTCTCCCCATTTCTTGTCACCTTGCTTTTGCAGTGTATTTTTCACAGCCTTTCTACGAAGCTGAATTTTATACTAGGTTTGGAGTTTTGATAGCCCCATTTGTGATCTCAGCACTTGATACGTCACCCTTTGATTTTGTCACCTACAGGGGAGTTCGCAAAAGATACTGTCTTCCCGGAAAGATTAACTATTGGTCACTGCCACAGCCTGTGCAATGGACTTAATATTCTAGCGAAGAACAAGAGTAGAGCCGAGTGACATGGTTTGTGAAAATATTGGGTTTAAACATTGGCTTCGCCACAGGAAACCATTTTATCTCTCTCTCTCTTTCGTTTGCAGAAAACAGACATCTGCGAGATCACAAAATGGATTTGAAGATGCAGCCTGCTTCTGGATAACGGATAAAAAAATAAAAAATAAAGTTTCGACTTTCCCCCTAAGGTTTGCATATGAAATGAGTAACTTACACAGAATGAACACCAGAACTGGAGCCAAGTGAGTAGGCAACAGAAGTAGATTCAACAGGCGATCTGGACTACAAGGTGATGTACCAGGACTCCGGGGTCGACGAAGAACACTTGGTTCAGGCAGGGACACGAGGAGTTTTTGTAATATACATCATCAGCTTTAGGATAAGTCTGTAAGTATTTGTCATATGTTTTTAAGCACAAGATGTTACACCGTTGAAATAAATTAACTAAATGTTCTCCTTGCTGGTTGTTCCACTTTTGGTGTTAGCATTTAATGGGGGGCTCGCTTCATGCACCTTGTAAAATGTATGTTTTATGGGTTCATTATTGAGGTTTTGTGTTTCTCTCTATTGTAGAACAGTTTATTTATAACATTCTTTTTCAGCCCTGGAACTCAAACCATTTTCTGAATCTGTCCCAAAAACATATATTTAAATAATTAAATCATAAACGTGCAAAGACTGGGCTTCAACTAATGACTACGAGCGCATTAAGGATAATCCTGGTAAGTGAAACAGAAGCTCTCTATTCCTGTTCCAAACATTATGAGGTTGGCAGATCATGGCGCTAATTGGTCAGATGCTGAGACAAAATTCTTTTTAAGTTTAAAAGTAGGCGGCATTAGAGGAAAGTAAAAAATATATATATCGAGCGTATATTTAGGTCATCAATGGGAGAACTGGTGCATTTGAATGAACAGACGAGCAGCGGTTTAATACAAAGCTGATTAAAAGTGGACAGAGGAAAATTATGAAACAAGTGCAAGGTGCAGGAAAACCTTCATTTTTCAAGATGGATGACACCCCGGACAGCACCAGCAGTCACCCAGAGGGGCAGAGGCTGTGAAAGCAGTGCCCAGTATCCCACTGTGATACTTTATCAAAGTGTTGTAAATACAGGAGAGAGTCGTGTTACCCATTAGTCTATGTGTGTAATCATTCTTAGCTTTATATACCTTTGTGTACAGAGAGTAACTCCAGTTAATAACCAGAGTGTCGGGTTTAGGTGCAATTATAAATAAAGGAGCAGTTTGACATTTTGGGAGACACTTATTTGCTTTTTTTTTTTTAGATGAGAGTTAGATGAGAAAATTAATAATATGCTTTATTTGTCTGTTAAATATGAAGCTATAGACCGTAGACTGAGATTCTTTCTCTCCTTTAACATTTGTTTTACTGTTCTTTCCGAAAAAATAAATGCATTTAGTTTTATGATCCATATTCAAATCATCCACAAGTTTTTATTTATTTATTTATTTTTAAATTTGGCACATATCTCCCCAAAGATCACTAGCTTGCAGCTCCATGAGCAGTAAAATAATAATAATAAAAAAAATCCATACAACCTGATACAACCCTAGATCTGTAAATGGGAAACAAACAAACCGCTCAACACTAACCAGCCATTCCAGCCAGAATGTATGTCAGGTCACATTAAATTACTTGCCCACAGACATTCAACTGACTTCCTGGTTTACCAAGATATGCTGTTATTGTGATGTTAGCTGTAGTAGCAGGAGAGAGTTGTGAGTATTGCTGTGTGGAGCGAGTGCTGACTCTGGGAAACCAGTAGTCCTCTCTTCATGTTAGGTGTGCAGCAGTAACTTTAGTGAAAGTTTGCAAACCCACAACATGGCTAACTTTAGTTACATTATGTACTGTTTATACATCATAATATTTATAATATAATATTTATACAATATATTGGTTGTGCTGAACTGAAAAAGCTTCTTGGATGAGAGGCAAAATGTCAGATTTAACCTTCTTCAAGAAAGATGACCTGCATGACTGAGAACCTTCACAGACTTCTCCATCGCTGACCAATCCTTTACAACAAAATTACTTTGTGAACGTACAGCTCCTACGAAAACTTACCAGCGCAGGTTTCCAGGAAACATACGGAGACCTTCTGGTGATATGGGTGGAAAAAAATATATATTCCGTGGCCACGAATTAATAATGCGTAGGAACGAGATGATTCAAGTTCCAGATTGATGGGATGGTGTCCAGTTTTGGAGCGGTTGTCAATTGTGCAGTAAATACAGGAAATTATACTTTTATATTCAAGATTATAAACCTATAACTCAACTAGGATCGGGGCTGTACATTATAAAACACTGCGTTGACCTGATCAGGCCAATGGCTCATGTGCGCTAAAGTTATCCTTCACTTTAGATGATAATTGTAGGACATTATTGTATGAATGAAAATGTGTAACCGCGAGTGACTTAAGAATATCATTGTAATTCGTCCCTAGATTAAAATAAAACGAAATCAGATCAACATTGTCCATGTTTGCGGCTGAAGCTACTGATGCCAGAAAGAAAGTCACACTGATGAAATGACTAACATTTCTCGTGGCCACGCAAAAATAGGATCTCGGGCTCCGTAGAAACGTGTTCATTAAAGTCCTTAAAAATTAGAAACATTGAAATTTGAATTGCCATGGCATACCCTTAAGTAATGCTCTGTTTGTTTAAGTATGATTTTGAGTGAGGTTTTCTTATTTTGGCACTCTATAGTCCAGCTGTAAAACCACAACTTGACATGTTTACACTTGTTTTTGTCAAAACTGAGCTAACCATTGCCTGGCTACAACTTCATATTCATCATACCAACATGAGAGTGGTATTAATCTGCTCATGTAGCTCCATGCAAGTAAATAATCATATTTCCCGAAATGTCAAACTCTTTTTTTTTAAAGCACATTTGACTCTTTTAGTATCAAGTTGTGCTCAGATTCGTGGTCATTATGTGATTATAGATGTTTGTTTGAGTACTGGTCATTTGTGTGGCAAGGATGCGCTCACATTAGTAACAGGAACAATGACTTTAATGAAATTTCAGCACATACCAATAAATGGCTTCATATTTACAATATCATCATTTGTATGATTTGACACAAATAAGGCATTTCAAGTATCGAAAACAACCTACTGGTATCACATTTTTGGTGAGTCAATCAGTTTCAGGGTAGCTGACGCGTTACCAAGTTCAACTGGTAAAGCCATTTAAAGAGGTGATCAAGTACCATACAAATAAATAGCTAAATGTACAGTATCAAGACTGCAAGCTGTAAAACATCTCCCTCACGATGCATCTGTTTTAGCGTAACATCACATCCTTGAACTTTGGTTGTGTTGGACTTTGTGGGTAACAAGAGGGGAGGATCAAGACTGCATTCAGGGACTTGAATTATCATTTTTTCACCACCACCATAAATAAAATTCATGTACACAAGAAAGGACAAACAATTTATGTACAGTATTTTCCCTCTTACAATATTAAAAGACAAAAAGAAAAACCTGAGCGCTGTCAACTGCTTTACTTGCTTATCCCATGTCCTTCTGATTCCTCTTCTGTTTCGTGCGACATCTGTCTCACTGATGTTCGATGAGGGATGTCAGATATTTATCCAAATGCACAGGCATTCACGTTCCATCTCATAGTTGGAAAGAAATGATGAAAATGTATTCATTACAAGGTTATGATGAAGTTCCCCGCAGGCAGGCAGCTTGGAGCGTCAGTATTTTCAGTAGCCTTGAGCAGGATGTGCTTTATGTATTCTACATCTTTTTACACTTTAATCTGAGAAGTGTTCACATTTCTTAAAGCAACAATAGGTTCATTGTCTTTGTGATAATTGGTCCTGTGACAATGCTGAAATGAGAAGGAAAGCGTTTAAGGCGACGTAAATATCACAGAAACGAATACAAAATGTGTCTTGCCCTTCACAAAGCTTAGCAATTAAATCAGCGGAGACAAATGAATTAGCATACCAGTATTCCAGTATAAATGAAGAGGCTGACCTGCAGATTAACCTTTGCACCAGAGGCATTCCCTTGCGTCTTTTCCCACAAAGTGTTAATATGTTGATGTTGTGTATGGCTGAGTGTTCTGACAAGGAAAAGAAAGAGGAAATTGAGGGGTTAGAACGTGTTGTTATCAAGTCAATTTGCAGTGAAATTCAATCCCAGTAACTACGCTGTTGTGTTGATGCCACAGCGAGTGTCGCATTACTGTGCATTTCTCTCCCACTGTTCTGCTATAACGTCTTGATTCCTGTGGTCAAGAGAGGTTATCTTACCCTTGTGGTTTTGATCTTGTTTCCGGCATAGCACATCCAGCCTGAGTTGTCAGGGAGCGTCTTGCATTCCTCCCCCTCCAGGCAAGGCTCCATCTCACACCACCACTTCCCAATTACTATGGATGCTACAGGCAACAAAGACAAGAGAAATGGTGATGCAGGTAACACTCACCCTAACAGACTCCGAAAGCAGATAGCATGGCTCACAGTTTATAGATAGACGACCATTACGAAGGGGTGTCTAATCTTACTGATGTCGTCAAAGGTGGCAGTATGTGACTCGTATGTGCCAAATGTATATGCTTCACGCAAAACTATTGCCTATTACCGAGTGGTTACTTTATAAGATGCAGAAGGACATGAATGCAGAGGGTGGAACGGAGGCTTTTCATTGACTGAGTGGATTGGTAGGTGTAACTATGGCTTGACTTTAATGCACGTCACATTTCTGCCATCAGGAGAGAAAATTGCCTTAAATACAGGGTAAGTAGACAGTAAATGGTTTGTAATGTGCGACTCAGGAAAAGAATCTGTCAGAACTGATATCGAGAGACCTCAAATTCCCCCGGTCCGCTCGAAGATTGCAGTAATATTTGCAAAAGGATTTAAGATAAAAGCTGTAGGTGAGAGGTTTTCCTAAAGCCAGTCTGTGTTTTAGCTGTGTCAGACCTGAGCACCAAATCCATTTCTCACAAGGTATTGAGCGACCGTGTAGCAGACGCTTGTCAAAGCATGTATAAAGCCGTCATGAAATATCTGCAAGGTACCTATGTAATCAACAGCCATTTTCCTCTGCAGCTTTTTGCTGTATGCTAGCCTTTATTCCTTTACTGTTCCCCGATGTGTGTTACATTCAGAGTAGAATTGACTGTCTGCTGTTAAGGAGTTAAAGCTTACCCCTGCAGACACCTTCTGCTGTCTGTTAGCAACCGATTTGGATGTGACATTATCCAAGGTAATGTTAATCTTATCTGGGACAAGGTATTGCATGGGTGACTTAGGCTTTTATTTAAACAAATCTCTGTATCTTTACAAAACATAGCAGTTACATCTGGCAGGATTTATCTGTTTGTATAATACGGCGCATTTTTAGTTGAGTTAAATATAAAAATGGAAATCATTCTTTTCCTGCACATCCAAAACAATATATTTTTTTTTCCTCATTCAACCTTGTAGTAAAACCTCATATTTAATTTTTTTCTGCTGAAATACTCACCGTCGACACATGAAGGTCTGTTTCTGGTGGTTCCAGCCACCTTCCCTGGCAGACAGGAACACTTGACTGTCTGTGACCGCTCCTCAATACGATTTTTATTACAGCATCTGTGAGCAGCAATTACTTCACATGTGCCCCCCTCTGATAAGGAAGAAAGAGAGAGAGAGAGAGAGAAAAAACAGACAACAAATTACATTAAGTCTGCATCTCAGGGGAGATCAAACAGTGCCACATTTTGCTTTCAGAGATCCTCTGAACACTTCACTGTGTTGACCTGTGTGGCTAAACATAGACGCAGTTATCAGTGATGGAAAGTAATTACATTTATTCAAGTACTGTATCATTTTGAGGTACTTGTGCTTTTCTATTTTATGCTACTTTATACTTCTACTTCACTACATTTCAGACAAATATTTGACTACTACTAACAAGCAGTTGATTAATCGATGTATTATTTAAGTAATTTCTAAGCAGAAATACAGAGTATTCTCCAATGCAAGGATTTTCTGCTTTCCTCGGTTCTATATCCTCTGCAGACATTTGACAATCTTGTTTTCTGAGAAACTCCATAGATATTTTTCACAGTTCTGATCTACACTAAATGAATCCATCAGGATTCTGGAAGAACAAATTTGTTCTTGCCAATGTTTGGCACAGGTGAACGCAGACTTCATAGGCTGTAAACAGCCATTAACTTCCAGAATTTAGTGACATTTTCAGGCGTTTACGGACCGAAAATCCAGGTTTTCTTGATGATTGATTATGATTATGATTTTTAACAGTTAATACTGGTGGTTCCCAGACTTTTTGTTACTTTCAGATTTCTGTCTGTTAAAAGGAAGCTCTTCCTCGCCACTGTCGCCAAGTGCTTTGCTCATGGTGGTAATTGTTGAGTCTCTGTAAATAATATTTTAAAAGAGTACTGCTATAGAGAGACTGCTCTACATGGAAAGTGTCATGAAAAACTTCTGTTATGATTTGGCGATATGTAAATAAAATTGAATTGAATAGAACTTACATAAATCAGACTTTACTTTTACTTGTAATAGAGGATTAAGTAAAACAACCTCCACCACTGACAGTTATATCCATGTTTCTGCCCATTTGAAAATATACCTTAAAGGTACCTTAATGTCATTCACCTCATCTTTAATATGCAATGTCCATATCTGCAAATATTTGTCTTTATGTCCACAGGTGTATTTTATAGACTAGTATAAGTAACATCATTTGAAGTTTGCTGTAAACAAGAATAATTGTGCTTTACACGCTTTGAGCGATTGAGGCCCCTGTAGCTTGTTGAATGTAAAATGATGATGAAGAGATGCGTGAGAGTAGGCAGGAAAAAAAAAAAAGACATCTATTCGCAGGAGGAGAGGCCTGCTTCAGGGTTATCATGAATATGAACACTGGCTCCACCATGCCAATTATCACCAAACTACTGCCTGTGCCCCAAAGGATGAGAGGACTGGACCGAACAGACTCGACCCACCTCAACCGCTGGCCTTTTACTCCCACTGTGCTCAGACTCTCCACATATGAGAGTTGAGCAGCTAAGGACCATCTGACAATTACACCCGTTAGCATGACACAAGATCAAGGAGGTTGTAGAGAGAAAGAGCAGAGAGAGAAAGAGAGAGGGAAAAATTAACTAGTATTTTACCAGCAAAGTGATTTGAAGTAATGTTTGACAATGAGCCGTGGGTTTGTGAAACGTGTCGTCGTGTGATTTGCATATATCGCTTAACTGCATTTGAATATTTTGGTTTATGAGGACCTCCTGATGCAGAACAGCTTCTTAGAGCAGCCGTGGACACTGTCGTAAGTTATAGCAGCAAATACATCGAATCACTGCAGCTCACATAATCATAATTCGACCAATGGAACAGCCGAGTGGTGACAATTAATTTGTCCTTATTAGTCTTTATAAGCAGTACAC
This sequence comes from Miichthys miiuy, assembly GCA_036365135.1. NCBI lineage: Eukaryota > Metazoa > Chordata > Actinopteri > Sciaenidae > Miichthys > Miichthys miiuy. The sequence goes on along the minus strand of CM071606.1, from coordinate 9,192,225 downwards.
AATATCACAGTTGTAAGCAGATATAATGTCATTAATGACATCATGAAAATGGTCTTATCTGAAGCCCTAATGATGTCTTTGTGGGTGTTAAACACCAAAAGACATTTTTAAAATGGTAAGTGAATAATTTATACATGTGTATATATACATTTTATATCAGATTCTTATATATGATTACAGCTACATTTTATTGTGTTATTGAGCATTCATTAACTGTTTAAACACCAGTTATGGATGCTTCACAGGAGGAGTTAAGTTTTAAAGTGTTGACTAACAATTTCATTTTAGATTAATCAGATTAATTAGATTAATAGTTTCATTTGACCAAAACTCAAGAATATTCAGTTTACTATCAAAATATGACAAAGAAAAGTATGGAAATAGTTGCCTTGAATAATTTTCTCCATCAACTAATCAATTAATCCGCAAAATCTTTGCAGCTCTAACTCATTTAGATTCAAATCCAAAACCTCAAACAGGTCATGTAGCCTTACAAAATGAGATTCCAGTCATTTTCAGGAGCTCACAATTTTAGATAACGCTGTATTACACAGAATATTTTAAACCAGCCAAATGAAGCCAAAGTGTAGCTTCAATTTTAAAAAGACAGAGAGAGTGAGAGTGTGTGATGGTATATAATTAATGGACAGAGCTTCCTGGTTTGTGAAGTAAAACCAACACCAAAGTGTCTTAGACCTGCATTATTTCTAACGGCCAGTTTCGCTGGCTGCAACAATAATGTCCAATTTTATGGAGTCTTGTAAAACAGTTTCTTCATGATCTTATAGTTTTGCTTGTTTCGGGTCTTTTTCCACACAGCATGATGTTCATTTTGGTCCCATTTAAAGTAGAATAGACAATAAAGCGGGATGTGCTTTAGGGTGTGGCTACCTTGTGAATGAGTCATTCTCAGTGAGTCAGTCCAGCACAACACACCAGGCTCACGAAACTCAGATCAAGCTGTCAAACTAGGCAGCGCTGATCAAATATGAATCGGGATTCTGTTACTGTATTGTCTATTTCTCGAGCTCAAATGTTGTCAGAAACATATTCTAGTGCCTGTTGTACGTGTGCTGTAATAGAAGAACTCTTGTGTGCAGGCAGACCACTTGAAATTTCACAGCTCAACTCGCAGCATGTCACCCACCAGCTCCACATCAAAATATGATCATTTCTGGCAGCAAAAACCAAGACGACTGTGTTCATAATGCCAAACTCAAGGCTTCAAACCAGCTGTCCACAAACTAATGGGTGACACCATGGTGGGTTTATACTTGGTTGTGTGTCAATTTCTGGATATAATTGAGCTATCATGAGAGCTCCTGAGGCGATTAACCAACACAGCCCTACTTGACCTGCTGGATAGAGGTAGATTAGTTTTCTTTATAGAGAAAAGATCATCATCTTTCTTTTCTTTTCTATGTGTACAACACCTGAAGAAAAGTCACTTCATTCAGGATTCAGTGTTTCTCCCACATGGATTAAAGTGGAAGTGGAACGCCTGGTTGTAAAAACCTTTCGTGCTGGGGTAAATGACAAGTATTAATTAAACAGAACTAATGTCAAGTTGCTGATTGAATAAGCGAGTTTTAAGAAACTAAATTAATTGCCAAATTTCAACACGGGGAAGAAATAATTGAGAAAGCTTGTCTTCTTCCTTCTTGCAGGAAGTGAGTTGAGTTTCTTGGGGTTATCATGACTCCTGGCTCTGAATTTCAGAAAACATCAAGCGCCTTTGGTTTAACTGAAAAATATCCAGATCTTGTAGCCGGACTGGGAGAATGTTGCCTGCTGTCTGATGCACTCAACAAAAGGGCATGTCTGCACAACGTTAATCGTGATGTACCAGTGGAAGCAGTGGGGCATCATTTGAAAACAACAGCCCACAGGGGTTTGTTCTTCTTAATGCATCTCCTTAATTGCAAAAGACAGCCCCAGATTTCCTCTTTGATCTATTAAAAACACACTACTCAACAGAATTAACTTGCAATGCTTGTTGCTAACAAACACAGCAAAGAATCGGGCTACTCTATATTTGGAAATCATCACCTCAGAAGAATACATTAAAATCAAATAAAAATGCAAATCAGCGAGGTATTTCCAGCTGGCAGGTGTACTGGGTACCTTTAAACAAAAGCTTTGCAACACTGATGAGTACTCTTCAAGTTCACCCATGGTTTCAGCCTGTGAGTATAACACACTGCATGCTCCGAGACCCCATCTTTGCATTGTAAATTTTTCAGAGGGAGATAGAGAATAACATGGCTGGAGATGAACGCTCTCATCAGGTGAAGGCTGGAGCCATGCAAGGGTATAATTGTTTTCTGTATTTCCATTTTCTCCCATTATCAGCGACTATGAACAAAGTCAGTCACCCAAACGACAAATGGCTTCAGGGTGCGTGTGTGTGTGTGTGTGTGTGCATGTGTGTGCTTCTGTTGTCTCTACAGCAACAGAATGATTGACAGGGAACAAGGGTCACACTGAAATTGTCATTCGTCGGGTCAGAGGTCACACAGAAACAGAGGGTCTCAACTGGAACTGCCCTGTTTTTGTTGCCATGCCCTGTGCTCCTGCCTCTTCATTACTCTGAGCCGGCAAACAGAGCCTGTCAGGAAACGAGGTGACCACCTACAACCTGCACCCAACAGGGCACAACTCATTTTTAGGTATGAAAGAGCTGGAAAAAAAAAAATCACAACTTTCTGCTATATGAGGTGCAGGTTCTGTCGTGTTTTCTGGGATGATTTGTTCTTGGTGTTGTTTGGTTTGTTATGTTGATTTATTTCCTGTGCTGAGATTTCTTTTGTTGGTCTCTTCTGGCTGCAGAAAATCCTCCAGAACCATGAACATTTGCTGTATTTAGTGTTACGGGTCTACAAATTTTCTGTTCCCGGTCTTCTCTGCTCTTGTCCTTGGCTTTCAAGGGCCATTTTCATAAACTTTATAGTTACATATTTGATGTTCTAACATCTGCAATAACTTAATATTTAGCCAGATAAAAGTGTTTGAATTGGAAATAGCCATTAAGGGTTCATTCTTAGGTAATAAAAACATAACAATTATTAATTTTCAGTTGATTATACACTAATAAAAATATAGTTATGCATATGTCTGCCATATTCTGTAAATACAGGCCCATAAATCTCAAACACTGGATCTGGAAGGATCTGAATATGTCTCCCACCTGGGCGACCTCTATCTTCTGATGAAGTTGATGTAACATGATAGGAAGTTCTAGACCTCCAGCTACTAAGCAGATCTAGTGCTGAGATTGATTTCATAACCACACCACTGCTGTATATATATCTTAAAACACAATCATTTGAATTGTAAATAGAGAGCTCAGCCTTGAGTCGAAGTAGAAATATCACAAATAAACCCTGCAGTTCTTTTGTTAAATGCCAAGGTCAAGAACAGATAACTCACCTTAATGCAAGTTAATATTTACTGTACAACTGGCCTGTCTCATTTATTTCTTATCATCTGAAGCTACAGCAAGCTGTCAGACTCTTTTGTCTTACTCTACCAACTTCGGAGCTCTTCCAAAGCGAGAAAACCAGTCATAGAGTTTCACATTAAATGCTTTCTGTTGGACAGTAACATGAGTTGTATGTCCATTACTTTGTGAAGAAATATGGAAAAGAAACTCAAGATCAGACCTGTACTCATCTTGACCTCATTTTTTCTGTCTGGGTCTCCTGTTCTGTTCTATTAACTGTGTTCTTTATATATTCTTCTTTCATGCAAATCAAGATATGACAGTGTACTGACAGTTATTGTAAAATGAATTTTACAGTGAGTGTCATTTTTTTTTTTCAAACTTAACAAACCCTCTGGCACTCTCCCAACTCTGAGAGATCTGCTTTGTTTAAGTTTATCATGTGGAAATTTGTCAGAGCACTTTACTGTAATACTATTATCTACACAAATGACAACACCTGGCATGAGCAGTAGCTCAGCTGCTGGATGGAGAGCGAGTTTCGAAGGTCTACGGCGCAGTGAGTCATGCTGGAGACCAACAACACCGCATCAAAATCCGATGAGTTATGGACAGCAAGTCTGGATGAAGGCGAATGCTGTCAAATCGTGCGTGACATGAACGCGTAGTGCCGATTCTGAATTTCTGTGGATCTGCGGTTCTGCCTGCCTAATGAATGTGAGCAGAGTTCATGTGGGACCAGTAAATGGTTCTTCAAACGTGATGAAACAGCCATTGCACAGAGGAAAATGGTCAGTCTGTCTCAATAGAAATGTCACTATGCAATAAGTATGCAATGACTCGCTGTCTACTGTAATGAGCCCAGACTGTGTGGTTGTCTCTGGAGAGGCTGATAGCAAGCATACCGTCTGAACGGCAACGCTCCTTTGCCATCTGTTTCAGGCCTTCAACACTGTGTGAACATGAAAAAATACTATACTATGCAATTCATAGAGGGATTCTGAACACGCTCTATCGTTGGTGTAAAACTTAATAATCCAAGTGAAAGATGTGGCTTTAACGAATGCAGCATGCGACTGAAAGGATAGCAGTGAGAGTAGTCAATGTTACACGCCATATACAAACCAAATGGAAAGCCTAAGGGACTCAATTTAGCAAGTAACCTGTTTCTCTCCTGGGGTTTTGGATTCAAGTGATTGGCAGCAAGCGGCACTATGTGTACTGAATGTGCACATTCGCACACATATTAAATGGCGTGTGACGATATATCTTGATAACCGTGTGACAACTAAATAACCTCCCACACGCATATAGTCCATGTCACATACAACTCCCTGCAAACTAAGAGTCTGTATTACCTGTGGTTAATTATTTCGCAGCTTAAAAGTCATTTATAAGAGACAGCAGGCCCTGAACTCCAAACCACAGCAGTCCGTGTTTTAGAGCAGCATGCCTGTCACCTTTTAATGGGAAATGCATTCAAGGTGACCCATAATAAGCTCCACTTTCTCCGTGTATGCTCTCTGCAGACATCCAAGCCAGCAGGCTACGGCGTTTCTGTCGCTGACAGGAAATGGAACGGCAGATTAGAGAATGTCAAATTAATGCAGATGGAAGACAGTGAGAGGCACAAAACATGTGACTGCATGGTGTCAAATTGAATGACTATTTTTTCTCTCCTGCCTTCTGTGAAAACATCTGAAGTCCCTACTGTTGTTATTTTACATAAATGAAGGGGTGAAAAGTGAGTGACATGTTGCTCGATAAACTGTGAGACAAATTTGTCTTGGCGCTGAAGAAAATGCAAAGGACTTGCGTGTTGGCGTAAACAATTAAAAATACTTGAGAACGCGTTTTGTAAATTGACAGCATTTCGGAAGATCCACATACTAAAAGGTGTCAGCACACAAGGATTTCTTTTCTTAACAAACTGAATTTCTTTTCTTTTTTTTTTTTTAAATACACATGTGCATATGTGAGTGCATGTGCTTCCCGGAGAGAGGAATCAAACCAATTTACAAGAAAAGAAAGCAAACAATTGCTGCTCTGAAGAAAAAAACCCCAAAAAAAACACACTGCCTACGACAAACAAAAACATAGAAATTCATAAAACACGTCTGGTGGTTTTGACAGCATGTCACACGAGGAGGCCAAAAAAATTGGTCCTGTGCTGCGGGCCAAAGATGGGCGATACTTTATTGAAATGCAAAATGCCTACTCGCAGAGCAGAGCTGGTGTTGTTTTAAGATGCATGAAAACTGCATGGAACAGAGGAAGCAGCAGCGAGTCGTAGGGAATGGGTTTTGCATTTGCATGTGAACCTCAAAGCCTGTCGTCTCTGTTGTCACACATAACACAGGCCCAGGACACTGCAAGACTGGTCCTGATCAAGGGCATTAAATGCTGTTCTGACTCTCAGAGAGTAGAACCCGCACACACAAACACACACACACACACACACACACACACATCACACACACAAAATGCCTGCGGTTATTTGGTTTTTATGGTGGAGATGTGTGGCTTGTTGAGCATGACAGCGATGTGCTGTACAACAGCAGCTTTCATGTCCATTAAACCAACAACAAACAAAGGTGCTCTATCTATGTTATCTTCTTCTAGCACACGTTCACTTTGAGCTTGAGCAGAAAAATTACAATGTAAAAATATGTCTTCTGTCAGTGAGATGCCATTCATTTTTAAATGTCAAGCTGCTCCTGTCCTTCATTCTTCCCCCTTTTTCCCCAACTGGCAAATGTCCAGAACTAGTATTTCATATTTCTAGATCGCCTGCTCTGATGAAAGACTTACATTCAGGGAGAAGAAAAAGGAAACAGAGATAGAGTCAAGTCAGAGAGGCTTTAGAGAACAGCTGCTCGCCTCTGATGTGACTGCTGGCCCTCTCACTGCCGTCCACATCATCTATGCGCTATGCCAATGAGCCTGCAACATGTAAACTGTGTAATAATGAATAATACAAAGCCTAAGTGACCTTTCATGCTGTATGACATGTACTCCGAAGGGTCGGTGGTGATGATTATGCAACACCTGCAAGCTGAAACTGCAACGGAAAGGTTCTTTATTTATTCAGTGTGATATGGAGCAGATTCTGTCGCGCATTTGATCACATCTCACTGCAATCAAGGCAGGTATAGAACATGTGTTGTATGAAATTAGACATTGCTTCATAAAATTTTGTTTAATTTATTGTGATTTCATCTAGTGAGGCAGCACATGGAATGTCTCAGTCAGTCCTATCATGTTCATATTTGACAAAACATATTTTCCTGCTTTTGTCCCCATTTTCATGCATACTCCTGTCTCTCCAGGAAAGGTAATTGGATCTGTAGTATAAATATGCCAGATGACTTATGGCACACCAAGGAGATATTAGAGCCGGAGAAAAAAAACACTGAAATCTGCAATAGAGCCTGATAAACCCAATATTAATTACTTTGCTTATTTCTCATACTACCCTCCCCCTTGGAACCAATTAGTAAGTTGAGATGCTTCTTTTCAGTTTAATGAGGTCTAAGTAATGATAATGAATTTCATATTCCTGCCAAGCATTTAAAATAGGCTAGTGGAACCACAAAGGCATTGCCATATGAAATGATCTCTCAAGCATAATTCCCATTTCTTTCATTGAGAAAATCAAAAAAAAGGGAAATGAGGTCCCATTTTCACCACTACTAATACGAAGGGTGAATTAATAGAAGTAGTTTTTCTTTGGCGGGTGTTAGTCACATGAAATTGCTTGGAATCTACCAGACCCAGTTTTAACAAGATTTAAATAAACGATGTGCCTCACAACTGGGTCACCAAATCTTCAAAATCACATCTAAATCCCGCCACGAAATGGCCAGCAGTGAAGTGACAAAACCCCTGTTCATCGTCTAAAGAGCAGGGAGAGCCTGAGGGCTGCCACACCTTGAAAATCCTTCCTCAAAGAAGAGAGTCGGAGAGGGACAAAAGATCCTGTGAGAAACTTGTTACGTCTCTGCATGTCCATGTAATGTCGCTTAACAGGAAAACGAAGCAGCAGGGTAACCTTTTACCGTGGCAGGGCATATTTGCTGCACCAATTCTCAGCACACATAAGGCAAGAAGGTCTCAACTCACTGAAGTAATATTTACAAACCACGGAGAGACAAAGCTATCATTATTTATTTTTTTTTTTGTTTCATGCGGATAATGTTGAAATAAAGAGAAACAGTGCTCACACATGAGTCCACACAGGCTTGTACAACCAATGACATCAGCAATTACTGTGAAGTGTGGTGATGGTGGGATCCTTTCCATTGTGAGGTCTTGTTTTGATTCTCTGGCATGGGAACAAAAGACAAAAGGTTCATTTTTTCTCGTTATTAATCAAGAGAAATTTGAAGTGTCCCTTTGTCAGGCACAACGTGTACTATAGTCTGTTGTCTTGTAAATCACTGGTTTTGATGCTGTGACTCTGCATGACTCTCGCATGACTAAAAATGTACAGAGACCAATTATGTCTCTGTATCAGTGGTGTTCATTTTGCTTTTATTGTTCAGTTGAGTGGCAGGGCCAGAAGGGTGACACAAGCCCCCCGTCCTTGAAATCTGATTGGCCCCACCAGAGTGAGAAGGATGATGGGTAGCAGACTTGTATTACTGTACAAGCCCACAGCTCTTGGACCAGGATCTCAGTATGATATGAGCGAACAAAGACAAAGAGATGAGTAAAATGCAAAATGCATTACAAGGAGCAAAATAACTATAAAAAGGAGATGCAAAATGACTAAAAGGAGACAAATTCACTGCAGAGGAAACACAAAACGAGCACAAAGAGATGCAAAATGACTATAAAGAGACCAGAAATGTGTCTCAACAGATGCCCCCCTTTCTCCCTTCTCTAACTGTCCCCAATCTCTAAACCTGCTAATGCAGATGCATAATTCACAGTAATTAAAGTTTAACTCTTATTATACTTAACATCACCATCACACGGTAATTAATATAAAACATTAATGTAATCCATGAACTCTCTTAAGAAGCCACTAATTCATTTTCAGCTACAGATAGTTCTAAATGTTGAGCAGGCTCAGAAACTTTCCACAGCATCAACAAACAAAAAAACAAAACACTTATTTGGTGTGTCTGTTTGCATGCAACAAAAAGAACAGTATCTGGAACAGCAGAGCTTTATTTTGGACTATTTCTGAACTGCTTTTATCAGAGCTCAGGGTTTCACAGTCCTTCAGCTATGTCAGCTGTCACAACAACATATTTAGAAAATTGCTCCTAACTACAAAACAATACAAGGGGTCTTACAATCTTGTTAATGACCCCAAGAGGATGCTCCGCTTCTTATACACAACAGAGGCAAAGTGGTTTCAAACGATCAACTAATAATGCCACTCTGAGGCGGAATGTGTTCCACTATTCCCATGGTTATGTGTCTCTTAACTAGAAGCCTTCATTGTGTGCAGTCATGATGATTTTTTTTTGTTAGAAACATTGGCCATTAGCTGTGATTGATGGTGGCATTTCTCTAACATAAACATACTTAATACTGTACTTAATTTGGGTTGAGGCAGTACATGTATCCCTCATGAGCTGGTTGGTACAGGAAACACAATTTGTTTCAGTTCTCTTCACCCAATGCTCCAAATAATAAACTTTTCAGTATAATACATCTTATTTACAGTTAACATCTCAGAGATTGCAGAATTCAAAAGTCACCCCCAGTAGTAATAATAATGATAATATAAACAATTTGGCAGTACGTCATTTGTTTACCGTGTTAATCTGCTAAACCAGCTCACATACTGCTGCTTAATCTCAACAAATTTGAACACTTAGACATTTTTAAGGATTAGTGTGTAGTAGGATATATATATATATATATATATATATATATATATATATATATATATATATATATATATATATATATATATATATATATATATAAGGCTCATTCTAAGGTAACAAATACATAATGATTTTTATTTTAAGGTGATAATAATCTAATGAAAACATAGTTATACATCTTATGTTCCATTTCTGTCATATTCTGTAAACAGTGCTCCTAAATCTGGAACACTGGACTTTTAAGTCAATGCTATTCGTCTGGTGTCATGTTGAAATTTCTAGAAATCCTTTTTTTTTTTGCTGGTGGCATGACTCTGGATAACAATGTCGGTCTGTCAGTCCTCTCCTTTTTTTTTTTTTCAGATGGATTGCCATGAAATGTTGCAAAGACAGTCATATTTCCCCCTCTAGTTCAACAGTGAGGCTGATATTTGAAGATCAAATACTGGATGGAAATTTTAATTTAGACATGGACATTCATGTTCCCCTTGTGATGAAACCTTGTTGATGATACTTTCACATTTCTTGCAGCAGTTTACGAGCAATGTTATTTTAGTGTAGTTCATTTGTGCTATGTAAATGAGTAATTTTACACATCTCTGAATTTTTGAGAGGGAAAAAACTCATGCAAGGGTTGAAATAAATAGAAAAAAATTTACATTTTCCAGTTTTCCAACTGTACCAAAAACAAACCATGACCTTACCACTGCGATACATATTGAGCCATGAACTTTGTTTGCTGTTAACACCCGTTTTATTAATGCTTTGGGATTCTGGCTAAGACAAGAAACAGCTGGCGTAGTCTTGAGAGAGAAAGCTGGCTAATTAATTAAGCTGTGGGCCACAGAAATTCATTTTGCATATAAGTGTTGTGACCACAAACCATAGCCCCTGCGCAGAATTGGCTGAAAGACTTCAATTAAACATGCTGTTTAAACAAATATCCACAAGCTTAGAGGATCTCTCTCTTATGAATAATTCATCGCCCGGTAGAGAAAATAAATGGGAAATATTGAAATATGTAAAACCTATTTGTAGCTGTGAGCATACAGTAATAATTAGGGCAGTGATTGTCCTTAGATTCATTTACTTAAGAATATATTTTTCTTTCACGCTCACCGAGGAAATGACATGAATAATTTATTGCTGGTGAAGTAACACCAGCTGAACGGGCTACACCTTTCACAGCCAGAAGAGCCAATAAAGCAAAGGAAATCCACTTTGAAGGCTATAGAGAGTGGTCAGGGGTTTTCAACATCACAGTGGCATGTATAACAACATCAGGACAAAGTGGGTTTGCTCAGCTCCAGATGTGGAGAAGCCTCAGGCCGAGGCTGCATGCCACTTCCCATTGGCACTGCAGCGGAGCAGCGATGACACTGGTGAGAGCATGGTTGAGAGGAGGTCTAGGAGGAGGGGAGGAGGAAGATGTATGTCAAAATAATGTGCCTGCAGGATGCATTATATAAGGCTATTAAATTGTCAGGGTCTAAAACAGTGCACAGAGGATACAACCTTTGTTTGTGACAACCAAAAATCCATTTTTCATGTTTGTTTCATTGTGAGCTTTACCAGCGAGTGGTTTCTTTTGTCGGAGTGCATAGAGAAAAAAAAGCACTGATCCTCTACTCCTCACTAAAGCTCCCGAAAGGGAGACAAGAGGGATTTTAATGGTATTTTTACTCTGGGAAGAAATGAAACTACTGGCGTACTCCATATTTTAAAAGAAAACTGATCTTAAAGTTGCTTAAAGGTCCAGCGTATAAGATTTAGGGAGATTTATTGGCAGAGTATGGCAGAGATGGAATAAGTATGTTTTTATTAGTGTATAATCACCTGAAAATAATAACTTTTGTTACCTTAAAATTAGCCCTTTTTATCTATAAAGAGAGCAGGTCCTCTTCTGCTGAGTCCACCATGTTGCAATGCCATGAGTGGTCCATAACAGGCAACCCAAACACTGGATCTTTTGACCACTCCAACACTCTTGGAAGGGGCGAGTGAGTCAAGGGTGTATTCATTTGGTTGCAATCTGCACTTTACTATATCTCCCATAGAGGACTAACAGAGAAGGTAATACTCTGAGGGAAGAGGAAGACATTATAATGTATATCACACAGAGTAAAGTATTTATGAGTAAGTCTGAATAAATTATAATATACGTACAGGGGAGTTACTTCTGCTTGTACCCTTAGTTCAGCTGCTCTACATGTCTTATCTCATTATGCACTGCATTCTCTCGCAGCTACACATTTATAGCAAACATAAGGTGAGGGATTATCGGCATGGTGTTGGGAATTTATGACCTTTCAGTTCTGAATAGTTTGACCCTACAAAAGCTGACTTTTGGTGGGAGTGAGTTCACAAGGGAGCAAGGCCACCTCAGGCAGCCACTATCTACACTTTGTCGCACTCTCTGCAAACACCTCCACACAATTCACTGCCATCATCACCAATGGCACTATTTCTTCCACTGGAAATAGACTGCTGCTCAAAACATATTCAGTGCTCCTTTGTTCTTTCTGCAGCGAGCATAAATTTTAGTCTTTATCAAATATCAAAGAAGAGCCGAGATGTTAGTGTTGAAAAAGTGTGATTTGTTACACCTGCAAAACCTATTTCCGTGTTTTCAGTAGTTGGATTAAGTTTTAAAATCGATACGAGTTGGTTTAGCGAGTCGATGTTTTAGACGGGAAAAATACTTCTGCGGTTTCCCCTGGACATGTTCAGAGGTCGAGAAACGCATGAACCCAAAAGCAACATCTCTGCCCGGCACATTAGGGATGCACGACAAACACAATCTGTTCTGTTTTGTGCACAGTTCACGCTCTTTGCACCAAATAAATACAGCACCTTATGAATCATACGGCAGAGAGCAACACTGCCTGTACCAGGAAGACAGAGAACAGCCCTAAGCGTATATGAGAGAGTGGCAGGCAGCAATCTGTAAGTAGAGCTGTAGGCTGGAATGCAGGCTGTCTTGTCCGAATCACTGAGCACACACAAGCACCTACTCAAGGGTCACCCAGCTAATGGACTTCTGGACACACATTCTTTGCAATAAGGCTGCCAATATCTCTGTGAACGAATGAAACAGTTGCTTATACGCTGTCAAAAGAAATTATTACTGGGAACACATTTGGACCGAGCAACACAATGCTGCTGATAAATCTATAATCTTCCTGTCTTGTGTGTCTTTTCATGCTACAGGTGTATAATTTATCTAGAGATTGTGTGTGTTGAAAGGATATGAAGATCTGCTCACAATTTAGCTGCTCCCAAAGTCACTACACATAATTGACTTGGTTTTCTAAACAACATCCTCCAATAGATCTAAATTTCTATTGGCAAGGACACAACTGATCTCCCGCCCTGTGTAATCTCGATTTCCTCTGGTAATACCAGTCACCGTGAACTTGTGGCATTTTGCTGCCTTTAATGATTGGCCCAATGGTCTGCAACCAATGGCCTTCTTGCCACCAATTCATGACCCGTCAACCCCAATCCTCCCACCAATCCAACAGGCACACAACACACAGCACAGAACAAATGTCCCAGTGTCAGAATCAATCCAGACAGGCATCCCATCCTCCTCTCATAAAACTGGCATCTCATTTATCCCGGAGTGAGGACTAGCCATACTATGGTAAATGGAATGACAGGGCATTTACACTTTTAGTGGCAGAGGGTCCTGAAGGACTCGAATTGTTCGCTTTGAACTCGTTTTCTGCAAAAAAAGGGTACCCGAATGCACATTTGAAATATTAATTCCATTTCCCTTCTGTTGACATGAGACCACTTTCTGGAAGATATGTTATTTGTGAGTGTCTTTTTTTCTTCTTCTTTAAATTTTCTTTCCTCCTTCAATAGAAATGTACAGACGTGAGTAATGAAATGAAGGTGTTGGAACGGGAAGTCTTCTGACTCACATTATTGAAAGTATTGAAAAGACCCCTTGCTGATATGCACCGGTGAATAGAGGAAATAACAGACACCAAGGACCTGCACGCTCATGCAGCTACTTCTCCCTTTGAAGTTCTGACAGCATTCGGCTTCCTCTCCTCGACTGAATCCTGAGATCATAATTATTTACCATAACCATGGCTCACATCAGCCTGACGAAAAACAAAAGTTCGACCGCAATGTTACGGTCATATTCTATTCAGTGCAATTTCACAGGGACCACAATCGCACAGATCAAATTGAGAAGGAGCAGTCAAGCATGAATATCAACTGTAATAGCTCAAGAAGAAAAGTGCAAAGGCATTCATCGTCTATCTTTGTGATCTTCAGTAGAAATTCTCATGCTATCAAGGCCATATCTTAATGAAAAACAGCCACTGTACAATACGCCCGGTAAATAATTGGTTGTTAGACCAAGTTTAGCTGCTAATACATCAGGACTGTAATGACTTATTGTAATAAAATCAAGACGGAAATATAAACCCAGAGCTAAAAAAACATGTTATTTTCTCCAAGCTTGTGACAATCTAATTAAACACATGAGCAGCCAGACCCAGCATGCTATAGTAACAGGACTCAAGGGGCAATGCCACCAACTGAAAAAAGATGACACTTGAGAAAAACACTGGCTTCTCATTTTGACTCTTTTATAGAAATATATGCGGTACCCAGAGCAGGAGAGAAAGCTCCAAAGGACTCACCGATCATGTGGATAGTGGTTCGTCCAGGCCTCGTCCCATGATGCTGTTGGATGGTGTCGTAGAAAGTGGCCTGACACAGCTGAATAGCAGTCACACTGACCCAGAGGCATAGGCAGAGCAGCCAGGACATGACAGGACACATCTGCTAAAGTACCAGCAGAGGTGGAGTCAAAAAATACATCATGTTCTCAACCTATGATCCCAACACACACACACACACACACACACACACACTTCAAGAGCAAAATAAATGAATAAATACAAATAAATAAATGATTAATTTAAAAGCACTCCAGTCTATAATTGGCCTCCACTGTGAAGCTTTTTACTCATCTGAATTTATCATTAGCATGATTATATAAGTATGACTTCTTCACTGTTTCGTTTTCCTAGTTTGCCCTGTCTTGTCCCTGAGCCACAACGCTACGAAAGTGGAGTGATCCCTGGGGAGTTTTTCTCATGCAGCAGAGATTTCCCCTGACAGGCTGACTCTCTTCAACTCCTGAGCTGTGCTCCTGCCTCAAAACCAAAATCAAACTTAAAGAAAGATAAGATTTTGCAAGCAGCTGGCTGCCGAGGCTTTTCTGTATCTGTCAGAATAATGTGACAGTGACACAGCAGTAATGGGAATCAAAAGCCTTGTAATGTTTCACCATGCTGTTTAGATAAGAGAAAATAAATAAAATAAGAAAGAAACAGAACAACAGCGAGGAATGCTCCTGGTCACGGGAAAAAGGTGGCTGTGGAGGAAATCTATGAAGGAGAAAATACAAGATGTTGCAGCCCTGAAATCACTCCAGTTTTATTCACAGCATGCTAAGTGCCAACAAGCATTAGATCATTAACCAGCCTTTTAAATGCTCAATTAATATTAAACATATCATAGCCTGTTTATGACATTTATGAGATACATTTGGATCTAATTTCTTTATGATATGATTTCAATGTTATAATGAATTTTCCAGTGCGTACAAAACTTTAATTCAAATTGTAGGAAGAGGAAATGAGTATTGCATTAAATATAAGGTTATAAATGAAGTGCATGATCCAGATTCTACACTTTTCATTCCTTTCACATGGGCACTGTGCAATGAAGCAAAGCAGCAATAAAAAAAAGTTCAGAAAATAGCTTTGATGCTGGATAAACAAATTCAATACTCTATAGTAACTGATAACAGCAATAACGATAGATAAAATGCATTTTGATTACCTCAACAGTATGACACAGTACAATTGCATGTGCAGATTTCATATTCAGGTACAAACTGATTCTATGATAAATGTGAATGATTTGCCTTTTTTTCTGCAAAAAGCCAAATCTCTTGACAATTTCATGATATTTTTATCATATCATTTTTCTGCCGTAAAAACAAGAAAATCTTACCTGAGCAACCCAACAAAGAGTATATCAGTATCTCAACAGAATGACATAAATCCATCCATAGTGCTGCTCATGTTGATCCCATCCAATAACTCTGAATTTAGCTCGAGGAGGGAACTCCACTGACTCTGCCTCCCTGCTCCACACTTTGATAGCAACAGTCCAATGATTCAGAAATGACCGTCAAGCCAGAGTCAGGAAATAGATTTACAGCTCTTTCAATTCCACCTATGAAATATCACTGCTTCCCCTTGAGGAGCTGCTTCCACTGACACTGAATTCATTTGCCCCTTCGCATTTATAGGCACGTGCGGAGTGCTCCTTAATTAACTGTAGTGGAATCTCTTCTTTCACCGTCTGCATCCTTCCAGTGAAAGGCAGCTTCTGAGCAGCAGCGCTCGCTGAGTCCCCTCTCAGCGAGCACTAAAAACAAATGTTCCGTACAGCCTGGCTGAGTGTAAAGACTGTATCACATGTCTTAAAGCCAGACTGCCTCTGGATTCAATGACATGGTGGAGCTCCACCTGATCATATGCTTCTGACAAATGCAAATCAGGCAAACTGGCACCACTCACGTCGCTGTGACCACATGAGTAATAATTATTTACATTTAGAATTGATTTCTCTTTCTCCTGCGGCAACATTTCCTTTTATCCTATTCCTCTTTTTTTTTTTGCTCATCAGTCTCTACTCTGTCCTACATAAAGAGAAACTATGGGCATGCTTAATCTTTTTTTTTAAGTGATTAAAAGTTAAACTTAACAAGAAAGTCAGGATGTTAAAGTGCGTGGGGAGGAACAGAAGTAAAACCCTCAGTCCTTAGCTTACCTTGGTGTTGTTAGAGGTAGGTGCATAAAGGAAGATTAGGAAAGAACATGTTTTCACAAGCTGAGCAAAGAAAGAAAATTTAAAGTAGACTGTGTAGAGAAATAATAATGTCCATTCAGCTGCAGGTTCTTCAGTCTATGATAGATACATGATGGTGAATGTAGCAAAGGAAAGAGGCGAGTGCTGGTATTTGTTGTAAATCAGCACTGATCTGTTTGTGTGGAAACAGCTCGATCTGCACCGTTTTCCTGCCACCTTCACTACATGGTGAGCTCTACTTTTGCATTGTGTCTGGATTTTTTTTTTTTTATCACTGGCATGCAGAACATGCCCAAGGCCTGCAGCTCACACTGCCATCTCTACATAAAGACTTCACATTTTATTTTGATGTTTGCCCAGGAAGACAGGGTGCATTCCTAGTTCAGGAAGGAGTGAAGAATACCCAGAGTGAGAGGAACAGCGAGATACTGCTTGAGATGTAGGCACACTATAACACAGCATTAATGTCTGAAGCTTTGGCAGAATCAACTCTGTGCAGAGGGGATTTGGGTCATATAGAAGGAAGCCAAATACTATAAATTGCTGAGTTGTTCTGCGCAGAACAATAGTTTCTGAAGATGGGGCAGTTGGTAGTTGTCCATAGAGTTTTTTCACATGTTGACACTGTGCTTTGCACCACAGCCCTGAACTCTATTCGAGCCATCTGTTTCACGGGGGAGTTTGTTCAGAAATATGTTAGATTTATGCAGCACGCAGGGGACGGCGTGTCAGTCAATAATATCATTGATTTAATCCTGTGAGACACATTCAGGCAATTAACAAGTCAGTTAAGACTTGGAAAAAAACGTGTTCATGTGTGGGATAGGAGTGGTCGATACCACAAAGTTCTGTTACAATCCAATAGCACCTAAAAAGATGGCCAAAATCCCCGATATTGGTACTGATACCAATACTTTTTGTTATCAAAGGCAGACGGCTTATATAATCATATAGGGAAAAAGCATGATTTCTATGGTCATTAATACATACATACATACATTATCTGCTTATCCTCACTAGGGTCGCGAGGGGGCTGGAGTTTATTGCAGCTGACATTGGGCGAGAATCATTAATTCATCTACTTCTCAATACATTTTCATTAGCTTATTATCAAATGATGTGTCAATAATTAAGCTTCTTAATCAGATGCATGTTGAAACACGGAAATAGCACATATTCATTGTTTTAATCAACAGCAGCACACAAGCAGAGATGTGCAGAGTTTTTTTTTTTTTGGCACTGATCCTTGAAGCTAGTGCTGACTCCAAAACAAGACTTAGTATCAATAGTATTGATAATTTTAGTATCAATCTGCCAATCCCTAATATGCAAAAACCGTTAACCTCTATGAATGGTTAGCTTGTGGCTGAGTGAGCATAGTTAAGCTCTGTAATAAAGTTGGAAACAATTAAACAGGAAACAAAGCCACTGGAAATAAATCACTGTCAAAAACTGGAAAGGGGTTGGAACCCAGTGAAGCGTGGTCAAGAGGTTCTTCGCTGCTTGTTCAGAAATAATAAGCCTTTTTTTTTCTTACATACATATTTATTTTTGGACATGGCTGTGTTTGGTCTGATGTGGCCACATCGACCTGGAATTCAAAAAGATTAAATTCAGCGATATACTGTGTTTTCTCCATCTTAAATTAGCGATTTCCTGATTAATGGGAAGCTCAAGAAAGTATCTTTTATATTCTACCATTGCTTTATTTATTTTTGTAAACAAATCCCCAAAAAACACCAAAACCAGCTATGTGTAGTTCCATCTCTCGGTACTTTCTGACTTCCTAGCCTAGTCTGCAGAAGCCATCGGTTCCTGAAGACATGAATCTTTAAAAACTTGTCACAAATATATAATTATATATAGTAATATATACTTAAAATGTTTCAGCAATAAATAGTGTATTTCTTGGTGGATTGGTACACATTTAACCTGACTGTAGCAGGTGGTTTGTTACGCAGAAACCTCGGGGAAAACATGATTGGAAGCTGTTTGGAAAAGGCGAGGCACTAAAAGTATTGGGTGAACCTTCTGTCTGTCACCGCCAAACTTTAACCAGTCAGATCATTGAACCATGTAATGTCAAACTCTTTCCAAAACTAGTCAGGAGCGAAAGATTTGTGTAATTCTTTGCTCTTCTTTCAATGAAGACATACAGTACTGTCCAGTTAACTGATGCTACCAGCATCTATGCTAACTTCTTTAACAGTCGCCATTTTTATTAAACAGCCACCTACCTATCACACACGTCGTCACACACACCTACCGTTAAACCACGCCTCTACTTTATGCCGTAGCTGCCAGTAGTCCCTCACAGGACACTGATTTGTCTGAATAAATGTGGTTCGGACGTAAGTACATAATTCAAAGCCTTCCACAGATTCTTGCAAGGTTAATACACATTTGATGCTCTGGTGAGTTTTTACCACAGCAGGACAGCGAATATGGGATCGACTCAAAATAAACCACAGCGCTCATGTTCGTGGATGGACTCTGGGCAACTGTGTAGCTCACAGTGGTAAGAAAAAAGTACTGAAAATCTGTATTCAAATAGATGTACTGTTATTTTACTGAAATATTACTGAACTGCAAGTAAAACTGCTTAAATACTGAAGTAAAAGGTGCCAATCAAAAGGGGAGATCCATGTAGAATATCTACTTTCAGCAAAGCACATTTCCCTGATGAATAAATAACAGTATGAATGAATCAAGTAATTTGTTTGGTTAATGTTCGTCCAATTTTTCAGTCCCTGAATTACTTCCAACTCTCTCACTTTTCTGTCCAGTTTGGTCATCTCTCCAAGCTCCATTATTGGTGGCTCTTATGTGTTTTTAATAGTTTTTTGGAGAATAATGGAGGTGCTATGGCACTGAGGAATTAGCTATATAAGGCTTTGGCTACAGGCAATATGAGTTATAGAATCAATTCATTTTGTTCATTTGGTCTTTATATGGAATTTGACAGTAAGAAAGAGAATATCACAGGCGTATCCTTTAACATCAGTGGGGAAATTACACTGTAGAGCAACACGATGAATACAAATCAATCTTTCACTGGATTATTGTTGTTTGTTGAAGCTAAAATATTTCAGATTTTTGTCACTCTTGCGTGAGCAGCAGAAATAAACAGCACTGAAGCGTTTTATTATCAAGTGTGCTTCCCTGTGCCCATTTGAGTTTGTCTATAAATGTATTTTTCCACAAATGATTCAAAATCACCTAGCTCCCAACAAAATCTAAACTTTATCGTGAAATTATTCCATTTCTAAAATCGCACACATTTCCTGTGTGTGTATAGGCTTTCAATCATTTCTGCAGTGCAACAAAACAATCAAAAAAAATGTTTTTTTCCTGTCCTGCAGACCACCAGTTTCTGTCCGAAGAAGGTTCATGCACTGCTGATTCAATGGACTCCTCCCTGAAAGGTTCCGACGGCTGCTCTCTGAAAAGTAACCCTGAAAAAGGGACAACTTTTGTAAGAATGTTCACACAAGTTGTCGCTTAAATCTAAAATGGTCAGTACAGATATGGCCAGGAAGGAGACAGCCCATAAGCTCCCACGGGCTTTTTGGCCTCAGTGTTACATACCTATAGTGATGAAATTCTCACGGACACATCCAAACCACAGTTCTTCTTCATACATCTGCAGGAAGACAACATAAATGTATTCTACAAATAATCGCAGCAATATGGGTCCACTCTTAACGCCTGTCTGATTCCATGTCAAATTTCCTTTCCAAATGGCATGCCCACAAGATAAGGTGTTGGTTTCTACTTTATGCTGAGGGTGGCTAAGCAGAGTAAAAATGTCAATAAATCGTTGTGTTTCGCTCGGGGTGGGAGAGCTGGAGATGTCTCAGGAAGAACTATGGAGCAGATTTCTATTTAGCTTTCCCCTAAGCTGTGCCTACTCTTGTCATAACAGGGATCACTAAAGGTTTAGCTGCCCTAAAAAACATGTGACATTTTAAGATGATATTACTGTTGATTACATAGACACCATTCCCATGAGGCCGATTTCTATTAGACATAGAGAACATGTCATACTGTAGATCATGTCATGCACCACCACGCAATGCCTTTTGAACTATAAAGGAGAATGGAGGAGGAGGACGGGAATTCTTGTAGATAAAAGTCATACATTTCTGCAGGCATTCCTGCAATAATCACATAAAATCCTCCATTCACACATTGCGTTTGGATGCATAGCTGTGATACAAAAAAGACAAGTGGTGTGAAAACACTTTCAAAGATTCGACAATGGAAGGAGATATTATCTTGCCAGTGGTTTAACCATTATCTTTTCTCCGAGATCAATAAATCACTGCCAGTAAATTACTTACAGTGAAATAGTGAGGGATGCCTTTCAAGTGATTCATTTGCATTTTCATTGAGTGTTTTTGTTTTCTGAAGCATTCTCTGCTCCTTTCTGGAAAGGTCAATGGGAAACGGTTGGTGTCTACTTTATCTGCATGAGCCAACTCTCAAGTTCAGCCAAGTAAGAAATAAGATTATCTTTATAGAAGGCAGTGTGAGAATCTGGCCTTTGAATCTTATTCAGTAGAGTATTAATGTCTTAGTGGGTAGAATCAGCCCAAACTGCTATTAAAATAACTGAAGTCTTGAGTGGTGTGTTTTTCAATTCGCTGAGCCCCCTCATGTTTAATGGAAATTGAGTGTCTCACCTTTTACATCAGTTGATCTTAACATTTAATAGATTCTTTTAAGGATATTAATCTTTTCCATTATATCTTTGTTGTGGATAAGACTGAGGCATATTTCTCTCTCAGGCGAAACAACTCATTAACTTCCCAGACACAAACCTTTTCCACACCTGAGGTGTGATATGAGAAAACTCAGGTGAAAAGATGAATAAAAAAAGCTACTAGTTTCCAAACGTAATGCATGCCTAGCCCTGTTTTTTTTTGTTTTTTTGTTTGTGTTTTTGAAGTATATAATTAAAAACTGGCATTGCCTTTTTTTCCTCTGTTATTTCGTAAATCCGATTGACATTTACTGAGAGCTACACTATTTGATTCAACCATTAAGTCAAATGTCATTGCATGCACATTATGGAATTTTCAAATTAACAAAGAGAAATACAGTATTGCAGTGTCAGGCAGAAGAAATAGAGCCAGCACCTAGACATTTCAACATAAGTAGCCATTCTTTTAGCCCAAACTGCTGATGACAGTCTCCAGAGAGAGCAGATGCTGTTGCCTTCTGGCTGGGCTTCACCGTTCCATTCCAGTAACTGCCTCTGTGCCTCCTGAGATTTGCTACTGTAAAACCTGCTCTCTCTCATGGCATGCAGGTGAAGAAAAAAAATACAATAGGAGGCTTTTATTCCTGCCTTTAAAAATGTCATCAGCCATCAGCGGTTATCTGGGTTAAGTGCGCAGTGTGGCTGTGTGTTAATAACTGAGATTAAATGTACACTATATGCCAAGTGTGATGTCTTGCGTTTGCTGTGTTTAAGATCGTGGAATCAGATATGAAATATTACACAGGGAGATTACAGCTTCTTTGAAGGATTTTGAAAAAGGAAGAAATCTTTTGAGAAGACGCTTTCTCCCTAAAGTCCTATATCAATCATTTCATTGCTTTAATGGTTGACATGGTGCAAAAAAATCATGGTTGTTCATATAATTGAACTTGCCAGTTCTCCTCTGATGCCTGTGTTCATCTCCGAGATGAAACCATATTTGCCCTTCAGACGTTTACATTAACACGTGAATGGCATGAACATAATAATTTGGTCATGTTCCTGTAACAGCCATGTGTTACACGTCAGGGTATCGCACACCAGATCAGACTTGGAGATAAGTTGCGTCTATGTTTATGCTTTAGTCGATGTTTGAATGTATGAACACCTCCTTCCACAGAAAAATTCCACACCTCCAAAACTGACATTCATACAAGGACATATGATGGTTATGTGCTATTTTTTTTTTTGCAATTGGCTGTTACGGCAACGTAAAGACACATACTTTAGGAAGAAATCAGTGAGATATAGGTCAAATCTCTGCCAGTCTCTTTTGCAGTCTTAAAGGGATTCAGTAGAAATCTCAGTCTAACCCTCTGACAAGGTCAGACTGTCTCATGCAACCTTTTGTGGAAAGCACTCAGCACAACAGATGGACCCTAAACTGTTTGATACCTGCTGTTTGCACTCCAAAGGCAGAGTTGATTATGGAGACCCACCCCCGGCACTCTCCATCCCAGGGTATTTGTTCTGGGCCACTGCTGACTGAATATGACTTGAACAGCTGGAGAAACCTCACTGACAGAGGTCAACAAAAAAACCTTTCTATAAGTGATGATGCAATTTCTGTTATCTGATGGTTGGGTGGTCTAAAATTAATACATGGTACAATATGACACAACTCTGCTACAGATGAGAAGGGCATCCTGTCTTTGCTGACTGAAGATAATGATTCTTTCTTGCCCAAGAACGTCAAAGAACAAACTATATTTAAAGACATACAAGTTCAATCCAAATGTATTTATTTCTAAGAAATACACATTTGTACTCAGTGTTTGCTTTACTAGAAATAGCACTCCTTATATTAATGTTCTCCACGAGCAGTGAATGTTCTGTAGTTGGATGACGATGTTGTGACTGTAATGTAATTAGTTTAACGTCTTTGTATAAGTGCACTAACTAATGTGTTGAAACAACTCAAACAAAAGTGTTTCCATGGAAAGTGGAAGCCACTTAGCCTACCTTGCTAACCTTAACTTTGCTTGAGTGGCATACAAACTTAATAGCACACGGGGTCCTGCCAAATGTTGAATGCTGCAAAAGGGGCAGATATCACAAAAATACAGTTTGACATTTATATATATATATAAAAAAATTGATACCATTCTCAGCACAGTGGTGCAGTAGTTAGCACCGTTGTCGCAGCAAGAAGGTTCTTGGTTTGAACCCTGTGTCTGCGTGGGTTCTCCAGTTTCCTCCCATAGTCCAAAGACCTGCGGTTAATAGGTACCATTAAATTGCCCATAGGTGTGAATCTGTGCGTGAATGGTTGTACTGGTGACTTGTCCATGGTGTACCCTGCTTCTTGTCAAACGTCAGCTGGGATAGGCTTCAGCACCCCGCAAGCCTGATAACGATAAGTGGTTACAGAAAATGGATGGGTGGATACCACTCTCCTATCAGTAAATACGGTTGGATTAGCTTTGCACAAAGACTGTAAACAGAGGAAACAACTAGCCTGGCTTTGTCTGAAACACCAAACTTGTGTTTTTTAATCTTCATTTCACGTGCACATTAAAGCAACCAGAATATAACATGCTGTTAATAAGTCTTTATGCTAAGCTACGTAGCCGTCTCCTAGCTCCAGCTTCTTATGGGAGTGATACTGAACTTCTCACCTAACTCTCCAACTATTACTTTTATTTAACTGAGATGGACATCCTAACTTTGTGCTTTAGGTCTGCTTTTGTATTTGAAATAATAATAATAACAATAAAAATATACACAGGAGGTCTTACACAGCCCGCTGCACAACAGGATTAGGAGATGGTAAGTAAAAGAATTACTGGAAATCTTTTGTGAATATTTTGTCGACCTGTTTCCATTTCACCATTACTGTGCTCACTATTTCTCCCCACCTCCACAGGCATAATAGGAAAATAGCTAATATAAAAAACTGAAATTGTATTCTTTCCTCTGTAAAGAGAGATGATTGTATATCAAGTTGGCTGGTTGAAGTACCTCCTGTGTATGACTCCTGTGTGGTGGGAAAGGTAGCATTTTTCTTCCAACCAATGGAAGAGTGAGTCAGGTTTATGACTATGGGGAGCAGAGGGTGGCCTTTATTTCCCTGAGAAGAGTCATTATTGCCCTGCAAATTTATGGCTTGCTTCTGGAGAGAACCTACCAGCAGAGTGCCTGTCATTTCTCTTACTATCTTATGCATTATTGATAAGTCTATGGTCCTATCATCTATTGTGTGCTATTGTCATAACTCAACAGCAGAAAACAACATGGTATACTGTAGACGTGAGGAGTGAGTCTCTCTTTTGTTCTCTACTGTATTTTACATCATCATTTTATGAGGACTTTCACCTGTTAAACAGAAGTTATGACAATAACAAGCACGATATCAACAAGTTTGACCCCTCTTAAAGAAAATACTACCACTTCGCGTCTCATGATAAAAATGTTTTAGCATTCATGACTGGTAACATCTAACAAATATTGAAATACACACACACACACAGAATTAATTCCCTGCAGTACTGTCGTTTGCAAAAAAATTAAAAATATGGTTTTAACGAATGAAATTCAGTGTCATGAACCAGTTTACGGGTTTGACAGAATAGATGTGGGCTGTAATGAGCATGCTAATCCGCAGCAAGAAGCTCTGGATCAGTCAGGGGACAAGAGTGGTTTTTCATATTCATAACGCAGATGAACCGCAGACAAAAGTTACATTTATTAAAGCGACTCTTTGAATTATACGTTAAGAAATTAGATATATAAATCTGATAAACGCTGTCTATCACTTAACGGTGCTTGGGACAGATTCAGCGGCTTTAGTGGGCTGCGTAATAGTGACACATCACGACAATAGCCAGAGCAACTGATTCATTGTGGAAGTCTGCTTCAATTAGTATGCCCTGATAAATGGTTGCTATTGGATATATACTCAGCAGTTACATGAGGAGATAATTAGATCATCATGTTGTTAAAAGATAATAAGGATCAGCCTCTTGCAACAAAGGATGCCCTCCTTTGACTCTGTCCTTCACCTGGCCGTGAACGCTGCTGCTGTTCAAAAAAAAAAAAAAAAAGCATCCAGGCTCAGACGTCTTTCATTTTCCTTTGTGAAAAGTGCAAGTAAATCTGCCGTAGTTAGACATGTGGATGCATACAAATTGTAGCTGCATGTATAGGCTGCAAGCTATCAACACATCAAAATCACTGCACAGCACTAAGCAAGTTAATCAGCGATGTTTTATTTGGCACCTCCCACATGTACTACCTCTTTCTCTCTGTCTCTTTCCTCCAAAGCTCCTCTCACTGAAGGACCCTTCAGACCAGCAGCAATCATCCTATTTAGACAGCTGAGAGGGCTGCTTTTTGAAACTGGTATTGTATAATGCTGCCTGCGCTTGCAATCATGCTCTTCACTCTGTGATGATGAGGTTAATTTCGGTCTTTTGTATATATTTTGCTTATTTGTTATTTATATAAGCACTTTGATTCAACTACAAAACAAGCGCATTTTTAATTTTAAACTATCAGCGTTCAGTATTAAAATTGGTTACATTGGCTTTTTGTTGCCATGGCATGCTGTAACATTTACATTAGATTTTGTATTTACTCTTCTTGATTCAGTTGTTAAACTATGCCTGAGTGTCATATTTAAAGATGCACGTGTGGCGATGCATCCTGAGCTGCAACAGAGAAGGAAGATAAAGACTTAACAAATTTGTTTATTAGGTTCCCACTTTCTAAAGCTCAGCCAATCCATCACCACTGAACGACCTTATGAATACATTACAATACATTAAAGCTGATTGGCTGCACAGGAGTCAGTTTGTGAGTTATGTTGTTTGTCATTCTGTTGCATTAGCTCTAACTCTTCTCCATTACAAATATAGATACCGCTGAAACTGTTTATTAAAGTCCCCAAAAATCTATGTCAAATAAGTCTTTGAGGTGTAATTTTCACCATAGAAGAAATAAAGGAAATTATTTCAATTTTTTTTATTTTAGGCTTCAGTGGAGCCTACACACATATTGCAAAAACAACAAATACTTGTTAACCAAATGCACTTGTAAGCATTTTAAGGTTGATCATTGATTTGTCTTGCCTGGCAGGAACAGGAACGACTGGACTGATTTTCGGAGAGGGAAACACAATAAAAAGAGTAAAACTGCGGAAGTGATGTGCAATCTGTGTCTGGTTGGAAGATAGAACGTTACTTTGGCAACCTGTACATATTTATACATGAACATCCTTAATAATTATAGTATTATATAGATATAGGTATATAAATGAACCAAAGCACCACTGTGTAAGATTTAGTGGTATCTATTTACAGAATATGACAGAAATTAAATACAATACAAAGTATAGTTATGTTATATTATGTTGAGCATCATGTTGCAGGCCCTCTTCCACACAGTCCACCATGTTTTTGTGTTTTACAGCCACCATAGTTTATTCTTCATGTCTTCATGAAGGCAGCACTTAGGAAGTAAAGTGAATTCAGTCTTCAGTCTTCTTAGCAAATGTCTCAAATATGCAAAAGTTTAAGAAACAAAGTCCTCTCGTGGCTGCAGTAGAGTGTATGTATGACTCTTGTCCTTCAAAAGCAAGTGAGGAAATAGTGTTGATGTTGAGGGGTTAACAAAATGTTGGACTTTAACACCGGAGTCTGCTGTTTGCTTTCCATCTCCTATAGACAGTCAATATTGGTTTCTTTTAACTCAAGTTCTAGTTCTTTACTTTTCGTTTTTTTGTTGTACCACAATGAGCACAAACAAGCTGTTTTCGTGTCTAAACCTAACCAAACATTAACCATAGCAGTTATATTAAAAAATGTTTTGTTTTGACAGTCTTTTAAGACACTGAAAAGACCAAAACCAACAATGGATAACTCCATTTCTCAAGACACTTAAGACTACAACTTTCCTCTCCTCTGCGTGGCACTTAGCCCCAAACCCATTAGCTCTTACTGAGGATATAAATCTTTAAAATCGAATCCCAGTAGCTCACTGAATAGAGTCCTTTTTTGTCAGAGGTTCAGTAATTTCCTTAAATAACTGGGTGCTTTTATTTAGTTTTGAGCAAATGTTGCTTAAACATGAAAAAATAGTGTGAAAATAGAAAATAGTGTTTAGTTGGGGACTATTTTAGGCTGCAGATTATTACATATTTGGGAGCCAACATGGCTGCAGGGTAGTTTAGGTGGGGGGCTGACACAATATAAACTGCAGTGCTCGTTGTGATGTATCAGGTGTTAAGTGCCATCCACAACACTGATGTGTTAGTTAGCAATGGTGGAATGGGCTGAACCAGATATAGTACAGATGCATACCAGCTTTATGCTGTAGAACAGTCAATTTTAGTGGTTAAATTTAGCTCATTTCTTTAAACTGATTAAAGAATACTTTAGAAACCTACAAACCAGAAAATGAGGTTTTGAATGACTTTCTTTCCAACTATGTAGCTATTGAAAACAGTTTCTCAACTACATGAAATTTAACCCCCCCTCAGAAAAACCATTGTGTTCTGCGCTCAGCACAAAGGCATCCGTGAGAACCAATAGGGTCTACTTTGAAGACATTTTATTGACTTGTCCATATGGTTTATAGGTTTCTAAATGGCTCCACTTCTTCTGTAGGAAAAGAATGAGAATTTAATCACACACCTTTGGCGGGCTTAGCGAGGCAGCTCTGACAGTCAACAACCTCGTCATGTCAGCCTGAGACTCGAGAGAGACTGTCCTTGAAACACAAAGAATCCCTGATGGCATTCATTCAATTCAATCACTGTAGTTCTCATTCACGGTACAAAGGCCAGTATACTCAAAAACCTTTTCAGCACAGACAAGCAATAATAAAACAATATATTCTGCTCTGGGTATCAAAGTTAGCCATTAATGCCTCCCACATTCCCAGACAGAGACACCACCATCATTGCTCTCTGCAACAATTTTGGTTCAGGGTAATGATATACTTAATTATTCTGGGTCCCATCCAGAAATGTGCAGATGACACAATTTGTTAACATGATCCTAGTGTTACAAGGTTCCTGATGTGTAATTACACAGATGTTAGGAGTGAATCAGGTACTGTACATAGGCTTGCAGTTGATTTGTGTCATCATGTCTCATCCTGCTTTTCATTTTGAGGCAAGGACAAGCTGATACGCCTCAGTTGCTCTTATAATTATTACTGCTCCTCTCCCTTTTCCATGCCCAGTCTCTCTGTCATGCTCTCAGTCTCAGCCCAGGCCTGGGTGTCGATCCCCGAGGACATGACGCTGAAATGCCTATCTCAGGCGTCTGCAGATGGGGATTGGGAACTATCTTAGATTCAATACAATTTTCCAAATCAGACTGAGGAATTAAATGAAATCTTACAATGTTATCTCTCAGGTTGAATTGGTCACTCAAGTGTGCTGCCCTGATAGACTGATAACTCGAGCCACTTACTTTTTTTATCATTCACATGCCAAAGATTGCATCTGACTGCATGTGTGCACAATGTGTAGATGCTAGAGTGCTTGTGGGTAGTTTGTGTCACCCCAGCCTTTAGCTCTTCCATCAAAATTGTTCATATAGCAGTGTAATTCAGTGTGGTATTCAAAGGATAGATTATAATCCGCAGGACAATCCTTGTATTCTTCCTGTAATATGCACACAACAGCACCACCGTCCCCAGACACGCAAGCTTCAGTGGTTGTCTGTGTTCGCCAGATAAAGAGGAACAATGGTTCTAATAGGCAGCAGAGAGTCTCCTCAACCAGTGTTCCAGCGGCGCACATTTGTTCTCACAAAGGCTAAATGTATTTTGAGTGGCAGATTAAGGATATTGGTCAGGGGTTCTGCATTGTCAACTCTAAAAAGTGGGGTAAATGTGTGTTGGGATGATAATTCACACATTCTTAGGCTCGACGGCGGACAAAAAAGACGTACTGTTCTCGTTTTTGGGAAATGTGTTTCACAGATTGTTAATTATGGGTAACATAATCTCATTAAGTCCCTTTGCTTTGACTCAATTTCTTTTACAAGCATTAGTCATGATTGAGTAGTTTAGGGGTTTAAGTTCCTCTTTTGTCTGTATTCAAAAAATGGCCGTCTTCATAAGGGCTCTGCTTTGTCCCATTTGTATTCCACAAGGAAGCCTGATGTCCAGCAGCAACAACAGCAGAGTTTGCCGTCGAGTGTCTGTAATAACAAACTGTCTTGGCCTGGTTAAGACATAAACATCCAAAATTGGTATTCATAGAGTATTTATCCAAAGATTGTTGAGATTCACTTTTCCAGTATAGTATTGGCAGGCTTTTTACTCAAGTGGTGGAAGAAATATTCAGATTATATACTTAAAGCTATAATCATTTAATAAAAATGTATCAAATAACAATATGAAAGGGTCACGAACATGATGAACCTATAGAGAATTAACAACTGAATCTGCAGCTCCTTCAGCTTTCAGGAGCTTTATAATTAGTTTCAGCTCTTGTTTAGCTGTACAACTTTACTGTTTTGATTCAGTCTCGCTGCTCATTTTCAGCCCCAGCAGGCAGCTGTTTTCTACCCCCCGCCCTTAAAAAAAAAAAAAAACCCTCTAAAAGACTGTACATTACCTGCTCAGCACCAAAGAGCAGATAGATACAGTCACTGACTTTGGTGAACATAGTGAAGCATTTAGCAGCTAAAGAGATATTTTCCTCAGGAGTTGGGAGAGACCAAAAACAGAGCTTAAAGAGAGTGAATATTTGACTTACATTAACCAGTAAGACACAAACACATCTCCAGATAAATGATAATGTTGCTCCGTGATTGTTGTATGTCTAAATAAGTACTTTTGATGGCATATCAAAGGTGATGTCCAAAATCCAATCTTGAAGAATCCTCCCTTTTAGAGTATTATATTATCAGGTGTAGCTAAGTATGATAACAGAATATACCCAATACCCAGAATATATTTTGTTTAATAATAATTGTTAACAGAATATCTTTGGTTTTGGGACTGTTAGGCAGATAAAACAAGACATTATAAACCCAGAATGATTGAATATGACATTTTGAAATTAGGGAAACTGGGATGAAAATCTTTCACTTCTTTCATTCTCAAGACTAAATGAAAAATATTCATTATCTATAAATATTTATTAGTTTGCGCCATAGTTTAATCTTATAGTGGATTGTATTTAAAGCTTATCATATGATTTCATATATAAACACTACATTGCAAGGTAACTCCTAACTGCAACTGATGGATAATGTCGTAGTAGGAAGTGTAAAGTAGCAGCAAATTGATATACTGAAGTAACGTACAAGTCCCTCACAATTATAGCTTATAGCTTACAGCATGTTTATCTTTGTACAAATGTCCCTTCAAGGGAACATTAGGTTTAATCAGCTATCTAAGCGTTTTGTTGAACAGATATCTTTCATCTGATTCAGGCTGCCCTCCAGGGACCAGGGACAGTAAAACACAAAATCTAGCCTTCCTCTTTTTTTTCCTTCTACATATTCAGATGTCGACTGTCTGTGCTAGAAAATCTAATTTTCTAAAGTATCTGAGAAAAACACATTATTTTACTTAACATAAATATAAAGGTGACCTTGATCGATGTTACGGTAGCAGTTTGCAAAGATTATTGATTTTTCAGACTAGGGTACTCTGTGCCTTGTTTTCACCAAATGATCTCAGTAAATCTTGTGTTTCATCGGGGACAGTCAGTCAGTTAAAGCTGGACATGGTGTCTCTAGTCTCTGGAAGATGTGATTGAGTCCTTGAGAGCTCCTTGGATAGACTGACATGGCAATTGCTCCTCAATTTGCTAGAACATGTCAAGATGCCCTGCGTATTCATGTTAGCTGCCCCGGCTATCAATGTTTATTTTAGACCAGTAATGTGTCATTAATAGCTCTGTCCACAGGGCTGATGAATAAACTCTTAAATCTCTGGTATTCACATGACATTGCCCTTCCTCTGAGTGTAAACATTGCGAAGACAGATTAGTTCTGCTGCTCTGGGTAAAGGAGATTAGCAGAGATTATTAACAAACATGTTGGATTACATAGACAGTATCACTCCCTTCTTTACAGACATACTAACTGTGTGGTTAAAACAGAACTTGGGGTGCAGCAGCTCAAACCGTCAGCGTGGTTAAAACATCATGTCTCAGCATGCTTGTAGTCGTCACAGGGATTGGACGCAGATCTGCCTGGATTCAATCGCCTTGGTCCCAATTAAAATGAGATTTACTGACATCAGTTACAGTTCATCACAGTGATTATACTCAAGCTGTTCACTGTGGAGATGATACAGAGTTTATGGGAACTGCTACTAATTGGAGGTCTTCGCGCTCTCACTTTACATCCACTCATTAACCTATCTCTTCGATTGCAATAGATGATCCATTTTTGTCACATATCTGGATAATTATATTTGATACCTGGATCTTTTAAAGACAGCTCTACACACTAAAAATCACTGTGCGACATGTTCTGCATCTCATATGAACAATGGAGGAAATTGTACTGTATACATCTATTTAACTACAGTAGCCTACTTGGTACAAATGTGTACTTACTTCTGTATTTCCATTTTATGATTTTTGTAGTCCACTACCTTTAGTTAGATAACCTATAGTTATCAGTTACTTTATGAATTAAAGGTGTCACCAAATCCTACACATTGATCATGCAAAAGAACAAAATACTTCATGATTTCAGCTTTTCAAATGCCATATAATTGTATATCATTAGATATATTACATACGCTCACAGGGTTCAGTATTCTGCAATGAATTTTGATGCTTTAAGAGCATTTTTCTTACATACTTATTTATGTATTATTATATATTTATTTTTTGTGCTAGCTATTTGATAGAGACAGATGAAGAGTGACAGGAAAGTGTGGAGAGAGGGGCCATAGGTCGGATTTGAACCCTGGGATGCTGCAGCAAGGACTGAGCCTTTGTGAATGGGGAGTACCTATTTAAATATTATTGTTATATTATTTCAAATGCAGATTTTCTGCTGGTAATTTGGGTTTGGGTAGTGGTACTGATACTTTTGCTTTGCTTTTGCATTCTTCGTCCACTGCACACACATCATTTGTGACAGTTTCAAGGTAAAGTTGAGCCTTGTTGTGTCTAGCACCAAGCCAAACTAACCAGACTGGATAAAAACCCAACAGTAAAAAATATATATATAACACTAACGCCATGTCCAAGCTTCTGTGAAGTTAATCCAGTATTGTACTTGTGCCATATTGGACAAAATTGGATCCAAAGAGGAGACTACCCACTCATAAACCATGGACTTACACTGTTATTTGATTTTCAGATAATGTTATCTGAGGATATAAATAAACGTATTGATTCACTCACTTAAGCAATTTTCATCATCTGAAAGGGGAAGTCAATATGCACCTTGCAGGGACATGATAAGAATGGATCATTTAAGCATGCATTTGTAATAATGGCATTGTTCTTTCCCTGAATGGCTCCACCATGTATCTTCTAATGCAGGTGCTCAGGGGCTGGCGCTAAGGGACTGTAATCACACAGTGTGTTAGAATATAAAGTTTGACCTGTGGTGAGATGATGTGACCTGGTGTGTAATTATCATTTATTATCTATCTGTTGTGTAATTTATCTGTGGTGTGCTGGATGAGTCAGAATCTTTGATCTGGCGTCATTAGGTTCTTCACAACATAACAGAGGTATGTATTAGCTTAGAAATTATTTTTTTAAAAAGCACTTTAAAATTCTGAAATATTTGGAGGACTGGCCTGTAGCTGTGGTAAATGTTGGTTATATGCACAATACTTTTTATGCCAGCAAGGCTAAGTAAAACATTTTCACCTACACATGCTAATGCAATCTTATTATTAAATGCACATAAGGCTCCCCACACTTTCATTTGAAAGTTCAGTGCTAAAATATTTTCTGTATTTTTATGACTGTACTAAAGCAGTGCCCCACTAAAACAACTCTTACAGATCCCCAAGACACTGAAAATGTATTTTACTGTAGACTAGAAGCTGAAGTGAATAAATATTTTTTCTCTAAGTGGGAGTTCAATTTCTGGGCAGCATGAGGATTTTAGGGAGGTATTTTAAGAGAGACAGTCTGTCTTTACAGCAGATATTTAACTCTTCGTTTTTAATTGCTGTTGGCGACCCATTCATAATACCTGGGAGGTGGCCCAGACTTTGGAAAGCAATGCTGGAAAAAGAAACCACCAGTGAAGAGCCCTGTTGTTTAACTGCAAAGGAGAGATATGTTGCACTTGCATGATAGAGTCCAGTGCCATCTAGTGGCAAGAAGATGAAAATAAACAGCTGTGTGCTGTGGTTTTATATCAGTCCTCAGGAAAATGATTTTTATTCAGCCACTGAAGAAACAAAGAGGAGTCATATTATTTTTAAAAGCCATGATAATTATAGTGGAACGAACAGGCCCATTTGTGGATGATTTATGAACAAATGCCATTAAAGCTACAGTAATCACATAATGTAATGATAATATAATAAAAATAAAAATTAAATAACCAAGAAAATACTAAATGTTGATCTGTAGATATGTATCAAAGGTCATTAGAGTCCAACAACCTCATCCGAAGAAAATCATTTTTATCAATAATATCCTGTACACTTTGTTTGTCCTCTAAAGCCTGTGCAGTGTCATCTTTCTACATCCACTGATATAAAATCACAGTCAGCGGGTTCATTCATCTGTTTTATGTGCTGTTTTATCATCCTGGTTCATTTAAAGTTCTACTGCCTCTTCACAAGTCCTCACATCCACAGCTCTCCCTCTGCTCTTCGTCCAGTTTCTTATAGTGGTAGTAATGCATGATGGAGAAAAATATGCCAGGCACCAGCATAAACACTCAAAATGCACTTCATTAGTCACCATTTTATTGTATTTATAATCTTTTTTTCTTTTTTTAAATGTAATAAGAATCTAATCCAAGCACTGGTCCACATTTGAAAATGGTCACTGATGTCTGAGCCACAGATGTGCCATTCAACAGCCTTGTAGGACATGCAGCTGTTGAATGCTAACAAAATAATTTGTCTTTTATCTTCATTTTAATGATGAGACGCTCAAATTCAATTACAGTGGAGACCCAGTTATAGTATAAACAGAACACCCCAGTATCATGTTGCAGCTATCCAGAGAATGATGAAAAGCTCTAATTTAAAATTCTAAATTACAAAGGAATTATTTATCTTTGGTGAATGAAAACATGCTCAAATATTACTACTTAACAGTGATGATAATGCATTTATTCAGTTACTATAAATACAATTTTGTGGTACTTACTTTGTATTCTCATATTCAATAATTTCAAAGCAGATGAAACCATCCATCCCAAACCAAACCAAACCAAACCAAACCAAACCATCCCATCCCAAACCAAACCAAACCAAACCAAACCAAACCAAACCAAACCAAACCATCCCATCCCAAACCAAACCAAACCAAACAAACCGAAGAAGACAGCATAAACAACCAGGCTCGAATATCCAGATGCAGATGCAGATATTGACATAAATGGCGGCACACACCATTGTATGAAACTGATGAATAAAGAATCCTGGTGTCTGGAAAAATGAGAGAACGTGTGCACACTCCTGCTTTCCTCTTGGTTGTCTTCAGTCAGAAGGTTTTCTGACTGTGTGCTGGTGCCAAATCAAACCAGAGACAGAGTGCAGGAGTTGCGTAGTGGCTACTCCTGCACTCTGTCTGGTTTGATTTGGGCTTTCTGTTGGGTAGTCTCATCAAAGGACAGATAAAGGTATAGGAGCCAAGGGGGAGCATGTAGAGTAAATGTAAACTGATTTGCTTTGTTTACTCACTGTTAGCAGCATGATCATGTGGTCTTGCATTCATGCATGCATATGGGGATTCGTGTGAAAAATAAGGTCTATTTAAATCTATGTAGTGCTTTGATTGCACTATGTTTACAGGTGCTGGATATTTCATAGTGATTCGAGAAAACATTAACACATTGCACAGGATGACCCGTGTTAACCCCACACAGAGGCACAAACAGCACTAATGAACTGGCCCTGGTAATCAAAAAAAGCATCATCTTGTGTCAACCAGTCACAACCAGGTAATGTAGAGCATTACAAAGAACAGCAGCAACCTGAGCAGTAAAATTCCTCAAAATCTAAATGAACTCTAGCTTATCTAATATGATTAGTAGTGAAAAACATATGCTAACCCTGACCCCACAGTAGCAACAGGTCTGCTGTCATAGCGGTTGACAAGTATCTCACTTTTTTTCTGTCAATGAAGGTTTACAGCACTGTGGCTATATCTGTCACTGACCTGCTGCATACAAAGAAGGAAGCCTGACTGAACATACCCAGGCAATCTGACTGTAGTAGAAAACTGAAAAATATTCCTGAATCTCCTTAGAGTTGACCGGGAAAAGCTTAGAAGAGAGAATCCTATGGAGATGAAAGTGCTTATGGTGACAGCCCAGCCGCCATCTGGCAGGGTGCAGCCTAGATTGCAGCTGCAGGGCATGTTCTTATTGACCAGCTGGGTAGTGGGAACAGGTAAAAGAAGTAAATAAGATCTCACCTCGGCACAATCCTGGAGACCATGTTGCCATGGTTATGAACCTTGTTGTTGTACTACGGTGGCTGTCTCTCTCAGAAAGTCCTTGCTTTTGATCTCATCATGTGTGCTTGCGTGACAAATGCAAGTGACCACGCACAGAAAAAACAATAACCCTGTTACAGACTGTGATTTTAGGACATACATCTATGAATAGAAAAGCTAAAGTCAACATCAGGTACTAACATAAAGGTGTGTGTGTGTCTGCTTTTGTTTTCATTCATTTTATTTGCCACAGAAATCATGTTAATCCATAGATAGATAGATAGATAGATAGATAGATAGATAGATAGATAGATAGATAGATAGATAGATAGATAGATAGATAGATAGATAGATAGATAGATAGATAGATAGATAGATAGCATTCGACAAGAACATATCCCTGATGTCTTAGCTGCAGATGTGCCATCAAGGCCTTGTGTTGTCTTTTATCTTCATTTAAAATTATGAGGCGCTCAAATTTAATTAGCCATCACAGTTGAGACCAATTTAGCTTAGATTATGAACACAAAAGCCAAGTATTGTGTTCCAGCCAGAGAATGATGAAAAGAATCATCTTTCTTTTGTAAATGGACATGCTCAAATATTACGAGCCAACAGCGATGGAAATGCATTTATTCAATTACTGTACTTAAGTATAATTTAGAGGTACTTTTATTTACTTGAGTATTTCCATACTGTGCTTTTAACTTTTACCTTTCACCTTTACTATCTGCACCACTAAAAGCGATTGTGATGACACATTAATGCATCGTTAATTATAATCCAGTAATATAATGCAGAAAACCTCAATATCATGTTTCAGGTTTTTAAAGAGTAATAAAAGATATCCACTAGAAACAGGCTATATTAATGCTACGCATAGAGTGTCTCCTAGTGTAGACAGTAATCAATGCACTCGTAGTTTGGAGACACAGGCAGACGTCCCAGCATGGAAGTAGAACAAAGCACTGCAGTGGACAGGGTCAGCAGAAAACCCTTGCACAGCTGCCTTGCAGCAAATTAAAGCGACTCTGTCCACAGCAATGCTTTGCTCTCCTACCATTGGCAGATGTGTGGAGGACAGGTAATGTTTGCTGTAACGTTAGAGATTTCTGTCGATCATTTGCATTGAACCCCCATCAGCGGCCAGCAACCTCTGTTTATGTAACTCAACCGCTTGTGTAACAGTTGAGTTGTTGGCTTGCAATGTTAGCTTGTGTTTGCTACTCCATAGTCAGGTACTGCTTAGCTAATATATACGTAAGTAATTTGCCAGTTAGCTTGTAGCAAGTTCTCTGTTGTGGTGTGTTCCATGTATTTTCAGATTTTTGGTCTTTGCCTACTTGGAAAATCACTATTTATTCAGAAACAAAGAGGAACCATATTAATTTATCAAGCCATTATGATAAATATAGTGGAATGAATAGGGGCATTTCTGGATGATTTATTAACAAAGGCCATTAGAGTTACAGTTTTCATACAATGTAACAATAAAAACATAAGAAAATACAAATAAAATAACCAAGAAAATACTAAATGTTAATCTGCAGATATGTAACAAAGAGTCCAACAACCTCAAAATCATTTATCAATAATATCCTGTACACTGTTTGTCCTGCTCTAAGGCCTGTGCAGTGTCATCTTTCTACATCCACTGATATAAAATCACAGTGCGGGTTTATTCATCTGTTTTATGTGCTGTTTTATCATCCAGATTTGTTTTAAGTTCTACCGCCTCTTCACAAGTCCTCACATCCACAGCCACATTCTGCCTCTGCTCCTCGTCCAGTTTCTTGTAGTTGTAGTAATGCATGATGAAGAAAAATATGCCAGGCACCAGCATAAACACCCCACACGCGTAGTACATGTATTTATAATCTCCAAAAATGTCGACCAGAGCTCCTAAAAGAGAAGAGCACACTTCATTAGTCACCATTTTATAAATCACTGATACATTTAGAATCTGAGATAAAAATCTTAGTTGATTCACAAACCTGAAAGTGGAGGTCCAAGAAGCACTGGTCCACACTCGATAATGGTGACAAGTCCAACAGCACTGGAGAATCGATGAGCTCCGACAAGGTCCATCAGAACTTCAAAGAGAAGTGCAGAAAGCATCCCAAACGCAAAACCAAAGAAAACAGCATAAACAACCAGGCCCGCATATCCAGATGCCAATGGGAATAAAAGGTGGCATACGCCATTGTATGAAACTGCAAAACTGAAAAAGTACTGGATCCGTGGCCTTATCCACTTGGTGTTGCCTATGAAGCCAGTTGCTGGTCTGATAAACATGTCTGCCAGAGCAAAAATAGAAAGCAAGAAAGCTGCTGAATATTCATCAATCCCTTGATGTTTGGCACACGGAGCCAGAAAAACTACAGGTGCGAAAAAGCCAAAAAACATAACCACGTTGCCAATTAAATAAATGAGGAAGCCCCGGTGTTTGAAAAGTGAGATATCTATGAATCTATTCACACAGCCCTGACTCTTGCTCTCCTTTTGGTTTTCTTCAGTCAGGTTATCTGACTGTGTGGTGGTGTCCGCAGTAGCAGCTTCCTCAGCGGCTGCTCCATTACACTCTGGTGGTTCATTCTTCTCTGGTTGGGTTAGGGCTTTTTTGTTGACCGGTCTCATCAAGGAACCAGCGACACAGCAGTTCAAAACAATGCCTCCCAGGATGAGGAAGCTCCCTCTCCAGCCAAAAGAATCTAACAGAAACTGATTGAGAGGAGCCAGAGTGAACAGAACAACTGGACTTCCTGTCATAGCGAGCCCGTTCGCCAGTGGCCTTTTGACCTGGAAGTAGGTACCTATGATCGTCAGGGCGGGCTGCAGGTTAAAGGCAAGGCCAAAACCTGTTGAAATAATAAAATGGGTCATTATTATACCATAAACAATCAATTTTACGTGGGTTGTATGAAAAAACAGTAAAATCTGTGATGCTGTTACCAGCATCTCAGTTATGGGGAATTCCTCCTTTACTTTATCAGTTATGGTAGCAAACTGATTATACTTTTTCCTTTTGGGCTGTTGGTCAAACAAAAGAAGTAATTGTGAAAGTGTAACAAACTTTTTTCACTATTTTCTGATATTGTATTCATGAAAATAATCTGCAGATAACTCAGTAATGAAAATAGTTGCACCCCTGGTTATGATTACATTTTGTTTTATGTCCACAGTACTTAATACATTACTTAATTCTGAAACAAAATCACACACTTCACCCATGCACTGACCTTTTCTGTGCCAGAGTAGGTGGATTAGATTAAAGTTTAAAGTCTGAGAGGTTTGTTTACTCGCTGTTAGTGGCGTGATCACGTGATCTGGCCAACATCCATGTATGTGGGGGTTCAATCATTTTCAAAAAATAAGGTCTATTTAAATCTATGCATCGCTTTGATTACACTATTTTTACAGGTATGGGATATTTCATCATGATTTGAGTAAATATTAACACATTGCACAGAATGACCTGTGTTAACCCCGCACAGGGCACAAACAACACTAGCGAACTGGCCCTGATAACCAGAAAGCATCATCTTGTGTTAACCAGTCACAACCAGGCAACGTAAAGCAAACATTACAGCAACAGCCTGAATAGTAAAATTCCTCAAAATCTAAATGAACTCTAGCTTATCTAATATGATTAGTAGTGAAAGAACAAGGATATTATTTACCTCCAATTACCCCAATACAAAGATACAGATGTATGATGGCAGTGCCAAAAGAAGCCAGCACCATGGCAGTGCTAACCATGACCCCACCGACCATCACCACAGGTCTGCTGCCATACCGGTTGACAAGTATGCTGCTCACAGGTCCTGTACAGAGGAGAGAAATTTCACTTTTTTGGTAGGTTTTTTTTTTCCACTGAAGTTTTACAGCACCGTGGCTAAATCTGTCACTGACCTGCTGCATACATAGAGGCGAGCATGACTGAGGACACCCAGGCAATCTCACTGTAGGAAACTGAAAAATATTCCTGAATATCCTTAAAGTAGATGGTGAGGGACTTGGGAAAAGCATAGGAGAAACCTATGGAGATGAAAGCCCCCACGACGATAGCCCAGCCCCAGCCTCCATCTGGCGGGGTGTAGCCTAGATTGGTTGCAGCTGCAGGGGGCATGTTTCTAGTCACCAGCTGGATAGTGGGAACAGGTAAAAGAAGAAGAAGAGTTTAAAACAACGGCATACTTTCAAAGCGATGGTAATGATCAGAAAATACACACATTCTGCATGTCATAAGATCTCACCTCTGCACAATCCTTGAAACTGGGTTGCCCTGGCTATGAACCTTGTTGTACTAGACTGTGACTGACTCCCTCAGAAAGTCCCTGCTCTTTGATCTCATCACGTGAGCTTGCATGTTAAATGCAAAAAAAAAAAAAAAAAGAAAAACCAATAACCCTGCAATAACATCTATATTTAATCTTCATTTGAAATGATGAGTCACTCAAATTTAACTAGTCATTACACTGGAGACCAATTTAGTTTGTGTATGAACAGAAAACCTTAGTATTGTGTTCCAGCTATTCAGAGAATGAAAAGTGAGAAATTACAAAAGAATCATTTATGTCTGGTAAATGAAGACGTCAATAGTAATGAAAAGTACTTACAGTCAGTTAATGTACTTAAGTACTTAGAAGTATTTACTTAATTATTTCAATTTTGTGCTACTTAATATTTCTACTTCTCCAGAGGTAAATAATGTAATTTTAACTCTAACTACTAACTAAATAACTCAAGCTACTGAGTACTTTCCAGATTCAGATGACAGAAAAATATATAAATAAATTATAATCTATTATAGATTTATATATATATTTAGCTAAAATAAGATATAACATAACATAAGCTAAGTTAAGTTAAGATAAGATAAACTCAGATTCATTAATCCCACAGGGACGTACTAAACAAATAATAAATATCTATTTGAGATAAATAAAACAAAACAAAATAAAAAGTTATGTACACTATTTTGCCTTTAAAGTATTGGATATGCATGTTGGATGATTTGTATTATGCACATATATTGTACATCTAACAGTAAATGTGATGCAGGTAAAAAGTAATTGATCCCTGGGGGGGAAATTCACAAAGTAGCCCAACCTTTAAGAGCTGCACCATTAAAAACAATAAACACATTAATGCATTAATAATTATAGTCCAATAATCTGATGTGCATTGTTCTTTAATTGGCCATTATGCATAATGATGCATAATGACTACTCTCACCTTTGGTATTTGATCTAAGTACTTCCTTGTTAGTCAGAAAACCCAATTAGCATGTGTCAGACTATTAAAAAGTTATCCACTGTGAATATCTTATACAAAGTTGTGGTGGGAGTTTAATCCACGTGGAAAAAGGCAGCAGAGTGAGACTTCTCGCAGTGGACAGAGAGAGGAGGCTACCCCGACACACACGCCTCCTTCAGCCACGCTCTCTGTTATTATTAAACCGTAAAATTCACAGTTTGAATGAATTCAACCTTCTCTAACTAAACAGGTGAGGAAGGGAGATCATGTTTGCTGTAATGCTTAGAGGTTTGTGTCGATCGTTTGCTTTAAACAACGACGAGTGACCTCTGTCGCTTTGTGTAACACGTGAATGGTTTTGTTTGTAACGTGTAACGTAGCTCGGTAAGATGTTTTCCAAAGTGAGAACCAGTTTGGTCTCAGGTTTGACAAGATTGCCCAGTTGTGTAAACTCAAAGGCGGCGACAGGAGCGACTCTCTGCAGGCATCAACACCGGACCTCCGGCTCGGAGTCTGCAGATGTAAAGGTAAGCCTAATAATACCTTTTTTTTTTTCTTTTTAACGCACAGTCTGACTTTATTAAAGGCTAAGTGAGTTAGCAGCATAAGTGTAGCGGCGTTTGTAAGTTAGCTAAAGTTGCTGTGTCACCGTAAACTTTGAAAAAGTGCGCACAAGAAATGCGATTCATCAGTTAGCCAAACTCACAGGTGGACGTTGAGCGTTAAAACGTACCAAAAACGTGTGCGTGTCCTCCCGAAGATGTTTTCCAGAGAAAGAGCACCACTCTTCCCACTCTGCGTTGTTTGGATATTAGATAAAAGTATCCAGTATGTCAGAATAAACGTGTTTTGTTTTGTTTTTTGGTCACAGCTCCATGCAAACGAGCTGCTCACGTCTATGACGAGCCGGTTTGTCAACGTTCATGTGCTCGTGCATTCGATTGGCAACAGTTAATGTTACCACGAGCGGCTGATCGACATATTTTCAGCTTTTAAGCAAACATCACGCCAATATTTATTAAGTCACCTCGTGAGATCTCATTTCGCAGCGTGCAGGGCTGAGCCTCTGAGCTGAGCTGCAGCTTGTCCTGCCCTGCCTGCCCTGTCAGAGTGTAATAATAAGTTCAGCTCAGCAGCAAAAGTTGAGACTGTCATTAACATCATGCACACTAATACTATCAGGTATCCTCCACCTAGATTTAGATGTAAGGTGATTTTAGCAGAGTGGATGCATGTCACAGTATTCAGTAATGCTAAATATAAGATATGACAAGATAAGATGAGACAAGACAAGATAACATAAGATTAGATGAGACATGCTAAGATAAGTTAGACTTTCATGATCCCACACCGGGGAAATTCACTTGTCACAGCAGCACAAAGTTGAATATAATGATAATATAAAATAAAATAATGACAATTATTAGGTTAACTGCATAAAAAACACTCAAGCGTATTCAGGGTAAATATTCTGAAACACTAACACAAAATACTAACACTTCTCTCTCCTCATTTATCTCCTCATTTTGATGTGACAATGTTTGACTTATTTATTTTTATCATGCATTACTTTTGTTTATTTATTTTTTTTTATCTCTTCCTGGTGGAAGTGGGCTATCATAATCACAACCACATGTGAACTATACTAAATTAGTGTTTAAAAGAACCAGTGTGTAGTATTTATTAGTGCAGTGCCTATGACCAGGCATCTAAGAGCAAGCTCTGGGAGAGATGCTATAGATGCCATAGGCTGCCAGTAAGGCATAATCTTCTTACGTGTTTCTTTTTAGTGCCGAGTGCCTATGACACGAGCATCTCTCCCAGAGCTAGCAAGCTCTGGGAGAGATGCCTCGTGCCATAGGCTGCGAGCAACTCTTCTGCGTGTTTCTTGGCAGTTTTATGGTGCGAGTGCCTACGACGGCATCTCTCTCCCAGAGCAAGCTCTGGGAGAGATGCCTCGTGCCATAGGCTGCAGGCAACTCCTGCGTGTTTCTTGGCAATATTATTATTCATCTTCCGCCCTTTTCGCGAAGAATGCGGCTCGCAGCGCTGAGAGGACCCCAACAAATTATATATCAAAGCGTCGTCTTGATCCCGAATCGATGCTATTACTTTTCTAAGAGATTCGCGATTTTTGCGAGTGATACGCGAAAAACACTGAAAAAAAATTCGTATTGGAATGCATGGAAAGCCGAAAAAAAAAAAATTTCAACAGACATTTTCAACAGTGAACTGCTCTGTATACTTTCACCGAAGACTTCATTCAAACTTTAAAATGTAGGTACTCTTGCCTTCTCTTCAGTGATTCACTTCACTCATCGACACCTTTACCGTTTTAAGCAAGCTTCTTTGAATCGCGATTAAGGTCACATTTCTTCATTTTATCGACACAAAACAAATATGTAGAAGCGTTCAGGAAGGGCTCAGCGTGCTCCCAGTGATTTCGGTTTA
This sequence comes from Miichthys miiuy, assembly GCA_036365135.1. Classification (NCBI taxonomy): domain Eukaryota; kingdom Metazoa; phylum Chordata; class Actinopteri; family Sciaenidae; genus Miichthys; species Miichthys miiuy. Next base: position 9,148,981 of record CM071606.1, on the reverse strand, counting down.
ATGATAGGCCAAACGGTTTGGCCAGAAATCCTTCCTGTTGAGTGAGGGTGGTCTCAACATTTTCTCTCTCTCTCTCTCATTTCCAACTGACATTCCAACTGACAACAGGTGCAGTAACTGCTCTGCTGATTAGGGCGGCAGGCAGAAGCCGAGGCCATTTTAGTAGTTTTGGCACTTAATTTGAGCTTGTCTGTCTAAAATGACAGACAGAGAAGCAGAGCAGTAAAGAGCTGTAAAGACATGCTAATTGTTAGTGCGTCAGCGCATTAGCCACTAGGAATTAAATACATGCTAATGCTAATGCCAACATGCTAATATTAATTGCTAGCGGCGTCAGCGCAGCAATTATCATTAGCCACTAAGATAAATATATGTTAATGCAAGCATGCTAAACAGCATGCTAATGCTAAGATGCTAATGCTAATTTTTAGCGGCGTCAGCGCAAGCAATCATCATTAGCCACTAAGAAGTAAATACATGCTAATGCTAGCATGCTAATGCTAACATGCTAATGCTAACATGCTAATGCTAATTTTTAGCGCGTCAGCGCAATAATTATGATTAGCCACTAAAATTAAATACATGCTAATGCTAACATGCTAATGCTAATTGCTAGCTCGTTAGCGACAGCGTACTCGACTCTCTCAAAATTTCGCGGGAATTTTCTGGTTTTATTATTCATCTTCCGCCCTTTTGTCATTTAATGGCCCACAGCGCTGAGAGACCCCAACAAATTATATATATAAAGCGTGCGTCTTGATCCCGAATCCATATTACTTTTCTAAGAGATTAGCGATTTTTAGCGAAATTATTCGCGAAAAACCGAGAAAAATTTCGTGAGGAATGCATGGAAAGCCGAAAAAAATTTCAACAGACATTTTCAACAGTGAACTGCTCTGGCATACTTTCACCAGAGACTTCATTCAAACTTTAAAATGTAGGTACTTTGCCTTCTCTTCAGTGATTCACTTCACTCATCGACACCTTTTACCGTTTTTAAACTATCAAGGCTTAAAGTTGAGCAGGTTTTTACTCAAATTTCTGGGGTTATAATGGGTGTGTATGTGGCGGAATGTTTGTGCTAGAGTGGATGACATCATCAGCTAGAGTGAGGAGGAGAGAAAAAAATCTGTGAAAAAATAAAACGTATTCGACCACCCTGGCCTCAAATTTCACACTACAGTCATAATTTATACATAGAAACGTAGGAAAATTTGTCTTCTCACTCACATCCGTCTGCTAAAGCTGTCAGCTTTATAGTTTTGGCGTAACACACAAAGATGCGCCAGCAACGCCCATCCACAGCCTCATAGACTGCCATGTTAAAAAGGCGAGGAAAATTTCTGGAGAAAGCAGAAGTAGCGCTTCTTTGAATCGCGATTAGGTCACATTTCTTCAATTTATCGACACAAAATAAATATGTAGACGTTCAGGAAGGGCTCAGCGTGCTCCCAGTGATTTCGGTTCAATGATTGGAAATACGGTTTGGCCAGAAATCCTTCCTGTTCGAGGTGGTCTCAGCATTTTCTCTCTCTCTCTCTGTCAGCATTTCCAACTGACATTCCAACTGACAACAGGTGCAGTAACTGCTCTGCTGATTAGGGCCAGCAGGCAGAAGCCTGGTGGCGGCCATTTTAGTAGTTTTTGGCACCTAATTTGAACTTGTCTGTCTAAAATGACAACACTTCTTTGAATCGCTCTAAAGAGCACATTTCTTCATTTATCGACACAAAATAACTATGTAAGCGTTCAGGAAGGGCTCAACATGCTCCCAGTGATTTCGGTTCAATGATTGGAAACACGGTTTGGCCAGAAATCCTTCCTGTTTGAGGGTGGTCTCAGCATTTTCTCTCTCTCTCTGTCAGCATTTCCAACTGACATTCTAACTGACAACAGGTGCAGTAACTGCTCTGCTGATTAGAGACCGGCAGGCAGAAGCCAGCAGGCAAGTGACGACCATTTTAGTAGTTTTGGCACTTGTTTGAACTTGTCTGTCTAAAATGACAGCCCAGAGACAACCAAAGCAGTAAGAGCTGTAAAGACATGCTAATTGCTAGTGCGTCAGCGCGTACCCACTAGGATTAAATGCATGTTCATGCTAATGCTATCATGCTAATGATAATTGCTAGCGGCGTGGCGTAGCAATTATCATTAACCGCAAGGTTAAATACATGAAAATTTCAGTAATGCTAATGATAATTGCTACTGGCGTCAGCGCTATGAATTATCATTAACCGCTAGAAATAATACATGCTAATGCTAGCATGCTAATGCTAGCATGCTAATGCTAGCATGCTAATGCTAGCATGCTAATGCTAATTTTTAGAGCGTCAGCGCTAGCAATTATGATTAGCCACTAAGAATTAAATGCATGCTAATGCTAACATGCTAATGCTAGCATGCTAATGCTAGCATGCTAATGCTAATTTCTGGCGCATCAGCGCTAGCGATTATAATTAGCCACTAAGAATTAAATACATGCTAATGCTAATTGCTAGCTCGTTAGCGCAACAGCCCACTCGCACTCTCAAAATTTCCGCGAATTTTCTAGTTAATGAGTGCCCTATGACACGAGGCTCTCCCCAGAGCAAGCTTTGAGAGATGCTCGCGCTACAGGCACGAGGCAACTCTAATCTTCTGCGTGTTTCTTTTTATTATTCATTTTCCGCCCTTTTCGCACTTAATGCGCCCACAGCGTGAGAGGACCCCAACAAATTATATATCAAACGTGCGCCTTGATCCCAATCCCGCTATTACTTTTCTAAGAGATTCGTGAGTTTTCGAATTTATTCGCGAAAAACGCGAAAATTTCTATTGGAATGCATGGGAAAGCCCAAAAATTTCAACAGACATTTTCAACAGTGAACTGCTCTGGCATACTTTCACCGAGAGACTTCATTCAAACTTTAAAATGTAGGTACTTTGCCTTCTCTTCAGTGATTCACTTCACTCATCGACACCTTTCACCGCTTTTTAAACTATCAAGGCTTAAAGTTGAGCAGGTTTTACTCAAATTTCTGGGGTTATAATGGGTGTGTATGTATGAATGTTTGTGCTAGAGTGGATGACATCATCAGCTAGAGTGAGGAGGAGAGAAAAATCTGTGAAAAATAAAACGATTCGACCACCCTGGCCTCAAATTTCACACTACAGACATAATTTATACATAGAAACGTAGGAAAATTTGTCTTCTCACTCACATCCGTCTGCTAAAGCTGTCAGCTTTATAGTTTTGGCATAACACACAAAGATGCGCCAGCAACGCCCATCCACAGCCTCATAGACTGCCATGTTAAAAGGCGGAAAATTTCTGGAGGAAAGCAGAAGTAACGCTTCTTTGAATCGCGATTAAGGTCACATTTCTTCAATTTATCGACACAAAACAAATATGTAGACGCTCAGGAAGGGCTCAGCGTGTTCCCAGTGATTTCGGTTCAATGATTGGAAATACGGTTTGGCCAGAAATCCTTCCTGTTCGAGGGGGTCTCAGCATTTTCTCTCTCTGTCAGCATTTCCAACTGACATTCCAACTGACAACAGGTGCAGTAACTGCTCTGCTGATTAGGCCGGCAGGCAGAAGCCCGCGGCGGCCATTTTAGTAGTTTTTGCACTTAATTTGAACTTGTCTGTCTAAAATGACAACACTTTGAATCGCTCTAAAGAGCACATCATTTTATCGACACAAAATAACTATGTAGATGTTCAGGAAGGGCTCAGCGTGCTCCCAGTGATTTCGGTTCAATGATTGGAAACACGGTTTGGCCAGAAATCCTTCCTGTTTGAGGGGTGGTCTCAGCATTTTCTCTCTCTCTCTGTCAGCATTTCCAACTGACATTCTAACTGACAACAGGTGCAGTAACTGCTCTGCTGATTAGGCCGGCAGGCAGAAGCCAGCAGGCAGAAGTCGGCGGCCATTTTAGTAGTTTTTGGCACTTAATTTGAACTTGTCTGTCTAAAATGACAGGCAGAGACAGCAGAGCCGTAAAGAGCTGTAAAGACATGCTAATTGCTAGTGCGTCAGTGCATTAGCCACTAAGAATTAAATACATGCTAATGCTAGCATGCAATGCTAGCATGCTAATGCTAGCATGCTAATGCTAATTTTTTAATCAGCGCAAGCAATTATGATTAGCCACTAAGAATTAAATACATGCTAATGCTAACATGCTAATGCTAACATGCTAATGCTAATTTTTAGGCCACAATAAGCAATTATGATTAGCCACTAAGAATTAAATACATGCTAATGCTAACATGCTAATGCTAATTGCTAGCGCCAGCGCAACGCCCACTCGGCACTCTCAAAATTTCCATGGAATTTTCTAGTTAGTGCCGAGTGCCTATGACACGAGGCATCTCTCCCAGAGCAAGCTCTGGGAGAGATGCCTCGCACAGGCACAGGCAACTCTTGATCTTCGTGTTTCTTGGCAGTTTTATTATTCATCTTCCGCTCATTTAATGCGCCCACAGCTGAGAGGACCCCAACAAATTATATATCAAAACGTGCGTCTTGATCCCGAATCCCGTGCTATTACTTTTCTAAGAGATTCATGATTTCACGAATTATTCGCAAAAACCGCAAAAATTTCGTATTGGAATGCATGGGAAAGCCCAAAAAATTTCAACAGACATTTTCAACAGTGAACTGCTCTGGCATACTTTCACCGAGAGACTTCATTCAAACTTTAAAATGTAGGTACTCTTGCCTTCTCTTCAGTGATTCACTTCACTCATCGACACCTTTACCGCTTTAAACTATCAAGGCTTAAAGGAGCAGGTTTTTACTCAAATTTCTGGGGTTATAATGGGTGTGTATGTGGCGGAATGTTTGTGCTAGAGTGGATGACATCATCAGCTAGAGTGAGGAGGAGAGAAAAAAATCTGTGAAAAAATAAAACGTATTCGACCACCCTGGCCTCAAATTTCACACTACAGACATAATTTATACATAGAAACGTAGGAAAATTTGTCTTCACTCACATCCGTCTGCTAAAGCTGTCAGCTTTATAGTTTTGGCGTAACACACAAAGATGCGCCAGCAACGCCCATCCACAGCCTCATAGACTGCCATGTTAAAAAGGCGGAAAATTTCTGGAGGAAAGCAGAAGTAACGCTTCTTTGAATCGCGATTAAGGTCACATTTCTTCAATTTATCGACCCAAAATAAATATGTAGACGTTCAGGAAGGGCTCAGCGTGCTCCCAGTGATTTCGGTTCAATGATTGGAAATACGGTTTGGCCAGAAATCCTTCCTGTTCGAGGGTGGTCTCAGCATTTTCTCTCTCTCTCTGTCAGCATTTCCAACTGACATTCCAACTGACAACAGGTGCAGTAACTGCTCTGCTGATTAGGCCAGCAGGCAGAAGCCTGGTGGCGCCATTTTAGTAGTTTTTGGCACCTAATTTGAACTTGTCTGTCTAAAATGACAACACTTCTTTGAATCGCTCTAAAGAGCACATTTCTTCATTTTATCGACACAAAATAACTATGTAGACGTTCAGGAAGGGCTCAACATGCTCCCAGTGATTTCGGTTCAATGATTGGAAACACGGTTTGGCCAGAAATCCTTCCTGTTTGAGGGGTGGTCTCAGCATTCTCTCTCTCTGTCAGCATTTCCAACTGACATTCTAACTGACAACAGGTGCAGTAACTGCTCTGCTGATTAGGGCCGGCAGGCAGAAGCCAGCAGGCAGAAGCCTGGCGGCCGCCATTTTAGTAGTTTTGGCACTTAATTTGAACTTGTCTGTCTAAAATGACAGGCAGAGACAGCAGAGCAAAAAGCTGTAAAGACATGCTAATTGCTAGTGCGCCAGCATTAGCCACTAGGAATTAAATACATGCTCATTCTAATGCTAACATGCTAATGATAATTGCTAGTGCGTCAGCGCTAGCAATTATCATTAGCCACTAAGAATTAAATACATGCTAATGCTAGCATGCTAATGCAAATTTTTCAGCGCGTCAGCGCAAGCAATTATGATTAGCCACTAAGAATTAAATACATGCTAATGCTAACATGCTAATGCTAATTTTTTAGCGCCACAGCGCAAGCAATTATGATTGGCCACTAGAAGTAAATACATGCTAATGCTAACATGCTAATGATAATTGCTAGCGCGTCAGCGCAAGCAATTATGATTAGCCACTAAGAATTAAATACATGCTAATGCTAACATGCTAATGCTAGCATGCTAATGCTAATTTTTTAGCGCGTCAGCGCTAGCAATTATGATTAGCCACTAAGAATTAAATGCATGCTAATGCTAAAATGCTAACATGCTAATGCTAATTTCTGGTAGCGCTAGCAATTATAATTAGCCACTAAAAATTAAATACATGCTAATGCTAATATGCTAATTGCTAGCGCGTCAGCGGCAACAGCCCACTCGGCACTCTCAAAATTTCCGCGGGAATTTTCTAGTTAGTGCCGAGTGCCTATGACACGAGGCATCTCTCCCCAGAGCAAGCTCTGGGAGAGATGCCTCGTGCCATAGGCACGAGGCAACTCTTAATCTTCTGCGTGTTTCTTGGCAATATTATTATTCATCTTCCGCCCTTTTTCGCCGAAGAATGCGGCCCGCAGCGCTGAGAGGACCCCAACAAATTATATATCAAAACGCGCCTTGATCCCAATCCTGCTATTACTTTTCTAAGAGATTCGCGATTTTTTCGCGAAATTATTCGCGAAAAACCGCGAAAAATTTCGTATTGGAATGCATGGGAAAGCCCGAAAAAAAAAAAAATTCAACAGACATTTTCAACAGTGAACTGCTCTGGCATACTTTCACCGAGAGACTTCATTCAAACTTTAAAATGTAGGTACTCTTGCCTTCTCTTCAGTGATTCACTTCACTCATCGACACCTTTACCATTTTTAAACTATGAAGGCTTAAAGTTGAGCAGGTTTTACTCAAATTTCTGGGGTTATAATGGGTGTGTATGTGAATGTTTGCGCTAGAGTGGATGACATCATCAGCTAGAGTGAGGAGGAGAGAAAAATCTGTGAAAAATAAAACGTATTCGACGACCCTGGCCTCAAATTTCACACTACAGTCATAATTTATACATAGAAACGTAGGAAAATTTGTCTTCACTCACATCCGTCTGCTAAAGCTGTCAGCTTTATAGTTTTGGCATAACACACAAAGATGCGCCAGCAACGCCCATCCACAGCCTCATAGACTGCCATGTTAAAGGCGGAAAATTTCTGAGGAAAGCAGAAGCAACGCTACTTTGAATCGCATTAATGTCACATTTCTTCATTTTATCGACACAAAACAAATATGTAGACGTTCAGGAAGGGCTCAGCGTGCTCCCAGTGATTTCGGTTTAATGATAGGCCAAACGGTTTGGCCAGAAATCCTTCCTGTTCGAGGGTGGTCTCAGCATTTTCTCTCTCTCTCTCTCAGCATTTCCAACTGACATTCCAACTGACAACAGGTGCAGTAACTGCTCTGCTGATTAGGCCAGCAGGCAGAAGCCTGGTGGCGGCCATTTTAGTAGTTTTTGGCACTTAATTTGAACTTGTCTGTCTAAAATGACAACACTTCTTTGAATCTCTAAAGAGCACATTTCATTTTATCGACACAAAATAACTATGTAGACGCTCAGGAAGGGCTCAACATGCTCCCAGTGATTTCGGTTCAATGATTGGAAACACGGTTTGGCCAGAAATCCTTCCTGTTTGAGGGTGGTCTCAGCATTTTCTCTCTCTCTCTCTGTCAACATTTCCAACTGACATTCCAACTGACAACAGGTGCAGTAACTGCTCTGCTGATTAGGGCCAGCAGGCAGAAGTCAGGTGGCCATTTTAGTAGTTTTGGCACTTCATTTGAACTTGTCTGTCTAAAATGACAGGCAGAGACAGCAGAGCAGTAAAAGCTGTAAAGACATGCTAATTGCTAGTGCGCCAGAGCATTAGCCACTAGGAATTAAATACATGCTCATGCTAATGCTAACATGCTAATGATAATTTATCATTAGCCACTAAGAATTAAATACATGCTAATGCTAGCATGCTAATGCAAATTTTTCAGCGCGTCAGCGCAAGCAATTATGATTTGCCACTAAGGATTAAATACACGCTAATGCTAACATGCTAATGCTAATTTTTTAGCGCGTCAACGCAAGCAATTATGATTGGCCACTAAGAATTAAATACATGCTAATGCTAGCATGCTAATGCTAACATGCTAATGCTAATTTTTTAGCGCGTCAGCGCAAGCAATTATCATTAGCCACTAAGAAGTAAATACATGCTAATGCTAGCATGCTAATGCTAGCATGCAATGCTAACATGCTAATGCTAATTTGTGCGCCAGCACAAGCAATTATGATTAGCCACTAAGAATTAAATACATGCTAATGCTAACATGCTAATGCTAACATGCTAATGCTAATTTTAGCCGCCACACGCAAGCAATTATGATTGGCCACTAAGAATTAAATACATGCTAATGCTAACATGCTAATGCTAATTGCTAGCGTCACGCAACGGCCCACTCGGCACTCTCAAAATTTCCGCTGAATTTTCTAGTTAGGTCGAGTGCCTATGACACGAGCATCTCTCCCAGAGCTAGCAAGTTTGAGAGATGCCTCGTGCCATAGGCACGCAGGCAACTCTTAATCTTCTGCGTGTTTCTTTTTATTATTCATTTTCCGCTCTTTCGCGCACTTAATCGGCCCACAGCGTGAGAGGATCCCAACAAATTATATATCAAAACGCGCCTTGATCCCGAATCCCGTGCTATTACTTTTCTAAGAGATTCGGAGTTTTTCATAATTTATTCATAAAAACCGCTAAAAATTTCTCGATGGAAATGCAAGGAAAAAAAATTTCAACAGACATTTTCAACAGTGAACTGCTCTGGCATACTTTCACCGAGAGACTTCATTCAAACTTTAAAATGTAGGTACTCTTGCCTTCTCTTCAGTGATTCACTTCACTCATCGACACCTTTCACCGTTTTAAACTATCAAGGCTTAAAGTTGAGCAGGTTTTACTCAAATTTCTGGGGTTATAATGGGTGTGTATGTGGCGGAATGTTTGTGCTAGAGTGGATGACATCATCAGCTAGAGTGAGGAGGAGAGAAAAATCTGTGAAAAATAAAACATATTCGACCACCCTGGCCTCAAATTTCACACTACAGACATAATTTATACATAGAAACGTAGGAAAATTTGTCTTTTCACTCACATCCGCTCTAAAGCTGTCAGCTTTATAGTTTTGGCATAACACACAAAGATGCGCCAGCAACGCCATCCACAGCCTCATAGACTGCCATGTTAAAAGGCGGAAAATTTCTGGAGGAAAGCAGAAGTAACGCTTTTTGAATCGCGACAAGGTCACATTTCTTCAATTTATCGACACAAAACAAATATGTAGACGCTCAGGAAGGGCTCAGCGTGCTCCAGTGATTTCGGTTCAATGATTGGAAATACGGTTTGGCCAGAAATCCTTCCTGTTCGAGGGTGGTCTCAGCATTTTCTCTCTCTGTCAGCATTTCAAACTGACATTCCAACTGACAACAGGTGCAGTAACTGCTCTGCTGATTAGGGCCAGCAGGCAGAAGCCAGCAGGCAGTTCGGCGCGCCATTTTAGTAGTTTTTGGCACTTATTTGAACTTGTCTGTCTAAAATGACAGACAGAGACAGCAGAGCAGTAAAGAGCTGTAAAGACATGCTAATTGCTAGTGCGCCAGCGCATTAGCCACTAGGAATTAAATACATGCTCATTCTAATGCTAACATGCCCAGCCGGCGTGCCATTTTAGTAGTTTTGGCACTTAATTTGAACTTGTCTGTCTAAAATGACAGGCAGAGACAGCAGAGCAGTAAAGAGCTGAAGACATGCTAATTGCTAGAAAGGCCAGCGCATTACCTAGGAATTAGATACATGCTCATGCTAATATAACATGCTAATGATAATTGCTAGCGTGTCACGCTAGCAATTATCATTAGCCACTAAGAAGTAAATACATGCTAATGCTAGCATGATGATAACTAGCATGCTAATGCTAACATGCTAATGCTAATTTTTTAGCGCATCAGCGCTAGCAATTATGATTTGCCACTAAGAATTAAATGCATGCTAATGCTAACATGCTAATGCTAACATGCTAATGCTAATTTCTGGCAGTCAGCGCTAGCAATTATAATTAGCCACTAAGAATTAAATACATGCTAATGCTAGCATGCTAATGCTAACATGCTAATGCTAATTTTAGCGCCGCGCAAGCATCATTAGCCACTAAGAAGTAAATACATGCTAATGCTAGCATGCTAATACTAGCATGCTAATGCTAACATGCTAATTGCTAGCGCGTAGCGCAACAGCCCACTCGGACTCTCAAAATTTCCGCGAATTTTCTAGTTATTATTCATCTTCCGCCCTTTTTGCATTTAATGCGGACCAGAGCGTGAGAGGACCCCAACAAATTATATATCAAAACGCGTGCCTTGATCCTGAATCCCGTATTACTTTTCTAAGAGATTCGCGATTTTTCGCGAAATTATTCGAAAAACCGAGAAAAATTTCAGTATTGGAATGCATGGGAAAGCCCAAAAAAATTTCAACAGACATTTTCAACAGTGAACTGCTCTGGCATACTTTCACCGAGAGACTTCATTCAAACTTTAAAATGTAGGTACTCTTGCCTTCTTTTCAGTGATTCACTTCACTCATCGACAGCTTGTACCTTTTAAACTATCAGGGCTTAAAGTTGAGCAGGTTTTACTCAGATTTCTGGGTCTATAATGGGTGTATTATGTGGAATGTTTGTGCTAGAGTGGATGACATCATCAGCTAGAGTGAGGAGGAGAAAAAATCTGTGAAAAAATAAAACGTTTTCGACGACCTTGGCCTCAAATTTCACACTACAGACATAATTTATACATAGAAACGTAGGAAAATTTGTCTTCTCACTCACATCCGTCTGCTAAAGCTGTCAGCTTTATAGTTTTGGCGTAACACACAAAGATGCGCCAGCAACGCCCATCCACAGCCTCATAGACTGCCATGTTAAAAAGGCGGAAAATTTCTGGAGGAAAGCAGAAGTAACGCCTTTGAATCGCGACAGGTCACATTTCTTCATTTTATCGACACAAAACAAATATGTAGACGTTCAGGAAGGGCTCAGCTCCCAGTGATTTCGGTTTAATGATAGGCCAAACGGTTTGGCCAGAAATCCTTCCTGTTCGAGGTGGTCTCAGCATTTTCTCTCGCCTCTCTCAGCATTTCCAACTGACATTCCAACTGACAACAGGTGCAGTAACTGCTCTGCTGATTAGGGCCAGCAGGCAGAAGCCTGGTGGCGCCATTTTAGTAGTTTTTGGCACTTAATTTGAACTTGTCTGTCTAAAATGACAACACTTCTTTGAATCGCTCTAAAGAGCACATTTCTTCATTTTATCGACACAAAATAACTATGTAGAGCGTTCAGGAAGGGCTCAACATGCTCCCAGTGATTTTGGTTCAATGATTGGAAACACGGTTTGGCCAGAAATCCTTCCTGTTTGAGGGGTGGTCTCAGCATTTTCTCTCTCTCTCTCTGTCAGCATTTCCAACTGACATTCTAACTGACAACAGGTGCAGTAACTGCTCTGCTGATTAGGGCCAGCAGGCAGAAGCCAGCAGGCAGTTCCACGCCATTTAGTAGTTTTGGCACTTAATTTGAACTTGTCTGTCTAAAATGACAGGCAGAGACAGCAGAGCAGTAAAGAGCTGTAAAGACATGCTAATTGCTAGTGCGTCAGCGCATTAGCCACTAAGAATTAAATACATGCTAATGCTAATGCCAACATGCTAATGATAATTGCTAGCAGTCAGCGCTAGCAATTATCATAAGCCACTAAGAAGTAAATACATGCATGCTAGCACATGCTAGCATGCTAATGATAGCATGCTAATTTTTTAGAGCGTCAGCTAGCAATTATGATTAGCCACTAAGAATTAAATGCATGCTAATGCTAACATGCTAATGCTGGCATGCTAATGCTAATTTCTGGCGCGTCAGCGCTAGCAATTATAATTTGCCACTAAGAATTAAATACATGCTAATGCTAACATGCTAATGCTAATTGCTTGCTCGTTAGCGCAACAGCCCACTCGGCACTCTCAAAATTTCCGCGGAATTTTCTAGTTGCCATCTAGCGCTGAGGTTTGAGGGTGCAACCAAGCGAATACCCTTTGCCTCACTGCTCTTCCGTATTTAAGAGAATCTACGGTGGCTGCGCAACTCAAAATTAAAATTGTAAAGCCCGCTCTAGATTCAGTGGTTTCCTTTCTGGGCTACTGTAGAAACATTTTGGTGCAACATGGTGTACTCCATGGAAGAGGACCCACTTCTACTGTGAGGCTCATTCTAAGGTAATGAAAACATACTTATGAATATTACATTCCATTTCTGCCTTTTTCCAACAATAGACCTCCCTTAATCTTACACAGTGGACATTTTAAGTTGTTGAAGTGGCCATTTCCAGAGAGCTGGAAATCTCTTTTCTCCACTATTAGTCACTTTGCTCTTGTTCACTTGAATGAACAGAAAATTGAAGACAGCAGTGCTCTTATCATCTATTCCCTGCCCTGTTTCAGGTGCTGTATGACGGGCTTTGTCCAATATGTGTAACAGAGATCCGATTCCTCCAGTATCTGCAGAGAAACCAGCCGGGAAAAGTAGATTTTATCGATATCTCCCTGCCAGGCTATGATGGAACAAAATACAAGGATGTTAGCTACGAGATGGCCATGGATGAAATGCATGTGATTGATGAGAAAGATGAGGTAAATTTACATTCCACGGACTTTAATAGAACTGTAAATAGTCTGAAACACTTTGCAGGAAAGCGTAGCTGTACTGTGTTGACTAACCTCCTGTGCATTTGCAGGTTCACCGTGGGGTCCCAGCATTTGCAGTCATGTACAGTGCAGTGGGCCTTGGCTGGTTGGGTCGCTTCATGATGTGGCCACCCGTGAGACCATTTATGGACAAGTCCTATGCCATCTTTGCCAGGAATCGCTTAAAATGGACTGGACGTGGGGAGGAGTGCACAACAGGATGCTGTGAAAAGAAAACACGCTGACTATTGAGCACAGAAAAAGTATTTTTTTTGTGAAGAAGAACTGGATAAGTACCACATAGTTCAAGTATGTTATAAGCTAAATAGGAATATTGCCTGCTTGATTAAATGTGAATGTGTGAAGCCATCATTTGAAGCAGAATCTTTACTTGTATGACCAAATGTGATTAAACACACCACATTTAGCTCAGTTAAAGTAATAAAAACACCTACTAAAAGATGATCTACTAAAACAAGGTTTTGAGCTATAGGAAATGGCCTGAAATTATGATGTTCAGTGTCATATTAGCATCCAAAGAAATCTGACTAAAAAGCACTGGGTATTTAAAAACAGTTTAAAAGCAGCTCACTCTGGCTAATAGCACCATTTGTCAGAGCACTGGTAAAAAATGACAGATGAGCAGACAAAATAAACTTTAGATACTGAAAAAAAAAATCATGACAGTGCAGAGAAAGAGCCTTGCTGCAGAAGACGGAGAGTAATGGCTTATTGTATATAATAAGACTGTCATACTATGACAAATACACAGTACAGAGAAAAATCACTGAAGCAAAATGCAGTCAATTTCCTGTTGCACACAGCCGCTCAGATTGAGGCTCAGACAAAAGCACATAGAGGACCAAACTGTCAAGAAGCTGCCACTAGATGTCACTGTAAGTCTGAAGTAATATCAGCTGTGAGAGGGAGATTGTTCTTTGAATTGTCTTATATGGCAGTCATGATTATTGTCCAGATCATAATTGACATTTAAAGTAGCCTTTTCTGTTCAAAGAAAGAAGTTATGATTACAGGAGATTCTTACGGAGCTGAGTAAAATTAATATTTAGCGTGTCTGACAATGAAAGAAACCCTAAAACCAAAACTGAATGAACAGGCAGGTTATTTGTCATTTGAATTACACTTTGTAAGTAATTTCTATCAAATACAGACACTCCAGAGTTTCAAATCTCACATGGAGCCTTCTGTTCTGTGCATGTTTCATCAACAACATAATGCCATGCAGAACAGCATGTGGCTGTTAAAGGTTATATGAGTTATGGCGATAGGATATGTGATGTTGACACAACATGCTCTGTGATATAAGGCAAACACATTGCAGTTTGATTTACAGACTTCTTGTATTTTGCTTTTCTTTTTTCACAGCAGATGAGTGATATGAATGTCAATATTCAAGGTATTAATGAAATACTTATTGGGTACCCACAGTGGGGTCCAGAAGTCTGAGACTTTCTGAACTTTTGAGGATTAAGAACTCATGGTCTGGAGTCAAATTGTTATTCTAAGCGAAGAGGACTTTCACAGCATCAAATCATGGCTACACTAAATGTTTCCAAGGGGTCGGTGCATGGAACTTTAAAACATGTTGCAGAAACTGGGTCAATTGTATCCAAAGCACAATCAGGCAGACCAATAGTTGTGACCAGACCATCAGAAGATCAATACATTGAGCTTAGTAGAGATAAAAAAGGAACCTAATCACAGATACAGAATTAGCTAAATAAAGAACGCAAGACTCCAATCAGCAAAAGTACTCTCAAAAATAAAAAAGCTGTATTGTTGTGGTCTCAGACGACAAGTTACTTAACTAGGGCAAACACCTGGGGTGGGATAAGAAATTTACCAGTGCATTTAACAGTGGATGTCTGGAAAAAGAAGTCCCATTTACTGATGAATCCCAATTTGACATTTATGGCAGTAACAGAAGGGTGTATGTAAGGAGACGAACAGTAGAGAGAATCATACTGCAGTGTATCAAACCCACAGTGAAACATAGTGGTGGAAATGTTGAGGTTTTGGAGCCTACTACACTGTGATCAAAGTATCACTCCTTTCTTCATAGACATGCTACGCCCTCTGGTTTGCATCTTTTGTAGAGAAGGATTCATATTGCAGCAGGGCCCCAAACACACCTCAAAGCTTTGGAAAAACTACTTGTAGACCAAAGAAAACCCAAGGAGTCTTGACTGTCATGGACTTTTCATCCACAGTCAACTGACCTCAAACTCATTGAACATTTATGGCGACACTTGAAGACTGAGAAAGCCAAGAGTTCTTTGACATCACAAGAAGCTCTTTGGATCATTGTCAAATCATACGCAAACTTGTGATGTCAGTGCCAGCTCAAGTGCATGCTATCATATAAACAAAAGGGGACATACTAAATACAAAATTTTTTTTTATCTCTTGGTACTGGGTAACAAGGTAGGAACAATGGGATAACTTAGTAACCTGTTGTACCTTGTACACAATATATAATAGGTAATAAAAAGCACTGTAATTTAGTTCAAGGTCTCCCCTAAAGGCAAATATGTTACCCATAGATACAAAATATTTACACGGTCACTTTTAATGGCTGTAATGTGTTTAATTATATCTATTAGACAATGCAATCTTGTAGTTGTTTTGTATCTCAATGTCGCGGTATGTGCCCAGTTTCTAAGAACTGCAGAGGCTGTAAACAGTTTTACAGCTCTGTCAGGTGTGGAGGGAGGTGTGTGTTGTGTTGTTTCATGCTGTGATGTAAGAAGCAGCTAACATCGGCTCACCAAGACCCTGAAGTTATCACCCCCCCCCTCCCTAATTTTAGACTTTCAGTCCGACAGTCAGCAGTAGCACATGACCTTAAGCCTGTGTTGTCTTACAAAGCATTGGTCGTGCTTGTCCACCCACCCAGCCAGACTCAACCAATGAGATTAAAGCACTGCATGAGAGAAGGGTTGCATTAAGTATCAAAACACAGGAGAAATAGTGCTTCTGACAGTTTGTCTAAAGTGGTCCACTGGCTTTCAAAGAACAGGAAATTGTTTGGAGAGGAATTGTGAAGACAGAAGAAGGAGGTGTTGTGTTTCAGGTAAATCCTCTGTGAATGCTTTTGTCAAACATTTTCTGTCAAGGTTAGAGTGGCTATAAGCTACTTTGGTTCATGACCTTCCCACGCTTAAGTGAAAACAACCATAGTAGATGTTTGACTGTTGCATACACAAGCTGTTTGCCTTTCTCTTTGCAAAGGCACTACAGAAAGTGTCCTCATTTTACATTAATAAAGTAATAAACATATTTTCGAAGGATATGAAAGGGCAAAGCAATCTGTGTCCTCAAAGACGCTGCATACATACACTGACTGAGTGTGAAGAGCTATTTCCAAACCATGTATACTGATGTATTTGTTCTTAAGTTTCAAGTTACATTCATGGCAGCACAGTACTAGGAAACCGTGTGGAAGTGCAAGGCTACTGTGGAACACAGTGTTTGTACACAATCAGATCATCCTCTACTGTGAACATGTGCATCTGTTCTGGACAGATATTGATTTACCAGACTTACCTGATAGACATTTTAGTTTTGATCTGAAGCTTGCCTTTGCATTGCAAGGTAATTCATCTGTTGTCATATCATTTATAATAGACACTTTTAGTCATGCTGCAAGCATTCATTGTTTCCAGACAATGTATCCTGATGACTTTGGTCATTCCTCAGATTTTCTTCTTTCACAGCTAGCAGGTTGTAAAAGAAATGTCTCACAACATTTTAAAACAAAGATTTATGACCGAATACTTGCAAAATTTACATCCTTTCAACCTCAGCAATAACTTGTTTAGTGATAATTAGCAAGTATTGACGTGCTAACACGCTAAACCAAGATTGTCAATGTTTTTAGTTAAAAGCACCATTGTACCAAAATCATAGAGCAGCTCGCATGGCTGTAGACTGTTTCTAATTTGTTTGTTTTGTGTATCTTTCTAGATTCCTGTTGAAAATGCAACCTACATCTATGAAAGCTCAAGAGTAATATTTGGACTTTGATTGATTGCTGCTCACAATATCAGGTCAAACATGGGTCGCTACCTCAGCAGCAATGTGTGTTCAAGTTCTGCGAACAAGACTTTGAAGTCATACTGCAAAATTAGGTACCTAATGAGCCTTCTCAGACAGTACCCTAGTCTGGCTAAAGCACCACTCAACCTGAACCTTCACGGAAATTCACCGCTGTCACCTCCTCATCCTTCCAGATTTACAAGAAAACCTATTTTTAAAAATTTAAACCACAGTGATACAAGCTTTACCTCTCACCACTTTCTCAGAGATTACACTAAAGAAGTGAAACATCTTCAGTTTGTACGATTTTACTCATCCTCTAATAGAAATTCATTGAAAGCTGAAGCTCCAATTGGGATCTTTGAGGAGGCTCAGAGCAGTTTAAACTTGAGTTCACTGGGAGGACGTCTTGGTCAATCATTTCATCAACTGTCAAGACACATTAACATTTATTTTAAGAGAAAGGACGTCGTACCTCTAGCTCGGTGTCACAACTCCAGAATATCCTGGCCGGTCACAGAGGCGTAGTCAAAGTCAACGGGCAACCAGAGACCGAAAAATATCAGAGGGAAGAGACAGCACAGACCTTGAAATGCGAAGACAAAGAGGAGAGCTCAGGTCCTTCAACACAGGGAAATTTTGGGGTGCAACTGTTTCACATCAGCTCTTTGGCAACAACATTTGGAGAGAGTTACAGTTATGTTGCTAATCACATTAACTCAGTCTTCTCGTGGTGTTACAAAGGATCAAATGCAGGAAAATTTGGAAACCATGTCTTCAACCAGAGGGATAAACAGAAGGCAGAAGAGGAGAAAAATGCAAAACACTTTGATTATCAACTCTCAAGAAGCTGAAACGTCTAAAGTAAAATCTGGTGCTGTTCAGGCAGCAGTGGAACCTAACAATACCACCAGCAGTTTGGAGGAGGGTTACCGTCACTTTGCAAGACACATCAATAAATACTTTGGTGCCAAGGTTACCGATGAAGTTGACCAAGATCAGCATAGGAGAGAACAACTTACTGTGGAGAAAAATAGCACTTACAAGAAACATTCTTTGACACAACCTACCTCACAAACTCAAGGTACCACATCAAAACTGAAGCAAGAACCTATCCCTGAAACTGGAGGCCTTTTCCACAGCAGCCAGAATGTTACTAACTTTGGAGAGAACCATTTCCAAATGGCCGGTCACATTAATCAGTATTTCAAAGGTCAGAGTGAATTGGATGCGGACATTGATAGAAATTTCTTAACAGAGATGGACCCTAGATCTGCTACCTCTGAGAGACTGAAGACTGTATCCTTTATGGACTGCCTTCGCCACCCAACAAGTGCCATCCCTGACTTACTGGGTGCTTATCTAAAACTGGGTCCCTTTACTCAGGCTGGTAAGCCAAAACCTGCCATGATGTCACCAGAGGCAATACTGAATAAAAAGGTGAGTTCAGGTTACATCAGCTACACAGCTACAGCTACACTGTGTGTTCCTTGTTGCATGAGCTGACATGTCTCATTTGCCGTATCTTATTCCCTAAGCTGGTACAGTATTTCAACCTGTTATGCAAATGTTTATAAGGAATTTCTGGGTGTACGTTCTCAGCTTGTCTTGAGTCGGAGGCAGGCAGAGGAAATGACATGCAGGTTGATCGGTAGTTTGACACAGACTTCATCTCCAGAAGCGCTGACAGCCTGCGTGGAGGCTCTCAATGAACACCTTATCCGTTACCCATCATGCAAAGCTTTAATGTGGCAGGTGTGTTGGAAGTGGGGAAAAATACATTTACAAATGTTAAAACTGATTTGAGCTCAATAAATTCTCAAAGATGTTTCTACCTCCAGGAGAAAACTGCAGTCACATTGTTGAGGAAGCGACGAACCTACAGAGATAACCAGCTGCTTCAGAGTGCCTTAAGAGAAACCTTGGCTCTAATTGGCTACACAGATCCAGTCAAAGGCCGTGGCATCAGAGTGCTCTCAATTGATGGTGGTGGCACAAGGTAACTTTAAGAAAATGTATTATTAATGAATGATGGGCATTCAACACAGAGTGCATGCTGTACACAGAGCTAGAGCTGCAACTTATGATTGTTTTTATTTTAAAAAATAAAAATATATTGTTTACTGTCATATAAGGCAAAGAAAAGTAGCATACCCTCACATTGTAAAAGGTGGAAAGAGTAATTGTAAACCCAGAATCCAGTTTGTTGCCCTCTTTCCTGAGTTCTGTATGCAATAGCTATTTCTAATCATGACCAAAACCCAGTGTATAATTTATTATTATATTATAATATTATTACATTACTTTGTCTTGCCTTTTCCAGAGGCGTTGTGCCTTTGCAGGTGTTAAAGCTACTGGAGGCTGAGACAGGAAAGAAGATCCATCAGCTGTTTGACTACATCTGTGGCGTGAGCACAGGTGACAAATAGAAGCACTTACAGTTACTAAAAATAACAATATAATGTATTCTCAAGAACATCTTCATGCTTCTCAGTCTGAATCTGTAAATAAGTGTCTCTGCATGTGTTTTTCAAAGGTGCCGTTCTAGCATTCATGCTGGGTCTGGCCCAGTTTTCTAGAGGAGTGTGCAGAGATGTATCGTCGTTTTGGCTCTGAAGTGTTTCGCAGAACCGCTGGTTGGCACCGTAAAGATGGGCTGAGTCACTCTTACTATAACACAGAGACTTGGGAGACAATACTACAGTATGCACGGAAGAGATTCTAAAATAAGGGCTTCAGTGGAAGTAGTGAATTTTCAACATGTTAATAGGACAGAAATACAATCTGATCTGACAGAATTTTATGTTTTTCTCCTATTTAGAGAAAAACTGGGACACAGAGTACTTATTAAAACAGCCAGAGACGAGTTAAGTCCCAAGGTAAGAATACTGCAATTGATTTTATGACATTTTACAAAACAACCATCAGACTCAGAGCGCTGATTGTGAGTGTTGCATTAATGATGCTACAGTTGCTAAAGAAGACCTACTGAGGTCAAGCAATGCAAATGCAGTTTTGCACAGGTTGTGTAAAAGTTGTTGGTATATGCTCAGGTTTCAGCAGTCAGCGCAGTGGTAAACTGGGGTATGAGTCCTAAAGCCTCTCGTCTTCCGCAACTACAACCACAAACCAGGCTCTCTCAGCCGCTACGCAGGAGGCTCAGGCTGCCAGCTGTGGCAGGCTGTGCGAGCATCATCAGCAGCCCCGGGGTATTTCCAGGAGTTCCTCTTACAAAGTGATTCATCAGGTAGGAAACTGCTGTGTTTAATGTGTCAAAATTATCTTAATAAAGACACAATTAGTGTGCGAGTGGAATAGAAATGTTGTAAATTAGTGGTGAGGGACTGTGAGCTGAACCTTAGCAAGCCTAAGCAAGGGCCTCTCCGGCATAAAATCATTTCTCTTTGGATCTTCCCGGACTAAGAGAAATATTACAAAACCTCTTTGCCCAATAACTCATAATAATAATATAAGAGGATTTACTACATTTGGTTCACCGTTAAGGTGCATAAAGAATTTACGATCGTTTAACCCAATTTTATGCCACATAAATCTGGATGAGAAAAAGTTAAAAGATCCTTACTTGCAGAAAAAGGTAGACTACCCTTCCCTTGAGTACAAAGACTAAATGCATAACTGTCCTCCTTGATGTTATAGTTATTAATAAAGTTGAGTTTTGTCCACTTGATTTGTTTCTATGTGTCTTTGTAGGATGGAGGAATTATCCTGAACAATCCCTGTGCCTTGGCTGTTCACGAGAGTCTCTATTGTGGCCCAACAAGCCCTTCCAGTGTGTGTTGTCCCTCGGCACAGGTCGCTATGACAACGTTAAGAGGTCACCCACCACCTCCACCAGCCTGAGAGCCAAAATCAGCAACCTGATCAGCAGTGCTACAGACACTGAAGGGGTCACACCCTACTGGACGATCTGCTGGCTCCAGATGTGTACTTTCGTTTCAACCCCATGTTGAGTGCTTTGGTGTCCCTGGATGAGAGCCACCACAGGCCCTGGATCAGCTGCATAGAGACACCCAGAACTACCTGGAGAGAAACCGACCCAAACTGGCCAGGCTCTGTTTGGTGCTCGGGCAGAGCGCTCAGCTGTTAGCAGAACTAAGGACTGGATGAGTGAGAGGGCTTGGGAGATGAAGCAGAGATGGGTGTGAGTGGGTACAGTATGAGGCGTGTCTACACGTAGATGAACACATGCACAGGCTGTGGACAAAATAACAGAAATACCTCCTAAGTACAACCCTAATGTGAGCTTTCTGCTATGACATGTCAAAATGTCTGCTGTGTAACTAATCCTATTGTGAGCAGCCTAGTATGCTGACCTTTAGCATAACACATTGTGCTCACAGAGCCACTAGTAAGACTACTATATAACTATATATGTGTTTAGATATATAGTTCATATGACACTGAACTATATATCTAAACACAACCTGAAGCATATTTTTATGCCTCAATGTCCATTTTCTTCTGATTTATACGCGTAACTGCAGTGATTTTTTTTTGGCTCTGAGCGGTGCCAAGCGCACATGTGACCTACCCTCAATACTGGACCTGAACACATCCTGTGTAAACAGACAAAGCACTCAAGCTGCTTCTCCTACTCCGCTAACTAGTTGCTTTGGATATGCATATGTGTGTGTGTGTGTGTGTGTGTGTGTGTGCATGGACTCTCACAGTTGAAATTTCTGTCCTCTCCTCTAAGCGTTCCTGATGCATAATGCTGAACGTAAACAAAAACATGGCTGACCATGACAATCTGATGTAAACAAAGAGGATAGGAGGGAAAAACAAAGCATGAGGTGTCTTGGCCGTTATATATTTTATTTTACATATTTTATTTTACTTTTATACCTGGAAACATCTGTAAGTATTCCATTCACTAACCTATTACAAATATAACCTACAAATACATCCTAGCACCCTCCCCTATTGACTGAAAAGTAAAAGAGAAGCAACTGCTTTGTAATATTAATCAAATATTCTGTGGGCACATTTCTCTTCAGTTCTCTTCTCTGCAGTTTCTCGTCTTTGGTATTTGTTGTTTTGAAACTTGGCCCCTTGCCAAAATGTGATTTGTGGTGTCGAACAATTACACAGCTGAACAATTACAAACACAGCTACAGATGCAGCATCCTGGAATTAGCTCCAGGGCCCTTGCTTATATGTTTGGAATGATTGAATATAGGCTGCATGCTGGGGACGTCAGTCCTGATGGCTGATGCTGCTTCAGAAGTTGAACAATCACTGTCTGTAAGAGTCATTTTCAAGTCAATAAAAGACACCTTCCAGAGGAACAAAGAAGCCAGATAGTTGCTGCTGAGTTTCATCATATCGGCCAAGGCTGTTGTATCATACAATGTTTCTGCTGTTTTGTCCACTTCCTGTTGTATGTGCACTGTGTGCTAAAGCAATATGATGTTGTCAACATGCCTCATTTACATCTACAAATATCCTATTTAAATATTACATATTTATCATTTTTGTTTGATGGTTTCTTGCACAGAACAAATACGCACATTCATGATATAAGCACTTATATGCACTTTATTTAAAAAGCTTTGTGTAATGTGCACGTGACTTAATTCACTATTTGATTATGAATGTCTGCAAACTGTAATATAAGCTATAAATCTGATGTAGTACTGTGTATTTTTGTGCTATAGTTTTGAATAAATTCATATTTATGAAGACTTTTTTTGTTCCTCTTTTACTGAACACGTAAAACCACCACCACTTTTTGTCAACCCAATAAATGAATCGCCCTGGTCTTGGCAAATGATGGAAGACTTTATCACTGAGAAGCCATCCAATCACTTGAATGTGACGGGTTAAATCCCCCCCATGTGTCTGGAAGCTGTGCCCTGCCTGTCCACAATAGACTGACTTTGTTCCAGACAGAAATGCTTTGTGTGAGAGAGTGTGCGTTCGTGCCAGCCAGAGTGAAGATACAAGGTCAGTAACCCACTCCCCACCCCCACCCCAATCTAACACACTGAATATCAACAGCACACATGAAAAATACAAAAATTATTTGATCTTTTAAGCAAGCTGTAGCTAATTGTTGCTTGATGGGAACTGGATGATACCTAAAACCTAATCTACCAACTAGTGCATGACATGTCAGTTCTGTTTAACTTGATTCCCTCATCACAGCACAGATGACGTTATATTTATGTGTGGATTTCACAATGGATTTATTATAATAGGCTCAGGCCCTGTTTGCCAGGCGTGTGACCCAGGCTCGGACAGTCATCCTGATGGGCTTCTGTAATCTTGGCTGTCACCTGCTTTAAGATGATTGAGTGACAAATAACGAGAAAGCCAGATGCTGCCGAAAGGTGAATCTCACCGTGAAGACGATGTTGTGAATCTACTGTGACAGAAGATGAGAAGGAAGTAGGAGTCCACTTTCGCTGCAACGAGGGAAAAGGGACCAAGGAGCAGAGAACACACAAACTACACTCAGAGGTAGGACTGCTAACATTCACCAATTCTACTTTTGTTGAGTACTTTTGAATATTTTTGGATGGAGCTAGAGTTCACGTTAGCATATAAGCGCACATTAAGAGACGTTATGAGCAGCATAGAGTGTATCACCGTGTGAAGGAGTGCTTTGGTCGTTGTAGCTGCCTTTCAAGATGCCTATCAGTGAAGTCCAGGTTTTAATGATGTCATAGTCTGAGTTGAGAAGTGGGATGGGTCTACAACTGCATCTGCACATTTGTATAAGAGTGAACACAATCTTGCTCGGCTCTCACAAATGTTATTTAGATGAATGGCACGAATTTGCGTCACGTTTTATGTTTCAGTCATAAATGCAACGTGCATTGGACTTGAGCTACTAAATGTTGCAAATTTATAGCAGTGTATATCCATCTGTCTTTATATTTTAGGCATGGTAACAGCGTGGCTGTAGATTAATCTCCCACTTTGCCCCAGAAATATCTTGATAAGTATTTATTGGAACATTTGTTGTCCCCAGATGATCAGTCTTACACATGGTGATCCGCTGACTTTTCCTCTAGAACCTCATTGAGGTTGACATTTATAGTTTTGAGTGAAATGTCAACAATTATTGGATAGATTGCCATGAAACTGCATTCAGACATTTATTTTCCCTCAGCCTCAAGTGTAATAACGTAATATAACGTCCCTTAACATTTCCCATAGTGCTCCATCACATCATTTAATTTGGTTTATACACAAATTAAAATGGTGAACATGGTCAATGTGATGAAGCTAAACATCAACAGTTAGCACTGCTATCAGCTTTGAGCTCAAATCACTGTAGTGCCTAAGCACAGCCTCTCAGAGCTGCTAGCATGCCGTAGATTCTTACCTTGCTACAGGATTTGAGGGATTGTTTTGTTGATGTATCTTATCGTTACTCGCCATAAAGTCAGAATCATAGTGCTCAACTTGGTGAGACAATAATGCTTTGATTACACGGTGGTGATGACTTAATGTGGCGCAGTGTCCTGCTCAGCAGTTGGTTTTCTCCTCCTCTTGCACTTTCCTGATGCAGTGACGTCACAGTGCAAATGATAGGTGCTCTGGGTCTGAACGGGCAGCTTGTGTGGTTAAACACTCCTCCCACATGCCATCTGCTCTTACCGAGCCCTGGGCACACGTGCCAAAGTAGACCCGCGAGCATAGAGACCTTCTTGTCGTCACTGAGCTGGCTCTGTCTGCCTCTTCACTGTGCAATCTGGTGCATGGCACTGATCAGTGCTCAATGCCAGGCCAATGTATGGGGTAAAAAGCCCATACTGAGAGCCAAGAAGCTCAACATACCACTTCTGCTTTTGTTATCTGTGTGAGTCAAGTCGTGTTACAGTTGTGAACACGGAGGATGGGCTCAGGGCCAGAGGCATTGGCTACAGATATGAGTCTTCCAAATGAGAACAAAAAGATGTCACATCCCTTACGAGGAGTAATATATTTATATAAACTTTCCACTTTTAACTCAGCCTTATTATTAGACTTGTAAATACAAATCTTGATTACAAATTTAACGTAATCACCTCATTTTACCCACATTCCCTTATCACCGAGCTATTGTTTAGCCCAGTCAGTGCTGGTTTATGCAGCGCTTGAGGATTCCTGAAAGCCTACACAGGTCAGGACACTGTCGACAGCCGTGAGATGGCTTTTGTTTAACACAAATGCAGCTTCTCCTGCGTTTTGGCACCGTTTCTAGAAAAAGATTTTCTCAGCTGAATTGTAATGACCTTTTCCTCCTCTGAGGATACGCATATGAATGGCTGAGTGTAGAAAAGCTGTTTCCTGGAAAAAGAGGATACGTTTAATTGGGATTATGTAAAATCGGGGGGAAATAAGGTTTGTGTTGGGAGTTTAATATGTGTTATTTCATATCCCAGAAGGTTAAAAGTAAAAAGCAATAGACAGTTTTGAATGTTGAATATTCCTATCCTTTGTTGGATCTATTGCGCTGGAGTCATGTGGCTTGAGATTTGTCACATGTAAAATTCATATGAGAGAAACAAACATTTCTTTCATACTCTGTTCCCGGATCTCTCCAGTCAACAATGAAGCCCACATTTTGATGTCATCAAAACCAACAAGAATGCAAATTGTACAGAATATTGTTGTTTTGTGCTTTCATTTGGCCCAATCGAACTCACTTCATTCACACTGGAACAGGTCAAAGCAAACATTGTGCAGCTATGAGAGCGAAACATCAAGCACGAGAGGAAAAACATGTGATTACTTCCACAACGTTTGGTGTAATGAATTCAAACATTTGTTAAATTCTTGTAAATTTCAGTCAGACAAACTTTGTGGCTTTTGTGTTTGTTGATTTGATTGTTCAGTATTATGAGCCAGGTCAGAACAGTGAAGTGAAGTGGGTGATGAGTAGGTGGTGTATGGCGCTCATTCATTATTCATGAGATGGGTGGGCAGAGTGTAACTGGCAGTGACGGACAGAAACTCTATTACTGAAGTGTATCAACTCCTCTAGGTGCTTGACCTGATATTTGAAGGACTGAGACATTAATTGATATACTGCACAAGCAAGAATAATTTTGTGGACAAAAGTTATTGGAATTATCGGGCATTTGGGAAGTGACAGATATGGGGAGGAGAGAGCACTGATTTGACTTTATATGAGAGAGGTAGGTAGAGAAAACCTTTTGTTTTCATACTAACATAACTTGTGGTTTATTACATATTTATAGCAGTAATGTAATAAAAAGAGTCAGCTAATGAAACACTGTTCTGAATCTTTCTGTGCTTCTATACTATATTTTCCTACGGGTGGTGTGATATAAGTAGTGGGGTTGTCAGTGATGGAGCAATTTTGAGCTATGTGTACTTGAGTATTTAAATTTGATGCCACTATACACTTCTACTCCTCTTTTTTACCTCTTTATTCCACATTTACCTGAAAGACAGAGAGAGTTTTCATTAGCACACTGGAAAAGATGATCAGATACAATACATTGTACATTACAATGTACAATACATTATAGAAAATTTTAAAACATCAACGTAGATTTATCTTACGTTTTTCTTTCTTTTCTATTAATCATCTCAAGATGCCTCAGAACTATCATGTGATCCTTTGGTGGGGGCCAAACTGCATATAAAATAGTTACAGTTAGCTCCACCTTGACCAACTACAACAGTAAAACACTGTTTGACATTAATGCATCAGTATTAATAAACACTCACAGGGGACATATTTCTGCTCAACAACTTCTTTAAACTTGTATTCTTTATGTATAATCTGCTGATAAAACCACTGCAGAACTTTTTGAAGTAGGATTTTGACTTTTATGTCACACATTTTTTGCATTGTTATATTACTACTTTTAAAAGCTTGGAGTAATTTTCCACCACCGTGACGTGCTCAGTAAAATCTGTAGTAAGAATTTTCATTTTAACCTTATGACATGAATGTATTGAACAGCAGACATCTTCTGTTGTTTATTCAATTTGAGAACAGGAGAGTTGGTGAAGCAAAGTGTTGCTGGGTTCCATGCACTGTAAACATGGGGACACTGGTCGAACCAGCGCTGCTGCTACTTTTATGGCAGAGTGTTTGGGCTTTGGACATCCCTCTGGAAGGTGAGTCAGTAACCTAATACATGCTACATTTGTGATATTTGTCTTATTTCATATGTTTCTAAAACATGCTGTTTTATTTCTCCGCCTACAGTCAGGCAGCCCCAACCATCATAAAACAGTCAGTAAAGGACCATATTGTTGACCCCAAAGACACCATGGTCATTGAATGTGAAGCCAAAGGAAACCCTCATCCCATGTAAGAGCTGATGAAGCCTCCAGTTGTGTTAAAATTTATATTATCTACAAACCACTTCACAGTTTTTTCTCTTCCTTTACACTTTTGCTCATTCATGAAGTTTCTCATGGAGGCGGAATGGGAAGTATTTCAACGTGGCACGTGACTCTCAAGCATCGATGCGCAGGCGCTCAGGGACACTGGACATCTATGCCAAGAACAATCCAGAACAGTATGAGGCAGAGTATCAGTGCATCGCCTCCAATGAGTATGGATCTGCATACTCCAACAAGATCAGACTACGACTATACAGTAAGATCAGTATTGGGACCATTAGAGAATCAACTGCTTGTTTATATCCACAACTGACGTGACATACTGCTGACAGGAGATGTACAGGGTTCTGAGCTAACCCATCAGTATCCTAACACTCAGCAGCATTTCTGTCATATTTTCTAGACAATATGTTGTGTAGAAATTTCAAATTAGTCGCAATGCAAAGATGTCAACTTTTGTGATTTGGTGCATTTATCCCTACCTTTCACTTACCACTTACCACTTTCAACGAGCTGCTGCTGCATTACTTTTACTGTATAGTGTTGTCCTAAAAGATATCTTGAAATGCAAATTCAATTCTACCAAATTAAGACAGATATATTCCGTATTTTTACATCCCATGAAGGGACAAAAACCAACGATGTGTTGTCCATTTGCTCCTAATGAATATGTAAATCTTTATAAGCAATCTTTAAGAAATATATACTGTGCCTAAAACACCTGGGTAGTGTTTAGTATTTAGCAAACGTTATTCAAACAAAATTGTGCATTTCTTTGGGACTATTTTCAGCCACAGATTTCATGCAGTTAATGATAATGAAGAAACATGTTTCCTGGTGCAACAGTGTGGTTCACTGATGTCTTTTTAATAGCTTTTGGACCTCAATGACCTCTATGACACAGAGGAATAAACTATATTAGCTTTATTGCAATTAATATGGGACCCAACATCAACCACTTTCTTGCTGTTCGGATTTAATTAATATGCATCATCAGCTGCATACATGACTGCACACAGAGACATGTATAACTCTGTGTTTGTGCAGGAGCTCCTGTGTGGCCGAGGGAGATTCTGGAGCCTGTGGTGATCAGCGCTGGCCTGCCTCTAGTCCTGTCCTGTGACCCTCCACCTGGCCCACCTAAACCTGAAACCTACTGGATGTCCAGCTGTAAGAGTCTCAGTTGCATAAAAGTTTGGTGCCTCAACAAAGAGGCAGTTAAACAATCTGCTTACCAAGTAGCTTTCCAGAATGTGTCTCCTGTGAAATTTCATTTCAGGCTCATATGCGAGACCGTTCAACTGGCCCATTCAGACAGCTTTCCCCACCATGCAGCCTGTGCGGCAGGACCGCAGGGTATCCATGGGAGTAAATGGAGATCTGTACTTCTCTAACGTCCTGTTCAATGACTCTGCGACTGACTACTGCTGTAATGCCCGCTTCCCTACAAAAATGTCATCCAGCAGAAGATGCCCGTGGTTGTTAAAGTGCTGACAAGTGAGTATGATTGTGTGTTCACACTTATGTCACTTATGTCTGCTTTTGAAACATTGTCTGATCTTTTAGGCCACATATTTGCATCTGACACATGTTCAGGTGTTTATACTCCTGAACCTGCAGAGGTGGAAAGACACTAAGAACATTTATTCAAGTTGTAGTACAAGTACACTTCAGTACAAGTAGTAAAAGATCTGAGTACGTCTTCCACCAGGATAGACCTGCATGCTTCATGGGTAAGCCATGGCAAATTGCTAAATGTAATGCATGTAAAGAAAACAAATAATTCAGGGTGAGGTTGATTTAGAGATCTGTGACTGGAGGATTGCCCTGAGTCACGGTGGGGTGAGGAATCTTTGGCTTGCTGTGCATCAGGTTTATTCTGTGGTTACAAATGACCAATTAAAGGATAAAAAACAAGAACTTGCCTAGCAAAAACACACTGGAAAATTAATTTGAACCCTTCTCTCTTCTCTGCATCTTACTTGACTTCTTCTAACCAAACAGATAAACTAATGACAATAATATCTGATGTTGTTTGCCATTAACTCTCCTGTGCTTTTGTGATTTACTACAACAACAAACTCGACCATTTTGTTTGATTTCAGACCCTTAAAAGAGTCACCATTTGCATCAACTAAACTTACTAATTGTGGTGAGTGTGTGCTCTGCCTCAGCAGTCAGCTGCTTATTTTCTGAGTGAACTTGTTATGCCTGTTTGTCTAGTGCTGTGTCATGAATGCCTGAAGCATGTCTGACTCATGTGTTCTGGTTTATTTCCTCCACAGCTCGCACAGTGGCCGAGGCTGCCCCCAGCTGGCTGTCTCCCGCAGGGTCGTCCAGCTCCATACTGGTCCTGCAAGGGGAAGAACTGCTCTTGGAGTGCATTGCTGCAGGAGTGAGTGTGAAGGAACTTTTTTTTTTTATATAGTATAATTAATGCTACTGTTTTGAAAAGCCACGCACTGTGTCATTTTGACTTTGATTTCATGAAAGTCGTCTTGTTTAAAGCCTTGTTTATCATCATCAAGGCCAACTCCTCATATCAGTTGGACCAAAGATGGCGACGACCTGGTGGTGAGGCCACGCATGAAAGTAAAGAACTTCAACAAGATGATTCAAATCCCAAGAGCATCTTTTGATGATGCGGGTGAATACGTCTGCAGTGCTACCAATAAGATTGGATACATTGAGCACACAATAACTGTCAGGGTCAAAGGTGAGAGCAGCTCTCAGAAACATGATGTCCTTTCTTGCTGCACAATGGCATTAAATCAACTAACATACGTGTACTTGACAGCGGCTCCATTCTGGTTGGAGAAGCCTGCTGATTTAGTTTTGGCCCCTGAGGAAAATGGACGCTTGGTATGTCGTTCTGATGGTGTTCCTCGTCCCACAATCAGCTGGTTCCTCAACGGGGAACCGATTGAAAGTAAGTTTGGAGGATCAGCTGTAAAAATAAATCTAAATCAGATCAACTGCTGCTATATTTTCCATTTTTATGTGTTTTGTTATTTTTCCTAGCTGCCACTCCGCAGCCTAACAGACAGGTGTCAGGAGACACGTTGACTTTACGCAGTGTGACCACTGCAAACAATGGCGTCTATCAGTGCAATGCTTCCAATCCATTTGGGTACTTATTGGCCAATGCTTTTGTCAACGTGCTGCGTAAGTTACCACTCTGTTATCCATGAATGTTTTTCACAGTTTTGACCCAGCCATGAGGTGCAGAAGATTTTGAATGGTCTCAAAAAAAAATAAAATAAAATAAGGGTGATATAAACTGCTGCACCATCATTGTGCAGTCATAAAAAATAAGTAGGATGTTATGGAAGTGTTTTGAAATTGAATTTTAACAGAAACATTGGGACCCCTGTACCATATATGAACAAAAACATGTCAAATGTCATATAAACAAATATATAAAATGATAGGAATCCATGCTTTTTCTCTGAAGAACATTAAATATAAATACTAAATAGACAACAAAGTAAAAAGTATTTTAACTCTTACACACTCAACAATGACCAAACAATCCATCAATTGTCATTAGATTAGGTTAAAGTTTTGCAAAATTGATTGATTGGTGCATGGAAGTACATCACATCAAAATAAAACACAGACAAAACAAAAAACATAATTTCTTGTGTAAAATAAAGAGAACTCTGGCTCTATTCATTTTCAGGGTCTTTAAAGAAAAATATGAACCCTGTATCACTTCATTGATTCCAAAACTAATATGTTTTTGTGTAAATAGCAACTCTTTATTATGCTCCACCGTTGCAATGCCTTTTTTTCTGTCCACCTACTCACAAAGGTCATTTAGAGGCATTTGGGAACTGTAAGAAATCAGTAACTCCACTAAACATGCAAAAGACTACACAGGTTAAGGGAAAGAGGGTACACAGAGAATATAAATATTTCATAACAAAATTAATTTTTTATCAATATTTCCCTAGATGCAACTCCACGCATTCTCGGACCCAGGAATGAACTCAAGAAGGTGACGGAGGGCACTAATATTTTCCTTGACTGCCGCTTCTTTGGATCCCCAGTGCCTGATTTGCGATGGTGAGAACATGGTGTATAACATTTTAACGTGAAGAGTAATCTCAGACATCAGCTCAAATTGTGTGTGTGTGTGTTTGTTTGTTTATGGGTTCACCTACACAGGTCCAAATATGGACAGGGGAATCTTGAAGGAAATCGTTTTAAGACCTACAGTAACGGGACTCTGGAAATAAAACATACGGATAGAGGACCAGGGAACCCTGTGCGTAGTCAGCAACGTCGCAGGAAGAGATGAGACTCAAGTTCGAATAGAGGTCAAAGGTGAAGGTCACATTGTTGTTTCACACTAAAAATCTTTGAGTTTGAAATAAACAAACAGTCTCTGATTGTGTGACCCGCTCTGTTTTTTTTCAGAGCCAACTTTAATTGTCACAAAACCACAAAGTTTGAAAGTCATCCGTGGAACCGATGTGCGCTTCGAGTGTGGCGTAAAAGCAGATGTTACAACTCCTGTCACAACCACCTGGCTGAAGGCCAAAAAGCCTGTCAGTCTTGGCTGGAGGTTCGTCTTTTATATGACTGATGATTTCACACATTTTTCTAATTAAATTAAAGTTCTGATTGAATGAGCACCAGTTTTACTCATTATGCCATCCTCAGAATCACCATGGATGAATCAAATTTGGTCATCACTAATGTAAACAGAGACGATGAGGGCAATTATACTTGTGTCATCAAGAGTGAACTGGACCAGAAGTCTGCCTCAGCACGCCTATTAGTGATGGGTTAGTGATGACGCATTTCAAAGAAATGATATTTCATCAGACATGCGGCATGTTAGACTTTTTGATTGTTGATGTATTTTTGTGTGCAGACCGTCCAGATCCTCCCACTAACTTGGAGCTGTCAGAGCCGTATGAACGTAGTGTGAGACTCAGTTGGGCCCCTGGAGACAGCAACCACAACCCGATTTCAGGTGTGTTCAAGAGTGGTTCAGACATACTGTTTTTAGGGAGTTCTTGTTGGGTGTACCATTTATTGCTCTTTTACAGAATACTTAGTGCAGTATGATGATGACGACTGGTTGCCTGGGAAGTGGAAAACCTGTCAACATACCCAGGGAACCTCAACTCTGTCATCCTGCATCTTACACCTTTCACCTACTACGAGTTCCGGGTCATCGCTATCAATGAAATTGGGATGAGTCGTCCTAGTCGTCCATCTAAACGCTTCCAGAGCAGCGGTGCACGGGTTTAATCCTCCTGAGATACATACTTGTTGTGAGATAGATTGTAAACTAGCAACAGCACATTGCTTTAAAGCTAGTAATCTTACCATGTGTTTTCCTGCACAGCCCCAGATGTCATCCCAAAGAACTTAAAGGGTGTGGGCACATGGAGGAATAACATGGAGATCAGCTGGGAGGTAATAAGGATTGAACTCATCAAATACTGTAGCACTTTCATAATCATCAACTGTTGAATATTTGAATCTATGACACTGAAATCAAACTGTGCTGGTTGTTGTAAACCATGCCTTCAGCCTCTAACCTACAGAGAGTGGAACGGGCCCCACCTGAAGTATTTGGTGTGGTGGAGGAGGAGAGATTCCCGAGAGGAGTGGAAGAACGCGACCACAAAATGGCTGAAATACTACATCTACGATGCAGATACCTTCACTCCTTATGAGATCAAAGTCCAGGCTGTCAACGACTTTGGGCTGGGTCCAGAATCTCCTGTTGTCACTGGTTACTCTGGGGAAGACCGTAAGTAATATACACGAGGAACAAAGAATGGGAAAAATAACATTAACTGTCCATATAGTAGCTCAACTGCTCAACTTGCAAAGAAAGCAGCAACATTTTAGAATGACGGGTATGCAGCACAGATTTTAATCTAGGTGCTGACATTGTGGCAAGAGTATGTACATTTCCAATTTGCACATACAAAAACCTGGAGTAGAAAAATAAAGTTGAAAATAAACAGTCTTAGTGAATAATTCATGACTTCTGCAATGGTTTAATGGCACCTGACTGGAGAATTAACACCAACAACTGTTTATCTCTACTCAACTTTTAATATTTAACGATAGTGGATGGCAGTGCTCATGAATTCACATCTTCTTTTAAGATGTACGCTCACATTTTAAAAGATTTGTTTAAAAAGAAATGTGCGCTTTGGATGGAAACTTGTGGAAACCAGAGCTAAAAAGGGAAAAGCATGAGGACATCTCATGATCTAATGCAATTACATTGTTTATTGTTTTGTTTTGTCTAATTATACATGGAGAGAGCAAGTATAGTACATTTCAAATATAGTTACCACGAGGTATAAATACAATGTTTCTGTGCTTGTTGTTGCAGATAATGTCTACACATACCGTCACTCTAAAGAGCTCCTGCTTTGTTTGCTCTTAATCCATAGGAATTGTCAGATAAATAAGAGCTGTGTCTGAACACACCTTTGTAGTTTTAGTCTTCTTTCATATTGAGGTCAAGTTGCGTCTTACTCATCTACCTCTTTGTTCAGTGATAGCAAAGACAGTCTCTTTCCCCAGGTCCCTTAGCTGCACCTCTGAACCTGAGAGTGTCCGACATCGAGAGCACTCAGGTGACTGTACACTGGGACACAGTGGAGCGTGGCTCTATTATGGGAGAACTAAAAGAATACAAGGTGTGTCTGTTGTGAAATCAATATTGGATAATAAACCGTAATTATAGCTGACATCTACTGTAAGCTTATTGACTACAACAGAAACTGAGGACATATTGTACTTCACTGAGAGACTCTACTGACAATCGAAACACTATAATGAACTAGAAAAAAAGAGTTTCAGCTGATGTAGTAATACCTGTTTCTCTGTGAACTTTTTAATTTAATGCAATTTATTGACACTTAGTTTGGTAACATTCAATTTCATCAGTGTAATTTTGGTAGATGGGAAAATGAATACTCTGAAGGAAAAGGTTGAATTCTTACCCACTGTGAGCCCTAAGTTTGTTAATGCATTGTCAAGTAAGTAAGCAATAAAAGATCAATGAAATTCATGAGCCAATTATCAAATACAAATGATCAAAAACACGTGAAAACAATGATCATTGATGAGGCAGTAACCAGTCCAAATGAGGGAGAGAAGTCAAGAGAGAGCCTCAGACGTTTTGTTTTGTTGTGTGTTTGTCGCTTATAATGTTGACTTGTAATTTTTGTTTCTTCATGTTAGACTTCTTTAAGATTAGAAGATATTTCCAGTGGGACTCGTTATTATCTGATCCATCACGTGCCCATCCAATCTTTTCTATAACCCTTTGTCTTTTTTGTCTTTTCATTTGCTTCTACTGAATTTGACATACAGAATATTATTTCTTTTCTTTTTTTTTAAATCACTTATTGGTGTGATAGCTGGCTCCCATTTTGAGTGGGTTGTTACAGTCCGTGGCTTTTTATTCCAAAGATGTGTGAATTTGAGCGGGAAGAACACTGAAACATTGAAACTTACAAATTCAGTGTTAACAGCACAACAACAACAAAACACATCCTGATTCTTCCTAGTAAGAGCTCCCACTTCCCTCCAAAACAAGATAACACGTACACAGCTGAATATAATACAACCAGTACAAAAATATTATAAGCATGCATATGTATGAATGCATATACCATACCTGGACCTTAACAGTCAGTGTGCAGGAGTTCAACCTTTTCTTGTCTCCAGAAAGAACAATTCATTTCTGGCAGCTGCATCAAAATTCTGGATGTGTTGCTTCTCATCTCTCAGATCTATTACTGGAGGGACAGCAGCCAGCTGAGGTGGCTGAGGGTCAACCGAGGATGAAGTCTAAAGCATTTCCAAACGATGATCCAGAGCCCTCTGGGGTGCTCACTGGACTCATCCCCTATAGCAACTACAAGATGTATATAGTGGTGGCAAACAATCGATACTGAAGGGCCGCCTAGTAATAATATACACTTCGACGCCTGAAGGAGGTAAGAAAAGTCATCCAAAGGGCAAGGGAGCCTGTTTGTCCGGTTTACAGCACAAGCAAGTCACGAGTTAAAGGTTTATTTCCGATGTTTTTGTGTATCGTCTCCTGCTGTGCTTTTGTCTGCAGTACCATCTGTGCCCAAATCCTTCAGGATCCAACAGCGACATCTGGACAGTATTTATGTCGACTGGGACCTGCCAGCAGAACCCAACGGTATCATTACAGGATATTCCCTCAAGTACCAGACAGGTACGCCGAACCAATATCTGAAACCCTCTCAAAAATCTCTGGAGATTGTTCTGACTTCACAGACTACACTTTCAATGCATAATGCAGTGTTCTGCAGTCCTCTGAGGAGAAACAGCGAAGCTTTAATAACAGAAAAGGAAATGGGTTATTTCACTAAAGCTGATAAAGGTTTCCACATGACACTTAAGTTCACATCCCCGTAGCACATAATAGCACACTTAAATATGCACTCAAAAACCAAAATACCGCAGAAGTATGTTCTCGGAGTGTAATGAACACTTATGCAGACACTCCGAGCAGCTATGGTACTTAACAGCTCAGTTGTGTGCACTCTTCCAGCATCAAGGGCTCTCCGAGTGCGCTGAAATTTCCACTCTCTCCACAGTGAATGCCACCAGGAGAGGAGCTGCAGTTGAGGAGTTCCTTCCAAATGTAACAAGTTTCTCAGTCCGACGATACGACCGCTACACTCGATACAGATTCTCTGTGGCGGCACGAACTCGGATAGGGATAGGGGAATGGCATACGGAGGAGTCACCCCACTACACCACTGAAAGTAATTGAACACTTGCTCCATGCATCAGCACAGTCAGTGGCCTACCAAATAAACACTCTTAAGTGCTGAGTGGATGATACTTATATCCGTAAGCACCTTTTTTATCCCCCTGTGTGTCTCAGTTTATGCTCAGGACCAGGTGGACATCTCCACTCAGGGCTGGTTCATCGGGATTATGTGTGCTGTGGCTCTCATCGTGCTCATCCTACTCATAGTCTGCTTCATCAAGAGGAGTCGAGGGGGGAAATACCCAGGTACGGTGGTGATTCCTCATGTTCAGTGATGTCCAAAAATACCAAAGTGTATCTCTTCTAACTGAGTTTTAATTTCAGTCCGGGAGAAAAAAGACATTTCATTGGAGCCGGTGGATGACAAAGATCAGGAGGGGTCATTTGACTACCGGTAAGCATTACAGAAGACAGCTGTTACTGAACCGTCTCATTTACCAACGTGTTTTACAAAATCCTATTTCAGATGTCCAGGTGTGCATCATATTAGTATTTATATAATGGCATAGTAATAACATCATTATGTTTCCTATAACACTACACAGCACTGTCATTGTTGAAAATTAGAACTAAGATTTATTTACATCAATTTGCTCTGTAGCTGTGCATTAGCATTCTGTTTAGTGTACTAAAGCTGCCCTGTGGAGTTATCTTGTAAACAAACAAACCTTATGTCTACATGGTTATTCAGGGTTGCGTCGCAGTGGCTGCAGGTTTAGCAAGACATATGTCGCTCTCCTCAGCAATATATATATATATATATATATATATATATATATATATATATATATATATAGTCTCTAGCAACTTCTGGGGTGTAGGTAGAGCAGGTCGTCCATGAATCAGATGATCGGCGGTTCGATCCACGGCACCTCCAGTCTGCATGCTGAAGTAACCTTGGGTTCAAGATACTGAACCTCAAATTTCTCCTGAAGGCCGCCATCGGGTGTCAATGTGTTTGAATGATTAGCTCCTAAAACTGATGAGCAGTTGGCACCTTGCATGGCAGCTAATGCCACGAGTGTATGAATGTGTGTGAATGGGTGAATGAGATATGTAGTGTAAAAGCGCTTTGAGTGGTCAGAAGACTAGAAAGGCGTTATATAAGTACAGTACCATACACCGTCCTGCTCCATCACTCGTGAACAAGACCCTGAGACTCCTACGCTTGTGTGTATTGTTTGTAGTACCGAGGCTATACAAGCCCCATTTCCTAAATAAAAGATTCATCATCATGCATTGTTTAAACGTCATGCATAGCTGGCAGTCTTCTTTGCCAACTTTTCTGCTAGTCTTTTGTACATTACGCCACCAACTGTCAGTTAGTAGAAGAGCCGGAAACCAGAGGCAGGAATGTTTATCACCTCACATGCCTGCACATTTCCCAGGGTACCTTTAATATCGATTACATTTTAGCATGATGCACGGTTACAAATCAAATCTGATTACAGTGTTTATGGCTTTATTTATGATAACTCTTTGATCGTACTCACATTATTTTCTGTTTTTATTTTTCTATTTACTCTACCTCTTCTATCTAAACCTTTACCCCCCAAAACCTCAATCCTGTTCTTTTCCAACTGAACCACTCAAGGTCTCTTGAAAGGTATGAAAAGACTAAATAATGACACATTGACACTATTGACAATTAAATTGTACAATCAATTTTATGAGCGTATGTTCATTGAAATGTAATAAATGCGATATATCATATCATACTAATGATCTCAAACAAACTCTTCACATTTCAGGATAGCACGAGTCTCCACTCTGCCTTACCCACGGCGGTATGTACATGTATATTATGAGTGTATTGATACATCAGGGTGAGTTTTACCCTCCTTTCTATCTCCTCGTACTGACCACCTTTAATATCATTTTTTTATTTTTTGCATAATTTTGTAGAGAGGAGGAAAGAGGGCTTCAAAGAGGCCAACCATCTATGGAGGCAATGATGAAGCGATCAGACAGTGACGACAGTCTGGTGGACTACGGTGAGGGAGGAGAGATACCGTTCAATGAGGACGGCTCGTTCATCGGCCAGTACACAGGAACCAGGAGAGATGTCAGGGATTTGGACTTTGGTGGAAGTCTGGAGCTCCATTCTCCAATGAATACCATCTACTCCCTGGCATAAAACTCAAACTTCAAACTGCCTTCCTGACTTCAGCTTCAACTATTTGTCATGTGACTTTACCGTGCTTGTACCCTCCACCTTGGATTAAGAACTTGTGGTTCGTCTGCAGGAGGGATCAGCTGGAGGCTGAGGTGCTGTTACCCTCTCACGCAAAGAAACTTCCACACATTTGAAGAGGAAAATGGAGGAACATTTAGGGACAATGCACGAGATAAGTTGCTTATTCATCTGATGAAAAGCAAGCTTTTACCTTTTGTGTTTCGTATTGCGTTTCCTGTAAATAAGAATGCTGTGTGTTTGTGTGCATGCATACGCATGCGCATACATGTTCAATTATCCTGTCAGTAGAGGAGGCTGCGTATCAAAGGAGACAGACGTGGATCAGTTTATCATGTTGATAAAAAGCAGTTACAAGGACCAACATAACTACTGTTATCTTTTTCTTTCAGCTAATTTCCATAATGAGATCACGATATTTTTACATGTTGGCTGTTTATATAAGGACATGATCAGAGGAGTCACAATATAATCCCTGAACTTTGATTGCTTCTCCCTTTGTCTTATACACTAGTGTTGAAGGTACAATGTGTGAGAGTAGAAAGTGTTGTTGGTGATAAGTGAAGGGTAATAAAGTATCTCCAAGGACTAAAATGATTCATCTGCATGGTCAGTTTGCGAATTATGCTCTGATGGAAAGCAACAGGGCGAAGTATTTTAGGAATCAGCGAGCATACCGCCATAAACCAGCTGTAAATTCAGAAACTGCTCATGTTTCTCTATGAACTTGCCTTAACCGTGTTCCCATTTCACTCACTCTGGAGATGGACAGAAATGATTAATCTTGATGTAACAGCTTTAGTGTATTTGACCCCTAACATCATCTGTGTATGTCCTAAATGTAAATAAAGTGGAAATATTTATTTCTAGCACGTTTGGTGTGGTTCTGAATGTTTAATTCAGCTGCTCTGTTTCCTAATTTTTATTATTCTTTGAATAAAAACCATTTGCAGGTGTCTGAGTTTAAACAGTGTGTTCACAGAATAGTGTACATAAAGCTTAAAGGGGCAGTCCTTAAGATTCATAATTGATTTGCAGCAAATGTTTTTTTAATACTACAGGTCCCAGGATTCAAACTACAAACAAACTACTGTTGTTTTAATAAGGAAGGCAACAATGGTCCTTATTTCATCATTCTCTGAACAACCATGATCTGATTTTGAGCTGTACACAGTGACAGGACCTCGCTGAGAAGTTGGAGGTGTGCAGTCTCTTCCAGCTCTTCAACGAACAGCCCACTGTGGCTGCACCTTCTCGACATTTTTTCTTTTGAGGAACTGTCAAGCTTACAAAAACAAACACATTGCATTTTCTTAAACGTAAATATAAAAATGATTTTAATGTTAAGCTGCAGTGGTAGGAAATGATCGGTTTGCATTAGCAGTAATTTAGTTTAGCATTTTTCTGGATTTGTCCCCACAGGCACCAAGTTTGCAATCACTATTGTGTTACCTAATTCCATAGTGACTTTTGTTTGTTTGTTTCAATTAAAATCTTTGAAATTACCACAATTTTGGTTTGCTTTCTAGCTGAGAGATAGTTAAGAATGCTGAAGCCACTCGTGTCCGTAGACCACGCTAATTATGAAGTTATCAGCACCGGCTAACATTACTTATCTTAAAGACCGAAATATGGAGAAACAGCCACCCTGTTTGAAATTTTATCATTTCACAGGGAGTTATGTTTCGGACTTTTTCCAGGTCAAGGCCAGTAACTTCCTGGAGTCTTTGCTATTGTCTGTCAATTAGTACTGTTTCTTATTCATTTAACTGTTGCTGTATCAATTGGTCTTTCAAACAGCATAAAGCAAAACCTACAAAATATCTTATTCAACTTGGCCTATACTCTGCAATGCATGATGTAACTTTAAGTTTAAAGTTACATCATACAGCTTATTGAAAAGGACATCTAATCTAAAAATCTCTCATGTTTATTAGGTCTCTGATATGATACTGTAGTCTCTTACTGTACATTGTTGTAAGTTCTAACTGTATAACTATTTTTTATTATCGTGCCCCTCTGATTACAGGACTGAATGATAAGATCCTTAAGTACAGATTAATGTACAAAGATTTTTCTTTGAGGAATTATCAAGGAGGAAGAAATGCCTGGAGAAAACAATGCTATGCAGGAACACGACCAAAACATCTTGTTAAAATTAATTAGGCTTATTAACGGCTTGTACACAGGTGTAATCAGCGGTGTAGTACATACAGATGACATTATATCAACACAACGTGTATCAGCTGTTAACGGCACTCACCATGTTCTTTTATTTTCTGTTTGTGGCTCCAGATTTATTGCAAAATCTCCACCTCTTTGTGGCTAATATTAATTTATTAATGATGCATACTTCCTGAAGTCAAGCAGCAACAGTTAAGTAACAATATTCAAATAATACTGGCTCATTTTTGGGTATGTTAAATAGTTACATGTCACTGTTTATAACACAGGGCACTATCTTTGCTGGACAGACAAAAATGGGAATATAAATGTAAATAGAGAGTATTACCACTTTTCTAGGCAGCACTACACCAGTGCATGCTTCATATTGTAGTCCTTAAATGAAAATGAAATATCGAGTTGAGAAAATGTAAACTGTATTCTAGAGTTACTTTTTCAGTTTTTCAGTAAAAACTTAAATGTGTTTATTTATATAAACAAGTGCATCCCAAAGCAAAAATGGAAAGACAACAATGAATAGAATTTTGCAAAAACAA
The DNA here is from genome assembly GCA_036365135.1 of Miichthys miiuy. Classification (NCBI taxonomy): domain Eukaryota; kingdom Metazoa; phylum Chordata; class Actinopteri; family Sciaenidae; genus Miichthys; species Miichthys miiuy. Next base: position 9,108,035 of record CM071606.1, on the reverse strand, counting down.
ACAAACAAACACAGATGCATAGAACATAAAAGATGCTGTAGGCAGCAGAACCTTCAACCACGAACGCGTTAATCTGACGGCTGCTTTATCTGAATAAAGTGTTGTGATGGTTGTTTGTATCATGGAAACCACTTTAATCCCCAAGTCATATAAAATACAATAAATCTATTCATACATTTATCAAGATGATCTTATCTGCATGAAATAGCGAGCTCCTGAACTGAGTGACTTTACAGAGATGAGTTAAACACCTCGCTTAACGTGACAGTTTCATGGGCAACAATTATCCTCCCCTGAGGTATCTATTACACCTTACCTGCATGCAGCCTTTGTCCCCGTCTTATCACGTCTATAAAAAGGGCTCCCAGGTGGAACTTGTTGGCACAACTGATCACCTGCGGAGAGGTAAGTCGTCAGAGGTGTTAGTAGTCTACATTTCTATCTATTCTAGTTATAGTACAGCTGGTAAACTTGGTTGCAGTTTCTACAAAAACTAAAATGCAATCTTATAAGATAAGATTCATAACACATAACATGTTTTTATTGTTGCAGGTCACTCAGCTGACACAAAATGGCTCGACTAGCAGTCTTGGGAGGTGAGTTACATTCTTTCAGTTGATTCATTGGAGGATCTCAGGTAGAAATAAACTGTAATGAAATGTCTGTTTTCAGGGCTGTCCCTTCTGATGTGTCTTCAGATAGGTATGCATTCATTATCTCATTTATATGTCACTTCTTTCTTAACCACTAGCCCAAGAATATTATTAATTTAAACATTTTCCCAATCTCCAAAAGTGTCCTCTACAAAACTGGTGTGCTACTTCACCAACTGGTCCCAGTATAGACCAGGTGTTGGCAGATATCTGCCTTCCAACGTGGACCCCAACCTCTGCACACACCTGATCTACGCCTTTTCAGTAATCAGCCCTTCTAACGAGCTGTCAACCTACGAGTGGAATGATGATATCCTTTATAAATCCTTCAACGCACTCAAGCAGAGGTGAGTCGTTCCTCTCCGTAAAGTATCATTCAAGACGGTGTCAGTGGGAGCAAGGCATGTAAAGTCTATCTATGCTTCTGCCGTCAGTCAGCTTACATAATGAAGCAGCAATCTGACATTTTAGAGGAAAATAAAATATTTACATTATTATTATATATATTATATTATATTGTATTATATATATTATTATATTATATTGTTTTTATATAGAAAATGTGTACCTTTCTTTTACTTTTCATGTTCAAAGTGCATTTTGTGATTCATGCTGGTGTATGTTCAGTATTAATTAATATAAGAAATTGATGTGAAATAATAAAAAGCGGTTACATAAAAACGTACAACGATACACACAAAAGAAGAAAAGGGAAGGAAAATGGTAAATAAGTGTAAAGAGTAAAGTATCAAAAAGCTTTTTTTTTTTTTATTTTGTCATTAAATATATGAAGTGGAAGAAAAAAGATTTTAAATCTTCCTCCCTATTGTGAGATCACTCACTGTACCTTTAATGACGTGATGGATTTTATCCCTGCATTCATTATTTGTAAATCGTTTTGCGCAGCAACCCCGAGTTGAAGACTCTGCTCGCTGTTGGTGGCTGGAACTTTGGAACTGCACAGTGAGTCAACAACAAGGAATGATAATGCTATATCTCATGGGACATCATCATTATCATCATCAGTGTGGGTATAATCATTATTAATTATACTGTTTTAAACATTTACAGATTTACCATCATGGTTTCATCCCCTGCCAACCGCCAGAGATTCATCCAGTCTTCTATCAGATTCTTAAGACAGTATGGCTTTGACGGGCTGGACCTGGACTGGGAGTATCCTGGAGCACGAGGAAGCCCACCAGAGGACAAGAAGAGATTCACAGTGCTCTGCCAGGTTAGTTTGGAAATCTACACCTCCCAGAGTAAACAGGATTGACACCAACACAGTATCCTGTTTCAGCAGTTTGTCTTTAAATATTCTCACACCCTACACATAATCATCCTCAGTTATTTCACTCTTGTGTTTAGGAATTGCTTGCTGCCTTTGAAAAAGAAGCCGCTGATACCAGAAAACCACGATTGCTGCTCACAGCTGCAGTGGCTGCTGGGAAGGGAAACATTGACAATGGATATGAGATTCCCAAAGTCTCAAAGTAAGCATCTGTGACAGGAGTCATTTAGCTTTAAAAGCTTTAAGCTGTTTTTTTGTTTTTTTGACATGCTTGTGTCACACGCTGTCTGACAGGTTCCTAGACTTTATAAATGTCATGACTTATGACTTCCACGGAGCATGGGACCCGTTCACTGGTCACAACAGTCCTTTGTACCGCAGCTCTTTCGATAAGGGCGAAAACATCTACTACAACGCGGTGAGTAAAATCCTCAACGAAATTCAGTTACCGCCTTGAAACCCATGAAGCTGAATACTAACGTGTGTTTGTTCTTAAAATCAGGACTTTGCTATGAAATACTGGAGAGACCAAGGAGCACCTCTTGAAAAGCTCATGCTTGGTTTTGCCACGTATGGACGCACATTTCGCCTATCAACAGCAAATAACGGTGTTGGAGCACCAGCCAGTGGGGCAGCGTCTGCTGGGCCCTACACCCGTGAAGCTGGGTTTTGGTCCTACTACGAGGTCAGTGAAAGTTCAATTTGGGAAACAATTACACATCAGAAAATTAAATGCAAGATTACAATCCTAGCATAAATGTAGAGACGCATCATAAATCATGTTGACGATGCTTAAGAATCCCTTCCATTTCTACAGATCTGCACTTTCCTCCCGGGAAGCAGTGTTCACTGGATTGATGAGCAAAAGGTGCCCTATGCCACTAAAGGAAACGAGTGGGTTGGGTTTGATAACGGGCAGAGCTTTGAAATCAAGGTAATAAAAAACACATTATTATACTTCAAATCTATGTTTATAAATATAAAAGTAGTAGTAATAAAAATTAACTCATCACAATGAAGCAGCACAAACAAACAGTTTTAATACCTTAGAACGAGCAGGAGGTGTTATACCACAAAAAAGGACAAAAAGTTATACCACAAAAAAGGACAAAAACTTTAACAGAGTAAAATCTCTATCTAACAGAGATCTTCATCAGAATATCACAAAGCAAAGCAATAATATATTTACACAGGAGACACAAACACATTGATCAATCATGTGGCTGTGAACAAACAATATTTGTTTGACAATATCTGGCAAAGATATTAAATCAGTTCAGATCTTTTGGCTTTTATATTCTGACATTAGGCCATGCTAGATCATTCACAGGCAACTCACACTGCGTTTGGCCACATTTATTTGGTCAAGACCACAACTGCAAGGTTGTCATTCAATTGTTTGTGCATTGTCTGATTTATCTGATACATCACTGAGAAAGATCTTGCGTATAAAACATTGTGTTGTACTAGAACTGGTGATATGTCTTAGAACAACAAAGCGTGCATTTGTAATTGCAGTACTCTCTATAACTAATGTTCCACAGGCACAGTATCTAAAGGATAACAAGTTTGGAGGAGCCTTCATCTGGGCTCTAGATCTGGATGATTTTTCTGGACAGTTCTGTGGACAGGAAACTATCCTCATTGGGAAACTGCGCTCTCTCCTGGATTCAGGTAAACAGAAATTTCAAATGAAAGTTTTGTCACCTCCACCCCAAAAAGTCTTTCTTCTATAATAATCTCACGAATTTAAATATTTATCTTGTTAGAGTCTCCACGTCCTCCTCCCATAACCACACATCCACCAGTGATCACTACAAACCGACCGAAACCACGTCTGCTGCTGCTACTGCTTCTACAACGACCACTGCCAAAACTACCACCACAACTGTCGCATCTGGAGATGATTTCTGTGACGGAAGGCTGACGGCATCTACAAAATGACATGGACGGCAACTCCTTTTATCAATGTGTCTACGGTCACACATACCGCCAGAGATGTCCAGTTAATCTGGTTTTCAACGAGAGATGCAAGTGCTGTGACTGGCCTTAAATAAATATCTTCTTTGTCAAAGTGTGTTTTGTTTTGAAAATGTTTCCTTTAATGTGATGAATTTCATTCTTGTATACTGCTCAAATGAGTAAAAGTCTAAATGAAATGTTTTGTACCTGATTTTTTCACAAAAACAGAACAAGCCTGCACACACAACACTTAAATTATGCTGCTTGTATGGATTATTTTTAGATTAACGCCCTAAGTCTTGTGGTTAATAATTTGTTGAAAATATTTTGTTACTATACTCTATTTTCTATTATATTGAGACACACTATAGGCTTTTTATATGTCTGGTTATGTCTGGTTTAAACCTTGTAAAGGGAGGACTCACCACAGGCATGCACTGAAGCTATGGCAGATCTGTCTGAAGTCCAAAGAAATGTGCTGATGTTCCCCACTTATCTAACCTCAAGGACACTAAACCTCTCTGGAAACACACTGAAACATCACAAAACAAAGTCATAGCCCCTTATACAAGGGATCTCAAGACACCGGGGACCATGTTTACTTAAATACTGTGAGTACAGGGATTCATTCTGTTCTGTCTTTTTCTCAGTAGGTTCATTTCCAATCACTTTATATGCTGAGGTGAGAGGTGCATGGATAAATGCAAAAAATTTAAGTAGGGCATGGACACATGCATTAATTAGCTTTTTTGGGGTGTAATAATGCTGGAACAAGACAGAGTGAGTGTCAAAAGAGTCACTCACAGGTGGTTTGTCACTATGTAGTCCAGATGTCATGTGTCCTGCATATGTCCAGGGAGATTTCTTAACATTGTTGACTTACTTTGATTAAACAGCTTAGTGTCCTTACCTTTGGGTTTCTGACCCAAATTTGTTTCTGGTTAATGATTAATGATTGTCATGATAAAAGCTTGAAATCTCTTCACTGCTCTAGTTTGATATGACAAGAGCTCATCCCAGTTTATCCACCATGAACAAGCTTATTCTGATTGCAGGTGAGGCACAACAAAAAACATTAAATTGATTTCTTAAAATCTGTTTTTACTTTGCATTTAGTAACTAAACCTGTGACTTTTAAGGTCTCTGTGTTTCCTTGGCAGTCTGGGTGAGTTCATTAGTCAACTGAACAAAGTCTTTAGTAAAATCTTTGTTAAATGTCGAGTGTTTATTGTGCAAAGATTACTGAAAAATATTTCTGTCCTTCCATGTTTAGTCTCATCCTCCAGACTGGTGTGCTATTTCACTAACTGGTCCCAATACCGACCTGGCAATGGGAAGTTTATGCCCCTAGATATTGATGCAAACCTGTGTACCCACTTAATCTATGCATTTGCTGGTATTAATGAGGCAAATGAGTTGGTCACCATAGAATGGAACGATGATGTACTCTATACATCCTTTAATGGACTCAAACAGAGGTCAGTCTAGAACTGTCTAACATTATTTCTGTAAAATGTTATGGGAAATAATGATTGCTAGAAACTTCATTCTTATATTTCCACAGCAATCCAAATCTGAAAACACTACTGGCAGTCGGAGGCTGGAACTTTGGATCACAAAAGTGAGACATTTCTCATAAAATCCAGTCCATAAACTTTAATGTACTGCCTATATATGTTTCTTTTTGAGAGCACCTTTGTTTCCCCAAATGTTATCTAGATTCACTACAATGGTGTCAACACAAGCCAATAGAAATACATTTATCCAATCTTCTATCAAACTACTGAGAAAATATGGTTTTGATGGACTTGATCTGGACTGGGAATACCCTGCGGCGAGAGGAAGTCCTCTAGAGGACAAGCAGAAATTCACGCTGTTATGCAAGGTGAGCTCCAGAATTACTGTTTTGGTGTTCAACTGATTCTTAACATGAACTATGAAGTGACTCTCCATGATTCTTCGGTATACAGGAACTCTTAGAGGGCTATACAGCTGAGGGAACGGCAACTGGCAGGCCCAGATTAATGATCTCTGCTGCTGTGGCTGCTGGGAAAGGAACCATTGATGCTGGTTATGAAATCGCAGAGATTGCAAAGTACACTAAAATATTTCTCTTCACAATATCATCATGATTTACTGTCATAATGCTGCGGTGAAACTGATCTAACATGCATTTTATCAGGTACCTGGATTTTATTAATGTGATGACGTATGACTATCATGGCACCTGGGAGCGTGTGACAGGACATCATAGCCCCTTATACAAGGGATCTCAAGACACCGGGGACCATGTTTACTTAAATACTGTGAGTACAGGGATTCATTCTGTTCTGTCTTTTTCTCAGTAGGTTCATTTCCAATCACCTTATATGCTGAGGTGAGAGGTGCATGGATAAATGCAAAAAATTTAAGTAGGGCATGGACACATGCATTAATTAGCTTTTGGAATGATTTACGCTTATTCAGTTAAAGTTTGAGCTTCATTTGAAATACACATTTTTCTGTGTATCTTTTTATTCACACTTCAGAACTTTTCCATGAGATATTGGCAAGACAAGGGAACACCTGTAGAAAAACTAAACATGGGCTTTGCTACATACGGAAGAACATTTCGACTGTCTACCCAAGCCAGTCAGGTTGGAGCACCAGCCAGTGGTCCTGCTGCTGCTGGTACTTTTACCAGAGAGGCCGGCTTCTGGTCCTATTATGAGGTGAAACTGAGATTTCAGTCGATGTTTTGTTAGTAACTTTGTCGGTAAAAGGTAAAAATATTTGAAATTTAACCCTCTTTTCAGATTTGCACTTTTCTTCAAGGCCAGTGTCCACTTGATCGAGGATCAGAAAGTTCCATATGCCATCAAACAAAATGAGTGGGTTGGATATGACAACAAAGAAAGTTTTCAGACTAAGGTAGTCATGTTTCCATAAAAATGTTGCACAATTCTTTGCCAGATACCAGATGTACTAAGTCAATTTCCATACAGTGCTAAAGTGCAGTGTTGCTATGTGTTGCTTTTGTTATTTATTCAGGTCGGTTACCTAAAAGACTACAGATTTGGAGGAGCTTTTGTCTGGGCTCTGGATCTAGATGACTTTAAAGGACAGTTCTGTGGACAGGGAAACTACCCCCTCATCAGCTATCTCCGCTCACTTTTAGCTCCAGGTAAGTAGAAATGATACCATATTTTCTTAATAATCTCTCTTTAACCGTGCAGACTGCTAACAAGTTACCATCCTTTCCACAGATCTTCCCCACCTCCCCACTAGAGAAACCACAACAGACACTTATAGACCAGCCCCAAATCCAGTGACTCCATCTACAAACGAAAATCAACCTCACACCACATCTCGTCCCAGACCTCCAGTCATTCAACCTACAACTACTACTTCATCCAATACTCCCGACAACTTCTGTGCAACAAAGACTGGTGGAGTTTATGCCAAACCTGACGCCCCAGGTTCCTTTTACAATTGTGCCAACGGCATCACCTGGATCCAAAACTGCCCAGCTAATTTGGTCTTCAGAGATAGCTGCCGTTGCTGTGACTGGCCTTGAAAAGCTTCACACGTCATTATATCCGTATATCAACAGCAAGAAAAAATCATTTTTGATCATTTACAATTTTATGAGTATATTTTGTGTTAAGTTCATCTCATGGGAATGTAGCATTTGTGGGAAGATGCATTTTTTAAGTGAGATCATTAAACCTTATATACTCTATTAAACACACAATTTTGGGCGTTTTCCATATACTATCATATACAGGAAACTGTTATAGTAATAGTCTATAATGTATCCTGTAATAAAAAAATATAAAGCTTATGCTGTGGACTGAACTGTCATGTCTCACATCGTCAGAAACCTGACGATCTCTCACACGTTGAGGCAAATTGAAATAAAGAGGAATCATGCCTCTAGAATAGGAGAAATACTACATTATATTATACAATATTTTCTTTTTTAATCCAGAGTATCAATTTCTTGACTTTTGTTAATAATCTCTCTTTAATTGTACAGACTGCTAACAAGTTACCACACTGGTCTATTAGACACTAATAGACCAGCCCCAAATCTAGTGACTCCATCTACACACAAAAATCAACCTCACACCACATCTCGCCCCAAACCTACAACTCCCGACAACTTCTGTGCAACAAAGACTGGTAGAGTTTATGCCAAACCTGATGCTCCAGGATCCTTTTACACTTGTTCCACCGGCATCACCTGGATCGAAAAACTGCCCAGCTAATTTGATCTTTAAAGAAAACTGCAGTTGCTGTCAACAGCCTTGAAAAGCTTCACATCGCACATTTACATTTCACATGCTCTGAATTCGTGTATCAACAGCGAGCAAAAGAGTAAGGTTTGTGTTGAGTTCATCAAAGGGGATTTAGCATTTAGCAAAAACCATGAAGATGTTTTAATTTAATTAAATTTTTTATTTATAACCTACAGTGGATATTAAAAACTCAAAGAGAGACACAAAAGAGCTTGTTGTTAGCATCTCAAGATTCACACGCACTGAGGTATTGTTTCACTTTCTTAACAGCAGTAAATTGACCTACTTATCATCTCTTTGTCGTGTGCATGACGAAGTATGTGTCCCAATCAGTAGCAAGGCTGTCTTTGTAGGAAATTAATCCTGTAATAAGTATGAATGTTGCGTCCTTTTAAAGCTGTAATTTAGTGCTGCCAATTATCCGAAAAGTATGAGTACAAAGTGTCACCGTTGACTGTCAGTTCAGTCATCTTTACAGCGGTGGATGTTACGCACCTGTTTTGACGTCCTTGTCACGGTAGAGAGGTGTGGCAACATAAATAAATAAAAACATTTTAATTACAAAATGGAATGCCCTAAATTATATCCTTGCAAAGGTATGGCCTAAATCACGCCAAGTAAGCAGAATGTCCTGATTTACCACTCGGTAACCTGCAATTTGCTTTTCCACGTAAGCCACCTACGTGCTGGATATTCATCACCTTTATAAAAGGATAACAAAGGTTATGGCAAGGAACAAAAAAAAAATAGGCATAAGACACAATATTCCTAATGATTGCACATCACTTAAAGGTTAGTCCCAGCTAGGTTGTGTTGTAATGTCAGGTAAACATACATTAGATTGCAACACAGTTCAGCATTAGACAGTTAGACTTTCAATGTTTCGATACTTTTGTCCATTGACATTTTGTAGTACGTACTCACTGCATTCACTTTCTCATTCACTCAACACAAATTATACAACCCTATGTTGTATTGTGTATGCTGAAGACAATTTATACCAGCTGACATTGGGTGAGAGGTGGGGTACACCTTGGACAAGGCACCAGTTCATCACATGGCACATATAACCTATGAGTGCACGTTTTCGAACTGTGGAAGGAAGCCAGAGTATCCGGGGAGAACATGCAAACTCCACACAGCTGAGCTTCGAACCAAGAACCTTCTTGCTGTGAGGCAACAGTGCTAACCACTGTGTTCAGTCACGGCATTACTGGAATCAAAACTTTCTTGAAGAAGCAGATTATCTGCTTCTGTATAAATAAATACAAAAGAATGTTTGCTACCCCTAACCTTAACACTTAATTTGGCCGACTTAGTTATGAATATGCAATTGTTTTGAGCCAAATACGAAGATTTTAAACTCAGCCTTAATCAAAACTGTCACGCTATGGAAAGGGTTGCTGATGTCCCCATGGGAGCAGAATTCAAACTTGTTTGAATATTAGTATAACTTATCTACTCCCAACACTTACATATGTATGTACACACAGTGAAAAGAAAAAACAAAATACTGCCAGTAACAGTAGGCTACGAGCAAAGACGCTAGAACTATTTTCTGGGAGGCGGTGCTGTAAATATTGAGTCATAGACAAGATTCAACTGGGAACAACCAGGTAGGTACACTAACTTGCAGCCAACAGCACAATAATTACATTCACCTGTGTCTCAACAGGATTTATAGTACAGGAACACTGTAAGCCAACAGCACAATAATGTGACCTATATCTCAACAAGGCAGGATTTAGAGTGCAGATAGACTCAAAAGCTTGACAGCGACGTCTCATGCTGTTCAGAAGTCGACTTATTGCAACCTGCTGACAAAATTTTAGAGAAGGCAACATTAAGCTCGCTTGTAAAGGTTATGGTGCATTTTAGGTGCACTCTGAAATTTCATAATAGGTAAGGTATAGGTAATTTTATAAAACACTACCTTCAAATGCACGCCGCGTAAGAACATTTAAAAGTAATAGAACATTGGTTCTTTGTTGCTCAGATTGATGAAGCTTCCAGGATGTATAAAACACGTATGATGTTATTAATCAGGGCCTATTTCATTATTTACAATTACAAATACATTTTCAGATATGTTTATGTTAGGATCATAAACAGGCTTCTTCAAGCATACAGTAATGTTCTTCCCAAAGTTGTGTCAATCCCGTGCTTTTGTTTGATTGGAATCAGCTTTATATGTTAAGGTTAAAAAAGGAAAAAGAACTGAGTGAAGAGGTCTTAGAAAGACTGTGGAATAATATGTGGAATATGGAATAATGTGTGGAAAATACACCAGACCGCAACATTACCACAAACAGTTTATTTGAACCACCTGGCCAACACATGTGACATTCCTGACAGTCAACTCTGCTACCAAGCCTGTATTAAATGAGTGGAGCTATTAGCAGCGTTAATAATTACGCAAGTTAATTTCCTGTTTTGACATGTCTGTGAACTGTCTGCGTGTTTCTTCACAAAGTAGATTTGCATACTAGGTTCAGTCCTACTTACTTACCTGTTAAGTGACAAGCCCGTCTGTATTAACCTTGAGTTTTTTAGCAACAAGGAAGTGTTCTGAATCTGTTTTTTTTTGGTTTGGTTTTGTTTTGTTTTTAAACTTCCTGTTTACATCTGCCGCTTGTGATCGCCTTGTGTGTACACTGATACTTTCTATATAACTCGTGTTCAAATTACAACGGCCCCACGGATACAACTTCTATGTTTTATATTGTCCATGGTCCAGTGACGTCTGTATTAACCTTGAGCTTTTTAGTAACATCTGCCGCTTGTGATCGCCTTGTGTGTACACTGATACTTTACAATTTTTTTTTTATTTAAATGTGGCCCTAATACTCTGTCGTACCCCCCTGACTTTTCATAGCTTAGCTGATGTATATAATATATGTGTGTAACCTGTTTTGTGTGCTCAGCGATCTTACAATGGCAGTGAAGAGGCACTGTAGGTGAGGCAGGCAGTTCTCTTGCCGCATGGTAGGGCAGTGATCTCTATTGAGACAGAGAGACCTTTAAAACTAAAAAAGACAAGGAAGGACTTTAGGACTTTAAAAACAAAACAAAACAAAACAAAACCAAAAAAAAAAACAGATTCAGAACACTTCCTTGTTGCTAAAAAGCTCAAGGTTAATACAGACGGGCTTGTCACTTAACAGGTAAGTAAGTAGGACTGAACCTAGTATGCAAATCTACTTTGTGAAGAAACACGCAGACAGTTCACAGACATGTCAAAACAGGAAATTATCTTGCGTAATTATTAACGCTGCTAATAGCTCCTCTCATTTAATACAGGCTTGGTAGCAGAGCTGACTGTCAGAAATGTCACATGTGTTGGCCAGGTGGTTCAAATAAACTGTTTGTGGTAATGTTGCGGTCTGGTGTATTTTCCACACATTATTCCATATTCCACATATTATTCCACAGTCTTTCTAAGACCTCTTCACTCAGTTCTTTTCCTTTTAACCTTAACATATAAAGTTGATTCCAATCAAACAAAAGCACGGGATTGACACAACTTTGGGAAGAACATTACTGTATGCTTGAAGAAGCCTGTTTATGATCCTATATTTGTAATTGTAAATACTGAAATAGGTCCTGATTAATAACATCTTATGTATTTTATACATCCTGGAAGCTTCATCAATCTGAGCAACAAAGAACCAATGTTCTATTACTTTTAAATGTTCTTACGCGTGCATTTCAAGGTAGTGTTTTATAGAATTACCTATACCTTACCTATTATGAAATTTCAGAGTGCACCTAAAATGCACCATAACCTTTACAAGCGAGCTTAATGTTGCCTTCTTTGTTTAAGTTAAATGGAAAAATTAGTTTATTGTTCAAACCATTTAATAAATATAACCATTTAATTTATTTGTTTATTATATACCTGTTGCATGAGACCAGACACATGATCCTTTAGAAGCAAAAACAAACAAAGGCAATTTAACTGTTAAGTACCATTAAGTCTGCAGCCATGCTTAAATGCTGATGTTTAGAAGGGAAATTATTTACCATATCAACCATTTTGGTCTAGCATTTTCTAATTAGCGTGACAGCTAAAACTGATGGGAATTAATTTTGCAGGTATTATTTATAAACATCAAATGACAAATTAAATGATGGCTTGTGAGCAACTGTAATCACGCACCAGTTCATAGGCTTATATACAGTTGTTTATAACTTAAGCTAATAAAATCTTTGGTCAGTGTGTCCATTCAGTTAAAGCAGTACAGGATAAGCATGGTTGGGGCAGCTGTGGCTCAGGAGGTAGAGCGGATCGTCCATTAATCAGATGATCAGTGGTTTGATCCCCAGCTCCTCCAGTCTGCATGTTGTAGTGTCCTTGGGCAAGATACTGAACACCAAAAATTTCTCCCTGTAAGTCGCATTGGATAAAAGCATCAGCTAAATGTTCTCGCGTTTGTCGTGTTTGGTTGTGAATACACTGTCCTGTGTCCATGTTTAGTCCTGTTTGCCAATACAGAGTGAGAACAACAGATTTTTTTTTTTGGCCTTTTTGAGCTTTATTAGATAGAGACAGCTTGAAGAGTAACAGGAAATGTGGAGAGAGAGAGATGGGGAATGACATGCGGAAAGAGCCACAGGTAGGATTTGAACCCTGGCGCAGCAAGAACTGAGCCTTTGTACATGGGGCGGATGCTCTACCGACTGAGCTAAACAACACTCCACAACAGGTTTCTTTTAATCATACTATACCAACAAATGAATAATTGTTTCTACTGTTGAAACTACCCTTTCATGTAGGTGTGTCCTCGCTGGTTTATTTTTAACTACTGTGTAATTAAACGTGACTTACATAATGATGCTTCTGGTGCTCAATTGTTCTCTGCATGTATTGTTACTTATGCCATATATTATGACGTTGTTTTAAATATATATATTGTTTTCAGGTTTTTATTAGCAACTGGCTAAGAAATATTGATGAAAACTAGCATTGATCGAAAGGAGATACCTCTGTTGTTATTACCTCCACCCATTAAGTTTAACTGTCTGTCAGCAGAATTACAAAAAGCTATTTTTATGAAACTTGGCGAAGGGTGTAACACGGGCCATGGAAGAACCCATTACACACATTATGTTTCACTTTTTTGACACTGCAAATGACATAAATGTACATGCAATAACCTGATTTAATTAAAGTGAATGGTGTGTAAAAACTAATCATAAAACAAAACGTAACAGCTACCTCAAACATTACTGTAGAACCGAAGCAAGTCGGTCAATGCCGGATGTCGTGATTTTCATTTTCACTTGTAGAGTTCAATGTTCAAATGTAGACTTGGCTGTATTTATATTGCAAGGTGTCTCTAATGTTTGTGCTCTTATCTACTGAATATGTAATATGTGGACATTTTGAAATCTTTCAATATGATGCAGTCATTGCAAGTACAGTCTCAAACTATACCACAGAGGTGGGGTGTCCCAGTGGTCTATAGGTTTTTAAGCTGGGCAACCATACAATCACAACTGTGCCTGGTTTGCGTCGGGACGTCTGCTCACAGTACAGATAACGAGTTTTAAACAGGCAGTTGCAAGCAACTCATACATTTACATTTAGTCATTTAGCAGACGCTTTTATCCAAAGCGACTTACAGAGAAGGGAACAATCAAGGTATAGTGCGATAAGAAGCAATAGTGCAGCAATAAGTGCTTGTGACAATTCTTAAGCTCAAAAGCTGGGTCTTCAGGAGTTATAGCTTGCAATGTGAAATTATATTATGATAAAATGCTGGTTTGCCAGTCCTTTTGTTGCTGATTGTATGATGCTATTTTATTTAGTTATTACAGTTCAGCTCAAAACTTATCAGTAACGTTTCATTAACTGTCCCCACCCTGTTAAACTACCACACCCTCTAGCCTTCAACCTTCTACCTGATTTAAAACTGCAGGACCAGATATCCATCAGTCTTCAATCAGTCACAGTAGAGACAGTATATACTTCTTTCACCATTAACTTCGTAAGTATTCACTTTTCTATTATTTTTAATAAACCATATTTTCACAATTGTTAGTCGATGCTGTGTATACGTATGTATATCGCTATAGCTGCTCCATCTCTCTGACTCACTGGCTTGCTAAAGTAGACACCTGTGATAAATATTGTATTTTGTATCAGTTATCAGTTTGCATCCATTTTTGGTTATGTACATGCCACAGTCATTTTCAGGCTTTATTTGGTATTGTATTACAACAACAGGCAATTAAGTAATCAAAGTTAATTAATTATAAGACTATAGTAACCAACCTGTTCAGTCAGATCAGACCTGATTTGATGGGATGGAAACTCATTCCAAAAAATAAGAAGATAGAATTGGGTTAAATAATACTAAATAATACTGTATGAGGGCAGTTGTTCAGAACGGTGTCCTTTTCACTCCCAAAATTTTAAAATTTGATAATTGCATTTTTACATTTTTATTTCTTTATTTATTAATTTTACTTTTTGATTGTGTGTTCTTCAATAATTCCAGATACTGTTTAATCACTGACTGAATCTTTGTTCATTACCCTTATAAACAAAAAAACAAACAAAAATTGACCAAAAATGAAAATATCAGGGGTCTAGGAAGAAGGGCATACAGAATATTTTTTGAAGCAGGTTCTTAGCTTTTGACTATGTGCAGAAAAGCAGATTGTTAAACCATGATGAGTAATAACCACCCTGCCTTGCAACATTACAACATGATAATTGTCATACTTGGTATAAAGACAGCTGTCACAACTTGTTTATCTAGGTTAATCCTCTTGGAAATGTTTCCCTTGGGCGCAGATGACATTAATTCCTGTAACCTATGTCTTATATGCAAAAAATATACCACTTATGTACAGCTTCTAATTAATTGTTCCAGTACATTTTAGGTGTGTCACAGCTAATTGACACTAAAGTAAAGCAAATTTGCCTCAACTAGTACTTAACTTGTACTACACCTCAACTTGTTTGCATTATTATTATTGTTGAGGTAACAATATCTAGACCTCAACAAATCAGTTTTATCAGTGTTATCTCAACACGATAAAGATGTGTAGATGTATGTAAAAAGATGATTCATAGTTAGCCATAGTTATCTTTTCTGATGCGTAATTGTGAAATAATGCACTGCTGGATACAGTGCAGCACTCATTATTCATTAACCCTAACCCTTCCTCAGAGTGAGGATTTGATTAAAAATGTATTTTTTTCTCTCTGCATATCAAAAGAAATTCTTCTATTTCTGTTTATCCACATAGTAACAACATGGTCAAGCTCACTCTAACTGCAGGTAAGACACACTGATCAAGTAAATGTTTCCTTAAATGCAGAATATAATCTGCATGGCTAGATTATGCTTATCCATCTTTTGTCTCTCTGATTACAGTGAGAACATAAAGTGAATTAAATTTGGTTTGTGCTGTTGAATTTTAAAATGCGCTGCCTTTTATGTGAAAATGCTCTCTTAAAGTGTGTTTTTGTACTATGTGTGTGTTTATTACTTTATCAACTATGATGTGTAGTACTCATTCCAGACTGGAAAACTGTGAGGCATCGTTCTTGCTTTATTAACCTTAATAAGCATTAGTCTCACTATAGAGCCATTAGATACAAAAAGCATGGGGTGTTAAGGTACTAAAGCTTAGTTTAGTTCTTACCGCGGAGTTCAAATCCAACCCTTTGCTGCATGTCATCCCTTTTATGTGTGCAAGTGCACGATTGAAGATTCATTATTATGAATTAACATGAATAAAAGTCTTCCCTTTAGATCTGCAAAGCAAAGTTACTGTTAATAAATGGATAATAAAGTATATAGAAATCAAAAGCTGAGTAATGGTTTAACAATGACACTATAGCTTAAGTTAGCTAAACAAATATGGTACGATGTAATTGTAAAAAAACTCACTACACTTTTATTAACATCCTTAAGCAGTCAATAAACTGTTAATATTTTACTAATAAATGCTCAGACATTTTTGATGCTATTATTGACACCTAGTAGTTTTTATATTTATGTTAAGCATCTTCTAAGGAAGACCCTTATAACAGAACAAATGTCTTGTTTGTTTTTAACCTAACACTGACCATGCCTCCCACTTTGTAGGGCTCTGTTTGATCATCGCCAGCTTGGGTACGTTTATGACATGCATTCAGCATAATCAACAAATTTACCAGCAGATATATACTGTACTGTTCCAAAGTCAGCAATTTGTTGCTTAAGAAATATAATTGATTTTTAATTACATAATTTCCTTCCATGTCTCAGTCTCTTCCAACAGGCTGGTGTGTTACTATAACAGCTTGGCTGAAAATAGAGAAGAGGATGGGAAGTTCACGGTTTCGATATTGATCCAGACCAGTGTACCCATTTGATCTACGCTTTTTCTGACATTAACAACCAAAGTGAGCTGGTCCCCAGCAATGCAGCGGATACTCAACGTTATCAGTCCTTTAATGGACTCAAAACCAAGTCAGTGCTTAGTCAATTAATACTGATGAGATGATGCTGAAAGGTATTTTTCTTAAACAATCATTTTTAAACATTTATTCTCCCACAGAAATCCACTGCTCAAAACCCTGTTGGCAGTTGGTGGAATCACCTTTGACATAAAAAAGTAAGTTACTTATAAGAACGTTAAACCCACATACACATTTAAACAACCAACGAACCAAGCAACAGGAACACTGAATCCTGATGCATGCATTTTTATTTCACTCCTTTTCAGTTATACTTGTGAAATATTTATTGTATGGCAATACAGAGGTCAGTAACTACACATTGTAGTTATGTGGAAAACATAACCAGACCATCTCCCTGAGGCCATGTTTTTGTGCTATTAAATTAGAGCGTTTAAATGCAGTGTGTGCAATATTCTGTTCAAACGTTTACCAGATTCAGTGCAATGGTGTCAACGTCTCAAGGCAGAGCAACGTTCATTCAGTCTGCAATCACACTACTGAGAGCACATGGGTTTGATGGGATAAACCTTGATTGGAGGTACCCTGGAGGAGCCGGCAGCGTACCACAAGACAAGCTGGGATTCACACAGCTGTGCAAGGTCAGATCCTGAATTTCTGTTCTGGGAAGGACACTGACAGAAATATGCCATAGTGTATCAGCCATGTATTAAGATATAAGATTGTATACCTAACTAAGACTGAACCATGTTTCCTTGTTGTCTAGGAGCTCAAAGACGCCTTTGAGACTGAGGGAACAGAAACTAACCGTGACAGATTGATTGTCGCTGCAAGTGTCTCTGCTGAGAGAGCAACCATTGATGCCAGTTATGAAGTCGAAAAGATTGCAATGTAAAATTCATTTAATGTAATTCTTGACATTATACCTATGATGAGATGTTACCATGTTTTGGTGAACATGTTGTCTGTGTCTTATCAGGCACCTGGATTTCATTAACGTGCTGACATTCGACTTTCACGGGCCCTGGGAAAATGTCATAGGACATCACAGCCCTTATTCCGGGATCCAAAGACACTGGAGACAAAATCTACTCTAACACTGCAAGTATAAGGGTTCATATTTTAACTGCCTGAATGTCTTTGTATTTAGAGATGCCCTTCCACTCTGATTGTTTTTTTCTTTTACATATTTTAGGACTCTGCCATGCAGTATTGGCGTAACCAGGAGCACCTACAGAAAAGCTAAACATGGGGTTAGCAGCATATGGGCGAGCTTTTACCCTCTCCTCTAATTCCAGCGATGTTGGAGCACCAGCCAGTGGTCCTGGTGAGGACGGGTGCTACACCGTGAAGACGGATTCTGGGCCTCTTATGAGGTAAAACTGA
The DNA here is from genome assembly GCA_036365135.1 of Miichthys miiuy. Taxonomy (NCBI): domain Eukaryota; kingdom Metazoa; phylum Chordata; class Actinopteri; family Sciaenidae; genus Miichthys; species Miichthys miiuy. The sequence continues at coordinate 9,090,041 of CM071606.1, read as the reverse complement.
AAGCTAAAACTTTTACTGCATTTCCTCTAACACATTTCTGTTTCTGTTTATACATTCGCTCTAACTGTGCCATTTAACCCTTCTTTTCAGACTTGCCTGTATCTTGAAGGAGTAACATTCCAGGTGATTCCTGATCAGAAAGTTCCGTATGCAACCACAGAAAATCAGTGGGTTGGATTTGACAACAAAGACAGCATTGATACAAAGGTAATCAGATGCTTAATTTAAACTATTGCTGTGTAATTCCTTTGCAAATGACTGCTTGTACACGAATCTGGTTAAATAAATATTTTGTCAACATGACTTCATCCTCTCAGGTGAATTACCTAAAAACAAACAACTTTGGAGGAGCCTTTGTCTGGTCTCTGGACCTGGCTGACTTCAGTGGACAGTTCTGTAAAGAGGGCAAAAGCCCCTTAATCAGCCGCCTGCATACTCTTCTGGTTCCAGGTAACCAAGATATAAAATGGGTGTCTTATCCTATCATGTTGTGGGCTTTTATTGTTTATCTGATCTAATGGCATGACCATTAATGTAATCACCTTTATTGACTTAACCCTCTGATGCCCCTTTAAAATCCTAACATTAGGTAAGCTATAAAAATCTTATAAATTATCATCATTATTATTATTATTATTATTATTATTATTATTATTATTATTATTAAAACCAGCATCAGTCCTAATCATACATATCAAATAATAATGATTTTCTTTTTAATCCAATTGCCAAATTTTTGTCATGATGCACCTCCATTTTATTGTCTAAAAAACACAAAAAATTATTACTTCATGCAAACTGGATTATTTATGCTTTGATTATTGCATCTTGGTGTATGTGAAAGATTAGCAGGGAATATTTATTTATATGCATTTTTTTTATGTATTTTTTATATTTCATAAAATCTTCACTAATCTACACTTAAAAGCCCCAGGCCTCAAATGAAGCAGAGAAATGAGAATTTACATGTTTTATACTTTGTATTTGAGCAAGATCAAAAATAGTGTTTTGAATGGGTTTCAACGTGCACAGGAGTAACAACAGGTCTATTTTAGTCCATGTTGTTTACAATAGGCTATATATACATGTCATCATGAAGTGGCGTGAAAGAGTAATGACGAAAATATTTGACTCATTCTTTTAGGTTTTCCTGACCTCAATGGAACAACAACCACCCCTACTATAACCACGACAATGACTTCGTCTACCACAACTACAACTACTCCCCCTACTACAACCACAACAGCTCCCCCTACCACAACCACAACTCCCCCTACTACAACCACAACAGCTCCCCCTATCACAACTACAACTCCACCTACTACAACCACAACAACTCTGCCTACCACAACCACAACAACTCCACCTACTACAACCAGAACAACTCCCCTACCACAACCACAACAACTCTGCCTACCACAACAACTGCCCCCACCACAACCACAATTCCAACTACTACAACCACAACAACTCCTCCTACCACACAACAACTACTCCCCTACCACAACAACTCCCTACTACAACCACAACAACCCCTACTACAACCACAACAACTCCCTACCACAACTACAACAACTCCACTACTACAACCACAACAACTTCCCTACTACAACCACAACAACTCCCCTACCACAACCACAACTACTCCCTACTACAACCACGACTACTCCCCTACTACACAACAGCTCCCTACTACAACCACAACTACTCCACCTACCACAACCACAACAACTCTGCCTACCACAACAACTGCCCCCACCACAACCACAATTCCAACTACTACAACCACACAACTCCTCCTACCACACCACAACTACTCCCCTACCACAACCACAACAACTCCCCTACCACAACCACGACTACTCCCCTACTACAACCACAACAACTCCCCCTACCACAACTACAACAACTCCACCTACTACAACCACAACAACTTCCCCTACTACAACCACAACAACTCCCCCTACCACAACCACAACTACTCCCCACAACCACGACTACTCCCTACTACAACCACAACAGCTCCCTACTACAACCACAACTACTCCACCTACCACAACCACAACAGCTCCCTACTACAACCACAACTACTCCCCCTACCACAACCACAACTGCTCCCCCTACCACAACCACGACAACTGCCCCCACCACAACTACCACAACCACAACAACTCCCCTACTACAACCATGACTACTCCCTACTACAACCACAACAACTCCCTACTACAACAAGTACTCCTCCTACTACAACCACAACTACTCCTCCTACTACAACCACAACAACTGCCCCCACCACAACCACAACTACTCCCCCTACTACAACCACGACTACTCCCCCTACTACAACCACAACAGCTCCCCCTACTACAACCACAACTACTCCACCTACCACCACCACAACAGCTCCCCCTACTACAACCACAACTACTCCCCCTACCACAACCACGACAACACCTCCTACCACAACCACAACTACTCCCCTTACCACAACCACGACAACACCTCCTACCACAACCACAACTACTCCCCCTACCACAACCACGACAACTCCCCCTACGACAACCACAACTCCCCTACCACAACCACACTACAACCACAACTGCTCCCCTACTACAACCACAACTACCCCTACCACAACACAACACCTCCTACCACAACCACAACTACTCCCTACTACAACCACAACTACTCCCACTACCACAACTACTCCCCTACTACAACCACAACTACCCGACTACAACCACAACTCCTCCTACAACCACAACTCCCTACCACAACCACACAACTCCCCTACTACAACCACAACTACTCCCCCTACCACAACCACAACAACACCTCCTACCACAACCACAACTACTCCCCCTACTACAACCACAACTACTCCCACTACCACAACTACTCCTCCTACTACAACCACTACTGACTACAACCACAACTACCCTCCTACGACAACCACAACTCCCTACAACCACCACTGCTCCCCTACCCATGACTACCCCACTACAACAACCACAACTACTCCCCCTACCACAACCACAACAACTCCACCTACCACAACCACGACAACACCTCCTACCACAACTACAACTACTCCCTCTACCACAACAACTCCACCTACTACAACCACAACAACTCCCTACCACAACCACAACAACTCCGCCTACCACAACCACAACAACTCCGACGACACCACAACTACTCCCCTACCACACCACAACTCCCCTACCACAACCACAACAACTCCGCCTACGACAACCACAACTACTCCCCCTACCACAACCACAACAACTCCCTACCACAACCACAACAACTCCACCTACCACAACCACGACAACACCTCCTACCACAACTACAACTACTCCACCTACTACAACCACAACAACTCCCCCTACCACAACCACAACAACTCCGCCTACCACAACCACAACTACTCCGCCTACCACCACAACTACTCCCCTACCACAACCACAACAACTCCCTACGACAACCACAACTACTCCTACCACAACCACAACAACTCCCCTACCACAACCACAACAACTCCGCCTACGACAACCACAACTACTCCCTACCACAACCACTACCACTACCACAACCACAACAACTCCCCTACCACAACCACAACAACTCCGCCTACGACAACCACAACTACTCCCCTACACCACAACTACTCCCCTACCACAACTACAACTACTCCCTACCACAACCACAACAACTCACCTACTACAACCACAACAACTCCCTACTACAACAACTCTGCCTACCACAACCACAACAACTCCCCTACAACAACACTACTCCCCACTACACCACAACTACTCCCTACTACAACCACAACAACTCCCTACTACAACCACAACTACTCCCCTACCACAACCACAACTACTCCCCTACCACAACCACAACAACTCCGCTACGACAACCTCCCCTACACACCACAACAACTCCCCTACCACAACCACAACTACACCCCTACTACAACCACAACAACTCCCTACCACACCACAACAACTCCACCTACTACACCACAACTACTCCCCTACTACAACCACAACAACTCCCCTACCACAACCACAACAACTCCACTACTAACCACAACTACTCCCTACTACAACCACAACAACTCCCTACCACACAACAACTCCCCTACAACCACAACTACTCCCCACTACAACCACACAATTCACCTACCACAACCACAACTACTACAACCACAACAACTCCACCTACTACAACACTACTCCCCTACTACAACCACAACAACTCCCCTACCACCACAACAACTCCACCTACAACCACAACTACTCTCCCTACTACAACCACAACAACTCCCCTACCACAACCACACAACTCCGCCTACTACAACCACAACTACTCCCTACTACAACCACAACAATTCCCTACCACAACCACAACAACCCCTACCACAACCACAACTCCGCCTACCACAACCACAACAACTCCGCCTACCACAACAACTCCCTACCACAACCACAACACCCCTACCACAACAACTCTGCTACACAACAGGTGTTTGTGAAGAAGAATGGGCGTTTCCTGACCTAATAATAAAGGTGGATTTGTAGACTGTGGTACTCAAGAAAATTAAACGATTCACCAGGGAAATCATCAACCACAACAACTCCGCCTACCACAACCACAACAACTCCACCTACTACAACCACACAACACCACAACCACAACAACTCCCACTACTCCAACCACAACTACTCCCCTACTACAACCACAACAAGTCTCGCTACACAACAGGTGTTTGTGAAGAAGAGTGGGCGTTTCCTGACCCTAATAATAAGGTGAATTTATAGACTGTGGCACCCAAGGAAATTCAAACAATTCACCAAAATCATGATGTCCTACTGCAACAACTACATGCCCTGCTACCACAACCACAACTCCCACAACCACAACAACTCACCCTACTACAACCACAACTACTCCCTACTGCAACCACAACAACTCCCCTACTACAACCACAACTACCCCTACCACAACTACTCCCCACTACAACCACAACTACTCCCTACTACAACCACAACAACTCCCCTACAACTACAACCACTCCCCTACCACAACTCCTACTACTACAACCACAACTACTCCACTACAACCACAACTCCACCTACTACAACCACTACTCCCCTACAACCACAACTACTCCCTACCACAACCACAACAACTCCGCCTACGACAACCACGACTCTACTACAACCACAACAACTCCCTACCACAACCACAACTACACCCCTACTACACCACAACAACTCCCTACCACAACCACAACAACTCCACCTACTACAACCACAACTACTCCCCTACTACACAAACTCCCCTACCACAACCACAACAACTCCACCTACTACAACCACAACTACTCCCCTACTACAACCACAACAACTCCCCTACCACAACCACAACAACTCCTTACTACAACCACAACTACTCCCCTACAACCACAACAATTCCGCTACCACAACCACAACTACACCCCTACTACAACCACAACAACTCCCTACAACCACAACAACTCCACCTACAACCACAACTACTCCCCTACTACCAAACAACTCCCCTACCACAACCACAACTCCACCTACTACAACCACAACTACTCCCTACAACCACAACAACTCCCCTACCACAACCACAACAACTCCGCCTACTACAACCACAACTACTCCCCTACCACAACCACAACAATTCCGCCTACCACAACCACAACAACCCCACCACAACCACAACAACTCCGCCTACCACAACCACAACTCCGCCTACAACAACTCCCCTACCACAACCACAACACCCCTACCACAACAACTCGCTACCTACAACAGGTGTTTGTGACGGAAGAAGAATGGGCTTTCCTGACCCTAATAATAAAGGTGGATTTGTAGACTGTGGTACTCAAGGAAATTTAAACGATTCACTAGGGAAATCATCAACCACAACAACTCCGCCTACCACCAACAACACTCCACCTACTACACCACAACAACTCCGCCTACCACAACCACAACAACTCCACTACTCCAACCACAACTACTCCCCTACTACCACAACAACTCTCGCTACCACAGGTGTTTGTGACGGAAGAAGAGTGGGCTTTCCTGACCCTAATAATAATGATAGACTGTGGCACCAAGAATTCAAACAATTCACCAAATCATGATGTCCTACTGCAACAACTACATGCCCTACCACAACCACAACTCCCACAACCACAACAACTCACCCTACTACAACCACAACTACTCCCCTACTGCAACCACAACAACTCCCCTACAACAACACAACTACCCCTACCACAACTACTCCCACTACAACCACAACTACTCCCCTACAACCACAACTACTCCCCTACTACAACCACAACAACTCCCTACCACAACTACAACCACTCCCTACCACAACAACTCCTACTACTACAACCACAACTACTCCCCTACCACAACCACAACACCTACTACAACCACAACTACTCCCCTACCACAACCACAACTACTCCCCTACACCACAACAACTCCGCCTACGACAACCACGACTACTCCCCTACTACAACCACAACTCCCTACCACAACCACAACTTCCCCTACAAACCACAACAACTCCCTACCACAACCACAACAACTCCACCTACTACAACCACAACTACTCCCTACTACAACCACAACAACTCCCCTACCACAACCACAACAACTCCACCTACTACAACCACAACTACTCCCCTACTACAACCACAACAACTCCCCTACCACAACCACAACAACTCCGCCTACTACAACCACAACTACTCCCTACTACAACCACAACAATTCCGCCTACCACAACCACAACTACACCCCTACAACCACAACAACTACCACAACCACAACAACTCCACCTACTACAACCACAACTACTCCCCTACAACCACAACTCCCCTACCACAACCACAACTCCACCTACTACAACCACAACTACTCCCCTACTACAACCACAACAACTCCCTACCACAACCACAACAACTCCGCCTACTACAACCACAACTACTCCCTACTACAACCACAACAATTCCGCCTACCACAACCACAACAACCCCCACCACAACCACAACAACTCCGCCTACCACAACCACAACAACTCCGCCTACCACAACAACTCCCCCTACCACAACCACAACACCCCCTACCACAACAACTCTCGCTACCACAACAGGTGTTTGTGACGGGAAGAAGAATGGGCGTTTCCCTGACCCTAATAATAAAGGTGGATTTGTAGACTGTGGTACTCAAGAAATTTAAACGATTCACCAGGAAATCATCAACCACAACAACTCCACCTACTACAACCACAACAACTCCGCCTACCACAACCACAACAACTCCCTACTCCAACCACAACTACTCCCTACTACAACCACAACAACTCTCGCTACAACAGGTGTTTGTGACGGAAGAAGAGTGGGCGTTTCCTGACCCTAATAATAAAGGTGAATTTATAGACTGTGGCACCCAAGGAAATTCAAACAATTCACCAGGGAAATCATGATGTCCTACTGCAACAACTACATGCCTGCTACCACAACCATAACTCCCACAACCACAACAACTCACCCTACTACAACCACAACTACTCCCCTACTGCAACCACAACAACTCCCCTACTACAACCACAACTACCCCCTACCACAACTACTCCCCCTACAACCACAACTACTCCCCTACTACAACCACAACAACTCCCCTACTACAACCACAACTACTCCCCTACCACAACCACAACACCCCTACCACAGCAACGACAGGAAGAAGAATGGGCGTTTCCTGACCCTAATAATAAAGGTGAATTTATAGACTGTGGCAAAAAGAACCACCAGGGATATCATGATTTGTCCTACTGCAACAACTACGTGTCCTGCTACCACAACCACAACAACTCACCCTACTACAACCACAACTACTACCCCTACTGCAACCACAACTCCCTACTATAACCACAATTACTCCCATAACTCAACAATGACAACTCACCCTACCACAACGATAACTACTACAACTACGACAACTTCCCCTACTACAAGCACGATAACTCATCCCACTACAACCACAACAACTCCCCCTACCACAACCACAACAACTCCCCAACTACAACTTTAACCTCCTCTACCAAAGCCAAGACAGCTCCCATTACCATAGGACAGTGGAAATGGATTTTTTGACAGGAAGAAGGACGGGAGTTACCCCCATCACTCTGACCCAGATGGTTTTTTCAGCTGTGTCGATGGCAGATCCTACATCCAAGATTGCCCGGAAAATTTGGTCTACAAGATAATTTGCGATTGCTGCAACTATCCCTAAAAACTTGCACATGAATCATTTCACTGTCCATAAGTGGTAACATTTATTTTTCTACAATAGGGGGCATTGTCATTGTCAAAGCTGTTATATGTACTATTTCTTGTCAGTCACTGTTTATTCACAGTTGAGGTATACATAAAAATAATGGCTATGCCTAGCTTTACTAATCTTAACTTAGGTAGATCATTTTGAAAACACAATTTAAACATCAAATATCATCTCTAGCATTTTCAGATGAATTTTCATGAGCTCCCTGTCCACACTGAAATGTCCCGGTCATGGTAACATCTTACACCATTTAATTTTTATTATATTTTCGTCAATTGCAATGGGTGTACGTGTATGATTATTCATCTATAATATATACATATACAAACAACTTGTACGGTGACATTACAATTGTTGTCCTGTTGGTGTTAGTTGAGTTTGTTCTTGTTTTGTTTTGTTTTGTTTTTCTGACATGGTTTATTTTATGACATGGTTGTTGTACATGTATACTATTGCTATGCATTGTATCTAACTTCATAATATAGGTTTCTTCTGGTTGGTTTTTCCCTTGTAGCGACTGCACAGTTGTCTTACATAATGATACAATGCATATTGCACTTATTTATATACTGTATGTTTAAATGTAAATAGATACTAATAAATATTACACACTAAATTAATAAGTTAATAAAAATAAATTAATGAAATACTGTAAGTTTCATGGTTCTTTGTCTATTATGTGTTTGTGAGATAAAAACACAGTACACGATGGAAACAAGGTGCCTCACTGGCACTGGCAAAAGCCATCCAAATGAAGGTATGAATTACAAGACACAGGAGCATGTTAGTCAGACATTTCTTGACATCAGAGCCACTCTATCAATTACATAGGATTCTTATCTACATTAAGATCCGGTGTGTAAAATCTAGGGGGATTTATTTACAGGATATGTCAGAAATGGATCATAATATGCATATGATATATGTTTTTATTAGTGTATGATCACCTGAAAATAAGAATTGTTATATGTCTGTTACTTTAGAATGAGTCTTTTACACACTGCAAGTCCTCTTCTACAGAGGCCACCATGTTTCTACTGCCAAAATCAGACAAACACTGGCTCTAGATAGGGCTTTTTGTATTTGCACATTTCTCAATCACTGTAGTTTGTCCTACATATGAAGAAGGAGAGGGTGAGGCGAGGCAGTTGCAATGCAGCAACTATACCGGTAGATGTCACTAAATCCTACACACTGGTCATCAAAATATACTCCAACTTAATAAACCACAGATTAATAAAGACTACAGTGGTTATAGCTATTTCTGTCTCTTGTCACTAGATGGCAATGTTGTTACAGGATGTGTGTGTGTGTGTAACATAAAACAGCTAAAATACATAATCTGTGGTAAACAGAAGGAAGGAATAAAACTGTCTTACCATCTTGAAAAACTGCAGAGGGAAATCAGAATCACTGTTTTGGCCAGGTATGAGTACACATACAAGGAACTCCAGTAAACCAGTAACTAGTTTCAACTAGTTACAGTGAGCAACTTAGGAACAAAACATTACTTTGCACTTTCAACTTCAAACTATATGGAATTTTGAAAGTCCCATGACTGACTTTTTTTTTTTTTTTTAGCATAGTTGTACTCACTCATTAAAAATCCAGGATGCACTGAGTCATGCACTCGTTTCAAAACAGGTTGGACTACTGTTAACTTGTTTGCTTAATTATCCATACAAACTATGAAAAGACTCACGTTTTTTTAAAAGGAAGCACCTGGAGTCCTTAGCCAAACGCAGATTTGAACATGTTGTACCAGTAAATCACGTTCCAATCCAACTCCAGGTCAAGTGCTTCATGGTTTCAGACCTACATAAATAAGAACCAAATACGACGTCCCAAATCATGCAAAATGGCGATTTTCTAACTTTATCTAGAATCCGTTCCAGTTGTGTTGAGGGTATTTTTAGTTATTTTGGTTGTACAACCTAATTTAAACTGTCTAATGGCTAGAAATGTACCATGTCATGTTTGTGGTTTATGTCTCTTCAGTACATAATGTATTTTAATTGATGGGTGTTTTTTTCCTGTAACTTTTTGTTCCGCATTGGTTTTGTTTCCTAATGAGTTTCCTTCTTTCTTTCTTTTTTTAATTTTAAAACAACAAAACAACATATCAGGAGAGCAACATACACATAATATGGTCAAATTAAATACACACCTTTTTACACAGCGTAAAACAGAAAATGTTTAGTGAGCAAATTTTCTTTTAAAAAGCTCATGTTTAAAATGTTTTAAAAATATGCCTTAAAATTATTTTATATTCATAAATCTTGACATTCATATTATTCTATATCCAGCTAGGAGTGTTGTTATTGTTGATTCTCTTGGAGCCATTTGGGCATGTACTGAAGATGACTTGCTATGTGTGACAGCTTGGTGAATTCAGTGAAGTTGAGATTGGAATGATAAATAATTCAGTCTCATTCCTTGCATGGGTATCTGGGTCCGTTGACGTATTCAGTTCAGATTTTAAGTGCCTGAACCTATGATATAAAGAAGTTTAGCAGCTGACGGACATCAGAGTGAAAACCAGCTGATATGTTGTCTATATAATATGATGAGTTGTAAAATTGTGCTTTTGTACAGTAATCAGTGAAGCCCCAGCATAGGTGCAAGTAAAATCAAAATCACCCCTCAGAATCACTAAGACTGTAAAAAAACAGGAATAACTCCACTTATCATAAGTGAGAAGGTGTTTAAATTAAATCTTAATATGCATCCTTGAGTGCAGAATGAGTCATCAGTAACTTACTATTTTAGTATCAGGAAATGACAAACCTTAAAATACTTTGAAGAATACCTGAAAACACCTCAAAAAGGACTTTTTTTTAATCATCGCTAGGCCAGATACTGGTGTATATGTGACATTTTGTGCCACACATATGCGATAAAAACACTTCAACATCAATTTTGACTTGATGTGGACATTTTATCTTATTATCATTCTTTTATCATATTTTTATCCCTACACTTGACGCCATACTTGCCTCTTAAATGTCCATTTTCCCCTTTGTATTCCCCCATCCTATATATGTTTATACCTCTTTGTCTATGTAGTATTTTACTTATTCTCAATTTTAACTTGTTTGCCTTCTGTTGCGTTCTCTGCTCCGTAAAGCTAAAACTTTGTTTTCAAAGGTGCTATATGAATAACATGATTACTATTACTATTATTTATTAACTTGACACAGTAGCTACAGATCAGTCACATAAACAGAAAACTTTTTTGGTGTATGCCTCAGGGAAGCAATTCTCATTTGACTGACATTCAGTTCTATTACACATCCATGCTATTGCTTCACCTTTCTTTCTCTCACGTTTCTGTTGTAATGTGACATAGACACATTCCTTATGTGCCAAACATGTGTGCTCTCACCCTCACACATACACAGGCTGTCCTTCACTCACTCACTCACTCACTCTCACACAAACACACACACTCCCTTGTCAATTCACTTCAATTTATTCTTTGTCACATGTGACTCATCACGTTAGCATGCTAACATTTTCTAATTAGCATTACAGCTAAAACTGGGAATTCATTTTGCAGGTACATTGTCAAACATGGTGGCCGTAGCTCAGTGGTAGAGTGGGTCGTCCAATAACCCGAAGGTTGGTGGTTTGATTTTCTTGAAAAAAATTGGAAGGTGAACTGACAGCTGGTGGGGTGGCAGTCCATCTACTTGCCACGGCCGAGGTGCCCTTGAGCAAGGCACTGCACCCCAACATTTGCTCCCGGGCGCTGTGAATTGTATATATGTGTATGGCATCTGTCTATGTGTGTGTTCCGACAGGTGCCAGCTGGATGGGATAAATGCGGAGAAATAAATTTGTGTGTACAAACATGATTAATAAAGTTTCAACTTAACTTAATCAAAGGACAAATTAAAAGTTGGTTTGTGAGCCACTGTAAACACACACGACTTCATAAGTTATATTCATTAGCTTATAACTTAAGCTAATACAACAGTATTTTTGGAAAGTGTGTCCATTCAATTAAAGCAGTACAGGATGCTTGTGAATACACAGTCCTGTGTCTGGTGTGGTAGGTATGTGTACCCATTTGGGTGTGAACGCAATTTGTGTGGTTATTTACAACACTGTTTTGGACATGCCTTTTTTGATCATACTGTTCTGTAACAACAAATCACTAATTGCTTCCCCCTTTATGTGGGTGTGTTCTTGCTGGTTTAACTACTATGTAATTAAACATAACCTACGTAATGATACTTCTGAATGATGCTCCTTTGTTCTTTCAATGTATTGTTACTTATGACATATATTAGATCCTTTTATAACAGTGTTTTGAATATATATATATTGTTTTCATGAAAATTGGGCAAAGGGTGTAACACAGGCCACTGAAGAAGCCATTACGCACACATTATTTTTCACCTTTGTTAACACTGTGAATGACATCAGTTTGTTGCGAATGCACTAACCTGCTATAATTAAAGTGAATGTGTGCCATGACTAAACATAAAACAAAACATAACAGCCACCTCAAACATTACTGTAGAACCAAATAGGATGTAGTCATTTTTATTTTCACCTGTAGAGTTCAATGTTCAAATGTAGACTTGGCTGTAATTATATTACAAGGTGTCTCTAATGTTTGTGCTTCTGAATATGTAATATGTGGACATTTTATTTAATAATTCATTTTTAATTTTTCTATATTATGCAGTCATTGCAACCACACCAACAAGTACAGTCTCAAACTATACCACAGAGGTGGGGTGTCCCAGTGGCCTATAAGGTTTTAAGATGCCAACCATAAAATCACAGCTGTGTCTGGTTTGCGTCGGGATGTCTGCTCACAGTACAGATAGTTGCAAGCAACTCATAGCTTGGAATGTGAAACTATATTATAATAAAAACCACAGTTGGACCGTCATGTTGGTTGCCAGTCCTTTTGTTGGTCTCTAGCACATATTTCTCTCAAAGAGTGAAAGAAATGTCAACATGATTGTATAATGCTATTTTAGCTACTACAGTTAAGTCAAGTTAAAAAACTTTTAATTAAAAATCAAAAGGGCCTGGCATGAGGTGACTACTTCCTTTTGTCCTAGTTCTCATCACTAATATGACATTAATTGTCCACACCCTATTAATTACCACACCCTGTCAGCCTTCTACCTGACTTAAAACTGCAGGGCCAGACATCCATCAGTCTTCAATCAGTCACAGTAGAGACAGTATATGCTTCTTTCACCATTAACTTGTAAGTATTCACTTTTCTATTATTTTACTGAACCACATTTTCACTGATTATTAATCAATGCTGTGTATACGTATGCGTATTGCTAGAGCTGCTCCATATCTTTAACTGGCTTGCTAAAGTAGACACCTTTTAATCATCAGGCACTGTACATATTTTAGAATTTATTTTGATAAATGATTGTATATATCAGTTATGGAGATGCCACGGTCATTTTCAGGCCAAAAGTGGTGTTGTTACATTTCATTACACAGACAAATAATTGACCAAAGTTGATTGACTATGAGCATATAGTAACCATCCTGTCAGACCAGACCTGATTTGATCAGATCTTCTATGGGATTAAAGCTCATTCCAAAAAAACAAGTTAGCTGATACCTAAAAAAAAAAAAAAGATTGAATTGTATGACTGGAAATGAAAAAAATAATTAATTAAATTAAGTAAATTCACGATGTAGCAGTCGGTTCACATCTTAAAATGTTTGCCAAACTAGTTCTTCTTATGTGTCTTCCAGTGCATACCTACATTTATACAGCTTTAGAGGTTTAAACTCTTCACATGGGTGCCGACAACAGCCGCTTTATTTGCAGAAAAAATGCCAGCTATGTACAGCATCTAAATAATTGTTCCAGTACTTTTTAGGTGTAACAGCACCACACTGTGACAGAAAGTGACTGATGCTAATTGACACTAATGAAAAGCAGATTTCAGCTCCCTCAACAAGTTACTTGACTTGTACTACACCTCAACTTGTCCTCAACTAGTCTCAACACTATTAAGATTGTATGTAAAAAGATGATTCATAGTTAGCCATAGTTATCTTTTCTGATGAGTAATTGTGAAATAATGCACTGCTGGATACAGTGCAGCACTCATTATTCATTAACCCTAACCTTTCCTTTCCTAACCTTTCAGAGTGAGGATTTGATTAAAAATTTATATTTTACTCTGCATATTAAACAAAATTTCTTCTATTTCTGTTTATCCACATAGTAACAACATGGTCAAGCTCACTCTAACTGCAGGTAAGACACACTGATCAAGTAAATGTTTCCTTAAATGCAGAATATAATCTGCATGGCTAGATTATGTTTATCCATATTTTGTCTCTCAGATTAGAGTGGGAACATAAAGTGAATTAAATTTGGTTTGTGCTGCTTCTGACTCAAAAAAAAATGCATATAGATAAATTCACTGGCAGCTCTTTCCAGAAACAGTGTCCCCATTACATGACATTGTTTCAGGATAGACATGTTGCTGTTGAATTTCTAAATTTGTGGCTGCTATTTGTGTGTTTGTTTTTGTGGCTGTGAGTGTGTTTCTGTGCTGTCTGTTGTTGTCTTTCGTTTCTTTTTTGCATTTTTATCAACAATGACATGATAGAAATAGATAGACATTTGTAGATACAAAAAGCATAGGGTGTTAAGGTACTAAAGCTTAGTTTAGTTCTTACCGTAGACTTCAAATCCAACCCTTTGCTGCATGTCATCCCTTTTATATGGGGATAGCACAAGTGCACAATTGAAGATTTATTAACATGAATAAACCTTTTTTTTCACTATAGATGGTACTCTCAAAAAGCAATGTTAACTGTTAATAAATGGTAATAAACAAAAGCTGAGCAAAGCTTTAACAATGACACAATACTTTAGGTTATTTAAACTCAACAAATATGGTACAAAGTAAACTCATTACACTTTTTATTAACATTCTTAAGCAGTCAATAAACTGTTAACATCTTACTAATAAATACTTAGAAATATTTTATGCTCTAACAATACATACGTGATGCTATTATTATTGATACTTATGTAGTTTATTACCATATTGTTAACTAAAGGAAGACCCTTATAACAGACTGGATAATGCTTTCTACAAACACTTTAATATAAGTGTCTGTTTTTTATTAAATTTTGCTATTTGGTTTAAATGTCTTGTTTGTTTTTAACCTAACACTGACCATGCCTCCCACTTTGTAGGGCTCTGTTTGATCATCGCCAACTTGGGTACGTTTATGACATGCATTCAGCATAATCAACAAATTTACCAGCAGATATATACTGTACTGTTCCAAAGTCAGCAATTTGTTGCTTAAGAAATATAATTGATTTTTCATTACATAATTTCCTTCCATGTCTCAGTCTCTTCCAACAGGCTGGTGTGTTACTATAACAGCTTGGCTGAAAATAGAGAAGAGGATGGGAAGTTCACGGTTTCGGATATTGATCCAGACCAGTGTACCCATTTGATCTACGCTTTTTCTGACATTAACAACCAAAGTGAGCTGGTCCCCAGCAATGCAGCGGATACTCAACGTTATCAGTCCTTTAATGGACTCAAAACCAAGTCAGTGCTTAGTCAATTAATACTGATGAGATGATGCTGAAAGGTATTTTTCTTAAACAATCATTTTTAAACATTTATTCTCCCACAGAAATTCACTGCTCAAAACCCTGTTGGCAGTTGGTGGAATCACCTTTGACATAAAAAAGTAAGTTACTTATAAGAACGTTAAACCCACATACACATTTAAACAACCAACGAACCAAGCAACAGGAACACTGA
This sequence comes from Miichthys miiuy, assembly GCA_036365135.1. NCBI lineage: Eukaryota > Metazoa > Chordata > Actinopteri > Sciaenidae > Miichthys > Miichthys miiuy. Next base: position 9,073,843 of record CM071606.1, on the reverse strand, counting down.
ATCCTGATGCATGCATTTTTGTTTCACTCCTTTTCACTTATACTTGTGAAATATCTATTGTATGGCAATACAGAGGTCAGTAACTACACATTGTAGTTATGTGGAAAACATAACCAGACCATCTCCCTGAGGCCATGTTTTTGTGCTATTAAATTAGAGCGTTTAAATGCAGTATGTGCAATATTCTGTTCAAACGTTTACCAGATTCAGTGCAATGGTGTCAACGTCTCAAGGCAGAGCAACGTTCATTCAGTCTGCAATCACACTACTGAGAGCACATGGGTTTGATGGGATAAACCTTGATTGGAGGTACCCTGGAGGGCCGGCAGCGTACCACAAGACAAGCTGGGATTCACACAGCTGTGCAAGGTCAGATCCTGAATTTCTGTTCTGGGAAAGACACTGACAGAAATATGCCATAGTGTATCAGCCATGTATTAAGATATAAGATTGTATACCTAACTAAGACTGAAACATGTTTCCTTGTTGTCTAGGAGCTCAAAGACGCCTTTGAGACTGAGGGAACAGAAACTAACCGTGACAGATTGATTGTCGCTGCAAGTGTCTCTGCTGAGAGAGCAACCATTGATGCCAGTTATGAAGTCGAAAAGATTGCAATGTAAAATTCATTTAATGTAATTCTTGACATTATACCTATGATGAGATGTTACCATGTTTTGGTGAACATGCTGTCCTCTGCGTCTTATCAGGCACCTGGATTTCATTAACGTGCTGACATTCGACTTTCACGGGCCCTGGGAAAATGTCATAGGACATCACAGCCCCTTATTCCGGGGATCCAAAGACACTGGAGACAAAATCTACTCTAACACTGCAAGTATAAGGGTTCATATTTTAACTGCCTGAATGTCTTTGTATTTAGAGATGCCCTTCCACTCTGATTGTTTTTTCTTTTACATATTTTAGGACTCTGCCATGCAGTACTGGCGTAACCAAGGAGCACCTACAGAAAAGCTAAACATGGGGTTAGCAGCATATGGGCGAGCTTTACCCTCTCCTCTAATTCCAGCGATGTTGGAGCACCAGCCAGTGGTCCTGGTGAGGACGGTGCTACACCGGTGAAGACGGATTCTGGGCCTCTTATGAGGTAAAACTGAAAGCTGAAACTTTTACTGCATTTCCTCTAACACATTTCTGTTTCTGTTTATACATTCGCTCTAACTGTGCCATTTAACCCTTCTTTTCAGACTTGCCTGTATCTTGAAGGAGTAACATTCCAGGTGATTCCTGATCAGAAAGTTCCGTATGCAACCACAGAAAATCAGTGGGTTGGATTTGACAACAGAGACAGCATTGATACAAAGGTAATCAGATGCTTAATTTAAACTATTGCTGTGTAATTCCTTTGCAAATGACTGCTTGTACACGAATCTAGTTAAATAAATATTTTGTCAACATGACTTCAGCCGCTGAAGTGTTTTCTTCCTGATCCTCTCAGGTGAATTACCTAAAAACAAACAACTTTGGAGGAGCCTTTGTCTGGTCTCTGGACCTGGCTGACTTCAGTGGACAGTTCTGTAAAGAGGGCAAAAGCCCCTTAATCAGCCGCCTGCATACTCTTCTGGTTCCAGGTAACCAAGATATAAAATGGGTGTCTTATCCTATCATGTTGTGGGCTTTTATTGTTTATCTGATCTAATAGCATGACCATTAATGTAATCACCTCGTATTGGCTTAATTATGTCATCATACTCTCGTTCTTTTAGGTTTTCCTGACCTGAATGGAACCACAACCACAACCACCCCTACCACAACCACAGCTCCCCCTTTAACAACCACAACTGCAAATACAACAACCGCAAAAACTGCCCCTACCACAACCACAACTGTCCCTGCCACAACCACAACAACTACCCTGACCATGACAACAACTTCTCCACCTACCACTGAGGAAATCTTGATTCCTTCTACTACAACTCCTGCTACCACAACGCCCCCTACCACAACCACAGCAACTCCCACTACGGCAACAACTACCCCTACTACATCCACAACTTCCCTACCACAACCACGACTTCTCTCCTACCACAGCCACAACAACTGCCCCTACTACAACCACAACAACTCCCTACCACAACTACAACCACTCCCCGACTACAACTACGACATCTTCCCTACTACAACCACAACAACCCCTACTACAACCACAACAACTCCCCTACCACAACTACAACCACTCCTCCTACTACAACCATGACAAGCCCCTACTACAACCACGACAACTCCTACAACTACAACTCCCTACCACAACCACAACTCCACTACTACAACAACGACAACTCCCCAACTACAACAACAACCCCTACAACCACAACTCCCACTACTACAATCACAACTACTCCCCTACTACAACCACAACAACTCCCCTACTACAACCACAACTCCCCTACACAACCACAACTCCCTACTACGATCACAACTACTCCCCTACTACAACCACAACAACTCCCCTACCACAACTACAACCACTCCTCCTACTACAACCACGACAAGCCCCTACTACAACAACAACTCCCCAACTACAACAACAACTCCCCTACAACCACAACTCCACTACTACAACAACGAGAACTCCCCAACTACAACAACAACTCCCTACTACAACCACAACTCCCACTACTACAATCACAACTCCCCTACTACAACCACAACAACTCCCCTACCACAACTACAACCACTCCACCTTCTACAACCATGACAACTTCCCCTACTACAACTACAACAACTCCCCCTACCACAACTACAACCACTCCTCCTACTACAACCACGACAAGCCCCTACTACAACAACTCCCCTACTACAACCACAACTCCACTACTACAATCACAACTACTCCCCTACTACAACCACAACAACTCCCCTACAACTACAACCACTCCACCTTCTACAACCATGACAACTTCCCTACTACAACTACGACAACTCCCCCTACTACAACCACAACCACGACAAGCCCCCCTACTACAACAACGACAACTACTCCTACTACAACTACAACAACTCCCCTACAACCACAACTCCCCTACTACAACAAACTACTACTACAACCACAACTCCCCTACCACAACCACTCCACATTCTACAACCATGACAACTTCCCTACTACAACTCGACAACTCCCCTACAACCACAACAACTCCACCAACTACAACTACAACCACTCCTCCTACTACAACCACAACATCTCCCCTACCACAACCACAACAACTCCCCTACCACAACAACAACAACTCCCCTACCACAACTACAACCTCCTCCTCCTACTACAACCACGACAAGCCCCTACTACAACAACTCCCCTACTACAACTCGACAACTCCCTACACAACCACAACAACTCCACCAACTACAACTACAACCACTCCTCCTACTACCACAACATCTCCCTACCACAACCACAACAACTCCCCTACCACAACAACAACAACTCCCCCTACCACAACTACAACCACTCCTCCTCCTACTACAACCACGACAAGCCCCTACTACAACACAACTCCCTACTACAACTACGACACTCCCCTACTACAACCACAACAACTCCACCAACTACAACCACTCCTCCTACTACAACCACAACATCTCCCCCTACCACAACCACAACAACAACAACTCCCCTACCACAACTACAACCCTCCTCCTACTACAACCACGACAAGCCCCTACTACAACGACAACTCCCCTACTACAACTACGACAACTCCCCCTACTACAACCACAACAACTCCACCAACTACAACTACAACCACTCCTCCTACTACAACCACAACATCTCCCCCTACCACAACCACAACAACTCCCCTACCACAACAACAACAACTCCCCTACCACAACCACCACTCCTCCTACTACACCACGACAAGCCCCTACTACAACAACTCCCCTACTACAACTACAACAACTCCCTACTACAACCACAACTCCCAACGACAACAACAACTCCCCTTCTACAACTCGACAGCTCCCTACAACCACAACATCTCCCTACCACAACCACAACAACTCCCTACCACAACAACAACAACTCCCCTACCACAACTACAACTACTCCCCTTCTACAACTCGACATCTTCCCCTACTACAACCACGACAACTCCCCTACCACAACTACAACCACTCCTCCTACTACAACCACAACTCCCCTACCAACCACTCCACCTTCTACAACCATGACAACCTACTACAACTCGACAACTCCTCCTACTACAACCACGACAAGCCCCCTTCTACAACCATGACTTCCCTACAACTACAACAACTCCCCTACCACAACTACAACCACTCCTCCTACTACAACCACGACAAGCCTACTACAACAACTCCCTACTACAACCACAACTCCCACTACTACAATCACAACTCCCCTACAACCACAACAACTCCCCTACCACAACTACAACCACTCCACCTTCTACAACCATGACAACTACTACAACTACGACAACTCCCCTACTACAACCACAACCACGACAAGCCCCTACTACAACAACGACAACTCCTACTACACTACACAACTCCCCTACTACAACCACAACTCCCTACTACAACCACAACTACTCTACTACAACACAACTCCCCTACCACAACCACTCCACATTCTACAACCATGACAACTTCCCCTACTACAACTACGACAACTCCCCCTACTACAACCACAACAACTCCACCAACTACAACTACAACCACTCCTCCTACTACAACCACAACATCTCCCCTACCACACCACAACAACTCCCCTACCACAACAACAACAACTCCCTACCACAACTACAACCACTCCTCCTCCTACTACCCACAAGCCCCTACTACAACGACAACTCCCCTACTACAACTACGACAACTCCCCTACTACAACCACAACAACTCCACCAACTACAACTACAACCACCTCCTACTACAACCACAACATCTCCCCTACCACAACCACAACAACTCCCCTACCACAACAACAACTCCCCTACCACAACTACAACCACTCCTCCTCCTACTACAACCACGACAAGCTACACGACAACTCCCCTACTACAACTACGACAACTCCCCTACTACAACCACAACAACTCCACCAACTACAACCACTCCTCCTACTACAACCACAACATCTCCCCTACCACAACAACAACAACTCCCCCTACCACAACTACAACCACTCCTCCTCCTACTACAACCACGACAAGCCCCTACTACAACGACAACTCCCCTACAACTACGACAACTCCCCTACAACCACAACAACTCCACCAACTACAACTACAACCACTCCTCCTACTACAACCACAACATCTCCCTACCACAACCACAACAACTCCCCTACCACAACAACAACAACTCCCCTACCACAACTACAACCACTCCTCCTACTACAACCACGACAAGCCCCTACTACAACAACTCCCCTACTACTACAACAACTCCTACTACAACCACAACTCCCAACGACAACAACAACTCCTTCACAACTCGACAGCTCCTACTACAACCACAACATCTCCCCTACCACAACCACAACAACTCCCTACCACAACAACAACAACTCCCTACCACAACTACAACTACTCCCCTACAACTACGACATCTTCCCTACTACAACCACGAAACTCCACCACAACTACAACCACTCCTCCTACTACAACCACAACAACTCCCCCTACCACAACCACTCCACCTTCTACAACCATGACAACTTCCCCTACTACAACTACGACAACTCCCCCTACTACAACCACGACAAGCCCCCTACTACAACAACGACAACTCCCTACAACTACAACAACTCCCCTACTACAACACAACTCCCCTACTACAACCACAACTCCCCAACTACAACAACAACTCCCTACTACTACTACAACCACTCCACACAACTACACAGCTCCTACTACAACCACAACTCCCCTACCACAACTACAACCACTCCCTACAACTACGACATCTTCCCTACTACAACCACAACAATTCCCCTACTACAACCACAACAACTCCCCTACACCACAACAACCCCTACCACAACTACAACCACTCCTCCTACTACAACCATGACAAGCCCCTACTACAATCACAACTCCCCTACTACAACCACAACAACTCCCCTACTACAACCACAACTCCCTACAACAACTCCACTACTACGATCACAACTACTCCCCTACTACAACCACACAACTCCCCTACCACAACTACAACCACTCCTCCTACTACAACCACGACAACTCCTCCTACAACCACGACAAGCCCCTACTACAACAACGACAACTCCTACTACAACTACAACAACTCCCCTACTACAACCACAACTCCCCAACTACAACAACAACTCCCCTACTACAACTACCACCCCCTTCTACAACTACGACAGCTCCCCTACTACAACCACAACAACTCCCCTACCACAACTACAACCAGTCCTCCTACTACAACCACGACAAGCCCCTACTACAACAACGACAACTCCCTACTACAACTACAACAACCCCTACTACAACCACAACAACTCCCACTACCACAACTACAACCACCCCCTTCTACAACCACGACAACTCCCTACCACAACTACAACCACTCCTCCTACTACAACCACGAAGCCCCCTACTACAACAACAACTCCTTCTACTACAACTACAACAACTTCCCTACTACAACTACGACAACTCCCCTACCACAACCACAACAACTCCCTACTACAACCACAACCACTCCCCTACAACCACAACAACTCCCCTACTATAAGCACAACAACTTCCCTGCCACAACTACAAACAATCCAAGTGGATTTTGTGACGGGAGGACAGGCGGCGTTACGCCAACCCTTCTGACCCAAATACTTTTTAACTGTGCCAATGGCAGATACTATATCCAAAGGTGCCAAGAAAATTTGGTCTACAAGGCAAGTTGCGACTGCTGCGACTATCCCTAAATACTTGCACATGAATCATTTTATTGTTCATAAGTGGTAATATTTATTCTTATCAACAAATGGGGGGCATTGTCATTGTCGGTTATATGTAAAATTTCTTGTGTTTATTCACAGTTGAGTTATATGCGAAAAATAATGGCTATGACCGCTTCACTAATATTAATTTAGGTGGATAATTTTGAAAACACAATTTAAACATCCATTATCAGCTCTAGCATTTACAGATGGATTTTCATGAGCTCCCTGTCCACACTGAAATGCCCCGGTCATGGCAGCATCTGATAGCGTTTAATCTTTATTATATTTTTGTCAATTGCAATGGTGTGAACATGTAAGACTGGCAATGTTCCCCCATCTAGGTCTGTCAATATACATTATTTATATTATTTATCTATGACACAAACAACATGTACTGTGACATCATAATTGTCTGTGTGTTTCTAAATCATTTCGGTGTGTATGTTCTTGTTTTGTTGTTTGTGTTTTTTCTGCCATCCTTTAATCTTCAAATTTACATTTAGTAATTTAGCTGACACTCATATCCAAAGCGACCTACAAAAAAGGGATACAATCAAGGTATGATTTGCAGTTGCATATTGTACATATTTATATACTGTATGTCCAGATGTAAATAAATGCTAATAAATATTACTAAATTAATAAATCAATAAAAATAAATAATAAAATACTGCAATTGTGTGTATTGCAAATGTGTAGGTGTTTGTGAGATAAAAAAAACAACACAATACACGATGGAAACAAGGTGCCTCACTGGCACTGGCACAAGCCATTCAAATGAGGGTATGAATTACAAGACACAGGAGCAAAACATGTTTGTCAGACATTTCTTGACATCAGAGCCACTCTATTTAATCAATTACATCAAATTCTTAACTACATTAAGGTCCAGTGTGTAACATTTAGAAGGATTTATTTACAGAATATGTCAGAAATGGATCATAATATGCATATGATATATGTTTTTATTAGTGTATGATCACCTGAAAATGAGAATTGTTTTATGTCTGTTACTTTAGAATGAGCCTTTTACACACACCGCAAGTCCACCATGTTTCTACTGTCCAAATCAGACAAACCAAACACTGGCTCTAGATAGGGCTTTTTGTATTTGCACATTTCTCAATCACTGTAGTTTGTCCTACATGTGAAGAAGGAGAGGGTGAGGCTTCTAACGATTGTAGAAGGCAGATTTCAACTTTATTACAAGCGTCTGATGTCAGCTCAGGTCAAAGGTGATAGTGACAGTGTGTGTGTGTGCACTTACACATCCATCAACAGTGGACTTGAAAGCTAATAGGGGACATTTTAAAGGTCATGCTTTAAATCAACAACTAAGTCTATATACTGATTTTGAACAGGACATCTTATCTGCAGCATCATGGCTGTTGTAATAGCAGGTTGCAGTTGCCATCAAGTACTCGTTGGTGATATCATTCATATGACCAAGTTGGACTGCTTCACTTCACTGTCCTCTGGGTAGCCCTTATTATAAATGCAGTGTCAAGCTTGAAAATGGTTAAGACCTTTTCCCCAAAGCTGAGCCTTTATATTTTGTTACAAAAACATTGTTACAAAAAATCAAGTTTGAAGAATAATTATTAAATTATTTAGTGGAGATTATTATTTTTCAATGGAATATTTTTAATTTAGCTTTAGCTTATTTATTATTTTTATACATGTTAGAGTTTGAATCCACTGGAAGAGAGAGAGACAGAGAGAGAACATGAGGAGAATAGATAGATCTGTTATTGTCTTAAAATTCTTCAGCATGACAGGACATATAGTTCATTCCTCAGTGGTTTTGTCCTGCCCCATAAGTCTCCAATGTTGGCACCTTTATGATCTGAAGGAATTAGGAGTTCGTTCAGCTCCAGGAGGCAGGGCTGACTCTCTGCTTTTGGTTGCTCTAAACAAGATTTTGTGTACGGCTACAAAACACTTCTAGCGCAATCAACAAATTGCACACACTAATGCTAATAACCGAATGAACACACACACTATAGAAACGGAAATGAATTCAAATCATATAACTACAAAAAGTAACATTGTGAAAATAAATGAGTGAGAGAAAAAAACAAAACTTTCAAAGTTTGTGGATCCCACAGGATTATTTTGTCCATCATTTTGGAAAAATCAGGCTGCGTTCATGATTTCATACTAATCAAAAATTTACTTTTATTGACAAACATGAGAAAGTTCCAGAGTGTCCCCGTAACCAGAGTAACCCACTGTCACACCTGAGCAGTAACCATAGTCACTCGCTGCCACACCTGAGACTCCATCTTAGACATGTTCTCACATATTGGAAAACTTTACCAAGTCTCAAAATGACCACAAACCACAACATTAACTGTGAAAGAAACAGAGGGCGTTGACATTAGATGACTCCGAGCAGCAGCATGTGTGGGAATAAATGAGCCTACATTAAAACACAGGTCTATGACGCAGTTAGCAACTAATTGATATTGTCGCAGCACAGAAAAACAAAAAACAGGACACTGACAGCACACAGACAACTTCCAAATTCTAGGTATAATAATAATAATAATAATAATGATAATAATAATAATAATAATAATAGCAAAAAGTCTTAGCTGAGATTATGTGCATGACATTATAGTTTAAAATGTATTGTGTTGAGATTACGCTCGCAGTGGAACCAACAGCTGTTAATTGATGTTAATTAATGTTCTGTGTTCTTTTGTACATCCAAAATGTCAGACACTGAGTCCAGATTTATTGAATTATTTTGGGTAAAACAGTTGTCCTGTTTAAACCTGAGCTCCAGAGCTAAAAACATTTATATCAGTTAAATTCTGTGTCTTCTGTAGAGTTTTTTAAGTTTATAACAACAGTTTTAGTCAGTTTTGTTGCCTAAATATTAATATTTGCTACAGTGACATTACTACGCACATGAAAATGTTAAAAATGCCTATGTGTGTATTTAACTAGGTATGTGAACGTGATTCATAGACTTCATATGTCAAATTAGTAGTTCTTACTACTGTTTAGAGAGACTGAGAATTGAAGTAACTATCTATTTTATAATTATCATACACAAAATTATTTGATTGCACCTATGCTGTTTGGTAGTCCTTTAAACCATTTTAATCCAGGCGTCTGTTTATCTGCCCCATCGACTCAACATGCCCTCAGGGTGAAGTGTCGTTCTGGGAAGTCACCATCAACCATCTCCCTCCAGAATTACTGGCACCACCTTTAAAGCGATTTATGTGTTAACATTTGAAATGAGGACATTTCATTTGAAGAGAGGGAAGAATGTAGGATGTGATTTATTTTAATGAAGATTTATCATTAAAAAAAAACAGATATCTTCTCACTTACTATACCTCTAATGGTATCAAGTCTTGCAGATAGTTTTCATTTTTGTCACAAAGATTTCGAATTATTCATTGATTTATGTTTGCTGGTTTACTACTGTGCATCCATGAAAACATAATGATTATTTTATTCTGTTTTCTTATATTATAAATTAGATATAATGATGTCTCATGCATTGTGATGGTTTTCACTCCATGTAGTAGTTTGACAGTCACATAACGTTGGTAAACTAATACAGATGTTCTTGCTGCTATTCTTTGTAATATTTGATCTCCAACGATGTATCAGATGTTGATTAGTGATGTATCGATGTGCCGTTGGACAGTTGTCTGTGTTATGGAAGTATGGTGAGTGTGCTGATGTGTCCATTAAAGGTTGAGAGGAATGTTGAGTTACAGTCCCAGCACATCAAACAGAGAAACAAAGTACAGAATGTAATAAATTGGCATTGGCTTTGGTCCTGGAAAACACAATCATTTCTCTAGAATTGCTGGCGCACCTTTAAAGCACATTGCAGTAGTTGGGCAGTGGCTTATGCAGGTGGCACGAAGCACATGTGTGCACACAAAGACTCAACATGTGAGAATAGCATTAATTTAAGATTTTTCAGGGCTGGGGTGGCCAGCCTCTGGACACACCACTGTCTTTGTTCTGTTAATCCCTGCATCAGATTACTCTTCATGCCATACTGTAAATTTATAACTATTATTGTCCGTACATGCATTTATTCCTGTTACTCTAGTAACCACATTCACTAAAGGAGCATCCTAAAATACAAACATCAACTTGTGTATGATTGATTCAATGAGAGCTCACATAGATCCTTAAAACCAGCGCCTAAGGGTCAATTTATTCATCATCACTGGTATTCAGGCATAGCATGCACCATATAAATAAGCTTCCACATTGTATTCTTTAAGTCCTTATAAACGAGATTCAATGATCTATCACTATCATTTCTGTTCTTACCGAACAACCTGCCAAGAGTTCACATAGATCCATATAACCAGCACATAAGGGTCTATTGATTCATCATCACTGGGATTACAAGTGTGGTATTCAGTCAGCCAACTTCTCTGTTATAAATGCACCATCTTTAGGTCCACCATTTTGAACCAAGTCTACTACACGTACACACATATGGGACAAACCATGCGTACCATCTGTTATCATGAGGAACATAAGATCACTCTCCAATAAGATGGAGAAGCTAAGGGCGCTAACCAGGCTACAGAGGGAGTGTAACATCACAGAGACGTGGCTGAATGAACTGACTTCGACTTGCTGGTAACTCTGGATGGCTTTTAAGTTGTGAGACTGGTCAGCTGAAGACAGATAGGAGAGTAAAGGAGAGGGGGACAACATGGACCACAGGCCAGAGTTGGAACCAGCATGAGATAAATAAAATCTAACTTATGTCATCTTATCTTATCTTTTCTTATACTTGTACATAGTTCCACCAAAGTTTAGCTTAGCTTAGTTCCTGTTGTGTTGGGGCTGTATGCTGTAAGGGTGGTGCCAAGAAACTAATTAATTGCATTATAATTTTTTAATGAACTATAGACGAAGCTATCTTACTTCCCTAATTAGATGACTGTCTTGTTTGTGTCATTTGATGATGATTCTGCTAATCATACAAATAATTGCTTTCTTTGTAATTGTAGCAAACCTTTTGTTTGGGTGTGTTCTTGTAGTAATTAGAAGTGCCGTACATGATGTGCTGTTTCCCTGTAAGTGGTGTGAATCACACCACAAATTTGCCTTGTTTGTGATTTCTGTTTCTGAACTACATACTTAACTTCAACTTTCAACAGCATTCCAGGAATCTGAATAAATCTCGCAGATTAATGCAGGTTTTCTTAGTCCACCTGTGAAAAGAACCTCCCAGACATGATGGTATCATGCTATTTCGCAAAAAACAACAAAGGCTTAGGGCTTGGCATGAGGTGTCCTAGTTATTAGTGCCTAAGTGCTCTGGACCATTTAACACTGCATTCATTATCCCCACCCTACTTAATGGCAATGTTCTGTCAGCTATACCCAGTTTAAATAGTTTAAATAGAGCTCTCTTTGTAAGACATTCGTTAGTGATCTTTCAGTCACAGCACTGATAGCATTGGCTTGTTGGATCATTACCTTTGTAAGTGTTCCTTCTATTCTGATTATACCACATTTTCATTGATTTCTAAGTTGAGGCTATGTATACTGCTACCGCCGCTGCATCTTGCTAAGTCGCTAGCTAAAAGAGAAATATTTTAGGGAAGAGGGTTGAAGCATCAGGCACTTGTTGAGCTAAATGTTATGAATATGAAATGTTGTACCAATTATATACATGCAGTGATATTTTTCAGGCTTAAAGTGATCTTGTTGCATAACACACTGATACTGACGGATGACATGTAAATTCTTTCTTGAAATTTCATCAATGTGTTTTAAAATATTAATTGTGTGTGTTTTTTTTATTGTGATTTCAGATGCTGTCTAATCACTGATTGGATTTTTATCCATCATCGTGATAAAGGTAAGTGAAAATATCATGGGTTTTGAAGCAGGTGAACACACTATCTGCCCAAACTGAGGAGAGCTAAAATCACAGCACGAGTGTTTATTTAGATTCATAAAATATACCTTCATTGTTCTGCTTGGTGCTGACACAATCAATGGCTGTGGCTTACATCTTATGTGCAAAGACACAACAGCTGTGTACAACATGTATAGAAATAATTGGTAACACTTTACCTGAAGGTATCGTCATAATAGTGACGTGACAGTGTCATAACTGTGATATGACACAGTAATGAACGTGTCATAAACATTATGTCAATGTCATAAACGTCTATGACTGCTGTCATTAAGTGTCATTCGGTTTTTGTAATGATAAGTTGACATCAATCAAAGTGACATTATCAGAACATGTCTTTGTCATGACAACTTGACAATAAGTTTGTTTGGGATGTTCTTATCATGACAACTTGACATTAGTGACATTACCAGAAAATGTCTTTGTCGTGACAACTTGACATTAACAAAATATGCATCTATTTTTGTGTTTATGGCAAGTTGACATAATGATTATTATAATTAGATGTGCAAGCTTACAGACCAATTCTAGCACTTGGTCATAGATGTTTGACAGGATACCTAAAACTGACTGTCATGACACCATTATGACAGTATAATGAAGAAATTCTAACACTTTATAATGTGCTGTTAGAAACTTTGTCAAGACTTGTTCTGCAACATTATGACCAAGCACAACAAACACTCACGCTCAGGAACTAAACAATATAGCAGTTTAATACCGTGACAATATGCTCAACATGCATAACATACTGACATCCAACATAAAACAGTAAGCATTTGTAAATGTCAAAAAACAACAAATAAATACTAGAAGAAACATGTCTGCCATGATTGACTGTCTGTCAAAAGTGATTACTTTTGTGTCTTCTTTATCTCGTGCACTAGTCAACCCAAAATGCCACCATGATGCCAAATCCCAGCCAGTAATACCACTCAATCATCTTTAGGTCTCTTCCTCTGACTTCTTAACGTCTTCTTCCTCTGAGGAGAATGGCCCATCAGAGGATGAGGATGAGGATGGTTCAGGGGAGGTAGATGAGGTCAAGATGATTTCTTGCTTTGCTCCCTTGCGAAACTGACCCGTGAAAATGAACATGTCGAGAGACTACAGAGTAAACAAGTAAATAATATACTATATATTCATATATGCTATGGTCTCTGAAGTGGTTGAGAATACACTGACAGTGATCACACAGACAACATTTTACCATTTAAATTACCATGCTAGGCTGCTAGTCTGGGCTAGGGGAAGGCATTGTCTTTAATAACTTTTCACTTACATGACTCCTCCGGAGCAACCAACCGGCCTTTTTGGTCTTGGTTGCATGCCAGCTTCACTTTCTGATTGAGCATCCTGTTTGTCACTACTAACAGACACACAAACAACATTTAGTCAAACTTCTAATTGGGCTTGAAGCTGAATATGAATTTAAATATTACCCAACATTTTGAGATGGATTACTGAAGTGCAAACCCCTCTGGCCTTCGGCCTAAGACCATGGAAAAATCAATGTCTCTTATTAAAATGTAGATTTTTTTCACCAGTCGTAGAGGAACACAGGTTAGGTTTTGACGGTCTTGCCGCCCCACTGCACCTCTCTTCTTGCCACGAGTTTCCATCTAAACCAGCATTAAAAAGGGGGAAAAACACAGCCACTCCATGTTAAAACCAAATCAAACGGTTTAAACCAAGCCATTTACATCTCACAATCTGCTAATCAAATCTATAATAGGCTATAAAATGGGACAAGTTTGCAGCCTAGCTAACTGGAACGACTTTAACCTGTTCTCCTTACCTAGCTAATGTTAGCAACAATGTTTCTACCAAATACTGAGCAAGGAAGACAGTTGCCAGAGACGTGTATTTACACAGAAATTAAATTATAACATGCTTTGTTTGAATTACCCTTCTTTGAACTTTGCTCCAGTCGTTTCCCTCCTCTTGTCTCCTCTTTAACAGGTGTCCTCTGGCTCTTGTCTGGCACTATAGCCTAGTAGTGCCTATTACTGTAATGCAGGTAATAGGCCAAGGCGTGCAGTGCATATGGCAGCCGGCATTGTTTATTTACAACATTAAAACATACTATGCATCCAAGTGCTAAGAGAAGCAAAAAAGGAAATCATTCAAATGATGTATGGCTTGTTATCGTGCCACTTTTTAACATTTCTTCAACACTTAATTCTTTTTGCTACAGTATTGGTGTAATTACGGTTGCAAGATTGCCTCCAAATTCTGTGCTGTATGTGGATAGAGAGTAGGCGCAATGACAAGATTATTACGAGGACGAGGAGAAACAGTATGTGACATTAGTGACACTTTGATTAATGTCAAGTTGTCATAATCAAGACAACCAAAACAATGTCAACTTGTCATTACAAAAACCGAATGACACTTAATGTCATGAACATTTATGACACTGATATAATGTTTATGACACGTTCATGACTGTGTCATGTCACAGTTATGACACTGTCATGTCACTATTATGACGATACCTTCAGGTAAAGTGTTACCAAATAATCATTCCATTACTTTTTTAAGTAAATGCGCACACTGGCAGCAGCTAAATGATAGGTGATAAGTGATGAACCTGTTACACTCTAGTCTTTTTTAATCAATATAATGTTCTTTTCTAACTATGACTGCTGGTACAACTGGTACAACTGGTACAACTTGAAATGCATTTTTTATGTAGCAATAGTTCAATGACAACAGCTTAGAGTGAGGATTTGTTTAAAAATTGTGTTCATATTTTTTTGCTGCAAATTAATGATATTTATCTACTTCTCCTGTCTCTGAATATCCAGATAGTGACAACATGTCCAAGCTTGGTCTTACTGCAGGTAAGGCACACTGTTTATGTAAATGTTTCCTTTAAGGGTCGATTCACCTAAATAATAAAAACACATATCTTCTGACTTACCTCTAGTGGTATCTAGCCATGCAGATAGTTTTCATCTACCCATGTTTTTGTCCCTCAGATTATAATATAACACAATGAATAGAACTGTGGCGCTTATTATTGAAAAATCGTATTAAGGGAAAGTCACTGGCCAGTCTTTCCACAAACAGTGGTTAAACACAAAATGCACAGTGAGGTCTGTGGATTGTCCAGATTGCTGTTGAATTTTTAAAATTTAAAATGAAATTACATTCAACTCAGAGAACAATATTTCATTAATCTGAGCAAGTAAAAACAAACCTCTGTAATTCTAGATACCAGTGAGCAAGAAAACTTTTTGTAATTTAGATGAATTAAGTTAAACTTCATTTTTAACATAACACTGACCATGTCTATCACTTTGAAGGTCTCTGTTTGATCATTGTCAGCTTGGGTAAGTTCATAACATGCATTAATTATTATCAATTGTCTTATTAGCACATAACTGTCCCTGAGCCTTGTTGCTATAGAAAGATCTTATTATTCATGTCTTCAAAATTAATGAAACCTTGTGACTTTCTTTCATGTCTCAGCCTCTTCCACCAAGCTGGTGTGTTACTACAACAGCTTGGCTGAAAACAGAGATGGCAGCGGAAAGTTCACAGTTGAAGATATCAATCCGAAGCTGTGTACCCATCTGATCTACGCTTTTTCTGACATTAACCAACAACATGAGCTGGTCCCTACCAGTGCAACTGACAAACCACGCTATGTGTCCTTTAACAATCTCAAAGTCGGGTCAGTGTTTTATCCTATACATATTATGAAATTTATTATGATTTTTTTTTTAAATAAACATTACTTAACTTTTATGCTCCCACAGAAATCCAGCAGTTAAAACCCTGTTGGCAGTTGGTGGTTTGAACTTTGACACAAAAAAGTAAGTTAATTACAAGAACACTAAAACATGGTCCAACCAAAAAATGGTTTTCTTGGGTTTTGGTCAGTTCTTTTAAATTATTTGGTTTATAATTATATTATGAGTCATTGTACAAGAAGAAATGAATAATAAAAACTACAAATAAAAATACAATTTAACAGGCATTTGTCTTTTACTCCTACTTCAAGCTAAACAAGAGAAATGTAACTACACAATATGACAATGATCTTCTGGATCATTGTGTGGATCATTTTCATTATCATTTTAACTCAGTGAAAAGAGACAATTTGCCTGAGTAATTGAATAATTTTTGCACAAATGACCATGTGCTTTGCGCTCCTATGTATATTTCTGCTATTAAAACAGAGCCCTTAAAGGCATTATGTGGAATGTCTATTTTAACTATTTTGTTCAAACATTTACCAGATTTAATGCAATGGTGTCAACACAAGGAAACAGAGCGAAGTTCATTCAGTCTGCTATCTCACTACTGAGAAAATATGGCTTTGATGGGATAAACCTTGACTGGAGGTACCCTGGAAAACCTGGAACAATCTAACAAGCTGAAATTCACACTGCTGTGCAAGGTCAGATCCTGAAATTCTCTTTCACTATGGCACAGAAATATGCCATAATTTATGTGCCATTAATATATAAGATCTTATACCTAACTAAGACTGAACCATGTTTCTTTGTTGTATAGGAGCTCAAAGACGCCTTTGAGACTGAGGGAACAGAAACTAAACGTGACAGATTAATTGTGACTGCTAGTGTCTCTGCTGAGAGAGCAACCATCGATGCCAGTTATGAAGTTGCAAAGATTGCAATGTAAAATTATGTAATTCTTTACATTATACCTATGATGAGATGTTACCATGTTTTGGTGAAAATGTTGTTGTCCTTTGCATCTTATCAGGCACCTGGATTTCATTAATGTGCTGACGTTTGACTTTCATGGCCCTTGGGAAAAAGTCACAGGACATCACAGCCCCTTATTCCGGGGATCCAAAGACACTGGAGACAAAATCTACTCTAACACTGCAAGTATAAGAGTTCATATTTTAACAGCCTGAACGTCTTTGATGAGTGAATTTCCTGTTCTGTTCTGTTCTGTTACACAGAGTCAAGCATGTGTCCTGAGATCACTGTAGGGACAGTGTTAGGTTTTGGACCATTAAGGATAAACATACTTCCTTGTTTGCAGACTAATGACCAATTGGCAAATACATTTTAGTATGACCATTTATGGACATCGAGTAGTGTCACTGTGATAAGGGCATATAGACGAGCCAGACAGCTTCTTCAGAATTGGGGATCATATCATGACAAGTATATTGATAAATCCTCCATTCTCCTTGATCAAGCTTGAAAAAAACCTTTCACCATTACATGCCTTGGACTCCTATGCACTTTCTCTTGCTGACTAAACTCACCATTGATAAAGAGAATTCTCCACAATACTTTGTATTGAGAGATGTCCTGTTATGCTGATTTTTTTGTTTTTTTCTTATACATATTTTAGGCCTCTGCCATGCAGTACTGGCGTGCCCAAGGAGCACCTGCACAAAAGCTAAACATGGGGTTAGCAGCATATGGGAGAGTTTTTACTCTCTCCTCTAGTTCCAGTGATGTTGGAGCACCAGCCAGTGGTCCTGGTAAGAAAGGCTGCTTCACAGATGAACGCGGATTCTGGGCCTATTATGAGGTAGTCTTATTTTTGGCCAACTGGTATTACTGTATTTGGCGAAGCAAATTTATGTCTATATTATTACATTGGATTTTATTGTGATATTTGATTTTTGACTTCTTTTTAGGTTTGCCATTTTGTCAAAGAACATAAAACCTACCGGATCCTTGATCAGAAAGTTCCATATGCCACCAAAGCAAATCAGTGGGTTGGATATGATGACAAAAACAGCCTTGGTACTAAGGTAATCAGATGTTTAATTCAAACTATTGTTCAGTAATTCATTTGCAAATTACTGGTTGGACATAAATCTTGTTAAATAGATATTTATTTAGATAGTTATGACTTCAGCCACTGAAGTATTTTCTTTCTCATACTCTCAGGTCAATCACCTAAAATCAAACAATTTTGGAGGAGCTTTTGTCTGGTCTCTGGACCTAGATGACTTCACCGGACAGTTCTGTACAAAGGCCAAATTCCTTTGTCAGCTGGCTGCATGCTCTGCTCCATTCAGGTACCTAAAGAGCAAAAACTGTCATGTCATGGGGTGCTGATTTTTAATGTGTATTTGATTTAATACCATCAGTATTAATATAATAACATTTCATTTACTTTATTGAATTCATCATGCAAATGTGTGCTGTTTCTATTTAGAAAACTTAGTCATGATACGGATTATTAAAATATAATATAATGATGGAACAAAGTTAAAGAGCAAAAAAAAGGATATCTGATTTTAATTCTGTTTCGATTTGAAGGGCCTGAGGAAAAATTCTGTAATGGAAGGAGCTATGGGCTTTACCCCAACCCGAAAACCCAGCTTCTTTTTCCACTGTGCCCTGATGGAAATCACCTCAAATACTGCCAAGAAGGTTTGGTCTTTTCAAAAAGCTGCAAGTGCTGTGACTACCCCAACAAAAACTCTCAAACCTCCACTTCCCCTACAACAATAAAAACAACTACAGTGACCACTAAGAGAACCGAAGGGCCTGGGGGAAAATTCTGTAATGGAAGGAGCTACGGGCTTTACCCCAACCCCGAAAACCCAGCTTCATTTTTCCACTGTGCCCCTGATGGAAATCACCTCAAATACTGCCAAGAAGGTTTGGTCTTTTCAAAAAGCTGCAAGTGCTGTGACTACCCCAACAAAAACTCTCAAACCTCCACTTCCCCTACAACAATAAAAACAACTAGAGTGACCACTAAGAGAACCGAAGGGCCTGGGGGAAAATTCTGTAATGGAAGGAGCTATGGGCTTTACCCCAACCCCGAAAACCCAGCTTCTTTTTCCACTGTGCCCTGATGGAAATCACCTCAAATACTGCCAAGAAGGTTTGGTCTTTTCAAAAGCTGCAACTGCTGTGACTACCCCAACAAAAACTCTCAAACCTCCACTTCCCCTACAACAATAAAAAAAACTACAGTGACCACTAAGAGAACCAAAGGGCCTGGGGGAAAATTCTGTAATGGAAGGAGCTATGGGCTTTACCCCAACCCAAAACCCAGCTTCATTTTCCACTGTGCCCTGATGGAAATCACCTCAAATTCTGCCAAGAAGGTTTGGTCTTTTCAAAAGCTGCAAGTGCTGTGACTACCCCAACAAAACTCTCAAACCTCCACTTCCCTACAACAATAAAAACAACTACAGTGACCACTAAAAGAACCGAAGGGCCTGGGGAAATTCTGTAATGGAAGGAGCTACGGCTTTACCCCAACCCGAAAACCCAGCTTCATTTTTCCACTGTGCCCTGATGGAAATCACCTCAAATACTGCCAAGAAGGTTTGGTCTTTTCAAAAGCTGCAAGTGCTGTGACTACCCCAACAAAAACTCTAAAACCTCCACTTCCCTTCAACAATGAAAACAACTACAGTGACCACTAAGAGAACCGAAGGGCCTGGGGAAAATTCTGTAATGGAAGGAGATACGGGCTTTACCCCAACCCGAAAACCCAGCTTCATTTTTCCACTGTGCTGATGGAAATCACCTCAAATACTGCCAAGAAGGTTTGGTCTTTTCAAAAGCTGCAAGTGCTGTGACTACCCCAACAAAACTCTCAAACCTCCACTTCCCTACAACAATAAAAACAACTACAGTGACCACTAAGAGAACCGAAGGGCCTGGGGAAAATTCTGTAATGGAAGGAGCTATGGCTTTACCCCAACCCGAAAACCCAGCTTCATTTTTCCACTGTGCCCTGATGGAAATCACCTAAAATACTGCCAAGAAGGTTTGGTCTTTTCAAAAAGCTGCAAGTGCTGTGACTACCCCAACAAAAACTCTCAAACCTCTACTTCCCCTACAACAATGAAAACAACTACAGTGACCACTAAGAGAACCGAAGGGCCTGGGGGAAAATTCTGTAATGGAAGGAGCTATGGGCTTTACCCCAACCCCGAAAACCCAGCTTCATTTTTCCACTGTGCCCCTGATGGAAATCACCTCAAATACTGCCAAGAAGGTTTGGTCTTTTCAAAAAGCTGCAAGTGCTGTGACTACCCCAGCAAAAACTCTAAAACCTCCACTTCCCCTACAACAATGAAAACAACTACAGTGACCACTAAGAGAACCGAAGGGCCTGGGGGAAAATTCTGTAATGGAAGGAGCTACGGGCTTTACCCCAACCCCGAAAACCCAGCTTCATTTTCCACTGTGCCCTGATGGAAATCACCTCAAATACTGCCAAGAAGGTTTGGTCTTTTCAAAAGCTGCAAGTGCTGTGACTACCCCAACAAAACCCTCAAACCTCCACTTCCCTACAACAATAAAAAAACTACAGTGACCACTAAGAGAACCAAAGGGCCTGGGGAAAATTCTGTAATGGAAGGAGCTACGGCTTTACCCCAACCCGAAAACCCAGCTTCATTTTCCACTGTGCCCTGATGGAAATCACCTCAAATACTGCCAAGAAGGTTTGGTCTTTTCAAAAGCTGCAAGTGCTGTGACAACCCCAACAAAAACTCTAAAACCTCCACTTCCCTACAACAATGAAAACAACTACAGTGACCACTAAGAGAACCAAAGGGCCTGGGGGAAAATTCTGTAATGGAAGGAGCTATGGGCTTTACCCCAACCCCGAAAACCCAGCTTCATTTTTCCACTGTGCCCCTGATGGAAATCACCTCAAATACTGCCAAGAAGGTTTGGTCTTTTCAAAAGCTGCAAGTGCTGTGACTACCCCAACAAAAACTCTCGAACCTCCACTTCCCTACAACAATAAAAACAACTACAGTGACCACTAAGAGAACCAAAGGGCCTGGGGGAAAATTCTGTAATGGAAGGAGCTATGGGCTTTACCCCAACCCCGAAAACCCAGCTTCATTTTTCCACTGTGCCCCTGATGGAAATCACCTCAAATACTGCCAAGAAGGTTTGGTCTTTTCAAAAGCTGCAAGTGCTGTGACAACCCCAACAAAAACTCTCAAACCTCCACTTCCCCTACAACAATGAAAACAACTGCAGTGACCACTAGAAGAACCAAAGGGCCTGGGGGAAAATTCTGTAATGGAAGGAGCTACGGGCTCTACCCCAACCCCGAAAACCCAGCTTCATTTTTCCACTGTGCACCTGATGGAAATCACCTAAAATACTGCCAAAAAGGTTTGGTCTTTTCAAAAAGCTGCAAGTGCTGTGACAACCCCAACAAAAACTCTCAAACCTCTACTTCCCCTACAACAATGAAAACAACTGCAGTGACCACTAAGAGAACCAAAGGGCCTGAGGGAAAATTCTGTAATGGAAGGAGCTACGGGCTTTATGCCAACCCCGAAAACCCAGCTTCATTTTTCCACTGTGCACCTGATGGAAATCACCTAAAATACTGCCAAAAAGGTTTGGTCTTTTCAAAAAGCTGCAAGTGCTGTGACAACCCCAACAAAAACTCTCAAACCTCTACTTCCCCTACAACAATGAAAACAACTGCAGTGACCACTAAGAGAACCAAAGGGCCTGAGGGAAAATTCTGTAATGGAAGGAGCTACGGGCTTTATGCCAACCCCGAAAACCCAGCTTCATTTTTCCACTGTGCACCTGATGGAAATCACCTAAAATACTGCCAAAAAGGTTTGGTCTTTTCAAAAAGCTGCAAGTGCTGTAACTACCCCAACAAAAACTCTTAAATTTCCCCTTCCCCAATAACAATAAAAAGAACTCCAGCTACCACTAAGAGAACCAAAGGGCTTGAGGATAAATTCTGTAATGCAAGGAGCTATGGGCTCTACCCCAAACCCGAAAACCCAGCTTCATTTTTCCACTGTGCCCCTGATGGAAATCACCTCAAATACTGCCAAGAAGGTTTGGTCTTTTCAAAAAGTTGCAAGTGCTGTGACTACCCCAACAAAAACTCTAAAACCTCCACTTCCCCAATAACAATAAAAACAACTGCAGTAGTAGTCTTAATTTAGGAGGATAATTTGAAAACACAATTCACACATCAAATATCAGCTCTATCTATGATAAATTCAAGGGATAATTTGAAAAACACCATTCAAACCATTTGGGTGTATATGTCATCTATCTATGTCATTAATCTGACATAACTTACTCAATTATAAATTTGTTACATATCTTTGTCTCACTATTTATGGGTGTGTTCTTGTTGATTGATATTTAGCCACTGTGTGATTGGATAACATAATGATTCAATGTTAAATGAATTTATGTAATGTATGACTAAATGCAAAAGAAAAGACTTACTAAATCAATAAATTAAAACATGTACAATAATAAATATAAATTGTGGCACATTTTGTTTGGTTTTGTCATATGTTTGGTTCTACTATTACACTGTGAAAATGTTTCTGGAAAAATACAGTTTGGAATGCATGAATTAAACACTGGAGTTATAAGAGTATATAAGAATTATAAGAGCACTACTGCCCAGGTAGTGCTGTTATATTTTTTATTCTCACTTGAGTGGGAATAATCCACAGCATATATCCACAGATGGTGGCTAAGCAGTATTATCCAGAGAGGAATTCAAAAAGGCATCTCTTCCCAGTAGTACTCTGTCACATCATCCCATCCTTCCATCAAACACCCAGGTACAGTAAAATACAAGTCCATCTTTGCACAAAAGTGTCAATAGTAGTGATGTGTCGGTCGTGAACAAGTCGGTTCAAAGAGCCGGCTCTTTTAAGTGAACGATGGGAGCCGGCTCCCGTCCGTCCGTGAGCCGTTCTTCTTCTTCATTTTTTTTTTTTACTTTTCTCTTTAGAAAAAGTACCTGCGGCGCTGTGGGCGTTGGCTACAGGTGTCACGTGCATGCTGTGCAACCAATCATGTGAGGATTAATAAGTATCATACCACCGAGCAGGGAGGGGCGGGGGTAGCAGTGCTGAGACGGTGACATATGTGTTCAAATACAAATCATAAGTCAAAACAGCGCTAAATTTGGCTGAATTATAAAAGGTATAAGTGGTCAAATGAAGAGCCGTTTGGGAGCCAAAAGAGTCGGCTCTTCTTGGTAAGCTGAGCCAAATGGTCCAGCTCACTAAAAAGATCCGGAATTCCCATCACTAGTCAATAGTCAAGTGAAGAATTGCGGTCATTCGCTCAATCACGTAAACATTTTTCAATCTTTGGATCCATTGACCTATGGTTGGTGGTTTTGCATCCTTCCAGTTATCATTTTCTTTGCTATTATCAATAAAAGAATCCTAAGTATATATCACTGTATCATGTAGGTCTTAGTGCAAAGTGTTGTGAATGAATATTTAACATGACCAAGCTTACAGTACCCTTTTAGTTAGTCAAATTTACCGACATACTTTGCTGCATGTATGGTAGTCAGAGATTTGTCAACTTTGTCTGTCAATAAACTGAGTGATGCCCATCTGGTGGATAATAGTACCACAATATTATTATCCAGCATGTACTTAATTTTGGACTCTAATACTTAACATTTGTGTGGTAGACATTTGAATAAACACTGTTTAGTTGTTGGACTGACCCATATATCAATGTCACGTTATACTAGATGTGTGCATGATGGTGTGTCACTGAACAGACTTGATACTTAAAATGCTGATTAGTCGATGTAAACTGGCACAGTGAAAATCATTTAAAAAATAAATAATAACCATACAAAATCATATCACTCAGTACGATGTTATCTCATCAAAATAGAAAGTTGTTAATTTAAATGGTTGATTCTATAAATCTTTCTTTCTTTCTTTCTTTCTTTCTTTCTTTCTTTCTTTCTCCCTAACAACCTATTCTTCCCAACCCTTCCTTTTACCGTACTGAAATTGTCATGATTGCTTCTGGAGAGTTGCAAATAATGGAACACATTACTGAAGCTTGTCCTCTCTAAAGATTAAAGGAGGATTAGTCACCTTACATACCACATATCAAATGGCAACTGCAACATTGCTCTCAATTACCCAAATAGAAGGCTCTATGTGTGGGTGGCTGCTGAGCACCATGTCCTTCTCACTTTGATTTTAACATTTGAAAGCTACACTGTTACATTTTTGTCTAAATGTTGATTTACATTTTTAATTACATAACTGTGTTTTAAAGTTTTGGTTGTGTGAGGATTATAATGTATGCATGTTTCCACAGGGCTATGTCCAGATTTTTTTATTAGGGTGGTCCAACGGATGACAAACACACACATTGACTAATGAATGATGATTTGTGATTCATATCTACTTTAATTTTTACTTGATTACTGACATTTCATGACAATGCAATATATTATTTGAAAATTATGGTTATTTTTTTTAAACTGAAGATTAATGAAATGTATCTACTTCATCTATTTCTGATTGTCCACATAATAACAACATTTCCAAGCTCACTTTAACTGCAGTTACACAAGACCCAAATTACCATTAAAAAAAACATATCTTCTCACCTACTGTACCTCTAATGGTATCAAGTCTTGCAGATAGTTTTCATTTTTGTCACAAAGATTTTGAATTATTCATTGATTTATGTTTGCTGGTTTACTACTGTGCATCCATGAAAACATAATGATTATTTTATTCTGTTTTCTTATATTATAAATTTGATATAATGATGTCTCATGCATTGTGATGGTTTTCACTCCATGTAGTAATTTGACAGTCACATCACGTTGGTAAACTAATACAGATGTTCTTGCTGCTATTCTTTGTAATATTTGATCTCCAACGATGTATCAGATGTTGATTAGTGATGTATCGATGTGCCGTTGGACAGTTGTCTGTGTTATAGAAGTATGGTGAGTGTGCTGATGTGTCCATTAAAGGTTGAGAGGAATGTTGAGTTACAGTCCCAGCACATCAAACAGAGAAACAAAGTACAGAATGAGTTTCTGAACTGCATGAATAAGAACCAAATCCGACGTCCCAACTTTATCTAGAATCTGTTCCAGTTGTGTTGGGGTATTTTTAGTTACTTTGGTTATACTACCTGAAAAAACTGCCTAAAGACTAGAAATGTGCCATGTCATGTTT
This sequence comes from Miichthys miiuy, assembly GCA_036365135.1. Taxonomy (NCBI): domain Eukaryota; kingdom Metazoa; phylum Chordata; class Actinopteri; family Sciaenidae; genus Miichthys; species Miichthys miiuy. Next base: position 9,048,013 of record CM071606.1, on the reverse strand, counting down.
GTGATTTGTGTTTCTTCAGTACACAATGTGTTTTGATTGATGGCTGCTTTTTCCTGTCATTTTTGTTCTGCATTGTTGAGTTACAGTCCAAGGACATCAAACAGAGAAACAAAGTACAGAATGTAATAAATTGGCATTGGCTTTGGTCCTGGAAATCATCTTCTTCTTTCTCTAGAATTACCGGCCCCACCTTTAAATCACATTGCAGTAGTTGGGCAGTGGCTTATGCAGGGTGGCACAAGCACATGTGTGCACACAAACACTCAACACGTGAGAAAAGCATTAATTTATAATTTTTCATATCCACTTTAACTTTGACTAAATTACTCAATACAGGATAGAGTGGCACCATAAAGATTTTATAGACTTTCACTTATGAATCATATTATGTTTGCTGGTTTACTACTGTGTCCAGGAGAACACAATTACTCTATTCTGTCCTATACTTGTAATCCATTATGTAAAACTTTCATACTTTGCCAAAAATCAGATCTCCAAAAGTAGGCTAGATGCAAAAAGAGGTATGCTCAAACATACATACCAACAGAGGAAAGGCACTGAGCCCAAATTAAGAAATAACTAAATAAGCAGCACACATACTGCAGAGCTCCCATGTGCACCCAATGTAGTGTAATACGTAACTGGGCATTTAACTTAAGGCTGGGAGAATGATCTAGCTCCCTTTCCCTCACATTAGCATGACATGGTTTGTGAATGTGTTAGGTCATCTAGTTTCATATGAGACCAGTATCTCAAATCTAGTTGAGCCCGCTACAGCCTCTGAAAGACTTCAGGTTGAAGAAGTTAAGATAATGGGGCCCCCATCCGATTTCAGCGTGGCCAGCCTCTGGACACACCCCTGTCTTTGTTCTGTTAATCCCTGCGTCAGATTACTCTTCATGCAATACTGTTTAAGTTTATTACTATTATTGTCCATACATGCATTTACATCAACTTGTGTATGACTGATTCAATGAGAGTTTACATAGATCCTTAAAACCAGCGCCTAAGGGTCAATTTATTCATCATCACTGGTATTCAGGCATAGCATTCAGTCAGCCAACACCTGTGTTATATGACTGGCCTCACCTTGAAAATACATTCCAACTCATCTTGAACCAAGTCTGCTACGTACACACGTACACACAGATGTGACAAACCATGTTAACCTCTTTGCTTAATTATCCAACAAACAATGGAAAGGCTCCAGTTCTTTTGAAAGGAAGCACCTGGAGTCCTTAGCCAAACATGCAAATTTGAAGATGTTTGTTCAAAGTAAATCACGTTCCAATCCAACTCCAGGTCAAGTGCTTCATGGTTTCTGAACTGCATGAATAAGAACCAAATCCGTGGCCAGCCTCTGGACACACCCCTGTCTTCATTCTGTTAATCCCTGCATCAGATTACTCTTCATGCCATACTGTAAATTTATAACTATTATTGTCCGTACATGCATTTATTCCTGTTACTCTAGTAACCACATTCACTAAAGGAGCATCCTAAAATACAAACATCAACTTGTGTATGATTGATTCAATGAGAGCTCACATAGATCCTTAAAACCAGCGCCTAAGGGTCAATTTATTCATCATCACTGGTATTCAGGCATAGCATTCAGTCAGCCAACACCTGTGTTATATGAATGGCCTCACCTTGAAAATACATTCCAACTCATCATCTGTGTGCACTATACCAGTGCACCATATAAATAAGCTTCCACATTGTATTCTTTAAGTTCTTATAAACCAGATTCAATGATCTATCACTATCATTCCTGTTCTTACCAAACAACCTGCCAAGAGTTCACATAGATCCATATAACCAGCACATAAGGGTCTATTGATTCATCATCACTGGGATCGCTAACCAGACTACAGAGGGAGTATGGAGAGTGTAACATCACAGAGACGTGGCTGAATGAACTGACTTCGGACTTGCTGGTAACTCTGAATGGCTTTTAAGTTGTGAGGGCGGCCAGCAGAGCAAAGGAGACCGGTCAGCTGAAGACAGATAGGAGAGTAAAGGAGAGAGGAGGACAACATGGACCACAGGCCAGAGTTGGAACCAGTGTGAGATAAATAAAATCTAACTTATGTCATCTTATCTTATCTTTTCTTATACTTGTACATAGTTCCACCAAAGTTTAGCTTAGCTTAGTTCCTGTTGTGTTGGGGCTGTATGCTGTAAGGGGTGGTGTCCGAAGAAACTAATTAATATAATATTTTTTTAATGAACCATAGACGAAGCTATCTTACTTCCCTAATTAGATGACTGTCTTTTTGTATCATTTGATGATGATTCTGCTAATCATACAAATAACTGCTTTCTTTGTAATTGTAGCAAAACTTTTGTTTGGGTGTGTTCTTGTAGTAATTAGAAGTGCCGTACATGATGTGCTGTTTCCCTATAAGTGATGTGAATCACATCACAAGTTTGCCTTGTTGTTTGTGATTTGTGTTTCTGAATTACAAGTACTTAGCCTAATTGCCTGGACCCACTGCATTCTTTATCCCCACCCTAATTAATTGCAGTGTTCTGTCAGCTATACCCAGTTTAAATAGTATAAATAGAGTTCTCTTTGTAAGACATTTGTTAGTGATCTTTCAGTCACAGCACTGATAGCATTGGCTTGTTGGATCATTACCTTTGTAAGTGTTCCTTTTATTCTGATTATACCACATTTTCATTGATTTCTAAGTTGAGGCTATGTATATTGCTACCGCGCTGCATCTCGCTAAGTCGCTAGCTAAAGAAAATATTTTAGGAAAGAGGTTGAAGCATCAGGCACTTGTTGAGCTAAATGTTATGAGTATGAAATGTTGTACCAATTATATACATGCAGTGATATTTTTCAGGCTTAAAGTGATCTTGTTGCATAACACACTGATACTGACGGATGACATGTAAATTCTTTCTTGAAATTTCATCAATGTGTTTTAAAATATTAATTGTGTGTGTTTTTTTATTGTGATTTCAGATGCTGTCTAATCACTGATTGGATTTTTATCCATCATCGTGATAAAGGTAAGTGAAAATATCATGGGTTTTGAAGCAGGTGAACACTATCTGCCCAAACTGAGGAGCTAAAATCACAGCATGAGTGTTTATTTAGATTCATAAAATATACCTTCATTGTTCTGCTTGGTGCTGACACAATCAATGGCTGTAGCTTACATCTTATGTGCAAAGACACAACAGCTGTGTACAACATGTATAGAAATAATCATTCCATTACTTTTTTAAGTAAATGCACACACTGGCAGCAGCTAAATGATAGGTGATAAGCGATGAACTTGTTACACTAGTCTTTTTTAATCAATATCATTTTCTTTTCTAACTAAACTGGTACAACTTTTCAATTTTTCAGCAGTTTTCTGACTTGAAATGCATTTTTTATGTAGCAATAGTTCAATAACAGCTTAAAGTAAGGATTTGTTTAAAAATTGTGTTCATATTTTTTCGCTGCAAATTAATGATATTTATCTACTTCTCCTGTCTCTGAATATCCAGATAGTGACAACATGTCCAAGCTTGGTCTTACTGCAGGTAAGGCACACTGTTTATGTAAATGTTTCCTTTAAGGGTCGATTCACCTAAATAATAAAAACACATATCTTCTGACTTACCTCTAGTGGTATCTAGCCATGCAGATAGTTTTCATCTACCCATGTTTTTGTCCCTCAGATTATAATATAACACAATGAATAGAATTGTGGCGCTTGGTGCTTGGCGTGGTTAAACACAAAATGCACAGTGAGGTCTGTGAATTGTCCAGATTGCTGTTGAATTTTTAAAATTTTAAATGAAATTACATTCAACTCAGAGAACAATATTTCATTAATCTGAGCAAGTAAAAACAACAACAAATCTGTAATTCTAGATACCAGTAAAAGTGAGCAAAAAACTTTTTGTAATTTAGATGAATTAAGTTAAACTTCATTTTTAACATAACACTGACAATGTCTATCACTTTGAAGGTCTCTGTTTGATCATTCTCAGCTTGGGTAAGTTCATAACATGCATTAATTATTATCAATTGTCTTATTAGCACATAACGACTGTCTCTAAGCCTTGCTGTTCTTATTATTTATGAAACTAAACAATTCTGTATTCACATTTCATTTACTTTATTCGATTTATCATGCAAATGTGTGCTGTGTATATTTAGAAATCTTAGTCATGATAAGGATTATTAAAATATGATATAATGATGAAACAAAGCTAAAGAGTAAAAGAAAAGAATATCTGATTTTAATTCTTTTTCGATTTGAAGGGTGTGAGGGAAAATTCTGTAATGGAAGGAGCTACGGGCTTTACCCCAACCCGGAAAACCCAGCTTCATTTTTCCACTGTGCCCCAGACGGAAATCACCTCAAATACTGCCCAAAAGGTTTGGTCTTTTCAAAAAGCTGCGACTGCTGTGACTACCCCAACACAAACTCTTAAACTTCCCCTTCCCCAATATCAAAGTAGTAGTCTTAACTTAGGTGGATAATTTGAAAACACAATTTACACATCAAATCAACTTACTCAATTATATACTTGTTGCATATCTTTGTCTCACTATTTATGGGTGTGTTCATGTTGATTGCTATTTAGCCACTGTGTGATTGGATTACATAATGATTCAATGTTAAATACATTTATGTAATGTATGAAATAAATGTAAATGCAAAAGAAAAGACCTACAACTATTACTAAATCAATAAATCAAAACATGTACAATAATATAAATTGTGGCACATTCTTTTTTGGTTTTGTCATATGTTTGGTTCTACTATGTTGGTTCTTCTTTGTCTATCAGGTGTTTGTGAGATAAAAAGAGACAATATAATGCAGAAGCTGCCTTACTGGCGCTCATGGTATCAAGTAATTTCAGTGAAGGTATGAATTATGAGACAAAGGAACAAAACTTGATTGTCAAACATTTCTTGACATCAGAGCCACCCATTTTTAAATTGTAAGATGAACTCGGTAATCTAAGACAAAAACATTTGAGGATACAAGTCACTTGCAAAGAGACTCTGTACCTCTTAACAATAAATAAAATGAATTCCTGTAATGTGAAAAAACAGCTAACACTGAACTCCTACTTCAAGAACTAACACCTCAATCATCAGCACTTTAACTGTTTTCAACAGCACTTAAAATCAGACACAAGGGGTGACCATCCATCATAAAAAACACTGAAAAAACAAAAAAAGATTCATAGAATCAACCGTGACATTGATATACGGGTCAGTCCAACAACTAAACAGTGTTTATTCAAATGTCTACCACACAAATGTTAAGTATTAGAGTCCAAAATTAAGTACATGCTGGATAATAATATTGTGGTACTATTATCCCCCAGAAGGGCATCACTCAGTTTGTTGACAGACAAAGTTGATAAATCTCTGATTACCATACATGCAGCAAAGTATGTCAGTAAATTTGACTAACTAAAAGGGTACTGTAAGCTTGGTCATGTTAAATATTCATTCACAACACTTTGCACTGTAATAACTTTTGGCCATACCCAAAGACACTTATACCTTTTATAATTCAGCCAAATTTAGCACTGTTTTGACTTATGATTTGTATTTGAACACATATATCACTTAAATTCCAATAAATAGCTGTAGCCAACTGCATTTATGGTTCTAAAATCCTTTGTAACTCTCTGAAACCACCCAATGATTGCACTAACTTGCTTGAAGAACCACTCTGCTACACAAAGCAGATAGAAATGCCTATAAAAACCTAAGCATAGAAATTTAAAAAAAGGGCAGCTATTGAAATTTTCATTTTTTTATTTAAACACACACACCTAACAAAACAAGTACTGAAAAAGAGAAATGAAATACAGCACTCAAGTAAATGTGCTTTGTTAATGCCCACCACCGACATCTGGACAAATAAAACCAAAATGTTTTTGTATAGAGTAAAAATAATAAATCTTTGCACCACACTCCTGTCTCGTCTCCTCTCCTCTCTCTCCTTCAGCGTGTCCTCCCTCCTCTTGTCTCCTGTCACCGTCTCAGCACTGCTACCCCGGCCCTCCCCTCGGTGGTATGATACTTATTAATCCTCACATGATTGATTGCACAGCATGCACGTGACACCTGTAGCCAACGCCCACAGCGCCGCAGGTACTTTTCTAAAGAGAAAGTTAAAAAAAAATGAAGAAGAAAAAGAACGGCTCACGGACGGACGGGAGCCGGCTCCCATCGTTCACTTAAAAGAGCCGGCTCTTTGAACCGACTTGTTCACGACCGACACATCACTACTATTGACACTTTTGTGCAAAGATGGACTTGTATTTTACTGTACCTGGGTGTTTGATGGAGGATGGGATGATGTGACAGAGTACTACTGGGAAGAGATGCCTTTTTGAATTCCTCTCTGGATAATACTGCTTAGCCACCATCTGTGGATATATGCTGTGGATTATTCCCACTCAAGTGAGAATAAAAATTATAACAGCACTACCTGGGCAGTACCCAGCACTACCCATTGAACTTTCTTACTTTCTCTATCTATTTTACAGAAGCACAACTCCTTCCTAACAACCTATTCTTTCCAACCCTTCCTTTTACCGTACTGAAATTGTCATGATTGCTTCTGGAGAGTTGCAAACAATGGAACACATTACTGAAGCTTGTCCTCTCTAAAGATTAAAAGGAGGATTAGTCACCTTACATACCATATATCAAATGGCAACTGCAACATTGCTCTCAATTACCCAAATAGAAGGCTCTATGTGTGGTGGCTGCTGAGCACCATGTCCTTCTCACTTTGATTTTAACATTTGAAAGCTACACTGTTACATTTTTGTCTAAATGTTGATTTACATTTTTTTTAATTACATAACTGTGTTTTAAAGTTTTGGTTGTGTGAGGATTATAATGTATGCATGTTTCCACAGGGCTATGTCCAGATTTTTTTATTAGGGTGGTCAACGGATGACAAACACACACATTGACTAATGAATGATGATTTGTGATTCATATCTACTTTCATTTTTACTTGATTACTAACATTTCATGACAATGCAATATATTATTTGAAAATTATGGTTATTTTTTTTAAACTGAAGATTAATGTAATGTATCTACTTCATCTATTTCTGATTGTCCACATAGTAACAACATTTCCAAGCTCACTTTAACTGCAGTTACACAAGACCCAAATTACCATAAAAAACAGATATCTTCTCACTTACTATACCTCTAATGGTATCAAGTCTTGCAGATAGTTTTCATTTTTGTCACAAAGATTTTGAATTATTCATTGATTTATGTTTGCTGGTTTACTACTGTGCATCCATGAAAACATAATGATTATTTTATTCTGTTTTCTTATATTATAAATTAGATATAATGATGTCTCATGCATTGTGATGGTTTTCAGTCCATGTAGTGATTTGACAGTCACATCACGTTGGTAAACTAATACAGATGTTCTTGCTGCTATTCTTTGTAATATTTGATCTCCAACGATGTATCAGATGTTGATTAGTGATGTATCGATGTGCCGTTGGACAGTTGTCTGTGTTATGGAAGTATGGTGAGTGTGCTGATGTGTCCATTAAAGGTTGAGAGGAATGTTGAGTTACAGTCCCAGCACATCAAACAGAGAAACAAAGTACAGAATGAGTTTCTGAACTGCATGAATAAGAACCAAATCCGACGTCCCAACTTTATCTAGAATCTGTTCCAGTTGTGTTGGGGTATTTTTAGTTACTTTGGTTATACTACCTGAATAAAACTGCCTAAAGACTAGAAATGTGCCATGTCATGTTTGTGATTTGTGTTTCTTCATTGTGTTTCAACACAATGTGTTTTGATTGATGGCTGCTTTTTCCTGTCATTTTTTGTTCTGCATTGTTGAGTTACAGTCCAAGGACATCAAACAGAGACACAAAGTACAGAATGTAATAAATTGGCATTGGCTTTGGTCCTGGAAATCATCTTCTTCTTTCTCTGGAATTACCGGCCCCACCTTTAAATCACATTGCAGTAGTTGGGCAGTGGCTTATGCAGGGGTGGCACGAAGCACATGTGTGCACACAAACACTCAACACGTGAGAAAAGCATTAATTTATAATTTTTCATATCTACTTTAACTTTGACTAAATTACTCAATACAGGATAGAGTGGCACCATAAAGATTTTATAGACTTTCACTTATGAATCATATTATGTTTGCTGGTTTACTACTGTGTCCAGGAGAACACAATTACTCTATTCTGTCCTATACTTGTAATCCATTATGTAAAACTTTCATACTTTGCCAAAAATCAGATCTCCAAAAATAGGCTAGATGCAAAAAAAGAGGAGTATGCTCAAACATACATACCAACAGAGGAAAGGCACTGAGCCCAAATTAAGAAATAACTAAATAAGCAGCACACATACTGCAGAGCTCCCATGTGCACCCAATGTAGTGTAATACGTAACTGGGCATTTAACTTAAGGCTGGGAGAATGATCTAGCTCCCTTTCCCTCACATTAGCATGACATGGTTTGTGAATGTGTTAGGTCATCTAGTTTCATATGAGACCAGTATCTCAAATCTAGTTGAGCCCGCTACAGCCTCTGAAAGACTTCAGGTTGAAGAAGTTAAGATAATGGGGCCCCATCCGATTTCAGCGTGGCCAGCCTCTGGACACACCCTGTCTTCATTCTGTTAATCCCTGCATCAGATTACTCTTCATGCAATACTGTTTAAGTTTATTACTATTATTGTCCATACATGCATTTACATCAACTTGTGTATGACTGATTCAATGAGAGTTTACATAGATCCTTAAAACCAGCGCCTAAGGGTCAATTTATTAATCATCACTGTATATTCAGGCATAGCATTCAGTCAGCCAACACCTGTGTTATATGACTGGCCTCACCTTGAAAATACATTCCAACTCATCTTGAACCAAGTCTGCTACACGTACACACACGTACACACAGATGTGACAAACCATGTTAACCTCTTTGCTTAATTATCCAACAAACAATGGAAAGGCTCCAGTTCTTTTGAAAGGAAGCACCTGGAGTCCTTAGCCAAACATGCAAATTTGAAGATGTTTGTTCAAAGTAAATCACGTTCCAATCCAACTCCAGGTCAAGTGCTTCATGGTTTCTGAACTGCATGAATAAGAACCAAATCCGTGGCCAGCCTCTGGACACACCCCTGTCTTCATTCTGTTAATCCCTGCATCAGATTACTCTTCATGCCATACTGTAAATTTATAACTATTATTGTCCGTACATGCATTTATTCCTGTTACTCTAGTAACCACATTCACTAAAGGAGCATCCTAAAATACAAACATCAACTTGTGTATGATTGATTCAATGAGAGCTCACATAGATCCTTAAAACCAGCGCCTAAGGGTCAATTTATTCATCATCACTGGTATTCAGGCATAGCATTCAGTCAGCCAACACCTGTGTTATATGAATGGCCTCACCTTGAAAATACATTCCAACTCATCATCTGTGTGCACTATACCAGTGCACCATATAAATAAGCTTCCACATTGTATTCTTTAAGTCCTTATAAACCAGATTCAATGATCTATCACTATCATTCCTGTTCTTACCGAACAACCTGCCAAGAGTTCACATAGATCCATATAACCAGCACATAAGGGTCTATTGATTCATCATCACTGGGATCGCTAACCAGACTACAGAGGGAGTATGGAGAGTGTAACATCACAGAGACGTGGCTGAATGAACTGACTTCGGACTTGCTGGTAACTCTGAATGGCTTTTAAGTTGTGAGGGCGGCCAGCAGAGCAAAGGAGACCGGTCAGCTGAAGACAGATAGGAGAGTAAAGGAGAGAGGAGGACAACATGGACCACAGGCCAGAGTTGAAACCAGTGTGAGATAAATAAAATCTAACTTATGTCATCTTATCTTATCTTTTCTTATACTTGTACATAGTTCCACCAAAGTTTAGCTTAGCTTAGTTCCTGTTGTGTTGGGGCTGTATGCTGTAAGGGGTGGTGTCCGAAGAAACTAATTAATATAATATATTTTTTTAATGAACCATAGACGAAGCTATCTTACTTCCCTAATTAGATGACTGTCTTTTTTGTATCATTTGATGATGATTCTGCTAATCATACAAATAACTGCTTTCTTTGTAATTGTAGCAAAACTTTTGTTTGGGTGTGTTCTTGTAGTAATTAGAAGTGCCGTACATGATGTGCTGTTTCCTATAAGTGATGTGAATCACATCACAAGTTTGCCTTGTTGTTTGTGATTTGTGTTTCTGAATTACAAGTACTTAGCCTAATTGCCTGGACCCACTGCATTCTTTATCCCCACCCTAATTAATTGCAGTGTTCTGTCAGCTATACCCAGTTTAAATAGTATAAATAGAGTTCTCTTTGTAAGACATTTGTTAGTGATCTTTCAGTCACAGCACTGATAGCATTGGCTTGTTGGATCATTACCTTTGTAAGTGTTCCTTTTATTCTGATTATACCACATTTTCATTGATTTCTAAGTTGAGGCTATGTATATTGCTACACGCTGCATCTTGCTAAGTCGCTAGCTAAAGAGAAATATTTTAGGAAGAGGGTTGAAGCATCAGGCACTTGTTGAGCTAAATGTTATGAGTATGAAATGTTGTACCAATTATATACATGCAGTGATATTTTTCAGGCTTAAAGTGATCTTGTTGCATAACACACTGATACTGACGGATGACATGTAAATTCTTTCTTGAAATTTCATCAATGTGTTTTAAAATATTAATTGTGTGTGTTTTTATTGTGATTTCAGATGCTGTCTAATCACTGATTGGATTTTTATCCATCATCGTGATAAAGGTAAGTGAAAATATCATGGGTTTTGAAGCAGGTGAACACTATCTGCCCAAACTGAGGAGAGCTAAAATCACAGCATGAGTGTTTATTTAGATTCATAAAATATACCTTCATTGTTCTGCTTGGGTGCTGACACAATCAATGGCTGTGGCTTACATCTTATGTGCAAAGACACAACAGCTGTGTACAACATGTATAGAAATAATCATTCCATTACTTTTTTAAGTAAATGCACACACTGGCAGCAGCTAAATGATAGGTGATAAGCGATGAACTTGTTACACTAGTCTTTTTTAATCAATATCATTTTCTTTTCTAACTAAACTGGTACAACTTTTCAATTTTTCAGCAGTTTTCTGACTTGAAATGCATTTTTTGTGTAGCAATAGTTCAATAACAGCTTAAAGTGAGGATTTGTTTAAAAATTGTGTTCATATTTTTCGCTGCAAATTAATGATATTTATCTACTTCTCCTGTCTCTAAATATCCAGATAGTGACAACATGTCCAAGCTTGGTCTTACTGCAGGTAAGGCACACTGTTTATGTAAATGTTTCCTTTAAGGGTCGATTCACCTAAATAATAAAAACACATATCTTCTGACTTACCTCTAGTGGTATCTAGCCATGCAGATAGTTTTCATCTACCCATGTTTTTGTCCCTCAGATTATAATATAACACAATGAATAGAATTGTGGCGCTTGGTGCTAGTGGTTAAACACAAAATGCACAGTGAGGTCTGTGGATTGTCCAGATTGCTGTTGAATTTTAAAATTTAAAATGAAATTACATTCAACTCAGAACAATATTTCATTAATCTGAGCAAGTAAAAACAACAACAAATCTGTAATTCTAGATACCAGTAAAAGTGAGCAAAAAACTTTTTGTAATTTAGATGAATTAAGTTAAACTTCATTTTTAACATAACACTGACAATGTCTATCACTTTGAAGGTCTCTGTTTGATCATTCTCAGCTTGGGTAAGTTCATAACATGCATTAATTATTATCAATTGTCTTATTAGCACATAATGACTGTCTCTAAGCCTTGCTGTTATATAAAGATCTTATTATTGATGAAACTAGACAATTCTGTATTCACATTTCATTTACTTTATTCGATTTATCATGCAAATGTGTGCTGTGTCTATTTAGAAATCTTAGTCATGATAAGGATTATTAAAATATGATATAATGATGAAACAAAGCTAAAGAGTAAAAGAAAATATCTGATTTTAATTCTTTTTCGATTTGAAGGGTGTGAGGGAAAATTCTGTAATGGAAGGAGCTACGGGCTTTACCCCAACCCGGAAAACCCAGCTTCATTTTTCCACTGTGCCCCTGACGGAAATCACCTCAAATACTGCCCAAAAGGTTTGGTCTTTTCAAAAAGCTGCGACTGCTGTGACTACCCCAACACAAGCTCTAAACCTCACACTTCCGCTACAACAATGAAAAAAACTCCAGCTACCACTAAGAGAACCATAGGGCCTCAGGGAAAATTCTGTAATGGAAGGAGCTACGGGCTTTACCCCAACCCCGAAAACCCAGCTTCTTTTTTCCACTGTGCCCTGATGGAAATCACCTCAAATACTGCCCAAAGGTTTGGTCTTTTCAAAAGCTGCGACTGCTGTGACTACCCCAATACAAACTCTAAAACTCCCACTTCCCCTACAACAATAAAGACAACTCCAACTACCACTAAGAAAACCGAAGGGCCTCAGGGAAAATTCTGTAATGGAAGGAGCTACGGACTTTACCCCAACCCTAAAAATCCAGCTTCATTTTCCACTGTGCCCTGGAAATCACCTCAAATACTGCCCAAAGGTTTGGTCTTTTCAAAAGCTGCGACTGCTGTGACTACCCCAACACAAGCTCTAAACCTCACACTTCCGCTACAACAATGAAAAAAACTCCAGCTACCACTAAGAGAACCAAAGGGCCTCAGGGAAAATTCTGTAATGGAAGGAGCTACGGGCTTTACCCCAACCCAAAAACCAGCTTCTTTTTCCACTGTGCCCTGATGGAAATCACCTCAAATACTGCCCAAAGGTTTGGTCTTTTCAAAAAGCTGCGACTGCTGTGACTACCCCAATACAAACTCTAAAACTCCCACTTCCCCTACAACAATAAAGACAACTCCAACTACCACTAAGAAAACCGAAGGGCCTCAGGGAAAATTCTGTAATGGAAGGAGCTACGGACTTTACCCCAACCCTAATAATCCAGCTTCTTTTTTCCACTGTGCCCCTGATGGAAATCACCTCAAATACTGCCCAAAAGGTTTGGTCTTTTCAAAAAGCTGCGACTGCTGTGACTACCCCAACACAAGCTCTAAACCTCACACTTCCTACAACAATGAAAAACTCCAGCTACCACTAAGAGAACCACAGGGCCTCAGGAAAATTCTGTAATGGAAGGAGCTACGGGCTCTACCCCAACCCCGAAAACCCAGCTTCTTTTTTCCACTGTGCCCCTGATGGAAATCACCTCAAATACTGCCCAAAAGGTTTGGTCTTTTCAAAAAGCTGCGACTGCTGTGACTACCCCAATACAAACTCTAAAACTCCCACTTCCCTACAACAATAAAGAAACTCCAACTACCACTAAGAAAACCGAAGGGCCTCAGGGAAAATTCTGTAATGGAAGGAGCTACGGACTTTACCCCAACCCTAAAAATCCAGCTTCATTTTCCACTGTGCCCTGAAAATCACCTCAAATACTGCCCAAAAGGTTTGGTCTTTTCAAAAGCTGTGACTGCTGTGACTACCCCAACACAAGCTCTAAACCTCACACTTCCCTACAACAATGAAAAACTCCAGCTACCACTAAGAGAACCATAGGGCCTCAGGGAAAATTCTGTAATGGAAGGAGCTACGGGCTTTACCCCAACCCCGAAAACCCAGCTTCTTTTTTCCACTGTGCCCTGATGGAAATCACCTCAAATACTGCCCAAAAGGTTTGGTCTTTTCAAAAGCTGCGACTGCTGTGACTACCCCAATAAAACTCTAAAACTCCCACTTCCCTACAACAATAAAGACAACTCCAACTACCACTAAGAAAACCACAGGGCCTCAGGGAAAATTCTGTAATGGAAGGAGCTACGGACTTTACCCCAACCCTAAAAATCCAGCTTCATTTTTCCACTGTGCTGACGGAAATCACCTCAAATACTGCCCAAAGGTTTGGTCTTTTCAAAAGCTGCGACTGCTGTGACTACCCCAACACAAACTCTAAAACTCCACTTCCCTACAACAATGAAAACAACTCCAGCTACCACTAAGAGAACCCAAGGGCCTCAGGAAAATTCTGTAATGGAAGGAGCTACGGGCTTTACCCCAACCCTAAAAATCCAGCTTCCTTTTCCACTGTGCCCTGATGGAAATCACCTCAAATACTGCCCAAAAGGTTTGGTCTTTTCAAAAAGCTGCGACTGCTGTGACTACCCCAACACAAACTCTTAAACTTCCCCTTCCCCAATATCAAAGTAGTAGTCTTAACTTAGGTGGATAATTTGAAAACACAATTTACACATCAAATCAACTTACTCAATTATATACTTGTTGCATATCTTTGTCTCACTATTTATGGGTGTGTTCATGTTGATTGCTATTTAGCCACTGTGTGATTGGATTACATAATGATTCAATGTTAAATACATTTATGTAATGTATGAAATAAATGTAAATGCAAAAGAAAAGACCTACAACTATTACTAAATCAATAAATCAAAACATGTACAATAATATAAATTGTGGCACATTCTTTTTTGGTTTTGTCATATGTTTGGTTCTACTATGTTGGTTCTTCTTTGTCTATCAGGTGTTTGTGAGATAAAAAGAGACAATATAATGCAGAAGCTGCCTTACTGGCGCTCATGGTATCAATTAATTTCAGTGAAGGTATGAATTATGAGACAAAGGAACAAAACTTGATTGTCAAACATTTCTTGACATCAGAGCCACCCATTTTTAAATTGTAAGATGAACTCGGTAATCTAAGACAAAAACATTTGAGGATACAAGTCACTTGCAAAGAGACTCTGTACCTCTTAACAATAAATAAAATGAATTCCTGTAATGTGAAAAAACAGCTAACACTGAACTCCTACTTCAAGAACCAACACCTCAATCATCAGCACTTTAACTGTTTTCAACAGCACTTAAAATCAGACACAAGGGTGACCATCCATCATAAAAACACTGAAAAACAAAAAAGATTCATAGAATCAACCGTGACATTGATATACGGGTCAGTCCAACAACTAAACAGTGTTTATTCAAATGTCTACCACACAAATGTTAAGTATTAGAGTCCAAAATTAAGTACATGCTGGATAATAATATTGTGGTACTATTATCCCCCAGAAAGGCATCACTCAGTTTGTTGACAGACAAAGTTGATAAATCTCTGATTACCATACATGCAGCAAAGTATGTCAGTAAATTTGACTAACTAAAAGGGTACTGTAAGCTTGGTCATGTTAAATATTCATTCACAACACTTTGCACTGTAATAACTTTTGGCCATACCCAAAGACACTTATACCTTTTATAATTCAGCCAAATTTAGCACTGTTTTGACTTATGATTTGTATTTGAACACATATATCACTTAAATTCAATAAATAGCTGTAGCCAACTGCATTTATGGTTCTAAAATCCTTTGTAACTCTCTGAAACCACCCAATGATTGCACTAACTTGCTTGAAGAACCACTCTGCTACACAAAGCAGATAGAAATGCCTATAAAACCTAAGCATAGAAATTTAAAAAGAGAGCTATTGAAATTTTCATTTTTATTTAAACACACACACCTAACAAAACAAGTACTGAAAAAGAGAAATGAAATACAGCACTCAAGTAAATGTGCTTTGTTAATGCCCACCACCGACATCTGGACAAATAAAACCAAAATGTTTTGGTATAGAGTAAAAATATAAATCTTTGCACCACACTCCTGTCTCGTCTTCACTCCTCTCTCTCCTTCAGCGTGTCCTCCCTCCTCTTGTCTCCTGTCACCGTCTCAGCACTGCTACCCCGGCCCTCCCGCTCGGTGGTATGATACTTATTAATCCTCACATGATTGATTGCACAGCATGCACGTGACACCTGTAGCCAACGCCCACAGCGCCGCAGTACTTTTCTAAAGAAAAGTTAAAAAAAAATGAAGAAGAAAAAGAACGGCTCACGGACGGACGGGAGCCGGCTCCCATCGTTCACTTAAAAGAGCCGGCTCTTTGAACCGACTTGTTCACGACCGACACATCACTACTATTGACACTTTTGTGCAAAGATGGACTTGTATTTTACTGTACCTGGGTGTTTGATGGAGGGATGGGATGATGTGACAGAGTACTACTGGGAAGAGATGCCTTTTTGAATTCCTCTCTGGATAATACTGCTTAGCCACCATCTGTGGATATATGCTGTGGATTATTCCCACTCAAGTGAGAATAAAAATTATAACAGCACTACCTGGGCAGTACCAGCACTACCCATTGAACTTTCTTACTTTCTCTATCTATTTTACAGAAGCACAACTCCTTCCTAACAACCTATTCTTCCCAACCCTTCCTTTTACCGTACTGAAATTGTCATGATTGCTTCTGGAGAGTTGCAAACAATGGAACACATTACTGAAGCTTGTCCTCTCTAAAGATTAAAAGGAGGATTAGTCACCTTACATACCATATCAAATGGCAACTGCAACATTGCTCTCAATTACCCAAATAGAAGGCTCTATGTGTGGGTGGCTGCTGAGCACCATGTCCTTCTCACTTTGATTTTAACATTTGAAAGCTACACTGTTACATTTTTGTCTAAATGTTGATTTACATTTTTTTAAATTACATAACTGTGTTTTAAAGTTTTGGTTGTGTGAGGATTATAATGTATGCATGTTTCCACAGGGCTATGTCCAGATTTTTTATTAGGGTGGTCCAACGGATGACAAACACACACATTGACTAATGAATGATGATTTGTGATTCATATCTACTTTCATTTTTACTTGATTACTAACATTTCATGACAATGCAATATATTATTTGAAAATTATGGGTATTTTTTTTAAACTGAAGATTAATGTAATGTATCTACTTCATCTATTTCTGATTGTCCACATAGTAACAACATTTCCAAGCTCACTTTAACTGCAGTTACACAAGACCCAAATTACCATAAAAAACAGATATCTTCTCACTTACTATACCTCTAATGGTATCAAGTCTTGCAGATAGTTTTCATTTTTGTCACAAAGATTTTGAATTATTCATTGATTTATGTTTGCTGGTTTACTACTGTGCATCCATGAAAACATAATGATTATTTTATTCTGTTTTCTTATATTATAAATTAGATATAATGATGTCTCATGCATTGTGATGGTTTTCAGTCCATGTAGTGATTTGACAGTCACATCACGTTGGTAAACTAATACAGATGTTCTTGCTGCTATTCTTTGTGATATTTGATCTCCAACGATGTATCAGATGTTGATTAGTGATGTATCGATGTGCCGTTGGACAGTTGTCTGTGTTATGGAAGTATGGTGAGTGTGCTGATGTGTCCATTAAAGGTTGAGAGGAATGTTGAGTTACAGTCCCAGCACATCAAACAGAGAAACAAAGTACAGAATGAGTTTCTGAACTGCATGAATAAGAACCAAATCCGACGTCCCAACTTTATCTAGAATCTGTTCCAGTTGTGTTGGGGTATTTTTAGTTACTTTGGTTATACTACCTGAAAAAACTGCCTAAAGACTAGAAATGTGCCATGTCATGTTTGTGATTTGTGTTTCTTCAGTACACAATGTGTTTTGATTGATGGCTGCTTTTTCCTGTCATTTTTTGTTCTGCATTGTTGAGTTACAGTCCAAGGACATCAAACAGAGACACAAAGTACAGAATGTAATAAATTGGCATTGGCTTTGGTCCTGAAATCATCTTCTTCTTTCTCTAGAATTACGCCCCACCTTTAAATCACATTGCAGTAGTTGGGCAGTGGCTTATGCAGGGGTGGCACGAAGCACATGTGTGCACACAAACACTCAACACGTGAGAAAAGCATTAATTTATAATTTTTCATATCTACTTTAACTTTGACTAAATTACTCAATACAGGATAGAGTGGCACCATAAAGATTTTATAGACTTTCACTTATGAATCATATTATGTTTGCTGGTTTACTACTGTGTCCAGGAGAACACAATTACTCTATTCTGTCCTATACTTGTAATCCATTACGAAACTTTCATACTTTATTTTTAAGTTTGCCAAAATCAGATCTCCAAAAGTAGGCTAGATGCAAAAGAGGAGTATGCTCAAACATACATACCAAAAGAGAAAAGGCACTGAGCCCAAATTAAGAAATAACTAAATAAGCAGCACACATACTGCAGAGCTCCCATGTGCACCCAATGAAGTGTAATACGTAACTGGGCATTTAACTTAAGGCTGGGAGAATGATTTAGCTCCCTTTCCCTCATATTAGCATGACATGGTTTGTGAATGTGTTAGGTCATCTAGTTTCATATGAGACCAGTATCTCAAATCTAGTTGAGCCCGCTACAGCCTCTGAAAGACTTCAGGTTGAAGAAGTTAAGCTAATGGGGCCCCATCCGATTTCAGCGTGGCCAGCCTCTGACACACCCCTGTCTTCATTCTGTTAATCCCTGCATCAGATTACTCTTCATGCAATACTGTTTAAGTTTATTACTATTATTGTCCGTACATGCATTTACATCAACTTGTGTATGACTGATTCAATGAGAGTTTACATAGATCCTTAAAACCAGCGCCTAAGGGTCAATTTATTCATCATCACTGGTATTCAGGCATAGCATTCAGTCAGCCAACACCTGTGTTATATGACTGGCCTCACCTTGAAGATACATTCCAACTCATCTTGAACCAGGTCTGCTACACGTACACAAAGATGTGACAAACCATGTTAACCTCTTTGCTTAATTATCCAAACAAACAATGGAAAGGCTCCAGTTCTTTGAAAGGAAGCACCTGAGTCCTTAGCCAAACATGCAAATTTGAAGATGTTTGTTCAAAGTAAATCACGTTCCAATTCAACTCCAGGTCAAGTGCTTCATGGTTTCTGAACTGCATGAATAAGAACCAAATCCGACGTCCCAACTTTATCTAGAATCTGTTCCAGTTGTGTTGGGGTATTTTTAGTTACTTTGGTTATACTACTTGATTAAAACTGCCTAAAGACTAGAAATGTGCCATGTCATGTTTGTGATTTGTGTTTCTTAAGTACACAATGTGTTTTGATTGATGGCTGCTTTTTCCTGTGATTTGTTGTTCTGCATTGTTGAGTTACAGTCCTAGAACATCAAACAGAGAAACAAAGTACAGAATGTAATAAATTGGCATTGGCTTTGGTCCTGGAAATCATCTTCTTCTTTCTCTAGAATTACCGGCCCCACCTTTAAAGCACATTGCAGTAGTTGGGCAGTGGCTTATGCAGGGGTGGCACGAAGCACATGTGTGCACACAAACACTCAACACGTGAGAAAAGCATTAATTTATAATTTTTCATATCTACTTTAACTTTGACTAAATTACTCAATACAGGATAGAGTGGCACCATAAAGATTTTATAGACTTTCACTTATGAATCATATTATGTTTGCTGGTTTACTACTGTGTCCAGGAGAACACAATTACTCTATTCTGTCCTATACTTGTAATCCATTATGTAAAACTTTCATACTTTATTTTTTAAGTTTGCCAAAAATCAGATCTCCAAAAGTAGGCTAGATGCAAAAAAAAGAAGAGTATGCTCAAACATACATACCAAAAGAGGAAAGGCACTGAGCCCAAATTAAGAAATAACCAAATAAGCAGCACACATACTGCAGAGCTCCCATGTGCACCCAATGAAGTGTAATACGTAACTTGGCATTTAACTTAAGGTTGGGAGAATGATTTAGCTCCCTTTCCCTCACATTAGCATGACATGGTTTGTGAATGTGTTAGGTCATCTAGTTTCATATGAGACCAGTATCTCAAATCTAGCGGAGCCCGCTACAGCCTCTGAAAGACTTCAGGTTGAAGAAGTTAAGCTAATGGGGCCCCCATCCAATTTCAGGGTGGCCAGCCTCTGGACACACCCCTGTCTTCATTCTGTTAATCCCTGCATCAGATTACTCTTCATGCCATACTGTAAATTTATAACTATTATTGTCCGTACATGCATTTATTCCAGTTACTCTAGTAACCACATTCACTAAAGGAGCATCCTAAAATACAAACATCAACTTGTGTATGATTGATTCAATGAGAGCTCACATAGATCCTTAAAACCAGCGCCTAAGGGTCAATTTATTCATCATCACTGGTATTCAGGCATAGCATTCAGTCAGCCAACACCTGTGTTATATGAATGGCCTCACCTTGAAAATACATTCCAACTCATCATCTGTGTGCACTATACCAGTGCACCATATAAATAAGCTTCCACATTGTATTCTTTAAGTTCTTATAAACCAGATTCAATGATCTATCACTATCATTCCTGTTCTTACCGAACAACCTGCCAAGAGTTCACATAGATCCATATAACCAGCACATAAGGGTCTATTGATTCATCATCACTGGGATCACTAACCAGGCTACAGAGGGAGTATGGAGAGTGTAACATCACAGAGACGTGGCTGAATGAACTGACTTCGGACTTGCTGGTAACTCTGAATGGCTTTTAAGTTGTGAGGGCGGCCAGCAGAGCAAAGGAGACCGGTCAGCTGAAGACAGATAGGAGAGTAAAGGAGAGAGGAGGACCACAGGCCAGAGTTGAAACCAGTGTGAGATAAATAAAATCTAACTTATGTCATCTTATCTTATCTTTTCTTATACTTGTACATAGTTCCACCAAAGTTTAGCTTAGCTTAGTTCCTGTTGTGTTGGGGCTGTATGCTGTAAGGGTGGTGTCCAAGAAACTAATTAATATAATATATTTTTTTAATGAACCATAGACGAAGCTATCTTACTTCCCTAATTAGATGACTGTCTTTTTTGTATCATTTGATGATGATTCTGCTAATCATACAAATAACTGCTTTCTTTGTAATTGTAGCAAAACTTTTGTTTGGGTGTGTTCTTGTAGTAATTAGAAGTGCCGTACATGATGTGCTGTTTCCCTATAAGTGATGTGAATCACATCACAAGTTTGCCTTGTTGTTTGTGATTTGTGTTTCTGAATTACAAGTACTTAGCCTAATTGCCTGGACCCACTGCATTCTTTATCCCCACCCTAATTAATTGCAGTGTTCTGTCAGCTATACCCAGTTTAAATAGTATAAATAGAGTTCTCTTTGTAAGACATTTGTTAGTGATCTTTCAGTCACAGCACTGATAGCATTGGCTTGTTGGATCATTACCTTTGTAAGTGTTCCTTTTATTCTGATTATACCACATTTTCATTGATTTCTAAGTTGAGGCTATGTATATTGCTACCGCCGCTGCATCTCGCTAAGTCGCTAGCTAAAAGAGAAATATTTTAGGGAAGAGGGTTGAAGCATCAGGCACTTGTTGAGCTAAATGTTATGAGTATGAAATGTTGTACCAATTATATACATGCAGTGATATTTTTCAGGCTTAAAGTGATCTTGTTGCATAACACACTGATACTGACGGATGACATGTAAATTCTTTCTTGAAATTTCATCAATGTGTTTTAAAATATTAATTGTGTGTGTTTTTTTTATTGTGATTTCAGATGCTGTCTAATCACTGATTGGATTTTTATCCATCATCGTGATAAAGGTAAGTGAAAATATCATGGGTTTTGAAGCAGGTGAACACTATCTGCCCAAACTGAGGAGAGCTAAAATCACAGCATGAGTGTTTATTTAGATTCATAAAATATACCTTCATTGTTCTGCTTGGGTGCTGACACAATCAATGGCTGTGGCTTACATCTTATGTGCAAAGACACAACAGCTGTGTACAACATGTATAGAAATAATCATTCCATTACTTTTTTAAGTAAATGCACACACTGGCAGCAGCTAAATGATAGGTGATAAGCGATGAACTTGTTACACTAGTCTTTTTTAATCAATATCATTTTCTTTTCTAACTAAACTGGTACAACTTGCAATTTTTCAGCAGTTTTCTGACTTGAAATGCATTTTTTATGTAGCAATAGTTCAATAACAGCTTAAAGTGAGGATTTGTTTAAAAATTGTGTTCATATTTTTTGCTGCAAATTAATGATATTTATCTACTTCTCCTGTCTCTAAATATCCAGATAGTGACAACATGTCCAAGCTTGGTCTTACTGCAGGTAAGGCACACTGTTTATGTAAATGTTTCCTTTAAGGGTCGATTCACCTAAATAATAAAAACACATATCTTCTGACTTACCTCTAGTGGTATCTAGCCATGCAGATAGTTTTCATCTACCCATGTTTTTGTCCCTCAGATTATAATATAACACAATGAATAGAATTGTGGCGCTTGGTGCTTGGCGTGGTTAAACACAAAATGCACAGTGAGGTCTGTGGATTGTCCAGATTGCTGTTGAATTTTTAAAATTTTAAATGAAATTACATTCAACTCAGAACAATATTTCATTAATCTGAGCAAGTAAAAACAACAACAAATCTGTAATTCTAGATACCAGTAAAAGTGAGCAAAAAACTTTTTGTAATTTAGATGAATTAAGTTAAACTTCATTTTTAACATAACACTGACAATGTCTATCACTTTGAAGGTCTCTGTTTGATCATTCTCAGCTTGGGTAAGTTCATAACATGCATTAATTATTATCAATTGTCTTATTAGCACATAACGACTGTCTCTAAGCCTTGCTGTTATATAAAGATCTTATTATTGATGAAACTAGACAATTCTGTATTCACATTTCATATACTTTATTCGATTTATCATGCAAATGTGTGCTGTCTATTTAGAAATCTTAGTCATGATAAGGATTATTAAAATATGATATAATGATGAAACAAAGCTAAAGAGTAAAAGAAAATATCTGATTTTAATTCTTTTTCGATTTGAAGGGTGTGAGGGAAAATTCTGTAATGGAAGGAGCTACGGGCTTTACCCCAACCCGGAAAACCCAGCTTCATTTTTCCACTGTGCCCCTGACGGAAATCACCTCAAATACTGCCCAAAAGGTTTGGTCTTTTCAAAAAGCTGCGACTGCTGTGACTACCCCAACACAAGCTCTAAACCTCACACTTCCGCTACAACAATGAAAAAAACTCCAGCTACCACTAAGAGAACCATAGGGCCTCAGGGAAAATTCTGTAATGGAAGGAGCTACGGGCTTTACCCCAACCCCGAAAACCCAGCTTCTTTTTTCCACTGTGCCCCTGATGGAAATCACCTCAAATACTGCCCAAAAGGTTTGGTCTTTTCAAAAAGCTGCGACTGCTGTGACTACCCCAATACAAACTCTAAAACTCCCACTTCCCCTACAACAATAAAGACAACTCCAACTACCACTAAGAAAACCACAGGGCCTCAGGGAAAATTCTGTAATGGAAGGAGCTACGGGCTCTACCCCAACCCAAAACCCAGCTTCTTTTTTCCACTGTGCCCCTGATGGAAATCACCTCAAATACTGCCCAAAAGGTTTGGTCTTTTCAAAAAGCTGCGACTGCTGTGACTACCCCAATACAAACCCAAAAA
The DNA here is from genome assembly GCA_036365135.1 of Miichthys miiuy. NCBI lineage: Eukaryota > Metazoa > Chordata > Actinopteri > Sciaenidae > Miichthys > Miichthys miiuy. Next base: position 9,024,524 of record CM071606.1, on the reverse strand, counting down.
CTCCCACTTCCCCTACAACAATGAAGACAACTCCAGCTACCACTAAGAGAACCGAAGGGCCTCAGGGAAAATTCTGTAATGGAAGGAGCTACGGGCTTTACCCCAACCCTAAAAATCCAGCTTCATTTTTCCACTGTGCCCCTGACGGAAATCACCTCAAATACTGCCCAAAAGGTTTGGTCTTTTCAAAAAGCTGCGACTGCTGTGACTACCCCAATACAAGCTCTAAACCTCACACTTCCGCTACAACAATGAAAAAAACTCCAGCTACCACTAAGAGAACCAAAGGGCCTCAGGGAAAATTCTGTAATGGAAGGAGCTACGGGCTTTACCCCAACCCCGAAAACCCAGCTTCTTTTTTCCACTGTGCCCCTGATGGAAATCACCTCAAATACTGCCCAAAAGGTTTGGTCTTTTCAAAAAGCTGCGACTGCTGTGACTACCCCAACACAAACTCTAAAATTCCCACTTCCCCTACAACAATGAAAACAACTCCAACTACCACTAAGAAAACCGAAGGCCCTCAGGGAAAATTCTGTAATGGAAGGAGCTACGGGCTTTACCCCAACCCCGAAAACCCAGCTTCTTTTTTCCACTGTGCCCCTGATGGAAATCACCTCAAATACTGCCCAAAGGTTTGGTCTTTTCAAAAGCTGCGACTGCTGTGACTACCCCAATACAAACTCTAAAACTCCCACTTCCCCTACAACAATGAAGACAACTCCAGCTACCACTAAGAGAACCGAAGGGCCTCAGGGAAAATTCTGTAATGGAAGGAGCTACGGGCTTTACCCCAACCCTAAAAATCCAGCTTCATTTTTCCACTGTGCCCCTGACGGAAATCACCTCAAATACTGCCCAAAAGGTTTGGTCTTTTCAAAAGCTGCGACTGCTGTGACTACCCCAATACAAGCTCTAAACCTCACACTTCCGCTACAACAATGAAAAAAACTCCAGCTACCACTAAGAGAACCAAAGGGCCTCAGGGAAAATTCTGTAATGGAAGGAGCTACGGGCTTTACCCCAACCCCGAAAACCCAGCTTCTTTTTCCACTGTGCCCTGATGGAAATCACCTCAAATACTGCCCAAAAGGTTTGGTCTTTTCAAAAAGCTGCGACTGCTGTGACTACCCCAACACAAACTCTAAAATTCCCACTTCCCCTACAACAATGAAAACAACTCCAACTACCACTAAGAAAACCGAAGGCCCTCAGGAAAATTCTGTAATGGAAGGAGCTACGGGCTTTACCCCAACCCAAAACCCAGCTTCTTTTTCCACTGTGCCCTGATGGAAATCACCTCAAATACTGCCCAAAAGGTTTGGTCTTTTCAAAAAGCTGCGACTGCTGTGACTACCCCAACACAAGCTCTAAACCTCACACTTCCGCTACAACAATGAAAAAAACTCCAGCTACCACTAAGAGAACCATAGGGCCTCAGGAAAATTCTGTAATGGAAGGAGCTACGGGCTTTACCCCAACCCAAAACCCAGCTTCTTTTTCCACTGTGCCCTGATGGAAATCACCTCAAATACTGCCCAAAAGGTTTGGTCTTTTCAAAAGCTGCGACTGCTGTGACTACCCCAATACAAACTCTAAAACTCCCACTTCCCCTACAACAATGAAAAAAACTCCAGCTACCACTAAGAGAACCATAGGGCCTCAGGGAAAATTCTGTAATGGAAGGAGCTACGGGCTTTACCCCAACCCTAAAAATCCAGCTTCATTTTTCCACTGTGCCCTGATGGAAATCACCTCAAATACTGCCAAAAGGTTTGGTCTTTTCAAAAGCTGCGACTGCTGTGACTACCCCAATACAAGCTCTAAACCTCACACTTCCGCTACAACAATGAAAAAAACTCCAGCTACCACTAAGAGAACCAAAGGGCCTAAGGGAAAATTCTGTAATGGAAGGAGCTACGGCTTTACCCCAACCCAAAACCCAGCTTCTTTTTCCACTGTGCCCTGATGGAAATCACCTCAAATACTGCCCAAAAGGTTTGGTCTTTTCAAAAAGCTGCGACTGCTGTGACTACCCCAACACAAACTCTAAAATTCCCACTTCCCCTACAACAATGAAAACAACTCCAACTACCACTAAGAAAACCGAAGGCCCTCAGGAAAATTCTGTAATGGAAGGAGCTACGGGCTTTACCCCAACCCGAAACCCAGCTTCTTTTTCCACTGTGCCCCTGATGGAAATCACCTCAAATACTGCCCAAAAGGTTTGGTCTTTTCAAAAAGCTGCAACTGCTGTGACTACCCCAATACAAACTCTAAAACTCCCACTTCCCCTACAACAATGAAGACAACTCCAGCTACCACTAAGAGAACCGAAGGGCCTCAGGGAAAATTCTGTAATGGAAGGAGCTACGGGCTTTACCCCAACCCTAAAAATCCAGCTTCATTTTTCCACTGTGCCCCTGACGGAAATCACCTCAAATACTGCCCAAAAGGTTTGGTCTTTTCAAAAAGCTGCGACTGCTGTGACTACCCCAATACAAGCTCTAAACCTCACACTTCCGCTACAACAATGAAAAAAACTCCAGCTACCACTAAGAGAACCAAAGGGCCTCAGGGAAAATTCTGTAATGGAAGGAGCTACGGGCTTTACCCCAACCCCGAAAACCCAGCTTCTTTTTTCCACTGTGCCCCTGATGGAAATCACCTCAAATACTGCCCAAAAGGTTTGGTCTTTTCAAAAAGCTGCGACTGCTGTGACTACCCCAATACAAACTCTAAAACTCCCACTTCCCCTACAACAATAAAGACAACTCCAACTACCACTAAGAAAACCGAAGGGCCTCAGGGAAAATTCTGTAATGGAAGGAGCTACGGACTTTACCCCAACCCTAAAAATCCAGCTTCATTTTTCCACTGTGCCCCTGATGGAAATCACCTCAAATACTGCCCAAAAGGTTTGGTCTTTTCAAAAAGCTGCGACTGCTGTGACTACCCCAACACAAACTCTTAAACTTCCCCTTCCCCAATATCAAAGTAGTAGTCTTAACTTAGGTGGATAATTTGAAAACACAATTTACACATCAAATCAACTTACTCAATTATATACTTGTTGCATATCTTTGTCTCACTATTTATGGGTGTGTTCATGTTGATTGCTATTTAGCCACTGTGTGATTGGATTACATAATGATTCAATGTTAAATACATTTATGTAATGTATGAAATAAATGTAAATGCAAAAGAAAAGACCTACAACTATTACTAAATCAATAAATCAAAACATGTACAATAATTTAAATTGTGGCACATTTTTTTTGGTTTTGTCATATGTTTGGTTCTACTATGTTGGTTCTTCTTTGTCTATCAGGTGTTTGTGAGATAAAAAGAGACAATATAATGCAGAAGCTGCCTTACTGGCGCTCATGGTATCAAGTCATTTCAGTGAAGGTATGAATTATGAGACAAAGGAACAAAACTTGATTGTCAAACATTTCTTGACATCAGAGCCACCCATTTTTAAATTGTAAGATGAACTCGGTAATCTAAGACAAAAACATTTGAGGATACAAGTCACTTGCAAAGAGACTCTGTACCTCTTAACAATAAATAAAATGAATTCCTGTAATGTGAAAAAACAGCTAACACTGAACTCCTACTTCAAGAACTAACACCTCAATCATCAGCACTTTAAAATCAGACACAAGGGGTGACCATCCATCATAAAAAACACTGAAAAAACAAAAAAAGATTCATAGAATCAACCGTGACATTGATATACGGGTCAGTCCAACAACTAAACAGTGTTTATTCAAATGTCTACCACACAAATGTTAAGTATTAGAGTCCAAAATTAAGTACATGCTGGATAATAATATTGTGGTACTATTATCCCCCAGAAGGGCATCACTCAGTTTGTTGACAGACAAAGTTGATAAATCTCTGATTACCATACATGCAGCAAAGTATGTCAGTAAATTTGACTAACTAAAAGGGTACTGTAAGCTTGCTCATGTTAAATATTCATTCACAACACTTTGCACTGTAATAACTTTTGGCCATACCCAAAGACACTTGTACCTTTTATAATTCAGCCAAATTTAGCGCTGTTTTGACTTATGATTTGTATTTGAACACATATATCACTTAAATTCCAATAAATAGCTGTAGCCAACTGCATTTACAGTTCTAAAAATCCTTTGTAACTCTCTGAAACCATCCAATGAATGCACTAACTTGCTTGAAGAACCACTCTGCTACACAAAGCAGATAGAAATGCCTATAAAAACCTAAGCATAGAAATTTTAAAAAAGGGCAGCTATTGAAATTTTTATTTTTTTATTTAAACACACACACACCTAACAAAACAAGTACTGAAAAAACGAGAAATGAAATACAGCACTCAAGTAAATGTGCTTTGTTAATGCCCACCACTGACATCTGGACAAATAAAACTAAAATGTTTTTGGTATAGAGTAAAAATAATAAATCTTTGCACCACACTCCTGTCTCGTCTTCACTACTCTCTCTCCTTCAGCGTGTCCTCCCTCCTCTTGTCTCCTATCACCGTCTCAGCACTGCTACCCCAGCCCCTCCCTGCTCGGTGGTATGATACTTATTAATCCTCACATGATTGGTTGCACAGCATGCACGTGACACCTGTAGCCAACGCCCACAGCGCCGCAGGTACTTTTTCTAAAGAGAAAAGTAAAAAAAAAAATGAAGAAGAAAAAGAACGGCTCACGGGCGGACAGGAGCCGGCTCCCATCGTTCACTTAAAAGAGCCGGCTCTTTGAACCGGCTTGTTCACGACCGACACATCACTACTATTGACACTTTTGTGCAAAGATGGACTTGTATTTTACGGTACCTGGGTGTTTGATGGAGGGATGGGATGATGTGACAGAGTACTACTGGGAAGAGATGCCTTTTTGAATTCCTCTCTGGATAATACTGCTTAGCCACTATCTGTGGATATATGCTGTGGATTATTCCCACTCAAGTGAGAATAAAAATTATAAGAGCACTACCTGGGCAGTAGTGCTCTTATAATTCTTATATACTCTTATAACTCCAGTGTTTAATTTATGCATTCCAAACTGTATTTTTCCAGAAACATTTTCACAGTGTAATACCACTGTTGTAAACATACATAGACCTGTATTGTTATGATTAGCTTACTTAAGATCAAAAACTAGCAAGTCAACTTTGCCAACAGCCAAATATCAAGCAAGTGCAACAACACAAGATATAGCAGCCAGCTAATATTACTTACAAGTCTAACAGCAAGATCCCCAGCTCAGCATTTAGTTAAATTACTTTGTCTAATCTTTGAAATGCTGTGTCCCACTTTGTCATGACACTAGACCCAGGTTGCGACACTTTTCTACTTGGCATGCTAGGCCTGTCGTCAATTTCTTTTTCCATCCTGACAGTTATTCCTCATTCCTCATGCAGTCATGCAGCTCACACTAATTACCTTACTGTCATTATGTGAGGTTGTCAATCATGTTTTCAGCTGTACTCATCAGCCTGTCACATCTATCCAATAGCACCTCAACACACCTGCATTACTCTCGCCTTAATCATCACATACCACTTCATGATATCACATAAGATGTTACTCACTTGTCTGTCCCCATTGAACTTTCTTACTTTCTCTATCTATTTCACAGAAGCACAACTCCTCCCTAACAACCTTCTTCCCAACACTTCTTTTTACCGTACTGACATTGTCATGATTGCTTCTGGAGAGTTGCAAACAATGGAACACATTACTGAAGCTTGTCCTCTCTAAAGATTAAAAGGAGGATTAGTCACCTTACATACCACAGATCAGATAGCAACTGCAACTTTGCATTCACTAAATAAATAAAATAAATCTGAAACAGGTTAGACAACGGTAATTATCTTTTTCTCAAACACCCAAACAATAGAAGGCTCTATGCGCGGCTGCTGAGCACCATGTCTTTCCCACTTTGATTTTAACATTTGAAACACATTTTTGTCTAAATGTTGATTTACATTTTTTTTACATAACTGTGTTTTAAAGTTTTGGTTGTGTGTTGTAATAAAACTGACTGAATCTGAACCCACTCACCTGGTAAGGTGAATGAGTGACATATAGTAAAAAGCAAAAAGAGTACGTCACAAAATCTGCCCAATCTTTTGGTATAAGGACAGCTACAATCACAACTTGAGTGTTTATCTAGGTCTATACTTTTGGAAGATATCTCTTGAATATTCTGTTTGAGTGCAGACAACATTAATGGCTATGGCTTACAGTATATCTGAAACACATTAGCTGTGTACAACATGCATTAAAATAATCCTTACAATCCTAATTCTAAGTAAACACACACTGGAAGCTAGGTACAAAGTGGCACCTGTTTTCTCAAAGATGAGTTTTTAACATTGGCTCCCTCATCTGATACTTCACTGTACTACACCTCAATTTCTTATCTGCATTATTCTGAGGTGTTGCAAAGATAAAAGGATGTTTTCTTGTTGTGTGCTTTATGAAATTTAATGGTATGTCATGTAGTCCTGTTGAAGTTCCACATTGTGTTTCAAGTATCAGGTATCAAAATTTCCAATATATGACCATTGCATGCTGAAAGAATTTTGTGCTTTATTTTTTATTTTTTATCTGCATATTAAATATTTCTTTTTATTTAAATGCAAGCTCATTATAAGTGCAAGGAAGACATGCTGGATGCTTTTTTTTTTTTCTTCAAGGGTCACTTCCCTCTGGTGCATAGCGGTCACTACAGTGGACAGCTACTAAAAAGTAACTTTCTCTTTAATGCATTGGTTTCTATGGTGGAACTGCATATCAGCCTCTAGAGTGCTCTCTGCTGCCATAGTCCATTGAGGTCAATTCAGTGGTCATTTCCTCTGAATCCAAGATGGCCGATAAACAGCCACCCCTGCCGACCACTGCTGGCATATCCTGTCAATCCTTCTATACTAGAAGAGCCCCACTGGTAAAAAAAAAAAAAAAAAGATGATATATGGTAACATCTAGGAAGGATATTATCTGTTTGGAATATGAAATTTTTATGTCCAATATGTGGAAAAGTACGATTAACCATGTGTCCAATGAAGTGGACATCATGCATCACCCAGTATATTTTTTAACACAAGTCATATAATTGCTTCACTGTTTCTTGTGACTGTTTTGGTTATAAGTCAGTGTATAATTGTTATATTTATAAGCTATTCATTTAAAATATACATTTTTGTGCAGATTAGCTGTAGTTTGAGTTACTATAATAATTATTTTATCATATTTTGTAGACTTCAAACGCAGCAAAGAATAAGGCAGCCTACAGAATAGTCCAGGAAATTCCATCCAGCTCCAGTGATGATGAGTGTAGTGACAACAGTGATGATGAGTGGCTGCCAGAGAAGAACAGAGACATAGGAGCTGAGGATGATGGAGATACAGACAGGATGCAGAAAGTGAGGATGATGAGGGGCAGGATGTAGAGGATGGTCAGCATGATCAGGGAGCTGTGGAAGATGGGCACATGGCACCTGACCATACTCAAGCCCGAAAAAATATCTGGAAAGTCCAAGACAATGACTTTGATGGAGACTTGCCTCCTTTTCTAGGAGAGTGGATGTGTGTGGAGGGAAGAGATCCCATAGATTTCTTCAGACATCTGTTTCCAGCAGATCTCATTGATGATATAGTGCACACCACCAAATTGTATGCTCTCCAGAAAGGGAAAGATGCTTCCAACATGCTAATATAAGGGCTTGGTAATACTGTCCTGCATCCTTATAGAACTGTGGAGACTCACAATAATGTTTCTCCTGTTGGGGATGGTTTGACACATTTAGGTGTAAGATTCACGGCTATGAGTGTCATTGGTGTTCTTATTCAGTCCTAAACATTGTGCCTATACAGTGTTGAAATTTCCCAAAAATTGTTGAAATGTTTTTCAAAGCATAAAAAGAAAAAAGGGTTTGTATATTTACAATAGAACACAAGTTAATTCATTTTTACAGTAAGTTCACAATGTTTTATGTTGAGTGCTCAGGCGCATGTAGTCCACTGTTATTTTTCTCGTATTTGACTACAGAATGTTGATTTAATGACCCCATCAGCAGATGCAAACATTTTACAACTACATAAGAATGTAAATGCACAACATAATCCAACCAGTAGATATACGTTTACCTTCATTACATTATATAAAGCCACACCAAAATGTACATGTATAGAAATTATCATTATAATTATAATCATTTAAAATTAATTTGTGTTTGCTTTTGTTTTATTTAGTTTGATACAAAGTAACCCTAAAAACGAAATAAAATGGAATTCATTTGTAGAGTTGTCACGATACCAAAATGAGTAACCACGATACTATACCAGACAAAGTATCACGGTTCCGGGTATTATCACGATACTGCAGCCTTCTTTTAATTATTATTATTATTATTTTTATGAACTGCAATGTATTTGTACAAGTTATAAATACTTATTAATTACTTATAATGTTGTTTGGTGCATGATAAACATAATACTGGTGAAGTAAGAATTAGACTGAAACAAGTTTGAAACAACGAGTTTGGTTTTTTTGAGCAAAATTAGTGGTGCCACTGACGACGGCGCCGTGGCAGACTCGCCGCTCGGGCCCGGTGCTTCTGCCATGGTGAGTGTGTTGTCTTGTGTTTGTGACTGTAAGCCGTGCGCGCGTCTGGGCGAGACAGAACTTTAGCTTGTTGTTTGTTTTAAAGCGAGTTTCTATCAAAGCGGAGCTGTCTTCATGGAGTTTGTTCTTGCCGGCAGAAACACACGAACAGCCAATCAGCTAACAGACGGGCGGACCCAGCGTGCGAAAACAGCCTATCATATCCCCGGACGTCACCAGTAACAGGCAAACAGCCAATCATTCAGCAGCTGTGTAGTTCGGTTGCAGTAGTTGCCATGTTGGTTTGTTTACAAGGGAGTAGCATGCAGTGAGAAGCCGGGAGGAGAGTAGAGGCGGCCGCTATGTAGCAGAAACTGGCACCGGTAGTATAGTAATCCACGGTAGTACCGTCGTGTAGAATTTCTAGTATAGTAGGAACCGTTACGATTTGGCACCGCGGGGTACCGTGCAACTCTATTCATTTGTTTATGTATGTGTCTGTTTGCATTAAACTCAATGCAACTAAAAAATGCCCATTACAAAATAATTTCAAACTATATATTTATTTTACTCCTACTTTTTCATTATCATTTATAACTGCAGACCATTTGCCTGAGACTGTATATTTGCTTTTGCACGCATGATCGTGTGCTTTGTGCTGCTCTGTGTGTTTATGCTGCTGAAACTGAGCCCTTAAATGCAGCATGTGGAGTGTCTTCTTAAGAGCGCTGTTTGTTCAAATGTTTACCAGATTCAGTATAATAGTGTCAGCACAAAGGAACAGAGCGAAATTTATCCAGTCTGCTATCACACTACTGAGAGCATATGGTTCTGATGGGATAAACCTTGACTGGAAGTACCCTGGAGGAGCAGGAAGCCAGTCACAAGAGATTCACACTGCTGTGCAAAGTCAGATACTGTATTTCTCTAATGGGACATACACTGTCAGAAATATGCCAGAGAGTATATGGCATGCACGATAGGATTTTCAACTTAACTAAGACTGAGCCATGTTTCTTTGTTGTATAGGAGCTCAAAGACACCTTTGAGGCTAAGGGAACAGAAACTAACCATGACAGATAAATTGTCACTGCTAGTGTCTTTGCTGAGAAAGCAACCATCGATACCAGTTAGAATGTTGCAAAGATTGCAATGTAAAAGTAAGTTCATGTTATTCTTGTTATACCAATGATGAGCTGTCATCAAGTTTTGGTGAACATGTTGTCCTCTGCATTTTATCAGGCACTTTGATTTTATTACTGTGCTGACATTCGACTTTCGTGGCCCACTGGAAAATGTCACAGGACATCACAGCCCTTTATTCCAAGGATCCGAGAAGACACTGGATACAAAATCTGCTCTAACACTGCAAGTATAAGGGTTCATGTTTTAACTGCCTGAATGTCTCTGTATTTTATGCATCAAATGTCATGAAACGTTGTGCATGAGAGCAAAGCCAGCTGGGTGTGTTTCTTTTCGGGGCTGGGGTTTAATTTTACATACCTTAGTTAATTACATGGGTGTTGAATATGCATGCAGGATGGCTTTGGTGAATGCAGCTTTATTACATGGGTGTGTTCTTATTTGTTATTTTAGCCATTGCATGTTTTTGGATTAGTCTTACATGACACAGCTGTTCCATCTAATTATATATTGTCTTTCTAAATCCACAACAATACCAGTAGCTAATATAAAAATCAATAAATGACAATAAAATATCCTTTCACATTTTGTCTGGTTAGTTTTTTTCTATGTTGGTTCATCTTTGTCTATTGAGTGTTTGTATAATAGAGTGCAATACACAAGAGAAAATCCTATTTGTCAAACATTTCGTGACATCAGAGCCACCTACTGAATTGCAAAATGAATTACAATGTAAAAAACAAAACTTTGAAGGTTTTAAAAGGTCCAGTGTGTAGAATTTGGTGGCATCTATTGGTGAAGATTCAGATTGCAACCAACTGAAAACCTGTCACCTTTTCTTCTCGGTTCAAGCAAGAAGCAGAAACAACAGTGGCTATGAAACTTGTAAAAACACAAGGTCCTATGTAGAGCCAGTGTTTGGTTTGTCCCTTCTGAGCTGCTGTAGGAACAAAGTGGTGGACTCCGTGGAAGAGGACCCGCTCCCTCTGTAGATATAAAAGGTTAATTCCAAGGTAACATAAATATAACAAGTCTTATTTTCAGGTGATTTTACACTAATGAAACCATAGGCATGAATATGACATTCAATTTCTGTCAGTAGATACCCTTAAATGTTACACACTGGACCTCTAAGCAATTTGTGAAGAGACTCTGGACCTTCTGGGCGTCATCTGTATGGGTTTAAAGTCTGACCACCAGCATGAATTGGGCAGAACAGATAAACTCATATGCATACCTGATTGTATGTGGGAATGTCTCTAATTCTCCTTGAACAAGCTGCAATAAATATTACAGCATAAGACATCAGAGGCTCCTGAACACCATCTTCCCTCCTGACCTGGTGCCATTGGTTTTCAGCAATTTCTCAACAATAGTTGGAAGAAACTACAAAAAGTTTATATGATAGTCATAGAAGAGTAGATGTTTTGAGGCTCGGTTAACATTTGCTACTAAGACAGTTTGTCAGGGTTAAGTTGGAGGAAGTTATCTGACATCCTTGATAGCTGTTACGCAGTCTTGCAAGGGAGTTCACTGAGGCCATTCGTTTTGAAAACGTGCACCATGTACCACGTTTTCATATCCCCAGTTTGTACATAACACATTTGACAGAACCCAAAGGCACAATGAAAATAGTTGGCCCATCAGTGTTGAGTTTGAAAAACTGCCAGAAGATAATCTGACATGACTTGGCCGCTGCCATTGATTTATTAATTAAAAATATTACATGAGTTCCAGGTACTATGTTTTCATTAGACATGGGAAAGTCAGTGCATACCGTACTAAGCTGTAGAACAATACAGTAGACATTCATTACATAGTGCAAAAACGACAGCAATAATTATCTTAATTAAAAGTCAGATTAATTTTATTGTATGGCTCCTGTGTTATAAGTTAATTCTAATGTATGTTAATTGTATGTTTGCATGCTGGTTACTGGATGCTTGAATTTCCCTCGGGTTCGGGAATGTATCTATCTATCTATCTATCTATCTATCTATCTATCTATCTATCTATCTATCTATCTATCTATCTATCTATCTATCTATCTATCTATCTATCTATCTATCTATCTAGAAATGTTTTATATGCTGTTGCATTCAAAATTATTGGTAATTATAGGTAATTGGTATAAGGAGTGATGTAATTATTAAACACTATTAGACTAATATATATATTATATTTTCTTTTACAGGTTTATTCCTTTTTATGGCACTCCTATGATTCCCTAATGTAAACAGCAAAGAAAGATTATTAATACATATGATTATTGAAAATGATTCAAATTTTAACATTTCCTTTTCACACCAGCCATATCATTGATCAATGGGTACAAACTGTCCCAGTTTAGCCGCACAAAAGACACAAAAAAGAGCTTCTCCAGACCTATCCAAATTTCTTCTTGCATATTGAAGTTGATGTTTTGTTCTTTTCGGTCAAAGAAAGAGGTGTTGCATGGTTTCCAGGCATGAAGTCCGTGCTGATTTAGTGTTCTTTTAGTCAGTACAGATAGTTTAGTCCCTGCCTACATCAGGTCCTCCTGCAAGTGTACGGTGTAATAAAACAACTTCTTCCTTCTGCCTTTTTCTTTGCCATTTTGCGATTTAAGCAAATTCAGTTCCCAAAAGCTTAATTATGTTAGGGCTGATATGATATGCTTGTTTTAAATAAATCCTGCTACTCAGAAAAATCTTTTATGTTTGGTAAGTAATGTAATCTTATCACATTATGGTAGTTTAGCTATCCATCAGTAGCATATTAGCCTGTATGAGTTCTTTCCCTTCTCTATACACCTCAGAATAACCTTAAGAATAATAAATACAGTCGATACTGTATTTATCTTATCAAGACAATGTGTTTTTAATTGTTCTAGACAACGATGGAGTTCTATGACGCATGCATGCATGAAGGCTGTGGTTGCTTTCTTTACAAATTAAGCCCTCAAGTACTTGCACTACAGCCACAATTGCATTATATAATGCTTGGTACATGTTTGTTGATCAGTTGCTATAAATACTTTGTTTTTTTCTTTTCTTGTCTAGGGGAACAGTGCATTGTCCTCATCCTTTAAATCTGCCCCACCCCTTTGCACTATCGACTATAAAAGGGTTCATCGCCACACTTCGTAGGTCACAGCAGAAAGAGACAATAGCTGCCTTGATTTCCAACATACTGTAAGTATCAAACTTACTTTTTACTTTAATATTATTACACCATATTTTCCTGATTTTTCTTAAAATTAAAATAATAATTAATTTTATCTAGCTAAATTGGCACATTTTAGGGAGGCATTAGATCAACAGGCAAATATATGGTTTTTCTATTAGTTTCTTTGTTTGTTTGTTTTTTATGCCTTTACCTGAAAGTGACAGCTGAAGATAGACAGGACAGGGGGAGGAGAAAGATGGGATCACATGCAGCAAAGAACTGTGGCTGGAATCGAATCAGCGCTCCTGTTTAAGCCTCATTATATTTTGACAGGTTGCAATTAAGTAGTCAGTTTTGTGTCTTTGTTTGTCTTTTTGGTTGGTTGCAGCCTAGGTATGTAACTACCGTTGCGGGTTATGCAGTCTTAGTGACTTTAATTTTAGTAATAATAGTGAGTTGATTTGGCCCTAATACTTTTATATTCAGATTAAATGAATGCTTTATGTTTTTATACTGTTGCTTATTCCCATAGTACAATCATGAACAAGCTGATTCTAACTGCAGGTAAGGCTCTTTTTAAACTAATGAAATGAATCTTTACAAAACCTGTTTTAACCCAAAACTGACTGAGTCACTCACTTTGAAGGTCTCTGTTTGATCATCACCAGTTTGGGTGAGTATTTTACATTTAAAAAAGTCTTACCAGTCTCTAAATGAACTCCCAACATAATTTGTGTTTTTAAACAAGGATCCTTATCTCAAAGTAACTCACTTATGTCTTACATGTTTCAGCTTCTTCCTACAAACTGGTCTGTTACCACACCAACTGGTCCCAATATAGACCAAACATGGGAGTTTCAAGGTTTCAAATATTGATCCAAACCTGTGTACCCATCTGATCTACTCCTTTGCGCCTTTAATGACATCTATGAGCTGATCACCACTGAATGGAATGACAGACAAAATTACAAATCCTTTAATGGACTAAAGAATAGGTCAGTGCTTTTACCCTGAATATATTCTGGTACTTGTCATTTATTTTACAGTATGGAATAATAATTGCCTTACTTCTTTTTCACATAGTAATCCAGCTCTCAAAACCCTTCTGGCAGTTGGTGGTTGGAACTTTGGCTCACTAAAGTGAGATACATAATTATGTCAAAATGAAAAATAATGAATTTAATACTATATGTGGCATGTCTTCTTAAGTGCACTTGTTTTTTGTTTTCTTTTTTTTTTTTTGTTAAAATGTCCAGATTCAGCACGATGGTATCAACCTCAGCCAACAGACAAAAATTCATCCAGTCATCCATCTCAGTAATGAGAAAATATGGGTTTGATGGGATAAACCTGGACTGGGAATTTCCAACACGAGGGGGCAATACTATGGACAAACAGAGATTCACACTGTTGTGCAAGGTCAGATCCGTAATTTCTCCTTCTGAGAAATACACTATAATAAAATTAAAGTCAGACTGATCCACACTTCTACATTGTATAGGAACTCCTGAAGGCGTATAAAGCTGAGGCAACAGTCACTGGCCTTCCCAGATTATTGGTCACTGCTGCGGTGTCTGCTTACAAACCAACGATCGATGAAAGTTATGAAGTTAAAGAGTTTGCAGAGTAAACTTAATTATTATTTTCATTCCAGTGTCTGTCCGTCTTCATGTTTTGGTGATCTTGATCAAACTTTATTTATTTTTAAGGTCCATGGATTTCATTAATGTGATGACATATGACTTCTATGGCCCCTGGATGAAAGTTACAGGACATCACAGTCCCCTACACATGAGACCTGAAGACACTGAAGGCCACAAATACTTAACTACTGTGAGTACTCAATTTCATACTGTCATTTGTTAGGTGTAGGTCAGATAAAAACTAAAATTTAGTTAGTAGTTTTAGCTTGGTGCGTTCAGGTGTTATTTTAGTTTTTAGAGGATGTGTCTGGTAAATTGTAAATTACTGGGTCTAACTACGGGTTAATCCAAAAAAAAAGAGCATAGAGGTGGAGCATGGGTGGAGCTGAGGCAGGCCGAATGAAGCCCGGTTGCTGTCACAGTTGGTAACCAGCCAACTATTCAACCACACACTTGTCACTCAAAGTGGTCATTCCCTTAACTTTAAGCTTTACTTTATATTATACAAGAGTTACATAAAATTCAACCCCTGTACAGTTGTCATGAACGGGTGAAATTAACTATGGAGACAAAAACTGTTTTTTGCACTAGGCTGGCAAAAGATTGTAAACTGGGATTGGCTCATTTTTGCAGCCGGCGTCAAGTGGCCATTCAAGGAACTGAAATTTTTGGCACAGTTTTGCACTGCAATGGCATCATTTTTAGCACTAGGCGCCGCACTAAATGGCACTCTGTCAGTGAAACACAAGTGGCATGCCATTTATAAGTAGCAGATGCTTTTTAAGTTACATAATACTTAAGGAACTTACTTAGTCTAAAAGGGGTATATGTAATGACAACACTATCGTGTGCACTTTTTGAATGATTTGTGATTTGAAAGCAGGATTGTAGCTAAATATATAGGAACTGTTGCTCACATTAACAATATAGCTATAATTTTGTCAACATTTCAGGACTATTCAATGCAGTATTGGCGGGACCAGGGGGTACCTGCTGAAAAGATCATTCTGGGTTTTGCTGCATATGGGCGAACCTTTACCCTGTCCTCTCAATCCAGTGACATTGGTGCACCAGTCAGTGGTCCTGGTATTGCAGGCCTTTACACTAGGGAGGCAGGGTCCTTGTCCTACTATGAGGTGAAACTGTTTTAATCTATTTACATTTATTTTAAATTATAGATTTTATTGTGTATAGTGTCAAGGTTCTGATTATGCTCATATGTTAGATTAAAATTTTAATCCAATCCAACATTCTTAGGTTTGTCTTAATTTTGAGCAAACAACAATGAAGTGGATTGAGGAACAGAAAGTTCCATATGCCACCAAAGGAAATCAGTGGGTTGGATTTGACAACAAAGACAGCATCGACTATAAGGTAGTCATTAGTTTACTGCTCAGTAATTCTTTAGAAAACAGCTACACACAAATGCAGTTGAACAGTTGCTGTCTTTTTTAGCTGTTAGCTGTTGATCTTTTTCTTTCATATTCTCTCAGGCCAAGTATGTAAAAGAAAACAACTTTGGAGGAATCTTTGTCTGGTCTTTGGACATGGACGATTTCACTGGGGAGTTCTGTAAACTGGGCAAATACGCCCTCATTAGCCATCTGCATAACCTCCTGATTTCAGGTACACACAAAAGTAAAATCCTATCCTCGAATTGTAGTTACATTTTAATGAGAATTTATTTACCATAATGAGCCTTGATTTTATCAAATAGAGTTTAAATGTATGTTTGAAATGTGAAATCTCTTCAACTCGAAATCCAGATACTCCACCTGTAGACCCAGTCACCAAAGATCCACCTGGCACTGAAACCACGACCACTACAACTACCGCCTCCACCACCATCACCACTGCCTCCACCACCGGCACCACTGCCTCCACCACTGGCACCACTGCCTCCACGACCAGCACCGCCAGCACCACCTCTGCCGGAAATTCTGACCCAAATTTCTGTGAAGGAAAGGCTGATAAGCTGTACAGCAACTCTAATGACCCATCCACTTTTTACCATTGTTCCAGTGGCTATACCTTTGTCCAAAGTTGCCCTGGAAATTTAGTCTTCAGAGATACCTGCTCATGCTGTGACTGGAGCTAAATGGGTATGCAGTATTAATATTATTTTCCCTGAGTGGTAATGCTTACTAACAGGAGTTTACTAGAGGTGTGTTACTAAAAGCTGCTGTGTATCTTTTCCTTTTATTAATCACTGTTAAGACAAACAACTGTTTCTTATTCAACTCTTTTTATAAGCTCTCGTTATGTTGATTACAATAAAGTACAGTTGAATGCATCCTTATTAGGTAGCCCAGGTCTTTGAATACACTAGTAACTTTTTGATTTGTTTTTCCATACAATATATGTTGTAATTTTCTAACTGTGTTGTGTAATCTCCAGAATTAAAATATAATCACGAAACAACAAGAATATCATTTAAAGTTATTTGTAGTATTTTCAAACTCAGCCTGTCTTAAGATTGTGTGAAAATTCAAAACACTTTTACAAATCGGGAATTATTTTACTTTAAAACTACTGTACTAAAAATTACATTTTTTAATATCACAAATCAGCATTTACACAGTAAGAGGCATCCTTTTAAAATGTCTGTTATTAGCAGCCAAAAAATATTTTGCAATCATTTCATCAAAGTTACACATATCATCATACTTTCACATTTTCCAGTACCACAGTATTATCGATTAATTTAATCATACCATCATCACTTTAAATTCAAAAATCATCACAGCAGTATACCACAAAATCAGAAATGCAAAGGGTCTCCACGTAGTTATTCAGTGCTCATTTTGTCACAATAAGATCAATGCTGTATTAAACAGGATTTACTGTAAAGCTACAATTAACAATCCTCACTGCAAGATGATGAGATGGCACTTCCTCAGTTTGTGTAGTGCTCTGTTTATATTGGGGTGGGGTGGAGGATTGGGGTTGGGGTTGGGGTTGGGAGTGGAGGGTCGGGAGTGAGCAGTGGGAGGTGAGTGTTGGGGTGGAGGGTTGGAGGTGGGCAGCGGGTATTGGGGTTTAATTGCGTGAAGCACTTTGTGTTACTGATTGATTGAATTGCAGTGCATTGGAAATTTGTACATCCTGGCGTTAAAATGCAGAATCACAACATTTGTTTGAAATTCAGTTCACAATAAGTCAAAGTTGAAATTATTCTGACTAACAATAACCGTCTTTTGAATTGCAATTGTTATGATCCATATTGCCTATTCCTTAGAGTTCATGGACAGAGCTGTGAGGCTCAGGGAGCTTTTCAATGTCACAATTTTGAATCAGACTGAAGTAAAATACAATGAGCTCCTCGTAGTTCTTTTTGGAAATCCTTTCATTGATGCCATGGAATCTAAGAAAGAGAAAAAATACTATCTAAGAATAAAAAAATATTTTTCCTTCATACAGTTAACCTTTAACTGTTTTTATATGATAATGGCTTTTTATTACCAAAAGATTGGTTCTCTGGTTATAAACTGATAGAACAGTACAAGTAGGTCAACATGTGACCAACAGAAGAAAGCTCTCTTTTGTTCAAGAACTTACCTTCAGTGTGACATTACTCTGCACGAGCAGTTTATAGACTATTTTTTTATTCAGTGTTTTATTCTTACCTCTGAGCATCACCTGGTTTAAACCAGACAGGGGCGAAGCGATAAATATCACTGGTCAGGTCTCTGAAGTGGCGACTGTCTGTGTTACCAATACAGATACCTGCGCATTCAAACATTATGTCAGCACACTTATTGGACACTTTGACATAATTAATCAACTTTTTATACAATTTAATATTAGGGGTGCAACGATACACAAAATTCACGGTTCGGTTCGATACTTTAGTGTCAAGGTTCGATATTTTTTCGATACAAAAAAGAGAAATGTCCACGACGCGCTTGCCATCAGGGTCATACTTAATACGAAAACCAAAGTAGTTCCAAAGCCAGATCTGAAGGATGGTGGAGGATCTTCGATTTCAGGTATATTTAAGGCATTAGCCATGTTGCAACGAGTTAGCTTCGCATGTAGCTTCTGTCTCAGCTAAAATTGCGTATTGTTCGATTCATAGTGCATACCGAACCGAGACCACTGTATCGAACGGTTCAGTACAGATACGTGTATTGTTGCACCCCTATTTAATATATCTTGCTTCTACCTGGAGCAACTGTAACTGTTGGAAAATTGTCCAGCACTGTTTTCTTAATGATCTGGAAGCCAAAGGACTTTTCATCAGTAGAGCTGATAGGCAGAGGGTCAAACCCAGAAACAAGTTCCATCTTCACTCGTTGGTCGCCGACTATAGACTGGACAAGGTCCAGGACCTCGAGGAAACAGCACACATGTTACTAAACTCAGGATACTGATGGTGAGACATAAGGAATTCTCAAAAAAGAGAAAAATTCAGATTCTACCTCTTGTAATGACTGTGATGAGTGGATTCGTAGATTAACATAAGCTTCAGCAAGGGATGGGATTACATTCACCTACATAGTGGGAAAGAATTTAGGAACTTTTTTTTAATGAGAGCTGAATTGCTGAAACTAATTTTCTGTGAATTACCTTCTTTTATATAGCAATAACTGTACCTTAACTCCTGCATTAAACATGGTGACTGCTGTGGTTGTCCTTACAAAAGCATTAGTGTCTGGTTTTCTTTCAAGTACCCTGTAATATAAAACACACTAACTGATTAATTCCAGTGGACACAATCAAAGAAAACACACTGAATGGGATGTAATTACCTGCCAAGGAGTGAGGAGAACAGCCACAAATTCGACATTATGAACTTCATCGGGAGCTTGAACTAAAGTGAAAGAATCGATTACTGAGAGGGAGACATCCAACATGCTACTAGTTCTGATGTCTAGTATAAAAGTAAATTGGTTTCCCTTACCTTATGAGCCAGATGCTCAAAGGTTCCACGTTCAGGCCCATGACCAAATAATCTTGGCATGGGGTTATCCTCTAACCTGAGGAAATTGCATGACACAGTTAAAGTCAGATTTTGGCTTTTTTTTTTTTCACAGAGTGATAAATATGCCGAATGAGTGTCATTTAGCGTTAACACAGAGAAATCTCAATTTGAAGAAAGTTTTCCTCACACCTTTTGACTGCTGCAGCCAAGATCCCAATGCTGGACTCTCTGGGAGGCATTGAAGAGTGACCGGGGACCATAGACACACTAAGCTTTACAGTGGCCGAACCCTTTTCACTTATGCCAATTCTACAAAACATGCACACACACACACACATAAAACACAGAATTTAAAAAAAATCTTCCAAAACTTAATAAAGACAATGATATGCTTGTGAGTTCTGCTGTGATGTCAGGCTTGGCCAATTTATTCCCTTTTTTTTTTTTTTTTTTTTTAGGATAAGCTACAAACTATATATTATGTTTACATTCAAGCATGGCAGGTTCTCACAGAGCAGCGGGTCCTTCAAGACCACTGATGACTCCATCTAGTACAGCCAGGCCCTCGTCCAGGACAAACGACAGCTGCACACCACGCTGCTTCAGTACACTCACTATGTTCATTGCCCCCTTGTAACCACTGACCTTTAAAAGGAAACATCAAAGGACTCAGACATTCATATATAATTTTTTAAATCATATTTGTATATATAGTTTTCTGAAAAGTTGGAGTACTTCTTCATCGTGACCAAGACCGATGTAAAATCCTCTGCGTGGAGCATAGCCTTTTTTCAGCAAGTACTCCAGTGCCTGAAGTATTCCCTGAAAGAAATAAATCATATCGATAGCTAAATACATATCCAACTCAACTCTGTTTAATAGCAAGATAACACAAAATACCACTCACCATTACAGGGCTCTTGTCGTCTATGGTCCCTCTACCATAGATGAAGCCATCTAACTCTTCGGCAGAAAATGGTGGGGCCTCCCATCCATCTGATTCTGAGGCAGGTACTACATCAATGTGGGCCAGCAGCATGTATGGCACCAGGTCAGGCTGTGATCCTTGCACCCAAAACAGGTGGCTGTAATTGGCCACCAATTCATGACGAACCAAGATTGAAGAGAAAACTGTTGGGAAGGCTGACACGGGAAGAAGAATATGAGCTTAAAAGGGAGGGACTCTTTAAGATAATATTTATAATAAGGTTAGATAATACTCAGCCTGTAAAAACAGTTGTATAATATCTTCTGTAGCTCTAGAGGGACTCTAGCAGAGCTCTACAGTGTGGTCTGAGTCTGAGGATACCATCAGGGTTATCTTTACCTCTGAAAATGTGTCCATTTAACAGTCAGCTATCATCTGACGATGATTTAGCCTCTGGGGATAACGGCCCAATACTTCTTCTGCAGTCTAATTAGCAACTCGATACATGAAAATGACGAGAATTGGATATCTGCATACGCTTTTGCTGATGCATTTTTAAAAGCTAATAAAAAGCAAAATTACTTTCAGATGATAGCCATGGGTTCTGAGATGCCTTTCAGCCAATGCGTTCCAGCTCCTTTACTCTCTGCACGTACTGTATAACTGCATGCAACCAAAAATGTGATTAGAGAGTACTACTCTGACTACAAACAGAAACCAGAACGCTTCAAAAGCTTGCTCCCTCGCCTACAGATTCTGCATTCATACAAGATATCTGTTTATAGAGATTAGAGAGAAGAGAAAGATGGCTTTGATGAAACCCAGCGTCTTTGGAGCTTAACCCATACTAGGGAAGTCATGATATCTCCACCTCACTTGCTTCAAAGTTGACCGTTCTTTTTAAAATCTGTCTCTTGTGAGTGCCAAAAAACATTTTACAAAAACAATACTGAATTGCTGTAATACCCCTGACATGTCTGATTTCATTATACAATATATAGAGGTGAGAAAAATCTTGTACTTTGATAAATGTCATTTCTCCAAGTAAAGATTTCTCAAATGTGAGGATTAACTGATTTTTTAATCTTATATTAGATTAGATTCAACAAGTACTGAGACAACGAAATGTTAGGAAATATAGGGATACACAAATAGCAGTGCAGATATATAGATATATATGAATATGTTAGCAAGATACAGTATTAACAGTGTGGACAAAGTGAAATAAACACACTGAGATAAATACAGCTTGTGCAGCAGCAGCAGTCACTATCGCAGGTAAGTGTAATTATAGGTGTAATTATACAGTGTGAGTTATCTAAGCTAGGATATGCACAGTATGAATGGTATTAACAGTAATTATATAGTCTGGTTGAATTAAATTGGATGACATTATATTCAGAATAAACAGCTACAGTGCTGCTCAAAAGTTTGTGAACCCTGCAGCAATTGTCAGATTTTTTGTAATTTAAATACTAAAATAACCTTATTGAATGTTAAGTTATACCCCAGTTCACAATACCGACATTCCAAATAATGGACTTAAACAAAAAAGAAATGGTTATATTGTCAAATTGTAAAATTGTAGATATATACAGCAGGACGGTCTAAATATGTGTTAATGTGTGGTTAACTGAATATCTTTGGGTTTTAGAGCATTGGTTGGGCAAATTATGCACTTACAATTAATAGACAAAGTGAAGAAATTACTGATAAAACAAACAAAAAAAAACTTTAATAACTTTAAGTTGCAGCCATATTTTAAACTTTTGCATTGGAGGATAAGAAAAAGAAGAAACCTGTATTAGTTAGCTGTCCTTTGAACTTTTACTCGCTAGTTTAGGGTTTATGGTTAGGTAAGTCTGCTGACACCTGTTCAATTTTGGTTGTAAACTCACTTACAGAGCACAATAATAACACGAATGTGGCTCTGCTGTGTGTTGTAATCACATTTCAGCCATGATGGGGTGGAGGAGTAACGGACAGAGAAGTACGTCACTGTCCGTTACCTCTAGCTACGCAGCTAACGTTAGCAAGCGCGTAGCAAATACAAATTACCGTTAAACGAAAAACCACACTGTGAACACACCAGTGAGACAAAGCATCAGCATCTCTTATCGTTTAGTGCCAGCTTTGAGTTGTTACCTTTCCGGAGGAGCTTGTCAAATTCAAGCAGCGCGGTGGTGTTGATATCCGTCTCTGTGAATGACACCGTGGGGATCCGGATAGCCTCTGGGACGGAGGAGATGAATGAACAGAGAGTTAACTGACAATGGCGGCTTCTACGCATTTATTTTAGCTACAAACAAATTACCTTTAAAATTTCTCAGAAGCTCCTCTCTCTGATGGTCGTCTACGACAAGCGAGATATTATTCGTCTTCTCCCACTGTGCCAGTTGAAGTCCGACATTTACGTCCAGTGAAAAGTCCTGATAGATGCTACAGTGAATAACAGCAGGACTGTAATGAACAAGCTACTAATAATAATCTTTAAAAACTTTAATATTTTGAACTTTGGCCCCCTGTCTGTCATTGTAGGGTTTGTTGTGATAGCGGAACTCGTTCACCGTGACAGTGTGTGCCATGGATGTGTTTACAGACTGAATTAGTCCAGGGTTATTGAATGAGAGCCACCTGCTGGTCTGAAAACAAACATTCACCTCCTGTATGCAGAAAATAATATTAGCAACCTGCCAGAGAGAGGCAAGTTTTAATTGATTTATGTTAGAAAGCACCAATATAATCTTCCTCATCAAATCAAATCAAATTTTATTTGTATAGCCCAAATTCACACAACACGTTTTGCCTCGGAGGGCTTTACAATCTGTACAAGGAGTGACACTCTCTGTCCTTAGACCCTCGGTTCGAGTGAGGAAAAAACCCTTTTAACAGGGAAAAAAAGGTGGAAGAAACCTCAGGAAGAGCCACAGAGGAGGGATCCCTCTCCCAGGATTGTACAATTACAATGAATGATAAAATGACGATGAATTATAATGAATGATAAAATGATTACAGTAGCAGTGGAACCTGTGATAGAGATAGAGAGACACAGATGCACAGCAGCAGCAAGTCATTAATTAACCATAAACTGTAATGGAGATATGGTAACAGTAATGACAGTAATGATCTATGTAGTGGACGTCGTGCAGGACCACAGCAGCAGCCACGATCCATGAGAACCTGCTGGACAAGAGAGCACAGAAACTCCAGGAAGAAGATGCATTAACATGCATTAATGCCAAGTAGTAAAAGTGAATGTTACTATAGTCTCAAGTTTCAGGTTTATTTATCATATGCAGGTTAACACAGGGTCAACAATATAATGAAATGTGTTGGACAAGAGGAACAGCTCAGCATTAACGCGTGATACAGAACAGATAGAGATAAGATAAAGAAGTAAAATACAATATTATAAAAAATATATAAAATATACTAACAAAGAATGAGTAATATACTAAAATATACTAAGAATAGAATACAAAATATACTGAAATAGAGTACGAAATAAGCTGAAATAGAATATGAAAAATATGTTTGACTCTTCTGTACACTGTGCAAGGTTGTGACAACTATATTCAAGTATTCCTGTGTAAATAGATATGAACATACTATATAAATAGGAAATATTACATTGCAAGAGTAAAGTGACAAGTGTTTTACAAGTATTGCACAAAGAAATATCCGGGCTGGTACAGTGCAGGGCAGTCATGTAGATGGATCGTATGTTTTGCACATAGTCCGGTTAAAAAGCCTGATGGCCTGATGATAAAAACTGTTCTTCAGTCTATATAAAAAGATACATCTGCATGTTGTATCTGCATGTTTTGTGCATGTTCCACAAAGAAGTATGAAGCAGGACATCCTTTATTGAAATATGGTTCAAATATTTAAAAAAGCAAACACCCATACAAGTACAATGACACAAATATTACATAATTTCAGTTAGGAAGTAGAAAAAAACGACAGCATTATCATTTTTAAATGAAAAAATATTCAGTCCTTTCAATTCTTAACTGAATCTAGTCATCGTTTCAACTCCAGCACTTTGGTAACACATCCATAAGCAAAACATATACAAACATAAAACTATACTTTGCTCCCGTACACACAAACACAGACAGCAAAAGTTAATGTTTAAATGAATTTGTGCTCCCTGAGGATATCCCAGGACAAGGTCATTATAGTTTGCATCGTCAAAAAAAAGCAACCCTCGCATCTGTAAGTTGATGTAGAGGATTAAAAAGTTACTCCTGTCCGGAGAGCACCGGTGTGTCCTGTGTCTCAGCCTGAAGCAGAAGCCCGTCCTCACTGTCTGAAATCGGGTTTAGACTGTCCAGTAAGGCCACAAATGGACCGAATGAGCTGTCCTCAACACAAACATTAATGAGGTATAGGAGAACTACCACAATGAAGAAGACCAAAATCTGTATCTGGAAGGGTACAATTCGGCGCTCCACCTCTTGTCTCTCCAGGGTTGCGGGACTGACAGGACTCTCTGGATACCCGTACAGGATAGGTCTCCTGCTGCACCCTTGATGGGTTTTCGACATGTGGCACTGAAATACAAGAGGGTATATGTGCTGATAATCCAATCACAAAACACCTATCATTAGTCAGGTATGTGTCAATTATTCCTGTGCATTCCTTGTCCTTCGGAAAATCTAATTATCATTCAACAACTTAGAAAGTCGTGAAGGGTTTCTAATTAGCGCACTGTAATAGTGTCGGTATGGTACTTACTAGATGCCTGTGGGCGTGGTTTGAGTGTCTGGAAAACGTCCTTGAAAGTATCTTTCACAGGCTTCACAGGAGGCTAGAAAATGAAGGAGAAATTAGTGGACCAAAGAAAAACAGAAATATGTCCCGGACAGAAGAGTCCCACAGAGACAGAGGCCCAGAAAGTCAGGTAGAAACGAAGGAAAAGGGTGATCGTTAATGAAATGACCAGAGGCCTGACACACAAAATATGAAGATAAAACAACTGTTTCAAGGTTAGTGTGTCAGACTTTTACACATAGTAACCACTGACTTAAAAAAAAGTCCCACCAAACAAAGTGTATTCTGCAGCGTGGACAACACACACCCACAGTCAAGTGACATCGAATAAACACAGAAAAATAAAAGCCATCGAGAAGATGCATGTGCCTTCATTCCCCATTTATAAGGAGAGGCCTTGGGAGTGTAGTACAGGGACTGGTTCTTCGGTGTTAACATTTCCAGCTGTGAAAAGGAAACAAAACATTATGACACACTGGATTTATGTAGTTTGAACTTCCTCCCACCTCAAGTGAACCTCTCCAACACTCCAATAACCACCAAAGTTTGAGCCTCAAGTGCGACAGAACAATGGAAGCACTACTGACCCCGTTGGCCTGCGACCAATGTTCCTGCACATTGCTCCTATTCAGCTCTTGTTCAGTGTCTGCGCTAGTGGAGTGTGACCTCCGACTCTCCATCTGTTGTTTGGAGCGAGAGTGTACCGAGTGAGCATGTGATTACTCACAACAAAAAGAAAATAATATGTAAAGATGTGGAATGTGGGTTTAGAAAATGTGAAAATGACTTTCCTCCTCAACCATTTGAGTGATGCTGAAGGCCTGAGAGGAAAATGATGAGCGACCATTAGACATGACTGATGATCCAGATGGAACCTGCAAGGAGGTTATGAGGTTAACGGCACAACAAACATGTTTTATCATTTCTTATACACCAGTGAAACAAAATATATCCCATTGTTGATTTGAGGTGGACGCAGAGTAAAGCAAGGAATGCAAAGAATCCAGAATCCACAAGAGAAGGGAAATAAGACCAGCCTACCCCTGATCCTAATCCTGAGTGTTGATCTACAGTGGATGCTCTGCTAATTCCTGCTGGAATCTGCGAGCACTGAGTCTGACTGCGCTCTGATGATTTTAACGCATTCCCCGAATTCCACTTGAGACGAGGTTCCCCGTTTCTAGAAGCACGAGCACGCTACAAAAAGACCCAACCCAATTAAACACAGAAAAATAAAGCACATCACGGTCCCGTGAGAAGTCAGTTTGACGGGAAATATCGTGAAAAGAGGACGACTCTGCGGTATTTACCAGCCTTGATGAGAGTAAAAAGCACTGTGGGTAAACAAAACCGCCTCTCTGAAAAGAAAAACACACAATCAAAATACTTAAAAGCGAACACTTCCACTTAGAACTCATTGTTGCAGTTGCAATCTGTAACCACTAAGTGACGCTGTAGGGAAACTTAATTTCAATACAGCTAATGATTGCAAAAATACAACTACAAGTTTCTCACCTGGCTGCTCTCTTGTGTGGCCTGCTCTGACTGTTCAACGGTTTCTTCTTCTGCTCCTTCAGAACCTGCACACAGAAAACAATACAAAGCATATCATTCTCTGATATAAATCATATAAACACATCTAGACAAATAAATCAACATTTAAAGTCGTACCTTCCTCCTCTTCTTCGCTGTCAGAGTACAATACATCGTTCTCTGCTCCGTTCACAAGGCCGACATGTCCATCAGACTGAAGCAGTTTCCTGAGCTTCTTCTCATACAAGGCCCTGGTGGTGGCTAGCAAAGACAAACATTACTTTAGCAAAGAGACCTAAAAAAAAATAAAAGTCTTAAGACATTCATGAAAACACAAAAATGCACTCATTCGAAAACCAATTTCAACCTCACCGACTATGGGCCCGGCTTTAACTCCGTGTTTGAGGAGTGCAGCCTTGAGGTCATCATCAGTCAAACAACTCGGGTCAGGAATCTCTGCATTGCCTCGATCCTCCTCCTTGTCCTCAAAACAAAACAAAAAAACAACAAAATTTGCTGAATGTAGACAAAGGCTGCAGGCTTGAATGCCAGCAGTTTCCAGGTGTGGGATATAGAGCATAAAAAAAACAGCTGGAGGCTGCACTTCACAAATCTGTTCAATATTCATCTAGTTTGGGTACTGCATGAATCTTCTGCTTTTTACATTTAGCTATTCTGAACAAGCACAAAAGAACAGGTTAAGGCAGTGTAGGACAAGAGTCCAACAGTAAATCAGAGCATCAGTGACGGCTTATCAGATAGCAACAGGCAAATACATATGAGAGGTTTAATGTTCGACTGTAAAGCATGCTACTTACGCTTTTACCCATAATAAATCAAATTAATTATCAATTAATCTCCCAATTATTTTCTGATTTAATCCAGTAAAAAGGGTTTGGTTTATGAAATTGGAAGAAAACAAAGTTAAAAGGTGTTTCCCAGGGCACTTGGTGACATCTTTAAATAGCTTTAAAAATAAATAGCTGAAAATGAATTGACAATAAACTGAACATCAAATCAGTTGGCAATTTATTTTCTTGACCAATTCATTTCATAGTTTCAGCGCACTCAGTTTTGGGTCTAGCCCTCATGTCCTCATCACAATGGACATTTTTGTCATCATTTTGGTTATGGCAAAAGTCTCTCTCTCACAAAACTCGAATTCATATTTAATTTTTTCTAATAGATCAGCAGAACACTATGAAAAAAATTATTACCCTCTTAAGTCATTAAGAACAAGAATGTCCACTTCCAAAAAATCTGCTTTTTTTTTTTTTTGCTTTTTTCTGCATAAATCTCTTTTAAAAACTTCAGCCCTGCTCAAAACTACCAAACATTCGATCATTTTCAGGATTTTAACCCTTTAAATGTCAGTTTGATTACTTGATGTTATTTATTTATTTATTTTTAAAGGGAAAATAACTCATTGTTTGTGTTTTTTCAAGTAATCAAACTGACATTTAAAAGGTTAAAATCCTTAAAATGATTGTGATGTTTTGAGCAGGGCTGATGTTGTTTAAGAGATTCATGCAGAAAGTTTTTATAGCAGTTTTTTTTTTTTTTTTTGAAGTGGACATTTTTGTCCTAGATGAGGGTAGTAAGTTAAACTGACGCATGAGGGTTAGGGTGCAAATTTGAAAGTTTCTAACTGACTTTTACAGTACAAACTAAACACAGTCTGCCCAAAACAGTCTATGACACAGCACAGAAACAAACATCCTCCAAGACCTCAAGTGCTGCTGCTCTTCCTGGGGCTGATAAATGAGTGTGACAGGTGCTGCACGCACACAGACACCAAAGGAAACCTCTCATGTAAATCTATACCAACTATACAGCTGGTGGCTCAGTGGTCAAGGACCTCAAATGCTACTGCAAGCTGAGAGGACTGTTTGGTAGGCAGTGACCCAAATCTCGTCCCCCTCCTCCTCCCCCTCTACAGCTGCTGAACTTGTGCAGCATCGGTTTAATTCAGTCCATGCCAATTATTGTTGTGCACAACGACCTCTCATATTAAACATTAAAATGTCGTTGAAGCCTGCATTGTTTTTCCTATTTCACCAGGCAACACATTTCTTAAGACGCAAATTAAAAACACCAAATGGCTGATCAACTCACTGCCACATCTTGCTCCTGATCCTCCTCATCGCTTGAGAAATCCGTTCCGTTTTTCTGCTCGATGTGTTTCAGGTGCAACCCCACATACACCTCCTTTCTGCTCTGAGCAGGTGGCAGCGCGACATTGTGGGCGACTAAATCTGACCTGAGTCTGGATTTAGACAGGTGAGCGGGGTCCTCCTCAAACAGCGGCATGTCACAAGGACGACGCGGAAAATGAAAAAAATATTCAACTGAAGTGTTTTAGCTGCTCTTTGTATTTCGATTAAAAGGCGTCTTTGGAGTCAGATGTGCTCGACAGAGCTGCCCGGAGTGACCCTCTGCCTGTGGTCTGAGAATCACAGTGACTGATCTGGGAACAGCTGCAGCTGACTACTTGATTGACAGCAAGCCAGCCTTAGCTAGTTAGCTTTGCATACTGTTACATGGCAAAACAATATATTTGATAAACACATTAACAGCTGACGTTGGCATTCAGCCACCTCTTAGCCAACGTTATTGTTTGATAGTGTTCCACGATACAATAGGAAAGGCATAAATCACTGCTGGAGTGCTTGGTGCACACTATTCCAGTGAGAATAATGTCACATAATGGTGCTGACTTCACCATATTTTATAGGTTGGGTGAGGAGACAGCTATCAAATGGAAAGGAAGTTAAATGCCAACGTTAGCTGTTGTGTAAGTGTAGCTAATGGGTTATCAGATACGTCATTCTACTTTTGACTACTCTCACCAGATTTTTCGACATATCAGATGAAAAGGCCACCGCGCAAATATGGTGAATGCGTTCTATTCAAACGCCCCATTGACTAAATGGAATTCAGCCATCTTTATTATAATTATTATTATTTATATCAGTGTTTTTCCTACTGAGGTGTGTCCTCTATGCAAACAGCCAACTGGGAACCCAAAAGTGCATATTCCTCCAGTCTTATCGGTGTATACCTTTGGCCTCCAGGTTTGACCCAGGCTTTGGTTGTCGTTGGTGTCGTGCAGTCTTTGTTGAGTGCTGCTGCTGCTGCATTTTTACTGGAGTGATGCATCCACCTAGTGCATGTAGTGGTGAGTAGTTCCTTTCCTAAACCTGTTAACAGATTAAAAACACTTGTTCAGGTGCCAACCAAACACCAACAATAGGCATCTGTTCCAACAAACATGTCGATCATCTAAAAAACACAGAAAATCAGCAATCAGTGGTGAAGACGCAGCTTTATAAACCTGCTCCTTGGAACAGGCTTCCGCTTTCAGAGATCTTAACATTATGAAATGACTGAAATCACCTGGCTTTGGTTAGAATGAAAACCTGGGTCATGGTTAGAGGGCTCTTTCTAAAAATAAAAAGAAATCCCATAAGATATTACTTGAATACCTTTTCATGCTGGTGAAAGCATCAACAGACGAAGTTAAATGGATTCCTGTAATGAATAGATGGCTTGTTTTGTTCGTCCTGCGTGTTACAAATCGTACAAAGCAGCTAAAACATATTTAATTTGATGACAACTTCACTACCGCGCTGCTCTGTGCATGCAAATGTGAAATGTCAAGACAGCAGGTGTTTACACCCCGTTGCAGTCATATTTGAGTCTGAATTGAACAGACCCGATCACCTGGTGTGCTGTTTAATGTTGTGAACTCGAACAAGAGAAACACAATGTCATGTGAGGAAAAGCAGCATTTGTTTCCAGAGGGATTGAAATTACCCGATCGGGATCCATCAGTTTAGAACACGAGTATGAGTTTGTTTGTTTTTTCACTTAATTCTGAAGGTCCGCCTTTGTTCTATTGATCTACAGTGTTTTGCTTGTTGGCCAGGAGCTCGTGCCAACAATTTGGAGCAGGTAGACTGCTCGGTATGTTAGAGCCTCCCTGTGGAGTTTTTGACCTAGAGTAGCACTATTGAGCTGTCTTTCTGCGAGTATAGGTCATAAATGGTGGTCATGAACACAATTGACAGTTTCCCGCTATTGCACTTGTCAACAGGTAGTGGTATATGTCATAATATGCTGCAATGTGCCAAGAATGGTGAGAAAAGAGGAAGGTTGCAAGCTAATAAATAAGAGCAAGCATATGTCATTCTGCTGTCTTCAGAACAACTGTGTTGTTCACCCTCAAATGCTGTAAAAGTGCCTCGTGGCACCGTGCCTAAAAGCTTCTCTGCGTTGTATTTTGCACATCAAACAATAAAAAAATAAAAATAAAAAAAACAGTTTACGAGTTTCTTTGCTTCACCAAAGAGTGAAGGACAGTGAAAGAGGAGGTCTGTGGCTTCAGGCCATCCCGAGAAAGGATGAAAATGATAAATTATTATATAAATGTGTACAGCTGTGGCAAACACTTCATCAAAGGTTAGTTAATTATGGGTTCGTTAATTATGTGACTGGGTAGACTGCCTGTAGAGTGAGATCAGCAATGAGTCTGTGGAAAAATATGGCCGTACCATGAAACAAATGCTTTTGGATGGAGTTCATATGATAGTCTGTCTACTTGAAAGGCAACCAGGAGCAGAGGGTATTTTAACCTTAATAATTCACATAAATTGAGCTGACCTACCTTCTAATAATGAACCTTGTAAAGAGCACAAAGTAATATAGGTACTGTGGCTGAGCTATACGTCCCTCAGCTCGTAGCAAAGGGTCGCCTGATAAGCACAAAGAGCTATCAAACTAAAGACAGCGGCACCGCTTCGCCACGGCGATGTAATTAGTTTACGCTAATGTCACATTGGACAAACTGCCAAAACAGCAAAATAAAGTGTCTCAACGTCAGAAAAAGTGACAGACATCACATCAGAAATACATTACATGGAGATCTAATAAGGCAATTGTATATGTCAGGTTTGTCCACTTTGATGGAGGCAGACTGAAAGGGTACTTATCAACCCCTATTTCTAGAAATGTATACATTTATTGAATACAATGGCACTGATGGTTGTTTGTCAGCAAGATAACATAATTGTTTGCCTGACTGGCTATAAGATTTGTCCTCCTGATAGATAAAAAGAAACACAATATTCTTATACATTTAGGGGACTGCTTTCCCTAAATAGGGGCATGAACATGAGAAAGTCACCTGGGTGGGTTGTTCCCATCTATACAAATGTTTTATGATCAAGGAAATGGATTCAACACATCCGTTAGAGCTCAAGGATGTACATATTCAGTGAGTAACACTAGATGCAAACATAACCTTTGTTTATTGACAAGATTAGACTCTTCACATCACCTTTAAAACTAACCAAGCTCGAACATTACTGTTAAAATAAGTGAAATATTGTAATCCCCTTTGTTGGTCTTCAGGAAGACTCTTAAGGTTTTGAACATATCAAAGCAAAAAAAAAAAGCAAAGACATACAGAAGACTTAAAAGATGTCTGGCATTAAACAATAAGACAATGTCACTTGAAAGGCATACAAGAAGTTTTACGGATAATGTCTGTCTCTAATCTCCAATCAGAATCCTTAAAGGTCGGAGACTTGACTCAGAGACTTGGCTCATATTTGCTTTGCACAGAGAATTAGTCTGATATGGATACTTCAGAGTTCAAAGTCTGGAGATATTCAACAGATAGCACTGCAGATCAGTACACAATCAGTAGTTGACTCACTGAGAATCGTGACGATTACGGAACGACCAATATTTCTTTCTCGCTGGTCACTGGAAATCAGACGAATGAACAAACTAAACCAGATGAATGAAAAGATTACTTCTTTAAATTATATGAACAATTAATATGAACATGTATGTTATTTTTCTATCCATATTACAGCTGTGGCATAACATGCTCTTTGTGTTCCTCGCTTCCCTCGTCTTCATGCGTTGACATCAAGTCCTCGCTGCAAAATAATAATTTTCTCTAATTGCTCTTCTTTTAGAACTATAATTTAGTTAATTACGTCTTAGGCCTGCAGAAATTAACTGGAGTGAATATTATTACCCAATTATTTTATTAATAGGAACACATAAAAGCATTGTGTTGTATAAAAATGCAAGCAGCAGGGATGTAGGTCTAATTCTTTGCTAATCATTATTCAGCATATGGTTAAATGTCATTATTTATAGGTTTAGAATTTCCACAGATTTATCTATCTACAGCCAGTTATGATGTCATACTACATAAACTTTAACAAACACTTTTTTGAGGAAATGGTTTGAAAACATCGAGTGATGAGTGATGAGTGGGATAAGCTTTAAAAAAAAATCCTGAAGTGTCACTTTAGGAAGTACAAGTTGGCGTAGAATATCCTGCAGTCTTTAAATGAAACACAGGTCTGAATTCAGGCGGTTGAGACTTCCGCAGTGAGCTTCCCAGTAGTAAGTAATGAGAGCTGTAAGCTGTTCGTGGAAGTTGTGGAACGGCTGACAGCAGCAAGAAAAGAAATGTTTCATTTCTTTGACCATCTGCTAACTCACAACTTTTATGAAAACTGGGCAGTCGTTTCCTGAAACATCTGCAGGAAGCTCCAAAAGTTTAATGCGAGTAAAGACCCACGATATCGATGCTGTGCGTTGCATTGATGTTGCATAAGATTCCAGATGCTATAAAAAGCTGAACGAAATACAAGACAAGCTAAGCTTAGATTAAAAATGCTAAATGATGAGTATACTTCATGTTTGGAATCTTTGTTTCTCATCTTAAAGATAAAATGTTCCAAAGGTGACTGTCCACTGTGTATCCAATGGCTTTAAACCCTACATGACATGTTAGAAAGAACTCACATAGGAATAGAAAGCCATAAGACACAGTTGTGGTTTGATTTGGAAGATAATGATACAAAATCTGTCTCAAAAGCAGTTTGAGAAATCATGCAGTTCGACTTGAAAAGCTTGACAACAAAGAGGAGAAAACAGGGACAGGTTTCAGACAGCATTCAGGATTTAAAACTCGCATCCACATGAATAATTAACCAGAGAAACTAAAAGTATCCATCTGAGGCCTGAGGGAGTGAAATGAAACTGTCTTGTGAGTCTTTAGACAAAAGGAATTATATTTTTTTCCCACAAACTCAAATAAATTGACCCACTACCCAATGCTCGACTCGTACAGCATTATCCTGCAAGCCACTCGATTCCTCGGGGGAGTTTAGGGGGAATAATCTTTGATTAAAAAGGCAGTTTTAAATCAAAGTCTATGGGGGGAAATGGTGCGGCGTTAATCAAAAGGATTTTGTTTCTGAATTCAAAACAGATTACGTAAAGTCTTTCTATATTCTGTAGCAACCCCCTGCTTGACTTCCTCATGCACAAAGGAGATCATTACCTCAGCATTTTAATTCTGGGCACAGACGGCTTAGTAGTTTGTTTTTTTATTACTGACTAAAATACTTCTGCAGATATGAAATTAACATTTCCATGCAGTGGGCCTCGTGCCTTTTTAATCAAAGCCATCATGCTGATGAGTCAAGCATCATTAATGCATAGAAATACTACTGGTGTGCTTGACTGATCTCAAGTTCATTCCTATCTCTTTGACACAAAATGAAGAATTGTAACTTAAATGTATTCAGAATCTTTTTTCTATGCATTGAACTGAAACACAAGACGACCACGATTTTAAGCAACGAACTGTTAGAGGTGCTTTGGACCATTTCCAACCCCTCAGTGAGTTGAGATTCAGCACTCCAGCTATGCAGGCCAAATCTGCTCAACCAGATGTCTGCTCAGAAAACAGTAGCCTTTATAAAAACATGAAAAAATCTTGTGGACAGAGAGGAAACCAGCTACTATAGAAGACAGAGGAGGCATTTGTTGACATTGTATCAAGTGCAACGCTGAGGTATTTGAGGCACAGAGGGGCCAGGTATTTGTCAGTCAGTGTTTCTTGTGCTTTTGCTGTCTCCAACTCAAACAACAAAAGCCCCATTGAGACAGCCTTCTTTCTTTTTTTCTTTTTTTTCTCTGAACAAGCACACAAAGCTTCCTGTACTGGGCTGCGACTGTCCAGTACTGAGAGAACCACATCTAGTCGTCTTTTTATGCACCTGTTTCAAGTTGTTCTGGCATTGCAAAGGAGTAAAAGCACTAATCATACCTAATCATACAAAATATCATACCTGTGGTGCACATGGTGTGGGTTTTTTTTTTTTTTTAAATCCAAGATGTCTTAACTTCCATCATAAGACATCCTAACTTTATTCTAAAGAGACACAGTGAAGCCCAGTGTGCCCAAACACCAAACTGTTTACACACTGAGACTAATCTCTCATTGGCCTTGCATATGCTGGATATTCACATGACCTCTGACAGAGAAAATTACCTACTGATTGAGGGAAAATGTTTACCCAATCAGCCTTTTCCAGGTTTTTCGAAAAAAAGACCACTGCCACTGAGCTCCAGGGAGCCTGTTCTCATGCATGTCTCAGCATAAATTAGTAAAGCCCCTGTGTCAGACTATGTCCAGACAAGAAGGTGAATCTCAGCCACAGGGAGGATTAGCTTTAATCCCTAAACAACGTACATGGTCGCTCTCTGCTGGGAGCCAATTCAGGGAATCGTCAATATGGCCAGATGTTTTTAATGGCTTTAGATGATGGCCATGTTTAATATTTGAATACATCCCTCTGTTGACAGATAAGCCTTTCTGAGAAAAGAAACTGTGGACACAAAGCTACAACAATACAGCAAACCACTAACATCCCACAGTTTGACATTTGCACACTGGTTTTAAATATAAAGATAAAGATGAAGGGGCGGCGTCTGATTTCTTATCCCATGCCACGCTCCCTTTATATTTAGTGAAAATCACACCTTCCACTGGCAGACAAGACAACCAAAACATACTGAAACACTGCATACAGCACATGAAAGCATCAGTGAAGCAGCTTCTTATCCCGACTGAAACATACAAACAGCTATTATGACCATCACGCTTCACACTTCTGAAAGTAACGGCAACGACGTGCATTTAGTGCCGGATGCATTCTCATGCCATAAATCTGACTCTTACCTCCTTCTCCCCTCTCCCTGCGTCCCTCGCTGGAACGAGTATGGCACCCCCTCAGCCTAATACTGTATGGAGAGACAATGGGTAGTGGGGGGGAGGAGTTACTATGTGAGCAGGAGCGAGAGTGGGGAGACAGGGAGTAAAAGCAGAATGAAAACTGGGAGAGGGAGAGGGAGCGTGAGAGGGAGAAAGAGGGCTCAGACGGGAGATCACTCGCTCACAATACTCTCAAACCAAGAATCTGACGAAACGTTACATGAATGACAATTCTTGAACTCCCCACCACCGACCACCGACCACCCTCTCCCCTCCTCAGTTGCGATGTCAGAGAAAACAGCAACCAGAAATCCCTCTTCACGTGGGAAATGTAAGGAAAAACAAGAGACTGTGAGAGAATGGGTCCTGGTTTTAAACAAGTCCCTTTCTTTGGCTTTCTTTGAATGAGTTCTTAAGATTCCAAGTTGGCAGAGTGCCCATGGGTCCTGGATGGAAAAGGATAAAAGAGGGGGCTGAGGTAGGGGGGCTGTCTATTGTGTTTGTTCCCTTCCTTTCAGTCCTGGCACTCCAGTTGATCTTTGCAGCCAGTTGCTGAATATTCCAGTCACTTATACCTTGGTTGTAAATAGAAACCCCCCCCTTTTTTTTTATGAATTTCCATCAGGATTGACGCTCATGTTCTCACCCTGGAGATGGCTCAAACTTTGTTTTTGCACATACTTCATTTTCCAAGTTGGTGGTTTAAGGTTTAAACGTAGAAACTCAGGACCAGAATAATTAGCGAAATGAGCAATGACTCTGATCTGAAGATCCCGGTGTCTTTAGAGTGTCTTAGTCTTTGTTTGGGCCTCTTTTCACCCATCATTGTCCCCCTAACAGTCCATCACTAGTAGAGGGAGAATGCTGTTTTGCCTGGTGAATCTGGGATGAAGACAGCAGGTGCTGTTGCCCCTCTCTGAGCCACATTCACTCACAGCTTTCGCCTCCTCCATCCGTTTCCTCTACAAACACAGCCTCCTCCCCCTGTCTATGTGAGGAGAGAGGAGTAAGGGGGTTGGGGGGGGGGTTTAGATAAGGAGAATGAGCTACTGTATAATGAAGCACATAGAGAAAATATACAGTTTGTTGAAGGCTTTAATGAGTCGTCGTCCTGATCAGAATGGCTGATGAGCAGAGGCGACCATGTGAAGACTGTGAAGGATTAACACAACTGCATGTCTTGTCAGTCACCACTGTCCTTCTCACTGCTGCTTGTGCTGCATCAGTGCCGCAAGAGAAGCCCTGTTTTCACTCACAATCTACACCCCCCCTACATCCACCTCCTTCCCCACAAACGCTTCCCTACCCTCTCTCTCTCTCACACACACACACACACACACACACACACACACTCTCTCTCTCTCTCTTCCTCTTGCTCTCTCTCAAATAAACACAGGCTCGGTTCATTACTATTCACCAGGTTTCACTAAGACACGCATCATTGCTCCCTACAACTGTGTCGGGCAAGGCGGCGGAGGAGGAGGAGGAGGAGGAGGAGGAGAGGGGAAGGAGAGAGGGGGAAGCAAAAGCAAGAGACATCTTATGATAGAAAATAATAAATCACCGTTGTGTTTTCTGTGTCCAGATGTATGTACAAACATATAATACCAGACAGCTGCATGCATGAGTTGTTCTCTCTTCTTGCTCCTGACAGAAAAAGAAATCTTCAGGGGGAACAAAGCTGGTTCAGTCCCTCAATACAGAAATCTGTTTCCCTTTGTGAGGTTTTCAATTCATCACTTGCCTTTCATTAAATCCACTGAGGTCGTACACTCAAATTATTATCTGCGCTGATATACTGACAAAGCAGTTCATCCATGAAAATGGGCACAATGCTTGATTTTTTTTCTTTTCTTTTTCTATTCCTGTGTTGCTCAGTCTAAGCCTTCTATAGCTCTCTGTCACATCCATTTCAGGAAAACCGTACTTCACTGAAACTAATCCTTTGTTAT
Organism: Miichthys miiuy; assembly: GCA_036365135.1. NCBI lineage: Eukaryota > Metazoa > Chordata > Actinopteri > Sciaenidae > Miichthys > Miichthys miiuy. The sequence continues at coordinate 8,986,781 of CM071606.1, read as the reverse complement.
GCTACTTTTAATTTTACTCTTAAGTCAGCTGTTCACAGGAGATTACAATGATTCAAATCACAACGTAGGGGAAACTTTTCTGCAGGGGTAACCTCTAAAAAAAAAAATCATCTGAAAAATGTGATTGTTTGGATAAGACCGCTCTGACAGCAGATCATATCCATCGCAAAAGCTTATTCACCTTGAGAGTTGTGAAAATGAGCGAGTACATTACAAGATCTTCAAAAAATATTACAGCCAACATCAAAAAAGGGCGTTCAGACTTTCAGTAGTCTTGCAGTCTTTCTTAGTTCATATTGTTTAGTGTCCATTCTGCGGTGGAGCTTAATGTACTTGTCAACAGCTTTCTCTCTTTCAAGGTTTCAAGCAACCGATGAATCATCTCTGTAAGGATTTGCGGCTACAAAGGACTCATATCCCTTTTCTTACCTGCGTAAACATCAATGGGGAAAGTAAATTGGAAACTGAACAGGGTGTTCAAGATGTGATTTCACAAAAGGCAATGGAGGGACGTGGTATCTACTATAAACTAGAACTGCAACGATTAGTTGATCTGCAACTTTTGAAGGTGAAATTACAAAAATGCAATCAGCATTGTGAATGTGTGAAATGTTTTCTTAGTTTTCTATGATATTAAACTGTCTAGTTTTAGTTTTTAGTCATGTAGCTGACGTTTTTATCCAAAGTGACTTACACTGAGCAACTTCAGTATCTTGCCCAAGGACACTTTGACATGCAGACTGGAGGCGTCTGAGATTGAAACACTGATCGTCTGATTAGTGTACGACCCGCTTTACCTCCTGAGCCACAGCTGCCCTCTATCTCTAGTTTACTTGAACAAAACTGGCTTTGAGATATTTTTTTTTTCATCTCTTGCATCTGCTCTTGCATCCCCTCTATAAATCTTGTGGACTTGGACTTGAGTGGTACCTGATGGGTCATTTATTCCAGGAATTGCTCTAACACTTCCCGTAGAGCTAACCCTACACCTCAAAATCCCACTGAGAGGATTTAATGTCGGCTTGAAGAACAAGTTAGAAACCAAAATCTAAAGATGAGTTCAATTTGGTTTGAAATGCTGAGCCTTTAGAAATGTCACTCACACATTTTGTGGAAATTTAAGATGACGTCAGATGGTCAGACAAGCGTACATATACCAACAGAATATCAACTGGCCACTGATAAACAATTTATGATAGGACCAATAATAAGCCCTAAAGGCTCTGAGCATTGGATTATAATTAGTCAGTATAACAAGGATCAACACATAAAGCACTGCTCTGGTTGACAGAAACCATTATTTACAATATGCTCCAGATGTAGGAATCCTGGGTTGGAATTCCTGATTGGGATAGTCTTGGGATAAGTATTCACTGAACTTGAACTTTTATTCACATGATATTAAAGCCTGGACTGTTGGAGAATAACGCACTTAGTCCAATACATTTAGTCCTAATGTGCACAAATCACAATAAGATTCATGAAAATGTCTCTCCTGCTAGGTCAGGCCTTTTCCTCCTCCCGTCCAAGACATTACATTTATTTATAATGTGCAACAGTGAATACGTTTTGTTAGAAAACATAATGCCCTTTTTTTCCGCTATCGCTATATTCGCTCTCGAAAGACAATATCCACTTGTAGCCACTAAAATGGTCTGTCTTAGAACAATAAACATGCGCCGTTTGAATATTGCTTGCTGTAATCATTCCTCCTGTTCATACCAACCAGTGCAAGAGCAGTCCCTTTATAATGCACTTTCAGTGTGATAAAATCCATAGCGCACGTTGCACATCCTGTGCAAAAAAACAAAGTTTATCTGAAGTTTATGAGGCCTAGTCAGAGAGAGTTAGGATGATTATCTTTTAAAGTTACAATATTCGTAGTACAAAGTGCCATCTGTCCAGGGAAACCCAACGAGCAGATTTTGTGCTAAAAAGGTCGTAACTTTACCCACTTTATTTTAGTAAAAGTAAAAAGTATTGGACAGTGATGTACTCAGACTGCTGAGGCCTCATATTCACTTCAGATAAATTTGCACAGAGTAAGGAGAGTGGATTTTTTTTGTCATTCCTGCAGCAGGTGAAGGGGTCTCTTAGTTGTCAGTATGAACAAGATGAATGATGCACCAAGAAAAAAATTGCTTAAGTGGATATATGGACACCTGACTGTTGTTTTTAGACAAACTTGAAAAGTTACAGGAAGATTTTCTAGGATAAATATTAAAAAGTCATCACTGACTTGCGCACATTATTTTTTGTTTATTTCCCTAAATTTAATCAAAACAAAGTCTGTGTACAACACCATTAAGTGACGTTCCAAAAACGTAGCAATCCTGCATCCTTTTTTTTTTTTTACAAATTTTGCTTGTGAAGATGACCCACGCTGTAATTATGTTTCCAATCAAAACATAATTGGCAAAACAAATTAGTTGTAGCCTATATATGAAATCCCTTTTGATCCCTGTTTTTTTCCATCTTTAGATTGGTTTCTTTTTACTTTTAATGGAAAGAGTTTGCCTCAAGAATTCTCCCTAATCGGTTTTATAGAAATGACTTCACATGAAAGTGACACTTCATTTTCTCAAACTTCTCTTTATAATTACGCCTAGATAACTTTTTGATCTACTCATGTACTCTATGTCAAACGCTTCATGTCTGCTCGAGCGGCTTCTTGAAAACACCCAGCGTCGTAGAATAGCGCCGTTTTGCCCCGCAGACATGTCTGTTTGCATACCACATATCCTTGGCTCTATTTTGGGCCTGAGGAGATGTGTAGGGGGCGCGCTGCAGGGCATTTCCATCCAGGGTCTACGGGGGGAGTGACTGGAGAAATGCGGAGAGGTGACACATAAATTTCTTATTGCTCCGAGAGGAGCCCCTGTCATGTGTACTTCAAGCTAATCCCCTCACTTGTGTTAATGCATAACTGAATCATGTATGCTTGTCTGACCTGACAGGTACACCAACATATTGTGACTTCCTCTTTCTCTTAGGCATTGAAATGTTTATTTTGCTCACTCATGTATGATTAAATATACACATCCACAGGCTTATTAAGAAATACATTGGGCTTAAGAGGTGCTAGCATGTAATCCAAGTCATTCACTCTTCTTATATCACGTATGGCAGCATGTGGCAGCTTTTCTCTGCAGGCGCTCTGGACCTTTAAGAAACACAGTGTATAGATAAAGCAAATAGCAGAGGTGGGAGAAGAGCAGAGAGAAAAAAAATAGAGGAATCAGATTATGATTCCTGTCACATTGTCCTGGCACCGTCTTGGGCCTCTGATTGAGAGTTGGCTAAATGTCAGCCTATGGAGATGAGACAGAGAGGAGAGCAAGTCAATGCTGTTTTTGTCCACTTTAAACCCTGTTTAAACCCTCTTACTGATGTCTCGTCTCTTTGTGTGGCTGCCATCGGTAAACCATGTGTCAGACTGATAAAGAAATGCTGTGTTCTGAGTGCGTTAGAGAAAAAGAGAACGAGAGAGAGAGAGAGACAATAAATGTGTTTGTTACATGTTTAACAGCAGTGATCATTTTGCTTTCTAATTAATAATTATGAGTTTGTTGTTCCCACAATCATTATATTTTAGTTATTCCTTGTGAAGTGGTGATTAAGTATTATATTTGTACAGAGGCAAGCCGGATTCATTTTGCTGTGAACTGTGGATGAAAGCAACACTTGTACACCATCTAGTGTTCAAACTGTGTAGAAACTACACATAACATAAAGTGTTCCTCTCCTTCAAAATGTGTTTTTTCCCTTGGATGTTTGCGCTCCACTGTGCAGAATGATGTACACTACGGTTCAAAAAATCAGGAATCACCAGTTGTATTAATGTTCTTTTTTTTTAATAATGCGTATTTTGTACAGTATAATTTAGACCAAATGTATTATCCATCCATCCATTATTTGTAACCGTTTAGACTTTAGGCGAGAGACCAGATGTATTATTTACATTTAAAATAGTTTTTGTCCCTAAAAGAAGGATATTTAAATGATTAAAACTGTAAAAAACCTCCCCACAGTTTGTTTGCTTGAGAGAGAGAGGAATGCTGTTGTAACATTTTACAACTAACACTATCATTGTGAATTTCCAGTGCGGAAAAGCAACCCACGATTATTATTGAACACAATAGTTCTTTCGACTGGGCTCTTTTCTTTGGGTCCTCTGCAGCCTGCTCATGGTTAGACTGAACAGGTGACAACTGTGACTTGTCAGTCCTTAGTATGTTCAGGTGATATTTCATGGTCCTGTGCAGTGGTTAACACTGTCGCCTCACAGCAAGAAGGTTCCCGGTTCAAACCCTGAACCCTTTCTCTGCATGGGTTCTCTTTGGGTACTCCAGCTTCCTCCCAAAGACGTGCAGTTTATAGGTTAATTGGTGACTCTGAAGAGTCCCTGTCTCTGTTAATTTGACACTGAAATAGGAACAGGTTCTTATTTATCACATTTTGATGCTGAGCTTCTGATATTTTTTACTACTGTCTGGTGATTCTTTATATTCTCATTGAACTCTTGCTCAGAGGTATCTTTGTCTCTTTCTGTCCTTCTGGTTGAACCATTGTTCAAAGATTTGTTCCATGTAAAATTACTTTTTTTTTTTCTTTTTTGCAAGCTCCTGCTACAAAATAGCATCTATTTGTAAAGTGGACTCTCCACAATCTAAAAGCATAAAAGACCATTCAGCCATCTGACTGTACCAAATTAAGCTTTTGTAGTAGGCAATTGCAAACTTTTGTTCACGCTCGAAAGCTGTTTTTACCACTAAAATGTTTCTATGTGCTCATCTTAAATCTGGGCAACTGAAAGCTTTTCAGCAGAAATAGGAGAATTAAACTTTTGAAACTGATAATATTCATAGTTAGAGAGAAGGACGGGATCTTTAAGCGTAGTTCATTCAAAAACGGGTTACTTACTAGTTCAGTAACAAGAAGTTGCTGTTGATTTTTAACACTGCCTCACACACCTCTAAGATTACGTTAGTTGACAATTACCCGGTGAAGCCATCTTGTGTTGCTATATCTCCAGAAGAGGAACTAGGTGTTAATGAGTGACGTTTGTATAAACACATATATTTCTCAGGGTTTAGTTTCTGACCAACATCTCCACCTTAAAGGGCATTTTGGCAAATCAGTTACACATCTTAGCCTTGTAGGCTGCGTGATTCTGGCATATAACACAGTGTAACCTTTTTTTTTTTTTAAATCACAGTTAACATAGATATGCATCATACTTGTATATTTAAAGACAAATGAACTTTAGAAGTAGCTAATTGGGTCACTGCAGCAGCAGCAGCAGCAGCAGAACAACCAAGAAAATAACTCTGAGATTACTGAGAGCATTAAATGACACATTAAAAATACAAGTACAATAAATCAAACACATAAAGATTTGTAATACATAAAACTCCCAGTGCCTATTATGGTGCCAGGGTCATAAACTGTAAGTTTAAAGTCGACTAAATTTACAGTTTTAATAATAAGCCTGTTTCCTGACCTTGCCGGAAGCCCATATTTGGCCACAACCAGCAGAACTTAGCTTCCCCCATGTAATCATTGAAGGGTTTAGTTAAGTCCTTTCTTTTATTCATACCACTGATGGTCAAGTAATACAACACATTATTCACCCTTATTCATTATAGAAGACACATTTTCTAAACCCAAACAGTTGTACAAGTGCAAGAAACCCAGATATCTAAATTATGCAGTACCCTTGACATTCACAGAATCTGCCAGTTTCTTGACCGTGTGACATCCATTCCCAAACAGGGTCAAGCTAAACATTGTAGTGTCATAGTGCACTTATTGTCTATCCTCAGTAGCCTTCCTGAACTTTAAGGATGACCCACAAACACACAATGGCTAAGAAAGAAAGTCAAGAAATTTCAGAGAAATTCTAGAAAAACAAGATACAATTCAGCAACAGCTATTATTAAAAATGTCAGCTTTATTGATCCCAGAGAGAAGTTGTGCTGTTATATCAGTCTACCAAACATCATCAAGGATAGTGGCTCTGTGAGGCTGTGCTTAGGCACAGTAGTGCTAAGAAAGTCAGTGTGATACATCATCTGGGAACCATGCATGTACAAATCAAATTATGTAGATGTTGAAACCTTTCACAGGATGAAGATCAAAGTTTTGACCTGCTATGAGTACCGACTAAAGTATTAAAGAGTGACGTGAATTTTGATGTGATGTTAGCGGAACATGAAACATCACTAAAGCCAGTAGGATTCATCATCTGGGGACCACGACTGTCTCACAACATTGCCATCCATAGAGCCACGCTGTGGTTAAAAAGAAACAAAACTGGATATAGTCAACGCTGTACAAAGTTCTATCAATGAAAACAGTGCAATAAACTTAATATATACAGAGCTATGATAAGATGGCATAAGACGAAAGAAGGAGTAGTTTTATCTCTTATAAACTGGAGATATTTCATAAAAAATGATTAAATGATATCGATACCAGAGCTGGACAACACATTTTTGATGTAATAAAATTCTAAATTAAAGCAAAATTAACTTTTGTATGTATAGTTTAATGACATTTCGTGGAACATTATGTAATCTGTGACACGGCTTCTGTCGTAACTATTGCTGCAGGATTATCCACGTATGAAAGAAAAGACAACCTGTCCAGGAGAAGCCCGTGTGTCATCGCTTCCTGAATGATCCATTTTCCATTGATAAGGTTGGAAGTGCCATGACACATACATGCACTCTGTCTGGTAGCATTTCAACACAGACTCTTTTTTTTTTTTTTCATTGCTAATCATTGACACAATTCAAATGGGTATTATTGTTGGAAGAATCTCCACTTCACACATTAACTCAAGAGGACATCCTTTTCTGTTAAGAAATCCAAAGAGGTGGCGACTGAAAGCTTTAAAAGAGATCAAGAAGGTCATTATACTACAACAAGCATCCGCAAAACTTCACAGAGCTTGGTAGTAAACTGAGGTACATCTATCTTTATTGTGGTCAAGATGTTTGTGGATGAGCGGATCGTAACTCTGTTCAAAAGGAATGCCCATCATACGCTGACCTACTGGAGTGTTTTCTTCAGCTTTGGACTCTGCATTGCTTTCCTTGGACCTACAATTCTGGACTTGCAATGTCAAACAAACTCAACGCTTAGTCAGATTACCTGGGTATTTTTCGCCCAGCAGTTCTGCTTGTTGATTGGCAGCTCTGTTGGTGGTGTTTTCAAGAGGACGTAAGTATTATGCACTCAGATCTGGAGTGTTATCGCCCAGACTCTGCTGTGTTTGGTTGCATAAATAATCTGAGAGCGTCATTATAACTGCATCTGTCTGTCTTTTCTTTTCTTAAAGGTTGTTCAGTGCTCTCGCTGCTTTATTTGTCTCTGCTCTCATCATCTCTGTGATATTTGCCATCATCCCTCTCTGCAATAATGTTCTCCTGCTTGCCATCGCAATGGCTGTATCTGGATTGGCGATGGGCGTTATTGACACCATTGCTAACATCCAACTGGTGACCATCTATCAGAGGGACTCTGCTGTTTTCTTACAGGTAAAAAAAATAAATGTCTGTAGTATCTCTATCTTATGTATTGATAAATAGTGATTCACATTTCAGACATTATATAAAGTATATTTTAGACAGCAAATATAGCAAGTTTACAAGATTTTTATACACAGCATGTTGAGCAGTCAAGTTTTGATGAATTACATAATAAAAAAACACAGTAAGTCATGTCTCTGGCCCTTTTGCAGGCTCTTCATTTTTTCATTGGGTTTGGAGCCCTGGTGAGCCCACTGATTGCAGATCCTTTCCTCTCAGAGACGGGCTGTGGGAATCACACAGGGAATGGCACTGAGATCATGCATCATTTCAGGAACATGCTGAGAAACAGTCCGATTGTAGAGCACAACATAACTCAGAGCAACCTGCCCTATGAGGGAGAGGAAGAGGAGTCCAATGTGCACTACGCCTTCTGGATCATGGCGCTCATCAATGTAAGACACCGAACAGATGTACAGGAGAGGAGTTACTTTTTCACAGATTCCTTAATCTGATGTTTCACATTGTGCACCCTCAGCTGCCCGTGCCCATCGCTGTCCTGTTCCTGATGTATAAAGAGCAGCTGATCCCATGTTGCCCCAGCAGCACTCCTCCTCTTTTGGACAAAGATGAACTAGCAATGGAGAGCCAGCAGGGGGCTGAGGGCCCTGATGTGGAGCAGAAGGAACATGAGGCCGGAGGTAAAGACGTGAAAGAAGTGATTTTACATACAGAAACTCTATTTTAAGATGAATAATGTATACTTTCCTCTGTTTTCCGTCAGTATAGATAAAAAGAAGAATCACAATAAATGCCATTTTGTGTGCTGCGATCTGTCATTTGTGACTTTTCGCTCTTTTACAGGTCATGGGGATATCTTTAGCTGCTGTCAGAATGATAACCTGCGCGGTCTGCCAGTATCCTTCTTTATGATTCATATCCTTGGCGGGATGGTGCTCTTCATGACCGATGGTATTGTGGTGAGTGAGGGGTGCAGATAAATAATATGATGTACATCTCAGGGACTCTGTCCCACATAACATTTTATGAATGCATACAAAAGCTGCTTCTCATAAAACACAGAAAGTAGAGCATACGAAAGAATATGCTTCGTCCTTACAGGGTGCATATGCCGGCTTTGTGTACACCTACGGCACGTCACCACCGATCTCATTGCCTCATAAGACAGCAGGTTACCTGGCCAGTATCTTTTGGGCAGCAATCACTGCTGGACGTCTGTTATCCATTCCTCTCTCGTACCGTTTCCAGCCTGTGAGACTGCTCATGTTCAACATAGTAAGGCCCTCACATTGTAGATGAGACATATACAATGAAATTTAAAGGTCAAACACTCCACACCACTACAATAATAACATTCTCTCTTCTTTGTTTTTACAGGCCGGTGCTATTGTTACTGTGCTGATGCTGCTGATTTTCTACACCAGCAGCATCTTTCTGTTTGTCGGGACCTGTTTGTGTGGGCTTTTCCTCAGCAGCATATTCCCCAATATGCTTGCCTACACTGAAGACATCCTCGATTATCAGGGTATGATGAAGTGTTTATAGTACAATAGTAATCACCATAATAATAACACAGCAATGGAGTCAAAAGCAAGCAAAAGATATAAACCGTGTATTTTTTTTTGTGCAGGATGTGCAACATCAGTCCTCGTGACAAGTGCAGGGATGGGAGAGATGGTAATGCAGGTTGTGGTTGGCTCAGTAAGTCTGATGAGGATCTTTATCATTATAGAAAACGAGTGTGCAGAAGTATAGAAAAAGGCTTATAATTGCTAAAGGGAGCCCAGAGGAGATTTAGATTCATGTACAGCAGTTTAATGTTGCTATCTCATCCCCCAGATTATCCAGACTGAAGGCAGCTACAGCTTCCTGCTGTGCGGAATGATAATCGCCTGCATCGGTTTTATCCTCTTTATTGGTCTCCTGCTGTTCCATCGAATGCACAGAAATTACCTCACAGGTAGAGCATCAACCAGCACCCTTATACGCTGCTGCTGATGGTTTGTTTCCAGACATGTCATACTCATCATGCCCTCCCACTCCTCCCACTTCTGCATTCCCAACAGGAACAACGAAAAAGTCAGCCATGGTAGAAGAACCAGCTACAGAGCAGAATGGATCCGCCAAAACAGAACCGAAAGAGGAGACCGCGTGCAGCTGAAAGGGGCAGCAGCAGCAGTGTTTTGTCCTTCACTGACTACTGTAGGATGATAGATTACAACAATCTATCATCACAGACTGCAAATGTTTTACCAAAGCCTACCGACAAAACATTGTGCAGATTTTATTGTGTCGGAAATTGCATTGTATATGCAAAGTAAATAGTGTGCTACTGTTAGAGGTTATAGTTTAAACTCCTAGATTGTTTTTCTGTTTTATAAATCATAGGCAGTGTTCATCAAATTGTAGATTGGTGTCTGTTTTATATTGCATCAGGGTTTGACGATTACAATACAAGGAATATGATTATGAATACATGTGGCATACCTTTGTTTTAATTGTAATCTTTTGTTTTGATAATGTTTTATGTGTTTTTGCATATCTTATAGGCACGTGGACATGGAAATATACATACTGTATAATATGTGTATTAAAGCAATTGTACTTTATGTGAACATAATGTAGTTTTGATTGATACACAGACGATTCTTACACCGCATTTTAGAATCAACAGCAAACAAAAGAATGTATACCTTCAACAACACACCTGCAATAATTAAGATGTTTATTTTCTTTGCTTTCAAATTAACTACTCAAGACGTGACCCTCAGGTTTTACATTGTTAGTTAACCAGTGAATCTATAACTTGAGCTTTAAGACCAGTTGCAACAGGAGCAGGAGCTGTCAAAGACCAGACCACTGGCACAGTGCTCAAAGTAGGTCTTGCCACCGGCACAGTTGTAGAACTGGTTCTTGTCTTTGGGTTGGGGTACATGCCGTTGGCCTTTCCGGCGCAGAATCCGCTGTCCATGCCACTGGTGCCAGAGTCCCCACCAGAGGAGCTGCCACCACTGGAGCTTCCACCACTGGAGCTTCCTCCAGAGCTGCTTCCAGAAGTTGTGCTCATTCCAACGATTGGGGGAAGAGGAGTGGCAGGTGGTGCACATGCTGGAAAACACCACAAATTAATATTATTGTTATTTTTCTGATGACTCTGGATTTCATATTGTTCATCACTGATAACGGTATTAAAAGTCTTACATGCTTGCTCCAGATTAAGGCCCTTTTTGAGAACATTAATCAGTGGGTATTTTCCCTGGTTACAGAAAGTGCCCAGGTAGTCATCCATGTCAAGGGTCCACACCATGGCACCTCCAAAGTTACTCTTAGTCAGCCACTCAACCTAAAGACAGCCAGACGGGGAGTAGCACAAAGCATTTTGAGGTCAAAAAAACATATGTAGCAAATTCATGAAAGGGCTTTGGCACATTGTTTTCTGATACACAAAAACAGGGATCAAACACACAAAATCTATTACAGCTGCTCCTGTCATATTCTGTTGTAGCACAAAGGGAGAGCTTTCACATTTTATAATACCTAATACACAGGACGTCTTGACAGGTTATAGAGATTGGGAAATATTTTTAGCTCAGAGGTAGTCTGCCCATCAAATGGTAAAACAAGTATTCTGTGCAGCTCTGTTACCTTGAGCTGGAAGCTCTTGACGTTGTCATAGCCCACCCACTGGTTTCCCTTGTAGGCATATGGCACATCCTGGGCCTGGTTCCAAACCTCAGTTGCTCCATCTTTCAAAAAGCCACAGATCTGTAATTTTACAAAGCTATGCATTAATGACAGCCTAGGAACTTGTGCACTTCTTCATCTGGAGTCTGCAAGACTATGATAAACCAACCTGCATACAGAATATTAACTAACTCTGAACCACCATCAACATTCAAGCTTATTATTTATTACTTTGCAATAATAAAAAAAAGGAAGTGTACCTCAAAGTAAGCAAGTTCTCCAGCCTCTTGTGTGTATTTTCCTGGAGTTCCAGCACCAGCAATAGGCGCTCCAACACCATGATTAGCAGGGTTCCTAAGAGTGAATGTGTTGCCATATGTAGGGAAACCAACAATCAGCTTCTCAGCTGGGGCTCCCTGGCTCTTCCAGTAGTTCATGGCATAGTCCTGGATCAAAGAAGTTGGAAATATAAATGGAACTGGAAAGATATATAGCTTTTGTGGATGCTTTAATGCAGTTGAAGATAAAGTATGTAATGCAACCTAATTTTGGTAAATTAGAACTTTTCTTGAGGATGTTCGAATACCCACCACATTGAAATAGATGAAGCCACCCTGGTCCGCTGGGCCTTTGAACAGGGGACTGCACTCACCAGTCATGGGGTCCCAAGAGCCATGGAAGTCATATGTCATGACATTGATCATATCCAGGGACCTGGGTGTGAAAAACAAGAAGTAAAGAAGTTAAGGAGTGAGATTCAGAATTGTTCTGTTCAACTGTGACCCATTATGTCGCCGTGGATAAGACTTGACACAGATACACAACAGATATTGCTTCAAATGCTTACTGGCCAAGCTTGGGAATCTGATAAGCAGAATCAATGGTGTCCTTTCCAGCAGACACAGCAGCAGACATCAGAAGACGAGCCTTGTTGCTCTGCTTGGCCTCCTTCTCAAAGGCAGCTCTCATCTCCTGTTGAATGTCAACAGATATAAAATATTTAGTATTAAACTGAATTCCTGGATTCATAAACTATGATTCCTAACATGGTCAGATTGTGAGTTGTTTTGATTTTATGTATCTTTTATTCCACAAAGCACAGTGGAAACCCCAACCCCACGGGGATTTACTGCGGCCCCAAACATTTGAGGCAAGCCTGGACGGTTATATCTGCTATCAGGCTAAGAAATTATTTAAACTGTAAAAACTGAGCAAGAGCAACACTGAGCAACATATATGACAAACAAACCTCCAGGAAAACAGAGTAGTACTGCTTGTCCTCGTAAGAGCCTCCTCTGTTGGCTGGATACTCCCAGTCAATGTCAAGCCCATCAAACTCATACTTCCTCAAGAATGAAATGACTGAATTGATGAAGGTCTGGCGGTTGGCAGAGCTCAACACCATCTGTGAAAACCTAATGTGGGAAAAGAAATCAATAAAATAATAATGTAAAGCAGAACATTTCAATTGTTAATAGTGCCTAGTTTGCAGATATCTGTAGATTATCTCACCCTGTCGAGCCGTAGTTCCATCCTCCAACAGACAGAAGAGTCTTCAGGTTGCCATTCCTGCCGAGGAATCCAACAAATAACAAATAAAAACACTCCTGCTTTCCTAACTGTGCATTATTAGTGACATTTGATTGTTCTTTAATGCGGTTATTAGCTTTTATATAACAGAAACAAACATCTCTCAGTGACTCACTTGTTCTTCAGGGCGTTGAACTGACCGTAAAGCTCCACATCATTCCACTCATAGGTGGCCAGTTGGTTGTTCTTTATGGTGGCGAAGGCGTACAGAAGATGGGTACACAGACATGGGTCAATGTCATTGGGCATATAAATGGTTGGAGGTGGTCTGTACTGTGCCCAGTTTGTGAAGTAGCATGACAGTATGAAGGATGAGCCTTTGATTCAAAAGAAATCTATTATTTACAGACCAAACACATGATGCAACGCAAAGAAAAGAAAAGACATGCACACAATATTCTATATTCAGTTTGCTTACCAAGCTGTGCATGCAGCAGCAGGGCCAGAGCTGTAAAAAATGAAAAGTCACACAGTTATTTTTGAGCAAGAAGAAATGTACGGGGAAGAAGTTCTCAAAACTGCCCCCTGGAAATGAATGCAATATACTATACATTCAAATCCTGGAAATAGCAATTACCAGGAGACCATCTGCTGCACATAGCAGAGCAAATTTTTTTCAAAATACAGCAGCGTGAACTTACCCGTCACAAACAGTACTTTCCCCATGGCTACCGTGTACAAGGAAGGTCATCTAGCAGGTACACTCACTTTTATACGCACTTTTATTTGCTCAAACTTAATAAAACAGGACATCAGCCAAAAAAGGGTGTTTATTTGCAAAAGATTGTTTCATAGGAGATTATCAAATGTCACTTAAGGAGTAGTATTTGATTACTTATCATACTGCTCCACAGGCGCGCTTTCTCCTTGTGTGAAGGTCTCATTTCTCCAAACTAAGCATAATCCAAAGCAAATACAATGCAGAAAATATGCCTGAGGCCAAAGGCACTTTCAAGAGTTTGTCACAATATGTTATATATATATATATGTTATATATTTTATTAATGATGCCTGACCGACCAGAATTATAATTTGTTAGCTTATATCAAAAGAACAAAATGTACATGTTTAAATCCACATAGCAAAACAAGAGGATTAAATTAACTGCATGAACTTATGATATCTTATTAAATATGCCTTTCATGTCATGCAGTAAATTTACTGTCTCTGTTCAGTTGTGACATAAAACATTAGAAGTCAGCACACATAAACAATGGGCCAAATTGCCTTTGATAAACTGTCTAGACTTCAGATATGTGATGATAAATATGTTTGACAACTCTAATCATGCTGAAAAGAGGATTATGATATGTCATGAGGGGGCATTTGCATTCAAATTAAAAGCATTCGCACAGTAAATGGAAAACTTATCTAATCACATAGCTTCCATTACAATGTGGCCTTCTTTATCTTTAACAGTTCATGTAATATTTAAAGAAAGATATGCTGGTGCCAGCAGAAAACGGCTTGGCTAAGCCAAAGCCTAGAAGCAGAAGTAAATCCACTGCTTTTGCAAAAACAAACTTTTCATGGCGTGTATTAGAAACTAGAATAGATGTGTAACAAATGTCAGGGGAATTGAAAGTGGGATGTTAAAGTTAAAAGTGAAAACAAGTCCAAGTTACCAAGGTCTTTTTTATCATGTCAGAAAAGTTAATTTAAGAGTTTTCCCTGAGGTACAAATCAATGACTAATCACCTCATATATGAATTTATATTATACATCTGCTCAGTTAAAAACAAAAGCTAACACTGTGACCTCATCTAATAGTAGCCCGAATATTCACAAACATAAAATGAGCTTCATAATAAAAAGTACAAGCTATTCTGTCGTGTTTCTATGCCTCAGTTATATAGATAAAACTTTATTAGGTTAAACAGTAGTTAGTTATGAAGATATCAGATAGTTATTAAATAGTCATAAAGGAAGTTTTTAAACACAGACTTGTGCCTGCATGTGTTGTAACCTTTGTCCTGCGTAATTCCCCACCACCAGTGTTTGTCACCAAACACTGGTGGCATGGTTCTGTTTCTTCCGCTGTAGCTTGACCTTAAAGGAGACATAACATCCTTCCAGTTTCCGCCTAAACTCAGAGAATATGTGTCTGTGTGAGAATATGCTGTTAGTGTAAATGATTACAAATCAAGAAATATACTGTAAAGTTTTAAAAAAAAAACTTTGCAGTATTTAAAAATTAATAATAATAGTAATAAAAAGTGATGTTTTAAGATGCGGAACAGAAAGTGTTGTAGAAACTGCGTTCATGAACTGTGTTATGATCTCTCTGACACAATAAACTCTTGCACAACCTATTCATTATTAAAATGATTTCCCTTGTTAAAATTATATTTATATAATTTATAATATATATAAATTATATTTACATGATTATATAATTGTAAGCATTTACAGTCTTTATTGGCTGTTCTTATAGATAATATAAACGCTGGTTCTGAGAAAAAGTAAACAATAAAGCTCAAGATGACATAAAATAAACAACTACATACAACATGAACTGTAACATGATCAAAAATACTGCCTGAACTACACCTCAGAAAACAACTAACGGTGAATATGATATGCACATGAAGCCCATGGAAAGAAATCTGAACGCATAATCTTTTATGATAATACACGGCATCGGTTACATCATTATCAAGCCATTAAAAATGTACAGTAGCGCAAAATGGCAAAGAATCAAATTAGATGAACGAAAGCCCGAGGAGACACGAGGAGACAAATGCAATGGACGTGAGGCAATGGGGCAAAAGATAATATTGTTTGTCCCTCAGCAAATAGTATCTCCAAACAAGATTTTGAAAACATATTAGAAAGTGTGATTAGGCTGTGCTACATACTGCATAAAAAGGAGAAAACGATCGATTTCAGGAGGCTGCTACTGTATTAAACATGTTATGTCCTTCTGAGAGTCTGATCTTTACTGCCACCTACTGTTTAATTAAATAAACTGGCCTTATACTTCTCATGGTACAGAAACCTCGGCAGAGGAACTACATGCATGTGAAATATAAATTGCACAACCTGATTGACCTCATCTGTTTACACAATCTTAGTATGTGTGACAAATAAGAGGAACCTCTATTTGCTTCAAGTTTTTCTTCCCAGTCCCATCATGAGGGAATCGCTTGGATTCTTTTATGGTAAAAGCAGCTTTTTAAATATACTTTAACTGTGTAATGGCAGAGTAACTTGGAAAGAATTATTAACTTTTTGTATTTTGCAGCTCCAGTCTTCTTCTGCCTCCTCTGGATTACAAAGCATGCAGTGGACTCAGTTCAGCTCTCGGCTCCAGAGGTGGTAACGGGAGCATACGGAGGATCTGTGACAGTCTCTTGTCAGTACGACCTTCAGTTCAGAGAACACACAAAGTACTGGTGCAAAGGAAAGATATACGAGTTCTGTATTATAGTGGTAAAAACACCCAGGAACCGAGACAGTAAAAGAAGCTTCATCGCGGACGATAAGGAGGCAGGAGTCTTCACTGTAAATATGACTTATCTCAGGAAAAAAGATGATGGTATGTACTGGTGTGTCATCGCCAGAGAGGGAAAGAACATCTACACTGGTGTCAGGCTCCACGTCTCCGATACAGGTATACTTCAGTTAGGTTACTACTTCATCATATGTAATACAATGCTACTGCAGCTGCAGATTTATTAATGACCCAGATATATAAAAGCTCTTATAACTGATTAACAACTAACTGTCCGACAAATATTAGTCATATCATTTCTAGGTGACAGGGTTGATCAGTCAGTATGCCATTTGTTGATTTTTAATGCAAAAATGTTCATGTTCACAGTGATAACTACCACCACACCCACACCCACACCCACACCAACAACTTCATTACCAGTGACACAGCATGAAATATGGTGAGGATATACTGTAATTTCCATTTTACTGTTAACGACATATGATCAATTACAGTCAAAGTAAATCATTCTAATGTCTGTTTTTGTCTGTTTCACTAGTTGGTGGGTGGCTCTACGTTGGATCCTCTTTATTTTAATGTTGTCTTGTTTGCTAACAACACACATCGTTGTGTGGAGAATAGGCCGCAAGGAAACAAACCAACAAATTCAGTGTCAGCTTAAACATTTATGACTGCAGTTTGGCTAAAGTTGAATTTAAAAATAAGCTCATACTGGGGATACAAAATAAATCTTCCAGTGGACTCTAGCAGTGTGTGAATTAAACTGAAAAATAAACCAAGTGAAAAAGTGGCTTTCAGACTCTTTTTTTCTCCATATTTAAATGATTAAAACCTCATTAATTTCAGTGCCAAGGCCTAAGATAACTTAAGGTCCAACTTTTGAATATCAAATCAGCTTAAAATTAGCACCTCTGGGGAACGGAGGCGCTTGCCTTTCATTTGATTTATTTGCAGATCTTATATGGACAGTCACAGGCGACGTATTGTTTTTGCATTTAACCACTGGTTTCTAGGGAGGTTTATGAGAGCGGTCAGTGTTGTACTCCAAGAATACAAATCCCTTTATGGATAAATAAAGGCAAAAAGAATAAAACATGGATTAAAAAATGAACGATGGTGATATGCTGCTTCCCTTTTTGTGCATGTTAGGAGGCTTTACAGAGATATATTGATGTACAAGCGCTGACTCGCTTCCATATAAAGTCATATGGGACACCTACAGTTGAATTTGTGCAAACTGGTGACTTTCATTTACAATCGAATTATATTTATATAAATTATATACTAAATTATATTCATATTCCCAGAAAATGTTCTATATTATATTCTCCAAAAGAGGCTGTGGTGATTTGTGATCCTTGTCAAGCAGATTTCATTACCCTGCCGATTTTAGCTGCAAGAAGTTGGACAATTGTGTCTGCTGGTCTTTCCTTTGAGAGAACAGCACATTTTAACAGTTTATTAGACAAATCTTTACAGTCTAATGCAATAACCCTGTATTAAATCTTATGAAGCATGTGATGTTCAGTTTATGTGTGGTCGAGAGATAGAGGTACTAAAGTATTTAGTGTTGTATTGGATTGAATTATAGGTTGTTTTTGATATTCTCCCACCCTCTCGTATGTACATGCAGTTGGACAAAACCCCTGAAGTGTTTTTCACAGCAGAAATGTTGACTTGTCATAGGAGGAACAGCTCCAGTGTTACAAAAACGCCGACAATGGTTCTGATTCTTTCAGTAAGTCCCTGTAAACCATGGCTGCATGACAATGAGTCAGCATGCACAATACAAGGATCCTAAAAATGAAGCAACTAAATGTTACCTAACAGCAAGAAGGTTCCTAGTTTGTTACTCCAGCTTCCTCCCACAGTCCAAAGACATGCACTTAATAGTTGCTGACTCTAAATTTCCCACAGGGGTGCTCTGTGATGAGCTGGCGACTTGTCCAGGGTGTATCCCGCCTCTCATCCAATGTCAGCTGGGATAGGCTCCAACCCCACCGTGACCCTGATGACGATAAGTGGTTGTGCTGTGCATTTCCTACTGTTACATGCAAAAATATCCTCCATGAAAAGGCCTATAGTAGAGCATCAGTGTCAAAACATACCACAGGATTGACTGTCAGCAGCAAACAACAGCAAAAACAGCTTCATAAAGGGATGTTGCATTGTATTCTACATGTTTTCATATTTTTCTGTAAGCACTGGCCTCCTAAAACCAGCCCAGCTAAATAAAGGCCTCATTTAATACCAGAATCACTCAATCATTTAATTGCTCTCATCTATCTCTGTTTAGGTCTAAATCTATCAGTCTGTATATTATGATACTGAACGGCCTTCTATCTGTGAACGCACTGCAGAAGAGGCAGAGCTCAGATTCAGGTGAGGATGCAAGTGTGTGTGTGTGTGTGTGTGTGTGTGTGTGTGTGTAAGGAGGTGATGTCACCACTTCTGCTGCAGGAACCTCTCGGATGAATACACGTCAAGGTAGACAGCATTACCAGAGAGAAGTCATCCTTCAAAGTAAAAGCACAAATTGTTTAACGCATATGAAAAAAAAATCATGCTAAAATACAAATACAAAAAGCACTTACAAACTTACAACTATAGAGTCAATCCTGACATCTTTATGTATTATTTGGCGCATATCTCTTATACAGCGTCAATTCATGCTTCATGTAGATAGATACGTGATAGATAGATAGATAGATAGATAGATAGATAGATAGATAGATAGATAGATAGATAGATAGATAGATAGATAGATAGATAGATGCACAACAATATAAATATATATATATATATATATATATATATATATATATATATATATATATATATATTTATATATATATATATACTGTTATTATTATATATACTGTATAACTGTAATTATTTTTATTTTATTTTATTATAATCTATCTATCTATCTATCTATCTATCTATCTATCTATCTATCTATCTATCTATCTATGCGTTTTATTTTGAAGGGCATATCCGGTGTCATTGAGTCTAGCTTGACAGGCCGTAGTGGAAGTCGGCACTCACTGACTGTAGCAATAGTTACTGCTCGCTGGTGCCAACGCCCGGCGAAACATATAGCTAGCGGAGATACGGAGGGACGTTGGTACGTAACTCAGACATTTTCTGACATTTATGTGTGAGGTTATAGGTTCCACATACAAGTCTGGACGTTGGTTTCATGCTTCATTTAGGGCACAGCGTTAGTTCACAGGCGTTACGTTAGCCGGCCGGTTGCTAAGCTAAGTCGCTAGCATTGTTATAGCGTAGCTTGCTATAACCGACACACAAACACACTATTCACTTCACATTACCGCTTGGTTAAGTAGATAGTGTCACATTATGTGATTGGCCCATTATCCTATTTACAAACACTGAAGTTAGCGAGGTAATTAGGTGAATGAACAAGTGAGTAAGCGTTGGGGTTAGCTCACGTTAGCCTGTCAGACAGTAGTAGTAGTGATGATGGGGTGTGACACTCACTCACTAGTTCATGCTAAAGATACGCAGCCTTTCCTCTCCAAGACTCCTTGTCCAATCACCTGTCTTATCAGGGATGGAAACTTGCATAACATATTAAGTGTGCTAATGAGTTATCACCTCTCCCTGTTGCAGACAGCGTTGTTGCCCAGAAAGAAGCACAAACATGCAGACCATCAAATGTGTGGTGGTGGGTGATGGAGCAGTGGGTAAAACCTGCCTACTGATTTCATACACCACCAACAAATTCCCCTCTGAATATGTACCAACAGTGAGTATGTTTGGTTGTGTTTCACAGTCAAGATGCATGCGTCTACTGTTGAACGTACCGTAACATGCCATTCATTCTTCTATCACAGGTTTTCGACAACTATGCAGTCACTGTAATGATTGGCGGTGAACCGTACACCCTTGGCTTATTCGATACAGCAGGTTTGACTCTTTTAATGTAAATGCATTCCTAATTAAAGTTATTAGTCTGTTATGTGTTAAATAAATTTGTTTTTGTGTCTCTCTGCAGGTCAGGAGGATTATGACCGGTTACGACCACTAAGCTACCCACAGACAGATGTCTTCTTAGTCTGTTTCTCAGTTGTTTCACCTTCCTCGTTTGAGAACGTTAAAGAAAAGGTGAGTACTAAGCATTAGCCCAAACCCTCCATACAATAGAATAGCATAGAAAAGATACTTTATTGATCACTTTTTACACATATAGGCCTGCAAATCAACCACACACTCACGCAAAAGGGGCTCTTAGACATGCAAATGTTGAGAGATGGTGGAGTGCTGGGAGTAGGGGTTCGGTACCTTGCTCAAGAACACCTCGGCAGTGCCCAGGAGGTGAACTGGCGCCTCTCCAGCTACCAGTCCACCTACAATACTTTGGTCTTTACCGGGCCACCCTCCGGTTCCCGAGCCAAGTCCCCTTCGGGCTGAGCTACAGCCGCCCCGCTCTGATTGGTGGTTTGTAAAATAGGATAATAGTAAACATGGAGTTATAGGGTATATAGATGCACAGCTACTAAGGGGAATAGGAGATTGAGTTTCAATTTACGATTTGAAATGACATTAAACATTTTTTTTTATTTATTTATGGTGGAACAGATCATGAGAAATTGTCTAAATAAAAGTCTAAAATCAGGTGGTCTTCAAAAAGCCTCATTAGTATTAGATGGAGGCCTCGTGATTCTGTTTCAGAATGCAAAACAAAACATGAATGTTAGATTTATGAATATGATTCAGTTGCGCGCACTAATATGCAAAATTATATTTCTGAAGATATTTGACTGTGGATCTCTTGTAATAATGAATTCATGGTGGTTCACCTGCTCAAACACACAAAGACAAGTGTACAAGTGTAAAAAACACAGTGACGTCCAGAAGTGAAAGTGTCGCAAGTCAAATTGTTATTCTAAGCAGAGAGGTGCTTTCTCAGTGACAAATCATGGCTAGACTAAAGGTTTCCAGGGGGGCAGTGCATGAAACTTTAAAATTCTTTGCAGAAACTGAATCGGCTGTATCCAAAGGGCAGACCAAAAGTGGTGACCAGACCATCAGAGGATCAATACATCAAGCTTAGTTCCCTGACAGATAGAAAAGCAACTTCAACACAGATACAGCGTTTGATAAATAATCACAAGACTCCAATCAGCAGAAGTGCTGTCAGAAAAAGGCTTGTCTTGTTGTGATCTCGGAGAGGTTTCGAAACCACTTCACCTCCGAAGGGGAAACGAGGACAAACACTTTGAGTGGACCACGAAATAGCAGCATTGGAGATTTGTGGTAGTAATAGAAAGGTGTTTGTAGGGAGACAGAATCATGCCGCATGGTGGTGGGAATGAAGCCTGGGGAGTGTTTGACCTTCTCTGGAGTTGGACACCTGCACTGAAATTACTACACCCTAACCAGGGAGACATAACACTCTTGACTTGCTACACCCTCTGGTTTGCGTCTTTGTGGAGAAGGATTCATATTTGCGGCAGGACACACGCCTCAAAGCTTTGGAAGAACTATTGGAAGACCGAAGAAAAATAAGACTGTCATGGACTTTCCTCCACAGTCATCTAACCCCCCTTCTTCTTACCTTTTCTTCACATTTTATTAGAATTATATTCCATCATTAGAATTGACTTGATAGCATGTAGCTTAAAAAATATATCTTTTAGTGTATTTACATTTTGGTGCTGAGTGTTTTGTATTTGTTTTTTTTTCTGCAGTGGGTTCCTGAAATAACTCACCACTGTCCCAAGACCCCGTTCCTGTTGGTAGGCACTCAGATTGATCTGCGCGACGACCCCTCCACAGTGGAGAAGCTAGCCAAGAACAAACAGAAGCCGATCACCCCCGAGACGGCAGAAAAGCTCGCCCGCGACCTCAAGGCAGTCAAATATGTCGAGTGCTCAGCCCTAACACAGGTAAGAGCTCCCCATTAAGCAACACTTGCCAGCTGTTGTGGTTGGAAGTACTTTGCCTCTTTTGCTAACAGCATTTCGCTAAAAAAAACCCTCCATCTAACTGTGTGTTGTGTGCCTGTCTTTCTCCCTTCTTTTCCTCTTTCTGTAGCGGGGACTGAAGAACGTATTTGATGAGGCTATCTTAGCCGCTTTAGAGCCCCCCGAAACTCAAAGAAAGAGAAAATGCTGTTTGTTCTGATGTCGTCTTGCATCTTGCTTTGCCTCTCTGCTGCTTACTCATTGTAAAGAGATGTCCGTCACTAAAATAACCACAACGCTCTTTTAAAACTTTGTGCCCATTAACTTTATTCCTTCTGTTCGTGTGTGCTTTCTTTTCAACTTGGCCTAATCACAATTATCCATGCTGCCTGATGATGATAAGAGTGCCAATCTTTAATTCTGTTTTCTGTTGTCAGCAACTTGTGTGCAAGTCTGTGTAACTGTACATGACTGAGTCTGTTTTTGTTTTTTAAACCGACATTCTGTTATTATCTCAATGTTGAGCTTCTTCAGCGTCCACAAAGCAAATATGCTACATTCTGTCTTAGACAGTAACACCATTTTTCTACTGCAGCATCAAAATTTTCCCCCCGGGCTTTTGTCTTTACTCAGACAACTTGATCATGAGGAGAGTCTTGTAAAATGTTATTTGAATAAAGGAAAATTTTGATCGCCCTGCTCCATTTCTACCCAGCCTTCTTTTGCACGTAGTTCCCCGAAGATGTTAATTTGTATTTGGAACACAGCCCTGTTTTGAATATTAATGTTTTATTTCCACAGAAAGGATTAAAGAATGTGTTTGATGAGGCAATACTGGCTGCCCTGGAGCCTCCCGAACCTAAGAAAAGACGTAAATGTGTTCTGCTCTAAGTTTCGTCGCAGCCGTCTTCACACCACGTTTCCAAATCTAGGTTAACAGTACTGAAGCGGCTCGGCTGCACAAAGCACATTCCAGCACGAGTTGAGGTATCATGAAATGTTTGCCTTCTGACTGACTTAACCTGAATACATATTCAATGTGTCGAACGTGATTTTTAAAGATTGAGTAACATATGATGCTTTTTGTGATGATGATTTGACGCCATTGAGATGGTCTTACATGATACGACCATTTCGACTACGTAAAATCTGTCAACAAACTGTAGGTGACGTTTTGAAATAACACGTTATGTTGAAAAGTGTTTGCAGAAGTTTTCTTCCAAAAGAATGAACTATGAAGTGGTACTTTTACCAGGACTGTTTTATTGACTGTAAGACACAAACAAGCTGATAATGATGGGTTAGAGAGATGCTCAAACTATGTTATATCCTAAAAAATTTTTTTTGTTTTTGTTACTTTTCAAGTAATTCCCTCCAGTTTATCATTTATACAATATGTTCGACTCTGGCGCACAACACTACAAACATTCTTCCATCACCGGTGGAGTATCTAGCAATATGAATCCTGCTCCTGAGTTATTTTTTGTTTTGTTTTTAAGACTCAGTGTTAATTTAAGTCATCGCATTTCATGTTCAATGTCAACACAAATATTCGATGTAATCTGACGATGCTCCACCGCAGTTCTCGTTTGCCAAAACAAAACAAGACCTGATAAGTTTGCACCTGTTAGAAGCTGACAAAGAAGTGGGAACTGTTCAGTTTCATATTCTTTGTTAGCACTTCATTGGAAGTACAACAACCACTGTCAATTTACGTCATCACACGCAGGGGAGTTAGAGCACAACCGTTTGCCAGTGATTTTCTTTTTGTGACAGAAGTTGGTGTGTGTCCTGAATGCTTATCAAAACCTGTAAAGGCTGAACTGTGAAGCAGGATTTCAGCACTGTAACCCAGGCGAATGAGCCGTTTTGTAAACTGAACGTACTCGCTGCTCTTGACTGCAGCGTCTTTAAGTGTGACGGTTCTTATGAAATGCTATACATTGTTTGACCCTGTGAATATTTTTGAGTGACTGAACTAGCTCTATTTGTCTTTTACTATATCCATGCCTCCTGGATGGGCGGGCTTGAATTTGTAAATATAGTGAGAATAACTCATAACTTATTGACTGAATACAATGTGTGCATTACTGATAACGAGATTTAAAGAAGCCGAGATGGCGGTGAAATCTGATTAACCAGGAAAAAGTTAAGATAACGAGGTTCTTGGACTCTCTTGATTTTTATTCAAATTGACATCACATTGTACTGTATCTTTCTTGCATCTCAATAAACCAGTATTATGAATAAACCTAACTTCAAATCCTACTTGTTGTCTGACTTGATGGTTATAAATAAATAAAGTTTATTTACTTGTATGAATTTTCCACAGATGACACAGGTAGAAAATACAAAATAAAAACACTGCAACAAATAACAGTTTATTACAATTCTCCATCGTCACAACTTACATATTACAGAGCAGTGCAAATAATATTACAGGCTGATTAGTGCAACTGTAGTCTTATAATAGAAAGATCAACCTGTTAGCCTTTATCACTGACGTTAGAAATAATATTACAATATGAACTGATGACTTCACATAATATTGTCTGATATCACCCTACCTTTCAATGAATACCACAGTAAAGCAAACATAAATGGCACTTTGTCCTAACGATTTCCATGACCAGTTGGTGGACTAAAACACTCGACAAATAATGATTAAATTTACTGTGAGCCTAAGAACTGATTGTGATATGGCTGTTGAGTGTGAATTCCTTTGGTGCTAAAACAAATTACTGCAAAGGTATGTGTGTGAGGCTCTTCAGGAAAAGTGGGTAACTACCTGTGAACTGTACTTTCATCTAGCTGCAGTAAAAGCTGATATTTAAATGGATGCGGGGAAAGATCTATTTTAAATGCTCTCTTTAAGAGCAGCAACAGCATTTTTAACATTTAACGCCACCTGTGTTAGGCCAAATATAACCTTTTAGTTCTGCTCTACCGTACGACTTTAATCTTCTCAAGGTGCGGCATAAAAGCTACGGTTCATAAACAAAACTGTTGACAACCAATACTCAGTTTTATTCCCGAATAAATGTTCCTTTACTGTTTAACATAACTACAGATTATATAAGGCGAATAAGATTTGGTGCAACTGTATTATTTCAGGCAAAAGGCACGAAGCAGGCATTAGATGAATCTTAATTATGTGCCCATTGCTGGACAAATCTCAACGCTGCTGTCGGTAACACGAATTCCATACCATCCTGCCCAGAACTGTGTGTCTTTTCCTCCGTGGGTAAACCGGATGTACCTCACTCCTGGTCCGTAGTTTCGAAATACATGGGTCACCTGAAAAATACATATAGTAAGTCTTGTTGTCCTTGTAGAGCCCAACCAACGCTGGATTTTGATACAGATATTCAAGGGTTTAAAAAAGATTCAGACATCAGTCGAGGTCTAGTTCTTGGGTTTTTCTACCTGCTCTGAACTTCATAGTATGAATGAATGTCTGACACATACCTGTTTCCATTTCCGAGGGCTCCACTGTTCGAAGTAAACAGTTTCGGGAGCATATTTCACAATGGTTTTCTTTCTTTGATTCAGCAACTCCACCTCGATCTCATATTCACACCCGCAATCGTGTCGCGGTGCATACCTAACATAACAGAAGCGCAAGCATTAGCACATTGATCAGGTTGTCAGCACTTGGGTTGAACTTACGGGCCAGTTTTTCCTCAGCATTGTTCATCGGAGAGGCCAAATTACAGCAGCAGTAAAAACACATTCCCTATTTCAATATGTTTTGTTCACTCCTTTCCTTTAAATCATTCAACAGTTACATCAGCTCATGTTAAGCCCTGTTTGGCAAGAAATTAGTCAAATGTGTGTGTGTGTTCAGTGCTGCACCAAGAGAATAGTAAGTATGTTTGTTTTCAGTGTCTCGGTGCCAAAAACAAAGACTAGAACTGTAACTGACAGTTTTCCACACGTGACACGTCACCTCCTTCGTTTACTGTTGTTGACACAATATTATCATGGTCAAACAGTCTATGTAATAATATTTAGCTGTGTTATTTCGCTTAATACGTTCATTAAGATAAGACAGTGTGCTGTTCAAATAAGCTTCTGTTCATGTCGAGGCAGTATTAGATGTTACAAAGTCATATATATTGAGTCTTCTTACATTGTTATCTATAGTAGATGTATGAAAATGATGTAAAAGTTTTAATATAAACTCAAAAGGGCTTCCCACAGGAGGCCAAATATTTTTTTATGCTGGAGGCTGCACAAGATGCTCATTTAGTTTGAGTGGTTTTATTTATGCACAGACCGTGTTAACACATAGTGAAATGTTTTAGATGTCATTTTGATCTTTTTACACAGCACACTGATATATGTTGGTAAGCTCTAGATCAATTTAGGATTCACTACTGTGAGAGTATTTCGTGTGTGTTCTTCTCACCAGTCAGTTATTTTGATGTCTGGCTGGAAGTCGTCCATGAACATGCGGTTGTAACCTTCCATTTCTAGATCAATCAGCTGTGACTTAGTGCACATCCTGCGGAAAGCAGAACAGGTTTTAGCGAAGACATCATAGAAATGTAGCAGATGATATAACAGCTCGATGTTCTCCGCTGGTGAATGCTCACATGTAAGAAGTCACAAAGTTCTTCCGGATGGTCTCATTTGGATGTGGCGCCATCACATCCTCTACTTTCCACTTATCACCCCCATTTTGCAATACATGCCAATTCTTCATGTCTTCTATAAACACACACACACACAAAAAAAAGATGATTTGTTGTTCAGCAGGAAAATTATGACCTTGTGTAGAATCAGTTTGATGGTTTCTTACGTTCTGCTCTTGGATTCTTGAGAAGATTTCTCCTCTTCTTGCACAAGAAGTAAAACAACCTCCAGTCTTTGGGTGTTTTGGAAGCGGCACGGAGGCGAAACCCTTCTCTTCTACACCTTTCTCTCCAGAGAGATTCACTGTCGGCTTCTTCTTTCCATTGATGGCACACCAACCGACAAACATGAACCACCTCATCAGGAGGAAGATTCAGGAAGATCTCCTCCAGGATCTCCAGAGGAACAGAGAAACACTGGACAGAGAACGGGCAAGACAGAGATGAAAAATCAGTAATCAGTTTAGTTTTGAAGTGCTGGCTTTGGACCAATGCCCCTGACTATTTACACAAACACAACCGCTTAACTAACCTAACCTCAGTATTGTAAACAATTTAAAGGCCGTGTAGGCAATTGTGAGATTTCTTTTAAAGCACATTGGAAAATAGATGCTGAAAACGTGTGAAAAGACTTTGAACAATATAGTATTTAAATGTTTTCCACCAATTTTCAGCCCAGGATTTTGTGGGCGGTCCTAAAGGGTGGCTCGATAACACACTGAGGCCACCCTGAGCATACCCCTGCACCCCTAGCAGAGAGTTAGAGATAAATTCATCCCGCTCAGAGTGTTTCAAAGTCATTTTCTGAACTCATCTGACAGCTTTCAGTCTCAAACTTTACTTTACACTAGGGTAGGAAATATTCCAAATCAGAAACTCCATGGGAATTATGGAAATTTATGGGAATTAACTGGAAACATTTTGTTTTGTCATAAGCAGACATCCATGCTAAACAATACAATAAAAAATAAAAAAAAATAAAAAACATGACATTTCAACAGACTTATTTGTAAGTAGAACTTTATCAAGTTTGAATTATTTTATTGAACAATATCATGTAGTCCACGTTCTCTAATGTGTGCCTTCAATAGTCCTGTGCTCTGTGCATGTGATGGAGGGATGCACAGCGCAGTAAGCAGTGTGATACGTGCATGTGATTGAAGAATAGCAGATATTCAAGCGTACTTGCATGAAATCTGGTTGTTTTAGTCAAGATTAAGCCAAAAATATATTTTCCCCAACTATATTTTATAGTTTAAGTCCATTAATTCCCATAAATTCCTGTTAATCCCCATGGAAAGTTTCCAGCTTTGAAAATTCCCAGAATTTTGCAAGTTCAGGTTCAGGTTTACTAAAAATGAAAGTGGTGGCTCCCCTCAGACTGAACCCAGGAACTGAAAGACTGAAAACGTGTTCATGTGCCTGCGTGGTGAGCTTGAATTTGTTTTATTCATCAAGTCAATTAAAGTTTACCAATCAAATAGTAAGACTATGATTTTACAGATTTTATAGACTTTTATAGACACTTATAAAAATCGTCTAATTTCTAAGTGTATTTATATGTTTGACACGTTTAGAGTGCGTGTGCCGTGGCCTCAGTGTCAAAGTGTTCAAATAAATCTCATCACAAGTAATCTAATCCAGTCATTTTATAATTTCTACTGGCTGCAGACACGCTGGTACCGGATGAGATGGGTGTAATGTTACTTAAAGCACTTACATCTTCATCTGAAGCCGAGAATGAAGTCCGTTTTGAGGCTGATTCAGAGCTCTGAGATGCACCCATGACCACGGCTTTCCTCTTCATGCCGGGGAAAAACCCAGGCCAGTGACGGTACGACTGAAGCACGACTGCTAAACAGACTCAACCGGTATTATCCCCACTCAAGAGAGGACACATATGTGGGAAATGACGCGTATGCTGTCGCTACAGCGGCGCCTTTATATAGACGAGGAAACAAAACAAGGAACTGTGCTTTTAGGTGAAGACACCTGATACAAAAAAAAAGTGAGCTACAGGCTACAATACGAATATTGCACACAACATGCACAACAACGTTAAGAGGCGCAGCGGCCCAGAGCTAGCAGCTGATCATTTACGCACCAAAAATACGCACACGGTCGCCATAACCGAAAAACGGTGGGGGAGAACTCCACAACAGCAAAAGTGGAGCTGGAGAAAGTCAGTTGTTTGTTTTTTTCCTGCGTCAAAACCTTGGACAGTGTCGGTATTCCCTGATCAGCTGTGTTTATCAGCAAAGCGTCAGGAACTTCCGGTATACTGAACCCGATTCGGTACTGCGCATGTGCAAGTACTGTGAGCTGAGAAGGAAGACGGATGGGTGAAACTCAAACTTTAAACATGCAGAGTGTGCTTCACAGAGCAAATAAAGACAGAAGTAGACAACATATTACAATTATAAAATGTTACATTAACATATAGGGACTTGGCTTGGGAACCGGATTGTGGCTGATTCAAGTTATGGAAGGTGGACTGGTAGCTGGAGAGGTGCCAGTTCACCTCCTGGGCACTGCCGAGGTGCCCTTGAGCAAGGCACCGAACCCACCCATCATAATTTGGTCCACTTGAGCCTGCCACCCCCTGTTCCCAAGTCAAATCCCTACAGTATATATGACGCACATATGACTCACCGTACCATATAAGGCACAATGCCTCCAGAAGACGTGAAAATTTGGAGCAATCTGAATGAATCATTTTTTTTCCAGGGCTGCTGTCGGTAACAGTGTGAGTAATCCCGCTCCCTTCTCAACTCTATTAAGAGTTGCGCATGCACAGTTTATCTGGAATAACTTTGTTCATCAAGCAAAGACACACATACACACAAAAAAAGTGGAATTTCTGTTGAGATTTAACTAAATAAATACAAAAACATTTTATTTATACTGTTTTGTGTGGATGGTTTTGATCTAAAACTGTTTGATTTAACCTTTTTAACCATATTTCCATGTTCAGAGGCACAGACCAACGGCACAAGACCGTGTCAATCAACTGGAAATTTAGCATCACAAGAAATGACTGAAACTTGACTTTAATATAATTAAACGCCATTGAAAGTAATCAATACATGTTGTATTACTTGCTGCGTGTACTGTACTGCTTTACATGCTTTCAGATCCCGTATGTGGAAGTTTCTTTAATAAAGACTCACAGAAGACAGAAGAATGCCTTTCCAACCCAGGATTTATTCTTAGACTTGCAAGCATGCAATCACAGCCTTCAACAAAGTGTCTGAGGCTGAGAACGGACTTCTCATCTTCTCGGGCAGTTACTTATACAGCATGTGGTGGGCCGCTGTGATGTGAGCGACTGTAACCCATCATGTCTTATCAGACAGTCTGCAGCTACATCCGTTAATAGAATGGACAGTTAGGCTTTCAATCAGTAGTTTCCACTGGAGAGTGGGACTGCATTTTTTCCACCACCACAGTGTGAAGACTTTTGAGAACAAGAATTAGTACTATTTTTTTTGTCTGCTGTTATTTCTTTGTCATGTACTGTCCACTTCTAGTTCAGCGGGTTTGAATGTGATTTGTAAATATATATTTTAAAAAAAGAATAAGATGCATTTACGATACTGAGCTCTAGAAAAGCCAAGATGAAGCTGAACTCAAACAAGAAAGTCATATTATAGCCGAGTTTTATTCAGTTTGACATCAGAGTATCGTACTAACAGCATGTTAGTGAATGACTTCCATAAAAAAAAGTTTATAAAGAGCAGACACGGGGACTGATCGACACAAAAGAGAAGGTTTGAAACTGAACAGATTCTACGACGAAACAACACACAGAAGTTTAGTGTTGTTATTCTTGTGTTGTCTGAAATATAATAGAGGTAATTGTTAAACTACATGTAAGTAAAGATATTAATCTTTACTATACACAGTGCACTAACAAATACAAGCAATGTTTGTATCATTAAAGGGTTTTTCTGGTTACAGTTTAAGTTACACCATCACTAAGACTGACAACAGCTGATTCCCTTCAATCTACAAGCACAATCAGCCCGTCCGTTTTGTCATGGATGTACATATATTGACTGGCCTGGTTCCACACTTTACCATTCTTATCCTCTCTGAAGATGGCCTGAAGCCACAGATCTCTCTTTTTTTTACTATCTTTCACTCTTTGGGGAAGTAAAGAAAATCGTAGACTGTTTTTTTAATGTTTGATGTGCAAAATGCAACGCAGCAGCTTTTAGGCACGGTGCCACGAGTCACTAACTCTTGTTTCACCCGAAGGGGGGCGTGGAGAGGAGAGTGACGTATGCCTGCTCTCAAGTATTAACACTGTCCCTTTGAAATAAGTTTGGCTGGATTGTTTAATTATGATGCTACAATCCCACATCTCAGCAATTCATTTGGCAGGTTGACTGTACTGTAAGCTTGAAATGGAGACCTTCATGTGTATTATTCTTACCAATCAGATATTCTGATGTCTGGCTGGAAGCGATCCATAAAAATTGGGTTCCTTCTCCAAATCAATCAGCTGTGACTTCATGCACATTCTGAAAAGCAGAAAATGTTTTAGTTGAATGAATGAATGAATGAATCAAATGAATGCCATGTTTTCTGCCATCTCTGCCAGTTAAAACTCACCTATAAGAGGTCACAGAGTTTTTCTGGACGGTATCACCTTGATGTGGCTTTCTCACATTATCCACAATCCATCCATCACCACCATTCTCCAGAATCTCCCAGCCATTCAGGCCTTCTATATGAACACAGAAGAGGGTTGTGAATGAATAAAGTCATCGTAGTATAAAGTTGAATGAAAAATTTTGTGGCTTCTTACGTGCTGCGCTTGGATTCTTGAGATGATTTCTTCTCTTCTTGCACAAGAGATAAGACAACCTCCAGTCGTCGGGCATTATAGAAGAAACACGTAGGTGTCTTCGACACAGTTCTCTCCACAGGAAATCGCTGTCGGCCACCTCTTTCCAATGCTTGCACACTATCCGACAAAAACGAACCACCTGATGATAAGGAAGATCTTCTCCAGGATCTCCAGAGGAAAGGCAAACAACTGAAACTGAACTTCAGGTTAGTTTGGAGATTACAGTTGATCTTTTTCGAATACAAAGGGCTCATAGACATGCAAATGGCGAGAGATGGGCAGCCATGTAGCAGCAGGAGGTGAACTGGCACCTCTCGGCCACCGTCCGGTTCCCAAGCCAAATCCCTACAGACTGAGCTACTGGAGCAACTGCTGCCATGACAACAGATATCTAAACTACCTGCGTTAGTGTCGCTGCTACTGAACTGACATAAAGTTAAACAGGTTAAGTTATACAGAAAATCTAACTGATGCATCCAGGTGATCATTGTGGCCTCATATCAAGTCAAATATTAATTAAGCACGTACTAAACGTGATTGGATAGTTTTAACACCATCAAAGTTTGTATGAACTGTTTTAACACAGCTTTATGAATCTACCATTCATGTTACTACATCATTGCTGTTTTCTAGCTGTAGCCTACAAACACGTACGCCCCTCTGCAGTCATGTAAAGAAGTTTAATTTGTTGTGCTGATGGATAAACACCGACCATTTAAGGGGAAACCTATTGTTTGTGTGTTACTGTGCAATGCCATAGCTGTCCTCTCTTGATGTCTGGTACACAGCCAGATATTTACTCCTACCACCACGATAGTCTTTTCGACATTTGTGCTGTCTGTTATGAAACTGCTAGTTCCAAGATGCTGCAGCTCAGTAGAAAGTTTAAGAAAGTGCAACTTTCCCCGTTAGTAGGAGAAATAACACCAATGATGACAGGTCACTTCCGTCAGCTGTCAGTGGATCACCAATTAGAGCTGCGGTGTAAAATACCGCTTACGTCAAAGGGGCGGAGTTAACACTAAGATAAAGTAGTAGCAGACCTCACTTATTGGGATGTCCAATACTAACATTTAAAAATAAAAAAATTACCAATAAAAGTTACATAAAAATGTTCTATAACAATTTTCTTATTAACTTCCTAAATTATTCAGAAAGTAATATTTTGTGTCACATCTACAGATATATAACACCAGCAGTTATGTCATTAAAAGTTCAAATGCTTCGTTATGTCAACCAAAAAAAGCCAAATCTTCCAGCCATACAGTATCTGACAATCGTAGCAGGCCATACATAATATATTATAAAAATCGGCAGTGATTGGCCCCCGGGCCGTACTTTGGACATCCCTGAGTTAAAGTAACAATACTAGATACTCTGGCAAAAGTAAAACTCCTGCATTTAAACTCTTACTTAAAGGTCCAGTGTGTCTGATTTCTTTTTACAGAACATGGCAGAAATTGAATACAATATACTGAAATACTCTTTTCATTAGTGTATAATCACCTGAAAATAAGAATCTTTATGTTTTTGTTACCTTAAATTTTATGCCAAGACGCCGCGGGTCGTATTCCACGTACTCCGCCATGTTGAACTTCCATGTTTCTACAGCAGACCAGAATTGCCTTAACGCCGTCTCTAAATCGAGCCTTTCGCCTTTTTCACGTGTCACAGCCGACACAAGCTACAGAGAGGATGAAACAAGGAGGATGCAATCAGTGCTAGATGCTACTAAATTCTACACACTGGTCATTTCAGTTAAAGTACAAAAGTATTAGCATGAAAATATATATATAAAAATATGCAGAATGCCCCCTTTCAGAATATTATATTATATGTAATATATTTCTGGATTTTAATGTGTATTTAACTTTAATGTTGCAGGGCTTATTCTAATTACTTTATATACTGTTGGGTTTCTTAGCCTATAATTATAATAATCATCGTAATGTATTAGTTGATTTGTATTTTGTATTACTAATCTAAATTTGCAAAGTTACAAGTAATAAATGAATGAATGAATTAAGTAAATGTAGCGCAGTAAAAACTACAGTAATGTAATGTAGTGGAGTAGAAGTATAAAGTAGCATTAAATGTAAATATTAAAGTACCTCAAACTGTACCTGAGTACAGTACTTAAATGTACTTTGTACTGTATCGTTATCTCCAGCCTTCAATGTAACGTGTACCTGATCAATATAGTCTCCAAACAGGACTGTTTTATTTTTCTCATTATCTGGGTTCATAATTGATTCCTGGAAAACTTTAAAGTGTGAATACAAACGAAATGATCTGATAAAGGTTACAATTGATTAACGTGTAAATAATGTGACTCTAACCAATCGTCTGACTCAATCATCAGAACAGGAAATAGATTAAAAAAATGTAATGTTTGATGATGTGTGTCTTTAAACAGCGTCAGTCATCTGTAGAGACAGTTTATCTTAAAAGCTAAGGTTAATGTACAGCTTATAAACTGAACATATCTGCTGCTACCCTGCAGTATCATTACGTCAGACAGCAACACTGACAGCTCGCTGTTCAAAATGCTTTCCTGCAGAATCCGTTTCTTTGTATTTCTTCTTGCTGAGTTAGAATTTATATATAAATAGTAAGAATTAAGTTGAATTAGTTGACTGATAACAATGTGTGCATTAATGATACTGAGACTTTGAGAGGTCGGGGTGAAGCTGGAATGAATTTGTGATAGGGAAGAAGTTTTGAATTAAAATAAAATACTCAACTTAAAGTACAGTATGTTGTTGACTACACAAGCAAAGTTTCTTACCTTTTAGTATTCCATATTTGAATTTATTTTGGTTACAACACTGTGTTGTTCCCTCGGTTGACCACCCACTGATGCTCTCCTGACTTCACCCCATCTTCAGTTAATGTGACTGAGTAATTACTTTTCTGTGAAGCATGCTGCTATGGATGGAACAATAATATAATATGAAGTGTTTTGAGATTTAACCACTTACATGAAGCTGAACAGATAAAAATTAGGCCACAGTATTTCACATGTATGGATTCAGCCCTGCGTGATTTATATCACATTAAAAGCACAGCGGTCCAAAAAACACACTCACACAGCTGAGGTTTAAATTAAATTTTCTTGCTGAGTAATTATAGTGTAAATGAACAAAGGAGGGCAGCTATTGCTTGTCAAAATCTTTTGATCTACTGTGACAATACAATCATGTAGACTCATCGTTACGGTATCGCACACCCTCATTTGATGCAAATGTATATTTTTAACTCTGTTAATCATCTGGTTGAATGATTGGTTGAACCTTATCTTTGAGTTATCCTGGAAACTAATCTTTTTTTTTTGCTTGATGAAGAAACTGTCAAACTTAATCTGAAGAATCATTTATTGCGTGGATGTTGTTGTTGTTTTTGGGAGTTTCAGGAAACATTAAGTCTGCCCTCTTTGCATGATTCACTCATTATAATTCTTGTAACGGCAGGACTGCGTTTTTCACAGGGAGTAAAACAATCTTTGGTCTTGTGGTGCTTTCAGTTAATCCACTCCTTTCTATTTATAGCACACTAACTGGCAAACAAGTGAAGGGAGGGAAGCTTCGTGAACATCTCGCCCTCTAGATTTAGAAAAGGATGTTAGGGAGAAGACCTGCAGTATAACGGACTGAAAACAGTCTGTCTTGACAGACAGCTTGCAGTCGTCGACTGAAGATGATTTAAAATGACGGCGATGAACTCTTCTTTCTGATAAACACTTTTCATATGCACTTTTCCCTTAACGAACTAAATTCGAAGCTGCGCTGTTTCACCTTTGTCACCCATATTCCTTCTCTCGCTTTATATTACCTCCACTTCGTGTGGCTGTGGCATCATATTATCTTTTAAGTTCACATATTCCAGTAGTTCTGAGGAGAATCAGCAGTGCCTCGATGACACAAACAGCAAAGCATGTTCAAAATTAATTGCTTGGGTTGAAACCAAAACATTCACATTTCATCTTACAAGCATGACAAAAAAAACAAAAAAAAAACAAAACAAAAAAACAGACAATTTTTTTCTGTTTATAAAAAGTACCAAAATGGTTAAGCGTCATGAGAGAGACCGATTTTAATTATATGGCAAAAAAAACAGAGGTGCATTCATGTCTTCAATCATAGGCACTGCAGTTTGTGTACAATACAGTACATGGAACTCGATCATAAATTACAAGCCATACCAAAAATGGATACCAAGAAGGCTAGAAGACCTGGGAAATAAAGATGGTAGCCATTGATTTCTGTGTCACATTAGAATTTCAAGCAGGCCACAACCCCGTCCGTGGATACTGAATTATCATCAATCCAAGTCTGTGATGCCTTCACTCCGCTCTGCATATTTAAATGAATATAAAGACAAAAGTTTAAATGCACAATTTCTGTGTAACAAGGACTTCAATCCATGTCGCATCTAAAACGGGTTTATCCATCTTCTGTCAAACAGCTGAGAGATGAGTCTTTTTGGTCAGCGGAGGAGCTCCTATGTGTCTGCATCAATCCTGTGAGCTGCACGGTGGAGAACAAGAACAAAAGAAGTCAGAAATAACACCGCTGGCAGGTAATATAGCTCGGTGGATTTTAGGAGACGTTCTCTGCGCGGAG
This sequence comes from Miichthys miiuy, assembly GCA_036365135.1. Taxonomy (NCBI): domain Eukaryota; kingdom Metazoa; phylum Chordata; class Actinopteri; family Sciaenidae; genus Miichthys; species Miichthys miiuy. The sequence goes on along the minus strand of CM071606.1, from coordinate 8,950,447 downwards.
ATAAAATATTCTAAGATATGTTGCATCAAACACATCTACAAAGGCTTTAGGGTTCAAGTAAATTCCCCTGCTGTCGGTAACATCTGAAAAAAAGGAGCAGGTTAGACAGTTCAAGGGAGTATACGATCTATCGAATCATTGAACCTGCACTGAAGTAAGCTAAATGCTGCGGCAATGGGGGCAAAACGGTGACAAAAACCCCCCATAGACTCTCAGTGCTGCATACTGCATGGGACTCACATTGCTTTGGTATCCTGAGTGGTTCTGTGTCCCCTGACAGGACTTGATGCATGACTCCGCGGAACTGATACAGCACCTTCAGGCTCTTCTCCTCCCCCACACAGGGGTCGTAGAAGCCAGGGAGTCCTGACTGCAAAGAAAACATAAGGTCACGCACCGGCAGCAAGACTGAATAATCATGCAGCAAGTTGAGGACAAAAGTTTGCAACACTGATTGATTTTTAACCACTATGTGTGTATTACACAGAGATGTTTTACACACTAGGAGAACACTTGTATAATGTAGGTTATAGTATATGTTCTCGATAACGTCTGTCAGCTTTGGATTAATGTTCTCACCTTTATGGCCTCGGTGAGGATGAGCTTAGAGTCTTTCACCAGACACTGCAGTGGCACAGTCACGTCAATGACCTTTGCCCTCTCGTGTTTTCTACTGTTGTCAGTCACAAACTTTCCGTACCAGGCGTTGAGGATGATGAGACCTGGTTAGACGGAAACAGGCGTCAAGGATTAATGGCAAACTAAGACTCAACAAACTGATCAGCTCTGTCCTGGACTGCCCCCTAGACTCCAGAGGAGGATGTTAGCAAAGCTGGCATCCATCATGAACAACTCCTCTCACCTCCCTGCAGGAGACTGTGGAGGCCTTAAGCAGCTTCTTCAGCTACAGACTGCTACTCCCACCATGTAAGAAGGAGCGCTACCACAGGTCCTTCATTCCAACAGCTGCCAGACTCTTTAACAGCAGCATGACTTTCTTCTATACATTTCTTATTCATGAGTAATTTCTGATCCACCTTGTGTACACGAGCTGCTGTCACAGACTTAGACTTAATTGTCATCCGACTGCACATTTCCAACGTACATCTGAGCGAGATTTCGTTGCGGATGAGAGAGTAGATGTCAAAAAAACCAAACATCATGGACAAAACAGACACGTATATTTGGATGGATTGATTAAAAGTCCAACACAAAGTCCCCGCTTTCACTAAAAAAAACAAACAAACAAACAAACAAACAATTTGAATATTGCGTCCCGGCAATTTTAGCTACATATTTCAGAACAGAAGCGGCGTCGTTTTCGAGACTTGTTTGTTAGAATCATTTCGCAGGCGTAAAAACAAAAAGACACGAGCGCAATTAATTTTAATTGCAAGCTGCATCAACAATACCCGAAACCATTTCGTAGAGCGTAGTGTGTTGAATAGAGAAGAGCAGCTGTGTTTTTGTCATTACACACGTACACACACGCACACACAGCTACTTTACAAGTGCAAAGTCTAGGGGACCTCTGATGATACTAAAAATCAAAGCAACCTCTACAGTGACAGATGTCATAAGCCAATTATCACTTGACAAACTCCCCCCGGTGAAAATTATACTGTCTGCAGAGAGCTTTTTGTTAGTGTACTTATCAAGAGCAAACTAAAAAGTGACAATTATCTCTAGCTGAAACAGAAGCTGGAGGGTCATTAAAAAGTCTACTGAACTCTTTTTCACCTAGCAAATTTAACCCTGCTTAAAAATCTACCCATATCTCCACAAAAATCACACCAGATACTATCCACACAGTAAGTCTCCTAATACTACAGTGGAAAGGCTCAAACTATACTAATATTTCACCTACAAATGTGTGAAAAACCCGTTTCAGAGTGTAAGAGAATGAAATAGTTTCACGGCCTGCTTAAAAAACATTACTCCCAAGATAAGCTCATCCACTAAAATATTACTGATCTTACCCATTCTAGACTCCTCGGCTTCAATAATCCTGCGCACAGACTCCTGCATGAGCAAGACCTTTGGAGATGGAAACAAACAATGAGTGTTCACATCACATGGATTACACTGATGAATTTCATTAAGACTTTGCATCTTATCTAATCCCATCTCGGCCCCCTTTTGTCTGACTGCTGTAATATTTGATAGTCACCGACGATACATGCATCTCTTATCTGAAACGCGATGTAGGAGCCAAATGTAAGCTTGTAAAATACTCACAGCAGCCTCCGCCTCCTGTTTCTTCTTGGCTATATTAGAGGCCGAACTCTCCCGCTGCTTCTCCAAGTCTCTGAAGTAGAGTTCAGAGATAAATTGAGAAATAAAATGAGCTCATAAACTCTGGATATAATAATACATGTGGTGCTTCTTCCAATAACATCTCTTGCGTGAAACGGCCGGGCTTTAAGTGAAAGTTTCTTACTCTTCCTTCTGAGCCCGCACGTAGGGCCGAATAACAAGCTGCTGGATGGCGAGGTAGAAAACCAGTGGTCCAACTGTGGCGTAAAATACAGCGCTGGGCAGGAGTTGGTCAGTCAGGTGAATAGGGAAGAAATACGTCTGGCTCGCTCTGTTTAGTCTGTGAATAGAAAGGTTTGGGTTCATTACTGATATTTGAATGGATGCTCTGTGGAATACTTGTGGGTATTACTGATGAACACAAAGTGAAAATAGAGTTTTTAAACTCATATCTTAGCATCTTATTGGGTCCAATTCATGTGTCTGTCTACATCCTCAAAAGATGCAGCCCCCTGCACAGACGCAACTTACAGAAAATTCATCTGACTGGCTGTTTTCATAAAGCCTGTGTGTGACGAAAACCTTCTGAAACCTACACCAGACAGCAAAATGGAGCAAAGAGCTGCACTTACTTGATCTTGAGGGAGACACCTTGGGGAACTCCAACGCTGACGGTGGCCCCCAGCACGCTGTGTCGACTGATCTTCCTCTCAGCGCCGTACTCTACCACAGTCCCAAAGAAACCTGATCTGTATCAAAAAGATTCGAAAGTCACGACCTCTCCGCGTGAAGTCAAAGTTTACTTCAATTCGAGCGGTCGGCTCTTGCACAAAAATTTGTTGATATACGACGAGTTAGTGTACAAACAGAGGTAAGTTCAACTCAACACATATTGCACTTTGACAACATACTTTACTGAACCCTTTATCTTTGTCTGGTCGTCATCCTGGAACTTGTACTGGTAGCTCATCATCACAAAAGTGTGAGGAATGCCAAGCTGCAGACACGCAAAAAAAAAAAAAAGGAAATGATCATTTTGGCACAACCCTGACAAGCAACTATTAATTTAATGGTGTCTTGGCTAACGTTAAAAGTTAAATATAACTGCTGGCTTGCTAACCTGCATTGCGAAGGTGAAATGGCTGCTCTTGGTGTCCCTGACTATGCTGGTGTTCATAGAGGACTGGATCCCCCAGCGCCACTGCAGATAGCCCATAGTGTTCTTGTCTAGGTGACGGGCCAGCACTGTGGTAACCCCAGGACGTACGCCTCTGGATGAAAACTGGAGCCCACACTGAGCAGTTATGAAGCTAAAAAAACAAAAAAAAGACAAAAATAAATCACTGACTTCCTCACGTTGGAGTGAAAAAATAAATAAATACTGATGTCTTGTGTTATGCATTTCAACGCATACCATCGAGGTGTCAGGTTTCGGAATATTTTCATTCCAAAGAGAGGTCCATGGGTGTCTCCGGCACCAAGCTCTACCTGCGTACACACAGACAACATGTCACATCTGAAAATGTCACTGCATGTGGTGCCACACAGGCAGACAGGCGTTTTGTGACAAATAAAGCCAGAGAAAGAAAAGTGTTCCATTTATAGTCTACGTTACAGAATGAGTGTGTGTGTGTGTGTGTGTGTGGTGCCCAGTGAGAATGCAGCATACCTCTCCCCACCCCTTAGCTGAGGTGACTCTTCTCAAGGCCAAGTTAATGGTGCCACCTCCGTTTCCATTGTGGGTTGACAAGGAGCCAGACAGAACGGCTGTGTCTTTTGTGGTCAGAGGAGCCTGAAGCAAGAAAACGATAAGAATCAGCTCCCAAATCTTTTATAATAATCGCAAGATCCAAAACATCTGCACTTAAGAACTCACTTCTATGGATTGTGATATGTGCATCTTGTTGATTTCCACATGTGGGACTCCCCCTCCGACCACATCCTCATAGTCCTCCTCATACCGGTCAAAGAGGTCCGTGGCATCAATTCCCACGCTAATCGTCCCCTGCAAAAAAAAAAACAGGTTCAGGAATTAATACTGTGTTAATTAATGATGTATATAATAAACAAATGCCTAATTATTCTTCAGGTTACAGACAGTTCACTGTGAGGTTTGTTATCTTCCCCCGAACATACTTTTGGGTTGGTCCTTTGCTGAAGCCTTCTCTCCTCTCGCTCTTTCTGGAGACGCTCATACTCTTCCCGAATCTCTGCGGGGGTTCTTTTTCTTTCCACCACCTGGAGTTAAGAAGATACGATTTCAGTGCACAGCCAACGTTGAATTGGCTGCCTCACAAGCTGCAGATAAAGAAGAAATTTCGCCAGAATTTCACACTTCTAAAATGTTCTTCCTGCAAAAATGGGGGCCATATTTTGTACTGTCGAACCATTTCATGCAGGTTAAAAGCGGGGAAGACATATAGGACAGGGAAGTCTTGAACGCAGGCTTCATGTCATGTGACTGCAAACGCCTAAAGGTTATGTTTATGTACAGTATGGCGGAAGATCAAGTGTGTATTCTTCTACAAGCAAAGTATTCTCAAGTCAAAACCATAAAACTGGTGACGGACAGTTTGCCATGTTTTAATTTGATGGACTTGCACTGAAAGCTCACACTCGTCTGCACCTCGCCCAAACACATTTGTTTTTGCCACATGACACTCTTGACTAACAGACAAACATTTGTACAAATGTATAAAGTAAGTCTGACAATCTCCCACCTGTATTGTACGCCAGAAGGGCTTCATTGTATGTTTAGAGACTGACCAGCAGCAGTCAGTGGTCAACACAAAAGCCATTGTTTTGAACTGCATGTGGTGGCTTGTTTAGAAAGTATTAGCCTCTGCACTCAATAATGGACTTACCTCCCATCCTTCAACATCAAGTCCTCGCTTGCCATAGATATCATAGATAGCTCGTGCCTGGGGGTCACTAAGTACTAGAAAACACAACATGGACAACAAGCAATAATATTAACCACCAGAATAGTTTGTTCCTAAACGCTGTAGACTTACTACATGACACGATCAAAGCTATTCTTACCTTCATAAGCTTCATGTACGAAATTAAAAAGCTGTTCTGCTTGGCGCTTTAGTTCAGGGTCCCGATGTTTGTCAGGATGATACAGCATGCATAATCGCCTGTATGCCGCCTTCAGCTCGTCTTGTGTTGCCTGAAGCGCGACATCGAAATGAAGAAAAAAAAAAAAAAGTTTAACAACATAAAACACACAGCGTGACGTTCGCATGGGTGAACTCACCTTTTAGCAACTTAATTTACTGATCGTCAAACACTTATATCAACCCTGTTAAAATACCTTTCAGCGCTGCTTCTAAAAGTGTGGTACGAGTACCACTGGTGGTACTTGTCTTTCCTGTAGTGGTACTTAGAGGAATCTCTGGAATGCATATCAAAGCATCAACAACACTCCAAATAAATTAAACTAGGAGATCCCTACAATGTTATCTTAAATAACTTTTGCATTTCAGTATCAGCCTCTACGTAGACACGTTCATTCACGTAGTACCCATGCTTAGTTAAAAGTGAGACAGCAAGTGGAGGTGAAATGAATCATTCAAAAAAATGACTCCAAACAGGAAATATCACAAGAAAAGATGATTAATATGAAATGAGCTCTGTTCTGTTCAAGACTCAACTACAGTCCGGAGTAAACAATCTTCTCATTAGGAATAAACCCGCCTCCTGTGTGAACTGCCTGTAGGTAAATGAGGTCGGCGTATGCTGATGAATTTGAATGTCTGTCAAGATAGTAGGAGGAACATTTTCCGAGGTGGTACGTGGCATAAAAAGTTTTAGAAACCCCGCCTTACAGGGTTCGGAATCAGAATCAGAATCGCTTTATTGGCCGGGTGTGTGTGTGTACACACACCAGGAATTTGACTCCGGTTCGCTTTGCTCTTAATTGTACATACATACTTATAGACACGAGTACAGTTTAAAAGACAAGGGACGTGACAGGTAGACGCAAAAACATGAAACATAAACATAGACATAAAGAATAACTATATACACATTTAAAATGTATATATTTTTGCATAAATATAGATATATATGGACACGTGTATCTATCTATAGACATATGTACACTGGGTAAAGGACTGATGATAAGTTTGGATGACTTGTGACAAGTGACAGTCTGAACAGAAACTAGTTGCTGTTGCTTCAATCCAGATTATAAACCAGATTATTGTGAGACAAAAGGTATCATCATAGTTCAAAAATAAGCATTCAGATTCATGTAATCTAGTCTATTGTTATCCCAAACAGTTTCAATGAGACAGGTTAAATATTTATTTTCTAATTTAAAGTTTGTCATGTACTTATCTATATTTTATCTGCCCTTGCTCACCAACTTGTAAATAAGCATTATTTGTGCATTATTATACAGATGTTACAGATTTTGGCGCATTATTTGCTCTGGAGAACAGAATGTCCTTCTGCACACGGGTTCATTATTGTTGTGTGTTAAAATGTCAGCTGCATGTCAGCGTGAGGTTTTCTGCTTTACAAGTCAAACCATGAAGACAGAAGCGCAATCTGATCAACTGTGAACTGTTTAAAAGTTGTAGCATTTAGCTGGTTAGTTAGCGCAGTCTAAGTCACGAAACTGAAAACAACACTCGTTTTTTTTTTTTTTTGTAACGTTAGCTTTCTCCGACATCACCGCAGTGACAGAGACTTTCTATCTCACTTCAACTCCCGTCGTTCAAGTCGTTATTAACCCAACAACCTGTTGCGTGTGTTGCAAAGAGTCACAGCACACACACCAATGTCGAGGGTCACAGGCTAGCCACCTAGCTCACGTTACATGTGATTATCCGGGTGACGTTTAAATATGAAGCGGAGAAACGTCACGGAAAAGCCGCCACATGAACACGCACACACACCCACTCGGACCACGGCTGCGTTCAGTACCTCTCTCCTGACATTTAGCAGAGAATAGTAATCATCGTTATGGATCTCATCATCGTCCAAGGCAGACGCCATGTTTACACCCGGTCATCTTCTTCTTCTTCTTCTCTTCGTGTCATTTGACGTCGCTCACAGACGTCACGGCGCTCTGTCGCCCCCTCGTGCTCAGGAGGAAGAACAACAACAAAGGCGGCGACTGCGTTCATATGAGGTATTTTACTTTTAATTTATATTAGTTTTAATTAACTAATTATTGCAGATGTTATTATGAATGGTGCCGATTACAAATGAAAAAAAGTGGAGTGCCACTTTTATAACGCATAATTATTTATCTAAAATTAAAATGTTTAATATAATATTACTATTATGTTATTATTATTTTTGCAATCGACAGCACAAGTATGTATCGTGCTTTTCTATTAAGGAAAACACTCATTAGCGTTAATTTCTCAGTGCAATGAAATCAATATAGATGCATCACGTATATGCTTAATTCTAAAGGGGGATGTTGTCTTGCATCCTTATCCACCTAGGAACAATTAAGACAAGAGGCTTTGGAAATCACTTCACTAACATTAGGTCTTTCATTAGTTCATTATTACTTTCTTTGCAATAACAACAAGCAAGTTGACTGTATTGGGGCGCGCGAGCAGCAGGGCTGCAGAGGAGCTGTCCTTTCAGCACCACCAGCAGCACCACCACCACCAGCACCACCTCAAACTGCATTTCAGCGCTGACGGCCACCAACACTGTTAATATAAGATGAAGGCTGTCCTTAAGTGCTATAGTTGACGGCCAGTGCCAAAAGCAAAGTCTATTAAACACAACGGTGTGTAATTAGATTGCCTGTGGTGATTTTAGCCTGGCTATAGGCTGCTATTGTCAAACCTGATGTATGTAACTGCAGCTATAATGATACAAGTTGAAAACCTTGACAGCATAGTGGACAGAATTTGAAGTAACCATGTTGGCAGTGGTCTTCAAAATCTAATGCTCACACCGGCCCACCCCCCTCCCCAAGTGCCTGACAGAACTGTTTAGATGTACTCCTCCACCACCAGCTCCTAATGGGCACATAAGAGGTTAGGATCCACATCTTCTAGAAAATCCCCGCAGCCTTCTGTATCATGGTGCAACTATTTGAAATCAGTTAGACGTGTCTACAAGGGATCAAACCAGTCCAGAGGATTTCAAATGTAAACTGACATGTGGACAGCTGATTGATGGACTGTGCAGACTGTTACTACTGTTTGATGTGTGTCAATTGTTTGTTTATAATAGGTTGTGTGTGTGTGTGTGTGTGCATGACTTCCTGGAAACCGCAAGTGATGCTAAGTAGATTAATATATCAGTTGAAACATGAGTTTATTCGGCGTTAAACAACTTTAATGGCTCAAAAACACACATTTAATATTCGCAATAAAAGATAAAACCTCTAACCTCGCATCCCTGAGCGTTAACTACTTTATTTTTTTTTTAATGTAATAACACGTCAGTATCTTTTAACAAAAGCGTCATAGAGGACCTGCAGCGCCTCTGAGCTGCTTTAAATTCACTGTAACAAAAAAATAAAAACATAAAAAACAAAAACACGGCTGCTGGTGTCAAGGTGAGGGGGAGATGTGTTTTTCATCCCGGAGCCTCTCTGTCAGTCACCGCCTCACAGCCAATGGTAAGTTCGCCTCGGCCGGACCGACTCGCCGCTTTGCTCCTCCAGTCCCTCCTCGTGCTGTCCTCGCCGTGCACGCGCGTGGTACCCACGGTCGTGAGGAGGAGGAGGATGTTGCGCGTGAAGGGGAAATGGCTGCCGAAAACAAGCCGGAAGGTAAGAAGAAATATAATGGGATTAATTTTACTAGTATGACCGCGGTGTGGTTTTTTTTTTAAAGAACAGTTGTTAACTCCGCGCGGAGATGACACGCGAGTGGAGGACGAGTGGTAGAAATTTTCGGTGGAAAAACGGCTCCGCTATTTTCCTCCGAATAAGGCTGCTAAAACGTGGAGACATCACCTAGCCAGCTAATATTAGCTTGCATTCTAGCCAGCTACTATTCCCATCGTAGCCCACATTTAAAAGCACGCCACGGGGACAAATAGTCAGCGTGGTTAAAGTAACGCGTTTCACCGCTTATTTCGCTCAGCATTCGTGTCAAATGACGAGCAATTCAAGTTGTTAACAACAAGGCTAAGTTAATGACAACATGTCATTGGCATCGACTAACTTCTTCCCTTATTACCCAGCTTTATAAAGCGGCGTGCTTGTGTTAGTTTATATCAGTACGGCTCTTTTTTTTTTTTTTTTTTCTGCAGCCGCTTCCTCTAAAGGCATTGCGATAATAATTTGGACGTGTGTGTGTGTTTTTTTTTAAAAATGTATTCGTCTAGTTTTTATTTGTATTTTTTTATTCCCCCCGTCTTGGAAAGCGTCGTTCAGTTTCCCCCTTTCCCTTTTCTGAAGCGCGTATATTTTCCTCCAGCATTCAGCGGCGAGTCAGAAGTGATGCATTTGTTTTTAATAATAATAATAATGACAATATGTTTTAAAAAAAAATGCCATTTACAGGCCAACACTTCGTCTGCATTTGGTTTGAGACACAGGCGTCTAAACGTTGTAATGCCCGCTCGACTTGCAATGCCCTATCGCACTTGAAATGAAATGCCATCACACCAGAGGAAACAGGGAGGATGGAGAGTAGGATCTCCAGCAGCCTTGCCCATTAAACTACTTCACACATAGGGACAAAATGATGACTTTTTTCACCCTCTCAGCTTATTTCATACGGCTCACTAACTTAAAATTAGACTTACTTATTCCCTGTTTACTGGGATATTTTACTGCAAAACATAACCAGAAGAGATCTGTTCTCATTCAAAGAGGCCCATTGATTTTTTTTATTTTTATTTTTTTTGGCTGACTAATTAAACAACGTATACATGAAAATAAGGCTAATGGGACTAGTTTTTCTACCCTTATAGCAGCTTTTTAATGACCCAGACTGGGGTTGAGTCACGCATTTACATCTACTGTGTCACATTTGACAAGGGTGATGACACAAAGCAACTTAAATATGTATTTATAGAATCTCATGGACAATATCTGAGCATGTTAATCACATGTGCATGTTTAATTAAAGTGTCCTGCTTAATGTTTATGTACATTTTGTTGTGTTGGTGTGAGTTATGTCACACTTTTAAATGTTAAAGTTTAGTTTTTTTTCCGATCATAGATCATTAATACAGTATGTTCTTGCTCTTTACCCTTAGACTTGTGGTATTTATTGATTCATATTGACCATTAGGTTGGCGCAAGAGTCAGAGTAGACTTTAAAATTGGCTGCATAATTTGAGAGAGAGAGAGAGACAGACAGGGGAGGAGGAGGGGGAAAAAAAGAAGATTTCTACATAAATTGTCCAGCTGTTTTTGAGCTGTTCATACCGTGTTGTTGCAGGCTTCCAAATTGAACAGACCTCTGTCAGAGTTTGGTGTCAGTAACCTCAAACGTGAATCCTTTTTGATGTAGAAGGACTTTAATGTTTCAAATGAGTGTAAACAAATTGCCTCTGTCCATGTGAGGGGAAACGATAAAAAAGAATTCAGTTGTTTGGATGTCAGTGTGCCAACCACCAAGCAGAGTCCCACCAGGGGGTGGTATTGAGCTACAGAAACACACTTTACTATATGAGGGATCTGTCTGTGGCTATGACAAAAAATGAAGACATCTGGTTTTATGATAGTAATGACTTCACTGTGGTGTATAGTCCTAATGTATTCATCTACATAGCCCAACTTAACAATTAGGCTCCAGTTGTTAGTCGGTGCCTCTCTCCGACACAGGGAGCTCTCGTCGAAAAACCCTGACTTGAAAGTCCCATTGCTGAGCAGGTTAAGTTATTTTCAGTGTTCCTGTGAGGCCGGTCAGTGGAAAAAAAAGAGGAGGAGGAGCAAGGGGAGCAGAGAGAGAGAGAGAGAGACAGAGAGAGAGAGAGAGAGTGCTTCATACCTTTGTAAAAATGTGATGTCGTCTCATGCAAGCCTGGCTCTTAAAGCTTTGACGTAGAGCTGTCAGTGTGACTCCACTCCTGCATCCAGTTTTTCTTAGTTTGGGCTGTTCATTAATACAGAACATGCTTTTAAAAAAAAAAAATGTACGTCACCATTGCTGTCTTTACATGACATGTAGCCACCGAAAGAGCCAAACAGCGTTTCCTTAACCTTTTGTCCTTGTGGTATGTGGCCGGTGCTGATCTCTCTTAGTTGTTTGGCAGGCCCATAACAACTGAGGGTTACTTCTTGTGTTAAACCCAGGGGCCATGACCCAGTCTCACTCAGTGGTGTAATGTTTACATCCTGGGGTATTTCTCTCCAGTCTAACTGATTGTCAGAGCCCTCGGGGTTTTTTTTTTTTTTTTTCTTCACACTCATAAAAAAGCACTGTGGGTCCGTTACTTTAAGTACAAGGCCTGGAGGGCACTGAAAAGACAGGCTTGATATGTCTTACACCGAGACTGAGCTCTGGATAAATCTATAGCCAATGATGTTATGAATCTACCAGAGCAGATAGTAATACAAAAATATTTCTGTGTGAGAGCCAAATTTGAGGAGTGAAACAAGCATTTTTGTAAACACAAGCTGCTACTAACACTTTTGTGATTCTGGGATCTACCAGAAAAAGAAACACCGTGTTAAAGTTACATTTTGATGCTTTTTAACCTCTAAAGTTGAATCTTGAGTCTCTTTTTTTTTTTTTGCAGACCTAGCACAAACAGTGTAGCGTATTTACATTCATTTATAACTACATGAAGGCAAGGGCTAGTTTACTGACATAAAACTCACACAGGTGTGTTAAATAAACTACGAATGCAGTCTGAACATTAGCGACGACAGAAACATTTAACAAAGGCCGCTTTCCAAAATGTAGTGAATTAGGCCTGCAACCTCAGCTGTGCAAGGAAGTAATATTTCTCTTTTATTTTCAAGCGGGTGCAGTTTAAAAAAAGTTTCATGATGTTATCATTTCACTCAAAGTTCAGGGTGAAGCGGCAGCAAAACATCAAGTAAGCACGCAGTCAGCCATTAACTTACAAAAGTGCTTGTGCAGCATTGGTATAAATATTTCTCCGCTGTTTTGTAAAGAAGGATGAATTTAACCTCCTCGCGATGTCGGACGACTTGCTTCCCCAGTTTTGTGTTGAATCAGGCACTACATTTTTTTTTTTTTTTCTTCTTCTTCTCTTCAGCCTTTTAATTGAATCAGTGAGGTGTGGATGGATGGGACCCAGGTCCGGTCTGTGGTTGCTGAGACGTATCATTCCTTAATGCCTGCCTGTAATAGACCTTTACTGACTGCTTTGCACGGCCTCCACTGATTGATTGTATTGATTCATCCAGTTTACCACTGATACAATAGGGAGTGTTACTGACCCATATCAAACCAGACCAGAGCTACAGTGACCTGTATTACTGTCCGTTTCTTGCAAAAATATTCAGTCGATAGAGAGCTTCACTGTTTTCAAATCTACAAATTTAATGTGATTTACTGCCTTTATTATTTATTAATCTTAATATTATTAGCTTCATATTTTCACCAACAGGTCTTGTGTGTTTTTAAATGTATTTCAATATACTGTCTAGCTTCTGTTGATATTGCTTGCATGGGGGACTTTGCTTAGTTATCACAGGCTGGGAGAATGCTTCTTTTCCTCGATTTTCTCTACTTTTCTCTTTGCCTCCTGAAGGACTGAAGAAAGTTCGTAATCCGGATCGAATGTACAGATCAGCAGTGTGTTATGCTGGCCATGGTCCACCTAAGAGTATCAGTGATGACACAGAGACGAACAGTAAGAGTCAGTTATTAATACTGCATTGCTGCTCCAAGAGGCCACTAGCTGGCCAATCTATTATTCATTCATTGATTCATTTATTTACTTCTTGATTTCATCCGTCCCCATGACCCCCCCCTCCTCTCTCTCTCTCCTTCTTTTTTATTCTCCTCCCAACACAACACCTCCTCCGGCTGCTCTGTTGATTGAAGTGTCTGCTTTACGGGATCACGCTGTCAATAGCTGAAGTGTTGTCGTTAACTAAGAGTGATTGTTTCAGGTTGAGGCCAGGGGATCAGGACCTGAGCAGACCCTCAGAGAGAAAGCTTACATTTTGAGCCATCAATTATGGCCCTGTACTTGTCTTTTTTCTCTGCTTTTCTTAAACCAGCATTTGATGAGGGGTTGCAAAAAAAAAAAAAAAAAAAAATCAACCCTAGTTAATGATATGACTTTAAAATCTTACAAAATTAAATTGTGTATGACAAAAATATTTATGCATTGCTGGAAAAAAGAAAAATAGCATCCTGTGATAGTTTTTCCTTCAAACGGATTAATCTTTGCTTTTGCCTCTCTCTCATTACATTTGTGCTCTATGAGAACTGTAGACTGGGGGCAAAGAACAAAGACAGCACAACATCATAGCTGAGGTTTTTATGACTTGTAAAAACCAGCTTCTGTGGGAATTGCTTCAGTGCACTTACAAGTCTGCGTACAAGTGCTATTTTCTGTCACAACCAAAAAAAAAAAAATCAGTCAGAAATATAGGCCAGAGTCTTGATTTTATTTATGGGTGATTTTCCCTCCATTCCTCTTTAGAAAATGTGTCTGATTTTTAGCCTCTGTCTTAACCCATTGAAAAAAATGTCCTCTGTAAAGCTGATTGCTTCTCAGCAGAAAGGAGCCCCTTCATTGTTAATAAATACACCAGTCTCTTCACTGCTGGAAGACTCTGTTGATCTAGACTAGAGTCTGGGTAATTAAGTGTGCTCATGTATTGTCATTTCTAAATAGAGAGTCTGAAATCACCCCCAACACCTTGTTAGACTCACTCGATTTCTGTCACCGTGAGAGCTCTGCTGCACCGACTCTTTTTGGTATTTTAAAAGAGAATGTTTTGAGAGATTTAATAACACGGGAACTGCTTGTGCAGATCTATGAAACAGGGATGCAGACTGTAGCAGGGACATTGTTGATAGACTTTTGCGTTACCCCCTCATGTGTGACAGCTGTGACTGACAACACGTTTTGCCAGTCTTGCTATTTTCCCTCATGTTATTGCGTGGTATTACAGTATCCTGTACCCATGTCAGACACCCTGTTTAATGCGTTCAGCCCAGAGGTTTTTTTTTTTTTTCCTGCCTCGCCAGGACACTCTGTAGCAGAATACAGCAGCTCAAAGAGGCAGGTAAACCATTGATCTGAGTAATCGTCTGAGTAATTGTAGGAGTAGTTATGACACACACAGAAAGGAGGTGCTTTGTTTGTGTGCATGTGTAAGCAAAAGGGAGAAAGTGAAAGAGAACAAGGGCAAGAGAGAGGCAGTGAGAGAGAGAGAGAGAGAGAGACCTCACCTCTGCTCTCCTTGAGATGGGATTTTTATGGATGGATGAGCTTGGTGAGGGCTGAGAACACATAAAGAGTCATTTTCAGTTTGTTGCAGGCAGTTAACCGTGTGTGCATGTTTGTTGAACTTCCAGTAATAGGCCTAGGCTTTTTTTTTTTTCTCAGCTGTTTGACTTTTTGACAGTCTTTCCTTATTATGGTATATTACACCATATTATTATAACAACATGGAGCCATAGTGCGTCCAGGGTATAGCCATTAAGGGAATGTAAACAATGAATTTTCCCACCCTGCGTGTTGCTTATTGTGCTAGCCGTATCACACATGCATAAGAAATTATGTCCACTTAGATTTAGTGTAATTCAAATCTTTTGCTGACATTCTTAATCTTTTCCACTGGGAGGAAAAAAACAAACAAAAAAAACACCTCTTGCATCTCAACAGCTGTTGCAGGTCAAACATTCATCCTAGACGCTGACTCTAGAAGCAAGTCAGTGTTCTCTTTGTTGTACTTTTGTGGTAACATAGCAACACCATAGTGAAGTTCAGTAAGACTCGCTTGTGGGCGGTTAGTAATTTCACTGTATGTAAGAGTGTTATCGAACAGGCTATAGGCCAAATGATAAAGATAATTGGTTTCCCAGTCCTACACTAACACATGGCTATTTTAAGTCGACATACTCCTCTCCATGTCCCCGTCAGGAGGCATCCGGCAGCGGGGAGACCAGCCCCTGGACTACGGGCCAATCATTGTTATTACTGCCAGGGAAATTTGACACTGCTTATATTGCCCTGCGTTGTAGTAAAGCTCAGCTCAGGATCTCCCACGAGCTGTACGCTCTAGACTTTGGTCTAATCAAGTGTTCTGTTCACTAGTGGCCAAGCACCACCAGTCTTCCTCGTAGATACAATATAAAACCAGTGACAAAGATATTAAAGGCCTAAATTAAATTGTATTTTCGAAGCTAATCTGGAAATTAGTGATGAAAAGAGAAATTGACAAAATGTAACGTATAAAGAGAAACAGATGTTTTGTTTTATTTATGTTTAAAACACATTTATTTGCTTTGAAAATGTTGAATGAGTCATGACATTTGGCTGCGAATGATTAGTGACGTTAACAGGAATCTAGGGGATTAGATGAATCACAGGAAGGTGTCCTAATCTGAAGGCTACAGAGGCAATATCCCATTACTGTAAATACCATCGCAATACTCTCCTGCTGGTTAAACTCCCTCTTCACCTTTACTCCTTTCTTCTTTCACGCCTCACGACGAGATTGATCGCTTTTAATTGACAGCATGTCATCAGCTGACCACTGCACCTTGGCTGAGTTCATCTCTGCTTCACGTTTTTTTTTTCTTTTGTCTGGATTGTTTTTTTTTTTCCCAACATCCTGTAACTGCTTCCATCATGTTAACCTGCCATACACCTATGCCTGCGGTCTGAACTCTGTCACTGGACTGGTTTGACATCTTTCCTCCTATAGAGCTGGTCATTATACTTACTGCGTGTCACATCCCACACACTACCAGTTATGGATTGTTTAAATTTAGATGCTTGTTATATTTCTCGTCATGTTCACGCATCTCACTGACCATTATTCTCCACATCCCTTTTTAAAGAAAACGCATGCGGTAGAAACTGTTTCTTTCAAATCCCCTGCTAGTGATGCAAGCACAATGATTTAAATAATAAGTGATGTTATACTGTTTCTGTTCCTCTCACTGTGACTGCATAAGTGTATGAGTGTTATTCTGTTCAGATAATACAGGGATTAAGTGATCAAAATGTCTTTTGCTTCTTCCAAAGTAAGCTTTTGGAACAAACACCATTGTTAGTTGCAGGGGATGTAACAAATGAGGGTGCATCACCAGGTGAAACAATACGGCTTATTTTATCTTTAAAAGGGACTCACGTTGGCAAATAAACTGGTTTCCTTTCATTTAAAATACAGTCACCATGTTGGGAAATATGCAAAACAAGGCAATTATTTCGTGATGTTAAAGTGATGGACTTATGATCAGCATTAGGGTAGAATTTTGAAGGGATTGCTATTTAATCTTTACGCCGCTTTTACCGACAGTATGATTCTAGGGCTGCATCTAATGATTATTTTCATTGTTGATTAATCTGTCAATCATTTTCTCGATTAATGGTTAAGTTGTTTGGTCCATAAAATGTCAGAAAATGGCAAAAAAATGTTGATCACTGATTACAGTTTAGGCTCTTAGAGAACAAAAGAAACCAGCCAGTATTCACATTTGAGAAGCCAAAATCAGAGACTCAAAGCTCTAGATCATTCACCACCAACGATAACTTGTTGCTTGGCTTCAGTTCATGTGCAGCAGATGAGGGAGTATGTTTTTGTTTCTGTTAGCTTGAAATTTCTCACCCCCGTTGATGAAATATGTCTGAGCTAAGCTCATTTGGCTAACCAGGCTAATTTTGGAGTTAAACTCTTAGGGGCATTTCTGGTCCAGCCCAGTGGTTGGCTGTCATCCAACCTAATGATAACAGACATTGCCATAGGCCTAATTCAGTTTCACAGCACTTCTTACTGGACAGAGATGAAAGCCAAATGTTTATCCACAGGATTGTTTGTTCTTCTATGATTCATGTCCCTCATGTTTCAGGTATCTGTACAACAGAACAGACAATGTTCGACTGCTCTTCGCATCCTTAAGCCATATTAGCCACTGAACTGTTGTGGAAAATGCTCGCATTCAAACTGTTACTTTGGATATGCACCGCCAGCAGCGATTTGTTGAATGATCTATAGCCAAAACATTAGCTTGCAATTTCTCCACAATGTGGGCACAGATTAAAAGAAAAACTGTCACTCCCAGAGCGCTCTGAGACAGAGACGGAAGAGAGAGGGTTTTGCGTTCAGGGCTCGGATATTGATTAAAGATTTGTTTTTGTCAGCCTTTCCAGTCTCATGACCCTCGCTCTCGTCTCTAGGGTGGGGCTGGAGCAAGCTAGCATGACAGATACCCTTAAATTCGGCCCAAGTGTTTGCTTAGAAGCCAGGATCAGTGATAATCCAAACATCAGCACGCAGAAATATATATCTCTATACTCATTCGACAGAGGATGATGTGAATTATGTAGGACCATGCACAGGCTGCCTCTCCTCGGCACACAAATGGCCACTGATGGCAACATGAAAGCTTCAGACCTGTAGCCTCTGTGTTGAACAGAGCCCCTCTCCCTGTTTAGCCTTTTGTATGTGAGCTCGCTCATCAAGACCTAGAATGTAATTGGCTCCAGCGTGCCAGCTCAGCTCAGCACATCCTCTCATGTAACAAGCTCTGGTATCAGCCTGTCTTGCACTTTAGTGTTTTACAACCAAATAGTAGTTTTCTCTGTATCCTTTTCTTGGCTAATGCACAAGCAGTCATTAGGCCTGCTGTTTAGTCTCCAAAATAAATATTAAACCTTACAAGGGAGTGCACAGGAAACGCAAAGAAGTGCAGTTCCTTTCAGGATTTGATGAGCTTCTGGTTAAGAAAAGAAAAAGCTACATTTACATTTTCAAAGCCAAGTTTTTGTGGGTAATTTCTTGTTTATGCACTGATCAAATCAGACAATTTGATTAGGTAGAGCTTGTCTATATTCTGTAAACCTATTCCAAACCTGGCATCCAGGCTACTCACCTGTCGGTTGTTTTCAGCCTAAAAGTACAGTACGTGTGGATTTCCGTGCCACAGCGGACAGATTTTTAATTAGTTAGAGCGCTCACAGTTCCTCCTTCACATCTGTGGAAATACCCGGTGGAAGCAACAGTAGACATAGAGCAGATGAAATATTATTAGCGTAGATAAATAGCAGCTGAAAGAAAGAAAGCGCTTATGAGAGTGTAATGCTTGTAGAAAAGAAACCTCAGCACTCAACAACAGAAATGTTGAGTTTCACCTTTGTGTGCTCTGAGAGCCTCAGAAGAAACATTCTTGTACAAAAAAAAAAACAAGGCCCTTCTCAAGTTAGACAATGACTCCCAGATTAGTGAAGGCCGACACTGAACATCTAAAAAAATAAGAGCCACATCTAAAACACATGGTAGTACGGTGCACCGTTTGAAACATGACAACAGTTAGCCTGTTCTTCAAAGAAATACAGTCATCCATATCTGAGATACATAAAACCTTGAACACACCGGCACACTGCATAATCTGATGTTAATGTGCTAAAGCCCTCTATTGTGTATACATGTCAACAGGCTGGACTACTTACCGGTTCGCCATATTTGAACTTTTCTCTACATAGTTAAGTGTTGATTTAGCAGTGGAAATTAATATCAACACCAGCCTGTCTTGAATAAGTAATGAATATGTCAAAGCAGGAAATATGTCAAATAAATGCAACACTAAGTGCTTTATCCATTTCACGGGTGATGCTACAAACACCGGGACAGGATTTCAGAGCGGTTGGCTTAATTCGGATGTTGTAAAATAACATAACACAGGTATATATCGCTAAAATTCAGATATCTTAATAAATATTTTATGGCTTAGATCACTAGATATATTAAATATTTGGTTCCAAATCCCTCTCGCTCAGGGACTGTCTGATATGCATAGACATCAACAAACACTTGGCGTGTTCCCTGGTGATGCTCTGCCAGGCCTGTACTGCAGCCATATTCATTTCTTGCTTGTTTTGGGGGCCTTCTTGCCATCAGTCTGGTAGACAGCAAGTGAAACACATGCTCAGTCAGATTGAGGTCAGGTGACTTGACTTGGCTAGTTTCACATTTCACACAGTTTGGCCATAAAGAAAACAACTTACTCGCCTTGTCGGTATGTTTATAGCATCATTGTCTTGTAAATGAGAGACAAAAGGCTATTCTGCACCGTGCACCCAAAATGTGACATTTTGAAAGTGTGGCACTTGAAAAGGAATAGTTGTTGTTTCATCTGTATTCTGACTGCACCGCGTGTCTATAATATATTCTGTAAATTAGTTTTTAACTACAGGTGTTAGAGAAGGGGTTTAACCCTGCAAGGGAAGTTGCAGGGGGTGGAGACAGAGATGTGAGGCAAAGAGACAGGTCGACTTTACTGTTCTGGGCACGTTAATTTGGGCTACTTATCAACATACTAAGCAGTTGGAGCTGCAGCAGTAGACGCAGCACAAGGACGCCATTAAGGTAACGCTATTTTAAAACCACGCGTCACTTGGAGTCATAACTCAGTCAAATGTGAACACACAGACGTGACACACGCATGTTTCGACTCGGCGTGACGTGCACTTTGCAAGGATTTTTTATGACATCGAATAAACGTTCACGTTCACGTGAAAACACGAGACAAATCGCGCCCCAGAGCTCGCCTAAGAATCATCACGTTTTAAAGTTTTCTCCGGTGTCAAAGTGATCCGGAGACAGTGGCGTGGACATCCGTGGGCACATTGCAAACAGGAACTTCTAATGGCCAATTCGGCATACTTTTTTAATGGTGCTCATTCACTAAAACGTAAACAAATATAGACTAAAAGAGCCGCAACGTGTAGCCCACAGCTAATTAACTGACTTCATGGCAATATTACGCTTCCTGTTTGCGTCTCCAAAAAGCATTATTGTAACTGTTAATTCCAAAGCTGAAGGCTCATGCCTTTAATTGACTTGCTAACATTATTGACTTGCCAACATTACGTGATAAGCTAATGTTAGCAAGTCAATTAAAGGCATGAGCCTTTGGAATGAACTGTTCTCGTGGCTTTAATTGACTTGCTGTTAAAACAGGTGAAAAGCTGTAATTTGAACAAATAAGACAATTATTTATATATATATATATATATATACTTTATAAAATAAAAATGTATGTGTGTATATCTAAAGAATATTACAAACCACTATCCAGAATGTGACAGATGGAAATTAGTCTCCTGTGTCACATCTGTTCTAAAAATAAGAGCTGAATATACATCAGGCTCTTGTGAGGATGTCTCCATAACATAGTTGTGTCTTCTCACATTCAGTATGTTCATTAGCAATCTGATCAATCCCCAATTTCAGCAGCAGCCCGAGTTCAGAAGCATCCATGTAAGGTTAAGAGATTAAGAGAAACCCAGTTAACATCTTGTTAGTCCTGCAGCGTTTACACAGGTTGCTCTGTTTCCTGGGGGGTTGTTAGCTGACAAATACAAGACTGGCATTTCAAAGTAAAATGCGTGTTGCGGTTGTGTCGCCTTCTCATGCGCACAGCATACTGAACCGTGCTGTGTTTTGCATTTAGTTCAGGGATTCATGGCAGAGAAGTGTTGTGGAGCCAACAATCTTTCGCACAAAAACATGTTGTGCAATGACCGGTGTGATTACAGGGTCGTGAAATTATTAAAACCAAGTGAGAGATTTTATTGCATCTGTCAATATTGTCCATGCTGCATATTTTCATCTCAAGTATTTCAGCCAGCCGGCAGATTGAGCACACACATCGCCCTACGGTAGATTTATATCTCCGACTCTTCTCTGAGAGAAAATCCTCAACATACTTGAGACATATTCCAATTCAGCTCTGTCTCAATGGTGTCATAGGAGGGTGTGCCAGGGGGCAGCATTGAATCCTGAGTAATCTGTGCAGTGACAGACTTGCCATATGTATCAGCCGCTATTGCTGCCTGTCGATTGCAAAGAGAAAATCTTCAGAGCACATTTTGTAGGATGGGAGATAGCCAAGACTTTGTACTGACCCATGCTGTGTCTGAGTGTGATTTCCTATTTGTGAGTGGGCTTCAGTATCGAAGGCCTTTGGCTCTTCTCGGCCCCCTTTTTTTTTAGTGAAACATAACAAATTTGTGGCACTGTATTAAAGCTAGGCTACAGATTCCTGTTCGTTTTAAGTCCATGCTGCATAATAACACGTCTGCACATAAAAACAGCTTCCTTTGTTCTTTGGTACGTCTCTGATCATTCGGTTGCAGCGTGTTTTCCAGTTCTGACAGTGAAACCGCTCTGGTGGTACCTCGGAGCAGATGCTGTATGTGATTCTTAATTGGGCGAAGCGAATGATTACAGATACCTGCGCAGCTCATATAAAACAGAGTCTACATGCAGAATTATAGGTACAGATGGAAATGGCAAATACTACAGATCTACTCCTGCGTTCCTTTGGGAGTGATGATGTTCCACCTTACACATTACACTCAAAGGCTGTTAGCCAGCTCCATCTCTGTGGACTTAGTGTGTTCATTCCCATTGAATTCTCCATATGGAGCAGTAGCACTGTTCTTTCTGTGATGTACAGCCAGCTACATACACTCTTGTTATATCCCCGTAATCAAGTGCACTTCTGGCTTATTTGTATTGGCTTTAAAGTGCTATTTTGCTTTGGTTGAACTTTTTCTCCTGTTTCCCAGTCATCCACTGATATCAGCTACCCCAGGGATCCATAGTCAGCACTCATATTCAGGCTTTTCTCTGTCTCTCCCTCCACTCGCACTAGTATCTTAACCTACAGTTATATAAATGTGAAACAATGTTGCTTTATAGTCGTAATATGTTTTCAAGCTAAATTGCATTGCAGATAAATGCAGTATTTTGCATTACCTATAGTGAATTTATTTACGCTCAATCCACAGACATTAAAACTGAATAATAGATTCATGTGCACACGCTGGAACATTACCTGGATTAACGAACTCTATATCCAATATTTGCGGTGTTACAGTTTCTAAATGCATTAGAAGTGCGGCATATACAAAAGATTAGATTCTCACAGTTTGTGTGAATGGGTAAGGGGCGGGGGCAGGAATAACCTAAACTTCAGTAGAAAGAAAAGCTCTTATTGTTTGCTTGCTGTGTTTCAGATGATGGTGAAATATTTCCTCAAGGACACAGTCTTACATAAGTCTCTATTCACCCATTGTAATGAGCTGTAAACCTTTTTCCACGCAGACTTTTTAGACGCTGATGCACCTGCTTTTACTTTAGTTTTGACTAGTTGCAATGCCTCCAACTTTTAAGAGGGTTCATCTGTCATTCCACTATGATTGACAATCACTGTTCTGCATTTAAACTCATTAACGATAAGATCCTTGTTCAGAATATCCCCATTTTGTACGTAAATTACTCACATTTATTGCCACATAAGCCTGCGTCTTATGTTCTGATAAAAAAAAAGACTATAATAGGATTTTTCATGATATTATAAATTCAACATGTTTTTGTCTCCCTAAACAAATATAATTTGCTCACACTTAAGCCATCTGCATATTTGAGCAGAAATAAAGCACAAGAATGAGACGAACATTTGAATGCATTCATGCATGAGGGCGCCTTTAAATGCTACTGTTTTATAATGCTTGTGAACCGGTTGTGAAATGTAAATTCTAGATTGAACGACATACATTATGATGTAAGCATTGGGCCCGGTAATTGTAATTATTTCCTGAATAATATGCCCCATTCTGGCGTGCAGCACACAGATTCCCATACTAAATCCCCATACACTATAAAATCACTCAAGGGTGTTTATTGTGTCTAAATAATGAATAGACACAGCCTGTACAAGTTGACAGTGAAAAATTTCCGGTGAACTCCCCTGATAGAATACATTTCACAGTAAAATAATTTAGCTGAGCACAAAATAAAATGTATGCAATACTGTATTCTTAAATTAATTTCCTAATTCGGTTGGGGATAGTTATTTTACAGTCAGCGTTTTGCTGCAGAGAGACAGATAGACTGATAAAGAGGGAGAAAAGCTTTGGAGGTATGAAGCCTGTGCTAAATATTGTGTTTTGTCTTGCTCTTGTTGCAGATGAACATGGACATTTGAAAATATACCTGCCCAAGAAGCTGCTTGAATGTCTACCAAAATGCACCTCGCTGCCAAAGGAGAGACACCGGTGGAACACTAATGAGGTAAGGCCACCGCTGCTTATCACACCACTTTCCACTCAAGTCCATCTCTTTACAAAGACACCCGTCCAGGAGATACGTTTTCTTTTTCTTTAAGGCCTCTTTTCAGACAGTTTGCTAAGCCGCGTGAACTCTCTTCACTCTTTCTCTCAACTGCTCGCATAGTTTACATGTTTAAATATGTCATGTGACTTTTTAATGTATTTAGATTTATCTTAGTTCATTCTCTGGTGTTTTCCCCCTTCAGACTATAACAATTGGACAATTAAACATGATTGTTTTAACTGTGCAACTTCAGAAACATTTCTGAGCACTAAAGCCCTGAGCATAAAATTGATTGTCTCAATATTGACCCAAAGCTTCCCCTGTTACTTATTTTTAGCTGCATCACAATTTTTTTTTTCCAAACAGAGAATTCATTCCCACTGCACTTTGCATGGATAGCCTGACCTTTAATCATGATACAGTGTGTTTTTTTTTGTCTGAAAAAATTCAAATATTCCCTCATTCTATCTCCACGTTTGAACTGAGACACTTGTAAAATCTCTCCTGGTAGTTTATGTTTACTATGGATTTGTCAATGCTCATTCTGCGAGGAAACTCTGTTTGGCATAAATCGAAGGTTAATGTCAATCGTATGTTACGTCTTCTTCTTCTTCAAAAAAAAAAAACCTCACTGCTGCTGTGTACCAAGCTCTGTGAAGCATCTATGTGCACGTAAACAGTGTTTAACATTGGCGCCGTGGAATCTCAAGGTGTCTCACATTTCGTATTTGCATCACATTAGGGAAGATAATGCACCGCTTTACATTTTCTCTCTTAAAAATCAAATTCAAAAACGCTTTGCTTTTGTAAGAAGACATCCCAGATGTCCTGTGTTGTGCTTTTTTTTCCACACCCTTTTCTTTCCCTAAAGGACAGACAATTCAAATTATTTTTCAGCAAATCTTATGCTTATTGTAATCTTTTTAAGACATTTTGTCCTGTTTGATGTTTGCGGAATTACAAACAAAGATATGTAAAATGTAGTTTTATGTAAGAATGTGGAGTCCCCTAGAAAAGTGAACGCACACAGACACAAGCAGACTCGTTTCATCTGGTATTTTGTGTAGTCATTTTCTCAAATGCGAAGAAAACATTTCAGTGTGTCAGTTTTTGGAAAGAATTTACTTTACAACTGTCATTTTCAATCATCTTCATAATCTGTATATACACATAGATGATTTGCTCTCTTATTTTGAGTGGACCAACGCATACACAACAAGTTTATTATGTTCTACTGTATTTCCCTAACAGGGACTTGGTGTGTATGTTGCTTCATTTGCTTCAGAACTCATTTGCCAACCTGCTCTTTTTCTCAGGGGACAGGTTGATGAATTTATCACGTTCATTTTCCACTATTGATAGATGGAAAAACAGTTTTGTTTCTTTTCTGAGGAAAAACTGGCAGTAATTAGGCCTAAACACACACCATGACAAATCTTAAAACTAATATGCGAAAATCAACCATCCATGCTTTTGATTAACACATTGTGACCATATAAATATAGTCATCTGCAGTGATGAAAGTTAATTGACTGAAAAACAACCAGATGATAAGGCACCAGACAGGCTTGTTTCTAAGGAACAGGATATTCAAAAAGCCAATCTGTCATTGACATACACTTTTTACCGTTTCATATTATTTTACACTGACTTTGTGCTGTTAGAATATTTTAGAACACAGATGAAGGGTTTTATTCATCTTTGGTACAGACGTGGATCTGTACAGTGGTGATTAGTACAGCAAGAAATACAGATACAGTTTCTTATATTGTACATCATTTGCAGTCACCATCTGTCATATTTTTGCTCCCTAGCCATGCCCTAGTTATGAAAAAAATGTATAACGCTCGTGTGTTTCTAATTGGCTGATGTTGTAACTTGTTTGCCCTGTCTGACCTGCATTGTGCTGCTAGCAGTCTAAATTAATTAACATGGCTTTGAAATTGATCTCAAAATGTAAGTCTAAGCATTTGGTGGGGATAAATGCTGTCGGCTACAGTTGTTAGCATGTCTTGTCATTTATTACCAAATTTAATCACAAGAGACATATTTCAGGAAAAGCACCGTGTTGTGTTACTGGGCTGCGGATTCGTGGATGTTTGGCAGGCTGATGGGATACTGGAAATAATTAGCAGAAAGGGCCATTCCAGCGGTGTTGTGGTGTCCATGCCAATAGTGTTTTCCAGGGTTGAAGAGAGCACGGCGACCTTTCCTAAAATCAAGGCCGTTTCTATTTTGTGCAGACCATGCAAATCGGAGTGTGTTTGTGCCTCATTGGTGGCAGACAGTCAGGAAGGGAGGGATCAGAGAGGCTCTTGTCGGTGCAATTGTGTGACTCTTAGTGAAAGTGACACCTCATCAATTCTGTGCATATTTCTGGCACTAGCTCGGCGTGCTTAATGCGTGCTAATTTCCCACTTTTTAAGTTTAAGGACTCTCAGTAGTCTGGTAGGTTAGAGCTGCTCTTTTTCATTTCATATTCTATATTTTGCCCATGCAGTTCGCTGTCTTCATGTTTAAAACATGTTGGACGCAGACTCTCCAGCAGGCACGTAGTAGGTCCACAGGTCATGATAACAGAGGTTCGGTTCGTTCATTTTAACTGCAATGATTTGTTGACTTATCTATAATTAATTGACTTGAATTAATCTGTAACTATTTAAAAAAAAATCAATTCATCCTTTGAGTCATTTTTAAAGCAAACATTCTCAAGTTTCTCAAATGTGAGAATTGGCTGCTTTTCCCTTCATTACATTATAGTGAACCGGATATCTCTGAGTTCCCGACTGTTGCTCTGACAAAACAAGATATCTGATGATGTCAGCCCGGGCTCTCTGAAATTGTGTTTGGTTTTTCTAACGATTTATGGACCAAACGATTAATCACTGAATTACTGGCAGTATAATTAATACTAGTTGCTGTCCAAGAAATGATCTCCTATTATTTAATGTAATATATGGAATATATATAATTTGTTTCAGTTGCATTTAAGTATTAAGAACTGTCCTGTTGTAACCTCAACATTAGGATAGGGACTGTAGCTTGCTAACAAAACAAGCAAAGCTAATGTCACGTTAACTTGGGCGACACTTCAATGACTACAACTTGCACTGTGTTGGAGAGGACACTACATTTGGAAATGATCTTTATTTGGCTTTATTATAAATCACACAACACAATCAGAGAGTAAACACATTCATCTCTTTTCATTGTAGCCAGGTTATCACGTATCTGTCCTTTATTTGTGTACATTCGCATATCCACAGACCTCCGAGAAGACATTCTTTGCATTCCTGACGCGACAACAAAACTGCTAGAAAGTCGCACGCTCTGTATGAAGGAATATTCATAAAGTGTCTATTGTTCCTCCCCCCCGCCGCCCGCTTTTCTTGTGCAGTTGTACATTATTTGCACCTTGTTCAAATGTGGGATGATTCTGTTTCAGTTTCATTCATGAAGAGCTACACACTTCATTTTACTTTTGGTGGAAATGATTGAGGATACAAGTTGCCGCTTGGAAACTTTAATCTGGAAGGAGAAAAGGCGGGGAGGGGGTGCTGTGGTGTTGCTGGTGAAGTGAAGCTAATGCAGAACTATTCATTTTGATCTCATTCTCGTGATTCCCCCGGTGTAGTTTCATAAGAAGAAGGTGTGCAAGAATACATTTCAGGCATTTACTGGAAAATTAGATAAACCAATCGAATCAAAATTCAAGGGAGGGGAATGGGAGTTTAGAAGGTTGAATAGTACTCATGTCATTGAATCATGAGCGGCATGCAAGGTACGGATATGCTATCAGCCTTCAAATTATCAATGGGAGAGAAGTACCTGGCAGTGCTTCAGAATTTACAGAGAAAAAGCAAAAGTATTATTGAGAGAAACACAAAAGGAGGTCAGGATTGGGATGTCTGTGTCTGCGTGTGGAAATAATCAGTGACCTTTCTGTGATTTCACATCATCATCCCATTTCACAGTGGGGTAAAGTATGTACAGCAAAGAAAAAAAGAAAATACTTCCGGGAAGTCCATATAGAACAGCCGTTGATGTCCCCATCTCTCTCAGGTGAGACACACGGGAACAAATCCTCACAGAACTCCTCTCAAGTCCGCAGCCAAGCGCTATTGTCTGCTGGGTGCTCCTGGCACGATGACCTCTATTTTGCTAGACATTTCGGTTGAGATTAGAATCTTTTATAAAAGGAGGACATCTCACGCAGGAACGGCTTTAGGCTTATATCCCTTTCAAGATCAAACAGAGTCAGCCTGATGTTTGGTTACACTGGCATGAAGGTTGCAGGACTTGAGATGTGCTGGAGAATTGCAATTTTACCAGAGCTGTTTTCAAGTTGGACTTCTTGCACTTTGGTTCACTTTAGATTATTATAGGATTCAAAGCAAGTGTATTATCCGTTAGGATACCACCAGTGAAAGAAAGGAGCTGATTTTATTTAGGCTAGGCTTTTCTGCTATTCGGGTTGAGTTTTCCCTTTAAATATGTACTTCTGTAGTAGCTCTTACAGACACAGCGTTTGAATGACAGCATTTATGACTTGCTACTGGAGTCCTGAGGACAAGAGCGGGTAATATTTTCTCTGCTGCAACATGTTGGATTAGACGCCTCAGTGTTAGCCTCCTTGTAGACATAAACCTTTCTGACTTTTAACAAGTGGCTCAAATATGTGACATTATAAAGCACTGACAAATAGAGAAAATTTGCCAATTTTTGAGAAGTGACTATATTCCAAGTAACTGTCTTAAAAGCAGGGGCAAAGCAGTACAGCATAAAGCTTTGGTTGAGGGAGGACACAGGGCCTAAGCTGGTGTGACACCCTCAGCCTTTAATGAACGGCACAACGCTCTGAGTACTGCAAGCTTCCACTCAGCTTAGAAGGGACTGCTTCTGAACTGGTGCTGAACCAAAACAGACAAGCTCAGGCCTCCACCGGCCTGCTACACATTTAATGCCCCTGTCGTCAGGAATAATCCTCTCTGCCTCACGCCATCGCCAGCAGCAGCACAGCATGGCGCCTACATGCAATATGCCGCCACTCAGGACAGAGCAGGGGCACCAGTAGAAACACTTAGTGGACTCACCGGGCAGCGGGTGTAATAGGCAGGGAAGCAGCGATCCAAAAACCACAACAAATGAAATTAAAGGGGAGATCGGATAAACCTGAGAGACTGTCAGTAACACTATAAGATAGGTGTTATAATGACAAGCACAATTGGATGCAGTGCGGTGTAATCATTCACTCCTTATCTCTGACTAAAACATAATTTGTGTTAACCCGCTCCATGCCACTGTGTTATCTCGGATCCTGTTGTTATGATTTTACACAACAATACACTCCCCTAAATACAATTATGGGGGAAATTAATATTCTTTATTCATTTATTTGTTCTTTGAAAACAGTACTGACTCTTTTTCAGTGTTTTTTTTTTTTCTCTAACTCTGATATATTAATTTAAAATATGAAAAGATAACACAACAATGGCTCTGTAGCTCACACGTGTATCATGAAGATCTCTCCCAATGAAAAGGTAATTTTTGACTATTAATACAAATAATATAATAATATATTAATACAGCGCCACAACCGTCCAGGTTTATGCTTTTTTCACTCCATCAGCAGGAACTGAATTAAGTTTACTGTGTTTTGTGTGTCTACAAGAATTGTGACAGGTTTGTTACCAAGTGTGCTGCGTTTTTTTTTTTTTTTTTGCATGTTCACATTATGCTGTCACCTGCAAATGATCCAAAACATTGTGTGACATCACATTTTTTTTCAGTCTAAGTCCCTTTGGTGACATGCTTCCAGTTATTTCTTGTCCTCCTCTCAGCGTATTCTCTCCATCTGTGACCTATAACAATGTTTTGCTCAGGATATTGGTTAGCAGAGGTGATGAGCACTTCCCTCCGCATCTGATCACAGCCATTGATGATGAAAGTGCAGCTTGTCAATAAGAACTTTAAGCTAAACAGCGAACGGCGCTCTGATTAATCACTGCAAATCGAATGTACGGTGCTGAGATGAATTAGACAGATTGTGATGCATCATGTTATTAATGAAATGACAGTTTAAACAATGGCCCTGCTCATCGCTGCTCTGTTTCCCTTAGCTTAGCCTAATTTTATATTTCACAAAAATACAATAATCCCTTCTGACATTAGCTGAGGCACTCTTTATTTCAGCCGAGGCGGGGCGCCTCCACTACAAAACACTGCGGGAAATCCTGTGCAACCTCCTCCATTTGGTATGTGTGTTATTAAATAGACAGACCTCAAGTTATAGTGAGTATGCCTGCATTAATTCACAGCTCTGTACTCAATGCCAGCTCAGCCTTTACAAACAAAACAAATTAGAGTTTGTGTGGAGTGTACTGCAGGCCTAAGACGGTGGATTGAAACTCCTGGAGTAAAAGCTGGAGCATCCGTTTTTGGAAAATCCTGACCTCATTAAAAGACTGGCTGGATAAAAGTTTCCTCCTATGGATTAGAATGACTCGTATTAGAGATGTCTGGCCACCCTGGTCAAATTAGTAGTAGTGTCTCCTTTGCCAGCTCCGTTACATTTCTGTCATTATGCCTCCAAACCTGAACTGTCAGCGTTGTTTTTGTGGATGCCAGTGCTCGGAGAATTCACCTAATCGAACACAAGGTTATGCTTGATTAAATGTTTATCTTCATTTGAGCTCCTTGCCATGCGTGGCTTTCTCTGTGGAGAGTAATTAAAATGACTTCCACCAATTGCACATGTTTACAGAAATGTTCATTAGCTTCTCAGGGGCAATCAGTGGAAATTAAAGGTCGTGTTTGTCCATCTATCTCTGTGTGTTTGTTTGTTTGTTTATCTGTTTGTTTGTTGCTTTTCTTTTCTTTTCTTTTCTTAATATTCTGGATTAGATGCACGCAATGTTTTCGGTTCAGGTACTGCGAAGATGTCAATGAATAGAGCAGGTACAGGGCATCCTGTGGGGATCTTTTTTAACCAAGGTTCAGATTTTATTTATATCAGCTCTTCATTGAACTACTCAGTTGAGGCTTAGATGGCAAAATGCCTGCACAATTTATTCTGGCTGCTCAGCGAGCACAGTTATTCAGCCACAGTGTTGCAGTGACAACTTTTCACTATTTCCTTTCAAAGTGTTTTTAATAGGAACACCCAGGCTAATTTATGTCTATGTGTTGAGATACTTTCATCTTACTGTAGTTTCCACTCAATTACAGTTTACTAAATATATTTCATGGTTCTTTTTTCATCATTTGGCTGCTGAAAGTAGGAGACAGGAAGATAAGGAATTGGTAGAGTTTCTTTGGATGGCTGACTTCATAGTAACTTCCTGTGAGCTTGATAGCTTTGCTGATTGCTAGTGTTGTAGCTTACTGTGAAGTGTCAATTGCGAGGCTACGGTGTAGTGAGGCAGTTGTAATAGGAACCCACCAGTTAGGTCATTCAGGGGGTCCTGCATGCTATGGGTACCCTTTGCTTTTTTCCTTTGGATGCGCACATCAAGGTAGGGGTCCTCAGTATCCTCTGAAGACGGGGGTATCCACTAAAAATTGCATGACCTCTATTGTCGCAGATACAGGTCACTCCACCTCCTGTGGGAAGCCTCTAAATTGAACCCAGCTTGTGTCTTCGATTTCTTTCTAGCTCTCTCTTCCTCTGGTTTCCTTCCTTTACTCTTATCTTCTGTCTCTTTCCCCTTCTCCCTCATGTGTTCACTGAGCTGCAAAGCTATTCAGGTATAGACGGGAAGATTTCTACCTTTTCTCTGAATTGCTGGGTCAGGATTTTTCTGTGCGGAACCATTCTGTAATGGAGTTTAACTTTATTTACTAGATAAAGGAAAATGAGATCTGCATTTGATGTGTGCGTCTATGCTTCAATAAACTGTTATATTGTTCCATATACAGTAGATGATCATATGAGTGAATACCTCTGTTCTGCCAGCCATGAGTGGAATTGAATGGCAGTCCACATTATCATATTCACTTCCATGATCCAGTCTGTAATCTAAGGAGCTTCCTGGAACTTTTAAATGCATTTTGCAAATATGTTTTCTTTTAACCGAATCTTTGTATACAGGATATAATTTAGTATGTTCTTTCCACTGGTGGTGCTGGAGCTACTGAGCATGTTGAACTCTTCACAAGGTGGACAGCTTGTCCAGAATTTATTAATCTAGGAAAATGTTCTGCCTTCTCTCGTGGATTTGCAACAGGAGGGCTGTCTAGACTACGTCTGCCGCACTTTGTTCATTCTCGAAATAAGTTCCTTAAATTTCTCAGAAAACATGATATTCAGAAAAAGCCTGTGTTTCATAAAAATATATATTTTTAATCTCCAGCAGCAATTAACAGATATGAAATTAACAACAAGCGGCTTCTAACCATTTAAATAGAGAAGAAATTATAGGAAATTGGCCAAAATGGAAACAAAAAGAAAAACCAAATTGGAGCTTGGAGGAAAATCTGCAGCTCACAGAGGAGGTACATCAGACAAAACATATAATAACAAGACAAGAGTAGACACAAAAAGATGCATAGAAAGAGATTGCAAACAAAATTAATGCCAGCTTCACTCTTGTCGGTTGTACCCCGTGGAATACAAAAAATGTGGTTTAACATTCTGT
Source organism: Miichthys miiuy (assembly GCA_036365135.1). Taxonomy (NCBI): domain Eukaryota; kingdom Metazoa; phylum Chordata; class Actinopteri; family Sciaenidae; genus Miichthys; species Miichthys miiuy. Next base: position 8,918,329 of record CM071606.1, on the reverse strand, counting down.
CAGAAGGGTGTCAGGAGATTGCAGCTTACAAGAAGGCCGCTGCTGCAACTGGTAAGCTATAAAATTACTCTATTCTGAATTATGCATATTAGTTTAGATAATGTATTGTTCATGACCAGTGCTATATTGCTCAGCGACTGTGCTTAATGCTTTGGGACCGCCGCCTGTACAATCAAGTCAGGTTGACGTATTAAAAAGAAAAAACCAACACTTTGATGATCTGCAGTGTATCTCAGGTAAAGTAGCCTTCGTAGGGAATAAAGTTTTATATCCTACACCAGAAGGCAACAGTATAAATAATGTTAAGTGACACAGACACAATATATGGCACAGTGTAGTGGGAATGGATGTGTGTTTGCAATAGAAATATACAGGCGAGTGACTGTTCTTACAGTAAACCCCCTGACTAATCTACTAATCACTTTGCATCTGAATTTCCAAACCTTTCCCTTTTAGAGGTAATCTGCTAATTGTTTAGGCTCCTATATTCACCTCCTATATTCATCCCTTCATAAAACCTAATGAGTGAAATAATAGATGACATTGACTCATCTTCAGTCTCTTTTTTTTTTTTTCCTGTTGGTATTTTTTCTATAGCTTTTGTACTTCTTTATCAGTTAGACATCGCTTCACACTTTGTGCTGCCAGTGCAGTAAAAAAAAGCAGCGTTTCTCAAAAAGAGCCTCTTACTAAGAATAAGGTAGCACCTATAATTACAGCATGTTTGTAAAGGTGGCTGTAAGCATTGATGTTACATTTAACTGTGCAGAGATGTCTAAAACTACCCCACATAACACAAACACACACACACACACACACAGGCTATCTACTGTATATTCGAATTGTTAATACTATAACGACAAGTAGCGATGGTTAATCAAATCAATTCATCAACTGTATTACAATAAAATCGCACTTGTGATGTGTTGTCTACAGCTTTTTGTTTTGGCAAACTGTGTTCTAGTTAGTTATTCTGTATTCTAGACAGTGGCTTTACTACCTCAGTTCTCGGGGTCCCATAGACCCCAGTGTAAGTAGTAGAGTAGTAATGATGTTAATAATGATAATATAATTTAAAAATCATTTGTTTTTCCTTTTTGTCTGACCCAATATGTAGAAAAGTATTGAAGTGGTGACCCTTTCCTTTGTCACACACTGGCACTAACTAATCTACAAGAAAGAAAACTTGACTTGTAACATATCTTAAACAAAATTGAAATCAAATGCTCTGCCTTTAAAATTGAATATATAATAGAATATTGATCCTAACTATAGACTTTCCAAGTCAGAATTCACTATTATGATCCAAACCTGTCCATTATGAATTTGTGTGCAGCTAAAAATATCTTTTGAAGGAAATGTCTGAGATGCCAACCATGATGAGGGAATGCTAATAGAGCTTTTTTTTCCACAGCAGCCATTTTGACATGAAATAGTAGGGTAAACACAGGTGTTACCAATAATACTAATTAAGGTTCTGCTCCATTTATTGCAGCAGAGCCTTTCCAGTGAGCCGACATGCACCACAGCAGCACCCTGACTCAGTTTGACCTGAATGGAACTGAACCTTAATTAGTATCATTGGGAACACCTGTGTTTACCCTGCTATCTCATGTCAAAATGTCTGATGCGAAAAGGGTCTATTGACATATCTGGTCGTACGATGCAATACAATATCGGCTTCTAGTGACTTCAGCATTATTGAAACTTTTTTATGGTTGTGTTTTGCCACTCGCAGCACTTGTTTAAGTTCAGGAAAAGATTGTGGTCTTGGTTTAATACGGAAAAAGTCCACAGTGATTTGAGACACAACATTTCATTTAATATTTAATCGAAACCACAATCTTTCCTCACCATAACCAAAGTGCCAGACTCTGGTGTATATAAACACATTTTTTTTTTTTTAACATTACTCTCTCTCCGCATAACTTCTTACTGATTTTGAAAGTATTTCTCAAAGCTATGTGTTATAAGGCACAAATAGGTAATTATTAACCTTATATAGATCTTAGGAGAAGAAATGCTTTGGATCATGTGGGCTAATGCATTAATTAAAGATTGATTATTCAAATTCCAGTCAGCAAATTCTAGCCTGAGTGCTTGATGTGGCTGAATTTTAAGGATCAGAGGGTTTCAAATATCTTGATTAGATTAGAGAGAGACCATTATGCAGAGCAGTGACAGCTTTTTTTTTTTGAAGAAGAAGAAAATAAAAGTTTAATTGTTAAAGAATTAGTTTAAATTAAACAATTAGTTTAATTGTCATCCATATTTGTAGTAAACTCATAACAATTTTTGTGTGTTGTAAGATTTGAAGCAGCACCTCTGACAGTCTTTCTTTGTATTGTGCTGTCACGTCCGTTCTCCCCGGTATTTTGTCCATCCCCTGTAGTTCCTGACCAGATTGGATATACATTTTAAGCCCACAACATCCAATCTTCTGATGGAGTACATCCATCTGAGCAAACACCATCTCAGTTGAACTCTTTTTCTCTCCAATAAAATTGTGCCTTTGCTGGGCAGAGCTCGGGTTGAGTTCATATTTGGGAGACCTGCCCTTTCGCTTACATTTATGTTGTCCATTTTTAGATGTTCTAAGTTGTTTCGTAACGCTTCATGTAGCGCAGTATTTGTTCGGCTCTACTGCTTGTCCCATTTTGTATTTCACCAAGGTTAAACAACAGCGCTGGCCGGCAGAAGAACACCATGTATCTTTTTATTTTTGTTAAGAGAGTGAAAGCAGGGAGAGAGGCTACTTCGGTTATTCCTCAGAGGAAAGCAGATCTTTTTTTAGAGTATCAAAGAAGCACATCATTTCTACACTACAAAATATAACATGTTCGGATGGAGTTGAGGTCGGAAGATACTTTTTCTGGCTCCGGATGGAGGAGGCTGCACTGACTCAGAGTGGATGTTTCACAGACGTTCACCAGGAAATCCCTTTGACTGTTCTTTGGACTCAGTAGGAGGCCTGGCGTTTGGGTAATCACTGGAAGGCCACATGGGTTCTTCTGATTCATGGCATCCTTCCTGCTTACCCTACTCCCTTTCTTTGGTCCATCTCTCTCTATCTCCGTCTCTCTCTTGCTGTCTCTCTTGTTGTGTGTTGGTCTTTGATCTCTAAAGGTCCTTGAGAATGAGGAGCCAGCAACAACAGCAGGCTGGGATTCTCTGTGGGCCTGTTTGGATCCCAGCCCATCATGCCCTTTTCTATCTGATGGACAGCTCCAGGCATGGCAGTGCCTCTATAGCCCTGCTGCATTAGGCCTTCATCTGATTAAACCCTCTCTCATTTTCAAAGGTGGGGAACTAGAACTAGGGCTATCATTGACCTTGTTTGTAAGCAGCAGGGACGGCCTTAAAATGCAAGTATTTTCTTGAATTTATCTTTCCTTTAAAGTCTTTAATAAGCATTTTCTTGCTAGCTGTGAAGCTGCAGTTCTTCCCAGTTTGGGGAAACTTGTGTTTAATGGAGGCACACACACACACACACACCCCTTATATTTTTTCTCCTATATTTGTTATTTATAGCTTTAAATTTGCAGACAAGGAACTTGAGCATTTGGCAGGTTGACACGACTGTGGATGCACAGCTGACTGGGCTGTCATTTTCTCTTGTATAAAACCTGGCTTTTCCATCTAGAAGCAAGGGTGACTAACTAACAAGGTGTTCTTATCAAATCAGAAATGCTTATGAGTCCAGCCTTGTAAGTAAGAATATAGAATATACTGCAGGAACCAAAATTCGGACTATTTTTAAAGCACAATTCTTACATGATACAGTGAAATACAAAATCAGTAATGGCACCATCCTCACATCCTTGAACCTGGTATGGTTAAAATGCATTTCTTTCTTTGAAAGATTACTCTGGCATAAGTCGCCTTGACCTTTTAGGTGATATATGTTTGTATTTAAGTGAATCACAGTGTCAAAGGTTATTCCCCATTAATTCGTTGTTTTTTTTTTCTTATCAAAGCTGCCCATTCAGGCAGCCAGTAGTACCCTGGTCCAGCAGGATTTAGATGTCCTTTTGGTTGGATGTCCTTGAGCCCTTTGTTCGTCTGGGCAGTATGTGAAGTCCCTTTTCTCCTCGAGATGTTTACACATCAATAAAATGGGCTGAATTTGAAAAATAAAGCTGACAAGGACATAATGATCCATCCCACAGGTCCCAGATCCAGGACTGAACAAGTTCTTAAAAACCTTTTAGCTCGGATAAAGTTGCAGAATAAGGAAGCTCTCAGTAGGCTTGTCTTCTAACGACTTTTTAAAGTGATAGGTCATTTATTCTGTTATTTTTCAACGATCCTTTCTTTTTTGAAGTCATCCGTGGAACTGAAGAGACAGAATCCACATTGTGCTCGTCTCCTGTTTTGCTCTAGTCACCTTAATGTCTAAAAGTTAGCTTCGTTTGCAGCACTCCCTCAAATCTTTATTTCCAGAATAAGCGTCTATCTAATAAAAGTTGAGGGCAAAACAGTTTTGCAGGATGAATTATACTAAACTTTGAAGAAAGTGAACACCGAAATGATGAGTGACAGCAGATTGAGGTGTTTATTGTATTGCCCAGCTCGCGCCTTTGATTAGATTCTTTACTAGTGCATTTTTCTATCTTCGGTGAGTGATCTGTGTAGCTTATTTGAAAGATACGTCTGGCAGGGGGACGTTTATGGAGTCGCTGCAGCAGAATTGATTGTGATGAGGCAGTACAACGTGAAGGAATAGTATAAATTGTAGTGTATGGTTTCTGCTGCTACGTCTGCTACACAGAGAGCAAAACAGAATTAAAAAGACGACACAAACCTTCCATTAATATAAAAGAGTTTTTAATAAAAAATATTATCTTTGACATGATTTTTACATTAAATATTTCAAGTGCACTACTCCCAAGATATGCAGCTTGTTTAATCCCCTATATTTCAGAGCTTGTAAAGCACTGAACCTAAAACTTATTTGAATGAATGTACATTACAGAGAGCCAATGTGTCTGACACAGCACTCTGATTCGCCCGTACTTAGCTGAAGCTATTAGGACCTCCTCTGACCAGTGAGTTTGAGCTGTCTTCTTCAACCTTTTTATCTTTACTTTTTGTACTTTAGGATTTACTTTGCTATAATTGAATGTTCTGCCTCTATTTTTGGAGACGGTGTGCAAATCATTTGTAGCTTTATACAGATGATGTATGGGAGATTGTTGTTTGACCCCCCCCCCTTCCTCCTTCATGCTGGTTTGGTGTTGATGTTTGGTGAAAGACGGCAGCATTTACTCTCCAGCTTGAGCCTAAAAGGTTGAGGTGTCAACACGGTGTCTTTCGAGAGTCCATAAATACCTGTCCTCCTCCCCTCCCTTTTCTTTCACTCCCCTAGCCTGTCCTTTAGCAGAACCTTGAAGCACCATTGAAATTCTGCACTGCCTTTTGAAATCTCTGTTGATGAGGCAACATGGACCCACAGTGGCTCTGCTGTTCTCCCACTGCAGGATATTTTTCAAAGTCATGTTTATATACTATAAGTAGAAAGGAGTGAAAATGCTTTGATGGTATCTAACAATAAAAATGCTTAGAAATCTCCTCTGGACTGCAAGAATGAATGCTTCAGCTGGGCTTTGTTTCTCCCATGACATGGTGGTTTTCTCTGCATCTCACATCTTGACTCTTGGGTTATATTCTATGTAACTGGCGACGCGTGGCACATCATTTACATTAATACCACATTTAGAGTGGCAACATAGTCTATGTCTAGTCATATATTTGACCACTTGCCTGCTGTGCTATACTGTATATTTTAGATAGAAACACATTTTCATCATTTCAGTATTTTAGTGGAACACATTTTTATTTTATCACAAACTGGCCCTATTCAAATTGGAAGATCTCTGCTGGTTGACTGAGGAGTTATTGATGTTTATGTTTGTTTTTCCATGTGACGGTTTTTCTGATTTATTTATAATCATTATATATATACATATCTCCAGACTGGGAAAAAAAAAAAAATGCAAATCTGATCTTGTTTCATGTCTGTGCTTTGCAGCTTTTTGCTGCTATCTTTGAGAGATGATCGTGCTTTACAATATAGTCAGCCACACACACATCTTCATTAAACGCGGGTTGATAAACCATTAATCCATTCAAGAACTGTTTTATTTCCATTTATTCTTGTCCGCCCACGCTGTACAGCAAATAAGGAGAGAAAACTCCCTCCTGAGTATTTCTGAGTATTTCTGACTGAAAACAATCTCATCACGCGGCTCTGATGTCTGATGATAAAGGGTGTTTGTTTTTTTTTTTTATTGTAGACACGACTCTGTTTTCCTCTATGTCCAGTCACTCCTGTGACCTTTAAGGAGACCATCGATATTGAGTTTCCTAGTATCGCGTATAGTATGTGAATTGATCATAAGAGGAAGAGATATGTTCCAGTAAGACTTTCCGAAATGTGTGTGTGTGTGTGTGTGTGTGTGTGTGTGTGTGTGTGTGTGTGTTAAGCTGTGCCTCTATTTCCATCCGTGTAGTGTTGGGGTTAGGTCAATATTATATTAGCACTGCCATCGCATTTTCCACAGCCCCATGAATAATGTAAGAGTTAGATATCCCTTCATATAAATACAGCCCATTATGGCTCTGTATCCTTGGTAGACGTAAGACATTTCATAGTTTCTTCCAAAAGATTTGATTAACCTTATTGCTTGATATCGCCAAATGGTGGCCTAAAGTTGTTGCCACAAGAGATAGACCCCTCTCAGTGGAGAAAGAGACCTTATTGTGACCTTGTTGGAGACAATCAATGGTCTTTATCTCCCCCAATGCATAATAAATCCTACCAAAGAGTTGGTCCACACACATCCCTGTAATGTATTGACCTGCACCGCCAACATTTATCAACTGGACTCGGTAGCTAAATAATTTAGGTTTTGAGCTTAGACCGTACTTAGTCAGTGGCGCCCAGACCAAGTTTGGCCTGCCACGTTAGATTGATGTGCTCCACAGAAAGTTAAGAATAGCGGGGAATAGAACTTTATTAACCCCATCACGCAGAGAAACTGGAGTTCAACGCTTCGTGTCTCGTTTCTAAACATAAAAACACACAAACAACAAATTCCCCAAAAAAAAGAAAGAAAGAAAGAAAGGGAAAAAAAAAAAGCAGCGTGCGCACACAGGTCCCATTTTATTGGAGAGGTCAAACTGCAAGGTCAGTCGCTGTGAATGTCCGTGGATCAACTCTGCTGTACAGACGTTACAACTAATTTAACACCTGTGCAGTTTCTGGCTGGAAAACTTGAACTCGTACCCAGAATCAAACCTTTCATCTTCTGGCCTCTGATTGGCCTTTCTTATCTCAGAACCTAACTTCCTCCTCTTCGACAGACACAATATATCCCATTCTGCTTGAAGATAAGAAAACCCTCTCAGACAGCAGTTTGTCCTATATTAGACTGATTTTCTAAACTGTACATTTATGTTTGTCCTGCTCAGTTCTTTACTGTCATATTGCCAGGGGCCTGCAGTCATAGCCTTTTGAATCAACACAAGAGCTTAAACTACTGTTGTCGGCAGTGGAAAATTGCTTTCATTTACAAGAGCAAACTATAGATTTTTGCCAAGACTGTTAGTGGCAGGTATAACAGCCGAAAGCTCGCTGTAGATCTCAAATCAGAGTAAGTGAATAATAAATAAAAAATAATAAAATAAAAAACATTATATTCTCTTTTAGTTCCTGACAGTTTTTAGAAATGCCGGATTTCTTTAGACGGTATGAGTAATACTTAAATTTAGCCCTGTGGTCGTTCATTTGTCAGACCTCTCAAAGATGAATTTGTGAAATATCATTAGACGTGCATTCAGGAAGGAAAAAAAAGACATTCTTAAATTATAATAAATCCAAACTTTGAATTCTGAGTCGTAAATTAGGAGGACAACGGCAAGTTTAAATACATATTTTCCATTTCTTCCCCCAGACTACACACTTCTGTTTTGCTCAGACTCAACTCCTCTTGGATATTTGCACTCTATATTAATAAGAAATTGATGTTGCCGATGACTTTTAGTAAAGCAACACCAGATTACCATACTCAGCATGAATACTAAACGAGAGGAAGGGACGTGCTCAGGCTCCGGCTGAACCTTGATCCAAAATCTCCCTTTAACCAAATCATATTCCCCAGGATGAAAGAGGGAATTGTTCTGATAGGCTGATCAAAGCGGTGTATCACTGTACTATAAAGGAACACCTGGAAACCTCATGGAGGATTCTGTTGTAGCAGTGAGGGCACTGGGCAATACATAATGCATCTGTACATAATGTTTATGTAAACATCTGCTCGGGGGTGTTCTAACTTATTTATTTCACTCTTCCTGCTGGTGTGGCTGATGATTTGCAGATCTTAATGACTAAATCCAGAAGACTTTTTTTTTTTTTGGTGTCCTTGGATTTTTCAACCAATGCTTGTTACAATAAACATGCTGCATTAGGATGGGTGTGGCTGTATAAGCTGCATTACTCATGGTCAAGGTTGCTCAAATGGCTCTATGACAAAAAAAAATTCTCCTTTTTGAATTGTTTACCGGAGTATTGAAGACAATTTGCATTTATGTATTTAGCACTTACTTACCTCATCTGCTTTTTTCTTCTTTTTTCCTCTCCTTCAGGCTTTTTCAATAAATTTTAAAAAGTAATATAATAAATGACCCTGCCGACATCACCTTTTTTTTTTTTTTTTTTTGGAGAGCCACAGTACTACATGTTTATTGTTGCTGTGAGATAATACCAAGGCTCTAACCATTTACTCATTCCAACTAGGTTTTCACAAGTTAGAGGACATAAAAATCCTTATTTCCTTGAAAACAGCTTTGTTTTGACATTCAGTACAGCTTGTAGAACATTTATAGATTTTTAATATTCATTGTATTTTCACCCAACATTTAAAGATCACGGATATATCTAAACTGATCTAAACGTCTGAAGATTGTAATGCATTCGAATAATGTTTTGCATGCGGTAATTAATATAAAAACAGAGCGGCCATCCAAGTCCAACACCATAATAAATCTTTAGACAGTTCATGCCATAATGCCTTCACAGAGATGTCTGAAATTACGTGATTTAAATCGAAAGGGTGGGCCAAACAACATCTGCATAAACATAATACTTTCTAAACTACTTCTTCAATGTTTTTCAAGATTGCATCACCATGTATAAGCCAATAATCACAAGTGTGCTGATGGAAGCTTAAGATATCAGACTGTGGCAAAAGCTAATGTCTGTATTACATCAAAAAGAAGAAAATAAAACACTGACATTTTAATACAGATTGTCTTGGTGCCGTGCAGTAAGGCATCAAAGAAGGGATGTATATTGTCACTGCATAATGAACTACATCGAGCTCCTGCTTGTGGACCCACAAACCTGTTAGCACAACATGCTATCTGCTGCCAGTGTGCTGACATGATGGCTTTTCCAGTGAGTGAGCAAGGCTGCCAATAGTGTCTGGGCTGGAATGGGCTCATGGTGTAGAAAGGAGGGGAGAGTGAGGCTCTATGCCGCTCTATAAATACCCCTGTCACGCTTATATCAAATCAGCCCAGAACACTAAAGGGCTGGCGTGAGTGTTCAGGGTGTTTTTCACACACGTCTTCAGAGGTCCGGGGGGTCTGGAAAGGTCAGTGTTACGCTCAATAGCACATTCATATGAGTGGGTTTGTGCATTGATGTTTATCGTGATGGGTGTCGCAGATAAAAAGTATCATTAGAATTAATTATCCAGGGGGTTATGGGATAAGGCTGTGAAATTGCTGCATCCAAACGCTGTTCCATTTATCATACTCCACATGGCTGTGTGGATGCTAGATGAATGACTGATTTAGACATTAACCAAACAACCATTATTAGCATATATTGCATTCAAAACACCGCCAATGAAATCCTCTCAGTCTGTTCCTCTCTCCTGGAGATAAATGGCATGATGCCGTTTGACGTCTCAGACATCCACAAATTAGAGCTGAATTTAGAGCCTACACAACATGATTCATTTGTTCTTATTTTACTTTAATGATAGTTTTAAGTCACGCTCCTTCCTATCTGCAAGTCTTCCAAATTTAAATGACAGCATTTACTCTGTGTCCGTGCACCTCGAGAAAGACACATACAAGCGTTTCCTGGACTGGTGCCACATTAACAAAACATTGTTAATCACTGTTAGAAAAATGCAAGCGTCTTATGATCTGACAACACTGTGGTTAAGGTTTGGACAGGCATAAGGAAATCATAGTTTCGGATTAAAATTGATGTGTTGAGGAACCAAATGAAAAGAAACCAACACTGACTGCTGGTAGGAAAATGGAAAATGGAAAATGAACAGCGTCCTCCCAAGTTACACTCCGACCTTTTGTTTTCCCATTCATCCACCCTGACCTCATTCCTCTGCAGACTTTGTGGATTTATAATAATGTCACACTACTTCCTCCTTGCCCCAGATGGACAAGGATCATAATGTCTGTGGTCACTAAAGGTCTTTGTTACTTATTTTGGAGGATTTGCTGAAATGAGTTTGGTTTTTCCTGGGAGGACAGTCTCCCTCCTATTGGTAACTATCCTCAAGACTGACCTTAATGAGCGCTGTTAGCTTTAGCATTGTCACAGTCTGATTTGCTTCCAAAAAACAGCTCCCTCAAGGCTCCAGTCTTGGGGATCCCTTGATTTAAAAGGCAAACACGCTGGCATGATGACACTGCCACAGCTGCTTGTGCCGATGATGATGAAGTTTCAGGAACGAATGATAATCCTGACACTGCATCCTCCTAAGTCAGTGAGCCATGCAGTATAGATATGGATGTGTCGCTGGCAGATTGGGAGGTAGATTTCCCATCTACACTTCCCGTGGTGGCTGGTGCCTCGGGGGAGCAGCTATGTAAATAATGAATGCCTCTGGGTGTGAAACATGCACAGATAACCTTCAAGACAGGTGCGGATCAGTGCCTTCACATTAGCTGATAGGATTAAGGTTAAAATCTACAGAAGCCTCTCCATAAGAAAACACAAATCGAGCCACAGCGAATAGCAGGCTACATGGGTACATAGTGTTCAGCTGATAAGGACAGGTAGAGGTAATCATGGGGGACTGGTAATAGTTCTGCAATCTGATGATGGGAATGACAGAGCTACATATCCAGCTAAAAACCAAAATAAGGAGCCTGACCTGATACTTTCAGAAACGTTTCACCGAGCTCCGCTTACTTGACTAAATGTAAACATCACGAGTTGCCTTTGATGGCGCTCGATAAATCACAGAACATCTATAAAAAGGAGCAAACTGTATGTTCAGATGACTTTTCACGAAACAGTCTTGTCTTGCTGCCAGTTACCTCAGTCTCAGTATTCAAATATGGCAAACAAAATCTCTGTGAGATCCTCCTGTTTCCAGGCACTGTGGAGAGGAAAACTCATTGAGCATATGTTGGCATCCATAAGAGAGGAAAATACGTAGGGAACAAAAGTAGTTCTCTCTGTTGTCCCATCTGTCTGCAGAGGACTTTGTGCACCCAACAGGGGCCCGCTAGTTTCTCTTTCACAAGTCGGCTCTTGCTGTGCAACAAAAGATGTCCCACAATTCTCTCATCTCTGTCACAATGTCCTGCTCACAATCTCTTCAGGTAAAGTGACATCACAGAGTTGGAAGCTTCGGGGAACAGTGCTAATTGTAGACTGGATGAACACATCTGAGAAAATGAAATCCACCATGAATGACCCTCCAATTACAATAAGGCAGTGTTGTCTGGCTCTGATGAACACTTGGAAGTTGTTAGATAGAAATGATGAATCTGGAAATTAGTGCCCTTGCTTCTTATTATTTGGCTGTGTGAGGGAATTACACCTGGAGTAATAACTCATTAAACTGGAGTAATTAGCATAAACAGCTGAAACACAATGACCCCTATTCATCAAAGATATTGGGACACGCATGTTTTATAATGTGTATCTATCTGTCTGTCTCTCTAAACTGCGTGTCTGTCTGTTTATTTCAGCACCAGTAGTCCTATACTTTTAACAACACAACACATTGCATTGCATTGTTGAATTGGCATTGCCTGAAGGTCAGGGACTGATGATGTCCATCTGTCTTTGATTCTTATCCCCCCAGCGAAATGTTTACGGTCTGTGTTGGAATGAGGAAATAGAGGGTGAGCGAAAGAGTGACTGCGAGGGAGATGAGGGGTTTGGGCGTCATTGTTAAGCTGAGCTCCAGGCTGGTCCTGAAGGACAGTTAAACCTAAAGTCCAAGCCAAGCTTAGAGAGAAGGGTGGAAGTTAATCCCTCATCCTCAGGCAGGTGTATCACAAAGGCTAAACATATACATAGGAAGACCGACCAAGGGAGAAAGTTAGGATAATTGAAGTCTGCTAAGAAATGAGCATGTGCACCCTTAGGGTGAGTGAGCTCTGCATTGTGGTATTACTTCTTAATGTTATCAAGGTAAAAGAGATGGGGGTTTCATTGCCCAACCTTTTTAACATTGTTTATTTCTGCCCAGCTTGGGAATTTAAGAGAGTATTGAGGTGGGAGGCTACACAGCACTAGTGGGTGAACTAGTTTACCACCATGTTTACATAGTCGTAAAGCTGCTTCAGTCAGGTACGAGGAATAGCTGTGCCTCATGCCTCTGGCACTGCGTGTTAGCCTCGTCACTCGCAGCAAACTTTCGGTTTGATATTTGTCGAATGAGAAGTTTATCGATCAGCATTATTAGCTCGCATGTCTATTGACAAAAAAAAAAAAAAAAGGCACAGCAACGACGCAAGCCTTCGCTTGACCCAGTCAGAGGGAGGATGGGTGATCATTTTCTGTTCCACTAATCATTCATGACACCGCCCGTTGTCTCTACAAGGTGTCTCTGTCTTTGACTGTCCTGATTCCCCTCAGCAGCAAAACAGCCAAAGTCAAATTGAATCCAGAAAGGAGGATTTTAAACGGAAAGATAAGGGGGCAGATATGCCTTAATCATCATTTGCTCTTGATTAGAAAATCAATGGCCTTTGATGCCAGAGTGCATGTCTGCCTTTGGAGTTAAGAGTGTGACAATGACAATGTGGACTGGAAAATTGGCCTTTAAACAGCTACCTTCTCTTTGTTGTTTTGGAGCCCCATTCTTTAATGCACTGAAAAGTCTCCTCTATCACATAATGTCTGCCTGTCAAAGAAATTACTTTTTCTCTCACTCCTGTGTGAAACTTTGTTAAAGAAATCCTTCGAAGCTTAGAAAGCACAGGGAATTTCTTAGTTTGTAGAGCTGACTTTCACAGTATTTCCTTGATTTATATAACAGATGAGAAATAAAGTTGTCACTCAATTCTCTGTGGCAGTTTTGAGATATGCCAAAGAGAGAAAATCTTTGATGCCTTCCCAGGTTTACCTGTCAAAGAGGTTTAAAGGCAGTATGTCCCAAGTTATAGTACGGCTAGACTGTTGCAGTCAAAAAATCTTTGCACCTATGAACTGTATAACAGTTTTTGCTGTGTGTTGATATAAAGAAGAAATATACAGTACCCCAACTTACTATTGCTGTATTTTTTTGAAATGCCGTATGCCATATCGTAGTGAGCTTGCTTACCTTTTATAGCTTCCCTGAAAATGAATATTTGTACCTCCAAAACAGCTGGTAAAGAAGTTGAGCAAGCATGCTACACTATGTATAGAAGAGTATCTGTCTGCACCTTCCCTGAGCCTACAGAGAATCATACAGTATGTACATTTCATTTTAGATGAGGAAGCTTCATTTTCTCTCCTCTTATTAACGTGCTGTGATGATGATTCTTAAACTCGGCTTGCCCAGGCACCTTTCCCTCACTCTCCGGTCCTCTGTAGTCATCGCCTTTGTGCCATGCTGTTGTACTCGCTGTGTTTTTACCAGCTCTGCATATCGATCCTGCTTTATCACCACCGGCTCCCTTTGCAATAAGCTCGCAAGAATATGGATGAGGTTTGGTTGGCAAGGGATGCACTGCTGATTAATATGCGCTGCGTGAGGATATGATGAAAATTCACATTTATATGTCTTATACGAACACTGATCTCTGTGTGCAGAACATCCGTAATGGTAAATGAGAGGTGGTTCTTTGAAATGATGATAAAGTGTGTGTGTATGTGGGGCGTTCATGGAAATCCTGAAATACTAGTTGCATTTACAAGCGGCTTGTTCTTGCCCATCACGTACCCCGTGCACTAGTGTACATAATATATTGATTGCAATTCAAATAGAGGACTGACAGCTTCCAATCAGTGTGGAGGTATTAGCTGTTGCTATCTATGAATGGAAATGTCAGAATTTATCCATTGATCTGTTTCCTCCAGAACTAACATGTGCACACATCCTTTTTAGATTACCTGATTTGACTCTTTTATGGAATAACAGTCTGGTAAAGAGGAGAAATGAACCGCATGTTCTCGTTTTGTGTGTAATGTCAGCGCATTTTGTACAGAGCTGTGTCATATCAGAGACTTTAGACTCGAAAGACTTCGAGAAATGGTTATTATAATGCAAAAATAATGAAAATAAAATCAAATTAAATCAGAGCAGTTATTTGCATCATATTACTCAGTTTTTGAACTTGAGCTCAAAACATAATTGTACAGGATTTTAAGTATATTAGTAAAATTAGTAAAAGCCAAAGCTGATCTTCTCATTTTTCATTTAAGCTGCATTTTTCTCACCCATACACCCATTCCTTTTTTTTTCTTTTTTTTTTTCCTTGCATGCCCCCATTTGACATCAAAGTAACAGCTTACATTTATTGTAATGAATCCTGATATATTTGAGCTCTGTGAACCTGTGTGTGCAACGTGGGAAGAGAGGTGTAGTAATAGAGGTTGTAGTGCTGTTCTATTGCTACCTTGATGTCAAAAATTAAAGTTATTCAGGGGCACAGGGATAAAAGCACTCGCTTACCACTGCAGAGCCCTGGATTAGAGCGCCAGATGCGAACACAATTAGCAGCGTTTGCAGGTGCAACCGTGTCTTTGTCGCTGCATTAGTGACTCCTACTGGTTGCGCTGCGTGAAGTGGGTTGGGATCTTGGAGTGATAGACGGAGTGAACCTCCAAACGTGTAATTCATTGTTGAGGGGGGGAAGAAGTGACTGGCGTGACTCCATGGTTATTGGCAGATACCTGTTTTTGTCCTCCCCAGGCCAACAGTGGCACCACAGTGTAGGGGGAAGTGTCCATTCAATAAATGTTTATCAAAACAAGAGGACTTGCCAGGTTTTGTCCTTGTGCCCACTATTAAATCCTTTTGGATCACTTTCAACTGGGATAAGGGAAGTGCTGAAATGATTATTCAATTCATCAATTAGTCAATTAACTGAAGATTAATCAGCAGTTATTTAATTAATTCAGAGTTTTAAGCCTTTATTCGCAAAAAATGTTCTTGTTTCTCGAAGGTGAATACATGCAGCGTTTCTTTCTTCCTCTGATGTGTTAATACATTTGATGTCTTTGAGTTTGGACCGTTGGTTGGATAAGAAAAGGCAATTTGACCTCGACTTTCACTTTTTTTTTTTTTTTTTAACTGATTCATTGAAAAAAAAATAATTGTCAGATCAATTGATGATGAAATGAAATGATTAGTTACAGCTCTGGATAAAATGGACAAATTACACAACCTCCTCTAACTGAGATAAATGCATTCACACTAAATAATAAATCTCAAAACCAAACACTTAATTCACCCTCGTCACGACTGCTTTTTTTTAAAAAGAGAAGCCAGAGAACGCGTTCAAAGCTGATATTTGTGTGAGCTGTGCAGGAAAATGCTTTAGCAGTTTTGCCCTTGACTTGCTTCAGTTGGTTTTGCACTGAATAAAAGCATCATTTTAAGAGAATTACGTAGCCATAACAACCATCTCAGGTACATCATATTGTGTCAGCTGCAGTTGTTGAAAGTGAAGTAGTGGCTTATTCTCCCTGGGGAATAGCCACATCAGTCAAACGGCAGTGATATGTCTTTCATTTCTACCTATAATGGCCCTGTTTCCTGTTGTGCCGTCCAGATCAGATTAGTGATTGAACACTAAAGAACAGTGGACCACCTTCGTGTAAGCCACTCAAGTACCCACACTGATAAAAAGCCACCTCAACACCTGCTCTCACTCTCAGTGTACCGTGAGCTGTAAAAAAAAACAAAAAAAAAACATGCTTGTACAGTACATTAAAATACAGATAAGACCTGCAGTGTATATTATGCAAGACCTTGGTTTGGCCTGTTCTGAATGTAAATAGTATCCTATATGCAGTCATATACTGTACCTATATACGTATTTCTATATCGTGAAAAAAGGGACAACTGTTTTTGCTGAAGCACATAACCACTTACCTGCAGCTCTTTTCAGCTCGGTTGCTATTTTACAATAGCTTTTGAATGTTTTTAGTCTTTCTGCACAATTTGCTGTTAACATTTAAAGACTGTATGGTTTTACAACAGATTAAGTATATGTTTTGTGGTTAGTAAAAGTCTAGACTCCTTCCTATTTAGGTTTCTGTTTTCCTAGAGAATACCTTGTGGCTCTCTCTTCTAATCCATGCAACACACCGTGCTCACAGCGTGGCAGTGTGTTCCACTGTGGCAACCCTGCTGTGTGGAGGTAATGATTGCAGGTGTGTATGGAAACCACTTGTTGGCATGACAAGATGCAAGTTGCAAAAAAAAAATAAAACAAACATTATGTTTTTTTTTGTTGTTGTTGTTTTTAATTCTGAATGATGAGTCTGTCACACCCTCCCCGGAGTTTTATTCATCAAAACCCAACTGCACATTTTTTTTCGCCTCGCTTGCACGCTCTCATTCCTGTTATTATATTCAGACATTACTTGTTAACCATATGTAAATATCATACACATCCTTTGAATTATTCAATTATCTGAATAGACGAAAGAAACAAACAACTCCAAATACCATTACACGCAGTGTACATACAGGATGTGACATTGCCCTACTCTGCTGTTAAGACAAGAGCTCCTGCATTAAAGTAACGAAAGCCACCATATAGGATTCCACAGCTGAAATTAAACAGCAGTTGCATTGTGCACTCTGTGTGTTTCTGAGCCCTCTTTGGCTCTAGTGTTTAATATGAGTACTTCTGTGACCAGAGATAAGGCCGTTATGGCCATGACAAGGCCTTGTCTTGCTCTGCCATGATGCTTCTATTGCTCCTAGTGCCTGTTTGCTCCCAGGGCCAAAAACAATATGCTGTAAATTGCGCTACGGCCTCTTCAGGTTGATATGCTGCCTGCAAACGTGATGTGATTGGGTATCGATTCACACCACAGCGCTAAAATTGCCTGCCTCATGGCCCCAGACACCAATTGTGACAGCTTCAGTACAGGACAGGAGGAGTGCCATGGCATGGGTCTTGTGTCTTGGAGAGGATACCTTCTCTCTGCTTTCTGATCTTCACCGTCTCCTCCTCTTTAAAGATTGAAGCCACAGAGCCCCCCTACTGCGTTGATGAACAGATCATAGCCACATTTATAGCAGTCCAACGCGTCTCAGAAACCCATTTTGCAACGAAATAGAAAAAGAAAATGTGTGGACACCTAATTTTCATTAAATGCCAGCGATATTTGGGAAAAGGACAGGTTTTTAATCGGTTCAAATCTTAATATTTGTGACACGGGAACAAAAATTGGTTGGCTTTCTGCTTTTTTCAGTAAAAAGTAGTGGTGACACAGCACCGTCAATCTGCATTCAGTATGATTAAAACATACCCCGGATCCTGTTGGAAGATGAATAATGCAAGAGAAATTGCTTGTGTGATGAATAAATGGCAAATAATCCCATCACAATTAACTCTCCTACATACAGTATGCAAACCAGTCATGCTCCATCTACTAAGACAAGCTGTCCAGCTGAGGTAAATCCAAAGTAGCCTCGTGTTGATGCATAAGTATCTTTGCAGTCTCAGTTGAATTTAACATGTCCTAGTGCTATGCTATGCTGTTTTTAATAGGAGGTATTATATTTTATAAACAAACCAACCTTGGAGGTATTATATGAGTAAAAAAGTGTTGATTTTGTAATACTGAAGATGTTAATGCTAAACAGGCAGTAAACATTCTGTTACTATTTTTCCCTGTGAATGTTGGTTTTGGTAGATATAATCACTCAGCACACGAGTAATCCAACATTTTCCCCTAAAGTTACTCACAGGGGTGATATGAGAAGCTGGCAGTGCACTTGTCATTAGCATTTCTCTGCTACTAGCTGCCTATCTTACCATCCTGCTGGATTGGTAACAAACTTGGCACATTATTAGCATTCCTGGCATGCATACCCGACTCTCCGTAGTTGGCAACTACCAATAGGAGAACATTTTAAGAAAAGTATTTGTGTGGTACACTGCTCAGAGGATGGTGATACATATTTTTCTCTCTTTTTTCCAGACGTTACGCAGAGTATGTGGCCTATGATTTTCGCCGTAATAGCCTGCATTTATTATAATGAATCATGATATCACCTACGAACTGTCAAGGCGCGAGCACACTTAAGGCCTTAAAACCCTGTGAGAAGCTGTAGAGGACACAACAGAGCTTTAACCAGCTGCAAGCTGTTTGGATAGGCTCACTTATGATAATATCTACATCGA
The DNA here is from genome assembly GCA_036365135.1 of Miichthys miiuy. NCBI lineage: Eukaryota > Metazoa > Chordata > Actinopteri > Sciaenidae > Miichthys > Miichthys miiuy. The sequence goes on along the minus strand of CM071606.1, from coordinate 8,899,699 downwards.
ACACAATCATTAACCACCTGGATTGAGGGAATTGCTTCCTTTCCTAATGAGACTTTTTAGAGCGGCGAGCGCGGGGGAGAAGAAAAAGAAAAAAACATTTTTAAACACAAATACTCCCGATCACAAAAATAGTAGAACCCAAATTCATAAACAAGAAAGACATCATTTGTTCACGATATTTAAATTTTGATAACGTCCCTTTTATCTTCTTCCATTTCTCTAATTCAAATTGTGCAGTGCAACCACTGGAACCCCCCCCCCTTTGCATCCCTCTCTTTTGGCTCGGTGGGTGTTGATGTCCAAAGCCGAGGCAGGTTTCTTTACACACAGCAGAACAAAGCATGATTTAGGGAAGAGGGAGGGCAGCTGTAGTTGATATATGTGTGTTTTGCTTCATAGGTGAGAAGAATGATGAATGGATGAAATCCACAGCCACCATAATGGTACCCTTGTGTACCATGGCAGAGGGAAAAGAGGAAGGGTGTACTTGAGAGAATAAAAGTCAGCCTCTTCAATCAGGACTACCTAAAAGAGTTCTTGACAATATATCCTTGTTGTGCTTTCATGATAAGCCTTATGCTCGAGGATTGGGGGGCTGAGAGGTGGAGGGTGGCGGGGGGCGGCATCAAATGAGGCATCATGAAGGGATTTTTCTATTGAAGAACTGAAGAAATAAAAATCTGTTTACCTGACCACAAACCCCTTTAAATAAAGTAGACCGCCACGGGTGAAAGTCACAGAGGAACGTGGTTTCTATTCCACAACAAGACACTGTTAATGGAGAAGTCTTTGAAATGAAGCAACATGGGCACTTTCAAATGTTATTTTCTTTCACTTTCACATGTTACCTCCAGTGACATGCAGGCAACATTAATGCTGCGGGTGTGTCTTAACATCCTCTATATTAAAATATTGGTTGTGTGTGTGTGTGTGTGTGTGTACCAGCACATTTCTGTGTGTCTGTTTTCAATCTGCTTTGTCTGTCTTGTGTGTTTGCAGTTGTCCTGTCAGGTCATTTGTTGCTGGAGCTATTAATTCCCTCCAGTCCTCTGCTCCTGTTGTGCACTCATTTGCTGATATACTTGGTCTGTCATTAGTCTATGTGCCTACTCTGCATGTTGTAGAGAAATATTGACATTGTCAAAGCGCTGCTCATTGCTTCTGAACATAAGCTGTGCTTTTACATATCAAGTGTCAAACGTAAAGGGTAAATTCATCAGCGTATTCACACCTCAGTGATGTGGCAATTGTACTCCCCTTGGACACAGATTGGGAGAAGAGGCACTTAGAAAAGGAAAGAACGGAGTGAGCAGCAAGATGCTGGAGCTGACCCAGCCATTTTGATGCATATGTTGCACAGAAATATTGACCAGCTCTTTAGTCTGACTCCCTCAAGACCGGGTAATTGTCTGTCTGTGTTTCTATTGTTTAAACTAACTGCATTTTGGCAGTCTTCCTCCTCAAATCAACGATAGAAACCTCGGCAGAACAATGATGGGAGACAGTGGTATCCATACTGATCAGAGGAGCTAGCTTCACAAAATCAATATGTTTTCATTTAACGTTGTACATTCTGAAGATCTACATTATACTGCTCTAGAAAGACATTTAGATTTGATCCTTTTGTCAGAATTCAGGCACGATGAAAAAGCTTTTTTTTTTCTGCTCTTGCATTGTCTATTAAAATCCGCTTTAATTTTCAGCTTTTCTTTTGGGATATATGCTTATTATCTCTCGAAAGTTAGATGAGAAAATGCATACCACTCTCACTTCTATAAGCTAAATATAAAGCTACAGCCTGGAGACAGTTAGCTTAGCTTGGTATAAACACTGAAAACTGGGAAACTGCTTGCCTTGCTTTGGCTGCAGGTAACAACATCTGCCTACCAGCACCCCTAAAGCTCACTAATTAACATGTTATATATTGTTTGTTTTAATCCGTAGAAAAAAAATAAGGAGTGTAAAAAAAAACGACAGTTTGTGGTGTATAGTGCCGGGTTATGTGCGGGGCAGTGACTGAGAATGCCGAGCTGAGGACATTGTGTGAGAACACTGTGCAGAGCAGCCTACAGCTTTAGGTTGCAGTCTGCCTTCAAACAGCTTGCTGTCTGTGTGGAGAGGGAACTCTTATCTGTATATGTTCATTTTTATTGCGCTGTTGATGATGCAATGAGGTGCTAAGGATGCAATTAACATCTCCTATTGACAGCACTATTCCACAAATCAAGAGCACATTGATAATGTCCGGGCTGTACCCAATAAAGATTACCAAGCAAGCATATACTTATAACAAAACACAAAATGAGTCATCGATGTGTTTACGATCTCAACGGAAATTACATTATAAATATGCACTATCATATCTGCTGATAGATGCTTTGCGAAACAGTTTGCTGATGTGTAATCAACATTTTGCAGAACAAAAGGAACCGAGAGATGCTGCTTTGCAGAGAGACTAAATTTAGATGTTGAGATAATTTCTTTATTCTCAAGTAGGCAAGCGTGTGGAGTAAACAAAAATAGTCCCCACAAATACTGTTTATATGACAAACTAATAGAAAAAGTGTAACGATGATCTGAACAAAGTTAATGTCCCGCGTTAACAGTAGTCCAGGTTATATTAATAAATACTGTAGATATTTCTAAGCACAATGGTTACAGCAATGCTTTTTTTGCACAACAATCAGTCCCACCACAACAATCTAATTATATCCGAGTGTAACTGGAACATTGTTGGGGACCTAGTAAGTCAGGCACAAGAGACCTCGGTGCAAATTCACAGTTTTATTTACCCAAACTTAAATATCCATGGGAGACAAACCACTTTAACTTGTGTATATAAGAAAAAGGATACACTAATGCAACTCTTTTTAGCCTCGTATAAAACTGAGTGCACTGATCTTACGGACACAAACAGAATAAAAGGGGAAAATGTATGTGCTCCTCTGGCTTGACAAACAACACGGAAAGAAATGGAACATACATTTTTACCTAAGTGAAGGGATGACATTAAAACATGTTTTAGATAGTGTACTTTCTGTGTTTTCTTTCTCTTTTGCCGGAGGAATGCCGTGTTATGACAAAAACAGAAAAAAAGGAAAAAAAAGAACTCACAACTAATGAGAAATAAATGTGTCACAGTTTGACTTGCACACGACTGTGAATTCTGACATCACGTAATCACAAAGCCGAGTAAAATACGGTGTTTTAGAAAGCTCAATCGAACATATCCACTTCTGTTACACATGCTGGTATTTTATTTATTTATTTATTTTTTTATAGAGGATGATCGACTGCTGCTCTTTAAAAACACCACTACCTCTATTTTCATCACGTTTCATTCAAAACGCCACATAAAATTAGCTGTATTGAAATTAATGTACACGCATGCTGTTGGCCTGGATGAGATTCATGTTTTCTTTTTTTTTTTTTCTTTATCCTATATAGGTATTAAAACCTGCTCTGAAAGCAGACATTTTCAATTTGTAGATGCAAAATATTGCAATGCTGATCTTTTGATGACTTGCATCTAATTTGGAATTAGCATATCCCAGTGAAGTGTACTATAATTTGTCTTTGATGATTGGTTCGCCTGTAATAGATGGGGGATTGCCTGAGCCTCCCCACTGCCCTCTCTCTCTCTCTCTCTATCTGTCTCTCTCTCTTCTTCCCTCTGCTGGAGAGGCACACAGAATCTTTGAAATGTGCTTTGACCATCAGAGCAGTGAGAAAGCACTAATATTTTACTGACCTGAAATGAAAGGGATTAGGTTCAAAAACCTTCTGCAAAGGGCTATCTCGATTTACAGGTGATGTTTTTGTTTGTTTCTTTTTTTTCACCTTTTTAAAAAAAAAAAAAAAGAGACTTGGATATAATCAAAAGACGTATTCCAAAGCGTAAAAGCTTTGGGCTTTTGAAGTTTTTCAAATGTTTTGTTGGGAAAGGCAAGACGGTGGAACAGCATGTTTGCATTCAGAGCATCCATGAATCCCTGTCATCGGCCTCCTCTTTCCATCTCCCTCCCCTCACGTTTGCAAAATCTGGCTTTTACCACAGAGCAGATACAAATGGCAGATACCGGATGGAGCAGAAGACAGAGTCTAGAGAAATAGGACGCTTTCAATTTCACAGCCAAGAGCTGCATAGATTGCTTTTGTTTTATTGTGGGTATAGGTGGCACAAGAACTTTGCAATTATTTGCACAATTAGTTGTAATTATGGTGTAAGCATTTATCTTGTGCGCCCAAGAAGTTCCAGTGTGCTTTCTGCAGGGGAAAATAGGAAGAATTAATATAGATTGTTTTCTCCAGAAAGTGCTGCTTGTTTGGTTGACGGCAATTAGCAGCTAATACCTGTGAGATCTCCCGTCTGCTCAAACCCGTGCTGTTTTCTGTTCCACAATGATCAGACAATTAATGACGGGTGGAGAACACTGGCAGGACTATGGTGTACACTAGGCACTGTCACAGTGGTAGGCTATACCGTACGGCAGTTGTTGTTGTTTTCTGGTTGAGTGTTTCCATGCCTTCGTGACACATAGATTATGATGAGGTTACATTTGCTCTGCATGCTTTATCTTAGGTAGTGGAACTAATCACACACAGATGCAGAAGCTTTTCCGAAGTGTCTCCCCAACCCTTGGGCTTTTTTTTTTTTTTCTCTCTATATATTTCATAGCACTACAGAAGAATCTCAAAAAGCATTTATTTGAGAGTTTGTGCATGATCTTCTTGAAGTGCTAGACGCTAATAAAACCCAGGATTGTTTTGAAAGGTGCTTCCCTTCTTGTTTCAGTGCTGATATGTTGCCTTAGGGCCTAATGTGTACCGAGTGTTGTCTTACATCTAATGTTGTTTGGATTTCTTGCTCAGGCTGGATCGCGGGCTTAGCAACATGTTTCTTCTCTGTAAAAACATTTAGATTGGGTCTTCTTGGTTTTTTTTTGCTGATATAGGTAACATCTGGTCCTGAACGTGCTCCTTAGTGCATCCTTAGATTTAGATTTTAATAGTTGAGAAGCACAGTTTCTTGGACTTCAATTAAAAATGAGTCATCAGCCTATTATACTGAAGATGAGATGGTGTTTTAGTGGGTGTTTTATTGGGCTCCACTGTAAAATTTGCAGTTCTGTGTTATTACATCGTTTGCATGCTGGCATTTAACTGGGAATGGACAATATCTTTCTTTTTAAAAAGTCAGGATCTTGATTGTCTTTGTATCCTCTGGTGACTGCATGCTCACGCTACACGTTGAGATGCACTGCCGCTGACCCCGTGGACACTGATCGAAGCACACGAACATCGCTGCGAGAGGAAAACTGAAGAAACACTTTTAGAGACTGAATCACAACATGTTGAAAAATCCCAGAGCAGCACATTTGAATAATATCTGAAAGAATATTTTTATTTGGTGTATTTCTTATCCACTTCACACAAACAATATAAAATAAATAAATAAAAGCGAAGCATTTATGTGAAGCTTAAATAGATGAATACTTTCTGCTTCGACTGCACAGCCATTTGTGTAGTTTTTCTTTATTTGGCAAAGAGTAATGCCTTTGTTGTCTTCGGTGTGCTGAAGCCTCACAGACTGTTTTCTAGGCTACTATAGGATTCTTTTTCTTTTTTTTTTGTTCAACAAAAAAATCAAAGACACTGTTTGTATTGCTAGTGCGTAAGCTTAGAATTTGCTTTGTGTGTAAGCGTAGGAGTATAGGGCGGGCATAAAAGCATGAAACATAAAGCGTGAGTGATGTGTTAGCTTTGCATTGGTGTCTTGCTTAGTCTACCTAATTTTGCTGAGAGGTTTTGAAATGAGCAAACGTTTAATTTATGGTCTCGACGCTGTAATAGAATGATAAAAAGATGCCTTCTATTGTTTTAAAGGGGCTGGAATAAGTGTGTCTGTGATTCACTAAACCCTGAAATAGCCCACCACCACTTAAGGAAACTGAGCTTCTCCGGTTTGTGCACTGCTGTGAATCAGTGCTTACTACAGCATTGTGTCACATTAATGTTTGAGTGCTACATATTGTCAAGTAGATGTAGGACTTAAACAGCACTTACAGTGAAGTGTACTTACATCAACTCCTTGTTTATTTCTTCCAGAGACATCCATGCAGACGCCATAATGGTTTCCGTGTTTATATTGAACTTGACCTCTGATCCCTGACCTCCTGCATAAGCTTGGTAATCATTTCATTTTTTATTTGGTGCATTATGATTGATTTTACCCTTTTGCCATTATCTATCATAATCATTGCCATTATCTATCATAACTGTCACCTGTCCCTTCGCCCTTGTTTTCCTTCCTTTCTGTCACCTGTTATAATTGTTTCACTCTGTAACATTATAACTGTTGCACCTCTCTTATTTATGTGTCCTGTTTTATTTCACACTTGTCTCTTTTCTTTGCTCTGTTACTTCCACTATCCTTGAGTCATTAGCATCACAAATAAATTGTCAATTGTGTTTGCTAACATCTTTAATTCTGTTTTATATTCTTCCATTTCTTCTTCATCATCTTTATATGATAAACCATTCAACCGTGCCCCCCCTCTATCTATTACCAAGGATTACAACTCCCTTTCATACATTGTGTACTGCAGTAAGTCTCTCTCCATCTCCTTTTCTTGTGTGTGTGTGTGTGGGTGGTGGTAATGTTTAAAAGTGACAACACAAGGAAACTTAAGACAGAGGGAGGAAATGTGGCAAAGCAATGTATTGCAGTATTACATCCCTTGTGCGTATTATGCTATTATTTCCTGAAATATCAACCGTAACACCCACCAGGCAGACAGTACGCACAGAAATGCATCATCCACTTTTTGGCCAGATTTACTCCAAAAACCCGGTCCTGGTAGACGGTAGGCATTTAGCAACAGCAATAGGCCAGTGAGCCCATGGAGTGGCAGGGCCAGGGCTAGACGTTAGGAGAGCTGGCAGCAGGAGGGAGAAGGAAGTCACAAGGTTGCAACCCAGAGCAGTAGACTTGCTTGTCTCAGCAGAGTAAACATCACCCCTCGTCTGCACACAGTAATGACTAACAGAGGAGGACGTGCACAGAAACACTATCAGGACTACTGCCTTGTCCTGCCAGACCCCACGCATGCCATCCCTATCATCTCCCAGCCTTTGCATTCTTAAAAACAAGCAGCGAGCTCCCACCCTGTGCAGTGTTGTGGGTACAGGTATTATTAAAGGCCCTTCCCAGTCCCTTTGTTTGTTTAAGGTAACATGGTCAAGGTTTAAGGGACAGAAATAAAAATAAAATGAAGAAGTGTTTTGTTGTTTTGCAGTTGACTTAATTGGGATTAGTTTTTAATGAGATACAGTTCCATATGCAGATGTACTGACCATTTGTGCACACCGACTTATCAGACTCCAATCAGAAGCAGTGGAAACGCAGCATAACAACAGGAAATTATGAGTGATTGGGAGCATCTTGAGATCTGACCCCCAGTTGTTTGACTGATTTTTTTTTAATTGGTTGTCGTCTCCCACTTGACACCATCAAAGCTTCACGCTGGAGGTGAGGCAGATGAAATGGTTCTATAATACCATGAATACGATAAGACACGCCGCCTTAGAAGCATTTTTAAAATGTGATTGCAATCACAAACCCGTCACCAGATTATTGTCCTAATGTTAATGAAGAAATATAAAGATACAGTAGAAAATGCACACTAGATTTGTATTTTTTTTTGTCACTACAGATGTTTCAACCAGAACAGGTCTTGTTGTTGTTGTCTTTGTTCAAAGTTTACGCCTAAATGTAATAAATGTCTGGCACGTGTGAAACAAAACGCAATTACAAAGAGCAGTTAAAACATCAGTAATTAATTTATGGACCTGAGCGTATGGTTATATCTTTATTTGTCTTCTCTGGTACACATTCAGCACATCTTTTAGTGGTGTGGCTCAAATATCAGAACCATCTGTTGTCTTAGTATTAACTTCAGCTCCAACTTTAACTTTATTATGCCCAAAGGGGAAGTAGAATGCACACAGACTCAAACACAAGATACATAAAACATAATAAAATGCATAAAACATATGACATCAATATGTAACATATGCTATCCCCTAACAAAGTTGTTCCTATTTCATTATTAAAACGATAGATGAGCTGGCCAGTCAATGGAACAAACCACCAGCAGCAATAACAAGAAAGTCGACCCTTCTTGAAATATAAGTTCACAGCTGTGATCAGATCAAATTCATACAACGGCAGTTCAGTCGCCGGTAAAGCATGAACCTAAGGCTGAAGCTCCCGCCCTTAGTAGCATCCATCTAAGGTGCTTCCAATTAAGAGCTCACTTTGCAATTCTGCACATAGTGGAATATACAAACACAGACAAATTTCACTTGGGTTGCATTTTATTTATCCAGCAGATTTTACTGCAGAAACATTTGTTATGCCCTGCTTAACAAAAGCATCTTGTACTTTTTCTCATAGTGAGGGCAGAGTTGCTCGTGGAATGGGGCGTTTGTTTAGTAGAGACATTTAGAGAGCCTTAGAACGTGTCTTGAAGAATTATTGTAATCTGTAGCAAGGGGCAAAAGTCCATTTTCCAGTTGTTTGCAGCTCAAGGTTGTATCAAAGTAAAATCCTCTATGAGAATGAAGGTATGTGTCAAGCTTGCCACTTGTGAGCGTTGGATTCATTAGCCAGCTGTATGAAAGGTAGTGACTGGAAAAGGTTGAGGACATAGTTGTAATACAAAGAGCGACACAGGGCCTGAAATTTGCATGGTGAGTAGAAGCTGATGCTTCCCGAGACTCAGTGAAGACAAGTGTTTGCTATGCCTGGTGATGTGCGAGACAGAGGGAGCAGAAGATTATTGTTAGCATACTGAGAAAAGATCATGAATTGCAATGATTCCCTAAAGCGCAGGGAGAAGATTTACTGAGACTATGCCTTTACCCCCTCTATCTATGTATGTCACTACAGAGTGCTGTCAGCACAGATGATTTTAGGTAGAGGGGAATTGATGGTGTACCCCTGTGCACTGATTCAACATCTGATAATGAGGAAGAAATGCTATTTCAGTTAAAACCACAAGCCATGTTTGAGCAAGAAAATAGCAGACAGCCGAGCCTGGCATACCATGCAACAAGCTAAAGAGAGAGAAAAAATAGATGATGGTGAAAAATTTCCTTTCGAGCCTGTTTAATATGTGTTAAGGCATAGCTTGTGAGACCTCTAAGCTCCAGTAATTTCGGCACATCAAATGCATGCCTCCTCCTCAAGCTGGTGTAGTCTTAAGAAGGACTCATCATATCCAATCACAAATTCACCCAAGGATCTTGTAGGAATACCTCCAACACTGTAATTTTGTTCATTAAAGCCAGACTAATACGGGCTGGTCAACACCACAGCTAAGCGCTGTACTGTGACGCCGATTGCAGCTGGTAGTCCTTGTCCCTCGTTGACCTGTTTTGTTAACTCTACTGCAGTATTTCACTGCCTGATTAGATGTCACTCAATTAAAAGCACATTTCTGCAGAGAGAGCGGTCTCCCTAGTTGCCATGGATGCCGTGAGAAAGGTAGCAGAGCTGCGTAATGTGTGTCCCAGAGCACCATAATGAAATATCCACACTGTTATAGCAGAAACACACAGACAACCCAAACTTTCACACCCAATCAATGAGAGCTGTATGGCTGACTTTTTTTTTTTTTTTTTACATTGAAAAATTAAAAAGGATGTGCCTAGCAAGTCACAGAGGACTCATGCATTTTATAGTCAGCTATGAGAAGCACTAGGATTAATAGACCTCTCCTAATATGCCTCGCATTGGTGGTCCCTGAACACCCTGATCAGGTAAGGCCCAGCGAAGCAAAGATCATTTATAAGTGGTTCATTATTTTACCTTCAGATTCCTCTGTCTGGCATTGATTTAATAAACACTGATGTATCTCCTTGTAGAAGAGAAGTGCCATTTTTCATTTCCCAGATTTGCTATCTTTGTTATCGCAGTTATCTGTCGAGCTCTGGCATTTCAGCGGTAATACGCTCCCAATCTCAGCTGTATATGGGAAGCGGCACGGGAAAGTAGTGCAATTCTTCTATGGCAGATATTCCTTTTAATGTTTACTGAGAGATTCTTTAAAAGAAAATATTGTCTTTTATCTCTCTGACTCGGTGCCTGTGCGTCCAGACATGGCTTTGTAAATGAACAGCTTGTTTAATAAAGTTCCACCAAAGTGCTCTGATTATCCATGAAAGGATTCAACAACGTGTGACATCAACAGTGAAGTATAATAATTAATGATCTATCAGTGTGTTCTGATGATTAATGTATTTGTTTTTGCAGTTTGATGGACCCATAAACTGTGTGAAATAGACAGTGAGCTTTGCCATCGTGTATTCCCCGTGGTGAATAGAAGCAACAGCACCGAGGCACACTATAAAAAGCGCAGAGAAGTGATGAAAGGAAAAACGGGGGGAAAAAACAAGCTCTTTATTATTAAGGTTAACTGTCAGTAAAGGCTCATGCTCCTGCCCAATCATTTTTGTAACTGAGAAGAAGCTTGTTGTATTTTTCTGCTCAAAGGATTCTCCTGTGAAGTGTTAAAAGCAGTTTGTGGTCAGATTAGGTGTGTATGGCTGGCACATCAAATCAAGATGAAAATGAAATGGAATGATCAATTTGCCCTGCATTAATCCCTCCTCTCCGGCGCTATTCTATCGATTTTCTTGTTCAAGCTTCCTTGATAACAAGAATCATTTAAAGGTCACATTTTGATGTCTGTCAAAAAGAAAACATTCTTAATGCACTATGAGTGGCCTTTGAGGCTTATAGATGTCAGAAAGCACAGACTGAATCTTGGCACCTCGGACAGATTATACAGAAAACATGGCTAAATGGCCAAAGACGGTGGTTAGATGTTTGCGAGGCAGATCCGACTCTTATTAAAATCCCTTAGATAGATAATTCTTACAAGTAACGCTCCTCTCTTCAGATTTCCCTTTAAGGTAATAATTATGATGTATACCAAAATGATTTCCACCCAAGCATACATTTTTAATTTATCAGTGGACTGCAGACTTTGCAAAAACTCACTGGTGATGCATTCGCTTAAAATAGCTTGATGCGTGCTATCCTGATGGACATACAAAAAATATTGCTAATGAGAGTGCCAAGGCTGTGTTGAGCTATGCCTTTGCTTCCAAGACACCAATATTCAGCCTCACTTTTCATCTCAGACACCACAGATACATAGATGTTGTTTTTAGTCTTTCGCTTCTGAATGTCAGTGTCAGGCCACAGTGGTAGATGGTGCACATATGCTACTGTATGAATACAATAACTGTTCAGAGATCAGCAGCCCCCCTGGTTTTCACAAACATCCAGTGCTGACCTTTACTTGCTCCAGCTCCAGGATATAGAGCCGTGCATCATGGGCCACTGCCTCAGGCACTTAGGATTCTGGGAGGGAGATATCTTCAGGGGGATTCTGATCAAACAGAAAGCATGCACAGTTATCAAAGCATCTGCACTTCTGTTTCTACACTTTTGTACTGTATAAAAGCCAATAATTTTAGTCAATTTATCCACAAAATCTTTATTTATTGTAGAAATGCCAGAGACCAAAGGTTACACATATTCGATCAGAGAACAAAATATTTGGAAAATATGCTCAGAGTTTATTTCTTTTTAAACTACTGGAAGTTAAAATGCTACTTTATGTCTACTCACAAAAACATATGCTTGTGGGTGTCAACAAATGTTTGCAATTTTGATCAGGCAATACTGTAAAAGAGGATTAGCCAGAATAAGAACATTAATATAATACATATCAGCAGGTTGTAGAGGATACATTTTCAGCAGGTGGAGTTGGTGCTGACTATAGTAATGGCCAATCACATCAGCTTCTCTCATCTCCATTAAAATCAGCAGACAGTTTAATGGGCGAGGAGGAGCGTCCAGGCTCCTGTGAGGAGAAATAGTCCTCCTCTAGAGGTGCAGATTTTCTGTAGCAAAACACAAATATGAAGACATAACAGAACTCCAAACATGCTTTCTGGAGCAGGCAAAGTCGTTTTTTATGTCAATTTATGTGAAAAACCCTGCTGTGGCAAGCAAGTTGTTTTTTATAGGATAATCATGTGTACAAATGGTTTAATAAAATACTGCTTTTATTGAACTTAGGGATGTCAACGGTTCGCTGTTAATGGTTAACAACTGACAATATTTTTGACTGGTTACATGTGTCGGCCTATAGGTTAATTTTAATGTGCCAACGTCTTCGCTAGCTAGCAGTAGGAGAAAAAAAAAAGAGCACTAAATAAACCTTGGTGTGGGACTATTTCCTCTAGGAAGGCAACAAAATATGTAAATTGTGTGATGCTACTCGTCCGTTTAGTAGTCGCAGTAGTACTATTCTCTACCACATTAAGAACAAAAACATCCCCACATCCCTAACTGAAAAAAATCCAAATACCCTTCCACTGTTTGAAAATGAAAAACTGGAAGAAAACAAAGGTTATGGAGATAAATAGAATAAGTTGTGTGTCTATTTATTTAGATTGTGGTGTTTTGAAAATAACTAAAGGACCAGTGTGTAGGATTTAGTAGCATCTGGTGTAGCTGCTGATTCCAACCTCCTTGCCTCATCCTCCCCCTCCTAAGCACGAAAAAGAAACCGTGGTGGCTGCTAAACACAGCCCATATCGAGGCACTTTACATATTACACATCAACATAATGGTATTTTCTGGTAATTATACACTAATGAAAACATAGTTCTGCATGCTAGATTCCATTTCTGCTATATTATGTAAATAGAGCCCCCTAAATGTGACACACTGGGCTTTATTAGATCAATTTGAGGTTATTTTTATTTTAGATTAATCTGCCAGTTATTGTCTTGGTTGATGGATCAAGGTAACAGCTTCAAATATCGTCTTAGATATTCAGTTTACAATAATACAACCCTAATCCTAACCATACAAAATATAGAAAAGCAGCAAAGTCATCTGTTTTGGAGAAGCTGCAACCAGAAAATGTTTGACAAACTATTTACTTTCAGTCAGCTAATCAATTGGTCGACTAATTGGAGCAGCTCTAAATTAATTGAGTGATACCCTTTAGTTTGACCTGTGTACTGACCTTGCCTTTATCTCATTAAAACGTGTACGTTGATTAGCATTTAAATCTACCCTAAATAAAAAATAATACGTTAAAGAAAAACACACTTGAAAGGGTTTATATATTTGGAGAGGTTTGTATGTGCATCCCTGCCAAACAAAGCCACAAAAACTGCTGTCTGCGCTCAACGTTGGTGAAAAAAAGAGAAACAAGCACAGTTTCATGCCAAAACAGCCCTGATGTTATGAGGAAGAAAATATGTTCCTTCTGTGCAAGGAAAAAAAAAAATAATTTACCTTCTCACAGTTTAAGGAAAAACAGCAGTATAATGGAGATTTATGAATACTTGATGAGTGCCCCTCGTTTAGCAGTGTGTGTGTTTGCTCTGCTACCTGTCTGAACCCATACTGGTTGTTGTAGTGGGGCCCCAGATAGAGGGTGAGGAGAACTGACTGAGTTCAGGAGAAGAGGAGCAGCGAGCCCTTCCACTCACTGTGCCTGGGTCAATATAAAACCTCATTACTGGGGTGTCATAGAAAATTTGTGCACTTTCTGCTCCATCTAGCAGCAATTTTGCTGGATAAGCACTGCTCTCGTTTGGCCCATTTTAAGCATTTTCACTAAAGAAAGGCTTGCAAACAGGAAGCCATCGCTTCGCCACAGGGGCCCTGGCAGCCCAAATCCCCCCAGCGCTGCCTCTGCTCTTATATGTGCAATGTTGTGTTTATGTGTATGGATGTGTGCCTATGTGCATGCAGAGACACTCATGACTCTTTATCATGCCTATAGTTTGTGCAGGCTACATCTGTGAAGGCTTATAGTCTGTGACAGGCTTGTGCACCACATTTCCATCTTGAGTTTCTTTTTTTCGTGGCTGTGCATAACTGGGAATGAAGACATGCAACTTATATGTGGAGAGGTTTCCAACATATAGATCCCAGTTTGACATAATTAATCTCCTAGTAAGCTATTATGCTTGTTATTGAGATAAGTGATGTGCATGCTCATTTGAACAGCATTATTTCCCCCTCCTTTTCCTGCTGAAATATACATTTTACTCACAGTGCCTCTCACCTCCTCCTTGATGTCAAAAAAAACACCTCGGAGGAAAAATACAATTTCTTTTTTATCCGTCAGGAGGCTGTTGGGGACATCGGCAACCTATTCACATGTTGTTCGAATGTTTGTTTTTTTTTCTCCCCCGTATCATCTGTGCAAAATAGAATTTTATGAAAGCAAACAGAATGACATGTTTATGGATGTCTGCCCTCTGGACAAGCCTCTCAGCCAGTGCCACATTAGCCCCATCACTTCATGGTGGAACCTTGTAATTTCAGAGAGTGAGGAGAGAGAAAGAATCAAAGGGAAATCATAAAGTATAGCAGTGCCGTTTGGCCAACCTGTAAAGTGTTTTTTTTTTTTTTTATGTGCAGTAGCAGAGACAGGCTGAACAGAATGTACACAACAAAGATCCTGAATAAAACATGATCAGATAAAAGCCAAACATGCAGAAAATACCGGAAAGGTCAGAAAGAACCCTGGCCATAATTATGGATGGAGAATTTGCCAGGAATGCACTAATTAAACCACAGAAAAATCTCCAGTCCCGACCTCCTCCTTGTCCCTGCAGCTCCACCATAAGCCTGCATATTAATCATTGGGGAGGGGAGCAAAGACTTTGCTGGAAAGTGCTGCCGCGCTAACAGAGTGTACTTTAAAACACACACAAATGCACACCTATATTAGACACATGCATATAAGCCACATAATCACTGAGAACAAACAAAAAAGGAGGGCAGGGACGAAGATCCACAATGGATCAAGGAGTGAAATGTTGGACTTAGCTGAAGGTTGAGCAGTCTCCTGCTGGAATAAGGACTGGTACCAATCAGCGTCTCTAATTGAAGTGGAGTGGGAGGCCCTTTTTTTTTTTTTTTAACCACTAGTCTCAGAATAAAGGAAAGAAAGGCATCGGAGGTGGGCTGTGTCATTGTGAGTATCTCAGGCAGCACCACACAGGTTAAAGTCAAGGCCAGAACACGCTGCTTCCCACCTGCAGAGTGTGTGTGTGTGTGTGTGCAGGACTGACTATACAGTATATCATGCTGTTCACCTCCAGTGGTGTGTCTGTAGGTGTCTTTCTTGTTAGCGCCGGATGGCTGGTGATGATCTGAGTGATCCTCTCTCCACTTTGAGTTTACATAAGTGTACCACATCCTGCCTGTGGGGAGCAAAAAGAAAAACAGCAACATTTAAATATCTCAAAATTGCGATGTCTCTCGCTATGATCAACACATTATATAAGCTGCATTTGGAGCTGTTACCTGTTGTGTATATAATCAATGAAAACAATTGATTCTCTTTATTTTACTCATTAACTCTTTGGCGATATGTGCACAGGAACACAGCATGTTTGCTTCTGTCTCTAGCGAGTTGCTCCTTACAGTCTGGTATCAGGTAGAATGTTTTACAGTTCCCCAGGATCCAGATGGCTAACTGTACACGACCTCCAGCACTGAATGATAAATGGCAAAAAAGCACATTTCATCCATCGCCCAGCTTACCTTTCGGCTGCACACTGATATTCCTACTGAAAGTGTGGTGGAAAGCACAGTTGGATGTATGGATGTGGGTTGCACTAGAGGATTTGATATAGAATTTTCTGCTTAACAGCTTAGAAGCTACCTGTGCGTTTGGCGCTCACGGGTGGACGTTGCATTCTGATTGCGAGCTGGTGGGAAGCTTCGGCTGCGTTTTTTTGTCTTTCTGCTTTAAAAGAAATGTCAAAAACACGGGCCTCCATTCTGGGTTTAAGTCACAAAGCTCCGAGAGAGGAACAGGTGTATTCCCCCAACACATCGGTGCCATAAGCATTGTTCAAGGAACTTACAGTGTTAATTGTGTGTTATACCACACCCTGTGGGGCGCTCTATAAAAGTAAGCCATCCAGTGAATTAGCTTGTACATATTACAACACAGCCTGAATGCAGTATCTGGGGTTTGGTGCTGTGTTTTGTTGTTGTTTTCTGTTGTCTTGGGCTCTCCATTGGCCTGTACTGGGAGTGGAGCCCTAGGGCTCACTGAGCCACATAACCGCCCCTGTCAAAGGAGGCCTGCTGGCTGGCTGGAGCAGCCATAGAGAGTATGTGGCCTTCTCAGTTAATCATAACGCCGACTCACTCTTGCCTGATTGTATTGGCGGCTCCAGGGATCTGCCATAATTGGATCCTTGTAAGTGGGATGGAGGAGCTAAACAACCAGATTGCTGTTTGTTTATACCTTTTCATATATTAGTAACGTGCCGAGACTTCTCAAGCAGTCTGGGACTTGTCTCACTGCTTGCCGCTCTAATTAGTAATTCATTCTTAACATATGCCTCAATTGTGGCCCTATCCAGCTATTTGTGATTAACTCCACTTTAATTAGAGTTGCTCATGCAGACTTTGGCTCTGCATGGACGTGTAGTGGGCACTTGAAAACCACCGTTACCCTGCGTGGGTTCATGCGACAAAGAGGTGCCCTTGATGGATAGGCAACTTCCTGTGCTTAGGCTGGAAAATTCAAATGTTTTAGAGATCCCCGGGAAATAGGCGGAGAAACAAATAAGGTGAGGACAATACTGATATGTATTTCAAAGAAATGAATCAACAAACAAACAAAGCAACTAATAAATAAGATGAATGGATTAAAGGTGAAATATGTAAATGTCCTCACATTGTTGGCAAGCTGTCTAAAGCAATGCGGTGCAGCTGTTATGGAAGGCTGTGGACGCCTGCTGTTTATGTGAATCAACCAATGCAAAGCATGGCAAATGTGGCAGCTAGCGAAGTGTGATACTACTGAGCTTATGCTTGATTTCAATGCATGAAAATACAAACATGGTGTGAAATCGACGCTTCCAGTCCACTGGCTCTCTCTTGAAATGAATGATTTATTAACTAAAACATTACAGATACCAGTTTTAACTGGTCTCGAATATCAAAGCACTTAATATGAATCCGTGATACGTTGTATTATTCATTGTGAGTCCTTGACAGACGCAGAAAGACACACCGAGCTTCATCTAACAATTTCTCACCTCTCTAATGCTTGTCACCACCCAGTGCTTTGACAACCTAACTTAATCAACAAGCATTATACATTTCCTTTATCGGTTCCTTTGCGGTAATTAACTAACATACTTGTCAGACAGCTCCCCACCTTGGGGAGCATGTGGGTGAAGAGTGTATGTGTACATTTTCATGATAAGGAATTTTCATATGCCTTTAAACAGGAAACTGTCCAGCTGCCATAGTGATATATAAGCCGAAACTTTGCAAAATAAATCAAAAGGTTTCCACATTGGAGCACTCCAGTACCAAAAGCCAGTAATTAAAAGGCGACAGCTTTGCAGATTAACTGCAGAATGGAGTTTGTGGGGAAAGTCATGCAGGGAAGGGGGCATTTAGTCACATGGCCCCGAGTTCCCCCACAGATAAAGCTCATTTTCTCTAGCAGTGGGGTAGAAAGAGTGGAGAACACAGCCCATTTGGTTTTGGCCTCACATGGGGCCCACAGGGGTAGCCAGCATTTTATTTAAGGTCACCAGGAATAAATGGGATTCAGGCTGTGTCTGGCAGGTTGCAGTGGACAGGGCCCAGGCTGGGGCCTTCCACCCCTGCTGCCCCCAGGCGCCCTCTCCATCTCTTCTCACAGGAGAGTGCAGGTCTTTTCCTGCCTTCTATTTCACTGTCTGGAGCCCTGGCTAAATACCTCACAACTCTCCTACTTCCAATACCGGCACTGTGTCAAAGGGTAATAGCATGTTAAAATCCCCCTTAGGTTGTTCAAAAGGGCGAGTGCAGAAAAAAAGGATCCCAATAGAAAAGCTCTTAATTCCATTTAGCTCAATAATGAGAAACAAAGGGAGGGAGAGACACGGGAGGCCCTGCATTGTTGGGTCTGCAATGTGAAACGCAGGCACCCCACGGTAGACCACATCAGATGATTCTCTGTGGGGCGACACATCGCTTGAGCCACTCTCTCATAAAGCCCACAATACGCTTTCAGGGGAATGAGTGGCCATCACAGTTTAAGAGCTTTTCTCTCAGGTGGAGGCAACAAAAAGCTACAGAGATGGATCTGGCTGCCAGTCAAGCTTTGTGTCAGTGACTGTCCTTTTGAGGAAATATGAGAGGCTGGACCGCTGTCCCATCACAGCATGATTCAGAATGAGAGGGATTGGAGCTCATGCTGAAGCCAAGCTGCTCTGCAGAGCTGTGAATATGAATATGTGAGTGGGCCATGTGTGGATAGTGGAGAAGGGGGGGGGCAGAGGAAGCCCCTGCTTGCTTTACCTTCAGACTGAGACGTACTGTACAAGTGCTAAACAGGGACTAACTACATCTCTCATATCTGTCAAGTGCTCTGCCTAATCACTTCTCACCATTTTCAACTTGTTATCTCCTAATGTCTTATAAATGTCTTAAACGTGTGAAAAAAAAAAAAGGTTAGTGTGCACTGCAGCAGCATACGCACTACTGAGGTAATTGATATACTGTGCTGTCTCTGTGTAGCAGATCCCATGCAAGCTGTTTCAGGATAGCAAAGATGTTCAAACTATGAAACCAAGAGATAAACATTGTTATAAAATCCTCTTATAAATAGGGTTTTATGTGTTTTTATTACATATTATATTTCAGTGCCTACTTGAACATTGAATACAAACTGCCCTTGATGCAGAGACACAATACCCAAGACACAGTGTGTTGCTACTGACATGGCCTTATTCCTTTCATTGTGCTGTTGATAAAAAAAAAAAACAACCTCTGCACTGAATTCTTCTTCTTCTTTTTGACTTAGACTGCCTCCATTTAAAAGAAGCACCTAGTGTGGTTCATAGTAAATTATGTAACTGAAATATCATGATGTGTTTTGTTTAATGAACATGCAACATTATTATCAAACCCTCGATGTCGAGCAGAGCATTTACTGCAACAGTTAATGTTTTATGTGTTTGTGTATGACCTACGATTTTCGGAAACAATATCGAGTTAATTTCTTGCTTCTTTCAGTCGTTCTTTTGGTCTCTCTTAGTGTTATTAAAAATAATGTAATAATAATGAATTTAAAGGACCAGTGTTTAGAATTTAGTTCCTAGAGAGAAGCTGTGAAATGGGTGAAAATGTATAATATATAATAATATAATACACAAATCCAGTGAGTGGCAGTTAAACATGGCGGACTCTGTGAAAGAGGCCCTTTGGCGTCTGTAGATATAAAAGGCTCGTAAGATAACTAAGCTAACAAAAACATAATTCTTACTTTCAGGTTAATTTAAACGAATGAAAACATTATTATGGAGATCAATATGGCACATAACAATTTCTGTGAAAATCTTACACACTGGACCTTTAAAAAATGTTCAGTGCAGTCGATAAGTCATGTTGTAAGAACTTGCCTGTTTGGATTATTGTCCTGTCCAACATTGTTAAGCCTAAACGCTTGTAAATACCCTGAAAAAGAGACTTAAAAAATCATTGTCATTGCTTCCGCACCAAAACAATGAAAAGCCTACATGTCCTAATGCTTGTGGACTGCACTGAACTGTAAATGCATTTGTACAGCTTACAGTAATAATGACCTGAAAATGATCCATAGTATTGAAAATGTTTGTCCTTTCTGAAACTCTCCTGTAAAGGAGCTGCTATATTGTTGCCCATTACTGTACCTGATCTTAGTACGGGAACGTCTTTTGAAATTAGAATAATTGTTTTCTTGTACCATCCCAGTCGAGTCTATGAAAAGCCACTGTGGGAGCGCAGTTACTGACAGTCTAAATGCCCCTTCATGAGTAACAGTTAGAGGCTTTGTACATCAAAGGTGACAAGTGAAGTATTGCACAATGCCTTGAAGGTCTCAACACAATCTTTGATACCTTTGATGTACACAACAGTATGAAGGAAGTTTCCCAACTGTAGGTTGTTGTAATTTGCACTATGGCTGCAACTAATGATTTTTTTTTTTCGTTTTCTATCAATCTGCTGATTGTTTCATTCATTATTTAGTCTATACGATGTCAAAAAAGTCCAAAACCCAAAGATGTTCAGTTTACAGTGACAGAAAACAAAGTAAAGGAGCAAAGTTTCTCATCTGAGCTCAAACCGGAGAATGTTTGAACTTTCTTTTCACTAATTATGCTTGAAAAAAAACGACTGAAATCATACTATATTATAATCTACTAAACGTCTCGCCTCTAATGTGCACACACTGTATTGCGGTATCTCATTCCTTCCATGCCCACACCACAATACATTGTTTTTTTTCCCCCCCAACATATGCATGGAAATTAGGTAGGAATGTGATTATGCAGATTGAGAGAGGAGCCATGGGTACCAAATGTCAGATGTCAGGTATGCATTTTCAGACCCTTGTGGGATGCAGATGATTATCATGGTAATTATTCAGCATTTGAACAATCCGTTTTCTGTGCGGAACACTGGGAAGCACATCTGCCCAGGGACCTGATGTTGGTGTTTGTCTGCCACCACAAACATGAGTGTGTTAGTCAGGGCTATAGGAGGAGAACTGGAGGCGAGGTGGGGTAAAGTGATGAAGATAGTGCAATGTCTGCAATTCAACTGTGATAAACTTGCTCTACCTTGTGCCCAATTCCCTCTCCTTTCTCTTAGCTCCTATCCTTGGTTCCTCTTAGCATTAAAGAGATTGGGCTGAAAGTGGAGCAGATATCAGTCATCTTTATCTCCCAGCTGGGGGAGGGCTGGCTCATGCCCGGGCTTTCCTCTCTTTATGGTTTCCTCCCCTCTTTTTTGTTTTCCCACCACGTTCTGTGCATCTTTTTATGCACTCTGTATATTCTGAGGCCAGCTTTGTGGTTTAATATGCATGATAAATTTTATTCCTATGTTCATACCCATTATCCATTGGACTGAACACCCCCTTCCCAGACTCTGCTCTACTGACAGGGAAATGCCACGCTATGGATGGCCAGCAGGAGAGTGGGAAGGCCTCCCCCATCCTGCAAGTCATTAACCCTGTGACTGGAGAGTGACCCCAACACCTACACACACACACACACACACACACACACACCTCATGCTCATCATAATCCTTTGTCGTCACTCTTTGATGTTCCTTTTAGTCCTGATGTACTCTGCTCAGCACACAGACATGGCTCAGTTCCCTTATGGCTGCCTACTCACACAACACACCGCACACAACACACTTGTACTCCACACGGACACCCATTAACTGCCAAGGACTTTGGTTATCTCGGTTCATAATAGATTTTTACTCTTTTTGTAAAATGATTTATCATGCGGCACTTGAGCCCGTGAAGTTTTGTGCTCAAGAAGCTCATAAAGAACTGTACTTAACAAACATCTGTTTGACTCCTCATCCTGATACTTTTAAATATAGCAGGATTCAGATTGCACGCGCGCTCCTCTTCGAATAAACGCCAGTTGTTCTTCCTTGTTGGGCCACTTGCCTTGTTCTGATGCTTACGGCGGGAGCTTTGGCCTAAAAACTCAGTGTTCCACATCTGTGGCACAGGGACCTTGACCTACAGGTCTCCAACAGAAGGCAGACTCAGAACGAGAAGGAGATGAAGAGGACAACGGGAACCGACAGCATAAAAGGGGGCTGAGTGAGTGCACTGAGACAGGCTGAGCACCTATTGGCTCTAGATGCATTTTCTGCTGAGCGCTGGCTGAAAGACAGAGAAACTTAGGCCATGAATTGTTAACTGGGGTTGATCTGGGACAAGTCGAGCATGTAAACAGTCAAACTGGCCTTCTAACAAGCTTGACTCTTAATTTACATTCTTCCTCATTCCCTCTGGCTTCCATTATACATGAAAGCCCTTATGAAAAAGTCATAAATGCAAGAAATTATCCAGGGAAAAGGCCCACAGATTACAATAATTACAATCTAGAATCTGCTGTATTTAGGAATGCTACTGTACCACCAGGGACTCTGAGTTTACCCTGCAGTTACTATTGTAGACTACAGTATAGGCCTATAGTATTATACCATATTGTGCTATCCTATAGTTGCTCGCAATAAATTGCTGCACGGCACACCAATAAGTGGAGAGATAATGTAACTTTAATAGAAACATCTCTGGCCTGTTTTCAGAATATTACTTTATGTATTTTACTTAAAGGGATAGCTCCTGGATTTTACACATCAAAGTCTGTTTACAGGTCTTTGGGTGAGCAGCTGCATATGTAAAAAAAAAAAAAAAGAAGAAGAAAGTAACGTTATATAAAGCCTTTTGTGGCTCAAGAAGGAAGCTGCGTCAAATCTGATAAACTCTGATAGAATTGTAGTCGAGGCTGACGACTACAAGTTTGAAAATGAAAGACTGGGTGGCTGAAGTTAGAAAGAAGTGAGTTTACCAGATCTCTGTAGCCCACTCCTCATCTCTGCTTGAGGCCAGTGGCTCAAGGCTACATTAGCTGCTAATAGCATAACACCCCCGAATCGCCGATCGAACTGTCGGCAGTTTTGACAAGGAAGAATGTGTGGAGGAAAAAAATACGACGTCTCTGGTTCTGCTGCATCAATTTTTATACTTTTTAAAAAAAACTTGTCCATCACGGGTCTGGTAGTGTTATAGAACTGCTAAATCGTTGGAGTACTGTTTTAACTCAATATTTAATCTTTTCACCCATTCAGGCTAATCCTGATACCACGGCATCTGAAAACACAAGCACACATTTCATTTACAACACCTCGTGGCCTCGACGGTGTAGCAGTGTGCTAATTATACGCTGAACTGCAGAAACATCGACACAGAGGAGAAAATTGTTGCTGCCGTGATAACTTTTCCGAGTTGTAAATTCCTGTCTCGAACCAGCATAAACCAATGTGTAATGTTTTGGCATTTAATAAACCTTCATATTGGACCGGTTCATTTTTCAATTTCTCTACATTACAGCACGCCCACGCTGATACATTTTTAATTCTTTTTTTTGGTCTGAACATGGTGTTAGTACGGGAGACCAGTTAAGTCTTCAGCTCCGTTTGAAACTCCCTGTCCTGGTTAGTGAATGATGCTAATGGTAATACTGATAGTAATAACAATAAAATGAGATTTCAGCAGAGTAAGAGCTTTTTGACATGATTAAGTGTGCAGTCTGTCCTGCCCAGTACTGAATATTTTGTCAGGACCTGGGTGTGGTTATTGATTTTCCACCTCATAATGAACTGGTAGAGACAGACACAATATTTGTTTTGAATATTGGGACATTTTCTCATCAGAATTAAGAGTAAGAGACAGCATGCCTTATGGCGCCTCAACTTTTGGGGTGATTTCTGTGTTGCTGACTGTGCATCAGGAGAGTGAAAGACAGTTTCTAATATATTAACTTTGAGGGGCTTTGCATTGAGTTATTTTTGTGACAGCCACATTTTATTTCTGCTGCTTCCCCGTGCTTTATCTAATTTCTTTTGTTGTGGCATAAACATGGAATTCTTGTGAAAATTCAATTACTGGGGCCTTTGGAGATTCTGCAAACAAAGACGTATCGGTTGTGTATCTCCCTCTCCCTCACCCTTAAAAGTGTATAGCCAGTGGAGTTTCTAATTTATTCAAGCAAAACGTCGCTACCTCTGTTAATCATGCAGAGTGGGCTGAAAGGCCCAGATCAGCGCAGACTGGCACAGCCTGAAACACACAGGCCTTATTTATTGAGGTTTGTGTTTTTGTATTCTGAGGGTTGTGTAATGCATTCAAATGAGGGTGCAACAAGCCAAAGTCATAGCAAGTTGCTGAGGGAGTACGTCAAGCATTGTGGCGATGTTTTTATTCCTGTCTCCTTGCCTCTTCACTGCTCACCCCGCCATCAATAGATCTCATTCAGCGGAGGCTTTTCTTTCAGCCTGCGTTGCGTTGCATTGTGGCAACAACTGTCTCTTGACGGAGGAGAAAGGATGACTTGTCAAGGTCAGAGATGTGCACTAATTAGCGCTGACCAGTGAACTGCTAGGTTGACTCTTGTGCCCTTCACCCCTGAGGCCTTGTGGCGTTATGTGCGTGTGTGTGTGTGTGTGTTGTTTTCTATCATGTATGCCCCCTGCTTTTTCTCTTCCACTGCAGAGGCCGGCCATCTGAGACTGCTTGTACAATGCATACCACCTCTATCACGCCCCAGACTTGACTCAGATGGGGCAGTCATATGTGACAACCAGACAGGGGGAAAAAGAGAGGGAGATGGAGAAGAGGGCGGGTGGAGGTGGCAGTGAGCATTAGCATCCCACTGGGCGTTGTGTGCTTGTTATAGCATGAGATCACGTAGACAGGAGAGGGCAAAAGAGAGAAAAGGTGAAAGAGGGAATGAGAGGACGTTGCCATGATGGTCATAGGAGGTAGCGAGAATCCAATTGATACCAACACAAACAAGAGGGTTCACTGAATAATGATGAGTGCAATGGCAAAAGTTCAGCCGTATCTTAAGGGGTAATTTTAGGCCTTTCGCTTGGGAACAGCAATTTCCTCCAGCTCTGTCTCTGAGCGATATTACTGTGGAATCATTACACTAATTCATCATCCTTGACTTCTTCGTGTTTTCTGCTGCACTAGTGGGAAAAATGGTTGTTCTAATTGCGAGCCATAGAATTCAGATGTAAGCTCTGAGTCCTGTTCATTGCTTCTCCACAAACTCTGCTCAGAACATTTGCAGAATTAGTCGCGATCAGTTGTTACTGGATAATATGAGGCCTTTGACATCTGCTAGATTGTCAAATTATCCGAGTGTTGTGTTATACGGTAGGTTGAAGAATTCCCCTCTATATCACTGTTTCATTACGGGGTATTGAGTACTTACTGTATATAGCCTGTACAGCACATTACAATAAGTGCTTTGCACTACATAGTAACAGTTGCCCAGAGATATTGATCCAATTTGGCATGAACATCATGCTTGGCAGGATTTTTTTTGCTGTATCATATTTTGTTTTTTTGTTTTTTTTTAAATCCCTTCCACATAGACTCATATTGTTGTTATTAAATGTGGCTGATATGTATTCCATCTCTGTAACGCTTTGCTAGAAGCAGTGAAGGAGATATGTTAACAAGTCTGTTCTCTAAGCAGCATCCATATGGATGCCTCTGCCCTGCTCCAGTCACTGTAGTGGTAACTCACAGACCGATGAAACACATGCATGCCGCTTGCCTCCATTAATTTTTGTTTATTATGTATTTATGCTCTAAGCCCGAGATTTGCTGTGATCAAATGCATCTGTTTCGGCATGGATCAGTGGATAACTTTGGCACACCACCACCTCCAACACATCCTGCTTTCCATCTATACCTCTCCTCTGTTTCTACTTTGCTAACTCTTCCTTTTTTTTTTTCTCCCCATGCCCTCTCTTTCCTCTCTCTCATCTTTTCCCTGCTCTCTTTCTACGTTTCTTTTTTTTTAGCCTCTAGTGCATTTGAGCATACTATATGAATCACCAGTCTCTCTCTGAAAATAAGATCAGTTCACTTAATGGTCAAAGGGCATTTTCAGCTTTATTAGCCAAATCCCGGGACTTAAATAAGCAGGTCTTATAAGGGACACAGTGTCTTCTCTCAAACTGTTTTAAATTACTTATTAAACTCATGTGAAGAGCCTTTGTTTATATCCAGAAAAGCCTTCTCCCTTGGATCTCAAATTAACTCAATGAGTGTAGTGTGTGTGTGTGTGTGTGTTATACAAATATAATTAAAATGTCCATTATAATTATCAGAATCTCAATTTGTTGCAGTGAAATTTTAACACATCAACCAAAAAAAAAAAAAAATCACATTTAACATGTTTGACTTTGAAACAGATTAGATTCAGATGACAAATTGTTTCCTTAAATGGACCGTCATGCGCCGTGGTTTCTGTAATTTGTTTCTAATTTTCAAGCAAATATTAGAACGTTTCCTTGTCTCGAGCCAGAATTTCACATTTGTGTCTTTCTAATGTGTCTTCTGGCACGGGGAAAAAAAATTACAAACACTGTCCGAATTCATGGCATTTACTGTATTTCAAAATACAGCAACAGCTGTTAACTACTACATCAGTAGCAAACAAATATGTCCTGTGCGGTTTCTGTCTGCCGACTGCATCTGAGATTCAGTCTAGCATGAAAATCCCATCAGCTTCTTGGCCCTGTGTAAGAGAGACATTTTTTACTCATTATGTCTTAATGCCATCTCTTCAATACTCTCAGTGCATTCTGGTAAAAGGAAGTTATGCCCTCTCAGCACTTCCTCCGTGACATGCTAGCCCACAGTGGACAATTGCAGGTGCTTTTAGTGAGACTCAGTAATGAGTAGACATGAAATCCAGGCTGAATAACCAATGAGTGCTAAAATGACAAGCAGTGCCACAGTGATGGAAACATGTAGCTACACCATTTTAAACACATCATTATTACGTGGAGCTAGTCACAGTGCAGAGCAGAGTCCATATGCCTGCTCTATTAAGTACAGTAGGTGTGGTATATGATGTGCATGAAAGCAGGTTATGCAGAACATAAACAATAATGTATGTATCTCCGATTTACAATGGCACGAAGCCTTTTTTCATTTACTCACTGGTATTTATCAGCAGTCTTCGTTTTATTTCTCATTAAGAACTAATCGTCCAGTTTCAGAATATTGTGTATTCTTACTGTAATTTGCAACGAATCCCACAAACACACCACAAAGATGCATCATCATAGTTTGCTGGGAGAAAAGATAAAGTTTGCACGTCAACTTAACCGCCGTCTTTTAGCCTCAGTCAGCGATTGCTGGATGCTTGAGCTCCACATTGCATTTTTAATCTCTTTGTTAGATGAGGATGAAGTGGGGATCACTTCTGCCCTGCTCATTATTTCAAACAGTTGCTTTCAGGTTCTGTTTCTGGGTTCAGATAATACGCTTTCTGTACTCTAATAATCTCATGACATTGTTAGTATGGAGTTAACAATTTGTTAAGACACAGAGAAGGTGAATAGTGAAACATTTTTAGCATGTGAAGCCGTGTGAAAAGACCATTTAGATCAGAAATACATGTAAGGCACATCATCGTACATCCACTATCCTAAACGCAGCTCCACACAATAGGCTTCAGAGCCAGCATTTGTTTTATTCTGCCAGCGTATGACAGCATTAATTGACTTAGGATACTGAATGGAATGGCTGGAAAAATTGAACCCTGGTAGAACACATTTGTTTTGAATAGATGATGACTGCCGGGCCTGCTGTTTAAACAGCATTGCAGGCTTTGGACAGGTGGAGGGAGAAGGCTCTTATCCGTCTTCATCGTAATATCAAGGTCATGGATGAGTAGCTGAGCTAATCTCCTTCTTCTCATATCTCTTACGGAGCGAAAGAGCTGGCAGGCCTGCCGTGTATTAAGCCCTCTCCAGCCAAAGACAGAATACGATGTCTGTTCCACACAGGGAAATATGATAAACTACACTGAAACGAAATTCAAGAATGCGGAGGTCCCGGTATTCGTAAGTGATGTACTGTACACATCCGCACCCAGACACCAGCTGCTAAATCAAATTGGAGATAATCTATGCATATTCAAATTCTGTGCCAAACTATATAATCTTCGGCATCTGCTTCATTATGCATGGAAGGCACCATTTTGAGCCCATATTTCCATCCAAACACCATATCCCCTGCAAGTTCACATGACTATTAAATATTGTACCAGCTATATTCGGGGGCATGATCAAAGCACAAAGCTTGCGCTTGTGAGCTTAATAATGATAGACTCATGTTGACAGATGAGATGGGGTAAAGGCTCTGAAGTACTGTATCAGAAAGAGAGTTGGCTCCTCCTCTCCCACAAATAGATTTGCCCTGCACAAGGTTTTATCCCCATTGTTCATTAGACTTCTGAAGGAATAATTAACAAGGCTTTAAAACACAGCTTTTATGGATCACCTGCTGTCCCCCCAATATCATTTTTGTGATTGCGCAGCAGAATACAGCGAGAAGCATTGATGCTAACGTCTGGCACCCAAATGCCTTGCAGGATCAGTAAGTCTCCAATTAAAGCAATATCTCTCAGTCTTATGCCTGGCACCGGAGCACTGAGCTCACCACAGGATTCATCTGTATACAAATACCAAACTTCTTTGTAATAAGAGCGTGGCCCCAAGATAAGAATAAACTGCCTAAATGCACTAATGCAGCATGCAGATACATTGTGTTTTATGAAGCTGAACTGTATTGTATAATGGTAAGCCAAGACCATGGTAGAATAATGGGAGGCAAGGACATTGTTCATTTAAAAGTACGAAAAGGGAAACAAGAATATTCCTTCATTTTAGAGTTACAGATTAGGCTAAGAACATTACCTCTTATCACAGACTGTAGCTGCAGAGAGCACTGTCTCCCTTCAGCAGCCCTCTTTACCTGAATCACAGTGCCTTCTCAAAATGCACAAATATATTTGTCATGTCTGAGGCCGCCAAATCACGAGGTAAATATTATCATCCAACAAGCAAACAAACAGTCTTTCGCGTGGTAGATAAAGGTGAAGCGTCTGGTGAGGTTAATGGGACCTGGCTATTAGCATTGTCACTCAGTCTGCCAGGTCTGACAGTGCAGCTCAGTCTGAGGGCCTCTCCTCCCCTCGTCCACCTGCTTATCACCCAGATAAATTAACTCCGGCAGACAGGAGAGGCAGGTGGAGCGGAGGGGTGTGGGGGTGCAGATCCTCACCTATCACAAGACAGGAACACCAGGCACAGATCATTGCTCTGTTGACTCTAGTTAATAGCGTGGGGCCACAGTGTGTGTCATATTTTTGGGGGTCCATGAGATTGACGTGCGGGGCAGGAGAGTAAACACTTGATAATTAAACACAACCGCATGTTTGTCAGAGGTGATGACAGTGCCCACAGACCCTCCCTCTTCTCTCCTCACTCACTTCTTCCAACTTTTGCATGAAGCGACGATCCACCCTGCAAGAGTTCCTCCAACTCGACAACAAAATACGTCATTTGTCATTCCCTTTCAGAAGGACCCGAAAATGTTTTAGGATCCGATGGCAACTTCTTCAGGGCAGCATTGTTTTCCATTGTTAGAAATATGGTTGTTTGAGATTTAGTTTTTAGGTTTTAGCAATTTAAAATACACAGTTGAGGTTGCGGAAAGATGATGGAAAACACAAAATTGACAGCTGATAGGAGACAGGATATGAAAAACAGCGTATAATGTCAAAGTTTGCCGCTTTACTCATCTAACCGCCTGCAGCCTTGACCGTCTTCTTCTGGGTTTTTCTGGCAGTGTATCATTATATTTATATATCTATATAATACCTATCAGTACTGTGGACTATTTCTTCTAGCACCTGGCCAAGAAATAATCAGACACATAATCTGCCTTTAATAATGTTTTTACACTTCGTTTTTTGTTGAAACAAACTAGGTAAAATGTGATAATTAATAACTTTAGATGTGCTGCTACTGTAGGTGGATTTTTTTTTTTAACCTTTTGATGGAGCCACGCTGTTTCCAGTCTCTGTGCTGAGCTATGCTAACTGTCTGTCGTTCGCCGTACAGACATAAAAGTGGTATCAGTCTTCTCGTCTAACTAGGAAAGCGAATAAGCGGATTCCCCAAAAATTCTGAAGGTTTCTTTCATGCGTTTTAAAGAAATGAACAAAGCTTCTGTTTTCTGTGGAGGACAGTCTAAAGAGTTCTCACAGCCAACATGGCAGGATGAAGATTTCCTCTAAAAACAACCAAGGACTGTTGATTCAAGACTTCAGTGAGATTCAAAAAGAGACTGTGTCAATTGAAAAGCATTCATTTGGCTTTATTGGGCCCGGCTTGCCTTGTGGGTGCTCTCTGTTTAATTGAACACTCATTAGAGACTACACTGTTATACCCCCACAGTTTATAGTGACATTCCCCCAAATGTAACGTAATTACGTTTAGGCAAAATGGCGGGCTGAATGGATCCAGATCAGTTCTATAACTGCATACAGTTTGTGCTCTCACTGGCTGGTCATAAAAGAAATCATTTTGGGAAAAGTGTGTGACACTGGCTGGCACCCAGAGCATATGACTGGAACAGGAAGATTACAGGCGCGGCTAAAAGGGAACGGTAATTGAATTCCAGAGATCCTGACGCACATTACACCAGACAGAGACAAGAGAAAGCTTTTTTGCTCGATGAGGGAAACTGGAGGGTAGAGAGAGGTGAGTCCTCTCACTACACAACCCCTCCCCCTGTTAGTGCCACTCAGCAAAGCTGGAGCCATTGCTGTGTTAACAGTTTCTGTTCTCACGGGATGGGAGAACCCTAACTGTCGCCCACCTCCAGTTGGCTGTGACCGGTGAAACCACTCCACTGTGTCTACTTTATATTGGTGGTTAGACGACACAGCACTGCCAAGAATTGTCTTTTCTGCTGCTGAACATTTAATAGAACCAAACTATCCATGAAAGACAAGCCAAAAGCCTTTATCAAACTACTTGCAAATCTGAGAGAAGGAAAATCCATCACAATGTTTCAAGGGTAGCAATTTGTCGTGCACAAGTACCAGCTGGAAAGACTAGAATGATCAACATATGGAGTCAACATAACAAACTCTTTTGCCGCGAAGCAAATCATGCAAACATGCCATCGCCGTTTGAGCGATCCTATAAAATGGTGACGGAGGAGACAGTGAAATTGACCATTTTAAAACAAATGTAAAAATGTGAGTCGCGCTGCCGTATAGAAAATAGACATCTCTGTTCAGCCTCTAAAAAACAAAACCATTGCATCTCAGTCTAAAAAAAATAGCCACTTTTTTGTTTGTTCTTTTTGTTTCCTCTTTTTTTTTAATTCAAATGACTCCCGCGCTTCTTGAGTAGTAAATGAAATGTGAGCAAACGGAGGACTTATTACATATGGATCTCTTATATTTTCGCTGTTCCAAGAATGTTGTGAAAGCGGAACATCATCCACTTTACTGCGAGTGATCCCAAAGACTTTTATTGTCTTAATGATTCAAGTCATACCAGAAAACAACCAGTGAGCTCTAATGTTTAAGCAGCGAGAAACAAATTTCAGAGCAGATATACATTAGCCAGCTTATCAGATAGTTATGCATCACATCAGCATTTGTGCTTCTGTTTTGTTTACAGCAACAAAGTAACACCATCGAGATTTAGTCAGAATAGAATATCAGTATGCATAAAAAAAAAAAATCAAACATACAAGTCGCAATTGTGACAAACTCTCTGAATGTAGTTACAAAAAAAAAAAACATTTTTTCATGCACCAAACTTCAGCTAAATCTGAATGGTAATGGAACAAACCATTCTCCGATTTCCAACTTCCTGTATAATAAGCACAGCAAAATGAAAGAAAAGCACGGAGGAGAGATTTACAATAGATATAACAACAATGGTGAGGAGGGGAGATTGAATCTGTCAGCGAAAAGCTTTTGCTGGATCTCACTGGTACCCAGGGTCTCATTTTAGCCCTCGACTGATGCTGCTGCAGTCCACTTAATTGGCCGAGGCCAAAGAAATTACGTTCTGGGCATGTCCACAGCTTAACAGGGTGACATATATGTAACGCTCAGGGATGTTTCCAACATCGATTTGCCAAGGGACCCCATGGTAGCACTACTGAAGGACAGGCACATACTTGCGTTCTTCAGATTCTATTTGCCGCACTTATCAAATGTATTCCTGTTTGCTGATACATGCAGTCTGTTAAGACCCTGAACCTACATAATTTTTTGAACTCTTCTCTCTTTATATAGTGTGTACTGCTCTTTTCTGTACCCTGCTGTTATTATCTCCTATATTAATTATTTTATTGCCACCAGTATTAATCATACTTTTACTTTCTGCCACTATAAAGTGCAAGTAGGTTATGTGAGCTGTATGTGGTGCTGGATAGAGGGAAGATGTGGGAGGGTGTGAGAGGGAAGGTGGGGTGGAGGGTGTTGAAGGGGGACAGTGTAAGTTTTAACGTGTGATCCTGAATTTAAAAATAAAAAATGAGTAAGAAAGCAAACTGTGTTGCCTCTGCTTTTGATAGAGCAAGACAAAAGGGAAAAAAAAAAGCATAAACGTGGGCATTAAAGTTATCGTTCAGCCGGTAAACGGTGCTATCAAACCACTGACCTACTAATTTACCAGCTCACGACGGCACAGCCACCTTCCATCTTGCAGCATAAGTAAAGATGACTATCAGCTTCTGAGGAAAGAAAAGTTCCTCTGCCCTCTTTCTAAAGTTTTCCAACAAGTGTGGATATTGAGGTGGGTGGAGTGCGGTGGAGGTTGCGGGGTGCTTGAACTCTCTGTGGTGCAGGCAGTAACAGTCTTTACATTCAAGAGAGAAAAGATCAAAGAGCATAAGTTTAAAGGGAGGAGGGGCGGTCTCAGAGTCTCTCCTCTGTTTGGGAGGCATCCAGGTATCTGCGGTGTGTATTGATGTGGAGCACCGTCGCGAGTCACACTTTCCCATCCTTATTTCCTCTTGTCCTGTTGAAGCTAAACGGGCTGTGCTTCAAAAACACTGCTTTATCAAAGCCACCACTTAAATTGTTTCCCCGTTTTTTTTCTGTGCTGCTCCTCTGTTCTTCTGATAAATATTATGTGTCTTTCTGGCTGAAGCGCTGTAGAGGAGGCTTCAGAGAGTGACTGGTTAGAAGTAATCCCAGAGAGAGGTCGAAAAAAGGAAAGATGCTGGTTAGCGTTACTTCAGAGATGCGGCGCAGAATTGTGAACTGAAGTCAGATGTTATTTCAGCACGCACCGTGTGCTTTTCCCACAGTGTTTCTTTGTCTGACCCACGGGGTCTAATAAGACACTAGAGGAGGTTCAGTCAAGCTGCTCTACAAATGACTTTGCTCTGCAGTTCCACCTGTGTCCTCCTCTGGCCCGCAAAATAATCACATCAGGAAGCGTTGTCATTCAGACCAGCAAAATGTATGACTTCCAGAGGGGTCTCTGTTTGGGGAAAGGTAACAGCTCCCTCCTGAAAATATTGTAAAAATCACTAGACCTATATGACAATTTGCAAATATGGTATATTTCAATAAACTTGGACACTGTTTATTAGTCCAATTAAACTGCTACACGCTGCCTGCAATATGATGCTTGACATTGATGTTTAACCGCAAATCTTCTTTTACTAGATATTCCCTCTCCATATTTATTGTCTTGTCACTGCAATTATTGCACCTGTCCTGCAAAAAAAAAAATCCAGACTGTATGCCAATGCATGGCCCTGCATGAGCCCCTATTAAAAACCTGCAGTCACAGGGATTAGTGTCTGTATTCTATACAGATTGGAACAGTGTCAAAAGAAAAGAAACCAAACTAGAGCAGGGGTAAATAGGGTCTGGCAGAGATTATAACAGTGGATATAATAAGGCTGGTTTCCACTCTAATTGTGACACCAAGCCAAAGCTTTGCAATTACGGTGCAACGAGCAGCACTCTAAGTCCGCACACCAGTGGGGGGATCAGAAATCCTCAACAACTTTAAGCTATAGTATCAGATTATGTCATTATTAATTAGGCACTGTATGAGAACAACCCTGTACTGTGTCCTCTCCTTCCCACATGTAGCCAAGCAGGCAAGTAAACTTAGATCAATAATTACACAAGGACTATCCTAACTCCTCCACAGCTCTGTCACCAAATTTCACACTAATTGGCCACACCAGCTGAGAAACCCAGAAACAGACCTTTATTGAGTTAGCGTATGACTGTGCATAGTCTGGAGGGACACCTACATTACCTACAGTGGCTACCTTTGAAACTGAAGGCACCCATGCATCGATGCAGATGCAAGTCGAGTGCAAACTGTTGCATCCATTTTAAATAAGGCCTGGCTGTGTGTTCGGCATGCAAGCATAGTAAGCATTGATCTGTTCATGCATACATGCAGCACACAGCTTAGCATAATTACGTGGCATACACCCAGCTAACCAACCATATAGTTTCTCAGTCAGCCTTAGCTGTTTAGCAGTGGATGTGCAGTGTGTGAAAGTTCTGTCACAGTTGTAATGTCTGTGTTTTATTTGTATGTTCTCATTTGCTTCCTGATGCTGGCTGGTGTTATCCTACCTATTGATTGAAGAGAGTAAGAGGCCCAGGAGTCCTCTGGTTTGATCTGTGTAACATCCTTTCCTTAATTCTCCTCTGTGAGTTTAATACTGAACACACAGGTCCCTCTTGACAAAAGACTGATCGAGTGAAATGTTGAGCTATCGAAACAAAAGAGGTGAGAAACAACAACACCTAGAAACAAAGGACCAGTGAGACATTAGATGGAAAGGCTTGTGTCTCTCAGCCGATGTTGAGATCCCAGCTCGGTCTGACCCTTGCGTCAAATGACATGCTACACATGGAAGGGTAACAAGGGGTTGTGTTTATAATTGCTTAACGTCGGGGACGTGTATTCTCTACGCCGCTGTGCTGTGTTTGTGAGCGTACATGTTTTACTGGTGCATCACTGTCTAAGCAACTGCTGGATTCTTATCATAACAGCCTTTCTTTGATTCACTGAGTGGCATAGAGTAGCCTGTTTAGAGATGGTTGGCGGATACCAGGGCCTGGGTAGACACAGACAGTAAGACAGCCAGCCGTCACATGAAAGTTTGCTTTCTGTTGTTGACAGGTCAGTTTTTTTTTTTTGGTGTGTTTTTCAAGCAGGTCTCATCCAGGTAAACGAAGAGATCAAAAGTAAGGGCTTGAGCTAGCATCACTCCGTCTGTGATGTAAGGCCTCCTGTCCTTTAGATCTTGGGCATTTCTTCTGCCTCCTTCCCCGAGACATATCTCTGATGGAATTTTAATGATAAGCTCACTAAGACTGAATTGTTATCTTTACTGCACTTCCACTGCACCACAAACATCCTCATACCCATATCACACACACCTCACCATAAATCCACGAGAGCTGAATGACTGTATCCCTGCTGAAAACTTTCCATTTGGACGGCTATCTTTTTTGACAGTTGCATACTCCGAGAACATTGTATTTCTGTTTGCAGGCCAGTTTTTGATTAGTGCCAGCACTGACGCCTTTAATAGTTGGGGAAAAAATCAGCTCTGGATCTGTTGCTAAGTGTTTTCTGCTTTTTTTTTTTTTTTTAAAGGTTGGGAGAAGTGCTGTAAAAAGCACCATCTTCTCCCTGAGGGGACACACCCACTCAACAAGGGTGAGAGAGAAAGAGAGAGAGAGAGTGCTTGTGTGATGGTCAGAGAAGCAGACATCTCTGGTGCTGAAATTGAATCTGGTCCCAAGTTTGTAGTGGAAAAGCCATAGTGACAGAATAGTAGATAATAGGTTTGCTGTAACGTCACGCCTGAGTGTATGTCCACACTTGGGCATTTCTGGAACAGTCCAGCTTCTGACGTCCTTATGACAGGCCTCTTCCCATTTCTTTTCCTGTTACACGGCTGTGCAGCCACAGCCCATTTTACTTCAACACTTTTAGCATGCTCCATGGATTGCTCTGTTGCCTATTACTTTGAGTGCTGAGCTATCAAAAATGTCTGATTTGTTATTGATAAAGTAATGTTAAAATGGTCATAAAAATGAAACAAAGCCCATTTGTGCGTTTGCCCAGTAGGATACAGTGCCTGCCTCTTTCTTTTTTTTTTTCACCTCCCTTGCTGCATTGTTTTATTGTTGTAAAGCCCGTGTAATCCTCCGCACTTAAAAAGATAAGTGAACTGTGAAAATAAAGAATTATTTAGGAACTGTATTGTAATTCCATGTTGTTGGCCGCAGCGTTTTTAGTTTGCAGCACTGGCCCAGAACAAAGAGTAAAGAAGAAAACTTTTCTGTTTTTATTTTCTCTTTGAGCCCAAATTCTTGGTCTCATCAGTACTTCATCCATCACTTCATGGTCTCTGTCTCTCAATCACCATCTTCACTTCACTTTCATTTTCGATGACCTTGAAGGTATTCCTCGTGTGTTTGTTCAGACACACATAAAAGTCTGTTTCTTTTTTCCCTCCCTTCCCTTCCTCTGTTTTCATTAGCGGGCTCAGTCAGCCTGCCTAGGGACAGCCCGGTGCTGTGCTCACGTTACAGGCCTATTGACTTCGGAAGAGAGAGAAAATACTGTGGACATGATTCACCATGCATGAACCTCGTGATACCGGTTTTATCTGTACTTCCTTTTCAATGGAGGAGGGAGAAGATAAACCACACAGCATTTTTATCATCCTCACTTCAGGCATGTCAGTAATCAGATACACAGACAAGGCTAATTAATATTTGGAGATACTGCCACGCAGTCACACTCTGGCACTGTTAAAAAATGACATGGAGCTGACACTCATCTTTCAGACCTTACTGAGGATGTCTGGCTATTTAGTGCTATTATTATTTTTTCTTACGTTTACTTACTTTTGTTCTATATACTCTTTTTTTTTTTTTTTGCAATTACCTACGACCTGAAATTGTGATGGAGTAATTATTTCTAAGGCGATAATCAATACAGCTTTTCAATGTTGAAAAATATCCGCAATTCACACAAAAGGTGATAAAATAATGGGAAATATTTTCTCTGTGAATTAATTTCACGTCATTCATTATGCATGCTGAGTTCTCATACTGATGACAAAGTTTGTGAATGGAAACAGAGGTGGGTGCTCAACCTTCACAACTTTTACGGACTAATCTGGCACCATATTGGGCTTTAACCTTCAATAACCTTTGTGTATGAATTGTAAGCACTTTAAATCAGGTTGTTGCATCCAGGAGTTGTGCTTCTGCATATCCTTATAAGCTCTGAAAACAATGATGAAAGTATTGGCAGGAAGTAATAGCCCTCAGAGGTGGATGGA
Organism: Miichthys miiuy; assembly: GCA_036365135.1. Classification (NCBI taxonomy): domain Eukaryota; kingdom Metazoa; phylum Chordata; class Actinopteri; family Sciaenidae; genus Miichthys; species Miichthys miiuy. The sequence goes on along the minus strand of CM071606.1, from coordinate 8,862,802 downwards.
TGTTTTATCACACTAGTACCCCAGTAATTAACTAGGACTGCCCTGGAATTCACTGTCTGTTCTTCTGTCTCCCTCCTCTTCCTTTTATTCCTCTCTTCTAATGTGGAAGGGTGGGGTGGGGGTTGTCTCTGTTCATATCTGCAGCTGTACAATCCAAGCTTTGAACTATGCCACTGTGGCGTTATGGTAATCAAAAATGGAATACATTTTGAAGAACTGTTTAATGCAGCAGCACACTGTGCTCTCTCTCTATATATATACACACACGGTTTTGACCCTATGTTACTGGAAGGAGTTGGGGAGGGGATCCATTTTTTCCGGTGCGCTTTCGCAGTCCACATTCCAGCGATGATGCACCTGATAGGTTGGCAGCCATGCAGCAATCAGTTAAATGACAGACAGACAGGCTCAGAGCACAGCTGCACAGTGCAGTCTAAGCCAATTGTGTGACAATCAGAGGCTGCTATTTTAGGTTTCCCTCCCCCTGTAGAGAACAGATTTCAGTGAATCAGTTGGCCCTCAGGCATCATAATTATGCAAAAGGCTCAGCAGAGAAAAGTTGTTTGTTCCACTATTGTTTTGACTTTCTTTCGTATCGCTTAATCATCTGAGGAAAGTGGTTGTGGTAATATATAGAGAGGTGCAAGCTTGCGTTGACTATAAACATTAGGCTTGAAAGCAATCTGAAAGTTAGATTAGAAATACATCTATATGTACTGAATTTGGAGGCATGCAAATGACTCAGATTTTGCAATTCATATCATTTTTTTTTTTTTACTAAACAAAACCTCCATTTTGAAATGTGTGAACCTGGAGTTTTTTGAAGCACTCCAAAACTTATGACGTAGAAATGACTGCACTTGTGTGCTGCACGTTCAAACCTAAGTAATACGTCCAATATGCTTCAAGAGCATATTGGATTTAAAAATGTTTTATGAGGCATAACGTACAGTTGGAGCAATGTCACTCACCTGTAGCTCAAACTCAGGCGTCAGTTTGAAGGGCAGCTTGGTTTAAGGTTTGCCCACTTGAAAGGGACCCATGAGGAGGAAAGGGCACAGGCTGCCACTCTTTTGACCGGCTCTCCCCTGTGGTGAAAAACAGAGCTGAAACAATTACAGGCCACTGTGAGGTCTTTCACATAGTGATGTTTGAAAATGTTACACGCGCATAAAACACACAGGCTCACACAAGTGAAGCCAAAGTTATTAAAACTAATTAACTTGAATTAACATTTAAAAAACTTCTCCGTGCCCTTTAGAGATTTAGGTTGACTGCTTTAAGTAACACAAATCCGTCCAGACCTCCAGGACGTGTGTGTTAAGCCTCTGGTCAGTCTATCAATGCAAAGTGAGAAAAGCTGTTTCCCCCCCTGGGCTGCACTCCTCCTCCAGCTGCACATAGCGCTACAAGTCCTCTTCGCACCCATGAAGGTGGAAGACTTATGTGTTAATCCTGAAGCCCCCACGTAAGCCCCTGTAATAAAGCGCGCTCTCAATGAGGACCTGTCCCCTCCCTCCAGGCAAGGCAGCTTAGGCCTCTGCAATCACTAGCTGGTGAGCCGCAGGAAAGCTAATGAGCCTCTCGTCTAGACGTCCAGCACCTGCATTCATAGCCGTTCTAGTGGGAGCTCTCTGGGGTGTAGGCAGACTGCAGGTGGAGATGATGGAGGTCTGCGAAAGGCCAGCACTGAGCCTCACCAGGGGGATCATCTGGTGACCAGCAGTTTGCCGGTCTGAATACATAGTAGTCAAACACACTGCCGCCACAGCCCCGGCGGACAGCTTGAACCCATGGCTAACCTGAAGCTGAGCGTTCATTCAAAGGAGTGGCTTGTGGACTTCAGTGTAAATTAATTAATGATGTCTAATTCAATGCAAAGGTCCAGTTGTTCAGCTTACACTCTCTTTACAAAGCATGTGTGGACAGTTTCCTTCTCCCTGCGGACTAGTGTTGTGCAAAATGCAGATAGGCTTTTTGTAAATGTTAAAGAGCACAATGCAGATGTTCTATTTAGAGTTTGTACATCTGTTGTGCCTGCGGAGAATTGGGGATGTGCCTACACCTAGAGTGGGTTCATGTCGTACCTTGACTTTTTCTTCTGTTCCATCTGGGTGAGGGAATATTTAGAAGGAGATTCGGTCTTTTGGGCATCTTGTGTATTTATGATACCTGTTAATATTACTAACACAAAGACATTGAGCAAAATAAGCACGATTTATTACCTCTTATGTGAACATATATTATCTTTCGCTTTTCACACTTGTTCACGGGCGTTATGGGAGTGGTTTAGAGAATGAGTGAACTACTCTAAATAGTTCAGATGAAGTGTAGATGCAGAGCTTAGTTACGACTAACCAAATTTGACCATAACAGGACCTCATTTATGTTGCCCATAATTGTCAATTGTCCAGGCTCCAATTATATTCTCAACCCAAGAACAAATCCACTCTGATTGAGGGACCAACTAAAAGAGCAGCGAGCTGGTGTCCTAGATGTTTTCAGAATCCTGTTCAGGAGAGTGGAGCACTTGTGTAAGTGTTTGTTATTCAGGTTTAATTATGTCCACGGGGCCTGGGAGTGTAGGCCAATCTACACAGCGCCTCTTTAGCCCGAGCCACAGCGGACTGGCTTGATGTCTTCCTCTTCTTTCCTCCGCACTGAATGAGCAATTAAAGGTCATATCAATTAGAGCATGTTGTGGTCTCCAGACTCATTTTGAAACAGCTTGCTCCTGTAGCGCTGTCAGGAAGGAATAAGTATACAAATGTAAAGCTTGGCCTTCCACATTTAAATGTTATTTTTTGAATATATGTTGGATACATCTGCTTCAGCATTTACAGTCATCGTGGTAATGAGCTGTTTGGCTTGGGCCTCACTCATCATAAAGTATATATATATATCAATTGATCCAACAAAAAGTAAAGCTGTATTTGATAGAATAATTATCAAAATAAAATCTTAATCTATAAGTGTGATCTTCTTGCTAGCAAGCCATTTGTTTATATGTTTTGTGCGTGTGTTGATGCTCGACCTTACAGTTAAGTCTTATATTTTTAGTGCCAGTGAGTACATGTTTAATTCAGGACTCAGTACAGTGAACAGGAAACTGTGTTTGGGCTGTACGTTGCAGTCACCCAGTGGTCAGATATATCACAGCCTTGGTACGAGAAACAAAACAAAAATCTATTTGGTCTAAATATGGAGGTATTATCATCTCCCTCGTATTGGTGTGCAAACAATCATTCACACGCTGCCAAATGAGAGACAAAGAATTGTTTTCATTGATGATCCATGAATCCTAATGAAGAATCATGCACAAAGAGACATATTGCAAAAGGTGATACGTGCCGTTGCCATAGTGACCCCCTCCCTCTTTGTATACTCCGAGATTATGTGTTTGTTTGCAAGTGGAACTTCTGACGGAGGTTCCTTGGCAGTCTTGCAGCGATGGTGCGTGTGCTGGTGGATGTTGTGAGGGTGTGGGTGGGTGGGGGGGGATTCCTGAAGTATGATTAGATGAATTTTAATTCATTCATTTATTCATGAAATTCAATAGGTCTCCTGTCTTCTAAGAGACAGCACACCAAATGCCCTTGCTAGTTTCATCATCACTCTTTGTATTATTTGTAAAGAAGAAATAAATTGTTTCCATCTCATACAAATAAGAAAAGGAGGAACCAAAGAAAGCAATATTACAGCGGAGCGCAAACATGATCATGGTGAGACAAGTGGTTTTGCATCAGTAGCCTACATTAATGGTGTGACACAGTTTTTAGTTTGTTTTTGTTGATAGCAGGCTGTTTGTGTTGATGACAGGTGGTGTTCCGTCTGCAGGCCCATTTCACACAGAATGTAAAAAAAAAAAAATTAAAATAACGTTGCTTCTGTAATGTCAATGTAGCGGTAGATTGCAAGCAACCGTAGAGTGTCTCATGTAGGGATAAGCAGCGGTGTACTCGTGAGGCCATGGTATGAAATCAGAAGGTGCCATAATATAGATAGGAGGATTTTTTTTTTTTCCCGACATCCACAAGAAAAGTCATTTGGGACAGCAAGCTCATCAGTGGCTTCCCTCGTGATTATTATAATCAGACTAGACCTGAATGAGTGGTATTAGCCAGAGACCACAACCTTCCACCAACCATCACCCACAGGCCACTGGAATCAGGTTTTCCTGTCTCTACGAGGACACTTAGTGAAGCATATTCTATCATAGCTGCACATTAAGATCCATAAATTATAGTAAATTAAAGTTTGGGGAATGTGGGCAAATTAATTTTTATTTCATTATTTTTTATTTTGCAGTGATTTTTTATTTATTTATTTATTTTTACTCCCTTGCCTGACACAAGCGCTGTAACGCCATCCTGATTTATACTCTGTATATGACTAAGAGTGTGGTTGTGGGAAGTGCATGTATATATCAATATGTGTCAGCAGTCTCATACAGTAAATTGCGTGGCTTGATCCAGCCTGCCTGCCGGCGTGGTCTTGATGATGTCCTTGGGCAGATAAAAACCAAGGTCAACGCTGAAGTTTACTTTATTATGACATATTTTACATAAACCGTATGAAGGCGTCTAATTAGTGAACGCAGACTAACACCCTCAGAGGAAGCCTAGAAACCCATGACCTGTAGTTCTCTCCAGATCCAATTTTGCCAAAAGTGACATGTTGCAACAGTCCCTTTGCGAAGGGAACAGTCACTCCCTCATCTCATCATGCGGCTAAAAAGAAAACAAAAACTAATAGACGTGCTTCAAAGAACAAAGCTTTCCTGCTTAAGTCGAAATATTTCCCCAAAATGTTAATCCCTTCGTAAATATTCAATTTAAGTTAAATCTTCCTTGTATATAATTATACGCATTTTGCCTTATCAAATATATAGTACATAACTAACTAATGCTTTCCCTCCTTCTGTTTTTCATGTTAATGGATCCTCCCGGGCGTTCCCTGTCGTCAACAGGTAAACATCTTTTTTCTACTCTGATATATCTAGTGTTACAGACAGATGATAAAATACTCCGGCCACCTGGAATGGTCAGATTATTTTCCTGTCAAGCTCCCCTTTGCCTCCTTTGACCAATCATATTTGATGTTTGGCACTGACTGCCTGAGTGCGGGTGGGGTCCCCTGCTGTCTAAACAAGCCCCCACCCTCCGACTGTGTAGCCCTTTTCCTGAGCGCTGTAGTGGAGAGAAAAGGGCAAGAGAGCAGCGCTCAGGCGAAACAATAGCACCGTGAGGAGATGTCAAGCCCTGGGAGCTGTGAGGTGGATGATGATATGAGCCCACTGGTGTTGTTGTTTTTCACTCTGCTGAATGCTAACACATGGCCCCCCGTGGCTGGGCGTCGACCCACTGTGTGGTCAGGACCCTGGTGGTAGTGGTGGGAAGGGGGGGTGGGATGTAATGAGCCCGGTCTGTACTGCTGGGCTGTTGTCTGTCGGAGCAGGTTTTTGTGTGTGTGTGTGTGTGTGTGTTTATGCATGCTTGCGTGTATGTTTTAGTATGCCACCATGGATGCTGGGTGCTCCTTCTGTGTTCCCTGTTGGTGGATATCAAAGGCCTGTTGTAGTGTGACTCCACCTGTCTGCAGCTGCCTGCTGCTTCGCCTCTGACACTGTCCATTAAATTTAAGGCTTGATTTCACTGCCACGATCTCACTCAAAACTATTCAGACTTGACATGTTGGGCAGTAGCCCAACAATTGAATGTTATATTTTTAAATAATATCATAATCAATGAAAGTTTCTAACAGAGAAATCCATTAAAAAAAAAGTGCAAAAATATCATTTTTTTTTATCACCATTGCTTGCAGCTGTTTTCTTCCAGTTTGCTTTTGTTTCACGTGAACGTCGAAGCAGGACACATTTTGAGAAAAATCTGGGCGCAAAAGCAAAGTGATCTGAAATAAATGACCCATAAGTTTATTTGAGCTGTAAAATCATTCAGTCTCAATGTCTACCCATCTCTATTACATTGCATCATGGGTGAGTAAATATAAATTAGGGTTTTCATAATCCTATTTGAAAGTTTATTTTTCCACGATGAGTAGTGATATAATGTCGAGGTGGGTCGTCATCCTGTCCTGACAGGCTACTTTCCCCTGTTTCATTCTTTTTTAAGTGAGCCTGGAGGACAGCCTGCTGGCAGGCAGGGATGCAGAGAGGTTTTCTCGAGCAGTACATGAGTGAGGGAGACAGATGGAGCATGCCAGACAGTGGTTTGTGGATTTATCCAGATTTATGATGGGAGGAAGTGAGGCTGTATGTGAACGGGGGAGAGAGTTGGGGGAGGCGATGGGAGGCACGAGGGCCAGCTTTTTCAGTGCAGGATTCTGAAAGGCTGGAAATCTCTGGACGGTGGTGAGGTGGTGGTGGTGGTGGGGGCTCCCAGCACAGTGGAGTCGTTGTTTGAATTGATTGTGTTTTTATTTTAGCACGCTGCTCTGTGTATTACTGTTTTGTCGTCTGCTGAGGAGAGCGTCCTTGCCTTCACTTTGAACTCCATTACGTCCCTCCCAGGACTCGGAGCTGTCTTTCAGGATTGCTTGATTGGCATCTGCTTAGGCTCCTCTGCCACAAAGGCAACTTGTTTTATTTCCCGCTAATTTGGCTTCCCTGGTCTCTCCGCTAATATTAACAATACAAGATTGTCAACGCTTCCTCCCTTTGTCATGTCATTTAAAGAGCTGAAAATCATGAATAACATCAAAACAATTGCCAGAATGTGATAAACATCACTGTTTATCAAGATAACAGTGCAATAAAAAAGGGAAATGGGCTTAGTCACAAAGAAGAGAACTGCTGTATGAATTGATCAAGAGATAAAAGATGACGATAACTTATCATAGCAGATGTTTGCTTTCATAGAAATATCCCTTTGATAATCTACTTTTTATTCCACGTACGGTTGATGTTTACAAAGCTTCAAGGTTGTTAACTCCTCCTCGGGGAAGAGGAAAACATAACAGCCATTCCAGGATACAGGATGAAAGAAAATAGAGATGTTCCTCCTTTTTTCACAACATTGAAAAGGTTGAACACATTCTTTGTATAGGCACTCTATTATGCTATGTTGTCACAGCATTCACAGGTTAATATAGTACTCTATTTGGAGGAAAGACTGAAATCCAATTTAAAGAATATCAAGGGGGAGAAAAAAAAAAAGGAAAACCATGTTTCTTGCCCCTAAAAGTTTACCCCATTTCTCAGTGTAGTGGCTGCGGTTTTGAAGCGAAAAGGCAACTTGGATGACACATAACTGTGGCGTGTAGATACGGGATTTTTATCCATGTTCACAAACAATTTCTGTTCTCATGAGTGGACCAGTGGGTTTCTGACAAATGATACCTTTCATCCTTCATCCATTGGTTGAGAATACATGGGGTTTGTTGGATCGGTAAGAATAAATCAATTTTCAAACAGCTAAAAAACATTGGGCAAGGCTCTCTCTCTAAGCCTGCCATTATTCCACTTGCTTGCATTCTCCGCTATCTAGGGTAACCCTTCTCAGTCTGGTATCCCTGCTCATAGCCAATCACAGGGAGGCTTCTGTTTGAGTAAACCAAGGTATAATGGAGCGTCTCCCTGTAGAGGAGTCACGTACCAGTGGTTTTCATTCATTTCATTTGTAAACGCGGGGTTTGGGGTTGGGTGGCCGTCTCGAAAGGCCTTGAACGAAAAAAGAGGTTGAGAGACGAAGTGAGGAGAAGAAAAAATGCCGTGCAGCAAATGGTGAAAAGGGTCACAAAAAAGACATGGGGAGGAAGGTGTAATAAAGGAGCAGATGGAGCCGGTGAACTACAGGGAGGAAGTAACAGTGGAAAGAGGAGAGCAAACATTTTAGAAAATAGCTAAGTAAGTAGTAGTTGGGTTCACTTTTGTTAGCTTCAGAAACCTTTTACTACGCAGCAGAGATCCGAGGGTTGTCAGATTTCTCCTGAGACTCTTCTCCAGAGTGGCCGTTCAGGGAGCTGATCTCAGAACAGTTTCTTGAGGGGCCTTTTTACCTACTCATTTTGTAGGCCAGGACTGCCAAGTAAAGCCCACGGCAACCGCGCTAAAGTGTACAGTAGCTGGGTGAAGGTCGAAGTCAAGGACATGTTCAAGGAAGTTCATGTGACAGCCGCTGTAAGCAGTTGGAGCTGTCGTGGATCGTATAGAAAAAAAAGAAGCGAAGCCTGCGCTCTGCATTTTCTTAGGATGGAGTGACCTCATGACAGAGTGGATTTTGGGATAGGTTGTGATGCAGACCAGTGGGACCTGGCAGTATGTAGGATGCTTTACTTTGTCAACATCTTGATTAATATACTGACTCCCGTTCTACAGTCGCTGTATGGACCAAACCATCAGGGACAGCGTATGCGGCACACCGATGAAAGAGAGAGAGAAAACAAATCACCTCAGTCTTTATTATAACACGAGGTGCCCCAGAGTATAGCGGCTAAATAAATTAACCAGCAAATAAATAAATGACACTCATCAGTGCCTGAGAAGGAGGGGGAAAAAAAAAAAAAGAAAAGATGAAGGTGCAAATGTGAAGTTTAGATAGTTCCTCATTTAGTTTGCATCAAAAGATTTGTGCAGCGTAGTCCCCCTCTTTATTTTTCCTCATTCCTTTTGATTCTGTTCGTGCAATGCAATTATGACAATCGCAGTCTGGAGGATTTGCAAACAAGGGACCATCGAGGAACTGTGAATGGAAAAACAAAGAAGCTTGATGAGAGAAAGGGAATCTTAATTACAAATCTGCATGAGGATAGTTAGATCCTAACAGCCTTAGGTAGGAATATCAAAAAAGGTGATAAAACAAGGCCTGTTTGAAACTTCTACCCGCCATCCATTCTTGTAACGTGAGCAAAAAGTTTTTATAGGACCTACTTGTATCGTTAGAGTTCTATCTCTGAGAAAACAGCTGGAGCGGCACACTGCTTGATGAGCAGTGCTGCTGGTGAGAGGAGCTTTATTGTCAAAGCCCCCTCTGTCACAGCACCTCCCTGTGGCCTCTGCCTTTACCAGCAGCCTGGCAGTGTGAGCATGGTGGAGATGGTTCCCTGGGTAAGGATTATTCTATCAAAGTCATACTTCAGACAGTACTTTACGCCGTTACTCTTAATTTCCCTTCCTCATACGCGAAGAGGCTCCAACAGAATTTCCCCTTCTCTTCCCTTCTTTCTTCCTCTCTCTCTATTCCACTTCCTTCTCTTTCGTTCTCCCCCTCCTCTGCCCTCACAGGCAGATTGGCTTTCTTCATCTTGCCTCCTTTACCCAACACCGGCCATTTTCAATTCTCCTCATTCTCCTTCAAAAGAGGCCCCCTCTGTCTTTTTCCTACATCCCTCCTCCCTCTACCCCATGCCTGTCTCTCTCTGGGGAGTTTGGAAGGGAGAAGGGGGCAGTCATAAAAGATAAAGATGAAAGCGAACAGAGAGAACCAAACATGCAAACAAATAAAACCCTTAAGTAAAGTAGCTTTTTCCATCACAGTCGCGGCGGGGAAGACGCTAACAGGGAAACTTTGCTGACATGGGTGGGAATCAAAGCTAGTTACGCGAAGGGGCAAAGTGGTGGTGTGTATTGAGTGTGTGTGTATGCTTAGTGGACCCATTAGTGGACTAACCACCTAGATGCAGCATGGATGAATCACTGCCATGACACCAAAATTTCCATATTGTGCACCAACCACAAGTACAGTTTCAAAAGACTAATATGTGTTAGGTGAACTCTTAGATGAGTGCTTCCATGATGTATTTCCTTACATGTTTTATTGTCTGTCTCTGCCTTCTTCCTAGCCCATTAGTGTATGATGGTGTCTAGTAGTGTGTGCATGTTGCTTCAGTCAGAGGGACTCTGTAGGATCTAATGAGGCTAGGCTCGCAGCCATCTCAGCAGCCCAGCCTTACTTACCGGAGAGGGCTGGATGAACACAGGGCCAGGGCAGGGAGGTAATTAGGCAGGGAGTGGTGGTCAATGACGGGCCGCCCCACACCCCAGGCCTCCAGCCTCCAGCTGCTTTGTGCGGTGTGTGGCCCACACAAAAGGCTGATGAGGAGGCAGGCTGACCTTCAGGCCTGGCACACGCTTCCAAGGGTGTCCACAAAAAAAACCTGCTGAGCCATTGGAGGTTCAGCTTCCCCTCGTACACATCCCATACACGCCTTCTGCAGCACTATCTAATGTGCATGCTTCTCCTAAACTTTCAAAATCTCCCAACCCCAAAGCTGTTTGGGGAGAATTTGTGGACTGAGGAGTGAATATAAATCAGGCATCACCATTTGGCCTCAGCCGCTGGTAAAGTTTTCCCAAGCTCGTTCTTTTTCAGTTTTTTTTCTGCTTGTTTTACACTTTCATCTTTCCAATCTATCCCCTGCTTTCTCCCCACAGCACGCTACGTTAGCAAATGGCTATGTCAACTTTCTGTCCCTAACTGTGTGTAAAGTCCGATACTATGTAGACAAAGAGTAATCACTGCATGGAGAGGCAAAAGATTTATTGCGCTGCTGTTTGTATTGTTGCTTAAAAGTAAATTCTCATGCACAATCGCAGAATGAATCATTTGATCTTTAGCATCAAATAAGCCGTTGTTGGCTGTGGCTGTGACATTGGACAATTTATTCCCTCTTAGGCCATAAAGCTGGCCATGGGCGGACAAGCGTCTCTCTTAGATGGGCCACATAAAGGCACAAGACCCAATAAAAGGAATGTCACAGGAAGTGCACTGAATGTCATTAATAATAAATCACAATTGTCTGAAACTGACCTGGCAGCAAGGATGGACGTAGTGGAAACCTCGGCGTGGAGGGAGAGCACCTCTATTTATGTCACTCACAGCCTCGGATCTGGCCTTTTATTACTACGAGAAGCAATTAACCTTTCAGAAAACAGTGTCACTCAAGCACAGACAAAAGAGCATTTTGGAGATGTTCAACAAGTCCTGAGACAAATGACTTTGATAAGGTTGGTGTTAATGGGCAACCTGCAAAAATGAGAGTAAAGTTCACTTCCCTTTTACAGTTCTGCAAATAACCTTCCTTCACAATCGACGGCGCTCGCAGCAGCTCCTCCCTTCTCCATTTTTCTTGTAAATTTTGTTGTATAGTTATAACAATTTTTTTTTTTGGGTGGCAAATATCAGAATGACGTAGATGATAGCTGATAATTTTGCTTTCATGGGATGTGTTCGGTGAAGCGTGAACTTGGCTCAGCACCAGTAAAGCGGCAAGCGGTATCTTACCTCAGCAGGTACTCAACTTTCACCTCCGTGCGCGATCCTGGGTGCATGAAACTGAAACAGTAAACACACACACTTTGAGGGCGGAGGATAACATTTGAAGTACATGTGCACGCGTATAGCTACAAACCAGGACACATAGGGACATACAAATAATACACACACTTCCTAACAAAACTGTACATCTTTGTCACTAAACAGCTGGGCCCAGATGAAGTTGGGCTATTACACGGCTCATAAATAGATTTTAAAACTAGGCTGGGTGGAGCAGCAGGAGGGACAGCTCAGAGAAACAGTCGGTGTGTTTCCATCCAAGTGAATGTAATTCATGTTTGCCGGCGAGGTCAGTGTAGAGGAATGTTTTTGGTTCTATGTGTCTTAATTGGAAGGCTTCCGGACCCCGGGGTTAGCACACCTGCTCCTCTATCTGTGGCTGCAGTGGGAGTCTCCATTCCAAAAATCCAAAATGAGCCTAGAGGGTATGAAAGTGTGTGTATGTGTCAGAGAGAGAGAGAGGGAGAGAGGGAGAGAGGTGGAGAAGAGAAATTGAGTAACTAAGCCGAGTGTATTCTAAACATCGAACACAGTACAAGCAATTTGAGTGAGATTGTTTAGACTGAGGATCAAAAGATGAGGGAAAAGTCCCTCAAGCTGTCCGAAGCCCACAGCTAGAACATCTTATGAGCAAAAAGACAACATTTTGATCCCACAAGTGTTCTGCTCAGATCAACAAACCAAATGATTAGCTTTTCTGTACATGCCAGAGTTCACTTGATTACAAAGCAGCAACAGATCAATCTAATTCAATTTTCTGAAAATGACATTATACGTTTTCCAAAATAAAAGATAAATGTATAATGAGAACCACTTCAGTAATTGGAAAGTAGATCAATCTTTAACAAAAAAAAAAAAAAAGCAGGACGAGCAAGTGGCCATTTAAATAGAAGAAAAAACAAGAAATATACATAAAAACTCATCTGCCTGGTTATCTTGTTTAAAACAAATCTACAGTGCACTTTATCTGAATTTGTGGGTTGTCATGAAACCTTTTGTCCAAACTGTTTCGAACATTTTAATTGAATAAATGAGTTGAATAAATGAATAATAACCCTCGGTAGTAATTATCCATAATGATGGTGGTTTAGTCGTAATATTTCTACTCGGAAACCTGGGATTAGCTTTTCATATGGATTTTATCAGAAACATAGCCTTGTTTATGCTAATATATGTATATATGAACAATTACTTTAAGTTTGACAACCCGCTTTTTAGTCCACACAAAGTGCACTCATTTATATGTCATCTTTGAAAAACAATTTATATTTAATCCTGCATAGTGTTATAGTAAGTATACACTGAAATGGTTTCATTACACTAATGAACTCTTTTGTTTCTTAAGTGGTAAAGTTGATGAGCTTCATGTTTGCGTTCCTCTTTTAAATAGTTTTGACGGCACCTTGAAGTTCAGACAAAAAAGAGAAGGTTCAGTTCCTGTATATGTGGGTGATGCGCAGTATGACAGTATGACAGCCACTCCTTTTCTTAAAAAAAAAAAAAACCTGTAAATGGGTTTTTTTGTGACAGCTACAATCCTTTAGCTCTTAAAAAAGGTTTACCTGAGTGCCAATTGTAAAGATTGAAATGAAGTTGCCACCGTACAAAGAAATCTAAAGAAAAAAGCAGATGGTATAAAAGGCAGTTTTTAACAGCAAGGTTATCCTAACCAATGGATAGAGGAGTCTTTTGAGAAAGCCCTGAATAAAAGATCTGCTAATGAAAAATACAAAAAAAAAAAAAGATAAGAAATGTTCTGTGACTTTTTTCTTTCTTTTCATAGAACCCTAAAATGATTGAATCAATTTTTAATAAACAGGGGCATATTTTATCATCTGATCCTTAATATTTTCACTCAAAGATTCTCCTCTCGTAGTATGGGATAAAAACAAAAACCTCTGAGAATACTTAATGCAGAACAGATTTATCTCTCATTATGCTACGGTGGGTATCTGTTTTGAATATCTTGATTGCTGCTCAGTTATTGCTGCTTAGTAATTAAGTAAGTCTTAATATATAAGCAGATTTGTGCACCTGTTCCACAAGACTTTTAGGAGGACATATTTTAAACGACAAACCTCTGCAAATGGGTACAAACATATGTATCGAGTCTTTCTTTACTCCTCTGACCCAAACACATTGGATGCATTTTTTTTTTTTTTTTCCTATGTTGGCTGGCGTTGCTGTAGTGCAGGACCAACATGCTCTGATGCGTTAGCTGTTCCCTGCAGGTTTATGGATGTTTTGGCCCCCGCAGTCACCACTCCCTTAAAGAGGCTCTACTCTGAGAGATTAAGACTGCCAAACCTTCACCTCTCCCTCTCCTTTTAGAGTAATTACGCAATTCTGCCTCTCTGAGCGAAGAGGGGGAAAAAGGCACTCAGATTCATTGAATGCTAATTCAAGCAGGAAATTCAAAAGGATCTACATATTTTCACATTATGTGTACAAGGACGAGGTGAAGTAAAATAATAGCCAAATATTGTTAAGCAAGGTACTGTTTAGCTCTCACAAAGGCTTCTCCCGACAGACAAAAAAACAAAAACTACTGCAAATAGGGTAGGTCTTTGAGGTCAGGGGGAGACATCATGTCACGAGGTCTAGTTTTATTCCACTCTATTTATAATGGATGAGATAGAGGCAAAAAGTGTTGCACAGCCAGACTGAGCCATGGCAAATATTTTGGCATCGGGATGCTTAATATTTCATGAGATAAGATGATGGAGGCTGGGTAGGTGATGGACACCTTGCGGAGTGCCACTGGTATTTGTGTCCGCTTGTTATATATAGTCTGATTTACTCCTTCTTCTATGCCATGGGCTTGTCATAAGACAGTCCTCTATTCCGTTTTGAGATGCATAGAGGGGCAGAGAAAGCTAGTGGGCTGACTGAGGCAATTAGGTCTATTATTAGTACGACAGTGGAAGGATTGATGCGCACAATAGTCAGTGTGTAAGCAGAAAGCCCGGCTACGTGAAGGAAATTCTAATGGTGAGAATTTCCTAGATTATATGGGCCTTCATTAACATTTTCACACATGGCTGCCTAACAAATGAGAAAAGAGCCCTGGCATACCAGCAGATTTATCACGTGCACACAACAGACCAGCTAGCTCCTTCTTCCCCTCTACGGTACAGAACACACTCTGTACCGCTCTCACAGCAGCATTTGCCATGGGCACTTTGGGTGTCTTTGGCTTTTGAATAATGGGGCAGCAGGACCACGATACTGCTCCATGCTACATAATATATAAAGGTACACATTGTATACCTGGCCATCACTTCTTTGGTATGTTCCCTAGATAAAATAAGACTGGTTAATGATGAGGGCCTGTGCTGTCAGTGCTGTCTGTCACATTTTCCCAAATGAAGAGAACATGCTCTCGACAACACAGTATTCTGGACTTGTTCCTAAATTCTCTATTCCCTGCTTTAATTTGGCATGAATTGTCCCTGTTAAGAACTGATACACAGGCAGGCCTCTTGCCTGCAGGGCAGGCCCACTTGAATTAACTGTGTTGCACACTTTACATTCTCTGCTCCCTGACATCTTGAGAAATGTTCCCAGGGATCTTTTTTTCCCACAGAGAAGTTCATTAGAATGACAAATAGCATCCTGCCATAAAGTGGAAAACATCAACACGGTACAACAGAAACTGCGATCTGAGGGAAGTGACATGCAGGGAGGGAAATGAATTAGACTCCATTTGATTCTATGTGATATCAGTAGCCACGGCTTTACCATCCTGTCGGTTTGAAGATTCTGCTGACTCACTCCTGTTTTGTCGTAGTCGTTCCGCTCTCTCCATGGGTTGCAGTTGGGTAGCTTTTTGTTCCTTCAAGTTGGCAACCCCGCGGGGGGGGTTTTCTTTAGCTTAAAACTAACATATTTGGTTTAAGTGATCGGCCGGATGACACGGAGAGGTTCTGTTTGAAGAGTTGAGCCCAGCTCTCTCAGTGGTCTAATCTCCCCAATCTTGCACTAGGTGCCATGTCAGCAGCAGCTCAAGTTGGAGGTAGAGGAGAGAGGTCAAAGTCGTTCTCTTCACTCAGCTTGTTTTGAGGATCGTTGCACCAACCGACCTGTTGCCATGAAAAAGCCAGCAGCTCAGAGAGCTCTTCTCCTCTTCATCCTCTTCATGGTTGCTCGGGCTGTCTGCCAGCCCGGCCCTCCGTATCGATAATGAACGTTTTAAAGAACAGCTTAGGCAAGTGCAAGCCTACCTAATGTCCTTAAGACAAAAGGAGATATTGCCATGGACAGGGGGGCTAGAAATCAATTTCCCATTTGCCGCTTTAATTTCAGTGAGATGGGCGGAGAGATTACGGCCGAAGGCACCTGTAAGCCCCCTCGTTGATGAGCTTTACCTGGGCCTGCTGCACCGACTGGCCTGACCCCCTGGCTAATTAAAGTTCTCAAATTGATCCACAAACAACATGATACAGATCTGTCCTTTACCACCCTCAGCAACACGTATCATTGTGGAAACTGGCCCATAATGGCCTCATAAAACAACAGTTGTGGTTGTTTCCTGACGTCTATGCTGCCATCCATAAGATTGCCTTATTTTTGATTATGGTGATGGGCACTTCAGTGGTTAATACAGCCAATTGTGGTGTCTGTGTCTTTATAGTGTTTATCTGTGTTTGGGTCCAAATTAGCAATTTTTTTTGGACTGACTTAAAACCAGGTGTGACTCAAGGTGAAAGCTCAAGTACTACACATTATAATACTACTAAATTCTGATTGGTGCAAGGAGATAAGTGACATCTCCGCAACCAGTCCAGACTCCTCAGCCGAGCACTTTATGTGAGTGCACGGCACTTTACCTATGTCACAGCCATTGAAAACACGGTCGCACTCCTGGGTGCTTTTCATGTCACACAGTACTCGCCTGTGTTCGGCCAGACAGCCACGCTCTACCCGTCTCTCTCTCCACAGTGTAAGGCCTCCCTTTGGCAGCTGTGCTGAGGTAGCAGTACGCTTCATGTCACACTACTAGAGTCTGAAAGTCCTCCACATATTGGTGGGCTTACAATGGTGTAGCCTGTGTCTTCTCCTGCATCTAAGAGGAATCTCGTGAATGTAGCACAACTCTGTCCTTATCCCTTGTCTCTGTCCCAGCACGGTTTAGAGTGAGCAGTATTTTTGTTTTTTTTTCGTAGATGTGGGCAAAAGTTAACATGAACTGAACTTGGTCTAGTTTCCTAGCCAATGAAATTACATAATGGCCCATCTTAGTAGTCATGTGCTTTGCTTAGAAGAGTTATTTTTAGCAACCTGCATGTTGCCCTTCCCTCTCGTACAATGGTTGTCGGCTCCATTGTGGTGAATTTTTAACAAGGGCCTTTTCCTAAGCCCCTCGGAGGAGTTAATTAAAGTGATAGAGGCTAGAGCTGATGAGCCACACCACCCTGACCTTGAGGCTCTGCTTTCCCCACCTCCCCACAATTATACCTGCATAATCAGGACACGCATACGCATACGCACACGCACACACTCATGTACATACACACGCGCATACACATCATCGAGACAGCCCACAGGACCCCCGACCAGAGTCCCAGCCACATTCCCACTAGTCCCAGGGCCAGTGAATCACCACGGTGCAGAAGCAGTCTTAACATGCACAGAGACATTTCTCGCAAGAGGTGACTACATTGTTTTGTAGAGATGATTTTTATTTTCCAGCCTGATAATCACAGCAGTGCTCTGTGTTTCTGTATAGGATGTTTCTGTTCTGTTTGTGTGTGTCTATACGTCTTGCTTTTCTTTCCTCGCTCTCACCCCCTCCTCCCCTCTTCTCTGCCTCCCTCTGTGTCTCAGTGTCTCTCTGTCTCGAGTCTGACGGTATGGCCTCTGTGCAAAACAGGAGACGACTTGGTATTTGGTGATGTGGTGCATGCAAATGATCTCTCTGTCAAGGCTGCTTATTCTAATATGACAGCGTAGTGAGTTATCTGGTCCGCTCTATATTGGCAACCAGATCTGCAGCTGCCAGCTAGAGGGTAGGAGAGCTCAAATGTGTGTGTGTGTGTGTGTCATCAAGCTAGACAGTCCGAGACAGAGGATAGATGAAGACATGCAAGAGAGAGAGAAGCCAGCCAAGACAGGCATCATATAAGCAAGAGACGGGAAGATGGTTATGAACGAGAGAGAGAGAGAGAGAGAGAGAGAGAGAGAGAGAGAGAGCGTCTTCCCAGCCCTGTCCCCTCCTCTTCTACAAGCGCCCCCCCCCGTCCTACTCCTCCAGTGTTAGTGCTGTTTAGTAGAGCTGTCTCTTTCAAGAACGCCATCGAGACATGAATAAAGAGAAAATGAGGAAAAAAATGTTTTGGCGAGAATGGGATGTCACAGCAGATAAGCATCACGAGCTGCTCCATATTTATTATGTGCAACAATTTGACTAACCAGAGAATTTAGATTAATAACATTGGGCCCCGGGAAGTAATTTCCTTTTTGCGAAAGTGATTTACATGGCGCATCGCTAAGAGAACAGCTCTCGCAGGCCTTTTTGTTGTGTCAGCTAAAAATAATGACATTTAAAGTACCAACCAAGGTTAATAGGCTTCCTCTATGGTTATGAACTTTTTGTGCCTGCCCCTCCCTTTTTTCCTTCCTACGAATCGACCCACTGCTTTTATAGTTTCAACATCCACGCTCACAGTAAACCACCCACCTCCTCATTTCCATCGCCTCCCTCGCACACCTTTTTACCCAAACCTTACCCTTTATGCAGCGATGTTCCTGTGAGGGAGTTACTATTACCATACAGTTGCAGCTTAGCTATGCAATGGAAATTGGGAAGATTTTTGGACCATTACCTGAGATATTGGTGTAATCACTGTGCCATGGTCCAGTTGAGCAAGTAATTACACATTCTCTGGGAATGAAACCTCCAAAGTAAATGTTTCTATAGGCAGCTGCCAACACAGCTTATCCAAACAACACCTTTTCATGGTAAAACACAACTTTGCCAGAGGAGCGGTGGAGTTATTGGACATGAGAATGTGAGCGCTTTACTGTACCTCAGCATCTTCCTGGCCTTTTCAGTCAGCATACTCAAAGCAACCTCAAAGAACAGTATGGAGCGTACTGCACAGGTGGAAGTACTGACATTATACTGTGTACTGTAGCTGCAACTCCTACATCACTTTAGGCTGTGTTTGTGGTTGGGATGGGGGTAGTGGGCGGTTAGGTGCTTGGGGGCTGCTAAACCTCTCTATCTACAGCGATAAAGCTGCTGCCTGGGCTAGACCGGCCCACCCCCGCCCACTCCCATATTTTGGATAGATCTATTTTTGATGTCGTGTTCCTCCCCATGTCGGGCAGGTGTTTTTAATGAGGTGCGCCCAACATCCCAGGCAGTCTGCGGGAGGGTAGAGTTATTGATAAATCATTAACGTCGGTGGAGAAGGTGTGGAGGAGTTGTAGCTTGCTCTCCTCCGGAGAGCTGTCTTACTGCTGAATATTTCATCGGCACACAGATGTGCTGCTGTCTGTGTAACTGCTCATGGCTCCTCAGCTCTCTGCCATTACGTAGCAGTGGATAGTATCCCCACACTACATCCAGCAGACAAATCAAAAACAGGTCTGATAAAAGAATTTCTGCACCCACCCAGAAGCTATCTCTGCTATGCTCAGAACCCCTCCCACACTTTGCTAAAGTGTATGTAAAGAAGGGCAGCTGCCTACAACATATGCCCCTCGGTAGGCAGAAACAGCAAACAAATCTGTGTCATAACAGAAAGAGGCGTATTGTAAGTTTTACCCAACCGTGGCGATGCGGCACTTCTAATGCTGCAATTCCATTAGACTTATCTCCAGTGGGGGAGACAGAGAAACGACTGCTGAGTCAGACCAGAAGGGGCCAGGGATTACTTATTCCCCATGTCATCTGTACAGAAGCGTGTAGTTCATGTGCTGTCCTTATCCCCCTGCTTCCCTCTCACCAGTGCTTACTCTCCTGTGATGCCATCCTCAGTGCACCCATTTGTCTTGACTGTGTAACACTGCCACCTCCTGTTTGGGAGCCCTGGGGTGCCAGCAAGCACGGCCAAAGTGCGGGCAGCTTACAAGAAACGTGGGAGGAAGGATACTAAAAGAGGGAGGAGTAGGATTGATAGAAAAAAAGAGAGCAAGAGAGAGTAGGACAGGGGAAATAGGGTGGAATATGGGGAAAGAGAGAGAGAGAGTGAAAGAGATCTCAGAGCTCACCCAGCCCTGATCAAAGAGCCGTCTCCCTAATCCTCTAGCTCCAGCAGTCAGCCTGTCATCAGTCTGAGCATTTCCAGTTGCCGACAAAAAGCAAAGGAAAAACACTCGCAGCTAAACTGCCCTGAAGTGGTGCTATTTTTACTTTTCCAGAAAGGCAAAAAGTGGGACCCCATGCTGGGGATATGCACAAGGACCGGGCAAAATTAGAAGAACAAAGTACAGGAGAGCAGGAAGAGAGATGTATTCTTATAGAGCCGTCCTGACAGAAGAAACAAAACCGAGTCTGTGTACAGCCATATGCTGTGTAAACAGCAGCCTGTGAGACTATGTGTGCAAACAGTATGTGACGGTTTTCAGTGTAGCCAAAATTTGTTCTGTAGCTATACTGTAATAGACCATATCTGTGAAACTCTGAAAAGTTTCCACTGTAACAAAATCATATGCCACTTTTTTGCGATCGATAACTATAACCACACTGCTAACTCTGTTTAAATAGATTTGTGATTTTGCTGCAGGGATCCGCTGGAGAGAGCAGTTTACTTATGCCTCAAGGTTCAACATAAGGTCCAGTATTTTTCTCCATGTTCGTGCTTCTACTTGGTAATACCTTCTGTAAATATGGTGTTTAGTTTCATTGCACTGCCAACAATACTCAGTTATATGTACTGATAAAACCATTTTACTATAATTCTTTTATAACAAAACACATTTAATTTAATCTAATTGAGTCTTCCCGAAGCTAGGAACTTTGCATTTTTACATAGCTGTTAATTGTGACACAGAATTAAATAACCTCCCACTAATATAGAATAAAAATGAAACTAACTAACTAAGTAGTGAGGCAAATAAGTTCTTTGTTTGTAATTTAAGAAGTTATTACAAATATTTCACCGTGCTACAGCATTTTTTGTCCATGTGTGCTGGGCACTTGTGTGTGCAATAATTAAAACAAAATGTTGCATTAACTATTGTGAAGTTTCCGTTGAATAATTCTTTTAATATTCCATCATAAATATTAGATAATTACTTTAATATTTATATAGTATAGAGTTCTTATATTGCACTTATGTTATAGCAATGTTAACCACCCGTGCAAGACTCACTGACCTGTTTTGAACAGGCTGAAATACACTCTGCTGCAGTTATATTAATTCTGTGTGAATCATAAATCCGATGGGAGTCAATTTTATATGACCCCTTTAACCCCAGACATGCTGTTCCACCAGGTATCATGTCTGCCTCTCAAAGACTGTGAATGAGAAGCCTCATGGCTGCTGTAACAACACAGAATACAATTGTTAGGCCCATATGCACGAAGCAGAATTATAATGGCAACGAGTTAATGGAAAAGAGACGAGAGCAGGATGAATGCATTCACAAATGGAGATGGAAAAAATAGGGACCGGGTGGAAGGAAATAATGAATGAATCGAGGAAAGGTGCGAGGAAAAGAGCGAGGAATGGGCTGAACGGGAGGCTGTAAATCAAAAGAGGGAGTCAGGATGGAGGGAGAGAGGTGAGGTCAGTCAGATGGAGAAAGAGAGGGAGGAGAGCTGGCCAGCAGCGGTGGAGGAGGTGGAGGATAAAAATGTGTGGTGAGGTAATGGCAGTGATGAATAGCCCGTGGCTGATCAGTAGAAGCCAGGTTGGTGTTTGAAGATTAGATTTTAATACAGCGCTTTGACTTCACTCTGCTTACAAAATAATCACAGGGAGAAAAGCAAATTAGGAATTATTTCATACAACATAGACTGATTATGTCAGTTTGCCCTTGATGAGGAGAGCTTGCACAACCTGACATGTTTACATTGCTCAGGCCTTTATTATAGTGGAAGGTGAGTTGATAATTCACAATAATTTGAGAACAAGTTAGACAGTATTTGTGAATATTCCACATAGCAAATGCGGCCCTAAGCTGCCAAATTGCTAGCATGTATGACATCAAAAGCTTGTCTGTCCCAGCATGTTGTCCTGATTTATTGAGTACTGTCTCTTGCAAATAAACAGGGTGCATCCATGTTCAAAGTGATGGAAACATTTTAATAATTTGGCAGTCATTGCCTGAGATGTACTTTTTGATTTTTGTGTTTCAGGCTTTGTGCAGTTTCTGTTACTAGCTTTGGTTTTTGTCTAGTGGCCCGGTTGAATGAAAATTATTAAACAACTTGTCAGCATGGCTTAAAGCAGCCAACACAAAGGCTGTTTCATGTGTAGACATGACGCTGGGCTGCAATTATATGAGATATTCATAAACGAATTCCACTTTGTGTCGACTTCAGGACTGTATGGCCATTGCTTGTCATTTTACTCCAGTCGGGCTATATCTGCTGACATACTTGAGATGTAAATGCACTGGAGTATTGATTGAGAGGCTTGATAATTGAATACAGAGTATGTGACAAGGCTCTTAGATACAGTATGTACACCTTTATATATATATATATATATGTGTGTGTGTGTGTGTGTGTGTGTGTGTGTGTGTGTGTGTGTGTGTGTGTGTACAATACTGGCCATAAGCAGAGAAGATTCAGTTTGTCTCGCCAACCATTCCGGTGGCCAGTGGGGGGACTAAAATAGTACTCTGTCTGTTGCCAAGGTTACAACATTGACAACATGACGTGGCCATTCATTCTCAATACTGTATCTCCCTGGCCTTCTGTGAGAAAGTGGCTGCTAATCTTAGCCCTCAATCTACCCGCCTGTCAATGTGAAGAGGGAAGCAGCCGAGGTATGGGATGAAGGGAGTTGGGTCAGCTCCGTCCCCTCGCATTGCGCCCCGTTCCACTCAACGGCCCCTCCCCCCCCATCCGTCGCCACCCCACAGCTTCTCTCCAGGCGGTGCTTGTTCCCTCGGTTTGCAGATAAAAGCCATTGGTCCCCAGCTCCTGCCAGTGTGTGTGTGATGGGTGAAAATCAGAGCTGTTTCTATGCAGACCCATGTGTCACTTTTCCTCTTTGCAGGTACGTGTTGGCTTGAGGAGGAGAGAAGGGTTGAATGGCAACCGGATGGTAGTCACAATAAAACTGTAATTGAAAGATATGTTATCGTGACTATTTCAAGCTGAGGAAAGTGGTATCAAAGAGACATTGCTGCTAAAAAAAAAAGAGAAGAAAGGGAACCTCTTTTAATTAAAAAACAGTGCTCAAAGGGGCGACCAAAAGTTGAAACTGGAGGCATGTTTGGCATGAATAAGTTGCCCCTCTCCTTTGTGTGGTGACACTGACAAATAGAGCTCCCCGTGTGAAAAGGAGACTTATCTTTGATGGGTAATGAATTCAAAGTCATGGAGATGAACGTGCTCTTTGAGGTTCAGAGGGCTTTAGCTAAAGTCATATTATCTCACTCCAACAAATGGAAGCGGCGCGGTCACATGGTGCCATCCCCGCGACTTGATTCAAAAAGAGAGAGAGAGAGAGAGAGAGCGTGATGTCTCTCTAGGCACAGATGTACTGCTGTTGGTTCTGAGTTATTGTTATTGCGATAGCAGTACATTTGTACATGCTGGTCATCCTTGCTCACTTTCAGTATGGTCAAGTTGTGTAATAGCCTGTGTACCACACATAGCAGTCCCGGATAGACAGAGAATTGATTTTTGCGGTACAAACATTGCTAAAGCAAAGCTACAGTGGGTGTGCTGCTCTGATGTTGTTCCAAGTCAACAGTTGCCCTAGCCGAGGACACCTGCAGGCTACCAGTGGCCAGACACATGGATATTTAACCAGTTCTTTGTGCTGAACCTTTGTGTTTTTATGACAGACACAGTTTTCAAGATGTGCACAAACCCATTTCTGCTCAATTGCTCCCAGCGGCGGCTCCAAATAGATTTAGCAATGATACTGTGAGAGGGGAGATAGGGAGCAGGAGTGAGAGAGGAGAGAGAGACCTAGAGAACAATGAAAAGGCAGGAAGGGAGAGTGAAAAAGAAGAGAAAAAATGGTCTGAAAATGAGCCAGAATGGGATTTTTGCAGTTCAGTTAAGAAAGGCTTTGAATGTATTTGAATCACAGACTTGATCTGCCACCAGCCTATTTTTATTAGCTGCTTGACAGTGCAGCATAGTGTTTGGATTACAACCAGCGCCTGTGTTATTCAGGGTTCCTCACAGCTAAATTTGTATTTGAGCATTCCTTGCACGCCTCTGCCTCCTCCTAGCACACACTCTAATGCCATTCCAGTTTCCTTTTTGTTTTCAAACTACATAATTTTAGTGTCGTGGGTCACATATTAGGAAACAAACATGGTAGCAATTAGAAATGCTTATCTTGTTTCCTCTCTTCGTCTCATTTTTAACGAGTGATTCCTCATCCAAATATCTTGAGAGAATGGAGCAGATATTCAAATGAGTCCTTTTATTATGGGCAATATTAAAGCTAGGCTTTGACGTTGTTCAAATTCTTAATTGAAAAGAAATGTATCGTATCCTCTTGAGTGGTGTAAATCATATCCCTCCTCCATCCCCATGCGCTAGTTTATGTTATCTGTGGCTAATTCATGCCACACTTAATTTGGCCTTGATTGTAAATGTCCAGGGTGAGATGAGAGCCGTGTCGCTATTGTGCCTGCGCCCGACTCGTACATGGTCTCACAGGAGTAGACGATTTTAAATTTCAACTGCGGCTCTCAAATGAGCATCTCTCTCATCAGATGAAAACCTCTTTATCATTGTGACAGTTGTACCCATCTGCCTATTTTCTCTCTCAGCAGAATCAGTGTTTGGTGTTTACACCCAGAGTAAAACTTAAATATTTTACAGCAAGGCAGAGATGTCTCCCCTCTGCCATTGTTGTTGACAGAAGTTGCTTAGAGCTATTTTCTTTTAAGCATCCTTCATTACTGGCAAACATGATGAACACATGCGGTGGATTTGTCATAATTAAACCAGGGCTTGGCTTGGACTTGGAAAGATGCAATAAAGACAACAGTTTATTCAGGATAAACTCCGCAGCTCCTAGGAGCTTCACACGGGGAACCTCCACACTCTAAATCTAGTTGCACGAACATATGAGGGGATAAAGTGGCTCTATTAAATTTGTTGACTCCAAAGATCCTCTCTGAAGCTGCAGCGTATTGCATTTGTTGGCTCTTCCATCCCTGCTAGCCTTCTCCACGGCTTCGAGGATTGAATCAGACAGTGCCCAGATCCTCACCATTGCATGGGATGAACACTATTGAATTGCTTGGCTTGTAGATCCACAATTCTAACTTCTTTAGACTATATTGAATTTACCATCCTGGGCAATCAATAATACTAAGTTTTGCAGGCAGTATTGAA
Organism: Miichthys miiuy; assembly: GCA_036365135.1. Lineage (NCBI taxonomy): Eukaryota > Metazoa > Chordata > Actinopteri > Sciaenidae > Miichthys > Miichthys miiuy. Next base: position 8,838,022 of record CM071606.1, on the reverse strand, counting down.
CTCTATCCTCACACATCTACTCTGTGGTTGGTTTCTCTCCAATTGCTTTGGAATCTGCAGGCTGTCACGCACAAAAGAACTGATTCTGAGTTGGCTTTTTAAAACAAGGTTCATAAACTCATGGGAATTGTGCAGACTGGGCCACATAGTAAAACAAAAGGAGCGTACATGTAGTCAGATAAAATGTGAGTAGACTCGTTTTCATGCTGACGCAAGACATATAGGTAGTATCACATTCTTTAAGGTCCGTTGCATTGCGGATATAGATAAACATGAGCAAATTATCTTCTCTGTCTAAGTATGGTAAATTACTAATTTAATTTGGCGATTCACATGGTTTCCAGTGTCTAATGAGACGCTGTCCGGTAGATTATTCTGTCCTCTGAAAGCCTGTCCGCGATAGCAGTAGGGCAACAGGGCAACAGCATAGCATTGCTGTGGCATTCAGTGCATTGCGATTCACCATTGGCCCCCTGGGTAATGAAAGGCCTAATAAATGAATCCATCAGAGTGTCTGTGTGTTGCTCTCTGTGTGTATCTGGGATGTAGTCAGGCCCAGACGTGCCCAGTCTCCGGGCACACAGAGGAAAGGGATGCCATTGCTGGCAGGCCTGATGAATGGGTGGCACGCCGCACCATGACAAAGACGAATGTGACAGCCCCCGTCCTGCAAAAGGGGGGCGGTGCTCAACTACCGAGGGGAGATCATGTGATGCTGACCACCTCCCCCTTCCTAGTTACATCCCCTTCTGGCTGAGCCCAAGGTGGTGGAAGAACCAAAGGGGAAAAAGAATATTATATCATCCTATTGAGTGACTGCCTCTCTGTTTCTCCCATCAAACAGCGTATGTGCTGTTTGATGGAGAGATTATGAGGGGAGAAGGCTATACCACGGGCATGAAATCAGAGGCCGCGGGCAAACTATACAATATATTTGTCTGATGTGAAGTAAATGATGGGAAATAACAAACACTTCTTTAAACTGAGCGCAGTATTTAATAAAGGCACTCCACAAAATAACAGGCTTAAACAAAGACAAAGGAATTCATCAATAGATCTTCTTCGACCAGAATTGATGTGGTAATCTGTGCAAGATGGTAAATAGTGGAAGGCCCGAAGCTCTATTTGGTTTTCAACATTATTAGAGGGGTGGGCGGTGGGGGAATTAAAGACTGCAGATCAATAGCAATATTTGTTTTATATTACTCAGGTGTCCTTTGATTGTCTGCATGAGTAAGCGACTGGAGTCTGATTTTGGTGACTGTCTCTATCAGATAACTACATACTATGGTCTATTAGGCAGATCACTTACACTTAAGATGAAGATACTCTTGTACTTGTCCAAGTGCCTGTCAGTAATCACTGCTGTTACAGGGCAGCTTATTATTATGAGAAGTGAATGTGGAGAGGGATCTTTATTATGTAAAAAAAAAAAAAAAATTGCTCACTTTTCATTTTAATGCTCACGATAATGCAGTGACACAGGTACAACTGTACATACGATGTTTGGAGATATCATCCAAACGTGTCAGTGCAAACTGGAATTATGTTGCAGTGCGACTGAAGAAAACCTCCTTGACCTCACATCCAAACTCCCTCAGTAGACAGAGTCGTCTTCTCTGTGGCAAGGAAGGGGAGGTGGGGGTCGGTTAACTATCCCCTCTAAGATAGGTCTTCGGTGAGAGGGAGAGAAGCACGGAGGGGTAAGTCAATGGGAAACTGAGATGATTAAGAGGCTTTCACTGCTAACAGAAAAGCGAGGATTGGTTTCTATTGCACCCTCTTCTTTTCATGGCCTGGTCTAGTGGACAGGCTGGTGCTGTAGTCTGAACAGAGCCAAGACTTGCCTATTAATAGACTATTGAGAGCTATTGATCCTTGGCTCGTGTGACACATAAGATACAATGAGCCATAGATCCCAGTAAAGAGCCATGTCTTTCTTTTCACTTTACCACAATTGCATATGATTATAGGAGTCTGAAGATCAGTCAGAGAGGCCTATCTTTGTGTAACGATGACCAAAAGTGCGATGGTACCCTGAGTAAAAGCCGACTGCAATTTGGAAACTTTTGTCATAAACACAAAGGCTCTCGAACAAAATGGCCACAATGGAGACTTGGCTTTGCCTGGACTGAATACTGCCCCTCCATAATTTGATGGATAGGTTTTGTGTAAACTACCCAAACATGGATATGGTTCAAAAAGTGAAGATGCTTTCTCTTTGGATCCAAGGTGAGAATAACTCCAAAAAGCTGCTATACAATTACGGATAAATTAGAGGGATAATGACGAGAGGGAATGGTGGTTATATCAATAACCCCTCTAATGGTCAATTCCAGAATGCTGTCTGCTGTGTGCTGGATTTAGTGTAATGGATAAGGTGCCTGTTTAGCAGAGGCTTACTTGTCGCCAAACGAGGGAACAAACCTCAAATAGCCAAATTAAAAACTGAATAATAGATGAGTGATGCCAGGATGAGAGAGAGGAGAGGAGACAGCTGTAATTTCTACTCTTGGAAAAAAAAAAAAAAAGAAGCCTTGGCATGTAATTGTCGAGAATTTATAAGGGCACAGCAGATGAGTGGAGACAAGAGGAGATACACATCCCACTGTGAGAATCACCTTTACCGAAAGACACTTAATACTGATTGTTATTACAGGTGAAAGTCTACAAAACCTTCAAACCATTGTAAATGCTGCTGTTATTAAGGTTGACTGCCAGTCAGTGTGAAAGAGTGCCTCTCTTTCCATGCCTTTTATCCTCTTTGCAGAAAACAGCAGCAGCAGTCTTGAAATGATAAGAAGTTTTAAATTATGTTGGAATGACAGAGGGGAAGTTTGTTTTGGCAGCGGATTGCGTCAGAATGTTGTTGAATGCTTAACAAGAGGAGCACATCGCGCGCAGTCAGTCCATGGGGCATTATTTTCAATCTGCATATGAGAGGGATGTCTGAGAAGTATCTGTCTGCAAGACATATTCAGTACCACCATCCACCTCCCAGAAGGACATGTCGGAGTGAATTTTTGACCTCTGTCATGCGTTCAAAGAGACTCCCGTAACCTGTGTATTTGGCTGAAATATATGAGAGTTTGAGGTACGCAAGAGAGCTCGATCCTAACAAAACGTACAAACGTTTTTTACTCATGAATATAATAACACATGCATCTGGATCTACACAAAGGAACAACTAGTTTACTAACAATAGCATTATGGGTAATTCACTGGGCAGAATATTCTAAACCCCGGTTATTGTCATCTGGAGGAGTCAGCTTCTGCAGACTTGCTAATAACGGGAGTCTGACTCATTCTGTGTTTTTAGCTCGCTGGGTTTCCACTGGGCTTGTTTTTTTTTTTTTTTTTTTTTCTGTGCACCTGTGAGGAAAAAAAAGGACTTCCCTGCTTGGCGGCTAGTGATGCAATCTGATATGAGTAGGGGCTATGTGATCACAGAATAGCCTCTCTGGCGAAGAGGTGAAGCTATTACTGCACCACTGAGTGCAGGTCATTTGCCACAGCCACCTGGCCCTCTGACCGCTGCTTAGAAAGGGCTGTAGTAGCTGGACTGGTCTCACCCCCTCTGTTGTCCTGTGTGCCTCTGCAAAGAAGTCCAGCATAACAAGCAACCTGGTCTCATAGATTTTCACATTAAAATGTTTTTTTGTTTTTTTAAAAGCAAGGTTAGGCGAGTTAGCCAGGTGCCTAATTGTTTTTCAGGCTTTTCAGGCATGGTGACATTGCGCTCATGATTTTTTTTCTTCAGGGACGTTCTACATGGTGTTTTTGTTTCAAGCGTACGCCTGCCTGTACAGATCACAGCATTGCATTTCACAGGCCGTTCATTCTAGACCCCACAGAGGGAAAAGAGGTAGTGTGTATGATATGATTCAGAGATGGCAAGATTGCCTTCACTGCCATGTAAAATTTATATCATTGCATATAGATCCAAGTTGTTTTTTTTTTTTTTACATATCTTACATAGCATGTTAACGTCATGTCATGCCAAATGGAGCACTATCTCATCAAAGATTCAGCACTGTTTAGAGAGCCTGCGAGGAAAAGGTTTGTAATGGAGAGACATTGAGGTGGGATCCCGACAGCATGTTGGTGAAGAAGGCCTGCTGGCTTACCAGCTCACACACACAGATGGACGATGTGTCAAGGGAATCTCACACACACTGATCAGAGGCTCCCTTCCCGGCCAGCAGTGGGAGGAAATGGGACTGAACGAGAGGAGGAAGAGCGAGAGAAGGAGTTAATCACCGCACTAATGCTGCACTTCATCATCGTTTCCTGAGCTTGCCTGCTCACCCTCTCTGCCAGTACTTGACTGTCTACACAGCGCCCCCCTTCTCCTAGTTCGAGCTACAGCACTGTTAACTAGCCCACAATGAGCTTATCACCCAGTTAGACTAACTGGCACTCAAGTAGCATAACATGTTTATGGAAGAGACACGCAAGGCACCGTATGAAAGTTGCTGATGCTTGAAGGTGATTCAAGTGGCCGCCGATAGGGAAAGGATTTGGGCTGACCTTGGCTGTCGTGCATCAGATATGTATGCGGGGCAAAGTGCTTTTTGTGCTTTTTCATGCATGCCTATTTGACACTGGTCCTTTGAGGAGGACTATTTATTTTTGCAAAGGCCCACATGTGGTGTGCTGACCCTGTGCTATGTTTGCACACAGCTTGCGTGACGTGTCTGTGTGTGTTTTTAGTATATATATATATATATTTTTTTTTTTGCGCATGTACTTGATTCTTAGCGCGCGTGCGCTTAAGTGCATGTAGGATGCATGCCGTGCACAAAGATGGATCCGAGGCCGGTGGTGAAGGTGAGTGAGTTTAGGCACGCTCCTCCCTCGGGCTCTTGTTCCATAGACAGTTACAAACAGGATCTCAGGAAGCACTGTGCTGTGCTGCCGTGCATGGCCGACCGTCAGCCTGGCCTCAAAAATATGAGCCCATGTGCGACGCACATAACTCACAGCCTTGCTGCCACACCCGCCCCGCTGCCCTGGCAGTCACTCCCTCAGAACCATAACAGCTACCACAGCCTCTTAAATGCATTTTAGCTTCCTAGATTAAATACTGTAAGGTGCCATTCATGCCCAAGCTAGTCTACAAACCTTGTCTCAGTCTGTGACAAATGCACCTGCTCACACATAGTACACCCTCGTTGACATCTTTGTACAATGCATGCAAAGCTAATGCCAGCTTTATGGCTTTTATGTTGCATTTGAATAGCTGAAATGTTGCCGGTACCCTCACAATTTGTGAAAAATAGCTATCGGAGAAAATGAACTGACATAGGGTCTTTATGCCAGATTGCTGACACGCTCATAACCTCTATTGCTTCTAGGTATTCTGATGATGTCTCACATAGACTCCGTTAAAAATGGTTTCCCTCTTGTTTTCCATGCACATCATTTTAGCTCACTGATATTGTTCCCGGTGATAAGTCAGGGCATTGGTTGTGCGCAAAAAAAAAAGAGTGACAGTCTGCTTTTCAAATTACACCTCAAGCTACAAAGGAACAGAGCGTCTTTTAAGATGGTACCATACAGTCTCAGGTGTTTGCACGGCTGCGGCGTGGTATGGTGTTATGGTGTGGTGTGGTGTGTGTTTGTGTGTGACTGTGAGTGATAGAGTGACAGCCACATGACAGGGCTGCGCTGTGATCACAGCTCTGTTGAGGAGACACCGATGGCAGTGCTTGGCTAGATGCCCATCAGTTTGTCTATCTGTCTGCCTTTCTGGTCATACTGTGCTAACACATACACACAGACACACTTAAACATACCTGGCTCAGTGCTTAATGGGTGCCTGTCTGTCATACACATATGCCTGCATGCACACAGTCAACAAACTGGCGGAGACGGCACGGTGCAGTGATTTCAGCTGTGGTTCCACATCACCTCCTACTAATGGTGGTAATTAATTGATGAATGAGGTCAAATCGGAGATATCCATGCACGTCTCAATTCGGATACAACCTCGTCTCATCCCTGTGTTCACCTCTCTGCCACCCCCCAAGTTGTTTTCTTATTGCGCAGTGCACCACATTCCCTCTGTGCTCATCTGCATAAGACCTTGGGATGAATGTTAACGATGTTTAATTAGACAAGACGTGGGATGGATGAGTGGGTGGAGGCAGTGAGGCCAGGGTGGTGCTGCCCCCCGCTGGGGGGAGACAACACATAAAACACACATAGACTCCTGTAAAGCATTCACACACTCTCTCTCTCTCATACACACACACACACACACACACACACTTGATGAACAATAAATGATCATTAAAAGGCCAAAAGCTACAGCTGAACATGACCTTACATGCGATTGGTACATTCTGACTTAGTGCTATGCTCCCCCATCCCATATTTTACCAACACCAAGGGCATAAACCCCTCATTGTTAATGCAATATAAATTAAACATTTATAAATGTAATATATTTGTAGGATATTATGTAGTGATAACTAACTGCCCTTGATAGTAAATCTAATTAACCAAACTTTTATTTCTCACAAGCTTTCTGCCGGGAATCAACAATTTTCTGCGTGGAATTAATTGGCCCAAAATGAGAGTATTCAACATTTCACAAAATTAAATTCATCCTCCTGGCTCAAGCCTTTGACTGTATTCAAAGAGTTTGTAGAGTGCCGTGCTGCTACTTGAATACTGGTTGAATGGATGGAGGAACAAAACTTCTCATCATTAGTTTCTAGGTTGATTAAATTCCAGCTTATTAAAATTTCTTGTCCACAATTGGTAGACTGAACATTGTGACTGGGATCAACGCTAGGTGATCCATGCCTGAGGCCAACATGCTGGCTTTTCATGCTTATCTAAGACACTGAGACAACTTTCTTGTCCCAGCTTGCTCTGTATAAACATTTCCACTACACTGATCTGTGAAAGAACATCAGGCAGCAGCTTACTGTAGGGTAATCCAGTAAATGATCGGCGTGTCGTTTCGACAGTGCAGCCATTGCAGAGATAAGGGGATGCAGATGTTTCTCGCTAGCTGTTCCCAGATGAGGTGTCATTATCCAGGCTTGGTCTCAGACCTGCTGTTTACAGCCCATCTCCTCAACTGGGTGACTGACTGTGGGCCGGATGCAAAGACACACTCGAATGTGCGCTGTGTGTCTATTGCTCGCTGCTCTCTCCTCCAGGCTTGGGCTTATCTTGTGGTCACGGACAGACAGAGACACCTGCGAATGCTGTGGATTAGCAGGCTGCCTGGAGTAAGGCATTTAATGCACTGCCCGAGGATCCTGGGCTTGAAGGCTGGCTGAGTTGTGAGGCTGATGCAAGCTCAACGGAGGCATCTCAGGGCCTAGATTGAGATCAATGACATCTCAAAGCTGCCATATAAAACATTCAATGAAAGAGTCATTCGAGAGACGCAGGTTAACGCGCTTTGATTACAATAGAGGAAGGGGGGAGTGTGTTTGTTCACTTGAAAGTCTTGCTGAAACAACAACAAGGCTGCTTGTTCTCCTTTGTGTTGGAGATGCCATGTTGAATCTCCACTCTTAATTAATTTGGTGCGCGCGAGAGAGGGAGCGTTTGTCACCCCTGCTCTCGCCTGTTAGTGCTATTTGTCTCTGGGTGACCTTTGATTTCACACTGCATTGGTTTTCTCCCGTTATGGACAAGAGGCGGTTTTTGCTGACAACAGAGGAAACCTTATCTTTTAAATAAGTAATTCCTCAACTGCTCAGTGAGTTCACCAGCAGCAAAATATTGGGATTGCTGAAAAGGCAGGCACAGAAGTACACTGGGGAAAAGATCTCTCTCTCTCTCTCTCTCTCTATGCTACAGCACCTTCGCCTGACTCTCATTAAAAATTCCACAACGCTGTGTTTGAACAAGCCTTTCTACACAACAGTATACTCTATACTACAATACTGCTTTTGTTTATCTACATTATAAACTTGTAAATGTTTGTTTTCTTTTTTTTTTTTTTCTGCCCTGGTATGTAGGTGGATAAGGTCCAGGCTTTTAAAAACATTATATGCAGGACTGTTTGACTGTGTCAGTTCTTTTGGGGGTCTTGTGGTTAAGAGGTCTCTATGTGAGTGTATATGGACAGCTCTTGGTTTGGCATCTGTCCTGTGTGTGACTTAGGAGGCACGGGGGGGGCAGGTTTATTGTTGTATTGTGGAGGGGTTTAGGCAGTGACACAATAGCACCAGCCAGGCCTCCTTGGCACCAGATGGGGCCCGGCGCTTTAGGTTTTTGGGAAGGAAGCATTGATTGGGGTGATGGCTAGAGTGACTGAGAGGTGGGACGGATGAGGGAATTGCAAGGGGATGGATGTGTTGGCACCTGGCTCTGTGGGTTCTGGCTGGGTGCTGGAGCAGTCTCCAGTAACATTGATGCATGGCCATGAATTATATTATGCCTTGGCAGCTGCTTACTCCCAGATTCATCTTAGCAGTCATTGGGTTATTTATTTATTTGTTTCCACAATTTGTCAAAAGAGTTCCCATGTAAAAATAAAAAAAAAGCAACCTAACAAGATTAAAAAATGAGGCAGATTTAGAGTATTTTACCGAATGGGTATTTGTGCGGGTAAAAGCATTATGACAGCTTGCAAAGGTGTAGCAGCTGAATTCTGATGGAGTGCTTTGTTTCTTCCCAAATGTCACTGGGTGAAAAAAGGGGTGGCGTGGCAAACTACAAGACAGTTTACTCTGAACATCTCTTGAACGCCTGCCTGGAAACCTGCCGGGATAACACCTCATTCAATGGCTGCCTGCGAGCTGTTGCAGCTCAGGCTGTGGGAGATAGAAGTGATGCCTTGGGCCTTTTGTTCAACTCTGACATGGCTGTTCGGACACCTTTGTTCTGAGAGGAGAGGCCCATTCACAGCGTGCCCGGGGAACAAATTGAATCTGGTTGACAATTAATAGCCGTGCGGCATGTTTAATTAAGAGCATGTAGCCAGCGAGCGACGTGAGGGAGATAAACAGAGGAGAGCTGCACAGAGCCAGACTGGGCTCACAAAGGAGCAGGCCATTGGAGCGTCTGGCTGATCGATTCCCTACCGTCTGCAGAGAGCAGCCTTCACAAAGAGCAGCCTGCGCCTCCCCTCTCAACGGGCCAAACTTTTAGAGGGGAGAGATGTTAGACTGATAATGCACACAAGGCAGATGGGAGTATGCAGATAGAGGCAGAAAAGTTGAGCAAAAGTTAGCTCAGTGAAAAAAAAAAAGAAAAAAAGTACAAGTGAAACCTATACAGCTGCACAGTTGCACTTCAGCGTTTGGTAGCTTCAGTTTGGCGAAAATGCCCTTGAACATGATGATTGCTGATGTTGAGCGGTCATTGACTGTAGCTCATGTGGATGGTTAGTGTTACATAGATGTCTGGTGTTGGGGTCTGCTGTTGGGAGACAAAACATGCATGCCGGCAAGCTGGTTTGACTTCAGGCGTCTGTGACCTTCACAATCCCACATTCCCGTTATTGTAACATGAACACAAAGCGGCGGAGAGCCAAGAGAGAGAGAGAGGTAGAGAGAGACAGAGAGAGAGAGGGAGAGAGAGCTCTTGACAGCTTGTCTGATAGGCCAAACAATACCGGCCATGGCCAGGCGTTGCTCTGGACGGATAGTTATACACACACATGCACTCACACCCACTTCAATTAAAGCGAACCCTCCTCCAGAACTAACAATCACATCAGTCAGCGAGATGGCAGGAGCTGAGAGGAGATAAAATGAGAGCAGTTCATGTGAGGATTTGAGTGATACTGTTTGTGCGCCTGCATGTACAGTCAGTGTTCATATATGTGTGCGCGTGTGTGTGTGTTGACAGGCGTACAGAGAAATGACAGGAACAGAAAAGGGAGTTGCAGGAATGTAACTTGTTCATGTAAGAATTAAAAGGGTGTGTGTGTGTGTGTATCGTACAGACTGTACAGGAAGTAGCAATAGAGGATAAAGGCATGAGTCTGACAGACAAAGGGTGATCCTTTCATGCTGACGAGTAGTTGGGGGGGAGAAAAAAAAGAGTTTCTGCCGGCTAATTGGCCTAAGCTGCAGATCTGACCATCCCTTTGGTGAATTTCCAGTCTTGTCTTGTCTTCATGTCTTTTCTCTCTGTCTCCAGAGCAGAAGAGTGTGTCGCTCTCTGCGGATGGACAGTGTGGGCTCAATATTTCATCCTGTTTCTTTTCATGACATATACTGAAGTCGATTAAAGACATAACATTTTGCACTTTGACACATAATCTGCCTCTTCTTCAATCTATTTCTTTGGCTCTTTTCACTCCTCCACCACCACCTCCTCCTCCTCCTCCTCCTCCCCCTTCCTCTCCTTCACCTCTTCTCCTCCTGCCTTTAACACGGTGAGCAGGCTTTAGTTTGTGTCACAATTTGTTCTCCTGTCAGAACACTCTGCATTTTTTTGTATAACAGCTCTTTCACTATAGCTGCATATTGAGAACAGGTTGAACCGAGCACTATAAGCGTACCTACATAACCTACATAACTGCATATATTCTCATCACAGCAAGCTACCTATGCAAATGCACAGGCACACACACACACACATTTGCACCACATAGGCACACATGCAGTTTTAAAGGAAGACCTGTAGGTGGTTCTGGGGTGTGTCTCGGATTGAAAGTTAGAAATTGGTTTCATGCCAGTCATTTGGCCACTGTGAATAGTGGAATTCAGAGGATAATGCGGGCATTAATTGATTCTGGAGCCTGAAATAAATAGGCTTTCAGGCTCACATGAGACAGACCTCTGCTCATTTGTGCCTTTCGAAGAATACAGGGGAGTCTCTCCCCCGTCTCCCCTCCCCTCTTTGGATAGGTCCTCCAGGAGCCTTAAAATGAAAGCTGACATCAGTTGATTGATGTGAAGTGAATGGTGACCTTCTAGATTCCACTGTCACTTCATTTATGCATGATACCATCGCTCCTTGACTTTTGGGGAAATTTGGGTGATATTTGAGGATATAGTGCTTAGATTCTTACAATGTCTCCACAGAGAGAAATCACACCTCAATTATATTTAGATGACATTTAATGCCCTCTCTGTGGATTTTCACTGCAATATCTTTCCAACACAAAGCATAAGAAGGCAACAAATGTAGCAGTTATGTCTGCACTCTATATCAAATTGTGAAATTACATTAGGCGTCAAACAGACCTGGCGGCTGTTGGCGCTACAATCTGACACGGCACTTTCAATATCTGCTGTCTTCCAAAACAAGAGCATCTGTCAAATAGAAGACATACAGTAAAGAATTAGAGACAGGAGACGCAGAGAGAACCACCTCCTCTAGTATGTTTGACTGCTCCTGCAGGTTTTTTTCCCTCTTTTGGTGGACAGAAGTTGGGTTTGAGGGGGAAAAAAAGTTCAGCAGCAGAGTGGGGTAACAGCCTGGAGTCTCGGCAGTGGGGCTCGGGTAAGGTCAGCATCATGGAGGCTCTGCCACTCTCCGTTCTCCTTGGTTGGGCTGTCAGCAGGGGGGAACAGACATCCTGCTGCATAGATGATGAAGAGGACGTGCAGCGTGGACGCCAGAGGTCAGACAGCCACGGGGTGCCAGGAAGTGAACTTGGCTGCTTCCCGCCGAGCCCTGCAGCGCACCACGACGTGTCCATGTGCACGTACTTTTTTTTTTTTTTTTTGCCCTGCTTACTAATGTAGTGCTCCATATTTCCACCGAGCCTCCAACACGTCTTAAAGTCTTGCCAGAAGTTAGAGCCCGAGGGAAAGCGAGGGAGGGAGAAATAGGAGAAGAGAGAGGTGTAATAGAATCATTACACAAGACACATCCCTCAAGGGTACAGCAGTAGGAGGTCCCATATGGGCTTTACATCAGCAGGCACACACACATCCATAGTAACAACCACAGGGTCACAATGCTGCCTAATTATGGCTGACAAAGATGGATGTATTTCATCTCAGTCAACTTTATGTCCAATTCTCATTCAGTGTGTCCCTAACACATGCTGTAGATCCATTCCCACATAAACGCTTCTCCGGCGAGTCCTCCAGGTTTTTTCGCAGATATCTCCGCTTTCCTCCATCTTCACTGCTGTCCCTCCCGTCCTGTTCTGTTTTGACCCAACTATACTACTATATAAATGCATAGAAATACAGCACGTGCATGCGCAGGTGTGTGTGTGTATGCCGGGTGGAAGTCGGTCGCTGACCGTTGCAGTCCTTCAAGGCCAAATAATCGCATCCTCTCAACGAACATATGAGACAGAAACCATGGCACCAAAGCCAAAACAACCCTTTCTCATGCCAGCTCTCTCTTCCTGGACTCTCTGTCTTTCTGTCTGTCCTGTTTTCCTTTCAGCATATGGCTGCAGCTCCTCATTGCGAGGCAGAGGAGGTAGGAAGGGAGTGTTCTCCCCCCTCGCACACTGAAAAAACCCCAATAATAATGTCAACTTTTATAAGACTTCTGTACATATTTGGTGTAAGATAACAAAATCGTATGAATACTTTTTTCCCCCACAAACATAATGTCATCACAAATAATGTACAATTTATAACCAGAATTAATTTCTCACTTCAGTCTGTCAACTATGAAGTCTTTATTAGACCCATCAGTGGGACCCGAGCTGGCTGAGCGGAACAGTAGGAATCTCAATATTAGTTACATTTTAATTATGTTCCTTTAGTAAATAATGTTTTTTTTTGTGCAATTTAGGAATATTAATTGAAATATATTTCTTCTGTGCCTCCTGTCAAAGTCATCCACTGTCCCTCAAAAAACATGACTTCCCTTTTAGCTAGTGGTTAGCGCAGTTAATTGATAAGGCCACTGTAGCTAATCCTAATTAAGTAACTTTTCTTCTGCCGCAGTGCTGATGTTTTTTGGTATTCAGTTGAATACCAAAAAACAAACTTTAAGAATCATAGCACAGTCCTACTCGACAAGCCGGCCGTTTGTTTGTTTGCTGGATATTTATTATGTCTTTGCAGAACACAGGTAGGTGACAGACGAAACAAAAAGCCAACAGGAAGTGTCTTAGTAAAATTTTGAGCCACACAAAGCCACTGAAATAACTTCACTACACCTCAGCATAGATATATAACTCTATTGAAGCGATTAAACACCCTTCTTCCCTAAAATATATTCCCTAATTTGTTTTTGCACTGATTCTGGAGGAGAGTACTATCTAAAATTAGTTCAGTTAAGTTGAGATCTGGTAGCTGTGAAGGCTGCAACATACGATTAAAATAGTTTTTCAAACCATGCGGTGATCACTTGTACTTGTGCAGAAACATCTGCATTTCTTATTTATCAGTTGTTGTTTTTGTTTTTTTACCTTTGATTTGTTACCCTCTGTAGAAACTCAGGTGTATTGTGTGTGTACAAGCTCTGTTGTATGCACACCAATCATTTTTCATTTTGTTGCATTAATAAATTCAAGTCTACGGCTACGGCCCATTGTTAAAAAAAAAAAAAAGACCCCTCCTCCGCCACTGTTCTCTCTTATTGCCAAGTCCCCTGTTTTGTATGAAAGTATATAGTGTATAGAAGTGATATTGTAAACAAAAAGGAGAGTGCTGGCGGAGCAGCTGCTGTGGATAGCATTGATTGTGGGAGCAGGGAGGCGTGCAGCATCGAGGCGTGAGAGGAGGCTCCCCAAGAGAATGCCTCCTTTTTCAGAACAGTCTTATGGACCAGCATTCCAAGCAGAAATGTGAAGACAGGCATTGACCAACTACTGGAAAACATCTAAGCTATCCAGGATCAATGCCAAATTGATCCCAGAACTATGTATAATGTAGGGCAGTGGATGGCTTGTCTTGCTCTTCCCACCTCTTGTCTAGCAAGAGAGAAGGCGAACCACAGGAGCTGAGGAGATACATAGCAAACTAGATGGAGAAACAGAACAAAATTGCCTGAGGTGTGTTTTAAACATATGGGAAGACCTTTTGTGGTGAAGGTGTGTGCTGAGCAACTATGCATTTTTGTGAGCTCACAGAATTTTGTTCAGCCGTGATAATGCACTTTGTGTTTTTTAAATCGATCCGGATCACTTGCCAAAACACAGGATGGTTTGTGGTTGAGGTAGAGCAGAACAACTCTGTTGCTCCTGAAGCAACAGAGTGAACACAGTGTGACTTCCACCCCTCCCTTTTAGCACGAGGATCCCTGGGAAGCCCCATGCAGGTCCTAATGAGCAGTATGCTGGAGAGGGCATCTTTTTAACCCAGCACAGGGAGTCATAGAGCAGCCTCACTCCTCTTCAACAGATGCCAAGTGCAGCTGTCAACAGCTCCCATACTCTATTGTTGCTTACTTTCACTTTCTCAGCTCTCTCACTCTCCTATGTCTCTGTTTCTGTCTCACCCGACGCACTTTCTCTCTTTTCCTCTGTCCTGACCATTCGTCTTGATAGCAGTTCCACTGCATCCTATTATGAGCCGTGCTCAAACAATCTTAAAGGCTAGCTGGAGGTTACAGCTTGCTAAAATAGATTCACTCTACCTCACTACTTTCCTCAGCTTAAAAGAGTAATATGGCCATATGAGATTACATAGATACAGTGTGTGATACATTATTGCTAGTGCATTAAGAATTCATGAAGTATAAACAAAAAACCCAAAATGATTCAGCAAAGGCGCTTTTGCTTGCAGAATCGAACCGAAGCGCTCTTTTTTTAATCACCATACCTTCACGCTTCTCCTGTTTTAAATGCATTTATCATTGTCATGGGAAAAAAAACTTTAAACTTTGTTCCTCCTCTCTCCTTTTTGATTATCTTTTCCATTTTCAGTAACTCCCACACCCTCCTTCTTCATCCCTTTCTTTAGTGCGAGTCTCTATCTCTTCTGTGTCTAATTACATTTGAATTTTTTCTGGTGTAATCTCGTGATAGCCTGAAGCTTCAGCAAACCTCCCTCCACAACCCAACCCCCCCTCCCTCACAAATCCCCGCCAGTCCATTTGTGCCCAGCCCTGGGCAGGTTGGTTTCCTGGGCTGCCCTGGAGGAAATATCAGATGACCTGGCTCCCCACAGCAAAACCCAGGTCATCAGGGAGGGCTCCTCTCACCGTATCCTTTCCTTGGCCCCCTCTCATCCACTTCCTGCTTTCAAGTGCAGGGCAAGGTCAAAGCTTTGAAGATGCATTCCCCAGACTTGACCACGAGGCAGGCTGGAGGCGCTGTACTCTTCTCTCTAACCAGACTTTGCTCCATCTATTCTTTCGCATCTTCCTGCTCTCTCATATTCATTTCATTAGCTCAAGCTTTTACTGCAATCAATACTGTTGCTAAAGTTAGTTTTTCTAATACAGCTATTCATTAAGTGCCTTTTCATTAGTGTCACTAGAGCACCAGTATAACTGGAATAATACTGTAATGGACAAACATATGCTGTAATTGTTGAATCCTTTTTTTTGGGGTGATGAAGACCGGTTTTAAATGGCTGAGCTCACAAAGAATGACTCATTACTCCATGTTTTTACATAATGTGTCTAGTAAATCGTGGGTTTTAAAAACGAAGATTAAATTCTCAGACAATGATCTCTAAGTGTTGGTATTTTAATGTAGGGGGGTAGCACAGAAGGGAATGTGCTTCAGAGTTTTCGTCCTCTCAGCTCTGTATCGTTCCCACTTCTCATTTTCTGTCTGCTCAAATGCACGGTGGACGCAGAAGGGAGAGGAGAGACATTATGGATGGTGTTTAGAGACAGGTGTCTGATGCGTCCTGAGATAATGCCAAAAGACTCCTATCTCTCCTTCTAATGGAATAGCGACAGTTGTTTCAAGTGATCAGGTCTGTCATCCAAATCCTCATGCGTTGGTCCTCTCAGCGCCTCTCTTTTCTCCCATAAATCAATGTTGCTAGTGAGAGAGAGAGAGAGAGAACAGAGGGAACACCAAAACAGTATTGCCTCAGGTCATCCCTGGAATATCTCCATCAAATACTTGGTATTTTGTGCAATAATAAGTCTAATGAAATCCTTTTGACCAATCCTAAAATCGTCATTACAGTTGATATGGGACAAATAGTGTTTATTTTTTTTGAGAGTTGACTGCTCCCGCTCCCACACCCCCTCTTCCTTGGTGCAAAGAAGTGAAATGGGATGAATATGTTAGTGTCATCTCCAATTTCAAATAGGTAGACATTTCAAAAGCTGATTCTCTCTGGAGAAAATGTTGTACCTCTAGAGTGAAAATATCATTTGAAAGGCGAGACAGTAAAAGCCAGTCATCTCAAAATGAAAATTTTCTTATGGTGGCTTTCCTTTTCACCTCAGCAGTCATGGGAAAGGAGAGAAAAAAAAAGTGAGTGAGAGGCAGATTGGAGAAGGTATATAGAGGCTATGAGAAAACTAGAGGAGAGACATACTGATGAGCAAAGGAGTGACACCTCCTGAAGAGCATGTTAATAACGTGCCAGGCCCAGACAGGTAACCAGTAATCAGACTCTCTGATTGTAACAAGGTAGACAGGAACACACACACAAACACTCTCGGCTCTCCATCTCCATCAGCCCCTGAAACTGCTAGACTTCTCCGTCATGTTCTGGGGCGGCCCCCTTTGCTAACAGTGTGTCGCAGCTTTTACAGAGACAAAAGAAACAAATGAGATGGCTGGGTTACAACAAACAGCTCCGGGTTGTTCTTTCCCCTGTAAAATGAAAGGCCCCCCCGCCCTTTTTTTTTTTTTTTTTTTTTTTTTGCAACTACCGTGTCAATTAGAGGAGGTATTGCTCATACTCACTCTCTGGTTCACTGCCAGCTTGCACTGATTGTTATTTATTTAGATCAGGCTTGGAAGGGAGTTTGCCTCAGTTTAAGCTGAGACAAAGACAGCCCTTGCTGGTACAGTGTATTTCGACAACACCTGGTGATAAAACCCCAGCAAGGTTCGTGTCAGTGGGGAGGCTTAGGCATAAAGGATAGAAGTACAAACAGCCGTGCATGAGCAGGATTCTGACCTAAGAGGTAGAGTGAGGTAGGAGCTATGTGCACAGAGAGCCTCCTCTGAATATTTCCCCAGCGACGGAGAGCAGGCCAGAGGCACTGAGGTCAGCAGATAGAGTCCAGAGCCCATTGGCAGCTGCTGGTTTGACTTTGATGCACCATCAGTGTTCAGCACACCGCTTGCCCGCTTCCCCCTCCGCCCCTTTTGCACTAACCCGCGAGCGTGTTTGCTCAACCTGAACGCACGCTAGCCTCTCATTATGCCGCCCATGCAAACTTTGTCTCTTTGCAGCTGTTTAATGGCCGCACGTCTGTTTTTGTTTGTTTCCTCACCATAAGATTATTGCACCTTTATGGTTGGTCGGGGGGTTGGAATAATCCCTGGCATCTGTTCAGATAGGGAGGGGTGCGCAAAGAGCTAGAGGTAGAGGCTGACTTCTGTTTTTTTTTATTTTGTTAAGTACAAGACCATGCGGCCCCCTATTTCATCCTCTGCCACTGAGGCTGGGGCTGTAGCTGTATTTTAAAGACAAGAGTGATGGAAGGGGCTATGTGCTAACAGGCACAGAGGTCACTGAAGGAGCTTCCCGCTGCCGGTTATCCCTCCCAAAATGAACACAGCATAGCAGGGATTAATCTAATCACTGCCATGTTAGTCTAATTTACTTACAAATGTATGCAGAAAAGTAACTTTATTGTGACCCTAATAGTGAAGTCTTATTTTTCTCTTTCCCCGTGAACACTTCACTTGCTTTATTGTTGTTGTTTTTTTTTCTGCCTTATAGCAGAAGTTATAAAGAAGAGGAGTAGCCCTGAGCTCCTCTTGACAGCCTCATCCTCCTATCTTTTTCTTAATTCAAGACTTCATCTTGTCATGACTTCACTGCCTCCGGTCATTATGGCAGGAGAACAGGAAGTTAATCAACGCAGCATTATCTCTCAGCCTGCACCTGGAGGCAAGGGTGCCAGTCATGCTACCACCCCCTCTCTGTTGGGACCCCTGCCAGCCTGGGAACCCCTCACACCGCTGTGCCCTGCAGCGTCCCTATTGGCTATTGCCAGTGTCTCTGTGCCAGGTCACACTTGAGACACAGCCTTGATGGGCCAGTGACAGCCTTCTTGTAGCGGCGCATGCTTTAGCGTGTGTTTGCATGCAAAGAAAAAAAAAAAAGAGGAAGGAAAGAAAGAAAGGAAAAAAACAAACATCTGTCTCGATTTTTGTGATCGCTTTGTGCTGGCACATAAGTCCCATATTTTTCCAATTTCTGCTGTAGAGAAAGCTGGTGTTTTTGGATACGTTATTGCCCCATGTGGACAGGCAAAGTAACAACATAAAGCCCCGGAGGAGGATTTTTTTTTTTTTTTCTAACTCAAGTCTCACAGACCAAACAAGACAATATTTGAACAACATATTCACACTTAAAGGTTTGTTGACACTCCAACATGAGCAGAGATGCACATCCTTAGAAACTAAAAAGATATTTTTGTGGCAGCAGGTCTGTCCTTATGTCTAGCTCTCTCTAACAGTCTGAGAAGCTGACAAATGTTCTTGCTGAAGAGTGAATTGCTGGCTGTCGCTGGTAATCATTAGGTTGTCTACCAGCATCCAAAGTGCTTTTATTTCTGCCCATTAGTTTGGTGAGAAAATGGCCGGGTATGGTCTAGCGTGTTCCCCCCTTACACTCAGGCTGACGCAGTAGGCAGGGTGAGCATGGGAAACATGAAAGTGTTTGAAGTATCTCTATTCATAGCAGTGTCAGTTTTTTTGGCTTCTTTTTTTTATGTCAGTGTCTATAGCATCTCTTTGTACACAACTAACTAACTAAAGATCTACAGCCTTTTCTGGAGTAGCAGTACACACGCGTGTCAATATTGTGAGACTGGTGTGTAATTATTATTCAAAGGTTAAAGAGTGGATTGATCCATAGAGGAGTGTCAAGGGCAGATCAAAGGGATTTGGGGGAGGATCAGACCAAAAAAAAAAATGTTAAAAGCTGCTCACTCTCAAACACAGAGATGTCAATCTTTCTGAGAGCACCTTGATGTCCTCAGAGGAGAACTCGATCAAAGCTTTCGTAACAAAGATGGTCTCAGAAGATGATCTGACCTCAGTTGCATTCCACTTCTGTCTTTCACTTTAACTTTTACCAGTCTCCATTTACCTGCCTGAGCTCCCTGGCACTGCCCCTGTTTCCGTCTTTCCTGTGTTTGTGCTGCTGGTTAGCCTGTCTGAATATCAATGAAGTAGTCTCACCGATGTATTACAAACACAAGAGAACAGTGATTAAAGATGACATATCTAAGCCTCACTCCCTTCCTCTCTCCTCTCTCCTTCTTCTTCATCCACAGGAGATCGCAGCTTACTTGATAACATTTGAAAAGCATGAAGAATGGCTAACGACATCCCCTAAAACAAGGTAAGAAAATTACACTCCTGCCCTCTTTTAAAATATAAGTTAAGATTCATAGCCCTCAAAGTATTACATTCAGGGAGCCAAGATTTCCATTTTTAGTTGAACATATTTTTTTTTTTCTTCAAGACCCTCCTTTACGCACAGCTTGCAGCCTCCTTCACAAGTTCAGTTTAGGATGTTTAATATTACAGGCTGCTTATGGCTGTTCAGAAAAGTTTACAGTTTGCAGATGAATGATAGAATATTAATACTGACTAATAATTGCCTTTTAGCCAGCCAATTAACATAACATGCACTGGTGCAGCACTGCTTTGAATGGTATGTTAATGCGCTCCTATCTGTCTGCACATTCACCACTTAAATAATAACACTGCTGAAGCTGGGGGTGTTCGTCTGGGTCAGAGGCTGCACCCACATGTGGAACAAAATGCCAAGAGCTACTGTACTGTTTGAAATAGAATAAGGGTTGCCATCATTGCGGTTAATTTATTTAGTTAACGTATGCAGATACATGAACGGACTTATTTGCAAGTAAAGAACATGTTCTGCTCGGATTTACAGCCAACTTTAACGCCTGAATTTTAATGTCAGTGAACAAATGTTTTGTGGCAGCATTGACTGTGATGTAATTGTATATTATACCTATGTAGTATTATAATTAATAATGCATGTGGCTTTGTAATAGCATTCCTCTATATTTGACAGTAGCGGACAGCTCTTTGTTTGAGTAGCTTTGGCTAATCTCTTTATGTTGGACAGCTGTGGCATTGACACCCTCTGGCTCTTTTGGACTGTCTTCTGATTGGTCAGACTACGCTATCATTTCCCCGCTACAGCACATACAGTCTGTTAACACAATGCCCCCTTTACTAAACTTTACATTTTCATGCATTTGGAATCAGCAAAATATGTTAAACCTCGCTTTCTCTTTTTCTGCGAGCTGGACTGGCTACGCTGGCATTATTAGCAGTCCTCATCCATGTGTAAATGGACTCTGGGCTCATTGACATAGAACCCATTCCTCACATCCCTCTCCCCCACCCCTCCTCTCTTCCAGTGCCTCGGAGGGACATTGATAATAGTTCTGCATAAAGACACTGCCAATTAGAATACGTTCTCTGGTGTAATTATAGAGCATGGGCCAAAAGAGCACTGAGCTCACCTGTTTTTTATCAAGAATGCCCCCTCCTCCCTGAGCCTCTACTCTCCGACTCACTAAAAATAAAACTAATGTCAGTCCTATTTCAATCATGAGATGCAGCCTGCATACTTGATATTAGACTAGCTTTTTTTAATATATCCAGAACACACAGGTGCTGCTATCTTGCTGTAGTATTGTAAATGACATTAAGGAACAAATATAAAAAAGGGTTAGGATTAAAAAAAAAAGAGACCGTGAACGCTGCCAGAGCATTACAAATGTCAGAGCGATGGCATCCTCCAGCACAAGACAGCCTAAAAATGACACTTGTGTGCGATGTGAGAGACTTTTTGATCCAGTGGCTTCCTAGCCAAATGGTCCTCAGGATGCTCATGGCCACAGTCTGTCACCACTGGCTGTCTGTTACGCCGCGGTCTCAGCTGCCAGTGTGCTTCGGGATTTCAACCTCATGTCATGTCTCAGCGCAGGTGCTGATATCTCAGCAGACGTGTCACCGGGGAGCATCCCCTAGTGTACACCTGCAGATCACCTGACAACACAAGAACACCTTCCATGTTTTAGAGGAGCCACCGTTGCAGCACTAGATGTGCGTGTGTTCTGTTACCTGTGTGCTTCTGGACAAGAGAGGCAGCGGGAAAGGTTGTGAAGTGTTGGTGTTTTCCCAGATGTCAGTGAAAGGGTAGAGCGTGGTGATGGATGTTGGGGCCTGGAAAGGTTGGGGGGGGCGAGTGAAAGGGTGTGGGATACATGTGTGTGATTGATGGGAGCTGATTGATGGCTGGCCTCTGTATGAAAAGCTTTCTGCTCAAGGTCACGGGTGATAGGTCAAATTTGGGCCACCTGTGGTTAAGTGCTGCCTTATCATTTGTCATCGCCCATCTTCGGATGCTTGTGGGTGTGCGTGCATCTGATTGTGGGTGGGCTGTCTGCATGTCTGTGTGTGGGTTGACCCCTGTGGGGAATAGGCTAAGTAGGCTAATTCTCTCTCTGCCAGCGTCTGTAGACAGGGTCAGCGGGGCATGATGGGAGGCAGAGATAAGCAGCAGGGTCATACACGGAGAGGCACCGCGCTGCATGGCTGCACCGCATGCATGTAACAACTCTGACACATGCAGGTCGTAAACATGGGAGTGGGCTACAGCTAGAGCTCAAGGAGCTGACGCTAGCTGTTTGACCAAGGTGACACGCGATGCAGGACATGCCCTGAATAGAGATGGCATCCTGTCAACAGAAGGAAGATGAGACGAAGTGGACCATTTCCATGCATGCACAGATTTATTTTACTAGGCTAATGCTAATGCACATCAGCCAGACCCCATCTAGTAACCGTGCAGCCGGTGATCTCTTTTGTTTGGGTCTGTTTCTGTTTGTTTATCATTTCAAAATCTGAGTCGTGCCAGGGGAGAGTGGTGGAATGCTGAGTGATTGATGTGCCTAGCTCTAGTAATACACATTCCCTTTCAGATAGGAAGTGCAACAGTGCTTAAAATCAATACCAGTGTTCTCCCACTGACTGCTTGAACAGCACTACAGCTAATTCAGGCCGCACCTGTCAGAGCTGGGGAAATCTTTCCCTACTCGGGCCTTACACTTTAATTTACACCCACAGCCTCGCTGGCTTCCATTTCCATTAAAGGGAGAGCCTGGCATTATGGCTTTAATGAAGGCCACGGCCAGGCTGTGATTTAAGATGGCCGTTACCCCGCACCTTCACTCCACAGGAGGGAACACACTTAAAGGGACAATTAGGATTTTCCTCTCCTACACCCTCCCAGATACAGCCATACTCATCCTTTCCTTTAAAGATGTGTCCATGTTGCTTCAACTGATTGGTTCTGAAGGCGCCTGTGGGAGAAGAGTGAAAACAGAGGGGGAAGGCGCGGAAACGTTGCGCTTCCAAATCTTGACGATAACATTTGATTTGACCTCATCATGGGCATTACTTTGTGCTCCTGTTGAGAGCAGGCATTTGTTGTCCGTCATAAATGACACAAATGTCTCCTTGAGGGCTTTTTCAGAGGTGTTTGTATGCTGACAGATGGAGAAACTATTGACTAGAGGGTGTCACAGATTGGTCAGCCCAAAGAGCTAATGGACACCTGTGTGTCGTATACAGAGAGAGCTCGTTATCTTGAGCATCCTCTAAATGGCGCAGGGTTTCATGAGTCGAGCAGTCGCATATAGTGTTTCCTTTCTTCGCTGTTTGTTTTATAAGACCGGTTAACAGCAACCCATCTCGAAACACAACAGAGAGAGTGCTCCTACGCCAGTCATCCCGATCGCTGCGTGATTATTCGTATAATCTCCTGTCTTGCATAAAATACAAACATACAGTAGGCTTGTTACAGCTGTTGGAAACTGGAAGTGGTAGACTGTGTCTGCCATTTGCTTCAAAATTTACACATGTGCTTACATGACCACAGAACACACACACACACACACACACACACACACACACACATTGTATATTGAAACTATCAAACAATAAGCACCAGTCCTTGGAGGGCCCCACAATGACACTGAACCTAGCCGCCCCCACGTCCCAGCGCAATAGCCCTTTCTCCTCCCACAGCCACAGCCACAGCAGCAGCACTCCAAAATGAAACCAAGTCCCTTTAGACAGCTTCCAAAGACAATGCTTTTATTAAAACCTACAGCAGCGGCGCCACCCCAGAGGCGCGGGCACACCAACAACAGACTAGAGCAGAACTGAGAGGCAGCCTGAAATCTACTAATGACTGTTTGTTTGCTATTGTGTATGGTGTTTGCTATTGTGTATGGTGCCTGTGAATTTGTGCAGATCTGTGTGTGTGTGTGTGTGTGTGTGTGTGTGTGTGTGTGTGTAGATAGAGGGGGATTGTGTTTAGGCATGTGTATAGGCCTACATACGTAAATGTCCTCTTGCGTATGCACACAGTATGTCTGCAAACCCGAGAGAGCGTGACTGTGCATTTGAAAAATGCATTGTGGTTGAACATATGCAGGCATTTATGAATGTATTGAGATGGCATTTGTGTGTGTAATTACCAGTGAAACTGTGTGGATGTGTTTTGAATTAAAAATAGAGTGCTGTGTATTTTTTTTTTTTTTTTTTTTTATAAGGGAGGTAGTATCTGGGTGAGTCTGCCACTGTGAATAAGACCTCCCTAGGCCTATGTGTAAACTCTGTTTCTGTCACCTAGTCTGGCACATGGTGTGAGAAAGTGCTGGGCTTTCTATGTGTGTGTACGTGTATGAGTGGGGTTGGGGGCTGATGTGTAGGATGTGCCTGAGAAGGGCGTCTGATAGTGTTTGGTCCTAATGCTTTGTGGCACTCGTTGGCTGGCAGAGTTTCAGAGGAGAGTGGAAAAGGACAGGAACAGCAGGAGTGAGAGAGAGAGAGACACACACACGCACAGGGAGAGTTGGAGAGAGAGAAGGGAAAGCACAAAGAAAGAGGGACACATGCAGAAACAAAGGCATAAAAGATAAAGAGGCATTAGATACGATCACATTGAAACGAAGACGACACATGGCTCTTCATGAAAAAAAGCCAACATGTCAAGTAAATGTGCAGAGACTTCGGTGAGGTGAATGAGTGTGATCTCCTTCATCTTTTCCCTCTACTTGTCCTTCTCCCCTGTTGTTTCATCCCAACTTATCATGAGCAAAAGTTTACTTTGCTGCATAGTGACACTTCTCCCCTGGCTGCCCCATTCTGTCGGGTCCTGGAGGACACTGTTCCACACTTCTTCCACCCAGTCAACAGCCCTGACAAGGACAGCTATGCTCACCTGGGGCCCTGTGGGCTGGGTGAAACAAAGCCCACCAGGGAAAGCAGAGAGGACATGAGTGAGGTGAACCCAGAGAGCATGAGGTAAGAGTGAATGAAAGAGAGAAAATGAAAAATGGCCATCGAAGAAAGAGCGAATATGATGGAGCGAGAGCAGTTTAGAAAATGGAAACATGTCGATAAGAGAAGGGAACGGACGAGATGGAGATGCGAGGAATTGTGATGGATAGGGTGAGGAGGAGTGAGGAGTGGGGAGGATTTACGCAAACAGACGAAAGAGCAGGAGAAAGATGGAATAGAGGGGGATTGAGCTGACATAGGGCGATGGAGAGAAAAAAGAGAAAAATAGAGTGGGTAAACAGCAGATAGAGATGGAGGGAGGTGAGCAATGGATTCAACTGACATATAGAGAAAAGTCCTGTGGTTTTGGGGCATGGGAGGGAGAATGCAAACGGTCAATAGATTACAGCTAGTGCTGGGCCGAGTGCCTGGGCCTCAGACTCCTAGCCAACTTAATAGTGCCTCTTGTTTGTCTGTCCTCTAAAGTAATGCCCAAGCCGAGCCCAGGGAAGCAGCCTGAGCCGGAGGCTAGTGGAAATGGACAGGGGACTAGATATATGTTAGTTCTCATCCCAGCTGCTGTATATTACCCTGGCCAGCTTGCCCACCGGAGACTATTCAATAGAACATAGAACATCATCTAGCTTTATCGCCT
Organism: Miichthys miiuy; assembly: GCA_036365135.1. NCBI lineage: Eukaryota > Metazoa > Chordata > Actinopteri > Sciaenidae > Miichthys > Miichthys miiuy. The sequence continues at coordinate 8,813,033 of CM071606.1, read as the reverse complement.
TTATTCCCTCAACACTCACCAGGACTGCTGCTGAAGGCCAGGAAGGGCAGGATCAGTTCTAGGAATTAATCCTTTTTATTATGTGTCCCTTTTTGTATGGTAATAGACGTTGAAGTGCAGGGCATGTTTTTACCTGTGTGGCTGTATAGCTTTTTTTAAAGCTAGCACAGAAGCAAGAGATACTTTACTCTGTGATGCTAAGGAGTACTGTGCAGCACAGATAGACGAAGCAGCATGAAAAACAAGCAGGCCTAGCCTCGCTCGGTATGCCAATATGGAGGAGGGGGAGGAGGAGGAGGAGGAGGTGGAGGGGAGGAAGGAGTGCAGCCAGTGGCTGGCCACAGGAGAGAGGGGATAAATAAATAGAGGAGGAAGTTGATGTCAAGCAGGTGTTCAAGGAGAAAGTGTCAGCCAAGCGGGCCGAGATGGGGAGAAGTGCTGCCTCTGCAGCCTGATAATAAAGACTTAATTCAATTAGCGCTTCTGCACCGGTGAGCAGCGTGCAGGCTGGCTGTCATGGAGCGGGCCGTAGACACAGCAGAGCACACCCTCAGCCACCTAGACGACCAGCCATACACCAACCCAGCACTTCACTATGCTCCCTGTCTCACCGTCTCTCTCTCTCTCTCTCTTACACACACACAAAGTAGACTTAACGTATTATTCACACCTGAGTCACTGAGCAGCCCAGACACTAAACCCTGCCTACACATCTCTCCTACACACACAATGACACTCAGCACACAGACCCGCTGCCTCATTCCTCACCCTCGTCCCTCCCTACAAACTAAACTCTCTTCAGCGCCTCTCCCTTCACCTCCTTGATTTTCTATTTTCAACCCCCCTCTGCTCTCCACCCCCTCTTGTACCGTCCTTTTCCACCTCATCACTCTCCTCTGTTGGTGCTGAGTGGCCGTATGTTGGCCAGTACAGTGAGGATTGTGACTGCGAGTCCCTATTTTCAGCCCGTCACGCCCCGGTGCCCAGTTGGGTGCTGTCCTGTAGGCATATGGTGTAGCGGATCCCGGATCCCGGGCCTTTTGAAAGCACTAGGGGGCATTTCGGTCAAAAACAGCCTCTCGTCCCACGCATCTCCCCATGCCGTACCCTGGAATCTGGTCTACCACTTGGTGCTTTGGGTGTGGTCCGAGAACGTCTGTTCCGGACTGGTCACTTCACGGTCCCATGGGTGATACAGTCGCACCAGGGAGCGGCACGCAGTTAGGCCTCCTACACATAGAGCAAGGTGGAGTATGGGGGACGGAAGAACAGGAAATGGCAGTGGAACAGGAGGAGGAGGAGGAGGAGGAGGAGGAGGAGGAGGAAGAGAAAGGACAGGACACAAGGCTTCAGTGATACCGTTTGCTGTTATGTAAAGAGAAGGAGAAAATAGGTCCTGGATAGCTGCCAGAGAGCTGGGTGAATCACCAGCAAAGAACAGGCACGACATGGGTGCACACAAACATACACACACACACACACACACACACTGGCACACATTCTGTCCCATTTCTTCGCCCCAGCTGAGCTTCACAGTACAGGAAGTACAGCAGATGATGAGTTGCCACGTGGCACTATTCAATGTGTAAAAACGGCAAATGGCAGGAATGACCTCTTGCACCTCTTCATCATTTAGCGACTGAGGGAGAATAGCAGCGTGACTTGCTATGCGCCTTGTACACCAAAGCCTGCTCTGAGGATCACACACTAATATATAGTGCACTCAGGTTTGCAGCCCCCTTATTTATCTGACCCCTGGCCTTTATCCACCTGGTTGACCTGCACAGTTTGTTTCCATCCTTCTCTTTATGTCTTTCCTGCCTATTAGATTTTTTATGTTACCTATCCTCTTAGAAAGCTGCTCCCTAAAGAGCACTGGCTCATTGCGCTCGAAACACTCTGGGTATTTCTTACCTGTCTTAGTCCGGAAGATAGGTAGGCTGTTGATTCTGATGAGACATCTTCATTACTGTAGATTTGTATTAGAGACCCCTGCTCACTTCTTCAGTCTGTACTTTACCCCAGGCAAGACCCTTACTACTTTAACTGCTTCATTAAAGATGGGAGAGGATGGAGTGGTTGGAATGTAGAGGATAGCCATGTATTAATTTTGCATCAGTGAATTAATCAATTCAAATATAAGTCAATTGATAAATTATTCAGATCTTTTTTTTTTTCTGTCGTATTTGAGAGGAGTGTGCAGAAGGAAAGGTGAGAACCATTTCAGATTGGATAATTAATATTAATGACTTTTTTAAAATGAAGTAAGAAAAATAGCTATCAATTCAATATCAAATTATTTAAGTATAATTACAGTAAGAGGGTTTGAGAGAGACAATTCCCGTGACGGTACAATTCCCTACAATTAAAAGCAAAGGGTTTGATTGTCTTCCTCGTCTCCCTCAACTCATTGTAATATCTACTGCCATTCAAATCCCACCCAGTCTTTATATATATATCACTGTATGACTGATAGAACTCTGAGAGAGATAAATAAATAAGCAGATGATGAATCTCCCTGCTCCACATCATAAGCAAAGATAATTAACGAGCAAGTGCAAAACGCGTGCCCTCCACCTGCAATCCAACGCTGCCTCGCTGAGAAGTTTTTTATTTGTTTATTGTGTTTTAAATTTTTATAATTCCTCAGTGCAGTCCTTCATTATATATATATATTTATTTTTTTTCTCCTTGCTAGAGGGTGGCACTCTCTAGCAAGAAGAGTTATGAAGACAGGTCAACTAAGATTTAAAGTAGTCCTGCACCTGACCCAAAGGAAAGCACTGCTGGATATACATTAACATGATAGCGATATGATTATGTCGGAATGGACATGAAGGGTTTCAATTATTTACAGGTGATGTGCCTTCTGAATTGGCAATGAAGTGGCTCGTAAATTACCCCCTCTGTCTAATCAAGCCTCCAGTGGAATAATGGAGCAAGTACTGCCAAGGGGGAGTGCTCTCTCTCTCTCTCTCTCTCTCTCTCTCTCTCTTTCTTTTTTCTTTCTCTCGTCAGTGTTTTGGGTGGGTGGGGGTTGGCTACTTTCACAGTGGGATGATGACACTCTCCAAATGACATTGGTTGAAAGGCAAGAAATGTGCCAGTGAGCGCAGGTTTAAAACCTCTCCACTTCATCACTGCTCAGTGCTTTACTGCGCTTTATGTCACCAGACAATGATACAGTGACAGCCAAGCATCAAAATGTGCAGCACCAGCACCTAATGTGCGCCTTGGTTTTGTGCCTGAAAGAGAGAGAGTATGAGACAGACATATAGACACATTCAGAGAGAGAGGGAGTGAGTGAGAGAGAGAGAGAGAGAGAGAGAGAGAGAGAGAGAGAGAGCCAGACAGGAAAATAGAGGGCTGCTGTAAAGGTTGGCATGGCACGGCTCCAATGCAGCCTTCTCAACAGTAGCAACACTGTTCAGACAAAACACAGCCAGCCACCAGTCGCTGGCTTCTTTCTAGCATCTTCTTCTGAGGCCTGTGGTGTGAGGGATTCTTCTTAGTTGACTGATGGCCTCTTTGATTAAAAGAAATCAAATGCCAAAAAGTTTAATAGCCTGTTTTAATGTGCCTCCAGTGAGTGTGTGTGTGTGTGTTTGATTTCTTGCATATCCTGCTGACATGCAGACCTGGCACGATTGATGCAACCTACCAGCTCTAATCACCAAGCAGAGTAGCCCACCAGTGGGCACCAGGCCACCTGCCTGCTTTCTCTGTCTTAAATGGAGACCACCATATTTTGTGTTTTTTTTTTGTTTTTTTTTGGTACCGCAACCCCATTGTAGCAGCTACACAGAGGTTCTCAACTGTGTTGGGTAATAGTGTATTAAACCTATTTTAAGGAAACAAAGACAGGGATTCGCTTCCTCCCCACCCACCACCATCACAATCCATAATCACCTTAGGCGGTTTACAGTAGAAAGAGGAGAGGGAGGGGAAAGAGAGGTAGAAATGACAGGAAGATGGAGAGGCAAAGGGAAAGTGAGATAAAAGTGAAATGTAATGGAGAGAGAGTACCACCTACCGTTGTGTGTCTTCTGGCAGAGAGAATCGTTTTTAAGGGGAAGACAGGGTGGTCTGTTCTCAGCTAGAGCCTTAGCTCTCCTTTTCTCTCTCTCTCTGTCTACCCCCCCGAAGAAGTGAATCTGGGGTGACTGCACCCACAATTAGGGCATGAGAGGATTAGTGGCGAGTGGGAAGGTGGTTGGGGGCTGTTTTTTGTTTGTGTGCTTACTATTCCCTGCAATGCATTGTGGCAGTGGATCTGTGATTTTTTTTTTTCCAATCCCCATGTTTTCAAAAATAGAAACATCACAAACAACATAACAGGCTAACGTGCAAGAAGAGGAGAAGAGGGCAAAATAAGGAGTCCAGTGTATTCTGTGTTCCTCTGTGTGTTTGCGGTTTTGTGCATTGCTGCTCTCTAACTTTTCCTGTCACTGCATAACATGTCCTGGGAGGGTGTTTATTCTCTGGTTCCTTCCTAATGCCAGCAACCCCTAAAAACGTCAGAACATCCCCAGACTTTGCATCTATTTCACTAGCATTTCATTTTCTTACAGACAAACACTGATATCACAGGGGGAGACTAAGTATTTGGGTTATTATGAGTTTAAAGCACTTAAAAGCTTTTGGCCATCCTGACACCACAAGAAGCAAGGGTCCAGAGGAGCAGGGAGGCATCACGCTCCAATTTTTTAGAGGGAGGCAAGTCCCAGAAGTGTGTGCTGGAGTGTTTATAAGTGTGTTTGTGTAGTAGTCCCGTGTTCTTTATGCACATATATAAACTTGCAAGGATTGCCTCGTCTCCAGGAGCCTTGTGTCATGCCTGTAGCACTTCTCAGTGTGGCTTGTGGCAGACTGTATTAGCTCACTGCTCCGCAACAGTCAAATTCTGTATCATGGCATCTTAGGCTGACTCTTTAGAGCTCTCTCCCTTAGGTCACACATGGAATTTAAGAGCTTTTCTGAGGCAAAGAGGTGTGACTCGCCCTGAGACTCCCCTCTTGCTCTTTCACTGCATCTGTGTCTCTCTCTCTCTCTCTCTCTCTCTCTACTTATTCCTCCTCACTTTATTTCCCCCTGCTTTGCTGCTCCACTCAAGAGTCATGGGGTGCACACTCAGCGGTAAACCAATTTCATTTAGTATGTTTTCATATTTTTATCCAATCATGGCATGCTCAGAGGTTTCAAAAGCCACACGACGCTTTTATTGGGGCCTAATTAAGGATCTCTGATTTAATCCATGTAATTTAATAGAGATCAGTCATGGATGTGAGGCTCTTGCTTTGTGCATAGGGAAGTGACGTTGATGCATTGCAAGCCTCTGCTTTCTTCTGCAGCAGGTCAGGGTCAAAGGGATTCGCATTAGGGCTAGTGTGAATGTATGGTGTCCACACTCCGCCTGTTGGGCAAAGAGGGTACAGAAGGTTGAACAAAGGGTTTCGTGCAAATTTAGACTTACATCCTTTGGCTTTTCTCACATGCACAAGTGTTTTTAACTGACAGCCTGAGCTTCAGAACACAGGCACTCAGGTGGTTTCACTGCCACCAGCAGATCAGCCTGTACCCAATGCCACCCGCTCTGTAATTGCCTCTTGGCTAGCTCATTGTTCTCATTCATTTGCCTCTCCGCATACAAAAAGTGGCTGAAGTGGTTCAATTATTATTTTTGTTTTTCAGAGGTATGTCTACATCATTGAATGATTGGTTCAGGCTGCCTCATTACAATTGTTCACACTTACAGTCAGCCCTCGAGACTGTCTGATAAGTTTTTGCTAAGTCTTATATTGTGATAATTTTCAGCTGCTCTCGCTGGAGGATTGAAATGCAATGCTGAGCAGCATTTTCTAAACCTCCCAATGAATAACTTGAATGAAAAGCGAGAGAGAGAGAGAGAGAGAACTGCTTGGCATTGTTCTGTCCTTTTTCACCAGCCCTTCGGAGCCCTCTAGCCAGCCAGTGTTGTGACGCAGTGTTGAGCAGAGAGAAAGCAGAAGCGCTCAGAACAGCCCGGGTTGGCTAGGGTGAAGGATCGCGTGCTGGGAGGTGTCTAGACGGTCAGGGATAACAGGCCAGACAGAGAGAGGGAAGGAGACTGGCAGAGAAGTCTGGGCCAGAGGGAGGCCTTGTCGAGAGCATGGCTGGATGGGCACCTTATCTAAAATCTCGTCTAGTCGCTGTAGACTTCAGCTTCTGGACACTAAAGGCATTGACAGTTGACAGGGAGAGCGGCCACTTCCTAGCCCAACGCACCATCACTCACTCCTGTCTCAGTCAGTGACATCCCTCTCTGTTTCTACCCTGACTGTCTGCCACTTGACTCCGTGTTGTGACGCATGTATAATGTAGCCAAACCACTAAACGAGTCAACCATCAAATTTTAATTGTTCTGTGTATCTGCAAGAACCCACATTGTTTCATAAAACCAATGTCTGGCAGTCATCCTAGATATGCGCTCTTTCAGAGAGTTCCTGTCTAGCTCTGCCATGCTAAACTACATGGCTTTCTTCTGTAAAGTCACAAATTCATGGGATCTCTTGACTCTTATGCGAGTTTTTTTTTTTTCTTTTTCTAGCTGATCTGTGGCAGATGAGGAAAAATGTGATGACTAATGTCTCCTATGTGTAGGACTTTGGCTCATCTCTCTACTGCTCATTATGCCTGAGCCCTACGACAGTTTGGAGGGCGTCTGAGGCATTGCCACGTTGGCCATATGCTTTCCGCGGCTCCTATCTGTCAGAATGTCAGGACGTGGCGGGGGTGCGCTTTTCTGCACCAACAGAGGAGTGGAGCACAGCACTACAGGAGGGCCTCATTACCTACACACCCTGCAAGAGAGACTCAGGGACGGGCAAGCAGGCATACTGAGCGTTGTGTTTAGAACCAGAGGGTGAGCCATTTAAAAGGCACTCAACCCATCCAACCGCCCCTCCCTCCCCATAGCTCCATTATCACAGCAGAAAATGTGACACAGGATTTTTCCAAGTAAATGCTTTAACAAATTAACAAAGTAATTAAGGCAAACAAATTGATTCCTTTAACATTTTAATTGAACTTTTGCCTTTGTGTCTCCATCTGGCCAATCCCCTCTCAACCCCACAACCCCACACGTCACCTCTTTATATGGATTGCCATTAGAGAATTTATTTTGTGGCCCACACCCTCTAAACAAATCCAAGATTGACATTTAGTCTTCTTTTAGTATTTTAAGACTTGTCACAGTGCTTGCTTTTTAGGTAACAAGTGACTGCGCAATCTGCGGTGCATCTGTTCAAATGTGTTCATGGCAGAGCGTTACAAAGCAGTGTTTGCACTTGTCTGAACGGCTGACATGTTTTCCTTTTAGGCTGTGCATAGATCATTTGTTTCTTAGTAAGTATCCACAGAGCACACAGATCCCCAGTTCACATCACAGTCTTGTACGGTCCCTCGCAATTCTTGGCCCTACATCACCATTGATCCATTACATTTAAATTGGGAGCCTGCTTTCAGATGGTCAAGGCAAAAATCAAACTTTTGCCCTTGACAATCTGTAATCTATACTGTCTGAATTAGGATGCATTAGTGATCTGGTCGCTTCTCACTCAATGTGGTTGAAATGCTCAGTGGAGGGAGGTTCCATTAGAAAATCAGGGGGGGGGGCAAACCTTAAAAGATTTCCTTGGTGACTTTTCAAGAGAGACTTCATTGTTCAAAAAGTTGTCTCAGCTGAGGGAAAGTCACTGCTCAGTCGACTAATGACTATCAAGGCAACTCATCTAAATCTCGACTTTATTTTCAAGCGATTCGCCTATGCTTTTCTGTGAAATTGCTCTAGCCTTTGAATGGGTTTATTTTCAATATGTATTCATGTAGAAAATGTCTATTTAAGATGAATGAAATGCTTTATCCCACATAGACAAGATAGCTGGATGGTCACAAAGACTTCAATATTAATATATTTTGCATCCAGCGGCAATATCCTGTTATAATAACAACATTATGGGCCGTGAGTATATCTATATATCTAAAATATTCATGATGTTTAACATTGTCATGGTCATAAAGGGTAAAATGGTAAAACTATTAATGTTTTGTGCAGTATAGAAATTGGAAGGTTGACAAAAACTAGCTGTTCATCTGTATAATCTCGTCCATGCCAGGACTTTGTGCCACAGAGGTGTGATTCATTAGTGTTTCATGATGCAGTTGCTACAAACTTTTGTCCGAATGCATATTGGATACTATAATTCAGTGTGCGCTCCACTCCTCCAGAGATAGCCACAGGTTCAGGAGGGGGATCAGTTCTGGGATGGAGAGGGTGGGGCTCACTGCAGTGGCACACAATGCAAATCCCATGTCCCCTAATTAAATCGCCCAGTCCCATGTAGCGTGGAAGCTAGCGGCTCGGCAGATGTAGCGCCATGTTAAACTTTATGTTGCTTGAAAATGGCTTCCGCTCCAAGTGCGTTTGAGACAGAGATGGTTTGACTGTAAAATGATGTGTTTTATGACACCGTTATCGGGGCGATATTCCTTAAAGATGCAGCGCTGCACACTGTGGCATTCTCCGTCTGCAAGAGGGAGCAAATTGATATGAACAGATCAACAGAGCTATGCCCTTCTGGACGTCCTTGGCACCATACTTGGCCCTGAAATTGATTTCTCTCCATATCTCCTATGCCAAAAAACTCTCATTCAGAGATTTTATACTCCCACTGCTGACACATTTTGTTCAGGTTTGGAGAGGATGTACTGTTGGAATGTCATTCATTTCCTCCCACCTTTCTTTCCACACTTTTAAAGTAACTTAATAGTAATGCAGTGTATTGGATCGTGGGATCTGTCAGCATTGTGTATGTGTATGTACAGATACATGCATGTGTGAGAGCACTCGGAGTATGAATTGCCACGAGCAGAGAGATTGCTTTTGATTTAATGGCTATTGTGCTTGACTTTGTGTGTGTTCCACTGTAGCGGTGTGTCCTTCCCTTGCCTCTGCTGTAGTGGGTAAACTCTCTCAGCCCAACATTATTTCACACATACACGTACTTACACACACACACAAACACACATATCGTGCCTTGGCTATGCTCCATTAGGTGGGCTGTGTCTTAAACAGGAGGCTGACGTCACCGCTTGGCTAGGGAATATAGGACGGGTTGTGTATGTGTGTGTCTCTCTCTGTTTGTGTGTCTCTGTTTTATTCTCAATGTCCTTATTGTCTCTCCCATGGGACCCCCACCCCTCACACACTCTCTTCACTGTATTTGTGGCCTGCTGGATTATATTGATCAGCCTGTGAAAGCTTGAATGTCTGAGAGGAGGACACAGAGAGAGAGAGAGAGTGTGTGAAAGGGAGGGTGGAGAGTGGCATTTGTGTGCCAATATGTGCTTTTCAATTTATGAGTGTGTGTTTTGTTTGTGAGTGTGATTGCTGATCAAATAAAAATAGAACTTATCTGGCTCCACGATCCTTTGAGGTACGAACTTTGGATCTTGCGTTTATTAGACTTATTGGTGATTCACTAATATTGTTGCTATGGGTACTTAAGATTGTGTTAGCTGTCACTGTGTGTTGCTCTTTTTACAGAAGCCATGAATGAAGACTTATAGCCAGGCTGTATCATGTTCATAACTATCAGGTTGTAAAAAAAAAAAGACACTGCATGTGCACAACTGAAGAAACTGCAGGCAAAAGGTCACCTGCATTATTGTTGTTACAGATGGCGACTACAGTTCTTAATTTACACAATTTCTGCAGCATGTTGCTTTTAAAGATTGAAAAACTGGTAGAAGTGTAAATGTGTGCTGTTGGCATGTCCGTGCACAGGGAGGTGTGAATAGGAGGTTGCCTCCCACGGAGACAGACTGCTACTGTTCAGACCCTCCCTCAGGGCCGCGCCACCGTCAACTAAGCTTCTAGTAACACAACACAACACAATGTTGGTACTATCAACATGGTTGGATCGGTTGTTGTTGCCGTGGGAGGTTGGAATTTCTCCCATAGTGCCAATGGTCTCTTTCTGCTGAAATCTGGCTAAACTCCTAAACCTTGAGGATATTTTTTTTTTCTTCTTCTTTTACTGAAAAAAGGTAGAAAACAAATACAGGAACACCAACATGAAGAGGCTGGAAATTGTGTTGCCCGGGTGTGTTGTGATGACTCGATGAGATTTCATTTATTTCCACCACAATGACTTCAAAAGGAAAGGAGAGCGCAAGATTCAAGATTCAGTACACTGGCCACATTTTGCCCCTGTACACATACTGTAGCTTTTTTTTTTTTTTTTCTGGCATTGTTTCAGACCGCTCACCTCGTGGAGGGCAAGGTCAACGCTAATCACTGCTTACATAATGAATTTGCATGATCATATGGGCCTTCCATCTTAATGGCGCCAGTAGAAAATGCCATCTCATGCTCCGCTTCAGAATATGCCATCAATGCACAAATGGCATCATCGGTAGTGATTAAGAAAGCCTTGACACATGGCTAATGTTTTTATCACGCTGTTCAAACCACTGGGTGACCATTTGTGCCTTGTTGATAGGGACGTTGACATCCTGGAAGGCATTGTTCCCATCAAGAAAGCGATGCATTATGAGATACAGGCAATTACTGAAAATTAATATATTGTCAGCATAGAGTTCGCCTGGCTGATGAAGGGATGCTGGAGCCTAAATCATGACGGAAAGTTTACTTCACGTCATTATGGAACCAGCTAATCGGCTTTTCATGACAGTGTTTTGATCGTGCCCTGTGTATGACATGCAGATAATGACAGTAGTCTTCTGACTTCTGCCGTCACGTTTGTTCTGTGTAACACAAAAACTTTTTCTCAGGCTTTTTCAAAAAGCAAACGGACGATTTTCCACCAGCTTTGAATCCTTACAATGTGGGTAGCATATGCAAATGAACAAGTACATGCAAATGAGCGTTCTTCCTGCACGAAGAGCTCCCTGCTCATTCGCGTCATCCGGCTGACTTTTGTTGGCTCCAGGGCTGTTGTTCAAACTACAAATTGTACCTACGCATTTTTACATGCCCGCCTCCACGGACAGTCAGCTTGAGAGAGGGACTGTGCTACACGGTGTAAGGAGGGAGATAGGTTTAGGATAAGAATACCAGAGCAGGTCACAGCATCTGATCTGATCTTCCTGCATTGCCTATTTCTCTTAACAAATGTTATCACAAAACGTATTTTAGTGTACTTTAGGTGTAACACGAGAAAGATTGTGACCAGGTTGCCATTTGTTGCCAACAAACCAAAACCAAGCACCACCCAAATATCAGTATGTCACCCACCAGCTGGACACTTATGGCACAGCCCCTTTTCTCAGTTTTCTCTGGTCACGTAGCACCAAATTTAAAATAATTTGCATCTTTCTACTGCATAGACAGACCAGTTTTATAAAATAAGACGTTCTTTCCAGCTGTGGAATATCCCTTTAAAGGCGCACATTATTTTCTGTCTCCTTTATACTTTAAGCTCCAACAAATGGTGAATGAGGCACAAAACAAAGAGTTCTTTGAAGAACAAAGTGATCCTGCCACATACAACAACTGGCTGGAGACAAATCCCATCGCAAAGATTGCATGCTTTCAAGACAGGAGGAAAAGCATCCCTAACAACAAAATGATATAAATTACCACTGTTATGGTCTATACGGTTCAATTTAATGTGCTTGTAATGATAAATTATTTTGGTTATGAATCTAAAGTGGACCTGAGTGCAGTCGGAGCAGCAGGACTGTTAGAACAATTGCAGCTGTCTCCCAGGGCTGTGGCCATTAGTCAATAAATTAGAAAGTAATTAGTTTCTGCTTCTGTGGCTCTATTTGAAGCGCTTCACACAGGTGTAATGAAAATTTATTGGAGCTGTTGATCCGGAGGAGAAAAGAAAAGTAGAGGATTTGTAGCGTGTGATTGTAATGCAGGATTTCCATCTTCCTCTCTCCTTTTTTGCTTGCAGCGACAGGTAAAGGTACCCATGATGACCAGTATTGTGAGATTTGGCTTTGAGATTTGTCAGCATACCAATTAGCTAGCAGCCATAAATATTTCATGCGCGGATACTTAGTATGAAGACTTCCTTCTTTTAGAATATTTTAAATTCATGAGTTCAAATGATTTAGCTCTAACACAAATGACAAGACGGTTGGTGAGGAGAGCTAAATGAATATGACCAAAATCAACCCCTAGACGCTCATGCACCAACATCTGTGCACTCTCTCTGTTGTCTCATTTACAGTCAGAGATCCTGTGGTTTTAATGACGAGCAAACCTGCGGGTGGAATATTCACATACAGCATCACATAAAGTAACATAGCGTACATAAAATTTCAGAGAGGTCATGTTTTCTTTGCTGTAATTTATTAGTGTCTGCTGTGCTCGCGCAAGCCCATAAGGATGACCGCCAGTTCCCTGAGCTGTCTGTTTCATTCTGATTCTGTGTGTTTTTTGGCCACTGGGCATCTTATCACCTTTTGTTCTTCATACAGCACACTCATTTTTTTTTCTCAATGTTGACGCACAGTCTGTGTCTTCTCACTCCTACATAAAAAAGAGGGAGAACAGCAGACTTCAGCCATCAGGTTTACCTAATTGAACAGCTTCACATTTCTCTTTCATTCCATTGTGTGCGGATCAAGGCAGTCACACAAAGCTTTTTGTTGCCAGACAACATCAAGGCTATTTGTTTTGTCTGGTGGAATGTAAGGTCAACGGAGAGGAAGAACAGAAATTGGAAAGCGCTCGCACAACTGTGATGTCAGCGGACGACATGAACGACGGACAGAGGGAGAGAGAGAGAGGGAGGGGAGCCGCAATGGCACCATATGGGTAAAAAAGAAAAATTAGAGGTGGAAGAGAGATGAGGCAGAGAGAGGAGGCAGTCGGGAGATGAAGAAACAAGCACAGGCGTGAAGTTGTGAAGGTAGCGAGAGAGAGAGAGAAAGAAGGAAAGAGACAGAGGAGGAACAGAGAGGACGAAGGGTGGAGCACAGACAGGATGGACGGATGGATGAGGACAATGAGGCAGATCGGTCCCAGACCAGGCTATGGCCAATTAGAATAAAATTAGCTGGACCTTGGCAAAGGCTAGGGCGCACAGTAGGGCATGAGGAGAGGGGGAGGAGAGGTGGGGGAGGGGCAAAGGGGGAGAATATCCCGGTGATTAAAACCAAATGATTAGTGGTGTGCAAGGCGGAGGGCTAGAGAGCTGGGGTCACCTGAGCCTGCAGGGAGAGAGAAGGTCTAATAGTAATGAGACCAACCTTCCCACTCTTCGTCGTAACCCTCCTCCTTTCACCCTCTCAGCACCCCTTACTTTCCTATTCTCTTGTTCAGACTCCATTTTTCTCCCCTAACCATTTTTCTCCATCTCCCACTGCTCTTTATTTACACATTCTCCCTTTTTCTGTCTATCACTCTGCTTTTCCCGGCCCGCGCCTCCTGCCTTCCTGTAGCAAACCCCATTACTATCTATTACTGTCTCTTGCCTTTGGCCAAAGCGTGCACTAATGCTATTGTTGTGGAAGACAGTTTAGCTTTTTGTGATAAGCAAAGATTTATGAGCAGTTTGTTTATCTTTTTTAATCACGGGTGTAGATCTGCAGATGTATGGTAATAGATGGATTTAGCTGCAACAAAACTCAACACAATACTGGCATCTGTTGCAGATTTCCCATGTGCTGCTGCTTCAGTTTTCCTAATAAAGCCGGTTTTGGTCTTCATTCTTGTCGAAAGCAATAATCTGCTGTGATATCTGACTTGTGACATGTGTTATAAAAGAGTATTTTGGCTATATAATAACAGCTATGATGGAAAATACTATCATCATTTCCCACACTGCTGTCTCACAAATTAGAGGGGGGCAGATATGAATGGCAGTCGTAGGAATCCCCAGAAATGTGTCTCGGCCCAGGTGGGTTTTGAGTTGGTCCTTACATGAGTTATGTCGCTGTAACACACATATTTATTCTCGTAGGCATCCTCGCTACTGTGTGAATATGTAATCTTTTTTGGCGAATGCGAATACATGCTTGTGCATGTGCGAGAACATAAGCATGTGTATCTATCAATAATGAGGTCTGCTCCTTGGCATGTTTAATGCTAATGACGAGGAGCAGCCCCACTGATGCATTTGCTCTTAAGGCATCAAAGCACAGCCGAGATGTGTGGTTGGCTGTCTGCACTTGTTTGTTTTTCTTGCTCTCTGCTACTTCCTACACCCTCTCAAGTACCTAATTCACTACTACCCTCCTCCACCTTCACCTTATTGCCAACTCGCCAGATGATGATGGGCCACCTGTTGGAAACCAGACAATATTTTAAAACCCAACTTAATTTATTCTGCCAGTTCTTTAATAAAACAAAGTACAAGCTGTCATCTTTTTACTTATGTTGCATCTTTCTTCATCCTGCCCCCTGTTTTGTAAAATCATTAATTTATTCTTGTTGTCCAATTATCTGATGCAACCTTACAGTTCTGCCATTCCGCTTCCTCTGGCTTATTCCAGCATCTTGGCTACACCTTGGGGGACCCTCTTATGTCTTTCTCAGTTTCTTACAGTTGAGAAAAGCCTTGCAAGAAAGGACCCCCACCCACGTAGAGGAGCAGCAGAGCAGTTATCCGTGTTCTGCTTGTGAGCGTATGGTGAATAGGTGAAGATATCATAGTGTCTTTTTCCTGGGAGGAAGCCAGGGTAACACCAATACGCTGTGAATCAACAGGCAATCATGCAGAACATGCACAAGGCTCTGATAGCCTGAGAGGAGAGAAATCAAGCTCTGAGATGCTACTCCAAGCCCCAACTTACATTAATTAAAAAACATTTGCGATCTTCTCTAAATTAGATTTGCCTCACTGTGGGCATACTTTTTTCTGGCAAGTCAGTATTTTTCTTCCAAGACACTTTCTGCAAGAGCAAATACTTGATGTTTCTCTTTATCTTAAGTGTCCTCTGTCCCTTTCCCTCCACCTCTGAAATTCCCTTATTTTTTTGCTCTTTCCCTCCTCTCCATCGTACTTTCTGTCTCAGACTCGGTTTATTTTGCCACTCTTCTGTAGCAGAGCAAAATTTCCTCTGCAGAGAGGTAGAGTACAGCAGGCCTGTCAGCCCTGGAGGACTGTTGGAGATGAGAAGACATGTCAGAAGTCTGGTGGGTCTTTTCCACACACACACACACCCCACTCAGTTATGTGGTTGATGCCTATAGAGAAAGTGCAAACACAGCCCTAGGTCTAGGCCACAGGTCTGCAGCCAATGGAGACAGGGATGGGCTTGACTGCAGTCAGACAGACAGCCCTGAATAAAGAGATCCATCCACAGGGTGGATTGGTTGGTAAGAGAATGTAATTCTGTGTGTGTTCCATTCTACAATGACAGGAAACACAGGCAGCTGCATGCACAGAGGGAGAGAGAGAGAGAGAAGTGACAAATAGACAGTGCACTATATGTGACCATTGTTTGAGTTGCCAAATTGCTCTGTTGTTGGCCGGCGATTATCTGTGCTACAGAACACCATGATGAGTTTTCAGTTTGGAGAACATCGAAGAGGAGGAAAAAGGGAGCAAATAAAGGCCTTCCCTGTTGGCTCCCTGTGATGACTTAGCCAAGCCAGGAGACTTATAGCACAGTCTGACACATAAGGCTTGGGGGCCTGTATCACTTTAAAACAAGAAAAGGAGAAAGCGAGTAAAACTACGATCGTCTGCTGCAGAGGCCCCAATGTATTGTACTGTATTACAGTGCCCCAGAATGGCCTCTGGTCGGAGGTGAGCAGTGGCAGTTTTAGTTGGCCGTGGGGACGGTGGACAGGAGGCCTGGTCAACTGGACGACAGCGAGGGTCGCAGGGTCCCCTGGGGAGGAGATATCCCAAAGGGGGTGGGCAGATGGGGTCTGGAATGAGAGTGTTCTCAGACAGGTGGATGGCTGTCACCCTCATTTCGCCACCGCCAGCAAGCAGGTGGCCTCTCCCTCCTCCTCTTCCCCTCAAGGGTCACCTTCACATGGCACTGCTTCCCCCTGGGTCCCAGCCCATCATATATACACTGTATGCACACGCCGGTGCTCACACACAGACACACGCACCAATGGTTCTCATACAGCGCGACTCTCAGTCAACCCCGGCACCTGGGGACTGGGCGCGTAAACAGTCGCTCTCAAGGTTGAACCCAGGTGTTTCATTTCCATTAAGGCCCTCATCACACTCGCAGCCTCCTCCCTCTGACTTTGGTCATAACACAGACGGAATAGTCATTAAATTTCAGATTACCTTCTCTTTGCCTTTGTAGATGTTGAAATGCATAGGGTCTATTTTAGATGTCTGTCTATGAAATAATTATCTCCCAGCTCTCTGCCCCCGACATCTTCAAAAGAGGATGTTCCATTGATGATTTTTGCCCTACATCATAGCTTTGCTCTTGCCGCGACTCTAAAACCCAATATAGCGTAATTAAACTAACAAAGTGACATCAATAAAGACAGAAGTGCTCTGTAATTACAGTCTGTGCTAGGACATCATAAGCAGGCAGTGTCATCACCCTAACGAAGGAAATAAATCGATGGCAGACAGACAAAGCCCCGCTTTACGATCCCCTTCTCCTCTGACACACAAAGCCAACCATAAACACGAGTAAGGCGAGAGTTTAATGGCAATCTTAAAGTTGCAGAGGCCACTAGCTTGTCTTTACTGCTCCTGCCCAGCAATACAATGGGTGCCTTGACACTTTCACCACTCCCTTCCTCTCCTTCATTAGTTGTGTTTCTCTCTGTTTCTCCTCTCAGCCTGCCTTTTCCCTGCTCCTTCCCTCCTATATGGTGTCTGGTCTCCTCACCCTCTGGAGACACATGAGTGGCAGGCCTCCCCCCTTAATAACTGTGTATTCCAATTCTGATACGGTTGCACAAAAACAGACACACACAGACAGACACACACACATAAGCGCACAAAAAAAAATATTATGTTGCAGGATTCAAGATTGGCATTCCCACGTTGCCTCTTCCTGCAGCGCCATGTGGACAGCGAGGCTAAATGTCAGGGAAAGATATTTAATTCCACGTGTGCGCACACACACACACACACACACACATGCATACAGGCGCACTCAAAAACCCAACACAGACAAGACACCCCACACTGATAGTGTGTGGAGTGTGAGGCTAAATGTCAAGGGATGATGTAAATTCGCATGATTGCTTCCAGAAGTAGTTCATCACAATGCCAACACCGGCCAGAGCAGCGTCTCGTTGTCCTCCAAGAATTTTGCCAAGCAGGACAGTAGGGCTCCGGCCGGAGCAGCAGGCCGTGTTTGTGTGGATGTGCGTGGGCTTGGAGGGGTAGGGGGCGTGGTCCTCTAAATATATAAAATCTACTGTCTCTCTCAACCCTGTGTTTCATCAGGCCTGACCCAGTTTCCTGAGAAATACATAGTCTAAATTCGCAGGAGGAAAAACATTCAATAATGTACGTAGATATTTCCCTACACTGTCTGTTCTGTGCTGTACATCACGGGTTCCAGCGGAAATGAGTCTGTCACATGAAGACACGAAGGACTGCAGAGAGCAGACTCATAGACTTTAGATCAGCAATAGAGATGTGTGCCACATTTTAGACTTGTGTAACGTTCTTAACACATTCAACATGGTTTCGGGGTGACAACGTAGATCTCCCCCTACACATCATTTAAACCGGGATAACCCCGCAGAACAAACAAACGAACAATTGACGAGTTGAAAAGTTGTACATTGTGTACCGCAGTGATGAATGAAACATTTCGTCTGCCTTTGCCAGGCCCTATGTAAGGCACAGAGCCAGACGCAAACTGTTTGCATGCTGTGGCTGTTGCTTTGACCCCCTTCCTCTATTCTCACAGGCTACTTGCTGAGGTGACTGATGAGCAGACTCACTGGTGTGTCAAATATGAGGGAAATAGTCAATCAGCTAGGCCGGTGTGGCAGGCCTGCGTGCTGCTGCTGCTGCTGCTGCTGCTGCAGGAAGTGTGTAAAAGTCATGCTCTGTGCCAGACTGAGGATAAACATTTTATGGTTTTGGAATAGGAGGGTTACACCTCTTTCGTCTTGCGAAAGGCAAGGCTAGGTGCTCATTGCGTCTGTGTTTAGTCCATCTCAAGCTGTGTGGGCTTTATTATGTTATACCTACTATCATGCCAGCCAAGCTTGAGTATGTCTCTGTCTGTGTATTTATGTGTGTGTGTGTGTGTGTGTGCTGTCGGTGTGTTTTTTAAGAAACAAAAGGAGGAAGGGAAGAAAGGAAAGCAGTGCGGATCATTTATGGAGGAGAGTGTGTTGATGTGATTTACTGTGTGGGAGCTCAATGGGCCACTGAACTTGGAAAATGAAAAGGCAGAGGTGGCCATGATTAGAGGTGTGCCTTGCTGACTACTTTATGAGTGTATTCAAATGTGTGTGTGTACATGCGCATGTAGATGACTGTGGGAGTCTGTAGCTGGACGGGGGTAGATAAACATAGTGGGGCACACACAGTCTATCATCTTCATTGTCAGGGTAAAGCCTATCAGTGTTGGTGTGTATAACCAGGAGAAGCAGCGTTGACTTATCCTCTGCTTCGCTCAGCCACACTGAGTGCGTCTGCATGCGTGTGAGGTCCTGGCCCCGGCTGATGCATCAGAGATGGAGCGCAGTGATCTCAGACATGTGCCAGGGGCCAAGGTCAAAGGTCATCATATACAAACATACAGAGAGAAATTGAGTGCGAGAGCACGTCTGGGCCTATGGGACCATTTGACTAACACTCTCACCCATAACATCATATACTACCCACATCCTCTCAGTCTCATCTCTCCTTTAAGTCCATCTCCTCGTACATTTCTTTTTGTTTGTCTCCACTCTGCTATTGGAAACACATTATTCACACTGAGAATAACATCAACAAAAAAATGTCAGAAATAATAAGATTTTTGAATGTAGCTGGTGTCATAGCATGCACGATGAGCACCCCCCCCCAACAAAACTTTGTCTTTTGTAAAAAAAAAATTGCAGTCTACAATATAACAAAAGCAAGACAAGAACAGAAAACAAAATGCCAGGGTTCATAAAGGAAAGAAGAACAGTTCAGACTGATATAATAGTTTTTTTATTTATGTTGTCTTTGCTTTGACTTACAGACATGATGGAACTATTTAAGCCAGTCTCTCAGCTTGCATCGTTCAAACAGTTCAAGTTCAAAAACCCAGCCGCTGTGCCTCATGTTAAGCAGCGTTCAGTAGCCTCATCGTAATCATGTAGTTCCATGAGGACTGTCTATGTATGCCTGGATGGGCATCCCTCCATCCATCACCAAAGTATCTGTAACAGATCTGTTTATAGTAATGTTTTGGGGTCAGTGCACAGCACATTAACTGTCTCCACAGTGTCTACAGAAACAGCGTGGTATGCTATTAATTGTCAACAAGTAAACCAGGCTAGCCATCATGTTTTTCCTTTGTCTATTCTTCTCTTTACTTTGTTTAACCGGGGTACAGTAGATTCACTGAACCTAAATACTCTTTTTTTTTTTTTATGCCGTGCTCCACACACTGACACAGTTGCACACATTCACAGCTCAAAGCTTCCCAACACAACCACAGTCTGATCTTTTGGCCAGCTGAGCGGCTTTTAATCTGTTTTGTCGAAAGCTGGATCACACTGATTGTCCCACACACTGCTCTGTTGCGGCAGTGCAAAAAGGCTCAGTCAGAGCTCAGTTTGATGGTCAATAAATTAACTGATTGCAGAGCGTCCACTGCATTTATGAAAATATTTTCAGTGAACATTACTTTTAATTGCCGATAACTAAACAGAAGTATTATCATTTGATTTAGCTGCTGTGGAAAAGAAAAGAAAATGTCACACAGTACACCGCTGCCCAGCCTTTTATGCTACAGCTGCAAGATTTTAACCACTGACACTTTTTTTTATCTTTATCTTGTTAAAGATAAAGAACTTTGTTTATTTCTTGGGGGCAATGCTCAATATCCAACATCAGCGTGTGAATTTGATGGGAAACATGACTTTGTATTTACTCATCTACACTTGTCACTTTGCCTTTTATCTCACATCGAGACCATACACGACGCAGCAGGCTCCCCTCTGTTGACGCTCTGCGCAGTCAACATTCTGGCTCAGGTTGTGTTTATGGAGGCGAATCACAGTGTGACAGTGTTTGTGTGAAATCCCCACACCACACGCAGGGATCAGAGAAGAAAACGAACGCTAGACTGTGAACTTCATCCTGGAATCCAATCCAAGAATTACCGCAGAGATGGCTCGGGCTCCAATATGTTTAGCGCTACCTTAAGACCATATCAGCTCTGCAATGCCTGAAATTCGATTTGATCTGCATGGCCACCATCACTTGACCATGGCTGATGTCCGTCCTTCTCCCCCTCACTCTCTATCTGTGTCTGAGCTGCCGCTGAGCCCTGGGCTCCAATTAATCCCATGATGCCTGGCTGTGGTTGGTATGGTGACCAGACAGGGCACAGAGAGAGCTGTGATTCCCAGGTGAAAGGTGGGATAGACTTTCTGATTCGCTCCAGCACACAGATAGAGTTACAGCTCAATTTCAAACTCTTGCCCTCACTGGTCTATCCTCATGACTAAAATAGGACCAAGGAATAGGAGAAGGGAGAGAAAGAATAGATTCTTCTTTTCTTTCTATCTGTTTTCCTGTCTGTCTCTCTTCCTTTTCCCACTCCTCTTTTTCTCACTCCCTCTTTTCAACCTGACCCCAGTCCTCTCCATCACTGTGCTGATGTTTTTTTTGTGACAGAAGGGACTCTGAGATGTGCTTTATAGCTTGGTCAGCTTGTAAAGCAGCACTTCTAACTCTGTAGTTCTGTCTCACTTTAAAAAGTGGAGGTTTTTTTGACCTCATTGGCTCTTTATCCGTCTCTTTTTTCACTTGTTCCTACTGCTTGTGCTTTGTTCTTTTACCTTTTTTGTGGACAAGGCAGGATTTGTGAATTAATCATAAGTGGTTCAATAGCTGGCCTTAGCACTCAGTCACTGGGGGATCAATAGGGGAAGGTCAGTGGCACTGTGGTGGCACTGGCTGCTCTGAAGGAGAGACAAGGAGGGCCATGTCCAGGTGATCCATAAGCTCGGTCTGGCATGAGGTATGATGGGGAGGGGAGTCTGTCCTTGCCCCATCCTGTCCCTGTCCTGGTCTCTGGAGATACAGACAACTGCCCTCACCTCAGGTGGACTTCAAGGTCCTCTTGTTATCCCCACATTATCAAGGATGGTGCCCCCCTTTTTAAACAATTTGAGTGTAATATCTTCACAAAACATGTAGTGGGTGTTTTGTACAGTACCGATAAAGAAGAGTAATAATTTTCACATTCATAAAAGCCTTTGTCAGTAGAGACAAGCTCAAGGTTTTACAGTTTTTAGTCCAGCTTCATAATCCAGATTTTGAACCTCCATCCGTCTTTCTACTTTTCTTGCTTCTTAGTTTCATACTTGCTTTTACACTTTTATCTTCAATACTGTCGATGTTGACTTGTAGTTGTACATTAATAGTAAATCAGTAAAGAGAAACAAAGATCTGGAACGGGCTCTTCAAAGTACATGACCACATCATTAACTTAGTGGCTGAATTCTCCTGCTTCTCTTTTTAATAGAAAGCAAGGTTGTTGTTACTAATAATGAAAACCTGACCTTTCCTTGCTGCAGTGTCGTTCGACTTAGATTTAATTGCATTAGTATTTCCTTACTATGGGAGAACGTAAGCTGCTAAAACAGCAACTCTACCCCATGACATAAAATAAGGCTGTATGCAATTCCCTGCTGCCCATGCATTATTGAAAGTACAAAAGCATCCTCTTTACAAATTGTCATAATAAGGCAGTGCTAGAGGACTTAAGTCTACACATGCACAACACGCACGGCGTGTAGTTGTCAGCAGGAGCTGCTGGGCTATAGAGAGGCTTCTTTCTGATGGCACCTTTATTTACAACGTACTGAGACACACCACGGATGATTTGTGAAGATTAGCGCAGAGGATGTGAGGTATGAATCATCGTCTCTGTAGTCGCTATTTCCAAGTAAGCATATGCATACTGACTAAAGGCTGAAAATAGCGTTCAACACAAATATGATGTGGATGCCTTTTGAGCAAGCAGTTGAAAGTCATCAACATTTCAACCCAGTTAAACATATTATATGCTGTCTCTCTCACACACACACACACACACACACACACTTACACACACACAGTGACAGTGTGCATTTCAAGTGAATAAGAAATGTCTTCACAGCCAAAACCTTACAAGCACTGAAATTCAAATTCTGTGTCACCTAAGCTGTACATCAAAGCTGCACATTAGCCCTTAGTGCTACGTGTGTGTGTGTTGACACAGAGAATGGAGCGGTGTAACCAGTGTACGACATGGCTATTTATAAATAACGTCCCAACCTCATCCACTGGCAGGAGCTGAGAGCTTTAAGTCTGAGTAGTGATGGCAGCCTCCCTGAAATGTGCATGAAACCGGCTTAGCGCTATCAGCGCAGCATCACCGCCAGTCACCATCCTCTCTCTCATTCTGCCGGGCTGCTATGGACCAGATAAGAGCAACACCACCCTCCTCCCCTACTGCTTCCATCCGCCTTATGTTGTCTCCCAACAATCCACCCACCCTCCCACACCAATTCACCCTTATCCTCTTTACAAGGTCTTATAGGGACAGAGACATTGATGTGTAGCCACAACCGTAATTTATATTCTTTGTAAATTGTCTGTGATTTTTTCATTGAGATAAGTGCGGGGGGAACATCTGTTTTGTGCTGGAGGGCAGTGGGCCGGGGCCTGAGTTCTGTGGCAGTCACTGGCAGTATAGATAGAGAGAAAGAAGGGAGGCACACGATCTGTCTCCCTATTCTGAATTACAACTCCAGGGGCCCAGCTACCCTCACATCATTACTGTTGTATTTAGTTGAACACATTGGGTAAACAAACATTGTGCTCCATCTGTACAGCCTTGGAGATATGTGATATCATATTTGAAAAACTTTATGATTCAGTCGCTTTGACTGTTTTCTTTCTTTCGTTATCTGTAATACTTAATTAAAAGATGGCTGCGACCATTTACCAGAGTAGAACATTAACATGTTACGCAGAGAATGGGACGACGCGATATCATTTAAAAGATGTTGCGTAACTTGTTCCAGCTGACTGACCCACCACAATGCCCCTTACTCCCTTCATTACCATATATAATTAAGCATTCATGGTTGAGGGCTGAGGCCACTCAGGACTTGAGTAGTAAGAACTGTGGGCATGACAGTGACCAGGCGCTGAGGCCTCATTGGCAGTCAAAGAGGTACGCGACCTGCGGCGTCTCGACATACGAACACTAGCGGGAGAGTTGGAAGGGTTCAGAGCAGCGCAGACAATGAATCTCAATCCTGAGGCCGTGGCAGATTTACATTTAAAGTAGTTTTAGCGAACGCCCCACTTCCTGATGCATTCTTTGGCAGGGCTGAAGGGAGCAGCTTATCTACGAGTCATCAATTGCACGTGATGCGTCCAGATAGGAGCTCCCAACGCGGCGCCAGCACCTTTCTGCTCACACCGGCTCAAAGATGATGTGCCATCTAACAGAGCGCTGTTGCTTGATGTATAATTACATTTCACGTGGAAACACCTCTGCTCAGTGTCGACAGCTCCAGATGTGTGTGTTTGTGTGTGTGTGTGTGTGTATGCACACATGTGTGCTTTAACATGTGACCTATGTTTTACCTGTGATTGACAGAAGCGGTAATGACCAGCATCAGTGTGTTATTGATGTTCTGTCACTCTTCTTGCTATTAATGTTATCCCTAGATGGAGCAACAGGGTTACCAGAAACTTGGTGTGTATGTGTGTGAGTGCTCAGGGGCATATTTGTGCCTCATATTTATATTTAATAGGGTTGGTGTGTGTGTGTATAGATGTGTTTGGATGAGTAGTAGGTGTGAGTGTGGTTGTTGACACAGTAGGGTAAAGGCTGTGATGGCTGAAGGCTCTGATGGGTAATTGAGAACAGCAGGTGTCGCCTCCCTCCTGAGCCACTTCAGGCCCAAACCAGCTCACCCTGCGATCTTCAAAGCCTCTCCAGCCTAGGTCCTCTCCTCTCCTCTCCTCTTCTCTCTCCTCTCCTCTCCTCTCCTCTCCTCTCCTCTCCTCTCCTCCTCTCCTCTCCTCTCCTCTCCTTTCCTCTACTCCTCTCTCCTCTACTTTACTCTACTCTACTCTCCTCCTGGCTGTACTGCCAGTTGAGCTTGCTGGGGAGAAAAAACAGCATGTATGGTATTAATCAAACCCAGGGCATCATGGGGAATAGAGTAGAGTGAGGAGGGGGAAGGGAGGCTAGAGCACAGCTATTACTGCTACACCGGTTCACCAGGACCGAAATATTTCATTCTCTGTAACCCTTTTGACAAGAATACATCCAGCCAGCAGCACAAAATTCTTACTATTATAAGCTGGAATACCAATAATTAAATTGCCGTATGCTTGTCTTACACTTGAGCACACTTGATATGGTTGAGTAGTTTTGAGTCTGGTAATAAGGTAATAGCTTATTCCGTGTATTGTAAGTAATATGTTGAGGAGACATACTGTAATTTTTTTTATTTGTTTTTCTATGAATAGCTAATAGTTGGCAAAAACGTGCTTGCACTTACACAATAAGCCTGTTTGTGTTCTGCATAAATATATTTATTCAAGTGAGAAGATTTCAGAGTCCCATCACTATGATTTTTACATTTTAGGATTTTAGGATGATTCATCCAGAGCTGTGGATTCTCCTTACTGATCCCTGTTGAAACAGGAGAATCTCTCACACTCACGCAGATTTGTCTCTTTCCGTCTGTCTGTTTTAGCTTATTCCTCCTTTCTCTGCTAGCGCCTATAGGCCCTTAGAGCTGAGCCTGTGAGGGTGTTTTGGCTGTCTACAGGCCAGGGCTCCCCCTGCTTTGCCTTTGTTACCCATGCTGAACACGTCACCAACCTCATAAACTCCTACCCTCCCCTCCCCTGACTTTTTCAAATGAACAAATCTGATTGAGTGAATGCCATTACCTGGGTAAATGAATGATTCCTAAAGGACTGGACAAGGCCTAACACCACCCTGAGGGTAAAGCTTATTATCGCTGCAAACTCCAAAGAAGAGAGAGGCGGCCGTGGAGCTTGTGTGCACTTTGTCAGAGGCCTGTATTTCCATATTAATCTGCCACATTTAGGCATCTGAGACAGAGGGCCTCCTGTCACGCTTCTTTGATAACAGAGCAGTTAGTTTTTTTCCCCTCATGTATAAATATGTATAATTCTGATAAGATTAATTGAAGCGCCTAAGTATACAGTGTTAGCATATGAGTGGGAGGGAGAGAGAGACAGAGAAAGAGACAGTGAGAGGAAGAGGAGACACATTATGTTGCCAAAGCATGCATTTTAGACTGGCCTCTGCCTCAGACCTACTCCAGAGTGGGTGCCGAGGCTCTCTCCTCTGGGTCCAAAGTGCCTTGAATTGAAAATAGCATCTACCTAACAGTCCCTCAAAAATAGCTGAGCGAATAAGTTTTTGCGCAGAGCCGATAAATACGGCGTGGAGCCTCTGACACCGAAGCCTCACCCCAATTTCCAGTGCTCTGGAGGAGATCAGATAGCCCTGTGTCATTTGATTTTCTGCCTTATCTCATCCGCGCCCATCTTTTTGTCTCAAGCAGAGCTACATTTTAAGAAGCACACACTCCTTGTATCTTTTTGAAGGACAAAACCCAGAATGATATTGAAACAAATAATAGGATCACAACATTAGAGAGGGCCATTCCAATGTCTGATTGATACCAAGTGCTGATGTAGGCATGTCCAATGAGCGTCCTTCAAGTGACATTTGAGATGCAAATCTGTAGAAGTATATGTTGAGATTGCAGCAATCTGCAAGTTCTTAGTTCATGAGTGTCATTTATGATCACGCCTCCACGATGGCAGACATTACGGACGCTGTAAACTAGAGCACAATTTATACTTCTTGTATATCCCATACAGCTATTGAGCAGTTCCACTTTTCAAACTGACCAATAAAAATGTCTGTTTAATAGTTGTTTTCTGCAAAGTGTGCTGAGTATTAAACAAGAGAGGGCAGTGAGTGAGGAGAAGACAGCAGGAGAGAGGGAGGTGTGGGAGAGTTGAGGTGAGGGATCCTGAGACAGATGAAACAAGAGGGAGAGAAAAAGCAGAAGAGGAGTTGGAGCGAGGGTGGAGACAAAGACGTTCCCTGGTGCACAGCTTGAGTTGACTGACGGCAAGAATAGAGGGCTGTAGTGAGAGGAAGGGAGGAGGAAAGGGAAGAAGGGAGATCAGCAAGGAGTGTGCACGTCAGTGTGTGAGTGGCGTCTCTCATTAGAAGGTGCTGTCAGGGGCCACAGAGGGGGGACTGCAGGGACCCCACCTCCCCCTTCTTCTCCCTCACCACTGGCCCCTGAGATCCGGCCGGGAAAATGATTGATGAGTGATACCAAGATAAACACGCGCCCTGGCCCCCAAAGGCAGCCCTGCAAAATGATGCATGCAGTGTTATAAATAAACCTTGTAAAAAAAAAAAATTACTATAAACAACAAAACAATGCAAAACAACTATTGGGTTCTTTTTTTTTTTTTAATTTTTGGATATTGTTGCAGAAGACACAAATCAACCCAGCTTTTCTTCTCTGCTTTGATGCTGGTTTTTCTGGTTATTTTTCTTTCTAGTTTTATATGTTCATGTGTTGTGTGTTGCGTCTATGAATGTGAGCGGTGAGTACAAGGCTAACAAGGCTCACCAGCTGACTGGATGGTTAAGCCCCCCTCAACAGTTACACTGCCTCCTCAGCAGGTTGGGCAGGCGGCTTTCCCACTCATTCACCGTGAGGCACCAAACACTCAGGCAAACCTGTTCTCATTTGGGAGAGCTCCAAATCATAGCAGCTGTGTGTATGTGTGTGTGTGTGTGTGTGTGTTGGAGGAGTGCAAAAGTGTGTGGGAAACTGATGCACCGTGTGACATATATATGGATTTATACTGATGATACAATGCCACTCCATAATATGCAGAAACAGACACACAAAACTATGTTCAACCGCTCACTAATTGTTGAGTAAGTCATAAATGTTTCATGCTACACTTTCTGTTAATGTTTAACACTGAGCGCCAAATGCCTCTATTACAAATCGAAGTGGAAAGGCAGATTATCATCAAATAGTTACATTATATCATTA
Organism: Miichthys miiuy; assembly: GCA_036365135.1. Taxonomy (NCBI): domain Eukaryota; kingdom Metazoa; phylum Chordata; class Actinopteri; family Sciaenidae; genus Miichthys; species Miichthys miiuy. Next base: position 8,785,777 of record CM071606.1, on the reverse strand, counting down.
TGAGCCTACAGGCTATGGTCTGGTGGAGGGAGAATGAATTATGAATGGAGTGTAAGGGAGGATCTTCTCTTGCCCCTCGGGACTTCCAACACCACAACTCATTTAAGTTGGATGAATGAGAGATAAGGAAGGAACCCACCCCCCACCACCATGCTGATTCCCTTACACACTGGCCTTCGTGTAATTTACTCTGTGCAGAGTGTCACTTCAGCTGCTCACTGCACACACACACTTCTCATTGGGAGAAATGTATGCTGAAGGGTGCTTTGTTCATTGTCAAACTATGCATACCAATGCTGAAAAACACCATAAAGAAGTCTTGTCATCTAAGTCACTGGTGCATTTTTTTTTGCCTGGCGCGGACTCGTGTCGGGCCTCTTTGTACATCTCTTAAAATGAGTCCCCGAGCTGTGCTGTAGCTTTGCCTAAAAATTCTTCTCATCTCATTTCATCTGTCTCTCTTTTGCTCTCCCTCTCTCTGTCCTGTCTCCATGGATCCAGGCCGCAGAATGGGTCGATGATATTGTACAATAGGAAGAAGGTGAAGTACAGAAAGGATGGCTACTGTTGGAAGAAGAGGAAAGACGGGAAGACCACACGGGAGGATCACATGAAGTTGAAAGTACAGGGAGTTGAGGTGAGTGCGCTTACAAGAGTATGGATTTAGAGGGAGTGAATGGGGGGGGAAAGGTGGGGTGGGGGTGGGTATGGAGCGGTCGAGAGCCAACCTTCACCCTGACACAGACAAACACAGGTCTACAGTGAGCTCTCCCTTGGCTGTAATGGAGACAGTCACATGCTGCAGTCGGCCTGTGTCTCCAAGGAGCCTTACCAAGAAACAATGTGGCACAACAATAGTTTTCCCTGGGAAGCCAGTGGAGTGGAACCGATTGTTTGTACCTTATTAAGGCTCTGGATGTTGCCTTTGCTCCAGAGAGCCTACATTAATCTTGCTGGCTCAAAGCAGTACTGTGGAGCTAGCGTTCCCTCACCTCACTCCAAGTCACTCCCCATACCAGCCGCCGCCATAAAAGGCCCAGTTCTATCTGTCCTTGGCTCACCCAGGCTCAATCTTGCTCAACCCGAGGTGGTAGCAATGCAGTGTTGGGGCTTTGGTTGATTTATCAGCAGACCCATATATAAGACTCAGACCCATACTCCTCCTTCACTTCCTTTGCTTTCAATAGTGCTGAAGTTTGGATTCAGCACTATTGTTTAGCCACAAACACAGGTGCCACAACCACGGGAGTTGAGATAGAGTAGAGTTAGAAATGTGAGGGTGGAAGATTTTGGTCTCCAATTAATGCGTACGCACATACACACACACACACTGGTGTTGTCAACAGAAAGAAAGAGGCTGGGTGGGACAAGCTGATGTGTGTGCAGTAAAAGACAGAGATGTAGGTGTGTCCGTGTGTGTGTGGGAGGTAAAGTGAAGAAAAAGCAAGGTGGGCAGATTAAAGTAGTTTATGAGTAAACACTAAATAAGGTGGAGAATTAAGCAGAATTAAAACAGTGGCATAAGAAGTAACCTACTGGAAACAGAGTTGTCATTCTGTGGGAAACACTGCAGCTAGTCCTCAGTATATCAATACAATCTGCAGGCTGATAATGTAAAAAAAATATTAGATTTTTTTGCAGTGGTATCAAAAGATGAATATCATACTAGTGTTGTATTGAAGTTTAAAATGATGGTATTGTGACAACCTTAGTGCACGTGCAAATACATGCACACATAACCACACACCTCAGGGAGTGGTGCTGTGAGTCTGTGTCACACAAGGTGACAAAGACAAAGCTCAGGCTTTCTCCCAACAGGGGCTCCGCTCTCTGTTTGTACTCCTCCAGATATTTGTCACTCTAAGAAAATGGCCTCTTCCTTCGCCCAGCCAGCTCAGTGTCATCTCTGGTCCTGCAGTGGTCTGATAACCTGTTGGGACTACGCACATCCATCCTTTTGGACTGTTACATATTTTTCCAGTTTCTGACAGTCCTGGCTTTAAAGAAGGTTTAGTCAGTCAGCTTGCATTGATACAGTTATATTAACATGAATAGAGATTATGTGTAGTAGTGTGTTTAGTGTGTAGGCTTGATCTTTGCCAATCCCGCCAATTCCCACAGAATACATATAAATCTGTACAGACAGGGATTGAGAACTGAGTCTGCCCTTTGTGGTCTGTATTTTTATTTTTTTGTTTGTTTGTTTGTTTTTTTGCAAAAAGAGCCAGACTAGCATTTCTTACTCAAATCCTTTTTCACTGGCAAACACATTGAGTCCATTCGATCCAAGTGGCAGATGCCCAAGTTGTATGTTACCAGCAGTACAAAAGCACACTAAGTTGCAGGTCCGACCTTAGTTGATGATAGGGTCATAGCTACTAATTCTACCTTGTTTTGGGGTCACTTTACTATTAATGACAATTAAGCTTTACCATTAATGACTGTCTAAGCTTTGTTGGCCGGCTTTAGCTCTACCCAGGTTCCACCCCCATTGCCCATTTGTGGATTTTTTTTTTTTGCCTCCAGTTATAAAGAAAAATGGCATCACAACTGACCTTCTAGCTCCGTCCTCAAAGTGTCCCTTCAAGAAGAAGGCAGGGACATCGGGGTATGATATAGTAGGAGTATTAGCTGCATCTTCTCATAAACATGACTTGTACAGTAATTATGAGAGCCAGCTGTTCCCTTAAACCACCTAAAGCATGCATAAACAATATAAATAAACATATGTACAAAGCAGAACATTTACTAGAAAGTGGCAACAGATGTCAGTTGAAAATGTCCGCACATCCTCCTTCCTTCTCCTGTCTGCTATATCCCACTTCAGGCCCACTTCAACACACACACGGAAGCACGGCCCCCCCAACAGCATACTGTACTTTATGCCACTGTCCTATTTTCCAGCATCAATGCTGGTCAATGCTCCAGAAAAGAAGCCGCTTTTCTTTCGAGCCACTCTCTCAACTGGCACATCACAGCTACTGTATGTTTGCTACTCATGTCCGGCGATAGAGAGCGTCGTTCTGTGGTCTTGTAGCTGTCACATACTGTTATGGTCTAAAAATATCCAGACCTCTGTGACCAACAGTCCCAGCTTTATAAAAATAATATTAAAAAAAAAAGGCATTTCCTGGCAAGCCATAACTGAAAAGATTGGCTCTTGAGGTGAGGAATCGCATCGAATCCGGGGCAGCACTCCAGATTCACTTTATATGCTACATATTGTGCTGTATATGCTGTGTGGTCCTGCTGACTTACCACAGCGTATCCAATGCGTGCTAGGGGCATCAAAAGACGTGCATGTCAGAAACAGAAGCAACACATGCTGGGAATAGAAATGGGGCTGCTTTCTTTATTATCTAACCCTTGGGTGTTTGAAGAAGGAGCTTTTCTTTACACCCAGTCGACTCTCGACATGAACATTGACTAAGCACTGGTGACTATTACAGTGTTTTATGTCCATCAGTAGCAATAAGCAGTCAGGGGCTGAGATGCAGTCATCGAATCACTAAACATATAGTGTTCAGTGTACATTTTGCAGTTTTTTCAGTCACACATACACACATAAAGACTGATGACTGTTCTCTGAGCTGTCTGCATTAACTTGGAACAAAGTGTAAGCCTCCATCCTGTGATTTTACTCTGTGAGCTCCTGTATGTTGTAACTAGTCTAATTTACCAGAGCTAATTGCTGTGTGAGCAGCGGAGCCATTTGAAGGTATAAAGCTGAGTTTAGTAAAGAGAGAAGAGAGAGAAGAGAGAGAGAGAATACAGGGAGAAACTGACTCAGGCCCAGAAAGCCACATGGGACCTTATAGAAATTGGACTATAACTGCTATTTCACATACCGTATATAAAAATACAGCGCATGCATTGTCTGTTACACCACAGAATCTGCGTGGTGTGTTTCAGCCTTGAAGTCGTGTCCTCACCTCTCAAGATTGACAGAAAGAGGTGATCCATCACTGCTGTAACCAGCCTATCATGGGATCCATCATGTTTACTGTAAGCACATACAAATGACTTGACCTCTGCCTTGTGTACAGTGAAAGTATGACAGCTATCTGTTTCTGTTTACTACTCTATTTCGAAGAAGAAACAAATCTGTTTAAATACATAATTTATATCGTCATACCTCCACAAAGGCAGAGAGTTGACATAACTTGAGCATAACCTCTGCTTGTTTTACAGCTGATTCCTTACTTCACTCATGCTGTGCTGTAGCTGCTCTGATTCCCCAGCCATCCACTGCTTAATAGAGGCTCTGTGGTTATTACATGGGCCAGGTTTAGTGCACAGAGAGGACAAGTGTTGTGGGTGGTTCAGGCTAGTGATGTTCAGTGGCTCCGGCGAGGGAGAGGCTTTGAGTCCGGGAGCGAGGGGCCTTCTGGGGCCTGCGAGAGGCAGCCTAGCGTGGCAGGAGTAGATGTCAGCGTGTGCTGCTGCTGTCCTGTCTGCTCCGCAGTGCTGGCTCAGCAGCCCGTGTAAACCAAGGCTATACTCTCTTTCTCCCTCCCTCTCTCTGTGTCTACCTTTTACTCTCTTTATGTGTCTTTCTCCCTTCCACCCTCTTTCTCTGTGTCTTTCATTTCCCACTCTTTTAATTCTTTCGCTAGATTTTCCATTGCCCTGCTCTTACACCCACCTTTCTCTCTCTTTACTGCCCTTTCTCTCCTGCCCCCTCCTCCTCCTCCTTCCACTACCCTCCAAGTCCACAGTCCAGACGGACAGAACCTTGAGTTGGGCGGTAATGCTCCCTGTTCCCTAAAATTGGAGCGCGGGGCATGTTGCGGCATTAGCGCTTAACAGGCCGTGAAATAGCAGCCTGCCTTCCTGACGTCTCCCCCATCACTCCAGGTGAGCTGGCCAGACGGCTGGATAAATGAGCAAGCAGCACCCCCAGCAACCAGCATGCATTTGGGGCACCTGAGGAGAGATGTCCATCAGTGATTATCTCACCACACCCTGCTCTTAACATGCTCCAAGTTCCTCGCCAGCTCCTTGCCATGGCAAAACTTCCATGGGGATCCTTGAAACCCGTCTGAGGATGTCCAGTGGCTGTCTGTCGGACAGGATCCTCGGTTACATCAGGTTTTGATTGGCTTTTTTCTCCCACACAGTGATGTCATCTTAATTCAGGCTGTAGGTCTCATAGTGTGCATAACTCTAGCATCCCCTGGCTTCTCGCTGTGAAATAGCAGATACCTCAAACTCATCTGCTTTGACAAACTCCAACTGATTCCATTCTGCTTCTTGTCAAGCTTCTACCCCAAAGTTACCCATACCTGCTGATCTGATTAGCTGTTAATGTCGGCTCAACCCCCCACATCCCCCACTCCTCCACCCCCTCTATCTTTTCTCCCCATTATTCCTAAGCTTTAATAAACTCCCTCAAACACAGATCGATTTTGTCTTAAGTGAAGGTGGCAGTGCCTCTGACTTATTTCATTACCACAGGCTAATTATACCGATTGAAATGAGCTTCTCTTCTTAAGGTGTGCTGTGCTGCTCTGCAGCCCCACGCTCCCCAGACTTTAATGCCAATACAGTTCTCAACCAATTCCCTAACTCCCATTCCCTTCCTCGGTTCCACCCCACCATCCCTTCACCCGACCCTCTCACCCTCCGCCACCTAAATAATCAGCTGGTGCATCCTTAGCTCCCGTAACTTGTCATTTCATGTTGGATCCGCCCTAATGTGTGATTTCAACTGTGCAACTGTGCAATGAAGGAAGGTAATGGAGCATGCTGGTGGCTCAATCGCCTCTGTTCATTGATAATAATGAAGACAAATGTCAAAACATTAGTTGCTAATGTTGTAATGGAGTGGATGCTAGTAGATGCGCGCTGGATGCTACACTGCATTGGCTTTCAATATCACATGACCTTCAACATTAAACTCATCTTGTTACTAGTAGTCTAGCCCTTCCTTTTGCAGCAAATCAAACATTTTTGTCCATCCAAGCAAGCAATTTACGCTTAAATTCAAATGACTCTCTCGAGGCACGGCTTTATACTTGTAATTTTGTCTGCTAGTTAGAAAGATTGTGGTAGAAAACAACACTCCACAGTTTCCCTGCCAACTCGGTGGGTTGCGTTGGTAAGTTATAATCAAACTAGCAGCATATCTGTGAAATAGAGTTGCCTTGGGTGGCTGTATGTCTTTTCAGTAGCAGTGGTAGCACTGATTTACAGATGCAGTGGCTGATATCACCAGATTGTGAGGCCAGATGTGAGAGGGCACTAAACAAGCCCCTGTTTCTGAGAGGAGGTGACACTGTGTATGCTTTCCCTCCTGCCCCTGCTACAAGTCAACTGTGAAATTAAGATCAGATTACTGATACAGGCAATGCCCAAAGCAAAAAAAAAGTTTGTATTTTCCATTTTTATTCAAACTTATGGGCTGTCTTTTAAACAACAGTCAGCTGCCTACTCTGTAAAGACAGTAAATCGATTACTGTTTCCATTGTCTTCTCTCTTCTCTTTGAGCCTGCTTTGTTATTCTCTATTTTTCACCTTGCCTTGGAGCTCACACAGCTAGCTCTTCCTTTTTGAATTACCTGATTGTGGAGGAGTTAAGACCAATCTGTGTGTGATATTTTATAGAGCGGTTACCATGGTTATAACTCCCAACCTTCTGCTCTCACATACAGTAAAGTAATAGTCAATGAGTTTTTGCATAGGCACAGAAAGCGTATGGTTTCGTTACTATGGATAGTGCAAGTTTAAATAACCTTAGGAAGAGAAAATAGATTATAATAATGAGCAAATTACTGAGCCATTTATTAGAAATTGCATTGTTTTGCTTTAGCTGTTGCCATGCACTGGAGGAAGGTTATGGAGCCACATATCCATTTTAGTTGTTGTGTGATTTATTTATTTTTTCTTTATCCATCACAGTAGATTAAAGCAGTGATCCTCACCCCGGCATAATGGCTTAATGGGGGTTGTTATGTTGTTATTAGTGACTGAACCAAAGCCTTTCCCACATGAACGCCTTACCCCCAGCACTGGGAGGGTCCACTTTACCCGTGGTTTTCTTTTAAGACCGCAATAATTAGTTTTCCTCTCTTACTTCTTACAATTGCTGAATCACTCAGCAGCAGTTAAGCCCTCAATCTGCCTTTCATGCTGACCCCACTATCACAATTTCAATCCAGCAGCTGGATTTGAGGGTGCTAATTTTAGAAAGGTTGCTTTGGGGAGCGAATGTATAAGGGGGCCTGTCAAAAAGCTGTGCATTATCGACAGCTTCCGTAATTTAATTTACCACATGTTGCCACATGTTGAAGTGTTGTCATGCTGAGGCATCGCCACAGGAGTCCCCTTCTTTATTGTTGCGTCCTATTAGGTATGGAAGAAATGTCCTCAAGAAACTGGCCTGAGAATATTTTAATTTGTTGCGAAACTTGAGGACTTCAACTTCCATTTAAAGACTGACTTTTTGGAGGCTCCCCACTGTAGCTCCCCACCATCCTCCTGGGTTCTACTGAAAAAGGGACAACTTTCCAGCAGCTATACACACCTTCTTCATTGCTCCTCTGGTAAAAAAACAATCCAGAAGACTAATGGAGCACAGTAAAATGAGGGAGTGAAGATGACTTGAAGCCATATGACTGTTTTCATTCTTTGGGGACACTTGGCAAAAACGTCTTTTGGGACAAAAACATGGATCCTTCCCAGTCCTTCGCATGTCACTCATTATCCTTATTAATATGTTGGTGCACAAAATCAAGTGGGGTTGCCAGCGTTTGATACATGTAACCCCCGCATGGGAGTAATAGAGCAGAACCAAAACCAGATATGGAAAGTAGGGGCACGAGGTTTGTAGAAAGGGTGAAGAAAACAGAGCGCTGCAGGCAGTAAGCAGGCTTTGCATGACTCTGTGGTTTGTTCTTAGTGTGAGAATTCTCCTTTTGTTTTGTCTCGTGAGCGAAACAGATCTCTGGGCAACACAGGGCCTGGGTTTTATGTTAATGAGCAACTTTCACCAAGGCTTCTGCCTTCTACCGTTTCTCAGATCCAGGCCAAAATACTCTTTAGAGAGTCATACTGCTCAGAAAACACAGCCAAGTGATACAACATGCAGTGTTATGTATTGAAAGGCCCACTCTGCTCTAGACCTCAAACCATTGCTGGATTGAGTTGATTCACTTGAATTTAAAGGTAGGAGTTCAAAGGAAAGCAAGTAGTTTCAGCATCAGTCTTACTCTCACCTCCCTTATGTCAGGGTGCAAGCTCTTTGCAAAATCTCTGTTTAATGATCTACAAGCAGCTTTTGGCTGGTTCACACATTTCTGCGGCATTTCTTGTCTGCAGGCCCAGACCAAAGGGTCAGCTGAGGCCTGAGTATTGAGCAGAATCAAAGAGTGGTTTTCTATTCCCGAAAACCTGTAAAATGCATTATATAGATTGCTTGAAATGCCTTGGATATCTCTTCAGGATATGCCTTTTACTGAATCTGCGAGTTTCCCCTTCTCCCCATCTGTCTTTATCTTGTTCCCTTTCCTCTCTTTCCTCTCCGTTTCTTTCTCTCATTCTTACCTCCATCTGCTTCTTCCCTTTGAAAAAGCCGCTTACTCCAGTGGTCTCCCTTAATATGAGGCCATTCCTGTAGTGAAGGCAGACCCCTATGTCAAGAGCAGCAGTTTTCTTTGGATGCTGTAAGGCCTTGGCAGAACCAAGAATATATTTTCCCCTGCTGGCTCTGGAACACTTGGTTCTTTTAATATCCTTCAGATAGGGAGCGCAGCACCGGTGTTTAGGATACTACTATACACAGAGGGGCAAGGGCTTTGAGAAGGAATCATCCGGTGACATTATCTCCTCTTTACTCAAAAAGGCAGTACAGCTGGCACCACAATTCCACCCGAGCTTTTCTGCCTCATCTGCAAAAATATTTGTCTATTGACGTTTGCAGCGAGATGAATTTGTTATACTCAAGCGTCTCGCTCATCGGCTATCTTTATCTTTCTTTTTGCTTGGCTATTTATTCTGCTGGCTACTGCACACGGCCTATGTATTATTAACCAGCAACACAGAGGTTTAGATGTAATTTGCTCCTGTGTTGCATTCAATAACTGCAAAATCAAAATGTAGCATTACTCCAACATTCACTCTTCAAAGGAGGTATAATGAGTGGAGCTACAAAGTTCAAAGAGAATGGTTAAGTGTTTGTATGGAGTTATACAGGGTGAGCAACTGTGCTTTCCACAGAGTGATATTGAAAGGTTTGATATTTTACATGAAAGGGTGCTAAAGAGGAGTTTAACACAGGAAACAGGTTTAACCCTTCCGCTTTGGGCAACAGAAGAAATACTAATGTAGATAAAAGTCTCCTCGTTAATGGTCTTGTCTTGTAAGTTTTGCTCATCTTAACTTTGTGTCTTCTCGCCCTCTACTTCTTTTTTCTCTTACCATCTTGTATTTTCTTGCATTTCACATCACTCTTATTCCATTCTTGGCTGATACATCAGCGTTAACCTTGTTCTTTTCACTGTATTAATCTGAATAGATGTCCTTCTGCATCTTTGTTCCTTCCTCTTTTTTCCCCTTCAATTTCTGTTGATTTTCAACACTGCTTCTGTTTGAGTTTTGTTGTTTTGTTTTGTTGTAGTGGCTCGACGTTTTTTTATGTATTTTTTTTTTTGTTTTGTTTTGTTTTTTTGTTGATAGTGCTGAAAATGAAAGGCAGCAGCAGACTTTTGTGGATTCACATTTAAAAGTAGAGAGAGAATGAGTCATTTGTTTAAGCCCAAGGGGGTGCTAAGCTTGTTCTGCATTGTGTGTCGACACTGGTCCCCTGTTAATGTCACTGTCACTAAATAATGATGCATGTGTATGTAGACAGATGCACTGACACGCATGCATACCCACACACAAATTATTGCATCTATGTACGTTTGTTTAGTTTCACTGACGGAATCTCACGGGGAAGAAATCTTGTTATTGTATCCATGTGTGCCACATACACATGTGAGTGAATTTCCACACCGAAACATACACATAAGCAGATATAGTAAAACCTCATTTCATAAATGGAGCTATTATTGCTAGAAAATTACGTTTAAAGATACAAAAAAAAAATCTCCTGTGTGATAGATGAAAATGGGAGAGATAAAAATGAATCAAAAAGACTGTAGACTGTGGAAAATAAAAGACTGATGAAAAGGAGAGGAGGGAGCAAGAGAGGCTTAGAAGGTGGATGGATGGTAAGGGAGAAGGGAAGGTGGGGAGAGGAGGGAGAGGCGAGTGTTGAGCGGAGAGGAGAGAGAAAGCCGGAATGAACGATATATAGCCTCTGGCAAACAGAAAACAATTGTTACACTGCCTCCCATAACCCACTTCAACCTTAAACAGCAGATTTTTTTCACTCAATTAATTTCTACACATTGGAGCAGGGGCCTTGGCTGAAGCTGGGCTTTTATGTGCTCCTGCTGCTGCAAGGCCTATACACATCTCTCTCCCTCTCTCCCTCTCCTCTCTCTCTCTCTCTCTCTCTGTGTCTCTAGCTTTCCCTTTTTTTTTTCTTCAGAAAATGAACATTCTGCATCGGAGTGGACTGAAACACTTTGAGAGATGAAGCCTGAATAAACAGGGAAATATTATTTATTGTAAAAATAGCACAAACACACACACACACACACACACACACACAAACAATTGTCCTTTGCTTCTGTAGTCAGACAACAAAAGCCTTTTAACCAAATCAGTACTTTAGAGCTTCATGCAAACTTTGAAATATGATTCAAAACCGCAATTATGCATCCCGCTGAATGTTTTCCCGTATACAGCGCATCACCGGTTTTCATCACGCATTATATGTAAAGTCAACTTTCAATGTTGATTCAATTATACTACAATAATAATCAAAAGATAACAGTAGTAATAATAATGATAATCACACACAGGAGCAATCCAGGCCACGGTGGCCCTATATGGACAGCAGGTTGACTTGCCCGAGGCCAGAGAGAGGGAGAGCAGGCAGAGACAGATGGACAGATAGATAGGGGAGGGCATGACTGAGCTGTGTCTGTGTGTGGTGAGTGAGGGCCAGTCGGAACAACATGAATCATGGCTCCAGTTGAGAGAGGAGGAGATCAGATCAATAACAGCCCAGAGGAGGGAGAAGAGTGAGAGAGAGAGAAAGAGGATGAAGGGAGGACACAGGAGGTGTTCATCACTGGACCACCCTGACTCCCAGCATGCTCCCTTTTTTTCTTCTCCTTCTTCTTCTTCTTCTCTCACAGGCTGTACAGTTAATGCGTTGAGCGTGAGCCCAGGTTAATGTTCTTGGCGAAAAACAGAAACATAGGTAGATACAGGCAATGTGCTAATGTGTGAGTGTGGCTTATTGATTATTCAAATGAAGTCATGTACAGGCAATTCATGGTCATCTTTTGCTCAGAAATGCGAGGATATTTCACTCCAGCAAACACCTTGACCTACACTTAATCTAATAAAACACTCTTGAAGTGCATTTGGAAATATTAAAGTCAAATTTTGCAGCGTGCAGTTACATCAGTTGAAAGGAAAGCACTAAACGATTCATTTTACTCTCAAAGCCACAACGCTTGTTCAATTGTGCTCGTGCAAATTTAGTTGCTTGTGTGTAAGTGTAAAAAAAAGTGTGTGTTTTTGTCCAGCGCACAGGGAGTGCGAAGGCTCAGCAGTGGTCATTTCTCATTAAGTGACCAGTGTGCCTAGGGGAAAGGCCTGTTTTTACCGAATATGTGGGCGTGTGTGTGTGTGTGTGTGTGTGTGTGTGCCAGGAGCAGCTACGGAGTTAGTGGCCAGTGTTGGAGAAACTGTCTGGATGTTTAAGCATGCTACACACAGCGGTCTCCACCATTGTACTGTGGAACAGGCAAGCAATTTTTCTCATCCCTCCTTTTTTTTTTTTTATATAATTTGGTCGATAAAGGTGAAGGACGTTTCATCGCTATTTCTCCCTCCCGACTCCCTCCTCCTCGTGCGCTCTGCTCTGTCTCAGAGTGAAATCCCGAGATAAAGCTCGGCGGCGCTCCATGTTTAATGGAGCTTAATCCCACAGATTTGAGATACGGAGCTGTGAGGTAATTCCCTCATGCCCATCTTCACTAACACAGAATGGTCATGTGACCACCTAATTCTACCCTTTTGCTAGACACGGACAGACAGGTGGACACGGCAGACGAAACAAAAAGAACATAACTCTGCCAAGGACAAGTGTGTTTGTGTTTTTTTTTTTTTTAACACTTCATCTGGTCATCAGGTTGTTGTCTTTTCTCAGCATCACAGGACGCTCACCATCTCATCTGCTGTAAAAACCAGTTATTTCCTGCCATGCTCTCCCTTCAGCTGAGCCTCAGTTAAATGTGGTCATGTTTGCTTTGGCTGGTCAGTCAACCTCTCTCTTGATAGGGGATTTATAAATTAATCTGCAACTCAGAGGCAAATGTGAGCCAAAGTGACGAGTTTGGGGAGTCATAACTGAAAGCTTAGTGTCCACAGACGGGACTCCAGCCACAGCATCACGTCAGGACGCTTGGAGAGAGTTAAGAGGGGTTGGCTGGCTTGAGACTATTTGGAGAAGCCATGTGCTGGGAAGTATTATACCCACCAACAATCCTCCTTAAGTGATGAGCTGACACTAAGCAATTTACTATTCACCCTGCCAGTGAAAATATTTTCAATCCGAGCGCATAAAGCTCCCGTGGCAGGCAATACGCCAAGCCCTCTTCTTCCATCTGACACTTTTTGTTTCAGAATAGCCACTGTGTGGTTCAATTTACCCCAAGACATGCTTGTCAGGCTCGCCTGACGTGAGTTTCGTTGTCAATGTGTAAAACAGTCCACATGGATGATTGCGGAACAGCACTGGTTGTTAGTGGTAGTGAGCGGGGTTTGAGAGAAGGGAAATGTGAGTGTTACCATATATGCCTGTTTTTAATATACGCTAAGAAGGATGCGGGAAGCACAGCCAAGGAAACAAGCAGCTCTACTTATTTAATCAGTATTATATATACTGTCCTGTATATACTATTACATACTGTGGACTAGATGCAACTCCCCACAGAGTTTCTTGTCTGCTCCTATTCCACCTTTTCTCTCTTTTCCTATTGTTTTCTTCCTTCTGTCCTTACTACCCTCTACAATGTTCTCCTATCTTCTCCTGTCTCTTCCCCTCTCTGCTTTGTTGCCTCTCAGGTATGAGACACCTAATTGTCACGGGAGTAGAGGCAAAGCACGGAGTGAAAAACACAGAAACACTGTATAGTTATTGTCCAAAACAAAAACAGCAGGCTTGAGCACTCTGAAAAGCCACATACACATAAGCATCAGGATGTCAGTGCACTGGGGCAGAAGCTGAGCGTCAAGCTGTGTTTGTTTACGTGTGTGTGAGTGTATGTTTCTGGCTGGTGAGGGGGCACATCGTCCTTTATAGCTGCACTCTCTCTGGCACTGTCACTTCAAAGTCTCAATCGCTTGCCATTCTGGGCCCCAAACCAATGCCAACGCAGCCAATCCACCTCTGCCAAGGTCCTCTTCATCCCTCTGCTACTGCTCTTCTCTCGCCTTCTTTGCATAATTACCCAGGTAATTGTGGAGTAATTGACTGCATCACCTGCTCCTAGGAAGCTCTGGCATTGTTTAATAAACAGCTGGAATATGCGCCACATGTTGTTGGAGAGCAAAAGGAAGAACATATTGGGGCAGAAGGGGAGCGCTGGAAAATTTGGGAAAGAATGTAAGAGGAGGACTGAAAAGAGTTGGGTGGTGTCGTCTGAAAAGGAGGCGGTGAGAGTGTTCACTTGCTAATTTCCCAAACACAGGCACACAGATATAACATTCTCTAGGCAAGTCCTGAACTTGTTATGCAAGGTGAACATATTATTGCCTGTGGAAAGATTAGTGAGGGAGAGGGTAATGAGAGTGGGAGATGGATAGATTTAGAGACACAGGGAAGAGAAGAGGCAACAGAAAGTGAGCGAGAGAAAGTTTGAGGCATGAGAGAATAGATGGATAGATGGAAGGGGGAACGAGAAAGGAGAGAGAGGTGAAGCGAGCCTCTCAGGGCTAATGACATTAAGGAGGTCTGATGAATCGACACCCGCTGAGTGTTATTGACGTCCCCTGAGCTTGCCCAGGCAGAGCCAGCCTCCCAGCCCGGGTATTGGCTAGCCCTGCTCCTCAATTAGACTGCCTGATTAGATTCCCTCGGTTGTGCCCTCTCATGGGGTGAGCTGGGTGGCATGATGGATGTGATGGGCAGGATTATCAGAGGGGGGTGTCACCCATGCCCCGCCTGGGGGGCACCAGACGATGGGTTTGACCAGTCATCGCAGGGGCGTGTAGGCGGAGGGCAGGGGGCGCGGCGCTAGTCTCTTATTGAGGCTGTCAATCATTGCCGCTTACAAGATAGAGGCTGTGTCTCTGCGCGGAGATGCACAGGAGTAATTACTATTCCATCTCACTTGGCATCTAGATATATGAGGCTGTTCACAACCACTGACCTCACGTGGCAACCCTTCACCATCTTTGAAACCGTTTGAAAATGCTCAATTTACATATCCTGTCCTTCATTCGCTAATCCTTCGGAGGGAGACTCAAAATGTAGCTGTGCTTACGTACTGCAGATTCTGTGGTTTTAATTTAGTTCATTTACCAAAGTAAATATGAAAAATGCTCTGAAAAAAGTCTTCAGAGTTAAGTTTTGCTATCATCTGTGTTCCTACATTAGTCCCTAATGTTGAAGACTTTGGACAGGATATGTCCTTAACCCTATTCTCTCCATTTTCTGGTAGTGACAGTTTCTTACGACCATTCATCAACATCTTGGCTCTTGTGGTGCAAAAAATGGGGCAAGTCAGGTAAGTGTCCCAATTCAGCAGTTTTGAAAGGCAGTAACTAATGATATCTCAGGAACGGGGGCTGCTGCTGTTTCCCTGAGAACTTTCCTTCCTGTTCCATTGTGTGTTTGTGTGGCTGGATAGCTAGCTAATGGCCTGTCTCTGATGAATTAGGGGGTCTGACACCCTGCAAACACACTCTCCCAAGGTCAGAGCTGCCCACAGATTACCATATCCGGGGGCTTTAACAATCTAACACAGCCTCAAGTCAGTCGGATGACAATTGAGTCGAGCACACAAGAAGATAAGGGAGTTGGAGAATTGGGGTGGGGGGGGTGGTGGTGGGGGCTCCAAAGGAAGAAATTGCTTTTAAAGTGGAGAAAACCTGCAGTGATCTCCGCTGCTGATGTCCCCAACAGTGGCTGTGATGCCAAATGTCCATTTGAGCATCCCTCTCAGTTAGGGTGCACTTGCAGTTGTTCACTCGACAATGTTATCCCTTTTCTTTATTGAAAGCTGGTATTCAACCCTCCAGTCTGTGTTAAAGAGTCCTCTTACACCCAGCAAAGTGCTTAGTGAATGTGCCGCGCCGAAGCACTTCCATATTTCTTCACAATAGCAAGTTGTTTTCAAATACAGCGTAGTATAATGTTCCATTAAGCAGTGTAACATACTGTATAATGCACTGCATTGATTCGTAACCGAATGTGGTGAATGTGTCAGCCTTGCTGTCAGGTAGACAGTGTCACAAAGAAGAAGATATGACATTCAGAAAGAGGAGAAGTCGCAGGCATCAGGAACATTTAGAGTAACAACCAAATGTATGCACAAACATGGACTCGTATATATCGAGACCAAAATACAGTCGTGAAAACACTCAAATGCACATGCATGCATGCTCACGGAAGCAAATTGTAACACATAAGGGCATACACACATCCACCCACACACTTGCCAAATGTGTCTGCAGGGAGCTGGCTAAAATGTCAAGCTATGTGCATGGCTGCCTCCTGTCGACACCTCTCTCCTTATTTCACAGCAGCACCTGGTGGTGACAAAGAGCACAGAGGAGAGAGACTCCCCTGGAGAGAGAGGAGGAGAGAGAGAGGAGAGGAGAGGAGAGGAGAGGAGAGGAGAGGAGAGGAGAGGAGAGGAGAGGAGAGGAGAGGAGAGGAGAGGAGGAGAAGAAGAAGAGTCCGCCCATTCCCTAGACCCTCCCTGTGCCATCATGTTGTACTTGCCTGTCAATCCAACTCAGGGCTGCTTAATTTCACTTTGAATTGACGATGTTCGAGCCCCTGCCAAAGTTTGAGGGATTTTAGACGTAGTACCAAAGCCAAGGAGCATAATGAATGAAAAGCCCCTTCCCAAATTGATTTCAAACTAAATCAAACCCTGGTATTCAATTATCTGCCAGAGCTGCCACTGAGGAACTTTAAAGTTGTATGGGCAGAGAAAGAGAGAAAGAGAACAAGGGGAGAAAGTGAGGAGAGGGAAAGAGGACGGTCGGAGCAGAATGCAAATGACTCCATCCCTGCGTGGTGTCAGAACAGGTGGCCCAGTGGTAGCGCTGGGGCTGATGAATGAGCTGTTGAAGTGGAGCCCATTGCTACCTCTAGCTAGTGGCAGCTCCAATTCTGCCTAGTTAAGCATTTGGCCTCCTCTGCCAGGAAGGCTTAATTGAAGAAATCATCACAGGGACCAGGACAGATCTGGTGTTACTAGGACCGAATTGTCTGTCTGCCCAACCAGACTGTAACATCATAATAGTGTGATAATATCTATCCACTAATCACAAGAAAAGTGTTTCGCTACATGATACCAGGCCAGGACCAGACTCCTTTTTATTATGC
The DNA here is from genome assembly GCA_036365135.1 of Miichthys miiuy. Lineage (NCBI taxonomy): Eukaryota > Metazoa > Chordata > Actinopteri > Sciaenidae > Miichthys > Miichthys miiuy. The sequence goes on along the minus strand of CM071606.1, from coordinate 8,769,093 downwards.
ACCCGGTGTGAATTGCTCGAGTGTGTTTGCTATAGTCTGATGCTACTACTTTATGATCTGTTCGTGTAGATTACCGGCTCCCACTGTTGTTTAAAGAATCCATTAAAAACAGCTCACAAAGACATACTGCTGCTTTGACTAATGTAATGCATCATGTTGAACAGCACGTGTATTGCTGGTTTTCCTAACATGCCTTTATCACTCAGGTAATTACTGCTTTAGTATTATTTAATACAGTATTACACCTGCACGAGGAAGACAAAATGTCCTGTTCTTTTGTGACATTTGTTTCCTTTTTTTTTTTTTCTTCTTCCTTCCTTTGTAATATTTAATTCAGTCTAACACAGCCAGTTGGACATTATTCACAGCAGACAAGCAGACCATGAGGCAGGGAACAGAGGGAGCGCACCCTGATTGGTTTATCTTAGCAGAGACCAGTGACTTTCTTATTGTATCAGAGAGTGAGGGTAATTATTGGTAAATTACAAAAACCTGTCCTGTCAGCAATATCAAGCAGAAACCAATCAAGTCATTGACACTGCAATTGCGTTCCAAAAAACAAGTAGCCTTTGGCCCCCTGCCGCACCTGTGCACAGTGTATCAAATGTTTGGCCTAACTAATGAACGACTGAATGCAATTATAATGTACTATCTCTGAAATTAGGCCTGCCATGGTGTTAATTACATAATTACTGAAGATGTCAGCTCTATGCGGGAGGGTGGAGTGTCAGTGTAAAGAGTGGAGCACACAGGGAGGGAAGTTGCTTTGCTTTCAGGGATGAACTATAGACGCTTCTTTGATTCATGATGCCGGCTTTGTGGAAAATATCGCCTTTGCCAAGTTAATTTTGAAAAGGCCAGCATATTTGGGCAGAGACAATCAGCCTGACCTTTCTGAGAACAACCCCAGTTTTCACTCTTTCACCTCTTTTTTTTTTATTTTTGTTCTTTCTCTTTCCTTTCCTTCTTTTCTCCTTCCCTTTCCATCCTCTCTGCTTTCTCTCCTCTCTGTGTTCGGTGGAGCTGACATGCACGTCCTTGACAGCAGCGTCTGCTAATAGAGACCGCCATTGTTTATCAACACATCCCACTGATGAGGCGGCCTTCCCGTTTCTGTTGGAATATTTGTACAAATTTATTGGAGGCTGCCTCTATTAGACGCAGGGCCTTTGCTAGAAAACAAGTATGCTTCTAGTGTAGACAGACAATTGTATTCTCCTGCTTGTGTACTTCACTAATCAAGGCGACGCAGATGACTTTGCCGTTGTTCTCTGTGCAGTTATATCATGCAGATGATTGGAATATCAATTCATTCCACACTTGCAGCCTCATGGCTAATTTGCAATGGCTGTATATCAAATGTGTCATGAGAATGGGGAGCCATATTTCCCTTGCAGAGAATATGGAACAGAATTTGTCATTTGCCTTTCAATGTGTACCTCTCCCTGGTGCCATTTGGTATGGAAACTGAGGCTGTGTGTGTGTGTGTGTGAGTAGGTGTGTGTGTGTGTAAAAGAATGAGTGAGGGAGAAACAGTGGAAGTAAGTGTTAATGTATTTATGTTGAGTATGTTTGAGAGTGTTTGTCGCCAGGATCTGGGGCTGCAGACAGACAGGGTATGATGGGGCCAGGGCGTCCCAAACGAGATGCAGATGAGGAGCCATGCTGAATAATCATGTACCATCACTGCACTTCCACAGACAGGGAAGGGGTCTCCATCACAGCTGTTTGAGCCCAGACACAACCCCACCGCCACCCTACCTATCCCTCCACCCCCACCTCTCTCCCCATCCACCTGTCCCACGTCAGTTCTACCAGCAGAACAAACTCTGACGAGACTTTTCTAGGAACTGAAAATAGTTTACCTCCTCCCTGTTCGCTGTTGTACCTCCACCCTCTGCCTCCTGCCTGGGTAGTCTGCTGTTTTCACAGGAAATTAGCCAGACGTCCCCCGAGGTGGATCTCGTGCATAGCAAGATATCTGCCTGTCAAGGTGTTCTACGGCTCCTGCATTAATTTGCTCAGTGTCTCTCTCACTCTCTTTCGCTCTTCTGCCTCTCTGTCTGACCCCTGCAACTGCTCAAAACTCAAGTGAGTTGAGAGCACTTTGTATTTGTTTTACGCCATGCATGTCTGCAGGTCATGCAGTCTTAGAGTTTATTTGTTCATTAACTCAGTTAGTTGATTCTCTCTCCTAAACTGCTTCTTGGTGTTGTCCTCTGACTGTGCGGAAGATTACAATATTAGGGTGCTGCCTTTAATCACCGCCTGTATCTTGAGTGTTATGCACTAACCCTTGCCATACAGGGCCTGACATCACTCTCGAGAGGAAGAATTGCTCAGCCTTAAGCTGGTCTAGCCCTGTCCCTGTCCGCACCATGGGTATCAGAACTTAACAACTCTTTGACCTGAGGCGCTGTATTTATCACCCCTTGTTTTATGACCCCATAAAACAGTCCCTTGATGAATTTGATAGGCTTATGAAAACATTTCCATCCAGACGGGCTGTAACTGTTTCAGAGGGACAGACCTGTACAGTAACTTTCTCCATCACCACTTTCTGCCCGCGGCCAGCCTGTAAACTAGTCATAGCACTTCATGCCATTCTTGTTCTGCAAATTTGTGTGCACTCCCGGTTGAAGAACGGCATGATGAACGACTGTGAAGCTGAGTAGTGACTGGGTGACTGATTAGGAGACTGGTCGTTTTGCACAAAGGATGTTGGAAAAAATAAAAGAGTGCCATTAGAAGTTGATGGTAATGATGCATTTGTGCTGCTTCCACAAACCACTTCTTTTGTAACTTTCTTGGGCCATCTTGTATTTATACTGGTGTGCCCATTTTGTTTAAGTGGTTATAGGTGACCTCTCCTATCGTCACTACATGCTTTTAAGGGCAGTTGTGTTCAAGTAGTAGAATGAGTCATTGAAATGGGTCAGATAGTGGCCCATATTTGCCCCTCTACATGAGAACAGAAGGTGGATGTCAGTCACAGTGGGGGAGCCCAGGGAGAAGCAGCACCTCTCGGGATCTGTCCCCAGTAAAGAATCGCTGAAACAGGGAATTCAGTGGCCCAAGACTTCTGCAACACAAAGGACTGTCCTCCTGCTCTGGCACTCAGGGGACGCAGTCAGCAAAGTGCCTCTCTACAGCCAAGACCAGAGCAGTGGATTCATTGTGTGTCTTTTGTGCTCTTAGAGGCTCTGCCCCGCTTTTGCTTTTTTTTTATTTATTTATTTTTTTTATTTTTTTATTTTGTTCAACTCATGCAGACACTTGAGAGGTGCCACTGAAGGATGGCACCCATTTGTGGATGTCTGACACAGCATCTTAGAATTGCCCATTAAAGGCGCATGATTGGCTTTAAATAAAACAAGTCTGTAGTCTAGTTTTGGTGCAGTGGACAAAGACCTCTTAGGTAAAAGACCGTATCAGGCCTGTGACATTCAAGGCGATCTAAAATATAATGATCTGCGGTTAATAGTCTGCCTATTTGTCGTCTTGTAACTTCTCTATGGAAAATAATATGGCACCCTAACAGAGCGTATTTTAAGGCATCTGTATTGTGCTGTGTGGTTTAGTGGTGGACAGGTAGATCACACTGCTTCGACAAATAAGCCCTCTCTGCAGCACTACACCTCCTCAGTTCAAGGATACAGACTACCGTCACTAATCCACTGAATGAGTGCGTTGACCACTCAGCCTTGCTCTTCAGTGCATTTACTCTGCATTGTCAGGCAATGGATGAAAGAGACAGCCGTAGAAGAGTAGAGTCACGCCGCCGATACGTATACGACACATGATCCTATGACAAACACACAATACTTATGCGACAGGACACATTTGAAGCTCTAGAGCAAGGAGGGGGGAAGCGAGGGCGGCATTGGAGTCTCCCGTGAGCTTACACCTCCTTATACTGTTGGTTGGCCCATGAAATATTAACCATGGGCTGCCTCCCCCCTGAATAAGCCAATAGAGTAGTAAAGGGTGAGGTCTGCCTCACACAGTGTTTAATGCATGCCCCTTAGGGCCTCAGCTTGGTCTGAAAAATAGGGCCTTTTCTCTCACTCTTAGCCTTCACTCTTGTCTTCCTTCTTTATTTTGTTCTGTCTTTCTGACTGGCTTTTTATTCTTTTTTTTTTTTTCTCAAACTCTACTTGTTTTTTGTTTTTTATTTTTCTTCCCTCATCTGCTAGAAGGAAAGAGAAAAACAGAAAGTGAGACAGAGTGTGGGAGACAGCGAAAGAAAAGAAGGGAGGGAGGGAGAGAGAGAGCGATGGTGAGTGGTGGGATTCAGTGGGCTTAATGTTATCAGATGGCCAGTGCGTTGGCTCCTCCGCCTCAGCCTGTTGTCTGTCCTCTAGCTGTGTTTTTCACCATGTGCTAGGAGGAAATGGTTGTTCTATGGCGATCTCTGTTTTATGAGGCATGCAGGCGCTTTCTCATCTGTTCGTTGTTTTTCCACCCAACGCCATCACTATCTTTCCCTCCCACGGCAGAGCAGCAGACCACCCTTTACAAGGTGACTATAACAAAAACAGCAGAAAGCATGAATAAATTAAACAGATGCTTATCTCCTTTTTTTTTTTTTTTAATGGAGGATTGTGTACAGTCGTTCAGTTGTTGCGCATATTTGGTCAAAAGGACACAAAAGTGTTGGTGGTATTTTCAATCTTTTCCACAGCGTATTACACCATGTTTGGGAAGTGTGACAGTGACAATAACGTAGCTTAGGTGCTTCCCTGTTTCCATCCAGCCTACGTGAAACTGCATGCCAGTTATTTCTTAATCCACAGCCATCTGGCTGTAGATGATTGAGCGCCTTTCCAGAGTGTCTTGCAGTACGTTCACTTGGCACCACAGAGTACAAAAAAACCCATTCCAATTTAATTAAACTGAAAGAATATCATTAGGGTTCTTAATGATGATTAATGTCTAAATAATAATAACATTTATGAAGTATTAGAGTATTAGAGTTCTGGTTGGATGTGAAATTATTCTTTCTGTTCAGGTACAGAACATTGTTATAACAAATAGCAACCCTCATTACTCAAATCATTGGCTTCTGGGTTAGACGTTAAGACAGATCGGGAATCCATTTTATCTCCAAGTTTACCCTCCACTGGATTCTTTCTTCTTCGTAAACTATAGAACATTCGGCGATCCACTCAGCCCTGAAAGCCGCTGACAACAAACTCTTTGTAGTTTTCTTCCTGTTGACTTATTTTCGTACTTTCCCCGCCTGTTTTAAAACAAATGGCAACTGCAGGAAGCAAAAGAGAGAGAGAGAGAAAGAAAAAAAAAAAAGAGCTGAAAAGTTGACATTTAGCTTAAATGGAGGTGGAATGGGCCGCAGGGATGCTGCTGTAACGATGCAGGGAGACTAGGGCTTCTTCTCTCTCTCTCTCACTCCCCGTCCCGCTAAAACAAGATTTATGACCTCACGAATACCATCATATTTTAGCAGCTGATGTACACTGTGGGTGGTTTATCTGGGATTGAGGGCTTTGAGCCCATCACTGTGGGGCTTCTATGACTTACAGTGGCAACATATGCAACAAGAGGTAACAAAAAGGACACTTTGTTGTTGGTTTGTAGTACCCTCTTTTAAGTTGGCCTCATGACACATTTTTCCCCACAAATATTAAAATTTGTATGCAGATTTTCCTCTTTATAAAGTATAATTTTTGCAAAGGGGGGTGGGGGTGAACGAACAAAATAACAACCTAAAAGTCAACTTCTCTGTTAAATTGCTCCACACACTTTATCCATTATCTTTCTGGAAGAGAGTCACGGAGCATTGAATGAGAGATCATATAGTCATCTACGCCCCCTGCTTTGCATGTCATTGCTATACCCTCTTGCTCTTCCCTCACCGCTTTCCTCTGGCAGTGTAATTGACAGGCCTCAGCAGTTAAGACCTCCAACAGCTCTTTCTTCATTTGGAGACACTTTGTCGGTTTTAATCAGGGCTTTAATTGGCAGGCTGGCAGTGGGTGAATGGCACCAGGGGCTGGGACACAGAGGCGACACTGACTTTGCCGAGATAGCATTCCTGCTTTCTCTTTCTGTCTATTTTTTCTTTTCTTTCTTGTCTTCTTTGTTGTTTTCTTCCTGCCACTCTCGGATTCTTTCTTTTCTGGCGTAAGTCCACAAATATTAACTCATAAATCAACATGTTTATCCTCATACTCTTTTTAGTGCTTATCTTATATCTGTTAACGTGTTACACATAGATTAAAAAGAGTGTGCTGATGACATTACTGATACAACAAACTTAACCACGGGGAATACCATAGGGATAATCCTAACCATTACACATTGCAGCTGTAAGTGTCTGTGTGTGTGTGTGTGTGTGTGTATGTGACTGGGGGTCCTGTGGGGCTTCTCTGTATTGTGTTTGAACTGGGCTGCTTTGTGTGGCTGATTTTTTTTTTTTTCAGTCCTATATGGCAGCTAGTAAGACAGGCCAGTATGTGCCGTGCTCCTGCCAGTGTTGCTGAATCTAGGACACCAGGACTCTTGTCTGTGATTCTCCCTCCTGCTGAGGTGTTACTAATGCCAGGGGACAAGCTAGAACGGATTGAAAAAGAGTGAAAAATAGGTGGTGGGAGGTAGAAGGAGATAGTGAGAAGTATAGATAGAAGAGAGAGAATATGTCCCAGAATTCTTTGTCAGAATCCTTTGTTGACAGCTGAAGCCCTGCTTTTGAACCTGGCAAAGCAAAGCCTTGAATTGTCTGTCATTTTGATGACATGACAGTTATTGTCAGTACTGCCTGCGCTAAAGCATGCCTCTCTGCTAGTTTAGCTGTATCTTGCTGTGTATAGACTTTGTGTATTTGTGTTGAAGTACAAGCACTGACTGGAAAAAAAAAAAAAAAGCCTCCCTATAATCAACAAGCATCCTGTGTATTTGCCAGGCCAATTAAGAGTCATTCATTTGCTAATGAAGGCCCTGTCGAGGTCTAAACTGCTCCTAGGGGCATGCAGACATGCAGTCAGCACGCACGCAGCCCTCAGCAAAGCTCAGCACCACCATCATAGTCATCAGTCTGTGCCCGCTGCTGTGCACGCGTCTCGTGTTGCCCACTCAGCACATCTCACCAGCAGCCCCCTAAACACTAAAAAGTATAATTGAATTCATTATTTCCTGTTTTATGACTTGTTCCGCTGTGGTTTTAATTTGTCCTGTAAAAGATGAGGCAGGCAGGCAGTTCTTCTGCCTTGAATTCCCTCCAGTTCCCCTCTCCCAGGCTCCCTTGTTCTGCTACCGAGCTCTGGATTTTATGAGGCGGGGGTCTCCTGTGTCGTGGGAGCCGTCTCTACCGCTAATCAACTCCTCAAGGTTGCTACCTCTGTGCCATGCAGGAGGAGGTAGAGATGTGCTGCCAAATCGCGTGCCTAGCTACCTCTTTAATGGGCTAACTGCTTGACCTTCACGATGACTCCATCCTAACTCCACTCTGAAGAGAAGGCCCATCGGTGTATTGATTTAGTCATGAGAAAATAATCTGAAAACATTTCTGTCAATATTTTCACCCTGCCTTCAGCTTCCTGGGGAGAGATGATGTTCAGCACAAGTGCAAGGTTATCAACAGCATCTTTGTGTTCATTGGAGACATGCTATATTTTTTTGTGATAAGAAGCCTTTATTTTAGACTTTCTTAGACACAGACTTGGCAGACTAGTTCTGCAGTCAGTGCCTCAAGGCTCTTCACTTTGGCCCCAAAGACTGAAGATGACTGCTCTGCTGCCAACACCGGCTGCCTTACCTGTTCCCATGACTCCAGAGACTTACTCCATTTTTCCCCTCCTCTTTTCTACCTCCCACAACTTATTTTCATATGTCCATACATCAATCCCTTTTCATCATTTGTTACTTTGCAGTGTGCTCAAGGTCTCTGCGGGGTAGGTAGGAGATGGCCCTCGTGGGAAGTCTGACCTCTCTAATTCTGATCACGGCAGATTCAAAGAAACGCTTGCCGGATTGAGCACACCACGCTACGCTATTATCAAAAAGCATAAAAGATCTTTGTGCTGACATTTTCTGCAACCTTGACAATTCAATAACTGTCAGCTAATATGACTTTGGATGACCTTGGGTATCCTATTCACCTTGGGTGATCTTACCTCGTTTCTCTGTCTTTACCATATTCGTCATGAGCATGGATGTGTATTCCGGCTTTAGTCAGTGTGACTTCTTTGCTCTTAAATCATCATTAACACTTCTTTAGAGCTTTGTTTGCTCCTATCATGGGAGTGGACAGCGGTAACACCTGCGCTTTGACTACCATGGAGCAAATGCGGTTTGTATTTTACCATTGGTGAGATATAACACTTTAATTTCATGGTGTCAACATAGAATGTGAATCAGATCATAAAGCATTATGGCACTTTTACAGAGAGGAACAGTGCTGTAAATCGGCAGAGTGCACTTGTGACTCAGATGGAGTCAAATCTATTGTGCATTTTTAGTACATATGTGTTTAGTGGTTGGGTTGAGCGTCAGTGATGACGATAATGATAATAACAGGCAATGTACCATGTATTCATCTGTTTGTTTTAAGAACTCAATTTAGCAGGAGCGCCTGGTGAGACATTTTGAAATGCATGAGAAACACTGTATGTGCGAAGAACAAGAAAAGATCCTGTATCTTATGCAATTTGGGAATGTAGGACACCTGGTTGGTATAGGGGTAAATGTAGGTCTTTCTTTGTTCCTGCTGTGTGTGGGTCGATCTCTGATGATGGCATGTGCAGTTGTTTCTATAGCAGGATCCATCGTGGGCGGCTGGGCCTGGCACGGAGGTACAGGGGGATTTGGCAAGTGCCGTGATTTCAATGAGATCCACAAAAGCCCTAAATACAGACGGAGATAAGCGATGCGTCAGAATGCAAAGTGACAAATTTCCGTAAATAGAAAGACATTTAGGGAAGAGAAGTAAGAAATAAGTAGCCTATCGCTATACCAACCGCATTGCATTGCTGAGTAAAATACCACGGAGGTGTTTTTAAATCAGAGCAGCACTTGTTGGTGACACTACTATTATACTTTTTAGTCCGGGGTTAATCCATTGTGTGACGTGTAAGCAATGTCAGCACCCAGCCCTTCGGTCTTTAGTACCTTTGGACAGAGTGTATTAAGAGACAGTAAAATAAAAAAATAAGACAAGCTGTATGCAATGTGCATTTGAGTAGCTTGGGGAGGAGGGAGGTGTTTTGAACACATGCCTGGCACGTACGACTCAGCCGAGCAAAAGAGCTTTGTATCCTCCTCACCAGGGGAAATAAAGAGAAGGTGAGACAAAAAAACTTTTCCATTGCTCCAGGCTACTGTTACCTGGCAGCCGCCAAGGAATTTAAAATATCATTCTGCAGCTGCATATATTCTAGATCTCTGTGAGAGACACACGCTCTCTCTCTCTCTCACACACACACACACACACACAGGCCACATACACACAGCATGTCAAACCTTCAGGAATACACTACAGAGGGGGGAGAGAGAGAATGAGACTCCTGCCAGGCCTCAGGCAGCGAGAGGTGGTGGCTTTTGTTTTGGACGTTGTTTCTGTCTATGTCTAAAAAATGATGATGTTAGTTTCTCACTGTCACCGAGGCTGCTCCTTTGACTCCCAGCCATTTGCATAGGCAGCGCTATTCCACCAGGAAATATGGGGCAGCTTTAAGAAAACTCCACTTTGGAGAGGCAGGCGGAGGAAAGGCGGGTGGAGGAGAGTAAGTGATAGTGATAGACGGTGTGATATAAATAGAAGTGGTGATGGCAGGATAATGCATGGCTCTTTCTGCCGGGCCGAGGTTCAGGCCTGTCAGTGAGACGAGGAAGAAGGGAGGAGGAGAGGGAGAAAGAGAGAGAGAGGAAGGGGGAGAATGGGGGGAAAAGAGGTCTGGGTGTCTTTTCCAGGTCACTCTGGGCTCCTAGAGGTGCAGGAAGAACCCTTGATTAATTATGATCATTATTATCATCATCTTGGCCAGGGGCATTAATCACAGCCATGTCAGAGCGAGGACCGGACAGGGGGCAGGTGGAGAGTGGAGGGGAGCGGGTCTCATAGTGGACATGAGATTGTTGGCATGTTAGACACACCTCTATCCCAGAGCCCCTCGCATGTGTCTGCTCTCAACATCCATATGTACGCTGTCAGGCCAGCATCTATCAAGGGTAGGCCTGTTGTCAATCCGGCCAGCTCCCACTGCTCCGAAACAAACGGACTAAACGCACGGTGATCAATGATGGCTCTTTACTTGAACTACATGCCAATAAAGCCAGCCAAGTATGAATTGACTGCAGCTAACTTGACAGCCAGTCGGCTAGCCGGCAGAAAAACATTGTTTGTCAGGACATCCGTCGTTAAACGGTAATGAGTGGTTATGACAAGTTGTGTTAGTGTCAGCACACTGGGATTTGCAATAAAGCAGTTTGTCTCAAGGTTCAAGTACCGTCCTTACAAATCATTTTCAAATACTCACACAAGCTTAGATACCTCTCTAAATATACTTACCTCCTTATTGATCCATTTTAAGTAACGGCTAGAAACAGATTTATCCATTGTGGGAATCCTAGAGGCCCTAACAAGAACCTAAATTGTGTAGAAACTTTGACTCAGCCTGTGGCAATCTCCTGTTTCAAGTTGCACTTAGATAAGGACTTGGTTGTTTTTTTAAACACAGTTGAGAGTTTAAAGAAACATTTTATCTATCTATTTATCTCTTAACAGTCTTTGAAAACAGTCTTGTGTTTTCTTATGTCAAAATCTACCTTCCATGGCGGTTCTAATATGTTTTCTGTGTCACTTTGTATCAATGTTTTGAAAGGTAGAGTGAAAAATACTGTATCAAACATGATGTGAAAACCACAATTTACTTACATGTTTCCTTTTCATCGTCTTTTTCTTTGTACTCTCTACCTCAATTTTCTTCATCCGTCTTTTTCTTGCCTGCTATTTTTCTCCTTCACATCCCATACCCTCTCTGTGTGTTACACCTAATGATGGACAGCTCAACGCAGCCATGACAACCATGAGCTAGGATGTGTTTGTCGCCCGGCAAGCCGGCAATGCTGGGCACTCCACTCTGTTGAGACGTCTCTCTGACTTTTATGAATACATGTACACAGCTCAGAGCGGCGGTGGATTTGTCTTTATAAGTCTGGGTGACACGTCCGCAGCGGCCCCACTTCATTTATTCCACTTGCGTAGATTAAGGCTGGCATTACAAGTAAGGTCACACCATGCATCAATGTTACCTCGACACCACAGCGCTGCTGAGCGTGCTCAGGCGTTGCCATTACTCCACCCCAGCTTCTCCACAGGAAATTTCCATCAATTTCTTGTTTTTGCATCTTTTTCCTCTTTGCCGGATATTCCTGATCCTAAGCCTCTCTCATTCTTCCCTGTTGTGGTGTGTTGCTGTGAGGCTAGGACAGGTGTAAACACTGCTCCAGGAACGGCTTTGAGCCTCACACTGTGTCAGAACAGGTGCGCTTCTGGACAGGAGGTGTGAGGCAGGTGTTAGATGAAGCCTCGGCTCACGAGTGTAACTGTCAAAATGTCTGTGTTCCCCCTTCTGTGATGACATGTTAATCCCTAACACTTGGTCTCCACTGGGAGCTTCTACACTTGTCAGTCTGATAATAAACAGGAAGTCAAGGAACATCCTTTACTGACACCTGAAAACTAATTAGATTTTTAGCTATACTGCCCTAACGTGCACCCAAACCCTTCTTTCCGAACCATTTCATTTCTTGTCATATATTATCTCAGTCAAAACCTACGCTTGCATAATGATACGGTGTGTAAAGTAGGTTATCTCAAGCTAAAAACGCATCCATGCTTAGGCTTCTCATGAGAGGAGAGGTTTGACTTTGTAAATGCAGCTTGGTAGTGGTTGGTGGGCTGAGGTCCTCTTAACCTTAAACCGGCCTCTTTTAGCACAGGGACTCAGGGACAGCATCAGGGACGGTCATTTGTCCTTGCAGGTCTGGGTCCTTGTGAGGCAGAGAAGAGCTCTTAGCTGTGTTGGTATTTATATCAACGTGCTCCTTGTCTGTCCAGGACTTTACACGGGCTCCCTCAGCCTCTTAAGTAGGGAATATCTCCTTGAAAAATAAACTTGACGAAGGAGAGTATGACAGTCCTCAGGGCTACTCTTTGCCTGTTTTCACCGCTGTCTTGACTGTGGGTAAAATGTAAAAGTCTGTGGGAAAAAAAGTTGTTTGAAGTGGGATGGCAGTTTGATGTGTATTTTCTGCTGTTTACTATATCTGGTGCTGATTTGTGGTTAGATTTTCTGGCATACTGTGTGTGTGTCAGCCGCCAGTGTCTCAGTCTTCCGCCTGTTGTCTTGTATGAGTCTCCATCACAAGCCTGAGGTTGTATTTTTTCGCAGGCTGTTGGGGAGGATTTATTCGTCTTTTACTACATCACTGAAACAGACTCGTAACTCATGAATGAACTCCATTCCACTCCAACACCCTGGCTTGCTGCGCTCCAAGCTCCATCCTTAGCATCTTATAGCCGTCAATCAGGCTAATCTGCTCCCTCTCACGTAGCCCCAAAAGGCTTTGGCTTTTCTCATTGACATCAAAGAACGGCTAACCGGCCCTTTAACCGTGCACCACAGCACTGGTTTGTCCGAACAACACATGCTCAATCTAACACCCGACCCAAAATTAGGGTCAGAAACAATCTTGCTGTTGTTTCAAAAGCAGGAATTCACAAGCCGGCACAGCAGTGCTGGTACAGAAAAAGGGTAAATATGATTTTCCGCAATTTAGTTTTTTTTTTTTGTCGGCTGTGTTTTATACACAGTAACTGATATGTTGTTGCCATCGTTCAATAAAATAGATCTTATACACAGCACTTCCATTTTACTGTAGTTTAAAATATTTTTTCATTAATATGGTTGACTTGGTTTTGAATGTTCACGAAGAATGATTGCTTCATATTTTACAGGCTCTATTGATTATGTTGTCACCGAGCATTTTCTTTTGGTAGTCACTCAGGTGATAACATTTCTCTGTCGCCAGCCTTTTGTGTTGTGATGGCGGGAGTCTATAGGAAGTAAGGGCCATCACTGTCACCGCAGCGTATCTAAAAATGACACATGGATGACTGCATCATGTAAAGGTGACATTTGAAGCGACACAGACATGTTGCATTACCAGCGCAATGTTTGCAGCGCTGAGGTGACCTCCTCTGCTCTCATCCCAGCTTTTATCCTGCCTGCCTCACCTTTGCCAAACGCCAGAGCTGTTTGTCATGGATGATTTGGTAATAAAATGAGAAAGGTGTTGAGTCAGCGACAGAAGTCTCCGTTCCACCTGGCCCTCTGTCATCCCTTTCCCCTTTCACACACTCGCAAAACACACACACACACACAGTGCACTCACACAAACGCTCTCATAATCTTATGCACACATGCACAAGCCTACAGTCTGTGCATGTTTCTTGATATCTCTCACACACACACATGCAAGATTGCATGCAAGTAATACACGCTCTGGTGGAACACGCTCACAGGCTGTATGCTTTCTTACCCTCTCCTTCTCTCTCCCTTGTTCTTTTTCCAAACCTACCTCATACCAGATGTTTCATCTTCCCTCACGTAAAGTTGGCCCCAAAGACATTTTGCGGTGCTGATTACAGCATACATAAATTTGCTGTTAAACACTTTTTATACACCCAAGTTATGGTGCGTTACATGCTTTCTATTGCACCGGTATCTCTAGCCGAATGCAGAAATAGAACATATTGATATCAAAAGTCAGTATAACGCTCTCTGCATTTATCATAACTCACTTGATTTGGCTGGGTCAAATGACTCAGCAAGCCAAATAATTGGTCTAATGAAGTGCAAAAAGGAGTCTGTCAGAGTTCCTTTTCTATACCAGATACACATTAGTTCACCCTACTATAGCTACCATTACTGACTGACTGAGAGGAGAGTATGGTAATGGAGAACACGAGCTTTATGGTCTCTCGGGAGCTTCAGCTGACACGAAAAGGTTGCTCAGCTGTGTTCTGCCAACTTGAATACATATAAGAATGAAATTTCATTGCGCATGAATGGATTGAGTGATACAGTTACTATGCATGAACTTCGTATGGAGCACAGACATCATATTCCACATCCTACATGACATGCTTTTGTAGATCTAAAACTATAGTATGTTGCTTTAGTATGTTTTATTAAAGAAGCGTATCGAGATGTAGGACATGGATGTGGAACGCGGTCTATATTTTCAGACATGATATTAACGTTAATCTGTCAAAAACAGCTTCTTTTTTTTGTGTTTCATAGGGTTGGTTTATGCAAAGTGGTGACCTAACAATGTTTTGGCTTCGGTTGTGCAGCACAATATTGAGTGCCTTATGATAATCCGTGGCACCAATGTAGTGGTTGAGAATCATACATTATGCAAACTTTATGATATAAAGGACTGTAGTAGGACACTCTGCGGACCTAACCACCCTCTGTTCTTCACACATCCCTCACGGACACACACACACACACACATACACACGTTCGAGTAGTCACACATGCATTCAAAATCACACTTATTCACATAACTCTTATCACACTTACTCTACCGTGCAGCTGTCTCACCTAAGCAGTGCTGATTTTATCCAAGCGCACAGAGCAAGTAAACAAGAGCTACCAAGCAAGCAGCTCCTCAGATGAATATTGTATACACCTAGTCTGGCTAAGTGTTGTTGTTTATGTCAGGGACAGTGTTTATGGTGCTTGGTGGGCCTCTTAGTGCAGTTAAGTTTCTACAGCATCCCACTATGGCCATCAATTTCAGTACAAGATCGTCTAGGTTTGTGTTTTTTCTTCCCCCTCCCCCTCCTCCCACACTCTTCTTCTCCTCCCTTCTTCCGTGCTCGGCTGGTGTTGCCTGCCTTGTCCCTCGTCTCCGCTTGCCCATCTCACCTTCCTTCCTTCCAGATGGCGCATTTCACAACCTGCTAGGCACGATCAATCAAGCCCAGATGCAGACTGGGCTATTAAGGTCAGTAATGATCGGCCTTTGAGCGTTATGGGCCCGGCTCCTGTTGTAAAGCCATGCATCAAACTCTGTTCCAGCACTCAGCTCGCCTGCCCTTAACAAGCCAGCTTAAAATATCGGCCGGAGGATACAAAATGAAAAGGGTACAACCTTATCTCTCCAAAGACAGGCCGCTGTAGCCCCAAGGTGTAATAAAACTACAGAACTTGGCCGTCGCCTGGAGTCATCTCTTTTATAAGCAATATCTTTCAAAGATCAGCTAAGCGGTGGGCTATGGGTGCTGTGTTGAGAGATGTAATGCATCACACCATATTCCCCCGCACAGGAAAAACCTCAGCTCACTATTCAGGTCTTGGTTCATGGGAGCTACGTTCGTCCATCCTTGCCTTATACCCCACATGGGATTTAGATTTAATTGTGTGAGAAGCCCAGGGTTTGAGGTGGGATTTGACAGGGTCCTGAACCCTGCCCCCTTAGCCTGCTCTGACCATGTACAAATGCATGAGGAGGAGTTGAACCAAATCACACACTAAGAAGGGAGACACCTAGAGGTCCTGGAGGACAGCTGCTCCTTCGGTATTGGCTTGGGTCATCAGGCCATCATCTAACGGTTGCTTTAAATCCTCCTTATTGAGTTACCTTCCCATCAACCTTGTATTTACACCTGAAAAAAGCCAAGTTAGGAGAGTTTGAATCCAAGTAATGATTCGATTTGGATCCATTGAGTGCCAAGAGGCAGCAAAAGCAACTGAGACTGCAGCCAGGGGAGATGGAGGGTCGTGGGAAATGTGTGCTCATAGGATGATGGATGCTCACACCAGGGTAACACCTGTTATTTATTCGGTCGTCCCATCTCTGTTCCATATCTTCAATCCAACCAACAACATTTACTAATATGATTTCTTTGCAAAGAGACTTCATGTACACGGAGGAGATCATAAATCTTATCTGTGTTATGTTATACAGGCTCCAGCTGCTGTCCATAATTTTACTATGACATACATTGTATATTTAGATGTCAGACAGGGTTGTTATTGAATGAGGTCTCTTCAGTGGCCACACATTAGGCACCGACCACTATCGCATATACCAGTAATGCAATAAATAGCCATTTAGAGCTAATGCTGAGATGGAGCTTAATTAATGCATGAATAGAAGCAGACAGGACATTCAGAAAGAAAGATGTGGCTTTTACCCAGGGGTTCATCATTAACTGTTTAACATAAAAGCAGACTCAGGCTCCTCCCTGTGCCTAGATGCTGTGACTGTACAGTAGCTGTGGTTTGCTTATTCCATCCATCTGTCTGTACAGGTAATTACAGATTTTGAGCCAGGTTTAGAAAGGAATTTCATTTCCCTTTCAGCTTTGCATAACCCATTTTCATAGGAACTGGAACAAAAACAAAGACTGGCTCAGACTCTTTGACTGTGCCAATGGAAATCTGCTTTTTGTTCAGAGCAAAGGATGGGCCTTATAAAGAGCCATAATATTCTGGACTAAAGCTGCTGTCACCCCTGTCTGGCACTGTGTGTTGTGATTACTCTTTGTATGTGAGAGCACTGCATGTTGTGGAACATGATGTCTTCCTGTGTATCCGTGGATTGGGGGGGTATCTATGTGTTCTGTGGTTGGCTGATGATGCTACGCACTCCTGTCCCTGGTTGGCCAGTGGCCTTGATGTCACCCCAACCACAGCACACGCACCAACAGGCTGGGAGTCCAGGTCAGCCCAGCCAGTCAGTCTGGAACCTTTGCACAGGCCCATAAAACACAGAAGCACAGAGCAGAAAATTGAAAGCATCACGGAGGTGCCATGCCTGTGCTGGGGAGGAAGATAAAAGTCTTTGGCCAGGGTTGGAAGCATCTTAGTTGGAGATGCATGCTGGGGGCTGTAGGATTTAATAACCTAAGACCAGGGGTTGTGAGGCTGCAAGCACAAAGTGACAGTGCACCATAATAGTTTACAGTTGTATGACAGTAAACTGCAAACCCCTATGATTAATAATATAGCTGTAAGGCATGACATGGAAGTGGTGTCCTCTGTATCTGTTTTACTATTCTATGTATTATAGATAGACTTGCCGAAGTGTGTCTTGTCATTCACTGTCTCAGATATGTGACTAGTTGTCATGTTATAGTCTGTCATGAGTCTGTCTCTCAGGATCAAATAATTCTTGCCCAGAGAGACACGGGGTGTTTGTAGCACTGTGTGTGTGTGACATTTGGATGAAGTCATCACAGCTCCTGTTTGATCACCACAGCCCCTTTGTGGACGTCACTGTGACTAAAGCTGTCATGGAGGCAGAGGCAACATGATTTATCCTCAGAGCCACTCCTTCCTGCCACCTTTGGCATTCTGTTATAACATCACGAGGCAATAAGCTGATAGATTTTCTCCAATTTGGTCCAAGCCCTGTTCCTCTTCCTTCCTGTCCTCTCTGCAAATTATTTTCTCCCATTTTTTTGCTGTCCACCACTCTCTGCCACATACCTCTGTCTTACCAATGCCTGTTATTCTTCCATTTTTAACTGCTTGTACTCGTAAAGCCGCTGTGGGTTTTATCATCGGAATAAAAGCTGAATGTTAGCCTTAGTGCACTGGGCCATTCCTTCAACTCACAGCCTGACAAATGAGTTGTGACCTTGAGTAATATTTGCCCATTATTCAGAAGGCATCCGAGCAGATATTAAAAATAGCCCTCATTTCGCAAGTCACGGTGGAAGAGGTGTTGGCGTTTGGCCGTTAGAGAGGTGTGTGTAGATGCATACAGTATGCATATAATATACATTTTGTTCAGAAATGTTCTGTGTTTTGTCAGTTTCAGAGGAGTCAATATAGAGATAAAAGGAATTTCATTGTATTCTGGCTCAATAAATCTGTTTAATATTAATAATAGCATCATAAAATACTCGATTCAGCTGAAGTCTTTATACAAGGATATATTAGTTTCAGTGACATTTTATTCTGCAAGTTTTAGTCTAGTTTTACTTGATGAAAAACTGCCTGGTTTTAGTAAGCGAATATTTTCTAACATTCAGACAAGACTGAAATAATTAAAGAGATATTTTAGTGGTTTACTATTGAACTTCCATAACGATGGACTAAAGTTTTTCAAGTCTTAAACCTGAGCTGAGATAAGGTGATGACATCATCAGGGTTATTTTTTCAGACCTAATAAAGCTCTGTCCAGACCTACAAAGGACACATACAATACACATGTTCACAGAAGCTGAGTACACCTCATGATGAGTAAACCAATGTCCATGTTTAAAATTAGTGTGATGCAACTTAAAGTCATGTCTTCATGTCAAATCTAAAACTTTTAAAGTCACATAACGTGTAAAAGAAAGTTGTGCCTCATAGACTTTCTATGATGACAGTGCGTTTAATAACAGTGACATGCAGAAAGGTTGAATCATTCATATTTGTTTATCTGAAGGATCCCTTTCAGCTGATGCCATGACAATCAGCCAGTCTTCCTGGGATCCACACCAAACAATCATTATATGATACATTATATAATAAACATTGCAAGGTAGTTATGATCAATGTTTTTATAATAATTATGAATCAAATGACTGCAGCTCCACTCAGCTTTTCAGAGTTTTATAGTGTCCGGCCACAACTTTACTGTTTTGGTCTCATGGCTTTATTTTCAGCCGCAACAGGCAGCTGCTTTCAGTGAAAAAGCTCTAAGCCCTCACTGTGCAGAGTCAGCTGTTGGACGTAGTCTCGCAGTTGATAGCTAAAGAGGCAGATATTTGGTAGGAAGGAAAAAAGTATGTGTGAATACTGGACTTCGATTCACCAGGTGGAAGAAGCACTACCCTAAATGAGTGACGTTGCTCTGTAATTGCTGGATTGTGTAAATAGGCGACTGTTTGCTAACAAGTTTGTTATATCAACTTTCAAGGTGATAATATGACAATGTCGTGTTCACAGCTTGTTTCGGCTGCCCCCAAGGGGCAATTAAAAAAAAAAAAAAAAAGTGTTATTGCAGGTTTAAGCAAAGTGATGTCACCTGAGTGTGTGTTTTATCAAAGTGTGGTGGACATATTTAGGTCTTTTATTTAAAAACTGGTGGTAAATCACTTTCTAAGGTGACTGCAGTTATTATGTTTGGTGTGTACTGTCACACACGTTATTCTAATCAGTCAGGAGATTAGCTATGGGGCTCTGTTTACCTGTTAATACAGCTGACGTTCATCTTTCATTTGTTAGTTTTCATTGAATGACCCACTGTTAACTTTTTTTGTGATAGTTCTCGCTGATTACATTAACAATGGCAGAAACATCTGGCAGTCGGTTTGAACCCGCTTGGACGTACCAACAGTAAGTCCAGATCCAGCCCTGGGGTTTAGTCTTAGAGCCTTCCCACAGTATTACGGGGTCCAAAAGCCCTATCCTTTCCTCCCATCCTCCCACTCCGTCCCCTTTGCCTCTTAGCCCACAGAGGGCCGTTTAGCTTCCCAGGGGCCAGAGCATGACCGCATGGCCGCTCTGCTGAAAGGCATGATGGGTAATAAGTGGAAATGGCAGTGATCCGGCTCACAGCTCTCACCGCTCCTGCTCCCCCAACTCACAAATGCCAGTGGATGAAGATAGATCCATCCCTGGTTTGACCCCAGTAAGGGCTCTTGTTGTCACACCCTGTCTGTCCCTCTCTTTATCTCTCACTCCTGCTCTCTCATTCTGACCCCAAAACACCACACTGCTCTCTCTCTGACTTTAGCCCTGTGACCTTACTTATCTCCTTCTTATCGCATATCCTCCTTTGTCCTCTTCTCTCACTTTTTCCTTACAGTTCCACATAGCACTGTCAGTCCTCTCAGTCAGTCTCCTCCCTCTCGTTTTCATCCCCATTATATTATTTGGTCACTCGTTCCCTCATTTCCCGTGGCTTATTACCTCCTATACCTTCCCTGTCCTCTTTGTGCTTTCACTCCCTCCATCTCCTGTTTTCTTTTACCAATGCAGGCTGCACAGTTTCTTCTCACACTCCCTTTCCCTCACCCACGCTTTTTTCTTTTTCTCTTTCTGTTACTCGTCTCCTACTTTTATTCTATAACCCTCCTCACCCTTCCCGCTCCCTGACCCTCTCCCTCCTTCCCACCGCCCCCCCTCTCTCCCTCTCTGAGCTGGGTGTGCAGGCAGCTCCTGAGTGGCAAGGTGACATTGTGTGTCATATCAGCATTCCACGGCAGTCCCCTTTCTCTCCAGAGAGTAATTATTTCTTTCAGAGTGAAAGGTTCAATTTGCTATAAAAGAACAAGAGCCTCAGGTATAGAGGGAGTGAGGGTGGGAGCGTGAGGAGGGGAAGGAAGGAGAATGGAAGTGATAGGGTGGCAGAGAGAGAGGGAGAAAAGTGGGGGAGAAAGGGGACGAAGGCTGGGAGTGGAAAAGAATGAGAGGGTGGGGCAGCGAGGCAATGAGGGAGGGAAAGAAAAAAAAAAGTTGTAAGTGAGGGAGGACAAGCCAAAACGTTCCCTCTGTGTACTGGACACACTGTTCTCAGATGAGAGCTTTCTGTGTGTGTGTGTGTGTGTGTGTGTGTGTGTGTGTGTGTGTGTGTAGTGAGGTGAGGTGCCAGAGGTGCCGGGTGACGTCACAGCCCCCTTGAGTCCCTCTTTAGTCCAAGATTACGTCACCTAGCTGGAACTGGCTCACACCACAGCTTGGCAGAGATAGAGAGGCCAGAGAGCACAAGTAGTGTCCAGAAAAACGGAAAGTCAGCAGTAGAAAGCACTGACTGTAGATAGTTGGGCCTTGTTGCTGCCCCCTGGACTTGTATATTTTTATTTCTATGTGCTGGTATTTTTTTTAGGCTTTTTCTGTTTTTTTGAGCAGCACCATTTTTAAAATGTAAATTTGTGCTGGAGTGCCCCTAAAGGATGTATTTTAGGGCGGGGGTGCGGGTGCGGGCACTGAGGTATTTGTAGGTAAGCTGTCTCATTTCCATTCCATGTATATTCCCTTTCCACTTCTCCACACCCCCCACGCGCTCTCTGCCGCTCCCTCTATCTCGCCCTGCCGGTGAATCCTGCTTCCCACAGTCACCTGCTGTAAATTGTTCCAGTCTCTCTGGTGCAGGAGTGTTTTTTCACCCCAGTGTCTTCCTGTTGGAGTGTCTCTCACCACTGGGATTAAGGAGCCTCTCCAGACAGGCTGAGGCGCTTATTTAAAGCAGCAGGCTTGTCACCAGGACTATTTTAAGTGGGAGCTTGAAAGCAATTGCTGCCGCGTTCCAGCACGATGTTGGCTATGAGTTATTATGCACTGCTTCAGTGGCGAGGAGCAGTGGAACCGAAAAGGCTTACCCTGTTGCTTTCTGACTGGAGCCCATAGATGAATAGAAGAATGAGGGAGTGAAGTATGTGGAAGAAGACTTCAACACAAATGTTGCCATTTGTTAGCCTTTGTAATGTAGCCTTTAGCAGATTTCTGTTGTAATTTAATGACTATCCCTTGCAGCGAGTATCTGTCAACCACTTGCCTTGGGGATAATAAGAGGCGTTCAAAATTGGCTCACTGATCATGTTATTTAATGAATCCTTTAAAAGAATTGCACTGAATGGTCATAAGTACCATGCCTCCGGCCAATAACATCTATATCATATCCCAAAAAAATGTCTGCAATATGTTTCATTTTGTTCATATTGAATATTGTCTCTCCTCTAGCAGATGAAATACACAGGCTTTCCTCAGAGGTGTGTACCCAGCTTTGCTTGCTGAATATTTGGAGTCAGTCCCATCAGCAGAAGCAGCAGAGAATCTTTCTGGGCGAAAAGAGCTGCTGGATGCAGCTGGGTCTTGCTCTGTTGACTGAAGCGATTTTAATGTTTTATTGATTTTTTGATTTATTTTTTTCTGCTCCAGCCTCCATATACACACTCTCACTCTATCTTCGTCATGAGGAACAGGCAAATCCTCCTCGCAGGCTTTGGTCCCGGTCCTTGTGTATTCACATCCGGCCTTGCCAAAACAAGGATGCAGAACAAAAGTGCTAATGATGATAGTTGGAGGTGTTTGATTTTGACTCACCTCCAGTTTTCCTGAATAATGAAAGGTTGTCTCCTTTATTACAACAGGTTTCTAAAAAAGACTTACCCTGAACACTTAGTTGCTTTTTATCCAATTTTGCATGAAATGGAAAAACTCGAATTAGCGTTAAGGACAAAACACAAAGAAACAAACAAAAATAAGCAGAAGAGACAGAATGACAGAAAGTGGAGATAAAAGAAATTTTCATACCCTCTCCCAGGGGTGTCTGTTAAAGTGGGAAGGAAGAGGGGAGAGAAGAGGGTAAGGAGTGGAGGGCAAGAAGAGGAAAAAGTGTTTACGAGGGAGTTAAAGCAGCATCTGACGCCACTGGATGCAGACTGTTGTTCTTCTCTCACAGGCATTAGAGCGAACCACACCACTCCATCTCTCATGCACACATGCATCAACATCTCCAAGGTTGTATAAATCAAACCACTCTTGCTACTGAACCAGCATATCCTGCCCACTACGAACAATTACCACCCCACCCCTTGCTCAGATAACAAAGCATCCTATCTTAATAAGTATCCACCATGGGGAGCTAATGGTCTCGCTGCTCCTTTTAATTTTATTCATACCTAACTATGAGATATTAATAATGAATGCAGAGTAAACAACAGTTTAAGATGCCATCCACGCCATTGTGGACTAATTGGCTCATTAAATGTAACATTAGGTGGGAGAGGGGCCCTTGATTGGGAGCTGTAGGCCCCAGTCAATGTAACACTCAGAGATCATTGATCTTTACCCAGCCTGCACTGCTCTGATTAAAGAGCAATAAAGATGGGGCTGGTTCCCCTCGGCTCCATAACATTGCCCCGATTCCCTTAAAGTGCATCAGACGCTGGCCAAACAACAGACTGATATTTTGTCTGTCCCGATCCTCCTGCCATGCGCGCCTCGGTGAAGCTATAGGACCACACAGACAGCTGTGGCCACGGCCTCTAGGGTAGCAGAGGTGCTAAATGGTCTGAGGAAGAGATCGATGAGAATGGGACTGGCTGCGTCCATCAGTTCCTAAGCACCCAGCATTTCACCTCACTGCCCAGGTCTTGATGTGACGTATGTGTACGATTGTTTTGTGTGTGTGTGTGTGTGTGTGTGTGTGTGTGTGTGTTTAGCCAAGTTCATCCCTCATGTTGCTGCAGGACTCTCTAAAGTGCCTCTGGCTGGTGCTTTGGTTCCCAAAATAAAAGAAGAAACCCAAAATAAATAGGGGAGAGATCCCAGAATTCAGCCGTACACCGCTCTGCCAGGCATTGGGACTGTTGCAGTGTAGTACGGTACTGCTGAACTTGGATCTGGCAAATGGCCATTATTCTTCTGTGTGCTAGCTAATGCATTACACACATGCACAGATGTTTCTAAAGCGGGTGCTATAACCACTCATTGAGCTACCGGTATGTACCAAGGTCATGTATTACAGTAAACAAAGCAGACATCCACTCTCTGTACATGACTCTTAGACCTTTCCAGGGTGACCTGGTGGTAATGGGGATTAAGGGACAGGAGTGCTCCTAGACGCCCAGTGGCATCTGGCCTGAGCAGGCTAGCAGCCCAGTTGACTGCCTCTACTGACCAGCTATAGAGGGCAGTTTTATAGCAGCGCTCGGGCCTGGGCATTGACTCCAGGTCTAATAAACATCCAATATGTTATCCCACCCTCACACAACAAGCAGAGATGATACTCTGTAAAAACACAACAAGCCCTCAGATTGGCCTGCAATAAAAACCTTTTTACACACTATGTGAACCTGTAAAGGCCTTGCATGGCACAAGTAAACAGACCCTGACCAGTTGTTTAGGGACTTCAGGTGCTGCTGGTACAAAGATTGCTGCGAGAAAATAACCTCCCTGAAATGTTAGCGACAGTGTTGAAAACATATTTAAGTAAGCATTACTGCTAAATGATGTTATTGTCCGGCTTATAATATAGGTCACGTTAAGGGCAGTATATTCTTGTGTGCAGGTTAAAATAAAGAAGACTGCAGTGAAAAGACCACTCTCATGTACGCTCGCTACATAAAGTGTGTTTTTTTTTTTTTTGCCTACAACACAAGGTCATTGTGCTTTTATGTTAAACATAATGATTCATATAGGACTTTCATCTTGCTGGTGGTGGTGAAAAATGCTCTCGGTTCTGTGAATGCTGAAAAGCAACCATATTTGAATAAGGTAAAGGCCTTGTTGTATGTTTTCTATTATTATCAGGGCTGCTTAAAATGTTGTGATTTACCGATCGTGGCATTTCACATTGGGAAGGCTGTGACTTTACATGCATCATATTGATGTTTCTTTCAACTTGACTGCACCGTAGGTATCTTTTTTTTTTTTTAAAGTGGATTTTCCCTCAGGGATTAAATTGATATTATTTCCATGTTGCCTTGGATGTCATTTTGATAAATATGCTAAAAGCCAAGCACTTGAAAATAAACATCTTCCCTTCTTTAAATGGCTAATCCCTTTGACTTGCCACTGCCACGTCCATGTTCACACCCAACAGCCATTACAATGAGTTGAGTATGTGGAGCAGCATAGCAAGAAATCAAACCATGATAACGAGTGCCTTGAGTCTGGTTTAAGGCATGGGCTGATATCTTCCGTGCACAGCCCTCCTCCTTCCCATCTCTCTTCTACGCCCTCATCTGCCTCTCTTCCCGCTTGGAGCATGCCTGTGCTGCACCCATTCTTTGCCCTCCACTGCCCCACCTTCCTGATCTCATCTGGAGACGAAGCAGGTGCTATGGAGAGATAGAGGGTGGCTGAGAAAAGGCATCTCCACCCAGGCTAATGACGCCTGCTCCTTTTCTCAGCTCACTATGCTGAAACAGTTTCTCTGCAGCAGCCAGGCTGAAGCCAGATGAGAGCAGGAAACATCACAGAAGTCGAGGCAGACTGGAGATGGTCTCCTGTAGATGAGGGAGAGATTGTTTCGAGTATATGCACTCACATAGTATGTGTATATGTATCCGGATGTGGAGGCAATCATCTTGCTGAATACTGGATATGCACATGTGTATGCGCTCTCTCATATGACACTCATATCTCCCAAGTCATCAACTTTCAGAGATGCAAACGCAGATTCGAACACACCTTACCTGCAGGGGTGCTTTTTACAGCATATATATTACAGCACAATTATATCACACTACATACTACACTATAGTATCACTCACACTGCACTGAGGGTTTTTTTTTTTTCTTTCTGTTTTTATCTTCCTCATTTTCTCCCCCACTGTAATGGAAACACAACATACACACATGACCACACTGCACCGCGGAAAGGCGGCATTTTCCATTGACCTCTGTCTCGCCAGAATGTGATATTCAGCCAAGGTCAGCAGTCATCAGCAGGCTGCCTGGGGAGGGAGAGCCAGTTGAAAAGTTCAAACAGCATGCACATAAACACACACAGATGTACATGCACTTACATACACAAACCACAGCGGAGAGGATAATGGGCTGGGCTCTGAACCAGGGATACTACAGGTCACAGCATGTGACTGTCAAAGAACACATCCTGTGCAGCACACACACACACACACACTAATAAAAAGACAAAATCTAATATGATTCACAGTTTCGCTGTAGAATTCTGTAGTTCTGTCTCGAGCCCTACACACCGAAACTATGAATTTGAAATATTTAAATTACTGTGCTTGCTGTGTGCATCAGTTTTACACGACTGAATTAAACTAACTTTGCATACTTCTCCAATATTGTGAACGCTCACATACAGATGCACACATTCTCACACCGAATGAGAGACAAAAGGGGATGGCGGGATTAACGGATCAGTTCCCAATTTCCCCCAGCCGCCCAGCAGTAATCAGATCATCTTGCACCTGACGTGAGGCCTGAATTCCATTAGGCTTTATTAACAGTAATTATCCCCTGCTTCCACCCCATGCTGTTCCCTCACTCCCTATCTTCTATTTTTCCTCCGGATCCTGACATTGCCCTCTCCTTCCTCCATCCGCTTCCCCCATTTTCGCCTGTTGTTCTCCACTCGGTCACTCTGAGTTTCATCCCTGCACCTAAATCACCTGGATGGCTCATTCATGGCTTGCAGTCTTTCTGTCTCTATCTGTCTCTTTTTGGCCATTTCCCACATGTAAACCCAAGTATTCCTGCTGAAGGTCTCATTCACTCCTTCACTCACACACACACACACACACAAACACACATCTTTCTTCTACTTTTCATGAACCTATGGATGAAAAGGCCATTGCAGTCACTCTTGACTAGCACTGAGAAACACATCAGACAATCACCTCCTTTTTTTTTTATTTATTTTTTTTTAAACTTAAACACTTGTTTCTTTTTTGCAACGGGCCCAGAGATGAGACAGACACAATTGTGTGCTCTTTCAGATAGTGTTTCTCACTCAAGCAGGAAGGAGCATGAGGACTACAGAAAAGGCAAAATCCTCCTGGGAGCAGCTTTTTACTCCCAGTTTGTGTTCATTTGTCCCCCCGCTCCCCTCGGCTGCCTTTGGGAGCGAGTCAGCACTTGTTTTATTGGCCGTTACTGTGTGTCAGGGAGCAAATCGGTTTTTACTCACAGGTGCGAGTGGAGGACAAGTGTGAGTGTTCCATTACTTTTTGTATCAGGTTGGAATTATCTGGACGCGAACGGGTTTGTCCGTTCCCCTCTGTGTCGGTGCAGGGCCGTGCGTGAATAGAGTGTGTGTCTGTATCTGTTAAACATGCGAGAAATGTATCTTTATATTTACTTGTTTGTGCATGAGAAAATGAGTATGTGTGCATATATGAGGTGTAGCAAAGTAGATGATGGAGCTGATTCCCTCTGTGCTGTTTATTATCACATTTTGTGTAATTATATAATTACTGCTAATCACCCACCTGAGGTGGCATAGCTCTGCGGCAACACACTATTACAGAACAAACACAGCGACCTCAGCACATCTCACACTCATTAACACACTCCTCCCTCCCTCATTCTCTTTCCCGCTCTCTCCCTCCGTCGCTCTCTTGCTCTCTTTTTCTATGCTCATTATCTCTTGTCTTTATTTACATGCATGAAAACACACATGCACGCACATGCTTGTGCGCACTCTAATGTAATGAGGATCCCAATCAACCGTAATGAGATGAATAGCATTTCGGCGGCAGATAGGGGAAATTTATAGAGAGAAAATCTTCCCAGCAGGTACGTTTCTGATGTGAAACGGAAACAAGAAGAAAGCATCTCCAAATCACATCTGATGTTCCATCCTTTCGACAGGCAGTTGAGAGAATGGGGTAATAGTGTAGCATTGCCATATACTGCACATTAGTTAACTGAATGTGCCAGTCTCCAAATGAGACAGAATGAGGGGGGGTGGTGGTGGTGTGAGCTATTCAGAGGCAAAAGACAAATCTCACATTTCAGACTCCATTTCAAAGAACATGAAATTCAATATACCATACCAATCTAGTGCACACTGTCATTGCTTATGCCAGTAATAGCAATCAGAGATATTGTATTCACTCCCCTCAGCCTCCCGGTGTCAATTTATGTTTATGTTTGCCAGTAAATATATTAAATGTCATTTAAGCCTTTTCAAGAAGTTGATTGTTTTGCTTTAGTTTTGTGCCGTCTGGTTCTCGCTGTTTGTCATCCCGCGGATCTTGACACAGGCTTTTATTAATCTGCAGGCTGGATGGCAACTCTCACTAGCGCTCCCCAACGCCCCACTGTCATCTGGTTGTGTAAATATCCTCACTAAATTAAATTTTACCCACAGCTATGGGCACAAATTGAAAAGACACATAGACAAATCTAGGTATTGTATTTACACCAGTCAGTTGAAAATTGAGTGACATTTGAGACGTGCATTAGTGTGGACACCCTCTGGACTGTAATAGCCACCTCCTTCCCTTGCCTTGGTTTTTTAAGCTGTGTGAAAAGAATCCAGCAGGAGAGGAGGAGAGGAATTCGGTGGAAGAAAAGATCATCCTCACACTGACAGACACACACACAGAAACAAACTGTGTGCCTCAGTAGCTATGGCGCCCACAGAGAGGCATTATGCTTTCTGACAGTACGACAGGATGGCACAGAGAGACCCCCAAACATCTCGCCCACATAATGAGACAGGGCAGGAGCACTGGGGCCTCTTGAGGAAGAGGGGGGTTGGCGGTGGGAGGAGCCATTGGAACATGTCAGTCCTCGTGTAGCCCACAGAGGATGTGCTGGACCTCTCTGTCACCAAGTGTATCTGAAGGATGGCAGCTGCAGACAGAGACATGCACAGCTCAACTGGCTCATATCTTGCAGGCAGAATGAATTTATCACAAGACAGAGACAGACAACACAGCCCCAACCATGTTCATCAGATGGAGAAGGAACTTTAATTAAGTCTGTGTGTGCCTATAGTGTGTGTGTGTGTGTGTTGATAAGAGAGCATCTCTCAGCTCTCCCTGACAGATAACAACCTGCATTAGACTTAAAGAAGACTTGAGACAGAGACTCTGGTTTGCACAGATTTTTCTCCCCCATCTCCTCACAGATTCCCCTTTACGAACTCTGTAGCACTGCAATTCTACCCAGTCTAAAAATGCAGCCGCAGCACTTTACAGGCCTCACCGAAGCCTATTACTGTATAGCACAACGAGTGCTGGAGGCCTGTTTGTAGGTACTGTATACACAGATGTATGGCCATCTTCATTCTCATCAAGTATCACTTAGGGATACACCTTGTTTTAGCTAATGGGTTGTAGCAATTGCTCTCAAACTGTGGCAGCTTTAAAGTAACTTCTTGCTCTAGGAGGAGACCGACTCCATTACTGTCATCATCAGCTAGAGGAGGAATCATCTAGGATTCTGGCTGCAGTATTCATCGTGAGTCATGAAATCAGCAGCTGGGTAAATGTTAGTCCAAGTCTCTTGACTAAAGACCAGACACTGTTTCTCTCCCCTCCTTTTTCGGTGTCTATCTTTCTCAGCCTGTCTCTGCTGACCTCTGTATCTCACTCCAGTGTCTGTGTGTGCACACAGAGATGAGGGGGACTCCAGCCCAATCTCATTTAGGCAGGGAGAGGGCAGAGTGCCACCAGGAACCTCCACTCAGTTACACCTGAGGGGCCCCTGCTATGGAAGGAGGATATGCAGCTTTGCATGCAAATTGCAGCCCGGGAGCCATCCGCCTGCCACCTTACACAGGGGCACAGAAACACTGGCGCCTGATTAACATGAAGGGTATTTGAACTCTGCTCTGCAAACATGTGTTAAAGACTGTGATTTTCTTCCTGAGCATTGTATCCATCACATGTGCTCTGGCGCCTGGGAACATGGAGATGACATTCCCTGACATTTCATGCGATCCATGTGTCATAAAGCTGACATAAAGGTTGACATACAGCTTACTTGACGATGGATTGGCTGTCATAAACATTGATGGCACTACATAACAAATGATGCTAAATTTTCATGGCACTGTCGTGACATTGAACAATGTCGTCTCTGCAATCGAATCCGGAGCTCATTTTCCAAGCGCTGACCTAAATCTTAGTAATGTCGCTTCGACCAACATGTTTTGATTGAGTGACTCCGTGATCGTACGCTATTTGTCATAAGAAGTCATTATACAGCGTAAATATCATAATCAAACTGTTATTTGTGAAGCCGTTATCCGTGCATTGAGGTCTGAGGGAATCAACATCTTTCAGTGTCTTCAGGATCCAATTCCCTTGCACAACTACACACTGTATTTTACTTGGAAAAGTCAAAGACACAGCATTATTTTTGCCCTTCAGTTCCCTTCAAGTAAATGTATTCTGTGGTGTGGGTTATATGGTACAGCTTCCTTGTAATTTCTTTTAACGCGACAAAGGATTTTAGTAAACATCTCTATGTTCGGTTTTGTTCAAAAGCTTCATCCAAAATAGCCTCTAATGGCTTTATATGAGTGACAAAGATAATATAAGACATCTCAAAATTAGAAACTGAAGTAGTTTTTCTGCCCTCCGTGTTTGCTCAGGTGTATTTTTGTGTGTATGCGTGCCTCCAGCGTAGACCAGAAGCTTAGGGCAAGCCAAGGAGATTGGTAGATTGCTCCCGTCCTCATCCGTATGCATGGCTAGGCCTCCTTCAGAACTCTTTTGTTTTTAATGATAACTGGTCCCATGCATTGTTTACTAAGATGACAGGTCTATTTTCCTCTGATTTATAGCTCTGTGGCATTCAAGGAGATACTGTACTTATTACTTTAAATGCAGTATGCAAAAACAAGTCAAAGAGACAGGCAGAAGGTGGGAGGAAGGAGGGGTGTGGACATAAATTAAGGGTCATTGTTCCCCTTCTGCTCCAGACCGAGCAGCTGTTCGTTGAGGTCTAGACAGAGAGCTGAGAGCTGATCACCTTAGGAGGTCACTGCTTCTCACAGCCCCCTCTCACTTGGCTGCCAGGACTCTAGAGTGGAGGTGTTGGCATTGTCAGATTACCCTGTCAACTATATCTTTATGTTTTGTTTTGTGTATTTGAGAAAGTGGCCGGGCTTCCTCTTTGGATCTTCATAAACACAGTCAGGGGGAAACTCCCTCTGGTGGTTGAACACCAGTGTCGCACACTCCACAACTGTGGTGATAAAACACCACTCCAACTAACCCTAACCATTCCCTTCCCCAATTGTACTGTGCAGAAAACTGTGAAAACATTGTACGAGATTTATTTTGTTTAGAACAACTCGAGTACTGCGAAGTTATGGGAAGGTGGCGGTGAGGAGAGAGGTAAAGAGGAAGTAAAGGGATAGAGAAGGAGGTGGGGTGTCATTGTTTTGACGGATTTAGTTACAGTAGCACAGAGATCAATTATTCAGCAGAGGCATGCATGGTCCTAAGATTAATGGTGCATGCAGCAGATAAATCAACCATTGGTCTCGAACCTCTCTGGGAGAGGAGAAACAGTACAAGACAAACATAGAAACGCGTTTGACGTTGGCATTTTATATCCATCCTTTACCATTAGTAACCTTGAGATTTCCAGAGAGAATGGGGACGGAGAGCACATCCAGCCACAAATAACCATCCAGATTTGGGGATATAATGTCAAAAAATGAGCACATTATATCATCTTGAATGCCGATTTGGCTCTGAAGGACAGAAGTATCTCTCTGTCCTCAGACTGTGGAAGGATATGAAAAAGGAGGGCTGTAGTTGCTGTTGAGAGATTGAAACGATGCTATATATTACAACCTCTGGAGACCTGTCGGCACTCCAACTTACAACCCCCCCACCCCCATCTTTGTATCTGTCCCTGTCTCTCTCTCTATCTCCCTCTCATTCTCACTTTGACTTTGCTCTGGGTCTTTTTCCCTTTCTGCTTTACTGTTACATTTCTCATCACACCCCTTTGTGTATTCATACAGTGCATCTATCCATGTTCTTGTCTGTCTGGTTGTACTTGTATTTGTATGTGCGTGTGTGTGTGTGTGCATCTCTCTGCCTGATTGAATTTGCTACACTCAGGCCCACTTCCCTTCCCCCCCCTCTCCTTATTCTTGTCTGTTTTGGCTGCCAGATTGTACCTGTCTGGTACTTCAGGTACGTTTTAGCCCATGTATCTGTGTGCTCCTATAATTCTCCTCCTCTATTTGTCTGCCTCGTTTATCTGTCTGTCTGCTTTATCTGCCTGTTCCCTAGCTGCTGCCCCAGCCCCAAAACAGCCCTTATGGTCTTCCTTCTTCTGGAAATCACATACCCTGGTCAGGCTCCCATCTTCAAACACCAAGCTTTGCCCAGCCAGAATGTCAAATCATTTCAGTCTCAGTCCCATTTTCCTTTCTCCTTGTGTTTGTTTCTATAGGCCTTTCATTCCTACACTGTCTTTCTCTTGCTATGACTCTATTTTCCACTCCGTATGTTCACTCTGCTCTGTTTAATACATTTTCTCTGTTTCTCTGTTAGCTCAGTGGTTATCTTTGTAAGTAGCATTAGTGCATCGCTGTGTCCAGAAGTGTTTCTGTGAAGCTAACCTTCGCCTTCCAGATTCGAGTAATCGCAATTAATTAAGTGCGGAGGGACTATAGAGGACTTTGGTCATATCAAAGCAGTAACAGGACACAGAGAAACATTTTGCATATGAGCGATGGTAGAGGAAGGAATAAGGGAGGGGAGGAGGAGCAGGGGTGAGGGGGCAGCGAGACAGCAATGGTGGAAGTGGGAGGATCAAAGCAGAGGACGGTGGCAGAGTGCTGTCCCCTGCTGTGCAGCTCAGATAAAGACAGGTTAGCGCCACAGGTCTCCTCAGTGAGAGGGAGCCAGGCACGAGGCCAGGGGAGATGCATGAACAAGCCAGCTTACAAACATCTCATAATAACTCAGGCAGAAGAAGCCCTCTGAATTAAAGTGTCACTTTTCATTTGTTTTCCTTTCCCTCTTTTTGGCTCACCGGCTGATTTTTTTTTACCCTCTCTCTCTCTCTCTCTCTCTCTCTCTCCTTCCCTCTGTCTCTCTTACTCCCTCTCTCTCTCTCGTCTGCCTACCCCACCCTTATAACCAGCCACCCCTTCCCTCTCCTCATCACAATCCGAACATAACATGGACTCCTTCAGTTATGTTCCCCACTGTCTTCATCACAGGGCTGCCCGGGGGCTCTCAGGCTCCTCCATCTGCCTGCTGTGTGTCTGCGGCTCTCCCTGTCTTTCTCCGCTTGTATCTCCAAATCTGTCTTTTGTGTTTGGTTTTGTGTCTGTCTGCAGGGCTCTCTGTTTCCCCTCTCACATGTACAGTCAGAAGTATGAACATTAGCAAAGTTTTCTGGCTATATACTCATCTACAAAAAAAAAGGGAAAAAAAAACTACATACATTAATATTCTGCAAAAGACATGTTATCTTGGGTCAACACTTGTTGAAACCATCGCAGCAGCAAATAAAAAATAAATAAAGTTAACTTGGCACTCCAGCAACATTTTGTCAATACTGTATGTGCCTCACCAAGTCAGTCTGGTTATCTGCTGTATGTTGCTGACAGCTCCAGGAGACGCTTTTGTTTTCAGTGTGATGCTGTTGACCTTTTATAAGCCCTGATAGGCCCAAACTCAAGAGCATGAGTGTTAACAGAGAAAACAGCTCCATATCCAGGCTTTTTTTTTTGTGCCTGTTTGTTTTGTTTAATTCAGCTAGTTGATAGGTTGTTAAAGTCGCGGCTCTGCACACAGGCAGAATATGCAGTCTTGATGAGCATGCTTTTGTTTCCATCTTTTTATGATCGATGTCACTGCTGTCATTGTTCTCAATCCTACTAATCCCGCCGCTGAGTCTGGCTGTCCAAATTGGGTGTGCTGTCGCGGCTGGGGAGGGGTGAGGCGAGCGGGGAGCGGAGCGCACAGAGGCTGATGAAGGTGGTTGCCATGCTCTGAAGTGGAGCACAATCTTCCCCACAGTGTTGGAGGGGTGGAGGGGACAGCTATCAGTCTTTAATTGGGCACTGTGGGCCATAATAAAGAGATCTCGGAGTATGGAGAAATAGAATGACGGCGAATGAGGGAAAGATACAGAGCGATACGGAAGGCCAAAGAGCGAGGTGAACCTAGTGCGCTTTAATGCATTGCGTATTGGCAGGTGTCGCTCTGCCTAATTTCACGCCTCCGTGAGCGAATGTGCACCCAGACGATAGCCACTTCCAAGTCCCCTCTCCTACTCCCTCTCTCTATTTCAGTCTCTCTGCCTTAATGTATTGTCGGTTGCAGTAATGTGTTTGTCCTTCCGCATGAGTGTGTGATTTGGCCTGTACAGAACGTGGACTTTGGTTCCCCTGAAACCTGGAAGTGCATACCTGTGAGCTCCATGACAGGCTAAATGTGCTGCACAGGCACTAAATCGGGGCATGGTGACAGTTAAGGAAGCACAAAGGCCCGCCTCTTCCATCTGTCACATTCAGGCCACGTGATGAGGAATGCTTGTTCTTTTGCTTCTGTCAGTAATCCCGCCTTTTGGACTTTAGGCCAGTGGCTAGAGACGACAACAAGGGGAGTGGGTCACCAATGGTGTGTGTGTGTGTGTGTGTTTGTACGTCACGCACAGTGGGACTTTCAGAGTTTGACACGGGGGCATCCCGACGGGCATCAGAGACGTAAACCAGCTCTGATTCTTGCTGCCCTGCCCCGGCTTCTTGTTTGACCCGCCGTTGCTCCACAGACCTCCTCCTCACCCTTCCTCACCCTTTTTTTTTTCCCTCCCTCCTCCTTGCTCATCCTTTACCCTCCTCTCCCCCCTCATCACTGTTATTCCCTCCTCACCCCTCCTCACCCTTTTCTCGCCCCTCCTTCCTGTAGTCTGTGTTTGTGTTGGGAAGATTAAGCTGCTCTGACAAAGCTGTGTTTACAAATATGCAGGCAGAGAAACAGGCCAAGCGACGCTGAATAGGAATAGAATACAAATTGCTTTTTTATCTCTCTTAGGGCCAGGGCGAGAGAAAATGTGTTTGCGATTGTTGCTCCTCCGCCTGTGAAGGATAAAGCCTCAGTACTGGGTTTGGGCTCCCTGTTAGCATTCATTCTATCCTCTCCTCTCTCTGTCTCTCTCTCTGTGTCTCTCTGTCCTCCCACTCCCTTTCTTCCCCCCATGCTCTTTCTCCTCTTTGTCTGCTCCACACTCTCTGTCTCTTTCTCCCCGGCGGGAATTTTTTTTTCTTGCTGTTTCCTTGGTAATCATATCTCCTTTCCTCTCCTCTCTTCTTTCCTCCCCAACTCTCTCATGTCTCCCTGATGTGTGCTCCTCTCTCCTCTATATGTGCACTACACCCTCTCCCATCACCTTGTTCCCTCAATAATTTTCTCCATTCCTCTTCCCCCCTTCATGTTTCCACACGAGCCGAATGCCTCTCTGTGTTGCACGGTCTTTCTCTCTCTCAGTTTCCATCCATCCATCCTTTTTTCTCTCTCTTTCGCTCAGTAGGACTTGTCATGATTTACAGTCTCTCTCAGCTCTTCCTTGCTCACACCGGAGATATTGGAAATTTGGAGTGCCTATAGATCACGGCAGGGGGAGAAGCCGTGAGCCTCCGCTAATCAGCCCTAACAGAACTGTGGAGCATTACAAATCTGGGCTCTCTCTTACAATTAGGCAGCATGTCTGCCTGGCATAACCCACGGCAGGGAGGCTGAGCCTGTGATGTCATCTTCAGCAGGTCTCCGCCGTGTGTGTGTGTGTGTGTATATATATATATATATGTGTGTGTATTTTGGGGGAAACAGCGGGTCGGATGGTTTGCTCTCATTAATGCAGAGGACGTGCTCCCCTTTTCCACACAGTGGCACTTTTATCCTTACCTCAGCTAACACAAGGGAAGGTTAATGGGCGGTCATACAGACTCAGACAATGCCACCTATGTTTATTAAGCTGCAGCAGGCTCACTATGTGATGCTTTTATTCATTATTTTTTAATTTTAACATGCCTGGAGGAGCTCAGCTTTTGAGGACAATGCCAGGAAGAAATAAAAACACTCAAACTCAGATCAATTTTTCTTTCTTGGGGGATTTTCTTTTAGTACACACTAGTAGCAACTCTCTGCCCCCTCCGTCCTTGTCTCCATCTAGCTGAATTCATGTCCATGTTCTGTATTGGCCATTCTCCAGCACATGCATTTGAGTCTGACTTAGCGCGATGGGGATACCTAGTACGGGAAAGTCTTCTCAGACTCAGCTATTTCCCATCCACCAAAAATGACAGCTAAAACCTGACCTCTGACCTCCGGTCTTTAAACTGTGGCACGATAAGCTGATTGCTGTATCCATTACTCCATCTTTTAATGGAATGAAGTGCCTGTCGTGGTTGACGGCCTCAGGCTCGTAATGCAAACAGATGGCCATTACTCTTTTGCTGCAAGACATTTTTTACATGTCTATTCTATACAGGAAATCTAGAGGGCAGCTCAAAGGTTAGGTGATAAGGAAGTGGTGTCTTAAGATAATGACTGGTTTCCATTTGCCATTTTGCCTTTTACAGATTTTAACATCCATTTGTAACCTGTTATCCCTCACATTAGTATAATTTGCTGATTGCATCATATAGGCTTTTAACTAGAGCTATTTTTCTTTATCAAGATGTAGTATATTTCAAAAATAGAGACTTCGCTTGAGCTAATTTAATCTGCAGTACATTTCCAAAGCAAAGACACTTTCGTATGTGTCGAGCGAAGCCGGCTGAGGAGAGGAGAAAGATCATAAAAATGAAAGCCTGAGCGAGAGAAAGTCAAAAAAGAGAGTGTTTGCTACCATTGCTGCTTAGCCCTCTGCTCATAGTGTGGGTACTATAGAAACAGTTTGACTTTTGAGAAGCTGTCAGAAGTGCTGCAAGGTTTACTGAGCTTTCCTTTGTTGACAGGCATCAATGTGTTGACTGCTGTTGTAGGCTGAGGTCAAGGCAAGGCCTCCGCTGGCTCTTTGTGAAGTATAAAAAAACAGCCTCATATATTCACCCATCCAACTGTATCACCTCATTTTCTGTGCTAAGGCTTTTTTTTAAGTGAATAGGCCTATATGTGGCTCTACGTTCAGAGTGGATGTAGCTATAGTAACTGAAAACAGGTCAAGGTTTGTTTATTCTATGTGTTTACGTGTAGGTATACTCAATATCCATTTGTCACTGGATCCTGTTAACTGAAATATTATAGGACGCATGAATATCCGATAAAGTCAGATTTGTTTATGTAGACACAGTTAAGTTTATAAAGCCCATGCGTTGACATTTATGGCCTGCATCCAATCCTGCACTTTTCACCAAGGTTGGCTATTTATAGCTCGTGATGTCAAGGAATCGATTAACTAAAGGTAGAACTATACATGTGACATGTGTGACGCATTAGTCTTTTACTCTGAAATCTTTTATTTATAATATATAATTATGTTGCTCGGATGGTGATGATGATGAATTTTACATGCAGGTCTGGTTGTGACCTGATCCTGCCGAGAATTTTTTTCACGCCGCGCGTCGCCGTGTGTCGGTTCACTCACGGTCATGTGCATTCGGCGTATTTGTGTGCTTGTCTTGCACACATAGACACACACACAGGTAAAAACTGTTTTTCTGTTTCTGTAGGTGTGTGCATTATTGTTATTTGCAGGTGTGACTTGGCATACACTAAAATGCGCCCGTGTGTCAGTGTGTGTGTTGGTGGATGGTGGCATGCCGTAGGCCCCATGCCACCCTTCCATCCCATTAGCTGAGCCCAGCCCCTGCCTGTGTCTGCTTTAACCTTGGCCAGCGGGCTGGAGGAGAGGGAGAGTAATTCTAACCTTAAAAACCTGCTGATTAAAGCTAGTTTGGTGGAATTCGATTCCACTTAATGCCTTTGGCCGTGAGCCCAGCTGGCTAGCATTAGCATCAACAGACACCGTGTCTTCAGTCAGGGAGACAGACGTGCATGGGCATGTGCATGAGCTTCCTCTGGCACGTGCAGAAGCGTGGCTGTAAACCCCACACATCTTCTCGTCTATCATACCGCCTCTATTCTCTCCTGTGCTCCTGTGTCCTCTGTCTCTTATTTCCTCCTCTGCTCGGTATATAACTCATATACCCAACTTCATCGCCGTAGTTCACCACCCCCTAAAATACCCTTCTTCTCTTTTGTCTTGAATTTGTTCTTGTCTACCTTACCTTCAGGAATGAGGCCACAAAGAATCAGGGCTTTCTGTATGGCAGGCGGTCAGGGGTTTCTCTTTGACTGCCTCAGCCCTGTTATTGTTTTCCTCTTGAACTTGATGTATAGCTGTGTTTACGCGTCCAGCGTGGCTAATTAATTCTCCTCTTCAGGGCCTGTTTATCAACTGTTTGTGTTTATTTTACAATGAGTGTGCTATTTTTAGGGCCGGTCATTTCCATAACACATGCATTTTTCCAGAGCATAATTTGTTTTGCTTTGTTGAGGAATTTTGGTTTGTTTTTCATTTTCTCCTTCAGCTCGGGTGCAGCCTGCCAATTCATTTTGTAGCTCGCTCAGTTTTGACTGATTTAGAGGCTGCAGCTGGTCCAACGGAGAGGACCGGGGAGATAAATCTAAGCCTCTTTTGATTTATTATGTATAATGTCTCATCAACCGTTGCTTAAGTCTTCAGATGCACTGAAGAATGATACTGTTAAAACTTTACAAGTAGTGGCTTATTTAAAGGGGTACAGAGGAGGAGAAGAATCTTAATAGAGAAAGCAGTAGTTGGGATAAAAGCCACAGTCATTGTGCCTGTAACATACAGGAACTGTGCATTTCTCTCTGAATCCCAAACGCAAGTGAGATACTGTATATTATGGGCATTCTGGGCATAGTGCCACCCTACCAGACACTATAGATAATTTGATTCCCGCTGAACGATTTGGAGATAGCAGAGCAGAGAGGCTGACTGTAAAGACAGCAGGTGAAATGCAGAGCATTACGGTATCAGTCGAAAATGAGCTCATCCTCCAAACTGGAAGTGGCACTTTTCAGCCATAAGTCATCTAATCATGTCTGTATAGAGCCAGAAATCGGTGGTTGATCAATAGTCATCATGGATGCTGTCAATGGCGAGGGTAGCTTGAATCTTGCATGGTCCATGAATCTCTATTGAGTATGGATTTTGCGTTCCCTCCGCGGATGGGGCTTGATAGTACTGCCTGATTGGCTGCTGTGTGAGCTCTATTTATGCTGCTGTGCCCCAGGCTGAATCACCTGCCCCAGGCATCCATGTGAACAGACATATGCAAACATACACACACACAGAAGTACACACACACAAAATGATACAATCCCTCTAATGAAGCAGTGAGCCAGAAGTGACTTTACCAGGTGGATGTCCATGTCAACAACTGTATAATAGTGTGAAGCACCTACTCAATACAGCCAGAGCTAAAAAATGTTTCTATGAGATCCGACTGTAGATTATTCGTATCCAGGGTCCATGATATGTGTGAACAAATGCTGCTGAAGGAAACATTGGAGGGCATATGAGTCATATGTGAGTCAATTGTAAAACTATCCTTGAAGAGTTGGCTGAATAGATGATAGATAGATAGAAAGTGGGAGCTGGACATGAGGTATAAAAATCCACGAGAACAAAATCTGTGTGTGTGTGTGTGTGTATGTGTGTTCTTCCCAGTTGGACTGACAATCCAACAGACGGATAAATGTGTGGCAGCCTCTGACAGTAAGACGTTTGCATCACTGCAGGAAAACAGCAAATTGCCAACATAAATAAGGTGCCACGCTCTGATTAGGACTGTCTTCACACATCATTATGGTCTAATGAGAGAGTTTCCCCTCTCTCTCCGTCTCACAATAACCAGTGCCAGTTTTGCTTCCACAGACTTTGCATTTTTACGAACCCATCTCTAGCTGTGCCTGACACCTGTCAGACATGATGGATGAATGTAAGGGAGGTGTCGCCAGGGTAACAGGCAGGCCAGGGTCAGCGGTGGCCTCCAGAGGCAGGACAGGTAACCCGGTGGTGGCCCTGCCTTTATATCTGAAGGCTTTATTTAGGCTGAACTGTTTATCACTGGCCTGTCTGGCCTGCTTGCCCCATGTGAACCGTGATCCTGCTCCACTCAGGACTGCTTTAACACCCCAGGGGAGGGGGGCGGGGTTGTATTCAGGCCAGGCAATAATACCCTCTCATTGGGCCAAGGCAGATTTTCATCGCCTTGGCCGCTTGCTTGACTGACAACACCAAATGAATTTGCTGCATCAGTGTCTGACTTTGGAGGACACACGTCGCTGTAACTCTTTTTTTTTTTTCTTTTTTTTTTCTTCCTGCTGTCTGCAGTGACAGCGCATGAATACATTATGGACACGCTGCTTGTGAATACTTCTATAAACTGTGTATCATTGCTCTATTGTGTCTAATTTGCACCCCCAACGCAACCAGTAAACCAATAACGCGTTCACACGCGTGTGTTTGAATGCGCGCGCGTGGGTGCGTATGCTCACACCTACGTATGTATTTGTTTCACTCTTTTTGTGACAGCGAGCTCTTCAGAATTACCCACTGGGAAACTGCACTTTTTATGAGTGGATGTGTGTGTGTATGTGTGTATAATTATGGTTTAATTGCTTGCCCTGTGATGTGCTGTCATCTGTCACAGCCCAAAGACAGCAAATAATGGTTCTGCTGCTGTCACTTTGTCACCCAGACGCTCAGCATGCAGAGAGCAGCAGAAACACCAGTAACTGATATGCGTCTTGAATTACTGATAAGCGCTTGAGTATGATGAGCTTTGTGTATGTGGGCGTGCTTCTGCTCTCAAAAGTATCTTGGCTGGCCTTTCTATCTTGGTCTATTGTGATTGTCTGTGTGCAAAATGGTGTGTGTGTGTGTGTGTGTGAGAGAGAGAGTGTAGTGTGCCTTTGCTTCTGTGAATATCTCTGTGTTTATGAGTGGGTGTAGTTTGTGCTTAAGAACTTATTGTCTAATTCTGTGTCTGTTTATGTGTGTGTGGTTGAGTGGGAGTGCGGTGGGAGGGTGAGGGGAGCGCGAGCTTTTTTCGTGTGTGCAAATGTGTTTGATGTCTACTGTATATCGGCACTGACAGGTGCAACAGTTGTGTTATGCTTTAAGCTGCTTGTTTGTCTGGCACGCTGCTTTGTGTGGTTGAGAAATGGAGTAAACAGAGGGAGAGGAAAGCAGCCTGGGGGCTAATTTATTCACTCCCCAGTCGCCCTAGTCACAGAGGCCTGTTGCACTGGCCCACCTGTCAATCCTGAGGAGCATGCCACAGCCTCATCCAACTGCACACAGCCATACCACAGCCCGTTCTCAGTGGGCCAAGAGCTTTAGGCTACGGCGGTATTAACCATGATATATCAATAACCTCTCTGTATTTAGAATTAACAAGACAGCGAGTTTATTTAGCACACGTGCAGCATTAAAAAGAAATCTGCCATTCTCTTTGTGCGGTGAAAATGAATGCAGCGTTGCGCGTTACTGCGCGTGTAAGAAATTTAAAGTCAAACATTGAATAGACAGAATGGTAGCACCTCAGTCTGTAAGCACCTTTCACAAAAGTATTGCAACACATGACTGTAGTGAAATGCATAAACAGTTTAATGCCTTATTGCATCACAGCTGCCTAATCCCTGAAAAAAAAAAAAAAGCACAAAGTACAGTTTATGACATAAATACTTACAAAACTGCACAGCAGATATGTGTGAGCTGCTAGCAGTTGTGGCTGACTGTAGTAATGTGATGTTCAATGCACTGTGGGAGTGGGAGGAAGTGTCTGTCTGTTGCCAGCGTGGAGTAATGGATGGCAGAGCTATGGGAGTGGGAGGAGGCATACATCCTATTTCAGACAGCTGTAATGGATGAGAGTACAGCAAAAAATAAGAACAGGAGGAAGTCTGCATGCCTTCACTATCTCAAACTCTCACACGCAGAGTTCAGTGGTATTGAAATCAGTTCACAATAGATGTGATTGGAAACAATGGAACACCTTGAGAAACGGTCGAGTCCCACGTGACTTTTGTTGTTCGTGAACTGGTCACAGGACACGTAAATGTGTTGGACACACACGCGTGTTTTCGGGGCGTCCGTGTGATGTGTTTGGTTTTCTTTTCTCTCTTCGCCGAGTGCCCAGTCTGTGTAGCTGTGCAGCGGTATAATTAATCAGGCGGTTTGATGTTGGCAAATGAGTGTTTATATAGACTGACTTCCTCTGCAGGCCCTGCTCTCTTAAACTAGGTTTTAGTTAATCAAGACGAGCACATAACACACTTAAAGGCATCTATTTATCACATGGTCCTCGAAGCAGTGTAGCCCAACGTCCCTGTGCCCCTTCACATACTCCGAATCCTGCCCCCTTTCCTTACCGTCTAACCATTCACATCTACAGCGCCCGAGGAAACTCGCCTTAACTTATTGAACACGCAACTGTTGAATAATTAAGCTGTGTCAGTGCATGTGCGTGTGTGTGTGTGTATGTCTGTATGTGCACACGCTCTGACTAACAGTATGTATCATTCCAGCTGTGATTTATCCCGATTTCTAAACAACCAGTTATACCAAAGTGGATTGGAGTGAAGCTCAAACCCTCCAGACCTGCTTGTTTGATTTATTCCTGTAAGCGTCCTGTCTTGAGAGAAATCCACCTTACCCTCACCTTTCAGAAATACTGTATCGCACAAAAATCACAGTCTATTTCCTAGCTGGCAAGGTTTTTGGGGGGAGAAAATGCTGTAGATTCTTGTTGTTGCTGTAAACAAGCAAAAGCAGCCTAGCCATCCCTCTGGGTCACCTGGGAGCCTGGGCCGTGGGTCTCCCGGAGAAGGATTGAGGAGGAGAGAGGACGGGAGGAGGATAAGTGCTTCCTGTTCCCGTTCCTCACTGCATGGCGCTTCTCTGCGTTTGCCTCTGCTGCCAGCTGTTGAAAAATGTCTCCCGGCCCCTCTGCCCGATACCAGGAGGCTTTATCAGCCCTGCCTAGCTCTCTCCACGGTAACGAGCCCCCAGGCACAGTATTATCTGTTTACGATAAGGATATTAATAACACTGTGCTTTAGTTGTGTGCCGGGGTGCCTAGTGAGGTGATTGGGGGGGGGGAGTAAGGAGCACCTGAATCATTCTGTCAAGGGCTCTTTCCAAGCAGGACGGGATAAGAGTGGAAAAGAAGGAAGGAAAGGGCGGATGGAGTCATATGGTGATGCTGGGACAGTGCTGAGGTTAACCCCATCCAATTTCTCCTTCAACCTTTGTTTCTAAGAACAATAGCTTGACCATCTGCCGGCAGGTCCATGTGGGAGTTACCTTAGAAGGGACGAGGTCAGGGGTTCAAAGGTCACAGCTGCCATGGTCAGCAGAGAGGTCATCCTATTGTCTGTAATTTACTGTAGTGTAATGTCCTTTTTTTTTTTCTGTCCCCCTTTTCTCTCTTCCTCTACTGTCTCACTTCCTTCCAGTGTTTGTATGGCTGCTACGTACACTCCTCCATCATCCCCACCTTCCACCGTAGGTGCTACTGGCTGCTCCAGGTAAGAACTCCTCTTCTCCTCCTCTACAGTTCACCACACTTTAGTTTCACTCTCAAACTCTCCCAGCCAATCCACAAGGACTAGAATGAGTTGCATGATATCAGTTTCCATTTAACCGAAGCATTTTCCTTTGACAGTCGGCAGGCAGACATCAACCTATCCCCCCCGCCACCTCCCTCTCTCTCTTCTCCTTTCTCTCCCCAGCCTCCATTTCCCTTATCTTTCCCAGTCATTCTCTTTTCTGATGGCATTGCCCATACACGCCGATCCAGCACGAGGACGGTATCTCAGTCTGCTAAAAGCTTTGCCATCTCCCCTGTCTAACGGCTGCAGTGATGGGCAGTAAAAGCATGATGGAAGACGTTCCCTGTACAGTATAGTGTGCTTACAGTGGGTCGTCAAGTCCGCAGGCTGAGAGTGGTTGTAAATAGTAGTCCTTTGATCACCTCCCCAATACATCTCATCATTCTCGTTTAGCATGGCAGGCATTATTGTTGGAAGGTGCCTGATACGTACAACCATTCACACAAACAATTTTAAGGGAACATAAAACACACACACATAGAAGAGGGGGGTGTGGAGCTGCTGCTATTTTTGTCTGTCTATCTATCTATCTATCTGTCTATCTATCTATCTATCTATCTATCTATCTATCTATCTATCTATCTATCTATCTATCTATCTATCTATCTATCTATCTATCTATCTATCTATCTATCTATCTATCTATCTATCTCTTTAGGGATTAATACACTGTGGTTACAATGTTGCTACTTCAATTTCCCCAAGTTTTATTTAACCATTTCTGA
The DNA here is from genome assembly GCA_036365135.1 of Miichthys miiuy. Lineage (NCBI taxonomy): Eukaryota > Metazoa > Chordata > Actinopteri > Sciaenidae > Miichthys > Miichthys miiuy. The sequence goes on along the minus strand of CM071606.1, from coordinate 8,725,269 downwards.
AGAAAAGAATTGTCACAGAACACAAATGAATTTGTAGTCTAACCAACCCCTCTGACAATGTCTGATAGCTAAAGGAGGAGAGCAGACCGTCTGGGAAAAAGACAAAAGGGAAAAACTGGCCTCAACAATACTTAAATACTAATCAAAATAATTAGAGTCTTCCCACAGCAAACAAAAAAACAACTGCGTGTCACAGGCAGTAATAACAGCACAAGCAGACAAAAAGCGTGTGTCTTCCTGTTTCTTCTGCGTTCGGTCGGCAAAGTTATTTTCACTTAAATATACGTATTTTCCAAATAATTAGAGGTACAGCATATTATTTAAAAGCCTAAGTAATGAAAGCAAAGAAAGAAACATTGAAAATATTGTATATGGAATATATTCAGGTTATAGAAAGACACAGTGTTCAAACTGCGGAAATTATTAAGCTCTTGTACTGTTTGGTGAGGCTGCACATTATCTTTAATCTGCTTCCATTTGCAAACTGTCAAGGATATCTCGCCTGATTTTCTGGAGTCTTTTTGTGTTTTTGTATGGTGGTATTAGGAGCTCCTTTAAAGGAACGGTTCATATTTATTTCAAATCTATCTTAATGCAATCCTGACATTTCCATATGTACTGTATGTACACACTGAGATAGTTACTAGCTGCTGTAATCATTCCTCTCGTGAATAGTGGCCAAGAAAAGATCCCCTCCTAACACCATTTTAATAGAAAAATCCACAGTCTGTATATGCAAAAATTCATCCCAACACTTATTCTTCCAAAGTTTTAGTCTTCCATGTATGAAATTACCACTTTGTTTTTTCCAGCGTTTCCTTGCTGAGCTACCGTGAAAGGATAGTAACACAAAGAGGGAATTTCATGCTGAAGACTGTAAATTTGGAAGATACCCACTTGATTTGACTAATTCAGACTGCTAAAATCCTCGTATTCGCTTCAAAATGTGTTTTAGCACAGAAGGACTTTGGATTTTGTATAATTTTGTATAACTTATTTTGGTAATGTGCTCGTAACTTATCTTTATACAGCCAGTATGGAGAGGGAGAGCATTTGCAGCAATGGCCTCCATGTGGGTATTTTTTTTTAGGGTCATTCTAAGGTCAGGCCAAAGCTTGACACATACACAACAACACACGAGGACACGCTACACACAGTGTGAATAGCGCAGAGAGCTGAGGCCGCACCAGGTCACTCACTTTTTAAAACTACAGCCTTCATTTTCACCCTCTCTTTCTGCCAGTTTCAGGATACGAGCACATAAACACTCATCAAACTTTGAGGAGTTCACTGACTCAACTTTTCTTTCCTGTTACTGCAGAGCAACAGCTAAGAACAACTGGTTAGTGAATCCTTGGCCCTCACGTCTCCTCCTCTCACTCTGCTTAGCAGATCTGCTTACATGACTCACAAGGCTCTGGTGTGCAGCGAACACATCCACTCATTCAAAAAAAAAGAAAAAAGTACCTTCTGCCGCCCAACAAAAAACATTTATTTACAAGTCTTTTCGTTGGCACTGAGCATTGCTGGAGCCCTAGATTTACATCTCTTTTCAGGCAGTTTATTGCAGACCATCTGTGCTGACAGGAAACCACAATCAAGATGACACCAGAGGTAAAAGATTACACCACTCCAGTCCATATCTCTGCAGATGTAGATAGACCTTCAGCACCCCTGTCTCTCCAAGCCATTTTCAGTCAGACAACTGACAGTCAGCCCTAGTTACAATAGTCTCTCTCTCATTCTTTCCCTCTCTCCTTCTCTTCCCACCTTTCTCCAGTCTCTGAATCTTCTGTCCCTGACTCCCTGTGTACCATTTGCTGTGTCCATATGAGATTTTGCAGGCAGTAGTCTGTCAACAGCAGAGCAGCAAGGAGACTGGAGCTCCCAGAGCGGCAACAGGGAAAGGTCACCAGTGAGTGAAAAATGTAAATATTCAGCCATCCAGCGGCCACAGTCACGGAGAGACAGGGATGAAAATAACTCCTATTACAGAGAACCGACAGGGAGGGAACACAGAGGACAGAGAGGGGAGAGACAGACTGTGAATGAGGGAGTGAGCGAGATGGACACAACTTTTAAAAAGTTAGGCTAAAAAAAAACATTGAAAGAAGAGCTGCAAAGAAAGATAGATTTAAAGATTTGAAGCCAAAAAAAAAAAAAACAGAGCAGAAAAGGGAGAAAGGGGACAGTGTGTATATGTGTGTATTTTTGGATATGTGTGTGACAGTGCAAGAAAGCCAGACAGCGAGAAAAGACAGACAGTGTGAGGTTGGTGAAAGGTGTTTTAGGGAGGGGTGGTTATCCTGTGGGTGTGTGCCTCTTTATCCACTCTTTATCCACTCTTTATTGAGTCAAAGCCTGGGTAATGAGACAAGGGACAGGAATGAAGACCTACGAGGGGGGTCCTCTCTCACTCCGTTCATTTTCTTTTGTTCTTTTCACCTCTCACTCTCAATCTGCTCATCCCCGCCACGCTACCTCCACCTCTCTATGGCATTAGACCACTTTAAAATGTCTGGCCCATCCCCGCAAATGGCTGAGACTGAAGAAAAGTACCACCGCAGTTATCTGGGGTTGCAAACAATGAATCCAAATTGCTGCTGAGACAGAGGGCTGCCCAGGGTGGACTGTGTGGTTTGTCACTCAAAAAAAAAAAAAGTTTGGATGTGGTTAAAAAATACAAAATAATGGGCCTTTCTGTTATACCATATATATTTTCAATGCTGCCAACAAATACCACACCAAACGTCAAAACAATATGTATCCACTCTTTATTTGCTGTCAGTTACAGCCGGAGTGTGCATAAACAGATACTTAAAAGCATACATCTACGAGTTCAGCACTGTGCGGTCTAGCCACAAACTGTCATGCACACGCGGACGATCTCGCCTGTCCTGGTGGCACTGATTGATTCCATTGCTCCGTGTCCCCTTCTCTTGTTTAGTGCTAATCGAATGTAATTCCCTGCTTGCACCTCTCCATCAAATCAGACAGTGGAGTTTGCGCTGGCCGGCGGGGGCACAGAGGTGGGGATAATTATGATATTAATACGGAGGGGGTCTGAGGAGAAACTTCATTTGTCCTGCTGCCTGCCACGAACACAGAGAGGGGTCAATAGCCTCTCCCGCTTTTCCTACTTTAAAGAGGAGGAGAGAGGGATGAGATAATGAAATGACTAGTAAGGCAGGAGGGAATGCTGACGACCTTGTTTCTTCACAGCTATCACTTTCTCCCTCTTACCTTCCTCAGCTTAGGCCAGTGTGCTCTAGTCTCTGTCTCACATGAATACATTATTAATATCGCCATTCACTGCAGTTACATTTTTCTTATTACATTAGTCCTTCAGAGTATAATGACTTTGGAACCACTTGAATTAGTGTTATGTAGGAAAATGAGTTGTCACTGTTGTCCCTGTGATCATTCCGGCACCATTCGACAGTATTTCAGCAATATTAATTTATAAAATAATTCAAAGGTTACTTAATTGGACAGGCACAGTGATAACTCTGCCCGTTATCACAGTTATCACAGTGATAGCTCTGTGATTAAAGAGAACCTTGAGCAGTGTAGGCCCTGCGGTGCTGTCCATGCTTCTGAAGCCTACTCTGTTTTAACCTTTCCAACTGTTCACCACATCAGAGCCTTTTTTTTTTCAAACTTTTTTTTTTTTTTGCCTGTTTTGATTCATCAAAAATCACCAAGCGCCTTTGAACTCCCACACTATTCACCTCTCATAACAAGCACACCAATCTCCAAAGATCAGTACACTTGGCCATTGCTGTCAGCAGATCCTGTACAGGGCCCAACACATGTGCTCGACACGCCACCACGTCACCAGTCAGGGCAGAGGCCCCTCTCTCTCTCCGGCTAATTGAATGGGAAAAGTTGAGTACCTCCTTTGCTGCCGTAATCCGTCATAGGTTGGTGTGTAAGCAGGATCCAGAAGCTACAGACCCAGAGCGGACATGCCTGCAGGCTAAAGGCAGACAGATGGATTCTTTATATCTACCGGAGTCCTCTATTCATTCGGATCAGTTTAGTTGCCTCTGTGTTGAGCACCGGGAGACAGGTGCCGGATTCAGAGTGGCTCAGGTGATGTGTGATGACGGAGCAGAGCTGTCAGGTCCAGATTCACATCAGATACGTCCAGACTATGCAAGGCTACATAATGAATATTTCACTGAGATAAATCATGGATGAGCCTAGGCACCGTTCTGTTGATTTCACTGAGAGGGTAGAGAGGCAGGAAAACCTGGGGAGGTTTTGACTGGCTGTCTACAACCTCAGGGCAAATGGAGGCAGTAGAAATATAATTGCCTTTAGCTATGCAGGCTGTTGTTTGTATCAAATGGAAATGCACCTCTACAGAGTATGAGATCAGATTTATAGCATATGAATTTGACTCCACAACCTGACTGTTCAACTCAAGTCCTCAACACTGGACTGGCAGGATAGTGTGGCAGTATATGCAATGTGACTGTGTGTGTCTGTGTATATTGCAGAGCGTGCACATGCTTGTGCCTTTGTGTGTGTGTGTGTATGTGTGTGTGTGTGTGTGTGTGTGTGTTGGTGTGCGTGCGTCTCACATGTGTATCAAGCTTTTTCTGTTCTGTTTCTGCGCTGTGGTGAGAGACCGTGGTGTTCTCGGCAGCATGCTGCTGCTGGCAGGGCCCCATTCTCTCTGCCATGAGGAGAACAGCTGCTTCACAAGCATGTCGGGGTGTGAGCCATGTCCCCGTGGCTCCCCTCATCTCCTTCACATCTCCTCCTCCTTGTGCGCAGTCACACAGATACAGTGCGTCTGACATTAACCCACTCCATCCTCTTTACTTATCAACATTCAAATATGCCCCTCTGCCTGATATTACTTTTATGAGCTCTTCTGCTGCACTTGGTTTCCACTCTGAGAGCAAATATAGAGTTAGTTCTAAGTTGGTGTCTGCCCAAAACAGTGACAATGGGGCGTCTGACCTCTAAACAAATTGAAGGTTGCTCTAGTGCTTAATTAATGGCCCCTGCTGGAACACTCCTTCCCCATATGAAGAAACAGAGAGAAGTTGAGCTAAACCCCAGAGGCACACAGAGGCTCCTCTCCTCCTGGCAGACTGATCTGTTCCTTGGTGCCTGCGACCTTTTCTCTAGGCCCGTCGCCTAGCCCACCAGCACGGCCAATTATCACAAATCCCCCGCCGCATTTGTCTTGCCATTTTCACTCTGCGGCCAAAGAGGCATGCGTGGCCATAGACTCATACAGCCTCCTAACCAGCCAGAACCCAGACGGAGAAACAGAGGCCCACAACAGGTATGTGGTGCTTAAATAATTCAGTTATCCTGAAAGGTTAAAGCTCTGCCAGTAAGGCGAATTGACATTCATCTTGCTCCGGAGTCGTGCACCCCACTTTCAGAAAGAGCAGCCATCGACATGTTTACATTTTGTGACTTCCAAGATTGTTATTGACACCAATAGTTTACATGTTATTCTTTCTTCTGTCTTTCCACTGGCAAGAAAACAGAGCTGGATGACTAACCAGAGCAGGAAACAAATGCATTAGTCCCTTGGTGATGATGTGAGCGCTGAGATTAAAATAGCTTCTAACAGTGTAAGCTTGTTGAAGAGTATTGCAACAAACCATGATCCTGATTTGATATTACCCTCTGTGTTGTACTTTGCGAGCTTTCTCTTCAGCAGCCTTTTTGCTGCCTCTCCCATATTAGGCAATAAGAGAATCCCTGTGCATAGTGTCACCAGCGAGGCTTATTTGTGTTTACTAGAAAGCAGAGGAGATAAATGGCTCCACGCTAAGTCTGTTCTGTGCCAATCTCTGTGTCCCCACTCATGTCAGGCCACAGATCTAGCCGTGTCACTATGCAGGCTCAGGCATGATGGCAGAAGTGTGCACGCATCTCCCAGCTTCCCAGAGAACACTGGTCACAGCTAATGACCAGAACTGTCCGATTTGTCCTGCCCTGATTACTCCTCTGAGCCCCAATTAGCCGTGGATGAGGGTTGACATCCCGACACGATCACTTGGACGTGTCATAGAGGGAAAGATGAGACAGGGAAGGGAAGGATAGAGGTAAAGGGAGAGGACAGGGGAAAGTGTGCATTAAAGACAGAGGAGAGCAAAGGGGAGTCTGTATGAAAGCCGTAGTAGTACAGGGCCTGAGTCATTTACTCCACATTCAGTCAGATATCGATCTCAATTCTCCTTTAACGAGCTACCACTCATCAACATACAAACCAACAGCTCTGATTGCAATTTCTATAATTGGCAATTTTCATTGTGAAAATCTGTCTATCTGAGAGTGTTTGCTGCATCTGGTTTGAGACAAGCTGATTTCTCTGTGGGTTAGGGATGAAGAGATGAAGGTCTGTTTTTTGGAAAAAATATATAAGATAAAAATAAAGTACTGGGCCAATGTGGTAGAATCAATTTACTAGTTGAAGCAAATAGTGTAGTTCTCCAAGCCCCAGAGGTATTTTATTATGGATAAAAACAATACCATTTGTTTCCCTAATTGTCAATAACAATCTCTGTTATAAACATTGTTTTCATCTGTCTTCTCTTATATCCACTTTTTCTTTTCTGTCCTGCCTTTTGTTCTGACCCACAACCCCCATCCCTGTCTTTATTTCTCTCTGCCACTGTGTCTCCCCAGGATTGCTGAGCTTTCTCCCCTCTGCAAGTTTTGAGAGAAAATCTCTCTTTTTTTTTTTTTTTTAGGCTTGCTCTCATTCTCTCTCAGTAGGGGGCAGTGGAAAAGTAACTACAAGGGCACATAAAGCCTTCAGAGTCAAACCAGACTTCTTTTAGTCTTTTTTTTTTTTGATCTGGATAGATGTCATATTGAACACACATGCGCACACACCCTTCAGTAGGGATGGCTCCACTCCGATCTCTGTCTGCTCCCCCCCCCCCATCTCAAAACTCACCCACGCAAACCTGAGAAGACTGAGATTGAGAGGAGGAGGGATGAGGGAGGAGGAGGAGGAGGCGAGAGAAAGCAAAATGTGGAAGGTTAGGAGAGAAGGAATGGCGGGAGGGAAGGAAACAAGGCAGGGGTGGAGCTGCTTTGAGAATGGGGGGATTATAGTTAGAAGATTAGAGGTAGAAGATGATATCATTTGGTAGAGATGAGCGGGTGCAAACGAGCAGTGCAAATCACCTGACGTTAACGAGCTGCCTCGTAAATTACCGCAGCCGAATGTATGCATGAACTGGATCTGGATATGGCTGCATAGTGCAAGGGAGGCATAACGCTCGCCTTAATATTATTTACTTCCCCCTCCCAATTTATATAGGTTGTCTCCTATATTGCCCAATATTGGCCTCGTGTGGCAGCATCAGGGGATGTTTCCTTATTAATAGTGGGCGGTTTTAGTCAGCCTGAGCACCCCCCCGTGTGGCCCATCCTAACCCTCATACAGTCTGCAACGATAGACTCCCCTCCTCTCGTAAGCCAACAGGGGAGAGCTCAAGTACAAAAAAACAAGACATAACAAAACAAAACAAAAAAGAAAGCTGACTTCCTCAGTGACCCCCTCGGATAACTCAGATTTGACAGGCTGTTCCTCATCTCCCCGTAGTATTTACAATGTTTACCTCCTAATGTAGAAACTGCAGCAAAGCAGAAATATGGAGTTATTTAATTATATTAGAATGTTGATTTTCAATTAAAATGTGATTTTTTTTTTTTTTGTGAGCTAAAGTTCTTTAAACCATTTAGACAAATCCGGCAGGGATTGCAGCAATTCAGTTGATATGAATGTGTGGACAAACTTGTATGTTTCAGACTGTTCTCAGAGAGGAGGGAGGCAGACAGACAGACAGAGAGAGAGAGAGTCAGGGATATGGATGGCAGAGAGTTGAAGTCTCTCTCTTCTCGTGCTCTTAGGGGGTGAGGGAGTCTGGGATAGAGGGGGGAAATATACATTTCTATTTTAGCCAGAAGCTCAGCAGAAGGAGAATGACTTTCATTGGCTGGATTCTAAATATTACATGACTTCCTGATGGCAGTGCGCTGTCTGAGGCGCTGTCTGGCCTGGTATTAACCTGTCCGGATAAATCAGCCGTTTACCCAACTCTGTTCCTCTATCCAAAGTACAGTTTCCTCCTTTCTTACCTCATTTTCCCTCTGCTTCTCTCTTTTCCCCTGTCACCCTCCAGCTTCACCTGTTTCTCATGCACCATTTTCTGCCTCTGGATCGCTTGCTATGATGCAACCCACTTTGTGTGTGTACAGTGTGTATATGTGGAGTTACTCTGTGGTCCTCTGCCAAGGCCCCTAACGTCATATGCAGCCTGGCAGGTGACAAATAGTTTTTTAATTGCTTGCACCAGGAAAATCATTAGTCTCTTCCCTTTCCTTGGTGGGACCAGGCAGGACGTGTGCGCAATAATAATAGCCTCAGTCCTGTTTCCCGCTTCCCGCCTGCTATTTTTAGAACAGGTATTTTAAGAGCCCTTTCTGTGTATGGCTTTCCGTGTGTGTAAATGTACAGTGTATATAAATGTGTGTGTGCGTGTGGGTGCAAGTGTGTGGGAGTCCACTGTAAGAGTGGGCTAAATGGTCCAGAGGTGCTTTTCCTTGCTTGTGATGGAGGAGAGAGCGTGTTTGTCAACCCTGTTCCTGCCTCGTGAGAGTTTTTCTCATTGCTGTTGCTATTCCCCAGCCCCTGGGAGCATGCTGTTTGTCTGTGTGTGTGTGTGTGTGTGTGTGTTAGTGTATGTGTGTGTACCTCTGTGTCTGGCAGGCTCTGGCCTAGGCCATTGTGCTGTAGTGCATTACAGTAGCAATCCACCGACACAGCGGCCAGCCAGATGAAGCCGTCCAGTTTATGGAGCAACCTGCAAACTCCAGCTGCTTTTGGTTGGGATTGTGCTTAGTGGTGAGATATAGTATTGATTTTCTCTCCTCGGTGCCCTTGCCATCCCTGCGTAGATATGCACCAGTGCTCAGCATCCATTCACTGAGAAAGGGGAGAGAGGGGAAGAGAGCAGAGGATGATGTTTATGTGACGATACTGACCCCATTCGTTCACATGGAAAAGGCGTGGAACACGAGGCGGCTAGACGTCGGAGGGGAATTGAGTTTGTGAGGCTCAGATTGCAAGATGAACCCTGAATTTGATTTCTGTGTTATACAAGCATTTGTTATTATATATCTGGGCGTCTGAAGGTGTTTGTGTGTCTCCATTCTTGTACGGGTCTATTACATGTGTGGGTTTGTGTGGATTTATGAGTGTACAAGGGTGTTTGTGCAGCAAGCAATTTGGATCTGTGCTGTTGATGTCTGCCTGCATTTTCTTTTCTTTTTCTTTGTTTTTTTTTTCTTTGCCCTTGGTTTGAATCCCAGCGGGGAGCCATGTTCAGTACTGTTCCAAAGCTGTTCAGATCCCACTCTCCCCCCACTCCCTGCTCTCCCTGCCCACTATGATTTTCCCTCTAACAACATGGTCAAATCAAATGAATGGTCAGTCATTATTTGAAACATTTTCGTGAAACCCCCTAGCCGCACCAGCCTGCATCAGTTAATGTAAGTACCTCATTACACAAAATCTTTCATACATAAATGATATAACTTAAAACTCTTAAGTATTGTATAAAAAATTAGTGTGTGACCTTTCTCTGAATTATAAGACCGGTGCTTATAAAATGTTGAATTGAACTGAACCTTTTAAACTGTGTTAGTAATACCTTTAGGTGTGCACTACATCAAACATCACAGTACCAGTAACCACAGTTCTCTTCTCCCTGTCTGACACACACACTCTTTCTCACACTCACACACACACAGCTTCTCCAAACCATTTAAACGCATGCTTTAAGAGTCTAACAGAAGAATATAATGCAATTGTATCAACAACATACTTCTCATTCAGACTCTTCGGTCTTCTTTTCCGTTTTCCGGCCCAATGTTTCCTCAACTAAGACATTTTTTTCTTGTCTGACTAAATGTATGATTGATGATGATGATGATTGACTGATGTGTAATGACTGTAGGTGAGTTGATATCAATTCTAGACATCCTAATGTATAGTGTGAGGGTGCCAACTTCGAAAATGTTTGCATTATCTGGTTTTGTCACCAACTGATTGATCACCCTTGGAAAGATTGAGAAATTATTTCAGTGGGTGTCAAGTTTATCGACAAAAAAAAAATGTCTTTTCTCTTGTTTTTATATCCCACTATATAGCCTGGCATGGACAAATTTATAGTTTGCAGCTTCTATCAATAATTAATCAAAGTGAATCAAAGTGAAAGTGACTAGCACATAAAGAGATTTTTAAAAATCTCTCTCGTAGGGCGACCCGCATCAGAAGTGTCACAAATTTTGGGGTGGCTAGCCGAACAGCTGAAAGGCACTATATGTATGTGTGCGTGTATAATCAGGCTGTGTTATCCAAGCTAAGCAGCCCTACGCTGGCAGTGCCGAGACTGGGGAGACCCAGTCTCTTTCCAGATTCATCTCTCCAGCTTTGTTTGACTAAGTAGTGCCATGGTGTTGGTGTTGGAGAGGGCTGGAGTGGCAACAGCAGCAGCAGTGCAGCGTATGCGTGGGTTGCCTGAGCCAGTGGGGCTTGGCACAGAAAGGCAGCATATGTTCATGGCCAGCTTCCTTCCTCCTCTCCCATCTCTCTCTCTCTCTCTCTCTCATTCACTTTCAATAACCCTCATCATTTCCTCCCCCACGTTTTCTTTGCACTTCTTTGGGCTTTGCATGTCCATGTAGCACCTGTGGGAGACAGCATAGTGCAGAGATCAAAGGGCATTGAGAATCCAAGTGTCCCCCAAGGACAGCCCACCAACTAATGCCACATCCACATCTTCTAACAAAGACATGCACACACACTCCTCTTTGTCATTTTGTCATCTGGCATACGATCAGAGAATATTCGGTGCAGCAGGTGATAAGTTGAAGCTGTGCGGGGCTTCATTTTTGATGCCTTTCCAAGGGTTGGTCACCAGCACCTTGGCCTGTCTCTGCCCTACATAAACACTGGCCGTGATCCAAGCATGTCAGAATCAACCATTTGTGAATACTACTGACTTACTGGTAGATATGGACAACCATCCTGCTGCCTAGCAAAGGGTTAACTGTGTCCCAGATAGCCCCAACCAGCTGTTTCAGCCTTTCACACCTTCTCTCCTGCTGCCTGCTCTCCTCCCTGCCTCTTGGACCAGTAAATGAACACTCATTTGCAAGTTAGATAAATCCTTTGAATGTATTATTGATGCAAACAAATTAGCCTGTGGGCCCCAGACAATACCTAATGGAGCCTTGGCTTATGGGTGAGGTGGTTTCCAAGCGAGGGCACTGTCGGTGTTCCAGGATTGATGCCTGCTCTTCTGCCCCGTAATTATTTCTCCTACAAATTATTCAGCTGTTCTGATGCAGTTTGGGGTTTAAAGCAGTGCTACTTATTGCTGCCTATGTGATTTCAGGCCTCAATCCAGCCACATTCATTAGTTTATTAAAGGAAAAAAAGACATGGGCAATTAGATAACTGGGATAAAGCCACCGAAATGAGGGGAGGCGTTATTATTCAAGTTTATGCATGCTGCTCATAATTCACTGGGGTTTATGTTGGTGTTGCTTTTTCAAGGATATTGTCTTATCTTGTTGTACACAGACACATGCACACATTTTAACAGCCTTGTATAAGCCTGTTCACGTATTTACGGAGACTCAAACTGACTCCCTTTCACAAATATGCATAGAAACACTGGCAGAGTCTGTGTGACTAACACATACAACGGTGCGGACACATGTGGACACACACGTACACACACACAGAATACACAAGTGTGCTTGATTTATGCTAGCTGGCAATAGCATGTAGAGGCAGAGGTGCTAAAAAACCACCAGAAGAAAAAGTGAGAGAGGAGATGAGAGAAAAAGAGGACCAGCGTACTGTCCTCAATGATTAGGACCCAGTATTGATCAGAGGAGGGAGGGGAAGGCAGGCTGAGAGGGGGAGGGAAAGAACAGGCCCCAGGGCTCGGGGCCCCAATTCTCCTGTGGCCTCTGCTCTGTTCATCTCCTACAAGCTGGCCAGAGCCGTTGGGGGATACATCAAAGGGTCTCATCCCTCTATCCGTCCCATATGCACACACACAAATGCACATATTAATACACGCACGCACATTCCTCTGGCCTTTGAAAAAAAGCTTTATTTGATGACACCATTTCCCCTTTTGTTCCACTGTTAGACATCGTCAATCAAGGCTGATATGTTAACGCCGGGGTGTTAAAGAGAGCCAGGTTCTCCTGTTCTCCTGTGCGCAGTGCTATTGGCTGGTAGTTACATCGGTCCGTGTGTCACTTTTCTTCACTTGAAAACTTCATGTAGAGTGCCTTCCCTTCCCTTCCCTTCCCTTCTCTCCTGACACGCACCTATGCAGCTTATAGTCAATTTTTATATCTTGGCCAGCAAAAAGCCTCAATGTACCTGCTGCATTTTTTATAGCATCATTAGGTGTGCCTAGCCTTTCAAACATGTCACACAACCCAGTGTCAGTAGTCGAGAGCTGCAATCTCAAGCACGGCAGCAATCGGGAAAGCGGATCAAACACAGACATATATACACACTTAAACACACACGCACGTGGCATCAGTCAGCTGGTCGTGATGGCGTGTCTGTGTCCATGGTGTGTGTGTGTGTGTGTAGAGGAAGTGCTCATTACTCTGTGCTCTCTCAGGGCCAGACCTGTGTTAATGCATTTTCTCCTCTTAGTCCCCCCCACCACCACCACCCTCTGCTCCCTCCGCCTGCTTTTCAGCTGACTCTGGGCTTTGGCAATCTTATTTGCCTTTCAATCCAGATCAATCTCCATCTTATCTACAGCCCCTGAATCACAAACATTTCATAGGCTCAACCTTGACACTGACAGACATGGGGTGGTGAGGGTTTGGTGTAAAGTGTCTGTGGAGGCTCGTTGACGCTGGACTTCATTCAGACCAAAGAAAACGTTGGGAGCATCACCCTGTCAACCCCCACACACACCCTTCCCTGCACAGCTGTCGCACTGTCTCAGCAAGAGGCACACACAGCATTAGTGTGTGTGTGTCTGCATGTGCACTCACATGCACACACACATATATATAAAGTATGTGTCTGGTTGTGTCTGTGTGTATGTGTGTGATGTATTATTCATAAGAAGAAGCATTCATCTCAGTGAGACACCTTCAACAAATTTGGAGACGTGGTGTGCTTAACGGCTTAATGTAGTTGCTGCAATTTGGCTCTCCTCTGGCTGATTAACACCGGCACTCCAGTCCTCACTGTGCTTTGCCTCACGAAGGATTAGGTGTTATAAGAAACATGGCTTCCAAGGGAGTTGATGAATATTTCCTCAAATTTACCTGACATTTTCTAATTTGAACATCTTTCAGAATACCCACTCCTATTCAATTTCCGTCTCGCTATTTAGTCGTTATCTGAAGGCGCTCCAAAGAGATGAAAACAAACCATTTTCAAGGCAAAGCAGGGATGACCTTGGATTGCTGTGGATAAAAAAACTGCCCCACTGTGTTTAAACGGAGGATACAGACTTTTCCCTTTTCACATTTCCCTTTGTCTCTACTTCTCTGTTGTCCCCACCTACATTTTTGCAAAACAGCAGGTCAAACTTTTACTGCGTGTGTGTGTGAGTGCTGCCAACAGCAGAGCAGTCAGCAAAGTGCCACCTCAGCACCTGTGCTTTAATGATTAATACCATATTGATGGTCTCAATTAATTTCCTATTACACCACCAGAAGGCTGCGGTCGCTCTGTCTCTGTCATGGCCCTGCGCTTGTTTTGGGAAACCTCTTTGTGGCAGCTGCTGGATAGAGATAGTATGCTTCTCACTACCCCACACACACACACAAACACAAACACACACAATTTTACAGACAGATGTACCAAACATGCACACGCACAATCACACACACTTAGTATCTTATGGAAACACACACACCCACACTATTACACGCTGCTTTGCTCCTTGCATTTCACACACTTGCACGCAGATAAACAAATAAAATGAAAAAAAAAAAAAATCTTTAAAGGGGACTTGCTCTATTTTAGTTACAATGTTCAGCAATGATCAAAAAACTCTTTAGAGCCCCAGAGATTCAGCTACGCCTGTTTGTACAATGCTCTGCAGCAATTTTACAAACCACTACTCTCACCTGATTCTGTGCCTTTGGTATAGAACAGTCCCCTGTGTTTTGCATTTGAACCCGGTGTGATATACAGCACTGCGTTTTAGGACATTTAAAAACCCCATTCTTTTGGTTCTTGCATAATCCTGCTCCCCTGCAGTGCTGCTACATATTTGTAACAGTGTGTAAGATACTGATTTATTCCCACGATGATCTCTCTCTCTCTCTCTCTGAGCTGTGATTTGATAACACATTCCCATGACCTTAACTGTCTGTGGACCTGCTCCACGGACCAACTCGCAGTCAACACTGCCCCTGTAGAGAGGCTGGGGAAATGCTTGTGTTTGTCGATCAGATTGGCAGACTTCTGATGGCGCCTATTCTCTTTCTCTCTTCATTACCTTTTCATATCCCATTCACGACTTCTTATCTCTGACCACTCTGTACTTCACCCCATAAACCCCCCTATCTCTCCTTAATATGCACTGTTAATCTCAACCTCATTCTTTCATTCTGTCACACACACACACACACACACACACTCTCTTTATTTTTCATTTTTCATGTGGACCCAATACACACCATTGGTTGCTAGGAAACCATTTGAGCATTTTTTTTCCCAGGGGCAGACGTTTGATTACCCATTTGTATGGTGTGTATGTGTGTGAGCGTGTCTGTGTGTGTGTAGAGGCCAGTGTGTGTGTGTCTCCAGAGAGAGGTCTTGCCAAGCTGAGCTCTGGGGCTGCTCCAGTATCCAGCCCAGTAATAATAATGAGCCCCTCACCATGCTTGACAGAGCACACAGGCTCAGCAGTCCTGTGGCCATTGCTGTTGTCATTGTGTGTAAGTCTCTTGATGTGTGTGTGTGTGTGTGTAGTGTTAGTACATACAGTATCTATATATGTGCATATATGCGCATTTATGCTCTACTAGTTTGTGCTTGACTGGGGCTGTTTTCTGTTAAAACCTCAACAGTTGTTGTTGTTGTTGTTGATGCTGACAACCTTTGTTATCTATTGTTGTTCAGCGGGCCATTGCAGAAGCAGATAGAAGCCAGGTTGGACTGTCTTGCTGCTGGACACACATCAGTCCTCCTTGTGACTCCCTGTTTAGAAATGCACCAGCACATCTTTCTCCCCTGGCTGCTCCTGTGAAGTCCTGATTCGCACACAGACAGGGGCAGAAGCACATAAATAGCACGCCTTGTCGACTGGCACGGGGAGAAAGACGACGCGCACAAACAAATCAGACTCAGCACTGATATGAAAGAGAGCGGGCGCAGAAGAGAGGGAGTAGAGAGAGATGGCATTAGCTGTGTTTTCCTCCTCCAAATGAATTGCACTATGCCCTAGGAGGAAGAGATGAAAATGAGAGAGCAAGCGAGTGGAAAAGACTCAGAGAAAGCCAGAGGTTGAGAGGTTATTTTGAGGCGGAAACAAAAGAAAAGAACCATGAAGAGAGAGTAGACGGTTAAATCCTCCCTGTGTCTGGGAGAGTTCAGTAACTTCCTTTCCCTCCTTTTATTCCAGTGTGGCTCGGTGTCACCTGGATGGCCACTGAATATTAGGATCAGTGCCATGGGCTCAGCCAAGGCCATTATGGCAGTCGGATGGGCTCCTGATGGCCCTTTCTCAGCTTGCCCCTGGGCAGCGTGGCCTCTCACTTGGGACCACCACAACTAATGGAGAGGGCAGTGTGCTCTGTAAGGGCCTTAGGAAGAATAAGTAGGCTGTAAACTGTGAGTTGAGTTGTGGCAGCTAAAGGGGCTTCAATGCCTCACTGCCCGACTTACCGCCTGACTTACTGCCTGCCTGTTTGGCATCCAGAATGCTCCTCCATATTCAGGCTCTGAATACTGGCCTTTTGCACTTTTATTGTAATGCATGCAGATGCTTGGCACAGCAACAAACACACTCCACCTTTTACTGTGGTGCACTGCACAAATAAAATATTTCAAAGCAGGGAGGAGCCACACACAAAAAATAGGGGAGCACTCTCTTGCATACTCACTCGCAGACATGTAGAGGATGCAAAAATGCACTCGCATATGCACAATTACACACACAAGTGCACAAACACGTGCGCATACGCACGCACATACGCGCACACGGACTCGCATTTCCCCACCCAGAGTGAAGTAGTTCTGCCCCTCTAAGCTGAGTTATTTAAAGCCCCGCTCTCAACTCCATCGGAGTGATTATGTGCTACTGAATTAAACATCACAGGCCTCAGCCCCTGGCTTCCTCTGAAACACGCTCAAACATGCTGGCCTCTTCCTGTTCCTCAAAAGTTCCAAGTTCTGCCTTTCATATCTCCCAGCCAGTACACTAGGTAGTGGAGGTGTGGAGCATGAATCTTCACTAAATCAAGACCCCTGCTGTGCCTCCCCTCTGCCGTTTCTTTCACAGACCTTGGACAAAGGCAATTGAGGCTATTCACATTAAGAAACCCTCTGTAAACTGGCTCTTACCCCTGGATTGGTACCCACCCCAGGCATCGTTTTAGCTTGGCACTCAGGCAGTGTTGTAGCTGGTGGAGAGCCGGGTGCAGTAGAGGGTGAACTGTAGCAGTTAAGTTGAGCGTTGACTCCAGACACCCCAATTAGGGTGTCTGTATTCTAAACTGGGAACATTTAAACAAAGAGTTTGTCATCGAGGACCCAGAGAGAGAGGGGGGAAAGCAGGTTCAGATGGGGGATTGCTCTGCTACCTAGACAGGAGCTTCAGGCTGTTTGCTGCCTTTTTGGGAGGGCTTGACGTAAGGGTTTTGTTTACCTCTGTGTGTGTGTGCGTGTGTGTGTTTGTATGTGTGTTCACGCACTGCATGTGTGTGCGCCTGTGCTTTTGTGTGTCTGCACGAGGCAAGGCACCAGCCAGCCCACCCCCACATTCCAAAACACACCCGTTGGCAGTGAGCGATAAAGGTTCCAAACAAAAGGAAGAAGTCTTGTGCCTTGTGGAGTTGAACTTACAGCACCACAGAGGCAGTTGACCTTGAAATGAGCAGTGGTGTTTGGGGACAGGCGGGGGAGGTCGGTGTTTAAGAGTGCAACCTCAGTGCCAGAGGCCAGGAGGCTGCCTAATGACTGGCACCCCACGCCATCCATCACTATATGCCACTGCCAGGGCAACTGCCCCCGCACGGCCGATAGAGCAGGGCCTTAGTAACCCCTCGTACCCATTCGGTGGGCCACGACACACGACATGAAACACATGCATATAATATAAGGGTGTTTCTTATGCGTACGAAAATGCACCAACATATGCAAAAGATGCACACCACAAATTCTAATATTCATTGCAGGCACAGACAGCATGAATATGCAGTCAAAATAGCAGATGCACTCAGACTCACACACACACACAGCCCATTGCGCTCATTCTGCATGCATACTGATGTGCGAACGCCGACCAACATACAGAAATCTGCCTCTAGACACTCATTCACACGCTATTTATGATTTAATGTAGGCAGACGCAAAAACATAAAGGCACAGATATATCCACAAAGACAAATACGAGAACACATGCGCCTCCCCTCTATTTATACCTTGTTGCTGAATGTTTGTGACAAAACAATTGACTGCTCCTGCTTTCATGATATTTTGTATTGAAATGTATATCCCTGTTGCCTGCTAGTTCAGCTCTCCGTGAAGAACTGTCTCATTCCTTTCCTCCTTTGCTTATTTCCCCCCGTTCCTTCCTCAGAGTAAAAGTGGAAAAGGGGGCTTTTTCCATACCTGAGCCCCTTGTCCTCCTTTCAGTATGACAAGCTTTGAAGCCCCCATTCTTCAGTGTGGGTTATTTTATCAGAGATGAACAAGGTTTCCTGATGCACTCCCTGGCTCATCCACGTTGCATGAAGCATCCCCTCTCAATTAAGATCCTTTCATGTTAATGGTGTTCTTATCGCTCCTGTGCACGGGTTGTGAAAGCGAGGCCTACTATGGTAGAGTACAACCATGGAGCAGAGCTGCCCGGCTGACAATATAAGAGCAGTTTCTCTCATTCCTCTTTCTGTCTCCATCTCTCTGTCTCTCCATGTATCTCTATCTGGAGCTCTGTCTCTTCCCCTTGCTCTCTGTCTCTTAATGAGGTATAGTGGGCTGTTGGAGTAGCGGCTACATGGAGGTGTTCCGAGAGAGTGGCACGGTCACAGAGACTTAGCAAGACAGCAGACACATTACTTGACCGCCCATACCAGATTCCGCCAGTAGATGTGCTTTGTACTCACTTAGTTATATCTCAGCCGCAGCTCAACATGCACTACCTCACATTCAGCACAAAGTGGAAGGTCACTGTATCTGTCTCCACCGACATCTAACTCCGTCTGTGTCTTCAGCTCCATTAGTGAATCTTTCTCTCCCTCCTTGTCTTTTGGAGTAGAACAGGGTGTATGACTTCAGGATGAGGTAGGCAGTCACTGAGAGATCGTAGGAGCATTGGCTGCCTCTAAGTGCGTGGGTGCCAGAGAAACCTGTTGCCTGGCTACAACAGCACCTTTATCCTCCGGTTGCGATGGCGATGTCCTGCATATCACATATGCATGTGTGTGCAAAGTGTTGGCACACCAACTTTTTCACGTGTGTCTCGTGCGCTGCGTATCACACTGAATGTGCGCGCGTGTGTGGCTGAGTGTCTCTTTTTTTTTTTTTTGCACGCATGTCTTTGTATGCTGATGGATTTACGTGTTTGTGAAAGAGAGAGTGGTGAAAGGAGGGGCAGGAAGGCGCTCCACCACCCACTCAGCAGGCCTTCCGCCCCCATGGCTGACTCCCCAAGACTCTGCTAGTAATTATCTCAACATCTATCCATCTGTTCTAGGGAGGCGCAGTAAACATTAACACAACACAGCAACATCAAAATGCTGGCTGGAGACACGCTTCATTTTACACATACACGATATGTTCATGCTTTGTGTCTTAACATGTGAATGGTTGGCCCACGTGCGTACACATATATATATATATATATATATATACATGTTATATTTACAGGGTCAGGCTGACAAAATCACACAAACACAAACACATAAAGATGCAAACACCCTCCCATACTTCACCACAGGCGCACAACAGGCTCCTGCAACTGTATCCCAGTCTTCCCTTCCACTGCGGAAGTGAGTCTGGAAAGCTGCCCTGAGACCCGCATGGGGAAACGCGAGAAAAAACAACCAAAAGACTACATTACACAATTAATCAATAAGTTAATGAGATCTCATTTTCTCTGGAAAATAGTATCCAGGCAAAAAGTTCCCCCTCAGCCTTTTTTCTCCTACTCCTGGAGAACCAACTCCTGCTATTACACTGTGGAAAAAGAATGCAGCCAGCAGGAAATTAAATTAAATTACCATCCTGATAGATTTATGTGATGCTTTACATTTTCATTGTGTTGTTTTCCTCTCAGAGTGGAGGTGGGCCTCGAGTTCGGAGGGAACTGTTAAATATGTTGTAAAGTAAGAAGAGGCGAAACAAGATTGAGGGAAAGAGAGGAAAAGTTCCAGGCGTACAGATAGCGGATTCCTAATAGTAAAACACACAGACACAGATTACTTGTGTTTGGATGAGCTGTAAGGCTGCCACATGATCTCTTGTTTAGTGTGTACGTGTATGCGTGCACATTTGTGTGGCTATGCGTGAAAAGGTAGGAAACAGCTGGGAGTGTGAGTGTTGGAAGGAGGAGATTGTGCGTATCCATGTGGATGATTGTGTACAGCTATCCCTTGTGTGTCTTGCGAGTATATATGTGTCCGTTACAGTGTTCTAATGAGTTTGTCCTTGCTCGGTCTGTTGTGTGTGTGCGCGTGTGTTTGTGCACACTAATGCATGAGCTGTGTGACTATGCATATTCACCGCCGCCCGCACCCATACATCCCCATACGTTTACGGACGCACATAATTGAACGAAGCTGTCTACATTTGATGCTCTCATTCCCGAGTAAAGATTGAGGGCATCTCTTCACTATTGAAACAGCTGGTGATGCCATCTGGGGGCATCACACACCGGCCTGTGCCATCTCCATCCAAACAGGGCAGCAGTCGTCGCCTTGTGTCCATACCAATGACAGGGGACAAGGAAAGCAGTGAGATAACATACTCCAGCTCCTGGTGGATGTGGTGGAGGGAGGTCATCTGTCCTCCTGAAACCGTTTTACATACGACTTGTTGCTATTTCACTACTGGAGCTGTTGCTGCCCAGATCACGTCAAGATTGGAGTAGTTGTTGATACGTTTGAGATGATTTTTCAAAGAAATAATTATTTCTTCAGATCCGTTTGCCCCCAACCACACCCCTGTCTGATGAAAGGGGAGAAGGAGAGAGGGAGAGGGGGGGGATAGGTAGTCGTAGATTAATGGTACACACTGAGAGGGAGCACAGACCTAACAGTAGCAGTGCCTTGATTTATTTGCCACTTAGTACTGATGAAGCTTCAAACTGCAGTCACACACACATGTTGTCACAGCATTTTTCTCTATCAAGGTCCTTGTTGCTTTGTCGATTCTTTGCGTCTTGTTTAGCCGCCAGTGCATGCAACACACATGTAAGCGTGATTTTGTGTGTGTCTTTTTACACGTCTTTATTCACACATGTGATGACAACTTTTCTTTCATATACCGTATACCGGCTTATGTCTAGCCGTCCGGCGGGTCGGCTGTAATCAGCGCATCTTTTCTTTGTATCCTGTGTCGGCGTTCATACCTTTTGTTGTATTCGTGAGCTGCGTTTGTGTCGTTAGTGGCAGTCGGATGTGTATAATAAATTGGAAGCGCTAAGGACTGAAATGGGAACATTCCTTGTGTGAGTCTTTGCCATGCTCGGTAATCAAAGCTTTTCATGATTACAGAAGTGAATTGATGTTACTCACACTAGCACAACATTCCTTTAAACGCTACCTATTATTCATAAGCTGTCAATTTAGAGAATTTGCAGAGGTAACCCAGTAACAATTTGCAGGCGGCAAATTGTTGAGTTTTGACTTGGTAAATACAGGCAGAGTTAATTGAGGGCATCAACTCACCATGTGGGAGGACTTGACAAAATGCCATAAGTGTGTTACATGAGCACACATTATAATTAGCTCACATATGCACATACAAATACACACATAAATGAGCAAACACCCGCCAGTATACACGTCCGTGCACACACATTTGGAGATCCAGAGATACAGATAGCCACATAATGAGTGAGATTATTTCAGATTTCTGATCCCAGATTTGTTCTGCTCCCTGGCTGTGTTTTGGATTGTGCGTTTACTATTCTGTTCTTGGGCTCTGTTGTGTGTGTACCATGCAGTGTTTCTAGTTCAGCAACATTTTACTTCTCACCAACCAGCTGGCACGTTCCACATAAAAGCCCTCACAGCTGAGCCACAGTAGCTATGTGTCACTACCACTCCTCGCTGTCGTATCCTCAAGAAAAGCACGCTCTTAGGCGTACTCTCCTTGTGTCATCCCGTCTAACCTCTCCCCCCTTCTCTCTCCGCGTTTCCCGACAGAACCCTGATATTGTGCTCGTCCACTATTTGAATGTTCCAGCCATTGAGGATTGTGGGAAACCATGCGGTCCGATCCTGTGCTCCATCAACACAGACAAGAAGGAGTGGGCCAAATGGACCAAGGAGGAGCTGATCGGCCAGCTCAAGCCCATGTGTGAGTATCTGAATGATCCCATTCGGGACTGTGCATTCAACACTTCTTATCACCCTTGTAAGTCTGAACTTTTATTCATAGCCTTTAATATAAACAGCTGCTGGCTCCTCTAAAAAGGCCTTAATAGTCTTTATATGCCTACTTGCATGGAAAGACTAAACATAGTGGCTGTTGTTTTTGTCTGAGGGGTTTAATGTCTAGTCCTATTAGCTGATAGCTGGTACACTAAGTGCCCTCAGCACCTCAGCCAGAGAGCATCTTCGGCCAGTATTCAACACTGTTATATGAGTGCACGCTCTTCCTGGAGCCGTCTGCAAGTAATGTGTCAAAGTTCAGCTCTTCCCCTAGACCTCTGGCACCACTCTGGCCAGGCTGAGAGTGCACCTCCTCTCTGGCCTAAGAAGGAAGTCAAGGCACAGGAGGGCAGCAAGCTGGTTATTGATTCATGTTAGTGCGTGGGAGCAAGAATGTCTGACTCACCAGAAATCCCCCCTCCACCCCTTCTCTGACTCTCTCTGTCTATCTCCCCCCCTCGATGGATTGATCCTCGTTGTTATCAGCTTTACTAATGCTCCGTGAGATGCACTATGTGTTTTTATGAGTCTCCAGGCCTGCTCAAAGATTGAGGCAATGTTTTGGAAAAAGTCAGGGTTTGTCTGATGATGATAATAGCCAAATGGGGACCTTGTGGGGCATTGAAAATCTTTCAGAAAGCTGTTAAGATACCTTTAACAACCAGACTGTGATTCGGGTGTGTCTGGCAGGGGCCGGCAGGGCTGTGACTGATATTCCGATGGCCAATTATTGGTGATGCGGCCAGGTAAAGAGGAACGTGTCAGCAGCTTTACAAGCACACACACACACACACACACATGCTGGCTGCATACTGACAAGACCATCATCACAGCCAAGTCTTGGCTATATTATTATCCTCCTCACTGCTCTGCTTGCTATCAGTTTTAGGACATATTTTAACATAAAGCCTTACCTCAGGACAGCCACTGAACAACAGCGGCCTACTGTATTCATTACGTCTGTGGCTTAATGTAAAAACCAAGCACCATTTGCAGTAATGCGTAAAGTCATTAACTTTGGGAGTTGTTGGGACAAAGAGGGTGAGTGTGAGATGCCTTCTAGCTGCCAGGCTACATGAGGGGGCTACATAAAGAGCAAAAAAAATCCCTCTCCTGCTTTCTGTCTTTGCTTTCTGTCTTTCTTCTCCTCTCTATCCTTCCCTCTTTCTCCTGGACCAGCCAGCATGTCAACACAGCCTCAGTGATGGAACAACATTGCCATCTAGTGGTCCTGTTACATAGCAACCCCCATCTCAATGTAGGGAGAAAAGACTAGCGATGAAGTCACGCTGTATTATCCATGCATTATTTAATCTTAAATTATACATTAGCTCTTTTTGCTAATGTATAATGCTCTTTTGCATTTTTCCCAGACTGACCTATATCTTAGAAAACTTGCATCTCTTAGTAGAAATGTTTTTTTGAATTGCACAGGAATGTTATAAAATACAGGCATAATTTTTGGTACAAAGCGGACGTTCCTTGATTCCCCAGAGGTTGTATAGATAAACTAATTCGACAGATTTCCCTTTTTCTTTTATCAGGAATGTGCAAAACCGTCAAACTTTGCAGTTGGAGAGTTGAGTGAAAAATGCAGCACTGCAGGAGTACAGTATCTTTGACACTGGGTCATATGCAGTATGCGTGGGTGTGAGTTAGGAAATTGTTCTTATACAACGATGATCCTATTTCATGTGCTGATTTTTGTCAGCACACAAACCCTTAGTTTAATGTCATATAGTTATTTTTCCAGAACGTTGTCAACTTGCTATATAATTGCCCTTTTCCGTCTTGCTCTTCCTTTTTGTTATTCTCTTCACGATATCTCAGTGCACAAACCATTTGACACCTCTAATGATACAAAAAAACAACAAAGGGAAAGCGTGGATTTCATGGATCAGTTGAGCTTATTCTGTCTCCCCACGACAAAAACACACACCCATCGAGCTCTCAGTCTCGAAAACTTTCACATGCACGGATGCTCACACACACAAGTTCAAATATAAGCCCTGTGAAACATGGCCTTGTCTGACCTCTTCCTCCTTAACGCCCTGCAGTGTTTGATGGGAAAGAGAAGAAGCAAGGGGGTGAAGGGGAGGGTAAGAGAGTGGCATCACTACTCAGTCACGCTACAGTTCCATAGACAAGCCAGCCGGCTTGATTCACTCTTTTGGTCTAATACTATAAACACGCAAGCACTCTTTCCAGCCATGCCCCAAGCCTGCTGACAGATAGCGCATGAGTGGCTTTAACAAATACTCAAACAGACACAAGGCCTGTCTTCAGGCTAGACAGACAGGGGCAGAGAAGAACAGACCAAGGCAAGACAGACAGCACTGGCCATCATGTAAACTATTGTACTCCACTGTCCCATATAGTGCCCAATGGTGCAGAGGCAACCAGATGGGGATATGCGTGTGTCCTAGAGATCGACTGTGTTTGTCATTAGGGCTGCGTGATGCTGCTCATGACAGGATGCAGTCATCAGAATGATGATGTGACTGGGTTGCTGTTTGGTGCCTGTGCTGCTGCTGCCACTAGGATTAAACCTAGTGGCACTGCTCCTGTCATGTCTGCTTTGGAACATAACCCTCAGTGAGAAGAGCAGACAGGCAGACACGGCGGTAACTGTACGTCAACAACCCAGAGCCTCCGGGGGTGACGCCCGTCTAGATGAGGAGGGCTGTGGCAACTCATGGCATGAGGGATCAGGGCGGAGGGGAGAGGAGATTGTTTGGACAAATAGGGATGGCACTACATGGTGAATGTAAGATGTTGTCTTAGGCGCTCACTCTTGCTCTGTCACCCTCTCTGAATCAGATCAGCAAAACGGATGCACTTCTGTCCTGTAGCCTTCCTTCTGGCTTCGTCACAGAAGGGGATTCATGACAGCACTTTTAGTATGCCTATGGCCCTATCATCTTTGTGTCAGTAATACTAGCGTCATCTAATTTGTACTGTTGCACACATTGTCAGGAGGTGAATGGTGACTCAAGCCAACACTGTCTAATGGGATCTCCAGACAGACACAATTATATTTGTTCAGTAATTATAATGACATTAGATGAAACTTTCCTGACACGTTTGCTGTCCAATCCTTTTTTCAGCTCAGTCACTCTGGATTAATGGCTGAATAAATCTGACTTTATAATAGATCAAAATGAATCCTGTTTATGGTTCTATAACCTGCCACAGCGAGTTGTCTGCCGAGCGTGTGATCTTAGCTTGATCACAGCGGTTCTACTGACATCTGCTGGTGACCAGCCTGTAATCTGCCAAAGGATCTTAAAGCTTTCAAGTTAGATCCTTATCACAGTCATGCAATCATGTATCCTAGCTTTTTTTATTTTTTTATTCTCACTTCACTTTAACCAGCTCTGTCTTTAATCTGCATTACCCTCATCCTCATTCGCTGTTTCCGTCTCCTTTTATCTCATATGCAAACGGATATGCACTAAGCAAATTCACTCACTGTTTTTCATACCTGCTCTTACTCTCTTTATATATCTCTCTCTTGCATATTTAACCACGGGAGGTACTGAAGTGTAGGGAACTTGAATTAAAGAAGGCTTGATTTTGTTTGATAGTCTAAATATGCTTCACTTCTGAAATATTACCTTTTTTTCTCGGTTGAGAGCCCGAGCTCTGCAGCATTCAATGGTGTCTCCTACCACCTTACAGCCACTAAAACCACTATCTGTCTCATCAAAAGTGGTGGCTGGATGGCAAGTGGAGCGATGAAAAGTATTAGGAGTTGCTAGCGAGGTGTGACTGAGGCGAGGAGTGGAGCTTTACAGAGAAAGCCTCTCTCTGTTTTTTTTTCCTTGGTGCAGTGGCAGACCCAGCAGCAGCAGCAGCAGCTATGTGATGTTCCTCCCTAGGGGCTTTCCTTGTCAGAAACGAGTCCTAGGTCGGGGTAAGGGTGGAGGGTGAAAGGACTGGGGTTTGCTGTCACCTTCATCAGCACTCACAGAGAGGAGGCCACAAAGTAGCAACAGACACTGACTCATGGGAGGGAAAGAGGCACAATAGAGAATGAGCAGCGCAGTACAGAAGGCTTTACATTACAGCGAAGGGAGGCTAGAGAAGATCAAAACGTTCAGGAGAAAAGAGTGACTGGAGTGTTATTAGACAGGATGGAGAGCATGGTTCTTCAGCATAATGAGAGCTAAAGGTATTGCCACTCAAATTCTACTAATGAAACTACTATACCATTTTACCTGAGGCCAGTCAGTTGGTTGTTTGTTTTGCCTCCGGAAAAAACAGAAATATTCATTTGTCTATTGCTCCTTGGTAATGTTGACATTTATAGAGGTGTCCAGTGAGCAGCATGAGGTATACTGGCTGGCAGACAGACAGGGAGAGCAGAGGGTGGGGCGGGGGGTTGGCGTGGCTGGTGGTCTGTTGGGCTGGCTGACATCTCTGTCTCCTCCTCTCTCCCGGCAGTTCATGGCATCAAGTGGACTTGCAGCAATGGGAACAGCAGCTCTGGCTTCTCAGTGGAGCAGCTAGTGCAACAGATTCTGGACAGCCACCAAACTAAGCCACCTCCCCGGACTCACAACTGCCTCTGCACGGGCACCCTGGGTAAGGGATAGTGGGTGGGATGGAGTTTGTTCTCAAAGGAGAGAACTGGAAAATTCAGCAAGAGAAACAAAATGGCCATAAAGATGCTGTTTTTCATATGGTAGTACCGAGAAGGTGTTTGAGGTCTATTGTTATTGATTTATAGTGAAATTGAGTTTCGGGGTTATTGGCTTATTATTTTTTGTTTACTGAGAACTGTGTCAGAGTCATATCTGAAATAGCCCAGCTGTTCTCAAATGTTATGCAAATCAATCAAATATTTTCAGCTGTGTAATTTCTCTATAGGCTGTCACTCAGGAAAATAATGTCGGGCAGTGGTTTATTAATTTCTAAAAACAAATTACTCTGAATAACCCATAATTTTTATTTCTGATGACTTAAGGTAACAAGCCATGCAAAACTTCCCATACGCTTCACTCACTGTATACTAAAATGAAAGGCTAGTTTTATCATCCCCAAGAGAAAACCGTCTTTCACAAACTGATAAAAACAAAAACAAACAGATCATCCATCTTTGTCCCTGCTCCTTGAACAGTACTATTGCCCAATTCTTATTATTCTTAATATGGAAAAACATATAGTATGTACCTTTCTTGTCACCCATCCAAATCCCCAACCTCTTTCTCTGTTTGTCCTCTTCTAGGTGCAGGGAGCAGTGTGCACCACAAATGCAACAGCGCCAAACACCGCATCATCTCCCCGAAGGTGGATCCCCGCTCAGGGGGCTACAGCAGCGCTCACTCTGAGGTACAAAACAACGATGTGTCAGAGGGGAAGACAGAGCACAGTGCCCATGGTGGAGGCAAGAGCTCTGGCGGAGGAGGCGGAGGGGGCAGCGCCAGGGAGAAACGCAATGGCAAAGTCCACAAGCCTGTCCTGCTGCACCAGAACAGCACAGAGGTGTCATCCACCAACCAGGTTGAGGTCCCTGACACCACGCAGAACTCCCCTGTTTCCATTAGTAGCGGCCTCAACAGCGATCCAGACATGGCTGACAGCCCTGTTGTGACAGGGATGAGCCATGTGGCCTCTGTCATGTCTGGCCTATCCCAGAGTGTCTTTATGTCTGAAGTCACTGGAGACCCTGTCTACAGCATGTCTCCTACCGGGGGTCCCAACAGTCACCTGATGGGTGCAGATGCCACCTCACAGGGCTTGGTGCTGTCTGTGACCTCTGATCGTCACAAATTTGCCTTCCCCAGTGGAGGAGTAGGGGAACCTGGGACTACCGCAGCAGGAGACAGTCTGTCCATGCTGTCTTCAGCTGGGGTATCTGAGGAACTGGTGCTCTCCAGCAGTCTTGACTCTGGATCCATCAAGATCCCAGAGACTAATATGAACTTTGACCCCGACTGCTTCCTGAACAACCCCAAACAAGGCCAGACCTATGGAGGCAGTGCAATGAAGACAGAGGGCAACTCTTCCTCAGCCTCATCTTCCTCTGGTGGCAACAGTAGCACCAACGGCAATCTGCAACGCTCCCCCACCATGTCAGACAATGGCTACACCTTCAGCTCAGCTTTGGTAAAGAATATCAAGACGGAAGACACATCCTTTGAGCAGCAGCTGGCCAAGGAGAGTGGCTACCAGGTGGGGGCAGTAGTAAACTGTGGCAATGCGGTGTCTGTGTCATCTGGTGCTGGTTCAGGCCAGGGTAGCCTTACTCTGACCGCAGCAGGCTCCCTGCTTCCTTCCGGTGGGGGTCTAAGCCCCAGCACCACCCTGGAGCAGATGGATTTCAGTGCCATTGATGCCAAGCAGGACTATACTTCCAACGCTGCCACAGTGAGCTATGGTCAGGCCATGTCCAGTCCTCACATGCAACATCAGAATCGTTCGCCCAACTTCTTCCTCCAGGATGCCTCTCAGACAGGCCAGGCTCAGCAGGGGAGGCCCACCATGGGCCAGAAAACACATTTGATGGAGCACAACTCCCATGATTCTGGAGCTTATATGGGGATGCAGGTGGTGAAGACAGACTCCCCTGGCAGTAACGGCCACCTACACCACCACCACCAGGCCCACCAGACCCAGCACAGGGCCAACTGTAATGGAGGCTCACCTACAGAGGGGCCTGGCCAGGCTGGCTCCCTCCAGCTGCTACAGTACCAGGGGACCTTTCCTGGGCTTGGCACTGAGCATGAGGAGGTGGTGGGTCTGGAACAACCAGGCAGTGTGAGTTCAGTTCAGGCTGGAGCCAGTGAAAATGGAGCTGAGAATCTACTCAAGCCAGGAGACCACATTCAGGCCTGTGGGGCAGGAAACGGAGAGGGAGGAGGCGCGGAGCACTATCTGCAACAGGCCTCGGATGGTGGCGGAGGAGGGACCGGAGGTGCAGGAGAAGGAGTAGCAATTCATAACGGAAACAACAACAATGATGGCAGCAACCGTTCCCAGCAGCAACAGCAGCTGCAGCCTCTCCTTCAGGGCACGAGCATGGTCCAGGGACTCTACAACGCTGTCGGAACCCACCAAGGCCTAGGTGGAGCGGCCAGTAATGGAGGAGCAGGAGCGACAGGCATGGAGATCAGCTTGGATCACTTTGACATCTCTTTTGGTAACCAGTTCTCTGACCTCATTAATGACTTCATCTCAGTGGATGGCAGTGGAACCACCATGTCAGCTGGAGGGGCACTGTATGCTCACCAGCTAGTCACATCCCACAGCTCTGATAGTCAAAACACAACTGGTGGGGCCCCCCAGCAAGGCCAGGAAGATGGAGGGGCCCGGGGCTCTGGCTACAACCCCTCAGAGCTCTGCCTTCAGCCATGCTGTAGCCCCCAGTCTCTGAGTGGAGGTGCTGGAGCAGGGGGAAACACAGGGGAGGCAGGCTCATTGTCCTACATGAATGTAGCGGAGGTGGTTTCTGCAGCTGTAGCCCAAGGGATGGGGATGCTTCAGGCCACAGGACGGCTCTTCATGGTTACTGACTACTCCCCTGAATGGTCCTACCCTGAGGTGAGTGACAGGGCTCTTTATTTTTTCACAACCGGTATTTAATTTTTTGGCCATCATTCTTTAAAATACTGATGAAAATCATTTTGAACTAAACCCTTTTCTAGTTTTTGTTTATTGGTTTGTTTTATCCGTAAAAATATGTATAAAGTGAAACTGCATATTTTGTTTTAGTTTCTTCGATCAGGAAGTTGATCTCTTCTTACAGCAAAAATGTTAATTGCATATTGATTTATAGACACAGAGAAAACTGACCAGGCAGATGGCAAGCTAAAGGTTTCCCTGAAACATATACACACAAGTCTAAAAAAAGTATTTCTATGCTTCACTGATGCAGAGGCATAATCAATATCAAAATCAATAGACCTGAGAAAAACCTGCTGCATACAGAGATTAATCAATCCTTTGAGCATATGATCAGGTACTTGTAAATAGTACTTTGCTCATGAACAACTGCAGCTATGGTCAGCATGAATGAACCTTCAGCGAGTACGAAACAGTTTCAGTTTGATTCATTCACTGAAGTCATCTTCCTGTCCAGCTGTCATAATCCAGAAGAGAGAAATGTGTCGATAAACTCATCTCGGTCGCCTTCAATTATTACTGTGTGGTCACAGCCATAAGCTTTACAAGTAGCCGCTTTGCAGAGCTCGGGTTTTCGCTTCTGATCCTACCCTCTGAGTTGCTTGGAAATATTAAGCCCAAGGGTAGGTTCATGTTCAATAAGAAAAACTTAAACTGTAAAACGTGTTGTCCGACAGTCGACCACAGAGTGAAAAGCCAGCTTCCACAGAGACAGGGGGCAGGGGTGGACATGATGATGGTTAAAATATGGAGATAACAGTGCATATTTTCAGTCTCTCTCGGAAGACACTCATAGTGAAACAAATGAAAAAAAGAGGAGTCAGAAAGTTGTCGGGGGAGAGTGTTTCTAAAGTTATTCAAGCATCTGAAAAGAACTTTAAAGGTCCAGTTTGTAAGATTTAGGCGTCTCTATTCACAGAATATGGCTGAAATTGGATATAATATGCATAACTATGTTTTCATGAATGTATAATCACCATGTTGAACTGCCATATTTGTACAATATTTCAAAATGAACAAACTAAACACGGGCTATAAATAGGTCCTTTTGCATTCTTTGTGCGTTGCCTCACATTAGGAGGGTGAAATGAGAGACTCATTGCAATCTGAAACTACGCCGCTAGATGTCACTAAATCCTACATATCTGTACGACATTGTTCCTTTAAAAGCTGCAGACACTTCTGCACAGAACTAACCTATAGTTAGATTTACAGTATATATTCTCCTAAAAAGAATTAAATATGAACCAGATATGGCATTAAATAACAATGCGCTTTTTAGTATAGATGTAAATATGACCTCATCTAAAATAAAATGATTCCAGCAATAAAACTAACCGTCCTTGAGGGTTAGTGCATTAATAACTCAGCAATTACATAAATCTTTTGTTAGATCATAATTATGGAAAGCAAAGTGAATTGCACCATTATATTATGATACATTTAATTTTATATTACATAAAATAGGCTACTTAGATTTATATTCCAATCTACATTTTTTGTCATAAGAACTGACATAATTTTGGAATCTAGGCGTGATTGAGGACATATGAAAGAATAATGATCAATTCATATTTATATTAAAAGTAAGGGAAACTGAATGAATATATGAAACCATTCTGAAAGAGATTAATATTCAGGTTAAGATAGTGAAAGCATTTGCAGTCATGACTGTGGTGAGAGGTGTGATTATGTTTTGGTTTATAATGTATCTATGTACTATGTGTATTTATATATTATATATATTGAGGCTGTGTACAGACACACATTTCCTCAAAAGGAAAATAAAGAATATGTCTATCTACCACCAGCCACAGCGAGCTAGTAGAGGAAGTGTATAAGCATATTTGCGTTATGGCTGCTTTATTCAAGATGAAGTGTTTTAAAACTATTTTACTGAAACATCTGGCCAAAGATATGCAGACCTCTTAATAAATTGTGAATAAAACTTCCCCTTTTCCACCTCTCTCTGATGATGCACAGACTTGTCAGTATTACAATTATGTTGTCAGCAGCAATACCCTCCTTCAACCTCTGGAGGGTAGCACAATATTTGAATGTCTGTGCTGGTTTATCACTTTAAGAAGTGTGTGCAGTGAAATGATGTAGGTTATCCACATGATGGCAGCAGAGGTCAGAATAAGGGGTTGTTTTCTTCTCCTTGGTGTCATTCTTATCTTTGCACTCTAGATGGCGGGGTACCACAAATTATACAATCAAGGGTAGTTGATTTGGCAGGCATGTTATGAGTTTGTTTTATCCATTTCTCAGGGTGGAGTTAAGGTGCTGATCACTGGGCCCTGGCAAGAGGCCAGCTCAAACTACAGCTGCTTGTTTGACCAGATCTCAGTCCCAGCCTCTCTTATCCAACCAGGGGTGCTGCGCTGCTACTGCCCCGGTAAGACAAGAGACTGCTCACACACACACACACACACACATATCAAAGAAGAGAAGGGATGTTTACGGGAAGGATTCTCCAATACATTATTCATGAGCCATTCAGAGGAGTCTTTTTGTGTTCTTTATGGATTTTTAAGGGAAGCACTGGGTTTATTCTATTCCCATAATTTCATAAAAATCAAAAAGCTGCTGTATCTATCTGTCAAACCGCCCAAAATGTATTTACTCAAATAGTATAAAGATGTAACAGGTTGAACCTGGTGTGGCATCATATGAGTCGCTGTAATATTATATAATATTTGACACTGAGAGTAGCTGTGCATGAAAAATTGAGACACCCAGTGCCAAGAAACAAATCTCAACAGACTTTGTGTGTCCTTTATATGTACTGAGTTCTCTTTATCCTCTCCCTCTCCAGCTCATGACACAGGTCTGGTGACGCTACAGGTGGCTGTCAGTAACCAGATCCTCTCCAACTCGGTGGTGTTTGAGTACAAGGCCCGCGCTCTTCCTTCACTGCCATCATCTCAGCACGACTGGCTCTCGCTGGATGGTAGGTCTCTTTTCAGTTTTACGCTCGCTTTGGTCCCTTCATCCTGGCTCCCTCTCTCAGTTTTTCCTGTCTGTTTCCTTCACTCATTACTTTGTTATGTAACTCTCTAATTCTTCTATCTGGCTCTCCAAATCTCCTGTGGCCTTATTAATTTTTGTTAATTTTGATTCATGATCTGCTGGACCATCACGCATGACAAATCCTCTCTCTAGCTTTGCTTTAAACTAATTTGTCACAACTTACACGTGCATTAGCTTTCCCCTGGAGCCTGGAATCTGCAGGGTATTGTTAAATACTTAGAAACCTGCCAAAAGACTGTGACCTTACATTTCTGATCCACACATAGTGAAAACGTGTTATCTATATTTTGTGCAATTAAAAAGGCACATGTTTTACGCTGCTGTTAAATGTCTCTGCTGCACTAATATGAATTTTGATTGGAGTTGTTGCATCTCACCTATCAGACAGGACTACAGGAGTTAGAATGATAACAAGTGGAATATAAAATCAGTTTCTCGCTGTAAAAACATGCTGATTCTTTGATCCTAAAAGAAAATCCTTGATTTGGCTGCACCTACACAGTATGTGTAGAGATTGTGTAAGTGAGCCTTCAGAACTTATTCTCTTATACTACTGTTGTTGGAAAGTGTTTTTTTGTGGGCTGGACAGTAATTCAATATTTTCATTTATCACTTTTATTGGAATCGTATAGTTATGATATGATCAATTTGGATCTTGCTGGATTTTCTTGCTGTGAAGCGACAATGCAAACCGCTGCACGCCACCGTGCCCCCTCCCCCATCAGATCCGTATTCTTATTGATTTCAGTCGTAACCTGCAGCCCCACTATGAGGGAGAAACTGATTTGAGAGTTAACTTTGTTGTGTTAAGATGCGTTGAGGGGCTTTTACTTTCACTTTGCAGTCTATTGTTCTAAAATGTGCAAACTATAATACTACATGTCGTATTTAAAGCTGCCCTGTGATGAGCTGGCGACTTGTCCAAGGGTGTACCCCGCCTCTTGCCTAAAGTCAGCTGGGATAGGCTCCAGCCCCACAGCTACACATAATGGATGGATGGATATTTAAAGCTTTATGTTAAGGTCATTTCACTGAGAGAAAGCCCCTTGTTCTCCCGTCTTGCCAATGTTACAAGCAGCCAGTGGGAGTGATATTGTGTATACAGCAGTGAAAATGCAATGACAAATTTGGACGTTGGTTTTTTTATCAGTATTGACTGTTTTGTGTGATCCCCTTACAGTAAAAAAAAAAAAAGCTTTTTTGTAGATCAGCATTCTAGAGGTCTTCTACATATAACAATAGATGCTGCAGGGTTGGCAAATTTCCATTCTGTTTAAATTCTAATTAAGTCTGCGAGCCAGGAGACCAACTGTAGGCATGTTCACCAGAATGTAATGAGTATGTAAGTAACAAACATACAGTTTGTGTTTGTGTGCGTGCGTGCGTGTGTGCGTGCGTGCATGCGCTGCTGTAGAAGCATTGCTGCAGTGCTTGAGCATTGACAGGATAAAGTAGGGCACAGCGAAGCACAGGCTCACAGGACAGCTGCATTGCAGACGGCCCTTGAGGGAGTGGGAGTGAGTAATCGAGAGCTGGCGGCTCCCATACACGGCAGTACCGGTGGATCCCTCCGCCATTCATACCCTACTGCCTCACTGGCCCATTCACAGAACCAGTTAAGGAGGAGCTGACTGTCTCAGGGAAAACACAGCCCACCCTATTACCTTACTTATATTAACCCCTTGCTTGCCACCTCTTACTGTTTTGTTTCATGGCAGTCTGTGGTCTCCTGTTTGAGGATGACAATGTCCTGATTGCATTGGGGTTTTGAAACTTGGCAGGATTTCAGCTTAATTTATCTCAAGCCAGCCGCTGATAAATCATCTGTCACTACAATTATTAGACACAGACAGTAGGGGGGAAAAAAAAAAGACATTTGCAGTGTTGAGAAAACAGCACAAAGTAGTCACAGTTGAGATTGAGTGATACTTCAACAGAATATGACATCTACGATAAATGTTTGTGTTCCGTGCCTGCGTTTACAAAAGATGTGTCAAGCTGATGTGGCACCAGGTGTGACAGAGCAAGAGGACACTGTTGGCCACACCAGAAGGAAATATTGAAGTGTGCCAATAACATTCATAATGGATTGTTACTACAAGACATTAGTGGCAAAGGCAAAAAAAGCGCGTGGGAGACCATCAGCTTCAGGACCACCGCACTGTGGACAGCGACTGTGGCGCAGAGCGCACTTTAAGCTCCATGTGGAGGTTTTTTTTTCTTCCTCTAAAAAGTAATGCATGCTTGTTTGTCATTGTTTACCCCCTCCTTTGTTATCACATAGAAATTCAATTTCCCCTGTGATATCTAGACCATATAACTTCTCTCAGAAGTAGGGCAGGGGTGTAATCACTTGGGCATGTGTAGTTATTATCACATCGATAATGTCCACAGTGTTGGAGCACAGCAGGGGAGGCAAGAGGCGCTGCTCCTCTAACAGAATAATGATAGCCAGCCATTTAGTTTCAAAAACACTAAATGTGACAAGATCCCTGTTGCCTGCCGTGCCTGTACAGAGTCACGCTTTTTAACCCTTTACGTCCTGTCACCTGATTAACCAGGCTGCTGATTGTTATTTCTTTGTTTTTTTGACATATTTATTTGGTGTGAGTCCGCAGCGGTGTGCTATACAGCTTTTCTTTTTGAGTTTGTTCTCCCACGGAAGACTCGCTGTGCTATGATGTGCTAATGGCACAGCTGCCTGCCTGCCTTGATTTGTCATAATGCAGAGTGGGGAAGGGCGCTTTTCTCTGCAGCACTGCAGGTACGGAGCCATGGGCAGCACAGAAAAAAAAGCTGTCGGAGCTGCAGAAACACACTCATCGTCCGCCCCAATAAGTCCCCGAACTCAGATACCACGACCCCGAGCCGGGAGAGGTTCGCTGGGATCTGCCAAAAAAAAAAAAATTACAGCCCCGCATAGCGGCATACTGACTGTTAGTGTTCAAGGGGAGCGTGTTGACAGTACTGACTCTGAGCTCTAACTACACCGGCGTGACAAACGGCAGACCGTGCACACACCACACAATGCAGGAGCGGAGGAGTGGGCGTGTTTGGGTAAACATGGTAAACTACCGCAAACAGAACAAGATTTAGTTACAGACGGCAAGGCAAGGCGGGAAGGGAAGAAGGCGAATCCAGCGGGGTTGTGCCGACTTTCTCCAGTGTGGAGGGGGAGACTCCGTGCAGGCAGGCACGCACGGGCGCACGGTGAACCGAATTTAACAGCCACACGCGTCGAGCAGAGACTGAACAGTGATTATTACAAGTATAACAGATGATAACATTAAGATCGAGCTGTTAGGAGCCAGGACCACGGCTCGAGGAGGAGCAGGCGGCAAAAAAAAAAAAAAAAACGGGAATTAGGGCGTCTGTTTACCGGCGGCACGTGCGCATAACGTCTCCTAGCAGCGGTATTTGTCATTTTACTGCAGGCTGGGAGAGCAGCGACTACTAGAAACACAAGGAAAAGTGTGTATGTGTGTGAGGTGAAACAAGTGAAGAGGAGGAGGGGGCTATTAGAGGAAGAAGAGTAGTGAGCGGTCTTCCTCTCTCTCTCTCCTCTCTCTCTCCTCTCTCTCTCTCTCTCCTCACGTCGCTCTCTTCCCTCACTTTGTTCTATTGTTGACGAGTGCTC
Source organism: Miichthys miiuy (assembly GCA_036365135.1). NCBI lineage: Eukaryota > Metazoa > Chordata > Actinopteri > Sciaenidae > Miichthys > Miichthys miiuy. The sequence goes on along the minus strand of CM071606.1, from coordinate 8,689,094 downwards.
TGTTGAGATTGAGATTCAGTCTACACCAAGGATATATATTTTTATTGTTTCTCCGTATAACACCATGCAGTAAGCCTTGACCGTCAGACTGTTGGGGGCAAAACTGCAATTTGAGTGAGATGCAGCTTTGGTTGGACTTCTTTGGGTCAGGATGCCAGTGAATGACACCTGCATTTCCTAAAAGACAAAAGAGGCAGTAATTTTTTATTTTTTTTATTTTTAATTTTTTTTGGCTTTGAGGTGGACTCCAATGGAAAATAAAATAGAAGGTTAGAAGTGTTAAGTTTCAACCTATATATGGCTGTAGTGCTGTGCTGTGTTGTGTTTGTGTTGTGTTTTTGGGGGTGCTGTTTTTAATATTCTGTGCGTTTCTCGTGTTTGCCACAAGAAGTTGAAGTTAACACGTTTTCCTCGAACATCCCGCATGCTTAAGTTGTTTGTGTCTTTTTTTTTAATGTGGGTCCATACTGTGCGTGAGTTTTTTTTTTTGTTTGTTTTTTTGACAGAAATTGTCTATTTTGGCCACATGCTTTTCTTCAAGTGTTTCATGTGACTCTTCCTCATTGCAGAGCACTGGAGAGTTGATAGTAGCCAACTCCTGACTCACGACTAGTGCTCGGGCATGTTAAAGACTCGTCAAGACGCCTTCAGGGACAAAAACATGATTTGTTTTTCTGGCATTTTGGAGAGCAAAGGAAGTTAACTTACTGCTCTCATGCGACTGCTCTCCGAGTCTTGGCACTTTTCTTTCTTTCTTCCACATTTCAAGGACTCTTTCGTGACAGTTTTGGTCCGTTCAACTCCATGGTGACTGTGTCTGAGGCTGACTGCCAGCTGCGAGTGCTGTTTCACGTGTTGTTGAAAGTGTAGTTCCTATAGCGCATTGGAGGGTTGTCGCATCCCTGAGTGCTGCTCAGGTTATCGGGGCCAGCGTGCTGTCGGTCAAATCTACTCAATGCATTCAGGGATCAACAGCATGGACTGACTTTACGATCAAAATGGTGCGAAATTAAAAAAATAAAAAACTACACGTTGCTGCTGTGATCCATCGTGCGTGCTGCCGCTGAGCGCGTGATCAGCACCACTGATCTCTGAACAGCGACTTCACTTAAACCCCGTTTAAGTCTTCAAACTTTGCTTTAAACGTGAGAAAATGGCACACTTACATGCATTATTATCTACCTGTTGCTCGTCTGCGAAGTTTTGAGTTTGTCCTGTATCCAAGGCGGGGGACGACATGCATTGCACTGCTCTTGCATCATGTTTTGAAAAAGTTGTTTTACATAAGTTAATGCATATGCATTCAATGTAGTGATGCAAAAATGATTTACTGAGCATAGTAAGCATCAGTAGGAATAGTTTGTTTCTTGGTTTAACTGCACATTTTCACAGTTTTATTGTGGTGTTAGCGATACAGTTGCACTTGTCGAACAGTAGTTGTGTGCTTGTTGCAGAAGCAGGACTATAATATTAATATTAATAACATCACTTTAACAGGAGTTCCCCCCCCCCCTTTTCCAATAGCAGCCCTAAATAAAAATAACCCAGGAACACTGTATAGATGTGTATATACATATAGAGTGTGGATATGTGCATATAAGCATATGCTTGAATACATCCAGCGGCATGAATGTATATGTGTATATATGACCATTATATCAATTCTCATGTGGGACATGAACATATGCAGGTTTCAGATTTCCCTCCTGGGACATTAAAGATGATCTATTTTTCTCTCTCCTCTGCATTATTAACATTAGTTCTGGAAAAGCTGTTAGTTATGCAATCAGTTATATTATGGTAGCAGATGTAATGTACTGCTGTCATTAATGATAACAGAAATGACAGCAATATTTTTAGTTAATGTAATTTTAGAGGCAGCCATGCTACTGTAGGTGTTGTAGCTTTACTAGTACTGGTACTGTTAAAAGGGGCAATAGCAAAAGTAGTAGTAACAGCAGCGGTGACGTGGGACTGCTTACACCTTAAAGGTGATGGATCACCCCACACAAGAGCTTTTAAAGAGATAGGTACATGTAAAGAGAAACAGTCGTCTGGATGGAGCACATTGGCTGTGTTCGTGCCTCAGTTCAAGTTTCGCACATAATTAGGAATGATCTCACTTAAGATGACCTTACTGTTGTTGACTTCTACTGTTAATTGGATTTTTTTTTCTTTTTTCTTACAGTTGTGCCATTTTTTTTCATTTTTTTCATTTTATTCAGCATTATAGTTCAGAATTTTACAGTCCACTTCAGTCCAATATATAGTGGGTAGACATAAAAACTCCTCATCTGTCTAATGCAATCCAATATACAGCTCTTTCAATAAATTCTACCTTTGTGGAGATGTAGTTTCTGGCAGGACTGTCAAAGAGGTGTCAAGTAAAGCTTTTGGTATGTCTAAAAGCTAAAGTCTGCAGTTTGTATTAGGTTACATTATGTTATGCATCAGTCTATTCATGGTGTGATTTGAAATATGCATTAGATTGTCCACTTCTGTGCTAAAAGGCTCCAGTCTGCTTATAAAGCACAAAGGGATAATGTATGTTTCTATATTTGTAGCTAACTGTGCCGTATATTAATAACTATAATCCAGGGAAAGTGCCTCTTTTATGGTATATTGTAAGTTCAGTTTTTCTTTTGATGGCTAGTCATATTCAGGTTCAGTCCACGTTCATGTTGTGTAGCTGTGTCCCTCTGAGTTGTCATTAGACCAAATTAAAATAGAGAGCGTTACATAAATAGTCTCAAACCAAGCATGCATTCTATCACAATCATGATCAAATGGCTCTGAGTCTCAGGTCTCTAATCTCCCCTCACTATCCCGTCTGCCCTCACTTGTAAATCACAGTTGTTGCTACGGTACAATATGCCACAGATATGTTTCCATGTATGTGACAGAAGACTGAAAGATGATTTCAAGTGCAATGTGGAAAAAGATGCAGAGAAAAATCTGGCTGAGAATCCTGTGAATGCATTTAGCCTAACTGTGTTGTCTTACTATTAATGGAACGCTTGGGAGACATCCTGTCCCTTGGGCCGTGGTGTTTTATATCAGACTGATTCATCTTTGAAATTATTTCTTCACTCATCTCTCATTTGCACTCCTGCCTGCAGCTGACGTGTCAAGCTGTATATAGTTGTTTATGCAAATAAGAAGCTAATGATATGCACTGGTATTGTATCAATCGAACATCTATAGAAAATCAAAGTAGCCTACTCTCCAAGACAAAAAGCCAATACTCTATCACTCTATTAGTGTGATAGCGGATGGCAGTAAATCCCCATGGTGTGCACTCTTGGCATTTTACCTTCAATGTGACACAATGCATCTATTCAGCATCCAGACTGTACTCATATTGACCTATATAGCTGGACAAATGCCGGTTAAGAGCTGCTTCACCTTTGTGGCAGAACAGAAAAGTATCATTCAGGCATTGTGACCTTTCTTTGCGGTTATTAAATTGATGTACTGTATATCATTGAGAATACATTATTTGTGTAAACAGTGGCGAGAGCCAATTCTAGCTGATAGGACATAGTGCCTTGTCCTTAAAAATGCATTATCCACATGTTGCTGTTGTAATTCGTTCGTACACTGCAACTGAAGAATTGCAGTGATGTGAAGTCATCTGGCTGGCTTAACTTGTGTTTTTTTTTTTTTTTTTAGTCTTGAAATCAAAATGTTGACATCAGTGCTGACTGCTCATTTCTGCTGTTGTGTACAGGTTGCGAATTGTTGTATGCAAGAGCTCTAAAGCTATAAGAACATTTGCCTACTGACAAAATGATTTTGGATTGAGCGATAGGGCATGCAAAGCATGGTCAATCCCCTGACGGAGAGAACATGGCACTGAAATGGCAAATTATAATGGCAACTAAACTTTGGACATTTTATCTGCTTTTGTTTCTGTGTGTAGTCTCCATGTGTCTGAGGGGTTTTCTCCAGGTGATCCAGTTTCCTAAAACAGTCCAAAATCTTACAGGTTAGGTGAATTGGAAACTCAAAATTCTGATGCGTATGTTAGCCTTGCGATGAATTGACGACCTGTCCAGGGTGTACCATGCCTCTCGCCGCCCTGCTTCTCTTGCGACCCTGAACAGGATAAGTCATATAGCAGATGGATGGATAGACTACATCCTCAAACAGACTCGATGCCATCATAACAGATTGTGCAAGAGAAAGATGTCTCTATCACATGTTATTCATTATTCATTGAATAATTGAAATCTTCTGTTATCAGTCTGCCTGCAAGAATTAAAAGGAAGAAAAAAAATATTAAGAAAAAGAACAAAACCACAACCAGTCATTACACTATGTCAAAGTAAAGTCGGCCTTTAATCAGCAGACAGCCATGTGTTCCAGCTGCGAGGGCTGCTGCCAGATGGCCTGGCCCCTTCCCCTGCACGGTCACAAATACCAGCCCCTGTCAGTCAGCTCACACAGAGACCCGGAGGGAGGCTGCCCTCCAGTTTTTTCTACAGGGTTACATGTGAGAATTTGACTGGCTACATAGAGATAATGAGGTCCAGCACTAAACTTGATTGGCATGAACACAACCAGGGGTTCAGAAGTGAGGATTAAAGACGTCCTCCCACACTCTATCAGAAGTTCACTATATTAATAACCCTACTCCCGTCTTCTCATCTCACTTCACCCTTGTCCTGTCTTTACCTGTAATCTCTCCTGCTGTCTCCTTCCTCCCTTCAGCCTGTTCTCACTCCCACTGTGCTCCACTGAGTGTCAATAAACAGCCTTGTCCTTCCTTCCCTTATCCATCTGTATATCAACCTGTCTCATGAGGAGCTGCTGCCATGTCCCAGAGATGAGACCGATCACATGGGACAGGGCTGTGACGTTGCGTCGGTTAAAACCCAGAGCACATCTTACAGGTCCTCTGCTCTCTGCTTCTCCCAGAGGACACGAGTGTCCTTTGAGACAAGCTAATAAGAAGCAACAGCAGAGCCTCTGTGACACACAGCAGTCATCGCACGCTAAGGAACACTACTGACTTCTCATACTAGATGTGTGACTTTCCCTATGGACCCCAGCTTCTTCATCTGTATGATGGGACCATGTCATGGGCCAGTATCTGGAGGACCCCATGATGACAACACTAGTAATTTATTGTAATGAGCAATTGTCCCAAGGCAAGCGACAAAATTACTCATTTGGGTCATGAAGGTTCAAGACCTCTTGTCACAGAGTATTGTATGGGTGTTTTCTTTAGCCAAGGCAACTGTTAAAAGTGTTGTGTTTTGCCATCCTTTCGTCCGAGAGGTGAGAGGTTTTCCTCTCACTTCTAAGGGGAGACGAGTCGGGTCATCATTTAGCAACATATTCGCCGTAATTTCAAAAAGCACGCTCCAATTGTTACGTAACGGACTGTACAGAAACTCACGCTTAACTCTGTCACTAGATAACACTTAACACTCCACTGTATAACCCACAACAGAGATGAGTTCTGGTAGATAGAAGTGTGAGAGAATTGATGGAGCATGAAAAAATGTGAAGAGTTCTCTCTCCTTTTTGTATTTGTAATTTGGATGGGCAACGCTAGCAAGGGTCCAAGTCCTGCCTTTCATTCGAGTGTTTAATGAGTGGTGGTCCGCCTCATTTTTGCGCCCAACTGCTTTTTAAAGTAGCGTGTCACAGTCTGCCCTAAATGTGCGCGAGTGACCACGTCTGCCGCCACACACCGTCACAAGGGAGTAAACCGGAGAGTGGGAGGGCGTTAGCGACGTCACCGTGTTGTTACAGTTCTGTTTGGCTGCTCACCTTCCATGTCTCCTCCTTCTCCACTCCCACTCGTCTCTACCCCCATCCTCCCTCTGCAGTGGACGTGCATCGCATTTGGAGCAGCAGGCAGCAGGTGGAGATGACATCATCTGCACTGCAGCACACTGCAGCACTGGGTCTGAACAAAGACATGTCAGCCTACCGCTAACTATCCCCCTCTCTCTCTCTCTCTCTCTCTCTACATCTCTCTGTCTACATCTCTCCCCTCATATGAGCCAGAGGGAGAGCATAGCCTTGTACCAAGGCAGGTTGTGGCGCTGTGACCTATCTCAACCCTCTGACTCCCCTTCTGACACAAGCACTCAGTCTTGAACAGGCTCTTAACTCTTCACCTCGCCCGTTTCCACGAGTCACAATGTTGGTAGGTGAAGAAGGATCCTGAAGGATTTCTGCTGGATAAGAGAGTGATCTGTTGATCTGACAACAGGACCATGTAGACAGTCTACAGCGCACGCAGGGATCAAAGGCAGTCCATTATTCACAGTGCAGCATGTTGTCACTGAGAGCAGTAATTTACCAGCCGGTGACATTATGTTTTTCTGTCCAATGATAGCAGTTACTTGACCTCTTTTTACAGTGGCTTATAGGAGGTTTGACTGTGACATTAGCTCTCCACGGAGCCCAGAGCCGTGACTGCCAAGATACCGTAAAGCGCAAATGTCACCAGGTCGTACTGTGAAGGCTCCCCACTTAGAGTCATTAGGTCCCTACCTACGGCATCAACACTGAGAAAAGAGAGTAGGCCAAGTACACAAAAGCACGGGAAAGAAAATTTATGGACTCCATTTTTTTTTTTTTTTGCTGGAGTACTGAGTCCTTCTCCTCCCCTTCATCAATAAGCCAATAGCACGCAGGCAGACCATACACACAGCCATGTTCCTGTCGCCTAGTTACCGCTCGGCAGCAGGTTGCCACAGAAACGGCCTCATAGTGGCTAAATGGGGAATGCTAATGCAGTCTTCTATGCTCCCTGCTGCAGTGGGCTCTCTGTGCCCATCCCACTCCACTGTCTGTACACAGCATACTTTGTATGTGTGTGTGTACATGCGTGTGCATGTGTGCACATTTACACTGACAAAGTGTTTGTTTGTGTGTTTGTGGAGGGGGGCGTGGTTTCCTAAATGTCTCTGTGAGCCTTGTGTCTTATGATCTTACATAAACTTATTGCAACTGGTTTAAATGACAGAATTTATGTGCGTGTGGATGTTTTAATATTAGTTAGTCAAATGCATTTCGTGTAGTGATCAAGACCTGCCCGTCTATCTGACATCTGACTTAATGTTCCAGTTTTACTGTGTTTATTTTTTGTTTCTGTTTGACTAATGAAATCCATTTGCAAGTCCTTAGAAGTCACTTGCTCTGTCCTCTCCTCACTTAGGTATTGAATTATGCAGTGTGTTCTATATGTCTGACAGAGAAAACAGATTTTCTTGTTGCAGGGCTGAAAACCTGAGCAGACCCCTAAAACTAACAAAGGATACAAAGCAGTAGCAGCATGTAAACACTCTTAAAGTCTCATCCTCCTCCATCCGTCTTGATGTAGGGAAAGGCTCGGTTTTCAAGGACTCTGGATATGTGCAAGTTGTGATTGATTCTATACTGTCAACTTCTTAGTCTTCCTACCATGCATGCTCATGGAACGGGGGTGGACTGGGACTCCTTGGCTATTATAAGGTGTACTTAATCAGCTGGAGTGGGCCTTCCGCTGTACACCCTTCCCCCCCCCCTCCACAGAGCATGTCTGAAGCCCTTTGTGAAAGGGTGGACATATTTAACATGCCCCCGCTCATTGGCCAATCATTCAACCTGTATTAGTCTGCTGGGCTGTGTTTGAGTGGTGCAGGAGAAATGGCGGCAGCCATTAGCAGATGATTGATGGGCGTTAAAGGGTTATTTTAGTAAAGCCAATTGTTTTGGTGAAGTCAGTGATTGATGCTATTGTTTTCATTCACATTATGGGGAGATTAATAATGATTATGAGAGTTTTTCTGTGTTACAGCTGAAAATAGGATATTAACTTGCCATCAGCTTTGCAGTATCTCAGAAACAGGCTCATGCACATGTTCTTAAATGGTTGATTGTATGCCTCATGATGTTAAGCCCCAAGTCACTGCGACAGTCTTAATGCTTCTCAGAGCAACATATTTGGTGCAGCTTGTGGTGCATACTGTGTGATCATTTGTCTTGTCAGGACACAGGGTTGTTTGTGCTGGTAATAGCAAAGACAGCCATTTTTTTTTTTTGCACACTGGATGCTACTTGCGTGCTGACGTGTTCTTCTGTGTCCCACTGTTTGCCTAGATAACCAGTTCAGAATGTCTATCCTGGAGCGCTTGGAGCAGATGGAGAGGAGGATGGCGGAGATGGCCAGCCACCAGCAGCCGAGCAGTGCAGGGAGTGGCGGAGCTGGGGGAGGAACAGGGGGAGGAGGAGGAGGCGGAGGTGGGGGAGGAGGAGGCGGCGGAGGTGGAGGAGGGGGCAACAACAGCCAGTCACAGGTAAAAAGCCACATCACACTACTCATATGCTGTGCATGAAGGCAGTCATTGTACATGTGACAACACTGAGCGAGCACATTTTCTTTGTCATTCATGATTGTATGATTACATATAACTGATTTTATGATGTTGTTGTTGCTAAAGAGGCACATACAACCAATAATCATTTCCTCTTTTGTGTATGTGAGTGTGTATCTGGCCAGATGCAAGCCAGCAGCTCCTTCGAGAGTCGTGTCGTGGTGGTCTGTGAGAAGATGATGAGCAGAGCTTGCTGGGCCAAGTCCAAACATTTAATCCACTCCAAGACCTTCAGAGGCATGACACTCCTGCACCTGGCTGCAGGCCAAGGCTACGCCACCCTCATCCAAACACTCATCAAGTGGCGGTGAGTACAAAATATTCATAATGCATAATGGTACTTTGGTTTGTAATTGGTGTGCACCATACTAAATATTAGCGGGATGCTAATTGTTTTCTCTCTTCCGTCCAGCACCAAGCATGCTGATAGTATTGATTTGGAGTTAGAAGTGGACCCTCTTAATGTGGATCACTTCTCCTGCACACCACTGGTAAGACAGCTGAAGTGTTTAGAATATGTTTAGAACATTGTAAACAATAATTATTTAACAGTACGATGTTATGAAATCTACTAACTCTCTTTCTCTTTGCCGCTTTTTCTTTGTCTGTTTTCCATCCAGATGTGGGCATGTGCACTCGGTCACCTGGAGGCAGCAGTGGTCCTGTACAAATGGGACAGACGTGCCCTAGCTATCCCAGATTCCTTGGGACGCTTACCCCTCTCGATTGCCCGATCTCGTGGCCATACCAAATTGGCTGAATGTCTGGAGCAGTTACAAAGGGAAGAACAGCAACCACCAGCCCCTCTACCACCCACAACTCGCATGTCTTTCTCTCCAGCCCCCGACACTCCCACCACAGACAGCTGGATGGTCAGTTGGGCAAACAACAGTGTTGTAGCACCAAGCGGCAAGAAAGGAGGTCCTGCCACCACGACAACCACATCCAGCACCACAAGCCTCAATCCAGGCCAGTACAGTTCTCTTTTGTCTCTGTCTCTGACTGTACAGTGCAAAAAGGAGTTAGGTTGATGGTCTTTTCTGTTTCTGATTATCACAGTTTTTGTTATGCGGCTAACTGTTACATGTTATGTTTTTGCAGACTTAAGACGGCCCAGGTCAGAGCCCTCCAACTACTACAGCAGCGAGGGCCAAAGAGACCTACCATTAGCTAAAAAACATAAACCCAACCCAGAACTGTTTCAGACTCGGCCTGACAAGGCCATGTCTGTTCCTCTGAGCCTGGAGCAGCAACAGCTCCACAAGCTGTCCTCTAGCCCCAAGAGCCTGTCCTCAGAGGGCCTGAGCTCAGACAAGGGCCTATCTACAGGAGGCAGCACAGGGACAACCAGATGGACCTCCAGAGAGACTTTCTCCAGCAGCAGCTTGGGGAGGAAGACGCTGGGGGTCAGCGGAAGCAGCAGCCTGGGGAAGGAGAAACTGGTCAACCGGTTACGTCAGCGGGAACAGCTCGGCATGCTCGTGATGGCAGACAGAGAAATGGCTGATGCAGAACTATTATCCTATCGGGAAGATCTGGAGAACCAGGACTGTCTCACACAGATGGATGACCTGCAGGTGAGAATTTAAAAAAAAAAAAACTTTGTGTACTCAGTCAGCTAAATGTGCAGAACTTGGCACTCGTACAGCTACAGATGAAAGGTTAAAAATAATTTTGCTGTTGATTTAAACGCCTGCATCACGGAAATGGCATAACAATATGTCATCCTGCATCAGCTAAAGCAACCTGATGCTTCAACTCCCTTTTTGTTGTTTTCCCTTGGTAAAAACTGAAAATTAGAAGCCTTACACATGAAGCGCATACTGTATAGTATAGTATAGTATTTTATAAGAGGGTGGGGACAGTATGGATATTTTCGTGGCACCACTACATATGGATTATACAGTCAGCAGTGAAGAAAACAAGGCAAGATGAGATTTAAATTGGACATAACAGTACCATGCCAACTCTTTTATGTCTGCCTTCTGCACTGGGTAGGCGGTATACACCAGGCCAACCTGGCATTCTGTCGATGACCATCACTGCATAATAAACTCTCTCTATTGATCCACTTCCATAGCCAAGGGATTCTTCCAGCCATCCATCTCAGTCTAACTACTCCACCAACAGATGAAGAGTTGGATTAGGAATTTTAGCCTCCAACAGTATCATCATTATTATCCTCTTCATCTGCATTAAAGCCAACATTTTTGTCAGTCAAACCCGCGTGACTAAGCCACATACAGTCACCAAAATAAGTAGCGATTAAACCATATGGTGATAAACATTAACAAGGTGGGACCTCCCATTTTTTTGTTTGTTCCAAACGAAATAGGTGAACATGATGACTCTAGCAGAGCACATCATTGAAGCGACGCCAGAGAGAATCAAAAGGGAGAACTTCACGGCGACAGACTCTGTGCCCTTAGACACGTCAGGGGTCAGCAACACTATGAATTGGCTGGCCAACTACCTTGGAGATGTGGAACAGCTGCCAAGCATCATACACCTACGGTAAGGAGCACCATGGGACAGAGAGTGGCAGATGTGCGTTTTGCATAGCCATAGGTTCATTCATCCTTTTTTCTAGGCACTGTTACACTCTGGTATTGTCTAAAAGAGGTCCTTCTTTGTCGTCGAGTAAAATGGTTGGATATTGAAAAAGAATGTGAAGAAGATAATACATGTAGCTTGTACTGGAACTGCTTGTGTTTGGTTAACACATGTGTACTTATGTTAAAAAGGGGGTCTGAATAAAGCGAAAATTTCATCTTCCTTCCTTAGATCTCTGTATAATGAACCCCTGACCCCATCGTCCAACCCCAGCCTCAGTCCTGGGGGGTCTCCGCTGAGAGAGGGGCCCCTGGAGAGGTCCACACTTCCATCCCCGGCTGACTGGAGTGAGTTCATCAATGCCTCCAACAGCAAGGTGGAGCGAGACCTGGCCCAGCTGACTCTGTCAGATCCAGAGCAGAGGGAGCTGTATGAGGCCGCCCGCCTAGTCCAAACTGCCTTCCGCAAGTACAAGGTACAGGCCCGGCACTCAGGTGCCATATGCTGTGTGCACTGCAGCCCGCAGTGACACGGCTGTACTGTTAGGACTGGTATTTAGATTGTTTCTGGGTTTTGGAGAGATGTTGAAGGGTTCACTTTGATTTGGTTCCAAGCTATGGAGTTCTGATTTTTGCAGTAAAGTTCTGGGTTGTGATATGGTTTTTTTAATATCTTTCGTCTGGGCGTATACTGTTTCTAATCATGCTTAATATTATTCAGTTTTTTCTATCTCTATCTCTGTCTCATTCTCTGTTCCTCTGCTCATATACACATTACAACATCAACAAAAATATATCCAAATATGTCCCTGTGGTTTCAGCATGGGAAGGTGCCTTGAGCAGAGCATGGCCTTGCTTAGAGGAACGACTGCACTGTCCCCTTTATCCCTGCTCCAATTAGACACAATTAAGCTTATGTTCTCCTCCTTTCTCTTTGTCTCTGTTTCTCTCCTATAGTTAGGTGTATGGAGCCTGCTACTGCCTGTTTATAACTAGCTCTCCACACACCAGTCCTTTCCCCCCTGCCCGATCCCATTCCTCAACTCGCTACCCACCCCCCAGCTACCTTTAATGAGTTTTTATATGACAAACTGTTCGCTGTCGTTTACAGTCATCTGTTATGCCTGTCTACCAGCTGATACTGAGGTGGACCTTTGGCGCCTCTGTCACTCAACAGTTCATCTCCTCCTCCTCCTCCTCCTCTTCCTCCTCCCCACTGCTCAAACGGGGGCCAGTTCACCTGGGGTGGACTCGTGCCAAGGTGGCTTTCACATGCCAGCCACCAGGAGACCTCAGGGAGACTTGACTGAGCCACCAATATCCTTTGTGGCAAAATGCAGGTTCTACTGTGACCTCTGACCTATCCCACTCTACTCTCCAACAGGGGCGGCCGCTCAGAGAGCAACAGGAAGTAGCTGCTGCTGTTATTCAACGTTGTTACAAGAAATACAAACAGGTAGGTGCCCCCAAAATGAAGTGTCCCTGATGTGGTCACACCAAATAAATGTTTTTGTTTACATGTTTTAGTGTAATGAATGAATGAATCTTAGGAGACAGATCCATCTAAATACTCTTAAATATATTTAATATATAACTTTTATTTTGAGAATATTAGAGTATGTTAGTGCATCATTCACAATCTTTTCCTTTTTCTGTTTGCAAGCTAACATGGATAGCCTTGAAGGTAAATGTTTTGTTTCCATGTCTTTCACAGCAGCTGAATTCATTGCCAAACTTCAGGCTGTGTTCTTCTACTACAGCCTGAACCCATAGCACCATTGCACTATTCACAAACACTAAACCTTGACATATTTTTTTCTTTGTTGTCGTTGGCAGTATGCACTTTATAAGAAGATGACGCAGGCCGCCATCCTTATCCAGAGTAAATTCCGCAGCTACCACGAACAGAAGAAGTTCCAGCAGAGCAGGAGGGCTGCCGTGCTCATTCAGCAATACTACCGCAGCTACAAGGAGTTTGGCAGGCTGAAGCCTCACCACCGTGGGACTGCTGCTGCCCTGGTGCAGCACAAACTGAGGTAGACACTCAGACACTACTGTCATGTACCGTCACAAACTGGCTCATGGAATGTGACAGGAAGGAAGTTGGACTTCAAACAGGAGTCACTGATTAAAACTAAGGTTAACTCAAATGAACAACAGAGAGTGTAGATCAGAAATGAAAACAGAGCATGCTTCAGCAGCGTTGTAGGGGCAAACCAAAAGAGAGTGATGCAGAGTGGAGGTCAGCTGTTGGAAAAGAGCTGACAACCCTCCTCTTCAACCAATTTTATAGTCATGTTGGACAGTAAAACTAATCCCAACCCTCTGAAACACAAAGTTAGTACAAAAAAAAGTCACAGACATACACGATAAAGAATTCTACTTTAAGACTTCATAAATATCCCCATTACATGAATACAATACAGTTCATGAATTCAATACAGCCAACCACCGCCTTGCATCTTGTCAGCTACAATTCCCAACCCAGCAACCTTGGATCCAGAGGAGCAATTTAAGGATGAGATACTAATAGCAGAAGCAGAAATAGTCAAGGCATGCAAAATGCAGGAACGTAGGGAAGTGAGAAATGTGGATAAATGAGTGTGGTCAACAGGTAAATGAGGTTCTGACCTAAAAAATGGATGATAAGTCGCCTAACATTCATATCAACAGAAATGTATGCCAGTTTCTGCAGCTGCTCTACAAACAACAATGTTCTCTCTCTCTCTCTCTCTCTGGTGTTTTATAGAGGTAGTCTGCTCACAAAGAGGCAGGATCAGGCTGCCAGGAAGATCATGAGGTTCCTACGTCGCTGCCGCCACAGGTAGACCCCAGCACTGTGTCACACACATACTAACACGCACATTTATACACACACACACACACACCTTTACATAGGCTAGATAAATCTTCGCATTCAGATTTACTGCAAGGGTTGGTTCATGGTCTTAAAAAAAATGAAACCCCACTGAGCTAAACAGTAAGACACAGTAGCAACTAGCACTTATTTCATTATCTTGTCCATCTCTCAACTATTCTTTTTACTCACTGTTGTGTGTTTGATTTATTTTTGTTGGGCGAATTGGGTGGTTAGAAATGTCTCCAACACCTAAGCTCCACCCTTCCCCTTCACTGTATTTGGCCCCCACCTGTCCTCGCCCCCTCCTTCACAGTGCCTACTGTGTGCTAATAGCTGTCTGGTATTGTTTTGCTGTTTATGCCAAGCCCCTTGATGGACCATAGACTGTTCAAGCGGGTGAGTGCAGCCTCAGCAACTCAGTTCGTGCCTCTCTCTGTCTCTCTCTCTCTCTCTATTTATTCTGTATGCCTCTTTCTCCCTCTTATCTCCTCCTCTCTCTTTAATAATACAATTATCTACTCCTGAGGTCTCGGCCTTAGCATTCTCTCCCTCCTTCCCTCACTCTCATTTTCTCTTTTGCTCTTTCTCTCCCACCCCTCCACCCACCCTACCTCCTTCTCCATCACTGTTGCTTGATGCCTGCTTGCATGAAGGCTGCCGACTGGAGCCACAGGTGGACTGAGAAGCTCAGATTTAGAGCAGAAACTATCTCGAACTAACAAAATGCTTATGAATGACAATATCACTGCAACACTTAACAGGCACTTCTCTGACTCTCTTTATCTCTGTCTTTCTCTCCTTGGAAATTACTTTTTGTTCATGATTGTCTTTTTTCTTTTTCTTTCTTTTTCTTTTAAATTTTCTGTGGTTATGCAAATAGACAGTTTGAGAAAACGGGAAGCTTTTTTCGATCATGTGTTATTCTGCTGCATGTCAAGTGGTGACAACTATGGGTCTTGCTCTTCTACCTTTAGGCATGCTATGGGCCTGCTGTTTCTCAAGTAGTTGTCTGTCTGTCTGACTGGCTGTGTGTCCTGTTTCTAGCCACTCGACAGACTGAGAGGGGGATTTTACCCCTCGGTATACCATTTACTAAAACTGTTGAATGTACTGTGCCCACCGGTCCATCGAAACACAATAAATAAATAAAAAATAGAGTAGAAAAAGATACAACTGAATGGAGGGGAAAGCATCAACAACGTCATATGTAGCATATCTAGCAGTCTGAACATTTGGTTATTGCCACAAATCTTTAACCTCCTTGCTGTTGACATTCATATTTCATGTTCTTACTCTTTTCCATATCTGCTGTACTATATACTGTCCTAAAATAGGGTACCATGCTTTTAGAGCAGGTGAGATTGTTGATGTAACCACCTCTTATGGCAGGCTTGTCTGCTATACTGTGATATAGGTTAGGAAGCTGTGACAGCATATAGGTCACAGCACAAAAACAAACAATAGGTTCCTCTACCCATTGGGACTAAAACACAGCTTTAATAGATTCATACCTCCAGGGAGTACTCCAGCTCAGCATGAGAGGATGTAACACACACACACACACTGCATCTAACCATGCATCTACAAAGTCTGCCTCTCTTCAGTACATAAATGTTGCAGTAGTTACCTTCTACTAAGAATAAGAGTGAAGCTAAGTCCATTATATGATGGGGGTTGATGTATTCAAATCAAATCAAGTGCTGTGGACCCAGCAGGCTGACCGCTTTTTGCTCATACACTTGAGACACGTGTCTCTTCGATGAACCCACACCAGTTTCTGGTGGTGTTATTGTGTGGACTGCCAGACAGTGCGTTTTTGAAGAATGGAAATGATCGGCTGCAAACTTCTCAGCCTCGACCAGCGTGTTTGGAAAGACTTTCTAGTTCTTTTAGTCTTAAAGTGACCTTAACCATAAAGATTTAGTGCCAATGATTGATGCTTTTCATTACCTAATAAATAGGTTTTAAAATGCAGGAGGACGGTTCTGCATTATTATTTGCAATAATCAGACAAGTAGTCACGTCATGTCATGAGGTTCCACTGTCCCATCCTGTATTTTGAGCAAAAAAAGTGTTTCAGTGTCACTTTGAAATGAGTAATATCAATTTAGAATGATTGTAAATATACTAATTATAATATCATTAACTTCAAAATGAAATGCATTTGATGGCAAGATTTATGATTGTATTTATTTTGTCAAAAAAAAGTGCATTTTATCCCAAATGTAATAGATTAGTATGGTAATGATTCTGTAACTGTGCTTTAAATATAATAAAGTTCAATTCAATTCTGACCAACATTTTCCTTCACAGACCAGCTGTACTTCCTGACGATCTGGGCTGACTTGATATTGTTCTGATAATTCTTGTTGGTCGAACAGTGTGACACTGTTTGGCCTGTGTGTGTGTGTGTGTGTGTGTGTCTTGATGAGCTTGCTGCTAGAAACTCTAGTCATGGATGTTTGTATTCATTGACATCTGTCTCTCTCTGTGTTTCAGGGTGAAAGAATTGAAAAGGGCCAGGGAACATGAGACCCCTCAGAAGAGCCCCCTCGCGATGTGACATCACTCTCCTGACTCCTCTTTTCTTTTTTGTTTGTACCCGAGACATTTTACAAGAGAAACGGAAAAAAAACATCAATGCAAGCACCGCAATTATTACTACTACTGCGGTGTTACTGGTTCAACTACTAATACATGTACAACAGCATTTTTTCACATATCTATTCTTTCCACTGACTTGATTTTGGTCGGAGAGTGGCAACTTCTACGGGATTATAAACTAAAAGGGTCGGGGTGGGGGGGTTGCAGAACATTTGCTTCTTGGCATTTTTTGCACTTTTTCATGGATTGTTTTGTCTTTTTTGGATATGAAGAGGTTTTGGACGGTGAAGGAAGTGAACGCAGGACATGTCTGAGGAGGTCTGTCACACGTGTGGACCTGAAGAGACGTAAATTAAGGCTGCTGCAGAAGATCTCAGAGGCTAGGGAGACCATGCAGAAACACTCTGGGCTCTAATTGTATTTCATAATTTTTTAAGTGACCAATCAATTCATTTGAAGAAGGATTTTCTTTTTTTTTTTACCATATATATTGGTAACCCACACGCCCACTGCTATCCACTGCTGTAGATGATATTCAGTTTAGCTCAACAATTCCTCCTGTCCCACTGTGCTCTACCCCACCAGTCTGCCCATACGGGTGGAGCTACAAATGAATGTAGTCGGGGATTAACCATGCAGAAGCAGATGGAGGATGAAATATTTCTGTTTTGCCATTTCTTTAAAAAAAACCCTATGCTTTATCGTATATATTGTCACTTTATTACTTGAATTTGTTCCATACTGTCCAATGTATTTGTTCCATCATGTCCAATGTATTGGTGATCTGTATCTTCAGACTCTATGTTGTTGAATCCTACCAAGAAAAAATGCATGACTTCTTGGCAAGAAAAGTCTTTGCTTGTGTGCTTACGGTCTAGTCTTTCAGCCTATCCTCTGGTTTTCTTTTTGTTTCCATCTTCTCCCCATAAGTTGTACCATCTCAGTAATGAAGCTATCCCTGTATTGTCCTGTTTTTTTTGTTTTCTTTATCACTTTGTTTCATTTCGCTTCGTTCAGTTGATTGCTCCTCTGAAACCTAACAAGAGAAAAAGAACTTGCCTATTTTGTGTTGTAATGGTTATGGTCATGCAGGTTATTACTGTTCTTTTTAAACGAACTTCAGAGCCTGTGAAGGCTTTTGAGGGGAAGATCACATACATTGCCTTGACGTCTTAGAGATTCTTTGAGGGGTCCCTAAGCTTGTCCCAAAATAGGGGTTTGACAAATCCATATTTTTGACAATTGAGCGATTTCTGTATATAAAGAAGGCTGAAAGTACGTAGGAAAAAACATTTACCCAAAGGGGATTGTATTTTAGAAATATATTATTTTATTCATTAAAAATGGGTCAAAAACAGGTACGAGACAAAAACAGAATATTTGTATAGTTTTGTTTGAATGCCTAAGAAGTATGGTTGTATTGTTTGTAAATAGTGTAAATAACTGGGATAAAAATGAGCTATGTGCATGAAAAGTATGAACAGAGTCAAAAGGGAAAAAAAAAACAAACAACAAAAGCAGTAGTGGCTATGCTCTGTAAAATTAAAACTATTTCACTATTAGAGTATTTTATTTTATTTTGATTGTTCTTGAGAAGAACATTTTGCTAAAGCATGATACTATTGCAATATAAAAAAAAGTTTTAAAAAAAATACTGTATTTAGAGTTAGGAGAAGTCTGCAAAATTATCTTAAAACAAGTATGGTTATGTTTACATTTTTTTTTGTTTGGTTTTTTTTCGGGTTTTTTTTTTTTATTATTTGTTTGTTTTTGGGCTACCAAGAATTTTTTGCCAATGGTGCCAAGGTATGTGAATGCTATATAGCTTAAGAAGAGAATTAAGTTAAATTTTTTGCAGAACAGATAATCATACAGTGAAATACACACTAGCACTGAAGACCATACGATCACAACTGACCGAGGATCACTAGAACAATAAGGTACACAGTTTGCAGGGGGAGTCATATTTAAGCAGAAAGTCTCTCATGTCTCCACCATTCCCACAGATAACTGACGCATTTGACCATCACTGAATACAGCTTGAGTTTTATTTTTGTTGTCATTGCAAATGGAATGTGATATGTTACTGAGGTATCTTGTCTGGTTTTAAAAATTGGCAGCCTTGCCCATGGTGTCCCTGTAAAGCGATCCATGTAATTACTCTGAAAAAGATTGAATTCACCTCTTTACTGTAAACGTGCAGTATGTTGCAGCAAGCATTGATTCATCAATTCTTGGCTCGTTCCTGTAGTCAATTGGTGACAGGATTTTCCTAATACGCTATGTTTTAATAAAAAACTCCCTGATCAAGGCTGCCAGGGTCTAAATAGACCTTGTGTTCCATGTCAAAAAGAGCAAAGACAAAGATGTGTAGTTGGAAAAAAAAACAACAAAAACAAACGTGTAGCATACTGTACATGAATGGATCTCTTTGTCAAACAGCTGAAAACATTTGCAAAATGAACTGTTCCAACTGTCAAAGGTGCTAAAACAATTCTATACAGAAGGACAGCACTATAGGTTGTCACTTGCCTCGATGGAGGGTCAATGAGCCAAAATGACTGTAGTAACTAACGTGTAAAATAGTGCACTGGTGCCATTTATAATTCTGAGGCATAAAATGTGTCTTGTACATCGGATAATATATACATATATAGCAGTTTTGATTGGGCTGTAGCAACAATCTGAGAGAGAATACACACAAGCTGCTGGTTTAGAGGTGCCTATTGGTTGCTGCCTAATTCCTACAATATATTCCTACCAGAAAATGTATTCTGTATCCAAGAAATGACATTTGATTATTCAGCCAAGTGCCACTGAAAAACTTGATTTTTGTTTATTGAAGTGTTGTCATGTTTGTTAAGTAATTATTAGGCTAATCTAGGTATTTCTCATATTTATTTCCTTGACTGACTGGTTGTTTTGTTGTTTTCCACACACCTGATATGTAAACTTTATTTCCCGAGTGTTTATGTAGAAAGTGCCTATTCATATCCTGATCACACGAATCCAGTGTCAGAATGCATACGATGTACCCGAGGTTGAAACAATGTGAGAGAACATGGTCATCCACAGACAGTGCTGTATCCTCAACATTAAAACACACATGATCACCATCACCTTGCACTCACCAAAGCCACAATATGATATTCCCTGTTCCACATCAGTACAGCACTCCAGCTTGTCAACATGCTAAGCTTTATTTTTAGTTTTTCTGCCTTCGTTTTCTGTTTTCTACTGGGACAGCTTGTTAAAATCACATTTAGAAATGCCACTACTGGGGTTTGTTGCCTTGCATTCATCCTCTAGTTTGTGGTTAGAATGCATAGCCAATGCAATGTCGTGGCAAAAAGGAGAAGGATTTATTATGCTTGCATGGGTAAAATAGTTAACTGGGTGACAGAACTGCACCTAAAGCATGCTTATTTTCCTAGAATCGGTAGTCAGATAGACTTGTTAAAAGACTTACTGTTCTGTAAAACGATGAACGTTGGTTTGACGTGTCACAGAACTCAGAAAGACAGAGGGCATGTGACCGGAGGGCAGAAGGGAAACCTACAAATGAGCCAATGATCAATGCTCAGTAGCTACTGACGTTTTCACGGCGAAGCATGACAAGAAGATTGTTTTTTTAGACCGAGCTCTAACTTTTTAGACTTTTTCTTTAGTTTTTTGATTCATTTAGATTTGATCAGTGTGCTCCCAACTTCAAATAGGACAAACGGACATGGTTGGAGACCATTGTGACAGTATGTATAGCAAGTATTAACTAAGTGACACACGGTACACACAAACACATGCACAAGACACAGCACAGCACACATGCAGACATGTCAAGGTGTCTCATTTCATTTGTACACTGAGCGCTGAAGGCAGCATTGCTCTTCTACAGGCTGAGGGACTGGTTCACCTCCCTTCTGTATTTTACTCAGGGTGCCAAAATGGGGAGGAGGAAACAGAGCAGGACATGTGATTCACAGCAGAAGAAGCTGAAATTGAAATAGGGAAACCTTTCAGCAGTGCTTTCTGGTAGAGAATCTGGGACAGGTTCACCGCTGCGACGCTGAAGTCTTTAAAATGAATGAATATGAAATAAAATCCATTTCCTCTCAGTTAACGTTGAACATTTCAGACACCAGTGGAGCCCCGGAATAAAGTCCTGTTATATATAGCTCATTAAGATAAATGATTTGACTTTCTGTCACAGAAGCCTGTCAAATCATAGTATAATTCTGGCCAGTTCTTTAGGCCTTTAATTTATCTAAGTGACAAAGTGTAGAGGGTATTTAAGATTAAGAGTGTAGTTATATGAAAAGTTCACCTGCAAATCTTGTTTTTACTGCCATTTATGAAAGGGATGACAGGTTAGCTGATAGGCACTCTTCATTAGTATACAGTATTATCAATTTCAAGACGTTCTGTGAATTGACCTGGGAATCTGCCTTTCCTCCTCTTCTTTTTCCCCAAGCACCCAAACCGGAGAAAGGTAGGCACATCAGGACAACAGAACAGAAACAGTTTTACAACATATTCCACTTGTGGACACAGAGCAATAAAGAACTATTTTGTGGAGACCTATAGACCTAGTGAAGTTTAAAATGATTGGACACATGTAGTCGACTTACTCTTATGCAAATGCCAGTATTGCAAGACAAGCATTCAGTAGTTTATGGACAGCAATTATATGGCACCCTTTACCGAACTGCACGTTTTCATCAATTCCAAACCGAGAAGAAAAAAAAAGGCCCTGCTTTGATAGAAAGTTACGGGTCCTCGACACTTTGCATGTGAACTAGTGTTAGATCTATTTTCCTCTCCTCTATAGCTGTCTTTCTCTCTGTCTTTCCCTGTTATGTGACCCAATTTTTCTCCGCTCCCAACCCCTACCCTCAAAAGTTTCATCTCCTCTTGGTTCTCCTAATGTGTTTTGCTTTTCCTCCTTTTTCTTCCCTTCTCTTGTTTGTAAGTTTTATTTTTGTAATTGTGCATGTACAAGCGTCACTGACTCGATGGATATGTTAAAAAAAAGAGATTTCAGCTGCTGAAGCCATGCAAAACGTTTTGAATTGCCCTTAAAATATGGAAGATGTTTTCTGAATGCTTTATATTCTTTCTGCTGTAAAATAATAAAAAAAGGAAAAAATGAAGAAAACTCGAGAACAAAGTTTGCTACGTCTTTTTGTTTCCTCTTTTACTTTGAAGGAAGGGACAGGCGGTTTCTTCTGCCGCCGCCGCCGCTGTGTTTCTCACCGACACCTTTTATCAAGAAAGGCAAATAGCAGAGACAGTATTTATAATATAGTTTTTATTTCTATTTAACACACAGTGCTGTATAACCTTTGGACATTTGGTCATACATCAGCCAACTAAGGACTTTTAACAAATGTGTGGACATAAATATAATTTCACACAACAGAAAAGTAATCTCAATAAATCATCTTAAAGTCCCAGAGCAACACGTCTCAATCATACCTATGGCATTGTTCTGTTTGTGTACGATTACTGACAGCGCTTATGGATGTGAGTGTGTGTATGTGTGTGAGCACATGCACCTGGGCATGCATATGCACACATACAGTATATGCATGTATGATGTTTCTTAGTTTGTCTGCATGTATTTATGTGAGTGCAAGATAGGGATTTTTGTTTTAGTGCAAGCCCTGTCTCTTGTGTGTGGCGTCAAACGCCCGTTCGCGGTTTTAGACGCAGTACTTCCAGAAACACTCAGAAGTCCCTGCTCTCTTCCTGAACTGCTTCCGGATGCCAAGCACATGGCTTAAAGGATTTAGGAGACTTTGTTTCTCCAGTAGGACCTGAAAGAGAGGATAAAGTATCAGTGATTTTACTTACAGTATGTGGCTTACTGTTCTTCGCTGTTTTAGGGATAACATTTATAGAGAACTCACCTCTCTTCTCATCCCCTAGGAAGCAGGCCTGTTGTTCTGACACCTGAGAAAAAAAAAAACAAAAGCTGAGTTCGTTCTGAAAATTGAAATATCACGTCAGCTTGTTGGATTAGCTCTGTTTCTCTGCATGTCAGGCTTTCGATGTAAAAGTTAAGGAAGTAAAGAGTGAATCTCTGTTAAAACTACAAACTACCCAGTCTTAATCAATTCCTCCATTACCGCCTTCCCAGTGGTGCTGCTTGGTAGCCAACCATAGAAAAATATGGTTACACCGGTATAAATATGTGTATCATTTGAAATTTGTAGCACAGTGCAGATAGAAAAAAAGAAAGTGTGCAATTTTTCCTGGAAAAAGTAAGTGAGTACGAGCAATTTAATACACAAAGAGCTCATGCAAAAGTGTACCGATGACATGTGAGTATGTCTGTGTGTTTCTTACCATCTTTGTTGATCTCCCCAGATATCAGAGTGGAATATCTGAGACCAGCACCATCCTGAAGTGGAAATGTTTGCTCAGAGAGAGCCAAATCATCCAGTGCGCCGACTCCTCGGTCCTCCACTGATACTGAGGATATCCGAACAACCACACAAAGTTGGTAATACGCAAATGAAAATGTGGTAAACACACAGCAGAGCAATCGTGCATGATGTGTGAACTTTGGCAGAACAATCCGTGTTCAACGCTGCGGCTCGAAAGCAATTACTTCAAGGCCTCGCCTGCCATTAATCTTCACAAATTAATCGTATGACTATAAATGCTAATCGAGATAGTGAATTAGAGAAATACTGTGAATAACAGCTA
Source organism: Miichthys miiuy (assembly GCA_036365135.1). NCBI lineage: Eukaryota > Metazoa > Chordata > Actinopteri > Sciaenidae > Miichthys > Miichthys miiuy. Next base: position 8,665,992 of record CM071606.1, on the reverse strand, counting down.
TAATGGAGATATTACTTTCCACTCACCAGGTCCTGGATAGGGCATCTCAGCAGATTCTGTGATGGGGTGGGCAAGCAGTGGGCCAGAGGCCACAAGCAGGAAGGCCCAGGACAGGAGATGGTTACACTTCATGCTGTTGTTGGAAGTGGTTCTGATTCGCACCGGAGCTCCTCAGGTGGAAAGAAGACTTGTACTTGCTCTGTTGGTCCCAACTGGGTTATATACTTCCAGCTGTAGCCTATCCCCCTCTGTTGCCACACGGCACACACACACACACGTTCCTGGCCACAACAGCCATCAGCAATATCCACAGTCCCATCCCTTGTAACTGTGATAAATCAACAGGCAGTCACAGGTGAATTATAGGCTCAATAAAAAGACAAGTGCCGTGGCCCATGTTTCAAGGGCACAGTCATGTTTTACCAGCTCTTCAGCTTGATTGACTGTTTTACTGACTGCATAAATGGGATCGAGGCAGGTGTTTCAGATGTCACTCTCAACAACACCCCATAGGGGAGCAGGTGGAGAAACTGTGCAGCCAAATGACTAATGTTTTTATGCTACCAGTTCATTAAACTCCTGGGCCATTTGAATCCTCTCAACTCAAAGCCCACAGAAAAGCTCCAATGTCGGAGCTGCATACAAAGCAGTGAGAAGTCCTAATAAAACTGTATAATTACTTGCGCAGAGCTTCAGTGGAAATGCTAAAATGTTCAAGGCCTTGTAGCCTATAAGCCATTTGACATTTTAAGTCAATTTAAGAGTGCAGAGAATTTTCCATGGGTCACTGAATCAGATTGATTCATGCACATTATTTAGAGGCCTTGTTCTGGTAAGACGTTGTGCTTGTGCTTTCACTTCTTCTTAGTCATGCAATAAAAGTCAACTTTATTAGTATGTCCAACATAGATGGACAGAGTCAGAGAAGCTTTCCTATCAGCTCGGAGACTGGGGGGACAGGTGGAGGCAGCTATTTACAAAGTCACATTTTGTACGTCTGTATGTAATTTGTATATTTATTAGAGGTGTGACGTCAATGTTCAGTCTCTTGTATGATAATGAGGGTCGGTGAAGCGACAGTGACATTTAATTTTATGGCCAGAAGGCCAGACACTCCATTAGGTGTTGCTGTATATCATAGAAAGCTATTAAGATTTATATTCTGTATTAGTCAAGGTCCCGCTGCCAATCCGAGCTTATTCCATCCTCCAAAATAAATGTTGTTTCTCTCATACTTGACGTTTATCCTGCTATATATAGGGTCCACTTTACAATTCATGAGGAATTGAGAATTTCTTGAGGGCTCAGGTGTTTTGTACCAAACACGGACACATATTGCACTTCATATTATATAAGTGTGGATTAGTGTGAACAGAGCAGAGTAGAATTAAAAGTAAATAAACATTTTTTATAAAATACTATTTTTATAAAATAATCTTTATGGAGCTTATGGTTATGAACACCATACAGTTGAGAAGATTTAGAGGCTTAACCTCACTCTAAAAAAATTCATGTGTTTTTAAAAAATTCCCATGTGAGAACTTAATAGAAAAACATCTCGTTACAATTCCAGCTTTGAAATAGTTAAATCTGAATTTAAACAAGTATTTGCAGGAAATACATGCAGTTAGCAAACATAGTGCAACATATGCCAGATGCTCCCTTTTAGAGGGTAGAGTACTGCTGTATTATTATATATGTGAGCAGCATTTTATTGTTTTATATATCTGGCAAAAGGGTGCTTATTCTGATTAGATCTCAGCTGGCAGAATGCTTAAAACACCACAATGCAATATTATATATTATATTCTTTTTGTAAAGAAAATCTCAATATAAACAACTGAAACTTTCAGATGAAATTTACTTGAATAAGAACAGATATATTTACACAGCAGAATGTTCAACAGCAGTGTGATGGTTCCATGAATGAAATTATCATTTGTCACCACTGAAATAGACCTATAAGCACTCCACGCATGATTCAGATGGTAAAGTATCTTATTTATCAACCTTTAATTTCACATTAACTCCAGCTGTGTGAAAATACCTGATTTATAAATCATCTTGTTCCAAAGCAACACATCACACCAAACAAATGTAAGAGTTCACACATGTCTGACAAATAATCAAAATCATTTTTATAGTATTTTTCTTTTTTTTTTTAGTATTTACATTTTCTGCTGCTTTGTACTTGCTTCACAACAATTCAAAGACAATATTGTACTTTTTTACTCCACTACATTTATTTAAAAACTCTGAATCTGAAACTAGTTACTTTCAGATTCAGATAAAAAATACAAAATATAATCAACAACTGAAATATTATAGATCCATAAATCCAGCCATCCATTATCTGAAACCACTTATCCTCATCAGGGTCACGGTGGGGCTGGAGCCTATCCCAGCTGACTTTGGTCAAGAGGCAGGGTACACCCTGGACAAGTTGCCTGCTCATCACAGGGCACGTAGAGACAAACAACCATTCACACACGTTCACACCTACGGGCAATTTAGAATCACTAATTAACCTATTGAGTGCGTGTCTTTGGACTGTGGGAGAGTACCCAGAGAGAATCCATGCAGACACAGGGAGAACAAGCAAACCCCACACAGAAAGGCCCCAGTCGAAGTTGGAACCTGCATTATTAGACATTTCTGTTGAGCCAAATTACTCAAATGACCTATTGCCTGTGACTGCCTGTTTGCCCTTGATAAAACTGGTTGACTGGCAGTCTTTTAAAACTTAATGAAGACAAAAAAGAGATACTGCTATTAAGACCTAAATGCAAGAAAGAGACACTTTAACAGACTTGGGCATTTGGCTCACCAGAGCAAATCCAAGGTTACAAGTCTTGGTGTCATTTTGGACTCTGATTTAAGCTTTGAGACACATTTTTTTATCAAGGTGACCAAGACAGAATTCATTTACCTGAGAAATATTGCCAAAGTAAGGCTGTTCCTAACAAAGCAGGATTGTGAGAAATGAATCCATGTCTCGATGACATGCAGGCTGGACTACTGTAATGTAATAATCTTTTCACTGGCCTACCAAAAAAAAAACATGATATCGAGACTTCAGCTAGTGCAGAACTCTGCTGCCAGACTTTTAACAGAGATCAGGAAAGCTAACCTGCCCTGTCTCCCCATTTCTTTTAGAATTCATGTTAATTTTACTCACAAACAAAGCTCTTACATTTCAAAATGTTTAACCCCTTATCAGCCAACAAGAGCCCTCTGATTCTGGTATTTTAACTGTTCTTAAAGCAGCCCACAAAATGAGCTGGGAAACTGTTTTTAGCTACTATACGCTCCAAGTCTGTGGCACATCCTGTCCAGTTATATTGGGTATGCAAGCTCTCTTTCTATTTTTAAAAGTCAACTGAAGACCTACTGATTCAGGCTTTCAGTTAATGTAGTATGTCTTTATGTCTTAGTGCTGTCGTTTATCTCTGCCTTTCTAAGTTTCGAGACCTTTATTTTCTATATTTTTGTGTTTTAATGCATTTTTTGAATCTATTGTGCTTTGTTTTTAATGACATAAAGTAAAGCACGCTGTATAAAAAGTGCTGTACAAATAAAATGTATTGTTATTAATTCTTTATAAATTATATTCCAGTCTTACAATACTCGCCCTGGCTTTTTTTAAATGGGTCATTTTGCATAAGAGTATTTTTACTAACCGTTTTGGTACTTTAAAATTTGATCCTAATACTTTTGCATTCTTACTCAAGTAAACATTTTAATGTGTAACTTTTGCTTGAGGCAAAGTATTTCTACACAGCTACTCTTACTAAAGTAACAGGTTTGAGTTGTCGACTATATTCGACCTCCTGGATGTCTGACTGACATTAGTACAGCCAGCAGGGGGCAACGTTACGACTAGAAAAAAAACGTGTAATATACCTCTTATACCACTTTTACACTTTTTATCCCGCAAAATAGCTTCCAAACTCTTCAATGTGACTCTGAGGGTGAACAAAAAAAAATCTGCCTAGACAGTCTTCTTTGTTTCCTCTCATTTCATCAGTCTTCAAAGAATCTCAGATTGACAGAGTGCAAATTGAATCTGTCACAAAACCCGTAGCCTTCAAAACTTAAAATAGCCCATAAAATCTCATCATCATTGACATTTACAAGACAGATTTTTAAAGCAGCATATTATCCTGCCAGATATATATTTTTTTCTTCACATAGGTGCTAGAAGATATACTGCCTATCTGAATAAGTAAGTCTCGGCGCCATCCAGGTGATTTAGGAGGATATGTTGTAATGGATGGATCACAAATTAAGTCGTTTTCAGCTTTTTCTTAAACAAGAAGTCAAGTGAAATGTTTTTACCCCGGTATGACATCACGCTTTAAACGTTTACAGCTGCCAAAATCGTCACTTTACAGTACCAAGCAGCTTTCTCCTCAATATTTTTATTTCGATATTGAAATTTAAAAATAAATCAACATAACGTCACATAAATCACGCTATAATATTTCTTATTTTGGACGTTTTTCAGCTACAAAATCTGAAACTCTGAGTGATCGGAACATTTGGCTGGTTAAGTGCTGCCTTCAATAACCGTTAGAAATATTGCCACTTAGCGCTCACGCACAAAATTCAGCGCGTAGGCTTGACTTGTTGATATGTGGGACGGAGTGTCAGCAACTGAAGGTGAAAGTCTGCTGTTGTGTTGTTGTTTGGGAAGCGTCAAAAAAAAATGCTACATTGCGCCTCTGTTTTCTAAAACTTTGACCTGAGTTGGCTGATTTTTTTTTTTTTTAACCCCGATGACCGATTGTTATCTGTATTTATCAGTAAAACCGGTTAAAGAATATATTTTCACCTCCTCATTTGCTATGTTTTTATCGGTTGGCAGCGTGAGTCGTAAATATTATATATTATTATATTTTATTTTATTTTGGCACAGGTAAGTCTGAGTTTGAAGGTGCACTTGAAGGCAACAGCCGTTGACCGCCCCCACACTGCTGCCGAACAGGAGCTCGTGTGTGTGTGTGTGTGTGTGTGTGTGTGTGTGTGTGTGTGTGTGTGTGTGTGTGAAGCAGCAGCAGCCGCCGCCGAAGCGATGTGGTTTTAAGTTTGTCCGCCCTGGCTTCCCATCACGACGAGTCGACTTGTGGGGCTTTGTTTCATTGATGAACGACAACAACAACCGTCGGTTTTTAAAAAAATAACGTATAAACGTTAGAGACGTTAGAGACGTTAGAGACGTTAGAGGCACGCTCGTGACATTTCGGATAATTTATAGAGAAACTGAAAGAGGAGGGAGGAGCGGACGACTCCGAAGTTGTCACTTTGCTGTCATGTTTGCTACTTGTTGAATAGGCTGTGTGTGTGTGTGTGTGTTGTACATACACAACACTGGAGGCTGTGTGGGCAGCGGGCAGGTAGGTTATAAAACAATGTCTCCCTTTGGACTTGACTGTTTATCTGTCGGTTGTTTTACTTTGCTCGACAAACAAATGGCCGGTGTGAAGATAGTGTTGAAACTCACAGGCTGTAGTTGATGTTAAAAGAGTTTGTTAGTAATTAGTTGAGATCATTTGTTTAACTGAAATGTTACCTAAATGTAGCCTGAAGGTTTGTTTTTATTCAGCCACATAATGACTTCCTTTGTGGTGTCAGGGACTTCATTAACACCATGAGGCATTGACACAACAGTGGACAGTGATGGCAGAGCTGGAAATTGACCAGTCCAACCTTCCACGTGTCCAAGAAGGTAAGCACACACACACTGATCCGACTCTTACATCTGTAGAAACTCTTAACCGAGTGTGTTTTTGTTGAGGCTCCTTACAGAGGAGGCCAAAGGTCAGGGTCACCTCCTCAACTGCAGACATGGAGCCGAATATGAAGGACGGACTTTCTACCCGCCTGCTGCATATGCTTGAGAGAGACAATGAGACATTTGACAACTTCCCCTCGCCTCTCTCTCTCTCCTTTTCTTTCTTTTACACTATGAATGACCAGCCTTGGCACTTAAATGGCAGCTTTTATTCTGACCTTGTGTTTCCGTGCTTGATTTTCTGCGGCATCAGTAACCGCAATCTCAGATAAGATGTAGCTTTCTAAATGTTTTGACTGCATGCGGCAGACGCGTGTTTTTAGAAGGTACAGCTGCGCGGAGATGAATCACATCATAGGCAGGTCTGGTGTGCTGGATCCAGATAAGAGTAAGGAATGAGATAGCTGTTTGTGATATGTGATCGCTGAGGGAAGAAAGTCCTATTGCTCCACATGAAGACTTGTACCACCACCAACACTTTAAATTGAAACATTCTGACCTCGCAATGTAAAGGATTGCTTTCATGTTCGAAAACTGTTTAGGAAAACTTCAAGGAAATCAGTCAATTTAAACCCGAAAACAGAGCAATTACGATGCCTGTTTGGTCTCTGGACTATAGACTGCAAATGTGAATTGACTGTAGACGTTTAGATACTAAGAAACAAACCAAAGTTGAACAGGAAAAACATGCAGAGCTACAGAAACTCAAAATTAGTTTTATCTTCTTGCGTGTAAGTAACAAAATATTCACAGGTAAGGAATTTCTAAGCTGTGCTCTGGCTGTAGACCGTTGACTCAGTCTTTGGCATGTCCACACTAATGAATAGGATAGAAATAGGTCTGCATGTCTTTTATCAAGGGAGATAATTCAGCACTCCACTCTTGTTTCCACACACAAAGGGCACACTGTGCAGCTTTGTGTTTTCATGCTTTATCGAGCAGGGGCCGGTGCACAAACAAAGCCAGTAATAGCTGCGATAAACCGCTCATCAAGACAATGTGAAATCAGATGTCTGTTCTTCTTTTTCTTTTTTTTTTCCACTCATCATCTACTTTCACCAGACGGATTTGTGGAACTGCTTCTGTTGTCTCCCTCTGTGGCACCGTGGTTGTTTATTTAACATCCCGTTGTGGATGTTTATGCTTCAATTTCCCTGAGAGCCGTAAATCCCCCTGTCCCACTTCTCCCCTCACTTTCCTCTCCATCTGAGAGTCTCAGCCAAGTCAACTTTCTTTGTTTTCACTGCCCCCCTTATCAGTTCCTGTTTTGTCCCTCCTCTGGCTGCTCCTGATATAGCCTGATGTGCAGAGGGAATGCAGCTCCCAGAGGAATTCACCCCCCCTCCTCCTCCCCGTTCCAAATTTCACTCTCACCAACTGACCCAGAGTCCCATTACCCCTCACCTCCCTTTGTTCTCCATGACCACTTGGTCCAGTACACGAGCTGGCTGGCCCAGTTTGCCTAGTTTCTAACGCAGCATGGGGAGCTGTGGGACGGACACCTTGTGGTGAAATTGTGTGCAAAAAAAACAGCAAGCAGAAGAGCAGAACAGGCCAGGGAGAAGGAAGGAGAGAGAGAGAGAGAGGGAGACAGCGTGTGGGCGGTCGGTGGGGGATTTTTGGCTGAAAATAGAACCCTTGTCATTTTCTCCTTTCGCCAGTTTCTTTGTTTGGCAGGCACTCACTTCTGCTGCTATCCAAGTAGCTGTGAAGATGAAAGAGAAATATCTCTGTTGGTGTTTGATCGACTGCTCCCTCGCGCTGGATGCCTGAGATAATCTGCATAATTTTGTTTTAGATGATTGCTTGTCAGTTCTCTAATGTTTGGTGGGAGTTTTTCAGCTGTTCTGCTAAAAGACAAGGTGCATACGCTCACCTATGAGATTTAGTTACATCAGCAAAAAGGGGAAAAAATAGATACGCGTGTCTTTTTTCAGTTTTTGACCCCCGGTAATGCGGAATATTTGTGAGCGAGATGAGGCATTAAAACAGGAGATAATTCACTTTGCTTTGGTGTCGAGGTCACACAGGTCATGCTTTTTAATGCACCCATCTCCTGCAGTCTCACTGCACACACTTTGAGGGAACATACCACTATACAAGCAGGATGCTTACTAATATTTTTAAATCTTATTGACTTGTTCATGTTGTTTTGCACACGGCCTAACGGTGTCCTTTCATGCCCTTATTAAGTAGCTTACAGTAAGAGTGTCTGTACAATTTTGAAAACACACTCAGCCTGGACTCGCACTGAATACGCGCCTGTCCCTCCAAACCTGTTTAGCAGTCATAATAACACAGTCTCCTTGTCCCGCCCCGAGAAGGGTAATGTGACCGTAGTTTAAAGGAGTTTGGAAAAACAAGTTAACCCGCAATGCAGACACACCCACACACACACACACACGCTTTGCGCACTCACACAGTCAGGACTGTCATTTTCCTCCTTTTCCTTTTTTTTCCTGAGTTGGATTTAAGAGTAAACTTGTGTTTTGAGCTGTTGATCTGTCCTGTCGGATTAAAACCAAGCCCGACTTAATCCCTCCTCATTGACAGACTGGACACATGAGGGCAGGGTGGCGATCCTTTTAACGGATAGTCTTTTAAGCACCACAGCAGGTGTAAGTAGTAATACATGTCTGTCTTGGTATGGGTTAACCCCCAGAGTAGTCTTATGTGGTCGTTTATGGTGTAAACAGACCCTTCTGGTGGCTTAGTGCTGTCTGGGTGATTTCTATGAACTTTCATTTTTGAGCCCCTCTAGACTGAAACGTACCCAGAGACCTAGATATTCTCTGCTAGTAAGTTTAGCCCAGTTTTAGGATTTAGAGAAGAGAGTTTGACTGAATTTGATGACAATAATGTTTCAGAAGACTTTTTCTCACTTCCCTGTTTACAAAACTGGACAAAGAGGAGACATCCTCAGTTCGACGTTGTTATATCAACCCAGAGGCAGTTTTATAAATGTTGAAACTTACCATTGCATTGTTAGAGCACACTCTAGTAGTTCAGTTAACGTGCACACTATTACAGTGACGAGATAGGGATCAAGGAATGCACCTTACCATACCAAGTTGTGTTTGAGAGCACAAACCTGTCAAGCAGTCTTAAAGTCGCATGCTTGATGTTTCGTTTGCTTTCAGTTCAGCCACACAGACGGTCACAGCTGTACTATAGACTGTAAGCTGAGTATGTCGCTCTTAAAATGAATCTCGAGGCCTCCCATTCATTCCTGTCACCAGTGACACCATCCAGCGAAACTTCAGCTCGTAAGTAAACTTCCAGGGTCTTTGCTCGTCTTCTGTTCATACATTTCTCTGTTTTCAGACTTCTGCTGATAGAAGGATCAAAAAGCACAGTTGAAGCCTTAAGCCTTGAGAATGAACGTCTTTAGCTTTGATATCTCACTTACAGTGCGTACAGTGACAGCCAGGTTTACATGCACACTTAGATACTGGATCATATTTTCAGCTTAGAAGTTCAGTTTTCTATTCACTTGCAACAGCCTGCTGTCAATTAAAGTTATCATGATCCTGTCTAATGTTCATATTTTAGGTATTATAAAAATAACGTCTGGTGTTACAGCAGTTTAAAATGTTTCTAGGTTTTCTATAGCTGGTTAAAGAGCTTAAACAGGTTATTACAAACAACATATGGCATTTATGTGTGGACACTCAGCTCATAAACTTAATACTTGAGTATCCTAAGCATTAAGAGCAGGGACGTAAATGTAGCCGTCGTCTCCACAGGCCTGGGCCAGCCGGATCAGTGAGAGGATTAGTAGTAGGACAGGTGTTTTTAATTGGCCCTGTATCTGGCTGCGGCTGGAGGCTTTTCCTTCTGCAGCGAGCTAAATCTCTTCTTAAACACTGTCTTCTGTCCTCCTCTTGGCATTTTGCAAGCTGCATTGTAGGGACGGACAGGCATTCTAAGTTCCCTGATGAAAATTTGTGAGATAGCAACGTTGGTTTTGTCTGCAAAGACGGAGGAAGCGGAGAAAACAGCTGGGCCACAGCGCTGCTGTCTGTCTGTGTTTATTTTCTCTTGAGTAACTTTTGAGTTTGTTTGACAGACTTTAAACACACATGGGCTGCAGCACATACAGCCTATCGTGGCTCATTAAAAGCTACTGTAAACACTTGGCATGTTTATAGATGAGAATAACAGTCCACAAATGCTGAAGCCATTAAGTCCAGTGCACAGAGAAGAGTATGGCAAAACTGTGGGTATTCACTTCCTTATGACTGGAGTTTTAAAATATATGCAGGTCGGTCAAAACGGAGCAGTTGACAGTATTGACTTATTGACTATCCCTTTGTTTGACTTCACATGTTTGGGAACACTTTCTTTGCATAAGTGTGTCATAAATTTTTGTGTCTACATTACAGCCCCTGTCTTTGTCAGTTCCCTGACAAAAAAAAGGACAAGGCTAGAGAGCGTTAATGACATGAAACCGATATGTTTTACGACCATATCCAGCAGCAGGTGGCCAGACTGTCATGGGATAGGCTGAGTTTGCCGCAGAGTGGCTCGATATGGAGAAGCAGACAGGAGTTGGTGTACAGAGAGCTCTTAGCTAAGGCCTTTGGATTTACGACAGCCTTACAGATTCCTCTCTACATACATTTGTGCCATCTGCGCAGGCTTCCCAGTATAAATGGTTGCAGGTGGTAGTTCCTAAACTTTGCATCTTCATTTGGTAGTCATAGTGAGCACGTTGATAACATAAAAAAACATGTCTCTACCTCTTAAGATCCTTTCAACAAGAGTTAAAGATAACACCTTTTATATTGATGTATACTGTGTATAAATAGAGTGAGTCACATTGTTGCCTTTGTTAGAATGAGGTAGACCTGTTTCTCTGCTGCTACTAAACGCAGTAACTTTGGGAGCACAATAATTCCGCATTTCCGCATTTTTCTCTGGAACACCAGTACCCTGTTAGGATTTTTATGAGAGCCTTTTATATATTTAAGAGGGAATTCATGCCAGTTGGTGGGTGGTTGCTATTTTTCCCTAAAGTTTTGAGAGACACTCCTCCGCCTATGTCTGTGTCAAAATAAACCGCAATCACGACACACAGCATTCGTATCCTATAGTTTTCCTTTAGACAGAGCCCAAAGGCTAGGCTCGTCCTGGTGGGAGCCAAGCAGGACCGTTCAAGATTGTCATTTTTGTTTTAGTTGCCTCTGTGATATTCAAATATTGCTATCACAGTCAGAGCCAGATAATGCTGTACATCTGTTAGTGCCTTACTCACATGCCCACATGCATCTGTTTTAGAGATAATGGCAGACTGAGAGACTAACTGCATTCCGACAATTTGGATCAAGTTTACATTGATAACAAAAGTAATTTTGTCCAACACAATGCCTGACTACAACAAACCATCTTTTGTCTTGCTATTGCTGTTAATAATTACTGGCTGTCCCCTTATTTGACTGAGGTGCAAGACCCGTGAAATTATTGCGATTCTGAAATGTTTCCACAATGGCGATCATTGTCCTCGTCACGACAGCAATAATATCTGATGTGCTATTTAAAGAGATGGAGAAATGGAGGCACTGTCACAGATAAAACACAAAGCAGACACCAACACAAAAGAACTGAATCTAGTCAAGTCGACCTACAAGTCAGTACAGAACAGGGACAAGGATCATAACTGGCTCAATGTTGGAACAGGGTCACAATTTCCTGGGACACTTCAGTCTCTGCTGTCAGCTCCTTATCATTGCATCAAGCTGGATTCAGACTCTATTTAATGAATTGGTATTGGGTGAAGGTAAATTATAATGTTATGATGCATTGATGATCAAATCTTGTAAAATTTATCTCTGCGAGAAATTTAAGTACAGTTGTTTGAAAGAGAAATGTGATCAGTTACTATAATAAAGCTTTTAAACAGCCTGGCAACCATTTCTAAAAGTTAGTGTTGAGCACTGCCCCGCCATTCAGTTTTTTAACAATCTGTTACAGTTTGTATGATACTAAAGTGATTCTGTGCTCTGTTGTTTCAGTGTGTCAGTGTTTTGCTGTGCTGGAGGATGGAGCACTGGCGCATAACCTGCAGGAACAGGAGAGTAAGTGTAATGTCAGGCTACCATGTGACTACAACACAGCTGCAAACTACAAACCAAGTATTCATTTTCAGTTATGTGGCTTGCTCTCCAGTCTGTCTCAGTGAATCACCACATTCTGTGTTGTGTGGTTTCATCTTTATCCTGATAAAGAATTTAGCAAAGATTATAGGCAGCTATTATTACAGATTAAAGATTTACAATAGAACATACTTAAGTAAAATGCTGTGTTATACTCATGGTTTACCAAGGCAGACTGGGAATCCCTAAGTGCTTCTTTTTGGTTTGCTTTTGTCTGTAACAGTTGTTGTGGTATGTCTTTGTGACTTTAGTTGTAAACAAAACCGTAAACAAAGCGACATGTAATTTGGTGTCTGTTTTTAAGATTCCATGCCACAAACCATGTTTCAAATTAACAACACAGCAGTCACGAATACTCCAAAATAAGCAGATTTAAATGTAAACGTAACATAGTAAATATTAATTACTGTAACCTAGATCACACAATTCATTGCCACACGTTGAATATTGTCTCACTGTCTGCCTTTTTCTCTACCTTTCTCTTGCCCTCAATAGTTGAGCAATACTATAGCACCAACATCCAGAAGAACCAGCTAGTGCAAAATGACATTCGTGTAGCCAAACAGCTGCAGGATGAGGAAGAGGAGCAGAGAGCCGAGCAGAGTGCTCTCCTCAGACAGGCCTCCAGGCAACTGTGGGTGACCACTGCCCCCCAAAACACACTATGACATAACTCTAACTATTCAGATATGAGTGCATGTCCTCATGTCCTGCATATTCCCTAACCCTTATTTACATTGTTGTATGATATGTTTTTACTTGCATCAGTGAGTTACAAGTTTAAGAAGTCTTTTTCATCCCTGACTGTTCTGTAGAGAGGAGCAAGACTTTGAGTATGCACGTATAATTCAAGAAGAGCTCCAGCGTTGTGCAGAGGAGGCCCAGAGGAGAGAGCAGGACGATGAGGTGAGCACAAACCAATGTAAACCCATTTTATTATGTCTCATTTAAGGTCATGCAATATTTCAAAAAGAAGATTTCACTTTTAATTACGTGAATTGATTCAGTCTGTGCTGGTGGTCATTTGGACGACAGCTATACTTTTACATCAGTACAGCTCTGACATGAGTTAGTGTTCACGGCCTTTCCCACAGTGAAGTTAGATTTATGGAGTTTTCATCTTTAAATGCTCAGGCCAGTGTAGCCCACTATAAAGAGTGCAAGGGTCAGTTGTGACGTCACACGAATCTGCACCTACTCGTAATTTATCCACTTACCACCCACCTCCAACATGATAAATCTTTTGGAAATCTGCATCCATTAGTGTCATAAAACCATTATTTCTCAGTCAGCGGGCTGCCACACACAGTCTATTATTTACTGTAGCTCTTTAGATGAATGGACCCCATACTTGGCACGGAGACAGTAGGCTTAACACAGCAGACAAAAATGAAGCCTTAATGATGCATGCAGATGTTTATTTAATATAAAATCATGTATTCGATTTTACTTCTCTTTGCTACAACAATCCTAACAAGTAGCTACTTTTGTATGGATGAAAAGGGGCAGGTGAAATAGTTAACATAGTCACATTTAAAAAAACATTATCCAATCATTATCAGGCTAACAGAGGGGCTTGAATGTATGCCAACAAGCATTGAGCCAAATGCAGAGAAACTCCTCCAGCTCAACTTGCCAGACTATTGCAGAGATAACAGAAAAGATAGTTCACCTGATGTGCATGTTTTAAAGTGTAACTGCACCTCTTCTCAGGAAATTTGGAGCAACAAATGGGAGATGCCTATCAGAGAGGCAGACTGAGCTGCTGGTAGTTAGGTAACCAAGCTAATCATTGAGCTCACCCATCATCATGTTAGAGGTGGAAACAGGAGTCCATTGAAGCTTTGGCAGTCACTAGAAGCACATTTATGACCCTTTGTAAAGGTTTCTGTGTGGTACTTGCGGTGTAACCACAAACTTCACAAATAAAAGGTTGTAGTGTTAGCTAAGGTAGCACCTCAGAAAGGCTAAGTCAGTGGTTAGTTGTGCCCGGTTTCAAATACATTGCACAAAAATGTCAAGATTTGGACCTGAATCATTCAACAACACTACTAAATATCCATTTACATTGGTTTTCAGCTGAACAAGGTGGTTTAAGGCTTTAGTTACACTTTACACTTTAGTTACACAATTCTGGGAAGGAAACTCGTACTAAGCAGTAAACCTCAGGATATGATGGATGGAAAACAAAACTTTAATTTGAAGCTACAAGTGGCTACAGCAATAGAGAGGCTAATTTTGAAAATATAAGCATGCCCTTTGGATGACTGATATATGGAAACAAGGTTGAAAATCAGTGTTCCTTTACAAGTCACTCATTTTGACATTTTTAAATTAAAACCCATGTCATGTAAAGCTTAGCTTGAAACCAAACGTTGTCCCGGCCAATAAGTAGACACAAACATGACAGCAAAGTTTGTAAAGTGAAATATTTTTGGGGGATTTGCTCCTGAAAGAAGAACAAATCCTTTCCTGTGTTTGTCAAGTTGCTGGCAGCAACCAGAGCAGTGCAAGACCGTGTACTGTACAGACAAGTTCAACTTGGCACAATGCAGTGATAACAGAAACTTGTACAAATCCAAAATAAGACTTAAAGTGATACTTGCCCCAAATTTATCTTTTAGCCACAACACTTAGCACAAACTTAAAATAGCACCAGGATAATCTTTCAAGGTCAGCACACTCAGCACAGGGACTCATAGAGTTACAGTATATGGCACTCGGGACATACTTGTATATCATTTAATTATCTGCCTGTTACCAGCAGTTTAGGGAGTATGATATGGTTCACTTTGCTCTCTCTTAGGACAAGCCGAGTCCATAATGAATGGCGGTTGCAGCAAAGTGCTGCTCTGGGCCTCTGGTGTATGCACTGCGCCGTAAGAGTGCTGCATGAGCAGAGTCAGCTGTTAAACAGAGACACAAGCTGTCAGCTACCCATCTGGATGATGGCTCAAGCAGTTTCTCTGGTGGTTGATTCAAGGCATGGACCATCGACTTCTTCATACAAAATGCACTCATGTGGGCACATTATGTCTCATGTGTAAAACCATAACTGTGTAGTTTGACAAAGAGGCAGTTTAAGTAAAAACATTATCTCAGTGCAGCATGTAATCTAGAAAATTACTCAGGTTTCCTTTTCATTGAACGGTTAACATTGTTACTGGGTTTCCAAACAGGTTTTGTCGAAACACTGGAAATGTAAGAGTTTATTAGTTAAATAGTAGTTTAACTATTAGTTAAATATCATCATAATGACACTGTAAATCTATCATTTCTTTTAAGGATATTTGAGAACTTTTAGCTGTGCTAGCGACACAGCTATATGGGCGGCAATCTTTGGACGATGATCAACTACTAGAGGATGGATTGCCAGAAATCTAGTACACACATTCATGTTTTCACCAGGATAAATTGTAATAACTTTGGTGATCCCATCACTTTTCATCAAAAGCCATCATTAAAAATGCAATTTGTCCAATACATTAGTGTACGAAAACCTGCAAAAGTATTCCCAACTGCCACAGCTTGTTTTTAGTGCTAATTAGCAAATGCTTAAATAAGATCATGGCAAATATTATACCTGTTCAAGTATTATACCATTTCAATTGTGAGGATGTGAGTATGCTAATGTCAGCATTTAACACAAGCCTCAGATTCTGAACAACTGGTTGTAGACTCTTAGTCTTGTCATGAGTTAATTTCTTTACCATCTGATTTTGAATACAAATCTAACATATTAATATCTAGACAATCTAGTGATAGACAGTGTTGTCCACTTCCCCCACTCTTAATTTGTGGCACAGCACTAGATTTCTCCAAAACTTTGTAAATACAAAAACAATTCATCTTGCAGCCCAAACACGACGGGGCAACCAGATGGTTCCCATCAATCACCTCTCCCTTGTTGTTACAATGTTCACACAAACTCCACAACCCCTCGAAAACTTTGTCTTTATGTCTGTTCATTTTTTACAGCACACGTGCATTTCTGAACACGTGTTGCTTTACAGAAACAGCAATCTGTCTGTCCACCAATAGAAATGAAGAATTGAGCTGTGTAAGAAGAAGAAGAGCATTGTAGGGGGGGAAAAAAAGCCAACTCTGCCACGAAACTTCCCAGCTGGTCCGTTGGAGCGGTCTGCGTCACAAGGCCACTCCAGCATAATATTTTCCTTTACCCTGCAGTTTCCTTTTTAGAGGAGGCTGCCTTGGACGGGCGTATAAAAGCTCCTTGTTTTGAGTATGTGAGGTCAGAAAAGCTGTGGGGTTCATTCATCATTATTAAAGGGGTTGGGTTTGAACTTAGTTGGAACCAACATAAGGTGTCTACACTCACAGTTTAATGGCAAAACCTCATTTACTCACTAGGTCAAAAGTCATGCTAGGTTATCCAGCACATGCAATGAGGATATATCTATTCCTGTGTGGTTGTATTCATTTCTTTTTATGAGTGTTGATGTTTGGATCAAGTGATGAACTATTAACACTCCCGTTAGCCTACCTTCCTTAATGATTGGCTGATCAGAGGTGTTGATTAAATATTTGCCTCCCTGTAGATTGTGTCTTTAATTAAGGAACAGAAGGAGCCAGGCTGAGCTGTTTTAAATGCCAGATCCCCGTGGCACTCCATGCCTAACCTGCCATGGCAAGCTGCTAATTGTCTGCTGATGCTGGCAAAGTGTCTGACACACACGCCCTGATTGCAAAGCAAAAGGAGCTGTGTTGGCTTTTAGCTGTGATTTATGTTGCTAATGCAGCCTACAGAGACGTATTTTCATATTTCATAGAATTCGCTTGTAGAATATGCTGATTTGTAGGGAACATTATTAGTACTGGCCTTTTCAAAAAAAGCAACACAGAGACAACATGGGGGGGTGTTCTCCTTCAGAGAGCAGACAAGTATAGCAGGCATTCCCCAGTGACAAGGTGTTACTTCAAGTGAAACAGTCCCGTTGACCTGCTTCTATTGGAGTTTTTCTGGTCCAGAGTTCAAGCTGAAGGAGATAAAAACTTTGCTTGTCTCTCATTCAGTCTCCTACTTTCCATTGAGTCAGCCACAGCCGTGCCTGAAATAGTTTGGCCACCAAGAGCTGGCTTTGTGTTAAATAGCCACTATTAAGTTGTCAAATGACCTCACAGTGGTACTAAGTCACCCAACATGGCTCTGCATTTAGTGAGGCCTCTTTTGCAGACATGCCAGATGGATGGTAGATGGATTAGATTCTCTTCTTCTCTGTTAAACTTGGTCAACTTTTACGCAGCACCTGAGAATTTGGTCCACATAACATTCATATTGTTACTCTAACACTAATCATTAAAGGGAGCTGAGTATGTTTAAGACAAAAATGGTATGAGGTTAAACAGATGAAACAGTATCTACAGTGTAAGCAGATTTTTTTTTTTTTTTTTAGTACATTGTGAACAGAAGTTAACATGAAAGCAAAACCATCCTCGTGGCACACTGGGGGACAGTTGTTGCCTTGCTTGCTTTTTTACACAGTCTATGTTATGCTGCCATCTGCTGGTTGGCACAGTATACATGCTGTTTTAGTAAAAATTCTTGCAGTCATGCCAACTCATGATTGCATGCCAGTAAAACCTGACTATTCAGTGAGTGAAGCATGCTTTGACACTTTGTAATATTTTTATCCAGATCAGTTTATTAATAGCTTTGCTGTAAAAACTCACTGAGTTGGAAGGCTGGAAATGAGCCAACTTTGCCAAACGAGAGATTATGACTGTATATTAGTTGTTTGGCTTTGATTGAGGAAAGCAGGCACCAGCCTATCTCAGCACTGTGGTGACCAGGGTCGAAGGAACCTAATGTTGTCTTCCTAGACATAATAGATAGCTTGCTGTTGACGTTTTATTAACATAAACATTCTCTTTAACTAATTCTGGGCATAAAGTATTTGCGGTGTTATCTGTAGGGACTTAAAGTCTGACCACCAGCATGAGTTGTGAGACAGACGCACT
Organism: Miichthys miiuy; assembly: GCA_036365135.1. Classification (NCBI taxonomy): domain Eukaryota; kingdom Metazoa; phylum Chordata; class Actinopteri; family Sciaenidae; genus Miichthys; species Miichthys miiuy. The sequence continues at coordinate 8,648,064 of CM071606.1, read as the reverse complement.
TCTGATGTATTTTAAGAGTGTCTCTGTTTCTCCTTGGCCAAGCGTCAATAAATATTACAGCATAAGACATCAGAACACTTTCTTCCCTCCTGACCTCACCGTTGACTATTGATTTCAGCAATTTCTCCACAACATGTACTTGTTCATTTGACAGAACACCTCCATTTCTGTGTAATCTTCATTTTTATTGAGCTACTTATTGTGGTTTATGATACCAACAAGTAATAAGCATGGCTGTGTCTCCACAGGAAATAGCTAAACGACTGCAGGAAGAGGAACAGCAGAGAATCAGGAGGAGGAGCAGAGGGCACGAGGGCCAGAGTGAAGGTACAGTGCCACTTTGGTTTATGTTTTAATGGCTGTATGCTTATGTGTTGAATTGTGTTAAAATACATATGTTATGTGTGTTTGCATGGATTCACAATTTCTTTTTTTTGAAGTAGGACAAAACCCTCACTCGCTAAGATTCTTTCTAAGCATGCTTTCCTCTACTGCTGCTGCCTATTATTGTTATTATTTAACCGTGGGGTATTAGGGTTCTTGTCCAATACAATATTTTCAAATTCAGTGAATATCTCCTCATGGTCCATAAGGAGTGCAGCAGCAAATAATCAATGTAGTCGACAAAAATTGATGACCATATTAGTTGCTGACGAACTTAATTATCATTTAGTTGTTGAATAATCACATTATTGTTCACTTTGTTCCAGTAAGCGGCGTCAGGCACTGCCCAATGACAGTGACACCACTTACTGGAGTGAAGTGAACAAAAGGCGTGATGGCAATGTTGCAACTATGATGGAAAACCTCCAAAGTGTGGGAGTATTTCACTCTTACCTCGGGCAAACAGGTTGTGAGCTGAAACATTTGCAAAGATAACATCTGTTCACGGCTGGAGAATGTGTGCACAAGTTTAACGTCAGAGAACACGGGGAGGATTTGATACTTTCTAAATCGCAAACAACTCTTACAACTCCTCCTATACGTATGTGTCCAGTTTCCAACAATTTATGGGTTTGTTTGATCTTGACTTTTGAATAAAAGCCTTAATAACTCACTGTTTATTGTAAAACTGGACATAGAGAGAGGCAACATGAATGTATTCACTGTTATTGCCTTTGTTAATTAGCACATACCCAAAAGAACCTCAAGCTAAATTGAAAAGCTGAGCCACTGAGCTGAGCACAAATCAAAATCCAGAAAGCAATCTTTATACGTTTCAATAATAAATGGATTATTCAACTATTAAGAAAATAGTAATTAGTTGCAGCCCCTGGTTAGCATTCTGTGCGTGCTGAAAAACAAAAAGGTAGTTGCACACAGCCCTGACTCAACAAACAAACAAAACCACACAATACTAACTTGTCATTCCAGCCCTTCCAGCCTGGATTTGTGTGTCAGGTAATGTTAAAGTACTTTCCCACGGACAACTTACTCAACTTACTTTCTAGAAAGTAAGCTGAACAGATCCCTGCATATGTTTCACACTGTATTATTATCTTTTATGTTTCTCTCAGTTGCATGCATATAATGTGCATGACTCTGATCCATCAGTTCTGAATGCCTCAGTTGAGAAGTTTTTGATAGTGTAACAAATACTCACTTATGTGACATGCTCCTATTTTTCTTTATGCATTGTGTAACCTCGTCATTAACTGCACTTGTCTTATAGTATCAGCTAACAGCCTCACTCGTCCTCCCTGCTTTTTCATTTGCATGTTTGGCATTACAAAAGGCAACTCCAGCGATGATCTACCATCCCCACACCAGCATACACTCAGCAGCCCTCACCAAGAAGGGGAGCAGTACTCTTCTATCACCACCAGGTGGCAATGTTCTACCTCTCACAACCATTCAGACTTAGCCGAGCCTCGGGCTGACTACCCCAAGGGGGTACCAGCTCGGAAAAACACAACTTCATGGTCAAATCAAGGACACCAAGATTCCTTTAGGGAAATCAGGAGTGGACTGAGAGAGGCTTTGAGTGAGGATTCGGAGGACTCTGACTCGGTTTTCTCTGACCAGCTTTCTGTCTTGTCCCAGAGACTGAAAGAAAGACTTAACACAGCACCCCCTCGATGCCGGGCATCTTTACATCAGCTGCAAGAGAGAAAATACAGAAGTCTCTGTTCTCGTAGGAGCTTCCCAGATGAGCTCAGAGTTTGGGAGGAGGAGAGAGGAGAGTGGGATGAGGACTATTATGAAAATGGTGACCCAGATAAGAGGAGGCCTTGGAATTGTCATGAGGAAAGGCACCACAGAGATAACTATGAGGGTGTACAGAGGAGCATAGATCATGATAGAGACTCCAGGTCAGGTGACGTAAGAGATAGGCGATGTAGTCGCACTGCGTCTGTCAGGCTACCTGACAGGAGTAGAAACAGCAACAGAGACCTAGCAAGAACTTGGAGCTTTAAGGAAAACCCTGACAAACATGTCCATTTTCGGGACGACACCAGGACCTCTAACAGGCAGCAGCCTGAAAGCAACAGTGTCTGGGAGATGTTAGGCCAGGTCCTCAGAGAGAGGGGTGTGCCTGTGAGATTTGGAGGCAATGGGGCACCACTTCAAATAATGCCCCGAAGCAGAAACAGCCAGGTGCTTCACGGGAGTGAGGTCTCCTGCAGCGACACCCAACCACATCAGAGAGTCTTCCAGAGAGCTGCCACCACCAGGCACAGTTTCCATGGAGATATCAGGGAGAGGAGGAGAATGTCATACCGTGATAACAGTGGGAGAGATCAGAGAGAAGACAGAGACAGGCACCGTAATATTGTAGAGCATAAAGGAGAGGTTTATGAGATTAGAAGTAGAGACTCCTATCTTGCTAACAGAGTAAGGGGAGGCAGCGCAAGTGGGAGGGAGCACAGATTTACTAATGATAACGAGAGGGAGAGGAATGCAAATGATTACAGGGTCAAGAGGACAACGAGCCAACGCAGGCATTGGCACAACACCGTAGAAGAAAGATTAAGCTCAGAGGAGGAGCAGGAGGTGGAGAGGAGAGTAGAGCAGCCCCACCGAAGCGCTCCACGGCGTAGCCAAAGCCTCAGCAGCAGCAGGGCTTCAACCAGACATAGGTCGAGGCACATGGCAGCAGGTAACACATCAGAACTGCAGCCAACTCCAGTCTGCAGAGGGAAAGCTTCCAAAGCTCTGCTCCCTACCTCTCTGTGTTCATCTGCTCCTCATCTTCCCCCAATCATCACCTAATCTGGACAAATTTGGGATTTAGTGGTGACTTGGGGTCTGTTTCTGAAGTGGGACATTTTTCTGTTCATATCTATAATTCCAGTAGTCCTTAAATTATCAGTGTGTGCTTTCATTCTCAACTTTATGGTTGTTCTTTCATTCTTGATTTAGTGGGGGAATCCCTTTACAGAACAATCTAGCACCATGCCTTTACATGCTGCGTCCTCTCATCTCTTGGTGTGATTCAGTCATCAGTGTCTGTGTCTTTCAGCCTCTGCACATTTATAATTCAACTCTGATTTCCGCGTTTTTCACTTCTCGTGTCCTTGTCATCACAGTTACTTAAGTTGATTTTAATTTGACACTGTAAAACCTCACCCACAGGAATGTCACTGCGACCAGAGCCAGGCGAGGAAAGCCTGGACCTGTTGGAGCTGCAGCAGGTTCTGCAGGATGAAGAATTGGCTCGTAAGCTTCAGGAGGAAGAGGAAAAGCTTTTGAGAAGGGTTAGTAACCCAAGTATTTCATCATGACACACTATCATTTAGGATCATAAATAAAGGTCAGTAGATCAGTTTCTCTTTTGGTTCTTTTTTTTCACCTGACTTTTGTTTTTACAGAACTCCCAGCCCTCCCCACGTAGTTCTTACCCACAGGGAGACTTCAGAGTAGCACAAGTGGCACAGGATGAGGTACGATGATAAATTGGCGTGTCTGCAGTACTCATGTCCGGTATCTAATGTTTAACATCCACTTTACTCCAAATCCATGAATGATCTATCGTTGTGTTTTTGAAATAGGAAATTGCACATTTTATGCAGAAGCAGGAAATTAAGTCAAAGCGTCGATCTCGTGAGCTAGAGGGGCCGGCATCGTGGCGCGAGCACAGAGCGATGATTAGTCATCATGACAGACGAGTTGTACGAGACAGACAGGTAAATGATGTTCTAGATAGTGAAAAAACTGTTTGTCATGCACGTCTTTTGAAAGATCCACTGTAGTCTTCACACTGTTAGTGTTGTTATTTTTATCAGCTGCTTATTAAATGAAGTGATAAAATTAATTGGAATTATTTGTCTGCTGCCTCAGGTCCCCCGAGAGAGGCTTGACTCAGAGGGCCTTCCTTCACCCACTGAGGACTGCTCTCCAGAGAACCAGCCACCAAGCCCTACCTCCACTATACCGTAAGTCTCTTCATGAATACACTGGAACCTGAAGAATCATATATTTCCTGACTTACAATTGCTGCATTCACAGACAAGCCCAGCAGATCAGAAACATTGCGGAAGAGCTTGATCCGACCTTTCAGGCGAGGAGACAAGGCACAGACAGCCTCAGAGTGGGACAAACGGGTACTATAAATGGGACAAAAATCACTCAAAATGAAACCGTTAAAACAATGGCGGGGGACACTAACATCCTTTTCCTCTCCAATGTAGCTCCAACCTGTCAGTCACTTCCTATGCCGCAGTCTGGATTACACGACTTCCTCGAGGAGCCTACTTTCATCCCACCCACGAAACGGCAAACAGACAAACCAGGGCGCACTAAACCCAAAGAGAAGAAAGAAAATTGCAAGCAACAATAATTTTCAGCGCATTTTACTGTTGGAGTGCTTATATATTTTCTAACACTAAATATCCGTTCAGCTACAGAGTTCTCTTACTTTATTACAAGAACTAAGTTCTCTCTACCAGCCCCCATACTAGCACTTTGGAGCAGTGGAACAAAGAAAGAATTGAAAGTAGTGACATTTAAATTTTTCTCTGAATAACGACAACACTTTGGACTCTTGCCTGTATCATTTTTAAAGGGAAACTTCAAGGTTTATTGAAGTATTGTTTGAATTTTCAGTGTTAATGAGTGTTTAATTTAAACAGTATACCCTTTATTTTATATTTGTAAGTTTTATTTGTTTTCATTTAGTTAAACAGTACACCGTGAGAATCCAAAATGCCAACAGGCAAAAGCAAGAAGTTACTGTGATAACCTTCGACCCTAAGTGACTTGGTTTGCAGACAAAGCCACTTTAAGACATCCAGTTTTGGAGTGTCTGCCAGCTCTGCTTGAAATTAGTTTGGCAGGTCACCAGCCATGTTTACAGAAGTACAATGACAATCAAATGAACTTATTTAACCCTTTAAAACGTAAATCACATTTGTTGGAAAAAACATATTACTGCTATCAAAATATGTTCAATTGTTTTGTAAAACCCAGATGTAAACATATACTCTGGGGACAGTATATGTAACAAAGTAATCTAAGCTCAAAGGTCCACTTCTGTTTTCTACCAATATGGAACTAGTTCTGTTCCAGTTGGCCCTGTTCCAGTATTTCAACCAAAATTAAATTGGTCCAGAGCCTTAATTTCCACCTTTTGGCCATATTTTGCCTGAGTCGGCTCATTTGCTGAGTGAGGACTTAGATCCATATGAAAGCCCCAGAAAGCTCCTAAGTGACATTTAAGCTTAGATTATTTTATACATATCCAACTCATATTTTAGTATATTTGCCAAGCGTTTGTTTTTTTCACTCCAGAGACAATTATGCCTGTTAACATTACTCACGGTTCTTGCTCTAACAGATTTGATTTGATTTGTACAGACATATACAGTTGTGTGAAAAAGTGTTTGCCCCCTTCCTGATTTCTTACTTTTTTGCAGATTTATCACACTTAAATGTTTCAGATCATCAAATAAATGTTAATATTAGACAAAGATAACCCAAGTAAATATAAAATGCAGTTTTTAAATGATGATTTCATTTATTAAGAGAAAAAGGCTACCCAAGCCTACCTGGCCCTGTGTGAAAAAGTAATTGCCCCCCTTGTTAAATCATGAACTAACTGTGATAAAAAGATGAGTTCAGTTACACTGTCCACACCCAGGCCTGATCACTGCCAGACCTGTTGAATCCAGAAATCACTTCAATAGAACCTGTTTGTGTGAAGTGAAGTAGGCTGAGAGATCTCAAACAGCAAAAGATGAAAAAAACTAAATCATTGACAACTGTCAGTCCTGAAAGAGTTATAGAGCTATTTCTAAAGCTTTGGGACTCCAGCGAACCATGATGAGAGCCATTATCCACTAATGGAGAAACCCAAGAGCGTTTGACCTTGAGGTCACGAACTGATGGCCGGATGTTCTCCTTCAGGATTTTCTGGTAGAGACCAGAATTCATAGTTCCATCAGTTACTGCAAGTCCTCCAGGTCCTGAAGCAGCAGAGCAGCCCCAGACCATCACCCTACCACCACCATGTTTAACTGTTGGTATGATGCTCTTTTTATGAAATGCTGTATTAGTTTTCCACCAGATGTAACAGGATGCACACCATCCAAAATTTTCAACTTTTGTCTCATCAGTCCACGTAATATTTTCCCAAAAGTCTCAGGGATCATCAAGAAGCTTTTTTGGCAAAAGTGAGACGAGCCATTGCGTTGGTTTTGGTCAGCAGTGGTTTCCAGTTTCTCGTCTCTTTGTTACTTTTGAGTAATGAACACTGACCTTTACTGAGCCAAGTGAGGCCTGCAGTTCTTAAGAAGTTCTTTTGTGACCTTCTGGATGAATCATTGCTGCGCTCTTGGAGTATTTTGGTAGGGTAGCTATCTTGGGAAGGTTTTCACCACTGTTCTAAGATTTCTGCATTTGTTCATAATGGCTCTCATCATGGTTCGCTGGAGTCCCAAAGCTTTAAAAATAGCTCTATAACTCTTTCCAGACTGACAGTTGTCAATGATTTAGTTTTTTCATCTTTTGTTGAACTTTTTGAGATCACAGCGTGATGTGTTGCTGTTTGAGATCTCTCAGCCTACTTCACTTCACTCAAACAGGTTCTATTGAAGTGATTTCTGGATTCAACAGGTCTGGCAGTGATCAGGCCTCGGAGTGGACAGTGTAACTGAACTCATCTTTCAAAAAATTTTGTTTTATCACAGTTAGTTCATGATTTAACAAGGGGGGTAATTACTTTTTCACACAGGGCCAGGTAGGTTTGGATAGCTTTTTTCTCCTAATAAATGAAATCATCATTTAAAAACTGCATTTTATATTTACTTGGGTTATCTTTGTCTAATATTTAAATTTGTTTGATGATCTGAAACATTTAAGTGTGACAAACATGCACAAAAAAAGAAATCAGGAAGGGGGCAAGCACTTTTTCACACAACTAACTATTCTTTTGTCTCAGCTTAAGTTTGTTTGTTTTTATATGATCGTACTCTCATGATACTCTCACATTTAAAACACTCTTTGTTGTTATTTTTTGTTTTGCTTTTTTATAAATGAAATATGCCACTGCTAAGGTGGACCACTATGAATGCAATTGTTCTGTATGAAAGTGCAACAAATAATTAAAAAAAAACACATTTTTTATTGGCTGTTTAAAAAGTTAGAGGTACAGTGTAAAGAAAACAGATATAAAAGTAAGTAATGTAAAAAAAATAGCTAATTCTGATAGATAAATTCATGTAACAAACAACCAAAAGTGCATAACATTAACCTGGTAACAGTTGATATGTGAAGGAAAGTGCTACACTGTCACTCGCTATCGCTATTTTGGTAAACCGTCTGCACAGGCCCCACCTGTGAACTTCGTGGTCTTTCAACAGACTTCACTCGAGTTCTGACTCATACATAGTGATACATTACTATAGGTGTGGGCTAACATTATCACCTAAAGCCTACACAGCACATTTCTCAAATGTTCCGTTGCATATTCGCCTGCTACAGTTCAGAAAAGACATGTTTTTAAAAAGAAGTTCCACTTGGTCTGATATTGCTGCCCACTCTGTTGTGCTAGAAGATAAGCAAAAAGTAGTATAAGGGTGACTGGGGAGTTTCCACACCAACCTTGAGCCTCGTGTTGATATCTTGTGTATGTATCATATTTGTCCAGAGGAATTCTCACAACTCCTTAAACAGTAATTTCAACGATCTATGTGTAACACATGACTAATCACATCTGATATTTTATCTTTATCTTTCACAATTCTCATTGTGTTGCTCACTAGGCATGTCTCAGCCTGCTGAAGAAGTGCTGATAAACATTAACCAACTTTAATCTTTTTAAAAGTAGGCCATTGTATAGCAGGTGGTATGCAGACTGTAGACTCCCTGGTACTTCAATTTAATGTGTTGTAGGATATCCTATTGTCAAAAAGGGAAACTCCCTTCACTGGACTTTTTCACATCAATTAAGCAATAGTTGGAAAGTCCATATAATTCCTCATCATGTAGGGGAAGAGGCTATATATCATGCTGTCTTCAACCTGATACAGTAGCTTTACAGTACAGTCTTGTGTGCCCTGTTTATTTCACAGTCTATCACATAATATGGTCTACATGAATAGACAAATATAAATAATAAAAACAGACACAAAAGTAAAACATTAACCATTTCCTTATAAATTACCACACAAAATCATGATTAAGATAGCACTGTTCTTGCCTGGCTTCTTCAACATCCGTTATACATTTACAAATTCAGCAGTAAACAGTCGGTAACTAGGTCTCGAGCATTGCAACCTGAGTAAAATAATACATCTATTCTGGGAGGCATACGTGGGCTCAGCATTACTGTGAGTGTAAACCTGTAGTCAGACACAGCCAACCACCCTCCTGCACTGTACATTCACACAACACGCAAACGCTCTGCAGCTTTACCACTCAGACATGCAAACGAATTAGTGATGTCATGTAAGTGAAACTAAATCCCACTCATTCATGAACTACAGTAGTCTTTTACACATTCCAGTGACTTCAATCAAACTAATTTGAAAGTAGTTTAAAAGTTAGAAATAAAACAAACATGCTCATTTCAAGTGATTTCTAAAGGCTACGTCTAAGGTTTCTGTTTTATTATTACTAAATTATTACCATTACTCCATATTTGCATTAGGGCTGTTGTATTACTACTGTAAGTGAAAAGGGAAAACACACAGCCTCGCTGTCTGCTATAATTTACATAATGAATAAGCTGTCCACTGTTTTTTCCCTTCAGAATTCCCCTTCTTCCCATCTGTCTATTTACTGTATATACTCACGAGAATATCCTGGTGTGACTGTAGAGCAAAATGTGACCTCATAAGTTGTTTTTTTGGTGCTGATAAAAGAAAAGAGGGTGACTAAAAGACAGCTGGATCATTCTACTTTTTTTCTTTCATTTAGATCCAAGCAAATTGGCACGAAGACATCCTTGAAACTTGTGACTCAGCATCACAAAGAATGACCCCATCTTATTTAGGATAATTTTTCCCTTTTACAGAATTAAAACCTCAACAGGTTTTTCAGTGTGGCAGTGTTCCAGTCCCCTTTCCATTCATCCAATGAGCTGGTCTGTGGAGTCTTTGGAGTCAAGTGACTCTGAGCTGCTGCCCTGCTCTTGCTGGGCCTCGTGGAAACTACACTCAATTGCTATTAATGTTGCGGGGTCATCTAAATAAGAAGAAAAAAAAAAAAGAACATATTAAATGCTTTCAGTATAATCAGTGGTTCATGTAACATGGTCAGGATAACCTCTTCATAATGGATCATGAAGTACAGCTGTAATTACCTGTAGGGGTGCTGATGATCTGTGTTTTGATGATCGGTGTTTTTGTGTTTAGCTTTTTAGTCTTCTGTCTTTTCTGGTGGATTTTCACAGTCACCACGACAATGGTGATGATGGTGAAGGCCATCAGAAATACACTGGTGGCCACAGATACGACCAGCGGCCATGCCTGTTCTGTGTCACCTGCAACAAAATAATAAGAAGTTGTTACTACTGGCTCTCAATAAATAAATAATCAAAGCACAGGTACAGTACAGGAATAGAATCACATCCTACCAGGATGAGTTGGCTTGCTCACTGGTTGAACAGAAATATTAGCACACTTGATGTCATTAAATGCATCTCCCATGGAGTCAATGACTTCACCTGGATTGGGACACCTTTGAGAAAAATAAAACAGTTGTCATTACAATGATTTTTCTGTTTCTGGGTTTGTCTGTACAGCAACAACAACAACAACAGCAGCAAACATGACGGATGCTATTTTTAGAGCAGGGTATATCTTACTTGGTACTCCAGGGTTTACACTTTTGGTGAATTTGGTTGTTGAAGGTTCCCTCTGGACACGGCCTGCAAGAACCTGTGCAGACAATCATTCAGTTTACTTGCTACTCAGTGTAACATGTAAATCTAGCGTGTATGAGCCAAAGTCGTGAATATTTGTAGTTTACTTACGGTTCTCTGTAGGTTCCTGACCTTTGTCACACTTCTTAACACAGAATGAACATTTGGCATCACCACACATGAGTCCTTCTTTACAACCACACTGTGTGTCAGTAGTGGATGTGCATTCTTTCACTAGAACTAAAGCACCTACACATACAAAGAAAGACGAAGAGAGTTGTAAAATCATGGATTTTGTTTCTTGTAGTATGCTACTGAAAAAAAAATGTCTTTTGCAGTTTTGTGACCAGTAGGATCTGTTAACATACCTACACACTGTGTACACTGTTTGCAACTGTAGGCTTTAGGACTCGTTGTAAATCTTCTGGGCTCACAAGGCTTACAGAGATCTTTCGGACTTGGGCCACACTCTTTGACCAGGCGGTTTCCTATAAACACAAACAAAAGACACCAATAGTTGTATTTTAAGCTCTGTCACATAGCTCTTTCTATAATGTAACAGGTCTTCATACATAAGATCTTTTCTCCCTGAAAACTTTAAACGTTAAAGTGCAGCACAACCTACTGCTGAAAACAGAAAAGTCTGGTGAGGGTAAGTTACAGTGCTCAAAACTGTACTGTTTTTGGAATTATAATGACATATACAAGTATATAACACAGCTCCAAATTGTTTGGTTTATCACTTAGCTCATCCAACCTTTTTCTCTCTGTTGTGGTATTAGCTGTAAAACCACTGAAACTAAATGGTTACAAGCAGCCGCCACAGAAGGAAATGCTGAATGCTGGCATATTAGTTTATGTGGAATCTAAACATAGTGGGAAAATCCCTCTCTTCATGAATATATAAATATACAGTGTTTCATTTAGAATAGCACTGTTTTTATCATGACACATGTACAGTGTAATGATCTGTAAAAGTGCTCTGCTTTATCAATTCATTATCATTGTGATGAGTTGTGATGGTCATAATCTCCTTTATTACTTACCAGGATGGCAGGCGTCACAGCAGACATTGTCCCCATTTGGTCTCCATTTTAAACAGCCAGTCTGTTCAACACTGCACAAACAGCACTGAGCAAGCAGAGAGAGACCCATTGCCCACAGGATCACAGCCATACTGTTGTCAGCTCCACAGCCTTGTTGTTAAGGATGACAGCTCAGGTAATCCAATCCAAGAAATATTTCAGGTGATTTTTTTTTTTTTTTAAAGGCTTCTTTAGCTGTAGTCTAAAATACAAGAACCCCCTTAATAAGTCTTCTTAAACTTCAGTCACTTAGCAGCAATGTTATGGAAAGATGAGTTATGTCATATGAGGAAATCTGTGTGTGTGTGTGCTCTAGCCTCAATGTTCTCACACAACTAGCCGCCGGCAGCTGAGCTGAATGCTTTTCATACTGGAGGGGGTGTGTCTTATAGTATGACTCATTAGTGTGTGAGTGATTGTAATGCATAGAAAACAGCTTGACATTTAGACTATAACAACTCTTTTTATAAAGAAACTAAAACATTTTTGTACTTATTTATGATAAGTGCTGCGTTCGTGCCAACAGCTGTGCTGAATTTACGACTTCCTTGTAATTTCTTGTCTGTTTTGTTATGTTACTCCCCCCCCCGGAATTTCTACACTACATTCAAGATGACAAGAATTACAACATGGTCGTGTTATTACTCCTGACATGCTTGCACCAGTTCCAACCTGTCCGGATTTAGGAACTCCAATGAAAACAACATGTAGTTTTTAAACTCAGTGCTGCATGACTGCCAAAACAGTTACAACCAGCCACAAAAGAAAAACATGCAAAAATAAAGGAAGCCTACAGTCACAGTTAGTTTTGTTGTTCATGTTTTAAAACAATATCTGTATTCATTTGTTGAGGGTTGACCTTCATCATTTGGTAGACAAAACTTGAGCTGGTATCACTGTTGGGTTTGTGGGGGGACTTTCCTGCTACTATCATTATCTCTGGGGAAATACTAGAAGCCATTAAACAGTTATAAAAAAAACTATAAAACGTCCTTGCACTATTAAGTTGTTATATTTTCATATCTTTGAGGAAGCTAACACATAATTTGAAATGGAGGAAGTGTCATTGTTATTCAATACATGTAATAAGATCACACTGAGGACTGACACTGATGAATCATGTTATGTGATAGCTGTGGTACTCCTAAAAAGTGTCACATGATTAGTTAAATAGCAGTGAAAAATTAAAAATTTTCCCTGTGCCATAATCACCTACTATCGTTTGTGGCTGATGACTAATGCTTTTAAAGTACTGTCCATATCCAAATAATGGTTACATCGAAACTGAAACAAAAAGTGCAGAATGAGTATTTTACCGTGGTAAAATGAAAGCGTGACTTCCTAAAGGTTATTTGTTTGTAAAGTAGCTTTAGTCGAATTACCTTTATTGTGTCGTTCCCAAAACCAGGTCATGGTGTTTATTTTCCCTGAAAAGGGAAGTAAACTTCCAATAATTCTCATGACTTTGGAAAATTTGTTGACTAATAATGAGATATGTGTCAAAGTCAATCTCACAAATGTCATTCAAGGGTGATGAATGTCATGCGGTGACTCAGCTTTAATTCACACTGCTAAGAACACGAAGCAATATCACAAGATCTGTTTGCTGCCACGCTCATGATGCATCATGAATGTATCATATTTGAGTGACATTTATCAAATTTCACCTTTGACCTTTTAATCCTTAACCCTCAGCCTACCGGGGTTCGCCTACTTTGAAGTGCATACGCAGGTCACCTGAGACTGTGATGTCAAACCTCAGCACCTCAATAGCCTACAATAGCCTCAGCCAAGAAACACCTCCCACACTTACCCTTCAACCGCCCCCTAAATTCAGCTATGAGGCAGTGTAAACCCCAATAGATAAATTAACATACTAACTTGGGAAATACGTTTGAGGTGTTCGGTAAACACTATAAGTTCATTGTGCTGGTAAATGAATGTGAGCGTGTGCGTGTGCGTCTTTGCATGTAGGCTGACATCAGAGGTGAGTAGTGAGACTCAAACTGCAACTATGCCAGTTCTGACTAAAGCTTTGTCAGTCCGGGTTTTCATATCACTTCTTATGTTTCATGAAGTATGTGCTCTTCCGGGGGCTCCTTCTTTCGAGGGTACTTTTTAATCTGCCTCCACAGGCGAGGGCGTCACTTAGGCTTTGACGTCACTTCCTTCCTGACTTCTAAGCTGTGACACATCCCCCAGCGAGAGGGGGGGTTCTGCTTCAAGATCAAACAGTGATGTCTTTAAACGTGTGTGGTTAGGTCAAGCAGACAGGTGGTCTGTTTGGGCTTAGTATTTAAACTACTGAGCCTGTTTAGAGTAACGTCAGCCCACTCGGAAAGTACGCCACAGCAGCGCTGCTGCTTGGAAGTTCCACTCAGGGGTGTGAGTTGTCACAGTAAAATAGTGCGGGCTGACACATTTGGTCATGTGTGATGTTATACTTGTTACAGTTAGTTTGTACTTTTTTAGAAACATCTATGTGATGAGCAACCAGTGGTCATCATGTAGACCTTTTGAGAAGTGACCACCTACTTTATTCTGCTGACTAAGCATTGCAAATTCTCCAAAATACATAATTCATATCAAACTTAGTATTTAGATCAGGTGAGAAAGACCAAATCGCACATAAAATGTCTCCATCTAGTGGACCTGCTGTGAAAAGAAAAGAACATTTTAGAATGAGACATTTCAGTTAATAAAACATTACAGGCGATTATCAGCGAAAATGCAGACAAACCTTTTTAACATATATATTTTTATTCATATATATAATAAATTTCTATGTACAATTTATTCTTCTTTTGTAAAGAAACAAAATTAAAGAGAAAGCTTTGATTGCAAACAGTGTTTCATACTAAAGGGGGGGAGAGACAAAATGGAAAAGTGCTCATAAAACTAGTGTCTGTGTGTTATTTCCCTCCTGTAACTATATTTTAGGTAGAACAGGGGTTTGCCATTGTTTTGTAAGGAGATTGGAATCTGAAGGCCAGGATTCCCCTTGAAGTCACTTTTAAATCATAAAAATGAGAAGTGCCGGATGATATTCCCAAATAGATCAGCATCATAGACAACTTCTACATTATTAAGAAATATCCACCACGCAAACGTGAGGCTTTGGCTTTCATCGCACTGACTTTGAACGAAGCTCACACTCGCTACGAGCGAGACCACCGTGACGCAAACTGGTTCAATCTCATGTCAACCCTTTGTGTTTGTTCTGACAGCTGTGGTGGGCGTCCACTGTTTGCAATCCTGTTTTGTAAGTTGACTTTTGCTTACTGAAACTGAAGTGTTATGAATGTCAGGGTCTTAGTCACTGACAGGTATAATGAAACAACTGACAAAGCACAGGCTAGGGCAGTGGAAACTAACCACTGATTCACAAAAGGGCGATGTCTGATTGTCTGTCAGTCAGCCGCAGTAGACAAAGTATGACACCATCAATGCAACATGATCACATAAATAACATCACAAAAAAATCATCCAGTGTACGGATTCTTCCTTTAGAACATTGGCAAGAGGTAAGCCCTCCCCCCAATAATGGTAATACTTTAAACAAAATGTATTAATAAAATTTCTTTTCTTTAAAGCAGTTGAGACAGTCATGCAATATGCAGCCTAGTTAAGCTAACGTCTGGCTACAGGGCCTCCCTTATGAAGTCGAAGAAATCCACGGATCGTGAACTGGTCATGGTTAGTGTTTTAGTAGTTGGCAAGTAAGAGCTTAAATAAGCCGGTGGCTACGCCACGGTATAAAGGAAAATGGGGTCAGAGGTTTGGTGTAAAGAGTTAAATTGTATCAGTACGCACAGATATGAGTCAGGAGATTGATTCCAAGTTCTCGGCCCAGAGAAATGTCCCTAAGTGCGGGCTTGTATTTGTCGGTCTGGGTCTGGGGGATTGAGATCCAGGCCCAGTCAGCTTAAAGGTCTTGCAGAACAGAAAATATCCTAAGTAGAGTACACACTCCCGAGAATGTCTGCGTGGTAGCTTTAAAGAATCACCACACTGAATACCATTCACGTTTCACAAACTGTACACGTCACGTCAATACAAAAGAGAGTTTTCAGCCACAGAGGACCCGTGCTTGTGTATGTGAGAGGACTCCCTCCTGTTGTGCGCTTGCTGCCTGTATTTCCTTTGCTTAAACATCAGAGGGATAGACAGATAGCAGAGGGGGGGGGGGTAGGTAGACGGCCAGTCAGTGTCTACATTCTTAGAGACAGTCAGAGGCAAAGGACTGAGAGGGAAAGGGGTGACGAGGGTTCGGGGAGAATTGTTTTGTGCTCTATGGGTTTTAAAGGCACTGTCCTGTCACATGATGTCAACAAAGAACTCACAGGGATTGCCCATAGCATGCTGAAAGGACTGGCGACTGGCGGTGAGCTCTGGAGGGACGGCTGCTAACTCTCTCCCAGGAGGAGCTCCAGGGGGCGTGCTGCTGCTGACCGAGGTCTTGGGGGCCAGGCGTGCCAGACAATAAGGGGGAGGCAAGCCCGGGGGGCCGTAGGAGGAGGCATGGCTTCGCTCGCTGTGGGCACACGAGCCTGGGCCGGGCTGGGTGAAAGGGGCGTGGCTGTAGGTGAAGGACGGGTGGCTGTTCTGTGAGTGAGAGTGACTCCTGTGTGACTGACTGTGACTAAGATTTGATCGGGCGTGACTGTGACTCGAGACGGTGTGGCTGTGATGGCTCATTTGGCTCGCGGACCTATCGCCGCGCCTCCCTCCACGGACGCGGGGCTCTGATTCACTGCATGTTGACCTTTGACCCTTCTCCTGCGGAGAGGAGCGTCTACCTTTGCCTGCGCTGGGGTTGGATCCACTGCTTCGGCTTCCTGTTGAGGAAGAAAAACAGACATTTCAGCTTGGCCTTCTACAGCACGACAAGTACGACTATCAACAAATACACGGTGAGCAGCGCCAAGTCATCAGCTAGAGCTGATTTAGACCACCTGATTTGGCTGCTGATTAATCGGTAGGTCACACATTAAACAAAATATATTATAAAGCTTAATGAAGCCTTCATTAAGTGCAACAGACACTAGACATCACATGACAAGAACTTAAGATATTGTGCAATACACAGTACAATGCATCAATGCTACTGAATACATTACTGCACTTTGTTTAAGGTGTGACAAGATGTTTCTAGGCAATCTAACAAGAGTCAACAGTCAAAGGCAAACATGATTATCTCAAAAGGTTTCTTCCCCAAAGTTCCACCTGCAGCAACTAAAACCATAGGCTTCAAGTCATATTCATACAAACACTACAACACTCATATATTATAAATGTAAACATGATACACCTGGATCACAAAGACACTACTACACAGCACTCGGTGGATAACACAAGAGATTTGTTGAAGTTGTATTCACATTGTTAATTTTGTTTTAAATGTAGGTCCGTGTCATGCTGATAGAGGTGTACCACACTGTTGCAAAATAAAACATTCCACGCCTCCCCTTCCACGATGAGCCCAACAGTACTGGGTAAAAGTGGTGCATGATTGCCCCCTATCAGTAAGAATGATAGCACAAGCCTCAGAGTGATCATCCGGCATCATGCACCTCCCAGCACAGTACGAATGCATGCCCAGAGGTGCAGAGAGGGAGAATGGACTGTCAGGAGAGTCAAACACAGGATATACACGGACGGAGAAAGACGCATGGGACGGGCGGAGGGGAGGGGGGAGAAATAAAAACTTTAAAGCCACAGTATGATAGGTGGAGAGTGTTGAGCGAGCGAGAGAGGAGGAATAGAATAAGATGAAGGTGAACGATGAGATAGAGAGAGCAAAGAGAAAAGAGAGCAGCGGAGGAGGAGAGGGGGTTAGCAGGCTTACCGGTTCCCCCAGTGTCCTGGGACTACCTCCTCCTTCAGTCTACCGTTGCCCAGCAGAAACAGAGGGAACAACAAAATTACACATACCTCCCAGCCCAACCCTGCCCGCACTACCTAATGTACCCTAAACTGTACATCTTGCCTGTATGGTCTTTACAAATATTAACCCCCATGGCTGTGTTTTTGCTCTTTCTGCTCTGATATCTTAACTAAAAAAAAATCTTGATGTTATAAAGACTGCCCCTCAAAAATGCAAAAAAAAAAAAACGCATGCACTCAAACAAGCAGGCAGACACAGAATTACCCACGAACACTTGTTCGCCAGTGCCAAAAGAAACAAATTCAATTCATAACAAATACATCACGTGACTATTCTTTACTTTGTCATCTCTGTCCTTCCGAGTTTCAAAGGTTGCAGACAAACCAACTGAAAGGGTGACAACCGGCTGAAAGCAAGACATGTCAACAATGTCTGGGATGAATCACTCAAAAAACGATGAAAATTAGACTGATAGATGGTAACATGTAACTTACCATTATCTGTCTGGACTACCTTGTTTAAAAATGTACAACAGCAAGCAACACTAATCACAGCCACCCACTTATGTACTGCACAAACCCCCCTGGTCCTCCACTCTCCCTCAGTGCAGATATCAAAAACCATGCAGCAGCAGCAACATAAAACACTGTCACGTTCTGATTCAAAATGAAAACAAAAGATCATTCAAGAACTGATGAAGAGGGATGGACTCGGCGTTGATCATTTCAAGCTGGCGATTTGTAATCACACGGTTGATTTCTTTTTTTTTTTTTTTTCTTTCGTGTACACACCCAGTACTGCAGAGCTGTCCGCTGCATGACTCAAGATGCTCATGATTGACCTTGACAATACAGGACGCGTTTTAGAATACACATATTTAATTAATCAGAATGCAATCCAATATCAGCCTCCTGCCCAGTGAGCAAGAAAAGCTAACATTAGCATGAGTCAGACACTTGTTAACACTGACATCATAGGTCAGAAATACTTAGATTAGGGAGAATGTCATGTTGCATGTTGAGTCAAATTATCACATTAATTAATGAAAAGCTGATGGAAAAGTCAAAGGCCCGCTTTTTTTTTTATTGCTCACCCTCGCTGTGTTGGCTGCCTGCGCTCCCACTGTGGAAACTGTGGCATGGGTCTGAGTATCCTGGCGGGAAGCTGGGGGGTGCGGAGGGAAAGGGAGGGTAGGGGAATGGCTGGCCGCCCAGGGGCCAGGGGTTGCTGGTGGGAGGGAGCGGTGCCAGGGTGTCCTGCTCAGAACCTCCACCGCTGGATCCCTCATTTAAATTGAGTGATGCCATGTCTTATTGGAGAGAAAACAGAACCAGAGAGGGAGGGAGGGATTTAGTACAATAATCCTATTCATAAAAAAAAAAGCCATTTACATGGAGTTGCATTATTGACACACTGAGAGAGGTGGCCGTACTTTGGCAGAGGTCCCCGAAGGTATAGTAGCACTGCTCGGAGAAGGTGATCTTGTTAACGGTGTGTCTAAGGTAGCCATGTTTCAGGAGACTGCTCGCGTACTTCCTCGCATCCCGCCGGTCCTTGAATCCTTCTACTCTGGAGTAAAGCCAGTCCACCACGTCAGCACCTGACACAGCAACAAACACACAGACATGTAGTCTCCTTCTCTAATGTGTTGAACAGATGCTAAAAATACCGTCAATATGCATAACAACCACAGTGGCCGCAGTGGTTACATGTGGACAAGCAGCACAATGTTGCAAGAACTTTGAATAAAGTCGGTGGAGCTAATGCCAAAACTATGCACGATACTTTTCAGGTCTTAGACATTGATTCTGTGGTCAGAAAAAAACAAACTTAAACTTGCAGAGATGAGTTGCAACGCAGATGCAGTTTCTCATATTTAGGAACAATAAACAACCTCAGCCATTACTTGAGGGATTTTGAGAGAAGCTGGGTTATTACAGATTTAATCATTTTCAGAATTCTTGTTTCAAATTTCAGATTTCTAATTCAACTTTATACTATTTAGGAAATGGCAAATAAACACATGAATTACTTTATTTATTTATTTACTTCAAAGAGCTACTAAAGGGACATTTCTGCCAGAGAGCACATCTCAGAGCCGTATGTAGCCTACGTACAATACAGATCTATGTGTTTCTCCAACCTACATACATGACTTACAGTAACTTCAAAAACTCCGAAACATAATCTACAAGAAACTAAGTTTTGTTTTTAGTTTTGTGCGTGCCCACACAGCTCAGCTTTTCTTACCAATGACAGCATTAGCGATGGTGATCTTCAACCACATCCTGTCTCGTATCTCTAGGCCGGAGTCAGGCAGTTGCATCACCTTGACGATGGTTGCCATGTCTGTTTTACTTGCAGACAGTGGCAAGTCATCAAACTCTGGGGCGGGAGAGGAGTTTGTGAGAAAACACCGACAAGCAGGACATTTCAATCGTTTGAATGTTGGAAGGTTATCATAATTACCACAGTATTGATGTTTCATAGTGTGTGATGGAGGTGGTGGTTGGTTGTCTTTACCATAGTGCGGGTAAGGTCCTGTCAAGGCGGTGGTGTGTGAAATCCAGGCTGCAGGGTCGATGGGTCTCACCGGCTCAGCTGTACAAATGCACCAAATAAGGAAAACTTTCAGAAAAGATACAGCTTGATGATTTTCTGGTTTAAAACTGTAAAAATGTAATAAATGTAGTAAAATATGTGTTTGCTAAAGAAGTATCTATCACTGCAATATTGCACTTTTCTGTGTCTGTCTTACCACGGGGGATGGTGAAGTAGCTTCGTGGAGACGGGTCCCAACATTTGGCAACAGTAAGACTAATAGGACTGGAGAAGAAGCAAATAGAAAGGCAGTTTAAATAGATATGAGCATGGGTTGGACTGTCTACTGCATATTACTAACCACATTCTTTGTTGTTACAGATGACATGTATCTGCTGTTTCAATCATCAGACCAAAGTGAACCATCAGGAGAGTGAGACAGGAAAGCAGCTGATACAAGCTCACAAAGTCACGTGTTCTTTATAAAAACTCACAGAATCAGTCTGAAAAGTCACCAAACATACTTGTTTTGGAAACAATGGATAAACTGTAGGGATACGCTTCTGTTTTACAGTCATGATTTTTCTCAATAGGCTTTTCCTTTAATTCTCTAAATCCTTTGAATACCCGAACAGCACCCCATCTGATTCATGCCTCGGTCTGAAGTGTAAGATTACACCCTACATACAGTAAGTTAGGCTCTCAATGTGATAATCTTCTGCAGCAGACAGTGAACGCTCTCAGCCAGCTGTTCTCACCCGGTTTTGGAGACAATCTCTCGGAGGATCCTCACGGCGTCGTCATTGCTCATGTTCTCAAAGTTTACGTCATTCACCTGGTTGGCGAACAACAAGATATATAATTAACTCATTATATCAATTTGCATTACAATTACACAATGCTTTTATGACAAAGACATTATTTTGAAGCTCAGCAGAGGGTTTAAATGTGTTTATGCACTTGTGCTGTACACATTCATCTCTGCGGTGCTCTTACGGCTTCAGATGCCAGCAAATCCTAAGCTGCTTTCTATGGGAAACGCACTAATACAACCTATATTGTGAATGTTGGGCCAACAGCAAATTGTAATCAGCCGTGGTGTGCTTTATAGTGGGTGTAGCTGTAACGTTCTGCTGCACGCAGATGAAAAGACAGGCAATAACAGGAAGGAAAAGGAGAGGCAGAATTACATCTTTTACAAAAGGACCTCGTACCAGTGAAGCGAATACAACACAGAGGTTCTTAATAGGCCACGAAACCTCAAATGGAAATAGAGTCGTCTCTTTGTATGTCATGTTCAGCGTCACACTGTACAAACCGCAGCAGCAGAGGTGTTTACATTATACAAAAGGAAAAAAGTATCTGCTGGTGTACCTGGAGGAGCATGTCCCCGGGTTCTATTCTCCCATCAGCAGCCACAGCTCCTCCTTTCATGATAGAGCCGATGTAAATGCCGCCGTCTCCCCGGTCATTACTCTGACCAACAATACTGATACCCAAAAAGTTGTACTTCTCTGTGAGGGGAAAAAAGGAAGGAGTATGAGCACAGTATCAGGCCTGAAAAAACATAATAATAACCACAGACACAAATCTCAAACCTATAAATAAATCATAGTTATGGAAGTTTACCCATGTTGAGTGTGACGGTGATGATGTTGAGGCTCATTGTTGAGTCTGTGATACTGCTGAAGGATGAAGACTGTAAAGGCAGGAGAGAGGATAAAGTAAGTAACGCGCATCAGAAACAGTCAAGGTGTCATGAAGTCGATATCAGTCTGCTTCTCATTTCAGCAGGGCGAGGCGTCGCGTCTTAAGAGGTGCTCACCCGGTCTATTTTGGCCACTTTGTGCCTCCGTCGGCGACGCTTGTGTCTGCGCATCAGCTGTGAAGAAGAACTCTGTTCTGTGGAGCTACTGAGCCTGAAGCAGAGGGGGGAGAGAGAAAATAATATGGAAAGGATGGAAGACGGACGGGAGTATGGTTCATGTATTTATATTAAAGAGGGGACTGTACATAAATGACATGTTTACAAGAGGTAGACAATAACATTTTAAATTACAACAATGCAAATCACTCTGTAAGCTGAGGTTTGCAGTGCTGTTTAGCCTATTCTCCCCTGCGTGCTGCATCCACAGCACAGACTGTGTAAGTTGCTTACACTCCGCATACTGTGCTGCTAATTGGTATTTAACTTGACATCACTCACTAATGTGTTGATTGTGATTTAAAGCAATTACTGGTGGATCAGCCACAATTAATCAGTTTGTTGACTGAAAGAAAAAATTAAATAGAAACTATTTGGATTAATTCGCCAAGCAAATTGCCAACTATCTACTAATTGCAGCTTCACAAAAGTGAGGGATTTCCAGCTTTTTTTTTTTTATCTCTGTGAGTTGAGTATCTTTTGAGTTTTTAGGCTGTTGGACGGGCGAGACAAGTAATATGACACATTGTGACATTTTTCACAAATTTTTGACATTTTGTGATCAATCGACAAGAAATAATAGTTAGTTGCAGCCCTAGCCTCAACCAGTGCAAAAATATATCACGTGTCAAGCGGAAAAGTCTCAAAGATTTTTTTTGTGTTGTATTTTTGTGTGTTTCATATATACTTCATACTTTTAATGAAAAACAGCTAATCTTTTCTGATCTGAGTTTCTGGATCGAGCAGAAATACATTCTGATGTGAGGCAGTATGTTACCTGCTAGCATCCTCGTCTTCCTCACTGTCAACGAATGAGCTGGACTCCAGCTCGCTGCTCATTACAGAGGCGCTGTCATAACCCATGGCCGAGTCTCTCGCGGTACGCTCTGATTTTGAGTGACCGTTGATGCGTGGGACTGGAGAGAGAGAAAGGAGCAGCAGTGAGTCAGATGAGAGGTCACGTTGCTCGACATCGGGGGTCACATCAGAACGAGAGGGAACATCCAGGAGAGGAGGGGAGGAAAGTCAGTGTTAGTGACAGAAATGACGGAGGAGTTTTAATCTCTGATACGTCTGGAAGATTTCAGGATTATTGGATGTATGTACCTTACAATAGAGTACAGGAGAGTGAATGGAGTGATAAATAAATATTAAAAATGTGGAAATAATCCGACAAGGTTGAAAAATGAATAGAGCTTGAGATCAATTTTTAATACAGTGCCTTACTGTACAAAACTCCACATAAATTCCCAGTAGTGTGCAACAAACCCAGTCCTTCCCCATACGTACACTGCCAGTGAGGGGGTGCTGTCTCAGGGAAACACCGGATTGGCTGGAAAGGTCTCATAGAGCGCAGAGGGTGTGGCAGCCTGCGTATTCGCCAAGAGCAAGCAAAACATTCCAGCAATGTGGTTGTTCCCATCGCTAGCTCCGCCCAGAAGGTGCTTTTATGAAAGCTGAGCTGCAGCACATAAGCACTCAATCAGCAGAGGGACATCCACTGTCAGGATTTACTCAGACATATTTCCTCCCACACTCAAGAGGATTGCCACACCAGAGAAAACAAACACAAAGTGTTTTCAGGGTGACCAAGCCAGATTGAAATCTGTGTCTTTGTGCTCTGCTCCGTCCGTGCTAGCTGTTCTCTAAAAAAAAACCCAGCGTGAGCCCCAGACTGTCTCTGCCCACCGGCTGGCTGCAGACTGTCTTCACAGCTTATCTACAATAAAGGCAGTGATACAGTAGGGAATTAAAAAAAAACACAGACAGTCTGTGGAGAGTGGGCAGCAAAAAACACAAGTGAGTGAGTGAGTGAGTCACTTTTGAAAAAAAAAAAAAAGAGACGTGAAACTGGAAAGCGTGACCAAAGTCGTGACATTTAAAGGATAAACTGATTGCGAGAAACGATCTATTGTGTAATTTCTAGTTAATTTTATTCAAAAAAATAAAATAAATGATTCACTCGTCAGATAAAGTCAAAGTGTCACAAGATAAATCGGTCATTTCCTTACTTGTGGGTTACAGTTACATAACTAACATCACCACATAAAGGCATTAAAAGTGCATTAAACTCCTCCAAACACCCTCCTTGTCACTGCGAATGAAAAAAACCCTTTCCATTACCACACTGACTGTATTAAACTCACCACAAAATTAAATCACATCAAATCATATATATATTAAAAAAAAAGTTAACTATCACCAACGGACATAACACAACAAATCCCTCTCACCACAGCCGACAGTGTGCCTTCATCCAACGCACAGATAAACTGAGCTGAGAGTCAGGACAAAGTCGTCCTTCCTCCCTCTCTGCCTCCGTCAATCCCTCCCTCCCTCCCCATGGCATGCAACTATAGAATAACTGCTCGTCTCTGACCAATCAGATGACGGTATTCTCCAAAACGGAGATAATATGGGATTTGAGATGATGTGCCGTCCTCTCTTGTCACCGCCTCAGGTGGAAACACCATCAGGTTATTGAAAGCCAGAAAGCTTTTAGCAGCATCGCATCACATAAAAATAATTTTAAGAACGGCTTCACCGGCTGTTTTTATTTTTGTGCTTTGTGTAAATACTTTAATACAAGCATATGTGCTCTGGCTTAGCCATGTCTTCTTTGACCTCAACCTTAAATCCCAGCAGCGCTGAACAGCATAATGTTTTATGTTTTTTTTGTTTTTTCGGGGTATTAAATGTTCTCTGCTACAATGTAATAACTGAATGTTAGAGTCTTGTCTTACAACAGGTTAAGATGCAGAGCACCTGGCGGGCTTTGAAACATCATATCCCATAACTCCCGAACACCTGTTCACCCTCCTAAAAATGTTCAACTGCAGCATTATTCATCCATTCATCCTCAAATGTCCACAGCGCGGACAGAAAAATAAGAAGGGATATGTTTACCGGGGCTGAACACTTTAACTGATCGCTGTAAAACAGCGAGCATTCACGCTGGGACAAAATCACTCGAAGCGTGTGTATAAGGTGACAGGGGAATTCCTGCTGCTGCTGATGCTGCAGGCTGCAAGGTGAAGAGGCGGAGCAACTGGCTCCTTCTTTATATGTCTTTACATCCAGGCCGTGAGTCTGTGACAGCCACCACTGAGCCAGCACAGCCAAATTGAATGAAATTTTATGGGGACTTGTTTGCTAGATTTATGAGCCATGAAACGGTTGGTAAACCAATAGCGCCCCACCCAATTCTCCTGGTGATTTCACTTAATTAGAGCTAACAAACTAGCAGGAAACAGAGAGAGAGATGGTGTGCATGAGTGTGTTTGTGAGAGAGAGAAAAGGGAGAGCGCTCGTGATCCTCTATCTTCTTTCTTCTGTATGATACTGTTGTTGCGTTGAGGTCGGTAAACACGGAGGAGATGGAAGACAGACGCAAAGTTCATTAGGCTCGAGGTATTTCCACATCGTGCACAACACAACAGATGTGCAGTTGGCAGTCAGCAGCAGTGAATCTGATGTTGAGAGCGCCAACAAAATGTCTTGAGCCAAGTCAAAGACACTGTCACAACATGCACAAGAGAGACGAAAGTCAATGAGTGTCATTATGCAGTTCTTCTGCAAGGGTAAAGCTAAATTGGATTTCAGCGTGCAAGACAGTTACAGCTCTTCCTACAACCCCAAACTGATGCTGTATTCTGCATTACTAATTGCATAATGAGCCTAGAGCGCAGGATGGAAAGAGCCAGGCTCACTGTGAAGAGATGACAAGGAGAGCAGAGACGGAAAGAGAAAGAGACAACTGGCTTTGCTGTGCAGATTGCGAGCATCACAAGCTGCTGGTTTATTACTTCCTGCCATAAAAACAACTACTTCTGCTAAAAATGTCAGTGCGGCAAAGAATAGAACGTAGAGGATATCTCAAAATGCCGCAGGTACGATGATGCTGATAACAGAACACACCTTTTTTTCTTGTAGCACCTGTATACCCTGTTCTCGGCTGTGGACAGCGCACACATGTGATGTTGGCTCTAGTATTGAAAAATGCTGAGCGTGTGAAGGAGAGCAGCTTGTTTGAAGGCGCGGGAAGAAAGCCATGTTGCTCCTTCCAAAGTGATTTGAACAGAAATCTCTTCAGTCAAATGCCAAAACAGTGAAGCAGATGTGTTCGCACTTGATAGTGGCTATCAGGAGCTTTTCAAATCGGGATCCTAAGTATTTTTTTGCCAGGTAGGGACTGTAGATGGTTGCATTTATATCTCAACAATAGCTGCGAGAGACTTTCCTCTGATATTTCCAAAAAAACACCAGTGTCTCCTGACAGGCTATAATCATCGTACAAGACTGGAGTGTGACTACGAAGTGGAAAACAGCCTCTGACCATAAACCTGAGCCGCACACAGGAAACAGAAGAAGGACAATTATTGGGCAAGACAGTGAATTCCAGAAACTTTGACACACAGTGAACTTCACCTCTAATTCACTTCTTTCCGTCTTTCTTCACTCCTCTGAGAATTTGGATATGTGTTTCTCTGGCTCACATTGCTAAAGTTCAACACACACCACGTGAACCCTGAGGGCCTTTTTCCCTCATACATGTCAGTTATCTGTCCACTTTTTCTTATGGGGAGGGGTTGAGTGACTTGTTCAGAGTAAGAAAGTTAAAGATTTGAGTGAGAGGTCGAGAAATGTAATAACTTTCAAATGACA
Source organism: Miichthys miiuy (assembly GCA_036365135.1). NCBI lineage: Eukaryota > Metazoa > Chordata > Actinopteri > Sciaenidae > Miichthys > Miichthys miiuy. The sequence continues at coordinate 8,621,659 of CM071606.1, read as the reverse complement.
GGAGATAATTGCATTTTTAGGATCCATCTGTTCCCGGCTGATAATACTCACGCTCAGTTTCTCGGGCTCTCCTCCGCGCCCGCTCTCTCTCTCGCTCTCTGCGGTGGCTCAGGAGAGACTCTGTACCCGTCTCGGTGTCCAGGCCATCTCGACTGCTCACCGCATTGGCACTGCAACACACGCATTGGAAAACTTCAGTCAGATTCATAATGATGTACAAAACACACGCGCTCTCTGTCTCTCGCAGAGCGTCTCTAGCCAGCCTGTGACCAACACTCCTGAACATAATCCCCAGCTACAATATACTTCTGTCTGTTACAATATCTATTTGCCTGCCATTCAGCCTTAGGGGAATATGCAACTCATATTATGACTCTGTTTCAAATTCAATCCCTCTGGCCAAAATAGCAGTTTCATTGTTCTGCGGTATGTGATGTGTTTTTCACTAAGTGTCATTAATGACCAGATACCCTGAGAGGGAGCCATTCTGGACAATACTGGCATTAATGAGACCTATTGAAAGCCCAGATGGTGCCTGGAGCGTGATTGGGAGAGAGACAGAGAAGGGGAGAATGACAGATTGCATTAAAAAGCGAGAAGTGGTAGATCAGGTGTGGGCTGAGCAATAAGCCGGCCTGTGTACTTGGGGGTCTGGGAGGAGTCTGGGGGTTCTTGAGGGGCTGTAGGGCAGATTGTTATTCTGTCAGAGGGCTGGAGACGGTGTGGCCTCAGGCACCAGGGTTAAGGGACTTACACAGCCACCGGGCACCTAAGAAACCCGAAGCTGGTGAGAACTCTACTGAACCCTGTCAGTCTGTCACATACACTTAGGCATGTGTTTAACACGTACCTTACACCTGCATGAATAATCGCACTCGCATGCGAGCGCGTTCGTGCATTCACAGCGTTGCCCGTGTACAAATAGTGTCACACTCACATGTACAAACAGAAGTAAAGAAGCATAAAAGTCAAACACTGTCCTGCGACGGCGTAAAAACAATGTTCTCTCACACCTCGGCTGCAGCGTGTGGATGATCGGCGCAAATTCAAAACACAAGCGCAGACAGGACGCTGTGTCTGCTGTGTTCACTCAGCGGGATAAAGTGTTCAATGAGGCATGCTTACACGCTTCTGCTACGGAGTACTAATGGGTGCACCTGGGCCAGACTTCACCAGCACAGGTCAGTGCGTGTATGCAAATATCCCCGAAGATGCATAGTCTGGATGCATTTCTGTTGGTAGTGACTGGGAAGCAGCGCGATGATTGATGTGGTGGTGAACGCCTGCCTGTCAGGCTGTCGATGGCTGCTGACCAGCCGGACGGCAGGTCTGCTGATCCGTGGGGAGATTATCCAAGGCGCTAGGCTGCAGCTGTGAACAAATGCCACCCCCTTTCAACTCGCCCCCCCCTCTTCGGCCCCCCCTACTGCTCTCTGCTGCCAATCGCCACCCCCTCCCTCTTGGGAAATGGAGATGGGTGCTTTTAATGTCCGTTAATCCGGATTACCAGGCAGAGCCACATCAGTTGTGTCCATTCTCAGCCCAAAACACCTATTCTGCGCGCTCATCAAATAGAGCCATTCACGCCGACAAACACATGAAATGCATGAATAAAGCACAAAGAGAAATGAAGTGGTAATAATATTCTAGCTATTTACAGACAGAGGTAAAGGGTGGAAGACTGGATTCATTTCAGAAAGAGAGGAGGTGCGCTATAGGGAATTCACCATGCTGTTTCTCTGAGAGAAAGGCCTGCCTGTCTGACTCAAAGAGGCAGAGAGAGAAAGGGAGAGTGAGGGAGGGGGCAGGGGGAAATTACGTGGAGTAAGGGGGTGGCACGTTGACGTTTTGCACCACAAGGTGGCAGTAGTCCTAATGAAAGCTGGGCCTGAACAATAAAATCATCAGGACAGCTGACAGCCAAACAGCGGGGAGCAGCCCATAGAGGGCAAAAGCGAGCTGAGATGTCAAACACTGGATAAAGAGATACACTGAGACATGACAGATTGCATGTTCTCAATATAGAGCCTCAGCCATATTGCTCTAGTGCTGTAATGGCAACAACCCTCGCCCTCACTGCCCCCAGCGCTTTTAAGCTATATTTAGCATGGGACCTCTCCTTTAGCAAGTGCTGTGATATTCTCTAATCTGCCAGTTTGAAATCAAAGTCTGGGCTCAGGTAACTGTTGTCAAGCTGTCGAGAAAATCTCAGAGCTCTGAGGATGTGTCTTCGGACCTCGTATGCCTTTATTAACCGAGCATGGATGAATGCTCTTAGTGAGTGAATACAATGAGGCTTACTGAGGGCCAGCATTCGCCTGAAGATGTGTATGCTGTGAAGGCTATTTCAAGAATCAGCAGCACTGCCGGCGTACGCATCATGTTTACATAGATGAGCGGACTAACGCCTTACTCCACGGTTGAGTGGGCGGGAGAGAACATACACTCTAGTGGGAAAAATACTCGCACCCATGCATGTTCCCACACACTCCGGCTTTAACACATACTTCATGCCATAATTCACACACAGGCGCACAGAGCATCTACACCTCCCGTACGAGCCAACGATGACAAATCTCTCCACGTTCTGATTAGCGCATAAGGCACGCTGTGAAATAAAAAGGTCAGCCGGTGCACCAGGATTGTGTGCTTGAATACCTCTGCCTACATGCATATATATGCGTGTGTGTGTAATTGTGCATATATGACAGGCGGTAATCAGGCTACTTACTGGAAGGAGGGGGGCCGCGAGTCTCCAATGCCCCCTGTTCTCTCGAGAGGAGGGGGCAGTTCTGGGTGGCTCTCTGTGCATTGAGATCCTCCATCAGAGTGGGCACTCTCTGCCAGGACCAACTGAGAGACACAGAGAGACACACAGAGAGAAGGAATATTTGTTAAAGAGCAGATATATTCAGCTCTGAGAGATACACAAACAATAATAAATATTTTGTTGAATGATATAGGCCCCATAGTGAGGAGAGAGAAGATCAAAAGCAACCTCAACAGACTCTGCGACACTCAAAGATAAACACACACAGTGATGTTGGCACCAGAGACAGCCACATGTTGTGTACAAGTACATACTGTATGAGAAAGGGCTACGAAATGAGATGCTGCAAAGAGGCCTAGAGATGACTGGTGGCTTTGCAAAAACAACTTGAGAAACACAGCGAGCGACATAGAAACTTAAAAGACCACATTGCTTTTTTACTCAGTTGAGTGTCAGTACAAAGGATGATATACAATGACCCATAGATAGTACTAGCCTCCTTTTATCTGAGCCGGGATAATGAAAGTTAAAGCAGGCAGCTGTGGGAAGACTAACAACTGTGTGGACCGTGATTATTCTAATGCGAGCGGTGGGACTCACGGGTGTCACTAAATTGTTAAATGAGCCCTGTGGGCCACTTTCTTTCCTCCATCTCCAAGACTGAAAGTATTTCTGAATTATCCATCACCTCCTGTGTCTGTGCTGGCTTTCTGTGAGAGACACATGAGAAGATTTCTTCCCGGTTATCGGCTCTCCGGTTTCATAATATAATATAATAATATTACTAAATTACCTCCATATTTTTTGGGATGCGTCAGTCTGACTTTTCTCTCCTGATATTGGATCCTGATAGCAGTGCTCTCCTTTTCCCATATTTAAATTCTCATAGGGGCTATTATATGTAAGGTAACAGGGCTTGATGTAGTAGTTGTGGATGACTTGGTGTGAATGTAACATGAATAAACTATATTTAATGTGGATCGGTCCTGTCTGCTTGATATTGATCCACTTAATATGGCTGATGCTTTCTACATACATAGTATTCATTTGCAAATAAATAATCAGAGAGTGCCTCTATAGTCTGAATTGAACAACCATGATAGCCGGTAGTGTGATGAACAGCTTAGAAGTTGGGCTAAGGGCACCTCAAGAATTTTTTTATTTCCATTTTTTAACTGTAAGTTTTACCACATAATTGAGACCGCTTAATTTGTTTTTAAACATTTAAAAACAGAAGTAAAAAGAGAAATGCACATCAAAAAGTTAGTAAATAAGCAGCTACGCTCCAGCTTGGATTGATGAAATAATAGCTCACGCTTGCCATGACTTTCATGCAGTCAGAAATAACGACTGCCAGAACAAGTGATGTAAAGATTTGTCGCTGTAAATGGAGCTCAAAGAAACGCCGATTGGTTTCCGTCCAATACCAATTAGTAGCACGATGGATATTGCCAATATTTTCATACACAAGAGCCAAAATTCAAGAGAGTCACTCACTAGCCTACTTCTACTGATCACATTACAGGCTGCTGATATACGGTAATAAAACATTAATGAAATGTTATAAACTGGGCACTTCCTGTGCAGAATTTAACCCAAGTGTTAAAAGCAGAATAAATCTCTTTATGAAAGTGTGTATTGTGTGGAGTGATTCTGCATAATGCTGCATAAATTTGAACTAGCAGTTGCAGCAGTGTGATACAGTGAGACCATTTAAATTGCAGACCACACGTCATTAGTATTGACACTGCTTAAGTGATATTGAGCACGACAGTCCCTAACAACTCCACAGCCACGGCCGTGTCACCGATCCTGACCTCCTCTGACCTCCACGTGGAGGTGGGGAAACAAAATAATGAATTTCCCCCGCAGAGATCAATAAAGTAAAGTAATATTTATATACAGGATTGTTAAAAAAAAGCCACCAAGTAGATTAAACGTGCAGCCTGTCAATATTTAAAGACAGAGCTATAAGAGGAGTCGATGGTTAAGATGTAAATCCTCCTCTAACATGACAGATTGATTAGATTTGAAAATAAAGCTCACTGTGCTGTTCATCTTCCATAATTACATATTAGTGTAAAGCTACAGAAGTCAATAGAGTAACCGACCATCAGATCTTTTACTAAATGTCAATGGTATGACATTTTCTGTTTTAGTTTTAGTCATACTCAGCCACCTCTGTAACAGTGGCTAAGTTTAATATCTAATGGAAACCCACTCACACCTATACAATACAGCAGAACAGCGAGATCAAGGTGAAGAGTGTTAGAAAAGCTCTGTGGAGGCGTCACACGGCTACATTTACATGATCCACGAGTGCTCCAAATATCTTTGGTTAAAGCCGAGGCCGCGCGGCCAGGAAAGAAGAGAAAAACATGCGGCACACCATCCATCCCACTTACCCAGGACACTACTCTCCCGTTGAAGCAGGGCAGCTTGGCGTTGTCATCGGAAATCTCTTCTTTGACAACCCTGGGGAAACAGGCAGACAGATACAGTCAGGCTAACCAACCCACCAACCAGGAGAAGGACACAAGTCATCTTAACAACACAACACGGTGCAGCCTGGAGACACTTCCCTTCCCCTGCCAAATTGACACATAGTGAGAGACATTCACGCTTTTGTAAGTCACATTTTTTTCACATGGTTTTCAACCAGCTTTGCACCCTTGCTGGTATGAGAAGCAGCAATGATACTCCCTGTCGGATTCTCTATCAGTGATTTATGGACATCATGGCTGTCTGTCCAGTAACACTAAGCACAACAATGTGATAAGGGCTGCTCAACCTGGCAAGGATAGTGCTATAAATCAGTAATGAATGTCTCTAATACTAAATCTGTGCAGGTGTACATGTTTCACAATGATCCACTGTTGAATAGCCAGATAGCTAGATAGCTAGATAGCTAGCTAGCTAGCTAGCTAGATAGATAGATAGATAGATAGATAGATAGATAGATAGATAGATAGATAGATAGATAGATAGATGTGTGTGTCTATCTTTAATGTGTGTGTGAGTGTGTGTGTGTCTGTAGGGAAAATCCTCCCAAGCTGCGAGAACAGGGCGTCAAGGCACAGGAGTGTGTGTATTAATAGAGCCATCTAGTGTGTGAGGCTCCCACAGTGTGTTCGTCTTTGGCTGTAAATTCCCTACAAAAATACCTCCCAGTTACCCTTTGACCTGCTGGGACACAGTTCAGCAGCAGCCAGTCACCACACCTGCTAGGCTCGTGTCACATAGATCAAGCCTGGAGCTAGCCGAGGGGTAACGGAAATGAGCCAACAGGCACCTTGCATACACACTTAGGGCTAAAACACCCTGATGTATTATATTATGGTACAACCATGCATTTCTGAGACATTGTGAAAATCTCACATTAGCTACTTGGCTTTGAACACGGTACATGAAAAGGGAGAGGCATGACTGTCGAGCAGCAGGAAAGCCTAAGAAGATTTTATGCAGGGGTGTCTCCGACAGTGACTTTACAGCTTTTATTTTTCCACTTCTTGTTTGCCAGAACTTCCCTGCTACTGAAATGATTAGCCAAGCCAATTTTGTTTTTGTGTGCGCTGCTGCTGCTGCTGCTGCTGCCGCCGCTGCTGCTGTGGGAGCTGTATTACTGGGAGTGGTGGACGGAGATAACGTAGCCTTGTGGCTGGAACTGACGACCACAGAGTCTGCCGCTGTGCCCTGTTCCACCTCAGGGAGGAAAAGGGTGGGAGGCGAGGGCTGACTCTGCCGGCTGCTTGTTAGGTAGGAAGTGTTTGCATCCTCTCTCTCAAGCTGCATGGCCAGCTGTAAGGTGACTTGTGAGGATGTGGGAGTGGCCCGTGCAAATAAAATATGAGCAACGCTTCTTCTTTCGAATGTTTGTCAGGAATAGGGTTGCCTCTTCTGCTTACTTGTTACAGCATTTTTTTTTATGGTTTTTGAAAGAACAAATCTCTTAAACATATATCTATGACAATAACTGAAACCAGAAGGACCAAGAAACAGTTCCAATCATAACATATGACGTCTTTAACATGCTGTAAAATACCCATGGCCCGCATTCTTTACAGCTTCCATCCGATATCAGGAGCAGTGTTAGTTCCACCATGAACACTTAACAAGCACAGACACCCTCATAAATACGCACCCATACACTCCGTATGCCCTGTTTAGAGAAGCATGTGTCTGGTGTGGGCTGCTGTCACAGATCTGACTTCTTAGAGCAGACAGCTTAAATAGGTCTTAACAGATTTCACCGGATAATGACACAAGATTTACCCTGGTGATCGCTGAATATTCCACTGGTGGGGATATTTGTGTAGCTGGGGAAGATTAGACGTGTTTGTTTATGCTTTGAGAAACAGAAGAGGGCTGGGTAGTAAAGGCCTAAAAAACAGAAACCAGGGACAGGAGAGAGCCAGCCAAACACCGGGCCAGCAGTCCAAGGGCTGCGGTGAGCTGATGCTAATGATACTATAAACAGGGAAGTAAAATATTTGTAGTCAAATAAGATTGGGAATAGATAGACCTGAGTGTGACACACGAGTCTGGCTCAGTAAACAACTTTAACCATGTAGAAATCTGTTAATAACAGCATGCATACTGTCACATTTAGTGCTGCATCATAAAAACAAAGTTCAGGTCCGTTTCTGTTCATATCTGACGGATAATGTACGTATAACTGCAATCACAGTAAGAGCGTTGTTGTTAAGGCTATGACACATAAATGCAGTATAACCTTCAGACAATCGCTCCCAATCCTCAAACAGCGGAAAAAAAAAAAAACACGAGCGAGGTGAAGCAGGATTGCATTTGTGCAAAAAGCTGCAGATTTTTGTCCTACAGGGGCTCAGCATCACTTCCTCAGCAGAAGAAAGATTCCCCTACCAGCACCCCTATTTTCTAAAGCACAAACAAGACTGTTTCTTTCAGACCTTCAGCTTGGCTGCTTCCTCAGCTCCAGAGTGCCTCTGTGACTTGCATTATAGTGAGGTCTCAAACCCACTCACCACCGGTGGCAATGACAAAACGCCATATCATCACCTTGAAGTCTCCCGAAAAAGCCAAGTGGGTTGCTTCAAAAACAACCCAGCCTCAATTAGTATCCTGTCTTATGAATATTGATGAAAAAAAACAAACAAACAAAAAAAAAACTGAGGTATGAAATGTGCACAAAGAAATATTCTTCGTTTAATTTGCTGTGCTCTGTTGTGTGAATGGAAAATGCCACAGGCCGCGGTTACATGTATGCCATACGATACCGAGAAGAACCGAAATGTGCTCACTGCGGTAAGCTTTGGCGTTTTGGGGGCAAACCGTTTATCAAATTCGTGTGGCCATTTCTTACAGAGCTGATTTTACCCCGCACAAACGTAGTTTCAATCCCTTAAGAAAATGGCTGTTTTTTACTGCACAGCAGGGGGTCTACTACAGAGGACCTTGCACTGACTGCTCATTTACATTTCAAACACTGTCTATAACTGCAAGGGATTTGATGTTTTCCCTCTCTGCTCAGCAGTCTTATTCCTCCCTTGCTAATTCTCCAGCAGCCATACTGTCTGTGTATGCAGTACAGCCAGCATGGCTACCACAAAGCGTTGCTATCCTCTGTGCCTTTGACTGGCTTTGCTTCCATACTGTGCCAATACCATACGGCACTCACAAGGCCTGAATATTCAACCTTAACTCGAAAGGAGGCAACGCTGGTGGAGACGCCTTTATAATCTGTGTGTAACAGCTCTCTATGAAAACACAGTCATTTCACAATGTCCAATTCATAACATAACCTCACACGCTTTGTTGATGCACATGCAGGAGCCGGTCAGGCCTACTGTAGCGGTGTGTTCAGCAACACAGAGCCACGTCTCCATGTGGAGAAAGCAAACATGCTTTGTTTGTTTCCATAATCTGCTTGTCGATCACCTGAGGCCCAGTGAGCAGCCCGGCTTGGAGTGTAACAGAGGCAGGAAGCCGGGGCTGGGGACAAAGCGGAGCACCAAGCCTAGCCTGCCACCAGGAAGAGCCAGTTTCCCCCACAAGGTCAGGCTGCAGTGGAAACGTATGACGTCTGGCTCTATAGACACTGCCTGCCTCTGCATTTCCTCCAATCATGTTTGAGATTACAGTGCTAGATATTAATGTGCGTGCGCCCATGTATGACTGTTCAGACTGGAATGAGAAACAGGCACTGACACAAATATGTCATCCTCAGCAGAGGCCTGATACAAGTAGATCTCGCTGACCAAGAGAGCTGAAGAGCTTTTGTAGACCTGGTGTAACACCTGAAAAATCAGGATGGGGGGGTTACAAAGAGAGAAAAAATAAGGAGAGAAAGAGGGAGGAACTATTTCTATAATTCATAAAGTCCAGCAGCCGATGGATAGAGGAGGTAGATGTGACTTTCTGAGGTAAAATTCAGGATGTGAAAGAATAAAACGAGTTACAGTGAAGAGAAACTATTAAAATGAGCCTTTTCTGAAAATCTATTTTGTTCCATAACTAAAGGGTTTAAAATATGACTTCAGGTTGAATAATTTAATCATTTAATTTCTCTCTCCTGATGACAGTGCAGTATATTACACATCTAAATACCTGACCAAATAGCCAGTGGACTGTCGGTCGGAGGTGATGAGATGGCAAATAATTGCTCATTATTTATCCTACATGGATTCCTCTGGAAAACAAACAAGCGTTTATAATCAACCAATTACTGCAATAATAACACAGAATATATTAAAATATTAATTAAAAAAAAACAAGGTTATATGAGGGTGTAGCGCGGCATATCTCCTCCTCTGAGGCAATTAAATGCAAAAGGTGGTTACATGATTGTATCTACTAGTTACAACCACTGGTTTGTGGTTGCCATATTCCCATGGGATTCACCTGCAGTCCATTGTGTGTGTGTGTGTGTGTGTGTGTGTTTTGTCTGTAAGAGAGACAACTTAATTTCTTTTATAAGTGGATAAAATGATATACCATTAAATAAATAATCAATCTTTTATGATCCATATTAAAACTTGCTATAATAACAACAACAACAACAACCAGGCACAACTAAAACAAAACAATATGAAACCCGAGGACTTGAACATGTGGACGCTTCGTCACACACACTGACATTAATAAGGGGTTAATATATTGACACTAATAAGAGGGGAGCAAATGGGTGGTGGTGGTGGTGGTGGGGGTGGAGAGGGGTCTGGCTCTGTGTGTTAATACATGCAGGTCTGCGTCATTAAGGCTCTGGACAGATCTGGTATCACTTCAAACACTCGTGTGTCTCCTCCACTGCGCACAGGATAGCCTGTAATAATGAGCAGGTGCCAGCGTGAGTGTGGAAAACAGACATGGCACTATAGTTTGCACACATGTACCCGAGACAGCATCGGCTATCACGGCCTGGTAATGATCTTTTTTTTTATATATATAAATATATATATATACACACACACTACAGTGCATTAATGAACAGCAAGTGAGCCAGACGAAACGAGGCTAATAATAATCACAGACGGCGGTGCCGGTGGTGGCCACTTACCCAAAATCCTGGTCCATCGATTTGAAGAAGAATTTGTAGCTATTGACGGGTCGGTTGTTGAGGACATTTTTAAAATCCGCTAAGGTGACTTTCTCTGGAGAAACGGACAGTTTGACCAGATAAGGAGTCTCCTCCTCGTCTATGTGATATATTATTTTAGTCTCCGCCATGTAAGTGAGGGGAGGACAATCATTGACACAGGAAAGGAACAAGGGTTGGCAGCGCAATAAACAGGCCTGCTATGTTACCAGCTACCCGTGGAATAACATAACAGCATTCCCTAATACATAAACCAGTATAACCCACGATGGAAAATAAAGCTCCGTGTGTTGGACAAACACAGCGAAAATCCAGACATAATCGCGTTATGAGTGCCTGTATTCCTGCTCCAGTGTGAGTCGGTACGGTGGCTCTCTCGGCACTAAAACAGGAAGGGACAGTCCACATCCTTGCGATATGGAGTTGGGAATATTGCTATTTTTTTTTTTTTTTTTTTTTCAAGCTAATTGGTTAGACAGTGCTGTCATCTAGTGGTGTGTCTGAGCTGTGCGCAGGCCTATATTTCCCCCCTCTCGTCTTATACAACACACACACACACACACACACACACATGCGCTCATACTGTATACTGTACTGTACAGGGCAAAACATGGAACAAAGAGGAAGTGGACTGGCTTTATGAAGCCTGGATGCTGTTTTTTTCTTATTAATATTACAGTGGGATATTAATGTGTCAGATGGTTGCAAATCATATCAATGTAAAGTCAATCAAACCCCCACCAGAAATATGCTGAAAAAAATATATACATATGTGATGACCTATTTTTTTTTTTTTTTAATAACAGAAAAATGTCTTCCAATCTATATTTTAAAAAATTACAATAGCACTGTGAGAGATTTAGATGAAAAGCTAATGATTGCATATGCTAATCGGCTTTCCTCTCCATTTAATAAGCTCATTAAATATTAGATATAACAATAATTACAAATTGCAGTAATAATAATTAGGCATTCATCATATGATTGTAACTGTAGTGAACCCCAGGAGTGAAAATAGATGCATGCTATGTGCTCCACGGCTGGTAACAATGTGACATGAACTCCACCTTTATTAAACGCAATAAGAGTTAAAAGTGCCTCTAATGATGGGTGATTACTTACCTTAAATGTCCCTTTTCTCGTGCTCCAAATCTTAAAGAGGCTACGGATGCATTATAAGGTCACATCAACGTTTTTATATTCACCCAGACACCAAATATGTAGGTCAATGTCTGTGGCTCTCCTCTCTAAGAACTAGAACAAACAGTGATTGATGAGTCTGTGGGCACTGTTGTGAATTTTTAATAGAAGAAATCTTTTGTTAGAAGAGACCAACATAAGAGTGTGTGCAAGTGAGCAAGAGACAAAGAGAAATAAAAAAAAATGTTTTAAAAAAAGTGGGGGTTAGGATGACAGTCGTGATTTAGCATTACTGAGATCGTAGACATGCTTTTTTTTTTTTTTTACTGCAGTAAACCTCACCACACAGTTGTATGACATATCATTGACCAGCAGATTTTAGTAATTAAGATTCAGTGTTTTATAAAGCAGGGTAAGTTGTACATACTTGACGCAAACAAGTGCTGCACAGCCCATTAAAAAAAACAAATAAATGGCTTTTCCTGAGTTTCAGTAGACTGAGCCTTTAGTCCATGATCTGATAATTATTTTTCACTTGATAAGTTATTGATGAAAAGATCCGTTTAAAAAAGAGGCTACTGTATATATCCATTATTTGGAGCAGATTTTGTGTCTGACAGTATTTATAAAAGACATAAAGTACTGAAAAGTTAAGTCATTTTGTCACCACAGTTGAGTTTTGTCAGAAAAAAAAAAAAGTACCATGATCTGTTTAAAATAGCTCGAAATGTGTGGCTCCTGTTTCCAAACGCTGTCTGAAACTGTCTACATACAGTAAATTTACCACTGAAACATGATGAAACACCTTTACAAATTACGGTACAGCAGAATTTGTGCAAAAAAAAAAAAAAAAAAAGTGATCAAATTTAAAGAATAGAAAAAGAGCCGTGAGCTTGCAGCTCTGTAAGCATGCAAAGTACAAATACTTTAATAAACAGCATGCATTTTTTTGTAAAGAAAGATAAAAATGCCTAATATTCAACATAAAACAAACAATCAATACAAAGAGTAGGGATCAAATATATGTATAAACCATATTGTTACAACAGCTGGTGAAAATGCAAGTTATATAAAAAAAAAAAAAAAAAACTTATGGTGGCTTTTAGTAAAAAAGCTTAGTGTGCTAGAGTTACAGCAGAGGGAGCATTCCTCCTGTCCTCTCTCCTGGGTTCTCTCTGTTTTGTTTTGTTTTTATCATCCCCTTCTCTCCACGGTCCTTTACTCTTCCGGTGTTTGCCCTGGACCTGCCAGCAGCATCTCAGAAATATCGCACTCACTTCCACATCTTCCCTTCAAAGTCTGAATGAGGAGGTGGGAGAGAGATAACATATCAATAAAATGTCAGGTTTCTTATCTTTTGGCTGTAAGGACGTTACTGCTGAAATAGAAATATGCACGACGTCTCCTCACCCATATTGCAGTCTTTGGCCATACCTCTCTCTTTCAGTAGGTTGTTTTTGTAGTCTGTGGATTGCAGCAGACATACAGATTGTGAGAAAGTAAAGTACATTATCACGATAAGTTAGGCAATGTGTAGATGAGGCTACTGCACCTGAATTCAGAGGCTCTTGGTTACAGGCCCTCAGCTCTTGGTTACAGGCCCGTAGTTCCGTGCAGTCTAATGTCATTTCACCTCCACTCATCATACTTCCCCTGCACAAAAATAAGAATAATTCTGCTTAGAAGTGGATTCAATTTAAATGAAGAATTGTACATAATTTATTGTATAATGTCTTACCGGTCATATCTACGCAGCTCAAAGTCCATCTCTGAAGGAAAGATTTAACACACAATCTTTATGAATTCTTGTTTTTCTAAACATGAAATGCAAACTCGTCAGACACAACCCAAGAACACATGCATGCAATACCTCTCTTTTTGCGGCGTCGAGTCAGCACAACGACGGCGACGACGATGACCGCCAGCAGTATGAAAGTTGCCAGGAAGTAGCCCAAATGCTGCACGAAATAACCTCGGTGTTCAGGGAGGATGACGTTCACCACATGTGGGCTCTCCACCTCTTCAAGCCCTGAAAGCAAAACACAGATAAAACAAATGTGTCCTGGAGCAAACTACTGAACTCTCTCATACCTGTTAAAAGTATGAGAAATATCGCACGTGGTAAATATCAAGAGAGGACAAATAAAACGACAATGGGATGTATTGTTGAGGATTTACAGGCATATTTTAACTGTGATATATTGGACTGTTAAGCTGGATTAACTAAGGCAATAAACAACAATATAATTCCAATGCATTTCTAGGTTTTATTCCCCCTGTGGTTCTTTCTTTTTCATTTGTTTCCAGTAACCAGAAACAGAAGGAGGGAGAGCAGGAGTTAAATGTCAAAATGTTTTGTTGGTAATGACTTCCAGACCTGATGTCATGCAGCTGTTTTTTTTTTTTTTCTCTCCTCAGAAAAACACAGGCTGACCAGAAAAGAGGAGGAGAAGTGTGAGGAAATGGAGACAAATTCTGTTATGTGGTCTGTCTGCATGTCTGAATTAGTTTTCCATTTAAGCCCTTTTCACATCTTCTTTCAAATACAGAAGTCTAATTTCTCCATGCACGGAAAATAAATCGGTGACACCTTCAGTACAGCTCATCACTGAACTCTGACAGACAAGTCTAAATACATATCTGACTGCAGGCAGCTTCCAAGTCTCTCAGTGACCCAGACTGGTTATGTACGGTCTGTAGATAGCTGACAATAATTATTTTAAAATGACAGGCATAGGAAATACAAACTGGGCCGGGTATAGTGTACTGTAGCACACATACTTTGCAGAGTAACCCTTCAATGCATGCTTTAACAGAGCTGCTGAAGGGTAAATAAATATGAGTTGTTGTCTGAATTCAAATGCAGCCTGATCACGGGGAAAAAAAGCATCATGAGGGACCATTAAATCTTTTCCTCTTGAATATTTCTCTTAAATATAACAACTCTACTCTACTGTCTCTCATTAAATCAGCTAAGTTGCACACTAGTAAAACTAGGCACCACTGAGGGACTAATGAGGAAAACATGCAATGTACCATCTCTGATCATCCTTTCAAAACCAGCCAAGCGTGACAAAAATAATTTATTAAATATATTCTGACTTAATCACCCACCTCTGAAGTGGGAAGCTTGGTTGGCAATTATCACCTGTCATTGTCTGATGTACCTAATGTGCATTAAACTGCAAAGACCAAGGTCATTGTCTCTAGAGCTAGTCTGTCACAACCAGAGCTGCAGCCATGTCCCAGCAGTGGCCCATTTCCATTTTCTTGACAGATCTGACAAGTGTGTGTGTGTGTTGACGGCTATTCCACATACGCAGCACAGAGGTTACCCCCGCGTTTTTGTTCCTGTGGGATATGCGTGATTTGCAAGTCAATGAACTGAAGGGAAAGCATCTTCATTTCCGAAAGATAGAGATTTCTGGTGAATCGCTGACAGCTCACAAAACGCCTCCATCGCGATTACAAAGAAATGTTCGATTCGTTCTTGCCATAAATAATTACAGCATGAAAGTGAAAAGCTCTCATGATGTGTAATTTCAGATGATTGCTGGCGCCTGTGTGAGCACAGACAACTTGGTTTTAATCTAACTGACTCTAAGACCAGCGGAGCACGGAGACGAATTCCTGGACTAAAAGGACGCAGGCAGGATGCCACCGATCCACGTGTGCATTTCTTCCAACATTTTTATGGAGCTAATAAATTGGCTGTTATCTTTTTAAAGGGGAGGAGGATCTATAGTCTAACACATACCATCATCCCTCCCTTACTTTTCTCTTTCATGTCACAGCTGGCCCAGATGTTGAACAGATGTATCCGACTTCCTTGTAACTGCTGGTAAACACTCCTCTACCAGAGGCCGATACACATCAGAAGAGAAAAAGAGCAGACTGGGAGAGACGAAGGATAAACAGAATTTTGAGATACAGTGTAACCAGTCTAGACGACGTGGTCGGGACTTTTGGAAAATGGGGTCAAATGGAGGAAAAAACACATGGTATGACCCTCCACTCCCAAAATTACTGGCTGTTGAAGCCTACTCCTCTGCTCAGCGCTGTTAAAATGTCTCCAGCTGTAAACCAAAAAAGCTGTAAATGAAAAAAAGGGGGTGAGGAAAATGAACCCACTTCCGTTGTAGCCAATTTAATGATGTTTACTGTAGACAGCTACTCAAGCCAGAGCTGCAAATAGTTGACTCTAAAATAAAACAATCTTCTGAATTTAGTCAGTCAAAAACTAACTAGGGTATTTCTTTCTTTCTACCCGCTTCTCTCTTAGTCAACTAGCTCCTACATTCCTTTTACCTCCTCCCTTCCTCTTCAGCTCAAACACAAAAACAGAGAGGTCCGAGAAGAGAATTGGCAAGAAGAAGAACTGATTTAACTGACCAACTATGCCTATAAATATAACAAAAAAACCCAGGCACTGTGTTGTCACTCTGAGCACAATTTAGCTGAGAAACCATATGGGGAAAAACATTTACCATTACTTGCGTCTGGAAAAACAAAGTTCTAGTGATATTTCTCTTGATGTTTTTTTGGCTTACTTGGCTCGGGCACGTCATTCTGGAAAATTCTGGGTGATGTAGTCGGGGCGGACGGAAGTGCAGGCACCACAGTGAGCCTGAAGATGCGTCTCTCCTGAAGACCGCAGTAGTGGTGATGCAGGTGGCAGGAGTACAGGCCTTTATCGTCAGGCCTCAAGTCAGAAATAGACAGTGAGAAGTCCCCTAAAGTGAAAGCATCCTCCTCCACACTCATCTTGCGCTGGGCAAAGAGTAGTCCGTAATCCCGGCGCTCTCCGGAGGCATAGAGGTCCACCAGGCGTTCTGCCTTATCGGCACGCACCCCAGGGGCCTGGAAGTCCCAGTGAGCCACCTGCTGCTGGTCCTCCTGGAGGCCCTCCCTCCACAGGGATCTCCGGTTCACACAGGGCAATACCACTGAACTGCCCAACAACACCACAAACACGGTCTTCTCTCCGTCCCAGTAACGCTTCTCTCTCCGAGCTGGAAATATAAATGTGAAATACATTATCACAGTTTCATTCATCATGACTCATGTAACAACATTAGGCTGTATGATCAGGAGGCCTCACCTGATTTAGTGACATTGAGCTGGATTTGAATGGACTGGTGAATCTGGCAGTAGTGATGGTGCAGATTACAAGTGTAAACTCCTTTGTCAGTTGTGACCACATCTGAAAAAAATATGCAAAGAACCGTAAGAATAAATCACAAAAGGATGAGTCCAATGTTCTCCAATGTGCTGGTGGAAAATATAGGGAGGGCTCACTGTTGATGACAAGGGAGAAGTTGCCGTCAGTAAACGCAGAGTCTGGGAGGAAAATGCGTCCCTTGTTGATGCCATTGTAGACCCTCTGCCGTGCTCCGGGGGACATGTCCAGGACTCGCTCCACAGAATACTCTGGGCTGCTGCGGACCACGTCCCAGTGCACCACCCTCTGACGGTCCTTCAGTCTGTCTCGGGTCCACACCATGCGGGGGCTGTGGCAGGGGAGAACAGCCTTAGATCCTGCAGGGATGGTGATGTTCTTGGCCTCCACCACCACGCCGTTGCTGCTCTGACACCATGCTGACACAAAGAAATAAACACAATCAATGCAGGAAAAGAGAAGCATCAAACATGAGCGACTGTACATTCAGCCTTCATTAAAGGTAGAGCACAGAGAAACATAAATGTCTCACCTCCTGGCAGTAAGAGCACAGCAAGAACTGAAACAGACAAAGACATGAGTGATTAGTGATTCATACTTGCTTCTGTATTACAGATACCAGCTTGTTTAACAAGTCTTGATGAATATTCAAAATAAGACTCAGCATAATGCTGAAGCAGCTTGAGACTTTCGGTTTAACCTGAAATGACCCAGCTGTGAAAGATTTCAGCGCTGGAGCAGATGTGAGTTCAGCAAGAGGACTTTTTAAAATAAC
Organism: Miichthys miiuy; assembly: GCA_036365135.1. Lineage (NCBI taxonomy): Eukaryota > Metazoa > Chordata > Actinopteri > Sciaenidae > Miichthys > Miichthys miiuy. The sequence continues at coordinate 8,604,222 of CM071606.1, read as the reverse complement.
AGAGGAAAACTAAAGCAAGGGCACGGTGAGAGGCAAGATTTTCAAACAGAAAAGTTCCACACAGGAACACAAGAGCATAACAAAATATACCAGATGTCAGCAATTATTCTCTGAAGATATATTTCTCTGTTTGTGTTTTGTCACTCTAGAGAAATTTTCCAACAGCGCATTTGCTTTTTTTCTAATGTATTTTTCCCACAGTGCTATTCCGTCGTCTGTTTACTGAAAGGCCAGTCGAGACGCACGCGGCGAACGCATACAGAGCCTCTATTCATCCTGGCTGCTGCTGGCTTGTTGCGAGGCCGTGATCCTGAGGGGATGAAGAACCGGGCTGCTATTCAGCTCACTTCAGTCACACTGCCCGGTGTCAAAACCAAACACCTGTGTATTTTTTTTACTGTGCTGGTAATGGGTACTGTGAACTGTCGAGGCTAAAGGTGCACAGCCTTCAGCATGGTGTGTGGATACCTTCAGTACATGAAGAAGTATATGAACAAAGAATGGGTTATTTTCAATGCACAGACATTACAGAACATAAATTCTGTGGCAAAAATAATCAGTGGATTGTATCCAGTCAGATTTCCTCAGGCAGGTTGCTGCAGAGCACCGAGACCCCAACTGTAAAAACTCTCTGAATCCTGTGGTTTTATGTCAGGCCTCCGAAAGAGTTAAAAGACCTCAAACTACGCACAGACTCAAAGTACTGTATAGCAAGACCTGAGGCCATGAAGAGCCTTCAAAGTAATCAATAAGACCAATGATGATGTGGTCACAGCTGTTGGTTCTGGTTAAGAACCTGACAGATGAGTTATGTGCAGCCTGTAGTCGATCGATAGTTTCAGTCAAGCAAGAAACAGGAAGAAGTTTGAAATCAGGAACTTGGATTACAGAACTTGTAATGAAACTTTGTACTAAGTTAGATTAAATAGCTCCACCATCTGCAACAGAAAAATGCTTCTTACACATGAACCTCTCATAATAATATGGTGATACAGTATAACACTCGAAGATAACACTTTACTTTTTATACTTTTACTTAAGTGACATTTTCAGTGCAGGGCTGAAATTGGAGTATTTTTATATCGCAGGACTGCTACTCTTTCTTGAGTTAAATATCTAAATGCTTCCTCCACTCACCAAAAGCAGCAAATAACAAACAGTTTGATCAAGCGTATTTTTATCACAGTCGATGATGACCTAAAAACCAACAGCAGGCTGCACAGAATCTGTTTGTTACGGCTTCCAAGACCAACAGGGGCCTTCTCCATCCAGATGTTGTGCTCATCATGGCAGCACTGGGTTGATTCAATTCACATGTGAGCATGGGCAACAGTCACGTGAAGAGTGTGTTCACTTCACCACAGCCAAACAATACTTTACTGGAGCGCTGCTACCGTGCTTTTATACAGTGATTTGAACCCAGCAGGGCACGCAGTGATTTCATAAATATGCACAGCTATATAATAACATATCAAGCTGAGCAAAACGATTTCAGCACACACACTGGCATCAGAGAGGAGACCTCATGCTGGAAAACTTTGGTGGGTTTTCTATTGAGGGGTATAAACTTTCCTGCAGAAGGTAAAACGAAGTGTCCCAGCCCCTGTAATTTTCTCTCATCTCCTCTCCAGACACACACACACACAGGCTGGTGACTCACGGGGCTGGTTTAACACTAAAGACTTAACAATGTGCTATTGAGTTACTTGCCGTAATAACAGGCATTTACCAAATGAGCTGCAAAATCACTGTTGTCATTTGTTACCCCTTGATTCACATTGAATCACTTAACAGAATGCCAACCCTAAGGTAAGACAAAATTTATGTGCAAGTCAAACGCATAACGCATGTGTTTGCTCAGCATCATTTCTGTGATTCATGCATAATGTGGGTGTGTGAAGTTTACTCACAGCAGCGTCACAAGGTTGAGAATAAATCGAGCTGCAGACTTAGTTTAATACACAAAGATGCACTCAGAGAGGCCTGAAGAGCCTGTTGACTCTCCTGTGGATAAACTTGGGTGCACATTAAACTGCAGCAGAGTATTTTTAGTCATGTTGATTTGCATATTATGAGCACATCAGCATAATTTCAAGTGTCGGCCATCATAATTAGGGACTATAGCATTGTATATAGCATCTCCTAGTTGACTAAGTGCTGATGGTGGAGCTCAACTTTTGTGTCCAATAAAAGTTTTATGTATGCTCAAAGTCACCTTGAAGCATCATCTCAGTGTGTGGGCCTTTCTGCTGAACACAAACATGTTACCTTTATTATGACCTTGAATCCTTGAATGAGTAGCTACACGTTTATAAGCTTATTTTGATCAAAAAAAAAAACAGCATGCCTGTTGTCAGTGGCCGTTAATTAAGACAGAACCGAATCATAAACATGGTTGGGGTGGTAATCCCCCTCCTCCACGACTCAAAGCAGCCCACTCGTGGTGAAACACTCATTACTGACACATATAATGACTGGCTGCAGGATTGTGCTGACTCCTCTACACAGACCGCAGTTAACTAGAAACACATTGGGCCAAAGCCATAAAAAAAATCCCACATGCACATAGTATCAACAGGCCGCGGCCACAGTCAAAGCCATATAGTATTATTGTATATGGAATGCCCCGTTTCACTTTCGGGTCCATGAAGCTTCATGCTCCATCCATTTTATTTTCAGAACTCTAAATGTTTCAAAATAAAAGCTGTAATCTTGAGTAACATCACTTAAACTTAGATATGATTTAAGATGAGATGATAACAGACAGATAAACAACACATAAAGTTTGGCAATAAAAATAAGAACAAAATAAGCCTGTACTATGCAAAGACTGCTAGGTCAACAATACATTTAAAAAAAAAAAAAAAAGTCTTTAAATAAATAAATACGCACAAAATGAACAAGATTCAGTGTTTTCAACAGTTTAGACGCCACACTAGAAACTAGTTTTAAAAGATCATAATGAGGATTGTTTTTATCAATAAATAAATACATAATTAGCTCTACAAACAGAAAATGAAAATAGGAAATACTAAAAATAAATAAATAAATGTACCACAGCTAACATCAGTAAAAACACTGATAATGCAGGGTGTTGCTGGGTAAATATCCTCGCTTTCATTGCAAAGACATTTTGAGGAAAACATATTAAAAATGTATTTTAAAAGAAGATATTCACAGTGCAGCAGAACAGAGAAACTTTCAGCGTTTGTTCCCGACGCGTAATTCTAACCTGGATCCAATTATGGCACAAAGAAAGTTTCCTCAACTTACTTTTTTTTTTTAAATCCTTTAAAAGCAAAACAAGTGAAGAACTTACTCTGAAGTAGAGTCATATCGAGGTGCATCTTCTTCTTCACAGTGCTGGCAGCGGAGGTAAAAAAAAAAAAAGCCTGACAGAGGTGGAGAGCGAGTCAACTGATAAAACAAAAGAAAACGCTTCAAGTTCACCGAGCAGCGGCTCAGCTGGAGTTTGTTGTATTCCTGCAGGCAGGCTGGAGTCTTCACACGCTCCGCCTCCGCCAGCCGATGAAATCCAACACTGGTGCTGTGCTTTTGGTGCAGCAGTGTGTGTGTGAAAACGTAAAGGTTTGGTTTAAAGGTGCATTCCTCCAAATGATTTAGTTTACATTAGTTAAGCTTCTAAATACAGAACATGAAACAGGCGTATGTATTTAAACCCTTTATTTATCTATGAAGCAATTATTTGTATACATTAGACTTTAGTTATACATGTGAAGATTTAAATTATTTATATGGCTGAAAAAAACTTGAAATCTGGGGAAATTTTCAACATAAGGATTAAATCATTCCTCATTTCCGTTTTGATTTTAGAAAGGCTGGTTTCTGTTCCCCACCCCCAAGTTATTTTTGTTGATCTATTAAATAAGGTTCTGTTGTATATGCTAATTGTATATTAAAATATTCACATAGTCAACTGAGACGTTTTTTTTATTTTGGGTTAAATTGGGATTCCACAGGCGGGGGAATTCTAAGATCTGGTGTAACCCAGCCCGGAAACTGACATAATGAAAAGTCCCGCTTCTTTCTGACTAACCAAAAGATCACCAGACGAGTCTAAACTGTAACAAAAGAATATTAAGAACACTTCATTTGTTAAAAGAAATAGTTTCAAATAAAACTGTAAAAAGATCAACTATGAATGCTATTCCGTAGATTTCCGGCCCACTTTAACATCTGGCTATAAAGATTACGAAACTAAATGACCGCTGTGGTAATTCCAGGATGAATGCCATCTTTTTTTGTTTGCACAATACTGCCATCAACAGTAAGAACAGGAAAAATGTAATCCGCCAAAAAAAATAAGGCCAACAGAAAACAACAGCACACCATGCCTCGGGCTCGACAAGAGAAAGATCTTTATTAGATTATGTACACTTCGTCAAAAATAATTGTACACACAGCGAATATGTCCTCGCCGCTGAAACACGCTTCAATTAAGCTGCAAAGAAGAAAGGGAGTGGGATGATTGGTTGAACTGCAGTGCGCCAGAGCACAGAGTGAGAGGGATGTGACACAAACTCAAGTCACCCTCAGTGTTTCTCAGTTCCTTTTGTTTCCATGTAGTTTAATGAAGATCTTAGGTGTGTTCCATCCCTCTGGAGCCTTCTTCAGCCCAGCTCGTGTCCAAATCTTCCTCAGATCCTCCTCAAATCGTTTCTGCACAGGACAAATCATGACAAACTATGTTGAGCAACATAATTAAAGTTAAATACTACAATTAGCATTCAACTGATAATCAAATGATCAAAAATGTGTCCTTATTTAACAACAGAATCCTTTTTTTTTTTAGCTCCAAAAAGAGGAACATCTCACCTGCTTCTTCTTCCCCCTGCCAGCCATCACTCTCCTCCTCAGGAATTTAGTCCGTTTTAGCAGCTTCTTGTATTTATGCCGGTTCATCTTCCGCCGACGGATCTCCAGAACATTCTTACAGTTAAGAGGCGTCGCTGAACCCTCCCCGTCCTCCACAACAGGGACAGAGATAGGCGGCAGCACCTTCTCTTCCAGCAGCCCTATGTCCTCCTGCAGACCGGGGGACTCCAGGAGGGGAGGAAGGGAGTATCGCAGGGAGAGCCAGCTCTCCAGAGGACTCACTGACAGTTTACGCGGCACGAGAGCCTCATCCAGTTCGGGCTCGAGTTGGACCCATCGAGGAGGAGATGCGTTGTCTGCAGCCGTCGAGTAGTTTCTTAGTTTCTGTTTTAGTGAAGAGCAGTGCAGAGCGGGAAGAACCGGTTGTGCACATCCATTTAAAATGTGAAGCGCACCTGGTCATTGAGGAAAAAGAGTGTCAATACTTATCCAGGTAATAGTATTTAGAGATGTTAGGATGAGAATACACAGACAGATAAAAAAAAAACAAAGATATTTGTTCATACTTACAAGATGCTCTTCGTAATAGACTGAGACGAGGGACTACTTTTGAAGTAAACATTGTTAGTGATCATCAAATCATCAGGAATGGGCTGACTGGTCACTTCTCCTGTGGGCATGAGGACGGTGCTGTCTGTTAGTCAGAGCTCTTTAAACTAGTGATATTAATTCAACTGTTTGTTGATTAACAGATTCATGAATGAAGAGGCAGCTGGCTGCATCACTTGGAGTCCTTAACTATATTTAAAAATCATGAAATGCTCTGAACTTTACAGAGTGAATGCACAATAATCAACATTAACACGGTTATTAGTTATTAAGTCAGTTTCCGGTGTTCCGGTGCGCATACAGAAGTGATGGGTTGATGCTAATGCTAGTTAGCACTGTAGCTCCGGCTTGGACACACAGTCTCGATATTCACACTTCAGCATGACAATTCATGATATTTATGCCATAAACTACCTGACACAACGACTACCTGTGATTTATATATTTTATAACAGCGTTACGTCACCTTTTATTCCTGTGACCGACTGTTCGTCTTCAATGTGACTTCAGAAGACCGCTTCCGGCCCGTGCGACACTAATTTCTTCCGCGTCCTGTTTCTCGCAGCGCACAAACGTTCCGGCGGAACTGTTTTATTTTGTTTTGTTGTTGTTGTTGTTTTTTTGCCCTGTCTTCATTGTATGATATAAACTGTAAGACAATTAGTCGTTACAGTTATAAAAAAAATTATATGCTTTAGAATGAACAGACACTACATAACATATAACACATCCACACAGACAGTGAAGTATGATATACGAATATGTGGAAATGTGAAATTATGTATGTATGTATATAGAAATGTATATACAATATATAAAGACAGTCTATAAATTATAATATATCAGTAATAGCAGTAATAATAATATAATAAGCAGAGGAGAAGGTGTAGGAATATATAAGTGTGCACTTCTTCCTACTCCTCTTTGAACATGTATGATTTAATTTGCACTGGTTAAGAGAAATTAACACTTGAGTTGCTGCGTCTACAGGTTTGACCTGTTTTATTTATTTATTTTTTTGGTGGCTTTTACATGTTAGAAATAAGATTCTCAATCAAATATATAAAAAAATACATTAAGATAAGTTAGCTTAATCAAAAAATGAGGCTCCACCAGAGCAGCTACATAAAATGTCTGAGAGAGAATTAGCGAATCCATTTGGCTCTAGTACTACCACTTATAATAATAATAATAATAATAATAATAATAATAATAATAATAATTTATTATTTACTCATTACTATTAACAGCTTGTACCTTTTTTTTCACATACATAATAATCCTGCCTAGCTGCCACCTTTATTTGTTCAGCTTTGTTGTCCTTTGTCTTAGCTGTTATGTCTGTTCCTGTATGTACATTGAGAGCAATGAAAAAAAAGTGGAGTCAAATTTCTTGTGTACACATAATAGGCCAGGTGATTCTGATTATTATATGATTATGAAATACAATACCAAAAACCTAATTGATCATTTCTAATATTGTGTGGACCTGGATGTTGAGCAACATACGGTAGCCTACAGTATGTTGGTGGCTTAAATGACTCCACTGGAGGGCACTAACAATCTGAGTAACAATGAGAGGTACAAATCAACCATTAATTGTTTCCTTAAAACAGGTGAGCAGTTTAATGCAGGGGGCTACTCAATTTTCTCGAATACAGCTCAGTGTTGAATTACAAATGTAAAGCCATTTTGTAACTACTGAGCAGGATGAAGTTGTCTGTTATCTTTAATCATAATGCACAAAATGTCTACCAACAGGTCATCAGTATTTATCCTATATCAGCAAACATCTGAAAATGAAAATTGAACCCCGAGGAAATGAATGAGACAGAAAATTGTGGTTGTGGCAAACTGTGGTGTTCCTCCTAATGGTGTCACATGACTTGTATAAACACTAAAGGAGAGTGTGACGCAAAATAGAAAACTCTATTTAATTTGGAAGTGAAAACAATGACACAAAACTCCTTAAATTGCCAAATTATAGTTATAGTCATCTGTGGTACCAGTATCTCCAGTTTAAATGTAAACATGCATGACATGTACTCAACTGCATGTCACACATCAGCTGGTAGGCTAATAAAAACCCGGCATGGCCCAGGGGTGTTAAGGCGCGTCTCCTCACATAACAGGAATCTAGTGTTGTTAATGTGTAGCTGCACTCATGAGACTGACCTTTTCTACTTCACGTACAGTATGAATGTTTTTACATATATTCTAGCACTTATTAGCATAAAGTCCAGAGTATTCAGGACAGAGTAGAGTTTACTATTTACTACAAATGTCATTAAACAGTTTAAAATCGCACATTTCTAAACTTATTCATGAAGTGCTGCGAACATGTTACAATATGGAAAGCCTGTTTCAGTCATTATTCAGTTTGACTTCCTTTTGACTCATTAAAGCCGAAATATGTTTCTCTCTTCTGTGTGACACAGTTGTATAACCAGGGAAGCCTCCACTTTTAGATTGCTCTAGTTTTACATACTTGTGGGCAGCCACATCAAATCATTTATTCATGGGGCTTTCATTGAGACGACGGGAAGTGGAACATCTACAGTATGTAGACATTTTACAGCGGGGATTTTCACTATGTGGCACCCAGAATGTCAAAAACAAGACAGAAATAAGTTAAAGAGTTTAAATGAGATTTCATTGAGGGATGTGGGTGTGTGAACAACAGACGGTAAACTTCTCAGGGCATTTATTTACAATAAAAACAACAACAACAACAACAACAACAATAAAACATCCATTTCATCGTAAATCCTGCTGGATAACTATTTGCTTTACTGTCTATACTTACACCATCATTTTGTGATGATAAGGCAACTGAAATGATCAGCAGGATGTACTGTGAAATTTCCCTTTTACACAACAGTCTGAATAGCTTTTAAAATATTTTTTTTTTCTTCTACAAAACCCTCTCAAAATCATATTTAAAAGTAAGGGCACGAGTCATAAAACAACAAGAGCTTGTTGACATGGCAGTAATTTCAAGGTGTTGGTCAATTCCATTTTAAATGAAAGGCCTATACATTATACACTATGTACTCCAACTAAATATCTATTTACAAAAATCAGTAGTTGTATTTGGAGTTATTTTCTCTCTTAAAAAGCAAATAAATAGTCACTGTTTTATTATAATTGCATTGTAGATTTACTTCACTGAAGGAGTTCTGATCCTTGAAATAGAGCTTTACAGATGACAACATTACACTTTACTCCAAAGCAACACATACAGTATAATCATAAGACAGGATGCTGAATGTAGTCACCATAAAGGTACAGTATAACAGATGTATGCAAAAAAAAAGCCACTTCAACATGAACCAAATCAATAAATAAAAACAGACAAAAAAGCGACTGAGAACATGAAGTAGAGACTGGTCTCCTGCACCAAGACACAAGACAGACAAAGCAGTTAAATCAGTCATTGATGGATGTATCCATACATTAGCAGACTATACAGACAGTGCTGAATTATACCTGCCTTGCTCCATCATTTTTTTTTAAGAAACTAGTGTGCTTAAAATAATTCTGAATATATTAGTTTTGCAATTACTCTTATACTGCAATCCCATTATTAGCTGCGGAACAAAGTACGAGTCAAAGAAATGAGGTAAAATGAATCTGAGGGACAAAGAAAGACGATGAATGTTTAAGTTTTAAGGCCATTTAATGTTATCTACAATACATTGCTCTCTTCCTGTGACCTGTGGTGTTGAAATCTAATCTTGTCGTGATTTGGGTGGTAAAGAAAAGTGTACAATTGTTTGGCTGCGGCTACACAAACCATCTGTTTGGATTTTACCGAGAAAATAATCACACAGAGCATTTCTATATCACATTAGATGGTTTGGTTTGTTTTTGTTTTTTTAGAAAATACTCATCTTTGATGCTAAATATTTGGTATTATTTATACATCTTTATTGAGTCAAAATCTTTGTTGATTTGGTGAAACCATCCAGGCAGTTTTCTTCTTTGTGTTGCAGCAAAAGTCCTCCTCACAATCTCTTCAAAAAGCTCAATTCCACTGTCTTTACCCTGAATAGCCAACAGACCTGGGCTTCAACAAGACAAACTAAACCAAAGTTAGACTTCTGACAATTAAAACTATTAAATCTGTAGATAAAAATGTGCACTTTTGAAACAAGAGGTCTACTGCACAGACGTGCAAGAAGTAAATAGACACCTTCATTCAAATTCAAATTAAAGGTGTCTATTTACTTCTTGCGTGTCTGTGTATAGGCAACAAATGTGTGAACAGGCAAAGAAAAGAGTGGAAGGAAACAACACTGTGCAAAAGTTGGCCCCTCTGTGTGTGTCATCCTCTCCAGCGTCCTCCTCCAGATTTCTGGATATGCTGCCCTCTGACCTTCATTGAGCAGCACACTGGGCAGGCTCCACCTGCTTTTTCTTTTTCTTTCTCATCTTCCTTGTCTTCCTCCTTCTCATCATTGGTCATGGCGAACGCCTGCACTTGTCTCATCTCCCAGAGGGATTGTGACTTATGGGAATGCTTTGGGGAATAAGAGAAATGACTGTTCATGATCTGTGCATAAGTTTAAATCCATAGATTGAAAGATCATGAGAGGGTACAGAGGAAAGTTAAACCTGAAGATGGAGATCCAGGATACAACCAGGTGGGTGGAGCTAACAGTTCTGCACACAGAACAGAACCAGACATCAGCAACAGCACATAATAAGCGATAAAAATTATACACAAAAGAGGCTGATAACTGAGAAGTAAGATTTCCAGGATGGGGCTGACTCACCGATGAGGACTGACGATCGTGTGGTCGTTCCAGTTTGATACGGATGTCTGTCCCCTTCCCCCGGTCAGGTTTTCCAGGCCCTGAAGGAGAGGTTATCATGACTCATTACAATCATGAATCTAAAATATATATACACAGACATGCAAGAAGTAAATAGACACCTTTAATTTGAATTTGAATGAAGGTGTCTATTTACTTCTTGCATGTCTGTGTATATATATATTTTTTGGCCCACCATTTTTGAATAAATGTGGACCAAGTTTTGTTAAAACGGGGTATGCTGTGATTAATTGATGCTGACATTTTTTCCATTGAAATTTGATCTATTAACAAATTCTTCCAGAGTGTGATGTTCAGTTTATTTCTTGTTTTCCAGTTTAGGAGGATTGTTTTCTAGGGCTGTGAAGGGTTTAGTTATAGTGTGATTATGTAATTGTACTGATGATATGTCTCCTAAGACGCAGAGTTGAGGGGACAGGGGGATGCGGCAGCCTAATATATGTGATAGGTGATCCGTGACTTGTATCCAAAATTGTCTAATTGGTGTACAGTGCCAGAAAGCATGCATGTAATTGTCTGTGGTGTGCTGTGTGCAATAAGTGCAATGATCTGATGTAGTGAAACCCATTTTATGTAATCTCTCACCTGTGTAGTGTGTTCTGTGGTTAACCTTGAACTGAATGAGTTGTAAATGTAAAAAAAAAGAAAGATAATTATGATAATTGTTTGATCTTGCGTGTTAAATGGAGAATGGTGGACTTAACCTGTAAGTATTGGAATTGGAATATTGACTGTTACAAATGTCAAACTTCTGGATTAATTGTTGAAAATTGATGATTTTGTACAATATGCTGGAGATGTGTGATGCCTTTTTGTTTCCATGACGTGAAGTTTTAATGGTTTCCTGTTTATTGTAAAGTCTGGGTTGTTCCAAACCAACCGTGGAGCCTTTAATACGAAATATTTTCCACCAAGCTCTCAGAGCTGAGGCTATGGAGATATTATGAAAACAGGTGTCATTTTTAATTGTTTGGCTGGTGAATGGGAGGTCTGAAAGGTTTACATTCTTGCATAGTGCCTGTTCAGTTTCTAACCAGTGTGAAAGTATTTTAACTGACTTGACAGGTGATATAATTCAAAGTTGGGTGCATCTAGTCCTCCTTGAAACTTGGGTTTTTGTAGTGTTGATAGTTTTATACGAGGTGTTTTATTTTTCCAATAGAATTGAGATATTGCTGTATTGGGGGAATTAAGCCAGGGTAAATTTGGAAGTGAAGGGATCATGGTGAATAGGTAATTAATTTTAGGGAGGACTGACATTTTTATTGTTGAGGTTCTTTCTGACAGTGAGATTGGTAGATTTGTCCAGCGATTGAGGTCATTTTGTACTGATTTGAGTAATGGTGTGTAATTTGGATTGAACAGCTCAGAGAGCTTGGGGGATATGTGGATTCCTAAATATTTAATATTTCCTATGGGAAGGTGAAACTGTGAGGTGAGGGCTGCCACATCCCTTTGGTCCATGCAGAGGGGTAGAATGGTGGATTTTGATAAGTTGATGGAGTAGTTGGATAGAGATGAGAATGATTTAACGACTGACAGACATTCTTGTAGTGATGAGTAGGGTTCCTGGAGGAGGAGCAACACATCGTCTGCATAGAGGATTGTTTTGTGATCTGTGGATATTGATCTGATACCTTTGATGTCGTATGCTAGCTGCAAGTGGCTCCGAGAAAATTGCAAAGAGTGACGGAGAGAGTGGACGTCCTTGTCTAGTGCCACTTGTGAAGCGTGAATTGTTGTGAAGTTAACCCATTAGTTGCAATAGTGGCTGTTGGTCAGGTGTATAGTGCCTTGATTCAGCTAATGAATGACTCTCGAATCCAATTTTTTGTAATGTTGTGAAGAGGAATGACCAGTTGACTCTATCAAATGCTTTTTGTGCGTCTAATGAGAGGATTACGGTTTCCGTTTTCTTATTGTTTGAGAGCTGCATTAGGTTAAATAATTTCCGTGTGTCTTCCTTTGATAAATCCGGTTTGGTCTGGATGTATTATGAAGGGAATGGCTTTATCAATTCTGTTTGACAGTGCCTTGCTTATGATTTTAATATCTGTGTTAATTAGTGAGAGAGGTCGGTAACTGGATAGATGAGTAGGATCTTTGTCAGGTTTTAAAAGCAGGGTAATTAGCTCCGATATTTAATCATGTTAGCAGAACAACAGTTATACTGCTAAAATTAAATTTCCATTACTGTTTCTATCACTGTACACTATTGTTTTCTGCTTCCGCTGAAAGCCTGACTAATATCCTGTTCATTCCATGATGACCCTTCAAGAAGAACTATGAACATGTGAGATAACATCCCTTTATTGATGATCCATTAAGCAATAACTAATCACATAAATTCATTGTGTCTTAACTATTTTTTACTGTTGAGCAAAAGGAATTAATGATGCATCCCGCATGAATTCAGGCATTAATCACCACGAGTCACTGCGTGCATTAGTTATGCATCAGTAAATCAGTAAGCATCTGTGTTTTCCAGCCTAATTATGACGTGTTTGCGGAAATGATGAGTAAATACATAAATCAATCTCGTGGGGTAAACTCTTATTTGTGGCCCTTGCTTCTCACCAACACCTCACTTCTCTCACCTGGGGAGTTACCACGACTGGTGGTACTGGTGCTGCTCACGCTGTCCTCCAGCCAGGTGGTGTAGGTGAAGGAGTCTCGCTTGTGTGGAGTCCCAGCAGACGACAGACTCTCCTGGACACAGTACATGTATATATTAGACAAACCAGTAACGTATAAGCGCTTGTCTTGTTTTCTTACAAGCACATATACTGAATTTTTGCACTCACCATGCCGGTGTCGTAATCCTCTGTGGCCTCCGTCTCATTCTCCTCCACCACACTGGCGAAGCTGCTAGCATTGGAGGAGGAGCGGGAGAGGTCTTGACCCTCAGGGATGGATGGGGCCCTGCCACCGAGATAAGAACTACACCCTGGGTTAACCAGTCTCCAGCACAGCCCATCCTGATTTTATCTTATGTATAGGACAAAGCTATTCAACGTGCAGCCACAGCTGAGGTATCGCCCCGAGGTTCCACAAACACTGTAACACTGTGGCTGTAATCTGTCTATTATACACACCTGTTCTTGGTGGTTGTGAGCACCTCAGGAGAGCTCTGATTGGATGAGTTGTCGGATTTGGGATCTTGAGAGACGTGGCCGCTGTCAGGGGTCTTCTGGGTATTCGGGAGTTCTCTCTACTGTGGACATGTGGTGCAAAATGTCAGACAAAGCAAACAGGGCACTACATAGACAAAATCAATAAACATGCATGCACTGATAACAAGTAGAAGGTAAATTATGAACCTTCGTTAGTGATTAGAAGGCTTTATACACACATGACAGTAAAAATAGTGTATGGGGAGACACAAGAAGTCATTTCTCACCTCTTCTCCTGGACTTCTTGGATGTTTTCAATACCGATGGCGCTGCTCCTCCTGGAGCTGAAAGGACCAGACTTTTTCCTTGTTGGGCTTTTCCCCGGGATTATCAAAGACTGCCAGGAAGAGAGAAAAGACAGTCAGGGTCAAAATACTTTTACTATCTCAAATATCTTTGAGTAATTAATCTCAAGTGCTATCATCATCTATTTATTTATTACTGAGGGGAGAGATTATTGAGGGGAGCTAGAGATTTATTTTGACTTGACTATTTTGACTGTATTCATTTGGAAAAATGCTTTTCAAAAACACGTCGCCCTGAATTATCAGGCTGAACAGTAACATTGCTCCCTTCGAGTTGTTACAGTGATGATAAAAAAAAATGTTAAAATATGCACTTAGAGGCTTAATGTCAAGCCCCAGTGCCAGTCTTTCAACCAGAGCGGAGCACACTAAGGCGGGAGATGAAAGATGGATTTAAAGGCTCCAGGGCCTACCACTAAATATGCTTTCTCAGCGACTGCTTTGTTCATTCAATCTCCCTTTTAAAGCTCTCAAAATAAGAACTTGAAAAAGCCTTTTATTCAACGTGGCTTCAAAGAGCAGGAGGGGGATTCTTTTTTATAGAATTTCACTATAAGGGGGTCATTAAATCATTAATATTAATCATTTTTAAAACAACTAGAGAATTAAGCATACTGGAATTAAAATACAGAATAGTCATAATGCAAATATTGAGGTAAAGTAGATAGGACAGTGAGAATAGAAGAAAATCTTCAATAATAGTCAGTAGGAAGCCAGAGGTGGCTCCTTAGAAGATGACATTTACATTTGTATGTGTCATACTCATATCACAGAGCTTCTTATCTCTTAATATGTGAAATATTTGTATCGAGAAAAGTGTTTGGCCATGATGCAGTGGAGCCATGCACACAGAAAAAAAGAAGCAAAGGGGAGAAGTGAATAGTTAGAGAGTAGTTAGAATTAGACATGAACCTCTTCTACTGTTCCTATCCCTATGGCACTGCCTCGACGTCCATATTTACTGGGACTTTTGCCTGGGACAAGCAATGACTGAGCCACGCAGGAAGAGGAGATACAGAGGGAGAGAGAGACAGAGAGAGAGGTGATGAGGACAAAAAGAAGAGAGGAGGGTAAAGGGGGAAGGGGAGAGAAAACATGAGATATATACAAATATATATGAGTTTCCATGCAGTAAGTCATGTTGTTCAAACAAAATACAAAGCACATGTTAACTGGAGAATACAGAGAGGGACATTTTAGCTCCATGGGTGCAACAGAGGCGGCTGAATGGGAGAGAGAAGTGATGAGCCAGTAATGTGAGCCATATGCCTGTGAGAAAGAGGATGAAGAAGAGATAAAAAAAACAGCAGAGGAGGACACACAGCATGTTATACATTAGGTTTCACATCAAGACAGGGTTATGGGCAAAAAGCAAGCTTGGGTTTTGTTCATTAATCTAGAATGTGATGCGGGTGTCCCTTTTCAGTGTATACATGACTACAAAGTGCCTAATACAAATAATAATTTCCATTAAAGATACCATAATTACAGCCCTGCAAAATATTCAGCATATAATTTATATATCAGACAAGCAGTATATGCATAGTCATTGTTAGTGAAGACCTTGTAACTGCAAATGAAGTGAGTTTTACGAAAAGCTCACTTGCGAGTTAAAAAAACATTTTCTAACACTCTTTTTTCAGTGTTTATTAGAACCTATTATATAAACTAAAAAAAATGCAAAACAATAGCTGGCATTTGGAGTTACGAGGTTTTCACTTGTGATGACAGAAATAATCATAATCACAAATATTGTGTGATCACCCCCACAAAAAAAAGTCCACAAACTTTAGCTGGCATGCATACACAGACAGGACTCAACCCACATGAATTAGAATAAAAGTGAGCACTCATAATGTTAAAGATGCACATGGACTTAAATAATTAGAACACAGCTAAACCCAGTAAGTTATACAAGCAGCTTTAACCCAGGGGAGAAATCCACCTTGTGTCCTGGAAGCATTCAAGTCTACGAGTGTCCAGTCACTCCATCTTGTGGTGGTAGTGCAACCGTTGCAAAAGCCAAGAAGTTTAAGACCCAGGCATAGAAGCTCCACCCGACCGAGCGTGCAGCCCTTCTCGTGAGAAATTAGTGCAGCAGGCAAGTGAGGAAGGAGCGGGCATGAACTCTAGTAGAACTGCCGAGGGAGGCACAGCGAGCGAGTCTCGCCTCACTCAAGAGCAGGAGGAGTGGCACTGTACTTACTATCCCTGGGAATTTGGGGTTCTCTGCGGGGTCGTGGTTAAAGCTGCCGCTGAGGCTAGAGGAGACTGAGTGCTGCTTCTTGAGAGAAAAACCCATGGCATCCATAGACTGGCTCCTGCTGCGGATCACCCGCTACAGAGAGAGACGAGGAGGAGGAGATACATTCAGATGGCGCTGACCCCTGTGACCCGTCAGCATCGCTTTAACAGGCCGAGAGGAGGCTGAACACTGACCACTACAGGCAGAGAGCACTGGCCTGACTCTAATCCTGACAGACAAGGAAGCGACAGAGAACACTGCTAAGCTTTAGTGCCCGGAGGGAGGTTCAGATGAGTCACTATGTGTAGATACGAGGCAAGAAAAGAGAGGGGAAGTAGAAGGGCCAAGTGGCTGAGTTTAAACACACACCAGGAGAAGTGTAAAGGCCAGCGCACCTCTTTGCAGGCATGGAGCAGAGTGAATAGGCCAAGGCATCTTGATGGTGAAAGAAATCTATCTAGTCCATTTGATATGATATACAAAGATCACAGAATCATATAAAGAAGTGACCAGTGACTGAACACTGGAGCTTATGGAGAGCACAGCAGCACAAAACATCTAGAAAGCAAGAGGAGGAAAAGATGGGAAGCCAACAGCGGTGTGTTCCAGCAGGACTGAGCAGGAGAGCTTCTCTTCATTGAGAGTGGAAAGGACTGAGGAAGATTGATAAAGCCCTTACAGCCCACAGCTTGCTTATAGACAAGAACAATCCTGAAAGACTGCCCAAGAGAAAACACCCTTTTTTTTTACATCCCCGAAAGAAACATCTGACAGTGGCAGTAACAATGATCTTTATAGCCTCATATAATTTAAAGGGTGTCACAATTTTAAATTTTAATTGAAAATCGATCAAAATTTTTCAATTTTGAGTATCCAAATCAAAAGTTATTACAGGATTAATCCTCCTGGTGGATTTTTGCAGGCGAGCTGTTGTTGTAAAGTACCTTTCTGCCATCTAGTGGCTCTTCTTTTTGTTTTAGTGTTTCAACAGTTTGGTCCGATTTACCGGTGAAGCAAGTTATTGTTATTACATTTTAAATTAATCATTTACATTTGACCATATGGACTTAATATGCTACAAAATATATCAGTTACATCACCAGTTACATCACAGAGAAATATATAAATCAATCACTAATTGTGGAGAATTGGAGAATTGTGACACCCCGACACTGAGGTATAAGTTAGACATTTTGGGAGTTGTACTACGTGTGTGAGCTGTGTGATCAGATGAGGAGATCAAGATCACTCTCAAATGTGTCCCACTGTATGAAGCTACAGCTAGCATTGGTACCATAGCATGTTAGCTTAGCATAAAGACTGGAAACAAGGGGAAAGAGCTAGCCTAGCTGTTTGAATACATATATACAAATATGATATATAAAATCTAAAGTAAAAATATGTGGTTTAAGGGAGACTCAGCTACATATTTAGTGGACACACACAGGTCCACAACTCCTATCTTCTCATCTGACCTTTGTCAAGAAGGGAAATAAGCATATTTCCCAAAATGTCAAACTACTCCTTTGATGGAGAATTAAAATGACCTTTGTGCATAACAGTGTTTCTATCGTAGTGATAACATAAGTAAAACATAAACATGTTGTAGCTCATTTCTTGTTTGAAGCCCCGGCCTCTGCTGCTGCTGCCTCTCCAGTTACCTTGAAAGATTCAAAGAAGCCCCCTCCTCCTCCACTCCCATTTTCCAGTTTGTCGTCGTCTCCTCCAACACCCATCATCGCCTGGCTGTTCATGTGGAGCTCCTCATAAAGAGTCTCTAACAAGGCCGACCGTGTTCGCTCCTTACAAACATAAACACACAAGAGGGAAAAGAAAGCAAACGATAATTTGTATTCCAGAGATGCAAGATGATAAAAATGTTTTTAAATGCTTTCCAACAACTCACCTCTAATTTGGCAAATTTCTCAGCTTTGTAGCAGGCATATTCTCCATTGATGAGCTTAGTAAAAAGGAATTCATGGAATTCAGGGCCCTGGAAAAAGACAAGGCATCGTGTTGGTAACCAAATGATAGGGAATGTGCGCTGACTCGAACATGCAGTAGATATTCTTTAGTTACTTTTTTAAAGACAGCAGGGTTCGGGAGGGCCGGGCCAAAGAAAGGTACATCATCCGTGCTGTGACGGACACCTATGAATTAAGAGTAAGAAGTTTAATCAAGTGTCTGTCACAGGAAGTCAAAGTCAGCCCATAAAGAGGGAAATACTTTACCCTATAGAGAACATTGTCAGAGCAGGGGTTCATCACTTGGACCACGATGTAGGCATGAAGAAAGTTGGAAGCGATCATGTCCGGTACGAAGGGAGTGTTTTCCTCTTGAAATACGATGGCCACGATGTCGTTCCCTATGTGCCTCTTTCTCTGCAACTGCAACACACCAGCCACACACACAAATTCATTTAGACAAATTTATTTAAAGGTAAATTCTTGCAAGTATACTTCTCTCAAGACAGCCGTTGGAGGGTGAAAGAATGCTGATGACAAGCATAGTATGATATATATGAATGTTATTTGTCATCTGCAGGTTTCAGAGAGCCAAATATATGATGTTTCAGGACATTTAATGCTGCCTGGAATTGTATTTGATGGACAATAAGAAAGATAATCTTTTGTTGCAGTTCTTACTGATTCTCGATAAAGCCAAGTCCAAATAAAAGAATAATTTTTTCAACTGAACGCAGCTAGTAAAAGAAGGAAAAGATGAGAGAATGAACTGACAATTACTTTTTTTATTGTACATTTTAGCCCTGGTTTGTGCAGCATGTAAATTATAGAAATTATAGATAATTACAAAGAAGTGCTCAGTCTAATTTCTCTGCATCTCATAAATAAAAGCGTGTGAGTTTATGAAACACCACCAGGGAGTGCTGTTTTCCCCCAATAGCAGCCTGAACAATCACTGACTGGCTTACAGGATCCTATGTCTAACACAGATTACTGCTAGGAAGACTGAACATATAGACTCACCGCCTCATCTGTGTTTGTACAAAACATGACAGGGAATTGTGTGCGAGCTCGTGCTAATTAATCAGTGTGAGAGAGAGAAGGAGGAGGACACGGTCATGTGAGCAATGCAGCTCCGCATCTTAGCTTTAAATCACCGTGAGGGAGGACTGAGGCTCATATACGCAGACACTAAAGCATATATATATAAAGTGAATCATGTTTACTACCAGTGTTTTCCCTCTCTCTCTTGATGCTGCGGTTGTAAAACGCATGCAACATGCAAAATATGGCACTACAATACCCAGAGGGAACCTGTCTGACTGCTTGTAGTGAATCATAAAAGGTGTGTTAGTCTGGTATTGCATTACAGTACCTGCTGGGTGTCCCCCTCTGTGTAAGGCAGCTTTGTGGACACATGGAACATGACCTCTTTGTTGCGGTAGTTGCAGTAGACAGATTCAGTGCCAGTCTGCCCGTGAGTCACGTCTAACCCTCCACGGAAACTGCAAAGCACACAGAGACCGTGTCTAACAAGATATTCTCCACCATCACTGCAGTGGCATGACCATCAATCCTGCAGCTAGCCTTATAAAATGTAAATTGTGGTCGGCATTATGTTGTGAAATGCATCGTGGAGTATATTTAGTGCCTTCAAACCACACATTAGATCCTCACCCTTTAAAGTTGTGCAGCTCAATTTTCTCTCCTAGAAACTCCAGGAATTCTACAAAGGCAGGACTTTCTTCACTGTTGCCAAACAGCTCTTCCTCTGATGTCTGTAACCAGTTAAAAAAAAAAAAAAAAGAAGTCATGAACATCAAGGCTTGGAGGACAAAATGGTTTCAGCGGCTACAAGTAAAAAGTGCTGAGTATGATTTGTAAAATAGACTGTGTGCCGGTCACTGCTCATGCGTGCATTATGACAATATCTGAGAAGTAAAAGCGATGACAAGAGGTAATATTTGCATACTAGAGAAGATTCTATGTGAGGTGTGTTTTATTGCAACAGCTCATCGTCGGGTCAATGCAGCAGGATGCAGTAAAAAGTGAAGTGTGAAGTCCTCTTCAAACACACTGCATTTGCATTTGAGATTATATAGATGCCGTTAATCAACTACAACAGACGGTAGGTACGACAGAAGGATTAAAGATGGACGTGTGCGATAACGATCAGCTGTGATGGACTGTTGATTATCTATTGTCAGGGAGTGGAGCGGTGGTGCGAACACAAAAGCCTGTTTCAGCATAAACAAATGGAAACAATGCCTGAGAAGAAGAAGCTTATTGAGTATTTCTGTTTTGTTTTCCATATGCAATATGCCTACTTCATCATCACGCCTTTCATTTAGCACCCATCCTGAATAGAGAATGTCCAGCAAGGTGAGCAGAGGGCCCTTACTGTCTTCTTCAGGCGGCACTTGGCTCATTTACATTGTATTTAAACTACTGCAGGCTTTAAGGGATCAACAGTGCAGATCTCTACACACTGAGGTCTCTCATTCAAAGGTACAAGTGCCCTCAGCAAAGCATTCAATAGCTCTTCTGCTCCCCGACACAGTAAACAAGAGGGCTGTGATTGCCTCAGAAAATGAGAGGGAGTGTTGAAGACAACCACAGAGACTGGACTGCACTGAAAGGCATAATTAAGACTGAGGAGGACTGAGCATAATCAGCTTCCTCGAGGAAATCAGAAATTA
This sequence comes from Miichthys miiuy, assembly GCA_036365135.1. Taxonomy (NCBI): domain Eukaryota; kingdom Metazoa; phylum Chordata; class Actinopteri; family Sciaenidae; genus Miichthys; species Miichthys miiuy. The sequence continues at coordinate 8,583,553 of CM071606.1, read as the reverse complement.
CATTTTTTTTGTACATTCTCGTTGTTCGTGGACTGAATACAAAGGGTGCATGCACGTCAACAGAGCCGGGCTTTATTGCTTACCTGTCCAAACTTTTGATAAATGACCCCAAACTTGAAATTGTTGCTTATCACATGTTCATCAAAGGTGACAATAAGTCTTGAAGCCTGTAAAAATACATAGATATAACAAGAAACATTAAAGGACAGGCCTTTAAGAAACCTCTTACCAACATGCTACTCATGTAAATGGTGGAAGATAAAATCCATAGTCACAATCCTCAAAATTGTGTTATAAAATGTATCTGAAGTTAATGTGAGGCTTCCAGAGTTACACATATGAAGCATATATCTTTCAAATTCAGCGTTTTAGTATGAGATTTGCTCTGTTTGTTGCTTTGGACAGTGTTTCCTACAGTCTCTAGATTATTGTTTTAAGACAAGCTTAAAAAATTGCAGGCCTATCCTTTAGACTGTCTGATATGTGGCACTGGAAAAGGCATAAACAGCAGCTGCAACTATACAAATCAAACCAGATCTTACTTTTGGATAAAGGACAGGAAAAAGCGGTCCACGTTGACCTCTTCACAGACAAGCTTGATTAAAAAAGAAAAAGAAAAAAAGACACAAACAAATGTCAGAATGTGGTTGGACACCGTCACTGCAGATCAGTCTCTGCATAACAAAAACAACTCTTGTTACCTTGGCCATTTGGACCACGTTGGGGAACTCCGTCAGACAGGAGATTGGAATCACATCATGGTGGGTTTTCAGCTTGTTCCTGGTGAAGTCATAAAACAATTAAGGCCATATAATGTGTTGCAATATTTCTCAGAACATTACCGATAGGAAAGAGATGATCCGGTATGGACCATCATCAAACTTCCCCACCCTCGCCTCATTTCACTTCTCTCCCTCCCTCTGTGCCTTTCTCCATCCCCACCCACTGGCTGGCCTAAATAGTCCATCTGTTACTCTGCTGTGGGAATGACAGTACTGTTGACACTCTCTCCAGCTTTATGACTCTTATGATAACATCCGTGCTGGGAGGATGTGTTCATCCAGTCAACACTGGGCAAAAAAAAAAAGTGGATTACTCTACTTTACTACTTCAGATGCTGATGTGCAGGACGCAGATTTAAAAGGTTCAATTTCCTCTGCAGCATCGTGCTGCAGCGTGTATGCATAATAAACATTACCTGAGCATTAGACGGAGATGTTCCTGGTCACCAATCACATCGTACTTTAGAGAGAACACCAGATGTCCAAGGGCACTGTCCACTGAATAGTAATTAAAGTGTTCCTGAGGGCACAGAGCACAGATACAGCCATTAGTGCACGCCACATGTACACGCACTCGCATATCTATCCAATCTGAGAACCTTCTCTTCCTCTGTTGCTCCTCCGCTACAGGCAGATCAAATTTGTTCTTATTATGCGTGTGTAAGAACAGGTGGCAAAGCCTAATGCATCTTCATTAGCAACAGTGTATGAGGTGCCAAACAGTGAGGCTGGGTTGCTGTAAGCGGTTTACTCAACTGGGATTCGCTTATTGCTTATTCATTTCATTATGATAATGAGCAAGAAGGGAAATTGATAGAGAGATATTCTATGAGAGTAATGAGGCTCTTTTAAGGAGGAAGGAAGCTGTTATGAAGGCCTTTATGAGTATGACTTCGGTAATATCACTTTCAGCAGAACGCATCTTTTAAAATCTGACTTTATTGCTGAATAAACATGATTATTTGATGTCCCTAACATTGTATTTATAACAATTAAGAGAGGAAAAACTATAAACTAACGCATCAAGATTAAAGCAGGGACAAAATGAAGATGTACAAGCGAAGCTAAGATGGGAAGGAGATCTAGGAACGCATAAAACAAACTACTGCATGCAGTTTCTGGAGAGATATAGATGTACTGTATTAACACAAAAAAACCATGTGATCATATTTTCATATTTTTGGTTTTGCCCAATTTTAAAGACATTCTGGGAAACAATAATTATAAAATCTGATAGCAGGAATTTAGTGTAAGAATAACAAATATTTACATAAAAGTTTTATATGTAATAATTTTTTATATATTTTTTTAATCTGTGAAACCTATAAATTAATTATGGTTTCAGAAATAATGACCATGCATCCATGAGTGGAAAGAATTAATAATAAATAAAATAAAATTCAAACCGCGTAGAGTCAGTCTGTATTTGTTTTCATAGAAGGTCGTCTTTGACCTTGCATCATCACACATATTGTTTTTTTCAGTTTAGCTTTTTCGAGCAATAAAAAGATCAAGTATGAAAAAAAAGTACATTATATACAGTACACGACTCTCTGTAAGTGTCTAACCTTGCCCAGGAAGTGTTTCCGGTAGATTTTAGCCGTTGTGTTACATTCCAGCTTGGTGCGGGTGTTCGGGGACAGAGGCTGCAACTGTTCGGTGTCCACTGTGTCACCCAGCTCATGGTTAGTCCCTTCAATCCAGTAACCCCCAAACTGTGGCAGTAGGATGAGAGGAAAGGGGCTTTTTCTGCCCAACACCTGTCCCAAAATGCAAAATAACAAAGGTTGTGAAACAGAACAGAAAGTAATTTCAGGACAAGCATGAAAATGAACTGATTACACAAACATGGTGAAAAGTGCTGGTGCAGCACATCATAATCCTACCTCATGGACACTTGGGTATGGAATGTAGTCTTCTTCAGTCTGCAGAAAATAAAGCAAAAAAGCTTTGTTTGCTCAAAGAAGAATAAAAATAACCACTGCACTGTCCAACTCTATAATCCCAGGGGACATCGTTTCCGAGTAATTACATAACTGTTATGTAATGGAAAACAGTTTGGCAAGTCCATAAGAATCAATGCATTGCTTGATCAAAAGTCTGACATCAGCATAATATCGTGTTAAGTTTAAGCACTTAGATTTCTCCGTCTGCAGAGCAGAGCATCAGTGGATGTATAATTCTGTATCCAAACTACCTCTGTTGGTACTAAACCGATGGCACGACTTGAGAGCATTGTGAATAATATGAATATGAATAATATTGTGCCACAGTGTGCTGAAGTAATCAGGCTGGCTGGCAAAGCAAGATATGGCGAAGCCAGTCGTGAGACAATGACCACACCGTGTAAATAATGCTGTTTCTGCACGGAGAGTTGTACCTTGAGTGGGGGAGGAAAGGTGCATCTCTGCTCATCCATCCTGTTGCCCTACAATAGGAGAGGGTGAGATAAGAAAGCCAGAGGGAGAAGGGTCATGCTCAGACATCGACACAGCTGCTTCTGCATTCAAAATACCTACATTCACACACTTCTCGTTGAATAAACTAGGGCTGTAGCTGACAATTATTTTCATTATAGATCAATCGGCTGATTATTTTCTAGATAAATCGATTAATGAGAGAAGAATGTCCATCTGAGTTTCTAAGTCCAAAAATATTCTGTTTAGTATTATATAAAACACAGAAAAGCATTAAATCTCCACATTTTAGATGCTGAAAACAATTATCAATTAATCAATTAATCTGAAACTTTACTGGTCACTCCACAAGACTAATAAGTGTGAACATAACCTATATGGTTAATGTGTTTAATCAATTAATCAATTTGGTGATTATTTTTCTGTCTATTGACTAATCAACTAATCATTACAGTGTTATATTAGACATACAAAAAAAATCTATATAAAGCAGTGTAATAATCATGAATAAATACTCCACTGAGAGAAGATGATCAACTTTGTTATATAACAACACAGTTTTCCCAAGACATATGCAGCAGGCAACAAAGCAAAGGCAGGGAGGGACAGATGGAAAGATCCAGAAAAAGATACATTACAGACACTGAGGGCAGATACCGAAAGACAAGTAACGGATGCTAAAGAGCAGGCATGTGGGAGAGACTGAAAAGTCTGCTAGCACACAGAGAAGTGTAATAATGAGACCCCAGGGATTAAGAACGTACTAAGTGACACTGAAACAACAGTTGGACCTGTGAGGTGTGTATGTTTGTGTGTGTGAAAAACAGAGTGAATGGGAACGATGTAGTGATGCTAAATCAGTGCTATGTGATGGCGCCCGGTGTCAAGGAAGATGATACATAAGATAGATGTAATGAGGTAAAAACACCCCCTGCTTGAGAGGAATATTTCTTATTTAAATATTCAGCTATGAAAAGGTACCCTGCCAAATGTGAAAGCCTTTATGACTGTAATTAAAATCTGAAAACAATGTGTACTCATCACTGATGCGATAATTGCTAATAAACATGCATAAAAACATTACGAGTTTTGATAAGCTCTCTCATAAAACTCCACCTAAGATTGCATGATTAAAATAAACATCCTTCTTAAGGCTTCAGAAGCCAGGAGACAGTTTTTGTGATGAGATAACAAGCTTACAGCTTTGTCGGCCAGTGTTATAACCAGAATGTTAAAAGAGACGCTGACACACACACACACATATAACGCTGTGACAACTCTCCTCTGTAACCACCAGACTCAATATCGTTCTCATGTACAGACTGTACAAAGGTGTTGTGGCCGAGGAGAGGGCCAAAGTGCTGCAGAATTAGGAAGAGACACACTGATTGGTTAGTTGCTTGGTGAGTACAGCTGAGAAAGCCGAGGACAAAATATAAAGATCAATGCATCATCTTACCTGCATCTTTTCAATCATTTGAAAAAAATCTGTGGTCTGGAGAGAGGAGAGTAAGATGAAATGTTTTGAGTTTGTTTGTTGGGTGCTGAGGTTAATTTATTTCTACAGCAGTTAGTCTGATTGTTACAGCACAACCCTGATCAGCATGTATCGTGTGAAGCCTCGTCACAGACCATCCAGTGACATTGATTTTTCAGCTATGTATTTTGTTGACCTTACTTTATTGTTTTCTGTGTCTGTTAATGACAGAATGGCCTTATCCTTGCACTATGCCTTCAGGTACACTTTAATTACTAGTCAGTAGCCAGTGTCCTTGGACATCATGTGTTCTCTCTAAAGTACAACCTAACTGGTGACCATGAACACTTCTGTTGTTTGTGTGTTTTTTCCCTTCTGACCTTATTAAAACCTAAAATGTAGAAAAAATATTAAAGTGGTAACCTTCCTCTTGGCCAAAAACTAGACTTGCAGGTTTGACAAAGAGCATTAAGAATTGTTATTGCACCAAATAAGGAATTATTTCATGTATTATATATAGGTTATGCATGAACAAATATTCATTTTGTTTTCCCAAAAAGTCAGTGTGTTATTCTACATGGTGATGTTAGTTCATGTTTGGGGTCAATTAGACCACAGAGAAGTTAAAAACACTGAAAACAGGATTCAGGGGACACAGTCTGTCAAACTACTGTTAACACTGAGACCCAAAATAGAAGTAATGTGACATTTTCTGTAGTGGACATCTGTCATCTATTCAAAATCATGTCTATCGGCAATTTACATAAAATTTGAAAATGACATTTCAAGGTGATAAAACAATATTAGTGTCTTCTGAGGCCCCAGTGTTCCCAGGACCACGAAAATATTAAATAATTTCTGCCAAATATTGAACACTGTCATTCAAGGAAACGTATTCCATCACTCGGTGCTGTGCAGTGCATTGCAGTGTTGATAAGGCACACATTTTCTGTCCCCCTGTTGCAGCACTGCCAAAGTTCAGCCTTATATTTATTTGAATTAATTTTACCTGATGTGATCTCTTGCCTCTCCCTTGTGGTTTGTCACACTGTTAAACAGTCATGTGTGACCGACCGGCTTTCCCACGTTAAAAACACCTGCCTAATTCTTCAGCTCCCAAATGCAACTGTGGACAAAACCTGCATGCATCAACTGAGCATGACGACTCCAACTAACTACCAACCGTTGCAGAAAATGCTGAACTACAAGAGTCCATGGAAACGTTAGCCTGAGGTAGTCAAGTGTAGTGAAGGCTGGAAGGTTCAGCCTGTAAAGCCTGACATAGTCAAACAGTTTGTGTACAGAGCAATCTTGTCTTAGCTTTCAGTGTGATTATGAGTAAAGTCCTCCACCATGTGCAAACAATAGTCAGCCACAAACCCTGAAAGTAAATAACCCGGGCTTCAACAACATTAACCAGAGATTAGAACAAGAGGAGCTGTAGTGTTGAACTACATATTATCTTTGGACTACATTACTTTAACCATAAAACAGTACGTCATGACATACAGCCCTAAAACGCACGGGTATGTCTGACCAAACTTAGTTTATCTGTTTATTTACACTAAAAAAACACCTGATAACAGGACAAGAAATGTTCCCTTACAAACTGATATCTCTTCAGCTCATCAAAAAAACAAGTAGCATGAACTGTCACGTGTTGCATCTGCAACTTTAATCTCAATTTGGAGATGCAGTTGTCCAACCCTCTGCTGAAAATACTGCAACATTCCCTCTCTACTTTGCCGTCTAGTGATGTTTTTCATCCAGCATGTTTCTGCAGTGAAGCTACTTACTTGGGGTTTCTTCCATCTTGCCTTTGTCACCATTGGAGCATTGAAGTAGTTGTCTTGATTTTTGCCATTTTTTAAACTTCCCTTAAAACGGCCCGTCCTGCAGCTTCAAAAGATGTTTTGACTCCACCGACTTCAACAGGTTTTGGATTAAACTCACTCTCTGACTGCTGTGCTTTTGTCAAATGGCAGACAGTTGACTGTGTCCCACTGTGACACCCGAGGTAAAGCTACATCCCTGCTAACTGCAACCATGACTGACTGGATCAAGTGTTGGATCAGAAAAAGTTGGAGACAAGATCCGCAGGCTCTCCCAGCTTGTGCTCTAAGTACACAAAATTATCAGCAAGTGTACGTCTCAGGTTTCATGCAAAGGAAGCTGATATTGCCTGAAGTGCAGTCATCGCAAACCCTGTCATGACACAAAGCCAGAGGTGGAGTCCTGTTCATCTGTACGTGGGCAGTCCCACTGCACTATACTCCAAAACAAGTGCAAATGAATTAGGAGATCATCAGCTGTAAACAAAATGAAGGGGAAAATATGGAAATGGGTAAAGAAGACATAAGACAACAAACTGCAGTGTAGACAAACAGCAGCCTTTTAAGGGAAAAGCAAACAATCTTATTTAGATAGAAAAACATTTTGCAGACACGCTCACAGTAGAAAGAGCTGCGTGGATCTGCAGGAAGACAGGCTGGCATACAGTGCAGGTGTTAGAGCTGAGACCTTTCATTATGAGAGCTAATAGGATCGTCATTATGACAAGAGGCAAATTAAATGTGTGAGACCTCCTCTGTGCTCCAGACTTCTCAGGTGGAACACACAAAAGCTCATTATAACTCATATAGCTCCAAGAATATCAAAAGGATGGAGGAGCTCACATGTTTGTCTTTTTCTTTCGACACACAGTATCTCTGGCTTCTTTTTTTTTTGTTGTTGTTCCAGCTAATTTAAGGTTGCTTAGGAACTCACTGTCATCACAAATTTATGGAGAAATTTATAAGAATTCGGTCTGATTGGTGTAAGTTCTGAGAAAAACAAGTTGTTTAGTAAGGCAACAAAAACATGTCTGCATTAGAAACCACGTCCCAAAATAGGGAAGCGACACTGTCTATGACCATATATGGGTTCTTGTTGTGTGTGTGTGTGTGTGTGTGTGTGTGTGTGTGTGTGTGTGTATCCCGAAGCTGTTGTTTTAACCTATTTGATGAAGCACAGGGTTGCTAGCGTCCCAGAAAATATGCAGCATAGTTAATTTGACAGTATAGTGGTATGATTTGAATTAGGCAGTGACCATAAGACCTGGTGGGGTTAATTGCAGATTGACCTGGTTTTCGCAGGGCTCTGATTAAAGTGATATGCTCCTCTGAGTCTTGCCCCACTAAGCCCTTATCATACTACAGTACATCACATTACCATAGCTCAATTTTAGATATGTTTTATTTTGTGATGGATTTCAAGTGAAATGGGGTTGAATAAAATGGCCTCACAGAGATGTAACATGAAATATAACTGCAGTTATTTATGACACCACGTTAGACTGCAGTTATACATGAGCATTTTATTCTGTATCTACCCAAGTTTGTGAAGGAAAGTGGGAGAATATTATGAGCCAAGTTTGGAATATCTTTATTTGTGCCTTTCGTGGCTGCTTCCCTGACATGCACATATGTAGACGCACACCGAAGTTTCACAAATCCCGTCCTCGTGCCTGACTAATTGTAGCTAGTAAGTCTGAAGCACCTACAGATGCTGCAGGGATCAGGAGTGATGGTTAAACAGTCTAATCTCCAAATTCTCCTTTAATCCCTTTCCCTTTCCCTCTCCCTCTGCTCTACTCTGATCAAATCAGATTGCAAGAAGTGTAAGCTCCGTCCAAAGTGTGGGAGACTTTATGAATCCAATCTGATGTGAGTGAGATTGTATCTACTTTTAATCACCAACCGCAAGCTCAGCTTTATTCAGTTTCCAATGTTATGGGAATTTTTTAAGAAAAACCCTTGAATAAGGAAGACTGGATTCAAAGTATCAAAGTTTAGGTTGAATTTATTATTCTTGTACAAGAAGGAGCGTTTAACAGTGCAACACACAAAAGGGGTTACAGAGAAAAGGCTCCTTGAGGAGCTCTAACAGTTGGTTCTTATACATTTTTTGAAATGGGCTGTCTCGGACACCTCCCCACTGATAATTTCCTTTTTTGGTTTTCTGCTCAGTAATGAACATTATGTTTCTTGTCCAAATGACACTTCCCAGGTCTGTCTCTCCCGTCCTTGAACTACTGATTTATAATTATCTCTCCCTGCCAGCCTCAGTAAAACACAAGCCAAATAAAGGAAGTGCACGAGACATGCAAAAGACAGGAAACACACACACTATATGAGTTAAAACATTTGAACCCCGGTATAATCCTAATTGTTATAACATCTAAGTTCCCAAAAATATCCCTTTTTTTTCCCCCTTTACATTAGTCGCTCATTTATAACAATAAGATGTTCTTAAACTTAGGCATGAAGAGTCTGACAGTAAGATGGATTTAATAGGCACTGTGACAGACTAAATAGTTTTATGAAATGATTTCCTCCTTAATCATTTCCACCTTCTGCTCTTTATATTCTGCGTCTAGAACCGCTGCAATTTAGTCTTTAGTCAGATGATTTTCTCTGAAGGGTGGAATAATAGACGGGCTGAAAATCTTGGAAATTGTTTTAGTGAACCGGAGATAAAATGAGTGAGATCGTCTAACAATGAATCTTACAAAGTGTGTGACAGAAAATGTAGTTTGGATGAGCAGAAATTTGAGCTTATGCTCATAAAAAGTCAAAAATAGTTGCTGATTTTTAACTGACGCTGAAGTAAAACTGGATAACAATCGAACCCCGCACAAAGACTCGATTAATCATTAATGGCTTTCCATTTTGGTGGCATATGTTAGATGACGGTGGAGACAAAAAAATGACAATTGCTGAGACAGGCTGTATTTTGTTTGCTTTGATGAAATAATTCTTGTTAAGCTTGGATTGAGAAACTGTCTGCATCATGCTGACAATTTCCTGCTAAAAATAGATTTGTATTAATTGAATCAGGCAAACGTAATCATCCCAGACATGGGAGCTCTGCGCACTCTAATTATATAAGTTAAACAAAAGGAGCCGAGAATCCAAATTTAAAGTAACACTGCAAGCGGAAAGTCAAGAGAGATTAAACACAGACGCGACACCGAGAAAGTGCATCCAGACAGAAGCAGGTGTAGAGACGAGATGAGCAGAGGCACCTCAAAGCGGAAAGAAAGGTCACACAGAGGTCCATCAGATAAGGTCAGAGGTCAAAATGCAAACTCAAACCCCACCTGCCCCACCTCCCTTGATCTCCTCCTACCTTGTTGAATGGCGAGGAGGTGTATGTGGGTGTAGGCTGGAACAGCTGGGGCTCTAGTGTTGCAGAAACTCGGGGGTCACTCCCATCTTGTTTCCTGCAATCAGACAGATGCAAGAGAATGCTCGGTCAGAAAAGGTCACTCAGTTTGAGATCAAGCGAAGCAAAAGGTGATGCCTCGGGGAAATGTTGCTGGTCATATTTAGCAACAGAATACATTTCTATGGAGCGGTTTTCTGAGGCATTGCAAAGACCTTATAGCCAGAGAGAAAGAGAGTGTTATTAAATGTATGATTTCATTCTTTTTTTAAATGATCTGTAGTATTTATTCTTCTTGAAGTATTTCCAGACACACAAAATGGGAGACAACGCTGTGAAAAGCAGAAATACGAGCTGAAATTCAGATTAAGATCTCCATAAATGGATTCAAGAACTGTAGCTATCCTTTATTTTCTCACTGGAAATCATCTATTTTGCAGTGCCCTGGTGGTAGAGGGTTAAACCAAATCCTCACCCCTGAATTCACTCAAAATTTTACTCTCATATCCGTCCAGGAGCATACAAGTTATGTCAGACACTTGTAATAATATGATTTCTTCACTGTGGAACGTCGTTCCCAAAAGATATCACATCATATTCCTCTGTGTAGGTTCTTCATTTCTTTTAGCACCTTAGCCACTATTCACAAACACTTCAGGGATCTAGGGGCACAATGCTCATAGTTTCACATTTTATTCAAACAGATCGTCTCTCTTCTCAAACCAGGAGAGTAACACATTACTAATGCAAAACTGAGCAGTCCTACTGTCACGCACCCTTTGCTCTAAACTCGATATCTCTACCAGGACGGCTTTATCCCCACAGGATCCCTGATCGATACTCTTGCTGAATATGTAGCTCTATTGACACTGACAACGTGCCAGTTTGCACAGCGGGCTTTCAATTTGTTTGATTAATTCAATCTATTTCAAACACAGGGAGTGATCGATCAGCATGAAAGTGGATCTGAAATGACTGAGAAGCAGTAATAATGCAAAGTAAAAAATGTATATTCCTGTCTGTAATGATCGAAGAAAGCTAGAGCAGCCATAATAAAATATGTATGATATCTCTATAACTACAAGGTGCTGTGCAGCCAAAAGGCACCAAGCTGCAGATGTAAATATTATTCAGTGCATTCAATAACTCGAAGAGACAAAATGGACAACTCTTGAACTCAAAAGACCTCAAAATAATCTCTCTTTTTTTTTTTCAAGTAGACAGCGCGGCTGTCTGTGCAGACACAGTAATAAGTTACATGAGGGAACGTATTGAGCTGTGTTGGACTGGTGCTGAGGATGTAAAAAAGACAAACAGCTGCTCAAGAGAGACAGTGACCAAGATGGAAAATTTGGTGTCAGTGGACGCGAATCATTAACATACAGCGCTGCCTGCTATTACACAACGAGTGAATCTACAATCGAGGGAGGTCCTGCATCATCCAAATGAAATACTAACACTTGTAAATATGAAGCTTTTTCTCAGCAGCAAGCTCAATAAACATGAAGGAGGCCCAGCAGCAGCTCTCCCCATGGGAGCACGGGATAAGACAGGGCATCAGCTGCCCTGAACTCTTAATTAGAACTGATGCACAATAGATGGATGCACGACAGATACGAAAAGCTTGTTAAAGATCTGTCTGTTTCAAGTCGCACACACTAATGCTGTACAAAACACACATGATATGCATGATATACCATCAAAACACACATCAGAGTAAAAGTGACAGAGGAAATGTCCTGTCCAGTCCGTTACAAACTTGCCCTCCATAGAAAGCATGATGTGCAGCATGCGTTACATACTGTTCTTCACACACACCTGCCTGCTCCGCGTATAATGTTACCACGTAAGCCCTCCTGCAAATCAGTTTGCAGCTCTAAGCCACAGCTTCATCCCAACACCACAACAAATTACATAACACACCCCAGCTGGTTAGCGATGCACCACAGAAATCAGCCGTGTGAAGAAAGTCACAGCGTGTCATCTCTGAGACCTCGTGTCCTACGTGGAGTGGAGCAGCAAACTTACTCATGCAGTGGCAGCTCTGTGCTGGGCGCTCCCTGGGAAGTCTGGACAGTGACCAGCACTCTGGCAAAATGACTCACTGTCTCCTCGAGTGAAGCGTTTTACTCCCTCCCTCTCTTTCAATTATCTCCTCTCTCTCTCTCTCTCTCTCTCGTTTACTCTTCTCTCTCTTTTCAGCTTGAGTCAGCTCACTTGCTGCTTTCCATCGGCCGTTCACCTGCTGGCTTCACTCACAGCTCTTTACACTGTCTCGCACTCCCAGTGAGCATCTCTCTCAGCCGCTGATCTCTCCTCCCTCACTCTCTCTCCTCCCACTCAGCCTCTCACACACACATATGCGCTCTGTCACTTCCTCCATCTCCACCCTCTTTGTCTGCTCTCAAGCTCGCACACACACGATGTGGCACTCGCTGCGAAACCCCGAACTCTTAAGCCATGCACCCCAACCACCCACCCACCCCTTCCCCCTCAAACCAACCATCAACACCACCTTTATCCTCCTTCAAAGCAGCCAACCCTCCCCCAATCATCCATCCAGGGGGACGACTGAAGTCTGCCGCTCAGAAAGAGAAAGCAGGGCTGATTGGGGTAACGGGGGTTGCTTTCGATCCCCACGCTGCCTCACAAGCCAACTAGGGCTGTTGCTGTGGCAACCACATCAGCCACGCGTGATAAAAAAAATAAAAAAAAAAAAAAAACACCCACATGCACATTCATGTTCATTATGACGTGACTTGAACAAGGTGATTATGTCCAACATTAAGCTCCCAGAGGTGAACAGGCATCGCAGCCTCCTTAATGCTTATTGTGCAGGATGAGAAAGCATGTGCGGAAAAGCTTTTTAATTACTGTAATGAGTCTCATTCAATCCTGAGTGAACATGCGTTTCCTCCACTAAGCTCCACAGTTCCCAGCAGACCTGTGACTAATATCACCAGTAGTGCCTTTTCCAGTTAAATCCCTGCCAAATAACATCCTATACGGCGAGTGTGTCGACTCATCTGTACTCCTTAGACAAGTATGTACCTCAGACTGAATAATATTCATGTGTGTGAGTGTGTGTGTGCGCTGTATGGTGTTGGACATGAAGAGATAACAAGGGATTACAAGCGCAGTCATCATACTGTGCACCATTAAGAGCTGTGTATTGTGACAAACAAAACAAATAATCCTCTCACTGTCCGAAGCTTACTGGTGACAAAAAACTGCATTATATCATCGGACAGAACTTTAACAGTGTCCAGATTAGCAGTAATTTGTTGAAGCATCCTGCTGTAGTAGTACAATAATCTCTCTCTATCTCTCTTTTAAATCCTTGAGCACAGACTTTTTTTTTTTTTTGGGAAGAGCTCAATGTGGGGTTAGAAAATTAAATTGTTGTCTGTGAGGGCTTTTGTCAATAGTGCTTATAGATAAAAACACATTACCGGATAAGAGCAGGCAGATTTTGTGCTCTGAGTGGTAGTTTTAAACACGGATCATCGCGGCCAGGTTGCTATCAAATCAAAGCCACATGCATTTGGAACGGCAGTCTGGAACATCACCGAGGATTCAATACTCTTGCATGCAGACGAAATAATAAACAATAGCAGAAGAAAATCCTGAGCCATGTGGAGCTTAGATAGATGGTTTTAAATTGATAGTATCCTCACTGCCCCAGTGTCCTCTTTAAAATCCCACAGTAAATCCCTTCCGACCGGCCCCCGCTGCCAGGGATTCCCATCCCATTAGCCTGGTGAAATGGCCTGTGGTCACTCCCTTCTCCTGCCCCCGCTCCTTATCCCTTGGAGAATTTTTGCTGTCCTGAAGTTCCCCCCCAATCTACCACCTTCTCTCTGCCTCATTCACTTTCAGCTTTGAAGCAGCTACTTCTCAACCGAGAGGAGTTAGATAATAATTCAAGACACAAGCTGAAATAATGGCTTAAGCAAGCTGGATCCTATAATTCCCAAAAGGATTAGGCCGAGCCATATCAAGAGTCAGCAACAGCGTGTTCATTATTCGTCAAGTTTCATTAATCTGTTTGAATTTATACAAATAAAAACTTCCTTCTGATGTTGTTATACAAAATAAGGCAGGTGAGAAGGTGACAGTGTAATCTATATGTGGGTATGGGAGGCTGTGTGTGACCAGCCAGTGACCCTAAAGGGCAGTTAAAGGTTTAGGACTCCAGTCACAGGCACATTATACACCAGCAACATGTCAGAGGTCTCCAGCAGGCAAGATGGCTGCTGTTCTGAAATATGAATGAATGGTTATTTATGCATAACCACTGAGTGTCTCCCACAGGTTGAGATTTAATTAGAGGTGGTCGACCTCAGGGGGGGAAGAAGGGGGAAGGGAACTGCAGCACTGAGCCGTGAGTGTTGGCTGAAAAACAGGACTGAATTCATGAGCTATCAACAACTGTCCTCGTTTTTTAACCGCATTTCCACACAAAATTAAGAAAATTACCAAAAATACTTGCCAGATTGCCAGATTTTACACGTGTTCACAAATCTCACAGACACTTGTTGTTGATGGTGAAAATGTTCTGCGGTAAATCATTTTACTTTCTCACTTGCACCACCTGACAAAGCAGGATAAATATTTTGAAAGTGAAAATAGTCGGTGTTATAATCTGTGACTGAAGTCAATCAAAATGTTGAATGGATGCAGCAGGGCTGAAGGTTCGCCTGCTGTTTTTAGATTTGTTAAAACCCGCCTCCAGTCGCCCTCAAACAAATCGACTGTATTTAATCAAGCCCATAGTTTGCAAGGCAAAGCAGGAGTGCCGACTGCTTTCTAACTTTTGCAGAAACTTTACATCCCTATCATGATTTCTCTGCAGCACATCTAAACCCCACTGTGACTGTGATTGTGACCGGTGTGATAATCACGCAGCATTTTTTTTTTTTTAATATCTTGTTTTGAACTGGGTAATTGGGTTACATTAGAGGGGGCCTTGAAACAAATATGAAAGGTAAGCATGTTTGTGGTGATAAATGTGGTGACAAATACATTGAGAGCTGAGAGCCTACAGCCATGCTAGCAGCTCGGGGCTGTACTGAGCACAGTGTATATGCATAACAATGTTCAGCTGGTATAATGTTCACCATGTCCCCGTCTTAGTTTTGCTTGCACGCAAGCTAATATTTCGTTATTGGCACTAAACACAAAGTACAGCTGACGTTGATGGGAATATCCATCAGCGTGGGAAGTAGTCGCTTCAATTGGCAGCGGCGGTATGAGCCGCAGCAGTTTTTTTATACAGCTATTCTGTCTTTATTTCTTAATTTCAGATTTGTGAAATGATCTGTCGCTATTCAAACAATAGATTGGATTTAAAGACCTCAGAGTTTTGAGGCAGAGACGTTTTTTGAGAGACTGTCTTGACTTTTATTTAAGTAACTGTCTCGGTGCCAAAGCTGTTTTTACTGTTATGCAGGATGGATAAGTACACTGACAACTAAGGTATCTTATCATGCAACAGTATAGTTTTGTATAAAGCATGATATTAAGTTTGCATTCGTTAGTACTGCTCTGTACTACTGCTGCTACTTCATGCTTCGTGTGTGGCCTACATGTGGTCAGTTGTTGATGATGCAGACTGGCATTTCCTTAGAGCTGCTACGCTACAGCGCTGTAATATTATTTCCGCACAAGTTTCACATTTAACTATAGAAAATTCACTTTATAACATTTGTCAGTTGTTGTATAAAATGTGTGTAAGCTGTCACCCACACGAAGGCACTCCCTGCTGAAAAAACATTCGTTTTGCAGCAATATTCAATCAAAGAACAAATTAACTGTGACATGATGGTGGTACTAGATGAAAAGTTATGGGCTGGCTAAGTTTATTTATTCAACCTGACAGGGTCATGAATATCTGCTCCATATTTCCATCCAGGAATTTTACTAAAAAACAACAAATGCTGGGGACACATGAGTAAAAGTCAGGGGATCATGAAAGTCATCATCTTTTGTCTGAACTAATCTTCATGGCCATCCAGTAGCTGAGAAAAAAATGGCCTTAAAAAAAGGTTCAATTCTGTATTGGAAAAAAATCTAAATGTATCAGCATCCACGTACTGAATGGGAGGTTTGACCTCAATTAATGTATAAGCACACCCCAACACAAGTTATTTAACAAGTAAGCTGTTTATAATGTGCGTGGAAATTGAATTCAGAGGTCAGACATCAACACACTTAGCTGTGCTGCCCAGTGATCTTGCTTCCACTGTGTCATTATATATTACGGCGATGACACTGAAGAGCTCAGATATTAAAGAGCTGACCTCCCTCCTTTTTCAAATTCATCATCAAGCAGCAACACCTGCTCCCTTGCCTGCCATCAGTCCTCCAACAGCCAGCGATATGAGCAGCACATGTGCTTTGAATTACCACACAAATAGACCCTGGAATTGCTCCGTTCAGGGCCATCCTTTCCAACCCCCTCACACTGACCTGAAGCACTCAAACAAATGGGAGGATGATTGTCTCTGGTGTGAAACCATTTCTCTCAGCAATGCTTGTATGAGTTACTTTTCTTGCGTGTATGTGGCTGCACTTTGAGCCTCAAAGGTAATTCTTTCGGATAAAAAAAAAGATCTGATTTCCACTCAAAAATGTTTCATTTTGGTGGAAGTCCAGCTACATAAATATACTGCGTGTGATATGTAACCTTGTGAGCCCACTTTATTTAGAGATCTTATCCTGTGTGTGAGCAGAAAGTTAAAAAAAAAAAAAAACCTTACTCCAGAACTTTCCCCAATCTCTTCTGGAAACCTTCTGGGTCTTTTTGTCCTGTGGCTATAAAAATTACCCCTGCCACAATCAGGAAAAGCAAATATTGGAGAACATTCAGAAAGCAGATAAGTCTGAGAAGGTGCCTGTTCCCCAGGGAACTATACCTCTAAATGTCCTTTTATACAAACAGTCAGATATGGAAATCATATCCAGCAGCTTTTATCAATACAGGAAACACAGAGTGCTTTTACTAAAAGGAACAAGGAAGCACATGTTTTATGCTATACTGCAGAATTCATTGGGGAAAAAAATACAAAATGGCCATACAATCAAATGCTACGTGCTAAGAATCCTGAATAATGAAATATCTGTAGGATCTGATGCATGAGGAGACTCCCCGATGGATTCTCTTGAGCCCACACCTCCCCATGACAGCTGGCCATATTCAGTATGCATTAAAAGGCCAGGTACAGCAGGTGTTTTTGAATAAAGCATGTTCACCCTGCCAATAGGTCCCTATTTCCAGCTTGCTTTTCCTTTCACAATGTCACTGTCCAGATTTCCTTGGAAACACGCCCCTGGGAAATCACACTCATGCAGATGTGCCTTTTGAACAACAAAGGGTCACTACAGGAGCTACGAGCGCATTCAGTGACATTAAACTTCATACAGTTTGAGCCGTGAGGCATACACCCACCGTATCGATCAAGACAAGAGCAACCACAGTGGTAAGATCTCACCAGCATTGTGCAAAAGATTTTGATCGTGCAAGAATCTCGTCTCATGTGAAGCCATAGAAAGTCCTCTTCCTTCCCCACTGGCTCACCGCGCCATCCTCAGCATGATGGAAGTGTACACATCCTTAAATTTATACTAAAATGGATTCACCCATCCAAAAACACGAGCAATGAAGACCTTGGCTGCCTCTTCAATACCTCAGGCGCTGTCTCCCGAAGATACTGCAGCTGCTTGAGACTGTCTGAAGGCAAAGGAGTCAACTTTAAAAAAAGCTGGCAGAACAACTTTGCCACTGAAAAGCTCCAAGAATCAGATCAAGTAAAAAGGAAATGTCCTGTCAAAGTTGCCTGGCACTCATCTCAACCTTTCCGACAGCCTGCTGTCATCTGAGCTTTATATTTTTTTAAGACATCTTGTGCTGGTGCTGGATGGTGGATGACATGTTAGGATTTGGATTATTGAGACGGGTAGAACCCGGGGCGAGCTTGTCACTTTGGTGCTATATTTGGTCAGACAGCAGGAGACTCGCAGAGAGACAGTCTAGTCTGATCGGGCGTGACAGTTTGCTCTCCTCACTATGCCCGCTCTTCCAGACAACTCCGCTTGACATACACAGACGAGCGTGCACAAGCGAACTGACACCCAGCTCGGCTTCACGGTGCAGCGGTGAGCGCATGTGCGGAGTCGACACGCACAGAGGATGATGCAGAGTGACATCTCATGGGAAATCAGTGAACACAAACAGAGGAGTGTTTACAGTGACACCTCTTAAGTGTTTATGGGCAGAATCAAAGGCACAAAGGATGAAATGGACCTAGAATTTAGACAGCATCATAAAAATAGAATGACGAATCACATCACACAACTTGGAATAAATAGCAAGGTCATTCAGCAGCATTAAAATAGCCACTTTTTGAAACACTATTACTCACTCCAAGAGCAAAACAATAGATATTTGATCCCTCCAAAAAAACTCATCCCTGTCTAAACTGCCACATGAGGGAAAAGTCTCTTAAGGTTCAGAAGTAGTCCGTTTATCTGACTCAAGGACCAATTTATTATTATTTTACTTATTAATGTTCACAACTTTTTACCACAAGGGGACAGGGTTCATGCCAACAAAATCCAACACACCATGAAACACTGCTGTACTACTCTGCTCGGATTTGAAGATCTCCTTCAGACATGTTTTAAAACAGAAGAAAATGCATTGATTTGAATAAGAAATGTATGTCTCACATGGTTTCCCCACAAAAAGTTAAATTACCTGGTTATAAAAACTTCAAATTATCATAAAATATCTAGAATCTGTGTGTCTTTGTGCTGAGCAAACCCACGGTGGCAGTCATATGTGTATGTGTAAAATTCAAATTTAAGGTGAGCACAGAGAAACTTCCTTTCTCCCTCAGCAGATGAAAATCACCTTGTAGTGCCTAACTCTGCACAAATATCACTGTGCACAGTGAAGCTCAAACAATCAAGGCATGTAACAATCAGAAAAACACACTTCTGAGTCAAGAGGGACTTAAAATCTTTGCAGCAAGATATATATTTTTGAAAATAGGCTGACGGGTTAGAGAAAATATTCTTTTTTCTTTATTAATGCATTCAAAGCGAAAGTCTGATATCCTGATATCAAGAGCTCTAAAATCTAACCTGGATTCTTCCTCTCTAACAAAAGTAGCACACAAGGAAGCTTCAAAGTGCAGACCTATCCTGCATGAAGGTCAGGTGATCTGAGGCACGGATAAAAAAAAAAAGTGGGATTACATACTAGGCAGGAAGTAATACAAGGGACAACCTGCCACAATAATCCATCATGCTGAAAGGACAGCGAGGCGTCTGGATGTATGTTCGTATGAGTGTAGGAGAGGCAGAAAGAGAGAGAGGCTCTTATACATCTCAGTATAGCCATTATCCACACTAACCCTCCTCTCCCATTTCCTCCCATCAGGGGAGCTTAGCAAGACAGGATTACAACCAATTACAGGCCTCCCCTGGAGGGAAGAGAGACAGGGGCTTGAAGATCATCTGTTTATTGAGTATGACCCACAATGACCGGATGGAAGATGGTCATTTAACATTTAATCAACTACAAGAGCGGAGAGATCAAAACTGAACAAGTCTTGACATTAAATACATTCAACAGATTAGGCGCCATCGCTCACTGAGAAGGCATACAGTGTTCTGAGAACTTATTATTTCTATATGAATGGGTAAAGTATTAGTGCAGGAGCTGGATAATAATGAAAAGGTGCTGCCGCGGCTTGTCTCTCCCTGAGCCTGAGCAATGTGCGTCAATATGAGCTTCCACTGACAACCTATTGTAAAACCGAAATATTCCAGTGAAATTTGTGTAGGTTGTGTGCGTGTTAAAGGTCCAGTGTGCGAGATTTAGGAGTATCTATAGGCAGGAATCTTATACAACATTCATTAGTATGTTTCAATAGTGTATAATCGCCTGAAAATAAGAATCATTATGTGTTCTTGTTGTCTCAAAAATGAGCCCTTTAGATCTGCAGTGAGAGCGGGTCCTCTTCCACAGAGTCCACCATGTTGAAACGCCATTTTTCTACGGTAGCCCAGAACAGACAAACCAAACACTGATCTAGATATGGCTTTTTTTTTTTTTTTTATGAGAGTTTCGCCTTCATGCTTGGAAGAAGAGGGTGAGCAGTGGAAGAGTATTCATTTGGTTGCAATCTGCAACTTCGCTGCTAGGTGCCAGTAAATCCTACACACTGGACCTTTAAGGCTCTGTCAGTCTTGCACCAGCCTACTTGTTTGACACACTTCCAATCTGTGAACCAGGACCAGGTCAGAACAGTCTACCTGAGGAAATGAAAGCAGCTGGACGTGTTGCTATCTTTAAACACAAACTTAAAACCCATCTCTTTTAAACTGAATATTTTATGGCCATTATTTCTTTAATGTTAACCATTTATTTCACTGTATCTGTGTTTTAAAATGTTCTAATCCCTCGTCAAATTTACTTGCCAGTGTCTTTTATCTATTTTATCTCTTTATTTCAGTCCATTTTGTTGGAATTATTATTGCATTTTCATCATTTTTATTTGTGTGTTTTCAATCTCAAATCGCTTTTCTGTACTGACTTATTGTTATTAGCTTGTCAGTCATCTGTAAAGCACTTGCTTGGATTGCTCTAATTTGTTTGATTGATTGGTATAAATAAATCCTGCATATATTGCTGCCCCAGTAAGGATTATACATATTGGTTTCATTAAGCACTTCTTGAGTGTTGGTGTCGGGCAGTTTTGGACATGCATCAGGCAGGTAAGTTGAATATTTTATGATTTGATTGTGGAGTCATGCGATTATCATCAAAACTCACCAGAATTTTCTCGGCCTTCCGATTCGGAAAGGTGAGCACGGCATTTTGCTGGTTTGTGCTGCTGCAGTTTTGTCTCCGGACGATTTAGTATTCTCTAATATCCCGTCATATTCCGTCCAACATACAGTACGTGAAGGAAGACTTTGACTGTGGTCCAGTTTGCAGAAACTCTCTTTGACGTTATTACTTTTACCTTGCTTTAAGGCTTAACAAAGTGAAGAATCCGTTTGTAAAAGCAGCTGAAATATCTGATGCCACTTTCACTGATGCTTCATCCTTGCAGCATTGGGTTTTGTTGTTAGAAATTGATCTGTCCTGCTGGGCCTGAACACTGATGATTATGTAATAATTCAAGTTCTATTAACACAGTGGGAAGGATCCTCCAGATTCATGAAGCAGTGTTGAATTCCTCCTTGATTTGAAGAAGAGCGTGACCCTGACACAGGCACATGGCTGTGAGGACCACATGTGACTCTGCTGAACTCTGCTGAATGTATTTTGTTTTGCAGACATCACACTTAACTGTTCTCTTCTTTCTCCTCCTGTCATGTCACCACATCCACTCACTTCCTTCCTCCTTTTTCCTCGTCTTCACGCCCACAATTCTTTTATCTTCTGTGCTGTTTTGTATCCTCTTTTAGATTCCACCTCTATTTTGCTCCAGTGTCTCTCCTCGTACTCTTTACCGTGAGCTGCAGTTGCTTTGTTATAGTCTGATGCAGTGGTATCCCGATAGGCAGACTGCGGTCTCTGCAAATAAGCCCAGCCTATGCTGAGTAATGCAGGCCTAGCCGGTAACAGCGATCCTCCTGTATCTGTATTCCAGAGGGAAGGAGTGATGACACTGCGGCGAGGCACCGTTTAACCTGCTGCAGTCAGACAGAGGGGGTTGAGGGCTAGACATTCGTGTCACCACACCTAAAGCGTTTCAGAGGTGGAGTGCTGTATCTGCAGTGGCAAGAGGTGTGCATGCTCAGCTCCCTGCCTGCTTTCACGTGCCACTCACAGCAGTACTCCAACCTTGCCAGCACTGCAGAGATGGCAGCAAGGACTAGGTATCTGTATCCCCAATGCTGCCCATCTGCTCTACCTTTCACTGGCTCATTCATCATCCTTACACTCTAATTGGTGAGGTCATTCAAACATTTAAAACTTAGAAAGGACGGCCTGAGTCAGTGACATTGAACACCACAGCAGTGAGCTACAAGCTTTAAGAATGGCAATCCATTTTTAATAACTAACATATCACATAACACACAGCGCTATGATAATTTAACAGATTTAATGACCATAAATAAAAACAGAAGAGAAACTCACCATATGCTCCTGGCCTTGGAGAAGGTCTTGTCCACTCTTTAAAAAAAAAGAAGAAGCATAAAACACATTTTATGACATGCTGGTTGTCTTTGTTTGGTGTTAAGAAAAGTCGACTACATGCTAAAAACAAACACACAAACACAATTTTAAATTATCACATTAGCAAGAACAGTTGGAGTACATGAGAACCAGGTGGCATACCAATGAATCCCACACTTACTAATCATTTCCAGGCTTTTTTTTTTTTGCGTGCATTTTTCCCAGACTAATTTTAAGCGTGGAAAACACAGAAGGATAATGGAGCTGTCCTTTCCACTTACACAAAGTCTACTGAAGTGAGAGCGGTTGGTTATGCAGTTGGGCTACGTTATCCTGAAATAACTCCTGCCATCTGTTGAAGTAGCATTTCCAAGGATGAAAGGATGATTACTAGTCTTGTGTTTACTGAGACAAAATGAATCTTGTCCTGGTTTGAATCCTGAACTATAAGGCTCATTACTCACCTCCAGTCAAGAGTAAACTATCATCTGTCCTTAAGTCACTCTAGATAAACATGTTTAAGCTGTAATCACTGGAAACAAATGTCCACATTATGAAACATTGGAAATCCCTCAGCTGAGATTGCAGAGCACTGTTTCTGCCAATAGATGGCACTGTGTGTGTGCAGGAGAAATATCATGTGTGATGGTGAAATACATGAAAAACTAGGCTATCCCTCTGCTCATCAACCAGAAAGCCATGTATCCATAATGTAAGCTGACACACAAAAGTACCATATACTTCCTCTAATCGGAAAATATCTTCTATACCACCTCTCTTGTTATGCAGCACTCGACTTCACTGGCAACAACGAAATGGATATTTAATACTGATGTATGGTTCCTCTGAAGGTCAAAACACTACAGCATTTCACAAAATGTTTTCTGAAATATTGTTCTGTTCTGTGATATGTCCTTGTGTTTGGATCCTCGGGGCCACTGTACTACTCTTACTGTAGTGACTGACTCCCAGCTGCAGGCCTGTCTCTTGTGATAGGTGGTGTTGGTGACACATTGAAAAGGGAATGTTTAGTATGTCTCTCAGAGATCCTGCAGCTGCCTGCGCTGTCATACACTGACCCTTCTGAAACTTTCAAGATGATATACGGCCAAACAGCAGAAAGGTAACACAGAGTACAAATAATCCCAAAGCTGCATTTACGTCGTTTTTTTCCCCCCTTGCTGTTGGCCCTGTCTCCTGTGACTGTATGTCCGGCTTCATCCCTCATGCTAAAGGCGCTGACTGCTGTCCACCCTGCGTCTCCCAGCAGAGCCACCGGAGTTCAGAGCTCTTACTCATCTTCCTCTGGACATGATTTGTTTGCATGACGCAGCAACACCCGAAGGATCAAACAACCAATTCTGGAAAGAGAAGTGACTCTTGCTGTATCAGAAGTATGGATTAAAAAAACAAGACTAAGAGTCTACAGAGCGGGGGCTTTTTGAGGACATAGGCGCGGTAGCACTTACAATAACGATGTTAACATGCTGATGTTTAATAGGTATAATGTTGTTCATCATCTTAGCTAATATAACTAATTATCACTAACCACGTTATTAGTTTAGAGGGTATTCACCAACAAACCAAAGTATTGGACAAATTTAAATCTTGACCTGATGATGGCACAACATGTTGATGAAAAGGTCACCAAAGTTATGACAATCCATCCTGAGGGGGTCATGAATGAATGACACATTTTATTCAAAACCACAACGGTCAACGTCATGGTGGTGCTAGAGCAAAGAGTCGTTAGGACACATCATCTGGGAACCATGAATGACTCGAAATTTTGAGATATTTCACAGGATAAATGAAAACTTTGACTTGTTGGTAGTGTTTGAGGAAATATCTGAGCAATTTTGGGTACCATGGATATCTGTACCAAATGTCCTGACAATGTGGTTACTAGAAAAAACATAAAAACATTAGTCAGTTGATTGAGGAAGTTTCTGTTTTCATTCATATACAAAAAAAAGCCCTTTCATTGATTATGAGACCTCCCCAAAGAGGTACTGTTTGGATCAAAAGTTAAAAAAAAAAAATGCTTGTACTTCTTCTTTTGTCATGAGAAATTCACAAAAGATAAATGAAAGCTTCAAACTTCCTCCTTCTCAGAAAACTGTGTTAGTGAGAGGAAACGGGCCCTGGGATGGTTTGTTTGTTCACTAAACTGTGGAGTCACGAATCAACAGCCTTGTGTTGTTACAGAAGGTTGTCGCCTGATTCCCCTCAGCGCAGAAGATCACTCATCATTTTCGAACTCCCAGCCTCCATGTGACATATAATGCACACTGAGATGGATCAGTGTGGTGCTGTTCCATCTCACATCTAACCACCAGTGTTGTTTCGCTGAGCCTGACAGACACGTGTGTGTGCAGATAAATCAGTGCTCCACCTTAAGTGGAATGCATACTGGTCGTTGGGAGAGAGCCAAAATACTTATGAGGCTGTCGGCTCTGCGCTCGCTGAAGCTGAGTGCGAGGAGAGGGAGTGTTTATACGTACTGCATCACTAAGAATAACATTTTCTAAACCTCATCCTGTGCTGCTCACCCATTCTCAGATTTCATGGAATTCCCATAAAATGAAATCAACCAGGGTGTGTCCAGATTATTGGATAAAGGCTCCAAACTGAAACACTAAAACCAATACAGGAAATTTGCAATAAAAAAAAGTACCCTTAGATACAAAACAGAATATGATACCAAAGAGCTGACATGCTGGGATAGATAAGGGATAAATGTGTCAAAGATTTGTTAGGATATCTTTTCTTGCGCTAAGCTGCTAAAACATGAGCCTTCGTAGGTATACAAAGTGTACTTGTCTGGCCTTAAGCTAAAGAAGGGCTATGTAAGCTGCCTGATGACACAAAATAAGGTTGTTTTCAGAAAGGGAACACGTTAACTGAATATACTGTAGAAGCTACAGCGAAGGCCGCTTGTCTTAATTGCCACTTTATATCCAACAAATGATCTGAACCTTAGTTTTGTATGTCTAATAATTTACATATGATCACTCAAACAAATCTGCCGTACGCCTAACAAGCATTTGATTATCACTTTCCCCATCAGAAACAAACTAAACTCATCCCTCAGCAACGCGACAAATTCCACTGCTAAAGCAAAGCATACCTGGACCGAGCAGGTCACAGATAAAGAGGCAGCAGAGCTGAAAACAGCGATACGTGACAAACTCTCAGCCTTATCGGCAAAGACAAAGAATATTCTGTCCCTGTCTCTGAGAGAACAACACTTGGAGTGGACAAAAGCAGGCTATAACAAATTTGCCTGTGCTAATGCATTTGTGGGCTATGAGTCATATTTGCACATTTAAATCTCACAGTGAAAAGAGTGTGCAGAGCTTTTTAAAGATTAGATGAACCAGCACATTTAGGAAAGCAACAAATTACAGCTCAGGAGGTGGTAGCCAAACACTGGCAAATTGTTTTTCATGCTTCTTCTACACTCTCAGCTAGGTATCAACCACAAGCTGGTTTCCATGGAAACAAACATCAGCGAGGGATAAAAAGCTCGAGGCGGGGTCCTACAAACCCTGGGCTATCACCGTGTCAGCAGCCCATGACAATTAGTCCATTCAACTTAATCTGACTTTAAGCACAGCTCATAATTTCCTAATTTCTTCGCTGCTGTACTTTTAAAAATGTCAGCAACACTGCTCGTGGCAAGTAGGTCACCAGGCAAGGCTGTGGAGTAAGCCCAGAGGAAATTCATCCAAGTTTGTTGTTGTTGTTCAGCGACCAATCCGCTGCTGTAACATGTGCTTGCAGTGCTAATTCTATATCTGAAATATAAGAAGCAGTCTAAATTTAGGATACTACAAATGGAGAGAAACATATCTCAAACCGAATTATCTTAAAAGGTCTGAGCGATCATGTCAGCCGTTCAATACAACCTTTCAGTATTTAGCTTTCCAGATGCTCACTGTTTTAGGTTTCCCTCAGTGGGGAAAAACAAATCTAAAGACACTGTAAAATAACCCTCTGACATTAATATTCATTAGGAAAAAGAGATATAATACCAAAGTATAAGGTCAGTGCTGCCAATTTATGATTGAATACTGATGTTGTGAAACTAATGCTGAGAACATGATCCCGGTGAACTTGACTTGCACAGAAATTATTTCTCTTCCCTACAGCTACAATAAATTCTGGTGGAGTCACGGTCAGTTACACCCAGTTCACCCAGCACGCGTACAGGGCATGCTGAACACAACGTCCTTCGTCTGCATCCAGTTAATACTCCCAAATCAAACCAAAACAGGGGCGACATGTGATCCACCCATTAAAGAACACACCCTTGATTTAAATAGGACAGGAAAATAACAATTACATCATTATTGTAGCATTAAAGCCCCACTTAGGTTTAACGAGAGTAAGAGCTCCTTTGTGAGGCTATACTGGCATATTGGTGAGCTAATTGCTAACACTGGCATGCTATCATTTTCACAATGACAAGTTAAACATGCTGATGTTTTGCAGGTGTACTGTCTATCATGTTCAGCACCTTTAATTTAGCATGATACAAAAAGTACAGTGCAGGCTGCATAATGACATTACTTCTGCAGGTATTTGGTCATATAATACAAAGTATTGGACAAAGTGCAATTTTGACCCAGTGATGCTGCTGGATGAGTCACAGGATCACCAAAGTTATTGCAATTGATCCAGAGGGACATAAATTTGTGCACAAAATTTCAATCATTCCAATAGCTGTCATGATATTTGACTAAAAAGCCAAAAACACTGCAGAGATCATAGACAGTATAAATATGGATATCGTATCCGTGATGTCACCCACAGGTTTCTGAAGAGCCGTATGTGAAGCTCAGAATGTGGTGGCTTTGGCTGAATGAAGCTTTGGTACTCAAACAAGCCAGATGTAATGACATCAAAGTGTCCACGCTGAACTTTAAGCTTTATTATCATTTGAATGGGTGAGTTCTATAAAAATTCACCCTCAGTACAGTTGTCATGAACGGGGAAATTAGCTATAGAGACCAAAACTGTTTTTTGTACCAGGCTGTAAACATGTTTATTTCTGCTATGAAGTTGGACTTTTTAACATGGGGGCTTATGGAGACTGACTTTTTCTGTAGCCAGCCTCGAGTGGACGCATTGGCTTCACTTCACAGCAACAGAGGTTGCCGCTTGGTAGATAGAGGAGATCACCAGACTCTCTAGGATTCATTAGGTAATCACAAATGTGTGTACAGAATTTCATGGCAGTGAAATATTTTCAAGTTGTGGACTGACCAACAGGCTGACGTTTGTTTAGCAGAAAGAAAAAAAAGATGGCTGCCTCGATTAATACAATACACGTGCCTATTCAGTTTTTCTGAATGAAGTCTTTCTTACATTAACACCTACGTACAGTAAACACATAGTCTTGTGTCTGACTCTGCAGTTTTCCATTCAGGACAGGAACTGGACGCCGTCAAAAATAGATGAACTGAGAGACATACACAAGGTCTTGAGTAACACGCTGAACAATATCTTTATATATAACAAACAATAGTGAACGTGACCGGATCTAAACAGTATACTGTATATCGCGACCTAGCGTGGACTGAATGAGCCTATTGACAGAGAAATGAGTGTAAAGTGGTTGAATGTCCTCATTTAGCTGCAGTACAGTAGGATACAGTGTATATAAACACACACAAACACACACATACTGGTACCACAGATATGCTGACTGCTAGTAGGCAGTGCGATATCTTTCACATCCAAAACACATGACATGTTTTCTGTTGTCAGTGTCATGATTAGTGTCAGTTTATTTTGGGATTGTGTGTTACACATTGATTTAATCCGTTTAGTATCACTTTAGAGAGTTAGTGTTATTCTGACACTGTAATGGCAATAATCTAATGACTATATTAAGATATTAATGACGGTCCTCGCCCTCAGACTAGCCGTGCCAACCTCATAGTAAACAGAATACGTGTTTTGTGCCTCCTAACGTGGGAGTATGTTCAGAGTTGTGGGAGTTTCGCTCCTTGTTTCCTGTTTTATCTAGAAACCTTTCTGTTTTTTAATCTAATCTGCTTCAATGCACCATTATAGCTGTAATGAAGTCCATTACTGTGCTAATATACTGTTAAAGCAAATTGTTCAGCCGCTGCACCTGAAAAGCTTTTCATCAGCGAACCACTGGAGGGTTTTTTTTTTTATTGCAGCTATGGGGAATTGTTGACAGGCTGGTGACTCACTGTGACCTGCTTGTGTGATCAAATCTGGTGCACATAAAGATATTAACATTTTTGACAAATTGTTTGTAAAGACACAGCCAGGTGAAGGGTGAAGAAGTGGATATGTGAAGAAGGGCAGGTGAAGGGCTGTAAGGACACCTGATCACTGTAGCGGGCTCATATTGTCAGTGTCCTGATAAATTACTGTGCCATCGTTGTCCGGTCTTTGCAATCATAGCTATATAATTTGTTGTGAAGAAGCATAAAGATGCAGTAAAACTGTCTGACATGACTGCAGCAACACCTCTGTTTGAAGCAGGCAAATCTGGATTGTATGTGGCCACAGAGGGGCCATAATAAAAATCATTTCTGTTGTTATTCTTATAGATGCAAAAATAAGTAAACAATTAGTCCCCCCATGAGCATTGGATGATTAACTCCAGCTCACCTAACACCTTCCCGCCCCCGCGGATGATTTTCCGGTGTGAATATGAATGCGAATGTCAGAGTAAATATGCAAGGTGGACTGAGTAGGCAATGAAGAGCCCTCTGGTTGCCCTAGATCTCCTGTTTGTTTTGCCACTGCCCTTGGAAAGGTACTTGAATGGTCTCCTGTTCTCAAGTAGGGCTGCCTCGCGGTCTAATCATCTTTTTGTCATGCAAACATTTGCTTTTGTCAAACAAAAAGACCCTCTCTGTGTTGTCTTCCTGTTGTCCATGGTGTAATATTCAATGCAGCAAACCTTAGAGACTAGATAATCAAAAATCAATCAGCGAGAAGAGCCTCTCTTTCTATCTTTTTTTTTTTTTTTACAGAGCAGTACGTGTAAAAAATAAACAAAGGCTTTCCTTTTAATTTTAAAATCTTGAAAATGATGCTGCAGCCTTTTGTGCCTTTTTGTTAGAGGCACAAAAACGTGGTGAACTGGTTAACTAGTGAGGCATTTAAACACTAACCTCGAACATATTCATAAAATGTTATTATGAATCAACGCTCTGTTTAAGACTGGGGAAACACCTTTTTGACAAAGAGTGTTTTTGTCCCGTTCATTTGAAGAAATTTTTAAATCAGCTGACCAAAGAATTCCAACTACAATTCAGTCCTGCTCAGATTTCAAAACAATGTGGGTCTTTCCACTCGGGTTGTTTTTGAACAGGATTGACATGCATTCTTCCAATTTTTCTATGGGACACTGCACCGTCCAACATTAGTGTTCACGTTGCCTGAAGGTCATGCTGCTGATGTTACCAAGAGAGCATTTAGGTCATAGCTCTGTTTATTTCATGTTTATGAGGAGAAAGCCACTGTGAGCTACAGGGCAGACAAACAGAAATACAGTGTGGTATGTCTCATGTGACATACAACAAGCATGTAAGATGAGTAAACAATGTAAGTCATGACATGTCAATAAAAGGATATGAAAGCTCAGAGTTGCAACATCATGGTCGCGCTTAACCAGTGAAAGTCTGTGATAACATAAAGAAAAGACCATGCTCTACCCAAAGTGAAACAAAAACTCTACCACGCAAGAACTCAACTTAAGTGCCATTAATATTTGATGTCAAAATTACAGAGCATGCTGCCTTAAAGAAAGACCGAACTGCAGAGAACAGAGGTGCAGCGTTGCCTTCAGTGAATGCCAATGGGATGCAGGGGGCAGAATGTATTACAGCTCACCTGCTGATGTGAGCAATCAGACTGACCTATCAAAATGCCAAATGTGATGGCATTCGAGGCCACTGTTAAACAGAAAAGCATTTTGTTTTATGTAAACAAATGTCCAACTGCTCGTGGATAAAATAAACAATGGAAAGATCAACACACAGCACTCTTTATTTTCTATGATTTCGTAATAATCTTTCAGCTTTGTGATTCTTGTCCGAGAGAGTTTTATAGTGTGGCATACTGTTTTTTTTTTTTTTTGCCTCATTGTGGTGTGCCAAGCCATAATGGGCTCATTACTGCCCCCCTGAAGCTGGAGGATGAAAAACACTCACTGGTGCCTGATTGTTGGTGAGAACAATAGTTGTAGTGGGAGTCAATGAAAATTCCCATCCCACACTTCAAAATAAACTTGCAACATGCAGCACAAAAGTTAGATTTATGTTTTATCGGAAGTGTTTTCAAACAGTATTTTTCTGGTTTCGCGATGAAATCGAACAAGGGAACGAAATACCAGCTTAACCGCTAACAGTGACAAAGCTGATGCCCAATGCACCGTGCTGGAAGACCTCCTCAAAATTGTCAGCTCATCAATCAAGCAATCACACCAGCTAACAGCTATATTAAAGGTAAATCACAACTTGTTGCCTATGAAGACAGCCAGTCAAGTGTCTCGCATAAAAACTGTCTCTATTTTAAACATCACGGGTAACGAACTTTCCAGTTTGTAACAAAGTTTCCAGTAAACCTCTGAAGGAAAGTTTTAGGAAACAAGGGACATGTGCAACAAAGCATTAGCAGAATTCTGCAAGCTCTTCCTCCTTGGCTGCCTGTAACGCATATGTGTTATTGTCTGTGGCTCCACCTGGCCAGCGACAATAACAACTGTGGCTACTATTCACCAACAAAATCACCACACAGCCCAGTCTAGCAATAGCTGCTCTCCACTAGTTATTAGCTAATGGAATATTTCTAGACACTCTCGAGGCTACCTTCACTGGGGCACCTGTTCACCTTTTGACCGTTAAAAGGCTCTTTGCTGACTGCACGTCTACTGCTCAGTATCCTGTAAAGTCTGAAGTGGGCTCCATAAAAAACACTGGGGACATGAGCGCTGACTGAAAACATGAGAAATACAGCGCTGAAGTGTGTAGCGCATATTTGTTCTTTTACAAATAAGCACACATGTAGAATACGTGTAGGATCACATTCACTGTGCCTTCAGCTCTGTCAGGGTGTCTTAATGCTATCCTGTAACATGAACCATACATACTTTTCTCTATTGATTTTGTCACCTCATCTTGTTTATGCTTCTACATCTGATACCTCACCATTACTGTAAAGAATGTAACCTTTAATGATTCGTCCTGAAGCGGTCGACAGCAGAGAAAGCCAGAAAAAATGACAGCTAAGGCATTTAAAGATAAATGCTGTTCTCATAAATATGATGGTATTCCAGTGGCACAAACATGCAGGCACAAACACAGACACAGAGAAAATCTGCACAGTCATCAAACAGCCAGACACAAACAGATATACACTATCACACAAACTCACAGTCACACGAATGGGAACTGTGTGTTGTTAAACGGTTTAGTTCTCCTGCAAATCATTAGGATATATATTCTTACCCTCCGTAGGCTCCAAAAGTGAAACTCCTCTTTCTCTGCGGCATGCCGGCTAATGGATAGCAGTGATTCAGTCAACTCAGTGCTGAATGGAGCCAACACTTGTGTCACTTACGCTGACTGAGCATGTGTGTGTGTGTGTGTGAGTGCGTGTGTGTGTGTGAATGTGTGTGTTTGTATGCTTTGCCTGCCGTCTGAGTTCCACTCCCGCAGCCACAGCTAACGTGCCCTGCCTCTTCCTTGCTCACACGCCTCCTTCACAAACAGGGGACGGCAAGAGGATGAGGGAGGGAGGAAGGGGGGAGGGGGCTGCTGACCATGCCAGTCTCCCAGGGAACCAGGAGTGTGGTGGCAGCCTTTCTCACGTACAGGCAACATCTTCTCCCTCATACATCAAGTTTGAAAAGAACACAATGTCAAGTGTTTTGTTTTTTAACGGACTGCAATCCCTAAAACCACATAGCAATGACATGAGTCCCACCGTGTGACAAGCGAATTAGTTACTTGATCATTTTTAAAAATAGCTTAAGGCAAAAACGTGAAGGAGTTCATTGTGAAAGTCTTGCAACACTAGTTCTCCCTCTCCCTGTCGCTGAAAGACAGCTGGTCAAACAAGCTGTAGAAGTCAGACAAACAGTTCATCATCTAATCACAGGGCCTTGCCCTGTTAGGGTTAGCAGCTCCACTCCTGCATTCTGTCTGCAATGTCCTCTAAACTAGTTTCCAATCAGTTCATTCATCTCCCTCCTAATTCTTTCCTTTGTAAACCCATCACCTCTGGTATGCACACAAAAGGAGGGTTAATGTAGCACACGGTTACCCTGCATTACTACTAGCCGCATTGATTCAATTGAGTAAATGTCTGGACATAGAGACTCTCGTCCAGCTGGCTGTTGAGTCGGAGAAACTGGCAGCAGTGACAACAAGGCATTAATGCTGCCACAGATTATTGAATAAAGAAGGATTGCAGTCTAGAGCACCAGCCAGCGATCTGATCGACGATGAAACCTGTTTTCATGTGCCAGCGTTGGGCGGGACAGAGCCAGCTGTGTTAGATGGGAAAACCTAAGTTTTTAGGTGGCAACAGTTAATTGTATCCTAAATCACGAATAAATAAAAAATCTCTCCAATCCAAAGACCTTAATCTCCCCAAGGACCAATGATGTCTTCATCACATTAACTGCAAAGCACTCATAGTAACTGAGCAGACAAGCACTTAATCAATGTGCCTACCAAACAAGCACAATAACCCTGATAGACAATTACATCATCTCTCCACAATTACATCACCCTTTTCCTCTGAGACTGCAATTTTCTAAAAAAACATTTCACGATAGCATCACAGTCCTTGGCTGACTTTGTGTGTAATGGACCTCCCTTTGTCTTGTGGCCATGTGGTAATTCATCCGACCAGACCGACTTTTGGCTTCATTGAACCTCATGATTACTAATTTGAATGACATTCTTTGTTTTTAGCCATGCTAGGTGCTTGGCTAAAAACAATGTCAATGTCAATGTCTCTCTGTCTGTCACCTTTTTGGTCCTGAAAAATCTCAAACAATTGGTTGGATTGTCTTGAAGTTTTTGTACAGACATTCATCGTTCCCTGATGATGAACCCTACTGACTTTGGTGATCCCTGACCTTTCCTCTAATGACACAATGAGGTTGACGTTTGAGGTTTTGAGTGAAATGTCTCCAGCTCGTCTCCGGCCAATGAGACTGCAATTTTCTAAAAAAAAAAACATTTCACGACAGCATCACAGTCCTTGGCTGACTTTGTGTGTAATGGACCTCCCTTTGTCTTGTGGCCATGTGGTAATTCATCCGACCAGACCGACTTTTGGCTTCATTGAACCTCATGATTAATAATTTGAATGACATTCTTTGTTTTTAGCCATGCTAGGTGCTTGGCTAAAAACAATGTCAATGTCAATGTCTCTCTGTCTGTCACCTTTTTGGTCCTGAAAAATCTCAAACAATTGGTTGGATTGTCTTGAAGTTTTGTACAGACATTCATCGTTCCCTGATGATGAACCCTACTGACTTTGGTGATCCCTGACCTTTCCTCTAATGACACAGTGAGGTTGACGTTTGAGGTTTTGAGTGAAATGTCTCCAGCTCGTCTCCGGCCAATGAGACTGCAATTTTCTAAAAAAAAAAAAACATTTCACGACAGCATCACAGTCCTTGGCTGACTTTGTTGGGAATGGACCTCACTTTGTCTCTTGGCCATGCGGTAACTCATCTGGCCAGACCGACTTCTGGCTTAATTGACTAGACAGTGATTTTTAATCTGAATGACATTCTTGACAATTTGTTTTTAGCCATGTTAGGCGGTTGGCTCAGTGGTCAGTTAGTTGGAGTCAAAAACTATTGGGTGGATTGCCATTAAGTTTTGTACAGACATTTATGGTTCCCAGAGGATAGACCCTACTGACTTTGGTGATCCCTGACTTTACCTCTCATGATAATGAGGTTGACATTTGAGGTTCTGAGTAAAATGTCTCAAAAACTATTGCCATGTTCAGGCTCCACTCAAGGTGAATTGTAATAACATGTTGTGGTTTGTTATTGGTTCTAATTAACAAATGTTATCACATTAAACTAATATGCTGGCCACAGTATTACCAGGAAAACATCATGCATGTCGTCCTCTGTTTTATACATTTTATTAGGTTATTTGACAGTTATGTGACAAAGTTTATTGAGTTTGCTATCGTCTGTTGTTCCTAACCATAGAATAAAACAACATATCTTACAACAGCATAAATATAAATATAGTACAGTACACAACCAACAATAAGTAATGTCACAATACAGCACATGGTAGACAGCTACTAAGTCAGTGAACTATTGTGAAATTGCCACTTTAGTGTTGTTCATGATTGGGATCATGTTTTAAATACCAGAACAGTTTTTATCTTATCCAACGAGAGAGGAAATCTTTAAACAAACCATCAGCTTCACCAACTTTTAATCAGCCGAAACAATCACAAACCACTGACCCGATACCAACAAGCAGCTAGCTATCCATACTTGGCAATACCGCTGCCCAGCTTTATTTAAGTGCCACTATATTGATTCAGTACGTCAGTCTTGGTGCTACCTTCAGTCCTGTCTGCTTTCCTGACAATCCAATTAACTAAAACAGCTGTGGCGTGTGCGAGGCATTTGAATGGGTTCAGCCCAGAGAGAGGCCTTTAATCACATCACCTCAGGAACAAGGCCCAGTCATCCAAGCAGCTCTGGCTCCTCTTTTGTCTTAAAGGAAGTAGACGGGCAGGAAGACTTTCAAGATGACAAAGGAAATGGAGTTCCCTGCCTGATATCCATGTGGTCAGACTGACAGAAACTACTGATACCACC
Source organism: Miichthys miiuy (assembly GCA_036365135.1). NCBI lineage: Eukaryota > Metazoa > Chordata > Actinopteri > Sciaenidae > Miichthys > Miichthys miiuy. Next base: position 8,548,605 of record CM071606.1, on the reverse strand, counting down.
ACGCCAACAAAACACCAACCCAGACGAAAACAAAGCGCCCTACAGATTTGACAAAATATAAGAGTGAGTCTTCCCAAGTAAACGTATATTGTTAATCTCCTTTAAGAGGGTGGCAGCAGTAGCAGTAGTGCAGATGTGGAGGCAGAGTTGTTGTGTGGTAAATGATGGGTGAGAGGTATATGGAGCAGAGGCAAAGATCACTCATTCATTCTCAGCTCTGCTTTCACGAGGCAGGAAATTTGCTCCTGTGGAATAAATGAACTTTGTATCTGTCTAAAGAGAAGCAGATGTTGATTTAAAAGCCAACTTGTGCAAAGGCATTTGTTAACGAGGTGCATTGTAATTTATCATTTCAGTTCTTTTAAAAAAAAAAAAAAAAAAAAAGAAATCAAATTTTCTAAGTGGAAGAGTTTAATGTGGTTGAGGCCGCACAAACATCATAAATCAACTCTGCTTTAAGGCAACATGAGGCCTGCTGGCTCAACAAAATAATTTTATTATATTTTATTAAAATAAAAAACAATAAAACAATTAAGCTGTATGTTTATACTCATTAATATCTGTTTTTTTTTGTTTCAAAGCAGGCTGAAGAATAATAATACAGTTTTATTTATTTAGAACTTTTCAAGCGAGGTGGACAAAGTGCTTTCTAGAGAGAGGAAAATAAAAGTGAGCCAAGGAGCCAGTACAGCAGAAGAGTTTAGTACAGCAGTTTCAGAGTGTTAAATCCTTTATAAACAATGCAAAGATGTTTTTGCGTTATTGTGTAACTTTGCTACCATAAAATAACATCATCTTGATGCTACACTGACTTATATGTCTGTTCTTGCACTATATAACTGATGAAACTGTAGCAGATTACTGTTTTCTGAAGTGAACAACTGCAAACTACAGCTGTTTGTTAGCCAGGCTGCTCTGTCTGTGAGCTCAGACCAGTGGGGGGGGGAGTGTTAGTGTGTTGGAGCATCGGGAATAGAAGATTTTCAGGCCTTGGGGCGTGGGTGAATGCTGATTGGGCGAGCAGAGCCAGTGTCGTGCCAGAACCAGAGCTGGGCAAGCACGCAATGTAACCGTTCTCAGCAGCCTCTGTGGACATAACGACAGAGGCAACGAGACTCAGGAGGACATTGTTAGAAGCTCTTTGCTATCATTCAAAGGAAATTGCAATATGCTTGTTGCATGGATTCAGGATGGTGGATCACAGTAGGGCTGCTGTTTTAGGGAGGGGGTGATGTGCTAAGTGGGGATCAATAATTTTGGTAGTTTTAGGGGATTAATTAGCTCTCAGCAGAATCCTTGTTGCTGCTTGGATTTAGTGAGTGCACCCTCGAGCAACAGAGCCTCTTCCACCAGTTTAACAGTATAAATATTTTCTACAAATGGTTAATTCCTTGACAAAAGCCTCTCTATGTGAACTAATTTCTTTGATGTTTGTACAGGTTCAATCCACTATAAAAAAAAAAAGCGTATTAAAATTATCAATATTCATGAGGAGGCCAGGCAGTCAGTGTTTTTGTATACCCATGCTCGTGAACAGCCTCCTTAAAGAGCTTAATCTTCCAACAATATTTTTACTGTACCGTCATGAACACACTGCCTATGGCCGGTGTATATATTGTAAATATTTTCCAGATACTTGACTGAACAAGGAGTACACATACACTCGGATATTTAGAGAGGGTGAGTTTTGCGGAGGAAGGGGTGCCATACAAATATTTGAAGGGAGTGAATATTCAAAGAGCAATTGTGCTTTGAAACATGGGGAAATAAGCTGAGCCTTATCTCTGCGAGCATTTCATTTTCATTACACTTTTCAAATTTCAGTAGCCAACTGAGCGTAAGAGTGCATGACTGAAGCCACTGCAATGTAATTATTAAAAAGCTGTAGCTATTTGTTAGTTTTGGATGACACAAATTACCTGTTAAGCCACACTGAACAGAGAATGGTCTATTACTTGACTTTACTTTATTGTCACTTCAAACGAACTGAAGGGTGATTTAATAATATATTTACTTGGTAATTCAGCCGTCCTTCTCACTTCTTCCTCAGTTTATGTAGGATTTGCATCAGTTTCACATCCTCTGCTAGCTTTGTAGACACACTTGAGAGTGGACTCCTCTAGCAGACGGCTCAAAATAACGCAGTTAAAAAAGAAGTTACAGTACGGTTTGTTGACTGTCTGACTGGGAGGAATGGAGCGAGCCCACTGAACCATCCTCCTCCCAATGAGGTCACGTGGCCCTGAGGCCCCTGGGAGCCCCTACAAACAGCCTCACGCACACACTGTGGCCTTTCATAGCTTCTCATTAGAGGGCCAGGATATTATGGTGGACACAGCAGAAGAAAAGAGGTGTTGTTGCAACATGCTTGAATCGAATGAACCCTATCCTACTTTGCGGCATTCTATTAAGGGTTGAATGCAATTATCAGTTCCCTATATTATTCCCGTTTGTTTCATTTCATTAGTGAGAGACCAGCTATAATCAGTAGGTGACAAGAAAGTGATTATGCACGCTTTTATTCATCAGTCTGCCTTACTTTTGAATTACAAATGGTGTCATCTTGAATTTTTTAAGTGTTTAGTCATAACTTAATAATAATAATAGGGACTTCTTTAAAGTATACGCCTCAAAATTAATTAATCATAGCCGTCTGTCTTCTTCAGACATTTATGATCTGATGCAGGATGAGTAAACAGCCACAGGAACATGTTGCTCATTGATCGTCGTGGCAGAGAAAGATCTATTGCCGTTATAATGGATCCTCAGAGCTAAGCTATCTCTCTGTTGCGTCTGAGGCAGCTCTGTGATGGATGTTTCTCTGCAACTTTGTCTTCATGCCAGGTGATCAATAGATGACTCGCCACACCAGAGACAGACTCAACTTTAAATCCCTCGGCGGGGTGGAGAAATGCCAAAAAGCTAGAGGGCAAGTTTTAATCCCCTTTACTTTCAACTCACGGTGGGAATAGTATATTTGATAGCTTTCATTTCCACTGACCACTATTGCAGTATTGATGGATTCTGTTCTAGAAACGTTTGCCCGGGAAAGGTCAATAAGAAAGTTAGTTAAGAAGGTGGGCATTTTAATGCTGTGTGTGACTTTAAGTGTTGCAAAGAGTGACTGTGTGTGTGTGCATTTATTACTGAAAGCGATGGTCATGAAACTGCAGAGTAACAGTGCCCTCACCTGGACGCTGTGATGTAAATCATACTTTAATGCCATGAAACATAAATTTTAATCCAGGATAAATCTGTCTTGTAATCTTGTAATCATGATTAAAAAGGGATTTTTGATAACAAACTATAAATTAAATTAAATTAATTAAACAAATATTTCAAGTTTTTTTTTTTTTTTTTTTGCATATTTGTGCTTAAAATCTTCAAAGCAACAAATGTTACATTACTATTGCTGCCACATGGTGTGCATTAAGTGTCATCAAACATACCTATTTAAATTATTGAACATACATCTTTGCATGCATTCCTTCCATGCATGATTTCATTGCGCTTTTTTAGGTCGGGCACATTTCAGGGCTTCTTGGAGACCATGAGAGGATTGAAAGATTAAGGGTAACCTTTAAAAAGACACTTTAAGTAATTGCACTAAGAGAAAATCCTTAAATGTCTTGATAGGTGACGTCTTCTGTCAGGTTTGGCATCAACCAGATATAGACCTATTGGTGTGAAGAGTGTGTGTGTGGGGGGGGGTCAGAGCATGCTGCAATGGGAACAGCAGGTGGCTCCGAAAATAGAGGCAAAGGTCTGTGTGTGTCAAACAGAAAACAGTAGACTGTCCTGACTGAAGGGAGGAGTGTTGAGTCATGAAATGTGCTTAGTGTGCTACAATAGAGACAACCCACATACCAAGCTCTACCAAGTATCTGCAATACTGTATATTACAAGTTATATTCCAGTACAGTGTTTCTGCAGAAAACTAACCGAGACTCCTCACACCAGATTGTGTGGGGTCCCCTCGCCTGTATCTACTCTCTATTGTTCTCCATTATACAGCTCAGTGGTGCAGAAAAGAAACAATATGAAAAAATCACAGAGAGGAACAGCACATAGTGTTTGTCATTTATGTTGATTTCATGCTTAATGAAGAATAACCTTTTGGTAATCATCCTGAACAAATGTCTTTGGGTGATGACTACAAGTTCAGTTGCAGTAAGATACAGATATTCTTATTAAAGGCTGAAATCTAGTAATCCAGTTCCAACATTTATGAATAGTATCCTGCGGTTTATCATATTTACACTATCAGTCGTGTTTCCAATTGCAATTTTTTTTTGTCTGTTTGCTTTGTAACAAGGGAGCAGAGACAAAGACCAAACAGAGCCAGCAAGGAGGATAAATCAATAATCAGATAACATGTCAGCCCTGTTCACACAAACACAACCTGCCAACTCTTACAAAAGTCAGCTACATGCCCCGCGTTTTAAAATGTTAATTCATTATTTACTAATTAGTTTTATCTAAATGCTTCCTCCTCTAAATGTTTTCCTGACTTGTAACTTACACGCGACATAAAAGAGATAATACACTGCATCTAATTAAAACCTAATTAAGGAGTTGTGTGGTTGCACTTTTTCAGTTTCACCTCAATCAAGCAAAATGAAGGTGAAGCACAGACTTTTCATACAGGTTTTTTTTTTCCTCCAGAGAAGTAAATAAAAGTCAAACTCAGAGAGAGCCACAGGCCAAATATATAATACACCTGACAAGATGCTAATAAGGTTGAGATCAAAGAGTGTGGATGTGAGAGTAAACGAATTCAAATAAAACTCAGTGAATATGCCTATAGACTCCGGGAGGCATTGAAACTACTGAATGGGCAACAGTACAAAGGCAACTCGTGATGAAAATCAAGAATAAACATAGAAGCTTCACAGATACGGAGGCAGAGAGTGGGTGACTCATTCAAAGCCCATCAAAGAGACAGTACACTTTCGCTCTAATAAGCTGTTTGCAGTGGTCCAGCTGACATCCTCCTCTGAGCGGAGAATGCACACAAATGCAGTCTGCGGATAAATAATTCAACAGGGAGGAAAATGATGCATCCAATTTCTAAAAAAAGACCTTTAAGTATCAACATGAGGCTTTAAATGTTATTTGTTTTGTTGTGCCTGCGAGCCGACTGGGACAGTTCTACAATTAAGATATCACATAAGAAAATACAACGGTGACTTTGAATAAAAGAAAAGTAGAAGAAGAAGAAGAAGAAGAGGAATTTATGATTAAAAAACTCAAAATAATGAGCAGAATCTAGCTGTTAATAAAATATCACCGCCGTCCAATCACATAAACCAATCTCCCCTCTGTGTTCCCATCAGTCAGGCTTCACAATGACACAATACGCCTTCATTTAATGCAGCTTCTCATCCCTGACCCACTGGTTATGATAATTACAGAACAGGCTTGTATTTCAGACACCACAGACAGGGCTGTAATTTACAAAAGGGTTCAATAACATATTAGACATCAAACTATAGCATGAGAAGGCGAGGGCGCAGGAGAGAGTAAATTGCATCTTCACTGACTTGCTTGTCTGACACAGTGTCTTATACAGCCGATGGCTGTATAAAAACCAGTATATAAATAATCCATATAAAATCTGGCAAAGATTGTGTTGAAACTGATTGTCTGTCTATTACGACAGAGGGAATTTTGGGGTTTCTGCAAATAATATTATAAACACTAGAATGGAGATCTTCTCTATATGAAAACGTTATGAGATAACTTCTGTTATGATTTGGAGAATCTGCACAGTTCTCTATGTCTTTATTAAGCTATAAAGGTGATTAAAGCTAAAGGTCCAAGTCATAGGAATAAAACAACTGGCTATACAACAAGCGTACAGTACAAGGAGACTGTAGAATCATAAAAGTAAATTACTTTATATGGGAGATATGCCCCTTTAATATTGGCATGATATTTCCATGATAACAATATTTTTATTGATATGATAAAGTATTCTTTGAAATATTTCTGGTTTAGAATAACTTGCAATAGCCGGTTGAGCTTTACTCGTGTTTTAGGCTCTTGTTGTACTCAACTAGGCGCCTCTACCTGAGTGTTGCTACAGTCCAGGTATGTTTCAGGATTTTTGGGACTGATCACTGAACGATGGAAGCAGAATCGGCCGATACCAAGGCTTCTATTGTACCAGGTAACATTGGCGACATATTCTCTTTTTTATACACCCAGCTTCCACCTTAGCAGCCTACGCCTGGCTATTGGGAGCAGTTAGAGCTTAACAAATATACAGTGTATCTTACAGAATGATCTAACTGGGGATGGAAGGTATATTTCTTGATATTGTTGGTTATTTCACCATATTTATTCAACTTCATTTTCCACATTATTTTAGTGTTTACTCACAAACTACTTTAATCTGCTCACTTTGACTCTTTTAAGACTACGTTCACAGTCCCAAAGATTAACTCGATCCAACTTTATTACTTCAGATTTTAATGAGCTCCTTTACAAAATGTTGTGAGTTTGATTTGTGTGGAGGTATCGCGGAGCTGTTATGATTAAACCATAAACCCTCTACTCTTTATATTTCCCTGCTGAGATGCTGAGTGTCCACACAGGTGGTATGCTCTTTAGTTTCAGTAGTGTAGTGGTGAAGTGTGTATACTCTTATATTTCTTAAATTACTACTTTTAAATGATTTGATGTGCAACTATAATTTCCATCATACATTTTATTACAGTTTTACCAATGTTTTACCATTTACACCATTTAGTGCATTTTTGCATGTGTTCACACATGTACAATAGACGCTAAATTTGTGATTTGCTGCCAATACGTGTTAAAATATACAGATTAGATTAGCTTTCAGTTGTTACTATTGCAATGTGATATCACAAAGACTCAAATTAATCCCCATAATGAAAGATTTATCTCATTTTAAAAAGCCGCAAAAACAGTTTGAGCTACCAGTGATTTAACCTCATTCATTACAGACTAATTGCTTATCATGTGAGATCTGATGATTACACAACACTGAGTTCAAACTGCCCCACTCCAGGACATTGGCAGGGGCTAATTAGTTGCTGCCTTGGGGTCTTGCTCCATTGCTCATCTTCCCAGACTTGTGTGTGTGTGTGTTAGAGTCGACACAAAGACTTCTGATCCTACCAAGCTAAGCCCATCTGCTTTTTCTTTGTTGGTCGGCCAAAAGGAATACAGACTTCATGAATTAACAAAGATGTTGTGATTTTCTAATGCTTTTGCAGAAGAACAAGAATGATAATAGAGTAATAGAACCCAAGAATATCATATACAATGGGGAAATCTTCCTACGCTGAGCAGAGATCTTAACGTTCCTCAGCTGTAAAAGTAAAGGCCCCGTTACATTTAATAATAGAAGAGGCTGCTGTGTGGAGGGACCGGCTGCCAGAGCACACAAACCACTGAGTGCACAGCCTCCCACGGCCGGCACAGTGACATACACAGAGGCACTCAGCTGGAAGCATGATGATGTGAAGGAGAGGATGGTCGTCTGTGGAAAGGGGATGGAAAGATTAAGAGGTGAGAAAATGAAGGGGGTGAGAGAAAGATTAAAGGAAAGGGATAAAGAAATGGAACTGCAAATGGTGTAAGAGAAATCTGGGATGGGGGCACTGAAGGATGAAGTGCTGCAAAGATGGGTGGGTGAAACTCAGTGACGAAGAAGGGACAGATTAACTAAATCATTTCATTTTAGGGACTGTCGCATATATATAAAATATAAGTTTCCGTATCAGTTGAAGCCACTCTATAATGCAATATTTAATTTTTTTAAAACTGGATTTGTTAAATTTACTCATTCCTACTCGCTTGTTTTTCAGTCATTTGAGGATTTCTTGCCAAATACAATAACACATTAAAAGAGGTCAACAGATACAGAACAAAAATTAGTCCTGGCAGCTTCTGCTGCTCAGGTGCAAGCTTATTCAATACAGGCAAGCGGCCATGAAATAGACTGAAACACCCTGCAGATAGACAGACGTACCACTAAAGATCACATGAAGCATTCAGGTAAACAAATATGGCACGAAAAAACAACACCTCTATGGAGTGTTAAAATGAAAAACTCTTAAATGATCACATTAGGACTGAGTATCACAGAGTTTAAAACAGGATCCTGTATCAGAGAAATTCATTTAATACTATAACCGAACTCCAGGAGATAGCCTGTAGCACCAAAAAGGATTAAATATGACCTGATACCGTCTTATTCTGACCTCAGAATGAAATATCTCAACAACAAACCCCTGTCAGTTACTTTAGACAAATAGTCAGTATTGTCAATAAATAAGATGGATCATATTTCTGTCTACTGTAAGAGAGCTGGTATCAGATCATTCCTTACAGCCTTAAATCTTCACTTTCCACATGTAGTTTCATCTTACACAACCAAAAATAATTCCCTAACGTGATACTCTTGATTGTGTTTCAGCGCTTTTTCCAGTGAATGAACTTGTCTCTTTCATTTATCACCGTCCACGAAGGACAAATGAAGGAAACCTGTATGTAGCCAACAAGCAGTGTGCCAAAAGAGGTGTTTGAAATAAATAAATAAAAAAATAAAATGCAATCTAGGAGGGTCAAATAACACACGTATACCGGGCTTCACTGAGAAAGCAGAAGTCATGCTGCATCCCTGACGTAAAACTGAGAGGAAATGTCATTCTGTCATCAAATGTCACATAAATCTATAAGCAGGAATGCTGCGGTGTAATTAATCACTGAATGTCAAATGGTGTCATATTTAATCCACATTACTGTAAATAGTCGTCAGAGCAGCAGTAACTGTCATATGAAGTGACATTATGAAATAAAATGTCACTGGAGAAAAAAAATGCAATCAGCAGACTCTTTAGAAAAGGTGTTGTAACATTAAAAAAAAAAGTCTATACTGAAATAAAAATGATGAAATTACATTCATCACAAATATATCTGTGAGAACTGTTTACCTGGATATGTCTATGAGAGCTTTGTGAAGATATGACTGATATGAGACATAAACAGTTTCCTAGCTCTACTTTGAAGTGAGCCAAAGGGTGCAATTCAATTTATTTTGAATTGACATACTGGGCTGGGGGAAAAAAATGTGTCACATCTGCACTGACATGTGATGGAAAACACAAGATGAGTAATTTGTCTTTCAGGTCACAAAAAAAAAGAAAATGTTTTCTCACCAAAATACTCAGGAAATATTTGATCTTCACCATCGACATAAAAATGGCGTCTCTTTTGAAACTTTTGGATCTTAGTCTGGTACTGAAGCAAAAAAAAAAAAAAAAAGAGGCATGAAAGAGTATAGCTGCTACGCAACTGTGCATAAATGATTTCAGCGATTTCATGCGTGTGTTTATTAATAATTGCCCGCATCAAACATCCGCGTAGCGAGAATTACCGTGCAACAATGCTAAACAGCAGCCACGCCAATAATCCCTGCACGGGACAGCAGTGGAAAACTTGATAAAGACGTTATACTCGCTCTGCCAGTTATTTGAAGCCGGCTGCAACTATTGTACACACACAAATGCACACTTAAAAACAACCATTAAATATGAACATCTTGCCTAATTCAGAGTACAGAGAGTACAGTACCTGCTGTTGTCTTCCTTCACGCAGGCGGCTGGAAGTGAATGAGTTTGTGATGCTGAGTACAGTGGCGATGAATGGATGCTGCGCTGCCTGGCAACCACACGACCAATCAAATAAATGGTAGACGTTTTCATATGTACAACTCACTCAACGTATTTAATTATTAAACAGTTAATGCTTGACTTTACTAATTCTGTCCATAATTCAGCATCATTTTAAAATAACCTATTATTACATTAAAATGTGACGTGCACAGTGTAAGAGGGTTAAATAAGAGATCAACACATAATTATCAAGGTTTTATTTGTTTATTATATATTGTAGTTGTGCGGTGATAGCTCAGTATTGTTCAGCATTTCCATAACACTTTGCTTCAGTCTATCCTGTACCACATGTTTAATTGAAAGCACCTATCTGGGCAGCAGCTAAATCTATAGCACCCTCTAGTGAATTCATGGGGGAAGTGGGTCACCATGTGGAACAGGGATGCTTTGCACTGTGAAGGGGGGTGGGTGGGTTGTGCAGCACCTTATTAGCTAAAATGAAACCCTGCTATAAGACAGAAATCCTCAGGCGTCGTCAAGTGTTTGCCAGACCTGAAATTTAAAATCCTAACAGTCACTGGAGAGAGCTCAGCGCTCATCGTATGTGAGACATCTCCTCCATATAGGGCGTCTTCATGCAGCCTGTGCAAAGCTGGTCCATCCACAGAGGAGCCTCGTGCTGCAGAGGTGTGCGGCGCGGGTAAAACGTGTAGTTGAGGTCATAATTCAAAAGACAGCTGAGGGAGGCCATGTAGACGTCTGAGAAACGACACAGGCGTCTGGAGAAGTAGGTTGGGTTGTGGCAGGTTCGGAAGATGCTGCCGAACTGAGGGTTGAACAAGTTCTTCGTCATCACCCTGCAACATGAAAGGTTAGGGTGTAAAAGTTAATACAAATTTATAAGTATGCATGAGTTCATTTTGTAAGTGGAGGAAGGAGTTTTCAGTTTTAAGTGAGGACTCAGTTTAACTAAAGAGAAATGTCTTTAAGTGATCTAAAGCAAGGGATGTGGGCCTCTGCAGGGGGGCTACAAGCAGGGAGGGAAGTGAAAAAATATTACATCAGTTAAAAGGAGATCACACAAAATAACCTGAATGTGTGTGATTTGGTTAAAGAGAGTTCAGAGAGTCGTTTGCGTGAATTCTGAAGTTTCAGAAAAATGTATATTAGACTATCTTGGCAAAATTGTTGAATGTCAAATAACATAATCCTCATCCCATAGGCATCCAGGAATTGTGCAAAACTAAGCCGGTAAACTAAGGAGGGTGAGGGGCGCCTCTCTTCAAGCTTTGTCTGAGGAGGGGCCCACCATCTCTGACCTTGAAAACCCCCAATCCAAAGCAAGTGTTCATTATGTAGACAGAACGGCCCCTGTCTGTGTTTTGTATGCTCTTTAAACATTCTTAAAACCTCAATCTGCAACACAACTAGTAACTATAGATGTCATATAAGTATAGAGTGCAATAAAATGAAAATACTCAAGTCAAGTACAAGGACCTCAGAACTGTGTTTTACATCCAGTGCTTTAATAAATGTTCCAGGGTGCATACGTGACAAAAACACTCTCTGGGTTCATTGGGTGGTGCAGAAAATTGAGTGAAGGATTGAGATAATTACACTCACCTGAGTTCTTCTCTCTCGTTCTGCCATTCCTGAAAAACCTGTTTGGACTCTGAATCCCGGTGTGTCTAGAACAATAAAGACAAAACTATGAACAAATCAAAGTGTTTGTTTGTTTGTATTCTTCTTCTGTTCTGAACCAGAAATAAGAAAAGTTGGTTTTTTTTTGCTGCATTTTTCTGCCTTAGTCACTCAGTCAGTCACACTTCACGTTCACATGACAACTAGGCTATATCAACTCAAGTGGTTTGGCGACTGGCCAATTTTTTAGCATCCTTTTGCGTCAGACAGCTGGAGATGAGTGCTGGCGCAGATTGTGGTTTGTCATCACTTCATTTGGCAATTTGAGGTTTTCCAAAGCAACTGCTCGCTAAGAAATGTATGCTTTAACTCTTAACTCCATTTGAACTGGAGTTGGTTGAGGCATTTTTAGACGTGTCAGTGCTGTTATTTGTTGAGTCACTGTGTAAAAACAAAGTGAAAGCTCCTGGGATTAACTCACCTGCAGGCGCTCCATCAGGCCGGTTAAAGCTTGCAGCCAGGTGAGGTTCAGAGCATACCGGTTTGTGCATGCCACTTTGGTTTCCTGCTCCAGCTCAGGTACTATGGCTGCTGTACGCCATCCGTGTCTCAACATCAGGTCCTACAGCAACAAGTGAAAACGTGTCACACATTAAGCCTGTACAATGATGGATTGTAGCATCCTGTGAGGACCCATCAAGGATTAACTTCATCCATCTGTCTATTTATTTATCTTTATCTATTAAGAGAAGCAGTAGAAAACGACAGCAGAACTGTATCCACAGCTAAATATTTGGTTTGTGAGGAGGAGTACATAACCACTAAGCCCCCTGAGAGCACATATTTACTGATCATTACATGTGTCTAAGCAGAAACATTAAATATACTCAGCAGGAACATGTTTCAACACCAGGCTCTACTTTTGCCCAATCTGAATGGCTTAATCAGTGGCTTCCGGTTGGTTAGAGAAGTGTTGCTGTTGGTTTAAAAGATCCAAAACACCCAAAAATACATTCCTTTAAGAAGCAGTCAGGTGGTAGTGCTTCAAGTCAAAAACAATGGTTTTTTGAGTGGGTTTGAGCGGGTTATTCACTTCACTTTTACTTCTTTTTATTGAACTTGAGGCATCATAACCTTACTGCACTGTAACTGTTTCTGCTTTCTGAAATCTCATTCTCAAAATGGATTTATTCACATAATGAAAAGCACTTTTAATTAAGTCTGTATCTGAAAGGTGCTCTACAAGTTTCCTAGTATTTTGTCTATTTAAAAATAGTATTTAATAGTACTTATCTGAACTGTTTTTAACTGTTTTTGTGTCTGTATACCTCCTATTTTATTTAATTTATTCATACTAATGCCATTAATTATATATTTTTTAAACAATATCAGGCACGTCTGTATTGACACTTGGTGTTTTCATTGTGCAACCCCCTCAGGTCACCACTCATGGGAAACTCTCAGAATTGTGTAATATGTAGAGACAGTACATATCTGGCAGTGGATGACTGTGTATGTCTGTGTTTAACAGGGTCTTGACCATAAGCCGTGCATACTGGTGAATTTTAGAAACAATTCTTAAGAAATAAAAGAAACATTAAATGCATCAAACATCATTCTCAGGATGTCAGTTAGTCATTTGTGGATCCTTAACATGGTGATTCATCAGTGATGGTGTAATATAATTTAATACTTACAGCCAAGTCACTGTAAAGATGGTCTCCAAAGTAAAGCACTTTCGAACCTCGCCAGCCTGTCAGTCTGAGGAAGTCAAACAAATTTCCCTGAAACATAAAAGAAAACCACAAACCACAGGTCATTTTCTTTGATACATGACACACAGAACGCAACAAGTAAAAACATGTAACATTTACAACATGCAGCAGCAACACACGTATCAAATAGAGAGCGAGAGAAAGAAGCTGAATGATTAGTGAACCAGCAGTGGCTCACAAGGTACTGCTTTCAGACGAGTCAGACACTAGCTCAAAGTAACACAGACCTGTTTGTAGATCTGCCCTTTGTCCAAACTATTTATCTTTTCCCATCGAAGGTCTCCATTACCATCCAACCGTCTGAAAGGCCTGTGAGAGTAATGACATTTAAGGACATTTAAGGACCTTTCTCTCCAAAACAAGTGAATGCATCGAGTCAATGTGCTTGTTCAACTCTACTAATTTTCAAATCATATCATCGTTTCTGAAGAACATGATCGTTGTTCTGTTCCCCGCTTTCTCCATAATTTTGACTCACTTGATACAATCGGTGAAGAAGTGAGGTTTGTCTGCTTGCACGATGACAACATCAAAGAAGTCTCTCCAGTTTTTTCCAACCATGTGCGTCATTCCTTTATCCCTGAGAAACAGATTGCAACAGAACAGTTAACCCTCAGTCATGTGAGTCAGAGCAGACTCACAACGCCGCGGGTCACACATCGATGACACTTACACAAAGCTGAAGGGGCTGTTGGTGATGAGGAAGAGTTTCTTTCCTTGGCTGACCAACCGATGCAAAACGGCATCTGTCTCTTCTCCTCTGAGAATGAACTTATCTGTGAAGAGGAGGACAGCTCAGTAGTGCAAAGTGGGACTGTAATGTTATTTTATGTGGAACAATGTGTTGGTTTTCTCCAGAAAGAAGAGGAGGATTACTAACCGAGATCTTCCATGACCCATTTGTACATGTAGCCTTTGAGGTGAACCATGCCAATTGCTTCCTGAGGATTAAACAAGAGTTACATAAAAGGCAACAGATCTTTTTCCAACAATTTCATGGCCTTTATTCTGATCTAGAATAAGAAACAGCTGAGAGATAGCCTCAAATTAGAGAAACAAGGGGCCCTTTATAAAAATGCTTAAACCTTTTATAGTTTGGATGCTTTTTAACAAAGCACATATCAGTCTAACATAGTGGACTAGCTGTGATACTTTGTAACTAGAAACTCCAGCCACCCAGGACCAAGAGGAAAAGCAATGATTGTTCTTTGTTCTACCCATGAAAGTCCATTGCAAACTTTTAATGAGCTCAGCAGATTCTTTCAGCTTCCAGCTGAAGAATCACAGTACGTGAAAACGGTCAACCACAATAGATCAGTGTGCTTCTCAGTGTGAGCTACAGGGTGAGGCCACAATTTAAAAATAGGGTTTAAAACCCAATACCGTGAGATTCAGGAGGCAAACTCACCGAGACGTCCTTGAACAGGTGAACTGGATCATATTCAATGTTGTTGCTAATGAAAAAATCATTTGCAGCTGCCAAGAGAGTCATCTCCGGGATGGAGAAGATGTCCATGAACTGCTTCACTTTCGGCCCCTGCGAGAGAAAATACATTTTAATGCTCGATATTTACTTCAGCTTGTTTACGAGGGGTGCAGTTAATGTTGGTGAACTCATAAGAATCGTAACTTTATTGTACCTCTGTGGTCTTTTAGATCATATTTGGAACCATTTGCACTACAATCACTACCGACTAAGAGGCTACCCTGAAAACAGAGCCATGTTCCCAAATGAGATTAGGACATGACTGTTTCAAGGAGAATTAGAAGGTGGAGAGACATATTTCCTGTTACAGGAAAGCACTTAAAAGACCTGATAGACCAAAAACTATTTGAGCCCAATTCCAAAACACAAGAGTCAAGATTGCTCCTAATTAGCAACTATGTGGGATTTACGTTTTTGACTGTCAGACTCAATAAAGATCTCTTCTTTTCGTGACTGATGGAGTACATCTTCAACTCATTATTTGTTGGGCACAGAGTTTTTGTGGACTGGAATGGTGCCCTCCAGTTGAGTCACGATGACAATGGAACAAATGTGATTACAAATTTCGGCATTACGTAATAGCAAAGCCACGCACTTGAAATATCTGAGGGGCGGTTACAGATTTAATCCTGAACTACATCCATGTTTGAGAGCGGGTGGGTGAGATTATGACAAATGTTGTTGTGCCCACAAAGTTAAGAAGAGCTTTGCCATCTGTGCCAAACCAAACAAAGTGCAGTAACTGTAATAAATGTCAGGCAGCTCTCTGCGCCAAACTGTTTGAAATCATAACAAACATTCAAAGCCGACTGAGCGAAAGTAGTTGTAATTGTATTTACATTACTATACAACACAAGAATCCTCCTCACCTTTCCATAGAAGCCACTATCCTGCTGCAGGGGGACATGAAAAGTCCCCCCGTAGAGCTCAGTGACCTCCTCGTCTGGCACCGGGTTCAGTCCCCTGGGGACATCAAATATAAATAAATGCACTAAAAACACATTCAATATTATCAGAGAACACAAATAGATGAGTTTAACTTCAGCAGCAGAGATTTAGATAAAGACATTTTTTTTTGTGATTGTTCACTATACTGCATTTCAGTGTTGCCTTAAATGTGCTACTAATATTTTGTAACATATACTCAGCAGAGCATAAACGCCTTACCGATACACTGTTCCAGGTTCAATGTAATGAAATGCATCTATCTTCATCAGAAGGCCCTACAGGCGGGAAAAAAAGAGTTACACTTGTAATTATCTATACAGGGACACTTCCATTCCTTCAACGGGACATTTGTGAATTTAAATAATTTACCTTCTGGATGTCATAGTGAAGACCCCGGGCAGTAAAGTTGGGAATATAATCATATTTGCCGATGCCTTCAGGGTACTGCGAAGCATGAGGGGGAAAATATATATAAATGAACCTGCAACATATTCGTAATGTAAATATGATTCATGCAGCTGCTGTAAAGTAAAACACACCTTATAGTGTTCAATCAGGAAGGTCCTCGCTGTGTTGTAGATCATCGTGTTGAGCGCATCTGAGTACAGAGCCAGCGTGTAGTCGTAGTCAAAGCCATAGATGTCCACTTCAGCCAAGTTGACCTCATTGTTAGCGTAGATGGTGTTGGAGTTGAGGGTGTTACAGGCACCTGGTGGAATCAGGTCTGAGAGCAGATGGAGAAACGCTCATTTAAAAATCAGACAAGTCAAGATCAAATCACACAGACAACAATGACTAAGCAGCAAGATAACAGAACAAAAGTAGCTGTTTTTATTTGAGAGGGCAGTATTAGGTAGTTCAGTGTCCAATTTATGTTTTACTGTAAAAACAAATCCGACATGTTTTCCTTTTATTTTGAAAGCTGCTGATTATGCACTTCTGCAGAAAGGAAAGAAGTATTTCCACTGCTGTTTTCAATCTAGCGAGGCTGGCAAGCACAGCGGATGTTGCGTAATATGTACTTTTTTTACTTCTATCGACTTTGCTGAACTAGTTCAATCAAAAAAGAACATTTTGTACAACCGTTAGAAAATCAAGACTATCTAATTTTATTTAATTAACCACTTGTTGGGGAGCATAACATTCATTACCTCCTGGAGTGAAGTTTATTTACATTATCGGCTTTATCAGGTTGGCCAGGCTTTTATTTTGATAAGTACAACAGTCATGCAGCTAACACGTGGACACAGATTAAACAAACTGTTTACAGTCTGTCCCCGAGACAGCCTCTAATACCCTGACTGGAATATGAGCACATGGTCACTATCGGTCTATTGGGGAAAGTGGGCCATGGCCTTCTCTGTCCTGGGACAGTTCAATAGGGGCTGCAGACATGCACGTATCAACCCCGAGGCCAGTTTCCCTCCAGTCAGTCTATAACTGGAAATGCTTCCTTGTCTATACTGAGTCACATTACACAAGATTAGATCTGTCCGAGAGTGCATCGCCTGCTTTAAAGCTTTAAATATTAAAAACCATTCATGTTTTGCTACTAATCAGAAACTATATATATGAATATTACAGAATAAAAGTCCTTTTTTCACACAGCAGAAAAATAATAGGCCAAGTATTTAGTGGTGGACTGTAGCAAAGTATGTGCATGCAACCTGCACCTATATCTCTTATTATGATTATTATTATTATTATTATAGTATTTGTTATACTTCTACACCAACATGTTTGTGTAAAATATTGTAATTTTAGCTCTGTATTTCTCTCACAAAACATATGGTTAGAATGAACATTTGACATTAAAAAAAAAACCATCCAACCAGTTAAAAAATTATCATTCATTCTAAATTAAACAATCAAGCTGCAACCAATCCCTCCACGGCTGCTAAATTAAAAAGTTTGCATGTAAATGCATCATGCATTAGCAAGCAATGCAATTCAATAATTATCATATAACATATGAACATGTAACCTGTGGTGTTTTGTCATTAACTAACATTAAGGGTGTTTTTAACGGGAATGCAGAAGAACAAATTAACCCGATCTTCTTCTTGACTTGTTATTGTTACAGTCGCTGTGCAATACACTTGGCTGGTTTGCAGAGATTGATGCAAGAGAAGATGTGTGAGCCTGGGAAGTTGTCCAGGAGTAAATGTGAAAAATGTATTGCAGTAAGTATAACATGAACTGAAACTACTCCATGCATGAAAAAAACGAAAGCACTGTGTTATGTAAGAACAGCTAAATTAACCCTTTAATTTACTCTGAATACGAAATGTATGGTCTGTCCTACCCACAACATACATACAAAGACTTTTATCATTATTAGCCAAAGACAACATACAAGACCGACGACTATACTGTGTGTATATAATGCATGTAACCTGTAAGATAGTGTTTTTCATCGAGGGTGTTTTTAAGACCAAATGCAGGAGAACAAAGAAATCCAATCTCCTTCTTCTTGACTTGTTATTGTTACAATTACTGCAGAACACAGATAATCTGGTGTGCAGGGACTGGAGCAAGAAAAGATGTGTGAGCCTGGGAAGTTTTGCAGCGGTAGATGTATACAAGTAAAGAAAAGGTAAAAAAGGGTGAGTAAGTATAATATAAGTTTAAACTGTTCTGTGCATGAAATCAGGCATGATGCCAGAGAACTTAAAGCTCTGTGTTATGGCAGAAAAGATCATTTAACTCTTAAATTTCCTGTGAATTGTAGATAAGCCACAAACGACGACTCTTTCACCATTAGCCGAAGATATATGTTGACTATATTACACTGTGTTTAAATAACATATGGACATGTGACATGTAGGATACTGTTACATGTTCAAAAAGAAGAAAATTCAGGACAAGTCCAATCTACTTGTTGACGTGTTATTATTACAGTTATTGTACAATACAGTTAGCAGGCATCAGTGCAAGGAAAGATTTGAGAGTTGTATTAAATTAATATGAATTGCTCTATGCATTAATTCAGGCATGATGAGCTCAAAGTCCTGTGTTATTTACGAACAGATAAATTGACTCTTTCATTTCCCGTGTAATAGAGATATGAACATATATCCTGTAGTGTTTTCCATTAAGGTTATTTTTAATATCAAATAGAGGAAATGCAGGAGAACAAATCTCGTTTTTGTTACAGTTATCGTACAGCACAGTTAGCTGGCATGCAGGGACTGATGCAAGGAAACGTGTGAGCCTGTGTAACGTAGATAAGACAAATAACAACTTTTTCACCATTACCCAAAGATATTTGTTGACTATATTATACTTCATTTAAGAAAACACATGAACATGCAACCTGTGTGCTTTTTTGTGCAGGGTTTTTTTTTTTTTAAAGACAAATAAGTCTGATCTACTTCTTGCTGACTTGTTATTGTATTGTTATGCAGGCACTGTGATGCTTGACTGAAGATGTGCGAGCCTTGAAAGTCATCCGGGGTTAAAGGTGTATTGAATTAAGTATAATATGAACTTAAACTGCTCCGAGCCTCCAGAACTTGAAGCTCTGTGTTACATAAGAAAAGCTTTAATTGCCTGTGTTACATGCAAATGATGATACTAAAAAAAAAATTAAAAAAAGTGGTCTGCCACAACCTACAACTTTAGATACACAAGATATTTGCTCATATCCTATGTATATAACACATATAATCTGTAGGCTGGTGTTTTTTGTTGGCAGAAAACAAACTTCTTCTTCTTGTTTGTTTTTGTTCCAGTTTGTCCAACATTATCTTTAAAAAAAAAAAGTCTGACATGAAGGAAACAAACAGCATTAAAGTGCCATCTGTCTGAACTGGCTACTTAAGAGGATAAACACGCAGTGAACAAAATGTCTCCACTAACTGGCTGACAACATAAACATCTTTGATGCTGGGAACAGACCGACCGCCCTGATGACGTGGACGGGTAAATTTACTGCTGCTGCTGCTGCTATGGGGGGAGACACACAAAGGTGGGGGAGACCCTCTCTCTCTCTCCCTCTCTTTCCTCTGCTTACCGTGAACTAGCCGTTTCAAGTCATTGTAACGGGACCACAGATAGGACTTCTGGTCCACTGGAGCTTTGGTGGAGGTGAATAACCGTCTTCTCGCACCGGTAACACCAGGAGCTCCCGCTGGCTCCTTGACTCGCGTCTTATCCCCAGGCTGACATCTGTGAGGAGGTTCGCCGGACGATGGCGCGTCGTCGCCGCTGGGCCTGTCCGAGCATGAGCCGCATGAACTTTGTTGTTTTGTGTTTTCGCGGCCCTGCTTTCCTCCTCCTGACTCCCTGCATGTGCTGGAAAGTCTGTTCACTCTGTGGACTCGCACTACAGGAGGTGTGCTGTTTCCTCTCGTCCACAGCGTGCGAGTTAGAGCTGTGCCCACTGTCTTTAGAGACATTTTTTTTTCTTGACCAGCTGCACACACACGCCTAATAATACTGCTGCCGCTGCAGCCTGGCACATGAAAACATACCCTCGCCTTGAACATGTGGCCACGCCTCTTTGATTGACAAGGGCGGGGCTATACTCCTTGCAGCCAATCAGCTGTCTGTTTCTATGCTCATGACACCATAACAAAGAGCTATTCACATGGGAGACTTTTAGTTTAAAATGCACGGTAAAAGAAGCAGCAACACGGTGTAAACATACTCCGTTACCATTGAAAGTGCATTGAAAATATGAATTCGGTAAAAGTAAGCAATGCTGAGCAAAAAAAATGCATTTAAAGCATCCAAAAAAACAGAAGAAATCACCCCTATTAGTGTTGTATTGTTTCTGTAGATGCATTTTAATCTATTTAATTTAATGTCACTTCAATGCTTCTCACGGGAGGGAGGTGCTGCCACATCTCAAAGTTCAAAGATGTTCTGTGGTTTGGGAGAGGCACGCACGTAGGCAACGTATCTACGTGAGAAACTCAGGGTGCTGCAGCTTCCCCCCACATCCCCCACCCAAGACACGCATGCAGGTCAGTGCAGGTTAATTGGTGATCAAATTGCACGTAGGTTTGTTTCAACATCTGCGGCTCTGTAATGAACCAACGGCGACTTGTGCCGGATGTGTACCCCCCCACACCCGATGCCTCTCTGCGACCCTGCAAAGGATAAACAGTTCAATGAATGTTTGTGTGTTTAAGTTATGAGGAAGTCAGCTGATAGTCAAGTGAGCTGCAGACATGCATGTTACCATCCTCCACTTTGAAACTGTTCCTGCAGTCACTGCGAAGTGTTCATTTCCATTAGTTACATGTCAAAAGGTTAGATCTCATGCCTTGCTGCTGTCGAAGATACTTTATATATGAATATTAGAGAATAAAAGTGCATTTATTAGACAGTAAAATGAAGAACATGCCATGTATGCAGTGGTGGACTGTACCTAAGTATATTTATGCAAAACCGCCCTTATAATACAACTTTTAGGAGTATTTATACTACTTTGTACTTCCACAGGCCTTAGGCGGTGCTATTGTTGTATGAGTGCATTATATTGAAAGGTGTTTCTAATATTTTGGCCCGCTCATGTATGTAAATGGGGTGGCCTTTCAATATAATGCAGTCCACTTTAACACTACTGCAAACTACAACCTCAGTGATAGACATAATAGTTACATTAAAACCTCTATAAACAATCCAACAGTATATATAGTACTGAAATATAATGCAAGTAAGTGTATTATAATAATCATATTTCAGAATAGTCATGTACTGGAACAAATGTACTTTAAGTATCAAAAGTAAAAGGGTAATAATGCCTGTGACATGTTGTACTATTACTTTTGTAGTTAGGCCAAGTTTTGCCTGATAGGATGGATGTAATCTGCACCAACACCAATTCATATAAATCGATTATGGGAAATGTATAGTTTAGATTAAGTCATCAGTGTACTGATTTGGTGCTTTTCTGTGTTTAAGTAGTGAGGAAGTCAGATCAGTGTCTCTGTATCTGTAAGGGTCTTTGTACTGAGATAAGCTGAAGGTGTTTTACATACACAGACATGCAAGAAGTAAATAGACACCTTCATTCAAATTCAAATTAAAGGCGTCTATTTGCTTCTTGCAAGTCTGTGTATGATTAACACTCGAATGACTGACTTGAATCAACCTCAACAGGAGGTCAGCAACTGTTGTTTTTTTGTTACTATACGTGATGGTTTATAAGACAAAGCGCTCTGGAAGTCTCTTCAACATGTTGAGTCTGTACTGTAAACAACTCTAAATATTATATAAGACTTTCTTCAATACGTATCATATGTGCTCATATGTTTCTCTTGTTATCTGTGCTTGTATCTGTCCTCGTGCTGCTGAATTTCCCCTCTGGAGATCAATAAAGGCTTATCTTATCATAACTAAAGGTTTATCTTCTCTTATATTTAAAGTTTCTCAGACCAAATGGGTTGCTAATTGGTGGTTGCACCTTCATGAAGTTGCTTATCATGCCAGCGCGTGCCACTGTAGTTTGAGCAGACATAATGTAGATATAAAGTCAAGCTCCTGACTATCTGCTCTTTGCCTCGGTGACAATTTGAGTTAAAAACAGCTGAAAAAGTTACTAATATTGTTTGTTATTTGCTGTTATTATTATTTCTTACTAATTATTACATACATACCTGCAGGTCTAAAACGACATTGCATTGCAATAGTATTTTTCTGAGTTTGTAATAAATTTATATGATCTAAAATAGGACCAGTCTGTTGAGAAATCACGGCAGCCTCTACAGGATCAAATTTGTATTTCGACACACTTGGTTGGTTGTTTTTGTATTAATCTAATTTATGTGATCAGTGTTTTCAGGGCTCTTGTTCTTCTCCCTGCCGAGGCACAGATTATATTTATTTAGGGGAAACTTTACCACAAAACAAGCCGGCTGTATAATCCCAATAGTAAATAGTATAGTAATATAATATTTACTATAGTAAACAGCAAATATCTTGGCTTTCTACTGTCTGTGTTTGAACTGAAAGGACCACAAAACATATACAGTGTTGGCTTGTTTTTATTCTTCATGATAAAAGTGGTTCACAGGTCAATGAAAGGAGCTTGCATACACATAAAAAGTTGCGTTACGATGAGTGTGTGCATATCATCCCCAAGAGCAATTTACACAGAATGCAGACCACATAAATACAGTTAAAATATTATACAACAATGGTAATTAAATTAAAACAACACATCTGCACAGAGTGAATTAAATAGATTAAGAAATCCATTTACAACCTTCAAAGCAATATAACATAATGTTAAAGCATTTCCACTTTTTAGCAGTAGATCATGAGCAGCTCCAAAAAAAACTGGTTATCACTTTCGAAAACCGTTTTGTAACATTCAATCTATGTTTTTGAAACATTGTTTTCCTGCATTCACAATCTTTATACAGTAACTCGCAGCATGCTAGCTAAAAAGTGAAAATAATTTACCAGCATGAGATATTTTTTTTTAAAAAAATCAGTGCTAAAACTGCTTAATGCGTTTCCTCAAAAAGTAAGACATACCTTCAAAAACATTACAACTACAGTGTTGGATAGTAGCCTCTATTTAGAATATGTAATGTAGTCTAAAAACAAACATAAGATCAAAACCAAGGCACTAAAACAAAAAGTCAATCAGCAGGATGTGGCGTCTTCTACTAAACCACAGGTACGTTGAGCTTTCAATATTTTCTTGCATTAATTTCTCATTTGTTAAACAGCAGTTAAAAAAAGAATCACGACTTGGTCTCATCAGGTCAATTCAATTTGAATTTAAACTGCATTTAAATGAGACAGGTGGTGTCACAGTGCCAGTGTTAACAATATGCACTGCTGTCTTCAAATCACTAACTCTATAAGCAATCCATGTTAAGGTATCGACAGATACATACATGTGTTTTTTCCTTTAGGCCTTTTTCTTTGCAATGCAGCTTCCGGCTAGCAAAGCATCGTCATATTGGAGTAACGTCTCACTTTGAAATATTCAGTTTTTTTAAGTCATGATATATTTATCGAAGTAAAGCACTGTGTAGTTATTTTAAATTACGGGACATTATTATTTACTTCATTTTTCTACAAGCAGCAACCCTAACAGTGTGTCCCTGTTAGCACTATTAACATTCCCAACTAAAAACAATGGAAGCTGGAGCCACAGGAGAGATGACTAGCTTGCTGTGAGTAATACTAGTTCATTACAACATGCTTACTTTGGTAGCACACAAAAAGCATGGTTGACGTAAAACGGTGAAATAGAAAACATGAGTGACGTTTTAGCTTAGCTGTTCGAATGAGTGAGAAAAATAAAGCAGAAGCTGAGTAGGAGCTGTTCTCAAGAGAAATGAGCATCATGTAACGGGAACATGTTAGTATTAGTTTTCGGTAAACCAAGCCAACCAAGAGTGATGTGAGAGTGTCTATTAAAACCCGACAGCCCAACAAACAGCTTAGCCAATGGGATGCTTGCACATGTGCTGCTTAACACCCCCCCCCCTGTGGATGACTTCCAAAAGCTGCTCATTGTGAAAGATGCTAAATGGCTGTTGTAAAAATAGCTGCAGACACCTGCTGTTTCATGAAAGTGAATGTAAGTTTCAAACCCCACCCTAATCCTAAAGAACAGCAGGAATTATACAGGCACTGTCTTGACTCGGTCTGCATAGTTTCCAAAGTAAGACGCACATTAAAAGATCTCCCAAATCTTGAATCTGATCACTCGGTGTTTGACCTGAGGTGCTGGACTTTATGGCTGATCTGTTTCCATCAATGAAGTGGCATGTTTACTGACCTTTAAAGTTTAAAGGGTGTGGCTGAGCCAGACACATCAAAGGATAAAAAAAGGGCTTGTGATTGTATCACCAGTAAGAGGGAGAGACCTCAAGACAATAGCAAGCTCTCTACTTAGCAATTCTGTTAGTAAGGCTGCATTGTTCTATAAAAACAACTACCTGGGAGAGCTATCACGGACTACTGGTTTACAGACACTAAAAGACGCCAGACAGGCCTGAGCAGAATGCCAGACAAAAGGCAAAGAGTGTAGAGAGAGAGTCATACAGCCTTAAAAACAGATCATAGCCTTGAGTCAGCTGGAGGACAGCAAATACTGTACATGAAAAGTCTGACGTTCTGGAATAAATACTGTCAATGGTTCACCACAACACACAGCCTTGAACAAGACCAGATGGAAGTTGGATCCACTTGGGACAAGACACAGTCAATGACTTCACAGAGCAACGAGCAGCACATTTGTCTCTTCATCCTTCTCCAGGCTGCATGCAGGTTTCTCTGCCCCAAGCAGAGAAGACCGAGAGGGCTGGATGAGAGATTTTTTTTTTTTTAACTTATTTTTATTAATTTTTTTTTTAATTTTTTTTTACGTTTTTAAATCCATGGTTCTGGTGGGTAAAGTGGGGAATGTTGCATCGTATCTGGGATGAACAGGATGTCTTGGAGTCAGGAAAAGAGGAGGGAGCCGTGGGAATCAACATGAAGACAGGTCCTTATGGAGAAAAGGGAGTTTGGAGTAATGGAAGGAGTGTTTCAGCGCTACAGAGACAGGGTGAGACAGAGACAAAAAACATATTTAGTTCAACAAAAAAATAAAATAAGTGAAGGGTAATTAATAAAGGATAGATCAATACAACAGATAAAGGATCAGCAGATCAGGGACTTCCAACAGCTAATAGTTAAGAAATAATATTATATCTAATATTTTATCACAAAGTTGGGGTTATTTAATTTTTAGATCATAATGTATAGATATAGATAATAGAGAATATAATTTAGATAGCTCATCTCATCGCCTGCGACATGATTTCGAGTGTGAGCTCCGGGCCCGGGCGGGCGTGCCCTGAGGTTTATTAGCAGAGCTCTTACTGACATTAATGTGCGATTCGTCTGCGGTTCTACTTGTGGAGGCGGATAACCCACGCCTAGACTCTCTACATATCCCAGTCATCCTGGTCTTGCCAGGTGGATTGTGACCAGAGAGAGATGTGGTTGTCACGGCCCCTGAAGATTTAGTATTCAACTGAGAAGAGACGGCGTCTGACTGAAGTGTGTTACGGTATGAAGCAGCAGCAGTTGCTTCTTGGACAGAATTAGACCTGTAACCCAACTGTTTCCTTCTTACAGAAGTATCGACGGTTTGTTTTAGATTAGCTTTTCGTTTACTTTCACCCCATGCTTCTGATGTGTTAGGATACACACACAAAGCTTTAGAAGAGGTTAGATTATCTATGGATGAAGAAAACAAAGAGGCAGGTACAACTCGAGTTGTAATGAAGGTGTCCTGACGTGCAGGGAATGAAGCTCTTCGGCCTGAACCTTTTCTTGAATCACTGACTTGCGTTTTGACCATTAAATCGCTGTTGACAGAACTGGTGGAGCTTTTACGCGTCGGGGAGTAGCCGGGGCTCAAATCTGCGTTAAAAACATCACTGACACTACGGCTTCTAATGAAGGTGGCGTCTCGAGGGAGAGCCTTGCCTCGGCTTGACCGGCCGCTTGTCTGGATGGGGTTGTCAGGACAAAGAGAAAGAGGGGTTCTTACAGGGCTCGTGTGGAGGCTTCGGGTTAGACTTCGCAGGTGGTGCGTGGCCATTGTAGGAACGCTGCTGCCGAGAACCGGACTTGCCCGTGGACTGCTCCTCACTGGGGGGCGTGCAGGACTGCTTCGTGGGCTCCGTGGAGCCCGGCCTGACTTGGTGGCCAGCTCTTTGGCCCTGGATCGACGGGGGCTGCTGTTCAAGCTGTGGGGAGACAGAGGGGCCTCCAGGTCCTCCAAACGCTGAGTGAGAGCCAGTTTCTGCTGTATGGCCATGCGCAGCAGAGAATTTAGTGTCTTCTTCTCATCCTCGGCGGCTGCCAGCTGCCTCTGCATCTCATCCAACTGAGTGACATACTGGTCACACCTGAGAGATGCAAACACAATAAGATGCAACATGCACGAGCAGGCGAGCACAACACACACAACACACTAGCATCTTAAGATTATTTTCATTACTGATTAATCTAGCAGATTTCTGTTAATGGTCAACAAATCACTACAGTTATGTTTTTTCTGATCACAGAATGATTCAATTTATACTGATAAAGAAAATCTGTAAATCCTCAATGTTTGAGAAACTGGTGCCAAAAAAAAAAAAAAAAAAATCAGTGTATGAATATTTAATTGATTTTATGTTGATCAACCAC
This sequence comes from Miichthys miiuy, assembly GCA_036365135.1. Taxonomy (NCBI): domain Eukaryota; kingdom Metazoa; phylum Chordata; class Actinopteri; family Sciaenidae; genus Miichthys; species Miichthys miiuy. The sequence continues at coordinate 8,521,945 of CM071606.1, read as the reverse complement.
TATTAATAATAATTTGGAGAGAAAGAAAAGAGGGGTGGGTGCATGTAAATCATGTAGAAATGCAGTTACTCCAGCTGTCCACATGGTGGCACCACATGACTTAATTATAACCAAGAGGATCTCTTTAAGCTGTAACCTTTAGCCAGACAGTAGCAGTCCTTGAGCACTGTCTGTCCTCCAATCCTTCTTATGGATAATCAAATGCCAGCTCATAACTGTCTGGAGAGGATCTGGACAGGTAATACACCCCTGTCTAAGCTTCTCTGGTAAATAAAAACAAATAACACTGAAAAAAACTGTCGATTTATAATGCTATCCATTACAAAAGACAGAAAAAAGTATCAGTTAATCTATTAACTCAATAGAAAAACACTCCTCCAAACAGTTATCCATGCCGACGGATTCTTAGAAGAGGTTAGTGATTAGTGAGTGAAGAGTTGGGGTCTGTGAGTTTAACCCTTTACAGCATCTTCTATCTATTGTCACACCCCTCTCCTGGCTTCATCTACCCTAAGGTGACCTGGCTTGATGGGACAAATCTGTCCTCGCCTCCTCCCCCGTCGGCACAGGGCAGAGCATGTGGTTTCATAATCTTCACGTGAACCTGTGGATTGTCCACAGGCGTAATAAGCATGGTAAGCTTATTACATGAGTGGTAGCAAAAGCTGTACCACAACAAGAACACCATTACTAAGCACGAAGAACACTAGCACACCCTAAACCCAGACAATCAGAGCTAATTAACAAATGTAAGAAATTTTAAAGCAATCAAAAATCGACTTTATCACGGGGCAAAATAAACTCCTAAATAAATAAATAAATGTTCTCGTGTTACGCTGCTAAATATTACGCTTCCCCCCTCTCGTACACAAAAAGGAAACCTTACCGACTAGCGAACATGACTCGGAGTGAAGAGAAGGTGGCAGCATCCTCCTTCAAGGCCTTGAGCTCATTCCGCAGTTTCATCATGGTCTCTGACACCATGCTCTTCTCTGTCTCATACTTGGTTTTCAGATTGGACAGAGCCAACTCTGCAGTCTGCATGGACAAAAAAAAAGACAATTGCGCCATCATATACTATTGTAGCATGCTCACTGATGATTACAATTTCATGGTGTGGTGTCAAAACGAATATTATCATGCATGATTTGCACTTATTTTAAGCTGATAGTACCATCATGAATTCTAATATGGCCCGAGCCCCCGTTTGTGCCTCTCATGTATTAGCATACACTCTTTCTAAAAGATAACTATCCTATCGATGTAGCCAGCAGAAATATAAGATCTTAAATATGTAAGAATATTCAGCAGGACCACAGTGTCCCCAGAATTCTTCTTATTATTGCTATCATCTGTGACTTCTTGTAAATTCAGCATTAAGTGCAACGTTGTTAGTTGTTGCTGACATTTAGCAGCTAGGTGTGTCAACACAGTGTTGTTGACACCACTTACAGTAACTTTATTTAAGAAGTAACTACACTACACTAGACGCTCCTTTCATGGAGAAAATTGCAAATTTATGAGTTGTTAAATTGGGAGAAAACTTTGTGAAACACTGTCTCTGACAAATTCTGAGTCATTTGTAGCAAATGTAATGTTAGTTTTGTAGTAATTGTAGTAACTTCTTTCTTTCTTTGTATAACAAAAACATTGCGTTTTTGTCCCAGCATGTTGGCGACTACTGTTGAGCTGCCATTTAAGAAAAACAACAAAGCAGAAATAACAGAAATGGAGTACGAGTTTATTTGCATATAGATTAGGGAAGTGAGATCCGATCACAAGCGGTCACTCAAGACGCATGTGGAGACGCATCCTAATACCAGCTGAGGTATTTGAAGCTGTTCGTTTTCTTTTGTTTTCAAGGACTTTTCAAGCCCACTTCCCTCATATTCAAGGCTCTAACACGGCATAGTTTGAGACACAACCCAAGGTTAGTTATTGTAACAACACTGTGAATCCTCCAAGCACACACGTGACAGTCACACTTTCGTGAGGCATGGAAACAATGACGCAACTGCGCGAGACACACATGCAGACAGTGAAACGTAGCCTACTTACTAAGGTCAAGTAAACAAACACCACAAGAACTTTCTATTCTTGCACAAAATGTATAAAAAACATTAACCTGTATATTTTTATGTCTATTTTATAAAAGTTTCAAGACGTATTTATATCCCTGTTCAAATCTACAACCTTTCAGGATTTCAAGGACCTGTGCGAACCATGGTCAGAGCTGGTAAGGTCAACGGAAAAGAGTGGTAGAGCATGAAAACAGAACTATGAGTCCTTCTGTTAAAGGACACACAGCTGAAGGCCTAAGCCGCCTTCAGAGCATAACGTAGCATAGCATAAATAACATATGTGACTTGAATGCGATCCTCAGTGCAAAGTCTCATGTGGAAAAACGCTGATTATCTCAGAGGAACAAACATGGGGTGGTAAACAAAGTCCTGGAAATTAGACTCGAGGAGGTAAACCACTGTATGTGAGCAGCCCTGCCAAGCAGATTACCTTGAGTGTTTGTGTGTGAAAGGGAGAGTGACAGCTAAGGGAATGATTGAAGCAGGTCACGCAGTGCTTGAGGCACAGGAGGAGAGGGAAGGGGAGGGGAGGGGAGGGAGAGTTCCACCTCTGAGGAGTGCAACATCACGCTGTGCTAACGGTGCAGGACCATGTGAGCCCAAGGGACAGACACGACACAGATGATACAGGCCAACTATACTGTTTATGTCAAGATTATGCAGCGATAATTGCACTGGCTCGCTCTCTTACTGAACCAGGACAATCAATTTACAATTAAAATTCTGAAATTAGTCAGGTCTTCATCTGTGCTGTCTGCTGGATTCAAATATTGGCAGCAGAAGAAAGACTACATTCCACAACAGACATTCCTGTTGTACCAAGGGAGCTTTTTTTTGTACATGTAAAGAAATGAGGCCTTTCATAGTAAGTCAACATGAGAAAATGTTGGATATCTTCTTTCTAATAAAAGGCACAGGTCGGGTTTATGTACCCTTAAGTGGAATATTGGCCTGTTTCTAGGCTAAGTGTTTTAGTGCAAAGGGATCAGCAGGGAACACTGCAGCATACGTGCTGAGACCTACCTGTTTGTTAGCCTTGAGGACAGTCCTGAGGGTAGCAATCTGTTCTCTCTTGGTGCTGAGAAGGGACTTGAGTTTTAGTACTTCTTCCAAGAGGCTCTCAGCATCCCGCTCCGACTCTCCGCTGCAGCTCAGCCCCGAGTATGGCATCGCGCCCCTCTGACGACAGAGGTCCACTGCCACCTGAGAAGACACAGACAGTTGTTCGTTAAATGCAAAGATTTTAGCATGGGGAGACACTTTGTATGGGCCTAAACCAAACTATTTGGTGAAAATGTTTAAATTTAATCTCCATATTTCTTTACAATGTTATTATACACCTTCAATCTTCAGAAAGTTTGAAACTTTGTGTTTCACTACATAAAACACAAGTTCCCTGTGTTCCTGACACTTTTCTGAAAGGACTCTCTGTTGTTGAAGTCACAACTCAGCTTTGATCCCCTGATAATCCAATCCATTCAAACTCAAACACACGTGTTAACAAGGCCCTCATCAGGTGCTGGATTTGAACAGACACGGGATCTACTCAATTACATATAACTGTCTGAGCTGAGCTTTAGGTTCAGCAAGTCTTTCAGTGCTCGCCCCATAATGCAGGAGTTAGAGGATTTGCATTCAACTTTCAACTCACAAACAATCTATGTCTGAGACACTGTATGTGATAAGCAGTGCCGTCTTACCCGGAGGTGTTTGATCTGGCAACGGATGACTGCTACCAAGTTGCGGACATTGGAAGGGTCCCTGAAATCCAGGGTGGGTGATCCAGGGCAGTTGGGAGACTCTGTGCTGGTTCCTGCACTGTCCACCTCCCCCATAAACTGCAACGCTGAGGCTTTGGAGCCAAACATGTCATTGGCTCGTGGCTTCTTCTGGGAGTTGTGCTGGGGGAAGACGTAGTGTGATCTTCGCGCACTACCTCCAGCACCTGACCTGGCACCATCGCGGTAATAGTCCAGGGTGACTCGTTTGGGTGTTAGGTTGTTGCACACGCAGATGTGGTGATAGAGGTTGGACAGCTCCTCAGAGAAAGCCAGCAGCTCTTCCTGGGCAACGGTCAAATGCCCTTCTGAATCATTTGCCACTTTCCGCGTGGCTCCGATCTCCTTCTCCAGCTCACTGATGCGCTCCTGGTCCTGCTTGCTGGACTTGATGCACTGACGGATCTTGTCAGCCAGCTCCTGGGCCTCCGCCCTCCATCGATCCTTCTCCTGTTTGTAACGTTGCTCCAGGGTGTTGTAACGAGTTCCTGCCTGAGACAGTTCATCTCGCAGCTTCAGAAGCTCTTCGCTGGCTGATCGCATGCGCGCCTCCAGCACCTCCTTGCTCTTGGTGTCTACCTCATAGTCAAAGACCTCATTCCCATCTCCATTCTCATCATCTCCTCTGTTGTCTCCCTCTTGGTTGTGCTTCTGGCTGCTCTGCACAGCTTCCAGTTGCTGGGTGAGAGATCCAACCTTATCCTCTTGTTGACTGAGTGCCTGTTTGGACATGACAAGCTGCATCTGCAGTTCCTCCACCTTGGAAACCAGACTGGACTTCTCTCGTTCTGCCTGGGAACAAACAGAAATATGAAAATCTTGCAAGGATATCTTAAATTTGCTTTAATTACTAGAAGTTATCCATTAGTTCGGGGGTCGGCCAGATGTGGCTCTTTTGATGACTGCATCTGACTCGTACGAGAGTAAGCAGTTGTGTTTCGTGTTATTTTGTTCAATTTTAACGATACAGAACAACTCGGAAAAGAAACTGCTTATGAGCTAACGACTGGAGAGTTCACTCAGAAGTATGTGAGTGTGCATGCGCATCTACATCCAAAACACAGCGGTTGCTATGGGGATCGGTGCATGATCGGGACCATGCAGCACCAGAAGTTGCATTAAAGTATTTTATTTATTGTTGGTTAGCTTCAGTATAACAACGTTATTAAAAAGAATAAATTCAGAGTCTTATTATAATCTAAAATTGTTGGTCTTACTTAAAAATTCACGCATTTATTTGTATTCAGTGTCAAAAAATATTATATGACTCTCACGGAAATACATTTTAAAACATGTGGCTTTCATGGCTCTCTCAGCCAAAAAGGTTCCCGACCCCTGCATTAGTTGAACAATTATCATTATTATCCATAAAACAAAAAGGACAGTTCTCTGCAACATAAAATTCTCCCCCAACCACCTTAATGCATTTTTTATGTAAAATAGTCACTGTGACCCCATTCAGCTCCCAACATCTGTTGTGTAGAAGACGCTAACCCAACCCCCGATTTAAGTGCATCATGAATAAAATATTTCCTCCAGACAGTGAGGGATGACCGTTCAAGACATCCTTAATTTTCTTAAGTACCCTTTTATTTGTGAAGCCTAACTGTGTCAGGTGGGAGCTGACTGTATTGATTGGTGAAGTAAGAAGATGTAACGTGGTGCCAGATGGTTTTTACTACTATAGAAAGGATCAGTTCTTCAACGGATGTGGTCTAAAGCAGGAAGTAACAGACATCCCTGTCAACAGCTTAGATACGCAAACCAACCAATAGGTGGTCCCTTGTTTTTAAGTGCACAGTATTAGCAGTAGTATACAGGCTATTGTTATTATTATTAATTATTAATACACTGCATTTCCTCTTGATTTAAATAATATGACAAAAGTAAATACTTGATTGCCTCGATTCTTGAGAATATCTGCAATATCCTGTAAGCAAGGCAACATCATTTTTGTGACAATCGTTTATTTTATTTTTTTAGTGTTCAAAGATTTAAAAGATTGGCACATGTTGTCCAGTTTCCTACCTGTAGGAGTTGTTGTTTAAGTTTCTGACTGTCTGAAAAGTGTAGCTCACTCAGCAAGTCTGACACCAGCCCAGAGGCTGGAGCACGCAGGAATACGTCACTGTTGCGTGGAGTGGAGTAGCGATGGATGAGGCCATTACTTTTGGAGCCCCCCAAGTGAGGAGGGTGAGCAGAACCGGGAGCGGACCCAGGACCATTATTAAAGCCACTGTCCTGGTCCTCTCCCTCTCCCTCAACTCCTCCCTCTCCCCCCTGACCCTCCTCCTGACTGTCATCCAGCTGCTCCAAGTGGAGCTCCAGGTTCCCCACAGAATCAAAGGGGTTAAGGGTCAGGGCGGAGAGTTCTCGCCGCAGACTGTTCTTCTGCTCCCTCTCCTCCTTCAGGGCTTCCAGGGCCTCATCCAGCTGCCTCTCTGCTATCTCCTTCAGCCTCGCTGCCTCGTCCAGCTGAGCTCGCATCTCCTCCTGCTCCTCGTTCTTCTGGGTCAGCTCCAGCTTTATCGACTCAAACTCAACCTGAAATATGATACGGAGCACAACCAGATGGATATTTTTCAGATAGGCAGTAGGTCTTTCTGTGTTGCTGTATGCAGCACACATGGGTGCACATTCTAGACTCAACATGAAAACATACAGTGTCACACCATCACGATCACCATCAAGTCTACTGTGTTTTGGCAATGGATATACAGTTCCTCCTACTGGTGTAGAGTTTAAATCCTAGATATATTCCTACACCCTACATTACATAATCATTAAATAAAGTATACATAAAATAGCAATGTTAGCATCCTATACGAAAGGACAGGAGATAATGTCATCCCATGATTCCTTTTGGCAGGCCAATGTCAAAAACATCCACTGTTGTATAATTACATAACCGAGTGAAGTGCAGTCTGATTCTTTTAGCACCGTGGTCATCTTTTCCTAAGTTGGTTAAGCTCATGACGTTTTTCATTAAGGTCAGGGAAAACTTTTTAGGAAAATATATAGGACGTAATGTGTTTGACTATTCCACCACAGCCTGGGTTTTTATTTAGAAGTCAACCAATGGATCATGAAAACACTAACAAGCCACTGTTACATTTAGAACAGGTCATGGACAGTTTGTCTTGGCAGAGCTGTTACGTACACAAAAAGCACATCTGCACTCAGACACACTTGTCTCGCACCCTCCGGAATCTAAACAATGACACTTTCACATAACTCCCGAATACAAGAGCTCACGGGAATACTGAACATCCTTTATCGTGCAGGACATAACATTTGCAGAGCGCTTTGAGCACAGAGTAAGATTTGAGATGTTAACAGCTACGGAAAATGTGAAAAATATGTCAGTATGCTGAGCAGTCTGTAACCTGCCTGAAGACTTTCATGATTTCAGGAATTTTAGGGCTGTATCATTTCAAATGAGTTTAATGTTTTTAATGTTTTGACCAATCTCAATCAGGAACTATTTTAATAACTGATTTAATTGTTTTCAGTACTTTTAAGAAAAAATGTCTCTGATTTCAGCTTCTCAAATATAAACAATATTTTCAGGTTTCTTTCATTCTATATGACAGTAAATGGTACATCTTTGGGTTGCAGACAAAACAAAACATTTGAGAATATCACCTTGGATTAACTGATAATGAAAATAATCGTTAGTTGCATCAAAACACTGTGGTAAATTCAAAGAATTTTCCACTATCACTGAACGCCTGTTCTAAATAATCTGACTAGTAAACAAGCAATTAACGAGTCAGTTGCAGGCTGTCACACGATTTCTGATATTTCTTTTGTTCCTTATGATTTCTTTTCAGAGAAATGTGTCACTGGATGTGATGTCTTGCTCTCATGGGAAACGGCCATACTGGGAATTCATTGACAAAAAGACAAAAGAAACAACTGGTAAACAAAAGAAGAATTGTTGTCTGGGAGCTACTTCATTTTCTGGTAACAGCATGAATCACCCACCAACTGGCCTGTTCTGCCTCTTCAACACTGGTCAATTTGTTTCCCAGTTGTGAAATTATGTCAACAAACATGTGAGGGAGATTACAAGTTTGTTGCAAGCGAAGCAGTTTTGCTCTCATGCAGAAAAGGTAAAAGCAAACAGCAAACAGCACTACAACAACAACGACCACATGATAGTGTGTCAACAACCACCCACGTGTAATTCACATAGATAAACAGTATATGAGTAATAGGAAAATAAAAACACAAAAGTGTGGCACAATGTTCATACAGATATTCTACATCTATCCATCCATTTACAGTTAGAGTCAGAAGGTAGAAATGAAGTTGTAGCTTGAGTGATAACTGACCTGGTTTTCCTTGAGCACAGACACCTGTTTTTGCAGAGAGATGTTCTCATCTTCTAGCTCACTATTGTCTTGCAACTGGCGTGATTCACGGATCTTATATTCCTTCATCTCATCCCTCAGATGGCCCTTTTCTGCCTCCAGACACTCACACTCCTGTAGAACAGAATATAATTACACATTTCATGTTGTGCACATGTCATTATACTTGAATACTTGAGGTTAAAAAGCTAATGTATCCACCAGTGATGTGGGGTTTAATTGTTTGTATCATGACAGGACAAGGATTAATGGTAAACAGTATATACAGAGATCCTGAATGAGTCGTCGTACCTTCTTGAGCTGGGTGGAGAACACCCCTAGTCTATCGATCTCTGCGTGGGCATTGCCAAGAGCAAGGCGTGCTTGCTTGAGCTCTGACTGGACTTCCTCTATGCGGGTTGCCATGGCAGCCTCCTTAGTGGCTGTCTCTTGCAGCAAGCTCTCCTCCCGGCATTCTCCATCAGCAGCTGCACGTTTCTGGCTGCTCACAGAATCTGCAAATGCCTTCACAAATCCAAAAAGGGGTGAGAGAAGGGCAAATATGCAATGTTTAGTGGGCTACAGCATGTTACACACTGACAGAACATTTGCAGTGCTGAACGATTCATATGAAGGCCAGAAATGTAGAAATATGTAACAAAGGAAGGGAACTAGGACCTCACTGACAACTGCGAGGAAATAGCTGTTATAGTTTGGTAACTAGACACCCGAACAGCGGCTTCCACACTGTTTGACAGCTGATGTGCTAAAATAAGCCTACTACACTCAACTTAACATTACAACAACTCGCCATAATTAGTAACCTTAACCCATTATGCATCACTGACCACCGATGAAAGAACCATCAAACAAGGTGTGAAATGAAACGAACATGCTACTAAACATGCTCAACTGAGTGATCATGGTGTGGTTATATAATCTTGCTAATTCACAACACGAGTCTGCTCTGCTTTGTTAAAACCCTGCCAAAGCTTATGTAGGTGTACAGCCAAGAAATGAGGTTTACACAGATTATAGCTGAAATTCTGTACCACTGTGCCCTAAAAGCATAAAGAGCTTTGCTTGGTATGTGGTTATAAAACATCCGGATGGACTGATTTTAGTGTTATTCTGGCACACATATACTCCTAAAAAGGTAACTGCTTGTATGCTTGTCCCTCTTTGAGTTTAAGCAGGTGTGTGGAACAATTGCAAAACCAAAATTCTGCCCACATGAGAGGATTGAATTCTGTGGGATTACCTCCTTACATGAACCAGTTTTTAAAAGCCTGTTCCAACAATACTAAATGCCCTCGAGGCCCATCTGGTGCATTTGTGTCAAAGTTCACAACATTAACTCCTCACACATCAATCATCAGCAGCAGAAGAATATAAATATTTCCACAAAATGCACCTTTAAAAAGGTAAACTGTAGCTCTCAGCTGGGGTGCGACTGCACAATCTACACTTAATTTACGACACAGTTGATGAAGTGGTTGTCAATTTTTCTGCACAATGGTTAATTATTAAAGAAGACAAAATGGGAAGCACACAGTTTGTTTAGAACACCAAGGCAATGAGAAGTAAACGCCATAATTTCCATACATCTATAAAATGCATGGATTACATGATAATCTGAGTTTTGACATATTGGTCTCATCTTTTTATCTTGACCATCAAGCACTAACCTAAGGCAATCCTTAATGGCCGTGCAGTACAGTATCAGTATAAGACGCACGGAGAAAATGTAATTTGGGTAAAAGCACCGGATGTGCTGACTAATTGGCTGCGGAGGTCGCCCTAATCACAGTCTTCTCCCTCTGACGCAATCAGCGTCAGATGACACACGAGAGCCAAACTGACTCAGCGTGTAGTAACAAGCATCTTCATTGAAAGTAAAATATGAGATCACTCCAGAAACAGAACTGTTATTGTGGTAGCAGAATGTCAGGGTTGATAAACAATCACATTTATGTGATAGGTCAATGGTACAACGGTATCTTTATAGGTCTAGTAAGTACACAGCAAGGCAGCTCATCAGCTGTAAATTAAAATGAGCCGTACAGCAAAGAGATTGTGTCCTCGTAACATTTCAGCCAGTTCAGCTTTGACTACATTTACATTTTACCAACAGTGTCATGGTAACTTTACAATACCAATTTTGTACAATGGTAACAAAGGGGAGACAATAAAAAGGGAAGATATTACTGTTCCACTGCATCTTGTTTTTAATATCCTGCAACGTTTGCTTTAATATTTCTCATATATAAAAGATATATAAAGATTGCAACCATTGTTATGTTCATTCATTCATTCATTCCTACTACTATAGTCTTTTTTCTGACATCCAAGATCATTGTGCGTAAATCCATTATACATAATGGACTAGATAAAATGGACCAAAGCTGTCAACACAGGAAATGCACCATATTGGAAGATCTCAAGTTTCAACTCGTCTTTATGAGAGTTGTGAAATTCACATTCAGGAAATGTTTGTTTCAGTTATAAACAGCACATCAACAACGTAGATGCTGTTTGATGGTAAAACAAACATGAGGATTTATAAATGTAAAAAAAAAAAAATCTATTGAGTATTGTGCAAAATAAATGTTACAAAGCAGTAGTATGTTATTGGAAAATAAACCCTTGAAATGCTGGAGGAATGACAACTTCCCGATGTTGTCTAAATATAACTAGAAGGCTTTGGGGGTTCCTACCTCTTTGAGCTGCTGTAGCTCCCCTTTGAGGACTTCATGCTCCTCTTCCAGCTGCCTGTGTTTCATCTTGAGAGCTGCACTCTCCTCCAGCACCACGAGGCCATAGCGTGCTGCCTGTAGCTTCTCCTCCGTGGCCTCCTGGAGCTCCAGAGTCAGCCGCACCACCTCGGCATTCAAGTCTCTGCTCCCCATCTCTTCCTCTCCTTCTCCCTCCGCCGTTTGACCTGCTGGGTCTGCATCCGCCTCGAGCATTCTTGCCTGGCCTCCCACTTGTCTGCCAATGTTCTGCTGGGACACCTGCTTTCTTCACTCCTCCTCTCTCATTACTCCGCACTACAAAAGGCAAAGCACAAGGACGGTGGTTGTGTAAAGTACTTAGAACAATGGGCAGGATGGCAAAGAGCCTTTGTTTAAATCACATTGTGACACCAATTGTGCAAACTGCATAAGAAAAGATCAGGATTGGTTTAATGGGAAAACACCAAATGACCACTAAATACACAAATACAAGCTAAATTACTTAACTGCTGCACCTTGCAAGTGTGTATAAACCCATGTATAAAAGTTACAAATATCAACTCTGGTTATAATATCAATTATAACAAATAATGTAGCATATTGCTGCCATTTTTTCTGTTTAATAGGCACTTGTATTTAAATATCATCACTGATGAAACACATATGAGCTTAAACTGGGATGCAGAGCTGGCCTGTGCACATGACTGACCACGTTACTGCTATCCAACATCAGCAACGCCACATCTCTTCAGAATAAGACCACACAGCTTCAGCTAATGTTAGCTCCACAGTTTATAACAGCTGGTTAAAGTATCGCATCCGCCTGAAAAAATGTCCTCCACAAACTAGCCGTGGAAACAGCATGGATTAACATTACTTTGGCCATCTGTATTGACTGGGTGGGGCAGAGTTCCCCATTTTTCCTCGTGTCCTCTTCTTTGACCGAAGATGGAAACACCAGCCGCCGGCTGTCCGGTGCCAAATGATGTATCCCGTAAAGCATCTGCTTCTGCTACACCACCAACTATCTTTTTAATTTAACTGTGTAAATTAAACGGAGTATAACCTGTGAATATTTTTGGGAGCATTTATATACTCTAGTTTCTAAAAAAAAAAAAATGAGATGATATCCTAGGGTGGAAATATTCAGACAAGGATACACAATCTAAAGACGACACCGGACCGGGAACAGGATACGGCCGGTCAGCTAGCAAGTGTAGTTTTAGCCTAATCTAGTCGGCAAATGACACCACAATGCTACAGCTGAAGAATTTAGCGTCTTAGCTTTGCAATTAGCTAAATTAACAAAGGCTTAGCGGAATAGACATCGACTACCCGTCCTACTGGATACTTCTCCTGTGATAACGTCCTGTCAGACAAGCTAATTAGATAACGCTAGATAGCTAAACTTGCTAACGTTACTCACCCTCCGGGGCTTTATTTCAAAGACGGAGCGAGCAGACGTTAGACTGTGTGTGTACTTCCTCCTCCTCCTCGGAGCTGTCAGCGGCAACGGTCGCTAATCACGATAGTAGCCGGAGATACCAGCCCAGGTTACTGCTTCCCTTCCCTTCCCTTCCCTTCCTCCCACCACTACCACCGCCAACAGCAGCAGCCGGTTCTCTCGTTTCACAGCGAGGTCCGGTGTCAAAAGCGCGCCGAAAAGACGTGAAAGCACGATTGCCCCCTCTAGCTAGACAACGGCGCTAGTGATGGGCCGTACGCGAACGAGCCGGTTCAACGAGCGCGGCTCTTTTAGGTGGACGATGGGAGCTGGATTTTTACTTTTGAATACATTTACATTTACATGAGCTGACGCTTTTATCCAAAGCGACTTACTGGGAGCAATTTGGGGTTCAGTATCTTGCCCAAGGACACTTCGACATGCAGACTGGAGGAGCTGGGGATCGAACAACCAATCATCTGATAAGTGGACAACCCTGAGCCACAGCTGCCCCCCTTTCAGTACAAAGGATGTGTTGCATAATTTAAGTCAGGGGTCTTCAACCAGGGGTCCGTGACCTCTAGGGGGTCCGCAGAGGGACTGTAGGGCAAAAAATACATTGAGTAAACTGCAAGCATTAAAATGCAATAATAAGCTACTTTAGACAAAAACTATTTACAAAATAAATTATTCCATTATGCATGAACTTTTTTTAAATCATAAACACATATAGGCTAATAACCAAGCGTATAAATAGGCTAATAAGGTGAAAGAAAAGGTGAATGAAGTAAATATGAAAGTTATTATAGGCCAGACTTAAAATATGACACATTTTTAAAAAAATAATTACACGTGGGGTCCCTGTTCTGTTTGTCTCTCGTCCAAGGGGTCATTGGGCTGAAAAACATTGAATGATGATTTAAATGATATATGTGTACACATACAAATCATGAGTCAAAACAGTGCTAAACTTGGCTGAATTATAAAAGGTAAAAGTGGTTAAAAAAAGCCGTTTGGGAGCTGAGTCGGCTCTTCTTAGCTGAGTCAAATAATCCGGCTCACTAAAAAGAACCTAAATTCCCATCACTAAACGGCGCAATACACCCACACCAAGAAATAGTCTTTAAGTTCTGTATTTGTGTGAGTATTGAACTGCTGTGTATCCACACGTTAAAAATAAACATTAATGCGATTAATACAAGTATTTTATTTTATTAACAAAGCGAAATAATAAAGAAAGATTAGCTAAGAAAAGCACTTCCGCTCGTGCCTTTGTTGTCTTCCTTTTCACGTCCGGGTCTCGCGGCGGCACGTTAGTAAATCAACGGTTATCTCACGCGATGAAGGTCGTTACCTGGAATATAAACGGCATAAGGACCTTCAGAGGCGGCATTAAAAAGGCTCTAGATTCACTAGACGCCGATATTATCTGTGTCCAAGAGACTAAAGTGACAAGTAAGTGGTTAGCTTAACACGGACAGTCTGTCTGTCATGTAACATGAACTCAATCAGAAGTCTGTGATGAGAGAAATAAACTCATAAATTGTCCCCCAACAGGAGACTTGCTTGATGAAAGAACTGCCATTGTTGACGGCTACAACTCCTATTTCAGCTACAGTCGAGGACGCAGCGGTTATTCAGGTGCATAACACTGTCATAATGTCTTCATTACAGTCTTCACTTGTTTATTACAGCAACAGAAGACCCTTTAATGCCTCCACCCATTCATACACCTGCTTTATAGCTGCTACTGACTCACTACAGCTCCTGTTTCTTGCATGCACAGGGGTTGCCACTTACTGCAAAGACAGTGCCACTCCATTTGCAGCTGAGGAGGGTTTGACAGGTCTGCTGACCAACCATGAAGGCGCTGTTGGGTGTTACGGTGACCAAGCTGAGTTCTGCAGCGAGGAGCTGCAGCTCCTGGACAATGAGGGACGAGCCGTTGTCACACAGCACAGAGTCAAGTAAGTCCAGGTATTATCTGTGCATTAGAATATACCTACCTCTGTGACTGTTCTTAACTCTGATTTACCCCGCAGGTGTCAGGACGAAGAGCAAACCATTACTGTGATCAACGTCTACTGTCCACGGGCTGATCCTGAAAAGCCGGAGAGAAAGCAGTTCAAACTGCAGTTCTACAAGTTGCTTCGGCGTCGGGCTGAAGCGATACTGAAAGATGGGAGGTGAGAGAGTTTGGAAATGGTTGTGAAATAAATGAATGCATTATAAACATGAAACCAGGGTTATTCCTCAGACTATAACTGTACCATTAAAATCTATAATCGCTGCGTCCTTAGATGTACATTTGAGTCCATAGTATTTACCTAAAGTAGTTTATAGTGCAGTAAAGGCAACAGTATATAGATAATTCCTGAATTTACAATAACACAGATAACATGGTGTATGGCAGATGACTGACTTGCAGAAGACATATGTTGTATCAGTCTTATTTTGGATGATGCATAATGAGAGTTTGTTTTTTTCTGTTGTATTTTTCAGCCATGTGATTGTTTTAGGAGACATAAATACATCTCACAGACAAATAGACCACTGTGATCCCAGTGATATTGTAAGTAAAAAGAAAAAGAATACCGTTGAATGTTTCTTCTGGGTATTATGCTTACTCTGTATCCTGCTCTCTCGATACCACACTTGTGTCTGGACGGTGATTTTTAAGTTAAAGTTAGTTAGTTTAGCATCAAAGACAAGGGGAAACATTTCTCCTGGTTCGGTCCAAAGGTAACAAAATCTGCTCACTAATAAACAAGTTATATATTGTGTCTTTAATCTGCTCAAAAAAATGACAGGTTTCAGTCTATACTAATTGGCTGTTTTCCGCTGCTTCTGGTCTAAGACCAGTCTCCTAGTTTTAGAAACAGACCCAAGAGTATCGATCACAACAAGGACCCAAACAAAGTGGGCAAAATGTATTTTGTTTCCTTCGATATAAAGGTGTAATATAATATTACATAAAAATAGCAGTGTTGTGTTTCTGCCAAGCGTGTCCATAATAGTGATACTCTACCTTCTTTGTTTTTCTCATTTCTTAGGATGATTTTGATGAAAACCCTGGAAGGAAATGGCTGAATGGCTTTTTGTACAGTGGTGGACAAGAGGAGGAAACAATTGAGGAGGAGCCCGATGGAGAATCTGAGGTAACGTCAACAGATCCCATCCACAGTGGAAAATTTGTGGACACCTTTCGGTATTTCCACCCAACTCGCGCCAACGCCTTCACATGCTGGTCCACTCTCACCGGAGCACGGCAGACCAACTATGGCACACGCATCGACTACATATTCGCCGATTGCCAGTTAGCCAAAGAGCAGTTTGTGGCAGCAGATATCATGCCAGAGGTGGAGGGGTCAGACCACTGCCCGTGTGGGAAACTGAGCTGCTCTCTCCTGCCCAGCTCCAAGCCGCCTCCCCTCTGTACCCGTTACCTGCCAGAGTTTGCTGGCAAGCAGCAGAAACTCTCCCGCTTCCTTGTTAAGGTGGACCAAAAATCAAGTCAGTCTGAACTTAAGGATGCGTTACCCGGATCTCAAGAAGAAGAGGAAAGGAGGGAGAATTTAAATCCATTCAGAGCTGAAAACATCTCTGCTAAAAAACGATTATTGACATCAGACTCTGTTGCCCCGAAGGGGAAAAAAACTAAGACAGTGAAGACTTCTTCAAAGCCGCAGGGAAGCCTCCTTTCCTTTTTCAAACCCAAGCTCACAAATGTTGTTCCCTCTGCTGAACCGCCGCGCAGTCCATGTGAAAAAACACTCAGCATAGAAGAAGTTACATCATTGAATAAGTCCCAAAAAGCATCCACAACAACAGATGGCTCCTCTGTCATGAGCAATCGAACTGAAGGCTCTGAGCTTGCCCTCCATGGTTCACCACAGCTTGGTAGCAGCAACACCACCACCACCACAGAGGAAAATGAAAAACATATGAAGACAACACATTTAACCTCACAGCCTACTGTGGGCCACTCAGCTGCCAAGAAGGGAGCATCGTTAGGGTTTTGGAAGTCGGTGCTTCATGGACCACCACCACCACCTTCCTGTAAGGTCCACGGGGAACCCTGCGTGCTTCGCACTGTAAAAAAGGAGGGGCCAAACATGGGCAAACAGTTTTTCGTCTGTGCTCGTCCTCAGGGACACACCTCCAACCCTGATGCCCGCTGTAACTTTTTTGCATGGGTTGACAAAGGGAAGTGACATGTTTGATGTATGAACCACAAGCTGTATTTTTTTTATTTTATTTTTACAGAGAAACCTCGAGCTCAAATCAGCACTATAAGACTTTTTATCATTCCAGTGATTTGTTTTGTTTTTTTCTTAATAAAGACAATAGTTTTCTATTACCTTGAGTTTGGTTTTGTTTGTTCTTCATGCTGAAATAATTTGGCAAATAATAGATTCACTTTTCAAGCAAATATGCAAAATGTCCAGTGAGGTTCCAGATTCTCAAATCTGAGCATTTGTTGTTTTTCTCTGTTTTATATCACTTTATTATATTTATATCTTAGTGATGCTTGTACAAATAAGTTTGAAGATTTCACCTTAGGCTCTGGGGAAGTCTGCTATGTATCGCTCCACTAGACTAAACTAAATTATTTATCAGTAAATCATGTAATAATCAAGTAATGTCAGATTAATCAATATTGAAAATAACTGTTGTTTGTTCACTTTACCTGATACTGTATATAAAATTATGAATGCGGGAATGGGTCAAGTGAAAGTGCCTCCCATCACATGGATTCTGATGGTCAAAAACATCAGTATTATTTTTATAAATGACTGATCAGTTATCCTTTGTTACCTTGGGGATTGTGCACACTAGATGGCAGTGCAGTGAGATCAAGACACAACGGTAAAGCCCAGAGAAGAAGATAAAACATTTTACTGACACTACCAGCTGCGCAACCTGAGTATAAGAATCAGATTGAAGTTTATATATCGCAGCTTTAAGCTTACTTGGGGCACTAACACTTCTGAATTCTGATTTTGCGTCATGCGGTACGGAAAAAGATTAGATCTCACAGAAGTCTGACTTTAAACTCAGAAGTTCAAGAACAAGTCAGGATTCAGAGAAAACGACTTAATTCTGAGAGAAAAAAAAGTCAGAATTCTGAGTTGTTGTTTTTCTTTATTTGTTTTTTACTTTAAACTCAAAGAACTGAGTTTAATGTCAGGATTCTGACATTAAAAAGTCTGACTTTAAGTTCAAAACTTTGAGGAAAAAGTCAGACTTCTGAGGTTAAATTCGAGGCTCTGAGAATACAATCAGATTTCTGAGTTGTTTTTGTTTTGTTTTTTACTTGTCAAAAGTCAATTCACAAGTGGCACTAATCCACTTCTGTATACATTTCATTAAACATGCTGCTTGAAAATCCAAAATGCTCCTTGGTAAAGTACTCAAATCAATGCTGACAGTGTTACAAATTTGTAGAATCACTGTACAGTATTTTAGTTCAGTAACAGAGCACTCCATGTGGCCTGTCTCAATGTATAAGGAGGAGCTTAACTTGCGACAGGGCAGGATAAACTACTGTAATTACGCCACCCCTCCTCTTCCTTCCCTCGTTTTTTCTTTCTCCCCTTACAGCTAAAGAGAACTTCATGGCTCTATGAAAAGCAGGTTTTGGGAGTGAACCAGCCTACAAGTTTTCACTTTTACCCTGTTTACCTCTGTCTGACTGAAGACTGAAGAGATCACTCTGGCTGTTAGAGAGGTGAGTACCAGAAGAAGGCCTCAAGCCCAACACAAACCAGCTTTCAGCAGCATGTCGGCCACGGCACAATTTCCCATTCATACATGTGGCGCGAAACATAAGTAACTTTCATTATCTGCACTCATAATGCGGTGTATTTCGACAGTAGGCATGAGGATAACATTCTTTTCAGCTGTTTTCGGCTGTAACTTTCCAGCTGGAGATATATTAATGCTCTCATTCGCAGCCCGTCTCTTTTGTGACATGCTGGCAATATGCAGAGCATAGAGGTGGGATTTTAAATGACTCACTGAAATGGGAGATCATCTTGGCTCTGAGTGCTGTCATGGATGTTTGGTACAAAAATAACGGTCAGTGTTGGATACATGGTTTTAGCAAGGCAAAGGGTTAGGGTTATGTCTCTTGATGACCTATATTTTGCACACATTTGTAATTTAGTTTGTTGCTTTATCCTGTTTTTTTCCAAACCAGACACTAAGGTCATTTAAGGTGAATAAATCTCTCACTATTGAGATTCATCCAATCTGTACGGACCATGATTGTCATATTTTGCTTGCAAACTGCTCCAAATAGCCCGAGGAAATTGTTGAAACGTGGACGTGATATTTTGTTTTCATTCTGCGGCAATTTAAATCTGTCATCAGTGTTCACTGCAGATAGATGATTCTTTACACAACAGAAAACATTTTCCAGTAGAGGATGTCATGGTGAGATAAACCAAATGTGGGTGTTTCTTGGGTGTGCTGCTAAAGCTCATATCTCGTTCAAGCTGAACTTTATCGGCTAAACTGAAAGAAAGACCACGGGCGGTAATGACATTTTAGTTCTCATGAACTAGAAGTGTTGCATGATTCACATCTTTCCACTGTTGTGTGTCAGTGTTCATCTTCCTTCTTCAGGTTCAAGTGCATAATAACTGGTAAGCATGCACAATGCTTTCCACGCTTAAGCACAATCACATGTTGGCAATCTTAAAAAAGCTTTATCTCCTAAGCTAATTACCATCACTGTGACTTCCAGTAGGATGCAAACTGTCAGTTAGTATCCGCCCATACTGGAACAAAACCCCCCTGAGATGACACCCACTTCACCCCTCCTTTCTACTAGCATAGTCAGTAATGACATGGTAATTAATCTCCAGTATGCGCACCAGAAGTGCTGTTGATTGGCTGGGTTCTTGGGATTACGTCGTACTCCAGACTGTCTTTGAATATTAGAGGCAATTCCTTTCTTTTGTTTGGACACCAGTATTGACACTTCAGCTTCAGTGTAAACACCTGGTGAGCAGAACCCTACTACAGTCTTTTTGCAGCTGTGGTGCTACCTGTAACTGGCTTAACAAGGGGTTAAGCATATGGGTGTTCCCATTTCCCGCTCCCTCCTCCTAATCTCTCTCACTCTCTCCTCTCTTCACTACCAAGGAGCTTTGGAGAGACTCCTCAGAACAAAGCTATATAAACACGCAGTGGAGGGGAAAATTGTATGAATTTGCACAGGGATTTAATCTGGCAATATTAAGAAAAGAAAACTAGCCTTGTTCTTGACCGCCAGGGTAAGTTGCTGAAAGAAAATGCTTGTGTGTATGTGTGTGTGTGTCCTTCTGTTTTAGATGTGGAGGAAAAAGAAGGGAAGGGCCAACTACCAATAGTGAGCTGGTCTTGCGTCAGACAAAAGCCATGTGGTATGCTCTGTTAGATAGTAAGGCTACTGTTACACTACTGTGTTAAACATAGAATGTGCGCTTGAATTGACAAGATTACTGAATGTGATATATTTAAATGTGACATTCAGTAATTACAACACTTTGCAAAGGGCATGGGGTACGTTGTTTGGAAAGATGGTCGTATTAAGAGATGGAAAAAACAGGAGCGTTTTTTTTTGTTTTTATTACTTTTCTTTTATTACTTCATTACTGTTTCCACTGTGTAACAGATGCCCTCGTGGCCAGTTAAATATCTAAAGTGGAACAAGTTTCTAGTTAACCAGGTTTGTCTAGTTTCTCTATCTCCCACCTGAAAATGCAAAGCATGGCCCTGTTGTAAAATCTTTCACAATTTAAAGTAATTCATCGGAACTTTGTGTCTTTTTGCAGGAAAGTTAAACTCATAAAATATTTGTGACATTTAGTCTGTGCTTTCTTGGTTGTGTGTATTGGCCACAAGCCATGGGAAAGTCATTGGGTATGTAGCTAAAGAAACTTACTCAAACCAAGCTTGACCTGAGGCCAGTATGCAGGAAAACACTACCCTGTATTTAGACTAAAGAGCACCATTTACACAGGAACCCTTTGTTTATCTCTGTGGCTCACTGCTATCAACCTCCAGTCTGTATGGATTATTGCACATCAACAGGCTTGTTCATGGCTGAGCGTAGGAATATAAAATATTCCGGTTTTGTATGAAACTCTTAAGGAATGGCACAATATAGTGTGAACGTGTCCTCAGGGGTCAGATGTGAAAATCCTGAGGGCAGCCTGACCAACAGAGAAGGGAAGTATCCCATGACCCCGTGGCAGGAGCACAGACCTACGCTCATTCCCAAGAGTGTCCATGCCAGCTTTGTGTGGGCCACAACAGCTTAGAGCAACATAAGTCCTCTGACAACATTTGTTATTTAAAGCCTTTCATGTCACACGAGCTTTAAATTGACTTAAAGCAAAAGTGTTGTTTTATTCTAGGAACTTACACAGTAATCTGTTACCACCGTTTTTTTTTTTATGCCCATATCTGCAGTTGGAAGCAGAACCTCAGCGCCAAAGGATTTGTGCATTGCCAAAAGAAAAAAAAGAAACATAAAAAGCAACATTCTTGTTGTGCTTGGCAAGCAGAAAAATTACAGTGTTGTGTGTTTTTCAAGTCTTTATAAATAGGTCTGCCCTTTTGAAGCCACATAGCATTTTCTGTTTGTACCACATACTTTATATTCAGTGTTTCTCCAAGCTTCCTTCAGTGCAAATACAAATAATTTATCTTTAAAAGGCTGTGGGGTTTTTAACACCATTCCCGCTCTGCCACTGTAACTTCACTGGAAATGTATTGCATTGTAGAACAGAGCTGACGTAAATACGTCACACTTATCCTTCCTCGTTTAACAAGTTCTGGAAAAAATCAGGAAAAAAATCATAAAGAAGCAACGTAAAAGCATTAAAGACCCATACTGAGGTCAGCCTGTCTGCACTTTTCCTTCTCAAATAATGGAAAGTTGGCAACATCAGTCCATGAGATTTGTTTGGAATGTTACGTATGTCATGTAAAAACAATGCAGGCTGATATCAAACCTTCTCCATGTGTAAATAACGGTCACATTTTGAAGGAGGTTTTTGGGAAGTATGTCATAAATAAAACAACTGTTTTTCTCTGTACTTTCCAGCCAGGTCAAAGTTTTAAGGAGCTTCTTTCCGTCCAGCTAAAGTAGATCTTCAAAAAATCTTTTAAGTCACAACCCCAGCAATCAGAATGGAGCTTCAGAAGATGAACGGACACAGCAGGGATGATGGGTAAGACTCACAAATAAACATCACATCACAGGAAAGCACTTCAACTCAAGGATTTTAAAAATTTTCCACTAGATATGAAAGCCGCAGTATTTTTGTTTGTAGCTCCATTTCTTTTTTTCCCCATCATAGGTTTGATGGGCTGGACGCCATGGCCGAACAAGAGGAGTTTCTCCCACATAAACCCGGTGTCAAGAAAGAAATGCACTTTACAGATGTGAGTGCTTTCGCTCAGTCATATTTTAGAAAATGTAAACAGATGCTATTAATGCTGTCGATGCGATTTTCGTTCATGGATTTATCTGTGTGACCTCTGTCCTCTTCTCGCTGCAGTTTGAGGGAAAGACTTCATTCGGCATGTCCATCTTTAACCTCAGTAATGCCATTATGGGCAGTGGAATTCTGGGATTGGCTTTCGCAATGTCCAATACCGGAATCATTCTTTTTCTGTGAGTATGCAAGCCACACACACACACACACACACACACACACACACACACACACACACACACACACACACACACACACATATCCCATTTTTGACTTTGTGCCTGGCTGTATGGGTCAGTGCGTGTTTGCTCACAGCAAAGTGTTTTAATATGTTCCCCTCTTGTGCAAAGAGCACAATAATACATTAATTTCAGCTTCTTGTGACTTATATTTAGTGTTTGGGTGAAGCCAAATATGCACACTGTCTGAGGTTACAAGAATAGAGCAGGTTTGTTTGCCGTGTGTGTGTGTGTGTGTGTGAATATTTTTGTGTGTGTGTGTGTGTGTGCGTGTGTGTGTGTGTGTTTGCCGTGTGTGTGTGTGTGTGTGAAGATTTTTGCTAACTGAAGTCATTTTGGTCCTCACTTATTGAAAGAGCTATTTATTAATAACTTCTCTTAAAAAAACTACTTTAATCTTCTTTTAGTGTAAATGTTTATTGTTTTATATCTTTCATTGTGTCATACCTAACTCTGCAAACCTCTTGACGTCCCTTTAAATGTCATCTTATCATTATTTTGAGTGAGAATTAACTTTTAAGGACAAAATTAGCATCAGCACTGGGCTAAAGTTTGTTTTAATAGTGGATAGAGATTGGATATAGTCAATAGAGGGTCCTTATAAGGCTAGAAATAGGGCCACAGGGAGCATGTATCATCTGACTGTCTGTGTGTACTTGTGTTTGGACAGGTATTTGTGGTGGCAGGGAGGGGGATGGGTTTGCGTGCCTCAGTATACTCGTGTGTCGGCCCCTTTACCTGTGCGAGTCGTGCGTGTAATCCTGTATATACACAACTGCTACAGAACGAAGCCTGATCTGTCAGAATGTACATTAGAGCTCATACACACGCAGCTTCCCTAAATCAGATTTGACTGGATAAAAATAGCCCCCGTAGTGATCAGATCCAAGACACGCCTGGATCAGTCCTGTGCTATGTGGCTGGGGGGGAGGTGGTGGCAGGCAGCTGGAGAGCTCAGGTTCTCAAAGCCAAAGTCACTTGTGGAAAAAAACAGAAGAGAAAAAGGCAATAATCATAAGAATTGATTGTTAAAAGAAGTTTTCAAAGCTCCTCTTTCTCTCTGTATTTATTTATCTACATAATGAATAATGTCCAGATTTGTGAGACCGTTTTAAGTTACAATCCCCAACTTGTGTGTTTCAGAATCCTGTTGTTCTCCATCGCCATTCTGTCTGCATATTCAATTCATCTCCTGCTGAAAAGTGCCGGAGTCGTTGGTATGCCAGAGCTGCATCCAAAACACATAAATTAGCATACGTAGCCGCAGAGTCATTTCTGCATTCTTAACTTATCACACTCATTATCAGTAATATTTGGGGTTTTTCAGGCATCCGGGCTTATGAGCAGCTTGGGAATCGTGCTTTTGGTCCCCCGGGAAAAATGTTGGCCGGATGCATCATTACAGTACACAACATTGGAGGTACTGTCATGCAGTTTTCTTCCATTTCATGTTTATGTATGATGTCTATAAGCCACAGCGTGCGTGTTTGATAGGATAAGAATGAGCATGCACGAGTAAGTTACACAAAATAAGACTGTGTTCACTTTCTTTCAGCAATGTCCAGCTACCTTTTCATCGTCAAGTCTGAGCTCCCGCTGGTTATTCAAGCTTTCCTCGGTAAAGAATACAACACAGGGTGAGTACCAAGGTGATATTCGGGTTCATGTGTGGCATAGTAGTTTCAGTTTTTTGTGTTTTGTGGTATACTGATTTTTTTTTCCCATCTGTTTGTCTGGCTGTTTCTTAGAGAGTGGTTCTTGAATGGAAACTTCTTGATCATCATTGTTAGCGCTTCCATCATCCTTCCTCTAGCACTCATGAAACGACTTGGTATGTTTGTCATTCATCACAGTTTCTTCTTTTTCTTTCTTAATTCCTCACCCTCTCTTGTGTACACTCATGTCTCCACTATCTGTTTTTGTCACGTTTACTTTCATGTCCCCGTACTGAAAGTCCAAAATCTTTCTTTGAGCAGAAATAATTCTGCATTGTCTTATCATTCAAAAACAGGTTACCTGGGCTACACAAGTGGCTTCTCCCTCTCCTGCATGGTGTTTTTCCTCATCTCGGTGAGTCTTACTTAAAGCAAAGATACATACAACACCACCTGTTCCTCCATTAAATATATATTATTAACCGATGGATGTTGTCTCCTCAGGTCATCTACAAGAAATTCAACATCCCGTGTCCACTGCCTGATCATAACGCAAATTCTTCTCACGATATCATTAATGGTACAGACGACTTCTGTGAGGCCAAACTATTAACTGTCAACTCTCAGGTTAGAAGAAAAACATTTTCACATTGCCTGCATTAGTTTTCCTGAATTGTCAGATTTATTTTTATTTCTCGGTTAGCGCAGCAGGTTTACTGCCACACGTTCTGCACCAGAGCGTATTATGTCAACAGCGTTAAGGCGTGTTATGTCAACAGCGGTGTTGGGTATTAAACAAGCGTTTAATTGTGTCCCTGCTTGACATGAAACGCTGTTCAGTCTTCCTCTGTGTTTGTCGTATTACTCACTCACCTTTGGTGTGTTTGGCTTTTTAGACAGCATACACCATCCCGATTCTGGCCTTCGCTTTTGTCTGCCACCCAGAGGTGCTACCCATCTACACTGAGCTACGAGAGTAAGTCCAAAAGTCATTGTCTGTTTCACAAAATGTGGCAAAAAAAAGTTTCAGTAACGTTAACATCATGTCTCTGTTTGTCTTCACACCAGTGCCACCAAGAAACGTATGCAGAAGGTCGCCAACATCTCCATCCTGGCCATGTTTGTCATGTACCTGCTAACCGCTCTTTTTGGCTACCTCACCTTTTACGGTAAGATAACTCTCTACGCCTGAGAGTCAAAGGTCATCTTGTTCTGATGTTGTGAACGGCAAAACTTGACAAATGAATGACCCACTTGTACCCAGAGCCCATATGCATTTTCCAATGTTATGAATGAGTCACTAGATTGCACGAGAGATATGTCATGGGTGTGTTGCCTCTCTGTGGGTAGGCGCTGTGGAGTCGGAGCTGCTGCACACCTACAATCAAGTCGACCCCCTGGATGTCATGATTCTCTGTGTGCGTGTGGCCGTGCTGGTGGCCGTCACTCTGACCGTCCCTGTGGTTCTTTTCCCGGTAAGAGTAAAAAAACAACAAGAATAAAAACATATGCTTTCTGACACTTTGTTAAGATTTAATGTACGCGTAGATTCAGATATAATCAATCAAACTAAGAGACACAACAGAGGAGATTAAAAGAATATTTAATTTATTTGTTGATAGACAGAAAATTAATCAGCTGCTTTCCAAAATGGTTCCAGCTTCTCTATTTCTGGTTTGTTTGTCTTCTCATTTTTGAACTTGCTGATATTTTATTGGCCAAACAGTGATGAATGAAGAACAACAACCTTAAAATAATATGTAAAGATTTGAAAACAGAAAATCATCCAAAGAAAATCAAAGAAATGTTGCATGTTATACTTTCTACGGGGCCCTAAAGTCCCAAAAGCTCCTATTTTTTTATAATAATATAAATATAACTTACTTAAGATAATAATAACTAAAAAAACACATTTTGGGGCTTTATGGGCTCCTTATCTTTCAGATAAAATGTGGTACAAGATAACAAAACATTAATGTCTGACACTCGATGCATATCATTATGTATGATGACGACTAGTGGCAGCAAGGGGTAGACTTAGAGGAGTAGGTGACCCAGAATTGAGCAATGTGACACTCATTCACACACACATTCTTTCTAATTACGAATTTTTTTTAAGCGCCTCAAACTAATGCAATACTTCTGACATCCTAACAACGTCGCCCAGGCCGATCTTTAACTTACAAACTGCACATCAGAAGCTCAGCGTTCTGCAAATATAGCCTCAACACAACATAACGGACACGACCAAAAGATGCATGTATGTTTAAGAATAGATTTTTTTTTTACATCAAGGCAATGAAACTGATGCTCTGTTTCAGTGCGGCGCTCGGCAGACTGAAACCAGCTGTTTCTGTTTCAATAGTGTTTTGACTGTATGGAATTTATTTTGAACATGCTTTTAAAGTGGTAATAGACAACTCTTTGATTATGAAGCGGTGCTCATTATTTCTGGATGGTAATCCCCTGAGCAAAACAGAAAGCAATCCAGCCTTTGTGACAGTGTTTCCACTTAAATATTAAACTTCAGATTGATCTATAGATGCTAAAATGTCCATTGTTAAATATTCACATAAACATATTAAAGGAATTATTAAAAACATACAGCAGATCAGCAAAGACGCAGGTTAAATGATGTTTGACCTTTTGGGAAAGAATAAGAGTCAAATGAGGAGATTGATACAGGTCTTATGTCTGTTTATTCAACTTAAGACTGAAGCCAGGAGACACTTAACTTAGCATAGCTTAGCATAGCTCTTAAAGGTTAAAAACATCGGTCTACTGGCACCTCTAAAGCTCTCTAAATGTTACACGATGTATCTTATTTCTTTAATCCGTACGCTGTGTAAAAATGACATTATCTGGTTTTACAAGGGGATTATGAGCCGGACAAAGGCAGCCTTTATGCAAAGCTGAGCTTCATGCTGAACGGACAGATACAGAGCGTGGTACTCTCTGTCCGTAAGAAGAAGAACAAGAATCTGTTTTTACAAAATCTCACAAAACAGTTTCTTTCATGTTAAATCAGAGAACAGACCTTAACGTCTTTCTGTAGGCCGAAACTTTAAAATATGCTGCACTTCTGGTCTCACGTCGCAGTGCACAGGTGATGGAAGATACCTGCTAAAATTTGAGTTGAGTTGACGTATGTAGTAGGCCAGCGGCTTTACGCAGTAGCAGCTCAGCAGCAGTGTTAAATAAAACAGAGGTCAACCTTTACTTTTATTTAGTTTTGTCAATGACAGTCTCCCTCTTTTCTTCTTTCCCTCCGCAGATCCGCAGAGCTTTGCTCCAGATCTTCTTCCCTGAAAAGCCTTTCAGTTGGTTCATACACTGCAGCATTGCGTTTTGTCTCATCTTCTTGGTCAACCTACTTGTTATCTTCGTGCCCTCCATCCGCGACATCTTTGGACTCATCGGTGTGTTTACGCAAGAAAGATGGCAGTCTGCACTGCGCATTTTGTAGTCTGAGCTTTATCTGTAAATCGTAACCATCTTCTCCTCCTTCATCCTCAGGAGCCACATCAGCCCCCAGCCTCATCTTCATCCTACCTGGAATCTTCTACGTCCGGATCATTCCTGAAGACCAGGAGCCTTTTCTGTCCAGACCCAAGATTCAGGTACAACTCAACAGTTTCATATCACTCAACAATACTGTGAATTCATCCTAAATGTCGATGTATTTTTAACATGTTGCTGATACAGATGTTTTCTCTCCTTTCACCCCTGTAGGCTGCATGCTTTGCTGCACTGGGATTCATCTTCATGATCATGAGTTTGTCATTTATCATCATAGACTGGGTGACTGGAGAGTCTCGAAGTGGAGGCGGACACTAGCCCCCATGACTGAACAGAGATACTTGCGGACAGAATGCCAACCAAAGCTCTCCCTGTCATTAAATTACCCCTGATCTGCCGAGTTTCAGCCAAAAAAGCCAAAAAGGAATCTTGGCTGCGCAAAGACGAAGGAAATGTGAAGACCCTTCGTCTTCAACACACACACACAAAAAAAGAAAGAAAATGTTTTTGCGGGGCAGACATAAGGCCCTATAAATGGAGGAGAGAAGCCAGAAAAGTGAGAATACAAAGCAGTGTGTTCTGACTGAATGAAATCTATGTCACACCTCTGAACGACAGTGTTGTTTGGAGGCATGTGTAGAAATGTGAAAGACGCAAAAAAAAAAAAATATGAATGGGAACAGCATGACTCAAATGGAAATCCCATTTTAGAGTATGGATGCGTACAGTTCCGTGGAATAGCTCAGTCACTGCCAAAAGTCCTTCCAATCTACTTCCCTACCATCTCAGTTTTCACAGGACAGAAATTTGATGTCATAAAAGGAGTCATTTCCTCCTCCTGGGAGTTTGCTTTTTATCATACAAGTAAATATTTCAGTTTGTTTATTCATCATCATTTATTTCACTGCACACTGTCAAGTGTTGTCCCTGAACTTCACAGATACAGCTAAATATGATCAGCCAGGGTTAGTCTGCACATCGACGCTAACCATTCCAGTCTGTCAAAACACAGTTCTCAATTATCTTCAAATGTGGAGTTTAATTCATGTTCTGAATGTGATATTTTCTCAATCTATCCCGCCACTTAACATGACTGTTGTAGAGGTGATCGATCATCTTTCAAAGCTGAGATTAAGGTGACGTGTTACCAAGAATCAGAACAGATATGGTGCAATTTGTGGTGTTCAGCTGCTATGCATGAAGGTCGAACAGACAAATTACTGACAATCACATGTGAATCAACAGACACGGAGATGGTGGTTTGTAAAAATTTTAAGTTTTTGAGGTTCCTGAAAAGAGAAATACCTGTAAACCAAAGATTTTAACTATTGTGTAATATTAAAAAAAAAAAGATGTTACACGCTATTATTTAATTTTTTTTTTTTTACCATGATCGGCAAAGGCCAATTAAAAATTATATATTTAAAAATGCCAGTGTTAGGCCCAGAAACTGAAACAGTATGGAGAATAATGACAAATGATTTTTAAGTTAAAAAGAGCAGAGTCTTCTTTGTGGTCTCAAAAACAAAACAAAAAAAAAAAAAAAACGACTAAAAGATATTTTGACTTTGTTACTCATCCTGTACATTTTTAAATTAATTTGAATGTTGTTATCTGTCAATAAAGTGTGTCTTTCATTTGTACAGAAGTTGCTTTTTAATCCGCTCTGAGAAGCCATTCCCGCGTGGCTGTAAAAAAAACGAATGTACTCACAGCAGGAGGAGGACAATAATGCACTGCCTCTGCTCGGAAAATGGAAGTAACACATTCATTTGTGCACAGAGTCTGAGAGAAAGAAGAAAAGTGGGGGTTAGAGAAGTGCGGTTGGCCGTTTCCTGCTTTGAGTTGATGTGTGCATAGAACAGAGAAGAGAAACTTCCTTGACTGTAGCTCTCAGTATGCTGTCAGAGTGGAGAGGAAGCTTTGTCAAATGCTGCTCACATTAATTTAAAATAAACTGGAAGTTTTACTCGAGCACCATGAGCCGTGGATCTAAATCTAAACCAGAGAACAGACGGAGCTCTCTGCTGAGCATACAGGAGAATGAGAAGTTGGAGGAGCTGCTGGGCAGAAGGTGTGCTGTAAGTTATGGACTGACCAGGGAGAGAGGGAGGGAGAGAGAGGGGGGGTGCTAACTGGAAGGATGGTATCCTCCTGTATTTGTTCTGACTTGTCTGCTTTCTGAGGTAGTAAATCTTTAAAGTAAAAGGAAAAGCCATCCATGACAGAACAGGTTTTTCTGGTCTGTACTGTAAATGTAAATTCTTTCTGGTCCTGAGACATTAACGGTTATGTGTCATGTCCGTTGAACCATGACTTGAGGAATTTACATCACACACTCTTAACTTTACTACAACCACTGTTGTAGTTTCACTTTTTGTAAACGTTACTTACTTCTTCCTTGTTCGTTTTATATATTCTTTTTAGATATTCAGGGAATTCCAGTCTTATTTTTTCAGATGAATCTCAGGCACGTTGATGTAAATGTACTTTATGGGTTGCTGACATTAGGTCATCAAAAAAGGAGGTAGCTCTAACAGGAAATGGTGGCTGAACTGTTTCTTCCTCTGGTGTCAAAATTAGATCTGTCGCTGAGTATAGGCTAACATTTTAGTGGAAGTTAATTTTTAAGCTACTTGACATGAACACTACGCTTGTGTCAGACTCATGTTACAGCAGAGTACAAGAAACAAACATCCATAGTGGAAATTTAACAGCAGCACAGCTGCACAGCCGAAGTTGTTATCTGAACAAATGAAAGCAGACAAGGAAGTGAATCCTCACCACAGTATCAGTAAATTTACATGTGAAATGCAATAAAATGCTCTCAAGTGTCCTATCAGACCATATCACTGTATGTTTTGTCTGTTGTTTTTAGTCCATGTCCACTGCGGTAGCACAGCTGTACATGGCTCTGCCTCACGATCCATCAGTATGGAGCTTGCAGCACACTGGAGTCGTCTGCTTCGTGAAAGACAACCCTCAGCGCTCCTACTTCATACGGATGTTTGATTTGAAGGTAACCTCTTAAGCAGTGAGTGTAAAAGGCTGCATCAGGATGTGTAGGCCGTCTTTAGACTGATGATCTAATGGCTGCTTTTGTGTGAGCTGAAGAGTTACTAAACGGTGACACATGATTAATATTAATCATGTTTTTTTCCACAGACAGGGAGGCAAATTTGGGAGCAGGAGCTGTATAACCAAATTGTTTACTCGTCACCACTGCCGTACTTTCATACCTTTGCTGCAGATGTAAGCATACCCTCATTTGACCTCTTCCTCATTTAGCTACTGTCGGTGTGTTATGGTGTGACGTCCTGCGTTTATGTGCATTCAAACCGTCAACATCTTTAAAGTGCTGGGGTTTTTTTTGGTTTTTTCCCAATGTGGTTCTTTGTTCACCCCTTAAACAAATGCAGGATTGTCAAGTCGGGCTGAACTTTGCAATGCAACAGGAAGCAGACGAGTTCCAAAATACCGTTGAGGAGAAAATCAACCAAAGACACAACCGTCAAGGTCAGTGGGGTCACAGCCCTGACGCTGATGTTTATTTATAAAATTGGGGAACATGAACATACATACATATATTTTTAATGCAATCATTTATAGCTGTATTTGCATATTTGTACATGCTCAAGGCTGATATCTTGCTTGCTATACATGAATCAGTAAAACAATAATAATTTTAAAAAAAATCATTTAAATAAACCTAAACTGTCAAAAACATTCTACATGTGAGTCCTTGTCAAGATGCCTAGGCCTACTGCAGAGACTTCTGCATCCATTAAACAGAAATTATTATTTTTTTAAATCCCAGTAACTAATAAATCACTTCTCGCTTCCTCATTTAAACAAAAGATTATTGCTTTATTGGCTGTTTAAGTTGGATGTATATTGTGCTATGGTGTGGTAAAGTGACTCAAAATGGTTTCTCTCACCTCCTTGTGACTGACAGACAAGAAACAGCGCCCCCCGCCGCCCAGTGGTAAGATAGAAACACATTTCCTGATTGCATTTACATTATGGAGCAAGCTATGAGAGTGAGAACATCTCTTCACTCTATTTCTGTTTCTGTCACTGTAGATAGAGGTTCCCTGCCTCCGACCCCGCCTGAAAAAGGTGTGCAACTCACTTCACTTCAACATGTCTCCAATGTAAATCCCACCAATGATGCAGACATTAAATAGTATTAACATACCACCCTGCATGTGTTCTGTATTTCCCCTAAAAGCGCCATCTGGAAGCCCTGGCTCTTTTCACATGGCCACCGTGGACATCCAAAATCCAGATATCCAGACTTCGCGCTACCGCTCGGTGCCTTCACCTGCTGCTTCCTCGGTGCTGAGCAGCAAAGGAAAGAAGGATAAGAAGGATAAGAACAAGAAAAAGGGCGCCAAGCTCTCCAAAGCAGATATAGGGGCGCCCAGTGGATTTAAGTGAGTGTTTGAGCTGATCAGTGCGTTACCCTCATGTCAGGTGGTGAAGTTTGGTTAATATCCAGAGAGGATGTTGGATCAAGCGGTTTCCTTTTGCTTCCTGTCTGTCAGGCATGTTTCTCATGTCGGCTGGGATCCCAACAACATTGACCCTGACCTGTGGAAGCTGCTCTCCCAAGCTGGGATCAGTGAAGACGAGATGAAGGATGAAAAGACCTCCCAGCTCATCTATAATGTCATCGAGCAGTCAGGAGGCATGGAGGCAGTCAAACGGGAGGTGAACAGAGCAGGTGAGACTCACTCCATCTTTCTGCTCCTCGGCCTAATGTAATGGTCTAAAGCGTGTGCTTAATTCTCATGCATATCTTTAATTACATCAAAGGTTCTGGACCTCCACCACCTCCACCTGGCAGACAAGGGCCTCTGCCTCCTGTGCCAGGCTCTGGCTCTGCTCCAAACCCTCCACCTCCTCGAGGCCGCTCTGGCCCCCTGCCTCCAATCCCAGGCCAGCCACAGCGCGGGCCCCCCACCTCTCAACCACCTTCATCACGTGGAGGCTTGCCACCCCCGCCTCCTCCATCAGGCAGAGGCGGCCCTCCACCTCCACCACCGCCAGCACACTCTGCACCTTCTCAGTTCCCCTCACCGCCATCCTCGAGGTTCTCTCATGCCCCACCTCCACCGCCATCCTCCCACAACATGCCTCCTCCGCCGCCTCCTAGCCAACAGCACTCCTTGGGTTTCCCACCTCCTCCTGTGCCATGTATGCCCAGCAGAGGTGGAGGTGGAGGAGGCCCTCCTCCTCCTCCTCCTCCTCCGCCCCCTCCACCTCCTCAAACCTCTATGTCTTCAGATTTCCCACCTCCTCCTCCTACTCTCTCCAGTGGCCCACCAGCACCTGCCGCTCCATCCTTTGGAGGAGGAGACAGCAGAGGAGCTCTGCTGGATCAGATCCGACTTGGGAAGAAGCTGAGAAATGTAAAGCAACTTCCTTTTCTCACAAACATTTGTCAGTCATGCTGTAAAGATCAAAATGAACATTTTTTATTTGGACGTTTGTAGCCAAGATGAATGTTTAAATGCTGTCCTTATGTTTTAGGTGACAGACACTCCTGATGCAGCTCCACCTACAGCACCAGAGTCAGGGGAGGGCATCGTTGGCGCTCTCATGATGGTCATGCAGAAGAGGAGTAAAGTCATCCATTCGTCTGGTAAATATTAGAATATTAATGAACTAAAAGTGCCCCAAAAAAGTCTTACATCTTTAAAATATACACATTATTTTTGTCCTCGCTTGCAGATGAAAGTGAAGATGAAGGTGGAGATGAGGACGACGACGACGACGAATGGGATGACTGATGTAGTACTTGATGTTTGTGTGGATTTTGAACTTAGTTCAACCCTATTTTTAGGTTCAAACTTCTCACTTGCAGTACTGTTACACAACTTGTACATGACAGTAACTGTGGATTGTTAAATAAAAATGATTCAATATTGAAAAGGACTTGAAATAACACAAGTTTAAGAGAATTCTGCAATGTTTATATATTTGTTTTGAACATTTCCAGTGTAGGGTTCATCAGCATGACAGTACGTAGCACTGTGTGACTCACAATGAGGGTGAATGGTGGCTCTGGCTGGAAAATATCTTGTATCCTTGTGTTTCCGTTAAAAAAAAAAAAAAAAAAAGAGCCATTGTTTAAAAAAAAAATCTGTAAATACACCATATGACAGAACACCAACAATCAATACTAAATCTGAGCCAATTTCATTCCCATTTTTATAACATACTGTACATAAAAAATATTATGTTCCTGTATCATTTTCTCATACATCTGTGCAAAGATCCCCAAATTCCCTCGAATACCACCACCGACAAAGTGCATAACTGGAAGAACACTGTACGCTATACATATCTTCAACACTCACATACTGTAGGTCACTAGAGCACAGGACAATAAGGGAGTCATTATATGACAACATCCATTGGAATTAGCTTAACAGAATACATTACACCTTACAAACATCATTACACACCAAGACTGAAAAACGGAACAACAGTAAAATGTACAACTTGCAACAAACGACAACAGGTATGCATGCAAAATGTGCATTCATCATATTATCTTCATACAATACAAGAGTAATCCAATTACCATATATATTATATTCACAATTAATATATTACATTTCTGTTTCAGGATACTTGAAAGTACCATGTCTGTGGTTTTGCATGTTGAAGCCGACTCCTACATCCTGCATATATTTCACATCACACTCAACATTTTCCAAAGAAATTGGCGTGAAATAGGTGATGCATCACAATGACCAGTCTATTTTTTTTTTTAATCACAGTAATATTAGAGTTGAATGGTAGTCCAGTTTGTTTTGAAAACTCTTCTTTGTTGGTGCATTCAAGGACCATCAAGGACCTTTTATGAATCAGCTGCCTGAAAATCTGTGCATGTGCAAGTCATGTTGTTGCAAAATGAAACTTAGAAGACACATAATAAACAGGTGTGTGCATGGTGAAAAGTTTTTTTGTTTTTTTTTTGCACCAAAAAATGCTCATCTTCACACAGTGATTCTCAAGTCACAGACGCTGGGGTTTCCCACAAGCACCTGAACATACCAAAGAAAAAGGTTTTAACACAATACCAATGATAGCCATCAGGCACAAGTCTGAGCAAGTTGATATTAAAACTTTCAAAGTTACGTGAACTGATAAATAAATCTCAAAATGGTCAGTATTTTTTGGGAAATGGTCACAGCTTGTGTAAAATATACACAATTTGTACTTTCTCAGCTGGCAAAACCACCAATATGGTACTTTAACAACAGCATGACAGCATCACCTGCATAACGAATGGAGGTGACACACAAACATGCATGTCAAACATGAATAAAAGTCCACCATAAGTCCAGACAGGCCAGTGTTGGACAGCGTCACTCCCGCCTTCTAGCCGAGGCCTTGGTCCTGGCTCTCTGTGTGTCTGCGGCTGGTGCGCTTACGCTGCTGCTGCTGTTTTGGACTGAGTTGTTCCCAGTATGACTGGCAGTACTGGTTAATCAGTCTAATCTCGGGTGGGAAGGGTGTGGAGACGAGGGATGACTGCGTGTAAGGTCCCGCTTGGCGAGTTTTTGGCCCTTCGTCCTCATCTTGATCGGTCAGAGCTAAAACTATGTCTCGGTCCAGGATGCGCAGCGCCACGCGGGCCACGGTGTGTTTAAAGTTGTTCTCGGTGGCGAGGCAGTGGTAGAGCCCCGCGTCTGATTGGTTGAGAGTCTTCAGGAGGATACCATGGTTGGTTTTCAGAATACCTCCCAAACGATTGAGCTGCAGAAAGAATAAGACAACAGAGAAGTCTAAGAGAGGGAACAACGTACAAACGGGCAAGTGATTGATGCTTTTAAAGCAACAGTTCTTTGGGAAATAAACAGCTTTTTTCTGAGAGTTTAACAACATACCACTTTCACATCTGTCCAGTAAATATGAAGCTACAGCTGGTAGGCAGGTAGCTTAGCATAATGATTAAAAACAGGGGAACACAGCCAGCCTGGTTCTGCCTGAAGTTCACAAATAAACATGTTATATCTTGTTTGTTTAATCCATAAACCCAAGTGTAAAAACAATATGTTGGGGGTTTTGCAGGGCGTTACGTGTCTGAATATTTCTTGGCCAGGCATAGTGTTCTCATCTAACTTTCCCTTCCTTTAACATTCACTAGAATGTAACTATTCTTCCTCACCAATTTCCTCTTTCCTTCCCTCTGGAAGAGCCACTTGACGGTGGCCTGGGGAGAGCGAGGCTGACATTCCAAGAAGGTGCTGCTGCCCTCCACCCCAAACTGCACTGTTTCCCTCAGACGTTTCTCCACTGCACAGACAGAGAGAGAAGAAACTGGTGACAACACCTCAAATAAAGTCCAATTTAAAACGACGTGCATGAGCACAACTTGCCCCACCTTTGGCATTAAATCCTCTGCACTGCCTCAGTGGGTCACCGTGTTTAACATCCTGTCTTCTGCTCCTCCTGCGACAAAGATTAGAAGTAAGAATTAAGTTGGCCGAACACGTCCTCGCGTTACAGTCTAAGACACATTGTGCTCTGAAGATACAAGACGTCCCCTGACCTCTTTGTGGACGGGGTGAAGGCAGAGCAGCTCTCTCCATCCCAGGCACAGTAGGGGTCTCGAGCCAGACAGCAGTCGGAGCAGGCCCTGCCGTACACACCACAGCGGTGCAGCGACACCTGGTCAACCCCGCGTCCGATGACACGTACAGCTGTTGCTGTGGTGACACAAGGAAAATAAACTCAACTCAGTGTGTTTCTGTCGTGGTATGAGCTTTGAAATGTGTATCATCAAGTCAGATTTGTCTCTTACTCTTTTAGATGATATCTTCATTGTTTTGACTGGAGCTCTGGTCTGTGAAGGACAAAGAGATGAATCGCTTTATCTTCGAGATTAAATTATTTTTTTTGTCTTTCCAGGATCACGTATTCAAACATACCCGAAAAACCTCCACTTCCTCCAGTGTCAGCTCCTCCATGCTTGTTGGGTCCTTCGGCAAAACTATAACTTTCTGGACAGTGCCTCGATCTAGAAGGGAGAAAAATGTAATTTAAGCTGACGCTTTCTTGCCAAACTAATCCTCCAGACGTTAGTCTTCAGCTGTCTCACCTGTCCCCAGGAAGAGCACCTCGTAGCGCCCATCCACAGCATCCACTTGATCCACCACCAGGGCAGTGAAGCGGTAGTCCACGCCCGTTCTCACCACCAGGGGGCGACGGTGGATAGGATAAACTGGATGGAACATGAGGGGATGTGCTCTGATGAAATTCACGGCCTCGTCCGAAAAGTTCTTTGAAGAACGGATACCAGGAGTGAAGGTTCCTCCTGGACACTGGACGGGAAGACAAAAGAGGTTTGTTCATGTTTAGATCTGTTTAAATCCAGATGTCTGTGGTTTACATGGTTGCATTACTTTGGAGATAACATGACCAAAACGTACTGTTCCAGGCCGTGGGTAAGGAATCTTGCCAGTGTATTCTGTCCATTGGTAATTATGGCCATGTTTGTGGGCAAACGGTCCATTGAATACGTTGCGGATATCAGCCATGGAGTACACACAGACTGCTGAGCCCTTGAACACAGAGCTTGAGCAAAAACAGACAATTATGGCGAGAGATAGAAGTAGGAGGCAGCTTGCAATCTATCCCTGAAATTAAAGCATGAATTGTCCACAAGCAAACCTCCAAACACAACTCACCCTGCTGTAGTGAAGAGAGCGTACACCATGGGGTTTCGCTCATCCTGTGTGGGCTGAATAAACACGTCTCCTGCAAGAGGAACGATTCGAAATCAATAACACAGTGATAAAAAGCAGTTTCAATTAAAACGCTATCAGTTTTAACGCTTAGTGCTTATTTTATTGTGGCCTCACGTAGTTCATCGAATCGCGTCTCCACTCCGTCTTCGCCTATCACTGAGCAGATAAGACGAGCCTTCAAGAACGTCGTCCAGCGGTTCACGAGGGACTTCTGCCCTCCTTCATCATCCTAGACAGGAAGGAAATTAGGTCATGGCTCAATACATGCGATATGTGTCATATTACAAGGTAAGACACATTTATTTTCGCTACAAAGGCCCCCATAGGACGGTGGTTTGGCTCACCAGACACACTCTTCCCACCCTGGCTAAAACACTGGGGCTCGCCCCGTTGCTTGAGTCTAGACTCTTCTCACGGAAAAAGAAGTAAAGCTTGTCGTCGTTCCTTTCTGCACTGTCAGGGATCTGCTGGATCTGAACAAACACCGGCTCTAGAGGATAAAAACAGATAAGCAGAGAGAGGATTGAGGCAAGTGGTTGTCAAATAAAAAAAAAAAAAGGAGAAACCGTAACCTGTAATCAGCAACATTTACCTCCTCACACCCACACTTACTCACCGTTGAGCCACCTGGAATCATACTGCTCTGTTCTGATTGCTGTTCTCCCTCCCATGGTCCTAAACAGAGCAGCATCTGTACTCATGAAGTCGATATGGACCCCTGCATATAGGTTACCATCTGTAGAGGTCAGACAATAAGCGAACAGAGAGGTTAGACTTTGTGATACGGTACGGCAAGCAATTTTGTGCTTAGAAATGAAGCATATCTTACTGATTAGAGTTGCAATGTTCTCCTGTTTTGGATCATAGGAACATTTTCCCTTCCCTGAATCCACGTACCCAGGGACCAGCCTAAACAGGTAGTCCTGCAGAGGGAGAGTATGCATATAAATAGATCGCTAAAACGTCACATGGGAGCGTGGTGGAAATCATAAACAAATCAGTGTCCCAGTTTGTAGTCCTGAAATATTTAACAGGACAACGCTTTCCAGGCCTACTGCTGAGGGATTTTTGCTGTAAATTCCACTCTGGGGAAACCGTAAATGTCTTTCTGTTCACCTCTGCCCTCCAGCCTCTGTTGATGAACGTGCAGATAGGTTGGTACGCCCCCGTTCCACAGGTGTAGAGGTGGGTGCGGTTCCACGGTTCTATCATCCGCACAAAGTTGGCACATTCACCCTGGACAAAGACGGACAAAGACAAATGGAATTCAAACATCATCATCGTCATTGTCCCGTCTTGAAAGCCAAAGTTTCGATTTTGAAAGAGCAGGATGTAAACACACGATCTCACCTGTCTTCCCTTTCCTGTCATCTGACATTCCCCCTTTCTTTTAGCAGATGCCGCCAGTGGATCTGTATTTTCGAAGAAAACACACTGGGTTATTAACAATCACTGCATGCGGGGACTTAACCAAATAGCAGACTGGATTTAAGAATAAGCAAGCTGGTAAGAGTTTGTACACACTATGAGGGGCTCCTTGTTGACATTGTGCATATCCAGAGCCACCAGGTACTCCCGGCTGCCAAGGTACAGACGGCCCTGATCCTGATCCATCAGGAGGATGCGGTAGTCGCTGGTGTTGAAGGAGAAACTGAAGGGCCGCGCTGCTCTTGTGTCCATCAATTCTGTGTGTGAAAAGTGTTCAAGCTTTGTTAGAAAAAAATAAAAAATTACCCCATTTGGGGAACCAACAGCAGGGGGAGCAAAGGTGACCTCTTAAAATCACTTCACATTATTCCCTTTATGCCTTTAACATGTTTCATTACTAACTTGGATGAACTTGTGGTCCCTTGAACAAAACCCTTCTCACTTCTTTTCTGGAAAATGTGTGTCACTGATTAAATATAACTCAACTTAGTGCATTTTAAAAAACATATTTCCTTTTAAGATCTGAATATTTCATGTGTCCTGACTGTGTGATTGAGTTTAAGGCGCCACATGCCCGGCGAAGTTAGACGAAAAAGCGGGGTCCCTTAGGAAACACGGTCAGTGGAACTTGGAGCTAATTCTTAAGATCAGGATTGTGTTCAGTAGAGCGTAGCCTGTTAAGACACGCTGCAGTGGAAAACATTTCTCCTTTTTTTTGTTCTCCTGAAAGCTTTGATTGAACAATTTTCATCTGCTGCGAGACAAATGGACTGTGCGCGGCACTCCGAATGTGACTTGTTTCCATTCTCCCATCCGACAATTCACTGCATCAGCTTGAACACATAAAGAAAGCAGAACAAACACACACACACACATCTGTGGCATGTGTAAGATATTGTCCACCATATGTGCACACTGGGACACAACACAGGCATGTTAAAGACAGCAGGCTTATATCATGACAAATGTTCAGAGACGCCCTCAGAAGCCGGCTTACGGGGATTCGAGAGGAAGCGCAATCTTTATTTACATCAAAGTGCCTGCCATCTTCCTTTTGAGGTCAATGTTAACAGGATGCAGTCAAGGTGCCACTAAAATAAGCTATGCAATCGGATCTCCGGACGACATGAGATGGAGTCTTAGATGCGGGACCAGGTCCGGTTCTGTTCCTGAAAGGTAAACACAGGATAACAAGCCTCTGGACAAACTCCACTGGGCCATAGTGGATTCACTGAACAGGCTAAATGTGGAAACACCACACCCCTATACATGTCTCCATTCTCCAAAAATAGCAAACAATGTACTGCCATCATCTGGTAAACATTCAGCAAACACTTATCCCCTGACAACATTCTCACACTGATAGGGAAACACTAGGAAGGACACACAATTATAGTATGAAGCCACTATAAGCTCTCATGTTACAACTTGACAACATAGCGTCACTAAGGCACTAATGACCAGTGCTGTTTTAGCCTATC
The DNA here is from genome assembly GCA_036365135.1 of Miichthys miiuy. Taxonomy (NCBI): domain Eukaryota; kingdom Metazoa; phylum Chordata; class Actinopteri; family Sciaenidae; genus Miichthys; species Miichthys miiuy. The sequence goes on along the minus strand of CM071606.1, from coordinate 8,481,969 downwards.
TCAAGTATGAGCAAACTGGTGACAGCATGGCGAGGGCATGAGATCCTAAAACATGGCTTCAATTACAGTGCACATTTCGCTCTCTAGCAATGCTGACTAATTCTATCAAATGAGACTCAGCCTGCCTCTTTGAAGTGCGTATAACTGACACAATCTCCCAGCGACAGAAGAAACAATGTAGGATCTCTATCCTCCGCGGGCCTCCTGTACCCCAGAGTGTCACTCAGGCCGGTTCATTCGTTTAGAAGAGTCACATGTCCTCCAGCCGCCCCGAAAACCTCCTCCACAGGCGCCTCAGGGAACAAAGAAACTCGGTGTCACAAACAATGAACAATAAATCCTCAGAGTGGCAGAAAACAGTTGGGGAGTAAATCCAACTTTTCTCCTTTTTGTTTGGTATTAGAGGGGGAAGGGCGACCGAGGTCTGGGAATGCGGCTGCTTTTTTTTTTTTTATTGGTAAAACCTGACCAACGATCTAACAAGCAACACCTCACAAATGCTCCAAACAAACTTCTACGAATCTCCGGGAATCTTGACATGGAGAGCTCTGTGCAGATGTGAATTCCTGCATCTAACACAGGGAGGAACATGATCAAGTTCAAGACCAAACTTGTGTAATTGGTCAGAACACTACTTTGTGCACCCTGATGCAAGGAAAACACACTGGTGTGCATAAGCTGTTTACTGAAAAGGGATTAGTGTTAAAGGTCACATAAAAATGCACTGCAATTACTCTCTCAAGCCTCAAATGAAACCGCTATACGACAGCCACGAACAGCATGTCGACAGCTGGTTTGAGTCTTACAAAAATCAGTCGAATTTAAAACAGCACTGCATGAAGAACTCCAACTGCCCGTTGTCATCAACCACACATCTCACGATTAGGTCACCTCTAATCTGATTCAGATGCGTCTTGTTGAAATCGTACAAAAATCATAAAAAGTTTCTCGTTTGGATCGCTGCAGCTGAACAAAGACAAGACAGCAAAACATGTTAACGCTGCCTAGGCCTGACCCGGGACCAAAGCCTCCACATGAAAGCGCGTTATAAAAAATGATTCACACCTCTAATTCTTGCTTACAGGTACCTCAGGTGTGACACGTGTGTGTGTTTGAGTCCATATGTGCAGGTGCACTTTTAATGACAACATGATAGAGGTGTAAAAATGACTGTAATCATCCGCTATTGTTTTGATCAAAGGTGTCATCCACATATTTGTAACGTGAATCTCTGCTGTTAAGAGTTAATGAGAGCAAGAAGCAGCAGACTGCATGGGAAAATCCCGAATGCCTACAAAAAAAAAAAAAAAGAGACAGGCTTCAAAACCCACTATCTGATTACACCTCCATTTTGAACTCACAGCCAAAACGTTGAAGTTCTGAAATATCATTTTGCTCTAATGATCAAATTTCAGGTGTTTCCTTCCTTCTTGTGTCATCATGTCAGGCATCAAAAACAAAGAACTGACAGGTCAGACTTTAGTGCGTGCTGGATGAGGACTGAGGGTGTGGGTAGAAACTTTGTCGAAGGGCACTAACAGTAACTAACCACACGTAATATCCACCTTTTGTTTCCAGGGTTGCGCTGTTTGACATGTGGCAGGAAATGCGTTCTTTACATATGTATAAAGAGGAAACATAACCGCTGGTGTGTGGATGCGTGCGTGGGCGCGTGTGTGACTTTGTGTGGGAGAAAAAAAAAAAAACAAGCAAGTAAAAAGAAACTATTATGACAATCCCTGCTGTCAAAAGGAGGGTTTAGTTAATCTGTACGAGCTCACCTTTGAAGGAGAGGCGAACCCGCGGAGCAGACTGCTGCAGGCCTGAGCCTCTGTAAACACATAAGGCCAACAGGAGGAGTTGGGCTCCAGATGCTGTCATGGTAACAGTCATGCAGGTAGCCCACAGAGATCTAAATCTGGACGAAAAAAGAAAGAAGGAATGAACTATTATTATAGAGTGCCCCATGAGAAATATGAGACAGAAAAAGAAGGAAGGACAGGCAAGACACACTCTCTCTTCTCCCTCTCTCTTTCTCTGATCTCTCTGATCAGAAGTTTGGCCTGCAGCCTTCCAAGGAAAGACGTATAGTTTGGCAGGAGTTAACAACGTCCAAATCTTCACACCTGCTCTGGAAAATATGACAGCCCTATTATTTATTTAAAGTGTAAATGTAGTGAGGTATGTGTTAAGACTGTATAATGCTATTTGCAAGCACAGTCACATGGAAAAAGTCTGAAAAGGGAGATTAAAGTCTCCTTGTCTTCATCCTGTGCATGTTATTACACATAGTCCATTTTCTTAAACACATATTTGATCCACATTTTCCTAGAAAACTGCACAAAACAAGACTCTGATGCCCATCAGTGATTCCCTTGGCCTCTCTCTCTCTCTCTCTCTATCGCTCAGTATTTCAACAAAGCATGTCGATGTACTTTCAGGATTTGACGAGTGAAATACATGACAGTTCAAAGACACAGGTAGCCCTCGCTCAAACAATTTCTGACAGTTTAGGGGTGTTGAAACGTAGCTTAACTGTTAGACCTTAACTCAAGCATTCATTATGCATCTGCACTTTGCTGGAGAGGATCCCATATAAATTATGAATACTAAAAGCTGAGTCCACAACATCCATTAAATTGTCTCCCTGAAGGTGTGTTTCGCTGAGGCTATAAGCCATCCCACGGGCTTTTCTTTTTCTCATGGCATCCATGTAGCCAAGGGCCTCCAGTGGCCTTGAAATGAAGGCTTTCGGGGAGAGGTAGTCATCCTGAAAAACTAGTGAGATTTCACAAAATCTTCATTAGATTTCACAACATGGCATTAATTTATGTGTGGCGGGAAATTATGCAAAAAATATGTTCCCATTAAGAATATAAATGATGAAACCGAAATGACTGACATGCTGAACATTTGGAAATTAAAAACAGAAGCCACTGGGAACGCCTCGCAAAGAGGCTTCCTGGCATAATCACACAGTTACCATGTATCTGCTCGCCAGGGGAAGCTTGATCTTTGTATATTCACTGTTAATAATACATATTCAGCATAAGATGTGTAATCAAATATGACATGGACACACATTTCCTGTCATGGAGAGTCACCTAGAGAAATAATCATCCGGTGGATCACTTTATGACAAAGAAATAAATCATTTCACAGTGTCACCAAAAATGTAAAATGGGCACATTTTAAGTCCCTATTTGAATATATATTTTAAATTGTTTAGGCTACAGGGCAAACATGTATTTATGATGCACATTTTATTTAACCTGAGGATGAGGATGGGACTAATCTAAGGGTAATAACTTAAAAATAAAGATAAAATCATCTATCAAGAGCTAAAATATAATAAAAATGTGCCTGTGGAGCTGCATGTTTCATGGTCTGCTTGTACTTCATAATGTTTGTTTGAATGACTGTATTTCTACTGGTTTTCTGAGCTGGGTGGTACCGGCAGGACAGATTAAAGTTCGGCTGTAATAACATATGGTTTCCCCTTTAAAAAAAAAAAATAATTATAGGATTTCAATAACCTAGTTCTTTTTTTTTCCGCGGAGGAGTGCGCACTTACCTGTGAACTCAACATCCAGAAATAGGAACCGAACAAATGTGTTGTACTTCAGTCATCTACCATTAAGACCACGCTACAGAGTAACCAAACATGAGTTAAAAGTTAAACCAGAGGGAAGTTAAATGTCCTTTTACCTTTTCAATTCACACTTTCTCTCGACGCCTTTGAGGATCCAGAAAACTTGCGGGATGTTACCGCTGCATTCCCCGCTTTTTGTGCCTCGGGAGCTGGGATTGGAAAAATCTGTCTCTCTTCTCTCTTCTCTCTTGTCTCTGTGTTTCTTTGAGCAGCGCTGCGCAGGAATAAAACAATCCGATAGATTTGCAAATTCCCCTGAAGAGAAAGAAAGAGAGAGAGAGAGAGAGAGGAAAAGAGAGCTGCCTGCCTAAAATCAGTCGCTATTAAGCGATTTCTTCCATGAAACAGAAGAAAAAGAAAGATCCCTGAACGCTTCTTCTTTCACTCTTCACAAAAGTTTAAGCCTGGATGGCAGCAACCATCACCGAGATGTGATCTAGAGGTTGGTCCTTTAAAACTGATCCTTTCACGGGAGTTTGAATCAAGTGACCAGGTGCAGGTGTTGGTGGAGAGAGTGTCTGCCCTGCTGTCCTCTCCCTTCTGTTCTGCCCCCACCCAGCCTTCCCTCTCCTGTTGGCCCACAGCAGCATTGGACCAAACCTCTTGGTACACCATATGGGTATGATTTAACCCTGTCACTGCTGGTGAATTTAACACACTGCCACCACTCTACTGTAAAACTGCAGTCCATCTATTGTCACTTCAATAGTTGTCTCTCCTGGCAAAGTTTATTAAAGCTGAATAATTCAGTTAAACGCTGACTGGCAGAGAGCCGCTGTTTTTTATCTAAATGTTTTTCTCATGCACCAGGAGGGCCACGGTCTATTCTTATACATGATGCAGGGGGATGAAATTCACTATTAAAGAGGAGCCGAGGCTGCTCCTTGGACAATGCCACCATAACTCCTCAGCTTCAGGTCAGCCGATAAAAAAAAGATTCCTGGGATTCCTCTGTGGCTGGCTCCAGCACTCATGACAACGGTGACAAAGCAACAAAAAAAAAGGGTGGTGGAGGAAGGGGGCTCTGGATGTAAAGGACATCCATCCTGTTAACAGAGCTTTGAGCTTGAAATTAAAACAGCTTTCAGGGCGCCTCTCATCATTACTGGCTTTGTGGTGAGCTCTGACGCAGTATGGCGCACTAAAAGCACAAAAGGAAAAAAAAAAAAAAAAAAAGGGTGACTGTATTCTGAGCTACGGCCCTGCAAAGACAGTAAAACAGAATAAACACATGAGGCAATGTGGTGTGTGTCAGTGTGTAAAAGGTCACAAAGGAGGGCAGTTCCTGGTGAGCCACACAAAGCTTTAATTTGAACTTTTTTAGAAAAAAATTAATCTTTAATGCACATTCTTGGGTTCAGAGTATGTAAGCACCTTATCTCCAGTTGGGTATCAGCCAAATGTGATCTACAAGCAATGGTGTGTCAAGATGTGTCCGAGGGGGAGTCTTCATTTCCCGCCCCACAGGAGGCATCCCTCTGTTTCCAGCTGAGGAAATGAGTCATGAGTGTGTGTCGAGTTCAGGTTTCCGCGTGCACTCAACTTTGACCATGAACACCGGTACACTGACCACGTCTCACCGCTTCCTAAGCACCTTTTAACGTCACCCATATCTCTGACTGTACCATCCTGTCGCCTTATCTGACCAGCACGCACCCACGGCTGCCTCGACTTGCTGAAGAGATAGCAGCAGCAGCAGCAGCCCTTCATTCACCAGTGGAATGGGTTTTTTTTTGCCCTGTGTACGTGAGTGAAGGCAGCAGGAAACAGGCCTGTTACCTCCAGTATGATGGATGGATTTTGTATTGTGTGGATTCGACAACAGCCAGTCTGTTTTGCTGGTCCACAAAAAGCTCTGTCAGGAGGAATCTTCTCGTCTAATGGATAGGTAGCGTGAAATGAGAGGTAGACGTTTATTCCTACTGGCCGACTAAAGGCTCCAGATAAATCCCAGGCCTGCAGACACATCAATCAAGACAATTCTAGGGGATGAGTATTGTCCCCTGGAGGAAAAGCAACCCATTATTTGACCTACTGATGGTCTGTCCAAGAGTATATTGATTAATTGAAGAGTGTTTCAACATGCCTGCTGCAGAAAGACAAGTCCAGGGCGTCACCAATGCATGCTGGGATAGACAGCCATGACCCTGAGAGGAAATTATAGGGTTGGGGAAATAATTATACAATAGTCTCCAGGTTCTGTGTTCAACCACAACACTTTGCACATGGCTGTGCAAGTCTGCTAATTATTATCTTACAGTTCAGGTAAAAAATGTAAACATGAAAATGCCAGATAAAGGGAGCAGGTGCTGTGTGACATCCATGAACTTCACACATCATTGATTATCAAAGGAGAGCTACTTTGGAAAACATCTTTGACATGAAGGGCGCGTACGTGGCGCACATTCCAGCTGCAGCCTTTCGCTCGCCTGGCACTGTACTGGATGAGAGGTGATTGCAGGTTGTTTTTTTTTTACACTGTACAGGCATTCTGTAATCTGCAGCCTCTCCGTGATGGAGCACCGTCTGCAGAAGTCCAACATGCCACGTGTCCACGGGGCCAGCCAGCCACCATCTGCCCTGAAGACAAGACTGGCACTCTCCCTCGCTATAAAATGCAGCTGGGAGAATCAACAGCTGTCGAAGAAGAGCTTTTTTTCTTCTCCCAAATAACAAGGGGGTGTGTGTTAAGGAAGGGAGGCAGAGAGGGAGGGGAGTTTACTGTACATGAAGAGGAGGATAGTGAGGATGTAAGGCTTGATGAGTGAAAGTACAGCGCTTGTGTCTTAAAAGGTAAATCTGTCAGCACTGTTTTGGTAATAGCCGCTTAACGGTTAAGTTTTTCTGTTTTGTGTAACTTCAGCTCCGTCTTAACCTCTTTGTTTGTGCTCAGAGATTCAGTGAAAATCTGCTCGAGGAAAAAAAAAAAACAGTGAGAACAGAGTGCAATGTGTGTGTGTGTGTGTGTGTGTGTCTCCCTCTCTCTCACATGGCCAACATACAGTGTGTGCATGTCTACATGGGATGCTCACACACACATGTAACACACAATTGCTCTGCTGTTTCAATTAAAATGAAAACGATTTCTCTTATCTCCCACCGCACCCTTTCCTTTCTCCCCCCCCCCAGCCTCTTCACGCACATCCTTGAGACGCCGGACTCCAGGTGAATGTCAATGTCAAAGACGCGAAGGTAAACGCGAGCGCCGCAATCTGTTCATTCTGTCAAGTGGCTGTGTGTGTGTGTGTGTAGGTGTGCGTGTGCGTACTGTATGTGCAATGTGATTGGTGGGGGGTTGGCCTATTCATCTGTCTGGTGTGATCGAGGCTCTCTGTAACTGGGGCCTAGGCGTGAGTATGCACTCTGTGATCTCCCAGATAAGAGTCATCCATCTGCTGTGTGTATCTGTCAGGGCCCAGGCAGCTCCGCTTATCACTGCACCCATCCATTTCCCTCAATCATACTCACTCTATTCTCTTTTCTCATCCCTCTCTTGTTTTTACACCCTCTTGCACAGTTCAAATGCTGTGCTTCAATCTTGATTACCCGACAAAGCAGACAATCACGCAGACGTGCACGCGGTGCAAATATGCACGCGACGAGCGGCTTCCAAGAATATGCATGCGTGCGTGGAGGCGCATAAAAGAATGCAAGCTTTCACAAACGAGCGTACAAGTATGCAGACGTGCAGAAACACACACACACACACACACACACACACACACACACACACACACACACAGGTAGTTGGTATTCAAGGGCCTTACCTCAACCTATCAGATTACTCACTATAGATGCGCCCCAGAGAGCAGCACAAGCCCTTTTCTCCTACACTTTTACAGGAGAAAAATATCCTTCCAAACATCAATCACACAGATGAAGAATGTGTGTGTTATCTTTTCTTTTTTTTTTCAGTCTACAGTGAATCAGTCTGCAGACTACTCCGTGAAACGTGAGAGCATGAAGCAGCATGACAAGATGATTTGTGTACAGTAGCAACACTGGCTCAACCCAGGGGAGTGTAGTTTACACTAGGGGATTCCATTTAGGCCTTTGCCACCCTATACACAACAAAGGCTTCACAGACAACCCTCAGACCACAAAAGCAGCCCGAGGATGGCTTTGTTGTCCCAGCAATCTGTACTTAGTTTGTCACAATCAATATTGTAGGAACCAACCACATTATTAATTCATCGTCATAAAAACATGTTTTGCTCGGAGGGCGGCTGAATAAAGCTGCTTCAAAGAGGAGACAAACACTGGGTTTCACATGGGATCATTTCAGGGGGTATAACGTGTTTCCATCATCAGTATTAATAGTATATGCCCATCCTAGACTGCATACCCTGGGTGCTGCTGGGCCTACAGCAGGACAGGTTTTTGCTGGTGGAATATTTATAGCTGTGCATTAAAAGTGGAATCAAGGGTTTAAGTGTACTATTGCAACACCGCTGCTGCTCCTTTGTCTGGGCCTGTCCAAAAATGTCTTACCCGGGGCTATTTGCAGTGCTACATTCAAAATGTCAGATATTACACACTGCCGTCACATCAAAGATGGAATACATTAAAGAACAGCTGTATCTCAGTGGGATTCGTTTGATTCCGCCCTTCAAGAAGAACATGTGCATATCAGAGAAGTGACTATTGTGTAAACAAGTCACACGTTTATGTTTTGTTATGAGGAGTTCTTCGGATTTGAGGGAGTTGTGTAAAGGCAAGATGTCACCATTTCTCATTCGTACGCCTTTAAAAGCTTAAACACTGACATCAAAGTACTGTATAATATACTGTAGTCACCTATAATCAGAAGTAAGTCTAACAAGAGACAATAATCTGAATTGCACTGCCACCTTGTGGTTCTGTTATGCACAAACTCAAGCTCGTTCTGCAGCAAGAACAGAAGTATAGTTTTTATATGATATCTGTAGAAAAGGGGCATCCCGGTAGCTCACCTGGTAGAGCGTGCACCAAACATATCAATGGTAAAATCCTTACCAGGAGGGACATGGGTTCAGTTCCAGCTTGGGACCTCAGCTGCATGTCATCCCTTCTCTTCTCTGAATTTCCTGTCTACCTCTCCAGCTGTCACTGTCCAATAAAACATAAAAAAAACTTTTAAAAGAAGTCAAATTAATCTTTAATCTATTGTTTTTAAATTCAACTCAAAATACGAGTGTAGGGAGGTGCAGAGAGTCTGTAACCACAACTGTATAAAAGTGTACAAAACACTGAGTGTGAACCACAGAGATGCTGGATTATTTACACAATATCAATAGTTGATTTTTAGATATTAAATATATAAGTAGTTACTGTCAGTTCCATAAGGAAGAACACAGCAAGAAGGTTCCTAGTTCAGCCCCTCTGTGTGGAGTACTCCCTCCCACAGCCCGAAGACGTTCACTTAACAGGTTAATTGGTGACTAAATTGCCCGTAGGTGTGAATTTGAGTGTGAACGGTTGTTTGTCTCCACGTGCCCTGTGATAAGCTGCCGACTTGTCCAGGGCGTACCCTGCCCCTCACCCCAAAGTCAGCTGTCAGCCCCTCTGTGACCCTGATGAGGATAAGACTTCACTTCCATATCATCGTGACACCCCTCAGTTACTGTATATGTAAAGCACAACAGACAGCAAAGTGAAACAACTGCCTATTTTATTAGGTCAAAAGGTGGACATTTATCTTTAAGCAAACAAAATTAACCAAAAGCAACAAACAGGTAGGTATCTTTAAACTACAGTGTTCTATAAAACACAGCACACAAAATATAACTTTCTGATCATGTTTATGAAAAAACCTCCAGATTATTTGATAAATTTATCCATGGATTAAACACGTGTACTTGTCTCATCCAAAAGACAATGCTGAAATATTATTTACAGTTCATTGCTAAGAAAAAGTAAGCAAATACAAATACTAAACTTTGTTACAGTGCACCCCATAACGTTGCTGTGGATTTAAACAACATTTTTACCGACAGTGTGCACAGAAAAAGCCTTGTAAGTAATGTAATCATAATGTCTTACATTTCATGCTCACAGGCATGCTGTGATGTGGACGTGTAGAAAAAAAAAAGAAACAAAAAAAACATTGTAATAAATACCAGCTTTCAAATTAAGTTAAAATCTATAAAGAAAACACAAAAGCTACTTATCATTGAGAGTGTTACAAAAAAATGTAGGAAAACCACAGAAACGTTGGTCAAACTACGCCATGATTTTAAACATCAGAGATGGTTTACAGGTTGCTAACGGGTGGATGTCGGGAGTGCAACAAGACTGAACAGATAGATGAAGAAGGGAAAAACACAAGTAGCATATTAAAACAATATTTGTTCCTATTTACTACAGTAGAGTACACGTTTCCTTATACACAGCCAACAATAACCAGAGAGTAGAAATTTCTGAAAATCAGTTATGTTCTTTCAATAAAACTACCACCATGATCATCCCTGAGAACAAATTTTGGTTCAGTACTCCAGTGCATCTGAAATGTACTGTCATCATTTTTTTTCTTGTTTAATTTAGCTTGTGACTTGTCACGTCAATTCTTTTTTTTATTTAAAAAAAGCCAAAACTTTGCCTTGAAATGACCACCTAATAATGCCACTGACGGTTTTCTGCATTTGGAGAATTTGCGATGCAAAATTTTCTGCCGACGAGTTAGCGGCAATCTAAAATCTCACCGACATGCGCGTAGAGAGGCTGTTGCGTGTTCCTCGTTAAATAGAAGAACACTTGTTGTATGAACCGGTTTAGAAAAAAAAAACATTTTTGCAAAAAAGTGAGACATGCTGCCTTGGCTTTTATTGTTATAGTTAACCCTGATTTTTTTTTTTTTTAAATCTATGTATTTTAGGTATAAAACAAACAAAACTGATATTCTGTGCGTAAAAATGACAATAAATTGCTCTGGTACTCTTCGCCAACCTGGGCATCCTCTTCATCTTCCTGGTCTCTGGTCCCTTGATGACTTGTCGTCGTCTTCTTCATCGAAGTACACCTCCACTTCTTCTTCTTTACTTCTTCCTTTCAGGCCTCCTCCTCCCCCTCCTCTTCTTCCTGCTCGCTGTCATCAGAACCTACAGGGCGAAAACAGAAATGATAATTTCAAAGGATCCTCGCTGATATGAAATATGATGAAGCATTAAAACACAGACAGATTTTAAAGAAAAAAGAAGAAAATGTGGAAAAACTAGATGAACTTCCACCCCCACACTGACTGTTTGTTTGTTGTGATAGTGGTGAATTTGCAACACTGCTGTTAAGAATGGTGTCTTACCGTCAATCACAATTTCTCCACCATCATCCTCCTCCTCTGGGCTCTCATCTGAGGAGGAGATATTTCCTGTCTATTCAGTTTAGCCTGCATTACCCAGACATTTATATTACAGCTACAGTAACACAAGCCAGTAAAGCCCTTTAAAGCCTTTCACAGAATCATTCTCAAAATAAGCTTAAAAATACAAATAAAGCTATAAATAATATAATCTAATGTTAAAAGTGTATCCTCTTTATTATTTATAAATAAATGGTCACTGTACCCCGACCAGCTGTGTGGACCAGTGGGGTTTTAGCTGCTTTTAAAAGCTCTACTTTAGCACTGACCAGCGCTTGGTCCCCTCTCTTCCTCTCCTTCTTCTTCTTCTTCTTCCTCCTCCTCCTCTTCCTCTTCTTCCTCCCTACTGTGGCCTTGTTCGGCCTCGCCTGCTTCCTCGCCGGGCTCATCATCCGAATCGGAGATCACCACACACTCATCTCCATTACCGTTGTCGGCTGCTCTGGCCCCACTGCCACCACTGGAGAAAAAAAAAAAAAGACACACACACACACACACACACACTTGTGTTAACAGCACACACACATTGTTTTGGTATGCATCCCACCTGGTCTTAAGAGCAGGAAAAAAAAAAAAAAATCAGGAAACTGTTTTGCACATGAACTATAATTTCAAAGGCCCAGAGGCTGAGAATATTTCCAGAATTTATAGCTTAATAAGTGGTTTGTCCAGTGGGTACACATTACACTGTTTATGTCTGAGGCTTGAACACACACACACATATTTTACCTGCCGTTCTCCCTCGGTTCCCAGAGCGGAGTGAGGTAGTATCTCAGAGGGTCTCTGTACAGATCGTCCTTAAGTATCTAAACACGAGCACAGAGGTCATTTTAATACAATTTTAATACAATATGTTTGGATATAAAGGGTTTTAATACAACAGACACAGTCGTGCAAGAATAAAAGTCTCATGATTTCATTGCTTAAGAAACAACCTATTATTTCTGAATGTGTGCATATCCCTGAATCATTTTAATCATAAACAGGCAAGAAAGTTGAATAACTGACAAAGAATTTTAATTTGATTAAACCTTTCTGACTTCCAGCACACATCTGGCACATAATGACTGCAATTACTTGTTCTCTGGCGGGATAAAATGTTAAACATTTATCACAAAACTGCACAACAGATGCAGGCCGGCCGGTCCGAGTACAAGTCACCGCAGTGGTGCGTGTTAACAAATGCAAATTTTAACAAATCATATCTCCCGAAGCTGGCAGTGCAAACACCGCGCTCATCTTAACGATCTCTCTGTGCATGAACCTTTGTCACGTACGAAGGCGCGATCAGCCGTACCTGTGCTACATCATCTTGTCCTGGGTTGCTATGGTCACTGAACCAGCTGAAAAAGGTCTGGTAGACGCCGCGCGACGACTTCCTGGGTTCGCTGTGGGCCGTCAGGTTCTGTCCACGGTGCCACAGGATGGGGTTGGAGAACGACATGGGAGATCCTTGGAAAACACGAGCGGCCAGGATTAGAAGGTGAGCCGGGATTTTAATGGCGATAAAGCCTCAAAGTGCGATCAATACGGATCTTTTAGATGTTATGTACTATCAGAGAACGCTCGGTCAGTCTGAGAGATGAAGATTAGGATTTCTTTGAACCGTTCAACATGTAAACAACAACTGAACTGTTTGATGCTACAAACAGCTGCTTGACATGACGCTGCTCGACAGCACTGCCGTACTAAATCTGTTAAATACGATAAACGTTTACAACATGTTATCTTTACAGCAGTTTCTGAGGCCATATCGTTTTGGAAGGTGTTATGCACGCTCCATCCATATTTACATAGATAGGCATTAAAATTACCATAACATCAGACGTTATTGGAGCATTAACTGCCCGACTGCAGTGTTTGTTATTGTGGATGTGAAGTTGACACATTGTCTGTGGTTTTCTGGCTATGTGCTCGTCACCTATTGGCACTTTTTGGCGATCCAAAGAGAGTGTTGCTATTTGTCTTCTTATTCAAAAATATGACTGACTGGTTCAAATTTTACGTTTTAAAAAGGGGTTTGCAAAAGAAAACGTACAAGATAAATAACAATAATTTTAGTTTTGGTATGTAAATTCTTTGTTATATACCAAATATTACGTATATCATCACCTGTCTTTGCACTATTCGGACTCTTTGGAGCATTATTGCATGTTGTGTGACAACTGTCTTGACTTACCTCCCATACCGAGGTGCAGCTCCTTCATGATGATGTTGTTCTGGAAGTACGGGTTCCGTCTGAAGTGGAAACGGATCCTGTAGCCTAGTTTATTATTCTTGAAGGTCTCGATCTGTTCAAGACACACGAGGGAATGTTTGTATTTCACTACGAGTCGTATACAACCGGAGCAAGACTTTGTAAAAACACACACACGCTTTTCTTACCTCAAGATCGGTCATGTAACTAAGAGCATCTTCATCAGTCTCGTCAATGTGAGCTGAGAGATGTGGATGGTTCAACAGCTGGCACATTAAAGTTAAGGAAAAAGCCCAACATGTGTTCATAAGGATTACTCAATCGCAACATATGAATGGAGGCATGTTTTCATTTTAAAAAGGATACAGCTGTCACCCAGAAACCGGGGATGGTTTTTGCGATGGAGCTGCGCTGATCCAGATGTGGCCGCCGCTGACGACTGATCTTCAGCTCCAGCCGTTGGTGAAGCCGGGCGCTCTTCTTCTCCAGAGCTTCCAGTCTCATCTGAACCTGCGCCAAGAGAGCCACCGACTGCCTCATCTCCGGGGCCATCTTAACTGACACAATGGCACACTCCCCATCGTCATTGTCCTCATTGTCTGACGGGAAAGAGGAGCTCGGAGTGGAGGACGATCCAGATATGGACTCATCGCCTTCATCCGCTTCTGGCATGTCGTCTGCATCTTCTCTGTCAGTACTGTGCACAGATGTGGAGCTATCGGCAGCAGCTGCCTGCGTTTTGGAGCCTGCCTTGGAGGACTGGTGGGCCCCACGCTGTTTGAATCTGCTCCCTTGTTTCACCTGTTTAGCCTTTTCAGAGGAGCAAGGAGTCTCTTGGCTGTCTTCCCCGTCTCCTCCCGTGAGACTGGCAAGTGCTTCAGCAGCTGCTATGGCCGCTGAGTCGGACTGGTCCAGGGGAGCTGAGGGACCCGGTTTAGTCCCTGCTGTCTTCTTTGTGTCAGCAGATCTCTGTGCACCTGAGGAGTGTGGTTTCTCCGTGTTGCCATCAGTCTTGGAGTTGTTGACAGGCAGTTGTTGACTGTCTGAACCCGGCTCCGTTTGCACGACAGCTGCTTCTTTCACCTGGCCCTCCTCGCTACCAGCTTTACTCTCGGCTTCGCTGTTTTTACAACTTTCCGTCGCTTCGTTTGACTCGTCGCTTACTTTTGTGGACTTGCTGGGGATCGTGCTGCCTTCATCGTGGTCCGGTGACGGACACCGTTTCCTCGATGCAGAGTCAGCGGACTGTTTGCAGTCCGTCAGTTCACTCATGCTAGCCAGCTAGCCACGCAGCTAACAAGCTAGGTAGCCCTCGAAGCACTAACTAAACAGAAACACCTTTAAAGCAGCCGGTCACACCGCTCAATACGCTCCTCGGACAGCCGTTGTGATTGTGTAACTTGTATGGTAACTTAACCTACATTCTCAATGAAGCTGAAACAGGAAGCGGCGGCTCTCTCTCTCTGTTAGCATAGCTCCGCGGCCTTCGCGAGAACGGTTAAAAATTAGCGCGCTAGTGCTAACGTCAGTTAGCTCGCGTTACCCAAGTCGCGTGTCCTCGCGGCGACTGCTGCACCACATCCTCGCGGATAAAACCCCAACACGAAAGACTCAATGCAAATAATCAAACCTCACCGTGCTGCGTCGCCCTTAGCGACGATCCGCGTTGTTTTATGTTAGTTTTATGTTTGCATTATCCGTTAGCTTACTATCCGTGCACCGACGTGACAGAAAAACAATCCGCTGATTGGCTACGGCACGCCGCGCTAAAACGTCTCCACCAATCACAGACAAGGGTGTGTTTACGCTGTAATCTATCCGTAGCAGTGGGAGAAGTGCGCAGCGAGGAAGTGCAGCAGCTTGACGGCTGTCGTGAGATAAAATAACGCAGCCAATGGATATAAAATATCATTTATACGTTATAAACACGCTTCACGTTACATTAGCACATATTTTAGCTTCATATGCGTCTGGCTACGTGTTATAAATGTGATATTAAAATGTAGGACAGTCACAATTAATCACACATATGGTTTACGACCTCAAAAAGTAAATAAAGACTTCTCTGGTGTAAACAGTAGGCCTGTTCCAGAAAGAAATGTGCACACACACACAATAGCCTCCTATTAAGATCTCCCTTCCTTTGCAACATTTAAAAAAAATACTGAAGTGCTTAAATTAGATTTTTTTAGTGTCATTTATTAAATGAAACTGTGAAAGTTTTTTTTACTTGAGCACCATAGTTCTTGGATAGAGACATCAGGATGAGGTTAGCCTACTTTAGGTATGAAAATACCTCTCTGGCAATAAAATTAGGCCTTCTAAAAATTGTGTCAAAAAGCTATGTGAGGCTGGGGTTTACTTCTGGTCCCCACAAAAGAAGCATATTGTAGTAAAGTACACACACAAACAAAAAATAAATAAATAAATCATTTATCATAGCCTAGTCTTGCAGCAGGGATATGTGATTGTTGATAAATCTAAATATACACACACACTATGGATTAAATTAATTTTCCTTTTGGGACTTTGGAGACTTCATCCTGAAATAATAACGCTTTTAATATACTCGTGGTGTCCATACATCAGTTTAAAGAGGGTGTCATACCCGAGTATGACCTGCAATCGGCAGATATGATATTGCTTTAATATCCCATTTCCAGTAGTGGGCGTATAGCCAGCCGGAACCAAACAGAACAAGGGGGAGTCGCAGGATTATACCAACTTTAAAGACAAATTTGGGACATGGAAAGCCCGGTAGGTCAGTGCTATAATTAGAGGCTGCTCCTTCATAGCGATGCTTAAAGTCATGTAAACCAGGGGATACACTATCTCAAGGGCTGGCAATAAACACACGTTTTCCATGGGTGACATTTAACGCCACACGTTGACTGGAGTGGAGAGGCTCCGTGCGTAAACGCAGGGACAGCGCTGGATCTTCACTGGCCACTGCTGCGCAAAGCATGAGTATTGAGTAGTGTTAGTGTTTTTGTTTTCTGTTTTTGTTTTTGTTTTTGTTTTTGGAGACGTCATATGTAGCCTACTCTGTTCAGCACACAGCTTCCATGAGTGTACACTTCTGCAAAAATGTCTTTTTTAACCATACCAAATCAAGAGGGCCTTTTTACCACGATTAAAACCGGCAAGTCGGCCGAGGAGGCAGAGAGTAGGTCCACCATACCCGACGAGGATAATAATAATGATGAGGATGATGAAGACGATGATACCGAGGACGTCCACCTCATCCCAAGATGCTCCCCGGTGCCCAGAAAGCGAGGCGCGTCCATCTTCGATGAGACGGCCGAGTACATGCGCATCCACCAGGCGCTTTCTGCCGGAAAGAGAGTGTCATTCGCCGATACAACAGGTGGAGATCTGGTGGATGTGAAGGAATTTGTTGCGTTTGATTCGGACGACGAAGAGGACATTGCAAGGTGGGAGGAAGAGGAAGCAAAGTATCGAAAGCCAGAGCGAGAACCCATATATCATGTGCAACCAGAGTTTAACGCACCCACTGGCAGTGCCCTGCTGCAGGCTGTGCACAGTAACAAAGTGGAGGTTGAGCAGATGTCTCCAGTTGAGAATGAGCCACTTGCTTTTATTGGGGTAATACGAGTCCTGAACATCTCCTTCCACAAAGCAGTTTACATCAGGTCAACCATGGACAACTGGGCCACTTACTTTGATCACCCAGCAGAGTATGTCCAGGGATCTCATGATGGGGCCACTGATAAGTTCTACTTCAAGCTGTCATTTGCACCACCATATATCACACACGGCTCTCACATTGAGTTTGTTGTTCGCTATGAAACCTCTGATGGTGACTACTGGGCTAATAACTCCTGTATGAATTATGTGGTAACTCTGCTCCTGTCCTATGAAGACGATTCAGCTCAGACAAACATCGGCTTGCAGCAAAAGAGAAGTATCCTGAAACCTCCCAAAGCTTACAGGTAAAACCTGCTGTCACCTGTGTGCTTATATTTGTCACACACACATCAAGGGATACACATTTGGCAGATCACCTGTTCATCCTCCACAGATCAATGTGTTCGACTTTCATTATGATTAGTAAAATAACAAAAGTGAATGGGGTTGTGCAACAGCTGCAACTCCCTTTGAGGCTTTGTGCAATGGGCAATTCAGCTTTATTCAGTAATTCTGCCTGGAGACTGCAAAGCCAAAAGTAAAGCCGGATATTAATCATCACAGTTAGACAATTTGGTGCACAACAAGAGCTCGTGAGTGAGTATCGCAGCTGTAGTGAACTCTTCTCGAAGTTTGTTTGAGTAAGTTTTGAAGAGTATACACTCCCCTCAGAATGCCAATCATCCAGTGGTGTTTGAGGACGATCAAAATAGGCAAAGGGCAGGTGTCGTTTTCAGGCCTGACGCTTCCCTGCATTAAATTTACCTCTGACCTTTTCTATCAGAGTCATAGGGGAGCAAGAGGATTGGCCTTGTGTAGTTAGCTACTGGCACACTTCTCTTCCCTTCTTTATTCCATGAAAGTCAAACTAATCCCTGAGAGGAAGATTTAAATGCTTGGTTTATTGTTACATCAACATGACAGTGTGCGATGAATCTCACACTGTGTGGTGACAGAGACAGAGGACAGCATGAAAGACCCCCATGCTTATAAGGACCCATAAAAGGAACAAACACGTTATAAACTGATGTAGTTGTCATGTAGGTTTTCTCAGCTGTGGCTGTTTGGAAGTAGGAAGGGGTCCAGATGGGTTGTTAGGGATGACTCACTGATTGAAAAGGAGGGAGTTTGGGGAGCAGAAACTGTACCCCCACCCACCATAGCAACCATTATAGATTCATTAGGCGCTCTGAAGTTCACTGATAATTGGATTTCAACACATTAATAAGGCAGCCAGTGGGAGGGAACCACACGTACAGTAGGTGTGGTAAGCCTACTTCGGCTTTAGTTTATATTTAAACGAAGCGCATCCACTTCTGGTAAATATAGATATCATACTGTACTGCGGTGGAGCTGATAGTGAACACTGAGACCAGACTGGGAACAATGCTGTTTCTCTGTTTCAGTATCATCTGTCTTGATCGTCGTGTGATTGCTGAGGTTTGCCTCAGTCTTAATCTTTTTTGCATCAACTCCGCTGCTGAGTCAGTCAAGAGTTTTTTGCAACGTGACCTGGGCGAAACAGTGCCACATCTGCACGGCTCACAGCTTGAGTAGAGCTATCAAAAATAATTTTTAAAAAATGGTATAAATCAGTCTTTACCTACTGAACGTACACACCTGGCCACACAATCGAACCAAACCGTTTGAACCAGACGTGCCTGAGTGTCAGGCTGAGAGTAAGCCTGTGTCAACCTTCAAATACATAATGAAAAGCTTCCTTTCAAGAGTCGACTTTTCCCCCCCAAAAAAATTATAAATATTTTCTCCTTCTGCTTTGCAACAGAGCCTGAAAACCTGTTTAAAAACTTAAGAGCTTAGCAGCTGAAGACTTCACATCACTAGGAATGTATAATTCAAAGATCTTTGTCAGATTTTCAGATATTAAACTGAAAGTGCAAGGAGTATGAACAGCTTGCCAGGTTATCCTCACTCTATTTGTGCAGCTCCTGTCACATGCTTATCACACTTCTTGACCTTTATTTCGTTTGGCATCCTCTGCAGGACTCTTGGCAATGTTGCACCCCCACCCCCCCTACAAGTGTCTTCTTATAGAAAACACTTCTGCTTTCTGCACATATCACAGGTGTTAGAAGGATACAGATTATTGGGATACAGAAATACATCTAGGTGAAATAGATCGATGTCTCGTCCAGTTATTACTGTCACCACAATTACATTATTGATATTAATACATCAACTGCAAAATATGAATACAACTTCTACTGGCTTATATTATCCTTGCACTTTTCAGTGACCCTCACCCTGAGTCCACAATAGCTCACTCAGTATCTATTTTAACAAACAGTCCAGAATAAGATGGGTCATCGCTGAGGCTCTTTGGCTCGAGTACACTCTGCTTCGCTGGTTTAGCAGCCCAGAAACAGAGAAACTGTCCACAATACAGCACAAAGAGATACTTTGTGCGTGTTCAATTAAAATGGCTAATTCAGCACATTAACAGCTGAACTGCATCAGCAAATATTAAGCCTAATTATCCAGAACAGGTGTTGGTGATGGCGTATGACCACCTTTTTTTCAATGTGACTTTGTTATGCATGGACTATTATTTTTAACAGTCAATCACAAAGCACCAAAATGGTGTCTTATCTTCTCGTACGTGCATTTGTCAGCTGCCTTTAAAAGCCCAAGATGAGTCTTCAACAGAAAACTCTCTGAGTAATCTACAAAGCAGAATTACAGTCCAAAAATGACATTTTCTTGTCTTGATGAGAATAATCAAATTTTTTTATTTCAAAAGTCTCACCTTCTGCATCTGCCCACATCATCTTCAGCCAATAATGTTGTTTTCCAGGCACACGGTGTGTGTCTGTGGACATTGTAGAATCACGTAGACATGCGACTGTGTTCTCTTTCTTGTCTTATAACCCAAATGTCTCTCTTTTGTTTCAGTATGAATGATGATTTTGATTCAGAGGATGAGCAGGAAAAGGAAGAAGGTACTCTATGATGATTCACTATCTGAGAAAAAGAAGGCATACATAATTAAACATTAATCTAATAGGTAATTATACGTCCTGGTATTGCAGAGGATGTAGACTTGATCCGTTTACTTAAAGCAGTGTTGCACTTCGATAAAGTTCGAGTATTCACAAGAGACGCAGCAGAGTCCAAGATGTCCTGATTTTAAGTCTAATATGATCTGGATCCCCCATCGTGAAACTCAGCAGTCTGTCATTAGACTACCCCCTGCCTCCGACTTTGTAATGCAGCCTTTAAGTCTCAAAGTCTCAAAACCAATCTGAGATTACCTTGATGCCATCATTAGGATTAGGAAACTTTAGAGAGACGAAGTCATTACACAAATGTTTTCATCCATGGAAAACTCCTTTAATTGCTTATATACTGTAGATGTAGAAAAAAAAAAAAAAAGACGATTGAATAAGGTTATTGCTTTTTCTCTATTCAGACTAATCAGGCTCTCACGGTGTAATTATCTATTTGAAATCCGCAGAAGAAGCAGGGACCTCCAAGTCCGCACTTGTCAGGCCTACAGCTATTTGCCCAGTCATCGTGCAGCCGGAGATCGACATAGAGGTAAGAGTAAAACGAGAAGAATGGGACAGAAAGGAAGCAAGGGGAGGATTCATCTGGGTTATACTTTTGTTTATGAACTGTCTATGACCTGCAAAAGTCAAACTAGTCCATCACATTTACCTACTTGCCAACAGAGGACACACATTTAACAAATTACTTGTTGGATTATGTTCAAATTATCTTGATTTGCATGCAGTTGTTGACACATTCCCAGGCTTTATCCCTTTAGGCGATTCATGTGTCTAATAAAACATAACAAACATTTCCCGTTCAACTTTTTAAAGCTCATCATCAATGGCTTGGTTGTTTATATTGTTCACAGCTCATTGAAGCTTCAGCAACAACTTAGGTAATGTCTCGCTTGTCACTGCTGCCGCTGTAGCACGAGCACTGTATGCTATTTTCCTTGTCAGCTTCTTATTGTATTCATGTCCTGACGCATGCTGTTCATGTTTTTGCACCTTTTGATTTTGACCCCATTTAATTTGAATTTGTGTCAATTTTAAGTGATTCAAACACTAATATTCATTCCTAAACACTGTTGTCAAGGTGTTTATATTGAATTATTACTATATTATTACCAAACACAGAGTCAAGCGTCACATGAGGAGACTGATAGCACTCTTATGTCTGCCTGTTACATACGAAGCAAAGCAGGGAAAAGTCTTTCCAAAGGTAAACAGTACACCTACTGACACCTCTGCAGCTCGCTAATTAACGCATTACTCGTCTGTGTTCATTTGTACAAAAGTTTTTTTTTTGCACTTTGTTTTCCTACAGGGGTTATGTGCCAGACTATTTCTTGGCTGAGAGCAGCAGCTTCCTGAAATCTCACTTTCAGTCTTTATGTTAAGCTAAGCTAACTCCCATTTAATGAACAGGCACCAGAGTGGTATCAGTCTTCTCGTCAAACTCCTGGCAAGAAAGCAAATAAACGCTTTCCCCCAGAAATGTTAATCTTTAAATGTAGAGCTACCACATGCGAATAAATTAGTTTCACAGTGATGCTCGGTGTTACAGTGTAGGCAACTTTTTTTTTTTAATCTTGTTTCTTTACAGTAAAATGGTGGAAGAAAGAACTGTTGAGCTGCTTAAAACTAGGATTACCTGGGGGGCTTACATTAGCATTTTGGTAAGCAAAAGTTGATTTTGGAACAGCTCCATACATAAAACATCTGACTGGGAGAAACTTGTATTTCAGAAAAAAAAAGAGGAAGTTGTTGGTTGGTCAGCAAAACACTGATTAAACTACCTCAGACAGCCCAGACAGAAAACCTTACAGCAACAACACAACATGACAACGTGTGATCTGGTATTAATGTCTCACCGATACTACACGTACATCTGTTAGGCATGTACTCATCCAGCTCATCTTAGTGCTTGTTTTACATCAGTATTCACATGCATGTTGTTTCCCTTTGGTGAACCAGTCAACTACTGTATGAGCATTTTCCTTAATCCACACGTCATCCAGTATATTTTGAGACTCTTAATTCAGGGGTATTCAAGGGTTTTAGGTTTTTAAGTTTTGTGTCATAATTTTCACGTTTAATTTCGAGGAATGGTGTTTTAATGGTTCGCTTGCTGAGCATTCAGTTGTGCACATCGCACTCATTTTGTGTGGTTTTGTGCTAAGTCATTTCTTAATAGATTTACACAAAGTGCTCTCAAGAGGTGAGCCGAAAACTTGAGAAGTATTTGGCGTAAATTTATGAAGCAGCATACAAAATTACACATGTATGTTTTACTGTGTAATTCTGTGATGTTTTGCTCTTGAAAAACGGAGACCGGGTCACAGCAGTCTTAAACTTTTATTTGTATCTAATACGTGCTTCGACTTAGTCCTTCTGTTATTTGTGCTTTATGTATCTTGCACTTTCTGTTCTTATGGGTGCTGCTTTTGTTATCTGTCTTTTTGTTTCACATCCTTCTGATTTCAACTTGGTTTGACCTTGAATTGTTCGTCACAGAAGCATCACAGCAGGCAAAACTCTTTTCTAGACTATTAGCCATTTTTCCTTTTTAAATAAGATCAAGTGAACTTAAAAATAAGGGGTTCTTTATTTGATGGTTTTAGCTCTGGTTCTTTGGATTCAAAAGAAAAACAACCACCCGCCAGTTCAATATGTGGAAATATGTACATAGGGGTAAACTTGAGGATAAAACCATCATCAAAAATGACTTTCTTCTTCCTTGGATGCTCCTGTGCTGCATGTAAGTATCTTTAGACTGTCTCTTACACTCTTGAGACTGATGACAAGTGAAGCCAAAGCATTAGAAAGTACGTTTTTGCCAGTATTTTCTTAAAAAAAAGATGTCAATCTCATCACACTGCTCCTGTTTTGTTTGCATTTCCTCACAATTACAATGTCAGCATGGGTTCCTTTTCACAGAAAAGCATTAGTATGCAGTAAAATGCTTTTCTTTGTTTGCATTGTCAATGTGGAATACTCTCTCCTAGCTGTCACTGTTGTCTCGCTGTTTTATTTTAACAGATTGCAGTACACCCATCTGGTCCCTCTGTCCCACCCAACCAAGAGCCTCCATC
Source organism: Miichthys miiuy (assembly GCA_036365135.1). Taxonomy (NCBI): domain Eukaryota; kingdom Metazoa; phylum Chordata; class Actinopteri; family Sciaenidae; genus Miichthys; species Miichthys miiuy. Next base: position 8,459,033 of record CM071606.1, on the reverse strand, counting down.
TGTTGATGGCACACTGTCCGCTCACACCGTATCCCCAGGTGAACAATTCCCTTGTATGTCATCCGAAACCACACTTCAGACTAATTCATCCTTTGTACTCTGTGCCAGCGAATCAGTCCAACCAAATAAGTCACAGCCCTTACCCAGACTCCACAGTGAATTAGGCAACCAAACGGTAGAGCAGCCCACAGACAGCAGTCCCTCTGCACTGCTGCCTGATTCAACCCCTTCCCTACAAGAGTCAAGGCGGAGATCAGACAGCTCCCAGTCTGGTGGAGAGGAAATCCCTCCCTCAGAGGCCTCGTGCATGCATCTTGCAACCGCAGAGACGAATCTGTGGCCAGAAACAAGAGAGGATGGATCGACCGACAGCCCAGCCAGTCATCCTTGTCTTGAGCTGCCTGCTGAGTGTGTCTCTGCTCCCAGTGTGACTCAGGGCTCTGAGCTTGAGGTTGCAGTGGGTCTGAGTGAACTTGCTTCAGGATTATCAGAAGGTTCCACCAGCTCTGCAGCACATTACGAAGGCAGTACGCCTGCACTCTCGTCTCCTGTGGCAGAGAGTCAGGCATCTCTGGGAGCAGAAGGTGAAGCTCCACCATCACCCGAACTCTCAGAGAACCCCTCGGTGAGTACAGGTGTCACTGAGGTGAGCCAAAACTTACCTCTTCACTCTGCCTCAGCCTGGGAGGAGAATGTAGATGCTCTCCAGATTTCCCCTGACACATTATTAGAGAATCTACCAAATACATTGTCAGAGGTTTCTGAGCTCCAGCCTGAGTATGACATAAACCGGAATCTGATGCCATCCGTCGTCTTTCTCAGTGGAGTTGTCTCCTTCTCGATAGTGTTGCAGGAACCCAGCGCCCTCTTCCTCATTGGACTCCTATACGTCTTGCACCGCTTGTGATTACGCCATTCTGATCTGTTCTCAAGTGCCTTTTTGTGATTCCAAAATAAGCCAACAAAACAAAAGAAACCCCACACAAGTTTCCTGTTGAAGTTGTGTGTGTCACTGTGTGAGTTTTTTTTTAGATGAATATAGATTATATTGGGTATATAGACACATTGGGTACAATTTGTGAGTATTTTCACGCAAAGCAGAGAAAGTAATTATACAAATACTTGTGATATTTTCATGCATTGTGTCAAACAAGTGTATGTAATAGAATAGTGGTCAATCATGACCCCCATTTCTACCCTTGTGATCACTCTAATACTGAAGCACAGTGTATTATCATACATACATAAGATGTTTTGTAAGTGGTCTGTGATTACTTTTGGATCAGTACGACGTTAAAATGTTTCTTTTGATTGTTGTCGTCGATGTAGCTGAGGTTGTTGTCTAACCAGACTGCCATGAGTTTAACTTTTGTGAATTCCATGTGTTATTATGTCTTTAATGAAGGACAAAAAAACAAAAACATTACCATAGTGGGAAACTAAAGAGATTTGTTATATAAATGGTATTTTGTTTACAAAATGCAAAAGAAAGACAAGGTTATGTGAAGTATTTTTGCCTTAATGCCATCAAATAAAAGAAAACCCGATGACCTGTGAACATCCGTTTGAAATGGATGTTACTTGAGGGACAAGTGGAAAGTGATATTTAACATTAGAGAACACCAGCCTCCTCAACGTCTCTTCACTATTGCACACAAGTCTTCCTGTTAATTTTTTGCCAGTAAACCCGTATTGTTGTTGTTGCACAACACAAAATTTTATAGCTCTAGTTTGAGAACCTCACAGACAGACTGAAGCACTGAATGACATGTTTGAAGTGATGAAAGTTTTTGCAGTGTATTGCCATTAAAACGTGGTCCTATACCCTGCACCGCGATGCGTCTTTGTTAATTTCTTTTCCTTTTCATCCAAAAAGAAGAAAAAAAAATGTGTAGCGTGCATGACAGTTTCATGCACGGTGAATGGCACTGCAGTGCAGAGCAGAAAAATTTTGGAGAGACTGACTGACACACCACAAAAATAACATCAGAGCCTTTAGCGTCTCTGTCTCTGGAGCACATTCAGCTTTGCTTTAAGTGGAAATACACAGGCAGCAACCTGAGCTGCAGAGAGAAGCCAAAGGTCACGCATTGCACTGAAGTCATAGTGCCATGTAGAGCGCACACTGGCCATTGTAAGCTGAGATCAATTTTCGAAGGCTGACAATTCTCGGGAAACCTCCTCAGATGCTGCATGATGAAATGTCACGGACTATTTTTGATTACAGTCATTATACACTTGAAGAGTTACATAAACTACTTCACCGTCTTCCCGCTGAATCAATCCACTGTATCTTGTATTAACTTTAATAACGTCCTTGGATGTCAGGCATCCTTTGGATTATGTGGATTATGTATTTGGCCTTAAAACAAAATTAATAGTCAGAGCACAACTTGTGCAGGGAAAAAGGGTGGGAGTGATTAATTTGTGTGATGGTCACATAGCTTGAGTGTGGAAATGTATTAAAAATTTAAGCAGACTTAAAACTGACCTGTGGTGGATAATCAGTGTGAATTCTACCACAGACATTCGCTTTGAAATAATTAATGCCTTTTTAAGCACTACACCACAAAAAGCCGTGTTAAGCAGTGATTTTGAAATAGGTTTTGTGGGTGTTGTGACATTATTACCAAACTGGGTATTTTTTGTTTCATTCCCAGTGCGGTATCGCCCTAAGGGGGAAGTTTAGTCTGTTCAAGTGGAGCTATTGCATCACAAGAAACAGTTGAAACAGTGAGGCTTTGACTTAAATAACATCTTTGACAGCTAGAAGACGAGACTTTATTTCACAGTAAGGCCTCCTTCAACATGTCAAGAATAAACACCAGTGATATATATTGGCTTTGTCTGGTCCAGCACAGCCATCATTTAGCCCAAATTTGACTGTTTTGTATATTTATTTCAGTACAAATCTCGACATGTTTAGTCCATTCTCAAATTTCTACATATTCTGAGGTGAATTATATGAAAATATATCACTTTTAATATTGAATACAGCTTTTAAACCTTGCATATTTTTTTTTTTAAAGTAAATGTAAGCCAACTGCCTATCAGATAGCCCATCTTGACAGTGGCAATCAAATTATCGGGCATATAAAGTATTTAGGTTACTGTAGGTATAGTGCTGTTTCTCAAATGCTCTATCTATCAGCTTCATCCTCTGGGGACTATGAATACAAAAATGTAATGTCTATCCATATCTGCGTAGATATTTCAGTGTGGATCAGATTGGTAGGTACAATCATCCAACTGTACCATCTCTCCAACTACAGTGTCAGTGATGCTACACTTTCCCTGCTCCACAACAACTCTTGATTATTGACAGAGTTTCCTGATGGACAGTAAAGTAAGCCGCTGCCAACTGTAGCTGCTGTTAGCTAATATCAGCTCAGGTCGTTAGCCAGGCTGTCTAGACTGTGAGCTTGGTTGAGTGTTAGTTTTTGCACCACATGTGGACCACCGTGAAGATGAGGTTTCGGGCCTGAGCCACAGGTGAATGCTGACAGGAAGCGCAGCCGCCAGAAATGGAGCTAGGCAAGCAGGCAATATAACCAGTCTCAGAAGCCTCTGTGGACATAATGACAGAGGTGAAAAGGCCCGAGGAGAGGATGTTGACGGAGGAAGCTAATAGAAGAAAGGTGAGTGTAACAAAGCAAGAACTGACTTTCAGCTGCGAGAGCTTTGTGAAATAAAAGGCCGAAAGACAGACGCCGAGCTGGGCTGACTGCTGCTGGACTAGTGAATAATATTAGCTGGCTGCTATGTTTTGTGTTCTTGAACTTCCTTAGTTTTGTATCTTAAGTAATATAATCATAACAACAACAGCGGGATTGCACGCTGAAACTGAGAGCGCTAACATCTACACAATGTTGCTTTAAACAAAGTAGGATAAAATATAATAAGAGGTAGGCTCAAGGCACAAATAATGGTGAATGAAATGTGAATTTATAATAAATAAAGCAATACACATAAAGAGACATCTATGCTACAGATTGCATTACATTGCAAACGTAAAAATTAAAGCATAAATATAAACTGAACTAGATTCTGGATGGGATGATAGTTCTGGTGACACTTTTGGTTCACATGGAAGTTTACTGAAAAAAGGAGGAGGCCTAATATTCTTCCAGAGGACCCATAATTCCTTGCTGCTGCCCTGTCAGGCCTTGTCTTGTTTGTCATTTTTGGGGGGTCCAGTCTGTCACCAAGGCGAGGAGACCAAATGGAAGACCCAGTTTGTTGACAGCTGTGGAAAACAGACGCGTCATACATGATGCCACACAGAGAGAGAGAGAGAGAGAGACTGTTAGAATAAAACATCACTTTCAACTTGATGGCTCACAATACTGCACAGGTCCGCCTCTCTCTCTCTCTCTCCCATCTCTCCCCCTCTCTCTCTCTCTCTCTCTCTCTCCATCTCTCCGAATAAAACCGACGGTTTCCGCGAATGTGCGAGCTGCCTCCTTGCAAGCAGCCATAATTGGGATTATTCAGGAATAATTCGCCTAATCCAGCCGCGTTGTTTTTGTTTTCCTCTTTTTGTTTTGTTTTTTTCCAATATATATATACATATATATATATATATTTATGATGAAATCGTGATCTCGACAGCGTTGGCGATGTGAATCCCTTCGTGACATCGCTGGATTTCTCCAAAATGTATTGGTTCTGTCATGGAGGAGGCTTTTTATTGTGGACTATTGAGATGTAGTCCACCTTCGTTGGACAGCAAAACAAAGACTGCATATTAACAGTTCAGGGTAAATACATTTTTTTTTGTGACTGAAAGATGGAAAAAAGAGACGTATCGAGGCTGTTGTCTGTGTGGACTAATTGTTCTGGTGCCACTAGCCCAATATACATACCAAGACGATTCATTTAGGGGGATGCGCGATCTTTTTTTTCCTCTCTATCGTTTGTGGGTGGGTTATTATAAGCATTGAAAATCTGACATCATTTTGGATATATGAACAAGAGCAAGATATATGTTTTTTTATATATATATATATATATATCACGTCTGTTTCTAGGCTATACTGGAAATCCATCTTCGACGTGATGCAACATAAAATCTGTTTTCTCGGATGATATTCAGACACAGACCAAATGAACACATCCCATCTCCATGAAACTGTAAAAGGGGTGGCAGTGGATTTTTTTTTTCTTTATATATATATAAATATACATATCTCTTAACGTCATCCTGGACTGTTTGATCAGCTGTTGATTATTAGATAGCCCTCTCTATCGTCTTATGTTTATTATATGTTGCTCAATTTCGATTTTCCTCGCGATGGATTTATGCATAACAGGTGTTGTTTGAGCCCCGAGAGCACAGCAAGAAGCATGAAGGCTTTATTATGTGTTTTTCTCTCGATTTAACAAACAGTGAAACGAAACGACTGGGATCATTTTTCTGTTTTTGTCGTGAGAAAGGAACAGATCTCCCCAACACCACCACCACCACATCCAAAAAAAAAAAAAAAGAGAGAGAGGATGAAAGGTAGGTTATCATCTCTCTTCCTTACACACACATATACATACACGCACGCATGCACGCACACACACACACACAAGCAGAGGTGATTTTGACACCTGTTCATCTGGGGTTTTTTGTTTTTTTCCACTCCCAGCCTGTGTTTCAGGCCTAGCTGACATGGCAGCCATCTAATCAGGTGAAATGATATTTGTCAAGGTGGCAGAGGGCTGTTATGTATGGGAAGAAATAAGCCCACAGTTACAGCAGAATCATATTGTGTTTCATGGCCTACATAGACAAGGCCCACCCAGACCAGCACAGCTATGTTTTATTGTCATCTTCTGCCTATAAATGAGGGTGAGCTGCATCTCGAATTTGTGTTTTTTTTGGGGCGGGGGGATTGGATTTTCATGTTTTTAATCATGTCTTCTGATTGTAGACACAGTGAGGCCTAAGTGTGAAAATCACAGTCATAACTTCCTCCTCCTGTTGAGTAAAATTCACTCATAGGCCTGTGGTAAAAGGACAAAAAAAAAAAACAGGCTGCTCGCTCTGCTCCATTATATCTTCATGCTTGTTATGTGCTGTTAATGGTACAGATTACACCCTCTGCTCTTTAACTGACTGTCGGGCGCCACATCCACACGCAGACAGCGGCGGAAGAGAAAGCATATAATGTTCTTTTGCTCATTTAACAACATCTCTGTTTGTTGGACATGCCCAGTGTTGGTTGTACTGTGTCTGCTCCATCCCCCTGTACACCCCCATGCATTCACTCAAACACCCACACTTGCACAAAGTATGTGAGCTGTTGTATCTTAGCAACAGGCAAGGTAATTACTGAGAGAGCCAAGGAGCTGGCATGCTGTAGAGCTGCTGATCTGATCCCAGCCATAGAGAAACAGGAAGGCAAGAGATTTCCACTGTGTCGCCCAACACAGCACTTCTATGTCAATGCCGTTAAATGTAAGTCTTGTGTCGGTTTAGCAGGCCAGCTTTAGATCTAACAAACGTGTCAGACATCTTGTTTTTCATATCTCAAAAATGTGTGTCTCTGTTCACAGGTGGTGAGGTTGTGGACAAAGAGGAAAGATGAGTCTGTCATGTAGAAAAGATCCTTACGGCCTCTCCTTGTAAAGACGAGAGAGCCGCGGGAGACGACGGCTGTAGGAGGATCAGTAGTGTTTATAAAGGGCCCGAACCAGGCAGGCTCTTGCGGAAGGTGATAGAATGACTAACCAGAGCTTTGCCATCGATGGTCCCGGCAGTTTGCTGGCTGTGCTGGCCTCGCAGAGTGGACTGGCAAGAGGCGGCAGCAGTAGCAGCAGTGACAGCAGCAGCAACAGTGGAGGAATCTCTGCCACAGATGTGTCTGCCTACTTTAAGCTGGTCTTCTTGGGTTTGATCATCTGTGTCAGCCTTGTAGGCAACCTCTTGGTGTCCCTGCTGGTCCTACGAGACAGGACACTTCACAAGGCTCCCTACTTCTTTCTCCTGGACCTGTGCCTGGCCGATGCAGTTCGCTCTGCTGCCTGCTTCCCCTTTGTGCTGGTTTCTGTCCACAACAGCTCGGCCTGGACTTACAGCGCCTTGAGTTGTAAAGTTGTGGCTTTTATGGCTGTGCTATTTTGTTTTCACGCTGCCTTCATGCTGTTTTGTGTGGCTGTCACCCGTTACCTTGCCATTGCCCACCACCGATTCTACGCCAAGCGCATGACCATCTGGACCTGTGCCGCCATTATTTGCATGGTGTGGACTCTGGCCGTTGCCATGGCGTTCCCACCCGTCTTTGACGTGGGGACATACAAGTTCATCCGTGATGAGGATCAGTGCATTTTTGAACACCGCTACCTGAAGACCAACGACACCCTGGGCTTCATGCTCATGTTGGCTGTGGTGGTCCTGGCCACCCACGGTTTCTACGCCAAGCTGCTGCTGTTTGAGTACAGACACCGCAAGATGAAACCTGTCCAGCTAGTGCCAGCTATCAGCCAGAACTGGACCTTCCACGGTCCTGGGGCCACAGGTCAAGCTGCAGCTAATTGGATTGCAGGGTTCGGTCGTGGTCCGATGCCACCCACTCTGTTGGGCATCAGGCAGAATTTACACAATCAACACCGGCGGCTGCTCGGGATGGAAGAGGTGAGGTCAGAGAGGAGGCTGGGCAGGATGTTCTACACCATCACCCTGCTCTTCCTGGTCCTCTGGGCTCCCTACATCGTGGCGTGCTTCTGGAGGGTGTTCGTCAAGTCCTGCTCCATCCCTCACAGGTACCTTTCCATCACAGTGTGGATGAGCTTCGCCCAAGCCGGAGTCAACCCCATCTTCTGTCTCCTGCTCAACGAGGACCTGAGGAAAGTGCTGAGAGCTCACCTGCCAACCTACTGGAGGACTAAACAACACCTGCCCCAGGATGAGGCCTACTGTATTATGTGATAAGACATGAACTTAACGAAGAGAATGTTTCAGGTCTTAAAAGGGAAATTCGGAGAATAGACGTGATGTAATGCACCTTGGTTAAGTGTCTGTTTTGTTGTTTTTGCACAACAAAATCCAATTTTTGCCAACAAATTCAGGCACAGTGCCATTTCATTAAGAATGTTGATATTTGAGTAAATGTGTCCGGTGCAAAGGCTTGAACAGGGCAATAGAAACGCCCTGGTAACCCTTAAATGGTTTGTATTTCTGATGATGTACTGTACGATTAATAAGTAGGAAAGATCACAACAATCACCACTCCAACTAAGTGTGACAGATGCCATTTTAAAATAATGTTGCCTTATTTCAGTGAGACACGCCCCAGAGCTTTCAACTGAGAATTAGTTTCTGTGTCACATGAGGCACAAAAACAGACACGCAGAGGGTTGAAATCCTTGAAGAAATGTGCTGCGGACTGTGAATAGAAAAGTGTTGATCAGAGCGTTGCTAACTCTGAAACACATCAAGGAACTCAAAGGGTCTGAACGGATTGATAGACCACCCCGGACGCCTTTTCATGTAATTCAAAGGAGACTGCAGAATATCGAATGGACCCAAATAACCTTGGATACATTTAAATAGCTGTTGTGAACCCAAGAAGCCCCTAACATGCTTGATTTTTTGGACTTGATTTAGGGCGTGTCAGGTTTCTTTGTATCATAAAAAAAAAAAATTGCCTGTTTTCCTTTATTTGTAAACTATACATGTTAAGCAGATGACACTATTTTGAAATATGACTTGATTTCATATTGTATAGACTGTACAGGAATGTATATTCCTGCTTGTGTGTTTTTATATAGCAATTGCGTGTATGTGTGTGTGTGAGAGGTAAGAGGTAGAGCGAAAGTAGAGGAGAGGAGGGAGGAAGATGAGAGAAATACCGACGATAGAATAGGTTCCAGTAATATTGAGTCAGTATGAAAGCAGCCTCATCTTTGGTGTCTCAAAATCATGCAAAATTGAACAATCATCATATGGAAATTTATCCTTTAAATGGATTTCCGTAACTGAAAATGTATTCTGATTTTTAATGGTAATGTACAAGCAAATGTGAACTATAGATGGATAATGAAAAAGGGGGACCGGATAATTAGAAAACAAACACTTGTACATTGCAAACAGGCCATAGGATTTAATGACTTGAATGATGATGTAAATTGCGTCGTTTTAAAAAAAATCATTTGCAAATGAACATTTATTTGCAAATGATGATCTTGGGAATGTTTTTAAAGTACTGTTATGCTCTTACCGGAATACAAAAAAAAAAAAAAAGAAGAAATGAAGTGGCACTTATTGTGTGATGGAAACTCAAATGTTACCAGGCCCTCTTATATTTCCCCCCTCAACATAAATGTCGACGTTTTGAGCGTCCTGGATCACAGTCAGTTCAAAAAAATCTAAACATCCGACCCCAGAGATGTTTGGTGTACGGAAACTGGCTTAGACTACATTAAGTTGTCTCTCCAAATTAAGATTCATGTAATACAAATGTCAGACCTACAGTATGTTAGGCATAGATATATTTGTGCAGTCAATTTTTTCTAAATGTGGACACTTGCACAGCATACTGTATTAGCATGCATTCCACTGCATTTCATAGATTCAAGACTGTGGATTACAACTTGTACAGATGTTGAAAGACAAAGTGAAAAGTGAACTGAGGTCCATAATTTTTACGTCTGGCATTCCTTCGCGAGATGATATTCTGTAACTGTACAGTTTAACTGAGGTGGTTCTTTTGCCCACTCATCAATAAAGACTCTACTTTTGATGCATTCTGAGTCATGACCTGACTGGATCCCCTGTGGAGAACACTTCAGGGAAAAATAGGGCCCTTAACAGTGCCTATAGCGCAAATTACATCCTGTGTGTTTTAGTTCCTGAACATTTACAACAAAAAAAAAGAAACTTATGACACATCAGTCTAACTTTGGTACATTTCACTGCATGAAATGAAAAAGCACTGACTAACAACCGCTGTGGAGTCAAAAGAATTTTTGATTTCTTACTCACATACCAATGTTTAAAAATCTGTAAAGACAGGTGTATAAAAACCCAAAGAGATATTTATGAATTAGAGTTGTTATACAAGGTTTGAACTGAATAACTCTGTGAGGTTGGTTTATGAAGCTAGTGGTCTAATATACTCAAACCTTCCTGCACTAAAAGTTAAAGTGACACTGTGTAATGTTTGCTACGGACGTGGCTACGAATGAAAATTACAGGACGATGGTTAAATGCTAAAACAGTAGAACAAACAGAGAAGAGTCACAAAGAAAATGACTAAGCAGTGTCATATAATGTTATAAAAGTTTGCTATCATTAGCCACCATAAGCGGCTGGTCATAGCAGACCAAATGAGGCTGTGTCAGCGAAACTCCAGACTGTAATGAAGTGAGCAAGGCTGCATTTTATTTCTCATGAATTCAACATTTCATTTGTTGAAGGAGGAGGAAGAATGTGTCATTTCTACCTTCAAATGTTGCCTAGTCTCACTTTAAATAATGAAGCCAAGATAAATTTATTGCAAGGTGCTTGGCGTTATATAAAACTCATGAATGTACTGAAGGACATGCACAATATTAAACAACCTCCAAAAATGATGGTCATTAATATTTAAACTTAAAAATAGCATCTGATATTGATGCTCCAAAGCACAACCTTTAATTTGATGTTTTATTCTTACATCATATGACAGAGAGGAGAACATTTAATGACACATCAAATCCAGAAATGGTGACTGTGAAATACTCTGTAAAATCCTCTCTGCCAGGCTTTTTCCAGCAGGCAGCTGTGGAAACTTTTACATAAACCTAGAAATGGGTTTATTCCAGTCACTCAATAGACCAGAAAAACAAATTTCATCCTTTAAAGCTCACACATGCTCTTGGTATGATATCCGGATGAATAAAAGTTAATTATAGAAGTAAAAAAATACTACTGCGGCTAACAGAAAGCATTTTAAATGCTGTTAAGGGTTAACTCCTCTGCATCATAAAGAGCATAAATCACATCAAATACTTCATGTACTGAATCTCTCTCTCTCTCTCTCTGTCTAGTGGTAAAATAAATCACTTCACATGTACAGCAAACCTTCTGCAGCCAACCATACTACATAATTATGATGTTATAAAATAAAATGGAAAGGATGAGGAGAAAATAATACTTTTCAATCTCAATGATAGCCTCATTGAAGTCCGACTACTGCGCGATGGTGTATCCTCTCAATAAACAATTACCCTATATTTTATTTGAATGAGAGATAATTTCCATTGTCCGTATTTCTGCACTCAGTCGGTGGCTGATGAAAAATATGTTTCCATAGCGAGCAGCATCAACATCCTCTAAAAAAGTCCAGCTTTTACAGGTTGTATCATGCTGTGCCTCTCTGTCTCACCTAAACTGATGTTGAAAATTCATCTAAAGCGCTTATTTTTAGTTTTCTTCCCACTTCTCTCCAAGATACACCACAACAAAGGCTGTCTTACTCATTTGTGAAAACTTATCCTCGCCCACTGTATGTTCTGAAGATGCAGAGTTGTGCAGAGGCCTCGTTGCATTGTCCTATCAGAGGTCTCAGCTTCACACAGGAGAAGTTTTGTGTTTCTCGCTTGGATAAGATTTCTTGTTTTTTTTGTTTTGTTTTTTTATCAGCACCTATCCTGCCTGCTTCAAACAAAGCCCCGTTCTGACCTTCCCAGACAGCAACCATTCATTGTGCTTTCACTCCCACACAGCCACATTTATACAGTACGTCACTATACCCTTACCAACCTTGAGAGAAAAACAATCAAGTCTGAGGGCGCTGCATTTATGCATAAATCATACATAATGTGTTTGAAACATTCCTACGCATACTGTGCTTTGCTGTGACTTTTTGCCAACCTGTTTCCACAATTTTTTTTTTCAGTTTATCGTGTATTTCTTTCTCTCACAGCGAGACAGTGGAATTAGAGCGGCAATGTGAGAGTCATTGTCATGATACATTAGTCTGACAATACAAAGCTAATCATTATTATCTTCTCTGGACCTGGACAATAGAAATTTCTGCATGTTAGTGGTTCCCAAACTGGGGGTCGAGACCAGCCAGAGGGCACCAATAAATATTTGAGGTCTCCTCGGCTAAACAAAATCATGTATATTTTTCAGATTGTGCTGTTTTTTTCTTATTAAATATGAAATACTTTCACCTCTTTGGCCTCTACAAATCGGAAAAAGTCGAGAAAAATCCAAAAGTCGGGACTCTCTGACCTACCTGATAGTTTGTGGATGTTTACTGTATACCTGCAACCAACTACACCTTTGGGGTGTTGACACAATCAAGTTTTATTATGCATTTAACTAAAAGTATATAAATATCGATAATGTGGGGACATTTTTTGACTTGTTTGACTGTTGGTGCTTTCTGCATGCTACATGCTAACATGCTGTTTAGCAGGCATAACGTTTACCACGTCCACCATCTTAGTTTAGCGTGATGGCGTGCTACATTCTTGCTTATTAGCTCTACAAAGTGCAGTTGAGGTTGTTGTGAATGTCCTTATTACTAGTCATAAACTAGTATTGGTGTACTGACAGTGACTGATGCTGTTAGCATGGCTAAAACATCACTATGAATGTGATTATCATGAATGGTGGCCCAACAGGTATCAGAATTGACTTTTCCTCAGCTGAAAAGGTCAAATATTATTGAACCATAAGCCTTTAAGACCGTAAAAAGGCAACATAGAAACTCTTTCACTATGTTAAAACCAACAAAATCCCAATATCTTATTTTATAACTCTGCATTATAGATATATTACCAGTACAAGTACATTTTTACACTTCCTTTAGTCACTGATGTAGGGGGAATCCTGTGTAGATGTTGAAGACCCACACAATGACTAACACACTCCTACTCTGTAGGTTTGACCACTCTACTACATTAAGCTCATCTGTTATTATTTCCCTTTTTAATATTGTTTCAAGGCCATTTTTTTGGAGACAAAAGAAACAAAGACTGCCGACAGTTACAGTAGTTTATTCTGTATGTGCGTTAAATAAATTATATTACATCTCCGACCAGCATGAATTGAGTACACACACACACACACAGATTAAGTACAAACACATACTTAAAACGCACACTTGTCTTTTGTGACAATCAATTTGATATGCCTACCGACCGATTCTGAGTTCAATGTCATGCACATGGTCTCAAATGCAAACAGGCAATTGCAGAAACTGACAGCAAATAAGGCGGATTTTTACTACACTTGATTACACTGCTTGAATAACAGTTACATAAATAGTGAACTAGATCTATGCCAGGGGGGACTGTCAGTGTGATACAAAGTATTGGATCTGGTTTCTCTGGAAGATTACATTGTATCCTCGTCACATGAATTCAGTCATACAAGTCAGAGAGGTAAGCCATGACACATGCATGGGAGTAGTGCTCTTTCTTTCTTTGTTGAAAAGCAATTTCACAGCTGCAGCTGTAGGAGACACACACACACACACACACACAGTCATACACACACACACACACAACCCATCCCACCACCCCTTGAATTTCTAAGACATCCCTACCACCTACACAACATGGTGTTCTATCTGATTGCACTTGAGTATCATTAAATTAAACGTTCAACGCGGCCTGTTACATTCCAGTGAAAATCTACAGACTTGTTGTTATTGGACGGTTACGGAGCGGCAGGCCTTTTATATGCAGTGGATGGAAGCGTTTTATTGGTGGTTCAGTCACTTTTGCTCCCGCCTCCAGATGATGACCATGCCGGTGGAATCGGCAGATGCCAGCAAACTCTCATCACAGTTGAAGCTGACATCCAGCACCGGTCCCCCGTGACCCTGCAACTTGTTCACTATTGCCTTGGTGTTGCGTTCGACATCGAAGAAGTAGACACAGGCATCCTCGCTGCCAGTCACTGCGTCAGAGAGGAAAATAAGATGGTCAAGAAGTGAAATGCTGAAGACAAATTATGAGAACAACTAGATGAATAAATGATGGATGGCTTATTAAAACAATTGCATCTGCATTTAAACTGTGTCTGCCCTCCAGTTTGTCAGTTCATGCCCATTTTGAAATAATGTCAGCAACCATGTTACGAAATATCTGTTCCTTATGTAACAGTGAAATGACAACACACCTTTAACCAAAGTTTCTTGAGGGTATTTTTATGCAAGTGCGATGCTTATGTTAATTAGGCAAACACACCTAATTAAACACTTTAAACAATGACAAGCCTTGAATAAAATTAACAGTTGATTGTGGGAAAATAATTAAAAGGTGAGGAAAGTCAAGTAAGGTAAAGCTCTGAGGGAGAGCGGTGTCAAATATGACTGCTCTCATGTACACAACATGCTGTATAACTAACTACTTTATACTCCTACAATATTCTGCAACCCTTTGGTAGATAAACACTTTAGAAAACCAATTTAATTCACTCAAAAATACATAAAAGCTTACAACACCGTAGGTTACTGAATCGCTGAAAGGTTGCTATTTTGGCTTTTCTTTTTATCCAAAAGCTGGAGTATGCTATTTTTTGCATATCTTTTTTTTTTTTTCACATTGGATAGCCTGCAGCATTTAATGAACTGTGGTCTAATTTTTACTTCAAATACTACAGCAGGAACCCTGTCAGACTTCTTACCCACACAGGCCCCCTGTCTGAAAGACATGAGGGGGCAGAAGATGCTATGAACGAGCTGCGATCCATGCTGGATAGGGAAGCTTCTCTTCAGCTGTAGTGTACCATCATTGTCCACCACCCTGCCAGAAATTTAATGTAAATACATCGTCACATGCATGAAACTTTAAATTATATATATATCTCAGCACAGCAGAGACAAAACTGCCTTTTAATAAACACAGACTTGCCCTTACACACTGACCTGTACAGCAGCAGCTTATTGACACAGGCGTTGACCAGCAGGGAGGGGTCTCTGGCCTCTCGGCTAATCCAGGACCGAGCAGATATGCTGCAGATGGAGCTGCCTTCACTCACCACCAGACGCTTGGCTTTGGTCAGCTTCCCTGTGGGTGTTGGGGGGGGAGGGGGCAGGCAGAAACAGCAGAGACCGGCAGAGACACATCAACCCGCTTTCCCTCTCAGCCAGGAGACGACATTCAGTGCACGATACAAAAACTAATTATAATTTGTGATTGAGCCGCTGCACATTTTGCCCTCTGCCAAATGGAAATGTTGTGGCTTTACCTGTGGCCATGTCAAAGAGGAAGGAGAAGATGCTCCCTCTGTCATCACCGGCCCAAAGGATCCTACCCGGAGCATCAAAGGAGAGAGACAGCACGCGACCTGTCAGCTTACTGGAGCCCCCCTTCACCTTCTTCCCAGTGGAGATATTCACCACCTGCAGGTGGTGCTTGCTGTTTCCCACCTGCAACACAGAACCGAGAGTGAGGACTCTTTCATTATGTCCACAGAGCTGCATTGCGAAAATTACTGGATAAAGCACCGGTGGTAGTATTTTTTTCTTTTTTTGCTGGTGCAGTTAAACTAGTGAAAACCAGCGCAGGTTGATTTCTAAAAAATGAAAATACTTCTTTGAGGTCTAACATTAAAAACTGTGAAAGTATCAGAACCAAACACACATTTTCCTCTCCTCTAACATTAGTGCTCGTTGTTGTTTGTATCGTTGAAAACATCCATCTCCCTGATGTTCCATTTAATAAGGCGTAAACGGACACTTGCTGTGCACAACTCTGTTTTCATTTTACGCTCATCAATTAATGTATTCGTCATATTTGAGTAAAAACATTATCCAAGACATTTGCCACTTTTGTTTTGGAAACAAAAGAGGACATTCAGAATTATAATTAATGTCTGTGCACCGTAAATATGCATCAAGTAACTGGGAATGAGATGAAAAGCTATTATTAAAAGGTCTGGCCTCTGCATGCATTATTGTTTTGTGAATATAGTCGTTTAAAGACGCACAAGGATTCATTAATTTTTACAGCTTGTTGTATTGCTGTTCAAGATGAAACAAAAGCTGCTAAAGTCATTGTTTGTGATTTGGAGTTGTTTTCTGGGTAGAGCAGAAAAAGTACCTTGTTCCAAAACACTGAACGCCATATGTCAGAAAACTGGACTGTGAAAACAGTAAACACGTAACATGATGAGCTGACGAGAAAGGTATTCTGGTATTTTTCAGGTCTAACTAGTATCTTGCCTCGCCTTGTTTCACTACAATATATTCCTTTCCCCCGTTTGACACAACTAAATACTCACACACAAATATCATTTGCACTGGTTCCTTCTTGTAAGGCAAAGTCTGCAAACACAGTTTGAAGCTGCATGTAGTCCTGGATTCAGACGTTTGAATTGTCAAAGCAGTGTTGGGGGAGGTAACGCAGTAATATATTACTTTTAGCAGCAACAAAGTTATACAACACATTTAGTATGTGAAGTAATCTGTTACCACTTGGGCAATTAACTTGAGTTTGTTGTTGGTTTTGGGAGGGTTGTCATTTTTTTAAATTAAGTCTTAAATTAAGGATTTATTTCGTCCAAACGATCGTTAGTAGAAAAGACTAACCAAGACAGTTTTGTTTCAGTCGTGTGTTTTACATGAGTTGAAAATAAAATGTGAGTGTTTAATTAATTCATCCACAACACCCAGCTTCCACCAGCGTGCTTTCTCTGGGCTACTGAAGTTTCACACTTTTGCTAATTTAAGAGGCTGATTTTAATGAGAAGTGGTAACGCCTGCATGCGAATGCATGAATGGACCTGATCTGTGCTGCGCAGAAGATCCCTCACTATACAATATCGCCAGCCAGTGAATTTATAATGAACCGAAATAAACTAGAGTTTCTGTGCTATGAAACATCCATTATGTAATGTCTAGTCTGCGGTTATTTTGATGAAAGTAATGCATTACTCTACACAAAGAGAATAATTTATTACTTTCAAACTTGCCAAACACAGAGTCATACATCTATGTCATATGTAAGAGAATGCATGCAGCTCTACTTCTGAGCAGATAAATAAATATTACTGAAAATATTTGAGATTTTAGAAGGAATTTTAAATTATTATTATCTATTAAATCATAGTATTATGGCTGGTTCTGATTCAAACATCCATTTTTCTAGCCTTACATTCAGTTATTTCTCAATATACTTGACTATAATCCGTTGCTCAACTCTTTGTGATACTAGGGAATTAGTACTAAAGAACACAAACTGTCTCAAGCTGTCTCCAAAGGGACTCACCACAGTAAGGTTGTTATTCATTGGCTGGAAAGTACAGCAGAGCAGCTCGCTGGATTCTGGGTCTCTGACCTCTCGGATGCACCGACCATCCTCCGTGTTCCAGATGCGCAGAGTCCCGTCTAGTGACGTCGACACGATGATGTCATTGCTCAGAGACCAAGCAAAGTCTGTGACGGGACCTCCGTGACCTTTCAGGGTCACCTTAACGCTCGGAGGAGACGGGGAGAGTGTCATGATGGACAGGGTGCCATCCAAAGAGCAACAAGCAAGAAGATGCTTGTCGTCATTGGCAAACTGCAACCGTGGAACTAAAAGAAGAAGGAAAGGAAATATAGAGTGGAATAAATGTTGAAGCTGAGTGTATATAAATGGATTATGCTATATTTAAAACTATTTACTCACCAGCAGAGTCTACATGTTGGTCAAATATGTGGTGCATGCCAGCGAAAGCGTAATTTTCACTCAAAGTTGTGTCTCCCGCCATGGCACGACTGGCCTCTGCCACAGAGGTGGGCACCAAACTGCCCGGAGGCCTGCAGCCAGAAATACAAACCACCACGTAAGCATATAATCAATACAACACACCTCACAACCCGGGCCTACAGCTGACAACTGAATATGAGAGACCCGATCATTACTCAATGCATCCGAACCAGAATTACAGCCAGTAAATCCAACAAAAGCCAATAGCTCCAAGGAGAACTAAATCAAAGAGAATTCAATTGCTCGAGGCAATCGGACAAGTTTCTGGATGCGAGTCGAGGAGCTCCGTGTGGCCGCACCTCTCATCGTAGACGGCTCGGTTCATCTGGGCCTGCAGCTGGTAGGAGCCTCTGCTGACGGACCGGCGGTGACCACGAGCACCTTGGGCGCGGGGGTCCTCCTCAAAGTCCTGTCCGAGAGGAGAGGGAGGGGAGCCATATTGGGAGACAGAACCTCGTAGGAGTGAGTGCAAGTAAAGACAGAATTTGTGGCCAAAAAATCATAAAAATAACCATCAATAACTCATGGAAACTTATTGAAACTACCATGCATTTTTTAAGTTAATGATACTGCCCATATACACGGGCAATGCCAGCCATTTCAACCAAGCTGCTCAGCTTAATATGCATGGGCAACCAAAGTGTTGTTTGGCTTTGCTGCTGATTGATGAAAACTAAGGTCTAGCCATCCAGATGGCTCTCATCATATGTTGTATCCTATATTTCCATTCCAACTCTCAGATATTTTTATACCACCTCCAAATTAGTATACACTCCCCTCCCCTCTCCTACTTTTCCCTGCCCTTTCTGTTTCTTTGGGTCTGACCTCCATGCGGTCCAGTGTGGTGCGGGAGCTGCGCACACTGCTGGCCCTGAAGCTGCTCTGCTCAGACAGGGGGCCGTAGCGCAGGGCCAGCAGCTGACTGCGCAGCCTCAGGTACTGCCTGCGCAGCCCCGGCTCAAAGCCACACTTGGCGTTCTCTCTGAGCAGCTGGCTGCGTCGGCGGATGTACTGAGTTCGGAACTGTGGGAACGTAGGCGTGCGGTAAGCATTGTACCTGGAGGAGGGAGGGAGGGAAAGAAGTGACACACACACAATAACTCACAACTGATCCATAAGCAATTACACGTCTGAACAGCTTCTTCATCAGTTTGGACTATTAAAAGCCTGCTGCATGATTGACTCTCACCTTGCGTCCACTGCCAAAACCTGCTGCCAAACTGCTGCCATTCCACAAACGCTCTGGGTAAAGAGGAATCCACTGCCTGGGCAGATCCCTGTCAAAACACACAACACACACACACAGCCTATCATTAGCTACTTCCACTAATAAACACACATCTGAGCACTGTATGAGCAGGCAGCTATCACCTCCACCCTCCCATCAACAATGCTGAATCAAGTGATGATGCAGCACCACAGGGATTGTTACTGAGCCTTGCTTTAACTGTGTGAGTTTGACACAGTTGTTAAGGTGAATTAAATGTGGATAAACTATGTCTGATTTTGGGCTTTTATTTTTGCAAGAAGCACCAACAGCTTTTTTTTTTTTTTTGACAGCTAACGTCGCAAAGCTAACACTAGCTTAGCTGGCTAGCAACAACATCATAGGCGTTGCTCTCCCGTACGCGTCTGTTTCCAGTCATTTCTCTAACACACACACACGGACAGTCAGGTAGGGTTTTTATACAGACTATAAGGTGTTAAAGTGTGATAATGTGACAGAGGAACGCCGAGATATACGAGTGTAAACGGCTCACCTTCCTTAGCTTTTCTCCATCGCTGCTCTTGCTCTGTCAAAGTCACATGACCCGCTGTAAGCACAGCCCACTTTATCTGAATCAAAAAAAGACAAACCAAAGACATGCAGAGAGGTTTGTGCTGCTGCTTTCTGCTGCACGACAAACGTTATGTCAAAAATCAGTTATTAAAACATATAAACAGATAAAATATTTTAAATATTTTTTCTTTTAAATTAAAACAGCTGTGCAGGAATGTACAAAGTATTCACCAGGTAAATGTGCAAATGTTCACAGTTAGTCACCCCCTAACCATCATCATATGCTGCTGCTTAATTGTTTTTATTCAATATCTACTGTATCTATCAATCTATCTATCAATATCATACTGTATATATTCATATGTACCAATAACACCAATAACTATTTATACTATATATATGATATATATAGTGTATCCTATACTGTACATTCATGCCTCTATTTACTTCAATTTAATTTAAAGTCTTTCACACGCACTATATAATAATAACTGTTCATACTGTACATAATACACATAATTACTTTTTTTCTCTCTCTACCTGCTATTGCTGCTACTACCAAACTGTATATATACAAAAATATATATGTTAGTATATTCATCTCAACTTGTCCATGCTGCTAATGCTGTATGTATATTCTATAACATTTGTATGCTGTATATATCCCATGGAATATTCATATTTATACCTGCACTATATTTATATATCCTGTTCATTTGTACATACTCTGCACTTCTGGTTAGATGCTGAACTGCATTTCGTTGTGTAAGTATTTGTTACTTTGTAAAATGACAATAAAGTTTAATCTAATCTAATCTAATATATTCATTCAGCCATACTGTATATATTCATATGTAGCCATGTACATGTACATACATGCACACTTCATCCTAGTCTGTTACACCATGTCTGTTATTCTTGCCACGTTGTATTGTTTACAATACAACGTGGCAATCGGACAACCTTGAACCTTGAAGGTGCAGGGCAAACATATAAAAACTCCTTTCCTGTTCATGCTCCATATGAAGTTGTTTGCGGCATGTATTTATTGTTCATTTACTGGTTGTTTGTTATTTACGTTTGTGTTATTTATGTTATGTTTATTTATGTTTGTGTTGTTCTGCTGCTGCACCATAAATTACCTCTTGGGGGACAACAAAGATACCGTGAACTTTTGAACTTGAGAGGTGTGCAGAATATTTAAAGTGTGCAAAAATAGTCCAACAGATGTTAAATAAAAGGTGTGTGCGTTAATGTAGCGTGTGGGGTCTGTATATCCTGCATTAATGTGACAGTAACAGTCTGTGTCAGAGGGGGCTTCAGGTCTTGTTGATGATGAGGCCAGTGGCAGACGGGGGAAAAAACTGTTCTTGTGGCCTGAGGCTTTGGCCCGCATTTCTGATGTGGAGCTACATGAATCCGGATCATGATTCACAGCATTTACATGATTTATTGTTTGATACAATATGATCTCAATTTGATTGGAAATGGATGAGCAACAAACCACAAACAAAAACAGACATATTTTTTCTGATTTTATTCAACTTCTCTATAAAAAATGTGCAACATTATTATGAATTAAATCAGTTTGCTGTCCTCCCATCACCCCTACACGTAAGCATAAACTTGTAACAATGGTGCCACTTTATATTTGCATGTATAGTGGTGCCTTCAGGGACCACATGAGTCCTCCAGGGCCAAAGTAATCAATTGGTTATTATCAGCAATATTTTACTAGCCTGTGTGCAACAATGAAGACTGCAAAGGGAGGCAAGTTTGAGCCTCACTTAATGATTCATGCTGTTACCATCCACTCCTACAGTGCTGACACTGAAGATTAATTCTGTGTAGTCACATATAACAACAAAATCTTCTCATTTCGGGTTTCTGGGGACAAAATTCTAATCCTCTATCCGGGGTCTAATATGGCTGATCAAACATGAAACAAAGTTATCACTGACCTAGTGGACTATTTTTTAAACACTGTCACGTCGCCGGTAACATGATGAAAATGCTTTCTTGTCATGGACAATAGGTGAACACACAGTTCCAGTAGCTTCACAATGGCAGTATTACAAGGTCAGCTCTGAGGTTTAGCCTGGCTCAGCAAAGACCTGCAGAGCTGTGGGGCATGCTACTCAGCTGACAGGGCTCTTTGCTTGTTCATGGTGCTCTTTCTCGAAGGGGCCCCAGTGACAGAGCCATTCACAAGCACGGGCCATAAATGACCCGAGTTGGACACCACATTAAGCACTCATTCTCAGAAATCAGCACTGACACTAGAGCACAGCCAAAATGCCTGGAACAAAAGGTAAACAAAAATGTCTACAAAATATAATTTTTTTGTTTAATCAATGACATAAACTGATTTAAAAAATGTAGCAAAAGTGACTGAGTGTTTCCATTTTTTTTTTAGGTAATAAGTCGGACAAGAAGTCAGCTACCAAGGTATGAGAATACTAGCATGAAATCCTCTTCTCTTCCACTCAATCTGTATACTTCTGTTGATTCACTTTATCTATATTTGCTTTCATTTTACAGCAACCTCAGAGTCCTAAAGAGCAGCCGAAGAAAGCTGATCAGAAAGGAGATGATAACAAGAAGCAAGGAGGTAAACATTTATATGAACCTACATGTTGCCTGCATGTTATTTCAGCTTGGTGGATCAAATCTGTGCACAGAGAACAGGGGGGGAAAAAAAGCAGGATTGATATAGACCTTTAGTGGTTTGGGACGCCACTGGAACTGTATGAATGAGATGCTGTGATTGCCGTGTCCCCAGTGAAGGTATCTGTCTGTGTTTCATCCCCTCGCAGGACAGCCGAAGGGAGAGAAGCAATAACTTCCAGGCATTTGTGAAGATGGCTTTGGAGACACTGCTTGGGTCCTGCCGTCGTAAACATGGGGGCCCCCGGGGCAAACAGGGCTGAATGCACCACACTTTCCCCCCTCCTGAGCCCGCAGACTGGGTTGTTGTGCGGCCGGTTCCAATACAGCATCTGCTCACCTCTCACGTAGGCAGAAAGTGAACCTGATCTCCATCCATCACCATCTGTTGTTCAACCTCTGTTCCTCCCCTCCTTCCTTCCTTCCTTCCTTTCCAACCTTTTTCTGTCCCCTTCCCCTCACTGTCCTCTCTGGCTTATTGGACGCTCAGAAGGAAGACTCCAGGTTAAACCGGATCATTGCTTTTGAGCTAAAAAAAAAAAAAAGTTTGTCCCCCTCCTTTCTAATCCTTCCCTAACACACCCTCACACCATTATAGACTGTCTAACAGTCTAAACGTTCTTGTAAATAATCATTCAAATAAACAACAATTTCTTACGGCAATCCTTGTGTGTTCTACTTACACCTCACATCTTTTTCATTGAATTAAACAAAGACGGCAATCCAGGTTTCATGTAAAATTTTTATAAAAATATCACAGGTGTGTCAGTGCCTTCACATTTACAGGGAGAAAAGATAAAGTAAACATCAGAATAATATTTAAAATACTGTACTTGTACTTGGAGTGGTACCAGTGTGGTCCGCAGAGACTGTGCGCTTGTTCTCAGGCATGAACGAACATTCGTACTCTAATCTAAAAACACTACGTACTTAGTCAAGAAGCAAATCTTTTTGACGTTCCAGATTTAAGAAAGATATCGACAAAATGTGAACATAATCTGATACAGACGCTCATTTGAATCTTTCATCGGGTAACGGGTACATAAATGCATCGTTAAAAGCAGCAGTGTGATAAAAAAACTGTACTTCAGGATAAATGTTTAATATAGTGCACTGTGTAATATCATCTAATATGAAATTGGAAGAGTTTAAACATTTTTTCCTCTACAGCAACACGTGTGGAATACCCTGATTCTAAACCTTTATTTTCAATACTGGAGAGTGTTCACAAATACTAATGAGACCGTCTCTAAGAAAAAAAAAAAGGAAAAGGAAATTATCAAAATAACACAAAACAAACATAGAAACACCGTTAAGAAAGTTCACCACAAAAATCAGTTCATAGACTCACTGATTCATCTAAAATCCACAAAAGGGGAGATAATTATTGGCGACATTGTAATCGCTGCCTGTGCTCTTTTCATTCAAAAGTAAACTCTTTCACATGCTCAGGAGACAAACTCTGTTAAAGGAGAAGTCTGGTGATATTTTATATTTTGCTTAATGCCAACAAATCCCATAAAAAAGACCAAAACCAACAAGGAATTGATTCAGTAACAAGTTTTATCTCTGTAGCTGAAGCCTGATCTGGCCTTCATCACATGTTCCTTCATTACAATGAACGTAGGCATTGTTTATTTTGAGCCAGTCCCACATACACTGCCCCGCTCGCTGTACATGCTCACTAGAGCATGAAATGTGTGTTAATCTGCTGCTTAAAATAGTTCCCAACAAACGTCTGGTTAAAAAACTACAGCGTTTCAGCCTTTTAAAAATGTTAAGCATTTTGGCTGAGAGCCTCAAGACAGGCCGGGGAAGTCATAAAGTATTGAGAGAGAGACGGACGGAATGCGTTGTTGCTTTTGGCGTTTTTTGGAATTTATTGAAGATAAAAAAACATTGGATATCACCAGACCTATCTGTCAAACCTAAAAATACCATTGTAAAACACTCCAGGCAGAGGGGAAACCACATCTGGGGGACATCTGCCGCAGTTGATGCTGAAACCTAGATAACGGGCTCTATCGTGTGTCCACAGAAAAAGGAGCAGCCGATCTCCACCATGCTGATAGGTATTGATTGCGACTCGCAGTGAGACATCGGTAACTGCTGTCACAACGTGAGGGCTTGACAACTGCGGCTCAGATAAAAAGGATGCGATACGGGGGAAGAGGAGGGAGGAGCGGGCTATCATTTCATGGATATCAAAACTAGTCCCCTGGCAGGTTACGATAATAGATTACCCAGCCAGCATGCGGCGCAACCTGAAACCCTGCGTGTTGGTTTGGTATTGTTTGTGTACAGGTTGATTCACTTCTCTTCGGTCTGATGCAGAATAAAGTCATAGTGCAGAAGTGGAGAACCGGCCTTACAAATCTCGTTATTGCTTCCTTTACCTTCTCTGCTTCTTTGTCTCTTATTATTAGAGAATGAGGCGGTACAATATCCAGCATCCAAACGTGACCCAGTGGCTTGTCCAGCTCAGCTCTGACCACTTCTGAATGGTATGATGGGTTATATCATCCTGTAGGGGGCAGTACACAGTATATGACATGGGCTCAATGCGTATAACTTTATACCTTTAATTAAAACATACAAAAAAATGCATTCATCATTCATTTGTTGTTACTTTCTTACCAGATATCTAACCAATCTAAAACCACTTCCACCTTAAAATAATTAAATGTCAGGACACGTCTGTCCTTTGAGCTATAAATACCATAGCGAGGTTACATTCCTACATAGCATTTCACATGTTCGTATGTCACATAGTGTGCTCTACATTTTATGAGTACATGGTGTCTGTACACACAACATCTATCGCATGTCTGTCTATTCTGGATGAGGGATCCCTCCTCAGTTGCTATTTCTGAAGTTTCTATCTCTTTCTATTTTTTTCCCCCCATTGAGGTTTTTTTCAGGGGAATTTTTCCCGATCCAAGTGGAGGGTTTAAAAATAGAGGGTGCCGTATGCTGTACAGATTGTAAATCCCCCCGAGGCACATTCATTATTTGCAATATTGGTCTATAAATATATAGCTGACTCTTATAAATAGAGTTGCCCATACTCTTCTCAACATGTTGTTACCTCACCTCATCCTCCTCCATGTAGTCCACGCTGGAGTTGAACACAGAGCCGAGGTACGTCAGGTGGAGTATTGCCAATGCGCTGAATGCTATATTAATCATATAAACCCATAGCCCCTGCAGAGGGAGAAACAAAGCACCATGTAAGAAAAGAAATCATTATTTCAGACACTTTTATCCACGTCTTATTCATTGTTATATATGTGTTGTGAAAACATATTCTTCTCTTACTCAGTCTTCATGAAGCTGAAGCTGTTAAACTCTTTACAAACTCTTCTACCAAACTTTAACTTTCATTGTTGCACATTTAGTAATGAATATTTAAGATATGAAACCGCATTTTCAGGAGCTTTGGCGCATCATTGCCTTAAAATGTGATAGGAATGATCAGCACTATGTTGCAGTCCATGCAGGCTGCTTCTTCTTGGCAGAAATCATTATTCTCCCCCCCTCCCCGCTGCTCTTGATGTGTGTAACCAATATAACATAAGGGATTTTTGCTGGGCGCCTTGCCAGTAAACTCCCAAAATATATCAACTGACAGCACAAGGCAGACCATTGGGGCTGCTGTATTTTAAATGCCGCAGATGTGTTTGTTTTTTTCTAGCATTAAAACCTGAACATGAGGTATATCTTTTTAATGATTAGACTGGTCCATTTTCTAATGTGATAGTCACTTTGAACGCTGAGGAAGTTAATTAGTAGGCTTATTGCAGGCAAAAACAAGGGGGGGAAACACATAAAAGGGGTTTATCTTTCATATATAAAGCGAAAATCGAGAACACATTTTTTTCTGAATGCTAACTAGGCCAGAAGAGCTACTAGGTAGGCACCCTTTGAGCACCTCCTGCTCTGAAAGGAAGTGCCAGCGATGCCAGTGCAATGACCATTTGCACACATAAAATAGTTGGAAGGAAACCAGAATATGCACATAACATGCACAAAGGTCTGTGGTCAGTATAGAGATTTATATTTGTGCAACATGAAGCATTAGTTGAACAAAAAAATGAACTACAACTAAACAGAAATGGAAATACATGCTTTTTATGCTGAGCTGAGATAACAGCCTGCTGGCTCTAGCTTGATGTTTAGTGTATATATTTAGAGATATGAAGCGCCCACTGCTAATTTTAATGACTGGCCCCTTTCAAGCAAAACAAAGAGAATGAAGAGAAAGGAGCATATTACCTTTTTGTTCCTGTGACTGCAGTTTGGCTGACATTTCTTTGACAGTACACAGGCATTAAAAATGGCTGCGAGCCTCTTCCGCAACACTGAAACACAAAACAAGACCAAAGCGTTAAAATGAAGCAAGATGAAGGGTTCCTTCCCAAATGTTAAGCGGTAAATTACAGGCACTGCAGTGAAACAGAAACAGTGTGTTATAGCTGGTGCAATTAACCATTACTGCAAAGCTAAGCACCTTCTCTAAATGGAAATGTTCTAATGTGGAAAAGAGACAACATTAGGCAGACTCTCACCGTGCTCAATATACGTGATGAACCCAAGAGATATTAGCACCGCACCCAGATGAAAGCTCAAACCCTGCCAGACATGAGAGTGAGAATCTAAACAAGGTGTTTAAACAGACACACAACAATCCAGATTATGAGCTATAACTGCTTATGTAAGACTTCCATACAGTACTCACGTGCAGAAGAGCGCTGGCTATGTATGTCACCATGACAGCAGAGAACGTCCCAAATTTGAGAGCGCTCTTAAAAACATCTGCGAGACGAGAGCGTCAGTTTCAATGAGTCATTGTGACGCCGTTCATGATGAGAATGAAATGCAAAAAAAACAAGCAGCTGCTGCCATCAAGAAACCGCTGTTAGCATTATAACTCACAGGTGTGCAGAAAGGAAGACATGGGCAGATTCCATGATGTTACCACCTCCACCATCGACCGAGGAAACTCTATATTCAGCGGCTTGGATACAGTCATATCCCTACAAAATACAAAAGGTAAAGGCTTTTTAACGAATGTGAATAAAGAGTAACACACTTGTATGTTAATACTGCACGTGCAAAATCTAACCATTTGAGGTTTTCTTTCTCCTCTGTGAAGCCTGCCCCAGCCAGAGTGGTAGTGGTCTCGCTCAAATAACCAACAAAATAATTGCTGAAGTGGAAAGACAGTGTGTTCTCATACGCCAGCAACCACCTAATGCAACGACATTAAAAGAGGAAGAAACATATTACGTTTGAATTTAGATTAAAAGCGAACTTAATGAATTAATTACTATGCAAAAACACTACAATACGTACTTTGCCGGTGTGCCTCTGAGAAGCAACGGAATAAAAAGAGAAGATTAAATTCATAGAAATGTTTTATCCACTTGCCATGTGATGAACTACGTCTCGCCACGTTTTTCGAGAATGGCTGAAATGGGTGTCCTAGCTGCACAGAGAGGGGGGGGGGTAGGATGTGGACAAATGCGTGCAGGTAATGGCGATGTTGCACAAACGGTAAACAGCAAGAAATGCATGAAAGAATACAAAACAAATGGAGGGTGTGCCTAAAATGTTAAGTATGTTCAGAATCACTGAGGTGGACAATCAATTACCTGATCTTCCTCCTCTTTTTGCTGTAAACAAAGCAGGTAATAGGGGAGATGAGGATTAAGCCGTAAACAATTCAAGCCAGAGGGTAAACAGGGATTTTGATTTGTTTAACGAGCAGCTCACCTTCGTAGTAGCTTGTCTCCGTAGACAGGTATGAAATAAGGGAAGAGGTAGGGCGCCACACAGTTGGAAATAACAAGGCATACCTGACTCTTTATCCAGCTAACAGACACTTTTAAAAGCCACGAAAAGCTCTGAGGAGAAGAAAGAGCCACAGATTTGTCTCGGGATAAATCTTTTAAATAATCCTCACCCCTCGCTTTCTTCAATACTTAAGATATACTGTGTCACACATACCAGCTTACGTCCTTCTAAAGCTTCTTTGTAGCTGTTGAAGCTGATCCAGGGGCCAAAGATGACTGTGCCCACAAAGTAAATGTAGCCCATGAACTCAATGGGTGAGGGTACGCTGGTCACAACACCTCTGTCCAAATCGAAGGCCAGAGAGATGGCTTTCATGGCAACCACCATCTGTGAACCTGCACAACAGCGGCAGCACTTAAATAGTCACTAGATTCAAACATAAGAGCATTATCGATGATGAATATGAAGGTTTTTATCAAGCAGAAATGTGTCAAATGTTGCTGCCTACGGAGAAGATGCCTACCTCTCATCTTGTGCCAGTTGGTGGTGTCCATCATGTGCAGCTCTCTGATAAAATTTGATAAGAATGGTTTCAGTTTTGACGTCGTTCTCACTTGCAAATTCAGCTTCGCTGCAACAACTGACTTTGAGAAGTGTTCACTTCAAGCGCAGACTTGACGTGCGCTGCTGAGCTGTCAGTTTACAAGAGGAGGGCTGTCTTACCCCAGCAGCAGGTAGATGAGCACAGTGATGGAGAGGAAGGTGCCTCGGATGGTGGAGTGACGGCACAGGAAGAGGAAGAGGTAGCAGAGAAGGCTGAGGAGGACCACCCAGATCATGTGAAGCTCAAAGAACAGGTAGAGAGTGTAGAAACCTCCCGCCACAGTGCCCAGGTGTTTTACGAAAGAGGGGAGGCCTGACATAGCAAAAAAAAAAGTTAGTAGTGGTTATGATGATTCAAGCTATATGAAGAGCAAATAACACTTGAGTGGGCACAAAATAACTCTTGGACTCTCACCCAGCATCCAGAGAAGCCGACACAGCAGGCAGATAACCAGCAGCTGCCATACCTGCTCCAGGCCCTGCTGAGCTGTAGGCAGCAGGCAGCCATGAGCAAGCTCCTGGAAAAACTTCTGACGGCTGAACGCTCCCATCACTAGACTTAAAAAGCAGAGGGAAGTCAAACAGTGCTCAATCTGTAGAGTCAGCACTGTACTGTACACAGACATGCAAGAAGTAAATAGACACCTTCATTCAAATTCAAATTAAAGGTGTCTATTTACTTCTTGCATGGCTATAATGCACTTAAGCACACATATGCAAACTTGTAATCACTTAAACTTCAAATCCCAGCATGCACAGCAACTCACTACAAATCTGTGCAAATCCATGCAGTAGCTGCACGTCTTTCATCAGATGTCAGTGAAATATCTTTATACCAATCATAGCTATGTAAATACATGATAATTGGACTTTTAATTTGGTAACAAACCGGATCTATAGGAATGCATGATGTTGTGATAAAAGCATGAAGACCACAGCAGATTAGAGCAATCTTTTTTTCTATGCTGGTTGTGTTAAAGAATAGTAGACACATGCTATTCTGCAAGGCATGCATCTCTCCGCAATGCAGTCGACCAAGGGGGGATGAGTTGACTCACAGCTGCCTTCCTACAACCGCTGCACTCACGGTATGTCTGCTGACTTGCCACAAAGCTGAAGCATCTTAAGATTCAAAGCTGGTAAATGTTGCAAACCTTTCCTCGCCCAGCCAGCTGGATTTACAGTTTTGCAAGCCGACGTACTTGAGAGCTGTTTCCCAGCCCCCCACGCAGGAAAAGCAGCGAACTGGACGCCCCCAGGCATGTCAGTCTTTTATTATTCTTTCCAGGGGTGAACTTACCCTTTTCAGCACAGCAGCTGGAAGTTCCTCTCCGTGTTCAGCTGCTTCCCCCGTCCGTTTACCTGCGTGTGAGCTGCCGCTGTGTTGTTTAAACACACTCGGTCCAGATGCTGCTTATCTGGATGACTCCCATTGTCACAGCATCAGCACCACTTTGCCTGTCATCGAAGCAGCCAGGCGGAGACGCATCGACCAATCTGCTGCTTAGGAACGGGCACGTCAGCCAATCGTTGCCCTCGTTGGGTTGGAGAGACAGCCAAAGCGACCAATCAGAATCCATCTCCCACCATTACCGGTGCTTTGTGACCAATGGGATGTGTACAGCGTGCAGATGGACTCAGACAGGAGACAGGGAGCTCTCATCTGGCTCGGAGATGTGCATGTACATGCGGTTTCAGAGGGATGAACTGTTGGTATGACTAATAAAAATCAATAAACACTTAACCTACTTTCTCTATTGGGAAGATTCTTTAGCCTCACATGCAAATTTAAGAATAGAAAACCAATTTATGTTGATGTGTCAGTGATATTTAAAGTTATAAAATATATAAAACATCATAACTTATCCATATATTTATCTAAAATAGTTTAAATTTAAATAAAAAATAAGTTCAGCAGCAATGTTTTACAAGTTGCGAACGAATGGCTTTAAAAAATGTTTAGAAAATAATATAAACAGGCTCAAATATATTCCTGATTTATAAATCAATATTAAGAATAACGTTTGGGTTGCCAGGCTGTGAACAAAAACCTACTGGCTGTTTCTCCCTTTCATTAATAAAGGTTAATGGGTTTTTCTGCTTAATAATTAAACCAGTTCTGCAGTTACAAATGTTAACGGAGTCACTGATTAATGGTGACGAGTTTCCCATTTTCTAATAAGACAGTGGTTCTCAAACTGTGAGGCACAGAGCCTTTGCAAGTCAGGCATACACGACAGCTTTTTTATTGCTATTCTGCTGACCTTTATTTCACTGAAATTCAACTTGGTTCCTTTTTCTATTAGCTGCTTCTTCTATCTTTGTTAATGATTGACAAAATTGTGTGGTTGGTGGTGCGGATCAGCCTCTGACAGCCTCTCAGCCTTAATTCTGCTCTATGTTTAAATGTCTTTAATAAAACGTCTTTAATAAAGCGGATTTTTCTTTTCTTTTTTTGCAACAAACCATCAAGTCTGCAGTTGTAAATGTTGATAAATTATTTCTGGTCCAGATATTTGAGGGGTAAAAACACCTGCCAGAAAGATTTATCACAACCTGGCAACCACCCCCCAAAAAATGTTTTGGCTTTTTCTGCAATACGATTGTATCTCACAGAAGAAGCTGGACATTTTAATCCAATATGACACATTGATACGAGGTCTGTCCAAGACAAGCAGGCAGACAGTTCTGGGTCAATTTAACAATCCCTCTAGTGCCACCATCAGGACAAATCTGAAATCTTCTTGGCCTTTACGTCCTGAACCTTCTGGCCGCAGAAGCCAACAGCGTATGGAGAGCTTTAATGTCAGCGTTGTGAGATCTAAGGCACGAGGCAAAGAAAACATTTTGGAAACATTTATTGGTATAAAATTGTAAACCAGTAGTGACTCAAACAGAGATATAGACACAAAAACATGATTACCAGCAGCTGATACGTACGTATATTTACGTACTGTAAATATAATGCAAAATGTTTGACTTGTCTCCCTTAACAGTCTTCAGAGTCAGTGCCAGCTACAGAACAGCAGCCCTGCTGCAGGTAGGTTAACTTTGTTTAGCAGGGTAGGTGTTTGCTGTTGTGGGAAAAACAAGTCTCTAAAAAGTATCTTCTTCCCTCGATACACCACTCTGCTTTCACGCAAGCCAACTAAATAAAACATCTGCGTAGCCCAAATACTGGAACTGTTACAATATATGTGTATACATAACATGACATCTATTATATAAAACAACAAACACTTCATCGTCAATCATATTCATGATATCATTTATAATAATGTGCATTGGCTCGCAGACTAAACTGTTTATCACCACACAAACTAAGTACAGATTATTGCCTGCAGTCCAAATGCCACCTGGTGCACAGTTTCACAGTTCGGGTCAGTTAGAGATCCTTCTTAGTTACCGTAAAGTATTATTTAACAGTGGACAAACAAATTTCAACAAATGATTAAGAAGCATTCTAAATACAGAGGTCTCACAAAATAAAAAAGTTCCAACACTTAGATTAAAATATATCGGCCTGCTGAAGCAGATTAGGTCTAACCAACCAATATGAGCTTATGTTTCAGCTGTAGTATCGAACAAACACACCAATGTGTTTGACAGAATGTCCTGTTAGCTTTAGGATACAGTCTTGGTATAAGTAGTGAAATGTGAAAGACAAATGTGCAGGACTCGATCACTGTTTGTTTTCAAAGGTGATTATTACCCCACCACTGTTTAGATCAGAGCACAAACTCCAGATCATATGCGATTTTTTCCTTTTTGACAGACTTAACGGGCACATCAATCTCCTTTTTGATGTGCTTGACGTTTACAATGTTGAGCTCTTTTGGAGGACTCAGAGGCAGCTCGCATGGCTCCTCCTTCACAACATAGTTCTCCTCCTGCACAATATCCTCCTCGATCTTAACACCTCTTGATTTGCTTAAAATATAATCATAATTTCTTTTAACCTCGATGAATGTCGAGGTGAGGTACTCTGGTGAAAAGAGCTTCAGTGACTGAGGGAGTTTTGGGTGTTGGAGCCTGATCAAGGTTGAGGGCTTGGGTGCCCTGCGTGGACGTAGCACAGTGAAAGATGGTATCAAAACTGGTACGGGATTTCTGATGAGATTTCTGTGTGTGAGGCTGGAGGTTCAACTGTAGGGGTCTCGGGTAGAGGTTCGAGGTTTGGGGGTGCACATGATGCAGTCGGCGCAGTAGTTTCCTGCAAAGGTGTTACAGTGATGGTGCTCTGAGCACCGTCACATAGGTCAGCTGTCTGGTTTGTCTCAGGGTTCACAAGTAGATCGTTGACTGGCAACAAACTACTGCCTAAATGTTGAGGCTTGGTGATGGAGGAAACCTGTTCTGACGCTGAACACGGCTCCTCACAGTTCTGCGTCTGTGGCTGGAATAAAATGTGACTGTGACATTGACAGGAGAGCCAGCCACACGTGTTGCACTTCCTGCTCTCTTGAAATGCATCAGTTTATGACGATTGAGGCCATAACTTGTAGTGAGAGATTGATCACACTCGTTGCCCGAAAAGAGAGACTCTTGGACATGCTGTGCAGTAGTTTCCTGCGGAGGTGTTACAGTGATGGTGCTCTGAACATCGTCATGCAGGTCAGCAGTCTGGTTTGGCACAGGCTTCACCAGCTGATTGTTTTCGACATTAGGGGTCTTGGGTATGGGTTTGAGGTTTGGGGGTGCACACGATGCAGTCTGCACAGTAGTTTCCTGCGAAGGTGCTACAGTGATGGTGCTCTGAACATCGTCATGCAGGTCAGCAGTCTGGTTTGGCACAGGCTTCACCAGCTGATTGTTTTCTGGCAACAAACTAGTGCCTAAATGTTGAGGCTCGGCGATGGAGGAATCCTCTTCTGACTCTGAACTGGACTCCTGTGTCTGTGGCTGTGGCTGGAATAAAACGTGGTTGTGACGTTGACAGAAGAGCACGCCACACTTTTTGCACTTCCTGCCATCTTTGACGTGCAGCAGTTTATGACGCTTGAGGTATTGACTTGTAGTGAAAGATCGATCGCACATGTTGCACGGGAAGGAAGACTCATGGACGCGCTGGTGCGCCGTGAAATCCGCCTCACTCGTGAAGAGCTTTCCACAAACTGTACAGGAAAAGGACCTTTCTTCTTCTTCTTCTTCTTCTTCATGCAGCTGTTTGTGTTTTACAAGCTGTGATGCAATGGGGAAGTGCTGGTTGCACAGCTCACACCGATACCCATCGCCCGGTGCAAATACAGATTTTAAGAGCACAACAGGTATCATATGGTCTAGTTTCGGGATGCCTGTTGGCACTTTAAATGTTCTTTGTTCTTTGACTGCTTTGGTTTTTGCCTCAACCTCTTTAATCAATGCTTTTCCTTCCTAGAAAAAACACACAGAAGAGAGAGAGTTTATGCCTTCTAAACACAAAATAAAATATATTGATTTTTTATGTGAAATCATAAAATAAATGCAGAAATAACAAGTAGTGGCTGTTACCTGCTCTGATGGAGATGATAGTGTCATCAAAGCAGACGACTGAAGGTCCACAGGAGAATCAACTGTAGGGGGAGCCGCTTCTTCTTCTGTGTGTGCTGCACGACGCCGCCTTTTCCTACGACCATAAACCCTTTGAAAAAAAAAAAAAGCGAAGCGAGAACTGACTGATCAAATCGGCCAAAGCGGAGCAGGAAAAATTCAGAGTTTTCAAACACAGTAAAGATGGTGATCATTAACAACTTTATGGAGTGAGAGACATTAGTGCAGCGAGGTACTATAAAATTTAAGCAGTCAGCTGCTGCGCTGCATAATTATCCATAAACTGTTTGGTCTCCTCACCAAATGTTTAAAATGGCACAAGTGTAATGGTAAGACCTACGCACGGCTTGTAAATAGTAACAGTGTTTTATAGGGAACACTGTAGTGGCCAGATGTACGTAATGGCTCCAAGTATTTCTACTTGATGACATGTTATACCCAGAACGTACCATCAACTGCCAGGACACAGGCCTATCATTATCAAATGGTCTGCCCATTTCTGTTGGCGAGCCGGCTGGTTGTTTTTTTTTAGCAATAAAATTTCAGAAATTGTGAAACATAATATTTCCATGGCAGCAAACGCTCTCATGTGAGAAGCTGAAACACTGTAATGATGAATTATTAAAACATTAAACTGAATGACTGGAGTAATAATACGTGAGGTAACTTAAGTATATTTCAGTATTAAAGTATACAACCGGATTGGATCAGGAATTAGTCCACACGTCGCTGTTGATTCTTCCATCAAGTTTATTTTCCGTGCGATATAACAATACTGTGTCCATTTATTAACCAAACACTGAGATTTAAATCTGGCGCCTTAGGTTCAAAACCGTTTGCCCTTCTCGGGTCAAACAACACCTGACAGCAACAGGATGATTATAGTGCCACCTACTGTACCAACAGGAAAAGACAATTATCACCCTGCTTCCCCATAACACTGTATTTGGCTCCTACAACCTGCGTAACTTTAAGCCTTAATATAATTTGAACAGGTGAGCTCTATAAAAATTCAGACTCAGTACAGTTGTCATGAACGGGGAAATAAACTATAGAGACCAAAACTGTTTTTTGTACCAGGCTGTAAACACGTTTATTTCTGCTGTGAAGTTGAACATTTTAACATGGGGACTTACGGAGACTGAAATGTTCTGTAGCCAGCCTCGAGTGGCCGTTTGAGGAATTACAGTTTTTGGCATTGCTGCATTGTCTTGAACTGCAGACATTTTGCTTTTATTTACATTTTACATAGTGTCTCAACTAGTGTAATGTAACATTTTATCTAGCCAACCTGCTTGCTAGCCTCAGTTTGTGACGCTCATAAATCACTGATTCCCAAAATGGAGCTAGCGCTCTACATATGATGACAATTTACAGTATATCCCCGCAGATATCATAACTCTAACTATTTCTAGAGTTAACATTAATTTACACTTCTTACCATTTCGCTTTTTTCTTAGGGCTCTGTGGAGTGCGTGTAAACACCGAAGGCACGAAGTCTGGACTGTCGTGATCCATGGAAGCTTCTCCTATTAAAACATATATATATTTAAAAAAAACAAGTTTTTAAGGTAACTCCAGAGTAACACTTCATCTTTTCAACTTAACCAAATGACTCAGCTGTTATAGCATGTATTAAAACGAGAGCACCGTTATCCTACCTGATATAAAATGAGCGCCACAAATACGAGCATTTTCCTTCAGTGGCTCCGTGCTGCCGTTCGCTCGTTGTATCGCTCGTAGCCACAAACGTCTCCGGTTGGCCTGAAACGGCCGATAGTCACACGGTATTCTGTAAAATTTGAGTTTGCGGCTTGTGTAATGTCGATTTTTACAGCTGGTTATGCAACAAGACGACATTATTATTATTTTTTGGTTAACTTATAAACAGTTTAGCTTCGGTTTAAAGGAAGTTATCCGCAGCAGCAACAACAACAAGACTTCGACTTCCGTTGCCAAGATGCGCGCGCATCCTTGTGAAGGTAGGTTCGATTTTTAACGGTTAACAACCGTTAAACAACAACAACACTTAATGTTTAACAAGTCGACGGTTGTTTTTTATTTTTGACGCGGAAAAACAACAAGTCTTTGTGGCGTGTTGCTGTGTTCACTCAAACAAAACAACCCGTGGCGTGAAGAGGAGAGTCTTGTAGCCCCCCCCCCCACGAGTGTCTCTTTCTATCAGGCACACGGCGCACTGAGGACGCCTGCTGGCTGGTGTTACGTGTCATTTTGTGATCCATTAAATTCAGTGACCTGAATAACTGCACATGTTGATAGCTGTGATTTGGGTTAAGTGTGATTACACTATCAACATGTCCGACTCTCACTAGATCTATGGAGTCCATTTTTTTTGTCTTTAAAGTTATGAAAGTCAGAGTCTCTAGACAAAACAAGTATGAGCCTATCTACAGCAGTGCCACAATGTTACTTTATTGTCTACCATAGGGAACAATAGACCTTTTTCACAGCAGCCATTTTGATGTAAAATAATAGGGTCAATGCACAGTGAATAAACAGAACCTTAATAAGTATCATACCTCTGCTACATGCTGTGACTTTCATTCATCTGTTTACAACCTAATTTAATTGTACACAGTCATTTATCCCCATTTGTAGTTCTTTCTCATATTTTTATAAAACATTTTTATTTCTATTTTTTTCTATAGTTTTTGTATAGATGTTTAGCACGGGTTAACTTCTTAACACAGTTATGTATTTATTTTCTATGCAAATGTTTAACTCCCTGCACATTTTTTTTAACTTTCAGAATTTAACTCCTCTGCAAATGTTTAATTTTGCTACAAATGTTTAATTTCTCTGTACACATTTAAATTTAGATCTATCTCAGGTTAATTTTAATGTATGGATACTGTGTTATAGGTTAATTCTAATGTGTGTTCAATGTATGTTTGAATGCTGCTGCTGGATGCTTAAATTTTCTTTGGGATCAATAAAGTATCTATCTATCTATCTATCTATCTATCTATCTATCTATCTATCTATCTATCTATCTATCTATCTATCTATCTATCTATCTATCTAGATGGCTGCTGTGAAAAAATCAAACGTCACAATAAAAAAATGCATTTAATAAAACATGTGCAAACAGTAGCTTGACATAAAACAACCAAGCAAATTAGTCACAAAGCCATTCACTTTGTTAAAAATGACAACAAACATGACAAAAAAAAAGCCCTAGTAGTGCTATATTACCAGCAAACAAACACATCTTACTTTACATGCTTACAAATAAAAACACATTTATCTGCACACCTCCCTCCTCTTATAAATATAGACTATGTATGTTTAAATGGAAAAAGGACAAATGCATGTTTATAAAGATTGTGCTTACAACACTTTAACTCAAAATTCCTATAGGCCTGCTCAGAGTTTGACATGTCGAAATGCAACACCTGTAACCTGTAATGTAGATTATTAATGGCTTACTTACAGAACAATAACACCAGCTGTATATTCATTTAACAGTTTTTTTTATGTTGTCAAAATTATAATGTTAAGTAGTGATGCACACCTTAATCTACTGTGGTGGATTGTAAGTGTGATGCTGGGCACAAATTTAACAAATACACATGCTTTTATGTGACAATTTGTAGACCAAATTTGTTTTATATGAACACACACTGTACTTTAAACTATAATTCTGATTTTGTCAGAAGTAGTTTAATAGAATATTTTAAGTTAAAATAGAAAGTTCAGTATGTTTGTGTGTGTGTGTTCTGGAATTAGCACCAGATCAATGTGTGTTTCATTTGTCTGCACTCAAAAAATAGATTGTCCTTGGTCCTTTTCAACAAAGGTTTTACTGACATAATTTCCAATAATCAGTGTAGAAAATCTAGTGCATCTTCATAAATGTAGTCAAGGGCACTTTAAAACATGAAGCGTTTCAACATTAATGTGTTCCTTCTGCAGTGCCACACCTAAAACACATTGCTAATACTCCCACAGCTGCTTGTGACCATTAGCAAACCGCACAGAGGTTGGCAGTAATTAGGACAGAGGCTCATACTGTGTGAGGTGCAGTACTCTGTCTTGCAGCTTGTAATGCCTTGCCATATGTTAATACCTCCTTTGCTGTCTTGGTTGTCTTTGTGTAGCCCATTATATTGTGGCTGCTGCTTTATCTCTGTCCAAATTCCTGCCAGAAATTTCTTACCTGTCTTCTGGTTTTATACCCCCACGTGTACTATTACACTTCCTATTCTGTCTTTATATGCAGCAGATTTATTGCAGTTGTCACTCAGAAACAAATAAAAAAACTCAATTTCCCCTGGACCCTGTTATGCATATACAATTACTTTCCAAAGTGAAACCTTTTTCAGAAGCATCAAGGATGCTCCCTTCTTGGTTATTGTTGGTACAAATTGGCCTTCTCATACTGGCATTAAGATGCTTTGAGCCTTCTCTTCCCTACCCTTCTGTGGTTAATTAATAAGGAATAAACCAGAAAATAATTGGCAAACAGCAAACAATTATCTCCTGATTACTCAGAACGGAGGATCAAAGTAATGCAGTTGTAACGAATGGACTATAATCATGAATACAAGTCACTGGTTATATGCAATATGGCAATTTAGTTTTGAGTTTATCAGGAAATATTTATTTAAATAATTTACCATTTTGCATATGTGTAGATAAATATATGTGTCTTCTCTACTAGCCCATCAATTCAAGGGTTATCCAGGAAGGAGGTGTTAGTTATTCATTATTTGGCAGTTAGCACCTGATTTGTTCCTTACTTATTCTTTAGTAAATCTTATTTTTAAGTTGCTACTACAACTCTGAATGAATACTTGTTACTACAATAAGTATGATTGCTCATTTAATTCTTCTTTAGATGAATTAAAGTTGAAGGATAAGGCTTGGGATATTATATATTTTTGTTATTGTCAACAAATCTGTTGGAAATGCTAAAACCAAAAGTGTGTCAGTCTGTCTCTCGGTGCTTTGTGACATCCACAGCTTGTCTGTGGCTCTCATCCCCGAGCCCATTTCAGACCTTTAAAAAATGGCTTGAAGGATCAGTAATTTGCTAAAATAACCGGACATGCTAGATTTTAGAAAAAGCTACTCAAATAAAAGTAAATAGTGTATTTGTTGGGGACATTTTTATTTGTGGGTTTGGCACTCGTGAGCATTTACTGCAGCAGGATGGACGGGACTGACTCTAAATAGTGTTATTGTTATTGTGACACCCACTGCTATGGTGTGAATTGTTTTGGGAGGTCTATGGCACAGAGGAATAGGATGAGTGGATAATAATAATAAGAAAAATATAGAATATCACCAGATTTATCCTGCATCTCTGCCAGTACTCTGCCAACAGATGTCACTGTTGTTTAATGAGGGGGAATGGTATTCTCTTTGGTTCTCACAATAACATAAAAAAAACAAAACATCAACACCTGGCACCATTTTAGAAAGACCTATTTAAAACAAACTGTAGAAATTCATGTCAAAATGTAGCTTATTTGAATTCATAAAACTTTATTTATCCTCTCCACTTATTTTGCTTGTTTGAGTCTTTAATAAAAGGAGCTCAAACCTGAATATGTAGCTGTGATAATCAGTAAAACACGTGAGCATGAGGACAACACTGCTGTGAATGAATGTTACTTCGACTTCCCATGGAGTACACTTATATTCTGGGCTAAAAAAAAAAATCAATCTATAAAGCTGTGACTGAGAGTTAAATCAATAATATTTCATTTCCACCTGAACCTCCATTGAGAGAAAAAGACCAGTCTTACTGAGTCACCACTGAACAGACTGACTGTGCTTTGTACCGCACACAGACATGCAGCGCAAACTGTGGCTGACACCTGTGAAGCTTTTCTCCGGATTACAGGATTTACTCTCGTAGTTATACACTATAACCTTTTTGTATGATCAAGAATCCCATACTCCACTCCAGGATACAGTTTAATTGCTCATCAAGTGTGTTTCTCAATATCTACACGCTTATGACCTGAAAAGAAATAAATTGGCATTGCCACTGTGTCCCTTCCCTCCCTCCTTTCCCTCTTCTCCCTCAAGGTGACTCCTCCATCTGCACCTCCCTGGTCTTGC
Organism: Miichthys miiuy; assembly: GCA_036365135.1. Lineage (NCBI taxonomy): Eukaryota > Metazoa > Chordata > Actinopteri > Sciaenidae > Miichthys > Miichthys miiuy. The sequence continues at coordinate 8,418,883 of CM071606.1, read as the reverse complement.
CAATGCCTCTCTCTCTGCAGTAACCATGGTACAGATACTGGAATCTGATTCCCCTCTTCTTTTCTTGAACTGTCACAATCTCACCTGTTTACTCAGTCGCCCGGAGCTAAGCACATCAATCAAAGCTCTGTACTGTTGCTTCATTCATGAGTGTGAGCGAGAGAGCGGTAGGTATGTCACCAAGGTGGGCTATATAAAAAACATTTGATAAAAAATAACAATATACGTTGTTTACTTCTTTACTCCGTAGCCTTACATCACACTCAGTTGGTTTTATTCCATTCATATTTTCATCTCTCAGGCATGAGGTGTGTCTTTGTACTGGCTTCATTTCACCACACGACATCCCTATTTTAATTACCCTCTTCTTCACCCCTCCTTACGTCTTTCTAAGTGGAGAGAAGGAGGAGGGGGAAGGAAAATAAAGAAGAGATTGAGGTGAGAATATTAAAAAAAAAACTGTAAAGGAGGATGGGGTAGGTTGTGAGTGAATGGGTGGCCTGTTTTAGGTGAAGAGAGGAGATAGACGAAACAGCGAGGGGGAGATGCGAGCCAATCCTTCACTGTTTTTGTCCACAAGTGGGCCACTAATACAGCTACAGCTATTTTTAACAGCTAAAATATACATCCCCTTTCTATACACTTCCAAATGATCAAGCCTTCCTGACCCATGTATGCTCATCACTTGCCATGTTTGACACTTTGCAGTGAAGGTATGGGCGTGTCGGTGCCTGTACACTGATACTGACAACCTTTTCTGTTTACCCGACAGCAGCAGCAGCAGCGGCGGCAGCCCACAGGCTCAGCCGCTTGCACCGCAGAGTGTTGTGGCTGTCACTCCTGCCATCACTCAGTTGTCTTGTGAAGGGTTGAGCCACTACAACGCAATTACACATTCATTTCACCCACAGAGGCAGCCAGCCAGCCAGCCAGCAAAGCTCCCCTCCCCCTCATTGCTCCCCATCTCCTCCCTGCTTTGCGACGCTCTCACTCCCCTCCCTTCATATTTCAACGCACACTCGCCCTCGCCCACCTTCTCCATCTCCATCTCTACCTGATGTGGCTCAAATTCCCCCCCATTTACACCTTTAACCCCAACCTCTCTCCTATTTTTACCCCTCTTTCACACTTTCACGCAGCAGGTTCAGAGAAATACACAAAGGACAGAGGCAGAGCTGGAACGAGACTGGGGAGATGGAGGCCAAAGGGCTGAGGATGAGAGACTTGGGTAAAGAGAGGAAAAACAGCATGAAATTGTGTGAAATGTAAGGGGAGGTCAGAGTGAGAGGGGAGTGGGAGGGAGGTATGGTTTGCTGGATGGAGAACAGGAGGGGTTGAGTGGAGAGACTAGCTAATGATATATTGATTTGGCTGAGCCTGGGGCAAATAAGTAGGAATGTGTGGGAGGGGGAGAACCACAGCTTGCAGCTGTCTTAAAACACCTGAGTGGGATAAGTTTTGTTTGTTTTGAGCTCATACTAAGGGAGAGGAGATGCAACATTTTCGAGTATCTGAGCGAGGCTTACGCCTGTTTACAACAACAGCATTTATATGTCAGTGTTGTATCGCTGCGCTTGCGTCTGAAGAGCTATTTGGAGGGATTTTTAATTGCTTTTTATGTTTAGAAAAATGATACCTCAGCTGTCAACCGGAGCCTTGAGCTGGACCAGAATAATATCAAAGCTTCTGGTTATAAAAGCAGGCATTTAGACAGCGGGCAGTCATCGGGGATCGCATTAGGTGAAATCACTAAAGGGGGAGATGGAGGGATGGAGTGGAATTAATGGGATTTTGTCTCTCCTCATAATGCATCAAGGTGTGCATGTGTGTGTGTGTGTATGTGTCCATACACATGTGTGCCTGTAGGCAAGTGAGTGAAAGATGTTGATATTGATCATTAAATACATCGCAGGGTGAACGATACAGTCCATATTGATCTGGAGAGTCAAAGAAGATGAAGCATCACGAACTGCTTGGGAATAACCTGGAATCTCACAGCTTGGAGTCATCACACAACCACAGCATGTTAAAATCTGATATATTAATTGAGAATATTAATTTGGCTCTCACTGAGCCTTTATTAAATCAATATTTTACCCAGCTGATGTTGCTGTGCTATTATGTTAATGTGGGACCAGGTTTCTGTCCATCCCGGTGTATATGAATCCAGGCCGAGACAGAGATTTGAGCGAACAGTCATCCGGGTGTAGGAGATGAAGACTCCATACTGTGTCTCTGTATTAGCACTCAAATTAATTAGTCCACTCTCACTAAGCCTTCCTCCTCCCTTAGGTGCCGTGGTAATCACCTTTCCCTTTAGAAAATTCAAATCAACGCCCACTGCACTTGTTTAGTGTTTTCCTGTCTCAAATCCTTTTGTTTCTCAACCTGCTGCTTCAGTCAAATCCTCTCCTCCTCCTCCTCCTCCTTCTCCACCCAACTCTCTCATGCTTCCTTCACCCTCACATCACTCCTTCTGTTTCTCCTCTCCCCTCTTTACCCCTGACATCCCTCCTTTACTTCCCTCTGCTCCTCTCTCGGCCCCATCTCTGCTCCGTGTTGAGTCTGTTGTGACACGCCAGCAGAGCGAGATGAGAATTGGGAATAGAGGGTATAAAGTTGTGATGAGTGAAGATTTGAGAACAGTGATGGGTTGACATGAGGGAATAAAGCCCCTCCGTCCCTGCCCCATCTCCCCGACTACGATGAAAAGCCATTAATTTATATAAGAAGACTTACATGTCCCACTTGCCAGTCAGCCTGTTATGATAGACAGATAATTCAATTCTTTACACTGCTCAGCAACTCTCAAGTGTGTCAGCTTGTCTCTGTCTCACTTCTCTCCTCTTTCATAATGGTATTTACACGATGTTACAACATCTTCCTTTTTGGCTGGAGCTTTCTTTAAAACACAATGCTTGAAGTAGAAATCCTCCGGCATGGTTTCTTTTTTCTTACATTAGTTAAACTTGATTTATTCAGGAAGCGTTCCTGAGATAAAGATTTTTTTTGTTTTGTTTTTGCAACAGAGCACCGAGAAGAAAAGATCATAAGATGACTCAGTTGCACAAAGCGATCATCACACCCACACAAACTAATTAAAACCAAAACAAATATTATTTTAAAAAAAATCAGTCAGAAGAAATTTAAGTCCTTCAGAGTATTGTCTGCGACTTCTGTTTGTTTTGTAGTTTATTCCAGTAATAAGGTGCATTCTGTTGGGTTGGAAACTAGTTTAAAGTTTAACTTTTTATAGCTAAAGCTGTGATCTGGCGTCAGGGTTGTTCAGTTTGAACTCAAGCTAGGATGTTAAATATCTCTGCAGCTTAGATGGAATGGCATTATAGCTATCAGTATCGCTATAATATAGTTTATGTGATAGCTATCTTGAGTAATGAATCAAATGGCACTCATGGGAAATGGTGTGCAGGATAATTATCCAGTGTAGATATGATTGTGAACTGTAAAATGTTTGTTTTGAAGGGAGGAACGAGTTTTGTCCCACTGTAAGAATCCAGTTAGATTTTTTAGTTTTTGAATGAGGTGTCTAACAAAAGTTTTGTAGGACAATCTGCTATCAAACCACATTTCTAACTACATATAATACTGTATTGTATCTATTAGATTGCCACTGAGGGGACTGAGTTGAGTAGAAATACCAAAGGCTTGTCTTGTTTGGAGATTAAAATGAACTTTAGCAGAATGTATACAACATGGTATCATCAGCATAAATGTGGACATTGCAGTTCTCTTTGGAAAATAATTATTTTTAATATATTTTGGGGCTTTTTTAATCTTTCATCAAAGGGCCTCAGGTTGGAATTGATCCCAGGTCACTGCAGTAAGGACTTAGCCTTGGTACATGGGGCGCACAATCTACCAGGTGAGCAACCAGGACATCCTATTTATGTATAGAACAAATGTCAGGGGCCCTAATATTGAACCTTGTGGGACACCTTTATCAATGTGCTGTTGTTTTGATGTGAGACCAATGGCAACAAAAGTCTGAACTCTTCCAGATCACGATCAATATTATTTGAATGAGCTGTTTACTAAAACCAAAAGCAGCTTATTGAATGAAATTATGATCAACAGCATCTAAAGCCTCGGATAAATCAAAAAGAGTGTAGCACAATGTTGCTTTTCATCAAGCAAATTAATGTCATCCACAACAACCCGATTAAGAACATATTAAATATAACTGCTTTTGCAAGAATGATCAGTTAGCAGCTCAGTGTCTGCCCTCATGTATTCTCTTGGTGTAAATCAGTGTTTTCTTCAGCTAGTTAATTAACAGGTCTATGCGTCTGCTGAAGTTTCCTCTATTCAGCTATGATTAGACACAGTTACCTTCCCTCTAAGTCCGCACACTGGCTTTCGCTTTCTTCCAATCTTTCATTTATCCGTCTCTCCACAGTCTACAAGTCTCCATCTCATGCCACCTCAGCGGCGCTTTGAGGTAGCTGGCCCTCATCACTTCCTCTGTGAAATAGCTTTCACACATGGTGACTTCTCCAGAATGTGAATGAAGCTGCTGCGAAGGGTTGTTTTTTTATACTACCTGTCAGTCATAACCCTGACTATGATATGGCAATCACGTCACTCATGCATGCATGCACACACACATATATATGCAAACACAAACACAAACTATGTTTTGTGCAGCAGTGTATTATGTACTGGCAGTCTTTTCCTCAGAGCAGTAAATAAATAATGAGAACACTGTTAAAATTCTGCCAGTAGTCCAACACTGGTATCAGCCCTCTGCCTCTTGCTAAAGAAAAAGGAAGGCCTCACTGGAAAGAGAGAGGCTGTTTTTCTTTTAACTTATTTTTTCTTTGACTTTGCTTTAATCTCTCCCTCTCTCCAGCTCCTTTACTTCTCCTTTTTCCCCTTGAAAAACTTCCCTGCTCTGCTCTTCTCTGTCAAAAGCAACTCTTTCTACCTTCTTCCACTCACGTATGCATAATATTTTCAGCTACCCGTTTTTTTTTTTACGAGACAGAAGCTCACAACTCGCAGAATGTGACACACTTGTGTCTTGTGGAATATTACAGGAACACGAAGATGCAAATGTCGTTCAGCTTTTGCTCTGAATTTGTGTTCATTACTCATGTAGAGTTCAGATCTATGGAGGTATACTGATGTCAGATCAAAGGTATAGAGTTCAGTGGAGAAATCGAAGGGCAGCACACTTCATGCTACTCGCCCTTTGTTCAGGTAGGAGTGAAAAAAAAAAAGAATCAGTCGTGGATAATGTGAGATGACAAGTGCTGGTATTTAAGCTGGAAACATATCGTGACATGAGCTGTACAAGGCGGATCTGTCTGTTTAAATATGATGATCTCTGATTTTCTCAGCAGTTGCCGAGCGGGCAGTTGATATTTCAGGGAATTTCCACATAATGCGCTGACCTTTTGTGTCGAGATGAAGATCTGAAGTAGACAGATTGCGGTGCTGAGTGATGCTCGAGAGCAACACACAAACAAGACAAGGAGATGTCTGTGTATGTGTGTGTGTGTGTGTGTGTGTGTGTGTGTGAGTAAGCGTTAACCGTGCAGGGTCTATTCAGTATTAGTGGCTCTGCAGCATTCTGAGATGGGCTAAAATACGTGTAAGCCTGTTGAACCAGACACAGCCACCGTGAAATCCTGTTTCAGACTGGCTTACAGCAAATAGGGAGGTTGAAAATGTTTTTGTCTGTGTGTGTGTGTGTGTGAGAGAGAGAGGGCAGCAGATAAACACACAAAATAAGTGACACAGCAGTGCATGCTTACAGAAGTTGCCTGGCAGCTGATAAATAAATGTCTGATGTGGCAGACAGAGAGTGCAGAGCACATAAAGATGGACAAATGGGGAACTGACGGGTAGAAAATGGAAGTATCGCTATAGAAAAGCCAACCCTTATAGACTGTAAACACAATCCTTCTCGCCGACTCTAATCTTTTCCACCCTGTGGACTGTCTCCCTTCTCTCTGGCCCTCAGGTACTTGGCAGCAGCACTGCAGTAAATTTGCCAGTAAAGCCCCTTTTTAAATTGAAAATTAGCTGCTTGTGTGTATAATTTCACCGGGAGAACAAGAGAAAGGATATCTCACTCATAAATATCCCTGATACGTAAAATGAAATGTCTCCAATGCCTCCCCCCTCCCTCCCTCCTAAGCATGGTCATTTTGATTACTGCAAAAAAACCGTTGTTCCACCCCATCTCCGCTTCTCTGCTGCTCTCCCACACAGTCATTTGCATTTTCTCTCTTGGCTTTCTTCCATATCTTTCAATTCATCCTGTCACACCTGTTATTCACTTGTTTTTTCCTCTTTCTTTTCCCCCTCCTGTGTTTCTTCACATCTCCTTCTTTGTGGCAGTGTGCAGAACCTCATTTAAATGCACAGCCAGTCATGAGCTCTCTACCTGCTTTGGGCATCTTCTGTTTTTAATGCCATCTCATAACGACTCAAGGTGACACAGACTGCCACATGATGAATGAAACTATTCCCCCGCTCGTCTGCATGTCTTGATAGTGCAGTGCATGCATACCTTGATATTTCATTCACTTTTATGTAGCTCTGGTGGTTATATCGTCCTGTCCTGCTCAAACAGTATGCATAGGCTTTCCAGTGCTTGCTCTTTCTTGCCTGCAGACAAGCAGAGAGAGAGAGAGAGAGAGAGAGAGAGGGGCAGGGGAGAGGAGAAAGTAAGGAGGAGGGAGAGGGTAGCAAATGAGGTGTGGGTAAAAATTATAGGGGACTAGAAAAGAGAGCAGTAGCCCAGCCCTGGAAAAGGAGAGAAAGATGGTGGGGGGAGAGACAGAGAGAGAGAGAGGGAGAGATTATACAGTGTGAAATCCAGACGAATTCAGCTTTAGTAGAAGTGCAGCGTACAGATCAGCAGGCTCCTTCACCGCTGGGGAACAACCGCCTTTTGTGTTTCCCCCCGCTGCAGTGGGGGAGTGCATTTACCGTCGCGCCCAAGGGGAGAAGCCAAGAAGTATCCTCCAATCAGCCGTTAGTGATTTCTCTCATCTTGTGAGGCTGCTGATGGTGATTTATCACTGACCTGAGACAGGCACAGCACTCTGCTCAACACTAACCACCTGGAATACTCACCATGGTTTTTATTTCTTTTCTTAAGCACAAACACCCTCCTGTGGATATTTCAAATAGAATGGCCAGAGGACAAAAGGAGGATTAAAATGGACTTACTGATTGTTGAATTTCCTTTTTTAACCAGCTGCAGACTGAAGACGGACTAACTTTTACAGGTGCATTTGTGCCATATGAGGACAACATTCTGCACTCTTTAATAGAACATTTTCAGAATAATTTCTTGTCATTTCATGCCATATTTTATTCTGAAAGCATGGCAAGCAGGGGATGATCCTAAACACTCCACTGCAATAATCATGTAGGTGTGATTCTCAGGTAGATAGAGGTATATGGTGATGGGCAGGAAATGGAGATGGAGAGAGGTGTTGACAGTTGGAGCACACCTGCCTGCTGAGCATGTCTGACACCTCGCTGTAGCTTGATTAGCTCTTGCTCTGCAGAGTTTGACTATCAGGCTGTCTTTGCCCCGAAGTTATCATGCTTCTCACTGAGCAGAGATAGCTTTCCTCTGTGTGCTTTTGCGTGTATGAGTATATAACTATGAGTGTGTGTGGTTTGTGTTAGGAGCCAGAGTTTGGGATTACATTGCCGCTGGAAAGGGTACAGGTGTAGTGGAGCCTTGAATGAGGATTAGCAGCTCTAACACCTTGTCGCTGGCAGCACACAGGGCGATGGACCTTTCTAGACAAGACTCGGTTCTCACTGAAGGATTAAAGATAAAGGTTTAACCAACATGATGAGATTTAGAGGGCAAGGAAGGGGACAGTCGAGGAAGTTAACCTTCTAATTCTGGTCATCCTTGAGAGATGCAGACTGAGGCTAATATTAGAGTGAGTGGGAGTTCCATATCAATCGAATGAGGCCATTTATAGCAGCCAGACAAGGACAATTAAAATATTGAAGCATGAGAGAATGTGTTTGGGAGTCAGTGGGTGAAATCATTGGATTTATAAAAGGCAGACATTGATGGTATTTGTGATAAACAATCTTGATTTTTACCCAATAAAACCAGCAGGCACAAAATCCAATTGATTCACGAGTTGGTTTGATATTGATTTCTCCACACAGTCAGGATAGAGTCTTGTCTCATCTCTGCTTAAGAGGTCACTAATTTAATTATAATCCGTCATTCGGTCTCACCCTAGAGCTGTCAGCCAGAGTGCTGAGTATGCTGTAGCTTAGAGAATCAATGATCTAATATTTGTCATGATATCTGACAACAGATCAGATAAACACAATGCATTCCTGCTGCAGTCTTCTATAACAGTCTTACAGTTTCAGCGTGTGTTGTTTACATGTCTTGTATTATTTGGAGAGGCAGTGTAAGAAAAAAAAAAATCCACTGATGGCAGTTCTGCTGACAGTTACAGCAAATCTGGCAGCTTGCATGTGTAGTTAGGCTTGTAGTTGAAAGAGGTTCCTGTCTTGATGTGTGTGCAGGTGTGTGTGTTTTCTGGGCTTGTATCCCTGCCGTACAGCTTATCTTAGCTGCACAGCAGGGGCTTAAAGATCCTGGGTAATAGTGTAATGAGAACCATCCTTGCACCACCCAGTCTTCCCAATTTTAAGGTAAATTCTGTAATATCTTTTAACAATGCACTGATTCTAAAGTGGACAACTAGAGTAAGGGAAGCGAATCCTGATAGGGCTCTCAGGAGGAGAAGTTATCTCAGCAGCCACATTCAGCAACCCTTCAGCGATCCTGGAAAGCAGAGGGGTTTTTTTAGTAGGTGGGAAGCTTTAGAGTGGGAGTGAGGAAAGCGGGAGGAAAAACAGGACTGAGGCAAGTTGTTTGATAGCTGCATTGTTTGTATCTATCTTGTTCAAAGAGCATTGCTGAAAGTGTGCTTTTTTGCTGCGAGGGGGGAAAAAAAAACAAAAAAAAACCTCAGGAACAGCGTGGGGGAGTTCAGCTGGAGTTCTTCTGGGAAAAGCTGCTCTATACTGCAGTTTTCATCATTAAAGAGCAAACAAGGCAGGGTGCAGCAGGCAAACTGTGTGATCACGTTCGACAAGTCACAGGATAAGCATTGATTTGTCTGCCTCATCTATTTAATGACATAAGCACAAACCAGCAGGACTCTTAAATACATCTTTTCTCCAGAGCCAAGATTACAGTGAAACTGGATTTTTTGTGTGTGTGTGCCTGCAATGGAGACAGAAACAAACATTTGTTCTTGCAGCTCTGAAACTATCTCCACATTGAAATTTCCTCTGGATTATATCACTTGAATTGTGAACAAGAAGAGAAGAACAGTGACACACCCATACAGACTGTACATTCGTCCTCGCGCAGGGATGTGTTGTGTGTTACTCTGAGGAGAAGCAGTGTAATATACCACAACCCCTGCGAATGAGGGTGGGGCTCTCCCACTGCCACAGACAAAGACCTTAATAGAGAGAGTCCCGGTATAAGAAGTGGTCAATCCGGGGCAGTTGTGGACCTGCACAGTCCGGCACCGTGTCAAAAGTCACAATGGGGTGCAACATGTGTGTGGTTCAAAAGCCTGAGGAACAATACAGGGTCATGTTCCAGGTGAGCGCTCTGTCTTCTTTCTCCTCTCTCTCTCTTATCTGCCTTGTTTTTATTTCTTTCTTTCACTCCTCGGGCAAAAGGAATCCTTTGTGTTTCCTCCGTAAAGTTTTCATTGTTATTCTCGGCCCACTTTCACAGTGATGCCGCAGGACGACAACACACTGTGTCAACAAACTCATTTAATCACAAACAATTCACACATTAAATTCCCTAATAATCAGGTTTTGAATTCCCAATTTAACATTGCATGTATTAAACAGTTATTTGTATTGATGGGAATGTCAGGTGTAGCATCAACTGATAAATTATTAACAAGTCAAAATAAAACAGTAGCAGCGTCATATCATGTAAACAAACCATGATAATCACACTATACTGAGCAATTAACAAAAATCATCAGGTGAATTAAAACAGCGAATACATTAAACATGACTAATGGATTTAATATAAGCTCCACATCACGTGACATATCTCACTTTTTTGCAGCTTTTTGTGTAGATTTCATGTGTGTAAATCAGCCCAGAAAAAGGAAGTGGATATCACTTTGTACCTCTTGAGCAAAGCTATTAATTGCTGTATTAAAATAGTCATTCAGTGACGGTAATACTGCTAATTATGATAATGATACTTCACTGTGATTACAATGATTATGATCAGAGGGAGCGGAGCTAAATTGCATAAGACAGAGAGGTACGCTGGTGTGGAGAAAGTAGAGTGGTGCAGAGCCACAGAGGCAGCAGCAGGATGGATGGGTTGTTAAAGCTGGGCTAAAGTGTTATGGGAGAGAGGGGTTGCCACGGTTACAGCCTCAGCACCACCTGCCAACTGGGACCACAGACTGTATGTGAGTAAGCTCATCTGGCTGAGCAGTGCCTAAGGAAGCTCCTGCTCGGCCACTCGATGATACATGCGGTGACCAAAATAAGCCCCCCTATGCTTACTAAGCATGAAAAATGCTCTGTGCTCATGGGTATGCAGCGCAACACTCTGAGTATCTGTGGCATCAGAAGCCTCAGCTGGGTCTCATAGCATGTTGGCAGTTGGGGGGTCTGGGACAGATAACTGGGCTGCATCTGGTGCCAGAGGCAATGCCAAAACGGAGGAACACATGGAGAGAGACTGAGTCCAAATCGAGGCACGATAATAAGTCAAGGAGAGAAATAGAGTCGAAATAGGCAAATGAAAGAGGCAGAGAAAGTCAGACTGTTTTTCTTTATTCCTGCTGTTTGCCCTTAGACGTCAGACCTAATTGATTCGAGCCCTTCATGGAGCAAGGGTGAATAGAAAGACTTAAGTCCCCGGGGTGAGGTGCTAAAAAAAAAAAATGGAGGAGTGAAGGGATGTGACCATAGAACCAGAGCGGGGCCGGTGCATTCCATAATCAGTGACCTTATCTAACAGGGGTTAGCAGTAATGACACCGACCGCATGCAGGTTAAAGTCTCTGAATGTGGAAATCAAATAATTCCACTGATCCGGCAACGTGAGGTCACCTGTGCCTGAAGGTTGTGTCCCTAGAAGTCTGTCATCCCAGAAACACTTGCAGCACGTGGTTTTTCCAGACGGGGTGTGGTGATGAGTGCAGTGACTGGCTAGTGGCAGGAGGATATGTCGTTGTATGACAGGAGCGCATGCAGAGGATGTCGTATGCACAGCTATTGTGTGAATGGCGGTCATGTAAGTAGAGCAGATACTTTGGGGCGGTGGAGGCTGCGTATATATTGTGGTCTGGTGAGCCTGAAACGACATTGCTGGCTGGAAGCAGAGGAGCATGAGACGGAGAGAACAAAACGCAGATGGAGTCCTGAACCAGAGCCACAGTCTCTGGCTTTGAGAGGCTGAAGTCTCATATAAGGAGCATGTGCTGCTGGTGGTTAAACTGCAAAAGAAGTAAAAAAATAAATAAATAAAAGCATAAAAGTCAGCCGTGTAATCGCAGGCTGCATGCTGCTTTTTTCCATAAAATTCAATCACAGTTATTAACATGTAATGATTACAAAACACAGCAAGTCTTGCTGTGCAGATGGCTGATTAATCCGGAGATCACACCAAGCAAAAGATGGAGGTATACGGCGTCCAATCATAAAAACATCATAAAAGAGGAAACATAATTACGCATTTCATGGCTTTCCCCTTTAGAGGTTTTGCAGCTTTGAGCTGTTTTCCTTAACTAACGTGTATAATTACACCTTCAAATTAGATGCAGTCTACTGAGTAACTGTCTTTAGACAATAAACACAGTATTAAACAGCTTACAGCTACATCAGGCTGGGAAACCAGGTTGTTAAATTTGACTATATCAAAACACTTGCCTCTCTTGCCAAAGGAATAAAATTCATGCATTATACATCGGGCCTCTGCTACACATACGCTGTACACACCCATTGGCATGTTTTCTGATCAATTTTGCTTCCTATGGGCTCCAGTAAGAAGCCATATTGTTGTTTAGTTGCTGAATTACAGACTCAGTTGTCGGCCTATGTGCACATGAACCATTTGGAGGAAGATAATGTATTTTACATACATTTTATATTGTACCTGACCCGCATACACACTACACTCAGTAAACCTCTGCCCTTCAGCCACTCCCTTCCTTTCTCTCTCTCTCTCTCTCTCTCTCTCTCTCTCTCTCTCTCTCTCTCCCTCCCCTGTCACTGTAAAGCAGGAGTCTGTTTCCATGGCAACCGGCGTCATTAAACAAACATAATGTGCTTTTATTCACAATGACATGAAGAAACATGCTGACAGCCACTAGAGGCAAACAGATGAGAATCAATACATACCAATGACCAGCTGGATAAGTGCACGGCCACACTGCGGGTTTGTGTGTGTGTGTGTGTGTGTGTGAATCACATAGATACCCACACATGGACATGCATACTGGAGGTGGACATACTAATACTACATAATACACAAGGCTTTATGCATTACAGGGCTGTTGTATTGTGATTAGATTTCATTATATTGGCATGTTGTCCTCCAGTATTTTCCAGTGTTGTCAATGCACTCTTCATTTATGATTTAATACTCTGAAATATTGTTTCCTTTTATTCCATTAGTCCCACCAGTAACACTATAACTGCCCCTGCTTAGCATCTATGAGCATATAAATCTTTTATAACACATCATAATGTAGCTATCAGCACATATAAGGACATTTCATTATGTTATGATGTAGTATTTTCAACAACTATAACTTATTCTATGAAGACATGTTTTATATAGTTACAGCTGTGTTATATTATATTGTCATTCATTATCTGTTTATACACCGTCATGGCATGGAGGAGGCTTCACAGGAGGCGTAAAAGTCTATATAGATAAAAAGCATTTGTTGTAACATTTCAACAGCTTACTGGGATTCAACTATTCAAATGTTGCACAAGTAAAACCGGTTTTTCTGATATTACACCACTGTGGTTAAAGGTTTGATTAGGTTTAGGCACAAAAAGCATCTTGGTTAGAGTATCAAGGAAGTTATTCCTTGCCATTGTTGCTATGTGCTTGCTCATGGTGAGAATTGTTGGGTCTCTGTAAATAATATTATAGATAAATCCAAACATATCATGTCAAAACTAAAAGAAAATGTGACACAACTACAGCGTATTGTGTTATAAACCATGTATTAAGCATGCTTATAAAAGCTTAATATCTTTTATTACTTTACTCCCACAGGACTAACTAAAACATCCAGCTCTCTCTCTCTCTCTTTTTGTATTTATATCTATCAAAGCATGAGGTGTCACATGTCTTCTGTTTAACTTAATTTAAAATGGTGCTTCGGTGCAAAAACCAGTTAATGCTGGATAATTACTTTTGGCTAGTCAGCTTGTTTTTATGCCAGGAGTGTGCGGTTTGTGTGTGCAGACTAGTGTGCATAATATCTGTCTTTGCACACACAGTATGAAAGAAAAACTCTGCCCGTAATTCATCTTTTGTTCTAAGTGACGAATGTATCGATTTATTATATTGATATATTGTGTATATTCACATACTCCACACTCCCACTGAGGCTTGTTAACTTCATCGCCATCATTTCAAACAACGTCTGAGCTGGGGTTTTTAAAAAATCAATATCATCTCACTGTTATCAGTTTATAATAGGCCTACCACTCTCTTCCTTCTTGTCCATTTAAATTAGCTCAGCGATATCAAACAACAGGGGTTACAGCCAGAGTAGGTCAACTCCGTCTTCAGATTAATTGATTTTCTGAGGAGGTGACTGCTCCAGCCTTCAAAGCATGGGAGATGAGAAAAATCAATTACCGTACAAGTGCGATTCAGTATGTGGGGGTATCGGTCAGGCAGGAGGTTTTGCATGAACAAGGTGGAAATGTAGAGAAATTCAGGTCTGGAGGGGGGCAAACTCAACATAAAAAATTTAACATTTCAGATTAACACTGTGATTGTTTGTGTATTTTTCCACACACTGAAGGCTATATGTGCGATAATGTGTGTTACTGTGAGTCATCGCCTTCCCCCCCCTTCTTTCTTCATCTTCATTTGCTCTTTAAAAGGCGTTCAGATAAAAACTAATTATGCATCACCCCTTTAATAATTTCCCAGGAGCTCCCATTGTTCTTGTGTTTATATACAAGAACTGAACCCCGAGCCAGGTTTACAGACTATTTACATTCACTCCGCAGTTCCTTGAAAGCTTGTTTTCTACATTTCTCCTGCATCATTACCCTCTCTTCACCTGCCTTCCTCCTTGCTCCCCGTGCACTCCATCAGCGTCTTTCCTCCTTTGCTTTCTCTCTCTACACTTTGAACTCTTTGCATCTCTTTCATCTCGACCCACATCATCCCCCCCATCCCCACCCTCAGCTCTGCAGCTGCCGCTCGTTCCTTCACCACCACCAGCATCGCTCACCCCCTACTGTGAATTCTGGAGGCTTGGCTATATTTCTGAATTTCAAATCCTTTTTTTTTTTAACACAAATATACAGAATTGTGGGTGAAGTGCGGGGATGTATGTACACCAGTGGCTTCATTATTTGCATAGCTTGTGTTGCTTGTAAAAAAAAAAAAAGAAAAAGTAGGTGTATGTAATGACCTACTAACCCAGAGATAATAGAGAACAGCGCATGGTAAGAGTGTAATAGATTCTCCATCAAGTCAGGGCCAAAAAGCTGTCTAACACACAACAACCATTACCCTGGATGAAGTCATCTTCAAAGCAATCTCTGCACCTCTCATTGATAATGAATGAGAAATCCCCCGCTCTCTATGCTTTCTCAGTATTCATACCTGTCACTCACGACCACGGAGCTGTTTCCTAATAGCCTCTTTCTCTGATGCTGGAGAGCAGGGCCGTGTGGTCACGAACACAGAGAGCTGAAACAGTAGATAGAACAAGACCATGAGGTTAGAGCTGAAACAAAAATGCATTTTGGTGATGTTAAGGTGCCATTTCTTCTCTCATCCAACATGCAAACTGCACATTGTTTCATCACGAATAGGCCATGTAGGGAGGAAGCATCTTGTTTCCGAGTGAAGAGGCTCATTAAGAGAGACAGCAAGATTTATGAAGGAACATTAGTGCGAGGAAGGACAAACACACACCGGCGGAAATAGATAGAAATAGAGGAGCTGTCTCTCCTCTCTCCAGGGAAGGGACAGAGCAGACAGAACTGCTGAGGCAGCACGGCGTAAGAAAACCAGAGACTGGAGAAGAACAGGAGAGAGAAGACGCAGGAGTGGACATGGCTAGAGAAAAGGAAATGAATGTGTGCACAGGGAGGAAAGATAGACCAGAGGTGGTGGTGGTGGGTGGTGGTGGTGTAGTGGTATTAGAAGGAACCAAATCAAAAAAAAAAAGGAGCAGGGGCTGAATGTGGCAAGAAAGTTTTTGTGCATGGCTGCACAGGGGAACATTGATTTGACATGCAATTACTGGAAGGGGACAAGAGAAGAGAGAGGAGAGAGGAGAGGGAGAATGAAGCAGGGTTGGTAAAGATGTGGAGAGTCGCAGACAGCCAAGGTCAGTGAGTGCGTGCAACATGAATGAGCCTCCACAAAGGCTGTCTGGTTCAGTAACTGCCTGCGACTCTCGCTCGTACACAAACTTCATCATGTAACTGTCTGTCTCGTGTAATGAAGTTAAGAAAAATGAATTTGTTTTCATACGTTCATTGGAATATATAGAGAATTTATTTTGGTTTTAAACGATTATAAAGCAACACTGCGTAGAAATTGGTATTTTTGCGATTTAACTCCCCCAGTTTCAGAGTGTAATACTACGTGTATTTGTTATGATTATATTACTTATGATCAAAAAATAATGAGTCAACAACTTTACTAACAGCCAAATATCAAGCAGGTTCAACAACACAAGACATAGCAACCAGCTAATATTATTTACTAGTCCAACAGCAAGAAGCCCAGCTCTGTATCTCATCTTTAGCCTCTTTATTTTCTATTATAACATTAACACCCCCCCAGTGCTCTGAGCTCACAGTCTGGGCAGCTAACAAACTGAGCTAACATTAGCTAACAGCAGCTACAGTTGGCAGCAGTTTACTTCACTGTCCATCAGGAAACTCTGTAAATCACAGAGAGTTGAGGCAGAGCAGCCGGAGGACATCGGAGGGAAAACCAGAGAACATTTTCTCCATGAAATATGATCCAGTTTCACCAAAATCAGTGAAATAGTTGGTGGTGTATGACTTAGTGCTGTAAAGTACTACTCGTGGGTGATCGTATAGTTACATACTGCAAGAATAGACATACAGGGTGCAGAGTGGGAATGATGAGACGCCATTAACCTGATTACACCTCAATGTAGCATCAAAACTGTTATTTATGGTAGAAAAAACATGTGAGGATGATACAAATGTCATTAGTTTTAATCATAAACTTGAAGTTTGAAGTTTGGAATTAATGTTATTACAATTTATAAATATGTGTAAAATATTTGGGGCCAGTGCATCTGGTAAATGTTGAAATATTTCACTGGGTTAAAGCAAATCATGCTGGTGTTGCTAGAGGAAAAGCCAGGGGATCACCAAAGTCATTAGGGTTCATCCTCTGGGGACCACTGAAGGTCTGTATCATATTTCACGGCAATCTATGCTATAGTTGAGATATTTCAGCCTGGACCAGGTCAACCTGGTTGACCGGCAGAAAGACCAAAAGTCCGATCCACAGAAAAGCTAAAAAGTTATAAATACTGAATCATAAGGTTTATGGAAAGTCATACTTGATTTGACCAAGATTGTTTTGTTCAGTTGCCCTGAAGTAAAATCCATACTGTTTTGACTCCTTCTCCAGATTTATTTTCAATAACCTTTAGTAATTAATGCCCTTTTCTCTCCTTCTTGCTGTATGAACAAGCAGCGGTGGGAGATAGCAGGTGTACACCTTATGATTTCAACAGCGCCAGAGTCAGGACACACATTGTGTTGTTACTGTATATTTGACAACCATTTATACTGTATGAGGAGTATTTTTAATGAACTGTCAGTGGGCACAAATACGGGGAGAGAGCTCTGAAAAGAAAAGGAATTATCAAACATACTGTATGACTAGAGATTTATTTATTTCTCCAAATTAAATTGCGATGTTCCAGCACAAAT
The DNA here is from genome assembly GCA_036365135.1 of Miichthys miiuy. Classification (NCBI taxonomy): domain Eukaryota; kingdom Metazoa; phylum Chordata; class Actinopteri; family Sciaenidae; genus Miichthys; species Miichthys miiuy. The sequence continues at coordinate 8,401,664 of CM071606.1, read as the reverse complement.
TAAATTATAATTTTAAGTGGAGCTTAAAAAAGAAAAATTGTAGAAGTTTTGTGTAACTGTTTCCCCAGAATATAAATAAGTTTTATTATTTAAATATGTTTGCAGAGCGGAACCACTTCTTACTCACACAAAAGAAAGATAACTGTGTTTAGAAGAGCGCTCAGCGCGACTTAAGGTGCACAAAACGAATGCACTGAGGAAACTCATTTTTATCTCTACCCCTGCCTCTCACAAAGCTCTTTGCAGAACAAACTGTTCACAGTAGTAATTATTTTCTAACTGCACCGTTTTCCTGCTTTTTTCCCCCCTCTTTCTCTCCACAGAAGGGTCACATAAGCAACATGTTGTGCTCTTTTGAAGCTGACGGTCGATTAAAGGTCTCAGTATACGGCTTTCTGCTCTGCTGCTTGGTGTGATGTGAAACCTTTAGGATACGCAGTAGTCTTTTATTTTTTATTATTTGGTCTCTGTCTGCCTGTAGAAACACCATCAGCTGTTTGTTTCACAGTTTGAATACACTTCTGTGTTTTGCTGAAGTGTGTTTTTCTAGTTTTCTGTTAACTAACATGACCTCCGTCTTTCTTTATTTTAGGTGTGTGTAGCTGTAGTTCCTTGTCCTGTTCCCCTGTGTTTTTATTAGGCAGCTTTCCTTCTGTGAACTAACCTTGTCTGTCTGATAAAACTGCTGATGTGACTCCGTCCTGTCTTCCTCCCTTCCTGTTATTCATGTCAGCATCTATCTAGTTCATCTTTTCACTATATACAACCCAGTTTGCGGCCCACTTTCCAAATCTTTGTTTGTTTCCTGTGCATTGTGCAGTTTCTCTGTCATACATAGGTGAAACTAGATTTAGACACATTTTATTCTTCTTTATCCTTGCACCAATTCTCCTTTAATTAAATCTGACCCCTCCTCTCTTCTTCTACTCCTCCACCATTTGATCTTTGTATCTTTTTAGGTGAATGGAAAGGAGCTCTCCCGCCTTTCTGGGGATCCCACCCTGGACATACGGGACCCCGTGCTGTCCAACATACTGAGGCGGGGGGCCCGCAGACGGGCAGGCCTTGCGGGAGCTCCTGGAGGGTTAGTGCCAGTGACCATGGGCATGGCTGACTGTGTGGACAGCTGCACTCAAACAGACATCAGCTTCCAGCATATGTTGACTTTGGGCAAGAGTAGCCAGCATCCCTGCGGTGCTCCGCCCCCGCCCGACCCTCCGCCATCCCCTCCACTACCACCGCTACTGGAGCCATATCTATTCAATGAACTGTGAGTAGGAGTAGTATAATAGGCCTCTGCAGCATGTCCAACTGTCAGACCAGAACTCATCTCCCGTCTTGGTTGTAGTCCATGCCATTGTGCTCACACATTTGACGTTTGAAGCTGCCCCAATTACTGAAATATTATTCCCCGAATATTGTCGTTCTCAGCTTTATAGAGCCTGTATACTATGACCCCACTGACTACTTCGATATCACTCAGCATGAAGTGGACAGACAGGATGAGCTGGAATATGAGGTGAGAGCCCATTAGCTACTCAAACTCTAGATACAGAAAGATGCCCCGCTGCTCTCTGTCTGACATCCTCAAAACTTTTCCCTGACTGCTCTAGGAGGTGGAGCTGTACAAGTCTCGCCAGCAGGATAAACTTGGCCTGACAGTGTGTTACAGAACTGATGATGAGGAGGACCTGGGGATATATGTGGGAGAGGTGAGGATGCTGTTATGAACTCAAATATTCAATAAAACTCGCATTTCTTTTACCCTTAACAAACCCTTTTGTTTCTGCAGGTGAACCCAAACAGTATAGCTGCAATAGATGGACGCATCCGCAAAGGAGACAGAATACTACAGGTGCAGAACTGATTTATATGCTGTTAGTGCATGGATGAAAGGTTGTATAACTCTTCACAACAAGTTAAATGAACAAGCCTCCTTTTAGACCTTTTAAAAAACTTTTTGTTCGGTTATGTAATGCATGAAACTGAAGTCTTAGATAACCCCTGGTGCAAGGAAGTCACTTTTAATCCAGCGTTATTCACAAATTAAAGGACAGTGCTATTAGTGCAGCATTCTCTCATACAAGGGTATAAAAGGAATATTATTTCTCGTGCTATCAAGCTGAAGACAGACTTCTTTTGTAATCCTAAAGAAAAATTATTCCCTTAGTCAAGTCATATAATTGAATATAGCCTTGATGTAAAGGGTCTTTCATTATCTGACATTAGCCCAATTTTATTCTCCTCTTTCTCCGTTAGATTAATGGAGTGGACATCCAGGACAGAGAGGAGGCGGTAGCTATTCTCACCAGAGAGGACAGCACTAATGTCTCCCTGCTCCTTGCACGACCCGAGATAGAGGTGAGGAAATTGGATATGGGGAGTCTTCGGGGAGAGTTCAGTCTAAAACACTGACCTAAAAACGGCATTCTTCTCCCTTTATCTCCCTCTTTATGTAGCAAGAAATTAGTTTACATGCTTGGGTGTGTGGACGTTTTATCATGAGATTGGGTGGGGAGAAAGGAATGGGAAGAAATTGGCGTCATGAGGAAGAGCACGGCGCTCTGCTTTGTCCTAACCCGCAAACTGATTTGTTTGAGGTAGAAAAGCAAAAGGGGTGCAAAAACATGATGATAACGCGGATAGCGTGAAGAGAGAGAGAGGCAAAGACAAATAGCGCTTGTACTCGCAGTGCTAATGTGGTACTGCTTTGTTTCCCCTCAAGGTCACTCTTCTAGCAGATATGAGGGCATAGTAAAACACATCGGAAGCCCCCCTTTAATACATCTCTACCAAATGACACAAAAAACAGGCAACTTGCCACACGTCGACCCAACCAAATTAATTTTCACTGCGCACCATTGTAAAAACGGAGAAAGCACGAATGTCAGAATACAAAAAAAACAATTGTATGCTGGCTGCATCTGTACAGAAGGAGCTAAAGGGTAGATTTAAAAAGCACTCATTAAAATGGCCTAACTCACACACACACACACACACACAAATAACCCCTCCTCTGTTTAAATGCGTCCTTGTGTTCGGGAGAGATGTGCACAAGAAGTGCTTCCTGTGCAAGGCTGACAAGATTTATATTGCTAAGGCACGGTCCCACATTAAGATTCAAGTGAGAGAGGCCAGGACGGAGAATCATCAGAGGAAAATGCACGAGCAGAGATTAAAGCCTGATCTGTTGTCTTGGGGGAGACGCAGAGAGAACTGAAGGGGTAGTCAAAGAATAAGAATGAAGATAAAGATGATCAATACTCAGCACGCAGTCTGCACACAATTAGCCAAGATCAACTAAGCTCTGCGGGCTAAACTGTTTACTAATTTAAGCGCAAGTATTTGCATTACACTTCAGATCAGATTTTGAGTGGATGCCAATCAAAATAAAAAATTAAACAGAGCAGAAACAACAACAGTTCTTATGAAATATTAAGTATTATGTCTAAAGATTGGAGATTTTAGACTCTAATACAGAACACTGACTATAGACAATCAATTTACACTCTATTAAGTAGCTCATGTTTCAATGTAGTTCTTTTTAGATCCAATTTTTTTGTTCTACAGGCAGATTATTGTCGTGCAGAGCAACACTGGCTCCATCTAGTGACAGTTCAAGTAATGTGGTGCACTCAACATTAAAGCTGCTATAAACCAATATTTTTGGATCAAAAGAGGTTTAATGAAAGGGCTCACTACACTTCCCCTCGACCCTATGAGGCATTTTAGCGTCTTTTAGTTCATAGTTTTTGGTTCCTCTCTTAAAACGTCACACTCTCAGCGCACTCATCAACATGGTTTTCAGCAGTAGCTCTAAAAACCAACTGTACACTACCCCGCCCGGCACCAGATGAAAGACAGACAAAGTTAAAGACTAGCTGGTGAACATAGTGGAGCACACTACACATCAGACCTTTGTAAATTGTATATTGTACTTCCCTTCAGCAGATGAATGTGAAAACGTCTTTCTAGTGTTCTAATTCTGCAAAGTGAAGCTCAAACATGCAAAGTAACAACATGCAAAACCCATTTTTTAACCTTCGGATGTATAACAACCTTCTATACTTTTCCTTTGTCTCTTGTTTGTCTCTTCAACAATGAACCTTACACCTCCACTGCAACGCAATCAACAAAACTCAACAACCTGTGCCTGATACACCTTTGCCTATCAGAACGACAACCAGCTAGACCCAGAGGAGCTTGACCTGGAACCACTGGACAATGCAGTTCATCTGCCCAGCACCCACAGAGTGAGGAACAACACCTCCATCCTGGGTACTGGACCAGGCAGTGTTGGAGGTGGAGGTGTACTAGGTAACCATGGTCGCTCAATAAACAGGGATTCACCTGACTTGCTTCAGACGGTGCTCAGCAACAGCCAAGAGCTGGACAGCGGGGTGGGCCGTACAGATGAAAGCACACGCTATGAGGAGTCTTCAGAACATGACCTTCTGGGAGACGACCACACTAGTGCCTCCAATACAAATGCCACAAATACGCCTGGCAGTATGCGCAAGTTTTTATCCAGTCAGGGGGACACTCCACCCTTGCTGCACTCCCAGGACCTCCAGTTCAGCACAGACTCTCTCTTAGGGCTGGAAGGTGTTAATGGAGGAGGGTTGGAACAGGTGGAGAGACTGGAGAGGGCCTACATGGCAGACCCTGTGAGGATGATGATGCCTGGGCTGACTGAGGAGGAGTGTGAGAGGTACAAAGAACTCCTGGAAATCAAGTGTTACTATGAGAAGAACTGTAATGATCTGATGCTAGGTCATGGGCCGACACAAGAAGAAGGGGGTATCCCACTGGATGTCAATAGGAATGAGAGCCTGACGCAGCATGAGATGGCTCTTCTGGAAGAGGAACTGCGCCACTTGGAGTTCAAGTGTCGTAACATCTTGAGGGCGCAGAAGATGCAGCAGCTAAGGGAGCGTTGCCTGAAGGCTTGGCCTCTTGAGGACAAGAATGGAGCAAGTGCAGGAGCCGGAATAGGAGCTGGATGCTTGGACATTAGCGGTGCTTTGGTCAGTGAGGAATCCTGTCACCATGCTTTGTCAGATATCAATGAACTCCCAGAGAGGGAGCGCTCAGATAAGGACAGTACGAGTGCCTACAACACTGGAGGGGAAAGCTGCAGGAGCACCCCTCTGGTCAATGAACAGTACCCTTCGCCCTCTACACAGAGCCTGGAGGGAGGAGAGCCTCTTCTCTCAGCAGGTATGCAACTTCCAGCCTCCACTAGGCAAAGAGAGAGAGGAACAAGGGCTGAAAGAGGGGAAGGGATACAAGCAAACCTCAACCAACCCTACTCTCCCCATACTCAAAGGAGAGGAGCTGAAGCAAAGACATCCAGCCCTGGAGTAAAGGTTAGGTCCCTGTCCCGGGATGCAGGAACCAGACGTGGCTCAGATGGAGGGGTGAGACGTAACCCCAAAGAGAGGGCTGGTGGATGCAGCGCAGAGAACAGCCCTTACCTGTCTCGTCGTCAGACTGAAACAAAGCCACCTCAGCGCTACATGAGCTGCATGCAACTGAGGTCTCCTTCCACCTCTGATCGGCTTGGTGGACTCAGAGACACTGCCAGAGAGGGCAGCATGGAGACTGTAGGTGACGCCAGCCCAATGAGCTTGGGTAGCACATGTAAAGACGTCGCCCAGGCTCCGGGTGCTGTACCCTTACCCTTGTCACCTCCACTGCTGCCGGCCTCCCCTCGTATGGAGTGGAAGGTGAAGATCCGCAGTGATGGCTCACGTTACGTGGCCAAACGGCCTGTGAGGGATCGCCTCCTGAAGGCACGCGCCATGAAGATCAGAGAGGAGCGCAGCGGCATGACAACGGATGACGATGCTGTGAGCGAAATGAAGATGGGCCGTTACTGGAGCAAAGAGGAGCGCAAGCAGCATCTACTTAAGGCTCGAGAGCAGCGGCGGCGCAGGGAGTTCATGATGCAGAGCCGGCTCGACTATTTGAGAGAGCGCGAGAGGGAGCAGGGCAACAGTAGTGGAGGAGGGCAGCAGGGGACGACATGCCAGCAGGAAGCCACCACCATCCTGGAGCTGTGCCACCGCAGGAGCATGAAGAAGCGCAGTCGCAGAATCCTGGACAACTGGATCACTATACAGGAGCTACTGGCCCATGGGACCAGGTCTGCTGATGGGAAGAAAGTCTATAACCCCCTGCTGTCTGTCACTACAGTCTGATGGAAGACGGGAGACAAGGAGGAAGGGAGTTACGGAGAGATAAGAAAGTGCCAAAGTGTTTTGATGGGGCCTATAGGACGAACACAAGCTGCTTCAGTAAAACTTGGCACAAATATTCTGAAACACAAAGTCCATGACGGTCATATAAAGTAGCATAAATTAAACTCCAACCTAAAATTGGAGAAAAGCTCATGACTGAGACTGCCAAGATTTGGGTTCAGTAATCACCCCAAACAGAAAAACAGTACACACTTTTACAATATTATCAAATTGAAGCTGCATTTCACGTCATGAACACAAATGCAGATTTATGAGAGTCAGAAATTTCACAAATATACCACAGACACTGTTTTCCTCTTCAATTTTGTCTGGTTGAATACATATAAGCCAGTCAGAGCTATTTCCATGATGCTTTACTTCTAGTCTTACACAAAAACCTGTACCAGCTTGTCAGATTTGAAGTCTGGATGTCACAGTCGATGCATAACACAAAAAGTAAGTGTGTAGGGTGGACAAACTAAAGCAGAAACAGAGCACAGAAACAAAAAACATGTTCAAAGGAACCATTTAGAGATACATTCCCCCTTGTTCTCTTACACAAAGGAGAGACGGCACCACCTGCTGTTCAGCCATTAGAGAAGAGTAGTAGCACACTTTAAAAGTAATCTTTGCAGGCCTCTACAGTTTTATGAATGACAGAATAAGAGGAAAATCAAACATGGGGCGAAGAACCATGCAGCTGTGAAAACATTGAGAGAAAAAAAAGCCACTTCTGTGCCATAAAAACTGTACATTTAGTGTCCATAAAGGACTTTTGATTAAGGATATTTTCAAAAAAAAAAAGACCATTGTGTACCAGTTAATGTAGTCACATTTGTTTTGTTGCTGCGTTCATGTACAAATGCTCCTTTGTTTTGACACAGGAAATGCAACATCATTGTCAGACCACAGACGCTTTTTTTTTTTTTGATAATGAGGAGCTGAGCGGTGCCTTCCTTTCAGGCAGACTTTACTGTATAGCACAATTTTCAAAGTGACACAAAAAGGCTGAAATACTGTCGCTGAGAGGGTAAACACTGAAGCACAGAGCAACAGTTTTTTTTTGTTTTTTTTTTACAGAAAGGCACGTTGTGTCATTTAAAAAGAAGCACTAATAAAATATCAAATCCTTTTTTCCTCAATTTGCCATTTTAAAAAATGTCCTGCTTTTCCCAGAGCAGTATGGTCAGTATGCAATATAATTAATTTAAACGCCGACTGTGAACAAAGATATTACTAAAAAAAGTTAAAAATCTCTGACAATTGTAGCTCTATCAAATGATTTTTTTCTACACGTTTCCTGTCATTCCTGTCTGATGTGTCAAACGCAGACTTGATTCAGACGTCTTCACTTTTTAACTCTGTGCTTTCAGAACGAGCCTCTGGATAATTATCCAGCATAAAGTACCTATAATGAAAATAAAAGCCAAGAACGGGGTGCCTAATTTACAAAAAAAAACCTGTGAACTAAAGCTGATTTTTTTTTTCCATTTGGCTTACATGCATGTTTGATATTGAGACAAATGATTTTTTTCCATGTACTTAAAGACTAAAAAAAGCCTTTTAACATTCTGTAATTGTGGTTGTGTCTTTCTATGAACTTGCTTAAAATTCTAGCATAGAAGAAGAAAACATGGTGTACTTGTTCAATATTGTGATGTCCTGTGTCTGCCATTTCACAGTGAAAGCTTTTCTAAAATAAACGCTGTGATCATGAGAACTTATTTTGGTACCATTTGCTGCTGTGTGTCAGGATGTTTTTTTTTAATTAATTGCGACATAATCCGTTATTGATTTCAGCACTTGAAATAATGAGTCGACGTATCCTAAACAATTCTAAACCTTTATTTTTCTAACAAGAGTGAAAAGAAACAAAGGCAACATTAAAATGAAAAGTTTATACACAAACTCACGACAACTGCGTGTCTGCAATATCAATAATAATAATAATAATAATAATAATAATAATAATAATATAATTTTAACCCAGGAAACAAAATAAATTGTGACAAAGTGAGTTACAGTGAAGTTACCTTAATTTTCAAAGAGAAGGAGGGCGAGAGAACGAGAGGTCAAACTGAACTGAAAGGAATAAAACGGAGTCCAAAGGATGGTGCTTTAAAACAAACCAAAAAAAAAAAAATCATGGGGAGGGAAAGAAAGAGGAAAGACAAAGCCAAGAGGTACAGATATCCATTTTGGGAAAGTAGCACCAAAAACATTAATGCCTGTTTTTAACACTTCCCGAAATGTACTCAGTTTAGTCAAAATGCATGTCCCCTCAAAACAGCATCAAAACACAAGATTCAAATACAACTAAAAAAATACACGTGTAACCACGGTGCTGTTGTCTAAGATCAGCTGTTCAAAACTTTCTGCTGTACCTCAGCTTCGGGATTCATGTCCAAAACAGAATTGTCTTAAGTAAAACCCATAGCTTATCCAACTTCGATGAGAGCGGGCTCGTGTGAAATGAAACTGCAGCTGCCGAGAGGGGCTTCGGCTGAACTAGCATTTAATACAGTTGGGATAACATAGCATACTGACTGACCTCAGAGACAACTCTAGACCAAAGACACTCCGGTCCAACACAGTCTTAATATGTTCACAGGAAAAATGGGTCCAGGGAAGGTGGTCAATAAAGTTTGGGGTAAGACAGCGAGTCTGAAGGGGAAAAAAAAAAAAAACAACCCATGAGGTGAGATATGGCTGAGTTTCGGATGAGACAGTGGAGTGTAGAAGAAGAGTCATCGCTCTGTTAGTGTCTGAATGCATGAATGAGGGATGAGAAGGGACGTAGGGTATTGAGGAGGTGTGGGGATGTCCTGCATCTTTCTATAACTTGACACTGTCTTCTGGCACAGAACGCTCTGTCCCTTCGTTTCCTCCGAATAATCCACTCAAACAGAGCTCCAGCGTTGACTATATCACAAAACCTGCAGAGAGAAAGTTAAAATGTTTACCTCAGAGTTCAAGAAAATTTAAAAAAAAGATAACATATTTCAAGCAAAAGCAACATTAAAAGGGGGCTGTCACCTCTGGATTGGTCTGGACAGGTAAGTAAGGTGAGGGGCTGTGGCTGAGGGGGCAGGTTTTCTTCGACTCTGAGGCATCCAGCGACCCTTCTCCTGCCCCTTCCCCACCGCTGCCACCACCTCTGTGGCTCTTCCTCTTCCTTTTGGAGTCTTTAGCTCGTCCGCGGCCGGTTCGCCTCTGCTCTTCAAGCTCAATCTGAGAGAGGGAGAGAGGACAAGAATATTAGAGAAGAGGTGGACAAACCTCAATAATAAAGTAACAAGACTGCATTTAAAGCAGCACTGAAATGATATAAAACACTAGTAAATACAATTTCCTTCAGTTCAATTCAAGCTAAGATGCTAAGATTATGTAGTATAAATCAGATAAATACATCTGAATTCGTCATGTTGATTATAATGGAGCTAGGGCAGCAGTGGATCCTGTATTATCTGTGTTTCACTTGTAGCACGACGGAGCGACGTTTTTGTGTGTGGTCTGTTTGATCTCATGCCCTGCAAGTGACATGACACATCTGTGCCAATGGTTTCAGACTAATCCACCCGTCTACACCTTTTACATGTGGTGAGAAATGCTGCAATATGCGAGCGAAGGCTGAGAAGAGGAAGACTGCTAGCAGGTAAACGTGGATGTAAACACTTCAAGTGTTTCCTGAGAAAGGAAAAGTATGCGACACATCACGCCGCGCACACAGGGTGTGGTTTTGGTGAGTGTAAACAAAGCATTAGTCTACAAGCAAACCGCTCGGGGCACCTTCGATTAGGTAAGCACGCATGTGCTTTCTTAACAGTATCCAAAACAGTGACGCACACGGAGCTATGAACTGGTTGCACAGCAGACGTTTTGACTGATCAGCAGGAAACTCACCAGTATATCGATTATTGCTGCATTCAGGGGAGGTCCTGCTATTGTGTGTGCTGGTTAACTTGCACTGTGATTGGGGCACAATGGAACTGAGCCATCGTTGCGGTTTTTACGTTTTTCCTGCTGTGACAAGTCGAAATGTCTGCTGTGTCACTCTGTTTCTTATTTATTTGTCCTGACCTGAATGAGCGTGTGCAATGTTTCTCTGGATGGAACAGAGGCAGCTTGCAGGACTCTGTGGATGAGGAGTGTCTGGTCCAGGGACACCTCCAGCAGATCTCCTTCGAGCTGCAGCTCCTCCAGCTGGAGCCTGGTGGCTGGTGAAAGCTCCACTACCTGGCCTTTTAGCAAAGGTAGCACGGGCAGCAGAGTCCCCACACCTGAGATATGAGCAGAAGGAAACATCGTCAGGGCTGATGTCTGCGGGACGAGTTGCACAACTCAACGTTTGATATCAACACACCATCCTACCTGTAACATTTGACTTCTTGCTGATGCCATTTTCACATCCAGCCTGTGGGAGAACAAGCATAGTATAAAACAGGATACAGCAGAAGCTTTACAGTTAGTTTTCTATATTTGGAGTCAGAATAAGATGTTCACCCGAGTGCCGTTGCTCTCCTTGGTGTTCTTTTTAGGTGAATCCGTCAGATCGATGACTCCTTCCTCTCCTTCCCCTCCCTCGGAGTCCGATAAAACAATCACCGAGCTCCCTTCTGTCCCCTTTTTCGCGTCTTCCTCTTTCTCCTTTTCATAATGGAGAGTCTCTTTGAGTTCTTGCAGCTTCTCGAGCGCCGTCTGCAGCTCCGGTGTCTCCAGTGCCTCCTTGGCTCGGCCCTGCCAGGTGATGGCCCTCTCTGTGAGACACTGCAGGGCTTCTCCTTCGGGCAGACGCACCGGTAGCCGCTGCAGAGCAACGAGTAATGCCAGAATAGTCTCCAGGCGCGGGCGCCGCGACCGCTGGCAGCGCGGACACAAGAAGCGCGAGTCCCAGTCCCACCAACAGAGGGGGTTCACCGGTGGTCCAGAGGAAGGGAGCAGGGAGGGAAACGGAACGCAGCCACCGTGGAACCAGTCCTTACACAGATGGCAGCGGAGTTGAGGGGTACGAGGCTGACTGGCGCACACACACACCGACTGAGGAGGGGTGGTGCAGGTGTGGTTACCGTTCTCTTTTACAGAGTTCTCTGAGTGGCTGGATGAGTCCGTCTCCATGCTGTCGTCCCACCTCCCGTTCTCCTTGTCCTCTTTGCAACTTGTAGCGTTAAGTCCAGTTTTACACATATTCACTTTCTGTAACCTCAGTAGTGCCTCCTTCTCCTGGTGCTCTCCTTCTTTGAACGCCATCACCTAGAAACAAGACACACGGATTCAAGCTTGCGTACACAACTCGTGCTTATGAATAAAACATACAAACCCCAAGAGACAGAACTCTTTCAATGAACTCACAATAGCTGCAGGGTCCCTCAGGTCCTGGGCAGAGAGGCCCAGAGTGTTGGTGTCAGAATCATCCAAAGGCTCGTCCAACAGCTCTGTCTCTTCTCGCCTCTCTCGCCTTTTTGCACACGGACATAATACCTGCAGGACAACACTGGAGTTTAACACATGCTCTCTTACCTTATCTATATAAATTAAATCATTTTTATTCTCCCTTCGAGTTGCCTACCTCTAGCAGACTGTGTGGACTGCTCTTCTTCAGGAAGGTCTTGCTGGCCTTGTCCCTCCAGGAGTGAGCGCTGGCTACCTGCAGCTCCAACTGTCTGAGCTCCGCCATGAAGACCGGCAAGTCCCTTCCGATAGCCACCAGACCCTCGAGGTCATCCAGACAGGGGTAATGCTCCCCATTCTATAACAAACAAAAAAAAGGATTGCAGATTTTTATTTCAATTTAATTATAAATGACATTATTACAAAGTAAGCCAATAAGACATCAAATGTTCTGTTTTTTACCTGGATTTCCTCCAGGTCTGTTACCCAGGCCCGTGCTCGTGTGAGACAGCCCTGTAAAGCCAGAATGTTGGGCAGCTTGACTGGAATAAGCTGGGCCTCGTTTACTATTGCCTCCAGGGTAGAAAGTGGATGCTTTTGCCTAGAGGAACAAAACGATGACAAAGAACTTTAGTCTCTGCAACAGGATAAACCAGTTGTGAAATGAGGAGAACCCCTGCAGCAGGTGAAGTCTATGGTTTGACTTTTTTTTTTGGCCTCACCTTTGTTCGAGGCAGATCTGTGCTTTCTCCTCCCAACGTTCTGCAATCGTGAGCAGCTCCTGAAGCTCTGCCATGGCCGTCTCCACTGACACGCTCTGGGGCACGTTGCAGCCCGCTTCCATTAGGTTCCTCAGCACGTCCAACGTCACCTCCTGCCTCTCTCCTCCTTCTGTGCCCAGGGTGCGCCTCACCTCTGCGAGCCAGTGGCCCTGCTCCTTTAGGCCTTGGAGTAAACTGCACTCCGGTACCACAACAGGCAGCTTGCCGCCCTGCTCCAACAAAGTCTGCAACTGCTCAGGTGGTGGAGAGTCCCGCCTCCAGTCCCTGTCATTGACCAGTTCTTGAGCCCGGCCCTGGAATTCCTCCACCGTCTGCAGAACCGCCTTGAAAATCAGACAGTACAAAGGTTAAACATAAGTGCACTAGATAAGTGAACAACTTTTACGCTTTTTTGGATACATTTTATTAATTTTGCAAAGTAAATTAAGTCAGTTTTTAGCTAATTTGCTCAGTGAGACTTCTCACCTGCACTTCCTCCAACTGCGTCATCACACAGGGCAGGTTCTGCATCGTCTCTACCAACGTTTTCAGCTCTGCCAGTGTCATCTTACTTTCACTAAAAGACAGCAGTATGTTAGTACATGTAACAGTAACAGTCAGTGTGAATGTTAAGTGTGTTTTCCATCATACCTCTTCTGTGAGTCACCGAGGAGTTCAGTGCTTGTCTTTTGGCAGTGTTCAATGTCTTTGAGAACAGTGTTGAGCTTCCGCAGAAGTTCGTTGTCGGGGAACTTTTTGTCTGCTGCTTCCATCTTCAGCAACTCCAGGTCATCAATTCCTGAAATTTAATAACCATTCGATGTTGCTAGTTCCTTTTAAGATACTTTTCTGTTGGGAAATGTTTAATTTATGTAGATTTCTCACCTATCTTGTTACCCTCTTCCTGCTCAAGTGCCTCTTTTACTCTGTTGGCCCAGGAATCGAAGGACTCGGAGCGAACCTTTAATCGGTGTAACATGGCTAACAACTCATCCAGGGTATATCTGTACCTGTGAAGTGAAGGGAGAACAGAAAATTAGCAAGAAATATAACAATGACTGTAGTCACTCAGTATATCGTGGTTCACACTCACAGCTACATTAGCGATTCATACCTGAGGTAGAGTTTTTCAGTGGGGCAGTTGCACAGATCCTGAGTGTGATAGAGACACACCAGACGCTCGGGACAGTTCGAACAAGCCAGAGCAGAAAGGAAGCATGTTGTCTTACACTTATCGCACTGTCTCTCGTCATCAGGCAGCAGCTCGAACGCCTCGCGCTCTGCTTCAGTAATGCCCTGCAGGTAAAAGACGCAGATTTAATTAGATGAAAACAATCAGACAAATTCATCACACATTTATATTAATAATTAATTAATAAGTGCAAACAGAAACAGTCTGTACGGTTTATTGAGTCTCACCCTTTCCATCAGACTCTTCCGTAACTTCCTCTCCTCCTGAACAAAAATGAACATTTCCCGGTGTGTCGCAGCAGCCAGGTTGAGGTCCAGTTTCTCTGGGCTGGCCGCCATTTTACAGGTGAGCTCCTCGTGGGAGAACACACAATACCTCCTTAGACGCCGGTAGTGCTCAATACAGGAACGACCGGCAGGCAGCTGAGAGTGAGAGAGGAAGAGTGATGTTGAGTATGCGGTACTGTGAGTGATGTGAAATGACATATGACAGACAGTGTAAACAAACGTACCCAGTCTGCAGTGCAGAAGTTAACCGCCTCAGCAAAGTTATATCCCTGATTGAAGCCGCTGTGGTAGGCTCTGGGAAGGTGATGACGAACTCTCCAGCACACTGGTTGGTACGAACGACCTGCCAATCAGAAACACAGAGCTCACTCAAAGAGAACTTTTCAACAACCGTATTTAAACTGTGTACCTGTGTGTTCATGTGAGACTTACCGGTACACCATGAGACATGAGGATATTGGGGTTCATGATGGTGACCAGCTGGTGCAGGAGGTCAGGCTGATACTCAAACAGCTCTGGCGTCAGCTTCTTCATCACCTCCTCAAGCCGCTCAGCTGCCACAGAGGGAACACCATACCAAGTCTTGGGTTCACCCCTGGAGATGACAGATAAGCGGGACGTGAAGAACAGAAGTTATATTCATTCACTCAAAATACCGTTTCACGTGACATTATCATATTCTCTGCCTTAATAGCTGCGATTGTTTAATCACTCTGATCTAACGGCAAAGCTACAACAATACACAAAAAAAAGCATTCTGTACCAGTGCAGGTAGTTGATGGAGTAGCTCCAGTGATCCTCGATGTGCCAGCAGAAAGCTGAGAACACCATGCCTACATAAAGCCAGGGCACCTTCATCCCAGAGATGTCTCCGTTAATGTGGCACAGGAGGGACTGCTCCAGCACAGGCATCACGTTCAAGTTCCAGCCACTGCGGGCATATTCCTGTCCGACAAAGAAAACAGTGTGCACTGAGAATAAACACTACACTACGATTATGCAAAGGTTTGAAACACGATCAAATATTTTACTTAACCACAGAGTAGCCTAGTGGAGTTTGCGGTTATGGCCCACGTTCATTTTGAAGACAATTTCTGGGTTTGTTTAGATTTGAGTTTTTAATTAATCCAGATTAATTTAGGCTGCACTAAACGCTCATTTCTCATAAATTTAAGACATTCTGTGAATCTTTTAATGTGTACTAATCCCCTAAACAACCAGACAACAATAGGACAGGTAGCAAAACTCATGATTGTCTCATCTACCTTTAGGGCTGTAACCAAAACTGTGCAGTTAAAGTTTCTATTAATGCAATGCTACTTTAAAAAGGAGCATCACTGATTTTCATACTGCAGTGGTTACAGTTATAACAACACACTGGCCTTCTGCGCTCATGATACTGTATTAAAAATTTACTTCTGGTAGATTTTTTTTCAACATGTAACCTCGAGCAGGATGCCGCAGTCCTCATTTTAACCTTGATAACTATTCAAGCAAAGATTTCATAAATACCACTGAGGTTACAAAAGAAAATAACAATGTGCATACCTCCTCTTCCTTCGTGAGCTTCCTCTTGCCATTGTTCATTGGGAAGCCACTGCCAAACTCTTTGGAGTGTATGTCCGCCCCGTACTCAACGGTCACGTCTTCCTCGATGCTACTCACTAACCTCCAGAACTCTCTCTCCACAAGCTCAGTGGGAACCATCTACACCAACAACACCACACACAGGCTGGAGATTAGTCTCTGACATAATCACCTGTCAGGGCGCAGTCACGCTTCACTACTCAATGAATGGGTGATATCTTGTGCGGCTGCGCTTACATGGACAGGCATGTTGAAGTAATCTGCCTTGAAGGTATCCGCCATCTCCCCAAAACTCTGCAGATTATACTCTCGTGTAGCCTGCTCGAAGCCGAATGCTTCTGCAGGTTTCTTACACTCCTGAAGAAAGTGAGAAAAATCAAAACAAAGATTAGTCTCGTGGATTAGAAGAAAACAAACAAAACATGCCATGAGTATTACAGACACAAACGAGTAAAATATTTTCATCTACCTCTGCCACACACTTTGGGCATCGCCAGTTTCCTTTAGGAGGATCAGTGAGTGGGGGTAGTAGACAATAGGTGTGATAGTTATCGTCGCAGCCATCACACAGCAAGAGTTTCTCGTCGTCATCTCCCCGACCACACATCCGACACACAAACGAATCCACCTTTGAAAAAGTGAGAACAAAGGGCACAACACATTAACTATACAGCGTGGAGCCAGATGAATATCTCTCATAGGTAGGTAGGTATTAAAGAGTACAATGCTTTGTGTTTACAGCGCTGTCTAATCAGTTGACTTCTTACAGTAGTTATGTTATATCAGTCTACTTACACACTGCGGGTTGCTGATATTGCGTCTAAGCCTCATGGTCATTTTGGTACATGGTCCCTCTGTATCATCTTCCTCCTCATCGTTCTCTTTCACGTCCACCTCCTCTTCTTTCTTCACTTCTGTCTTAACTGTGACGCTCGGGGGAGGCGGCTGAGGGTTAGACGTGCTCCCGTCACTCTGCCTCTCTTGAGACTCCAGTGGCTCGGCTTTGACGGAGGCGTCACCAGGAGGAGCGGGAGAAACGCTCTCCTTGATGGTGACCGTTTGAGGCAGCTCATCTAAAAAAGAAGAGCATTTATCAGCAGTTAAGGTCAAATATCACAGACAGCTGAATCAAAGCAATTGTGTAGACTGATTGCTGCGTCCAAATTTCCAGGTTTCTAACAAAAAGCAACCTCCATGGCTGCTGTTTCTCGAATGGCTACAAAATGAGTCAATTTCCAGCAGAATAAACGTTTACCGCCTGGAATAAAAAAACAGTTTTAAAGTTAGGTTTAAAGTTATGTATAATTAAGAGCGGGGGCACTTTGATTGACAGGTGGGTGGCATCACAGGTTACTGGTCTGAGCAACGAGGCTTAATTTGGCTCGCCTTAGCTGCACCCACACTCCACATCTTTGCCAGGAACCGGAGGAGTCAGAACTGCCAAGATGGTGACAGCCAGAGCCACCACGGCTTCACAACGGCTCTTTAGAAATCGATGGGTGACGTCATGGAAACCATGTTTAACCATATTTATTTATGGTTATTATTATTTCCAGACGTTAATGACCTCATAGGTTTAACTGTATGTGCCTGAGAACGTTGTGGTCATAGCACTTACCTTTCTTCCTGATGCCTTTGTCCCTCGCCACCAGTCCAAGTCCCATCATCTTAGGTCCGGCGCCATAGATCTGAAGCTTCTTCAGTTCTGGGTTCTTCTCAATATCTTCCTCTGTGGGTTCAGGCTGTAGATAAAAGTACATTTCCGTCATGAAGGCATAGACAGATAACACGCACTCCCTCAAAGCACACAGAGCAAAAGCAAGGGTCTAGGCCAAATGCAGAACAAACAGTAAAAACATGAGAGCATAGCAATGCATCACGAGAAGGGATTATGCTTGGTTAGAAAGTAAGGAAGAGTTAGCCTACATCACAGCGAGAACTTAAAGATTAAGACCCACCACCAGACCACACAATCAGCAACATTTGCAACCATACAGTTAAGAGTAGCATCTAGATCTGTTAATTATTATTCAGTTCTTAGTCAATCCTTGGTTGATGAGTATTATTTTGATAAGAAAAAGAAAAGAAGGGTTAGATTTGTCATAACTGAAGAAGCTATTTTGGAGTTCTGTTTGGTAAAAAAAGTACCAGCCATCCTATGCACAAGTTCAGTATCTACTGTTTTCTTTTTTTAGGTTCTTCACTATTGCAGTGGTTTTTTTGTGCCTTTTGTGCTCCTGGCATCCCTGGCTGCTCACACGACAGAATGCAGAGGCTGATCTGCTGTCAGTTCCCCCGCAGACACAAGCAAACAAGCAGCTTCCTCATTTTAGACATGCAGTTTTAAGCAATCTTAAACTCGATCTTAAAACTGCTAACTTGAGCACATCTGAAGGCGTCTCGACACTGCTGGATTCTTGACACCATGCTTAAAGACCATTATCTAATTTTCTCTTCTCGCTTTCTATTACGGTAGCCACATTCTGAGCTCATACCAAGAGGGTCTGGTTTACAGTGAACTACGGTGGACTTGTCTTCTTGTAGCAGGGAGCTTTTTGGATGTTATGACATGAAAGTCTGTCTGAAGTAATCTGCTCTGTTAAAAAAAAACTGGTAAAAGACAAAATGAATGAGACGTAATGTTGCAGACTTCCTCCCTCACATTAAATTATTTTTGTGCAGCGCTCGCTTTACTATCAACATCAGACGTTTGGCTATACTTTTTCAGCTGTTAGTTCCAATCTGCCATATGATTGCAAACAGCACACACAAGTCATGTGCATTCAGCAATGTAGGCAGAAACACAGAAGGTCTTGACGCCACTTTCAGCAAATCTAAAAAGCACATAAAGACAGGACTTCACAAAATTCCCAGTTCCAAGTCAGAATTCCCTAAACATCCATTTAAAAAGACTTTCAGAGTGGCAGTTTAGTCCTCATCTTTCATCCTGAAAACTTGACTCGAACACCCTCTCCTCTCAGGTATGCACAAAGAAATTGGCAGTCAGAACGCAGACCTGTATTCCCACAACAAGACAATTAACATAAACATGTCATGACAGCATTGTTTGTGCCATTCATACCACAAAACCTGTACAGACACAATGCCATAAAAGATTCCACTGAAGACTTTATTCCAAGGAGGGTGACTGGAGAAGCTTTCTACACATTTCACACTCCTTTCACAGTTGTGCAGATATAACACTGGCTGCTCATACATTATTCTATATTTTATGCATACATAAAAACAGGCCCCTTTTCCTGGCACCCAGACTTTCTTTGTTGACCAAAGTACTCTGTGATGTGGGATGGGGATTGAAAGCAGGAGACAACAAAGCAGATCAGAAGAGCTTAACATTTGGGTGGAATTCAAACTCTGGTTTGGCCTCAAACAAGTAAACCTAGAGAGACTTAAAGGCCAACAATTAGGTATGCGAACAAGGTAATTGCTTCTTTAAGACTCCAATATCTTCCTGCCAATCATCAGACTATGGTGCTCTGTAAGTGAAACCCAATAAGACTAGCTTCTTCTGTGTGACTGCACTCAAAGGAGAACGCATGTTAGCTGTTGTAGCGAGCAGACAGCAAGGCAAAGGCACACAGACAGCCCTGCGGAAAAGCATCTCAAGCAAAGTACGACCACGAGAACGAGCATGGGTGAAAGAGAGAACGCCCAACAACTCGACTAGAAAAGTGTGTTTTAAAAAAATGAAAGATTCTTCGAGAGCCTACGGTGAACTGTGCCGTTTAGGAGATGTGGAACATTAGTTCATAACAAAACTGGCACCGAGATCCAAATTTGCATATACTCAAAAATTCTAGACATCAAGCTTTTTTAAAAAAAACTGTGATATAATACCTAAAAATACACTGACAACACCCAAAGCACCTCTGAACACATGAGACTATGTGGTCTCAATTTTAATAAAAGTCCTTGAGCATGTTCATGAAGGACAAACAGCTTAAATAAAAATAGAAGAAACTGCCTCGGGAACGCTTCCTCTCTCTCTGTGTTCACTGTCTGGTCTAGAAATTTAAAATATTGATTTTACTAACATGGATCAACTATTATTGTAATGACATGTTTGTTTGTTTTTAAAGGCAACATGTCCATAGCAGTCATGTGACCCTATTATGGGTTGCCACCCCTACATTGAGAAACTCGAGGCGCATGAATGCATGTTAATGAAAATGTTTTAGTGGTTAGTTAAAATAAAAATAAAAAAACATCTAGACAACTTCAGAAAGGGTGAGGTGGTCTAAGAAAAGAGGCGGAAGGAGAGCAGGGGGCAGAGGGTGAGCTCATATGCTCAAGAGGCAGTACCGCAGAGATGAGTTGAGAGCCAGTGGTGAGAGGATGGGGGGCCAGATCCTCTGGACCCTGCAAAGGGAGACAATAACAGCAACAATAAACTAAGACAAGAGGAAAAAAAGAAGATGAGAGAGGAAGGGGAGAGAGTCTGGAAAGAACAGAGCCAGTAGTTGTAGGAAAAATATCACTGGACACATTATTAGACATGGGTCACATCTGATGGAGGACCGATAAAGGTCCAACAGGAAATTTTGTTCAAATTCAAGATTAATTCAAGTTTTTTTGCGTTATCTGTACATCAAGCCATGCTTGAGTTAGGGCTGCATCATTTAAGGTCTGTCCTGTTCAGTTTGCAGTCTTATAGACACGTATGTTGGCAGACCAATGAACTTCTCTTTTTAATAAAAGCTGAGCTCTTAAGATATATTTGCACACTATCCGAGACAGTTATCTCAACTCTGACCTTACGAGCTGCTGCCAACATCTGACAGGTGATTTAGCACCGACAGCGACATGATTTATTCTCAATGGGGCAGCTTTGGCACCAAACAGAAATGGGTTCGGGAAGGTGTTTGGGTATGGGAATTGTGTGTCGACAGGTCTGTCATCATGCACGATAACTGGCATACTTAAGAATAATGAAGTCCAGCAAGTGGCAAATAATAAAATAACGAATCTACTGGATCTTCAGCTGGATACTTTAAGTGGCTATGAAATACAATACCATGTAGAAAGCTCAAAAACGTGCTTAACTGTTCTCAAACCTCAAGATACAGCCCAAAAAAATGAAGCAATACCAAAAAGGACTGTGTTTCATTATCCTTATTAAATCAGTATGTAACTAAATACGCAAAATAAAAAGAGATGTACTCAAGCATAATAAATGAAAATCCACGATGTACTCTAAGTATGAGGGATAGGTCGCTACCAACCAGGAGGATGTTTGGGGTAGAAAATGAAGCGTCATTAGCTTGCATGTACCAAGCATGAGATAACAGGATGCAGACTGGTCCAGGAGTTGTGCTGTGTTTTTAATAATATTAATGTGGCTTGTGAAATGAAAAGGAAGTGGAAGAAACAAAAAGCAGAGAACAAAATTAAGCCATGGAGCAGAAAGCAAAAAAACAAACAAAAAAACAACAGCAGTGTTAAAGCACAGCAGAGTGAGAAGTGAGATGGAGGGGTAAGCAAGCTGGGATGCGCTCTGAGTGCTTTATCACATCTTCCAGATAGTACAGTGTAACCGATGCACAGGGTCACATGGATAAGCACAGAAAAACAGTTAATAATATGACAGCATGGTGCACACTGGAGCCTCGTCCAACAACCACTTGAGTAGATTGTTGGCTTGGCCTTTTGGTTAGCCTTTAATGATGGAAGCTCGGTCGTTTTCATTCATTCGGCTGATCAGCAGGCAGTCAATAGTGAACAATTAAACAGTAACAAACATTATAAGACGATCTACGATTGCTGTTCGTCAAATAGCAAATATATACCTACTCGGGTTTAAAGTCCTGAAAGAAATCTGCTTTTTTTCCCCCCCCAATCACAACATAAAAACACACTGTAATTTGCACATTTATTAGTGGAACACCAACGTATGTTAAGATGAAACTAACCTTATGACATCAGATACAGTTATATCACTCATTACAAGGACTGTAATTTGTGGTTTAGGTCCTGTGAGAAACCATCTGATCAGAATAGTTTCAATTCCTGGCAGCCATTCATTTGCAAACTGAAAGTCACACCTTTAATAAGGTGTCACAGCTGAAACAACTTCCTCCTTGACAAATCACAAAACCCGTGACATTGTTGTGGTCTTGAAAAGTGGCTATACTGATAATTAATCATTCTCTGGGATTGGTTTTGAGGCAGCAAAAGGTGCATACACAAAAATGTTACATTCTGTCTAGGGTTACTGGTCACAGAGGTATGCAAATTTATCGAGTAACAGGTAAAAACAGGTACTCTCACTCACATCAGGCTGGCAGCGGTTCGCTCTGCGTCCGTAACTGCTAGTTTTGGAGGGCTGCACAGACTGTCGCAGGGGGATGGAGTGGGGCTTGTACTCTTTATCCACATCCTCACCATCATAATGCTTTGGCTTGCAATGCTACAGAGAGAGAGAGAGAGAGTGTACATTAAAACATGCCCAGTCTTTTGATTCTAGCTTAAAGAATGTGTACGATATATCACATGGTGACTAAGCTTCTCTTCTATCTATTAACTCATCACCTCTGGTAACACAAAATGGAGAGAGAAGAATGTTTAGAGATACCGGCAGGCTGGCACCAGACTGGAACATTTCAAAAGGGTAGACGATCCTCTCATAGTGCGAGCGCAGCAGAGAGCCGATGTTTTTGCCTGGAGGATAGCCAAGTCTTTGGGCCACGCGAGCCCAGCGCCGTTCCTTACAGACCATCTCAAAACCTCCTTCGTCTGTCACAATCTGGAACAGGGAAGCATTTTTGAGAATTTTAACAAATAATAGATAGGGAATAACAATCATGTGCCCAAAATTCAATTAATATCTACCTTTGAGAGGCTAAACAGATCGAGGATGCGCCTTTCAATATGTGGGATTTTCAAGGACGATGCCTGGATCTCCCAAAACCTGGCGATGCGGTCCAAATAATTAAGCTTCACTCTGGTCTCCGCCTAAAACGAGATGCAGGAGGCACCACCATGATTACTACAGCCAGTTCCACAAACAACTTCAATTTCTGTCTACAATGTACAACTCTAAGGAAAAAATAACTCACCTCCAGCTCATTAAGCCTCTGGATGCGGGGTGTGAAGCGGAAGCTATCCAGCTCCACTGAAAACGGCGGTTGCCAGTCCTATTTAGGAGCAAAGACATACAATTAAACATGTAAGCCTGGACGCTAAAACAAAAATCTGTCATTTCTGCTTTCATTCTGACCTCGATCGTTCAAAGAACTTACTAAAAGCAACAAATTGACATGGAAATGAGAGATTAATGAGACAATGGGCTTAGTTTAGGCTTAACCCCAGTTTAACTCCAGCTTTCAGGCTCAAGAACTTGGCTCAACATTAACCAACAAAGGACATGGATTTATAATTCCACCAAAATCTTGTTATAGAAACAATACTGCGCTGTCCGTAAGGGGACTAACATTTAGCAGAGCACCGACTTTATGTGTAACTGTATGATTAAGTCCACAACGCCCTTAAGATGACTGGCGAGAAAGCCTTTAATTTCCACGCTTGATTTGCAGTGTTCCTGCAGGATTCCTCTCTGTCCTCTGCTGCAAAAACAGCTTTACATCTGTTAAAATGTTTTATTCTGTCAGGGGACGATGTAGTGTATTGCTCTATAGCAGTTGTTACAAACGTTATATAATTATAGTGTTCATGAGAGAAGCACAAAATGTAATTTATGGTGCACAAATGCAACTCAACATAAGTGTAAATCTTGTTTTGGAGTTGAATGTGAAAAGAAAATTACTTCCTATAGCAGTTTTTATGTTGTTTTGTTTTTTTTATAGCTTATTTTGTGTCAATATTCCACATATTTAACACTGCTAAATCATGATTCTTGTCTTTGCAGCAATACAAACATCCATGGGAATAAACGATCATGAATCATCTCATCTGAAATTAAACATGCTGGTCTTTTGGTTGATGATGCAAAAAACCAAATCAATGTTAAAAATAACTCATTATTCTCGTACAGAGCAAGACTGGGAACGCTGTTGACAGAACTAGGAACGCTGTTGACAGAACTACTTGATAACCAACTTTGCCTGACTGGTTATGCAAGATTATCAGTGTCATGGTATGTGCCTGCTAACTCAATGACAGCCTGACTAATCAATATAATGAGAAATATAAATTGTCGTCCTCTCAGATGATGAGACTGGAACAGTAAGTTCATGAGCTTTTGACTTTGTATTTCCTAGTTTAACCCGGTGTATGATACATGCTACACATGGAACTCGGGGAGCATTTCTTCAACATAATCCAAGCATAAGCAAATATTTACTGGCGGAGGTCGAATTTTGCAGATTCCAGACTTCTCTGCAATCGGACGTATCTTGGCGATGTAGCCCAGGGGATCCTGAAACTCCTCCCATGACGGCTCAAATACTGGACACTCCGGAGGAGGTACAAACTCGTCCACTTCCATTGCCCTGACAACAGGAAGATTGACAATGGGGGTGAAAAAAAACAAACAAACAAAAAAACATGTTAATGAATGACGCTACAAATTCGACGGTTGCTTACTTTATAGTTGTTTGCTCTCTAATTACGCTGGGAACATTCATAGTGGTGTAAACATGCAAAGTCAAGGAGAAACTGACACTTTTTCGCCTTCAGAAATGACATTTACATAACACACATATCTGAAGTTATGTTCCAAATGACAGTAAACTGAAACAAATGAGCAAAATGGACCAGTGTATCACTAACAACACACACACACAAAAAAAAAGTATATTACATGATTACTTCACATTGACTGCCTTTGTTTACTCTTGCTAAATTACTACTTCCTGGCCCAGCACGGCATTGTAACACTGTCAGCCTTTAGTTCCTGTGTATGTTCCATAGTTTATCATTTCCCAGAAAGCCACAACAATAAAAGGTCACAAACAAGAGAAATTGGGAATCACAGTGTGAGGATTTAGGTTTTTTTTTTGGTCCTCAAAGAAGTGGTCCTTGTTAAAGACCCTCCCCAACATGAGACACAACAAAACAAATGCCATGCTCTGTTGAATCAACAAGGCCCAGTGTGTGGAAAGGGGCAAAACTTTTTTTTTTTTTTTTTTTTTTTAAAGTAGCCTAATGCTGCAACATTTGTAGTAATAAACAAGGAGCAAATGATCTCAAAACTAAAGTGAAGGCAACATTTGTTTGTGCACTTGAGAAATAAACACTGCCTCTTGCAATTTGTATGTATAAAAGGAAGTCTATATATTTCTACTGGCTCATTCCTTGTTAAATAAATATTAAAATAAGCATTACTTGATGCTGGGACTTCAGACATGTAACCCATCTATCTGATTCTTCATGGGCCTTCAGACAAACAATGGCGTGGAGGCCATGAACCCTAAAGGTATAGGAAGGCCATGAAGGCATCACTAC
This sequence comes from Miichthys miiuy, assembly GCA_036365135.1. NCBI lineage: Eukaryota > Metazoa > Chordata > Actinopteri > Sciaenidae > Miichthys > Miichthys miiuy. The sequence goes on along the minus strand of CM071606.1, from coordinate 8,376,784 downwards.
TGGCCAGTGGGCTGGAGACTAAATTGATTAATCAGCTTTTAACGAGATAAATGACACAATTACTCGATAGCAGACGCCAAATAATCACAATTAAATGCCGATATCTTCTTCACGTTACTCAATAACACATATATAACTGTTAGCTGACAACTGTTAGCTCCTAGCTCCTAAACTTGGGAGAACTGGTGTTAAAACTAAGCATACCTGCCACAAACAGCCACAACAAGAGAAACCAAGAAATAAAAAATCTTTTAAATGTAATTATTTATAGTGGGATGGCTAGGTGTCATTCATTTCTCTTCTCCGGACAAGTCCATTTGTGTCTATTGTTCAGCTATCAGAGGCGATAACGCCGCTTAACAGCTAACGTTAGCATCGAGGCCTCCACTTTTTCAAGCCCAGTCCTCATCGCCTCCCACGGGTTTAGGTTAACTAGCATTAGTTAGCTCATGGTAACTGGGTGGAAGTCAACAATATAACCGCAATCAAGCTAAATCGACGCTAACAAACAAGCTAGTTCACGTTAAGTCATATTACATTACATGTATGTGTACAGTTTATCTGTTGGTCCCTTTAAACTACTACAATGCCTCGTTGCATTCCCCCCCAAATACTGACCGAAGACACCTCGATGTCCCGGGGTATGATAAGGGCTGGTGGCCGCTCTCCTTCCTCTGTTGTTGTGATGACTGGTGGTTAGCTACTAACGTTGGCCAGCTGTGCTCGGTCCAGTTGGCTAGCCTATTCGCTGCTAGCAAAGTTGACCGTTTTTTTTAGGCTCGGTACTCCATAAACTCGGTTCTGTCAAACACACCGGCTCAGAACATTGACGGCGGAGGTTCGTTTAATGGTAACCGAGAGTCTCAAACTTTATGAATTATGTCGTTATCAATCATTTTCCGACCAACATCATCACTCTCTTCAGGCCATCCTATCTTTCTTGACGAGACGCCATCTTAGTTTTTTTTCTCACGACCGAAGCACAACCTCTTCATCTTCACACCACGTCCGTCACGTTTACTCCCTGAAAGTAGTACGCACGTACGCCACTGAAGGCAATTAAAACACAGTTAAGGAAGACGTGCTGTATTTAGTGTTTACATAAATAGCATTAGTGAATTCAATAACGTAAACACAATGAGTTTAATGTAAATTAATTGATTTAATTATTGATTAAATTATTGAATTAATTTAATCAATTTTTATTCATTTCTAGGGAAGCCCCAAGTGGTCGTGCGTTCATATATTTTATTTCCCTTTCTCGTAATTAAGACTCAATTTCATTTGTTTTCTCGAGATCATTAGTTATTTATGTTATTATATTAAAATAACAAATGTCACAATGATCTAGTATATATTATATATTTTATATAAATAGTTTCAAGTTCAAGTTTCAGGTTTATTTGTTATATGTAGGTTAACACAGTCAATAATACAATGAACAGGTCAGCTCAGCAATAAGCGCACCAAGGATAAAAATACAAAACAAAACAATAAAATTGTAGGTAAAAAAAAGAAAAAAGAATCATCTAAAAAATACAAAATATAAAATATACTAAAATAGAATATGAAAAGTGACATGGTTGTCATTAAATCAGTGCAATTCCAACAGTCTCCTGCTCGTTATTTCGACATAACGACAAGATAAAGAAGAAAACTTGTTATCACAAGAAAATGTGTGACTGCTTAGGGCTTCCATGAACAATACTCTTTGTTATGAATTTTTCAAGAAGAACTCTTGAATAAGGAGGACTGGATTCAAAGTATCAAAGTTTAAGTTGAATTTATTATTCTTGTACAAGAAGGAGCGTTTAACAGTGCAACACACAAAAGGGGTTACAGAGAAAAGGCTCACTGAGGAGCTCTGTCAGTTGATTCTTATACATTTTTCATAAAATGGGCTGTCTCGGATATCTTCCCACTAACAATTTCCTTTTTTGGTCTTCCGCTTAGTAATGAACATTACGTTTCTTTTTCAAAATGATGCCTCCCCTAACCTGTCTCTCTTGTCCTTGGTCCGTTTTTTAATCATCTCTCCCTTCCTGCCTCAGCAAGCACATGCCTGATAAGGGGAGTGGGAAAGAGACATGCAAAGAACAGAAAGCACACACACTCTTCTACAAGAATTAAACATCTGAACCCCAGTATAATCCTAATTTTTATAACACTCTTTATACAAAGTTGCATAAAATGGATATTCAGCCAGCCTCTAAATTACACTTATAGTGTAATTGACACTGCATGAGTAATTGACAGTGTTTGAGAGTTTTAAAGCTGACAGACATTTTGTTGTCCACCCAAATTTGATAAGTCACTTTAATGTTAATTATTAATTGGTCTTTTTTTGGCAGTGCCCAGGAGGTGAACTCCAGCCTACCAGTCCACCACCATACTTTGTGCCATACGGGACTTGAACCAGCCACCCTCCGGTTCCCAATCCAAGTTTCTATGGACTAAGCTACTGCCACTTTTTTCTTTATATTCTGTGAATATGTAATATGCAAAGTGGCCTACATTTTATCTTAAATCTTTAATATGTTAAAGTAATATATTAAAGACATTGTATTTTTGTATATGTTTTTTAGTACATATATATATATTCCTCTTTATTTGGTAGTTAGTTAACTGACGATAAACAGAGCAATTTAAAGTTGTGTATGAGGTTACATAAAAAGTACACACAGACCAGTTCACTGCAAGGACACTTTAATTTATCAGAAGCAATAAATATTCACATCTCAAATCTCTATTCTTTCAGTACACATAATACATACACAAAGAAAAAAATGAAATCATTTGTTTAAAATGATATCAATAAGTGCACTGACATATAAACTTTTTTTAGGCTTCGATTTCTATCACAGTAACTCATTCTCTCACCTTCAGTCTGAAATAATAAGAAAAAGAAAAAGAAGTCAACGTTCCTTTTGGCCAACATTTCCTATCCCTGCCCCTCTTTTTTTATGTACATACTTAATGGCACTCACATGCACGCACCTGAATACAGAATGGGAGTAGTTCATCCCATAGTTATGATAAGAAGCCTATGTATAATATAATATGTACATTCAGGTTTATACAGTACAATCTATTCAATAAGTGCAGATATATTCATGCAAGAAGAGTCAAAAAGGACACCATGAAAAGAAAAGGCTAGCCAACACATACTTATAAAATCTTCATCTGACATTCTTGACTCTCTTCCAACCTCCATTAAATCCTGTTCTTTAGGATTCAGATCTTCTTGAACTTCGTTATCAGTTTCATTAGCTTGTTCCATAGACTTTTTTTTTTACTTTGTCCTCACCCGTTCACTCTCTCCTAAATTAGAATATATGTAGTTTTCCTCTTGTAATCAATGGCACTGAAGGTAAACCATATCAGTGCTTAATTACCACCTCTAAAAATGCAGTAGCAAAAAGGGGGCAACACTTACATGAAGCCCACAGAAAAAAAGGGGAAATACAGTATGTACCTGTAGGCTATTTTACATTCTTGACTCTTGCTGTGTTCTTTTTTTTTTTTTAAAACAAGAAGCCCTCAGCAGGATGCCATGGCATCACAAAATGTAATAAGAGATTTTGAAAAGTGGCAGAAGAGGGAGAATTAGAAGAAGGCCATTTCTGACTTAAGACATCACGTGTGCAAAACCACAAAACCTCATGTAAAAGCGTGCTTCTTCAAAACATAGAAAAACACACAATGACTGTGAGAAAGTAAGCATAGGTGCCCTGTATAATTATGAATGAATGGCATCCCCCAAAAGTCTTTTTCCAATATCCCCAACCATGTTTGAGCCTCTTTTTTTTGCCCTCCAATACCGGGAGCCTCATAAATATTATTAAAAAAAAAAAAAAAAGAAATATTACCTCAGATCCATTCACCAAGTTTAAGTTTTGTTAGTCACCCTATTTGAGAAATTGTTCACCTGTTTGCTCACGTCAAACAAAACAGAAAAGGAATTATATTGTTGGTGTCGGTGTGTCATTATTTGCAACAACCAATAATACTAATTAATAAAAAAAGATGAACTCAATGGAAACCATGGTACAATGGAAATAAATCACACTTCACATATCAGAACACCCTCTAGTGGCTATGGCGAATTGAGGGAATTTATATGTGCATATACTCTCTATAACCATGTACAAACATCTGCTGATATAATTAATCACTGATCAAAACAATTATTGGACAATATTCATCATACTCATAGCAGGTATATTATAATATCGATAAAACAGCAAGAAGCTTCAGAAACATTCAAAATATATTATTGATTGTATCATTAATTCCCATACCCCACAAGGAATGCATTTATAAAGCCAGGTGGCTCCTGTTGACATGTAAAAGACCATTAAGCAAAAGACTGTCAGGAAACCGTGCACTGGTTTTTAGAAGTTTAAGACAAAGCAACATATCTGAGGTCTTCCTTTAGAAAAAAAGATGCCTGTCAGCGAAGCGGAACCTGCAAGAATGGATGGGGACATCGTGAAGCCAGGTAAATTATTGCAAAGTCAAGGACATTTTTTTTTTTTTTTGCAACTCTCAATGCCAAACTCCACTCTGAATGCATTTGGTGGTTTAGTCTTTATTTACATCCCCATGTAAGCAGCTGGATATATATGGTCTCCGTTTTTCCAGTGTCACGTTATCACATCTCGGTACTGTACATTTAAATAGTCTCATACAGACTCAACTAGACTTCTAACAAAGAGGCAATATACCTAGATATAGATTTAGTTTCATCTTAAATTATATGGCTATAGACTTTTCTGATATTGTACGTGGAAATATGAGGAGTGTTTGTTCATGTGTTTTGGTGTGCAGGTTTCAAAGATGTGTGCACATGATGTGCTTTTTATCTCCACCTACATATGTGGGAAACGGAGGTGAAAGTAACAGAGACGAAGCAAACTGCGTTTCCTCTTGTCACTAGCGCTGCTGCTGTTACTTTCTGTCCTGGCAGACTTGGACCTAGCCCTAGTTCTGCCAACCTCCTCCACTCTATAATCTGACCTCTGACCCCTCGGGCCCCACATCCTGCTCACACCACGGTACTTATCCGGTTGATAGGTTTGGATTTGGAGCTGCCCCCTGTGCCTGTCGCTCCAGCCCCCGTCACCTGCGGCCCCTGCTGAGGCTGCCCTGGGTGCTGGGGGGGGTGAGGGGAGAGAGGTGTAAGAGGGGTAAGGGGGACGAAGGGGGTAAAGGGAGTGTGGTGGGGAGGGGATGGAAGAGAGAGGAGGGTACTGGGGCAGATACGGGCCGGCGGAGGCTGCGTGATGCGCATTGACGGACGCGGATGGTAGACTGTGGGGCAGAGTGCCGAATATGAAGTGTGTTTGGTGTGTAGAGTGGCTGGCTGGGTGTGGTGTGTGCACGTGTCCGGGGTGGGTTTGGGAGTGTGCGTGGGGGTGCGGGTGGGAGTGAGACAACGTTAGTGGAAGTTTGGTACCAGGTCCGCCGCCCCCTCTGATTGAGTGTGTGGGCTGCACGTGGTAAAGGGCGAACTGTGGGTTCTGGGAGTGTTGGGAGAGAGGAGAAAGGGGGGGGGGACATCCCACCACCATGTTGGCGTAACGACCCGGAAGCCCATGCTGGGAGAGCTGGGAGAGATGGGCCAGCTGCGGGTGCTGGGCGTGTGGTGGGCCAAGGGGTGGACGACAGGGTAGTGGGCCTCTCTGTATAGTATGTGGGGGCATACCTTGCAAAGGAGGAGGGACAGTTTGGACGTGGTAGCGATGGTGATGGTAGTAAGGTGGTGGGGGCTGCACGGTGCCCGCATGACAGTACTGTGCGTGTAGTGCCTGAATCTTGGAAGGCCCCCCGTCCAACTGGCACAGAGATGAAGGGGAGTGAGGAGGGGGCCCTCCCGTAGTCGGTGGGGGTACAGGTGCGGGGAAGGGTGGCCCCGGTGGAATAAGGGGCCCTGGTGGTTTGGCGCGTTTGCTGCCGAATAGGGACCCCAGGAAGGAGCCGCTGTTGTTGTTGCTGCTCCCCCCAGGGCCGCTCCCTGCTCCTGGTCTCTCTACACTGCTGGAGACTCCCCCAACTCCTGTCCCAGCAGTGGTATGTTGCTGCCCCGGCCCACCCCCCACCCCCGTTCCGGGGCTCAGGATGGGGCGGTGAGGCCGGAAGTCTTCTGTTCCGTAGCAGCCAGGCACCACGCCCGGCACTGGATAGCGCTGGTGAGGCTGTGGGCTGCTAATGATGGACCCCTGGGAGAATAAAGCACCATCACGCTTTAGAAAAATCACTGGAGGATTGCACTACAGCTCCTGTTCCCACTTACATCATCACACACAGAACATATTTGTATCTGGAGGTGAAGGACATGCTTGATCAAGTATGGACACACACAGCCATGCAAAGGGTGTCAATGCAAGACATGTACATGTGAACACACGCATGCATGTACACGGGCACACCATCTATATGTACACTGTACACAAACTCAGCGTGCGCAGGAAGATAAAGCACCAGTGAGGGGAAATGCAGGTTTACAGGTCAACATCTAGTCTTTCAGACTTACTTCCATGGTACTGTCCAGAGAACCAACACTGTTCCTGCGACCACGTTTCCCTGCACCCCACCAGGAAGAGTCAGGTTAGCAAAGAGTGGAAGATTGAAATGTTTGTTTGCATGATTTTTTGAAAAAGATTTGAATGGCATAAGATGTGTCTGAATTTCAGCGAGAAAGAAGGATAGGATAGTAATAGAAGCTGTGCTACCCAATTCAACCCAGCTGACAAGAAAGAAATGGAATTGACCCCGTCTCTGAGGTGCTGTTGTCTCACCTGTGTCCGATAGGTCCCTGAGAGATGAGCTGAGTGCTGTGCGTTTGAGACCCTCACCCACTGAGCAGTTGTCATCAAAACTTGTCCTTCCCAAGGTGCCATTCACAACATCGCTTTTCACACCTACGCCACCTCCTACCACACCTCCAGTGAGCAAGCTGGGCCGCATCACACCTTTCTGCTTCTCCAACTCCGCTGTAAACAAACACAAAGGGCACAGTGGAAGTTAAAATGAGAGAGCACAGAGAAAAACAAGCCATATACTGAGACCACCTGTACAAAACCTGTACAGATCATCATGCCCACTAAAGATATAGTTCACAATAATGACCAGTAGATGGGGTACTTGCATTCGACTCTATATTTCTCCATCTCTTGCACTTCAGCAATACTCTCCCTGAGGTCGCTAACAAAGCGGGTGCGGTCTTGCTGACTGGGTGCCATAAAGACGATAAGAACCTTTCTCTCTCCACCCAGGACTGCTGAGGTCAGGCGGATACCATGAGGGTAGTCTGAGAGATGCAAACAGAGAGAAATAAAATACTTAATAATCACAGGGGGTAATTAAGAATGGTTGAAATCTCTAAGAGGGAAAAGAAATGGTGTCTTACATGAGTTCTGGAACATGTGCACTTGCATCTCAACCAAAGGGAAAGATTGTCTGAAACTATAAGTTACTGAGGTTTTCTTCTTCTGGAAGATTTTGGTCACCTGATGCACAACATAGATAGAGATATATTTATTACAGCACCTTTTAAATGAAACTTCTTAGCTGCCACGTGTTAAAAAGTGATGACCGTGAGTCTTACCACCAGAAGGTCATTGAAGAGGAAGACCTCTCGTTGGTGCACTCCTGTCCTCTGAGGTCTATTGGGGTCAGGAACCTCGTAAAGCTGGCAGCAACACACCAGCCTACGATGGGGGAGGGACAGCACCTATATAGACAGATACATTACAAACAAGTAAACCTTCAACTAGTGACAACATATTACAAAGCCACATATATTGCCATATTGAATTACAAAACTAACAGGCTTCTTGCCCACAATGACTCTCTCCACTGCCTGCACTTGGGACACATGGTCATCATTGGTCCGTAGTTCCCATTTCTGTATCCGCTGGTAGATCCCAACGAGCAGGTCCCTGGGTATATCCTGACCATTGTCTACGCCTTGGGTGGAGACAGGGAAAGGGAGGGTCTTAGGAAATGATGTTTATCAAAGCTGCAGTACACACTAAAAGCTAAACACCACTTATAATACAACTAGCCAACCCTGTTTGTAGTAAAAATAAATAAATAAATTAATTAATTAATTAAAAGAAGGGAAAAAAGGTCTTTCTGAGAAAAGGTCTTTAGGGAAATATCAGAAATGCTGAATTTCATCTCAGCCGACTGGAGAACCATGTTGGTGTCTGAATTTGATTGACAGCAGCTGGCTGCTAAAATGTTTGTGTTACACCATAGGGAACAAGAGAAAGTAAACAAACTTGGGCTGTGGCCTACACGTCACAGGCAGATGCAATGTTGTCACTGTGCCTGTCAGCATCACTGACAGGCACATGAAATGTTATTTAATGTGCTGCAGCTGAGAAGCTTATTAACTATCAACCCTGCAAACTGATATTATCAGTGCGGTTCCCCCCCCCCTAATTGTTTGGTGACTCTAAGGTGCAGGGATAAGAAGTGTGTTCGTTTCTGTAGGTTAGATAAGGAGGAGGTTTTTCGCAGGAAGGCTAATGTGGGTTGTTGCTCGGAGTCTGTGGCTCTTGTGTTGTGTAGCAGGCTGCTGTCTGGCTCAGTGTGACCGTCTGCTCTGCCTATGATATAACGCTGACGTAACTGCTTTATGCAAGATTTGACTGAAAAAGGTCTCCATCTACGTAGACGGAAACTGAATGGAATTGAATGGTATGCTGTCGAATTAGTGCAAAGATCGAGGGCATCGCCGTGAAAACAAAATATATAAAATGTAAATTCCTACATCCATTAACATGTTTAAAAGTCTCTGCTTAACATTTGCTCTAGTGCCCATTTATACAAAATGTTAGACATAATTATACTGCTAATATCTGCTCCATAAAGTCATGTATCAAGTGTGTTTTCTGTCTGGCAGCACCTCTCAAATTCTTGATGAAATCCTCTAGTTTCATTTTCCTCTCAGCTTTGACGTTGGGACTGTACATGTCCGTGTTGAGGAGGATTATGGCGAAGGCCAAGATGAAGATGGTGTCCGGGTTCTGGAACTGCCGAACCAGGGTCGGATTGCACACACAGTATCTCTGGCTGCATAAGAGACAGAAACAACATGCCAAAACATTTAAATTTTTGATACTGCAGCATCACTCAGGCCTATTGAAAACCCACTGTATCCAACACATACAAACCTAAAAGCCTCTATGAGCCTCTCCACTTTTTGGGCTTCTCCTTGAACTTTAATCTGAGCCTGAAACTTCCTGAGAGCGTCATCGAGGTCCATACCCGAGAAGTCCATCTCATCCACCACACAGCTGAAACACAAACAGCAGAAGTAACATATTATTACACACTATGTTTATGTGGGTCAGCTTGCATCCATTCAGACTTGGCATGAAATATGTGAGTGAGCTGAAATGTGAGTGGTGCACACATATGCTGAACTTTTTTCCCCCTTCTGAAGATACAGATACACATTCACCTAAATCTTTTCCATATGTTTGTCTTACATTTTCTGATCTATTACAACTGTCCTTCTCAAAATATCCTGCGGCTTCCATACTTTCTACTCCCATACTCACTCTAAAACATCTTTGTTGAATTGTTTCTGGCGGTTTCCCAGGAATTCTCCAATCATCTGCCTGCTGAGGCCCTTCCTCTCCAGGATGAAGCGAGCAATCCCAACTGGAGTGTCCGATACAAAACCTCTCTCTATCAGGTACTGGATCCCTTTCTCTGGCTTCCTATAGTCAATGAAAAAGAACTTTCTCATGACAACTTAACCAGTTTAATTGTATGATCACAATGAAAATGGACTCTCATGGGCACTTCTGTTTATTAGTTCTACAAGCGTCTTACTTGTTGAAGAGGTTGAGGCCTATGCGGTACTGACGTCTCTGCACCACATCACTGTTGAAAGGCGGGGAGTCCCAGCTATGCCGGCTTTCCCTCTGGTAGGTCTGCTTTCCAAGAGGTGGCAGAGGCTCACGCAGGCTGTCCTGAGATGAGGAGCCGGAGCTGCAGTTGACCGTCTCGTTGGAGTTGGTTGTGGAGTTGAGTGAGTCATTGTCTCCGTCCGAGCAGCACGGCTGCTCCAGACCACCGGGTGGCAGAGCTGTAGAGGAGGAGGAGGACAGTGGGGTGGTCGGGGGCTGCTGCGGGGAAGAGGATGACGAGGGTGTGTCAGGGTACTGATGGTGGTGGATAGGGTGGTGGTGATGGTGGTGGTGTGCTGCCACCTGGTGAGGGATGTGTGTAGGTATGGGTCTGCCAGGCGCCCGGGTCTGACCCTGGGCAGCTGCCGTGGAAGAAGGCCGGGTGCCTGTGTTGGGGGAGTGTTTGAGGGTTCCCTGAGGGGAGCCAGCCCCTACTCCAGGCTCCTGCTCATAGACCAGCTGTCTGCTAAGAGAGCCACGATCTGAACGGTCACTCATGTCCACTGAGCTGTCACTGGGTGGTTCAATAGTGAGTAGGGGCAGATGTGCGCCCCTTAGACGATAGTCCCTGCACTCAGTACATGGGGTGCTGCGCCGACTGTTACTGCTGCCCCCTCCTTCAGTGTCCCTGCTGTCCTCACGCACTCCGACCCCACCACCGGGTCCCCAGTACTCTGTATCTGTGCTGCTGGGTGCCCGATCCAGGGACAATGGGGATGACGGCATGCCATCATCCATGTAAAGGGTAACGTCACTGTATGAGGTGGCGGTACTGTCACCATGCATACTGAGTCCTCCTCCAGCACCCCTGGCTCGTTCTCCCAAACCTCTTTGGGAGGAGGGGTTGCTGCTGCTGCTCCACACACACTCTCCAAAGTCTTCACTAATCCCTCCACCCTCCCTGCTGCCCTCCTGGGAGTCATCGCGACCTGTGCGGCAGGTAAGGGCATCGTCTATGGAGTCAGCCAAGGACTTGACCTAGAAGGAACACAAAGTGGGGAAGGAATTCAGCTTCCCTTAGTTCAGAAAGTAAAACCAAAACTAAACTAAAAGTGTACCAGGTATGCCTGTCAAGTTTGCTTTCAGTTTGCTTTGTAAGTCTTTTCTTTTCTTTCTGTCCCTGGAAACACCTTTGAGACTTTCATGACATGAAGAGTTATAACCCTAAAAGAACTTAATTACTTTAAAGCTCGTCACACACAATAAAACCACAACATGGTTACCTGTTTGGAGAAGGAGTCCTCTAAGTGGGTGTAGTCTCCTGCTCGGTCTGTGTCGGGGGAATGAGGAGGCCCGATGGCCACGCTGTGGGTGAAGTTCGTCTGTGTCTGGGCCTGCTGCTGAGGTTGTCGCTCATCAAAGGAATACTGCAGTCTCATGTTGGACAGGATGATGCGGCGTGTCATGCGGCTCTCTGAAGCAGAACTTCTGAGGCGCTCAAAGTTCTTGTTCATACGATACTGTCTGAAGGCTGTCTGAATGGTCCTCGCTGCTCTGCGACTTACAAAGGAGCCGCCGTACTTTCTCTCGAGCATCTCCACCTGGCAAAAGGTGAGAGGAAAGAAAAACAAAGAACACAGCATCACCGTCTGATCGCCTCTTACCCATGAACCCACAATGAAAGAATCCATTATCTACATAACGTTTCCTGGTGCGCAGACCAAAAGACATTTGCAACAGAAATCCTCTGACAAACAAGTATCCTCAGCATTGATACCTTCTTATCCTGCAGATCTGTTGAGAGTTCATAGCTGTCTGAAAGGGCCTTGCATCTTTTATTCTCCTCTTCCTCTTGCTTGCGGAGAGCCAGACTCGCAGGTTGGTGGCGTGTTCGCAGTGCCCACGCCAAGCTGGCTGAACTGGAAGCAGCCACGCATGAAGGATCCCTGGGTCCGGAGGGTGCACTGCTACTGCTGTCAGTGTAGCGTTCTGAGCCACGCAGGTAAGGTGTCTGGCTGAATGAGGTGTCTTTGTGGGTGCCCGTCTCTGGACACTGGGACTCCCCTTCCACACTACAGGAGAAAATGAGCAGAAGCTTTTAGAGTGAGTCATAAAGGCTTAAAAACACATTAGATAAAACACTTTGAACTAGAGACTCGATGAATGATTAAGTGCAGTCCTCAAATTATGCAGAATAGTACTCAAGAGCTTACATATAAGGACTTACATGTAAAGTTTAGAGCGACGAGAAGGTAACCATTTCTTAGTGGAACTCATGGTGAACCAGTATCACTTTTAAACTCTTATTGCTTCAAGATCTGATGACATTCCTTGTCTACATTGCAAGTTGATGATCCAATAGACATTGGACAAGGTCTCTGCCCTCTATCTCCTTCCTTTAATGACTCCAGAGGATGAGTTAATACACTACTACCTTTACTACCTATACCACTGCCTTTTTTTTCTGCTCCTTAACTTCCCTCTTTCATTATCTTCTTTTTTCTTTCTCTCAGTGTATTCTTGTCTGACAAACACAGCAGTGCTAGAGCATTTTGTGGAGTCATCAACACGCTCCTTCACTCCCACATACCAGCAACACCATACTGACAGGAAAGACCAGGTTGTTACGTTAGCAGCAGGTATAAAACATGCACCTCGTGAGACAAAACACGTACAATTAACATCTCCTCCCAGATTTACTCTCACTCAGCCTATATGAGACAGAAGTAATAACAAGCAGCTAATATTTGCAACCAAATCAATAAATAGATAAATAAAGTTTAGCTGGATTCAAATGGATTCAGTCCTATTTTCTGTGAGCATAGCAGTAACCACAAAACTTATCAGCATTCAAGTAAGTCCAGAAATCCTCCAGTGTCCCGTTATGCACTTTTGCCCAGACAAAATCCAACCCAAGTCAATTAGTCAGTCTGTGTTTGGGAGAACAACTGCAGTCACATGTTCCTGCCTTCATTTCCTCCTTGAGTTAGCCACACCCCCCCTTCTGTCAACTGTACCCTGGCCCATACAAAGGAAGAAAGAGTAGAGAGCCAGGGTCAGATATGAGTATGAGTATTATGTTCAGCACAGGAAATATGCAAATCTCGGTGGTGAAGCATGGCTTGTGTGGTCTCTACCTTTTTGCATGGTTTCAGCTCTGCATCACACATTGACAAAAAAGGACTGAAACGCTGCCTTGTTGACTTTGACCATTTTTGGTTTGAGTGGGTCAGTCCTCCTCCCTCCCTCCTTGAGTGACTGTTCCATTAATTGCAGAGACTTCCTGTGTTAGTGTTTAGTCGGTAAAAAAACAAGACAAGAAGGAAAAGGTTTCTTTGGAAACAAGGAAATAACTTGTAGTTATTTGAATTTGTTTGATCTTGTAAGTGATAGTCAAATACAAACACCACATGCCAGTTCCTATATCAAAACCTGACCGATGTGAGGAATGCACAGAGCGGAAAATGTTATACAATGCAGGGGCTTTCGGCAGGACATCCTGTGTCTTCAAGAAATGCATGACCCGGCTGAATTATTGTTGAGTCTAACAACAACGCTGAGGATGACTCCATTATGTTGCATAACACGAGAGCCCAGCGATAAAAAGACAATTCTGACATCTACAGGAAAACACATATAACCACAGCTTTAAAGCTAAGATGTAGATATTTAACAGCAACTCCACATATTTCTATTTATACTGTTGCAAAATTACCTGTTTTAACTGAATTAATTACGAGCAACAAGTTGTTGTGCACAACTCCATCTCTACTTCAAACTGTTTCTTTTTTTTTTCTGTGCAGCATCATTTATCATTCCTCCTCCTCTGCTCCTTAAATAGAGAAACTGAGAAGAGGGAGGGGGTTGCTTGGTGACGGTTGCCGTGGGACCTTTGTGGGCGGTGAGGCAGTTGTTAGGATGAGAAGCATAGTTGCCATGACAATGTATTGACTGTTATCACCGCTGAGGTGGGTGTTGAAGATGCTCCACAGGTTGTGAATGACAGTCTACATAATATTTGTCTTGTTATGAAAACACATTAAAGCAGGCCGAAGCATGCAGATACAGGATTGCCTAAACTTTAGTTTACGAAAGTCTCAATTTAATAATCTAACTTCAATACAGTATTTACATATTATCTTGTATAAACTGTGTGAATAGAAAAAAATCTGACTTCTTCAGAGCTGCCCATAACTGCTCCTTTTAAGGAATGGAAACTAGCCACATGAGTGCCTCAGCACGGTGCCAACAGGTAGACACAAGCAGGGGCTTCACTGTAACTTCCTGCCATGCACATCAGCAGGAGCAGATGGTATTTTCATTCAACTGAGTCACAGAAACCTAAAATACATTCAACGTGCCACAGGCCTGGTTTCATAAATCAGTCTCTGAATATTCATGGCTGGTCCTTGGATTTATTTGACCTCCAAATCCTTGTAAACTTTAGCTGTCATCTACTCATAACGAAAGTGAGATCATAAAATACCAAAGACTCAAGAGTGGTGCTTTCTTCAGTGGCTCTACTACCACTGAACCAAGTTTATCGATTATGTGACAGTGATTTTCATCTCCACAGTCTTTATGCGGCAAGACCTGCACAAGTATTACAGATATAATTCTTCCTCTGAGGAAGATTTTCAGGCTGAGAGAGGTACCTATTAAAAGTCTCCAAGTTTGGTGCAATATTTTAAGTAAAAATAAATGAATTCTGCTTCGCCATTGATTTTTTTTTTTCCCTATGCAAGGCCTTGCAATCCACCTCCGAGTGTCCATGTATTAAACAAGACTTTTCATTTAGTTTTGCCTGCAGCAAGAGCCAAGCAGTAATATGTGGTGAGAGACAAGGTGAGGATGATATACGAGTAAAAAAAAGTTTGTTGTATAAAACATGAGTGTGGCCATGTCGCAGCTGGCATCTGCACCTCATTACTTATGTAAGAAACCCTGTATTCCTGTTACAGTGCCAGAAAGGTTCTCTCTAGAGGCTACCTCATAAAGACCAGACCAGGTAGTTTCACTTCCTCCAATCACTTAATTGCAGCTGAAACAGATGGCTGGAATCTGATAAAGAGAGTGATCGCTGATAGTGTTAAAAGAGTTAAACACGTGGGCAGAAATTGACAACGGCTCTAATGAGGGAAACTGTAGAGTGAATAGGGGTGCGTGCAGTAAAGTGCCATGTCAACTCCATGCAGTTCCCTGTCTCCTGTCCCCTGCTCATATAATATTGATGTGCTGACAATGCGTGTGTCTGTGTATGTGGTGTGTATGGAAGAGCAGCAGTGAGTCTGACTGTGCCATCGAACCCACACAGCAGGACATGGAGGCTGGGGGATATTAACCTCTCTGCTGCCTGTCATGGAGATGCCAATAATTGCATCGATCTGTCTGTTGACTCATTTCCACCTGACTCAGAGTGGTTATCTCATCCTCTCTAATCTTTAAGGTGTTCAACTTCTGTGTCAATCAGCCAGTATAAACAGCCAACTGCGACCCAGATGTGGAATATGGATCCCAAATAATTACTTTGGTGATGTGATGTGAAAGTCAGAACGTAAAGAGATTAAAACAAGGGGGTTAGTAATGTTTTCCATTATGAAAATAATCCAACAATCTGCGTTCTCTTTGTCGCATGTGATCCCGTTCTTTCAAGTGAACAAACTGAAAAGGAAACAATCGAATCATTCATGGGTCAGAGAGGAGCATTCCTCCACCGCCAACACTCTTCTGCCACTTCGCTGTCTCAAGCTGTGAGCTTCACATCACACATACACACACACACACACACACACACAGTGTCCACGTCTTTTAGCGACCCAGATCCTCCGGTTCAAAAGCTCAAACTAGGCTCTGTAGTTTTGTCAGCAGTGGATGCAACTTCATGTTCAGTCCAGGTAGTGTATCAAGAGATGGCAGCCCTGTGCAACTGTTTTTCAGGGCTACAGAGTGATGCAGCTAAAAAATTGGCAGTGCTTTGTAAGCACAAACATATCACATAAATCTCACTGGCGCTGAAGCAAGAAAGTATGAAGAGATAAGTCTTGTATATACACGCAGGCAGACAAAATAGTGTAAACTTTTAACTTTTAAGGAAAATAACATTAAGGAAAATAACTTTCTAACTGTACTGGTAGCTTGTCTTTATCTAGCATCCACCATTTCTTTTTGACGATGACAAACGGCATACTTTTCATGTTTCTGAACTGATCCACTTCCAGATTGGGCACAGCTGATTTGAGCTTGTGCTCACATATCAAAGTGTTGACTGCAGACCTCCATTGTGCTTGACAAATCCTCCCAGCAGGCATTCAAACTTCCATGACAAAGCACTGCAGAAGTGTTATTGTAACCAACTTCACCTTGAAGTCATTTTTCAAGAAGCAATTATGTATATCTCCAGCTATGTGCTGCGTGTGCACTTCCTCAGGAGTGACACTGTTGACAGGCAGATTATCCGGACTTTGAAGGGTATGTGATCTGTCATCTGAACGGCGTGTACACACAGGCACCTCTCACTAGCCCATTTATCACCCCATCTCCTTCCATTTATGTGTCAGATTCTCCTCAAAACATTTCTTTCTTTTAAAAATGACATGTTGTACAGCCGAGAAAGCCTCTCATTAATCATCGGCACTCAACACACACTTTTGTATTTCACCAGTTTACCTCTCTTTTGCTGTCTGTCTGTGACGATTCAGATACATTTTTAGGTAAGCCCGGGACACAGACTGGTGATCTACAGCACAAACCACATGTCATAGACACTACATCACTGCAGTGCAGGCCACCATACAAACACCAGTGTAACAGGTAACATCGTATCTCACTGGTGCCAAACTAAAAGCTCTTTTGTGACCGATTTATAAGTGAAAGAAAAAGCTGAGCTCTTACCATGCTGCTACTGTCAGAGAACTGTCCCACACTAACTGGAGCAGCGTAAAAACAAAACACACCCTCTCTCTCTCTCTCTCTCTCTCTCTCTCGCTCTCTCACTCCTTCACACACACACTTTAACATTGGCTCTTGCTTGCCCTGAAAAGCCGTACAGGCTACATTCTTGAGTCTTTTGACAGCTCTGAACTTCTCTCACCGTGCCCAGCTTTTTTTTTTTTCCTCCCCTCCACCCTCCCTGCACAAGCGTCACAGACACATGCACAGTCACTTCTTTATTACACAACACCATACCAAACAAAAACACACATCACACAACCCCCCACATAGGAACAGACGAAGAGACACGCACGGTAGAAGAAGTGCATTCATTTATTGAAAAAAAAAAAAAAAAAAGAAGGAAAATATTCAAATATATGTTTGTTTTCATCTCACTTTTGAGATACAATGTATGAGAGGACACACTGGTGATGTTTATACATGAAAGCAGGTGAAAGCAAAGACACGAGAGTGCTGGAGCAGCTGAGATGGACGACACAGTCAGAAAATGAGACTCAAATCTTCTGTAATTTTTATATTCTAGATGTAAATAAAGTCTGCTCTCTGAGGTTCAGTAGTTTCATATTGCTGCAGTGTACACAGATAATAAATGTCCTGAGAAACAACTGCAAAAGTTTTTATGATTTACCGTCAAATGCAAGAGTACGTGTACCTTTGTACATTTAGAAAATTGTAAAACTTTTGGCTGTTTGAAAAAAAAAAAAAAAGGTGACACTAGTGGAGACACCAAGTTTTTCCACCAACTACAGGAATATGCTAATCACGTTCCCAACAATAATAGGGTACATACTGTGTGTTCTGCAGGGGAAACCATTAATATACAGGGATTATGCGCACCACACAACCAATACATGACTTAAAAATAGAATTTCTTGTAATTCATTTTCGCGTGCAGGGATGAGTACGTGGTGCTCGAGGTGGAGATGAGCGAGGTGGGTGTGTACGAGCAACATTCCAGCATGACTGAAAACAACACAGAGCAATTACAGCGACACATATTTCACCTTCAGACATTTTAAAGTGAAAGAAAAGCGCCTTCGGGAACTAGTGATCTTTATTTCTGTTCAGAAATCGGCAAGCTAAATCTGTCCAAGGTCATGAATAAACAGGATAATAGATGAGACAATATTAATCCGATGTGTAGGAACAAACAAACACATGATTCATGTTTTTAGAACATATAGGAGGCTCGCTTCTTTGACGTTGCATAATGTTTGGTGACAGGACTGTATGGGGATTTGCACAGATAACAAATGGTGACTACTGAGCACATCCGAACTGACGTGACTCAACTAGTGGATCCAAGATAGGCATGAGTGCGACAGTAATGAGCACACAATGGTGATGCGTTCTGACAGCCTGATATGGCTGCAAGAAAAGAAACAAATAGCAAACAATACAGAGAAAAGACAACATCAAGATTCATTAAGATGTAAAAAATAATGCACAAAACATATCATACATGAATAAAAAAAGTCAATGATAGCACATACACTACAAGTTGCATGCATTTCTGTTTTTGTTTTTTTGGTGCACAGTGAGGTCTCCGTTTTCTGGCAGCATAAACTGTGATAGTCTTTTCACAGGTAAATGGGGCGAGTCGTTGTGCGGTCAGCTCAGCGAGAGGAGGGACTACTGCAGCCTGAGGCAGAGCAACAGAACTGATGGGCACCCTCATCCTCACACTCCTCTCTTGGAAAGCAACACAGGACGGGACACAAACACAGAAAGAAACACGCAGAGGAAAGCAGACAGACAAGACAGAGAGAGAGAAAAGAAGAAAGAGGAGGACAGAGTAAAAAAGCATGAGAGACACACACACAAAAAAAAAGCAGAGAAAGCAAAAAAGCAAACAGGTGGAAACTAGAAAAGCCTGAAGCGAGATGCAGTTTTAGTCAAAACAGGCATCACGGTGTTTACCATACACTGAGTATATATGCACGTCACAGCTGTCTAACACCATTAGATGGCAGTGTTGGAGCGTCATGCGCTGATGTGTCTGAGAACAGCATCAGGTGGAGGATAAATGAGGGAAGGAGGGAAAATTGGGTGAGAATTCACCAGGTTCACTTGTGACTCAGTCCACCTCGGTCCCATTGCTTATTGAAAATGACTCTCTCTCGCTTTCTGTGAGGAGATGTGTGTTTTTCAAGCCGGTATAAGGGCCTAACTCTGGCTATTAGTCACACCTGGGAGGGTAGGACACTGAAGCACAGGCTCCCGGTTAGGATTAGGAGGTGGAGAGGAGGGAGGGTTGCAGAAAGGTGATGCAGGAAAGCAGAGGCATGTAAAAGTAAGTGATGGGGACAGGGACACTGTGTGAGAGAGCGAGCTGGAGGTTGTTGACAGGCTTTTGGGATTGTTGCAAGACTTCTTACGGGGGGTTGAAGGGGTTTTTATTCTTATCGTGTCGTACTCACTGTACTCAGGCCCTGCAGTGGCCCTTACCTGTCGTCCTGCTGTAAGCTTTGGTCAGTAGAGGGGCAGCAGTATTGATGGAGACTGACGAAGCTGTGAACAGTCATACTGGTGGGGAACAGCGTAGCAAAAGCAGCGCTGGACGCTGCCGTAGGAGTTGTGGGAGCCGAGACGGGCTGCCCTGAGATAGACGATGGCCGGACACTTGACAGAGAAGACCAGAGACGGACGAGACACACAGAGACATGGAGAAAGCAGAGAAACAGACACACAGACAGTCAGCAACAAAGCGGAAAGAGAGACAGAAACAGAGAGAAAGAAAGAGCACTGATTTGAAGCTGCACATTTATAGTGACAAATCATAGAGTGACGATGGTAGTACAAGGAATGACACATTTAAAAAGGAGGAAAAAAAAAGACGTGTGACAATTTGTACAGACAGCAAGGTGACTAACATCTTCGAGAGACGCCACCCTCTCAAACATCACAGGTCTTTGTTGATTTCAACAAAGCTCCTGGCAGACAGTCTGCAGGTGTCTTTAAGTGAAAGAGAGTAGAGTCACTGTCACAGTTTAAGAGGAAACATATAGGAATCCTCATAGCTGGAGTTGTTAAATGAGAGTTTTGTGCAAGAAACTCCCGACCGCTCTGATGGATTATATAAAGCTCTATAGTGGTCTATCACAGGGTTCTTCTGTGGATCATCGTGTATGAAAATGTGAAACCACTTTCTGTAATGTATGCAAAAGTGCACATATAACACAAAAGCCTCTCTGCTACCTCTCTACTCTGGCAGGAATTAGAGATGTTCCATCTGCAGATTGTGAGTGAGCAGTGGTTGAGATTAGCATGTAAATGGCTGGTTTCTCACTGGGGCCAGCTGCTGTCAAGGACACGCAGTCCCTGTCATTTTAGCATGGGAACACTCTCAGAGAAACACGGGGACGGAGACAAGATGCAGCAAAGAGAGCCTGGAAGGAAGTGAGATACTGCAACGCTTGAGCAGCTCACTGTAGTTTCATAGCCAGCTGTGCAGGACAAGGCGACCAAAGTGAATCCAGAATGTGTTATTCAACAGAGAAACCTAATTTTATTAGAAGCGTCGAGCAATACCGTTTAAGGATATTTTGGGTGATATTCGCTAATTTCTTCAGTGCGAAGAAATCCCATAAAAAGACAAATCAGCAATGAATTGATTGAAGTGTTGCCTGTATCAATTCACATTCTTCCATACTCACACTTGCTGTTATGAGTACATAAGTACGTTCACGTACCCGGATGATGCCCTCATAAGTCAAAAAGTTGAGCTGAACATTATTCGCCCTCAGCGGTCGCCATTTAGGCTACATAGCAGAAGTGCACAACAGCTGTATTGAGACATTACCCTGCCAAAACTAGTGCACTACGCCAGGAAGTACACAGTGTACGGCATAGAGGTGTACTAACGGAAGGATCAGAATTGAGACGCAGCAAAAGTCTCATCATCTGTGCAGTAGAGCTCCGATGTTGTTCAAAAACAATTACAAACACGTCAGTGAGTCATACTTGAACTGGGTGATATGTTGCTTCATTACACTGTCGTTTATTTTATATATGATATTTTCACCCTCCTGCTGCTGTAAACACTAACACACCAAATATGCAGCTGAAAATAGTCCCCATCAAATACAGTATTTACTCCTGTTTGATTAACATCTGCTAAAAAAAAAACTACAGTACCCAGCTAGTTATAATCAATATTTTTTTTTCACAACAATGATAAAGGGGTCGCTCACAGTAGTGAACCTACAGGCAATTATCTCTTGATTCTTGATTTATGTAGTTTTATAGTGTATAGTATAGTTTGCCTCATTGTCGACCTGCGACGTTACTGTTTTGGTTCACTCTCACAGCTTTTATGGCATCGTTTTCTGCTGCAGCAGGCTGGAAAACCCCACTGTACACTACCATCTTAGCATTAAACAGCAGATGGGCACAGTTAGCGATTAGCTGGTGAACACAGCGGAGCATTTAGCAGCTAAAGAGTCGGATATTTCCCTCAGGAGATGGTGGAGACCAAAAACAGAGCTAAAAGACAGTAAAGATTGGACTTATATTCAACAGGTAGACACAAACACGACTCCAAATGTATGATGTTGCTCTAACTTTTTCTCGCTGCCCCCATGTGGCAAGATTCATCTCTTCTGTATGGACTCAGGCTTATAGCCACAGGCAGGATAGAGAACTCAAGAAATATTGAGACAGACTGGTCTTTTCATGGGATTTGTAAGCAATAACAAAGAATATCACCAGCTTTAATCCTTTAATCCTACTGATCACACAAACTGTTTGACAGGATTTCAAATTGACTCTGTCTTTCTTGCCTTGAATGTTGGCAGGTTCAAAGAAGCCACGAGTCAAGGACACTTAATGCGGCTGTTAGCGGCAGTTAGAAGGGGTTTCTAATCAGAGAGGAACAAGAGTGGTAAAAATAAGAGTAGTTTAAGTATATAATCATGTAGGCGGGGCGCTCGTTTGCTTAGTGCAAATGATAAAAAAGTTCCAATTAAATGAGAATAAGCTGTCAGTGGCTATTTGAGAGCAGTACAGGAGCGCCTTGTTCATTCCTATTTATAAAGATTAGACAACTCAGCGGCTTGATAAGAGTTTTAGGCTTAATCTACAAGGACAGATT
This sequence comes from Miichthys miiuy, assembly GCA_036365135.1. Taxonomy (NCBI): domain Eukaryota; kingdom Metazoa; phylum Chordata; class Actinopteri; family Sciaenidae; genus Miichthys; species Miichthys miiuy. The sequence continues at coordinate 8,354,872 of CM071606.1, read as the reverse complement.
CTATGTTGCAGTATATCCTGGCAAGATGTGACCCGTGTGCTTTTAATTTCTCCTTACGGACGTCTCTGTGACGCACAGGAGTGAAATATTATAAACAAATGAACCCGTTGACCTACTCAGCTTTGGATGGAGATGTGAAGGGAGGCAGAGGTTGTTGTTATGTAAGCCTGAGCCATGCTTGTACACACTGTGCGGTCTTGCACTGCCAAGATTTGTATTACACCAGCGGTAACTAATGCCTCCCGTTAGAGTATCCCCAGTGTGGCAAGTGTTGACAGGCTCATCTGGGATCTGATTTTTTGCTTCATGAGCAGTTGTGCCTGAATCCCTGGGTGCCATCAAAAAAAAAAGACACACAATGCCCCAATCATCCTCCTCCGTCTTCTTCTTCTACTCCTCCATAATAAAATAAACACACAAACTACCCACACACTCTCAGTGTGTATACATCTCGCTTTCTGTCATTAGCAGGTGCTCGCAGAATGAGAACATTATAAAGAGATCAAGACATGAATCAACACAGCACAGGTCAAAAAATATTAGTGAGACGACACAGGAAGTGCAGGCTAAAAGAAAAAGTGGTACATCGGGAGAATGTGTGAGGTGGCGTGTATTTAAAGCGGCGCGTTGACAGAGGCTGGAGGCAGAAAGAAGAGTGGGAGGAGAGCGAGCTACATGAGAGTGGGAGAGGTTGAATACGGAGGAGGGCAAGGGTGAAAATAATCAAGAGAGTAGGAATGGAGGGAAGAAGGATTGGAGAGGGGAGGAGGAACGTGAAATGGAAACAGGATGTGGAGTGATGGTTGTTGCTGGATTCAGTGTTTCCTCGAACCTGTGCCGTGGCATGGGGGTGTCAGCGTGTAGGTGAGCCTATGTATAGCTGAGCGAGGAGAGTGGGAGCGATAGGCTCACATGCAGCGATCACAAGACGACATCACCAGCGCCGTTGTGGCTTTTTTTTGTACGCTTACACACCACAACAAATGTTTCCAGCCCACAGGCAGAGAGCACTTTCATTTACATCCACGTGGCTTTTCTGGGGGGATAATCTGCCCATCCAATCCAACCATGGTACAACCCACTTCAAATTGTGCTTTTTTTTTTTTCGTTCTTATTCTTTCTTTTACGCCATTGTCTATGAAATAAGGAGTGTGGGAGCACACTGCGTCATCCCTCCTCCAGCGCGTGACCCGCCTGACTCCTGCTGACAAACAGAGACGTTTGATAACCACACACGCTGTGTTGTAGCTTAAAGTTAAGTGTGTTTTTATACACAGCAAACCCCCCCCACACCCCAATCCCTTCCACCAGCTCTTCCACAAACCTCCCCACCTTCACTTCCCACTGTGAGCTTGAGTCTCCTGCTGCTTGGCAACAGTGTGGACTGCCTGTGTGGGCGTTTGGCGTTGAGTGCCAGGCGAAAGCACTGACAAGGAGGGGCACAGTTACAGTTACGATTCAGCTACGCACACCAGGCACCTGCTGTACCCTGCCAGTTTGCATGCACATGTGTCTGAGCGCTTGTGTATAAGGTGCGTGGATGTGATTCACCCAAACAATTAGACTTTGTTTAAACGGGGATGTGGGAGACACCGAAGGAGTAATTAAAGAAAGCGATATCCGCGCAGATCACCGAAGGGACATTCTGCAAAGTCTGAATCTCGGTCATGATGAATTGTCAGCCAGAGAAACCACATCCAAACTTTTCAATGAAAGACAACCTGCAGCCTGGGATAAATAATAAACGTCGCAGCAGTCATCTGTCTTCAACACGTCTCCTCCATCCCCATCGAGCCGTCATTCAATCCTGCTTCTGTCTTTCACCCTGCTCCTGCTCCCACTCCTACCCTCTCTTCTCTTCACTTCTCTCCATCTCTCTATTCTGTGTCTCTCGCCCACAGAGTTCTTCACAGAAGAGCTCACAGCGTTCCCACGGTAACCAGTCTCCCTATTCTGCTCCACAGAACGTGCGCATGAGTGTTTGACAAACATCCCGCCTCAAAAGTGCCACTTATCTGCGTTTGAACGGGAGAAACAGTGAATAAAAGTCATAGCAGCAGCGGTAGCAGCTGGGGAGAAAAGAAAAGAAAAAAAAAAAGACTATGGAGGTGCACCTGTGTTAAACAAATGCTGACCTCTACGAATCCACGGGGGGTCATCACAGTGATGTTTAACCCGCTGATGAATGAACAGGACGTTTAGCGCTCTCCCCTCCTCACTAATAACAAAGCAAGACTGCTAATCTCTGCGCTAATTTAGCACGCCTGTTGTTTGGACTGTTATCTGTACGCAGCTGCAAAGCGAAAGAGGCAGCTCCAAACTAGGAGGGCAATCGTGTGAGGATAAGGGGAGGAGGTTGTGTCATCATGGAGGATATTTATCCGCCCTCCTCTTGGCCTCACCTCTCCTCCCACCCTTGGATAGGTGAGTTGAGTTGGAGGTGGAAGGAGGGAGAGCTGGTGGACGGAAATACAATATTGTAACTGCCTTGAGGACAGCTTTACAGTTTCCACAGCAACTATATCTCTCACAGCGCTCCCGGTCCAAGGACATTTCACTTCCTGTGAAAAACTTTACATCACAGCTATTCACTTGTCTCAATGTCTCTCAACATTTCAAGAAAAAGCACAGATAGAGTGTGAAAAAAAAACACGATTGTAGATGAATAGGAAAGGAAGAATTTCAGAATGCAAGGTCATGCGTCTACAGATATAACAATATGCTGAATCTGAAGTACACCATATTGTGACTGGCCATCTGAACAATTCACCCGGAGTTTTTATTCTGTCACAAAGTCCATCTGTCTGTCTGCAGACGTGATAACTTTCTGTTGCCACGTTGAGGTGACGCCACCATAACATATCAAAATCCAACTGTAAACCTGCAAATTTATCCGTCTTTACATAAAATATGGATAAGAAACGAGCAAGAAAAAGGTCTGATGACCATCTGCAAAGACTGCCAAGGTTATCGGTCGGTGCTACTCCGGGGATGAGAAGCAGGAATTGACTTTTCACTGGGCCACTCATACTTGAAAATATGTATCTTCATGAATCCTAAGTAACACGTGACTGAATATAAATGGAGATTAAAAAAAAAAAGGAGTATGATTTTTCATTTGCGCACAGTGTATGAAAGCCTTGAACACTCGCTGCACACAGAAATGGTGAGGAGAAGGCAAAAAAATACCACCCACGTACACTTACCTCCCACACACACACACACACACACACACATCCATCATTTAAATTTACGTCAACTGCATCACAGCAATCATTAACACTGTTGCGATATTTTAATTCGGGCCAAAATTAAATGTCGTTTAATTCACTATGTGTCCTGAAATAGAAAATATGAAGAAAAAAAAAAAGGAGAGTGAGATTCTTGAGGAGAAAAACAGCAGCTGCAGCTTCACTGTATTTCTTCTAGAAACTCTCTGTGAGTCCGGAGAGAATAGATTAACTCACATCACATCACACAGACTGTTTGGAGCAGGTCAGTACAGGCTCAGCTGAGCTTACCCACACATTTGCCTGGAGCCAGCTCATTTCTCTAAGTTATATCTGTGCTGTCTTAGCTACTATAGGAAGTAAAATACAGCCGAAAACTCCCAAATTACCACGTATCGCGAACGCTTTATTAGCGCAGAAGAAAAGATATTCAACCGATCTAATCGGGAACAAAAAAAAAAAAACTGTGCTTCTGTTAACAGCAGGGAAAAGAGTGAGTGAGCAAAGAGGGAAAGAGAATAGCACAAAAGTAATTTGTGCAGCTTCTCTGAGTCATATCTGCAGCAGTGGGAAAGAGAAACAGCGAGGGGGAGACAGTGAGTGTGTGTGTGTGTGTGTGTGTGTGTGTGTATGTGAGAGAGTTAGAAAGAAAGAGATAGATGGAGAGATAGAGAGAAGGGGTGGAGAGGGGGTTGTAAAGGGGATTGGGGGGGGTTATGTGTAGTAGAGCCTCACAAAATTAGCAAATTGAGCTCCTCATGAAACAAAAGTCTATTAATGTTCCCCTAACGTCAGCCTCAGAGAGGGTCGAGCACATGCCCACAGTGCCCCTGCGTGCATGGCGACGGATGGAGGGGTGATGGAACGGAGACACAAGCACCATCACAGGGCTCTTTGCAGCCTGTGAAGTCTCCCACTGTGATAGTGAGAGGCACGTAAGGATGAAAAGATAGCTTGGGTTCCCTGTTTTTTTTTTTTTTCCATCATTATATAATAATACAGAGGCTGTCGCCAAGACCTCTAGCTGCCCCCTGCATCTCATCCTATGAGCTGCTGGATGAGGCCGGCTGCATGTATGTAGCACATAACAAAAGGATGCAATCTCTCACCCATGCAGCGAGAACTGTCACATCGTCACAACATGACAGGCTGTGTGGCAGACTGCACGATCACATTAGCTGTCTAATAATGTCCCGGGTTATATCCTACAGTGCACACTAACTAAACATTTTTTTTTTAAAGAGACACACACATATATATATGCACACAGCAGTAATTATCACCCCTGGGCTAGTGGTAATTATACTCTGGTCACATTAATTAATCTCTCATGCACTCTGTGTGGACCTACCTCTCCTCTTTCACACATTTTTGTGCAACCAGCACATACATGATGTAAAGATACACTCACACACACATAGGATGATACAAAATACACTTGCATGACCTCTCCCAAAATAACAACAACAGAAAAAAAAACATCTGCCGGGCTCACAGCGAGCTGTGGCGATGCCCTCAACCCCGCTGTTTCTTGGAGGAGGAACTTGACGTCAAATATCATTTCGCCCCGAGGCTTCAGACTCACATTGTTCACACTGCCATTAACAGGAGGAGGAGAGGAACAAAATAGGATAGCAATTTTGGGACAGATGTTTACAGCGTGCCGCTGGGAGGATGAAGAGGAGAGGAGTGACTTTGTTTTGATGCGGTTGCTGCGCGCATGGCTGAGAAAAATAAAAAAGAGAAGGAGGAGGTTTGTTTGCTTGTCCAGAATCAAAAAGATTTTTACGTAAGGGACAGAGAGCACAGGGCCTGCTGCTGCTGGAGGAACAAAAACTAATTGGACACAACCAAAGGCGACTCTCTGAGCCTTGCCATCTCTGGCCCAGACTCCCCTTTCCTATCTCCTCCTCTCTTACACACTCTGTTGACAGATGGCAAATCAGTGTGTGTGTTCCACCTTTTCTCTTTTAGACTGGGGCACGCTGAGTGAGGTCGCTCAGTCACTTTCCTCCCCCTTGTCATCTTTCCTCTCCTCGTCCCTCTCCCACATCTTCCTTCTGTCTCTCCCTCTGATTTGAGTCATGTTTGGAGCGTCGCGGGCACCAACGCTGATGATAATTCATGTTCATATCTGATCCGTTATCAGACGACGAGGGGATTTTGCCGCTGACCTAAGCTAATAGGCTTGGTTTTTGGGGTTAGGCTGAGTCACATCCAGACAGGGACAATATGGCTCTACTGTGCGGGTGACTCTTTATTAAATGTGACACGTCATATGATACGCTTGTCTGAGCCTGAATCCAAAGTCAGCTATAACCGTTACAGGCAATTAACAGGGGAGGATCAGCGAGATCTACGTTTGCAATTCATCACTGGATTTAACACCTACATAAATAACTAATATGTGCTTCTATCTAATGACTAAGTCAACCTAAGGGATGAGGGGAGGAGAGGGTGGGGGGACCAGAGAGGCAGACAAGCGGAGGAAAAGACAACTCTAATCGATAAGGGATTTGGTCAGGTCTGAAGCAGTCGTTGATAAGAGGATTGGGACAAGAAGAAGAAAAAAAGACAGCTAGCGAGCAAAAAAAAAATCCAGGAATAATTGCCGAGATGATTGCGTGCCTAGAAATGTTATAATATGCACAAAGATAAATGGTTTCTGTCACTAAGGCTGCAACAGTATATTTCACTGTGTGTTTTTTTTTCACATGAATTGCTGCCTACTCACAAAGCTTAATGCTTCCGGAAAACTGAAGCCGGCTCTCTCTCTCTCTCTCTCTGCGAGTGTGTGTGTGTGTGTGTGTGCGTGGTAAAAGTAAAAAAGCGAAGCCAGATGCACTTGCTGTTTGCCAAAGCTGTGTTTGCAGCACTCTAACTTCAGGTCAGCCTTGAGTTTGGGTAGGGGGAAAGACAACCAGCCTACAGTTCAGAGTGAAGTATGAAAAGAAAAATACACTTTTAGCAAACAGTGGGTGGATTTTTTTTTTTTCATACAGTGGTCTTAAAAAAAAAAGAGAGAAAAAAAACCCTCCTGCCTGCCTGGACTTGAGTTTTCCTCAGCATACTACTATGCAACACCTACGCACCTCACATAATAGACTGGGATCATTACACAAATCAAACCCTCTGCAGGCATAATTACACACAGCATAAAGAAATGGACACCTTGAGCACTTATCACTCTACCCATAATCCTCCAGCACATTTCCTCATGGTAGTGTATTTAAAAAAAACCCCACCTTTGAACGTTTAGTCCCATAGGATTACCTCTGATGACTAGAAAAGCTGCAGCTCCACACAGCCTGTCATTATGAGGGATTAGCATATATAAATGTACATGATGCACACCGTGGTCATCGCTATTTAGAGCCACCTGGTGTCCTGCTATATGACATGAAGGCTCATGTGTTAGACTTACTTTCTACGGATGGTTGAACTGGTGTTGGTGTCTGTGCTGTCAGTGCGTTCAAGCCGGTCTCGCTCGGTGGTGGAGGAGCCGCAGGAGAGACCTCTGGTCAGCCTGGTGTGGGTCCTCCTCTCCCTGCTGGGCGCTTGGGTCGTGGCTGATCCAGCTGTGGCCTGAGCAGCTGAGGCGCTGCCATTCCCGCTGCTGCTGCCACCTGCACCACCACCACCACCACCACCACCGCCACCAACAACAACACCACCGCTGCCATGATGGATGGGGAGGGACAGAGGCTGGTTGTGGTTGTGGTTCTGCTCTGGGGTGTCTGAGCCAGGCGTCCGTGGGCTGCGTTCCTGCCTCAGGTCCTGGTTCTCTTGGCTGACCCGGTCCAGCTGGCCCTCCAGCTCCTCAATGCGCCGGCGCTGGGTCTCCAGGAGCTTGGCCTGGCTCTCGATGATGTTGTTGAGCTCCAGGAGGTACTCCACTGCCCGGTTGGGGCTCTCTGGGCTGGTCTCCATGGTGGGCCTCTAGGGGTATCACCACCACCGCCAGCCACCCCTAAAGTTTCGACCCCGTCGGGGTCCGAGATCCACCCCCCCCACCAGCCCTGATGAGTTGGGGGGAGGGAGGGACCAACGAAGGCTCTAGTGAAGATTAACTAATGTCTTCAGATCTTCAGAAACAGGAAGTCACAGAGATTAAGAGGGTGAGAAGTTCAGCATGACTACATATCCCCAAATCTGAGGGCAAAAATGAGCATTATAGCATCTTAGTAGCTGTTAGAAACGTTGCAGTGGCGAGAAAAGAGTTCAAAGCTCAAAAAGAAGCTGTTGATTGTCTGATTTCTTGAAGTCATTTTGAAAGACCACGCCAAATCAGCATGGAGCGGGTCAAGAGTTTGGGGCAACATGATGAAAATATTTTCAAAAAAACAGACTGAGATTGGCTGCAGGAGGGAGTGACAAAGCGAAGTATCATCTAAATGAGGCTGATCAGAGATCAATAATGAACTTGAGCTCGCTTTGATGGCTCTCCGAGCTCGTAAATACGCAGAGGAACAAGTCTCCCCTGACCTGTGACATATCCTGCTCATTAACACTTAACAGAGCTCTGATATGAGTTCATTATAAAACATCTCATGCACATCAACCACTCTTTAGCCTCCTCGACATGCAGGGGAAGGGTGGGGATGGGGGTGATGGGAGGGTGATGCTATTTATGATCTACCACTAATTATCAGGCGCTGTCAATCATTACATAACACAGAAAATTCTGCTCCCTCCCACGTTGAGTATCCCCGCAGTCTATCATCGTCGCTTTCAACCCATGGCTTGATGTGTCTTTATAGCACAGAAAGTAAGCAGATGTGGCTTACTAAGTTCATTGTCGAGGTCCAAATCCTCCCCTCTGGTCCGACAAAAACTACATCCTAGCGCTTTAAATTCAAATTAGTTCCCAAAACTGTGTGTGTGTGTGTGTCTGGGCTTTTTTTCATCCGAGAATAACGCAGAGTTTATTCCCACATCACGCATTCAGTGTCGGATATATTAAAAAAAAAAAAAAACATTTTAAGGACAAACAACTATCCAGAGTATTTTCTGACAAAGTCTCAATAGGCTGTGCCAAATCTTTAAACTCTACTTTGGTGTTTCGCTGCTTATTGCGCTGATCTGAAATCGGTTTAAACGAGTTATTTCCTACTTATCTGAGCAGAGTTTCAGCTGTATCGGGGTCGGTTAATCCACGCAGGTGTGCAGCGGTGAGTCTTCTTTGCGGGTTGGCGCAGAAACACGGAGAGGTTTTTCGCTCCTTGAGCGTCTGAACTGCAGCGATGCATGCGGCTTTTCCATCTGAGCGCATCACGGTCAAGACAGCCACAATGATGCGGGACTTCCAGGTGGGAGTTTCAAAATAAAAGAGTAACTGCGTGAGCGTTATATGGGGGTAAATGACTGTAAAGAAAAGATTAACGGGAACCCAAATAGTGAATGAACATGACACCACAAATACAGATATGATACAGATCAGTCAGCAGATTTTCAAACAAAACAAACAAATAAATAAAACAAATGGAGTAATTGTCATACCTGCATTTATGTCAACAATAAAATGAATGAACTGGTGACAAAACGTGTAGAAATGAGATAAATTGATGTAACATTTCCTGTTATATATAGATATATATGTGCTAGGACACCTTGCATGTACAGCGCAGATATTTCTAATCAAATGATGATATACTTGAAAGTTGCACATAGGCTATAGAACTTTTTATTTCTAATATTGTAATAGTCTTCTTTCCTTATCATCCTTCTGTATTATAAGCTGCTGTAACAAGCACATTTACCTGCTGTAATCAATAAAGTCTAGCTTAATTTATCTCATCTTAGTCTACCTTTGAGAGACAAGAATAGGCGATCATATACTGTACACCAGAATATATCAGAGTTATATGTCTATATGGAAATATAACATTTTTAAATAATTATATTATGTACAACACGAAAGATGAGCCTCCAGCATCCAAATTCTTATACATGAAAAGTGCATGGAGTATATAACATTTTTATGTATTTGTGAGCCATGTCATAGAAACACTTTTAAATCATTAACAGTATGTACATTAAGTCTTTTTCTCCCATAAATCACTCTCTACACATCGCACATACACCATGAGGGAGTTTTCCAACAAAGACTGCACAGTTTTATCATACTATATTGTAAATTATCATCCAAGTTATTGGTGGTCTGCACAATAAACACGAAGTGGAACAGTGGGCATTTTATTTTGAAGGTGTAATCCTCTTTTGCATCTTTGTGGCTTTACGCATCAGGAACCCTGTTGAGCGCCCATAAATCCGGAGTCCACATGTAGAAAACAATACTATACACTGTAATGTAATGCCTATACACACTGTAAATGTCACGTTATACTCTGTATCCCCAGTCACTGAGATTAAAGGTTTGATTTGAGGTCTTTTAAATATTAATATTATAAGCTTTGCTCACTTAAGTCCATCTGAGTGCAGTGCTGTTATTACTGCGGTGATTTTTTTTTTTTTTTTGATTTGTGTGTGCTGACTTGAACAGAAGGATGCGGCTTAGGACAACATGAGAGAAAGACAGGCCTCAAAGCGATGTTATTTTTAGTGGCAGTGCTTAAGTGCTCATATCTGAACTGAGACAGCTCTTGTGAGCTCACAGGTGATGCTGCTCTGCTGTACAGTACAACACGCTAATATTAGACTGAGGGGTGAGTGTGCATGGAAAATGTAAAATCCCTGTTCTTGCAGAAAGCTGGTTTAATAATTGATCTGTGGAAAATGATCAATTTCGAGCCCTCTTAAGGACTCACTTAAAGGAATCTTTATTTTTATTCTCAGACACACATCTCACCCTCTTTCTGAATATGTAATCTATTTCATAGCATCTCTCTCTTGCACACACACTTTCATTGTATCAAATCCCATCTCTATCTCTCCAAAATATACTATACCCTATAATTTTGCTGCCATCTGCTGTCCATGACTGTGTCTCCTCCTCTCATGTCAAAAAAAAAAAAAAAGAAAGAAGCAATAAAAAGAAAGACATACATGACCACTGAGGAAATTGGTTCAGCAGTTTATTTGGAGTTTTATTAGAACGTGTTTACAGTCCAGCCTTATAATCCCCCCTTAGGAAATGAAAGTCTAAAAAAAGAACATTAGCAAACGTTATAAAAGAAGTCTCACATGTATAAGCTACTCTGTATGGTCATTGGTTGGGGGGGCGATACAGTATGTTGGTTTGGTCACTGTACTAGCAGCGATGCAAACAAATGGGCAGGGCACACCGAGCAAATTCATTTTCAGTTCAGGTACACGCGAAGAGCTTCACTTACAGCATCAACCTTTTCGATAATTATAGGGCGGTAACTAAACAGCTGTAACAGTCTGTGTCTCCTAATGCTGCCTGAAAGAATCAACATAACAGTGCTTTAACATTTAAATAATGCTGTGAGTTATGAAAATGCCGTGAAGTCACTTTGCAGCTTTTTCTTCCTAATGGCTTATCTAGAGCAAAGTATCTGAAAACCTGAGTTTTTCCAAAAAAGTTCATATAAAAATAACATCTCACAGTATCCATTCAGCTTCCCCCACCCCTCCCACTATAACAGAACTCTTTAAAAAAAAAAAGAGAGAGCAAAACAAAATGATGTGCTATTTTGCCATCTTTAGACACGACACTGAGCTCAGATTCTGCAGAGGCTTGTGATTATTATTCATTTGTGGATTTACAGTAAGGGCCTTTTATGTTATATATTTTTTGGCATGACTTACTAAACGGCCCGCCCGCCTCTCTCTCTCTTGTATTAAAGACCTCAGAGCAAAAAGGGGTTTTCACAGTAAGAAAAATCAGTGGCTAGGATAAAGTGGTTTTATGTTACCAAGGCAACTGTACGTGGCACGATGGGCACAGCGCTATCTAGAATCTAGATAGTGGTTTTGTTCTGACCCCACATACACAATATTATAACAGTACGAGAAATATGCACACACTGGATGCATATTTTTGGCATCTTTTGCTGACTTTTTGAACATAGCAGAGTATCCTTATCCACACCCAAGCAGCATATTACAAAACATTCATTTATGAATAGGGCAGGTACAATATAGTTCTGTGTTTACATTTTGAGCCTTTCACGAAAGCTATAATATACCAATTTTCACGTCATTTCTCATCACACAATAATAAATAATATGCACGGGTATCTGTTGTATGTAATATATAGATATACTGCATATGTTTTTATATATATATTTAGACTTATCATGATGTATTACAATACAGTAATACAAATCAGGGCTTGGCTCCAGTTAGTATAGTATTTACAATAGGTTCTGTCATTTATTTCTATACAAATATTTACAGAATATAGATTTCACACCTGCTAGCAAAGGGGATTTGCATTATCACAATCAAATATCCAGTTATACGTCCACAAAAGACAAAGAGGATATTGTACAAACGTGTTTACACCGTTTCCTCTCAGACCAGATCGACGTGTTGCAGTGGAAATGGATGGCTGATAGTCTTGTACAGTTGCATTATTATTGCTTGGTTTCTTCATGAGGTATAAGTGAATGTCTATGCAGTCTTTGTACAGTAGGAGGGTACATCGGAGAGGACGCTGTGAAAGTGGCTTGAAGACAGAGATGCAGAGAGGGGAGTGAGGATACGCCAAGGTGTCTGTAATACCTTGTTGTCCTGGAAACATCTATCACAAATGCTGCGGATGTAAAGAGAGCAGTGAAACATAAAGAGGGCGACACCGCCTCGGGGAAAAAGACAACGTCAGTGTTGTTTCACCAGCAAAACAAAAAACACAAAACCGTCATTTACAAGTTCAGATGTGTTGTCGACATTTAACATCAGCCAGAGGTCAGCTGTAAAAAGGCACAAAGAATATGACTTCGTACTACTGTAGATATCAAAGTGACTGAGAGAAAATGTTGGTAGTGTGGGTAGCTGCAGAAAACAAGTCGAGGTCTAACAGTGTGAGACTGGCAGAATATGATACAGTATCATTCAGCTGCTGCATGCTCTACTTCCTGTTGAAAGTCAAGAGACAGCGCTTCTTCCTCCTCCCTGCCCTGTCCGCCTCCTGGATAGTCTGTTCCCCTCTACGACCTGAGCCACCCTCTGCTGGCTGGGTGTGAGCCAGGGGCCTGGCAGCACCTCGGCCCTGCGCCCGCCTGCTTCTGTGGCAGCCAGAGAAAGGCCTGAGATGCTGGCAGCGGCAGACATGGTGCCGTCAGATTGGCTGCCTCCAGAGTCTGACTCATCGTCCCCCAGCTGTTCGACGGACAGTGAGGAGGTGAGGAAGGAGAAGGGCTTTCTCTGTGACACCGGATCTATCACAGCAACAATTGGTAAAGGCCTCTCGCTCTGTGCATCGTCGTCTTTCTGATCCCCGTTCAGCTCTGTCTCACTATTATCACCCCTGTCGTCATCCCACGACCTCTCCTGCTCCTCCTTCTCCTTCCTCAGCTCCCTGTACTCTGCTGCAACGTGCCAGTTTTCATCATTCTCCTCCTCCCAGTTTTCTTTGGGTCTGGGAAGATTTGGGGTAGGACTTGGAATGGGGAGGAAAACATCATCTTCAATTTCGACTCTTGCCTGTCTCTCTCGTCTCTCTTCTCTTTCTTGTCTCTCTTGTCTCGCCTGTCTCTCTTCTCTTTCTTGTCTATCTTGTCTCTCTTCTCTTTCTTGTCTCTCTTGTCTCGCCTGTCTCTCTTCTCTTTCTTGTCTCTCTTCTCTTTCTTGTCTCTCTTCTCTATCTTCCCTCTCTAAATTAACTCTCTCCTCTACCTCCTCCATCCTTTCTTCCACCTTTTCCTCAACAGCAGGTGCCTCCTGCTCTTCCTCTTGCTCCTGCCCTTCGACCTCTGCCTTCTTCGCTCTCCTCTCCTTGCTTTTGCTTTTCCTCTCCCTGCTTTTCCTCCTCCCTCTCCCTCTCTCCCTCTCCCTTTTCCTTCCCCTCACTGTCCCTCTTTCCGTCTCACTATCATCATGATTCCTGAGGGCGTCTCTGGGTAAACTCTGAGTTTTTCTCTTCCTCCTCTCTTCGCGAGATTCCTCACCCAGCTCAGAGACGGGGCTCTGTAAACCCGAGCGCCCTCCTCCCTCTGAGCCCCCTCTTCTCCTCCTCCTTTCCGTCTCTCTGCCTCGCTCGCGTCCATTTGCAGACCTGCTTCTCCTCTTATGCTTGGAGCTGTGCCCCTTCCGTCCGGTGGAGTTTACTGCAGCCAAACCCTGCTCCTTGGGGTGATGCAAGTGGGAGGGGGAGGTGATTCTGTGTTCACGGCCTGGACGCACATTTCACGGGAGAGAGGAGGAGAAAACAGAGTGAATAGGTGGATAAAATAGAGGAAGAGCAAAATCTTTGGCAGTGAGCATTATGTAATCTGTTATTAGAGCTCTGAAATCCAGAAAGTGTTTTTTGTTGCTTGTTTTTTGTGTTTTTTTTTTGGAGGTACATTAAGTCAGCTTGCACAACAACAGCTGCTTTTATATTTGAGTGAAACCTTCAGATTAAGCTTTAACAGAAATACGACACACATCTGATTATCAGTATGCTCTGTGATAGCGTAATGGCATTCTCTTCTTTAAATAATTCAGTGTGCTTACAAAAAAACGAAGCTTGCGAAGTCTGTTCAGAGGTAGGTTTGAGGGGAACTAAATTGGGTAAGAAATCAGTATAATATTGTGAATGTCAACACCACTACTACTACTACCAACACACAAGCTGTGAGGTTTCTTTGACTGGAAGTGAAGACAGCAGTTGTGACTGAGGAAGAGGAATGTAGAGAGACAGAAAATGGGAGAACTAACAGGAACCATTACCAACCGCGTATTCTCTGTCCGTCCAATGACATAGAAGCAAGGCTCGCCTAGCTTGGAGTTGGTCATACATAGAGACAAACTGGAGAGCTCCACTGAGAGACCGAGAAGAAAGGAGGAGGAGAAAGGACAAGGAAGGAAGGAAGGAAGGAGTGGAGCAAGAAAGGAAAGAAATGTTGGGAAAATGTGGTGCGGGAATAAGGATCAAATGATTTATGAATGGGTTAAAAGGCGGGAAAACACCACAGGGAAAAAGAGTAAAAGTATTTTAGTTAGAATCAGCCCCACAGAAAAAGAAAAAAGGAGTTTATACACCCAAGACAAATGCATCAGAAGACGTAACATTCCCTGTTTTTTAATGTCTTATATTGTAAATCTGCACATCCTGAAATGTTCCTGACTGTGTCTCACCATAATCAGGCACGTAGCCGTTTCCTCTCTTGAGCACCAGGTGGATGCGGTGGCCTCCTCTGCGGATCTGCTCGACCGCCTGACTGTGTGTCATCCCTGCTGTACTGTCCCCATTGATCTCCACAAGCTGATCGCTGACCTGCAGCCACAACACACGAGCGTCCACATCCACAGCGTTACTTTACATGCTGCATCTATTACCTCATTAAATTACACATAATAATAACTAAAACAGGCACAGCAGACATTTTGGCTTGTGCAGTAAAAGCACAGGTGTCACTAATAACATTAACAACAGCTCTGAATTATTGTCCCACTAACCCATGACAGTGTGAGACAATGAGCTAGCATGCACAATACCAGGACGCTCAAAATGGAGCAGCTGAAGTAAAAAATGACATACTATAATGACACATATCTGCACAATTAAATAAAATATCTTGAAATATATATATCAACCCTGACTCTACAGTAAAGAGTATAAAGAGTAGTGAACATAGATAAACTGTGAAACAGACACACCTGCATTTTTTGGCTCCGTGAGGCTGGACCCCCCTCCATCAGTCCCAGGACGTAGAGGCCCATGTTGTACTCGCTGCCCCCTCGCAGGCTGAAGCCGAAGCCTGACGGGCCACGATCCAAGTCTACGCTGTAATACCTGGAGTCACGCTGGGAGACGAGGGCAGAGAGGGTAAGAAGGAGCACTGATATTTGTCACTATAAGAAGGATTGACACCGGCAGTAGACAAGATGAGCTGCCCTCACCTTTGGACGCGACCTTTGACCCTTTCTGCTTCTGTGACCGGGGTCATACTCAGTGGTTTCTGAAAGGCTTGAAGAATCTGAGGAAGACCACAGAAGAAGTCAGATCATGAATTTAAAACCAGGATGTATATTTGTGTTTCAGGTATGCTTACAGGTGCTGGGACGTGGGATAATGGTGAGGCGGAGAGTATTTCCCGCTCGACGGAGGATCTGAGAAAGCTCCCGATGAGGCAGAGTCACCACCGAGCGTCCCTCCACTGCCTCTAATCGATCTCCAGGCCGGATCTGACCACTCTTGGACGCTGGACTGCCCCGACGGACCGTCACAAACCGGTGAGGGAGAAGTGAAGCAGCTGAAGAGAGAACAGAAAATGACTTGTTGAGTAATTCATACGCAGGTATGAGCCCCAAAACTTTCCTTTTAACGAAAGGCAGTGAGTAAAAAGTGGGGTCAAATGTAGAGAAATTTAAAAGCTGGAAGATTTATTTCACCAGCTTCTTCGCCAGAAGTCCTAAAACAAGCTGTGATTAAGCTTTGGATCATTTTTGGCAGGGTTTACTTTATAAATTACGACCCACAGGAGACTCTCTTAACACCTCCCCCCTACTCTCTCCTTGAAACACACTCCTCTTCTCCTTCATCTTCCTATCTATCAACCGATCTCTCCATCTGCTGACACACGGGGGAACTGTTTTTCGCTGATCAATGATTTGTCTGCCTCCTCAAGAACAGACCGTCATGGAGCACAAGCTTTCCAGCAACATTTCCCTGTCCTGAATCTGTCAAGCTGCACATAACAACAAGCTTTGGATATTTACACTTGAGTTTTTTTGTTTTTTTTTACAGCGTGAGTGAGTCTTAGGCTCAGCTTTTCTTAGATGTCCAAACTTGCAATCTGTCTGCATTAGTATGCTGCTAGCATACAAAACATAGAAACAAACGCAGCAAAAAAATTGGCTTCTGCTGGCACCACAAAATGTCTTTCTCGTCTTGTACCACCCGTCCGCTGCTCAAACACACCTCTTTATCACGATCAAGGTGTTACACACAGGAGAGATGATGTGCGAAATGTCTTTTTTTTGCTTCGACTGACCTCTGAATTGAAGTGAGGGGGGACGATAAGCTTCATGTATCAAGAACTTCATCTGCATGAAGATGAAATCACTCATAATTAAGCCTAACTCTGGTCAGTGTCTAAGGTTGATGAAAAAAGTATTGAGCAGCCTAAAAATAAATGCGTGTCCGTTAATCTCCGGCACCAACTAAAAAGCTTCTTACAGTTTTGAGCTGGACCGTCTGCTTAGATCTTTTTCAATCTTCTATTCCTCTTTCTGTATTTTTGTAAACTCCCTATTATCTCTCTCTCTGACCCCTCTTTGAGGCTATGCTGTGCTTTGGTGACAGCTGGTCCCTCTAGAGTCTTGCCAGTGGCCTTATGTAACCCATCAGGCAGCATAAACATTTTGCGACTCTCGTTCAGCTGAGGTACATCGTCTATATCCCTTCAGGATAAAAATAGCTTGTTCGAATTGTCCTATAGAGCGCCAACGAAATGACTGTTAGCAGCTTAAAATTGTACTTGCGGGGGCTAGGAATATGATGTGAAGTGTATGTCACGTCAGAATGATGATCCCATTAAAAGGTTCAGCTTATAATTCAGAGTCCAGAGACACATCTTCAATCTGGCACTAATCTGGGTGACCCAGGCAGAAACAGCAATCAGGTCAAATCAAAGCCAACGCAGCTTTGCAAATAGTCTTCTTATCATGCATAATACATCGGCCCGACATCAACAGTCGCCAAACACATGAATGCACGTGCAACAGCCATCACACGCACCTAGCACCATTGTGTACACACACACACACACACACACATACACAAAGTGACTCACAAGCAGAGGGATTGGGACAGATGTACTCACACACAAACACACTTAAACTACACACACAGATGCATCCAAATGGACTGCTTTATATTAGTGTCTTTTCCTCTGGCTCTCCATGTTCTCCTGTCCAGAGTAATCCCACTGCGGTATGCCCAGCAGCCAGCCAGCCAGCCAGCCTCTGACGCGCTGCACTGATCACCGCTCAGGAGTGGTAGCAGTCCCCCTCCCTCCCTCCATTCCTCCGTTGCCATCGTAAAAATCCCCCCGCTCTGCAGCTCAGATGCATCAGCCGGTGCAGACATCCCCACATTAGCCTGCAGATGCTTCGTGCGTGACGGAGACCGGAGAAAGTACTGCTGATCTTGAGCTTCATTCGTGCAGTCGTGTGCGCTCTACGCCGAGCTATCTGTTTAACTTCATACATTTTACTGCACGTGTGGCTCACAAATGACTCTAATAAACAGAACATAACCACACCGTGTCATTGCTGCGAAACATCACATCAGCCAGTGTAACTGTAACAACAAACAACCCTATTACATATGGATCACAGCATCAGTTTGATCAACTACGTGAGCCTGTGGATCTAACTTTCATCCTGCTAAAGTCGCCACATCATCTGACTGAGCAAACTTTAGTGTGCAAACACATAAATCATACCCTCTAAAGTCATCATGCACAAAGCTAAACATGAAACACTGCAGCACACCAGCACACCTCCCTTTTTTTTTTTTTTTCAGTAAACGCAAAAAAACGATAAGTGGAGGGAATAGTTACGTTTAGACTCCTTCACAGTTTTCAAAGCAGACTGTAGTCTCTCCAGCATGGCTCTTTGATTAGCATGCGCAGAAAAACAAAACAGAAAAAAATATATATATATATATGTCCTAAAATCCGTGTCAGGCAGCTTGAGATTCACATGTAAACAGGAGCTAAAATAAAGGTTTGCTGTCCCCCTCTGTTGCTCCTCTGCGAGGGAAATGCTCAGTGTAGCATTTCTCTTAAGCATTCAGAGAGCGATGGAGAGGTGGGAGGTGGAGGGAGAGACATAGAGAGAGAGAGAGAGAGAGAGAGAGAGAGAGAGAGAGAGGGAGAGTTTTAATCTTTTGAAAAACCAGACTGGACGCTTTTACTGCAGAGTAAAAGAGGTGAGAGGGATAGAGAAGGGGGGGAGAGAGTGGGCGGGAGCTTGTGATGAGAGAGGCTGATGAGGGGAAGAGAAGGAGAGAGATGGGAAGAGGTAATGATAGAGGGTGAAGGCAGATATGGAGAGACAGAGGGGGGTTCTTTCTGTGACATGACAGGAGAGAAATGAAGGGGAGAATGAGGACACAGTGGAGATGGAGGCTTGAGGGAGGATGGAGAGCCTCTGTACCGCAGAGACAGGTGCACCTACAACCTTAATCTCAACCATGCAAACATAAATGTGTGTTCGCCAGAGCCATAAAGCAAATTGAACTGCATCACACGGGAACAGAGGGCAGCCAATATAAGACAAAGGAAGGGGAGAGTGGGCAATACATCACGGGGATGCTGCGGTTAAACTGCTATTCATAAGCACTACACTAAAAGCTAATAAGGTTCAGGATGTGTTCGCTTCCCAGACAGAACATAAACAAGCCTCAACGTCCTGTCAGGTCAGAGAGGATGGAGAAACGCAGAGTGAGATACAAGAGCTGCAGCCACACTCGAGCTGACAAATTAAATAAAAAGGCTACACATGAAGGCTGTAAACATGCTAAAGGAATAGTTTCACATGTGGGGAAATATATTTATCAGCTTAGCTGAGAGTTGGACGAGAAGATCAATACCACTCATGATTAGCATAAGAAAACAGAGGGGACAAACAGGAAACAGTTAACCCGGCTCTGTCCTAAGGCAACAAAATCCAGCAACCAGCTCCTTTAAACCTCACCAATTAGCACTTTTTAGATATATATTTTGGTTAATTAAAACAAAAAATTGAAATGTTAAAATGATGTGATGTGGTTTTATAGGAGATTATATGCACAGACTTCCTGGAGTTTTGATGTCACAGTTTTGCAGTTTATGCTAAGCTAAGCTAATCAGCTGCTGGCTATCTTCATTTTTTTAGAGCACAGACATTAATGATCATTTTTGATCTTTTAACTCTCAGCAAGAAAATGAACGAGCATGTTCTCAAAACATTCAACTATCCCTTTGATAAGCCCGTCCGTCAGGCGCCACACATGAGATTCTGAATATTGATCCCAATAACAACAACAACAACAACAATATCAACCTATCCCGCTCAGGAGCACATGGAGGTCACACACAACCACACACAAAGAAAATAAAAGCCCATGAGAGCAGGAAGAAAGACATAAACGTGTTTGTGTGTGGCTTTGCAAGATCCTATAAAAACTGGGAAAAGGTCTTCACGAAATGAGGTTTTCTACATTACTATGCAAGCTGTGGGTGTGTCTGCATGCGATATGATCGTTTTTTATGGGTTTCTGGTTATCGAGACAGCTCATTGAAGTGCATGAATCAACCCAACATGATGTTATGTCGCCATACTGCCATGGGGGCAGCAATAGCTCAGTCCTTGGGACTTGAGTATGGAGTGTGGAGTGATAGTTGGAGAGGTGCCAGTTCACCCCACCACTCTAACACCTCTCCACAATGTCTAATTCATGTCTATAGGTCCTGTTTGTGTATGTGTTTGTGTGTACTAATAAAAGTGAAATGGGGAGATACAGAGCGATGTACAACTTTTTTGTAGCCAAACAAACACGCAAACATCTCATGGTTAGTACGTTTAGTTTTTCATGCATAAAGACATAAAATATACACTTAAGTAATTGTGCTGGGGAAATATAGCACAATAGTGGATCCCAAAACTAGCTTTACTTTACAAGAAAAGGGTTGATGAAGCATCATGACTCATCAGGTGGCATGTAGCCATGGTGACCACTTTTTAATCTGTAATTACCTAATGGTGTGTCTGTACACAAGGGCGTCCAACTGAAACTTGTTTCCCCCGGGCAGGTAACCAAATGATTCTACTGGGCCAGAAAAGTTCAACTAATGCTGCATAATGCCTATCCAAAACATGCGCACTTGTCTCTCACCTTTGCCGTTCTCAACATCCTGAGAGGCAATAACGAACCCAAAGCCCTCTCCTGGCTTTCTCCTCAACTCCACATCGAACCCTCGGAGAGGACGCGTCCGTTCACCACCCTGCCTGTCCAGACCTGAATCAGGCACTGCGACGCCGCCCGCCTCGTCCTCCAGGCCCGTGTTTATCCAGTCTTTGGGTTCCATGGTGAGGGTCACTGGAATCGACTCCAAGAAACTGGTGCTCTGGATCAGCGAGGAGCGCTTGGAGGGAGGGGTGCTAATGGTGGTACGGGGCAAGGGCAGTATTTCTGGGAGCAGAGAGGTGTTGTCCGAATCAGGTGGAGGAGGAGGGTGGAGGAGAGGAGGAGGGAGTCTTCGTGCAGAGCCTGGGGAGACGGCTGAATGATAGACGCCTGATAATGAGAGAGAAAATAGCTGTGAGAAGACTTTGTTTGTTATAAAATCACAGACTCTGCAACACAACAGATGAGTCATTTACCTCCTCTGTAAACCAACAAGATGACTTCTGCCTGTTTGGTGTGTTCCTGGAGAATTCTTTGTACCTGTCAACAAATATATAATTGCATATCAGACTCACTTTGAGATGCTTTGGTTATATTTGATTATTTTTAAGGTGGTGTCCATCTCTCAAAGTGAGTTCAACTGGTGATTTAGCATGTTTTATCCCAGTTCTTCCAAACCTGGGAGTAGGGAGATGAATTATTATAAAGGAAAGTACAGAAATAACTTATTTTACTTAAAATTCTGACTATTTTTCAGACTTTTCTCTGATTTATCCTTTTTAATAAAATACTGTAATGATCAGGCCACTCGAAATATTCAAATGAACAATCTGTGAAGTTAGAATAACTCACAACTCATACATCCTGTGAGCAAAAAAAGGTTTAACCCATGAACTATAAACTGTGTTTGCTTCACATTAACTTCCCTCCCATTTGAGTCCTTACTTGTGCGAAGCTAAGACTCTGGACATCAGCTCCGTTGATTTTAACAATAGCATCCCCTGGCTGCAGGGAGTGGCACTGCTTCCTGTCCCAGACTCTTTTCACTATACTCATCCTGCCTCCTGGACCGCCAGCCGTCACGCTGAAGCCGAGTCCTCCTTCACACTGGCCCAAGACGACTGGCACCAGCTCCCCGCCGCTGAAGCTGCCAACTCCACTTCCCATGCTCATCGCCCCAGGAGAGGACACGCTGCTGGGACTTGCAGTGGGGCTGGTGTTGTTCTGGAAACCGTTGAAGGCGTGGTGGTGGTGGGGGCTGTCAGGGGTGGGAGGAGGTCTCAGGTGTGAGGTCTGCGGTCTGAAGAGGCGGGAGTGAGCGCTGCGGGGACCGCCAGGGGACGACACGGGCCTCCTTGGTGACTGAGGCAGGGGCAGCCGGGACCCTGACAGGGTGCAGGTGGACAGGTCACTCTCGGATGACTTGGAGGTGCCGTAACGAAAAGGATGAGGGGGCGTTGAGAGGGAGTTGTTGTTGTGATTACGGATCATTGATGCCCTGATGAAAAAGAATAGGATGAGTCAAAATGATTAATGAATTGGCCAATTACTTTCTTGATTAATTGGTTAGCAAAGTGATGTCTTTAAATAGTTTGGTCCGACCAAAAACCCAAAATTAATAAATAATAAATGCACCTCAGAAATACATTCTCCTTTGTGCCATACGTGTAGGTGTTACCTGTGTGATCCGATGGCTGAAACAACTTCACTGTCACTCTGGCTGGCAAGTGTTGGGTCGAATGACTGCAGCCTGGCTAAACTTTTCAGGGAACGAGGTGGACGCGCGGGGCGGAGGCAGCGTTGCTCGTGCTGGAACGTCTGTATGAGGGCGGACGTCTGCCGAAAGGTGTGGCATTCCCGTTAGAGTCTAGAGCCACCCCTGGTTCCATGTAGCTCCCGTCACCGCGAACCCCGTTAAAGTTAAAGTGCTGGGTCTGGGGAGTGGGCGTTGGGAGGCGAGGTAGTTGGTGAAGAGGCTGAGGCTGGGTGGTGGTGGGTGGTATGATGGGCTCCCCGCTGTCCAGTAGTCTTGGCGGGGGCTGCTTGGGACAGCCATCATGGTTGTAGAGCATTGGATACCCTCTTCTAACCTCTACATCCACACTGTGGCCCACAGGCACAGACTTGAGCATCTCTACCACCTCTTTGTGAGACACGCCCAACACACAAACGTCATTGATGTACACCAGGATGTCCGCTTATAAGGCACAAAAGAAAGCACATAGAAAAAGATGTCATTACAACACATTTAGGATACTTTATGACACACTTTTTGAACTGTTCTCATGTGCTTGAGTGTGCAGATAAGTGTAGTTTGCAAATGAAAATGTGTTTTTGTGTGGGTGTTGACTAATCCGACCAACAAATCCCTCTAAACCAGCCTATTAAGAGATATGAACTAGATCAAGCCCTGCAGAGACAGCCTGTCCCGTGGCTTCATGAAGTGGTAATATCTGTCCGTATGTGTGCGTGCATGTGTCTGTCTGTGTGTGTGTGTGTGTGTGTGTGTATCTGTAGAAGTGGATGCACACTGTTGCATATGCGTGTGTTATGATAGCTTGATTATGGTGCGCTAGCCCCGAGGATTAAGGACTGATTGTGATATACACTTGCTGTGGGAGATCAAAATTCCAGATGTATAATCCCCAAAGAACGGAGACAGAGAACTAGAGAGATCGGCTGTTACAACACACTGATTTAAATGTGTTTTGTAAGATTTCAGCAACCTAGTTACAGCTCTCAGTCTGCAGCTATGGCCAGTAAGAATTGTCTTTGTGTCTGTGAATGTGTCACCTCCTCTCTTCAAATGATATCACCTCACAAAACATTACAGCTAGTTTTCTCATGCAGTAATCGTCCGTGGATCATTGTATTTCTACCTGTCTTGAGTGCTGAGGGTCCACTTGAAGTCACACTGTAGACCTGGAGGAACTCTCTCGGCCTGCTGCCCCCAACGATATTGAATCCAAACCCTCTGGAGCCTTTGGTCAAGTGTGTGTGCACAGGGAAACCCCTGAGCTCCGCAGGCTGGTCTGTGAACCCTGGTAGTCACCGAAATATCCAGAAACAGAAAGACAGAGAGAGAAGATGAGACAGCGATGATGCTCACCTCCAAGGAAAAGTCCTAAAAAAACGAGAGGAGCGACAACATTCCTCTCCTGTGTGTTTATACGACTAAAGAGTCCGAAGTGAGGGGTTTTAGGAGTGAGGGAAGAGAGAGAGAGAGAGAGAGAGAGAGTAAAGATACTGCAAACCAGTCACCAGATGGCACTTAACAAAAAATACTTAGAAATAAACAGACACGCACACAAACTTGCATTAAAAGCACAATCCATTACAGACTACCTCCTTGCTAAATAAGCAGCATAATCCATCAGATTGACCCGACTCAGTGCTGTAATCTGGGTCTTTTTTATTTACAGTTTCCTCTTGCATCACCAAATCTCTAAAAATGTTATTACAGATTTTATTTTCAACCCGCTTTCACTTCTTATTCCGGGCCTGTGTTTTGTAAAGTGGAGCAGCAATCATTTCAAGTTACATGAAGTTAAATATTTCTCCACCCGTGCACGTTATGTCAGTTTGCCTTCTACTTGTATGCAAATGTTACAATATTCCTTTAACATGCAGGTAATTCTGGCTGTGGCAGAGTTTATATCACCTTCTGCTGGTGAGAGAAGTGTACTGCACTTCACTGACACAACCTGGCATCATAGCACCAGAGCAGATGGGTTTCTTACAGTTTGCAGTCAGCCACGTCGCACAAACATCCAAAAATCTAGATTATGCCCTTGTTCTCTTATCATCGAGTCATGTGACCAAATTATGAAATTAAGTTGCCAGTCACATGCCATCCACGTGTCGACCCTGCCAGCTTCAGCAGCGAGTCTGGCTCTTTGCCAGCAGCTCCAAGCTTTAAGGCCTTAACCACTTACATGTCTGTGTTCAGCACCGAGATCTCATTCCACCTCATTTGACTCTAACAAGCTGCCTGTGCCTGTTACTTCCGTTCTTTACAAATATGTAGCTTAATTTAGGCTGTTCGACGGTTAAACGTGTCACCAGTGTTTCAATAATTGCATCCAGATAGAGAGAGAGAGAGAGAGAGACGGTAAAGAAAGAAAGAGACAAAGAGACTCACATTCGTTTTTGTAGACGGTTTCCCTGCTCGATGCTCGAGGACTCTGCCAGCTGGTCCTCTTTGGGCTACGACTTGGAGAGACAAAAGGAGGGAGAAGCAAAAGAAAAAAGAAAAAGCCGCCGTCTTCAGAAACGTAATAGTACTGGATATAATATGACAGCAATTCAATACGCTCAGAACAGAGATGCCTGCCATTGATAGTGATGACAACTTCAGCAGCTCTACTGTATTCAGAGCATGTTTAAAGGAAGAAGAGTTTGACATTTCAGGAAACATGCATATTCACTTTCTTGCTTGAGAGTTGAGATGAGAAGATCAATAGCACTGTCATGTCTGTCAAAGCTGGAGCCAGGAGACAGTTAGCTTAGCATGAACACTTGAAAAAGGGGAGACAACGAGCCTGTCTCTCTCTGTGCCTGCCTGCACCTGTAACCTCATTAAATAACTAGATAACTAGATATGTTTTATAATGCAAAAACTATTTACAGGAGGTGTATGACCTTCTGTTGAAGTCTGTTTCTGCATTGTAGAGTTAACTGGTTGGCATAGAGTAAACTTGCGCTATGGTTAGGAGATATTAGGATTAAACAAACAAAGATTTAACATGTTAAATCAGTGAGTTTTAGAGGTGCTGGTAGGTTTTACCTTTCAGAGCCAGGCTAGCTGTTTCCCACAGTTTCTATTCTTTATGCTAAGCTAGGCAAACCACTATACTGGCTCTGGTTTAATACTTAGCAAACAGATATTAGAGTGGTATTGATCTTCTCATCTAACTCTCTTTAAGATCTCTTAGTAAGTGTATACACAGAATTTTGAACTACTCCTTTAACAGGTAGTAGACACTCACTCTATATAGTGAGAGTCTCCCGGGTCACTGAAGGCCATCTCCCAGTGATCAGGCATCACACCTCTGACCCTGGCACTGCTTCTGCTGCCGATGATGCCGTTCTCTATGGCACGACCATCCCCGCTGCTGGACGCCCGGGGCCGACCGGGGGACCGATGGATGTGAGGGATGCTGTTGCTTACGCCTGCAGAGCCTCCTGTAATTGAACAGTGATATGTCATTAACCAGGAAATAAAGAGGAGGTGAAAAAGTTTCTCCTGCGTTCTTTAAAGACCTGACGGACTCATTCGGCAATTCCGCTGGGGACTGTCAGGCGAAAACACCTGAGGTCAGCACCTCAGCCGGCTTTGTCCTCCCTGTAAGGAGGCAGCGAGTATGTGACCATGCATGTCACACCACCAGCGGAAGAAAAAATAAGCATATTTTTTGCCTAGCTGTCCTTGTTGCTGTCCTTTAGCTGTGAGCTCCAGCATGGATCTGAGAGATGTCAGACATAGCACGGGCTTCCTGAGTCCTGCTGCACACGACAAGTGCTACCGAGCCCATCCACCCACACACAGTATCACTTCAGAAGATGACTCAGCAGAGGTCAGGGTGTTGGATGGCTCTCTCAAACTCTATCCTGCCTGCATCCTGCATTCACCCCCCCCTCCTCTCCTCCTCTCCAGTCCAGGCTGCCTGCTGCCCTACCTGCCTGTTTGGAGCACATCTCTGGATATCTGGATCTCTGCCTGGCTGCGTTTCTCACCTCCCACTCTACTCGTCTCTCTCTTATCTTCTGTACCATTCTGGCTCCCTGCCTACACCTTTGTTAACACTCAGCCTCCCTACCTGCCTCCAGCACCACCCTATGTCGCTGCCGTGCTCCCTTACCCTAAGCATCTAATCTCATTTTGCTCCCTGTTTCAGCTCTGATTTTATATTTTCTTGTCGCCAACACTCCCCAACACTGTCTTCATGATTTTATCTGCATAGATGATGCGATTATTGAATTTTGAGGCACTTTGAAGGAGCATTTCCATTTTATGAAATGTTGTACATCTGCCTCCACTACATTCATTCGACTGCTATCGTTCCTGCATACTTTGACGACTAAAATATATATAATATATATAAAAATACATATCCTAAAATACCATGCATTACCAAAAATGTATTTCACTGGTTCCCAACTGATTTGGCTGGCTCTAGTTAAGGGCCTTTTGTCACGTTTCAGATGTCTGTCTCCACCTAAATTTCGCTAAATAGCCAATTTGCCTCATCCTTAATACATTTATTCATTCAGTCTACTCATGTGCTTGTCCTCTTTAATAACTCTCATGTTATTTTTGTACCTGCCACACCCTCCTGTTCTCCTTTAAGCAATATTTTTTTTGCCTAAGATGGCGAAGTCGAGTCGCGTTCTTCACCTCAGACCTTTAACGTCCACCCTACCCCTGACTCCTAACCCTCCTTGGGGTCAGCGTTTCTTCATTATGATTGGATGAACAATGTTTCCCGCTCATTAACTATTCATAACTTGACCTCGCCATCCTAGGAGGACAAAAAAAAAACAACCTTCCCTCACCTGGTCTGCTTCACCCAATCACCCACCTGCTTCCTATTCCCTCTGATTACCGTTCCTTCACCCAATTACCAGATTGTCTTTTGCATCGTGCCAAGCTTTCCAGCATTGTTACCTGATTCCTGATTCTGCCTGAGACCCTGGACTCTGAGCCCCTGCCTGAGCCCTGTCTGAGTCCACAGAATGAATATAAATATGAGTTGGGGTCCACTGGACTAAACTACACACCTATCTGTCTTTTTCTGCAACATGGCTACTTTTACTTTGACGCTTCAAGTGTATTTTGCTGTGCTTTTGCTTAAGTGGCATTATTAATGCAGGAAATGTACTTATAATTGAGTATTTTGACTACTTGAATTAAGTATCTGTACACTTATTCCACCACTGGTGATTAATAAGCCTTCTGTTTAACATAATACACCATGAGTCATCCATCACCTCTACAGTGAAACAGAAAATGCTTTTGTCTTATTAAAGGAAAAAATCTATAACAGCAGTGTACTTGCAATTCCACTGTTCAGTGAATTTAAACAAATTCAGCTTCTTGTCACTTTATTTCCTCAGTTTCTTCCCCCCTCACCTCTCTGTGTGCATGCTTTTCCTATCTGCTTACCTCCTTGGTGGCTCGACCTAAAGCAGCCTGACCTTGCTTTGGAGGTGATCCAGCAATCGATGAGGCCACAGCCCCCACTGAGAGTTTAGGGCATACTAATTGTGCTAATGATTGATTAATTTGGGTATCAGAGACTGGAGCTATAGATAGAGGGACAATGCAGTATTTAGCTGCAGGCTGCTGTGCAGGGCTTAAAAGAAACGTTTTCTACAGTCGATATGTCTGTAAAACTATTAAAGGGGGCTCCAATCACTGTTGTGATACTATTAACAGCTGATTACCTCCCTGATTTCCTTCATATTCATAACCTTGCCCACACATGCCGTCATACAGACCGGGCTTTAGCGGTACTTGCCTGACAGGCCTGAGTCTTCCTCGCTGTTCTCACCGTCCTCTGCAGCCTTCTCTAGGTTGCTGAGGGATTTGCTGCGTGTGCGGAAGTTTCTGAGCAGGTTGCGGTGCTCCTGGTAGGTGATGGGAGGGCTCTCTGCGCTGATGTGAACGGGACGAGGCGTGCCGTAGTAATTCCCTGAGACAGAGGGGGAGAGGAGAAAGGTGTCCTGCCTTGAGGAATGATGTCGTAGCGACCGTATCAAAGTGGAAAATGAATTATTTGCTCAAAATAAATGAAGAAAATGAATCTGTTGGTGTAAATCTAAAGGTTGTGAGTAAGAGCACAGTCTGCTTTAACATGCGTTACAACTTGATATGTGCTCATGAGGTAAATAAAAATCTATATTCACATATTCAGCAGCAGAGTGCATGCTACTGTGTACATATAAGCCATGTTACATGTCTGTATGTGCATTATGTATCCCCCGAGATCCTCTACTGTATATGTTCTATATTCTCAACCATCTGTTCCAACTGCTAAAGAAGAAATTAAATTACCACCACCCCCTCCATTTGGCTCATGGAGATCCAAATGGGTTTAGGGGGAAAACATTAGATTACTGAACTCAACAACAAGGTCACCAGACGTCGCCATTTACTGCAGTTTCTGAAGGCGGCTGAGCGCACAACGCCGCTGCAACTCCAGATTGCTTTACCGAAGCGACGTGTCCGTCAATGTCACATGTAAGGCAAGTGAGGATGACATTTATTGCTCTCATTAAACTCTTATAAATTATGGATGCTAATGTATGGAAGGTTTTTTTTTTTTTTTTTTTTTAAATCAGAGGCAGCACTCTGACCCTTACCGGGGGGAGGAGTCTGCAGGGAAGATACGAGCTGGGCAACACCTGATGGCATTAATATGCATAAAGAGGTGGCTTTCTAACAGATTGTCCTATTATATGCTCAAACCTCATTTATCACAACTGTCAATAAATGTTTGTTAGAGAATACAGTTGGTATATAACAAGGGAAAAATTGAGGGAATAGTTTGACATTTTGGAAAATATACTATTTCCAGTTAAATGAGAAGATACTGTAGATACCGCTCTCATGTCTGTACAGCTACAGTCAGGAGGCAGTTAGCTTAGCTGTGCACAAAGACAAAAGCTTGCATGGCTCTGTCTAAAACAGGAGGTTTCAAAGGCCTCTGCTCAGACACAGTTTGGATAAAGGTGACACTAACCCCCTCACATGTTTAATTAGTTAGATTCAATTTCTGGATGCCTATTTGATCACGATTATGGTATTTGATCACATAGATTGAGCCAAGATAGCCTCATACAGCTCTCTGATATAACTTCAGACTAAACCAAACACATAAAAATGACTGTGCTAAAGTATTTATTAGTTTATGACTTTAGGAAAGTTGGAAAACAGTAAAATCACCACATTTAGGCCATTCTATGTGATTTCCTCCTGATAACTAATGTAATATTTTCTCCTGAAACAGTTTGGAGCCCTCCTGGAGAGACCCACCTCCCACTTCTTGTCTAAAGATGACAAATACTGCCCACCATCACCTCTAAAGCTCACTAATTAAAACATTAATAACCCCCCATAAAACCACGACCTGTCATTTTTACACTTCAGCTTTTATACATGTGAAACAAAATGAGATGTTACCTTTAAAAGGCTAGCCATTTTCTCCTGTTTCCAGTGCTAAGCTAAGCTAACTGGCTTCTGGCTGTACAAGCATGAACGCCTCATTTAACTGCAAGAAAGCACGCTTCCTAAGACTATTTTTTTTTAACAACACAAAGACTGTGATGGTACATCCGTTCTATGACTTGCTAATAACACACAGCCATAAAAATACTGTGTTATTGTTAATGCAATGTATATTTTCACCTATGCATTCAATTTTAACACATATGTAATGTTTATGTAATTTGTACAGTATTTAAAAGGTCCAGGTTCTAGGATTTAGCGGCATCTAGTGCTGAAGTTGCAGATTGCAACCAACTGAATACCTCTCGTCTCACTATACCGTTCAAAGTGTGTCAGAGAAATTACAGTTGCAGCGAAGCTCACAAAAGGCCCTATCTAGAGTCTGGGTCTGGTTTGTCCTCTCTGGGCTACTGTAGAAACAGGGCGATTCAACACGGAGGACTAAGATATCTTTATAGATATAAGGGTCTCATTCTAAGGTAAGAAAACCACAGTGATTCTTATTTTCAGGTGATTATACAGAAGTGAAAAACTAGTTCATGTTTTTTATTCCATTTCTGGCATATTCTGTAGAGGCCCAGAAATCTTACTCACTTACATTTATTTGAGCACAAGTAATTAAGAAAAGAAAATTTACAAGCTGTGTTATAATTACCACAATCTACACCGCATGATGAATCACCACGCAGACAGTTAGCTGAAATGATGGACTAGTTTAACCTCACCTTTTAACTTTCCACTCTCGAGCAGCGCTCCCGACTCCTCCAAAGAGAAGAACTCCTCAATGGAGACAAAGTTGTAGTCTACCCCTGAGATTTCCCCGTCTCTGGGCTGTCTGGTTGTACCTGAGAGAGAGGGGGGGGGGAGACAGCAGGAAATATTGCACCATGCATCAGAGCCATGAGACCAGAAATACTGCCAGCTCTAACGTGGATGATGTGTCAATTAATCAAAGCCTTTTCCTCTCATCAGGGGTCATAAATCCAGAGTTCAGTGTTTAAAGAAAACAACAATTCAGCAAAACTGCAAATAGCCTCACATTAGTTTGACAAATTATATAGAACTAGTCCCACAAAAGGTAAAAACCTAATGGGTTTTGGTTGTATTTAAAGCTTTAAATGATCTTAAAAGGAGTGAACAAATGTAATTAGATTACATTAATGGACAATAACAATTAACAAGTGACCTTTTTAATTACAGGATTTCATTCTTGATGTTAAGTCAGTCTCGGATCAACAGATCATCCGACCACAAACCAAAATCTACCCTGTGAAGAGCACGATGATGATGATGGCGATGGTAGGCATTAACCAGAGCCTCTTTGTTATGAACAGATCAATATTCACAGAATTAAACATTAATGAGGCACTGTGAAACTCTTAAAGTCTTTCTATCACCATTGCAAAGACGGAGCACTCAGATGATCAATGGTCTGTCATGGTAATTGATTCACGTTGACCTTGGATTGGAAGAGAGCAAACCGAAGGCGGAAAAAGCATCATTACAGAATCAGTGAGGTAAGCCTCAGTCAGTGTTTGCTGTAACCATTAAATACATGTGCAGGCATGTCGTGTGAAATATATCACAATGTTATCTCATTAAGTCAAATCTGGTGGACGAATTTTAATTTGCAAATTGAACTACAGGACGTCCACTGTGACCTTCAGACGAGCGATTCCTCTCCCAAGACGTAATCACGCCAAGTCCAAACTGAGGACGAATCTCTGTCCTTCTCCTGGAGGACCACATGTGATGTCAGTGTGAGGCCGGCAGGAGGGAGTCACACCCAGCTACCCTATAAAACCTGTGATTAATGCACTGCTGTCCCGGGAGCAGCTCTCCCAGCAACAATGACACATGCAGGAGCATGCACAGCTCACACACTAACAGACATAAAGAACTGGACACACACACATGCACATTAGAGAGCATGAGGCATCTTCATCAGCATGACCTCTTCTCTCTGCAGCACAAAGTGTGTTTAATGTACAGTCTGTGTCCCGATCAGCTGCAGAGGATGAGGCGCTGGCCTCTAAATTATACCCGCAGTCTGCAACGCCATTTTTATATTTCCACCTGCTCTGACTACTTTTTAATCACAGATGCCATTGAAAAAGTACTTTTAGTGGCTTTAGGTGACAAAGATTGCACTCAGACATGTCAAAAATCACCCAAAAACAGTTATACATGTTGAGTTAAGGGCTGTAGCTTTCGATTAGTTCACAGATTGTTTATAAAATATCAGAAAATAGTGAAAAATGCGTCACAATTTGCTTGAAGCTGGAATCACTGAATGAAAAATGTGACATAAACACTTTATGTTAATTATCAAAATTGTGGCTGACTCATTTTCTGATCGTTTCAGCTCTAGTTGAGCTTTCCTGTGTTGTGCCACTCGGTTTTTCCCCAGAGAGGTTTGACCCTCACTTTCCGGCTCATTATAACACTGTTGCTCTTAAAAGCAGATGATTACGGCTGATGTGATTGGTCATTATAGCTTGCCCAGGCTCTACCTGCTGATAGTGTATAATGTATTATTTGAGTCCAGCTGTTCTTCCACTTCGTGCCATGCTGAATCGGGGTTGTATTTTCACCTCTGGTCACCATAAAACCATCAAAATGACGCGCCACAAGTTTGTGCTTTCACTCATTTAAAAGGAAATTAGAGGTTTCTGCGTCTAATTAAAGATCTGATAGCAAATCTCTTGATGACATCTGACGTGTGGGTAATTCTTCTCCTCCCCTCAGGACAAACAGTATCTCTCCAGCTGATATGGCACGAGGCAGGGATTCATTATCTATGCACCCTCCTAGGAAATATATATGACATGTCAGCGGGGGGA
Organism: Miichthys miiuy; assembly: GCA_036365135.1. Classification (NCBI taxonomy): domain Eukaryota; kingdom Metazoa; phylum Chordata; class Actinopteri; family Sciaenidae; genus Miichthys; species Miichthys miiuy. The sequence goes on along the minus strand of CM071606.1, from coordinate 8,322,603 downwards.
CAGGATGGATTATTGACATCTTCTTCTTCCCCGCCTGTCCCTGTAGGCGATGCACACTGATCCCCTGGGAGAGGGGTGAGATAGGGATTGAAGAGGTAATTACACAGAACTCTGTATCAACACCAAGAGAGAGCTGTCTGTCAAGATCATTGCACACAAATAGCAAACAATGAATCCTATAGCTGAAAAAGGCCACAGACGGGGCTTTTTTTCCCCGCCTGACAACGCTGGAGTGAGCATATTATAATAACTAAATGATGATGTTTCTTATCTCTGACTCACTCTGAAGACAATTAGAAAAGTCTTTTACGAAGGAGACAGAGACACAGCCTGCCATGAAACCCTGACATTGGCTCTGAATCATCCAAGGGCATATGTGCAAATGGTCAGAGCGATTATACAAATATGGATGGGAAAGTTCGGGGGGGTTAATTTGAGGTCTGCAAAACCTGCAGACAGAGCAAAAATAGAATTAATGAGCAAACAAAAAAGGGAAGTTTTCATACGAAACAGAGAGCTGTGTTAAAATAAAATGGTTTGTTTCACGGAGCACATATTTGCCTACCCTCCAAAAGATACACAGTAAGCATCCTGTCTGTATCAGTATGAGCAAACAGAGCCATTAGACTGCAGTCACGCCCCTCCTCCTCCTCCTCCTCCTCCTCCTCCACTTTGGCACTGATAGACATTTGCTTTTAATTTAATCCCCCCCCCCACACTAGATTATTGATACAGTAGCCTTGCATTTACTTAATTCTGTCATTCATTTCCATTTTTATGCACTGCCCTCCTGACTGAGCCTTTGTAATGATATTTCTTGCATCAGAGCCAGCTCGCAACATCACAGAGCGTTGTCTCATCAAAAGGATTCAGGGATTGAGATACTCTGTAAATAGCACAGCGGTGCTAAGCCACAGTTTCATAGATAAATCAAACCTGCAGCCTGAGGTCATTCTATCTTTACTTCCTTACAGTAAAAATGTTTAAAGTTAATTAAAAACTCAGGCAATACAAAGTTGGCACAATAACAAAACACTACAGCAAAGAGTCACATGAAATCAGGAGGAAACATACATATGGTCCTGAAGGGGGCCACAATGAGCCACCGATGGGAAAACTCCTCAGCTTTAAGTTCCTGTTACATCAACAACACATGCCTCCTCGATGGAAAAAAACAGGAAACAAAAGGAAGAAAATTTCTGCTCCTGTATAAATACGAGTGGTCTGAAATAAGACATGATGCTTTCTGAGCCGCTCCCTGGGATCAGGAGAGCAGGCGTGTGTTCGCTATCGACATGAGAACAACGGCATCTTACTGTGTCATCTCCAGCTGATCAGAGGATTACACACCCGGGGGGCTCAGCCTGCCGTGTTGTCCCTCTTACTTAAAGAAAACACTCAGATATAGGAAGGTGTTTCAAAAGTTTCACACCACTGAGCAGGGAAATGCTGTACTGCTTTATTTTGTGTATATTTTGCCAATAAATCATGTCTTTAGAGCAACCTTCCCTGACCAATCATCAAATTTGTCTAATTTTGTATGTGCCTCTTTTATCCATCCCATTCTCTTTATCCGTTTTCTGAAATAGCTAAAAGCACTTCTCTTTATTTGGGTAATTCACTCCCTGAGCAGCTGCTCGTTGATATAATAGGATGCACGCATGCCTGGCTAAGTAATGAGAAAGCTTGATATGAATAAATCTCCAATTATACCACAATATAAATATGCATGTTGTATACCAAGAGAGAGACAGTTTTGTTTTTCTTGCACCATCCTGGGAGTTTTGACCTGCGCCTTGCTCTGTCAACGAGCGGTGGCAGACTGTCCCACATGACCTACTTCCTGGACTAAAGGAGAGATTAGCTACAACTCCACACAGCCACGACAAGGTTAAGACTTCAGACACACTAGGTGGTCTGTCCCCTTTGCATACAATCTCAATGAAATAAAAAGCAAAGCAGACCAACGCGGGTCAGAAAATTAAATTAAAAACACAGACTTCCCTCAGAGAGACCTGCACGGCCGCTGTATCCTCCTGCCATTCCTGCTGACGTCACATTATAGAGGATTAAGATAGCAACAGATGTACTACAACTAGCTGCCTTTGGCTGCCATTATGCTTGATTTTAATCGGAGCATCAAAATGAAACCGCTTGTGTAGTGCCTCTCTCTCTTTTTTTTTTTATAAAGGGGATCATGCAAAAACTACTAATAAAAAGAAGCTGTCAAACACAACTACCATCACATTTAATACCATCTTACCACCACCCAAACAAAGTAATACCCTGGAGCACGAGGGGAGGGTGGCGGTGTTGGTGGTGTGGGGGGGTGACTGCCACTGAGGATAAACCCAATGTTGTGACAATACAGACTGTTGCTATGGAAATGTCAGAACTGATTGCACTTGTGGCATTTTCTGTCTCACTCAGACTTGATTTAAACTATTTTTGTCTTGATAAATGTGCCTTTCTTTTTTCATTATTTCATTAAATCATCCCAGTTCTGTTCGCATGCATTGACACGAGGGAGTGTGTGAAAACAGTTCTGCAGTCTTAATCACCAGTTAACACCAAGATATTCACATGGTAGCAACTACGAGACGTGTTAACAGAGAATTAATGAGGTCAGTAACTTAAGAGAGGTATGCCTAGGTAGAACACGTTGAAAATAAACATGAAAAATACAATATAGTGTGTGAGCAAATGACAACAACAGGATGATATGATATGCACGTGAAGATTAAAGGACAAAGAATTATAAAAACAAGAAGAAGAAGCACAATAATGGGACTTACAAGGTACAGCGCGGAGGTAGAGATTCTCTCGGATGACCTGCTGAAGTTGGCTGTCCACTGAGCCGGGTGTGAAGCACTTACTCAGATACAACCTGAGATCCTTGCACAATGATGAGCCTGAGGGAAGGGCAAAGATACAAGTATGGCAGGGAGAGGAAGAAGAAGCAGAGAGAAAGAGAGAGAGAGGAGGAGAGACATAAAGAAATCAGCTCAGTAAGCACAAACACTGGTGATGTACAGAAGATTTGTTTGTAGCCCATCAAATAGAGACGGAAATTTATTTAAAGTACTAATCTTTACTGCTGCCGGCGGCTTGATTTAACACCATCATTTTACAACCTAGACGTTCACAATCACACCTACTGATTTGATTCTATCACTAGATCCTGAGTATAAAATGTGTTTTCTCAAGTCCCTCGTGCATATATAACAACCTGCTGAGTTTAAACGCTCCAGACATAATAGTTGTCACCGGGGGGAGGCAGAGTTGACTATCAGGGCTCGGTTCCCTTCTCTCTGATCTCTTAATATCATCTCAAGTCCTTTACGGCCTCTCATGACAGGTCACTTGCTGTTATGGATTGGCTGAGAGCATCGCCAGCCTGTCACTCTGACAGACGACCAGTCTGTCGGTGCTGCCGCCCAGTTATCCGCCCGCCCAGCTACCCCACCCCACCGCCGTCTGTTACACTGGTTCCACCCAGTAGCAGGCTGAATTTGCTGCGCGCTATTAAAAAACGTCATAACTTTATTAGTGGAGGCAGTCAACTGCACGTACATATGACTGGCCACATATGGCTGCTGCTTGTAAAAGGGAAATGAATCTAAGCCAGCTGCCTTTTGGGGGGAAAATGATGGGCTTTTGTTCATCATGTCGTGAAACAGCTGCTACTCTCTAGTCTGTTGAAGAGCCCGAACAACAGCAGAACGAGCTGATCTCCTGCACATTGTGCATATAGCACATATAGGCTAGCATTAGGGAGGTCAGATGTCAAGGTCAGAAACCGCTGAAGGGAAATCTGTGAACATTTGATGGATAGATCATATCACTTCTCTTTGTTTATACCCTCAGAGCACCAGTAATAGCCCTAAAACCTTTAAACCGCTGCCTTCACTCTGAGGTTTGTAGCCCTGTGTCCTGTATTTGAGGGCTAGAGCAGAGGGAGTTGTAGCGGTAGTAGGAGCAGGAGGAGGTGTGCTACAGCAAGCCGTCGCATCAGCTCATCCATCACTGTCCACACTACATGCAGTCAAGCTGCCCAGGAGGGCCAGGCAGACTTCAGAAATGATAATAGATCTACCAGCAGCAGAGGGACTGGGAGCAAAGGTCCCCATTTACACCCCTGCGGCCAAATCAGCTATCAATCTAGCGAGCAAGGCCATCGGGAGCCACAGTCAGGTGACACCTCAGTGACATATTGCTCTGTTCGGAGCCAACAGAGACATCCGTTACCCCAACCCCCTGTTCTAAACATCAAGGCCCCTTGGCTGGTGACGGACAACTATATCCCCACGCTCTTGTCATGTGTCATCAGCAGTTTTGACCTCCTACCTACATATTGACCAATTGCCTTGACATATCCAGACTAATTGACAAGTTGCAAATCAGCATCAGAAAGCTACTGGCTGCAGATTTGGCTTGTATGACAGCTTGGACGTGAGCGTAACAGATCAGAGTAGTCTGATGCAGTAAGTGCAACATAAACAGCAACAAGTTAAACTGTCTGCAGTGTTAGGGAGGGAATTAAAGATTGAATGCATTATTATGGGCGGTGTGTAGTACATGAATGCCATTAGCAGAGGGAAAGGCCTTGCAGTCTGTTGTGTTCACACCTTGACTGACTGTGTGGTGATTATTTACACACCCACCAAAACAAAGAGCTGCAGACTAATTTATAGCAGGGTGAGTTATCGTGCTGAGTCATACCTGGTGACACAGTTTTGATGCGGATGGGATGAGGGCAGGAGTTGAGGACACCACGGACATCTCCGAGCGTCATCCCTAATACAGGTGTTCCCCCAATCTCTAGGATGATATCGCCCACTGTGAGTCCGCCCCCAGGCGCAGACGTGACAAAGGGGAACTCTCCATAATCCGCCCCTCCACCAATGGCGATCCCCAGCTCCCCCGACGAGCCTAGCAAGGGGACGAAGCTGTCCTGCACCTTGGAGCGCCAGTGCAGCTTCTTCACCGCTGTCTTAGACATGGCAAATGAGCTGCAGGGGGCATTGGAGGGTGAACAGAAGGTGTGAGATGAGAAAGAAAGTGTCAATTACATAACAAGCTCGAGAAAGATCCTGTGACTTCTGGCAGAAGAAGGTTGCTTTGTTATTTAACCTTTGTCAGTGGTCGATGTCTGAGGTCTTGCAGAGTTGCAGTGTTTCACATCAAGAATGCGTAAAAGTCATGAATAATTCCAGCTCCATAAGTCAGGCAGCTGGAAAAGTCAAGTCAGGGATAACACAACATGGGAACAGTGTCTTTGTTTTATGCAAACATACTACAGCACAGTACACGACAGTCCAACTCAACGACACGGAGAGTCATTCCCTCATTTTCATTTACGCTTGCTGCAGGCTGACGTTATGTTTTCATGTAAACACAAAAGATAATGCACATTCCGGCACATCTTCAGTCACATGGGAAAATCTAGTTTGTGTTCAATGAAGGTACGGGTCAATGGATGCGCACACAGTTTGACAGGCAAGTTAAGAACCTGTAGCCGCAGTCGAATCCTGGAGTATCAGTGCAGAATGATTTCTGTATCTACGGTGATGCATCACGCTTTAGCACAAATATAGATTTTTATAGATTTTCCAGGACATTGACTAATTACCCTGTTGGTTTGCATGCAGTATTCTGCAGGACAGATTCTCCCATTTTCTGCTCAGTCACAGTAATCCACACCATCCAAGGTGACAAGTCTCACAAAGCTGCATTGAAACTAATGTGTTTTGCTGCAACATGTTTCGTGGGAAGCAGCTGTGTGTGTGTCGCGGAGCTCAGGATGTAGCTGACATGGTGAGGATTTGTTTGAGTCCAAAGTGACTTGACAGCTGTGTTTTCCGGAAAGAGGGGACGATCTTACTTCCTCCATTATCAGAGCAGCGCTGTCACCTTGTCACGTACTGTAGGACAACAGAGATATATACAAGGTAGGTTAACGGGATCAAAACGATAAACATGACATGGAGATTTTATAACAGAGAAAGCAGCAGCAGTTTGACATTTTGGGAAATATTATTTTTCACATTCTTTCCGATGAGAATTTGATGAGAAGGTCAATACCACTCTCAGGTCTGTCCGTTAAATATGAAGCTGGAGCCAGTAGACTGTTCGCAACATTTTATAAAGAAACTGACGGAAACATCTAGCATGGCTCTGTCCGCTTACCAGCACCCAATGCAAATAGATAAACCAATTACAGTGAAGAAACGCCAAAGCAGGTTGTAACCATAGACAATATAAAACATGGATGCCGTATCCGTGATGTCACCAATAGGTTTCTGTTGTGAAGGTCAGAAAGTTGTAGCTCAAGGCGTCGCCATCTTGGCAGCCCTGCCTCTGCCGCCTCGTGGCTAACCTAAAAATGGGCAAAAATGTGGCACACACGGGGGAGATGAGGCGGACCGAATGAAGCCTGACTGCTCAAACAAGCCACCTGTTAATCAAAGTGTCCGCTCTGTTAATTCTGCATAGCTTTAAGCCTTAATATAATCTGAACAGGTAAGTTCTATAAAAATTCACCCTCAGTACAGTTGTCATAAACGGAGAAATTAGCTATAGAGACCAAAACTGTTTTTTGTACCAGGCTGTAAACATGTTTATTTCTGCTGTGAAGTTGGACATTTTAACATGGGGACTTATGGAGACTGACTCGTTCTGTAGCCACCCCCAATGGCCATTCAAGGAACAGCAGTTTTGCCACTTCCACATTGGTCTTACCTCACAGCCACAGAGGTTTGCCGCTCGGTTTGAAGTAATCTAGAGACAGTGTCACCATTTGAAAAACCAAATCTGTCACTGATATAACCTGAGATCCTTGTACACTTTGGCTGTACATATCAAACAAACAGATATGTCATGTTCATCGGTGAGCTTCAGGGATGCTGGTGGGTGGAAAGAGTTAAGCTAGCTGTTTCACCCCTGCCTCAGATCTTCATATTAAGCCAAGCTAACTATCTCCTGCCTGTATCTTCATATTTAACAAACAGACAAATATCGAATGATTCCTTTAAACTTACTTTAGAACACCTACGCTAATTCAGACATGCTCAAATGCAATATTTCTTAATGGTCTCCAGTTCCATTAGCAGTTACACGCCACTTCACCGAGATCCAATCCTCTTAAGCAACTGTGTGACTACGATGACTGTCAGCTTGGGTGGGGATAACACGCCCAGGGCTTCCCTGAGTGCAACACCAAGCCCAGCCCCAGCAGGGGCACCCTGGGACCTTTAGTCCAGCAGGCCTAATGAGACTGCTTTAAAGAGTGAGAGAAGGGCAGGACTGAACTAATCCTTCCAGCTGACTGGTCATTCGACAGGCAGATCTGACAGAGATCCTCCTCTTCTATCCTCTCTCCTGACTTGACCAAGAGAGAGGGTCCCTGGTGTTTTTTTATATATAGATATAGAGAGAGATGGACAAATGAGGAAGGAAGGCAGGGAGTGGGGAAAGATTAGAAATAGAAATACACATGGATTGTAGAGAGATGAGAGAAAAAAACAGAAAGCACAGAGGTCAGATAGAGATCGTGAGGCGCCACACAGCCTGAGGTTGGCATAGGACTCACTTATTTGACCTTAGAGGACTAGAGCTCAGGCGACATGAGTCAGAGTTTGGGAAACGGTTGAGCTGGTTGCCAAAACATCGAGAACCCAGAAACACACAACTTGCATTTCAGTCTTGGTTCAGAGCCAACGGCCGTGACTGTTCTCCTAACACATTTGAATAAACACGATCAAGCAAGAAGTGCTGTTTACGCCTGCATGTTTCAACCTGAAATTATGTTTATCGCTTCATCCTTGCCAAACAATGCCCCCAGTCCCTCTCTTTCTCTACCCCACTGTGAAACCTTCTGCAGCAACATTTTTCGACCTGCTTCCCCAAAAGCCAGCCAGCCCTCCACCCACACAGAAAACACGGATTTAAGACTGTCATGAGAAGAGAATAAAAACAAAAGGCATCAACTTTTTACATCTAATCATACGCAATGTATTTCCATGTGCGCCAATCCTGTAGAATAAATCTATAAGCCGTGAGTCGCTTCAAGCTTTATTGAAAGATTTCTCAGAATTTCAAAGCAGTTGGCAGTAATGATTAAAATGCTAAAAATAAAACATCTAATAGGTCCTGGGTATTATCCTTTCCTGTTGGGCCTACACAGTCACATTGTGTGTCTACATTACACACATGGAGGCAGTGTGTGTGTGTGTGTGTCGCCAGAGCTGAAGATGTTGTCTTGACCTCCCGCGTCTGATGGGGGTTTAATGAGCCACAGCCTGTCAAGTCCGCTGAAGCCTGGACACGTCCCGCTGCAGACACGCCCTGACACTGCTTTGCTCTGGCTCTGCTGATGGTGTTGATGCTTCAAACTGCCCGTGCACACGCTCATCTTATTGTGCTCACTTAAAACACGCTGCTAGGTTGCCATCAAGGCTGGGGAGGAATGTGCTGTGTTTGTGACATCGAATTAGACAGTCGTGTAATTCTGCATAATTCAATTCAGGTTTATTTATATAGCGCCAAATCATTATCATTATCAATCTATCTCATGACACTTCATATAGAGCAGGTGTACACTGACTCTTTATAATGTCATTTACAGAGACGCAACAATCCCCACCATGGGCAAGCACATGGAAAAACTTCCATTGGGGGTAAAAACCCGTTCATAATAGGCAGCCATCAGCTACATGATGATCTACATGATCTATATATTTTTTAATATAGATCTTTTTTGGCATTTTTTGCTTAATTGGATAGTGTTATTTATAGCAACGCAACAATTCCCACCATGAGCAAGCACTGAAAGTGACAGTGGCAAGGAAAAACTTCCTTTAAGAGTCGGAAACCTCGAGCAGAACACGGCCATTTGAGTTTAGAGGGAGAGAGACAAAGATGCACAGCTAAAATAATAGTAATGATAACTACAGCTGTAATAGTAATATGACTAATTGTAGTAATGATAATAATATCAATAGTATTTGTGGTGGGCGTCAAGCAGGACCAGAGCAGCAGGTGCAACCGTTCAGTGGATTATACTGAGTAATCAGTAATTTTCAATGAAAAGGGCTGTACTATTTGACTATTTGATAGCACAGCTGCAGACAGACAGGGAAGTGGGGAGAGAGAGAGAGAGAAGGGTGATGAGTGCAGCAAAGGGCCACAGGTTGAAACTGAACCTGAGCTGCTGCAGTAAGGACTCAGCCTTGGTACAAGGGGTGCACGCTCGACCAGGTGAACTACTGGGCCCACTGAATATTATTTTCAATGCAATGCACTACTGCAATTTTAATGCCCTTCTATACTTTTGAAATGACTAGGTGACAGTAAACCAATTAGAAGGTAAAATGATGACTTGCTCTTCATTTGCTCGCACGGTTTGAAAACAAGGCTACGAGTCTACAACCATGCACGTGAGTCTGCTTAACGCGGTGGCACGCCAACATTTGCTGTCCAATGGGAGAGTCATTTGTTTGCACATATTTGACCTGATGATGGTACAGGATGAAATGTCAAAGGGTCACCAAAGTAATTTCACAAGTCCTCCTGAAGGAGACATAAAGGTCTGTATACAATTTCATGTCAATCCAGTTGAGTTAATTCAGTCTGGACCCAAGTGGTGGACCGACCAACATCCCTGGAGCCATGCCGCTAACATGGCTAAACTAACAGCATATTACTCCGATGAAATATATAGAGGACACATTATATGGATTCAAGGATATCTAGCCCTATAAAAGAATGCTCAATTGAGATTTCTGACCTTTAGGTCAGGAAAGAGCTGACCAGTACATATCCTGTTTCACTGACTTCCTCTCCACCGGCGACCTGGCCAGGATCTCTCCAGCTTGCAACTCCGGCCTTCCAGTGTAATTTCAAACCACAGCAATTTGTCAATGGCAAAAACACACATCCTCTTGACTTCGAGGCTATTCTTAGCCGTTGTTTTTTTTTTTTTTTTCTCACCATATTTGTTTAAATAAGACAGCATAAAGCAAACGCTCAAGGCTATTATGACTATAGTATAAACAGCTGTGCCACGCACACACACACACACACAGTGTCTTCTGGTTCAAATGCCTTTTAGCCCTGACGTGCATAAATACCCATGCTTGTATTATCTAGAGAACATTCAGTGTTCTTAGTTAATTAACCACAATATGTTTTTTTTCACCAAAAGAGAGTCAAACTGTAATTTAAGCTTCATCTTGACGAACCTAACATCCCAATTGCTGCACTGTAATAATACCTTATGGTGCGGCAGCGCTAATGCTAAAATTTCAGGTCCCACACTATTAAATTCTTCCCGGCAGCTCATAGTCATGAGTGAAATATCTTTATTACGGGACAAATTAACTAAGCAGTTATTTCAGGTTGGATCTCGAGGGTGTTAATTTATTTAAGTTGCAAAGATGAGCTTTGCCACGGAGCTCAATAATTCAAAGTCAACTTGAAGCAACGAATCAAGGGCATGAGGGAATAGCACTGACATTGGGGTGAAGAGCATCTTGAAAGACCTTCGTGGGAAAAAAAAAAAGGATGTAAGCAAAACACATCAATTAAGACAAGTGAATAAATGAATTGCTTGGTTAAAAAGTAGCTAAGAAAACAACATCAGCTTGTCTTGACGGATTTATCCAGCAGGGTGAAATCCAGTGCACGCACTTCCATTTGAAGCAGCACTTTAAAAAGAATGAATCAACCCCACGACCATTAGCCGTGACTTCAACCTTCATTTTGGAAGCTCAACACCTATTCTCATACCCTCCCCCTGTATCAATAACATTAGCGAGAGGCTTTATAGTGAAAGCAGCGTCTGTCAGCTCTCGTGATTCTTCCCGTGTTCCTGATGTCAATCTAGATGCCAGCTTTCATCCCCATCAAAGCCGTCTTTCAGCTGCTGGATCGTTCTCTGACATAATCGGCTGTGACCACAGCAAACTTCTGCAAAGATGAGAAACTTTTACACAATCACAGCGAGACGTTGCTCTAATTTCAGTCTAAATGTTCATGCCACCTAGCAGCTTCTCTGCACTGCATGAGCAGCAGAGTCGATTCACGCTCATAAAAGCTTCTCTCTGTTTGACTCGGTGGAGCCACGCTCGCTCTGTTGTCCACATTCTGTTTCCGCTCTAAATGAGGTCTACGATAATGAAATTAGCTTCTTCAATTAGCTCGGCTAGAATGCTCTATGCATTTATGCAAGCTTATTTGGCATTTTATGCATGCACAATGAAAGTTCAATGCAGCAAATAGTTGTCTTTGCTATAAATGAGAATTTCTGAGAATATTGATGGACTGACTGTGTGTTTTGTCAGCTAAAATGTGACCAGAATGCATAACGGCTGCATTTGTTGGTCTCTCTGCAAGCACCAGACAACTGACAAGACTCGAGGTTCTTCATAAGTCTGCATAAGTCAGAGCAAAGGCAACATGACCGATGGTTACATAATAGTTATTACTAGTCATCACAGAAGTTGATCCACAGAAAATGAATCATTCATAAAGAAAAATACTTTCCGGTTCGAGTTTCTTAAATGTGAAACTTGCTGATTATTTTCATTATCAATTAATGTGTGGATTATGTTTTCAATTAATCAGTTTAATTGTTAAGTCTATAAAATGTTTAAATGTTTGGTTTCATCAGATATTCATCTAACTATCATGTATGACAAATCCTCAGTTGACAAGCCGACACTTGCAGCTGTTCGGCATGAAAGAGAAATGATGAATTGATTATTAGTAGTAGTTCTATCTGTTTATTGACTAATTGATGAATCAATTGATTAATGATTAATTTCAGCTTCAAACTGAATGTGCTTTTAATTGGCCTGATGATCAGATGAAACCAGCAATTTGATGATCTCAGAACTGGGGACTACAATTTACAGACTTAATGAATCAATTCAAAAAACAAAAAAATGATAACTGCTTGTGAAACAATTGTTAGTTGTGGATCTAAATAAAACAAATAAAGAGTATATTTTGATTGAGATTTTCACCACATAGTTATTGCGGCCAGAAGAACTCAAGGTAACAATATTATTGTAATATCTATAGAAAATTTGAAAAGAAAAATTCAAATCCAAGTCAAATATTTTGTTTCTTTTTGGCAAATGGCGGAGACTGAGCCTGTATTCACAATTACACTGAGTGTAAACCACAAAGTGAGAGGTGCTGCATGCTTTACATGATAATATTGCATGTGTATATCACGGTTATTGTCAATACCAATATATCACAATAACCGGTATTGAAAGACTTTGATTGAGATTTTATTGACTAATAATTGGTGAAAGCTTCATGAGCAGATACATTATTTGATAGGAAAGCATTATACTAAGGCTGCAACTAACCAGAATTTTCATTATTGATTCACTTGTCAATTCTTTTTTTGAATAATCGATTAAATTAAAATATAAAAATATTTAGCTTTCTTTGATATACAGTATATAAAATTACATAATGAATGAATGGAGGCGCAGAGGAGGTATTTTGTGCAAAGTGCAGGTGAGGAAAACAAACCCATCCCGCATCATCGCCTCTTCACTCTAACCTATAGTGATGCACACGGCTCCTAATCTTTCAGCATCCTCCCATGGGTGGTGTTGGAGGTCAGACAAGTAAAGCATCTTAAATAACCGGTGACCTTAAACTCATCTGAACTAACACACTGGTGGAAGTGGAATCCAGTGCCACAAGAGCATCCTCACGGCTACGACTTCTCTCCGTCTTATCCGACATCTGCGCCCTGACCTCTCCCGCCGAACATTTTACACCGAACTGTGCGAGCAACATGGGGTGCACTAAAGCTCACACATGCTCACACACTTTCAAATCTAGGGCACGGGAGTGCTCAACACAAAACAGACAGCAGTGGGAGATTTAAAAATAAAAGATTAAATGCGTGTGGGTTGGAAAAAAAAACACAAAATATCTCCTTCTGTCAAACACGTCGGGGCACACACACACACAAATATTTCTCTGTCTTACACACCCAGTACAAACTCAATACGTGAAAAAGCTGATCAGAAATCGTTGAATGAAAAGTACATTTGCTATTCTCTGCACGCCATCAATAAATCCACAATCTATTCCAGTCCAAAGCTGCTGTTGTGTTGACTACGTAGAAGGGGACTTAGTGTAAGATTAAACATTGTTGAGCATTGAGTGACACCTACAAACACACACACACACACACCTGACAGGATAACACAGCAGGCTCATTGATGTTCCCTTCGGAGAAAACAGTATCTTAAAACGTCACAGGATCAAGGTCAAGGCAAGGAAGGCGTGCATAAGTGGGGCATGTTGTGTACACTCTCTTCTGAGGAATACCACTGTAACAACAGGTCCTCTTACTCTCAGTGTGCCAGGATGCATTTCACCCCTCGCTGCGATCAGAGATGAGCTCTCATCAGGAAGAGAGAGGGGGCAGTTTAATTAAACAGAGGAGATCAGCTTCTCAACAAAGATGACGGATAAGACAGAGAGAGGAGAGAGAGAAAATGGGAAATAAGAGGGGAGAAATTAGGGAAATTAAAAATAGAGAAAACAGAGCCTGGAAGAAAAATAGAACAAAATAGTAGTATCAACACCGAGGAGGGTGCTGCAACCTTATGAAAGAATGGCTGAAATCATAATAACAAAATGAATTATTCATTAGGAAATGGAGGGGGAGGTTCAGTCCACTATAATGAGCATTTTTGTGAGGTCGCAGCTTGGTAACCTAAGCAGGCTTTCAAGTGTGTGTGTGTGTGTGAGTGAGTGTGTAAGAGCGAGATACTGCTGATTCAGTAGGGATGGGTGAAGGTGACCCTCGCCTGCTCCTCCTGCCTGTCTCACCACCTGATATTGATCCCAGTTGTCCAACTCAGATCTGACTCAAGGATACATGGATTCATTGCCTTCTTGACATTTCAAATATGGCACTGTGTAAATTGTAACTCCACACACTAGCATTGATTGGTTATTGATTTGCCACCTCTAGTCAGAGTCTACCCACTTAACAGCAGCTTATCTGATCCAAATTGAATCTCAATGTATATAGGCAACGGGTGGTATAGTTACAGCATGGCGATGTTGTTGTTGTTGTTGTTGTAATTTCATATCAGACTCCACATGAACTGCTGGGAACTAAGAATAGAGCAGGATACAACTGCAGAATCCAAATGCAGTGGCTGGGAGCAAAGGTTTGGACCACAGATGGGAGAATATGCCTGCGTAGCCCTGCCCTGTCAAGGGTAAACTGCCTTGTGTATACACACACACACACACATAACACACAGCCCACACATGCATACTTTGTTTGCGCCACACCTTAAAAACAGCAGCATGAATATGCATGATGCCGAAGGACACAGGAGGTACATAATTAGACAATCAACAACTCCCAGATGACATCCATTACTACGACAGAGGAGGGGGAAAAAAAAAAGCACCTCCTCACTTCACATCCTCCCCTCTTGTTAGCAGTGAGAGCGGAGTCATGTTTGCACGCCAACATGCATTTTCCACTTCAAACTTGGGCCGAGACTCAAAAAAAAGGAGGACACATGATGAATAAAACCATGGTGCAAAAACAGGTGTTATCAGGCTGAGTTACATACACACAAACAGTGGGAGGACCGGAGCAGCATGAGTGCATGTGCGGACAGTTAAACACCACATGTCTTCTCCGACAAATTAATGATTCATAATAACAGCGTAACCTTGACTGCTCTCCAAACCCGCAGCAATGCACACTAATAAGTCAGGGTCACACATCCATCACTTCCAAACAAGCTCCCTGTGTCGGCAGGGACACACCCTAAACAAACAGAAACAACACACACACTCAGAGAGACACATTTACATGCACACACACCTGGCCGAGTATATTTTGCAGGTGCAATGAATATAGGCTTTTGTGTACATTTAATTAAGGCGAGCTCAGTAAAAGTGACAACATCATACATTTAGAGAAAAGAGAAGGTGTGAACAAACTTTTCAAAACCTAATCATGAGTTCACATGCACACACACACACACACACACACACACACACACACACACACCTGCGTAAATTCCATCTTATCCCTGAGATCTGCCACCATCATCACAAACCCACATTCTTCACTCTGTCTTACACACACACACTCTCTCACTAGACTAGTTTACATGCACACACACTCACTCCTCTCTCACTCATCCTCTCTCTCTCTCACACACACACGCACACTTGGATTACACACAACAGATTCTCAAATTTCTCATATTTAGGGAAAAATACTGACCTGCCTTGTCGCTGACACACACACATTCTTTTCAAGCAGTTCAGCCTTTCAAAGAGGATCCGTTTGAACGCGTCTATATACATTGACCCGACTGAGGTTTCAAGAACAAGTCTGCACTTTAAATAAATACGAGTTGCTTGGATTTAAAATAAAAAAAAAAGCCTGGCTGGTGTGTTTGTGTGTGTGTATGTGTGTGGAAAAGGCAGTGATGAGTATGTGGTACCACCGTATCCCAGAGAAAGTCAGAGGCGATGTGCACGGCTGACGGGATATTTGGACAGTGATGCTCTAAGAGGATGTGGTGATCTTGTAGAGAGAGAGCGAGAGAGAGGAGAGAGGATAGAGGAGAGAGAGAGAGAGAGAGGGAAAACCACACACACACATATATACACATGCACACTCACACACACTGGATACACACACACTGTCGGGCAAAATCAAGCAGCTGCTGCACTGCTATAGGCAAAAACAACGTGCAGGATGATAAATGTCATGGTCACAAACGTGCTGTTTAACTTGTGCTATTGAATGATAAGTATTGGACTTTGATTTGACTCTTACCTTCATGTTCGCTTTCTCCTCGTCAAATCCTTCTTTTCCAGTCCCCGTTTGGCAGATCGTGCAGGTTAATTGATCACGCATACACGTGCTGGTGGATTCAAATAGTAATCAAATAAAAGACAGACGTCGGTTGTGTAGGGTGGATGTGTCATTGAACTGCATGCGCGGTGCAAACAGGGCGCGGAGCGTCAATTGCAGAAGATTAGATCAGATAAAAAAAAAAAAAGGATCATGTTGTCCGGTAGAAAGTATGTTCAGGTTGATGTCCCTGCATCCAAATGGCACTTTTCAAGAAACAATGATCATAAAACAGGCAAATGAGAGGGGTTATCTTTGTGGGAAGTTAAGGAGCACGGGAGGGGAGGGAATAAAAAGAGTTAAAAGTACCGCCCCTTATTATTCTCAGTGTCTCTGTACCTGCATCAGCAGCATCACTTTTCGCTTACGAGTTATAATCAGGATTTAAAGGCGTGAGAACCAGCTTAAAAACACGAGCTTTTCAGGCACGATTTGCAATATTTATCCAGTGACATTTGGTTACACGGACAAATGTTAAGTTTTTAAAGCTGCCAGTTTAGTTTAGATACAACTTTAAAGAGTCTAATAGGGAAAATTGGTCCTGTGTAGAAAGTAATATGTATATATAACTCATATCAGCCTGAATCCGCCAATAATTCTGATTCTTATAGAATCAGAAATGAGTTTAAGACGAGAATAAATAAAGTTATGTAAATGTAATAATAATGATAATAACTTTATTTATATAGCACCTTAAAAACAGCGTTTACAAAGTACTTTGACAGACAGGCACGAACAAGATACTCAGGTAAAATAGCTGCAGAAGAACCAACAACATTTAAAAGACGATAGAAAACAATTAAAATTTTTAAAAAGTTAAGTGATGCATAAAAAAACATAATGAAAATTACATAAACAACAATAAATTTAGAAAGAAAAATCAAATAAATTATATTTAAAGTGGAATACACTCTTAAACAATGTAAAATGATACAAAAAAGTAATTATTAGATGTAATAAGACTACCACAATTAACTACATTTACTGTTTTGATAATTGAGTCAAAAACCTTATATAACTTAAACGCATATTATTGTATTTTATTTATAAATATATACAAACACTTCTTATAAATCTCCACTCCGCACTGCTAACCGTTGGTTGTACCTTTAATTCAGTTGCATCATGGGAATTGTAGTACAACACAGCGACTACAACGAAATACGTAAAGCGACCTTAAACTACAACTCCCAGAATTCTCTTTTCTCCTACTTCTTCGGACCGGTTACAAACAATAATGGCGTCGCACGGGGGGGACGATACAGGTGCCGCTAAGACTGTCACTTCTGGGGACCAAGGGGAGAGAAAAAACGCGGCGGTGTCGTTTGGTTTCACTAAAACAGTTAGTAAATTTAAACCCTCGACTGGCGACGCCTTGACCAAGAGAGACGAAAGAGATTACCTGACCGGAATCGACAAAAATGAACTGCAAAGGTAGGCTAATGCTAAGTAGCATATCATAGCTTCGGCGTAACGGTCACGTTTACTAACTAACTATCAGCTGGTAATGTAACTATTAGGCGTTACTAGCAAATGTGGAGGTAATTATTGGCGATATGTTGTATTTAGGATGTTATTTAAATCTAGTTTTTGAAGCTGCCCTGCCTCCAAGACCGCTAACTTCTCTCTGTGCTGCTGCTGCAGTACAAAACCATCTGAGAAGCCCAAGGAGCTCATCATCCCTCTGATCCAGAAGAACCGCTGGCACAAGACAG
The DNA here is from genome assembly GCA_036365135.1 of Miichthys miiuy. Classification (NCBI taxonomy): domain Eukaryota; kingdom Metazoa; phylum Chordata; class Actinopteri; family Sciaenidae; genus Miichthys; species Miichthys miiuy. The sequence continues at coordinate 8,304,951 of CM071606.1, read as the reverse complement.
ACCGAGCGGGCCAGAGTGAGAAGAGTGGAGGCAAAACACAAGAAACCGCCCAAGACAATGACTCTGTGGACTCTCAGGCAGTCAAAGAACTCATTGAAGGTGTGTATACATCTAGATAGATGTGGTTTAACTGTTAGTGATGGGAAGTTCGGTTCTTTTTAGGGAGTCAGATCATTTGACTCAGCTCACCAAGAAGAGCCAGCTCTTTCAGCTCCCAAACGGCTCTTCATGTTACCACTTATACCTTTCATAATTCAGCCAAATTTAGCGCTGATTTGACTTATGATTTGTATATATCATGTATATATTCAATACATCCTTTGTACTAATATCAATAAATTGCTGTAGCCAATTGTTTTCATTGCGTTTACAGACCCTTGCCTTCTTTTTCTACTTTCACTCGACGGCTCACATACCGGAGCCGGCTCCCGTCGTTCACTTAAAAGAGCCGGCTCTTTGAACCGGCTCGTTCACCGCCGACACATCACTGTTAACTGTGTGTTTATGCTTGGTGGGAAGGCTGAGGGTATCATTAACTCTTATACATCTCCAATTCATGCTTTTAGACTCCAGGAGGCAGCTTGAGGAGTGGCAGAATGGACCTCAGTCAGAAAGAAACCTGAATCTCAGCATCCCTCTGCTGATGCAAAACAAAGTGCCTGATGGCTTTGAGGATGGAGACCAGGTGAAGGTGGATCTACGACCTGAATCTGTAAGTATGGATGCCAACTGTGTGACAGAAACACTCTAATCTGAACCAGAGACACACAACAAAAGAGCCAGTCTGTTGATGTGATCATCTGGATGAAGTGTTGATTTAAAAACAAGTGTTGGAAATATACTCGTGTCCTTTGGTACTCCAGTGACATCACATCGGACTCAGCATATTCAGCATTATTGTGATATTGTTAGGTGAAGTAGAGAGTGCAGTCATGTCAGAAAGTACACCCAAACATTAGATAAATTTGAAGAGGTGACAGAGATTGGATGATTGGGACACGAGAAGATAAAAAAAACAATACAGTGAGGTCATATGGATACATTTAGATTATTACATTTAGTCATTTAGCTGACGCTGTTATCCAAAGCGACCTACACAAAAGGGAAACAATCAAGGTACAGTGCAACAAGGACATGTTAGTGCAGCAGTAAGTACTACTCTCATAGAATAATGTGACAGTTCTATAGATTTATCATGTCCAGTTGTTGGTAGTGTTGGAGAGGAGGTCCTCTCTGAAGAGCTGGATGTCTTCAGGAGGTTTTTGAAAGTAGAGAGGGACGCCCCTGATCTGGTAGGAACTGGTAGGAGGTTCCACCAACGGGGACAAGAAAAGTTTGGATTGATCTGAGCAGAAAAAATTGATGCCTGATGAAAAAAAATCCTGCCTGGGAACTGTACTATGGGATGCATTGAAATTTGAGTGTGCAAAAGTGCTGACGGTCAACTGAGCAGAATAACACCCTGTGTGCATACACAGTGGTGCGCATGTCTATGAATACGGATGACTTGGTCAGTACAGTAAAACCCGGGTGGCAGACAGCCGTCAACAAATCTCCCCCAGAGATGTGCGGCCAACCAGTCGCATATCTTTCGGTTTCCTTTCATCAAAGGCCTCACGTCTCGTCACTGTCATCCCATGTCCGCTCTCAATCACTGTCAGAACATGAGAGTCAGGGGAAAGTTCTCATCGTGCCCCAGAGCTCATTTTAATGCAGTCTCCTCTGTGAGAGTTGGCTCCCAGCTTCCCTCAGAGGAAAGCCTTTCAGCGGAGACAGAGATGAGCCGGGCCATTGCACTGATGGAGGCTGCTGTGGCTGCTGCCTGGTGACTGTAGTCAGCCTGAGCTGAGTCTGACAGCCTGGAGCCAAAAGGCTGACTAAGACCGTCATCACAAACTGCTTCCTCCTGACAGTCGCCACGGACAGATTTTTGTGTTTCATAACTCAGAGATTACATAAGCGCCTCATTTAGCCTTGATTACACATTTTTTAATGCAGACTGACTGTATTTCTTTGGTTATGAGGTTTAATGTATTTCTCTTTGACCTCAGAAACATAACTGTGTCTTTATATGTTTCAGTCAACAGAAGCAGATTATGAGAGCGTTCCTGTTGAGGCTTATGGACTTGCTATGCTTAAAGGGATGGGCTGGAGTAAAACAGAAGGCATTGGACGCACCTTTAAACAGTAAGCAATAAACTGGCCCATTTGTTTCAGCATTTTTTTTTCCTAGTTTTGGCCTAAAATAATTGATCAGTTGATCGACAAAACACTAAATCGCAGCAATTTTGCTAATTGATTAGTTGCTTGAGTCATTTAATCAAACAAATATGCTAACCATTCTTTAATTCCAGCTCTCAAATCTGAGGATCAATCTAATGATCAAGCTCAAGCTGTCTCCACCTCCAGCCTGCTTTACATCCTGCACATATCCGTCTCTTTGCTCATTGATTCAATACTGTTCTTCCCTGTCTGCTGCAGAGACGTGAAGCCAATCGAACACCAGCTCCGTCCTAAAGGTTTGGGTCTCGGAGCTGATCGTTCAGCCATAAAAGACCTGGAGCCCAGCAAACATAAGCGCCCCCCCAAGCCAGGTGAGGAGCGAGTGAAGGAGGAGGAACTCGTGATGGGTCCAGGCGGCTGTGTGCTGGTGGAGTCCGGGGCACATAAAGACCTCTATGGCAAGGTAGAGTTGATCTATTCATCAACTGTTGACATGCACAGCTACCTGTTTTATTTGTACGTTATTTTTTTTCCTAACTTTGATTTATGTGCCGCAGATTGAAGGCGTCGATCCAGACAACGCTCGTGTTATGGTGAAGCTCGCTATTGGCAGCAAGACTGTCACAGTCAGCCAGTACGCTATAAAACTGGTCGGGCGAAAGGAATACGAGAAATACAGCAAAGACCTCAGTGAGTAACTGTGAGCAAATGGTTAACATTCATGAAATTTGATGCTAATGAACTCTGATTTTATGTTCCTGCGTGCCAAATGAGATGATATTTCACTCCCATTTAGATGACAGCAAATGCCCGAATGTTGTTTGCCCACTTTTCATTTTAACCAATTATGATGTGTTTTATTACATATAAATCAGTTACACAGTATGAAATGATTCAGTTTTATGAAACAGAAATGACCAGTAATGAACTGATGTCTGACATTTTACAGTTGAAGGAACAAATCTAAAGCAGCCTGCTGTGGTGTGTTAAGATGAGTTTATCTGTTTATTGACAGAAAATTTATTGTAAAAACACCCAAACATGCACTCAAATATGACTGTTTGCTTGTTTTCTTATTATTCTATTAAGTAAATTGAATATTTTTGGGCTGTCGGTCAGACAAAACATGTCAATTTGGGCTTTGGAAAACTGCAAACAATTTCCTGACACCAAACAGTAACTAAGATTAACCTATAATAAAAACAGGTGATAGGTGAAGCATTGGTTAGTGAGACAGTGTGGGCTAAACAGGTTTATCTTCTAGTCGTGTGACATTTCAGCCTTCATGTGGGAAAAAACAGCACAAAACACAGCTTTTATTTTCAGTAATCTAAGCCGCCTTCTTCCGAGAATTAAAACGCCGCCGCTCGGAATCGCACGCCCTCGCAACGCTGCAGTGTCTGTGTTTGTTTACCTCATTTTGCCTCATGCCTAGCTAACCAGATTTTTTTTCCACCAACAAGGTCGCCTGAGCAAAGCCCACAAAGACAAAGAAAAGGAGAAAGAGAAGGAGAGAGAGCGAGAGAGACGGGAGGAGAGAGAAAGGAGTACTAACAGCGACAAGGTAAAACACAAGTCTTCAGAAAGAGATGGAGGAAAAGAAGAGAGGAAGAGGAAGCACAGAGATTCAAGTCAAGACAGGTACATTACCAATAAAAGCTAAAGATGTTTGTCACGTTTTTATTGACCAGTATTTTAAATGTTATGACTTAATACATTAGATCACACTGCGATGTTTCTTATTTCCATTTAATTCTGTTTCCCCTGCAGAGAAAAGCCTCCAGTGAAAGAGGCGAGGCGACCAAAGGCTCCACCCTCGTGGCTCCAGAGGGACTTGAAAGTTCGCTTCATAGACAAAGCTTTCAAAGGGGGCAGGTACTACAACTCAAAGGTACGAACACACCACATAGATATCACACATGATCGTCGAAGCATCTTACTCAAACCTCCTTTGACTTTTAATTATTTTGGATTCATTACGTTGTTCTGAGATAGAAGCAGTCACACACGTGCAGCCAAAAGAAGCTGCTGAGTTATAATAATTATAAATGTGTTCTTTTTACACGTCTGTTAACATCAGTCTTGTTTTCTTCTAGATGAGTGTGGAGGATGTCCTGACGCCGTCTACCTGTGTGTGTCGAACTGAAGAGGGAAGACTGTTAGACGGTGAGTCATGAGTGTCATCTCTTGGTGCTCTTTCTCTCTCTGGTGTTTCTTTTTAAACCCCCCTAATTAGAGTTCCACAACAAATGTGCTAAAGTGTAACCATGTGTATTCATTTTCATAATACATCTAGCTAGCTTAGGCGTTTAAAAACCATGGAGCCTGCACATATACAATATGTGTAGAAGGCTTCTTTCTACACACACATTGTATATGTGCCTATATACAAACAAAAAAACACTCCTCCTGGGTGGAATACACAACCAACTGAAGGCGCTTACTCTTTGTGGATATTGGTATGATTTAATGGTAACTTGCAAACTAACATTGAGTGTTCTCCGTGCAGTCCTTCCATCCTTTAATTCTTGTAGACAGTTGGCGTAATGTTAACCTCCACACATTCAGGGATTGCTTATAAAGAAACGATCGGTGCCTTATTGGCTAGGATTTTGCTGACACAGATACATTAGTGGCATTTAATATCTGGTATCTGTTACAAAAAGTCTTGAATAACCTGCTGTTTCTTCTTTCGCTGGCAGATGTGAAGCAGGACATGCTGGAAACGATTGTTCCGAAAAGCGAATATGATTCTATAATGGTCGTACTGGGCGAGCACAGAGGACAGGTAAGCAAAGGATCATCTTTCCTTAATGATGCGTGTACCCCTTTGTACTGTCACTAATCACAGTGTTTACGTTTGTCCGTTCAGGTCGGACGTATTCTCCAACGGGACAAGAATAAATGCAGAGCGATGGTCCAGCTCGACCGACACGAGGAGAAAGTGTTCACACTGGACTATGACTGTATTTGTCACTATGTAGGAGCAGCAGACCACTGATTCACATATTTCTTCATCCAAATAATCCTTTTTCATCCCAGCTGGAACATTTTGTACTCAAAAATAATGGATTTAAGATTTTAAACAGTGCAATTTTGTAATAAAACATTGTCAAGAATTTGATTTGTACAGATGTTATTAATAGATCTACCACCACACCATAAAGAAAAGCTGCAGCCACAGTAATCTTTCAGTTTATTAGCAAATGATGTCCACTAATTGCCCTAGTAACAACAAGAAGGTCAATCTTTAGGTCATATAAAAACATATTTACAACTGTGCTACGTGTTTGACAGGAGTATGAATGCACTGGTGGTATAAAAGCACAGCACTCTAACTTCGGACATGTACAGAATGAAAATTAACTTATCTTACTGTCAGTCTGTAATGTAATGTAGATGTTAGGATGTGAGCAAAGGGAAAACGAACTGTACAGCTGTGTCTTGTTTCCGGGAGCTCGGCTTACTCCTTGGGTATTTGGTTTGCTGCGTTAGCCCGAAGCACGGCTCCTGGACTCGGGTACGGTCGCTGCTGGAACAGAGGCCCCGCCGCTGTGGTATCTGCACCCGTCTTTGCTTCATTACGCTTGGGCAGGCCACTTGACCACGTGCCCCTGTAAAGATAAATAAGTTTGGCTGTATATATTCTGCTCATACCGTAAAGGTGCAATCCACCAATTCTGGACATCAAGATGGACTTGGTTTAATGAAAAAACAGATGTATAGTGTCAAGTCTAAGAAAGTAACCCTGATGATGTCATAGTGATGTCATCACCTGCATTACAAACAGAGTTATGGAGTTTAAATGATGTGGCTGTTTATCAGACAGGGTGGGTCTAATGAAAAGATGCATGAGGTTGCATTGTGGGAATTGTAGGACCCAGAATTTTTCCACACTTGACTCATATCTCAGCCTCTAATGCTTTGATTCTGTTTGTTTTTAGTCTCCCAATTTTTATAGCAGTGCTCAAAAATTCTGGAGTCCTCCTTTAAAAGAAAGGACCAAGGGCTTGTTCGCTTATCGTGTCTGTAAATACTGTACCTCGGGGCATCAGAATAAGCACTTGGATCCATGGGGTCCATCTCATCGTCTTTTCTCCCTGAAAGGAAAATAAACATGTAACATCCGTTCATGTAAAAAGCACAATTTATTTGAAAATGCTTGTGTTGTACGATACCGATGTAAACATTACCTCTTTTGCTCTTGCTGTACGGCGCTATGTCGTCTCTTCGCTGCTTTCTCCTGTCTCTGTCCCTGCCTTCATCCCTCTCTCGGTCTCGTTCCCGATCCCTTTCCCGATCTTTGTCTCTTTCGCGCTCTCGCTCTCTGTCTGGTTTCTCAAACTGCCTTTCGATTCTTTCATCTCCGCCATCAGCTGAAAAATAGTCACAAAATAAACCATGGCCAGAAAACAAACTGCATTCTGAGATTATTTGCCAAATGATGATCAGACCTGCAATGATTTGAGTCATACATGAGTAATATGTGATAACAGATGTCCGTGCAGACATGACTGCAATGATCATCACTGTGTTGAAGCCTTAGTGATGCCATACCTCTAATTTTCTTGGCAGGTTTTGTTACCACTGCACTCGGGTCAGTTGGGGACAACCAGGCCACCAAATCTGTCTCCACATTCCAGTAATAAGGAAGACCGCTGTGGATCCAAAGAAAATAATAATATAAAATGCAAACAATCAAATTATACAAGTAATATAAAATCTGATCAAAAATACACAACATAGCAGCAGTAGTAGTTTTTGCATGGCTACCATATAAGGTTCTCTGTCATGCTAGGAAGGAGAGAGTGAAACATGGGGGTACTACGCTGCTAGATGCCAATAAATCCTACACACTGGACCTTTAAATCAATAAACTAAAACTCAGCTCATCATGAAATGTTTCCAAGTAAGTTTACTGCAGTTCATTTTTGATTTAATCCCAGCATCTTTTATTGCAAAATGGCAATCTGCCAAAGTTTTTATTTCATCACAAAAGTCTTTGTGAATCAAGATAAACACGGCAACATCCAAAGCAACTTCTTTCATAATATAAATCAGGCTTCAAATTAAAGAGAAACCAGATTTTTTTTTTAGGCCAACAGTGCTCTTACATCAAAATAATCTAGATTTACTGACCACAAAAATACAGACCCATTATAAATGAGGCTGATGTTTCTCTGTTTGAATCTCAGCTTGAATTCCTGAACAGAAACCTGTTTATATACATACCAAGCAGGGTCGAACACTTTGTACCAGTTCGGTGGTAGATTCTCCAGTCTGGTGGATTCATAATCTACGTTATTGTCATCGTAATCTTCAGCAATAATCTCCTCGTCTACCTCTGGATGAATTGGAGAAGAAAAAAAGTTGTTAGATGACACATGAAGAAATACATCTGAATGCTATGGACCCGGGTTTTCTTGTACCTTGCTCTGACGGTTTAACAATCCCTCTCTTGGCCAAGCGGGCCAGCAGCGCCGGGGGTAGAGGCATCCTGCAACAGAGAGAAGGGAGGATTAAAGTCACGATGCAGCCGGCACTGACTTCAACAGCTGGAACAGAGATATGCAGACAATGGCCTCTGACCTTACCCAATCATTTAATGTAATACAAAATACAAATACAGCCCTTTGTATGTGTGGTTGTCCTTTGGGCCTACTTGTGTGAAAACAGTGGAATAATTAATAATATACTTCTTCTTCCCATCTGAAACTAATTATATGCACAAATAACAAAGCAACACCAGTGCAACAAAGTCAGTATTGTTGTGTATTACTATTGACTGTCCGGAGACCTAAATAGATGTAAATAAATTCTTCAAGCAGGATTAAAGCCTCACTGATGGAGTTTAAATGTTGCATCGGTCTCTTCAGTCTTTCAGACTCGTGTTAGGTCTTTATCCTCTGCATGGGTTTTGCACCTTTGTGGCTCCAGATGAAGCCTTAGCTCGTGTTTTTGTGCCACTTTTAGCTTATCATATTTAGACAAGTCATCTTTTTAAAAGACAGACACGTTGTATTTTAAAATATCTGGCTTTATGTGCAATAAAACATTCATTTGCACCGTCTGCTCGGTAGCTCTGTCGCAGCAAGCGGCTGATATAAGCAACAAACACACCCGTGCGGTTCTTAAATACACCTAAACCTCACTTAACTTTAAAAAACTACCCTTTATAACGAAAAGAATGAATAAAAGCTGATTAAACATCACCTGTTTTATATAAAAATCGCCTCTTTGAGCCTCGAGACGAGCGCAACGGTTACGACTTCCCAAAACAGCACACAGACACGGCGCGCGCGATGATGACGTAGCACCGTGCTCCTGTGCTCGTGACGACAACAAACATGGAGGAGTATGCCCGTGAACCCTGGTAAGATCAGTTTTTACACCTTTTCTTTGTTATTTATTCAAAAACTTTCATAGTTTTTAGAGTTTTGTCTACTTAACGTCACAGTCAAGTTGTTGTGAGGGTGAATATAGTGCCTCTAAAGAAAGGTTAGCCGGTTAGCTCAGTGAAGGGTCAAAAGGTAAAGCTATGGTTGCTATGTGCCCATAGCAACCAGCAACTAGTCTGAGCTTCAGCAGCCTGTTTACATGTTTACATGAATATGTCGGTGTTTTTAAGTGACAGCTGAAGACATACAAGCTAAATACACACCGTAATATAGTTCACACATGTTGCATGTGGAGAGAAAGTGCTCAATGCATCTACAGTATAAGGTATTAACCCATAAAGCTGTTTCACAGCAGCCATATTGACAGGAAATAGTAGGGTGAACACAGGTGTTACCAATGATGCTAATTAAGGTTGGACTGTGCTCGTATAGGGCGGTGCAGTGGTGCAGTCAGGTGGGGCCTTCCTGTGTGGAGTTACTCCAGCTTCAATTAACCTATTAGGTTAATTGGTGACTCTAAATTGCATTCACACAGTAATGGTGCAGCCTGGAGCTGGGGATCCAACCACCAATCATCTGATTAGTGGACGGCCCGCTCTATCTGAGCCACAGCCGCCACACCCAGCCTTCCATTCAGGTCAAACAGAGTCTGCCGTGCTGCATGTTGGCTCACTGGAAAGTCTCTGCTGCACTAAATGGAACTGAACCATAAGAGGTCTATGGGTGATTAGTGTACAAACAGGGGAATGTGTTTACCCTCTGTGGTTCGACACTGTGGAGGCTTCTATGTTATGTACCTATCTATCCTCTGACCTTGGTTGCCATAGTAATGATCACAATGTCGCCTGCTGCTCTGTATCTGAAGAAAAAGAAGTCAGTGTCTTTCCCAACCTTAGATAACACCTAACACTGTCCATGCACTGACTTCAGGACATACTGTATGCTTCACCCATGTGTGGCATGGTGGAATGTTAAATCCGCGCACATTACGCCTATAATATCGTATTGTTGTCATGATAGTATTGATGCTGTGTGTCATAAGTTTCTATTCTATATTCAGGGACTATGACTTTGGTACTAGCCTATGCAGGCATCTTTCCAAGAATCCCTGGCTATGATTATTAAAATAATTATACTAACTTAATTTGTGAATTGTAGCCTATAGTTGTACAAGAATTAGTATTTATTGCCCTATATGTTTTCATAGTTTAATTCCATTTAATACCATTAATTTTGGTATGATAGGTGTGATACTTTTTGACATTACATACTTCATCCTATCTTTACATTTTCCTCCCCTCTCTCTGCATTCAGTCCCTGGAGGATAGTGGATGACTGTGGAGGTGCCTTCACTATGGGTGCAATTGGAGGAGGGGTGTTCCAGTCGATCAAAGGCTTTCGTAATGCCCCTGCAGTGAGTTCACCACATGATAATGATAAAAGTTTGCTTGGACTCTCATCAGGTTTTTAAAGGCAAAATTCAACTCAACAGTTGCTCTGATGTTACAGGGTGTCGGACACAGACTGAGAGGGAGCGCAAACGCTGTGAGAATAAGAGCTCCACAGATCGGAGGTGAGGCAGTCGTCATTGTAACCATGAATTATTTCCTTTACTGTAGCTCTTGGAATCTGAAGATACGTTTGATGCATATTATTAATTCCTCATGCAAAAGGTTTGTTATATTTTAGGTAGAGATCGGTTATTTCTTTGCTTAGAACTAAAAACATACACTAAACCAGCCTTGCAAACACTCACTTGCTTGTTTCTGTTGGTTTTCTCAGGTAGCTTTGCTGTTTGGGGAGGACTCTTCTCCACAATCGACTGTGGTTTAGTTCGCCTGAGAGGGAAAGAAGATCCCTGGAACTCCATAACAAGTGGTGCACTGACTGGGGCCATCCTAGCAGCGCGCAGTAAGAGGAAGCCCATAAAGCACAATGTACCAGACCACATCAAATCAACTGGTCTGATTCAATTAATTTTGTTTTTTTTCCCAGGTGGGCCGTTAACTATGATGGGCTCTGCCATGATGGGAGGAATTCTGCTCGCTCTCATCGAGGGTTTTGGGATCCTCCTGACCAGATATACAGCGCAGCAGTTTCAGAACCGTAAGTGAAGTTGATTTGAGATTTGCAAATTATATTTTAAGCAGGAACAATCTATATTTTTACATAAACAGTTCATCACATGATTTCATGTATGTAAAAGGTGTCTCATAATGATGAACACACAAGAGAATAATCACCTCTGCAGTGCCCCTCGGTGTTTCATCTCACAGTTTGCTGCTAAAGTGGAGTCAGTGTAGACCAACGCAGAGCTAAGAGGAGGGCGAATGTTGGACCTTTGCCAGGTGGATAGAAACTCCAAAATTAATGTTGCTCTGCATCTGCTGAAATGAAGTGAAGTGAATGAAGGTGATAATATGTCGGTGTTGTGTTCAATTATACTAAGTGCCCAAAAATCCATTATCGCAGGTTTAAATGAACAACATCATTCAGTCCCTCAAAGTACTCAGTGTTCGATGTAATTAGAGTCTCAGGTTTCATCAGTACCTTTCGAACTGAAGTATTCTCACCGCGTTATCGCTAATTTCAAAATAATAATCATTAGCGATTTACCATCATTTGCAGCTGGTAGCTTGCTGTGACAGTCTGCAGCACTGTGAGAAAGAAAGGTCACTCTAAAAGACATAGAGATCATTTAGTCGTTTTGTGTTATATTTTTAGTATTCCTGTGAATAACGAAGAAAGGGTGGCATCAAGGCACCTCCGGTAGAGGTCAGGTTATGGTATGAGTTCTCTAGAGACTGAAGACAAATGATAGACCAGAACGACAGTGCTCTGAGTAAGAGATGACTCTCTCTTTATACCTTCACATAATGGAGGCAACAAGTTCTCTGAGTCTCTGAGGCTGTTGCCTTTTCACAGCAGACATTGTTGTGGAAATGTTAACAGACTTGACTTATTAAGTGGATAAATGGATGAGGGCGAGGAAACGTGGGCACACTAAAAAGATTAACTGAACAGCAGAAATAGATTAAAAATATAAAGATTAAGTGTATCAAAGAGAAACATATAAAAAGATATTAACTTTCTTCTGTCTTCCTTGTTTTTCTTTCAGCTATTCCCTTTTCAGATGACCCCAGTCAGTTACCTCCAAAGAATGGAGGGCAGCAGCAGCAGGAGCAGCAGGGGGCAAAGGGGCAGTTTCAGTAGAAAGCAAGAAGGACTGGGGCCAGCTGTGGACACAGTGAGTCAGACCACAGAGTAAGGGCAGACACTAGACATCACAGCAGGTGTTAGGATGACCAGAAGGATACAGAGATACTGTGCCCAGTCGCATAAAATCACTTAGACTAAGGTTAGCCTTAAATTTTCATCTAAGGATGTCTTTGTGTAAAATTACCATGAGGTTTTCCATAGGATGTTCAAAGGGGAAACCCTTCGATCTCTAAGTGTTTACCCGTAGCTACTTAAGTCATTCCTTATGCTTTAACAGATGGTCCTTGTAACCATTTCCCCCAAAACTTTAAGAGACCAATCTCTTAAAACTGTGTGACATAAGACGATGGCTGGATATACGGTGATTTGAATTTTGAACACTTAACACCAACGTTAACAGCTGTTACAGTTATAATCAACATTGTAATGTTAACCTTTACACTAGCAGCTTTGTAGCCAGCTATACAAACATTAACATAACTCTCTCATATGTCAAAGGTAGCATTATTGTTTTATTGAAACTCAACAAATCTGTCGATCTCCTTTCTTGCTGTCACAGTAATACTTTCATTTTGCTTCATTTCTTCATCTACAGTTCATTTGACAGCAAGATTTGATCTTCTACTTGTGCGTATTTGTCATGGCTGGGTTAAATTGAATTTGGATTATGTGCTTTGCATTTTCTGCTCAAGGAGAATAACTTTCTTATCTTCTGTCCAGTTTGAATCTTTGTTTTCTTTTGCATTCTCTTTGTTTTCCATTTTGGAGAAGCTAGCTTACACTGGCGATCTTGCTGTCAAGAATGACGATGTGAGTGAAGTGTTACATGTGCTGCATTATAACTGTAACTACGATGAACATCTTCGTCTAAACACTACGGCAAGGAGACAACTTAGGAGGCTTATTGGGACGTTCTTAAATAAACCTGTGGGCTTTGAGAAATATTTTGCATAAGAGTTTAAAGTTTAAGGTAGTTTATGCAACCGGGCACTGGTCCTCACAGCGGTGTCAAGTAGTTGCACTATGTTCTTACATCTCAGGGGTAAATTAATGTGAGTTTAAGTTATTATTTATGAGTGAATGTTTGTATGCGAATCATGATTTTTGTGACAAACCTCCAGCATCTCAGCATTTTCTGTATCACTGTTTATTCTGTCTACACTGTGGGTTAAATATGCAATTCTGAAATTTATTTATAAAATCATTCTTTATTCTGATTATTCTAGGCAACGTGTATATATTAAAGGAATAGTTTGACATTGTGGGAGACACTTAATCTCTATTTCTTCTTCAAGAGAAAATCAATAGCACTCTGTTTTGGATCTGGAGCCAGCAGCTGCTTAGCTTAGAGTTAAAAGACTTGAAACAGGAAGAAACAGCAAGCTTGGCTCTGCTCAAAGATACAAAATCCAGCTACAAGGTCCTCTAAAGTTCACAGATTAACATGCTACATCTCGTTTGTTTAATTTGTTCAAAAAACTCAGCATAAAAAGGACAATTTGTTATTTTGTGGGGGGTTTATGTGCCCAGACTGTTAACGTATTTCTTGGCTGGCTGCAGTGCCTTGTCATCACTGTGAGGTTGCCAGACAACCAGTAAAGTTGGCATCAATCTTCGCTTGTAACTCTTGGCAAGAAAGCGAATAAGTGTATTTCCCAAAAAAATCAAACTATTCCTTTAAGCATCCAAAGATCTTTAGTAAACAGTGAAGCCTAAAGTGTTTTATGGAAAGCGAGATGTCTGTTTGTTCAATGAGGTTTTAGTGCGGAGAGTGGTAGTCTGAGAATTTATTATTTATTTATTTAATGTGACAATCAATGCAATGAGCGGTGTGTGTGTTTTTAAATGTTTAAGAGGCTCAACAAAACCTCATTCCATTCTTCGTTTGCAGTTTCTCTTAATAAGATCATGCCTCACCCGGCAGCTTTTGTCATTTTAAATCTTTGGTTGCGTAGTTATCATCTTAGATATTTTAGGTTTGAGCACAAATCATGTCTTTTCTGCATGAATTCCTAGAAAATTATGGCTTGATTCACTCAGACGGTTCTCCTCTTGTCACTTTGATCGCTGCATTATCAAACAGCTGAGCACTTTTTAGACTTTTTAGAGATGCAGCATGATCCTGTGTTTTACTGTCAAACTGTAAATGTATAAAAAGAAGTTTATTTTATGTAAAGATATATTTATCTTGGAAAAGTTTAGAAAAACAATAAAGGCATCAAATGTTCTTTAAGACTTGCGGTGGTGTTGTTCTTTCACAGCTTTAGAGGCTTACAATTAAGCAGTAATGTGAGATAATAAACTAACTAACCTGTCTGTCTATTTACTGTGGAGGCACGCCCCCTGTCGACACTAACGTGGTACTGCACCCACCGTCTGCGTCTGTCCAAGGTGCTGAAATTAGTTTTTCTAACTCGTAACTCCAAATTTTCTACCCTGATAATATTTCTTAATATTCATCTGCTGTGTTTGGCTGTAACTTTGTAATAAAAGCCTCACAGAGCCGCAGGGTTTCTCCTGAGTCTACCTCCACCTTCCCCTTGAAAGATTTCCTCTGTCATCCTTTTTAAACGGCTCAACGCGTTTAATCCTGACGGATGACCACCGCGGATATTAGGACGCGTTTGTTTTAATATTCGTCACCGCTATGTGCCTGCAAAGATAAAAGCAATTACGTTTTTTCATTTACACCTGTAAGAAACTTACCAGGAATTTGATTTTGTCAAACAAAATTGGGTTAATTGGATTTGTAGGCGGTGAGCAGGATGGCCTGTAGCCTCTCAGCTGCACCGGCGTGCTGCATGTGGATATGAAATGACTGCAGGCTGCAGGTGTTTGATTTTTAATTTTTTTTTTACCTCTTCTAGAAAGTTCTCTCTTTTTGAGGTCAAATCTTAAATATCTGTGATCCATCACGCATCGCAGATCCACCTGAGGAGTTGATGGTGGGTTTCTCTGAAGTGATTTCGTGGTGCTAAACTGCGGACATGGATGGGGCAAAGAAAGGTAGGAAGTCCTCAGTGTCTCTGAGGTTTTGCATGCATAAAGTAGAGACTGGTAAGAATATGTTATGAATTACAGGATGTACTGTAAAGATACAAGATGAATAGAAATAATAGAAAAGGTGGAAGATTAAATTTACTCTCAAATAATACATCCAGATATTCAATAAAGGTGACAAGCCTGATCAAACATCCTCATAGTAAAGCATGTTTTCTGCAAATCACAGAATACTGTAAACATTTTACTATCATAATATGCATCAATTTTAACATTTCCACAACATGCAGCTCTGTTTTTCTGCCCATATTTTTAGATATACTCCTTTGTAGTTTTTCCATGGGAGAGATAATACATGTACCCGCAGGCTTATTCTCTGTGCAGGGCCTCCAACAGGTGTTCATGGGCCTGCATGGGGATAGTGCTGGGCTAAGTGCCATGCTGCTCCCAATAAAGAAGTAGGTCACATCTGGTCTTATAATATGAGGCCTTCAGGACAGAATACCTGTCTGTTACTACGGCCGTGTTTCAAATCCTTCCTAACTGTGCTGGATAATAAGATGTGGGCTGATATTAACGATGAAATGACTGCACGGTGTGAGGGAGGACTGAATGTTATCAACCAGATTAAATGACAATAAAGGTATCCACCAGTACAACAGACTTATTAGCGAAGGTCATCCATTTGCTTGCCCAGAATCATATTTTAGATTTCACATCAGAATGCTTTAAAACACAAAATAACACAATAACTGTATGATTGTTTTTGCTTCGTTTTTCTTGGACAGATGCCCCCCCTGCGGGCGATGCAGGGAAATCAGACACCCTCGGGTCCACTGGCTCGTCCAGAAAAAGAGGAGGGGGGGCCAAGAAGGCGATGCAGGCGAACAAGTCTGCCCTCAGGGCCCCCCGAGCCCTCTGCTGCCTCACCCTCAGCAACCCCATCCGCATGGCAGCACTGGCCCTCGTAGAGTGGAAATATCCTTCTCTGTGTCATTTAGTGTTTATGCAAATAGTCTTTAATATCATGCAAATGTATAATGTGTTGCTGAGAATGTGATGTGTGTGTGTTTTTTCCTGGAAAGATGCATTCATGAGGTCTGTTATACCCTTAACTCCTGCTCAGGCCCTTTGATATTTTCATTCTACTTGCTATTTTTGCCAACTGTGTAGCCATGGGCGTTACAAAGCCGTACCCTGATGACGACTCCAATGCTACCAATCACCAACTGGTGAGTTTTGTTGCTTTAATACATTTTATAAGTTAGGAACACTTGAACATGCTCTGCTCCACTTCATATTACAAAAATACTGCAGGTATTTCCAGTCTAATCCAACAGTGACGTACTTTCCATTCATCCCGTTGTTTGTATGATTCATGCATACACTCATACATACTTATCTATAGTGATGCATCGCTGGTTAGATACCTCAATCAGTCAGTGAGAGGACATGTCACGTGTCTGAAGAGTGATCTTAGAGAGGCAAACATGGAGAATATGACATAAAGTATAAACTTCAAACAGATGCTGGAGTTTGAGCTGTTAAAGTAACACTCAGTCTTTGAAAATTATAAGTTTATGACAGCAACTTGATCACTTTAAAGGGAATGAATGAAGCTGTCAAGGTGAAGTATCTCTGAGCTTTTGTTTCCTGGGCTTGACTCTCACTAAGAAAATCCTGCCTGGTTCTCCTGAGATAACTTTCCTTCTCATGTCCTCTGAGGACAGATTGATATATGCACAATTCAAATGACAAAAGGAGTGTAGGAAAAACTGTTTTAATAGTTTTACATGAAAAGAACAGGAGTCAGTGGGTATTTTTGGTAGGTAGCATCAATTAGCGAGAAGGTAATAGCATTGTGTTGGATGGTAATGGTATTAGGGGGGGAAAAGTTGCGCTGCGACCTCTGTTAGGTGACCCTGTCAGGGATCATGACTTACTTAAACACCAACCATCTGCCTCATCTCTTTCTCTCTCCTATTTTCTCTCTGTCTTGTGTTTTTATCCTGTGAATTACAAATTACACAGAGGTCAAACCACAAAACAAGAAAACAAGCCTGTTTTTCTTTGGCATAGTAGAAATATGAGCCAATGACAGCTTTATATATATTTACAAAAAGTCAGATTGTTAACGTCATTGCATCGTTGGAAACTTCTTTGCAGAGAGTAAAAGTTTAGTAAAAAGGAAGCGAGACGTCGACACTTAGAGCAGGATAGATGTTTGCAGATCCTTTTATTGGATTGCACAAACAAGATAAAATGAGTTTAACACACATTTCTCTGCAGTAACTTGCAGTCCTATCATTCATTTTTAAATCAAGTTTTTGGTGAATGTTACAGATTTTTGTGAATTCCAGCCATCTCACATTAAACCACACGATGCCTGGATTATTGTGTCAGCCTGAGGTAAAAAGCCGTAGTGGTAGCAGTGATTAGAAGCATTAAGCTGAAGGGTACAGAAAAGGGATTCAGTGACAGGCTTAAGCATGTGTTAGGCAGTGGGTTAAGAGGTCAGAGAGCCACCGCAGTCAGCCTTTAATGACAGAACACGTGATTTAAAGAAAGAAGCAGGAAAGAGCCACTTATCTTTGTATGTGACTGTGACAAAAACATGAAATTATCTTCAGCACACTTCCATATTTATTCCTTTCAGAAGCACTCACTGACATATAAAAAAAAAGGTCATTCCAATTTTGCCAAACAATCCATTTTTCTTTTGTTCTCAGGAACAAGTCGAGTACGTCTTCCTCGTCATCTTCACCATCGAGACCTTCACTAAAATTCTCGCCTACGGCTTAGTCATGCACCCCAGCGCCTACATACGCAGCGGATGGAACTTGCTTGATTTCATTATCGTCATTGTCGGGTATTTTGGTGCTTCGCCTCCTCTTCCTTCCCAATCTACAAATATTCTATCACAGATAAGAGTTTACCAGTGTTTATGTACGTCTGTGCAGGTTGTTCAGTGTGATAGCAGAGGGCATGACAGACCATAAGCCAGGCGAGGCCCATCATGCTGCAGGAAAACCTGGAGGCCTGGATGTCAAAGCTCTCAGGGCGTTCAGGGTGTTACGACCGCTTCGGCTCGTATCTGGAGTGCCAAGTGGGTTCATCACTCAGTGCAGTTTGTTTTGTTTTTTTTTGCTCATGTTCATCCCACATGAAGCATTAAAAAGTGTGTGTCCGCCTTGTCAGGTTTACAGATTGTGTTGAACTCCATCATGAAAGCCATGGTCCCCCTTCTGCACATCGGTATGTTGGTCATGTTTGTCATCATCATCTACGCCATCATCGGCTTGGAGCTTTTTATCGGCAGGATGCACAAGACGTGCTACTCCATGAGCACAGGTCTGCGCTCTCTGAACTACAACAGATTTTATTCAGCGTACGCACTTCATGGACCTGTTGGCTCAATGCCTGTCGGCGTACTTCTGTTCTCTGCTCCAGGTCTCATTGTGGAAGATGATCCCACGCCTTGTGCGTTTGCCGGCAGCGGGCGGTTTTGTGACGGGAATGGGACGGAGTGCAGGGGCAAGTGGGAAGGCCCCAACGGCGGCATCACGAACTTTGACAACGTCTTCTTCGCCATGCTGACAGTTTTCCAATGCATCACCATGGAGGGTTGGACGGATGTTCTCTACTGGGTACTCAGACATGTTCCTCCACAGTTTTACTGGTTTGTTGTGATTCAAGACACTCACCTGTCTCTGTCTCTCTGCACAGATGAATGACGCCATCGGCTATGAGATCCCATGGATTTACTTTGTGTCTCTGGTCATCTTTGGATCTTTTTTCATTATCAATCTCGTATTGGGTGTGTTGAGCGGGTGGGTATCTGCTGCACTGCAGGGTCACAGCTTTCTATGCATTCGTTGTGTAGTTATCTTCAGTGTTTTTCTGAGTTTCTTGAGTTTGTGCGCAGAGAGTTCTCCAAGGAAAGAGAAAAGGCTGTGGCGCGTGGTGAGCTGCAGAAAGCTCAGGAGAGCAAGCAGATGGAGGAGGACATGATAGGATACATGGACTGGCTCATAGAGGCCGAGGATGTGGATGAAGAGGGAAACAAACGTCAGTTTGACACATTTATCAACTTACATAAACCAAAACATCCACATTTAGCTTTAGATTTAGACTTAATCTGTAATCTACCTGATTTCAAAGGTGCTGCAATCGCAAAGAAAAAGATGATGAAGAAGTTCGGCTGGTACAAACACAGCGAGGATGGTGGAGGTGTGTCAGCTGTTTTCTGTCGTCTTTTATCATGTTTATTTTTACGTGACCTTCTCTTAACAGCCGGCACTTTCTCTCTCCGCGTTCAACAGAGTCAGACTCAGATGATGATATAGCGTATCTCGATGATGACAGCGGCTTTTGTGCTTCTCTCATGTAAGACAACAGAGAAATATTGTTTTGAATCATCGCTGGCATGCAGGCGTTAATGAAGTCACTTCATGATTCACACTCATGTTTCTTGTTTTTCTTTTCAGGGCAAAGATGATGGCCAATAGCTTCTGGTAAGACTTTGAATATCACTCTGTTCTTTGAGAGATAGTTTAGTTTACTGCTTCACTGTATCACTTATCGTGATGCTTTTGTTTGTTCTTATAACCTACTTTAAAACCTTAAATGTCTCGAGCATTACAAAGGCTCAAATATCTCTATTTCAATATTTTGGGACTTAACAAGGCCAATCCAAAAAAACCATTTCTGCTTTTTTTTCAGTGATCAGTTGTGCCAGCTCAATCACACGTTCAGGAAGAACTGCCGTGTGGCCGTCAAGACCACCAACTTCTACTGGTTGGTGCTGCTGCTGGTGTTTCTCAACACGGTGGCCAGCGCCTCCGAGCATTACGGACAGCCGAGTGGCTCACGGAAATGCAAGGTAAGATTTTATTTTGCTCTCTGACTCAGGAGGAAGCGCCACAGGAAACTAAAAAAAACATGTCTTCTTCTCTGTTTGTTCCCTCAGAGCGAGCCAACAAGATCCTGCTGCTGCTCTTCACTCTGGAGATGTTGATGAAGATGTACGCCTTCGGCCTGCAGATCTATTTCATGGCGCTGTTCAACCGCTTCGATTGCTTCGTGGTGTGCGGCGGCATCCTCGAGACACTGCTCGTAGAGTTGAGATTCATCCCGCCCATCGGCATCTCCGTGCTGCGCTGCATCCGACTGCTCAGGATATTCAAGATGACTCGGTAACTGGTGTCAGAGTTTAGTGTGGGAACCTCTGAAGGAGGAAGGAACCGCGGTTTATTTTGTCTTTGATTTTGTTGTTTCCAGGCACTGGGCTGCTTTGTCTGACCTTGTCAACTCTCTGCTCAACTCCATGAAAGCTATCTGCTCCCTTCTGCTCCTGCTCTTCCTCTTCCTCATCATCTTCGCCTTGCTGGGCATGCAGTTGTTTGGGGGCAAATTTAACTTTGACGAAACTCAAATGAAGAGAAGCACCTTTGACTCCTTCCCTCAGGCTCTGCTCACTTGTTTCCAGGTGATCTCCTCTATATCTCACAATGTTACTACCCTCTCTTACTATTTTATGCATTGTGATATTAATTACAGGTCTCTCTCTTTGCAGATCCTCACTGGAGAGGACTGGAACGCTGTGATGTACGACGGCATTATGGCGTACGGAGGGCCGGTCTTCCCCAACATGGTTGTGTGCATTTACTTTGTCATCCTCTTTGTCTGTGGTAACTGTATCCTTTTTCCAGCGTTGGTGCACTCGCTGCCTGATTCATACCGCAGTCTGAACATTAAATGGTCTTTAATTCCTAATTAAATCGAAACTCCTTAATCTCATGATCAGACATTCTGCTCAATGTGTTCTTGGCTATCGCTGTGGACAACTTGGCAGGAGGCGGCAGCAAGAAGAAAGTCGAGTAAGTTTGATATATGACCACAAGGTGATAGTGAGCAGAGGACACATTTATAACTGTCTCATCCTTTTATTTCCTTTTATTTGTTTTTCAGAGAGAAGAAGGAAGAGGAAGAAGAGTGGGATGACGACGAAGAGAAAGAGGATGAAGATGCAGGGGTAGAGAATCTTTTTTAATCTTTTTTTTTTTGGACGTCTATAAACAGCAACAGCTGATCTTTTGTCTCCTGTGTAGAACGATGATGATGACTGGCAGGAGAACGAGGAGCTGAGAGCCATCGAGGGACTGGAGGGTGAGTTTGACGCCCTGCAGGAGAAACTACAGACGTGCAAATTAAGATGTTAAGCCTCTCTTATTTGCTCTTTATTTTATTAAAGGTGTTGCTCCATTGAAGCCTGAGTTCTCAGGACCCAAAGAGAAGATCGTCCCAATCCCAGATGGAAGCTCCTTTTTCATTCTTGGAAAGAAAAACTGGTAATCTGACACATACGCGTGCCAAATTAACGTCTATAATCTTTAACCTCCCTCTCATTTGTATTCTCTGCTTCAACACTATACAAATATTCCACTTTTCCTTCCCGTCCTCAGTTTGCGAGTTGCCTGCCACAACCTCATCCATCACCCCTACTTCACCAACTTCATTCTCATCTTCATCATCCTCAGTAGCATTTCCCTGGCTGCTGAGGATCCAATCAAATCCCACTCATTCAGGAACATAGTAAGGCCGACATCACATCAGAGCCTCATCAATACCATCGCTACCATCTGCTCATCATTACCTGCGCGATAAACGAGATTAAACACTGACACTTATTTCTCACCTCCTCAGGTGCTCGGTTATGCTGATTATGTTTTCACGTCGGTTTTCACAGTGGAGATCGTGCTAAAGGTAACAGCTGCAGTGCGCCACATTGCTATAATTTCTTCAGTATTAGATTGAATAATTTCAAACCTTGTTTCTTCACTTTCACTCGCTGTCTAGATGACAGTCTACGGAGCTTTTCTCCACACCGGCTCCTTCTGCAGAAATGCTTTCAACCTTCTTGACCTGCTGGTCGTCAGCGTGTCGCTAACGTCTTTCTTTTTACAGTGAGTACATGCCGGTCTGACACAAACAGCACACCGAGGTTCTCCTCTGACAGAAAAATCAATATGGGTCTCTGTTGAGTAGCTGTAATGTGTAGAAGCAGTGATGTCTCATTAAAGTGTCGAGGTTTGAAGGTGACACTTTTTTCAGTGTTGAGTCAAAAGATTTTTTCCTCCATTATTTAAGTACACTCTCTATTTCTGCAGTATGTTTTTATCATTTTCTGTCTTGACTCTAAATTTTCAGTTCAAGTGCGATCTCTGTGGTCAAGATTCTGCGAGTGCTGCGAGTGCTCAGGCCTCTTCGAGCCATCAACAGAGCCAAGGGACTAAAGGTAAACTGTTCTCTTCTGTTTATTTCTTATTTTGTTATACACAGACTGGTGTGTCAGTGTGTCTGAGGGCCCAGCGCCCTAGGTCAATGGTTCCCAACCTTTTCCTCTGTTTTCTATCACTCAGTGAACTGATAACCCCTCATAGTGTATTAATGTTTCATATCATATTCAATGCAAAACAAAAACAGCATTGATAAACTGTACAATAAACTAAAATAATGAACACAATATCTGCAGGAAGTTTGTGTAAATTGAGTTGCATTTCCTCTTAATACTGAATCAGAGATGATATTTTTAGGAGCTATTTATACAATTATGTTCTATTTGTATAATCTTTTTTTTTTTTACAATCATCCTGAACAGGCTTATTTTTTGATACATTCTTTCTAGTTTTTCTCTTCCTGACATTTTGCCATTGTTCTACTCGCTCTACTTTAGACTGACGGCCCAGTTTTCAAGTGTAGATCATAAATAATGATCTAAACTTTAAAAATAACTTAATTTAATTCAGCTTCCTTCCCAGAAAGGAATGAAAATGCTGACATACATATCAACTTTCCAAGTTTTCAAGTTTTCTTACACCCCTTAAAATCAAGAAGGCTTCACAGTCCCCCATGCAGCTTTGGCGACCCCTAGTGGAAATCAGGTTGGGATTCAATGCCCCAGATGACACTTTACCACGTTTTATCTACCACAGAGGGCATCCAAGAGGGCACTTTTGTTGCTATGTGATGCTAACACATTGTTTGCATGTTTTACAGAATGTGGTGCAGTGTGTGTTCGTGGCGATCCGAACCATCGGCAACATCTTAATCGTCACAACACTCCTTCAGTTCATGTTTGCCTGTATAGGAGTGCAGCTGTTCAAGGTACATGAGTGATTACTACACTCAGGTGTTATTAGGTACACCTGTACAGTCTAATAGACTCCAATCCAACTGTTCTGCCATAAAACCATCTGCTTTTATGATGCCTATAGTTCAGTTTTTGTTCACACTGTCATGGAAGTGTTACATTATATGTGTTCGGGATCATCGTTAGTGTGTTTTTATCTTCATGTATGTACACAAAATTAGTAACACCTCTTAATATAACAGTCTGGTACAACACCAGCTTTAATTTTCCTGTGTTTAATGTTACAGGGCAGATTTTACAGCTGCACAGACGAAGCCAAACACACTCCTGACGAGTGCAAGTCAGTTTCTCGTCTTCATTCCTCTACACGACATACAGCACTCTCTTAACATGCCCTCACGTGTCATAAAATGTGTGTGTGTGTGTGTATACATGTTTTCATTTTAGGGGATCGTTTGTGGTCTATAAAGACGGAGATATGAACCACCCGATGGTGAAAGAGAGGATTTGGGAGAACAGTGATTTCAACTTTGACAATGTGCTGATGGGCATGCTGGCTTTGTTCACGGTGTCAACGTTTGAAGGCTGGCCACAGTGAGTTGGGACTTGGATGATGGATGTTTTTATTTATTTCTATATCGTCAACAAATCTCATTAAAAAGAAAACAAAACAAGAATTCAAGCAGGGTATAAATTTCTGTAACAGTAATAATAAGAAAAAACAGAATATTGTCATGCTTATCCTTTAAACTTTATATTATTTATATTATTTAAATCAACGTTTGACTTCACTGTTGTGTTTTTCTGTATCAAGGCTTCTTTACCGGGCCATTGATGCCAACGCCATAAACCGAGGGCCCATTTACAACTACCGAGTGGAAATCTCCATCTTCTTCATCATCTACATCATCATCATCGCCTTCTTCATGATGAACATATTCGTGGGTTTCGTCATCATCACGTTTCGAGAGCAAGGAGAGGCGGAGTTCAAGAACTGTGAACTCAACAAAAATCAAGTTAGTTTAATGTCAAATAATTTATGTATTGTAATTTGATTACATTTTTTCATAGAGAATCATTTTAATTTTCTTCTTCTTTTACAGCGTCAGTGTGTTTACTACGCTCTGAAAGCTCAACCTATAAAGATTTACATCCCTAAAAACCCGTCCCAGCTCAAATTCTGGAGAATTATCAACTCGAGTCAGTTTGAATACGTCATGTTCGTGCTGATTCTGGGAAACACGCTCACTCTGGCTGTTCAGGTAACATTTCACACGACTCATTCATAAAAACACAGAAACATCAACCTGTTCCTGTGTTGTGAAGTTTCATGTTGTCGTTTCTCTTTCAGCATTACGAGCAGTCCAAACTCTTCACCTCCATCATGGACATCCTCAACATGATCTTCACTGTGGTTTTCACCATAGAGATGATTGTCAAGTTACTGGCTCTGAGGGCTCATGTGAGGTTTCACCCTTTTTTAAAATCACACTCACGATGACCGTCAACACCGTGTTTCACCCTCACTTTGCGTTGTCTTTCCTTTGCAGCATTATTTCATCGATCCGTGGAATTCATTTGACGCTTTGATTGTCGTGGGGAGCGTGTTGGATATCGCAGTCTCTGAGTTTAGTGTAAGTTTGTATGTATTTATACAGACAAGTTTTTAAAGCTCATGCTCTATGCTCAACTGCTGTGAAAAAAAAGAAATTATCAATCTGAGAATTGAAAAAACTTAAGTTTAAAAGGTTTACTGAGGAAAATGGAAACTTACAAGATCCATTTGTTACCTCTAATGTAGAACTATCGGTCAGAATGTCTTATAGATCATCTCAAAAAATTGAAACAAGCGACATTTACTACAGAATTAACCTTACAACAACTATTTAACACCCAGTTTTACAGAACAAACAGTGGTATTACTTATAGATAATCCAGGTTTCTTTGTAACTGTCATCAGGCTTGTAGCCTACATTAGGGACCTTTAGGTTGGTGTGTATTTTATAGACTGATTCCAGTAATTTTAGAATAAAATTATTAGTATTTGATTATTGTTTTACTTTTCCAATAAAAAAAGTCTGCATTTCCTCAGCAGAGCTGTGTGGAAGCAATGTGGAAACATCTTTAAAACAATATTACAGAAAATATAATGAGTAAATGTACAATAACATGATAGGAAATGACAGGTGTTTTACTCTAAACATTTAAACTTTTGTGCCTCTGATGTTTTTTTAAATCTCTTTCCGCCCACATGCTATCTCTTTTGTTTGATTTCCTGAATTATGGATGCAGGGAGGAGGTGGTCACGGTGAGGTGAGTGCTGAACACAACAACAACTCCAAATATGTCTTTTGGATTTATATGTCCAGATTCTTAATGTGTGAGCATGGAAACACTTTTTTTTTTACCTGTTTTTGTCTCGTTTGTTTCAGGGCGGTGGTAAAGGAGAGAGCGGAAAAGTGTCCATCACATTTTTCCGTTTGTTCCGAGTGTTGAGGTTGGTTAAACTGCTCAGCAAAGGAGAAGGCATTCGAACCCTCCTCTGGACTTTTGTCAAGTCACTCCAGGTCAGTGCAACACAGAGCATTTAATCACAGTATGTTCATTAATGAACTTATTTTATGTAACTGTGCTCTTGACTTTATTCTGCTCAGGCTCTGCCTTATGTCGGTCTGCTCATCGCGATGATCTTTTTCATCTACGCTGTGATCGGCATGCAGGTGAGCGTCTCTTAGAAACCAAGGTTTTATTTTCACCAACTAAATATAATCAATTAACTAATTAAATATTTAACAAAACAGTATAGACCATACAAGACAGTCTATAACCCACTTTACTATGTTTTATTAGCCATACTGACCCTATCATTACAGCTTGCTTTGTCAACAAGGCCCTGATTCTCATCCTGCCCCGTGGACACTGCACGCTACCTTAGAGTAAAGTCTCCACGTCTAACTCGACACATTTGATCCTCTTTGTTTTAAAAAACTGTGCAGCTATTTTAATTTTAACCGTCCAGACCCCGTCGCCATCATTTTAGAATCACTCCCAGTGTCATCAAAACACAGAAAATAGTCCTGAGCTTTGTATTGTTGATAGTTTAAGTTGTCATCAATAACCAGAACCAGAAATATACATCATTGCATCGATATCTATATTTTTAATCGTGGATTTCCACTGTAAATCTAAAAATGGCTCAGCCAACAAAGCATCCCCACGTTTACAGTCTTATTGTAGATAACCCACCGTCATGCAGAGTGCAAAGAGACAAAGACATTACAAGTTCAAGTGTTTTGCTCACATCACATCACATCACATAATCACCATCAGTAAACAGAGGGACTTACCCGGCTCTCACTGCCCAGAAGGAGGCCATTTTCCAGGGGGTCAGTTCACAGAAAAGTCGGCAGAAGGGAGGACTGACCGGGTCACGGTGACTTTTACGCATATAGCATTCTCATATAGCTGTACTGTTGTTTGTCCTTTCAGAAACTTGGTTTAAAAAGCTACAAATGCCACAAGCCTTGTATGTAAACATCTACTTGGCAATAAAAGTGCACTGTTTTTTTTCCTCTCAGACTTTTGGGAAAGTAGCTGTTGATGAAAACACACATATCAACAGAAACTGCAACTTCCAGACTTTCTTCATGGCCGTCCTGGTGCTCTTCAGGTGAGCCAGAAAGAGACAGATGTTGAGTGTTTTCTCCTCCGTTAAAACACAATTTAAAAGATCTCAGTGTGTAAGAAAGGGTCGACTGAAAACGCTTCCCTCTCTCTCTCTGTGAACTTGTAGGTGTGCCACTGGAGAGCAATGGCAGGAGATTATGTTAGCAGCTCTGCCCGGCAGACGCTGTGACCCAGAAGCCGACACTGAGCCTGGTGAAGAGTACACCTGCGGTAGCAACTTGTCCTACATCTACTTCATCAGCTTCTTCATGCTCTGTGCTTACCTGGTGAGAGAAGCTGAGGAGGATTAAGAATCATTTTTGTCTTTAAATCACTCAGTCCTCGGATCATTTGTAGTAAAACACTTTCCCTTCTTTGAAACAACTTAATACGGCCTCCTGACTTCAAATTAAATGTAGGTATAATTAATTCAGACTTGTTTTACAGACTGTCAGGTCAAGTGGGATCAAAGTCAGATGGAAGTAGCGAGGATAGTATTACAGCAGCTTGAAAAGCTAACACCGCCTTCTCCAATTCCCACCTCCTACATCCGAGGATTTTCTTTATCCGGGAAGCAAAATCCTGATTTAAAAGGGTGCAAATGTTTTGATAACATTTCTATTACCTCGGTGCTATTTTAAGACATTAAACTAGTCAAATGAACTTTAAACCGGGAGAATGTGTGAGAGCAGAATGGAGGTCTAATCTGAAGTTTAGTAAATGAAACTTGACGCTCATAATCTTTTTAAGCTGTCGCTGATCTGTTGTGAGAAATTCAGCAAATTATAGTATTGCCTGTTACAGATTACCTGCTGTAAATCTAGTAAGAGTGTAATTCTATACGGCACCTCGGAGCGTAGGTGCACTTAAAAGTATAAACCGGTTTCACCTCGTTCCCACACTGAAATGCCGCCCCCACCTGAACAGAGACCAAAAATCCAAACCTGTGCAATAATATCTTATTTTGAAAAGCCCATTTCGAATCCCCCTCCCTCCTACAACGACACATTACACATTTAAAGCACCCAAGTGTATTTTAAGATGTAAATGTGACACCTTTATTAATCTTAACCTCTTCGTTGGTTAGACCATTTTCTCAGTCCTTGTTTCCTTGAAGACAGATTTACAACCAGGTTCATGTTCGTGTCTTATGTTTCTTCTCTTGTGGACGGCTAACATCCATCAGTCTGTGTGTGGTCCTTGACCTTTAGCAGAAACCCACCCAGACCCTCGTGACTGCTAAAATAGGACCCGGACCCCCTTTTGCCCTGCTGGGTTTTTGTGAAATTCACAGAACAGGATAGCTTGACATGCTTATATGTCAGACCACTCACACGTATTTAGAAGCAAACTGCTTCACATTAATGACAAATGTTGTCTTATATGAATAAATTCACACTTTTCAATGATTGCATGTAGATAAGTTATCAGATATTGTTGTTTTGTTCATCACATGTCATGTTTCTGTCCTTCTCTCTGTCAGATCATCAACTTGTTCATTGCCGTCATCATGGACAACTTTGAATACCTGACAAGAGACTGGACTGTGCTCGGTACTCACCACCTGGACGAGTTTAAGCGAGTTTGGTCGGACTACGATCCGGAGGCGACGTAAGACTCATTCCTCTTTAACCCTCGGCTACTTTTCTCTTTATTATCTGTCATTAAATCTGTTTTGTGTTCTTCTGCCTCTCACAGTGGTCGTATAAAGCACATCGATGTTGTCACCATGCTGCGCAGGATTCAGCCACCTCTTGGTTTTGGAAAACTGTGTCCTCATCGTGTGGCTTGCAAGGTAAGTCAACACAAATTCACAGCTGCACACTTGATGCTCGAAACACGAGGAGACAGATAGATCTCACTCCTTCTTGTCCTCTCAGAGACTGGTTGCTATGAACGTCCCACTGCACGCAGACGGGACAGTCACCTTCAACGCTACTCTGTTCGCTCTGGTGCGAACCTCGCTCAAGATCAAGACTGAAGGTTCGATCTCAGACACTTAGACACACATATGAGACCAGAGCTCTCTGTGCTGTTAACGTATTTGTTGCTTTTGTCCCTCTCAGGCCCCATCGACCAGCAGAACGAAGAGCTGAAGGTGATCATCAAGAAGCTCTGGAAACGTACCAAGCCCAAGCTCATTGATGAAGTCATTCCTCCCCCTAGAGGTAAACCAAGACTTTGCAAAGCTGCCAGCCGTAATGAAAAAACTGTAACTTTTGAACATTAGAGACTTGTGAAAGTAACATGCCTGCACTGGAAAGTATACTGGGCTACTCATCATCCATCAGTTTCTCCCGGCCCTCCACATTTTCATCACTAACTGTTTTTTTTTTCTATCCTTCTCAGGTGATGAGGTGACTTGTGGGAAGTTTTATGCCAGCTTCCTGATTCAGGACTATTTCAAAAAGTTCCGCAAGAGAAAGGAGCGGGAGAGGAAATCCAAAAAGAAGGACAGGGCAGCATTTCTACAGGTGACGTATATTGTGCTTTTCCCCTCCAGAAGTTCCCATGAATCATAATTTATGTTGTTTTTTTTCAAATACTACAAATACCTTGTTACAAATCTGCTCTCTCTCCTTCCCCGAAGAAGTCCATTGTCAGTGAACTGGAGGTTTCAGGTCTTCACATCACATGCTGTACTATGATAGACTTCCAAATTACATTTAAATTGTGTCACAAAATCATGCTAATATGTATATGTTAAGTCAGATTTAAAGTAAGTACATGTGCAGGGCACCTTGGTAGGTAGAGTGTGCGTCCCGTGTACAAAGGCTCAGTCCTTGCCACAGCAGCTTGTCATCACCCTCTCTCCCACGATTTTCTTGTCACTGCTGAATAAAAGCCCAAAAAATAACCTTTAATTTGAGCACAGAGAAACTGTCTGTCACATTTAGTTCGAGGACTGGATCCAAATGTCGACATGAAGGTGAAGTGAACAAAGAGAACCTGTAATAACTTACTTCAAAGGCTGGTAAACATAGAGCAAAAAGGCAGCCAGGAAGTCCAGGCAAGAACTGAATCCATCCAAGATGAATCCAAAAAACAGAAGTCCATAAAAACAAAAATCCACGTTGACGAGGCCCAGGTGAAAACTAAGCAGGAAGAACAGATAATCAAAAGTGGTGGGAAACACAAAGGCAGGAAGTAACACAAGACACAGAGAGAGAGTTACAAGGGGTCAAAGTCAGTTTTTAAGTGGTGTGGGTGTTAATTTTTTTGTTGCTTTATGTATATTTGGGGTGAATTGTGTGTTAATGTCTATACTTGTGTGTTTTCAGCAAGGGCTGCGGACGCTGCAGGACCTGGCTCCGGAGATGCGTCTGGCGATGGCCTGCGACATGGAAGAAGAGGAAGCTGTGGAGGGAGAGATGGCAGGCGATGAGATATTTGACAGCGAGCATGGGACCTCAGCGACCACCACACCCGCCAGCACACCGTTGCCACAAATAGACAAGCTGGTGGAGCACACGACTACAGTGTTCATAGAAGCTGAGCCCAAGGTCGCCAACGGGGGTGTGATCACAGAGCAGGTGATGGGCCTGCAGGAGCACGAGAGGCCACACTCAGAGCTGGCAGGCGTCAGCATTATAACAGAGCAGCCTGTGAGGTCTCGACCGCCGCCCATCAGGTGTGTTTATTGCATTTTTATAAATTCACACATCTGTATTGTGATTTTTTTAGAAAGTCAAAATGAGTTTCCTGTTCCTTCCCATTCAGGGTTGACGCCATCAGCGAGACGCCTCTTCCTTCTCCTCCTCCTCTTGTGTTTGAAGAACCAGCTGCGCCGGCTACTACCGAAGTAGCCGAGCAGGTTTATAGCTGCGAAGGTGATGCTACAAGTCTGGCATCGGTAGAAAGGTAAGGAACATGCAAGAGAGTGAGGAGAGACACACGTGTAACAAATATCAGAAACATTAATCACTATCACAGACACACAGGTAAGGTTAAACATATAAGTTTTGTATTGCAATAAAGAAAACAAAAATGAAAGAGTGTTTAAGAGTTTAATCAAAGAGTTTGTAGCGCACTCTGTGGAGGGTTGGTTCGGTTCACTGTCCAGGAGCTACATACATGAAAAAACTGAGCCATAAGAGGTCACAAGAAATAATTAATAACAATTTTAAGTTCCTAATTTTAGATAAAGAATCTCATTTAGAATAATAAATCAATATTAGAGTACAACATAAAGATAATTTTAGTCAAATCTGTGGTCATCTAATTCATACAAGCAAATATTTATCAGGTTTAAAGGTCCAGTATATAACATTTTATTTACAGAACATGATACGATGAATAATGTGCACAGGATGTGGCAGGTCCTCTTCCACACCATGTTTAACCGCCATGTTTTACAGTAGCCCAGAATGGACACACTAAACAAAAGTTCTAGATACAGCCTTTCACATTTTTCATGTGTTAGTGGCAACCGTGCTTTCTGCTTCACGCTTAGGGTTACAACTACATCGCTAAATCCTTCATACCGCTTCACACTCCTTTAATACATAGCATACACAATTTACCCTGACAGTATACAAACAGTATATATGTATTAAATTGATAAATAAAGGAATAATCAATGAGCTGTTCCCTTTTTTCCAGTCTACATGCTAAGCTAAGCAAACCTTTTCCTGGCTCCAGCTTCATATTTAACAGACATGAAAGTGGTATCAACCTTTTCATCAACTCTCTAACTCTTGGTATTGATCTTATAGGTACGTGTATCCAGAAGCCGTCTCTCCTGCACCAACTGAGACAGGCTACAACGTACAGAGCCTGGAAAGAGCCAGCAGCATCGGGGAGACACCTTATGATACGCAAGACACCAGCGGCTTTGTTAGCAACGTTTATGACCCCAACGTGAATGAAGGGAGCGTTGCTGCAAGCCCCACTCCCTACGGCACTAATGAATATAACGGGACCGGATACACGAGCTACAATGAAAACGGCAGTATCATCAGCAACAACGGCAATGGAAGTACATACAATGATAACGGCAGTACTGTCAGTGGTTACAATGGGAACGGCTACAATGGGAATGGCTACAATGGGAACGGCTACAATGGGAATGGCTACAATGGGAACGGCTACAATGGGAATGGATACGATGGGAATGGATCCAATGGAAGTGAAAATGGTGTCAGGAGACGACTACTTCCTGCCATACCAAGAGGTGAGAATTATATTTTTGTTTTGTTTTTTTGTTTCTTTTTACTCAGTCCTTATTCGAGGATGATGTTGGTAACTTAATTCTGAGGTGTGTTATTTTAAACGTGCAGTGTGTTCAATTTTGGGGGCTCTTTTTACAGAATATGGCAAAAATTTTACCTTAGAAGTTACCTTAGAATGAGGCTTTCATATCTACAGACAATGCAGGTCCTCTCACATGCTGAACCACCATGTTTCTACAGAACAGACAAAACAAACACTGACTCTAGAGAGAACCTTTTGTTAAACTCTACACACTGGTCCTTTTAATTAACTAACATATCAGACCTGCAACTGTTGACCAACACTGTATTCTCTTGTCTTGATTATAGTAAACTAAATGTCTTTTAGGTTTTGGACTGCTGTGCAAACAAACAAACAACAAACATGATGTTTTATAGTCCAAACAATTCATCAATTTAATCAATAATGAAAAAAATCATTAACCTTATATACTGTGGTCTGGATGCCCACAGTTGTATGCAGTGCTACAATATTAGAAATAGCCTATTTTATGCCAATATGCTTATTGTCAAAGTGTCTGTTAAATGATCTGAAACCATCAGTCTGCTACTAGTTAATTCAAAAGGCTGTTGACGGTTGTTTTGGCTGGTGACTATGCTTTGGGTTAATCCCAGAGGATATAGACATGCGATTGTAGTCATAGACTTTATTACCAACCAGGTAAAGCAGGTAAAACTGCGCAGACTTTCATTTGTGTGTCAGTTGTTTTACGGTTGTTGGATTAACTGCTTATTTGCAGTAACAACTAAAATAAAGAGGTCCTTCAAGAGTGCCTCCACACCCCATTTAGTTTGGCATGGTGCATAAATTTGTCTATGACTATTTCTAAATTTACATTTTTGCCGTGAGGCCCCCCCTACTTGGTAATCTAGCCATGCTAATGCTAAAGTCCTCCACACAGGGTTGTAGTCATTCATCCTGGCCAGTTTCCTAACACTTCCCTGCTTCTTGTTTCAGGTCGTGCACCTTCCTTTAACTTCCAGTGTCTGAAGCCACAGAGCAGTGTGGACAACCACCTCCCCATCCCAGGGAAGTACCGTGAGAGCGCATCCCCAAACAGAGGCCGTCTACAGGTAAAACTTTGGTACACACACTCTCAAAATGTTAGTGTTTACACACAGAGTGTTTCACCGGTCTTCTCCTGCTCTTGCTGTCTTGTGTCAGACCCATCACAGTCTGGACTCCCGGCCCAGCAGCGTGTCCTCGATGTCATCCGCCTCCTGGGTGAACACGGCAACAGCTGGCGCCACTCCTGGTCCAATGATTGGCAAACCCACAGGACGCAGGGGCAAGCTTATCTACACCCCTATGATCCTGGTGGACGAAACCACCGGCACCAGCCAACCACTGTGGAGCGACGGCTCGGCCAGCCTCCCTGCAGGAAGGCGTCCTGGTTGGTACCCCGGTCAGACGAGAAACTTCGGCAGCTTGAGGGTGCCACCGGTCAACCAGGGCTTCGTAGACAAAGGCAGTGCTGACAGTCTGGTGGAGTCGGTGAGTAATAATGGAGCAACCACCAGTATCTAAATCTTCTAGCAGTTTGGTTTCCCACCTATATCCACTGATACCAGATGTATTATAGGATAGGGTCACAAGTTTTATCACAAAAGGAGGAAATTTCTGTAACTTTGGAAGACTCTCATTTAATTTAGCTAACTCGATCTTTAGATAGACTCTGTAGAGCCTTCTACAGTATCTGTTGTGTCTGTGAAGTGAGACAGTCTTATCCTCTGACCTTAGGTTCCCATAGTAATCAGAGGAATGACAGCTGCTCTGTGTCTCAATGATATGAGTCAGCGTCTCTCACAATCTAAGATAACACCTAACGCTGTGCCTACAGTGACCTCGAGACATATTCTTGACCCTGTGTAACCCCCGTATGCGTCATGCTAGGATATCAGTTCCCTTACACCTGTATCAATCTTCGTACGACCACCTGATTACTGTTTTTAGACAAACCGAGGCAGACAGATCAGCAGTAACAAGATCATATTGATTTTGAATGCTGCTATTGGCTGATTCAATTTGACTTTATATCAGTGCTCTACTGAGAGAAATTCTTCTTAGATAAATGTTTAATATGTTCTCGTTCTCCTGAGTGCGCTGTAAATCCATTTGCTTCTGCTTCTGCACTGGTTATGTTATGATAAAGAATAAAATTGCTACTCGCTTGTGACCAGAGGGAATATCAATTTGACTAAGTGACTCTTTCAGCTGATAAAACTCTCTGTGGGTTTGACATGATGATAATCAGATAGGTTATGTTTGTATAATATAATCCCTCTCTTACATCATTGTTCTTCTGCTTTTTTTTTTTTTTTGCAGATCTTGATCTCCGAGGGTCTCGGCATCTACGCAAGGGACCCGAAGTTTGTGAGCTTTGCCAAGCGGGAGATCGCTGAAGCCTGTCACATGAGCCTGGACGAGATCGAGAGCGCCGCCGCCGACCTGATAGTTCGCGGAGCCAGCCAGTCGATGTCTCGCATTGAGGACGATCTGGCCGATGAAATGAACTGCGTGATTTCTTACTGAGATCAGCAGAACTGAGATAAACTTTGAGGTACGAAGTTTGTGGAGGAGAAAAAGAAAGAGGACCGGACAGTGCATGTGTGTGTGTGTTGGGTACGATATGCTTTTATTTATGAATGACAAAACACACACTGGTTTTAAGAGCACGTGTCAGTATGTGGCAGCACTGAACAAGGTTTGGACACTATGACTGACATCCTGCATGTCTTAGCATTACTGTGACAAAGGACCATTTTTTTGCATTGTATTCTCATTTTTTACTGTACTTGAATTGTCGTCACTTTATACATCTGTATGTTCAGTTGCAACCATGGCAAATAAACACAACACATATGTATATATGAACATATTTACATAAGATATTAAACTGTTAGATAAATAAAATATTCATACTTTGTTACACAAATAATGAAATCCAGTTGAAACCGTTGATTTGTGAGTGCTCTACAGCGTTTAGAGAAATATTTAAATATACTGAATATTGAATATCCTCTAATATTAAATTATCTAAACTCATAGAAAGGTTTTTGGATTTTTGTGACTATAAATAAAGCATTATGTTTTCTCAAATATATGGCTTCGTTTTTTTGGTGATAGTTATTATTCTTGTGCAGTAATAACATGTCATTTCAAACAGAGTACTTTAGCTGAGAGGTCGTTTGGGGGGGATTTCACAGCAGTGCTGTGTGAATAATAATTGATGTTGAAAACCGCAGCAAAATACAAAAGAGTGAATTATATAATCAGCCATTAATGGACCAGCAGATGGACAACATCTGGGTTTCATTTCCCCTTTTAGACAGAAAGAATCATGCAGAACAGTAACCCATGTGTGTCTGTTATTCAGTGCTATATTAAACATATTTTTTATTATATATATGCTTTGACACAACTGTGAGTTTACGCTCGGTAGGATGGTCTGGTTTAACCACTCGCAGGCACACACGCTGCTATATTTTCATATATAGGGGAATTCTTCATCTTATCGGTGTACTTGTATTTCTCAGAAGTGTGACAGGCAGTATTCACGCGACTTTTATATGTTTTCTGTGTCAAATGTTTGTATAGAAAGTCATAAAACTCAAAGATCTGATTTCTTTGAATGCTTTTATTCCATTTTTAAAGACCTGGAGACACAATCTTTGGGGTTTTATGTTGGGCTGTCTTAATTTGTGCTGCTGCCTGTTTTGGTCAGGACAGGAAAAAGATAGTTTCAATCCCAATGGGACCTTTCCTGGTTAAATAAAGTTTAATTAAATTAAATTAATGTTTATTATGTTTACTATTGAGTTTTTAGTTTGCAGTAGTGTTAAACTGGGCTATATTGAGAGGTGTTTTTAATATTAAGGCCCTCTCATGCATGTAAATAGGGTGGCCAAAATATTAGAAACACCCCTCAATAAAAGCTGAGGAGACTGAGGTCCTTTGGGGTGTGCAGGACTCTGTTCAAAACTTGTGTGGTCGTCTGCTGCGGAGGTGGAAGCATGAAAAAAAAGACTTAAACTGGTCAAGAGGTCCACCTCAGTCCTGGACTGCATCCTGGACTCCATAGAGGAAGTGGGGGAGAAGAGCATGTTAGCAAAGTTGACATCCATCATGAACAACTCCTCTCACCTCCTGCAGGAGACGGTGGAGGCCTTAAACAGCTCCTTCAGTAAGTAAGTCTGCTACTCCCACCATGTAAGAAGGAGCTCTACCACAGCTCCTTCATTCCAACAGCTGTCAGACTCTTTAACACCAGCATGACTTCATGACTTTTTAACATATATTTCTTATTTCTGAGTAATTTCTTGTTCACCTTGTGTACACGAGCTGCTGTGACAGGTGGATTTCCTGGTGTGGGAGTCTATCTTATCTTATCTTATATAATGTGATAGATAGATAGATAGATAGATAGATAGATAGATAGATAGATAGATAGATAGATAGATAGATAGATAGATAGATAGATAGATAGATAGATAGATAGATAGATAGATAGATAGATGTTATAATTCAAGGGCAACAAAATGTATACAGCTTCCCTCATGTGCATAAAAAGGGTTAATTTTAGTTTAATGTTTGGCAGAGTTGTTGTGTTGGATCACATCAGATTCTCCAAGTGTAACTGATTTAGATAGATCTAAGAATAACGCTCGTCTTAATAACCAGCAGCAGCTCGCGCACCGTCACCGACCTCTTTACTTCTCCTCCACATCATCACTCCTTCTGTCTACTAAAGCGTGAACAGTCTCCATGCGCTCCTCTCTGCATTACAACCCGCGGGCAGCTCTCAGCTCGCCTTAGAATAAAGCTGCTCTCTGATTGGACGGACGGATTTCTCTTTTACTCCGAGTCCGGTGATTCATCTTGACGTCACGACGCTTCACACGTCCTTCGCCTGGCTCGTGACGCAGTCCTAGCTCTTCCTCCTGGGCGTCTTCCTCCCTCCTGGGCTGTTCCGGATGAGACGTCTCCCTCCCTCCGCCCCTCTGATCCTCTTATCAGCGAGTAAGCGGCCAAGATGGATGTTGCAAACCAGGTAAGGCTTTTTTTTTTTGGTTGTGAAAAATAATCTAATTCACAAATGTGTCGCTCGGTTGTTGATTGTTTAGTCAATTTGGCTCTTTTTATTGTGTCGTGCGCTCGTGTGATTAATGAAATTTTCTCACAGATGTGCTTAACCTTAAGGTTTGAATGCACTGCTGTCGATGCACGAGTCGAAAATGTAAATTATGCATTTATAAAAACAGACAATGCGCGATGTGACTGGACACATTTCTCCGTGATTGACGCTGCAGTCCGACCTGCTGACAGTCCAAAAAAAAAAAAAAAAAAAAAGGTGTCCACAGATGACTGCAGCAATGACATTTAGCAAAAGGAAAAGAGAGGATGTAGCCTACATTATCTCCAGGGGATTCTGCTAATTGTTTTACACCGCTCACGTCTCAATTAGCCTGCTGTTGCTAAGATAACAAACAGGAATCTGATTAATTTCCGAAGGCCCTCCCTCGGTGTTTTCCGATAGCCGCAGTAGGCCCGACACGGAGGAGAGACGCTCTCCTGCGTCCTCACTCAGATATCTGTGTGATTTGTGACAAATCCAACAAGACCTAAGTGGAGAAATAAGCAGATATCTCTCTATCAGGCTGCTCTGAAATGTGATTTTTTTTTTCTCTCTGTGTGTGTGTGTGTGTGTGTCAATTCATGTGTCATCTGTTTAATATGGATGTTTTGGCTGGCTATTTGGAGAAACAATGAGCCCCCCACAAGCCTGAGAGAGGAAAAAGCATCACTGCTGGCTGGCTTGCTGGCTGCTTATTCCAGTGCGGCCATTTATTGATGCACGCAGGGACACACCGCCTTCTTTGCGGTGTCGCATTCACCTGCGCACAAAATGCTTTCATCCTTTTATTTATTTTTAATTTTTTTGCGTCGTGAATTAGACAAACCTCACATATGAATAAAAAAAAAGAGTGCACAGGAGGGTGCAGCAGAGAAAACAGACAGTTAATCAGCTTTGTCTAATTGTAATGCTGGCAGGAGCTCTCCCTCTCTCTCCCTCTCTCTCACACACACACACACACACACACACACACACACACACACACACACACATTATATCATCTGAAGTCACTATCAAAATGCACATAATACACATACAGCATCTCAAACACCCGCAAAGATGCCAGCTGCGACAGTTGGCAGATATTTGCCTTGTTACAAACACCTGCAGGTGCCAGCAGTAGATCAGGGGGGCCTGTGAGCTGTGAGGGTGAGGTAATTAGGTTTGTGTTTTTAATCATCATCATCATCATCATCATCATCATCATCATCATCATCATCATCATCAGGGCTGGTCTGCTGAGAGAGACTGGTGAAAACCACACCACACAGAGAGTGTGAAAATGTTTGAAAATAAATAAATAAAACTGCAAATTTCTGATTTTTTTTTTTTTGTGTGTGTTTGTTTTGCAGTTGGTGGCCCAAGGGCAGTTCACGGTAGTCAAGCAACCTCTGGGATTTATAAAAATTCTACAATGGGTAAGTCCGATATTTTATATATTTCACGTTCACTGCAACAAATGTAAATAAAATGAAATATTCTTAAGGGTTAAACACATTATGTAACGTTGCCATGTCTGTTACTGACAGATTTGTGACCTTCTGTCACGCAGAGGTCATGAAGCTGCATGAAGCTTAATAATAGATGTGACTACACTCTTAGAAAAAAAAAGGTTCTCAGTTGAACCCTCTCTCGTGAGATTTGTTTTTATCCTCCACAAACATATCAGTAACTCCGCCTAAACCTTAGTCTTTCACATGCATTCTAATAATGACTGAGGTTAATGTTGAGAAATCTCTGCTGGTGGTGGTGGTGGTGGTGGTGGTGGTGATACCGCCCCAGCAGGCCTGAGCAGGAGACACCAGCAGGATGTGTTACGTCATTATTGTAGTAACACTGTGTCAGTTCACCGAGGAGTATAATGACAATTTGTCAAATCCCTCTCAGAGGACGTGACCTCTACATACTAGTGCAGTTTTATTATCTCTGTTTCGTGTGCTCGGTCTTCTCCACCACCAGATGATGGAGCCAGAAAACTATTCACGTATTAAGTTTATCCATGGAAAGAGCAGTATAAATAGATTTACTGAACTGTGAATCCTTCTCTATAAAGAGCGCCTCCGTTAGACATTGTACCTGTGATACATTTATCCAGCTCCATTTAGGTTCGAAACAATTGTGTCATTAATTATTTAGCGACCACTGCAACCATTTTATTAAGAGATTCATTGTCATTTTCCACCACAGCGGTGGGAATAGTGGTACTAATTACC
The DNA here is from genome assembly GCA_036365135.1 of Miichthys miiuy. Taxonomy (NCBI): domain Eukaryota; kingdom Metazoa; phylum Chordata; class Actinopteri; family Sciaenidae; genus Miichthys; species Miichthys miiuy. Next base: position 8,265,714 of record CM071606.1, on the reverse strand, counting down.
CGAGCTAAGTGAGGGCCTCTTAAACGTGTCTTATGTTAAACCCTGATGTGATGTTATGAACTGGATCTGGTTTGTGGTTCTGGTTACACCAGCCAGTTAACATTGTCAATATTGTGGCCACTATTTTGATAATTGGTTCCTAATTTTAGTCCTTTTCAAGCAGAAATGACAAATTTAATCTCAAATGTGCTTTTTTTCTTTGTCATATATGATAATAAATTGAATATCTTTGTGTTTTTGACTAAACAAGCTATCTCAGGAGGTCACCTTGGGCTGTGAAAAAGCTTAACAGCATTTTTTTTTTTGGTTAATTTTCTGGCATTTTATAGACAAAATCATAAATAAAGAAAATAACTGGCAGATAAAATGCATGTTCATTGCACCCCCAATCATTTTAGCTCGGTTCCTGATCATCAATCATTAATGAAATGGATGCAATGTCATTTTAGGAGGTAAATTGACAAGGGTGGTGCCCCTCCTGCACATGGTTACCATAATTCTTAGCCACGCCCCTGATCTTTAGTATGAGCACACACTCTTAACACAACCCAGATGAAAACATGCGTGCCAAAGCATCTGTGACAGTCCCGCACTGTAATAGGCTCTGCAGATATGCTAGAGAACAGCCAGAGGAATGAGTGTGCTGCATGACTCTGTAGTCCTTCCCTGGAGCTGTGTGAGTGTGCCAGCACCTCATCACTACGTCCCTGGGTCACAGCAAGCACAACCACCAATCAGGAGCCACGCTCAGGAGGCCAGGGCCCATGAATCATCTGTCAGAGGGGCTTGCGTGCCTCGGCGTCAGACTAGAGGAGGGGCTGCTGCTTTTTCTGGATTAATATGGGCATGCACAACCAGCAACAGAGTGTTTTTAGGAGGGTAGAGAGGAGCCACCGCCCCCCCCTTCCAGTGGAAACAAGCAGCAATGAAAAAGATATTTCTGTATAGCAGAATGAAACCTTCTTTGGCTTTTTGTTGTGGCCATTTGTAGATGTGCCTTTTATAGAGAATACAAAGCAGCTTTTGTCAGCTGTATATATTCATATATTTGAATTAGAGAGATGGATATGCAGGTTAAGGATGTGTGATTTTTCTCTAGGTTTGCTGGTTAAAAAAAATAAAAAATAACCCAAATGACGTGCGTGAGATTTTAAACAGCATTCTGCATGCGTGACTCATGTAGCTTTAGCCCACCTCACCAACCCACCCCGCCCTCCTCTTTCGCTCTCTCTGTCTGTAGGGAATAGTGCTGACAAAGCCTAGATTTGATGGATGTTGTAAGACATTGAGTTCCCAAATAAAGCTGATGTTGGTGCTCCACCGTAGAGCAACACAAACAGCCTCCTGCCTCTCTGCCCAGAATGGCACCGCTATGAGGAATTTCATTTGCATTCAAATTTTCACTTTCTGACTCATTCACAGTGAACATAAAAAGGGCTGTTTGTGAGAACATGAAGTAAGAGCCTTATTCACTTTGGTGTAGTCCCTAATGGGTAATAAAAGCTGTTGATTTTGTTGTAGCTCAGGGGCTCTTGCTGTTCAGACACCGGTGACTCGCTGTGGTCATTACTCCGGGGCCTGTGGATAACAGCTTACACAGCCAGTGTTTATTTCTGCACTAGAGAGGCTGCTAAGCCTCTTTTTTAGTGGCATATGAAAGAGGAAATCATTCAATATTTTTATAAACAATCATATCTGAAAGTATCGAGTATCATCACAACCACATTCATAATGTGACAGCTCTTCCACAAATTCATTTTTTTTGTTTTTGTTGACACTGTCAGAAATGTAGTTATTCTACTTTGTGTTTATTATTGAGGTGGTGGTGTTGGAGTGCATTATATTGAATATTATGACCATCTCACGTATGTGAATGGTGTGGCCAAAATATTAGAAACACTAATAATATAATGCAGTGCAATTAAACTTCATTTTCAGTGCTTCAACGAACTGGAATGTCTCAACTGTTAACATCCTACCATCCGCCTAATCAAAAATAAATCAACCTTTATAAAGAATATGCAGAGGCTTTTATTGGCACGCAGATGACTGAATAGTAGGTGGTATAATTGTGTTAGTTTTTGCCTTTCGTATGAGTTACATAATGTGTAACTCTCATTAATTTCTAGCATCATCTTTATAGAGTTTTTCTTTTTTAAGTAGTAAACTCTCTAGAATATTTAGAAATCTATGTAAATGTATGTACAGTTTTGAGTTATATATGAATGTAAGCTTTGATATAATTTTCCTGTATATTAATGCAGTTAATGTTTATTATATAATGTGTCACGTCTTGTATGTTTGGGGGATCCTTTAAATAAACACATAAACAAGCAAACTGCAAACTACAACCTCAATAATATATCGTAAAATGAATATCTTTTTGACAGTGTTAATCAAAACTCAACATTATTATCTTTATAAAGGCAGAATTTATAGCATAGTTGTTGTATTGGATCACATTTGATTTTACTAATGTTCCTAATAAAGTGGCCGGTGCGTGTCTGTTGGTGTATATACGGCTGATAACTAACAAGAAATCGCCGTAGACAGAAGCCAATAATATTTTAAAAGCTGTATTTATATTACATAGTTTGCTCACCAGAGAGAGAGAAAAGAATATGTTGAAACACATCTTCTATATGCTTCAAAGGTCGAGAATTACTCAGGCTCTACAATTGTTAGATTTATTGATGCGTGGATCAGAGAGAGAGAGAGTGAGAAAAGCAGCAGCAGCAGCAGACAGATCGTTTGAATGTGTAAGATTGTGTATCTTCTCAGCACGGAAGACCTGACAACCATCCAGCATACCAGGAGGGGTAGAAACCAGCCTCGGCCTCCTCACTGTGTGACGCTGCCAATAGTGTTCCCATGGCACCTAACACTCATTGTGCCACCATTTCTTTTCTCAGTCTGGCTTCGTCCTCCATCACTCCTCCTTCCACTCATATATCACCATAAAAGTACAAGTCTTAATTGTGGTAGGGCACCTCCCATTTAGATTCATTCTCTTTACTGGTGGGTTTAAGCCATGCAAGCAGTTGATGTCAGTCGATCTACCAATTCGATCCAAACTGAAATATCTCAATAACTATTGGATGAATTGGGACATTAGAAGAAGAAGATGAATCATATGATCCCCTGATTTTCCCTCTAGCATCACCATATCTCAACGTCTGTTTTCTTATTTGTCTCCTTCAGGTTGAATTGTTGTTAGTTTTCATGATCCCTTTACTTTTCATATGGCGCCATCATAAGGTCAAAATATGTCCAATGCTTTAGTTTATTATCAGATACCTGCAAATAGAGACACTCCAACAGCCTCAATGTATCGTGCTAATTAGCGAATGTTGTCATGCTAAATATTACACCTGCTTAACGTGACCATTTTACCGTAGTTATTGGCAGCATGTTATCACGCGGAAGTGCTAAAAATTGCAGTTCTTCGAATAGCCACTTGAGGTTGGCTCCATAATTATTTTAAAAAAATATCAAAATGTCCAACTTCACAGCAAGAATAAACACATTTACAGACACACCACTGCACATCTTCAATGGGATGCATAACTAGGAAGTAAACCCAGAAACTGGAAAAACCTTTTCTCAGTCCAATAATATCCAGTTCAATAATACATCTGTGGTACAGCATCACAGAGCTTCTAGCATGGCTGTAGACTCTAAGTCTTTTACTTAGTCTTGGATTTAACAGCATGTATGATGCTGACTACATTTTGAATGTATTTTACAGTTACATCAGACGCTGTGTTATGTATGTAGACTGACTGTAACAACATCATATTGGTCTACACATTGATACCTCTCATGTAATCTTAACCGACAACTGTCTCAGAGGAATAATGAAAGAATGTCATGAATACTGGGCGCTCTAAAAATCTTAAAAATAAAAACAGCGTTGCCACTAGACAGTTTTTTCCAGACTAAACAGAATGAGATAGATGACGCATACTTTTAGGATAAAATAATGCACACACTGTCTGTAGGATCGTGCTGACAGTGCAGTTGTAACGTGCAGCACATACTGTGGGTATTGATTAATTGTACAGCTGCTGCAGCATTACATCCTATTATTCTGCTTTGGGTTTAAAGGGAAAGCACTACATGAAACACAACTCACATTTCACAGCCCTGTTCTCGCTGTGTGTTTTTGACACATTGAAACTGTCCTGAACATGACATCAACAATAATACATGAATGGACACCAAAATTAGTCGCATTCAGAGTGATATTTCCCGGTTCAGCCATGCAGGCACAAAATTGTAATGAAGCTCAAATATTATATAATGCGATTTACAAGATCAGTGTCCACTGCGCTAAGTAAGATTGGAATTAATAGCTCAACTGCAAATTACTTTTTGCTTGAAATTTATAACAAACCGTGTTGTTTGTATCAGTAGTCTCGTCCTCCCCCTCTCACACACTAATGCTGCTACTTTCATCACATCCACAGACATTTCCGTGGTTATTAAAACCTGTTAAATTACCAACAACAGGAAGGGGGGAGGTGTTTGAAATGTTGGGAGAGGACATTAGATAATAGGGAAAAAAAAGCCTGCACACAATAGATGAGTAAAGCGATCACAATCAGGCTCGCTTTAGGCGGCAGGTGTGTGTAAATCCAACAAACGAGCCAAAAGCTAAAAGATTACTGTAGGCCTTAAATAGTTTAGTGCGTTGCTGCCTGCGGCGACTAGACGGTACTACAAGGCTAGAGCTAAGAAGGAAGAGACGTGCCTTTGTGTGTATGAGCATGAGTGCATACAAGCTCACGTGTTTTGTGACTGGCTTTGCAGGAGCTTGTAGTTGAGTATTTGCTGACAGATGGTAGAGCACCTCAGTCAGATTAATAGTTGGATTTTCCATCCAATCGGCTCTGGCCCACAGCGTAGGGAGGGTGTGGTAAAAATAGTCTGATTTGTCTAATCTGCTGTGTGTGTGTGTGTGTGTGTGTGTGGGTGTGTAAGAAAGCGAGCGTGAGATTATCTCCACGCATGCCTTGTTCGCAACGTTTGTTACTGTCAAGTGGGAGCTGCAGAACAACATCGAGCTGCCTGGCACCTGAAGTAAAAGACTCACTATTTTACCACGAAATACTATAAAAAACCAGCCACAGAAAACCCCCCCATCAACCAATTGTAATGGTAGCCATGGCAACAGGTGCAAGCCCTTGGTGATAACGCTGTATTTGATTTGCAGTCTGTGTGCATGTCTCAGCAGCTCACCGTGATCAGTCTGCTTGAGACATTGCAGGCGGTGAAAGCACAATCTGCAGCTTTCACCTGTTTTATTTACACTGGAGCTCTTTGTTTACATGGTTACATAATCCGAACTAAACTATACTACTGTTGAATACAGCACGAAGGAAAAGTCAAAATAATCTCACTGTGTATTCAGTGTTTTGTCTGTCAAAAGCCACAAGCTGAGTTATCAATTTTTCATGATCTGTGTCTTTTCCTTCCTCTTTTTTTCCCCCCCTCACGCAGATCTTTGCAATCTTCGCCTTCTCGACATGTGGCAGTTACTCTGGCATGTTCAAGATGAGCGTGGAGTGTAAAAACCGGTCAGAGAGTGACCTAGGCATAGAAGTAGAATTTGAATATCCATTCAGGTACGTATTCTGTCACTGTAATCACCACCGTAGTAGAAAAAAAAACGTTCACCACACAAAAATTTTGACCTTTTATGATGAAAAGGATGTCCTCGGGAGTATTTTGTTGAATAAAACGAAAAGAGCTAAAAATGTAAATAAATATAAGAGAGATAAACAATGCCACTAATCAGAGCTATTACAAGGTGTTTCACATGAGATCTGTGTCAGCATCTTAGCTCTTCTTGCACTCTTTCATCTCTCTCTTTCTCTTTGTGTCGTTCTCTCAGGCTCCATCAGGTTTACTTTGATGCCCCCACCTGTACGGGAGGAAATCCTGAACGTCTGTTTCTGGTCGGAGACTACTCCTCCTCAGCTGAGTTCTTTGTCACCATTGCTGTGTTTTCCTTCCTCTACTCCATGGCAGCCCTCTCTGTATACTGTTTCATACTGGAGAAGTACCGTGAAAACAACAAGGGGGCTCAGATTGTGAGTTTGTTAACGGCTTACATCATCTTGGCATGCGAGTACTACAGCTGGTGTTATAATCGCTTTGTTGTTGGTAGTTAAAGTGACCATGATGTCTCGTTGATCCCCAGGACTTTGTTGTGACAGCAGTATTTGCCTTCATGTGGCTGGTGTCCTCCTGTGCTTGGGCTAAAGGCCTGTCAGATGTGAAATCAGCCACCGATCCAGAGCGGGTCATCACTTTCATCTCAGCCTGTGGCGAGTCAGAGAATCGCTGCAATGAGGTCTATGACCCCAAGGTCTCCGGCCTTAACACCTCCGTGGTAGGTCCCAAATTCTTCATACTGAACAAAACTATGCAAAGAGTTCCTATGAGAACAGATATTTATTATTATCTCTAAACACCTCTCTCCTCCACAGGCTTTCGGTTTCATCAACCTGATCCTGTGGATAGGAAACCTGTGGTTTGTGTTCAAGGAGACCGGCTGGATGGCTGCCTTCTCCGGAACATACGTCCCATCACAGGAAAAGCAGCCTGCCCCCGATTCCTTTGGCCAAGCAGGCTACGGTCAGCAGGACCCCTACGCCGGCTCCCAGGGAGGATACCAGCCAGAGTACGGCCAGCAGGGAGGCTACAATGAGGACGGAGGTTACAGCCAGGGCTATGAGCAGCAGCCCACCTCCTACTCTAATCAAATGTAAAACCTGTCCAGCCTAACCACAGCTGGAAGATGGTGAGTGTAAACATATGTAGAATGTATAGATTCGTATAGGTTTAAATAGATCACGTTATTCACAGTCATCATATTAAACCCACCTCACATTAGATAACCAGTTGTGATTGACCTGACCAGATCCAGGATGGGCGGAAATCTGTATGTTGCATATTTCAGAGCAAATAAAACATGACATCTTTAATTTTAAGTACTATGGTAAATAGGTTACTATCCCTGGAAATAGTGTCTGGGGACACATAAAGAGGGAGTATTGTAGCAGAAAGACTGTAACATGATATGCACTTGATTTGTCTAACCCAGTCTGCTGGAGCCTCACATTATTATTTACGCGAAGACAGTGTAAAAGGGGTCACTAATAGTGATGAACCTACAGAGAATTATCACCTGAATCTGCAGTTCCACTTGGCTTTAAAGAGCTTTGTAGCTCAGACGGATACAGTGAGAGACTAACTCATGAACATAGCAGTAGCCAAAGAGTGAATGATTATTGAGCTTACATTTGTCAACTTAAGAGGAAAATATGTCACTTAGACTGGAATGGTGTCATATTAGATGAAAAATCACAGTGACTAATAACGTTTTTAATTTTTAATGCACAGGTGGGAATGAAAGTGTTGTAATAATCTAAACTTGAAAAGATTTTAAACCTACCCTTTAAAAATAATCTATATTTACATTTTCCCCGACAAGTTTGCCATTTGCTGATGGCTGTCCTCTCCAAAAAGATGACGGCTGTGCTTGTTCATTGATGCAACATACGTTTATGTTCAGTAGCAATGGTGAAAGGAGCATGAACTGTTGTGAGAAGGACCTCAGGGTAGATGGACGGTGCAAAGCAGTCTATGGTACAGCCCTCTTTTACAGTAACTCTGTGATCTCTTAGCTATATGCCGCTTTTTTCTCTATATATACTAAATACCTGCACTTTGGCTAAATGTTGACTTCTTACCTGTTGTTTCAGGTATATTTTAACTGCACAATTTTCCCTCTATCATCTTCGCCAAGGGGAAAAAAGAGGGTTGTCACACTTTTCATCAGATTTGAGCAACATTTAAATTAATTTGTGGGGTTCTTTGCTTCCAGCAATGTTAATCAAACCTGATTAAACCGCACCAACATTGGTTTTCAGTTTTTGAATTAAGCAAGCATGTTTTTTTTTTTTCTGAACTATGATCGTTGTTTATTTAATCACCAATATTTAATGTTCTAAAGAAATATATAAGATTTGAAACTAATCTTTAAGGGGCTTTAAGTTTCAGTTTGTGTCCTTGCTTTAATGCTTTGCTCTCTATATACAATATAACATTGCAACTTATCAGCTTTTATCATCCCATATTTGTTGAGCCTTGGCTTTGTTTATATATTCAACATGCGAACCATGCCTTGGCTGTTTGTTTAATATCTTCCTCCCCTCTGTCTCTCTCTACCTTTTTCCTCTTTTCAGGCTGACCTTCTGATTTTGGAGGGTGGCTCTCGACCACCTCCTGCATTTCCTCACTCCTCTGTTTGTCTGTTTGTGTATCTGTGAGTTGACAGGCGGAGGGAGGGAGGCATGGAGGGCAGAAACTGGTGGGGCCTGGGGAGGAGCACCACTGGGTTGACAAGATGGTGGGGAGGGTAAAAAAAGGGGGCATGGGGGTTGGTCTTTGCTGTAACATGATGTTTATTCTCGTGATGTATTTAACTGTAGAAGACAACAGAGGATTGTCTGTTTGGTTATACGAGAAAAACTTGAATACAAATACCAAAACATTCGTTGACGAACATTTAAGAGAAATCTTGTAATGGAAAAGACTTACATTTATGGAAAAAGAAAAAATTGTAGTAATATTTAACTTGGGAGAATGTATTTGTCTGTGCTGTGTAAATATCAACATGCTGATATATACGATTATATGTACACAGTTGAATAATTGTGCACTCCATATAAGTTGTTATACAACAAATGTTGAGCACAGAGTTATTCAATTGGATTTACTTTGGTTCTGTTTAGGAGCTCACATAGTTTAGTCTTTGCCCTTCAATTCCCTTAAATTATTCATACCATAATATGTTTTTATTTATTCATTTCAGAATCTATGAACATCTTTTTTTTTAAATTTTCTCATGTGTTTTTTTTTTGTTTTGTTTTTTTCATTTGATCAGCATTATTAACAGGATTTTAATAACGGGGGAGGGGAAGGTTGTTGAACGTATGGCAAATATTGACAAAAGAGAATTATCGATATATGAAAAGTGAGCGGAGAAAGAGTAATGTTTAAGTTATGAGAGTGAATAGATAGGTTTTAAGTAGTTTAACTTTATTTATGTTTTTATACATTTTTTTTCTTCCATCAAATATTGCTGTCACGCAAGGGTGAACCCTTGTAAAACACAGAATATTTTAAATCCTGACGTATAAAATCAAAAATTGCATAGGGTTAAGAAAAATTAGTGAGCATGGTAGCATCTCATATTTGCCGTGCTGTTTTTTCCAAAACTGCGATAGTGTGCTGTCAGTATGAAGTTTGTGAATCGGGGCAGTGAACAACAGTTTTAGCGACGTGTGTTTGTTTATTTGTTTATGGATTTATGTAACGGCATCAAACAAATGTTGTCAATGAACCTCGTCCTGTTTTGATCGCCTTTTATGTGGTCCAGAAAGTTGTAAGACAGAGTCATATAGTTTTTTAACTGGTGTTTCTATCACACTGTAATCAGACGTACATACTCACATCAACATGAGCTGTAGGTAAATGAGAATCAAGTATATTACACTTTAAAGACCATGGCTATACCATAGTAAACACATATTATTATGAGGCCGTCTGAACAATATGTCTCCATATATACTTCTCCTGCATCCTCAATCCTTATTATTCTCTTCTCTCTCTCGAAGGCAAGCGAATTTACTGCATGCATCCTTATATCCTAAAGCATCCCTTAACAGGAGGAGAGGCTGAGGCTCAAGGCTGCAGGAAAGTCAGACTACACAGTAATACCGTGGTAATTTTGATCCATCATAGTGGTTACTGCACAAAACATACAGCAGCTCTGCTATATTCTTCTCAAAGCACAAAGTAAATGCTGCAATAACTACTTCTTTCCAGATATAAATACACCTGTCCTACTGCCAATCCTCTGTTTGGATATAGAAGATCGTGTTTGCCAAATGGTAAGAGATGTAATTGGTAGTTTTTGCTTCCACAGTCCTCATAAGGATGAATTGTTGTCCATCTCCAGTATATCGATCCATTGCTCAGCCTTGGATTCACTCATTTTTTTAAAATCAGGGTTCTTTGATTCAGGCGGTGTAGAAGCACCTGGCTTTCTCTCTTCCTCTAGTCCGCCCCCCCACCCTCTGTTTCTTTCTCTCTTTCACTGTAGCTCTTATAAATATGCTGAAATGAAATATACTCTGTTGTTAGTGGTGAATGATGTCTTGTGGTACTCTCTACGCCTTTGGATAGTGCTGTGTTTATTGTGTATGATGTATTCATATTAGTATTTATGATAATGATAAGTCAGAGAAAAAAAAATATCCAAGACTCTCCAGAATTCTGCTGTATTCTTATTATATGGGATCCATGTGAAACAAAATGAAATAAACTTGAAATTATTCTGTTGAAGGTTAAAATGTGTACTTCTGTTCATAGGAGTTGTCTTCTCATTTACTTGTTTTACTTGGGGTTAATAAAAGTATGTTTCAAAAATGTTAATAAGTTTTCTGAGTAAGATTTCACATTAAATAACTTAAAGTTAACACCTCTATTCTACAATAAACTGTTCGAAAGCAAAGTAGCACAGTCAAAGGTGACGTAAAACCTTGAACAAGCTTTGGTCTATTTTTTGATAGTAGCTTACACTTTCTAAAATGCAGATGGTGTTTAGATATTTCTGTGACCCGGTCTGTGGTTTTGGTGAGGAACGCACTGCACACCCTAGGGACTGGGGACGGTATCAACTGAAGTCAATTCCCCTTGTTTAGCTAAATCTGAGACTTTATTTCACAATTTTGAAGACTTGTTCATATAAATAATGCAAGGAAGAAGATTCAAGAGACAGACTACTGCAAAATGCATCCACCCAACACTGATTTCAAGCTCATAAGTTAATTACACTCAACAAAAACTTCGTTTGCAGACAGGTCAAGATCCCAGTGAGAATGACGAGATGAGATAGTTTGTGCAGAAATTCGTTGGTTGTGCAATACAACTGTTGCATCAGCTGTTTCCGGTGGCTGCTGTTTTAGTGTTACACCATTGACATATGATTAGAGAGTTACATGTGGTCTGTGGATGTGAGACTGGTCAAATGTACTGCCAAATTCTCTGAAACAACGTTGGATAAACGAGTAGTAAACCAGCATGCACAATTTCAGGATTTCCCAAAGGTGGAATACAGCCATTATTAAAACACAAGTGTACGTTTCCTGGTATGACATGCCAAAATATCAGCTGTGCAACCAGTCCAATTCATGTTCCAGTCAGGGGTATGACTAATACCTTGAAAACAATCACATCTGTCAGGTCTGTAGACTCCTATTTGTAATGTAACCCAGTTAACTACTCCAGCAAGTAGCCCAATCCTTAGTAGCGAAATATAAGCAAACATAAACACTAAACTGATGCCTGTATTAAAGGGCGGTCTAACGGCGCCATAAAATACAGAATATTCATCAGATTTATTTCTTCATTAAATTAAAGTTGACTTCCAGTATATTTATTCACATGTTATATATTGACAAGATGTGACAATGTGGAGATGGGAGACATATCTTTAGTGATGAGTCAAGTGTGTTGTCATGCTGACTTAAGCACATTTTAAATGTCTAATTGGCCAATCAGATTGCTTGGTCGGAACTACTTGTTGTATAAATACACGTGTTGAAAATGTGGAACTACTTCATAACTAAATAGATCATATAAATAAATATAAAACAAGATAGCGCATTACAATCTGAGCCAATTGTATTGAATATACACTTCCTGTCTCTTGAGTTGGGAAGTGTGAGTGTGTGGACGGATGACTGTGTTGTACTAGAGAGTGTTCAGAAAGTTATTTAAGTTTTTAGTTTAGTTGTTATAAATCATCTTTGGTGAAACCGACGGACTATTTTGCACCAACAGATATCGGTGCAGCCAGATCTCGCGAGATTACGTTGCTACTGAGATTGACAGGTCTTGTTCAAAGTTAATTTTCTCCCACTGGGAAAAAAGTAATTTCAGCGTCAGATGGAAACATGAGTCCAAAACATACTTCACAAACAATCCCTCTGTGACTCTTTTATTAACCGTCTCTGATAAAACAACCACCAAACATTTGCAACAGGTCTTTTACGCTGAGTTTCCGAGCAGCACCCGAACGCGGCATAAGCAGCCAAGCAGCGCGGCTAGTGTTGGGAAGTTCGAGTCTTTTTACTGAATCGGATCACTTACTCTCGGACGGTAAATTGAACTAATCTTTTTTTTTTTTTTTTTTTGAGTCGTGCAGCGCTGTAGCCCTCTTGTGGGTGATGTAAACGTGACAAATGAACGAAAGACCGCTGTGTGTACTGCTCGTCACACAGGCCTGTGGTTGAGCTGCTGACTCAAACTCACGTCGTTGAGTCGTGTGAACTAATCTGTTTCCTGTCCTGACTGAGCTGATGCAGCTGTCATGTAGCGAGGAAACGTACTGCTCGGGAATTAATGACTCCTAAGACTACTCGTTACTCCCGAGTCATTATAAAAGATTAGTTCAATTGAATGATACGTTCACGAACGACACACCACTGGAGTTCAGGCGTTCAGCAGCGCGTCTCGATGGTTACCACCGTGCCAACAGCAGCTCCGGCTCCGGCTCTCTCCCCCCTTGAGAAAAGTAAAAGCCAACGCCCCACTTGTCAGCTCCTCGGCCCCGCCTTCCCCTTCTCCAGAAAGTACAGTTTCTGTACGGCTGCTGTGTGGTCGTGACCGAGCTCCAGCAGGTTAACATTTCACGGAGACTTTTCCACCCGGAGACGTTGATTCATCAGATTTTGAAAGAATAACTGAAAACTTCTAGCTTTAGCTTGAGCAGGAACACTGGTTAACCGTCGGACTGCTGCTGCTTTTTGGGTTTTTTTAACATATTATCTCAAGACAAGTTTGTTTATTCAAACGCTGTTCGTCTGTCGGTGGTGATAACGCTGTGATACGACACACTGTCGGTGTAATAAGTGAGTTATTATTACAGAATGGCTGACACAACCGCATCCGCCGGTGCTAACTGCATGGACAAGCTGAAAAGTTACGTGAGGACCCAGAAAGGATTCATCCTCGCAGCAGAAATAGTAAGTTAACACTAAACATGTAACCTTTTAGCTTGTGTGCAGTGTGCTAAAGTAGCTATGGTTGCCATTGTTTATCTCACTCCATAGAGGAGAGAGTTATCCCCAAGCTTATAATGCTCCAGTATAGCATGTCTTATTTTTAATTTATCTTTCTTGAAAGCTGTTTTGGAGTCAGGGAATGAGAGGCATGTGGTCTGTGAAAGGGCTGAGGGATCATGAGCAGAGAGGTTAAAGGGTTTCCACCTGTCACTTTGTGCTCCACTGTTTTCTCATTTAGCACCCAGGAGTCAAATGCTGAGCGTTAATGGCAGATGAAAAGGTCATGTGGGTTAACTCGACCCAGTGACTGTCTGTCTGTCAGGCCTTTTCTCCTCATTACCACAAGACTATTTGTAGAGAGAGTCCAAATATGGTTAAGGGAGAAATGCAATGTATATATCACATTCCTGGTAGGATAAAGCCTCATAAAGTGTTTTTCCATGTTTATGTCTGTGCACATCTGGCTCCAGTTAACAGGATTCACACATACAGAGAGGTGCAAATAGGATCCAATCAACCCAACACTTGGGTCCAGTAAATGGGTGATTTAGGTGGGTGGTACTTCCTGGCAATGTACAACCACATCCTGCCTGAGACGACTTCATACAGTCCTTGACCACCGTTTTACACATGATCGCACAACTTTGTTTGCATTTCATAGCGGTGTGCTCTCTCTTAACACTTGACTTACTCTGACATGAAAAAAAGTTTTCATCACGTTCCCATGAGATACGCGTGATCGCAAATATCACAAAGTACTGAAAGGATACTGTACTGCACTGTTAGCACAGATTAAACTTTCTGCTCATAACTCAGCGTGCTCATTATAACAGCAGGAACTCAGATGTTGGTGGTCAGGGGTCCACCCACTGTTAAGTTTTTTTTTTTTTTCTTTCCTTTGCAGAGGTAATGGAAATTCCAGCCTGTGTGTGAAGTTTGGTTCCTGGGAACAAAGAATGCGTGAATTTGCTTGGCACACATCTCTGGCGCGCAGTTCAAGGATAGCTTTAAGCGTCACTGGATACAACACTCGCTAGTTTTGTTGTTCCCTCTCCCACTCACGTCTTTTTACTGGAGCGTGCTAATCTCTAAAGGAAGTCGTCTCATGATGGTGGATGTCTGAAATAGTTTTACACTGCAGGGAGAGGGGCTGTGGGAGTGAAAGAGGAAGACAAATGTCATTTGTGCTAATTGTGTCTAATCTAGTGGGAAATTGGGTGTTTATCCCCAACAGTTTGCATTACTAAGGCTCGCATTGTACAGCTGATAAACCACAAGTCTAGATGAACTAATATCCTCTTTGAGGTGACTCAAATCACTGTTAGAAAGCTTTGACAGGCAGCGTCACATTCCTTGCCAAATTACACGAGTTATTTAGCTGTTTCTTTTATTCTGACTTGTCAGCGGCATGACCATACATGAAGCTGCAGAACAACGTACAGATACAAGTCACACACACCCATGTAGTGCAAATAACTTTGGGTCATGTGGCACAGTTAAGCCAGTAGCAATGAGTCAGGCAACGGGCTGATCTTTCACCTTGCTACTAATATCATGAATGTGTAGCGGTCACAGTTACGACACATTATTTCTTAGGTTATATGGAGTGCAGGGAAAGTAAGGATGACAATGAAAGTTCAGTTAAAGAGTGGAAGTGACTAAATGATGAGTGATTAAACTGAACTTCCCATTTTGCTCTCAACACACATGGTATACACTTTAGTGAGCCACGGCAAGAGTTAGAAACCACCCCAAAATGTAAGTGATTTCCTTAGCAACTGTTGCTGTTTGGTGTGTCTCTGTACCACGGCCTGGATCTTGGCGCTCATGTTGCTGCTGACTATAATTAGCCAAGCCTTCATGACAATTTCCCTCCAGTCGGTTTAAAAGAGCACTTCATTATACTGATGTGAATAGATCCTAGCTGGGATCTTAAAAGCTGACCCGTGCAAACAGATCCGCCGCTGTGTGGAAAACATAAAGGTGTCAACATCTCACAGCCTTTCTTGTTCCGAGGTTCTCTTGTAGGGTGGGTGTTTCGCTGTGTGACGGCCTCTTCAGTAGCCGCTGCCCCTCAGAGCAGCCGGCCGGGCCCCCGAATAGAGGCTCTTTTGTGTAGGATCTTGGCCTCGGCCACCTCGCTACTCTACAGAGGCATCCTGTGCCAGTCTCGAGAACACATGAACTACTGATGCATCTGGCCGGCTGGATGCACGTTTGCGTAACAGTTGCGGGTGAGGGGAGGAGAAGTAGTTGTGACAGATGTAGGGCTGGTGTGGAGTCAGTTACATCATGTGTGTATCATATAGACTGCAGCGATTTGACACTCGTCCCCGACTTGTCTGTGTCTGAGAATAAAACATTGCAATGTGCAAGACAAGCTATTTTTAAAATACGCATCAGAGTCCAATTAAATTAGTAATGTTACAAGAATAAATGATTAGACATGTGACATTAAAGCAGTGCAGATAAATGTTCATGTGTGACTACAGAGACTTTTAAAGATAAAGTGTTAATATGCTAAAACTGAGTTGTTTGTTGACAAAAAATGAATCAGGAAATAGACGTTTAAGTCATTTTTCCTGCAAATATTCCAAACATTTAACGTTTCCAGCTTCTCAAATGTGAAAATCTGTTAATTTTTCTTGTTTCACGTTGCAGTAAATTGAATATTTTATGGTTTTTTTCGACAGAGAAAAGTGAAAGCCGTGGGTTGTTTCAGTTTTCAGGTATTCTATAGACCAAAACTAAAGTGTATGTTGACGCTGTGCAGTGTTTCCAGTAATCATCATCAAAATGAATCATAAATCTATGTTGTAAAGAAAAGCACGCTAAAATAAATTCCGCTTAGTGTCTTCAAATAAATGAAATTCCTCGGCTTAAAAGGGTTTCAAGACTTGTCACTCGATTGTCACTTGAAGCTCCCACTCCTTCACAGATGTCATATGTTGCTTGAACCCACGCGGTTTGACAGTAGCAACAATAGCCGTATTGACAAATAGGGTTGATACTAGTTCAAGGCCGTAGGCTGCCTAAGTTTATGATTTCTCCACACTGGTGGTATTTCAGTGGAATGGGCTGAGAAGAATGCTCGCTGACTTTTTTCCCTCATATGGAGAAATATGATCTTGATGGAACAAACGCGTGCTGTAACTCTAAGAAGAGAGCAGCATGTGATAGACAGACGGAGTGTGTTGAAAATTCATCCAGATGTGTCTCCAAAACTGTGTGAAATATTTGTTGTTGTTCTGTGGATGTTGAATTGTAAACTGACTGGAGTGAATGAAACAACGATGGCTTTGTTGGAGTGATTTACTGGCTGACTGGCCATTGAGTGGACACAGATCTTTTTCTGTTACTCAGCACTGAAATGAGTCCTTTCTCAGGTGAATTTTAGCTGGTCTGCGTACTGTTTTTGTTATTTTAGTGGCATAACTCTGAAATATTCTGGCATATCTTCACATTTCATTTATCTCTCTCTCTCTCTCTTTTCTTCGTGTTCTTTTTAGTTAATCAGTTTGATCGTCATCATCTGCTACGCTGCATCTCTCTATGGAGGCTACTCCGCCGTGGCCATCTGCGAGATGATCTTCGCCATGGTCTTCTTTGGTATCTTCATGATGGAGATGGACAAGCAGATCCAAGTGGTCAACTGGGTCTGGAGCGTGAGTCCTCTACGTGTCTTATCACTCATACTTACAGTAACACACAAACACACACACACACACACACACACTGTTGGTTGCACAATGCTTCATCTTCTGCTTCCCTCTTCTGTGCAGGATCTTTTCCGTGCTGGTATTGGCGCTGTCCTTTACATCATCACTTCTCTGATCTGTGTGATTGGAGGAGCCGGGGACGGCGCTCGTATCGCAGGCGGGGTCAGTTATCCATAAACTCAATCATCAAACTGTTGCATACGCGTTGATATGTTTTACTTTTTGTTTTGACAACCTTTAACCGTTATGCTTTATCTGAGTCATTTGTATCGAAGATTAGGAAACTGAAACCAAAGGGTTTTTTGTACTTTCATTTGAAAGAAAAGCATATTCAGACTCAAAGAAGGCTTTCAGTCACCATTGAGTAATAACATAGCTAACTATGTCTCATGCTTCCTTGCTTCCTGTGCAATTACCTTGTAGACTGCAAGATTTTTTGCAATAATTTGTTTGTCACAAGCACATTTCTTAGCTCTCAAAAAAGATCCGCAATCCATGAGTCCTTTGTTTCGAGCAGTTCAGAGATACGTCCTCATCTTGTCGTGTCCCAGCTGAAACAAGGAGACAAGAGTGACCAACCATTTAGAGTCTACGGGAAGCCGAAGGCAGGGAGAGATGTGGTGGATACACACACAACTATAGCAACAAATTAAATTAGTGCTACATACAGCCACTAATTATATTATGAATACAACAGGAGTCATTACACAGACTTCATGGGCAATGAAAAGGCGACTGATCTAATGATGATCTAAACACAGTTACAAAATGTCAAAAAACAAAATATCAAGTGTGTCAGTGAAGCCTGTAGTAATATTACAATTAACTAAATGACAAATTCAATCACAAATCACAACTTCCTGCTCTCTGTTCTGCTTTCACAGTCACGTTTAGAACATTTGTAGTATTTTTTTTAGTTTATTCTGTCTGTTTATACATTTTTTTCATGAATTATTTTACCCAGTAGTTATGTAACATAAAAATATGAGAGATTTATTAATTAGAGAGTAGATTTTCAAGCATTTCTATTATTTTTTATTTGCATTATCCAACTCTGGGGATTAATGTGAGTTGTTGTTGTTCTTTAGGTTTTCGGTTTGATCGCCGGTCTGCTGTTCGCCTATGACACTTACACCATCTTCCTGCAAATCAAGAGCACCAGGCAGCACACAGCAGCTTCCACCGGTGAGAGCAACACGTGTTCACTTTTACGACACATGCAAAACACTCTCTGCAGGACGATTATCTGCCTTGTTTCATATGAACAGCAAGTTATTTTTTCTGCGTTACAGATGACAGAGTTTAAACACTCCCAAGACACGTGTACCTCTATCAAGATCGCAGCAGGAGAACAAAGAGGAATTTGCGCAGAAGTTAACGGAAGAGCAGATGGGAAGAGAGGACGATGGACAGTAAAATGAACAGGTCACAGTTTAATCGATGCCACTGTATGGTGTGAACAGACGAGAGATTTCTTTTAGGGCCGTGCTTGAGAGGAGGAGGATGTAGTCAGAGTTGAGTGGTACTGTACATCAGACAAAATCCTGTCTACTACAGGAGGAATTCCCCTCACAAATCTTTACTCCAACCTCAATGTACCACTGATTAAAAAGGGAAAACTGTAAATAATAGGCAATGGTTGATTTCATCAAGCAGCTTGTCTAATACACACGTCTACTGTTAATGGACTGCTGTAGTGAGTAGTAACTGTGTCATCCGGACATTAGAAAATAAACTGACACACGTGGGTGCTTTAGAAATTGTTTAACATCATAATTATGCTCTTCTCGGGTGTGTTTTCTGTATTCTGAGTGAGGTTTCTCAGCTGGCCAAACATTTCCCCTCTCTGTTTATTTAATCATTGCTCTTTAGAGTGCTCCCTGTGTGTGTTAAAGTGCCTTAAAGTCTCATCCAAATTAATCTCATTTGCCTCGTTACAGATAAATTTCATAACCGCTTGTTTCTATCTTCACTTCAGTTTTAAAGATTATTCGTATTACAGAAGCAATTTCTAAACCCGTGGCTGCGCCCTATCATATCTGATACCTGGTATCTCAACTTCCTATCCTGGAAATGTAAACCTGATTCTTCGATCTGCTCTCATCCTGTTATGACTGTATGTTTGTTTAGACTACACCAGCCCGTATCCTTGACGACAGCTGTCTCACTTCACTTGTCAACGGTTAGCGGTTAATTTTTTTGTTTCCCTCAGTCAGAGTTACTAATCATGTCAGCGAAAGAGAGGAAGCCCAACCTCTTCTGAGGAGTTTTCTTCACAATATTTGGCCCAGGGTAAGGATTTGAAATTTTAAAGATCATTTCCATACAGACCTGACAATAATTTGAATTTAGGACTATGCCATCCTAACTTACCTAACTAATCTCCTATCTTTAGATAAGATATAGATGAATGCAGTTTGGGAACTTGTCTCTGTAATACCAGATATCCCATCCTAAACTGAGATAAGATAGAATTTAAGACTTTGAGATTTTCTGTAACGAGGCGTCCTAAATTGTTGAAGTGGCCTACTGTTATTGACTAGAAATTATTTGGCTGTTTGTGTACTAGTCAGTGTTTAGCCTGCATCGTTTAGACGCGTTGGACATCCATTAACGATCAACCACGTGTTTGTTATTTGAATTACGGTATCATCCTCCAGTTTCATCTGTCTACTTTGATTATTGCTCAGGATGTTGTTCTTTTTTCCTTTTACATTTGTAACACATTTTTAAGGTACAGAATATTTTTCTGTTGACATTTTATACAGACCAGTCGCACAGTACAGATTTATTTGTTCGTGTCTTGTTTTTTTTTTGTTTCTTTTTGGGAGTCGATGTTGACGAGACAGATGAAGAAAAGAACCAATATCTAAAGAAAGATCACATTGTTAGAGTTTATAATGGTGATTTTATGACCATAAATTGAATACGTTCTGTTATTGTTTCCTCTGCCCTTTGGTGGTTTATTTGTCCAAGTAAAACATTGCCTTATTATTTTTTTTTTCTAACATGCTTTACAAGAGTCTGCTGTTTGTAAGTTCAACATTCAAAGCAGCCTTGCTTTGGGAAATAAAAGCCACGGTAATACAAAGAAAACTTGTTTTTGTAGATTATATTGTGCTTTAATTTCATATAACTGCAATGTTTTAAAACTACTAAAGCCCCAAGCAGTCATTCGAACAATTTATTTCCACCATTTTCTCAAGATAGTGAGTTAATCTCATTTGTTTTCTTGAGACTTATATATGTCATTATGTCGAAATAACAAATGTAGTTATCCTGAGACAACGGGACTATTTTCTGAAGATGTCAAAATAAGATATATTTCATTTGAGATCTCGAGAAAACAAAAAGATAGTCTAGTGTAATTAAATCATTTCAGGAAACATAATTCAGTGTAGCAGTGTCAGAGGAGTAAGGGAATGTTGCAATTTCAATGATTTAATATACTAACATCTCAAATTAATTATTGCATTATCTCGGGAAAACAAAGTTTCGAGATCTTGAGTTGAAATTATCTCGTTACTTTGGGATAACAACATTCTCAGCTCTTGACAAAACAAATGAAATTAACTTGTTATCAAGAAAACAAAGGAAATAAAATGTATAGATTTATGACCAAAAAAACAGCTTTATTCAACAAAATATTATAATAATATTGAGTTTGACTTGTCTTCTATCAAATCACCACTAGATGGAAGCAGACTGCTACTTGTAGCTGAAATGAACTGCTAAATTAAAGGGCTCCCACCAGGTATTAGGACTAAGAGTTAACATTACTCTGGTGGTGTTTGTTCCAGTCTCACATCAGGTTATATGTGTAGATATTATGAGGCTCTACTATGTTTTTACACCATTCTCCTGGAGCAGCATGCAGCTGTGATCTCTAATCTCACCTGCAAACACTTTATTAAAGACGCTTATGCATGCATCAGCCTGTTGCCAATGTCATTTTAAAGACCTACAATGGAATGACAGTCCTTTGTTTGGGGGTCAGACTGACTGTTTACCAAACTAATCCCCCATGTTCCTGCTCCTGTAGCTGTCCCATTGTAATAACAACTTTCCATCCAAACACACGTGTTCATATCTCCTAGCCAAAATATTTATTTAGGGATATTTATTCACAAGTTAAAGCGACTCCTCCCATGATGTCCTCCTATTTGAACCAGACTCCCTGCAGATGGACAAATATGGACTAAATATGAATCATAAAGTATAAGAGGGATCTATAAGACAGAGCTGAGAGAGAGAGAGAGAGAGTATGGTTTGTATGTAAGTCGCTTGTAGCCTAGGTGAGGTACAGGCCAAACTCTGGGACAGTTGAACGCCTGTGTTCAGGTCCATCGGACGGGGGAGGTAAAGCTGCAGCTTCGTGAAGTCAGCTGTGGCGGTTAGGCGCTTACACCTTCAAAATAAAAGCGAATTGAAACAGTTTATCAGCACATTTAATGTCCAATAAAACACTGTTGTGTGTATTTAATAAAGAAATGTGTTGTAATTTTGTTTTAATTCTATCACTGCGAAAGAAATATCGAACTTCGGTGCTAATCAATCAATCAATCAAACTTTATTTGTATTGCACTTTTCCTACAAAATATGTAACACAAAGTGCTTCACACAATAAAACCCCCTCCACCCCCCATCCACTCCAAACCCTCCACCCCAACAACCACCTCCACCCTATTTTAAACAAGGCACTATGCAAACTGTGCAAACTGAAGGAAGCACCATCACCTCAACATCTTGCAGTGAGGAAACACTGGAGGCAGGTTAAAAAAAAAAAAACACACTGAACTAAACTAGAATAAAAATAAGAAATAAAATAAAACCCATTAAAAATGCACAATGGTAAAATAGTAAAATAAATAGATAAAATAAAATATATACAGATAGCTTAAGATAAAGGTTATGACTTATATATGTGTGTATATATACATATATATACACACATATAAATAGACAAATAAATACTGACCAAATAAATAGAACTGAGATAAGTCTTAAGTTTGCTCTTAAAAATATTTTTAAGAGCAAACTTAAGACTTATCTTTAATTGGCTTTTACATTTATTTATATAAGATAAATCTTAAGTTTTGTATATAAATAAATGTAAAAGCCAAATTAAAAAGACAAATCTTAAGTTTGCTCTTAAAAATATGTTCATATTTTTAAGAGCAAACTTAAGATTTATCTTTTTAATTTAAACTTAAGATTTATCTTTTTAATTTGGCTTTTACATTTATTTATATACATAAAAAATATGAACATATTTTTAAGAGCAGAACATGTTTTTTTTATTTTTAGTGTTTTACTTTGAAAGCACAGCCGGAAGTCTCATTTGTCAGTTAGCTAGCTTGTCAGTTGAGTTTGCCAAAGTAGCTCTCTCGGGCGGAAGGAGGAGTGTGTGGCAGTCTTTAAGGAGGAGGTGGACATCATGTAGTCGTTAAAACATTTAGTCCTCGGTTGTTCTTCCTCCGTCTGCTCACTTGGAAACTGTTTAAAAAAAAAAAAAAAAACACCCAACCGACATCATGTTCCTGCGCGGATCTAAAAAGCGACGGTCCAACCGCTCGGTAAGTGTCTCTTTCTTCTTCTTCTTCTTCTTCTTTTTTTTTACATTTATTTCTCAACTCTGTAAACTTTTTCTAACCTGTTTTAACACAAAACACACTTTAAGGTTATCTGTATGAGCCTTTATCTGCTTTACTGTAACAGTAGGCTTATTCAAAGTCCAACAGAAAACAGCTCAAGCGGAGCTTTGTCCCACCTTCACCTGGCTTTTGTGTCCGTAAATAGTTTTTGTGTTTGTTATAAAATGTCCCACTCCTTTCCTTACACTTATAATAACTTAAATTAAAGTATTATACCGTGTACAAAAAGTCCTACATTCTTTGTCTCATGAGTTCATTTCGGGCGCCCCAGGTACAGTCAGGAGGGGTCAGACTACGTCATAGTTCTGTGTACCTGAGCAGGTTGTGATGTGGTAGTTTGTAACCTGAACATGTTTATTACCTTTGTCAGTTTTTTTTTTCAGGAACAACAATTGATGCTCTGTTTATATTATACTCTTGTGTTGGACTTTTGCCCAAAACACGGCCTATATGGTCAGGTTACTGAACAAATGAGGCTTGTTTTCGGGACCAGACTTAACAGCTGTGTGGCCATGAAACATCTGGCTCTGCAGTGAACTTGGACTAAATCCAGACAGTGACTGTGAATCCGACTACAATCATACCACACACTAGCTGTTGTAAACTCACATTCAGTGCACCACTTCAGTAACAAACCAAAAAGAGAATATCTCTTTCTAAAAGTTTAACTCTGTGTTAGTAAGTTTGCATATTAATTTATCAGTATTTAATATAAATCTTGCAGTTTGCATGCGGCATATCATTTGTGTGAGTTCTTAAATAATATTTAAACACTTGAGACACCTGCTCCCACCTGACACATACAATAACTACACTCAAATATTCATGAATGTCATCAATATTTAATGCAAACACTCCATTACATCAGCAGATGAAAAGTGAGTTTTGACTCGTGTTACAACACCGATGTTTACACGTGCAAAACAGGTGATCAGAGTGAGGAATAGACTGATTTACAGCTTTTACACTACAATAAAGTACTAAAGCATTTTGTTGGATGAATGAAATGAACAATGAGTACCTCCTTGACCATCTTTACAATAAGTTTCATCTCCTAAATTAGATTAAATGTTATTTTAGAATAATAGAATAATAATTATACCCAAATTAAACATAATTTTATCACCAGCTTATTCAATTTTCACCAGAAATCTGATCAAATGCTCTGGGATAACAAATGTTACCACAACACTTTGATTCAGGCTGCTTTATTTCACAATAATATAATATTATATGTAGCCTAACACAACTCAGAGGCAAAGCCCAGAGCAACTTCAACACATTCAAGATGTTGAAACACTTCATTTCCCAGAGGGAATTTTCAGTTGGATGAGTCGTATCCGCTCACAGAAACCTGATATATTACAGACGGATCAAACACAAAGTGTTGCTGTCATATTCTGCTTTGCCAATTCAGGCACATTATAGTAGAAACAAAAAACCTATGCACTCTTTTTGTGATTGTTTTGTATCTGTCAAGCTGTTGTAGCAATGACAATGTGTACTTAACGTGGGATTTGTGTGAAATAGCGTGCGATCTGACCGGTCAGTAAATGCCTTTACGTAGATAGAGCAGTTTTTTTTGTTGCATGTCACAGTAGATTTGATGATAACTATTCATTGTAGCTGCTTTGGTTTCAGGGTCCTCGCATTGTAACGCTGGCTCACTGCCATGGAACAGAGCCATCATTAATATTATCAGTTCCACCTGTGCTTTTCCTACTGTAACAAGGTGAAGCGCAAAAAAAAGAGGGCCTATTAAAACATTTCTCAGCAAAAGAACTCCCCCGGTACATAAATTCCAAGCTCGCAGCAGCGCTGTCGCAGATAAAAATCTCAGTCTTGCTGATTTTTTTTGGCAAACTCATCCAGTTGTTACAACATTGTTGTTTGAGTTCGCCTCGGCAGCAGGAAGCGGCGATGCATAAACCGTAAGAGCAACAAGAAGGGCCACAGAAAGGAGGTTTAGAGGAGGAGGGGGCTGGCCTGCAGGCCTGCAGTCTGTTCGATCCTGTCCAGTGAGGAAAGGTGCACCTAGTCAGCACCTCTGACCTCTTCTGTTAATGTTTAACTCTTCCTACACCACAGCCTTGCAAAACTGAATGACAATCACTGTCCCCTCTCTCTTACTTAGGTAATAAACTGTTTAAAGTGCTGTCCTCCTACCTAAGAGTACTCATTTGGCATTTAGTTTGGGCCTGATGACATAATTTAGGCGTATTAATTCATCCCTTCTCTAATCTCATTGTTAGTAATCTCTGGCTGAACCAATGCCGTTTCCTTCTGATGTCAAATAACAAAGCTGGCAGCCTTTCAGCTTGTCCATTACCTGGTTACACGGTTACTTGGTAGCAAGAAAGAGCTCAAGCAAACCGAGGCCGCACCATGTGATTAAACCTTATACCCACTTAGTGAAAACAAAGGAGCTGATATGAAAAGTCTGACGCCGTGTGAGCATGTGAGCTGACGTGAACTTGTGAAGGTATTATTTACTTTACCCACACTCAGTTTATAAGAAACTTCCTACCCACCACTCCCATCACATCCTTCACTTGCAGCACAATAGGCAAAAACCGCATTGTTGAGCCATAAACTTGACGCATTATCTTTTGTGGAGAACTGAAAGGAAACACACACATGAAACCTACAAGTCTGTGTGTCGCCTTGACATATAGGACACTGTCATCGTGATAAGGAAACGTGAAGCTGCTCGGCTGCGTCTAATGTTCAAGGTTGTCCTTTTTGTTTTCATCAAAACACATTCATTAAGGAGGAAATTAGGATTTTATTCCATCTCATAATCTAGTTTAATTTTGTGATCACACGCAGTGTTAATTAGAAACGAGCTGACAGGTTTTTATATAAGACCATCTCCTGGTTATTTTCTTGTTCTTTTTTAATAAACTTTATTGGTTTACGTTTGTCAAACTTGTCTTGAACATTGTGAAAACGCTTCAGGATGTTCTCTTGTTGTTTGTCGGCACTTGTCAGTAAATTTAAGGCTTTTCTCAGGATTCCTAATCCTTCATTATTCCTTACATGATTGTACCCAGGCTCATCTCTTAATTACCATCTGTCCTTATGTAATCAAGTGAGCGTCAGTGCCATGATATTGAACCTCTTATAACTTTTATATCCAGCAGTTTGAGAATTAGTCCAAGTCATTACACACAATTTAATCTAATGTAGGCAGATATCCGTGTCACCATCCTGAGATGAGCAGAACTGATCGATATGAAAACATCTCTGCTATCTGATTTCCTTCAGCTCTCTAAAGGTTGCTGAGATGGAGATCTGACCACACAAGAGTAACCTGACCTACAGCAAAGTCTCATTTATCTGACCTGATTTAATGTCACACCGAATCCCTGAAACATTTCGAATGTATCATAACCATCTTTAAACCTCAGCAGTGCAAAACTTCATATCTATGTCTCATATCCATTATCCAAGCCTTCAACATCAGCTACCTTGGTATCTCTCACCAAATGTGTTATCGCAGAAAGTAGAATGAAATCAGGATTTGTTTTATGTTCATAAATGGTGTTGTAAAGAAGTTAGTGCTGATCCTGTGCCTTGTCCGGTCGAGATGAAACGTTAGATGTTACAGTAATGTACACAATTAATTATGTTAGGCTTCGCTTAAAGAAACATTGTGTAGAAATTGATATTTGGGGGATTTAGGACACCCAAATTGAGAGTGCAATACCACAGTTGTAAAAATGGACAACTGTACACATGTATTTATTATGATTACATTACTTATGATCAAAAAAAGCAGCCAGCTAATATTACTTGCGTATTTAACAAAGCTCTCGCCAGCGACTAAAAGTCAGTCCCAGATTTACTCTTGTGCAGCAGCTTCTCGCTCAGTCACTCTCTTTTTCTTCTTAGTTTCCTCCGTCGTCCTCATCGGTCTCTCTTCACCTTTGCCATGCTCTGCCTCTCGCTACATTATCCGCTTGTCTGGCTCCGGTCTCCTGGTGCACCTTACCAGCGTTGCTCCAAAATACAAATGTAAACACTAACACTCCCTCTAAACTCACTGTTGTCTGGGCAGCCCGGCTAACAAACTGAGCCAACATTAGCTAACAGCAGCAGCAGTTTACTGTCCATCAGGAAACTCTGTAAATCACAGAGAGTTGAGGTTGAGCAGCCGGAGGACAACAGAGGGAAAACCAGAAAACATTTTCTCCATAAAATATGACCAGTCTCACCAAAATCAGTGAAATAGCTGGTGGTGTGTGACTTAGTGCCGGGATGTCTTACCCTGAAGCCCACACTGTGCAAGAACAGGCATGTAACAGAGGCACCAATTACAAGTCAGTGTAGCATGAAAATGATTTAAAGTCTGCTACTTTATGATAGATAAGTTACATAATGTCTCTTTAAAAAAAAAAACAAGTGCATGAGTGGAGAAAAATGACACTGACATATCAAGTGTCGTTTCATTTCTTCACTCTATGAATGGAAACCCTGTAGTATCCTGAAGTGTAATCACGGCTACAAGTCGGCTACAGTTTCCACTGGTGTTTTTATCCTGCAGCTTTTTACTTTGGCTCTTCTGTGACCTTAATAAATGTAATATTTAGGATTGTAGCCCGTACACCGGTGTTAAACGTAGAGGAGTTATATAGTGTGTGCCTCCCTGGCTCTGTCACCATGTCAGTGTGACAGCTCGGGAACTCCTTCCTAACGAAATAACAAGGAAAAGGTCCAGTCACCCAGAAATCACCTGCACGCTTCATTTAAGCCGCCTTGTCACCTTTCATACCTGACTCTGTTGACGACAATCAGAGTAAATCAAAGAGGCGAGCGGCATGGAGCGAGACAAATCCCAGTGCGCAAGTGTGGCATTTAAAAATGACATGTAAATTATAGTTCACTGTCATGTAGGACTATTCTGGACTAACTAGTTCATGTTCCTACGAAACTGGATGCAGCCATCAATGTAAATAGTCTAATTTATCTCCACCATAAATCATTTAACAAACTACTAATTAAAAAACACACACAAAATATGACTTTATGTTCAAAAGTACAAGAAAACAAGCTGTTAATTGCCCCCAGTTCTTGTATCCGTGGTTTCTCATCGCATTAGCGGAGCACTTACACCCCATACAATAACCCTCGCAGCCCTCAGATATCAGTGAGATAAGTTAAGCAAACTCCGTGTTAATCAGAGGAATTGCATTGCAGTTCTTGGATTTTCTCACAAAGAGCTGTGCATGGGAAAACAGGCTCGACGTGAATGTTGATGGTTTGGTGGTTAGAGCTTCTGATGAACCTTGAGGTGTGTGTGTGTGTGTGTGTGGTTGGAAAGAGAGAGATCAAAACACAGCCGAGCAGGTATGCACAGGTACCTCGCTGTATCACATGTCTGCATTTTATTGCTTTGCTCGTTAAACTCTGCGCATGCGAGTGTGCGCAGTTTGTTTGCGTGTTGTTGTTTTTGCAGACAGAGCTGATAATACAGACATATTCTCTCTGATAACAGTAAGTTTTTTATCACAGCTGCTGGCAGAGGTGGCCTAGAATCCAGACAAAGAAAGTGGAGACAAAGTGACTACATGGAGAGGGAAAGGGTGCAGCTCTCATCCTGTGTCTGCTTCCTTCCTCTCATCTCTAAAAAGAGGCCTATGCCTGCAGTCTATAGTCACACACACACACACACACACATGCTAGGCTGCAGGAATTGAATCAGAGGTGGGATATGAGGTAGCCGGTTTAGTGCTAAGCTGTTCAGTTGCTGTTGGCTAACGCCGATGCACCGCTCAGCACTTTTGGCAAAAGGCATTTTTGGGGGATTTTGCTCCACTCATCAGTCTGTACGTCACATCACTTACAAAACACACACTTAATAACCGTGGATAAGTTTTAAGGAGCGGTCAAGCAGACAGGTTTTTTATCTCCTGGGCAGATTCTGGATAAATATCACTTAATGCAAGAGTTAGTCCTCAGGAGCTGCAGTGTTTGGTGTCACACCAGACTCCAGGAGAGATTACTGAACTGTAAACTGACGTCACTTAGTAATACATGAGAAATCTATAGGCAGCCCACACTCCACCCCAAACATTACTGATTTAAAGGCTGAAGCGATTGACTATAAGTGCATTCTGCCCGTGGCTTAAACACTACTCACTCAATATGATGTTGATGTTTCTGCAGCCGTGTCTAGCGAACACCGTAGGTGCTAACTGTTGTTGTTTTAACCTCACTATATTGTGCAAAAACGTATGAATGGTGCTTTATGGCGAAATTATGTGAGCTGAACGTGACTTTGTGTTGTGTTTTCAAGCAGGAGGAAGAGGACCCAGACAGAGGGCAGCCGTGTATGCGCTGCGGAGACCAGTGCCCCGGCTTCCGCGTCCATGGCTGGAGGTATGAAGGGGTCTTAAACATTGCCGGCGCTGCCTGTAACGTTAACAGGAAATGTTTGTCTTACACTTTAGGCTCACCTTTGTTGGAGTTACACTCACTCATGCTGCTTTTTGGATCTGATAATAAGCAGCTACTTAAAAGACGAGGTGTATAATCGGCTTTTTTTCATGTGACAGGCTAACCGTTTTAATGTCACTTTGTGCACAGAAGCAGAAGAATTTTAATTCAAGCAATAATCTTTTACACACCAACAGTTTTATACTGTATATAACCAGTGTTTCTGATTATATGAGACCAGTTAACACCCAGCTAACAGCGATTTCATGTGCTGACTGTCAGATACAGTGTGCAGCTCTCAGCTAGGACACATTTTGACAGTTTATTCACTAGACATAAAGACACTATTCCTGCTTTGTGGATACATAAAACAGTAGTGAGTCGACCTATGAGAAGCAGTATTTCAGGAGTCAAACAGTGTGTGTTTGTCTATACATATCTTAGGAAGGACAGCGGCACTACCACCGACGGAAATCAGCTTAACCGAGATCTGTGTACACGATGAGTGATATACTAGCAGATATACTGTACATTAAAAGACAACAAACATGACCCAGTCACGGCGCCGCATGATATTCACAAAGCCGATCAGCCTTCCTGACCCCCGTGGTCATGAAGAATCAGTGCTGTAGGCTCAGTGCCATTAAGCCCCGACATCTGCACCATAAGCAGCTGCATTTAGTTTGACTTGACTCCCATCTTCGTGTGAAAACAGAAGCACCACAGAGCAGCGGGATTACCGACAGTCATCCTGCAACATTGTGCTGCTCCGGGCACCTTTAAATTCAAGACTTGTTCCTGTGTTTGTCGTTTATTGTACTGAAATAGAGCCATATGGTGGATTCGCTCACCGAGAGGCTTTTTGAGATGAAAGGCATACAACAGATCATTTTCTTTAGAGCAGATGAACCGAGTGGTCATCTGGATCAAGTTTTTATGGACGCAAGGCGAGCTCCACTCAGCAGATGGATGAATGTTTCGTAGGAAGTCCGTCTTGGGTCTTTGAGTATGTTTGCAACTGTGGGAGTCTCTGCAGCAAAAAGAAGATATGATTCTTGTCATTCCTGCGTTTTAAACTTTGGCACAAGCCTCTTGAAATGTCAGCCTACATACCTCTTACACCTATTTGTTCAGAGGTTGTTAACCGCTGTCAACCTTCCTAACCCTAACCCTAACAACAATCTGTTTTATTCTGTTGAGCAGGTTCTTGTGTGCTTTTGTTCAAGCCCCCTTTTCTTTCCTCTCTCCTTTAGTCCTCCAGTGAATATCCAGCTGGTTGGGTCTCTTGGTTAGTCTAATCCCGTCAATCATGGTAATAAGATTAGGCCTTACTGCTGTGATAGTAACCCTCTCGACCACTTCATACCTCCTTTCTCTTTCCCGCTTTCTCCGTTTCACTTTCCCTTTTCAAATGTGACATTTCTATTTCATTAAGTGCTAAATATATAACAAATAACTATTTGTTTATTGCTAATTCTTCATAGAAATGTAAAAGAAGCAAAGAGTCAAGGATGTATAATCCAGATTATACATTTCATTTTTTCAAGTACATGTCCTGTTTTGTGGTTGCAGACTCTGTAAAGTACAATCACTAAATTCAACACACACTTAGATGAATGAAAGGAATAAATGCGATTTATTTCTGGTTACGAAGTCTGCGTTCACGATCCCAGATGGGCACTGCATGGCTGTGGCTCTCCATGATGGAGAGAATAAAACAAAAGGCGCAGGAATGCGTACTGCATGTAACCAAAAGACTGTAATTGTATCTTTGAGCTTTTTCAGTTCTGTTCCCTCTATTCAGGTCAAGACAAAAGCTTAGAAGTTAGGATGTAATCTAAAACACGTGTGGTGCTCTCTACCTCCGGCCACACTCTGCTGTAAGTCTAGCCCCTGTACACATCGATCTGTTTACAGTATGTTTAATCTGTGTAGCATTAACATAATGCTGTGGCTTATTATGCATTTGTCTGGAGGACGGATCTGAAATGACATTTCGGGTGAGGTTACAAAGGGAAATGTCTTGTTTAGACATTGAAAGTCTCTTAGCTGATCTGGGAGAATGAAGAACATGAAAGTGATTCAATGATTGAGATTTATGGGGGTCAGTTTTTAAGACCCCAGAGTCCGTTGCTAATTGCATCTTCTTTAACAACCAATTTAGAGTCACACCTTCCCTGATGGAGAATATCACCCAAATGACTACGGGCTTAGCTGCTGATGCTCGCTGAGAGGGAAGTGATCCATCTTCATCCTGAGCTTTCTCAGACAGAGCTTAAACTGAGGTGGGGGGCAGATGGTGCTTCCGCTGCCCAGCAGCAAGCGAATTGAGTTACTTTTGACCCGCAGGTCCCCGCCATGCTTCAAAAGTGTTCAAAGTCGCCATTGCTATTAGTCTGGGTGGCCATGCGGCAATTACTCAGTCACTAATTAGTGGCAGAGAGTTATAGGACAAGGCCCATCTGTTTCTTAAAATCAGATCTAAGGAGGGTTTCACGATACCCCACCGCAGTATTGATTATCACACCAGTGGCACACATTTGAAGGATTATTTTATGGTTCCTAAACTTTTATTATTATTTAAATTATTTATTTGTTGGAAGAGAATAGTGAAAATTCAGATCGTCAAACAAGACAAGTTTGTTTTTTAGAAGCTGAAACCAAGAACCAAGAGAATATTTGGCCTTTTTTCATCAATTAACTAACGAATGAATCACTGATCTGTTGCAGCTCTAAGTTTCAGGCTAAGCGAGTTGAATTGTTACTTTTTTGGGCATAAAGCCGAGATGTGTCGTGACTGAACGTCACACTGCCTGCTTGATATTTCACCAGAGACACTTTGTGGTCATGCGTGCCCATCTTGATCGCATAACATGACAAATACCTCACAGCACAGCGTTGCTCATAGGCGGCTCAAAATCTGCTCCACTTATTTCTATGATTAATAACTGCATCAAAGCAGCAATCACCCATCTGTTATGAATCAGTCACAGCAGTGTGGTCAGAGCAGAAAAGACACAGTGAGTTTACTCTTCGTGATTGTCACTCGGAGTCTTGATATTTCGTATCTTCAAAGGCGACGTGAGTAAATAGTCAAAATCAAAGTGTGTGAGGGAAAAGCCCGCCGTGTGTGTACTTTAGCTTATCTTTTTGAGTAAATTTAAAAATCACATGAGCGTACATGTGTGTACCTCGAGAAGTGTGTTTGTATTTTGTGCAGTGTGTGGTTGTGTTCAAGCCTTTTGTTTGAGACCCACTGTCAGCACGGAGGAGGGTGGGAGTCGGGGGTGGCGGGGACATTGAAAAGAGCCGAGCGGACGGAGAAATTATCACATGGAAAGGAGCTGCCATAGATTATCCTGCTCTCACTGACAGACAGGCTGTAGTCGGTGTCTAACGGATGCAAAGCTTCACAGTTTGAGAAGAACACAAGTCTGGATGGGACAACGTCAACAAGCCAACCTGGACTAATTTGTCATGATTACAGCAGGTACTAAAGAAACCATATTTTACTGTCTTAGAGGATTACAGGGACTGGGAACTCAAACAGTCATTAAGTTGGGAGATGTTTGGGTGTGTGTTTGTGTCTCAAAGATGATTCTTCTTGTGTTTCATGGGCTGAATTTATGTTGTTTTATACACATCTGTGTGGACTTTAAGTGCAAATCATGACGTCAAGTACAGTTAGCGTTGTTACTTGTTACTCACCTTCCTTGTACACAGCTGGCTGCCTTTAATATATTACTGGCTAAACTCAGGCGGGTCCAAGATAGAGGATAACAAGCTTTACTCTGTGTGTTCAACAACATTAAAGGCTAATTAAGCTGTTGTGGATATCCAAAAGTTCAAATGAGTTTATTTCAGCTTCATATAGTGTCGATATTCAATCATTCATTCATTTTCCATGACTGCTAATCCTTATCAGGCTCGCTGCAGTGGGCTGGAGCTGATCCCAGCTGATATTGGACGAGAGGCAGGGTACACCCTGGACAGGTCGCCAGTGAAGTGTCAATATTTAATTTCAATTTACTTTTTCCATCCGACACTTAGCACGGCTTTATTATCTACAGTTCATTTCATTATTTTTTAGTCCTAATCATTTTGTTTCTAATCTCTGAGCGGATTATCTATATCCGGTAAACACAAAAAACAAAAGATACATAATACGGAATAATAACGGCACCAGCTGCACCAACACGGTTTCGATCCAGCAAAGCAAATTTAGACAGATTGTTGATTCCCGTCCAAAGCAGCATCTCCTGGTAACTAACACACATGGCTGGATGTGGATGCTTCTTTGTATTTCTCCAGCACAGTTTGGATATATACAGAAACGCAGTACTTCTTAATTAATTACATTAGTATGTTCACTTTTATTTAGACACATTTAGACACACAAGTTGGTTTCTTTCCTCACAACCAATATTTTAGACGCCACTGGTTGGATTTTTAGCAAGGCTGCAGCTAACAACTATTTTCATTCAATCAATCTGACAGTTATTTTCTCAACTAACTAATTGTTTGTCTTATAAATGCCCAGAGATCAAGTTTTTTATATGACGCGTTTTGTCCATGACCCAAAGATATTCAGTCTACAGTGATAAGAAGCAGCAGATGCGTACATTTGAGGAGGTGGGGTGAGCACATTATTTGACATTTCTGCTTTGACAATGTGTCAAAAAAATATAGTTGCAGATTTCTGTCAGATCGTTTCAGCTCAACAGCATTTTGGTGAGTGATACGTTGACAGTGACAACTGCCTGGTCGTCCTCTCCAAATTTCCACCAGGACAATCAAAGTATATTTGATTGTATTTTCTTTTATTTGGAGCTTCCTAATTTGTTTAATTTTTTTGACTTATCAGCACCGCATGTGGTACATAGCCAGAGGGGACACAGCCTACTTGCATTACATCAGAGGCTTGTGACTCAAATAATTGTACAGGGCTCGGCTCAGCAGGGGTTTGTAAATTGCAGTGCTGAAACGCTCCCCTCAGAAATGTGCCGCTTTTAAGTTTACTGAAGTCGCAAAAGAGAAATAAAATACACCATACTTTGGCAGCGATGATTTGCTCATTTGCGGGTTCAGCATCTTGTCTGTTGTATATGTGTTGGAAGTGTATTTATGTTTCGGCATGTGCACAAACCAGACTTTGGTCAAACTCTGCCCTAATGGTAAGATATGTGGCGTGCAGCCTGCACAAAAAGGGACATGATTTGAGACTCTCCTACATACTTTCAAACCCCAAATTCATTCAAATTGGCACTTTGTCATCTCCCAATTACTGTAGGTTGCATGTGAGGGTTGGCACCCGCTGGTAATTATATCCCTGGTACAAATGCTTTCATCATGTGGAGGCTGGTGCTGGTCGTGGTGGTGGGGGGAGATGGGTACTGGTGGGGTGAGACCGGGGGAGACGTGGTGCATCTGCCATCTATCCCATAATGCCAGGACTCCGGCTGTGTCCTCCTACCCGCTTACATAGGCATGTGCGTCGCAGTCCCCTTTGGTAACAAAGACACACGCAAATACAGCTGGGTTCAGGTTCGTGCCAATGTGGCTTAGCCTAAGCTGACTTGGTGTGTTTACTATTATTTATATTGGTTCAACCTGTTTGGTAAAAGGTTCCAGTTGCATATTACAGGAAGATACTGGTCCGGGCCTGAGAAAAAAATACTGGGATCACATGGTAGTTTCTCTGTTTTGTCAACAATAATTAACTTGTGTTGGGTAAAGCGAGACATGCAGCAATTATCGCTAATATTTGAGAGACTTTTTTTTATGAGACCATTGATTAGAGGAGCTCTCATGCCGTCTACTGAGTGTGTTTGTGTGCTAGCTTTTTCGGTTTTGTGTGTGTGGGGGGGGTTGGGTGCTGGAATAAAGCAGCTTTGTTGTGCCTTGTGAACTTGAGCCACAAGTGCCAGCTGGCAGTCCGTTGTGCAATCGTAACAGAGATGCACACATGCAATACATGCTGCATATGGCCACATTGTCTCATCCACACACACACACATATGTGACACCCACACCTCACTTTCACCCCCGAGGGGCTTTACTTCTGACTTCACCAGGTCCCACACACAGAGGCACGCCCACCGCCAGATTGAATGTGGTGAGGAGTCCGAGGGACAAGACGGGGTGTAACACGAGGCTGAGAGAGATTATTACCGCCGCCTTCACCTCCCTCTCTTGACTGCCTCGGGACTGACAGACAGGCTTATGCCAGTGACCTCATTTCCTGCCTGTTTGGTCATAGCTTGTTTGGGAGGTGCTGGTCCTGATGCAGAGCTGTTTGAGACGTCAATGTGGGCATTAACTGGATTGTCCGGTCCTCAATAACATCTGTGATCTCACTGACTAGGACCAGTTTGTAGGATTTAGTTTCAGATTGCAGTCCCCTCGTGTCACCCTCTGCTTCATAGAGTGAAGGAGAAACTACGGTGGCCATGAAAAGCACACAAATCCCAATACACCCTAGCTATAGCTGGTATTTTCGTCCATTCTGGGCTACAGAAGAAAATAGTGGACTAGTGAGAGAGGACCTGCAGCATCTGTAGATAAAATTCTCATTCTAAGGTAACAACATAAACTTATTTTAAGGTGATAATACACAAATAAAAACATATTTCTACATATTATATCACATTTCTGCCATATTCTGTAAATAAAGCTCCCTAAATCTTGACACGCTGGACCCTTGACACCACACACTAAGTGTGTGAGTTTGTTTTAAATCATCTAGAGTTTGTTTTTGTGTCCTAGTGTGACAACTGTTGTATTAGTAATTTCTTATAGCTGCAAGTTGAGTCATCCTCAAGAATGTGTGTGGGCTGGTTTGTGACATAATCTCCAACGCAAAGTGTGTTCATAATTATTATAGTTTGGGAGTGCCCGCGCTGTATCTATGTGTTGCAAACAGAGTTATTACTTTAAGCTCCATCTTGTTTCAGAGCTGGCCTTTCTGCCTTAGAGCGTAAACAACTGAACCTGTTGAGAATGTCTGCTAGAGCATTCAAAGCAAACAAATTGATATTGATGAAAACACTTTGGAGTGTGTTTGAGGTCAGCATAACACTATCCACCGAAATGTCATCTGTTCTGTAGTTTATCGACCACCTACTGGGACGAATGTTTTCTTTGACTCGTTATCCTCAAATCTTCTTATTAGGAATAAACCTGCCTCCTAAACTGCTTTTAACATCTGTCATAGTGGTGTTACTTAAAGAGTCTAATGTTTTCTGTGGTGGCACAAAGTTCAAGAAACATTTCAGATGACACAAAATAAATAAACCTACAAGACTAACAAAATAAATATGTGACGACACTCTACTTTTTTATTTTTACAAATAAAGCAGACACGATAACAAAAACATTTAATCACTGGTGTTTCAGATCATAATCTTAGCTAGAAAAATGAAAATAAAGCAAACTAAACGGAAGAAGCCTCGTGCAAAATGGAGTTTGCCCTGCTTTAATAGTAATCCTTGGAACCTAATGAAACTATAGAGCAATCATGCTGCCACTTCCTTGAAGTCATTAAAGCAAACCTACCTATGAAGGAGGGGCAGTGGGAGCACTTAGGTTGACCTAAAAGATTACTTTTCAGCACTTTAGTGATTTACCATCTGTTTGCAATGATGCTGAGATTGTGATGTATGCAGACATGAGAAAAACACAATAGATATCACCAGGAAATGAAAAATGTTGCACTCTAAATAATGAAAAGACTGTAGCTATGTACTTAATCAATATAAATAAAGTTAGAAACTCAAATTCAAATTAGGCTAATTTGAATATATATCTTGCTGTATTTCTACTTCATCAGATGGTACCAGACATTGCTCATTCAGTCAGGTTCAGATTTTAGCGCTGTTATTTGCACCTGAAGCTCCAGGAGAACCCTTCTTCCTCTTGTTGAAGTATTTGACATTTGATCTTCTTTAGCTTGTGTTATAAATCAGTTTAAAAAAGTCCCCGGGGATGAAGCCCAAAGCTGTCCTTGTCTCCACAGGAAGATCTGTGTACATTGCAAGTGTGTGCGAGAGGAGCATGCCGTGCGCTCGGTGCCGGGCCAACTGGAAAAGATGATGACGAAGCTGGTGTCAGACTTCCAGAGACACTCCATCTCCGACGACGACTCGGGCTGCGCCTCAGAGGAGTACGCATGGGTCCCACCTGGGCTCAAGCCCGAACAGGTAAGCAGACATGGAGTGGAGACAAAGAGAAATGCTACACAGGCACGCATGGAGCACGCTTGCACTTGGACATGTTCATACATACTCAAACCATTCAAGAATCATGGGAAGAAAAAGATTCAGTGTTTTTGATTTATGAGCATAATTGAATAAATTGCTCTGTAATTGAATAAAAGGCTGTCTGCGTTCTGTCATTTAGACCTTTAAGTGAACTTCTCCTCTTACAGGTATACCAGTATTTTAGCTGCTTGCCAGAGGACAGAGTGCCTTATGTGAACAGTCCAGGAGAGAGATACCGAATCAAACAACTGCTGCACCAGCTTCCAGCCCACGACAGTGAGGTAACGTCACTGTGACTCTGGATGGTGTAGTCTTTGGCTTCACTCCTTGTGTACTTCAACAGTGTGTTGACATGCCGAATACAGACAAACCTTCAGTCCAGCAACTTTTCTAAATCACAATAACACAATAATACTTATCAAGAATCCACAGACTGTATTTTTATATTTCCAAACAGGAAAAAACTTGTGTGTTCATAATTAATATACGTTGGAAATGCCTATATTGGATGAATATGTGTGTCAGTGTTTGTTTCAGAGCAACATCTGTGTTAAATAGAGCGTACAAAGCACACAAATCAATATCGATGAAAACACTTTGGAGTGTGTTGGGGTCACTGTAACACGATCCCCTGAAATGTCATTTGTTTTACTTGCAGTCTATCGACCGCCTACAGGGACAAATGTTTTTCTTTGACTCTTTATCTGCAAATCTCAAACGATGTGATCGTAAAGAAGTTCAGAGACTTCAATACGAACCGGCTAGACAGAGCACGACGAGACAACGAGAATAACAAAATCTCCCCATACTCCACCAGACAGGATAACAAAAACATACAACTTAATCATACTCTTATGTTAGCTGCTAAAAATGTGAAAAAGACAATTTTGGCTACCCACTATTGTGTCCTGTGTTTTATCTTTAAATGTTATTCACAGTTGTTTATGATTTATTTTGAAATATTCAAATTGTACCCATCATTTCTTTTACTTACTACCGCAGTTTGATAACAGCCAGATAACTCAGTATATTTATTATTAAGACACTCGGACTGTTCTCTCACTTTGTACAGAAAATGGTAAATATCATTTTGTCTTCAGGCTCCATTCGGCTCGAATAAATTACAGTTACACATTTAATCTATAACATCTTTTTTTTCCTATTTAAAATCTAGTTGATCTTGCTTCTTATGTTCACTTTTATAATTATGAATTAATGTCATGGTAATGATTCTGTTTTTCCTTTCTGTGTGTGTGTGTTTGTTTTCGGTGCACCACCCAGTAGTTGGCAAAATGTAACCCTAACCTCTTGAAAAATAAGACGAGGCATCTCAAGAGGCCTTTAAACAATAAATTTGTTCTAAATTATAGTTGTATAATTATGAACAGGGCCAGAACAGAAAGCTATAATTCATCTTATTGAATCTAGGAGGTAAATGAGGCTTGGAAATTATATTTGTATGCACGTATGTTCATGTGTTTCTTGCAGCCCCAGTACTGTAACTCTCTGGACGAGGAGGAGAAGAAGGAGTTGCGTTTGTTCAGTCAGCAGAGGAAAAGAGAAAACTTGGGCCGAGGCGTCGTCAGACTCTTTCCAGTAACCATGACGGGAGCCATCTGCCAGCAGGTAGAGCCACATTTTATCATTAACAGACCAATATAAAGCTCAAAAACAGCCAGTGAATGCCTATTAAAACACATCAGAGACACGCAGAAGAAGAATTTCTCTTTATAAGACTGGAAAAGTTCAGGTGCAAGTAGGTGCAGGCATTGCTCAGGGGCCACAGCACACTGGGATTGAATGATTACAGGGCTGTATGAGAAAACTTCACTGCAACCTGCAGCGTTCATTATTTGTTAAAGGCTATACCATCGAACTTCCTTCCCTCTGCAACACCCTAAACCAAATTTGTTTTTCCAGTGTGGCAGACAGATCTGCGGTGGAGACATAGCAGTGTTTGCCAACCGGGCTGGACACGGCAGCTGTTGGCACCCTCAGTGTTTCCAGTGCGCCTCCTGCAGCGAGCTGCTGGTCGACCTGATCTACTTCTACCAGGACGGACAGATCTACTGCGGCCGGCACCACGCCGAGAGGCTCAAGCCCCGCTGCCAGGCCTGCGACGAGGTGACTGTCCTGCCAAGAACTCAGTCTAAGACTTCACTGTACCCAGTTCAAATTAATTTACTTTCTCTCTCTACCATGAACTGTCCACTAAATATCTTAAAAACAATGAAAGAACCGTGTGTGTAAGACATGAGAGTTTCCGTTCAAAGGTAGAAAGATGTATCCTCAAATGAAGCAACAAGCCCTGTTGATGGTAAAGAGGAGTATTTGCAGATTTCTGTCTGTCTCTTCTTTATTTGAATGCCTTCTCAGTGTGACTTAAGAGATTACTTCACATAGCTGACTAATGGATCTGGCACGACTGACCTACAAGAGTTCGGAGGACAGCTAAGCCTGCAACCGAGCGCCGATAGCATCTTTTTTTTTCTCCCGTCTTGTTAACCCAAATCCTCAGTACTCAACTTTACAACTGTGATTTGTTTACTTGTGTTCCCACTGCTGTACTAAGTGACCTCCCTCTCTCTCTCTGTCTCTCTCTCTCTCTCTCTCTCTCTCTCTCTTTTACCGTTGTCTCTCAATCTCAGATTATTCTAGCCGACGAATGCACAGAGGCAGAGGGAAGATACTGGCACATGAAGCACTTCTGTTGTTTCGAGTGTGAGGCTGCGCTGGGCGGTCAGCGCTACATCATGAGGGAGAGTCGGCCGTACTGCTGCTCCTGCTACGAGTCCCTGTACGCAGAGTACTGCGATACCTGCGGAGAACACATAGGTACTGAACAAAGTCTGAAGAAACTCATTTACTAACAGCTATTACTTTAAGTACCCCTGTTTAGCATACATATACAAAGCATTTAAAGGTCCAGTCTGTCAGAAACTTGGCTTTAAATATAAGAAACCCTGTCTATCTCTACCAACTCCCTGTTTTGCAGATTTCTTTATTACCCCCAACCAAACATCTAGATTTAGTGGGTGTCAGCGCTCCCGGTGGAGGGAGTGTGGATCAGTTTCAGTAGAGCATGCTCACATTTTCTGGTCGTGCCCTCATGTTAAAGCCTTTCTGGAAAGAAGCCATTTGCTCTCAGAGATCCTGGACCTGAGATCTAATTTCTCGTTCACCTTTTTGTACCTTGGAAATATTCCTAAAGGTCTCAGTAGGAGTGACTTTTTATGGCTGCAAGTAATAATTACAAAATGCTCCAGAGGAACCGTCCCCATTAACCTCCTCATTAGCTTGATCGACTCACATTATGGAGAAAACGACTTTCACCCTTCGACTACAGAAGGAGAAGAGGGATTGTTATAATCATGTAGACTGTTAACATTTGTATTCTTTCTATCTGGACCTGTGCCTTCTTTTTTCACTTTTCTTTCCTATTTTTCATTGCACTGATTGGGATGTAAAACAGACCTCATCTGTTCTGTGTTCACATAAAAACATAAAAAAACAACAACTATAATATAGTCCTTTTCAGCTCATTATGTAAATGTGATGATAGTTTAACGTGTTGGTCTGATGAAGCGCCTGAATCACTTTTAGTAATCTCACTACGTTGGACTTCAGATTTTGGTAACAAGCTGTCAGATTAATGTAAAGGCCACAACAACAGCACAAAGTTTAACATGAAGAGAGAAATGAATTGTCCTGTTTGCCTTATTACTTATCATCTTTTGCAGAGACAATAAAAGCCTCATGTTGAGATGATTCACGTCTATGAAAATTACTTTTCTTCTCATGGTTTCCGGACAAAAGAGGTTTAAAAACAGCCTGCGTACAACCACAACAATATTCGGACCAGCTGTCTCCTTCTTTGTATTTTAAAGTTTCTTTTCATGCCAGCTGCATGAAGAAATTATAAATATATCCCGACAAACCTCCTTACATGGAGCCTGAGAGCAAACAAGTCTTGACATAACGGCTTGTCTTACAGGCAGAGGTGTTCTCTAATAAACAGTGAAAGTGATGAAAAGATTTATTAGGTGTGAGAAGCCAGCAGCGTAAATGCCACAGATAAATTTTCTCCCAGCAATCAAATTCATAAAGGCAGCTTGAGTATCAATGAAGCAATGAAGTTACAGTTTTGTGTTTTTAGAAATACGATTAGTAGAAATACGGCAGAGCCAAACCAAACCGCAGAACTATGATATGTGTACACACACTGAGACAGTAGAGATAGATTTGCAGAGAAGTCTGCATCAGTCACAGATGTCTGGTGTAATCATGAAATCATTTCCTCTCAGGTATCGACCAGGGCCAGATGACATACGAGGGTCAACACTGGCACGCCGTGGAGTCATGTTTCTGCTGCGCTCGCTGTCGGCTGCCTCTGCTTGGGCGTCCCTTCCTCCCTCGAGGGGGGCTCATCTACTGCTCCAGGCCCTGCTCGCTGGGCGAGGACCCCAACAACTCTGACTCCTGTGACTCGGCGCTGCAGAGCCAACCTCCTCAGCACAGACGATCCGGGACGGGAGAGAAACACCAGCAGCCACAGTGCGGCTCTCCGCTGCAGCCACTAGAGGGCGTCAAACCTCCTATAACTCCTGCAAAAGACTGCATTCATGCTGCAGTGGAAAACAGAGGTGATGACTGGTGTTAGATGCAGATGTTATATAGGTCACGAAGCCAATAACTTGTGGAGACTATTCTCACGTTTGTTTCCTCTTCCTCTCTCAGGCGTCCACTGCACAGCACCAGTGCAAAACGGACTTCCTCCGCCCAGCGGTCACCCTCATCCAAGAGGCTCCTACTCACCTCTTCCCCACATTCATCTCGGAAATGGCTTAGGCCCAACATGGCCCAGCGACCTTCCACATTACAGTTTACTACCAGGTGACTGTGGTGTCAAACCTCCTGCCGGTGGTCTTCAGTTCCAGGGAGAGCTTAATGGAAATACTGGACTAACCGGTCTTAATTCAAGAGGAACCTCTTCTGCTAAAGACTGCAGGAACTGGGTGGAAAGGACAAATCAAGTTATGCAAGGTATCATAAATAAAAGTCAATTAAAACAGCATGCTATGAATATTTTATGATTATATAATCTAACCCCGCTCTGATTTTCTCCGCAGTGTTTCCTCCTCAGAAGAACCACCTCATTTCTCCTGACTCGGCTCCCGCCCGACAACCCATCCATCCTCCCGCCTCCTCTGCCCGTTAAGTCTCGTGACTTGATACCCCGGGAATCACCGTCGCCAAAACTCCCCCAACCAGAGGGCAGACCCTCGGATTCTCCGCTGCCCGCGCTGTCTCGCAGCGGCACGGCGAGGGTCAGCTTCAGAGAGCCAATCAGCAGCAGCTACTCTGTCGATGAGGACGAGGATGAAGATGAGAATGAGGAGGAACTGCAGGAGGGCGAGGAGAACCAGCAGGATGAAGATGAGGTGGAGGGAGGTTTCGGAAGCAGGTTGCACCTACAGAAAGGCATCCCACCTCAGATGGATCTGCTGGGTAAGAAAAAGCTTGGAGAGAGCTGAATATTAACACATCGCAGAAACTTTCAGAGTCAAGTTCATTTTGTTTTTTGTTGCAGATGGATCCTCTTACCACCAGCGGAGTCTACGGCGAGGGTGGAACCGCTGCCGTATCCCCTCCGACCCTGTGCTGCACCCGGGAGCAGAGAGGCGCCCCCGACGCTCCCGAACCGACCGACCTCGGCTGGACACCCTGGACAGGAGAGGCGATAAAGACAGAGACAAGCACTGCTCCGTCAACTCCACCTCGCTGACCCTCCAGTCGGGCCATTACAAACACGAAGACTCCTGCTCGACCTGCTCTTCATCCTCAGACTCGGAGGAAGAGGGCTTCTTCCTGGGGCAGCCCATACCTCTGCCCCCGCAGCTCCGAAAGCAGCAGCCCGAGGAGGACAAAGGCAGAGGGGGGGAGGAGGAGAGGGAGGTGCAGAGAGACTGGGGACTGAGGGGAAGTATACGACGTGGGCGATCTCACAGTCTTGGTGCAAAGGACAAAGATAAAAACTGCGCTATCTCCTAACCCGCAACAACACAAGAAGAACTTCATTAATTCCAGACTCACACAGGTGAACCGCGGTCGCTGTTACTTAGAAAAGGGAAGCGCAATGAACCTCAGAGAAAGACCTGACCTTAACTTTATGGCATTGACTTCTCACTGTCGGACTTTGAGATGTTACACTGTGGAAAATGTTGTGATTATTGATAACGCTCGTGTGGATTATATTTTAACATTTGAAACGGGACTCGCGCCTGTTGGTTTGAACACAAACTGCAGTGACTTCTTTTTTTTTTTTTTTTAGCATCACCATCATTTAAATATGCAAACTTACAGTATGACCAGAAACTGACCACACCCTCCTCAATCATTTGTTTGTTAAATAAATATATCCTATTTTTAACTCTACTGTAACCGTCTTCTGTGCTCTTATGTGCAATTTTCTTTTTTTATGTGGCTGTAATAGATTACAGTTACAGTTATGGCCAAATATTAAGGATAAGTGTGTCGACTTCACTAAACTGTGGTAGTTTTACGCTTTGAAAATCACACAAAGGAGAATTTTAGTGACTTTTAGAGGTTAAACTGTGTTGTATAGTCCAAATTAAACACTTCAAAGTTTCTATACGTTCATGTCTTTAATCACAAAAACACTTCAAGGTCATTTATTTTTATATATTTGGTGTAGGTCGCTGTTCTTTCTTGTTCTGTTTCGGGTAAAAGGAAGAGATTATAATGCCTGTTTCTGTCTCTCTTGATTCTATGAGAGTTTATGGTGATATTAAAATTTGTCTCAACCGTTGTTTGTCTCGTTGTGTACTTTATCACACACTCCACGCAGACCTTTGAGCGACACAAACTGTAGACTTATTATGACACAAGCAAACACATGAAGTGCTTATCATCAAACAGCTTGCAACATAAAACAATAGCAGGGTCATGTGACCAAAAAAAAAAAAAAAAAGTCAGCTTATATCCTTGTAGGAGAGTGATTGGACCAATCAAGAGAGAGGAGGGCGGGCTCAGGAGGAGCACACATGAGTTGTCAAACAGGTTTGTCTTGAGCTGCTAAGGCTCTC
This sequence comes from Miichthys miiuy, assembly GCA_036365135.1. Lineage (NCBI taxonomy): Eukaryota > Metazoa > Chordata > Actinopteri > Sciaenidae > Miichthys > Miichthys miiuy. Next base: position 8,221,397 of record CM071606.1, on the reverse strand, counting down.
TCAAACACATTCAACCTCAGCAGGACAGCACAGTGTGTTCGCTGGACTGAAAAGCAGAAGCCCCAGACGAGGATCAGGAGACCAGTGAAGGCTCTGAAGGTGAGTTTTTATGTGGATATGCCAAAAAACAACAAAAAAACAACAAGCTGTGACAACCTACAGCTCCTTAGAGGCAGACCTGTGCTTGTCAGGGCAAGACTAGTATGTAGGCCTTGAGTACATATGGGACTTTTTGTTGTTTACCTGGGCCTTTGTGCTTCTGTTTCATTTGTCTTCGACTTCCTGCTTCGCTCCATGTTTGTCATCTACACTGAGCACCAGAACGTGTCAGCTCTTGACTCAGAAACATAAAATTAGTGGCTCTATTTTTGTTTGTCTGACCCACCTCTTTACATTCCTCTTTGGTTTGTAATAACCACTAGGCTGCTACCTTAATGATACACATTAAGGCGCTGGCTGTTCTTTACTGGTTTAATGTTTTTTTGGGTTGTTTTTTTTTACTTCGAGGCAGGTAAGAGGAATGGAGCTGCTGAAAGGTTGTATGAGTTTGGCCTGGCTCAGACTGGAATGGCAAATATGTCGAGAATGTGACCGGCAGATGCAGATTGTTGAAGCGGCACATTTCAAACACACACACACAGTAACTTAAGTTGAAGTGTAGAGAGGGTGAAGTTCATTAGTGTGACCTTCACCACAGTTAAAGACGTATACACACACAAAGAGGGATGTGTTAACAGATGCTACGCCTCTTTGTTGTGACTTTACTGAACCTACAGAGGTGCGTAGCTCACGAAGAAGTCGACTTCAAACCCCGGCAACTGTCTGCTTTATTTAAAGATGGAGTCATTGTTCCCATAGCAGCTGTTGGTGTGTGTGTGTGATCTGCTCTGTATCGCCTCCAGACAATAAGCTTGTTGACAGCTGTCCTGATGCACCTCCCCATCACCCCTCACACACACACACACACACACACTTCTTGCAACTCTTTTCACAAGCCCTCTACTGCCTGAAAATGAAGTGTCAAGTTTTATTGTGTGTTTGTCTGCGGAGAGATGGATGACTGCGAGTAATTGTTGAAATCCGCTGACGCTTGCAGCCAATGAACTTAGATGGAGGGAGGCTTGAGAGGCTGATTGGCTGCAGTCTTAAAGAAAGGGGGAGGGTTTTTATGGGTGTAGGGTCTTTGTGGAGTTAAAAGAGATGCTGGCTTGTCTTTTTGACTTCTGTATTGAGCTCTGTTTCCTTCCTCACTGGTGTGTCTCTTCTCCTCGCAGGACGCCCAAATGTCAGTTCAACTGAGATGCTGAGTGGGGCTGATCATGAGAGGCGCAAACGCAGGGTAACTTTGTGCAGAAACGAAAGAGAAAGCTGTGAACACAAAGTGCACGACGACAGGTACGACTAGTTTTACAGAATGTCTCTGGGAACTTTTCAACGGCCCGTGAGGCAAACGGCGGCGACCGCTCTAGCTGCTACGCCACCACGCCTGCGACCCAAAGGTCCAGTGGGGCCAGATTTCTACCGGCAGTGCCCGACAGCAGCAGGCAGACCAAAGCAGAGCGCGGTGGAGAGGCTGGAAGCAGACAAGGCGAAGTATGTCAAGAGTCAGGTGGCTCTTTCTAAGCAGCAGCCGGTCAGACCTCCTGACATGAGGAAGCCTCTGTTAAACCCCAGCACAGCTCTGCGGCCCAACAGGAAGACACAGACCCCAACGAAACCAAACAAGGAGGGAGTCCAGCTCAACTTGGAGCATCTGACTAATCTGATCAGCGGTGTGAACGATGGGCCGCAACCCAGCACTCCTGTAAACTCAGAGGACTGTGCTGTCACCTCTCCTCGCCCACACCTGCAGAGGCACAACAGAAAAAGGAGAGGCCGTGTCCACCTCCTCGCCCCGACTGGTCCAGTCCAGCTAAAGTGAGATTAAAAGCCTCCGGACCCGCCAGTGTAGAGAGTTCAGGCTCTCCTGGGGGTCCAGCTGCAGGGACTGTACGCAGAGTGGACGTCATACCTCAGGCCAGCCCTGTGAGGACCTGCAGACCACCTCAGTACATGCGGCAGCCCCTTCAGCCCATACCTCTACATTCCCAGTTTCCACTCCGCCCGACTGCTTCACACCTGCGTCTCTTTCACACCAGAACAACAGCAGGTCCTTCTCCTGTGAAACCTGTCGCTGCTCCATCGAAACCTGAAGACCCCCTGTCTTCTCCAGCTGGTACCTCCACCCCTGCCTCAGCTCTACCTCCACCCAACCTCCCTGTTTTCCCTCCTTCCTCTCCAGCGATTACCCGTCTGTCATCCTCCAGCTCCAGGAAACGTCCCTCCCTGACCCGGTCTAAATCTGACATGAGTGACCGGTGCTCCCGAGCCGGGACAGAGCTGGAGCGCTTTTTCAACCTGTGTGGTTTGGACCCTGCAGATCTGCAGGAGTGGACTGGATCCAGCTCTGACATTGTGTCCATGGCCCGTTTCCGCAGTGTGAGCGCTCCGGGCTCCGAGTGTGCAGGCTCACAGGGAGAGGGTGAAGATGCCGAGGAGGAGGAGGCCGGCAATGCTGCTGAACGTGTTCCTTACGGTGTTTCTGTCATTGAGAGGAACGCACGGGTGATCAAATGGCTGTACGGGCTCCGCAATGCCAAGGACAATACGAGTAAGAGCACCAATTTATAGGACGGCCGAAAATAAGCTTTAAAACTAGAGAAACAATTTCAATATGTCAAAATTTCCAAACACATGAAGTGACGGGATGATGATTAAACTGATGTGATGGATGCAGTCTGTCACTTCCATTTGATTTGTTTTGATTTTTGTTTTCCAAAATTAAAAATTCAATGAAACAGACGTTTTTACTGTGATAAATTAATTTTTATTTTTACTTTTCCAATGTTTTTTTTTTGTTGTTTTTTTTTGGATGTCAAAGTATCATCTCAGGCTGTAAATGGACGCCATTAAAGATTGAATGATGAAAGCATTTTTTGTTTCTTCATTTGTTTTTATGACATAATCAGTTTATATTAGTGTAAGTCTATACACATGTATGTAATGTGAGAAGCTGCTTTCAAACCACTCTTCACTTTGCTGGATATGAAGTTGTCCAGGAGAGGAAGAACAGGACCGACGGGCTTCATGTGATGGAGGAAAGTTTCACTGCTGTTCCACAAGAGGTCAGAGCAGTCTGCAGACTGTCTGAGTCTGTATCAATGCATGAATATCTCTGATCAGTGCAAAACACTGATCTTCTTCAAAGTGCATCCTGTTGTTTAGCTGCACACTTTGTGTACACGGTCCTATTAAACTGATCCATCCATTTTCCATAACCGCTTGTCGTTATGAGGGTCACGTGGGGGGTTGGAGCTGATCCTAGTTGGCATCAGATGCAAGGCGGGGTACATCCTCCACCCTCACAGGTGGAGACAATGATTCACACTCACAGTCACACCTATGGCTAATTTAGAGTCACCAATTCACGTGCATGTCTTTGGACTGTGGGACAACATGCAAACACACAGGAGAGAGGTCCCAGCCCTGGGGGATTCAGACTAGGAACCTGTGAGGCGACGGGGCTGACCACTGCACCACCGTGCCGCCAACCATTAAACAGGTGTAAAACAGAAAAGGTACAAAGATATTCTGCTCTGATAAACATGAAATACATCCATCTATCTGTCTGTCAGGCATTTAAAATTGACCTCCAGCCAAACATGATTACTATTCCTCATGAATAAATAAAGTTTGGTCACAGAACACATGCATAATAAGCTTTATTGTTGAGCTCATTCATTCATTCATTCACTCTCACTGTAAATATGAGCAGGTGTGCCGACACTCTCGAAGACAAAAGGAGTTGTTCGACCAGATTCCAGCATCGAACAAGCAGGACCTAAATACAACCGTGTGTGTGCATGGAGACAGCTATTGTTGTCGAATGCACGCAGTGGACGACTGGTGGGCCACATGTGGCATTATTCTTCTTAACTTCAAAGGATGAGTTGTGTGAGGAGTTTCACAAATCGAGTACAGACGTTAAAGAATCGGGTTTTAAAACAGACTGCGGACAGAAACTCATGCAGCGAAGTTCAACCGAGGGTAAGTTCTTTCTGTTTCATATAAAGAGGACAGGAAAAAGATCTTCCTCAACTAAAATGATCATTTCCTGTGTTTCTCTCTCAGATGTTGACTAGAGAATAAGTTAGCTTGTAGTGTTTGTACTGCAGTTTTTCTGTGGCTGTTATAAACATCAACACCAAAAACTGTGTTTCTGTTTAGAAATGTTGCTGGTGGTTATATCAATCAGACTTCATCTGCATGGCACTTTTCATACAAACACAATGAAACACAATAAAACAGACATAATGCCTCTTCGTGGGTTTTCATTCTGACTTTAGGGTTCATTAAAAGGCCAGAAAACCTGAGTGTCCTTGAGGGTTCATAGGTTAAAATCAAATCTGACGAATCGGTGGTACCGAGACTATTAAGAGCTTCATAAACCAATAAAAGGGGTTTTAAAAAGGATTCTGAAGAAGAAAGAGAACCAGTGCAGAGAAATTGGTGATGTGTGCTCTCTGCAGCTGAGTTTTAGAGTAACTGTAACTGAGTTATATTCTTCGTAGTCAGGCAGTCATGCAGGCAATACATGCATGCATTAGTGTCTGTGTTCAGACTCTAATCTACATCACCTGTTGTAACATCGTGCCATAAATGAGGAAGAATATCGTGAGCAGAAGAAATCTGAATTTTAAATCTGCGACATACTATAAAACTTGTGATAGTTCTCCAGAGGAACTCATTGTAAGTGCATCAAATCAGTGGATATCTGCTCCTGTGTCTGGTCTTCACAGGGATCAGGGGATTCCTCTGGCCAGGAAATTGTGTTATGCTGTGGGTGGGGTCCCATATCAGATTACCACAATAGCTATGAGTGTTTCCCTGCAGATTTTTCTTCTGGATATTGTGCAGGTAAAATTTTGTCTGTTTTTTCCTACAATACCATCCTGTGTACTTCTCTGAATTTCAAAATAAAGCATCTCATTATATCACAGATGGAGGCCTTCTATGTGTCCATGATTTTATTTGTGAGCCGGGCCTGGGATGCTGTCACCGACCCTCTGGTTGGATATCTGGTGGGCCGCAGTAACTGGACACCCATCGGCAAACTCACTCCATGGTTGGTTTGTTTGGTGAAGCCACATATCATCTTGAATTCATCTACGATGGCAGCCTCCGGCGTTGTTTTCAACACAGCCAATGATGTTTATCTCACAGGCTGGTTCTCTCCACTCCGTTTGGTATCCTGTCTTATCTGCTGCTGTGGTTTGTGCCCCGAGGCTCAATGTCTCCGGCTGTCACTGTGCTGTGGTTCCTCATAGCAGCCTGCCTGTTCGAGACCCTCATGAGTGTAAGTCATAAGTGTTACAGACATTTCTCTCTCCTTTACCCAGTGGTGGAAAGTAAGTAAACTTCATTTATAAAGCATCTTTCAAAACCAGAGTTATAAGATGCTGTAAACATTTACCACAGGACTACATTTAACTACAGTTTTGAGGTACTCGTATGTTACTTCTTTATACTTCTACTTCAGTTTTCAGAGGTGAATAAAACTCTACTACATTTATCTGACAGCTGCAACCTTTAGTGGTAAAAATGTGCAAAGGCATGGACCTGAGGCGGTCTGAATGACGCCTGGGTGCTCAAACAAGTCATCTGTAATGGCACCTACGTGTCAGTCACATGCTCTTAATTATTCAAGCCTTAATATAATCTGAACAGGTGAGTTCTATAACACCTGTTGTCATTTCTAGCTGTACCAGGCTGTAAACATGTTTATTTCTGCTGTGAAGTTGGACATTTTAACATGGAGACTTATGGAAACTGACTCACTTCTGTAGCCAGCCTCAAGTGGTCGTTTGAGGAACTGCAGTTTTTTGTCTCTTGTGCGTTGGCTTCACTTAACAGCCATGGATAGTTTCATTTAAATAAATGTTCACAGTCCAAAGTACTTTTGATATGTTATGTACATTTTGTTCATAATACTTATAATCTCTTACGTCAATAAAGGTTTTGAAGTGAGGTTTCTTTGTCATCTATCCGCCATCTTGTGCCTCAATCCACTTTTGCCCTCATTACAGCTTTTTCCCACATTTTTCATGTCACCATGGTGACAGGATTTCCTACTATTCTCATGTCACTGTTCCCGCTGCCATTTTGCTCTTAGCTGTGTCACCATGGCTACTGAGTTTCACACCGCTCGTCGTGTGCTGTCAGTTGGCCTCATGTTATTTCCCCTGTCATCCGTTTGACAGTGCTACAACGTTCCTTACCTTTCCCTCAACATGTTCCTCGGGGGAGACCACAGAGACAGAGACTCTGCCACAGCCTACAGTAAGACAAACACCAAAACACTCACGTTAATCTCAGATTATTCTCACACTCCCTGAACGCTTCATCTGTCCTTCTCTGGCAGGGATGAGTGTGGAGATGGTGGCGATGCTGTTGGCGTCTATAATTCAGGGTCAAGTTGTAGCCGTGTACAACACCGAAAAACAAGAGGCCTGTCAGCATCTGGACCATGAAGCACCTCAGGGCACAACTTCACCACAAAATGCATCACTTCAGGAAACGGTAGATACTGCACTGAAAATGTAAACGGTCACTCCAGCTGAGATAAACTCACATTTCTTTAGAAGGCAGTGCTTTGTCTTTGTACTCACAGTCCCAGGGATATCATGTTACCCTATAATTTACTATGCAAGGCATTGTTGTGTGTTCTTCTGAGTGTGTGTGTGTGCGGTTTTGTTGTAATTACACAACCACAGTGTTGAGGAGGAAGATTAGATTTGATAGAATCAGCTAAACTGAACCATTACAGTGAATTTAATTAAGGAGGATAAAAGAATAGTTTGGCATTTTAATATTCACGTTCTTGCCAAGAGTTAGATGAGATACTCCTCTCATATCTGTACAGGGAATATGAAGCTGGACTCATAGATAGACTAGACTATCACATGGTTCCTACAGGTCATTGAAATCTTTGAAAATTTATGAATTTGAGGGTGACGGTTTTGAAGTTTTTGTGGGTCATTCAAAGTGCTTAGATTTATATGCAGAACCAGTCAAAATTTGGACTCAAAACATCAAAACTATGAAGTAACACAAGCCTGTTGGAACCAAATATCTCAAATTTGGACTCCCGACACCAAAGACCAGATTTCCACTGGTCTAATTTCTCGTGTTTGTTGGACCAAGCACTTCCTCTTCTTCTTCTTCTTCTTCTTCTTCTTTTTCTTGCTGGTCTTCCTCAGTCGTGGTTTCTTTGCAGTCATCTGATCATGAATAACTGATGCTCCTCCAAACAGTTGATGTTGAGACGTGTCCGCTACATGAACTCTGTGAAGCATTTATGTGGGCTCTAATCTGAGGTGCTGTTAATTGGTGATTTCGGACGGTGGGAGCTGTAATGAACTTCTCCTCTGCAGAGTTAGGGCCGGTCCTCATGAGAGCTCTTCCACAGGTGTTGAAATTTTCCAGACTGACTGACCTTCATGTCTTAAACTAACAATGGACCATTGATTCTCTTTACTTAGTTGAATGTTTCTTGCCATCATATGGATTACATAGTATTCAATAAAGCTATTTACTGCATGCAAACACAACCTCAAGAACTGATGGTCTCAAACACATTAAGATGGACAGAAATTCCCCTAATGTCACTTTTGAGAAGACACACCTGTTAACTGAAATTATTCGAGGTGACGGCCTCATGCCCATATGTGTCATTTCATAGTATGTTGGGTCCTTGAATTTAAGGGAATTGTGCCTGGAAAGTTGGTGGCTGTGGAAACCATGGTAACAGCTAACCTGGCTCTGTGTATATGTAACAAAATCCACCGACCAGCACCTCTGAGTCTCATTAAACAACACATTAGATTCTGTTTGCCATGCGAGCTGTCTGTTTCCCACAGTTTTATGCTAACAAGCTAACCGCCTCGGGCTCATATTTATCTTCTCATCTAAATCTCAATGAGAAATTCAGCATGTCAAACAATTTCTTTAAGCACAAGTTCAAACAATCATTAATGATCCTGATGACAGTGCACACTTTGTATACTTTGAAGTGGATTAACATGATGTCAGGAGTAGCAAGTAAAGTAATCCTGAATGTGTGATTACATAACAGAGGCAGAAAGGCCTGTTTATTTGTGTTTGTACGCCTCTGGTTGTGTGCTTGTTGGTAACATAATTGTGCTTTACTTATCTTTTAAAGTTTAATGTGTGTATTTTGGCCCCCAGCAAAAGGCTTTCCTAACCTCAGCTCTGGTCATGGGTGCCTTGTTTTTCCTCTGCAGCCTGGTTCTCTTCCTGGGGGTGACGGAGCAGCGGGGTGAGTCATTCACAGGTGGCCAACGGTCAACGTTAATGACACTAAAAATACCATGAATAACTAGTTTGTTGTTTAGCTGCTTGAGGTAGATGGGTGTGATTTCTTTCACAGGTATTTCCTCTTCCTTGACATCTCATTTTGTTCATTTTCTCAGCACCGTTCTGCTCCGATGACAAAGTACGACCGCCCTATCTGACCTCGCTGAAGATGCTGATATGCCACATTCCTTACCAACGCCTCGTGCTCGGTTTTGTGTTCAGTGTGCTTGCGTTTCAGGTACAGTTTGAGCTCATAGTGGCTGTGTTGCATTCCTCCAAACATAATCTAACAATCCCTGTATGATCTTACTTGCATACCTGTATAAATGTTTTACTTTTTGTCCTATATCTGCTTTATCTCAGATGTCCTTGGGTAATTTTGCACTCTTTTGCAGTCATGCAGCTGGGCTGGGAGCCCAGTTTCAGCACCTCCTACTGGCTCTACTGGTAAGATGCAGCAAACTGGAATCACACACTCTTCTCACTGGGATATTTATAAATGCTTCAACAGCCTTCTCAGGATTTCACACTGTTTATAATTTCAAATGATATCGATATCTCCACAGGCGTCTGCCACGATAGCAGTTCCTCTGTGGCAAACAGTTCTTCTGAGAATAGGAAAGAAAGCCACAGTCTTCATCGGACTATCAGTAAGAAATCACACATAATCCGTGCTTTCTACACCTTCAGTGTCTTTCTTACCAATGAGGCCTGTTTGTCTCTCTCAGCTCTTCATCCCGGCCTCAATTATAGTCGCCTGTGTTCCCAGTAACCTACCAGTCTTCATGATTATGTGCATTTTGATGGGATTCAGCGTGGCGACCATATTTTTGCTACCGTGGTGAGTCACTTCCCAGCTAGGACACAAAGTTCTCAGTCCTTTCCGAGGCCTCTCTCAGATCTAATCAGTATCAAACCTGTACGCGATGCACATGAATCATTCACATCTCGTCTACCTGACCCCGGCCGGTGATGAATATTCTAGCAGTGATTTGTTTTGTTTCCTGGTCCTCATCTAAATTGACATGCTGTTTTTTTGATACGTGATACGTCAGCTTTTGTTCCATGTCTGTTACAGGTCTATGCTCCCAGATGTGGTGGACGACTTTGCCTTGAAACATCCCTCCTGCAAAGACCTGGAGCCCATGTTTTTCTCCTGTTATGCCTTCTGCAGTAAGCTGGCAGGAGGCCTGTCTGTTGGGATCTCAACCATGACATTACAGTGAGTCAATCATCTGTCCACCCGCTTTATGTGTTATCTGTCGGCCCGTCACTTTTTGGTTTCCTCTCCGTCTGCAGGTTTGTGGACTACAGAGCGGGAGCATGTAGCCATGGTGACGGAGTGGTGACGGCTCTGATTGTGCTGTTCTCACCAGTTCCCATCGCACTCCTGCTGATAGGGATGGTGTTTTTTCGCTCCTACCCACTAAATGAGAGGCAATCTTCACAGCTCCAGGAACAAGTGACCACAAATCAGTAAGAGGCCTTTTTGGATTATACTCTCAATTAAATTTTATTCATATAGCGTCATATCATAACAGATCTCATAATACTTTCCACATAGAGCAACAGTGGCAAGGAAAAACTTCCTTTAAGAGGCATCAACATGAATATTTATATTCATATATATATATATATCGAGCTATTTATACAGTTTCAGCTCATTGTTTAGCTGCCCGGCACACAATTTTACTGTTTTGGTCACTCTCACCATCCTTATTGTGTCATTTAAAGCTGTAGCAGGCGGGTTTTTTTCAGAGAAAAAGCTCTAACAACTTACTAAAAACTACCTGCTTAGCACCAAACAGTAGAAAAACACATTTAGCAACTAGCTGGTGAACATAGTGCAGCATTTAGCAGAGCCAGCATCCTTTAGGAGTTAGGGTAGGGACCAAAACTGGAGCTAGAAGAGAGTAAATACTGGACAATCCAAATCCAAATGATCCAAATCAATGACAGTGACTAAACAAGCAACGTTTTGCCAACAGGTTTGACATGTCAACTCAAAACGTGAGCATGTATAAAGTTGACAAGCTCCAAGTGGCCAAAATTAATCAGTTATAGATTTTAAATATCAAATAGCAGCCTGGTCATGTGTAGTTGTAAAGCTATTTTCCAGAGCTTTGGATCAAAGTCAGTTGTTTGCATATGTTAGCATTGCTACTACGCTACAAGTCAATGAAATATTAAAGAAATATTTGGGCATTTCACGAAATTTGTTTATTCGCTTACTTGCCGGGCTTAGACCACAACCAGGGAAACAGTTAGCCTGGCTCAAAGTTCAGAGCATATTTCACAACATGTCAATATTTTCCCATACCTTAAATCATAATGCCTGCACTTAAATAGCTGCAGATGCTTAAGCTGTTGTGATTTGACATATAAGCATAGACTCTTCTTACTCTTTCATGATTATATTACTTATAATATATATATATATATACAATAGAGGTGGTGATAGTATTTCATATTTTTCTTTTTATTCTTCATCCAGCCCAGAAGCTGCATCATCCTCATCAGACCCAAGAGAACAACAATCAATCTCAACAATCCTGCAGCATCATGCGACATCAGCTTCACATAATAACACAAAGACTAACATGTTGTTTAAATCAAATTCTTCACCAGGTTGTTACAATCATGATAAAAAATGCTCAGTCAAATCATCAACAGTCCTTTCAGATAAATCAAAGAGCCTGTCTGGAAGATACAGCAGGTCTAAATCAGCTGTCCAGTCAAATGTAAATCTTAAGAGGCATGAGCAGAGACTCAGCCCACACCAGCACTCAGGAGAGGATAAAGAGAGCAGAACCGTTCCTGAGAATGATCCAGAGCCTTTCTATAACAAGCCCAACGCGAAATCCAAAGTGTCGTGGGTATAGTCACATGGTTTCTGCACTGCAGTCAGCATCCTGTTTCACATCCTGGACATATATCTGTAATGTTCTTTGATTTTATTTGGACTGTTGGCTCCACGATACTCACCATCTTCCTGTTTGCAAAGGTATAGTAGCATCTAAATTGCAAGGAGCCACTCCTGTTGTCACTGTTCGTCCCACACGCCTAAAAGTTGCATGAAGTTGCTCTATTTTTAACACTATGCTTGTAAATTTTGTATGCTTACATTCACGCTACAACATTTCAGCACCTGTGTTTGCTCAGATAAATAACTTTCATCAGTAATCATCCGTTGGTATATTTTCTTATACGGTTGATTAAATAATAATGTCCCACACTGTTAAAAATAAACTGTTGTTTTTACAGTAAAGAAGATGTTTTATTACATATAAATAATATATGTATAATGTGTTTTTTTCCATCAAAAAAAAATCTGTTTAGCCAGATAATTGACATGAAAATACCACGAGTCCCGTATAAATAAAGGTTTTGCCATGAAATATGATTGTGTTTTACTTCATGATGCTTGATAAATTATACGTACACTACATATAACAATATATAATAGATTTAGACTTTTAGAAACACCTACTACATTGGATTGGGTGATCACACAGCTTGTCCCTGCATTGTTTTCACAGTAGAAAAATGTGACGACAGGATTAAACGATGAAGGTCACACTTTCATTTTATTTCATATAACTTTCAGCCTCAGCAGATCAGCTGTTTACAGTGACAAAGCTCTAAAAACTCACTGGACATGACCTGCTACAGTTAGCAACTATAGCTGGTTAACCAGTGGAGCTTTTATCAGCTAAAGAGGCAGATATTTTCCTTGGGAGTTGTTGATAACAAGTTCACAACATAAAAGGTGTTAGGTCAATGCCGTGTTCACAACTTGTTTCTGCTGGAAAATCAGATTTCTATCTTCAGTTACATCTTAGATGCTTCAGTCTGCTGCATGGTTTTGATGTTTAATTCAATACATTAAAAGACAAGTTGTATAGTAAGCACCCTTTATAAGATTGATGGTTCAGAAACCACCTACATATGTGCAACAGTGTTAGTAATCAGGCAGGATACGGAGCGATCAAACGTCATTCAGGTTGTGAAAGTCTTTGAAGGGAAAATTGAAGCAAACAGATGGTTATTAATTATTAAGACTTTCTGTTGTAAACATCAATATACTGCCTACCATTACAGCACAGCAGTGAGCACACGGTGTTTTCTATGTAATGAAGGATTACTGTACACATTTCAGGCATGCTCACTTTCAGTTTTACAGAAAAAATGGTTTACATAACCTGTTTGCTTGTTTACCGACTGTCTGCTGGCTGTCTGACTGCTTGTGTTACTCGCCGCTTAAGAACACATGAAATATTTATGTATAACGTATTTAGAATGTTTATAATATTTTAACAACATCTTTTGATTACCACATCTTAAAAAACGTCTTGCACATTTAAATATTCTGCATACAGTCAACATGTTGTACATTTATTTAGATCTTCCCTATAGTTTTACTTATCATAATATCACACACTTTTTTATAGATAGATAGATAGATAGATAGATAGATAGATAGATAGATAGATAGATAGATAGATAGATAGATAGATAGATAAGTAACCATACGTTAAAATTAACCTGAGATAGATCTAAATTTAAATATGTACAGAGAAATTAAACATTTGTAGCAAAATTAAACATTTGCATAGGATATAAATATGTACAGAGGAATTAAAAAATGTGCAGAGGAGTTAAACTCCAAAAGTTAAATGTGCAGGGGGAGTTAAACATTTGCATAGAGGACAAATATATAACTGTGTTAAGAAGTTAACCCGTGCTAAACATCTATACAAAAACTACAGAAAAAGTAGAAAATGAGAAAGAACTACAAATAGTTTAGTGTCCAAAAAAACATAATTTAATGTACCTTATTTTTTTTTATAATTATAAAGCCTCGATGGTCAATTGGTGTATTTTTTTTCCACATCCATGCCCACCCGCTCGGCAACAGGCCGCCCCTGCCTCCTTGCTTCCGCTCGCTTTGTAGGGTGGTCGAGAGAGGAGGAAGGTTACTGAAGAGCGAAAATGGGAGTAGAGATTAAGACCATAACTGAGGGAGACGGTGGGAACAATCGACTTTTATTATAACAGCGTAATACCCGTGATACATCCACATAGTGTGTGGGTTTATTATTTTACACGCTTTCTCTGTTTTTCTTGTTTTTTTCCAGGACAGACATTCCCGAAGAAGGGGCAGCGCGTCGTGGTGCACTATGTCGGTGAGTGGTGGTGGTGGTGGTGGTTGGAGGAGGCTGGGGCTGGGGGTTAGGACCGAGCTGGAGGACCGGAGGTGGTGTTGTTTTTGGTGGCTGACGGTAACCAACACGGTTAACGTGATGTTTAAAGCCTGTTGTTGGTGTTAAATGGAGGGACTGAGTAGAGATTTGTCGGTTAACGGTCCGCTGTGCTGCTGTTTTTTCCTGGCTAGCATTGCAGCTAGCGCTCAGTAGCACCCAGTTGAAGAGCTTGTTTTGCGTTCGGCTAACATCAGCTAAGTTGCGTTAAACCCGCCGATTTATACAATTTAATCACTATTTTAAAAGTTAACGTGTTTATATTTATTCTTAATATCCTTAAGGGAGTACTGGGTCGAGCTAACAGTACCGTAGCTGCTGTCTTGTCAGCCAACCAACCGAAGCTAACTAGCCCCAGGATGCTAACGTCAGCTAGCTCTTGGCTGTTACCGTTAGGAGGCAGCCTGAAGGCTAACCAGGCTTCCCCTCTTGTCTTGTTTTTATTTTATTTTATGTTTGACCAGGCACACTGGCAGATGGGAAAGTGTTTGACTCCTCGAGGTCCCGGGGAAAGCCGTTCAAATTCAAGATTGGATACCAGGAGGTTATCCGTGGCTGGGAAGAAGGAGTAGCCCAGGCGAGGAGCTTGTTTTGAACTCTTAATTAGCCTCCAACAGTGGACTTTATATACCCAGTTATCCAGGTTAAGTAATGCCAACTGCTGTGTCTCCTCCACAGATGAGCGTAGGTCAGCGGGCGAAGCTGATCTGCTCACCAGACTTTGCCTACGGCAGCAAAGGGCACCCGGGGATCATCCCACCAAACGCCACTCTCACCTTCGATGTGGAGCTGCTCAGCCTGGAAGCCTGAAACTTTGTGCACTCACTTTGTTTTAATTCCACTCAAATTTTCAGGGTGAGAAGTCTCAAAAAATAATCTGCACAAATCTAACACATGCATGCCTGCCTGCCTGCTGTGTGCCCCCAAATACTGTGCATGGGGTGGCTTTAAAGGTCCTGTGTGTAAGATTTAGGGCAGAATATGGCAGAAATGTATGTTTTCATTATTGTAAATTCACCTGAAGATAGATAGATAGATAGATAGATAGATAGATAGATAGATAGATAGATGACTGTTTTGACTCAGCGTACTGACTATGTTTCTACAGTAGCCCAGAGCAAACCTATAGTGTTTTTTTTTGCAAGTTTCACGGCCACCAAAGTGTCTCCTCCTTCATGCTTGGAAGTGGAGGGTGCAGCCGTATTCAGGTCATCTGTTTTGGCTGTGCCACAGGAGTGTCCGCCAAAAAAAAAAAAAAAAAATGCAGCGGCCTGCGGCAGAGAAGTTGAGCCAGGTCCAACCTTTGGTTAAAAAAAAAAAAGAAATGTAGCCTGGTGTCACGCTGCAGGCGCCAATCAGACGCTCGGATTGGGCGAACTCCTCCACAGTCAGCCTGAAATGTCTCTGAAACTGAGACTATCCAGGTGGATTCATGGACTAGACTGATACTCTACCTGTTTGTGTGTTCTGGCTTTGTTTATTTCATGTAGCCAGCTTCTAAATCTGATGTCTGGCTCACAGTCTACGCTGCAAAATAGTGACACAGAGAGAGAAAGAGCAAACATTGGTTGAGACAGTGAATGAGAGTGAGCGAGCGCTGGCTAAAGATGGTTAATGAGAGAAATAAAAGTTATTTCCTGATCGTTTCACAGCAGTGACACCACCAGCAACCCCCTTACCCCCTCCTGTCTGAATGCGGGCTGAGGCGAGCAGTATTCAGTTGGTTTACAATCTGTGACTTCACCACCAGAAGCCATTAAATCCTTCACACTGGACCTTTTTAAAGCATCTAATTGCTAAACATGCTAGAGTTGCACGATACCCAGAGTACCCACGGTACCCCGCGGTGCCAAATTGTGACGGTTCCTACTATACTAGAAATTCTACACGACGATACTACAGTGGATTACTATACTACTATACTACATAGCGGCCGCCTCTACTCTCTCTACTCTACTCACTGCATGCTACTCCCTTGTAAACAAACCAACATGGCAACTACTGCAACCGAACTACACAGCTGCTGAATGATTGGCTGTTTGCCTGTTACTGGTGACGTCCGGGCTGTTTCCACACGCTGGGTCCGCCCGTCTGTTAGCTGATTGGCTGTTCGTGTGTTTCTGAACGAACTCCATGAAGACAGCTCCGCTTCGATAGAAACTCGCTTCAAAACAAACAACAAGCTAAAGTTCTGTCTCGCCCAGACGCGCGCACGGCTTACAGTCACAAACACGAGACAACACACTCACCATGGCAGAAGCACCGGGCCCGAGCGGCGAGTCTGCCACGGCGTCGTCGTCAGTGGCACCACTAATTTTGCTCAAAAACCAAACTCGTTGTTTCAAACTTGTTTCAGTCTAATTCTTACTTCACCAGTATTATGTTTATCATGCAACAAACAACATTATAAGTAATTAATAAGTATTTATAACTTGTACAAATACATCGCAGTTCATAAAAATAATAATAATAAAAGAAGGCAGCAGTATCGCGATAATACCCGGAACCGTGATACTTTGTCTGGTATAGTATCGTGGTTACTCATTTTGTTATCGTGACAACTCTAAAACATGCGCAGTGACTATATACATTTAGCCGTCTGGTGATATGTGTGCATAACAAGCTTTCTTGCCTCTCCTCCTTTTAATCACGACGCTGTTTCTCCATCTGCAGGTTGACTCCTATCTTGGGAACACGGAGGAAAAATATGTTAACAGATGATTCCTTCTCTTGATCCCTGCATAGGACCTATGTCTATAGCTTCACTAGTTCACTCTCCTTTCCATTTAGATACAAAAAGTGTGTTACGTCACTTGCTTTAAAAAACTTTATCCTTCATACTCTATACTTTAGATTCCATATAGGTCATAGCCCTCTCATCCCATGTATTTTGTCATATTCTGCTATGTATTTTTATGGTGATTTTTCTTTTTTTTTTTTTTTTTTTTTTGTTATTATTTGACTAAAATTTACAAAATGTGTCTGCCATCAGGACCAGGTTTTAGATAAGTGTCATGAATATTTAATCAGTCTCATTCCTGTGGCTCCGTGGCCTTTACACTAAAATTGTATTGATTGCGGGTAATGAATTGTCTTGAATAAAAAATAAATAAATAAATTGTTGTTTGACACAATGATATTTCTATGAATTACCTCTGTGATACTTGTTATTGGGTTAAATTAGAATACATTGTAACCAGGGATTCATGAATCAAGCACATTATTGCCATGAACAGCCTACAGGTCTGCAGGTGTAGGAGTTTCTCTGTCTATATACTGCAGCATCGATTCTTAATTTACAAGCGTAAAACAATTGAAACATCATTTGAATTGTTAATTGCTTCCTTTTTTTTTTTTTTTTTTTGCCAAAAGAAAAATATTTGGTGTCTGGTGAAAAGGTTTCTAAATGTGCATGGTAAGTTTCCCCCACAGTTGTAGGCACATGTTGAGGTTTGTGATTCATTTGAAGGAGTTGTGTGTGTAACACGCTGTGGATGTTGCTGTTGCTTACTCTAAACACATTAAAAGAGTAATTTTAACACAACCTGCTATCGTATCTCACTGTTTAACCCCTTTTTAAAATAGGCTCTCCTCAGCTGATGTATGAATTCATCCATCCATGTTCTGCAACCGCTTATCCTCATCAGGGTCACGGGAGGCTGGAGACTGTCACAGCTGTCTTAGTGCGAGAGGCAGGGTACAACCTGGACAAGTCGGCAGCTCATCACAGGGCACATAGAGACAATAACAACCATTCACACTCACATTACAGGCAATTTAGACTCACTAATTAACCTGTTAAGTGCATGTCTTGCTGGAGAACATGCAAACTCCCTTTGCTGCCAGCCGAGGAATTCATTGCTGTGAGGTGACAGTGCTAATCACTGCACCGCCGTGCTTATGAATTCATATTTCATGGTATTACAGCATAGTAACGAAAGAAAACAGAGAGAAGCATCTTTTATTTTCCAAGAAGAGGAAACATCCAGGGTATTTTTTGCAATATGCTGTAGTTTCTTGTGCGGTTTGCAGTACAGTTAATCACTATTTCATTGCTTTTGCATGTACAGTACAGGCCGATGGAGGTCCTACTTGCATGAGTCCAGGCTGTGCGATAAGAAGAACACGGGGCAGCATACGTGAGCAACTAAACGTGAAGGGAATGTAGTGTAACAAATCAATAATAACTCTACAATATCTGCTGCTGCAACCACAGATAAATTACACATTTGCAGCCTATTCATCTGATTAAACAACCTTACTGTAAAGATCCCTGAAAGCTAAAACATTGCTCTTTTTTTTTTTTTTTGCATAAGGCTGAAATCAGTCACCATACACACTGAACATCATAGTTTGTAGTTACAATTGAGCCTTTTCAGTCGACACACACAAAAGGGCCACTTGTAAGATGAGTGTTCACAACCATGACACGTACTGTACATCCTTATACATCGCAAATACAGCGCTATGAAAGCGACCTATGCAACGAATGACTGTCCTCGCAGCTGTGCAAAGATCTTTTGTTCCATGTAAAATTAGAAAATATATCACTGTATCAAAATCTCTTCACAAATTCAGTAAACAAAACTGCTCATCCAAGTCACAAACCGTTATATGTTCTCTTTATCTTCTTTAACTCCTATGGAAATATGTAGATACACGAGCAGATGGCGCACATTTCAGGACCGGAGCAGTGGAAGTCAGATGCATATTAATGCTCAAACACCCACCTCAAGGCTTTATTTTTAGATCCAAACTCCTGTGAATGCTGTCCCACTAAACAGCTATAAGCCCAGTGTCTTTGTTTGTCTTTCAACAGCAAGAGTTTGGCATTATCCCATTGTATAAATTTAGGATATAAACTGCAGATTCTTTTACTTTCAGAGATTTTAGCAAGAAAATAGTGTTGGATAAATGTCAAAGAAATAGAGTCTGTGCAGCTTTAAACTCTGATGTTTTTTTGTTTATTGGCAAAAGATCAATGATCTGTCTGTTCTGCACCTGAGTACTAGATTCGATGCACATGCTCCACTTTATAGAAAGTAAAACAGCTTTCAACTAACAAAGACCACGCCTGTATGGATTTAAGTTTAGACTTAGACTTTATTGCATGTTAAGGTGAACCAAGATGATGCGCTGTAGGACGGATGAGGGATGAAGAGATGGAGGGGTGATGAATGAGAGGACAAATTGGGGTCGTTGATGGATGGAGGAGTTTGGAGATTGAGTTCAAGGTGTGGTCTTTGTTCTTGAATTTAAACCATGTTTAGTATTCACTAACAAAGATCACGCCACTGTGGATTTAAGTTTAGACATGTTTATTGCATGTTATGGATAAGAGTGAACCGAGATGATGTGCTGTAGGAGGAATGAGGGATAAAGGGATGATGGTAGAGGCTTTTGTGGGGGAGGGATAGGAAAAAAAAGTCAAAGAGGGAGTGAACAGAGGTGTGTTTAAGTACTTGAGATGCGGAAATGGGATGAGTTCAAGGCGTGGTCCTTTATTTAAACCATGTTCAGTATTCTGGGTAGAAATAACTGAAGTACAAAAATGAATGCCTTCGACTCACTGTGCTCTTTAAATCTGTAAACTCTGAACGAGTCAGATAAATACCGACTGTAGTTTGTTTTTCTGATTTTCTCTGTTTTAACAGTTTTTACAAATGCGATGACAGAGGAGCATTCAGCCTCAGATTTTTTCTTCTAGATGTCTCATCTAAATCCAGTTTAATTCAAGCAAAGGAAGCTCATCCAAAATGTGCGATACATGCAAATTCCAATAAAAAGAAAACAATTTAAACTGCAGGCAGAAGCAGTAAGTATATGTGAGTAATGAACAGATTTAATGATGCACAACTAATCCTTTGTTCTCTAAGGCAAGGCATGACCACAAAAACACAAGGGCATTATGTAAAATCTAAAAATCTTATAAGAGGAGAGAGCCAACACATGGCTAATGTGGTTAGCATTGCTGTGGCTGTGCCTGCAGAGGTTGGGAGTTGTATTTTTGATGTCAAAGGGGTCAGAAAGTCTCAGATTGGTGTTGTTCCATTCATGCTGGCAGGTCTGCGTCCTCTTCCTGCACCTCGGCGTCGAAGCGAGTGAAGGGCCACAGCGCAGCAGCCTCTCAGCAGGGACCCAATGTGATAGACCGGCATGACTTCCCGCTGCGCCCCTCGACACAGCCACGCCATGGTCGGGACCACTGGCATCGCCAAAGCCAACAGATCTATAAGGAAATAGCGACTCCAGTGGCAGGGCTGAGGCGGATACACGTCTTCGTTTGTGCCTTCAGTTTCATCCATATTGTCCTCGTCTATCTCCAGCACTGTAGCTTCCTGCCTCACTGGAAGCGGGGCTGTAGGGTGGGGCTGGCAGGTGTGAGGCTCTGCTGGGGTCTTTGTTGCCTCCTCTGGTTTGTCGGGTGGTAGCGCGTCTAAACTGTATGAATGCTCAGGAGGGGACAGAGGAGGTAAGGACGATGGAATCGGATGTGGTTCTGAGGGGTCGATGTCCGCTGTGGGTAAAGAAATGACACTCAGCTCTTCGGCACAGGTTTCCTCACACAGCCAGGTCATGGTTGGGCTGCAGGCCTGGGAGCGCACCTCTGGTTTCTTCTCCACTGCAGGAGTTGGAATCGGGATCGGATCAGAAGCAGGTCCAGCGGTGGCGGTTGTTACCGGAACCTCCTCCTGAGGTAAGTGGAGGAACAAGTGATGATGGGGGAGGTAGGTGTGGGCAGTGCACTTGCAGGTGCTACTGAGAGTGTGGCAGGAGTGTGAGATCGGTAACACCGCCCCCCCAGTGCACAGCCGTTCATAGGTTGAAGACCGCGCGCAGTTGGGGAGCCTCGGATGTGGCCCTGTGGTGGTGGCAGCTGCTCTGATAGGAGGGCCGCCTCCAGGAGCAGGTGAGTTTGTCCTACTGGGCGAGACGCTCTGTTTGACTCAGGAGCGTTCGAGCTGCGCTCCAGCTGCAGAGCCTCGCTGCTCAGACGGGTGTAGGTGGTGCTACGGCTCAAAGTGTTGGCTGGGGAACAGCCACAGGAGCGAGACTTCCCCCTTGACCGAGCTCCCTGCAACCCTGAATATGGCTTTTGGTCATGGGGGTCTTGTTCACGGACGCTCAGGTTGGACCTTACTGACTCAACCACCTCCTGAAGGTGCTGGATCTCCTTGCGGGCCTCCTTCAGGGCTAACTGGGCCTCCACACGGTGACATTCCTCCTCTATCCAGTCTTCCTGCATCCTGTACAGTTGGCTCCTCAACTCATCTATTTCACAGTCTCTGATGAAGTATAAAACATAGAGGCACTTGAAATAAGAAACATTACTTTACCACAAAGGTTGGCATGATAAACATTGGCTGCAGGTGAACTGACTGACTTACCTGTGTTGCAGTCTTTCCACATTGTCCCTCAGCCTGGCTCGCAGATGTCGTATACACACCTCCTTCTGTTGCAGAGGTGTAAGGTACTGGTCCGGGGTTGGAGGTCTGATCCCATGGTTGTCGCTGCAGGCTGTGTGCTTTGCCTGACGCCTGAATCAACACACAGGCATGAAAAGGTCATTTACATAAAGTGCTTTGATTAATCACACCTGAGAAGGAAAAGAAACCTGCGTTTATAGATGTTAAATTAGCACAGATCGGCCCTGGAGGCAGTGAACAAAGCCGCAGTATGCAAAAGTTTCAAAGTGTCTCTGTTTTTTGCAGATGATGTGGTTCTGTTGGCTTCACCAGACCGTGACCTTCAGCATGCACTGGGGTGATTTACAGCCAAGTGTGAAGCGGCCAAGATGAAAGTCAGCACCTTCAAGTCTGAGGCCATGGTTCTCTGCCGGAAAACAGTGCAATGGTCCCTTCAGGTTGGGAGCGAGTAGCTGCCCCAAGCGAATTCAAGTAATTCGAGCATCTCGGGGTCTTGCTCATGAGTGATGGGAAAATGGAGCATGAGATGGACCGGTGGGTTAGCATCTGCAGTACTGAGGACGCTGTGCTGGACCATTGTCGGGAAGAAGGAGCTAAACTGACAGGCAAGGCTCTCAATTTTCCAGCTCATCTACGTTCCAACTGTCACCTGTGGTCATGAGCTTTGGGGAGTGACTGAAAGAATGTGAATACAAGCAGCTGAAATGAGATGAGGTGGCCGGGCTCATCCATAGAGACAGGGTTAGGAGCTTGGACATCTGGGGGGAGCTTGTAGTAGAGCCACTGCTCCTTCAGATCATAAGGAGCCAGCTGATTAGGATGAGGGAAGAGGTACATCTGGAACACTAAACCTGCTGCCACCACGACCCAACCCCAGATAAGTGGAAGAAAATGGAATATATGAACGGTGACTTGTCCAACGTGTGTCTCTTGCCCAATGCTGGGATAGGCTAAAGCCCCCCCATGACTCTGATAAGTATAAGCGGTTACAGATAATGGATGTTTGTATTTTATCATTCTAAAATGTATTTCTAATAGTGTAAATCTCAATTTAGAAGGAAAAAGGTGGAAGAGGTGACCAGTCCACATATTCACACCTAATGTATGGGCAGTTCACAGCCTTACCTGGGTGTACTGGGATAAGTCCGGGCTGCGGGGCTGCTCTCTACTGCCCTAACCCGACCCGGGTAGGTGTGGGTACTGGATGTGTCACTGTGGGAATATCGCCCACCGGTGCCCACTGAGCGCCTTGAAGGGAGAGATCAAAGTTACACTCATAATCACAATGACATTTGAATTACTCTGAAACTAAAGGTCTGAGGAGGACGCGAACAGTACCTGCGCTGACCTGAGGAGGGTTTTCGACTCGGAGTGAGAGACATTGATGTGCAAGGGACCTCCAACCTCTCCACTGCTGTCTCTAGAGAGGGACGCTAGGAGCCCTCACAGCTGGACTGTAAAGTTACATAGACATGTAAGAGGGCAAAAACCTGCAAATCAGCAAAGGATAATCACAAATATCCTAAAACAACTACAGGAATGTTTTTCTTCCAGCTTACATGCTCGTCATTATGTGCTTCTTCACTGAAAAACAATGACAATAGTCTAAACTCTAACCCTGATTTAAAACATAGTCTAGGCCAGCAGCAAATAAAGCCTCCTTTCTCCGCTGACACAAAGGGGACACAGTGAGTTCACAGTCAGTGCAGCTGCCTCTCTCTGGGCTCTGTCCTCTCCGTCTGCAGAGCTGCAGATAAACATGATAAACCTTCACATTAACTGGTGTCACAAAGAAAAGACAAAGAATATCTGACATTTGGTGGCTGGCAGGCAAGATAGTTAGGGTGGTCATTTCCTGCCTGTAATGAATTAAGAATTTCTCATTACTGTTAATAGGACAGGGAGGGATTCATGCGTGATTCACTGTGCTCTAGGTCGCAAAGTAAAGAGTCTTTACATCTTGCTCACCAAGATTTTAGAGTCCAAAGAACCCTGACCTTTAATTACTATATTAGATAAATAATAATACATTTATTTAACTGTTAAATTATATTTATTTCTTCAACATGAAAGAATAAATACTGTTTCAAAGCCCAAAACCAGAAATAAAACGGTAGAAAACTGAGATGACAACAAATGCTAGGCCAAATATTACGGCTTATTTACAAACTCCTTAATCAGATATTTCATTATCACATTTCCACCATAACTTTAGACCTTTTTACTTCATTAAACTCTGACACATTGAGTAGTTTAAATGAAAAAATGGTCACAATATGTTTATATTCCCCAAAGTTTGGCATCATATAGGCGCTGCTATAAATAAGCATTAGTAGTGCTGCCAAATTAAAGATTTTAAGGTACAAAACACAGAGGACACGACTTACGTTACCTAAATGAATAAAGCTTAGTTGGCACCAAATACTTGGTCAGTTTCGTTTTCTTTAATCAGATATTTCATTATCTCTATTTTATTTGGGTACATTTTTATTTGATTAAACTCTGATGCACTGAGCAGTTTGATATATATGTATAGTTTCACAACATATTTATCGTATAGGCACTTATATAATTAACCAATCCCAGTCCTGAATTTTAGTGCCATAAATGCTGTCAAATTAAAGATTTTAATTGTAGGAAATTCAAATTCACAGAACAAACCACAGAGAACATGACCTCAGTTACCCAAAGGAGTAAAATTAAGTTAGCACCAAATGCTTGGTCAGATTTTTTGGCTTATTTTACATTTTTTTTTAATCAGATATTTAATTTTTTAGACTACATTTTATTTGAGGAAATTTATATTCCCCACAGTAGGCCCTGATATAAATAACCAATCCTCAGTTTTGTTGCTGTAAATGCTGTCATATTAAAGATTTTAAGATTTTAACTGTACAAACAAAACACAGAGGACATGACCTCAGTTATCGCAATGAAAGCTTCTTCTTTCTTAAAAATAAAAATATATATATATATATATTAATATCAGGTGATTCTGTCACCAAATCCTGCTTCTATCTCACAACAAAAATCAAACCTGAGGACAAAATGTTCTCATCTTTCTTCATGCAGCTCTGTAAACCTGCTGCTCCAGGCCTAAAATACACCTCCTGTTGGATATAAACCTTTGCAGACAGACAACAGACCAAACGAAAAAAAACGTATACATTCATTTTGTTGTCCTATATTTAAATTTTCTAGGACAATGAGACAGGAAATCTCACCTCCCTCTCTTCTGCTGTCTGCGCAACAAGTGGCAAAGTACGTTATTGGCGAGAAATACGCAATCATCTTACGTAAGTGTGAGTATCAGTGTTTACTGTGGAGGCGAGCATCACACAGGAGGTGGATCAAACTGTGCTTAAAGCAGCATTTAGACCGAATGGAAATATCAGCAGCGGGATGCTTTTCAGGGACGTTTCGCTTCGTCCTTGAATAATAAATGAAGTCTGACATTTTCACACGTGTCGCCCACATTAAATCAGTGTTAGATCTGCTGTCAGGATGATTACAGCAGATAAAAAACAAGACGAGAAAAAGCCCCAAAAGTCTCATGATAGGTTTGTTTAACCAGCTGACTACAGAGAGCTCCTTAAACCGGACAGCAGAGACTTTTCCATAAACGCATCCTTCTGACACAAACAGCTGACTAACACATTTACTCCCAGCTGTGTCCTACATATTACATATATATCACACACACACGCACGCGCACACAAAGACAAACCCAGCCTACGTTAACAGTGATGTATGAAACACTACCATCTCTGCAGGTAGAAGTTGTGCATCGTAGAAAAGCCCCGGTTCCCCCCCACACTGGATGGTCGCTGAACAGTCCCTGGTGGCAACGGGAAGAAAAGATGCTGCTGATGCTGATGAGAGTCCATCCTGCAGCCACGGAGCCCGGAGATGAAATGAAGCAACTGCGTCTGCTGCATCGGTGCTTCTTAAAGTGACAGTATGTAATAATAATAAGGCTTCATCTGGCAGGACTTTAAGTGCACGTTAGTGTTTATTGGCGGTGATAATACTGTCAGGCAGGTGAATCATAGTTTAGAAACCCTCCATCAATCCAGCACTGACAGCAAGAAAGATGATGAATGTCCAGCTGGACTGGTAACGCCGTGTACAACACCTCAGATAGATGGATGGATGTGCAGATGCAGGCCACAGACATTAACAATAACAATAATAATAATTATTGTTATTAACATATTTAATTTGAGGTATCGAGAAAACAAAAGTATATTAAGTCATTGCAACGGCAACATTCTTTTCAACACACTTGTATTAAAAGTGTCAGTGACATCAGTCAATGGTTTAGTTTGACCAGGGTCTCATCAACTACTTGTATTGTAATAGCTTCAGCTTTTGGGGCTTTAAAGCCTTTCCCAATCAGCCTCTTGTTTGCCTTCTTGAATATCCATCCATCTCTGTTTGACCTTCTTGAATATCCATCCATTCTGTTTCATATGACATCAAAGCTGTCATCAAAGAGCCCATTAAAATAAATTAAAACCACATCCATTTATGCATTTATTTTAATGCAATCCACGTCGACCATGACAGATATTTACAACTTGAAAAAAACAAGACTTAAAGTTCAAACTTTTTACATAGCGAACACCAAGAGCGAGTGGGAAACATCACTGAAACCCAGTTTTGTAAAGTCATTCCTATACTTTCTAATGATCTGTATTAGCAGTCATCTCCTACTATAGTCCCAATGAAATGTGCCGTGATGTCATATGAATACAAGTTGTAGGCTAATAAATAAATATAACTTTCAGTCAATTAAAACTGTATAATTTAACAGCAGTCACCACAGGATACAGCTCGGTGCTGTACAGAAGATAAGACTGAATATCTAGACCACAAGAGTGATGATAAATATATGAATCTGTGTCCGTAACATTGATCAGTATGACGTTAAAAAGATGTTGATAATACTTCTACTTTAAAGCAATAATATGCAACATTTTCTTACAGTGAAATGTTGGTTTTGCTTTTCTCTCTGGTGCAGAACATTTCAGTCTGAAATAAACAAGAACTGGAACTGCGAAACACAACTGAACAAACTTCAGTCAGCAAATACCACAAGGATAAGTGCTTAATGTCAGAGGTTACTGATATAAAATAACGATACTAAATAAATTTTAAAGGGACTCACCAAATAAAAACAGTCTGACAAAGAGTTTTACACAAAATCTTCCTTCATTGATGCCACCCCAATTTCTCACAAACGAACCAAGAACAAGCAAAATGAGTATGTACAAGTTCTGAGACACACAAACATACTAATGTGTGCGGCATATAATTATTAAATATTTTTACTATTTAGCCCAGAAACTAAAATAAGTAGCATGTTAAATTCAAGTTAAAGTAGCACTTGTACGTGAGGCAGATCGAGTAAAACCACGACTGCAACTACGGCCGTGTTTTCCCGAAACTAATCGTAGAATTTGGGTCCGGGTGTTGCGAGGATGTCCTCATACGGTGCTCTCTGGTGCAGGTGAAGTGCTCTTTGTTTTTTCAGGACCAGGAGGCAGAAGAAAGTGGCTGCGGCCTGCGAGCGAGTGCCTCCTTTACAGAGCGCCTCCAGGCTGAACGTGGTGTCGCTGTTGCTCTGGACGAACACACAAACGAGAGAATTTAATACCGGAGCACTAATCCTGCCCCGACCTTGTCATCTTTAAATCCCTCTATGTGTCTATAGATTTTTTAAAAATCAGCCACAGTCTTGTGTTACAGATACACCACATAACGTGTGTGTTTGTTGGTGTTACTGTGACTCTGATACCTGAACGTTTATTTTTAGGCCGTTCAGAAGCTTCTGTGCGTGCCTGGTTATCCTCCTGTCCTCAAAGTCCTGGCTGTCCAGCACAGACTGCAAGTTAAAAAAAAAAAAAGGATTTCAGTGAGCGATGCTCGGCAGATCTCCAAGGCAGCATGGGAAATTAACACTCGCCATCTGCTGAACGCTGATAGATTGCAGCTTGTCTAATGCACCAGCCATTTTTGCAGATAATCATTCATTATTAGTTCACTTTCATCCCAAAGTAGGGACACTCGATGAGGGCAAAAATAATTATTAGATTACTCGTTGATTTAGGATTAAACTTCTACAAATGGTTTGTTTAACAGTGGATCACACTGAACTTTAATTATAATTTATAATATATATATTTATATTTATAATATAATTTAACTGAAAAACAAATGTAACATATACAGAGGCATCATGGACTTCACCGTAACCATTTATTCGGATCTATCTGTGTGATACGTCTGAATCTTGTTGTTGTTTTCTTTTCTATATTTTCAGCTCTTTTTCAGGATTATGAAATTGAATAATAATCTTAAAAAGTTTGAGAACTTACCACCTGTTTATCTTCTTTCAAACAACCAAACAAAAATTAGATTTCTTTATCGAATTAACATTCTCTTTTGTTCATTTCTTCAAACTTACATAATCCTGTAATAATCATGTTTTATTTTGGTTGGTTGAGCCAGAACATGCGCTGCAAGCTGTCATATGCTTAAGCTCTCTTCTAACTTAGTTTTGGGACTCCACAGTGTGTAACGACCGTCCCTGCCTGCTCTCCTGTGTATGAGTGTGTATGTGTACATGTGTTTGTGCGCCATCTGATAACTTGTCTTGTTGACCAAAGGCTCGAGCTGAGCTAAACATAGCACAGCCTGGATGAGGGTAGTAAAGGGTACACCACTGTAGAGGAAAAGGGTGCGCTGAATTTATACCACAAGACAAAATGAGAGCGTCGTTGCAAAATGGAAACTCATCGCTCAGACTTATTCCAGAGAGATAAGGCAAATTAAATCTGAGCAGAGTAATCACAGTAACTCCCTGCGCTGTTCACATCTTTGTGTGTTTGTTCACAAGCACCTGAGTGTGGAGGGAGGTTGATGGAGTCTCCTGCTCCATGTAAGATGGATGCACAAACATGGAGTCTTCTGATGGAAGTTCTGGATGAGTGAACTCCGACCTGTTTTCGTCCTGACAGACACACAGCACAGATTATAAACCATAGATTAGAGAGAATACATACACATGTACATACCTCCTCTTCACCTAACATGCTAATGCTTACTTGTGCGAGCTCGGAGTAATCCCCTGATCTATCGTCGTTTGTGTGATTGAAGAGCGTCGTCTCAGTGTTGTGTGTTTTTTCAGGATCCATTGACGAATCTACGACACTGACGTCGTCTGTGGTGAGGGCGCTTATGTTCCTCTGAACTATGAGACAGAACAACGTGTGAAAAACAAAACAAAAAGAGGAAAACATCAGTGAGATTATTGTTCTTTCACTGCTCCTATGTGCAGGTTCCCACCTTCTTGTCCATCCTGACGCATCTCCTCGACTTCACCACACATACTGGAGTATTTCACCCGGAAAACACTCTTGGCAAACAGCTGCAAGGACAAAATGGGGTTTAACAAGAGCACTTAAATGTTCACTATTGATAGATTCAATGTTTTTATGATAGACATTTCTGGGGTTTGCTACCTCCTTATCTGTGGAGTCACCACAGACGAACACGTCTGTGCAAAGAGTTTGTCTACACTTCCGCTCTCCTTCCACTGCATGAGCTGCAGGGTCGGCGGGGCCATGTCGAAAGGGCCGACCAGATCTGAGTAGTCATTAAGCTGGTCTCTGATGGACTCGTCAGTCAGCTCTTTGGTCTGGTCCACAACCAACTTGCGTTTCCTATTCCCCCTCTTCTTCTCTGAGTTTGCTGAAAAGAAACAGCAGAAGGTCAAGAGTTTGTGTGACGAGGAACGAACACCAGCTCAACGGCGATGGTTTCAGGGCGGTGATTCCCGCACTTGTGGTAGCGCCTCATTAAATGTTTGCATAATATACAGTAAGTTTGTGACAGGAAGAAACACGGCTTGAGTTGTTTGGTTGTGCCTACGAGTGGTGGCCACAGGTTCAAGGGCAAAGGCCATCTCTTCATTAGCGAGCAGGGTGGTCTCACTCATCGCAGGCTCCACCTCCATTCTGTCAGCATCTGGAAAACACAAGAGTCATGATGTAAATGTATTCTGCTGATGAACAAAACATGACACCAGTGGTGCTGCAGTGCCATCTAACAAAATACAGGCACAGCAGCACTAACAATGAATTATTAATTATCACCTTGTTGATAATTGAGTGCAGAGATCTCCGTGGTTTCATTTTGAGGCCCCTCTGGGATGAAGTTGGAGGACTCGATATGATCACTGGAGTTTGTCAGAAAGTCTACAGGGTCATTGAAAATTAATAAACAATCGATCGCTCTTATTATTGATTTAAAAAAGCACAATAATCACTGTTGACATACAGTAATAGGAGCAGCAGTACACAGCAGATAGCTTCACTATTTGAATGTAATCTGTAGCAGAAGTGTGATTTTCTTGACAATGAATGAGAGCAGAGAGAATATTTTTTCTTATTTGCTCATCATTCACTCGTTATCAAGAACTACTGAAGTCCATTTGTTGTTTGTGTTCAGAGGACTCAGCTCATGTCTAGCCTCACAGAGCCCAAACCTAATTCTTCCTTTCTGATCCATTTCATATCCAGGCTCCTAACAGGAACACGTTTTTAGTGTTATGACATAACTGGTCTGAACTGGGACATCGTATTGGGGTTATACATGTCACTTCCTTCAAAGTTTCAGATGGGTTAGAAGTGTCACAGCAACATCTTTTGGTCAGTCTGTGTCCAAATGGGATCTTCATCACAATGTTTACTTTTTTAAAACACACTGTAGTCTGACAAACTTACCTAGTTTGGTGAAAGGTTAAATGTCACTTTACACAGTAAAGCAAGTCAAAGGTGCATCGTGTTTCTTAGGTTAAAATGTGGCAAACGCTGATAAATTAACAATCATTACCAAGCAGGTCAAACCCTCTGTCCTCATCCCCAAAAGTGTCTCCATGTTCAGCCAGGCCCTGGAAGTTCATATCCAGTAGTCCAGTCTGGTGACTCTGGGAGTCAACTCCTACAGATCAGAGCACACAAAGGGAGGGGAAACATTGTAAAGTCAGTATGACGTGTTAGATCTACACGGAAAACCACATTTTTAAAAAGGTGAAGGTCCCTAAAGACTAAAAACAATAATTCAATAATCTGTCTCTCAGTACATTCAGACCTTCCTATCCTGTCTGTGGAGCTCAGCCTCAAGCACATTTATTCCTGCTGCAGATGTAAATCGGGTTTTGAATATATAATTTAATTTCTAACGTTTTTCCTAAACTAAAAAAAGCTGAAGGACTCACTCAGGTGTACATAACATATTTATTAGGGATTATTTTCAGCTGCGGATTTGATGCACCAGTGAGTATTTATCACAGCAGTGCCTAAACTCATCGTAATCAAGGAACATGTGCGGCTTATTAATGTGTTTTTAATAATATGTTTTTGGACCACATGGAGTGCTCACACAGAAAAATAAGCTCTATCAGGCTTTAGCCGCACAGAAAATGCTTGTAAGTAGAATGTATTCATTCTTGGTATTCAGTAAGAAACTGGTTCTTACCGAAATCTGCCAAGTTCAGAAAATCGTTTCCAAAATCCTCTTTCAGAGTGATTTCCTCTGTTCGACTCTGGTTCAGTGTAAAGTGGTCCACAAAGTCGATGTTCCTGATGTCCCAGTGTGAAGTGAACACACACAGTGTAGACACAGACAGATAACAATAGGTGTTCAAACATATGTTAGTCTTACTTCCAGAATTCAAAAACACAAAATTATAATTTTAACGTTTGAAATCCAAACATGAAAACTTGATTCGTCACGCTGAGTTTCTCAGAAAGTTCTCTACCTCAGGTCTGGCAGTTGAGCATCAAAAGAAGTGAAATCTTCGATCAAGGTAATTGCTTTTACTGTGGCCTCGAGCCCTCCACAGGCATATCTGTCTGACCTGAATGAGAAGCAGAACAAACAATAAGAGGTATGAACAGCAGCCACTGATTTAACTGAAGAGGTATTTCTTTGGAAGAGGTAAAACAAGATAATAAATAAAATACAGGCAGCGTGTTGTTACTTTCACAGGTACTAAAAGGCCCAATCAAGACGGATTATACACATGAGCAGCTGACAGCTGAGCTAATAAAGCAGCTAATGAATTCAGAGATGCTAACCTCTTAACCTCTCTGTGTGTTAGTGTACGAATAAATGCGTTAAGCTTTACTTTTCCAAAACAAGTTGTTTAAGTAATTAAGTCTATATCTCCCTCTGGTGGTTTGTCTCCATTAGGGAAGTTATTTACCAGCATTTCCACTCATGTAGATTCAACTTTATGGATGCTACTGGGTTATGCTGGCTACTACTACTGTTATATATAAATGCTATACAGTTCAACAGCATCTCTCTAAAACATTAAAACATACTATAACCTTCATGACAGACTGTTGCATTAGATTTAGCTAGATGTACCCAAGAAAAATGTCAACTGAGTGTATTTTACTTTGAGTACAACATATTCTGCCTGACAGTGACCCTGTTTCTCCATTTCATCCTGTAACTAGCTGTTAGGTTGTGGAGGAAGTTTCTGCAGAGCTAAATTTGCAGTCAGCTTTTGCAGAGTACAGTTTTTGTCCCAATTTATTCAGGAAAAGCTGTCATGAGCTAAACAAAAACAGCAACTGTGGCTAAAAAAAAAAAGCACATTATGTATTTTGTTTCTTTTTCCTTTAAAATGGATCCAGTTGGTCACAGCTGTCATACACTACCTTTGCTTTTTAATGATTAATATTTGAGCCAGTCCAATGTGACGCCACTGCCCTGCGAAACAATCTGCTATTTTTGATCTATTTTGTAGCCAAATTAAAACAATGTTATTTGAAAATTACAAACAGAAATGGACAGCAGGAGAACATACAGTCTGATTAAAGAGTATTTATCATCCAGAACACAGAGGTCTGTTTCTGCCCAGTTGCGATGTTTGATGCTTCCACTCGACTCCAGAGGAGGATAGAAAGTGTCTCCTGTGAGCTCACAACATTAGATAAACAGGCTTTTTCATTAGATGTCCTGATTTGTTTTCTATCGGATGAACGCAGTTTAAAATTCACTTTCCTTTGTTTGTGTGGGGTGCTTTACGCGTGTCACTAATTTAATTATATACATTTTTTTTTATCTCTATTTGTCATTTTATTTCTTTCTAATTTAAAAAATGTTCTATTGTACTTTTTTATAATGTTTTCTATCTGTAAAGATCTTAACACAGGTTTAATTTAAATCAGATTTATCTTATAGGTTAACTTTAATGTTTGTTTGCTGGTGGACTGGTAGCTGGAGGGGTGCCAGTTCACCTCCTGGGCACTGCCGAGGTGCCCTTGAGCAAGGCACCGAAGCCCCCTCATCTACTGCTCGCAGGGCGTTGCTCTGGGTGGCTGCCCATCACTCCACCATCTCTCTCCACATTTGCATGTCCCTTTGGACTTTATTTTATTTACTTACCATTTGTCTCAGGTTAAGTTATTAAAGATAAACAGGATGTGTTACCTGGCCTGAACGCCATTTTAATTTTAACCAGAGCATCGCTGCAGTCTGCGAGCAGATACTTTGCTTTTCTGGAGTAGATCCTGACCACACCGATGAGCAGATGACCTGAAGTCCTCAAACCAATCTTCATCTACGAACATAAACACACGTCACACAGCTTTATCACGGTAGGTGCACATATATATATCACTTTATATGACGTTTTTGT
Source organism: Miichthys miiuy (assembly GCA_036365135.1). Classification (NCBI taxonomy): domain Eukaryota; kingdom Metazoa; phylum Chordata; class Actinopteri; family Sciaenidae; genus Miichthys; species Miichthys miiuy. The sequence goes on along the minus strand of CM071606.1, from coordinate 8,188,575 downwards.
TACCTTTGGTGATATTATGTCTCTGATGGTTGTTTCCAGATTACATTCAAACACATGAGCTTTGGTGAGTTTCCTCTCCCAGTGAGCCGCTAACCAGATCTTGGCCAGCGGCCCGCGTTTGGACGTGAAGAGCTGAGTGTAGAACATCATGTTGAACACCGGAGCTAGCTGTCACCTGCGACAAACAACAATGACGGTAATGTTAATGTGTACTAGCCGACATTAGTTTATTCTGTGAGTGCTAACTGAGCTAAAACATCTCGGGTCAAAGGTGGATAATTAGCTGCGTGTGCTAAGTGGTAGGTAACTAGCCTAGCTGAATCACGACGGTTGGGCTAGTTTGCAGGTGTAGCTAGCTAAACACGACGGCGGCAACGTCGTTTAACACAGTTGGTGATTTATGTAGAAGTATAAAAGTGCTAAATTAATTAATTACACGCATGTACAGAGCAGACGTTAGCTGAAGAGCTTACCTTTAACTTTTGAAAAGTGCCGCGTTTTTGACATTTGGAGCGTGAACGTCGCCGCGAGCGGTAACCAAGGAGCATTTGCGACGTTACCATGGTAACACGTTATGTATCAGTTTAATAGTATTCAGAAAGACCTGACTTCTGCCTGTAATCAATACTTTACCAACAAAGTCAAGTAAATGTCTTTTAAACTACAGTTAAAAAACACAACAGAGGACCTGACAGGTAGACATAAACATAAATATTACACTGAATGGGAATGTGCAATGAAATGGAGCATGTTTTTATTGGTGAAATTATTGATGATGGTTTGTTTTGTTGTTTTTATTTGGGCTCTTGGAGGATGGTGCAAAAAAGGACTGAAGAGAAAATCTTATCATTATTATTATTATGACCAATTTCCATATCCGTAAATGTAATGTACTTTCAAAATCAGACTGAACATAAAAAAAGTTACCTTGGGGGTAAATAGTCTGTAGTAGCGTGAATGATTGTTGTTCCTCATGCTTTTCGATTTGTATGCAGCAGAGGGCGTCAAGGCACAAGCACTGAGATGCTGAGTATGTGCACTGGATACAACAAGGTCACCTAAACTCATTGACTCATACAAACATGCAGATCTATCTGAAGTAGGAAGAAACAACCTGTGCGTTGTCTAAAACCCGAAGATATTAAGAAGCTGAAATGTTTGATGCAAAAATTACTTGATTTGATTATTAAAATAGTTTATATTTTATAGTTTAAGTCTGATTATTGATTGATTAACTGTTCTAGTTGTTTTGGCTCCAGGTACATGCAGATGATTTATTTCAGATTATTTCATAACCAGCCACATTTTGTTTAACACAGGAAGGTGTGAGCCTGACGTGAAGATGAACCTGTCAGACATGACTGTGGACTTCTTAGCCCAGAGGTAGGGTGAACAAAACCAACACACACTCTCTCTCTCTCTCTTTTTCTCTCTCTCTCTCTCTCTCTCTCTCTCTCTCTCTCTCACACACACTTAAGAACAAAACTGTCCTCAAGTCACCACCGAAGCTGAGAATTAAACACGCCAAAATAAGTTAGTGTTTTGAGTTTAACACGGTGCCTCGGGTCGGGCTGCTGCTACTGCACAAGAACAGCTGGTAAAGCAAGTCACGGTCGAGATTTCAAGAGTTTTAGGGAAAGTGAGGAGAGTGAGACTTTTTAAGAAGAAAATCAGACGAGGATAAAGATGTGCAGTGAAGTGTTTTGGATCTTTCACCCTCATCTTTGAAGTGACTCCTGCAGCTTTTGGATGCTCTCACTCCATCTGTGGTTGCCATACAGTGTTTTGGGTAATATTTCTAATCATGTAAACCGTAAAGTTTCCATCTGTCTCCAGAAAAGAAGCTTACACAGCCCAAAATCAAGAATCTCACATGTGGTAAGTCGCAATAACCCAAAACCGGTCGAGGTAAATCATTGTTTAAGGTTTAGTTTATGTGCCCATGTATTAATTTGCCAGTTTTCCTAAATGTAATATCATATTAGTATGCCCATATTGGTTTGCGAGTGAAAAGCTTACCCTCCAGACTTTTTAACATTCTTCACACTGAGAGAAAATAAATTACTTTGCATCTAAGTTGAAAACTTCATGCATATTTGCCCGGGCAAACTTCATTTCAGCTCTGATGGACGCAGATCACTTCAGCAGATACACTACACGCATCTTTGTTTTGTGTTTCTAAGATTTAAACCCCACATTGTGCTTTCTTATATGTGCCTTTTTTGGATGCACATGTGTATTATCTTCAAAGGGTTGGAACCCCCCTCGAGCTGTAGCTTTGCTGTCATCATGATTTTGGTCAGTGTGCTCAACAGTGCTTCTATGCAAAAGGCTGCCTCGGTGGGAAACAAAGAAAGCTGCACTGAATTGGAAGTAAGATCCATTAAACGAAGAGAGTGCCTTTCCAGATTAAGCTTGTCCAGTCGATTTACACATCTCAATAATTGTTCACATGATTTTTTTTTATTTTAGTGACCTCCAAACAAACAGATTGGTCAGTTTAAGGAGGCAAATAATAACATGAACGAATTGATCTTTTAGATTTTGCGTGAATTTAAGCAAATAACTCAAAGCGAAGAAATATGAAATAAACAGTTGTCCGATCTTTCTGATTATTTGAGGCAGTACAAACACTGCAGTGAGGCGAGATTTGTTTCAGCCTTTGGAAGTGTCCAGGAATTTTAAACAGTCCACACCGAGGTGCTGCCAGTAATCTCAGTCCACCTCGTTTATTGAAAATTAGATTGGCAGCCAATTTGATCTCTGTGCCCTCTCAGGTTAATGAATAATGTTAATGCACCCAAAGCAACACACTTCCTCACAGTTAATTAAAATAAGGGGGAAAAAATGAAGTCACATAAGTATATTTTCTTCATTTTTGTAGATTAGAAATGTTAGAAATGAAAAAATATCCTTCAGAAGTTTCTTAAAGTCTCCTGTGCTATAAGCTGCTATGCTACATTTATGTGTCAGATCATTTTGTAGTATATTTCGGGCCTGTGAAATCAAACAATATTCAACAATCTGAGTCCCGGCTTTCTTGGAAACGTTGCAACTTCTTGCTTCTCCCAGAAAAAAAAATGCATAGCAGCGATTATTCAGCGTTTTTATTTCTTCAGTAAATAAAGCTGCACAAGAACTGGTTTTGATAATGATATCAACACATACAGTATGCTTTCCTTTATATGCACACATGAAGCCGCACAACACAGTACCACATTAAAAAGAGAAAACAAAATTAAACATACTTCTGTGTGTGCACTTGTGTGGTTATTAAAATCCAAAGACTAATTTTATTTTAATCGATGGCTTCGTTTTTACAGTAAATGTGCATAAACTAGCATAAGAAAATGAGGAGTAGAAGAACAAACATAGGAGCATCTATGCATTAGAGATTATAGACACTTCTGTGTGTGCACCTGTTTTAGGCCAATCAAAACCAAACAATTAAAAAAATATTCATCAATCAGGAAATTACAGTAGCTTCAAACATTTTCACAGCTATGAGCTGCTTTGAAAATCCTATTTTCTGATGTTTTTCACCTGGACACTTGAAGGATCAGTGTGTAGGACTTAGTAGCATCTCGTCGTGGAGGTTGCAGTTTGTAACCAACTGAACACCCCTCTCCTCACTTTCCAAACATGCAGGAGATGCTATGGTGGCTGCCACTTCAACCTAAAATCCATAGATAGTACAAAACATGGATGTCGTATCTGTGCTGTCGCCCACAGGTTTATGACTAGTTGTTGTGAAGCTCAAAGTCTGGAGGTGCTGGTTGACGCCATCTTGGCTGTCCTGCCTCTGCCGCCTCCCGGCTGCTCTAAAAATCGGCAAAGACGTGGATCATCGCTGGAGCTGAGGCGGGCTGTTAGTTATGCATAACTTTAACATGGTGGTAGGTTCGTGGAAGAGGACCCGGTCCCTCTGTAGGCAAATGGTCTTGAATTACAAGTTTCACTCGTGATCGTGTATTCTGTAGAGTGACTAAATAAAACTGAACATGAGGTGGAATAGACCTTTAGTCCCATTTTTTTATCAGTGTCCAAATTAGATCTTTTACCCCGGAAACAGTGTGTAAACTGTCCAACAGTCTGTAGTAGGAGAATGTAGAATGGCTGCAGGCTACGTGGCGCAGAAAAACCTCTTTAATACAGTGATACACCAAAATCAAAGTCTTTTAAGTATCAGATAGGCTTGAAGTGGCTGCTAAAACTGGTTGTTTGACTGCTTCCAGAAAACAGCTGTCAGTTTGAGTTAGTCTTTGTTAGGATGGATTGAAATGTTGACGAGGACAAAAACATTCAAGCCTACAGGAGGTGAATACTTAACATCTTCACCACCCGGGTGTCAGCATACATACAGCAGTTACACACGTCCTTTGATTACACATTAACCTGTAGATCTTGCAAAAACAAGAAGGACCATAAAGAGTTTCTTCATCTCCTCTGAAATAATTGATCTGATGTGTTTTGGTTTTTTTTTGCACAGACCAGATAAAATAAACACAGCTCATCCTCATATTACAAAGTAGTGTCACGCACTGATTCACCTTGAAGCCAGCCAGCAGGGCTTCTCCTTGTCTCATTTATCGAGCTACTATACATTAAAACAGGAACCGAGCTGATACACAAGTAGACATCAAGACATTACAATTTTTTTTCATGGAGTAAGCACAGTGTGGATTTCACAATGAAGGGGTCATGAGTTACTTTGAGGAAGGACGCTATCAGAGGTCCTTTCAAGACTGTGTTTTTGTCATGCTGTAATGTCTTTGTGACACAGTCTTTATAGCTTGTGCAGGCTCTTTGTTGTTTTGTTGTCCATACTCAATAATCTCTGTCCTTTTGAGCAGCTGTCCCATTTTGTTTGCTTCATAAAAGCAGCAGGACGAGGAGGTTGTACCACTAGAGTAAATCAGCCTGTGGTTTGGCCGAGAGCCGGGTAACTGTCACCTCTCTGTAGGTGGATCCAGTCAGGATGCAGGCAGTCCTTTGGGGAGTGGCCACATGACACGGTGCTGCATTCTCATTGCAGTGCAGACACGCACCGTAGCCCTCCTGCTGCCCATTGGAGAAGCGCGTGGAGACGCTCATGTCCTTGTTGCGCTGCGAGCCGGATCCAAAGCACTCTTTGGGATCAGACTGTGGACTCCCCCTGTAGATCCTCTGCCTTAACATAGACGTGTCCCTGTAGAGGCACTCGCGAAAGTTGGGCTTGCACAGCAAGTAGACCATGGGGTTGTAGATGGTGGAAGACTTGGCGAAAATGGCGGCAAGTGCGAATGCATGAGGAGGAACCTCCGTGGCGTCTCCGAACGCAGCCCACATGGCCACAACAGCATACGGGCTCCAGGCACCCAGGAAGCCGATACATACGGCCACCGACAGCTATGGAGAAGAAACATTCACACATACACATGCAGACACTCGTACATGGATACGCACACCGCAGCAACATGATATGCAGATTTATTTAGTGTCATACCAGTGGTAAAATATCATTTATATAACATTTGAATACATTACTGTCATATCCTACTCAAATCCTGTCAACTGCACAACCTGAAGTCAATGATGCTCAAATCCTCTGACCTTGACAATGAGAGAGTGTGCATTGGTGGTCTTGGTCTGCGGTGACACATGCTGCTGGACAGCCTGACGTGACCCCCGCACCGTCAGCAGAATGAAAGCGTAGGAGAGGAAGATGACGGTGCAGGGCAGCGCGTAGCAAAAGACGAAAAGGCAGACGATGTAAGACAAAGCTGAAAGCTCGTGGTTGGGCGCATGCCAGTCAATGCAGCAGGCTGTGCCGTAAGGTTCAGGACTGTAATGTCCCCACTGTGCCAGGGGCCCTACAGCAAACACAGATGCATAACACCACACTCCAACCACTAGGAGGCAGGCGTGGGTCGAGGAGAACTTGTTACCTGATCAGACAGGAGACAGAAAAAAGGATTATATGCTGTTATTGTGGTCATTTCTATCCTCAAACGTCACGCTCATCGTGGTGTGTTATCTACTCACCATGGTTAGGGAAGCAGACTTTAAGGCAGCACACTAAGGAGAGAGCTGTGAGGTTGGTCAAGCTGCATAAACCAAACAGTACTCCACACATAGCATAGAGCTGACAGGTGATCTCTCCAAACAGCCACCTGTACACAAGGAGAAAAGGGACATTTCTTGATTATTTGATTCTTTGTTTTGCCTGTACGCTGCCAGGAAATTTCTTAAGCTCAAGGTGAACTCTTCAAACGGCTTGTTTTGTCCAACAAGCAGTCAAAAATCCAAAGATATTCAGATTACAAAGATACAAAACAGAGAAACAGGATAACAAGAACAAGATAAAAACGACCTAAATCGTCAAAATAGTTGCAGATTATGGCCAGCAGTTACCTTTTACAGTCAATAAATTTTTCACAGAGGAATCAATTTGATATTTCTCAAATGGGAGAAATGAAATATGAGTGAAATATGAGGCACCTGTGTGAAAAAGCTGACGGTATTGCCAATGGGAATAAAGAGAGCGTCATCCCAAGGTCACTGATGGAGAGATTAATGATGAAGAACTCTGCTGGCTTCAAGGTCGATCGCTTGTGATATGCAACAAGTAGCAGGATGCAGTTGCCCATGAGGGACAGTATACCTGTACAAAGAAGAAGAAGAAGAAGAAGAGAGAGTGAGCTGAGCTGCAGATTGTGCACCTGCGGGGATGAAGCAGAGAGTTGCCTGTTGTGTCCACTCACAAAATGCGCTGTAGAGCGAACCCATGAGGATGTCGTACTCCTTGGAGATGGTGGAGGCAAACACGTCGGATGTGTCTGAAGCATTTCCCATCTGAAAAGTTGTTGGCATTAGCACAAACGCAAATTAATCGCGAACAATGCAATCAATGATTATTGGTTGAATGAACTCAAACTCTATTCTCCGTAGATGTTGCAGGCTGCACTGAAAACAATATATTGTTGAGAAAGTCTTCAATAACCGCAGTAAAAGCTATTTCCTCACTGCTCGGTGTGAAACTCTTCTCAGGTTTGTTTCTAATACATCTAAAATCTACTTCCTTTGGTGCAAGCTGTGCTGTCTCGCTGCCTTTGTTGCACAATACTTCTAGCAGGATCAAATAGATGAAAAAGCTTCTTTTTTTTTTTTTAAATAAAAATAATCCTGTGCAAAAGATGAAATTCGTATTAAACCTAAATCTTTAAAGCAGGATTGACAGATGGAAAGAATTAGAAAGACTGTGCCTTTCAGGATTTACAAGAAGATGAGAGATTGAGAGTTAGCGAACAAAACAATCATAGTTTAAGATAATGCAATATTGTCCCCCGGCTACACATGATTCATGTGACAGAATGGTTACATAATAATCAGAGGTAAGAGGGTGTTCACAGAGAGCTGACAGATATTCAGAGCTAATAAATTAATAGACTGTTAGAACAATCCAGTGTCAGAGGCACTCATGCTCTTTGTTACGAGCCAGACTCTCAATCTAGGCAATCAGTATCTCCTCTGCGCACATATCTGCAAACATGGCGATGATTGCTATTCAGTGCATCACTTTGCTGCGTAGAAGAAGAATGATAAATACAAATGGAAATCGGAGGGGAAAGCACCGTGATGCAGAGGCAACGCTGACTCGCAAGGACTGGAAGGCAATCACGCTGGATAAAGAACAAGGCTTCATTACTATGCAAGTCAGCACACCAGTCAATGACGAAACGTCCAGTCAGTCTGAGTGGACGGGAGTCAGCAGAGTCAGTAGTTATGAGCAGTTTTAGTGGCACTCAAGTCCAAGAACTTCACTGTGATGTTGGCACAATGAAGGACTCAGTAATTAATAAAACTTATTTGTTATTGGATGATTTGTTTGAGCCCGACGGGGGGGTTGAATTTCTCATTGAAGTTTTAGATACACAAAATGAAACCAGGCTGCATGTACAGTGTGTGTGTGTATACAGTCTGTACAGTGTATGTAGTGCTAAATTTGTGTTTTTACGTTTCTATTTCCAATATTAAAGAGCAAATATGAGCCAATATAGACTCTTGCCAGTTTACTAATGTAGTCTAATTCAACAGTCCTGCAGTAAATCCTTACTTTATGAAGGTTATAGTGTTCTGTTTTTGTTGAAGCTGCTTCAAGAGATGTTATGCTTGCAGGTGTTTCTATTATTTCATGAATCCTATTTATGTCAATGTGGCTCGGCTAATAATGGTTAAAAGAGCTTGGGTGGTAGACGTGAGAGAGAAACGTCTGCACTCCCAGATCTTTTCAATTGATGTTTTATCTCCTGCCAAGGTCTTGGACTGTCACGTCTGGTGGATTCAGATCTGGGCGTGCTTCTCTCTCAAGTGTGCTGGCCTTAAAACTCCGGCTCAATCCTGAGTGAACAATCAGGCAAACCAATCCCGTACTGTATTATTTGTAGCAGAGTTTAATCTGTATCGTTTAATGTGATATTACCTTTAAATATGTCTCTCGAGCTGAACTCCGTCCCTGAACATGTTTATGTAACCGGAGGAACAAAACCAAGATGACCCTCCACCACGTGAGTGTGAAAACGAGAGGGAGGAGGTCGACGGAGAGAGTCGGGCAGAGCTCAAACCAGCTGAACGGCGCCTTTGGTTCACTGTGACAGATTGAGTATTTTGAGACTGGCTGAGCTGTGACACTACTGTTATCATGTCTCTGAGCCTGGCTGAATAACTCCTCTGTTCAGCTGTGATTAATGGGACGCCTTTGAGACAGGGACAGGGACATTGACCTCCGGATGATGATGTAGGGGGCAAAACATATATCGCCAGCTGCATCTGGCTTATGTACCCCATTATTTCATTTATGATTCACATTTACACCTCACCCTCTCCTGCCCTGACCCATTTGCTGAAGTTTATGTCTCCGCGTAGACATTTTGACTCGTGTAATTTACTCGGGGAAGAGATTTAAATTTATCTATCTGCAGTTGACTGCTGCTGTCAGCTTGACAAGTTTCACTGCTGCATGTCGGCAAACTTCTGAGATTCATGTGATGCTACGGAAAGCAGGACTGTCACATTGAGGTGGCTGTGTTTAAAGTAGATAATACATGCCACGGTGTCTATGTGCATGACACCACATGCATGAGCTCATGAGCAATGGAGTGATGGGGAAATGGAGCGGATTGGCACGGTGTCGGCAGCATTGCAGAAGTTGTACCAGACGGTTGTGGTGAAGAGGAAGCTGAGCTTGAAGGCAAAGTTCTTGATTTACTAGTCTATCTTCATTCCAACCTTCACCTATGGTCATGAGCTTCGGGTAGTGACTGGAAGAAAGAGATTGTGGATACAAGCGGCCAAAATGAGCCTCCTCCTAATCGGGCATCTGATTAGGATGCCTCCTGGGCGCCTCCTGGACCCAGAACTGACTGGAAGGACTTTATGGCCTATCAAGCATGGGAACGCCTCAGGATCCCCCAGGAGGAGCTGGAATTTGTAAGTGGGGAGAGGGACATCTGGAACGCCCTGCTAAACCAACCTCGGTTAAACATGAGGAAATTAATGTTAAGAGATGGTTCTAATCATTTTTACATGACATTGCTTTCATCTTTTTACACAAAATAATGAAGGCATTGGTATTGGTGATTTTTAGCTTGGCGTCATCTTTGTGGTGTTGCATTCACACCCAGCCCTCACTATTTGTATCTTATGCCATTATGAATCATTAAATATTTGTGTTGATTGATCTGCCCTGTCCCTTGTACATTTACAGTGTTTTCATCCGTGCATTTCAAGGCAATATTCACTCTTATATGTTAAAAGCAAGCTAGAAGAATTTTATTTCGTCATCACAAAATGGCTGTTAATTTGAGTGTATGTAAACATTAGGATTGTTACTCTGTGTTTGCAGCTCTTTTGGCTCTTTAAGTCTTCGCAGTGTACAGTTTGTTTTATAGCACAGTTAGATACATATGTCCACATTAGGACTGCAACTAACTATTATTGATTAATATGCCCTATTCTCTCTATTAAAGGTCCAGTGTGTCAGATTTATTTACAGAATATGGCTTAAAAGGAATATAGTATGATTAACTATGTTTTAATTAGTGTATAATCACCTGAAAATAATATTTTTTTGGTTTTTGTTACCTTAAAATGAGCCTTTTATATCTACAGACACAGGTCCTCTTCCACAGAACCTCCATGTTTCTACAGTAGCCCAGAACAAACAAACTTAATACTGGTGCTAGTTGCCATCATAGTGTCTCCTGCTACTAAATCCTACACTTCGGTCATTTAATCAAGCCTCTAAAATCAAAGCAGCACAGAGGTTCAGTGGTTAGCAGGGCCTTTCTGTTTGGAGTTTGCAGGCTCTCTCTGTGTTCTCGTGGGTTTTCTTCGGGTGCTCTAGTTCCTCCAACACCATTATATGTATGTCAAATTAATTTTCCTGTCGGTGCCCTTGACCAAGGCACTAGCTTAGACCTGGAGTTGATCTCCCGCTCCAAATTTCCCTATACGTTCATTGTGCAATATGTAAACCTTGACTTCGACATACATGACTCACAGTGTGCTATGTGGCACGTTGCCTGAAGGCCTAATGAGACATTTGTGAGATTGAAGTGGACTGTATTCAACCTCGCTGTGTTTGGCTACCCCCTCATCTGACAGTGACTGACAGTGACAAGTGAATGCCACCGCAGTGCAATATTTACACTGTGTTTTAGCAGCATGACAAGGAGCGCCTGGAGACAAATCTTTCAGATGTTGCGAGGCTTGCAATGACATATCTTTATGTAATGACTGTGGAGAAAGATCACACGATACAATGTGCACCTAACATGATGAGTTTAGGACACCCAGCGCTGCTGTATAGTAATCTGACCGTGAATCAGTTGTCACCTGATAATCGAGCGGATAATTGAGGCCGCGTTCTTGTCCGTTCTGGATTATGGTGATGTTGTCTATAGACCTGCTTCTGACTCCACTCTTGAACCACGAGATTCAGTTAATCACTCCGCCCTAAGATTTATTACCACTGACAGTTATTCTACTCATCACTGCATCTTGTATGAAAAGGTTGGTTGGACAGGAAGACGTGACAAGCATTAATAAACTGATCCCATTGTCATCGTTTAAGACGCACACTCTAAATTTTGGAAAACTGCTGCACACACTTGGAACATTTTACGACAACTTTAGCATACTTCTGCCTACATGTATAGTTCACTTTGAAACAGTGATTACAAACTGCTCTGATCTTGAATGTTTCTAACTGTGTCCTGTTGTTGTCTGCTTGTTCATTTTCTTGTTTTCAACATAATCGACAATGAGGACTTGCCCTCAATGATTTTTGAGATTTAAATGAAGGATGAAAGAATGAACGATGTCTGTACAGATGTTTAGATTTGGACACTGATTTTTGTCATACACAAACGTCCGTCCATCAGTTTGTCCAGACTGAATTTGATCAATTGCCATCATTTTTGGCACTTATTTTCACGGTCCTCAGGTGATGATTTTTTGGTACTTTCTGCTTTAATGGATTGTGATGGCTGGAGAGATGAACAGGGAATACAGGGAAGAGAGAGAGAGAAAGAGAGGATGACGTGCAGTAAAGGACCCGGGGTGGAATTGAACCCGGGTTGCTGTGGTAAGGACTTCTAGCCTTGAAACATGGGGTGCACATTTTACCAGGCGAGCTACTGGGGTGCCCCAAGAGGATACATTTTAATGACTTTATTGACGGCCTCTCTAGCGCCACTAGCACTTCAGTTTTTACTGTGTAGTATCTCAACATTTGCTGGATGGACTGGCACACCACAGTTTGATACAGATGTTGCCCAGACAGTGAAACAATTTGAGCCTGCTGAACGCTCTCTTACGTTTTTGCTTCTCTTGCACAGTATTCTTAAACATTTGGATTTGAACTTAACAGTCAATAGATTTGTCTACAACATCCTACAAATAAACAATTTACAATATCAACTATTAACTATATATAAACAATTTTTCTCTCTGTTTTAGCCAGTGGGTTAGGAGCATGGAACCAAAAGATGGAGTGATAGAGGAGGATTTGATCTTTGAGCAGTGGTGGCACAGATTTGGTTTCTTATCTTCTGACAATTTATCATGAAAGGTCTGATGCAAACAACACAAACACTGGTCATTTGACTTGTCCTTAAGAGTAATTGGATTACTTTGCATACTTGGGTGCACGATAAACAATCATAACTGCTGATATAAGATGGTATGAAGTATAATGTAATGTTAAACAAGTCTCTGATCTTGACGCCGACGGGAAGGACAGCAGCCACAAAGAATGCCTAAATAAATAAATAAATACAATTCTGCCACCGTAGTAAGTCATCATCACTCCTCCAACAACTGCTTCCCCTTCACGACACAAACACATTACATAACCACGGCGTGTGATTGAGTATGGGAAAGCAGACATCTCAGTGTCAGTGTTTAGTCAGCTGTTTTCATTTGTTAGAAGACTCAGTTGAAGGTCATCCGCTCTGTTGCATCCAACACAAAGACCTCGTACTGTAACAAATGAATCGCTCACATACGTCTGTGTAGGAAACAACAATGGGCAGTTCATGCATGCAGCCTGAGCTCGACTCGACTCTTGTAAACAGTCAGTATAGCTGCGACTATAACTTTGACTTTTGTGGATTGTTACAGAGGGGTCTCATCACTAATCCTGCTGGAAATCCCACAAATTGGCTGCGATGCCTCTGCCTTCATTTGGCATTATAGCCAGCACAATCCGCCTTCAGATAGTATGTGAAACTTGACTGATGTCCTTCAGTAAATTCCCCTTTAACACATCCAGATGTTATCATGTTAGAGGTAGAGCTACAAGATAACCGTGTGCCTGAATAAACCACCAGACCTATTGCACAGAAAATAAAAGGTTTCGTCAGCTTCTATATCTCAGCATTTATCGTTGGGAACAACATCAGCAAAATCAAGAAGATCAAACAAGTGCGTCGCCATCGATGACCCTGTTTTTTTTGTTATTGTCCAACCTCTTTGTATTGCACTGGAAACATAAAAGACACCCCAATGCTCCGCTGCTTACCTTCCAGGGAGGGATGGCTTGTCCTCATTTAAACTCATGGAGGCCAGGTGGAGAGCAGGACACAGACGAGAGGAGCTTGACCAGCCAACGCTAGTGAGACAGAGAGGAGGGACAGACAGAGAGAGAGAGAGAGAGAGAGTGGACCTGGATCTGTCTGTCTCACACTGAAGAGTCCCGCTAAGGTAATTTCCTCTTCTTCAATGACACATCCTGCCAGGTAGACACACACTCACTCTCTCATACAGCATGTGCATCATTGTGGAGATGCATAGAGCCTCACTGATGTAGATCGAAAAACCCACAGTGACGGTAGGTCAGCCAGAGAGAGAGAGAGAGAGAGAGAGAGAGGAGGAGAGAGAGGGATCAGCATAATACTGGCGAGTGTCACTGATGACTCGAAGTACCATTCCCCACCCCGTTTTTCTCCATCCGTCCGTCCTAACCGGTGACTTTCAGCTGTACTTATCTGTGACACTCTGATTTGTATCTGCTCTAAAATTATTCACCGTATTCACACACTTGAATCATGTATCTGAATAATGCATATGAGGTGGGTTTTCCCAAATCACTCAGAGTTCGTCCACACACAGCTGCTCATGTCTGCACCTACAGTATAAGCAACAGTGTGTGTGTATGTGTCTGTTCACTAGGGCTGCGACCGACGATTATTTGCATCATCAGTTAATCTAGCAGTTACTCGATTGGTTAATTTGATTTTTTTGATTTTTACAATTCTGAAAAACAAAAGGGTGACGTCATAAAAGAGGACCAGAAAACATTCACATTCACTGAGAAGTTATGGTTTAGTGTTTACTAATCTTCCTGCCTTTGTGTATCCTGCTACTTCTGATGATCTGTTCCAGCCTGTTTAGTTTCCATCTGTGTCACACTTCTCCTTGTGCGTTCTTACCATGTTGTTTCATGCTGGATATATAAACGAGGACGACCAGGTGAAAAATATGACTTCGTTATTGAGACCAGAATTGAAATAATAAATGAATATTGTCCACCCGTCACAGACGTGAACTTAAGTGGTTGTCAAATTGAGAATGGTCGTTCACGCTCACTCTCCTGCCCACACAATTATAATCATATTAATCTTATTCAACGGTAACTTCCATGATGATCTGCTGGGACACTGGAAATCTGTCACAGTCAGAGAAGCTTTGACTGTCACACTAAATCTATTTTCTTGAACTAAATCGTAACAAAAATCAGAAATTTTACTCAAATTAACCAGCAGCTAATTTAATACTTGCTTTTCATTTCATTTTAATAGTTGACAATTATACAATGAATCGACTTATCGTTGCAGCTCTAGTGTACAAACTAATCAGGCAATCAGAACCTGGAGGAAAGAAAACTGGCTGTTGATTATAAATTTATGTGTGGATGCAACAATGTGAAGGTGGATTAATAGAATATCCATATTGCAGGATGAGACTGTGAAGTTAAAATCTTAAAGAGATTTATCAGATTAGATTTTCAGTCTTTCATGATCCTAATAGTTCACGGTGAAGAAATGAAGCAGCAGCAGCAGTTTATGATCGTACCTGTTGCTACTGTACTAGTAATTAATGAATATGTTAGCAGGCGTTGAGAGTCATAAAATGATATTTCTCAGGTGTTTGTACTTAGTTCAAGGGTCCAAACAAAAAAACGATTTCTCGGTCACACAGTAAATCCAGTCCTGTTGGGGATCATTTGAACTTCACCTGAAGCGCTGTGTCACCCTACTTTATCAAACCCGTGCAGTTAGCTCGGAGCAGGCGCTGCTCCCAGACTGACAGTCATGGAAAGCCGCTTAAGGGAGTGTGTGTTCATTCGCTGAGCTGTGCCGAGGCTGCAGGGCTATCAGAGCAGCGCTGTCATATTAATACCTCAGCACAGGGTCCTGGTCTTTCTCAGGCTGCTCGCACTGACACGTTTAGATGAACTTAGTGTCACAAACATTGGTTCGCTGTTGTGTGAAGTCTCTTCATGACTTATTGGCGGTGACAGGAGGCAGGAAATGCTCAGAATGAGAGGAAATTATGAGAGAACATGTTGAACATCAGTGCAATCACTTTTCATCAGATCGTAAAAGACGCAGTGGATGTCAACAAGTCACCATGCTACAGTAAGATATGAGAACGTTTGGTCCTCATGGTCCCCAGAGGATGCATCCTAATGGTTCTGGTGATGACTTTTCTACCACCAGCAGTCCCAGACAGCGGATTGGTGGTTTTGAGTTAGATTTTCTGTTGAATGGATTCTTATGTAATTTTGTACATTCACGTCT
Organism: Miichthys miiuy; assembly: GCA_036365135.1. NCBI lineage: Eukaryota > Metazoa > Chordata > Actinopteri > Sciaenidae > Miichthys > Miichthys miiuy. The sequence goes on along the minus strand of CM071606.1, from coordinate 8,173,231 downwards.
CCCTTAGGATGGATTGTAATAACTTTAGTGATCCCCTTACCTACTTTTTTATATAAAGTCATCATCAGTTCAAATTTATATAAAAAATACCAAGCAGCAGGGGGTGTCGATTAGAAGTGAAGCCAATGCAGAAGTGCCAAAAACTGCAGTTCCTCAAACGTCCACTTGAGGCGGACTACAGGACGAGTCGGTCTCCATAAGTCCCCATGTTAAAATGTCCAACTTCACAGCAGAAATAAACATGTTTTGGTCTCTTTAGCTAATTTCTCCATTTATGACAACTGCACTGAGTCTGAATTTTTATATAACTCACCTGTTCAAATTATATTAAGGCTTAAAGTTATGCTTAATTAAGAGCGTGGCCGCTTTGATTGACAGGTAGGTGCTGTGACAGGTGGCTTGTTTGAGCAACCAGGCGTCATTCTGCCCGCCCCAGGTCCACCAATGATCCACGTCTTTGCCCATTTTTAGATTAGGAGGGAGGCAGAAGAGGCAGAATATTTGAGAATCTGCCTGAGAATATGAGATTTAATGTGGTTACAGCAGGAACATCGTTAAAGCTGTCTGCATCTAATGTGGATGATTCCTACAGTATCTGTCGTCCACAGTTTATGGAAACGTGCTCCTTCAGTTCATTAAATCTCTGCAGCCTTCCCAAGGCAGCAGAACACAGGTTCATTAATAAGCCTGAAACCTCTGAGAGGAGATAATAAACACGGCTGTCCACTCCATTTAACTTGATTAAATTACATGGAAATGACACCAGGCCGCTACAAAATAACCACACACACACCTCAACACACATGTGACAAACATTGGATTACAGGAGCTCATTAATCACAGCCTCCTTTCCAACTTAAAACAAAAACAAAACACGTTTTATGATAACATGAAATACAGCAGAATTATGGCTTCAATTCCTCTTGCTGAAGATTTGTGTTGCTGTACGTTCACATCATGCTGCTCTGCACCGTCCAGACAACAAATGCGATTTCTTTGAAAAGTGGATTCTTCTGTTGTTTAGCTGTCTGGCTTTGACTTTACTGTTTTATCTCACTCTCACCACTCTCATAGCTTCATTTCAGCAGCAGCAGCAGCAGCAGCAGCAGCCAGCTGCTTTCAGAGAAAAAACCCACTTTAAACTACCTGCTCAGCACCAAACAGCAGACATACAGCCTGCATCTGTTTAATATAATTCATAGAAGCTGCTTCACAGAGAGATTCCACAATATAAATAACAGTAATTCAAAAGTGTTTTGAAATGGAAAACTAGAGATTTACAACAGACGGTCATGAATATAATAGAGGTCGATATACCTTATTTACATACTTATCCTCCTAGGGGACACATCTGTTATGCCGAATGATTTTGGACTCAGGATACAAACACAAACCAAGAGACTGAATCAGTTTAACACAGTTTATTGTGTACACAAGGGAGACTGTGCAGGTGAAAAGGTGATCCAGGGGACGGTGGTGTCCGGGTGGTGGCAGGAATCCAAGAGTGCAGTAGTGAACAAACAGAGCTGGACGTGGCAGAGAAGGTTTTCCTGAAGCAAAGTCACAGACAAACAGACGAACGATCTGGTGGAGGCTGGGAGAAGGAGGCGGCCTTTTATACTGTAGTGGTTGATTGCTGTATGAGGAACAAGTGGTGAGGCAATCAGGCAGGTAAGAGGGAATTTGGAGGCCACGCCCAGCGACACACAGAAACTGGGGAGGAACACAGCACACTCAATGGAAAAACACTGGGAACATTACTGTGTTTTACCTATTAAAATAGCCTCAATTGCTTGAAATATCAGATCACATTTCTCATTTATGGTCCTGAACATGATTTCATACTGTAAATATCTATAAATTACTTTTACACTATAATTTGAAACACAAACAGCTGTTTGCGGCACATATTCTGACTGGATAGTGATCTGAAATTGTCATCTAGTCTTCAGTACGGATAACTCTGGCAGTGGACTGAGAGCAGAGATCATCCCTCAACCTTCTCAGCGGCTGGATTACAAACCTTTAGGCTGTAGTATTAATCCGATGAGCCACTGCAATATGACTAATTGGCGCTGCTGGAAATTTTGGTCTGGCTCTTGTCAGTGAATAATTTGAATATGAATGTAGAATAATGAACGTCTTTCAGGGATGGACACTTTTTTTTTCTCCTGCTTTTTAAGTAGCAACTGTCACTCTGATTAGTGAATCCTACATTGTGCCCAAAGATGAGGAGGAGAAAGAAAAAAATGAGCCGAGCACATCTAGGTCAGCTGATCTTCTGGTGTTAATTGAACCAACTTCAGGTTCAATCACCTGAGTTACAAATTATAAAAGTAACTAGTTACTTTGGAAAGTAACTATTGCGTTACTTTCAAGTAATTTTTTAAATGCTCAAATGTTTCAAAGAATTTGGACCCTACCTCCATCCCTCTTTGACGGAACTTAAAATACATGTGCGTGTTCAATTATTTATGATAAATCTGAATATTATAATGAAATGGACACTTAATACAATACATAACAGAAATCCACAGTACACAAATCTAAGCTATTTTAACGTTGCCGTGGGAAAGTGAGACTAGCATCCGATAAAATGTCATGGATTATAGCAACACCCGCCCAACTCCACCTCTGATTGGCTTACCATGGAATATTACTCAACCTCAGCCAATCGTCATCATTTATGCGTTTGTCTCGTGCCCCCGCCTCACCAAGGAAGGAGAAACAAGAAAAATCTTTGCCGCTCGGCTTAGAGATCTAGTTAGTCTGATGAAAAACAGCTAACGATAACGGCGTTATAATGATGGGAAGAGTAATCAATTACTGAAAAAAGTAACGCCGTTACTAACGCATTTATTTATAGCGCCGTTATTCCCATCACTGTTGTTAACAGTGTCCTTAGCTGGTGATTAAAGCCATAGACAAATAAAACATGGCCGTTGTATCCATGAAGTCACCCACAGGTTGAAGAGCTGTTTTGAAGCTCAGAGTGTGATGGCTCTGGCCACCATCTTGGCAGTCCTCCCTCTGCCGCCTAATCTAAAAATAAAAATGTAAAGATGACAAGTTGTCGTTTTGCTTTGGACAGAGGCTAAGCTAAGCAGCTGCTGTCTCTAGATTTAGCGCAGAAGAATGAAAGTGGTATCGATCTTCCAATAAGCGTGTTTCCGAAAACATTATCTGTTCCTTTAACTTTAATACATCTTATATTTTCTGTCATTAATGATAATTTGCACCTCATTTTGATACATTAGCTTCTAAACATGGTCTGAAACCAAACGCTAAATTAAACATCTTTTTATCTTTTCATTATAAACCCCCCAAATTTGCAACAGTACAAGTAACACTCCAATCAATCACATACATTTTAGCTTAAAATATGTGAATGATAAATCTCACTGTGACTCATCACTCAATACACAATCTACGTATACTATCATATCAAGCTCCTTGTTTTAAGTTGTATATATTTATGTCTATATCTGTGTATGTACATTGAGAGAAAAGTGAAATCGGAGTCAAATTCCTTGTATATGTTCAAATAAATCTGATTCTGATAATATTGATTAAATACTAATTAAAAAAAATAAAACTTTAATTGACAATGTGTTCAAAATATGAGAGGCTCTGCATGTTGGTACATACTACACTTGTGCTCTTGTACAGTACTTATGTGCAAAAAACCTTTCTACTAAAAAACTTTATGGATTTTCACTCCACAGGCATGAATTCATATCCTGTCTGCTACCCTTGTTTAATAATCTACCCTCCAATTTAAGGACTGAGCCAATTTGTACTTTAGGCACTTAACTTTGGCCAGAATCCATCTTCTTAGGGTGTCACAGCCAAAACATATGGCTCAGATAAGGACTCAATATTTCATCTTCTTGACACAACAAAACCTAGTTCAGAAAATGAGTGTATACTCTCCCTACATCTCTTATTTCTGGTGCTGAATTTCACAATATTTTGTAAGCATGGGAGTGCATATGTTCAGTAATAACTTCAAAAGCTCCTGTAGAGGTTTACACATTACTGTTTCTTGAAAAACATCAAACGCTGGAGCTTATTACTAAGATGCTCTGTGTCCTTGACTGAGCTTTCTCCAGTTGTAATCAACACTGTCTGCCCTCTGACCATCACGATAATGAGGACAAAAACTCGTCTTTCACCTTACGCTTCTACAGAGGACACATTATATAGGATGATTCACATTTTAGACGACTGCAGCCCTCTGCTTACTCAAATATCCTTTGTCCTCTGTCTTTGTGCCAGCTTTGGCTTTTTGTGCTGTGGGTACAAGCCTTGGCCGGTGACAGTCTGCGAGTTGTGCAGGGTGCATAACTCAAAATCGGATCCATGAGTGAGCAGTGAAGAGACTCTGAGTCAGAGGAGACAAATTCACCAGAGCCCTCGCGACTGCCCTTTCTATCCAAGTGTCTTATTGGAAACAAACAAGATTAATGTGTTGTTGTTTGGGCCTCTGTGAGGTGTGAACTTTAAGGAGGCATGAGAAGAATACAGAAAAATAAATAAGACAATGCAAACGATGACAGAGATGTAACAAGAAGACCTGAATTAATATGGGACTCTGGTGATGTAGCAGAGAGATGATGCATTATTTTGTGTATGAGTGGCATTTATTGTTATCTTTGCACTTTAAGTAATACTGTGTAAAAGATTGCTTCAGGAAACCGTTGAATGTCTCCATCTTCCTCTGACTTTTCATATGTGCATGAACTTGCATCATAGGTTTATATTTGTGTTTCGAGATCGCTCCATCACTCCGCTCTTCCAACATAAATTTAGTGTCTATCTTTTCTGTCTGCCCTCCTTTCCTGCCCTGACATTTCCATAGTTATTATTCATTACATGTCTCTCACGCTAAAACGTTTTCACACGGCAGTGGGCTCATCTCCCACACTGCTGTCATTTTAATGGTTGTTTGTCCGATGGTGGAGGGGGAGCAGGAACTAACAGAGGAGGGTTATTAGCAAGGTCACCTATCGCTCTATTGTAATGTCCGATGGGAGCTATGCTCAGACAGCTGGCCTGCTAGATTTGTAGCCTAGACAGACAGAGAGAGAATAAGATGTTGGCTATTTTATTGAAATGCTCCTTGTCTGTCCGCATCACCTTGGCAATAATGCCAATTTGTAATTTTCTTCTGGCAAGCAAGAGCTTTCCCCGTCCACTGATTTTTGAAAGGCATGATCATAGCTTCAGTCAAGTCAATCCTCTCCAGTCAATGGCATTAATGCTTCTCTATTGCTCTCTTGTGGTTTCCCCACTTCTCTGCATCGAAACCTCTCACCTCTAAAATGAAACATGACTAGTGTCTAGTGAAATTTAGAGTTCATGTAACACCTCGCTGTTAACCAAGAAAGCATAAACAGTAAAGGAACTTGTTTATCGGATTGTCAGTACTGAAAAAACATGAAATTAAACTGTACGTAGCTCAAAATGCTAACATTTTATTCATTATTACAACCACAAGCTCAAGGAAACCATATAAAAACATATCTTGTATACTTCTAGTCTAGACATGAGAAAAATCAATACAAAAACTTGTAAACATCGTTAAATTGTTCATATAAGCTTTACATAAACAGTACAGTAACACAGGTACAGTTTTATCATCACTTCCTCAATCACAGAGGGTCTAAATAATGGTCCGTTATAACAAACAGTTCATCTTAACACGTCATGATTCAATTTCAAGATTCTGTGTTGTTAGTGCAGTCACAATTAGCTGCCGTTTTCATTTTATACTGTAAAGCCGACCTTATTTCAGTGCAGGTTCAAAACCTTTGTATTTTTACAATTCAAACAATAACATGGGGTTTTTAGTGGACCCCCACTACACCTGCAGAATATTCATTCATTTTTAAAATCTATTGTCCATCATGAATTGATCTAATTCAAAGTAAAGTTGTCCCCTCGTGTCAGGTTTGCCTCCAGCTTTAAACTCTGTTGTGTTGGCTCTGCCTTGGAGGTGCAGTTTCTGAGTTCGCCTCTCAGCTCAGACAGCTGCTGAGCATGGCTGGAGAGAGTCCCATTGACTTGCAAGAGAAGCCCATTTGATTGTCCCTCCAACTCCTCCCTGATTCTCTCCAGATCTTCTGCCAAGTAATTCAGGCCCTTACACTGGTCCTCCACACTGGCAACATGACCTCTAACCTCAGTTACCTCTTTCTTGACCCCCATAGCTGTGCTCCGGCAGCCCTGGACCTCCTGGGCTAGCCGCCTCTTCATCTCCTGCAGATCACCCTTAAGTCGGGTCAGTCTGCGCTCGCCTGACCCAAGCATGGAAGCCTGATGTCCGACTAGCTGGACCACACCTTTTATCTGCTGGGCCAGACGAGCCTCTCTCTCATGCCAGGAGCTGTTGGCTTGACCCACCTGGTGGACGACTGTCCCCAGGGAATCCTGGAGGCCTCTCAGGGTGTGGTTGACTGAGTGGACATTGAACTTGAGTATTCTGAGCTCCCCTTCGATGGGATAATCTCCCTCTGCTTGTTCCTGCTGGTCTCTGAAGGTCAGACCCCTCAGGATGTTCTGCAGTGTGACGTTGAGGCTATTCAAACGGTCATCTTGCATGCCCAGTACCTCCTTCACATACTGCTCCTTTGCCTCGTTAGTGCTTGGTGCAGCAGAGTCTCGCTGGATGGGAGATGGTGTTTTTGGGGTGAGGAACAGGAGGAGGAGCAGAGGATCTCAAGGTTGCTCAGCTGTTTCTGCACTCTGTCCACATCCACCTCCAGTCTCTCTCGGATGGACTCCAGCTCTGTCTCTAGAGTGGGAACAGCATGACCCTCCAGCAGTGCAGGGGCGGTGGCATTACCCAGCTCCTCCAAAGCAGTCAGTAATCGGCCTTCCAGGGCCCTCAACTTACCCTCCATTTTGGCCTCCAGTCCCTGTCCTATCTCGGTTTTGTCTGAGATACCATGACTCTTTCCAGACTCAACATTTTTAATCTGCCCAGTCAGGTTGAGCTTGGCCTCTACATACCCCAGACGCCCCTCCAGTATTCCCTCAATGTGGTCCTTGTGTCCACCCAGCTCCACTGTCAGGTGCACCTGGGACTCGTTGAGGCCTGCGACTGATGTCTCCAGCAGTTGCACCCTTTCCACTATTCCACTCATTCTACCACAGCAGCTTTCTGTAGTCTTTAACTCGTGGATCTGTGCCTGGAGGTTTCGCAGCTCTGTTCTCAAGCCCGTGGTTTTTTCCTCAAGACTGTCTTCCATCTGCTCCTGCCGCTCACCTTGTTCCCTCTGGCACTGACGATGAACATCCCCGGCGCTCTCCTCACATCGACCCTCTGCAGTCTCCACACGCTTCTCAAATCCACCAAGGATTTCTGTCCTGGCTTCACTCAGCTTGGCATCCATCATCTTCTCCATTGCTTTCACGTCAAGATTATCAGTGGAGTCTAGTACCACTTCCGGTCTATTCGACATCTTCTTCAGTACTCCATCGTGTCCCATCACTGTTGCTTTAAGTTCCTGCAGCTCTGCTGTCTTGGCTTGCAGCTCTGTCCTGAGCTCCTCTACCCTTCCATTCAGTTCTGTAAGGCCTGGAAACACTTGTCTGCCATCTAGATCCTCTGTGTCAGGATCTCCCCCAGGAATCTCTACAAACCCTACAGTGGACGGATTAGAGGCTAAAGCTGGTGCAGGAACAGGGCCAGGGGCAGCGGAGAGCAAAGCTGACAGCATCCTATTGGCATCTTCTCTCAGTGAGGCTCGTAGACTATCCTCCAGTCCATTCACAGTTCCCCTCAGGGTCTCCAGACCCTGGTTTAGACGTTGTACATCCTCCTCCATTCGAAATATTCGTTCCTCTGTCTCGCTGTCTAGTGGCTGGCCTGAAGACAGAAAGAAAAGCTGTTAACATTTTGAAAAACATGGTACACTTTTGTGCTTTGATTCACAGTCTTTCACAGCCCCGTGTGACCTCTATTACTTTGTGGGGAGAAAGTGTACGCTCAGTTTTATCCAGTGTGAACACACTACATAGTCAAACCTAGTTAAAAACCCAGAAAATTACTGTGTAGTTAGGTTAGGAAAAAGGATCCACCTATGGCCTCACCCTGAGGCTGTTCACCACCAGAGGGAGGCGGTGCAGGGATTTCCTCTGGGATATGTTCCTCAGGTCCTTGGCCATGCTCAGGTTCATGCTCATGTTCTTGGTCATGCTCTGTGTGATGTGGTTCCTGGTGGTCTGGCATTGGCTCTGGCTCAGAAGGATATGTCTCGAAGGAAGTCTCTGGGTAGGAGGAGGATCTTGGAGGCCCAAAGTGGTGCATTGGGTAAGAATTAAAACCACCGGTGGGAGGTCCTTTGGATTGACTCCATGGGTTGGCCTTCACAGCAATGTTAACAGGAGGGCCCTTGAACATGGGACCTTTGTACTGTGGCCCCTTAAACTGTGGGCCTTTCATTGGTGGACCTTTGAAAGGCGGCATCATTTTCATGGGGTGTTGGTAAACTGGATGTCCCTCCATACAGCCATAACCAGAAAACCCAGGACAACAACGCCACTCCAGCTCTGTGACAGTTTTATGTGCCACCTTGTAGAGTGGTTTGTACATCAGACGATACCTGAGAGGAACAACCAACCATTAGTCTCATACACTTGACTGTGGCATTCAAGGGCTACATAAGTATGTATGTAAGTATGTATGACATAAGAGCTGTTGTTAACTCACAGAAGAGTTGGACATTTCTGACCCCAGGAACACTTGTTGTACTCAGCTTTTACATATGGGGCTGCTCCATCCTGCACGGTGTAGGACATTGTCTTTTCAACTACATAGGCACAGTGGTTCCTTTCAGAGAGGAGATAAAAGATGACAGAATAGAGGTGGGACACATTATTATACAAAATGTTGTCATTCAAAAGTGAAAGACTTGATTCTTCAGAGCACAAGACAAAGAAAGACAGAACTTACTTGTGTCTGCTGGTGGGTTTCCCTTGCTCATGGTGTGGACTGAGCCCAGCTTTATACTGGTTAAACTGGAACGGTCTGTAGAACTTGGTTTCGACCGATGACATAAATAGAGTCATGAACACAAAAGGACTCACAGCCATTGCAAAATGCATCCTTGAATATCCACACGTTAAAAGTCAAACACTTAATGAAAGGAGCCTTCAAACTCAGGTGAAGATGATCTCACAGATGAAAAAAGTATTTCTCCATAAAGTGTATGTAATACACTAAATATTCCTCTCCATTCACTTGTTATGGAAGATATCAAATAGTCAGGCCTCTGACAAAACAAGCTATCTCAAAAAAAAAAAGGCTTAAAAAAGTCTTCAGACTCTGCAGTACAACCTCTTTCAGGCTGTGCTGTAAAGCAGAATGCCACCTTATAAGTGTTGACCCTAACACTGGCAGTGGGTGTGGAGGACTGTGTTGGAGTGACAACAGTCCACTGTGAGTTTGGTGGACTACAGACGCCACTAATAGGGCTCCACTGGCACCATCTGCATATCTCCTCCCACTCAACCTCCTCAAAGTAACACCAAAGTGACACTGGAGGAGAGAAGAGTGTCCTCACCTCCACAGTCAGTGTTATTCCTGTGGTTTTTTCTGGCGTTTCTTTTTATAGAAAATCCAGTATTTTATTATACATGTAGTTTTGAAGGCTGTCTCAACCAATCAGGACAGAGGCTAAACTCCCATGAGATATTTTCCCATGGTGACATCACGGCAAAGCAGAGGGGAAATAATACATCACATGCAGAGTGTACAACACCAAGCTTGTCCAAAAATAGACAGGAAAATAGTGGAAATGAATCATAATGTGCAAAGTATGAAGAAGACATACTTTATTATGTAATCCCACCAAGTGTATAGATCTTTGACAAGTCACAGTAGGAAAAGCACAAGTGTTTTAACTGTATGACTGGGTGTCTGGGGTGCCAGTTAGGTCAGTGCCTAACAATATTTTTGTTAATTAGTCAATGGCACACAGGATTCAAGCATAGAGTACAATAAAACAAAACTCTTAAGCAGACATATAGTACAGGCCAACCACAAACAAATTAAACCCAGTTCCCGGTGTAGTGTTAGAAGAAGTATTCAGATCTTCTACTCAAGTAAAAGCATTTAAAATAAAAAAACAATTTATAGCATCAAATTGTACTTAAATATACTTCAATTATACTTTGTTGATTTATTGCTTTTAGCTCATTGCTATCGTGGTTTGTTTTATTGTGTTCTGCTTTATTGAAAAGCACATTGTAACTGTGTTTTAAAGGGTGCTATATAAATAAAGTTTATAATTATTAATATTATTAAAGTGCCAATAATAGAAGTACTCAATCAGAATGACCAATTTTAGAGTTATTGGATTATAATTATTGATTGTGTTTTTGATCACTAATGTTGCAGCTGGTGAAGGTGGGCATACTTTTACTACTTTATATACAGCTGGGTAGCTTACTGTATAATAATACATAATTAGTTATTAGTGGTCTGAATCTACAAAGTAACTAGTAACTTAAGCTATCAAATAAATGTAGTGGAGTGAAAAGTACAATGTTTGCCTCCAAAATGTAGTAGAGTAGAAGTAAAAAGTTCATTTATGATATAGAAACAGATAAAACATTTGAGAAGCTGGAAGTACTAACAGCTAATTAATTATTAAAACCCTCCAGCATGGTGTCATATAGCATGTGTTAAACTAACAGACATAATATAAAGTCCACATACACAATTTTTCTTTCAAAGACATGATCTGTGATGATATTGTTGTGGTGATCGGCAGTCTCTGAAGCGACATCTTGAGCTCTTTTACTTCACACATGCACACTGATACAGTTTAAACTCCGACCTAACACCAAACCTCCAGGAACGGGAACAAATAAAAATAAATACCCTGTGTTAAAGGCTGTGACAGTACACACCCATGACTGAGTGCCCCACAAGCCCACACATTCATTCACAACACAAGTCTTTGTACATTGGAATAAGTTCACCGCCCTGAGAAAGAAGCTATGCCACTGTACCACAGAACATTTCCACTTAAAGGGCGGTTAGACAGAGCCACATTTTAGCTGCATGTAATTATCAAGTTACTGTAACGATTTCCAAGTGAAATACTGCATTTACAATATCAGCTTCTGCAGGGCAAACTGAACATTTTTGTAAATAAAATAAAACCTTTAAATAAAAAGGGCATTTCTTTTTGGCCTCTAACCAAACTTTTCTTTCTGGTACATTGAAGTGTGCCGTTCTTAAGGTAAAAAAGATCTACCTTGTTATAAACATGTGGTTCACAAGGCTGTCTGTGACTGAGCAGACCATCCAAAGGAATGTGGATGAGGATGGAGCAAACAAAATACCACAGTTTCCATTTATCACCTAAGCAACAGTCTGAAAGTCTGTGTTTTATGTGTCTGACATTTTTTGGGGTGGACTTATTATATTTACTCAACATTTCAACCAATTTTTACTCCACTACATTTATCTGACAGTTGTAACTGTAAAAAAACTCCAACAATTATTTATTTCTATAGCGCTTTTCATGCAAACATACAGCCCAAAGTGCTTCAGAGAGCCAGCACATAGAGACCAAGGACCAATTCAGCAAGACCTAAAAACTGTAAAAATAAAAACAATAACATGTTAAAGGTAAATAAGAAGTATCAGAGAGGATGATCAGCCTGAGACAGGGAAGGTCTGAGCGTAGCAATTTTTCTGAGATGACATAATGATATTTTTGTGACATTTCTACTGTGAGAGCTGAAAACTGAGGTCAGAATCCAAAGTAACTCCAATGTTTTTAACCTGGTCCTGCACAGACAAGTGGTCTCTCTCAGCTTTTGGCCCAAATATTCCATCGTGTCCTGATTGAGCTGAAGACAGTAGTTTGTCATCCAGTGTTTTTCAGTTCCACCAAAAACCTTTCACATTGTTCGGTCAAGAATATCAAAGATTAGATAAGAGTTTGTACTCTCCCATTAATCCTCTCACGACCCCTGAGATTTATCCTGTGACCTAGCTTTGACCCATAGATTGTGGAACCATCTGGTTATACTATCTGACTGTATATAAATTTGTTAAGACTACCTCCACTTTGTATAGCTACAACAGTAAAATATGGTTGGAGCATCAGTATTGACAGTAGCTCTGTGGGGACTTGGATTAGGAACCAGAGGGTAGCTGGTTCAAGTCCAGCAGGGACCAAAGTATGGAGCATGGACTGTAGCTGGAGTTCACCTCCTGGGCACTGCTGAGGTGCATCACTCCACATTTGCATGTCTATATGTAAAACATGAGGTGAGGGCTCAGTAAAGTTAATGTTCTTTTACTAACGTCACATAATATATCAGCTCCAGGAGCCATTTTTCTGCAGAACGAGGACTTCTTATACTTCAAGTACATGTATCTGATAAATGTACTTTTTCTTAAGTAGGACTTGAATGAAGCTCTTCTACTTGTAATTGAGTCCTTCTTGTAACATGACCTCATTTTGAACAAGAGTAACATTATTTTGCAGGCGTCTTTTGATTGACCCGTTTTAGACGCAGGCCCATTTCCTGTATCCTGTTTGTACCAGGTCCCACCTCTTCTACCTGGAAACACCCTGTTCAGTGCAGATACACAACTCTGCGAGTGTGTGTTACACATTCTCTGTGAGCTCTTGATTTGTAAACAAGCTCTCATTGTATCACCTGAAACATGTTGCAGAGCCCTCAAGCATCCAGGCTCGGACTTTCCGGTGCCGCGAAACAAGTGCAGCTTTATTCTGCAGGCCGGTGCCAGCCCCACCCAGAGTTTTCCTTGAATGGCATCACACAGTCACAGCTGTTTTAGCTTCCACTCACCTGCCCGTCATAATGCATACGTCAGACTGTTCATGGACTTCTCCACATTGCCGCATTATGAACAAGGTGAGGCCTGTGTGAAAAAACAGTCTGTGGAAGTCTGTGCAACACATGGTCAGCTGGATTTGTGTTCATCTCTTCTCTGTTTCTTTGTGTCTATTTAGTTTTAACACTAGCTGTCCAAATTCTGAGCTGGCCTGTAAATCTGTTCGTGTGTGTCTTTAGTCTGTGAGTTACTTGACTATGCGGCTTTGGCAATGCTTGAACCAAAAGTACCGGCTCATATTTGCAAATCTTACTTGCATGGAATAATAAATCAGTTGAAGCAGGATCCAAAGAGTGTGAAACATTTATAAGTCAACCTGACCAATACCATCAGCCTGATAAAAACTTATTCTGACCACCCAGATCTCTTTTCTGTCCGTTTATTATACAGGTTTATGAATACTACATGTTCATTCCCACACAGCTTTCTTATAAATATTTTATTCATAGCTTTTTATTCATGTTACCTGCCTCATCTAACCCCTCCACTCACATATAAAGGTGGGAAAAAGAACAAACATCACTCTTTCCTGTCAGCTTACACTTTCTTTAACTTTACTGATCCCTCAATGGTTTTACAAGTTTACACACATAGACTTGAAATACAACCACAGATACACGAAAGGCTCATGGAGATGCAAATGCGGAGAGATGGTGGAGTGATGTAGCTGGAGAACTGGCATCTATCCACACTCCATTCTGTGGTCCATGCTGGACTTGAACCGGCCACCCCCAAAGCCAAGTCCCTACGGACTGAGCTCCTGCCGCCCCGTATTATTTTACACGTTTAAGAATACATCATGTTCATTTACACACCGTTTTGTTGATACAAGGCATTAACAAACGAACCATACCTTCCTTATCTAACCCTCCATAATAAACACAAACAAACAATGAACAAATGTTTAACTGAAAAATAAAAATCATTGAGGTGTCATGAGGGTCAAGAAAGGGTCACCATATCTGCTCACCTTCCCCGACTATTCATCAGATCTTCTCCAAATGCTGAGAACTCTGAGCCAGATCTCAAAACATCCATGACTTTCTCTTCAATGATCATTCCACACTGGATCAATGAAGCTGCTATTGATCAGCATTTGCAGCATTGTTTGTTTCAGATTGGCCAATTATCTGCTGCTGTATGTTCACGGTCATGTAAAAGAACAAACCGGAGTAATTTATCAGAACGCTTCACAGACCTTTTGTTTCTGTGCTGGCTCACCTACAGTTAACTTCTTCATATAAGATTATTTCAGTTTAATTGAGTTTATTTTTGAGTTTTATATTTGTTTTGTTAGAAGTCATTGTGAGGCGTCACCATCTGAAGAATTTAGTCATTAAAGAAGACAAATGTTGCCTGAACAAACCTAATTTGGTGGCCAGAGGTCACGGCACACTTCACACGTTAGCCAAGAAGTTCAGTGTGTTTGCCAGGCTCATAGCAGTGTGTACACATCTGGAGACAGCCCAAACACACACACACACACACTCATACAGACACACATCTCTACTAGATAGTTTGAAGAAATTCCTTAATTCTCTCTCTTTTACATTTTCTTTATCTATCTGTATTTAATTCACTTTTTCTAAACAATTTGGACATGAATCTATACTGGATTATTTTTTATTGCTTTGACATGATGCACTCAAAGTGCACATCTTTTAAAATTAATTCATCTTTTTCTTGCTAAACTAAACATCGAAAAAAAAGCACATGCACTTTTTAGAAACCGTTTTAAAGTATTAAACTGATTAAAATATGATCTAATTCAGCACCATCTAAAAGGGAAATGGGTCAAATGTTTAGTACTTTCACCTCAGATAAGATGCACCTCCTTTTCTTGGATTTTTTGATTAAGTTTGTGTTTGCCTTTGCCTTCTTAGCTGCCATTTATTATTTTGTGTTTGCCTCTACCTGATCTGAACGTTATTAAAGTTACCTTTTGTTTACTCAGCCAACACGTCCACTTCTTCATAAAACACACGAGGTGTCATTTTTATTTTTAGACTTTATATTAAAAAAAAATCAAAGATGGGAATGCTTAAAGTCATTCCAGTCATTTGGGGAAAGTATAATGCAGACCATATCCGGGATTGTAGGTAAGAATGTTCCCCTGTCCAACGATTTTTTCTGGATAAAAATACAAATGCCCCCTGTAAAGTTATGGTTGAAGGAGATTGCAACATACCTTACGTTGGAAAGACTTCCATATATTGTTGGAGAGGAAAAGAAAACAGTTTGTTAAATTATGGAACCCTTTTGTGAAACTTTTGTTGGATGGTGCACTTACACATTATTTGTCGTTGTTGTGGCCGTTTGTTTTCTATGAGTGAAAATCTAAAAAAAAGAAAATCAAACATACTTGACGAAGATAAAATTGTACATCATATCATGTTATTTTTAGTAGTTTGTACATCATCATAAGGACTACAGTATGGTTTGTGTTTAGCAGTGATCAAATATTGCTCAGTACCACCACAGAGTACAGTGTGTACACAGAATAAGACTGCCCCCCTGTGTTGACTACTGGTTTAGATATTCAGAGAAGGAGCTGCCATCAATCTCTCTCTCTCTCTCTCTTTTAAATGTTCTGACTTTGTTCTTATCAACAGTTTACAAAAAAGTTATTGATGAATATGAAACCATTAACTCTGCCTTGTGTCCACGTTGTTTTTTAATGTTTGGCCTGGAAATAATAGGCCGGGGAAGGATTTTCTGGATCTCTCTGGAATGACCATAAAAATAATTGATGAAAAAGAAAAAATCCTTTTCATTAAAACAAAAGGCAACTACTGAGTGTAAACCTCAAACGTATACTATTAATATTTGAGGCTCTTTGATGTTCTCTCCTGTGGAAACCATTAATGCAAGCGATCCCTTTCATCTTTTAGCACGCTAACCAGGCCAAATGTGTCCATGCTTAAAGTTTAAGAGAAGCCCCGATGCTCCAGTGTCTTCAGAAAGCGCTCATACACACACCCTGCCAATTAAATTCTAGCAGCCAAGTCAGCTGAGCTTACGAAAACTGGGATAGTACTCTACAACCATCTCTGTTTTTAAAAAATCAGGCTACAACCAGAGAGGCAGTGATCACAGGTGCTGAATGGGAAGATCAGTGCGAGTAAATCGGGCTCTGATTGTGGGAGGATGCAGGAGAATATCTGACAGATGTTGTTATTTAGTGTGAAGTCATTTCAATTAAACATCAATCACACGATGCAATATCGAAAAACAGCAGAGAGCTTTGCCTCGCATCAACTCTTGGCATCTTTTGATTCTTATAAATCCAGATAGAGAGAGAGAGAGAGAGAGAGAGAGAGAGAGAGAGAGAGAGAGAGAGAGAGTCAAATCAGGACAGTGAAGGCACGCCATCACAAACGCTGTTCATACTATGAGCAGGGCTGTGACTAAGAATAATGGAGGAGCGCTCAGCCAGTGGGGACAGTGACCGGACATGATCTTGAAGGGGTCACCAAATTTTAAGAAATTTTCCCAAATTTTTTATTTTTTTTTATTTTTAAGAAATCTTCAAAAAAAAAATTTTTTTTTTATTTATTTTATTTTAAGAAATTTTCCATTGCATTGGAGGGAGTGTATGATATTCTCTAATTTTATAAAGGATAAAGCTTCCTTGCATGCATAATACTGACTTCCATCGATCTTGTCATCTAACTCTTGTTCAGAAAGAATAAGATGAGTTATCCCTTTTATATATATATATATTTATTTATTTATTTTTAATCTAAGGCGGATTGAGCAATAGCATATTGTTTATCTGTGTTTGTTTTAAGCGGTAACCTCCATGAAGCCAATGCGAAGTGCCAAAAACTGCAGTTCCTCAAACGTCCACTTGAGGCTGGCTCCAGAAGTGAGTCAGTCTCCATAAGTCCCCATGTTAAAATGTCACAACTTCACAGCAGAAATAAACATGTTTACAGCCTGGTACAAAAAACAGTTTTGGTCTCTATAGTTAATTTCCCCGTTCATGACAACTGTAAGGGTGAATTTTAATTTAACTCACCTATTCAAATATAGTTATTGATGGCTTGTTTGAGCACCTAGACTTCATTCAGACCGCCTCAGGTCCGCTGATGATCTACTTCTTTGCTGATTCTTAGATTAGCCAGGAGGCGGCAGAGGCAGAATTGCCAAGATGAGCCGCTGAGCTTCGTCACAGATACGACGTCCGCATTTTACACAGAAGCAGTCTAGACTCCACTAGGAGGCAGGGCACCATGTGTGACTCAGAATAATGAAAACACTGTGTCTGTGTTTGACTTGAGTACGTTCAGATATTTGTGGAAACAAGTCATTAAAGTCTACAAAGTCATTAAACTTGTAAGTATGCAAATATTCCTGTGACAAACATCTGTCGGTCTGTCAGTGCACAACATAACACCTGCACACATTCACTTCCTTTACAGATCAGGTGCCACGCACAAACCTGTTTAATATTTTGCCTTGATCTCTCTAATCAGCTTTCACCGCGAGGGTTGCCTGCCAGAATCCGCCTCAGGACAGTCATGTTTTAGTCTGAAAATCATTTTTTCTGCTGCTTTCTGTTTGATAACACAAACAGCTGCAGAGTCAGATTTGTGTTGGCTGTTTTTTTTTTTTTTTTTGTTTTTTCAACTCGATTTCAGCTGTTTTTGCAGCCTGATGTTAAACGATGAGATATTTATGAATATACAGATGAGAACCACAAAATATATTTTAGTCCAGACCCTTCAGGGCTGATCCCTCAGCTACCGCCTGAAGCTCTAGTAAAAGTTGTAGCAGTGAATCAACAAAATTCAATTTGCCCTGCTTTTTATTAGGTCTTTATATATTCATGTATTCCTTATTTGTACTGGGACATTCGTATCTGCCCTGCTGATGCTGGTTCAGACAGTATTGATGACATGGCACAAAACTTATTACTAATATATGGAAAACTCATGTCCGTACTGTTGTTGATGCTTGGTTAGAGAAATAGCTCTATCAAAAGTTAACAAACTCCACCTATCAGCACCTCTAATTATTACTGTTTACACATTATATGTCGTCTGTTTAACCTGTACAAAATCAAAGTGTAACAATGGCAAGTTGCAAATTTTCTTTGTCAGCATTTAGGGTACTACTGGGTAACTCTGGAGAGACCCAAGCTAGCTGTTTCCCCCTGTTTCCAGTCTTTGTGCTAAGCTAAGCTAACTGGCAACAATGTTTGACCGCCAAACTATAAATATAAAACATATGTACCACTTTCATTTGTATATTGCGGTGTTCACAGCAACCTCTTCAGCTCCAGCAGCATCCTTGGCTGCCTTTTTCAAAATGACGGTGGTCCCTCTTCTTCTTCTTCTTCTTCTGCTTTCGTAGCCAAAATGGCGACCGCTGAAGGTGAGAAGTGTCCAGCTCAAGTTTTTGACAAGTAATTAACAGTGACGGCTTGAAAGCGCTTCGGTACTCAGAAATAGCAAGTGTAAGTATGGAAGTACACAAATGGAGACTGTAAGAAAACTGTAAGAAATAAATTAATAAAACAAAACATATAAAATCAAACTAAATATCATAATTTACCATATTTTCATAAATATCACTATAAATGTACTGAAATTTTCAGTCATGGTTTTGCAGAGAAACATTGAATCTTAAAGATATTCTCTGAATTATTATGAACAAACACCTTCAATAAAGTGATGATACTGAGCGCACCATCCAGCTACTCATGAATCTTACCATAATTAACAATGTGAACACACTCATGAACTCAAAATAGAGAATTGAGACACTCCCTTTTCTTTTTAAGTTTTTATTTATTTGTTTTCTTGTGGTCTTTTTTTTATTTTCATGGTGGGAAATAACAAATACAAAGTGCAAAAGTGCATAATTACATGCTCTTTTAATCGTTACTGGTTTGTGGTGCATAATCTGGAGGTCATAGGTCATCTAATCCACACAGTGTAAGATATGTGACCTATAAAATAATAACCGTGGGGGTTGGATGAGAGCTCAGTGATCTGCAGCTCTCCTGGACAAACCCCACATAGAGGGGTCCATCACATAGAGTGGCCCACTGCCCACAGGCGCGCACAGAGCTCTCTTTCTTCCAGAGAAGGCTTTAAAAAAATCGGGGGAATTCCTTCAGTTGGATGCTGCAGTGATGAGAAGCCTTTTCATCCGGCTGTTTTTCAGAGCCTCCACTGGGCTGCGTTAATTACAGGGCCCGGGGGCTGCACTTTGAGCTCACTGCGCTTCACGGAGGCTCTTGAGAAAAAGCCGCGTGTCTGATTCTCACGACACAAAAAAAAAAAAACACACACACACATAAATACACGCTGCGTGTGCGCGCACAGGCTCGTACCCGAGCCGAGCCAGCAGAACCAGTCAGCCAGCCAGCTGAGCTGCTCGGGGACATTCCTGTGTTGTCTTCAACAACTTGAGCGCGCACACACACACACACCGCTGGGTTGGACCGACGTGAGCTGGTTTAAAGGCTTTTTTTAACACAGTCAGACCAGTAGGACTTGGAGAGGATGTGGAGCTTCGTTCCTCCTGTAAGACCTCACTGAAACTTTTGTGCGTAAAACCACCGAGGAGAGGAGGAGGAGGAGGAGGAGGAGACGATGGGAGACTTTGCCTAGATCCACAACAGGCACGGAGACAGCATGGCAGTGGACGGTAGGTCGCTTTCTGTTGCTTGTATGACCACAAATGCGTCGAAATTGTCTTTAAAATCGCGTCGATTCAATGCAAACATCAGCGTAAAGCACGCATGAGTTCGTTTGTTTAACCCAATACTTGCGTGACCGGTTTGCAAGGTGTGTTTTTGTTAACTGGTAACAAAACGCCTCAGTGCTTCACTTTAAACTGAGCAATCACACTTAAAACATCAAATTAACGTTCATTGAATGTAACACTGTAAGAAATAGAAGCTTAAAGGTGAATTTAAACCTTTATGAACACCTGAAGGGACAGCAAGAGGAGGAGGGTGCATGGTGGTTAGTGACCTGGTGCTGAAACGGACAGCTCTCCAGAGGAGACCAGTATGACCAGTGTGATGGTTTGACTGATGCTGTGGTCAGTTTAAAGCCCGTAGAGCTCTGTGTGATTTGTATTTTATTCTGAAAAGTCTTAAAAGATTAAAATCCTGCTGCTTTGATCTGCGGTGTGAAACATATTGCAGACAGTCGGAGACTTTTCATGTTCATGAAAGAGTTTTTCTCTCCAGCGCCGGCTTTTTATATGTGTGTTAGTTAATGAGGAGTTTTTCCTCCCTATAAACGAGCGACTAAAGGAAGTAAAACTCAGTCTGACAAGTGGTCTTAATTATCTGTAATTAATCCAGGAGAGGAGTACATTTATGTTTACAGCGCCAGCCAAGGGGGGGGGATATTAGAGTCTTGGAGTTACACCTCAAAGAAATGAAGAAATCCAGAGTTTTATTCATAATAATCCGATGCTGCTGGATCGCCTTGATGACTGCAGGACTTTGCAGGCTCTCAGTGGGAGATGTTGAATGACAGGAAGGAGAGGCACAAAGCTAGAAAAACCAAAAGACACTCTTTCATCTCCTCAAACCCTCATCTCCCCCGACAGACTCGCTCGTTCTGTTTTCATATTCTCTTAGTCAACTTAAGATAACTGAAAGCGCACGTTAATGTACACACAAAACACAGCTGCACGCGTTCGCTTCAAACGCGGTGAGAAGAAGATTTTTTTTTTTTTTACTCCAATCTGGCACATGAATCAGTAATGACCCCGTGGCTTTCTGCCAGGATCTGTGCCAGGAGCGGTGTGTTTACTGTAGTTCCACACTTTCTTTAATTACTGGATGTTGGGAAGCCACCTGCTGTTGAGTGGGTTTGGATGTCTGCCTGCATGCCTCCTCATAATGATGAGAAAGTGGCTCGCCTCACAGTCCTGACATTCACCAACAAGCTCTGTACAAAGTAACAGCGGTACCAAAACACTGATTTACATAGATTATACAGAGGAGCTCGTCCAGGTTCAGGTGACTGTGTGTTGCCTCATGCCCGCTCAGTATTAATAGAGCGTGTGCGAGCAGGTATGTCGTAATGAGATCATGTTTAAATGACAGGGTGTCCAGGTGGGTTCAACTCTGGCTTTTGTTTTCAAGTCACGCAGAGTTGCATGTCTCATGCTGTTTTCACATTGTCAGTGGTTACAGGCAGATCCGGCTGTCTAATTATTACACCTCTTGCT
This sequence comes from Miichthys miiuy, assembly GCA_036365135.1. Lineage (NCBI taxonomy): Eukaryota > Metazoa > Chordata > Actinopteri > Sciaenidae > Miichthys > Miichthys miiuy. The sequence goes on along the minus strand of CM071606.1, from coordinate 8,152,137 downwards.
TTTATCTCTCCAGCGGCATCCAGTTTTAGTTTCTGCAGGCCAGCTGTGGAGTACAGAGCTCTGCCCGAGGACTTCAAGCACCAGCTGAGTCGACGGACAGGTGGGAATCTAACCTGGCATGATGGGCGTGGACAGAAAACTGCAGGAGGCAGGACAGTAAAGCTGCTGCAACAGCCAGGAACGGAGGCCCTACAGGTACTGAACAATTACATGACCTCCACGTGTCGAACAGCACATGTGTGATACCCCGCAGGCTTTTCTGCATTCCCCAAGGTCAAGGAGATGTGGATATTCCTGCTTAACACTGCTTCGAATCAGCGTCAACAGCAAAACTGAATTAATTTGTGCAAAGAAATCAGCACGTATATCCTTCAGTTACTGACTGATCTGTGTGGTCAGGCAGTAAAGGTAGAAAGTTGACTAGTTGGGTTGCTAACATTGTTAGCGTTATTTAGTGTCTTTGATTTGAGCACTTCATACCTTATTACATGTCATGATTCAGATCATGAGGTAATATAGAGAGTGATGAGGCTGCTGTGAGCTAACACCAGCTAACACCAGCTTATGGAGACTGACTCGTCCTGTAGCCAGCCTCAAGTGGACTGCAGTTGTTGGCTCTTCTGCTTTGGCTTCACTTCACAGCCACGGCGGTTGCTGCTTGAGCTGAACCCATAAAGAAGAGACAGCTAACACTAGCTAGTTAGGACGCAGTGCTGACTCAGTGGGTGTTGCAATAACATGAACGTCTAGTGGGAATTCGTGAAACGTTAGCAATCTGGGCTAACTGGCTTCCACTTTCTGAGTGGAATGCAAACTTAACAGCATAACAGCCATCTTAAATCATTAATGGTACATTACCCGCACTCTGAAATGGGAAGAAAATGTCTTGTATTAACATTTGGAGAGAGCCTACGAGTCTCTTGGCTCACTGCTTCAACAAATACGCACAAACATGAGATAATTTTATTTTGAAAAATGGGGGGGGAAAAAACATGCACAATAGCTGCAGTATCATTATAATTTATATTTCCACAAATAAAAACTGAGGAGAAATCAGTTTCCTGTTTGATTTTCACAAAGAACAGAGCAGACGTTTGCTGTTTATGAATAATTCCTTGGATCGGTCCGGTGTAATTCTTAATATTTCTTTCTGTTTAATTGAAAATCATTGTTGCGATAGTAGTGGTGGCTTCATAAGGAATAAGAGATCGTTATAGCCAATAGCACAGCAATAGAAAGAAAATAGTTCTGTGTTTTCAGCTTCATTAAAATCATTAAAACACATCCCTGTTGTCTTATCAGCATGAGTTATACTTCCTCCCCGGCTTTCAGTGCCTCTGCTCTCTGATTTATGTGCTGTAAAGTCTGAAAGAGAAAAAATCATAGCCTGGCAAATGCAGCCGGTCACCATCCATTGTTGCAAATGGGCACTTTGTTAGCAGAGAATGGATGTCGCTTTCTCCCCAGCGGGTTGGTGGGCTCTAACAGCCTTTTAGCATGGCTTTAAATAGCACAGGTCCTCCAACACTCTCTGCTGTATGCTGCAGCAACACTGTGTCTGTTCACTGAAAGAAGCAGAGAGTTTAGTTTGAACGCTTGATGATGTGCAGTCTGTGATTGTTGTTGCAGGGCAGTAATCAGTATGCAAAGCCTTTTTTAAAAGATCTCCTCTTCAGATCCTCTTCAGGAAGCCGTTCTGTTCCAGGTTAAGTTTAATTTTTTAGCTGATTCTGTTGTCTGATGCAGCGTTGTCTGCTCGCACAGTCAAACAGAGACGCTGTAAACCGGCCTCATTTTAAAACCCATAGTTACACTCTGACAGCTCGTGCCTTTGTCTTCACCCCGCGGACGAGTCTCTTTAAAAGGCGGTAATGAGCTGAAGCTAAAGCTGCAAACACAGAACTGGGCTGGCCTGATAACAGAGTTGTACACAATGTGCTGTTTGTTTACTTCAATCCGCTCGGATGCACGTTATGTAGTGATTAGTTTATTTTAGTTTTGAGGGGCGTAAACTTGAACCAGTGTTTAGAATATGTGAACAGACTCATCGCCAGTATGACGCACATAAACTCTCATTATAGTCTCTCTGTCATCTTCTGCGTTTCACCACCGTGGACACAGAACGACACAAAACATTTAAAATATAATAAGAATATACTATATTTACATACTATTTTATCAATAATCATTGTGCAGGAATGTCGAATATTCTTTTATTTCAGCTTCTGAACACTGAGGACTTTCTGTTTTTTTACCTCTCTTAATTGATGACAAATAGTTTTGCATTTTGGACAAACTATTTGCTCATTACCTTTTTGAATTTACGAGATTGTGGTGGCTGTTTTCTGACATTTTATTGGCCAAAGAATGAATCGCTTAATTGACAAAATAATTGGAAGATTAGTTGGTAATTAAAATCTAAAATTGCTTACAGCCTTAGCAGAAAATGGTGACATGAGATTTTGGGTTGACGATGTTGACGATGCATTCTGAATGCCGTCTGTTTGACACATTCAAAACAATGAATTAAAACATCACAGTGATGTTAAAGTGTCAGTCCTGTGTGTGATCATTCAGAAAACACGCGTACACGTTACACACTGAAACGGCAGCAACGCAGGATTTTAAAGCACCTATCAACAGTCAAGTGTTATGAAAATGAGGCTGTGAAGTGAGGAATACTTTGCTCTCAACTAAAAATGTGTGCGCTGCATTGAGCTGATCAGCGTAGAGCAGAGATAAAGATAAAAGGTGGATTCAAAGCTTTTACTCTGAAGGGTCTTTGTTATTTAGATCCTCTTTATCTACATGCACTGTGGGAACAGTAGCCATTCTCCCTGAGCTCTGTGTGTTTACAGTACTTAAAATGAAAATGATACACATAATTTATGACATCTCTGCTCACGATAAGACTCAAGGATAATAACAGCAACAAACAGTGGCACAAATCATCACAACAACTCAAAAACCTGCAACAGATGTGTGTGTACATAATATTACAAGCTCTTAGAGAAGCAACTCACATCACACTCCAGCCACAAATAAGTCAGGATGAAGAACTCCTTCAGTCAATATCAAAACTCAGTTTCTTGTGTCAATTAATAGATGATGGAGTGTGGAGGACGGCTGCTAGTTGATCTGGAAAAGTCTTAAAATACGCTTTGTTCCGTAAGTTACTGATTTATTTGGATAATCAGTAGTACATGTTGCTATCATTAGCGTATTAAATTACTATCATAAATGGAAGAAGAAAAAAATGACCATTCTGTTGTAGACTGAGAGGAACGAGGCTGATGGTCAGCGTCGATATTTTTGATGATTCAAATTTGGCTGGGTGGTTTAAAAACACTTTCTTCTTAGAACACATATTTATTATTGTTTACACAGACTTTAAAGTGTAAGAATTCTAGTCAGATTTAGAAGAAGAGGCGAAGCGACAAGGTTGCAATCAACAATTACACCGCTACCAGATGCTACAGACTGGTTGTTTAACGCCACCACTGCTTTATAACTTACTGTTCTTTGTATTAAACAAGCTCTGCATCACCCTCATATGACTGTCTGCTAAAATAATGATGTCTGTCTGAAAAGAACAACAAGTTTCCATAAAGTCTAAAAGCTGTTTGAGCTCTGATGATATTTTGTAGAAAACACAGTTGGAATGAACTTATCCTGTTTTTCTTTACACGAAAACAAGACGGACGATTATTCGTTGTTCCTCCACAAGCTGCTTTGTTAGATACATGTGAACTATTTAAATTACTTTTCACTATCCTCCTTATTACTCAACAATAATCAAGTGTGACAATGCTCATGTGTCAACCAGCTGTTAGACATTTGTTTTCTATGAGGAGCAGAATCAGCTGCAGTTTTGTTTAATTTGTGCGTGTGTTATAAAGGTATTTAATGCAAAAACAACAGAATATAAATAAAATTTTCAATTGTAATTACCTAATGTTGGTTTCTTAGCTGGATCATCTTCTATATTTATTAAAATGTTGCTCTTTTTTCTGAAGCCAGCCCGTCTTTCTCTTTTTTTTTGCAGCTGAGAAAATCTTGAGCTGCAGAAAACGCTGAGCCTGCTGAAATTTTTAAACCGACTGACTGATCAAAAGGCCCAGTTTGATTAGTCCTCCATAGTTTTACATCGCTCACATGTGTTAAGATTAAAGAGCTGGATCTCGTGATCACACTAGCCTTCAGGCTGCTCTGTGTGCCGCGCGTTCGCCGATCTTCCAGACGACTTTCACATCTACGCCGAGCGTTTGTTCTGCACGCACAGATGGTCACAATCGTGCCCGCGTGCTTTAATGAGCTTGAAACCTGCTCGTCAGCTGACAAGCTTCACAGCAGCGTTTGCAGAGATGCACACGTGTGTTTGTGCATCTGATCACATCGCCTCATGGACTTGAGATGTTTGATGCCACAGAGGCAGCTGAGGTCAGGTTCAGGGTCAGAACAAACATCAAGCTGGGAGGAAAGGTCAAGACGAACCTTTAAAGGAACAGTTTGACGTATGGGTAAATACATTTAGCGGCTTCTGTCTGTTTGGGTAGCGTGTGGGTTTAGTGGCTCATGGGTGTGACTACTACAAACTCTTACTTTATAGTGCGCTGCGTCTAAGCCAACACCAGTACATATATTAAGACAATAAAGCACAGAAATAGACGCAGGCCTCTCATCCATCATTCCTCCACCCAACACAGAATCAACTGTTTCAGTGTTGTCTTATTTATTGAGCTCAGCTCAGTTAAATGAGAAGCTGTGTGTTTAAATATGAAGCTACAACCAGCATCTGGTTAGCTTAGCTTAGCACAAAGACAGGGAACAGAAGACTCTGGCTCCGTCTAAAGGGAACAAAGTCTGCCTTTAAAAAAACTTGCTGGTCGTCTCCGTGAGGTTGCCAGGCAACCAGCAAAGACTTCGGGAAGTCAATGCACCCGGCCGCGACATAGTCACACGCATAAAACCCTCAGAGTAAAGATCTCTAATTATTCTTTACAATCACAAATCCACTTTTTGTACGACAGAAAAAGAGCTGTGAGAATTTTACCCAGAGCTGATTATCATGAATCAACTAACAGTTGTATAAAGTAATGTATAAAGTAAAAAAAATAAAATAAAATGCTTCCTGTATCCAGATAAATTAATAATTATTAATTTGTGAAGTCAGTCAGTAAGAACTAAAATGAATTTGCATGATTTCAAAACAAAAACAAAGATGTGTTAAAGGAGTTAAACTCGAAAAAAGTTAATATTAAGCCCGGGATGTGTTTACATTTTGTTTTTTGTACAATATATATAAATTTTTATGTAATATATAATGTGTTAATTACAGAGATTTAGAGCTGCTGGAAGGCTGTCTGTCTGTCTGTCTCTCTGTCTGACTGTCTGTCTGTCTGTCTGCAGTACCGTTCCAGTGACAGTTATGGGATCTATCACACAAGCCCGACGCAGCCCAGCCTGATCCGCCCGGTTGTACTTTGGTCACAACAAGATGTTTGTAAATGGCTGAAGAAGCACTGTCCGCACAACTACCTAACCTACGTGGAAGCATTCTCGCAGCACGCCATCACAGGTCACACTGCTAAGTGTAAAATCAGCAGACATATGACTTCATTTAATTATTGTTTATTTGATTTTTAAGCTCTCTGCTTTCCCCTTCCAGGCCGAGCGCTGCTGCGTCTGAATGGGGAGAAGCTGGCGAGGATGGGACTCGTGCAAGAAACACTTCGACAGGAGTTGTTGCAGCAGGTGCTGCAGCTTCAGGTGCAGGAGGAGGGACGCAACCTGCAGCTGCTCAGCAGAGGTGAGTGTGTGTGTGTTTTTATTTCTTACCCCTCCATTCAACCTTGACTGTAAAGGAAACAAAGATTGATACCACTTTCATGTCTGTAATCTACAACCATCAGATGGTTAGCTTAGCTTAGCGTAAAGACTGGAAACAGAGGGAAACATTCAGCCTCGCCTGGCTCTGTCCGAAGGTAACAGAGTCCACCTTATCAGCACCTCTAAAGCTTACTGATTAACACGTTATATCTTTATTTGTTTAATTCGTAGATAAACCAAACTTTTACAGGGGGTTATGTGCTGGACTGTTTCCTGGCTGCTATCAGTGACTTCATTGATGTTTTCGGCGCCTGAGATTAAAGACAATTAATTAAGTAGTACCTACACAAAGAGACAGTGTCTGGGACACTAAAGAAATTTATTATTGCAAATAAAATTATTACTTAAAGTTAGATTTTATGACTTTTCAAACCCTCTGAGTGAGTTTGTTTCTAAAATGTGACTAGCAACAAAATTTGTGATTTATTTAGAGCATCAGGGAAAAAATGAGAACATTTAATTATAATTAATTCCCATGCATGCTGCTCAAAGTAATCACAGCCCACATAGTCAGTCAGTGTTGACCTTTTCTTTCACTTTTTCTCTTCAGATCTCTGCATTGAAAGAGTTCCTGCAGTTTGTATTTAAATAGTTTGACTTGACCAACGACTAAAAGAATTTATTGAGAGATGGAGAATGGATTAAATATGATTTTAATGTTTTATTCTATGACCAAGCAGAACATCCATGGCAGACTATTTTGAGTCAATGAAGTCTTTATTAAACTATATAAATGACTAGTCGATGAGTCTGGGACAGATGAAAGTAAAATTCTGACAGTTTCATGCTGAGATTAAAAGTTCATTTGGAAATTTATATGTAAAATATGATATGTTACTTAATGAGCTTTGCTGAGCTAACTGTCTGATGGATGCAGACATAAGAGTGGCATATATTAACTCAAATAAACTCAAATGTTGAACTCAATGTTCTGAAAGTTTGAATCTTTCTGTCTTTCAATTCCTTTGGACCCATGTTGCTGGGAGAAGGTGGATGCTGTGGATATTTACTCAAATAAACTCAAATGTGAATCAGATATGAATTGCTGCAGCGACAACCTGAATTATGTTGCTGAGCTTTTCATTCCCGAAAAGCGACAAACAGACTGACTATGAACTGTGATGAAGAAGCTCCGTGACAATCTGTCGATTTATTTCTTTATTCTGTGATTAATTATTAACTCTCTCTCTGAAAACTTTTTTTTAATGTCAGATAAATAAATAAAAATATCAAAACATCACTGCTTTGTGTCTGTCAGTTTGTGTGCATTAACCTTGACGGAGCAGCTGTGTGAGAGCACGTGATGATAAACTACATTACCCATAATCCCACAGCTCGGTTAAGAAGGGATCCATCTATGGCTTTAACCAGCCGATGCCGGCTCCGAAGGTCGCAAGATCGCCACGGAAACGGAGTGCGGCAACACAATGTCGTCCCGCTCGGACAGGTACATGATGCTCTGAGTATTTTCACCTGTGTTTGACTCATGCGTGATCATTTATATTTATTTACTCATTCTGATGTAATGTAACGCGAACCACACTGACTCTCCCCCGCTCCTCCTCCTCCTCCAAACAGCAAAAATATCTGACATGTTTCGTCTCTAATGATAATATTTGTTAAAATAAACCTCTCCTTGTTAGTACGTGTTAATTAAATGTACAGTATATTAACTATAGCGTGCTGCAGATTGATTAAATGCGCTGGAAACACGGAGATCATTGGAAGTATTTGAGCTGCATGTTGACACAGTCGTGCGTCACAGGCTCCTTAATGAGGAAATACTGGAATAAATCAAATATATTTATAATAAACCTTTAATTAAATTTAGTCTGTGGCACGCATTGTGTTCACAGTGACTATGAAGATCAATATTCAATATTGTTCTGTTGATAATTGATTAAACCTCTAAAATATACTAAAGGAAAATCCAAAAAACAAACTATATAAAAGGATTTCACTTTTGTAATGTAATAATTCAAATACATTTACTAAAAGTAGCAATGCTACACTATAAAAAAATACACTGCAAGTAAAATGTGTCACTAAATCCTACACACTGGACCTTTTAAAGCAACATTACACAGACATTTTTGCAATTTAGCTCCCCCAGTTTCAGAGTGTAACACTACTTTATACTTACGTTTATTTGGTCTTATTATATTACTTATAATCAAAAACTTAGCGAGTCGACAGCGTTGCTAAAAGCCAAACATCAAGCAGCAAGGTCAACAGCACAAGACATAGCAGCCAGCTAATATTACTTACTAGTCCAACATCAAGAAGCCCAGCTCGGCGTCTGTCTTTCAGCCTTTTATTTCACCAACGACTAAAAGTCAGTCCAAGATTTACTCTTGTCCGACACCTTGCTTGCTCACTCTCTCATTTTCTCTTCGTAGCTTCCTCCATCAACGTCCTCTTTGGTCTTTTTGCCTCTGTCATTATGTCCATGCCTGGTTACATTGCCTGCTTGCCTAGCTCCAGTTCTTGCACGACACCGGCTCTGCCTTCCCATCAGCATTTGCAAACCTCCTCTTCTTCTTTACCGGTGGTCCAAAACGCCCGTGGTACAAACACAAACACTCCTCGGTGCTCTGAGCTCACAGTCTGGGCAGCCCGGCTAACAAACTGAGCTAACAGCAGCTACAGTTGGCAGCAGTCTACTTCACTGTCCATCAGGAAACTCTGTAAATCACAGAGAGTTGAGGCGGAGCAGCTGGAGGACATCAGAGGGAAAAGCAGAGAACATTTTCTCCATAAAATATGATCCAGTTTCACCAAAATCAGCAAAACAGTTGTTGGTGTATGAGTGCTGTTTGATATCATTGTAAACTGAATATTTCTGAGTTTGTCAGACAAAACAAAGACTTCATCTTGAGCTCTGGATGTATTTCACTACTTTCCCGTTACACTGAGACTTGTTTCAGTGTCCCTCGAGGTTTGTAGATCAGATCAGTTATCTAAGAGGAAGGATCAGCAGAAGACGTCTGTCCCGTCCTGTTTTCACTTACAGGTCTCTCTATTAATACCAGCCAAGCAGCTCTTTGTTGCCAGTGATCCTCTTAGTGCCTGTCACACACAGAAAGGGGTGGACAGGGAGAAAGGAGGACACTCCACATGGACAGCAGCGTGGAGAGATTTCGCAGATGATTGTTGAGGCTTCACAGATACACACGTGTGAATGGACGGCGTAAACGCAGACTAGAAACAGACCTGTAATTTGCAGACTTTTAAGACTTCAGTCTGCTGTTTTGGCGAGGTTGCCACGGTGACAGGAGAGTTAGAGGGTAGCAGGTTGTTGTCTGAAGCCGATATGACTCTGCTGGACTGCACAGGAGCCAGAATCTCTGGCTGTTGGTCCCTGAGGTCTGACCGCAGGTAAGATGTGATTGTTTGTGTTGTTTTTCTGTCTCTCGGTTCAGGCGGGATGCCAGTTTTCCGCCTCACAAAAGCTCTCAAACACACCGCGGACGTGAGCTATATTTAGTCTCTAAACAGGGGTTGTTGCGAGGTCAGAGGAGGTGCAGGATCTGGGTTAGTTTGCTGGGATATTGGCTTTTTATTTGAGCTCAGGCACAGAGGATTTCCTGGATTTGAAACTGCATCGACTGAATATGCAAAACATCCATCACTAGTCCTCTCTTTCATCTATGTCCATGATTTCTTATGGCTGACAGTGAGCGTGCATGAGTCCCTAAATGTGGCATTAGGAAGTGTGACGTGCAGGCTAAGCTGACTTTTATTTGTTCTTTAGTGAACGGTGATCTGAGAGGCTAATCTTAATCACTGCGATCACCGGCGATTAGAGTATCAAATAGTAGCATTAATACAATCTAGGCAGTGATGGAAGAAGTATTCATAACAATATTACCAATACCAATGTGTGCGCCACATGTACCAAGGCCGAGTCCTCACTGCAGTGGCCTCGGTTCAGTTCCAACTTGCGGCCCTTTGTTGCATGTTATCCTCCTTCTCTGTTCCTACTTTCCTGTCTGCCTCCTCTGACTATTCCAGCTGACTGTGGACAAGAGACGGGGTACACCCTGAACAAGCTGTCATTTCATCACAGGGCGCATAGAGACAAACAACCATTCACACTCACATTAACGGGCAATGTAAAGTCACCAATTAAGCTGTTAAGTGCATGTCTTTGGACTGTGGGAGAAGCCAGTGAGAACATGTAAACTCCACACAGAAAGGCTCAAACTGAACTCTTGATAAACCCATGTATCATTTATGTTTAGGCAGCATTTTACTCTTGATTAATCTGCTTGTGATTTTCTTGGTCAATCCATTGATTGTTTGTAAAAACTAACGTTTCTAAAACGTAAAAGAAAATATCAAAAATGTGCATCGCTGTCACTCATAGCTCAAAGCGATACCTTCACGTGTGTCCAAACCTCAAAATTATTCAGTTTCCTCTAGCTTAATACAAGAAAAAGCTGCAAATTGCCACATCTGACAAGCTGAAATCATTACATTTGTAGCAGAAGTAGTAGTGTAGCAGATGTGTCACTCACAGCTGCTGGATTTGAGCTCTCGGCAGCCGACTGTTCAAACTTAAACTTACACAACATGCAGCAATGTGTTTGTGTAACTGCTCCAAGATGTTTTCTTCTTGCTCCACAGGTTCATACACATATTTGAAATTGCATCTTGATTCTTGTTAGGCTGCTCACTGCAGAGCTGTTTGCTGCGTCAATCTGTCATAACAAATTTGACAAAGCCTTCACAGCTTTTGCGTCTCTTGTTCAGATGCTTGATTCTTGTCAGACCCCTGCTCCACCTACTCATCATCCTCTACTTCTACAAAGTGACTAACAAGGTCATTTAAGGAACACATGGGGACATTTCTTCTGCTTCCAAACCAATAAACTCCATCCATCCATTTTCCATAACCGCTTAGCCATATCATGGTCGTGGCGGGCTGGAGACGATCCCAATCCCAGTCCCATTAACACCTGTGTGCAATTTAGAGTCTTTGGACTGTGGAGAGAAACCCCATGGACATGGGGAGAACATGCAAACTCCTCAGAGAAAAGCCCCAGCTGGGGTTCAAACCAGGAGCCTTGCAGTGAGTGATAATGCTAACCAGTGCATCCGCGTGCTGCCCTGCCAACAAACTCTGAGGCCACTTTTTTTGTTTGTTTTGTACTAGGGCTGCAACTAACGATTAACCTGCATATTATTTCATCAGTGACACTATCGGATTGCTTGTTTAGTCCAACCGACACTCCAGAACCTAAAGATATTCAGTCTACTGTCAGACAAGATGAAGAAAAGCAGCTTATTGTCACAATAGTGAAGCTGGAACTGATTGAAGTTTGACATCTCTGCTTGAAAAATGATTTTTACGAGCTGTTTCAGCTCTAATTTGTACTCCACTACGTTTATTTCTTCTTTTTTTTAAATCTGAATTGAACCTCGGGATGCCACGAGGAGGCCTGAGGAGGCTCCAGCAGCTTATGAAGGCTGTGAGATGTGGTTAAAAGCTCCGGAAAAAAGCTCATAAATGGACCTTAGTGAGGATGAACTCTTTCAGGCTCGACATACTAAATGTTTTGTAAATGTTTATTACCTACACGTGTTGCATAACACCTGGATTTAACGTACAGCATGATATCAAAGTACTACCATCAATGATAATATGATTTAATAATAATAATTTCTCTTTCTTTTGTGTTTCTTAAATCCTGTAATTTCGTTGTGTTGTTAAATCGGAAGTAGGGCGGCTCTTTGATTCTGCAGACTGTGTATTAAAAACATAAGTGTGTGTGTGTGTGTGTGTGTGTGTGTGTGTGTGTGTGTGTGTGTGTGTGTGTGTGTTCAAGCTGTAACCTGCCCTGCTGTGTGTTTTGCAGTGGGAGCGGTGAGGACTCGTTGGACCGGCTCCTGCCCCCCGCCGCGGCCCCTCGCAGGAAAAGCGCTACCTCACTGAGCAAAAGCGAACCTCCTCTGCTGCGCACAGGCACACGCACCATCTACACCGCCGGACGACCTCCCTGGTATGACGAGCACGGCGCGCAGTCAAAGGAGGCCTTTGTCATCGGTATGATGATGATGATGATGATGATGTATTTCACTTCCCTTCGTGCCAAATTGTGGCTTTGAGCTGCAGAACCTGTTCTTGTATTACCATTCTGTGTTATTATAGCCATAAACACTTAGACTGTCATCGCACATGCATACCGCCAGACAACATTAGACACACTCTGAAAAACAAACATAATGGGCCATTGAAATGCTGTGTGGATCTGCAGGGTTGTGTGGGGGCAGCGCCTCGGGAAGACCACCGTGGCCAATAAGATCATCGAGGCTCTGGATGTGCCGTGGGTTGTGCTGTTGTCTATGGATTCTTTCTACAAGGTGAGAGTAGTGCATTTTATTTGGTTGTTTATGGGTTCATTGTAAGAAGAGATGATCATCTTTGGGATGTTTTATCACTCCCTCTCATGCGATGTTGCTTCTTTATGATATCCTGACTTTTCATCGAGCGCACACTGAAAGAAAGAAGAGCTTGCCTCACGTTTCTTCATATTGTATCAGGTCCAATAAACCACAGTAAAGTTTGTTTATGAGTTGACTCCATGTTTGTTTATGATCTGATGACATGACAGGACATAAAAGCCTCGGTTTAGCTTAAACTTTATCGCCTCCTCTCGTCTCTCGCTGCAGTGCTGGCCAACACAGACTTGAACATAAAACACAATAAATACAATAATAGGTAATGTGTAATATTTTACAACAAATGCTAAAACATAAAATTACCTACAGTAACAACGTAAAACCTCAGGGTACATCCAGAAACTGTCATCCTGCCCAGTCGTCCATAATTAAAACATCCACCGATGTTGTATAGAGATGATCAGCAGCTGACTCAGACGCTTTCAGATTTCTCACCATGTTAGATCGGCCTTTCTTTGTATCCTGAATCTCAGTCCAGAGTAGCAAAGATCGGGTCTAACAGCTGGCCCAGGTTCTGCTCTAATCAGTATTGATGTATTGATCCTGCTCAACAGTATTTAAAGCTGCAATAATCGAGAATAAAACTACTTAGAGTGCAGTCCACAGTCCTTAAAAACCTCACTGTACTTCACTGATACCCTGTACTGTGTATACTAAACAATTACACCATCATTTGCAGTCTATAATCTGAAAGTTTTGATCTGAACTCTTTTGAACTCTTTGAGGTCTGAACCAGAATCCCTCGGTAATCACGAGGATCAGGAAGTGTCACTCTGACTTGAGAAGCTAATCCCCGCCGAGCGTTTTCATAGAAATACACAACACACATTATTGAATCAACAGAAACTCATCCGCATATTAACAGACTATAAACAAGTTAAACCCCTTTAGCCCAGAGGCTGTGAGGGCAAAGCGGAGAACTTTATTGCTATTGACGTTTGGTTTAGGAGAAAAGTTTGAAATGTTGGGAAGTATTTGGTTTGGAGTTGATGAGAAGATCAATACCAGTTTAGGGAAACCAGTGGAAGAAGAAGTACTTACAGCACGGTAGGCAGAGTTAGGCTAGCAGTTTGCCCCCATCTCTAGTGTGTATGCTAAGCTAAGCTAAACCCCAGCTTTAGCTTCATATTTTACGTACAGGCGTGAAATGTATCGAAATTTTCATGAATGCTAAATCCTTTAAAATAAAAACAAACTTTATCACAGTCTTGTAGTTTTGGAGTTCAGTCTTGGTCTTTAGACTGAGCTAAAGACTATTTTTAAAGGCCTCTGTCTCAGACAAAGACGACTGGATTTTTCAAGACCGCAACTTCAGGGATGTCACTTACTTGCCTGTGCATTGTCTGGCTTATTTGTTAACTGTCTGTGAGGAAACATCAGCCAACTCTTCTGGAATAAAAGAGTTAATCTGCAAAACAGCGTCCAGAAGAACTCACAGCAGATCGTAAATACCTCATGGTGACGCTTAATAAGGGGACTCAATGTAGCAACCACGCTTCACCCAAAGAGTTTTCGTGAATATTAGCTACCTAGTTGTTGGTCTTGATCTTACCAACACCATCCTGTGAACCTGCTGTGTTTTACAGGTGTTATCTCCTGACGAGCAGGCTTTGGCAGCGAGTAACGACTACAACTTCGACCATCCGGGGGCATTTGACTTTGAGCTGCTAGTTGCCACCCTGCGAAAGCTGAAGCAGGGCAAGAGCGTGAAGATCCCGGTGTACGATTTCACCACGCACGGAAGACAGAAAGACTGGGTGAAAGACTTAGAACTGTTCAAAGATTAAATATGCATCCTGTGATTTTGTAAAACAAGATAAAGATGAAGCGTTCAGTTCGTTTGAAGCTGACAACAGACTTCATATAAACATTCTGCAGCTTTAGTCTTCTAAAAGTTGAAACGACTGTTCGTGAAGCAGCTTTCTGCTTTGAAGAATTTTGGTTTTCTTTCTTCTTTATGCAGAAAAATGTGTACGGTGCCAGCGTAATCATATTTGAAGGAATTATGTCCTTTGCAGACAAAGAGCTCCTTCAGGTAAGACAGTATGTTTTCCTTCTTCTTCTTTTTGAAGAATTCTTCAGTGAAGTAAATCATCAGGATGGCGTGGATGTTGTTTGAGCAGCTGCTTTGCCGAAGTGAATGTTATTGAACCGTTCGGGGGTGTTTGCTTTCCCCACCTGCAGCTCCTGGATATGAAAATATTTGTGGACACAGACTCAGACATTCGGCTGGTTCGCCGGCTCCGCAGGGACATCACAGAGAGAGGACGAGACATCGAAGGCGTCATAAAGCAATACAACAAGTTTGTGAAGCCGGCCTTTGAGCAGTACATCGAGCCAACCATGAGGCTGGCTGATATTGTTGTGCCAAGAGGTGAGACAGACAGACTTTCTCACTGCTAAACATGCTAAACTAGAACATTTTGACACGTTGTTGGCTGTTAAACATCTCGTCTTGTTCGTCCCTCCAAGGTGGCGGGAATATGGTGGCCATTGATCTGATAGTCCAGCATGTTCACAGCCAGCTGGAGGAGGTGAGTAGCCAAAATGCTGCTTGTACATAAGAAGGTGGCGCCACCGTGTGTCCAAAAACTGTAACATAGAGACAGACACTCCAAGCAAAGTTAAATCTGAACTTCTCAATCCTAAACTTTCAGACTTTTATCGTTCTCATATAAATTCTATATTTTATTGTCAACAAAACACATGAAGGGACCAAAATAAGCTTATTTCTCTGTCAAAGAGCTCCATTTTTTGTCCACAAACAGAGGTAGAAATAGGTTTTGACGGCATTTTATTGAATCTAAATCCTTTTAAATCCTTCATTGACTCTTTTCAGGTTGTGTGTTTGGTGATTGATAATTCAGAGTTCAGTTCATATTTTGTTTGTTTTATTTCACTCAGGGTCATACCTAAACCACAGATATTCTACCATGCTTAAAGGGTCTTGTTTTTTCACCACATAATTTACATATTATTTCTCATTTAATCACTGCTCTGACATTCATTAACTCTGTACTGACTTGGGGCGCACCAGTAGTTTACCTGGCAGAGCGTATCAAGGCTAAATGACATCTCCTCTCTTTATCCCCTGAATTTTCTGTCTATCACACCAGCTGTTGCTGGCTAGTAAAAGCATAAAATGGCCAAAAAATATCTTTAAAAAAAAACCCTGTCCTGACTCATTTTTCTTTTTTCTGTGACGCAAAACAACGTTTGCTCCTCTCCGCTGCAGCTGCAGAAACCCTAAAAGCTGAAGTAAAAACACAGTGAAAGTAATATTAATTCTACATTATCATCACTTCAGAATTTTCTGCATGCGTGATGCACTTAACGTTAGCTGACGGTGAGCTTGTTGTCGCCTTGCTAGAGGTCACAGAATACAGTGTAACACTGGCAGCAGACTGAGGTTCTACTTTACCATGAAGGGTAGTAGATAAATATTCAAGTAGGGGCTTGTTGTTCCTCCTTTGTCATGTGTACCCACCGGCAAATTTTACATTTTTTCAGGTTTGTTGACTTTAATGAAGTTAAACAGCGGTCCACCATGTTCAGTCGGTCTTGTTAGCACATGTTTGTGTACTTTTTAACCTTTGCAGATAGCTGTTGTGTCAGAAAGAGGCTAAACTATCTCAGAGAGATTGTGAATAAAAGATTCAATCAAGGGTTGGTTAGCAGCTGAGGTGAAGAAATAAGTTGTTTTTTTTACCTTTACGTACACAAATCCAGATCCAGAATGGAACCAGCATCCTCTGCAGACCGCGTCCTATTACCATGAACACACAGACTGGAGTTTATTTTGAGTCAGTACAAATACTCTGTCCTGCTGCTGTAAATATTCACCAGCACTGAATCTGCAGCTGAAAATAGTCCCAAACAAATGCACTGTTTTCACAAAAAAAAAAAAAACTGCAGCGACCAACTGTTTTTTATTTTTATTTAACCTTTATGTAACCAAGAATCCCACTGAGATTAAAAATCTTTTTTTCAAGCGAGTCCTGACCAAGACAAGACAGGCAGCAGCACAAACTAAGAACAAGCACATTAAAACGGACGCAGTATTAGAACACATAAAAATAAAAGGTGCGGTACGAGCTGTGAATCCAACAATATCAGTTTAAGCATCGACACACCAACGATTCTGTCTCCAGGTCTTTAAAAACGAGTTTTAAAAACATTCAAAGAAATCAGATTTTAGAGTTCCTGGATGATCGCAATGAGTCCATACCGTCCATCACACTTCTGAGAAATATATGTACACAGATAGGATGGGAGCAACCAAAGAATTGCCTTGTATATGAGAATATAGCAGTGTGTGCGCCTCGTAGTGGCTAAACCAGACCATGCTACAGCGTAAAGCTCACAGTGGTGAGTCAAAGCTTTACAGTTTGGGAAGGGATGCAGCTTTAGATTAAATATAAATATATATAAACTATTCTTAAATCATCAGGATTAAATGTCACAAACAAACTGTAAGACTTCTCACTATGTGCATTTTATACCTCACGTTATTGTCTTTCTCTCTTCATGCAGCGTGAGCTCAGTGTCAGGTATGCTGATACATATTTTGACTTCACTTCTCCAGCTTTGCTGTGTAAAGACTGAACCTTCAGTCTCTCTCTGTGTTTGTCTTTCTGTCAGCTTCATTTCTCCTCAGTGTATCAGGATTAAACCTTCTGATCTAAACTACCTGTCTTTGCTCTCAGGGCTCTCCTGGCCTCCGCTCAGCAGACTCAGCCTCTGCCTCAGACACTCAGTGTGTTGGAGAGTACGCCGCAGGTCAAAGGCCTGCACACCATCATCAGGTACCGACGTGTGCGAGTACGAGTCCTCATATCAGTGAGCACAATGTGAGTTTTAAAACTTTTTTTTTCTTCTGTAATGCAGGAATAAAGAAACCAGCCGAGACGAGTTTATCTTCTACTCAAAGAGATTAATGCGGCTTCTCATAGAGCACGCGCTGACGTTTCTGCCATCTCAGGTGGGTTGACTTTAACTACTTAGTGAATAGCACATGAAAGGGGACGAACCCACAGAGAATGAATCATCCCCTGACTCCGCAGTCCCCATCAGGTTTCTGGATCTTTGTGTCTTTTAGCTTGTTGTTTTGATTTGTTATATTTTTACTGTTTTGCCGCTCTCATCAGCATCATTTTCAGACACAGCACCAAGCTGTTTTAAACTCTAAAATCCCATTGTACACGACCTACCCAGCACCCGACAGACTCATTTAGTGACTGGCTGGTGAAGGCAGTGGAGCGTTTAGCAGCTAAAGAGCCAGATGTTTCCCTCAGGAGTTAGTAAAAACCAACATTTACTTGTTATAGCAGCTCGTATACACAATGTGGGCAGAGCTGGACCTCTTGACCAGTTTGTTGAGTCTTTTCATGTCCCTCATGCAGACGACTGCATACAATAATGCAGATGTCACCACAGTGTCATATAAAGTTTTAAACAGAATCCTGCACACTCCAAAGGAGCTCAGTCTCCTCAGCAAGTGGAGACAACTTTGACCCTTCTTGTTCAAGATGTCTGTATTTAACCAGTCCACACACTGAACTATTTTTAAAACTTAATTTTTTTGGTTCACAGCATCTTTTTTTCCTCTTAAAACAAAAGACGACAACTCACATGTCAGCTGTCATGAAGAGTTTTCAGAAATCAGCTCTCGGCGCTCACTGCAATGGATTTCCTGTGGTGTTTCAAGCAGAGTTCAAAGTCTCTGCAAGTTTATTTTCATACGATACTGACAAGACTCCTAGAAGGGATTATATAAAAATGTTTTTGGCAAATCGTTGGTATTAAAGTTAAGTGAACGTCATTTGGGGTGAATTTTGCTGCAATAATACGCAAAAATGTGCATCGACACATCAGTATGTTGCCGCTTTTCTCATCAAAACCACTCACAGTTTCACAATTTCCGAGTTATCTTTGACATTATCCATTCCTTTGAACAAACCATGAATTAAATCACCAGAACTGCCTTCTTCCACCTCAAAAACATAGCCTGACTCCGCCCATCGCTCTCCACCTCTGCTGCAGAAACTCTCATCTACACTTTCATCACATCCAGAATAGACTATAAGACTAACAGCATGCTCTACGACACACCGTCCAGCACATTAGATAAACACATCCAGAAATCTGCAGCTCACCTGCTCACCCACACCCGTGACCACATCGCCCCGATCCTCCAGAACCTCCACCGGCTCCTGGTCCCCCTTCTTATACACAACCAGGCTCCCTCTTTTACCTTACAGACCTGCTCCATCTTGCAGCCTTCAATGCACCACATCTGGGCCTACAGAGCCTCCTCCACAGCTGCCCCCTCCACTGACCTACCCACCTTTAAATCCCTGACAAAAACACCCTTTATAAAACCTTTAAAGTGTCTTTGAGTACTCAGAAAAGCGCTCTTAAATATAATGTATTATTATTATTACTTTTCTAAGTATCTGCATCTGGAGTCGTGTGTTTGTGACTCTTTTCTTTCCGTATTTTCTAACAGACATGCGTGGTCCAGACTCCACAGGGTCATGAGTACGAGGGCCGCAGTTACAACGGTAAAGGGGTGAGTGATGTTTTTGTTTTACGGGTTGTCTTGTCTTGTCGACTTCCAGTCGAGTGTGTCCTCGGGAGGTTTCTGTCATCACACTTGGCTCCGCTGCTTCGCCTCTTCACAGATCACCGGTGTGTCGGTCCTGCGGGCGGGAGAGACCATGGAGCCCGCCCTGAGGGCCGTGTGCAAGGACGTCCGCATTGGCAAGATCCTCATTCAGACTAACCTTGACTCAGGCGAACCAGAGGTAGTTAAAATGAGTTATTTAGCACCAAAAAGCTCTCAGCGTCGACATCTGTGAGATGTGTGGCACATTTTTAGAGACTTTCCTCGATGTTGGACAGTGTCACATCAAACAAACAATAAAAATGTTTTGATTGTTTCGTCTTTTCTTTTTTCTTTTTTCTTTCCTCTCTTTCTTCCACATGATGTGTGTCTCCGTGGTAACTACCCTTCCTGCTTTTGTAACCATGGTAACCTGTCTCCTCCTCTCTGGCCTCGCCAGCTGCATTACCTGCGTCTGCCTAAAGACATCAGCGAAGATCATGTCATCCTAATGGACAGCACAGTCTCCACTGGCGCTGCTGCCATGATGGCAGTGCGAGTCCTATTGGTGGGTGGAGATTAGCATCATTATTCTTCAGCAAGACAACAACAGAGGAGCCCTCTCCTCTCGGCCAATCACGCGTGTTTTATTGCTCGTGTGTGATAATTGATTGGACTTAGATTACCTTTATTCCTACAAATAGAAATGTCACATATCTTCCTCTCTTTCCACTTAACTAATCCTCCTGATGATGATGATGATGATGATGATGATGATGAGGAGCGCTCAGGTTATTGACAGTTGTTGCCGTGATGTGTGTTGCTGAGCAGGATCACGAGGTGCAGGAGGATAAGATCGTGTTGGTGTCGCTGTTGATGGCAGAGCTCGGCGTGCACTCTGTGGCCTACGCCTTCCCGAAGGTCAAAATCATCACCACCGCCGTGGACAAGAGTCTGGACGATCTTTTACATGTAATTCCTGGTATCGGTAAGCCATCGCGTGCACGTACTCACTGTTTTTTTTACTCTTTTTGTCCAGAGAAGAGTTTGTTTTCCTGTTTTGTGTTTGAAGATCTGGTCTAAGTTAAATAAAAAAATATAACTTAACTGCATTTCGGATGTTTTCAGCGTGACTTTTGGTGCGTGCTTTTAGATTTATGCATGAAATAAAAATGTCCATGGTCTTTGCAAAAGATAAAAGATAATAAACATTTCTCTTTCAGGTTGACAGATTTCATTTCATGTCCCAGCAGATTCTAATTTAATGCTTGTGTCACTTCAGATTTGAAGCCTGCACGACTCTCGATCAACACCATAACTAAACTAAACAATATGCACATATACATACAGACACATAGACCAGCAGGTTGCCTGCAAACCTGAATAATTACATCCAATTACATAATCAAACATTACCTGCAGATATTAAGATGAATATTCAATGTAATCTCTTATCTGTGTGTTCATGCTGTGTGTGTTTTTCTCCAGCCTCTAACCTGCTGATACAGCTCCACTGTTTGTGTGTTTTCAGGTGACTTTGGAGACCGATACTTTGGGACAGACGGGACCGACAGCTGGAGTGATGAGGACCAGGAGCAGCCGTCATACTGACACAAACATCTGTGAGCCTCTGTGAAAGAAAAATACTACACTACTTGAAAACTCACGTTACTGTGCATCTTCTCCTTCAGGCATAAACCAGCAAAAACAACACACAAAAGCAAAACTGTTAGATTCACTTTTGAAGTTTTGTACTCTGCATGAGGGATATTTTGTTCATCACTAATATTTTCATACAGAGGTGAAACAGTGCCATCACCTTTGACGTACAATAATGCAATACAATATTATCATACTTTATTATATAAAGATTTTATCCAAGATTGCACCAGCTGTTTGTGAATCCTCTTCTTGGTAATTACTGGATAATTTCAAACTAATTTATTTTATTGGGTTGCACCATTAAAACTCAACAATTAAGCACTTAAGTTATGTAATTGGTTGCTAACAAACATTTGTAACGCTGTCCAATGCAATAAACAGTGTAAACACAATCTACGCCAATGTCAACATGCTAACATCACTCTTAGTTTAACATGTTAGCAAGCTATCACATGCTAATTTAAACTAAACAAAGTAGACTGGTGGTGAATATAGTTCTGCATGTTTTTTTGTGTTAAATTAAAAATATGATCACTTAAAAATGCAAATTAAGGGTTCAGCTAGTTGCTGACGTTGCTAAAATTCATCCTCAGGGGGACATGAACGGTAAGTTAGTAAATGTGTAAATATTTACTAATATACATAAGAACTAGTTTGCATGGTGCAACCCATTTTAGTTTTATTAAGTGACATAAATCTTTCTTAGTAAACACGGTAAAAATTCCGATTTGCGCCTAGCTCGTGTGTTAGCATTAGCTTCAATAGAACTATATAACATGATCTTTAAAAATAACTGATGTTTTAAGGATCCAAGAGGTTTAAAGTTATTTACAGAATCAAAAACTTTATATCAGCGATAAGCTGCATTTTAACCTGTTTTTAAATTCAGAAATAGCATCTTGGCTTTGTGAAACAACCAAAATATTATGTTTTTAGTAACATCAGTATATACCAATACAACTGATAATTACATTTTTAATTTTTAAGATTTGCCATCTTTTTTTCAATTCAGAGTTTAAAGGAGTTTAAAATCATTGAAATTGTGCAACAAACGTGACTTTTTTCATCCAAATGTTTTGAAGAAATTTATGTTAATTCCTTCAGGACAGGTAAATCTGAATCGTAGATATAATGTTAATACGTCAGAGGCCCAAACACGGAGCTAATTATACCTTAAGTTTAAATTTATGAACAGCTGGTGCAAGAATATGTTCAGATATAGATTCATTCTTTATGCTGCTCTATTAACACATTTTTTATATATATGTTATGTGCTAGATTGGTTATCAGAAATTTTATATTAAAGAAATATCACAAAGGGAAATTATATGTTATTTTATAATGTATATATTGTAGGTTTACACATTCACAACAGGTGTGAGATGCCTGTAAATATATAATAAACTGTAAAGGGACACCTTGGTTATATTTTTCAGTCACTGCCTCTTTCTACGTCTACCGAGGGTGGTTCAGACCGTCAGTGCGAGGTCACGGCCGGTCACATGCTCACTTCAGAGTATTTTCCACGGTCCTGTGATTCTCAGGGTTCAGATACAGGCCGCCTGGCTCCATCTGTGATACACCTCGAAGCCTGATGGGGTCAGTGTAGCTCACATTTAGCCTCTCACGGTGTGATTTATAGTGCGTCCCTTTGAGAAATCAGTGTCTCTTCACAGAACAGAAGAATGCACACAGACTCACCTGAACCACTTCCATCGCACAAGTTTAAAAAAAAAATGTCTATTTGTTGTGTGAACGGCAGCTTTACAGTCATGAAAACATGCTTTGTCTGGTGCAGAATGCAGTGTGTTAACGCTCAGTTAATTATGATATTAATGTGATTTCAGGGTCATAAAATGAGCAATAAAAAAACCTTCGAGCCTCCTACTTTTCCCTCCCTGTTGTGTTCACACACCTCGTGCTGCTGCTCGCTAATAATACGATTTCCCCCAGCCGGTTTGTGACCTTATGCTCAGTGTTATCTCTCCTCTCTGGTGTCTTTTCACTGTCATGTATCTTCAATGAATCTGGCAGTCTTCATTCATGTATTTATTCAGTCATTCATACCCCACCACCACCACCACCAACACCACCCCTCCTAACAGTGAGATTAACACATCACATAAAAATCTGTGAACGTTATCATCTTCACACCTATGAGCGTCTCTCTCATCTCTCTCTCTCTCTCTCTCTCTCTCTCTCTCTCTCTCTCTCCCCCTCTACGACACGGTTTGTTTTGGGCTGTTTGTGCCTCGGTGACACTGTGATCACGGATGTCATACGACGCACGCTGTATTCTCCAAGACAGGCAGAAGACTCGCTCGCCCATGTGACTACTGCCTCAAGGTTAACCTGTTACCATGGAGACAAGCCCGCCAATGAAAATTCAGCAGACGGTTGCGATGTTGACTGCAAGCTTTTTGTTTTAAGGGGTGACCTATTTTTTTTTTTTCCTCTCTCTCTCCCCCCACCTCCAACACCACTCCACCCCCCCTCCACAGCTACTCAGACACAGACCCTGCTACTCTGTGCACGTGCACACAGATAACACACACACACACACACTTGGATACACACTCATACTCATGCCTCATGTGAAAGGAGGTTGTAAGGTTGGACACAAAAGAAGCAAGGGACAATAGAAGCACGCCTTACATATGAAATAATGTATAATAATATGACACATTTCTTCTTAATTTGACCCTAAAGGTGCACTGGTATGTTAAGATTTTTTACGTCCTTTGATTGGACTGAATCTACAGGCAGCTTCAGATCACAAGAAAAGGTTTTAAAGAGTCTTTGATCCGTCTGTAGTAGATGGCAAAGTGAACTCTCGGTGATATTTTAGCCCTTTAAAGAAGCTCGTCGTCATCAACTGAAACACTATGAGATTTTCTTTTTTTTTTAAAGTGCCACTTTATTACAAAAGTATAAACTTGACTGACATTTCATGAATAGTAATCTTGATATAAAACATTACAATCTTTTGCACTTTTTTAGCACTTAATTACACGCTTCTGGAGTACAAGACCCTGTAGTCTGAAATAGCAAACACACAACATTAGCTGCCACATTTAACTTTAGCTGGGCTTTTTCCAAGAACACACCGTTAGCTTCATGGCTTCAAAAAACAACAAACAGAATACACTGAAATTTACATTTGCAGCTGTTTTTTTTTTTGTTTGTTTTTTTTCCTTTGTTTTGTTTAGTTTTTTTGCAGTTTGTGTCACAAGATAAGTCATTCCAAAAAACACAATTAAACATAATAGAAAAAGATAGATTTCTTGACACTGATGATATATTTATTATTCTTTCTCTTTTGTAATGTACATACACATTGCATCAACATACAGTATAATCACATTGTTTGCTCGAGGGGGGAATATTTGGTCAAATGATAATCATCGTTATTGTCCAGGATTTTAGATGTAAATTTTGAGTGGTGCTCTGCTGCTTTTGCTTCACATTTTATGTCATTTCTGCAATATTTTTAACACTGATAACAGAGAGAGAGAGGAGAGAGTGTTCATCGATGGAGTGACGATGATGAGATGAGTTAATACACATCAGTTCTACTGTAGCTTTCCGAGCTGCACTATGGTGAAACCCAAGCATATATGACCACAAGGCAGGGACTATGTAGATGAAACGGTCCACAGATATGAGTGAGGACTGAGCAGAGTGAGCGGTATGCATGTATGCATGTATGTATGGGGTGCTGAGTGGTCTGTCTCCACCTTTTTAGGACTCGAACAGTTCTCTTTAGTCTTCTGTTCTGTGTAGATAAAGGATGAGAGTAAACTCTCCTCTCTGCTGCACAGAGTCCCACTTGAGCCAAAGACATCCTTTATAATCTAACTGGCTTTGTGCTCTACAGAGAAATAAAGCAACACACTTAAAAAATAAATAAATAAATAAATAAATAAACAACCAACGACGATAGAAAAAAAAAAACATTCATATAGAGGTACCACATGACAGTGCTCGACTTTTTTTAAAATGTTTTTTCACTTTTTTGTTTTTTTTTTTAATTTTTTTTTTTAAGCATGCAACTCGTAGCAGGCAAAGTGCAGAAACAGGATCAACAAAGTAAAACACTTCATTTACAGACGGCAGTGGAGACAGTGTTCAGTCCATGTAAGATGAAACGAAACATGACGGAGGGGAAGTATCCCGTTTGTTTGCTTTTAAAACATGATAAATGATCTAAATTAGTTGAAGCTTTTTTAATTTTTTTTATTTATTTATTTTTTTTAGGAGGAGGAATGCAAAATGTGTGCAATTTTTTATTTATTTTTTTCTTATTATAATACTCTCATAATTGATTCTCTTGGTCCCTGAGCTTTCAAGTATTTTGATTAGTAATTCGTTCCTTTTATATCATTTAAATTCCGTCCTGAATCACATCTTGACCAACTACAGGGAAGGCCTGTTCACGACAGACTAAGTGCTACCAAAAGATTTCACACAATGCTGTGCCTTTTCCTCAAAAATAGAAGTCCTGCTAGGACCAAACCGGGCAAACGTCTAGTTTTACCCGCTAGAATCGAGGAAGAATTTAGGCTTTTCTTTTACTTTATTGTGCTTTGCACATATGTATCAGTAAGATAGAAGTGCTACTGTTACCTACAGATTGCTCTGCAATGGTCTTGTGCTCATTTATTATTCACTACCTTTGGATTCCTTATAAGGTTTATAGATTGGACTTCAGCCCAGGTCATAACAGATCAACATTACTGCCCCAAGGCCTCAGGAGCCTGAGAAAGGCATGACGTTATGACTTGAATGTAAACAGTATGTGTGGGTGAGCATGACAGGGGCTCAGCCGTCACTCCTTGTGGTGTTAGCTCAGCTCCTTGTGTTGGAAGGATAGGGGGGGTCACAGTGCAGCCGCCGCCTCAGAGCCCTGTTACATACATCTCCATGCCGTCGTTGAAAGTGAAGATGGTGGTGGTGCTGGAGGTGGCGGAGCCCTGCTTCAGGTCGCCGATGCTCTCGTACAGGTTCTCGCCCGGTAGCAGCAGGGCTTTGGCAGGCAGGTGCTGTAACTTGGGCGTCTGCTGCGTCGGCGGCGGTGGAGGTGGTTGCTGCTGCTGCAAGGGCTGCTGGGCTTTCTTCCTCCTCGGCCGCAGGGTGGCACACGTGTTTGGGGGCCTCTCACGCTTCCAGGCGCCTCCACCTTCCAGGTTCTCATAGGCCGGATCGCACTCCTCTGTCCCGATGGACTCATAGCAGTGGTCGTCAAGAGGCCCTCCAATTGCTTTGCCCTCCTGGAGGGCCCACGTCTGGGGTTTGACCACTACACTAAATCCCCCATCCCGGTCTCGATCCCGGTCACCACGACCCAAGGTCCGGAAGCCAGGATTGGCTGGGGGTGAACCCGGCACAGCTCTCTTCTTCTTTCCGGGTTTACACACCTTTGAGTACATTTCAGCCACCTGCAGACAAACAACACATTACTGAGATGACAGACTGTAAAAAAAGGCCTTAAAGTAGTTCAACATATGTACGTTAAATATGAAGCTTTAGCCGATTAGCCTGGCTCTGTGCAAAGGTGACCAACAGCAAAGTGAATAAACATATTTCCCAAAACATTAAATTATGCCGTTAACCTTCTTTAAATATTCTGTCTGCTGCACGATAAAAAAGACTTTTAACTTGCTTCCCAAGCTGTGACTCTGATTTCCTGTCCAGGTATCCAAAAAAGACACGGAGATCTTTGCTCAATTAGAAAACCGGGTTCTTGATAAGTGCTCTGGAGCCCTTTGAGTTTGTTCTTTGGGGTGTAGAAAAGAGTTCTTTAAGTCACAGTTTCGGCTCTTTTGGTGCTTTATTGATCATTTTAAAGATTCTTTGGAGTACTGATGGTTCTTTAAGTCATCCTTTGCAACAATGTGATCTGGTTTGGATAAAAACCAACAAAGGGACCGTTTGAACACCTGGCACGTCTTTTTTGTGAACCTGAAATACGTTGGGCTTTAACTGATGGCTGCTATTTATATTGACTTACTTGTGGCTGGGTGTAGAAATTATTCTTGTGGTGCCACTTCATATTCTTCACTCAGATTGTTAAAAGAGTCTTTCAGGATTCTTGAAATACCTCCAGGACACAAGTAAGTCTGGCTCTTTGGCTCCTGATAGTAAATTTGAGTGGAACACGGAGCTTCAACACAAATAAACCAAACATCAGACACGCTGATGATGCACAGACTGAAGAGTCGTCTCTCACCACAGCAGCAGACGGTTGTATATTCTCCACTGTGTGGGCACCCAGCGGTCCCAGGGCTTTATTTTGGTGCATGAGCATCTCCTCATCCTCTGGAGGTTTCCAAATGTACTGCTCTCCGTTGCCCATAAACATCACTTCCTATCAACAGAGCAAGAAATCACATTAAAGGGCAGAGCTCACGTAAAAAAAAAAAAAAAAAAGACACAATAAAAGACACATTAACCAGTTTAAACATGCACAGAGGTGCCTTTGTGTACTGGACGGATTTCATATAGCATTGAAATATTTTCCCTGGAAGGTGGAGCTTGTAGCGTGAGGAACCATGTGCTTATATCCAGGATGACTCAATTTCAACATGTTGCGTCATCCACAAGAAAATCAGCGGCGGACAGCCCTGCGAGCAGACTGTGTACACATGTAAGCCTGTGAACTGTGCGTGTTGCTGAACTCAGGTCACAGCAGAGAGCGTGACCTCGCTGACCTCACACGGGGCACCAAATGGTCTCCCGCTGTCACCTGGAGGGAAGCACAAAGCCTTATATCCACAGTAAAAAAGCAGGCAGTCTGCCTACACTCCTGCTGCTGCGAACATATGGAGGAGGTGACACTGCTGAGAGCACAAGTATCACCAAGAACTCTCTCTTTCGACAAATAAACACAGCTCACTGCCCAGACTTCAAAGAAATGTCTGCAGAAGTGCTAACATATCACAACACCATGCATGATGTGGCCGAGTGCAAGGAAAACTGCAACATTGGCACAATTACAGCCGTGTAGATCCTCTGCAGCATCAACAAGAAAATGTGACGGAAATACTCTCCAGATCCTGCTTGCTGTCCCTGGACTACTAAAATACACATTAATATATCGTACTGATGCTCACACCTAAAGTACAGAGCCAAACGTTCATCACAACGTTTGCTGCTCATGTCAATACAACCAGCAACAAAAATCTGAGCCTGACAATCTCACAAACTGACAAATTATGTAAATTAAAGCAACATTTCTAACATTAAATAAGAATAATTGATGCTACACTGACTTGTAATGCGTAACTTTAGGTTCCCGGGTCAGGAGAAGTACATAACGCACACACCGCCAAGTATTCCACTGATTTATTTTATTATGGAGAAAATGTTTTCTAGTTTTCCCTCTGATGTCCTCCACAACAAATCTGTGATTTACAGAG
Organism: Miichthys miiuy; assembly: GCA_036365135.1. NCBI lineage: Eukaryota > Metazoa > Chordata > Actinopteri > Sciaenidae > Miichthys > Miichthys miiuy. Next base: position 8,124,099 of record CM071606.1, on the reverse strand, counting down.
TTTCCTGATGGACAGTAAAGTAAACTGCTGCCAACTGTAGCTGCTGTTAGCTAATGTTAGCTCAGTTTGTTAGCCAAGCTGCCTGGACTGTGAGCTCTGAGCACCAGGAAGAGGAGACAGGAACCACCAGAACGAGAGCAGGGCAATGTCACCATGCATGGCAGAGGTGAAGAGACCAAAGAGGACTGTGGCAGAGGAAGCTGAGAAGATAAAATGAGGTACCTGCAGCAACACACCTAACAGAGGCTTTAGTTTTTCTCTTAACACGTGGCTGCTTTCAGTCTACGAGCCGTTCTGGCAGCTCTGTGAGCCTGCAGTTTGGTGGCGCTTTGGGCTAAATGTTAAGGTCATCACGCTACATTTACAGTGACAATGCTAACATGCTGATGTGAGGATGGTGACACAGGAAGCTAAGAAGAGAAAAGGAGAAAGTAGTCAAGCAAGAAGCCGCCGGACAAGAGTAATACTGGCTTTTAGTCGTTGGCGAGAGCGTGGTGAAATAAAAGGCTGAAAGACAGACGCCGAGCTGGGCTCACTGCTGTTGGACTAGTAAGTGCAGAGTTGTTGGCTTGCTAGTTTTTGATTATAATAAAAGTATAACAAATACATGCGTACGGCTGTCCGTATTTATGACAATGGTTTTGCACTGGGGGCACTAAACTGCAAAAATACCAATTCCTAATCAAACTTACAGATCTGTCACTCAAACTGGACGTCTCGCTCTCTTGTACCTGCAGAAATACACCCAATGCAGCCTTACATTTTCTTTCAGTCTACAGCCGTGCAAGCAGCTCTGTAAGCTCACAGTGACAATGCTCACATGCTGATGTTTAACACATTATTAACACTAACCACAAAGTACAGCTGTGGCTAAGAATAGCTGCAGGAATTTGGTCATAAACTAAAATACTGGTTAAGGATCAGCAAAGTCTGTAGGATTCATCCTCTGGGAAACATGAATGTCTTTGTGGCAATACATCCGGTGGTTGTTGACATATTTCAAGCTGGACCAAAGTGGTTGACGGGACTGACCAACACTGCCACACCAACAGTGTGGATAATAAATCGACACTTTTAGGGCCTTTCTGGGAAGTCAGTGCTCGAGTGCTTCGTATGATCTCATCTACTGCTCCGGTCAGACCTCTGGAGAAACACTAAGACTCCGACTTGGCTGTTAACTTTCTCTCCCCCTCCGCTCATCACTTCTTTCAGCCCATAAAACTAAATCCTGATCACCTCTACGACATTACGACACGATGCTGTCCAGCCTGATCACAAAGAAGACGTGTTGTTATTGCCTTTGTTTGAGTGGCATCAGATACAAGGTCATACACGGTGTTAAGTTTTTCTGCCCTTTATCCGATCTCTCCCCATGAAAACAACATTTAATCTCCCAGATGCCCATGAGATGCACCTAAAATCGCACTTTTCTTGTGTAACTACTGCACTTTAACCTAAAAATGAACTTTAAAGCTCAAGATCTGCTCTTTGTAAACAGTTTTAAAATCATCAGATAGAGAAAAGGTTCCTCTACCAACCTTTGGGAATGATGGCACGTTGAAGGCATCCACGTTTCTCCGGGGCAACTTTGTGCTGTGAGGGTGTGGCGGAGGAGGGGCTGGATGTGACGGCGGGGCGTGTCGTGGAGGCGGCGCCGGCGGCTCCCCCATATCCGTCCCGCTGTCTCTCTTTTGGGGCGCCTTGTCGGCCTTCCTCAGCTTTCTGACACAGGCGTACTCGGCCGTCTCCTGAGGGTGAGGGGGAGACATGACCTGGGCCTCGGGTTCGGGTAGCCCTCCTTCCACATCCCCGTCTGGGTCCGGGGGTGCCGGGGTATTGGCAGGAACGGCCGGAGGGGCCGGAGTGTCCGTCTGCCCGGCCCTGCCTACCATGGCGTACAGGGCATCATCAGTACGTGTGGTGGAAGAGCGTCGGCCCACTTCAGAATAAGTGTGCTCTCCGTCCTCTCCAGTCCCAGAGGGGATCTGGGGAAGCTGCCTGCCTTGAGAACGGAGGTCAGAGTTAGACCGGCAGCCGAGCAGCAGTAGAAGGTCCATGCTGGCTGGACGTTTCTTTTTAGATGCTTCTGCAAGGCACATACAGGCCACATACAGGACACCCACCATAAAACAGAATTCAAATTTACTCCATTTGTACTGGACACAAACATTTGTGAACATGAATAAATCTCCCTGACAGTAAACTGAGAGAGCTGACGTAGATGTTTTGAGAAAATTGAGTCCAAATTGACTTCATTCCACCGCAGACAAATATGAAACAGGACATATGCTTATATTTCTTCAAACGCTCTCAGGCTACTGTCACAGTGCCCACAAACACAGTTCCCTGTTGACTGTCAGTGACGGAGCTCCAGGACTTTTCTTGGCTCTCTTGATTTCTATCTTCGAGAGAGAGAGATGCATGTTCAGAAATCGAGACTGAACAGTCCAGTGGAGTTTGGCTGAGCCGTAAATGTAATCTGAATTCTGTTTTAGGGTGAATTTCTCTTTTTTTTAAAAAAGGGTCCTTAAATTTTATTCCAGAAAGGTTTGGGATGAATTTCAGGACTGGATCAGACAAGGAGCACATGGAGACTGATCTAAATGCATCGATGCAAACGTGTTTTCAGTGTGTTTATGTTGTTTCTTGTGGACTCCAAGCCTGGCATTAATAGTTGAGGATGAAACCAAATGAGAACATGTTCCATTTATGTGTTTACACGTCATGCTGTTGATATGCTGCTAAATTCTCCAATTGATTTTTCCATTTCTGCCATTTCACAGACTGTATCTCCACTATTTGTAATTTTCACGCTTTCAAACTCCCCCAAAAAAAAAAAAACCCTTTCATTGGTGCCAAAAGTGCTTTGTCATGCAGCTAAAACAAGACAGGCCTCTTTAGTTCCATTTAGGAGATGAAACGTTTTTTCACCACACGACATTGAGGCAGAGAGTTCACACAGCACACGGGACAGGATTTGTATGTGAAAGATGCACTCACTTTTGCCATTGCAGTTCATCTTGTTCATCTCAGTGTCTGATTTACTGATGGACCGCAGCTTCGACTGCCTGAGTATACCCTGACAACACACACACACACACACATACACATATACATATACAGGGCGGGTTAAACACTAATTAAGACTGAAGAGGTGTCCTCTGAATGATATTGTTCCCCGGTGAGTTGAGTTGTTTAAGCTGCTGCAACACAAACAAAACATGGAAGCAGCGCGTCGCCTGATACCTACCATGTCCATGAGACGATGTTTTCCGCCCTCGCCGGGAACATTGTGTGTCTTCCCCTTCCTGTGGTAAACACAAACGATCTGTCACACAGGTTGACACTTACTACAGTGATGCACTTGTGTGTGTTTGTGCATGTGCAGAGTCTGAGTCACTGTCCATGTGTGTCTGAGTCATCTTATGACTGTGCATGAAGAGTATATTTGCATGTGCAAACAGAGTTACTTTAGAGGGGGGAAGATTCACTGATTTTTATGATATGGCTGCAGATGTAGTGGATTTTTGAGCTTTATATGTGGACTGTGCTCTGATATAAAGCAGGTCTAGACTGTACCCTTAATAATATTACTTACAGAGACTCAACAACTCCCACCATGAGCAAGCACTTGGCGACGGTGGTAAGGACCTTAATTTAATTTAACATTTATTTTACACTGTCAACAAATTCTAGTTGCTGAGAGCTGCTTCTTCTCTCTTACTCTGTGCTGCTTGCCACCGTTTGTAAATCACAGTTCAGTCTGCTGGATAAACTTTGCACAGGCACAGTACCACTGATTTTTTTTATGCATTATATATTATAAAAACAGTATTCATATTGGATAACATTCAGAGTTTGCATGTTCTCCCAGTGTCCCAGTGGGTCCTCTCTGGGTATTGTGGCTTCCTCCCACGGTCCAAAGACATGCAGTTAACAGGTTAATTGGTAAGTTGCATGTGAGTGTTTGTTTGTCTCTATGTGCTCTGTGATGAACTTGTCCATCCTTAGGCCTCTTGCCCTGAGTCAGCTGGGATAGACTCCAGCCCCACCGTGACCCTGATGAGGATAAGCGGTTGCAGAAAACGGATAGATGTCTGTGATGGGACAATATTGGCTCTAGTACAGATACTTTTTCCTTCACGTCATTTGTTTGCAGCTATACTTACTGGTTACATTAAATCACCCGATAAACTTCCATCCATCTATCCTCATCCTCATACTTATCAGGGTCGCAAGGGCCAGGAGCCTATCCCAGCTGACTTAGGGCGAGAGGCAGGGTACACCCTGGACAAGTCGCCAGTTCATCACAGGGCACATAGAGACAAACAAACATTCACACTCACATTAAGACCTATGGGCAATTTAGAGTTAACCTGGTGAGCCCTTGGACTGTGGGAGGAAGACCCAGAGAGAAGCCTGGTCTGATAAACCTAATTAATATAATTAACTGTTAAAACTTAAACCAGCTGTTTGTTGTTTAGTTGTTGTGAATGAATCATTTCTCGTCTGAACCTCAGATTTAACAGGTTAGACTTCAGAAGAAGTAAAAGGTAGAGTCAAAAAATGAAGAGCACAACTTTTGACATTTGCAGGTACGTTTAACGTGCTGCAGCTGGGCAGCTAATCAGCTATGCGATGCTCTTTTCAAAGTGAATGTTTGTTTGGTTGGTTGATCAAGAAGCTAAGGCAAGAACAAGACATGTTCATGTTTCTAAGTTAGAAAAGAAGAAGACTTTAGCAGGGCAGCTAATGTGGTTGCTGTTTAGAGTCTGTGGCTCTTGTGGTGTGACAGGAGACCGCAAACCAGAAATTATTTTAGACGCTCACAGTAGATGGCATTGGTGTCTAGTTGGAGCCCTTTGTCACATTTAAGGTGTCTATAAGTTGTTGTGAATGACTGATTTCTTGTCTGAACTTCAGATTACACAAGTTAGACTCAGAAAATTAGAGAAGAGTAGCTGTACTTTGTTTTTTCTTCTTTCGTCTCTCATGAATTATCTCACGACCCCTCAGAACTTTGTTTTAGATACTTGAAGGACATTTTGCTGGTAATGCTTCTGTACTTTTACTTGAGTAATATTTAAAATCCTGGTCTTCGTAGCAGTGTCGTACTTAAGCGAAGTATCTGAGTACTTCCACTACTGTTGAGTGCATGTGTAAATATTCAAAGTATCCTGAGAGTCTCAGTCCGTGTATGTTTTTGGTCATACATGTGCGCCACAGTTTCCTGCTCTCACCTCTGGCAGCCCACGCAGAGCACCACGATGAGGATCGTGACAACAAAGGCTGAGGCAGCAGCGATAGCACCCAGCAGCAGGACCTTGCCGTAGGGAGGAGCCGTGAAGTTCAGCCCGTCCTGCATGGAGGCCATGTGGGAGCGCTGGCGCTCACTTTGCTCTCACACACTCACACTCACACCCTTACAACTCATGCACGCAGGGAAAGTGCCACGGTCTCACTGGGATCTGCGGGCACAGAGTGGCGCTTAATTACAAAATTATCTAACCTTTACAAAACATTAAGTAGGTTAACAAAACAGCGGAACCAGAAGTAAAAAATATTCACGGTGCAAAACAGCAGAAAGAAAAGTGAGGATTTCTGTCCGGCGCTGAAGCAGTGAAGTGAGCAGACAGTACGCCTCCGGCATGTGCTTCTGCTTTACCTTGTTTGAGGGATTACTGAGCTTTGTGTGTCACACTTACATACCTGCTCACCAACAAATATTTGCAGATACGCAGCATAAAAAAGTGAGCTACTACTACAATCCAACAGCTATACATTAAACCGCTGTGCTATAACTGAAATAAAGCAGAAAACACAGTGCCAACACAAACTTCCTGTGGTTTTTAACCATTCAAACGAGAACAAACACACATATTGAGAAGGTACAATGAGTCACATAGAAGCTGAACATGCCAGCAGCAGCCAGAGTAACCTGAAACACTGAAGGAGACAAGTATGAAAGCGGAGCGAGCAGACAGAAACATCTTTCTCTACTTCCATGCTGCTTGCCAGACAATTTCACAGTTGGCAGTGTAATATGTTTCAAATACACAATAAAAACACAGAGCTGTAGCAACAACAACAAAAAAGACCAAACAACAAGCCTGTTCTAATCTCTGTCAAATCATGCCATCTGTCTACTGTGACAGTGTGTTTTCATGTGTGTTTATGTGTGTCGCATGTCCGTCAGCAACAACAACAAGACTGCCAGGAGGAAACATACCGCCAACGCTTTGTTGGACTGAGGTTTAGGGGATGATAACTGTCTGTATGTGTCTGATCTTTCATGTGTTTACTGAGTTTATAGCTACAGATTTAGACAAACTCTTCCTCACTTCTCCTCGCTAATGATCAAATCGGACACTTTGAACAATGCGCTTGAGTATTGGATTCCACATAGATCTTTTCTTTCCAGACAGAATTTAATCTTCACAGTCCAAATTACTTTAACAGTTTGTCTGTAGTCTGGTGAACAATGTGCATCTTTTTCTGATAGTTTGCCAAAGACACATGAAATCTGAGAAGCTCTTGATTTCCCAGCCCTCACCCTCTGGTCCTGAGGCTTTGGGTAGTGACTGAAAGAAGGAGAATTTGCTTCCTCCGCTGGGTGGCCAGGCTCAACCTTAAAGATGCGGTGAGGAGCTCACACATCCGGAGGGAGCTTGAAGTAGAGCCGCTGCTCCTTCACGTCAAAAGGAGCCAGCTCAGGTGGTTTGGGCATCTGATTAGGACCCCCCCTGGGCACCTTCCTTTGGAGAGTCTACCCTGGAGACCCAGTGTAACCCACTGGAGAGACTACATAGTCCATCTAGCCTGGGAACACCTCTGGATCCCCCAGGAGGAGCTGGAATGAGTTGCTGGGGAGAGGGATGTCTGGAACACCCTGCTAAACCTGCTGCCACCACAACCAGACCCCGGATAAGCAGAAGAATGGATGGATGGATGGATGGATGGATGGATGGATGGATGGATGGATGGATGGATGGATGGATGGATGGATGGATGGATGGATGGATGGATGGATGGATAGATGGATGTCAAACCTGTTTAACCCTCTGGGGTCCTATCAGTGGTCCCCACAATTGCCTTTACAATCGTGGACAATTGTTCAGACCCAAGAGTGTTAAACCTAAACATAATTTGGTATTCATTATGCTTTAGTAACAAATCCCAGATCGATCTCTTCCATTAAAATTCCACAAAGACCAGTCAGATCTGGTCACACCTATTCCCATCTGGATTGATTTTTATCTGGAGCCTGAAAGTAACTGACTATGGAAAAAAAGATGCGTATAGTGTATATTTAAAAGTGCCCAGGGCGATGTTCTGGCACACATCTGACCAAATGTAGCACTATTTTCCTTTAATTTCTCTTAATTCTGGAGTCCAATGACTTAAAAACCACACAAAGCATTAGATACGTGTGTTTTATTGTTTTAACCATCTGGACTGTAACTGTCTGAGTCTACAGCCGTGCTAGCAGCTCTGTGAAGCGATGCTTTGAGCTAAATGCTAATATTAGCTTTCTAACATGCTCGCAACTGCTCAATTTATGTACTTAAACTACTTATTAAACTACTACTGTAATTCATGGCAGTGTAAATGACAATGCTAACATGCTAATGTTTAGCAGGTATAATGTTCGCCATCTTAGTTTAGCATGTTACCATGTTAACATTTGTTAATAAGCACACTAAGTACATCTGAGACCATAAAGCATAACAGTAATGGACAAATATGTTAGATGAAAAGTCAGGGATCACCAAACTATCTGTACAAGATTCTGTCGAATAGTTTTGATGCTATTTCAGTCTGAACCAAAGTGATGGACTGACAGACAGACCAACTCTGACATCTCTAGAGTCACGCTGCTAAACAGAATAAAATGTCTGTTTGACCACAGCCGACGTGCCACAGAAGTGCTCAGAGCTACGTTGTGAAAAGTCCCGTTCTAATGCAGTTTGACACAAAACATTAGACAGACACTCTGATCTGACCTTTAGGTAAAGTGGTTGTTAAGGATTTTTCTGAATTAAATAATTAAAGTCCCACAGTTCATCATGTTGGATCTTTTTCTGCAGCAAATCTTCTGATATTGTCTGGCAGTAGTTTTCCCCTCAGCTGGCAGGCTGAGCACCAGCAGGGGAGCTGAAGATGAAGTAAACTAAAAGTGCTGTGGCCAAACAGCATGTTGTTGGAGCTGTTGAAGAGTAAGGACCACACCTACATCCAACACGACTAATGTGACATTTGCAGGTACGTTTACACGCTGTTTAATGTGCTATCTAATCTGTAAATTGAGGTTAGCGGCGCACTTTTGTTTGTTTGTGTTTGGTTGGTTGTTCAACAAGCTAAGGCTTCCTGCCTTGTAAACATGTTCATGTTTGTAAGTTAGATAAGAAGGCGACGTTAGCAGGAAAGCTAATACTAATACTGCATTCACATGCATTCAGACACACAGGAGACGACAAACAGGATTTTAGTCTACGAGATCAGGACTGTACTAAAGTATATTGTCAATGCCAATGGTAGACCACATTGATGTCTTTTGCCATCCTCTGGATCAGCGATCTGGACGAGAAGCTAATTATTAATTAATTACATTAAATAATCTATCTCATGCCTTTCTTTGTACACAATATAACTTCACCTTAACAACATATCATCATGCGTGTTCTTGTCTTAATGTCCTGTTATTCCATTAGACTGTTTGTTTTTCCCATGACATCCAGAAAGCGTGTCTGCCATCTAATGTCTGTGAACGCAGCGTAACTCTGACATTAGGCTACGGCTTTATGTAAGGTTTGATTAGCTGGAATGAAATAAGGTCTTCATCTACATAGACGGTTTTCCATCGAATTACTATACAACTATGGGGTGCCATCATGAAACCAGGACCTAGAGAGCAGGTATGTATGAAGTAACAGACAAAGCTCAGTTGAGTTTGTGGTCTATTATTGCTGTAACATCCCTGTAAGGACACACGTAAGTTTCATCCATGTGGAATCTTTTATTTTCTTCTTTTGTGAATGTTTCAGTAAGTTTCCACATGATATCATCTGACTGACTTTACTTTTCTATTAAAAACAGACAGAGCGGAGACAGGACGGGAGTTTCTTCGGCTCTGCATGGTAAAAGTTTTGCAGACTTTGTGTCATTTGCATTTCTTTTAGTAGATCTAGCTTTGAACCCAACTGTTCTCAGCATGAAAATCCAATTTGCACCAAATTTCACACACGGACGTCTCAGTGCTTCTTTGCATGCTGCTTGTAGTTTTTACTTGTAAGTTCAGAGCGTCCTGACCAGAGAACAACTGCTTTGTTTCCTAAATAAACTCCATGTTAATTACTATTAATATGCTGTATCAGTAAGTCATATTCTGCAACACTAGATATCCAGAACATACTTCTTTGAGTGACTGCAGCAGCGAACATGTTTTCCCAGCATGCCTATCAAAACAGTTTGGTGTATTTTAACAGCAGCCACCAAACATGTCAAAGATGTCACAGACCTGCATTTAATGCCACTAATTCATCCAACAGTGCTCCGACTTTAACCCAACACACGTGAGTGTTATGTTGGATTTTTAAGAACCACATGCACCTACGAGGCAGTGATAATTTAAATCATAGTTGCAACAGTGTCAGTGTAATTATATCTGTGCTGATTTGACAACAGAGCCGAGGAGCGGAGATGGAGAGGGTAATGAGAGAGAAGAAAGGGGAAAGGTGTAGGTGTGGAGGAAAAGAAAGGAGAGAGACGAGGGGAGGAAGACATGCGTGGGAGTCCTGTGGCAGGTGTTTGAAGACGCTGAAAGCAGATGATGAGAAGAGGCTGTCACATTTCCCAACAAGGTTTCCCGGCCTTCCTCCTCTTCCTTTTCCTTCCCCCTGTCTCAATGAGTGTGTCCATACCTCCCCACCCATTCTTCTCTCTCGCCCCCCCCTCTGCCTCCGCCTGCGGTGTTTAGCCAGAGTGACGCCTCAACACTGCAGTGTAATCTCTGGCCCTAGAGCTGCCTCGTCAGAGCCAACCAATTGGACGTAGTGCTCGGAGCAAGAGCAAGAAATGGCCCTCCCTCGGCTGCTCTGCTAAACAAAGCCCCCTCTTCCTCAGCCACAGAGAGTCCCCCCCCTCTCTTCCCTCGCCTGCCTGTGGCGCTCGGTGTGCTCATTACAAACTACCAGCGAATACCTGCAGGTGCAGATTTGCCAGGTGTTGCCCTGACCGTGTATCACAGACCAGAAGCCTACTTACACAGAGAAGGGCAAGGAAACTAGAGCATCATCGATCTTTAATATGTGCATCCTTTACTGGATCCCATGCAGTGTATGGTTAATAAATCAAAGTCAGATAAAGATAAATAAAAGTTCATTCTTTACCTTTGGGATTAGTGTATGCAACCAAATATTAGCAAGTTAAGGCTGTAAGTTTGAGAGCTCCATAAGTGAGTAAGTGAACCTTTGAGTTCAGATTCAGCATATAAAAAAATACAGATTGCCCTTTATTTCTTGTATAAATCTTTAATAATAAATCTCTTCTCGAGTCACATAAACAAGGACTGCTGACGATGGTTTTCGTTATTGATTAATCCACCAATTATCTTTTTGATTCATCGTTTGGTCTGAAAAACACCAGAGAACGGTTAAAAATGTCCGTCAGAGTTTCCTAAAAGCCAAGAGGACGACGTCAAATTGGCTGTTTGGTTCGAGCAACATTAAAAAATATAAAATATATAAATGTATGTCTATCAAATAGGTGCTGATTATCTTTCTGTCGATTGATTAATCGATTAATCAGCTAATGTCGCTCTACAAGAGACAATATGTTGGGAACAGGTGAATGAATGAATGAGTGGATGAAAGTTTGAAACAGCTGCAATTGGTCGATTGATGGATTAGACTTATTAAAAAAAAACAGCAACTGTTTCGATGAATTGTTTAAGTAATTTTTCAAGCTAAATCACTGAAAAAGAAGTTTCTAGAGGTAAGTGCAACATCTTCTTATTGCTAGAACGATTAATCAATTATCAGATTGTATCAATTTGTGCTGCATTTCCTCATCTTGGATTATTACAAATGAATTCTCTTTGGATCTGATGTTCATCAGACAAGCTTTTTTCAGTTTTTTGGTGTTTTATACACCAAAAGATTAATCGATTAATTAAGAGAGTAATTGTTAGTTGCAGACCTAGATGACAAAAAAGACATCACCTGTTGACTTGGATGTAATCTCAACAGTTAAATATCTTTAGACGAAGTCTGACATATTTGGGCAATCGCATCATCGGATTAAAACATTTAACTAAAAGTCAAATTAAACAAACAACAAATCATTTAGTATATAAAACGTTTCTAGAGTCGAGGTCGACATCTTCTTATTGCTTAATTAAGACAAACAGTCCAGACTTTAAAGATATCCAGTACACGACAGTATAAAACATAATTCTCTTCTTGAAATAGCTCGAGCCAGAGAGTGGATGATGTTTTGTTATCAAAATAATTGCTAACTGATTTTTCTTTCAATTGTTTCAGCACAAATGTGAGAATTTCTGCTGCGTTTCCTCGTCTCAGATTATAACAAATGAATTCTGTTTGGATCTGATGCTCCTCAAACAATACAAGACTTGTTTTTCACAGTTTTCTGGTGTTTTACACGCCAAATGATGAATCTATTAATCAGGAAAATAATCATTATCTGCAGCTGTAGATGACAAGAAAGACATCACCTGTTGACTTGGATCTAATATCAATGATAACTTGTTTTGTAGAAGGCGTGCGAAACACGCTGAATGACATATTTGACTAATCATTTAGAAAACTGTAAGCTCCTAGAGTCGAGTGCGACATCTTCTTATTGCTTGACTTTTCCAAACAGTCTAAACTTTAAAGATATCCAGTGTACTCTGGTATAAAACATTGTAGAAGCTGAAGCCAGAGAATGGAGGTTGATTTTATATGAAAAATCACTTAAACGATTAGACAATTATCAGATTGTTTACACAAATGTGAGAAAATAATAATTAGCTGCAGTTATAGATGACAAAAAAAGACATCACCTGTTGACTTCTCAACAGTTAAATGTCTCTAGAGGAAGTGTGAAACATTCGGCCAACCAAAACAAAATGTAACTAAAACATTAAATGTATTTTTTTTAAAGAAAACAACAAGTTTCTGCTTACGGCGTCTGACGAGGCCACAAAGTCAAACAAGGAATTATGGTGTAATCCTCATAAAAATGCACATTTAGCCCTACAGTGTTGACATAAATACGAGTAGGGCTTTTAATTTTCTAGGAACATGCACATGTGTGTGTGTTTATTATTAATAATCCTGGAGCTCCTTTTTTTTTTTTCAGCGAGTGGTGTGGTGTGGTGGCCTCTCTGCTGAATCTGCTCAGGTTTTGATAAACCACCTGGGAGTTCATGTGGAGCAGAAAAAAACCTCACCCTCTGTGTGACACAAATAACAGCAATGTGTGTGTGTGTGACAGAGAGAGAGAGAGAGAGAGATGAAGGGTGAGAGAGAGAGAGAGAGAGAGAGAGAGAGAGAGAGAGAGGATGCTATTGTGTGAGAATGTGAATTAGGTCAAATGTTTGCTTGCAACAACGATTAACCATGCCCCTGTGAGGAAGAAAGCTCTGTCTTTATCTGTGCAACGCTGCCTCTGATACAACACGATTCAGAGCACATTGAAGAATAATTCTAACATCTTATGATCATATTTACTCACATCCTTTCCAGCTATCGCAGACATGAGAGTGAGAGGAGCTGAAAGTTTAAAAAAAAAATGATGTTTTTATGCTGTGGATCCTCCATGATTGGCTTGTGTGTGTGTGTGTGTGTGCATCAGGAGTGGAGAGGGGGGGGTGGTATGTATGTATGTATGTATGTATGTATGTATGTATGTATGTATGTGGCTCTCATGATGGTGGCACCCACTCAGCAAGCATCAATCACACACACACACTGGGTGACGGTTCCTCTGCCCTCAACCGCTCGCCTCGCCTCTGGGGCTCTCACACCTCAAACTGCAGTGATGCTGACAACAGGTTACAAACCAAATGATGCCGGTTTGAGGAGGCATGCAGGAGGGGAGCGTGCAAGGGTGTGAAAGGAGGGTTTTGCAAGGTGGAGGGGAGGCTAGGAAATGAAGAATTTCAGGCTGATGCAGTGTGCCTTTTATCATGGGTTTGTTTCATTAAGCCTGTAGCGCCTGAGATTCCTCCTTTTTTCCTTTCTCTAATCATCAAAGCGTTTCCGATTCATTTCCAGATCAAAGTGAGGATGGTAAAGGATGTTGTGTCCCTGAGGTCAGCTGGCAACTTACACGACAAAGCCAGTTCCCCACACCCCCTATTTATGAGTAAGAGAAGGGAGGGAGGGATGGATGGATGGGGAGGGTGGATGGATGAGGATGAAGAGGAGGAGGAGGAGGGGGGTAGCAAATGTTAACGGAAGGTCTAACGTTAATTATCTTTATGCTTCGCAGTCAGGCGCAGAAAAAACGCGTGATTGGAGCCTCCGTGCGCCTTCCTCACGTCAATTCACAGTGAAGTTCTCTGATGAATCCGCTCATTTCGGGGCTTAAATCACAAAAAGGCAATGCAGTAACGGCTGAGGTGGGTGCACACGTGTCTGTGTGTTAAATGTATGACCAGTGCAAATGCAAAGAACAAGGCGCACAAAGCGGGGTAAAGGCGAACATGCCCTGGATGAATAAAAAAAAGGGGATGCTGTGTACCAAATTGCGTTGTGTGCGGCTTATCGAGCTGTATCTATAGAGCACATATGAATGATCTCTCCACCTCCTCATCCTCCCCTCCCTCCCTCCAGCCTGTCACATAGCCACAGGCAGAGCATTGCGCTATAGCATCCCCCCCTGTACTCACTCAGCTCAGAGATTTTGGGAGGCGCAGCGTCAACCCTGGTCGCTTCCTTCTGCTTCCACACGGACCAGGCGCTCCCCGCGAACATAATCAATCAAAGGCGATAACTTGGCTCTCTTGGTCTTCAGAAAACACGAATGCAGCATATTGCATGTGACATCCCCTTTTTTGAGCGCCCGCTGACCCCTTCTTGTGCGCCCCTATCCGCGCTCCTCTCTCTTGCTCCCCAGCCAGAAGGGAGGCTGGGAAGTGTCTGACCTGCCTATCTGCTGCTGCTGCTGCCGCCGCCGCTGTATCTCCAAATATTATCTCCAAGTGCCAGGTTTCTCCTCCACAGTCCCTCAAGCCCCCTCCATCCGTACTCGCATCCCCTCGGCTCAGCTACTGTGCTTCCATGTGACACAGGCAGAGCTGGAGACCCCCCAATTTTGAATTTGTCTTTTGATTCTAGCGTCATCCCACGGAAGGACGGGGAAGTGCGGGCGTAGTGCGTAATGAATGGGCTGAATCCGGTTTAAGAGGATTTCTCAGTCCATGATGAAGGTGCATGGAGTCTCTTTGGACACACAGGGTCTCCATCACACTGTCAGATGTTTCTTTTGCGCTTGAAATATGAAATGTTTCATGTTAAAAATGATTCTTTTTAATTCAGCAGATGATGTATTGACACTGACTTTATTTGTTTGACCCATTCAAACCTGCAAGAAGAGTCAAACTGTTGTTGTTATTGATCCTTGAACAAGTGAAATTGCATTGGATCAATATCAGCGCATGACCCCAAACAGCCTCTAATAACCCAGTTTGACCCTTACATTAATGTTAAATCAAATACAGGTGAAATATTCTCTTTTATTTATCTACAATATGGTTGTAAATGTTGTAGAAATATAAAAGTAGGCCAGTTGTGTCTTGTTCTTTGGCTCGTTTTAACCTTGTCACTCTCACACACCTTTTAAAAAGCTTGAACCTACCACAGCTGTACCACCACCTACTGGCGATTTCAGAGCATCGTAGCAGAGCGACCACCTATCAGAGAGCAGGAGACGGTGTTGCTGTATGAGGGTCAATCCATGCCACAGTGAGGGAGAAACATATGAGAGAGGTTTACTGAAGGGTTACAAGAGAGACCGTGCTGCCAAGAGAAATGTTTGTAGTAGTAAGTTCACAAAAAGAGGGAACTGATTCAACGGATGGGTCGATTTGAGGATTTTGAACCAGAAAATTTGGACTTGAAGTATTAATTATCAAAATGGCTACAGATTGATTATCTGTTAATCGACTTATTTTCATTTAATGAGTCATGAACTGCACAAAAACCACCCAACCTTAATGAACTTAACAGGTTGAGGGAAGGTTGAAAACATATTTCCAACACTCAGTTAGTGAGTTTCTATCCACCTGTTTTTATGCTTTGATTTAAAATTTGCACATTAAACAGTAAAAAGTATTGTGGACGTTGTACCAGACTGTTGTGGGGAAGAGGGAACTTGTTTTTCCAGTCCATCTATATCTCAACCCTCACCTATGGTCATGAGCTTTGGGTAGTGAATGAGGAGCTCGGACATCCGGAGGAGTTGAGCTCTTGCGCTGAAAGGAGCAAGCTGAGGTGGTTCAACATCTGATCCGGATGCCTCCTGGGTGCTCTCCTTTAGAGGTTTTCCGGGTACGTTCAACTAACGTTCATCTCGTTAATGTCATATCGTTGTGACCTTTTCTTCTGCAGCAGTTTAATGACACCCGACTGGAGATTTTCTTCTGATATTCACATAACAATAGTGCATAGAAATGCTCTGATGTCCTCCGGCTGCTCCGCCTCAACTCTCTGTTGTGATTTTGAGTTTCCTAATGGACAGTGAAGTAAACTGCTGCCAACTGTAACTGCTGTTAGCTGATGTTAGCTCAGTTTGTTAGCCAGGCTGTCGGGACTCTGAGTTTAGAGCACCGGGGGAGTGTTAATGTTTGTACCACCGGGAAGAGGAGGTTTTTAGATACTGGAACGTGGGGGGAATGCTGATGGGGAGCAGAGCTGGTGTTGTGCCAGAACTGGAGCCGGGCAAGCAGGCAATGTAACCAGACTCAACAGCCTCTATGGACGTAATGATAGAGGTGAAAAGACCGAAGGGGTATTGGCTGAAGAAGAGAAAAGAAAGAGCGACTGAACAAGAAGCTGCTAAGTAAGTAAATCTGGGACTGTTTTTTTGCCAAGAAGTTGGTGAGAGCTTGGTAAAATAAAAGTTTGTAGTTTGAGGCGTCCTATCAACAGTTTTACAGACGGCTCTTTTATAATAGTTGTCTAAGGAGAAAAAGCCTTTTGGGCTGCAGGGGAATTTTTCGCTGCAATACCGCAAATGGCAAAATTGGAAACAAGGCACAAGTCTTATTATACATCCATGGGTTTAACACATAGACAGTATAAAACATGGACGTTGTATCCATGATGTCACCCACAGGTTTCTGAAGAGCTGTTGTGAAGCTCAGACAACCCATCTGTGACAGCACCTAGCTGTCAATCAAAGCAGCCACACTGTTAATTATACATAACTTTAAGCCTGAATATAATTTGAACAGGTGAGCTGTATATAAATTCACCCTCAGTACAGTTGTCATGAACAGTGAAATTAGCTATAGAGACCAAAACTGTTTTTTTGTACCAGGCTGTAAACATGTTTATTTCTGCTGTGAAGTTGGACATTTTAACATGGGGACTTATGGAGACTGACTCGTGCTGTAGCCTCAAGCCTCAAGTGGACGTTTGAGGAACTGCAGTTTTTGGTACTTCCACATTGGCTTCACCTCACAGCCAAAGCGATTGCTACTTGGTTACTGGGGCATCCCTAGAAATTACACTATAAATCACAGGCTGTATTATTACTGTATTACTGTTCTTCTGCTCTTTGTGGCATTAATCACCTCTCATACAGCCTACCCTCCCCCTTCTCCGTATAGTTGCCACACAGGGACAGCCTACGTGTTTTCCTCATGAGGTAAAGTGCACTATTCCTCACACGTCTGGTCATGGACTCAAAGCTCCGCAGGTTTGATCCTCGTATTTGAGCAATTTTATAAAAAAAAACTTCACTGTTGTTATCCACATCCTGATCATCAGTCCCAGAGGGTGTAAAGAGGAGAAGAAGGAGAAGGAGAAGGAGAAGATGGGGTGCTGCTCTGCACGATGCATGCTGATCCTCCTCTGCTGTTTGCAGTTGGTGAGATGTTTTTCTCTCTTACACATGATGCTTCGACATAAACACATCTGTTTACACATCTGGTGACTCTGTGGTGATACTTCTGCAGAAAATCTCTAAAACTACAAAATAATGCTACATTTTTAATGATTTAAATACCTGCAAATACTTGTTGTTTATTATAAAGTAAAGTTCCTTTGTTGGTGCTTTTTGAAGCCACACTTTTAATATTATTTCTAACAATATAAAACCTTAAATTTAGACTATAGGCTACACTATTTTAACAAAAAACAACTTGAATATTTGTTAAACTCATTGTTTGGTTGTTTTGTTTGATGACCTTGCATTCACATTCTTATTATTAATTCAATTTTCTACATAAACTGCAAACTAAAATTCATTTAAAAAAGAAGAAATTAGAGCTGATTCATCTATTTATTGATTAGTTAATCAACAGAAAATTACTCAGCAACAATCTGGATGATTGATTAATTATTAATTATGTTATTTTTTTTAATCAAAACTTGCTGTTTCCAGCTTCTGTAATGCAAATGTTTGCACGTTTTCTTGCTGTTTTGTCAGAGTAAAGTGAATATCTTTGTGTTTTTGACTGTTGCTCAAACAAAACAAGCGGTTTGAAGACGTCACCTTGAGCTCTGACGGGCATTTTTAACTACTTTATGATATTTTATAGATTAAACAATTCGCAGGTTAATCAATACTGTGAATAATTCTCATCTGCAGCTTTCATATACGTATATTTTTTGTGAATCGTTTTAATATTAATCGAGTTTAGAGGCTGTTATGAAAAGCAGTGACCGCCCACCACCATCACTACAACCACCACAATGAAGGGCTGCACCCACTTTGTCCTCCTCCTCTGTGTTTCCCACCCTGCCCCCCCTCCATGACTGACTGACTGACTGACTGGGGCATTGACCTCAGAGGACGCACCATAAACAGGTCTGTCTTTTCCCCTCCAGCATGCTTTGTCCCTCGTGGCTCAGTTGCCTTGACAACTCATAAGAATGACAAATACAACCTTGTGGGATTCACTATCTAACAAGCCCAGAGCGACACAGCCTCACCTCACACAGACCGGGAGTGACAAAGTGGATCTGTTTTTAAAAGAAGTCATCATCGGGGGTCTCTAAACTCTGTTTCTGCTCCTCCAGATAACTGCACTGGAGAGGCAGCTGTTTGACTTCCTCGGTTACCAGTGGGCTCCCATCATGGTCAACTTCTTTCACATCATCGTGGTCATCCTGGGCCTGTTTGGAGTCGTCCAGTACAGATCACGCTATGTTGTTATGGTGAGGGAGCTGTCTGATTTTCTTCTGAGCTCATAAAAAGTTTGTGTTAAAGCACTGAAAGTGATTTCTGGGCCTTTTGGGGGGTTGTTAGAAGTAGTTTTGTGGTGGGAAATACACATATTTGAGATCTGAGATATTAAGATTGATTCTACTCTCATATCTGTTCATTAAATATGAAGCTTGTCTATTAGCTTAGCTTAGTCTAAAACCTGGAAACAAGGGGCTGCCTACTAAAACTTCTAAAGACCACTTATTAGTCATATCTGGATTATTTAATCTGGGAGCAGTTTTCAACCAGCTCCCGGCAAAAAAAAATAGTCCCACACATAATCTCCTGATGTTTTTAAACTAAACAGAGTCAGGCTAGCTCCTTCCCCCTGTTTCCAGTCTTTATGCTAAGCTAAGCTAACTGCCTCCCGAATGTAGCTTCATATTTAGCTTACAGACATGACAGTGGTATCAATCTTCACATCAGTCTCTGCAAAAAAGTGAAAACTGGCCACTTTTAACTCCTCATCACAGATGCCGTTCAACCATACAGTGATTTTTTTTTGTTTCTCCCTTTATTTAAATGTGACAGATGTGTGACAGAAAATGAACAAATAGGGCAAACATACAAGAGAAAACAACTGCAGTGATATGTAGAATAAACTGAAGTATTATTGATTGGATATCTGAGATGTTTGCGTGCATGAAGGCAGAGTACGACAATGACAGTGTGAGAGCTAAGTTGTAGTACAGAAACAACAATAACAATCATTATTTCTGCCATCACTGTCATCACCCTCATCATTCATGAAGGATCTTTGGAGGCCTGAGGTAGTGTTAGTTGTTTCTCCACCCTGTCTGTGGGTGTGGCAGAGAGTCATCAGCAAGCTCCATGACCACATGCTACGGGTCCAGCCTAATTTGTGACAAGTTGTCACAAACTGGCTCAGAGAATGTGACAAGTAGGGAGTCCACACAGGAGTTTTCCTTAAAACAGGAACAATTTATTAAAACTAAAGTTAACAGGGCACCCTGACACCCCAGATACAAAGGCTAAATCCTTACTGCAACACTCACTCACTTCCTTGTCAATCTACTATCAAATAAAGACTAAAAAGACCAAATATATATATATATATATATATATATATATATATATATATATATATATATATATATATATATATATATATATATATATATAACTGAAGTTAACAAAATCAAAAGACAATGCCAGCTGCGGGAAGGAAGAGAGTGAGTGAGCTCAGGGACCAGCTTTTATAATTTAACGGTCCAGGTGACCCTACTATGTCACCCAGTCGCTGTGTTTGGCCAGGACAACCTCCAAGACAGTGTATGAGTGCGATGTTGTATGGTGCAACAAAACATCCAAATGGTGGCGTCTCAGGAAAGCAAGAGACCCAGCAATGAGCTTCAAGAGTTTTTTTTTTTTTTTTTAAGTCCACAGACTCCAGGTGTTGCCATTTTGCTGTTGACCCTCTACCAGCACAAAAAGCAGTGACACGAATCAAAACAGGCAGACACAGTTGCCACAAAAGTGTCCAGTATTTCACAAGAAGAAAAAAAAAACATACATAGTTTTGTGAAACATATATTTTCTCTCAATCATCTTCTTAAGTCTCATCTTTATCTTGGGAAACAGTATTTTGTAGGCTTGTATCATGTCACATTCGAGGAGCTTGATGCTTCACTACGTCCATATTTGAATTATTAATTTTCTTCATAATGTTTCGCTTTCTCAGTACCTGCTGTGGACGCTGTTGTGGGTCGGCTGGAATGTCTTTGTGTCCTGTCTCTACTTGGATCTGGGAGGGCTTTCAAAGGTAAGTCTAATGGTCATGTAAGTGTCAGATAATTAGAGACCCGCGCAGCTTCAGCTCCTAAACACAGTATTCAGCTCCGTCCATGTCTCAGGACGTGCCTTCAGAAACAGTCATGTGATTATACGGTATGTTTACAGTCTGTTCTCAGTCACGACATGTTCAGTGTCATGAAGTGACAGTAACTTGTTTATGTCTCCAATCTGCAGCTGAAAACATATTAAACTGGTATTTTTAGGTCCTGATTGATGAAGATGACACAAATGATTCATGTTAGTATGAGATAATGATTAACAATAGTAGTGAAAGTGCTGGCAATGGTTCAGTACTTGTAGTTGGATTTGTTTTAGCAGAGAAAACTCCTGGTGGAGTATCAAATAATGAACTGATGCAGAAAAATCTCACTTTTCTCATTCATCAAGTAAAAGCACAAAACATTTCGACCCTGTTTTCCTCATAGGCCTTCCTGTAGGGACTTGCATCTCCCTGCATCAGGTTAAAGCTTCTTGAAAAACTCCTTCTAGTTGCTTGAAAGTGTATTCTACAAAACTGGATCAAAACTTCTCAATCAAGTGTTTCCCTCTGGTATAGAGAGATTTTCAATATCCTCTCACGTGGAAGGTTACAGGCTGTCATGAGGGGTTGGGATGGGCTAGTCCGTTTTAGACTACATACCTGCAGACCTGAAAACCTCCTCTGACAACCCCCAAATTGGAGGACGCAGAACATGATAGGCTGCTGATGACTGGTCACTTTGTATCAGACATAAACTGAAACAGTTTTTAATAATTATCATGGATTAAGATCCATTTTCTACACATATATTCCCCATTTTTAAGGAAATAACTTAGTAGCTGTTGGCTTAATCGATAATGAAAATAATCATTAGTATTGGCTCCAGTCAGGAAGCTAGGCTCATATTAAACCATATCGTGTTCACACTGCTCCTGATCCTTGTTGAAGGTCAGATTTCTCTCCCACCTATTTCAGCTTTCTACCGCTCACAGCCTAATGAATCACAAATATCTTGAAGAACATGAGAGCTGTTCACCTTCACATCTCTTCTGCCTGTTTTATCAGGACAGTGATATACTCTCCATGGGAGTGTCGTCACATCGCTCGTGGTGGAAGGACAACGGTCCGGGATGTGAGAGCGACGGCCTTCCCTCGGCTGGGTGGCAGAACCAGCAAAACCCGGAGCTGACCACAGTAGTGAGCTGCTGGCTGGAATACCAGTACATAGAGATCCTGCACTGCATCGTCCAGCTCCTCCTATCAGTGAGTCTCTGCTGGGTATCACTAAGTAACTCAGCCATCACATGAGTTTGTTGTTTAAGTTAAAATGTCAACAGAATAATTAAAAAAACCCAAATTAAAGAATATATTTATTATTTAATTTTGTTTTCTTTGTCAATAAATATTCATCTAAACACACAGGAGTTGACAGTTGCCTAGCAACAGTGACTGTAAATTAGAAAACACTGATCTGTAGTGTCAGCCACGCCTTTAGTTACTATCAACACACACACGGACACAGCAGATACTGTAGGAAAAGTACTTGTGAGATCAACCTGATGCAGTGACTTTGTTATAGATGATTACACAGACTATGACTTCTTAATGAAGCAAAAAATAATTAAACTATGCTTTTTTATCAATGTACTTTGCTTTTCGATACATGTCGATATGTGTTTTCTTGATATGCGACTGAGAAGCAGCTAAATAGGGTCATTCGTTTTATTATTTACACCTGTGCTCCTTCTACTGTGACATGATAAAATTTGCTATAAAATCACGGTTAATAGAATGATTGTAAAGTACGCTTTGTGATGAATAATGTGCTTTTAAAACATAAAAGAAAGAAAATTAAAGACATTTTTAAAAATTGTGTTTCACATTCATAGATCTTTGTGTTATTTCCACAGCTCCTGGGATTTGTTTACGCCTGCTACGTCGTCACTACTTTCTCAGATGAGGAAGACAGCTGTAAGTATTCCCTGATCAACGATGGAAACCACAAATATAATTTATCCTACATACATTATCCATTAAGACATTTTATTAAGTCATTTATTAAAATATTAAATAATGCATTTAATGACATTTGCCACTCCACTTTCTTTTTGTTTACACTGCAGTTGATTTGCTTTGTATCATTCATGTATGTTGTTTTTTATTATTTTAGTTAATTTCATTGGTGAATTTCATCATCCATCCAAACCCTCTCAGTTGTTCTTCTAGTCTAAAGACCTGTGGGTAGGTTGAGTGCCATTTCCTCTAATTTGCATCTATATCATGTTCCATCTTATTTGTACGACATCTCATATACAGTGTGTTTTTCTATATTTTTGCTTAGATTATAAATGACCACAAAAATAAAGCGGTTGGGGAAAAGCTGAGAAAGAGCCGGACGAGAAACCGCTTTGAAGAAGACTACGGTCGTCAATAAAAACATCTGTCACGGATGCCGAACACAAACTGTACACACTGTCGAGAGTCAAGAGTCGAGAATTTTCAGTATATCACAGTATATAATGTGTATGTCTTCCCTCAGACTTTAAATGTAAATCTACCTCTGTGTGTGCGTGTGAGAATGTACATGTGTGTGAAAGAGATCACTAGAAATCACTGGATATTAAACACAGTGATATTAAACAAGTGTGATTTAAAAGATGTAAATAGGTTTGATGTTTTGTAAAATGTATAAATTATTAATATGTGTCATTTTTAGTTTGAATAAGTGAACATCCCGACATGTATAGTGAATGATGAAATAAACCGCGTCTACAATACAATTAATATACAGCTCCCAAAGGGTGCTATTTTTTTAATCTTGTGCACACAACTTATTATCTTGAGCGATTATTGCAATGTTATTATTTATTTATGTCTTGAATAAAGCCAGGTTGCAGCAGGAACCCTACAAACATTAAAGACATCATAAAATTGCTTAAACATTGCACTGGGCAACCAAAATGCTCCAGCATTCATTACTGTAATGCAACTAAACTGTTATTGGCTTCTCCACTTAATGTGATTGACACTTGACCAAGCTAAACAACATCCCAGTGAAAAGACACAGTGTGTGCTCTGTTGTGCCTTTTTGTATGATGAAAAATAAACAAGAAGTGTTAATTTCAGCATCTTTATTTTAATGACATTTTAAGATAAATAACTTGTGTGGACACGAGATTAAAAAAAGCACCTTTTGGGACATATATTAAGGTGTTGCACACATTTCTTTATTATTAATCATTTATTATGAGAAAATACTGTTTTTTTCTGCTCTGCGTGGCTCTTTAACATTGCTTTTAATATCTTATAATCAAAAATACTGCACTATTACAGTTTTATAGACTTTGAATTGTTATATAATCTTATATACTTAAAAAAAGCTTAAATAATTAGAGATGTGTGTAAATGTGGTTTTAATCCATAAATGTAAACACAGATACTATGAAACACACCAATCTGCTAATGCTAATTAGCTTTTTTTTTCAGTCTTTATAGAGAAAACATTCAAATACACAACAAACAAGAATATGACTAATAAAATTAAACTAAAAATACGTTATTGTTATTTAGACTTCATTGTACATTTTATTAAGTTTAATAGTCAGTTTTATTCTTTAAAGGTCCAGTGTGAATTTAGTTGTATCTAGTGGCTCCTCACATCACCCTCACCTTCTTAGTGTAAAGGAGAAACATTTTAACATTTTAACATTTTCTACAGTCACTTTTTAGTTTTGTCCGTAGAAAAATGGCATTTCAACATGGCCGCCTCCATGAAAGAGGACCCGCTTCCACTGTAGATCTAAAAAGGTCATTTTTAAGTAACAAAAACAAAAAGATTCTTATTTTCAGGTGTTTATACATAGTAATGGATATTATATTTCATCCTAAAAATAAAGGCCCCAAATCCACTGCACCTTTAAATTCAACATTTTTGCTGTTAGCTCGCTGGCTAACAAGCTAGCTAGCTCGGGAGCCGTTAACGCGTCCGTCCTGCTCTACGTCACCGACGTCACTTCCGCCACGCTAGACCCCCGGATGAAGCTGCCATTGGGGCCATTGGTGAGCAGCAGGGCCACCAAAGGCTGGTTGGATTTTTTAATTTAACGGTGAAGGAGGGTCGGAGCGGATTGAAGCCTCCCCCCCTCGGCTGGATTAAATGTCGACAGGCCAGCGCGGAGTGCCAGCCAACGGCTACGACGAGCCAACCGTCCGCGGCGAGCAGAGACACCGGCTAACGGCTGCTGCTGCTAACTGTGTTTAACTGTTAGCAAACTAACGCAGCTCCTCCAAGCTACCAGCCAGAGCGGAGAGAGTGTGTGTGTGTGTTGCGCGTGTGTGTTTGCGTGTGTGCAGCTCACACACTGTCAGGACTATCAGTGTAACACAACACCTGGTGGATGAATGATGTCTGCCGCTAGTATCGACCCTCAGGTAAGCAACGAGAGAAGGGGAGAAGCTCCAGGTTTCTATCCCCAGAGAGAGGCGAGATGTGCGGTGTGTGTCTGTATCTGTGTGTGTGTGTGTGTGTGCATCACCAGAGAAGAGGGGAGGGTAGCTGGAAAACTGGTAACCAGAAAGGCCTGGACCACAGCTACCAGACAACCCCCTTTTTTTATTACTCTGCATGTCTGTATAAACATGTAAATATGTGTGTGATGCTGGAGACCCATGCAAGCTCTCTTTATTTCTCCTTTCACATGCATTCATCATTTCAACATGACCACCAAGACATCGAAAGGACAAGATGCAAGCAAAGGTGAGAGGAAAATGTCTCCCGGACCTCCTCCAGATGTGCATGTTATTATCTATAGATGTGACACATAAACCCGTCCACCTGATACCTCATGTCTCATGTGTTGTGTCAACAGAGAGAGAGAGATAAATAATGTCTTTGCATCATATTTTGTTTGATTTCCAACCACTGGACCGAGCACCGGTACTGGTCCGTGGATCATTTACTACAGAAAGATTGAATTAAAAAAAAAAAAAAAATTTTATTGATTGTCGGAGTCTGAAAGATGTTTTATTTTGAAAAAATGACCAAATACATCCAACTGTGCCTCGTCTGTGACACATGTGAAGGCGCTCGTACCGTGTAAGTAAGTGTAAAAAAAAAAAAAACAAACCAAAATTCATTTGTCAGTGTCTCCCATATTTTTGGGACCGGCTCGTTGCTGAGAAACAAGCTCAGGGCTCGCACTAATTCAGCATAGTATTTTTTACGCACTTTATATTTGGTTTTATGCCGTCGTATCATTTTATTTTGTCATATTTATCCCTCACATCTTGAAACACATGAAATAAAAAAATCGGTCCGAGGCGCAAAAAAGAAAAAGGTTGGGGACCGCTGCGGTAATGACCGTACATCATTATATCAATGGAAAACATAGAAAACATCTTGCATACTTACTTGCAAAAGGTCAACTTCTTTAAAGGTTATCCTCTCTGCGGCGGACAGGATCATCTGTCATTATCACTATAAATCACTATATAATCATTCACATTCACATTTTTTTCCAGTACGGCAATAAAAGAGGTGTACACTGTGTTTTTAGTGATATCCGGTGAGCTCTGTGATGTTTCATTAGAGGTTCCAGCTTCGATAACTGTTGTATTTTATTGCAGCCTTTCCAGTTTCAGTGCAGAATGGCTCCCTCCACCAGAAGGACACCGTCCATGACAATGACTTTGAGCCTTATCTCACCAGCCAGTCTAATCAGGTACCGTCTGTGACACTGAAATCATTTTTATTCTGAGTTATATCGCCGCATCTTGTTGCTCTAACAAATTCTGTTTGTGTTTGTAGAATAACAGCTATCAATCCATGACAGACCCTTACCTGTCCAGCTACTATGCCCCCTCCATTGGGTTTCCGTACCCTCTCAGTGAGGCTCCTTGGTCGACAGGAGGTGACCCACCCATCCCCTACCTGACACCCTATGCCCCCCTCAGCAATGGAGACCATCACTTCATGCACGACACGGTGTTCGGGCAGCCCGGAGGGCTCAGCAGCAGCATCTATCCCCACAGGTTTAACTTTTTCCCGGAGAACCCGGCCTTCTCAGCCTGGGGCACGAGCGGTTCTCAGGGCCAGCAGACTCAGAGCTCAGCCTATGGAGGGAGTTACAGCTACCCGCCCAGCTCTTTAGGAGGCACCTTAGTCCCCGATGGCCAGACAGGTTTCCATAGTGACACGCTGAGCAAGGCTCCAGGTATGAATAGCCTAGAGCAGGGCATGCTGGGCCTAAAAATAGGTGGGGATGTGACAGGAAGTGGCTCGGGTGTGAAAAGTGCATGCTCCGTGATCGGTGGTGGTGGCAGTGTTGCAGCAGCTGTTGCCACGGGCAACGGTGGCACACCGATTGGAATGCCCCCTCCGAAACCGACGTCGTGGGCTGCTATCGCGAGTAAACCTGCCAAGCTGCAGCAACAAAAGACCAAGAACAAACTGGGCACACCCATGGCTGGAGGAGCTCTGCCTCCACCCCCGATTAAACACAACATTGACATTGATACTTGGGATAATAAAGGGACTGTCACCAAGATGGCCCCACCTTTACCCCCACACCATCACCACCACCACCATCACCACCAACAGCACCAGCCCCAGCTTCACTCCCATGCCCCCAGTCTCCTGCCCCCCCTCCAACAGTCCCTACAGTCTGCCCAGTCTCTCGTGCAGCAGATGACCATGCAGGGTCCTCCACCTCCTCCTCCACAGTCTTACCAGAACCACAACTCCGCTCCAACACCTCAGACCCGCTGGGTAGCCCCTCGCAACCGCAACTTGTGCTATGGCGGTGGAAGCTTGGACAGCAACGGCTCTTCTAATGGCGGCAGTGTTGGTAACGGAGGCGGAGGAGGCGGGGGTGTGCCACCAGAGCCGGGATCCGAGTCCCACCCTGTGCTGGAGAAGCTGCGAGCGGCCCACAGCTACAACCCCAAGGAGTTCGACTGGAACCTGAAAAACGGCCGCGTGTTCATCATCAAGAGCTACTCCGAGGACGACATCCACCGCTCCATCAAGTACTCCATCTGGTGCAGCACGGAGCACGGCAACAAACGTTTGGACTCAGCCTTCAGAGCTATGAACGCTAAAGGTCCCGTCTACTTGTTGTTCAGCGTCAACGGCAGCGGCCATTTCTGCGGCGTGGCCGAAATGCGCTCGCCTGTGGACTACGGCACCAGCGCTGGCGTTTGGGCGCAGGACAAGTGGAAGGGCAAGTTTGACGTGAACTGGTTGTTTGTTAAGGACGTGCCAAACAGTCAGCTGCGCCACATCCGCCTGGAGAACAATGACAACAAGCCAGTCACCAACTCACGCGACACTCAAGAGGTCCCTCTGGAAAAGGCGAAGCAGGTGCTCAAGATCATCGCCCAGTACAAACACACCACCTCCATCTTTGATGACTTCTCCCACTATGAGAAGAAGCAGGAGGAGGAGGAGGTGGTGAAAAAGGTAGAACATTTATTTTAAAGTGATGCTACGTAGGGACTGTTCGAATGTTATTAAAGGAGTTATTATCATTACACCAGCAGGATGTAGCACAGTTCAACATGCCGTCATGTCTCCACCTGTGGATATACTCGTGAAAACGTAATAAAGAAATAATTGCAAAAAAGATTAAGATTAAAAGATTATGTCTCCCAGTTTAAACATTCACAATCTTAATAGATCATTAATTTGCATATTAGAAGTAGAATTAGTGATGCTGAGGGGCTCGAGCATCGTAATATTTCAAATAATAAAAATAAATGTGATTTTAGATCTGATGATGATGTCAATTATGGGATTAGTTTACTCTCTCCCTCTGTTATGACTAAACCATTTACATCTTTCTGAGAAGCATTACCAGGGACATTATCGAGGTGTGTTTTGGTGCTGCTTCTTGTCCGACTGTGATGAATTACTTACAAGGACTTTTCCTTTGTGTTTTGGTGCATAACAAGTCAAGAAGCACAAGTAGGGGGGTGTCGTTCAGCTCAGTTGGTAGAGCATCCGCCCCATGTACAAAGGCTCAGTCCTTGCCGCGGCGGCCCATCCAACCTGTGGCTCTTTCCCGCATGTCATTCCCCGTCTCTGTCTCCCCACATTCCTGTCACTCTTCAGCTGTCTCTGTCAAATAAAGCTCAAAAAGGCCAAAAAATTATCTTTAAAAAAAAAAAGCATAAGTAGAAAATAATAAAAACTAAATGATATAAATATATAATAATGAGTTTTGTTCAAGAAAAGTTCACAGAATATTTGAAATGAGCAGAAATGATAAGCCCTGATGTTAGAAAAGAAAGACTCACCTCTCACCTGAACAGTCTACCCTCCCCTCTTTCTGAGCACCTGCCTCATGATATTCGTACACTTCCTTATTTCTAAGCTGCTTTTCATTTGAACTTCTTTTGTATCTGTTGGTCATCGATGTGGAAAGTTGAGGCATTAATGGTGATGAGATGTTTTTTTCCGATGTGACTTTTCAGTGAAGTTTTGCATGTTTTTTTTGTTTGTTTGTTTTTTAACAGAGCTACGAGCCTGCCTCGATACAGAGCCGGTCCCGAATCGATCAGGTAACGTCATCGTCAATTCTCTCTCTTTATATGTATATGTATATATGAACCACTGTGTGACAAATGTATGCAACATCACATGCATGGAGTTATTAAATAGATGTTTAATGAGGTTAAATGTTAAGTGTGCAACACAGAAAAACCTCCACCGGGCACGTCTCTGTCATGTCTCGGACACGACGCTGTTTTGATCTGTTCTCCGCGTTACTTAAACCCCACCAGGAGCGTTTGTCCACCAAACTGTTAACTTGCTCAGATTTGGTCCTTATTTTTGGTTTATGTGCTTCTAAATATGTAAACATGCTACATAGTTAAATTGTTTTCCTTTTGGCACAAGGTGTTTTATTTTGAAAATCGACCGGATTCTCTGTACCATTTCTGAGTCTGACTTCCAGGCAGCTCGATCTGCTCTGTGCAGATTGACGCAGACTGCTCGTCGTGTCCGTCAAAAATAGAAAAGCCGCTTTTTCTCGATGGAGCCGAGTGGAGAGCCACTCCTGTGCACGACCACGGCGCCTCTGGTCGGGTTTGAAACGTTGACTCTGGCGGCTGCGGCACACATAGCGTGTTGCATCCGTGCCCGGTGGAATTTGGCCTTTATGAGTGTAAAATAACTTCAGTATCAGTTTGTTTGTCTGTAATTTGCTTAAAATCATTAACAGACAAAACCAAAAACATAATATGATCTCAAATTAATTCCACTAAAATCAAATAATGATGATGCTGAGTCACATCATTGTCAGTTACTGCTACAAACATCAGGCCGTTTTCGTCCTAAAATATTACAGATATCGATGAATCTGTCTAATAATTCCTTTTGTTCTTTTCCAGGATCGTCAGAAGTAAACAGAAGACGGCTGCCGACGAAATTTAGATTTAAAAAGCTGAACACACGGACATAAATAAATTGAAAACTAATATTTTTTTCTATTTAATTTTGTTGACTTTGGCCCATGTCAAACTTTTGACCCACATTGCTCCTGGTTCCCCAGTCTTTAAAGATGCGTGCAGGGATGAAGCTAGTTCCACCACAGTCGAATCGCTTCAATAATATTATATTTTCTTGTTTTTTCTGTATTTTTTAGCCTTATAAAAAACAAACAAAAAAAAAACTCTTTATCGCTATCCCGGAACTTGCATTGTTAACTAAATATGAGTAAACAAATATCTGCACGTCTGTTTTTTTTTGTTGTTTTTTTTGAAAATCTCTTGACAACATGCTGCTGATATTCAGTGACTGTTCACTTTGTGGTTTGTGTGTTGGAGAAATGTTAAGTGCTTGTATTGGTTAATCTTAACGAGTGAACAACACTTTATTGACAAATGTCTGCTATCTGTGTGTGGCCAGTTGTATTTTATATTATCAGAAGAAAATAACTTCTATGACGCCCCGTTTTTCTTTTTTTTTTTTTTTTTTTTTTTTCAATGTGAGGGCGGTGTTACTTTGGTGGAGGAATGTGTACACTGAAAGTTTCTGTATGCATAGACTTAATCGTGCAAGGTCGTGACGTTAGAAAGCGTAAATGTTTGACAGAAAATTTGGAATAATGTATTACCTGGCTTACAACTGATTTTAAATTTAGTGGAGAAAATGTGGGATTTTTTTTGTCTCTCCAGAGCGGAGCCTTAACATTTCTTTTCAGCACTAGAATAAATGAAATTTGTAATTTTTATTTAGTTGTTTTCCAGAATTGTACCTCAAATTTTCAGCTAGAGATTCAGGGAAAAGACGTCTAGAGATCAAACGCTCTTAAAAGAAAGTCCCTCTCTTTCTTATTTAAAGGATGGAAATACAAATATACTGTATGAGTTCAGGTTTTTATCGACACAAAATTTGCTTTTTGTCTTTATTTCCCTCTGTTTCCCTGCTGTGTTTATGAAATACTGAAGGAAATGTAGCATGTACTGCTTTTAAAACTCAAGCCAGGCCTGTCACTTTCTTTACTTTTTATTTGTTTGTTTCTTGTTCTCTCTTAACATAATTATAATCTTGGCATTCTCATCATTTTCATTGCTATAACCTGTCCACATCATCCTCAGAAAAATGTAAGCTTTAATGTACCGGCATTTCTAACTTGAGATCGCCTCAAAAATGTTTAACTGTAGCATTATACTTAACTGATTTATTGTCAAGTGTATGGAAACCCAGAGATTAGCCTATATGGTATATGTTTGTGACTTCTTCTTTTTGTTTTTTTTAATTGCTTGCTGTATTGTGTGTATGCCAGAGTGAAAGACAAGAGAGGGAGTATGATTGTGGAGCAATCAGAGTTATATTACTGGTATTGGAATATAGAAAATTTATGCAAAAAGAAGAAAAAAAGTTTTATCATCCCTGAATTAAATATCATTGTATCAGAGGTCACCATCACATTCTTAGATTTGACCATGTTCATTATTAAAGATATACTTATCTGTAGTGTGTGGAACTTATTTATTGTCACCATGAAGTTAAAGACACTCGGATACAAACAAACAATTATAATCTCTGTTCAGCGCTGGAAAGAAACTAACCACACGAGTAATGCTTCCATTCACTGGAGTATTTCTGTTTTATGTAACTTTACAGTCCACTGCATCAAAGAAGGAAGTAATGTACGTTGTAACTTCACTGCACGGCAGTTTTTCATACCCTTCCTGTGAAATCCATATTTCTTTGATAAATTTGGTGATTTTGAATTTGAATTTTTCTGATAAACTGAAGGATTAGTTAGGATTAGGAATTTCTCCCGTTTCCTAAACTAAATAAACAACTTAAATTAGCTGGAAAAGGCTGTATTTGAGTACTTTTACTTTTCATACTTGAAGTACATTTTGCTGATAATACATACAGTGTACAGAGTGTGATACTTTTACTCAAAGGACTTCTTCCATTTTTCAAAGATCATTCTGGCACCTCATACAGGATACTCTACTCTGTCTGGTTTCCTTTGTTAAATAAGGTCATAAATATTTAAAAATAACAGATCCGCTCTGACAGTTTTTTAAAAACTGGGTCATAAATGTAATTTTTTATCATCTGAAGCGGATAACTGTCGAGCAAACGTTAGTCAAACAGGAGTAAATGGTGTATTTGTTACTGAATATAGGTTTTCAGGACAGCGCATGAAGGATTATTTCAAAATAAAATACCTATATTCGTAGTAAAGGAAATAGTGTTGATGGTGTATTTTTACATTTAGGACAACGATGTAGATCTGTGGCACAGAGGAATAACATGAATTCACACATATACTTTGATCAGTTAATAAGAAAACATAACCAGCCTCATCCTTTATTATTATTTATTTATTTATCATCCTTTGTGCTGCTGCTGTTTACACACCTCACAAAGATTCAAGGTGTGAAAATGTGAAAAGAGGTTAAACTAGGTTATAGAGAAGAAGATAATATTTATCAGCAATTCACCTAAAAAGTGTTTGACTAACCCCGACAGTCCTGTCAGATGAGCTCAACGGGCTGAAGTCTTTAGATTGCTGACTTTGTCCAAAACCAGAAGAAATCCACTTTACGTCGATGTATATGAACAAGAAAAGCACCATTTGAAATGCAGGGATCTGGAGAAGTTCAGGATTTTTTTGCTTGAAAAATGACTGAAACGATTAATCTGTTTTAAAAATGGTTAAATGATTATTTTCATGTTGATCAACTATTGATTAATCAATAGTCATCTCAGCTCTAGTCATTACCTTAGACCCGTTAAACCAGGATTTCTCTGGCCTGTTTCCTGACTTTAAATAGACTAAAAGATGAATCGATCATTAATCCAATCTCAATCTCACTCCTCAGTTTTCATATACATATATTTTGAATAGTGTAGTATATCTTATTTATAGATTACACTCATATACAGTGATACTTTGCATTGACACAACTCATTTATACAGTGTATAGTACTTACTCACTTAGAAATTTACTGTAAAAGTACAATAATATCTTAGCAGCAACATAAAGCAGTTTTTGTGTATGAACTTACATTAAAATACTGTGTTTTTACAGTGTCTGGTTACTATAGAAATACAGAATAACACTGTGATCTTCATTTATATTACTGTAAAAAGAAATTACTATATAAGTAGCCAGTAATTGAGTGTAAAGGTAGAATAATTTATTTTACAGTACACATCCTGTAAATTTACAGAAATTTACTGGATACTGAGTTGCAGTAATGATTTAGTAAAAACAGTGAATTTACTGTGATTCAGGTACAGCACCATACTGTAATTTAACAGCAACATAATGGAGTTTTTTTTTAGTTGTTGTAATTTTACATTGAAATACTGTATTTTTTTTAAGCCAGTAATTTGCTGTAAAAGTACAACAATATATTTTACAGTGCACATATGGCAAATAAATCTGAAACTAATTGGTTGAAACTCACATACAGCGTAACCAAAATATGAATTTTATAGTTTTATAAATTAGCTGAGTTTCTCCACAATATACCCTCATAAAATACAGAATAGAATAAATACTGTTAGCATGGGAATATTATAAAATCTGCAATAAAATCAGTACAGTTTGGTGAAATGTTGCTCGGTGAGAAAACAGGGAGTCTTTGTTCCTGCGAGCACAGGCAGGTGTTTCTCTCTCTCTCTCTCTCTCTCTCTCTCTGCAGATGTTTTAAATCTCTCCATCTTCATAAATGATGCAGGACGCGCAGATTCCTCTCTTGGCATTCACCGCGTGCCTTAATTGTATGGCTAATAAATCAAGGTCCGCCGTGAACACGAGGAGCGGCAATCCTTGTATCTTAAAGTTGGAGCTTTATATGAGGCCATCACGGTATGACACACACACACACACACACACACACACACATACAGTGTACAAATACACACAAAAAAAACATACATGACTCGACAGGCCTGAGCGCCATCAACGCTCTGCAAGGGTATTTAAACATGTCCTCAATCTGATTTAGACCAATAAAATAAGACTCTTACACAAATGTCACATTTTAAACACGCATCTTTACACAATGCACCTCTTCTTCTTCTTCTTCTTCTTCTTCTTCTTCTTCTTCTTCTTCTTCATGTCCTTGTTGATAATCACCTTTTTTTTTTTTTTAACGCTTAACATAATTAACTGTCCAATTCCTCAGCTCCAGCTCCAGCTCCAGTGTGCGCAGCTGCGGTGCCTTCATTCCGCAGCACAGCAGCTCACATTCAGGTCTCCAGCTGACACTCCTCGGCTGAGAAAACATCCCTGCATTGTATGATTTTAAAGAGGAGGATGGACATGGAGGTAAAAGCAGGCCAAACAATGCCGTCCACAGTGCTGGAGGATCGGTGAGGAGAGGTGAGGCAGGCCCGCTGATGGTAGTCCAGTCCGGCTGTTTTGTTGCCTGCAGAGATAAAAGATGAGTCCGATCACAGCTTCAGGTTGAAATACCGAGCACGCTGTTTATTCCTTTTTATATATATTAGACATTTCTCTACATCAAACGCGTCTCCGTCCTGATTTGCGTGCGCCTTTCATACCCCTGTCCTCATAGGCTGAAGCTGTAACGTCATGACGTGGATCAACTCTGCCCCCCACCCGTTAAAGCGTCTCTCTGTGGCCGTGTTTGCAGCGCTGCGGGCGGGCTGAGTGATGCGCTGACCGGGGTGCTGAAACATTTTTCCACTGACCCTCCAAGAAGTCCTTTTATTAGACCTGCATTATTTCCTGTGCAAAGAACTACTGCGATATAGTGGAAGATGCCCTCCTTAAAGGGGAAGCCAACACACATGCAGTTCCTCAAACGGCCACTTGAGGCTGGCTACAAAAAGAGTCAATCTCCATAAGCCCCCATATTAAAGCTGCATTGTGGTGCAGGTGTGATTTAGCGCCCCCCAGTTTCAGAGTGTAGTACTGCTGTGGTAAATATGGACAGCTGTGCACGTGTATTTGTTATGATTACATTATTTATGATCAAAAACTAGCAAGTCGACAACTTTACTAACAGCCAAGCAAGGTCAACAACACAAGACGTAGCAGCCAGCTAATATTACTTACTAGTCCAACAACAAGAAGCCCAGCTCAGCGTAGCTTAGCTTCCTCCGTCAACGTCCTCTTCGGTCTTTTCGCCTCTGCCGTTATGTCCATAGAGGCTGCTGAGCCCAGTTACATTGCTCAATTGCTGAGCTCCTGTTCTGGCACAACACTGGCTCAGCTCCCCATCAGCATCCAAAACATCTGTAGTACAAACATTATCGTCACCGATGCTTTTTAATTCTTTTAAGAAATATTATTTTTAATTTTTAATGAGGGTTTAAGCCCAAAATGAAACAAAATAAATATTTAAATTCTCTTCTTACATTAAAGAATAAGTCTATGCCTAAATTATATATATATATATATATATATATATATATATATATATATATATATATATATATATATATATATATATAATATTTATTTATTTATTTATGTATTCTTCACTTTTTTTCACCGTTAGCAATCATGTTTTTCTGTAAGAAATTGATGAATTAATTGATTTAACGACCTTTCATGGAAACATGATCATCATTATATATCATCATGATCATTTTTATTTGTTCACATCAACAAAATTCAGGGGTGTAGGATGATTCACACCACCAGGTGGCGTCTTGTCCTACATGTGATATTGTCACATATTTTAGAAATCAGAAAAATGTATTTAATATTTTGCTTCAAACTAATGAAGAGCTCCTCACATGAATCTCCTTAAAGGATTTAGTTAATACTGGAACTTTTTTATTGTTTTTGAAAACACATAAGATTTTAAACACCACAGGCAAGAGATTAAAATACAGCCAGATATGTTTGAAGTCATTTCCTCCATCTTCTATAGACAATAACTTTTAATTATCAGCTTCATTCAGTCTGATGAATTAATATTTAATCAACATTTCCTCTTTTTATATACAAGAAGTTTAAATCTTCATCTTGAATATGTTTACAGTGATTTCTCCGCAGCTCACCCTCTTGAGTGGTTTTATTTTATTTTATCAAACATTTCTCAGCGTCATAATAAAATGATTCTGTATATAAAACATGATTCACCTGCAGCTATTAATGATTTGACTTGTTATGTTTTTACCTCAATAAACTGTTTCTTTCGTATAGTATTAATAATAGTAGTAGTAAGAAACATGAACAAAAATGGACCTCAGTTTGGTGGATCAATACATTTAACTTCAGCATGTAAAACATTTCATCCAATTAAAAGAAACAAACAACACAATTTTTGTCCAAAAGAGTTTTTCATTATTAAACAAGGTCATCCACAGTTACAGTTAATATATAATAAACATTTACTACATATAAAAAGTGTGACAGTTTACAAACCGTATCCAATCTGTACAATACCACAAAAACTGAAATATTTTCTAAACGTTTTGAGTTGAATTAAGATTTTTTAATAATGTAATTATAAATACATATACTATAATTCTTTTTAAATATTTCTGGTAAAGTTTAACGTCTTTTAAATCGAGCACACAACGTTACAAAAGTCTTTGTTTTCACCTCGGCATCTTCGTGGATTTGAACATTTTGGCCAACAGATATAACTTACACATAATTTCCAACTAAAATAAATAAAAATACAAAACCAATAAACTTGATCTGACTGTCAAGTGACAAGTGTTGTCTCATTGTTGTATGCTCCTTCATTACAGTCAACATGGACACTGAGTCAGTCATACATACACAGCTGTAAACACTCACTAGAGCACCAAATCTGCAGCTTAAAATATTTTCCAACAAATCCACTATTCACTCACCTTTTCCCTAGCTGATGTTAGCTAATGTTAGCCCAGTTTGTTAGCCAGGCTGCCGTGGACTGTGAGTTCAGAGCACCTGGGGGAGTGTTAGCCTTGTACCACAGGCATTTTGGACCACCAAGAAGAGGAGGTTTTCAGGCCTGGGGGGTATGGGCGATTGAGCCAGTGTCGTGCCAGAACCGGAGCCAGGCAAGCGGGCTATGTAACCAGGTTCAGCAGCGTTATAGACATAATGCCAGAGATGGAAAGACCAAAGGTGACGCTGTCTTGTCTTGTCCCACCATTAAAATAATTTAAGTTAAGTCTCACGAAAATAAAATATCATGTCAGCAACTCTCTTTCCCCTGACAGAGTTTGGATACAAATCATCCGCCATGTTTTTAGATGCAAACCAGTAGCAAGTTCATTAATTTCCAAGTGAGGAAGTCCACTGTATTTCTATTTTTATGATCAGCACAACTGTGATTGCTTTGTGACAACGACAGAAAACATGAATGTATATCATCCAAAAGTGCTGGCATCTATGTTAAACACTATAATGTGTTTATATATGTATATTTTTTTGCATAACAAGAATCACAAGCTGTGACTACTGTCCAGTCTCACATATGAGATACAGACTGGTATTTGAACCAAAAGGTTTGGGTCAAAGCGTAATAACCGGGCAGCTATCCTGCAGGTCAACGCGACGAGCATCTCCAAAGATGAGGAAAATCCAGAGGCCTGTGGTATTTACTAAAATGATGAGCGAGAACACGATGGTCCACGACATCATGACCTCAATCAGGTAACCGGACAGGGAGACCATCACCAGTCCTGTGCAACACACACCAAGGAAAACAACACGTTTGAGAATTGTATAATAAGTAGTAAGTAAGTACATAGTAAGCGAATAGTAAGTACATCATTTCCTATATCTTGGATACATACCCATGAAAGAACCCATCATATTCATAAAACCTGTAACAGAAGAGGAAGATTTATTAAATGTCTATCAACAAATACTAAGACTAGCACAATTTTATAAAAGAGACTCACCATAGAGGGCACCAGCACATGATGGCGTGAGATCTTGTACATTCACAGACACGCCACTGAAACACATTGAACTCATTACATAAACGGCTAACTCTATAGCACAGGGATGCAAACATAACTCAGACAGATTATCTTTAATAATCTCAAACATACCCGCTGGTGAAGGTGGTTGCACCGATAGCAGCAGACACGAATAACACAGCGGAGGGAAACGTGACAGGTCCCATAAGAAACATGACGAACATACTCGATACGCCCATGGCAACGAACTGAGGGTGGACACACAGGTGATATATTTAAAGCCACAGTCAATCATTTTAAGGTGCTATTACATCACGTAACTTTTTTACCTTTAAATAACAAAGTTTTAAATCATGTTGATGCTACAATGACGTGAAATCAGGTGAATGACTTAACATAACGCTTTGCGCACACACCACCAACTATTTCATTGATTTTGGTGAAACTGGATCATATTTTATGGAGAAAATGTCCTCTGTTGTAGCTGCTGTTAGCTAATGCTAGCTCAGTTTGTTAGCCTGGCTGCCTGGACTGTGAGCTCAGCGCACCGGGGGTTAGTGTTTGCACCACAGGTGTTTTGTTTTGGACCACCAAGAAGAGGAGGTTTTCAGGCCAAGGGTGTCTGACTAGATACCACTGTATATGTAGGACGTTTTGTGTTTCAAACATGTAATTACAAGCCGCACAGCTTTCCCCCAGGGCCATAGATAGACTGAGAACTGAGAACCACTGTTACAATTTATGCCACCGACTGAAAGTCAGTCCCAGATTTACTCTTGTCCGACAGCTTCTTGCTCACTCACTCCTTCATTTTCTCTTCTTAGCTTCCTCTATCAATTTCTGCTTTGGCCTTTTTACCTCTGTCATTGTATCTATAGAGGCTGATGAGCCCTGTTACATAGCCAGCTCCTGTTCTGGCATGACATTAGCTCCACCCCCTGTTAGCATTTACACAACCACAGTTTGTATCACTTGAAAACACAGTTATGGTGCACTTCATTCCACACATACCTGCATTATCTTTCTGACAGTTGCTATACGATAATCTACAAAGAAGAACAGATGCAGGTGTAAATATATTTTTGTTTTTATGAAAAGAAACACCACAATAAAAGATTAATAACTCTTTTCTAATACCTTGGCTTATGAGAAGATCTGAAAAATATCCTCCACAAACTGCTGATGGGATTGCAGTTAACCATGGGATTACATTATACACCCAGCCCTGCAAGAATGGACAGGTTAGGGGAGAAGCATGACCAGTTTTCTTTAGGAATTTAACCAATGTAGTTGGCTGGAACAATCAGCATATGTAAAGGCTGAATCACAACATATGATGGAGAAATCAAATACCGTGGCGTCTGGAAATGATTCTTTGAAGTATGTTGGGAGCCACGATAATAAAGTATAGGAAGTGCTGCTCATGCACATGTGAGCAAACACCATGGCCCTAAGAAAGAAGATGACAAACACAGAGAGTGATGGGTGAAGCTGGGAACTCAAACAAGTATGTGTTGGATAAACATTAACAAGGAATGCAAACTTAAGCTGTACCAGATAGATGGTTTCATTAAAAGTTTCAGACAGAGTTTTCTTGACAAACTCCCTTCTGAGTTCTTCTTTAACACCGTCTGTATCTGGGCAGATTCACCTGAAACACACAATTATGTTAGACTGTTGTTGTAAGAGTTAGGTCCAGTGTCACAGATTTAGAGAATATAAAGAATATACAACCCAAAAGTTGGCATGCTGTGGAAGATAAAGATAACTTATCAAAGGTTGAAACTGAGACATTTTATTATTTTTGGTAAATTATATTCCAGTAAAACACCTGGTGAAATATCTAACAGTCACTTGGGTTAACTGGCAACAGGTCTGTATTAGCACTGGCAAATAGTGCAACAATTGTCTTTCATGGATTTCATAGATTTGAAAGGAAAGTTGTACAAACGCAAAACCATTGTGGGTCAAAGATTCATCATAAAAAGAGTCATAATTGACCTTGATTGCAGTTTGAGGTGTCATATCAACAGTTTTATAGACGTGTCTTCCAATCAATCAGACCATTGACCAAATTCTTTTGGGGGCCACGGGCAAACTTGATGCTGCAGTACCGCGGGTGTCTACTGGGCAAAATTGGAAGCATGGCTGAGCCACAACACCGAAGCCATGGCCACAATGTTGCACTGCTTTTTGTTCTACAGAAGCCCAAAACAGACAAACTAAACACTGGCTCCAGATAGTTCCTTTTACAGCTATTTAGTCTAAAATTGAAGTATTGGACAAATTAAAATTTTGACATGATGTTGGTGTGAGATGGAAAGTCACCAGTGTTATTACAATTCATCCAAAGGGCGCCATGAATGTGTGTATTTAAAATATAATGAAATCCTTCTAGTAGTTGACGAGATAATTGAGTTACCGGTCACTTCTTTATTCAGGGATACATGACGGACTTGTGTTAATGTACCTTTTAGGAAACACTGCCAAACAATGAGCGCCCAGAGTCCAGACAGGAAACCAGTAACATAAAACATGCTTTCCCAGCCATACGCGTCCAACATCAGGGATCCCATCCCTCCTGCTATCAATGTTCTGAAAGAGCAAAAATAAAAGCTGTCACCAGAGATGGTGTGTTTATGTATGGATTGATTGATGTGTGTGTGTGTGTGTGTGTGTGTGTGTGTGTGTGTGTGTGACATACCCAAGATAGGTACTGCTGTGCATGGTGCTCATTAAAAACACTCTCTCTTGTTCTACTACACGCTGTGAGCAAAGGCTGGCCAAAGACGGATAAAAAACACCTGAAAGACATTATAAGATGAAGCTTGGACAGTTCAGTCACCATCAGTGCAGCACTGGAGCTTTCATTAAAATGAATAGTTTGATTTATGTATTCTTTTGGCATGATAGATACCACTCTCATGTTTGTGCAGTTTATATGAAATATGGAAAATGTAAAGCTGGTTAGCTTAGCATAAATACTGGAAATAACCAGCCAGGATCATAGTCAGTATAGAACATGGACGTTGTGTGTGTGACGTCACCCACAAGTTTCTGAAGAGCCGTTTTGAGACTCTGGCTCTAGCCGCCATCTTGGCAGTCCTAATCTAAAAATTGGCAAAGCCGTGGATCATGGGTGGAGCCGCTGCAGGCTGAATGACGCCTGGGCAATCTGTAACTGCAAACACCTGTCAATCAAAGTGGCCCGCTGTTAATTATACATCAATTTAAGCCTTAATATATTAAATTAATTAATATATTGAACAGGTGAGTTTACCCTGTTTTTGTACCAGGCTGTAAACATGTTTACTTCTGCTGTGAAGTTGGACATTCTAACATGGGGGCTTATGGAGACTGACTCTTTATATAGCCAGCCTCAAGTGGACGCTTGAGGAACTGCAGTTTTTGGCACTTCTGCATTGACTTCATTTCACAGCCACGGAGGCTAGACCCAGTCCAACTAAATTGTTGTCATACATGAACAATCACGAGTGTGGTTTCAGTCTCGGCAAGAAAGTGAACATGCGTATGTCCCAAAACTCCTGAAATGCTTATTTCAATACAGTGCTCACCCTGCACTAGTCCCATAAGGAATCTGGCCATGGTCATAAGAGCAAGAGTGTGAGAGCTGAGACTGGCCAGTAGAGGAGTACCAGCTGTGATCAGAGCCCACGAGGCTGCAGAGAAGGACAGGACACGCTCTCCTCCGACTCTAACAACAAAAATAAAAGTTAAATACTGAAATTACAAATCTAACTCTCTCTGTTTTGTCAGATGAATAGCTTACTTGTCACTAGCATATCCTCCCAGGATCTGTGTGAAACAGTAACCCCAGAAGAATCCACCCAGGACCAGACCAGAGTCGATCTTACTCCAGTGAAAAGAGGCCGCCATCGACACTGCGCAGATCGGCATGGCCATCCTGGCGCAGTAGAGGAGGCAGGTGCCCATAAACAGCATCAGGATCCATTTTCGAGCCAGTGATCTGCGAGCATGAAGGAAAAGGTTTCTGTAATATCAACAGGTAATAAAACAAGCCTGTAATGGCACCCACCTGTCAATCAATGCGGGCATGCTGTTAATTATACATAACTTTAAGCCTTTATATAATTTGAACAGGTGAGTTCTATAAAAATTCACCCTCAGTACAGTTGTCATGAATGAGGAAATTAGCTATAGAGACTGTTTTTTGTACCAGGCTGTAAACAGTTGTAAAGTTGGACATTTTAACATGGGGACTTATGGAGACTGACTCACTTCTGTAGCCAGCCTCAAGTGGACGCTTGAGGAACTGCAGTTTTTGGCACTTCTGCATTGGCTTCACTTCACAGCCACGGAAGTTGCCGCTTGGGCATAATGTTTTCCCTTTATTCTTAGATAAGCGTGTTAGCATGTTAATATTTGCCCGATGATACCACTACATTAAAAGATTAAAAGTTATGACAGTGCTGCAATACAAATCTAAAAACATTAACTATGTTTACCTGCTGGTGGTGCCAGACAAAAAAAAGTCACAGGGATCACAAACGTCACTATGATTCATTCTTTGCAGGCCATGAATGTTCGTACAAGGTTTCATGGCAAACTATCTTAAAGTGTGTCATTCAATAACCCCAAGGTTGGCGGTTCAATCCCCGCCCTCGCTGCTCAAAAAAGAGGTGCCCCTGAGCACCACCACCGTAGAGAAGCAATCCAACGTTCAATGTGATTAATAAAGTTTCTAAAATAAAAATTTTTTAAAAAGATAATGGATGAGATATTAACCTGACAGACATCCATCAAGCCAAGCCACTAGCATGTCTAAAGAAAACAACTTCCCCTGTTTTTACTAAGCTAAGATTCATTTTCAAAGGACTTCCTAGTAGAATAAAGTATAGTATGTATTAGGGCAGCCCACGTTTAAGGGAAACTAAAAAGTGTAAACTAAATCTCAGCATGCTGATGATCTTAAATCTTATCTAAATCTTATGTAGTCTCACCTCGGCCACAGGTTTTGGTCCACCGGTGCCACTTTGGTACAGTTGCTGGATGTGTAAACTTTAGGATCCAACAGACAAACATTGGAGTCGTTCCTGCCATGTCCTGATGTGTGCTTACCGTCCATTCAGAGAAAACTTGTGTCGTTTCCGCTGTCTCTCTCTCTCTGTGCAACTCGTCTGCAGTCGACTTCAGCTATGTGTCCTATCCTCAGGCTAAACAGGTAAAACTTGTTCAGACAAAACTTAAAAAAAAAAAAAAAAAAAAAAAGGAACACACGTGCTTGATTTGCAAGACTGACAGCAGAGCTGAGCGTCAGTAGGAATAAAATTTGCCTATGCACCTATTTTGAAAGGTCGAAGGTATATTTGTTTTTAAAACCATCAACAAGTTGTAAGTCAGCTTTTATATCAGGTATTAGTAGAACTTCCATTAAAGTTAGCACACAGTCACACTGAGAAAAAAGTACAAACAGCTCTTGTATGGTTCACAAAAGTTTTGTTTATTTTAATAATTGCAAATCTGATCTTAAAAATGTTGAATAATAAAAGGGATGTGAGCTCTCTAGGTCTCAGTATTTGTCAAAGCCAATATCTATAAAGACAATACAACCTTAAAAGAAATTAAGGATGGACAACTAGCAGCAAGTTTGTTTTGTTTTTTTATATATAAAAAAGTAAACAAACCAAACAAAATTAACAAGCACAAGTGCCTTTTCCCATTCAAAACAACAACAATAAAAAAAAAAAAAAAAAAAGATACACTTACATGCAGGTAA
Source organism: Miichthys miiuy (assembly GCA_036365135.1). Classification (NCBI taxonomy): domain Eukaryota; kingdom Metazoa; phylum Chordata; class Actinopteri; family Sciaenidae; genus Miichthys; species Miichthys miiuy. The sequence goes on along the minus strand of CM071606.1, from coordinate 8,080,730 downwards.
ACGGCTTTAAAAATGGCAAAATGGACAGCAAGTTCTGTGACCCCCTTTTTCAAAACGCCTGTTCAGGTTCATGTCAACGCTTTTCATCATCATAATTACCAAAATAAAGCCAATGAACAAAAGTCTGAATAGATTTTAAAGAGGCCAGGGGCCAGTTATGGCAACTACAGCGTTGCCATAAATGGCCCCGTCATTCATTTGCATTACTTTATCTGAGCAGCCCTTTCTCTCGGGCAGCATATAAACCATCCCTCTGTTTATGGATTATCATAACCTCAACCCCATGTAACCATAAACCAATTCGGAGCATGTCGCATGCATGGGCAGTGCATACTTTATGCTCGGTAACAGCCGAACTCACTCAGAAAGGCCGTCTCTGATTCCAACCGGTCAGTCTCTCGAACACTCAAACTGTGAAATGATCTTTTTTTATTTCTTTTTTTTTTTTAAACAAGGCAGCTCATCCCGTAGACATACTGTGAAGGTACAATCAAATTTCAAAAAGGTGTAGAAAGCAAGTGGTTGATTTCTATAGCAAATCGTCAGACATCACACGAAATAAAATCATAAAATATTATATTAATTAAAACTATATTACATTAATAAAGCGTCTTTCCATTTAATTGAAAAATACTCACATTTTGCGTATGAAATTTAAATTTTAAACTTACCTCTGATTTGAAACAGTCTAGACTCTCTCAACGCGTCATCTCAATCTAAACATATCTTCACTTAAAAGCAAAAAGGAGAGTAACCGTGTGTCTCCTGTTTCAAAGTTTAAACCATTAACGGCCAAACTCCACCGGGCACGGATGCAACCGCCGGAGCTAATCGCGGCTGTTCAAGTCAATCTTTTAAACCCCACCAGAAGCGCTGCAGAACTTCAGAAGCGTCCCAGAAGCATCTCTCCGCTTGGCTCAGTCGAAAATACACATCGGTTTTATTTCTGACGGACGGCACAAGCAGATCGAGCTGGCCCGAAGTCAGACACAGAAACAGCGTAGAGAATTCGGTCGATTTTCAAAATAAAAAACACCCTGTGCAAACTTGTAAAATCTGACAAAAAGGGAAGCAATTTAACTAGGTAGCATATTTACATATTTAGAAGCACATAAATCAGAGAAAAGTGACCAAATCTGAGCAAGTTAACAAAGTCTGGCATGTTCTGAAACGCTTCTGTTGGGGTTTGAAGTCACGTGGAGCACAGACCAAAACAGCATCGCAACTGTGTGCCTGTCGTTTCAAACTTTAAACCGTTAACAGCCAAAATCCACCGGGCACGGATGAAACACGTTTTGCGTGCACCACAGCGGCCGGAGCTTATCAAGTTTGAAAAAACCAGAAGTCACGTGGAGAACGGATCAAATCAGCATCAAGGCTGAGACGTGCCCGGTGAGGTTTCGCCGTCACAGTTGTACTCTCCTTCTTCCTCACACACACCACCGTATTAACATTGTTCATTTATACCATCAACTCTCTTTCTGGCAAACGTAAAGTCATGGTGCGGTGGGGAAAATGGTCACAATAAATAATACTACTGACTCAGGCTTCAGAAAGACAAAATATAAAACAGCAATTTTTGTTTCCTCCTCCGAGATCTATCTAAAAATCCAGGATCGGTATTTAAACTAAATAATCTGTCAATTTGCAAATACAGCAATTTACAGTTTGCACAATGAGTAACCTCTCATGGATGAAACATGAAAAAACAAAAGTAGCATTTGTTTATACATATATGTTACCTGGTTGTCAACACAGTCACTGACTGATCATAAATTAAGGGGACGTGGAAGGTGGTTGTTCTCGTCTGTCGTCGTGTTCACTTGGGGTCCTCGATGGTGCCCGTGCTAAGGTCAGTCATTTTGGGATATTTCACCTTCTTCTGGTCGAGCTCGTTCTGTGCCCAAAGCAGTAACTTCAGGAGTTTAGCCAGTTTGGGCGTCGACTCCCTGTTTTCATAGTCCAGCACAGCTTGATTCACCTCGCTCCACACCTGTGCATCAAAATGTGTTGCAGTCACAATTTAATAAACAAATTAAATTATTACTAAATTCCTTATCAGCTGCTTGTACTGTGGTCTGACACATCTGACAATAATGCAGCCAGCTTTCACACCTAACAGGTTTGTGCAGTTAAACAGACTTAGCAAGGACTGACTCCACCCCATAGATGTGTTGGATCACTTCCAACACTAAACTATTAAATCCATCTGCTGACTTCAAGAATTTTCACTGAACTGACAATCAAAGGCTACATTCAGACACAATCCGGCTGCTGCAAAAATGCAGGTTTCTCCATGAATTGAAGTTGAGCCCGACGTCATGCTGCGGCCGCCAATCAGACAGAAACTGATACTCTACAACTCTCCAACAATAATAAATAATTAATAATTTAAACAAACTATCACATCCAAACATAAATATTTTGTTTTGTCATCCATGCAAAAACTTTATCAAGTTTTAATTATTTTACTGAACAATATTCAATAGTCTCCATGTGCTCTGGACTCCAAAGCGTGGTCCAGGTTCTGGAAGTCATCTGTGCATGATGTAGGAGGCATAGCTCCAATAGCTCTGCAGTAAGCAGTGTGCTACGTTCATGTGATTGAAGAACAGCAAATATTCAAGTGTACTTGCATGAAAACTGGTGTGGTGTTTTAGTCAAGATGATGCTAAAATATATTTCCCCCAACTATATTTAAGGCCCAACCTTCAATTTAGCAAATTCACGGTTTATTCCCATTAATTCCCATGGAAAGTGTCCAACTTTGAAAAATCAGAGAATTTTGCAACCCTAATAAGATACAGCTGATTCACAGTCTAATAACACAAATAATGCTCACAGCAGTTATTTCTTTATGAGTTCTTTGTGACAACAGGGAACATGAATATACACATGAGAAGCGATAACGTGCAACATGACTTGATGTCACTGAAATTAGATCTGCCTACTTGGGTCTATATTAAGCTGGTGATGCATGATGAAAGTTTCCAAAACTGTCTGTAGACTAAACTAAAAGACACAGGACATCAGATACAAGCAAACTACTATGACCATGGACTGAATTTTGGGTGCGAAAGCCTTAAAGATTAAAATAAAAGTGAAAAATGACAACTCAGTCCGATTGTCAGAGCTAAGAACTCGGCCTACCTTTTGCCGCTGCATCATGTTGAGCAGGTCTCCAAAGGGCGACTCTTCGGGGTTGTCAAAGGCCAGGAGGGCTAATGTTCTCTCCATCTCTGTCAGACACTCGCGGCTCTCCTCACCCTGCTCGGCCAACTGTGTCTGGGCAAACTCCAGCGCTGACTCAGTCTCCCTTAGCCTGATTAGCTCAATCAAATGTTGCTGCTGCAAGAGGGGGAACGAAGCACACGCAGTGAGTGTTGAAGTTATCTTGCACAGTATCTTCCTGTTTAACTAACAAAGACGACAAGAACGTCTTATTATGTACAAGGACAGCGTGGGTTATTACCTACAGATGATGGAGCAGGTACTGAAATCTCACTTTACAGACGTACACAAAACATAAAAACTACTTGATTACAAAGCTCCGTGCTCATGTACCTGCAGATGAAAATACAAGTATCGATTGGTGTCAAGCAGCTCCGGGTGTAAGCTGTTGATGAGTGCGATGGCTTCTTGTATCTGTCCCTTCAGGATCATCTCTCTAATCTTTATCCTTTCATCCAAAGAGTCCAGGTCCACGCTCGGCTCGATCCCAGACTCCATCCGAAACTTCTCTGCGGCCTCTTTGAACCCCTCTGGAAACAGATGCAGACAGAGAGACGTCAAGGATAAGTTACGAACGATGATGCACAAGTTGTGTATCAATCTCACACAGTCGCTGTCATCGAACCGCACGCCTCACCTGTCACCAGGTAATTCATAATGAGCCGATTCATGTCTGCCCTCTGTATGTGCACATTGTTCAGCTTGTCCATCCACTCTTCTTTTGTGATGTCTTCTGGCTTTTCAGCATAACTCATCATTGGGGATCCTGGGAAAAGTGGAAAACGTGAGCAAGACTGACACAGCTCGGTCACAGTTTGCACCTACATGAACAGTAACGTGCAGAGATAGATATTAAGGACTGGACGCAAATATGGATAACATGCGCTACTGACAAGAAATGCCAAATTAATAACAAAACAGCACGATGTTACTGAGATTAAACAGCGTTTAGGTGTTTGCTGGCGTCAGTAAAATTAATGTTTAAACGCTCCGAGGCTTCCAAAACAAACCCTCCATTTCCTCCCAGGCTAGTTAGCAGCCAGACTTGTGTGTGCGTTTACACAACCTACCGTGCAAAAAACACAAGGTCCAGCGATTATCCTTTCTTACGTGCGTGAGAAGACAGTAAAACAAACAGCAATGCGTGAGTCCTGTCAGTGCTATGAAGGGGAATTAAAACGTAAACAGCGCGGGACACAGTCAAGCTTTTTCGCGGCTAGCTAACTAACCGAGCTAATGTGATAACCTCGCGATAGGAACGTCAGCCCCACTGCGAGCCCTGTGATTGGCTCGGGTGCGGTGACGTCACGGTTGCCGAGGAACAGTAGTCTGTCTGATTGTTATACACTACATATAAAGTATATATATGTGTATATATGTATATATGTGTATATATGTGGCTGTTTTAACAAGTTAAAGGGTAAATATGAACTAAATGGAGGAGCTGATGTTTCCATACGGGCCTTGAGGCTTCACTGAACGGTTTCATGAGGATGAATGCAGTGTGAATTGTATGTCACAGTCACCAGAGTAGTGATGGGAAGTTCGGTTCTTTTAGGAGTCAGATCATTTGACTTAGCTCACCAAGAAGAGTCGGTTTTCTTCATTATACCACTTATACCTTTCATAATTCAGACAAATTTAGCGTTGTTTTGACTGATAATACACATGTATCACTTAAATTATTCAATACTTCCTTTGTACTGAAGTATTCAAAAGTTTAAAAATTACATTTTCTAATATTGTGAAATTGCTGTAGCCAAATGTCATTGCATTTACAGACCCTTGTAACTCTCTGAAACCACTCAAAGAATGCACTAACTGCTCTGCTACACAAAGCAGATAGAAACACCCATAAAAACTTAAGCATAGAAGGGGCATTGACAGTAGTTCTCATGCTGTGAAGGTTGTTTGTGGACCCTGCTCAATATGACAGCTTGACATTGCAAAGTCTGCATTCAGCCTTTGTGTTTTCCAACGGCTCGTGGACGGAAGCCGGCTCCCATCGTTCACTTAAAAGAGCCGACTCTTTGAACCGGCTCATTCGCAACTGACACATCACTACACCAGAGCAACCCCAAGTAACTGACCCAGGCCCCAGATCCCCAAGGGACCCCACAAAACCAGGTTTACTGCATGTTATTTACATTGTTTTTGTGGATTTGATTTGATTTGTTAAGGTGGGGTCTGCATTCTTAACTAATGTTGTTATTCTCTTGTAGAGGAGCCCTATTTCAGAATCTAGTTTTGACCAGGTTTACTGCATGTTACTTTATTTTTGGTAGAAAAAAAAAATCATAGTTACGGTTAATTAAATGTTAGTTGCAGGTCTGTGGTGGGATGCAAACACCAATCTTCTGCATGAAAGTCTGATGCATTACACACCCTTCTTCTCTGCCTCTACATAAAGAGCACAGCGCCTCCTGCCATGGCACTGGATGTTGGAATTGGACATAAATCATGAGGTGCATAATCATCCAATATGAATGTAATTCCTAGAATACTGAAGCTGGTTACTGCACCATACAGGAATAATGTCCAACAGCACATTTTCTCCATGACAGGTCTATCCGTCCATGCCTATGCAAGATTTTGTACCAAATGTTAGATAGCACTCTCCAATACTGTCATGAAACACCAAATAAGAGAAAATCACGTGGAAGAAAGATGTTCAGGCTTCCAAGCAGAGTTAAAGCAGTGCTGAAGCTGTTCTGGCATCTCACAATGCCTCTGCAACCTTTTTTTAAATTATGCAGATATTTTAACTCCAAAGTATTAAAAATACAATAAGTAAAGAAAATTCTTTAGCTCAAGGGTACAAAATATTGCACACCACAGGATGTGCATGTAGTGTGAGAAGACATAGCAAGAAAACCACCAATACTTCTCTGTATGTGTCTAGGCACAAAATCTGGTATAATTAGAAAGATGTTGTAAAAGACAAGGCACTCTTCTTTCAGGGGCCCCCTTGGTGGTTCCCGGCCCCGAGGCATCTGCCCTACTTTTCTTGTGGATTATCTAGGCGTGACACCCCAGTTGGTAACTTGTCCCACTCAGAAAGAGTCCGTCAGATGTTTGATAACAGCTGAAAGATTAGACACACCGACAAATGGTTATGTCAGGGTGGAATCATCTGCCCAGTATTATATAGTAAATCATGGGAGCAGTACTTTTTGTAGCTATTGCTACAAGCTCAGTGTGAGATTAGTTTCTATGGAAATACAACACACTAGCACATCATCTGTATGACAGACATTTAACTGATGGAAGTATGCTTCAAATGTTGGTCTCGATCTTGTGTAGCAGGCCTATTTTCTGTATTCACAGTGACGCAGTGTTAATTAAGCAGTTAAATGGAAATTAGCTATCATGAATTTTATTATATAGGCTACATCTGTGCTTTTCCTTCTGTGGCATGTCAGAGTGTTTTCAGTGAAAGAAGCAGATACAGTACATGATGAAATGTTGCGATATACTGCATATTTATATGTCAGTGGTGTTAGATTACTCACATACTGATTACTGTTGTTGCACTGCATACGCAAAAGGACGTAAGTGCAAATGGGAATTAACACTCATACCATTGATGGTAATTATGTTTTTTTTTTTTGTTTACAATCTCAAGGACCATAAGAAAATCTACTATATTTCACACCTTCATCTTGCCTGTAAACACTGTATACCTCTACTCTACTAACATTAATTTCTTCTACTGCAGAATTCATATGTAAAATCAGTTATAGAGAGTAGTCTAATGCATTTGATGAAGTGGGCATGAACAGTGTAAGATTTGGGGCCTCTATTTTCAGAATAAGGCAGATGTGGAATATAATATCCATAACTATGTTTTATATCTACCTACAGTAGGAGCGGGTCCTCTTTCATGGAGGCCGCCATATTGAGACTACAGTAGCCCAGAACAGTCAAACTAAATACTGACTGTAGACATGGTCCTTAAAGTGTTGTTTCTCCTTTTACACAAGGAAGGTGAGGGTGATGTGAGGAGATTGCAATGCAGCGATTACAACTTTAGATGCAACTAAATTCCACACACTGGACCATTAATGGTGTAAACTGTTAATTTAACGTTTTTTTATGTTTTTTACGGCAGTGATTTGTGATTTCTGGGACACGACATTTCACTTCCTAGAGTCTCCTCTGGTTGCCTGGCAACTACTCAAGGCCAAGAAATTTTGCTTGTTTGACACAAAAGTCACGTAAATACGGCAAACTGTCAATTGTACGCTTCGGTTTTTTTGTACAGATTAAAAAGTATGAAAATATTAAATGTAAATTTAATTTGATGGTCGGTTTTGTTACCATTTGACAAAGCTAAGCTTGCTCTTTCCTCCTTGTTTCCAGTCTTCATACAGGGGTCCTTGGGCTGAAAAAGGTTGAAGACCCCTGCTATAAAGTGATATTGATCTCCTGAACTCTCCAACAGAGAGAATATGTGGAACCTTTCCTTTAAGTCTATTTAATCAGTGTTAAGTGCTCTTAAGTAACTATGTTCCGCTTGAGATTATATTACTTTCTGTGACTGTATAAGCACATTTCTTCTAACAGTGTGCGGCAGTGCTGTAGCTGCACTTTGCCTCTCCGAGCATCGTCTCCCCATCATCCCAGTACGGTCGTGAACGCGCACGTCGGGTCGGCCGTAGGGTGTTTGGGAAGGGGGAGAGGTGGGCGGAGCCAGCGTACTGCTGCAGCTGTCCATGGTTGCGTAGTGGGAACCAGAGAGTGTCCGGGTACGTGCGAGATGCAGCCATAGTCACGCTCCACTGTCTTAACATTATAACCTGCCGGGGATCGTTAGTTTTGCAGCGCATCAGAGCCGACTGAAAGGTGAGCTTAAAAACTACATTTCGATCATTTATTCATCTCCGAAACACTTCCCCCTTGCCCTTGAAAATTACTGCTGACGATCCATCCCCACTGTCTTGCATCAAGAACAGGCCAGGAAGCAAACCAACATGGATGCTGTGCGCTATAGCAGTGCTTGATGATGATGCTTGCACAGAGATTATGCTCCCTAGCATCGTATTCTCTGAGTTTAATCCTCCTTATAGACGAAATGACAACGGGATGCGATACGTATTAAAAGGAAATTTAACACCTACTTGAACACAACAGATAGGATTTGGTAAAAAATAAATAAATATTGAAATAAGCCACACAGGGCTTCAGTGCCTATTCACTTGTGTCATGATGACACCCATTTAGAAGCAGCTATATTCTCAGGAATGGCTTTATTTTACTTGCAGCATCAATTTGCAGCATGGTTGGCTGATTGCATGTCAGTTACTGATTTACTCACAGCAGCAGAGGCAGTCAGTACCCCTGCCAAGATGTCATAGTTACTGTATTATCATGGAGAAATGTAAGGACACATCATTTGGTGCAGTTACACTGAAAAAAAAAAGCTAGAGTGCTTAAACGCACCGTGTTGCATTCACGGCTCTTGTCTTCCCACCTCCGCCCCACATATAGCTCGTACAGGACAGTTGTTTTTAATGGAGACAGACCAGCTGTTGCCTGCAGTCAGGAGGATTCAATCACACAGGCCTCACTTCACTTGCAGGCCTGATTTTTTTTTTTTTTTTTTTTTGCACAGATGTATATCATGATAAACAGGTTATCTTCACAGATAGGTCCCCTATGTTTGCGTGACATGCAGCCTGAGCAGTTACATTTAATTTTCTGTTTCTGCGCCCCAGTTTGTGGACGTGAGACATCATGGCTGAGCAGCAGAGGCAACGCTCTCTGTCCACCGCCGGTGAGTCTCTCTACCATGTGTTGGGAGTCGAGAAAGTGGCCACAACGGATGATATTAAGAGATCTTACAGGTGAGGAACCCCTCTGTGACTTAGCCTACATTGCCGATTTACCACAGAAATGCGTGAGGTGGTTATTTTATTGTTGACTTTCCACACAGGAAACTGGCGTTGAAGTTCCACCCTGACAAGAATCCTGACAATCCAGAGGCAGCTGATAAGTTCAAGGAGATAAACAACGCTCATGCAATCCTGAACGACCCCACAAAGCGTAATATTTACGACAAATATGGCTCCCTGGGTCTATATGTGGCTGAGCAGTTTGGAGAGGAGAACGTCAACACTTACTTTGTCCTTTCAAGCTGGTGGGCGAAGGTAAGACTGATTGTTATTTGTGGTTTCTTTCTTCTTGTTGTCTTACTCTTCGCTCACACGTCGACTCTTCACGTGCCTTGCAGGCTCTGTTTGTATTCTGCGGCCTCGCCACCGGCTGCTACTTCTGTTGCTGCCTGTGCTGCTGCTGTAACTGCTGCTGTGGAAAATGTAAACCACGGCCTCGAGAGGGCCAGGACCAGGAATTTTATGTGTCCCCCGAGGACCTGGAGGCTCAGCTGCAGTCTGACGAAAGAGGTATGCATCCCCAACACTTCCCACGTCGAATTCACAGAATGCACTGAAAATGTCTCTCTTTGTCACATAGAGGCTGGAGGTGACCCTATAATGCTGCAACCATCAGCCACAGAGACGACCCAGTTAACAGCGGATGGGCACCACTCCTACCACACTGACACCGGCTTCAACTAACCGTCTGTACCCTCCGTCAAATCCTGGCCTGCGGCCCTGCCTGCTTCCCTGCTCCACCTCAGCGAGATGAAAGAAAAGGGGCAATCCATCTTTCCTCTTCAGAACGAGAGCCATGCGTGAGGAGAGGGACTAGTAAGCATGGCCCATGAAAGGAACTATTGAAGTCACATCCCCTTACACACCCTTCCCTGATTGGTCCACAACTTATTTAACCCCCCTGTCCCTCCAAGTACGGAGAAGAAAAGAGAAACAACTCGATTGTTTCATTTTTATTTCTTCTTTTGTATTTCTTGGCCTTTAACCACACACAGATCGCCTACCCCACTGTCCCTCTCCTACATTTTGCATCATGGTGTAGCATGCACAGTTTATAAAACATGGTCTCCAGGTTTTATTTCATGTTTAGCGACATTTTTACTTTGCAAGACTCATAATGTAGTACGTGCAATATGTTCAAACGAATACAGTTCATAATGGGAGGAGGAGGAGGTGGCGTTTACGTGATATTTTATGCTAAAGGAGAGGAGAGCCATGGCTCAGGGAGGTGCTGGTTAGAGTTTGCCGAGGTGGTCGGTGCCATCGTTAAACCTTCACTTACAGAGTTGTCATTTATTAGTGCAATTTTTCCACTTCCTCTCTGCAATCAGTGCCGTTTCATTGTCAGACCTCCAGTCCAACGTCTCTGGCACTGCTTGTCTAGCTCCCCTTTTCACGTTGATCATGAGGTTGTTAAGGCGCACAGCTTTATTTGCAGACATCCATTTCATGAATGCCTGCTGACATAACATTCCCACGTTAGTTATTAATTAGTATCGGCTTGTCCTTTCCTCTCTGCCTCAGCTTTATTTCAGCTCATTCTTGCAGGGTAGAGATGTCTCCTGTCTCTCCCTGCAGCACTGAACAGGTCGTCAAGGTAACTTTTATGTCGATTCATGATTTCTCTTATTATGCATCTGTGTTGATCTGTTCTCCTCAGCCAAACTTAACAGGAAATTATGTTTTTTCATTGTTTTTTCTACCTGATTTGTCACAGATCCATAAATTAGAAGCATTAAAATCGTCTAGTTTACATGTTTTATTCGTCTAAAGTTTGGCAAAGTGGAAAATGATGATGGATTTCTGCAGTTTAGTCTGTTTTTGTGTGTTTGTTCACATCATTGACACTGAAATATATTTATTTCATCTAATTACTGCAGATATTTTGGATTACTTATTGATCTATATGAAGCCAAGGAGCTCCAGCAGGTAATCCAGCCGGCTCTGATCAGAGCTGTTCATAGGTAGAAATTACAGCAGCTCTGGTTCAGAGGGTGACATGTTTTTAACTCTGAGCTGTCCTGAATATGTTCAATAGTTAATGTCATGTTGAAAAAAAGAAAACATGTTTCACTCTCTTAATGGCTGGGAAATAAAGCTGACTACAGAGCAGCCACATGGGGATATTTTAAGTAGTGTGAAATCTTGATTTTCATCATGTTTTTAGTCCTTGTGTTTTGAAGTCTGATGACATTTCGTCCGATGCTGTGATCGTTTATCATTGTCAACTTTTTTGAATCCATGTAGAGTAAGAAGCTCGTACGGCATATCATCCGTGAGCCAGTGCTACAGGCAGCTCCGAGTAAAAACGAGATTTTTTCATACTACTGAATTTGCCACACATTTATTGCCATGAACATCTTTGCCACTTCGTCAGTTTCATAACTGCTAAATAATGTGTTTTAAATGGTTTACAAATTGGTGAGCTCCTGTCGCCCACCCTCTGCTATTAACGGTATGGATGTTGACCTCTGTGGCCCTTGTATGATGTTTCCTGTAACCCTTGATGAAACATAGATGTTCCTGTCATGGCTTTTTCATTGAGATACTGAAAAATGCTACTGTAAATGTTCTAAGTTGAATGCACTGTGTGTTTAAAGAAAAAAAAAAAAGACTATAATGGATCAATGATCAGGAAATTACTCCATAAAAAGACAACATAGTATACAGTATAGTGTAACTATAGTGAAATGGTTATATGATGCATTTTCTGAATTTTATTTATTTCATACTTGTTTCAAATGATGATTGGCTATAATTTTAACTGGTATGGTGTTGTAATAATGTAACCATTACATTTTTAGCAAGGAATGGTTTAATGGTTAAGGTTGCTTGTACATACACTTGGCCCATATAAAGTATAAACCTTAACGTTTATGTTGTAGCATGGTAATTGTGTGTCTGGAAGAAAACAAGTGGATCATTGATCTGATTTGCTGTTGTTGAATAAATGTTCCTGAACATTGTGTCCTCATCAGATTTTTCACATGGAAACACGCTGCTAGTTCTTGTTTGTATTGTTTGGAGAAGGTTTGAAGCTGATTGACTGGATTTATGAAGCCTACAGTGATTTATGTTCAACGCAAAAACACATGCAAATAAGTCATATACTGTATAACATATAACAAACACAAATAAGTCTTATAAGACTGACACATTGGTATACAACTCATACCTGGTCGATCACTCATGAATGTTAAAAACATTAACAAATATGGATTTAATAGAAATCTTAAATAATTAATGAATTTAACGGACAAGTAGCCCTATTCCACAACTGTTCCAATTCATATTATGACAAGAGCCACTCAACTGAGTAAAGAGAAATGACAGTCCATCATTACTTTAAGACATGAAGGTCAGTCAGTGCAGAAAATGTCAAGAACTTTGGATGTATCCTTAAGTGCAGTCGCTGTCAAATGATTTGATGAAACTGGCTCTGTCCCAGGAGAGGAAGGCCAAGAGTTCCCTCTGCAGCAGAGCATAAGTTGATTACAGCCTCAGAAATCAACAATCAACGGGACCTTTAGATTAGAGCCCACATAAATGCTTCACAGAGTTCACGTTGCAGACACATCTCAAACATCAACTGTTCAGAGGAGACTGAGTGGATCAGACATTCATGGTTGAATGTCTGCAAAGGACAACAAGATAAAGAGAATTTCTTAAGCCAAGAAACACAAGGAGTGGGTGTTAGACCAGTAGAAATCTGTACTTTCGTCTGATGAGTCCAAATGTGAGATTTTTGGTCCCACCTGTGGTGTCTTTGTGAGACAGAAAAGGTGATCGGATGGTATCTACATGTGTGGTTCCCACCGTGAAGCACAAAGAAGGAGTTGTGATGATGAGGAGGTGCTTTGCTGCTGACACTGTTGGTGATTTATTCAAAATTCAAGGCACACTTAACCAACATGGCTACCACAGCATTCTGCATGACATGGTTTTCAGTGTAACACCATCAGTACACTAACAACAACAGAAAACTGAAGTCTTAGAGGAGATTCATCACTCTGCAGTGTGGTGACATGTTCTACCAGCAGATGGAGACTTTCAGTCTTTCACTTCACTTGTTGTGACACATTAAGTTACACACATTTAAAAGAATAAACTGGATTTTATTTGACTCATTTTAGCTATAAATCCAGTAGTCCTGCTGTAAAAAAACAAAAAAACACTACATTTATAGAGAGATAAATATGATTTATGTAGCAGGTTATTTTATGTACATGAGGTAGGTGGATAGTACAGTATATACAGTTTGAACAGCAGGAGTAGATTGTGTATAAGTGATTATATTTACATGTTTAAGTAACAAAAACTGAATTTAAACAGTGAAAATAAACAATTGATAGTTTACAGGTACAGTGGATGTTGAGACACAGGGTTATTGCACAGGGATTGTATAGCCTTTATGGATTTAATACAAATCTTAAATAATTTATTAACTTAATTGACTTGTTTAGGTCAAAATGTGGTACTTCTAATTAAACATATTTACATTTATTTTTTTTTATTTACACTGCATTAATTAATAATATTCTTACTCCACTATTACATCTCTAAGGTCTAAAATACACAGTCACTGATAGAGGAAGTATTTAGAAACTTTACTCATCCGTCCTCCTTCTGTAGTCGAAGTGTGAAAGTCATTTTCTCCATAATGTGGACAGGGTTGATTAAGTTAATAAGAAGAGTGATGGTGGGAGGTTTCCTCTGGAGCATTTTGTAATAGCTTTTTTTTACTAGCAGATCTTCAAAAGGTATGAGTTGCTCCTACTGAGGCCTTTAGGAATATTTCCAAGGTACATAAAGAGATGGTCTGCTGAAACCAATCCACGCTCCCCACAGCAGGGGTGCTGAGGCCCACTAAATTTGGATTTTTGGTTGGGGGGTAATGAAGAAATGTGCCAGATTTTTCCTGCAGAAATCCCTCCAGAACAGGAAAGATAAAAAAAAAAATACTCTGGAAAATGTAATGTGGCTTAATGGTCTAATGCTGCTTGTACATGCACTTATATAAAGTCTAAACCTGACCATTCATGTTGTAACGTGGAGTCTGGAAGAAAAACAAGTGGATCATAAATATGATCTGCTGTTGTTCAATAAATGTATTAGTTTATAATTATATAATATAATATAATATTTAATGTACATTATTCATAAATTGGTATTTGTTGGTAATTGGTACTTTCAGGACTGCAGGACTTTTACGTGTAAGAGTATTTCTACACTTGAGTAATGCTATTTTTACAGTGTGTGTGTGTGTGTGTGTGTGTGTGTTAGTCTCTGAGCTGAGCTGACAGGGTTTACACTGTAACACAGTCCGGAGTGAAAGTGGCAGCAATGAACCGACCAGGTAAGACTGTATAACACTATTTAATATTTCTATATATTATTCTATATATTATATATATATCACACGTATCTCTGTTAGCTTTAGCCGGCAGCTAACGTCTTTATAGTGTGTTTATGCTGCTGATGACGTGTGCAACAAGTTAGCTGCCGTTAGCCGGTTAGCTTCAGTTCAGCACGTAGGACAGCTCCGGTCTGTAACGGGACATGAAACAGACGTTAACGAACACAAACGTAACGTTATATTAACGTTACTTTAACGTTATATCCACTGAAATCTAAAACTAACAACATATAACAACAGTTGGTACACGTTGGTTATATAACTTACTTATCTATCTTAACTTATCTATCTGATATTTGTATAAAATTATATTTATCTATTCATATTTTATAGTGATATATATATATACTTGGTCTTATTTATTTGTGTATGTTCTCCTGTAATTTATTTATTTACACTGTACAATTACCTCCTGCTTTATTCTGGAAAATCTCTACCATCAACATTTCCTGTTATGTAATAAAGCACTCCTGTACGGTAACACCACCCACTATGACCTCAATAATAAACTTAAAATACAATTAATAAACTCTCAGACAGTGTGAACAAAAACTGAACCATTACAAGCTTTGTAAAAGCAGAATTTATGGCAGAAGGGTTGTATTGAATCACGTTGGATTGTACAAGTGTACCTAATAAAGAGTGCATGTGCATCTTAGAATAATGCTACACGCCATGTGTGTACACAGCACAGTTATAAAACGTGCATATCCGTATTTCTGAGTACTTTTCTTATCCACTTTGTGTATTTGAGCCGCTGTAACAAGTGAAATTCAATAAAGGGATCAATAAAGTACTACTACTTATCTAAATGTTAAATAACTGTCTGCCAGTTACTGCGTAGTAACGTAGTAACATGACAGGACACAGACAAAGGGCCAACAGCACAATATGATTTTGTATATGTATCCACCACAGCGTTATTTTGATTTGATTAGAGAGTAACACAGAATAACAAATATTGCTTTTGTAGTCACACAAACAGAAATGAGCCACACTGGGCACTGTAGTTTATTTTGAATCAGACCCACCTACTTCGTCCTGGTGGGCTTTGAGTGCTGCAGACAGAGCAGGGAGG
Source organism: Miichthys miiuy (assembly GCA_036365135.1). Classification (NCBI taxonomy): domain Eukaryota; kingdom Metazoa; phylum Chordata; class Actinopteri; family Sciaenidae; genus Miichthys; species Miichthys miiuy. The sequence goes on along the minus strand of CM071606.1, from coordinate 8,065,111 downwards.
ATGGACTAACGCGTTATTGGTTTTGGTTCTTTCATGGAGGTTCATTTACAGCAGGAAAAGTGTAAAATAATCACTGTTTTTTAAAGGTGTAAGCATTTTTTTCAAGTGATACTCAACCTGAAATCTAATATCAAACATTCACCTCCTACAACATTTGTCTGATGTTTATTCGTCCTTGCTTCTTAAGGTTTTGGTGGGGCTTCATCATCCATGAGCTTCTCCTCGAGGGTAACAGAAAACGGATGCTCACCCTCAGATCTAACAGAGGAGGACTTGGACGGCTTACGGATTGAACTTTCAAAGGTGATGCAGCTTTTCACCACAGTATGTCCTCATTGAACATCTGCTTGCTGTTGTTTCTCTATTTATTAACCTGATTTGGTGTTTCATAGATGGAGGATGAAATTCAGACCTTGCGACAGGTGCTGTTGGTCAAAGAAAAATGCGCAGCAGACATCCGGAGGCAGCTCGGTATGAGTCCGCTCAGTAACATCAAACAGAACCTGTCCAAAGGCTGGCAGGACGTCCAGACTTCAGGCCCGTAAGTTACATGTTTAGAAGTGAAGCTTTGGTTGTTGCATTAAATATTAGTAGTCTAACAGTTAAAAATACCACTACACAACTCCATCGTCTAAGCTGCTTTAAGACACGTATCCTCTTCACTTGCAGAACATTTGCCATGCATTGTCTGTGTGTGACACGGTTACATAACCGTGGACAACACACTCCTGACTTCTGACTGTTGTGGTCTCTGTCTTAAGTTGACGTAATAATCTGCCATCTTGTGCACGCTCTGCTCTTGTTTCAGATATCTCACAGCCTCTGCCACTTTGGACGACATCAGTCACTCTGACATGTGAGTGTCGGTCATCATGTTTACATCCCATAAACACATTTGTTCTGAGGTTTAATGGTGCAGGGGTTTCCCAACATTTGCATCCTGTGCTCACATGTTGAAGAGGGATCTCTGCTAACAAACAAGTGATGGGATTTTGCAGGTCAAATAGGATCGGTGCCCTGTTAATAGCCTTACAGCCTGACTTAGCACAAGGAGCAGTAGCATTAACAGGCAACGGCAGGAGTAGCCTGAAGTGTTTGTCTGAAAGCCAGATGGACTGTTGTTATTTGGCGTATATGTGAACTGTTTTCTGCGCTCTCCTGTGTGTATCACATGTGTGTTGGCAGTGTTCTGACTTCTTCTTCTTTCTACCTGTAGCTATGTGAGGACACGCCAGGGTCTCTCCCATGCAGGCCAGGTGACATCTTCTGCACTGTCCAATATGGGCATGGTCATCACCAGGAGAGTGGCAGAGATGAGGTACCCTCACAAGTCGCCTGGCTTCTACAAGAGATATGCACGATTAGTCAACTAGCTGATTAAACGTTGCTATCCTCGCTGGTTGACACCAGAAATACTAGTCAGGTTAAAGCAACACTGCTTATGATCAAAAACTAGTGAGTCGACAACATCAAACAAGTGCAACAACACAAGACGTAGCAGCCAGCTAATATTACTTACTTGTCCGACAGCAGTCAGCCCAGCTCGGCGTCTGTCTTTCAGCCTTTTATTTCACCAAGCGCTCGTCACCGACTATAAGTTAGTCCCATATTTATTCTTGTCTGACAGCTCACTCTCTGATTTTTCTCCCTTTGCCTTTTCACCTTCTGTCATTACGTCCATAATGCTGAACCCGGTTACATTGGCCGCTTGCCCAGCTCCTGTTCTAGCACAACACCCGCTCCGTTCTCGGTCAGCTTTCGTCTGTGCCCCAGGACATAAACCGCCTCTTTCTGGTGGTCCAAAACACCAACACGCCCCTGGTGCTCTGAGCTCACAGTCCAGGCAGCCCAGCTAAGAAACTGAGATAACATTAGCTAACAGCAGCTACAGTTGGCAGCAGTTTACTGTCCATCAGAAAACTCTGTAAAGTGTAGCGGAGCAGTTGGTGGACATCAGAGGGAAAAACAGAAAACATTTTCTCCATAAAATATGATCCAGTTTCACCAAAATCAGTCACATAGTTGGCATTACGTACACTTTTGCGGGTGACCATACCCTCCCCAAGCTAATGCCTGCACTGTTGAACAAGATCTTTGACCCTCTTTAGAAGATAAAGTATAGTAAAACTTAAAATTTTAGGGCATGACAGTGATCTCTCCCTTCGTCTTCTTCATAAGCATTCACAGGAAGATATTGTCCATATGTTTCCCGTGTCAGTAGTATCCCAGCATGTTTACTGACATTTAAATGGCGATAATGTAACAAATGCAAACAAACAAATGTCTGTAACAGGAAATACTGGAGTATCTAATGTTGCTGAAATTTCTGGAAAGCACTTCACCAACACAAAATAAGGATCTTGAGTCAATCAATCGGTCCTTAAAGGTTTTGTCATTTTATTCTTGCAAGAGGAACAGTTCTACAAATGCACAAGACAGACTGCAGGCGTCCCACGCTGATACTTATACACTTCTAAGGAGTGTTCGTCATTATTATGATTTACTTATCTAACTGTTACAGGTAGCTACAATGGAATGTGCTCATCACTATCAAACCTCACTAACAAGCTCTGCTGGAGCGTGTGAACCAAGGTCAAGTTTATACATCAAACAACTGCTGCTACAAACAGCTTGCATAAATGAGAGAAAGATTTCTAAGTGCAAGGTACTGAGTGAAACCAAACAAGACTATAAGGCACACAGTTTTATACTTAAAAACTTTTTTGAATATTACTGAGATCAAACATGGCTATTTATGGTTATATAAGAACATACAATCATGTAATATAAATTTTCCATTACACTAACTTAACTGAGTAACTTGTTCCTACATTCCTAGCTCCTACCTCCTAAGGTTTAATCACTGTCCAATTTTATTTGCTCAAAAAGGTGATCAGTAACGAGTCCTAACAAACCGAAATTAACAGAAAACATTAGTTTTAGATGGTAGTTTGTGGTTTTCTGTGATACACATTTGGCACAATACAAACATGAAACTCTGCATGTTAATAGTGTAGAAGCTACCATTTGAGGGGCCTGGTTGGAAAGTCTGTCTTTGGCTAATTCAGCCCGGCAGATGGACAGGCAGGAGACCAACAGAGAGTCACCACAAGTGGACAATGTGCCCAAAGGATGCTTCAAAATGCTTCACAAATATAAACGAGTATTACAAAACCATGTTTGTCTCACAGAGGATGCAATGTCAGAGCACTTAAACGCACTTTTATTATCTTATACGTTTAATATTATATATTTAACAAATGTTTAGATACAAACAACTTGCTCTGTGAAGCTTTTAAAGTTCACAGGGGATGCGTGTTACCTAGAAAGCCTCCCTGTCTTGTTTTTTTTTTTTGTTTTGTTTAGCCTGTAAGCAACCATAATCCAATCACACTAGTACAGCTGGACATCAGCAGCAGTAGCTGATAAGTATGTTGTTGTCATCCATTTGGAAACAGAGGCTGACGTTATCTGTGTGTCTGTCTTTATCTCAACAGAGCTCTGCCTCTCCCGAGCCCACCACGGTAAGATCTGTGAGACTGAACTGAGCTCATTGTTCTGAAGCTCAGTGGTCTAAAGAGTGTGTTTAATGAAGCCCAGTGTGTGTCTGTGTGTGTATAACCAGAACAGAAGTCAACTTTAAAGTAGAATATAGTTACTTTAAATTGAGTTTCGTCTTTGTGCTAACAAAAAAGTAGGGATGGAATAATTTGTCGAAAAATCCAGACCTGAGGCGGGCTGATTGACGCCTGGTTGCTCAAACTGCTCAAAAGAAGCCACCTGTAACAGCACCTGTCAATCAAAGCAGCCACGCTGTTAATTCTGCATAACTTTAAGCCTTAATATAATTTGAACAGGTGAGTTCTATAAAAATTCACCCTCAGTACAGTTGTCATGAATGGGGAAATTAGCTATAGAGACCAAAACTGTTTTTTGTACCAGACTGTAAACATGTTTATTTCTGCTGTGAAGTTGAATATTTTAACATGGGGGCTTATGGAGACTGACTCACTTCTGCAGCCAACCTCAAGTGGCCATTCAAGGAACTGCAGTTTTTGGCACTTCCGCTTGGCTTAATTCACAGCCACGGAGGTTGCCACTTGGTTTTTGTACATTTTGACATGGGGCTTTGGTACATTGTTATAGGTATTTTCCAGAGAATAAACCATTATTTCCCTCAGTCATAAAAATAAGTGACAGATTAATCAGTAATAAAACTAAAATATAAAATGTTACTTTTAACGCTCTTTTAACCTTCTTTCTTCTGCTTCTTCAATGTGACACCCAGCACCCTGAGCCACAACATGAGTGTACCGTCTATGAGGTAAAACACTGTGAATGCTGGTGACTACAATCCCTGATATTTACTGTTTAGTGCTGTATTTATGTGGTTTAACGATCATCATACGTGTTCTGTGTAATTTCACATTTCTCTGTAGACATTCTTCCACGTTCAAGTCTTTTGAAGATATGGTTGGCAGTGTGAAGGTGAGTTTGTTAAAACAGCGGGCACATATTGCACACAGTGTTCTAATATGTGTATTGACCTGTTTCCTGTCTGGATCACACAGGACAAGGTGACAGGAAGTCCGTCGAATAATGGTGACTCATTTGGGTTTGAAAGAAAATCACGTCACAGGACATGAGATGGATCCTCATTATTTTTCATACCATGAAAAGTTATGAAAGACTGTTATGTTGTTCCTCTGTGTGTGTGAGTTATTTCTGACTCTTGTATTAATATAGTACTACTAATAGAATATATGAAATGTAAAAGGGTTTTGTAGAAATAGTCAGAGTTATTTATTTTGATCAGTGAGTACAGTAAACACATCTTCTCAAATCAATTAAATTACTTCAAAATATGCATTGAATTAACAAAATATCACAAGTATTTTTGTACTAGATTTTTCAATTAAAAGTCAATTTGAATGGTCTGTGGTCTTTTGTCCCTGATGGTCACACTAGTAAATCAGATTGGTGTTCTTAATTAAATATCTTAGAGCCATTTGTGAAAGACAATGTCTCCAAAATAGAGGCTACTTGCAGTTGTAACCTTATTTTATGTTGAGCCTTTGGGTGGTGCTAGAGACTTCAAATGTATCATAAAGTTTTGTTTTGCTACATGGAAACTAGATGCAAGTCTCCCTACTACAGTGCCTAATCCATTTGTACTTTCATGAAAAGCATTAGGTTTAAGGTTCAACTTTATTGTCAATGAAATTCAGTTGTAGCCACCTCCACAAAAGATGTGTATTTGAATTATAGTAGAATAAAAGATAAACAGTTACATAGAGTATATATGTACACATATACAACAAAATATATGTACAATATGGGCAATATCAGTGTAGAACATAACCAGTTCATAAACATAAGTTTTACATTTGATTTTTAGGTTTATTGCCAAGTTGGTTTCCACATAAAAGAAATTTGTCTTGGTGTTTTGGTGCATAACAAACATGAAGTAAAAATATAGGGAAGATAAAAAGCAATAAGAAAAGAATATCTAAATATATGTACAATATATTTGTAAAATGAAAAGAGCTGTACAGTTTGTGTGTCACCAAGTAGTGTGCATGAGTTCACAGTCTGTTATCTGACTGTCATCACTCCAAAAACAAGCAGCCTAATGCATCTGAAGTGGCAGCCATTATGGTTATCATATATTCACGTGTTTGACATGTCGAAGCGAAGGTCGTGAGAAAAGCTTCTTGCTAATTATAACCAAACTAGCTGAACAAAAGCGGATTAAATGAAAGGCAAGAAAAGAACTCGTTCCCTGACCGGGAATCGAACCCGGGCCGCGGCGGTGAGAGCGCCGAATCCTAACCACTAGACCACCAGGGAGAGATGCTGCACTAATCAACCTCTTCAAACTTCAAACTAACTCATACACAGAGGGAACTATACGTTGAATAAACCATAGTAGGCCTGGAAAAACCGCCAAACTTCTGTCTGTCAAAATCCGTGTTCCTGATTTAAATGTCACTTCAGATTAAAATAACATTTGCCTCCGTCAGTTTGTCACACTAAACTCTAACCGTTACCAACTGAACACCGAGGTGTCACGAGCGGGTTAACTAACTAAAGCTCCTCCAAAGCAGCTCACTCATTCCGTGTGACGTCACCGAGCTCCAGTTCTAACCGAACTGAACAACAGCACGTTCTGTGTCCTCGAGACGTCCCACTGACCACGCCCACTGACCACGCCCCCCCGTGCCGTACAACAGTAGCAGCAGCATCACGCGCCGTGGACAGACCCCTATAAAAGCCAGAGGTCCTGCGCACTGTCGAGTCATTTAACAGCAGATTGACCGAGAGGGGTCAACGCAGAGAGTTCATCCATACAAATGGGCCATTGTAACAACTAGCCACCTCTTCTACCTCAAGCCATCCGCACCTTACAACCGCACCTGGTGCCACCAACAGCATCCTAAACTTTAAGGTAAGTTTTGTGACATTAACAGTTACCTTTTTTTTTGTATGTTTACTATTAAATATTACCCAATATTTCACAACAGAGGTGTCTTTCTGCTCACGTTTGACACCTTCACACCATTACAAATAGTATACTGGAATGTGATGTTATTGTTAGGATACCTGTCCATACCTGCAAGTCCACATGCAAATGTAAATAAGTTGTCACTGGGCAAAATTTCCATTTGACTATTGTTTACGTGTGTTTATGCGTCAGCTGCTGTTTTTATTTAGTGTATTTGTCAGCTCCTTAAAATCCCCAAAGCCATCTGCTGCTCACCTGGAGTTAAGCTTTACAGCCTTCAACTGGTTCACAGGCTCCAGGCTGATAAGCATAGTCTACTTTCAAATAATATGAACTACAAACACAAATAATATTTATTCTTGTGTATTTTTTAATATTAAACACATTTTGCTGCATTTAAAATACATTATATAAAAAGTTAAGTGTCATTTTATTTCTGACATAGAGCCCTATGTTCTATAACTTCCTGGCAATAAAATGTGTCCTATTTAGCAAAAAAACCCACCCAACACTGGACTCATCTTTTTGCCAGGTCACGCAGCCAGCTCATGCACAGAGCTATCAGTTCAGCTCTGGATATACAGCTGAAATATACTATGACACATTCACTTTCTGGTTATTTGAGTCATGGGGAAACCAGATTCAAGAGGCAGCTGCTTCTGCTTTATCACTCCGCCGTGAAGGTCTGTAGACAGGAATGTAGCACAGAGGCCACGCAGCAAACGCTCCTCTGAAACATGAGTGACATGCTGTCAATGTGTTTTCACACCTCATATCTATAAGTCTGGGCGGTATCTTTGCATTGAGGGATTAGCTGAAGTGTAAATTTGGTGATACGAAATGATATCATGGCAGCCATTTTGTCACTTTATTTTCAGCCTAATAATGCCTGTCTCTCTTCCAGGTTACCATTTTCCATCTTCGAGCGGTTTTCCACCTAAGGTCGGAGAAAATGGCAGCAATTCCATCAAGTGGCTCCCTCATCGCCACCCATGATTACTATAGAAGTGAGTCAGATGTGACCTATGCATTTATATTGAGTTCATTTCATTTTTTTTTTTGTCTTTGATAAGATATACTTGAGTTTTTTTTTTTTTTTAACTAAAAGGACGTCTGCTTATGTCTTTCTTCAAGGGCGTCTCGGGTCCGCCTCCAGCAGCAGCTCCTGTGGCAGTGCAGAGTACACAGGGGAGGTCATTCCACACCATCCAGGTACTAAAAGAAGGTTTTATTTCTTATATTTTATGAATATTTTTATAAGTGTAAGAAAGTGAAGTTTTCAAGCACCAAACTTGAGCTTGAGTCCAACATTCATTTTGTGCTTTGCAGGACTTCCAAGGCAGGATTCTGGTCACTGGTGGACTTCATTCTTCTTCGCAAAACAGAACCAGCCCGGCATGCAGAACGGATCTGAAAATCACAAGTGAGTGTCCTAACATGTGAACATAACTACACGTGGTTCATCAGGTGCGTTCGACCTCGATCGTTTGGTTCTAATGTTATTTTTGTGTTGCAGAAACGGAACCTACACAGTAGCCAACGGTCAGGTGACCTGCATCGCCAAAGAAATGGTTTTAAAAAGACAATTCAGTGAAAGCAGCGAAAACGGAAAGTCCGAACCAACGAGCCCTCCACCAACTTCCTCCTAGACTCCATTCCCTGCCACCGTCCTGCCGCCTGTTTTTTTTTTTTCACCCTCACACCTCCTTCGCCGCCAGCTTGCCATCCATCACGCAGAGATGGACATGGAGATGTTGGTGGTGATGATGATGGTGCTTGTTACCTTTTAGTCTTTGGAGTTTGCTTTTCATATTCGCTTGTATGTATAGTATCTTTTTATTATGACCAAAAGTTAAAAAAAAGTATGTAAAAAGTTTTTTCATTTTGTTCTCGTGACTTGACACTGTTAATAATAATAAAAATGCTTACAGTCAGTATGTCTGCTCTACATTTTTATTGTTTCCATACAGCTTAAAAAAACATAATCCTTAGATAAAGGTTGTTTTTATAGCCTCAGATCTTCAGTATTATTGTCACCTCTCCTCTGGTGAGCCGTTGTTTTGCAACCTCATGCAGCCTACTTACCAAACAGACCTAATCTCTTTAGCTTTGATATGATTAGCAATAATTAATTCAAGTCAGCTTACTTAACACCTCACCTAACCTTGGATGTGGGTCAGCTAATGGAAAAAGTAAATGTCAGGACAGTTATAGAATAGTTATATTGAAATACACATGTTGTATTCATAGTTTCTGCTCTAAAATGTCTAAATGAATTAGCTGAGTTAGTTTATGTTAAACATTTCTGATACACAGACTCTTAAATCAGTGGTTTTGCTAAGAGGAGGGAGCGACTACATCTTATATCAAGCGGCAACCCCCGTGGCTCTGAAGTGAAGCCTATGTGAAAGTGCCACCAACTGCAGTACCCCAAACGTCCACTTGAGGCTGGCTACAAAATAAGTCAATCTCCATAAGTCCCCATGTTAAAAACTTCACAGCAGAAATAAACATGTTTACAGCCTGGTACAAAAAACAGTTTTAATCTCTATAGCTAATTTGCCCGTTCATGACAACTGTACTGAGGGTGAATTTTTGTGCTTTGATTGACAGGTAGGTGCCATCTGAGTAATCAGGCATCATTCAGGCCACCTCAGGTCCACCGATGATCCACATTTTGCCAATTTTAGATGAAAATCTGTGGGTAACGTCATATATATGCTGTCCATTCTTTATGCTGTTGGTGGTATTGACTCAAATTCTGCTGGAAGAACCTTCTCCATTTTTTCACTCCTAAAATGACATCTGACATCAGTTGATCATAACTGCTGAGAAAATGTGGGGAACCACAGAGCAACATTTTTTGGAGCTGCTCAAAGATACAATTATTTTGGGGATGTTTTTGGAAAATCATGTGTCATATTATTGGGACACAGATCCCCTTTGAATGTGTGACACTCTATTTGGGTGACCTATGACAGAAAGAATAACAGAAAAATGACAGCAAATGCAACATTGCACGGTGCTGTTACTTGTTTGCTTTCTGTCAAAAACTGAACAAAGCCCAAATGAGAAAAAAGTGAAACATGTCAAACAGCAGATCACTGGTCAGTTACTATTAACAGCTAGAGCACAGACCTGCTGCAGAGTTGGCCTAGTAACTGCATAGTATAAAAATAAAACAGTCCACCTGCTGCTATTAAATCTTATATTTGTACTGGAATTGTTTTAAAATATATTTTTAAAAATGTCAGAGCACATTGTTGTCAAAGATTCAGTCTGTTCATGTTACAAATGCTGCAAGATCCCTGCAATCTATGTGTGTTTTTAGACTCGGTATCAGATTTGTTGCCAAGGAATTTGCCTTGGTGTGAAAACTTTGCCTGAAATGTTATTTATTCGGATGCAGCAGGTTTCCAAAGTGCCATATGTGCCACTATAAAGTGCCAATGGCATGAATCCCTCGTAAAAACAATCTCTTATGAAGTTTTTCATATAATTTAGCATCATTTCTCATCATTTGGGCCTTAAAACTATTAAAATGACTGTGATGCCATGGGGTCCCGTTATCTGTAGAATGATACACTGGTTCTCTGAATGGACTTTTCTGTGAAATCAATATGTGGGGTACATTAGCAACGCTGATCACTAAGAATAGACTGAACACAGTCCAGTTCCCTGTTCAAATAGGAAAGTCAAACATTTCCAGTGCTGCATGTGGAGCACGTTAAAGCCACGTACTGGGACAAACATTTTGGCATTTTAAAGACCTTAAAGACATGATTCATGTTTTCATTTTAAATTGTGTGATCTGTTCCCGGCTGACCTTCAGAGCTGACCTGTTCCTGGCAACGTGTCAGAGAAGCAGCCGAGTCTAAAAATGACCTGTGCGCCCGTTCCAGGAACAAACAGTGGCTCGCGTGTCACATCACTGACACGTTTCCCCTCATGCATTTCTTTTTTTTTTTCTTACTCCATGAGGGTCCTCCGGGTTACTCTGTGCAAAGTTCGCAGAACAAGGTAAAGGGTAATTCTCAGAGTATTTAGATAAAAACAACACAGCTGCACAGCAGCAAAACGCTACTAAATAGAGCTACAAAACAAACAAAGACATGAGTGAAGATCATGAGGTCTTGTGATCCTGCAGAATCATGTAGAAAGGTGTTGGATTTATAACAATATGTTTTTCATGTAGCAAATACAAGGCCCAGGCATTTCAAGGCTGCTACAGGGAGGGATTTTCTACAGTAACTGCTTCAAATCAGACTTGACCTTAGGGCTATGTTTGATTCAAGTGAAGGTCTAGGACCATTATGTTGTTGTTGTTGTTGTTGTTGTTTACTGTTAATCTTAAACCCCGACTTTTTGTAGTCTCTGCTTGAGACTGGAGGCTATATTAGCCACTACTACCATAACACACGCACACACTAAATCTCTGAATGACCTGTGCTCGGGTTGCATTGAGGGTAATGTAGGTACCAGGTTTTCAAGGGGAAGAGCAATGCACGGGAGGCAGAAGAGCTAGATGGATGCATGGATACTAAATCCATAATTTATATAGTCTATGTATCAATCCCACAGTCTGTTAGCTACGTTATATGAAATATTTTGTTTTTGGAGGCTATTTTTTGTGTTGTTTGTTTATTTGTTCGTGTATTATTATGAAGTGATGAATTGAACTTGAAATGATCAGTCAATGTCGATCGAGTCATAGTCAGTTTTTCAAGCAAAAACATCAAACATTTGCTGGTTTCAGCTTCTGAAATGTGACGTTTCGATCCTGTGTTTTGACATAGATGATGATAAACTGAATATGTTGTAATATATTTATGTATTTCACATTTGACATGTGATCACACCACCTTTTACAGTTCCCTGACATTTTATAGACCAAACAATTAATCAATCAGTTTTTTTTTGATGCTCATTGAAACTCTGTTGTTGGGTCACAGTTTTTTTTAAACCCTGATCCGCTGTCAGTGGTTATATTCAGTGGAAAATGTTGGCACAGACACACAGGGCGCCCATGCATCAATTGACTCAAAGATAAATGGGGAATCTGGGGCAAAGGCCTCTGGTCCATGACTCAGTGCTGCCAAAGAGTCCGCCAGACACCCACAAAACACACAAGTTTAAATAACACAGATAAGGAGGAAATGTGCCTCTTATTCTCGGTATTAGCAGACAAAGTGCATGGTTGTATCATTTCATATGTTTATCTTTTCAGGTGAGGGGGGTCAGACGTGACAGGGGCTCAGGTGTCATCAGGTTTTAGGTCTATATTTGCTCAGCAGCATGAGCAGACAGCGTGAACCACTGAGTCCATGTGTCACTGCTGTCAAAGTCACACCATGATTGATTCATCTCTGCAGGCCATGATTATTTATTTGTTTCTCTTGTCTGGAGTTTGGAAATTTAAGAAATAATTATTTAAAATGATGATCTGAAAGCTGGCAGGTAACAACTCCAGTTTGAGTCCTGCTGTGACTTGGATGGTTATTATAAATTAAATTATTATTTACGTATGCAGAATATTTGTTGGGACATGGCCAAATGTTTCATGTTTCAAATAAATGACCCACCCATGTCTCCCCTTTCCTACATTCCACTCTCTCATTAAAATAGCAGCAGTGAAGGATTGTAACTAATTACATTTACATTCAAGTACTGCAGATTTGAGGTACTTTTACTTAGATGAAATACCCTAAGCTGCAACATTAAACAGCTTGTGCATCAGTAATAATGATCTTTTATAAGGAAACTCTAAGTGGTCATACATTCATACGTTTTATGGCCTAATTTTACTGTTTTCTCGAAATCTCAAGTTATTTATGGCATTATCTCTGGAAAACAAAGGTTCGTTATCTTGAGAAAATGATTATTAGAATTAGAAAATGACTTCTTAACTCAAGTAAAGGACAAACTTCTTTCAATGCTTTCAATGCAATGAGCTGATATATTGATGTATTATATACAGATTACAGATATAGATTTTTTAAATAGAAACATATACAAATTTGCAGGACTTTCACCTTTGACTGAGTATTATTATTTTTTTTTACTGTTGTATTACCATTTTTATCCAAAAGACCTTAATACTTTCTCCATGACTTGTGAATAGAAATGATGACTGTCTGAAATGTAATTGGGAAAGCTTCAGTAGATACAGATAAAAAATAAATAATGAGGTCATTGTTGTTGTTTTCACTGTGTGTAAATATTGACTGATCTGACTGGTCTGATGGAACATAGCGTCTATTTTCACATGAGACTGTTTGCGAAACCAGCTGTTAATATTCCCAGACCTACACGAGCCATGCCAAAATATTCGACAACTTCACTACTCTGTTTCCCAGTCTGAAATCATAAACCATGTTAAATAAGACCACTCAGTGAGACTAGACGACTAGATTGAAAACATTAGAGGTCATGCATGAGGTTAATGAGAATCAGAGTTTGTGTTAACCTAATAAAAATGTATCTGTAAGGTAGAGCTAACAATGCAATGACTAATTCTTTATGCTGTTTAGTGCTAATTAGCAACTTTATACCTGCTGAAAATCAACATGTTCGCATTTTGTAATGGTGGCGCAAAAATAACTATATAATTATATAAACGCTCATATGAATATTTAGTTTCTATCAATCAAAAGAAAAGATCACAACGAAGCATGTTAGCATGAAATTCCACCAGCCTCAGCTATACTACTAAATAGCATATATTGGCATTATGATACTAGCATGCTAACAGGCTAAACTAGGATGCTAACATTATTCTTGCTAAACATGCTACATGCTAGTAGTATTACTGTGACTATGTTAGCATGCTGGTGTTAGCATTTCGGTCAAAGCACTGCTAATGTACTTCACAGAGGTGCTAGCATGGCTAGTTGGTGTCAGTTGAACATTCTGTTGCCCGTAGCAACAGTAACTGTCACAGTTTTAACTATTAGCTGTCTGAGGCTAATGTGCTGCTAATATGTTATTCTGCTGTCAGATATGTGACCTAACAAATATTGAAAAGTAGGTTACTCTCCAAATGTTCTTGTCAAAGCATTGAATGTACATGTTGATTCATAATTTGTTGACTTATTTACTCTGTGATCAGCTTATTAGCTATTAGCTGTCTGAGGCTAAAGCACTACTAATACAACATTACAATGAGCCTTTTGTCAGAACTGTGACCAAGCAAACATTGACAAGCATTTTTGATACACTGAAAATGTTCTTTTCAAAGCATTATGTGTACATGTTGATATGCAATTTGTAAATTTAGTTTCTCTGTGATCAGCTTATTGCTAACCCAGCTAGCCATTAGCTGTTTGAGGCTAATATGTTGCTAATACTACATTCTATGTAACTTAATTACTGGGCTAAATGTTGTGCATTTTACTGTGTTTATGTTAACTTTTGTGGACTATATAAATGAATTACTGTGTTGTAATGTTAATATGTATTTATTCATTATTTATATCCTCCTCTGCACATTTTTAATTTCTCTGTATCTATCTATCAAGGAGAGTATTTTAACTTCTTTCCATGTTGTTTTATCTACAGTCTGAGATCTCCTTGTGTAACTCTGCTGCCATCATGTGGAAGAAGAAACCTAAAAACAATAATAATATGTGTTGAACCACCTGTGTGTTTTCTTTCTGATGTTTGCAGAAATGAAACTCAAAAAAGTAAAACCACAACGGAAGTCTGAGTTAGATAGCTCATCGCACTATTTTATTCAATTACTGACATCTCAGGAGAAGAGGAGAGCCTTGCAACTCTGCTGTTGGTAAACCACTGGTGTTGTTTTGTTTTGTTTTTTTTGTTGTTTGTTTTGTTTTATTTTTCATAGCGTTGATGCAACACTTAAAAAGCGCTATTTTTCCAAACAAACACAGGTCCCTCATTAGTGATATGTAAGAGGCAGAGAAAATCTCACCTGGACAGTTTTGCATGAAACATACAAATGAAACAGGTTCAACCTTTTCTTTTGTCTTTTTGTAGTTTCACATATAATAATAAATATCCATACCTATAAACACTCCAAAAAAAACAAACAAAAAAACAAAAAATAAAATCAAAATATTAAGTCACAGGTACTGGAAAAAGCTCCACTTTTAAATCACAATGATAAATGTACAAAACAATAGACATCTCATATAAATGTTAATGGTTTTTCGTTTAGAGACTTAAAATCTCATTTCAGAAGAAATCAGTGGATAAAAACTAAACTTGGAGATTCAGTATTTCCTGAGGTTTATGGGTTCCCCTTAAAAGGCCAGGAGAGGGGAATGGCTTTTATGTTACCGAGGAGATATTACAACAGGTCAAAGTGTACCTTTTCAGGGTACCAGTCGGGTTAAGGACAAGGAGTTTTCCCTGACAATACAGCCGGGATGTTAAAAGATTTCTGAGCACTTAATGTAGTATAATAAATGTACCTACACCCCACCGATCTCCATTTTAGGCCACAATAGTTTTCTTAAACAGTTGATTAAAGTCGTCTTGATCCTTAATAAATCTTTGCTGGTCCACTTTGAGAAGTTGCGAAGCTCCCTTTTTTTTTTCTTTTTTCTTTTTTTCTTACTTAAGATTAACCTTTTTCTTTTTTTTAAATGCTGGAAGCCACCACAACACAGAGCCGACCACAACCAGTTTTTTTTTTTTTTGTCACGGCACACACTCTGACAATGTGACCGAGTAGTCAAAGAGGTCACGTCGTATGCACTTGAAATGCAATGAAACAACCAAAAAACAAAACAAAACAAAACAAAACCAAAAAAAAGGTAAAATATCTGGAGGGGGCAAAATGTACACAGATTAAAGAGGAGAGGGGGGAGGGAGAAAAAAATCAAACGAAACGAATAAAAGTATCTGAAAAACTGTACATGTAAACATCACACTTTCACTGAGTCCAAAAACCAGAGGGGAAAATACAAAGCTTCACACAGGTTTACAGTACAACCCCCTGCACAGAGCTACAGTCTCTTATCAGTGCAGGAGAGGCAACAATTGAAATAATATAAATAACAATAGAAGTAATACAGACCACCACCAAATGATAAGTTAAAACAGGCAAGGGCTAAAACCACTTTTTTTTTTTAAACAGTGCTGTACCCACAGAAATAAAAAAGAAAGGTTTAAAACATCTTTTATCACTCTTTGTACAGCTATACAGTACATTTATCTGACCACTTTAGCAATCCACAAGCTACCAGGGCATTTTTAATCAACACCAATAGATTACATTGTCCAGTCAATACAAAGAGAAAATCCATTGGGCATTATTAGAAAATAAAAAAACAAAAAACAAAAACAACAACATGACAACACTTTAGTTGTCGTTGATCACAGTAACTCCAGCACACAGCTAAAATGTTGCTCAGCGTTTATAGACTTAAGACAGTTTTACAAATCTGCAAGCTTTTAAAATGTTTGGTCGGTGGAAAAATGAGATCGACATGGCGTCACTGAGTTAAGACGTGAAGTGTTAAGAGGATCTGCTATGGCTACAGTAATAACAAACGAGCAGGTTGGAGGAGACGAGGAAGACATGTGTGAGGACTACTCAGGTCCCACGTACATCTATGATTACGTCTGTTAGAGCCCACGGGGGTGTTTCATGAAGAGAGGCTTTGTTTTAGTGAGTCAGGATCTTCTGTAACTTTTTTTTTTTTATCACTTTCTTAAGTTTCTTTAACACTGAAGACATCAAAACTATGAGATAACACATGGAATTATGTGGTAATCAAAAATAGTGTAAAAAATCCAGAATATGTTTGATAATAAAACTGATAAACCTGCAAAACCTTGTTTTTTGGCTGCCTGGTGGCAGTGGGAACAAGTTGCGAACACAACATTGACACCTCTACAGTTGCACGTGTTAATAAACAGCTGCTAATTTACACATCCAGCAGCTGCAGAGCAGACATGATAATTAATTTTCTGGCCACCTGATGAATCTAAGTCCAATATTTACTCTCCTTTTAGCTCTGTTTTTGGTCTCCACCAACTCCTGAGGTAAATATCTGGCTAAATGCTCCACTATGTTCACCAGATAGTCTCTACATGAGTTAGTCTGCTCTTTGGTGCTGAGCAGGTCACGTACAGTTGCTTTTTAGAGATTTTTAGCTGAAGACAACAATAGTTTCTAACAGCTAAGTTGCAGCCCGACAGCTAAACAATGAGTTCAAACTGACTGTAAATATGCTGCAGATTCAGGTGATGATACTCTGCAGGTTCATCATCGTCATTTGATACATGTTTATTATAAAAAAAATATTTTAAATTTTAAAGATTTTAAAGGTCCAGTGTGTAGCTGAACGACGCCTGGGTGTTCAAACAAGCTGCCTGTAATGGCACTCACCTGTCAATCAAAGCAGCCACGTTGTTAATCATACTTAAGTTTAAGCCTTAATATAATTTGAACAGGTGAGTTCTGTAAAAATTCACCCTCAGTACAGTTGTCATGAACGGGAAAATTAGCTATAGAGACCAAAACAGTTTTTTGTACCAGGCTGTAAACATGTTTATTTCTGCGGTGATGTTGGACATTTTAACATGGGGACTTATGGAGACTGACTCACTTCTGTAGCCAGCCTCAAGTGGACGTTTGAGGAACTGCAGTTTTTGGCTTCACATCACAGCCACGGAGGTTGCTGCTTATTATACACTAATGAAAACATAGTTATCTATATAATATTCAGTTTCTGCTGTATTCTGTAAACAGAGCCTCCTAAATGTGACACACTGGACATTTAAGTTTATAAAAATGCTATAAATTTTAATTATTTATCTGGCTCAGGTCATATTTGATACATCAGAACTGTTTAATAGTCCAATAGTTCATGTCAGTCACAGACTGAGTGACACTGCTGATCTACAACATGCAGCATAAAGCTCTGTTTTAGGTGGTTTATTGCAGCGATGTTGTACGTTTGTGCTGTTATATTTTACTATATGTTTAATATGTGTTGCTGTGCGGCTGCGAATGCTGCACTTTTGTCTTAACACGTCTGTTTTCTTCACCTTGAACAGACGTGATGAACGTTTGATGTCTCAGGTCTTGTGTTTTAAACCAGCTCTATGAAACAGATTCATCCTGGTTCACCTCGTCTCGGCTCCTCTCACAGTAAACCTGTTTGTCTGAGCCTCCTTCATGAAACCCCCCCTCAGATGGACCTGATGAGTTCAAAGCTCCTTTTTTTTTCTTCTTTTTTTTTTTTAAATAATCATCAATAAAGCAGACTGAGAGCTGCTTCTGATCGAGTCGCGTCAAACTGTCCTTTGTTATCATCAGTTCTCAAAACGTTTGAACCGAAGCTGATGTTCCAAATGAGGTAAAGAGACACTCATCACTGTGTTATGTTACCTTTAATCCTGAGCTATAAAGTGCTTCCAAACTTGCAATAGATAATTTAAATGTAAATGTAACGCAGCCCAATCATGACATGGTTAATAAAATGTTAAAAAAAAAGAAAAAAGGATGTAAATCCAACTCTAAACCGGGCCTAGGTGGTGGTGAAACGTTTATGAATGAACGCTTTGTGATAAATAACTGATAAATTTGATAGATTTGTGATAAATACAGAAATATATCTCTCTAAACTTTGACAAATCAATAAGGTGCCAGCCACGTTTTTCTTTCTTTTTTCTTTTTTTTTTTGGCTGCTTGAAGAGTCATTGTCCTTGTTTGGAATGTTTCAGCCGACTGAATTAAATCTTCACAGATCGATGTTGTACAAACTCCACACACACACACACACACACACACAAATAAAATCACATACCGACACACGCGTCAACAAAATAAAAACATCACGTACACGCGACTTACACGACTGTGTTTTTTTGTGCTGAGTGACTCGTCGTTAAAAGTTGTGAGACTGTGCTCTAAGATCTGCTTTGAGAGTACTCGTGTGCCCTCAGACCACACACACACACACAGACACACATTAACACACACACACACACACACACCATAGCAGAAAGCTGGGAGAGTAAACTGTGATGCGATTACATCTTTTTTTTTTTAAAGATTGTCTCTTGCTTCTTTTCAAAACAGTTTGATGTCGATGGAGATGAGGGAGAGACAAGCTGAGGTCAGGAGATGATTCAGACAGTGATGGACGGACGGAGTTTGTTTTGTCTGAGCAGCCCCCCCCACACACACACACACACACACACACACACACACACACTGCATCCGGTAAAGCCATATGGATGTTTAAGGGTGATACCGCCGTGCCGCGTGAGCTCAACGTGCCCGTTTAAAAACTTAAAACACACTCACAGTAACAGTGACACTTCCAAGACGTGCAACATTAAGTCTCGTTTTTCTGCCAGGTCCCGTTTCCTTTTTATCATGGATGACTGATCCCAATACATAAAAGTGCCTCAGTTATGAGGTTAGCCATAATGATCAGCACTCACAACAAACAACAACATTGAAATTGGCTACAATGCTGCATGGGATATCTTTTTTTTTTATACAGTTTACAGCCGGGAGGACGCTGTGGTGAAGTACTCCCTCTCTCTTTTGCCTTAGTCTTTTCAGTAAGCACACCTTTACTGATTATCTTCGATATTGCACCTTTTTCCACTTTTCCAGTAGCACTAAGAGTCTAAACAATATATTAATCTCCTTTTTTTTTTTTTTTGTTTCCCTGACAGGTGTCTGTGACCTCAATTTGCATACCCATGCTCCTTAAACTAAACGCCTCCTTCCTTTATTTTTAGGTAATGAGAAATCGCCCGTGATAGAGATATTCTTCATAAAATAACTTTAAAAAAAAAAATGAAGTCACGTCGGGTAATGAGTCTTTGTCTCTTAGTAACCACATGCTTAAGATTCTGGACCGAGGTATACTTTTGACCGCACGACTTCACGGTCAAAATTTACAGATGAAAACTGTCAAACACTGTCCTGTTTTTTTTTCATTAACTCTCTACTTTTTTTCAGTTTTCTTTTTTAAAAGCACGTCAGCACGTCCTTCAGGAGCTGTTGAGGTTAACAGGTCAGTGGATTTAGCAGCGATTCATCTCTGAACGCAGAATTTGGACGACTCGATCGAGTTCATGCCACTGTACAGCGTTATTTTACAAAGTGATGACACTAAAATCACTGCTATCTAACCGTTAATCTGTACCAAACATATGCACAAAACGAGCCGCTAATTTAAGGTTAACACCTCTGGTACTCCACTGTGTACCGCTGCAGATAATTGTTTCACATAGATCATCGCTTCCTGAGACGAATGGAGGTTGAAGTGGTAAAATGAATTGAATGGGATGAATGGCTACAGATACCAGGGCACTAAGGTCAAAGTGAACCAAATGCATAAATAAACATTTTTCAGCCTATGATATGTTCTGGCCCCGTCCAAATACATAAATCATGTGGGAATAAGTAAAGGTACCGTACCTACAGGACCCACTGTGCACTGCAGTATCACTTGTGTACTTTTGTGTCTTTGTATGCAAGTCTGCCCAAATATTGTGTGGACCCGAGAGAAGGTCTCGCCTTCGCCTTCGGCTCGGACTCAGTTCTGCTGCAGGATCAGGTTTTCCAGCTCGTCCGCTGAGCGCAGCAGGAAGGCGGCGGACTCCCGGTATCCCGCGATGAGCTGCCTCACCGCCGTGACCTCCGGAGGGCTGAGCTGAGCCGAAGCTCCGCCGCCACCGCCTCCCTGACCGTGACTGTTGGAGCTGGAGGAGGAGGAGTTTGGGCCGACTGACTTCATACTCAGATCTGTGGGACCTGCAGACACGGCGGTGAGAAACTTACATTAAAAAATGTGATTCGTTTTGCAGGTATTTGGTTTACGAGCAGACAAAGTAAAACACTATAGAAAAAGGTAAGGGATCACTAAAGTCAGTGATTTCGTCTGAGAACCTTGAATGTACCAGTCCATCTCGTACATGTTAAAATGTTTTACTGAATAACTGTTTTGTAGTTAATGGCAACTAATTTAAACAAATTTTCAGTCTTGATTTCTCTTCCTAAAAACAAAGTCCCAGCTATTTTGGATAATCCACCAACATTTCTTTGAACAGCTTTTTCAAATACAAATACTTTCTACTGAAGAATGTGTTCTTTGGTTGATCCCAAGTGCCAACCTCTGTGGCCAAAAACTGCAGTTCCTCAAACGTCCACTTGAGGCTGGCTGCAGAAGTGAGTCCGTCTCCATAAGTCCCCATGTTAAAATGTCCAACTTCACAGCAGAAATAAACATGTTTACAGCCTGGTACAAAAAACTGTTTTGGTCTCTATAGCTAATTTCAACTGTACTGATGGTGAATTTTAATAGAACTCACCTGTTCAAATTATATTAAGGCCTAAAGTTATGAATAATTAAGAGCGTGGATGCTTTGATTGACAGGTGGGTGCAGTTTTTGCAGATTAGCCTGGGAGGCTGAAGAGACAGGACTACCACAGATTTTGAGCTTCAAAACGTCTCTTCAGAAACCTACAGATGACGCTGCAGATATTACATTCACATTTTATACTGCTAGTGGATTATCCAGAGTAACGGGGACATTATTTTTCTATCTGTTCTTAATTTAAATGTCATTTTTTACCACAAAGTACCACAAAATTAAGTTCCCCTTAATTATAAGAACAGTGCTCTCATTATCCCTTTCTTCTATGCAACATTACTTGGTTGATCTGGACTGATTTAAGCTCCTCACCGTTGGTTTGTGCTGCACCAGAGTTCTGCTGGTTGCTGCCGACTGTCCCGCACCCGCAGGTTGTAGTTGAGGCCTCCATTGGTGTAGAGCTGGTCTTGGGCAAAAGCTGCGCTGGAGATGGAGAACCCTGACGGAGCCACAGAGGCCAGGTCCCTCGAGTTGTTCTTGTCAACAGAGGCGGGCTCATCCTGTGAGTAATAAAACGTGTTTTTCAATTTGGGCAGAATATTGCAGCTCGTGTTCAAGTTGTGCAGTTTGGCATTAATGATGCGTGACCATCCTAGCACATTTCCCCCCACCAAATCCCTGCTGGGCAAATTCACAAACACCAACTGCCAAGACATTTACCGTCGCTTGGTACACATCGAGCCGCATCCTCTTGGCAGCGTTTCGGGTTTCATTGTCACAGGCGGCAGCGAGGATGTTCTCAGCCATGGCAGAGGTGAGGTGAGGAGGTGTTGGTCGTATCTGGATTTAGCGAGATCGGCGTGAAACACTGCATTTTTTTTCTCTTAATTTATGAGATGTGTGATTTAATCTGGGTTCACTTCGTACCTCAAAACCGCCTTTTTTCATGCGGCGACAGGATTTGAGGTAGGTGCGGATGCGCTTGCGGGAACGCTCCTGGAACTCTGGGAACTGGCGGCTACAGGACTCGATGATGGCCTGGATCTTCTCCTTGGGCTGTTTGGAGATGGGCACCATGCGGTCCAGATTTTCATCCACGAACAGACGCACAAACATCTGACAGTGACAGAGCGAGGGGGAGGGTAGAAAGAGAGAGAGAGAGAGAGAGAGTGAGGGGATGTAGAGCAGAAAAATGGAGTGGGGGGTGCAGGGTGGAGAGAGAAAAAGAGGGAGAGGGGTGTGAGAGTCGAAACAAAAGAGAGGAAAGGGAAGGCAGGAGAGAGGATAAGAGGGAGGGGGAGGTGATGAAAACAGGAGCAATGGAAATACTCAATATTTCGAGTGTTTGCTTATTCATTCATGTTTGAATATCTGCAACTCTACAGCTGCTCAGACTGAGACATGCACAGAATAAACGAGAATATATCGAGTTTGCATATAAATCCTGAATAATCCTGATCTTGTCGTAAAAAAATATCTTCACACACTTTTAAAAGCGTTGTGTCGTGTCAGAAATGAAGTTGACTGAACTGCAACTTTCAGACAGGTTACTTACATTGAAGGCTTTAAGTCTCTCAGGGTCCATACCCTCAGCGTCATTGATCTTGTCGCTGTCATCGTGGTCGTCGTGATCGTCGTCGTCGTCGTCAATTATCTGCGCCCGACCAGAGGTCAAGTCCTCTGCGCTCATGCTCAGTTCAGTTTTCACAGAGTCATAGCTTCCTGAGCTGTAAGGAGGAGACTAGAAACGCACAGAAATATTATTTTTTATTGACTATTGGTCCCACATATTGATACCAGAAGGTGTTTGAATATTTCTTACCTTGTTGGTGTACTCTGTTTTGATTGGGTACTTCCTGTTGTGGTCCGCAGGGTAAGAGTTTGGCGGCGAGCTCCCGGCGGGCAGCAATCTGTCGCTCAGATTGACTGGCTGCTGATCCTCTGAGGAGGACGAGGGCGAGGTGGTGCTGAAGTCCAGGGGAGCGCTCAGCCCGTTCTCTGTCACCTCCCCGTAAGGGGCCCCACCATCTGGGGGGTTCCCACCCACAGCAAGCACCTCCGGGGAGGTCAGGGCAGGCAGCCCGTTGGCACTGCCGCTCTCCGAGGAGTCGTCATCTTGCAAGAAAAGGGGAGGCGAGGATGAGCCGCGCGGATGTTTGTCATCATTTTGCATGAACGTGTGTTTGTTTACTACAAGAGGAATTATTTCTGTCCTGGGTGACGACAGGGGGATGGGACTTCCTGCCTCAAACTGTTAAGGAAGTGAGTATTGGGGTCAACTGTCAGGATAAATAAAAGTTAGGGTAGAAGGGGGAAAACTGAGGAGTTTAAACAAGCGAGGACGTGAGGATGAGGAGGGACTGATGGGGGGAAGGGAGCCTTCACATCCTGGTGTGTGCAAATTACAGCTTTTTAACCCACTTTAGTGATTTCACCGTGTGCACACCTATGTTCACTGGAACAGACTAATTCTCCCTTTTCAATGATTTGCCCTATTTCCAGCCTTTTTCTATAGCGGCTCCTAATCTGTGAAGGTTAATATGAGCCTTTGTCCTACTTCTCTAAGCCCTGTACCCTGAGAGAGAGGGGTGCACAATGGATTGGGGCTGTGGCGGTGTCCCACCCCCCTGTAAGAGTGGA
This sequence comes from Miichthys miiuy, assembly GCA_036365135.1. NCBI lineage: Eukaryota > Metazoa > Chordata > Actinopteri > Sciaenidae > Miichthys > Miichthys miiuy. The sequence goes on along the minus strand of CM071606.1, from coordinate 8,041,653 downwards.
TTTATTTGGATTAGTCCGCTAAGAACGAGGCAAGCTGTTTCCTGCGTAACGCCGATCTGCACCCTTCCTCGGCGACCAGATGTAAATAAAGATAAACGCTGACGTGCGTCTAACAGGTAGCGGCGTCTTACCGTCCTCTTCTTTAACGTTGGCTGACGGGTTGCTGACTCGCTCTCCGTTAGGTGGACTTGGCTCAGGCACTGGGGGCTGCTCAGCTGCGACCCATGTGGGCTCGGCGCTGTTCATTTCCTCGCTGCTCACCGAACTGTCATCCTGGAGGGAGACGGAAAAAGACTGTGAGACAGGGAAAGAAACCTGGATGGGTTAGAGGGGAATATCAGGAAAAAGATCCTCAAACTTTGGACAAAACTTCATCACGTAAAAATGAGGAGACAGAGGCAAAGTGGCAGAGTTTTTAGCATAAAAATTCCCCTTTTTTTGCAGCATTTTTTGTCTTCCTTGTAGCTTCAGTTGATTTTTAAAATGCACAAAAAGAAACTCACTTATCACTTGGACAGTGTGGACATCAGGGACAATTACAGCAGCTTTCAATGCACATTTATAACCTGAAAACCTGCCTTTTAATGGATGTTTTCTTGATTTAACTCTTATTAAAAGAGCTGGAGCCCAGCAGCAGAAAAACATGGGATATAGATATAGATATAGATATAGAGCCTCCACGTCTTGGAGCTGTGCTATTTTTAGCTCTGTTACGTAGACGAGACCCTAAAGATGCTTGTTGTAGCGTAACGTGAGTACAAGGAGGGTGAGGATTAGCAAAGGAGAGCAGAATAATCTCACAAACTATTCAAAACCACAGAATTATATCGTCTGCTGAGCAGCCGTTTTTACTTCATCATGCTATAAATGGTGACTTCTCTTCGGCCCTGCGAGCACACCGTCATGTGTCAGCTGGCAGAAGGGGGGGAGAAAAACTACGACTGTGGCTACTGTGTGATGGAAACAGAGCAGAAACGCATCCCGTCATCTCATCATTCCCCCCGCACGAGCACACAAATAGGCCTAAACTCTTGGGAATATGCATCCGTCCCTGTGTGAAGGGGTTTTGAGGGAGACCAAAATGCTCAGTGACAGCTCCATTAGGTACCAAGTGAGCATTAAAGAGAGACACTGAGAGAAGGAAAGAGTCTCTAATTACTGTTTCTAAGTAGTTGGAAATGTAGCGTCGTTAATGTGCATGCTCGAGGATAATTGATAAAATAGATTTAAAACTTTAAAACCGAGAGAAGGTGCATCACTTAAAGAGAGTTTACAAAGTTAAAAGCACAGAATAAACTTTATATCTTCAGCAGTTGCTACAACTTATAGTTATTAAAGTCTCCCAGCATGGAGGTATCTTTGTGTAGAGCTCAAACGATTGATAGATCAACTATTTTCATAATCTTTGAACTATTGGGGTAAAAAAATGACAAACATTCAGACGTTAGAGCTCCTCGATTATGAGGATTTGTCTTATATCGCAAGGCGTCTCGGGCCCGTGTACATCTGGTCCAGAAATGCTGCTGCAAGTCTGCTGATCAAGTCAAGAAGAACAACTCTCATCACTCCCTTTTTATCAAGTTCAGGATTGATTCAAGGCACCAGAAAACATCTCTGATCTGCTTCAATCACAAGTTGAAGCACTCTAGACTCAAACAGACTAAACTTTATTGTCAAACAAACATGAAATACATCTTTAGAAGTTGATACAATATCTCACAGGACGGAGATATTTCCGTGTACAGCTGAAACGATTAAGAGATCAACTATCAAACATTCAGAGGTTTGAGGATTTGTCTTAAATGTGATATTATTGCTGTTATTGTCACTTTTCACCTGCCTCACAGGGCGTTTCTGGACAGAGAGCACATGTAACTCTTGTTTTAAAGTGCATTTGTTGCCTCTATAACATTTTACTGGTTTTATTATTGTAGTTTTTATGTCTTGCTGAATTGGTCTTTGATTTCTATGCAACTGTTCTTCTGCATTATCTATTTTTGCTAGATTCAACTCATTGTTGTCTGTTTCTGTTTTTGATTTGCTCTGTGAAGCTGCAAGTTTGCATGAAAGGTGCTGTAGAAATAAATAAAGTTTTGAGTTTGGACCGTCTACAGCTGGTCAAGAAACGCTGCTGCAAGTCTGTTGATCAAGCCCAGAAGAACAACTCGCATCACTCCCATCTCGTCAAGTCAAGGATTCCTTTTAAGCTTCTTGTCGTCACTGTCAGGCACAAGAACACATCTCTGATCTGCTCTGACCTCACATCACAAGTAGGTCACTTAAATCTTCTGACCAGAGCTTACTGGTTGCTCCTCTTGCACGACTGAAAACATTAAAGTGATCACGCCTGTGGAACGATCTTACTGTAGACTTACATTCTGTGGTCTCTGTTGAAGTTTCATAAAGCAGCTCGAGGCCCATTTATTGCATGCTGTAAAATGTTTACATGTTCTGCTATTGCTAAAGTTTTGCTTCCTTTTAACACATTCACTCTGATAAAAACACCCTATGTGACCTCGCACTGTACCTTGATCGTTTCCCTTTTTTGTAAGTTGTTTTTGGATAAAAGCTAAATGACTAAATATAAATATAAATGTGAACATGAACATCTGTGAAAGGTGCTATACTAAATAAACTTTATTATTAATAATGTACAGACAAATACCAATCTGGAGATGTCACCCTCAGCTTTGATTGGCACGTTTTGTTTTTGTTTTTTTTTGGCCTTTTCAAGCTTTATTTTGATAGCGACAGCTGAAGAGTGACAGGAATCTGGGGAGAGAGAGAGATGAGGAATGACATGCGGCAAGGACCGAACCTTTGTACATTGGGCGGATTGCTCTACCGACTGAGCTAAACGACACCCTTGATTGGCACGCTTCAGAGTTGTTTTTATAACTGGGCCTGTATCCAATCACACTGAGGTGTATGACAGTGAGAAAACATGTTTTAATCACCTGTTTTTTCAACAGACTGTACGTCTAATACATTATGTTTCTTTCTTTACCACCCGCCAAAGAAAAAAACACACAGTTATACTCGAACAACATGCAAACAGTTGAGAAGTAGACTAGATCCATTCGCACATTTTCTCCTGATCAGTCCTGCAGCTTTGACCTGAACTCTCTCTCGATCCAGCGGCGCACAGATATGGAACAAATTACTACAAGCCCTCCTACAACACTGAAACAACCCTCTGTGATGGTTAATTATTAAATTATTGGCCTTGCTCATTCTCAGTCTGCACACAGATGCGACCAACAGTCTGAGGAGCATTTGTTAATTTGTACTCACCCGCAAATCACAGTCTGGGTCATTGTTCCGGATAATCCTAATTATGCGCGAGTGAGGTCGACATTATCATCATCAAGTACTCCGCTGCCTGCACTTTAGTGGCAGTGGCTTCTGAGTGTTTCTGTCACAGCCACAAATGGGAGTGGTCTCACACATGACGTCAGCCTGCACATTTACTAATCCTCGTGTCTCACTGAGCTCCTCCTCCTCCTCCCAGCTGCTCTGATTCTTTAATATTGAATTAAAAGTTAAGATGTCTGAGAGCGTTTTCTCCCTGAGACTAAAGAAAAAAAAAGAAAATAACCCGAGGATCTGTCAATACAAATACAATTATACTGAAAGGAGGGGGATCTTAACAGTGGCTGACTTTCTAATTAATCCATCAGGACCACCTTGTATCTGAGCCCACGCTTCACAGACACTTGTAAAGAGACGTACTCACCCTCTCAGTGGCAGTCATGCACTGCAGTTTCATTTGTTTCAGGTAGGTGGCAGTAAGAGGCATGTTGTAGTCGATGAGGTCCGGGACCAGAGAGGTCGGTCTGTCATTTTCTGACAAAGGAAACACACATTGATCACTAAAGAGCAAAGTCTGACACACAAACACTTATAAATTATGATGATTTAATGTCTAATAAATATAGAAGAAAACACTTTTACATGGTAATATTGCTTCTTTTATTTAAGTAAATGATCTGTCGTTTGTGTTTTATTTTATTTATTTGTGAAATGTTTTGTGGAAACCTATTTTATGGTTCAATCATTATTGTTTTTGTCTATTTATATAAGTGAAATATATAAAAAAAAATCAATTAAAATATTGAACGAATATTGATGAATTTGAATGACCTGGAGAATTAATTAGCAGACAGAGAGAGGTTTGATTTGTGATCATACATAAACCCCTGCACTGATCATGATTATAATTATATATTATCTTAATGTTTTTAATTATTTTTACCGGGTCAGATCAGATTCTGTACTGATTTTATATCTTTACCAGTGAAGCTTTAAGGTGGGGAAAAAAAAATCAATATATCAGGAAAAAATCAATGTCACCGCTCACCTTTCATTGGCACCATTAAACATACGCTAAATTAAATTTGACCAGCTCCTGTTTGAAATGTACCCATGAATGTACACACAACTGTTACAGGATGTATTAGGAGGATTAGCAGGATTGTTACTGAAGAAAACTTGAAAATGTGATGATTATTATTTTTTTAAGCAGATTTATGGACTTTTATTTCATGATGATCAGAAAAAATCACATCTGTGAAAAAGTGTCAATCACACTGAATCAAACAATGTGTGTATCATGTCTGTGTGTTCGGATGTGACTGTGTTAGAACTTCCTCCTCGTATTTAAGTATGAAGATTAGCAACTGGACAGTACATCAATAAATACACACAAACATAATTAACTTTCTTCACTGAATCCTCTGTATGAGTTCCTGTAAACTAATCACACAGACAAACAGACGTCTGACCGCCCGCAGCTGCCACACCGACCACTAGAGGGTATCAGTGATCAGATTAGTGGGTGTGCACAGACGAGGTCCTCTTGAGTCTTTGTTACATCATGTTGGTGATGGATATATACAAACTGTTTTATTAATGAGGCTTCAGCTCTAAAACTCTTCAAACACCTAAAATCACATCAGCTCATATTTAGTGTCTGACAGGAGAACTCAGCGTGTCTGACAACCAAAGTCTGAACAGCTCTGTTTGAATCTCATGATGAAATTATCCCACAACAATAAAGCCAGAAGACTGACTGATTTATAACATTGTTTCTCAAACCTTTTACACCATGCACCACCTACCAAAACATGAGGCTCTTTTACAGCAGTGTGCGCTGACCCTGTTCAGCTGTGGAGGGGTTTATTCCTAATAATAAGATTATTTAGTCTTGACCTGCGTGGAACCGTTTCAAGAACCAGAGCTAATCTGGTGGAAAAAAAGAGTACTCCTAATATTTCCCATTTGAAACTACGATGGCAGCATTTTTTAACCGTCCGTTTACCCCAATCACTGATCTCATCGCCACATTTTAGCTTGAAACTAAACATGGATGTTTGCACAACGACGTAGCAGGCTGATATTAGAACAAAATCACAGGAAATGCAAAATTTATATTAAATTTCATTCCAGGGATCTCAGTTTTCATTCAAATGTTGTCATGTTTTGAAGTTTAATATGTTTTTTAATGGTTTTATTTAATTTTTAAAAAAATATTTCCATCAGTGAACCATCTCAGCGTGCATTTCAACACACTAATGAACCCTTTTCTATGTTGGCATGTCAAAGAATTTGAGACGTGTCCACTCTTAAAGGTCCAGTTTGTAGGATTTGGTGACATCTAGAGGTGTAGTTGCAGACTGCAACCCCTTTGTTTCACCCTCTAGCATGTCGGAGAGACTATGTTGGCTGAACGTCAGATAACCAGGAGGTATACTGAAGAGAAACACTTCTTCCAGGTGGCGTCGATCAGACCGTTTATTAATGTAAACACTGACGCTATATCAATAATTCTTTCGCAATCCAAATGAACTCCAATAATCTCCAACACATAACTATCTGCAAGTCTCCACCGCAAGGTGGACTGGTGTTTCAGTTTAACGAGTGACCCTGTTAACTGGTGACCGTTAGCTGAATGCATCTGTGGTTGTCGCAGTTACGACAGGTGTTGAAACAGGAAGACACGTAGCTGTCCTCGTTTGTGCCTTCTTTGTTTGTTTTTCTCGTTAACGTTACAATGTCCAAAAAAAAATAAAAAAACATACCTGAACCATCTTTGGTGTTTTTGTTTGACAGCTACGATTTCTCTTCCTGTTTCAACACCTGTCGTAACTATGACAACCACAGACACACTCGGCTAACGGTCACGTTAAACCGAAACACCGCCCTCGTCAGCAATATACGATCCTAAGCAATCAATCAGTAAACTGCTCATTTAACCATATGTGCTAATATTATATAAGAGTATAAGAGTTGTTTAATTACACAATTTACTGTTTTATTATATTAATCCACAAATATTTATCAGGTAACGGCAATTAAACGCACGAAAAACGTCCTGCAGAAACATGGCAGACTCCGTGGAAGAGGCCCCGCCATGTCTGTAGATATAAAAGTCTCAATCTGAGCTAACAAAAACATAATAATTATGATAATAACAAATGATAATACGCTTGTGAAATCATAGTTATATCTGCCGTATTCTGTTAATAGCGTCCCCTAAATCTTACACACCGGACCTTTAAAGGGTAATCTACAAAAAAAAAGCATGTCAGTTAATGATGCCTCCCGAATTATTGAGCCATCCACAGATCAGATGTGTGCCATTACCTTTGAACTCTGCGGTGCTGGGGTTGATGTGCATCCTCTTCTGACACTCTCCACAGCTCATTAGGAACCGAGTCACCGCCTCTCTGGGCAGGAAGGCGTAGGTCTCTGCGATCTGTGACGGGGAGGTGAGCGAGCAGAGGAGACCGGGTTACAAAAATGTGTGCAGGTGTGTGTGTGTGTTGTTTTTTTGGTTTTTTTTGTGAAAGTTTGGGGTCAGTGATTATGTGTTATCTTGATGTGGCATGAGGAGGAATCCTCCCTGTAGGCGAGCTCTCATCCTTTTCGGATGGCCTAATTCCAGCTGTACACATTTCTGCTTTGATACCCAAAAACACAAGCGGTGTTCGGCGTCTCTCAGGTGCAGTCGACTCATATCTTCTCCTCTCTTTTTCAGCCTCCTCCGCCGCTATGCCACCCTCCCCTCCTCGCCCCCTCTGGCGTTTCCCTGTAAAATGCGACCTTCACGTGACCATGGAGAGACAGCAGGGGTGCCCACCCCCACCGGCCCACCATCGCCAACATTACCAGCTCCCTATACCCGCCCTCTCCACCCCGCATGGCCCCCTTGAGGCAGCTGAGAGGGAAAGGCCACCCAGAGGAGCGTGCACCTCCCAGAAGGCCAGAGTGACAGTTGCATATTATGCCCTGCCCCACTGATGCTGCCTCCTCAAAAGGGTACACTCTATGAGACATGACAGGACTTCTCTACAGGGCAGGAGGAGTTGGGTCTATGATTTTTTTTTTTTTTTAATCCTGGGGGACGGGTGGGAGGAAGTGAAGGGGTGCCAAAGTCCTGCTAAACCCCCCTCCAAAGCTGCTCAGGACAGCACACCCGACCTGAGGCCACACCTCAGTTTGCAGCGAAAACTCACATAGTGCCTTTGTTCCAGTTTTTTCCCCAGTAAAGGGTGGTTAGTGGTTCCCTTGGTAACTCCTGATGCTAAAAATGATATATTATGTTGCCAGAGCTAAGAAGTATAGCCTATTGTCTTTCACAGTAAAAAACATGGTGGTCTCCGGGTGTTAAACATGCTTTTGTCAGAGGTGATTGGACGTTTCGGGACCCGTGAAATGAACAATGACCTCACTTTGGGACCCATTTTGTTCCAAAATAAACTATACCCACTATGATTTTTTTTAAAACTCGCTCCAGCTGTAAGCCTCTTTCCACACAAAGGAAAAAGGAGAGATTGTCTGCACAGAGTAATTTGCAGGCTTCCAAAAAATGTTTATTGATGCGAGGTCTTTGTCAGGCACGAAACAAAAAACAGAAGACAAACCAAAAAAAAAAATGACAGCTCCACTTTCAACTATGAGATCCCAGGAAACATTTTACACATTTCTCATCCCTCTTTGTTCGTAAACGTTCAAACAAGACGATTTTCTAATGTTGCTTGACTTTGAGGTTGAGTTTGACGTACTGACTGCCAGGAAATTAGGTCGACACATTTGATGTTTCCTTGACTTTTCATCTAGCGCCCCTATCAGGGCAAAGTTCCTTTGCAGTTCCTCAAACGTCCACTTGAGGCTGGCTGCAGAAGTGAGTCAGTCGCCATAAGCCCCCATGTTAAAACGTCCAACGTCACCGCAGAAATAAACATGTTTACAGCCTGGTACAAAAAACAGTTTTGGTCTCTATAGCTAATTTCCCCGTTCATGACAACTGTACTGAGGGTGAATTTATATAGAACTCACCTGTTCAAATTATATTAAGGCTTAAAGTTATGAATAATTATCAGCATGGACGCTTTGATTGATTGTTACAGGAAGCTTGTTTGAACACCCAGGCGTCATTAAGCCCAGAGATGGAAAGACGGTAATGTTGACTTTACTGTTCTTAACAATCCACAAGTGTAAAGAGATACTGAGAGCAGCGTTAACAAGGTTAGCTGCAGCCTGGTTGGACTTTACCCACCGCTTTGTAGGTCTTCTTCTGGCCTGCATGTTTGGGTGCTCTTCCAGGGTCGGCGCCCATCTCCACATGCATGGCATAGATGATGTCAAAGAAGTCTTCCACCACAGCGACACGCTTCAGGGAGGAGTTGTCTTGAGCCGAATTCCCATCTGAACACTGAAACACAGACAGGAAGAGTGTTAGAGTTTAGCTTTAATGACCTGCCTCGGGCTTACAGGGGTGCTCTGGTATTGATAATGGAGATTCCTGAAGGGTCTTTAAGGCTCACGTGTCACGGGGTCATGTGGTTACAGACACTCACGCACAAGGTGAGGATAAAACTCTAAACGAGCTCCTTTGTTTGGTCCAGCCGCTCATTCTCGTCTTTACTTTCTCCTCTCTGTGGTGGAGAAGTCTCGGCCCGGCCATCACCTCATCTCTGCAATGTTTAAAAATAACACCACAGACTCTGTACAGGACCAACAGTCCCTCCTACCACCACCTCTGGCGCCCGTGCTGCTGACCCTGTCGCCATAGAAACTGCCACTGATTTCTCCCGGGCAGGTGTGCTGGGCTAAAGGTCACGTGACACTCACATACAAGTGGGATCGCCAGGACAACGGCCTCCATCCGCAGCACCACATGGGGTTTTCCTCTCGTTTCTACCTCCATGTTAATGTGAATATTTCTGCACCTGGCATTAAAAAAAAACGTACTTCTGGATTTAATTTCCATGCAGATATGAGTCGAGCTCTGACATTTTCTCGGTCCTTCTCTTGTTTTTGAGTGAGAGGAGGGTCTGGAGTTCATAAAGTTATCCCCCTTGGCATTGAGGAATCACACTTTTTTTTTTTATACACCTCCTTCCTCTGCTCTCCTCTCCTTGACATTTCTGCACAGTTCCTGGGATCTGACATTTCATTTTCTTGTTTTTTTTTTCCTCCTCCTTCTTGCCTCCATGTCTTCATCCCTCTACCTCTGTCCCGTCTTTCTCTTTCTTTCTTTCTTTCTTTCTTTCTTTCCTTTCTCTCTCTCTCTCTCCCCTCCTCGTCTCTCTCCTTGCTCCTGCTCTCCCAAGTGCGAGGTAATGATCGTTGCCATGGCAACTAAAACCAGCTCACAGAGCCGGTTTGTTTTAATCCGGCCCTCTCTCCTCTTCCCTCTCTCCCCTCTCTCTCTTTTTCTAGCCACTCTCCCTCCTGTCAGCATGCTCTAAATGTAATGAAATAATAGCAATCCACCACCTCATCATCACAGCTGTAATCTATCGCACTTGGAGGTATCGTCATTCCCCCAGTGACATCACCACAACCACCACCGCCGCGGCTGCTGCTGCTGCTGCTGCTGCTACTTGGGACAATGGTGTCAGGTCCATTCATGCTGGATTTAGATAATCTCATACAACTGTGGGGTGTGCAGTGCACCCACACCGAGACTGCATCCTCCAGTGAATTTTACCCCGAGGTGCACACCAGATATTCAGCTGGGGATGTTTTCTCCCACCTGAAAATCAAACCGAAAACTGTTCACAGAATATGGCAGCACACCGGTGTTAGACCTGCTGAAGTCTGAATCTAACACCAGCGTCTGCAGCACCTTTATTTAAGGCTGCAACTATTATTTTCACAATGTCCCGAAGCTCAAGATGCAGTCTTGAAGTGTCTTTTTTTGTGGCACAATTCAGAGAAAAGCAGCACATCTAATAAAAAAATACGCATTTTTGCCAAACAGTTAGTTATTTATCAAACTAATTGATTAATCCAGCTCCATTTCGTGTGCAAACACGCCTCGAGTAACATCTTACATTTCTACCCTGAGCCTCCAACCCGAAGGCCTTGTCTGGCCTCCTCTGCACCGATAAGCTCTTTAGTTTCCAAACACAAGTCAACAGGGAGTTAAACATTCACCTCTGAACACGACATGCTCTGAGTGTGTGTATTAGTGTGTGCCGTGTGTGTGTGTGTGTTTTTAAGTGCAGTACATGTTCTACCGGGCAGCGCTCGTGGCTGAAAACATCTCAGAGGAGAACAGCTGTTGAACGGCGCTGTAGATATTTGGTCTCATCAGCAGCAGCAAAAGGAGACGTGTCAGCATCCCTAATCGCCAACAACACCGTTAAAAACTCTCCTCCCTTCTCTGTATCTTTCTAATCCTGTAGGACTTTGCTCTCTCTCTCTCTCTCTCTCTCGCTGCCTCCTTATAGCCACTGTACAACCAGCCCCCATCCCCTTTGCTCGCAGCTCTGCCTGTCCCACACCAAACCGCTCTGTTGCTAGGAGACTGGAGGGGTTGGAGTCGGCTGCCCCACCCCGCTGGCAGTCGCGCACACACACAGTGTAGCAGAGGAGAGTCACCGAGGGGAGAGAGAGGAGCAGTCCTGCACACAGGCAGGTCAGAAGGAGGAGGAGGAGGTGGAGGAGGGAGGCAGCGATGGAGCGAGGGGGTTCATGGGAAGCAGCTGGGTCACAAAGACAGAAGAGATGCATCACACATGGAGAAATTAGCTCCTGCGTAAACACTTAAAAAAAAAAACACCTGAAGATTTTATTTTGAAATAAGTAGCTTAAGTTGCAGCGGTGATGTGTGTGTTTGTGTGTGTGCTCAGGTGTGTGTGTGTGTGTGTGTGTGTGTGCACGCTGCAAGTAGGGAGTAAAGATGGCTGTGTCAACAGTACTCATGACTCAGATTATCTCACTGCAGATGTGACAACAGGTCATCTTTTAAAGCCCCATCTCCCCCTCTGTAAATCTATCAACTGGCTAATGGACACATAAATGGAACAATCCCTGTGTGTGTGTGCATGTGTGTGTGTGTGTGTGTGTGCTGTAAGACGAAACACACTATTACCTCCACATTTTTTTTTTCTATATAAATCCTGTCCTCCCCCTTGTATTTCTTTTTCACCTCCTCTCTCCTCGTCAGCCCTCGTCATTAAATCCACATTAGGCGCTCTGAGCTCTCTCTGTCCGGCTCCGTCTATGATGAACATTATTTGATAGAGTGTGTGACATCCCCAATATCCCACAGAGCCGGAGACACAGACAGAGGTCCCACCAGGCCTTCGGGGGGGACTGGCACTGTTGACGTTCCAGTCACCGACTCGAAATGGTATGTAAATGACTCGTACCACCACCACCACCACCACCGCATCCCAGAGTCACCATTTTCAGACCATTATCGCACTGTCCCAGTTCGTTAAACGTTGGCCTCGCGAAGGTATTAAAAATGACAGTAGCGGTGTGTTGGGAAGATTAGTGCCGTCTTAAAAAGAGACTGTATATGTGTGTGTGTGTTGTGTGTGTGTGTGTGTGCCGAACTCAGACTATCTCCCACACAGGGGGGGAGGCCCCCGGGCCAGTTAAAAATGGTGTTAATTTCTCCTCCTATGGGAAAGCAAAGAACGGTCTCTCCATGGCAACAGAGAGGGTGCTGAAGGGAGGAAACACAGAGCATGCGATCAGCGACCCCCTCTTTGTACGAGCACACATGCACACACAAAACTACCGCGATTGTGCAGGGACGGATGGATTTCAACGTTTACAGTAACGTCTTTAATTGACATTAAAGACAGTTTGACTCAAGCCGACACGTCTCCACCTTTAAAACGCTCAGGTGAATCCAGCGCCGGTCCATCTGTGTCCGGGGTGGGGATGTCGAGTGTTTTTGAGCTCATGTGTTGCCCCTAATAAGAGCTGCCAGAGAGGGTTGAAACAAACAAAAACACACACACACACACACACACACACACACCGGACAAAAGCACTGGAGATCCTCCATGCAAAAATAGCATTAATGCAAATGCTGTTGAATAATAGGGCCAGTATTCTTTTGACTCTGTGGCCTTTTCACAAAAGAGGAGCTCTCAGGGGAAATGTGGACTAATTAATCAGATAATAATGACGATGATGATGATGTTCCTCTTCCACGCTGACAGTGAGACACAAACAGACACACTGATTATGAATAGCGGTTTCTGGTTTCTAGAAGAGGAGAGGACGTCCTGAGACAAACCTTTATTTTGAAAATTGATAGCGCGATTAAATCCTCGTTCCGTGGCAGCTTTGTTTAATTTGATCCTCTCCTGTCACTTTAAGGCTGCAAATAAACATTGTATTCAGCATCAATTAATCTGCAGATTACGTTTCATTAATCTGTGAATCTTTTTGTTGAAACATAACTTCCTAGAACCCAAGGTTGCGTCTTCTTCTTAGATATTCAGTTTACTTTCATATGGAACAAAGAAAAGCAGCAAATCTTCAGATTTGAGAAGCTTAAACGAGAAAATATTTGTGTTTCTGATGAAAAAATGGCTGTAAGGATTATTTGATTATCAAAATAGTTGCCAATAGAGCTGCAAAGATTAGTTGCAGCTTTATTTCTGCAGTTAATTGTTAAATAATTGTTTTAAATTGCTTTAAAAAAGACAAATTTCCGTGGTTCTGATGAGTTAAAATGTGAATAATTTCCTAGTCTTTGATGGTCACCTGAATATCTTTGAGGTTTGGACTGTTAATTGGACAAAACAAGACCTTAAAAACATGAACTTGTGCTCTAAAAAAATGACGTTGATGGACATTTTTTACTCTATCCTGATGATTAACAGAGAAATAATGAAAATAATAATTGCAAGCCTAGTTGCCAATTAGTTTGCTGCTGAGTTTTTGGTTGTTGGACTATCGATTAATCTGCAGATTACGTTTAATTAATCACTGAATCTTTGTGTTGAAATACTGAAACGTGACTGTCATAACTTCTAAGACGCCCAAGATGGCGTCTTCTCCTTATGTTATCTGATCGAAACACAAAGATCTTCAGTTTAGTTTCATACGAGACAAAGAAAAGCAGCAAATCTTCATGCGTGAGAAGCTGAAACCGCAAAATATTTGTGTTTTAGCTTGAAAAAAATGGCTGTAAGGATTATTTCATTGTCAAAATAGTTGCAAAGATTACTTGATCGCCAGAAAATAATCTGCAACTATTTAAATAAACAAAAAATTGCTTTGAGTCGCTTAAAAAAAAACAAATTTCTTTGGTTGTGACCAGTTAAAATGTGAATATTTCATGTTTTTCTTAGTCTTTGATAGTCACCTGAATATCTTTGAGGTTTGGCATGTTGGTCGGACAAAACAAGACATTAAAAACATCAACTTGTGCTCAAATAAACACAGTTGATGGACATTTCTGACAGTAATCTGACATTTTCAGAGACCAAACGATCAAACGTTTGTGCTGACTGACTGTTGAACATTTCAGCTTTTGCTTTGAGAGATTGTAAATAATAATTTTTGGGATTTATCATACAAATAAACAAGCTGATGAAGGTGACAGCACCTGCAGGAAGCACGAATCAACTTTCACTTTTCATGTGAACTGTTTCATATATACCTGTAAATATATGTCTGTGTGTGTGTGTGAGCATGTCCACCAAAACCTCGTTGTGAGAGATGAACAGAGATATTTACAGATTTCAGTTGGCATGGCAACAAAAAGCAACAGCTCGCAGTACTTCAAATTTTTCAGTACAATGCTCATGTCAGCTGAAAGAGGAAATGCACGGGGCGTTTAAGCGTTTCCTTTGAAAAAACTGGCTGCACTCTGACTCCTTCTCCGTCTCGGGGAAAGTCTCGTTGCCTCGCTCGCACAGTGTGCAATTGCTGTGGTGCATCTCTGTGTCTGTTTCTGGTCCTATTCCCCCTCCTCCTCCTCTTCTGTAGAGTCCTCTAATCAGGACATAATGAGAGCTAAACGAGGTTGCATCTCCACACTGAGGGGCTGCTGGATTCTCTGTGCAGAGACAACACAGGCTGGACAGAAAAACCACAGAAAGGGAAATAAGAAAAGAAAGAAAGCATCTACGCTGAGTCTGTGCTACTGTGCCCTGCCTCTCTGTCCTGTCACACACTGAAGCCGCCTTGTATGCCCCACTGACACATAGAAGAGACCTTCTCTGTCTGCACATCAGCCACCATCCATCCCTACCCCCACACCCAGCCTCCTGTCATTTAGCCCCATGCCTGCCCCCATACAGAAACTTGGCACACCCTGGGAGCAGCTGCAGCGGGGCTTCCAATGCCGGAGCTCCAGAGACACGCCCCCGGCCCTGCAGCCTCACGAGGAAGCAGTGACCATTGTGTGTGTGCTCATGTGTGTGTGTGTCACTTTTCCACTGGCCCAGGACGGCCTATTTATAAATCAAAAATCATGCTTTCTAACAACACAAACTGGTAGATTTGTTGCCTGTGACTCATCATTAGAAGCAGCTCGTGTTTGGCTTGATGTTTTGTTTGTTGTTTAAATATCTCAAGAGGAGCTGAGTCAAGGGGAGGTTTCCCCCTGACTTATGATATTAGCTGCAAAGCGTGCGCACTCCTCCTCTCCGATAAACACTCCTTTCTCGATGGTTTACTGTCACGGAGAAATCTCGAGAATGTCGTATCGATAAATATATCGGACAAGATGACACAAAAGAATTGACAGGAGGGGAGCCGGGGACAAAAGCTAATCAACAACACATTTTCAGGCACCATCTGCACCTGCAGAGACAGATCACACCTGCCCTCCTCGCCCAGAGGGAAACATAATATTGAGTGGAGATTATAGGAGTTTTGTAAAGGCAAAATTGTGCATTCACACAGGTAACACCTGTTGAGGAGATCAGTGCTATTCAACCAAAATCAAAGGATTCAGTCCTGTAAATCCGTGCCAAAAAACCTCCTTTAGTTTAGAGAACAGAAAATGTGTTTCTGCTCTTTGAGGTCCGGAGAGACTCTGTCCCAGCAGAGGGGTGGTGGTGGTGGTGGGTGGAGGAGGGGATTATTCCCTGAAGGCGCTTATTTAAAATGGTGGTTGTCTCCTTGCTGGCACAGAAAGGCCCCCAAACACCACACAGAGACGTGGATAAAGAGATCTACTGTGGCACATGTGCTGACAGCACCCCATGTTTATCTTTATGTACCCAAAAATACACATAACGAAGGGGCAGTGTGGTGTGTGGTGACCCCCTCATCATCATCATCATCATCATCATCAACATCCATCCACAGACATGCAGAAGTGAAGTCTGAGAGCACCAACCAACTGTGGGCGGATGTCGCTATCAGTCCCGTGCAGACCCTTTTGTTTCCGCCACAGCCCCTCACGTGGTTACCAATTACGCACAGCTGCCAACCTTTCATCAAATGTATGAAATACGTTTTTTTAAACGTTTCTTTATGGTCAGATCTTACATGTGGCTTCACGTCGGGAAGGTGCACAATAAAGAAATGCGGCAGAGGCAGGCGGACTATCCTGGACTACACGGCACAGGTGTTGCCAGAGCAACGAGTGAGCCTGCGAGGCGATCCGCATCCTTCCCAGGACAATGAAAAGTGGCGTGCAAACACTGAGACTCACACTGGCTGCCACGCAGTGATATTTTCACAGAAAAACACACACACACACGTGTGTGTGTTTGTGTGTATGTGTTTTCAAAACCCCCATATTTGGTCTCTTAAACGGACACAAATGAGTGTTACGGACGCGCGGACGCACGGTCCGTAACGCTCGGTGTTGGATGGGACAGTGCAGGGCGCCTGTGTCTGTGATGAATCGCTGACAATCAAACCAAATCCTCTATAAGTTGACGTTAAAACACTCCCTGCGGGAGCACCTAGTGCGCCCCGACATACCCAACCGACCCATGAACACATGCCGTTGCATCCACACGCACGCACGCACACACACACACACACACACACACAGCGCATCACCAAATCGGCCAACACGAGACACCTGAACCCGGTTCATACTAAATTATCTGCTGATGGTGCTTCAGCGTGCTGCCTGCTGCTGACAGGAACCCATTGATGAGATGTGAGATGAGATGGCTATACATGACAGTCCACCTTTTTTTTTTTTTTTTTTGTACAATTGCGATTGCCAGGAGGCAACCGGCGTTGCTATGGCAGCAGCAAGGGATGAGAGTCTAGGGCTGCTCTGGTTGGGATGTGAACACAAAGTGAAGCTTTATGGTGGAAAGACGAGGGCGAGCCGGGACGACAAACATCACACTATAACTTGTCTTTTTTTATATATACATATATTCATGTGAGGAGTGCGTAAAATAATGACAACTTAACGAGGCGGCGACGGGACATCTCATGCGCGCGCACACACACACACACACACACACACTTTACCGTTGACTTGACCGGGACATATAGGACCGGTTTCCCCGGTGCTCCCTTCTTGTTGTGCTCTCCCAAAACGTTGGTCCCGACCTGAAATCCTTTCGACTTCACCCAAAATTTGAATTTGGCGTTGATGTGGCTGTTGTCGATGTAAACGCCGTCCGACTCGTCGTTCTGCAACAGTGTCTGCATGATTTTGTTATATTTTCGCCGGGTGACCGTCTTTGTTTTACCAGAGTCTCCATAAGTCCGGAGACACCAGTCCTGAAATTCACTGAACATCTCCGCCTCCAACACGACCGGACTTCGGCTCCTTTTGGGCGCATCCACGCACGCCTTTTTCGTTGCCATCGCTCCCTCTCTCTCTCTCTCTCTCCCTCTCTCTGCTCTCACTCACTCTCTCTCTCTCTCTCTCTCTGTCTGAAACAGCCCAGGCTAATAAAGAAAATACTTGGTTGATTCTCCTCCCTCTGTCCCGCGTCCAGGTTTGGTTCAGGTTTCTTGGTGGTGGAGGAGGAGGATGAAGAGGACGCTGCTTCCTTTCTCTTTGTGCTTCAGTAATAATAATAATTTAAAAAAGTGACCCGCACACCTGTTTGCAGAGGAGCAGTGCTGTCCCGAACCGCAGCGGTGAAAAATGTCACTTCCTCACATCATCACGCTGAGGGAGCAGAGAAAAGAGAGAGAGAGAGAGAGAGAGAGGGGGGCTGTCCTACAGTGTACGCCGAGCGGGTATCTCCCACCTGTGCGTAAAACGTTCCTCACTAAAGCCACAGTCCTCTGCTAAACAACAAAGAAACACAGACAAAAGCGTGGAAACACACGTCGCTCTCAGTTCCTATCGACCTACTTTCTAAAACAGCCAAACACTATTTTCGGATGCGGCTTGCTCAACCCTCAAAAAAAGAGAGAGAGAGTGTGAGAGAGAGAGATGCTCTCTCATTCGGCCACACATCCGATCAACATGCGCCACCTGGGATCGTCTCTGCTCCTCACACCTGTTTGAATGTGATTCTTTCTGCTCTTTCTTATCCCGTTAAAAACACACACACACATACACACACCACACCTCACACATACACACTTATATATGTGTTTGCAGGTTTTATAAGTGGCGTTATGTTATGTTGCCCAGACGCAGAGAGAAAATGTCCGATTTGGAGACATGGAAGGTGAGAGAGAGAGAGAGAGAGAGAGAGAGAGAGAGAGAGGGGGGGGCTGAGTTTGTTTGATACTGGTCTGAGGAATATGCTGGAAAGCAATGATTTCCTCTGAGATGGAAACACTTTTTTGCACATACAGTGATGTTTAGACGGACAAAATGTGCGTAAAATGAAAGAAAACAATCAAAAATGTCTTAGAAAGGACAAAAATTCTCATATAATCGTCTGATTTAGGCCTTATTGTTGTAAGATTTGGTGATTTAACATTGAAAAATGAGAAATAAGATTTAAAAAATGTTAAATTTGAGCAAATAAGTAAACAAAAATCTCAAAATTTGTCCTCAAAAATTAAATAAAATTAATATATAACATGCCCTCTGTCACTTTCAGACATAAAGGACACACATTCAGAATCTGGATCTGCCCTGCTCTCATTGTGCGTGTGTGTGTTTGGTGTGTGTTTTGTGTGTGACTCCTCCTGGCCTGTGCATTATAGGCCCATGCTGGTGGTGGTGACTGCTGCTGTTGCCATGACAGCAGCTCAGCAGTGTCTCCGGCCGTGCAGAGGGTGAGTGGGATGCCCCGTCCTCATCTCTCCATCCTGACTCAGACAACGACGGCATGCTGGACAATAGAAAAAAAAAAAGAATGAAAAGAAAAGCCCCACCCCGACGAACAGCAGCTCACATCAGATACACAAAAACTGAACATGTGTTTGTGTTTTTGTGTGTGTGTGTGGTTAATGTTCCAGGCCTTTGCGAGATATTTCATTTCATTTCATCATTTGGTCTCGTGTTGTGTCTCCTCTCAGGACTGGCCTGCATGCAGGATGAGCTCCAGGGCTCCACATCCACCCCTCAGGGGAGGAAACATCTCAAAGCTGCTCTTATTTTGAAAGGGTTGAGATATGAAGCTCCAGTTTGTTGATATTGTAAAAAGCTGCAAATAATTCTTTCACATAGAATACTTGACAAAACCACGTGGTGGGACTACATTTACTGCACTTAAGCAACACTGTGCAGAGATTGTAACACAGTAGCCAGCTAATATTACTTACTAGTCCAAAAGCAAGAAGCCCAGCTTGGCGTCTGTCTTTCAGACTTTTATTTCACCAACTAAAAGTCAGTCCAAGATTTACTCTTGCCCAGCGGCTTCTTGTTCAGCCACTCTCTTCTTTTCTCACTTAGCTTCCTCCATCAACGTCCTCTTTGGTCTTTTCTTCTCTGTCATTATGTCCATACAGACTGCTGAGCCCGGTTACATTGCCCGCTTGCCTGGCTCCAGTTCTGGCACGACACCGGCTCTGCTCCTCTGTGCCCTGGGCCTTAAGCTCACAGCCCGGCTAACAAACGAGGAGGAGCAGCCAGAGGACATCAGACGGAAAACCAGAAAACATTTTCTCCATAAAATATGATCCAGTTTCACCAAAATCAGTGAAATAGTTGGTGGTGTGTGACTTAGTGCCGTACCCGGAGCACAAAGTTACATAGTGCATAAACAAATGCACGAATGACAGAGAAAGAGAACTGTGCAACAGAACATAAATAAGTTTGAATTAAGTCCATTTTGTTCATCAACTACAGCAGCGGTTCATAATCTTTTTAGCTTATGACTCCTTGGATCACTGGGCTAACTTTACACAGTACCCGCAGCTGTGAAGTGAAGCCTATGTGGAAGTGCCAAAAAACTGCAGTTCCTCAAACGTCTACTTGAAGCTGGCTACAGAAGTGAGTAAATCACCATAAACCCCTGTAGAAATAAACATGTTTACAGCCTGGTACAAAAAAACGGTTTTGGTCTCTATGGCTAATTTCCCCGTTCATGACAACTGTAGCACCACAGATTTTGAGCCGTGCATTATTTATAGTGTCAGCGCTCACACAGGTGCTTTAACGATCCAAAGCAGGTACATCTTTAACCCAGTGATCTTGGCTTTTTCACATTTGAGGCTTGATGAGATGAAAACTAAGAAAATATTCATGTAATCATCTGGCAAACCTTCAGATGTATCCTGGGAGTCCTTGAGGGATCACAACCCCGAGCTTGGGGAACCATTTAGTTACTAAATTAAAATGCTGCATACACATGCAGTGCATCAGTAATAATTATAACACTTACGGGGATTTTTCTGCCTAATGAGTTCTGTAACGTTTGCTTTATGGACATTTAATTGACAATAATAGAGTGTTTTTACACTGTGGTATCACTTCTTTACTAAACTATTTCTTCCACCGCTGGACAAACATCCACACGTTTATCAGGACTCGTGTAAAACACGATCCCCCTCATCCTCCGAGCGCAGATCATCTCTCAACGCCACCATCCGTACGGTTCAGCTGTCAGACCTGTAGGCAGGGTCACGCCTCCTCACTCCTAATGAGGCAAAACCGCTCTAATTACGTTCACAGACGTCCATCGAGCGCTTTCCTTTCACCATGAGCTGGACAACTCCCGTCCTGGAGGGGGAGGACACACAGCGAGGGTTGTCTCGCACTGAGACGCCCCACGTTCAAAAATAAAACCCCACACAGGCCTGATGACAGCAGCTTCACACCCCTCTGCTTACACCCTGACCTGCACCCCACTAACCTCTGGATTAACTGAGCAGTATATCATCCACCCTGTCCACACACAGCGGCGTCTCCATCCCACAGATGAAATCTGTCTCCTTGCGTGTGCACGACATCCACTGGTGGAAGATTTAGAGCCTCCACAGCGCTCCACTGACTTTACACGTCGTGGTTGTAAAACAGTTGTGTAATGTATTCTGTGGCTTTGGAGGGAACTTTCTAAAGTCTGTGTAAATGAAGTGGGATTTCAGAGGGGGAAGATAACTACGCCTCCCACGGTGCATTTCATCACGAAGCATCCACCTGGCTTAAAAGTCTGTAACGTGTGCCACTAACAGTAGCATCAGCTGCAGTTTTGGATGAATTCAGCAACTGTGGGGTCTCGTTTTGTTGAAAGCTGAGTGAAAACCGAATCCTGCATTTCCCATAATGCACCTTAGATAGGTAATAATGTAACCTTAGAATGAACCTTTTACATATAGACCTTTTCACCATTGTAGTTTCTCCTTCATGCTGGGAAGGAGTGGGTGAAACGAGGACGTTACAATCTACAGCCACACTGCTAGATGACAATCAGTCCTTCACCCTGGTCCTTTGAGTACAAACACTTGAGTAAATATACTTTAGGTTAATTTCCACTACTGATGGCATCACTGAGTGCACTGAGTTTTCTCCTCCGAGGGTGTTTACACTGCTAACAAAAATGCATGTCTGCAGATCTCGCTGTAAAAATAATTCTCGTGTAGTTGTAGTGTAAACAAACAAAATCTGTCATCCAGGAGGGTTCAACAACCTCAGCAGAGCTTAAGGGGGGGAGACGTACACAGCGAACAGAGAGACACAAAGTGACACAGAGCTGTGAGTGTTAGACTGAATAAGAGTAGGAGAGGCAGACACACTGTGAGGGGGAGTGATGGTGAATCAGCCTCAGTTAGGCTGACAAGTTTACCCTGCTCGCTCGCCCGGTGTGGATCTCACAGACTGATAAAGTCTGAGTGACGATTTGTGAACTACTGCCTCCTGATGGTGGAGCTGCAAACTGCACCTCCTTTGTGCAGCCCCCACCTCCTGAACCGGACCGGTCCTGTACCGGACTACCCATCAATAATACACCTTTCTGCTTAGATTAACTACATGGCATGTTT
Organism: Miichthys miiuy; assembly: GCA_036365135.1. Taxonomy (NCBI): domain Eukaryota; kingdom Metazoa; phylum Chordata; class Actinopteri; family Sciaenidae; genus Miichthys; species Miichthys miiuy. Next base: position 8,020,068 of record CM071606.1, on the reverse strand, counting down.
GAGGGCCGATCACAATACATATATATAGAGAGAGATATATAGATAGAGAGAGAGAGAGAGAGAGAGAGAGTTATAATATATGTATGTATGTAGATTAAAGGGTCAGTTCACACACAACACATCAAAAACATATTTTCCCACTTACCACAAGTGGCATCTGCTGATGAAAATCAGCTGCAGAGATTCTTACTGCCGCCTAAATCATGAAAATAAAAGCAATTATTAACCTTTTATTTTTTTATTTATGTTATATTTGGATTTTTTTGTGCTTTTAGTATTGAAAAATGACATTTTTAATGCTCATTACTGCAGTAATAACAGTAACAGTAATTTGATACTAACGCACATGGGAAATAACAATGATGAGAACGTAACAATGAAACCAATAAAATAGATATACAGTAAATATAATTTAAAAAATAAAATTCACATCTAATGTAATGAGGTGGAACTATGTTTTTGGCTCGATATCACTCGTAAGTCTCTACATTTTGATTTATGTTTATCATCTCTTAACACCAGTTTAATGTCAGTTTTTCCTTTTTTACTCCCCCATCTTATATATATTCATACCTCATTACTTTTCCACTATTCTTTTATATCTAAGCTTTTAGGACTCAAACAATAGTTATTATTTTTTATCACTCTGCCTTTGTTGTGTTTCAGTTATTGTCGATATTAACTTGTTTGGCCTTCTTTTAAGTCCTATAAACCTGAACTTTATATATTAAACTTAAACTATATATATTAAAACACCTTTAATTGTATGACGGTGACAGGCAGGAATATGTTTAAGGGATTATATTTAATCCTTAACAGGTCAGGTGAAGACACATGAGCTGTGTGGTGTCCCGAACCTTTGCAAGAATCCATCAGAGCAAAGCTTGAGGAATAATCCTCAAACTGGTAATTCATATAAAGATGAAAGAAGGTCTTAAAGATCCAAAAGAAAGATGGTCATAACATCTTATTTATAGGATTTTTAGAAATTATAGAAGCTCAAAAAAAAGCTGAAAAACATGTAGGACTTTATGACTTGGAACATTTTTAGGGTTTTTTTTTTTGTGTGTGTGTGATTTGGGTTTAAAATCCGTCTTCTTATCTTCATACTGATGTTGTGTTTGATGTATGATGAGATGTAAAGGAGACAGGAAGCATGCAGACTGCATATTTACTGTCCTTTATATCATCTGTGTCTCTGTCTTTGTCTGCTACAGTCAGCCACAACACCGACCAGCCTGAAGTTTACCAGTCTGGCGTGGTGAGGGGCTGCAGTGCGACGTGAACACACACTGACAGCATAATGGGACCATGAGGCAGAGAGGCAGGGAGCTGTGGGTCAGGGCCCGGGGTGGCTACAGGCCATCGGGACAGCGCAGCCAAGAGGCAGCCAGTAGACGACAGAATGGGCACAGTCGCCATGGAAACACAAGCGGCCCAGGCAAATCACGGCAACTGGTAACTAAGTAACAGGAAACGACGGACCATAGAGGGCGATGAGTCTGGTTAATCATGAGGAGAGGGGGCAGAGAGAGAGAGAGAGAGGGGAAGGGAGGGACAATGACAAGGAGATAAGGGCCACACTTCTGGCTCACCGCAGACCTCCTCTCCTCCAAAGTGTGAGCTCATTCCCTGCACACGTGCACTGCATTGACACTGGATTAGTGTCAGTGTGAGCTGGAGAGGCAGCCTCCACCCTTCTTTCACCATCATTTTCTTTGTAAATCCATGAGGGGGTGTAAATGAGCAACACACACACACACATTACACAGGGAGGAGAAACAAGCTGGAGTGCAGCCGTTTAACTGAGCTTTTGTGTGTGCTGATATTAAAGTGGCTCTGATCAATAGTTTTGCAATTACAATGAATCAAATGACAATGTGATAATAAGAAAGGGGGCGCTCGTTTAATGACCCCACAGAGAATTATCACCTGGATCTGCAGCTCCCCTCATCTTTTTGTAACGAGGTTCAGCTCATTATTTAGCTGTCTGTCAACTCAAATGTTTTGGTTCACTCTCTCCGCTCTCGTAACGTCGTTTTCAGAGCATCGTTTGGAGCATTTAGCAGCTAAACTGGAGAATATCTTATATATTGCTAATATTTTTTATACTTCATACCGTGAAGTTTGCACATTCCTGCACAACTGCAGAGCTTTCATTTATACATGCTGTTTTTTTGTCATTCATTTATTCTTTTTTTATAACTGCTTGTCCTTATCAGGGTCACGGAGTGTCTTTTTATTGCATTTATCATATTTTTTATGCTATTGTCTATATATGTTTCTTGACTTGCACTACTTTCTTTAATCTTAATTTATATTTTCCTGCACACACACAAACCACTGGCATCCTCTGTATTTCCTGTACATTTGATAGTGTTGACTAATAAAGCTGATTAATGATTAATGATAAATGTTTATTATTGTTACGAACCAATTTATCAGAGCGAATCGCTTGCATGTGAAAAGCATGAACGTATTACCGTATAACAGACGCAGTATCCGTGAGGTCGCCCACGGGTTTCCATTGTGAAGCTCAGAGTGTGAAGGCTCTGGCCGCCATCAACGCCGCCACCGCCGCCACCTTGGCTGTCCTGCCTCTGCTGCCTCCGGGCTAACATAAAAATCAACAAAGATGTGGTGCATGAGTGGAGCTAAAAGAAGCCTGGTTGCTGATACAAGCCACCGGTAACGTCAACCACCTGTCAATTAAAGTGGCCGTGCTGTTAATTATGCATAAGAGAGAGACCAAAATATTTTTTTTGTACGAGGCTGTGAACAGGTTTATGTTGAGCATTTTCATATGGGGGCTCGTTTTGAAATCGTTTTGTTATCTGTTACCTCAGAACGAGCCTTTTGTATCTACAGACACCGTGGGTCCTCTTCCACGGGGCCACCATGTTGAACTGCCATGTTTCTACAGTAGCCCAGAACGGACAAACAAAAAGGCTCTAAATAGGATCTTTTGCATTTTTCGTTGCCGATGTATTTTCTCCTTTGTTCTTGGTTGAGGGAGCTTTATATCTAACACACTGGTGCTTTAATATCAGTTTTATAACATGTTTAAATGCCATAAGTATCATAGTTTGGTGTTTTAGACCATTAAATACAAATAATCTATACAGTACTATACTATAAACCTCCCATTCCTTTTAGTTTCTGACAGTATAGTTTGAAAAACAACTCATGGAGACGTGAAACTTGCTTGAGATAATTATAATAATCTCACCTTGTTGCGTGGCAATGAGGCAGAAAACAAGGACTATTTTTAAAACTTAATTTTTTTGTGTCAACCTTCAAACAACTTCACAACGTCTTCAAGTTATCTTTTTCCCTGTATCCATGTTTACTTGTGGTTTCTTCTTCTTAAGTGTTTCTAAAAAAAGCTTTTACACGAGCAGCTGAATGTACCAGCAAGAAAGTAACAGCTCTCAATAATGTACCTGACAAATATAAAAGGTAATTGCTTGTGATTTCTCTGCAAGCTGATACTGACATCATATAAAAATGCCTTTAAAGAGGTCTTATTTTTATAGATATACTGTAAAAGAATTACCTCCTTATGATCTTTCTTTACAGTCATTTTCACCCAGCTGAACTGGATCACGTTGCTGTTGAATGAAAGAGGACATGGAAAAGTCAATATACAATACCCCAGTTCATTTTGTTTTCTGCGTCCTGATTAATTTTTAATGTAGCGTGAAATTTTAATTTTACATCGAGAAGACAAGAAGCTAAATAAGTTTTATTTTACAGTATGTTTGACAGATTGGCATAATAATTGTTAATCACTGGTGAAAATGAAAATGTCAGACCCGGATCAGAATCAGGTTTATTGCCAAGTGTATATTCATTATCCTGGTGCATAAAATGTGCATTTAAAATACAACTAAAATGAGTTTACAGCTTCTGTCATGGTTAATGGATGTTTTATTTTGAGAGCAAATGATCTGGAGATTATTGTGATTTAAACTTAAACGTGATAAATACATTAAAGTAAAAGTTAATGCATAGGAACTTCAGGATTTTGCTGCACAACTATCTTAGAGAAGTTGCAGGTCTCTCAGCCTCTGCGGTCTGAGCCCCTTCGAGGGACTTCGAGGGGCCCAGAGGAAGCCTGTCACCTCCACACAAAGGCGGATTGTATTTGTGACCCCGGTGACTTAACCACTGCTCATAACTAAAGCTTTATCTTTGACACAACATCTGCCTGTTAAACCCGGCAGGCATGAGCGTGTTACATGCTCGTCAGGTCATAAACATTAAATAGTCAGCGAGCCAACTGCTATCATCATCAAACAACCGAGTAACCGATGTGCATGTAGCTCGTCGATCAGCCGCTCCCTCAGACCTGATCTGTCAGTGCCACCTGTGTTTTGTGGCCTCCATCATGCCAATACTACTTGTTCTTGACGGCTATAATGGGCTCACTGCGGAGAGACACAAACACTCCCTGCTGCCCAAACACTTTCCAGCTCTTATTTCTACCCTCCTGATTGGCTCTGACATGCTTATAGTGGCCCCCCACGGCTGCACTGACGTCCACTTTACCACAGCTGTGTGACACATCTGATTGCACCTGTCAGGCTCTTATCCTCTAAGCTTTAACCCCTAAACGCTCCCCCCGATCTCTGCCTCTGTTTTCTTCTCCTTTTCAGACTTTTCTTCTGATTCTCAGTCACCTTTTTATTCATCTCCTCTGCTCGCGCCGCAGCACTCTTAAAAGTGGTTTAGTTAAGCCTCTGAGCCAAACATGTGTTAATATAAAATGATTTGTGTTGTAATAATTGTTGTTTGGATCTTAAACCACATCTGCTTTCTTGCGTTTTAAATCCAACCCTTTAATTAGCAACAAATCCCATTAACGACCAAACCTAACACCATGTGTCTTCTTCTCTCAGCACTGGCTTCTGTTTTGTTTTCCAGCAGGCAGCTCTGTTTACTGAAAAATCTCTGATAAACCACCAAGAAACTTAACCAATAGTGTAGCACTTAGGAGCTAAAAAGCCAGATATTTCCTTCAGACGTTTGAAGAAACCAAAACAGAACTAAAAGAGAGTCAATACTGGACTTAAATACATCAGGTGGCCAGAAACAAGACTTCATTTAAGATAACACGTCTGCTGGAAGTGTAAATAACTCTTTGCTAACGAGCTCATCAATTTAAAAAGATAATATGTCAGTGTTGTGTTTACAGATTGTCTCTGTCTCTTGCTGCCCCCAAGTGGCCAAATAAACAAACAGTGGCCAAATAAATAAGTTATTGCAGGTTTTAAAATGTCACAAATAAAAAGTTTCATTTAAATAAAGATGAAATAACTTCTTGGATGCTGTAGTTTAAAGCTAACATTACAATCGCAACGTGCGTTGTGTTCACTATTTGGGTTAATTGTACAGTGTCATGTCTTGTCTTTTAGGTCTCTTCCTTCCCCTGTGTGTTATCCCCGCTCTCGTCTTGTAATATCTAGTTTTTGATTGACCTGATCCTTGACCTTGTGCCTGTTTTTGACTACGATTCTTGCCTGATGATTTTGTACTTTTGGCTGGACAGTTATTGTACCACCGAATATTTGTCTGGTAAACTTTTTGCTTTTTTGAACCTCTATGTGTTGAATATAATATAAAATAAAATATCCACAAAATGTCACTTAGTTGTCAGCAATCCTAAAAATGGGTCCTTTTTAAAAGGAAAAAGGTTGAGAACCGCTGTATTAGAAACAATCAAACACACTACAACCATTTTTACAGTAAAAAAATATTTTTCGAGACTTTAAACATACAACAGAGCTGCAGACGGTATGGAGAGATGGTTGAGCGGTTAAACCGCTCTGAACAGCAGCAGCGTCAGCACCTCTAACAACAAAATGAGACTCATTCATAAAACTGTCAGCCAAATAGTCTTTACCCCCCCAAATGCTCCTGAGGTCTTTGTTTTCTTCCCCTTTTCAGACTTTTCTTCCTCATTCTCGAACCTTTTCTTCTATCTTTACCCAAACTGCATTCCACTCATGAAAATGATATTTCTTCATACACCTTGATATCACATGATTCATGTAGCTCTGCTGCTATTTCAGTTTTCTTTCATGAGGCAGGAGCAGCGCTAACATCTTGTGAGGGCGTGTGAATTTTAACCTCAGGCGTTCATACATGATTAAATATAAGAAAATTAAAGTAAAGCTGTGGTTATACGTTCTCTACTGAGAGTTAATCATTTACAAAAAAGGCTAATCTGTGTGTCTCTAATCATCGACCCCAAGAGCTTGCAATCCTAGACTAATGTGTAGTATTTAGATAAGAGCTGCTATCAGTGATGAGATTAATTAAATATTTACTACAGAAGAGATATATACATTAGGACAGGCTCTCACCATTTATACTACTCGGACTAGTGCTTTCTCGATATATTAGACCGGTCATTCAAGCTTTTGACCAGAGGAATTTATGGTGTTTTTGTTTCTCCTTTTGTATTCATGGTTACAATGAAGACTCCTAAATTCCTCTTTTACTCTTCCCAACACACGATACAACTAAGAAAACTCCAAATTATCAACCGCTTTTAGAAGAACACACATATATTCACTCATTTTCCGCCACTAAGCACCATCCGCATGAAGAAAAAGTGAACACTAATGCCGTGCTTTCTCTCTCTCTTGAATTTAATAACCCTGCCCTCTGGGAGGATGGGCTGCTGGAGAGGTGGTCAGACAAACAAAGCCTACCCTGACCCTGCAACCCCGCTGTAGGCTACCACTAGAGTGGATCTACCCACATCACAGAAAGGCCCAGAGTTATCTTCATAATGACATCATAAAAAGACATTCAGGGACAATTTGTTGTTTTCGGTATTAAAGTAATATTTCACCCTGTAAGAGCATTTTCACATTGAAAGGTTGTACCAGTCCATAAATACCCCGTGGACGCGCAGCCATCAGGGTTCAGCCTTTGTGATCTCGTCTCTAACCATTCACTTACATTTAATCCGACACTGAGCTGGAACATAAATTCAGACGCACACATTAACCCCTGCACCTCCTCGGTGACACTGTCTCTAAAGCACATGTATGACAGAAAAATGTTGTAACTCATTTTAGTCATGCAAACCAAGATCCAAGGCATTCATTGGGCCCTTGATGGCTATATAACATTTGACTTGTTTTGTCACTGAATTAAATATGAACATCTCACGCCACAAGACACTACAACATCTCACCTGACCAGTCACTGATGTAGCAGTGGCATTTCTCAATGTTTATGCTATAACTCCTAATTATCATGTTTGAAGAAACGTCACATACCAATAAATGTCCATGAGAGTGATTCTATCTGTATGCTATGCTATAACTCCTGCCACAGCAATGAGGATACATAAACTGTTATAATATCTGATGCCTGATACACAGGAGAAAAAGCTAAAAATGATCCAGCCCTCACTATGGTAGGTGCTCAGCTTTGCAGTGATTGAAACACACTTCTGATAAAGACTGAAGACAGCAATTGGCCTTTGAGATATTTACTGGAAGCAATTTTTGGACAAAATATTCAATGCTGGGGATTATAAATAATAAAGAAATTAAACACCACCAATTTGAGATTGAGGTATTATAAAGATGAACTGACACAGTAACAAAGAAACTACCAGTGACAAAAGCACACTACGTCCAATAAAATGCATACTAGTTAACTTAAGCAATAAACTTACAGTTACATAGACTGTTGTATTAACAGTACATTAGCTTCAAACAGCTAAATAAATTGGTTCAGTGTCGGTTCCTACGAGCAACAAAGGTTCTGAAACAAAGCTGCAACCTCCGTGACTACGAAGTGAAGCTAATGGAGAAGTGCCACAACAACTGCAGTTTCTCGAACTGGCTCCAAAACATGTCAGTCTCCATAAAGCCCCATGTTAAAAAGTCCAACTTCACAGCAGAAATAAACATGTTTACAGCCTGGTTTAGTCTCTATAGCTAATTAGCTTGTTTAAGCACTCAGGCGCCATTCAGCCCGCCCCAGGTCAACCGATGCTGGAGGCAGGACAGCCATGGCCACCACCATGTTGGCTTAAACCTTTCCGTATATGTTGCCCATTCTTTATACTGTCAGTGGTGGGGACAAGTACATAAAAGATGGCTGTCACTATTTGTTTGGTCAAAGATGTGACAAAATGGCGGATGTAACAGCGTCAGTTAAACTACGAGCAACAAAAGTTTTTAGAAAACCAACTGCTGGTTCGTAGAATAACAAGAATCCAACTCTTTAACTATGTTTATTAATGCTGTATCGTATTATTGGAGCATTAATCATACATACAATCAATAAATCTACACTCAACCTCTTTGATAGAAGATAAATACAGTCATATACACAAACTCAAACATATATGCTGCTAGTGTTTGCTACATTTACTCAATACTAAGGTATCTACCTATTATGCAAATTGGCATACCTAATTTATATTCAAATCTTCTGCCAGATTTACATACACAAATCAGTGGTGATCAGGTTTCAAGAGTATCCTGGTTGTGCTCCACATGTTAACATCTTACACTTATAACATATACACCAGGATATGTTAAGAGAAATGTAAATAGGCTAGCTGCAGCCCAGGTTTCCTCTGAGTTGGTACAGAAATTAATGGATACCGTATACAGGACATGAATCAATAGATTTCTATGTGTTCCAGTTAAGTTAATATAACAAATCAGACAAAAACCAGTATGTCTCTGTGTGTGTGTGTGGATCATACTCACTATCTGTATCGCACTGAGTTGATCATTTTGTGCCAAACACTAGGTTTGACTTGTTCAAATGTCTGTAAGCTACCAAAATTTGTGCCTGTGGTTCAGTTTGAAATGTCAAACCAAATATCAGGCTAACACTCACACACAGTGTTATGTAACTTTATATCCTGGATTTACTCGGTTTGTTTCAAGCGTGGTGCAGGAAGGTGGTGTGTAATGGCTTCACTCTTGTCCTGGCGACTTCACACAAAATGGCTCAAATGGGCGCCATATTGACTGTTTATGTGGCCCTGTCAGCTATCTGCCAGGGGGCCGTATTAACCGTGATAGAGTCTGCCCGGCAGAGCGACACAATGCGGACAGGCTGTGGGGGAAACGGGGCCTAATGAACCAAAGTGTGGTCGTGGCGACACATCCGCCATTACCAGCTAACTGTTACTATGGTTATGAAAACGGTGACTCGTTTAACGGTTATGTGAACATGAAGTTGAAGCATTAGCCGGTATAACTGAAACTAACTGACAAAAATGTAACTCTTTAGCTCATTCAAAGGGGGTTTTCCCATTTCCCCCATTACAATAACGTTATGACTAACATTTTAATGCAAATTCAATGATTCATGCTAACCTACACCGAGGAAACAGTAACTTACAGTACAGTTGGATGTTTCCAAAAAAGAACTCCAAAGGAGGCTATGCTGCTAATATAGCCACAACTAGCTAGTTACATTAGGATATAAGTCAAGTAACAGAAAATTGATGTAGCGCTAGAATTATATTGGCCTCACTGTTAATGAGGCTGTGTGCTGATTTTAAGTGGAGCGGCAACGTTATATTACCCTATATTGTGATTATGCTCCAGTGCTTACAGTGGTTGGGAAATAAACTGAGAATTTAATAAATACATTAGCATCCGTATTTTTCAGCCAACTGATATATAAGTGCTGCTAATGTGGCGCTAGCATTGTGTTGGGCTAATTAATAATTAGGCTGTGTGCTAATTTCAGTGCGAGTGGTGACGTTATGTTAGCCTATACCGTGATTATGCTACATGTTACAGTGGCTCGGAAATAAACTGAAAATATTGTTAGCAACCATATTTGTCAACCGACTAAATATTAGTTGCGCTAATTATTAATGAGGCTGTGTGCTAAGTTTAAGGGGAGTGCTAACGTTGTGTTAGCCTATATTGTGATTATGCTACATGTTTCAGTGGCTCGTAACAGTTAGCCGGGTTGGCAGCCGTATTTGTCAACCGACTAAATATTAGTTGGCGCTAGCGTTATGTCGCGCTAATTATTAACGAGGCTGTGTGCAAAGTTTAAGGGGAGTGCTAACGTCGTGTTAGCCTATATCGTGATTATGCTACATGTTACAGTGGTTCCTAACAGTTAGCCGGGTTGGCAGCCATATTTGTAGGCCAACTGAAAATGGGCGATATATACATTTTTATGCCACTAGCATCAGGTCGCGCTAATTAATAATGAGGCTGTGTGCTAAGTTTAAGATGAGTGCTAACGTTATGTTAGCCTATATCGTGATTATGCTATATGTTACAGTGGTTGATAAGAGTCAGCCGGGTTGGCGGCCAAATGAAAATCGGCGATGCATACATTTTTATGGCACTAGCATTGCGTTGAGATAATTATTAATCAACCTGTGCTTATTTTACAGCGATTGTGCTTCGTTAATCTCGTCACCGATGAGTAGCTAGCAGTTCTCGACTACTACGGGGGAGGGACATCCCCCAAGTATCGGTCGTCCAATCGATCGTCCCCGGATAATGCGGACGTCACAACGGCCGGTCTGCTTATCGGAGTGGGTGCTTCAGGACGGGGCTGAAGAGTCAGGACGATCATCTATATCTATAAGGCAACCACCGAGGTAAGTTACTCAGTGCTATCTAACTATAAAAACACAACCAGTCGCTTATTTCTTATCGAGACTTCCTCGTGTGAAGCCGGTTTGCGGATGGTACTCACGGGGTCATGTTGTTACTGTTTTATTGTGTTTGTTTGTTGTAAATCCAGTCTTATGCAGGCTAACAACACAAAGACCGGCTCATACAAAAACCCCACGGCGGAGTCTGCAGACGTGCGCCGGGGAGGTTTACTTGCTAATAATGGGGCTTTCATTTAGTTAACGTAGGTTGCTGCAATAACGTATATAATATAATAGTAATCACACTTTAATTGTCTGTTTATGAATGCACCACTTTCACTTGTTTGCTTTAATGTGATGTTAAAACATAAAGATGCCTGTCCTCATGTGAAAGCAGGCTGTAGCCGCTGCACCATGCATGTAAACGGGTAATGACAAATCCTGACCCAGAAAAGGAGCATGCCGGTCGGCGTGGTAGTAACTGTGCCACTGCGTGCTGTAATGTGTTTGTTTTTCTTGTAAGTTAAGTAGCAGGATCGTTATGTTAAAGCTCAAGTTTCCCTGAGCAGTGAAAGTTGTGCACAGGGGTGGTTCGCGGCAAAAAAAAAAAAAAAGGACAACGCGAGATTTCATTTAGCCTTTCTATACATTGAAGAAGAAAGGGGAGGAGACAAGGAAAGGAAGCAGCGTGGCTCAAGTGGCCTGGAAGTAGTCAGCTGCAGCACACAGCACATATGAAAACGGCCTGATACACAGCACAAGACACACATGTGAAGATTATCTGATAGAGAAGCCCTCAGTCACAGTCAAACAAAAGGGGATTAGCACCCACCCATTGGACTGGTTTCACCCAACACCCCCACCCTTAAAAGTGAGGCATGGGGTAGGGGTAAACACTAGGTTTGGCAGTGCTGACAGCCATGTTTTGCTTGGGAAGCATGTGCAAGCCAGAAAAACTAAGATATAGATCATGTCATACCAGTTTTGAATGTGCCTCACCAGGTAGAGCATGCACCCCCATGCATCAAGGCCAAAGTCCTTGCCACAGTGACCCAGGTTGGATCCAGCCAGGGTTCTGGGTCCCTGAATTTCATGTCCATCTCTCCAGCTGTCACTGTCTAATAAAGCTGGAAAATATATTTTAAAAAACTACAATGATGGTTGTTGCATTGGCTGATGATCTGTCGTGGGGTGCACATTTTAACACAGAACTGAGTCACAAATATAGATTCTTTATTGCTGTTTCAAGGAAATTTGTCACAGTCTGTAAATAGGCTCACATAAATACATTATAGACCTTAACATAACCGCAAAAATAGACTTTTTCTACCCATATCCCATACGTATAGCACCACACATGCCAGTTACCGAGGTGTTTTGTTAAGTGATGCTATAGTCATAGCATGCCCGCTTCCTGTTTCGCACTTAGGTAACCACCTCCGGGTTTGACTAAACATGTAAATGCAATTCAAAGCCACGAAATAAACACAGGTTGAAAAGTCCTTATTTTACCTCCAATAGCTTGTCACGTTGCTCTGTAGTGATTTGATTTGCAAAAGGACTGACACACCTTAAGGAGTTCTTATTAACATATAAGGTGTGGCAGGAAGTTCAGAGAGTTACATCACAAACACAGAAATGTGAAAAGTGACGATTTAACAATAGTAATACATCTTCATAATGAAAAAGCATCATAGACTGCATTTATATAGCAAATTTTTCCAAAGGGATTCATAATTTGTTTCTTCTTTACACAAACACTCTCACACAGATGCCGGAAAGCTACCTTTTGAAGAGCTGGCCTAAACATGCAAATAGACTTGTGGCGCAGCAGATATTTTTGCATGTTATAGCAGGAAACTTTTGGGTGTATTAATGATTGCTGCATTCCACTTAGAGGAGGTGCGTGCTGGTTCGCTGTCACTGTCACTGAATGGAAATGAGCCGTCCATCGGTGAGAAGTCAACATGTCTGCTGTGCAACCGACACTTTGGTTATGTTTTCAGGAGGAGCCAGGGATCGAATCACCTTTACCTCCTGATCAACAACAGAAATCCAACAGTCAAAACATACAAAAAGTTGTGATTTTATGTGCAGCTACACCTCCTACTTCCTTCATCCCCAAAGTGCTGTTCACTTCCTCAATGAACGCGATGCCCAAATCCTTAAGAACGAAAAATTCCACCTGTTGATACAGATGGAAATGTAAAAAAAATGATAGACATGAACATGAGTTAACTGTGATAATGTTTTGGATCATCTAATCGTTCATATTCTTTCTTTCAGAGCTGCACGATGGCGAGTACAGTGGTTGTGACTCCAGACTCCACCAGGGATAAATCCAGCCACTTTCGCTTGTTGACCTGGGTCAACACGCTGCTGAAGACAGACTTCAAAGATGTGCAGCAGATGGGTTCAGGTGATTCATCAGATTTATAGATGCTGATTTAGCTCACTTTAATCACGCTGAGCAGTAACAAGTCTTCAATACACGCATTTTCACTGCTGCACAGCTATGTGTAACCGTGTCGACCCACGTGATGGTGTCCTCAATCTAAGATGTGACGAAAGAGAGCGTGCACTTTTTAAACGTCTCTCTGTCGTTTTATTACTTCTAACAAAATTTCTTTGGTTTGATGTTTAGATATCAACTTTATTTTCCCGTTAACTGATAAGTTTACAGCCACATCACAGCTGTAGTTAAGCTGTGTGAAATTACTGCTAATTTCCTGCTGCGGTTTCACATCAAAAGAGGCTTTTATTGTGAAGCATCCAAAGGAAATGCAATGTATTTGTCACTGAATTAGCTTAACAACTCTGGTAGCTGTGTTTATTTGTTTGTTCTTTATTAAAGGCAGTCAGAGGATTTGTCTTAGATATATCGCATGAAAGAACAGTACAAACAGAAACAGCCAGGAGATGTGCATGATATCACTTTATGAACCGTCTTCATGTGTGTGTGATCCTACAGGTGCGTGTCACTGTCAGATCATGGACTGTGTTATTCCTGGCTCTGTTGACATGACCAAGGTGAAGTTTGATGCACAAGGCGAGGACGACTGTAAGCACAACTTCAGTCTCCTTCAGGAAGCCTTCAGCAAGAACGGCATCACAAGGGTAAGCATTGTTTCTCTAGTAGTCTAGTTCTTGAATTTTCTGTCCATTATGAGGAAGAAAAATCTTATTTTTACACTTCTTACTTGTTGTGCAGTGACTTCCAGGAGTCTCCTCTGGTTGTCTGGCAACCACACAAGCACAACAAAGATAAGACTCCCCGTAAAACCACAAATTGTGATTTTTATATTTCTTTCCTTGTGTACAGATTGAACAAACAAGATTACTCTTTATGCTAAACTAAACTAACCACATGTTCTCTCTAGCTTTATGTTCAGTGTATAGATGAAAGTGTGGTATCAATCTTCTCATCTAACTCTCAGCAAGAGGAAGCATATTCCATAAAATGTGCAACTATTTCTTCAGTGCATCAAATGCACAAAAATCGACACTGGAAAATCCAAACTCCTCACAGGGAGATTCACTTTGAATCGCTGACTTCAGATGTCTACTTTGCTATGAAAGTACATCATTAATAAATTATTCTGCTTTGTCTTGATTTAGACGATTCCAGTTGAAGAGCTCTTAAAGGGGGATTTTAAAAGCAGCTTGGAGATCCTGAAGTGGTTCAAAACTTTCCATGCGCAAAACGTGAAAAGTGACGAATACGACCCTGTGAAAGCTCGGCACAGCCACGATATCGCAGCGTTTGTGGCGTCTCCACCATCACGTAACTGCAACTTTTCTTTCACAATAAAGCAAACTGTGTTTTGATCGTCATATTTACAGTAATAATATTTTCTCTTACTTCATCAGGGAAATCTAAAGTGGAATCACACACAGAAGAGAATGGTACTGTAGCGACCAAATCACCTTATCCGTACACTCAAAAGTGGAAGGATATGTTCGATTGGGCTGACCCTAGTCCTCTTGGAGAGCAGCATACTTTCTGCCGTACTTGTGACAGGAACCTGAGCACGTTTTATAAAGGTCTTCTTGAACTCAGGCGACACATGGAAACAAACAAACACAAGAAAAGGGCTGAGATTGCCAAACGCGCTGCCCGGCGAAGCCACCGCTCTGAGCCTCTGCCCTGTAGCGACACGGCTATCCGGTTTATCTTCAAACAATGTTACACGGGCTCTGCTAAACGTGAACAGGTGTCGAGACATTTTGCACGCTGTAAACTGGGCTTGAAGTACCCCAAAGATATCGCATCTGCTTGCCAGCACACTCCTTACTGTGTATACATTTATGAAGGGGCAACACTGGGAGAGGATGACACCGTCTCTGTAGTCCTTGTTGGGTTTTTTGATGTGGAAGCTTCCAGACACTGCATCCGATTTCTGGATGCTGTTCAGTCAGTGGGTGGCAAAGGAGATCAAACAGTGGTGGAGACCTTGAAGAAGTTCGGGTTACCCACAAATAATCTCGTTGCTGTTTATTCAGACGGTAATCGCAAGGCCTCGGAGCAGATCTGCTCGCAGCTCAGGGAACTCAACCCGAACATCGTAGCCTTAGGAGGGCTGTACACTGTTGCCGATGCTGCTTGCCATGCTGGAGTTAAAAAGCTCTCCAATCAGGCTCAAGAGTTGATCGTGGCTATCCATGCGCATTACTCCTCCTGCTCTACCAAGAACAACAACCTCAAGGCTCTTTTTGGCTCAGATGTCGGTGCAGACAGTCCACCATTTCATCTCAACACAAGCTGCCTTAAGTTTTTCCAGTTAGTCACAAAAATCTTGGAAATATGGACAGATCTTATATCGTACTTTAAGTTGTGTGACAAGAACAACGAAAAAGTCAAATTAATCTGCTCCCAGCTGCAAGATCCCAAAGTGAAGGCGACGTTTATGTTCCTGGAGCAAGCCCTGAAGCCTCTGCACACTTTCCAAAGACATCTGCAGACACGTGATGGAGCTACTCGAGCCGATATGCTGCGCATCCTGGAAGAAGCCAGCAGCCTGTTGCACACCTACTCCGCCTACTTCCTTCATCCTCAAGCTGCTGTTCGCTTCCTCAAAGAACGTGACGTCCAAATCCTCAAGAACGAGAAGTTCCACCTGTCGAGCCCTGAGCTCAATCTGGGTGGGAAAGCTGTGGAGGACTTCCTGAGAGAGTCCAAGGCTACAGAGGCGCTGCCACTGTTTAAAGAGCAGGTGTTATCTTTCTACATCGCCCTCACAGGTTGCATCGCAGAGGAGCTGCCTCTAAGCGGGGGGGTGCTAAAGAGTGTAGCTCAGCTGCTGAACCCCCAGAGCAGGCTGAAAGTGAAGGGGAAGGCGGTAGGGGAGCTTGGGACCAGGCTGGGAATCTGCAGCTCCCCTGAGGAGGTCAACCAGCTCACGAGTGAATTCCTTGAGTATCAGCTGCCCGAGGAAGGAGAGAGTGAAGAGGGAGAGAAGGATAACTCAGCAGTGGTTTCACTGGAGAAACACTGGGCCAGCATACTGACGGACACCAAGCCGACCTCACTCTTAAGGAAGCTTGTTTTGACGCTGTTATCGTTCCCCTGTCCTCCACTTGACCCTCCACAGGTTTTTACTCAGGTATTTAATTATTTGCGGACTTGTTTGAACATGTTTGAACTCTGGTTGTGTTTCGTTTTCACATGTTTCTTCTCACTTCCTGTCTCAGGCCCTGGAGAGTGAAGATGCTCTACAGTTCTCTGAGAGCGAAGCCTTAACAGAAAGTGAGTGTGATGCCACGTCTGACTGCACTCTCTCTGACAGCAAAAGCAACCCGCTTTACACTGAAGGTGATTAAACAAGTTACATTTGAATCTTGACTCAACAATAAAGCACCTTTTATGGGATGCAGATGTAAGAAGAAGTGTTATTTACACTTTGATCTTATTTTCTATCATTTTCTTTCATGACAGTGAAGCCATGTGAAGTCCGCCTTACAAAGTTAAATCGTAAGTTAACAATTTTTTGACTTTTTATTTGTATAATTTGCCCAGTTTTAAGAAGATGTAAGTATAATTTAATATTTATTTTGTAAAATAAAGTAAATCTTACTGTTGCTTTTTAGCTGAGAAAAGTACAAGTCCTCCAAATATTTTGTAACTAGCATCAGATCCTGGTTCAGGATTCATGTCATCCTCCAGATTTCCAGTTTTAACTTGTCAAAATGCATTTATCATAGTCTCTGATCTCAACAATGAAACATACTCACATATTTTCTTTTCCTTCCAAAGAGCTAAAGAATGAAAATTGCGCCTTGTGGAAAGAGGTAAAGATTTTCTTCTCAATTCGTCCTCTGTTTCTAAATCTAATACGTCTACATGAAAAAGCAATTTGACTCATTTGACTATAAAGACTATAAAGACTCCACATGATGGCGAAAGCCATTTTAAGTTGCCACTTTTGTAAGTCGTGATTCAGACCAAATCTTTAAGTCGAGGTAGTGCATTTGGATTGCAATCCGCGACAGAGAAGTTGAGCCAGATTCAACTTTTGGAGAAATGCAACCTGATATCACAGTGTGGTGATCAATTGCACGATCAGACCGGTCAAACTGCTCCACAGTCAGCCTGAAATGTGACTGAAACAAAGTGCTATCCAGGTGGATTTCATGGACTAAACTCTGATACTTCTACCTGTTGTGTTCTGGCTTCGTTCATTTTATTATCCAGGTTCTACGTCTGTGTCAGGCTCACAATTTACGCTACAAAATAGTGACTCGGATAAGTTTAATTTGGTTTGTGTCCGATGGTTTGAGAGAGAGCGAGAGCAAACAGTGGTTGAGCGACATCGACAGTGGATGGGAGTGAGGGAGAATTTGTATCGAGGAAGCTCGTTGATGAGCGAAAACTTATTTTCTGATTATTTCACAGCGGTTACACACCCCAGCATTTTCCTCACCCCTCCACCCCGCCACATAACCTTGCACTGATTCGCCACAACGCCTGATTTGGTCTGAATACGACCTAACATGAACCTTCCACTCTTCTTCCCTCTCATCTACTAACAGTCTCTTTATTCTTTTTATCATTTGGGCAGCATAATTACTGGTATCATGAATTATGCACCCTATATGAATGTGTGTGTGTGTGTGTGTTGGTGTATATTTGCATGTGCATGATATTTGAGTGTGTTGTCTCTCAGGGGACCACTAGGGGCGGTTTTGGCTGGGAGAGCAGCTTACGCCAGAAGCCACAGGCCCGTACAGTGTTTCAGGCTGGTGCTAGCAACTGGGCCAACCCTGTAGATCTTGATATGGACCACAAAAAGGGTCTGGAGTCCCAAGATGAGGTGGTAGGTATACTCAAGTATACTACCGGAATACCCCTGGGCTACATCAGGCCTCTCTGGCCCCTGAAATGCTACTAGAACAAAAAACACGACTCAAAACTAGAGTTGGATCCTTCTCATATCAAAATCTCTCCAGGTTCAACTTCAATAAATTTAAATAACAAATGCTAGAAATAACTTAAAGTAAAATCCAAAAAATACATTTTAAGGTCACACTAAAAGCAGGACATTCATTTACAGGGAATCTTCAGGCTGTGAAAGGAATTAAAAAGTCTTAAATTTCATTTTCAAAGTCTTGAATATTTTCTCTTGCCTTCCGTAGACGGTAACATTGACTATACGCTTTTTGATGTGTGGTTGCTGGAGACGTTATAAACTACAAGCGAGACCGATGCAACAGAGGCTGTTCAGTCCTTTTTATGGAGTTTCAGTCCGCACCATCAGACCTGTCGCCTGTAGCCCCGTAGCTTGGAAGATCATTGACACGTAAAGGGTGTTTATTTCAGCAAAAAAAAAAAACTCCACATGGAGTTTTCTTGTAAACTTTGTTTTGTGTGTATCCTTGATAAACGTGTCGATCTCCTTCCTTAACGTGTAGCCTTCTTCTGTCCTGCCTTTGCTGCGCATTTATGCATATCTTGGCGTGTTACAGCTACCTGTTGATCAGTAAAATAGTGTAACACCAGTGGTAGGAGGACTGCGTACTACGTTATCAGCATGTAAGTGTGTCCTCATGCGCGTTCACGGTGCTCCACGGCACTACTAGATGTCTAAAACTCCAAACTAAAATTAAACGGAAGTTGGAAACAAACTGTACCTGTTCTTCTGAGTGACAGACATCAAAACACCTTCTGTGTGGATTGCTCTTTAGACTCAGCGATCACAATCCAATCCCTAACACACCTCCATTTCAGATTCATCACTCGCTTTGTTCACGGGCGCCAAGTCAAATTAGCAATAAGGCAAATGTGAGATAACACCTCACCAAGCATTGTGGGTAAAACTCAGTTTAGTAATTTAGTTTGAAACCACAATGGAAAGTATGTTTCCTTGTTCACACTCCTTTGAACAAAGCGAATGTTCATACAAGGATAAAGATCTCCCTTTCTCCTCCCCTCCGTGTCACCTGAAATTAAATATCAAAATCGTCGAGTGATTGGTGGTTAATTTAGAAACACGTACCATCGAATAAAGTCATGTTTTATTTATAAGAAATACACAGCTCCTCGTCTTAAGTGCTTTTTTATCTTTTAAATGTGGTTGACTTTCAGGCAGAAGAGACATCACCGTCCAGTAAACCAACACCAAGAGGACGACGGAAACACGTCTACCAGGTAATATAACCACCATAGTACAGTTGTGCTCAAAGTCTGCTGATCAAACATCACAGAAAATATCTGTGTAGATGATAATCTCTACTTTTCTTGTTGTTTTCCGACATCTGCAGGATGGGAAAGGCTTTCAGTCAGGAGAACTCGTGTGGGGGAAAGTGAAGGGGTTCTCCTGGTGGCCTGGGTTGGTGATGCCTTGGAAAACCAAGTCATCTCCCCCGGGTATGCGGAGGGTGGAGTGGTTCGGAGATGGGATGTTCTCAGAGGTAAGACACACAGTGCATGTGCTCGAGCTGCAGAAATGTTGTGTTGAATTGGATTTTAACATCGCCTTCTGTTGCAGATCTACACAGAGGGTCTGCTTTCATTTAGTGCCTTCAACAAGTGCTTCTGCAAAAATTCCTTCACCAGCTTGCCGATCTACAAGGAAGCCGTCTACCAGATCATCGAGGTAAGAGAAAGACCGTCGAAAAACCCCCAGAGCCTAATAAATGAATGTTGTACCCTGTTAAGTTGTGGGTGCGGGTGGTCCTGAACCTCCACTCTCCTGTTTATGTCTATCTCAGGTGGTAAACTTTCACGTTGTCCTACATGTTTCCACACAGCATATAGCCCTAATGTACGTTGATCCGTCTGACTCGGTTCAGAGTGATGTCAGAGCTAAACCCAAACCTTATTTATACAAAGAGATCCTCTTCTGTCAGTAACCTACTAGGATCATTGCACAGATGCTAGATGAACATCAGGCCAGACAGAAATCCACTGATTTGACCACTGATAACCCGCAACCAGTCATCCAGGTCGGCCTTGATACAGCCCTTATCGTCATGATCGTATCTGAACGTAGCGAGAAATGCAGGTCGAGATTGTGTAATCATCCACTTCAAATCCTCTTCCCAAACAAAGCCAAGACGGCACTGATCAGCGTACATTCAAGTCACCTTTAATGTATCTTTATGTAAAACTGATCACTCAGAAGCTCATGAAGAATGTGTCGACTAAGTGTCAGGAAATGTTTGTAATCTGCAGTTGGCAAGTGAGCGATGTGCAAAGTCTTTTTCCGAGGCGGAAGGAAACAAAGAAAAAGAGCTGAAGTTGATGCTGGACTGGGCTTTTGAAGGATTTCTGCCTACAGGACCTGAAGGATTTACACCTCCTAGTAGGTTCACATTTGTAAACAAGTCTAAACAGCCTCAGCGAGTAGACTTCTTCTAGACTTAACTTATTTTTACTTGTCAATGTATCAAAAGATACATGTTGTTTTCATGAAATTCATCTTGACTCCATCTTTCCCTGATCTTTAAGATGCTCAATCTCAAGATTCTTCAGACTCTTCTGCCCTGTCGGACTACCAGCCTCCAGCAAAGAGGAAATATGTTTTCAAAAATAAGGCGACTGCAGCTGCCATCACCCACAGCAGAGGTTCGCATTATTTTTGTCTACAAACTCTCACAGATTCAGTGACAGGTTTTATGATATTATCATCAATGTTTTGATGTTTTACTTTCACAGAATCGATTATTGAAAAGCTCAAAGAGAAAGGCACCAAAATTGAAAGTAAGTTTTGAAGATGTTTGTGATTTAAAATCCTCTAAACATGAAGTTCTTAATTAGATAATGGTTAATAATGGTGGTGTTATTTCAGATTTTTGTTTGTCTTGTGGATCGTCTGAGATTGAAGTGCAGCACCCGTTGTTTGAAGGTGGTCTTTGTCTAAAATGCAAGGTAACCTAATAACTCGATGATCTGTCTCTGTCTACTCTACGTGGTCTGCTTTCCTCCATCTCAGCCCAGTTTGTGAATGTCTAACCTCCATCTGAAACACAGCTGCCTCTAACATCCCAAAATGCTGCAAAACAACCATGTCACTGTTTGCAGGAGAACTTCACAGAGACGCTGTATCGCTACGACGAAGATGGCTACCAGTCGTACTGCACCGTGTGCTGCGCCGGATTAGAGGTCATTCTGTGTGGCAACGCCAGCTGCTGCAGGTAAACACTGCTCAGGCCAGTGTATCACTGTAACTCTATTCAAGAGTTTTTAATATTTAACTATGTGTATATATAGAGAGAACTATCAGTAAATTCATTTCATGCTGAAGAAAAACTCAAAAACCTGATGATTTTCAGACAAGTTTTGTCTGAGTTATATGGAGCATTATTTTATATGATTTGAAGTGAGATTATGTCAGTTTATTGGTGACGGATATCAGAGATAACGTAGGTCACACTGTGCATCATGTCTGTGTGTTCAGATTTAACTGAGTTATGTCTGAGAAGGACGCTAAGGATTTTAAAAGTATTTTAACGGAGCTGCTAGGATTTATCTTTCTGTTTCTGTGACGCCAGCTTCCAACTATGTATATTGGTCCTGATGTTATTTTCTGTCCAGATTCCAGCCTGAATTTATTCTTTTTAAATGACTAATGAATAAAATATTAGCATGTTGGAGATAAGAAGTCTGAGTCTGGGCCAGATCATAAATTTGGACCTCTTTTCCCAACATGTAACTGTAGCGAAGTTGAAGAGCTGAGGTCTCAAACTGTCCAGAAAAAAAAGATTCAAAGAGTCGAAAAATTCTCTCTGAGCATGAACAGACTTTTCACTTCAGTTTTTCCAGATTTGGATTTCCTGATTGCCATTTTTTGCATGCGGACACCATATTAGTTAATTCCAGTGCCATAATTTATGATCCCAGGCCCCACCCTCGGAGGGGATTTCCATCCACCTCGATGTCGTTATCAGAACCAGAGGGTCTGATTTAGGATTTCACAAACTCTCAGAGTTTATGAGCCTCCGAGGATCTTTTTGGGGGTTTCCATTCCTCCGACATCTCTGAGGAGGTTTTGTAGACTAGTTATTGTTCCCAAGTTACACGCCATAGTGAATGTTTTTCCACAAATATAATTTTACAAACTAAGATTAAACATTGAGTTTAAATATAAAATCAAATTGGATTATATAAGTGGATTTTTTTTTTTTTACATATTCCAATATATTTTAAAGCACACTGCATGGTTTGGTGTCACACTTGACATATTTTGTAACTTCCTATAACAAGCACTGATGGTCAGTGATACTAGTAACTCTCCGTTATCTACATTCAGACGCCTCGTGCTAACCCGCTCTGTTTCTTTATTGTGTCTGCACAGTTATCATTGTCTCGTTTGTCTTGTCTCCAGATGTTTCTGTAAAGACTGCCTGGACATCTTGGTTGGTCCGGGAACCTTTGACAAGCTGAAAGACGTCGATCCGTGGAGCTGCTACATGTGCTGCCCGTCACAGTGCGACGGAAACCTCAAACTCAGGCCAGACTGGAGTGTTAAAGTTCAAGACTTCTTTGCCAACAACAGCGCCCTGGAGTTTGTACGTACCACCGACTTCACTGACTAAAGAAAAATGCATAGACGAACATACATAAAGCTTAATGTGAAAGTCTTCTGATGGTGCTGAAAGTTCTCCTTTTATCACAGGAGCCTCACAGAGTTTACCCCTCCATCCCTGCTGATCAACGCAGACCAATCAAGGTGCTCTCGCTTTTTGACGGCATTGCAACAGGTTAGTTCTTGTCGACTTATCAGCCGCATAGTTTATATAAATGTGAGTATTTCTCTGCTTTTAACCACTGTGGCGTCATGACAGGATACCTGGTGCTCAAAGACCTCGGCTTTACGATGGAGCGCTACATCGCTTCAGAGATTTGCGAGGACTCGATCGCTGTGGGGATGATCAAGCACGAGGGGAAGATCGAATATGTCAATGATGTTCGTACCATCACGAGGAAACACGTGAGTACACGCTGGAGTGAGATTACTTGTGTACTAGTTTGTGTCTCAACTAAGAGGCTAAAAACTATTTTAAAAATCTGAACTGGACTTTGTGTTGCAGCTGGCTGATTGGGGTCCATTTGATCTTCTGATTGGAGGCAGTCCGTGTAACGACCTGTCGATGGTCAACCCTCTGCGGAAAGGATTGTTTGGTAAGCAGCTTCCAGACTTCTGTCAAAGGCACCTTTTCAGCGGTGAATGCTGGAGGTCCCCGTTAGGTTTCAGCGTCCTCTTCACTCATAAACTCTTCTTCTTTGGTAACTCTCTCTGTTTGTCCTGCAGAGGGCACTGGAAGGCTCTTCTTTGAGTTCTACCGCATACTGACCATGTTGAAGCCGAAGGAGGGCGACGACCGCCCGTTCTTCTGGCTGTTTGAGAACGTCGTTTTCATGAGTGCCAACGACAAGTCAGATATCTGCAGATTCCTCGAGGTGAATAGATTTGATCCTCTCAGCTCGATAGCAGAGAACAAACTGATTAACTTTTATTGCTCATCGTTTGCCCTCTTTGTTTTCAGTGTAATCCAATTCTTATCGACGCAGTGAAAGTCAGTCCTGCTCACAGAGCACGGTACTTTTGGGGAAACCTCCCTGGCATGAACAGGTACATACTAATACACAGTTATATTCCTTTCTTCATACATATTCTCACACGGGAAGACGGTTTAGTTTACATGCCCGCCTGTTTCTCTCTTCAGACCTCTCGCTACATCTCTAGACGACAAAGTCGGCCTCCAGGACTGTTTGGAAGTCGGGCGCATGGCAAAGGTAGAAGCATCTCAGTTTGCAGAGTGCTCTGTTGTAGTTTATTATTGTTGAAGCAACCAAGAAACAGGACCCTTTAAAAGGCGTTTTAAGGTTAAAAAGTCAAAATTTTATCTAGGAAATATATTTTATCTTGTTCACAGTGGGCAGAAATGTTCATTATATCTGATCACAGGCTGTCGGGAGACCGTAACACACCTATAAACTAAAAGGTGGGATTGTTGTGACAGTAGTTTGTCCTGCAGGAGGTTGTTGAATCATTTTTAATGGAGTTTCAGTCAGCATCATCAGACCTGTCACAAACACTGTCATCACTGCTAGCTACAGTCGCTAGCAAGCTTATAGTCTCATATTGGGCAAATGTCAGTCGATCACATTAATTTGATTAATTATATCATCAAGGATTATTGTTATATATATACTACTGGGAAGTGAAACCAAAGAAAGATTCTTAAGATGGTTTACCACCCTGATACTGATTTGTCGTCTCTTCCTGCAGTTTGAAAAAGTCCGCACCATCACAACAAAATCTAACTCTATAAGACAAGGCAAGATGGGGCCGCTACCTGTGAACATGAACGGCAAGGAGGACTACCTGTGGTGTACAGAAATGGAACAGTAAGTCTGTAAACGTGCTGTTGGTAAAGCACTACATAAAGTTGTGCTCAGATTGATAGATTGTTCGCCACAGAAATCTGTTTCTAGATCAGTATGCAGCAGGTCTCACTGCCACCGTGGGTTCACAGTGGAACAGTCGGATCAGATTTCTTTACTCCTCTTTCGACACACACACTTCAACACAAATAATAACAAATCTGTCTGTGACGAGGTCCGGTGTGCTGCTGCATTATAAGGAAAGCGTGATTACTTAATGAGCTCCAGATGTGTAAATCAACTCACCTGGCACTGCTCTCCTGAGCTGTCCCCACCTCTCAAGAGCGAGAGAAAAATGTGTGAAATGTGGAAACATTTTACTCGAGTTGAAGACAAACTTTGCTTCTTACTGTAAGAGAAAGAAAATCGTAACAAGTAAAAAGCCAATAAAAGTAACTTTATAAAACATCTGTTCAGCAAACATCGACAGCTGGTAGATTTTACGCTGCCACAGCTCGCTTGTTGGGCAAAGTGCTTTAAACAAACTAAACTGTAGCCACGAATATTTTGTTCATAAACATTAGAAACACATCGCTAGTCTTATTTCTTATTTCTTATTTTGCATAGTAATGTGAAAAACATCAAATATCTTAAGAGTAGTAGCATCATGGTTTAATTCAAGGAGTAGATCAAAATGCAGACATAAGGTGAAGTGAACAAAAGACTACAGGATGGTAAACACAAACAACAATAACAAGGCAACTGATGGATTAAAAAAAAAAACAGAAAAAGTTCAATAAACAGAAGCTCAAAATAAAAACAGAGCAAACATGCACAGTACTTGGGACCAGAACACAATATGACCTGCCAAACATCAGACAGGACAACAAGACACAGGTGAAAGCATTGAGGGTGGAGCAGATGATCAGAATAGTAGACGTAAAAATACACAAGACGCAAGGAGAGGTGAGACTTAAAAAATAAAACCCGAAACCATGACAAGTAGTGTTTTTTTGTTAACATTTCCCACGTGGTCGACTCTTTCAGGATCTTCGGCTTCCCCAAACACTACACGGACGTGAACAACATGGGTCGGATGCAGAGGCAGAAGGTTCTGGGTCGCTCGTGGAGCGTCCCCGTCATCCGTCACCTCTTCGCTCCGCTGAAGGATTATTTCAAATGCGAATAACGACTGTGAACCAAACCTTCGCTCTCACATCAGAGCGTCAGCGGTAAACCTACTGCCTTATCCTGCCTTCATTATTAGATAGTTCAAACTTTCTTTTTTTTTTTAAAAACTGGATTTAGTATTTAATATTTTGACTTTTAGAAGTGTGTGTGAGTTCTCCTCCATGATCCACTATCACCAGCAGGCACCGACACTTTTCAGCTGTGTTGGGTTTTTTTAATAAATGATGGTGCTGTGATCAAACAGTAATGTTACTCAGAACACGGGCTTGAATCATGAAGCAAGATTAGACGGTTAGCCAGCTGTCTTTGGGCTTAACTCAGGTTTTTCAGTAACATGAAGCTGGTTTATTTTTAATAGATCGCCATGGTAACCTCCAGAGGATCAGATGCTAACAGCTCCGTTACTGATCGATCAGCTCAGACATCGGGCATCGTGACACGAAATACTGAGTTTACAATAAAGTAGAATCACTGAATCTACCACAATAATCATGTCAGAGAGAGAAGAAACATTTTTACGACACTTTTAGCCTAATGAATGATGATTATAGCTGCATGTTAATCACACATGTTCATTTTAATTAGCTCAGTAAAACATAAATTAAACTTTCTGGTGACGCAGTCAATATTTTTAAATTAACAACGGGTAAATCTACTGTGTGCAATGTGAACTGCAGTTCCTCTCAGCTCTACAGAGCATTTTAGCATCTTTCAGCTCCTTGTTTTGGTTTTCTGGTCCGCGATTTTACTGTTGAATCGCTCTCACCGCTCTCGTAGCGTCGATTTCAGCTTCAACAGTGAAAAAGCTCTAAGAGAGACCAAACCAGAGCTCATTTTGACTGTCTGTACTTCCTCTCTGACCTTTACATATTTATATACATCGATAATAGTTTGTTCATCATCAGACAAAGACCATGTTGAAAAGGCCTTTATAGCAACACCTGTGCTAGTGTTCGGCCTCTGACTCAGTGAATCCAGGTGACCCAAAGAGAGCCGTTAAACTTGCTTCGTGGTTCAGGCCCCTGGTTTCTACCTCATCTCTGATTTATTGGTTAAAAATCTGTAGTTTCACTTTTTTTAATTTAATTTATAAATATGAGAAAATGTTAACGTTCTTTCTACACAATCTGTTTGATAATGTTTTATTGTATAATCTAAACCAGGGGATTGTGAATCTGATCTAACCGTGTTCTTCATCAGCTGTGATTAATCAAGTCAATCAACAAGCCAATTTTCTAATTACATTCATCTCACTGTGGTGCACCAGTGATTTTGTCCATTATTACCTCTCTGGGTTCGCACATTTTATCTATTTTAAGGAAAATATTTATACAAAACCAAAAATATTAAGTGTCTGCTCATCAGAAACAAACTGTCATCCGTGTTCAGCTCTTCAATATCACAATGATGCAAACAGACAACGCAGTGTCTCCAAACGTAGGATCATAACAATGGTTTGACACGTTTCATTTTTACAGCGCACTGTAACTTCAACCTTCAGAAATCTGTTGATTTAAAAACAAGAACAACACGAATCTTCCAGAGTCAACAACGAATACTGTAACAAGATACTAACTCAAACATATACGTACATGTACTGTATGGAGTGTGGATTTTTTTTGTTTTGGTTTGTTTGTTTGAAATAATGTGTGGTAAAGCCCGCTGTGAAGGGAAATGTAAAAAAGAAATGACAATAAATAAGAAATAGAAATCTAAATAAAGGAATCATGACAAAAGAACACAACATAAAAATAACACAAAAGAAACAAATTAGTAATAATAAAATTTAAAGTATTAGAGCAAGAAAAGAAGAAATTATAGAGAAAATTAATTCAATTCATCACCGTCATCTAATGGGGGTTTAAAGAGTTCATATTGGACTCTGAAAAGTTGATTCTTCTGTATTTCTTGACAACCAATTATGTGTAACACTTTAACACTTTAACAGGTTATCACTCACAGCAGAAAGGTTCCTGATTCGAACCCCAGCTGGGGCCTTTCTGTGGAGGAGTTTGCATGTTCTTCCCGTGTCCAGCTGCCTCCCATAGTCCAAAAACATGTTAATATGGTTAATAAGTTAATATGTGCCCTGTGATGACCTGGAAACTTGTCCAGGGTGTACCCTCGCCTCCAGCAGCCTGTGACTCTGATGAGGATAAGCCGTTATGGATGGATGGAGAATAAGTTTTGACTTTAGGGAATTGTGATTTCTGATGTTTAACAGGCCAAAAGATTTATTGGTAAAACAGTAAAATAATTGGATAAAACGGTGATGACAGTGATGTTAGACACGGTCAGCTGTAATGTTCATGTAGCGTACACAGAAAACCACTGTTATGGTGCTTTAAACCTCAGCGGGACATGACCCATCAGAGTGTTTTCTAAATGTTTGGTTTGAGTTTTTTATTGGGGTTTTTTTTAAAGTGCTGTTCAGGTGTCACTAAATGACGTTTTCATGTTTACTTACTGTACTCTTCATGTAAATTAACGGTGCTGCCTTAGGTTTGAATCACTCACCTTTCCTGTGGTTGACCACAGGTAAGTCTCCACTACACGTACTGTATGATGGAGTGAAATCAGACTTGTCTTGATGTGGTCGACACCTTTACCTCATCGACCTTTGATTACTGACGGTGCTACGCTAACGGTGCTGTTGTTTTGCTGTGTGCTGATAGTTTAATACTGTGTTTGTTTTTACGAAATGATAAACTGACGTAGGGGGATTAATAGCGTGATGTATAGCTTGGTGAACGGCATGTGAAGATACAGTAAAAGTGGATTTTTACTCAGGCATCTTTGAACAGGTGTGAGGTGCTTCCTGAGCTGAAGCATCGACTTCTGACTCGTTTTATTGCTTCATCATGACTAATAAAACGCTCAAAAATTCAGATGGATGCCTCGTGATGTTCATATTGTTTATATTTGAGAAATGATGTCAGTTCAACATCAGCTGATGAAACAAATCTGAGCTGCATATTCACTTCAGTTCAAATAGTGCCAAATCATAACAAAATCTCATGACACTTTCCACATAGAGCAGGTTTAGACTGTACTCTTTGTATTATTTACAGACACTCAACAGTTCCCACCATGAGCGAGCACTAGGCAACGGTGGCGAGGAAAAACCTCCTTTTAAGAGGCAGAATCCGGCTCATTGGTGGGCGGACATCTGCAGAGTTAGAGATGGAGATGAAGAGAGACTAACCGTAGAAATAAGGGTAATAATGTCAAGTAGGCTCGACCAATCCCTGATCTAGGTGGATTCATGAGAACGTGGAGGTGAGGATTTTATGTGTATATCCTTCACTTGTGTTAGGATCGAGCAGTATTAAACAAACAATAAAGTATAAATAAATATATAAATAAAAGGTCAAATATAATCATAAATGTATATAAATAAAATAAAGTCTGAAAAATAAGGTGTACTAGCAGTATTTATTCCACCACAAGAGGTCAACATTGCTCCTCTGTGCTGCAGTAAATCATTTAAGACATGCTGGGAGAGAATCAGTCAATTAATGTCGTTCCCATCAGCCTCCCGTGGACCGGCATCGTGTCACAGCTGCAGCTGCTTAAGATGGATGGGGTTGAAAAATTACTATTTTATCTCATCAGGATAATCCAACCAACATGAGGGCGTCTTACCGGGGAGCATGAAAACAAACAAAACAACATCAAACTGTTGTTTCCCGATGAGCTGTTGAACTGAATCCAGATAGTGGTGCTTAAAAAAATACTGGGGTCTCTCTCTGAAACAGCTCTTAATAATAATGGTGTAATACCATATATAATGAAACAGTGATATTTTCTGACAGTTATCGTACTGTGAAAATCTCATACAACCCTAAACTCAAGTACAAGTATCTCAAAATAAATACAGTACTTGAGTAAATGGGGTGTTTAGTTCGTGTTTGCCTTCCATATCTCAGTCTTATTTATAAAAATAATAATTCATTCTTAAGTTCAAAGTTCTACAGAGCGTCAGGTCACTTGGATATTTCCCAGGGTTTCAGTCTCCTCTCCATCGCAGACGGAGTCGGGTTCTGGTTTGTTGGTTTTACGTCCAGTTTTTTCACTCCTGGCACCTCCTTCCCCTCCTGAACCAGCCGCATCACCTCTGTGAAGGAGAGCTGCGTGGCCTCCGTCTCCGCAGATGTCTCTGCTGTCTGGTTGTTACTGATATCAGAGTCTGAACCTGAAAGTGTCGCCTGGTCCGGCCGCTCATCACTGCAGTCCGTCTGTGTCACATGAGGAGAAGCAGAGCTCCACTGCTTGTAGCTGGTCCGGTCTATCGGCTCCACAAACCTGATGATGACAGAGGAGAGGAATGAGTTTTAATAAAATGAGTTTTGTTATGTTTTTATAACAAGAAAGTTAAAACCTGTAAATGTGAAATTATCACACAAACAAACAAACATTGCTTGTTGTATTTAGTTGAAATGTGTTTCTTTATATTAAATAGTGAAATAACTATTCAGATCATTTATTTAAGTACAAGCATCGACACTAGAGTGAGCGTGAAGGTAAAAATACTCATTACAAATGTTACAAATATACTTAAAGTTGATGAATCATCATATAAGCAGCATTTTAATGTAGCTGGTACTTTATATGCAGTTATGTATTTTAATACATTGCAATGCATCGTGCTGTTGATTGTATGTTTTGCATGTAGTGAAGTACAGTCAACTGTTGAGGTTTGCAGTAGTTAAACTGGACTGTAGTGTAGAGAGGTGTTTCTAATATTATGGCCCTCTCATGTATGTAAATGAGGCTGTTAATAATCTAAAAACCCTCAGACTTCAGTAAATGAACTACAGTAAATGTGTATAATTACACACAGAGACAAACAAATACAAAATAAACACACATGAATAACAAAGTGTGTGTCTCTCACAGTTGACAGATGAATGTGTCACTAATAATCTGCAGCCGTACAGGTGAGTCCTACCTGTTGTAAAAGAACAGTTTCATGTCCAGCAGTTTGTTTTCGTCTCTGTCCTTCACAGTCTTCAGTCCGTCCACAAACCGACGATCAGACTCGAAGTCAAACGAGCCGAACCTGAAGAAGACAGCCTCCATCTTTATTCTGACTCCACCTGAGCTCTGATTTCACTTTAATTCACCTGAATAAAAATCTAATCAGATGATTAAATCAGATCACACATGTTCAAAACAGACCTCAGAGAGCAGAGGAGAGCTTCCGGGATCAACAAACTGTTAAAGAAGGAACGCTGCTGCAGCTGCAGCGCCCCCTCAGGCCAGACCAAGTACTGCAAGCATATATATTTTATCTATATATATATATATATATATATATATATATATATATATATATATATATATATATATATATATATATATATAATAACCTTTGTTTACTTTTTATTCCACCTTATTAACTGTTTGTATCCATTCTGCTTTTCATCTCTAACGAGCGTTAAGTTATTGATTTATGTTCATTTCGCAGCAAAGAACACCTTTCCTCACCTTTTTTTTCTTTTCCCATAGCTGCTGGTCATGTTATGTTAGTATCATATATCATTTTTGTTATATTTTTTTAATTCTCACAAATTATTTTGACAGAAATTGAGGACCCCTGCAGTACCTCTGAGGGTTCACGGACCCCCAGTTGAACAGCCCTGTACTAAAGTATTGTAAAGACTGTTCGAGATATTTGTGCTTTTTTTTAAGTGTTTCTAATTGTTGCAGCTTTATATTTCTACTTCACTAAATCTCGGAGACAAATCTTGTTCATCTTCTACCACTGCTGCTGCTGTCATCGCCTCTATTGTGAGTGAGGAACCTGCCTCCAGTGAGGAAACACTGAAGGCAGGTTAAAAATAAAATTAAATAAATAATAATAATGATAAATTAAAATAATATGTAGCTAAAATAGATCGTCTGTTCCACCCTGATAAGTTCATCGGTGTCTTGTTATTTTGTCCAGGCTTGTGTATTTAGTCCAGTGTTCCTTGGTGTGATCGAAGTTGTATGTTGCTCATATGTTAAATTTTTATCCGTGCATTTCAGCATATGAATGAAGAAGATTATTTATTATCTTTGTCAGATATTTGTAAAGATTCTGTGTCCTCTTTCACAGTTCATGTTGAACTGCCATGTTACTGCTGTACCCCAGGACAAATAAACTAAACACTAAGTCTAGATTTTGTGTTTTTTGCAGATTTTAGAGCCATTATAGTTTATCCTTCATGCTAGGAAGGGCAGGGTGAAGCGAGGGCACTAAAATCTACAACTCCACTGCTGGACGCCACTAAATCCGACACACTGATCCTTTAAGTTTAAGTTGTTTACAACACCGCCCTCTTTTCTGTGTGTTTTTTTGCCACTGTTCATGAAACTGGGTTATGGTGAATTGAGGAAACTCCACTGGGAAGTAACCCACATTGTTATTTGTATGTGTGTGTGTTATATGTAACCGTAGAAGAACACGTGTGCAGAGCAGAAACATGACACCGTGTGATTGTGTGACTCCTCCAGTCGCTCTGTCCTTGACCACGAGCCAGCCAGCTGCCAGTGACAGCAGACCAAAGACTGAAGTATTTCAAGCCTCCACCTCACTCTATGAATCAACGTTTAACATCCAGGTGGATTAAAGTCACAAAACAGTTTAATGTGCTGACTGCAGTGAAAGTCAAAGAGTCACACAATCAGAGAAAGAGGGAGGGAAGGAGATCATGCACTTAACAGGCGAGGAAATCTTATTAACTACTTAGCAGGTACTTTTTCTTTTTTGAGCATGTGACATAACGTCCTGGAGAGTAAACACAGCTCAGTTAAAGTGAAGGTTTCATGGTGTGACAGATAAATCAGATAAAACAGGTCAGATCTTAGATGTTTATTCAATAAAACATGAAGTCATTCTCTATAAAATACAATAAAGATAATATAAAATTCATTTCCAGTTCATAATATAAATGCTGAATCTGTTTTATATAAAGTTTTAAATTGTAAATATGAATAAAACACTTTAGTTTGTAATAACTAAAAAGACTAAGCCCATCTGTAAAAGAAGATGAGTGTTATGAATTGCACCAAAAGAAATCACCCACAGCTCTTAAACATCCCACATACAGTCTACCAGTCCTCGCAGTTCATCCATTACATTTTAAATCCCTTCCCTGTGGCTCTGACCGCCCTCAGTTGTCCAGAAGTATCAGTCTCTCGTTCACTCGCTGCTCTGCAAGTCAGCAGCAGCACTGACCGGAGGCGAGTATCTGTGTCGTTGGGGTTTGCTCTGGTTTGATGTTTGTCTCTGGGTGGAGCGAGACGAGCGGGCGAAGCAGAAGGTCAGCGTGCTGCCGGAGCTGCAGTCGTAGTTTCCATCCTGGTCAGAGAGGGTGAAGAGAGAGGGAGGACTGAGATCAGACACTTAAAAAGAGTCGATGAAACAGTAGAAATGATTTACAATGCAAGTTTGTTGGAGATCTGTGAAGGCCTGAACTGTTTGTAGATCCATGAAGACCCTTCATCTAAGAGGCTTCTTCAGTTCTGACTGACTGATGGGGAAACCAGGTGTTTGGCCTTGGTTGGATTGTTGACCAGGCCATTGTTCCCACCTGGTTTGTTCATGCTCCTTGTTGTGATGACTGTCATTTGAGTCGTTGAGGTCCCATGAGGTCTGGTGTGAACGACAGTCGTTACAGACTTCTTTAACGACAGTCGTTACAGACTTCTTTAACGACAGTCGTTGAGGTCACCTGAGTTAAAGAAGTCCTTAACAACTGTCGTTCACACAGGACCTCAGATGACCCTAACGACTTGGACGACAGTCGTCATCACAACATGGAACACTAATGAACCAAGTTCAAATAAAATAAAATTCAAATATCTGGGTTCTCCATCAGTCAGTCAGAACTGAAATACCTCTTGGATGAGGGGTGAAATGTCTTAACGGATCTACAACCAGGTCCAGATCCCCAGATTTAACTCTTCTCATTAGGACTGTAATCAAATAACATCTTCAAATGGTTTGTTCTGTCTGACCAAGACCCCAAAATATTCAATTTAGAGGTGAACAACGTCTTCATTAATCTACAACTAAGACCAGTTGCCCCAGATTTAACTACTTTCAAAGAAAGATGACCTTTGGGAGTTCCACTGCAAATTGTATGTCGTCTGAAGACGACAAAATCTGAGAGTGTGGAGTTAGAAAGAAGTGAGTTTACCAGACCTCCATCTGTTAACTAACATACTGTTTGTTACACTCACCTCTGATGTGACAATACTGTTTCGGACACTGTGGTTCAGACTGCTCCCCTTCTCCTCTCTCTGGACCCGGCCAGCCTCTTCTCTTTGCTTCATGAACCTCTGGTTGACGATCCTCGTCACGCTGTCCTGTCTGTGCAGCGGAGCGGAGGGAGGCCTTGTTGGAGCTCGCTCCAGGTTCTTCAGGCCGCTCTTAGTCTTCGGCCCCGACCCTGCTACCGGTTTCTCTACCCGGCCACTCACCCTACGCAGGAACTCTGTCACCATGCCATAACGGTTGGTGCCTGCAGATTTGCTGGGCGGCTTGGCGCTGCTCAGAGGGCTGTGGGTCTGTGCTGCACCTGCTCTGGGACTGGTTTGTCGGGTCCATGTGAGGCCAGTATGGCTTTGATTCAGGTTCCACAGTGCTCGATCTCTAGAAGTGGATGAGGAGGAGGAGGATGATGAGGGTGGAGAGGAAGCACCAGATGCAGAGTGTCTCCGGTACAGTTTGGGCGATGAGGTGGAGGTTCTCATCCTCTCAACTCTGCCTGGTACCCCGTCCAGAGAGGTGGAGATGTGGTGAGAGCGGGCGGAGACCAGGGAGGTGCTCAGGACTCGGGAAGGACTCCCTCTCACCGTAACTGTCCCATCTGTCTGCAGACCAACACTCACCATCTGTGGCTTCATGTGGGTCTGAGTACCTGAGCAGGCCACGTCCACCCACCGCCCCTGTAGCCTCCCTCTCTTCTCATCCGGACTGATGTAAACCATCTGCCTCCAGCTGGCCGTCATTTCCTTCATGTCGTCGCTCAGGTTGGCTGAAGAACCCAGACAGAGCGGAGAGAAGGAGGTCGGCGGCGTGCACCAGGGAGAGGCCGTGTTGACAGATTCTCTATCTGCATCGGGGCTTTGCTTCAACTGAGCCAGCTGGACTCTGCGAGCTGACGGCGGGCTGTAGTAGATGCGGAAGGTTGACTTCTCCGGGGCAGTGTGGCTCCTCTCCAGGGACATCTGTGCAAAGTCAAGCTCAGGGAAGCTAAGCGGCATGATTAGATGGTCCCACGTCTTAACGGGGTCTTCTCGGTCCAGTTGGGCGAC
Source organism: Miichthys miiuy (assembly GCA_036365135.1). Taxonomy (NCBI): domain Eukaryota; kingdom Metazoa; phylum Chordata; class Actinopteri; family Sciaenidae; genus Miichthys; species Miichthys miiuy. The sequence continues at coordinate 7,985,125 of CM071606.1, read as the reverse complement.
CTCCTCATTCACATAGCACCAGTTCTTCCTCGTGCAAGGGTGTGAAGAAAACTGACGTCTTTTCCCTTTTGAGCTGCACATTCTGTGAAAACAACAAGTTATACATGAATTATGATTTTGGTGACCTCAGGAACAAGATGGACAAACATAGAAAACACTGACCTGTCAGCTTCAGAGTGTCGTTCATCATGAAAGATACTCCTGGCGGCACGCTGAGCAAAGAGAGAAAGCAGATATTAGCCAAGTAATAGTTACTGAACCTCAATGTCGGTCTGTTGATCCACCACTTTGGTCCAGACTGAAATATCTAAACAACAATTGAATGGATTGATATAAACGTTTGTACTTCATGTTCCCCAGATGATAGACCCCAGAGTGACTTTTAGTTGTTGGCGAGAGCTTCGCGGAAATAACGTAATCATGTATCGTATGTAGTTATAACAAATACACGTGTACAGCTGTACATATTTACTACAGTAGTATTGCTCTGAAACAAAGAAGGGATTACAATCTCATCAGCTTTAGTCAGAGGCAACAACTTAAATGTTAGATTAGATTTCTTATCTGATGTGCATTAAAACTGTATTTCCAACCAAGCAGGTTGAGTTTAAGAGCAGAGTTTACACTCATGCATCAGGTTTGTACGATGCAGAGAACCAGTGGAGTGTTTTCATGCAGCAGATTTGAGCATGACTGTCCTGTTTGGCTACAGCCTCTCCACAAGAGATTAGCCCAAATACTTTGGCATGAATCTTTTCATGACGCCTGTTGAACTGTCAGGAGGACGAGCGACCAGGCAGACAGAACATCATCAGCAGGACGTACCGCTCTATCACAAAGCCCCACACACAGCGGGGGGGAAACATGCCTGAAGGGTGAACTTTATCCTTACCTCAGCTGCCTTGCCCTGCGTGGCCTTGGCTGCACTGTCGAATTCAATCCGCTCATCCTGCAGCTCTGCACCGAGATCTTGCAACAACCGACGCAGCACAGACATGGTTTTATCTTTACCCTGAATAAAAAAAGATTTCGATATTCAAGCTATGCACCTTAGCCTTCGAGAAAAACACACATTTGCTTTGATTTTACCTCTTTTCCCTCCAGTCCAGGTCCTTTAACTTGACACCACTGATTCAGGATCCACAGAATCTGCAGGGAAAGTCGCATTTTTGGCTCCCTGCAGCTGTGGATGAGGTCCCATTGGAAGTGAGTCGCTTGTCTCATTTGTTGTTCTCTCTCCTTTACCTCTGCGGTGCGGAGATCTTCTACACGCTCCTGCTTATTTAGAGCATCCGCGTCATGAGCTGCGACGTCTCCAGAGGAGAAAGTGGATGAATCCCAAACATGTCCGTCCTTGTGAGCAGAGAGTTTGCCTAAATCTTCTCCTGTAAGAAGCGTCTCCACCCTCCCGATGAACGCCAACAGCATGGCCTGTAGGAGCTCCAACGCCTCATTCAAAGGCCCAGGTAGGAATGTCTTCTGTACTTTGCCATTGAACTCCACCTCTGTTGTCGGAGAGGTGAAAACACACGAAGGAGACGAGCAGTGGCCATTTTTCAGTGGCGTCGTCAGCAGCTGGATGGCTGAACGCAAAATGCAGGAGTGATCTCTGAGAGAAAGGAGCGTTTCATAGTCTTTTATCGTCATTCCTTTGAGACCTCTGTCAGGTTTGCTGTCATCGCTCTCAGGACTATCTGAAGGGTCCCATTCACCTCCCACTGGACCTTCTCGAGGAATATGACAGGCAGTGATCGTCCCTTCAGTTTGTGATTGATTGCAATGCAAAGACGTCTCAACATCACCTTTATCTTTTCTGGCTTCCTTGTCCCGACCTTGTTCGTACACCGTGCATCCTATTTTCAAACTTGCCTCTCTGTCCTTCACCGGCGTGGAAGCCGACAGATTTTCCTCCGGCACATCCTGACTCTCTTCCTCTTCCTCGCCTCCTCTTCCCATTTTCTCCCTCAGGTCGCTCATTTCCGCTCGCAGTCCACGGTTCTCCACCTCCAGTTCAACGATGCGCCGGCTCAGGAGCGTGGCCTCCTCTTCCACCAGTTTCAGGTGAACTTTGACCTCTGCCTCCCTGGCGTGGGCGGAGTTCTGTTTTCCTTCAGGCGATTGGGTGACGTCTATGTCGCCGTAGGCTGAGCGGTATTTGGCCAGCTCCTCGCGCATTGCCTCGCTCTCTGACACCAACTTGGTGAGCTTCTTGCACATCAGGGATAATTCCTCTTTGGCAAAGTGGAGCTGGCACCTGAGATCGGTGCTGTCATCCTTTTGGCAAAGAAACAACAATGAATATTGTTCTGACAAGGACGATAAATGAATATATAGCAACATATGAAACACAAAAACATATCAAACCTCAATCTGTTGAGAGAGCCTCCGCTCAGCCTTACTGGCTGTTGATCGGATGCTTTTCCTCTTCAGGGTGCTCTGAAAAAGAATACAGCAAAGAGGTTCAATATTTTGCCCCAAAACAGACTTATCATCACCAGATAAAGAAATAGTTAATAACATTTCTTGCAGAGAGTTTGAGAAGAAGATGGACCTGACTCTCATATTTGTCCATACAGCGTGAAGCATTAGCGTGGTAAGGCGAGGGATGCCATGTGTTAGCCACAGTATGAGCTGCAGCAGTTTTTTTTCATACAGCCATCTTGTCTTTCTTTCTTAATTTCAGATATGTGAAATGATTCACCCATGGTGATCTCCTGATATTCAAACAATGGGTTGGATTTAAAGAACAATGCTGACCTCAGAGTCCGGAGGCAGAGATGATTTTTGAGAGACGGCAAGCTTTTTTTTTTGTCTGGACTTTTATTTAAATTTTGGTCGGTTGTTGCAATGATGCGGTGACATTTTCTTAGAGCCACGATGCTACAGTGCTGTATTATTATCTCCATGCAAATTTCACATTTAACTATACAAAGTTCACTACATAACATCCTTCTTCTGGATGTCTTTGTGGTATAAACAAACAAAAGATAATGTGCTAGTAAGTTTTAAAAGATGCTGGTAGGTGTATTTGTTAGCTTTGGACCTTTGGACTATTTCTTGGCCGGTTGCAGTGACAGTCTTTATACTAAGCTAAGCTAACTGGCTGCTGGCTGTAGCGTACATATAAAGAGTGGTATCGATCTTCTCACCTAACTCTCAGTAAGACAGCAAGTGTATTCCCAACATGTCAAACTGTTTCTTCACATAAATATAAATGAAAATTTTCATTAAGCTCTTGTGCTTCTTTCAGAGATGCCCAATAATGCAACAACCGTCCAAGCTGATGAGTGAGTTTATTTGTAAGTATAAGAATGAGAGGAATGTAAGCTTCTGTCTGGCACCATTGTCTCGTTCCTAGACACTAGACAGCATGTCACAGTGTTAATAATAGTCATCTTCTACAGGCTAGAAGTGGGAAACATAAGGAGTGGGCTGCAGTCTTTTATAGGTCAGTGGGTTGTTTTGATACAGAATACTTTGACGTGATAAAAGTCAGAAAACTGATGTTCTTGTATTTAAGTCTTCACCCGTGTCATTGTTCAGGTATGTGAAGCTATAATGTGACCCGACAGTATTGCGTTTCCACAAACAGGGTCACGGACAGTCCAGTTGCAGTATACGTCTCCGAAATATTCACCCTCCTTCACATCCATCTGCACTGTGTTTTACGCTCCTAGATTAGGTAATCTAAGTGGATTTCCCTGCTGGGATCAAAGGGACTAGCAGCTGTCTCAGATGAGTGGGCCAGTCTGAGCTCACGCCAAAGCACCGAATCCTGGATTAAAGTGAACACGTGTCACTGAAGTGCTCTCTTGTTATCACAGGAGCCATCGAGGCCGAGGACGTGAGAATAAAAGGTGGACTGGAAATTCAATCACTGTCAGGGTGTGGTAGCCAGCGTTTGATAAAAGCATGCACAGGGATGGTTGTAGGTCAGTATGTCGGCCCGCCTTTTTGAATGCCATAATACACGCTGATCCAGATTTAGCTTAGCTTAATAGAAGCAGAAAGAGAGAAAGAGAGAGAGAGAGTCTATTTTTGTAATCTCTCGCACCCTCTCTCTCTCTTTTCTGTGTCCGCTCAGCTGAGGATATCAGCTGTGCCGCTGAGTTCAGGCTTCAGACATACCAGGCTGCTTCACCCAGCCCAGGCACCAGGCAGCTGTTGGCCGTGCCCTCCTCTCATATCATTGATCGTGCACCAGGGTCATGTGTCACCTGACATCAGGGTGACTGAGGGATGAGGGGGACAACTGGCTGGCATGGGTGCAGCTGTGAAGCAGCCGAAATGTAGAGGAGGATTCCCGACTCGTGGGATGGAGGCAGCTTATGTTTCTGTCAAGATTTAGGCTGAATATCTTGACAGATTTATTTAAAATCTCCGAGACCCCCTTTAAAACATTAAAGTACTCCTCTTTGAGTAATACTTTGTCTCTGAATGTGTAGTTTTGATGTAAAATGTACTAGTTTAATGTCGCACCTCTCTGGCTTTCTCCACCTCCGTCTGTAACACCTGCTTGGCCACTTCCAGTTCCTGCGTTTTCTCACGCAGCGCCTCGTTTTCCCACTCCAACTGTGAGTTCTTCTTCTGCACCACCTCCAGCTCGTTGTACAGTCGGAGGGAAACACTCTTCGCTACCTGCAAGCAAAGACAACGCCAGGTTATCGTAGCTACAACCACACAGAGATGCACAGAAAAAAATAAGACATAAGAGAAAGACCCAAAGATTGACAGAGACGACCACAAAGAGACAAAAAATTACTTGTTTGTGGTCGTTTGCATCTTTTGTTTAGTAGTTTTGTGTCTCTTTGTGGTCATTTGGAACTTCTTTGTGGTTGTTTTATATCTTTCCTTAGGAATTTTGCGTTTCTTTGTGGTCATTTGGCTTCTCTTGGCTTGCTCTGTGGTTGTTTTGTGACTTTTAGTATAAGTTTTGTGTCTTTTTGTGGTCGTTTGTATTTCTGCGGTAATTTTGCATCTATTTGTGATTGTTTTGTATGTTTTTTTAGAAATTTTGTGTCTCTTTGTGGTCATTTGGCATTTCTCTGTGGTAGTTTTGTGTTACTCTGTTGTCGTTTTACATCTCTTTCTGGTTGTTTTGTATCTCTTAGCAGTCATTTTGCATTTGGCACTTTTTTGTGCTAGTTTTGTGTTTTATTTTATGTCTCTTGTTGTCATTTGGTGCCTCTCTGTTGTAGCTTTGTATCTCTGTGGTTGTTTTGTGTCTCTTTCTGGTAGTTTTAAGCCTCTTTGTGTCAGTTTTGTGTACTTTTGTGTCAGTTTTGTCTCATTTTGCGTCGTCAGATTGACATTCCCCTTCAAACAGAGCCTGTTCCCTGCTGTTCAGTAATCCATCCATGGCTCCAATCAGGCAAAGTTCAGTAAAGAAAATCTTCCTGCCCTGCTTTTACTCATGAACACGTGACTGCACTACATCTCTTTTGCAGCACTCGGTTTGGCTAAAGCTGAGAGACTTTACAAGGAAATGCTTGTGACAGGAATTCACCATATGAGGGGGTGAGGCTGATGGGAATCCTACACCACCACGCACACCCCGGCTCAAAGAAAAGAGTCTGGCTGCCATGGAGTCTCATTTAACAACACAACGACCGACCTGCCAAGATACTGATGAAGATTACTGCTTTTAATGTTTCCTACTCATGGAGAACAACTCACCACATAATTACACCGCGGTATGACGAAAATATAAACAGGACGCATGATGGAGACATTTCAAACTAATGAAACTTTTGTGGTGCAGAGAAACAGCAGGCAGCGTTTTTACAGCAAAGCGAACAGTCGTGACTCAGGCTGCTGTCAACTGATTACAGTGCTGCAGTGTGTATGAGCAACACACACACTGTCAGCGGACTGAAATGAGAAATAACTTTGTTGGACTAACAGAAAATGTTTGCTTTCATGTCGGCAACTGGAAAAGCAGTGATTCAGTTAAAATAAATTTAGGAGACTGAGCTTTTACTGTTCTAACCACATGATCTCCCACACACATACAGAGGAGTATACTGTCATACTGTAATGAAAGGGAAAAGGATGTCTGGCCTTGATATCGTGCTCCAAGCTCCTGACCAACTCCCCGTCCACCTGTCCCATCTATGCCACCTGCATGGGAGGCGGTACTACAGCATGCAACAGGTCTCGTTGGCCTGATCCATGTCGTTTGGCGCTTCTTTGTGGTTGTTTTGTATCTTTTTTAGGAGTTTTGTGTCTCTTTGTGGTCATTTGGCGCTTCTCTGTGGTAGCTTTGTGTCTCTTTGTGGTTGTTTTGTGTCTCTTTGTTAATGTTCGGTGCTTCTTTGTGGTTGTTTTGTGTGTCTTTTTTAGGAGTTTTGTGTCTCTTTGTGGTCATTTGGTTATTGTATATCTCTTTGTGGTTGTTTTGTGTCTCTCTGTGATAGTTGTGTGTCTCTTTGTGTCTTTCTGGTTGGAAAACCAGGTGGTTCAGTGATTCAGTTAAAAACCAATTTGGGAGACAGAGAGTTTACTGTTTGTCGGTGGTGAGTGAGTTTTAATCACATGATCTCCCACACACAGAGGAGTATATTGTCATACTGTAATGAAAGGGGAGAGGACGCCTGACCTTGATATCGTGCTCCAAGCTCCTGACCAGCTCCCCGTCCACCTGTCCCGTCTGAGCCACCCGGATGCTGCGGCGCTCGGCCTTGCGGAGGCGGTACTGCAGGATGCGACAGGTCTTGTTGGCCTGCTCCAGCTGCAGACGAAGCTCCTGCAGCCGGTACACCTCCTCCTCCTGGAACATGTCGCGCATTTCCAGCATCTCACAGCGAAGCTCCTCCACCTCATCCTGGGATAAATGACACAGAAATACAATCCTTGATTTAATAAACATTATTTTGTGAGTTTAAAAGAAGAAAATCTGATATTTATTTATTATTACATCTCAAGCTAACTTCCCTCTGAGCTGCCAGATGTCCAGAAACTCCACAAACTCCTGAAGGACAGATCTCAAATGCCAAACATGTCAAAACCAAGCAGCAACCTCCATGTCTGTGAAGTGAAGCCTATGTGGAACTGCCAAAAACTGCAGTTCCTCAAGCGTCCACATGAGGCTGGCTACAGAACGAGTCAGTCTCCATAAGTCTCCATGATAAAACATGTTAAATAGCCTGGTACATTTATTCTTAATATTCTGTTTGTGTTGAGATCAGCTACAATCAGTAAAAACTTAGTCCACCGATTTCACATATGAAGTTCGGTTTACTACTCAGCGTGTGATAACAGCTGTTTAACTTCTTCTGTGGTTCTGGAGGAAATTTGAGAGTCTGACTAAATTAGTCATCAAAAAGTCTGTTACAAAGTGGAGCTGTGGACTGTGAAAAGAGGCATGAAATTAGGAAGCAAGAGGGCGTAATGATAGATTAGATCCAGCTGGATGTTGGGAAATGTAGGATCCAGTGTGTATGGACTAAAAGTCAGGATTTCTTACTCTCTGCTGCTTCGGTTTTATTCAGGTTTTTAAATCTCTCTCAAACAATTTCATCAAACATCCACAGACAAAATAAAAAACAACATAAACCGTCACGCTGAGCTCTCTGATTGGTTTAGTTTCCACTTTTTAAACTCCTCACTCACTCTTCTTACTGTAAAAACAGCAACATAATGCTCATGTGGCATAGTGATAATAGCAGGGCCTATTTATAAAGGCATGCCTCCATCACTCACAGTACATACACTACATTACTGCTCAAATAAGTCTGCTTTGAATCATATTTTCTACTTTTGAATAAATAAAAATAAAAAGCTGAAGTTTTAAGTTTGTCTTGTTTGTAGGTTGCACATTTTAAATCAGTTTTATTTCAATGTAACATGTAAAATGTTGCTGTAAACAGATTATTTATCTCAATAGCGACTCTTGACTTATGATTCTTGCCTGTGAGCTTCTCGTGTCTTCTCCCTAATGAAGACTGACATGAGCTTTTACAGAAAATCGGCTCTGGTGTTCAAAGCCTGATGACTTCTTACAGAACATCCCTGCAAATATGTGAAAGTTTAGATAAAAGTCCCTCATGCAAACTGACTTTAAAAAAAAAAATAAACTTAAGTGGATTAAACTTACTTTCAAGTACTCGTTCTCTGATCTCAGATCTTCCACCTCCCTGGCGAGGTCTTCGGTTGTTTCTCCCATCATGAGATCAATAAACGACCCCGAGGAGTTCAGCAGACTGAGGCCCCCTCCAGCAGCATCAGGCTGGAGGTCGCAGGTATCTCTCGCCGCCTTTACGCACGGCTTGCCGTCTCCTTTCCCCTTGCTGCCCGGGCTCACATAAGCTCTCCCGTCTATCCAGATTAATTCATTGTCGCAGCTCGGAGAGTCGCGCTTGTTGCCCTCCGAGGCGCAGTCGGATATTTCTGAGCTGCTGTCTGAGGTGGAGAGTTTCCCAGACGGGCAGCCGGAGTCTTTGCTCAGGTCCTCTGATGCGTTGCTGGCATCGGATAGTTTCCTCTGCGCGCCGGGGCTCCTCTGACCCTCCACTGGGGCAGTTGATGCCACTTTTCCCGGTCGTTTCCCCTGAACTGCCGCTGATTTCAGCTCCTTCCCAGAGTCGCACTGACCTGACTGTGAGTCTTTAGAGTCGGAGACACTTTGAGCATCTTTCTTCTTCTTCTTCTGGACAGAAAGCTGCTGCTGCGCCTTGGGTTGTTTCTGGCTCCGGAGCGCAGTCTTTGCGCTCTTGTCTCCGTCTCTGTTCATCCCGGCTCTTTCAGGTGAACAAAATAAATACCATGAAGTATAAGCAGGTTATATTTTAGTTAAAAATGATCATGAGGTTTCCACAAATATGTTGAAAAGTCCTGAAATTCGCAGCTCACAGCTCGCTGAAGACATCCGTCCGGCTGCTCTCCATCCTGATGACTGAAACTTTGCCAAAATGCGCGCAGAGACAGAGAGAGGGCACACAGCAGGCCTGACCCAGACACTGACTCACAGTTAATGACTTCCGGTCACCACAATAAAACCCCTTTCCTCTTGTATTTTTATTTATTTTCAGCAAATTTTAATATTTGTTTCCACACGTTTCCTAAAAAGTATATAAAATATATCTCTTAATGATAAATCATAATAAAATAACAACATCTGAGGAGCTGTCAGACTTTCTGCCACACCCTCCCATCTCCTCACTGAACAATTAAAGCTTTTATTTAGAAAAACACAGCTGGTTCCGGTCTTGCTGTGACTCTGGGTGACTTGATGTGAAGTTCATGTTTCTGCCCAAAGTTTCCACTTTCGTCTTTTGGAAATCTGACAAAGAATTAATCATTTATTCTTCTGAGTATTGAACTATTTATTAACACAACCAGCAGCGTGATTAGCCTAAATATCTACTGGACTCAAATGAAAACAGTCAAAGTTCAAGATTTATATTTGTCACAAGTAAGATTCACATTAGTTTTTAGATATTAAATAGAGATTAAATATTTACATACTGATATATTAAGAGAAATCTCTAAAGTTAAACTTTGGGGTTAACTGATCACAGGTGTAAAGCTGCCACCTTGTGGATGACTTGAGCACTGATTTATTGAATTGAACATACATGAGTTATTTATTCAATGTGTTGACGATGGTTCCATATGAAGAACAAAAAGTATAGTATATATAAAGTGTAAATATATAAATACATGCAAAAATAAATAATTAAATAAAATTAAACTTGATGTCTTACTGAAAAAACAAATTTAACTCTCAATGTTTGATTTTTGCTCCATCAATTATGTTTGCGCTGTATGTCAAAAAGTAAAAAAGTTCCACACCTTTAGACTGTCCAATACAGAACAAATTATATATAAGTCACAGTACCAGTCAAAATTTGGACCTACCTTCTAATTCAGTGTTTTTTCTTTATTTTTATGTTACATTGTGTTTTGGATCACTGTCATGTTAAAAAACAAATGATGGTCCCACTGAGCAGAAACCAGATGCTTAAATCAAATCAAATTTTATTTGTATAGCCCAAAGTCACAAAGTACATTTGCCTTGGAGGGCTTTACAATCTGTACAGGGAGTGACACCCTCTGTCCTTAGACCCTTGGTTCGAGTGAGGAAAAAACCCTTTTAACAGGGAAAAAAGGTGGAAGAAACCTCAGGAAGAGCCACAGAGGAGGGTCCCTCTCCCAGGACGGACAGACGTGCAATAGATGTCACGTGTACAGAACAAATCAACACAAACATATTGTACAATTACAATGAATGATAAAATGACGATTAATTATAATGAATAATAAAATGATTACAGTAGCAGTGGAACCTGTGATAGAGATAGAGAGACACACATGCACAGCAGCAGCAAGTCATAAACTAACTATAAACTGTAATGGAGATATGGTAGCAATGATGACAGTAATAATATATGTAGCTTAGTTGTGCAGAATGCTATGGTAACAATGTTGGTTAAGTGTGCCTTGAATTGAAAAACAGTGTCACCAGCAAAGCACCTCCACACCATCACACCTCATCCTCCATGCATCAGGGTGGGAACCACACATGCAGATACCATCTGTTCACCTTCTTTGCCTCACAAAAACCTGGTGGTCTGAAACAAAAATCTCAAATTTAGACTCAACGGACCAAAGTACAGATTTCCACTGGCCTAATATCCACACATACTAAGACAGATATACAGAAAGAGAAGAGGTGTTGCACATAATTTTGTTTTTTGACCTACAATGATAATAAAAATATTTTTTATTAAGCTAAGTGACAATATTTAAATTATTATTTCTTTTTTAATTTTTATTTTTCAGCACAGCACAGTCACAAGCATGGTAATATGGCAATAGTAATGACAATAATTAATAATAAATGGGGAAATAAGTATACATTACAATAATTAAGAAATAAAAATAAAAATAGTGACACAGAAAGCAAAATCTCTCCTTTAACATTTAACTGTTATTCCTTGGTCTGGGAACCACCTTCCAAAATATGTTAGATATTCTAGGTCCTACATAATGGAGAAATGGGGTCCATGTATGATAAAATAAACCAATTTTCCCTCTGGACCAGTATGTAATTGTAATTTCCCAGCTTGAGATAAATAAAGTATATCTATCTATGTAAAATATTCCATGGGTAAAAGGTCAAATATTACCTTCTGCCAATCTAAAACTGTAGGTGGCTTATTTGAAATGGTTTTACGTGCAGAATATGTTAAAACATTTTAAAGTCACTTTATTGTTTTTGAAAATAGACACTTCTTCTTCTTCTGTGACTCTATTTCTAGCCTGTTTGGCGAGCTGCGCTCTGATTGGTCGCCGCAGCTGTCACTCACGTTGTCCTTGCCGCCTACTTCCGCCCTGTTTCAGAGGCAGCGTACTCTTCGATTGTTTACGTTACTAGCGCCGCAATTTGACCTCAATTCACAGGTACATCTAATTGAACCGCGTTTTAAAATCCTCGTCGTCGGTGTCTGTGTTGGTAACGTGAGCTAATCTCTGCTGCCCACCCTCCGGAAACTGACGTTTTAACTGACCGCAGCAGCTAACGGCTAACTCAGTTAGCTTGGAGAGCTAACTACAAGCTAAAGCTGGAGAGAGAGCTGCCTGACAGCGAAGCTACAGCTGTTTATTTGTGTGTTTATTCACAGCATGCACTTAATAATGTTTGGCCAGCTGCCCCTGCTTTGGTGTAAACCGGTCCGTGCTGTTGCAGGTTGTTGTGCTTGGCTGTCTGTGATGCTTGGAGAGAGAGAGGCTGGGCTGCAGGGACAGGCCGATGGTGGAAAACATGACTTCTGAGTAACGTATAGTTACTTTCTGTGCTCAGTATGAACAGCGAGGAAGAGTTTTACGACGCTGAGACAGGTGAGGCATCCTGACACGGGCCTTCTATATTTAAACACACCTGCTTCTTGTGCACAAATGAATGAACGTGTCTCTTATTTGCCTCCCTCTTCTTGCCTCCATCAGGGCTGGAGTCAGATGATTCCTGTGAGGTCAGTTTTAAAGATGCCCTGGTGTATGACAGTGAGCAGGTGACCGATGGCGGCACCACGCAGGAGAACGGAGTGTGGGAGCGCAGGTGAGGAGAAGTGTGGTATGCATGTGTGCATGTTCACACATGAACACGTTTGTGCTCGCTCGGGTGATGAAGGGGGTAACCGTGCACACGTGGAAGCCGGTGAAACTACATTTTGTCTTCCCGGTGTCGCCTTTCACCCTGAAACATCTGGGATTTTTGATGTGGTACATTGTGTTCTTTGAGGATTTGTGTCGAGGAGCCAGCGGATGCACGGTTAAAAAGCTGTTTTTTTAAAAAAAATTCTCATTTCACTGCCTTTTCTCGTCTCAAATGTGCACCAGGAAAACTCTGCCTGCTGAAATGATCTCCAAAAACAACTTCAGTGTTTGGAGTATACTGAAGAAATGCATCGGCATGGTGAGTCCTAACCGAACTGGGAGAACAGAAAGTTATGCAAAGCTGATTACTCATCCGGTTTACTCTGAATTTGAATGAGCTGCTGCCAGATTCTGCTGTGATATTTGTTCTTTTGAACGCTTCCATATTTCAGCTTTCATCTCGCTGCTGCAAGATTAGTCATGACTGAACTCTTGTCTCTGCTCAGCTGGCTATAATTGGTTGGAAATTGCATTTTGCCTCCCAAAAGAGCTGAAAATAGCTCAAATGAACACAGAATACAATGAACATGAAACACTCCCACAGCTAAAAGGCAGACCATTGTAAGTTAGATAATACTTGATGATGCATGAGCTGTGCTCGGCGTCACACTGTTTGTTTCCTGCTCATTAATTTGCTGTTCTTTGGTGCTTTCATGTGCTCTTACAGGAGCTGTCCAAAATAGCGATGCCCGTTGTGTTTAACGAGCCGCTGAGTTTCCTCCAGAGGATTTCAGAGTACATGGAACACACTCACCTCATCCACAAAGCCTGCAGTTTGTCTGACTCAATAGACCGCATGCAGGTGAACTCAACTAGATCCATCTCTTCTTTCTTCACCCGCTTGAATCCCCTCATACAGACATATGTTACCTCCTCCAATGAACGCTCTGGCTCTGCCGCCCAATCCAAACTTTTCTCATTGGTGGAACTTCTGATCACATACGACAAAGAAAATCTACAAATCATCACATTTAAGAAGCGAGAACAACAATATATTTAATGTTTCTTGCTTCAAAACTGACAGACAATTAGTTCTCTGTCAGCGGATTAACTGCTCATGCATCGCTTTGCTCTGATCCTCTTCATGTCTCTGTGACAGGTTGTTGCTGCGTTTGCTGTTTCGGCTGTAGCGTCTCAATGGGAACGGACTGGAAAGCCATTTAATCCTTTACTGGGGGAGACGTATGAGCTCATAAGGTAACCTATAGAAGCTTTAACTGTATAAAGAACAATCATGTCTCGAGGTTAGATGTACATTTTTATTCATGCGAGTTTTTTTTTTCTTTTAAAGAGAGGACGAGGGATACAGATTGATCTCGGAGCAGGTGAGCCACCACCCCCCTGTCAGTGCCTTCCATGCCCAGTCTCTGAAGCAAGAGTTCGAGTTTCACGGCTCCATCTACCCAAAACTCAAATTCTGGGGCAAAAGTGTGGAGGCCGAGCCGAAAGGCACGATGACGCTGGAGCTGCTGAAGTGAGTATTTGTGGAGATGTCTGCACGGTCACTCACTCACATAGGCTTTTAGCTCTCAGCTGCATTTGATGGGTTTTGGTTTGCAGGCGTTAATTAAGTAATGTCACATAGTTAAGGGACTGCACGGCTGCCAAGCAACACATCAATATTTTCAAGTTACTTTTGTGTAGGTCTACGTGTTACCACAGCCAGCTGCTTTGTATCACGTATGAAGCAGTGAAATAAGAGTCTGTTGTCTTTTTCTTGTCTTGACATCCTGATAAAATGTGTAATATTATCAGCAGGACCAAACAGTGAACCAGTTATACAGTTTATCTTGAGGCCGACTTGACAAGAAGTCTGTTGACGTATGACGTCCTTTATCTTGTGTTTCTATAGTGACATGTAAGGATTGTTTAAATATTTCTTAAAGGGAGTTTGATGTAGGGCAGCGCAGGGAGTTGATGACTGTTGAGCGGAGTGATACATGCAGTTAAAAGTCTCAGTGCTGTTATACTCTATCAGCACTCACGGAGCAGCTCTTGTTCAATCAAATTACCTCATATAAGCTACGTCAGGATGGTGTCGATCTTCTCCTCTTCTCTTGGCAATAAAGTGAACGTGGGTGTTTCCAGAAGTGTTGAACTGTTCCTTTTAGATTTTGGGGCTCTCTTTCAGACATAAAGAAGCGTACACGTGGACGAACCCGATGTGTTGCGTGCACAACATCATCCTGGGGAAGCTCTGGATCGAACAATACGGCACAGTGGAGATCGTCAACCACAGGTGAAGTGACAAATACTGAACTCTGAAGATTAAAACTGGTCGGAGCTGGTTATTTAATTGACGCGTTTCTTTTGCCTTTCAGCACGGGAGACAAGTGCGTGTTAAACTTCAAATCGTGCGGCATGTTCGGGAAAGAGCTGCACAAAGTAGAAGGTCATATCCAAGACAAAAGGTGAGAGCACGACCACGAAGACTCGATCAAACAGCAGGCGATTTCATTTCCTCTGGACTGAATTTGATGTTTTTGCTGCGGAAACAGTAAGAAGAAGCGGCGAGTGATCTACGGGAAGTGGACAGAGTGCATGTACAGCGTGGATCCAAAGGTTCATGAGGCGTACAAGAAGTCGGACAAGAAGATGGTGGGAGATTCTAAAAAGCTGAAATCGGTGAGCGATGCTCAGATTTTCAGCAGCTTCTGCTTTGACTGACGCCTGAGATGAAATGCTGCTCACGTTTGTCTCTGTCATGTTTTATCTGTCTTACTGCGTGACGTAATCATCGCTCTAAATCTGTCTCTCAAACGGTATCTCTTCCTTTCACAATAACATGCAGTGGCTTTAGTAGAAGGTAAGGTATCTAAAATCTGTAGTGTGCTACTGCTGTTGTCTAGTTATGTTCAAAGTGTAGTGTATGATTAGATCATTGCCAGCACTAATCCATGATGCCTTGCAATGACATGCATTGTTGCTTGAGAGACGTGTTGAATCTGTGGCGACTGTAGTTCTGTGATCACCTGTTTGCACCTGTACCGTACGTACTGTGACCTTCAGCACGGTTAGTCCACTCTGATGATGTTGTTTATCCGTGTGTGTGTGTGTGTGTGTGTGTGTGTGTGTGTGTGTGTGTGTAGGAACATAGTTGTGAAGGTGATGAGGGCGATGAGATGCCAGAAGTTCAAGAGACTGTGACTGTGATACCAGGAAGTGCCTTACTGTGGAGGATAACGCCGCGGCCTGCTCACTCAGCACAGGTTAGTGTCTCTCACACACACACACACGCACTGTATGTTACATACACACCCCGTGGACTTTTCATGTAAACAAACAAAGTTTCTGTTTACATTCAACGTTTCTGAGGACTGTTTGAGGAGTGTTGACAATGAGAACATTTCCTTCCACACAAAATATTTACAAAGGTTGCATAAGACCAATTCAGCTAAGCATACTCGTAAATTTTCAGCTTAGGATGTTTTAAGTACTATATATGGTGATTGAAGAGGAGGAAGAGACACCAAGCTAGCCAGTTGGCCAAACATTAACATACCTCTGTCTCATGTGTTAACATCAGCTGTGGAGTTTTATTGAAACAACTGTTTTTGCTTTTCTTGCCGCCACAGTAATATTTTATACGTGTCATCTCTGTCTGTTACCTCTTGCCACGTCTTCAGCTTGTTTTGACTCGTCATGGATGGGTTTCCATATTTTATTCAAGGGCGTTCTCATCCTCGGTCCAGTTTGGCTTTCTTTGCCTTTTATATTTTGTGCCAAAAAGTTTTGATTTATCCAATATTAATAATAATAAAACAGACTTTCCTCACTTACCTCAAGCTGTGCAGATAGCTTTGATTCTGTCTGCTTAGATTTTACTATTTGTGCCTTCAGCACAGTTTAGTAGAGGTAAATAGATGATCAGTCAGTGCTCTACATTTTAAACTTCATCCCTGACAGTATCAATAGTTTTCACTGACAGTACTTGATTTATGATTTGATTTATTTGATTATCTATCAGCAACAACAAAGATTTATTAATTTCTTCCTTCTGTGTAGATGTATAACTTCACCAGCTTTGCCATGACACTAAATGAGCTGGAGCCCAGCATGGAGAGAGTACTGGCACCGACAGACTGCCGGCTGAGGCCGGACATCAGAGCCATGGAGAACGGAGACATAGGTAACACGAATCCCACATACACGTGTTGCAAGTTTCTGACTTTTATTCATTCAAGCTAAAACTGCTCTGACACACGACTGCATTAAAAAGATGAGTCAGTAAAGACTTCTTCATTCATATTTTTGTTTTTATAGACGCAGCAAGTACAGAGAAAGAACGGTTAGAGGACAAACAAAGAGCGTCGCGCAGAGAACGCTCCAAGGATGAGGAGGAGTGGTCAACCAGGTTTGTGTTTCAACTATAGTAATGAGACCTACACCCTTCCTTCCTAAGTCACGTCACGTGGTGAGTCTGGGGGGCCGCAACATTGCATTCCTGGTGGTCCAAAACGGTTGTGATACAAACACTAAGCTCACAGTCTGGGCAGCCCGGCTAACAAACTGAACCAAGCATCTTTACTTCTGCTGGAGTTGGACATTTTAATTTGGAGGCTTACAGAGACTTCTGGAGCGTGGTTTTAATCGGACAGTGACGATAGAATACATGGACTAAAATTCAAATCAGTTTTATTTATACAGCTCCAAATCATCACAGTGTTTATCTCCTGACACCTTCATATAGAGCTCTCTGTAATTTTATTTACAGAGACTCCACAGTTCCCACCATGACTAAGCACTTGGCGACGGTGTTTGTTCATGAAAATTAGAAGGACGACGCTTCTCATGTTATCACAAATGAACTGGAAAAAATAAAAATAGTCTCCTCTGCAGCCGTGTCTCTTCACGGCTGTTTCTCACACTTTCCCAGCCGTACATCGCATCATGTTATGTAATATTCCTTTTAATCCTGTAATTAAAAACAAGTTCCGCATGTTTTCTGTCTCTTCAGGTGGTTTCAGCTGGGAACAAACCCTCACACGGGAGCCGAGGATTGGCTGTACACAGGTGGATACTTTGACAGGAATTACACTGACTGTCCCAACATTTATTGACAAAGGTGGTGCTCGGTGGGAAGATCTCTCTCTCTCTCTCTCTCTCTCTCTCTCTCTCTCTGATAGGATTATTTCTCAGCATCTAAGATTTGTGTCTTTGCGACGTTCAGACGCTCACTGGTACTGTGTCTTCGTCTTGAATCGGTGAAGAGCTGATATCAAAACGTGATCAGAGAGTTCATCAGATTATAACTGTGAACCTTGTCCACAGGAGAAACGTTATATTACGGAGAATTTTAGAGTTTACTTAGGTTAAATCTTCATCTTTATATGCCCTAATCATGATTTTGACAATAATAGTCCACGTGTATGTTTGAGGGTTTTAAACAAGTCGTCTGTCTGTCTGTGTGTCCGTGTGTGTGACCATGCTGCTGCAGGACACAAAGGATATGTTCAGTTTTAGTTCAGGTACTCAACCATAATCTTACCTGTAGCCGCACCACACACTTCTGTCCAGTTGCATTCAAATATCAGGGGTTATTTAAACACATCTGTTACTTTATATATATATATAAAAACAAACCTGTTTGAATTTTAGTTAGCTGTAAACATCCTTAAAACGTCATGAGTGTGATCATTTTCTGTGAATAGAGGGATGAAAGCTGCTTATAATCATGTTTACCGGCACTCTAAACCGACAGTGTTGGTACATTATATTATTGTCCACTGTAACATAGATGATGTGTATAATAACTGGTGCATGCATGCTCACCAAGATGATTATTTACACGAGCTAAAGCCATAAAAACCTTTTCTGCACTAAGTATAATAGTGTAAAGGAGTTCACATCAAACATTAAAAGCTAAAGGGATACAGAGCGTGTCAAAGCAGGAGGTTTTCTGACAGTCTGAGCCTTAGTCAAAACAATAATTATCCTATTTTTATTATTATTATTATTATTTGTATTATTTCAATTTGGGGCATAATCATGCTCTAAGTTTTGGGATTACAGATCCCATAATTTCAGGGCTGTAAACAGAAAGTATAATGTTGCGATGGAGTCAGTTTTAAGCCTGTGTTTGTTTACATTTTGAAAAATTGACGCCATTAAAAGAAGGCCGAATGAGCTGTTTGCTGACATTAACTATCACTGGATTATTTTGATACTGAAAAAAAAATTAAGAAACATTTCTCAGGCAAGTTCGTTTTATGATTTCTAAGTGAATTTTCACGCGTTTATTGGAGAGATTATGATATCCCCAGCACGTAAGGGTACATTGAGACAGGATCAGGCGTGGCGGTGGTGTGTGTCCACTTGTGTTAAACGTAACCTCTGTGAAACAGTCAGGAAATAACTTTTAATTTCGCTGATTAACCGACTTTAATGAGATTTTAGAGGCTGGTTACAAAGCCAAAACACAACAGGTGTCAGAGTCCATGAATCCACCTGGATAGTCTCAGTTTCAGAGACATTTCAGGCCGACTGCGGAGGTTTGACTGGTCTGATTGGCGGTCGCAGTTTGACGTCACGTTGAGTTTTACCAAACGTTTTTCACCGCACGGTCACTGCCTCCCTGCGACCTGTATCACCGCAGACAAAACGCACTGCCCCCTGCTCAAAAATCTCACGTCTGAATGCACCCTAAATCATGCTGGATCTAAAAAATATGTGTTGACTGAGTTATGACTCCGAGAAGGAGTTTGAATTTCCAGGCAAATTATGGCTCGCGTCTCTACGCCACAGCTCGAAAACCTCTGGTTTAAAGAGAAAGCTGTGTCATACCGACTCCGGATCAGCGTCCGTTATTCTTCACACTCGGACAATAAATAACTCTGTTGCTGTTTCTCAGAGTTTCAGAGGCATTTTTCCACAAATCGAAGCAGCGGCATTAAATAAGACAGGACACCATAGCCATCATAAACCTATGCAAACTGATCCACCCAGTCTGCCCTCCTGAAATGTGAAAACACTTAACTCCTCTTTAGCTAGTAGCCAACGTGTGCTTCAGACACTACAGAGGCAGCAGTTATTGAATGTTGTGTGCTCATTATGTAACGCTTACATACATACAGCAGTGCGGTTGTTGTATAAAGATGTTCTTTTCTTTTTTTTTGTTTTCGAGCACTAACTTTGCATAAACTGCACATTTGAACGCTCTCAGTCCATTGCACATACTGTATAGTGAAATAGCCATCATGTCTTCCCTCCTCCTCCTCCTCCTCCTCCTCCTCCTCCTCCTCCTCCTCCCTTCAGCTGCTCTCAAACTTTACTCTGAATTCAAAGCACTTTGTGAGGCCTGCAGACGCTCAGAGGTGCAGGCTCGCTCTGATGTTTCCTCTGATCTCTTTCCTACCCTCTCGTTGTGTCTAGCATCTGTTTGAAAATGTTTACATTGTATGTTTGTTCATCTTCCTCTTCATGCTGTCATCCACACACAACCATATGCATACACGGCATATTTGAGAAATAAATTATGGACTATTGAAACTAACTAACTGTCAGATTTTGCTTTCAGAACATCGGTTCACTTTAATAGCAATGTGTTTTATAATCCAGTGGTTCCCAGCTGAGGGGTCACAAGATGATTTATAGAATGAGAGAGGAAACAAAACATGTTTCTGACACAAAGCTTGTAAAAATCTGGATACTTTTTACCTCTTTGGGTCTCTAAAATTATTCAGAATGAAACCTGCAAAACCACCTGATCTCTACTGTAAACATCAACTGTAAGTTAGCCTGAAGCTGAAGAGTCAAAATGTGTTTGTAATTATGGGAATATATGCCACTAAAACATCCACTGATATGTTTCAGGCCTCTTTTTCTATTAGCAGATCTTGTTGTTGTGTCTTGTGTGTCAAAAAACTAGTTTTAACACCCTGCAGCTGATTTTGTGCTTACATGGCACATATTGTTCAGTTTCTATGACCGAATATCTGTAAAACTAATAATGTTACCCTCAACCTCAGGTGTACTTTGCTTTTCGTGCTAATTACCAAATGTCAGCATGCTAACACGCTAAACTAAGATGGTGAGAATCACCTGCTACGCGTTAGCACTGTCATTTGTAAGCACAGCGTGCAAACATGAGTGCTGGCATTTAGAATAAGAATCAGGCCAAGTTTGTGTACGCATGCAAGGCAAGACTCTGGTTTTAATAATAATTTTTATTTTATTTAATGTGATAGAAATGGACGTACAGCTACAAAGAAGCTGAACATGAATGTACAAGTAAAAATAGGCGTATATATAAATATACACCACTGCTCAAAGGTTTGTCACTATTTTTTCTTCTTTCCTTAAACAATAAATATTTTAACATAGATAAAAACTCTATAATTTAGACACCAAATATATTATTTACATTTGAAATAGTTTCAGCCTCCAGAAGAACAATAATTAAATTATTAAAACTTCTCTTTTGTCAGTGTTTTCTCCTCAAAAACGCTTCAAGTTTGAATTTGTTTTTCATCTCATTGAAGCGTCAATGACCGAAGATTATTACTGAACCACATCGAGGCTGTAGATCGGGCTCTAAATATTTTGGGAATCTGTTTTTCTGGAGTTTAGTCTAGTCTACTGGTTAGCCTGAACAGGTTTAAACTGTGATTTGTCGGTTTGTGCTATGTTTAGATGATATAGTGCTAACCCAACACTTGATATGATATGATATGATATGATATTATATTATATTATATTATTCATTTTGGTGTGTATTTAAAAAAAAAAAAAACTAACTAGCCAGCTTGGCCGGTGATAAATGAGGCACTGCGCGGGCTCTCACTCACTAAAAACGACTGCCCCCGACGGGAACGCGCATCAGTTCAGAGGAAGTGAGCGTGGGTCTACTCGTGGATATAATATACGGGTCAGCTGGCAGGCGCAGCACCGAGAGAAATAAAAAAGTAAAAAAAAAAGTAACCCGATGTTTCCATAATGTTGGCTAGTTGTCAACAGTTGATGAGGGTAGATGCTTTACCTTGCCACTTTTATTGTTGTTGTTGTTGTTGCAATGTGATTTTACACCGCTTTGATCCATAAATAAAGTTTTATTTCAAAACCTCAGTTTCAATGATTTTATGAAGATTAGGAAATAAATGCAGAAAAGAATGTAGAAAGTTTTAACGTCTTATTAGATAGCAATCATATAACTCATAATGAGGAATCAGTAAGTGCTATCAGAGGTGGGTAATAACGAGTTACATTTACTTCATTACATTAACTTAAGTAACTTTTTGGATAACTTGTGCTTTTAAAGTGACTGCACCCTGTAACTCTTTACTTACTGGTTTGATGAATTATCTGTCTTTACATACATATTGTGAAAAAAGTGTGAAAACACACTTACACAACCTAAAATGAATTGTATGACATATGATACATACCTTACATATACATAATACATAATCATCATAATTAGTCTTTCTATACATAATTTTGTGTGTAATTTTGTGCATTGTCTGCACTAAAACATGTTTAGAAAGTTGTAAATTATTTCCATTTTTGTATATTCAGGGTCACATTAAGATAAATCGTCAAATTTCTATCTAAAAAGAAAAGTTTTAATGTTTTTATTTTATTGTTATGTACAAAAAAATATTTTGTATGTACTTAAGTTTCATTTTAATTGGATTTACATTCCCAACTTCATTGTAAGATTAATTTAAAGCTTTAGTAAATTATCTTTGTCTTTTGTCTTTTTTGCACGGGAAAAAATGTGGCTAGTGGAAATTTTGATTGGCTGGTAACTTTAGAAACTTACCAGTCACATTGGCTGGTGATCAAAAAAGTTAATTTAGAGTCCTGCTCTGCATCCAATCAGACATTTTACAGAGAAATCTAGAAAAGTAGTTATTAATGTTGTTTAACTGATCTTCAACACACTTGATTCATTAGTTAACCTCATAAAAGAAGCCTAAATTAGAGAATATAAATAACTCTAACACAGCTTTAATATCTATATTTATATCTATATAAAATTATTAAATATGCAGCTTCAGTACAACAAACAGCCTGTGTTGTGTCATCTCTACCGAACATGCGCAGTGCATTTAAAGCCCCCTGTTATTGACACACGACTCGACCAATCACAGTGAAGCACCGGCGGAAACCAGCCAATCAGAATCATCGTCAGTGTGTGTTTGCCTGCTCTCCGGCTGAGCGATTCTCCAGTCAGTAAATGTGAGTATAAACATGTTGTTTTAATCATGTTTCATATTATTTACATGTGAACCAGGCGTGTGTACAGTCCGCGGGGCTGACACGTTAAAGTGGAGCTCCGCGGTGACCAAACGGAGCTGAAAACACGCCGCTAGCTGCAGGATGCAGAGTCATCTGAGCCCACCGAGGCTGCTCCAGTAGCTGCTTTATTATGGGAGCACTGGGATGAGTTTTTATTTCCAGTTTTATCACATAAACTGCTCAGTTTTGTAGTTTTTCCGTCAGTCTTTGAGATCCTTATGATCCCTGGAAGACACACCTTCATTAAAAAGGCCGTGAGGGTGTAGACATGTACAGAGCCATTTAAAAATATGCTTTAATTATAATCTATTGGTGGAAAACACGTTAATGAGCAAAAAACATGAAAAATAAAATTATATATATATATATATATATATATATATATATATATATATATATATATATATATTATTTATATACTGTAAATTATTTATTTTTTATTTTTAAACATGTAAATATCATCACAATGCATACTGTATATACTGTCATATATACCTACCTCATTTATTTTAGCATCCTTTGAACTATTGTCCTATTATTCTACTCTTATTCTTACAAATATTATTGTTGTTTATATTTATATATATAGTTATAAATATTAATATAGTTTTATCTGTACATAGTAGTTTAATCTTTATGTTTAGCCTTCGAGCTCCTTGTTTTTAGCTGTATTTATGTCTGTATCTGCGTGTGTACAATGAGAGTAAAGTGAGACACGCAGTGTAAATATCATCACTCATACACAGTCTATGCAGACGGTATATACTGTCTGTCACCTACCTGCCTACAATCTACAACATGCTACATAAATCATAATTTATTTTTGCATCATTTCCACTGTTGTCTTATTCGTATTTTGTCCACAGATGTTGTTGTTGTTTGTATATATATATCTGTGTACGTACACTGAGAGCAAAGTGAAACCAGAGTCAGATTACTTGTCAGACCTGGACAATGAAAGTGATTCTGATTCTGGTTCATCTGATATTTTCAGGCAGACAGCAGCAGTGATGACTTCTCATTTTCAACACCACAGAGAAAAACAACAATATAGCAGACGCTTTTTTCAGTCTAGTAGTTTAATGGTTATTTTTACCCGTCAAGCTGTCCATGTCTGTCAAATTCAGAATCAGAATCACTTTTATTGGTACACATACATTGAACTACTATGTACAGATCAATCTATCAATGTTTTATATATATATATATATACATAAATAAAAATACATAATTTACAGGCACACTGGATGTTTGAGATACCGATTAGTTTCTTTATGTGAACATATACATGTCCAATAAAAGTGATCAAATTAAAATATGAAAAAGACAATTTCATATTTCCTGCGTCAGATATCTGGGATCATCTTCCTCCCACACTCTGTGTTTCAGTCAGTGATTCCTCCTCTTTGTCCCTGCAGCTTTGTCCTCCTCCTCATCATCATGGCCTCTGGAGCTTTATTCCCCAGCATGGTGTCTGGATCCCGCGGCTCCTCCAGCAAGTACCTGGTGGAGTTTCGGGCCGGTAAGATGACCATGAAGGGCAGCACGGTGACCCCTGACAAGCGTAAAGGTCAGGTCTACATCCAGCAGACGGACGACTCCCTCATCCACTTCTGCTGGAAGGATCGGACCACCGGGAACGTGGACGATGTAGGTGACACTGTCTGCATGTAACGCTGGCTTTACCTGTGTTTGTCTTCTTTAATATGAATCCTCTTCCTGTCCTGATTTAGGACCTGATCATCTTCCCTGATGACTGCGAGTTCAAACGGGTGAACCAGTGCACAACTGGACGAGTTTATGTGCTGAAGTTCAAGGCTGGCTCCAAGAGACTCTTCTTCTGGATGCAGGTCTGCTCCACACACACACACATCATGAAGCTAGATTAAAGACAGGATGATAAATCCTGAGCAAAAATCATGAACATCAGCAATTTGTGTTGTTGCAGACGTGCATGCTTTATATCAGAAAACAAAGCATAAGGCTTATAAGGCTTTTTCTTACTGTCAACACATCCCATGAAAAGACCAAATCGTCTGTGTAACCAAAGCCTGATATATCGGAGCTCCATTGTCGTCTAAAAACTATTAAAAACCCATCAATGAGCCACACGGTTGTTCTCAGAGACATATTTCTTCATTAACATAAACTCACACAGCGTTCTTTAATCCTGCTGCTATAAATACTCAATGTGTATTCATCCACCAGAGTGAGACAAGACCGAGACAAGACTTTGAGGAGCTGAGAGCAAGTCAAGATCAGGACCAGACAATGTTTACATAGGGAGCTAACATTCACAAGATCTCTTAGGGTGAATTGACATCTTATTTCGTTAGAGTATGCATGAAGGGATGGCGAGGAGGGCTGACAGCCGTTAACATTAACACAAATGTCTTATTTCACTAGCAATGTGAAGCAGACTATGAAGAAGATATGTTTAAATGATTGCGCGTGAACTCTTGTACTTCTTTGGCCTGTTGCTGCTTTGTATGGAAGCTTCTGTGAGGAACGTCGGGCACGAAGGAGCCCATGAAGAGTCGGAAGGAGAGATATAGGAGAAAGAAATGGAGTGGACGGGAGGGGTGCAGAATAGAAGAGTGAAAGACGATGAGGAGGGTATTTATAGGACTGTCGGAGGTGGCACAGTAGAAGTCCTGAAACTAAGCTAAAAAAGTTCTTGAAATAAAATCCTGAGACCGATTTCAAGTACTACAACAAAGGGAGTGTTGACAGTAAGAAAAACATGATCAGCTTTATCCTTGAAACACTTTAAAGTCTAACCAACTCTAATGGCATCTTTCCAGCTTATCCAGTTTAATATGATTCAGGCTGTAGCCATGAGATGTAAGAAACCTCTCTTGATTTTCTTTCTTCTGATCTCAGGAGCCAAAGACCGACAAGGACGAGGAGAACTGCCGTAAAGTGAACGAGTATCTCAACAACCCGCCCATGCCTGGAGCTCTCGGCAGTGGCGGCAGCGGAGGACACGACCTGTCTGCTCTGGGAGGTAACAGACGCTCGCTTCACCTGATTGAGTGCAGCCAGAAAACATTTAAACTCATTCTGATGCTGGATGTCGCCTTTTCTTTTATTTTTTTCCATGTCAAGGCGAAGGTGGGCTGCAGAGCCTTCTGGGTAACATGAGCCACAACCAGCTCATGCAGCTCATCGGACCAACCGGACTGGGCGGGATCGGTACGTACCTTCTCTAATAAACGGTGTGAGAACATGCCAATGCATCATGCTCTCAGGAGAATAATGATGGATGTTTTTTTTCTGAATATCAGGTGGTCTCGGGGCTCTGGCTGGTCCGGGCTTGGCCAACCTCCTGGGCAGCAGCAGCAGCAGCAGCAGCGTTCCTGCAGCCAGTAACTCCTCCACAAGGTTACATATCCAAGAAACATCTACCTCTTTAAACACTTTATGTACCTTGAATGTTCGACACATTTGGTTGTTTGATAGCATCATTTTCTCGAGGACAGACAGGAGATAGAAGAGCACGTCAGAATCAGCTGTTTGAAAGAGGAGTGTCAGTATATTATAATCAAAGATTAAGGACTGACTATCTTATATCAATGTTCAACAGCTACTCTTGATGAATCCTGAGCTTGCAAGTTCATTATTTACTTGGGAAACAGAAGTTTGACCAAAAGAGTCTGCCCAAAAGGTCTACAGTAAGTAGACCTTTTAAAAACAGAGAAATCTATGGTAAGATACCAGTTTTTTCACGTACTGTCACATCTGGGGCTTCAACTAACGATTATTTCCATAATCTACAGATCTGATGATTATTTTCACAATTCAGTGATGAATTAAAACCTGAGGTGACGTCTTCAGATCTCCTCTTTTGTCCGACCAACAGCCCAAAAAAGATGTGTATCTGTACCTCATGTTGGAATTAATAACTGTCCCATAATCTTGCACTGATACAAACTTTTTTCCTGTCTTGTCTCAGCCCTTCCACCGCCGTCACCCCCACCTCCACCTCTGCTGCCAGTCGACTCGGCTCCTCCCAGGTGCCCACCACTCCCATCACTCCCTCCGCCACCTCAGCGGCCTCCCGACAGCCACCACCCCGTCCACCCCTGCTGTGTCCACTCTGGCGGCGGGGGCAGCCAACCCCACACAGCCCATCCAGCTGAGAGACCTGCAGAGCATCCTGGCCACCATGAACGTGCCTGCCAGCGGTCAGGGAGGTGAGGACCGTACTGTAGCGCCAGACTGACTAAAAACTAAGACAAAAACTTCAATAACCACCAGAGGGGAAACATAATTAGGCCTAATTAGTGCAATTTCGACTAATTACGGAGCAAATAATTAGCATTGTGAGCGCAACAGACTCTGTAATACTGTGTAATTTTAACTTAATAAATTCAGTTTGTTGCACAAGCAGGAACGCCCTGCAAATACTGCAGTGTGTCGCTGTTTTGATTTAAATTTTACTGTGTTACAGTACATTAGGCACAGCTCTCCTTCCTGCTTCATGGATATTTGGTATTTTTTACCTTGCCTACAGATTGACACTCAAAATAATGAAGTCTGAGTAGGACGAGCTAGGATGAAAGAAATTAAAGATACGTTAAATTAGTTGAGGTTTTAAAGGTGCCATGAAAGAAGTTAAAGCAGAAGGCATCTGTTTTTAGGCGGACAGACAGAGAAAGTGGAGCGTTTAGCAGCTAAAAATGTAGATATTGTTCTCAGGAGTTGGTGGAGACCAAACACGGAGAGTGAATACTGGACTTACATTCATTAGATGGACACAAACACAAACTCTTTTGAATGATAATGTTGCTCCACGTGCTGGATGTGTAAATAGTCCACTGGCATCTAGTGGTGTAGAATGCAGCCATCTTGTTTCACCTTCGTGGACAAACATGGCAATTTAACATGGTGGACTCAGATCCACAGTGTCTGTAGATAAAAAATTTTAATGTAACAAAAACATAATAATTCTTATTTTAATAAGATTATACACTAATAAAAACATAGTTATGAATATCCCCTAAATCTTACACTGTGCGTTAAAGCTCCATGACTTGAACTCTGAGATTTCCAACTGCAACTGAATGCACCAATGGCAGTTAGTCACTCTGAGGTCAGACAGGTCAGTTAACGACGAAAAACACCAATGACAACATTCAAACTGTTAGAAAATGTTGGATGACATGTTCCCAGACTAAGTGGTGGTGTTTGTTACCTGCAGTGGACCTCGCCAGCGTCCTGACACCTGAGATCATGGCCCCCATCCTGGCCAACACTGAGGTGCAGCAGAGGTTGATGCCCTATCTGCCCTCTGGAGAGTCCCTGCCTCAGAGCACAGAGGAGCTCCACAACACGCTCAGCTCACCTCAGTTTCAGCAGGTAGTGTTCGCTGAAGATCGTCCTCTGCGGTTCACAATCTTCTGATTTTTGTGTTTTCCTCATTTGAAAAGCAGCCATTGTTTTTATATATATATATATATATATATAAACCAACAATCATTAAACAGTTCCCTCAGATTATCTTATTTGTTGCCTGTGTGAGCAGCACCAGGCGGTTCGTCTGACAAACACACAAACCACTCTCGGCTCTTATTTCCAGCTGGAGTGTGACCTTCAGCTGTCTCCTGTCCTTGGGACACAGAAATAGCATGCGACACGAGATACTGTATTCTGGTTGTTGTGAGGCACTCTAATCTTGTTGTGGTATTTGTCATTATTCTTGGTATTTGTTGTCTCTCTGCAGGCTATGAGCATGTTCAGCAGCGCTCTGGCGTCCGGGCAGTTAGGACCTCTAATGAACCAGTTTGGCTTGCCCGCGGAGGCTGTCGACGCGGCTAACAAAGGAGGTCAGTGTTTTGCCCACATCGTGCAGAGACGCTGTTTGTTTCACTGCTGGACGACTCATTCGAGTTTTCATTTTATACTGGAGGCGGTAATGCACTGAGAGAGCTGCAATGTTAACAGGGACATGGCTTGGTAATCTAACTTAGCGACATTTACTTAATGCACACTGAGTACCACTTTAGGTATTTGTACAAATTATCCTACTTCATACTTCACCAGAGGTCAAAAGGAAACTTTTTACTCCTCTACGTTCATGTGACAGCTTAAGTTTCCAGATGACTTTGCAGGTTTTACACACAAATATATGATGCTAAACATTTAATGATCCACTGCTGCTTCAGCATTAAAATGCTTACACACTAATATACCAGAAATAATTATTGCAATAATATAACACGGCACTGTGTGATGGAGTATTTTGAAATACTCACCAAGTTTGAAAAGGGATAAAGGTGACCCTTAAGTTTGAGTTCCTAGGTGAAGGTATGAATGAGTTATGAGGTTTCATTTAGGCTTTTGTTTAACAGAGTGAGGTCTGTTTTGTATTTCTAGTAGAGCTGAAATGATTAGTATTAATTATAGAAAATGAATCAACAACAACTGATAATTACTTTTTTGTCATTTTTAAGCCAAAATGACACAAAGGTTTAAACTTCCAGTCTCTAAAATATGTAAATCTATTGTTTTTCTGTTTTCTATGATTGCAAATTAAATATTTTGGGGGTTTTTGGACAAAATAAGACATCCGAAGCATAGACAGTATAAACGTGGATGCCATTTTGAAGCTCAGTGTGTGGTGGCTCTGGCTGCCGCCATTTTGGCAGTCCTGTCTCTTCCACCTCCTGGCTAATCTGAAAATTGGCAAAGACGTGGATCATCAGCTGAATGAAGCCTGATTGCTCTGACAAGCCATCTGTAACTGCACCCACCTATTAGTCAAAGCATCACCGCTCTTAATCCTGCATAACTTTAAGCCTTTATTTAATCTGAACAGGTGAGTTCTATAAAAATTCACCCTCTTAACATGGGGGCTTATGGAGACTGACTTGTTCTGTAGCCAGCCTCAAGTGGACGTTTGAGGAACTGCAGTTTGCAGGTTTCAGCCACAGATCTGAATGTCATTTTGCATTTTGGGGGATTCCGAAATTCATATAAAGAAAAAGAAAAAGATTGGCTGCAATAATCCCTCGCTCTTTTGGGCTAATATTTTATATATTAATTGATTAATCAAGACACAAATTTACAGAATCACTAATAATAAAACTAGTAATCTTTTGAAGTGCTAATTTCCTGACATTTCTTCCACCGCAGACGTCGAAGCTTTCGCCAAAGCCATGGAGACGGAGACAAAGTCAGACCAGGACGGAGACTCCACAGACAAGAAAGACGACGACGAAGACATGAGTTTGGACTAAGAGCTGTTCACGATATTATTTAATGTATTTATTCAGCTGCTTCTTCTGTTTTGTAACTATTACACATGAAGGATAAATATTAATAATATTAATAATAATATAGTAGAAAACTAAGACCTTCCCTTTGCTGATGATGCTGTGTTCATCTAGTGTGTCGAATTAATATCTACTGATTTAACTGAATGAACATATATTCAACCTGCATGTCAGCTACTAGTCTGTCTGTGCAAACACGAGGGAACAGTAAAATATGAGAAACATGCTCGTCTCGTGTGTTTATTTCCCGTCACTTTACTCTCTCAAAAAAAGACTCAAATGACTTTTCAGTGTCTGAAAATATATTTCAAAAACATTCATTTGACAGTATGAAAACAATGAATAATCACCCATTTGACAACAACCATACAAGTACAACATTTTCTGCAGTTATCTACTAATTGGCATATTTTTCACTGCTGCAGACACGGACAATAAACCGAACCACCATCATGTCCACGACTGTAAAAAGTTTGTGATTATCTTTCCCGGACAAGAACGTTTAAAGATCGCTACAGCAGCGAGATGTAAGAAATGCTAAATATCACCTATGATACGATGGTTAACCATTTCACTGCCACTGTAGTTTCAGGCACTTTTTTCCCTCTCCATACTTTAGTGGCATCCAAATCACAAGAGTTACTACAAAATAAGTACTGCAGTCAGGTTAACACTGTCTGGCACTTGTAGGAGTAACTCATACATCTGTTCACGTATGTGCACGACAATCAGTTACCTTCCATTGTTTTTTGTTTTTTTTAAATGGAGCACAGGTGATTTTAATGATGGTAGAGCTACTGTAACAACTTCTCTTTGGGTTAGAGTTTATATGAGTCATTCAAAAGAAAGTAAAAATTCCTGAGAACTGAAAAATACAACGACAAACAAGCAAGACTTTTGACTATCGAGGAATAAATTCCAGTGCATTTTACAAAAAAAAAAAAATAAAATAAACATGTCTAGAGCTGCAACAAATGGTCTGTTAACATTTAAGCAGATATATAGGCAGAAATATAAAATGCATAAGTATCTCTTTCTATTGTGAAAAATAAGAATCATTATGTTTTTATTACCTTATATCTACAGAGCGAGCGGGTCCTCTTCCGCAGAGACGGCCATGTTGAACCGCCATGTTTCGACAGGGAGGGTTAGCCTAGCAGTGTTTGCAATTCCTACGCACTGCACCTTTAATTGATTAGTTGTCAACTATTAAATTAATCGGTGACTATTTTCGTTGTTGATTAATCGTTTTGAGTCATTTTATTCAGACAAAAAGTCCAAATTATCCGTTTCCGCACCTAAAATTTGAGTATTCTCTAGTTTCTTTAGTCCTCTTCAACAATAAACTGAATGTCTTTGGGTTGTGGGCAAAATAAAACATTTGAGGACGTCACTTAATTATCAACAGATTAACGGTTAATGAATATAGTCGTTAGTTGCAGCCCTAAACATATCCCTGGGTAACGACATGACAAAAACAACAATTATAAATAATAAGCCTCTTCATTACAGTATAACAGCAGTTATACTGAATATCAGAGGACAGAGCTGCCACAATTAATATTTAATTTATTTTCTATTAAAGAAAAAAATAAATATATGAATGTGGCTGATTATTGTTGAACAAACAGTACAAATATAAAAATAAAAACATAAATTAAAAGGCCACTTCCTCCTCTCATAAAAAGACTAAAATCATGTTTTCCACCCACAGTCTACAGTATCATGTTTCAGTCCAATGGCTAAAAACGAGTTAATGTCACAGTGGGTTCAAAAGGCATTTACAAAAATCAACAGTATGGTTCTTTGTAGTTCGTAATAAATACTATACAGGCTGCGTATAGTCATGAGAAA
Source organism: Miichthys miiuy (assembly GCA_036365135.1). Lineage (NCBI taxonomy): Eukaryota > Metazoa > Chordata > Actinopteri > Sciaenidae > Miichthys > Miichthys miiuy. Next base: position 7,953,599 of record CM071606.1, on the reverse strand, counting down.
GGTGCAGGAGAAGTTTTACACGGACACAAACATCACAGCGTACGTTTTCATTTAAATAGAGGCGAAGAATACGAGGACGTACCAAAAAAAAAAAAAAAAGTCACGAGAAACCAAAATAAAAGCACAATTAACGTGCTCGTCGAACATCTCTAACATAGAGCTCATGACGGGATCGACATCAGAACGTCACGTGTACAAAAAGACATTCAGGGAGACGGACATGCCAACGAGTGTAAACTAGTTATTCTTCATAAACAGCGAGTGACTCGAGTCACGACTGACAGAAAATAAATAGTACCAGAATTATTAGTTTCAAACACCACAGCTTATAAACTGGTCGGTCCATCGCACACACATGAACACACACACACACACACACTCGGTCAGTTCTGATTCACGCACACTTGCTGATGTTATTAATGAAACTGGAGTGTCAGACATCGCCGTAGCCGGTCTAACCCTGCTGCACCAGCCTGCGGTAGTGCGGCATGACCTTGCTCTCGGGGAGGTACAGGCCCATCTCCAAGGCAACCAGCACCGGAAACTCCAGAGGGATCAACTCTCGTCTGTTGATACGAAAACGCTCCTCCAGCTTCTGCTTGTCCGCGTCGGGGAGAGGAAAAAAAAAACAGAGGAAGATATGTTATGATGTTTAAAAGATGCAGATGATCGTACACATGCTGAAATATTTAAGTGTTGAATAGTTTGTTTCGTGTTTCTCTGTCTTTGATTCTCATCCATCCCATAGAAATGTTCATGATGATCAGGATTTTAATAAAATCTGTTTAAACTCTATATATTGTAGTTTTCATTGTTAGTGGCGGAGTCTGCCATTCCCACGTGGGATTTAAAAATTGTTGAAGATGCAGAAAAATGCTGTGGGTTGGAATCATAGCAGATCCTCTGTGGGTAGGACTGAAGCCGAAACCCCACCAGGCACATCGAGGCTGCGAAGCTGATCTGGTCCGTTCTCCGATGTGACATCAAACTCCACCAGGAGCGTTTCAGAAGCATTTTGCCAGCAAGATTTTGTTAATTTGCTCAGATTTGGTCATTTTTTTCTGGTTTACGTGCTTCTAAAAATTTAAATATGCTACAGAAGATCAGCGTTTTCTCAGGGAAGCAGACCGGAGAACCACTTCTGGGGCGCCTCTGAAACGGACCGCGATGCTTCTGGTTTGGTTTGAAACGTTGACCAGAATGTCGCGATTAGCTCTAGTGGCCGTGGTACACACAAATCGCGTCACATCCGTGCCTGGTGAAATTTGGCCTTTACTTTTAAGACTTTTAAAAAATTAAAACCCAACTGAAATCACATTTTTTTCCTCCCGTTTATGGTCAAAAATAATGTTCCTTTTTGCAAGCTAGTGTGGGATGTTGCTCTGACTAAAATAGATTTAATTGGCTGTAAAGAAATAAGGCCTTCGTGTACAAATGAATGCAAAGAATGGGGGCACCTTCGTGAAACCGTAGCTGTAACAGACAAAAAAGTTGGACTTTGAAACAACAGTATGACTCCTTATTACTAACCCGCCCTTCAAAGTGTGGTTCAAAATGTTTCATCTAAATCTAAGTGTTGTGTAAGTTTGTTTTATGGAGATTCTTCAACATTAACCAGTTTAAATAGTTCAGCTTTGATCTGTGTAGTCTGTTCTTGCTTTGCATAGTGAAGAGTTTCCGCGTTTCCTGTTTCCAGCCTTATAATGCGGCGTGTTGAAAGAATAATGCTCTGTGATTCACATTGAGCTGGGTACAACGTGTGTGACGGGTTTTTCCGCTCCCTGTTTACCTTTCTATTATGTATGATGAGGTTGCAGGTTAACCTGTGTGCGCTTTGTTTTGTGTTTCTACTCAAAGATCTGTTTCTGTGGAAACTTTACTCACATCAATGAGCTGTTTGACTTCTGGCTTCCTCAGATCGCTGCTGATCTTTGCAGCCAGTAGCACGCACGCCGCCGCCACCAGCTTCCTGTTCTGCTTGTTGAGGCGGCCCTGCAGCACCAGCTTCTCAAAGTAAACAAAACCCATCGCTGTGGTGACCGGCTGCAGGCCGAACTCCTCGCTCACGGCCCGCATCTCCCTCTTCAGGCTAGTGGAGAGGAAGGGAGGAATCATAATTTAGTGGTAGTTTTCTGAGAAAGGGCGTGCTGTGTGACTTGTTTGAAACAACCCAAGGGGCGATGTAACATATCTGAACCTTCTTATCTTGCTCAGAGTCAACTTGATGTGAGGAAACTTCTCCCTGAAAGTCTCGTTCATGTCCTTCTTCAGGTCGGACGGTTTCACATATTCGATCACGGTCGTCTGCAGAGGTGAAAATAAAACCAGCACAGAAGTCAGTACAGAAGTTCCTTGTGTCGACACGAATTATAGCTACAATAAAGCTTCAAAGTTCTGCTTATAAACTGTCTCTGTTAGGATAATTTACACTCGCACTGATGCCAGAGGTCACAGTCTTGTGACACGAGGCATTTAGCAGCAATAAAATCATGTGAATGGACGTATTTCACCCTCAAACAAAGCTGCAGAACTGCTTCATTTACGGGTCAAATTCATATGTTCAGAAACAAGACAATCCACGTGTGTGTTTACGTGTATTTAAGAAACCAGCATGGCTTCCTGTGTGTGTGTCAGATCAGAGATTTCCCTCTCAGCGTGTCTGAATTTAACAGTCAAACGTTCAGCTGTGGAAACAGATTTATTTAGACTTCTGGAGGCTTTTTTGTGTTGGTTTGGGGTTTCTTCAGGGTTCACCAAGTTAGATTTAAGACCCTTTAAGACCACACAGAGTCACACTGACTGTATGATGGAAAACCAGTCAGAATGCCTAGAAAGAGTTATTAAAATACCACATTTCTGAGTACTAGCGGTATATAACAATAATTCACGACTCAGATAAGCAGAAAAATACAGAAGGATGGATGGATGAAGAGTCTATGAACCTCCAGCTACTGTCGCATTACAGCACATCTGCGAAGATAATATCTGTTGAAGGTTATCGTAGGCGACTTGACTTCTTGAAGAGGTTTTTCTTCGGTTCTGAAAGACTCTTGAATGAGAGGCGAAACTAAGCAAGTCCAGTTTCCTCTGACAAACCTTCAGCGGGTGTAGCTGCAGTAGCTGCAGTGTTTGTTACAGGTCTGATGGTGCTGATTTAAACTCCATAAAAAAAATGATTGAACAGCCTCCTACACACACTGCTGGAACAATCCCACTTTCAGTTTAGTGTTAAGTATTTTAAGGTCTGCCAGCAGTCTGTACACAAAGACAATCACCGGCGACAGGCAGGAGAAAACATTTAAGACTGAGCACTTTTCAGACCTGCAGACACCCTGCAGTTTCAGCTACACAAAGTTATACAAAGACACACTGCTATGTGTCATTTACCTCTGCTCAGCTGTCACTTTTCTTTTCTGCAGACTGACTAAAAAACTCAGTTAACTACAGGGTAGAGAAATCTGCATTTACCAGACACCAGGTTTCTTCTTTAGACTGTGTTAAAAAAAAAAAGTCAGCTTACAGGAGAATGGAGACTGTAAGTGTACATCAGAGCTTAGTCCATGAAGCCACCTGGATAGTCTCAGTTTCAGAGACATATCAGGCTTTTTGGTGGACACCCCCTGTGGCCGACACTGCCACAGCCAAAAGGCACCACACCCCCCTGGAAAAACCTCACTGCAGATCCTGTCTGACAGATATTAAACTGCATGTAAACAAACTAAATGAACTCTCACCACATATGATGCAAATATCAGAACCCTCTTGTGTCTCCCACAGGGCCACTGAGGGTCACTGAGCAGGTTCGGATCATACTCGGTCACCTCCTCAACACCTGAAAAAAAAAAAACAAACAAAAAAAACAGTGTGTGAAATTAAATCTGAACTCAGTGAAACGGTGAAGAAGTCTGTGTGTGTGTGTGACTGTTGGTCTAAATTTGTGGTCGTACTTGGTTCCTGTGGCGCGTTGTTATTGTTCAGACGGGCAGGGGTGAAGTTCCTCTGCCCGTTGCCACGGAAACGCGACTGAGGGGTCTGAGCTGTGCAGTTCTCCGGAGCTCCGCCGCTCTTCTGTCTCACCAAGGCATTGGTCGGATAAAGGAACTGAGCGTATGACACCGTCTGAGGAGGGAAAGCGAGCTTTATCCGAGTACTGCGAGTATTTCTCTGTCTCGTCGTCGTACCTTATGAACAGGCAGACATTTACCTTGCCGTAGGACCCCAGCTCCACACCCTCGAGGGAAGGAAGCAGGTCAGCCGCCACCACAGACGACAGCCTTTGTCTCTGAACCTCCAGCTTAGGATCACTGTTCAGAAAGAGTCACCTTTATGTCATTTCACCACACACACAAACACACACTGCCCTTTTCCTGAGGATGATGATGTTGATGGATCAGACAGGAGTGAGGATGATTAAAAAAACAACAACATAAAAGCGAGGGGTGGGTGCTCCCTGCTTGGGATGGTGCTTTCTTTGTACCTGAGGTGAGCACTCTCTCCATAGGGCAGCACTGAGAAAGCAGCATATAGCGACCGCTTGGCACAAACCAGCACGATCCTGCAGGACACAGCAAGTACAGGCAGACAAAACAGATGGTGTGTCAGTCTACAAGCAACAACTACAGTCACTGCTACTCAACAGCTACTGTACACGCGGTATTCATCAGTGCCGGAGCTGCGCTGATCTGCATCGCTACTGAAGCCAAACAGCTATCAACAACAATCTGAAGCTCCGGGCAGGAAGAGGGAAACCTGAGAGCTGGACGAGTTTGAGCCTCTCTTTTATGATCCAGTCACAGAGAGATGATTAGTCATCCGACAGAAAATTAACTGGCAAACGTTGTTACAGTCGATTAATGATAAAAATGCCAAATATTCACTGGCTACAGCTTCTGGTCTGCGTCCAAATGTAAATATTTTCTTTGTCTTCTACGATAATTAACGGACTATGTTTAGATTTTGGACTGCTGAGCAGATACAACCAGACTGAAGGCGTCACCTCTGGCTCTATGAGACATTTTACACAATTCATCCATTAATTCAGGAAATAACCAGAAGATGAATCACTACTGAAAGTAATTGTTGATTGCAAAATACATAACCTTTAAAAAACCCTGAAGGACATTTACTGCTGCTGAAGTTATTTTCCTCAACTCAGACGCTTTTAACTGTCTTCATGGAAAAAGATTCTGGAGTGTGCTCGATAAATAAATATTATTCTGAAGGAGCGACTCTATCTCCTAATCCAGTTAGCCCAAAATGACAAGCTCTTGAAAAACACAAGGAAAATTTCAACACATTGTAAAGAAACATCAGTATATAAATCAATAAATAACATTTTAAATTTAAAAAAAATTATAGGAGTTGAGCATGGAGATATAGCGAGTCAGATCTGACCACCGTCTTCAGGAAATCAGGATCAGGAAAAACTTGAACATTTCAGACATACAGCAGATTATAAAATTATTATTTTCATTATCAATTAATCTTTTAGTTGTTGAATCTTTAAAACATCAGAAAATAATTATAACAGAAGTCATCTCATGACATTTAACCAATAGAGGACTTTATACTGTATTATATTATTTACAGAGACCCAACAATGGACAAACACTTGGCGACAGTGGCGAGGACAAACTATACAAACTGCTTTTGTTGTTTGACCATCAGTCCAAATCCAAAGATACCGAGTTTACTGAGAATAAAGTGGCTGATTTTCACATTTTGGAGGAACTGAAGCCACCAAATAATAACAAACAATAAATGAATTATCGACCGTCTAATCGACTAATAATTACAGCTCTACAGAGGACTGAATATTGTTATTTATTCTCAGAAAATCAGACGCATGTCTGTGACTCAGCTGTAATGTTAATCTGTTGTACGTGAGAGGCACAAAGTGAGGCTAAGGAGCTAATGACTGGCTTCAACCAACCAACCAATAAACACAGTAAATATTCACTACACCTCTATTGTTCTGACAAAAATGTGGACAAACGACTCACAGTGGAGCTAACAGCGGCACAGCCACCAAACACGGCCGAACACTACACGACAGGAGCTTCATCTCATCACAAAACACAGATCAATATCAAAAAAGTCAGCAGCGTCCGGGTCACAAGGAGATACATATCAAATCTCTTACAGGGGACAACATCACAACACTAACCTCTCTTAATTAGCTTAGTTATATAACCTTCAGCTTCAGCTCAGTATGTAACATGCACTGAAGACTGAAACAGACCTGAGGGGAAGTCGAGGATTGCCAAATCACTGCCTTGCACACACACCAACAAAAAACACATGACACGTCATCATGTATGTGGACATGAAATGTTGGTAAAGTGGGATGTAAAAATGGGTCAAAAACATAGTTTGGCCGGTGGATATGACATGTTTTTACAGTGCCTACAGGCGGATAAACAAATATATTATCATTATTATTACACAACCAGCTTCACGGACAGCCAGCAGTGACTGACTTTCTTTGGGGGTTACCTTACTGTTGGTGCAATAGGGTGTTATATTTCCACACTGCACCTCTTTTGGCTTTTGCAAAGCTTCCAAGGGTGATTAAATTCACTGTAGCACTCACCACTCAGCAGCTGTGCTGCTGTTATTCCTCTGCAGTCTCTCTGCCAGAGCTAAGCTGCTTATTACAATACCAGCGGGAGAAGTATAACACCGCTTTAGAGTTAAAGGTCTACCTCAAAGTCCAAAATAAAACAGCCTTTTGCCTGTTTTTTTTTTTTTAGAGGAACTAGATGACTGTATGTAGTATGTAAATGTATTTGTGTATGTAAATGTCCTTTGGTGACTCACCTGCACCCCCGGGTGTCATACTGCCTCATACTTTTGATGAAGTGGACTTTCTTTGGCACCTTGGGTCCAGGAGAACCGGAGACATTCCTCAACCTGTAAAGACACAAACCAGATCGCTTCATTATTTACATACCCATACAAACAAAAAGGGGGCCTTCACATGATGTGGCTTGCTGTAATCTGGACTCTTTTCAGTGATGTGAATCTCTCTACATCAGAGATTTAGTGGTAAAGCCAACAAGAGGGACAGGATTAATTGGGTATTTTCTCTAAATAACACTCATATTATGAGTCTGACAACTACTGATATGAGTTATGTCATGTTTTAAAGCAGGCAAGTGGCTGTCAACTACTGCAAACCTCTGGTAAAAATTGGATTTAACCTCTCATACATGTGTTACAGGTTTAAAGGGTGACACCACAGAAAATGCTGGAACATTACTAACACTACACAACAATGAAAGTGAAGCTTCAAGCCTGCTGCTTTCATTTCATGCGGAAGTCAGTAGTCAGTTTAAAAGGCCCACGGTGGTGGTGGTGGTGGTGGCTCACCTCTGCCGTGACTCCACAGTGTTGCCGGCCGGCACAGGGCTCAGCGCGGTGGGCGTTGACTTGACACGGGAGCAGAGCTGGTGTCCGCCGGACACAGGAGACATAGGGGTGTCCGGGGTTAGCGTCTCGGTCGTGCTGCCACCCTCCAAAAATACCTCATTGGCCCCCACGGTGCTTGTAAGTCCCGGAGACATTACCAAAGAAGGTCGGGTAGGACTGACCACCCCGGGGAGACTGGAAGAAGAGCCACTGCCGGCCGCAGCGGGCTCTGTCACCTGGGCGACCGCTTCTTGTCTATCCGCCGGCAGGGGCAAGACCGAAGCGTCTCTGTCTTCGAGTCGGTGCTCCTCGGCGTCTTTTGGGTCGGCAATTCCATCTTTAACCTGACACTGGGGGCGTCCGTCGAGTGAGATATTATTAAGGAACAAGAGAGCCGCTTGTCTCCTCCGTGAATCCTTCGCTTTCCTCCGGTGTTCTCGGCGTATCTTCGCCGGTTTGCCGTTACCGCCTGTAGACTGCAGACCGCAGACAGCGGTCGCCATTCTAGTTTGAAATGTGGCCGTTGGACGCATAAGCAACGAGTGACTGGTAACAGCGCGTTGGCCCCGCCCCTATCAACACGCTGATTGGCTGCGGGGTAATTATGCGAACTAAACAATGTAAATCCGCGCAGGTGATTGGATGATACATATATTATGCAAAAATATTCTTGTTGCTCGTAGTTGATTGGGTGTAGTAAAATAGTGGGAGGGGCGCTGGAGACAAAGAAGGTATTCATCAAATTCAGCTGGATGATTAATTAATTTATATTAATATGAGCTGATTACACCACAGCATGAATCTAATTATACAAAAATATGATTAATTAATTACTTATATAATAATTATTTATTTGTCTATTCTTGTTTCTATCTTTTTTTACACCATTTTTAATAGAACAAATTGTAGAATCTTACAGAAATATATTTCATTACAACTGTTCCTGTATCATAATATGATTTAAGTACAAAAAAGAAAATTTCTACATTCAAATTAAAGGTCCAGTGTGTCAGATTTAGAGGGCTTTATTTACAGAAAATGTCAGAAATTAAATAAAATATTCATAACTATGTAACTTGTAAAGAATTTTAGACTTTAAAGGTCCAGTGTTTCGGATTTAGTGGCATGTAGCAGTGTATTTTTCACCACTATGATGGCCGTAAAACACACTAAAAAAAGTCAAAGTCTCTATCTAGAGCCAGTGTTTAGTTTGTCCATTCTAAGCTAATGTAGAAACATGGTGGTTCAACCACTGACAGTATAAAGAATGGACAGTGTATGCGTGACATCATCCACAGGTTTCTGAAGATCCACTTTGAAGGTCAAAATATGTGACTCTGGCCGCCGCCATCTTTGTAGTCCTGCCTTTTCCTAATCTAATAATTGACAAAGTCGTGGATCATCAGTGAATCTGAGGCGAGCTGACTGTGTAAAATTTATCATCAGTGTAAATTATAATAAATTAAAAGGATTTTGGTCCAAATGCCTACCAGTCCTATTAGGTAAATGGTCTAATAGGTCATTTGTAGTTCTTTCTAAGATTCAGGCAGGTCAGGTCTGTGGTATCCAAACTGTTGTCACATCAGAGTGTTTTCCACCAGTCATCTATTTAGCATTTGCAAACAGGCCAGATGACTGTGAAACCGAGCTGCTTGTTCTCTCATTTCACTGCAACAACAGCAGTTAACGGGACAGTTTGCACAGGACTTTGACTTTGGTTTCACACCCCCATTGACTTGTAAACACGAAGCTTGAGTCTATTTGTCCAGAGACGGAAGCTGAAGCGTGAAAGCTTTTCCAGCTCCTCAGTGGAAGTGATCAATAGAGTAGCCTGATGGAAATCCTGCATGGGCCTTCCTTCCTTTGGCAGTTGAGGATAATTAACAATGATAACATCATGCCAACCCTCAGTGGATATACAGTATGTAGTGATGACACGTTCAGAGCCTCTAATCCACTGATCCACTGTAGCACAGAGATGGGATTAGACTCAGTCCAATCAGAACGATCTGCCTCATTAGATCTATCTATCTATCTATCTATCTATCTATCTATCTATCTATCTATCTATCTATCTATCTATCTATCTATCTATCTATCTATCTATCTATCTATCTATCTATCTATCTATCTATCTATCTATCTATCTATCTATCTATCTGAGTTGTTTCTGTGTAAGAAGGCACTAACAGCAGAAGTCAGGTAAACACATTGCTCTTTATTTTAGCAACAACAACATACTGAAATTGTCTTCACCTTCCTGTTAATCTTTTTTTTCTTGCTCTAACAGCAACAGTCTGGCATGACCAGTTTAAGGCTTTTTGATTCTAGCTTTGTGTTTGTGTTTGAGGTACAGCCTCGCCCAGCTCCTGCCACAACAAGCCCATTTCATGGTACACCGTGTGGGTATAGTGATGGATTTAAACATTTAGCACCATAGTTGAAGAACCCTCTGGCTTTGTTACTGCAAACAGAGGTGGTTAAAGGTGCTCTGTGGGCTGTTTTATTTATTTCAGTGTCATCTGGGAAATAAAATGAGCTGACTGGACAGTGTTTACAACAAAACTGTCATATCTCAGTAACACAATTTTAAAAAATAAATTAACTTAAATGCACATGGCAGGACTCCTTCTTCCCCTTTCCCTTTCACATACACTCATACACATGCTGGTATGTGAGCTCACATACATACACGCAAACACACACAGACACACACACGGTTCAATTTCCCTCTTGTGACTATCTATAGAAAAACTACCCCGATGAAAGAAAGTACACTTTATTTTACAGGTCCTTTAAATTAGGAGGAATGTTCCTGGAAAGAAGTTTGTAATTTAGCACTAATTATAATTAAAGTACCGGCGGTATTAGCTATAGAGACCAAAACTGTTTTTTGTACCGGGCACTTCACATTCATGGAGGTTGCCACTTGGTTTAAATGAAGCAAAGAAAGAAAAATCATGACTAAACTAACACTGTTTCCCTAAAATTTGTACCAAATTAAAATCTTCTTTTTAGGATCATTTTAAAACCTGTAAAATTAAGTGTGACCAAAAATACCACATGCCTGTACCATCGATAATATCAAAGCTATTCTGTTAGGAGTCCGGAGTCTGCAGCTATTTTTTTTTTTTCTTCTTTTCTTTTTTTTTAAACATTTTTCAGACAACAAAGTATGGATACAGTACAATTACAGACAGTGCTGTCCCTCTGAAACATCCTCTTCATTGTACAGTTTAATTTACATATAAATTAACCTTTCGCTGTGTGACGGTGAATGTAAGTATGAAAATACAACTGTTGAGAGAGTCCCATCTGTAGAATACTTCCTGTAAATGTAACTCATAATGAAGCTATTGTTCAGTACGTACACATTCTGAATGAAGGTGTGTCTTATTTGAATAATAGTGCATGGCATGTCCCCAAAACAACTTGTAAACACACACAAATATCCTTTTTTTTTTTTTTTTTGTTCTAGCTTACCTCAAAAAAACAAATATAGTACCACAGGAATGTTGTAAATCCCACTAACAGCATGAAAATGCTCAAAGCCTCGTCACAAATAATCACATTTTCAACTGTTTTTACATTCAACTCAAATGTTGCTTTTGAAACCACCCTTCAGATTTGAAGCAGCATCCTTCAGAGACTCCTTCAACATGAGTGAATAACTATGGAAAATCATGATTATGATTATCAGTGCCTGTGCTGTGTTTTGTTGTAGATTGCAGTGTTGTAGTCAAGACCAGCTAAACCGAGACCGAGTCAAGACCAAGAACAGAGTGTATCGAGACCGAAACAAGACCAAGACTTTAAGGGGTTGAGACCAAGTCAAGACCGAATCAAGACCAAGACCCGAGTGTATCGAGACCAAGTCAAGACCAGACAGTATATATTCAACTTAGGTAGCTTAGTGTAAAATTATTTTATTTTTGATGAACTGCAGTTTTTAGCATTTCTTCATTGGCTTCACAAGTTACACATTATTAGGTGATTAATGGGAAACTGTTGTGGTCTTGACCGGTCTTAAAATAAAATCCTGAGTCCTCTTTGTCAGAGACTGATACAAAACAGAGGTGGTCTTGAGGCCGATCTCGAACACTACGACACTGGTAGATTGTGTCTATCATCTCCACTCTTGATGTTTCGGTTCTAGCTGCCATAAATAATCATGCATGTTGAAGGCTCGTCTCTGTCGTCGACAGCATCGTCACCGAGGAGGACTTTCTGCCTCTGATTGATAATCGTACTTCTCCGCCTACCTGTGCTTCTCTCTAAGTTAACGCTGACCTCTTTCCTGTACCACGCCCTGACCTGAGAAATGATACAGAAACCGAAATATGCACCATCATTAGACAACATCACAGCACTTTGCCTTTGTTAAAAAATAAAGACACCACCACCGCCGCCACACTCCGTCCCCTTCTTCGCCTGACAGTACAGAGAGCGCTCAAGAAGTAGGCGTGGAGCTGCTCGGTGAAAGTCATCCACCTGCCGTTTTTTTTATTTAAGGCAGGGTGTACACATGGCAGCAAGCTGAGTCACAGCATCTTCAGCTCAGCACATCACACGGTGGTTTCGTACTCCATCACTTCTTTGGGTGTGCCCAGACAGCGGTACTGAATCCTTGGCGTGACCGGGGCGGCACTTTCGAGCACCAGGATGGTTTTACGCAGCCGGCGGTCGATGAAGTGAGCGTCCCAGGCAGGATACTTCTTCCTGGGGAGGTCTATTCGGATGACAGGCCCCTCTGTCCTGGGTGTGAGGTGGGTGACCGGGGCCTGAGCTCCCCGAGGTGGTCGTACCTGAAACACATCTCCGTCTACCCCAGGACCCTGCTCTCTTTCAGACCCTTTAGTTCTCTGAAGGGTCCTGGGGGGGCTGCTCACCAGATCAGGGGGTAGGCTGGTAGCCGGGGAGGCCAGCATCTCCACAGGTACCTCCTTCTCCACAATATAACCCCACCCTGAGACTGGGCCGTCAGGGTGCAGCAGACAATAATACACAAACATGAAGAAGGTGCCCAGAGCGTAGCTGCTGGCCACCACGCACACCATGATGACGGCGTAGAAGTCTGAGGTATGAGGGCCGCGGTACAGGTACCAGATGGTGGTGAGGGCCACGTTCTCGATGAACACAGTCAGGCTGTAGATGAGCATCCTGCAGCGAGTGCGACCCTCTCTCACGCTGAACCAGCAGAACACGTACACGATGCCCACCATCATGTTGTAGATGATCTCCTCCCATTTGGACATGCAGAAGTCCGTCTCGCCTTGAATTATCCAAAACGTCATGATGCACCAGTGGGCCACGATGAAGATGCCAAAGTAAAGCTGGAACACGGAGGCGAAGAGGGCGAAGGCCAGAGTGCGGGCGCCGATGGTGAACAGGTGCCAGAGAATCTGAACTATGACGGCCTTGTAGGACATGGGTAGCTTATCGTCTCGGGAGTCTCTCAGGACTTTCTGATAGGAGGCGATCATCCAGGAGAGAGATATCAGCGAGGCAGACGCTGAAAGCCCTGGGGAGACAAGAGAAGATTGAGCAATAGCAGTTAGACAGGATTTAAACACCTCGGGGGTTGCTGTCTTATCATTTAGCACAGCGAGGATATATATTTCCAGCTTTGTAGGGGGGCCCCGATTGAGGCGACTGATGTGACTCATCTTGCTCAGCGTGGGCTGCAGACGTATGATTGACTGATTGGTCATTTCGGGGGCACTCACCCTGAAGCGGCAGCACCTGACTGGCTTGGATCATGATGCTGAGCTGCAGCACCAGCTGAGGGGCGCTCTTCAGGAAGGACTCGAGCAGACGCAGCATGCTGATATCGGCGCTCTCGAACATCATGCGCCAGTAGTAGTGACGCCGCTCTGGGTCTCTGTGCCAGCGGCTCTGCACGCCCAGATACAGAGCGTGGACATACCTGTGTATCAGAGGCAGACACATTCCTCAGTGCAGAATATGAAGGCTTAATGTTGTGCTTCAAAAACTTTTGGACATCAAACAGAGACTCTCAGAAGTCAGAACTCATTATTCCAAACTCTGGGAGCTGTCAGTAGCTCTTGCCAAAAAGCTGCTTGCTTGCTCCTCTAGGATTTAGATTAGACTGCAACTGAACTAAGGAGCTCTGTAGTTTTAATTTTAGTACAGACATCTGAGGGGTTGAATGTAGAGCTTGACTGCAATCTCTTTTCAAATAAAATCTGAGCTGAGCGTGAGGCGCCGAGGAGAGAAAAGACATCCAAATAAACGCTTTCAATCCAGTCTTCAAATCGAAGGTTAGGAAGAGAAAAGAAAGGAGCTCGCTGTAAATCCCTTGCTGAACTCCAGTGCTTTGCTGACATGTGCATGTAGTCCACCCACCCCCTCCATCTCAGCCTGTTCTATAATGACCTTGTATAACACACACACACACATAATTTTGTAGACACATGCACCGTGCCAACATACAGTACCAGTCTAAAGTTTGGACACACCTTCTCATTCAATGGTTCTTCTTATTTTCTGCACTGTAGATTAACACCAAAGACATCGAAACTATGAAAGAACACACGTGGAATTAGGTGTTAAAGAAACCAGAATGTGTTTTTTATATTTTAGATTCTTCAAAGTAGCCACCTTTTTCATGAGGTGGTCACCTGGGAAGGTTTTCAATTAACAGGTGTGCCATGATTTGTGTTGTACAGAGGTACTGTCGGCAAACAGTGGTAGTAGTAGCAGCTTGATTCAACTACTGTAGTAATCCATATTATTGCAAGAATCACTGAACTAAGTAAAGAGATGACAGTCCATTGTTACTTTAAGAAATGAAGGTCAGTCAAACTGGAAAATATCAAGAACTTTGAATGTATCCTTAAGTGTAGTTGTAAAAACCATCAAACACTCTGATGACACTGGCTCTGCCGACGACCAAAAGTTACCTCTGCTGCAGAGGATGAGTTCATTTAAGTTCCATTAACGACACCAGATTAGAGCCCACATAAATGCTTCACAGAGTTCAAGTAGCGGACACATCTCAACGTCAACTGTTCAGAGGAGACTGTGTGTGAATCAGGCCTTCATGGTAGAATTGCTGCAAAGAAATCACGACTGAGGGAGACCAAGAACAAAAAGAAGAAGAAGAAGAGAACTGCTCGGGCCAAGACACACAAAGAATGGACGTTAGACCAGTGGAAATCTATCTGTGGTCAAAACTTCTTTGGTCTGAGTCACTATCTGAGTTTTTTGTTTCAAACCTTCATGTCTTTGTGAGATGTGGAGAAGGTGAACGGATCGTGTAGAAGCCAAAATGTGTATATAGTTAGAGTTGTTTGAGTTATTTGTTGTCTGGATCACCTTAACTTCTGAAATAGATAGATAGAAGATAGGCTCCAATATTTTCTGTTGACCAGATCATCACGTATCATCTCGTAATATATTATATCATCTTGTATTGTATAGTTTCATCTAGTTAGTTAGTGGATAGTGGTCGCTACAGATGGTACCTACATGTGTGGTTTCCACCTTGAAGCATGGAGAAGGAGTAGTGATGATGTGGAGGTGCTTTACTGCTGACACTGTTGGATATTTACTCAAAATTCAATGCACACTTAACCAGCATGACTACCATAGTATTCTGCACTAAGCATAATCATATTTCACCAAGAAGGAGAGCGATGCATCACCTGACCTTCACAATCACCCAACTGAGATGGTTTAAGATGAGTTGGACTGCCAAAAAACATGTAAACTCCTTCAAGACTGTTGGAAAATCATTAAGAGAATACCAATACCTTGAAGAATCTAAAATATAAAACATATTTTCTTTGTTTATATCATTTCACGTGTGCTCATTCGCAGTTTTGATGTCTTCAGTGTGAATCTACAGCGTAGAAAAACCATTGAATGAGAAGGAGTGTCCAAACCTTCGACTTGTACTGTAGTCCCACCCCTCCTCCATCTTAGCCTCTTCTATAATGACCTTGTATAACTAACACACATCATTTTGTAGACACATGGCGCTGTGCAAACATATTTCTGCACTAATGTGTTGACACCTTTTTGTCCCTTGTACAAATATGTAATGTGTAAATGATTAACTTTATCGCTGCACGCCAACTAAGTGTTTGAAAAGGACTGGTGGTTGCCACGGAGGACTGACGCTATAAATGTCTCAGTAATTGCCTCAGGGAGAAGGGTCAGAAGAGCCCTATGTCAACAAGCCCAGTGAACCACAGGGGAGTTTCTGTAACCCTTTTTTTGTTCTTGTTCCTGCTACACAAAGTGTGCCTTGGGATGAAACACACTGAGAAAATGGAGCATACATGGAGTAATGAGGGTCAAAGACTCACTGCCACACACTATCTGTAACACAATCCCATCTCTGGTGCGCTGACATTTAACTCTTGTAGCTAAGCCAGGGCCCAAATTGATCCTGGTTCACCTGCCTAACCGTGTATCAGTGACGGATCATTCCTGACTTAGCAGCTGAGGGTAAAACACACAGCGGTAATCCTCTTAATGTGCAGACACGCCGGTCTGAGAGCAGCAGCAGCAGCAGCGATGAATGGGGAGCACACAACAACAGCTTTAATGGCATTACCGGTAATTCTGTGCCGCCACAATGTTTTAATGTGCTCCTGGACACACTCACACATAAGAAGTCTGCGTCTCCGGGAGGAAATAAGGAATCAATATATATTACCCATAGGGCTGTCTAAAGAGGCAGGAAGAACCGAGAGAGAGAGAGAGACCACAAAGTCAGACACAAGCCAAAACAGCTGATTTGCATCTGATTTCATCATTATACACAATTCTGCAACATCCTAGCAAGTCTATAAAACTTGTCTTTGAATATCACTATCTAAACCTCCTCCCACCACAGTTCAGCTGAATGCCTCCCTCTGACTGGCAGCAGTTCAAGCCTGTCAAAATCAGGGCACTGGAGGCTTGAGCTCTGCCTCACCATCACTCACTGACCTACAGACCTACTACTACCATCCAAGTGAGAGTGATGCCAAAGTGTGCAGTGGTTTGTTGTTGTTGGGTTTTTTTTTTTTTAAAGTAATTAAACATGTTTGGACTCTGTGAAGCTGCTGGGAGATTTGAGAATATGGATTTTACAAACATAAAGAGAAGAAAGCCTCAAGCTAAGAGCTGAAAATACACCAGACAATGATAAGATAGGGAGGCGGGTACACACACACACACACACACACACACACACACATCACTGCAACTCTCATGACATTTATGACTATTCATTTTCCTCAGCAGCAGACTCCTTCATGCACAAACCACCCTAAGACAAAAGGGTTTCATGTATTTCTCTATACTTGATGATTTTCCTGGGAGATGATTGACCTAAAAGCCCATCAGGGGGTTGTTGGGGGGTGGGTGGGTGGAGTCTGATTCTCCCTTTTCAAGCTGGGGAAACGTCAAACAATACAAAAAAAAAAGACATTTTGGGTACAGTCCTCCCTGAATGATCATCAGATACAGGGAGTGATGCTGGTCTTGCATGCACGCATTAACACACATAAAGGCATAATGTGTAGTAACCCCCCACCCCACCATAACCCTCCTCAGACTTACCTCCAGACCTGTGCCAGTTGAAATATGTGAATGATGGCCTGGAAGAGCCACATGAAGACTCTGCAGCAGCCCCGGGCTCCTCCCCCGGTGCCCGGCCCTGGCAGCACCCCGGCCGCGGCAGTGCGGCCAGCGCCCCGCTCTCCGCTGTCCTTGGTGCTGAAGTCGCTCTCCTCCGCTCCCGACGCCGCTACCACGGCGGCCGCAGCCGTGCCGCTCTCGACGGTCTCCGAGTAATCGTAGGCGAACCATCGGAAGCTCAACACTTGCACGACCACGGACGGGACTATCACAAAGACCAGAGTCAGTGCAAAGCACCAGTAGTCCCTCCTTAGGTAGTAGTCGGCGGCCAGCCACAGGTCTGAGGCCCCGTCCGAGAAGAAGACCAAAAGGGCGCACAGCGTCCAGCAGCAGTCCGGGAGGGAGTAGCGTTGCTCGGCGGGACGACGCTGAGGAGGCCGTGGGTCCGACCTGGAAGGACACTCGGGTGGGATTTCGTTTCGTAGAGAGACGGGTGCACCATCCGATTTCGCGGCCATGTTTGTTGTAGGGAAGAGAGTGAGTAAGAGATGGGAAAATGATGGAAGGGGGGAGGGGGGTCGCCGTAGCCTGTCGGTCTGTATGCATGCGTGCGGGAGAGAGAGGGAGGAGGCAGGCAGGCAGGGAAGGAGGGAGGGAGGAGGGCCAGGGTGAGGTGAGAGAGATGGGGAGTCACCGCTCATCAATCAGCAGTGATGATATGAAGAAACAGGCTTTTAATTGAGACGATATAAAAGCTGCAGGTCTGTCCTGATGCACATGAAGAAAATGTTTCTCTGCATCAAAGGAGGCTGAAACAGGCTGATATCATTCATCCTCCTGCACAGGTAGCAGCAGCTGGACCAGATGTTGTAATATAACACACCTAAAAATACTTACAAGGTTTTAAAATCATACTTATGTATGTATTATCTGCTATTTAGCTACCTGTTCATATTTTACATGAAAAACATGTATGTTTTATTTTTATTATATTTGATCTATTTATACATTTTAATGAGTTTTATTGTATTATTATTATTATTTTACTATTATACATTTTAATGGGGTTTATTTTATATTTATTTTTTAATAATTTTTAACCTGCCTGTGTGGTGTTTCCTCACTGCAAGATGATGAGATGGTGCTTCCTCGGTGTATGTGTTGGTGGGTTATCGTGTGGAGCACATTGTGTTACAAATAAAGTCTGATTGATTGATTGATTTAACTTATTTAACCTTTATTTAACCAGGAAGGGTCCCAGTTGACATTAAAAACCTCTTTTTGCAAGGGAGTCCTGGCCAAGCGAGGCAGCAGCACAAACTAAGAACAAGTCAAATTAAAACAAACACAAGACAAACAGACAATATTACAACACATAGCAATCTAAAAAATAATATAAATACAGTACAAGCCATGAATTCAACATCATTAGCTAAAATAATGACACCCCAGTGATTTAGTCTCTACGTCTTTCAATGTTTGTTATTGTTTATCAGCAACAAGCACTAAAAATATCAAAAAAAGCACTAAAAATTATTTATTATGCAAAAAAATGCCTTCTGTTACTTACATATTAATATATATTATTAATTATTATACATTATTGCATGTAAATGTGCAACATAAGATTGTCACAGCAGCTCAAGTCGGATAAGAAATTACTCATAAATAAGAAATATATATTAAAAAGTCATGCTGCTGTTAAAGAGTCTGACAGCTGTTGGAATGAAGGACCTGTGGTAGCGCTCCTTCTCACATGGTGGGAGTAGCAGTCTGTAGCAGTCTGCTGAAAAAGCTGCTTAAGGCCTCCACAGTCTCATGCAGGAGGTGAGAGGAGCTGTTCATGATGGATGTCAGCTTTACTAACATCCTCCTCTCCACTAGGAGACAGAGTCAGTCAGTCCAGGAGAGAGCTGGACCTCTGGACCAGTCTGTTGAGTCTTTTTCTGTCTCTCACTGGACCTCAGTGTCCTCCAAGTGGAGGCGACTTTGACCCTTTTTTATACAGTAGCACTTTGCTGTTTTGTAGTGCAGGTGGAGTTACTTTTAAATACTTTATAAGGGTGGATAGCTGAGTCATGGTTCACCCAGAGGAAGGTCACAAGATACAGTCAGTCTTAGAGGTCATAAGATGGTTACTAGTGCAGGAAGAGATACATTTATATCAATGTTTTGGACATTTCTTTGTATACTTACTTTATGTGCAAGATTGACTGCAAACCTCCAACACTTACACGAGTCCAACTGTATGAGTCATGTGTTCTCTTAGATTTGGTCCATGTTCTTGAAATATATTGGTACTAGTCTGGCAGTGAAGGGTTTGGCAGACTACAGTAATGATCTGACACATTGTATGAACACATTACTGACTTAGTGTGGGGTTACACTGACTACAACATGTATTTGCTTGAGTGTTAGTGATGCTGTACTGTACAGAAATGTAGAATGTAGATGCTCTCTAATGGATTTTACTGTCATTTATTCAGACTGTTTTTGATGTGCACGATGGCCTCCCTCCTTCTTTGTTACCGTTTCATTTGATTATCTGTGTCCTTGTGTTTAAGTGTTTATCTGTACTGGTTATAGTGAAGTACAAAACTTTGACACTTGCCTTGATCGGGGATGTTCAACAGTCCTTTAATACGGTCTGAAAAAATAATCAATTATTTGTTAAAAGGAGAAAATGCTCAATAAAGATAGTTTAAAAAGTTCATTATATATAACTGTTATGTCTAAATTTAATCTCTGAAGCAGCTACAGCCGTCAGATGAACAGTGGACTAAACATATTAAGTCGCACAAAATGGAAACACAGCACATAAATTCACTAAAATACTAGTATCTCAAAATTGTGCTAAGTTACTTTCCATCAGTGCTCAGCTCAAGTTCAGAGGCACATTATCTTTACAGTATTTGCACCTGTTGTGGTTTATAATGTGTTTATGTGGCTCTGTACAGACTGTGGAAACTCATCTTCTTTAGTAAAGTACAATAATATATTCTGTTTCCACTTAAATGTGTTTATTCTAAATAATCTGTGTGCTCTGGTGTAAAACTTCACTTCTTACAGTGCCAAGCATTGTAGTCATGTTATATTTGCAGTGTTGTTAAGACACCTTAAAGTGTTCTTTGTGTCTCACTGAGGTGTGAGTCCACCATCTGACCAGTTTCTATTCTGCTTTCACTGCCTCCACCTCTGAGTCTACAGTCCGGGTTCCTCTTTCTCTGCTCCTTCCTGACTTGGCTCGAGCCTCCTGCTGCAGGTCAGCTGACTCAACTTCTAAAACTCTGATGACTCCAGCTCAGGCTGTTACCTCTGCCAACAGGAAACACTACAGCACCTTAACATTTCTAATAAAAGGAGTACTAAATGTAAAAAGTAAAAGGTGTATCGTAACCCTAATACTTTGAAAACAAGCACAGACATTTGAGACTTTCAATAAGGAAACAAACAGACCAAAAATAATGAAAATGTACTAAAATTTAATCATTCATAAAAGCTGGAAAATCATCTGTGACAGCAATATTAGAGTTGGTTTAGTACAATATATTTTCAGCCTTAAGACACAAATCAGAACACACCATTTTCCCCCCATCAGTCTATAAAATACTAATTTCCTTAGCTTTATTATGCAAAAATGGAAGTAGAATATATTATGGGAAACGTGGAAGGCTTGCAGCTTTCAATATAAAACAAAGTCACTTAGGAAAGATGTTATCTCATCAGTACACATCCTTTGTAAGTAGGAGCGAGTAACTTACGGACAATGATGCATCTTGTTGGACACCGTTAGTGCAGAAATGTATGAGAAGGCCAACATTTCACATGTTTTCTTTTGCAAAAACAAAATGCCAAAGATTGATGTTATTCTTAATAAAAACATTTTAGTTCCCATATATGGACTTTAAATCCACGGTCTTTTCTTTTTTTTTTTTACACTGATATTTCCAAAAAGACACCTTGGAGAAGAAAACTTAAAAATAAAAACAGGGTTGTCATCAGGCTGACGATACAAAAAAAAAAAAAAAAAAAAAGTGGATGTCTTTGCCGTTAAAAAGCAGAGAAGAGTATCTTGAATATGTGCCGTCTCCTGCCATTTTGCGAGTGGTGAAGTATCTCTGTCAGCCTTTTTTTCAAAATGCTCTGGAGAGGACTTGGAATGCTGGCACGATCCACCGGGAAACAGTTAATCATTACAAAGTTTCTGTAAGTAAGAAGAAAAACATCGGTACGTATTAAACATTGTGTAGAGTGTGAGCTGAGGAAGAGGCGCCTCAGTTTAGAGCGGAGATCGCAAACGTCACGAGAAGCACTGACCAGGTTGTTTTCTCCTAGAGGTGTCACGTGATAAAATCTTACTTTATCCCTCTCCTCTTCCTCGCTCTTGTACTTGTCGCACTGCTCTGCATGTTTAGTAAAACAATGCCTCTGACATTGTACCCTCATGGCGATACCCCACTGGGCACGTCTCCATCACGTTGCGGCTGTGACGCTGTGTTGGTCCATTCAAACCCCACCAGGAGGGTTTCAGAAGCGTTTTGCCCGCCAGACTTTGTCAACTCGCTCAGATTTGGCAATTTTTCTGGTTTATGTGCTTCTAGATATGTTGCATAGTTTTTGCGGACTCTGTCAGAGAGGTATTAAATTCTACTATATGTTTATTATTGATGTTGTAGTTTGCAGTAGTGTTAAACTGGACTGCATTATATTGAGAGGCCACCCCATTTACATACAAACACTTCTGCACCCACTACGACCTCAGTAATAAACAGTAGTTAAATTAATACCTCTCTGACAGTGTCAACAAAATCTGAAACATTATAAGCTTCATAACAGCTGATTTTATGGCAGAGTTGTTGTATTGGAGCACATTGGATTTTACCTAATGGAGTGGACGGTCAGTGTATAATAGTACAGTATAGTTGCAGTGCTCCGACAGCAGGTGGAGCCACATCATCCATGAAAGGATTCATTAAACATCATAAACTCTTTGTTCACAGTAAAAAGTGAAACTCTGAAATGGATTTTCACACATTAAGTTTCAGTAAACTGATCGACACTGTACAAATGTTTCATGGACAGATGAAACCTCAACGTAAAAAAAAAGGGACTAAAGATGTCGTTCATTATTTTAATCCCCTCAAAAAGATTTAGTCTACTTCTCTCCTACAGAGATGATTTATGAGTCATCATCCATTTACAAGGTTTATACTGTTAATAACAAAGCCAACACTTCAGACTGATGTTATCTCGTCAGTACACTTCCGTTATAAGTAGTAACTTGTGGGTAATGATTCATCTTCACAGCATCACGTTTTCTTTTTAGTCATCCTGTTGCTGCAACGCACACGCAAACATTCCTGCTTTAATAATTAGTGCGATAAACCTCCAAACATTCAGTGACAAAGCCGGCGCTCAGTGAGCAGCGGGAGCTCCGCTCATGTCTGGAATAAATTTTGTTTCGACACCCACTCACCTGGCCTGAAGCTGCTGTGGGAGGGCATTTTAGAGCAGTGTGCAACTCGACTTCTTTTTTGTCTTCTTCTTTTCCATCGGCGTTTTTCTGTTGATCTGTCGCACCAGATCATAGAAAATCTACAAGAGACAAGAAAAGTTTCAACATTTTGCTCCAGCAGAGAACATGTATTGTGCAGAGAAACTGATGTGAATTGAGACGCAAGTGGGGAATGTTGTGGGGGGAAAAAAAAAATGGAGGTTTGCAGCTCTCAGGCTACAACAAAGTCTCTTATACAGTCACGTTTATTGGCATTGTTAAAGCAGACAAGTATGAGAAATTAACCTGCAACTATTTTGATGATTAATAAATAGTTTTGAATCATTTTTCAGTTACAAAAATGACAAAACTTCTTGATTCATAGCATCTCTAATGTGAATATTTTATGGTTTTCCTGATCTTATAATAGTAAACTAAATATCTTTGAAGTTTTGTCACTTTGGGCACCTTCACTGTTTGATGACATTTTAAAGACCGAGTGATTAAACATGGAGACGCACCGATCGATCAGATGGTCAAAGGGAAAAGCTAAGTGAGCCAACTGAAGCAGACTGTGAGTACACACCAATATAAACCCCTTTTCTGTTATACAGACTACTTCATGATACATCAGGTGACCCATGGCCAAAAAAAAGTGCCACGGATCTCTTGTTTACACTGAGAACAGATGTTAGCGCAAAGCAGTGTTAGCAAATAGACTGGAGATCCGTGAAGAACACGGGGATGCAGAGCTGGATGTAAGCGCTGTTACAAACCACGAGGACCGTCTGTAATCATGGGGAACGTAAGATCTCTCCCTGGTAAGATGGAGGAGCTAACAGTGCTAACCAGGCTAGACTGTTAGTGATGCTGTACTGTAGATTTTCCAGGATGCGTGGGGACCCTCGATAACTGCATTCAACCCTTCAAAGTGTCCTTTGACTCATGACAGTAGCCAATCTGTGTCCGGTGTATTTGACGGAGTTGGCAGTTCAGTGTGCCGAGACGCTTCCAAAACATGAGAAAGTATGGCGATAAAACACACCTGTGGTGTCTGATGAAAAACGGAAAGATATAAAAAGTACAGTTTCTGTTTTATTATTTCCTCTTTCAAGTTTGTTTTATTTAGATTTAATTGTTCAGTTCTTTGTACGGGTGCAAGGGAGAAGTGTAGATGACCTTTCTGTTATTAGTTTGTTGTCCCGCACTCAAAGCACTTTGTCTTTTCCCGTTATTTGTTTGGTTTGTTTTGATTCAGTATTTGAGGAGTAGTTGAGGATACAAAGTGTGCTAGTACGTTTGCACGTCTACCTCCTGGTGCTGGTCATTGTACGCAATATTCGACAGCTTAACAATAGCGAAAGGAATCGTTAGTTGTAGCCATCGAAGACATTTCACATGACTTACCTCATTAACATTGATCTTTGATTTAGCTGAAGTCTCTAAAAAGGCACAGTTGTTCCACTGACGGGCCAGGTTCTGCCCCTGCTCCTTGCCAACCACACGCTCGTCCTCCAGGTCACATTTGTTTCCCACCAGGATCATGGGAACCTGATGGATTAACAGACATGACAAAGTATATTTAACACAATGCTGACATCGCTTTGTGCTGGTTTATGATCTCACACACAGTAACAGTCAAACTGTTTTAGCAGAAGCGAGAGCTTCATCAAGAAACACGGACCAAGTAAGCAACCTGCTATGAATAAATAAAGCACACACTCAGCGTGTCGTATCGCTCTAAATTAAGAGACGAATAGGCCGAGACTGAAAGTGGCAGATAGCATCTAACAACAGCTCTGACATTTCCACCCTGTCGCTAAGTTCCTGCCCCCCTCGGCTCTGCCCTCTTTCCCACAGAGACGACTTTAATGAGCGAGTGATGAGCCTGAGAGGAGACACCGGCAGATTATACAAAGAAACACCAAAAGGTTATCACAGAGGAGAAACTCTCCACAGACCGAGGAGGCGTCTGAAAGAATGACACGAGCTGCTTATATAGAAAAGAATAAAAAGAACATTTTAATACGAGATCTGTTTCTCATGTTTCTTCATGCATTGAGGATTTGTTGCCATATTTGAAGCTGAATAAACTATTTAAAAACCATCTAAAATCCATTTTTAATTGACTGAGCAAACTAATCTGCATCTTTTGTAATTGATTAATCAATTAGGTAATTGTTTCAGCAAATCTATATTTGTTGATTTGAGCTTCTCAAATGAGAATTTGTTGCTTTACTTTGTTCTAGATTTTAGTAAACTGAATATTTTGGGTAAAAGACGCCACGTGATGAAATTGTGATTGCCATTTTTCAAGCGGTAACCTCTCTGGCTGTGAAGTGAAGCCAGCACAGAAGTGCCGAAAACTGCAGTTCCTCAAACGTCCACTTAAGGCTGGCTACAGAAGTGAGCCTCCATAAGTCCCCATGTTAAAATGTCCAACTTCACCTGTTCAAATTATATTAAGTCTTAAAGTTATGCAGAATTAACAGTGTGGCTGCTTTGATTGACAGGTGGGTGTTAGAGCAACCAGGCGTCATTCAGCCTGCTGATGATGATCCATGTCTTTGTCCATTTTCAGATTAGCCAAGAGGCGGATGAGGCAGACAGCCAACACGGGATTGAGATTTTCAGAACAGCTCTTCAGAAAGCTACATGTGACGTCATGCATACGCCGCCCAGTCTTTATACTGCCTGTGGTGTTTTTATCCCTTCGGTTTATTCATTTAACAGACTTTTTATTTATTTATTAACATTATTACACAACATTTAACACTGTTTTTATTGCAGTTTTCATGCACTGGTTCTTATTTTTTTGTCCCTCGTGTTCGCTTTTTAAATCAGCTTCCACTTATTTTAATGTTATATTGTTCTATGGCTGAAATTTCTTCCTCTTTGTGTCTGTTTTTGGGTTTCATGTTTCTATGGAAGATGCTATATAAATCAGGTCTAAGATTAATCCATAATGAAAACAATTGTTTGTTGCAGCCCGATTTCTTTCGGACGTACACGGTACACTGTTTAGTTTTTTGATGAACTAACACTATCTCAGAATAACCTACAGCCAATGAAAACAGTATTTTAATGTGATTCAACCGTGTCACCATGTTTCATATTTAGTAAAATCCCTCATTTCATTGATCAAAATAGGATAAAGTGTTATCATAAATATGTCTTAAATGGGTTAACACTTACGTCCTCAGTGTCCTTTACTCGCAGGATCTGTTCCCGGAGGTCCTGTAGGTCGTTAAACGTCGACTGCGCTGTGATGGAGTACACCAAAGCGAAACCTTGGCCGTTCTTCATGTACAGGTCCCTCATAGCCGTGAACTGTTCCTATAGAAACAATAACGGAGGAGAGAGGCCATCAGCAGCCTGTTTGACATTCATCGTGTACGACGCGTCTCCGACACCCGTGTCTGACTTGACTTACTGTTCCAGCCGTGTCAAGGATTTCAAGCATACATTGCTGCCCGTCGACCTCGACTTGCTGTCGGAGAAAAACAAACAGGTTCATATTTTTATACAAAAATTTAAGCAGCCGATCCTTGATGAAGTTCAGGAGGTTAAATGAGGTGCGTAAAGAGTGTTTGTGTGCTCACCTTTCTGTAGGAGTCTTCTATTGTGGGGTCATACTTCTCCACAAAAATGCCTTGCACAAATTGGACTGTCTGGAACGGACAAAAGAAGCAGAGGAAAACATCAAGACAAAATATTATTACTTGTGTCTACTTCCTCCAAAACTATTTCCTAAATTAAAAATATCTAATGTAGAAATATTATGATTTATCTCTGGATAGAAGTCACTTTAATTACTTACCAGGCATTATTTATATTCTTAAAGCTGCACAGCTCATGACTACGCCTTCTTTTATGTATTGTGGCCTCTTGAAACATTACGTCAACTAATACTTTTATCTTCAGAACAAAGCCACACTGTCCCACAATGCAGCTCAGAATCCATCTGATGTTTTGTGGAATATTTCTCTTTTAACTCACTCAATACTTTGTTGTAGACTGCTTAATAGTTACATCAATAACACTGTAAAACTGGAATGAACATATGGCTCAGATGTCTATGCAGTCGTCACTCACCAGTGCTGATTTTCCCACGCCTCCTGATCCCAGCACCACTAGCTTGTATTCGCGCATGGTGGGCTATTTCACTGGACAGCACAAGAGTCTGCGAAAGACAGACAGAGGATACATGTGTTATTTTCAGCTAGCTAAATATAAACAAGCTTTTTAATCCAAATTATATAACAGGCCATTCCAACTAAACAATCTGATTGGTCGATTAGACATTTCAAACGTCTTCAAATCAGCATGACAGCACAGCTGACTCATCACTAAAGATATTACTCCGCCATCCTGAATATATAACATGTAAATAAATATGAAATGAAGAACACTGGAAGTCAACCTTTAATGAATACTCTGTATTTTATGGAGCTGTTAGACCTCCTCGCTAATACAGGCGTGTACCTCGTTTGTGTGCAGCATGTCGGAGATCAAAGTTTAGGGATCCCAGAGAAAATGTTTTTGAAAGACTGAAGGCCGACTAACATGGACTGAAGCAGATTATTTCATTAGACAGAACACGTGGAATTTTGACTTTACGCTGAGGAGTTATTGGAAATGTTTGGATCACATCCTCCTCATCAGCTGTGCGGTGAGTCGCAAATACAGCGTTACTAGTTTAAAAATAAATGTGGTGTATAAGTTCATAAATCTGTGGGAAAATGATCTTTTTCTGCAGATAGCAAAGCAGTTTTGTGTTCATATGTGCGGTTTCTCTAGAAAGCTTTGACGTTAGTTGGCTGGGACTACAAATCGTCTCTGTTGCTACAAAGAAACAGAGATCGGAACAGAAACAGCGAGTAAAAAAAATGTTTATTTTGAGAACAAATTGCCCCAAAATATGAATAACTTTCTGATTATGTTTTATCTAAGTTGGTATTTGTTGTATAATCTCAATATTACATTTGAAGGTGTGCTTAGGTGTCATTATTGGTACTTTAGTGACACGTATGGCTTACTGGACGCATCACTGTCGTGCCAATAATGACGGTAAATCACACCCTCTCGTTATTTTAATCCTGTGCCAAGGACAATATTATTTTTAACATCATTAAAAGTCATGTCTTTTGTTGCGGTTGCATTTCCTCTCACAGTGACACAATGGGAATTTCCACAAAGATACAACAAATGAAACTAACAAAATAATTTTAATAACCCATCCGGAATCAATTCATATCACATCCCTAATTCAAACATTGCACCAACATTTGAATCTTACTCTAAAATCTCCCTCACAGTGCATTTCATGAACACAGTAACTCATCAGGTCTATTCTATGTGCAACAAAGGACTTGCACAATGTGTAGTAACTTAAGTAGTGA
Organism: Miichthys miiuy; assembly: GCA_036365135.1. Lineage (NCBI taxonomy): Eukaryota > Metazoa > Chordata > Actinopteri > Sciaenidae > Miichthys > Miichthys miiuy. Next base: position 7,925,699 of record CM071606.1, on the reverse strand, counting down.
AGATAATGACAGAGCTGATGTCAGTGTGAACACCCTGTCAGTACAGTATCGCTACTGACATCATCAGATTAACACGCTGCTCCTCTGCCAAAAAATGAGCTTTCTTTCCCACCCAATACCAAGGGACCTCAGCTGTCATGACAATAGGGGCGTTGCCTTTAAATAAAAAAAAAAAAAAAAAAAAAAAGAAATCAAGAAGAGCTGAAGGAAACCAAAGACTCCTTAACTCAACTGAAATCCAGTTTGACTCAGTATCAGAGCATCAAAGAGCAGTTAAGTGCCTTTTTAGTGAAAACTGATGTAAGATAAGATACAGAGTGGATCCTGAAAATGACAGAGCAGTCGGTAGGTAAGAGTTCCAGCGCCGCAAATAACTTAATCTCATTACAATACATTGGAGAAAGGCCACAGAGAAATGACCTATCATCAACTCCATCAGCCTGACACAGTTTAAACTGCGTATGTGGCCTAGAAAACACAGAAGGCAGTCAGGAGAGCCGACACAGGCGTGAAAACTTCAAACAATCTGCAGACTGTGGCGTCGTCTTCCACCATGATTTTACGTAATTTTAGTGTCTTTTTCTGTCTTGTTAAAGTTGGAAATGTGACTGTGAACGCTGGGAAATCAAACTTGTCAGTCTGGTTAGTTTCACATGAACATTTTAGATTATTTAAGAGAATCTTTTTACAGCATGAGGATGTGAAATCAGAGAATTTAAGCCCACAGAGACATTTAATAAAACATAATCTTTGCCAATAATCACATAACAAAACTGTACAGAGGCACATGTGGAAAAAGTCCCTTCGAGGAGCTTCGTTTTAAAAGCTGCTCTGAAATGCAAATGTGAACTTCATTTGATGTACAAACGTCAAAGAGGGGGTGATGCAGAGTAAAACCTCATTTAAGAACCTCTTCAAATCTACTAAACACGCGAGGTCTGTCGGACGTTTGTCAAACGTTGAGACAAACAATACAAAAACCACTCTGTCACACTCGACCGGCATTTGCAATTCTAAATACTACGTATGAAGCACCACCAGAAACCCACAGTGTGAGACAGGCACACGAGGCTCTCTACAAAGAGCCATTGTAATGACCCTCCTCTACTCAAGTACACCATACAAACAGAAAATGGAGATCAGAGGGTGCATGCATGACCACTGTGCTGAAATCATTACCTAACGGTGACGCCACGGTGTGCCCGATGCATTTGCTATCCTAAAAATGTACGTGGAGGCAAACCGCTCTGTGTAAAATGTAACGTGGGTATCACAAAGCTTACTTCATCAGATAAGAAACGTTAAGCCTTCCTCTGATTAGATATGAGCCTGGACTCAAAACATCTCAAGTAGCAAGCACTTGAAGCCGACAACCTTCACCAATCCTACTCATGAATTTTTGCTGGGTTCGCCGATGAGTGGCTCTTTGTTGTGAGGCCAATAAACATCATACATTCACGTCCAAACATCTAGACCGATATATAACGCACAACAAAATCTGCACAGTGAAACAAGAAACACATTCATGCTGTGAACCTACTGTGTACACGGCTGCTGCAGATGACAACTCCCTCTACATCTGGGGAGGAGGGGGGTGGTCGGCAGATCCTCAGGTACACTGATGTCAGCGGGGCAGGTGCTGAGGGTTGTTCAGGAGCCAGAAAGCAGGGCGACACCAAACTGTTCAGACAGGAAACTGGCCCTAAATTAAAACAAGGACATTCAGATCATGGTAAACGGTAAATAAACTGTACTTATATAGCAGCTTTCTAGTTTTCTGACCTACATCTCTCATTCACACGCTCATGCCATGGCAACTGCTCATCAGTTTTTGGGAGCTAAACATTCACACACAGATGACACACTCTTCGGGTAAATTAGGGGTTCAGTATCTTGCTCAAGGACACTTCAACATGCAAACTGGAGGAGCCGGGGATCATCCGATGTAGTGGACGACCCGCTCTACCTCCCAGATCAGCACATTACCACTACATAAAGTGCAAAACTCAAAAGTTTTACTTATGTTTAGAAAGGCTGACAACAGGCGATTTTAAAGAGTTATTAAAATCATCTGCCGTGTGTCGACGCTGCTTCTGAGGGAAGACTTTCTGTTGCCAATTTAAGCTCTGTGTGAGTCTCCTTTATGGAGTCAGGTGGTGAGTTGTCACATGTTACATAAACAAACAAAAAAAAAAAAAAAACGTTAACATACTCCTGTGGTCCACACCTGTTGCTGATCAACACATAAAACAGCCAGAAAAAGGATAAAACATGACGCACATTTCCTTTAAATTAAAAGGCTCAAACTTCTCCTCAGATCAAGTCAACACACAGAAAATGTTGAGCCGGAGGGGGGCAAACGGACTTTTAACTTTAACAAAACACAAACACACGTCGAGATGACGACTTTTAGTACAACTTTTTTACAAAGTCTATCAGGTTTTATGAGTTAAACGAGCAGTTCTGTGTTCGCGTGTCAACATTACATTAAGATAAACTTATTTTCGTGACAACTTTGTAGCCTGGTTTGGTTTCGAAAGGAAGGGTGTGGCTATGAAGTTTCCCAACGCGATTCTTCAACGGCTTAAAAATCTCACTCAAAGTCGGCTGTATTGATTGAGTTAACGTTACTATAACGTTAATTTAACGTTAAAATTAAGAAGTCGTTGCCGACACCCCAAAAAAGTAGCTTCGTTAAACTACTCAAACGTTAGCATTCGGCTAGCAACGTTTGGTAAACGCTAGCCAACGTTTATCGGGTGTTAGCTCCAAAAAAACATACGTCGAAGCTGTAAAAGCACAAACACTCTGTTAACCAAAGTTAGTTTGTCTTAAAAAGAAGACGTTAACCTCACAGTTTAACTTTAGTTATTGTCTGACAAACATTAAACTCCGCTTTAAGTTAGCCTAACGGTTACCATAGCTGCTAAGTGGGGGGGGCTAATAAGTTAGTTAGCCACTTAGCATCAGGCTGAACTCTCAAATTTGTGTTTTATTAAATCTTTTCAGACTCCTGTTAAGTGTCGGTTAGTCGATAAACTACAAAGATACCGAGATACAATCAAATACAATTAAATGACTTGAACCACAAACCGTGTTTGTGTCGAACAACTCGTCAGTTAGTCGTTAGCTGACGTTAGCTCCGGTCATCTAGGTTAGCCTGTAAGCTAAAGAAGCTATTTTGGCTCACACACATTTATTTCGCTACAGCGGAGTCAAGAAGTCATTTTAGCGTCTCACCGGAGACAAACAAGTGTTTAGGGACTACTCTTTGAACTAATGAAGACACAAGCTTGGTTAATTAGCTGTTAAATTTGCTAATTTTTACACAGGGGAGGTAAAAAAGCTTCTCAGGACTTACCGTGTTCCGCTATGCGTGTGTGCGCTAACTCACACACACACACACACTGGGTGAAGGGTCCGCACACAGCAGCAGCAGCTATTGATTGGATCAGCATCAGCCTATCACAGCTGTCCAGGTTAAGGTAACGATTCAAACCTCTGCATGTTCAAAACTGTCTGCTTCACCTCTGTCTGCAGCTGGAAGAGTTCATCCAGATGTTTACAAGAAGACAATAACATCTTAAACACACTGCAGCAGTAAGCAGAGTGAGGCACAGCTCTGTTGACAGTGTGATCAGCTGTATTAGTGATAAATAATCCTCTTAAAACACCAGTTAATTAACGACATGTTTATTTTATGGAGTGGTGCAACATAACAACTATTTAACTATACATTTATTTACGCTCAATCCTCAATTTTAGTAGATTAGTAGAGTAGTAGATCCTATTTATATAGTGCATTGATATCTAATTTATACAGTGATACCTCCTCATATATACATAAATAGCAAAAAAAGACACAATAGAATAAGAAATATAAGTGTACTTTACATTGCTTAAATGTGAAAAGGTTATGTCAAGTACACGCAAGAATACCTCTCATAAGATGTATCTAAGGGGATTTACACTAAATCCAGGGCTTATAATATGTCTCCTCTTTTATATACACACACACATATATATATATAGCATAATATGTTTCTCTTTTTACTCTCTTTACTTCTCCTCGTGTCTGTGTAGGTTCTCTCCAGGTACTCCGGCTTCCTCCCATAGTCTAAAGATATGTAGGTTAATTGGTGACTCTCTATGTGCCCTGCGATAAGCTGGGGACTTGTCCAGGGTGTAAAAGTGTAAGAGTCATTATTTTCTACATTGTAGATTAACACTGAAAACATCAAAACCATGACATAACACATGTGGAATTATGTAGTAAATGTTGTTGTTCAGAGGTAGTGTAGTGGCATAAAGTAAATAGCTCTATTCCACTACACAACAACAACTGCTCAGCTAAGTAAAGAGAAATGACAGTCCATCATTACTTTAAGACACGAAGGCCGGACAGTAAGGAAAATATCATGAGCTTTGAATGTGTCTTCATTTTCACTCACAAAAATCTTTAAACACTCTGATGAAACTGGCTCTGTCCCAAGAAAGAAGAGCAAGAGTTACCCCTGCTGCAGAGGATGACTTAATTACAGTTACCAGCCTCAGAAATCACAAATTAGACCAGTGGAAATCTAAGACTTTGGTCTGATGAGTTCAGATTTAAGATTATTGGTTCCACCCGTCGTGTCTTTGTGAGGCAGAGAAGGTGAATGGTTGTTTTCTGCATGTGTGGTTCCCACCGTGAAGCGTGGAGGAGGAGGTGTGATGGTGTGGAGGTGCTTCGCTGGTGACACTGTTGGTGATTTATTCAAAATTAAAGCTACACTTGAATTACTACTACCAGTCATCTCTTCATTAAAGCTTATAGTTATAGTTATCATTATTATTGCTGCTGTTTCTTCCCCCTTCTCTCTAACTCAACCAGTCGTGGCAGACGTCCGCCTACCATGTTCTGCTTGAGGTTTCTGCCACTTAAAGGAAGTTTCTTCTTGCCACCACAAGTGCTTGCTCATAGTGGTACTTGTTGGATCTCTGTTATAGTTGATGCTCAAACACACATCGAGAACAGAGAAGTAAACACACAGCAGAGTTTTTAGAGAGTGCCTTGATTATGAAAAGTAGCACAGCTGCACTGAGAGCGGATGTTTGGCAGGTGAATTTTTGAGGTGAAGTTTGAAGTTGAGTCCAATAACAAACGCTTTGATGCACCCCGTGTGACTTAAAAGTTCTTGTGTTTGTTCTCTTTGGTATTACAGATTTGCAGTGATATGGGATTTTTTTGTTTTCAGACTACAACACAACCGAACTACAAGGCTGGCATCTTTACAGTCTCGCCATCTGATCTCAAGTTTTGTGTTTATCTACAGATATATGTTGTTCAAAGCGTCAATCTGAGCTGGTTTCTGTGTATTTTCCACATGAAAATCATATTATGTTATTCCCTTGTTGCTGGATGGATCATGAAGCACTCGTCTGTGTTGCAAGCTACACGTATTTGCCTCTGAACTAGCGATCTGATAAGCTAGAACATGTTTAACTTGTAGATCACATGGTGCTGCTGAGCAGACTGACCGCCTGCCAGAAGTCAGTGGACGCATACAATATAATCTGGCTGCGCTCACTGCCGTGTTGAAGTCATTACGCATCTGTCTTGCCAATGTTTTGCTGATCGCGGTTTCCTGATAAGCCGCAAAATGCAGAGTGAGTCACCTTAGTGTCGCCTTTCTCTTTCAATTTACTCACCTGAGAGTTCATGAGCAACAACGCAGACTCACTGAAGAAGATTGATATCTATAATGTTCTCGACGTTGGAGAAACAATGAAGAAACAAATGAGAGTCTCCTCCTCTTCAATACTGAGGATTTAAAAACTCTTTTTGCAGCACTGTGTAGTAAATATGTGGTAAATATGGACAGCTGTACACGTGCATTTGTATGAAACACTAACACTCCCCCAGTGCTCTGAGCTCACAGTTTGAGCAGCTCAGTTAACAAACTGAACTAACAGCAGCTGACAGCAGCTACAGTTGGCAGCAGTTTACTTCACTGTCCATCAGAAAACTCTGTAAATCACAGAGAGTTGAGGCGGAGCAGCCGGAGGACATCAGAGGGAAAGCCGTCTACCGACAACTCACAACTGTCGGGAGCAGATTGGGGTTCAGTATCTTGCTCAAGAACACTTCCACTGGACTGGGCGCAGCTGGAAATCTAACCATCAACCCTCCGATTATTAGATTACCCACTCTGTCGAGCCACAGCCACTCCATCTTTGAGTGAAATGTCTGGCAACTATTGGATTAATTGCCCTGAAACTCAGGTCAGACGTTCATGATGAAATGTCTCCACTTAACTTTTCATCCAGCCTCATCATCAAGTCGAATTTTCATTGTGTCCAATATTTTGATTTATGATCAGATTCCTGCAAAACTAATGACACTCCCATCAGGCTCTGCTGCACTAGCTCAAAGCACCTTTTATACCTAAGTAGGGCCTCACAGGGCTGCCAGCACGACTGTAGTTTTGTCATATTCTCATTACACAATACTGTATCATAAGCTGAGTGAAGTTTCCACTTCACTTCTGGTCAGCTAACATTGCTTTTGTCCGTGACACACATTTAATTTACGTTCTAGCGTATCACTGCTAGAATCTAAATATTTCCTTTGGTTCCTCATTCACATAACATTTACATACTTTTCATCGTCATCGCGTGTCTGCCAAATCTCTGTTACTGTTGGCACGACAAAGACACCACATGAAAGACACCCAGCGGGGTCACTGCCCAGTGACTGAATGGATTAGATGAGTTACTCTTACTGCACATCTTCTTCATAACAGTGTCGGATAACTATGGAGTTCATGACAGACGAGAGGCTGACTGATGACTGCATATATCATTTGATGTACTGTATACTGGGGACAGTGTTGCCATGCTACTCTAACAAACAAATTAAAGAGTTGATACCACGGTCATCATCATAAAGTGACAGCTGTAAAATTATATTGCGAGTTAAGTAAATAAAAATATGTAAAGTTTGAATTTAAGTGGCCGCTTCATCGTACAAACTACAGATGACCTTAAAAAGAGAAAAACTTTGTTCTCATTTGTTATTACAGTATAAAGAGTGGACAGCGAATGCGTGACGTCATGCTGGTAGTCCTACTAAACTACTAAAAATGGGCAAAGACGTGGATCATCAGTGGGCTTGAGGTGTGCTGAATGACGCCTGGTTGCATCTGTAATGGCACCTACCTGTCAGTCAAGCCGCCACGCTGTTAATTATGCATAATTTTAAGCCTTACATGTTTATTTCTGGAGCCAGCAAGTGGATGTTTGAGGAACTGGAGTTTTTTTGCCACTCCAGTTGCCTTCACTTCCTAGTCATGGAGGTTGCTAGGTAGGGTAGGGTCAGTGTCAGAAAGGGCCTCTCAAAATGTTTGTGTCTGGTGCCTGCGGACAGTCATCTTCTCAGCAGTCCGAATGGTACGCTGCAGTCTTCCCTTGTCCTCGGCCATGGCAGCAGCATACCAGATGGTGATGGAGAAGGTGAGAATGGACTTAATGATGGAGGTATAGAAGTGCACCATCATCAAACAGAAAGACTTCACAGTGTCGATTGGGGTAGTCACAAAGTTTGACGGATCCACAACCTTTTCTACATGTCCACTGTGTTTAGAGCATCAGCATGAGTTGTTCTGGCTGACTGCTTTTATAACCAGTTGAGTACTTTCAGACTATTATATTTATACTTTGATGTAAGTAAAGTAAATCTAAACACTTCTTCCTTCAATGCTGCTAAAAGACACATCAGCAGAAGTAACATGCAGTTTATAATATGAGGAGAACACACAAAGCTTTGGCTCTAAAGAGACGATATAATAATAATCAGCTGGAGTCCCTTCCTGCTCCAAGAGTCGACTAACAAGATGTTTCAGATTCAGTTTTATTTTATTTATTTATAGTGTGTGATGAAGACAATCCTCATCATATATTACATAATGTTTCATCTGATCTAAGCTTTTGAAAACAGTCCAACAACATGTAATCCCTGTTTCCTGTCCCGATGTCAGCCAATCTGATTTATTTGGAAAAATGGGAACAGGAGATGTCTGTGAAGACGGGTCTGATGTTGGAGGAGCAGAACCAGAACCAGACTGTCCATCTTTTGCCTTTTATGTGATCTGGGCCAGCTGTTTTGTGTGAGACTTAAAGCATCATCCAAAATGTGTTGTTGGAGCTGCTGCCAGTGGTGGAAAACATATTCAGACACCAACACAGCACTGTACTGTAACTATAGCACATTACAAGTAATAGTAGGGGAGATCGGGGTCAGTTGTCACATTCGTGAGATCTCGCTCTCTTGACGGTGCTGTCAGAAAAGAGACACTGAAGTGTAATTTCCTGTATCTGTGTCACGTTTAGCCGCCGGCGCTTCCTTTTAGGAGACCTGCAGCAGGTCCTGAGTCTATAGGATGGGACACTGATGGGATGAGTGATAATGTGAGCTCAGATTATGAATATTAGACAGTTATGGGTCACAAGATGAATGTGAGGGGTCATGAGATGATTAATGAGGAAGCAAAAACAGGAAAAACATTGTGAAATATCAGATATTGTTACACTTTCTGGGCCCGATTATTTAAATGAAACCTCCTCCTTTTGGAAGAGCAGCTCATAGAGATGTGAAACGTCACAAGTAGACCCAATCTAAATCTAATCTTTAATCTAAAATCTAAAATCTTCATTTGAAAAGTTACTAGTGGCTACAGCTGTAAAATAAACAGTGTAAAGTACAAAACATTCCTCTGAAATGTGGTGGAGTAGAAGTACAATAGCAATAAACGGAAATACTCAAGTAAAATACCTCAAAATGGCACTTTGATACTTAAATACTGCTCAAAGTGAACTCAGTTTAAACAGTTTAATCTGTCATTTTATCCCCACATGCAGTTTGTGATGCTGTTGGACAGGAGAAGGCGATTGGGTGTCGTTATGAAGTTATCCAAGAAAGTTGTTTCAAACGAGAGAAACACAACATGACCCGAGGGAGCCTCAGGATGGACGTAATCCACTGTTTTGTTGTTTGTTTTTCTCCTGATTTTAATCCCAAATTGTTTGTGAGTCATCTTCAGTTTATCAGTCAGTGTTAAACTCACTCACACACTTGTTAATGTCTTTCTGTTGTGTTGTCATCATTAATAAACCCTCTTTTCTTTCCTGTTTTTGTGCTGTTTTATTGATATTTACTGATAATCATGTTTATATCTTCTCCTCTTTTAGTTCACATTCTCCTTTTCGTTTCCTGTTTATGATACCTCCATGTTTTCATCATGTTCAGTTCATGTGCATCCGCGTCATTTCTTCCTGCACAATAGGTCATATTCACAGCCGGAGCACAGGTGTTACGAATAACAACGGGTCCGTTATATTCAGGTGTCCCAGTTAGCCATGCCAGTGTGACAGTGAGCCGGCACGAACGATACCAGGACACTGAAACTGAAGCAGTTTAATGGGATTAATTCATTTAATTTAAATTATTATTTAACTCTGTGTCAGAATATCTCCTCTGTGTGTTGGTGTGTTTTAATCCTCGTCTTCCTCAGCATTGTTTCTCCTCTGTGATGTTTATTTAGGTCATATTCCCATGCAATCAAATCACTGGAGTCAGTGTTTAGTGCGTGGCAGCAACATATTCAGCAGTCATAACTTCCTCTTTGTTTATTGTATTTTGGCTTCCTCTTCTCGCTCTGCTGGTTTTTGGCTCCCCCCTCAGTGAGAAGTAGATTAAGAGCCGAGTGTCTCACAAAGTATCAGAGCTGAATTAATGTTTGTTCACTGCAGGAGCTGAAATCATGTTTATCTTGTTTAATTACAAAAGTTGCTGTTGAAGAATCTTTGTATATTAAAAAGTCTCAGTGGTTTGGCAGCAGCTTCCTGTAAAGGAGTTTAATTTGTCTTCACATTTGAAGCCGTGTGAGCTGATTTATTTCCCTTTAACACGAAAACTTCACATAAACTCATGTGCACTATTTCTAACAGCAGGTTTATTGATGTAACACAGCTTCATTTTAATTGAGTCATTAAAAAACACTTGAATAATCGCCGCTGTGTGCTGGAATAAGCATCATTACATAATTTAAACATCCTGAGTCATGCTACCATTATTAAATTACAATCCTGTATCATTTATTTCATCTGTTTAACATCTATGGATGTACATTAATATATTTTTAAATATTCTTTTCTCTATAGATCTCAAAGACTGCAACGAGGAGGGAGAAACACGAGGTGGAGACGAAGAAAACTCAAATCAGAAAACCATGTAGAAATCAGTAAGTTCAGTGTGAAGCATGGAGGCGTGACTGTGTGCGTCAAGCAAACCAGGACCAGAGTCAGAGCCAGAACCATAGTAAGAACCACAGAGCTAAAACCAGAGTTAGAGTCAGTCAGAACCAGAGCGTCTGCAGGAATATGGAGGCATTTATAGGACAGAGCACACCAGCCCAGATCACCTCCAAAACACCACAAGGAGAGCAGGAGGGACACCCAGTGACCAGGCGGAGGGGTCGTCACACTGTGACCACTGACATCATGATATAGTGTGTGTGTGTTTAGTCGTCTGTTTGAAACAAACATACTGTTCACAACCCTTCAGCTCCTGCTGAAGTTGCTCTTTATTTGTTTTGGTGTTACGAGATCTGAATTTAGTAAGAAAACTGTAGATCTCGTTGTAGAGAAGATTAGACGCATTTGCTCTGTTTGTCTGAACAAGAATGAAAAGATTATCATCGTCTGCCTCCAAACTCACCTGATGAATCATCTCTTATAGACACATCAGAAATATTCCTCTAAATCCACCCCGACTACAGCTGATTATTATTTTATCCTGCATGTCTTCACCCGTCACTGCTGCTCACTAACAGGCGGTGTGAAGGATACACCCGGCACGCTTCATGGATGCACCTTTCACACCTGCCATAGATGTTTTATGGTCGCGCACTAATGGATCTCCTCCTGGCAGTGCCTGCTGTCATTATCTGCCTCCTCCTCCTCTTCGTCCTTACATTCAGTCTTGAAGAGCAGGACTGTGTTTTACTGCACGGCGTGCAGCATTCGGACTGTCTAATTAGGTCATATCTAAAAAAGACAAGCGTTTCTGCATTGGAATTGCTGACACCAGGTCTTTGGGTGCCTCAGGGCTCAGTGCTAGGTCCAAATCTGCTCTCCATTTACATGCTCCCTCGAGGTCACATTATTTATAAACTTTTACACAGGCGATACTACGCTCTATCTAAGCTGTGACCCATCTAATAACTAAAAACTGCCTTCACAAATGGACGTCACAAAATGTCCATTTGCAGCTTAATGCTCAATCACTGATTACTGGTTGCCTATAGAGTTGATTTAAAGATTTTATTGATTATGTTATGTTATTTAGCCGACTTGTAGTGCTCTATGTCCCCTCTTGCTCCCTCAGATCCTTACATACGTCATAATTTGCAGTTTGGACTCCAAGCAGGCGGCAACCTCTGTGTCCATGAAGTGAAGCCAATGACAACCAGACATCACTGAGCCCGCCTCAGGTCCACCGGTTTAAGAAGCAGGACTGCCAACATGGCGGCAGCCAGAGCCACCACACTTGAGCCTCAAAACGGCTCTTCAGAAACCTGTGGGTGACGTCACAGATACGCGGTCCATTCTTTATACTGTGAGTGGCTCCAAGACTGTGAAGTGACCTGCCTAAGAAGATCAGGACCGCAAACTCTGTATCGTCTTTTAAAATTAAAAATGCACTTCTATAAAAGGACCTTTAGTTGATCTTTTTATGTTCCATGTCACATTTTATTCATTTTTTTATTGATTTATTGCTTGATGATGGTTTGTTTTATTGTGAAGGACTTTGTAACTGTTGGTGTATAACTGGAAGGTGCTATATAAATCAAGGTTTATTATTAAAAAAGTGTCATAAAAGCATGCAGAGTTTTAGCTGCTAAAATATATATACTGATTTTTATTTTATTTTTTATAAGTGAGTGGAAAAACAAAGAAGTTTGCGACCGCACAGTCTTCAGAAGAAGCCATTAATTCTTGTTATCCATCACACTGAGCTCGAAGCCTTTGTTCCGCCTGAGTCTATTATCTATTAACACCCACTGGAAGAAATCAAAGTCTCTACCAGGAAATAATTTCTCCCCTTAATGATCAACTTAATTGGAGTAGAAGTGCACGACATATCAGGAGGATCAAACGTGCTAAACTCTGAGTGGTACACGAGGACATCTAGTGGTTTCTTTCTTGTGTTTCAAGTGAAAGGACGAGACTTCTCCATAGAACAAAAGGGCTTTATTCCACAATATAAACTTGTAACATCTTCAGCTACCCAGAGTCCTTCCCACAGTATCCTCTGCCGGGGTTTACATGCTGTGTGTGTGTGTGTGGCGTTTACACATCAGCTGGTGTCCCGCTCCATCCACCATCCACCATCCACCATCAGCCACCCCACAGCTGTAATCCACCCCAAACTTTGTGTAGCTTTCTGTACATCACACCATCGCTAAAGCACCAACACAACTCAGCGGAGATCAAGCCATTAAAGTCAATTCAGACAAAAATTATTGCTCAGATAAATAAACCTATTCTACAAAAAAAAAGAGGAATAATTATATTAAGATGCATGTATTAAACACTGGATTTAAAGAAACAAATTGTCTTTTTTTTATTTATTTTTTTAAAGGGGGGGATAGTGGATGAAAACCTCGACTTCTGTCCCCTTAGCTCTGGTTTAACATGCAAGGAGGTCCCAGAGAAGATAATATTAACCTTCGATTCACCGTCTTTACTGGGTGCATCATGTTGTAAGACTCCTTTGCGTCGGTGTAATGGAATCCCATGCAGCACACTTCACATCCTGATTTTTTTTTTTTTGTTTTGTTTTGTTTTTTCATTTAGACAACCACAAACAATTCATAAGAAGAAAGAAATATATATATAATATATATATGTAAAAATACAAAAAAAATAACTAAACATTATAGTCCTGGACAACAAGTCAAAGAGGAGATAGCACCGTTGTTACAAAAGGGTCGGACAGACGGGACAGGGAGGTGATGGAGGGGTACAGGATCAGTGACACATCCAGACTGGGTGGCTCCAATAAACGGACCGACGACGACGACTTCCTTCAGAAAAAAAAAAAATCCTTCTCTTCATTTTCTCGTGTGTCCATCGCTCAGTGTACACCTGACACAAATGTAGTCCTCCTTCTCCGCCATCTCGGCCGTAACGCCAACGCAGACTTGGTGGAACCACTGGTTACAGCTGCCGTCACACTGGACCCAATCCACCTGCAGGAGAGCGCACACACACACACACACACACACACACACACACACGAGTGAACTTTAAGCTGGAATAAATGATTTTTTGGCCACTCTGAGGGAAACAAGCTTTTCCAGTTAATATATAACTCGTTAGCAAGCAAGTTGCTTTTTTTTTTTTTTTTTAAAATAAAACATTCAGCAGTTACAGAGCGACATTATGATTCATTTAGAGTCGTGTTTGTGGTCGTCTGCTGAATGTAAATCCGATATTGATCTAGCTCTGTTTTTGCTCTCCACCGACTCCTGAGGGAAATATCTGTCACTTTAGCTTCTAAATGCTTCACAACGTTCACCAGCTGGTCGCTAACATAAACAGTTTGAATACGGACGACGTATCTGTGACGTCAACCCACGGGTTTCTGAAGAGCGGTGGCTATGGTCGCGGTCATCTTGGTGTAAACATATTTATAAAAACATAATTCATTCAGTTTTTTGCAACTGCTACATCGGCTTCACTTTACAACCACAGACCACACACCAAATATTTTTCAAAGACTAAAGTCTGACTCTCTCAAATCTTAAGACTGTCAAAAGTCAGATTTTTCTGAGGATCTTGTAGATTCATTCTGAAATTATTTCCCCGACGTGCACCTGGTGGAAATTTACAAGAAGAAAAACTGTTGAACAATGGAGCAGAAAACAAAAGCAGCTTTTGTCCACAGCTCTCTCCTTGTGTTTGCATTTCGGGGGCTGCAGCAATTTTTGGGCGGACACGGCACAAAGAGGGACTCTCGCTCACTCCACAACAATTTCTCCTCCTTTACTAGAATCCAAGAGAACCGAGGCTTCACGTTTGTGTTAGCGAGCAGGCAACTGGCTACACAGAAGTAAACACGTCTGCTTCCTGATGGTGAAAGAGAGAGCGCACCTATTGGCACTGTTCACGTGAACGCAGCTCTGATTAAACATGTTGGATTTTGTTGGATTTAGAGTCTAGTCTCTCTCTTTTTTGTTCCCATGAAACCAGAGAAACACAAAGAAGATTTCCACTTGATTGATGAGCTCATACAGCTGAAGAATCATAATCTTTATCATATCGGACCTGTCGTGTTCCTGCCAGCGTTCCTTGAGTCAGCTGGACGCTGCTCTTAAAACATGGTGATGCAGCAGGAGGTGCTTTGTGCCTCTATTTTATGAAGATGGAGTCTAAATGTAGAACTCTTTCTCTGCTGCTCTACATGATTTCTAGGTTTGACGGACGTTTTTCTCACCTCGTCTCCTTCTGGCATCTGACACCTCTCCGCCGGACACACGGCCATTTCCTCATCGGAGTCGTCGGACTGAGAGAAATCAGAGCGCGGAGACGACGAGTTTTGCCTGCGCTGCAGGTTCTTCTTATTCATCTTCTGTCGTTTGTGAGAGTGCTTTTTGTCCTTCCCCCTGCGCTCTGTGTCCGAACCTTCCCTCTCCAGATGCCGCTTTGTTTTCTTCTCTGAGCCGTGGACGCCATCCTGAAAATAAAAACAAATTAAAGCTTATACTGAAGCTGAGGAGTTCTTTATTAATCAGTTCATTTGGTGGCGAGAGTTTGTACCTGGTTCAGTGGCAGATTGTTTCCCTGAGAGTTTAACTGCATGTCGAAGTCTGTGGACTCGTCCTGCGGTGGCGACATGCATCTGTTTGTGTGCTGACTGTTGGCTCTGTCCAATAAAACGTGGTAGACGGTTTGGACCTCTGGCAGAGACACCTGCAGCAGGAGCCCCTCCACCATCAGCTCCTCCAGATCCCGACTCAAGCCTGTCACACAGAAGACGACCCAGAACATGAACACTAATAATCTATAATGAACGACAGAAACAGGTTTCTTCAGAATGAGACGACACTGACCCTGCAGCGGGATGCATCTCTGCTCGGTGTAGAAGACCGTCTGAGCATGGCTTGTCCTATTCCACTCTGGAGTCAAACAAGGAGCCTGTATCCAAAACATCAAATCCAAACTTAACAAATGCAAATAAAACTTTCGTAGCTGCTACAAACGGAGGCACAAGGAGCTGAAGAGTGACCTGAGAGTTGTTCTGAGCGTCGTTGCTCCCTGATGCCCAGCGCGTTAAGGTGGGAGGAGTTCCTGGTCTCTCTTCCAATTCTGGTAGGTTACAAGACTGTGAAATGTCCTGCGCTCGCTGCTGCCAGTTTACTGTCCTCTCAACCAGATATTGCAGCGCGTCGCCCTCCGGCAGGCGAACCCCTATGTGCCGCAGAGACGCGAGCAGAGAGAGGACTTTGTTCAATGGGGGCTTTTCTGATCGCTGGCAC
Source organism: Miichthys miiuy (assembly GCA_036365135.1). NCBI lineage: Eukaryota > Metazoa > Chordata > Actinopteri > Sciaenidae > Miichthys > Miichthys miiuy. The sequence goes on along the minus strand of CM071606.1, from coordinate 7,910,118 downwards.
TGCGGACAGAGCCACGGCTGTGTTTCGCTGGAGTCTGACGGGTCTCTGACGCACACGCTGTGGAAGGCGTCCCTGCAGAGTTCACACTGTAGCATCGCGCCCATGGGCGCCTTCTGACAGACGCACACCCTCAGGTCCATGCAGTCCGCTGTGGGAAGGAGCTTTGACTCATTTGCTGCCCTGAGATTAGAGAAAGCCTCCATCTCCCTCACCCGCAGCTCCTCCAGAGTTGCCATCTGGTGGATAAAACACAGACTGAGTCAGAACATCTGATAATGAGAGTTTCAATAATCCCATCATCGACCTCAGTGTCTTTGTAGGGAACACTTACTGCAGAGGTAGAATCCTTGGTGTCTGAAAGCGCTTTTTCCACGTCGCTGAGAGTGTTGAGCCTCTGTGTTTTCTTCTTGTTACTTTTAGTAATTGATTCTTTCCCTTTCTTTGCCTTCCTCTTTGGAGAGCCGACGTTTCCAACTTCACATCTTGGACACAGGACCTGCCATGAATAAAACAGGTTCAGAGGAGTAAAGACCACCAGCTCCATTATCTTAAGGTTACATTCAGACAGGATCAGGCGCTGCATTCAATTGCCACAGAGTTGTGCGGCAGACAAAGCCAGAACACAACAGGTAGCGTATCAGAGTTTAGTCCATGAATCTTTCAGGCTGACTGTGGAGGAGTTTGAGCAGTCTGAGCGTCTCATTTGTGGACTGCGTTTTTCCAAAAGTTGGATCCAGCTCAACTTCTCCACCGCAGTTCGCTGCGGCCCACGCCACCACCACCAAAACATACTACCCTTCACTCAAAAACCTGTTCTCGCTGAAGTGCTGGATCCTCTCTGAATGTACGCTTACATTTTATATTTGCCTGAGCAGCTTACATGCGTGAAATTCACCTGTAATGTACAGAAATGTTTGTATTTATTGCCAATTTTATTAAAATTAATGTTAAATGATACGTTTCGTGTTTTACCCCTAACCTCCATCTTGTCCCCTCCTTCTCTCTGTCATGATAAACACTTTGTTTTAAGACTTTGTGGCTCTCATTGAAATATTTTTCTGTTTCTTTTTGTGAGACAAAGAAACGAGTAAGAAACCGTCATTTAATCACAGCTCATCAATTAAGCTCACTGACATTTAAAATGAGTAATCACAGACAGGTTGCAGTCTTAAAACACCGCTCTGACGCTGTGTTTGTTACCACGCCTAAATGAGCTGCAAATGTGCGCTCGATATTCTCGTAAAAAAAAACGAGAAAAATGCAGCTGAGGACCACATGCTCGGCCTCAAACCTTTAAAGTGGTGATGGTAAAACTTAATGTAATCAGATCCAGTGAACATGAGGAGTAAATGACCTGAACCCCGAGGCCTCAACCGCTTATTATTCATTTAAAATAATTTGTCGGTTTTACCTCGAGTAAAGTCAGGGTTGAGTCTTTCTGAAGAAAAGTTGTAGCTGCAGACTCTTTCCATTCTTGCACTTCCACCATTAAAGACTCCAGCCTGTCTAACGGCTCCAGGTGGACTTGGATGGCTTGTCCTCGCAGCACCATGTCAGAGAGGCTGTCCATCATCGGTACGCCACCGCTGGCCTGAAAAAAAAAAAAAAGGCTGATTATTTCAGTATAAGAACCAACCAAGAGGAGAGAGTAAGACATGAAACGTCAGGTGTGTCCTCACCTGAAGCTCCTCGGCTTCTTGAAGCCACTCTCTGGCTTTTCTGATGGTGTCTTTCAGGAGGAGACAGTTCGGGAGGTAAGCGGGGATGCCGGACGCCTTCTCAGCAGCGGCGCTGAGAGTCTCTATGGAGTGTGGCGGTCTGTGGTGGGCAGCGAAACACAAAATGATGCACTGTAGGCGACAAACTTGGACACAATAACTCACTATAACGAGAACTGTCATGGCATTTTCTTCCAACATCTTTGCAGGAAATGATTTCCTCCAACCAACACTTTCAAAACATCGTGGACACCTAGAGCTACTTTAAAAATCAAGACTCTCTACATGGAAAACACTAGAAAATACAATTAAATCATATTTTTAGTACAGTGAAACCCAAAATTCAAAGCTGCGGTAATTTAAGCATGGTGAAGGAACATAACACTTCTGAAAAATGTAGAAATTTAAAGTCCTGGCTTGAAATTAGTTTTTCTGACGATGGAGAGAAGAGATGCACATTCCTGACAGCCATGCCATTAAAGCCTTTGAAGCACTAGTGACAGTTAATACTGAACAGCACTGAGTACCAATGGAATGAGGGCAGAACTAAATATGATGCTCACTTTTTGTTGGTCTTGTTGAATATTCTAGCGGCAGCATTTTGCACTAGCTGTAATTAAAATGAAGCATAATCAGGAGCACTGACGTCATATTACATTATTCACTTACAATCAGTGCAAACACCTGGACACAAAGTTACAGCTACGTTTTTTTCCCCACCCTGTCGTTTAGACGCTAACACGGATCCGTCGGCGCCGCCCTCACCTGGCTTTAAGGAGACTGCTCGCTTTGTCCTCCCAGTGCTCGGACATGGTGAGCAGCTCCTGCAGGCGCGCCATGGCTTTCTCCACGGACGGATGAGGTGCCAGACCGACGCCCTGGTCAATGAGCCTCCTCATGGTCTCCAGAGTTAAGGAGGCGGGCTGAGCGCTGGCCTGCTGCACCCCCTCCAGCCAGCGCGCCTGCTCCAGCCTCACTCGGAGGCGGGGCAGCTCGGGCAGCTCCACGTCGAAGTCGAAGCTGACGTCCAACAGGCTCTGGATCTCGGCAACGCTTGGGACTTCGTCTGCCAGGACTTTCTCGCTGTGCTGCTGGAAGTCTTCGATGCGATTCAAGAGCTCCTGAAGAAAGAAATCAAACATGCAGGGAGTCAAAATGAATGCACACCTGATTTCTATGTTAATCAAAGTCACATTCATTATATCCCACAACAAACTATGTAGTTGTTTTAGGCCAGGCAGTATGGATTAACACTAGGGGTCATTTTTACCTCCTGCTGCAACAGAGTCAGTCGTAAAAACGTCATTTCTTGAAGCAGTAAGTGTTGATCAAATATAGATTAAATATAGCTCTCTGTTGCTGATATGGCAGTGTGCTCATCAAAAGATGTTTAGCAATGCTCGTTGCTAGGCAACAGGGCAGGTGGTGACTGTTGGTTTCTATGACAATGGCTGAAGGTATAAACGATCATAGTTTTTCTTCTTTTTATCCACAGCCCTCATAACTCACAAGATGATTATTAAACCCATTTCAGGAAAAGTCGTGAACAGAGAGGAGTTTTATTTTGAAAGAGTTACATGCATTTGAAATTACCCCGCTCAGCGGTTCTCGTGTTAAATTATTTAATTTGCAGTCTTTCAAGTCTGTCTTGAAACAACCCGTCCTGGTTCAGGCGCCCGTATGAACACTGAAACAGGTTTTATTTCCATTATGTAAAAGGTAACATGAAGCTTCAGCAGTCTGACTTTGCCAAATCAAGAACATTCTTTCCAACGTTTGTGTTTTTGAATATCAAATTCTCTTGTTATTTTTGTTTTAAATATTACTGAAGTAGCGTTTTACTTGCGGCTAAAACTGAAGTCTTAACTGAGACATGAAGCTGACCTTTGCAGCAGAACCTGCAGCCATTTGCATGTTTTCTTTCCTCTTCTATTCATAGTAGGATACACAACAGAAAATAACGCTGCTTTTGTTTTGTTTTGTCAACATTGTTGAGGATGCCTCCATCTCGTTTGAATAAACTTGACTGGACAGGTTTGGGCTGATTCAAACATATACATGAATAAAACTTCTCCGTGTCTGAATTGAATCTAAATTTACGTGTTGAAATCACAGGATGTGCTTCTCCTCGGCAGCTTACCTTTAACTTGGGTGCTTGAGGGAGGCTGCAGGAGAGGTTGTACAGCTGCCTGACGAATGAACTCAGCTCCTCCACAGTCAGCTGGCTGCATGATTTCCCACTACCACACCGATACCTAGGAGAGAGAGCGTCCAGTGAATTAAAGAGCTGAACCCCATTAAGGAAACTAAAACCATTTCCTGACCGGAGGAAACACGTAAAGAAATGTGATGACAGCTAATCTTTAAACCTGATGAAGTTGAGTGTATTAATCCTACCTGGTCTGCCTCTTTCCGTTTAATAGCTGCTGTGCCACCGAGGCGCACTTCTCTGCGTCCTGTGTGACCAGACGTAGCCGACGGAGCAGGTCGTTGTCGGGGAACAGCCTGGTCTCGGACTCAGCGAGGAGGGAGCGAAACACTGGCAGGCCTGAGGAGAGAATATCAGGTTAATCACAGTCTGGAACATAATGAAACATTCACAATTTAAATCAGCGTCTGTTTGTGTTTAATCACTTCTGGCCACGGCGATTATGTCGTTTGTGAGCACAGTAAAGCCAACGTGCTTATAACTTACATTACAAAAATCACTTTGCAATTCATGGAAGTGGCGCTGAGTTTTTCTGCCTTCCAGGGCTGATTATTTCCAGTTCGTTTTAGCACTCACACGGCTAATCATCATAAAACATGAGACTTTTAACAGTGTTAGATGGCACAGTGTGAATCCTTCCTGGTGGTTCAGATGTCTGCAAACCATTACATTCATAAGATATGATGTTTGGAAACTCAACAGGGAGGACAAATAATTATCAGACACAGATGACGTTCATGATCCAGATCCTGTTAGACATCTGTCATAAATCTGTCTGTGAAAGTAATTGTTGACTTCAGGGCATAACATGAGAAATACATGACAGTTATGTTTTACATTTAGTCAGCTGACGCTTTTATCCAAAGCAACTTACAGATAAGGAAACCATAAAATGTGTTAGTGCAGCAATAAGTACTGTGACGGTTGTAGAGGGGGGTAGATTTAGCATGTCCAGATGTTGGTAGTGTTGGAGAGGAGGTCCTCTCTGAAGAGCTGGAGGTCTTCAGGAGGTTTTTGAAGGTAGAGAGGGACGCCCCTGATCTGGTAGGAACTGGTAGGACGTTCCACCAACGAGAAAAGTTTGGACTGATCTGAGCGTACGGATGGCAGAGCCATCGTATGTCTGTGTGAGGACATTCACGTGGGTGGGTGCAGGACTACTGCTTCGTAGTCAGCATTAGGGATTTGAAATTATTACTGGCTGCTACAGGTAGCCAGTGGAGATCGATGAGCAGCGGGGTAACGTGACCTTTTGGGTTGATTGAAGACCAGGCGCGACGTCACATTCTGATGATCTGAAAGGGTTTCACTGTGCAGGCTGGGAGGCCCGTCAGGACGGCGTTACATTCATCGAGTCGTGAGATGGGTAGCATCAGGAGTTGGGTAGCATGTTGAGTCAGGTAAGGCCTGATTTTCTTATGTTATAAAGTGCGAAGTGGCACGACCGTGCAACCGAGGCAACATGATCAGAGAAGGTTAGTTTGTCATCGATCATGACTCCTAAGTTTGTTGCTACCCTGGTCGGGGCGAGAGATAGAGCCAATTTTGTGTCAGACAATGTCAATGTCAAATACCAACATGAGGACCTCTGATGATTAATGATTACACCTCCACCTACACGACTATTTCAGTTTGAGTGTATACACTGCAGAAAATGGAGCTGAAGCAAGCAGAGTGAGACAGGAAAAGGGAAAAGAGAGGGACACTGCTGTTATATCACCGGCCTCTGGAGACCTCAAACTTTACAATCCACAAAAGGTGTTTTTGCTGCCACGACTGGGACATTTTGGAGCTGTTGTTCGAGTCAGCGATGCAGTGGATGAACTATAAGAACAACGTACAAAGAACAGCAGACAAAGTTGTTCATCCCTCCCAGCTACAATGTTTTGGTGATTGTGTTTACTTGACTTAAACCACTGGTGTGGTTCTTTAATGTTTTGTTGTTCTTATTTGCTCTCGCTTGTTTACCTTTCTTCTTTTCCAGTTTGGCCTCTAGAGTCTCTGTCACGAGGGAGGCCCAGTCATCATACAGCTCTGCTCGCTGCTTCACAGCATTCATCATGGGGTACAGGTCGTCCAGTGTGTATCTGTAACTGCAGGCGCGGATAACACACTTAATTTATGAAGGTACACAGTAATAAAAAAGACCCACAAATCTTGAATGTTCAGTGATAAAATACGTCTTCATAGACTCTAATTACATTCACATGTCTCAGAGTTCCAGTGTTCTCTGATCTCTGTGTACAACGTGTGTTTACTGTGTCTGAATCAGCTCCACAGGGACTCACTTCAGTGTGTAGTTGGTGACGGGGCACGAGCAGAGATCGTTGATATGGTGTAGACAGACCAGCACTCCTGGGCTGCAGGGACAGGTGACGGCAGACAGGTAGCAGGTGGTTTTGCACTTGGCACACTGCCGCTCGTCATCCTGGAGGTGATCGTACTTTGCCTCGATGCAATGCAACACCCCCTGAAGGTTTGAGACAACAACAAAGGCGTTAAAAGCAAACTCAAGTCGAGCAACACCGCGGGTGTGTTTGCTTCAATGAACACTCGAACACTGTGTTTAATTACTGTAAAGGTGACTACAACACATGCTTTTACATGACAATGAGCACCGTCCTACCATTTTCTTTATTTTCTCCCTCAGTTGCTGCTCTTCTCGGATCATGGCCACCATGTCCTTGTGGACAGCTGATGCCAGGACCACATCGAGTGTGCCTGCTTTCGAGGCCATGTTGCACACCATCTCATCGTGGGAGAATACATTGTACCGGTGCAGCATACGATAGTGATCGACACACTGCCTGCCGAGGGGCATCTGGAGTTATGGAGAGGAAAGAAATAAGTTGTAAAGGACAGTTCATGTTGTGTCAAAACCACTGAATATTAATCTTCTGCAACATTCAGACACAATCTGGTGCTGTGGGGAATCGCAGCAGGAGTGTGTGGCAGCGTGTGGGGGGTCTGCTGGGAGCGTGTCGATTTGTGTTGAACGTAACCGCTGTGAAACAATCAGGAAATAACTTTTTATTTCGCTGATTAACCGGCTTTATCGAGGCTGGCGCTCGCTCACTCTCAATTACTGTCTATGTCTCTCGACCACTGTTAGCACTCTCTCTATTTTGTAGCATAAATTGTGAGCCAGAGACAGATTTAGAAGCTGGATACATGAAATTAACAAAGCCAGAACACAACAGGTAGAGTATCAGAGTTTCAGAGACATTTGAGGCTGACTGTGGAGGTTTGACAGATCCGAGCATCTGATTGACAGCTGCAGTTTGATATCGGGTTTCGTTTTTTTTCCAAAAGTTGGATCCAGCTCAACTTCTCTGCTTTTTTCCCCCAGCAGCCCCGCTGCCTAAACGCACTACCCCAACTCAAATGACTGGAAAAACCTGCGATTTGCCAGATCCTGTCTGAATGCAGCCTGAATATTTGATATCTGATTCTTCTTTTCTTTTCTTTTTTTTTGTTTCTTTTTACATTTTTCATTTGGAATCACATATTATATCAGCACTTTGATAATATTACACAGTGATCCATCTTTACACATTGAAAATATAATGAATGAAAATATAAACAGAACACGGGGTGTGTCCGTTTAATAACAGGAAGGTTCAGAAAAGAAATAAATTGTATAAAGTTAAACAAAGCAAGGTCGTTCAGGGGCGATATACATTTTCCACTTTTCATTACAAAGATTTCATAAATAATATCAAACTGTCCATCTATAGACAGGCTGCTCTTCTTTCTTTGTAATTGCTTTTCTAGCACTTACACTCAGTTTTTTAAAATTATTATTATTACTTATTACTTGTTTCTTGGTATAATACCATTATAAACAGAGTTCTTTATGTTTTACAAATGCTGCCATTTGATTGAGGAAGTATTTTATATACTTTGCTTTTAGGAACAACACAAATCAAGTGGTACTTACCCAGTCCACAGTGCAGAAGTTGACCGCCTCAGCGAAGTTGAAGCCCTGATTGAAGCCGCTGTGGTAGGCTCTCGGAAACGTGATGACAAACTCTCCAGCGCACTGGTTTGTTCTGTAAATCTGAAGGACGGGGAGACAAAAGATGATTTATGCTGCTGTTACAAAGACCAGCTGCTCATTCATGAAGATGTCAGCTGCAGATTATAGACAGAAAGCATCAGCACATGTGAGCGGAGCTACATAAATACGTACTGGGACTCCGTGGGCCATCAGGGTGTTGGGGTTCATGATGGTGACCAGCTGGTGCAGCAGGTCAGGCTGAGACTCAAACAGCTCCGGGGCCAGTTTCCTCATCACCTCCTCCAGCTGTTCTGCTGCAAAACCAGGAGCTCCATACCAGGTTTTAGGTTCCCCCCTTAAAGTGAACAAGACAAACACAAGATTTCGCTTGAAATAAAACAAAAATAACAAAGTCTAGACCTGATGTTTATCTCCACAAGCCATCATAAATAATCTTTTTGCTCTCATCAAAAGAAAGCCGTCGAGCGAGCAGAGGGTTGAGGTGAAGTACCAGTGCAGGTAGTTGATGGAGTAGCTCCAGTGATCCTCGATGTGCCAGCAGAAGGAGGAGAAGCACATGCCGACATAAAGCCACGGCAGCGTCATCCCGCAGATGTCAGCCGTCACGTGAGTCAGTACAGACGGGTTCATCATGGCCAGGTTGTTCAGGTTCCAGCCACACTTAAGATATTTCTACAAGACAGACGAGACACAGAGTGTTAAAACACAGGAGTTACTGTGCTAATACACTGTTTACACCACTGAAATCTACATTAGACTGATAGAGACAGATATAACCACCTCACAAGGTTAAGTTTGGGACTTTTTAATACCTAATGGAACCCAATTTAATACCTGTTAAATGATTATACCATGGAAGTTTGATGGAAAACGAGTAGGGATGATATAGCCTCAAATTATTGATGATTACTTCTATACTTCCAAGAGGTTAATAACAAGAATTCATCATGATATACTTAATTAAATTAATGCAACCTGGACCTGGATAAGTGGATGCAAGGATTAACCAATTAAAAGTGATTATTTCTTATAAATTCAGCAACCTTTTGCTAAAATGAGACGATGAGACGATGAGCCTGCTAGCTGCTGTAGCTAACAGCAGTGACAGTGCTTGCTACAGATCTGCTGACGCTCACTAAAACTCCACACACACACAAAAAAAAGGATTAAACTGCTTCCTGCAGCACAATCCACAGCTGCAATAATCCCACTTTTAATTTAAAGGTGTGTCACCGTCTCCTGGCCGCCCACAATTGATGCAAACACATTAAAAACAAAGACCTGCACATGCTCTAACCACATTTTAACTCCACAGATGTATCTCTCTAAGGCTTTGTGTCGCACCTCATCAGCAGGCGACACCTTGAATTTTCCATTCGGGATGGGGAATCCGCTCCCAAACTCCTTTGAGGCGATATCGGCTCCGTATTCTACGGTGACGTCCTCTTCAATGGCTCCCACCAAACGCCAGAACTCTTTCTCCACCAGCTCTGTGGGTACCATCTGTAATAAATAAAAGACATTCAGATTTAAAATACACACAACAACAGAAGAATGAGAGATTTATTTTGAAACCCTTTTCCACTTACATGAACCGGCATGTTGAAGTAATCAGATTTGAATGCATCAGCCATTTGGCCAAACGCACGCAGGGAATAATCTCTGTACGCCTGTTCAAAGCCGAACGCCTCATGAGGTTTGCTGCATTCCTGTGGGTAAGATATAAAAATAAAAAGAAGCATTGAGTAGCAGACAGGCTTGTTGTTTCGATAGCTTACACAGCTCATTACCCAAGAGACAATTTGCATCACGTTAATCAGACTTTGCGGTTTATCCTCACCTGAGCCAGACACTTGGGGCACCTCCAGTCTCCTTTGGGGACATCATGCAGAGGAGGGATCAGGCAGAAGGTGTGGTAGCTGTCGTCACAGCCGTCACACAGCAACAGACGGTCTTCTTCACCCCCACTGCCGCACACCAGACACACAACCAGATCCACCTGAAGAACAAAAGGAGGAGTCTGCTTCAGTTTGAGAGTCACGATGGCTGATAAAAGCAGCTTCAATACAGGAATGAAAATAACAAACTAAAATGCAAGCAAAGTAAATGTTGTCTGATGTAAGGCCCCATTTACACTTGTCATTTCAAGTGTCTCAGATCAAATCCAGATGAGATTTAAGACACTTCCATTTACACTTAGTCACATATATGCTTCTCTTTTGGCCAGATCACCTTGTATTTGATCGTATTTGTAGAAATCCCTGGAGCCGTTTTTCCTTGTTGCTTTAATGAGACAGAGAACAAACAGCTAATTTTAGTGTAAAGTTTGTGTAACTTTAGCCGGTGTTAGCACAAGGACAGAGGAGACAGAACATGGATGCATTAAAGAACATGGTTACACTTCGGGAGGAGTAAAGATTGCATACGAGTCTTGGAGAGAAAGATGCTTTTACACCTTTTGAACATCTAACTATCCTCTGAAACCATCTCAGTCTTGAATGCTTCGTGGATGCATTAAAATTTTGCTTTACTGAGATCAGATCTTAAGTTAGGCCTAAATTTCCAATTTTGTTTGGCATAATGATTCTTTCTGGATTTTATACTGGTTCAAAACTAAATTTTCACACATATGTCTTCCACTTTTTCACTCCTATAAATATTTCTTTCATTAGTTATATATACCTGTTTATGTCAAGTTTGTACACCACAGGAAGACTACAAACTGCATTAGCAGAAGCTAAAGTGGTTCCAATAAACAAACTTTAAACAAAAGGACACATTTTACAGCACAAGTTAAGTGATCAAAGCTGAGCTCGGACTTCCGATGATGCATTAAAACTGACTAGCTTATTAATTTTTGATCAAAACATTTTATATCTCGTGCAGGTGCGTCTCATACAAAGACGTTTATACTTACTGGACTCGGAGGAACAGGAAGGATGAATTTCTTGTACCGTGACTTGTTTTTTTCAGCTTCAATTACTGGTTCTTTAATTTCAGCTGGTTCCTGTTTGACCGGGATGGGAATCTCTTTTTCTACAAGACAACGGAAACATCATTACACAAGTTACACTTATCTGCGCCCACAGGAGGAGTTATAGTTGTTGAAAAATACATTAACGAGCATGAATTTCTACCTATAACTACATTAAGGTGTATTATAAACCATTTATGAAAATTATTAAATTCTGCTGAACAGGGAAGGTTCACATAAAAGTGCTGTAAATGTCGCCAGTGTTAATATTTTTTCACTCTGGGATGTGGAGCCTGACCTGGTTCTTGCTTGGCGACAAAAGAGCCCATCCTCCGCCTCAGGTTCGGCTTGCTCTCGCCGGGCTCACCTGGTTCTGTCTTCACACAGAATGCCTACAGAAAAAGAGAGACGTGGAACTATTAATAAAACTACAAAAATCACGACGTGAGTGTGGAAATATGTGGAGAACAGAGAAGAGTGAAGGTGTGTGTAGCGCTCTCCAACAACAACCCACCTCGCACTTCATGCGTTTGGCTCTGCGAGCGCTGGGGCAAGCGTCCGGCGTCTGGCACGACTGCCTCTGAGCCTGGTCCTGCAGCAGCTTGTGCTCCTTGGTTTCCATGCTCTCCATGCTTCCTGTTTTCTCCAGCGGCTGGACTGGCTTCTGAACACACTGGAGGAAGATAGCATGACAGTTTAAAAACCACAGCCCACAGCACGACATAGTGAAAGAGCACTTGTGTACCTAACTGGTAATACCTGTATTCTCAAACGTGTGCGTCTAAAACAGGAAGTGTGAAAGTACCGCAGCCTACATTCTAAAGAGAGAGCCTCAAATATGATAATTACTTCAGTTTATCAGCTGTAATAAAAAAAATAAATATAGGACAAACTGTGACTATGAATAGGAAGTATCAGAAGCTATCAAACGTGGTTGAATGACAGTGAGACTTTATCAAAGTCAACGTAGTTTCAACAGGCAGAGGATAAACGAGGCCATGAGAAGGATGTGGTTAGTTACAGTTTGTCAGCTCAAACAGGGAGCTCCGAAAAGGAGGAACATGCTCAATTAGAAGACATAAAGTGTTCAGGTGATGATTATAAGTCAGTTGGTAGTTTAATAAACACATAAGCAGCATTTTAAAATAAAAAAACTGTATATTTAATTTGTCCCTAGATACGCGATTAGCTCATCTAGTCCCTAGATGAGCTGTGGAGGGGAGGATTGTTGTGTGAGGCGATCATTTCACTGTAAAACGGGCAAAGGAGTGTTTGTAGAAGTGTTAATACGCTGAAGATAACTTTGTGCATGTTGTTAATTGTAAGTCTTCGAAACCTTGACACAAACATACCTTTTCAAGTTCAGGATCAGCCTCCAAACGCATCAGTTTGGAAGCTGCCTCTTGTGCCTGAGGCGAGAGAGAGCTCAGGTAATTAAACAATTTACAGTGACCTGTCCAATAGGTCACACACAGTACCAATCCAATGCTTTGGATAAGCTCTCTTAAATGACGTGACATGACACCAGATGATCAACTCATTCTTGGTGTATTAGTCAGTCAGACAACAGAGTTAACTTCTCCAAAGAGACAGAAAAATACGGTAGAATAACAAAACAAACAGCATAGATAGAAGCTGCAGCTCGACACACAGCATGCACATCCTAATAATGTCTTTGTTTTCAGTCTCTAAATAATCCATATTCCTTTTTAAATATTTGATTGGACTCGTTTCTTCTTGTAGCAGCATAATAAACGTGTAATTACACTTTGTAGCATTCAAAAATCGGCCGTATGGTTAAACATTATTAGGAATTTGTTTAGAGATAAACCACACACTGTTGTATTTGTGCGCATCATCGGGAACAAGATGTGCTGTCACAATGATGCATGTGTCCAACTCACCAGCAGGTTCGCTCCGCTCTGAAACAGACTGTAGGGATAAAGTATTTTCTCATAATGCCCTCGCAGGTGTGAGCCGACAGCTTTGCCAGGGGCGAAGCCCATATGTAGTGCAATCTTGGTCCATCTCCTGTCCCGACAGACAATGTCAAAGCCACCCTCATCTGCTACCAGCTGAAACCACAGGGAGTAAACGGTGTGAGGAAAGCACATTTTAAATATCTAGAAGTGTAAATAATTAGCAGCGAGGTCAATTATCAACCTTATTTAGCTTATATAAATCCAAAATCTTCCGCTCCACGTGAGGAATCTTCAGGGCACATCCCTGCAAATCCCAAAATTTGGCAATCTGGTCCAAGAAGTTGAGCTTAACTCTGGTCTGTGCCTGTGAAAAAAATATAAGAAACAACAACAATCAGCTACAAGAAAATTAAATTCAAGGACATTAACAGACACAATGAATTCAAGGCATTAAATACAGGGTCCAAAAATAACACAGGGCGGTGTGTCCTATTGTTTAATATAAATAAATAAATGAACATAGCTTCATTATTTCAATTGGATTAAATATCTATCATGTGGTTTAATTTTATGCTTTGTTACAAGAGGAGATCAGGAGGCATTAATAACATTATTGTTCTTTGTTATTAATAGCACAGCTGCACAGGCCCGGTGATTACATTCCTGAGGTAAAGAAACGTAATGATTACATGTGCGGAGACACACACAAGGACGTAGTCAAATAATTAATGATATAATCTGAGTAACAAAACTCACCTCGAGCTCATTGAGCCTCTGGATCCGAGGAACAAAGTGAAGTTTGTCAACATCGCAAGCGAACGGAGGCTGCCAACCCTAAAAACGGCAACAAAAACACACACGGTAGCACATGAAGGTCATCATAACACGTAGGCTGGATTTTTATCCATTTAACACTTCTTATTATTGTAATTCTTGCATTGAGAAGTCACGTTACCAAGTCTATTTGTTTTTCCCTTTCAAGATGGCTCCCTTGTGACTATTGTTTTTCACAGCATGGACACAAATTTTCAGCTGTATTCATATTCTTTACCCATGGGATTTATCTAAACTTAAATATGGCACACGAAAGAGGCGTATAAGTACTCGATTTCATGTTTTTAAACCTGACTTTTGCAGAAAAACAAGGCCTGCTGACACTGAAAGAACACAGTGATCCCTTTACACTTTATAACTCCACAAATTCAATACGTGTGTCAATATCACACACGGCTTAGCACACACAATAACAATCACCTATTATGCAAAAACAAGAGACCCCCACAAGTTCTCTTGTTTTAAAGTCAGCCAGCCAACAACATCCCCCCACTGGCACACAAAATGGCCAGATGGAAGACTCACTCACCAGCCCAGCTTTACCACAAAGCCAACATGGAGGACAACACCCTGCAACACACACACAGGCTCATACATGAACAGTGGCTCATCATCAGGAAACTTATACATTATAATAAAAGTGCAACACAGGCTGTGATGTTGTGTAACGAGGCGGGTTAGAGCACAAAAAAGTCCTTTAAAAAGTTGTTTATTTAGCAATAACACTTGTCTTTGTAATTAAATAAAGTGAGCTCCTTGTCCCCATTTATGGAAGATATTTATCTGACGTTATCAGCATGAATTCAGCTTAATATGTCAAATAAACACACACGTCTTCTACATATATATTGCTCACAAACTGGCAGTTGACCGTGAAGTGATGACACTCAAGTACAGAGAGTGACCCAACAACTGCATCATGATGCTCTCCAACGAATCTATAATTAACATCACCCGCAGGACTTTTATATTAAAAAGGGGACATTAAAGGACAATAATATTAATAATGAGTGCTCACATTAATGTCTAACTCATGGTTATAATTGCATCTACGCAGCCGAATGGCTTCCGCATAGCCAGCTATGTCAAAGCTTGAATTATGACAGGTTGGTGAGCGGTTAGCCGTTAGCCCCGCTTAAGCTAAAGTGGCTCAATGACCGGGGACCACCGAGGCTTTGTTGACACACGATGAACCGCGACAACAATCCACTTTTTTTAAACACGTTGACACGGCTAAAATAGTTCGAGACGAGTCAAAGTCGATTAAAACAAGCACGACGGCGACGATAAATAACCCCCTCGAAGCGTGAGCTAAAAAGGCAAGCTAGCCGCACAAGAGCAGCACAAAGAATGAACATAGCCGCTGTTATCCGCCATGTTGAACAGTCCCTTTAAATCCCAACCGCCGTGGGTTCCATCTACAGCCGCCGTCTTCAACGGTGGACTTGATTCAAACATCCGCGTCGGTGTTTTTAGCCCGTTTAATTAATCGCACTCACCGGGGGAGGTCGGACTTTGCAAATGCCAGTTTTTTCAGCGATGGGACGGATCTTGTTGATGAAAGCAAACGGATCTTTAAATTCTTCCCAGCTTGGCTCGAAGACCGGGCACTCCGGAGGAGGCTTGAACTCGTCCGGCCGAGGCTGGCTCATCGTTTCGGGCAGACCCGGTGGCGGCAGCGGCAGCGTCGGACGGGGGCGAATTTAGAGCAAAGTATCGGCGTGTTGCGGTTGTCGTGGAGTGTTTTATTTTTTTTAAAAATCTCCCCACGTTTGTTCACCGTCAGACTCAGTGGCAGTCAGTCGAGAAGAGAGGAGGCAGCTTACACACATACAGCCCTGCTGCACACACACACACACACACACACACACACACACACACACACATCCATGCACAGTGTGGAGAATGTTCCAAGGCAGTGAGCACGTCCGCTCAAAAAACTAGACACCGCACAGTTCTTATTAATGCGTGTGTCATATCTCGGCTTACACAACATTTAATGTTACACGCACTTCTTAATGAGTAACCACGGCTGAACACGGTTCATATTTTTTGTACATATTAAGGTGCAATAAATCCGTTATTAAAAGTTTAAAGACATTATATTGTTATATTCTCATTTTTAATCCTCAAACTTAAGCACACGCACAATTTAAGGTTGTATTTAGCCTAATTTACTGCAGATTCAATGAGATATTAAACTTCTTTAGGTTGCCACAGCCAAATTAATACCTGAAACTGATGTTATAAATATAATTAACCTGTAGGCTACTATACTAGAAAGCCTTACAACAACTATTAATGATATTTTAACGATAAACCACACCATTTAAAGGCTTAAATGATACAATTTGATATATTATATATTTGCTAAAGACTCAAATATATTCATATTTAAAGTATAAGTGATTATAATGTGTGCTTCACAGGCTGTACCCTAAAATCTTGGTAAGACATCCACTTCTTAATGAGTAAGGACAGCTCATATTTTTGTTCATATTATGGTGCAATAAACCAGTTATTAAAAGTTTAAGAACATTATATTGTTATGTTATCTTTTTTTAAGCAAACATACAATTTAAGGTTGGATTTAGCCTAATTGGTGTTTAAATGTGCAACCACACAGGTACAGCCAAATTAAGATCTGAAACTGATGTTATAAATATAATTAACCCTTAGGCTACTCTAGCAGAAAGCTTTACAACAACACTTGTTGTTTTAACACTAAACCACACTATTTAAAGGCTTAAATGATACAAATTTAAATATTATATGCTTACTAAAGACTCAAACTTGTTCATATCTTAAGTAGAATAAGTATAGGTGGTTATGGTGTGTGCTTCACAGGCTGTACTCTAAAATCTTGGTAAGACATCATCTTAATTTTCCACTGTCAACACTGCACAGCTATTAATTGCACTAACATGACAAATAATCGCGTTATAAAGAGATAATAAGTTATAATCTGTAGCACAAATCTCTTCTTTGTAGACTTGTCTTGTGTTTACACTTGCGCGGATGAATACGTTCAGGTGACACCTTCACGGCTGCCGGGACTCGTTGTTTAAATAGCCAGTCAGTGCAGTTTGCTTGGATGTTTTCTCATGAAGGTTTTGTAACATCTGCTGCTGCTGCATAAGCTCAGGCTGCTTCAATGCAAAAACTTTAACAAACTCGTGTTTTTGGAGCCAGTTCAGAGTCATAAAACCACCTCAAGTAACCAGAACAGTTTTATTGTGGCTGGTGTGAAAGTTGAAAGTGTGTGTTATGTTAGGGATGATTTTATTGTCCATGATTTGTACTATCACTTAAAGGTCCAGTGTGTCAGATTTAGAGGCCTCTATTTACAGAAAAATTAAATATAATATTCATAACTATGTTTTTATTTGTATATAATCACCTGAAAATGAGAAATATATTTTGTTACCTTTAATATCTACAGACGTTTAGTCCGTGATGTTAGCCCAAGTGGCAACCTCAATGGCTGTGAAGTTAAAAGCCAATGCGAAGAGCCAAAAACTGCAGTTCCTCAAGCGGCCACTTGAGGCTGGCTCCAGAAGTGAGTCAGTCTCCATAAGTCCCCATGTTATAAACTTCACAGCAGAAATAAACATGTTTACAGCCTGGTACAAAAAACAGTTTTGGTCTCTATAGCTAATTTCTCACCAATTCACCATTTCTCACCTGTTCAAATTATATTAGGGATTAAAATTATGCATAATTAACAGCATGGCTGCTTTGATTGACAGGTAGGTGCCGTTACAGATGGCTTGTTTGAACAACCAGGTGTCATTCGGCCCGCCTCAGGTCCACCGATGATCCACGTCTTTGCTGATTTTTAGTGGAAGTATTCACCTCACTCACTTAAGTAAAAGGAGGAATACTGCTACTATAAAAATACTCCATTACAGGTCAAAGTCCTGAATTCCAAATATTATTCAAGTAAAAGTCACTAAATGTACTTAGTGCTCATTGTGCAGAGTGTCCTCTGTCAGTGTTATATTCTAATACTGGATCATTATTGTTGAATTAATGTGTTAGTGGTACATCAGTGTTGTAACTTAACTGGTCTATGGAGCTAATTGTAATACTGTTGGGTGATTTTATCTATAATAATGCATCATATTATATAAACTGATGTAAAATCTTAATCTGAAAAGTAACTATAGCTATAAAATACATGGAGTAAAAAGTAACAATATTTCCCTCTGTCCAAAGACATGCAGTTTGATTTATGACTCTAAATCGCCTGTGTGAATGTGAGCGCCCATGTGTCAGCCCTGTGATGAACTGGTGGCCTGTCCAGGGTGTAACTTCTCGCCGAGTGCCAACTGGGATCGGCTCCAGTCCTCTGCAACCCTGATAAGAACAAGCAGTTATGGGAAACAGATGGATAAACTCAGAAGTTGGCTACAAGAAATGATTAATTATCTCTCTGTGAGGGTCTTAGAGACCTCAGATGTAAAACCTAAGTATGGTGTAATGGTGTCATTCAGTAGTATACAGTGGAGACAAGGGGCAGACCTGCAACGAAGATCCCCAAGGCAGATTTGTAATTGGTGTCTTAGACCACTGTAACAACCCGCTTGCACATCTCTTCTGTCAAGACAAACTTTATTTCACAGCACAATTCAAATACAAAATAGAGTAGTTGATCTTCTCAATCTAAAGCTGATACATGACAGAGAAAAAGATCAGTTAGGTTAAGTCTAGCTTAGAAGATATGCAGTACAGATATGAAATCATCGCTGTGCAGCCGCCAGGTTCAGTACTCTTCGTCGTCATTTTCAGAATCGGGATTCATTTGACCCAGTTCTTCGTAATCCTTTTCGAGGGAGGCCAGGTCCTCTCTGGCCTCTGCAAACTCTCCCTCCTCCATGCCTTCACCCACGTACCAGTGCACGAACGCACGCTTCGCATACATGAGGTCAAACTTGTGGTCAAGGCGAGACCAGGCCTCCGCGATGGCGGTGGTGTTGCTCAGCATGCAAACGGCTCTCTGGACTTTTGCCAGGTCACCGCCAGGAACTGCAGTTGGAGGTTGGTAGTTGATGCCAACCTGTTGAGACAAAGACGACAGTCAGACAGGTAAAAGATCTCAAACTGTACTTCTAACCTTGTAATGTTGCTCACCTTGAAGCCAGTGGGGCACCAGTCGACAAACTGAATGGAGCGTCTAGTCTTTATGTTCGCAATGGCTGCGTTCACATCCTTAGGGACGACATCACCTCGGTACAGCATGCAGCACGCCATGTATTTGCCGTGACGAGGGTCGCACTTGACCATTTGATTGGTCGGCTCGAAGCAAGCGCTCGTGATCTCGGCCACAGTCAGCTGCTCGTGGTACGCCTTCTCAGCAGAGATGATGGGCGAGTAGGTAACCAGTGGGAAGTGGATACGTGGAAATGGGACCAAGTTGGTCTGGAACTCCATCAGATCGACATTGAGGGCGCCATCGAAACGGAGGGAGGCTGTGATGGAGGACACGATCTGACCAATCAATCTGTTGAGGTTGATGTAACCTGGACTATCAATGTCCATGTTGCGTTGACATATGTCGTAGATGGCCTCGTTGTCCACCATGAAGGCACAGTCAGAGTGCTCTAAGGTGGTGTGGGTGGTCAGAATGGCGTTGTAGGGCTCCACCACAGCAGTCGACACATGGGGAGCCGGGTAGACGGCGAACTCCAGCTTGGATTTCTTGCCGTAGTCGACAGACAGACGCTCCATCAGCAGAGAGGTGAAGCCAGAGCCGGTTCCACCTCCAAAGCTGTGAAAGACGAGGAACCCCTGCAGGCCTGTGCACTGGTCTGTCTGATGAGAAGGACAGAAGGACGAGACAACCGTTGTTGAAGGAATAGTTCGACATTTTGCAAACGTTTCTGTAAAGAATTAAGATGAGAAGATCGATACCACTCTTACATCTGTCTGTTAGCTTAGCCAGAGACATTTAATATATTTTAAATATGTTTTTGTGTCATGTGGACACATCAGGAGAAAATTAACTTTGTTGGAGACCTGTCTGTGTCAGCAGCAACACAACCTCACAAGATCTGGCAGCAGAGAGCATCGCTTCTTCTTTTGTCGGTGCTGAATTGTTGGCTTAGTTTCGTCAAAGATTATCTACAACAACTTAATTAAACTTTCAACTTTTTAAACTTTCTGGTACAACACAATCTGTTTTCATCCATCTACACTTCCAAACAAGATTTAGAGTTCGCGAGTGAGGAGACCGTGCCCACTGAGGAGACAGGAAGCGTATATCATTCATCATTTCAGAGATTGTAATGTGTTATCTTCTGTTATAGAGTATCTTTGGAAACTTAGCACAAAGACTGGAAACTGTGGTGGCCCTTAAGTGTCAACACACAAAGATCCTTCACAAAACAGCAGCATTTTTCATAAAGAATGGGACAACACTTCTTGTTTGTGTCCCTCCGACTGATCTAATCTAGCACCAACCCACGTTAACATCCTCCAGTGAATGAACTCAGAATTAACTTGAGTTTTGTCTAATCACAAACAAGAAGTGTTGTCTCACTCTTTGCAGAAGCTCAGAGCTCAGAGCCACTTGTATGTAGGCTACTGTCTGATTTAGACAAGATCACAGACACAGTTCATAAAGTAAACCGTCACCCGCGTGAAGCGTGAAAAGAAAGAAAAGTTCATCATGGATATTTGATTTGATTACTTTTCATGGATGTGACAGGAAACAACACTACCTGCTTAAATGACTTTTGGACAGTCACCACAGTTATTGTGTTTTCCAAACTGTTGTTGTGTTTTGACTCTCATTGCCACCATAGATAAAGAGAGAGAAACCAGTAGCCTGGATCTGTACAAAATCCAAGTACCAGTGCCTCTAAATGAATGAATTAATAATGAATTACACTTTATATCTCTTTTGTTTAATCCATATAAAGGTTGAAGTGTAAAAATGGAACCTTCCTCGTTGGATTAAACAAACCAGACATTGAACAGACAGATATAACATCATCAAAATGTTGAACTATTCCTTAATACAAATGTTGTGAAGAAAGTTAACGTGTTAGCTCCAAGCTCATACAATAAAACTGTGATTATTGTGTCTCAATAATCACAGAGACACCCTTTAAACATCTAGAGCAGAAAAAACAATGACGAAGCACTTCTGTGTCTTCACAACTCATTCTGGAAGTTGCACAATAAACGTTGCACAATTTAAATTCTTTTGAAAACCTATGACAGTAATTTGTTAAACAGGTTTTTAATCATTATTACTCACCATTTTACGGACGCGCTCCATCACTCCATCAATGATATCTTTCCCAATGGTGTAATGACCACGAGCGTAGTTGTTGGCTGCATCCTCCTTTCCAGAGATCAGTTGCTCAGGGTGGAAAAGCTCTTTATATTTTCCAACCCTTACTTCATCTGAAAAAAAAAAGATTTTAAATAATATGATCAACTGCAACTTGGTTTAACTTGACAGTTCAGACCAGAGCCAAATGTGGAGGTTTCACATTTAATCTAACGGTGTAGTCATAAAAATGTGTTTTATTCAAAGTGTCATGTAGTGTGGAGCCCCAGAACTGACAAAATGTAATAAAACATTATCTGCCAAGTCAAAATATAACTGAATACATTAATAAATAATACCTAACATATGTACACGTGCCCATAATCATAAATTATGTACAACTGGAAATGTGGTGTTGAAAATAGGAATGCTGATTGGGAAATACAGGGAATAGGTCACTAATAAAAGGGTCAATTCATATTGTTTTCATCCATCTTTGTAGCCCTGCTTCTTCCGCCTCCCGGCTAATCTAAAGATGGACTAAGACGCATCATCAGCGGACCTGAGGAGGGCTGAATGAAGCCAGGCGTCTTTTGAACCTCCTCAGCTTCACCTATGCTCCACGCCTTTGCCCATTTCTTGGATTAGTCGGGCGCTGGTTGGAGTCAGGACTGCCAAGATGGCAACAGCCAGAGCCACCACACTCTGAGCTTCACAACGGCTCCTTCAGAAACCTGTTGGTGACGTCACTACATTCATTTCCTTTATAAAAATCTGTGGTAGTCGGTCCTCCTTTTCCAGACTTCAAACATTGTGAATGTATGTGTTAAACAAGGCCACCAAAGCGAGTCAGTTAATAACCTTTTAGAACATTTTGTCAGCTTCAGGCCTCTGTACTGAAACCATGTCACAGAGACTTTATATGTTTGTAGTGATTCTTTTGTTTAAGCATAAATTAAAGGTACATATTGTAATAAAGATTTTTTTTTTCTGGCTAAAAATCAATCCAACACTGCGCTGTGCAACCTGTTATTTACATAATTCACTTCTGTAAATGTTAGCCAGCATCGAATAAAAGGTAAAGGAGTCACCACTGCACTTGTTGCTTGGATACCAGTGTTCCCATCTGCAGTTACCTGCATGACCCATGTGGATGGAGATGCACTTGGATGCATACGGCCACATATAATAGGACGACGGGAACGGTAATAAAAAAATAGAGATAAGGAGGGTAAAAATAAACAAGGCTACTCACCAACCACTGTGGGCTCCAGGTCCACATATATCGCTCTTGGAACATGACGTCCAGAGCTCCCAGTGTTGAAGAAAGTGTTGAATGGGTCGTCACGAGAGTTGGGTTCTGCGGGAGTGTCCAGGAAGACACCGTCAGGCCCGACGCCATGCTCGAGGCAGAAGAGCTCCCAGCAGGCATTTCCTGTCTGGACACCTGCCTGGCCCACATGGATAGAGATGCACTCTCTCTGAACAGAGAAGAAAATAACAACACAGATGGACAGATTAGACGTGTCACAGAAACATAAAGTAAAACAACTCGTTACTTTTTCTCAACGTCTTTGACTCTCAAAATGATTAATGGTTTTAAGCACAGCTATTTATCGCAAACATAAACCTGTTAATAGTTGCTAATAATTAAAAAATACCTCTATGGAAGTAAAGGAAGGACATAAATGTGTGACTCTAAATAAATAAATCAATAATTTGTAGGTTTAAAGCACTGGAATATTTTAGTTTAATTTAATAGTCTGGATTTTATGAAAGTTATTTCAAGTTGTGCAATTAAAAACATTTGATTAAAAGTTTTTTGATTGTTTTTTTTTTCAGGATTCACAAGGTCAAAATGTCAGCAAAATGCTTTTTATGCTAACATGATGTTAAAGCAACATTGTGTAACTTTTTGATGATTAAATAACAGATAGCTGTTAGCTAATGTTAGCTCAGTTTGTTAGCCAGGCTGCCCGAACTGCCCGTTTTAGTGTTTGTACGACAGCCGTTTTCTATCTTGCTCAGTCACATTTTTCATTTCTCTTCTTAGCTTCCCTGTCAACATCTGTCTTCAGTCTTTTGGCCTCTGTCATTATTTCCAGCCTTGCTCAGCTGGCTCCAGTTCTGGCACAACACTGGCTCACACAACACTCTTCTTCCTGGCGGTCCAAAACACCTGTGGTACAAACTCTTAACACTCCCCAGCTAACAAACTGAGCTAACATTAGCTAACAGCAGCTACAGTTGGCAGCAGTTTACTTCACTGTCCATCAGGAAACTCAAGAAAAACATAAAGTATGATCCAAAATCAGTGAAATAGTCGGTGCTGTGTGACTTAGTGCCGTAAAGGATTACGTAGACGCAGGAGATGACAGCGGGACCATTCACCTGATTACAAGTCAGTGTAACAGCAACATGATTTAAAACCTGTTATTTTATGGTAGAAAAGTGACACAATGATGCTCTAACAGGCTCTAAATTATTTACGTGATATGATCATTTGTGTATTATTAGCACAATACCAATATTTCCTTTTTAAATATTACTTTATTGTCAATATAGACACATCTAATTAAAATTTAAACTGTTCAGTTTCACAGTTGGGCCTTTAGTTGTCCATGAAAAGGGTTACAATGGCCCTTCTTTGCTTCCATACACATCAGTACAATCATGTCTGACGATTGACTGCATTAGTCAGTGTTTGTGCTGTGCTTTTCCAGTTGTTGACTATAAACAATGTCAAAAACAGGAGAGGCTTATTCCAACACTGTACTGATGCATTTTCTAAGTGCTTTCCTCAGTCATGTTTCAACATGTTGAGAATTTCAGGTTTTGTTATCCTTGGAGGAGGAACATCCCCCAAGATGATTTTTTGCTGATGAGTGACATTTGTTAAGACATGGGTAGACCAAAGTTTGGAACTTGAACAATGATAAAAAAAAATAAAAGACATTCGAAAACTTAAATATTTACCAAAATATTATATTCAATTCCCTTGAGACGTGCAGTCTAAGTCTAAATAAAGGCTTTTTCTGAGAGCTAGTTTAATAGTCTGAGGCTGAAGATAAAGCAGCTTCGAGCTCCTCTAATGTGTCAGTGATTATAAACTCATAAAACCATTAACTCTCAAAGTGCAAACAGTAACACGAAGACGTCATTCAAGCCTTTTCAGGTTTGTAGCTACATGTATGTTAACACAAACAGCTGCATTTTCATTTATTTTTTAATACAATACATGCAAACAAACTGAGCTTTGAGGAAGTTTTGAAGCTTAGATAAAAATCAGATCTTATCTTTTTGCAAACAAATCAGTCAAACGCTGGTGAGATGTAAAAATAAAAGTAACATTTATCACTCACGGAAACATTTTAACAAATATCACACTGTCTGTGAATAAGCTTCCCCACTTCTAATAAACTGTAATTATCTTACCATGTTGCTCCAGATGATACAAGAAGTCAGTTTTAGTGCAGGATACTTGACGTTTATCTGTCAGGGAGGCTCTAGACGGACGTGTAGTTCCTTTGCTGTGTTCAGGGACAGGTAACGTGTCTCCACCAACACTCTGCTGCTCTGTCCCACCCGCTGCCACAAGCTCTTTATACCTGCAGACAGGCTCACCTAATGTGTCTGACGGTGCTTATTCAGGCGTTGGACGACAGAGGGGGAGTAGATAGATAGATAGATAGATAGATAGAAGGAAGGAGGGAGGAAGGAAGGGAAGGAAGGAGGGAGGAGGGATGAGTTTGAAAATGTTGTTTTAGTCTCTTTTTACTGGTATGAACAAGACAAAGATTTGGAGGGAACATTAGACAGATTAGATTAGATTAGTCATCTGTCACATCATAAAGGTATGTAAAGGTAAACTCAAGGCACTCTGATCTTTTACTGAAGTAAAAGTAGTAACACCAGTGTAAAAATACTTGCAAGAAAAAGTACAGAAGTATTGGTAACAATATATAGGCCTACTTAAAGTATAAAAAAAAAATAAAAGTACTCATTAGTAATGCAATAATGCATTATTGTGTACATAACTTTAATGTTGCAGACGTGTTTTTTCCCCACTGACTCACCAAATACTCAATAAAGTTGCATCTTTAATTATAATAATACATTGCCATGTATTTGTTGATTATATTATTTCTTATTAATCTGAATATGGAAAGTAACTGTTACTGAATAAATGTAAAAACACAATATTTGTCTCTGAAATGTCACGAAGAAGTATAAAGTAGCAAGTTACTTTTCACCACTGGTTATCTCTAATATAAAGCGAGAGAAGAAGTCAGATCCAGCAGTGATTTGGATGACGAGAAACAGAATAAGAATATACATTTTCCATGAAATAACTCAGAAATATTCTGATTTACAGATGATTAAAAATAGAAAGTTATTTAATTAATATTTATTTTCCCAGTATTTTATTGTTTTATCAGTGATTTATGAATGAATGAATGTTGTTGAAGAAAAGATCTGAAAGTCTAATTGTGAAAATAATTTGAATTAGTTTTCTCTCCTTCTTACGGCTGCATCGGCTTCGCTTCACAGCCATGGCGGCTGCTGCTTGATTAAAAACAGTGGCATCTGACAGAGACGTGCCCAGCAAAAATGATGATAGCGACTGAGGAAGATGCACCACAGACAAAGACGTGTGAGTTCTCAGTGTGTTTATTCACTTCCCAGTCAACAGTGATGTCATGACCTTTGTGCCCCCACATGCACATGTCTGAATTTTATAAGCTGAGGAAGAAAAACAAATCACATGCACCTCATACTTACTACTTTGTGATTTTTTTCTTTTCAACTGGTGCCAGATAGAGGGACGAAAATAATCAAAGTAAACTGGTACAATTCAGTCATTTTCTAAAACAATATTTATTTCTAAATATATATTCTGAGAGCGACAATAAGTATTAAACCTTTTGTATTAAAGTGATTTGAATTTAAAAGCACTGTTTACAGGAAGAATTACAAAAAGGGTTGAATTACTGACCCATTAATGACCTTGCAAATGCCGAATGAGTACACTTGATAATAAGCTAATGTACTGTAACTATCATCAAAGTCAGATGGGAGGCAACATGGATGTTCACTGTTTGATGTAGGCCAAAGTCATAAGGCGTATAGCAGCAACTGGAGTCTAAATTAACTCCATCTTTTTTTTTTTCTTCAATGTTTCCTTATGATGAGTAGAAATATATTGCACTTTGAAGACAAACTGAAAAAATAATCTCACAGGTAACGACAGCAACAAACACCACCGAAGAGAGTCATGCAAGTGGTGATGGGCTCCTTGGAGGCCTCTTTTTTTGAGGTGAAGTCTTACCACGGCGAAGCTGAATCTCTGTGTCGGAGGGCTGACCATCCAGTAGAGGAGGCGGCCCTTTACTGCTAAGAGTTTTGCATACTGACGAACAAACAAACTCCCTTTGTGGTTCTGTTTTTAGCGGCAAAGTCTAGCTGCCTGTACTGCTTTTTTTTTTTTCTCCTCTCGTAGTTCTTGGCAAAGGTCACTTCTCTCGTAGGACGCACACGCCCGCGTCGCACCGCTGCGTCGCCATCGAAGTAACGACCTCCCAGGAGTCGATAACCGGGTCGTAACATTCAATACTGCTGAGGAGAGAGTTCCCGTCATATCTAGAGAAATGTGAGACAAACAAGAGAGGAACTGAAACATGTTTAACCACAACAATCAGCACTGCTACTCACACTCTCGAACGTTGCTGCATGTTTCTGCTTATAAAGTTCATCTTAACTAGTGTAAAGAGTAAAGGAACCACTAACAGAGAGACTGTAGAGTCGCCAGTGATGTGCCACAACTATAATCATCCAGATACACTTGATAAAAGAGAAAAAGGGGATAAAACAAGCTAATCTAACATCATAAAAGAGACACACTACCTAAGGCGATGTAAGAAAACGCTCGTGTCTGCACACCATTTGACTTTTAAGCCACTTAAACTCACAATTTTTTCAAGTCTTCAAAAGGGAACCAGCTTTGTATCATTACATTGTGGTTAGTTTATTCAAATGAAAAATACAAATGAACACTTTGCCTGCAGCAGGAGGTCGCCGCCCGTCCGCCGGATGATGCAACTTAAAGTCAGCTGTGAGCTCTGTGTTGTTTGAAGTACTTTTGCATTTTTACATCAGGGGTGAGTATTCACAAAACCCTGAATCTCCCCCGTGCACGGCTCTGTGACGTCTCCTTTGGCGCAAGTGTTTTATTTTGAAAACTGAGTTTATCAAAAGAGCATCTTTCCAGCTGTGAAATTCCTCTTTAACTATATATAGTCAGGTGTTCACACAAACATTGCACTGAGACTTGTTTGGACTGCTGTAATCATTCCTCTTTCTTCTTCCTAAAGCGCTTTCAACGTAAGCGATGAGTGACAAAGCATCAACAGTCCTTGTTCTGTGTACGTTGTATACGACATGTATTTAAAGGTTTATCTATCGGAGCAGTCTGAGTTTGACAAATTAAGTGGGGAACTTCCAGATATCGACAACAACTTCCCCTCTTTTGTCGTAATAAATCTTTAGACCCACTGTCACAGAAAAAAGGGGAAACTTCGGGACACCGTTTCTTACCCGGCGATGGCGTAGAGACGCCCTCGGAGAACGGTTGCTCCCACGTAACATCGAGGAGTGGTCATACTGGCTACAGTGGTCCAATAATCTGTTCTGATGTTGTAGACTTCAACAGAGTCGAGATGCGAAACACCGTCAAAGCCTCCCACCACATAGATGTGGTCGTTGAGTAAAGCGACACCAGCCCCTGAAAACAATAAGAAAAATGTCAGATGAACAGAAACACTCACGGTTAGCTGGAATATTGGACTTCACGCTGTTTTCTTACCTACCTGACCGCTTGGTGGCCATCGGTGTAACACTTGTCCAGTGGCCTGTGTGCGGGTCATACCGCTCCACTGAATTCAAAATATTTAATCCATCGTAGCCACCTGCGAGGAAATATCAGCAAAAGTGTCAGACAAGTGGCAGAAGAATAATCAATAAGTATTTTGTCAATTGCTTAATCGTTTGTTGTTCCTGAATCCAGTTGAATTTTCTGCCTTTCCTTTCCTTATGTGATAATAAATATATGGAATATGAGATTTTTCACTTTTTTCTGACATTTTATAAACCGACGTAAACAATGATTAATCGCAGCATTAAACAAGTTAACTATTTTATCAATATGAGCTTGATGAGCTGAAGTGACTCATTAATTACCGATATCAGATATTCTTTGTAAAGAGAGAGAGAGTACTGCTGTAACATCAGAGTGCTGCATCATGTTTGTAGCCTTCATGTTGCTATGTGTCTTCTAAATAAAAGTCTGTTAATAGTGTGCCTTTTAGAGTTAGTCAACCATCAAAGCCTCAAAGTATTTTGTCAGTCCAGCTACACCTCCAGAAGTTTCTACAGGCCTGAGTAAAGAAAACTCTGAAGTGTAATCCAATGAATGAACCGTGGACTGATTCGTCTCTCACGCAAGAGCCAAGAATGACTGCTCTGTCACAGATGACAAGCAGCTAAAAAAAAAAAAAAAAAACGAAAGAGGAAAGTGTGAGTACGTGTCTGCTACACAAACGTTTATGTTCGCTTTTATGGTTTCATTTCATGTTTCACTATTACAATAAAAAAGGCGGACGGACATATTGTATCAGGAAACTTTCCTGACATGACTAATGTGAAAGTGTGTCGTTTCTTTGCAGGAATAATAGACTCCACAGAGGAAGTGGGGGAGAGGAGGATGTCAACTCCTCTCACCTCCTGCATGAGACTCAAGAATCAAGCCTGTGGTCAGAAATGAATTGGTAACTATTCTTTTTCAATCAAAATTAAACATCTGTTGATTTTACCTTCTCAAATATTCAGATTTGTTACTTTTCTTCTCAGTTTTTTGAATTTTAAATAGACATTTTATAGAAGAAAAAAAATTGATTAGTTGCCAAAATAGTCAACAATTAATTGATGATGAAAATAAGTCAAAGTTATCCAGGACAACTAGATTATCAGTCCATACCTAGACAGTATATAAGTCCACTAGCCACCACTAGACCAGCTCCTTCTCTAGCTGTCTGCATATCTCCCAGCATGCTCCACTGGTCGATATTTGGGTCGTATCGCTCCATGCTGGTATGACGTCGGCTGCCATCAAAGCCGCCGGCGACATAAATCATATCTGTCGAGAGCCAAAATAGGATGGAGCAAAAATGGGAAAACCACAACTGTTAGTGTATCCGTTACACAGGGGATTTCACAGAAAGGCAACACCGGTGAAAGTGCAAGTCATTTGGCACAGAAGCTCGCTCACCTCCGAGCGTCGTGGCTCCGGCGAGGCCGCGGCGCACGTTCATGGTGGCGACGGTGTACCAGACGCCGTCCTCGTCCGCCGTGTAGTCCAGGCACTCCACGGAGCTGAGCCTGGAGCGACCGTCGTAGCCTCCGATCACGTAAACCCGATCGTGGAGGGACACCGTGGCGACGTAACGCCTTTTCCGTGCAATGTTCTGTTTGAGACACACACACACACACACACACACACACACACACACACACACACACGTCTGTAGTACACAAAACTGAACCCCCTGAGATTAAAGAAAACAAAACATAAGTTTCTTTCAAATACTTACTGGAAGGAAGCTCCATTCTTGTGTTTTCGGATCATATTTTTCAACTATGTCTATTGGCGATTGTTGGCTGCCGAACCCTCCTATAACCAGCAGGACTTCTTTGGCACCTGAAAACACCCGTAAATCAGCGTGTGGTATACAGCAGACATGCATATAGCCAATATGTTATTAAAAACAGAATTCCTACCTAATCTAGCTTGTGTGCGCGGGCCTTGCATCTCGCTCCTCAGCTCCGGTCTTAAGTGGAATTTCTTGGCTTCGTCAACAAGGTCTCGACATGGCAGGCTACACCGAATGAGGGGCTAAAAAACGTGTCGAGACTCGCTTAATTACGGCGATAAATACTTCAACACATAATGCTTTATTGGAGGCTTTGGTGTGTGATTACAAAACGACCTGCTGCGTGTCGTCTGGCTCACCTCAGCATCAATGACATCTGTAATGTAGCGGGGCGTGAGGAGTGGCATACGGACGAACTCGAGCATGTCTGGCAGGTAGGGCTCTCGCTCTTTTCGGTTGTGTTTGACCCAGTTCAGCACGGCTTCGAACACGGGTTCTTCTGAGTCCACCTACGTGCAGACAGCATGCACGCATCTTAATACTACAGAAACACGACACATGTATGGTCTAGTTTTACTCTAAAAACAACAAAAAATGACAGGAGCAACCGTCTGAGGGAATTGATGATCTATAAATCATTGTGTGATAATAACTGTTTTCACAAAGCGAGGCATGTGGTCGGGAAGAGGAATTTCCTGAGCACAAAGGCAAAGTTAAATCAGGTTTTCTTCTCTGCAATTTCATTGTCAGCCCAATCCGCAAAAAAAAGTGAGTGGAACTGGGGGGGCCCGCTGACTGAGAGTACAGCAGGTTGGTACTTGCTTTTCTCTTTTCGCACTCAGGTGAAAGACAATAAGAAAGCTGTGGAAATCAAACTCAGTTTACACCACACATATACAGTCATGGCCAGAAATATTGACACTGCTGCATTTCTGTCACATAATGCACAAACTAAGATATTTTACACAAAACTTCGGACAAAATTATTGGCACCCTCAGCTTAATTTAATTTAAATTTGGTAGCAAACCTTTTGAACTGTAATCAATCGCTTCCTGTAACCGTCAGTAAGTTTCTTACACCTCTGTCGTGGAGTCTTGGACCACTCTTCTTTTGACAGCTCCTCCAGATCTTTCAGATTTGATGAGTTCCTTCTCCCCAATGCTGTTCTGAGATCTCTCCACAGGTGCTCTCTGGGATTTAGACTTACTGTAAGGACTGTGTTCTTTTCTTTGAAGGATTTTCTTTGAAAGAAAAGAACACAGTCCCTGCAGTCAAAAATGGTGGAGGTTCATTGATGTTTTGGGGCTGCTTTGCTGCTTCAGGCACTGGATGTCTTGACTGTGTGCACGGCGTTATGAAATCTAAAGGCTACCATCAAATTCTGGGGTGCGATGTAGGGCCCTACAACGAGTCCAAATCTAAATCCCATAGTGTATCTGTGGAGAGATCTCAAAACAGCAATTGGGAGAAGGAACCCATCAAATGTGCTACTAAATATTAATTTGATACCAATAACTTTGTCCTAGGTTTTGTGTAAAATATCTTAGATTTGGCTTTTTTGTGTTATTCCAATATAAACCAGTGA
Source organism: Miichthys miiuy (assembly GCA_036365135.1). Classification (NCBI taxonomy): domain Eukaryota; kingdom Metazoa; phylum Chordata; class Actinopteri; family Sciaenidae; genus Miichthys; species Miichthys miiuy. Next base: position 7,878,870 of record CM071606.1, on the reverse strand, counting down.
AATAAACATGAAAATACAACATTCTCTGGAAGAAGTAGTGCATTATGTCACAGAAATGCAGGGGTGCCAATATTTTTGGCCATGAGGGTATGTAAATAAGTATCGGGGAGCAAATATGTCACTGTGGTTTCAGGTGTCATACCTGGATTTCATCACATTTTATGAGCTTTTCGACTTCCGTCTGGCTGAGCAGCATGAACTCCTCGTGCTGCACCACCTCGGAGAAATGCTTCTGGGAAAAGAGCTCGGCCGCCTGCATCAGGTCAAGGCAATTGTGAGTTTCGGCAAAGTCACGGATACCCAGGCAGTTGGAGGGATCAAGTTGACTCTCCAAAAAATCACAACATGCTCGTTTCACCCCTGAGGAAACAAACACACACACATGTATCATTCAAATTCAGCCTAATCCTGACAGACGTGACTCTCACGTCACTCAGCACCTTCATTTAGAAATGCTGAGGCCGTCTCATTTGAAAAGTGGTGCCATGCCGTGCCTCGGGGTTTCTGCAGGGTTAACCCAATTATATTTAAGACTTTTAAAAGACCTTCTTAATACCACATTTTGTCATCACTCCCCTGAAGCACATAAGAATAATCCCTGATGATGCATTTAATTAAATGAATGTGACCTAAACTCAGGTGAGCGACATTAAGTGGATGGGTGGATTAACCAATTTCAAACGGTTCATTCAGTTAAGTTTTGGCTAAAATTGATATTTGCCATTTGGCAATGAGTTACATAGATACTGTAGCTAGCAGTAGTGACAGTGTTCGCTGCAGGTCTGATGCAAACTGAAACGCCACAGAAAAAGGATCCACAACCCACAGTCTGCTGTTGCAACAGTCACGCTTATAGTTTCTAGCTGTACAAGTCTCCCAGCAGCCTGCAATCAGATGCACAGCAGGCAAGAGACAAGACTTGTAAGCAAAGCGTCCGGGCCAGACTTAGTAAGTGGTGTTAGCTCTACCAGGTAAGCTACCCTTAAATTTTACATGTATGACTTTTTAAATACATTTATTCATTTAGATGAAGCTTTTATCCAAAGCGACTCACAAAAAGGGAAACAATCAAGGTACAGTGCGACAAGGACATGTTAGTGCAGCAACAAGTACTACTCTCATTGAATCAAGTGACTGTTGTAGAGGGGAGGTAGATTTAGCATGTCCAGTTGTTGGTAGTGTTGGAGAGGAGATATTCTCTGAAGAGCTGGAGGTCTTCACGAGGTTTTGAAGGTGGAGAAGGACGCCCCTGATCTGGTAGGAACTGGTAGGAGGTTCTACCAACGGGGAACAACATACGAGAAAAGTTTGGATTGCCCTGTCGTTCATTGGAGGATGTATGAGGACATTCAAGTACGTGATTGTAATAGTAAATTCAATCAACCACTAGAGACGCACAAGCTCCCCCATCCTTAACATAAGACACCAGATCCTTTTGTCTGTAACTTGTGATGCCTAGACTCAACTTTGCAATTGTAGTAGTAAATTCAATCAACCACTACGGACGTACAACCCCCCCACCCTTCTTAAGACAAGATACCAGGTCCTTTTGTCTTTGTAATGTAATAGTAAATTCAATCAACAGACAAAAGGGTGTGGAGACACTTCCTGGAGGGGCCGTCTCCTGCAGCAGACAAAGAGGTGTGAGAAGAGTGGCCTTCAGGTATAAATATCTAGGTGTCCCCATGCTCTTTTCTTCATCTTTGACCGCTCGCGTGTTGAATTGACCTTTTCTTTGCAAAGAAAATAAAACCTTGTCAACCGGCAGAAGTCTCTATTTCATTCTTCACCAGCAGCAGAAAATTTCCACAACAGTGGGTGCAGAACCGGTGACTAATTTGTAGTCAGCATTAGTGATTTGAATTTAATGTTGGCTGCTAAAGGTAGCCAGTGGAGCTCGATGAGCAGCGGAGTAACATGTGACCTTTTGGGTTAATTAAAGACGAGGCGCAATGTCACATTCTGGATCATCTGAAAGGGTTTCACTGTGCAGGCTGGGAGGCCCGTCAGGACGGTGTTACAGTAATCAATATCTTTTAAGGCCCTTTTGGGAAGGAAGCTGAATTTAAAGACCTGTAGATACCCTCTAACTATTCTCCCAATGATATCAAATGGCTTAAACACAAACTTTTCATATCAAGGCATGGCAGACACTCCTAAACTTACCTTTGAGTTGCAACAAGCACGCTGCAGGGAGCAGTTCTTGGACGTTCTCCACGGTGACTAACACTGTCTCTGTGTAGACAAAATCCAACAGGATCTCCATAGTCGCTGCAGTGAGCCCCTGGATGTCGACAAAAGATTTCCCCTTCTCTGCAAGCTGCAGAGCCACAAAAACAGAGGCTATCAGGTGTGATGACAAGAAACAGATCTTCGAGGGATTAGTTATAGTATCGGGTATTATCCCGGAGGAATTCCCATAATTGTCTTGTCAACTGTGTCTTGTTTAGTAAATTCAACACTTCGTCAGACTCTCAGAAAAGCCAAAAAAAAAGAGTGAATAAACAGATCAAATTCAGCTATGTAGCTCATTCTCCTTATTCTATCAAGACATGTGTATCATGCTTTGTAGAGACAATAAGTGAACGTTTCTTTGTTAGCATCGAGCACTCCTGACATTTTTCTCGTTACCTCACTGGTGAACATGGCACAAAAGTAGTCGCTGCAGGCAGCCAAGACGATCCGGTGAGCCGGAAAATCCGTGTTCTCCACCCTCAGAGTGATATCGCAGAGCGTGTTGCTCTTGCGAAGTGAGTTCATGGCATTGAGGATGGATTTGGCATGGGAATTGGTCATGATGTCTTTGGGGGCCATGCTGCCTTGAGAATCTCTCAAGGATCTCAAACTACTCCAGGAATCTAAAAACAGATACAACAAGTTAAACTTCACAACATCATATGTACAGACAGCACTAACTATATGTGTGTGTGCATTTAATGGACGTGTTAGATTACAACAGAAGACTTGCACTTTGATATTAGAAAGCACGAGAAACAAAGATGTTACAGTACAGTTAAGAGGTATTAATGCTTAGCTTGTGAGATGTCCACTCCATTTTAGAAGTAAATATTAAAAGGTACAGTGTGTAGGATTTAGTGACACCTAGCAGTGAAACAAAAGGCCATATCTAGAGCCAATGTTTGGTTTGTGTATTCTGGGCCACTGTAGAGACTAAGCTTAGTGCTAAAACTGCAGTTCCTCAAATGTCCACTTGAGGCTGGCTCCAGAAGTGAGTCAGTCCCCGTGTTAAAATGTCCAACTTCACAGCAGGAATAAACACGTTTACAGCCTGGTACAAAAAACAGTTTTGGTCTCTATAGCTAATTTCACCGTTCATGACAACTGTACTGAGGGTGAATTTTTTTGTGGCCGCTTTGATTGACAGGTAGGTGCCGTTACAGATGGCTTATTAGAGCACCCAGGCGTCATTTGGCCCGCCTTACGACCGCAGATGATCCACGTCTTTATAAATATTTAGATTAACCAGGAACTGGACAAAACAGTACATTTAATATGGCTTCAAAACAGCGCTCCATAAACAACTCATGCTCTGTCCACCATTGGTTGAAACAGGCAGTTCAACATGGCCGACCCCATGCAAGAGGACCCGCTCTCTCTGTAGCTATAAAGGACTCATTTTAAGGCAACGACAAGAGATCACACAGAGATGATTATTTTCAGGTGATTATACACTAATGAAGACATACTAATGAATGTTAACTTTCATTCCTGCCAATAGATACTCCAAAATCTTACACACTGGACCTTTAAACAAGCAGCAGATTAATGTTTTCCATGCAAAACACATGGCAAACTGATAAAAAGGGACATACAGTGCCTTTTCTTTAGTAATTTAGCTGCATAATTGTGTTTTATTGCTAATACTTGACTCTTACTTGACTGAAATTGTTAATTAATTGCTTTTCTTTTTAACTGAGTCAATATGCACTGTGGGTATATTGCTAATGCAACTTACCGTTAAAAGATTTGAATACTTTTTCCACCACTGGGAGGCAATAACTATAGCTACACATTAGCAAGCAGCAGCCAACGACAGCTGAAGGGGCTAACGCTACAATAACAATAACAACAACAACAACAACTACTACTGAGAAAACACAGCCATGTAAAGTGAGCCGGTGACCAGAGGAAGACACATGAAGCGACACACACAGAAGAACTTGTCAATGAATTTACATAATACCTGTCTGCAGCGGTTTAAGGCTGATTCAAACACGTTTAGCTAAGTTGCGTTGCTAGCTAACGTTAGTTGTCCCAGTTTCTTTTGCTGTCAGTCACACTGCCTGGAGAAAAGCCACTCAACTACAGCTAATCCATGACAGAACACTATACTTGGGCCTCCTTGAGGACTGTTATTTTAAGATAAATTCATCTCTCCCTTCTGGTTTAAACCAGCTGGAATATCTCGTTGACTAAACTGCAGCAGCAGCAGAGACTTCTACACAGATTGGACGTAAACAGACCATTATTACGTCAGCGTACGTGCGCGCTCCCTCACGGGGAGAAGGACGAACCAACGGACGGCGAGCGAGCGAGCGATAGTGTTGGGAAGTTGGAGTCTTTTTACTGAATCGGATCACTTACTCTCGGACGTTAAATTGAACTAATCTTTTTTTGAGTCATTTCGTTAATTCACTCGTGCAGTGCTGTAGCCCTCTTGTGTGGGTGATGTAAACATGACAAATGAACGAAAGAATGATCCGTATCAACGAACCGCTGTGCGTACTGCTCGTCACACAGGCCTGTGGCTGAGCTACCTGTCGTGACAAATGAATGAGAGACTCAAACTTGAGGACACGTCGTTCAGTCTTGAACTAATCATTTCTGTTTCCTGTCCTGACTGAGCTGATGCAGCTGCCATGTGGCGAGGGAACGTACTGCATGAAAATGAATGAATCACTCACTGAGACTACTTGTAAAGATTAGTTCAAATCGTGAACGTATCGTTCAATATGAACTAATCTTTTATATAACTCAGGAGTAATGAGTAGTCACAGTGAGTGATTTGTTCATTTTGATGCAGTACGTTCCCTCACCACAAGGCAGTTTCATGGCCGTTCAGGCTGTGTGAGGAGCAGTAAGCACAACAGTTTGTTCTTGTGGATCGGTCTTTCGTTCATTTGTCATGTGACAGGGCTATGAACGAAATGAACAAAATGACTCAAAAAAAGATTAGTTCAATTTACCGTCTAAGAGTAAGTGATCCGAATCAGTAAAATTACTAACTTCCCAACACTAGTTCAAATTGAACGATACGTTCACGAACGACACACCACTAGCGAGCGAGCGAACGAGGGCGGGCGCGCGCTGCGTTCCCAGAAACAAGATGCCTTCCGCGCGTTCCCGCTGGTCTGTCTGTACAGCTGCCGTTGGGATGGTAAAAGTGACTATTTCACACAAATAAAGTTAAATATACGGGTTTAATAACAACCTTTAAAACCCGCTTCACACCCTGACAACCTGAGGTGGCGTATTATCTCTTTAAAACCACAACATTGTGCTGTTTTTTGTTTTTTTGTAGCCGCCAGAGGACGGCCGCTATACCGTGTAGGAGGAGGGAGGAGGAGCCAGCGGCGTGTTTCCGCTAGACCAGGCCGAGAGAGGGAGAGGTAACACGATAATCTACGCTGCCGCCGTGCTGAGAAATACTGAATAGTGGAGGAACAGTTTGTCAGCTACTGTGGGACACCGTGTGAGGACACGTTGTTTAATCACCGGGGAGCTGTCCATAAAGAAGGAGGAAGAAGAAGAAGGAGTGGCAGCTGGACTGTCAGCAATGGAAGCCGAGTTTCGGGAAATCGATGAAAACGGGAGTTGGAGCGCCATTTATCAGGTAGGTAGGACCCCCCCAACGGCAAAATCAAGGTGGAAAGAGCTGACACTTTAAAATCAAATCATATTCAACACGCAGTGAGTGTGTGGGTAATATTTCTGTAGTTATCAGGCTGGTAGTTTTGCTCCGTGTTCCGCCTGTTTTGGGACCAAGCCGATGATTGATGTGTCTGCCTGGGTCTCTCACACAGGCAGACACATCCCCATCACTAAACTGTGACATACTGTTCATCTATAAGTGTCTGTTTCATGTTTAAACCTCCACTAACATCCCTGTTTAACACGTGTTTTAATGTCTTATCCACAGTTTCTTGCATAATATACCCATTAATTACATTTATTATTATATTTTCACTGTTTAATCCGAAGCGTGTGTGTGTGGGAGGTGTTGACCACACACACACACAGACACACACTGACTCAGAGACATGATTAGGACATCTACAGTAAGATAACTAGGCAGATGTTTCTTTTCCACAGCAATATAAAAAGGAACAACTCCTCTTCCTTTTATTTATGCTGTAAAGGGTATAAAAGCAATTTTGCATCGCACTTTTTAATGTGATATTAAATGTTACGTTTTTATTCTGTTGCAGGAGATTCGTCAGCAGTCATGTGAACTCCCGTGCAAGGTTGCCAAATTACCAGAAAACAAGAATCGGAATCGATACAGAGATGTTAGCCCATGTAAGTCGCCCTCATTTTTATTTTTTTATTTTATCTGTCTGCTAAAGAGTTAAACTGACAAACACCAGCCTGTGGCATCAAACTGAGTCTTCACTGCTGTTCGACGTCAGGTCAATTGTTGTAATAAACATTTAAAATAACGCAGCGGCAGTATTACACATCAGGCTGAGTGTTGCATCATAGTGTATGGACTGATGAAATGAGGAATGCAACCTCTTATCTTTAAAAATAAAAAACACCCATAGCACACTAGATAAGAAGAGAATATACAATAAATGAAAAATAGTATAATAAACTCAAGCGCCAGTGGCTGGCGAAAACCTGACTGGTCGCCACAGTAATGGCATTTTGTGAAGCACACAGCCTACACGTATATCTGTGCGTAATATTTCTTATTAATGCAGAGCAGAGCTGGCACGTTGACATTAACAAACATTTGGCTGGCTGAAGTTAAAGGAGCATTCTCATACCATCGTTGAGCCTCTGCATGTTATTTTAACTGTAGAAAGGCCACAGGTGGGCTGTGTGTAACTCCAATCTGAACAAAGCCACCTTCACAGTCTTGTGCAAACTTGTGTGTACAGTTTACGGATATTCATGACTTTTATCCTCCTTTCAAGAGCAACTAATGTATTACTGTGTATTTACTAAGGGTGTCAGTACGGTTATAGTACATGAAGGTAAAGCTGCATGATGCTGCCAACATCATAATCATCATCTTGTGAGGTGGCTTTTATGTAATCATCTGTTGCGCCCATTTGTATGTTTTTTTTAATTCTCCCTATAGGGGACTGTGAATATTAATCAGCAGTGACATTTAACATAAGCGTAAACGTGCTGGGGTTAGCTCAACAGCTAATTTGCACCCGTGTTCCCGACACAACTAGATCAAAAGTGTTGGTAGATTAACGGTTACAGTTGAAGTAGAGAAGAAAAGAAAGACAACACTCTGTTCTGACACTTCCTACAGTTGATCTACAAAAACACGTCGCACATATCTGAGTAGATTTTTATTTGTAGATTTTTTTTTTTTTTTATTAAACATTTGAACAGACAAAAATGGAAAAGAAGCCAACCAAAAACAGCAACAACAACAACAACAGGCAAAAAATATAAACAAATATTAAATATATGTGGAAATAAAGGAGGTTGGTTTGTTATCAGAAATAGGACAACGCAGTAATCAGATCACATACTCGTATTCACCTGCATACATTCACTTTTTGAGGGGAAATAATGATAATAAAAGACAGATAAGTCAATAAAAACAATAAAAATAAATGGGAGACTTGTTCCAGCAATAATTACTCGAGTGATTTTAAAAAATAAATAAATAAACTATGAACTTGTGCAAGACTTACATCTGTAGATTTTAGTTTGATTTTATAAACATAATTATTTTCTCTCCTTTCAAACATACATTTTATTCTGTGAGACACTTTGTAAACGCCGTAATACATTTAATTGTTATTATTTATAGTATTTTATGTGACTGTTTTCGGCTACAGATGTGTCTTTTCATGCAAGCTATTCAAACAGATATATATTTTTTTTCTGTAATGTCACAATCCAACAGCTGAACTTATTCAGTGCAGTTTCCTCTTTTTCACACTGAAGAAGCTATGCAAATTGTTCAGACCCGGCTCGTAAACAGTTACCGTACATGCCATCATCAAGCGTGTTTCTTACTCTACACTTCGAACAAAGATATGATAACCAGTAGTCTGAAACTTGTTCATGCTGTTTACTCTTTAACTGAAATATTCTTTCACTGGATACCAAGAAAAGTTGACACCATTCATCTCAGTATCAAGGCCAACAGCTAACACCTGCGTTTTCTGTTCAAAGACAGACTTGTTATATGTTTTCAGCAGCTGTGCTGGTCTGATGATTGCATTTACAGTCCCCTGAGGGTTGTGACATATTAACATATGTGACACGTTTCTTTCTTTCTTCCCTTCAGTTGACCACAGCAGAATATGTCTGCAGCTGGGTACAAATGACTACATTAATTCCAGCCTAATAACAGTAGAAGAGGCACAGAGGAACTATATTCTTACTCAGGTAAGCATCAAGAAGATTCAGCACACTTCTTTGGAAACGTTGCAGTAATCTAACATGTTGTGAGCATCATATTTTTGTATTATTCTTTATTTGGATACCCATTGGATATCCCCTAGTGCCCACAAAGTGGTCAGTAGTCTTTCTGGGGTCCACACGAAAGAAACAAAACAATAGTAAGACAACAAATTGAAATTTAATAAGACAAGAAACTACAAAATAAGGCAGACATAATTACGTGAAATGACTCCACAAATGAACCTTCTAATTGCAGTAACTTAAATGTAAACGTAAATGAAAACACAAACACACAGCACCAAAAAATACATAAAAATAAACAAAAAGCATCCAAAACATCTGCATGAGATTCATTAATTTCTGTTTTTAGTGAGTTTTGTTTAAAGAAAATCTGTTTTTGATCAGTCTGTGGGGAACAAATTCCAGGCAGAAGAAGCTCCATGAAGAACATTTCCTGTCATACAGTTCGTAGACTGACTGACAACCAGTTCTTGCTTGACCTTTCATATACCCATACAGAATGCAGTTTTTCATAAAAGAGGTGTGGTGTATAATTCCAGATAAGAGTTTGCATGAAGACAGAACACAAGATTTAAGTTTAGCATGCTGTGATGAACTGTATCTGCCTCTCGCCCATTGCCAATTGGGATTGGCTCCAGCCTCCGTGACCCTGATAAGGATGAGCGCTTACAGGAAACGGATGGATGGAGTTTAGTTTAGATTATCGTTTCTAAATCTCACACACATTAGTTATCTAATTTAACACTTAGGTTTTAGTGACCTGCCCATCTATAGAGCTCAGTGGAGCTCAGACAAATACACTACATTTAGTTTTCGCCTGTTTATTAACAGTACATAACTCAGCATCTCTCTCAGCTCCACTAATGTTGGTAACACCCAGAACAAAAGCTGAGTCATCATCACGCATAACTACATCTGCATTTTTACCAACTTACGGTAAATTATTCATGAAAACTGAAAATAAAAGTGTCCCCAAGTAACTCCCTTGTGGAACACCACAGGTTTTCTGTCATAAACTGACACCGAAAAAACTTTGAATTTGCTTGTTGCAGCAACTCAAAAGAGTGACCGATGCAGATGCAGAAAAAATACCAAAAAAATTAAGTTATAATAGAAATAAAAAGTTAAGAGTTATTTACGCTTAACACACCTGTCATATATACAAATATGTTTGATGGATCATCAGGTAGAATTTATTGCAGGACTGCCTTAGTTTTAGCTAGGTGTACCTCACAAATTGGCACATGAATGAATGATAGCATAGTAAAATAAAGCTGTAACAATATAAAATCATCTTCATAGGAGACGTTATAACTGCTGACAAATACTGCATATTAATAAACCCTTAAGGATGTCCTAAATACTAAATATGAGGACTTTGTACCACCAAAGTTGTATTTTTTATTACCAAGGCCACTCTGCTTCACTGTCTCATCTTTGGTTGATTTCCAGCATTTTCTCAAGAGAATATTAAAACATAGATTATTTAATTTTTTAACTCCAAAAAAAAACAAAAAGTAGAAATGCTTTCTGAAGTATCAGAAGGTGCCTGCAGTCTTCCTCTCCATGTAGCCTGAGAGACGAAACGCAGGGCAAGAAAAAAAGTCTCGCTTGTTGCTGTGAGTGTATCTATGCTCTTTTTCATTTTTATTTATTTAAGGAGGAAGTCCCACGAGATTAAAATCTGTTTTTCCCAGGAAGACCTGGCCAAGCACAGCATTTATAGTATAAATAGAAATAAAACACAATCGATGCCGGGAATCCAACCGTCAAACACACAAGGAAGGGACTGAATGTGGTTGTGTTTCTCAGTTAATTGGACTTTGAACGTGGCTTGTTCCAAGGAGACAAGATTATTATTATTATTAAGATGTTGTAATTATTCCAAATCCGGAGAGCAAAGGAGGAGAAAGCTTTTGGAACTTGGTAAGCAAACCATAAATAAAAGGGGAGTTGGCGTTGTGCACAAAAATGGCTACAAAGATTTGACAGCCAGTAAGTGAACATGAACTAGAGGTATAAATCATGATGGTACAGAGTACAGAATCTAAAATGTGGCGTGTACAAGAAGCAGCATGCATGTAGACAACATCACCACAGTCTGAAACACTTCTTGGCTAAAATGTTAAAACAAGCCTCATCTTGATTTTGGCGGCTGGACAGTAAGAGGACACTACTGAGAGTCTATTGAGTAAATCAAAATATTTATAACTAGCTGAAGTTTTGAATTTTATGTGTGCTGGGGTAAAATATTAATACAGTGCGTCCTCTAAAGTGGCCTTTGTTAAGGAGAGTATGATAAACTACATCGAATGCCTCGCTGAGATCTTTAAATAGAACCATTGTTCTTATTTATATGATACGATAAGTCGACTCTTCTAACACTGCAGTCATTGTTTTTCAGGGACCCCTTCCAAATACATGTGGCCACTTCTGGGAGATGGTGTGGGAGCAGAGGACTCGTGGTGTAGTGATGCTGAACCGAGTCATAGAGAAAGGATCTGTGAGTAGTCGTTTCTTTCCTTGCGGTGTAACTCCTTAGGCTGCATTCAGACAGGATCAGGCGCTGCAGCGAATTGCTGCAGGGTTGTGCGTCGGAAACAATCAGGAAATAACTTTTTATTTCACCGATTAACTGGCTTTATTGAGGCCGGTGCTCGCTCACTCTCATTCTCAGTCTGAGTCGCTTGACCACAGCTTGCTTTCTCTCTCTCTCTCTCTCAAACCATTGGACACAAACCAAATTAAACTTCTTCGTGTCGCTATTTATGCAGCTTAAATTGCGAGCCAGACTCAGATTTAGAAGCTGGTTATATGAAATAAATAAATCCAGATCACAACAAGTAGAGTATCAGGCTGACTGCGGAGGTTTTGACCAGTCTGATTGGCGGCTGCAGTGTGACGTCAGGCTGCGTTTTTTTCCAAAAGTTGGATCCAGCTCAACTTCTCGCTATGTTATTTGGCAAACGACTGCAGCCAAAAGACACTACCCCCACTCAAATGAATGGAAAAACCTGGCTTCTCACCGCAGCACTGGATCCTGTCTGAATGTACCCTAAATGTGTGACGTTGTCAGTATGTGCTCTTCTCTCTCTCTCTGTTATAATGTGTGTTTAATGTGCATCTTCAGGTTAAATGTGCCCAGTATTGGCCTCACAGAGAGGAGAGAGATGCCGTCTTTGAAGATACAAATTTCAAGCTTACCCTCGTCTCAGAAGACATCAAATCTTACTACACAGTCCGTCAGCTGGAGTTGGAAAATCTGTCTGTAAGTTATTTTATCTCTAGAAACTAGGCACGGTTTCAGTTTTAAATACTCTGTGCATTCGAAGCTCTTCTTCGATCTTTTAATTCCACTTTCATGTCTCGGTAAGTTTCCCCTCTGATCTTTCTTTACAGACTCAAGAGACTCGTGAGATTTTACATTTTCACTACACCACCTGGCCCGACTTTGGGGTACCGGAGTCTCCTGCCTCCTTTCTTAACTTCCTGTTTAAGGTGCGAGAGTCGGGTTGTCTGAATTCAGACCAGGGACCAGTGGTAGTGCACTGCAGCGCCGGCATCGGACGCTCTGGGACATTTTGTCTCGTGGACACCTGCCTCTTATTGGTTTGTACAGAACTCTAATATAGACAAAACATGCTGCTGTAAACCTCAAGTCTGCAATGTACTGAATGTTTTTGCTCTTATCTGTAGATGTCCATGCGTAAAGACCCGTCTTCAGTGCGGATTCGTGATGTGCTGCTGGAGATGCGACGCTATCGGATGGGCTTGATTCAGACGGCAGATCAGCTTCGCTTCTCCTACCTTGCTGTCATTGAAGGTGCCAAGTACATCAAGGGAGATACGTCTCTGCAGGTAAGTCCTTCCTCTCTTACTCAGCTCTTTGTACTTCGGCTGTTGTTTCTTCTTCTCCTCAGAATACGAAACCATTGTTTGTTTTTGTCTTTAGGAGTCGTGGAAGGAGCTCTCGAATGAAGAAGACGATCCGCCAGAGTTCACCCCTCCTCCTCCTCTTCCTCCTCCCAGAGACCCGTATAATGGCAAAGTTGAGCCATCCTTTTTCCCAGAAAATGATGAGATCATCCAACCGATGGATATCCGCAGCGTGGGGTAAGCATCCAGATAATGTTTTTGAAAGAATGTGTTTAGTTTATTATTGTTAGTTTCATCTGGTCGCTTGTTACTTATCAGCAAAGGTGACGAATTGAGTTTGGGATCGAATCGAGTCTGTTGCTACACGTGGTGCTTTGTTCAGTTGCTAGGAAACAACACATTTATCAAAAGCTAGAGGAGTATTTGTCAGTTTCTATCCACCCAATCAAACCAAACAGCCGCTTGGAGACGTTAAAGCTCTTCTCGTTCTTCGTTTAGGTCCTCACAAGACCCCGAGCTGCGAAAGAGGAACATTGAGAACCCTCAGCCTCCTCCTGATGGTGCCGATCAGCCCGACGGCTACACAGGAATTCAAGATCATACCTCTAGAGCTCCAACCAAATCCCAGCAGCAGCACGAGGCGGTGGAGGAGCAGGAGCTGCCCGTGGCGGCGGAGCAGCCAAATGAAAGCTCTCCTGTGCCGGGGACTTGGTCCCCTCTACTAACCAACGTGTGCCTGTGCACGGCGCTGGCTCTCAGTGCTTACGTCTGTTATCGAGCCTATTTTCACTGATGTCTGTCCTCCCTCTTCCTCCCTCCTCCTCCTCCTCCTACTCCTCTTTTCGTTCCTCCATGTCTCTCCACTGATGTTGGAAAGTGGACGCCTGCTTTGACTCTGGGTTTACTCTGCGAGTGATTGGAGGATTTTTTTTTTTTGGAGTTTTGGCAGATTCAGGTTCACTCGTTTATTTTACAAATACAGTGCGAGGGGATTGGCTGGTTGGAGAATAACAGGCTGCCAATCCTTATTACCCAAACGTTGTTTTTTTTTAAAAAAATACATCACCTTGGACGCTCAGGGCCTCAGTTTTTCAGGTGTCACATCCCAAATACACGCAGGCTCGAAAAGGTTTTATTTTAGCTCGCCCTGTTCTGTGAACCGGGGTGAAAACGGCCTGTTAGCCCATTTCACGTGTCTCCTCTCTCATTTACCAATCATGTATGCGTTTTTCATCTTTTCTCCGCCGTATCTGTATCATCGAGAGCCAGATTTTGTGACCAGCCTGTCTGAAAATATGCCAGTAAGGGAGACTCTTCTTTTGTTATAGGTCGATATTAAAAACCCAACAGTAAGTATGTGAAAGTAAGAGGGAAGCAACCCTGTGCCCACCAGATAAGAGACGCATGCTGGGGTGGGCATTGAATTGTTATCTGTCCTCACTAGCGGCCTGCGTGAGGCCGAGTTCATACAGTATGTGTGTGTTTTTGTGTGTTTGTGTATGTACATTTTGCGCGAGTGGTAGCTAGTGGAGCTTTCTACTGATGCTTGAGTACTCTGTGAGAAATACTAATATAACATTTACATGACGTCAAATGTGAGATGTAGACTTTGGGGGTTGCCTCCCAGTCGGTGACTGATTCCCTCTGCGATTTCGCTCCCTGGTGGCTCAGAAGTGACGTGAAAAAGTGAAGAGACGAGGTGGCGTGTCGCATTCTCCGTTCGCCCCCGGCATTCCCAAATTTATTTACAAGAACTTGACATGAGTTTTTTTTTTTCTCTTTTTTAAAAATCAGGTTATAGTGCCTGGATTTTGCTTGGTTACGTACACGTGGAGGCCTGTGTGACATAACCCGATCCACGTTGTAAAAGTAAAGTGTGTTCAGTCAGCCGAGTTACGCACAAGAATGCCAGCTCAAAACAAGTAGCTAACACCCAACTCTTTCCTCCAGCAATACAAATAATAATGTGTGTCACCCTTTACTTTATCAAACTCTGAGTTTGATCAGGGGAACCAGGGACTTTGAACAAACCAAAAATCAAACACCAGCACAGGGATTAAAAAACAAAACAATACACTGTAGTGATGATCCGTTGTATCATGGCGTGGCCCTGAGCTGGCAATATTGTTTTTGTATAATTCATTTTTTTTTTTTTTTTTTTTTAAGCATGCTGCATTTATGAATCAACAGGTTTGTCCTAAGAAGAGATTAGCTATGCTGCTAGCATTCAGTTTACCTTTGTGACTCGATAAAGTTCAGGACTTGAGTCCGACAGCTGTACCTTTCTTTAGAATGTATAAACGTCCTCGCCGAGGGCTAGATATATATAATTTTTTTCAAATCAGGTTTCAGTGTGCTGAGTTTCTCTTTATTTTTTTGTTTGTTTTATTTTTGTTTTTTTTGATCTGCTTTAGCAAGGGATTAAAAGTCTCAGCACCTGTGCAGCCATTGCACCGGGTTTGTTTTTTTTCTCCTGTTTTTTCTATACTTAATGCTGAGCTCGAAAACATGTATTTTTTTATTTACATTTGTTGTTTTCCTTTTTAAAAAATAATTCAAAATATTCAAAAAAAAAAAAAAAGTCTACTGTTGATTTGTTCTGGTTTGTAGAACAGATTTACATCTATAACCTCATTCTCAGTCTTAACTTCTGAACAATGACTATGGTAATAAAAGAGTCACACATCACTGTTTTTATCTCATTGTTGGGTCGTTTATACCGTTAATCAGCCGTTTAAACACTTCTCATCACTGTATGAAGTTTGCAGTTTCCATCTCTGAGGTCATTTCTGTGTTTCCAGTTGTCTGAGTTTATTTTTCTGTGACCTGGTTGAGCAGATGTTGAAGTGGCTTTTCTGCTTTTTTTAGTTTGTTGTCACACGTCGCTTTTAATTACAGATAAAATAACGAAGGCGGTGCGTCTAATGCAGTGTTTCTCAAACGCCTACCACCTCAGAGTATACTCTGTTTGCCGAGTACCGCCAGTGTAACAGACGTTAAAGTACAAAATACAGGCCAACCTTCCACTTGGGTGAAAAAGAGCACTCCTGATGGTGATTATGGAGCAGGGTGATATAAATATAAAATATTATTTAATTCTTGTAGTATTGATGGTATTAAATGTTTCCATTTGAGAGATACGACTTAAGGGAAGCTTGCGTACCAACGAGTGATACTTGTACCACAGTTTGAGAACCGGTGATCTAAATAAAACAGCTTCATAGTCACAAAGTGCATGAATCAAAAACATGAATAATATTTCATTTATCACTAACATATAGTAGGCTGGGAAGGCAAGTGTACTTTTAGTGGAGAATAATGTTTAAAAACACAAAAAAGGAAAAATCAAATCAGAAAAACGAGAGTGATGCAGACTTAAAACTAAAAGGATAAGATGAGGCGTGTTCAACAGTAACGTCAGTAGTGAGTGTGCATGAGTGTAAGTGTGAGAAGAGAGACGAGTCAGAGAGGTGTGGTTTATTTCATGGAACTCACCTGGTGTCACCATCAGGCTGCTTCTCTACCTGCCGCACTGAAACACAAAAAGTTAATAAACCAGGTGAGCGTCCCAGCAGGTACAGTAAAGTTACAGGGCAGCTATAATCCAGAGACTCTCTGGGTTCATGTTCAAGAATATCAGAAGTGTATTTCGGTTAAATCTTTACAGGACAACTTAAAAATCTATTATCCAAATGAACTGGCAAAGAAAGATTTATTTTTCTGTAACAGTTTATCCTCATCGGGGTCACGGTGGGGCTGGAGCCTATCTCAGCTGACCCGCCAGTTCAACACAGGGCACATAGAGACAAACAACCATTCACACTCACATTCACACCTACGGGCAATTTAGAGTCACTAATTAATCCATGAAGTGCATGTCTGGACTGTGGGAGGAACATTTTGATGATATTTAGTTTATTATTAGTTCATTAATCAATGAAATGAGAGCAGACAGTTAATAAATAACCAAATATGAAGGCTCAGAAATACGAGAGCCACTTTCTTCCATAGAGGGCTTATAAAATAACTTGATGAATTATTAATCAGTAATATACTAATGCTTAATAAATGTATAGTCTGGTAATAATGCAGTTAGAAATGGTGGTAATTCATTAATAATTTCTCAAAGGGTTCTCACTCAAATAAGCCATCGAGTCTTCAGGTATTAATCAATGAATTAATCAATCAGACTTTATTTGGATAGCACTCCACACGATAACTCCTCAACCCTCCAACCACAACCTCCAACACAGACTGAGGGAGCTACGTCTCATCATCTTCCAGTGAGGAAACACCGGAACAAATTTAAAGAATGATAAGAATAATAAAATAAGTAGAAATAAAATAATTAAATAGACACAAGAGAATAAAAGTAAAGAAAATGCCATTATTAATCAATGTTATGTTATTAATGCTACTAAGTCATTACTCAGGGGTCATATTAAGTACTGATGCAGTTACAAGTGTTCATCATTTCTTAATAAATACATTTTATTTATTAGTCTGCAGCTCTTTTGTGGAAATAAATGAAGTCAAACACTTGAAACAGTCAATGTGAGACTGTAAAATCAGTAAATTCCTAATGAGAAGTAATGAATTTTACATTTCCTTTATTATGTTGCAGAGAATCTACATAACATGTTAATCCTCTGCTTGCAGACATGTTTCAGAGACTCCACCAGGTGGCTCTGTGGGACTGTGAAACTCGCCCTTTTCTGGCTGTTTCTCTCCGTGAACACGGAGCCATGACTTTTATTCCAGTCCACTCTTTCCTGCTTTCCATATGACACCACAGTTTACTCATCAATTATCTCCTTATTTCCAGTGAACTGGAGTCTGGAGGATTTCTCGACCAGCAGAACATGCTGCCATCTGTTTTCCTTTTTTTTTAAAGGGGGTGGAAGTGTTAATGATGCTGCATACCACAAGTATTGCTCTCATGTTTACCACATAAAAATGATCTTTACCTTCAAAAACTGGACTTTAAACTTTAACATCTGTTCCGTCCACTCTTACTGCAGACATCGCTGTAAGTGTAAAATAGATTTTCAACAATTTGTTACGAAAACACACCCAGCATTTGAATTCAGACACACTGACACTGAGTTTAAGTTTGTTGTGGTGAGAAGAGCACAATAATGATGGCCGGTGAAGACTAAAGGAAGGAAGGACATGTCTTGAGACATATGCCTTGCTTGAGTAAAAATCCACCACACGAGTGTAGTACAGATGATTTGGCAACAGCCTTGGCTAGAACTTCCTGTTTGGGAAACAAGAGGCAGGCACTGGTACGTGCTGTACAGGAATGTGACTTAAACAGAGTGAGTAATAGCACTCCCAACCACCGTGTCTCTTCTGACGTCAAACGGCAAGATCCGACACGCGGCACTCATCTGCACTCATCAAGGTGTGACCTGACGACCGGAAGTTATCTTAAAGGCTCAATTGTTTGAAATTTGAATTTTCGTCACTATTAACTGATTATAAATAAAGTCAATAAATGTCATTTTGTGAACGTGTGCCATATCTATGTGTGTCATCTGCCGGGCCTACACGTTTGAGTGTTTGTGATTTAGGTGCGAAACTCAGATCAGAGCATGACACTGACTCAAACAAATGTCAGAAGTGCAGCCTGTGTTGACCCACAGTGGCTCCTTACTCAGCCTAATTGTGCACAATGCTGACTCCACATTCACTATCGACCAAAAAGGATATCTGCCCTGCGTTGCTAACTCTTTCAAGCATGTGTCCTCGGTTTAGTTATTAACCTGGAACTTCCCAATAGCTGGCCAGCTGTGAGGGTGGGTGGGACGATGGTTGACTGTAAAGTCTCTTTTGTAGCTTGCAGAACATTTTCGCAGGGAGCCGAGCAGGGATCAGGAAATTCCTGAATGCGAGGGGAGTCGGATCTTTCCAAGTGTGACTCTGCAAAGTCTGAGTCACCAAACAATGTGCTGTACAATGGAAGCTTGATACCAGGAAGTGTCAGCACACTGTCAGGTGTACCGTGTTTCTTCTTGCCCTTATCATTTCAAAACCTTAGAGAGGGGAGTGAACGAGTCTCAAGACAGCTTTCAGTATCGACCTGTATTGACTGAGTGAAACATAGCTCAGTATATTTACTCATGAGCTGTACTTAAGTACAGTTTTGATACTTCTACTCCACTACAAAGCACAACACATTGCGAAAGAGTCCGATATTTCGGAAATATGCTTATCTTTTGCCTGGAATTAGATAAGAAAATAAATATCACCCTCATGTCTGCACGGTCTGATTAAAACTAGCAACAGACGTACAACAATGAGACGTTGTTAGATGAGAAACAACACTCATGCCTGTGTTTTTGTGAGATATAATTTGTTGATTGTTGATTTTTAGGCCAGTGCTCGCTCTCTCTTTCTCGAACTATGGACGCAAATCAAATAAAACATCTTCGTGTCAATATTTTGCAGCATAAATTACCAGTCAGACTCAGATTTAGGAGCTTGGTTCATGAAATAAACAAAGCCAGAGCACGGTAGGTAGAGTATCAGAGTTTAGTCCATGAATCCACCTGGATTGCTTCAGATTTTGTCACAATTCATGCCGACTGTGGGGGAGTTTGACCAGTCTGATCGTGTCATTGGCCACTGCAGCATGATGTCAGGTTGGGTTTCTTCAAAAGTTGAATATGGCTCAACTTCTCTGCCGTGGCCAAAACACACTACCCCCACTCAAATGAATGGAAAAACCTGCGTCTTCGCTACAGTGCCTGATTTGGTCTTATTCGGACTAGGAGGTGTTGGTAGACAGCGGTGGACAGTGCTGGACTGTTTCACCCTGTTTCCAGTCTTTATGCTAAGCTAAGCTAACCAGTTGCTATTGCTAGGTTCATACTTAGCATACAGATAGAATATTAAGAGAATATTAATCTTCTCTAACTCTTGGCAGCAAATCAGATTTTCAAAGTGTAAAATAATTAATCTTGGTACACGTCAAGACAGATCATTTCCTGGTTCATTTACCGTAGCTCAGGTGGTGTGGTTTCCGGTTACAGTTATCCGGATATCCATTGTGCCTTTCACTTAGAGGAGGAACTGTAATAAAAAACGCAAAATCAGAGTGTTAAAATTCCCAATACTGTCATAGAAATCCGTTATATCTGTTTGAATTGTGCCTAAAAAGGTGACACAGGTTTATAGGCCCAGACATCTTGACTTGATAAGAAGGTTTGAACATTGGTAAATCATCTTCAGAGTCTTCAAAACTTTGACAACAATAAAGATATAAACTAAAACTTTGTGAAGAATTATGTACTTCTACTTCATGCTCAAACATTTCTACACAAACCAGTTTGATATCCGAGTTAAGTATTCTAAAGTTGACTGCAGGTCAGTGATCCTTTGATTACAAGTCTTCAAATCATCAAACTATCCCTTTAAAGATTGAACCAATGATTCCCAATGTTCTTGTGACCCCTCACCCCTCACCAGTTGAGGCCTCTTTTATCAAACAGATATTTACCTTTAAAGGCTTTTAAGACAGCGTGAGAAAGACAGGAAGAGAGAGGATGACATGCAGCAAAGTGTTGACGTTGAACCCAGACTGATGCGGTACTGACTGAGCCTTTGTACACAGGGCGCAGGCTCTACCAGGTGAGCTACTAGGGATTTACCCTATGAACGTCTCAGATGGTTTCACTGTTCAAGGCCAAAGGAAGTTAAAGTACTGTTCGTTTAAAAAAGAGCACATTAGCAAAAAGTAAAAAAAAAAAAAAAGGAAATAAAGGAATATACAGTTTCTAACTGAACTTTGTTTCTTCTTCTTTCTTTCTTTCCTCTCTGATTAATCATCAGATGACTGATCATATTTAACTTGTGACCTCTTCGAGGGGGCCCAACCCATCGGTTACTAAGCTGTGTATAACTTCTTCTCACCCAGCTACAGCAGCAAAATGCTGATTCACACATTAACAATCAAATAAAGTGATAATACATAATTCGTTTTTTTAATCAAAGTACATTTTGTTGACAACACCTCTGCATTTAAATGTGGTTTTGAAAGCAGACCTTGTAATTCTAAGTATTTTTCCATTGTGGTATTGTTACTAAAGTAAAGGATGTGAACACTTCTTCGCCGCAGACATCGGCCCACCCTTTATTACCCTCCATTACTTAAACAAGGCACAGTGTATGTAACTGCTTTTCCTGTCCAAGCGGCATTAAAACCACTGCGTTGTTGTTCTCATTAAACTGCGTGTTTCAGTCGGAGGCTGATGTCTTTGGTTGCGTCTGTTGAGACATTCACCTGTTAACAGTTCCTGTTCCTGTTCCTGCCCCCCCCCCTTGGCTGCTGCTGTTGTGGACCAACTGTCAACAGAGACAGTGATGCGACAGTGATGTGACATATAGTTCCCCCGGCTGTCATAGGCTAAGTTCATGCATGTAGGTCATAGCGTAAATAAGAGGTTGGAGCTTGTGTTTCCCCCTTGGTGCGCTTCAAAGCTCCCGCATCCTTCCTCTTGAACGTAATGAGGACTGATGACGTCGAGAAAAAGGTCCACATGTAAACAAAGTTGGCTGACCTGCCTTACTAACCACAGATGTCAACCACCATGTTCTTTTGGGGTTATTGTTGATGTTTTTTGTTCACATCAACCGATGGAAAAAGACGACAATTTGTTGCATGTGATGTACGATTGTGGGTTTGATTATTCACTGATGCAACACTCACCCCG
Organism: Miichthys miiuy; assembly: GCA_036365135.1. Classification (NCBI taxonomy): domain Eukaryota; kingdom Metazoa; phylum Chordata; class Actinopteri; family Sciaenidae; genus Miichthys; species Miichthys miiuy. Next base: position 7,857,637 of record CM071606.1, on the reverse strand, counting down.
TGACTGAAGCAGCACACATGCATTGATTTTGTGTTCGCAACAATAACTTTTGGGATTGAGGTGAAAGGTAAGCTGTGGTAAACGTGAGGGTGGTCACATTGTTAAGCTAGTGTGGGAGGTGATTTTTTTCATGGCTGCCACCAGCAGCAACACACCCTACTTCCTGTTGAGTAATCTGTAACATGTCAAAACCTACACAGGCGTACTACTGATAGATCAAGCTTGTGTCTGTGATTTAATGAGTGTACAGTTGAGGATTTACTGTATATATATATATATATATATATATATAAAACAGTGTTTAATTTTTTAAATATTCTCCTTCAGGCTGTTTTACGTGCTGTCGCAAGATCAGACGAAATCTTCCCACGTTACTTTCTTATCAGTCCATCTAATCTCAGATGAATCTACTCTTAACACATAAAATAAGTCTTTAAAAATAAGTCTGTTTAAAGGATTATACATGGTGGAAAATAGTTGCTGGAAAGAACTGTAAACTATGTCATACTGAAACTCGAGTTAAGGGGCTTGAACTGTTTACACCAGTGTTTTTGCAGATCTTTTTTTTTTTTTAAGATTTTTTTTTTTTTTTTGGGGCCTTTTTCAAGCTTTATTTTTGACAGAGACAGCTGAAGAGTGACAGGAATATGGGGGGAGAGAGAGAGAGAGATGGGTTACGACACACAGCAAAGGGCCGCAGGTCGGATTCGACCTAGACACCCTGTTTTTGCAGATCTTAAATCATGGTTCGATGACGCATTGTAGCCGGTCTTTACATATATAACCTCTATTACACTATAACAGTATAAAAACTTGCTACGCATTAGCATCTGTGGTTCTCAGGCTTGTGAGTTATTACCAAGCGGCAACCACCTGTGGCTGTGAAGTGAAGCCAATGCAGTTCCTCAAACGACCACTTGAGGCTGGCTACAGAAGTGAGTCAGTTTCCATAAGTCCCTATGTTAAAATGTCTAACTTCACAGCAGAAATAAACATGTTTACAGCCTGGTACAAAAAACAGTTTTGGTCTCTATAGCTAATTTCTCCGTTCATGACAACTGTACTGAGGGTGAGTTTTTATAGAACTCACCTGTTCAAATTATATTAGGGCTTGAAGTTAAGCAGGATTAAGAGCGTGGCTGTTTTGAATGACAGGTGGGTGCCGTTACAGATGGCTTGTTTGAGCAACCAGCCGTCATTCAGTCCGCCTCAGATACGCCGATGATCCACGTCTTTGCAAATTTTTTGGGTTAGCGGTTGGTGGTAGCGGCTGTGCTGCCAACATATCAGCAGCAAGAACCACGGTTTCTGAGTTACATGCTGTGTCCATTCTTTGTACTGTCTGTGGATATTACACGTGGTTACACTCCGACAACAACAACCGTTGCTAGCTAGCTATGCCTTCGACGTCATGCAACAGCTCGCTTACTTTATTTAAATTACCTATAAATTAACACGTCAACATCAGTTAACATTGACATGTAATTGATGATCTGAGGATCACCACCAACATCTGCCTCTGCAGTGACCATTTTACACCAGCTTGTTTCACAAACTGTCATCTGAGATAACAGATTTACGTACAATACACTTTTATTGTTGAACTGGGCCTCGCTGACCACCTCCTCCCGGTCTTCATCCTCGTGTCACGCATTCATGCCCACCAAATGTAAGTTAACTTGTGTGCAATCATATATGTTATAATTATAATAACATTAGGTGCACACTATCTCCAACAGCACAGTATGTGCAACATTCTCATGTAATGTAATGTTAGCTAATGTCAGTGCATGTAATGTTGGACTGGTCTTATTTCCTGAGCGGAGTCCAGAGGAAAATACACCAGTAAATCCTCAGGAAATCTTTTATATGCAGAAGTGGCCTGTAGCTATGACGGGGAATAATGTGTGGCCAGATCTGGAGACCTTTTGGGCTTAAAGGCCTGAAAATAACATTTCACCTACAGGATGACAGATCAGGCAAAAGCTGTTTTTTTTTAAATCAAACTTTGTTCATCATTCCCACCCATTAATCAATATATATATACAGTTATGTTCATAATAATAGCAGTGTATTTAAAAAGGTGAGTAAACCTCAAAATTCTCCAAATAAATTGTATTTTAATGAACACAAATGCATTGGGGACACTGCACATTCTATTTCAAAGCAAGAAAATTGGAAAAAGTAATTGAATTTGATATTTTACAGAAAGTCAAGAAATATAATGTTCAAAAAAAAAATAGCAGTGTTGACATCTTTCTTTACAAACTCAAAAATGTACCGTATAAAATAAGAAATGCTTGAAGATTCAACTTTCCTGAGAATCATAAACTAATATTTAGTTGCATAACCACGGTTTCTGATAACTGCTTCACATCTGTGGTACATGGAGTCGACCAACTTCTGGCACCGCATTTCTTGGTTTTATGGGATTAAGGTCCAGGGATTGTGCTGGCCACTCCATTATTTGAATTATGTTTGTCTGGAACGAATGATTTTGCTCGCTTGCTGGTGTGTTTTCGGTCATTATCTTGTTGAAACACCCATTTCAAGGGCATTTCCTCTTCAGCATACGGCAACATGACTTCTTCCAGTATTCTGATATGCTCAAACTGATCCATGATCCCTGGTATGCGATAAATAGGACCAACACCATAGTACGAGAAACATCCCCATATGCACCACCATGCTTCACCGTCTTCACTGTGTACTGTGGCTTGAATTCAGTGTTTGCAGGACGTCTGACAAACTGTCTGTGGCCCTTAGACCCAAAAAGAACAATCTTACTCTCATCAGTCCACAAAATATTACGCCATATCTTTTTAGGTCAGTCAATGTGTTCTTTGGCAAATTGTAATCGCTTCAGCACATGTATTTTTTTTAACAATGGGACTTTGCGGGGGCTTCTTGCTGGTAGCTTGGCTTCACATAGACGTCGTCTGATTGTTACAGTACTCACAGGCAATCTTAGATCTTCTTTGATCCTCCTGGAGCTGATCATTGGCTGAGCCTATGCCATTTTGGTTATTCTTCGATCCATTCGAATAGTCGTTTTTCTTTTTCTTCCTCGCCTTTCTGGTTTTGGCTGCCATTTTAAAGCGTTTGATATCATTTTAGCTGAACAGCCTATCATTTTCTGCACTTCTTTATAGGTTTTCCCCTCTTTTATTAATTTCTTAATCAAAGAACGCTCTTCTTCTGAACGGTGTCTTGAACGACCCATTTTACTCAAGGACAAATGCACAGCCAGCATATGCAGCGTCAGTTGCCTCGATCCTTAAATAAGGGCCACCTGTTTAACACCTATTTTTTTTTTTTCACATAATCAATGACCTCACTAATTGAACTCAGCACTGCTATTTTTTTTTAACACGCCCCTTTCAGTAAATGATTCAGTTTCACAGAATCAGCAGCATGCATGCCAATGCCTGTTGGGTCTGTTGGTTTTCTATACCTTTTACTAAACCTTCTAGAAACTTACTTGCAGTGTAGAAGTTGAAATTCTAACAAAAACAGTGATTTATCTTGCTAGTGATGTGGGACTGCTATTATTTTGAACACAACTGTATATATATATCTGATTTACAGTAAGTGCCCTTCCCATGGCTCCTGTTTACGCAACTAGTGGCATGCATTTCTACAATAGGCAGATTTTCACTTCCATAAAAAAAAAACACAATTTTTTCGATGGTTGTCAAAATAAAACAGGATGTTCACTTTATGTACCAGTGTGTTACACTGTCTGGTAATCTAGGAAAGTTTTAGTGCTGAGCTTTGGGGAATAATGAAATGGGCTGGACTTTCTATATCAAAGGAAACTTTGACACCTTTAAAGACATGTTGGGCTGTTTTTTATAGAGTCCTGCAATAATGAACAACAGAAGAGGCCTCTGTGTGTGTATCTCTGTTAAATCAATGTTGGCTTATACCTGCTGAATGATTCATGTCAGGTCACCCTGAAATTACTGAAATGACTCATATCTACAGTTTATACTGAATATTGATCAGGGAGATTTCATTATTTAGTTTGTCTGAAATATAGAGTATCAAATGCCAAATGTATTTATTATTTTAACCAGTTAATATTTAATACTACTTTACACTACATTTTAGTAGGAACTATGATACATTTGTATGCAGTTACATTTATTTATTAAGAGTTTACACACAAATCATATGACCAGCTTGTAAAATTTGATGTTTTGTTATAGATTAAACTACATAAAAGTATATAAAGTTATTATTTTTTGCTCAAGCTCAACCAAATATAACATTTAAATGATATGTACCTGTAATATTAATACATAAATCATGATATAATCTAACACTTGTAGTGCACTTCTGCATCCACTCAAATGCAATTTGCTGATAAAATTTTTGTACTTTTAAAAGTAAAACTTTAAACGCAGGGTTAACTATATATACATCATAACAGGATGCATTTACAGTGTGGTGTTGTAAATCACGTTGATATGTCCTCTAATGCTGCTTTATTTTAGCCATAAATGACATTATCACTGTTGAAAAATAATCAGTTGTATTTCAACACTTTGTAACATTTGGTAACATTTGGTAACATTTGGTAAGAGTAGGTGACTCTTCTGAAATGGTGTGTACTGAAAAAACTTTTCAAATGAATTGAGATGTATTCCTTTGATCCATCCTTTGAGGCCTTTGTAGCCTTTGTGTAGCAATTTATCTATTTTTTTAGAACAGTGATAGACTCTTTATTTATTTATTTAACAACTAACTAATTATAACTAACCAAAATAATCACATTTTAATCCAAAGTGACGCTAAATGTTCACAAGTGTGTAAAAACACTGAGGAAAGTAAGGTTTATCAGGTTTCATTTACATTTGAAAGTATACATTAATTTATTAATGATGCCTCATTATGCAGTAATGAAGCACCTATTGATTACAGTGTTTTAATTAAACCTTCACACACACGGTCTTGAAATGAACTCTCTCACACACGGATGTTGCTCTAATAATTAAACTAACATTCATTTTGCAACGGTGGCCTGGTGTTACACAAGATATGGGCAGTGATACTTGCTGTGTAGTGACCGCAAGTCACTTCTGCACGTCAGTTTTGTGTTTTCACAGTCATCTACAGGCAAAATAGCAGAAGTGAACTAAGATGTTGAAATCTTGGTGCACTTCAAGACAGATCATGTCCTGGTCCATTTACCGTAGCTCAGGCGGTGTGGCTTCCCGTTACAGTGGTCCGGATATCCGTTGTGCCTTTCACTTAGAGGAGGAACTATAATTAAAAAAATGCAAAATCAGAGTGTTAAAATTCCCAATACTGTCATAGAAATCCGTTATATCTGTTTGAATTGTTTTCCCAGACTTCTTGGCGGCTTTTGTCTTGTCAATACTTCATAAGTAGATTTGAATGTTGGTCAGTCATCTTTTACTTAAAAGTCTTACAAATCTGACAACAATAAAGATATAAACTAAAATTTTCAGAAGAATTATGCACTTCTACTTCATGCTCAAACATCTCTACACCAATTTGATATCTGAGTGTCTTTACTCTAAAATGAATCTAAAATTGACCGCAGGTTTTCAACATTCATTTTGGGTTAAAATGTGATTATTCAGTTTAGTTCTCTAAACTGGGAGGTCATATGATCATTAAGTATGAGTCATGTCAAATCAAATGTAAGTCAGTATATGTATGTGTATATGTATATGTCATTTATTATGAAATATTATGAAATTCAAAGAGCACATATCCCAAAATGGACAAAACAACATGACTGAGCAGCTTTTTAAAACCTGTGTTTCTAAATATTGACCAAGGTTGATTCCTGATCTGCTTCATTTACTAGATACTGACACAATTAAGAAAGAGTAGATAGAGTTTTATATGAATTTATATTAAAGTAATTTGATTGAATAAAAACTTTTTAAAACAGACATAAATAGAAAACAAAACAGGACCCAGGATAGAGCTTTGAGGTACTCCACGGCTTAATTATGATCAGGTGGACATTAGATCAGTTAAACTTCATTAATATTGTATATTTTTTATTGTCAACAAATCACATAAAAACACCAAAACCAACAATGGCTTGAATCCACTAACTACTAAATACCTGGTGTTCACCTCAACAATAAACTGGACTGGTCTGATAACACAGATGTCCTGAACAAGACAAAGTCAGGGTCAAAGTCGTCTCCACTTGTTGAGTAAACTGAGGACTCTGTTAAAACCTTCTATGACACTGTGATGACATCTGTATTACTTAAGACTCAACAAACTGGTCAAGAAGACCATGAATTGATGACTTTTTTCTATATATTTCTTATTTATAAGTAATTTCTTGTCCACCTTATGTATATGAGCTGCAGTCTAAAAAGTCCATCTTAGCTTATCTTAACAAATATTGTCTGTGTTGCAAAAGCTTGATATGTTATTACTCTGTGCCAGAGCTCCATTATTGTCCAAAACTAACACTGTTATACTGTTGGTTTCAATTCAGTCCCATATACACAGCCCTACTTCTGTAAATACTCACTGGAGCACCAAATGTAACACCAGAAATAGTCCTCTTAATGCACTATTTATTCCTGTATGAGTAAACTACAGTGTGCAGCTGTTTTAGGAAATTACTGAGCCATTTAAAAAAAGAAAGAAAGTATGTATATGTGACCTATTTTTAAAGAGTTATGTTTTCAGTAGAAAGAAAGTGAGATTTCACAGACAAGGCAGGGAACTCAGAAACACACAGAGAGATGGCTAACACTAACACACTGTTAGTTTTGGTCTTTTCATGTGAACTCATTGATAAACTATGTCAGAGTAGTTTTTGGCCACAAATTTGAACAGAATTAACAGAAAATAGTAACAATTGTGTTGTTATTATTATGAACTGATTTGCGTTTTGCTATTGGCGTGATGAAAAACTTGATTGTTTAGATGTTATGAAGCAACAACAGCTCAGTGTTGCTTCAGTTGTGATTACAACGTGCAGGATTAGAGCTGCAACTACCCATTATTATCTTTATATACATTATTTTCTGCTTTATTGGACATTGACAACTGCAGAGACAGACAAAAACAATCAGGGTAAAAAGAGAGGGTATGATATATACGATATATATATATAATATATGCAGCAAAGGGGCTGTAAACGAACCTAGGTCACTGCGGTAAGGAATTTATCCTTGATACATGGGGTGCATGCTCTATTAGGTGAGCTACCAGGGCTCCCTTAATGATTATTTTCATTATCAAGTCATCATTTTGTCTATGAAATGCTAGAAAACAGTGTCAAAAGACTGTTATAATTTACCAAGGACCAACGTGACGTGTTCAAATCTCTCATTTTGTCTAAAAACACACAAAAATCTAAAGATATTCAGTTTACTAGAAAGAAAATGATCAAGATAAGACAGACTTCACTGGACTGGATATGGTATATAAATAAAATTGAATTGAACTTTAATGATTTCACTTGTCACAGCAGCTCGTAAGCACAACACTCATAATAAGAAGTCAAATACTTATGTTTGAAAAGCCAGAAACAGCAAATCATTTTTTTTTCTGAAAAAATGAATAAAACAATTATTCGATTATTAAAATATTTGCTGATGAATTTTCTGTTTATCCACTTAATTGTTGCAGCTATAAAACATACATTAATATTAATGCGTTTAATACCTTTTTCTAAACTGCCTTATCTGTGAAGATGCCCTCCGTTTAGCTCCACGTTCACGGTGTAATTTCGATTAACACACTTCTGTTGGTTGTGTAATGTGGTGCAGCGTTGTCAGCGATAAAATCTGAACTGATGCCAGATCAAGTAATTAAAAGTGTTAAACAATACAAGGCCATGTTTTCATCATTGCATTCTATGATTAATCTGGGAAACACAATCTGAACAAACTATATAATGTGTCCAAAAAACACACGGGCTAACATGACTCATAGGTTTAAAAAAAATCCTTAGATTTCTCAATTGGTACAGAGAGAACATTTGACAGGTGTGTGTGTTTGTATTGCTTTATCAGAGGAGTTTTTCAGGAGGCCAGTTGGCCTGTGGAGGGGCTGTGATGCAACAAGGAGTTTACGGACAGACACTGCCCATTGACGGTAAAATGTGGAGAGGGGGTTGGGCTAAACTTTGAAGAAAGGAGGTCATCCTGTGTGGGAATTTCCCTCTCTCCTGTCAGCATGTGAGCCAGGACCAGGGAAAGACTGCGTGGGGCTCCAATAGGAAACAAGGGGTCATCGAAGAAAGAATGCCTAGAATGTTTGAATGAATCTGTGCCAACACCGACGGCGTCGACGAGCTCAGAGCAGAGCGGGATCAGTGCTGAAACATAACACAACCACACTGTTTGGATGTTGGACGATAAACACATAATTTGGCACTTTAATTATGTTTTAAACTTTTCTGGAAATCTGTTTAACTTGCACTTGTTTTTGTACCCAGTAGGGCCTCCAAAGCCAAAGCCACAACTTCTTACAGCTATTGTCCTAAGCATGGAGGATAACAATGTCTTATTTCAATGTGGGTGTAGCATTCTTCATGTGATGATGTGTTGGAAAGGGAGGATATTGCACAACAGTTAAAAGCTAAACTGTTCCATCATTGAGTGTGTTGAAATATCCACTACATTCAAAATGTCATCTCTCTCTCTGCACAAAAACAGCAACAGAAACAGCTTTTTAGACTTTATTTATATGGTTTAATTTCACTTTTCAACGCCAATAAAGCTCAAAAACACAACAGAGGTGGATTTTTTTTCCTCTTCGCTGTTGTTAGAAACACAATCCCCACCCTGAAAAGTCACGGATCACACACAAATCCCACCGTGCCTCTTTCTTTATCCTCGCTGTCTGGAGTTTGCTCATGACAGATATGTTTCATATTGAGCACACAGTTCAAATTCAGTCTGAGGCGTTGGTAAATTCCACTGCAAACCAATTGTCAACTTATCTATCATGTCTGGTGAAACCTCCTTTGTCACTCCCATTTTCAACTTCTACATTTTCTACTCAAGGCTTGAGAGTTAAACAACGTTTGCTCAGGATTATTCATATCTGTCATGCACTCACTCCCAGTCAGGGTTGTTTGAAGCGAGGACCTGGCTGAGGTGATGTGTTAGGAGGGCTAGTTGTTGATTAATTTCCATGCAACCTTGAACCCCTCTCTGGGCCAGTGGACCCAGCAGACTATTGACAGAGTCGTGCGCTAAAGATAAAGCTAACATTTCTGTGCTGCGTGCAGTGTGTGACATGACACAGTCCTTTTTTTTTTTTTTTTTCGCTGCTCTCAGCAGTATCGTTTCAGTATAAATCTGTTGGATGTATTTCAAGATCTGAGGACATTTGTGTCAAATCAATGTGCAATGTGCAAACAGACGACGGGTTACTCAGTAATAATGTGGTCTTTGGTTGATCACATCTAAACCAAATGATTTTGAATAATCATCTTCTCTGTCGCGTTATTGATCATTTTATATTCTCAATTCTGAAAAAGAGGAAGTTTCTATCGCTGTGGTCAAACCTCTGAATGCCATTTTCTGGCTTGCAGACACCATAAATGAAAATGAATTGTGACGACGGTGATCCAAAGCATTATCAAAATGTCTCCAGTGACGTCTAGATTTATAAAAATTCACCCAAACCTCAAATTCCTACAAAAATAACGACGTCTTGTCCGATTTAAAAGCTGCGTCGAGCCTGTTTTTATCTGCAATATGTTGCATTTGACACACACGGACTGTAATACAGTCTGTCATGAGTGTGAATATCTAAGGCGAACATGTCTGTCTGCCTGTCTGAGCCCACACCACCTGCTTCCAAAAAAAAAAAAGACAGAAAAGAAGAAATTACAAAATGAAATTGTTTAAACAAAGTAGAAATCTGTTTAATTCAATAAAATATCAAGTACAATTAAAGCATTTCCCCTTTTTAATATTAAATAATTAGACTTATTTCATTCATTGCCAATACTATTACAAAGAGTTGCATCATTTCACTGCAGCACAACTCTTCCCTTGACAACCATTGCTCCAGATACACACACACATACACAAAAAAATGTAGAAATTCACTCTTTGCGTGTAACCTGCACAGAAATACTGCATACACAAAATTACATCTGAGAATAAAGCTATGGTGAACATGTGAAGAATTGTGAATGATTGCGCAATCCATGCACCCACTTCTTCAGTCCCATTCAAAGTGTCCTTGTAAACTGGTGGTCACTGTCTTCACCTGTGAAGCGTACCGTTTTTGTTTTTGCTCAGTTGATCACCTCAGGCTCTAAAGAACAAAAAGTCCATGTCCATGTGTGGTGGCATGTCTAGGGTGGAGGTTTCTTTCTTTCTTTCTTTCTCTCTCTCTAACATTGTCCGGTGGCTGAGAGCAGGTTGCGCAGGGTGGCCAGCTCTCTGGACAGCTGCTCTACGCGCTTTTGTAAACGGTCATTCTCCGCAGCCAGTTCCAGCACTTTATGTTGAGTCTCCAAGTTGCGCATTTTTGCCTTGTCCCTGCTCTTCCTCACGGCGAGGTTGTTCCTCTCCCTCCTCACCCTGTACTCTTCACTGTCCTTATCCAGGCGTTTCTTTGACTTCCCGCTGGACATTTTGCCACCGTGCGACGGTGACCTGCTTTTACCTGACGGGGCAGGTGTGCCGGGCGGGCTGGAACAAGTCGAGGACGCGGTGGAGATGTTTCCAAGGCTGCCACTCGTGGACTGGTAATGAAGGTAGGACCTCATGTCAAAAGCAGACGACCCGTTCTCCATCTTTGCGTCTTCCTGACTGTCGTCTCTCTCTCCAGCAGCAGCAGCAGCAGCAGCTCTGTAGCGGCTCCCGACGAGTTCAGGGCTGAGCACACTATCCACACGGGTCTCCTGGAGCTCGGCGTAACCCAGCGCGTAGGGCTCCCTTGGGTCCCTCAAGTTGTCGCACTGACTCGTCTCCAGCTCGTTCAGCAGCGAGTAGTTCTTGTAGTTTTGCAAAGCTACTCTCTTGATCTTGTTCTCCGCCAGGAAATCTGAGAAAACGTCCCCCTGTTGCTGCTGCTGCTGGCTGTGCTGGTGGTGGTGCCCGTGCTGCGGTGGACAGTGCACGGCTGAATCCAGGTAAACACTGAAGTCTATCGCTCTCTCCCGCTCTTCAATGCCCAGCTCCGTCATCGAGTCACCGAGCCTCCAATATGAGCCTCCGTTGACGGGACTGATAATGCTGTCTCTACTGTGGATAGCAAAGCTGCCCTCGTCGTAGAAGCCGGCCACTTCCATGGATCTTAACACCCGCCGGATTGCAGGAGCATGGAGGGCTGAGGTGAGACGCCCAGAGTTTGGTTTCTTTTCTGTTTTGTTTTTTTGTGCTGTTGAGTCAAGACGCCTCTGTTGTGAAATATCTCAAAAAAAAAGTGTTTTGAGTTTAAATCCCCCCTGTGCGCCTGCGTGACAACAAAACTTTGCGTGCGTTTGGTTTGGTTTGGAGAGGAATTGACAGGTCTTCCTGTCTCGGGGGTTTATTTATAAAAAAAGAGGGGCGGGGTTATATGGGCAGGTGTGTGACGTGAAAAAAGGAGCCAACCGGATCAAACTGTGCTGCTTTTTTTTCCTTTTTTTTTAAGAGGACCATCCTTGCATTCAACTGTTGTGTCCGGATATAATAATAAAAGAAAAAAGTAAAGCTCAGCTGTGTGTGTTTTATTTGTGGTAAAACAGTTACTTGTGGCAAAGATATAAAGGAGGAAATGCAACTTATTTATTAACGTATGATAAAAGGAAGTAAAACAGAAATTAAAAGTAAAAATTGAAACTCTTAAACAACATCTGTCAAAACAAAATGTAACAGAAATTTGTGGTTGAAATACTTTTAACCCACTGCACGTCCATTCACGCCCTCTACAGTCTCTATCTCATCAACACGACAATAATGGAAAAATCCCACTCAGTGGCAACCATTTTCTGAGTTCATACGTAAGAAGATGCTCATGAAAACAGTCCTGGACACATCTCCAGACAGCTGTCTAACCACAACACCAAACACAAACTGAAGCAGTCTCGGTTTGTGTGTGTGTGTGTTGTTATGTGGTGAAACTCTACAAGATGATGCACTCACTTCATTACTGTATTAGAGCCACAAGGTTGGGCGTTATGAGAACTTTAGTCATCACGATGAAATGTGTCATGATTTTTCTGTCAGGAACATTAAATAAAGTGAACAAACAAAGTGGGGTTAACTAGACACAGTGACTTGGCTCAGATCTGACGAGTCTAAATGCACACAGGCTGTTCCTAACTTCACTCTTGCACAAGAGGAGTGTGTTCAGAGAGGAGTGTCTCTGGGTTGAATGTGAGCTCTTAGTGCCATCTTGTGTTGAGCTGCGAGAACGTACACAAGCAACTTCACACAGTTCATAATCTAAATGTTTGGGACGTGTGTATCTCTAGATAAACAGTTTGACTGCCACGCAGCCAAAAACACTTTTCTGTATATGAACGTTCAAAACAAAGCTCCCCTTTCCCAGAAATAAACATTTTCACCGGTGTCACGGTTTATTCTGTGACTCATTAAAACCTTTGACTTTATTGTTGTATATGTTTCTCTTTTTTTGTTTGGATTGACTGCCATCTGCTGTTACCAATAATCCATTAATAATAACACTACTACTACTACTACTACTACTACTACTACTACTACTACTACTACTACTACTACTACTACTACTACTACTACTACTACTACTACTACTGCTACTACTGCTACTACTACTATTAATAAAAATAACCAATAATCCAATAATAATAACACTACTACTACTACTACTACTACTACTACTACTACTACTATTAATAAAAATAACCAATAATCCAATAATAATAACACTACTACTACTACTACTACTACTACTACTACTACTACTACTACTGCTACTACTACTATTAATAAAAATAACCAATAATCCAATAATAATAACACTACTACTACTACTACTACTACTACTACTACTACTACTACTACTGCTACTACTACTATTAATAAAAATAATCAATAATAATAACACTACTACTACTACTACTACTACTACTACTACTGCTACTACTACTATTAATAAAAATAACCAATAATCCAAGAATAATAACACTATTACTACTACTACTACTACCACTACTACTGCTACTACTACTATTAATAAAAATAACCAATAATCCAAGAATAATAACACTATTACTACTACTACTACTACTACTACTACTACTACTGCTACTACTACTATTAATAAAAATAACCAATAATCCAAGAATAATAACACTATTACTACTACTACTACTACTACTACTACTACTACTATTAATAAAAATAACCAATAATCCAAGAATAATAACACTATTACTACTACTACTACTACTACTATTAATAAAAATAACCAATAATCCAAGAATAATAACACTATTACTACTACTACTACTACTACTAGAACTACTACTACTACTAATAATAATAATAACAATAACAATACTACTACTACCACTATGATACTAATAATAGTATCGATAGGTAGGACATACACAGATTGCCACACATTGAGTCCACTCCACATGTCGGGAGCCCCTGGGACAAATATTTGCAAATACTGGCCTCAACCACACACAATTTCTCCGCTTACAAGTACCAAGTACACTGACACAGCTCACAGGTCACAGATGTGACTTACCACACACGCACAGACACTACCTATAACATACATCAAAACCGGCTACAAGTATTCATTAATAGAATAACCTGCTTCACACTGTGTACTGTGTAGATTGTATTCTAACATATTTTAATACTTGAAGGGGTCAGTATACTCAACAGAAGCGCTTGTCAGAGTTTTGAACCCTCCCTGCTCCCGCACGTTTCCAGCGTCAGATTAGCGTGGTGTCTGTAATCCCAGTTTAGAAAATGTTGTATTGTTAAATCTATAAATGTGCAACATATTTTATAAGATGATCACATGGTTTGTATGTATAAGTAAATCTGTAGTGGAGCACAATATTTACCTAAAACAACATAATGTAGTAGAGGTATCAAGTATAATAAAATGGAAGTACTCAAGTAATACTGCAATATTAAAGGTGAATGTACTGACTGTAGTAGGTAATACAACTTTTGTTAGTTGTTGCACATACTGTTGGCTGGTGTAGTTGATATTCTACATTATATAACAACTAGTTACTGGGCATATTCATATATTTTCTAAACTACATAAGCTTATACAATAAAAGCCAGGAGAGTGAACGAGAGAGAGCTTTCATTACTGACCTGTGAAGTACAATTTTGAGGTAGGTACTGTATTTGAGTATTTCCATTTTATACTTTGTTTACTTTGTACTTCTACTCCTCTACATTTTAAAGATAAATATATTTAAGGTATCTTTACTCCACTTTATTCAACTATAGTTAATTTTGACCAGCTACAACATTAAAATGCTCACAGAGTAATGGAACAGGGCCTTAATTAGTATCATTGGTAACACCTGTGTTTACCAGTTTAACTAGTTCATGTCTATTATTTACTGTATTAAGATACAGCACCTTAACACTGACAGGTGTAATTAACTTTCAGTAGTAAAATTATGAATTTAGGACCTTTAGCATACTTGTAATTGAGTAGTTTTATACCAGTGTAATGCTACTTTTACCTAACTTACTCAACTTTTGCTGAACGACAGCAACTGTGTGGCAACAAGAGGCAATATTATATATATTATATTATATTATATTATATTATATTATATTATATTATATATAATTGTATACACTGTCATTCCACCACCTGCACCACTGCACTATCATCAGTCCTATATATATATATATATATATATATATATATATATATATATGCAAATATATATACTTTTTAAATATGTACATAGTTGTTTTTTATGTCTATGTTTATGTTTCATGTTCTTATGTTATGTTTTAGCACCTACCTGTCATGTCCCTTCTCTTTTAAACTGTACTTATGTCTATACCTGTATGTACACTTGAGAGCAAAGTGAACCGGAGCCAAATACCTCGTGTGTGTACACACACCTGGCCAATAAAGCGGTTCTGAATCTGATATGATAAAAGGAAAGCAACTTAAATTGCTCTTTAGCTATCAATAGTGGTAAAGAATTATGTAAATAATGCTGTAAAGTAACATTAGAGGGGTATAAGGTCATATTTATGAGTTTGTAAGGGGGGAATGAGTTATTACTTATTTTAAAAGTTACATCATTTTGCTTTAAGTACCTTTTTTTTTTAACAGCTACTGTTCGGCTATTAACGCCTCACCTGTTTATATGTCGTGTCGTCAACCTGTCAGTCCACATCATGACACAATCTGACGGGGTGACGAATGTCGCTGTAACACCTCCTCCAGTTTCTACGTGCTTAATATCATGTATACAAAAGGAGAGCTCCATCTACCGTCCACATGGCGGTACTGCAGCAGAGCGGGCACCAGGCAGGACGGGTGGGGTCAGGAAATGCGGTCTTCGCAACCCCCTCCCGCCTATTGGTTGAGTGGCTGTATGTGTAACGTTTTCCGGCGCGGTGATTGGCTGCTGCGCTCAACGCACTCGCACTCGATTGGTTGAAAACGTTACGCTTCCCTGTGGGCTGAGAAGTTGATGATTCCGTTGGCTGTGAGTAGAGGGAGATTGAAGGGGCTGGGCCCACACACGGTGGAGAAATGGCGAGAATGGTTAACGAGGACGGCTGTGGAGCGGAAACACAGAACCCAGAGCCGCAGGGACCGGGTCGGGGTGCGGCTAGATGGGGCCCACAACACGCCGGTGCCCGAGAACTGGCCAATTTATACTCACCAGGTGAGTCGATCCGCTTAGCAGCTCCAGTCTTTTATGGGGCTTATTCTCCCCGGTTCAAGTGCCCATGAGTGGCGTGACATAACGACAGGCTTCACATAACGTAGTTACCAAGTAACAAACTACAAAATCCACCAACAAGAGGAGAAATCTGTGTTTTGACGAGCACCGGCGAACAATCAGCCACAGTGCTGTGTGTGCGCCACAGTCAGACTTTTGTTGTTACACAATAGGAATCATGTGAGATTGGTTGAATTTGTGCTTGTCTGTTGTTGTGCCTTTGACATTTCCAGCATCGAGCCGAGGTTTGGGAGAAAGAAGCTTCTGCTTTAGGCTTTAGACAGCCGCCTTGTTTGGCCATGGAGCCGCCGTGACCTTTCATAACAAGTCAGTCTGCATCTCATAGAGAGATAGAGACAGCAAAGTAGTTTGAGTTTTTGAGATCTTGTGCCAGTCCTCCCACCATGTTTCATGCTTCTCCTTCACACCCATTGTACAAATACTTGCTCCCCACATCAGCTGATGGTTTGAATCAGACTGTTTTAGCCTTTTTAGGACTGTGGTTGTAAAGCGTGGACAGGTATTTCAGGCCCAGCTGCTCGTCATTCACGTAAAAAAAGAAGCAAAGTGCAGAGGAATGCTGCCTCGCTGAGCGTCACTGTTGTTGTGATAATGAATTATGCTGACTAGTTCATTAACCTTCGGATTATGAAGCATCACGTCAAGTCCATGTGCTTGATGACTGATAATCTTATCAGAGCTGAACTGATGTGTTCTTCTCTTTAAAGGCAAAAGATGTCAAGAATGGATAAGTGTCATCCTCTGCTTCTCTCTCATGGCCTTCAACTTCATTCACCTACTTGCCAATTTCAACCTTGGACATTTGTGGTCCATCGCGTTGAGCATTGGTGAGTATTGACCGCAAGTTTCCTCAATGTTCTGTTGTTGTTTTTACAGAGCGACAGGCTAAACAAGTGTTTTTCTCATTTCCAGTTGCGGGAATACTCACCGCAGACTTTGCGTCCGGACTTGTTCACTGGGGGGCTGATACGTGGGGATCGGTGGATCTACCCATCTTCGGAAAGGTAACGTACCCATGAGTTGATTGATGTAGTTTCCAGTGTTTTGACTCTAAATAGTGTGCGTATTATTTCTCATTTCGCACCCTACCCTGATTTTTCCTGCAGGCCTTTATACGACCATTCAGAGAGCACCACATCGACCCCACAGCCATCACCCGTCACGATTTCATCGAGACCAATGGTGACAACTGCATGCTGACCATAGTCCCTCTAGCAAACATGGCCTTCAACTTCCTCACCCTCTCCCCTGGTGAGTTTTTCTACCAACAAGCATGAAAATTACGTCAATTTGAGCTGTTCCGTCTCACCCTGTTTCTGTTTCCCCTTTCACAGCGGAGATTTACCATATCTACCCCTGGTATTGCTACTTGTTTGCACTGGGCATCTTTGTGACCCTCACCAACCAGATTCACAAGTGGTCGCACACGTATTTCGGCCTTCCTCGTTGGGTGGTGCTCCTACAGGACTGCCACATCATCCTGCCCCGCAAGCACCACCGCATCCATCACGTCTCCCCTCACGAGACGTACTTCTGCATCACCACAGGTGCTTCCTCGTTCCCTCTCCTCGTCATGAAATCTCTTTGTTTATGAGCAGGTTCGTCACTGAGCTTTCTCTCTCCAGGTTGGCTGAACTACCCTCTGGAGAAGCTGGGTTTCTGGAGGTACCTGGAGGATCTTATCCAGGGCGTGACGGGAGAGAAGCCCAGAGCGGACGACCTGAAATGGGCTCAAAAAGTCAAGTAAAGCCGCGGGCTAACTGCACCCTACCTCAGAAGACGCTGGTTCAGTCCAGCTCATCCCCTCTTTTGCCTCACTTAAACTGTAATCCATAGGAAGAAAAACTAACAATTTCTGATGCCATAGCTTTAAGTCTTGCACATTTTGTCTGTTTTTCAAAAGGAGGGCTCTGTTGACGGATTTTGTTTTTTGTTTTTGTCATTACTCACTCATGGAGATTTCAAATTGCAATATATCCTTTACTTTTCATATATCAATCACTCATTTTGAGGTGAGGAGAAGGTTTGGTGAGGTAAAGAATTTGCTTTTCCGAGGAGATTAAAAGATTTCGACGTCAAAAAATTCAAACAATCCCAAGAAAGAATACTTGAAAGAGTGAACACTCACTTTCTTTTCTCCTCCAGGGCCACAGCAGTTTATTTGGAGAGTTGTTAAATCAGAATATATTTAGCACTGCTTTATTTCCTCTAAATCAGTCCCTGCATCTCCACCTTTTCAAGGGTCTACTTGATAAAAAATTGGATTTAGGCCATTGTAAGTCGGAGGGATTTTTTTGGATGCTTTACCAATGTTTATAGCTAAAGAACAAGTTTGTTAATTACTGTTACATTTGTTGACTTCTTGCACATTTGGGTTCAGCTGCACATTTTTTGGGACTATTATAAATTAACTTTTGAGTACTAACCAGTGCACATTGTTGCACAACTTGCTACAAATCAACATGCAGCCATATTTAATAGTTTAGCCATGTCAAATCTGAGACAATGACTACAGTTACAGTGGAAGAGACGATGCCATGGGGTTGCAAAACAACCAGTCTGACAACTCAAAAAATATGTTTTTAAGACAACAAACCAAATAATTTAAGTAAAAAAAACAACAAATGGCTCATTTTGCTGTCCTCTGGCACAGCATTTTCATCTTTCATCCAAGACGAGTAATCTGATCTGAAACGTCACATTGAAATGTGTGTAACTGTAGTCAGTGTTGACACCGGGCCATTAGAAAACATGGGCGAATGCACGTATCACGCTGTTGTTCTGCTGAGTCGGTCTACTTGGTTGTCTTTTCGGATGATCACGTGTTGTCTCTGAAAGGCACTCCTGTTTTCTTATATTTGCTGGGTTTTGCAGGAAAGAGGCACGTGCAGTTTTATCAAGCTGCCTTACTTACACACCACACATGCAGTACTTGTGTGTTGTGTCTTTTTGTTGTTTTTGAATCATTTGCAGCACTTCTTTGTGTCGTTGCGACGTTCGTTCTGTCTCTCTGGGCTCTGTGTCTCACTTAATAACGTGCCAACTGTATGTAACGTTGTTTTCACGCCATACATTTTGCTAGTCTTTTGTATTGTGGAAAGGAAAGGTTATTTTCAGAGCGTAACATTCCCCGTCGGGAGTCATGTTGCCACCGCGTACCGTCTTGGTACACGTGACACAGATTTGGTGATGTTATAAGGGCTTCGGTGAAGGCTGACGATCCAGGAATTTCTTCACCCCATTAGATGAGATTATGTAATTAATGAATTGGTTGAGAGGTTTTTTAACACTTTAATCAGTCATTTGTAAATGTATTGTACAGCTAATAACTATGC
The DNA here is from genome assembly GCA_036365135.1 of Miichthys miiuy. Taxonomy (NCBI): domain Eukaryota; kingdom Metazoa; phylum Chordata; class Actinopteri; family Sciaenidae; genus Miichthys; species Miichthys miiuy. The sequence goes on along the minus strand of CM071606.1, from coordinate 7,838,377 downwards.
AGTTTAATAAGAGGCCCTTAACTATACGTCTTAACTCATCTGATTAAGTTAAAATGCCTTTCTTTTTCTAATTGTTTACACACATTTGCTAAACTGGAGCTAAAAACAATAAATAAAAATTAGCTACTTAGTAGACTGCATGACAAAAATGACTTTGACAGATTAAGATGTCACTTAAACAGACGTAAGAGTGCGTGCGTGCATGCAGCATGTCGGCTTGTGCGAGCAATAAACTTGGCGGGTCACCGGCTTTCCTTTTCGCGTAAAGGAGACACTGACTGAGGAGAATATGTCGCTCCAGATGAAATTAATTTGTGCTGCTTTCAAAAGATGATCCAGGTTGTTTTGAACCACCAAAACTTCATTCCAAGGAAATCCTGGCAATGCTTTTTCAGGTTTAAATAGAAGGAGCTAACCTCGCTGTTCAGTTGGGTTGACCCCTGGTTAAAGGCTGAATTATTAAGCTTCTGGTGTAGACATTGAAATGATGATAGTTCATTTGTAAGCCAAAATTCTGTTTTTATATGATGTAATATTCCATTTTTTGTTTTCAATCCTTGATACTTGATTATATTAAGTGATTCACCATATGTCGACAGCAGAAGTACACTGCAGCTTGTAGAGCTTTGTGAGAAGCAGTTTTGTGTGCGTTAGGTCGTCTTATATATGCTGGTAAATGGACGTCGATATGCGTCACTGCATCAAAGTTTAAGGCCTGCGTTAGGGTTCTTTCAGACACGATCAGGTGCTGCGGCGAATCGATGTGAAACATTCAGGAAATAATCGATGCCTCTCAGACCATCGGACACAAATTAAACTTCTTTTTGTCACTGTTTTGCAGTATAAATGAAATAAACAAAGCCAGAACACAACAGGTAGAGTGTCATAGTTTAGTCCATGAATCCACCTGGATAGCCTCAGTTTCAGAGACATTTCAGGCTGACTGTGGAGAGGTTTGCCTGGTCTGATTGTTGGATCCGGCTCAACTTCTCCACCACAGGTCTCTGGCGTTTTTTAACACCCCTGCGGCCTGCAAAGCCGAGGCCAAAACGGACGACCTCCACTCAAATGAATGGAAAAACCTGTTCCCGCCGCAGCACCAGATCATGTCTGAATGTACCTTTCTATGCCTGTAGTTCAGCATTAGTCAAAATATAGTTTGGGCACCGCTAACAGCAGTCAGAAGACACATTTGAACTTATTTTCTAAATAGGAAGTTTGGCACTGGCTCTACTGGATGTTTCTGCGCTAGGGTAAATTGAATTTTGCAATAATATAAATGTAACAACAATTTTAAGGATGTTTTGTGTTTTTTTGTGGAATATTGCAGATTAGGACTAAGGATAATGGTTGGTTAATGTTTGGAGATTAAACTGACAACCTTTTAAAAATATGTGTTGAGCTCACGAGGAATAATAATCATTAAGCTTGGAGACGGACTGGTTGCTGGTGTCGATCTAACACAACTTATTCTCCAGATGATCTCAGGATTGTGGTTAGAGTGTTTAATTTGTGGAAAACAAACCCTCCATCAGTGAAGTTATGAAGTAGATAAAAGCTGTTTTAAATCATTCATTTCCATCAGGTTGTGTTGGCCAAAGAAGCCGAATGATTTTAAACGCGTCATAGGTTCAATCGTAGCCATACTGTATATCAGTACAGATAACTCGGCCTCCTGTTATTGAGGTAGAATTTGTGATTAAAGCTGTGTTTTGGTTTTTCTGCTTAGAGTTAACGGGGCTGTCATCAGCGGATTTGAAGGGTATTTTGTGATGATTTGTGTGGTAAACTAAATATTTTTCCCACTGAAAACATTTTTTGTGAAAGCAAATTGCTAAGTGGTGTGGGCAGTTATTGTTGGTATGTTTTGACACGGTGTGTTGAAATCACTTTTGTAATGATCCGTGGACTTTTTATTGAATTGCCTTATCCTTTCCCCCTAATTGATTTATTGTAAATCTAGCCAGCAATGTGGGAAAACAATTTATCGACTTGACTTTAAATTGCCCTTCACTTGCCTCTCACTACTTCTTCTTCTGAGGCAAAACCCATGTGGATGTTGTAGTTGGTTATGTATGCTGGTGGTGATGGAGTTTTAGATATCAGAATAATGCCTTGATGCCTTTTTGTTGTCTTCAATTTGGGAGACTTACAATGTGTATATATTAAACTGTATTTATAAATAAACTAAATAAAGAGTTGATAATTACGCCACCTGTTTTTGTCTTTCTTTCTTCTTGACTTTAAAGCCGTGAAAACATAGTTATGAGTGTTATATATTCCATATCTAGGATTGTTTTTAACAGAAGACATCACATCACCTCTATTTTAACATCCTTCCATTGTCTCCCTGTACATTTTAGGATTGATCTAGTCCCTAACTATGCTACACTTCTGGCTGTTCTAAGGTCGAGGCTCAAAACTAGAGGTGACCGCATCTTTTCAATCACGACCTGACCAAGGAGATAAGGCTCGCTCAATCAGTGAGCTCTTTAAATCACTTCTTACAACTCACTTTTACAGACTTGCCTTACTTTTTATCCTTTTTTATTGTCAGTTTTTTTCCCTTTTTATTGTCAGTTTTTTTTCCTTTTTATTCCCCCATCTCACATATATACTCTTCTGCTTCAAATAATACCCAGTTTTTAATCTTTTATCTATGACTTGTATTACTTTCTTGAGTTTAACTTGTCCTCTGCTCTGTTAAGCACTTTGTAAATCTTGTTTTTAAAAGGTGCTTTATAAATAAAGTTATTATTTCTGCCATATTCAGATTCCACTAAATCTTACACACTGGACCTTTAAGGTTGTTTATTATTTTCCTTTTGCACTGAGTTTACAGTCTGAGCAGACGGTCATATGTGTTTGATATATCACTGACAAGTGAAGCCAATATGGAAGTGCCAAAAACTGCAGTTCCTCAAACGTCCACTTGAGGCTGGCTGCAGAAGTGAGTCAGTCTCCATAAGTCCCCATGTTAAAATGTCCAACTTCACAGCAGAAATAAACATGTTTACAGCCTGGTACAAAAAACAGTTTTGGTCTCTATAGCTAATTTCCCCGTTCATGACAACTGTACTGAGGGTGAATTTATATAGAACTCACCTGTTCAGATTATATTAAGGCTTAAAGTTATGCAGAATTAGAAGCATGGCTGCTTTGATTGACAGTTGACTGAATTCATCGCCATCTGTCAACTTGCCTGTAGTGTTGATTGACAGGTAGGTGCTGTTACAGATGGCTTGTTTGAGCACCCAGCCTGCCTCAGCTCCACGTCTATGCTACCACACTCTGAAGAAACCTATGCGTGACGTCACAAATCCTACATCCATGTTTTATACAGTCTGTGGTGAACACCAGTTCTCTTTCTACTATGACAAAATGTCTTCTATGAAAAAGCACCTGTTGGTTTATTTATGTGGTTGCACCTGTTTGAGGCCGACCTCTTTTAGGCCTTTTTATAAACTAGCCGTACTTCCCCCCTGATTTTGTTTAGTCTCTCAACACATACTTACCACTCATCCATACACTTGTTGTCGCCCTGTCACACCTCGTGATTATCTAAACAGCTCTGTTTGTATCTCGAATAAAACAAACACTTGAACTTCACTTGTCCTCTTTACATCACACACACTTTGGGTTGGTTTGTTTCATCACTGGACGGTTTAAATCAGGGCTGTCCAAAGTATGGCCCTGGGGCCAATCACGGCCCGTGGACAGATTTCATGCGGCCTGAAGCTTCATTTTTATAATATATTATTTATGGCCTGCTAGGATTATTAGAAACTGTATGACTGGAAGATTTGGCTTTTTGGGTTGCAACAACAACAAAAGAGGGAAGCTGTGTCGCGTTGCTCTCTCTCTCTCTCTCTCTCCCTCTCGCGCGCGCACGCACCGTTGAATGACCACAATGGCAAAGCTAACGTGCGCGCTCCCGCTGTGTAGCGACAAGATGGCGGTCGCCGCCCCATCAGGTAAATGTTCGGCAGAAATAAAAATCACAATGAGACGCGGGGCGTTGAACGATCGGCTCAATGAATTTTAATAACGTGGCCGTGGAGCTCCGCGGTGGGGTCGGTTATATGTAACGAGGCGGCCGCTGCGTGTGAAGATACGAGCTAACGCCAAGCGGGAGAGAATGAATAGGAAGCTATCAGCTAACGTGAAGCTAGCGCGAGTTTAAGTTGGACTTATGCGTTAATCTCACGTCGACTAAATTATTTAACAACAGTTTCCCGCGTGTATAAGAGTGTGCAACTTGATAGCTTTCATTTAATAACGTTATTTATGCATGCTGACGGTGTTTAGCGTTGATGCTAGTGAGCTACAGCACCTCCACGCCTAACGGTCCAGGTGATGCGTTTAGCTTATGTGCGACATAAAAACAGTGTACGGACTCTCGGTGACGGTGTTTGTCTCGTTAGATGATGTTTAAGTGACATTTGGTGCATCAACATTCAGCCGCCGTTTGCACGGTAACCGTTAAGGCTGTTAGGTCAACAATGACGGTACGTTTTTCTGTCTCAGCTAACCGAGCTGAGTGTCAATAATAATAATAATTAAAAAAAAAAAGGCTGTGTGGAGATGCCGGTGATGAACTGAGCTCATGTCGGTGCACCAGCTGCCAGCTGTGTGTGTGTGTGTGTGCTGTGTTTGTTTGCACGGTGCAGCACCTTCATATCTCACTGCAGAGGCCAAATGATGCAGCAGAGTCGAAGACAGATGCTAAACGAGCTGAGAGGACATGAATGGACAGCTAGTAGTATGAAAAGACTGATGATGAAAGCCGGTCAGCTATCTTTGTTTTCCTGGTGTGTGTGTGTGTGTGTGTGTGTGTGTGTGTGTGTGTGTGAGATGAGTCATGCCACGGGCCAGCTCACACCTTTTTTTTTTTTTTTTTTTGTGTATAACTGCAAGTCATCGCCTAGATCCACTCATCGTGCATGTTTGGAGGTGAGCATTAACGGCTGTGGCTTTTGCTGTGTTTGTGTCCACACACACACGCAGGTGTTAAAGTTCCTCGCAATTTCCGGCTCCTGGAGGAGCTGGAAGAAGGCCAGAAAGGTGTGGGAGACGGGACGGTGAGCTGGGGTCTGGAGGATGACGAAGACATGACCTTAACGCGATGGAGAGGGGTGATCCTCGGCCCTCCGAGGTGAGTGGTGCCGTTTGTTTAACGCCGTGCAATTTTGCACCTCAGCTAAATAAACTAAAACCTAAAGGCAGGTGCAGAGGGATGACGTCTAATGAACGATAACACGTTATTTGTGGAAGTGACAGGAAGCAACAGGTAGCACATCATGAAGAACATCACGGAATAGAGAGGGATACATCAGTTGAAATAGTACAATAAACACAGGAGTTACTAATGATGCTGTAGCGACCGCTGTCCATTAAAAACTAAACAAACGAATAAACAACTCAAGGTGTATACACGTATGCATTTTGGCTTGTAATTAACGTTCCATTCAGGTCAGACAGAGTCAGCGTCACCTTTATTGATCCGGCCATTTCATGTCTAATTCACTGCTAAATGTATGGATTAATGTAGGAACTGTACGCTGGTAAGATACTGTTTCTTGTTCACTGCTTCTCAAACTGTGGTAGGAGTACGCGACCTTCCTCTGGTTTTATATAAATTCATTAAAAAAACATTAAACTTCAAAATACGGCAAACTTGTGAATGAGACTGAGACCCCTGGAAAGCATTTTAATATAAATTTTGCATTTCCAGTAATGTTTTGTTTCGATGTCTTCATGCATATAGCATGCACATACATCCATGATTAGCTCCGGGCTGAAATGTGACGGCAAGATGAGTGAGTGGGGATAAAATGCATGGTTAAAAAAACACTGTCATCGTGGCTCCAAGTGGGAAATGTTGGGAGGACAAGCGCGGATCAGGAGTACCCTTTTCCACCAAATTAGCTCGACCTTATTAGTAATAAAACTACCCATAGCCGAACAGGGTCGACCTACGCTGCTGTATTTTAATGTCTGTCATATGTCGGTGCTTTCTGAGGTGGTACATGGAAACACTGTTCCAGCTTGGGTTTGGGTTGACTGAGCCTGTGGTGGTTATGTTCAGCTCATTATGCATCTATAATAAGTACATAACTAGAGTTTAAACCAAAAATATGTTATATTTTAGAACGTAACATTGCATTATTTCCTTTTGTTGAATCCGTTGAACACTGTGTGCTGTTTATTGATATTTAATATGCTCTTCACTCCCCTCTCTGTCCACAGACAAGCTATGAAAACAGGATGTACAATCTGAAGGTTGAATGTGGGCCAGAGTACCCAGAGTTACCACCGTACGTCAGATTTGTGACAAAGATAAACTTGAACGGCGTGCACACCTCCAACGGTGTGGTATGTAAATCTACTAAACCTCTTGTTGTTATTCGAGCTTCATTACCCAAATGTGGAAGCATCAGCTGTCAGCAGGCTTTTGAACTGGATTAAAATGTTCTTGATGCTGCTCTTACATTGTTTGGAGAAAGAATTTGGCTCATGTATGTTTTGTAATATCAAAGTTTGTCCTGGATTTGCATCATTTTGGGGGGATTTGCATGTAGCACAAAGCTTGTGAACACATCAAAGTAATCCAAACAAATAATGAAACGAAGACTTTTTGCATGCTGTCACACCTGCTCTGTAAACTGATCAGCACAGACAAGTAAGTTCCTCTTCCAAGTGCTTCAATCCTCTGACAGCTGAGAATAGTAAATGTGTGGTGCAAGTCATGCACATCTACTTCTTCATTTAGACACAGTTCAGTCCAAATCTGATTGTTGTTTTACCTTAAAAATGTGCTAATATGATCACTTTTTCCCAACTTGGATGCAGACTAAGTAAGTGTACTGGATCCATCTAAAGGAGGCGGTCTTACTGGGAAACCCCACCGGGACGTCTCCGTCACATTACAGCTACGACTTCAAACCCCACCAGGAGCCTTTCAGAAGCGATTTTTGTTAACTTTTCTGATGTGGTCACTTCTAAATCTGTAAATATGTCTCTATGCCGTTTCTGTGCCTGACTTCCGGCCAGCTCGGGCTGCTCTGTGCAGATTGATGCTGACGGCTTGCAGCGTTCGTCAAAAATAGAACAGCTGAGTAAGCCGAGCAGAGAGACGCTACAGAAACAGACCACGGCCCGACTGGTGGGGTTTGAAACGTTGACTAGAACAGCCGTGATTAGCTCCGGTGGCTGTGGTGCACACAGAACGCTGGAATTTAGGTTACAGTCCCCTCAAAATGTAGTCTGTGTAGTATTGACAGCTGAAGAGCGACATGAAGGTAGGGAGAGAGAGAAAGAGGGAAGGCTGGATTTGAATTCTGGCTGCTGAAGCAAGGACTGAGCATGACTGATGTGGGGTGCACGCTCCACCAGGTGAGCTACCGGGGCTATTCTCAGTTTAGGAGATGTGAGGGTGTCTCAAAGGTTAAATCATGCAAGTCTGGGTACACACAGCCGACGTATCCAACGTGGATAACTGTGGAGGTTCTAGAGCTAATGCATGCCGACGAGCGCTGATTGGCTGCCTATCGGGGTGCAAATGTGACGATTTGACTGAACATGGAGTGATAAAATATCTTTAAAGCCCACTAGTTCACCTGGTAGAGTGTGCACGTACAAAGGCTCAGTCTTTGGCACAGTGGGCCAGGGTTCGATTCCAACCTGTGGCCCTTTGCTGCATGCCACCCCTCTGTCTCTCTCCCTACCTTCAGCTTTGTCAATTAAAGCTTAAAAAGTCCCAGAAAATCTCCTTAAAACAACATTTTGGTGAACGTTAAGCTGGGGCACGATGTGTTTGCAGGCTTCAAGGTCTAACCTCACCATCCGTCCTTCTCCTGTTCTCCATCCTGCAGGTTGACATGCATGCGGTGACTGCACTGGCCAAGTGGCAGAACTCCTACAGTATCCAGATGGTGCTGCTGGAGCTGCGACGGCTCATGACGTGCAAGGAGAACATGAAGCTTCCTCAGCCACCCGAGGGCCAGATGTACACCAACTGAGCCCTCCCCATGCTACTTTTCCTCCATCTTCTTCTTCTCCTCCTCCCAAACTCTTCTGTTAAGCTTTTATCCCCATTCTGCCATGTGACATTCCACCTCCTGCCGACATCTGGGCTGAACACACACACACACAGCAGAAGACTTAGTATACAAACATATACATGAAAACACACACACATAAACACACATATATCTGTGTACACACACACACACACTTATAGAGCGTTCATGAAAGTCATTCCAGGCACTGGCCCCCCCTCCCTCTCCCATCACTGGAGCTCTGTGTGGACTCGTCCTCAGTCCACATCAGATCTGATCATTCGAATACTGTACATGTTACTAATCTTTTTTTATTATTATTTGTTAAAAATGCAGATTGTACAATAACATAAATAATCTTATTGAGTGTACCTCTCCGTGTGTTTGCCTTTTTGTAAGCCTCTTAACATGATCGCACATCCGCTAGTCTTCTTTCAAGGTGTCCATATGAAACCCAAAAACATTTAACTTTCACGTGTTGTCATGTGGACAGATGTTTGAATGTCATAATTGCATGACTGCAGCTCAGTAAGGTCACCTGACTCTCACTGTTTTTTTTTTTGTTTTTTTTCTCCCCTCCCTCTATGTAAGAGTCATCCAAAGTGAACACTGTTTATCTGATCTTAGTATGCAAATCTACTGTAAGTCTGCCAGTCCCAGTTGAACCGTGCTTGACAATAGAAAGTGAAATCAGCTACCTCTTTTGGTCCTGTGTAACATCAGAGGAGTTTTCTGTGAAACTGTCTTTGCTACTTTGATGTGACACTTTGTTTCTACTCTCTCCACTTTCTTTCATAAATCTTAATTCATGCATTTGTGTCGTTGTAGATCACTGACGTGTTCACAGTGCTCACGGGTCGCAGGTCAGGAAAGTTTCAATTACCCTAACACACAGGTAATCAAACTGTGGTTTGTCTACCTCCCCCTGATGGTACATGGAGGAAAAATGAACATTTCTTTCACTAACAAACACCACGCCAATGTGGATTTAAATGTAGACAGGTTTATCGCATATCATGGATAAAGGTTTAGTTTGGAGGTTTAGGAGATTGAGCGGTGTTGGCTGGCTGCAGGGACACAGGAGGGAGTTGAGACAATAAGTATTTTTAGGAATAAACCTGCCTCCTGCGGAAAACTGTTTTAACATAATTCATAATGGTTTTATGTGGAGAGCCTCATATTTTCTGAGGTGGTGTAAAAAGTTTGAGAAACTCTGATCTGGCAGATTCAACAGAAGCTTCATGCAAACACTTTAAAAACCACGTACTCAATTGAATATTTTGGCGTTATGTATATTCAAAAATAAATAAACTTAGACATTAAGTTTTAGATTAGATTTTTATATTTTTAAATATTTTAAAACATTAAATGTAGGCAGTAGCTCTGTCAGGGCCCCCTCGTGGCAGGGAGGACCTGTGTGTGGATCCGGCCCTGATTGAACACCTTCCTGTAAGTGAACCTAACTTTAATCTTATTTGAGGTTTACCAAAGGTTGTACAAGTCCACAGGCAAGAAGACTGGTTAGGTAGTGTAGGATTAAATACAGACGGCGATTAAATATTTATCTGAAAATGCTCAAAGCCTCGAGCAAGATTAAAGTCAGAAGCCAAACCGAGAACATGAACTAGCTGTGAGACAAACATAAGAACAGGGAGACATTAAGTGAAGATGAGCACAGAGACAACGATTGCTTTGCATTCAGGTGAGCCACCGACAGACTTCTGTTCCTGCTGGTTTACTATGAAACAGAGCCCTTATCTGTCGAGTCATGGACTCCGATAAAACCTCTGAAGGTGTGCTGTGGTGTCTGACACCACAGCAGCAGTAGGTTGCGAGCATTCACATCAAACAGAGTCAGGGTGCTGCTGTGGTGCATGTTGGTTCACCAGAAAGTCTCTGCTGCAATAAATGGAACTGAACCTATTAGTATCATTGGAAACACCTGTGCTGACCCGACTATTTCACGTCAAAACGGCTGCTGTCTATTTGGAGGCCAAGTCAACACCCTGAACTCTGCCACTGCTTTCCTATCCTGTTGAAAGAGGCCATCAGGGAATACAGTTTCCAAGAAAGGGTGTACATGATCTGAAACAATGCTTAGATAGGCGGTATATGTTAAAGTAACATCCAAATCCACGTGATGTAAAAGAAACCATCATTCATCAAACCGTGCCGCCTTCTTCTCTTGCTCTTTGGTCCAGTTCTGATGCTCCCATGCCCACTGTTGGATAGGGGTCAACATAGGCACCCTGACTGGCCAACAAACTGCGATGCATGCGATGTGTGTTCTGACTCCTTTCCATCAGAACCAGCATTTACTTTTTCAACAATTCGAGCTGCAGTAGCTCGTCTGTTGGTTGGACCACATGGGCCAGCCTTCGCTCCCCATGACACTTTAGTGATCTTTAGTTTTGGAGATCTGACCCAGATCTGGCCCTTGTCAAAGCCACTCACATCTCTGCACATGCCCATTTTTCTGCATCTAAAACATCAACTTTCTGCCTGATATATCTCACCCACTGACAGGTGCCTTGATAACGAGAAGCGTCAGATCACAAGCTGCATCTTGCACCTTAAGGCCTGCAGGGGGCATTGCAGACCTGAGCCAGTCAAAAACAACTTACCGCAGCACATTCAGTGTTTCTGCTGGAGCAGGTGAATGTAGGTGAAGAATTTAAAAATGTCATGACACGCCGCAGTGCTGACTTGACCTAATTAAGAGGTGGGTGCAGTAAAGACAGATCAGTGGATAAAGACACTGCCCTCTGTTATCCAGTGGAGCTGAACTGCTGGGGTGGACTCTGACCTACCCAGAAGCCATGTGATTCCCATCAGTGAGTGTATGTAAGAATAGCCTGAGGAAGTGTGTCTCTAACCTCTATGTAAGATGACAGCAAGTCCTTTTCAACGCCTCGAGGGACTGAACAAACTTGTGAGTACATTTCCAAGTCTAACAGCAGCTTGTTTGCTGGTGGGATCAGCAGTGAGTGTCTGACTGTAGTTTCAGTTCCTCTTAAACATGAGGATCTGTGCTAAGGCCACACTCTTTTCGTTAGCAGCAAGAGATTATATTATTTAAAGAAGCCTTTCTTGAACTAACGTGTATCATGTGAGCAACTCTGACTTGTTTTTGTCCATCATCATGAGATCAGCGTGGAAGCTATGAGCGGGCCAACACCACGGAGGCCCTCAAGGTTTGTTGGATTTTCCTCCACAACGTGCGAAAGGGATGTGAAAATTGTATCAGCTGCTTCAAACACGAGTAGCTGTACGTACTGTTTGTGTGAACTGAGATGACACAAGTCCTTGACTGGCTTTGTACACTGACAATGACCAATAAACTTTACTGCCTCTCATGAGTAATCAGGAATATTTACTTTATTATTTACCTTTAATAGCTTGTGTTGCTTCATCTACAATCTTTTATGAAGCAATCTGCATTAGGTGGTATTTTTCTGTATAATGATACATTTACTTTTGATACTTTAGGTATATTTTGACATAATTGAAGATTTTGAAAACAGGATTTTAACTTTTAGATTGTTGTAGTGGTGCTTTTAAAAGGATCTGAGTATTATGTCCAGTGGCTCTGAGCACGAGGTGTAAGTGACATAAAGGTTGTTATGGCATCTTATTTATGTGAAAGTCAGCGTAAATGTTGAATAGTAGATGAAGCTGAGGTTATGTTTGTAGTTGCTGATGTTCTGAGTGCACATGGGCAAAAGAAAGGTGTAGATAAGTATGGTCGTTAAAAGTCAGTGTTTAATGGATCGATATATGAGTTTCTGACCGCGTAAACCAGGTCATAAACACACATTTATATAGGTCGTAGAGCATCTTGTCGGTAAGGGGCAGGGTTCAGATTCAAGACTAAGTTTGGATCACCTTTTTTACGTTAAGTTAATATTTAAATAAATCATTGTTCAAGTCTGAATTAAGTTCTTCATGAGTTTTAATAACTTACTGTATCTGAATCGTGATCTAAGACAGGAAGTATTGAGTCAGCAGACTACAGTTCAGTGTCTTATGTCCCCCTTTTACATTTCCAACATTCATGAATAAGACAACACTATCAGACAAAGATTTGGCACATGTAAACCAACTTTTACTGATGGACCTATCACAAGTTCAGGAGGAATTACAGGAAAGTTTAATTTGAAGACTTCCTGTTGGAACAATATCTAATGCCAGATTTTAACGCTCCTGACTTTTTCTCTAAGGTATGACACACAGAAGAGGTGGATCCATTTTGGGAGACGTCTTCTTCTTCTTCTTCTTCTTCTTCTCCTTCAGACTTTCTGTGGACTGATCCGGCTGCAGCATGGCTCTGCTGATCCACCTGCTGGCCTGTGCCTTTGGTCTGGGCTCTTGGGTGGCGGTGAACGGTCTGTGGGTGGAACTGCCGCTCATCGTCAACACTCTCCCGGAGGGCTGGGAGCTCCCTTCTTACCTGACTGTCATCATCCAGTTAGCCAACCTTGGACCTCTACTGGTCACCCTCATGCACAAACTGTGCCCGGGTCGTCTTAAAGAGCAAGTTGTGATTTACTCCATCCTCTCCATTGGGATCGTCTCCTGCATCTTGCTCGCCTTCTTCTGGGACAAGACGACGATAGTGGCCGGGGCGTCACGCAGCACTGCCTTCTTCATCATCACCTTCTTCCTCTCTCTGGTGGACTGCACCTCCTCCGTTACCTTCCTGCCTTTCATGATGCAGCTTCCAGCAAAATATGTCACCACGTACTTTATTGGCGAAGGGCTAAGTGGTTTCATTCCTGGCGTAGTCGCTCTGGCACAAGGTGTGGGCATCGCCAAATGTGTCAACTCCTCTGAGACTGAAGGAAACCACACAAGCGGGGACATGTGGTCAATACATACGGTGTATCTTCCTCCCAACTTTTCCACCGAGGTGTTTTTCTTCTTCCTAGCACTCATGATGTGCATAAGCTTGGCTGCTTTCTTCGCACTGAACAGGCTTCCTCGGACATACGAGCTGTCGACAGAAAATCTTGTGCCAGACACTGTGGCATCTGTCAGCTCCGGCCTGGACAACCCTGGAGCAGAGACTGATGGGGAGGGTGTGAAATGTCAGGCTGAGGGGGAAGCCCAGAGCAAGCTTCTGCTGGCCAGATCTAAACACACCGTGTACCAGCTGACATTCATCTACTTTCTGGTGGTTTGGGCTAATGCTGCCACCAACGGCCTGCTGCCCTCTGTGCAGACGTACTCCTGTATGCCCTACGGGAACCTGGCCTATCACCTCTCTGCTGCTCTGTCGTCAGTGGCTAACCCACTGGCGTGCACCATTGCAATGTTCTTCCAAAAAAGGTAAAACATTTTTCATTAAAGGACAGGCTCACCATTTTCCAAGTCTGTTTTTGCAAGAGGAAGAGAGAGGGAGCAAAATTCTCCTCTGTGCAAATATATAGCCAAAGTTATATATCTGTATATATCAATATATTTGAAGATAACAGAGAGCCAAAACTTCAACTTGTAAGTTCTGTTCCAGAAGTAAGAAAACCTCATTTAAAGTCCCATCGACGTGTAATTATGCTAATTTAACATTTAACAAACACCACTACCCAGAAGTCCGAGACCTCCAAGGGTAAAATGTTGCAGCTCGACAAAAACACTACAAGCAAGTTGACAGATGGTGATGAATTCAGTCAACTGTCAATCAAAGCGGCCATGCTTCTAATTCTGCATAACTTTAAGCCTTAATATAATCTGAACAGGTGAGTTGTATATAAATTCAGCCTCAGTACAGTTGTCATGAACGGGGAAATTAGCTATAGAGACCAAAACTGTTTTTTGTACCAGGCTGTAAACATGTTTATTTCTGCTATGAAGTTGAACATTTAAACATGGGAACTTATGGAGACTGACTCACTTCTGGAGCCAGCCTCAAGTGGACGTTTGAGGAACTGCAGTTTTTGGCACTTCCACACTGGCTTCACTTCACAGCCACGGAGGTTGCTGCTTGGTAAAATGTTGCGGCTCGACAAAACACTGAGCGTTGGTGAATTTTATGGCTATGAAGTACCGATTGGTACAGTAAGCATGTGGTAAATTCTCATGGGAGCTGTAGTTTTTTCTGTGCTGACAAAGTATTCGTCATTCAACTTTGTTAAAATCTTTAAGGCTTCAGTTTCTAATAGCAAGTGCTCCGGTGGATGCTGAGAAAGACTTACTGAAGAAATATTAAATCAGAGATTGTGTTAGAGAAACTAGTGGAACAGAGGCTTGATGGGAAGTTTGAGTGAATAAAAAGTGAGTATCTTATCCAGAGTTTCAGTCCAAGGAAACAAAAAGAGGAAACGCTGAACACTGAAAAGACTGCGAAAACATTTTGTCCCCCTCACTTATGAAAAGGTTCATATGAGGTCCTGACTGTTGTTGACTATTCTTTTTCAGGACATCGCTGTCACTTAGATAAAAAGCTTTGGCACACAGTTTTAGTGTGGTAATTAAAGCCTTAACAAGACAACAAGTTGTCTTTTATCTCTAAGTGGACTTAAAACTACTGCTGATAACGAACCTCGTGTATTTTCAGGTCGCTCGTCTTTCTTGGCACGCTGACAGTGTTGGGCACGGGGTTTGGCAGCTATAACATGGCTATGGCAGCTATGAGTCCGTGTCCTTTGCTTCAAGGGTCTGTGGTGGGACAGACGATCATCGTAAGTGAAACACAAACATGTTGCGTAAGAGACGTAGGAAACATTTCTCAGTGGTTTATCGTGGTAATATGTCACAAAGTTCAACTCCTCCTTTAAGTATTGAGCAACTCTGCTTACTCTCATAACTGATGATAATGACATATTTGGGTTGTTTCTGCAGCTGAGGTATCAACATTACAAAGTGATGATGCGTGAAATCCTGAGTTGTTATTCGAGCACACATCATGTTAAATATTTCCCAGCTGAATCCACTTTGTTTCTTTGCCTCCACCAGGTGCTCTCGTGGCTCTTCTTCACCGGGACGCTCACTTATGTCAAAGTGATGGTCGGTGTTATCCTGAGAGACCGGAGCCACAGTGCCCTGGTCTGGTGTGGTGCTGCATCACAGATGGGCTCGCTCGTCGGTTCGGTCACCATGTTCCCGCTGGTGAACGTGTACCAACTGTTTAAATCAGGAGACTTCTGCAACACTAAATGTCCTTTATGACGACTGATCTGAGAGCTACAGGACCGAGGAGGCAGGAGACACTCCTAGTTTGATAAATACCGCTCTCATATCTGAGGTGGGAGTTAATTAGCTTAGCTTAGCCTAAAGACTGGAGGCAGTGGCTAGCCTAGCATTGTCCAAAGGTAACTTATTTTTTACATTTCAGTATTGGCATTAAGCAAACAAGTTAAAACATGGTAATTGGTGGGCTTTAGTGGTACAAGTAAACAAATACTTTTAGCACAGATCCAGGCTGACTGTTTCCCCCCTGTTTCCAGTCTTTATGCTAAGCTAAGTCAGCCAGCTAACTGGCTGCTGGCTCCAGCTTCAAATCTAGCCCACAACTCGTCTTACTCTCAACATAAAAAAACGAATGTATTTCCCGAAATGTCAAACTACTCCGAGGTTCTTCTGTAGGACTTCCATCCTTCATCCTTTTTTTTAAAGAAGTGATGTTTTTGCATTTATTTTCATTCCTTCTGCAGCTTTTATCATTTTAAAGCCACGTTTGCACCTTTAAACTTTGTTAAAGTTCTTCAATAGACTATGTATGATGGGAAAATATATTAACTTGCATAAATATTAAATATTTAGTTCAGATCCAGCTCCTTTTTTAATTCTTGTACAGTGTCAACCTGTTTTTGTCCACTAGATGGCGCAAGCACACTTCTGTATGTCAGCACCTGTCATCACATTCATGCAGCTGCTCAGCGACCACAAATCCTGACACATGAAATAAATTCATACATGTATCAAATAAAAAAGCTAATAAAAAAGAGGCTGTCCATGCATTTTATCACTGTGAATATGACAAACAGTCACATGACACAGACGGCTACATTTAGAGTGTGAGACTACCAGCTCCAGTCAGATGTAATGTAGACGTCCAGGTGTTGGACAGCAGAAGTCCTGCAGTAAATATTATAAATATATTAACTCTGTTATTTAATGTACTGTTAGGTGTACCCAGTGATGGAAAGTAACTAGTAAGTAGATTTACTCTAGACCTGTACTTCAGTACAATTTTTGAGGTACTTGTACTCTTTCTGGCTCTTTTCGGAAATATTAAATCTAGTTACTATACTAATACTAATACTAATATATAATATTAGCTCTTTTACAATATGGCTAAGATTTCATGATAACAATATTATCGAGACTGTAGCGACCACTATCAGCTGCTGAGAGGCTAAGCAGGCTCTTTATTGGGACGCCTTCTAATCAAAGATCCACAGAATAACAACTTAACTTATAATGTAACAAAACTAGATGAAATGAAAATATTCGAGCCTCACTCGTCCTCTTTGTCTGAATCCCGCCACAGAGTAAACATGTAAAATAAGATGGACCCACACCCTCTGTGCCAATAACGGAAATGATCCAGAGAACGTGTGTTAACTACACAAATAAACGACACAAGCCATATATATGTTTGGGCTTCTACTGTGATATTTATAGAAAAATAGAGAAAAATATTGATGCTGTCAGTGAAATTCACCTTTAAGTTTTGTGTCTTTGTGTGTTTTGTCTGTTTTTTGCCGTCACCTTCACTGTTGGAGTGTGAACCACAAGGCGAGACTTTTTAAATATTATGGTTGTCGTCATCATAAACCGACTTTACAGATATGAGTTTATAAAATACAACACGGATTTAAATTAAAGTGATTCCAACCATTTGGCTTGTGACTCCTGAGCTGTTTGCCTCATTTCAGATGTCCTTGAGTTGTTATCGTGTTAATGTTCACATCATTTCAAGTCCCAAAGTAAAAACAAAAACAAAACTCAAATAAATCACTAAAAATCTGAAACCCAGAGGGGACATTTTACTTTTGATACTTTAAGTATATTTTGCTCATTTTGAATGTACTTATAATTGAGCATATTTATATAGTTGCATTAGTACTTTGGCGTACATAAAGGATCTGAGTACTTCCCCCACTGGGTGTACCTAATATTCAGTCACCACCCTTGAAAACAGACCATTAAACCGCCCAGCAGATAGTTCTACTTTTTAATTGACTTTTTACAGGCTATGCTAATGTTATTGTCCACTTATTGTAATTTATTGATGCAGACTACAGACTGAACTAGTCGTGGAAATGGTGATAAGAAACAGAGAGATAAACATCCATGAGAAACCAGACAGACAATGATCCTATAACGCGTCTGGTCCGAGCCCCCCCCCATCATCCTTATCAAAGATGCTGCTGCACATACTCCTCCTCTGAGGAGAAGGACGGAGGGACGCTGGTCATCCATGGGAACCGCAGAGTGGTTTCCCCATCAGCAGCTGTTCCTCCTCTCTGCCCCCTTGCCCTTCAGAAGGAGAGCGAGAGGTTCCCCCGGCCTGGAGGAAGAGAGGAGGAGGAGGAGGAGGAGGAGGAGGGCTCTAATTACTGACGCTCAGTGGGGGCCGATGGCTGTTGCTCCTACCACTGGTCACTTGGGAGCTTCCCTGACCCCGACACTGAGTAAAAACAAAAAGATAAGGAAGGGAAAATGGGGCCACAATTAGCCCTATGTAGCCTCCAGGGTCCGGGATCAGTGGAGGAGAAGCACAGATGGGACTTTCTCACTTGGATTTGTTGAATCTACATTGCAGCATTGTGTAAGCTGTAGAGAAATCACTGCAGTCGGATGTTGGTGCAGGACGGATTTGAATAAAATCACCTCAAACAATACACCAGATTTATTGTTTTTGTCTGGAAATAAATACATTTGTGCGCGGCGTTGACCTGAAGGCCGCATGTAAACGCCGTTCTCCTGTTGTTTACATGACCTTGAGGTATTTATATGGAATCAAAAGGATTTTCTCTAAGCTTCATTAGCTAAATTCCTTGATTGGCTCGGGGCTTTTGTGTCAGGACAAAACAAAAGCGGCAAAGAAAAGTGTATCATTTTCCTGGGCGAGTGTCAGATGGTCCCATCGCTCCTCCAGCTGGTCAGGAGGGGCTGTGACCACCTGGATGCTGCGTCCCAGTCCTGTGAGATCCTGCAGTCTCCTCTGCCATGTGAAGACTCCACTTACTACGCCACAGAGAGGTCCATCTGCTCAGGACGACACCTCCCAAAGAGCCCCCACCACCACCACCACCTCCTCCACCACCACCACTATCACAGCTTCCCCTCCCTCCAACCAACCACTGTGCCTCTCAGCTAAATGAGCAGCGTGTCAAATGGAAGGAGGAATTACCCTTCCTTTAACTGGATGAGGGGATGAATTCACAGCGCCGCCGCCGCGATGCATGCATGCGTGCAATGAATGAATGAACCCACCTGCACTCCTGCTGAATCGACAGATATGTCACCTGTATCTGACTTTGCTCTGAGGAACAAACGTTCATCGCTTAGCAGCACAGAAAAAAAAAAAAAAAGGAAGGAAGGCGGACTGATTTTCTTGACAAGAAGAAAAATAACAAAACAATGCTCAGAAAAGTGTGGAAATTTGCTTGGGTGAACCCACGGGCCGACAAGATTTTGGCAGCTGATGTTCAGGTGAACAGCTTGTGGGTAAACCAACTGCTGATGCATGCAGACGATTCACAGACAGGCGCAGCTCAGACAGCAACTCTCCCCATCAATTTCCACACACAAGCCCCATTTAATAAACGCCGTCCATTTATTTGAAATTGGATGTGACAGCCCTGTGTCATTTCACTATAGTGTCACGGAGCAGACAGTGATGCACATGGGCCCACTCCTCGTTTTCTATCAGCAGGTATTGATGTTGCTTTAATGAAGTGCCTAGCACTCCACCCTAGGAAGAGACAAGTCTGTCAGCATATGTAAATGCTTCCTGCCTGTCATTGTTGTGAGGGGTTCAGCATGGGTCAGCATAGATTCCCCCTCTGGGAAGCCTTTGTTCTGGGGCCCGACTGTGCCACATGAGGGGACCAATTACAGAGCCGCACAGCAGGACGGGGGTGCTAACTTGTTACCCTGCTGTAGTGAGCTAATTATTACCTCCACTCTGTGGGGTAGTCTAGAGCCAATGCGCCACGGATGGCTAACAAAAGCTAGCTTGTGTGTATTCATGTAGCTCCAGTCTGTGATAAGACGCTTCGGGTTTATATCGAAGGCGCCATTATCACAGTTTGGAAAAGGTCATCCTAATTTTCCAGCCATAAATAGCTACTGAACTACTTAAATCCCCGCGGAGCTCCTTTGCATTGTCAATGCAAAGGCAATTTACAGGCTACAGACTGCCAACCACATAACCTTGATGTGGTGTCAAGAAATGATTTATGAAAATGCATCCCGCTCCGCTTGTCCCGAGTGAGACCTGGCTGGACCCGGAGTGTTGACACAAAGCCCAAAAAACAGCCCGGCGCAAACAGCCACTCGCTGAATTATCATTCATATCATAACATCTCGATGGGCTTTTGTTCCCAGTTCCTGATGAGATAGTGGCAGTCTGTTCCTCATCAAGGAGTACGAGAGATTTTTGCCAGGTTTTCGGCCCGAGCAGCAAAAAAAAAAATGTTTCAGCTGACGCACGAAATGATGCTTTATGCTAATGTCAGCGGAGCGAGTGGAGGAAATAACAATGAGCAGGTCAGCCTAAATGTGTAAACACACCTGAGCTGGAGCTGCATTATCACAAGTGTTTTTAGAGGGTGAAATAAAGGGCGTTTTTTTTTAGGATATGCATATAGACGCCCTTCCCTTCTTGCTATTAGCCCCCTCCTGATATCCAGCCCATTCATCTCCTTCTCCCCACCCCCAGTGACCAGTCTAGCCCAGCTGCTAGGGGCTACCAGTTCCCCCTCGTGTGTGTGGGGCCAGTCAAGTGGAAAATGGCTGCTACCGAGAGAGCCCACTTTAGAGAGCCATCATCCTTTGAAGGGGCATGATGGCCTTTGACAGCCGCAGTGTTAACATGGAGCCCACACGAACACAGCGCTGCTATTATCGTGTTTACTAAAGCAAGAGGAGAGAAGAGGAGATCAAGGGGAGACCCCGTTGGTTGATGTTTGAATCCAAAGGGGTGGCCGGGGTGCTCGTCTGTGCCGCGACACGGTGGCAGTGTGGGGAAACATGACATGGGATCACTCACAGCCAGGTGGAGATTGTATTTCAACACGTCAGGCGAGCTTTTAGTGAACAGGTCGTTCAGAGTGTGTCGTATTTGTGTGTGCCTTCTTATCGTGGTGCAGTGTGAGTGCTGTTCATTCATCTGTTTCAGGCAGATATGGCAGGTAACTCCTGCACTGTAAAGGCAAATATCTGATGAGATGGTGTTTGGACACTGGATAGCCAATGAGCGTGAAGACATAAACAAACTGAATATAAACCTGTGGACTGGTGTTTGTATGACAGTCGGCTGTCGAGGATATTTAACTTCATTACTGGGTCACTGTATCTAAATCTCAATGAGAAATGACTCGAAGAGACACACTTTTAGTGTCTTCTGTCTCACTGACACAGTTCCATAAATATTTGACCTAAAGCTGCAAGAAGAGAGAAGAAACAGAAACAAGCTGTGAACACAAAACTGAAATATCATTACCTCCAGAGCTGACATGGTGAACCTGTTGCTTATTAACCCTCTCTCACAGTCATTTAATATAATATTAGTATAAAAATGTTGATTAAAGCTTCTTTAAAGCAACATTGCGTAGAGATTTTTGTGAATTAGCGCGCCCAGTTTGTAATGTAATACCAACATCAAGCAATGTCAACAACACAAGACATAGCAGCCAGCTAGTATTACTGACTAGTCCAACAGCAGTCAGCCCAGCTCGGCGTCTGTCTTTCAGCCTTTTATTTCACCAAGCTCTCACCAGTGACTTAAAGTCAGTCCCAGATTTAATCTTGCCCGGCGACTTCTTGCTCGCTCACTCTCTCATTTTCACCTCTTAGCTTTCTCTATCATCATCACCTTCAGTCTTTTTGCCTCTATCATTATGTCCATAGAGGCTGCTGAGCCTGGTTACATTGTCGCTTGCCCAGCTCCTGTTCTGGCATGACACCGGCACCACTCTCCTTCAGCAATCCCACGCACCCCGGACCTGTAAACCTCCTCTTCTTCCAGGTGGTCCCAAACAAAACGCCTGTGGTACAAACACTAACACTCCCTTGATGCTTCACAGTCCAGGAAGCCCGGCTAACAAAGATACACAGTGTGAGAACAGACGTACGAATGACAGACACACCATTCACCTGATGACACATCAGCGTAACAGCTAAATGATTTAAAATCTGTTATTTTATGGTGCACAATGTCGCTGTAAGTAACGATAATGACATGTTATTGGTGTCATTTATTGTTTGTGCTGAACTTTTGACACAAATTAAATGATTTGAGTGAGTGACGGCCTTCTGCAAGACAAATAACGAATAGTACAAAATGCTGTTGTGTGGTGAGAAAAATAATACGCTCATTAGCTGATGCAGCCTGCTCTATTCCACCTTTGACCTCGTGTGATGTTTGCAGCCCAATTTATGGATGCAGGTTGGATCAGCAACAGATAAAAGCTGACACCGTTTCATCCGGCCCTGCTCTAGCTGGCTCGACTCCAGCGCTGGCTGACTTGCTGATCTATGGCTGTAACTCGACCAAGCCGCTCTCGCAGCTCCGGCACATGTTGCTGGAGGACACACGTTGAGCTCCGAATGAGCAACAGTGATTTTAACTGCAACAAATGGTCGAGGTATGTCATTATCCAGATTTCTGGTGAAGGGATCATTACCTGCCACAGATGCCACTGTTGTTTTGTGTCGCCATTTGTCCTCGGGCTAGTATAACCACGATACTTGAAAAGAGCAGGAGGTGCCTTTGTGTAGATGCACACCTGATCTTAGCAATCAATTGGCAGCTCTAGCCTCACACGAGTCTCCCAGGCTCTGCCTCAAGGCCGTCCATCTGTTGCTGCGATGATGTGTGGCTATGGGTGAATGTGCTTGTGTACAGGTCGGCATTATCCGTGTGCGTGTGTGTCGGGGAGTGGGAGGTTGCAGAAAATATGTGATTTGTGGTTTTGCGCCTGTTGACACCTCCGCTCCCCAGAGGTGTAGCTCGCTCACTCTCCGTAACCATGAAACTGATATTTAAAGTGGAAAGAGGTGACAAACAAATGTGGCAAGATGCTTGGTGTGTAATTAGTGCAAACAGAGGTAGCATTAGAGAGCTGGAGGGGGTGGGGGTCACTTAGACCTATACGCTGTGAAGAAACAGGCATTTTATCTACGCAACCAGATGTAAAGATGTGCATGAAGCGAAGAAATATGAGGTGAAAAGGACAAAAAGACGCTGTCTGTCTAACATACTGTAACAACAGATTTTTATTTCCTGCTGAGTCTGCATTATACCGCTGTTAATCTTATCTTCTCTGAGAACATTAGAAAAGGTTTTTGATGGTGGTGTCGAATGCCTTCGGCGGTAAATACTCCTTGCTGCGTATGTGTGTGTGTGTGTTTGTAAGTGGACTTTTCTTACCCCAAAGTGTCTCATTTCAGTGAAATTCAATGAGAAAAAAGCAGCACAGTGTAAATGATCATGACAAAAAGACTCAGTGTCCTTGTAAACAGGAGATTTTTAAACTGTATTTGTACTCAGCCGGTCCATCACTCGGCATGAAACATGATGAGAGGAGGCGAGAAAGGTGAAACAGCATCCAGAGCTTATAATTTACACACATGCACACCTCTGAGGACAATACTGTTGCTTTATATTCACTTCACTTTCATGTCTTTTCAAGGGAAACTTATTTTTCAGCAGTTATTTAAATATAAGAGATGCAGTATGGAGTAATTATCAGCTTTTTAGCTTTTTCACAGCACATATTTATCTTTTATTTCAATCATTAATCTTTTATTCTTACCTTAGTGTTAAAAAGAAACATTTATTTTCATAATTTGATCGATAATTTGAACCACCGACAGTATAAAGAATGGACAACCTATGTGTGACGCCCACAGGTTTCTGAACAGCTGATTTGAAGCTCAAAATCTGTGGCTCTGGTCGCCGCCATGTTTGTAGTCCTGCTTCTTCCACCTTCCTGCTAATCTAAAAATCAGTAAAGACGTGGATCATCAAAACAGTTTTGGTCTCTATAGCTAATTTCCCTGTTCATGACAACTGTACTGAGGGTACATTCATGTTTTATACTGTCCATGGTTCAACCCCACTCCCCATCCTGATCATTTCTGTACAGTCCCTAAAGGCATAAAAAGGAAGAACAAACACATGAAAGCAGGAAACTAAGGGACAACCACAAGCGACACACTTTCTTTTTTTTTTTTTTTTGATATTTTTTTGGCCTTTATTTTATAGAGACAGCTTGAAGAGTGACAGTAAATGTGGGGAGAGAGAGATGGGGAATGACATGCGGGAAAGAGCCACAGGTCGGATTTGAACCCTGGGCCGCGGCGGCAAGGACTGAGCCTTTGTACATGGGGCGGATGCTCTACCAAGTGAGCTAAGCGACACCCAAGCGACACGCTTTCTTATACTTACACTTTACACCTTTTATTCTCAGTGTTTAAAGCCTCAAGGATAAAATATGAAACTTTTCTTTTACTGGGTGAGTCTGAAGGACCATAATGCATCTGGTCTGTGCATTACAGTGAAGAATATCTGCCTCCAAAGAGCTCACGGGAAAATGATTTTTGATACCACTGACCTTGTAAATATTGAACCTTTCTGATGGATGTGCTATGCGTAACTCGATTCATGTTTGTTCTGCATTGAGTCATATTTGATCCACAGAATACATTAAAAAAAAAGAATAAATAATCATTAATAATGGAAAAGAATCATGTGTTGTACTGCTGGTTTGTTACCTTCATGATAAAAACATTTAATTTGCGGTGACATTTGGATTTTGTATTTCCTTTTAATTGGTATCAAAGGACTCGCGGGTTCGTCGGTAGAAACCTTTTTTGGATTTTAAGCTCTAATGATTTAATTCATTATCTCATACAGATTATTGATCTCTCTCATGCCGGCACAGCTGCTCTGAGTAAGAGTAGCAGAGTTGGAGATGAAAAACAGCGATGTGTCATGTTCAAACCGGTGCCCTCTCTCCCCGCGTGCTCTCACTTTAACATGATTTAGTTTATTATGGGGAATTCGGCGCTGGAGAGAATGTCATATGCTAAGTTAACCTCTGCATGCCTCACTGGCTTGCTGCCAGTTATGAAAGGACACGAACATGGAGACACTCTCTTTGATGACGACAACTGGCAAAGTCCCCAACCTTTAAAACAACTCGAGCCTCTGCTAGATGTATCCGATGGTGTGAGTGCACTCAATAAATCTGCGAGGGTCTGATTCAGACTCCCCACACATCACTGTTCAGTGTCCTTGAAAGCAGCTAATGCCATATCAGTTCAGGAAACACAAGATCAGTCCGCTGTGCCACAAGTCAATGAGTCACTGAGAGCCTGTTTAATTGTGTGGATAGGTTTGGGCGATGTCCATTTCATAAATATATTGAGTGAAATACTCACAGATCATTTCAAAACCTACCCTCTGAGCGTGTCTTTTCATTGGATGGCCTACTGTGAGGACAGCCAACAATCCCATTGAGAAATTAGCAGGGTCCCCTGTGCTTTCCTCTCCTTTAATGAATAATTCAGCTGTCAGGGTGAAAGCAGGGCGAGGAGACCTTGTCAGTGACGACTGACTCAGCACTCTGTGGCCTGAGGGTGACACTCTAAACCCGAACGTTGCATCCTGTTCCCTCCATAACAGATACTGGTGCTACAGTATGTCTGCTGTGTTGGTGGCCACATGATGGTCCATGTAGGGAGGAAGCTTGGCTCGTTATAGATCTACTCATCATCAGGCTCCCATATCAAGATAGTTTGTTGATTTTTGAAGGACTTTTTAGCAACAGTAGCGGCTGATCCACCACTTGATTATTGTGATCCTCTGACATTTCCTGTAGCACCAGCAGCAGGTCAAAGTTTCACCGTTTCCTGTGAAGTATCTCAACGTCTACTCGATGAATTGGTGCCACCACCAAGTTTGAGTGAAATATCTCAACAACTTTTGGATGGACTGGCACAATATTTGCCACAGACGTTCATGTTCTCCTCAGGATCAATTATAAAAACAGTGGTGATCCCTTAACGTTCCATTTGTCCAATACTTGATTGGATTATCAGCTGCTAAACGACTGCCGTCCCAAGAGGAGTATCAGTTGTTTCAGCAAATCCCCCCCAAAACATATGTTTAAACATTCAATGGTGAAGACCTCTTGTCCTTGGAGGAAAGGAGGAAGTAGTGTGACGTTACACAGCAAAAAAAAAAAGTCCACAAAGGGTAGAAGGGTGGGTGGATGTGTCAATAAAACACTGGTCTTACACACATGAGACCACAGTTTGTTTTCTGTTTTGTACCAACAGTCAATGTTAGTTTCCTTTAACCATGACTACAACCGTTCCCCGACTTGGACCAAGCAGTTATTATTGTAACCATGATGATGAAGGTTCACTAACCTTAACAAAGCAGTCATTTTAAGCCAAACCGCAATGTTTCTCTAAACATAACCAAGACATATTTGTGCCTTGAATGCACAACAGCATTTTGTGCCCATGTCAAACTCATCTTTGTTTCCATCTATTTACCCTCATTTCTAACGCAATCTTTATTCCAGAGTATATCTTGTCCTTTCTTTGTTCCTGTTGGATGCATCATGCCTGTGGCTGTCTCCTGCATTCATAGCCGGTGGAATGGCATTTCAGCACAGTTACAAAAGATGATTCCACATCCAGGGCACACGAGCCCCCTGGGCCCGGTGCATTTGCCTCCTATGGTCCACAGAGCTCCAAGCAAACATCTGTTTTGCTCTGGAAACAACCTTTGATCTCAGAGTGAAGACTTGCTGTCGGATTAATGAAGAAAAGAGATGATTACAAACACGGAAAGTGAAACTGTGACGTCTGTTTTCCTGTTATTGATCAGGCGTGTAAGTGTGAGGTTAAGGATGATTCATTTCTTCAGCCTCCGCTTGTGAGCTTATCACACCGGATCGATGCATTTCAGGTTAGTAGAGACCCAAACTGAGCGAGTGTCAGAGAAAATATTACATAGTGCGACCCACTGTGAGTCTATTAAACCTGCACATACTGTCACAGTTCACGTGTATACAGACTGTATGGAGGTCACAGCAGAAGGAAAGTCTGTTAAATGATATTTTCAGCAAGTTTTAAATCAAGCAGTCAAATTAGGTTCTCGCAACAACTGCTCATTAACTCAACTAAGTGAAATGATTCTCCATTTTCCCCATAATTACTAACAGAATATATTGTTCTTTCCAGGAAAATCCCAGGGAAAATGCTGACACGTAAAATAAATGTTTTATTTTCCTACATGGAGGTTTAATTGCTCCGTGTTGCCAGGATTTAGTCTAAAAATATCGGAATGAGAATAAAACTGCAGATTTTTGACCTTTGGTTGTTTTTAAAAACTTCAATCTCTTACTCTTAAAAATACAGAGGATATGACCTCAGGATCATCTGGTGGTACAGCAAATACAACAAATACAGACTGAAATGAGATATGTGTAATTCTCTGTTCACCACCGTGAACGAGTCATTCTTCTGTGTCCCCACTTAACTTGTCGTACTTTGTGTTGGCCAATCTACACTGGTGACTAGATTAATTTAAAAATTTGTTTATTCACCTATAAATCTCTACATAGACTGACCCCCACCTTATATTTCTGCATTATTTTGCCCCCTGACCTCGGTGAGACCTCTGATAATCTACTGACCAAGGACTTTAAAATCTAAGGTTTGCATTTGTGGCTCCCATCCTCTTGAACTGGCTTCCCCAAACCATAGTTCATTGATTGATTTTATTTTATTGTTTTTATTTTGTTATTTCCTGTTTTATCTTTCAAATGTTTGCTTTGTACAGCTGCTTCTAACACTAGTTTTGAAAGGTGCTTTATAAATAAAGCTTTTGTACTAAAAATCTGAATATTTATATTATATTCTAATTAAGTCTGATTTAACACTACTGTGTCAATCATTCAGTTATCGCATGTGTCAAAGAGTTGAGTATTTCTAATTTTATCCATTAAGAAGTGTAATTCACTCATGTATAAAACTATAAAAACGCACTTTACTGTTAGTTACTGGGCAGCTAGCAGAGCCATATTGTAGGTCAGAAGTGTTTTTTTTGTTTACATTTCCAAAACCGCTTGGTTATGCTCTATGTTTGCATATCTCAGACATCCGTCACATTACAGGAGATAACTGCTGTTTATCTGTATCTGTACTTGAGCTCTCATTTAGGTAACAACCTTAAGATCGACATAATTTCCATTTTTCTTGACTCTATCATCATATTTCACAAGAAAAACCATCACTGCCTGCATGTGTTAATCCGACCACGCTAAATTTCCATCCATCCATTATGTAGAACTGCTTATCATATGCAGAGTCACAGGGGGGCTGGAGCGTATCCCAGCACACACTGGGCAAGAGGCGGAGCACACCCTGGACAAAGCCCAGCCTACCACAGCCGTGATAAATCCAGCACAGTAAATGAACAGTACGTCTAATGTAATGATACGTTCTGTGATTAAAAGGCCATACATTTATTTTAATTATACAGCGTGCATATCAAGTGTCATACCAGAGGAAATTGCTGACTGAAAATACTGACCTGTTCAGAGAGTTTCCTCACCTTTTGCCTGCTGCATGCTGGGATAGGCATCAAACATTAAGTGGATAGTGTAGCAAGAAGATGAGATAATGGACCAATGCCACCTAGTTAGCACTAAAAATATGATTTAACTTAATATGCTGTCAGTGTGTAAAGACAAAACGGAGCAGAGCTTTAATTCATGTCTAGATGCACATGGATGCCTCAACAATTCTTTGATTCTTTGACTTTTTGATGGCTGATTTGACAATCATTGTGGGAACACATTTTCATCAACAAAAACAAAAACATGGCTGTCAATCTCATGAGAAAAGCGCAGCACTGATCATTATGATGTAGAGAGAAAGATTAAGTGACAACAGCCTTCTCCCAGACATAAAAAAAAGCCTTTTATTGAGAATTCAAACAGGTGTCATACTGGTTTCTGAGAGGCAAAACAAATGACAGGCTACTGAGCCGTAAATAGCACAGCAGACGATGGGAGATTGGCCATATGTCCACTGCGTGTGCGAGCGCCAGCTCCACTGGCTTGGTTTGAGATAGGATTCTTTTGGGAACGTCCCAGTAAAAGCTCCTCTGGGACGGAGAGGGATTCAACTGCAACATCCATTCACTCAATTTTGGTGAGCTGAAATGTTTAAACGATCTCCTCCGAGGTTTGGATGTTTTAAAATTAAAAATTAGGGCTAAGAAATTAATAACATTTACAATTATTATTGAAACACAAGTGATCGACAATGGGTGATATTAGTTTGAAATTCATATTTTCCTTTTAAATGTCGCCTCTACGTTCACTACAGAGGGAGCGCAGGGTCTCCAGACTCTTGTGTGTGCATGCGCATGGGTTTTAGGCAAAGCGTAGGGTGTCCTCTGAGGAGCACGCACCTCCATCTGGGCCAAAGTAATTGGTCTGCTATTCATATTCAGCAGTGTAATAGCCTCTAGCTGTTGAGACAGTCACACATGAACTAGTTACACCGAGAACAATCAAAAAGACGGGTTGACCCACGTGTCGGTTTTTTACAGGAGGGGTTACCGAAGCAACACGGTGAGGAAAATCTAACCTGGTTTGATGGGATGTGTGAGAAGATAAATCCTTTTCTGATTGAATCTGTGGAACATTATCCACACGCTTACAGTCGTCAGCGTTTAGCTGGAGATTTACATGTTTCGCGATGCAGAAATACGGTTTTAGATTGTGCCAGTTCTTGGAAGTATGAAGGTGAAAAAGAAAAAGTCTTGCATTATGATGAACTGCCATTAATAGAACCTGCTGCACTTTGAATAAAAAAAAAAAAATCTGCCCTCCTTTCCTCGAGAAAGGCCTACAGCAATCCTGCACAAATGTATGCAGTGAATCATCAATTACAGCGGCAGCTTATGGTGAATTATTATAATGTTGCATAAATAATTGTGTTGCAGTGATAATAACATGCACAATAACCCATTCGCTGTATTTGTGCCTAAACATATCCTTGGCAGCGACGTGGAGGACTGGATCTATTTCACCAGAACGACCAATCCCTCAGCACCGTCAGTGCAGTGGGCCCCCCTGCTGTAAAGGTAAGCAGCCGCTGATGTTTTTCCTGTGTAAAAACACCTATAATTACCTGCGTAATGGAAGAAAGCACCCTTCATCATCTGATCATTCCTCAACAAGATAAATATGGTGGTCAAGGCATTTAGAGACAAATGCTATCCTCTTGGTGGCAAGGGTTTGGAGTGGTGTATTTATCATGGTTTGAAGTGGTGTCTGAGTCTAACCAAAGTACTGATTATTCAGAGTGAAGAGGAGCTGCCAGCCCATTACCTCCCAGAAAATAACAATGTGAACACCCGCCTCCCTGGCCTTTCCCAATGTAGTCTGTCAGAGCTTGTCAGCTGCAGCACCATTCATTCAATCTCAACAAGCACCGTGCTCCAGGATTCATTCCCCGTCCTGCACTATCTCTCCCTCCTTTTAGCTCCGCTCTCACTCACGCTGCCTCGCATTACCTCCCAATGTCTTGCAGGTTCCCCTCCCTGCCTCCTCCACCTCCTTCTCCTCCTCCTTCCCCTTCAGCCCCACCCTACCCGCTCACTTCCTCCCATTCTGCAAGCCTCTGCTGCTCCACCCCTCCACCCCTACTTGGTCCTGATGAGCCATTGTGAGATTCAAGCAGATGGATGGGGAACAAAGGGGTGAGAGGGGGGCCCCCTCTGCCTGTCCCCCTTGTATCACTGCCAACCAGGCTCTGGGTAATCTTCTCAAGCTTTCACGGCAGAGCAATGAATAACCTCAGCCTCCTCTCTGAGACCCAGGCACCGCCACAGCCGCCCCCCTCTTATCTTACCCTCTGCAGACTCGCCAGGGCCGGCTGCTCCCCGGATAGCATCTCTCACCCTCGCTTTCTACTCACTGTCTCTGCCCTCCACACCCAATCAGGTTTTTTTTTTTTTGTTTCTAGGGGCGTGTTACAAGGCCCGGAGATTAATTGGGGCTGTGGCTGGATGACATCTGGTCCCAGCTTCATAAAAGTCTGGGTCCTTGAGGTCTGCCGGGTTTATAATGAAGTGTATATAAGTTAATTTTCTCATCAACAGAGCATTAATCAGAGCTTCTTCAATGGCCATTTCAACACGTATCCGGGTTCAGTTCAGAAAACAGTTTGGTAAAATTGATTACCAGAACTTGCCAAGGCAGCACAAAAAGAACTGATGATATGAACTGAATTTTTTTATACAAAATCTTGAATTTTATTTCTTTTACTTTAAATCAATAAAAATATATATGTCTGGAGATATTCAATTTTTTTTATTGAATGAATTGATCCTTCTGACAAGTATTGCCTGTGTATACAAAGCCTGATATATCCTATTCCTCTGTGCCTCAGAGCTCCGTTCACGTCCAAAAGAGATTTAAACCACATCAATGAGGCACACTGTTGCACTGGAAGACATCTTTCTTCATTAACATGAACTCACACACTGAAGTTTACTTACATTATCAGTCCTGCTGCTGAGAATGTCAGTGTCTAGATGTTTTGGGAAACTAAATTACATCCAACAGACTAAAGAATGAACAGATATTTCGTTGACTAACCGGCTTTATCAGTGCTGGTGCTCCCTCAATCTCGATCACTCTATGTCACTCAACCACTGCTCGCTCTCATACCATCGGACACAAACCAAATTAAACTTCTTTGTGTCATTACCGCATGCCTGTATATAGTGTTCTGTGTTACTGTGTAAAGAATTTCCCTTTGGGAGATCAAGTATCTATCTATCTATCTATCTATCTATCTATCTATCTATCTATCTAT
The DNA here is from genome assembly GCA_036365135.1 of Miichthys miiuy. NCBI lineage: Eukaryota > Metazoa > Chordata > Actinopteri > Sciaenidae > Miichthys > Miichthys miiuy. Next base: position 7,807,229 of record CM071606.1, on the reverse strand, counting down.
CTATCTATCTATCTATCTATCTATCTATCTATCTATCTATTTTACAGCATAAATTTGCGAGCCAGACTGAGATTTAGAAGCTGGGTACATGAAATAAACAAATTCAGAACACACAAACAGGTAGAGTATCAGAGTTTAGTCCATGAATCCACCTGGATAGTCTCAGTTTTAGAGACATTTCAGGTCGACTGTGGAGAGGTTTGTCCGATCTGAGCATCTGATTGGCCGCCACAGTGTGACATCAGATTGCATTTCTCTAAAAATTCTCCACCGTAGGTCACTGTGTTTTTTTGGGGGACCCCCCAGAAAACACTACCCCCATTTAAATGAATGGAAAAACCTGTGTTTTCACCACAGTGTCAGATTCTGTTTGAATGTATCCTTACTCTGTTTTCTATCTGTCAGACGTACAAAACATGAATCTATATAATATATATGCACATACTGTATCAGTATGTTTGGCAAACATACTTTGTACTTTAAAACATGGGATTCAATGCTAATAAGAAAACTATTTTATAATAATCAGCTCCTTGTGTTACTATATCACATCTGAGTCAATGATTAAACCTGAGCAAAGCAGCTCTACCGTCACTGATAAGAGGCTGTGTGCACTAAAAAAACATCCACCTGTTCTACTTTACAGGAACAGCTCAACCACTCCACAGCTTCCTTGCATGGCCCTGTTAAAATATTGAGCATGTACTTAAGTGCTATTTGGCCAAGTGTCATTTAGGCTGAAGGGCTCTCCATCCACAAAAGATGTCTTGAAGTGACTCGATCAGAGCTGGTAGGGAACCGCAGAGGAATACACAGGTGTTGAATTATTTACTCTCAATAAAATATTTATACTTTTGTCCCACAAACTACTAACTACAACTATGAAGTAGGACTGCAGTTGCACTGAGAGAGAGAGGGCAGGAGCCATGTTAGCGTATAATACTAACTTTATGTTACATGTGTTTTAGTATGATATAAAGTCGCACATATTTACTAAAGCTATCCCGTAATATAAATGAAACAGGTCTTTAATTTGTGTTTTAATGAATGTAATGTATGCTTCACTGACATTTATTAATAATACAACATTTATATAACATGACCTCAACTCAGATTTCGTAATAAAAGCAAATAGCTGTTCAAATCCAGTTGGTCCAAAATGCGACCACTAGACTTGTCGTAGGTCACACCAGTGTTAGCCAATCTACACTAGTGACCAGATGAATGTTCGTTAAATCAACTATGAAGCTCTGCACGGACTGACCCCACTTTATATTTCTGGATCACTGTGCCTCCTGACCCTGGCAAGACCTTCGAGGTCTATTGACCAAGAAGTCCCAAAATCTATAGTTAAAACCAAAGGTGACTGAGGGTTTGCATTTGTGGCTTCCACCCTCTGGAACCACCATCCCCAAACTATAGAAACACAGAGTCAGTTGATAGCTTCAAGAAGCTGCTAAAAACTCATCTGTTTCGTAAGCAAAGGAGAAAGTAATGTTACGTTACGGAGCAAAAAAAAGTCTGCAAAGGGTCGAAGGGGTGGATGGTCGGGTCAACAAACCATTGGACTTAAACCCAGAAGACAACATTTCTGTTTTGTACGAACTGTCAATGTTTGTTTCTTTCCTAACCAAGACTACGGCTGTTCCCTGAACTGTTTTATTGTAATCATGATGATGAAGGTTCCCTAATCTTAACAAAGCAGTCATTTCAACCCAAACCACAATGTTTCCCTGAACACAAGACATTTTATATTTCTGGATTATTGTGCCCCCTGACCCCCTGACCTTTACTGACCAAGAACTTTTGGTGGTCACAATATCTAGACTAAAAACCAAATGTGACTGAGCGTAAAACAACTTCAATTCAGACTTCATACTAAAAGCTTTCTCAGCCTCATGTAAACAAGTTTAAATGATGAAAATAACAAACAGCTGTTACTTGTAAATGATCCGTATATATAGTGCACCATACAGTTCAAGCTGTTCCTTACTTTAATTTGTTTTATCCTGCAAAATTAACTGTCTGAAATTCCTCGACTGCAACTTTTCCATCTTCTCTTTTACTCTAAACAGATTTATTTCACTATAAACATAAAACATAAACCTTGAGAGGGTTTTCAAACCCTACTGTGCACTGGCTGAAAGTGAATTGTTCAAGACCTCATCGGTAAGCTCTCCATTTTGCTCCATAAACTGTGATGACATTCTCTGATTAAATTATAGCCGTATTGACTTTTAGGAAACCACTTGCCTAAATCTACAAGATTAGCCTATGATTAATGACGGACACTTAATCCTTTGTTCAAATTGGACTGTTCAAAAAAAAAGAATTGTAGCGGTGAAGACAAGATGTTCACTTTCTCCTCTTCTAACACATTCCACCTGCTGAAAAATAGCCTGCAGAGCTAAATAACCACAGCGTGATACGTGTTTGTATCCTTCGTCCTTTCAAAAATGCCACATAGCGCCGGTGTATCACTTTTATACAGATAAAATGTTGACAGCATACAAGTCTGTCTGGAACCTTTACGTGATATGAAAGGCCAAGTGAGCTCCTGTAGCCTCGGTGCAAAGCTTTTAGTGTTGAATTACAGAAACAAGCTCGACTGTCAGGGAATTTATGGCTGGAACAAGAAAGTGAGTCAATTGAAGGCGTCTTTAAAGGTCCACTGGGTTCTTAGAAACAAAGATTAGGACAGACTGGGTCCAAATTATACTCATACCCATCATATTAGCAGATCGTCCAGGATTGTTTTTTATCATCTAAGCAGTATTGCCAAAAACTACAGTACATCTGACTATATACAGACTATATCTCTGAATATATACAGTATCTGTGTCCTTCTCAACCTGAGAGAAACCTGTTGGCTGTTACCACGTCGAGGTCTAATGGTGGAACCCCACTTGGCACAACGCAACCGCAACGCAGTTTTGGTCCATTCTCCATGCGACTACAACTTTTATGTGCTTCTGAATATGTAAATAGGCTCTGCAGAATAATAATTTATCTTTATTTAGTTTAAAACATTGACTAGAACGTCCGCAATCAGCCCCAGTGGCCACGGCGCACATGGAAACCATCATATCCGGTAAAATAAAACACACTGTGGAAACTTCCGGTTGTAAAAACCAAGAGATTTTTTTTTTTTAACCTACATAGCATATTTACAGAAAAAATGTTGATGTAATTACATGCATGTATGTGTTTCTGTGTTAAATAGAGACACGTGAATTAAATTACAACACTGTAACCCCTCCCCTTCCATTGGTTTGTCTTCTCTGTGCATTAGCCTCGTCTTTGTACTGTCATATTGTCTTTCTTCTGTCTTTGTCTGTTACGGAAAATTTAAATCTAATAAAAAAAAAAAAAGATTAGCAAAATCAGTCTGAGAACAGACTGTATCTATTTTAAAACCTATTAAATTTGGAGTATTCATGTGTGTATTTATGTTGGTTTATGTAGGTATGTAATATTTATGTAACACAGATGTTTGCATGTTTGAATTCATCAAGATTTTTAGAGAGTATTTGGCTCTTTATGTGATTTTTTTCTTTTTTTTCTCTTGTAAAGCATCTTTTAATCTCTGGATTTGATGCTATACCAATACTTTTTATTATTATTATTTCCTATTATTATTTATAAAAATCAAACTGTTACATTGTGCTCTGTGCACTGTGAGATTAAATGATGATGTGTAACACATCACATCAGATGTTTGTAACACATCAGCTAAAAATGCTTCGCTTTCATAAAAATGTCATAAAAAGGTTCAACATAGGCTTTTATTTATTTATTTATTTATTTTTAACAAACATGCTATTTTTGTTCCAGCCTGTATTACCTGTCAGAAGAGTGTATATTCATGTGTCACATAAAGAGAGCTACCATCAGAGGTTTTATATCTATGAAAGACAATGAAGAACACAGAACTGTAGCCTTATTTAGACAAAAAGGGTTTGCTGGGATATCAGACGTCATCGCGTGACACTTTAGTCACAGACTGAGCAGTTGTTTATACATAATTCCTTTGTAGTTTCAGGAGCTCGTTGTGCCTGTGTTCAGAAGCTGACCTGTTGTGCAGAGATGTGCATATTTACTCTATTCATAGGCTCCACACAGCACACATGCTACAGGCACATATTCATTACTAAGTAGCCTGTGGCGACTGTCATGTGCAGACAATGGTGGAAGACAAAAACAGTGCATCTAGCACACAGGGAATCTTCCACACTTGTAGCCACAGTATGTAGATAGCACGCCCAAATAGCGTGTTTTTTTAATCATATTCACATAATCTTGTGCGAGTCGTATGTGGAATCACAGATAAGCCTCCTTATGTTGCTCAGATATTACTGCAAATGAGCATGTCTGAGAAATGTAACACCTTGCACAGACTCTTGCATTTTAATTTCGGTGGCATCTGTGACCAGTCCGTCATGTCCCTAACCCCCTCGGGGGACCCCCAACCTATCTGCTGCAGACCCCCAAAACCCAGGAGGAGGGCGGAGGGGTGGAGGGAGAGAGAGAGAGAGAGAGAGAGAGAGAGAGAGGGGAGGGAGGGAGGGCAGGGACACATTTGATTGATGATGGTGTGAATTAAACAGAAAGAGATGGAGAGAATCCTTTTATCAGGCCAGAAACACGAGTGGATTAAAATGTAGTTGTACAACCCCTCTGTATAATGCAGCAGCCTGGCCGCATATCACGAGGCACCAGAAGCCAAGATGAGAGCTGAGAGTTATTATTGCCCCCTCCTCAACCCAAACACCACCACCACCACCACCACATGAAACTTTGCTGAAGCAGGAAAACACGCCTGAAACACGTGAAAACGGAGCTGAAATGATTAGAGGATGGACACGAAATTTATCTGAAAGTATTTTGACAGTCGTTTTGGTCATTTTTCAGGCCAAACATTCAGTGATTCCAACCTCAAAAATGTGAGAATTTTCTGCTTTTATTGTTTTTATATTTAATTAATTAAATTAACTAGTCAAATTAATTTCATTTGACTAGTTTCAACGATTAATCAATAATAAAATCACTGTTTGTTGCATCTCTAGCTGAAAATACATCAAACAGATCCAGATTATTATTTTCTCATGAGAAAACCTTAAATCCTCAGTCAGATTATTTTAGATTGTGACATTAAGCATAATAAAGACTTTGTATTTATTATAATAGTCGATACTAAACTCTAATCTTAACAGAAGCTGACAATAAAAGTAAGTATGTTATCATGCATACTCCTCTGGAGACTGTTTTGTGATCTCGCAGGTAGAAGCCCTTGATTGTCCTCAAACAGCACCATCGAGTCGACTCTTTCATGACCACGTCCAAGGCTTTAATGGACCTGCAGCATGTCTCCGTCTGGCAGTAGCCTCTGTGCCCGACTCCACTGCTGCTCTGCTGATGTTTTGTGCCACTGCATAATTTATTGCCCTCTTTGCAGGCCTCTTCTTGCACATCCCCTTTCTCGCGGTGCAGGTGAGAGTTCAGCTGTTTGGTTTAACACATCACTGAGAAGGGCCTCAGACCTGGCTCCACAGCAGCAGACCCCACATGTGACAAATGCAATTAGAGGGAAATATGCAATTACCGCAATCCCCACTCTCTCATGCGGCCAGACAAGGACAATTTGTCAATGAGGCCCCAGTGGTATCTCCTGCGCCTGGATAGGGACCTGAAGGTACTATTGTCCCTGCCTCCTTCTCAAGAGCTGGCCTGTGGTGTTGGATGTCCTGAAGCCCCTGGGAGGCCTGGCAGAGGAAGATGTATGGCCAGAGAAAAGATACAAGGTTCAATAATCAAAACCAAACCCCTTGTCTTTGACTGTTTCTGTTACATGCCCCCCTTTCTGCTGTGGACCACAGAGAGACTGCATTTAATAACTACTGCCTGCAGGAAGCAGTGCAAAGTACTGCATCAAAGGAGCAATGGATGGAAGTTTTATTCTGTTTTGTTTCATTTGAAATTTTATTTCCAGTTCTAATGTGATGTCAATATGACAAATTAATCTGTGTTTTTAAATTATAAATATTTATGTATATATATTTTTATATATTAAATATTATCCTTATATGGAGTGAAACTTACTGTTGAGTAAGGCTGGATTTTTAGTTATTAGCATCATTACAAATGTCAGTGTCAGATCTTACGTCTGGAACAAAACCTGAAAGTCCTGTTTTCACTTCGGCTGTATATTAATCTAAAGTAGTGATGAAGATCTTATTATAAAGCAGCATTGCGTAAAAAAATTTCTTCATCAATGTCCCCTTCAGTCTTTTTGCCTCTGTCATTATGTCCATAGAGGCTGCTGATGCCGGTCACATTGCCACCGCTTGCCCAGCTCCGGCTCTGGCACGACACCAGCTATGCTCCCTGTCGGCATTCTCCCTGTTAACCTCTTCTTTCCGTCCAAAACACCTGTGGTACAAACACTAACACTCCCTCAGTGCTCTGAGGCCAAATTCTGGGTAGCCAGGCTAGGAAACTAAACTAACATAGGCTAACAGCAGCTACAGTTGGCAGCCTATAAATCACAGAGAGTTGAGGCGGAGCAACCGGAGGACATCAGAGGGAAAACCAGAAAACATTTTCTCCATAAAATATGGTCCAGTTTCACCAAAATCAGTGAAATAGTTGTTGGTGGTGAACACAAAAATACATAATGTGAGAACAGACGTACAATTGACAGAGACACCATTCACCTGATTATAAGTCAGGGCAGCATCTAAATGATTAAAAATCTGTTATTTTATGGTAAATAAAGTTACACAATACAACAACAGGCTGTGGTCAGTGATGTAAGGACCAACACAGGACTAGTTGGTGAACGTCTGTGCTGGCGGGCTAACAGCTGACACGCTAGCAAGTTGGGAACATACTAGTGGTAATTGGACAGAGCGCTCTATTTTCTCTGTACTGTGCTGTTTACTCCCTCTGGGCATTTTTTGAAAGGATTGTACATCATTTCATTCAATACAGCTTTATTGTAGAGTGTCAATGCTAGCTTGACAACTGTCACTTAGCAAGGTCGTCGGCTTGGAGCTTTTTACTCACTTTTTTTGATCACTAACAGTTTATTCAAAAGAAAAATATCTCAGAGCTTCTTCTTCAAACCACTTCTCTTTTGTGGAACAGTTTATACTCTGACAACTGACAGTATAAAGAATGGACAACGTATGTGTGACGCTACCATAAACATGTTTATTTCTGCTGTGAAGTTGAACATTTTAACATGGGGACTTATGGAGACTGACACACTTCTGGAGCCAGCCTCAAGTGGCCGTTTGAGGAACTGCATTGGCTTCAGTTCACAGCCAAGATTGACTCTGACAGAGGAGGTTTAAACACAACAAATAAGCTAAATAATAAGCTTCCTCTATTTTGGACTCTCTAGCTCGCTGTTTCCTCAGAGGTCAACACTGTCAAGACGTCCCAACATTGATCAACAGAACAAAGATGGACTATTGTACACACAATTTTGGCAGATTTCTTTACCCCCTGCTAGCAGATGCACTGCTCACAGAGCCATTCTGAATGCTGGTGTGGCCTAAAGGTCAAAACCCGTCTGTGTTTTTTTAGCAATAATAAAGCCTGATTAATTAAACAGTGTCATCAGGGTTTTCTTATGTTCAAGAGCACCTTAAGGTCCGTGGATCTCACCATGTGCCGACATGATTAATCACTTCAGTATTCCTTTCAAGAAACTGTTGCCACCTTATAGAAATAATTCTGAAGAGAGCAGTTTCATGTCAGTCTGACTGAGACACTTGTCTGAAGTGCTCAACACTGGCTGACGTAAAGTGCACGACCTGCTGCATGCCTTTGTTCCCTCTTTGAATGGACATGATAGATAGAACTGGAGCAACGGAGGCAAAGAGCATGACAATTTGAGCACTGACCTGGTTTTCACTGTAGTCATCATAAAACACAGAGCCAGCGTCCTGGGGACATGTAATAACATCAGGCCTTTGGTGTAATTCACTATCTCAGTGTGTGGCAATATAGCAAAACCCATTACATTTGCCTTGTAATTTGCTGTCGCCCCAGCGAGGGATTCAGGTGACTGCGACCCCCGTTAATGGAGTTCCAGTGATAAGGACAGGTCTGTTTATTAGCCACATGCGGTCAAGCGTGGCAGGAACAGCTGAGCGCAGGCAGGTGTCGGGGCCCTGCGAGGGCTCAGGCACCGCTGGCAGGCCTCGGTGCTCATTTCACGCACGTTATCGTCACACTAGCTAGGTTGAAAAAAGGAGGTCGTCGGGTGCACAACAATATAACTGCTGAGTGATGAGGTTTCCTCGGAGTCGTACTGGAGTGCACCACTCCTGGCAATTTGGTTTGTTTGTGGAAATCAATGAGTCATCTGCAGTTTTTGTTTGTAGTCGAGCTGGAGGAGGAGCTCCATGAATGAAACATCAGGATTTATTTTTTGCTTTGTTTTCGGCCACTGGAAGAGACACTCTCTCGCACAAAGCCAAACTGTAGTAAATGATAAGTGAACATTTCATTAGGACACAAAAATAAAAAGATCACACGCCGCACAGAAAGGTTATCTCTTCCAGCATGCATGCTCGCAGACATTTACAGAGCCTTGAGGAGAAAATGAACTTCAAATTAAAATGTCTATTTGATGCATTATCCTAATAGGGACGGATGGGAGAAGAGAAGTCTATAGTGCTCTCATCCTTCAGCCTGAGGGGACACACTTGGGGAGTTGTCATTACCAACTTAGCCCACCAAGATGAGCCTGTTGGGAGGTGGAATCACAAAGATTGTCTGCTGTTTTGACAGGTGTCTGTGCTGGTTAATTTATCAGACAATTACAGAATAAATTGAGCTATCTTTACATGGGAAACATGATTGATCCTGTTACAGTGTTACACTGTTTAATTTGGAGTGTATTGAACAAAAGCTCGGAATAACAAAATAAGGCAACCTAACTGAACATTTTTAAGTATGTAAACAAACCCTGATGAATTTTATCTTGTAGAAGATGTTTTATTTGTAACACACATCTCACACAGAGCGTTGGGTTTGTGTCTATTTGTGCTGAACCTAACAATCAGGAAATAACTTTTTATTTCGTTGATTATCTGGCTTTATCGATGTTGGTGCTCCCTAACTCTCACTCACTGCCTATGTCACTCAACCGCAGCTCTCTTTCTCAAACCACTGGACACAAAGCAAATTAAATTTCTTCGTGTCACTATTTTGCAGAGTAAATTGCGAGTAAAAGCTGAGTACATGAAATAAACAAAGCCAGCACACAACAGGTAGAATATCAGAGTTTAGTCCATGAATCCACCTGGATAGTCTCAGTTTCAAAGACATTTCAGGCTGACTGTGGAGAGAGCTGACCAATCTGAGAGTCTGATTGGCGGCCACAGTGTGACGTCGGGTTACATTTTTCCAAAAGTTGGATCTGGCTCAACTTCTCTGCTGTGGGTCGCTGCATTTTTTGGCGTCCAAAACGCACTACCCCCACTCAAATGAATGGAAAAACCTGTGTTTTCGCTGCAGCGCTGGGTCCTGTCTGAAAGCACCCTTAAACAAAAACTCACACCTTATACAGGAGAGCTAAGACTAACATTTATTTTAATTATTAAATATTTGCTCAATCAATGAGACGTGAAACCTTGTTCAAAAAGAAAAAAGAAAGAAGATAATCTTTCATCAACCACTATGTACAAGTTGGTGCCTTAAAATGTCTTAATATTTCTGACCAATAATCCAAAGAAATAGTACTCAGTAGACAGTTTACTATCCCAAAAGATAAAGAAAAAGAGCAACAACTGCGATGTTGGAGTTTCTGATTTAAAAAACAGTTAATTGAAGATTAATTTCCTATCGATTGACTAATCAATCAGCTAATCACTTCAGCTCTAGACTTAAGAAAACAAACCAATTTAAACTGCCCCCACACTTTGAAGTCTGCGCATCCCAGCCGTTATCGATGGGCCAGACAGCAGACGGGCGAGCAGCCTTTATGTAGCCTATATAAAGTGTGACCCAGGAGCCAGGGCTTTCTGTAAGTGTGCCAACATGGACGCGCTTCCAGCAATACTCATGCTTCTGCCAGCTGCATCATCTGTGCCTGCACAAAAGCATGCCCTTTGAAAAGCGCTCGACACACACAAAAGCAGTGATGCGTGGGGCACATGCATCAGTGTGCAAACGTGCATGCTCACATTACTCTTTATTCAACTTTAACTAATAAAACTGATAACAGATTTCACAACTGGGAAATCAAATTTTGGGTTTCTCTGTAATGTTTTTTTTTTTCTGTGTTTAGAAATCGTCCACCTGGTAAATCTTTTCTTTATTTAGGCGTAAATCTTGCACAAATATTCAAGGAGAGCGGAAATGCTGAGGCTGGTTTAAAAAGATCTGAGGTGAAATCGAAATACGCGTCGGCAGATTGAAGTAGAAGCAACAGAGCTCATCTGTCCTCTGGCAAAAGACTCACTGTGAGTCATACCAAGTGCACACATCACTGTAGAGACACTCAATTATGATTCAAATCTCCATAACGGAGCAATAAAGCCATTTGTCATGTGACCATCTGCAGTGCAACGCCTGAATCTGCCTGAATGTAGTTAGCCCGTGCACACTGTGAAAGTGCAAAGAGTGGAACGTGTGGATTTATTAGTGTCGGGCTCAAACTGTAATCACCACAGGATCAGTGCTGTGCCGATAGATTAATTTCATTTTCTCAGATTTTTTTTTGTTGGTTTCCTGAAAAATCTGCGGGAGCTCGGAAACAAAGACGTGCCCCACAGCCGTCTTTGTTTTACTTTTTCCTCTTCAGGTTTTAAAACAATGTGTGAAGGGGAGAGAGCAACACCGGTTTAGTCCCAGCACCGTAATTATCGCCTGCTTTCGTCTCCCAGGGATGTTCGTGGACAAGGGCCTCATAACAGGTGACAGAATGCCTGCCAGCCGCCCCCGGTTCCCCGCCCCCACCCCAGAATGGTGACTATTATAAACCAAAAACGTATGCTCTCAATATATATGCAAATGACGCTTGGTCCCAAGGTGAAGTTCGCAGAGCAGCAACGCCGCTTGCCTCTGTTTTGCTCATTTGCAAAAATGTTGAGAGTAACAAAGACCACAGGAAATTGAAAAATTGTTACTAAGTATGAGAAAAAGCAATCATTTTCCCCAGGCAGCCTAATCCTGTGGAAATTGATCTCACCTCTCTCTCTCTGACATGCACAGCTAGGAAAAACACATAAGACGAAAACGCCTGTTTCCATGTCGCCTGGTGGAAAATTTGTTTGGTTGCAGATTTCTTAAAACCCGAGTGTCCTGTGCTGTCAGGAGGACTTGGTCTCTTTGTTTGTCCCTGTGGCTTCAAACAGGTGAACACTCAAATGGAGAATATTAGTATCTGGTGTGTGATTGTATTTCAGACTTGCATGCTGCTGCTGCACAACAGTGAGTGAGTAATCTTTGTGCCGGGCTGCTCATCCATGCTGCATGCATGCAAATCTGTCCATTTGTTGTCTAATTTTAAACACGCTGATACCATCTCACTAATGCATTTGCTCTTCCTTTGCGTGGAAGTACAAATTGGAAACGACAGTCTATTACCCACTGCTCTGACCTTCGTGATGGAACATAATGTGAAAAGACCTACGATGCCTTTATTTGAGGGAGGGAAGGTGCAGGGCACAGCGGTGATTAATTAACCCAATTAATTTAGACTAAGATTATCTGAACAATTATTTCTCGATAAATCAGAGCAGGGTGTGATGATGACTATTATAGTTAAGGTTTAATTACAGCATTAGAAAATGAAAGTGCATCACTAGGAACACACTGAAAAGCTGAATGAACGTCTTCGCCCGTGAATGAAATTATTAGAGCTTCCTTTTTAAATCGAAAACAGCATTTGAGAGACAAAAGAACCGCGAACCACAGGAAACGTATTCAATTTAAAAGGAGGAAACAGCGTGGAAACAGACTTATATTCCTGCCAAGAGAGCCAAACAAGTGGCAACCTCCGTGGCTGTGAAGTAAAGCCAATACGCAAGAGCCAAAAATTGCAGTTCCTCAAACGACCACTTGAGGCTGGCTCCAGAAGTGAGTCAATCTCCATAAGTCCCCATGTTAAAATGTCCAACTTTACAGCAGAAATAAACATGTTTACAGCCTGGTACAAAAAACTGCTTTGGTCTCTGTAGCTAATTTCCCCGTTCATAATGTCCCCACATGGCCACTTGATTTATAGGTAGGTGCTGTTACAAATGGCCTGCTTGAGCACCCAGGTGTCATTCGGCCCGCCTCCACCAATGATCCACGTCTTTGCCAATATTTCGATTCACCGTGAAACAGAAGAGGCAGGACTGTCTCACTATGGTTAAGATTTTGTTAGGTTTAGGTTAAAAAACAACTTAGTTAAAGTGGCTAGAATCAATGATAGCATTGTATGTAAGTATCTGGTAAACAAAGTGGAGAAATTAACTTTAGAACTGAAGAAGCCTCGGATCTGTTGATCTGCAAACAAGATCAATTCTCCTCTCAAAGAACGATGACCTGGACGACTGAGACAAAGATCTAGAGACAGATATTTCCATCAGGACTTGGTAGAGACCAAAAACAGATCTATAAGAGAGTGAATAATGACCTCTGAATGAATAAAAATATCGCTCTTTAGCTGCTACATGTGTGAACAAGAAACTGTTTAATATATCAACTTAAAAGGGTTGAGATATGTCAATGTTTTGTTCACAACACAAGATATTAGACTTTGGTTTTTGTCTGGATTAAACAGTTAAACACATGAAAAGGTTATAACGTCTTAGTCAGTGAGCTTTAGAGGTGTTTTTGTTTCATTTTAAAAAAAGCGAGGCTAGCTGTTTCCCCTTGTTTCCAGTCTTTGTGCTAAGCTAAGCTAACCGTCCTCTGGTGGGAGCTTCAAATTTACCATAAAGACACGATAGAGGAATCAAACATCTCATCTGAGTCTCGAAAGTGCTTTTCCCAAGATGTCAAACTATTCCTTTAAGACCAAAGGTCTGAAACTATAACCCACATTTTGATCGGGCTTTCTTTCTGCCGGTGCACAAAAGAAATGATCTGAGCCTTGGACACTGACACATTTGTTCTTAGTGGCTGACATGAGAGCTCCTTGCTGAGCATGATAGTAGGTAGCTGGTAGAGATTTCATATGGTTTATTGCTCCCACTTTCACTGAGGTTATTTATTGAACTGCCATCGTGGCCCCTTTGCTCTCCACCAGCCACCCAATGCCTCTCTGCCCCCTCAGTATGATGGAGGAATTTATGCCACATGAACAGCATACTGAGCTCGAGTTTAAGTGTTATTAAGAAGCATCACTCATGCATAGGATACTATTTACAGTAATACATTCACACATGCAGCGACTTCCTATGACGGCTCTTGAAGGAAAAATGATGATAGATTGTGTGCAGGGTGTGAGGCTATAAGGGAGAGAGAGAGAGGAGGGGGGGGGAAACTAGGTTTCAAGTATTCCACAGGCTAAATGAAGAACAAACATGCACCATACAAGACAGTGAAGGAGAAAAGATATCATCTGGAGATGAAAGGCAGAGAGAGAGGGAGAGAGATTCATTCACTGCCACACAGCTGTCTTATTTGCAAGGTGTTGAGAAACCACTTTTTTTCTTCTTCCTTCCAAGAGGATGAAAAGATTCTTCTGAAGCCAAAAGGGTCTGCTATCATTTTTGGGCAGCTTGAGCGGTAGAGATGTTATTAGCATAAATTATCTCCCCGCACCAAAGAGATACGAACATGCTAGCTCCTTTCTGCTTTTCACACTTAATTGCCCTATTTACTGAACAGTTGCCCATGGACAACAAATGCACACACGCTCCGAGATGCATACAGGACAACAGGCAGACACAAGCCAAATAGGGCATGAGTGATACACTGAACTATCTGCCAAACAGCATTAGATACAGTGCGGCTGGGGAGGCAGTTAGGGTCCATTCAAACCTCATGTTGGACGCAGTAAAATGTTAAATACTGGTTTCATGTCAGGTTTTTAAAGGGAAATGCATCACTGTGGCCACAAAATGTCTCTAGAATGAAGACTTGTTGCATCTAATGTGCGTTCATACTCTATTTTATTCTGTTTTCTAAAGAGCACAGCCGTCTCCTGCTGCAGCAGCTCTTTAAAAAAAAAAAAAGCCTTGTTGAAGTGACCCAGTAAGCAAGAGTGAGGTGAATTATAGATGGCTCTGCTTAATGGACTCTTAGCTTCTCCTCACCTAGCCCAACAAGTTTAGAGTGACGTTATATAAGCAGTGAGTGAGCGAGGCACTCAAGTTTCAGGTTTAATGCATCTGAATCATATTTTCTGCTTCGTAATTCCTTTTTTAACGCCAGGTGCGTCTGAATTAAGCCACGAGTTAAGTGATTAAACAGACTCCACGTGTCTGTAAATAGAGATAATAAATGCTCCTGTAGATGGGGTAATTGCGGAGTGTGAAGGAACAAATCAGCTAGATTGACTTCATTCATTTGGCCGGCCAGGTCATCTCCATAACCCTGGAGGGCCATACAGGATGTTAATGAGGCCTCCTCCACCCTCCCCACATTTCCCCCATCTGACCAGAGCTCCTCCTGCACCGCGGAGTAAAAAAAAAACATTCCTCCAGCCCGAGGGGGTCTGTCGCTATGGTAACGTCCTGAGGCAGTGACCACATGTCAGAGGGAGTCTGGGGGCCATAAGTGGACCGGAGCTAAGGCATGAGGAGGAGGAGGAGGAGGAGGAGGAGGAGGAGGAAACAATTGGCAATGTGTTGCCTGCTGCTGGATACAAGTAACCTGAGAGATGTTTCAATCACAGCGTTTCCTTTTGTTTGTCACTATTCACCTCTAACCTGTAGCGCTAACTTGTTGCTCTCATTCTCCAGTTTATCAGTTAAACTCATAAGTGATGGAATGGTCAGTGATTTAATAATAATTAATAAGCAGCAGATTATGTTAATGTCCAGCAGGAAACTGAACCCGAGCACAGAAAATCTAACTAGTTACAGGTTGTTTTTATTTTCAGCTGAGGCTGGGTGACGTCAATATGAGAGTGTTTTTTCAAATATCAATACAAATTACAGATAAATTACCATAAAATCATTAACTTGATGTTCAACGCGATGAGCTGTGCTCCGATATCATGTTTAGAGAACAATTATTGGCTCATCTTGTTTTTAATTAATCTGGTTGAAGTCAGTTCTTTGGACTGCAGAGTCTTTGGAAAATACAATAAGGACATATCGTCACATTTAGAGCTCAAACAATCAGTCAATTGATGAGTCGATGGACAGAAAATAAGTGGTGGTAACTGTTTTGACCATTTTTCAAGCAGAATTAAAGAAAAAGTGCTGAACATTATCTGCTTTACTTCATCATAGATCACTGAAAGCTGAATATCTTTGAATTTTAGACTTTTGGTTCAATAAAATGAGACATTTGAAGTCAATTTGTTAGAACGTGTATTTTATACATTTAATAGACTTAGTATTTAATTTATTAATCAAGTGTTTCCCAAAGTTTTTACACTGTGTACCACTTCAGAAAATATTAGGCTCTTAAAGTACAGCCATTATGAACTCTATTCAGCTGCAGACAGTTTACACAGGAGGGAAGTTTTGTATGCGTGTTATGGGCATGAACGTGACTACGCAGCAGGCCATTATTGAAACCAAATATTTGAGGAAATATTCCAGAGTGATTTTATTTTGATAGTATTTTGACAGTATAACATGTTTTTAAATTAATTAATTTATATAACTACAGGGAAGGTACTTGAGAAACAGTGAATTCATAGAAAAAATTATGAAATAACTGTTAGTTGCAAGTTGCAATTGAATTATCGATTTGTTCTTCTACCACCACTTAAATATTTCCTCAAAACTCAGAACTGTCTGTACAGCACAAAGAGCAGAATAATGAGTAGTTATTGTAGTTCAGGAAGCGTCAGGTTTGAGAAGCTCATCTTTATCGTTCACTTAAAACTTAACCTCCATGCTCCATGCATCCAAGTCTGAAGAAGCAACAAATATTATTTTTTCTCATGAACGACATAAACATATAAACACAAGAAGCTAATGTTTATGAGGCTGGATAAGTCAAAAATCTTGAAAACTGGTGCAATTAGATAATTAAAGATTTTGTATTTATGACTGCTTCACAAGGTGACTCATACAAAAGAGTGTTTATTAAAAAAGATACTTCACCACAAAAACAAAAGTACAAAAAAATAAGCCATCGCTCATTACTTTAGACGATGATTCTTCCCCTGACCTTTCTCGTCCTTGCCTCTGCACTACAAGCCTGGCTCGGTGACAGTGACGTGAACTTGTGCTGTAATGTACAATCACATACGTGTGATAAATCCTAACCTCTCTGATTTAACACCTTCCCCTCCTGAAACCTGCCGCGTCCGAGCTGCAGGGTCACCGTCAGTGGCAGGGATGATTTAGAGCGACCCAGGCGAGGGGGCACCCCTGCACGTCTGGATAGATCTATAGCACCTTTAACGACATTCAGGCACAATTTTAGGATCAAACGTGGAAATATAAAATATATTAAATTGGTTTTAAGATGAGCATCTCTGCCGGGACCTTTTGAATTTTTCAGGGAATCTACAAGTGGTCTTTAAATGTTTTGGAAATATAATGTATGTATAATAATGTGAGTTTTGATGCTGAAACTAAATTAAAATTATTGATTGAATATCCAAAACTCATCTACATATCCATTTATATTTTATGATTGTTGTTGTTACACTTGCTATTGCACAGAACAGAGATATATTTGACTGCTGAAATATGTAAAACGCAGTTTAGTCCACTAATTGATTTGTTGGTGGCCAGAAAATTTAATCTGTAATAATTTTGGTAACCAATCAATTGATTAAGACAATTATGAAGCAAATATGTTTTTGGATTACAGCTTCTCAAAAGATTTGCTGTTTTTATCTGTTTTTTATTTGACTATGAATTCAATAATTTTGTTGGGAGCACGAAAAAAAAGCAATCTGAAGACGTGATTTTGGGTTTCTGAAAAATTGTGATTGTAACATTTTCTGACATTTTATAGAATAAACAATGAATTAAAGAAACAATTTAAATAGAATTTGTAGAATAGAGAACGTCCTCTGTTATTTGAAGATATCATAATGACTTTATCACCAGCATTTACTGTGTAAACAGCCACATAAACAAAATAATAGAAACAAAGTAGAACTATTTACTTCTGCCTGCACTTCCTCCACTGATATGATGTGTGATATAACAGGAATAGAAGTGTTAGTTCTCCTTTAACAGTCTTTAATTTAGTTGATTTAATGCAGTAAGCTGTTAATTAATCAAGTGATGTGACACAAGTGTTTCCTGTTGACTGTGAATCAAACAGGTGCATCATTTCTCTTTTTTAGAAAACCACCACCAGTTTGAATTTGTCTGCATATTTCCCTTTTATTTCCTCTAACAAGAGAGGAGCTCTACTGGAAAAAATACAATTTATGATGTAGCATAAAAATCCATATAAAGCGAGCTAATGAGTCCAAACAAATACGAAACCAACCCAGAGAATATCTTGGCCAATTTAGCAAGCACGGATCTAATTCTAGATTTCACCCTAATCAAAAAAAATGTAATTAATTAATCAGATAATTCACTGCCACGCATGGCAGGACACACATCTGTGCAGCGGTAATGGGGAGGAAGAGAGAGACAAGCTGAGCAGTGCAGCAGCATTAGTACTTCCCCCTCTTAGCCGGCTCGTCGTCAACAGTGCTGGAATCCAGTGCAGCTTTTAAAGGAAGGGAAAAAAAAAAGAGGTCCAGCACTCCCAGACGCTCAGATAACCTCTCCTGTACTGTACGCGTGCTCTCAGCATGTGAGAGTACAGTGCGGTGTGTCGAAGGGGACGCAAAGATCTGAGGCTGTTTGAGGTAACACAGATGACATGAGGGAGGCAGTGCCTGTACAAGGCAAACATAAACTGTGCCACTTCATCTGAAAACAATGGGGACAGGACACTGAGTGTGCTCTCATCCACATCTCCATTGTCTGCCCTCCTCTTTTACTCCTCCTCCGAGCATGGAGCATAAGCGGGGTGAAAGAGGGAGGAGGAGGAGGAGGAGGAGGAGGAGAGGGGGAGCAGCAGTGGGGGCAGTGGGGGTCTGGCTGTGTTCTTTCTCCTCTGTCTGTGTGCGAATGCACAGACGGTTCAGTAGTAATTTGATGTGTGTCCCCGGGGACATTTGATGGATTAAAGCTAAGCAGCTCCATTTCGCAGCACCACCTGATCTTCCACTGCCTGTGCCCCATATAAAGGCTGGCGTGATTGCTGATCTCAGCTAGTCTGACAGTCTCTCTCTCTCCCTCCTCTCTCTGTCTCCATCTCTTCTCTTCCTCACTGGTCCCTTAAGCCTGCTGCATCACAGGAGCTATCCAGTGCTGAACAGGATCGCTTTTATTTTTATTTTTTATTTTTCTGGGGGAAGCTGGGGGAGCCAGAGAGTATCACACAGCATCGCCGTCAGCCTTGTTCTCCACTGGTTTCCATTTTCTTTCTTATCTTATGTTTTTGGCCGTTGTCTTCACATTAACCGAAAGGATTACTACCGTCAAGCCAGCTCCGCTCTTGTGCTTCCTCAGAGGGTCTTTTTTATTTTTTTTTCTCATGCGTTTTTCTCAGCTCTGTGTTTTTATCCATTGAAACATGCCCCGCTCATTTTTGGTGAAGAAGATCAAGCTTGATGATTTCTCTTCGTCCAATGTGGCCACCTCCAATCATCATCACCACCTGGACGACTCGTTCACTTTTGCACGCTCCATCACAGACTCGGTGACCAGCCTTGGGGTTCGTCTCAGCGAGAATGGTGAGTTAACATGCCTCCAGTCTGCCCCGCTCTAGTTAAAAAGATGTACTAGCACTCTTGCCTGCAGACAGCTCCGCTGCTGATTTCAGCATGCCTGACATTTCCACACTTAGCACAGATGGCTTCCTCTTTTGTTTTTCTATCGGGTGAGAGCTCCTTTCGCTTCAGCCAATAACATGCTCGTAGTGTGTAAATTAATGTGAGATGTTACATGCAGCCAGCTGATTTTGTCTTTTTTTTTTTTTTGCATCAATATCCTAAATAATCCTCTCCAGAGGCACCCCACCCCCACCACCCTGCTCCCAGACTTTTGTTTTTTGACTCCAGTGAAGGACAGACACAATTCAGGTCACAGTCACGGATTAGCTTATGTAAATAGGGAACAAAACGTGTGTATAATCAGGAGAAGCTCCAGTTACGTATTTGTATGACTGTACCAACGCTGTGTTGGCTGAACACACACAGTCTGAATATATCTGGTCATCATGTGGACTAAAAAATTCATGAATATGAGAGATGAGTATCGGATGATACGTTTGTCCTTAGCTGTTATTGTCCTTGAGTTCCCATCACGGTCCGATCCTCCCTTGCCCCCCTCTTCCCATCCAAATGGAGCATGCACAGTCTCCCCACCCCCATCGCTCCACTACATCTTTCTCTTCCTTCCGGGCATTTGAAAACTAGCAGGGGTTAGAGTTTCAGCCGTGCAGGCCTATCGTCGCCACAAGAGACATCAACACACTGTACGGTGCAGCCGGGAGGGAGGTGGAGGAGCTGAAGGGCTGAAGGGATTGCAAAGGGAAGGAGAAAAAGGAGACAAAAATGCTTGGGGCAGCAATGAGCCTTGATCACGTGACAGAGGTTGTACAGTAAACATGAAGAAAAGGCACATAGCTGCACTGTGGTCAACACACCAGACCGACCACAGTGAGCTCCAGTCAGAGAGCCGAGAGGCGACCTTCACTTTCACGGTCTGCTTTAAGCTCGCCGCTTCCATTTTGTGGCCACGTTTAGAGGGCCATATGTGTGTCTTTGTTATGATTTGTCAGGATATTTTCACAGCGAGAGAGGCTTCACAGTCCACAGCGAAATGTTGTGATGATGCCCACCTGTTATTCAACCGTGTCAGTGACGAGGCTCAGTGAATTTTTTAGACGGATCAGGATTAGAGGAATGGATTTGTAAACCTGTAACGATGAGCTAAACTAAAAACAACTGATTAAAAAATTAAGAAATAAAAACATGCACTTTCTATATATTTACCAGGCATATTGTGCAGCTTGTTATTTAGATTTCCTGCTGCAGGATTTGATCTTACTATTAAAGAATCTATTTGTGTAATCTATTGTTCCTGGATCTATTGTTCAACACCATGAAAAATAAGCATTATATAAAATGATGAGGCTACATCGGTGTTGACAAAAATCATTTAATTTGAACAAAAGAATCATTCTTTTCATGCTGAGTCAAAAAGAAAAAGAAAGAAGCAAAAGAAAAAGAAAATTTCAGCGTGGCTGAAAAAGAAAAAAAAAAACCTAACATCAGCACTTCTGCCGTGCCAGCAGATTTTCTTTTCCCCCCATTGTGGAGACATTTGACTTGAGTGTCTGTCGAACAACAAAGAGGGGTGGCTGAGAGGGTCCATTAATTACATGCTTACTTTGCATTAGAGAAATGAGTCTATGAGCTGTAAAGGCTGATACAGCGCGAGTCCTAAATGATGAGCTCCATGTCTGACCTTGGATAATTGAAACATAGTCAACAACTCCTGCCTACACTGATACGGTATGCTTTGTTTGAAAAAATAAAAGCCATGTTGTCGTGTGTAGTGCTCTTCATCTAGTGTGACTGTAAAACAGGTGGATAGAGCTACGAATAGCTGCTGGAGCTGCAGCATTTGTAAATTTAATTATAACTGTGAGTATTTAGTTTAAATAAAGATAAATAAATATATTTTTTATCTTTATTTAAAATTTAGTTTTTGCAAAAAAATTCTCAGACAAACAACCCCTGTGTAGTTTAAGACAGTGAACCCATGCAGTGCAGCATAATAATGTGTGCACAGGCCTGGTGTTTCCCTGTCCCCGGGTGTCACGGCCATGTCTTTGACAAAGTGGGTGTGTGAACAGAAACCCTTGGGAATGAAGACGCCGTAGTAAGAGAGAGCACTTCAGCCGAATTCTTAATGGCCTGTTTTCTTGAAGGCACTTCAGAGTGCTCGCTGTGCGCGCCGTGGACAGGTGACCCCCCTCTTCACAAACAATGCACGTGATGCCGTGTCTTAACATCATCAGGCCTTCAAGCACACTGCGCGACACTCAATAAACTATTATCGCGTGTCGCAGATATTTGATCTGTTCCTCGCACTATTTCTATCTTCTCCGGCGCTCGACTGTTCCAACAGCTGCACTATTTTACATATGATAGCCTATCGATCAGTTCTAAACTTTGAATTTCATTAAAAAGCAGTCAATAACTAATTTCCACCGCTTGCTGCACACAGTGCTTAGGAATGGCTTTTTTTCCTGCAGTTATGCACTATTTCTCCCAGGAAAAGGAATTTTACCACATTTTATATCTGCAATCATGTGTTCAACCTATAGAATATCAACCCTTGAGGTAAAATGCATTAGTATTTATTAAGCTCCAGAGATTCACAGCACAGGAATATATTGAGTTCTGTTTGGATGCATTTAGCTGCCAGAAATCCTTTTAGCTCCTCTGGCACTCGGAGGGAAAGGAAAGACATGAATGATGCCAGCAAAAATATATCTCTCTGAAATCATGCTCTGTACAGTTAGGGACATTTAAATCACTCGTGGTGCTTTGCTGCATCATGCTTAAACCTGCTTGAAAGAAAGCATGAAATCCTACAGGATGTAAGCAGCTATATCAGTTAATTTGATCCAAATCTAAAAGAAATGTGTTTATGTATTTGAGTGCCTTAAAATCAGACATGCAACCTGTTTAGGATGTGGGGGTTTTTTTAAGATCATATTAAAAGATACAAAACCCTCTTCAAAATTAAGCAAATATGGAGACAGGCCACAGCCACAGAGGGCTAACATACCACAGATAAAGAGCAGGTCTAATCAATGAGGCTACTTTCTTTAATATGTATCTTCTTACACAGGAGACTTATTTGATGAGCTATTATCTAGTGCTCATCCTCACTGTAAACGTAGCTGAGTGGATCATGTTTGCCTGCATCACTGCACTATTGTGCGCACAACCTGTAAGTTGTGGAAAAAATGCAATTAGCTCCGTGTTGCCACTCACTCTTTCACCATTTTTACGAAGGGCAACCATCCAAACGCGATAATCATGTAATCACCAGCATGTCACTGTGTCTTTATCCATCACAACCCCTGGCCAACTGTGTTTGCGTGTGTCTCTTACTCAGGCTACATCCAGGATTACATCACGCCATCTGTATACCAGGAGGAGAAGAAGATGGAGCACAAGCTGGCGTCGCCGGTGTCAGATCCCCTCTACACCCAGGTGAGCAGTGGAGGGGAGTACTGTGACCCCGACCTGAAGCACCCCGACAGCCCCCAGTCTGGCATGACAGCCAGCGGCTTCTACAGTGGTGAATCGGAGGCCCTGGCCGAGGGTTACACCATGGATGCCTTCTTCATCTCTGATGGGCGCTCGAGGCGGAAGGGGGGGGACACCGAGAGTCAAGGAGGGGGCTCAAGAAGCAGCAGTGCCCACGCTGGGGCTCAGGAGAGGGGAGCCGGCACGCCTCGCCACACCTGCAACGAGTGCGGCAAGACGTACGCCACCTCCTCCAACCTAAGCAGACACAAGCAGACGCACCGCAGCCTGGACAGCAAGATGGCCCGCAAGTGTCCCACCTGTAACAAAGTGTACGTGTCCATGCCAGCGTTGGCCATGCACATCCTCACCCACGACCTCAAGCACAAGTGCGACGTGTGCAGCAAGGCCTTCAGCCGGCCGTGGCTCCTTCAAGGTCACATGCGTTCGCACACGGGGGAGAAGCCCTTTGCTTGCGCACACTGTGGCAAAGCCTTTGCTGACCGCTCAAACCTCCGCGCCCACATGCAAACACACTCTGCCTTCAAGCACTACAGATGCAAGCGTTGCAATAAGACCTTCGCTCTCAAGTCCTACCTGAACAAGCACTATGAGTCAGCTTGCTTCAAGGGCTCTGCAGACGAAGACGACTCTGGATCAGAAAACTAACCGCGAGGAAGAAGCAAAATTTTGAACCCCTTGTTGTAGGTTCACAACCAATAACCCTGTTCACTCTGCCCTCCATGCCTTTTTTCTTCCCTTTTTTTAGAAAGCAATATTTTCACTGAGATTACGTGAAGAAACTCTAATGATTATGGCAAAGACAATTTCAAAAGATGCTGGATTTTTTCCCTGCACAGTAGCTAATCGTCCACAGAAACATACAATCAAACAACCTTCCCCCAAATAGAGACTGTAGATGATAGTTGTACACAATTAAGCAACACACACACACACACACACTTACACAGACATGTATGCACATACACACACACCAACACAAACAAATGTACGCACATGCACACACACTTACACACACACAATTATATATGAGGCCTGGCATGTGAATTTTTATCAATGACTATAATGATATTGATATCAATAGTAATAATATTTAGATTCCTGATATTTTATAGCAAATAGTAATGAGAAAAATGAAAAAAAAAAACATAAAAAAGGACTAACAGTGTTCTTTTGTTTTTTAGAGACAAAATGACCTCTTGTATTTTTATGCTGCTTTTTATTTGCTAAGAATTGAATTCTTTTGCAACTGCCAACATGAACTTTTTATGAAAATGTGAACTATGACAGTATTTGCAAAAAAGGGAGATCATTTTAAAAGTTAAAAAAAAAAAGACAAACAAACCCCTTTTTCCACACCAATGTTTCAATTCAACGGATGTTATTTTTCTATTTGATTTTTCTAAATTTATTTTTTTGTGCTTATTATTATCCCTTGTTGATCAAAAGCATCTTTGTAACTGTGGGTATTCAACAACAACAACAACAAAAGCTGATTTAAATAAGCTATTAACAGGCCATAGGTCATTCAATTCAATTCTGCGAGAGCAGTGATTTTAAAACAGGCCTGTTGAACAGGTTTTCACACATATAATTCATAGTCTCACCCTGATGTACAGACTTGGACAAAAAACAAACAAACACTGGGAGCCAGACCAAATGATCTATTGTTATAAGTGCCATGCGCGGTCGACTTGTCTATAGCAATGAAAACTCGTTGTTCTTCCTCCACCATGGTGGCTTGCATAAACTCTGCTGCCTTTATGGTGCATCGTCCCGTCTTAAAGAGCAATCTATCTTCACCCCATTGTTTTGAGGTGCTCCCCCTCCGCAAGTGTTACCTCAGAGTGAAGGTATGGACTCACACACCCTCAGTTACAAAGTGACAGTCAAATTATTCTGTTTGTCTGTTTTATATGTCGCTCAAAGCTCCGCCCACGGTTTAGATGCATACCATCTATTTATCATGTAAATACTTTATTTATCTACCTATTTATCTATTTATTTATTTATTGACCTTATTTTTGTGTATTTATTGAAGACTTGCTTATTTGTTAATTATCATGTATTTATTTATTGTTTATAATTTAAAAAATGAACATCCATTGACCTTGTAAGATGCTGCTGATCTTCAAAGAAAATGTTTATATGCATGAAAACTGTAGAGAGTCCATGGGACTTAGTTTTTTAAAGAGGAACAATGTACAGTGCCAGTGCTAGGACACTTCCAAACGAATGAATGCAGAACTACTTTTGTTTTTTCGTGGCAATAACTTTACTGACACAGCAACTGACATGTATAACAATCACAGCTGTCCTGTTTTCAGTCGATTTTAGGGCAATAAAAAGAAACAATGAAAAACGAAACACTAAAATATTCTCCATCTTGCTGTTTTCCAAAAGTCTACTCGTGTTTGGAGATGTCTGGCCCCCCTTTTCATATTTTAAAATCTCAGGCAATAAATCGTTTCGACGTTGATGTGCGTGTACACACACATCGCCATGAAAATCTGTTTCGAAAAATTAGAGAGCCAAATATAATGTAGGTGTAATCTAGCTACACCAAGGTTTCAAAGGTGCAAAAGCAATAATGATAGTGATGCTATGACTACGAGCAACACTCAATCCTTTATACAGCGAGTCCAAAACTGCTACAGGTGTTAATTCGACTGGAAAAAGGCTGCTATTCTATAATATTATCGTTATTTTTAATGTCTCCTTTGTTTTCAAAAAGCAACCAGGTAAAATCTCTTCTGGCAGCTGAAGGACAGGTATGATTTGACTGCACTGGTTACAACAGGATTACAATAATTCTCATTTACATCACTGACATGTTAAATATAGCTAAATTCAAAGTCACGACTGCTTCCAATTTCTCTGCGCAGTTTAAAACAGCTAAGCAAATCTCTGAGGTGTCAAACGAGAGGATCCTCTTGAGATAACATAAGGATGGAGGTACATATGTCTTAACCAGCACTAATGGAAATGATCTTGACGTCTTGGTAGAGAAAGTTTTCAAGATTGTAATAAAATGACGCGCTGTAATGCACTTCCAGCTCCCCCCCCCCCTCCGATCCCCAAATCATTTGTCCCTGCCTCACGTCCCTCCCCTCCCCTACCAGCCGTCCTCATCCCATCCCAACTGCCTCTAAACAGACGCACCGAGGATGAGATGTGCTGAAGTGGGATTGGCGGAGGGTGGCGGAGTGTGGGAGGATAACAGGTGTTTGCAGACAGACTGCAGATAGGGAGCGTAATTGAGTCGGTGAGCGACCTCCAAAGGGGAAGGTCAAGCACCAGCAGGCAAATGCACTGTCAGCTATTTGCATATTCCAAATGGATGACACGATCGCAGTAATGCTGAGCTCGCTCTTAAAAGAAAGAAAAAACACACCAAAAAAAACACACAAAGCATGTCGAAAAGAGGAGTTTCTGCTCTGTTTCCCCATCCTCTCCTCCCTGTTTCACCATCATCCTGTCAATGGTCGTCTAAGTGCTACAGCTGAATCACTGCATGAGAGCATCCAAACCACCTGTCTCCTGATTAACTTACAGAACACACAGTTTGGCACGTCGCTGTATTATTGAACTAATGCAGAAATCGTTACTTCCTATGGATTCTTTTTTATGTGTTTAGTATTTTACAGTGGGACAGAGATATAATGTTTTAATAAGACAGATAAAAGCGATGAGATTGTTAAACATTGATTGGAAACGTTCTGTAGGATAAAACCGGCAGTATTACAGATCCGAAAAAGGGAGGCACAGTTTGAATCTGAATTTCTGAAAATGTACATGTAGGGAAACATTGTTCCTCTTTGATGATTTTGTAAATATATTTGTAAATATATCACAGCAATAATATGACAATGCATGTAGACATTTAATTGCTCTTTTTCTATTCTCATGTTGTCTTTTTTTTTAATTAAAGAAAAAAAAGACAAATACAGGTACCAATTGCAGTCTGGGTGGCCATGTGAATCAGGGAGCGTCTTGATTTAAAAAAAAAAAAAAAAAGCTATCTGTTGTAAGTTACAAACAAAAACTTCAAACTCTGTGTATTCTCAAAGATTTGATCATGTTCTGTACGATTTTTTTTCTTTTTTTTTCTGTTCTTGTTTTCTTTTATTTATGTGCCCGGCTTGGCTGCGCAATGAAAAAGTGCCAAAAAGTATGATTTCCATGACAAAAGCCTTCAACATATGGTTGGCTGCTTGAAACCTTCCATATGGTCCTCAAAGAAAAAAAAAACTGATTAAGATTTTCCACTTTCTTCTTCTTCTTCTTCACTCTCTCTCTTTCTCTCTCTCTTTCTCTTTCTATCTCTCTGTTCCAGCTGAGTATGAAGAAACTTAAGCCATGATTGCTGAGGGGTGTTTTGATTTATCTTGTTCTGCTACAATTAATAATGATGACAACAATAGCAATGATAACGTTAATAAAAACAATAGCACAAGGAACCTTCAAGTCCACTCTTATTTCTTTTAAAACAGTCAAATCTGGATTTATTAAATCCCTCAGACTCACAAACACACCCACAGATGTTCGCTGACGGGCCAATCTGTTTATTCATTTTACTGTATACTCTATTTTCTACATCTTTCTTACACCTTTTCCGATATATGCATAATATGAAACACACAGAGAAAAGTCTGAAATCTGTCTGTAGCCCTCAGTCAACATTAACACGATGTGTAATTATAGTTATGACTATAATGTGCCATCGGCTGTAGCCTCCTCTGTCAATGTTTGATCAATCTTACGAGCTTTACTGTTAATTTACTAACTTTTAATTTCACCGCTACGAGGCACAAAAATGCCAATATCCTTTGTTTCTTCCACGGCAGCTGGGAGCAGGAACGGTCAGAGGACCTGACAACACAAATACAGCTTTGAATAAGAGTTCCTGAGATGTCGGCGTTATCAAAAGCAGTGGCATCTGTTCCACCACTATTAAGCCCTTCCTGGTCATTAAATTTTAATGGAACATTGATTTTATGCTGGAACTACTCTTTCTGAGTGACTCAAAAGCCAGAGAAAAATATGGAACAAAATAAAAATGAATCATGACAGCGGACAGGGATTATTATTCTGGGGCTTTTCTTGATTGGTTTCAGGAATATACAACACTTGAATTCAATCGCTTCTGTCCTTCAGTGTCCTCCAGCAGCACAGCGGCAGTATAATGAGACAGCAGGCAGAGCAGGGACTCAGAAACAAGACACTTTGCTGCACTCTCCTCTCTTCAGTGTGGGAAAACAGTGATTGCCGTTGCTGTTGTTACATGCTGCTACACTAGTTATGTTGTTGTTG
Source organism: Miichthys miiuy (assembly GCA_036365135.1). Lineage (NCBI taxonomy): Eukaryota > Metazoa > Chordata > Actinopteri > Sciaenidae > Miichthys > Miichthys miiuy. The sequence goes on along the minus strand of CM071606.1, from coordinate 7,779,469 downwards.
AAGACAACATATCTAAATAAATTGTCAAATTTACAAAACCAAGTGTTGATTCTTAACAGCTCCCAGTGCTGCAGATCAGGATGTTGCAAATCACATCAACATTCATGTGGGGTGCTCTCAAACTTTCCCAGCAGATGTTGTCCCTTATCAGATTTTATGATGAAAGTAAATAACTGATTTCATTACATGGCAATGGACTATAAAATGGGGACACATGCAATCCAATTACATCACCCGTGGTTGCGTTGTGTGTGTAACAACAACAGCAATGAGCGATCAGCACAGGGAGGCAGGTAAGGGGACCGTGACCCCTTCATACATTTCTCTGCAACACTCCACAGACACACCCGGAGAATATCAGCTAAATTATTAAAAACAACCTGTGAAACTGAGCGCGCTCACACTTCAGAGATATTGACCTGAGACCGGCATCATCTTCTGAGTGACTGTGAGAGAAAATATAACTGGCTTTCGATGCGCTGAGGAAACACTATACACAGGATTAGCATGCTATTTATAGAAACACAGCATGTATTAAGATTCAGAACTGCTTCCCTTTCACCAAGATGACAGGCAAAGATTATAAAAACTAGGTTTCTAATGGGTGCTGTTGCCCATTTAAAGTTAATTAGTGGAAAAATATTTTAGTTGCAACTGGTGTCTTTCAGTTGCTCACACACAACATGTCATTTTAGAGCTGAAACTGAGCAGCAATTTGATAATCAAATGGTCATTTGTTAAGTAAAAATGCCCAAATTTCTCTTCTTCCAACAACTAAAGTGTGATTTGTTTTTGAATATCTAGGGGCCACAATTATCTGACATTAAATCAATTAATCGTCGATGATGTAAATATTTGTTAGCTGCAGCCCCACGGTGTTTATTCAGATATTGATCTGCTAATTAGTTGCATTGCTAAAAACCCAATTGGTTGATAAATCAATTATCAAAGCAATTAGTTAACCAACAGATAATTAATCTGCAACAATTTTCATTGATCGATTAATCATTTCAGTTGTTTAATCCCAAATATTTCACGGTTCTAGCTCTTCAAATGTGAGTACTTGAGCTTTAAACTAATTTAAATATATACTTTGGCTTTTGGACTGTTGAAGATGTCACCTTGGGCTCACTTGTGGTGGGCATTTTTCACTCAGAGTAGTTGTTAATTAATCCATTAATTTGAAAGAAATCAACAAATGAATCAGTAGTTGCAGCCCTAAAAGAACATGGAGTAAAAATATTCTTCACTGGTTTTGCCGTCTATTTCAAAATCACGACAGAAAAAGGTATTTTAGTTGCAACTGGTGCTTCTCAGTTGTTCACAGGTTGACATAGCAAACAACATGTCATCTTTATAATTAGAAAAACAATCATTACTTGATTTAACTGGTGCCGGCCTTCACTCTGACCCTTCACATACATCTGGCGCCATCTGTTGGCTGCTCACCAACTGTCAGCATTAACAATTCAACAACAACAACAACAGAGAGCTATTTTCTGGTGATGATAGTGCCATCGGTTCACAAAGGAAGGAGATATTCTGCTCGAGGCTCTTTTATGGTCGAAATGAAAACATGAATCTTTTTGTTAAAACCAATCTGCATGCTGACCAAAGTCGCTGAAGAAGAAGAAGATGGTTAGTAAAAACCATTCGGTTTAACCAATCGTGGCCAACCAACTGTAACTGCCCCTTTAAGAGCTAACAGTTTGTCTTTTCACATTCTGCATCACAGGAGAGATGCTCATTAAAAGTGCCTCCATTCCTCACTGTTTCATCAAGTGAGACTGCCAAGCTCTTTAACTCAGTGTTCTTGATGTTTGTGCTGTTTGTGTAAAACCCATCTGTTTCCTCGTCTCTCTGTTGGCAGAGGGTCCACCTCATCCGTATGCTTCTCTTTTTTGAAGTCGTGTCAAAATCGCATTTTTATGCATCTAAGATATCCAACTTGTCATCAGCACTCAAGCAAAAGTCAGGAGGCCACTCCTTAAATAGCTCCTTTTTTTCACTTCATATATAATACAGACACAAGAATATCGAATGTACAGATGTGAGCTTTGTTTTATGGATAAATAAGATAATTAACAATGCCTTTGTGGTTTTCTGTGTTGATATCTAAGCTTGAACAGTTAGTTCACTAGCAAGGACCACAACATCAACAAGATATTAAATAATATATAAACAAAATGAAAGATTGTGAGTGAAGCTTCATTGGGGAATCCGCCATCCGACGGACCCCCCAGAGCCCTATGAAGAGTGGCAAGGAAGGAGAGGGGGAAATAGGAGGGAAAATGGAGTTGGCAGGAAGGTATTTATAGGAATGTTGAAGTGTGAGGTGTGGTCCTGCTCCTGAAAAGCTTCTGTTTTTAGGGTAAAGTTAATGAACTTAAGTGTAAATATTAAGTAGTCCTGACAGATCTAGATAATTGCAGTCCAAAGCACCATTTATACCCCCTCTGGATGAGGCTGGGAGAGCAAATTTATATCAAGGCAATGACGATCATTCAACAGAAATCCTGTTATGGCCAGCTGTACTAGAAAGAGGTAGTGCAGAAAATAATTTCATAGGTTTTAAGCAGCGACAGCCACCAGTGAATAATCAACATCACTGAACAAATCAGTCACACGTTCAGCCGCAAACAGAGCAACATCTACCGTTGCTAAACCGTGTCATGATTTCAGACACATTCATCTATCACAAAGCTATAGTTTGAAGACTGAAAATCGCCGTCAGAATAATTATCACTTTAAAAGCATGTCAATGTGTAAAAAAAAAAGAGACGGTATAAATAAATATAGCTCACTTCCCTGTCGGAAAGCTGGCAGGTAATTTTCTCCAGCTGCTCTAAGTGTGACAATCCCACGGGGACTGAAATCTAATATTAACAGCAAATCATTATGTGGGAACTGTTCTTCCGTGACCTGCCGCTGTACCTGTGTGACTAACTCAATCTCAGTAATTGAGATACGTTAGTGTCTCGAACACAGTCCTGCTGTGACAGCAGAGGGTCACGCAGAGTGTAGTGGGACTCCAAACACACCTCAGCACCGGAGATGATTTACATGTCTATATGCTTTGACTGACAGGGTCTCTTCTCTTCATGTGATTCTGGTCTTCTCTTGGTGCGTGATGAAGTGGCTTTTGATTGACAGCAAAGAAGCGACTTCAATCTGACATTGTATAAAGTGGCGAATGCCCAGGGGGGGATATGTCACCATACATATTTACTATACTGTAGTTATTCATACAGAAACACCAAGTCATGCAGCCAGCTGCACGTTCCATGTCAGCATATTATATCTAATTGGAGTTTTTCAGTTGTTTTTACACTATGGTGGTGTCAGCTAAATTGCACTTTTAAGTTAAAAAAAAAAAGTCTTTCAAAACTGAGCTGTTTTTCTGGGAACTTATAAACAGATTGTTGCTGCTACTGCAAAACTATCACTTGAAAATGAGGCAAACTGATTACATCCGCTGCAGGACCTAGATTATAGGCTGTATTTGGTTCGGTTTTATTCTACATGGATATATAATGTACCGATATACCACTGTTAATGATTACATACTATATATAGACCTTCTTCGTGTTGCAACTGATCCCCGTGTGACCAATTAATCAACATAAAAGGCGCTTCCATTGTGGTTCAAAGTATTTGTAATAATTCAATATAATGGCCTGCCTCTCCTGTCCAAGAAATCATTTTTAATTGTCTCATTAGAAGATGCTGTAGCTGTGGGTTGGAGAAAACAACAATAGTTCTGTTTCCGCTCCACTGCCACAGATCTTTGAAGCTTTCCACTTACCTGTGCAAAGCTGCGGGCCCAGACGTCCTTTTTTTTTGTAACCACAGCAACCCGACCAGCTCTTTGAAATCCCTGCAAAAATAGAAGTTGTGCACTTTGAAGGAGGAAAAGGAGGAAGCCTATATCATGTAACAGCCGACAATACAAAACACTGACCTCATTAAAAACTATTGTCACCAAAGGATTCTGGGCTTGTAGCAACTCTTTTCAACTGCTTGACTAATTGCTGGAGTGAATTTTAATGAGAAACTGTTTGGCAATGAAATGAATAAGCTATCTTACAAAAAAGGGGTAAAGTTTGTGTTTTGTACTACATGTATACACCATGAAATACTCAACAGTTATCTCTGTACAACACTGTATACATGCTACTGTAAAAAGCAAACCTATTAACGTTAGTGTTTGTTTGACAGTTCAAAACACTTCACAGTGATTTAACACTTTGATATTTTGCTTATTAACATGATGTTGTTTGCATGTTAGGCTACAGAAAATGACACATTACGTCTGCTGGGATCTGCGACGCTCCGGTTGTAAAACATGGTTAAATACAGACATCTTATAAGCAGAATTGGTTACATACCCCACCATAACATAATCACATGAAATACTTCCTTATTTTGTTTAATAATAATGTTTTATATTTCATTGTCATCTTCAAATGTGTAAGACCAGTTAACCTGTCAATCACACAAAAAGAAAAAGGTCATATCTAGATCAGTGTTTGGTTTGTCTGTTCTGGGCTACTGTAGGAAAATGGTGGTTCAACATGGCGGACTCCATGTAAGAGGACCCGCTCTCTGTGCAGATATAAAGGGCTCATTTTGAGGCAATGAAAACACAACGTTTCTTATTTTCAGGTGAATATACACTAATGAAAACATGCTTATGAATATTATATTTAATTCCTGCCAATAGATACTCCTAAATGTCATATACTTGACCTTAAGTAAGCTTAAATATAACTAGTCAGTCTAGTATCTTAATTACAAAATGACTAAAATGAATAAAGCTGATGCCTGTCTAGCAACCATTGGTAGTTGGTAGAGCCTAAAAACAGAGCTAAAAGCGAGTGAATACTGGACTTACATTGGCCAGAAACACGTCTCCAAGTGAATGGTAATGTTGCTCACTGACTGCTGGATGTGTAAATAAGCAACTGTTTGCTCGGAAGTTCGCCATATAAACTTAAAAAGGTGATGAATACAACTTTCTGCTTTCTTCTGTGCCCAAGTGGCTAAAAAAAATCTAATTCAGTCATATAAAAGATAGTCTAATAACTTTTATGCGAACTACTAACGAGACAAATAAGACATTTTAATTAATTTAATTTAGATAAAACTAGTAATTTGACGCTAAATGTAGCTACAACCAACGGTTGGTTGATTCCAACGGTCCAAAAGAGGGCGTCATCGTCGTCAATTTGATACATTTGTGATTGACAGCGCGGAGGACCAATCAGAACCTTCCGTTAAATTACGCACTGCGTAAACAAATTGGCAACACGGAAGTGAAGAAACTCTTACACAGTCATCGTTACACCACCACAGTGTTCAGGTAAATGTTTCGGCTGTGTCAAGGCACTAATACTAGGGTGAAGCTGCTGGTTTTACCCTGTAGAAACATGTCCACTCTGTCCGGCAACGACAACAGGTCGATTCACTCGGACAGCGTCGAGGAGGTCCATAACGTGCCGATGGACGTCATCATCAGACCCATTCCTTCGGTGCTGGATGAGCAGAAAGTTCAGAGTCTGATGGACACAATAAAGGTAACTTTTATATGTAAGTGTGTGAGTTTGTAAAGGTGGGGTGTGGCACTAAAATACAGTCTAATGTTACCTAATGTAAAATCAACATTACATTAAGGTTCATGTGCCTATTTGTGCTGCTTTTATCTCTATAAGTCCTCATATATTACCACAGGAAGATATACACTGGTGTGTTTAAACAAGTGTTGTATTGTTGTTACTGTATTTTCAGGTCATTTGAACATTTAACTTTTACTACTACTACTACTACATACTGTGAGAGACCTGTCTGTTCCTGCATCCTATTTACGCCACTACATTTATCTGACAGTTACAGTTGCATGTTACCAGAGGCGTAGACTTTACTAAACTTGTTAACACAAACATTAAAGTCTCTGGCTTTGACCCCAGAACAAAAACATTAAGTAGGATGCAGGGACAGACAGGCTGCTTACAGTATGCATTGAAAGTTAAATGTTCAAGTGACCTGTGAAGACATGAGACTTGATTAGATTTGTGTCAATTGGACTTCAACCAAAATAGTTAGAAAAACAGCTTTGCTAGTTATTTTGAAGATTATTATTTTAACATGTGATTAGTTCATCGAATTTGATGCATTCAGGGCCACACTGCCAGTGAAAACATAAAGCTCATATCCACTGTAATATTTGTTTGAATATAGAGTTTTATATTGATATAAAGAGACACTTAATACAGAGTAAACTTGACAGTTTTTAATCTAAATGAATTAATTGAAATGAAATTATTTTGAGTATTTATAGCAATATATTTGAACAATAAAATGAATATATATTTCACAGAGCTTGGTTGGTGGTTTTGGGGTTCAGACTTCTTGGCTATGGACCTGTGTAATATTATTTAAAGTAATTAAATTTTGCTCTACCTCCAGTGTTGTAATAAAGTTTGAATACTTCCTCCACCTTCCTAAAGGTGGATGTTTATAGTAATATGTAGCTACTGTAGTTTCCCTCTAATCATCACAGTATAATATCTTATATCTGTTTCATGTCTACTATATATTATATATAGTACCTTGCATAATATCTTCTCCACTCTCGCTGTATGAATTAATTGTCAGTTTGCCTTCCCCTCCAGGAGACAGCAGACGTGAGTGTTGTTCCTCCCATTGATGTGCTCTGGATCAAAGGCAGAGAAGGTGGAAACTACTTTTACTCTTTCGGAGGCTGTCACAGGTTTGCTGCGTATCAGAGGTTGAACATGCCGACCATCCCCGCCAAGCTCATCAAATCAAATGTCTCAGACCTCAGCACATACCTGGGGGCTTCGACGCCTGATCTGCGGTGACGCTGGAGCAAATCGGTTAAAGGTTTTTTTTTGAGACACTTGGCTCAGGTGACTCACACACAGAGTTTTGACTCTTCTGTTGGAGCTGGTGACTGCAGTGCAAAGGACTTACCAGCAGGGGGAAATGTAACTCCTTAATTAAACACATGACGTTTTTAATTTGAAACCACTGAAATTAAAATGTGTGTTTTTGTAAGTTATTAATTTTGTGTGTAATAGCTTTAACTTTCAAAAAGCAGCCGTACTTTCACATAAAAAGCCATTTAAATGATCATTTTCCTACAGTTATTTTCTTGTATATTTGTAAAGGTGAAGGAGGTACAGCTGAGTGACTCTAGGCAGTTCACTAATAGCATTAACAATGTTGTATTGGTATATCTAAGTGTCTCGAAAAGCCATGACAGTGTAACAGTGAGCCAGAAAGCAGAAGATGATGCTGCATTCACATTACATGTCGACAGAATGGGAAGAACAGAAAACTTGACTTGGTAGCGTTCTTTCCAAGATGGATTGCCCCACCGGGTAGCCTTGTACTCACGCCATATAAACTGTATAAATGGGTTACTTTGTCTGTGAATAGACTCCTTTAAATTAGCTGTCAAATTTGAGAGTCAATATTAGATTTTATTTTGATATAACTGCGGCTTGTGATGCCATTTTAACACTCGTTTGTGTTGTTGTTTGTAGCTCTTTTCTCTAAGTGGGAGATATCGCCGCTGTCAGAATTTCACGATAATTACAGCGCTGAGTTGTAGTCAGACGCTGACTTTCTTTAGGGGTTCTAAGTGGTTTGATTACAGTCCTGATTGGCAAGTAAATCAATGGACTGTATTTACTGTCCGCCATTATATTAGCCTGCCCTGAATTCTGAGTGTATAAGAGTATACGTCATAGACAGCACATACACGAATTTCTGCTACCATCCCCATAGTGCAATGCAACACAGCTCAGGATCCTGAACTGAACTGAAGCAGCTAAAAGGAATCCATAATTAATTTTTATTATTTACACCTGTGTTTTCCTGCTGTGACTTGTCAAAATGTCCTTTATCTTTTTTACACAGAGTAGATACAATAGGCTTTCCTTGAAGTGCGCTTTTTGAGTCTCTCCAACTGAGCACTGGCGAAGATTTGAACACAAGTTGTCTCAGATGAAGTTATTTTAGTCTGAAATTGTATCAAAATGTTCCCTGTAGTCAGTTTTTTAATTTCCGTGGCACTTGTGTTAATTTTAGAAATCAAAGGGCGCAGAGCTGCTTTGTGTGCAGCAGCAGAATATGAGGAGGAAATGTGTCTTATTTCAATATCTACAAGGACAAGTCTGTAAAAGCAGTAAATTAAGTAGGACTGTATAAAATGTTGCTAGAAAGTGCAGTATTTTATATTTTATCCAAACTTTCTGAAATCCCATGCACAGTCAGCTTTGATTGTGATGTTTCAGACAGCGCAAGAAGACAAGGTAATAGAAAGGAGCCTATAGACCAGATGGTTTGAAGGAGTCAGGTGTTATGAGAACATCAAGCTGACAACGTCTCATGTCAAAATGCAAGATGTTGCTGAGTCTGCCCCTTTTTCCAATCATCCGTCTTTTCTTTTTTTTTTTTTTTTAACCCGTCGTCTCTGAGAATGATTTCTCCTGTAACCTTCCAGATTGTGTTATGCCAAAAAAAAACAGAGGAGAAATGAGAAACACAGTCCAGGTCAGTTCATATGAAAGACCCCCGAAACGAGAGCCTTTTTTCTTTGAAGTGACATCAGATAAAATCATTTGTGTAAAACATATCGATGGCTTACTCTTCATGCTGTAGTCCCGGTTGCCACTGAATAACACAGATAGCCTTACATGCAAAACAATGATGCTCTGCTGTGATTAATATTCTTCAGCCCTGTTTGTCGTTGGCACTGACCTTGAGGCTGGCCTTGCTTATTAAATCAAGCCAGTTTCCTTGCCCCTCTGTTCTTGGAGGAAGGAACTGTAGCTTTGCAGAATAATCTGGGCACACTATACGTTGCAGGTCTTCGCACAGAGACGCTCAGAGCTGCTTGATGGTCTCCCTTTGTGGCCATCGAGGAAATGAAGGGAGCAGCTTTTTACCGACCGGCCCTAAAGGACTCTAAATTTCTTTTCTGAATCGTCGCGTGTGAGAAGACTTCCTGTGGCTCACTCACTGTCTGGAAGTAACCATATCCTCAAAGGGTTTTTGACACGCAACACCGGTATGAAAAAAATATATTGCACCTGTTGCTTCGGGGAGAGGTTTCCATGGGTGGTTCTGTACGCTTTATCTTTGGGGATTTAAGCAGATCAGAGGGATTTAAGGGGGCTAAGAAGAGGAAGTGTTTCTGGTCATTTTCACAAATGGATCGGGGCCATGTCGATTCTCATTTACATTTTTGTGATTTGCTGCTGTTTTTTTACTCAGCGATGACTTAACAAATTAATTTATGGTAATTTGTGGTGGAGATTTGGTGGTCTTTTTGATGCCTTGAGCAGGATTTGATTTTCTCTGCTCAGTATAGTTTCTCTCCTGCAACATCAGTACAAAAAAAAAAGCAGAAAATTGAGCACATAAATCTGAGGAGATTTCTTTTAATTGCAAAGAACAATATGATTAATGATGGGAGAATAAAAATTAAAGCTGATTAAAAATAGATGTGCAAAAAGTTAAAATGGTTCTCACAGTATAGTTTAAGTATTTCATTGTATTTTGTGGGCCCTCTGGTGGCTGTGGAGCTCAGAACAAGCGCTTAGTTTGTGCTTAATGTGGAAAGATGTTATATGTATTTTTTTTTTTATAATTAGAAGCACTGAAGCTGAGAGACATGGCTAACCTTCAGTGTAAAATAAGGATAAGACTGGACCTTGGGGTTGTGTTGTATGCACCTCTTTCATCTCAGACACTAATTATTTGTGTGATTGAGTCAGAGGCTGTTTGTTAGTTCTGTCCTGTTTATGATTGTTACACTGATGTCAAACAACGAATTAAATGCGTTCTCCTCCTCCCTGAGAAACATGAAATTGTAATACATTTAGTCTGTGCCACAAATAATTGTGTTTTTAAAGACACAGAGAGGATCATTTATTCCACTGCAGTGTTTATCAGAACACCTCTGTGTCCACATATTTGTCCAGATTTCATCACCTACAGTGTTGCCGTCCAAAACCAAAAACATTATTTGCACTGTGAGATATTACTGTAACCGGGTTGAAATGAAGGTGGAACATTTAAGCAGACAAATCTGACAGCTGTTTAAAATTTTACAAGCATGCCTCTGCATTCTTCTGTTTTTATTATAGCAGATTTCTCTTCTTTTCTCCTGGCATGTATAATTATTTATAATAAACACTAAAAAAAAGGCAAGGCTTTTCCCAGTGGCTGGATAAAACTACAGTGCTTCTTGCTCTCCTGTAGAGCCTGTCTACATTTAAAATACAGCTTTAAAAAAATGATCTCTGGTTAGCCAGCTCACCCATTTGTTCCACTTTGGGAGGCATTACAACCAAATCCTCTTGAAAGAGTTTAGGTTTAGGTGTTCGAGTCGCTGATGACTTCTCACAGCTTCCTATCCGGAATTCCCTCAGACTGCTGCTGGCCGCGGGCGTGTAATTTGTGCCAGATTTGCAATGTCGTATCCACCCCCTGACTTCACCACTGTGTGCTCTGTGACACATTGTGCATAAACCGTCTCTGTGCAAGCTTTGTGAAAGTATACATGTGGTATAAATGCAATAGGTTGTGTTTCACAGAGGCATCAAGCTTGTAATGTGGCTCTATTGGCCCAGCCCTCATTAGAAGGCATTGTCTTTGGTCAAATATATCATCATGTGGTCGGTTTTGTCCTCTAACAGCACTCTGTTGGCTTCAGCTGTAGGTGTAAGCAAAGCCATAAAGTCCCTGCTGTGAAATCAGTCACTTTGACAATCTTCCAACACACAAACATCCGAGTCCACATGCAGCAGAACAGCTGGACTGACCTGCTCCGTGAGGGAGGTGGGTGATACATCTACATGCTAACATGTCTGTCGCAGTGTTTATCAGGACCACCACAGAATCTTAATAAAAGCATGTATGTCCCCTCCAACACAGATCTGGAGAAAACACAGACATATTAAGTGGACAAATCCCGATTAACAGTGCTTAAACCATGATGCCACAGTACAGAACCACTCTAAGGATGATGATGAGGGAAAATATGTGATGTGCTGTTGCTGTGTTGCCTGTTTCCCCATCAAGCTTTACCTCAGCACAACCTCAGCTCTAATCCTAACGTCCCTCTTTTAACCTAACCACTCTAACCTGCCGCGCCTGTCGAGAACCTACCTACCAGAACGCTGCCAGAAACAACCCAAATCTCATGAAAAGACCAAAACCAACAGTAAGTCCATCTCATCTGTCAATACTTTCTAACTTCCACAGCCTGCCTGTTGCTTTCAGCCCCCATAGTCTATTTGTTTCTACTGAAGATATAAATCTTTAAAACATAATTTCCAGAAATGTCCTATTTGTTAGATTTGTTCGTACAAATAAGCTTCATTTGTCATATTCATTTTAATGAAGAAATATGTCACCCAGTGCAGAGGTGTGGCTCATTAATGTGTTTTTAATAGTTTCTGGACAACAATGGAGCTCCACGGCACACGGTACTAAACTATATCCGGCTTTGGCTACACAGGATTGTTTGACAACAAGACATCTAGAATATCACCTCTTTAAATGAATGTAGGGAAAAAGCATTAGGCAGTTCTCCTGCCTCTGACGTGTATGCAAATGTGTCAGCAGCAGAGGAAACCTGGAGAGAGTCACCACTGCTGTCTGCCTGACTGCTTCACATGATTTCAGTGTCGGTGACTTAATGAAGACCCATTATAGAGTGAAAAAGTGGCTGGTCCATCACTCTTCAGCCCCGATGAAGAAAAGTGCATGAAGAGCAGAGTGACTGCTGCACAACTGCATTAAATAGGCTGGCTCTGATTGGCTGTGCACTTAAATTCTAATTTTAATGGGCTAATGAAGCTAGGTAACACTGTATGTCAGCTCATAACGTCCTCACAGTGACAGTACTAACATGCATATTTAGCAGGTATAATGTTGACCATGTTCACCATCTCAGTTTAGCGTGTTAGCATGCTAGATTTAGCTAATTAGTACTAAAGACAAAGTACAGTTGAGGCATTTGTTTATTAAAGTTGTTTAAATATTAAAAGTAATATCAGACAAAATAAACTTTTGACCTGATGATGGTGCTAGATGAAAGTTTAGGGATCAAGTTATTACAGTTCATCCCGAGGGGAACATGAATGTCTACCAAACTCGAGACATTTCACTCAAAACTCACTCAAAGGTTAGAAAACCACCAAAATCATTACTACTTATCCTCTGGGGACCACAACTGTCATATCTTGTGCAAATCCATTTAGTAGATGGATCCATCTACTAGATGGATTGAAATATTTCACAAAATAAGTAACTTTGTCTTGCAAGCATCACCAAAGTTATGAGGATTTATCCTCAGGGGACCATGACTGTCAAATATTGTGCCAATCCATCTAATAGATGTTGAGACATTTCACTCAAAACTCACTCTAACATCACCAAAGTCATTAGGATCCATCCTCCGGGAACCATGACCAATCAATCTGTAAATGTTGAAATATTTGACAAAATAAGTGACTTTGACCTGCTGTTGGTGCTCAAGAAAAAAAGTCCAAGGATCACCAAAGTTATAAGGATTCGTCCTCTGAGGACCATGAACAAAAATTCATGGGCTATCATCTTGTAAAGTGATGAACTGACAGACTGACATTGCCATCCACAGAGTGGCTAAACATGCAGGAGCGCAGACATAGAAAACTTTCCTCTCTGTGCTCGGTGGCTCAGACAGAGCTGCTGTTCTTAGAGGTCTCTGAAGCTTAACAACACAGGACTCAGTGGGTGGCAAACCCAACATGCTGTCGCCTCATCAGCATGGATAAATGGATCTACTTCTTCCGGACGAGCAAAAGAGCCTTTTACAGTTCCATGAAATAAGAGAGTTGTTCTAAGAACGCTTCAACTTCTGTTTTTAGTCCCAAGTCAACATGATCTCTCTCTCACAAACACACACAAAGTACGGCACACTAAATTCACAGTGAGTCATCATGGGTCCTGGTAAATGTAATTAACCATACAGCAGCTGAGAATTGCAACATCGGGTTTGTTTGCGCATAGTTTGGGGGGGGTTGTTGAGGTTTAATGTGTTATTACTGGATCATCGGATATCACAACAAGTCAGTCAAGTTTCAGTTTATGTATCTTTCATAGCTCATATTTTTTTAAATGAATTTCTATGAAGTTAAATCTCCGGAGAGACTGTGAAATATTCACACTGCCTTTGCCAGCGCAGATTCCTGTGTTTAGATCGTGTCCTCTGTAAGACCTCGGTGCTCCCTCAGCAGGCAGTTTTGGTGTCTGATTGTTGATGCAGCTGAGGTGCATTGAAGTGCTTGAATGTGCTGCTGGCTGTGGCTGAAAGAGACTTGTGGCTGCTGATGTGGCTTGGAGGGACTAAATCATCCATTTGCCACTGCTTTGTTGTTTTGCACTCAGGGCAGCAAGCAAATAACTCCAGGATCATCTGCTCAATGTTTATTTACTCACACTTAACTTTCTCCTGCTGCCTGACCTGCTCTCCTCAGTGCAGGCCAATGGCAGCTTAATATGGTGACTCTAACTAGTCTGAGCTTGTTTGTCTGTGTCGATTAGTGATGCAAGTTCAAACATTAAGCCAGACTTCCTGAAAAAAGATATTCAAATTAAAGAACGTCTTACATTTGACTTGGCAATTTCCATTGGAAATTTGAGAATTGGCTGAACAAACTGAATTTACATACACATCCACAGAACAAGTTCTCCAAACACCTGCACAATTTTATATTTAGACGTTGAAGCAAACTGAGGCTTTGAAGTTCATTTCAGTCTCGACTGTATCTGTGCAGTTTACCAGCCAACAAAAACAAACCACTGTGGGTGGCAGCACCATAAATATGTCAGACTAACACGAGATAGTAAACTGTAAAATAACTGAAAAGCAAACTTTAGTCCCTAAATGCCATTAAAAGACTGTAAAACTTATATATTTATAGAATGTGGAAACGTTTATAATTGTGCTACTGGGAGAGAAACATTTATTTTCTGTGACACAGGAGTTACCTACATGCTATACATACAGACAGTGGTGGAATCTACAACAAGTACATTTACTCAAGTACAATTTTGTACTTCAATTTATGCAACTAAATACTTAGACAACATTTCTTTGGCAAAATATTGTTATTAACAGTATTATATATCTATTTTTGTTGTTATTATTATTGTACTTTTTACTTCACTACCTTTATTTAGCAGCTATAGTTACAAGTTACTTTACTGATAGCAATTTCACATGCAAAACATTTAATCAGTTAATAAAAAAGATGTGTTTTCATATATTTTAACTAGCCAGAATTATAAAGCAGTTAAAAGTGAGCTCCACCTTCATCAGAGACAACAAAGTTTTAGTGACTTAGTTAGTTTATATTTTTATTATGTAAACATGTAAAAGAAAAAAAGACAAATCTATACACAACACAAATTAAATCTTACATGTTTGAAAAGGAGTATTCCTACTCCTTCTATATACTTATAAAGTAATTCACACACTATATCTCCTTTACATATATTTATATATACATAAACACAAACATATACGTACTGTATGTTCATGCATGTGTAACCAAACAAATTATACTTACACATCACTCATGAGTCATAATATAATATTCAATAATATGCCACTCAGTGATCTTCTGCGTACTTTTTATATACACAGACATGCAAGAAGTAAATAGACACCTTCAATTTGAATTTGAATGAAGGTGTCTATTTACTTCTTGCATGTCTGTGTATTTTGCTGCTCATATTTTTGTATTTAAAGGACCACTGTTGTAGCTGATGATTGCAACCACCTCTCCTCACTCTCGCCTTTCTAGTGTGAAAGAGTCATAAAAATGTGAAAGTCCTTAAGTCCTTATCTAGAGAGTGTGTAAGTTTGTCCTTTCTGGGCTGTAGAAACATGCCAGTTTAGCATGGTGGACTAATGAAAACATAGTATAGTATATATAGCTGCTTATTATATTCCATTTCTGGCATATTCTCTAAAAAGACCCTCCTAAATCTGACACACTGGACCTTTAAGTCAAATTTTGAATGCAGGTCTTTGTAATGGAGTATTTTCATCATGTGGCATTTCTGTCTTTAGCTTAAGGATCTGATTATTTTATATTCATATCTTTATAACTGAATACAGTCATAACTCAGTGCTATATCGTGTCTTGCAATAGTACAGTCTATAATAGTAGAATCTAATCTAATTTAAAGTGTGGTCAATAATGACAACAAAGCTGCTGTAATATTCTTCCGTTCATATTGCTGCAGCTTGTGTCTGTGTCACTATCACTTTATCTTTTAATGTGTCACTGCAATATTCATGCACACCTATCGTGCATTTGTGATTTATAACGTTATTTATGAGTTACACTGTGTGTATACAGAGTCTTCAGAGGTCACCATAACTCTGTGTGCTGCTGGCAGCTCCTCCCATCCAGCTATAAGAGCCCAGCTGCCCAGGCAGGTAGTCCGTGTCCATCCTTAAAATAGGCCAGTGCACACTGACTTATGAAAAGTCGGTCAGCTTTTTTCCATTTAGTGGTTATGTGCAGCACTTTGTGCCGGATTGAGATGTAGGCTTGGTGTCTAAATTGGTTTTCGGTCTGATCCAACTGAGGATTTGGAGCTGTAACGTTTTAATGATGACTTTCGCCATGCTGCGGCCTGTGGCGACACATTTGATCTATTCAGACTTCACTATCACGTCCGAGGATGATGAAAACCGCAGCGAAAGCGATGGCAGCTCGGAGCAAAGTTACTGTGGCTCCACCGAAAAACGAAGAAGGATTTCGCACAAACTGGAAGATGAAACCGGGGTGACCGTGAAACAGAGGAGCGCAGCTAACGCCAGGGAGAGAGGAAGGACCCAGAGTGTCAACACCGCATTCACAGCTCTCCGGACTCTCATACCGACCGAGCCTGTGGACAGAAAGCTCTCCAAAATTGAAACTCTTCGACTGGCATCCAGCTACATTTCCCATCTGGCCAACGTGCTTCTTCTTGGAGACGGCGGTGCTGATGAACAGCCCTGCCTCGGCGCGGTTCATGCGCAAGGAGAGAGCGGGGCGCAGCAGCCGAGGACCATCTGCACCTTCTGTTTGAGCAACCAGAGAAAAGGGGTAAATGCTGTTTTTACTGTAGACCCACAGTCAAACCGACTTCGAATCAAACGCAGCTTTAATACAACTGATATCAAAGTTTACATGAAACACGCTCCTCAGCTCCGAGCTCAGACACGTTTTATTGTCTTGATCATGCTTTTTGTGTCTAACGCAGCATCTGTTTATCTTTCATTCCTGGTCACTTTTGTGTAACTATTATTTTGTCTTAAAAGTGTGTGCGTAAAAAGCACTTTTACGCATAAAAAGTACTTTTACGCGTACTAAGTACTTTTACGCACTGGGCATCTCTCGGCGCTGGCTGGAAATTCTTCCCACAGCCAGACTCACATGTCTCTTGTTTAGTTTTACATTACTGTAACTTCACTGTAGTCAAAATATGTGATGCACAACATAATTAGTAGCTTCTTTGTGCATTTTGAAATTAATTTGACATCAAACTTCGAAACTAAAAAAGTTGTTGATTTGTAGAAAATAAAATTTTGACTTGCACAAAATAAAACTACAACACAACCGGTGGAGTTACATTAAATATTTGTTTTTATGTTTATTTTTATATGACCGAGACATTTCTTCTTTTTTCTCCAGATAAAGGATGGTAAAGACTGTTTAAAAATGCGAGGGCTGGGTCCACTGCGAATGAGACGCTGACAGAAGACCAGTGAATGATTAGCAACCTGAAAATCCTCAAAGACTTTCTCAGGGAAGAGTCAAAGCTGGTGTTACACAGCACACACACACACACACAGAAACACACACACGTACACATGCTGGATCAAATGATGGAACCAAAGAAGAGACTATTTATACTAGACTGAGAAATTTAAGCATAAGGCTTTCAGAGATGCAGTGCATTTGTTTGAAACTTATGAGTTTTTTGTCCTTTTTTCTTTTCAAAAGTTTTAAATAAAATATATTTTATCAAAAATAAAAGTGGTTATTTCCTGTTTTTCCCCATTTTGATGAAATGCAGTTTGTCCCATGACAAAGAAGAAACACACCTGTGCCACGAAAAACAAAGCTGTCAAACCAGATTACTTCCGATTGTTTTTAACAACTTGGTAAGAAAAAAATGTTTATTTTTGGGACCAAATATCTTTTAAGATGGTCTCCGTTTCAAGCTTCTTATTATATAACAAGAGGCTCAACCGCAGTTTGGAAAATGGCCTCAATTCTTTTAAACATTTGACAACTTAAATAAGAAAAATGTTTTTGTTTGACACCTAAATGCTCAATTACCACACTGTGTTCTTTAAGCTATTTTCTTAACAACCAACTTGGTGTTGTAAAATGTTTTTTTATGTCTTTATGGAAAGCAGTCACACACACACACACACACACACACACACACAATTTCCATTGTTTCCAGTAATTTTGCCAAGACGTTGTTTATGAAGCCTGCAGAGCCAAAGCAAAGGTTCAGGGTTTCTGGTGTCAATGACTGGTGTATTTTTTTTCCGACTCTCACGATTGGTGTTTTTTTGAAGTCTGTTATCGATTAGTCACGGCAAATAGTAGCCCACACTCTGCTCAGAGCCCCCAACACAGCTGTTGGTATGTCAGAGGGATAAATCACTGCTGTGGGCCCAATGGACAGGGAGAGATGGGGTGAGAGGTCAGAGGTCACGGTGGAGCAAAGAAATTAAACCCTGCTAACGTGTAATCACAGCAGATGATGCAAAGTAGTTTGTCTTTGAACACTAACACTATCATCTACTTTAGTCACTATTTTAGGCAAAGGTTAGTTCATTTCCTAAGTTTATATTCCCTTGCAACATAGCCTGCGTAGCACAGAATCAATTCAGACCGCTTTCACCAGGAAACATTTCATAACTACTGAAAAATAAGGCTGCAAAGCAAAAGCAGCCCAGTCTCTGCGGGCCTCTTCTCCAGTCTGAAAAAGACACTGCAGTGATCGGTCCAACAGGCAGATTGCAGCTCAGACACACAGACAGCTGAGCCCAAGTTCCTGTCTGGCATCGCTTTGACTCAGACTGCAAACTTAGTCCACAGAATGACAGGGGGAGGCTCCCTGGTGGAACAGGAGGCTGTATGGAAAGTGAATTTTATGGCAGTTAAAGGTGCTTGCTGGGGGTCTGAGCTTCCTTCACCGCTCTCCAACTCCCCCTCCACCATCCCCCACCTGCCCTGTCAGACTAATTGGAATTTGCTGTGCTAAGTCCTCCATGCTCAGGGCCCGGGCCTCCTCAAATGGCTCCCCGAGGCTCCCCCAGGCAGGAAGATGTCACGGAGGCACAGGAAGGGAAAACAACGCGCAGCCGACCTCTCTGAGGAACTCTCTGTGCGACGGGCTTTGGGTCAACGCCAGTCTTGACATCATCCGGCGCTGGGACCCAGATGTACAGCTCTCTGGTGGTACTCTTCAGAGTGAGCGAACCAAATAGTGAGTTTTCAACAAAGTCGGAAGGATTTTTTTCTTTCTTTTTTTTTCAAGATGACAGGTAACAAATTGATGGCAGAGAATCATCAGAAGAGATGGGGGAGAAAAGCAAAGCTAGCAAATAAGGTCAGCGTGGTTCTGTTTAACATGTCTGACAGGCGAGGATCCACCTGGGAACCATTGCAAAGGTTTACTACTTAACTTTAGTGAGTTTTTCCTCTTCCTCGTACCCTTGCACCTCTTAATCCCAAAAGAGATTTTGCGCAGGAAGAGATTGCGGAGATAAAATGAAGCTTGAAGGCAGCTCTACCTCCTCCTGCCAGGTTTGTGACCTAAGATGAAGGATGACCTTGATAGTCTGTGCTCTATTGTTTTGTGGAAGATAGAAACAGAAACAATAATAAAGCGCTGGTTACTTTACTTTAATTACATATTATGTCATCCGTTTGAAGGATGAGGCCTGAACTCACCCTTGTAACTTTATATAAATAAACACGAAGCTAAGTAGCACAGAGACAAAAGAGAGAGCGCTTTCTTCTGCCCTGCACACTATAAATGAATGGATTCAAAATTGACCCAGTTTGCGCCAATACAGCACAGATGTGATATTAACTTTACGAGTTAGATGTTTTGATCAGATGTTATTGTTTATATTACTTTTGGATTGTTTACCCAAGTTGCTAATATGGTTGGTTTTACCTGATGCTAAACAGAAGGAACTCAAGTTTTACTTGAATCAGAATCACTTGTGTACATGCACAATAAAAAAAAACAAGGACAGCAAGCTCTGTAAGGTAAACCTAAACATTAAACTGTTTACAGATAAAATTATAAGTAAATATAATATAATAGTGAGCATGTCATTCAAAACGTGGTGCATGTTATTGGCTAACTAACACCAACAAATAGAAGTATGCAATATAAAAAAGAAGTGCTCAATAGAAAATAACTGTCTGCAACCATATTATATTTTATTCTGTGGAAATAACCGGACTACTTTACTAAGTTTTACTTTAAAACTGTCACAAATATTATAGTAATATAATGTTTATTGGCATAGGTAGTTTACTTGTCCTAAGTGGTATATTGTCTTATGCTGTTTATTGTAACAGGTAGTTTATTGTCATGGGTGCTTTATTCTCATAAGTAGTTTATGTCATAGGTAGTTTATTGTAACAGGTAGTTTATTTGTCAGAGGTGATTTTCTATCCATAGATACTGGTTAACTCAGTATTGTGTTGTTGTATTGACCCAAGTTTGACTTGTGTGTTTTACAGCGTGTATGATTTAACCAGACAAAGTAGGAGCAACAAATTTTATGATGATTTTTTAGAAAATATGTGTTCGGGACTTGGATGCCAGATGGCTGCGCTACAGCAATGAAGTTCAATAAAGTTCAATTGCACAATACAGTTGGAATAAAGTAAATAATGTTGAGAGTATAAAATGCCTTTATGTTGCCCTCAGTGCTTTATTGTACATTACAGATTGCAGTTTAGTGTTCTGTTGGAGAGAGTTATTCGAGCATAAATATAAAAGAAACTGACATAACGTAACACCTCAGCCATGTTTGTGTTGACTGACTAACAGTCACTGATCTAAACAAACAACTGAAGAGGAAAATAGTCACATTTAAGAAGCAGGATTTAATGAATCCTGCTGAGCAATGGTTCCACGAAAACATCTTTGCAGATTAAACACAAATCACAGCTCTGACAGCTCAAACGTGTTCCTGTTATGCCTCACCAAAAGAAAGGGGGGGAAAAAAGCTGAAATAGATGATCCAGAAACGGGAAGGATGTAAGGCGTTTTTTCAACATCATCTGGGAGCGCAGTCCTGATTCCCAGATGGGTGCTTACCTTCAGCATTTTGTAGTCGTGCCAGAGAACTCTTGTTAGAAACAAACCTGCACATATTTTAATAGCTTTTGCTCTCACAGTCTGTTTCAGCATGTTTCAAACACTCACTGGCTGGGGAGATGGCCCCTCGCTACACCTGCATGTCAAAGATATTAATGGTTCTGAGTCACTTTGTGGCTCGGGACTCAGATACCACGCTTCCGATTTTACTGAATATGACCACTTTCCTCCAAAAGGAGGAGGCGGAGGAGGAGGAAGTCTGTCTGCCTGACTGTCAGCTGAGCTTCTGTGGGGGAGAAAAGCCAGTCTGAAGAGCTGGTTGTGTCTCCTCAAACATACAAGAACAATTGTTTTCATGTGCCAGAGAGTTTGGCAGGGCCTTCAGACAGAGGGAGGATGATGTACAGTAAAGAGGATGGGTGGGTGAGGGGGGAGCTGGCAAGAGGAAATCCCAGAGAAGAAATTAGGGAACAATACAGATCGTCGTAACACAGCTCTGCTCTGCTGCAGGCTCGGGCAGTCAAAACCCCCGGCACTCAGCAGCCTGCCAAAGCCCAGAGGCAGAGGTAAGAATCCAGCAATACAGACTGAAAGGTTTTTGTTTTTTTACTTCCTTAAACAAACAATTGAACAGGCAGTGTGATGCCGCTCTGCAGCCTCACAAAGACATGAATCATTTCAGCCAGTTTCAGTCTTCAGTGGTACAGAACAAAGGTTTTTTATCCAGATCAAACAGCGGATAAAATCATATATTTTATAGTGAGAGTGTTTGTTGAGAGTGTTTGTCATCTCAGGCATGTGTGACCACACATGTTTATCATGTATGTTAGTGTATGTTTGAGATGTGTGTGTTAAATAAAAAATATCAATTAGCCAGTATATTAAATGTTAAATGTTGGAGCTTCCTGCAGATGTCCAAGCTCCTCGCTCCTCCTATCTCATCCCATTTTGGCCTCTCGTATCCGCAATCTCATTCTTTCGGTCAATACCCAAATCCCTCATGACCATAGCTGAGGGTTGGAGGGCAGATGGACTGGAAAAATCAAGATCTTTGCCTTTGCCGGCTCCCTCTTCCCCACAACGGTAGAACTTGTGCAATACTGCTGACGCCGCACCAATCCACCGGTCCATCTCACGGTCCATTTTCCCGTCACTCATGAACAAGACTCCGTGATACTTGAACTCCTTCGCTTGGGGCAGCAACCCGGAGGGAGCATTCCTCCGTTTTCCAGTAGCGAACCATGACTGTCATGCCGTTCATCTTTGTATATTTATATTTTTACATTTTGAGGTGTTTTCCAGAGTTTCTTTTCATAGTCATGTCATATTTGGCATATTGTTATTATTGTAATAGTAGCAATAAAGTACAACAAAGACTTTATCTCCTGGGTAGGTTAAATGTTGTTGACAGAATGCTGATGGTGTTAACAGTCCTTGACCTTCTCACTGATTTGTGGATGCAGGAATTTATATGTGTGGAACATGACTCAACTGGAACATGAGTAAATCACTGGTGAACAGCAGTCACACATTTTTATCCAACAACTCACGCAGAAAGCCGTCGTATCAAATCTGAACCACCGTCTCTTTAGAGAATTTGACATCCTCTCCTTCCGTCGTGTCAGGGATGATTTATCCCATGTGTGATAAATGCTCTTAAAGGTCCAGTGTGTAGGATTTACAGGGATCTAGCGGTGAGGTTTCAGATTGCAACTGACCGAATAACACTTGCCTCACCCTCCCCTTACAAGTGTAAAGATGAAACTATGGTGGCTATGGAACTTGCAAAAGGTCCTATCTAGAGCCAGTTCTTGGTTTGTCCATTCTGGACTACTGTAGAAACATGGCGTTGCAACATGTCAGACTCGGAAGAGGACCCGCTGTAGACAATTCACACAACAATTTCTATTTTTAGGTTATGAGAGTCAGCACCTCCAAGTCTGAGGCCATGGTGCTCTGCAGGAAAATGGAGGAATGCTCCCTCAGGGTTGGGAGCGAGTTGCTGCCCCGTGCGATGGAGTTCAAGTATCTCTGGGTCACGAGTGATGGGAAAATGCACCGACGATTGGTGCAGCATTGTGGACGTTGTACCGGACCCCCGTGAGGAAGAGGGAGCTCAGCCGGAAGCCAAAGCTCTCATTGTTCCAGTCCATCTAGGTTCCAACCCTCACCTATGATCATGAGTTTTGGGTAGTTACCGAAAGAATGAGATCATGAACTCGGACATCCGGAGGGAGCTCAGAGTAGAGACACTGCTCCTTCGAGTCAAAAGGATCCAGCTGAGGTGGTCCGGGCATCTGATCACGATGCCTCCTGGGCACCTTCCTTTGAAGGTGTTCCGGGCACTGGTAGGAGACCCCAGGGCAGACCCAGCACTCGCTGGAGGGACTTTATTGCCAATCCGGCCTGGGAACGCCTCAGGATGCTCCAGGAGGAGCTGGAATGTATTGCTTGGGAGGGAGACATCTGGAACGCCCTGCTAAACCTGCTGCCTCCCTGGATAAGCAGAAGAAAATGGATAGATTGAGGTGATTACACACGACTGAAAATCTACTTGTGAATATTATATTTAATTTCTGCCATATTCTGCCAATAGATCCTTCAAATGTTACACAGGAGACCTTTAATTGTAATACACTACGTATCAACTCCTGGTACCCCTTTAACTTGTTATTGTTAGAGTCCTTTTATTGCATTCTGTATTGCATGTGTAGCACCAGAACGTTTAATGCCTTCCATTGTCTTATTATGTTTTTATTGTGTTTATAATTTATGTTTTTATGCTTCCTTACTGCAAAAACAATTTCCTCTTATGGGGCAATAAGGATCTTATGCGAACTGGACTAAGAAGGATTTGATTTCAGTTATTATTTTTGTTATTATGTTTTATTACTTTTTTTTAATCACCATTTTGGCAGATTTTCCTCCTGACAACTATTAAACGCCGGGTTAAACTCAAAAATCCTTGAGTTATCTCAAAATATCATCTATCAGCCTGTGCTGCACTGAAACACTGGTTCTGTTACGGTTCATCAAAGAGCTATATATCTGTCAAACCCCAGTAAACATTCACAGTCTTCATGGGAAAGTCTCCGAGTACAGGACCTGTGGGAGAGACGGCGGAACCATTGGGACATTTCATTTCAGCAAACAGAGCAAACAGTCAGAGGATTTCCTCAATCAGAGGTGAAAGAGTGTGCAGTGAACAACCTCGCTGACAGAAACATGGAGACCTACACTAGCAGCTGGGCGTGCTAACAACCTCGGGGATTTACTGTGGCGTGCAACACCCTTTAAGTACAGCACTCACAGCCAGAATCAAACACATACATGCACACATCACACATGCTCTCACTCACATTTACACCAACTATTAAACCTTCAGAGAATCACAACTTTGATAAGTCTTACAAGCTTCGGCGGTTTTTGTCACTGAAGTTAATAACAACACTTTTTTTGTTTGTATGGCTGCAAAAGTCCCTTGTGTTTGATTAAGGTGTTTAATAAATGTAACACTGGAATATCAGAACATCTGTGGTGACCAACACGTGAAAGATATTTCAAGAATGCAGAGTATTATGCTATTTATTTCTCATGCTGATATTACCCTCTTGTCATAAATCTAAAACTGCTCACAGCTGCAGTTACCGGTGTCCAATAGGAAGCGGACAAGAAAAAAAAAAATCTTCATTTCCACTGATGATCTGTTGTAAAATCAGTAAATTTGTACGTCCCTGCGCTCGCCGTGCCAGCTGCTGCTGAATGAGGCATTGTTTAATGCAGATGGTGGAATCCAAAGACCTCACTCTTCCCTTTTCCATAAAGACAGACTGCTATTAATAACCATATATCGACCTCTTTTGTCAACAAGAGCGACACATACAAATAATATGCTTGAAGGGAGACAATGGGGAGTTCCCTGCGATGAAAACAACAGGATGAAGTAGCCTCATAAGTGTGTGTGTGTGTGTGTGTGTGTGTGTGTGTGTGTGTGTGTGAGTATGTTTTTGATGTGAGCCTCCCGTTAGTCTCTTGGAAGAACATCTTACGGACCAAGGAAGTAACATCCATTTTAGTACATTCGAATATTTTGTGAACCTGTTGCACCAACAGTAGGCCCAACAGTTAATTACAGAATTTTACCGTAATAAATATGGTAGAACTTTTTCTAATATTACAGTAAAAGGATATTAGTACTGTTGATTTGACGATTAAGGTTTTTTTTTTTTTAATCAAAAGAAACAATGTTTTGTTGTATAATTAACATGAAAATACATATGAATGCTGTACAAAATTAAGTTTTCGCCATTAAATGTGACAGTGTTTTACTGTACATTAACAGTCTGTGATTTAAACTGCCCTAAAATGCTGTTTAAATAAAGGTCCGTGTTTTACTGTCTGGTACATTTCTACGTCACTGCAGTAATGTGAAAAGTCAAGCTGCCAGTTTGCTTCATCAGTCGGGTGGTGAAATACCATCAGGACTGCCCCACCTCTACACCTTTCCGGTGCTGGATAGGGAGGAGCTGTGTGTCCGACCATTTCTGTAACTTCCCAAAAAAACGACAATCTGACCTCCGCACCCACCTCGCTCAGTGATCAGTCAGCTGAGTGGAGGTGAGAAAGGAGCCAGGATTTCATCTTCTCTCTATTTCTGTCACTTTTCATGTGAACAACAATATGGATGTTTCCATTATTGGAACAAATTGCGTCTTGTCTGTCTATATGATGACCAACAAGTCAGACAAACTAGTACATGAGTATGTTCACACTGTCATTTATGTTAAAATGCAGTGTGCTGTCAGTACCCAGATGGTGCACTCATAAAGGTAAAATGTTGCGATCATCATCTCCGTTAAGTGCACAATGGACATACTTGAATTGAGACAACAATACGCTGGCGAAGTTAGCGCACTACACCTGTAAGTATATCGTGTACACAGTGTACTACAGAAGTATTAGGACACAGCATTGTTCTTTTCAAGCACAACCTGAACCCTAAAGGACCAGTGTGTAGGATTAAGAGGCGTTTAACGGTGTAGTTTGCCTCAGATGCCGCAAGTCTGTCCATTCTGGGCTACTGTAGAAACATGGCGGTTCATCATGGTAGAGGACCTGGATGTTATATTTCATTTCTGTCATATTCTGTAAATAGAGCCCTCTAAATCTGACAAACTGGACCTTTAAACCGTTGGAGGTCAGTGAAAACAAGATTTTCTGGTGGTGTTAAAGAGTGATTCAACGATTTGGTATTGTACTCGAGGGACAGAAAAATTGAAGCAGTAGAGGCTGAGATATCCTGACTTTTATGGGTCAACACTGAATCAGACTTTCTGCTAAAAGTCTCAAGATAGGCCAGATTCTGTTATCAGAACCACCGGAGACATTATACAACTGGATTTACAGGCTGAATATCACTGTGTAAAATCGATGCAGTGCTCGTTTAAGTTACTCTTGAAGCTGCTTTGCTGAAAAGAGACAAAACGTATCCGAGGAGAGGGAAGTGACCAAAAACACAGTGACGATGCACTGCTCTCAAACACCACATGGTGGCATTGTGGGATGTATCTTCACAATTAATTAAAGGAAAATGTGCCCCTCATGCAGGAAACTGTGGCTTCATTTCAAGTGAGAGTAGAAGCACTACAACTACACCACTGACAGATGAAGTGTAAAAGATGTCTCAGAAGGTATTGTTGTTTAAGGTGAGTTAAGTCTGACTTTTATATATATATTTTTATATAATTCAGCATTGTATTAATAATTTTATCCACTAGAAGAACAGAAGTAGTTCAGTGTATTATTATTTGAGCTCTCTGGTCTCTGTCTTATTATCTCAGTTGCTGTTGGTGCGTTACGCAACCCAGAGTCTGGCAGAAATTCAAGCAAACTGCAATGAAGATGTCACAGTGGACTGTCCAGGTCTTCCCAGTGGCGACATGAACTTCCTCTCATTGACGTGGTACAAGGTCAGCGAATTATTTCAGGGTTTTTTTAAGACATAAATGTTTATACATCGAAGCTACAATAAGAAGTTTGTCCTCATGTCTCTCAGTGATTTTCACTTCATTTAATATGGATGAAAAACAACTTTTTGGTCTTTACTTTGGACAGCTAAGTGAGAGGAGACATGGTATTATCAGGTTCAGTAGAAATGGGATGAACCCGCAGAACTACAGCTTCATTCGGCCGGCCAGGTTTGGAGAGAGATACAGTCTGTTCCTCACCAGTGTCACACCTGAAGACTCGGGCAGCTACGAGTGTGCCATCAGTGCAAATGTAGGGGGTCAAAACCAGAATCTCCAAGTCGACCTGATCGTTAATGGTAAGCTTTGATTTGATTTCCATCTGATCTGAGCTACACACATATCTGGATCAACTTTAAGGGTGATTAAAAGGCCACAACCAGAACACCTGAGGCTGAGAGGATTCATATGTTAAAAGCAAATCTGATAAATATGTCGGACCAAGACAATTAAGAGTTTTATAAACCAATAAAAGGATTTTAAAATCGATTCAGAGGCAGACAGGGAGCCAGTACAGAGACTTTAAAATTGGTGTAATGTGCACTCTCTTTCTAGTCAACAGACGTGCAGCTGAATTTTGGAGTAACTGTAATTGAGAATAAATAAATAAATAAATAAGCAAATAAACATCTAAAAGCAGAGTGGTAAATACAGCAGTGGCTAAATTATTGTTTCCACTTTGATTGATACGCTTGATCTGAAAAAGGGACACAACACTTACTGAATCAGCCAACCAGAAGTTTTTTGGAGGCATGGGGATTTTAAAGAGGTGGATAAACTGACTTTACTTGCGTTTACCCCGACTACAGCCCTGCATACACGATTACAATTAAATTCTGTGAAATATAATCTGTTTTTATTCAAAATAGTTTGACAGACAAAACATGAATGTTTAAAATGTATCTGACAGGAACAGTTTCACCCAAATCCGCCGACTTTAACCTCATTTCTGCAAACAAACACAAAGCATGCACAACCACATCAAAAAGCAGGAAACACATTTCTATCCATCACCTCAAACACAAACGATTTTTTTCCATTCCACTGTGACGTTTATGCTTTTTCCTTACCCTTAACATATTCTACCATTCTTTCAAAATAAAAGGCAAATGTCACCTCTGGATGACGAAAATAAAGTTTAATCGCTGATGATCTAACAACAGATTCTGGATTAATTGATACAATAATTTCTTCTATTTTTGCCTTTTTTTTGTCTAA
Source organism: Miichthys miiuy (assembly GCA_036365135.1). Classification (NCBI taxonomy): domain Eukaryota; kingdom Metazoa; phylum Chordata; class Actinopteri; family Sciaenidae; genus Miichthys; species Miichthys miiuy. The sequence goes on along the minus strand of CM071606.1, from coordinate 7,751,780 downwards.
ATACAGAGTGTGTGACTGAGGCTGACCTGACGACAAAGGAAAATGTGTTGAACGCAACTCAGCCCAACCTGATCTATGTACAAGCTAAGGATCTGCCAATCATGTGGAGCATTATAGGCTATGTGGCAGTGGCCATCGGCAAAATGGTTTTATCTCTAATCAGCATTTGGGTAAATAAACTCTACTGATCTGCACGCACTGTACGGATTTTTCACAGGTTATGAAGCAGACAATTTATTTATCGAGCACGACTGATGTGGTTTATAAATAGGTGATTAAAATGAAAATAAATGTGGAACGGAGAGGAGAAATGGATCAAAAGACTGGAGGTGGAATAGACAAGGTCCTCATAATAATCCATGCAGTGCCTTAAAACTCAAAATTGAGTTAATATTTTACCAGTAACCGATGATGGAGAGCTACTGGTCCTTCATAGTTATGATCACAGTAATAAACATGTGGTTAAGGCTAGAAAATGATGGTGGTCATGCTTTAAACACTGTTGACTGTTGGTTAGTTGGAAACAGGAATTAAATATCTGTCTTCCCTTTATGGTTCCATAATAATGTCACTGAAATTCCCCCTAAAATCCCTTGTTTACATCATAATTAGCTTTACGCTTTGAGACTTGCTGTCTTGTTGACAGTCCTCAAAAGAGAGAGAATATTTGTTCTTCACTTTACACTTGAAATATAAAAAAGTCTAACCTCATAGTGGTCTTTTGTTTGTCAGTTTTTAAAGTAGAATCAAAAGATTTTTGCACATGTGCATGAACATTTGCAAAACCCCAGAATGATGGTCAACCACAGATCTGGCGAGTTAAAAACTTGTGTGTGTACTCAAGTTTAGCAAGAAAAAGGTTTTTGCCATCCAGTATTTTACACAGAAAACCGAAGGGGAAGTACAGCTGCATAACCGTTTTTTCTAAAATCAGAGCTCTGTGGCAGCGCAGGCGATATAATCAAAATTAGATAGGGACTAGAATAGAGCCTTGAGGGACACCACAAGAGACAGGTGCAGTGGAAGGAAAAAGTTTTCCGATGAAAAGCAAATTATTCCAAAATACGTATGAAAGTTGATAGAAGCCATGTTAAAGGTATGAGAGATGTGAATTAAGGTGACAAGGGCACAAAACAATTTTGATCGCTGTTCAAGTCAGACAGATTTGTGAGAGCAGAATTAGATTAGTGGCCAAATAAAAAAGTAATTATAAAGATGTAAATGTTTTTGTAAATGTTGACATAATCACATATTTTCTTTCACTCATGATTGTGGAAATTGCTCCCTGATCATAAACTCAAATAGAGTGAAATTTGTTCGATTTGACCTGGAAGTCTCATCATGTCAGACTCCTGTTTGACAACCTGAGTATACACAATTTTAAAAATCAAAAATGTGTTGGTAAATTTCTAAAATTAGATTCAATGTGTGGGAAAACTGCCTTGCCAGCATGACAGAATAATTTCCACAATCAAATTAATTTCCAACAATTTACTTTCGTTTTCCATCATCTCGATTGTGACTAACCTAATTTCTTTTTTTGTTTCTTTTTGTGTGCTGTCAAAGTTTGCCTTTTTCTCGTGCAATCCCAAGTGCTCAGAATAATACTGGAGAAAATGATTCTGCTCTCACAAATCTGTGCCTGCACGCTCAAACTTCGACTTACAGACTGAAAATGATTCATATTTGTTTTGTGCTCATAACAGCATTAAAACAGCACAACTCGCCCTCCATACTGTAGTTCATCATGAAACCTGACTGTGAACGATCAGTGTCATGGGTGTCCCATGTAGCTAGTGAATATCCCGACAACAGACTGCTCCTCTCTATGAACAAATAGCTGCATAAGAACTTTTAAATAAGCTAATAAAATGCTAAATTATTGTCAGACATCAGCCATTTGTCTCTGAGATTGCATTTTGGCCAACATGGACTAGCAAATGTGATTGGTCAGTCATACTCGGACTACAAAGGGGAACCAGAAAACTTCCAGCACAAAAATCTTGTTTCCTTACAGACAGATTCGTTTCCGTATCCTTTTATAGAAATGATTATAGGTGCAAAGGAGGAATTATATTGACATTATTATAAAGCGACAAAGGGAGTAGTGAGGTGACCAAGGTTCCTACTTCCTGTTTCAGTTTTGGTGCTGCGCAAAACTAACCAAAACTCATACGACCAACAGTCTTTTGAAAGGTACTGACAAATTATACTGTCCTATCCTGGGTCATCAACTCACAAGACATTTCTATGGTTTCAAACTCAGTGGCCGCAAAGATGATGATGAAAATGATTGTTTTTTGCCGAGGTATCCATTTAATTACATGTTCATTATTTAGGTCTGCAGTGGTGTTGAACTGGACTGCATCATGTTTAGAGGTGGGATGAATGTTAGAAACAGCTCTCTGCAGTCCAGCACGACATCAACACTAACTACAACCTCAGCGATAGACATGTAGTAGACAGTGTCAACAAAAACAGAAGACAGTAACATCATCTTTAAGGCTGTGCTATTATATTAGATAACGTTGTTGATGGTAAGAGATAAAAGGAAATAAATGTGATCAGATCATAGATATATATGCATGGTGTTAAAACCTGTATCCTGTTGATGAATAATGAGTGTCTGAGTGTGAAACTCTTGACACCTCCTTCAATACGAGGGCTGTTGTTCGGTCGTGTTTATAGACTGTAGGCGAGGCGAACTCCTTTTCTGAGGTACCATTTCCTCTCACAGCCAGGGTTTTTTGTTTTTTTTGTTTTTTTCAGAGATGGTGGTGGTGGTGGGTAGGTTGAGTAATTCACTGGACTGATTTGTTTTGTGCTGTTGTGTCTCAGGTTATTCGAGCTGTTCATAAGAGGTCTTCAAGACGATGGCAGGACGAGTGGTGAAGCCGAGCTGTCAAGCTGATCGTGTAAATGCACAAAAAACATCAAGTGATCTTATCTCTGCTTTTCGTATTTATTGTACTGGATGTGTACTTTCCGAGATATTTGTGTACGGTTTCATTTCTCACTGTGCTGAACCAGTCAGACTTTTTTGGTTGCATAAAACAGGTCAACTCAACCACAACAGGAACACGAAGGGATGTCAAATTTATTTATTAAAAAAATATATATTTTTTTTACATTAACATTACTACAGTTTTATATAGTTGTATATTAAAACTCTGATAACTTTACAGTATTGTAACATTGAATTTATGTTTATATTGGTCTTTTATTTCTGATACGTTAGCAGTGTTACAAAGTTCAGCCAGTTATTTAAAATTGTTTTTGTCATATTTGTGCTGTTGATAAATGCAAAACGATCAAATGTCAATGTTAAATTCAGCTTGTGGTTTTCGCCACAAGTTCCTGAACTTGTCACAAAAAAATGACACCATCTTGAAAGCAATGACACCGCAGACTCCAATAAACTGTATTTCACCACACCTTTATCAGATATGTATTGTCACCATGTTATAAATGAAACATCGAAAGGCTCTGTGGCAATTTCAGACTTTTTGTTTTAAAGGTGAAACCCTGTTGAGGTGAGTGTAGTTCTTGTTTTAAAGGTGAAACTGCAGCCCGGCGTGCCATGATGTTGTATTCAAAGAAATGCAGCAGCTTTTATCTTGCAGACAGCTCACAGATTATCACAGAGGAGTAATTGTCTACTGCAGAGTTCTCCTCCTGGTTTATACATCCAATAACTAATACAGGAAATGGATCAATGCTGATCTGAGATCGTACAATAGGCAGGTGCAGAGTGGACATATGTGCACAGACCACCACCTACTGGCTTCATCAGGAAACAACAATTACAAAACAGAATTATCAAAATTTATTATAAAGAATTAAAATCAGTGGGATCTCGTCTGGGAAAATGGTGGACGATGGAGTGCCCATGTGGATATTACAAACTTTTAAAAAAGCTTTTATGAACTGATTAATTAAATGTACTTAAATTATGCATTAGCAGCTTAACGGAACAGAAGCAAAGTCAAATATGGATTAAATCTGAATTAATTTGTTCCTTTGAAAATGAATCAATCATTGAATTTAATTAATTCACTTTAATTAACCTAATATTACTTTTTCATTTATTTGTTATATTCCATTCCAACATTTTTACACCTCCACCCACAATCCACATCCACTCTGAGGCGACAGAGACAGGACTGCTAAGATGGCGGCAGAAAATGCAGAAAATATGATGTTATGCGACATATCAGAGCCTCGTCATGCCTCTGCAGGAATATTTAAACACTGGGGTTGTGATGAGAAGGAATGTGTCAATCTCTGTAGAGTCTTTACGAATCTTTGAGCTTTTACAAGCATGGCAGTCCTGACTGTATTACACACTCTCTTTTCATCTTGTGTTTGAATGTCTTTATACATTCAAACGTATTATTTTAAAGCACCATCTTTCAATTTAATTTACAATTATCATTTTGCATGTATGTACTGTATGTACTGTATATGCATGCACTGCTGTGAAAATATCCGCATGATACATTGCGGTTTTTGGAATCTATACAGGTGGTTTCCTCTGATGAAAATTGTGTCTCTTTCATGTGGCGTAGCTCTCATAGGTGATCATCCTTTGTTGGTTTAGTTCACTCTGATTCTTCTGACCAAAGGTTCATCCAGATTGAAAAGAAGGCAATGCTTTGATTTTGAAGTCAGCAATGGTTTGTAGAATACAAAGAACGAGAGATAAAAGGATACATCAGCCAAAAGTCTGATCTGAATCTACAAAGACTGGAGCACATACTTAGTGTGAATGCTGGAAGCAGCATTTGTTGTTATTATTTTTCTTCTTATTATTATTATTACTCCACCGTATTTTTGTCATCTAACTACTTCCACATTTTTTGACGTCATTCAAACTTCAAATAGTTCAACTCAACTCAGACATTATTGCAATCATTCAGAGTTCTGATCATCTTCATTCACTCCCTGTCATCGTTTGTACTCGTTCAGCTGCTACCACATAAAATTTAAATGAACAAAATCAACAATTAACAAATTCGGCAGATAAAATTTTCTACATTGAGTTCAGCATCCGTTTGAGAAGAGAACTTTGCCAGATAAACTACGTGTGAAAGAGCTGGGCCCAGATCATCCTGACCTGACCTATACATCCTTTATACAGTGTAAGAGTTCATATCAACATTTATTCATCTATATCAACAGCCTTTCCAACATGTTATGCTTTCTTGATACGTCAATTGCTTACAAGTTCTGTTTTACATGTAAAGCTTGTGATTGTGAAGAAGAATGCCTCTTTTTTATATATTGGCATTCAATAATTTCTTATAAAGTTTAGTCAACATGAGAACACGTCTGACACAGAGATATTCCTTTTGTTGCTTCATGTGCCATCAAGCTACACTCCCTCTCCTCCGGCACCGTGAGTCACCATGCAGGAATGTAATGATTCTCAATAAGTTTAGTCAAACTTGAAACAAGCTTGAAACAAAAGGTTTGATTTCATTTACTGAAAATTACATTGAAAAGACAAAAAAGAAAAGTGTCAATAGAACAGCTGTTCACAAGCATCCTCCTGTAAAACACTGTTGTAGTACTCTGTAAGTATAGATCAGGGATGTCCAAAGTACGGCTCAGGGGCCAATCACGCCCCGCGGTCAGATTCCATGCGGCCAAAGTTTAATTTTTAGAATATATTATTTATGGCCTGCTAGGATTGTTAGATACTCTATGGCTGGAAGATTTGGCTTTTTTGGTTGACATAATGAAGCATTTGAACCTCTAAGGACATAACTGCTGGTGTTATATAACTGTAGATGTGACACAAAATATGACTTTCTGAATGATCTTGTGAAAAACAAGAGCAAGAGTGACACGTTTTAAACTTAAATGTAAACAGACTTTGCATTATTCATAATAAGTCATATTTAAAATGAACATGAGGTTAAGATTTGTATCAACTTCATGCAAGTTTAACGTGTTCCAATACAATTTTCTTTGTTATCTGACTCCAGATGTGAAAGAAAGGAAGAACTAAATAACTAAGGGATTGACAGTAACAGTGCGTGTGCCCTCCTATTTATCGATCCTTTAGAAGGTATTAAATGGTACTAAATTTAACCTCAGGATTCCTGCATAAACCTTGTTATTATTTCACAGAGCACTGGTATCCTGCAGTTTGTGTTATGGGATGGGATGGTTTCTGAAACTGACTGAATATTCACCAGCCGCCACTGCTCTCAACATGTATGTATGTATGACTTTAGAATGAAGTCTTGTCATATAACCTCCAGTAAATGTTTGACTTTAATTTAAGACATTTTAAATGATTTAATACATCATTGCATGTGTTTTATTTCCAGAGGATACATCCAAGTGACTTCTTTAAATCTCCTGACCCCAAATGTCACTATAAGGTCAAGGTTTTCACTAATCCTGTAAAATATCTTACGTACTGGATGGATGTTTTGGATTAGGATTAGCACCAAAGTTTGTACATACATTCATGGTTCCCAGAGGAAGAACTGTAAATAACTCCTCTTAGCTTTTCACTTAGCACCACCATCAGATCAAAATTATAATTTCTTCTATACTTTTATTTATGACCAAATACCAAATGGGCCTTGGTTGTTGTTCAAGTTTTTAGTAAAGTCGTGGTTCCGAGAGGATGAACTGTAGATCAGATTGACACATTCCCATCAGGCTCGGTTGTAGTTGGAGTTTAGTGCTGATTAGCAAATATTAGAATGCTAAACTAAAAGTTCTGTTCCGTTCCGTCTTCTCCCGCTTATCCGAGGTCAGGTCGCGGGGGCAGCAGCTTCAGCAGGGAAGCCCAGATTTCCCTCTCCCCGGCCACTTCGTCCAGCTCTTCCAGGGGAACCCCAAGGCGTTCCCAGGCCAGCCGAGAAACATAGTCCCTCCAGTGTGTCCTGGGTCTTCCCCGGGGCCGCCTCCCAGAGGGACATGCCCGGAACACCTCACCAGGGAGACGTCCAGGAGGCATCCTCACTAGATGCCCGAGCCACCTCAACTGGTTCCTCTCGATGCAGAGGAGCAGCGTCTCTACTCCGAGCTCCCCGCGGATGGCCCAGCTTCTCACCCTATCTCTAAGGGAGAGCCCAGCCACCCTGCGAAGGAAGCTCATTTCGGTCGCTTGTATTCGCGATCTCATTCTTTTGGTCACTACCCAAAGCTCGTGACCATAGGTGAGGGTAGGAATGTAGACCGACTGGTAAATCGAGAGCTTCACCTTTCGGCTCAGCTCCTTCTTCACCACGACGGACCGGTGCAGAGTCCGCATCACTGCAGAAGCTGCACCAATCCGCCGGTCAATCTCCCGCTCCATCCTTCCCTCACTCATGAACAAGACCCCGAGATACTTGAACTCCTCCACTTGAGGCAGGATCTCATCCCGACCCGGAGGATGCACTCCACCCTTTTCCAGCTGAGAACCATGGCCTCGGATTTGGAGGTACTGATTCTCATCCCAGCCGCTTCACACTCGGCTGCGAACCGCTCCAGAGAGAGCTGAAGGTCACGCTCCGATGAAGCCAACAGGACCAGATCATCCGCAAAAAGCAGCGACCCAATCCTGAGGCCACCAAACCGCAGCTCCTCAACGCCCTGGCTGCTCCTAGAAATTCTGTCCATAAAGGTTATGAACAGAACCGGTGACAAAGGGCAGCCCTGGCGGAGTCCAAACTCCCACTGGAAACAAGTCCGACTTACTGCCAGCAATGCGGACCTCGCTCTGGCACCGGGAGTACAGGGACCGGATGGCCCGTATTAGTGGGTCCGGAACCCCATACTCCCGGAGCACCCCCCACAGGACGCCGGTCGAACGCCTTCTCCAAGTCCACAAAGCACATGTAGACTGGCTGGGCGAAATCCCATGCACCCTCCAGGACTGCGCTAAGGGTATAGAGCTGGTCCACAGTTCCACGACCAGGACGAAAACCACACTGCTCCTCCTGAATCCGAGGTTCCTGGACATGTGTGAAGCTCTCCCGGAGGCGCTTTTTCTGACAGGAGATTCAGCCAGACGTTCCCAGCAAACCCGCACAGAACGTTTGGGCCTGCCAGGTCTGACCGCCATCCTCCCCCACCATCGGAGCCAACTCACCACCAGGTGGTGATCAGTTGACAGCTCCGCCCCTCTCTTCACCCGAGTGTCCAAAACATGTGGCCACAAGTCCGATGACACGACCACAAAGTCGATCATCGAACTGCGGCCAAGGGTGTCCTGACGACAGTCAGGACCCGTCCCCCCACCCGAAGGCGAAGGGAGGCTACCCTCTCGTCCACCGGGTGAACCCCAATGTACAGGCGCCAAGCCGGGGGGAAACAAGCATTCCCACCCCCGCTCTGCGCCTCTTGCCGGGGGCAACTCCAGAGTGGTAGAGCGTCCAACCCCTCTCAAGGAAACTGGTTCCGGAGCCCACGCTGTGCGTCGAAGCGAGCCTGACTATATCTAGCCGGTACCTCTCGACCTCGCACACCAGCTCAGGCTCCTTCCCCGCCAGAGAGGTGACGTTCCACATCCCCAGAGCCAGCTTCTGCAGCCGGGGGTCGGACCGCCAGGGTCCCCTCCTCCGACTGCCTGTGACCCCTCCCATGGGTGGTGGGCCCATGGGAAGGGGGGCCCATGTCACCCTTTCGGGCTGTGCCCGGCCGGGCCCCATGGGTGAAAGCCCGGCCACCAGGCACTCGCCAACGAGCCCCTCCCCCAGGCCTGGCTCCAGGGGGGGGGCCCGGTGACCCACGTCCGGGCAAGGGCTCCATTGATTTTCATATTCATCAGGGGGGTTGAGCTGCGCTTTGTCTGGTCCCTCACCTAGGACCTGATTGCCATGGGTGACCCTACCAGGGGCATGAAGCCCCCGACAACATAGCTCCTGGGATCATTGGAACACGCAAACCCCTCCACCACGGTAAGGTGGTAGCTCCACGAGGGGTAAACTAAAAAGTCTGAATGATAAATATTACTTGATATGTTATCACTGCGCCTTGGATAGCTTTACTTAACTTTTAGTTAATGTTTAACTTTTTATTTGCATTCTAACACCTTTGTAATGTCATTGCATGTGTTTTATCTGTTTTTTCACACTGCTCTTTATTTTCTGTATTTACAGATGTCAGAGTGATGAGGATGTTTTCTTAAATTTGCTTGTGTTTTCTGGACTTGCAGTGTTGAGCCCTTAGGGCCACCATAGCATCACTCCCCATGTGAAGCCGATGTGGGAGAGGCCTACTGATGGGAAATCTGACAGTCAAGTCATTTGCCACCCTGCAGTTAAAATGTGCCTGGACGTCTAGTTAATCTTCTCTGCACTTGACCACTTGAGGCTTCACAGTGTGTCATTACTGGGTCTCTCTCAGCCAGTCTGGAAATTTCTTTTCACCTCCAAAAAACAAAACAAAAAAAAACCCCGGAGCAGATCTTTGGAGATGAAAATATCTGTTGTGTCCAAGAAGCTGTGGAGCGTCCACAAACAGCTGGTTCTCCTCCTCACTCCTCTGGTGTTTCTACCTTTACTGTTTGCTCTACCGGAGAAGGTGAGTGACTTTCATGTCTGTATTATGAATAACTCGAAGAAATGTAATGCATGTTTACTTATAAAAAAATGTCGGATGTGATCAATTATTATATATTACACTTTATTACGAAAGGCGAGAGTTGCACTTTTGTATATGCATGATATGAGGACCAATCAAAATGGGTGTCTACATCTGCACATTTGTAACAATTAAACTGAATTAAACTTCCCAAATATTTATGTTCTAGTGTTTTAGTGATTTTTGTGTAAATAACTGCATAAGAGCAGTAAGAAAATCTAATTTTTAGCGTCTTATAATACAGCGTAAGTCCTGGAAAAACTCATGTATGCTTTTATTTGTTAGCAGGGTGGATTACTATGTCTTAAAGTATATCTTGTACGTTTAAATATTCTGTATACTTTGGCACTTACACTCTCAGAAAAAAACAACAACTAATAAGTCCTGGAGCACTTTGAGTTCCCTGGAGAACTTTCTTAATCCTTTAAACCTGTGTTTTAAGATTTAAGGTCGTTTGAGGTTATTTGGTGAACTGAATGAAAAATAAAAGATCACGTTTGGTGCTTTGAAGAACGTTTAATGTTTGTTAAACTATTGATTTCAAAGTGACAGTTTGAACAGCTTCTTTCTCGTGAATCTGAAGTATGTATGTCTTTAACCTATGGCTGCTACACGCCTAACCTATTGATTAGTAGGAACTTGATATTAAATTATTTGAAGAACCAACAGGTCAAAAGTTCCTTGCAGAACCGACCCCCATGACATCATCATGAAGAACTACTTGTTTATTTTGAAGTTTGTACCTAGTGAATGCTTGCCACAGTCCTCCACAAAACTTACTTATTGTACATATATTTATATCCTCTAGTACTTTAATGTTTGTTATGCACCATAACATCAAGACAGATTCCTTGTATGTGAAAGACAATAAACCTGTTCCTGATTCTGACACCTGCTCCCCCAGAAATATCATTAAAAAGCTGCAGCTTATTCCAAATGTAGCTGCAGAAAGGTCTGGCATGCTCTCAGCTACAGAACTGAATATAACTGAATATAACTGAATATAACTGAATATGAGGCAATGTTACTTGTTTATAAATCAGTACATGGAGTTGGACCAAATACTTCACAGACATATCATCCTGTCTGATCTCTCAGGTCAGGTGGGAGTGGGCTGGCTAGTGCTAGTGATGCCCTGGGCGACGGCTAAACTTGTTGAAACAATAATAAGTCATCAAACATCTCTGAAACAAACTCCCTGTTGATCTTAAAAGTATAGCCTCGAAACGTTTGAATCAAGATTTAAAACCACGCTGTTCATGGGAGCTTTTAGTTTAAGTTAATCAAGTTCTTTAAAAAATGTTTTTGTAAATCTTCTTTTTCTTAATTGAATCTTTGTAAAGCAACTTGAATTGCCACTACATATGAAAATGTAAATAAAGTTGCAGCTGCAGTCTAAACTTGTTCTCACTTAACAAGTTGAACATGTTTGGAGCTGTGAATGACATGTTGGCAGGGAGAAGTTTTTTCTGTTGTTTTTACTTTTGTATTTAATTAAAATGAAATGTCTGTTCTATATTTGTGTTTGTGTTTATTTTACGTTTAAAATCAGACTTTGTTCAGTCATGACAGTATTTGTCTTCATTAATCACCACATTAGTTCAGTCTTTCCAAGACTGACTAAACAAATAAAATTCTATTTTTTGTTTAATTACATTGTAATGTTAGATTAAGCAACTTTTAATAATCAATTAATCGTTTCAGCATTTTAATTCAAGTACAAATAGAGAAAATAAATGTCAAACATTCTCCAGCTTCTTATGAGCTAAGTCGGAATGAAGGCCCTGTGGTAGCGCTCCTTCTTACATGGTGGGAGTTGCAGTCTGTTGCTGAAGGAGCTGTTTAATTCATTGTTAATTGAATATCTTTGATTTTATAGTATATTTTCACTATTTGTTTTACCTTTTATAGGCTAAACAATTATTCAATTGATCAATAAATAAATATAAATAATAATAAATATCTAAAAGATTTGTTAGATTATGTGATATCATTTATTATGTTACTATTGAGCCAGCAAATAATGTATAAGAGATCAATACAGATCAACTCATGGATGCATGAACATAACCAAACACCCACTCAGTTTATTTTGCTGACATTCCCAAATAAACCTGTGTAATCCATCTCCTGTGAAACGTAATTATTCAGTGAATTTCCTTCCACTTTCCTTCCTGTAAAATCTTTTTCTTGTGTTCAAAGTTTGCTGAACGTTAACGACCGCATGTTGCTTATCTTTTAGGAGGGAAAATGTCTCTATGTGGTGGTGCTGATGGCTATGTTTTGGTGCACAGAGGCCCTTCCTCTGGCTGTCACTGCGATGCTTCCAGTCTGCCTCTTCCCAACACTGGGAATTCTTCCATCCAAGAAAGTATGTCCTCAGTATTTCCTGGAAACCAATTTTCTCTTCCTGAGCGGTCTCGTCATGGCCTCGTCCATCGAGGAATGGGGTCTGCATCGCAGAATAGCTCTGAAGGTCCTTAGCATTGTCGGAGTGCAACCGGCATGGTGAGAAAACTAAAGAATAAGTCTGGTTATATTGTTTATTTTTCTTATTTTCCACAAGAATTGATACTATGAACAGGATTGCCTGTGTAGCCAAAGCCTGATATCTTATTCCTCTGTGCCAAAAACTATTAAAAATACAACTTATTCTAGCATGCCACATATGGGGGTTACACAGGGTCAAGCATATGTCTTGAGGTCACTGTAGGGGTAGGATTATATTTTAGGTTGTAAGTACCTTTTATTTATTATTTTTGTGTTTAGGGAAACAGTTGTCATGAATCAACCCTACATACACCGTCATGCAGCTGAAAATAGTCCCAAACAAATGCACTTTTTAGTCCTGTTTGTGTAACATTACTAAAAACTGCAGTGTCTTTTTATAACCTAATTATAGCCTCTCTATAAAAGTATGTATTGGTAACCCATTTTTTGGTTGGGCCCGAGAGCCACAGATATGACAAGGATGTCTGAAAATCCCAGCAGCCATAATAACGTTTCATGTTGCTGATTTGAGATTGTGGACTGAATTATTTTACTTTTCTAGGCTCATAATGGGAATGATGATGACCTCGTCCTTCCTGTCCATGTGGCTCAGCAACACCGCCACAACGGCCATGATGCTCCCGATTGCTAACGCCATCCTGGAGAGTCTGTTTGGAGATCTGGAGACCCTAAAAAAGAAGTGCAAGTCAGCAGACGATCCCGAGGGTGATATAATAAACGGTACACTGTGTCCTGTATACTTAAAGCTGCTTGGTTTGAAAATGGATGAAAATACCATACATAATGTGAAAGATGTTCTGACAGTGCTCTAGAGCATTTTAGTGTCTTTCAGCTCATTGTTTTGGTTTCGGCAGCTGTTTTCAGCAAAAAAGCCCAGATAAACTCACTGCACACTACATATCCAGGCCCAAACAGGCAGGTAGAAACTAGCTGGTGAACATCGTGGAGTATTCAGCTGTGAAAGAGCTTTTCAGGAGATGGTGGAGACCAAAAACAGAGCTAAAATGAAGTAAATATTGGACTAACTTTCATCATGTGGACAGAAACACGACTCCAAATGAATGATAATGCTGCTCCATATCTGCAGGATGTGTAAATAAGCAGCTGTTTGCTAAAAGATTTGCCATATCAACTTTATAAGGTGACGCCAATGTTGTGTTTACAGTTTTTTTCCCACTGTCCCCAAATGTGATATTACTGTCGAGAGTTCACACCTTGCACAACACCACATGTATTGTTTTAACCTTGTCTGCATGAGATTATAATATGTAATCTAACATTTGAACTCTGTACAGTTTTTCCAATACACAGAGTCCTCGAATACAAAGTTAGTCAATATTCAAGTGGTCATTGATTGACGCTGGATTGACTTACAGTCATATATTAAATATATCAAAAAAAAACTCCTGCAAAGAGCTAAAACTCACGATTTGACTTCTCATGGTTGCATGTGAAAATGACACGAACTCAATGACTTTGCTTTATTTCAGGTCAGCCTACTGTAAAGCTGCATTCACTGCCCTCAGTGCCCTCTGAAAAACAAATACTGTCAATAGACGGGTAAGAAAAACGCTGTGATCACTGTAACCCAACACATTCTTCAATATCTAACTCAAAAGCTGTATCCCTGTTTTCAGTCTTTGTGCTAAGCTAAGCTAACCACCTGCTACAGACATGAGGATGGTATCAATCCTTTCATGTAATACTCCTTAAGAAAGCAAATTTGCGTATTTCACCTAGTGTTTTTATCATGGTGAGGACAGTAATCTCCAAACTCTGGTGGACTTCGTGTTCATTTAAGGTAGTAATGTCTCTTAAATCTTAAAAAGGACGGATGGGATGGAGCAGAGCGATCCAAGGACATCTGAGGAGATCCAATTGGAGTCGCAGTATCAGCTGAAGGTGTGGAAAGGATTCTTGATCTGTATTCCTTATGCAGCCAGTATCGGAGGGACCGCCACGCTGACAGGCACAGCGCCCAACCTCATCCTGATTGGACAGCTGAAGAGGTAAGTTGCTATTAAACACCAACTTTATATCATAAAACACTTTCCTGCAGTTTGACGACCATTTCTGTGCTTCACAGCTACTTTCCAGACTGTGACCTGATCAACTTTGGCTCTTGGTTTGCGTTCGCTTTCCCGCTGATGCTTCTCTTCCTGGTATTGGGATGGATTTGGATCGCGTTTCTCTATGGAGGATTGAACACACGGTAATGTGGTGTCAGACATTTACTTGATATTTCTACCATTGATAGCTGCAGCACCCTGCAAAGACAATAAAGTCCAGTCAATTCTGTTAGGTGTGCAATCAGAATCACCACTTTTGTTTTCTTTGTGCAAGTGGAGTAATCCCATTTCCTTTTCTTGGAATATGTGTCACACCGTGTGTTTTATTTTATCCAGATTGTGCTTCAAGAGAAGCGACCAAAGAGCCCAGGCGGAGGCCAGAGCGAAGGCTCTAATCAAGGAGGATTACAGGAAACTAGGGCCCATAAAGTGAGGACTCGTGTATGTTTTCAAATCTCATGCAAAACGAGGTGAACAAGTGCATTTTTTATGCTCAATTTCAGCTTCGCGGAGGGAGCGATCTCTTTCTTTTTTATACTGTTTGCCATTCTCCTGTTCACACGAGATCCCAAATTTGTCACCGGCTGGTCTGCGTTTTTCAAAAAAGGGTAAGATTGAATGAAATATGAAGTAGTTTGCTTGACATAAAACCTAAAACAGAATCTACATATTCAGACTCCTATGAATTCAGAGTCTCTGTTAACTATTCCTTTCTCTTATTTTGCAGGTACGTCTCAGATGCAGTCACTGGTGTGATCATTGTGTCTATATTGTTCTTCTTCCCCTCGCAGAAACCTTCTCTGAGCTGGTGGTTTGACCCTAAAGGTTTGTAACCTCTCAGACAACCTTAATTTACTAGACATAGTACTCTGATCTGATCTAATCTAATCTATGATGACTGATTGATTTGTGTCTAACAAAGGAACAAAGTGAGTATATCATCCATTAAAGAGATATAACAAATAGAAGTGACCTGTTCGCAGCTTGTGGGGCTGCTGTCTTAGTTAATATTGATCATTAAATATTTGTGATAGATTCAAAGACTGTGCCTCGAGCACAGCTATCGGATAAAGCTGAAAATAAGACGAGGAATGTTAATAATGTAGATTAGAGAGTCTGAGTCTGTGATTATCATAATCTCTCTAAACTATGCTGTCACGCTTTTTGTTTTTTGTTTTGTGTGTGTGAGTGTGTGTGTGTGTGTGCGTAAACTGTACGCACGTGTTTTGTGTGTGTGTGTGTGTGCTGGAGACACGTGTGTGTGTGTGATTGTGTATACTATGTTCAGCTGGTCAAATAAACCGCTGCACGCAAGCGAAGAAGAAAAGAAAGCAAACCATCGAGTTCCTTTGACCTCTTTCATCATGAAGGTCGAATTTTAGAATAGAATAGAATAAATCTTTAAAACTGTCTGTACAAATATGACAAAAAAAACTAAAACAGCATTAAAATCTGGATTTGAGGCTTTTATTGTTGTTTAAAATGATGATTTCACTTGGATTAAAAGAGAGAGTCTCTTTTAGATCTTTGAGTTCTTGCTCATATTTCTGTTATTCAGTTTTTAATTTATTTATGTAGCGCCAAATCATAACAGAAGTTTTCTCATGACACTTTCCATACAGAGCAGATATAGACCTCTATATACTCTTTATAGTATCATTTACAGAGACCCAACAATTCCCACCATGAGCAAACACTTGGTCATTCTGTTAAATGCATGCACTGTATATGCAGGATGCCTTAAACTAAAACTACCAATTACTAAGTTTAATTGAACTACTTGCACTGCCTTCTGACTAAATATTTTCTGTTCTAAGTGCTGAACTCTCATATCATGAAATCATAAAATCATGTCTTATTTCATATTATTTCATAATAATAATCAAAATCTTGAATGGAAGTTCTGTATTGACTGTTTCCCTCCATGTGTTTCCTCAGCTTCAAACACTCCTTACGTCCCGCTCTTATCATGGAAGAAAGCTCAGGACTCTGTTCCCTGGAATATTATTCTGCTTCTCGGAGGCGGCTTTGCTATGGCTAAAGCTTGTGAGGTAATCATGCCGTGCACACTGATTAAGGTTAAACGTACAAAAAGTTATTATTGTTGTCTTGTTATTTCACATTGTGGGAAACTATTAACTGGCTGGTTGCCTGACAACTCCTGAAAACTACAACTTGTTTCCCCTTGTTTCCAGTCTTTATGCTAAGCTAAGCTAATCATCTGAGAGCTATAGCTGAGAGTAGTAGCATCTAAATATATTACTGTACTGGACTGTACGGTATTAAGTAAATAAGAAAGTCAAACTATTCTTTTAAGTTTCGTCTCGGCTGATTTCAAGATCTGTGACTGTAAACTAAACTAAAGGTTTACATGTCATCATTTTTATTATCTCTCCTCTCTTCTGTGCTGCTCTGCTCTGTTTGGTTCTGTTCTCCACTGGTTTATTATGTTGTAATTTGATCTTTGACCCATAACCCCGATCTTGTGGCGTTTGGCAGGAGTCTGGACTCGCCTCCTGGATCGGAGGCCACCTCCAGCCTTTGGCCGAGGTCCCTCCTGCTGCAGCTGTGATGTTGATCACTGCTTTCCTGGCCTGTTTCACTGAGTTCGCCAGCAACACTGCCACAATTATCATATTTTTACCCGTCATTGCTGAACTGGTAAGACAACATAAAGATGTATATAGTGGGTTTGACTCTTAAGCTGTCAGTACACGGCGTAACACGCTGATGACAGTCAGGTCAACAAACTGGAAGACTGGAGTTACAAGACAAAGCAGTGGAAACTCATGAACTCAAAAGGTTGTTGCTGACCTCACCCTGAGTTTGTCAAAGGCTTAGTTGGCTTGTTAAATTTGCAATAAATGTTCTTATGTCTGTAGCCTGTTCGGCATTAACTGCTGCTGTCAGTAATCATTATATGGACTTTTGTACTTTGTAATGGAGCCTATACCGACTCAGAGAATTATTTACAGCCATGGTTCCCAAACTTTTTCCTTAGGTCAACATCGATCAGGTCGTAGGAGGAAAGTAATGTCACATTTTCTAACAGGCTTTGTCTCTGTAGGCTATTCGCGTCTCTGTGAACCCTCTGTACTTCATGATACCTGCAACGGTAGGATGTTCGTTTGCCTTCATGCTTCCAGTGTCCACACCGCCCAACTCCATCGCCTTTGCATCCGGACATCTCATGGTCAAAGACATGGTGAGAAACTCACCTCAGCTCTTCACACTGAAACATTTAGTTACCTATCATCTCTTATATCTTTGTGTTTTCTTTCTCTCAGGTGAAAACAGGCTTCGTCATGAACATCCTAGGCATCCTCTCGGTCTCTCTGGCCATGAACACGTGGGGCATCGCCATGTTTGACTTGAGCACGTATCCAGAATGGGCTCATGCCATCAACAAGTCTGCTGTTGTTACTGATGTGCACCTGTCAGCTGTCCAGTCACTCAATGCTACTCTCTGATCGCTCACTCGACCTCGGCGTGAGTGTAGAGGAAGTACCAGAAGATTGTACAAAGATTTAAACACTAAACAGGGACAAAAGTTTGTCTGTAGACGTCTACTGTGTGTCACTGAAATGTCAGAATACTCTGGGAGCTTCACCTGTTATGTGTTATGATGCATTTAATAAGTTTATTATCCTTGAGTGTCTTGAAGGCTCTCAAGCGTCAAGATTTCATGCTGTGAACTGTTAGTTTTAAACGCCATTATTCTACCCTCTCGACTTTAAACTGGATTTGACCTCACCGACAACAGCCAGAGAGAGCTAAAGAGTTTTTTTTGTATTGATGCTACTAGGCTGACATCTGCTGGAAGAATGAGAGAGACCTCTGTGAATAATTAAATATATATATATATATATATATATATATATATATATATATATATATATATATATATATATATATATATATATATATTTGGTTAAAAATCATTAAGAGATCATGTTACTTGTTTATATGACAGATGTTTAGCTGTGAAAGCTAGAGCACAAAAACAATATTTTAAATCTTTTCTACATTAGAGTGTGAATCCTCACGAACGAATGTGTATATTTTGTTACAGTGTGATTTAAATCCAAATAACTGCTGTTACAAATAAAATGTTTGTATTATGATAATTAAGTTGTAGTAGTAGTTTAATAGAAACCAGCAACACATAAATCTGTACTGCTGCAGGATTCACACATATTTAACACATTTTGGCCTCCGCTCTCACACAGACAGAGCCAGAGAGCACACAGCTGTAAATTCCTTACAATGTTTGTTTGGTGTAGTAAAACTGTCTGAAGCCACAAGGCCGGACATCAATGGTTAATTTGTGCAAGTCTGTGATGGTTACTGAGTGTTAGCAGGGTCAGTGCAAAAGGTCCCTGTGGAGTTTGAACGCAAAACTATAAAATATCCAACTGAAACCACACAGACGGGGACAGGATGTACCCGACTGTCTGCACAACACAAGCAAAGGATCCAAAGACAGATTAGAAAAACTGACACTGAATCGATCATAACTGGAATACATTAAATCCAATTTTTTATCTAATGAAACAAAAGATTTCAAACATCCCACATAAAGACTGATAAAGTGTGTGTGTTTGTGTGTGTTATGAAGAGAGGTTTACAGCTGCACAGTGATCTAAACACACTTTTAATGAGGAAAGCAGATTGCCTTTTAAATTTTACTTGAAGCAATTGTCAAACTGGACTGTAAATGCTGGATAACAAATTCAATGATAGTGATGACAATATAAGAGTTGTAAAATAAAGGAAACCAAGTATAATATGTCAAATAATCGTCCCTCACATCAGGAAGAAACAAACTACCACCAGTCAAAGATTAACATCACATCACTAGGATGTACAACAGTAACTAATCCAATAAAAAACATGTTTGTTAGGCTCTAACTGCTCCCAAAAACCAAAGCTGTGTCTCTAAAACAGAGAGAGGGAATAAGTTGCACATGTTGCCTGTAAATATAAAAACAGCACCAAGAAACATGGCCCTGCAGAGAGCGGCTCGTTCAGCTGAATGTCAGAAGCTGCAAAATGAGGCTGAAAATCATTTCAAGATTTCAACCACCCAGTGCCAAAGGTAGTTGGTTGTGCACTTGGACAACAGACTGAACTGGAAGTGCAACACTGAGGCTGTCTACAGGAAGGAACAGAGCAGACTCCTTCTTCTTGAAGAAGCTCGGGTCCTAATGTGTGCAACAGGATGTTGTTGCAAGTGCAATTTTTTTTTCTTTGCAGACATCTGCTGGAGCAGCAGCATCACAGCCAGTGACACTAAAATACTGATTTAAAAAGAGAGAGACGGATGCTCCATAAACTTAATGGACAACAGTTCACATGACCTTATGACCTGCTGTACTGGTCTACACAAAGTAATTCCTGCCCACTGCCATGACACTCTGTAACGACTCCTCTCTGTGCAGAGAAAGGAGTCTCACTCTGTGACAGTTGATATTTTAGATATGGACACATAACTTCCACTGACTCATTCTCTGACTAAGAATCTATCAGCATTTTTCCTCTGCTGCAATCAGGAAGAAGTTTGCGAGGAACCTGATTAATCTTTATCACTATTGTTGTTGTTATTATCATTGTTATCACTTTTTTTTTACTTATTTAGATTATTTAGATTCATTAAGACTGTACAGTAAGAGCTCACAGGAATACATTTCACTATAATTGTTCTTTTATCATTTTATGTGACAGATAAATGAACAAAATTATTTACCGGCGTCAGTTAAAATCCTGTACATAGGTCGCATTGGTTGCTACTAGCAACAAATGTTCAACTGAAACCAACTGCTGTTTGATGGCAGAACAAACATTTATACACTTGTTTTATTAATTTCTATGCTGATACAAACAACCAAAAAATCTGAGGCAACTGTTTTCAGTTAGTTACTGAGGTGGAAAATCAGTCAACAGTTTTAGCAGCTGATTAAAACAGGCCTACTACAAATAACACTAATATACCATTAATATGATATTTACAAATCTGAAACTGAACTCTTGTCACATTGGTGACCAACATCACGTGTGAGTGTGCTGACATCATGCCCGCTCCGTATGATTTTGTGTCACGTATGGGTTCTGGTCTTGTAGGCAACCTGCAACATGACCGTGACTGTTCAAGTTCAAGTTCCCCTTTTCTTCTTCCACAGTCCTCCAACACTTCCCAAACCTGTTTTTATCTTTTTCACAGACAGAATGAAGCTCATCACAGACAGCGTTATCATGCCGCTCAGGTAAGATTAATTATTTTGAATTTAAATGATTAGTGTCTGTCTGTCTGTCTATCTTATGTTATATTGGCTTTATAATGGTATGTGGTTTATATACATTTCTTTACTCTGCGTCTCTGTTCTAGACCTACATTATTGGCACATGCAATATTTGAAATTTTAAGAAAACAAGTAAATTACTCACAATTACACAGTATTCTTTTGGCTGATTTTCATGTGAAAATGATCATTTGCAGAGTTTTTCATTTTGTTCTGTTTTAAGGAAATCATTTGGCATTTTAGGAAATAAGTTTGTTGATGCTGAGCTACTTGAGAAAAAAAAAAACAGTTTGGGGTTTCAAAGGCAGTTACAAGCTATATAACTGTGGCTTAATATTAACAATAATAGTGTCATACTTTAGGAATGTTGCTTATTTTCTTTCTTAACGAGAATAAAATAAGAAAATTAACACCGCTCTCGTAGTTGTCAGTTTGGTAAGGTGAAGCCAGCAGCATGTTAGCTTAGCATAAAGACTGAAAACAGGGGGAAAGAGCTAGCCTGGTTCTGTCCAAAGATAAGAAAATAAAGACTACTAGCACCTCTAAAGCTCACTTTTATTTATTTAATCTGTGTAATATTATAAATTGTGGTTCTATGGAGCGAGGCAACAGTTTCCTCTATTTACAGCTTTTATGCT
Organism: Miichthys miiuy; assembly: GCA_036365135.1. Classification (NCBI taxonomy): domain Eukaryota; kingdom Metazoa; phylum Chordata; class Actinopteri; family Sciaenidae; genus Miichthys; species Miichthys miiuy. The sequence continues at coordinate 7,730,672 of CM071606.1, read as the reverse complement.
ATGCTAAGCTAACAGCGGTGGTTGATTTAGCTTTATATTTAATGGAGAGAAATGAAAAAAGTTTTAATTTTCATGACTAATTGTTTGCTAGAATGCAACCAAACAAACATTTGTGTGTTTTCTCCTCAGGAACAGAGCAGGATCTTGCAGACAGACTCTAAAGTCGGTCCTGGTTTATCTCTGGGATGTTTATTCTGCTCCTGTACCTGCTGGCAGAGACGTCCTGACTCTACTGTCTCTCTGTTTCACACTCGCCATCATCACTGGTGGCCTGCTTTATCACTGGCTGTCAAAGACTCTGAAATACAACCATGTAACATCCATCCAGACCGCCAGCACCTACAGCGTGGCTGTGCTTCTGGTCTCGTTCCTGTGTCACCCTCTGCGGTGCGTGCTGACCATGATCCTGCCAACCGTCTGCACCAAGCAGGGCCGTAAACTCCTCATCTCAGCCTCCGTCATGATTTTAATTTTGAACGTCGTCCCTAATATTACAGTGAACGTCGGAGCGGTCTCACGCCTCCTGAAATGCACGGCTGAGGGTTTCACAAAGACTTTATTAAACTCGTCTCAACTTCTGAATCATGCAAAAAGAGACCTTGTTGAGGAAACCAAACAAAAGATGGATGACTTGATTGTCACCAAGTTGAGGAAGTTAGATCAGCACACACATGTTGATGTGTCAGAAGTTAAAAGCAGGTTTACTATGATGATCGGGCAAATAGAGGAAAACTTCTCTAACACCAGGAACCTGCTCAAAGAATGCAAACTGCTCTCAAACCGGATCCTTGCTGCCGTTTTTGTTGCTTTGCTTATCTTTGAGTCTGCACGTTACCTGAAGTCTTACCTGACCACAGTTCAGTTTGATAATAGCTACATTTCCAAAGAGCTCCTGCAAAAAGCGACTCACACCGGCAACAAAAGCACAGCTAAAAATAAGACTTATTCCACAAGCTGCAGGATAACAACTCAGGAATGTACTTCCTGTTTAATAGCACTGATTGTGGTGACGTTATATTTCATTGCAATAACGCTGATAGTAGTTTTGGATTATGTTGTGTATCATGTAGTTCAGATGATTGTGCCGTGGTTACTGGATTTTCCATCGACAACTGCCAGCATAAGTGTCGATTATAAGGTAAGACAGCACCAAACTGTTTCACCACTGCAGCTCTTTTTTATTATATTTGCCTCCTCACTTCTTCGTGTATTTGCTCTCCTGATTCCAGGTTAAGATGTTCCTGTCTGCTTCTTGTATTATTCCACAACACTGTGGCACAACAGAGCTCACAAACTTCCACAGAGACTACAAGTGGACCTTCAACCCCGAGCCGTCGCTCTGCGATGTGACGACCTCAGCTCCGAACCGTGGTGTCACGTTCCTGCTCGGATGTCTCTGGCTGATGAGTTACTTTCTGGTGTTTCTCGAGGTTTACGCCATGCGGCTGCGGAGGAAGATCTCTGCATCGTTTTTCAGAGAGCAGGAGGAGAGAAGAATGGCTTACTGGATGGAGAAAGTACAAGTGAAGCTGAATAAACAACAGCAAAAAGAGACTGTTTCTGTCAAGGTTGGCCATGTGTGATATTTGACTACAATGAAACGTCCATTCAGGCCTCCTGCACCTATTGACTGTACAATTTGACTCTGTGACAATGTGACTTTGACTGTACAACTGACTGCACAAGTTTTAATGCTAGCAGTGTGGCTCTATGGATTGAGTGTTAATCTTGTTGGTCCAAATAATTAGAGTGATTGTCAGGGAGGTGCCAAGAATTCTCACTTGTCATGTAGCACCACCAGCTAAAACGTCAAAGTCTTGGAGCAGTGTTTAGCTCAGTTGGTAGAGCAGCCGCCTCATGTGCGAAGGCTTATAAAGTCAAAGTCTTTATATGTCAACTGAAACAGACCATTGACTGTAAAAAAAAACATGGATATGTACCTCTGCTGCCTCCAGTCTAATCTAAAAATGTTCATGCATGGGTGGAGCTGACGCAGGCCGAATGAAGCCTGGGTACTAAAACAGCCATCTGTAACGGCACCTACTTGTCAATCAGTCATAATCAATTAATTCTGGCTGCAGGCTGTAAACATGTTTATTTCTTCTGTGAAGTTGAACATTTTAACATGGGGACTTATGGAGACTGACTCACTTCTGGAGCCAGCCTCAAGTGGACGTTTGAGGAACTGCAGTTTTCTGGCTTCACAGCCACGGAGGTTGCAGCTTGGCCCAACTTCAGAGTTTTGGTCTCTATAGCTAATTTCCCTGTCCATGACAACTGTACTGAGGGTGAATTCAAATTATATTAAGACTTAAAGTTACGCAGAATTAAGAGCATGGACTCTTTCATTGACAGGTGGCTGGTGGCTAATATCTATGAAATATTGGATGGATCGCCTTCAGATTTGGTCAAACATTCATGCTCCCATCAGGATGAATTGTATCAAACTTTTAGCTTTTCATCTAGTGGCATCATCAAGTTAAAATAATTCAGTTTTTGACCAAATACCTGCAAAATAATGACATTACAATTAGCTTCACTTGTACCTTACGTTTAGTACTAATCATGCTTGATGTTAGAATTTATCTCAGAGCTGCTAGCATGACCTGAAACTCCTTCTTTTTGTTTTTCAGTCAGGGGGTCTTTGGTTGAGTTTCTATTTTAGTAAAATATAATCTGAAGCTAGAGCATCCTGTGTATGAGTCACTCCTTTTCTCTGAAAACGTACCACAACTCAACAGTGTTCCACACACTTAAAGCCTTATGTGGTTTTCATATGTGTACCACGTCATCTGCACAGTTTGCATCCACTTTGTTTGTCTGACACAAAACACAGCAGCAACAAACAGTTTTTTTTCTACATAAAGGTCACACATTTTACTGTATGTTTCTCAGTATGTGCAGCTTTCGCTTTTCCTCTCATGTGAATCAACCTGTGTGTTACTTCTTGTTTTTTCGGCCCCCCACTAGATGCCACTATGGTACTTTGCACAGATGAGGACAGGGAATAATACAGTACCTCCTGACAGCACTAGATTCTCTAAATATTTTATTGGCTTACATCATTTTAATAGATTAAATGAATCGTTTCATCTAATAATTCACCGGCCTATTTTAATCATTGTGCCCTTTCAAAGAAATTATAAATAAATCACTTCTGTTCTTTGAAAAAAGTCCTCTCCATCTCATCAGTACACTCCCATGAGGCCTTGGGAGTTTATTTTAAGACATTGTCCTAGAATAATAATAGAATACCTCTGTCATCTATTTTTAATCCTGACTTTTTGTCCACTTTGTGATTGTCTCAAAATTCAGCAGCTTGTTTAAAGATGATACACCAATGTTGGTCCAAAAATCACAAATTATTACTATGAATTCACACATCAGTGTCCTGCTTACTGTGTGTGTGACAGCTCTGTCTGAGCTGGTTCTTGTTATAAATGCAGTGAACTGATTCATTATTGTTAAAATATAAATAAAAATGTACCTCAACATCCAACTTTTCTATTTTTTTTATTCTTTTAGCAGCTTTCAGGTTGGAAAAATATATTTATTTTACACTCTACGGTATCATGTATGTTCTGTATTAATTGGTTCAAACCGAGCACCAACTTCCATGGTTGTGAAGTGATGCCAGTGTGGAAGTGCCAAAAACTGCAGTTCATCGAGCGTCCACTTGAGGCTGGCTCCAGAAGTGAGTCAGTCCTCCATAAGTCCCCATGTTAAAATGTCCAACTTCACAGCAGAAATAAACATGTTTACAGCCTGGTACAAAAAACAGTTTTGCTCTCTTTAGCTAATTTCCCCGTTCATGACAACTGTACTGAGGGTGAATTTTTATAGAACTCACCTGTTCAAACTATATTAGAAATAGAGCGTGGACGCTTTGATTGACAGGTAGGTGCTGTTACAGATGGCTTGTTTGAGCAACCAGGCGTCATTAAGCCCAGCTCAGATCCATGTCTTTGCTAAATTTTCAGATTAACTGGGAGGTGGAAGAAGCAGGACTGCCAACATGGTGGTTTTTACGTCATGGATACACTGTTCATTCTTCATGAAGTCAGTGGTTCAAACTCTGCATTGAAGCTTAATGATGTTGCTTTATGTAACTCAAGACTCCTGGCTTGTTTTCTACCTTTGGAAACTTTTCAGTCTCCACTAGAACATTAAATAAACGTCTGTCTCTTTGGATGAACAGCACAAGTTCATAACAACTCACCCCTCAGCAGGCAGGAAGCAGGCGGTAATTTTAATATAGGACTTCTTAGGACTTCAGACTTCTTAGCAGGCAGCAGTTCAAACAGTCAATTACCTGGACAAAAACTGCTCTGCAGGACTCCTTTTCCTTCTGTGAAGCTGTTATCTGTTTATTAAAGGAAGCCTGGAGGTTCTGTGACTAGTCGAAATATTCTTCTATGAAAATGCATGGAACAATACAGTATTGACAGTCCACAGATAAAGGTTTTAAAGAGTTTTCCAAGCTCTAAGTGATTTGTTTGAATTTGTTTTCACTATGACAAACGTATTTTATTGTTATGTTTTTTAAGCTATTGGGAGCAGGAACAGTATCAGCATCTATCACACAATCAGAGTGCCAGGAGCTGTGGCAGCTTTCCCAAAAGTCACATGAACGGCAAGTATCTTAATATTCCTGTTTGTCCCTCAGGAGACAAGAAAATGTTTGAATTTTACAGTCCAAAACCAGAGAATCCAAAGCTGTTAATTTACCCTTTCACGCAAGATTAATTATGTCTGCTGGTGCCAAAAAAGGTCTACTTCTTAATTAGTGCCATTTCATTTCAATGGCCAGTCACTGCAGTGTCAATGTGTTGAATTGCAGCCTACCTCCTCCGTTCTTTGAATAATTACAGGGTTTGCGGTTATAGCCATGGCCACAGGAGTTGACATGACAGTCTGAGCTTGGATGGGGAGGTGGGAGGTGGAATTGATTTTGAAGTTGGTGGCTTACAAGGCAGTGTGTTGCAGTGTGAATATAATGTTGTATGATGTGAAAGAGAGGGAGTGGTGCACTGGTAAAATAGGGAGGGAGAGTAAAAGAGAGAGAGAGAGAGAGAGATGTGGACGGCCAGAGCGGCTCTGGAGAAGGACTCATCTGTGTTTCTTGGTTGTTTGCACCTGAACGCTGCTTCAACCTGAGTGAGCGCTGCCTTTTGAAAATGATGGTAAGCTGCCTGATTTCTTTTATTAAAAATATTTGTTGCATACTTTTATTTTCTTAACCTGAAGCAACTCTGAATAGCAGTTTATTTCTGCTTCATTCCCTTTGCTGAGGGGCTGTATAAGAATTATTTAAGGGTGAGGAAAGACGAAGGAGGGTTATCTGTTTCTTTCTTTTTGCTGTAGGGAGGGTAGTCGACTTCTCTGTGGTAGCAGCAGAGGATCTTTAATTTTTCTCACACCAAATTTATATTCCATCCTTATATTCCACTCTTCTCCGAGCCTATATTAAAATTCGAGTTTAGCCTTTTGAAAATATAAAGAGTGGAATATTTACAACTTTTCCATTAAGCTGGAAATCGTTGATTCCACTTCTAATATGTGCATTGACAGCTTTGACGGAAACTGATATTTCATTAATTTATTAAACCTGCAATAACTGAATTTTGTGGCCACTTGGGGGCAGCAGAAACAAGTTAGGAACAACATGGACATATCATCGCCTTGTAAGTTTAGGGGTCATGTTTCTGGTCACCTGATGAATCAAAGTTTCAATATTAATTATTAAATAATATGTCTTTTTATATTTGTCTCTTTAGCTGTTAAATGCTTTACTATGTTTACCAGCTAGTTGCTAACTGAAATCAGTCTGCCATAGGAAAAAAAAGTTTGTGTTAAGGAAATTCACAGATTTCTTTGGAAACACATTAAAAATGTTGGAAAACAATTTCTTGAAATTCGTGAAAAGACTGAACTTTGTCGCATTGAAATGTGTAGTTACAGGGTTAAACTCCTTCACACCCCAATAATTTTCATGTAGTCTCTATTGTTTCTTTCTGTCTTTAGGATTCTTATTTTGTGCTCCTGGAGATCAACTGAATTGTGGCCACTGGACTTGAACACAATGGAGAACAACACAACCATCTTTCAGGATGTCGCTCGGGTTGTCAATCTGACAGAAATGCCTCTGAACCCTCTTGAAGAGCAGGTCATAACAATATTTTTGACAATGCTCATCTGTGTTGTTGGGATTGCTGGGAATATCATGGTGGTGCTGGTTGTGCTGCGCACTAAACACATGGTGACCCCGACTAACTGTTACCTTGTCAGTCTGGCTGTCGCAGACCTCATTGTGCTCCTGGCTGCTGGGCTGCCTAATATCTCTAATGTTGTAGCTTTCTGGATATACGGATACACGGGATGCTTGTGCATAACTTATCTTCAGTATCTCGGCATCAACGTGTCGTCCTGCTCAATCACAGCCTTCACCATCGAACGATACATTGCTATATGTCACTCTATAAAGGCACAATTCATATGCACCGTTTCCCGAGCCAAGAGGATCATAGCTGGAGTCTGGGTCTTCACCTCGCTCTACTGTATTATGTGGTTCTTCTTAGTGGACACAGATGAAACCGTCTATACCAATGGAGTGGTGGTCACTTGTGGCTACCGTGTCTCCAGAAGCCTCTACATGCCAATCTATTTCCTGGACTTCACTTTGTTCTACGTGATCCCGCTCACTGTGGCCACTGTGCTGTACGGGCTCATCGCGAGGATTTTGTTCATGAGCCCTCTGCCCTCACATCTGAACGACAGAGCCGGAGGAGGTTCAGTCCACCAGGGTCAGTCCAACAGCACCAACAAGGCCAACAAGGGTGCGGTCTCTGCAAGGAAACAGGTAAAGGCTAGACTGACACAGTAGAGTATAAAATAGGGGCTTGCATTCAACAGCACAATAACTACATTCACCTGCATCTCAACAGGATTTACAGCACTCAACACCAACAGCATCAATAAATTCACCTATATCTCAACAACACAGGATTCACAGTGCAGATACACTCAATTAAAGCCAACTGCACATCAACAAAATACACCAATCTCAACCACAAATAAACTACCTTGAAGCCTAAAAAACAACTGACAGCAAGCTATCATGTCACGTATCGCAGACAAGACTTTATCAATATTTTATCATCCACAATATCACCGAAGTCCAAAATATAAGTCAGTTTTCTCTCAATTCCCGTTATAAAAAGTGTTTTTGGATATGCTTTTCTTTGGATCAAACTGTCATAACCTGCAGATACACGTAACTTTATGTCCGTGGTAATAGCAAAGGTATGTCTTTGTGAAATTTTAACATTAATTGTGGCAATGAAGTCTTAAATTTGGCAGTTTATAGCCATTTCATTAGTATTTTCAATTAGAAATAAACTCTTTCTGTCTTAATTTCATTTGGCATTATGGGCCAATCCACATCCTGTACCTGCCTTACAGTAAAGATAGCATGTTGACCATTTTTGGACCATGTAACCCTCAATCAGATGGGCTGTTTCAGTGGTTTGGTGTAGTAAAGAGAAGCTGTAACACCGCCCACACCTCTACCTCCAACATCTCTGAGTATAAAGGAGAATAATCCACCATTATGATCTTATTCCCAAAGGATGACTTGACTTTTCCTCTGGCTTCACAGTGAAGATGATATTTGTGATTATGAGTTAAATGCCTTGACATCTATCAAATGGATTGTCGTTCAGACATTTGTGATCTGAATGAATTAACTTTGGACATCTTCTCATTTTTCTTCTAGCTCCATAATCAGATCCAGCAGTTATAATTGTAAAACTAATGACATTTCCATCACCTTCAGCAGCACTTTATGTTCAGTGCTAATTGGAAATGTTGCATGGTAACACACTAAACTAAAATTGTGAACTTGGTCAAGAACATGGTCCTTAACCTCAGTACAGGTCAGATGGTAACAGCTTTGGAACATTTGGGTGCTTTGTGTGGTAATTACTCAAAATCTTTCAAAAAATAACAATCCGATGTCGTGATTGGCCGGCTGTGCAGAGGTAAGAAAATAGCCTAGGTTTGAACTTTTGTCTCAAGCTCTGGTTTTTCATTCTTTGCACAAATATTTCTCTCACTTTGGATACAAACGAGTGCAACACTAGTTCCAGAAGAAATTAATTGATAGTATGCAACATTAATCCCATACCAACCCCGTGTGATCATTCAGAATAGGTTGTAGAAACTCGTTCTTTCCTGGCATAACTCGATTGCATTGTATGGCCATTGTGGACTTACCAGAAATGACGGTCACAATATTTTAGAGCCTTTTCTTCATTGCACAATTGCAACCAGTTGGGGCATTGGCGGAAATATTTTAAATATAAAACATATGTACAATTTACATTCGTATACTGCAGTATTCACGCAACCACTTCAGCTCTTGTACCTTCCTCGGCCACCATTTTCACAATGTCGGTGGTCCCTCTCCTTCCACAATGTAACCAAAATGGCTACCACTGAGGACAAGAAGTCTCCAGGGTTTCATACTCAACTTTTTGACTTTCATGAGTGCACCAACCGGGAACTAACAGTGCACTGCACTTTGCCATAACTGACAGTCTGAATGCACTACCTAAAATAGCAAGCATAAGTATGGAAGTACACGAACTGAGACACAGCGTTGTTATTATACTTTTATTGTTATCTACAACATTGACGTGTCATGTCATTCCTGTATAATTATACAGGAATGAATTACTATTATTATAATCACTCTTGTTCCTTTTTTCCACACTCCTTTGTATCAACAGATAACAAAGATGCTGGCTGTGGTAGTCGTCCTCTTCGCCTTGCTCTGGATGCCTTACCGAACCCTGGTGGTGGTCAACTCCTTTATCGACCCGCCTTACCACAACACCTGGTTCCTGCTCTTCTGCCGGATGTGCATCTACGCCAACAGTGCCATCAACCCCATCATTTACAACCTCATGTCGCAGAAGTTTCGCGTCGCGTTCAAAAAGCTCTGCAAGTGCAACTGGAAACAGAAGGAGAAGGCGACAGAGTACAATGTGCCGATGTATTACAGCGTGATGAAGGATTCATCCCATGAGAGCAACGAGCTGGTCACAGAGCAGGAGGAAGTGAGCTGCCACACTAACAAGAGGTTCAACGAAATGGATGATGACGCAAGCACTTTCAGTATTTCTTAATAAAGGTTTTGAGTTTGTTGGGTTCATTAGGACAGACTGTGTTTGTATGATAAATCATTTGTGAATATCCATCCACTCATTTTCTTCTACTTATCTGGGGTCGGATCGCGGTGGCAGGTTTAGCAGGGTGATCCAGACATCCCTCACTTCAGCAACACATTCCAGGTCCTCCTGGGTGATCCTAGGCTAGATGGGCTATGTAGTCCCTCCAGAAGGATTTGGGTTTGCCCCAGGGTCTCCTCCCAGTTGGACTTGCCAGGAACACCTCCAAAGGAAGGTGCCCAGGAGGCATCTTAATCAGATGCCCGAACCTCCTCAGCTGGCTACTTCTGACGCGAGGGAGACCGGCTCGACTTAGCAGATCCCCAGATGTCCGAGCTCCTAACCTTATCTCTAAGAGCCCGGCCACCTGGTGGAGGAAGCTCATTTCGGCCGCTTGTATCCATGATCTCATACTACCCAAAGCTCATGACCATAGGCAAGGGTAGGGACATAGGTGGACTAAATCGAGGGAGCTTAGCCAGAAGGCAAAGTTCTCGTCGGGTACAACATCTACAATACTGCCGCCAAACCATCGGTCCATCTCATGCACCAGATCCCGAGGTGTTGTTCATTTGTGAAAATCTTTCCTTGATGATGAGATCTTTAGACATTTGTCTTGTTTGCATGACATGAGTTGTGTATTTGTGGTGTGGTATTGGTGGTACTTTTGCATCAGTATTGTAACTTCACACTGCTTAGTGGGTATCAAAACGTGCGTTACCTTTACACAAAAAGTGGTTCTCTGAAATGTTTCTCGAAATATTGTATCACCTTTTTAGTGCACATAAAGACATTTAGTTCATATTTAAAACTTTACTTTGTGACAATGTGCAGACTTTGTGTTAACTAGTTCTGGATAGAACCAACACTAGTTTGTGCAACAATGAGCTAATCAATTTATCAGCACAATGGGTCTCTTGATAACAAGTGCTTGTACTTGTGCTTTTCAAGTGTACTACACGTTCAGATGTACCACATTGTTCACAGCGATGATGAACACACAGCCCACTCATTTACACATTTATCCCATTCCAACAAGACAGTACAGACAATAACAACAAAGAGAATTTTAACATGTTTCTGACTGTGATTATTCATGCATCACATCACGTACTTGCATCCACCAACCCTTTTTTGGTATTTAATCAAAACCTCTCATAGGCTAAAGAACCATGTTTCTTTAAAGGGCAGACTAAGCTGATCATTATAACATGATGGCGACCACTGAGGGCGAGAAGCGTCAAGCGTTCCACACTCAACTTTTTGACTGCAATGACTGCACCATCCAGGTTATCACAGTACACTGCATTTTCCCCATAACTGACAGTGTGAGTGCACTTACATACTCAAAATAGCAAAGTGCAAGTATGGAAGTACACAAACGGAGACACAGCAATTTAAGCCTGACTGGAGGTCTAATTAGCCAGAGTTATTGAAAACACCTGTGTGGGTGTGCAGGGCCTTTAGATTTAAGTCTCAGTGGTAGCAGCAGGGTTTTCTTTATATACCAACTACCTCCTCTTTTACTCTTTGGATTTGTCACTGGATTTACCTCGGCTGCTAACCAGCCTGGAAGGCAGGACCACTGAAGCTCAGTCATTCAGTTCCAATTCAAAACATCAGCCAAGTCGGAGAAAGAACATAAAAATAAAGATGTGCATTATAGGAAAAATGTGGTGATGTTAATCGTTGCCAACAAGTTTGCTGTTTCTGTCATCTTACTTCATCATGCGACAGTTCAGCCACATTACTGCATGTCTCTACATCCCAACATATCTCACGTGTAAAATTCTTTCACAATCTGTTTAATATATTTATCTATTCTGTATATTGCACATGTTTTAGACAAATGTTGAATTTGTGTTAACATATTTTGTAAATGTGCTTGTAGTTTCCTGTGGACTGTTTAAAAAAAAAAAAAGTATATATTGTCTATATATTGTCTTGTTTATGAGAGTTTTGTGTGCAAATTTAAATAAATCTCGACAGTATTCATCTTGTATTTCCTTTATAAAGTGTACATTTAATGTAGATTTACGTCTAGAATTTAAACAGCAGCTTTACATACAACATCTAGCCCCGAATATGGATAACAGATGATTTATTTTAATTTAGCAGATGTGTTGCCATGTTTGATTGAGCATATCACCCGTTTGTTTGATGTTTTTCTATTTTCTTGTTGCAGCTTTGAACTATAATTAAAAAAACAACAGCAACTCTAGATTACACCTTAGCATGGAAATAATAAATGATTCAGAATAACAATAAGTAGCAAAACATACGACACCAAATAAACATGAAGATGTTGAAGGAGCTTCACCAACACGTCTTAGAGTGACATTACTGTCCATAATCAAAGCTGTCAGTGTTTTTAATGTGGGAGCGATGAGTCACGTCAAAATTATTCAAACCAATTAAGCCCCTCTGGACATTGTGCAGGCGGTACAGTGCTGATAAATTCCATGTGAGGTATTTTCATGATGAAAGAGATGTCAGGAGGGTCTGCAGAGAAGAATCAATAAAGGAACAAATACACACACACGCAGACCTACAGTGAAAATGCTGGAAGTTGCTCTCCTGCACAGCTGCCATTTATAATTTTTCTTTTGACCTCTCAGATGTGACAACATTGATCAATAACATCCAGTTTTCAAGGGGGGGGACTTGTTTTTCTGCGTTTCAGAAAGAAACTTCTTTTAATTCCCGAAAGGTTAACTTATTGAAACATTTAAAAGATCCAGTGTGTCAGATTTAGGCGGGCTCTATTTACAGAATATGGCTAAATGGAATATAATATCCATAACTATGTTTTCATTAGTTTATGATCACCTGGAAACAAGGCTTCATTCAGCCCACCTCAGGTCAACCGATGATCCACGTCGTTGCCTATTTTTAGATTAGCCGTGAGTTACGCGAGCCGCCACATCCGCGACATCCATGTTTTATACCGTCTGTGGTGGCATATAGTGGTGAGGCTGCTAATTGTAACCAAGTGAATACTGCTCGCCCTTCCAAGTGTGTAGAAGCAGCTACGGTGGTAAGATAAGAAGTCTTATCTAGAGCCAGTTTTTAGCCTCTAATATCTACCTATAAGATCATGATTAAATTATTTGATCTGATAGACAAATGAGCCAAGATAGCCTAATACTCAGTTTGTCATAACTTTAGATACACCTAATACATAAAAATGGTCTGTTCTGAAGCATTTATTAGTTTCTGACTCTGGGAAAGAGGGAAAACAGTAAAACTGTCAGGTTTGTACAAGCAAGGTGACTCAAAAAAAGGCCCAAAAACAAACGCTACAGGAGGCAGAGTTTGTGAAGTCCAAAATTGATTTAATGTTACAAAAACACATCTACGGGGTGGTGAGGCTGGCAAAGGTCAAAACATTCAAAAGAAAAGACAGAAAGTCCAGAAAAGGAAAGATCCCAAAGCACACAGGGCTGAACACTTGACACACGGTAAGACAACAGACTGACACTCAAACCAAAGAGCTCACAGAGATACGCAAGTGAAGACAGGATAACAAGGTGGAAGTGAAACACAACAATTCTTATTTTCAGATGATTATATATGAATGAAAACTGCTAGCTGGGTCAAATTTCATAGCGAACTAAACTCAAATGTCCAGACGGACACTAAAGAGATGATTCAAAGTAATGCTGGTCACTTTCTGCGGAAATACCGCACTTCTTTTACAGCAACAACTCCACGTCTTTGCCCATTTTTTGACATTTTTTAATATGGCGGTGGCCAGCCTGACTGCACTGAGCTTTAAAAACCTGGACACCGCATCCTTTATTTATACAGTATGTGGTTAGATTTAGATTCTAAAACAAATAAACTCCTTTAACATAAGATGCATTGTTACAGATGAATAGGATATGCAGTAAAGTACTTAAAATGTTGCTCCTCCTAAATCTTCTAAAACTTTAAAATGCTTTTTAGGATATTCCAATAATATAATATAAAACTGACGACTGAAACGGAGTACTATCTCGTAATATTTGATATTCTCTCTCATAACTTACAGCTTGTACCTTCAAACACAATCCTACCAGCGAAGGTAGCATAAATCTGATGCAAAAGATGATTTAAATATCTTTGTCTGAACCTCAAATAGCCACTACCTCACACTGAGCTTAATTTAAAGATCATGAATAAATCATGCGATGAGTAACAGCTAGTACAGTAAGAGCGGTAGCAGATAGTATAATATATTTGAATCCCTTTTGATAATAAAGAACACAAAGAGCTGAACAAATAAAAGAATGAATAATTTAATCCGCTGCTCGTCCGTCAAGAGCTCTTGTCATCTTAGTATCAACACAAATCAAAGGCTAACCACAGTGTTCTGCATTGTCTCAGGAAGCCCGTTACGCTGCTTGAAGAGACTGTTTATTATTTCTTGTGCATTAATCCTGCAGTGTTTGAATGAATTTGTCTGTTTTAAAGGCTCCTTCAGTGAAACAACATTAATGCAGAGAGCAGACTTTGTTAAGACACAAAGCAGGAAGGCGGGAGACACAACGCCTAATACATTATTCCAGTACTCTCAAAGTTAAGATAGTTAACACAGGTTAATCTGTTGAATATGATTATTGTAATTAAATGTTCTCATTTTGTTTACTAAATATTACTTTAAAAGTTGATGTAAGCCTGATCTTGTAGATAAAAATATGACATAAAAACTGGAGGTTTGGATTTAAATGTGTAGCAGAACATCCATTGAAATGTTAACTGGTGCTGCAGCATATTTTTACATTTATTTGTCAGTTATAGTGCGGATGATACCGTGTTGTTTACAGCAGTGGTTCCCACCTTTGGGGTCACAAACTCCCCCGAGATCACAAGATATATCTGCAGGTTGTTTTAGTAAGCAGACAAAATATATTCCTGCTACACAAAAGATGCAACGCTTTTCTTTTTTTCTAGCTCGGTCCGGAGGGATTTGGCTTCAGAACCGGTGGGTGGGTGGTTCAAATCCAGCACGGACCACAGTATGGAGTGGAGAGGCGCCAGTTGTGAATCCTCGGGCTCTGCTATGCAGCCACCCATCACTCAACCATCATTCCACATTATCCAGGAGGAGGAGTCAGAGTGGATCGTCCACTAATCAGATGATCGGCGTTTCGCTCCTCCAGTTTGCATACAAAGTTTCCCTGGGCAAAGTATTAAACCCCAAATTGCTCCCGGAGGCTTTGTGAATGTTTATGAATGATTAGCTCCCAAACTGATGAGCAGTTGGCACCTTGCATGGTATGAATGTGTGATAAGTACCACGTGTGGTTGTATTTTGGGCCTATACATGTGATCAGTGTCTTGATTGTGAATTCCTGCATACTTTCACATCTAAAGGCCCCAAAAAAGTGTCCAAATAAAAGGCCAGGGACTTCTGCAACCTGTGACGAGGGATCACAAGTAGACTTTGATTCACTTTGAGTCACAAGCTGCAATTGTTGGTAACCAACTGGTTTAAATCAGTGTGCAGATAATCAAGTAGCAGACAAATCAGACAGAATAAGAAGTCAAGTCGATGATGTAAAAGGCTGAGATGAGATTTAGATGACGTAGGTCCTTCTGTGTGAAATATCTGTTGCATTTGAAGCTGAGTGTGGATGAGATGTGCGGTTTATTCATGATACACAGACGACAGAAGTATAAACAGAACTATCTTTCTATGTTTCAACAGTAATTCTTGGCTTTAAAGTACAGAGTGACACGTTTAAAAGAAGCTTTTAAAGTCTGAATATATTAAATAAGTGTTTAGAGTTCTTCAGTGGCCTTTAAGAGACAGACTGTTCCTGTGAAAGACTTCTGGTCTGTAGGTCGATCCACCCTTTGGTCTTGACTGAAATATCTCTCTGCCTTCATGAGTTTTCAGGATTTCTGGTATCATAGTTTCATTTATTTTATTAATTCTGTCCATGTTCTACCTCTGCTGTTGTTTCAGACCCAGCCATTTCCTCCAAGCAGTCTGGATTGATCTCACCTGCTCATCCTCGTCACTCATCTGTTTGTTATTTCCCTCATTAGCACCTTTTTATATATACGACGGTCCTTGTGCCACCTTCTTAGCTTTCTGTCTTAGGCATGTTCCTACCTGTTTTTTTGGGCCAATATTTGAATTCTGCCTCAGCCTACACTTTGTTTGTTTGTACCATTGTAAATTTTGAAGACTCTCTACTTGATTTGTTGCCTCCTGCGTTGTGCATTTGGGTTCTGTGTTTTGAACTTTGAAAATCAGACTATGATCTCTGAAGTGCACTGCTCTCCACTTACTAAAGTTTGGTTGTCACATCCAGCTTGCAGCAGAAATCCTGGTGTTGAACTGCACTGAATGTTTGAAGCCTTATACAGAAAAAATATGAATAACTGTGTCAGATGAGCCACAGTTTTGAGGCTATACACTGTTATAAACAATCAATACTTAAGTTTAATTAAGGAAACTGTATAAAAGGAGCTGACAATGTACTCGTTAAGGACCCAATTAATCACTATAGCAACAGTCACTGTGAATGATTTAATCCAAGTAAATCTTGCAGTGTGATGACAGAACTAGGCTGTTATATACTTTGTTACCTCATTTCTTATCAGTTACCAGTGGCGGGTTCAACAGGACAGGCTGGGACAGAGTAGTCCTTCATTACAACAAATTATACAGGACACAACATTGAAGAGACAAATGTTTTCTCCTCAATTCCATATTAATATTACAAATAAAACACACAGAAAAACTGTTAAACACACGATTATATTGCACAGAGAGGATTACAGATCATACTAGACCTGTAACTTTCAAAATAATTTTCAAATGTACAGTATGAATTAAAATGAGCTGTTATTAGAGCAGTCCCGCCGCCGTCTGTGCACAAAACCCTATCACCATTTTTGCTTTTTAGCGTCCGCCATCTTATTTGAGTGTCCAAATTCTCAGTATGTAAATGTATCCACTATGTCGAGCCCTCGCAATGCAGTTACCATATTTTACTGATATAAATTCACCGTTATGCGATTCTGCAGCAGAGAAAGATGCAAAATGACGATGATTCATGAGTGTATGAAATCTCATTTTATAGCTCACTCTGGAGTGAACGGGGGAGCAGTGAGTAACTGAAGGAGAGACACAACATCTGTAAATTATCTTTTTACTTTTTACCTGCCGTCATTGTTGCAGGTTGAATCGTGGGACAGTCCAGTCAATCAGTGCCACAATTATTTTAATATAAATGCTTCATTTTCTGATCTTTTTGTCAGTATGAGCACACTGCACACAGCCATGTGAAACGGTAAATCCGCAATTTATTACTCTGAATTTATCAATGGTGCAGACCGTAAAACCCTCAGCATGCTGTAAATATGATTTATGAGCTAATACTCTTCATCAAACACGCGGGCTTAAATCTTAAAGGGAGTCTCCTCGTCATAATACCACATACGACTCTCATAGTGTGTGAGATATACACTGTAACAATATAACATTTGTATTTCTTGATGTATTGAGTTTTCATATATAATCAGGGGGTTATTAGCATCAGAGACCTCCTTCAATGTGAAGGTTAAGGAGAGGTTGCTAAGAGACGGCCTGAGCTTTTATCCTGGGCTGTAGATTCAAGTGAACGTGGAGAATATGTTGAGCCGTTCGTGTTTGCAGGAGTTGAATGAGTCTTTGTCTGTTTGTGTAAAACCTTCTCTGCTCTTTAGGATAACCTACATTACCACCAGTGCTTCAATTATACAGTTTTAATTGGAACATTAAAGCTGCATGAAAAAACAAAAGCAAGAAAACTAAAATGAAAAAAACAAACAGTCAAATGACTGGCTGCAGTGACTGCCAAACATAATATTAAAGTCAAGTTCAGTCAAGGTTTTGTAGAGAGTTATTATTTTACAGAATTATTACAAAACGCCTTCAATAGTGTCGATACACAAATATAAAAATGAATTTACCTTTTTGAAATTACAAGGTAAACAGGTTAAATTGTTCCCCTTTAATTAAAAGATCAGATTAATTCTCTGAGCTGTTTCTAACTTACTTTATATAAATTAAATGAATTAAAAACAAACATAAATCAAGTAACGTAATCTTGGCATGTGAAGATTTGTATTAATTAAACTTGGTCATGATAAAGCACACGTGCATCATCAGCAGATCGTTACTCTCCACAGCCACGGTAAATATTTTGGTATTGATTAGTGGTTATCGGTGTACTTTGAACCTGTCTGAGGCCGCAGTGCATGTTTGGTTCCTTGTCAACATTATTGTCTGAGAAGTTTCATCTCTTTAAAAACAAACTGAAGTATTAACGAAGCTGTATGAGAACCTTATTGATCAAAACATGTTTGGATGGTCAGAAACTCATTTTACTTCTGTCATATTTTCAAATAATAAAAATTTGTTCTACCTAATTTTTTATTTCCAGTTAAATTCTTTCCTTGATTCATCTTTGATGACGCAAACATGAACTTTAATCATAGAAATATAATTACATTAATTACCTCTCTCAAACCTGGACATTATTATCTATATAAAGACAGAACTTACATCAGCGCTGTTGCATTGGATCACATTAGACGGTACGTAATGAAGGAGCCGGTGAGCTGTATATTCTGCATATGTTTCCATAATTCTATGTAACTGCATGTCTGCATGTGTGAGTATGAATAATGATTTCTGTGACCAATAAATTGACAATCTTGTAACAGAGTGATCATGCATACTTCATGTGTGTTAGTAGAAGCCTGACTGTCCATATATCTAACTCATAGTGTCACCACCACTGAAACAAAACGCTGTGTTGTAATTCTTGCAAATTAAATATCTGTGTTGTGTTTCCTATTAAATGTGTGAACAGTAAACCAACATTGTGTAACTTTTCTATCATGAACTGATGAAACTGGATCATACTTTATGAAAAGAGTTTCCTGATACAGTGAAGTAAACTGCTGTCAACTGTAGCTGCTGTTAGCTAATATCAGCTCAGTTTGTGAGCGTCTGTGTTTTTAGGCCTGGGGGCGGAGGCGATTGCTTGGGGAGTGGAGCCAGTGTCGTGCCAGAACTGGAGCTAGGCAGGCCGGCAACGTAATTGGACATAATTACAGAGGAGAAAAGAGTTGATAGATTAAGCTAAGAAGAGAAAATCAGAGTGGTATTACACTTTGAATCCCAGTTTACATTGAACAATATCTTAGATTTGAAAATACTTCACATGACATAAATATATTTTAAACAAACTTGGAGAATAAGGAACATTTAGAGTGCTGATTGAACAACACATAATGATTCATTGCATACAAAAAATGTCAAAAATGAGCCAAAACAGGAAATGTTGGTTTGGTCAGCAGCCTGCAGACTTTGAAAAAATTATGTCATAAACAGGCAGATGATAGGTCTATTTTTATACATTTGACATTAGGCACTGTACAGTCCATCACGTGTTAAAGCAGAGTCATCTCAACACAAACAGTACCAGACATTTTGTGAGACACATAAATCATCCAACTTAATTGATCCTCTCTGTCCAGAGAAATGTATTTTAAACATTCATAGTCAATACCACTTTAAGTCAATCAGGTGAAGAACACATTTCATTGTATGTGAAATGATCAGTCGTGGTCAATACTTCACGCTCTGCAATCAGAAATGTCATAAATGATTGTACACAGAGAGGTGATCAATTATGATCGATTAACCATGCTTTGAGATTACAGAGCAACAGTGCTGTCGATAGTGTAAATTCATATTTTATGTGTTCCTGAAGGATTTTTCTCTCACCACCTAAATGTTTATTATTTTGTGATTTCTGATGCGGGGGTTAAATTACAACAGAAGCAATTTTGGGATTGATCTCCATAATCAATGATTTTCTATTAGAAAAGTGACAGATTGAAACTAATTTTCTGCTCAATAAAGAGCAGAACTCAAGAAAATAAGAATCACCTGGCTGCAAAAGATGAAATAAAGTTTTATAACCAGGCTCAGGAAAAGAGATCACGCCTCAAACTCTTCCCATTTCCACACCTGAAACCAGTCACTCTCCAAACTCCTCCATCCATCTACGACACAGATTTCTCCTCCCATCTTTGAATCCCTCGTCCCTCCTACCGTACATCATCTAGGATCACCTTCATCCACAATTGGCACGCTGAGCACATAAGTACAGCTGAGGCTGATTGGGATGTCATTAGTTTTGCAGGTATTTGGTCGTAAAAATCAAAGTATTGGACAAATTAAAATGTGATCTGATGATGGTGCTAGAGGAAAAAATGAACAGATCACCAAAATTCATCCTCTGGGTGACGTGAATGTACAAAGTTTCAAGTTTAAATCACAAATATCAACCTCGTGGTGGCGCCAGAGAAAAAGTCAAGGGGGGTCACCAATGTCAGTGGGGTTCATAATCTGGGGACCATGAATGCCTGTACAAAATGCCATGGCATTAAATGAAATACTTCAGTACTTCACTCCTTTGCTTTGGGGCAGCAACTCACTTTTCCTGCAAAGCACCATGGCCTCAGACCTGGAGGTGCTGATCTCATCTCATTTGCTTCACACTCAAACCGCCCCGGTAAGTGCTGACGGTCATGGTCTGATGAAGCCAGGAGAACCACATCATCTGCAAAAAGCAGAGATGTAATTCAGAGGTTCCCAAACTGGACAATCTCCTCTTGAGATCATGTCCATGAATATTACGAGCAGAATCAGAGACAAGAAAAAGAAATAAGTTCCCTCTCAGAGATGGTGGTTTGGATATCTGGCATGTCCAACTGGCAGGAGACCTCGGGCCTGATTGAGAGCACACTGGAGGGACTTTATGGCCCATCTGTCCTGGGAACGCCTTGGGATCCCCCTAGAGGAGGAGTTGGACTGCATAGCTAGGTAGAGGGACGTCTGGACACCCTGCTAAACCTGCTGCCAACGCGACCCGACCCCAAGATAAGCGGACAAAAATGGATGGATGAATGGAGCAAAGAGGGAGACTGACTGATAATGAATGATAGAATAATATTGGCATCCCTAGTTGAGCCTAACATGGCTGAAAATAAAACTAAATTAAATCATCTCTGCACCTTTTCTCACAAATTACTTTTGTCAGTTTTTACCTGATCCCTCAACTTTTAAAAAACATGATCTGCTGAAGCAAACAATAGAAAAACACATTTGACTGAAAGACCTATAAACCGGTACTGTCTTTTATAATGCTTCTCAGAAGAGGAGCTTAATTCAGCCTGACAGCTCCATTTCACTGGCTGTATCAACCTTATTGCACCTCAGTGTCCCTGCAGTTATGACACTCTCTGCTGTCATTATTAATCTGACATTTGGTGTTTGTGCCTTCATGCTCTGATGAAAACACGTGTACTGTATGGATCCGCTCATAAGCTGTTGCACTCCAGAGAGCACTCCATGAGACTTACAGTTTCATATCAGTGCGGCGTCTATAATTAAGAGTTTATCTTGACTGCTTCAAATATTAATAAACTGCAGACTACACAGAGCATCTCCCTCCTGACTGACTGTTAACTTTACTGTAAACTCATGTGATGATGGGACAGCATGTGAAGGGAAAACAATACAACTAAAAGTTACTCTAGGCATGGAAAAATTAAGTGTGTCATAACGTTTGTCTGAATTAATTTAGTGTTGTTTTTAGTTGTTGTTTTTCACAGACCGTCTACACTCATTTTTATTATCGCGTCTGGTCCAGCCCAAACTGTCACATTTAGTTCAAGAAGTGAAGCCAGATGAAGACGTGAAGGTTGAGTGAACAAAAGGAAACTTTACTGTAAAAGGTAGTAAACACAAAAGGAACACAGAGATAAAATACACAAGTGAAAACAAGATGACAAGACACACGTGAAATTAATCAGGCTGGAACAGATAATCAACACAAAGGCAGGAAGTAAAGTAACCCAAGACAGAGAATTACAAAATAAAAGAGGAAACACCACGATACAAATAGGCTAACAGGACACCATTATTTAGAGATAAAAAAAAAAGACTAACACAAATTACAAAAAATACAAAATACAAAATGATATGTTATTTCTGGGCTTCTTGAGCCAGAGAAAAAAAATGTAGCACCACTTAAAAGTATTAAAATTAAAGAACCATTCTGTTCTATCATCATCAGTGAACTTTAGTACAGATCTTCTTAACTCATTATAATAAAGACCATACATCCAACATCTGTGCTAGACAAAGGATTCCTGCTCTTAATCATGCAACTAAAAACTTTTGACTTTGAGATTTGGTGCCTTAATTGTGCTTGAACTGAATATATATCTTTATAACTTTGATTTTAACAAATTATGTTTTAACTTTCATTGCTCTCAATGTACATACACAGATATAGACATAAATACAGCTAGGACAACAAGCTTGAGAAGGTTAAACTATATGTAGATTTATATTCAAATGTAGCAAGTAACTTTCTTCTAATTGTGTTCATTTTGCATGATAAATTATTATTATTATTATCAGTTTTCTCAAATAAAAAAAATTGAATGAGGAAAGTACGAAAAGAAACAACACTTTGGGGGTCAAACAAGCATCCAAAACAATAACCCTTTACCTCGAGCCGACTTTAATCTCAATTAAAAGTGCCACATGGAGTGAAATAAAGCTCTGAAGTGATGATGCAGAGATCTCTAGAGGCTCCAGGAGGATCATGGGTAGTGAGAGCTGAGCTCTCAGCTGGCTCGGCCTTGGACTTGGACAGCAGATGGTCTCCCTCTCAGAGTCAGCCGTCAGCTGTTCATATGAGCACAGGTCGGACACCGAGCCTCACACACACACAGTTCACAGAGGGAACCAAACAGACTGCTGACAAACCCTGACAGCTCGCTCTGTCGGGTTTACTAGACAAACTACAACTGAAGATACTTTTACTCTGAAGACATGCCTTGTTCCAGGTAGGCCACAGAAATATTGTCTCTTCATTTCATGCTTTCATTTGTCAAATTTATCGCTGATATTTATCATTGATCCTGTAGCTGATGATACCCTCGCTTTTTGCAAGTTAAAGTTACAGAAATGAGATTTGGAGTTTCACAGAAACACATCAAACCAATAAAAAGGAGTTATTTCAGCAGCTTTTAAACTTCCACAGAGCTTTAAACTGATATTTTTCAGGGACCTGTTAGAAAGTGTAAGTGTTTCTGTGTTTTACACTCACCTCTTCACGAGGACATAAACAGACTGGAGGATCACTCACCTGCTAAAGCTCCTTTAATCCTATTTGCTGAACAGCTTATAAGGTCTTCACGGTAACACACACTAGATAGAGTGCCGTACTCTGTGCCAATATAGGAAGAATGAGTAAACATGATGCGTGTCTTTACACAGTTAGATATTTAGTCTCCTTGAGTTAAAAATAAATGATATATATTGATTTATTTCAGTTTATAACCAGTGGTGCAAAGTAACTTTTACTTAAGTAGCCTACTTGTAGTACATTTTGAGGTGTTTCTACTTACTTTCCTGCTATTTTATACTTCTATTCCACAACAATTACAAGTAAAATATTGTGTCTTTTACTTTACAACTACATTTATTTCCTAACTTTAATACGCGTGACAAATTAACATTTATTATCAGGGGTTAAAACAAAACAAGATAAGACTCACAAGCTAATATCCGGTATATAAAATTAGCTCCAGCTTTACCAACTGCAACATTAAAATGATGCATCAATAATTAGAATCAATAATATACACTATCCTGAGCCATTCTGCATAATAGCTATTCATATTTATATTTATATACAAGTATATTTTGATGCCAATACTACTTTACTTGTAACAGAGTATTTCTACATTGTCGTCTTGCTATTTTTACTTAATCAGAGTCTTTGTTGGGCGTCAGAATATCTTGTTTAAGCTGTGTGAAGCTGTGTGTTTTTGTTATATTATTCAGTAAACAGAATGGCAAACCATGCTCGGAACAATAAGCCTGTATGACGACGGCATCAAGCCACCAGGTCATTTCCTCTCCTGCATCCTGTTCTTGAACAAAAGGAACCAGGAAAAACAGACGTTAAACTCAGAGGGGATCCCCAGTTTCCTTCTCTGCATCCTGAACTGGGATTTGCACTCTGAGGCATATCCTCTCATATATCCACTTAAATAACAACATCTGGACCCATGACGACGTCTCAAATGGAATTAAAGTGATATTACTTCAGGATGTTCATAAGACTCAATGATTAATGATGATTATTAATTGAATTAAGTTTAAAGTTAGCAGCCAGGAGGAGGGAAAAACAAGATTTATGTTGCCATGTTGGATAAAAACACTCTCCTCTTTCTGCAGGTGCATAACAGGAAACAGTTCAGTACAAGTTCTTCGTGCAGGAGCTTCCTCTTTCCCTGGACCCTGCATGCAGGATGTTCTGGTTACCCCCCTTCAATGAACAAAGCGGTTTCACATCCAGAACAACCACACAGCAAAAGAAGTAATAATCCTCCAAGATGGCAGTCACTTCACTCTATGTTACAGAGGAGCCAGGAGCTGGCTTAGCTGAGGTGGACATATGCACGCCTGAGATTAATATCAAGTATGAAGTCATCCCATCTATCGTCTGCTCTGTCTGCTTCTCATTCGGCCTCATCTACTGCTTTTTCGGTACGTATATATATGATGTTAGAGGTGATGTTAAATGTGAATGTGTGCAGATTAAAGAGGGGAAGACAGTGGACTTAAAGTCAACATGCTCCTCCTGTCGGTGTTTTCATACTCTAAATGTTTCATTAGCTCACCTGACGGGCTCAAACTCACAGTGGC
Organism: Miichthys miiuy; assembly: GCA_036365135.1. Taxonomy (NCBI): domain Eukaryota; kingdom Metazoa; phylum Chordata; class Actinopteri; family Sciaenidae; genus Miichthys; species Miichthys miiuy. Next base: position 7,706,657 of record CM071606.1, on the reverse strand, counting down.
AGGTGTCTGGAAGCTGCCAGGGGTTTAGGGTGGATGAGCACAAAAGCTGGAGGAGGCAGATGGATAGTCTTGCGTCTGAATTTGAGACAGGCAGCATTAATGAAGCACCACCTGTTGCACTGTCTGACATCTCATTTGTTTCACCGTGTTAAACCTGACAGAAGCTCGTGTGAGTTTTCTCTTCTCGGTTCCAGGTTAAAACAGTTTGCAGGGCTGCATGTTGAGTTTAAAACATTTAAAGCTTTATTTCTGTTTCTGTTTTCACTGAGAAAAAATATGTGGACACAAACCCCAATACACACAAACTGTGAGTGTGATCAGGAGCAGTGTGTCCTATGGACCTAAAACATGTGACATTATGCAAACACACACACACACACTGCCAAAGTCTGTGTTAGCATCACCTGTGAGGAACTCTGTGAATCATTTAAAGAGAAAATCACAGATGTTGGAGGATGAACACTGGAACAAATTCACTTTTTCAGAAATGTGTGACCCGTCAGTTTTATGAGATTTGAGATTTGAGTGTGAAAGTACTGCAGCGTGCATCTGTTCCTCAGCCTGTGACGACATTCAGAATCTATTCGACCAGCTTGTAAGCAAACGTGTTATCCAAACTAAAAGAAGGCTGTATTTCATCCCTTTGGTTTCTGATACATGACAGTGTTTTTTTAAAATGCAGCAATGCTGTCAAGCATGACATTAAAATGGAGCAACAACTCGAGCTGCACTGCATGCACATGACGTGCTTCACACTCCTCCACACAATCATCCAATACAAACACACCCACCCAATTTGGCGGCCTATATCACGCCTGTTCTCCAGCTCCACCACCCACCTGCAGACTCCAGAGGGATTTAAGATATTTGCTCATCGCTCCTCAATATCTCTATTTTTACATATTCAGCTGGGAGTGGTGAGGTCGGAGTCTAGACGTCAAACTCTAACTGTAATCTGCTGCGTACCAAAAGTGAACTGTCTAACTGAACTAACGCGCAGTTGGCGATTACATTACTATATTACCTAAGTGTTAATTGCTTGAAAACACATTTCACTGATAAACTGGTCTGTTTTCTAATAAGTAGCTCCAATATGGTTTATTTTGAGAGCTGAGCATGTGATGGTGTTTCACACTTTGTATGTGAGGACAGTATTTTGTGTTTAAAAGTCTGTTTAGTTCTTTAAACTCAGAGTTTTGAAACTCTCAGTCCAAGAAAATCGTAAAAATTTGATAAATGAAGTAAATGACTTTGTTCTTCTCTGACTTTTCAGGATACCGCTGCTTCAAGATGGCCATGTTCTTCTCTGGCTTCATGTTCAGCTCAGCAGCCGTACTCCTGTTTTACCATAAGGAGCCTTCGTTGGACGTCCAGCTGGGAACAGAGACAAAAGCAGGGATCGGCCTGGGTGTGGGTGTGCTCTGCGGGCTCATGACCATGCTGGTGTCCACTATGGGACTCCTCCTCAGCGGCCTACAGCTTGGCAGCCTGCTCTCCCTCGCCATCCTGGCGATTATCGGACAGTTTCACAGCCTTACTCCGGTGTGGGTGCCTCTCAGCGCCGTGCTGGCTGCCAGCATTGTCACTGCTGTCTTCACACTTCAGTGGCAGAAACTGTTTACCATCATCTACACATCTGTGTTTGGAGCAACCACTGTGATGCTGTGTGTGGATTACCTGCTGGGGACGTTTATGCTGCCAGATCAGGTGTATGATTTGCTCTGTCAAGTTGCCCCACGTCCACTCTGCTGGTTTAACTGGGCAATCACTGGGATATTGCCAGTTTTGAGTCTGATAGGTGTGCTGGTGCAATGGAGGTTTACTGCCAAAGGTGTATCACACAGCGAAGGTGAGTTTAATTCAATCTGCACCTACTGATGAGTTCAAACTCTGTTTTCATGCTAAATACCTCCTTCTGTGATGGTGTATACTCTCAATTTCATTTATTTTTTAATGCTTTCCAGCTGAGCACAAAAAACAGAAGGAACATGCCAAGAAACACAGATATACTGAGTCAAGAAGAAGACCACAGAGGCATCGTCGTCGCAGGCCTCCACCACTGAAACGCTACGCTGGGGACGTCCTGGCACCGGTCAGTGCTTCATTTTCACAATAAATGTTTTAAATTTTCTTTTTAATGCATGAGAAACAGCCTTGTGTATGATTTGTTTGTCTTCTTCCTGTTTCCCTTTCAGAGTTACCTCCAGAGCCTTCAGGAGCGCCAGATGGGAACAGGCTCGTCCACCACCAGCGTCAGCACCATCACACATACTCTGATTGACTTTGACTTTGAGACGGGCTCCATGGTGCCTCTGACTGCTTCCTCTCCTCTCTTTACAGTCTGAAATATCAATCACACCGATAATCAAACATTCCTTTGAGATGTTTGCTACTTCCACGGACACAACTTTAACCATTTGGATTGCTGGTGTGAATCCAGTTTAACTGGCTTTGTCATATAATCGTCAACACGTACACATTCAAGATGCTCGGAGATCATCCTCCGAATGATGACAGCACGCCATATGCAGTCATCAAACTGACGATCATCAGTTTATCTCACAGAGACTTTGTGTTTTGTTTCACATATTCACCATGTGTCTAGATCATCTTTCATTTGAAGTAAACAATGAATTCATACCATTATGCAATGAACTTAATGAACACAAAAATGTGGGAAAATATTGGACAATGAACCAATAAACCTTTATTGGATTTAACAGGACTATAACAGCTTTGTTGATACTGTTTTGGGGGGTTTTGTCTCATATTAATGTCCATTAAAGCAAAACATTGTGCAACAGGCGCAAAAGTACAGAACAGTCATGAGTAACTGACTCAGGAGGAAGAGCAGGTCGTCAACTATGCAGAAGATCGGTGGGTCGATCCCCGTCACCAAATTGTGCCTGAAGACTGTACAATCGGTGTGTGAATGTGTGCAGTTGGTGCCTTGCATCGCAGCCTCTGCTTTAAATGTGTGAATGTGTTGGCTAGTGTCTTGTGGTCAGAAGTCTAAGTTTATTTACCATTTACCATAATCCTACCCGTTGTGGAGAAATTGCTGAAGTCAAAGGTCAGTGGTGAGGTCAGGAAGGAAGAAAGTGTTCAGGAGCCGCTGATGTCTTACGCTGTATTATTTATTGACGCTTGATCAAGGAGAATTAGAGACACTCTCAAAGTACATCAGAAGTGCCTGAGTCGGTCTCACATTCTGCCGAACTCGTGCTGGTGGTCAGACTTTAAACCCCAAGATAACACCACAAATACTACACGCCCAGAATTAGCCAACGAGAATGTTTTTACCCATGCAAGTGTTATTGTCAGCATATTCTAGTCTGGAGACACAGATGTCTGTTTACGCAGACTGAAACGTCAACGGCAAGCTATCTATTATGTCTAGGAAGGCATAATACTGGCCACCACAGTGTTGAGGTAGACTGACACCTACTGTTCTCAACCAAAGCCAAAAAATTAATACTGCCGAGGACCTCAAGGCCCACACGTGACCTCGTGTAACCTAAGGATAGAAAAATCCATAACACTATAACATAACAAGTGAGGCTGCAACAGCAATGGTGCAATTTATTATTTATGAATTCCACTTTTCATTTGTAAGACAGAGAACGTAATATTTCATCTTCACTTCACTTTTAATCCATTAATGTCCACAGTAGAATTTTATCATTTATTTGGATTTTAGCACAAATCTATTGAAATCTTTCAAATCGGTCAAAGTATGAGGAATGTCTCGATCTCTCTCATTATTTAAGCGCACATATTCTGGACTCAACATAGGTTTGTTAAGAAAAAACAATTATTTGTTGCTATGAAATAAAAAAAATGTGTAGCCACGTTCTCTGTATAAGTGACGTCGCTAAGTACATTAAAAAATGTCAAAACAAGACGGCCGATAACAGATATTATCAAATTTATGTTTATTTATGATTTGACAGCTGTGAAAACTTTAATATGTTCTAATGAGACGGACACAGATGTAACAAACCTAATGAGGCAGTTATCAATCAGATACAGTCTGTACATGAGAGGAGGTCTACTGTGTGTGTGTGCGTGTGTGTGTGTGTCACAGTAGAAGTACAGGTGTAAATAATAACATTAACTGAGCTGCTTCAGTTTCAGGGTCCTGGTACACTGTCACAGTATCATGATTTATTGGGACACATGGATATAAGAGATGATTATTTCAGGAATTTTACAAACTATAGATGTTTTATCATATAACTTATGCAATTTGTCTAACTACTTTATAAATAATATCTTATTGACACAAAAAACATCATTGAAATATTTATTCTCATTGATTTAATGCAGATTTTGTACAGAAAATTCCTCACACAAGAGATTCATGCAGTCTGTGAACATCTGTTTTCGTCAGGGTCCAAATAAATAACCATCTCACACTGTAATCATGAATCATTGTGCAGGATGAGGCTTGCGTTGAATCCCTGGTGGCCTCTGGTGGCTCAGTCGTCACAATGCATCCAATGTGTGGCGGTACTCAGAGGATAGGCTTTCTCCACTGCCTGGTGGTACTGGTTTATGCGCCAGTACTGGGTGCCTTTAAAGAAGTATATATAACCGTTTGTCCATGTTAGTGCAGCGTCAGTACTGCTGGGTAACCCGTAGAAGAGTTGTGAAACAGGTTTGGGATATGAACTGAAGTCCGTCTGTTTAATTTCATCCCACTGCCAGTATCCAGAGCCCTGAAACAACGAGGAAAGAGATATTCCACAAAAAGAAACAGCATATGTGTCAGAATATACCCAAACAAAAGCACCTACTTTGAAAAAGATAATTTTTTTGTTCTTGTTGAAGTACAACGCTGAGTCAACATTCGCAGGGATGTTGTTCAAGCGCCTGGGGAAGCCGTGGTCAAGTTTGAAGCCGGAGTATCTCCACAGTTTGTCTTCTGTGAAAGAAACACGATGAGACCAAGAAGCAAAGTTAAAATCGTGCCAGCATTGTACATCATACACCCGTGAGAACTTTTTTAAAACTATGAAATGAATCCACCTTTCAGAAAATAGGTCTTGCCAGTCCGCGGAGAGTGAACAGCTGCACTGAGGCTCCCTGGCAGCTCCTTCCACAGTGCAGAGATCAGGAAGGGGGTGTTGTGGCCAGAACTGGACACTGTCCACACGTACTGACCACTGAAAGCGTACGCCTTACGTGAAGGACCTGCAGGAACACAATGCAGGAGGAAACATGGCTGTGCATGTACACATCTCCAAGTTTGGCCTTGTCAATTGCTTTTGTAATGATTACCCAACATTATTGCATCCATCGAGGCCTTGCAAGGATCTGGAACAGCTCCTCCTGGTACTGATGGACTTGTTTTGGGTGGAGGAGTCTTCTCCGGCTTTCCTAATCAGAGACAACACTGAACATTGCATGAATTGTACTTTAAAGATCACACATCTCTAGAAATGTGCTACTCTTCTGGCGTTACCATATAAAGCTTGAATCCCTCGTATGTCATCTGGATGTAGCTTGAAGTCAGAGCGGTATCCGTTGTACACAGGTCCCATCAGGGCGCTGAAGTACTGTGAGTGACCCAAGCCGAGAGCGTGGCCAATCTCATGAGTTGCGACAATCCTCAGGTTGGAGCCCTGAGACTTCCCTTCTGTCCACACTTCATCTTCGTCGAAATGCACAATTCCTGACTCAGGGGCATCAGCGTGGGCTAAAACATGACCTGAAGATAAAGGAAGATCCACAGTTTGTTTCTTTCAGGGATTCAAAACTCAACATCAGTTTTTATTGGTCCTACCTCGCCCATCGAAGGGCACCGGACACATCCTGTCTTTTTTGTGAAAGGAGATTTTGATGTCTGCTCTTCCCTGCTGCAACTCCTTGAACCTTAAAGGTGACACATCACTCCAGTACTTAAACGCACTCTGGATGGCCAAACGGGTCTTTCCCTGACCCAAGTCAGGAGTGTAATTATAGATGCGGTAGGTCAGCATCTTCTTACGCCAGTAACCTGTTCAGGAAATTACCTTTTTACGCACATGTATCAAATAATACTGCATAACAACAAGGATATGTAACATGAATGCACCCACCCATGACTCGATATCTGAGAGATTTGTTATCGAAAGAATCTTCTAGACCGCACCGAGGTTTGTTCATCATCGCCAGAGTGGCTGAGTCTAGTTTTCCTGATATTTGCAGGTTTGTCACTTTCTGAAAGACTCTGACAAACAAAAGACAAACGTTGCAATATTTGTACTGAGTCAAATGAACAAGCAAACTCTATAAAATGATAAACTGGATGAAATATGATCACCTTAGAGCTTCCACTATCTCCTCTGGTGAATGGTTTTGTCCTTTACTGTCCAGTGGGATGTGCAGATAGCCATACTTCCTTAAATACACCTAAAGAAAGAGAGCTTATTGTATTTGGGTCATGCACTTAAATAGAAGTATCAACACCACACCAGAAAAAACACATTTACATTTAAACAGTGCAGAGACGGAGCTAATAATTTTATATAATGTTGAGTAGTTAAGTCTACAGTAATGCAACTGATTTATTGAACTGATTGTGTGTTTTCCTGCAGGTAGAAGAGTCCAAAGTCATTTTATTGATATCATCTTAAAGACACCAAATCCTCGACGGTGCCCTTGAATTTGTTTTCCAAGATACAGTAACCTTTGTAAATAAGTACTATCACAGGGCTATTGTAACTACCTGGGGAGCAACGATATTTTCAGAGCAAATGTTCAGCTGCCACACCACAACTTATCTCATCAACAACATCTCAATAAGCAAAAATCCATTTGAATGAAACAAGCAACATCGCAACATCACATGAAAATGTCTCCCTCTTTTTGTCAAACCAAATAATTTAATTAGATTTTATATTGTCTGTTAAACGCACCACAACTCTTTAATTTGATTCTTCATAATCACAAGCAGTGTTATTAAACCCTTCAAAATAAAAGTCCAAGTTAGAAGCGGTTCTTCGTGGTGATGCCACGTTGGTTCTTCAAAGAACCATTTAATAATTTAAAGTCCATCCGTCCATTTTCTGTAACCACGTATCCTCATCAGGGTCACGGTGGGGCGGGAACTTTGGGCGAGAGGCCCTGGACAAGTCACCAGCTCATAATTTAAATTAGCATATGAGTTAAAGCCATTCATACTTCAGGTTCACTACTGTCCCTTTGAAATTAATAGATTAATAAACATAAAAATGTTTTCTTTTTTTGCATTCAGTTCCCTAAATAACCTTAAATGACCTTAAACCTTTTAAAAAGGGTTCTTAAGGATGAATAAGGTTCTCCAGAGAACTCAAACAGCTCCAACACTTGCTGTAAAAGAAACAGTTTGCAATCCAAACAAAAACTAAAAAAACTTAGAGTTCTGCTTCCAAGAAATACTTGAGAATCGATCAGAGTTTTTGTTTTCGTCAGCATTTCTGCTTTTCTGAATTTTCTTACCACGGCTTCTGCAAATTCGTCTCTGCTCAGAACAACTGATGAAACTGTTGTCAGGAAAACAAGAAGCACCATGAACTCCAGCCTGTAATCCATTTTCCTGTTTGGGATTTTTTCCAGTTCTTTCTAGGGAAACAAACAAAAAAAAATATTTGATCTGACACAAAAAGTTTTTAACTGATAAACAAGTTCTGGATCTTTCTAAGCATCGCTGAAGAAGACTGCAGCTCCTCCATCTACATCCATCGTGTGTGCATTAGACCTCCGGGTCCTGTGTCTGAGCTGAAGCTGGTGCCTCAGTTTTAGAGATTCAGTTTTTATACCATCAAGTGTCAGTTCAGGACCTGCCTCAAAGCCACATAATAAACCTTTACAAGGAATGTGATGTGTTGATGACAAAAAAACAAAACGTATTTCACACACCAACAAGCTCGATCACGCCTCCTTGCACCACAATTCGTCTCCGAGTGTTTAAGAATAACTTCCGAGTCGTTTTGTTTACGTCAATGGAGGCAAATAAATTCATGATTAAGGGAGATCATCTGCCCACCATCTCTTAAAGGTGCTCTCTTATAACCACTTATGTCATTGTGGTGGGAAAAAAAAACCCACTTTCATGATCTTTAATAAATCTCCAACGCTTTGGAGGTGAATCATTTTCCAGACAAAGTTTATTAAGGTGTGATAGATGTGCCAGAAATACCGCTTGGTGTCATTTATGATGTATATTTGTGAAACAACATTAATCTTAACATTCTTTGACTTCATGTTTGCAGCTCTATGAACAAAACAACTCAACCGCACTTCCTCCACGAGACAACAGCTAATTATATTGTTCACAATGTAGAAACCCATTCAAGGGAAAACAATGACGCCCCCATGTAACCATTGCTACAAATCGTCTGAATAGAGACAGTGAACGCCTCCTTCTCTGCTGCAACACTGTTGGAACAAAGCTCATAAAAAAGTGAGAAAGGGCACTCGGCTCACACCGGCTTTAAACAATTATAGTGACTAAATTTAACCGTGGGTTCAATTTTAATGCGGCAGAGAGCATCTTTTATCTGTTAACTTGCAAGTGTCTTTTTTGTCCTGTGTTATTTCTCTCAGGCGCAGCGACAAAAAAAAAAAATCTTTCCTCCTTTGCCATTTTAATCTTAACGATTGATTGATTGCTGGAGCAGAACAAAACCTTTTAGCTGTGTCCAAATTTCAGACTACACATGAATTATAAACAGGCTTTGAGCATGTGTTGTGTTAAACGCAGAACTGTCCAGTGCACTGAAACACTAAAATACGCTTGATTTCTGAGTGCTGTTGATGTAAACTGAATGCACAAAAGAAAAAGGGCGTTGGTTATTACATAAATTGAATTAATTGCATGCGGTTGTGAGCCAACGTTCGTAAAAAGAATATCAGAAAATAAAACTTAAATATTTGGAAATTGGAAAAAATATTTGGACTTTTTTTATTTGTGAAGCTTAATGAGCAGTTAAGTTTATTTGATGTCCAACAGTGCACATATTTTGATTTCCTGTTAGTATAAAGCAGACAATATGTTGATTTCTTCTAGAATAATGACTGTATATTGTATTTTGGGGGCTTGACCCCAAACGGGGACTTAAAATCAGGATGTCTCAGGCTCTGCTGCTTTGATTTTAACGATTTTAAATCTCTATTTTGCTGCTTGTAGACAGTACCTTTGGCATTTTTCACAAGTTTTGTGAGCAGAGTAGTTTCTCCTCCATGCTTGGAAGGAGAGTATAAGTATACATGTGGTATACAGATGGTTGCATCTTACACTCTGGACCTTTAAGTGGTGTCTGACCACTGACAGCATAAAGAATATATGGTGTACGACGTCACCCACAGGTTTCTGAAGAGCCGTGTTGAAGCTCAGAATCTGTGGCTCTGCCTCTTGTGCTTGAGATGTGGCCGTTTGAGGAACTGCAGTTTTTTGGCACTTCACAGCCAAGTTCAACTCAGGGCAACAGAGACTCTAGAGTCTGTCAAGCAAAAACATTACATTAAAGATTCATCTGGTTTTATTTTCTATTCTTCTTTTTGTTCCTACTGAAAACATAAAAAAGGACATTTCGTCCGTTTCGTCGTTAATTTATTTATAGGATTTCTTGACAATAAGATATATATATATATATATATATATATATATATATATATATATATATATATATATATATATATATATATATATATAAAAAATACCCTTTAAGTGTAAATTATTTCCAAAATATAGATTTGTTTTCTAAGATTTTACATTCTGCCTTCCAACCTTATTTCCCAATGATTCAGGTGGCTCATCAGAGTTCACGAACTAAAAATCAATATGAGATGAACACTTTCCGCAGCATGTCGTTTTAATTAACGTAATGACTGTATAGACAGTGCTTTGACATTAGTGTGACTTACAAGAAGCCGTCCAATCATCGACAGAAACATGTTAATCTTTAAAGCAGACAGGTCAACGAACTATATTCTCTTAAACAGAAAAGATTTCTTCCATTTCATGTGTTATTAATACCTGATGCCATGAAAGGTACAAAATGGGAGAAAAGGACAGACACGCACAAAACAATTCACAATGATGTCTTTAAAAGATATTTATAAATGAGTGTCCGATACAAGTCTATGAGCAGGAGTCATGACATTATTTGGAGATCAGGGTCTAGAAAACTCGTCAGTTCTGAAGATGTGGCACCGGCTACGAGGACGTCCTGTCATTCTCTGCTTGAAAGGCGCTGGGTTCACCTCCAAAGTTCATAATGAATATCAAATAGGTAGAATATGTTTAATGGAAGCTATGATCACAAAGCTGCAAAGGTCCCTTCCAAGTCTTTCAGTATGTAGTTTATGTTTAGTCTGTCCGACTCTTTTCTTTCCTTTATTGCTTCAAGATTCACGCTCGAGCTGCTGTAACTCATTTTCTAGGGCCAGTGCCCGGCCCAGCTTTTCCAACTGATCCTTCGTTGGCTCTTTTATTTCCCCTGAGTCCACTTTCTGCTGCAGCTCCTCGACTTGTCGCAGCTTCTTTTCAGGTTTTTGATCTTCTTGGCCCTTTCAGCCGCCGAATCATCAGGAGACGAGGCAGACACAGACACTGGCGCCGGTGCCGGTGCCGCCGCCGCCGTCTTGTTTGAAGACTCGCTGCTCTCTGAAATGGACACGTTCTCCACGGCGTCACTCACAGAGTCCACGTCGGCGTCCCCGTCCTGGCCCTGGTGCTGCTGCTGTTTTCGTTTCTCTTTACGTTTCATGTTGCGTTTGGCAGATTTTGAGAGACCGGCTGCATCGCTTTCCCCGCAACCGGGGATCTTTTGCTGCTGCTGCTGCTTTGGCGGCGCTGCCTCGGATGGACTCATGCCAGGCGGCAGATCCGGTTTGCTCTTGAAAAACTTCACGTACTTGTTTTCATAGCTAAAAAGAGAAAGAAACAGAAAACAAAACATCAAACTGATGTGAGAAGAAATGACTTTCAATGTTGCTTAAAGCATTTTAGTGACTAGTTTGACAATATGTTTATGATTCATACGTTCTGTGTGAAAAAGACGAGCTGTACTCACACTGGTACTTCCTCCTGAGGGACATAACCATCCTTCACCCGCCTCGGCTTCCTCCATGTTCCATCAGGTCGCTGGGTGGCAGCAATGTATTTCCCTGAAGAGCAACAGGTGCAACATTTTAGAGTAGTGATATATGTGCATGAATAAACCTGCAAATCTTAAGATAGCGGGCCTTTAAAGTATCCTGTCATCTGTGAGCGGACTTTGACAAAGAAAATAGTTGAGGTTTGTCTAATTGAGACATAAATAACTTATTTTTTTACAAAAAACACTAACAGTCTCCTCATTTTCTTGTTGCTCTGCACGCTCATGAACCCTTTCAATAACTTTTGAATGTTTCATTTTTAGGCTGACGATCTGTCCTGAGGACTACAAATGAAAAACAGCTGTTTGACCCCATTTACATTGTTTACTAATGAGTTCTGTCCCTGTCAAATAAAACAATAAATCAATCAAATCAGTGGACAAAGTGGAAGCTGTGCAGCTCCAAACCCCTGTCCAGATGATTTTATAAACACATCAATATAACGGCGTACAAACACGTCACTGCAGCGCTGAAATCTGGAACGTTTTAACTGATTAACCACAAAACTGTGTGGCTGAAACCGCACTAAACTGCCGACGTGTTATTGAATATCGTGTTGGCAAGATGGAGGCTCAAAAGTCTGGTTTGACTTAACGGTGGGCGGGAAATACCCGTTGTGTCGTCGCTGTGAAGGAACTCAAGTGTTTGAATAAACTGTTTCAGATGAAGACGACGACATGACTGATGCTTCAAACGTCAGAGTGTTTATTCACAGTTCTACTGTGCGATAAGAGAGGAGATAACAGACAGACGTGGTGATGTTCACTAAAAGACATAACAACATAAAAGTATGGGAACGTTTCCACCTGACAGAGTGATAAACGGTAAATTAGAGATTTAATAATAACACACAATCTTCTTGGGCTTTTACTGCACACATGATGAGGTTCAAACTGTAAAATCAGTCAGCCGTTGCACTGCTGAGACTTTAAGAGCTGCTGTAAGTTTTTAAAGCCACCAGATGTCACTGTGCACGTCGAGTTTAAGGCAGCAGAGCTTCATAAAGGCTTCACTAAGTGAACTAAGTCACACATCACCATGATTTTGGTGAAACGGGATCGTATTTTATGGTCCTCCACCTCAACTCTCTGTGATTTACAGAGTTTCCTGATGGACAGTGAAGTAAACTGCTGCCAACTGTAGCTGCTGTTAGCTCAGTTTGTTAGCCGGGCTGTGAGCTCAGAGCACCGTGGGGAGTGTTAGTGTTTGGACCACCGGGAAGAAGAAGAGGAGGTTTTCAGGCCCAGGTGCTGACAGAACCAGAGCTGGGCAAGCAATCACCAGTCATGCATAATTATAAGTTCAATAATAAAAAACGTAAATGTAACGCTGATAAACCACTTTTTATATTCAATATTCATATTTGTCCTAAACTGTCGACTGAAACATCACGTTCATGACGATGCTCGTTCGCTGTGAGCAGCATCGACTGATCAAAACAAACAAACAGACTGTGCCAGGAGAAGAGTTTGATCACCGCAGCCTGCCACAGAGAATGACAGATCGTCAGCGAAGCACAAGCAGACGATGTTATCATTAAACTTTAAGTACATCTTTAGAGAAGATGCAGTCTAATGCAACCACAATACTGTCTTAGTGTTACAGCATCGTGACGATTAAAAAATGCTTTGCCATGAATTCAGTGTCAGTTACAAGGTTGTTATTTAATAAATCAGATACTGATTGTGCAGCTCTTTATATTCTATCTATTCCTGTTTATTAATAACGCACAGGTCAGGGGTCAATAAAATGGCACAGAAGAAGAAAGTCACACTTATGCTACTCACCACTGACGTTTGTGGCGTGACATTTGTAAATAAATAAATATTTTAAGGGCTCTGAAGGCAAAAAGGGTTTGGTACCACCATTAACATAGAAACTGTATGTCTTTATAGACTGTGGGAGGAAGCCAGAGCACCCAGAGAGAACATGCAAACTCCACAGAAACAGAAAGGTGAGGAAAGGTGTTGGGCGAAACAACAAAGCAGTTCTCTGTTGTGAAATGAACATAAATCAATAACTTAACGCTCGTTAGAGGTCGATGAAGTGAAGCAGAATGGATACATTTGTCACAGTTAATAAGGTGGAATAAAAGGTGAACATAGTAAAAGGTTATTATAGGCTAGGTTTAAAATGTGACACTTTAATATATATGTTCTGTTCTGTCTCTCATCCAAGGGGTCACGTATATACAAATACTGGAGAAGTATCACTGTATAAATAGATATGAATGTACTATAGAAATAGAATATGCTGCACTAGTTAAAATATATCAAACTAATGTTATAAAACATCGTTTCTGACTGTCACAGGTGAGTGTTTTGAACTTATTTCACTGTACCAGCTTGTGAATGAACACTAAATGCATACCTGATGCATGACCATCATAATAACTGATCATGTTCATGATCCTTTATTTTCTCAGACACCAAATGACCCTTAAAGTTATAAGAAAACATTTTTTTTAAGGTGGTATGTGAATGAAAATATCCTGATAGTTGTTATGGCAACAACTATCAAGAACGTTAGCTGGCTCATGTAGCAACCGCCAGGTCGTTAGGCACAAAAAAGGTAATTTGGTTAATTAAATATGTAATAAAACACATAAATAACGAAGTAAATGTGTTCATGGCAGCACAGTTTGTATCATTTTATATTTTCACATGAGGCGCGATAGCTACGAGCTAACTAGCATGTAGCATTAGCCGTCTCAGCTAAGATTAGCACTAGCTAGCTGCAGAAACAAAACATTTAAATAAACAGCGGCGTTTGATTTGTTGTTGTTAATTGTGAATGAATTAAATAAAGACGTGATTTTGATTATAGCCGCTGCACAGTGTTTTCGGTTTAGACAAAGGTCCGCCACATGCAGCAGCCTTACCGGATTCATCTGTCACATACGGGGTTGCCATTTTGGTGTAACGTGTTGCTCCCCTTCACTTCGCTTCACTCTCTGACCGTCTCCGCTCACTTCGACCTCAGACAGCAGCAAACTTCTTCAACTCCGTGTTTCCCTCGAGGTGAGAGCTGGCATGGCAGCATCTACGGACGGCTGACAAGAGAGCGAAGGAAGACACCCGATAACCAAACACCGACCGACCGACCAACCAACCGACCGACCGCTGAGCCTGGGTGTATATTACCGGGCGACGCGAGGCAGCAAACCGTGCGAACCCTTTCTTCGACTACGGATGTGACGACGTGGTTCATGGGTTGCCAGGTTTGCACAGTAATCAGGTGTTATAAGACTTGATGTGAGCTTGTTGAAGTGGATAGCATTGCCATGTCTATTTATTTTATTTTATTTTATTTTATTTTATTTTATTTTATTTTATTTTATTTTATTTTATTTTATTTTATTTTTATAAAATTATATTGAATTATATAAAATTAAATTAAATTAAATTAAATATGCAATATTATTTATATCATGGCCACTTTACCCTTAGTACTCGTTTTACACGTACACTTGACACTTGTCTGTTGTTTGCCCGTTTGTTTATTGTATAGTCTGAAGGATACTTCTGTCTGTTCGTTGTGTTTGCCCTTTTTATTTTACTTCTGTAGTGTATATTACACATTTTCTGCTGCTGTAACATATAGTGAATTTCCCCATTGTGGGATAAATAAAGTATAATCTAATCTAATCTAATCTGGATGTCATTCAACTGACACAAAAAGGATTATCAGATGTTTAAAGGTGTATATATTGTGTATAACTTTTAATTTATTTTATTGTTTCTATTTTATTTTCTTGTCCACATTGTGCACTGTGAGCTGCTGTAACAAGCAAATTTCCCCAGTGTGGGATCAGTAAGGTCTGTCTTATCTTATCTTAACACATTATTGGTTATAAATTGGGCTTCGTTTCAGATGCATATAATTAAATACACAAAGCAGATCTTGTATAAAATGCGTAACAACAACAGCACTAATAAACCAAGCTTATCTTAATCACTACACTGATTATACATATTAAAGTAAATTTACCAGCGGTCACCAGAAGTGAGAATATTTCGGTCTCTCCTGTATTGATTTAGACCCACCAACTTTAAAGAAACAGCATTATTAAACTACTGAAATGACCCTTTAAAAATAAGCATACATAAAAACAGATACATGGCAGATAGTTTACTTACTGTTTGTAAATCTATATTCTCTAGGTATAGAGACTTTGGAGACATGTTTGCTGATATGACATTAAGAAACAAGTAAAACAGAAAGAACATCTCAAAAGTCTGAAACACGTGTGTGCCCTTTGTGCAGTTAAATTGAAGTGTTGTACTGGCTTGTCAAAAAGGACATGACATCACTAGAACAAGGAAATGTGATGACTCGACTCAAACATCTTCAGCGATTATGTGTCCATGTTAAACTATGTTATTTATGCACGGTATGCAGCCGTATCTCTGACGTACGCATGCTGTATGTTATCAACTACAGGCAACTGAATCCTCCCAGGTTGTAAAGATGCCAGCTAACTCTGCAGCGTGTGAACTGGCCTTATTCAGCCACTTTTGTCACCGTTGCATGCAGCCTGTGGTTTGAAATAATACTTCCTTTTTTTCTGGCAAAGTGACAAGTACAAGAGGTGTCATTAAAAATAGACATAACAGAGGCTGCAGTCAAAAGAATGAAGACTGATACATAAGGAAGGAAACAGAGATCACGAGGAAATGTGTGGGTGAAGGAAAAAGAAACAAATAAGTAGTTAAACAGACAAAGAGTAATGATCAGAGATTAAAGATCAAAGATTAAAGATTAAACAGCAGCTTGTGCCCAAAAGATGGATAAGAAATGACTCATGAATAAGAAATATATATAAAAAAGTCATGAAGTCATGCTGGTGTTAAAGAGTCTGACAGGTTTAATTTCTTTGCACAGGTTTAACTTAAATCCAGATTTATCTTATAGGTTAGCGTTGATTCTATCTAACAAAGTGCACACAGAACACAAATTACAAAAAGGGTTACATAAAGTGCAGTATGTTTAGACAGTAACGAGCATAACAGACTAGTATGTGTATGTACATGTGCTACATATGAATATATACAGTACGTCTATATTAGGTATATACAATAGAGAAGCAGATATTGAATAAAAATTATGGAGGTCAGCTTTGCTAACATTCCCCTTCCCCCTATTTCCTCTATGGCAGGGATGTCCAAAGTATGGCCCGAGGGCCAATCACAGCCGGCAGTCAGATTTCATGTTTCATGCAGCCTGAAGCTTCATTTTTTTAAAAATATATTATTTATGGCCTGCTAGGATTGTCTGATACTGTATGGGTGGAAGATCTGGCTTTTTTTGGTTGACATAACGAAGCATTTGAACCTCTAAGGACATAACTGCTGGTGTTATTTATCTGTAGATGTGACATTAAATATTACTTTCTGAATGCTTTTGTTAAAGAGAAGATTGCAAGAGTGACATGTTTTAAACTTAAATGTTAACAGGCTTTGCATTACTCATAATAAGTCGTGTTTAAAATGAACAGGAGCATGCAGGTTTAACGTATTTCATACAGTTTATTCTTTGTTATCTGACTCCAGAAGTGAAAGAAAGGAAGAACCGGTTTTTAGATTTGTTCACGCCTGATTGGCTTAGATTTGGTGACAAGAAAAAAAAAGATAATTGTGACTAAAATGATTACAGAACAGTGCATTTGTATGTAACTTTTATTGGTGATTTTTTTTTTTTTTCATTTTTAAAATGTTGGATCTTCACATTGTCTTTAAAAGAAGTTTGGACACCTCTGCTCTGTGGAGTCAAAGGAGGAAGATTAAAATTGAATTATAACGAAGACATGTTCATAAATACTCAGTGATTGTAATAATATAAAAAAATATTATTAATTAATAAGAATACTTGCTGTAAAGTCTTTGAACTGAACTTACCTTGGTCTCTTTTTCAAACGTATTAAAAAGGGGGTGTTCTTTGAACCCAACCTGGCAACCCCGGAAGGAGTCTAGTCTTGGGGAAAATATAGCCCACAGCACAGCAGACTGCTCGGCGTTAGAGACGGCTGGCTGTGCGCTGCGAGCTGCGGTGACCCTTTTCCAGAAGCTACTGTTCATCTTTCTGACCCACACCAAAGTACGTATTTAACATTATATAGTAGCGCGCTAGCACACTGAGCTAACAGCTAAACGCTTTAATGTCAACGGTAGCTGTGAAGCTAAAAAAGGAAGGCTAGCTTTGAATAATAAAACACTGCTAGCTGCTGCTAATGCTAATGCTGCATTCAAAGGTTCATCCTGAAGAAGAAGAAGAAGAAGAAGAAGGCGTCACTTTGAGCTGCACTGAGACAATTTAAAAACAAAAAGATTTTAATGTCTTATTTTTATTTATTTATTTATTGCAGTTAGGTAACGGGGTGAGCTTTGCAAAGCTATAATCACACAACGCGAGCTAAGCTAACGTTAACGTAACCTCCGGACTTGAGCCAAAAATCTGTGAAACGAGCCACCGTAAGTCAGCTGTGTATGTAAGTATAATAACGTATAAGCTGTCATGTAAGACAGTTATGTCTGATTTTAAATGTAATGCACAGCCGTCTGCAGGCTAACATCAACACGAAGTTGGCTATTTGATGGGAAGGTGATCATTTTGTGCCTGAGATTGTAGCAGACACCTCTGTCTGTGTGTGTGTGTGTGTGTGTGTGTGTGTGTGTGTGTGTGTTTGGATGTTTTGGCTTTAAATTGCACTTTTAAATATGTAATTTAAACATGCAAACTCAGCCAAGAGATACAAGCTACAACTTCACACAAACAGCTTAAGTGAAGGTTATTTAAGAGGCTCACAAAAACACAAGACAGCACAGCTTGTTTGCTGTTTCTAAATATGTCAGATCAGATTTTATATTTAACCTCTGTGAGAAATGTTGTTGTTTTTTTGGGGTTTTTTTTTTACTGTAACTGAACTGTATGTGGTTGTGTATGTAACACAAACGCATGTTGGTTTCCGCTTAAATATATCACACATCAACCTTTTCAACTCAAACTGACTTTATTTGAATGCTGAGTTTGCACTCGAATAGACGTGTCTCACACACACGCACACACACACACAGAAAGTACAAGTGCACCTGGCTCCCTTGAGGATTCAAGCACCATCACCATCCCTCTTGATAAACATAATGCATCCTTGTGTCTTGCATGAGTGGCCTGCTTGCTGTGTCACTTGTTGACTGTGCTGATGCGAGTTTGACGTCTGCAAAAAAAAAAAAAAAAAAAAAGGTGTGGAGTAATCTGCAGGACGGTGTGCCAAGTCCTAATCTGCAGGAGGGTGTGTGTTTGTATAGTTTGGTAAGTTTCTCTTTCTGGTGAACCGGGATCAGAAAGGGAAACCTAAAAAAAAAAAGGAGGGAGAGGGGGGGGGAAACAGCTGGCTGGTAAAAATGCTGAATGTCTGGTTGCGAAGCATTTCTTTTAAAAGGGAGGTGATTAAAGTAGCTCAGATTTGGCAGGAGCCTGTAAAACGAGCTCGAGGTATCTGCGGTATTGATCGATTGTTCAGCAGGATGATTGGATCAATTTCAGATCAACGAAGATTGTTTTAGAGGCGTGCAGATGTCGTTTCCTCCCCTTGTTTGTTTTTTTAAACAAACATAAAATAATAAATTGTGCACAAAGATTTAAGAAGATAATCTCCATTCCTCCATGTCATCAGCATGTCATCTGTTAAATCTCAGTTTCATTCAGCCTACAGTAAGAAAAATGAGTCATGAAAATTAAAACCACATTGCAAGGCGAAACCGTCGTCCAAAAAAAGTCTTTCTTTCAGTCAGTGACAGTGCTGACATCACCGACAACCAATTGTGCCGCTGGTTACGAGCTTGGCTGTGCGGAAATCCAAAATATTTGAGGCAGTCTTTGGTCAGAACATCTGTCGGTGTGTCAAATTCTGGGATTTACGGTCATTATCAGCTCAGACTGTGAGAGCACGGCGAGTGTCCTGAGTGACCCTCGTAATAATGTCACCCACTGCTCCTGCAGAGCTCGAAGAAACCCTTCAAAGACGCGTTTTCTCTGCAGCTCTGCTAACTTTTTCCCCTTCAAACTAAATGCAGCCTTTTCTGCCAAGCACAATATTAACTGCAGATTTTTTTTCTTTCAGAAAACGCTCTGCCAGGCAGACAATAACTTATTGAAATCTGTTTTTCATTCATATTTTATAGTCGGAGGAAATGGATTTCATCTGATTTGCATATTTTCTGTGCATTTTGGAGCTTATGCAGCATAAACACAGCTACTGTGAATGTAGATTTGAAACCATTTTCCTCTCTGGCTCTCAGAACAGCTGATTTCCTTTTGTGTTTTCTTCTCTTCCTCATCCTCGCAGATCAACTTGGTGGAGAGACGAGAGGAAAACCTGAATCTTTTCCTAAATGGTGGAGGCCTGATCTGAACCCTGTTTCTACCGACACTTCCTGCCAGTTTATGAGGCCTCGCTGGCATCTTCTCCAACAAGAAGAACTCAAAGTGAAACTTACGGCACTCGGAGTCTTTATTTGAACACCGGCTTAAACATATTTGAAGGTTTATTGCAGTCTCGAGGAAATATACAACAAGGCATTTCACGGATACTTTTGCGTGACAACATGGCAAAGAAAAACAGCCAGAAGGGTACGTATCTTATTTTTTAACTCTTTTAAAGACATTAACAAAATAATACTGTATTTTATTGTTTTTATTTAGTGTACAGACACACACACACAGTATGTTAAGATGCTTAGAAGATAAAGATGTAAATTAAATAACAGATAAATGTGTGGCTAATTGCTTTCAGGTGGAATCTAATGGGGTCATCCTAAAATTACAAGTGTAGTCTAACAGATGGAAATACTTTCCCAGTGTATTTGAATACTTACAAAGACATTAACCTACTTTCACGCACGGGAAAAACAGCTTTTATCACGGCTGTATCTTTCTGTCTTGTCTGTAAATGGCCATAGATTAACGTTGGACTTTACCCCGACTCTTCTTACTCAGCTGTCTGTCCGTCCGTCAGGCTTTTGTTTTGTGTTTTTAAAATAAGAAATGTCCTCAGATCTTTGCTGAAAATTATTTATTTTTCATCTTATTGCAGCAGCTTCTCGAGCCTGATAACCCTGAAGTCTTTGTTGGTTCTTCTAGTTCTTTGAATGAGTCGCAGATTCAAAACTGTTCATGCACAGATGTTTTTATTTTCACAAGTGCTCTCCGCTCGCTTCTGCCGCCTGCTAACTGAAGTGTGCCTAAATAACAAGTCCTTTGTCCTTTCACCTTTAACGGCACAATGTGCAGACAGTGTGCTGGTGTCTACATTTCCTCACCGTTTGCTGCTTTTAATCCAAATCAGATTTATTTCTAAACAGTTTGACAAGTTGAAATTATGTTTATAGTCTCAGCTTTTTGACTTGAGGTGAAGTAAAACATCTTCACGAGCACGAATCTGTCATTGTAACAGGACTGTGAGTCGTAAACCGACTGGTCTTTCCAGGAAATCTCTGTGACGATGTCTGCTGGCTATTTTGTCTTGCAAATGGTGTTCTACAGTGGTTTGCAAATATGCTTCAAGGCCTGAACAAACAATGAAGTTTGATGTTTTTTATAATATTTATATTTATATTTATTTATATTTATATTTTTTGCCATCCAGATACGTCTGGCGTGGTGTTTGACACTCGCTCCAAAATGGTCATGTCCCAGGGAGGAACAGCTGAGAGGATGAAGGAGAAAGTAAGATGTGTATACACACACACACACACACACACACACACACACACACACACACACACAGCCTGCCGGTTTGTACATAAAATCACAACATTTGTGTTAATCAGGATCTTTTAATCTGCTCCTGAAGTCAAACATTTCCACTCCTTCCTGTGTTGGTGGATTCGCTCTTTAAGCCTTGACATTCAGTCGCATTAGTTGCGGGCTCTCTCTCTCTCTCTCTGCGCAGCACTTTCCCAGTGAGCTGTTTTTTGGCAACAGTAAACAGGAGAGGGCAAGTTGTCAGAGCATGAGCAACAGTTAAAGTATCGCTAAAGGGAAAATCAGGGATGTATTACAGAGCAGAACACTGCTGGATCCAAACATGGCGGCTATAAAATACAGTAAGAATGCTTGCCTGGCACACGAGCCAGAGGAGTTTTTTAGCTTCCGTGTTTACTTCCTGGTAACACAGCCCAATGAATATGCAAAGTAATTTTCCTCCTGATCGGCCCAGAGACTTGACATCATGATCGTGTCATAGATTTTTAAATTGGCTTTTTCTTCTCGTACATAAAACCTCCACAGGTCCAAAAAAAAGGAGAAGAGGTTGTAGTTTGCAGTGGTGTTAAACAGGACTGCGTTATATTAAGAGGTGTTTCCAATGTTTCGGCCACCCCATTTACACACATGTGAGGGCCAAAATAATATATAATGCACTCCTGCACAACAACAGCACCCAGTAAGACCTCAATAATAACCATAAAGTAGAATTTATACCTCTCTGACAGTGTCAACAAAAACTGAAGCATTATAAGCTTCATAAAAGTTGAATTTATGGCAGAGTTGTTGTGCTGGATCACACTTTTGGGTCCCCAATAAAGCGGCTGGTCAGTGTACAGTTACTTTATAACCTCATGACGAGCTGCGTCCTCTTTTAAAGCTCATAATCTGTAATAAAGCAACTGAAGGGAAATGAGCAGCACAGCGTTTCATTGTGGTGTCAGAATGTCTTCGTGGCAGATCGTTCGGGTTTTGGTTTCTAATTCAAATTTTTTTTTTAGGGAGGTCGTCATGCTTCAGAGCACATTTTGAGTCGAACATGTGGCCCTGCTGCTAACAAATTCGTTAACACAATGATGCGAGTCGCAGATACCTGTCCAGTAATAATAATAACAAGAAGAAGAAATTCTTTGCTTTGGAGCTGCTTGCAGTAAATAAAACATTTGAGTGTTGCCACATTCTGTAGAACGTGAATAAGAGCACACTGTGTCCTTGAGGCAAAATGTTATTGAACTGTTGAGTCACGTTGGGATGATATTAAAACCTGTTCCTCTCACACTTTTCTGCTTTTATTTTACAGATCAGTGCCGTCAGGGCAGTCGTCCCCAACAAAAGTAACAACGAGATCGTGCTGGTGCTGCAGCATTTCGAGAACTGCGTCGACAAGGCCGTTCAGGCCTTCTTGGAAGGTATGAAGACGTCAGATGTACAAGAATCAAGAATGGGGAAATTAAAAGAGCCAAAAGCTTCCTCATAAGGAACTTACATGCTGCAGTAAACTAGCACTATTGCATATTTTAAAGCAATTATGCCGTGAAGGCCGTCACGAAGGAAAAGATTTGAAAACCTATATTACGCCTGCATAGTGTGATCTTATCTGCCTTCTTCCTCAAAGACTTCCACACACATTAAGTCAGATCTTTTCCCGACATGCCACCCGTTGCTCGTGCAGAATGTGACCTTGAGAACAATCTTTCATCCTTGTCGTGCTTTGCATGCAGAAGTCTGAGCGTCATTTACATGCTTTAAGTTTCACAAGTTTAAAATTAGAACGACAAGGCCGTCCCCCGTACGTCACGGCAGCTTTGTTTGTAGTTTAGCGGTGTCCAAACAACGCCTCAGAGCACTCAGACAGTGGGTTGGGTATTACAGAGTGTTCAGTCTGTCATCATTGCCTTTTGTACCTTCG
The DNA here is from genome assembly GCA_036365135.1 of Miichthys miiuy. Taxonomy (NCBI): domain Eukaryota; kingdom Metazoa; phylum Chordata; class Actinopteri; family Sciaenidae; genus Miichthys; species Miichthys miiuy. Next base: position 7,683,859 of record CM071606.1, on the reverse strand, counting down.
TCATCACTGTTTGTTTTGCATCTTAGGTAGCGCAGTCGAGATCCTGAAGGAGTGGAATGTGACCGGCAAAAAGAAGGTGAGGACAAGGAAGCTTGCTTATTATTATCTTTTTGTTGACTAAGCATATTTATGTCAGTCACAGTTATGAAACTAATTGCTGTACTACTTTAAATTATTCGTATTAAAGTGGGGTAGTGTGTGCCAAAACTTTTAATTCTGCTTAAATCAAAAGAAGTTCATTTATCTCTCTGTGTCCAGCCCAAGAAGAAAAAGAAGCCCAAGCCTCAGCCAGAGGTCTCTGCAGAACCTGCTCCGCCCGAGGCCGCATCGCCCGAGGAGGGCAAGGATGAGATGAACGGCTTTCATGCCAACGGATCAGTAATGGATGGAGAGTCACTCGATTCGCTGAGTGAACAGTTGGACTCTGCCTCCCTGGATGCAGCCGAGCTGGACTCTGAACCCGCTACATCCGAAACCACCGGTAATCACAGCTCTGATGAATGATGGAGGCAAAAGAAGGAAGGGCTCAGGGGCGGGCGGACTTAGGATTACCTGCTTCAGTCAGCGTAGATGTTATGGATATCTGCTCTGATAACCATTTAAAGAAAAACTCAGGACTGGTATTGGGTTGCACTGGGGGAAGCTTACAGTTTCAGACCAGATCACTGTCTTCCACTCGTACCTGCAGGTTACTACTTAAGCTTCAGGTCACGACTGATCTCTTGTCGCTCACCACTGGAACACCTTTTGTGTTGTACCTCACAGCCTGTTCACACACAAGATTTAAAACTCCAACATTTTGTGGTTATATTCAGTTAAATTCTGTTATGCCGACACAATCAGATGATGAACTCAAGGAGGTGAAATTTTCCCGCGCAAATGTTATGCCTCCAGTGCAACTTTGGCGAATTTCTGTGCTGTTGACCAACAGCAAGTTTTCTTCAAAGTGCTGAGCTTTGAGGAAACGGAGAGCCAGAGAGTCCAAAATAAAGGAAGCTGTTGTAGCTTTCGGCAGTGTTGCACCGCTCACTTTTATTTAACCTCCTCTGTCAGAGTGAAAACCGAAGACGAGACGAGGTTTGCACCTCTGATGGTGTGAAGAATGGGCAGCGTATGCGTGACGTCACCTGTAGCTTTCTGAAGAGCCGTTTTAAAGCTCAGAGTGTGGTGGAGTTGCAGATACATGCTTTGAATGAACTGTGTCGGGGAGGTTTACTTCCTCTCTTTGATTAATTTCATTGAACATAAAGGTGTGGCATGAGAAACAAGATGTCACGGGGAAGGACCGAGCAGAAGAGAGAAAGCAGATATTTTTATGAGCGGTTAGCTCGGTTCATTACTAACCCTGCGAGTAGTCACCCAACATCCGGCTCCACCTATTTCTCATGGACATGTGAATGTGGTGTGACGGCCGCGCTACATCATTTATGGTATAATACTTTCTCGTCCATCCCTGTGACTTTCACATCCCTTTGACCGCCTCTCAGGGTACAGTCATTTTAACTGAATGTCACACTTCTTCTTTATTTGAGCGTGGAGCTTCTCTGGTGACACATTGTTGCCAGCTTCACGTGTCTTGGCTCCCTTATATGACTAACACTACTGCAGTTCTTCTGTTTTGTGAGAGCAGGAAACTCTCTTTAATGCCTTTTCTGTGTTGTGACTTTGTTGTTCTGTAATCTTTTGTTATATGCCGCATTGTCAACTGTATTTTTCTACAACGTATCATTTCCAATTCCTCTTTCTCTTTTCAAAAAGAAAAGAAAACAGCGGACACGAATACTCTGCTGCTGACCGACTTGTCGACTATTCTGGCTCGCCTCTATTTTAGGCAGTTTTTGGGGAAAGTTACTCTGGAAACGACTCACTTTACCTGCTGTAAAGTAATCCGTCTTCTCACAGGTGCAGAAGCAGAAAGTCAAGGAAGCGCTCCAAGTCCAGCCTTACAGCAAGGAGGGAGGAATCACCAGCCTCCCAGAGGCAACAAGAACCGACACAGGCCAGGCTCAAATTCACATCCACCCACTTCCTCATTAACACCCACCGCTAATGAGCAAGGATCAGCAGGAGTCAAGAAGATAGGTTAGTCGCCCCAGATTATCTTGTCCTGCGCGTAGTTTAATCTAAGAATACTGTGAGCTTGTACAAAGCACAAGTAAAACCTAATGTGGGACAAAATGTGTCGTAACCTACGTCGTGTGCAATGTCTACCCCTCAGCTTCCAACATCGACCGCTCTGTGAAGGACCTGCAGAGATGTACCGCCTCACTGACTCGCTACAGGATGGTAGTCAAGGAGGAGATGGACTCTTCAATCAAGAGGATGAAGCAGACGTTCGCTGAGCTCCAGAGCTGGTGCGTAAATTTCTTTTTTTAAACTCTGCCTCTGGTCATGGTGGCTGTAGTTAACTCCTGAAAACATGTTTGAGCATGTTAAAGTGAGACGTAACAAAACACCCTGCAGGGCGTTTCCACTGCAGGAGCGATCCCGGGGGGGGACCAAGAACCCTTTAAGGAACTCAGGGACTGAATGTAGATCCTGTATGACAGATCAAGGGGTATTAGCAGTAGGCATGACCCTACTGACTGTGCAGACAGCGCGACAACTTATACGGCTTTGTTCACTGGTCAGTCGCTCCATTATCTATAGCAGACTGCTGCTATGAATAACAGGCTGTTGCTATGGATGAGATTCTGATCGTAGACTGTGGAGAACCACAACAGCCCCAGAAAAGTGATTTTTAAATCATTTTGAATCAATATTTTGATTAAAATTAATGATTTCTTCAGTAAGTAGCTGTATAATATGCGGGAGGACCTACAGTGAGCAGGTCTTTGTTGAGAGAATAAACCCCTTCAGTCCTGCATCACCCCAAAAGAGTTTATTTTGCAGCTCGCTGTGTCTCTTACCCCTTACATTAGTCCTTACTTGTACTTACTTACTCTTACTTCTGTTTATTGATGAAGCAAAGTTACCTTTGAACTCGAAAGATTGCGCCGCGCCCACACGGTAACCCTAGAAACTCTCGTGAGATTTGTGCGTGTTGTTTCAACTTTAAGATATTCTGTTCTCACTGAGCTCGAAGCGCATCTGCAGTCAAACGATGAGAAAACCAAGACTCAGTTTGTTGTTTGAAAGAGACAAATTATTACATTAGTACAAATGTGAAAAAAAGCCCAAAGAAAGTCAGGTGACATGCTACAAATAGCGACAAAGTCTGAACAGCGAGGCAGTCATGGTGTGACGATCACACACACAGAGGGCTTTCATCCAAAAGACCGGGGTTTGCATCCTGCGTGAAAGTTGATGTTGGCTTTGTGTTTTTATACATAGTTGCCTTTTTTTCAGTCGCAGTTTGGTATTATTTGGTTAGGTTGAGGAAAAGATCATTGTTTGGGTAAAATAATAAGTCAAGGTTGAGTTTTGGTTTCCTCGCAAAAATCCCTTGAAGGCACCACCGTCTGCAGAAACACTGGGTACAAATCTCACAAGAGTTTTGCAAAAGATATATTTTTTTGGCCTTTTCAAGCTTTATTGTACAGAGACAGCTGAAGAGTGACAGGAATGTGGGGAGAGAGAGAGATGGGGAATGACATGCAGCAAAGGGCCACAGGTCGGATTTGAACCCTGGGCTGCTGCAGTAAGGACCGAGCCTTTGTACATGGGGCGGATGCTCTACTAACTGAGCTAACCGACACCCCGAGTTTTGCAAATCTTTAAGTTTACTGTTGTGACACGATTGTGGTCGAGCGAGTTAGGCAGTGAGTGAGAGAGAGGGAGCGGTGATGAGAGAACAAAGTGAGTAAAGGAAAAGAGCTGTCAGTTTTGCCATCAGTCAATCGTTACATTCAACTCAAACATCCGAGTCACGCAACATTTTATTGGCGCTGGTCTACCTCGCCTAATCTTCACGGGTTGTCAGATGTAGCAGAAACGCAAACGGGAATGCACAAAGGGACTTTTAATTCACGTGTTTAGTTCCTCTGGGTCATTAAAAAGAGCTATTTGTGTTCCTTGATGATCTTTCTTGAGTTCAGTTTGCTACAGTGCTGTTGGTGCATTTTTATAGGTTTTGATTTACCGTCAGTGAGTCAAAGGGCGTTTTTCTAACCTTTGTCCTACTTGATGACATTTGGACAGAGTTTTATACGGTAGTTTTTACACAGCCTCACTGTTACGACCATTAATGCCAAACTAAAGAAATTACTTGTCTGTGAAGGTTCTCACTTGTTCTGTCCAGTTGACCCAGATTTAACCTTTCTCAAAGTAGCCCAATGCACGTGTAGCTTGTTCTGTAGCTTGTCCTGTGTTTAGCTTACATACTTCATAGTTTGCTTCAGGACATGATAAGTCAGCAGAATGACTTTATCGATGGGGATGCTAGCAGGAGATAGCTCACTCGCAGTTTAGTGCACTCGACTCTAAAACCTTAACTTGTTGGGTCTGACTCCAGATCCTTCATTATTCTCCCTGAAAAGCTGAAACCTGACGCCGTGGTTTCCTGTCGATATCCGAAGCTGAATGGGGATATCGATGCAGCCCCACGCTTTTAACAAAGATAAAAGACAGCTTGTTCTGTCATGGGCTCTATTGCTCCCTCAAGGCTTTGACACCACTTCTGTGACAAAGACTCACATTTCCGTTGAACGCTAATAAAAGAGTTTTTTAAGTTGATCATTTCGTACCAGCTGATACGAGGAGATACTCGTTAATAAATGGAAAGAAGCCAAAATACTTGATGTTTTTTACGGAGCATTTGTTGGTTACAAAAGATTGTAACAACACTGTTTAGTTTCTGTTTTACCCTGAGGCTGTGAAACAGTTTATAAAACGGTAAATTGGTGCCAATCGAGAGACTGTAAAAAGCTCTGCATGCTTGAACTCGGTCGAAACATGTCGTCCAACCACCTGAAGGAAGAAGGAAGAAGGTAAGACTAACTTCTTCCATAGAAGTCTGTGACGCACCTGTTCTCAATCGGCTCGGCCAGAGTAGTGCACAGAATCATGGTTAGCCTGAGGAAGTCTCAAAAAATCTTTTTTGGCATCCAGTGAAGAGCTTTCATTGGAATGAATGGGGTGTCATCTTGAAACAGAGTATCCAGTTCTCCTGATACATGCATGGTTTATGTAAAGTGCCAAACAGAGGGTGGGTGGGGCGTGAAGTCTGTCATCGTAGCCTCCTTGCGGTCGATGGTCTCTCCTTGAAAAGAATTCATAGTGCTGACCTCGTTTGTACACACAAGAAGGAACGGAAAAGGGAAAAAAAAAAAAGAGAGCCCGAGGGTGAAACCTGCTTACCGTTTCACCTCAGCACACCTGGTCAATCGCTGCGTAAAGAGGCGTGATTGCAACAATATCAGTGGGACACAAATTTGGGAGGTTTGTATCTGTCAGACAGTCCAACAGGCACTTTGTTTAAAGTATACTGAGAGATTAAAGTGCCACATGCTCCTGTGACGGAGCGATGACACTGATTAGTTAAAGTTAGTTAGTGACGTCACCCACAGGTTTTTGTAAGGACCACTTTGAAGCTCAAAATTTGCGGCTTCTGGCTGCCGCCATGTTGGCTTCCAACTGACCAAAACTTTAGTTTTGTTCCAGGCTGTAAACTTTTATTTCTGCTGTGAAGTGGACGTTTGAGGAACTGCAGTTTTTGGCACTTCTGCATTGGCTTCACTTCACAGCCACGGCGGATGTCGCTCGGTTCATTTGTGTTTATTCATGCGAGTCACTGAACTGCTGAACCCAAAACACACAGATCTTTCTTGTGATTTGATGGCGGTAAACTGATCAAAAGGCCTCATGTAAAAAGTCATAATTCATACTTCAGAGCAGGTCTGGCTGCAAGATGACAGGCAACAATTTCTGAAATGTTTGATTGTTGAATACTACGCTCACTTAGCTCCTAGTAAAGTAAATCTAGAATCGAGTACGAGACATTTTCAGCACCTACCAGGTACTTCCTCACTTAATTTAAAAGTATCATAGAGCTCTGGATGGCCACAAATACCTACAGCTCCAACAGTTGGATGTCAGAGTGAAGATAAATCCACTTTTTAATCCCCAAAGTTTAAAAACTCCAGTAAACGATCCAGAGTGACTCCTGGTGTTCATTCCTCTGCCCCTGAATCTCTGCTGAGACCTGGAACCGGTGTTTTAGTCAAGACCACATAAACCAAGACGGACCGAGTCATGACCAAGACCAGACTGTATCGAGACCAAGACTTTGAGGGGTTGTGACCGAGTCAAGACAAGGACCAGACCAGTGCAAGTCCCACACTCCGACATACAGACTAACTTTAGTCTTGAATTAATCAGAAAGCTCCTTTAAAAACACCTGAGAAAAAGAAGATTCCTTCACTAATGAATGGTAGCTTCCAGATGGCAAATAAACGAGTGCCCTAAAACAGTATATGCATGGGTGGCTAATAGTCAAGCTAACATTGTGTAATTGTCTTTGGGTGAAGGGTGAAAAGGTTGACATGAAGAAGAACTGCAGCATGTTACTGTGTCACACTGAACTTTAAATGTCTAGCATTTATCTAAGCAAGGTTATAAAGTGTTGGGTGAAATGCATGAGAATAAAACAAACAGAAGATAGTCTTTCATGTTAAGATGGGTTTTAAGCAACGATTATAAAAAAAACAGGCAGTGTACTGACAAGCCTGCAAAGCCCAGAGGCTCTGATAGCAAAGGCTCGGTCGTGAACCTTGACCTGGGTACAACTAGCGATGAAGATCTCAGCTTAGCCAGGCACGGAAAACAGTTTAACTCTGTAGCATATTTATACATTTAGAAGCACATAAACCAGAGAAAAATGTCCAAATCTGAGCAAGTTAACAAAGTTTGTTGGGCAAAAAAAAAATGCTTCTGAAACGCTGCTGGTGGAGAAAACAGTGCTACATGACCGAGACATGCCTGGTGTGGGTTTCACCGTAAGCTTAAGGGCTCTGATGGAGCTGCTGAAGTTGCTAAAAGAATCTTAAAATCAATATTGAATTTAACTAACAACCAATGAAGAGCAGTGAAGAGGTGATATGGGACCTACGATTGGCGTGTTTGCTGTTTTGCATTGTCATTCAGAGACGCCGTGCTGTGTTTCTGAGTGTGCAGCAGCCTCCTGCTTTAATGATATTGCTTCGTAATCTCAGTGCAAAGTCAGCGTTCACAATATTTCCTCTTATCTTTGAGTGAGTGGAGAAAAATAACCCCCTTCCTCTGTCTTCTCTCTGTTTTCTGTTTCTAGTTTAATGGACAGAGAAGTGACTCTACTGGGAGAAATGGATAAAGTCAAAGCAGAATCCAGTAAGTATTTTTCAACCACAACCGGCTTGTCGAAATACCACCCAGGAGCTGTTAGTATTCTTCTCATAATATGATCACCTGACTCAAGGGCTCGGAGAATCTGACCTAAATCACTTCCCGGTAGTAAAAGAGATTGTTGTGGAACAGCAAGTCCCAGTTTCTTAAAAACTGCAGCGCTGCCCTCGGGCTCTGATATACCCAGAGCATACGGCTGTGTGTATGTGTATGTAACATGACAGAGCAAGACTGCATATTTGTACAAGTAGGCCATTCTCTCGTATTCTGTCCTCTCAGTGTAGAGTGTTGTGTGATCCAGGCCTGGAAAAAGTGAATAGTGTCAGGTGTCAAGGGAGACTCAATGCTGCCTTTGTGCGCTGTGTGTGGGGAATTGAGAGGAAAAGCAAAGAAACTCGAGTATTTCTTCGACATTACAAAAGCCAGGTTTCCTCAAAATTTACCTTCTGCTAATCTGCTTCCTCCGTTAACTGACGGTTCATCAGGATAAAGATGAACAGCTCTGAATGGAGATACACAAAAGGATGTTGTCATTGTTGTCTAGAACAGTCCAGGATATCATGATCCGTATTGATCCCCGGTGTGGGACCAGTTACCGGTACTGTATGACTGCAACATATAATTGTTTTATTTATCGATTATTCTGTTTTTTCTCAATTAATCAGTGAATTAAGATGTCAGAAATGTCAGTTATTAAACATGACGTCTTCACCTCAGCAAAGCCTCACAATAGAAGATATTTCTTCATTAATTGACTGATAATTGACATAACGTGACGTCTTCTCTTCAGAAACAACACGTCAGAAATCATCAAATCATCACAGTTGAGAACCTGGAACGAGAATTTCAGTCGAGTCAACCAATCGAATGACCTGCTGATTCATTTTCTGTTGATCAGCTATGGATGGATTTAATGTTCCAAAGTTTACTTACCTACCTACTAATATTTCTAAAACACAAACATTTAGTTTGACAGTCTTCGGATCAAACACTAAAGTGCAGATTGTGCAGATATTCAGCTCCATACAGTAGGGCATACTTTAGAGAAGAGGCAGCGATGCTACATCATTTCTGCATCTTTCACATGTTGTGTTCATGCGACTGGAAGTAGCTTTAAACGCTCCTTTGTTTGAAGTTCAGGCCAAAACACACAGAGTTTAAATACATGAAGAAATGTGTTAAGTGCGTCATGGCGTCCGTGTTGGTTAACTCCCTGTGTGTACCTTCACATTAGCACACACACACACACGGTATCTTGATTTGGTTTTATCTTTGACCCGTGTTTATTTATAGATGCTGATTCAGACGTACTTTGTGCTCACACAGCTGAGTTTCTCACAGGAAAATGAAACTTACTGGGACTGCAGGGAATATCAGCAGGAAGACGGAAATGATACACACACAGAAAATTAAATAATTAGAATAATTGGCAGCCATTGCAATAATTGATTAATCATTTAAGTTGGTTATGAGTCAGGCCTTTTAAAACAATTAAGTAATTTGTTAATTGCGGGCTCAGTTGCGCCTTCATGGGACATAATCTGTCATTATTTTTATTGCTCTCTGAGGGGACACCATGCACCTCCTTGGTTTCATAAATCAGTGTTCATGAAACCAGTTTTTTTACGTCTTTTTTAAATATCACCTCGTGTTTCAGTGTTGATTTTGGACGCCCGGCAGAAGAGAGCAGAGGAGCTCAGACGGCTGACGGACCAGTCGGCGTCCATGTCCGAGGAGCAGTTGACCGAACTGCGTGCAGACATCAAGGTACGTTTTAAAAGGAAGTCGGCCTTGTCGGTCTGTTTCTCTCGGCGTCGGACTCAATACACGGCTGATTAAATATGACGTGGGTGGTAATCATTGAGTCGCAGGGTGCAAATTAAAAAGCTCATTTGAAGTGAATTGTTCCAAGGTGAAGTAATAATTGAAAGAGAACGGCGAATATATATTTACCTGCTGCCTTTTGGAGCCGACTGGTGACTAATGTAATTGGTTTTCTTTCTTCGCAGCACTTTGTGAGCGAGCGTAAATACGACGAGGACCTTGGGAAAGCTGTAAGATTTACATTTGATCTTGAACCGCTGAAGACGAGCATCACAGGGTTTGGATCAGGTACAGTATCTGTTCATCTGTTTAATCTTTTTATTTGTGTTGAAGTGAGCTTTTTTCACCTTTGTAATCCTGAATGATACAAAAAATGAGCGGCTCAGAGGTTCACTTTCAGAGATTTATGAGGTCACGGCTGAGGATCCATGATTATAACAGCAGTTTGTCAGCACACTGGAAGTACACACTAAGTATTAAATGTCAAAACACGACCAAAATGTGTCATTTTAAATGACTTGGAGAGGAAATGACTCCAGAGGTCCAACAGCCGTGAATCAAAACTTCAAACACTTTTTGAGTGGATTTATAAATCAAACATAAGTTTTAAATTTTCCCAGTGTGACTTGAGTGAGTAAATGAAATGATTAAAGCCGCATTCACCGCTGCAGTGAAAACACGTGTTTTTCTATTCATTTGAGTACAGGTAGTCTGTTTTCTCCATTAAAAAAAAACGCAGCAATCTGTGACAAAGAAGTTTCTTTGCCCTACAAACTCCTCCACAGTCGACCTGAAATGTCTCTGAAACTGAGACTATCCAGGTGGATTCATGGACTAAACTCTGAAGCTCTACCTGTTTGTGTGCGTAAATCTGAGTCTGGCTCACAGTTTACTCTGCAAAATAGAGACATGAAGAAGTTTAATTTGGTTTGTGTCCGATGGTTTGAGAGACAAAGAGCGAGCAGTGGTTGAGAGACACAGACAGTGAATGAGAGTGAGTGAGCGCTGGCCTCGATAATCAGCAAAATAAAAAGTTATTTCCTGACTGTTTCACAGCGTTATGTTCAGCACAAATAGACTCGCCCGCACACAACCCTTCCACGATCCCCCCCAGCACCAGATCCTGTATGAATGCACCCTAAAATGTGCTACAAGTGCATCAACTATTTGTTTTTGGCCTCCAAAAAAGTCACTCATGCGTGAGCACAAACCTAAACACAGAATTTTCTGTTCTCGGCGTTGTTTCAGTCCTGCTGATCTTTCTCAGGTTTCACATTTAAATGTAAAAAAGTGTCTGAAAGTAACATGTTGCCATCCTGTGGTTTTAGTTAACCAGTGTTGCCACAGAGAAGCACAAACATTGTCAGAGTTGAAGCAGGAAGTTATCTGGTCAGCCGAATAAAGGCACATATTAACTGTAAGATAACAGATGTCTGAGATGAGAGAGCTTCCCTGTGTGTCTTCCAGCAGTATGCAGATCGAGGACAGCAAACATCGAGGAGAAACAAGAAAACAGAGCGCTTAGCACGATTATCGTGTCCTCGCGATGAATGAATAAGCTTCGGCCTCGTGGCTGACACGACTATGTATCAAAAAAAACCTCAAGAGGATGAGGAGTGTGTGAGGGCAACAAGAAATGCAGATTTTGCAAAGTGAGTTTCAGGCAGATGTTTTTAGCATTAACTCACTCCAGTGTATTCTGCATCATTTCATGCTTTTATTCTGATGGAGGAAAAAGTCACATAAGGCCACATTCAGACTGCAGTGAGTCGCTGCAAGGTTCTCTGTTTGTGTTGAACGTAACCGCTGTGAAACAATCAGGAAATACAGACACAGAGACACATATCACACATCAGAAAAGAGAATAGACAAAACAAACAGGGCAAATTTAACAAGAATAATTAAGTACACTGCTGCATCACTAACACTAAACAATGAAAGGTGGATGGCTGGTCGGGGACAGTGAACTGACTTAACCAGGACTGAAATTACTTTTTTTTTTGTTGATTAACTTTATCGATGCCGGTGCTTCTTCCTGGGTTCATGAAATAAGCGAAGCCAGAACACACAAACAGGTATCAGAGTTTAGACCAGCTCGGTTTCAGAGACATTTCAGGCTGACTGTGGAGGAGTTTGCCCGATCTGAGCGTCTGATCGAGGAGCCACGGCGTGACCTCAGGCTGTGTTTTCCCAAAAAAAAATTGGATTCGGCTCAACTTCTCCACCGCAGCCAAAACACACTATTAGTAAGTGGGTGGGAAAAATCTGTTTTTTGCCGCAGTGCCGGTCTGAACGCGCCCCAAGTCGTCTGTTGGTGGATGTATCTCGTATTAAATGCCACAGAGATCACCACAGTTTCACTACATTTGTCTCAGTGTGCAGTTCAGGGCTGTCTCATACAAAAGCTCACAGTGTAAACGGTGCCCAAAAATCCAAAACCTCTTAAAATTCCAAATATAGACTCGGATCAATAAGAGCCTTCTCTGGAATTTATGCGTTTGAAGCTATTTTAGTAATCCTGCTTCACGAGGCAGGAACCAGGCTGCACTGTTGGTGATTTACCTTCCTGTGTTTTTGTTTCTTTTACAGTTTACCATCCACGCACAGGCTACTCAAATCGGTCCCGTTGTAGCTCCACGTCCTCTTCTGTCGCCAGCCCGAGCCTGCTGGAAACTCCACCTCCTCCTCCCACCCAGACCCAAAGCACCTCCAGCGAATCCCGCCCTCCTCCAAACAAACAGGTCAGGCTGAGGGGGAAAAAAAAGTTTCATCACACTCAAAACCAGCCTCGCACTAAATAACTGATTTTAATCCTCCTCTCAGATTTTCCAAGGCAACAGGCGTACTTTCCAGGGACAGGGGTACCACTCGGGTGGTCAGCGGTATAACGGCGGTTCCCACCACGAAAGGAATGCCGGCCGTGCCAACCACCGCTACCAGAGCGACGGCGGCTCTTCCGGTCCTACTTCACAGCACTCTAACAACTCGAGAGGTCCCTCTCGTTCCTCCACGTCCTCCTACAACCAAGACCGACCCACTTATAACGGGCTGCCCCAGAGGCCTCCGCGGACGCACTGCCCTTGACATTGGAAATGCTCAATCAAACCCATCTACTAACCCTCGCACTCCCTTCCCCTTCCCTCTTCCACACTCGTCCTCCTCCCTCCCACCACCACCACCACCACCACCACCAACAACTAACTTGTTTAAATGAAGAATAGAATACCAGTTTACATATTTTCCGTCAGTTGAGCTGTAGTGCCACCTCTCTACATCAATCCATTCATCCTTCAAACTTGAAAAGCTCTCCCTCTTCTGTAATCGCTCTTCCTTTTTGCATTTCTTCCATCCTGGTTAAGGTAACAGCTTCTGTCTTTAGGCCCCCTTCTCTGAGAGATCTCGTCGCTACGCTGTTGTCAGTTCCTGTTATTCATTTCTGCAGCCCGCCAGAGACTGACAAGATTACCTACAACAATTTGTGCACTATTGAAGTTGAACTCCTTTAGTACTGTTTCTATGTTTTGCCGTGGCGTACGTCAGCTCTCTGATTATTTTGCACCTTTTCTTCTTTCGTTTTCCCCAGAACCATTTCAATGCCTTCAACGTGGAAGTGCAAAAGTAGTTCTAGCATTAGCGGGAGGATTTTTGTCACGGGGAGAGAAGACATGCAATCAACACTAAAGACTATCGTCAAATCTTTGCAAGGTTAAAAAAAAGAAAAAGGAAAAAAAAAGAAACATATCAAACTGTAATTTAGAGCTTTTCATATGGCTGCTACAGACGGTAGGGAACTTGTTAACGCTAGGACTTAAAAATGTAAGTGAGTGTGAGCACAGAGGTCGACCTCTTAAAGGAATAGTTTGACATTTCCCTTTTCTTGCTGATGGTTAGACGAGACAATCGCTAGATAACAGCAGCCTAACAGCCTTCAAGCTAAACTCTGACGTTCACTAACTAACACTGTCCTGTTTATCTTGTACTAAAAATAAAATGTAATGATAAATGTAGTTTTACGAGCAGGGTCAGAGCTGGGGTCAGAGCTGGCTGTTTCCTCTTGTGTCCAGCTTTCATGCTAAGTTAAGTTAATCGGCTGCTGGCTGTAGCTTCGTACTCAAAGTACAGATGTGAGAGCGGCATCCAACTTCATCTAACTCTCTGCAAACGTGTGAATTAGCACTTTTCTTTTCAGGCAGAGCTGACTGTTCCCCTTGTGTCCGGCTGCCGGCTGTAGCTTCATACTCACCGTGCAGAGCGGTATCCAGCCTCTCATCCAACTTTCTGCAAGGAAAAATGTCAGACTATTCCTTTAAACGTCGCCTGAGGCAGTGATGTATCGCCCTCCCACTGGCCAGCGGGGGTTAACCCGGAGTGTGTTCTTGTTCTCGGCGTGATGTCCTTTTATTTTCTAACAGAGAGGGCCTTTTTGTAGAGTATGTTAAACGATGTGTTAAAAGAAGCAAACGGCCCACACGCTGTTTTTATAGTTAGTTCTCAAACATTTATTCTGATGGATTATCTTCCGCGCGCACCGTTCGTTCTTTGTGTTTCTGCCGTTAGATACGCACACGGATGGCGTTATTTAACGGCGTGCTTGCCTTTAGTCACAGAGACTTCACATTTGCCTTTTCTCTTAGAGACGTGGATGTCCGCATCATGACTGCTTTCTAATCAGACGGTACTCGTAGAGCAGAGTTGCAATTTATAAAATGTGAGAATAAGATGCAAGATCTTTTTCTTCCCCTTTTTACACACATATATATCACTTTATCATCTGTGAACTGATCAAACTGATGAATGCATTGCACGGTTGCATCAATTTCACAGATTTTCTTTTCTATGGCTGCCAAGTCGACACTTCAAGGCTGTCGTTGGGGTAAAGTTCTGTCGTGTCCAGTGTTAGTGAACAAATAGCTGGTAATACCTCATTGCTGATGTTTTGACACGGCCTGACTGTTTTTTCCAAGCCGTCTTTCCTCGCAGTGGGCTCTTATTTAAGGGACAGGACGGTGATTCCTCCTCATCTCTTATCTTGTAGTTATGTACATACAGTTTGTGGAGCTGCAAGGCTGTAGTGTTAAACTGGTTGTTACATTATCGCTGCATCTTCTTCATGATGTGTCGTCTTCCCTCGAGCAGACTTTGGGGAAAAAAAATTGAAGATATTATGTTCTCTCTCTCTCTTTTTCTCTCCCCTCCTCTTCTTCTTTTTGTTTCCTCATGGGTTTCCTGATTACCGGGAGATTTTTCTTCTTATTTGAGATACAAAATGTTTTACTCCAGTGATTTATATTGGTGAATACTGTGGAGAAAAGGGCACTAACATGTTTACAGTCCGTGCTGAGATAACACTTGACTCAAAGGAACAGTTTGAAATTTTGGGGGGGGAAATTCACACACACAAGACGCAAAACTAGAAAACTTAGTCGGACAAGAGACACAAATTTATTTAGCGGGGGTGATTTCAACCAGGATATTTTCTCAGTTTTGCAGGAAGAAAGTCTTGAGGGTTAATTTGGCAAATGTACGTGCGGTTAACTGCGCCGCGTTTTGTTGGAACGCGTCCACTTCCCTGAGCTTAACTCTGAAAGCATCCCAGATCACCTCTCGACGACCTCGAGGAAATTTAGTTTCTTGTCCTAACGTAACAAAATCCTCATCAGCTCCTCTAGAGTTTGCTTCTGTGTTTAAAAACTACAATTTGCAGGTTAAGTGTCGGACTGTTTCTTCAATAACTTCCTCTACAACTGCCCAGAGGCAAGAAATACTCCGCACTTAACCTCCTGTGAACAGTTACACTTGTTTGGATTAAACAGAAACAGATATAACGTGTTCATTAGTGAGTTTTAGAGGAGCTGGGATGCAGATTTTGTTCCTCTCTGTTTCAAGTCTAACTGCGTCATACGTGAAATCAATCTCTTTTCACTGATGCTGATTTTTCCTTAAAAAAAAAAAAAAAAAGAAAAATCAAACTTCTCCTATGAGTGCTTTCAGAGTCGCTGACTTCGTTACGTCACAAAGACGACGTCGGTTCTCTGCTGCAGTTTGATTGGATCAAAGCTGCGGGACTTTTACTCTAGCATATCTTTTGCGTTCGAGGTGCTGGACTTGTTCAATCAAGACTCAAAGAAAGTTTTTTGTTTGTTTTTTTTCCTCATCTGAGATTTAGTTTGTTGTTTTACATTCCAGACTGTAGGAATATTGTTAGGTTATCGCCAAAGAAATGGTTTCGTCCTCTTTAAAAGTTGCTGCCTTTTTGTTTCGTTCCTCTCTGCCTGTAAAGAATTCCAAAGGAGATAAATCCAACACTTCACCTTCCTCTTCTTCCTCTTCCTCTTTAATTTTCAGATTCCTTACTGTATATACATATATGTAGCTATATAATTTTGTGCTCACATGGGGCATTTTGTATGTGATATTCATATTAGTCATCATGGAGGTTAAAACATCTAGTTCGTTCATTCCTCTTGTAGACCCCGTGTTCTTCTTCTTCAGACAACCTCTCTGAGACAACTGTAAACTCAAGTGCCTTTTCTTGTCTCCCACCGATTCATTATGACATCCCCCTCCTCCCCTCCAACAAAATATGGACCAAAGACATCGACCGTCCCGTCCCCCC
Source organism: Miichthys miiuy (assembly GCA_036365135.1). Lineage (NCBI taxonomy): Eukaryota > Metazoa > Chordata > Actinopteri > Sciaenidae > Miichthys > Miichthys miiuy. The sequence continues at coordinate 7,668,099 of CM071606.1, read as the reverse complement.
CGGCCCGGCACACTCCCTCTCCTCTCCGCTCTTTCTCCCACTCACTGAATTGCACACTTCTCATTTACTACGAATAAACAGTTTGCAATACTGACTGTGTTTGTCTTCTGTGACCTGAAGCCGAGGTAACCATGACGTTTTACTGCGAGTCTACACACGCAACACAGTAAAGTGATCCTGGGATATCGAAGTGTACGGCTGCAGGGGGTTCGAGTAATTCATCTTCCTGCTTCTGACCTCAAATGCTCCGAGTTATCGCTCACGTATAGTTCGCAATATGTCGATAAATGGATAAGAGTTTATATATAAATAAAGTCCTTTGCACATAAATAAATCAAATAATATAATTAATATATAATTAGCCAGCAGGGGGCAACGTTACTCTGAGAAACATTACAATGTGATGGACGAGCTCATAGATCTGCAGCCCTTCACTTATTAACAGTATCAGTGAAACAATGTAATGTATGATCACTTGATCTCTATTACAAGTTGTAATCCTGCGGCTCAGGAGGGTCAGCAGGTCATCCACTAATCAGAAGATCCATGGTTTGATCCACAGCTCCCTCATGTTGAAGAGTCCTTAACAAGCTTCCTAACTGCTCAGTATTGCATTTACCAATCCTGCTTGAAGTATTTGTAAGATTAATATTATCATGTTACGATTATAGCTGGTCAGTGTACATTTAGCTGATGCTTTTATCCAAAGGACACTTCGACATACAGACTGGACGAGCTGGGGATCGATCGCTCTACCTTCTGAGCCACAGCCACCCCAATGTAGAAGATTATCTACTCTATCTACAACCTGGTAATTTAGTTCCCAATCTAGGGGTCATGTCCCCTCAAAGGGTCATCAGATAAATCTGGGAGGTCCTGAGATGATACATGAAAGTGGAAATGTGACAAAAAGTTCTGGTTTCCAAATTTCTATAAATCTTTTGTGAATTATTGGAGACTTTTATTCTTTGAGTTTAAAGGGGGAAATGTCTTTACTGGTGGAACTACTAACAACTCCGACATCTGAAATGTGACACAAGCCAAACACATTGGGAACCTCTTCCTTTTAAAATGTAAAACACGTTACTCCCTCAGTGCATTATTGCCAGTGAGTATTAGTGGATATTAAAAGTATGGATCATTTTGCATCGCTGAGTTTGGTGATGGCCTGACTACAGAAAGTGACATTAAGGTAACAAAATTAAAAAAATAAAATGTCTTTAATGTCAGTGATTGGAGATCCATGCTCATGATTGATCGTTGTGTGTTTTCCAACCTGTTATCTTGATTTAAAGGTGGGAAATAGTCAAATTTATCTGCCACATGTTTCTGCTTCCTGAAAATGAAACAGTACGCCCACTGCAGGTCATTTGAATCTGGAAGTGTGATCTGACATTACAACGTGTAAAGATGATGTTCAGCCTGTTTGTTTTCAGAAGATGCTAATTTTACGATTAGAATACATAAACATCAGAGTTCGGCTGGTTCCTCGATCTGATGTAAGCTCTTACATTAATTTATTAAAGTTATATCAGCGAGAAAGTCCACTGCTCAGTTCATTCAGGAGCGCTGACGTGCAGAAATTGACCTCATCTGCATGTTAACGTGTTGCATCTTTCTTAAAGACGTGAAAATGAAGTGAAACTCTTGGTGACGTCGGATGTCGTTTCTCTGCAAAAATTCATCGAAGATGCAAAAGTGCAAAAAGAGGAAGTGTCTTCACAAGAACGGCTGCAAAGCGAATCAAGTCCAACAGAAACAGGAAGGGAACTCAAGGCTGGATGGACGGCTAATAAAGTTCATGACTACTCTGAGTATAAAAATTTTTTTTATAAAAATAAAGAAAAAACTGGATTCATTTTAAATGTATAAATATGCATCAGTGGACTGAAAACAACACCAATTATTCTGACAAGATATTTCTATAATTAATAATCCTCTAACTGTAATAATTAAGACTAATACTGAAGAGAGGCGTGTAGTATGTCCCATCTATAGAGTAGATTCATATCTGTTCATACAGTGATACTTAACACAACCTTTTCACATGTATACAGTGTAAACTGAATATGAAAAATATGTCTATCACTCCAGTTTTTTTACTTAAGCTTTGGCTTATTTTTTTATCTTCTCTGTCGGGAGCTGTTATTGTAACTCGTGCTATTAATGCTGAGCTGACCTGTTTTGCTTGTCCAACACATTTCATTGTACTTTTGACCCCGTGTTTACCTACATGTGACAAATTAACCTGAAACTCGCTGCATGTGAAATCATGTCCAACCTCAAAAAAGGTACTCCTCAGATATTTCCACAGATATTGCAACCCAACGTTTTCCAACATTAGATGGATAAATTTAACCTCCACGAGTAATTTATATTTTCATTTTTATTGTTTCTGCAATTTTTCTTGAGTAAAACTCACAGGGGGAGTCTGTAGGAGGGCCGTGCTCATTTATCCACACAGGTGTTCATGTGTATTTGTTTATCTAAGCGGTGAAGAGGTCAGTGCACATGATGGTGACTTTGTCTTTGCCTTGTTTTAATGTCACTTTCATTTATTGTAAATGAATCTACGCAAAAAAGGCGCTTCACGTTCTGAGGTTTTTTACGAGAAATGTTGTCTTTGTGGTACAAGTGTCGCTAAAGAACCCGCTCTGGGGGACGGCCCCAATCTGCCGCTGAATGTTATCAAACCTGTCAGGAAAATGAACATGCAAATTTGAAACCAAGCATGCATAACACTACAAATTTCACAGAAAGCTGAGAAGATGACAGAACTAAATTCATTGTTAAATTTGAATAGACTCCTCTGAGAGATCATGGTGTTTCCCAGTTCCTGGTATTAAACACAAAGTATCCTCTAGTGCTCATGATATGTTTGTTTATTTTAATTTTTTTTTAAAAAAGGCTCCAAAAATCATAAAATACAAACTCATTTCCTGTTCCTGAAAACCTTTCCTCGATGGAAAGTACAATGTTTGACATGATTAAAACGTCTTGTGAGCTGAGGTGGGCTGTACAGGCCGCAAAGACCTTCATAGACAACTGTACACAATGCAAAAATAAATGCAAATAAGTACAAAATATGACACTAACTGAGCTAGCAGTGATCAGTGAAAACACTCCAGCGGGAATGTGTTGACATGCAGCTCACAGCCCCATCACAGAGGGAAACACGGCAGCACCTGTTGAATGAAGAAGAGTGCTTTCAATCCACTCGCACACACACGTCTGAACTCGCTGTGAATTCATCAACGTCAGCATGCGTCTCATTCAGAGTTATGTCCTACTTTTTGGGCTACCTTGACCATCTCCTGTGTCCGAATCCGGGACTTTCCAGTCCAGCTGGCGGCCTTTTTCGTAGAGTCCCTTTAGGACCTTCCTCACTTCATCTGTCCCGCCTCCACGACTCAGCTCCAAAAACTTCCTGTACAGCTGCAGAGCGGTGCGAGCGTCCTCTATGCTGTCGTGGGTTTCCCCCTGTATGTTGAGATCTGGAAGCCGCACACAGAGGACAATCAGGACTGGCTAGTTCGCGGTTATTCCTGCAGCAGCGCTTTTAACTATTAAGCATGAGTTTGCAGTAAAGATACTGGAGATAACCACAAATATCACATGAACACCTGCAGACAACTCAATGATTTATCAAGCAACTGATGTTTCAGCAACACCGAGGGGAAAACATGGAAGGACCCATTAATAACTGAGTGCAGACATACTGTTGTGTGTGCTTAAATTCTCATTTTAATCGAGCATGAACTTGTGCTGCAGTCAGTTAGATCGTTTTGTCTTTAAACCTGCAGTAACAGATTTTTTTAGTCTCTTGTGGGCAGCAGAAACAAGCTGAACAAACATTTTGAGCTGACATAATACCAAGCATTGTTTAGTTACACATCCAGCAGACACAGAGCAACATTATCGTTCATTTCTGTCCAGTCTGCTCTGTTTTTGGTCTTGTAGTATAAAATTTCATGCCTTTAATCAGAGGCCTCAGCGATGGGTGCTTCAAAGTTTGATTCCTTTCTTAAGATACATGGTTTGGAGTAATCAAGGGGAGAAATATGTGGAAATTGATACAGTGTTATGTAAACACAAAATGCTTTAATCAGGTAAAGAGCACCATGGTTTTAGTGAGAGCTGATTTAACATGTTATAAAAGTGATCAGAATAAGAAATGTGTGATTGTAACAAAAATATAAGTGAGCCGAGCTAAGTTTTAATGGTGTAATCTTGAAGAAAGTAGAATAAAAAAAAAGAAATGTCTTGTGAGTTTACTGATAAGCAGACACAGACCCAGCATGACCTGGCATGACCTGGCGTGACCTGGCATGTCAAGTTTAGACCATTATGTGAATGAAAGTTGAAAAGTGGGCAGGACTTCTGTCATTGTTCCCCTCAAACCCCACGCGGACGTCGTAACACTGAAGAGTACTGTTATAAAAATTAGGATTATACTGGGGTGCAGATGTTTTAACTCATATAGATAGTGTGTGTGTATCCTGTCTTTTGCATGTCTCGTGTACTTCTACTCATTTGGCCTGTGATTTACTGAGGCAGGCAGGGAGAGATAATTATAAATCAGTAGTACAAGGACAGGACAGGCTAGGGGAGTACCATTTGGATATGAATCATAATGCTCATTACTGAGCAGAAAACCAAAAAGGAATGTTATGATATTATCTGTATCAGGTGGGAGGTGTCCGAGACAGCCCATTTTTAAAAAATGAAAAAGAATTGTTAGAGTTCCTCAGGGAGCCTTTTCTCTGTTAGCCCTTTTGTGTGTTACACTGTTAAACGCTCCTTCTTGTACAAGAATAATAAATTCGAATTAAACTTTGATACCTTGAATCCAGTCTTCCTTATTCAAGGGTTTTTCTTAGAAATTCCCATAACAAGTACAAAAGGAGATGCTTTGAGACCGGAAAACAGTCAGAACAATTCTCCACCAACTCCTGAGGGAGATATGTGACTCTATGACGCTGCTAAATTCTCCTCTATGTTCACCAGCTCCTGTCTAACTGTGTGTCTGCTGTTTGATGCTGAGTACACCGTGTTCCAAATTATTATGCAAATTGGATTTAAGTGTCATAACCATTTTTTTTGTTTGTTTTTCTCATGGATGGTATTGTGTCTCAGGGCTCATTGAAAGCAATCTCAGACACCTGTGATAATTAGTTTGCCAGGTGAGCCCAATCAAAGGAAAACTACTTAAGAAGGATGTTCCACATTATTAAACATGCCACTGGTTTCAAGCAATATGGGAAAGAAAAAGGATCTCTCTGCTGCTGAAAAGTGTGAAATTGTGCACTACCTTGGACAAGGTATAAAAACATTGGATATTTCCTGAAAACTTATGCGTGATCATCGTACTGTGAAGAAATTTGTCGCTGATTCAGAGCACAAGCGGGTTCATGCAGACAGTCATAATAAGGAAGGTTTCTGCCAGACAAATTCATAGGATTAAGAGAGCAGCTGCTAAAATGCCATTGCAAAGCAGCAAACAGGTATCTGAAGCTGCTGGTGCCTCTGGAGTCCCGCGAACCTCAAGGTGTAGGATCCTCAAGAAGTTTGCAAGTGTGCATAAACCTACTATTCGCCACCCCTAAACAATGCTCACAAGCAGAAATGGCTCAGGAATACATGAAGACTAATTTTCAAACAGTTTGGTTTACGGATGAGTGCCGTGCAACCCTAAATGGTCCAGATGGATGGAGTAATGGATGGTTGGTGAATGGCCACCATGTCCCAACAAGGCTGAGACGTCAGCAAGGAGGTGGTGGAGTCATGTTTTGGACCAGAATCATGGGGAGAGAGCTGGTAGGCCCCTTTAGGGTCCCTGAAGGTGTGAAAATGACCTTGGCAAAGTATGTAGAGTTTCTGACTGACCACTTTCTTCCGTGATACAAAAAGAAGAACCATGTCTTCCGTAGCAAAATCATCTTTATGCATGACAATGCACCATCTCATGCTGCAAAGAATACCTCAGGGTCATTGGCTGGTATGGGCATAAAAGGAGAGAAACTCATGGTGTGGCCCCCATCTTCCCCTGACCTCAACCCTACTGAGAACCTTTGGAGCATCATCAAGAGATCTATGAGGGTGGGAGGCAGTTCAATGGATGCAAGAATTGTGACGGTGATATCAATGAAGGGGTCCTATGTTAATCTGTAACTTGGCCTGTTAAGATGTTTTTGATTGAAATAACTTTTGATTTAATTTATATGACCTCCTAATGCTGCAAATTCAACAAATGACCATTTTTAATTCTTTTACAATCTATAAAATGTCTTGAAACTCTGTTGTGCATTTTGAGTTTTTTATTTTTGAAAAAAATACTGTTATCATTGGGAGGTTTGTTCAATAAAATTTGAATTATACTCTAACGGTTGATGGCTTGAAAATTATACTGACTGTCATTTGCATCAACTTTTTAGGAAAATCTGAGAAAAATGTAATTTGCATAATAATTTGGAACACGGTGTAGTTAATGTGCAGTGAGATAGATTTTAGAGCTGGAAACAGCTGCATGCGAGACTAAATTTCAAGAATGTTTCAGGATACCTCAACCAAAGATTTCAAGACTTTCAAAGCCTTTATCATCACATCAAACTTATATAGAAAAATATTGATATTAGCCGCCGTAACTTACCTAAAAAGTACCAGGCGAGAAACCTGAGAGAAATCATCCTCTTGCGGGGTAAATGAAACAGGTAGACCGTGTCGATGACTTGATCTTTGAGAACCTTAAAAACAGCAAAGACAACGGCTTCAGACTTTCATGCACTTCACAGTCAGCTGTAAACCTAAAACATTGATCTACCGAACGAGCCTGACTTCACGTGAAAGCTGAGGTTGTAAATATAACATACCAATAAATTGATAACCCGGAAGTCCTTCTGTAAACCGTGACCAACGAAGCGAACTCCGGTGTCGATGAGGAAGCGTAGCTTCAAGTACGTGGACTTCAGCGTGGTCAAATGCTTTGAAGAGATCTTCGCATCTAGGTCTCCTGGTTTGATGCCAGAATACTGCGTCAGATAGTCGACGACCTGGAAGAGCAAACATTCAGGAGAGTTTACAAAAAGCACCGTTCCTCTTTGAAAGTTAAAATCTTGTCTTTCATCATCGCTCTCTGCCTACCTGTGTGGAAACTAGACAAAGAAAAGTGATGTGGTGCTTCCTGCATCATGAAGTTACTTAACTGCTAAAGAACAACACAGCTCAACCTCTCTGCCATGAATGATGTGCTGCTTATTTCCAAACTTTCCAGTATTACTTAACTTCATTGCAGGCCAACCAATTGGATATTAAATAAACTTGCGATAGATTACCCTGTTTTTTATGAGTGTATTATAAACAGCAACAAAAGGATATGGCGTGCAGTGACAATGAACGAAACATGATCGAGGCTGGGATCTGATTAACGTCCTCCCTAGTCAAGCATATCCTATTTCTACAACAACAGTGATATTAATGATGCATATTTTGAGGTTACGACATCTCAGTGTTTTGCGCTCTCACCTGCTCCTGAGTGGAGATGTAGTCATCGATGAAAGGAACCCCCTCGTTGGGCCCCTGACCCCTCACACAGGTAATCCTGGCCACAGACATCTGACTGGGCTTGATGGTCGACTTGGTGCCGTCGCTGCGAAGTTCTGCCTCTTCCTGCAAACACACACACACACACACACACACACACACACACACACACACACACACACACACACACAATCATGAGTGAGTTTAATTTAAATGTGTATCATCACAATGAGATGAGTTTAGAATAACACACTGCACAACATTTAGTCATTTAGCTGACCTACAAAAAGGGAAACAATCAAGGTACAGTGTAGTACAAGTACTACTCTCACAGCATGAAGTCTTAGAGGGGGATAGATTTAGCATGTAGTGTTGGAGACGAGATACTCTCTGAAGAGCTGGAGGTCTTCAGGAGGTCTTTGAAGGTAGAGAGGGACGCCCCTGATATGGTACGAACTGGACGAGAAAAGTTAGGATTGCCCCGAGTGTACAGGTGGCAGAGCCAGGCGCCGTTCATTGGAGGAGGTAACATACGTCTGTATGAGGACATTCAAGTAGGTGGAAATCAATGTGTGCCGCATTAACGATGAGTGTGATGTGTGACCTTTTGGCTAGTTCTGGATCATCTGAAAGGGTTTCACTGTGCGGGCTGGGAGGCCCGTCAGGACGGCGTCGCAGTAAAGAGTCATAGATCATTTATATTTAGCTAACTAGAAAATTTCTAAAATATTTTTGAGTGTGCCTGACTCTGGCCCCATCGCGCTCATACATTATTATCGACACTGCTCAGCAATTACAGTATTAATACAACAAGCTGTGTCATCCCCGTTGATCTGAGGTTCATTTTTAAAAGACACGTCTGTTTAATCTTTACTCAAGGTGCCGCCTCATTTATTTCCTCGATCATTTGTTTTGATACTTTCTTTTTAAAAAAATATTTTATTGTTTTTATTGTTACAGTTGTTTGTCTTACAGAATTGGTCATTGGTTTTCTTGCACTTGTTTTTAATATGTTTATTTATTTTATTATCACTTTATCTTATAAAACATCTTTTTTATCATGATAAAATCCTGTTTTTGGTTTTAATTTTGCTCTGCGCGGGGCAGTGGGCTAAAAGTTGACTTCTCTAACTCCACATCCTCAGATTATTTTCATTTTCAAACTTGTAGTCTTCAGCACCAACTGAGACAATTTATCAGACTTCCTGCAGCTCTTGTTTAATCGTTATGGCAGAAGTCACAGCTGACCTAAAGTGGCCTTCAGAAGTGTAAATAATATGACTGCATCAGGAGGCAGCATCGTCTTCTATGGTCACAGATTGCAAGCATCTAAATTAAGATTGTTAGGGGAGAAATCTGATGACTGAATGTCTGTGAGTATTTATAAAGCGTTTTATGTTGAATCATGACATTTTCTACGAATTTCCTCTTACAGTGAAGACTCTGATAAAAAAAACTATTCACAAACTATCTTAAGTGACCGTTGACAGAAAGAGAAGTGAAACATTGTTCGTAGTAGGTAGGACTTTAAAAAAAAAAAAATTTTTCCCAACACTGAAAGCTTCAGATTAAACCGCGCAGACTCGATCTCGACTCGAAAGATGCCATCACAGCTCACCAATGAAATGAAAACGATCACAACACTCAGATATTTGGGGAAAACACAACATTGCAACATTGGTCTTACATCAGCAGTGATCACACCAATAATCACGGTGTTTGGACCAGATGAAGACACTGCGTAGGCTTCTGTTTACCATGTAAGGTAAACAGACAGCTGCAATATAATCCTGACTCACCTGGTTGAGGGTGACAAACTCAGCGTCCAGTCCCACCAAGTCTCCGGCCTGCGGCATCTCGGTGACCATGAGCGGGATGAATGTGGCGTGACTCTTCCTCTGCTTCCGTGCCAACGAGGCCTCCGTCAGCAGCACGCTGGCATCTATGGGATTTTTAACTGAGGCAGACGGCAAAGAGTGAGCTTGCAGATTACGTTACGTCACCTTCAAGTAAAATCACCAGATTTAATGTCCTTAAACTCACTGCGCAGGTCGTATTTGGTATGGTAGTTCCTCTTGGCGTAATACAGAATGGCGGGCACTTTCCAGCTGACGTCAAACTGAGCAGCTTCAGCCTTTGACGACAAAACAAGAACACTTTTACATGACTGCAAACATTTCAGCATCTCATTAGCATGAATTAAATAAAGATAGGTATTCACCTTGTCAATCGGCTCGATTAAGAAATCATTGAAGAGGTACCACTGTTGGTGTGTGACTCCCTGAAACAAACATCATCTTAAATGTCAGTTTTCAAACACAGAAGTCTCTCCTGTACTTTTTTTTTTTTTTTTTATCTAAGCTTCGCTCACTTCTTTTCTCTGATGGTAGGTCTCTCCCACTTTGATGTGTGCAACCAAGTTTCCACCCGTGCGTGCGTCCAGGACATGAGGCACCGTGACAACCAAGTCATAGAGGGAAGCACCCTCCGCCTCTTCAGCGGCGCTTAACTGATCGGAGATACGACAAGGAAATCCTTACGCCACGATAAAGACCCAGATAATCACACAAGTCAGCACGTCGTCACTGTTTTTATCCAGAGGTCAATCTTTGTTGCTCACCTCTTCTCCTTCAGGCCAGCTGCTCACTTCGAGTCCCTGACTTTTGCTGATGGACATCTTTAGAGTGAGGGGGATCCAGACGTGTCGCAGATCCTCCGCCCGCGTGTCAAAGGTGAAGCCCTCCATATTGCAGACCTCCTCCCCGCTACAAGGATGTACAGAGAAGTCAACGCAGATTCAACAGATCAGTTACAAACAGTTTAAGACAAGAATTTTACTATTTTTTTGACGTTTTATGGTCTAAACGATGTAATTAATCTACAATGTAATCCTATATATTTGATATTTAAAAGGGATCTTACTCTAAGCACCACTCGGTGGGCATCGGGGGAGGTTCTTTAGGTTTAGGAGGCTCCATCGCCTCTTTTTTCATGGCCTTATTGAAGGCGTACTGTGAAGAAAAGCAAAAAAAAAAACAATTACATAATTCACATAAGTAACAACATGAAAATAAAGCCAAAAAGAGTGTCACTTACCTCGGCCTGAACCTTCCAGAATTCAGCCTCTTTAGCGCTGTTCACTTCACAGTTGATGACCAGAACATCTGGAAGACATCGAATGTTGCGTGTCTGCACCTAGAGTGACACAAAACGAACTCTCATAATCCAGAATCAGACTACAAATACGCTCTGAGCTGCTGAAATGTCTGAACGGGAGCTTGAACTCACTGTGGGTTGATACTTCTCACAGTTTTCACACCACGCCTGAGTGCTCTGCTCCAGGCAGATGCTTTTCTTCAAGATCTCAGCAAAGTCGTATTCCTTTATTGTTTTTTCTGAAGTGAAATGAATATATATATATATATATATATACACAATCCGGGTGTATTGAGGTGAGGTACATGACTGCTACACACATGTACAGCAGTGTTAACTCACCTTGAGAGCTCTGTTCAGAGTAATGCATGGTGAAGAGTAACGTGAGGGACGAGCGGACCGTCTCCTTGCCACATCGACACAAGCTGCTGTTCTCCACCTCACATCCAAACAGTTTTCCGATGGCAGACTCACCAGAGGAACCCAGAGAACTGTAACAAACAAATCAGTGATCACAACTTCCCTCCGGACTTTGTGCTACGCTAACAGGAACATCTATTTCTGACCTGCTGCTGGCTCCCCTGTAGGCCTGTGGGCCCTCCTGCTCCTGAGTCTCCTGGTGGAGCTGGGTGAGGATGAAGCGGTTCCAGCTTTGGATTAAACGGCCGAGCCTGGCCTTCCCCGTTTGCTCGTCTGAGTCCGCGAGGATCAGACCAAGTGCTGAGGCTTCAGGGATGGTACGAAACGCTCGCAGGAAGTTACTGGCCTTGAGAGGAGGAGGTGGGAGATGGATTGGTAAATCTACGTGGTAGACAAAGTGTGCAGCTGTCACAGGGATCAATGAAATAAAACAGCTACCTGACACGGATCTCCACGTGACAAATCCAACATGTGGAAGAGGAAGCCGAGCTCACAGGCCAAACAAAACTCCTTCTGGCACAAATGATTCTGAACGAGACACCGAATTGGCTCCAGGAAATATAAAACCTAAAAGGAGAAATTGCTTTTATATTATCTCTTAAAAAGCAAATTAAAGGTCAATAAAATGAATTTTAAAGTAGTTTCTTACCTGGATCATGCAGTTACAATAGGCGTTGGGGATGTGAGGCTCCAGACCAGCAAACAAGGTTCTGTTGTAATGTTTGAAATCAAAGTCCTCCAGTCCAAGTTTGGAGTATTTAATCGTGACCTGATAAAGCACAGGATGTCCTTATTACATATTTCAGTGATCAGAACTTATTTTGATACACGGCAACAGCAAACTAATTATTATAAAATACAAATCAAACATTATTTTATATAAAACCATCATTAAATATGGTAATCCGAACCTTTCTGTACTTTTTGGGCACCATGTAGAGGTGAGGCTCTTCATCACGTCCAATTGGTGATTCAGGGACCTGGTTGTAATTATCATAATCGAGCTCCACGTCTTTAATTTTGTAAGGAACCTGAAACCAACACAGAAACACAGATATTATATGAATTAAATATATGTACGCGCCAACAAACACAGAAATAAAGTTTGTTTTCTAAATCTAAATACAGCAGAAATGACACAATTAACCGAAACATTTAGACCTTCTTCAGTGCTCTGACAGACTTTACAACAAGCACAAGGAAGTGGTTTAGTATCATAAAATCTATACTGGATGTTTTTTACGTGCCTGGTTCCGAGGACGGGTTCGAGGATTCGCTGCATAACCTATAAATCCAACGGTTTTCATTGTGCGCAGGATTTCTGGGTCAACAGCAGGAGCTCGTCTGTTGGGAAGAATGTTGGACAAGAACAAAAACTTTATCTAATGAAAGCAGTTGAATCCCTCAGGCGCTAACCAAATGCTGTAAGTCATGGTTTATTACAGTGTTCCTCAAGCTTTTTACACCATGTACGACCACAGAAAATATCAGAAAATACAGCAGTGTAAGCCGACACTGCTCAGCTACAGACAGTTCACGCAGGAGGTTTATTCCTAAGAAGAAGATAATTTAATGTTCACTGTTGTTAAATCATGAATGAAGAGCTCATTTGGTGAACTACGGAAACTCCTGATCTGTTCTTCTTTTCCCAATTTGGGAAAGCGAGCGTGACACTCTATCTCGTAACCGATTATGGATATATGTGCATGCTATGTGCATGAATGTGACTATATAACAGGCCGACACTGAAACCAAATTGATCTCATAGTATGTTTTCATTCGATATTTTCTTGTATTTTGATGGTTCAATATGTTTTTAATTTAATTAAAATTCTTTTTTTTTTTATCCTCGTATCACTAAAGGGAGTTACGTACCACAGTTTGAGAACCAGTGGCTTATTAAATACACCAATGAGTCACTCACAAAGTGACATAAAGTAAACATTGACATCATTTCAGGAGAGTTCGCTAACCATGACTGCAGAAAAAGAGAAATGAATAAGTTCCACACTGTGACTGAGATGAGATCATGCACGCGGGTTCGATGTTTTGGTTTCATAAGTTAACTTAAAAGATGAAGCTGGTGGTGGAAGTGAACGGTGTGATCCAAGAATTTGACTTCTATCAGCATTATATCACAAACAAACAATGACAAACATTCAACTAAATACGTTAAGAAAAAAAAAAAAAACGAAAGACGACAGAAAGTCCCAGGCAAAAAAAGAACAAAAAACCTTTGTGTGTTTGTTTGTTTGTTTGTTTGTTTCCATCTTCATCTGTTGCATTTATATGCTGCTATATGCTAAAGTGGGAAAAAAAACAGAAAGCCGGTGATATTCCATATTTCTGCTATTGTCAACGAATCCAATGAAAGGACCAAAATCAACAATGCGTTAGTTTGTCTCTCAATAATTTCCAACTTCCCTATCCTGGCTGTGGCACTCAGTCCCAAGTCCATTTGTTCCTGCTAAGGGACGTAAGATTTTAACAGATACATAGTTTTGGTTTCATTTTTTTGTTGGGAACAACTGTTAGTGAGTTTTTACAGCAGCAGGATGGTGTAACTACAGTGCAATGTTCATCACACTCATCACACGTCAGCCAGTGCAACGGTTTGGCTTATATGTGTATTTTTAATAGTTTGTGAACAATATTGGAGCTCTGTGTCTTGTGTCTTGTTACCTGGGGCTGGGTGTAGCCAGTGCAGTGGGCCAGTCTGACAGCAGCGGCTCCGTGCTGGTCAGCGGCATGGGGATCAGCGAGATGGGCAGCAGGTCGTGGTTCCAGTCCAGTTGAGGCAGCGTGTCCACAAGGCAAGGCAGGGCGAACTCCGTCTCCCGGGAGTAGTCGTTAAATGAAACCTCTGGAGCGTCAGACCAAAGGTGCACACATCCCCCAGAGTCCCCGAAAGCCAAGGCTTGTTTGCTGGACGATACGTCAAAACTCATGAGCAACTGGCCCACCGTGTTGACGTGGAAAATGTCCGCCACGTTGGCGAGACCGGTGGGCTCACAGAACTGGCACTGACCTGGACGAAGAGAAGGTGGAAGGTGTCAGTATTAAAGAAACATTTGTATTCAAACACCTGAGTGACCACGGTGGAAATGGTTCCTAAATACATGTAACCTGGACAATTATTTTCAAATTCGACTATTCAGATTTAGATATTTAAGTGTGAAATAAGCCTAGAAACACACTGACAATGACATAAAGGAGATACTACATTCCCCAGTTGATACCTGTCTGCGAGATGATCGCCAGGCGTGACGTGTAGGTAGGAATGAAGCGTAAGAAGAGAGGGTCCACGTGCACCTGAAGAGGTGTTACAGCCCGCATCATACGGAGGTCATACACCATGAGGAAGCGGTCGCACGCCAACCCGTTCAAACCTCGGCTGGAGAACCCGCACGCAGCCAGAAGGTTTCCGTGAACGTCAAAGTCCGAGAGGCTGCCGGAGAAGGCGCAAACTCGTGCTCCGTCTTGAAGGTGCGCAAGTCTCGGAGGGTTATCTGTTTTTTTTAACGGAGGGTGACTGTAAGTGTGAGTGTCGTGTAAACCAGAATCACAAACTTGAGTTGATCAAGTCATCCTTACTTTGCCAGAAGTGTGGCCACAGAAGAAGAAACGACTTGTTTGGCGCATTATTGCCACTCCAGGTACCTCGACGGTGAACTGTAAAGTACACACAACAAGTCGCTTGTTTTTAAGTTTGTGATTCTCATACATTATGTCACATTGTCCTGTGCTGCATGCATGCATGTCTCACCTTCTGAGTTTCCTGAACAGTATTCAAGTCAACTTCAACCGCATAGTTTTGCAATCCACCCATAAGCAAAGTGTTGTTATCAGTCATAAGGAGACTATGCATGTCAGCTCCTTCCTCCATCCTGTAACGCATACATTATTAACAATCATAAAATCAAATTAATTAAGTAAATGAAACGCTAAATAATGAATCACACAGCTGCTATTTGTTTGGGTCAATATTCTGTGCCACTTACGGGTAATCAAACATAACAAGGCCTCCACGAGTGTGGCATTTGAGGTTAGACTTGGACAGAAACAGGACGCCCGTTTCCAAACTCTGAATGTGCCGGATGTCGTCGGCTGCGTGCGCTTGGAAAGAAGAATGGCGTCCCATCGTAGGTCCGAAAAATGAGGTTACATGACCCTTGGAGAAGAGAATAATCAAAAGAAATAAGGTGGAATGTCATGGTTGCAATGTATCCGTGCACGTCATAACCTGGAAACAACCTAGATTTCATCATAATCAAGGATCTTACTCTGTGGTTTCCCATCCAGAGCATTTCCTCCTGAAGGTCAAAATGTGTTGCAGTGACAGGGATGCCAACTTCTGAAACGGCGCTGTGTAGCTCGGAAAACATGCCCTCCATGAGGTGCACAGGCTCGGGCACGGTCACCGCCAGTCCCTCTGGGTCGAGCTCCACACCCTGCAGCAAGTTGGGGTTCAGGTGGGGGTCCATGGAGGGCTCCATCCCTGCGTCTAGAGTCCCGTGAAGGCTGGGAGGGTACTCACCCATCCCGGCGTCGAGACCGTCAAAGTTCATCATGAGTACACCTAAATCAACCTGGAGATGGATGACAACGTCTATAAACATTAACACCACCATGACCAGTTAATATTTGCTTTTGATCAGCTGAACTCAAGTGTAGCTGCACAGTCCTTTATCCCCATGTGTAGTTCTTTCTCATATTTTTATAAAACAATTTTATATATAGTTATTGTATAGATGTTTAGCACGGGTTAACTTCTTAACACAGTTATATAACTATCTTCTATGCAAATGTTTAACTCCTGCACATTTTTAAATTTAGATCTATCTCAGGTTAATTTTTATTATATATGGTTACTGTGTTATAGGTTAATTCTAATGTATGTTTAATGTATGTTTGCATGCTGCTACTGGATGCATGAATTTCCTTCGGGATCAATAAAGTATCTATCTATCTATCTATCTATCTATCTATCTATCTATCTATCTATATCTTCAGACTTTGACTTGGCTAACAGTAGCTAGCCCCTGAAGCTAACGTTAGAGCTAACTAGCTGCTACCAAAAGCCTCCAAAACTGCAGTTATAGTGCTAATTACATAAATACGAACAGAAAGCTGAGCTGCAGTGTCTTCACACACAACACTGGTGTGTAATTTTTTGATAACAGATCAGTTAACTGCCGTTAACGGTCAGCTAAGTTAGCGAGCTAACCGTTAGCAGCGTTATTTCCGTCACTTTCTGCAACCGTTAACATCCGCGTTCACCGGAGAGCGTGCGTCGCTTTGTCTCAAACAAACCGTGAAAAACATGAATGTAAAAGTTTACACCGACCTATTCTTGTTATACGACTTGCTTGCACACGAGTCCATGCTCACTCCATTCACAACAAAAACACACATAAACAGTTCCGGAGCAGGCAGACAGGAGGAGGTGCGTTCACGAGCGGCAGGATTCACTACCCCACTAATACACCTGTCTTGAAATGTGTTCAATTTCCTCATTTCATCAATTTATTCATAACTCGACTCCTTGACTGTGTAATCTATTTCTTTATGTTTTAATTATTCATATCAATAATACCACCTTTTGCCCATACCGAGGGTCTCCAACCGATCAGAAGCGGGCAAATGCCCACCGTGCTTAAGACCCCCAGGGGCCCTGAAGGCACCATGGTTCACCTTGTTAGTTTAACTTAATTAGATTAATTGAAAATATGTAAATCTGAAACTATTAAGTTATTTTAATTAATTACTAAAATTAATTGTTTTGACAATATTTCCATGATAGATTCGATATAATAGATATCATTTTTGATAATAAATATGATTTTTGATAATAGTTTAAGTTGTTTTATCAGGCAAAAATGACAAATTTTCTTGTTATAACTGTTCTAAATGAGAGGATTAAATTGAATATCTTTTGGGTTTTGTACTGTTGGTCAGGCAAAACAAGACATTTGAAGATATTGTTATGACCTTTAGGAAATTCTAACCCCAGTTGTCGTTTTTAATTCAGGCAGAAATAATTGGCAGAAAAATCAGTCATGAAAATAATTATTCTACAGATTTGTTTTCGGAATATTCAGCATGAAGGCACAGTATAAACTGAAATGTACCAAACTCTTGTTTTTTTAATAAAAATTGTGTTTATATTCATGCATAGCAGTGCTTGATGGCTTCTGTGTATAAGGAATTTGTCATGTGAAGTCTAAAGCTTGGCATGTCAGGAATTTACATCCATATGTTCAGTGCAAACACATGAGGAAGTGTTCCCTTGATAGCCCTTGTCCCCTTGGTAAATGTGACAGATGTATATATGTATGTAAGCAGGTGAGCCTTCTTTAGTTAAGTCTTTGTACAAAATCTCAGTAAACAAATATAATGTCAGCAGCAAATGTATTTGTTCTGTGATAATTTGTTATCACGAATAGTCAGTTTATAGTTTGTGTTTATATTTTTATATATTTTAAACATCTATCCATTATCTGTAACCACATATCCTCATCAGGGTTGAGGGTTATTTCAAACATATAAAAGACATAAAAACATACAAAAAATACACAAACTCATTTATTAATTCTCTTAAACAACACAAATGAAATCTTACATGTTTGAAAAGGATTAGGAGAAAGTATAAACATTTCATTTAACAATTTAATCCTCTACTTATCAAGTACCCTTTCCAGTTACTCAGTAATGATTACAAACCTTTAGTTTGTTTAATAAAACTGTATAGTCCGGTAAATAAGTCAGTTACAGGCATTTTACCTCCTTATAAAGAATAATGAACATAAAGGGGAAAGATAAAGGAAGAACAAAAATATGTCTTCCTTTATCATTTCCTTTCTCTGAAAAAAAAACAGTTGTAAGGTTTTTCTCTGGTAGAGAAGAGGGGCAGATCGTCGACACAGATGGAAAGTTTGTCCAGTCTGTGTCGGAGGATTCAGTTCATTATCGACCTGAAATGTAAAAGGTTAATCTCACTTCCTCGACATAGCCCTAGATGTGAAACTTGATTACATGAACACATTTAAGACTAATTGGCGTGTCACTCTTTGGCTGTCACACATTGTGGGCATAAATCAGATAAGAATATTGATCATATGTGATTAAAAAAAAAAAAAGCGAGTCATTAATGAGTCGAGATCAGAAACAAAAGTAGTATAAAGTAAAGAGATGTTAAAATATAATAACCCCATATTATAATATATCAGAACTACAACAAAGGAGGCTTGTCCTTTCCTTCCTTTTTTGTGTGTTCATTAATTATCTATCATATCACACACATCCACTCGGAGCTGTGCACTCATGAACTCACCTGGATGACAGGCGAGGAAAACCCTGCTACGTCATGATGTGATGCCTTATAACCAGCAGCTCAGGACTCCGAGCACTCATCAGTCAGAGGGGACGAGAGCACAGCAGGACAAACAAACTCACTAACCCTGACAAATAATAATAATTAAAAAAAAAAACAACAACCATGGATTCTTGTTTCGCGACTTTTGCGGCTGTTTTCTTGATCATCGCGGCCGCATCCTGCGCTCCAACCGGGCACAACCTGCACAATGCATGCGCGGATGTAAAGAACAGCTCCCTGGCGCTTAATCGCATTGCCAGGATTGTGTCAATGGAGGTAAGCTGATGCAAAATACTGTGGTGTAATTAAGAGTTTGGACTTAAAAGTTGTTGCTTATAACAACATTTATTGCTTGATGTCTTTGCTGTGTTATAATGCAACAGTGTACTACAGCATGTTTTTTTTTTTTTCTTAAATTGTCTCTCTAGGCACAAAATATCTCCAAATATACACCAGATATCATCAGCAAAGTTGATTGGATGGAGTCAACAGATAAGTGTGATCCTGAGTCCCTGAAACAGGAGTCACCGGTAAGCAACAAAACCAACAATGAAATATAATAAATATCATATTAATGTCTTTGAAAAGAGTTAAATCGGGGGCAACTGGACTTTGGTTGATTTAACTCTTCTCAAAGAAAGATGACCTTGTTTTCCTTGAAAGTTTTCCTTTCCTCTCCTTTACACCATAAAAGAATGAGTTCCTAACTTTTTCCTTTCCTCTCTCCTTCCCCAGACTTGCATTGTGAAGATGCTCAAGGTCCTCACAAACTACAGCTCAGAAGTGGAGAGGGTTTCTGGATTTGAAATCTGTTCGTTGGCCAACAAAGTGAAGCCAGAACTGAGCAAAATGCTCGATGACATGAGCAGATGTGTGAAGCACCCGAAGGTAAATAAATGTTTCCATTAATTTCCCATCTAACCGCCTCAGAAGTCTGATTTATCAGAGCATTGAAACTGAACTTTTTTTTTCTGATTGTACAGGAGATCATTGATGAAGATACTCGGACTGTCGAGCGCAATGAGCAGCCTCTGCTGTGCCGTTACACCATGGACAGGCTCTTCTCCTTCTCCATCTTCACCGCTCGTGTCTTCGCTCTTGGTGATCCGGCTCTTCACACAAAAAGCTTGACTCAAACATGCCCGTAGAGCATGAAATGTTGCATTGTAACTTGTAAAATCAACCCTTGTTTGATCACATTGATCAAAGTACTCTAGTACAGCCTTCAGTCGCTGATGATGTGTCTACGACAGTATTTACACTTCTCATGTATACATGCAATGTATTTCCAATGGAATTATAATCTCAGATATTTATTCTAATCATATTTATTGTATTTATTTATTGATATTTATTGAAATCAGTTCTCTGTATGCAGAATATCTTTAATAAACAATCTGATTATCATCATCATATGTGCTGTGGCTCCTAAATGATGTCATATTTTTGGTTCCTTCCACTGAAAACAATCATGATGAATATGTTTTCATTAAGGAAAGTTAGGAAGGAAGTTACCTCCTCCTTATTATTATTATTTTTTTTACCTGAATGAATTTCCACAACACAAGGAGGAAGTTGTGTTTTCCTAAAAGATTCCTGCTGCTCTTCAAAGATGCACAGCTCCCTGCATACTTCCTCATCAGTCTGTTTTATTGTAGCACGTGTGCTCGCTCGACTTCCCTCATGATGCAACGCTCATCCAGCAGCAATTCAAAGCGAAAAGAAAAAGAAAAAGGAAGGTGTCAAGTTCACAGAAGGGAAGAGGAAGCTGCTGTGAGCTCAGTGTGGTACTGGATTGCTCAACAAGGAAGTTTGTTCTCCGAGTGACTTAATATACAGAATCAATTCAATCTTTCATCAGGTCCCGTTCTCAGGAATCCCGGGAAGTTAATTTACGTGCCTAAAAACATAACACACGTAAGGATTATGAAATAAGGAAATAAATGCTTAAAATCAAAAACAAAACAAAATAAGGAACACAGCATTGAATGTGCACGATGTGCGCATGTAAAGCTCACTGTCAGGAAACTGTGTTGATGTTTGTGATGTAATTAACCAGAATAAAGACCATGACAGCCTCTATGTGAAGTATTTATTATGCTGACGATGTGCACGGCAGAACTGCTGTATATATGTCTTGTTTGCATGAGGGTGATGCAAGCAGGAAGGTTCCTGCTAGTGACAGATTTATGATATGATATGATAGTGTTGCATGAGCAGCTATGTGAAATTTCAGATCTTGACCCGATGATGGTACGAGACAAGAAGTTAAGGATCTTGAAAGACAGTTCAACAGTTCACAAGCTCCACTCAAGGCCAATAAATATGCACAGTACACATACATGTATAATAATAATAATACAAAAAAAAAAATTATCACAATGACACATCAAGCCAAAGTTCCACAGGACGTCCCGCATGTAAAATGAATGGGTCATGTGTGATATGTATTTTACATCACTTCCTTGTATAATTTCTCTACACACTGCACACAGTATCGGGAAGCAACCTGCTCAGCGTGCCGGTAACATCACGTGTTTTTGTTTTCATTCCCCGTGCATTAGTCGCGTGCGAGATATGTAACCTCTACTGTACTTTAAAAGAACTCATTGCTCGATTTTTATTGTTTTATAAAAAAAATGATTGGTAAATTCTGAGAAATCAGAGCTGCTGCTTCACTCTTTACTGTATCTCAGCCTTTATACCAGAAAACCTGCCAAGATTGAACTTTAGTTTGAGTTTCCTTATATGCCAATAGTGCAAATTGTTGCTGTTTCTGACTAGTGACCACTTTGTGGAAGCTAATAAAGATACAACTACAGAACAAATGCAATAAGCCCTTCTTTGCTGTCTATGAGCTGTTATGTTCAAGTGTAAAATGCTTTGATTTGTAGATTTAAGCCACTCAGGGTGAAGATTTTCCACAAACATAACATTCAGTCTAAGAGTTAGGTGTTTACGGTATATAATCAAAGTTTTTCCTTTAAATCTCAGGTTCTATCAGGGTTATTTGCTTTACGGCAATACCGGATTAAGAGGAATGTTGCATCACTGTGAGGAAGTACCTTGATTTTTCAGGTAATTATTTCACAGGATGAGCCAGAAATAACAAATATTCCCATCTGGTGACTTAAAAGAATAACTGATAAATCACGATTTGGATCAGTTATACTCATACTTACGTCATACTGTAATTGTTGATTTTATCCATATCATGGTGATATTTATCTATGTGTGTGAAGTCACACCTTTAAAATTCCTGCAGTAGTCATTATGCAGAAAGTCCATTTTCAGAATCTGTTATTATTACTGAATCATCATTTTCACCAAGTCAGGTCAGGTCAGGTCAAGTCAGGGTTTTTATTATCGCTTCAACCATATGCACAGTACACAGTGAAACAAGACACTGTTTTGCCAATGGGCATGGTGCCACGCTAAACATAAAACACAGACAGACAGGACTACATTAAAGTGCACACACATTACAACAAAAAATACAAAAGGGCTACATAAAGTGCAAAATACGTTCAGATAAAACAATCAGGAACATACAGACTGAGCGTGACAGACTTGGCGGTGTATGTACATATGCTACATATATGGCATGTACAGTGTAGAGGTAGATATTGACTAAAATTAAGTAGCAGCAGACAAACGAAGCTTTGAATTACTTTATACACTGTCAGGCAGTTAAATCTATAATGTTTTATTCAAAGTCCAGCTCGATGTTGGATACAGAAATCTTGTGAGGTTGTTTCCTGTTTTTAAGGCCCTGTAACTGTAAATCAGAATCAGAATCATTTTTATTAGACATAAATACACAAGTACAGCTAAAATCGAGGAGCTTGACAGGTAAACATAAACATTAGACCACTACGTACATATAAAAATATATCTAAATATGTAGATCTATACATAAATGTAAACAATACCATTTGTAGACAGATGCTAAAATAAATCTGGTTTATTTATCAGGTTGTTTTATGTACAGGTGGATATGACAGTATATGAACAGCATGTGTAGATCGTGCATGAGTGATGATATTTACATGTTTAAAGAATAAAAACTGAATTTAAACAGTGAGAATAAACAATTTACAGGCACACTGGATGTTTAAGACACAGAGTTCTTCCACAGGAGTTTTCCTGGCACTGTGTTCATCAGAGTGATGGATCGCTGATGGTGATCGCTGTGTCTCACTGTATTTTGATCACCGTCTCTGTTTGTTTATCTAATGCAGTTCCTATTTATCATCACTTTTTTTTCACATTCATATAAAAGTATGTGTCACTGAATGACACAACAAGCCAAAGTTCCTCAGGACGTCCCGCATATCTGTGGGTCATATTTAATACGAATATTACATCACTTCCTTATTTAATTTCTATATGCACAGTTCATCCAGCGGGGAAGTAATCTGGTCAGCGTGCCAGTAACAGCCTTCATTTATTTAATGAGTAAGCAACTAATATTTATTTGTATATAAAATCTGAATCTGAAAGTAAGGAGTACCTGCAGGTGTCAAATAAATGTAGTAGAATAGAAAGTACAATATCGCCTGTGAGATGTAGCATCAGCAAGAGTTTTAGTTGTGTACAAGTACATCAAAACTGTACTTAAAGTACAGTACCTGGAGGATAAGGCTGGATTAAAATGACCAAAACTAACATTACTGCGTTAGTTAAACATCTAATCACTGTTTGGCAGACTTTACTCAGTCTGGACTGAATAGTAGATGTGGTCAGGAAGATCTTCAGCTGTGGATTCAGTGCTTTAGTGGACATTAACTGCAGCAGGATGGTGTGTGACTGTGCCCATATTCACTGTAATGAAGTAACATTCCCACTCAGTGTAACAGAGTGGTTCATAGGTGTGTTTTTAATGTTTTTTGGACAACAATAGAGCTCTGTGGCACAGAGGGAAGCAACACCAGGCGTTGCCTACACAGACAATACTTGTTGGTGAATTGTGACAACAACAAAAAAACTACAGAATGGCACCACACATATCCCTTAAAGTACTTTCCAGCACTTTCAAACCACCTTAGTACACAAACCACTACATGCCATTTTTAAAGGTCCAACATTTGCCAACGTTTGCCAACATTTAAAGGTCAAGTTTGTCAGATTTATGGTTCTCTATTTAGAGAATATGGCAGAAAGGGAATATAATATGCATAACTTCATTAGTGTATAATCACCTGAAAATAAGAATTATTCTGTTTTTGTTACCTTAGAATGAGACTTTTATATCTACAGATGCACAGGTCCTCTTCCACAGAGTCTGCCATTTTGAACTGCCATGTTTCTACAGCAGCCCAAAAGGGACAAACTAAAATCTGGCTCTAGATGGGGCCTTTTGCGTTTATCTTGCGTTTTCTTGCCACCATAGCTTCTCCTTCACGTTAGGAAGTAGTTTCCACTCTTTTAACAGTCCAGCCTGTTGGATTTACTAACAGTAAGGTTGCATATTGCAAGCAACTGGCAAATGGCAACTTCTATAGCTAATTTCCCCGCTCATGACAACTGTACTGAGGGTGAATTTTTATTAAATTCACCTGTACAAATTATATTATGCAGAATTAACAGTGTGTGGACGCTGGGTGCTGTTACAGATGGCTTGTTTGAGGACCTAGGCGTCATTCAGCCCGCCTCAGGTATGCCAATGATCCACCTCTTTGAATAACTTTGAGGATTAACCGGGAGGCAACATGGAAACGGCCTTCAGAAACCTGGGTGACGTCATAGATACTGTAGTAGTCACTATGCATTAAAAAAAGCCGCTCATACTGTGAAGTCATTATGTGATCAAACGGAACTAGATTAAACTATATGATACGATGTAATACGTGATGATACATGATGATACATGATGATACATGAACAACAGATAATAACTCACCCTCTCTGTGTAACTCCCGCCACCACGTGCACTTTTTTGGGCACATATGGGCTAATAACCCAGTATATAAATAGATAAATAACATGAAATAAAAGTTGAATAAAGTAAATATAAAAGTTATTATAGACCAGACTTAAAATGTGACGCATTTAAAACAATACAAACATGTGGGGGTCTCTGTTCTGTTTGTCTCTTGTCCAAGGGGTTGAAGGGTTGAAGACCCCTGAGTGAAATATATAACTTAAACCATATACACATTTTGGCTCCTACGGCCCTTTATACAGTCAATAGTAGAAACATGGCAAACTCCACAGTAGAGGACTCGCTCCCTGAAGGCTCATCTGAAGGTAACAAAAACATAATTATTATTTTCAGGTGATTATACACTTATAAAAACAAAAATATGAATATTATACTCCTTTTCTGCCAGTAGATCCCACTATTTCACACACGCTGGACCTTTAAGTAATTTAATAATAGATAATAATAATATTTTCTGTTGTTATTTGTGTTTATTTAATCCAATTAAAGTCCACCTGAGATGCAAATATGTACAGGTGAAAACAAGCCTGAAAGCTGAGCTGAAGTGAAAGCAGTAGGCTGCAGGATGAAACACTCATCCCTTTGTTACGTGTTCCCTGTGCTGACATTTACACTCGTATAGTTACATGGGAATTAACAGTCATATTAAAACATTTGGAGGGAGGGGGTGATCCTGGGAATTTCTTGCTCCAGTCTTCCTCCTCCACCTCCTCCTCCAGCAGCTCCACCTGTTTACCTGCCAACGCGTTGGTCAGAACAGGGGAGGGAGGGAGGCTGGAGTTTTGAGACATGCCCGCAGCAGCAGCTGCAGCAGCAGAAGAACCAGCCCTAACCTAAGCGAAGGCGGGGTTAAAGACAAAAAAAAACAAAAAAAACAAGGAATTTCCTGGTGAGCTACGACAACACAGGAAGGTAAAGTTCGCTCCGATGAAATGTTAAAGTTTTAAACCTCAAAATGCCGCATGGGCGAGGCTTGATTAGCCACATTTTAACGGCTTTAAACCCCGCCTGTGTTCACGCGAAGCGACCGTTAACTAACTTTGAGGTGACGCTAGCACGTTAACCTGTGGATAGCAGCTCAACGGTTAGCCAGCTTTGCGAACGTTAAGCGTCATTTAACGTTAACTGTTCGGCTAAAGATAAACAGTCGTGACATTGTGTGGACTCTTATTGTTGTGTTTATTTACAATACACAACATTTTATCGTTTATTTTAATCACTTTAACACAGCTTTTATTGAAAGCTAACGTCTGAATGCTGCGGCTAGTGGTAGCTGAATGAGTCCTGTGAGAGGAAGCGCATGTTTAGTCACACGGAACAATCCAGTCGGGCGGGGTCTTTCTCAGAGTTGATCTAAAAGATGCGGGGTTTTTTGTTCGATTAATCATTTATCATTATGAAATACTGCAAAATCTTTAACCCAAAGTCCAGGAGCGTCCCAGAGCCCTAAAATATTAAATATACAATAATTAATAAAAAGCAGAACTAGTAAATGTTTGGTCTTTTTACATTATAAAGGAGCGCTTGATTCATTAATAACTGTTGGTTAGTTTTTAAAGCTGCAGAGTAGGATTAATCCAGGGGTCTGCAACCAGGAGTCCGTGACCCCTAGGGGGTCCGCAGAGTACTGCAGGGGGTCCGCCAATTTTCATCTAAATAATTTGTGAGAATTAAAAAAACATAACAACAATGATAATGAGTAAAGTGCAAGCATTAATATGCAATAATAAGCTACTTTTGACAAAAACTGTTACTATTTATATATTATTTATAAATGATTCCACTATGCCTGAATGTTTTATCAATCATAAACACATATAGGCTAATAACACAGCATATAAATAGGTTAATACGGTGAAATAAAAAAGTAAATAAAGTAAATATAAAAGTTATTATAAGCCAGGCTTTAAATGTGACACATGAGGGGGGTCTCTGTTCTGTTTGTTTCTCGTCCAAGGGGTCCTTGGGCTGAAAAAGGTTGAAGACCCCTGGTTTAATCAATTAGCACTTAGAAAGGAGAAGTTTAATTTATAGTGAAAATTAATTAATAAAATAAAGGTCCAGTGTGTAAGATTGGAGGGCTGTATTGTCAGAATAAGGCAAACATGGAATATAATATTCACAACTATGTTTTCATGCATGTATAATCACCTGAAAATAAGAATATTTTTGTTTTTGTTACCTAAAAATTCTCCTTTTATATCTACAGTGGGAGCGGGTCCTCTTTCATTGAGGCCGCCATGTTGAAACACCGTGTTTCTACAGTAGCCCAGAACAAACAAACTTAAATACTGACTCTAGACAGGGCCTTTCAACTGTTGTTTCGTCTTTTCACTAGAAGGTAGGGCTGGGCGATATGGACCAAAAGTCATATCTCAATATTTTTTAGCTGAATGGCGGTACTCGATATATATCGATATTTTTCCGTGGCGGATAATTTCATACGTCTGTTATTAATGGCCCGCCGGTAAATCGCATTCCCACCACTCATACTACAAATCCCACAATGCACTGCAACAGCTGACACACAGGTCAAGACCTGTGCACCACCTCTAGCCCCGCTGCTTCGGTTGTTTATTGACACACTAATCAGTGGTCCAGTGTTGACAACTTAGCGACTTTTCAGACCCTCTAGCGATTTGTTTTTTCCCAAAAAGCGACTAGCGACAAATCTAGCGACTTTTTCTGGAGTTATTAGAGAACTAAATTCTACACACTGGACCTTTTTAAATAAACATAAGTGTGTGTACATTTGTGTGTTGATTAACTGGTTCTCAATACTTGAGTTTCCTGTAGTGGTACTTTGAAATTAAACCAGGGGATCCCTAGAATGTCATTGATATTTTATTCCTGAAATATCAATATCAGCCTGATGCATAAATCCATGATTAGTTCAAATGTAACATGAGATAGTGAGCGGAGGCGAAATGAATGCTTCACAAACTCTGCAATCGTAGCTCCAAACAGGAAATATCAGTGCGGATCAGGAGAACCCCCTTTAACACAAAATGAGCTCTGGTTCTTGAACCGGTTCAACAACAACAAACAATCTTCTCATTAGGAATAAAAATCGGCCTCCTGCATGAACCGTCTGTCGTTGAACAGGGTCGGCCTACACTACACTAATGAATTTTAACGTCTGTCAAAATAACGGTACTTGGAGAAACAAATATTTTTCCGAGGTGGTACACGGTGTAAAAAGTTTGAGAAACACTGGATTAGACGATTAATCAACCAGATGTTCCATGATATATTGCTTTTCTTTTTATATAATAGTAAATTGAATATATTTGGGTTTTGGAAGGATAAACTGACAAAATGCGACATTTTATAGGCCAAAATTATTGATGTCTTGAATCTTTTATTGTCCTTTCAAGGAAATTTGTTGCCGCAGTCTGTACATAGCATCACATAAATACATTATATATAAAATGGCAACCTCCTTGGCTGTGAAGTGAAGTCAATGCTGAAATGGCAAAAACTGCAGTTCCTCAAACTGGGGCCGGCTCCAGAAGTGAGTCAGTCTCCATAAGTCCCCATGTTAAAATGTCCAACTTCACAGCAGAAATAAACATGTTGACAGCCTGGTACAAAAAACAGTTTTGGTTTTCAAGTCCATGTCCACCGATGATCCACGTCTTTGCCAATTTTTTTAGGTTAGCTTCAGAACAGCTCTTCAAAAACATCCATCTTTACTGTCATGATTGATTAGACACCACAACATAACCACAGCACATTTTCTACCCACATTCTGCACGTATAACACACACTTGACAGTTCATGAGGTCCTTTGTTGAGTGAGTTTGTTGAGATTTGTTACTCAGTGGTTACATGTCTCTAATCTAACAGATTAACTGCCTTTTTCTGTGTCGTGTCGTTGTAAATGTTGCATACCTTACTTGAACAAAGCAGGAACTTTGAATAAGTCACAACTGAATAGATTATTTAGTCTTTAAGGAGGTGCCAAACACTGAAAAAGCAAAACTGAACTACAGTGATAACTGTAACAGTCTAAGTGTTGCATTACCACATCTGTATTGCTTGGTCATGATCTGAAAATTGTGTCCCATCAGCAGAGTTCTGCATTATCTGAACGGATGTGGTTAATTTTAATAACTTATAAATAAGATATAGCCTGAATCTGGAGATCTGTAGGTGCCTCTCGTTGTTGTTGTCATCACATTGACCTCTTATTTATCTTGTTTTTTTTAGATGAATGTGGGCGTAGCTCACAGCGAGGTGAACCCCAACACGAGGGTGATGAACAGCAGAGGAATATGGCTCACCTACCTGCTGCTGACCGTCGTGTTGCACATCGTCCTGCTCAGCATTCCTTTCTTCACCGTGCCGCTCGTCTGGACTCTTACCAATGTCATCCACAACCTGGTGAGTTGAAGTGGTCCTCTCTAATGTGTCTGGGTGTCTTTAGACAATTTGGAAAACATGCTAAAAGGGGGATAGATTTATCATGTCCAGTTGTTGGTAGTGTTGGAGAGGAGGTCCTCTCTGAAGAG
The DNA here is from genome assembly GCA_036365135.1 of Miichthys miiuy. NCBI lineage: Eukaryota > Metazoa > Chordata > Actinopteri > Sciaenidae > Miichthys > Miichthys miiuy. Next base: position 7,639,151 of record CM071606.1, on the reverse strand, counting down.
CTGGAGGTCTTCAGGAGGTTTTTGAAGGTAGAGAGGGACGCCCCTGATCTGGCAGGAAGCTCCACCAACGAGAAATGTTTGGATTGATCTGAGCGTAGGAGGAGGTAACATACGTCTGTATAAGAACATTCAAGTAGGTGGGCGCAGAACCGGAGACTACTGTGTAGTCATCACTGGGGATTTGAATTTAACTCAGGTGTCAGGTAGCCAGCGGAGCTCGATGAGCAGCGGAGAAAGAGTGCGACTGCGCAGCTGAAGCAACGTGATCAGAGAACCAAAGCTATTGTTGCTGCACTGTTGCATTTTTCCCAGATGTTGTCGGTGTTATGATCACTTTCATTTCTGGCTTTGTAGTGCTGGATGGATTCACTTCTCTTTCTCTTCAGGGCTGAGATGCTTTTTTAAATAGCGTCTATCTTTATCAAGATCTGGTCTTAACACCATAATTTAAATAACTTTCTCAGAATTTCATTACCAGGAGCAACTCGTAGCCTACTGCGAAGCTTTATGAACACAGCCCCTGGAATACTTTAGCTTAAGAGGCGCTTTTAGGCCGATTTTCTTTAAATGTATTGATGTAAAGATGTTTAATTCACTGAACATCCATGTCCACTTTTTTTATGTATCAACAACTTTCTGATTGATTTTCCAGAATATGTACTATATCACAAATCTGTTTATCAGTGAGTGCCAATCAACACCCAGCTTTTCTTTCTCCTACCTCGTTGAAAACCTCAAAGAAAAGTCTAGTATGCTGTTACACTGAGAAAAGTGTGAAATGTTCATCACCGTTACGTGATGAGTATTCAGTGTGTGTCAAGCGGGCGTATAAATACAGCATCTTTACAGGTGTTGGTTGGAGCCGATCCTGGAGACGTCTGTCATCGGTCTTTGTGTCTAACAGCGTGTCCTCTGTGCGTGCGTTTTGTCCTCTGCAGGTGATGTACCTGTTTCTACACACGGTGAAGGGAACTCCCTTTGAGACACCGGACCAAGGCAAAGCTCGTCTGCTCACACACTGGGAACAGATGGACTACGGAGTCCAGTTCACGTCTTCGCGCAAATTCCTCACCATCTCACCGATTGTTCTGTAAGTACCGTTTGCGGCTGATGTGGAGAAGTTCCCGGCAGCGCTGGGCGGTTCGAAGTTTCTGTTTCATTTTGATTTCATACGTCAAATTAACATGTAGTCAAATTTGTGCAGCGTTGAATTGTTTTGTCTGACTGATGCTTGACTCACTTGGTCTGGCCTTCTCTTTGGACCGTCTGGAAACGGTTTACGGTTATTGTTTTTCCACTGTCATGCAGGTCATATGTAGTTTACAGTATTAACAAGAAATTCCGATACAGTGGGACTTCTGTTTCAGACAAAAGTGGACCATCTATTTTGTCAGTGGAAAAAACGACTGATAAAGATAAAATAGTCCTCAGAAGAAACTATTTTTAGATGTTTCGTGATAAGCAGGAGGAGTTTGGGGCGGCGTATATATTCATGATTTGTTTTTTTATGTTATTTAGGGGACAGAACATTACCGTTAGAAGTTTTATACATCAGAGTGAAAACGGAAGAAGTCCAACTTAAGGCACTAGAACTGCTGTCGCACATTCAAGCAATAATTCACAGATACAAAGTTTTAAGACAAAATCCATTTCGCCGTCGTGTTTCAACTTTTTCTGATGGGAACGTTCACAAACTGTACAGAGGGGTCAGAGGTCAAAGGTCAGAGGTCACAGCTTGACGAGATTCACAGCCCTACCAATGGTTTGACACTTTTCCACTGAACTACAGCTGACCGTAACGCACGGGCCAAGACGGGAGATAAAAGATCATAAAGATGACATTTGTTTACTCTCTAAAGATTTGAGGGTTTTCCTGATGAACGTTCTGATCACTTTGACCTTTTGATCACAGAAACTGAAATTTGGAATAAACTCTTATCAGACAAGAAGCACTGTAGAACCAAATCTTTTAATTACGGGTTTTAAAACTCAGAGTTTGTCATGTTTGTTCATGTTTGTGTTTATTCTCACGTCTCGCTCGCTCTCTCTCTCTCTGCAGGTATATTCTCGCCAGTTTCTACACGAAATACGATCCCACGCATTTCCTAATCAACACGAGCTCCCTCCTCAGTGTCCTCCTCCCAAAGTTGCCTCAATTTCACGGAGTACGGATATTTGGGATCAACAAATACTGACTGAACACTGGATTTTAAACCACTGACACTGGACTTTTTTTTTTTCAGTTTCGGCTGAACTATTTTTATGTTTAGAGGTTTTGGCGGGGGAGAAGAGTTCAGTTTGTCTCACAAACTGTGTGGAGTAATCTAAGAATATGCAGTTTTTTTGCTGCCTTTTGCAGCCTGAAAAAAAAAATGTAAATGCACCGTTGCTGTTTGATGTTTTTCTTTACTGACATTCCTGATGTATGTTTATCAAAAGCCAGACTCTGAACTGCACTGCTTTTCTGTTGCTTATTCTTAAAAAAGGTCATCATCCTCGTCTCTACGAAATGCACTGGCTGCACGTCTGTAAAACTCTATCCGTGAATGAATTCATCGTGCCAGTTTGGTTTCATGTCCTAATAACAATTTCATAAGTTTCTTTCTTGATTTTACTATGAAGGATTTACATGCAGCATGCATTTACACGTCTACAATAAACACATCAGTCTTTGTTTTGCTATCGTACACACAATCATGTACTTACGTTTGCGGATATCTTATATAAATGAGCAGTGAGAGCTACACGGTGTGCACGCTTGGTTGTCTTATCTTTATTACCCATGGTAGCAGAAGAACTTGCAAAATCCTTCTGTGCAGAGGTGTTAGAAGAATCAATCGATCGAACGTGGGCCAGTTTGTAAGCTGTGGGGAAGTCCAGATGCTTTACATGAGGCCACTGTGGAGGTGCCTGCCACAGTGTTTGCAACATTCTCCTATATCCAAGGGATTCCCCCCCCTTCCGCATGCGAGGTGGTCGCGTTTGCATCGCAGTGAGGTTTCCCTGTTAGTGACGCATGTTATGGGGACGTAATTCATAGGAAATGCAGCCGCATGTGAATGCAATTACTCTGTTTGTGATGGCAACCTGAGCCTGAGAAACATGCAAATTATTCTAGAAACATCAGCTGTTTGGTACACGTTGAGTAATCAAAGCGTACTCATTTGCAACATTTGTTATTGGGGTGTTCCCTGGCTTCAAAAAAACGCTGCGGGGGACTGTCACATTTAATATAAAGAAGTGGATGCAGGGGGCAGCTGGGCTAAATGTCATCAGATTACGATCACCGAAACCGAAGAACACAATGTTGTGTTTTTATTCTCCAACGTATACTGAGAGCTACCTGATTCTGAGATAACGCTATCTCACTCGACCAGCAAATTTGTTCATCCGCTGCGGTTTTTTCCCAGTTCTGCTTCCACTTTTAATTACACATGAACTCTGTAAACCTCAATGCATACATACATTTAAACCTGAGGTCTTCCAAGTACACACAATGCTGAGTGCAGCACATGCTAGTCATCACTTTGTTTTGATATTAACTGTTGAATTTAAAGGAGGAGTCGGGGAATAAAAATATGATAAAGGTCAGAAATTTCTACTTTGCTTTGCAGATAGAATTTCTTAGAAAAAATGCTCATGTGGTCAAAGATTTGAAGATGAAACGGGGGATTCAGGAAAAATATCTTGGGTGGGCCAGGTTTTTTTTTTTCTTGTCTTACAGTAAAACGCTCCTTACTTTGGGATTCTAGGTAACTGAGGAAACAACAAAAGATGTCATTCACGATGAGGACTTCACGAGTGATTCATCCTCCAAACATGCGTATTCAGACTGTACACTGTGGCGAAATGAAATAATAAAAAAAAAGCAGCTTCTGCAAGTGTTTGGTACATGTCAGCCCTCTGCTGTTGTAAAGTGGAAATTCCACGTTCATGTTCATCTTCCTCCCATTGGTCATTGTTTTAATAACGCGCTCTCTAACGTCGTCTACTCTGAACGCTGAATCAACGAGCTGATCAGTCAAATGAAAGGACGTTGATCAATGTGTCATAGATACAAATTTTCTGTTTTAAGCTTCTCAAGTGCAACTTTGATTGAAGTAACTAAATATCTTCAGTTGTTGGGATGTTAAGTTAAAAACAAAAACAGTACAATGTCAAAGTTTTCAGACATTATTTGAATAAAACGACATCATCTCGAACTTTTATGGACTAGATCTGCATTTCTCAAACTTTTTACACCTCAGAAATATTCGGCTACCACCATCATGAGAGATGTTTAAAAATACAGCAGTTTAGGCTGACTTTATTCAGCTATGGTCAGCTTACACAGGAGGCAGGTTTATTCTTAATATGAAGATTATTTGTTGAGCTGAACCGGTTCAAGAACCAGAGCTAATTTGGTTGAAAACTAAATGATGAATAGAAAATAGAAATTAGTTGCAGCTCTACATGGAAATATCTTGAAGATATCCATGAAGAAATCTCTGCTGGGAGACTTAAGTAAATGTAGCAGTACCTTCAAATACTACTACTCCAGTAGAAGTATAGAAATAATAGTAGCAAAATGTACTTGAAGTAAAAGTAATCAGTTATTAGGCAGCAGAATGAACCTGCGTGATATTTCTGCTGCAGCAGCCCAGGTTCAAGTCCAACCTCTCTCTCCCTACCTACCTCAAATAAAGGTCCAAAAAATAATCTAATATCTTGATCTGCGGAGTAATTAGTCACTATGTCTCAAATAAATGTAGCATTAAAAAAAAAAAGTACAGTATTTCCCTCTGAGATGTAGTGAAGTAGAACGTAGCGTGACATGGAAGTACTTGAGTAAAGTACCTTAAAATTGTCCTTAAGTGCAGTACTTTCCACCATTCAATAAATCCTATTTTATTGAAGGTTAAAGCGCCCACTCAAGAATAAATCGTCTTATCAATGATGCCGATTCCTGTCGGAGCGCAAATATATTTTTTTTTATTCAAAATACTTTGGGACACGTTCACACTGATTTAAGTCCGTTAAAATGAAAACAGTGAAATACGAACATTTCCTCCCCCCGAGGAAGAGAGGCAGAGGGTTAAAAATAATAATAACCGCCATGCTGCTGTTCAGAGAGATATGAATTTATCACGAGGTGCACTGCACGTGTAATTTGGATGATCTTACTGCAGTGAGCCCTTTTAAAGTCTGTGAACACAAAAAGAAAACGGAAAGACCTCCTCTAAGATAAAGACAACACAAACTACCATCACACAGTAAACAGTTCTCTTGCTCTGACACCTCAAACCGGTCTCGATCGCGGAGCTTCACCGCGTTTGTAACCTCAATTTTAGCAGAAGCTTGTTCCCGGAAAAAAAAAAAAAAGAGAGATCTGGCTTTAGTGCACTTTCTTTGAAAATGCTGCTCATCAGATCTGACCGCACTGTCCTGCCTGCGATTGTTCCAGCCTCCACAGTAATCACTCGTAGTCAGTTTGCACGGGGAGCCGTTCCTCCAGCCACCTTTCTGAAAGGCAATAACAACTGTTTGATTTCTTCAACACTGAGCCGCCTCACTCCGGTTTCATCATCATCGGCTTCAAATCCATGTAGTCTTCCTCGTCGTCTGTGTCGAAAAGTTCATCCTCGAAAAAAGGTCCTCCGAAGCCGTATTCCTGCGCGTGGACGGACGCCTCGTTTGGCATCAAGTGTGGGGAGCCTTCGATGAAATCAGCAAACCTGTGGATCAAGATATAATCACCTTATTTCAACCCCCACAAATCACCCACTTTACTGAAAATACTATATAATATAGCACTAATATTTAATCATCAAGAAATTCTTAACCAGGTGTTATAAGAGCAGCATTGTTCCCTTTAAGAATGGAGCAGTGTGTAAGGTGTGAGCGGTGAAAGTGTGTGTACGGTGCAGCAGGTTAGTGGTTGGAGTTTGGTTCAACAGAAATGTACAGTGTAGGTGTAGGATACACGATTAAATGAAAGGCTGCTGTGTCTCAAAGAGTTCCCCGGTGTTATTTCACTGCTGTGGGAAGTGAAAGGGGTTTAACCTAAAGATACAAACTCTGGCCCTGGAGGATCACATCTCCTCTGTGCTTCCCAAACAAGGTCTGGCAGTCTAGCAGGAAAGGTTAACAGTGTGTCATCAACAGTTTTTTCACCGACAGCTCCTGCAGCAACAGACTGCTGCTCCGATCCTTCACTCAAACAGCTGTCAGACTCTTTAACACCAGCATGACTTCATGACTTATCAACCTTGCATATACGAGCTGCTGTGAAAGTAAATTTTCCTGATGTGGGATTAAAGTCTCTCATCTTATTGACCTTTAAAGTTAGTAATGCTACTCTAAAGACAGAGTGTGGGATCAACAGAGGATGTTCACAGCATATGTTCATTGAATTAACCTACACGGTAGTATAAAAGTATGATAAAGTAGTTTCTTTTAAATTATAGATCATAAGTATGTTTATTCATTTAATTTTTATTTAGATTTAATGTGGCTTTTTAGACACTTTAATATCAAAGTGAAAACAGATGTCTACAAAGTGATTAAACTCATTATAAATAGAAAGTATTTTGTGCACATATTCACCCACTTTAACTTTTTACCTGGTGATCGAGGTCACATGATTAATTACAGTTGACTGTAGCATAAATACACCTGTACTGTACTGGGAAGGTCCAGCTTTTTGTGAGTCAGTGTTGTCCGTAATGTCAAAAAAATGCCACATTACGTGTGATTCAGTGTTATGGCGGAGTGAAACGTTAAAAAACTTCCAAGGGGGGGTGGATAATTTTTATAGTAATTGTTTTATAGTATCATAATGATCTCACTATCTCGTGTTTTTAACAAATGATCCTCTGAGCCACCTTTTCGGAGACTGAAGCCTGGACACGGCCTTCCACGGGCTGCACTCTGGGCTGTTGCAGTACTTCCTCAGCTCCTCCAGCGCACGCCGAGTCTCCTCCTCGCCCTGCTTCTGGTACTCCTCCTCAGTCAACAGGCGACGAGGCTCCGGCTTCCAGTGGACATACTTTCTGATTTTCCTGCACAACAACAACACAGAAATAAAAGAAACACAAATTATAAGAAATGAATATGACTACTGGCCCTAAAAGGAAAAATGCAATGTAACATAGGCTGCTATCTTGCTGCTTTAAACTCTGGTAGTTCAACTTGGATAAATCTAAACGTCAGAAATAAGACAAGACTAAGCGTGCATTCACACAGGATCAGGGGTTGCAGCAAGTCGTAGCAGGGTTGTCCGGTGTTGGGGGGGTGATGGGGAGCGAAGGTGGGTTGCCGTGGGCGTGTCTATACGTGCTGAATTTATCCGCTGTGAAACAATCAGGAAATAACTTTCATTTCTCCGATAACAACTTTATCGAGACCAGCGCTCGCTCTCTGTTATTGTTTCTCGCTCTCTCTCTCTTTCTCACACACAGGTAGATTATCCAGGAATCCACCTGGATCATCTCAGTTTCAGGGACATTTCAGGCTGTCTGTGGTGGTTTGACCGATTTGATTGTCTGAATGGAAAAACCTCTGTTTTTCCCAGAGCACCTGATCCTGTGTGAATCCGCGCTAAGCAAGACCAAAGATCACAATTCTTAAAATATAGCAGAGATTGTCAAATTATGCAGTATCAAAAACTCTTATCAAACAGAGCTCTTAATGTGTTTACAACGGGAGAGCTACGTTATCGTCTGCCTGAGATAACAGGAACACCATATGAACTGTATTAAAGTGAACTTTCAGTTTGATGTATTACTGTACTCTTACGCCACCTTCTGTCAGCACTTCAAAAACACCCACCTGCACGCAGCAACGATCATAAAGATTGGGTACTCCAGGTTTTTGGAGACGAAAGCTGCCACGATGATGGCGAAGGCGACTTGCTGGATTTGAATCCCTAGATAAATCAGGAGCAGGCCGAACAGCTGCAGCGTCCACGACAAGATGTTAATGCTCTTCTGATCCACCAGAGGACCATAACGGTAACACACGGCGAAACTGACGAATCCCACCACCGTGACGTAACCTGACGGAAACAGAAATGTTGACTATTTTGGCCTGTGGCTATTCGAATCACAAGACTCAGGTACACAACATGTAGATCGAAGCATGCACAATTAAGCGTTACACACTAGAGAACACAAAAGAAGAATCCTGACTGTGTGCTTTGAGGTTGTAGTCAGGAGAACAGACGAACATTCACTAACAAAGGTCTAAATTAGCTGTTTATTATGCTGTATAAAGAGTCTTGCCTTGGTCTGATGTTTACAATTCTACAGAGTCATTATCTAAACAAAGTCTGTGTTAGTGAAGAGTCTGTACCTAACGCCATAGGCCAATGTTCTTGCAGAATCATTTTGAGGTTCCTGCAGACAAGCTGGATGGCGTAAAGAGAAAACGACCAGCCGCCGACAATCAACACGTAAAAGGGGCTTTTCTGAGGGAACAACAAACACAAAGTGAAATTATTAAATAGACACCAAAGTGATTTGATTCATCAAACATGGACATGTTAGGATGAATGAGAAACACCTTACCTTTGGCAAAAAGCGTGCCAAAATGAAAAAGAGGATGATGAGAGAGGCGATCATGCCAGTGCTCATACCGGCAGAGTAGAAGAAGATTTGACTCCTTCGTGCAAGAGGGAAAAACGGTTAATAACACATCATAAACATGTTGATAACAATGAAACATTAGTGAGAAGTATTACCTGCTGAGTGAGTCTGCAAAGATGAACAACAATACTCCAGAGAGGAATATCAAAAACAGGTAGATGTCAAACTCTGCAACAAAAGAAGAGCATTATGTAGGCCTCGTAATATCTGTCAACAACCAGCAAATCAATCCTGTTGATTTGTTTTGCACTTACTCAAGGGGCTTGATGGTGTACGGAGTTTTGTCAGTAGGGTCGATCTTGAAGCACGTCTTCTTGCTGAACAGACTGATGTTAATAGTGGTTTCGTTGTGCCGCTCACGTAACAAGCCCTGAAACCAGCTCCAAAAACTAAAGCGGTCCAGCTCCTGCAGCTTCTCCTCACCTTCCACAGTGTCCACCTTAAACACCTTTGAGCTCCACACCTTGACCTGTCAGAAATCTCTTCATTGATCAACTGAGTTTCACCAAAGTGACAAATTCAGAGGTTTTAAACTACATTTCCAGAGTAACAGCACCCCCTCTTGAACATTATCCAAATATTTAATGATTAACATAAGTGTATTAAACAATAAACACATCGTTCGTGTCGCTTACCTGAATTCTCGTCCACGTTTGCCTCCATGTTGGTGCGATGGCGTTTGTATAACAGAACCTGTTGGGCTCTGCCATGACATACATCTCCCCATCCTGTAGATCTGTTACTGGATGTTTGTTACCTGGGTTTGATAAGAAGAGAGACATGGATGTAAGAAATATACCTGTGACATGGACAACAAACTTAGCTCAAGTCAAGTATGAACACTGGAGTTATTGTGTATTTTTTAAGACCAAAACAATCAACACTACATTAGTCCTTCAATACTTCAGACTACCCTACCCTGTAACTAGCACTCATGCACATTGATTCTTACTGAAGGCAAAAAAATGGGTCACATATATATTGTTTCACTTTTAAAAAGCTGGGCACTGTAGTTCCTAACAAACATTACTCAGGTAGGAGTAAACAGCGCATTTGTCAGCTGCAAATTAAAACACATTCAATGAGTATTTACACATGCATTGTAAGAGTCTGACCTTGTTTATATTTCCTTGTATATAAGAGCTGAATGTCTGTTTATACTTCTGTATGTATATATATATATATATATATATATATATATATGTATGTGTGTGTGTGTGTATTAAACAGGGGCCATACGAGCAGCACAAGAGATGTAATGTATATAGGGTGTCTAGCCAAAGCTCATGTGCAGCCAATATCCCTGGTTTGTTTTCTAACTGCACATGAGTGCATGCCTACTCATATTTCCTATTTAATATCTTTTAGTGTCTGATACCACAAAGCTAATTCAACACCTCTCTGAGAGTCTTAACAAAATACTAGCACATATTATGATTGTATTGATTAGATTAGGCTAGATTAGACTTTATTTAACCCACAATGGGGAAATTCACTCATAACAGCAGCAAAAAAAATGTACAGATGTGCAAAACTAGTACTCATAGTAAAGTGGCCATGATATAAATAATATTGCACATAAGTTGTTGGAATGGAAATATAAATACAGATAAATAGATAAATATAAAAGCTAGGGTGAGTGGTAGTGGTAACTACAACATGATCAGGTGGGTATAAATACATGTGTTGATATTACTCTCTCCTCACATTGAGCTTCATGTATATGAATCAAGTGTCTGTTTGGTGACTCACTGGTTTAAAACTGTTGAGTTAAGAATAACCTGAGGGCGTGGCGGGTTTGTAAACTCGAGCAACGTCAAAGGTGTTATAGATTAATGCTAAGCTTAGATGTACAACAGCAAAATAAATGTTAAAATGTATTAAAATCCCCCTGTATGGAGGCACAGGGACAGAGACCAGCCCTCGGTAACCGGGTTAAGAGAAGCTCGTGGGCTGAGCGTCAACTAACTTTTGTAACGTACAGATTCGAATGAGCTAACGTGAGTTAGCTCCAGCACCGCTGCTCATTCAAAACACGTTTCATATTAATTAAAAACACCGTCATTGATTCGTAACAATGCTCCTTACCCGTATCCTGTTGTGAGGTGTGAGGTAAACACGTCAGCAGCGCCGTGATAATCATTAAATTAGCACTCGTACAGAGAAAACCGTTTATCACTTTCATGCATCCCGCCATGATGAGAGCACCGCATCCCTCCTCTTGTTGTTTTGTCCCGCCCCTTCCCGTTTTGGCAAGCTCGGTTGAGTTACGGGCCGTTCAGCCAATCACAGAGTCAGACTGGGTGTCGTCATGTCGGTGTGCGTTCAATGTCTCTATAAAGAGACTGACTTTTGAATTACCTCATGACTAGACTGATTTTTACACAAAATGTGACGTTTTAAGGATTTAAATTAAGATAGAAAAGATCTATATGCTACAACACATACAGTATATACCTGTCAGTGATATAGAAAGCTTTACAAACATCAAATTACTTTTGTGATAGCTTAAAATACTAATTTCTTAATTGTGTGTGGGGTTCAAGTGGCAACCTCTGTTGGCTGGGAAGTGAAGCCAATGCCAAAAACTGCAGTTTCTCAAACGTCCACTTGAGGCTGGTTACAGAACAAGTCAATCTACATAAGCCCCCATGTTAAAATGTCCAACTTCACAGTGTTCATGACAACTGTACTGAGGGTGATTTCTTTTTAACTCACTTGCTCAAATTATATTAAGACTTAAAGTTACGCATACTTAACAGTGTGGCTGCTTTGATTGACAGGTAGGTGTCATTATAGGTGACTTGTTTGAGCACCCAGGCTTCATTCAGCCCATCTTAGGTCCACTGATGATTCACGTCTTTGCTGATTTTTAGATTAGCCAGGAGGCGGAAGAAGCAAAACTACCAACATGGCAGATTTTGAGTTTCAAAACCTACAGGTGACGTCACGCTTTGTTGTTGAGTGTATCCCATGTATCAAGGCTAAGGCACCACAGTGACCTATCTATCTATCCCTTGTCTTTTGCTGCATGTCATCCCTTCGCTATCTCCCCCTAAAGTTCTTGTCCCCCTTTCCAGCTGTCACTATCCAGAAATATACAGCCTATAGATCATGTAAGAACATGTGTTTAGCTCTGTGGCAGATGGTCGTCCACCGTGAGCCGGGTTCTGCTCAAGGTTTCTGTCTCTTAAAGGAAGATTTTCCTTGCCACTGTTTGCTCATGGTGGGAATTGTTGGGTGTCTGTAAATAATCTACAGTCTGTATCTGCTGTATATGGAACGTGTCATGAGAAGAATGAAAACTTATGTTAGGATTTGCTGCTATATATATTTAGGATAGTGTGTGCTGATAACGCCCAATAAACAGCCTGATAACAGTCATATTGGTTGTTTAAACACATAACTTATTTTATTCTTCTTTATTATTCTTCTCTCATTAAATGTTCATTGTTATATGTTACTGTAATCAATTTATTATCTATTTTATAATATTCTAAAATAATTTCAGTGACTCTAATAACTTTTGTATTGCACCTTTTAACCAAATTGTGGTACCTTTAGTACAAACAAGAGCACCTGTAGTTTGGCATTGGTGGAGTAAGTAAATATGAGGAGATATGGGCTCGCTGAAAGAAAAGCCACTCTTAATAAAGTTTACCATTGGATTTGTCCTAAGCAAACACATGATGGGTGTAAGCTTCAGGACTTTAAGGATTTCAAGGTTGCATGGTAAGAAAAATGAACAGTGTAGTGACAGAGCCATGGCAGCTCTATAATCTTATACCATTAAGTGGCAGATACCAATTTTTTCTTAATTTTAGATGTGAAACATGACTTAAACATTCAGTTTAATCCTTGTTTCTGTTATTTAAAAGTCGAACTGACCTGGAGGTATTTAAACAAGGACACAATTGTAATAGGTGAGCCAGGTTATATATAGGTTATTTCTGGGTTTGTTGGTGGCTGTTCTGGATTTGAATCCATACCTAATACCATACCTGATTTTGGATTATTTACTAGATTAAAACTAGTTTCAACCTGCAATATTTAAAAGCATTTTTGATTACCATAAACATTAAGCTGTGTATGCTGCATCTGTATATACTTCCAGATCATTTAAATGCAATGTGAAACACCCTGTAGCTTCCTCTTGTGGACAGTCAGGAGACTTTTCATCAACTGCAGCTGTATGAGACAAACTTGTGTAGTGTATGTATATACAAAAACACAAACAAGAGACCAGCAAATAATAATTCTTAAATAACAACATCACCTTTATTCATACAGTAACTTTCAAAACAAAGTTACAAGGTGTTTAATCTCCATAAACAGACACTTATTTGAATGCATGTCATCAGACGATAGCAGTTGAGTTGGTGCTTTACATGAGGCAATCAAGATTAAAACATTTAGGCAACAATTAGGCAGATAATAGTACAGGAAATGAACCTAACACACCATAAGACTGACCTATTACACGCAGAGCACACAGTATAGCACATGACCTCAGCCACCACCTCAACCCATTCTTCACACTGCTCCCATGCATGGCACGCTATAGCAGGAGGAGTTATGTCCTCTCTGACATCTAGCTATCACATCATACATCTTAATTTAAGCCATGCCACTTTGGTCCAGACTGCTGGAATATCTCATTCATGGTCCCCACTGGATGAATCCTAATGACAATGATGATTCAAAATTTTAAAAATCTAGTTTTTCGATCAAATGTCTCAGCAACTACTGGATGGATTGTCATGAAATCTGACGCAGACCTTCATATCTCTATCAGGATGACTTGTAACTTTGTAGAATCTCTAATTTTTCATCTAGCACCATTTTCACTGTCAAACCTTAGACAGTGTTTAGCATGCTAACACGCTAAACTAACATGGGAAACATGCGGGGAAAAAATTGCAACTGCATTGTCATTGTGGGCATGTTACACTGACACACCGCCCAGATCTACACGTTGCATACAGTCCACATGATGCTGCATTTTATTTGTGCTATCATCGCGGTCCCGCAGTTTACAGAATATTAAAATCTAGCCACATCAGCATTGCAGTCAAAAGATTAGAGTTAGATCCCAGAGTGGTGAACAAAAACAGTTTTATATAGTGTACACTGATACTTTATGCAATACTTCTGTACGCACTTGTATGTCTATATAGTGTAGTATATCTTATTAATATAGCATGTTCATATCTATTCATACTTCCTCAGTACTCTATATACACTTATTATTTATACAGTGTATAGTACACTTATACATAGTTTGTTGTATTTTGTTTTATTTTATTTATATCACCATTTTTTACTTAAAATTGTATTTTATTTCTTTATTTTTATCTTAATGCTGAACTGACCTGTTATTCTCGTCCAACACATTTTATTGTACTGTTGACTCTGAAACCGAGCCAAAATACTGTGTGTGAAAGTAACCAACCATGACTCTCATACAAACAGCAAATTCACTTCCCGAGCATGATTTGAAGTAGACTGTGTATATTGTCAGTCTATCTAGTCTGTTATGATGGGCTCAGGGATGTGGATCGGTCAGGTGTTTTGCTTTTTGACACGCTTCTGATACAGCATAGTCAGCCCAACTGAGGTCAATGATCTGGTCCTATACGTTCATCTTAACGGCGTTAATGTGGGGGAGAAATGCAGCGTGAGTCAGAGGTGATATGTTATAGAGCACATGATCAAGACTTTTCATCTTCATCATATAAACTTTAAACTTTTAAAAAGTTAATAAGTCGTTGGTTGGACATGGAACATTAACACACCATGTTTACACAGATAGAAAAATAGAACATAGAAGTAAGGAGGAAAGACAGAAAGGAAGTTACAGTTGTCTTTTTCGTCCAATCGTTTCATGCCATAAATACATTTTTAAAAAGAATTACTCAATGAGAGGTTACTCAGCGGATGTTACTTAGCATTTAAAAGAGGAAATGTTTGAGTAATTGGGTTTGTCACAGGCAAAACTTGGGCCTTACACAATGTTGAACATCCCATAAATGCATCAGAATTTAGGATTTTTGGCTGATTTAGACTCCGAACAGGTAGAGAGAATATGTCTCATGTATGTGCCTTACAGTTCACTGTTGAAAGCTGTTTATTTAAGATGTGTTAATCATTAACACATAAAGACATGCCATGATATGAACTGACATTCTATCTGATGTATTACTGCTAGTATTTGTTCTGCTTTATTAACTTAGGTGGTGAGACCAGTGTCCTTTAGATGTAAAATCGTGTTTATTACAGCGTCTATTACTTTATATAGTTTTAAATCATGTCTGTCATCCACTGTTTACCTGTTACCTGCCCTTGAGTGTGTGACTCCAGAAAGAAAGTTACTTTCTGAATGTAGCATCCACCAAAACCTTCCAACTAAAACTGGAAAAACATAAAACATATGGGTGTTAAATCATTGTTTAAATGTGTTAGTATGCTATTATTAAACATTTGAACATGAAATGTGTATGAAATTAATAAAATGGGATACTTTTAAAACCCTTTGTAGGTTACAAAGGGTTTGTTTTGTTGTTGTTGGGCCCTTTTTGATACAACTTTGACACTGGAGTTACTTATTTTACCTTGATGGTTACATTTTTGTAAACCTACTTACCTCTTCTACCACTGCCAAATCATAGCAGCAATGAGGAAAAACACACTGTAGGTTTATGAGCTGAACTGAAACTAAATCATCTTTATTTTAAAGTGATTTATTAAGTTGTTTAGTCAAATTTTATAACTAAAAAAAAAAAAAGTTGTGGAGTTAACGAGGGGACCATGAAGGCAGCATTATGAAGTTATGGAGAAGTAATGAAAGAGGAGGACACGGAGGAGGAGGAGGAGGAGGAGGGGTGTGTGTGGAGGGGAGAGGAGCAGAGGGAGGAGCTGTTAGAAGTTGGTCTTAAAAAAAAGTCTTAAAGTCTTAAATTTCAACACATCGTCGTCTGAGCCTTCACGTCGCAGGAATTTAAGGACTTCATCTCGAAGGTAGAACCCAAAAAAAATAACCGCTGAAATATCGAACTGTTGTTTTTTTTGAAAAAATTCAAACTAACCGTTAACGTTCTAGAACGCCAGCCGTTAACGAAGCAACTAGAGGGCAAAAAAAGTTCCCAAAAAGACAAAAAAAAAAAAAGGTAGGATGTGACCCTGTCGACAGGCGTGGAAAGAAAAGAAAAGAGAAGAAAACGTGTCTTGAAACTTTAGCTTAAGCTTGTTTTCGTGTTTATCTAAGACTAATTCTTAATAAATTGAATTTAAAGACTAAGCGTGCTGGGTTTTGATGTAATTTAGTCCGTGACAAAGCTGGTATTGTTGCTTCGCGGTGATTAACGGTCCGGGTCTGGGCTGGGCTGCTGCTTGGACTGGACTGGCTGACTATTCGTTCCCTTAAGACGGACACTTTTGGTCCATGTAGGGCCCAGACGATGCGTCGTACAGGGCCTTCAACACTTGGACTTGTTCTTGTTTGGTTAATTTGAATAGTTTGTTGTTTACAGAGTAGCTTGTGGCTCTTAACTTTGATTTACTCTTGTAACGCCAACATAGCTAATCATATTATGGATATTTGGCATGGGCTGTGCTGTAATTAAGTTAACGGGAACATGTGTGACCCACTGACTCAAATGTAAAGATAAATACCATGGGTTTTCCTGTTAATGAGTTAAGGCCTTCTATAAGCTAAACCAACTGGCTCCCTTGTGAAAATGACTCATCTTTACCACAGTGTGTCAGCCCATTTAAAGTGCATATCATCCTGACTTTAAAAAAAATGGGATTTAACAATGATTGTTTTGTTTTATTTTGGTTTCAGGAAACTAATCCACATCAGCCATGGGTGTCGAAGGCGGGATGAAATGTGTCAAGTTCCTGCTTTTCTTCTTCAACTTCATTTTCTGGGTGAGTTGCGAGACAAATACTTGTTCATCTTTGCTATCGAAACACAATGTGACACTAAGAAGTGAAAGGAGTTTGTGGCGACTAAAATAAAAGCTAGCAAACAGCAAATAAGATGTTGGTTCACCTATGCTGTCCTTGTAAATCAGCTTATCTTTGGCAGAAATATGTTCACTGCTGGACTCTCTACTTCTTGTAACATTACTCCATTCTGCAAGCCCCGTGACATTGAGCATGAACTCTGGTCTTGTTATCCTTCTCGCTCGCTCAGGTTACCAAACAGTATATAATAATCTGTTAAATCAGCTGATGAGCAAACAGCCACACAAACTTATGACATCCTCCTCATGATTAATTCGTCCTTGGAAATTGGCTCACATGTTTGTGTAGTATCAGTTTTAAGAACGTACACATCAGGACATTACAAATATCCTGGACTAATGCCGGATGTAACCTTTTTACAGAAAGAGCTGCCAATGATGGAATGTGTATCTTGTGACCAGATTTCAAAGTTTATCATGTGACGTGTATTCAGATCAACTTGTTTGCTCCTTCAGTGACACATTTCCCATCAAATGATTTGCACAGTGTAGCACTGAGTATACATCTGATAGTCATCTCGCACAGGACAAGAGGAAGTACAGCATGACAAAGATGTATTTAATCTCTCTGCTCAGCGCACACAAAGAGTTACCTTCATTATTGATAGTGACACTTAACTTTAATGTAATAAACCGAAGACATGAAGACATGTAGATTAGACTATATAGAACCAAAAGATGAATCAGTAAGCTGACATGTTACTTGAACCCCCTCTTATTTAGATTTTATAAGCATTATATAACAATTGCATTAATTGTAATGTACTTGTAAACAGATATAAGTGTTTATTAATGTATTTGTCAAGCATCCATAAGGAGAGACTGGTCTATAGACAGATAATCAATAAGTATAATAAAGTAAAATACAGTTGTGATATATAGAAATGTTCCTTTAGCTGCTTACAATTACATTATATTGTGTTTTAAACATTTATTAAATGTTTATAATGCACTTCAAGTAACATGTTACCTCACTGATTAATGTTTTGGTTCTAAACTGAATATCTTTAGACTGTTGGCTGGACAAAACAAGACATTTAAAGAATATCAATTAAGACTATATACAGACTAACTATTCATGTATTTATTAAGCAACCACAAGGAGATACTGGTGTAATGATAGATAATTAATATTAGTATAAGTAAAATACAGTTGTAATTATATAAGATATATCTTCAAATACATAGAAAACAACACAGTTAAAGAATATATTAGCCTATATAAATGAACTAACCTAATTTAATACATGTTTATAACACACTATGATGTAAGCAGCTAGCAGCTGAAGACATTTTATAATATTACAACTGTATTTTACTTATTATTGTTCATTATCTATCTATACACCTGTATCTCCTTATGGATGCTAATACATGAATAATTAGTCTTTTTACAGTCTAATTAAATGTCTTTTCCAGCCAACAGTCTAAAGATAAATACTTTAGTACAACAGGAAATTTAAAAAATAGCAAATTCTTTGACTTAAACATACTGTGACTATGACTTATACTTATACTTTACTTATTTATTTATTTACTTATTTATTTTTACTTTACTTATACTGTGACTTAAACAATTAAGAACCACAATGGTTACCAATTTAATAATTATTCAATTATTAGATATAAATGATTAAATTCTACACATTTTCATCAAGAAATGAGTGTCAGAGTGAAAGGAAAAATACAAAAACAACCGGATAAACACTTTTATTGTATTTTATTCTCCTTTATATATTCCCCTTCTATCCTGTGTTTGCCTGCTCAATTCACTCCTTTATGTTTTCCCGTGTCAATCATTATCTACCTCTTTGACTAGAGCTCAAATATTTACATAGGTGGTGCCAACAAGGAGAGGGCTTCATTTGCAGCGACGGCTTAACTCGCATAACACAACAAACTGGACTTCTATGGGGTCATCTGACATTAAGGCTACTGACAGACTCCCATTGATCCTGATATGAACGTTTCTGCGCACTTTGCTTGAAATGCACGAGTGCTGAGAAGTTAGACCAGTTTGGCGAGGCTCTGTCAGGTTCTGTTTGTTTACATAGATACATTAAAAGGTAATATGAGTTAAGAGAGGGAAGACAAAGGAAGAGTTATAATTGCCCTGAGTTGGATTTATGTCTCGTCCCATGCTAACATACACGTGTAGTGATTAAAGGGTTAATAAATGATCTCAGTCTGACATTTTAAAGTTATCACCACAGCTTTTGATTATTTATCAGCTAGTTGAAACAACTGATTACAGAACATGAATCATAATCTTGGGATGCCAGTGGGGAAAGAAGATGCATGTGACAGATGTCAAACACATTATGCAATGGAACAACACTGACCCCACAAAAAAATGCAATGATGAGCTCAGGCGTCACATGACTGCTTTATTGCGCTCACGTCACAGCACCAGTTTCAGCGGAGTTTCTTCTGTCTTACTGGCACTATTATTTACTACTATTACTATTTAAAAACATCTCAAACCATCTTCAACACGTTGAATGAAATTAAACTGAGATATCGCCAGAATTTTGTTTCAATATCAGCCTCATATGTCGTAAAGTTCATTCGCGATCAGCTAAAATGTGACAGATAAGTGGATGAAGAAAGCGGTTCAAAAACTACAACCGTGGCTCCAGACAGGAAATCCATCCATCCATTTTCTTTAACTGCTTATCCTCATCAGGGTCACAGTGACTTAGACTATCCCAGCTGAGCTTCATCGCTGGGCCAAACAGGAAATATTAGGAAGAAAAGTGCAGATCAAACTGTCCATAGTTGACGGGGTCGGCCTACGCTGCTGGATATTAATGTCTGTCAAAACAGTGATACTTGGAGAGATGAATATTTTCTGAGGTGGTATAAAAAGTTTGAGAAACCCTCTTCTATATTTTTGGACGGTCGCCTCACAGCAAGAAGGTTCCTGGTACGAAACCGTTCCATGTCAGCGGGTACTTGGGGTTTCTCCCACAGTCCAAAGACTTGCACTAGATAATTGGTGGCTCTAAATTGTGAGTGTGAATGGTTGTTTGTCTATCTGATGAACTGGCAACTTGTCCAGGGTGTACCCTGCCTCTCGCCCTAAGTTAGCTGGGATAGGCTCCAGCACCGCCGTGACCCTG
Source organism: Miichthys miiuy (assembly GCA_036365135.1). NCBI lineage: Eukaryota > Metazoa > Chordata > Actinopteri > Sciaenidae > Miichthys > Miichthys miiuy. The sequence goes on along the minus strand of CM071606.1, from coordinate 7,619,378 downwards.
ATGAGGATAGGCGGTTACAGGATATTTTGGACTTTAACTCAAATAAAACAGGAAGGTTGAATAAGTCAACATGAAATGTGAAATGAGAACCAATGACGAGTCCAAAGTCTGAGTCACTGCGTTTCCAGACTTATGTATTAACACTGATTATTGCAGTAATTCTTCCTTTGACGAGAAACTTTTCACGTAAGCCCTTCACCAGTGACATCCCCATCCATGTATCATCATATTAGTCGACACACCCTGTCAACATTCGTGATAAGATGCAGATTCATGGTAACAGGAGGAGGAATTGTGTGTACAACTACTACACTGCATCTAAGGTCGAAAATCTGGTGGTAATGTGTGTTTTTTTATGTGTTAATTACTTCTTTACTGCCTGCTGTGATTAAAGGTCTGTTTAATGTCCAATAAAATAAAAATAAAGTGCTCAGACACAGTGGAGTCGCAGTGGAGTTTAGTTGTTGAACCGACTGCAGCTGAGTTGATTGTTTGGCTAGTAAAAAGGCCATAAAGTCACGGATTTAAATTAAAAAGCCCAAACTACACCACTCTAAAGATATTTAGTTTGCAATAACGTAGGACTGAAAATCCTCACACTCGAGGAGAAGAACTAGGAACTGACTTTAACACTCAATCGAACATTTTTCAGCTCATTGGCTAATCACTTGTTTCAGCTCGAGTAGTCAGCTTCCTTCCTGTCCTCAAATTGACTCCTACCCCTTATAGTCTTGTGTAGTGTACAAACCCTGATTGGACTCCTTTTTAATTAACCCTGTCAAAATAAAGGATGTGCAGCTCACTCTAATGTTTGCTTTAGAGCCTGTTTATCCCAGCTGATCACAGCCAAACAGTTCACCCATGCAATGTTTGCCAAAGATCAAATTAAATGCTCTTGTTGGCCCACCCAGAGGACTGACACATGAATATCACATATTATCACATATTATCATTATCATACATCTAGGTTCTTTACGTCTTTCTTACAGGAACTGAAGATGGCCACAACTTCCTCCACATATTGAGCCACAGCGCGTACTCACTTTGTGTGATGCTGTATATGTGTTCATATAGGAGGAACGAAACGCTTAAATAATGCGATTTAAGGCTCGCGATTTACAGAATATGGCAGAAATGAAATAAAATATGCTTAACTATGTTTCCGTTAGTGTATAATCACCTGAAAATAAGATCTGCTAAGCTTTTATTATCGTTGAATTAATTTTCTACCATTTGGCACAAAGACCGGAAACACATGAGAGAGGCAGGTAATGTAATTTGGGGATGTAAACTGGTATATCTGTTGCAGGATAAAGTATTGAAACACTATAAGTAAATGGCTAGGCCTGGCCAATGAAAGTATGAAGAGTAGACAGCGTATCCGTGACGTCACCCACAGGTTTCCGCCATGTTTGTAGTCCTGTCTCTTCCGCCTCCTGGCTAATCTAAACATGACCAAAGATGTGGATTGTGGGTTTATTTCTGCTGTGAAGTTGGACATATTAATGTGGGGACTTACGGTGACTGACTCGTTCTGTAGCCAGCCTCAAGTGGCCGCTTGAGGAACTGCCGTTTTTGCACTTCGCTTCCACATTGGCCTCATTTCCCAGCCACGGAGGTTGCCACTTGGGCGTACCTGTATCGCCAAGTCTGTGTCTGTTAGGGGACCAATCAGAAGTGCTAAATATATCTAAATATGAGCGGGTGGTTTTAAAGATCAGGGCGGTCACAGCTGCTTGATCGATCCTTGGATTAAGGAGTACAGCTGCGCCAGATGTTTAAAAATAGATGGAATAGATTAGATCATATGAACACATGTTGGACACATACATTGATGTCTGTACACTTTGTTTCTTTCCTGCAGTTATGCGGCCTAGCGTTGATCGTCGTGGGAATCCTGGTTCAAATCGGTTTGCACAAAACCTTCATGATCAACGATGCGTCATCCTCAGGAGTGCCCATCGTCCTCATCGGAGTCGGCGTGGTGATCTTCTTCATCGCCTTCTTCGGCTGCTGCGGCGCTTGGAAAGAGAACTACTGCATGATCACCACGGTAATTCATACACAACAACAAAGACGCTGAATTAACGCTGCTGTGAGGGGCTTGATGGTACAGATTCATGAATAACTGTATGTAAATATGTCTAAATTTCTCTCTAGTTTGCCGTTCTCCTCTCACTCATCATCATTGTTGAGATTGCTGCAGCGATTGCCGGGTACATCTTCAGAAGCAAAGTGAGTGTCGAGTTTCATTCATTTCCTGTGTTCAGTAAGACCTGTCTAAAGTGTGATTTTAACCTCATGTTGTGTCTCCTGTCTAGCTCTCCTCTGTCGTCCAGGATAGTCTCACTGAAATGATTAACAAATACAACAACGGCACAGATGAATTCAAAGAGACAGTGAACAAACTGCAGGAGGATGTGAGTTCAGCGCAACCTCCCCTACTCACTGTTTATGCAGGGTGACAACACCTTCACATAACACTTCTGCATCCTGTTGGTCGGTGCTGCATGCATGACACTGTTTTCCTTTGCAAAGGTGTCTGTTGACACAAGTCATATTCTTCTACACTACATTTGTCACACAATCTTTGCTCGCATGTCTATTTATATTAAATGTTTTTTCATTTGCACTTGTAGTTGAAATGCTGCGGCGTGAACAGCTCTTTGGACTGGAAACACTTCAAACCCGAAGGAAACTCTGTGCCCGACTCATGCTGCAAGAATGTCACTACGAACTGTGGACTAGGGACGATGACAGACGCTGCCAAAGTGTACCAGAAGGTAAACCGGCAGCCAGCGGCTGATGTGATTGTGTTGTTGTTGCAAAATCAGCGAACACGAGATTAGAAGTTTAAATTAGAAGTCGTGTTTACCGGTGGTGGCAGCAGCAAGCATGAGCAGACAGCTAGTCAGAAAAACAGAACAAGGTTTGTTGTATCAGTTTACAGAACAGACAAACAAACTCAAGCTGTAATTAAGGGGAACTGTGAATGATTTAGTGGCATCTAGCAGTGAAGTTGGAACCAACTGAACACTGCTCACATCATTATTTATCGACCTGGGAATGAAAACAGGCAGTGAAATGTGAAGTTGAAACTACGGTGAAGCACGAAAGACCTCATCGAGAGTTGACCTGCGGTGCCTGTAGTTATAAAAGACTAATTTCAGTGGATTATACACTAATGAAAACATAGTTATACATATTATATTTGCCATATTCTGTAAATACAGCCCCTTAAATTTGACTGTGTGAGTAGATTTCCACACAACAGTAGGACACGATAAAGGGTTTTTACTTACACATTTACTTTTAGTCATTTAGTTTGTCTTTTATCTAAAGCGACTTACAGAAGAGGTGCAGGATCTTAAATATGAAGCAGCAGCAGCAGCAGCAGATGTAAAGTTTGAACCAGATGTAGGAGAGTGAACAGTGAACAGGGACACTGGTTACACACAGTTTACTGTCAATCAAATAAAGACGTTTAAATATTTAAATATCCAATTCCCCTTTTTTTTTTTAATGCATCGTTTTGTTCTTCTTGTAATCATTGCTGCTGTTTTGTTCTAGTTCATTTGTTCCCTCTGTCGTGCTATGCTGTGTCACTTCAGTCGTTATGTTGGCCTCATCTGTTGCACTAATAACAAATATTAATTAATTAAGGAAAAAGAAGGAAAGCATATACTGTATCATCCCAAATAAATAAGCCAGTTCGATATCGAATATCGATATTTGAATAATTGTGAACTGAGCAGGATGTTTTACAGATGGTAGACTTGTCAGCGCTGTCTGGGAGATAAACTGTAAACACTGTTACTGAATTCGCTCAAACAAAATCTAAATTTCTCCCCCACAGCAGACACACACACTGATACAGATACACCTGCATTTATCAGTGGGGCTCAAGTATGAAGTGAAGGAAGCTGCATGTTGTGATTTTATGACCCAGCCCTGCTGTTGCACGACTTTTTATCCTCTTTGAGCTCATTGTTAATCTCTCCGACAGCAGCAGATCATTCTCAGTCCTCGTAGATTACACCACTCTGTCGTAACTCACCCGGAACTTGACAAACCATTGGCAGCTTAGTGTGTGTGTGTGTGTGTGTGTGTGTGTGTGTGTGTGTGTGTGTGGGTGAGTTGACAATGAGGAAGTAAAGCATGTTACAGAGAAGTTTTCCTCTGAGGCAACCTGCCAGCCACTGAAATGTGGATATTGATCGTTGTCGCTCTTCTGTTTCTTTTTCGTTGTAGGGCTGTCACGACACTGTGGAGGCTTTACTGAAGAAAAACATCCAGTGGGTCATAGTTGCAGCTCTTGTTATCGCTTTCCTGCAGGTACGTATCAAAAAATAAGAGTTTTAATTAACCATCTTACAAGACTTCTGAACTTATCTTCTTAAAAAGTGCTGCAGGATATAAATAAAGGTTTTATTAGATGTCTTGAACTCTAATCAATGTCCTTCTCGTGTGATTGTTTTCGTTGCAGATAATGGGCATCGTGTTCGCCTGCATGTTGATGAGAGGCATCCGCAGCGGCTACGAAGTCATGTGATTCAGCGCCACCTTGGAATAGGAAGAGCTGGTTGTTCAGATCACTTATTGGGAGCTTATTGTTCATCTTATCCTTCAGATATAATGCACAGATCCACATACTTCTCCTTGTTTTGATTTTGGATTATATTTTCATAGGTCACCGATGTCTCTGCTTCGATACTGTACGAGCTTTAGGAGGCTCTGAATGTTAGGAAAGATTAATGTCCACTCTGTCGTTAGTGTATGTTCTTGTTGGCTGCGAGGAATTCTAACATCTTTTACTTTGCTTGTTCTTGAGATCTGAGTTTTTTTGTTTTGCTCGTTTCCAGTTTCTATTTTTATTAAAGACTCTTTAAATTACATCTGACGTTTCTTTAAGATAAGATCCCACACTGAGGAAATTCACTTGTTACAGCGGCTTACCACACAAGATGGATAAGAATGTTGAACCGAGATTTTTTTCTACAGTAGCCCAGAGCGGACAAACCAAACATTGATCTAGATATGGCCTTTTTTGCTTTTTATGTAAGTTTCACAGCCAGAGTTTTTCCTACATGTTTGGAAGGAGAGGGTGAGGCGTGGAGTATTCATTTGATTGCAATCTGCAACTTGACTGCTCTGTGCCACTAAATCCTACACACTGGACCTTTAAGGGTAAAACACACACACACACACACACACACACACACACACATGGGTAAAGCTCCATAAAGGTGTTTATTTCAGACACAGTTCCATTACATTGTATATAATATTGGCACAGCAACACGAAAAATAATATCACAATAATATGAGACAGAAGAGAACTTTTGCAAATCATATTTCAGACTTATTGTGCCCGTCTTTGTGAAAGGCACAGGGAGCAAACCACAGCACAAAGGATGTGCAAGTCCTCCTGAAGTTGGCAAAAAGCTTGAATGAAAATGAAATTCTGGGCTGGTCTGACCGGGATAAACTCATGTCATCATTTTTTTTAAGCGTCCAAAGCAAAAAAACATCAAGTAAACAATAAAGTGCCATCACAACTCTTTTCAGGCAGCTTGTAAATGTTGCACTCAGAAAACACAAAGCTTTGAATGTCTTTGCAAGTTTTAGCTTTTTTAAAATTTTTTTATACAGATCCTAGAATGCTTAGAAGGTGCCTTTGTGTAATCTAAAGATTCCTGATGTTGACTAAACGATTTCCTTCCTTCAAGACATAGACCACAAAGTTCCCCTTTCACGGGTTGTCTACAATTTTTTGTCTCCGACCAGCATTACTCGTCATAAAGAAGTAAGATCAGAGCACACAGTGAGGTAAAGAACATTTTGTACGTGTCACAGCCACATGAAAGCGGACTTATCTGGATTTTTATGAAAGGAATGTGTGCAAACTTTGTCCCTTTGTTTGCCTGTCTGTCTGTGTAGCTTTGTAATAATGTGTTGGCATAGTAAACAATCGACAAGTCTGCACTCTACAGTGGAAACAAGCTTGAGATACAGGAACAGGTAATCATGATATGACCTGATAACGTCACCACTTCATATAGTTCAGTGCTTCAAAATAAATTTAAAGTCCCTTGTGAGGTTTTGTAGCACATGAGAACGCCACACTTTTAAGTTAAAACACGCCTGTCTTATCGTGCTAATTTCTAAATTAGATTTGAATAACACTCCCCTGATAAAGATACAATAGATTCACCCTATTTTTCCAAAAGAAATCCTCTAAACTTTGTTATCGTTGGTGGTGTTTGTCGGTGTTTACAGCTGGAAAATATTTTGAATTTGGGCTAAGACGGTTTGTTTTACTTTAATCTTCAAAATCTTGCCAAGAACAGTTCTAGGTGTTTTTCCTTGGCAAAAAAACGAGACGTTGACAGCTCTCTCCGGGAAGTCCCGAAATGCCCAGTGCATGAAAGAGAACGTAATCACCAGAACAGATTGCTGCAGGCTTCCTGTCAGTGTCGGCCTGGGTAGTTGGCAGAGAGAAATACGATGCTGTGCAGAAGAAGTGACACCTCTGAGTCTGCAAAAAAATGCAACAAAAGGGGCACAAACAGAGTTTTAGAGAAGACAGACCTGCTAACAAGGATGGTTACAGGAATTAACCTCTTGTGGCTGCAGAGGGAGCTGCATGCATGATAAATGCTCGTTCTCAAGCTAAGCTAATCAGCTGCTGAATGAGAGTGATAAGGAACTTGTCATCTAACGCTCTTCAAGAGAGTAATTTTGAACTGTTCCTTAACTATCAGACAAAACAGACATTTCAGTAAGGGTACATTCAGACAGGATACAGTGCTGCGTTGAAAATGCAGGTTTTTCCATTAGAGTGGGAGTAGTGCAATTTGGCGGCGGCGCTGTAGGCCGCAGGGGTGTCCGCCAAAAAAACGCAGCCTGGCGTCTCGCTGGGGCCGGCAATCAGACACTCAGACCGGTCAAACCTCCTCCTGAAACGTCTGCTGAAACTGAGACTGCCCAGGTGGATTCATGGACTAAACTCTGACACTCTACCTGTTGTGTTCTGGCGTTGTTTATTTCATGTACCCAGCTTCTAAATCTGAGTCTGACTCGCAATTTAAGCTGCAAAATAGAGACATTAAGAAGTTTAATTTGAGACGTAGACAGTGAATATGAGTGAGGGAGTGCCGGCCCTCGATAAAGCCGGTTAATCAGACAACCCTGCAGTGGTTCGCTGCATCGCCTCATCCTGTCTGAATGCACCTTAAATCACAAAATTCTGCATATCCAAATGAATACCTTTCAATGAGGATGACACCTGAAGCCACTGGGATAACCACTCGCGACACTGGTTAATCTCAAGCCCATTAGAGTTTAGCCCGCGTAAGTAACAAGCCTGAAAAGAGAGAAATATTCTGTATTTATAACACAGGAAGTGTTAATCGTATAAATCAGCCAGCTGAGTCGTGTGGAGCGACTGACCTGTCTGACTTCAGTGTCACTCAGCTGGTGTGGGCCCAGCCTGATGAGGGCCCGGTCCAGCTGGATGAGCTCCAAAGCGTGGCCATTCAACCGGTGGCTAATCAGGAAACCCGGAAGGCGAGGCGTCAGGAAGAGCAACGGGCTGATGTGTCTCTGAGGGGAAGACAGACAGTGGTGTTCAGGTTCAACAAGCCTTTTTACACTTCATGTCAACTGAAAATGAAGAGTGGAGGGCTTTCACTGACCATTTGTTCCACGCTCATCCTCTTCATACCCAGAGGCGGTCCAGAGAACAGGCCACGGACCGCAAGGATTTCAGACACTTTGGGGTTTTCTCCTCTCAGCACCTGAAAATGCAGAAAAACTATTACACCAGACGAACGGTCATCTGTAAATAAAATAGTTCACAGCTGAAGTGTTTTGTAGCATTTAAGCACCGTCAAGAGTGGTGGTATCAGATTCAGTAACGGATCAGCTATTTGTAAACCCATCACTAAGTTTGTGCGTGAGGTTGCGAGCTTAAAACCAGTCTAAGTCTAAACATCTTAGCTGGTAACCAAAAGCAGTCACCAGTGTAAAGGGGACGTCACTGCGTCACCACGGGCTGGAACATAACTTCCAAATAAAACTGTTTGAAAAGCCAAATAATGTTTTAATTAACCTGATGAGTCTCTGTAAAGGGAAGGGAAAACCTACGATATATATGTATATATCTCCTCCTCCTCTTTTCCTATCAACAAAACAGATGTGTTCACTTACTTTAGCACAGAGGTCCTTAAGGTGAATCTGTAGCTGACTGTCTTTGACCTGGTTGCTCGTCTTCTCGAGCCCTTTGAGCACCGGCCAGTGGTACCGGGCTCTGAGGGAATGGTACACTTCCTGAAACTCTGCCTGCTGCTTGGGAGTCCAGAAATGAGGGATCAGGAGCTGACGGGGGAAAAAGTACCTGACCAGTGAACAGAGAGGATGGCAGCAGAGAGAGGAAAGACACACATGGAGTGATGGGGAAAAAAATCAATCATTTAATACAGTGTGTGACAAAGCGTGGTATTTAAAATGTGGTTATTTCAAAGAAACTCACATCAGGACAAAAACCAGGTAGTTGGCAAAGGGAGGGATGGAGATCAACACCAGAGGAATGGCCTTCATCACGTGTCTGCGAAACTGTGAAACAAATGTAAAGTATGTGAAGCGACAGAGAGATTAATCAAACATTAAACATTAAATATTAAATCATGCAGAGGTGTTCTCATGGAGCTGTGTCCATATGTAAGCTGCATCTTCCCCGGTAAAACTTGGGAAGGTTTGTGCTCTCTGTCTCTTGGTTAAAAGCTAATATGTATGACAATTATTCTGTCAGAAACTTCGTATAGATGTAACAAAAGATCACTGCTCTTTAATGCTGACTCATCAGGATGTCACAGAACAGATTTGGCCAATAATAAATGATGACGATAGAGTATGTTCCCTTTCTGAAATCTCTGTGAAATGGATGAATATATTCCTGGGTATGACTGTCATAAATAAATAAGAGCATTATAAAGATGATCTGTAGCTTTTATCTCACGTCAGATGAAGTGTTAGTGTCTCAACAAACTCTCCTTCCCCATGAAGGCTGTCACTTTTTCAGCATTTTACTTTGTAATATCCAATTCCCTTTTTCTGCTAGTATTGTTTTTACATTTTTATATACACACATCTGGTTATAAATGTGACAATATTCTGGAAATGACTGACAGCGGTGTCTTGAAGCAGCTACAATAAAAAGGTGTTAAGGTTTCTGACTCTGATTTAATTCACGATTAGCTCTAATGTGTGCGAAACGGCCTGTTCTCTCAGTGTGGCGAGGGATGTTCAGTAAGGAGACCCCCACCTGTCTGAGTTTCTCCATGTCCCTGTAGGGCAGATCTTTGTAATGTAGTCGTTCGTAGTGCATCTTTAGTTTTATCCTCTTCACCTCGTTGGCATCGCTGAACAGCAGCTTGAATCCTGAAAAATGAAGTTTATGATGAGAAAACTGATGAATCAATGTGATCTAATGTGACATAAGTATTTGTACTATAATGTATTGAAACAGAGAGAACATGATGTTAGACAAACAGTGGACTTACCTTCAACAAAAGTGTGGTACAGCTGATAAAAGCGTGGAAATCGCCTTTTGAGGAACTTTTCATATTTATTATTAACCCACTGAAGCCTGGAGGAGACATACCGACCAACACCTCTTCTAACTTTGGACGATGAGTAAGGTCTGCACAGGGATAACCTGAAAAACACAGTGAAGTTAACATGAATAACATCAGGATTTAATCACCTGTACACCTGTCCTGATGATTTACAGACAAATATATTTATATTGTGCGCGTGGCAAAGACAGCGCAGAGTGTTATAATTCAAACATAAAGCGGACAACTCCCTTCACATCAGTTTAAAACCAGTCTTATCAATTATAAACGGTTGACACATCCTGATGTGAAGCTAGCTCACAGTAAAAACAGACGGTCCTTGAAGGCACCTTAAAGGTTTTAACACACACCTGGACTGACAGGTAGACACACGTGGAAAGTAAAGGCTGTTAGTGATCCTGTTCGTCCTCAGAGCAGACAGCCGGATCAAAGACAAATGGCCCAACAGACTCGAACAGGACAGCGCCATGTTTGACACCGTCATGTCCCCGGCCGGGTATGTACCGTAATGACGGTTATATACACGGGCGCTCCGTTACCGTAATGTCTGCTGTATATACACAACCCATAAGTCTTGCTTAGTTTCGTTGAATTCTTGAATGCCTGTAAGACAAGGGCCAGATTTGACAATGTGAATATGTCCGGGGGCCAATAGTAACATTAAAAAAATTAAAAACAATAAAAGTTACATACAAATTTTGTTTTCATTGTCACAATTATCTTTTTTTTTTTTTTTAAAAGACAACATCACCAAATCTAAGCCAATCAGGCGTGAACAAATCTAAAAACCAGTTCTTCCTTTCTTTCACATCTGGAGTCAGATAACAAAGAATAAATTGTATGGAATACGTTAAACAAATCTGATCCTCATGTTGATTTTAAAAATGACTTATTATGAGTAATGCAAAGCCTGTTAACATTTAAGCTGTCCTTTTTAAATAGTTTTTACAGGTGTTTCCATCTGCTTTGTGTAGCAGAGTGGTTCTCCAAGCACGTTGACATAGCAAAGCATTTGAACCTCTAAGGACATAACTGCTGGTGTTATATATCTGTAGATGTGACACAAAATATTACTTTCTGGATGATTTTGTTAAAGACAAGAGCAAGAGTGACACGTTTTAATCACTCAGCGGCTCACGTACCGGAACCAGCTCCCATCGTTCAAACTTAAAAGAGCCGGTTTTTGAACCGGCTCGTTCACGACCGACACATCACTATAATGAAGGAATGGGTGGGTGTATGAAACATTTTAACAAGGCAAATGGTAGCCAAAGTACGGAAGAGGATTAGGGCCACATGTGAAAAATTTATTTGAGTTATGACTTAAGAAATAATAATTTAAAAAAACATATATTTTTTTTAGAATTCTGACTTTTTTTCTATTATTATTATTATTTCTTTAGAAAAAAGTCATAATTTTGAGAATAAAGTCAGAACTCAAATAAATTTTCCACATGTGGCCCTAATCCTCTTCCGTACCAGAGTAACGACTTTTGTTTTTATTTAAATTCAAACATTCAAGACGGAAGATTGTTGTTTTTATCGCGACAGCAGAAATCACGTGCCTGTTGTCTCGCGACAACAGGCACGTGATATCTACTGTCGCGAGTGGGCGGAGTTACGGACATTTTTGCGAGAAGAGGCAGCGGGACGCAGAAAAAAAAAAGGTTATTAAAATGTTGATTTTTCTGTGTTAAAACTTCATTTTTACGGTCTGTATCCTAAGCTTCTGTTACACCCTTTATAAAGCTAACAATTTAATCTGTTAAATATGTAAATGAGCTCTGTTCTCACAGGTAAATCTGAATTTAAAGTAGCATACTTGGCTACGAGCCAACTTTTCTTCACGGTTTGAAGGCAAGTTAACTACAGCTCGACAGCCAAATATTCTTAAAATACAGCTGCAGTTTGAACTTTTTGGTCTTAATCACCCATCCAGGTGAAACTTAAGACCGCATGAGACGATGCATCAAGCGGCTGGTTGGAGACTGAACCCGGGGCCTTGGTGTGGTGGACTGTGTTGTTGTAGAGTGAAACAAACATAAAATGAGGTGCTAAAATGGACTTAAAGACAGTTTTAGTGGCCTGCAGATGAGGATAAAATTTAACTTTAGTTTTTTTTTTTAGATTTTTATTTTTTTTTTTCAGGTTAAAAACCTCTAAACGATATTTAGTAGATTGTTTTGTTATGAATCATCCCTAAAGCCAAATTTTAAACACTTTATTAGAAATAATTAGACCATATTTTGCATGACGTAGACCTTGTAATCCTTTCTGATTCTTAATTTTTGTATTGAAGTCAGACTAAAACTAAGTCAGTGTAGTGAGAGAATTGGCATAATTTAATTAATATTTTAGATAATTTAGAACAGGAACTATATTTTATGGTACACCTTGCCTGTAAATATAAGTGATATGAGGTCTTGATGTATCACATTGTCAGTCAGTGTTGAGAGGGTCATTAAATTAAGTAAGTTTGCTCGACCGACATAAGTCAGTCAGTCAAAAACTAATTTAATTTTAAGAGTAACCAGTGTTACACTAGTTTCTCCAGGTGTTTCTGGACCCAGGCAAACACCTTCCACTTGATAAATAATGTGGTACACCTGTTGGGTTGATTCCTGCAGGTTTACAATGATCTGATTGGTTGTCACGGTCGTGCATCTTTTAAAAAGCTGCATGTGCATCTTCGTAACCTGTCAGAATTTGTTGTTGCTCTACATCTTTTGCAGTCTCCAGGCTAACTTGAATTGTATTTTTCACCTTCCCAGGTGATCAGTCGGTGTACTTTAAGTTAGAAATGGCGAACTTCATCAGATTTGGATCCAGTAATGGTCCGTGCAAGACTGCTGCTGCTGAGAGAGCAGAGCTGGCAGAGGAAACTGGTAAATACTTGAAGATATTGTCAGTTTATCTTCCGTTTTAGTTCATATTAATGACTTTGTTCTTCTGATTTTTAAAGATGTGAAAGGAAACTGTGACCCAGACAAACTCCTGCAGTGTCCTTTTGACAAGAACCATCAGATCCGGGCCTGCCGCTTCCCTTACCATCTTATAAAGTGCAGGAAGGTGAGTCAACAAACAAAGAAATGTAGATTTACATTGAATTAGAGTGCACAGAGATGTGTGTATCATAGTTAATCTTTTGGACTTTGCCAGATCTTTAATCTTCATCTTTAAAATATTGCATAGTCTGACCCCGGTTTAGGTTACTCTGTGACTCTGCATGTTAGTCAGTCCATTCCATGATTCAGTTCAGAGTAACATACAGACGTTACAGGACTACCGGTTGTTGAGTTTTCGCTTTTGGCTTCATCTCTCACTGATGTAGAATCATCCCAAACTGGCCAGCGAGCTGAAAACCTGCCCTTTCAACGCTCGCCACCTGGTGCCGAAGTCTGAGCTGACGCACCACACCGCGACCTGTGAGGACAGGATATCGTTGGACACCGATGATGGTGAGTTTTATCACTACCCTGCTTTGTCTTTCAACATGTGCTCACAGTGTTTCTGAGCTGAATTATGTTTACGTGTCTACAGGTGGAAGCATAAACGGACACTGGAAAAGTCAGATTCCAGTCAGCACTTGGGTGAACACGAACACAACCGAGGACTGGGATGAAGGTATTACTAATAACCATCACTTCGTGCTAAGCCAGCTGCCTCCTCTTGCATATTTAGTGTGCATACAGAGTGGCATTATTGATCGACACATCAATTTGTAATTCAATGTCTGTGGAGCTAATGCAGCATTTTGTCCTGCAGAGACTGATGACGCGGCTCCTCCATTTATTTGGGGTGTAAACACGATGGTGATGCCAAAGTAAGTGGTCTGCTTCAGCCCTCGAGTGCTTAAGCTGTTGGGTTCACCTGGATCACGGCCTCAGCAGGCCTCAAGTTCTTCATCTTCTAAAACATCCTCTTCTTCTGTGTTAATTGGTGGTTGGCAAACTGGCTTAGAGGCGCATTACTTGTGTAAAGGCAATTCTGAGATTTCTTTCAAAATACATTAAATATGTTGGAAAATAGTTGCTGAAAACATGTGGGAGACTTAAAATGATATTACTGAAATGTGGTTAAAATGTTTTCAGTTCAGGATTTTGTGGGCGGTCCATAAAGGGTGGCTCGATGACACGCTGAGGCCACCCTGAGCATACCCCTGCACCCCTAGCAGAGTGATCGAGATTAACTCATCTCGCTCAGAGCGTTTTCAAAGTTAGTCATGTCATTTTCTGAACTCATCTGACACGTTTCAGTCGCTTCAAAATGGCTGCTCCCATGAGTGGGCGTGGCTTCAGCACATTCAGCGGACACGCCCCCACAGTCCTGGAGCTGAGAATTCATTTTTACCTGATTTTGACACCTAATTTCATAAACTCATTAGAATCTGGCTAGGTGGTTAATAACACTTTCTTCTTCGGTCTGACAAGCAGACCCGACTTTAACTGCTATTTTGTCTCGTTCCTCTGCAGACAGGAGACAAGGCCCACCAACAATCTTGGTCCCACTTTTAGAACACCTAACACCCTCCCGTGGTCTAGGATGTAAACCTTACTGCACATGGCCAAATAGCATCTCAGTGTAGGCCTGCTGTGTGTATGTGTGCATGGATGTTTTCTTTAAAATTGTTCTTAGGTTTTTCATTATGTGAAGTTTTTAGTCCTCATAGTTGCATTCACACTAGTGTTTCATTTGTTTTGGTTTTTTGTCTTTTAATTATCCCCATGTTACATTGACTGTATATTGTGAACCAGTGTTTGTTAATAAATGTTTTGAATCAAATAATTTGAGTCTTTAATTATGAAAATGATCTATCTAGACAAACATAAGATGGGCAAACAAGAAATTCTGAAGGGAATTAAGTAATTTGACTACAAGCAAAGTGTTTTGAGATGCATACAGGCTGCTATCAGTACACAAACACAGCATACAGTAGCAGCAGATGTTGCAGACGTTTGTGGTGTACCGATACGCTAAGACTTATCCTGTGAAACAGTCTTCATTATTTTCTTCTCAAACTAGGTCAGCACAAGTCCAAGTGGTAATGTGGATCGAATCCCATGTTTAGTGTGTACGTGTGATTTGTAGGATTAGTCTTTACAGGAACAAACATGGGCTGAAGTGGAAGTTGATAGACAATCAGTGTTTACTTCCTTTTACGGTATTCAGACATAAAGCCACGAGGGATGTACTTTACAGTTTATATGTGAACAGAAATGCACAGACGAAATGAAGTGCAAATGTTTGTGGTGTATTTACACCACAAGGATTAATATTTACTTTATGATCATTAGTAATCTTTAAGAATATCAAATCCAACATACAAAACCTTCAAACGACACTAAAGCAAGTACGAACTGCCAAAAATAAATGATATAAAATAACAAAAAAATTAAAGAAATTTAAAAAACATCAACATTGTGCATCTAAACAATAGAAATATATACATGCATTGCAAGACTGTGTATATTTTTCATGGGCAATATCTCATTAATTAGGTGTTAACTTAATGAATTCTGGTCTAGTCTTTAGGATGCATGGACTCAGCCGTGTATAAACACGTTAAATGCCACTAGATGGCGGTACTCATCAACTCCTGACTCAACAAGATTATTGCTGGACATAATCACCATTTCCAAGTCCTTTTGTAACCCGACTCCTTTGACTTGATTATCTCCTTGATTCAAGTGGCTCCTCTGGGTTTTAAAACCATTTCTAACAGAGGCACGTTTCACGCATAAAGCACCGCACTAAGACAGTCTAACATTTGTTTTTCATGTTGAGACTTTGCTCCAGGTGAAGTTCAGAGTTGATGAGTGTCAGGATAATCCCAGTGTGTTAGCAGACAGCCAGCGCACTCTGTCATATCTAAGTGGCATTATTGATTTCATGTGATGACTGTCTATTTTAACTGTGCCTATTATTAGAAGTGTTCAGATGGGCCCTGTCACCGTCTGCAAGGATGAGATATGGCACCTCAGAGGAGAGTACGTGCAGGACTTCTTCTTCTATACATGACTTCTCGTGTCTGTCGAGGAACCGCTGCCTCCTCCTATATATCTGTTACTACCTATGCAGTGTGTTTATTGGGTGACATATTCTGAACTTGTCACTGATGAGGCTTAAATGTCACCAATCCTCACCTTTAAAACTCAAGTCAGAGATGTTAATTGGTGCTCGGCAGAGGCCACACCTCCATGTCAGTCTGTGTCCTACCTGTGAGAAGCTGCCCGGAGGAACTGATGCTGCCAAATGAGAATTAATAAAAATATATCCACGCTAAGCCAGACATATAAATAGCTCTTCAGATGTTCTTGAACAGTGTGGGTGTTTATCTCAGATATTTACTCCGGAGGATCTATTTTGGAAGGTGATTTTATGATATATATAGACCTCTGAAGGGTCTTACATAAGACATATAAATGGTATAAAGACCAGACACACAAGGCATATCAAATAAGATTTAATGAAAGTTAAGCAAGCAATACAACATTAAAAATACTCAACTGCATGAAAAAATCCTGCATAAATACAGACAAAATGATCCTATTGAGTATTAATATACAGTATTATTACATTATTGCATTAAATGTTGTATGGTGTCCAGATGGAGCTAATTTTAACTGTTTTATATAAAGTTGTGCAGTTTAAAATATCACAATGAATCAAACTTTTAGACTACTTTGAGTTTGTTATAATGTAACACGTTATATAGAATTAATAACATGACAACATAAAGTATTTCCATGCCCCATTTTCCACACAAATATTTAAAAATATTCTGTATTTTTATAATCAGTTAAGCTCTTTTCTTCTTTTCTACAGTCTAAAATCAGTCAGCTGATTATGTATTTTGAAATATTTACATTTATAAGTATCATAAAATGGAAATACTCAAGTAAAGTACCTCAAAACCGCCCTTAAGCAAGTAAGAGTAAATGTATTCAGTTACTTTTCACTTGTACACATGTAATATGATTAAATAGCTTATCTATAATGAAAATGTAGTTGGTGTTTGTCCAGTGTAATATTCTGTATTTCCTCCCAGGACCTCTAAAATAATGTTATTGTGGGTATTGATCAGTAATAAAACATCACTGATTAAAACTTTTTCCCCCTATCTGCTCGAAATCTAACGCTGAATCCATATTTACGCTCCTGCCAACCGGCAACATAAAATGAAACTGAATAGCCCGAGTACATTCTGTCCTAGACTGCCCAGTACGAGACGCTGCTGGTGGGAGATGTACTGTAAGTCTATAAGCCTGTATGTAGTCTAGAAGTCTACTGGAGCAAAGAGAACTGAAGAACTGAGTATGTCGGTCACAAGAGGAAGTTCCTGTTTAAATTGCTGCTTTAAATCTAAATATGGGTTACATCAATCTGAGTTTCCTTCTCCTTCGCAGAGTGGGTTTCACTTCAACTCCCCATTTATTTTTAGAACAAATTCTGCAATTACAAAAAACTGTCATGACGCTCTGAAAAGCTCAGATATGTGTTTAAGATAATAGCTCAACACCTACTGCATGTATTACCATGAAATGTTGTAGAGACGTTCATGGTCTTCAGAGGATGAACCTCATGAAGTTTGATGATCCCCTCAGTAGTGCAACCATCAGGTTCATGTTTGTGGTTTTAAGTGAAACGTCTCTACTCCTATGGCGTCCATGCTGATAATTCTGCATAACTCTAAGCCTTAATATAATTTGAACAGGTGAGTTGTATAAAAATTCACCCTCAGTACAGTTGTCATGAACAGGGAAATTAGCTATAGAGACCAAAACTGTTTTTTGTACCAGGCTGTAAACATGTTTGTTTCTGCTGTGAAGTTGGGACATTTTAACATGGGGACTTACGGAGACACGGAGAACTTCTAACCCCCTACAGAACCACCAGAACCCTCAGATCTTCCCAGCGTGGCCTGTTGGCTTAGCCCCATTCAAAGAAAAACAATTGATTGGGATTGTGATATGTTAGGTCTTAAAACATGTTCGCTTTGGTGCTATAAAAATGGAAAGAAAACAAAAAAAAAACGAGATTTGAAACTTCAAACTTGGATGGAGTGCCACGAAATTTGGTCCAGCCATTTGTGCCCTCTTCAGGATGAATTATAATGACTTTGTGAACACTTAATTTTTCATATAGCGCCAACATCAGGTCAAAATCTTAAATCTGTCCAATGCTTTTGTTTATGAACAAAGCTATAGATAACTTCCTGTGATGTTTGGTAGCTCAGTTTCCATCTTGTTCAGATTTTTGTAATGTGGTCATTCAATAATTAAATAAATATTTTCATAAAGATGTTTTGGGGTCACATTTTTCCTCAATGTGTCATTTGAGGGTTTGAGTGAAAAAACTGCCTTCGCGTTTAACGATAAACGACATATTTCGTATGAATTCAGCTGCAGAACACAGAGGGGTTATATCACATTGCTGGTTACACCGAGATGTGACTCTAAACTAATCATACTCACATCGGCTGCTGGACACTCTGCAAACAAGTCTCCGGCACGCAGCCCGAGCTTGTCGCCTCCAAGTGAAACCGAAGCTTGTCTTATGAATTTGTTTTTATAAATGTGACATTCTCATATTCTCACATGCATGAGTCTTGCACAATGTGTCCTCATAGTGGACAGTTTCTGCCACGGAGTCGGCTTCTAATCCTGTAACTCTGTCTGACGCTTGTGATCCTTTATTATCGCAGGAATTTCAAACAAGTTAACGTTCATGTTCCACTGAGGCATGATGGGTAGCTCATAAGGTAGCTGCCCTTCCTATCTTGTCGTTATCAGTGTATCATCGCCCGCATTATGTAATCAGGGTGAGGCCTTAATCCAAATGTTCTTGTTGCATATGTGCATAATTTGCAAGGTTACTTAGACCTCCAGCTCGTATATTAAGTTACGATACAACATAAGATAATGTCACAATCTGTAACTCAAGAGAAGCATGAGACCAGCTGGTTGCTGCTTCATATTATTTGACAGCATGTTACCTCCAAATTCAGGATCATCGGCTATTCTCAGTGTTTGATATGAAATCGGATCAGATCAGGATCGCCCCGGTCCAAGTGCAGTAAATCTAAAGGAATTCATCCTGGTGACACTGAGGCATATTGATAGACCCACACTGTAGACCCAAAGCACAGTGTGCATTGCGATATGCAGCTGTTGATGGACGTGTGACTCATAATAGTCAGGTGTGCCGTTTGGTAATTACACTGGATTATGGCCGATGTTTGCAGGTTAATGAACACCAGAGAACCTATAAACAGTATGCACTGAATACTGCGCATCATCCGTGCTGGTACAGCTTCATAAAAAGATGCTGTGGGAACAGTTCAGTTGATCTCTGAAGTGTTAGATAGTTATGTACAAGACATTATTTACAGCTTATAAAACCTTTATCTTACTCTTCTGCAGGCTGGATGCATTGTGCACAGCATATTTGGTGCAAAAGATGCATCACAGTCTAAGGTCTTTGGTTTGCTATCAAGCTGTTGTCTGGCTCCATTCCTCTGGATTTCTGCCCACATTTTAGGATCTTTCAGTGATTAAAATAGGTCTTGTGTTGACATCTGTTTCCCACAGCTAGAGAAACAACTGACCAATCAGAATAGGCAACTTTAAAGGTCTAGTATGTAGGATTTAGCAGGAGATTGCAACCACCCGCCTCACCTTCACTGGGCAGTTCAACGTGATGGACTCCGTGGAGATCTACGGCATCTTTAGATATAAAAGTCTCGTTCTGAGGTAACAAAAATACAATGATTTATATTATAAACTATTACAGGTGATTATATACTCATGAAAATATACTTACTACTATATTATTTATAATATTATAGACAATTTATGCCATAATCTGCCAATGAATCCCCCTAAACACACTGGACTTTGGTCATCTTCCTCCATACATAGCTAGTGTCAACTAGTTATTTTTAAGGCTCCTTAAACTAATTAGAGGTTGACTGATGCTACTTGATTTTTGAGACCAATATATAAAGTTTAGAGAGTTGAAAAAATGATAAATATGTTGTCCAGGACTCTTTCTTCATAAACACAAAATTAAATTGTTTATTAAAGAACTGTGACTTAGATCTGCACTGACACTGGGACTTTTACAACTCTTGCCTGATATCAGACAGAAATTGTGAACTCATTACACTTTGTTTCCATCAGTCAGCTCGGTGGAGTGGGTAGATTCAACTGTCTGGACAGGATGAACTCTGTAATGGAGACACTGTTGTCTGTGTGTGTGTGCTTCTTATGCCTTTATTTGATATGAGTAGTCGCAGACAGGAAGAGGTCGTGGGTTGGAATCAAACCCGGGTGCTGCGGTGAGGCTTGTAAGGTGAAGCCTCGTACATGACCCCTATCAATCTGTTTCATGGAGTGTGATCGTTGTTACTCAGCGGGCGTCCCATGTTTTTTATGCTTTCTCCAGGGACGCCAGTGATATCTTGAGAACGCCTACGTTGGATCCCTGGACTTTTTCTCGCGCGTCACCAATAAGTTTGACCTTTTTGGGCTTGAGTGCAAAGTCTTAGCAACTATTGGATGGATTGCGATGAAATTCGTGCCCCCGTGACAATGACCTGTTAATCCGCTGACTTTTGAATTAGCATTATCATCAAGTCTGAATGATCTCCATGTCCATGTTCATGCTACTGTTTCTTCCTGTTGATTTAATCCAGTGTTGCTCATCATTCTTGACCCTGAGTCTCTGTTTTCCTGCCTATAGAACGTCTATATCATCTGTAAATAATCTTTTACTGCAGTGACTTGCAGTTACTTCAAGCTGCAAAAGGTGCACATTCATGTTTAGACACACACATGCTTCATGTGAGAGTGCAGCACTATACAGTACAATGATGAAGAGGTCCGAGTTACTTGAGACCAGACTGGGAATTCCACTGGCGTCTAAAAAGAGACCAGCACATAACTGGGAGGGAGGTGGACAGGGTGTACGGGGTACATTTTTGAGCGGTATGTTCTGATCTGTTGCCAAAAAAGAAAAAGTTACACTTGACTCAGCTACAAGTACAAGCTGCCACACAATGGAAAAATAAACAGTAGTGTGACTTACTAAATATAAAGTCATTCAGCGTTTATAAGGTTGACCAAGCACAAATAGGACATCTTAGGACTCAGTATGTGTCTAAATATCACGAGTAAAGATGACAAAAGCAGTTGCAATATGCAGTTTTTAACTTTTATTTGTAGCTGCAGTAAAATATAACTTCTTAGTATGTAAAAATAACAAGCCCCAAAAACATTACATTTTCCCCACACTGCAGGACACAGTTCATGTGGCGATAACACCAGCAGGTTTACCACAAATCAAAATAATTTACATACATAACCAGTGTATAAGACTGTACCGGATGATACATGGGTACAGTATTAGCTGCTCCAAGTCTATTCATGATACATGAACGATACTACTGAATAATTCTGTAGGTTTAACCTACTTTATGATCACCAAATACACATGGTGGCATTGAATATAATGCAAACTGGAGGTTTGAGTGACTTCTTTCGATGTATACGAGTCGAAAATTGTCTGAAATGAAATAATCTGCTTGTTTGAACGTGTCGGAGTGCCAGAACAGAAATGTAATGCTTTGTCAGGTGTTTTATGTGCAATTCACAGTCAAAAGATTGTTACAAAAATGCAAAATGATTGTGCTCATGACATCCTTGAACTCCATCAGAAATGTTTCCATTCATGGCACCTTGTTGCATGTAAACAGTTGTCCTTTTGGTCCATGATCTGGCCTGTTTTATCGTTTAATATCCTGGAAACACAAACTAGGAGGAGCATCTTGTCATCGCTCCACATACAAGTTTTATAACTCATTCGCTTTATAATTCAAAAGTAGCCCTTCTCCTCCTCTGATGCTCCACTATCCCTCAGGATCTTCTTAACTTCCTGCAGTTTCACTTAATACTACCTGAAGTATGAGTCTGTTCTCTTTTGCTCTCATATGAACTCCAGATTTCACATCACGGACGGTCTCCCGTCTCAAAATGGAAGCGTATCCATGAAGATTTTCTCCACAATCGGCGGCGGAGGAACCAGATCTTCTAATTTAAGGTAAAAGATACGCTGGAGGCCTTGAGTACACAGAGTCCTGAGCTCAGGAAGCTTCCCAAGAAGCCTGGACAAATAATTTGGCCGCAAAGAGTCGGAGTTGCAGCTGGAGACGTGATCTTTGAGACAGGTGATGAGCTGGTTCTGCAAGTCCTCCACACGACCCGGCTCCTTCAGGCCATGTCGATCTGCACAGGAAGATACAAGTTAGAGTCAGAGTGAGCTTTATGCTTCATTATTTTGAGACATACACTGATAATACACACTGCAAACTCATTTAATCAGCTTTAAAAGAGCCACATATCCGGGCTGTACTTGGAAAATCTTTACACAAACAGCGCTAAAGTGGACAGACACTTGTGCTGTCAGCAGAACAATAGCTTGGCTTTAAATGTAAACCTGCATTGTGGTTATGTTTAGTCTGCTGTAATATATAACATCTTCTCTGTACTGTACGTGAGGTCGGTTACATTTTGTCATACACCTGTCGTGTCAATCTTGTGTTGTGTAACTGTCTTGTACTGTCCACACGAGTGAAACCAGATTCCTCATGCAACAAACTCCTCGCTGAATAAAAGAAACTCCAACTCGAGGCCTGATGTCTATACATCTAAAGTTAGAAGGGTGTTAAAGGATAGCTGAAGCTCTTACCAGTGATTATGACCAGAGCTGTGAGACAGGAGAAGGAGGAGACGTCTAGTTTCATGCGATGGAGCGCTTGAGAAAACTCCAAGATGGAGTCGATCCAGTCCCCAAAGCCTCGGACGCACTGCATCTTGTGAAGAACGACCCCGTTGCAGAAGATGAGTTTGTCCATTTCAGGATTAGACCTTCAAAAAAGAACGAACAAACAGTTTGTTCACCTGTGCTTTGATACATTTAGTCAGTTTACTGCTATGAATGAATGAAGCTGAACTCACCGATATGCAAGGCGCAGGATGAAGAGTTCAACGAACGCACACTCCAGGAGCAGCTCCTGATCTTCTAAGCAGAACTCAGAGAAACCCGGGATGCTCTTCGCCCACTTCCTGATGACCTCCAAAGAGGCTGTGAGTAAGTTGTAAAACTGTTGGATGTCACTTGCATCCTCTTTCCGGTTCGGACTCACTGCTTTGTCGTTGTACTGAAATTGCAGACATCAGAGAAGATCAAGCAGATGCCAAGGAGGGTAATAAAATATTCCCAAAGAACTGTAAAAGGGAGTTAGTTTTTGATTCTTACCTTGGAGTAATCCAGATTCCCAACACTGGGGTTTGAATCGATGTGGGCCCTCACAAGCGTAGAGATCATGCTCACCGGAGACAAGGTGGTTGTGGCGTCCTGGACGACTTTAGGCTTGGACGGCAGACGACCTCTTCGTCCTTTCAGGCTGTCCGTCCTCACAACTGAAAAACGGCGACACCAACTGTTACCTTCCGTTCACCGTCACAGTCCTAACTTCAGTCCAACCATTCGTCTGAGTTTGAACCGAACTCACCTTCTCTCACCATGCCGACAGCTAGACACTTCTGGAAACGGCAAAACTGGCATCGGTTCCGCCTCCTCTTGTCCACGGGACAGTCCTTGTTGGTGAGGCAAACATACTTGGAATTTTTTTGTACCGTACGCTGTGAAGTAAAAAGAAGAGTTACTCAAAAACCATCATCTCAAAGACAGACACAAAACTTCAGATATTTTTGACTGCATAGGCGAGGCAGATCTTATTACCTTGAAAAACCCTTTGCATCCCTCACAGGTGCGAACTCCATAGTGCTGACAGGAGGCATTGTCCCCGCACACGGCACAGCAGCCCTCATTCCCATTAGGACTTTTTAGCTTGGGTGATAAGCTTCCATCCAGCTGGTCAGCGCCATCGAGGCTGCGTGCTTGCTCCATCACCATGGTGGGGAGGTTCAGTGCAGACGGGCGATTAAAAGTGAAATGATCTTGCTCTCGTAAGTGAGGTTGACCCATATGAGACATATCCTCCACAGATCCTGGACCAAATGTGAAGAAAGAGGGCGCATGTACCGCTGAGGTCTCCTCTGGAGCCCAGTATCCAGGACTGGGTGAGTATGGCCCAAAGGCTGAATCCCAGTTGGACCCATGCTGACTCTGGAACCCGGGCGTCGAAGGAGACGAGGCTGATGTGGGGCTGCCAAAATAATCTGACCCAGCAGGTGAAACCGCCTCGTCCAGGTAGCTCAGCGTGAACGATCCAGGGTAGCATCCGTAAACCTGGAGGTCATCCAGCTTGAAGGCGGCCTCCTGGCCTGGGGACGGCGTGACGTGAGCAGGCGCTGCGGTGAACTGACACGAATACGCGTCAAAGTCACCTGCCTGAGTGCCCACGAGGGAGTTGATGCTTGGCAGGGGTGGAGCAGAGGAGAGGTGGTCCCGTGGGCTGCTCATATCAAGAGTGAGTCTGGAGATAAAGTCTGTGCTTTGAAGCTCTGAGCTGCCAAGGTTGATCTCACAGGATGGAGATCCATGCTGGGAGTGTACGCAAGTCATGGCTTCAAGACTGAAAGAGACGTAATGAAAGATGTTAGGTCCAACTACTCATTTTTGCCCCAGGGACTCATAGTAGATTGAAATACAAGCTTGTCTGGCTCTGTGTTACCACCATCTGTGTGCCCTGGTTACAGTATTCGACCCAGACAGACTCATTTACTGGGTGTTAGTTCAAACTTCAAGATCCTTAAGCCCATTTCAGAATATAATTTGATCAACAAAAGTTAAATTACATCTAATTCAAACCTTATGTTAGGTTACAATGAATCAAATGCACCACAGTGAACCAGTGAGGCCTTCAGGGACCCATTTAGGGGGCATGGCGCCCTGGTGGAGTTACCCATCCTTAATTTGATGAGAAATTCTCTTCATATCAACAGACATATATTAGTATGGAGTAACTGTAATTTTAGTGCATGTTTACTGTCTCATGCTGCTACTTGATGCTTGAATTTCCCTACCCTTTCCAGTAGTGTATAAATCTATCTGTCTATGTATGTTAATAGATGTCAGATGACCTGCTGCCTGCACATTAAACGTGACTGAAGTCATTCAAATATTATGAGAAATTCTCTTCATAGACAGCAGCCATATATTATTATGGACTGTAGCTGTGCATGTCTGGAGGTACAGTTATTGCCAACACA
Source organism: Miichthys miiuy (assembly GCA_036365135.1). Lineage (NCBI taxonomy): Eukaryota > Metazoa > Chordata > Actinopteri > Sciaenidae > Miichthys > Miichthys miiuy. The sequence continues at coordinate 7,594,504 of CM071606.1, read as the reverse complement.
TGAGACACATGTTGCACAGACTTTATTCAGTAACTTAAACTCACTTTGGTACAGACAATGCTGTGACTTTCATTCATTTTCTACAGTCTTCTCTGTTTCTAACTCTATTTTATTTATATATTTTACTTTTTGTATAGTTTTTTTTTTATTTGTATCTTTGCACAGGTTTAATTTAAATTCACTTTTAATGTTTACTGTCTCATGCTGCTGCTGGATGCTTGAATCAATGAAGTAGATGCCAGTGACAATAGAACAACCTGCTGTCTGCTCATTAAACATGCTTTAAATGCTCAGGTGTCAGTATGGCTGCAGTTCTCATATTTAAAAAAGTGATTTCCGCATTCAAATCTGCATTAAAACAAAATAAATCATAAATATTTCTTACCTGTTCGGCTCTTCTACAAGTGATTTGAACTGTCTGTACTCCACAAGCGACCATCGGTCATGTTCAGTGTGTTCCCCAGCTGAGCACCAGTCCCTTGTCGCTCGCATCCACGCATCATTTTTATACGATTCGCCTCATTGTATCCATGACGTCAGAGAAAGGTTTCCATACAAGGCTGGGCGGTGGGCGGGGAGATTTCCACGCACGGGCCAATCGCGGCGCGCGATCGAGAGAATAGACGTTGGATGACGCACTCGGGATTCCGTTGACGCGCGTCGAGCAAAGAACCGCAGCATTGTCCTCACACAGACAGACACACACTCACACATGCAGCTATATTAAACTCAACAGAGATCAATATAACACGATATTTAAAACAGGAACAGGCTGATTCACATTATGCATGCGCAACATAAAAGCCTCTTTGTTGTAGAGTTCTAAGTTTTGCTGACAGAGTGGAAAAATAAACATGATTTTATGATTTCTAAACAGGAAGTCACAGCTGCTCAGACAGGTTTTTTTTCTATTTATAGTAGGAAAATTATTTTTATCTTATGGTAAAAGTGCAGATAACCTTATCTGGTGTGTACCATGTAACAGATAATAAAAAAATACCTGTAGAGCAGGTGTCCCAAAGGTTCCACGTTTACTATTTAATTCATTAAAAAGCAGAATATCCTCTGACATGAATGCCTCCAGGCGAGGGTCTGTCTTGAATAGAGTAAATCCAGCTGTAAGACCTTCTTTATTTCAGTTTTGTGCCACTATTTTGCTCACTTCAGCAAATCTAGGTCCGTTTATTCAAGCTTGGAAAAACTCTACACACTGCACAGAGAATGGGAAATTAAAAGGGACCCAACAGGTACAGGTTTAAGATGCAGTACCACCTGCCCAGCATAGTCCAATCCAATCCAACGGTGCTCATTTTAATAATAAGACTTCTAAAGCTTATAATGAAGGTCATTTTAAGGATATATTTGTATTATATGTTCCTAAAGTAGAGGAGGTCTCCTTCCTATCTTGAAGTGGCTGCCCCATCTAGACCCAGTGTTTAGTTCTTTAGTTAGTTGTCCATTCTGGGCTCCGGTGTATAAACATGGTGGGCTCTGTGAAAGTGGACCTGCAACATCTGTTTATATAAAACGCTCATTCTAATTTAACAAAAGCATAAAAATTCTTATTTTTTTAGGTGAATGTACATCAAGATAAACATACTTGTACATATAATATTACATGTCTGCCGTGTTCTGTAAACAGAGCACCCTAAATCTTACACACTGTTTCTTTAAGATATTTTAACTACTGTTAGTCACCACTAATTATTTGCACACTCATCTTAAACGAGAGGTGCCAGTTCACCTCCAAGGCGGTGCCAGGGTGTCCTTGAACATGGTACCGAACCTGCAGCTGCCCATCACTCCAACGTCTCTCCACATTTTTATAAGCCCTTTTGTGTGTTTGGTTGTATTTTTGTAAATATATGTGTAAAACCTGAGTGAATAAAGTTAATCATCTTCTTCTGTGTAGGGATTTTAGATTTGTAAAAACAAAATAGTGGTTTTATTCCAGAGGCCATTAGAGTTGTAAACAGTAACAGCTGACATATTGTGCCTTTGTAGAGTTTGATATCATAGTGATAATCATAGTGTATTTAAACTCTTCACCATATCATTTATTATTAATATTTATATTGTTTTTATGTGTATAAATGAATCGCCTGTGTGTACTTCTGTTTGCAGGCGTGCTTGCCTTGGAATTTTGAGTGTTTTGAATTGAATTCGGCTTCATTCACTTTCCATTTGGCATTCAATGACGTACTCACAACCAAAAAACACGATGCTGGCCTCATGGGAGGAAGAGCTTTTGACAGAGGAAGCCCGCACACACACTACACACACTACACACCCATCTGAAACCGTGTAGTACGTGTTTTTTGCTCAGTCGGCTGCAGTCTATGAAGCTAAACACACTCCCAGTGAAGCTTTCTTTCCTGTGAATGACTGGGCATCTGTGATGGCAGCAGTGTCTGGGTCTTCCTGCTTGCAGAGAAACTGATGTCACCGGTTATCTGATCTGATCTGGTTTATCGGACACAGGCTGCATTCGGTGACATCAACAGGATTTTTTCTTTGGATCTCGTCTGGTTGCAGATTCAGATAAACCAGAACAACTTCAGGTTATCTGATAGAAGGTGTCGCCACTTGTGTCTTTATGTTTGATGTGCTAGAAATGCCTTTATGTGCAACTGCACTCACATACATGCACATACACATGTACTTGTTATGTACTTTAACACGTGCATGGCAACAACTCCACCCACCACCTGTTGCTCCTCCAGGGTGCTATTTTTGAGTTGCGAAGATGCTTGTCATTGTGGAGAAATCCTATAGTTCTTCAGGTCCAAACATAAAAAAAAAAACACTGCTGGGTGTTTCATTTGTGATGAGAACTGTGGGGGAATCCACTAAAGGGGAGATTAGCACAGTAGCGACACTGATAAGAGAGTGTTTCATCAGATAGAGCGACTGAAGCTCCAACTGTTACAGCCGGGGGAAAAAGGTACAGCTGCTGGAGGCAGTTGTCTATTAGATCCCTGACAGTTTGCATACGGATGTAAATGAAGCAGTGGAGACGGTATCAGTTGTGCTTTGCATGTTTTCCCCCCAAACTTTAGAGGATCCCACTGCTTATTCACACTTACTAATTGTTGATTTTAGCCCTTTGTTTAAGTCCTCACAGTCTCATTTACTAATTAAGAAGTTGGCAAGCGTCATTCATCAGCTGACAAGGGGACTCTGTGATGTGCTTTGTGTTATTTAGGCTGTATAATAATGAGTTTAATCACATATATTTAGATAATTATGTGCTTAAATATTCTGATATGTCTTATATAAGTGCACCAGTCTACAGTCTGTGAATTTATGCGTTAAAACTGTCCTGATCTTATATATCATAAGTACACAAATAACCTGGCGGCTGACCTAACACATCCATTATGCTGCTTTCATCTCACATGTCTACCCTGACTGAAAACACACCGGCAGAACATGACAGGAGTTCAGCAAACACCTGCCTCTTTACTCGATCTATGTGCGGTCTGTTTTAAGACTTGGAGATAAATTCATGTCTGACACAGCTCATATTCTACACCCAAAATATAGAACACCAGGAACTCCATTACAAGGTGATCAGGTTCAAACACAGTGATAGTTTTATGGAGTGTGTGGATTGTTTGGCTCTCTGCAACATGATATAAGTCATGTCTGTGTGTGTCTATATGTGTGCACCTGTATGCATTTCTTTATGTGTTTTATTTATATGTGCACATGATCTAATATTTATGGTTAGCCTTGTCCTGATGTACTTTTAGTGAAAACTAAAAGTACTTTTAGTGAAAACTACTTGAAGCTGTAAGAGGTTGTAATATCTCCAATATTTTGCCCACCTCTTTTGCATATGAACAATGTGATTGAGTAAATACAACATTAAGACAAACTACAGCCTCCTGGATTAACCCCTGGGGGTCAGAGCAATCACCCACAATCAATTGCTATTGCCATTGCTCAGATCACAGAGGGTAAACAACCAGTTGACCAACAACAGTTAAACAATTGTTCACAAAGGGAGCATTCAGGACGCTAATCATCTAGTCACTCTGTGTCTTCTGTCTGTCTTTAGTTGATCATCTCTGTGTCTGAGACAAGCAGCATTGATGGATGTCAATGGCTGCATTTCATTCGTAGTTCCACTTCCCCCTCATTCACCTACCTTCAGCCCCCTGTATTATGTAATAGCACATATTGCGTAGAGGCCACTTGTAGAGCGAAGGGAAACTCTGTGGTGGGTGGACGCTTTCAGTCCAAACTAACGTGGCTTGAATGCTAGTTGTAGGCGTAGTGCTATACTTTTTTTTACACCTGCAGACTCATGTAAATGAGGCGAAAGCTCTTAGACGTCAACACTTGGTACTTAGCTGCATCAGGTTCCGATTTAGAAATTTCTGTTTGTGATCTGTATTGCTACAGGTTTGTGATATCGTACAATAATTTTACCATGTGTTTACATGTAATGTTGGGAATAAAAGTACAACAATTAACAATCTCATAAAATATGAAGCTATCAATGAGATTTTCTTGAGCTACTGCTACCTAACCACGGATATATTTTCTTGCACCAAATGTTATACAGTGCTGGAGTGCCTGTTGTTCTTAACTAGCTCCTTCAGCCGTCCGAGGGTTGATTTCACCATCATAGCTTCAGTTTTCATACAATCGATACGCCATTTATGATGTTCATGGGGATTGCCCAGAGGGCAAGCGCCATGGGGAAGTCAACAAGGGCATGAATGACTAATGAAATGACATACAGTCGAGACTGCAGTCACACTAGCTGCTTTTTGAGGGTGTATTGAGATAGCGGAATGCTAACAAGCATGCTAACATTTGCTGAATTAGCTCTGAACGCCCAGTAGAGCTGAGGCTAATGGGAATGCCATTAGTTTAGCAGGTCCTTTGGGTGTTATCTTTTCTAAACCTAACCCTTATCAGAATCAGCTGGGTTGGTGTATGTTGGCAGGTTAGTACTTCCACTCTTTGAAAAAGGGATACCAACCTCTGAAGGCAGGTAAATAAATCATACATTACCAAGCTGTCACACAATAAACATCTCATGATGGTTAGAGGTAAAGAGCTTTCTCCATTCCTTCACAAACAACTTTGTTGAGCTACTTAGTAACAGCACTGGTTACCAACGAATTTCTCAAATTTTAAATGGTCCTAAAAGCACCTTTGGGGCCATCACTCCATCATCAACCAACCATACACAGAAGATTTCCAACTGGGCAGTTAGAAAGCTAATCAGAAGAGTCGCTCAAAAGCCAAGGAGCACTCGAACAGATCCAGAAAGACCTGGACCCAACAGGTAGAGTCATCACCAAGGAAACAATAAGCAATGTAGTCGACCGCCAAGGTATGCATGTACAATTACTCTGATCAGTTTGTTCGAAGTTTGTTACACCACTTCAGGAAAAGACTGTAGATTATTGGGAGAACGCAGCGTGGTCATATGAAAAATCTGAACTTTTCATTAACAATATGACGTGCCATGTTTGGAGGAGACATACAACACCTACAGTGAATTTGGGAGGTGGAAGCATCGTTGTATGGGGCTGTTTCTCTTGTCATGGTACTGGCAGAGTCCAAACTATCTAAGGTGAGATGGATGGAGCCATGTCCCGAGGGAATCTGTTGCAATCCACCACAATGAGTGGACCTTCCAGCAAGAAAATGGTCCAAAGGAGACTCCAGCAGGACCTCAATAAAGGCATGGGCTGGCCCAGTCAATCATCAGACTTAAATCCTAAACAACAAGATTCACTGGTAGCATCCCCTGAATTGCCAAGTTTTAAAGACTGTCTTTGTGGGGAAAAATGGGACAAAATCCAACCTGAACATTGTGAAATATTACAGTGTCCTCACACTGAAAGCTGTCATTACAAACAAAGGATTCTCCAGAAGTATAAAATGAATGTTCAGTTAGCGTGTACAATACTTTAGTCTGGTCTAAATCTCATGAGAACAGCCGCATTGGAATTCTGTTTGACGTGTTGAATACTTATTTCCCCTGCTGTACTGTGTGCCCCCTTCAATACCACAATATGGAATATATTGCAAAAAACTGAATTTACTGACCATGAAATTCACATATTTGGAGAAGCTGCTTTGCCTGTGACGAAAACATGACTATGCCTCTTAGTGACTCTTTCCCCTTTTTTATAACTCACAACACTTGAGACAGGTTTCTATCACCACACAATCCACCACAAGGCTTGAGTTCCCACCGTCCTTTCCACGGTTAGACTTTCCCATCTCAAATAAAAAAGGATAGGCACACATGCAAAGACATGTCATTTTTTATATGTAAATTACAAAGACTTTTTCATTTGACTCATTATTGTGTGTAACAGGGAGGTTATACAACTCTACTGCGAGACTCTTGCTTTTGCTGATGTTTGCACTAGGACAGATCACATGCTGTTCATGCTCCATCTGGTGGTTGGAGCACGGGGGCATGACATTAAAGTAAAACTATAAATAGTCTTGGATGAGAAATCTTCTTGGATGACCAAAAGAAGATGAATTGGAGGACTGAGAACCTTCAAACAAGGCTCCCCAAAAGTTAATTATAGTTTGTGTCTGGTCTTGATTGCACACTGTTAGAACGATGAAATAACATCACTTGGAATAAGTGGAAGTTTGATATATTGGAGCTAAACCATGCGCTGCACAGCAAACACTACAAGAAATATTGACTTTGTTTTGTCAACTTCTGTTACCAATGTTGGAAGAAGTATTCAAATGCAAAAGTACCTTGACAACAATGTAGAAATACTCCTACTACAAGTAAATATCCTGTGTATCCATTGAAAAATTCCACATTTTGTTGGAGTTTGTTGAGGTGGAGCTAGTTTTGAGGTATTTTAGTCCAGTGATATGAGGTCATGGGCCCCCTCCAAAGGTTCATAAGATAAATGTGAAGGGGTGTTGGTGTTGAGTTGGGGAATTAGTATATTAGAGAAGTAAGCTGTGTTTAAGAACTTGCAAAGCATGGTGTTTTTTCCTGAACCTGGTTATAAAACAACAAACTGTCCTTAATCACAGTAATGTGTGGTTCCCATGTTGTGTTCGGGTTCAGGCCGTGTTGCTCTTTGTTTGTTCAAACCTCATTTTGTTAGCAGGATGTCTTTGGTTATTAACGGTGTTCAGCCTGAGGGCTCAGCACTGCTTTAACCAGCTGACCAGTGTCTTCTTTCACAATAATTAATTACAGCATTCACTAATTACTGAAATGGTGAACACAGTGTCTGAGATGTTCCTCAACAATTTGTACCCACAACATGAAACCTTGAATTGGCCCAAGGAATTGGATCAGATATCAACGATGATATAATTAGAAATAAATCAGCTGTGTGTCTGGGATAGTGGACAGCTTTGGACTCCACATTTAGCAGCTGCTAACAGTTTGACAGCCTACTTATTAACTAGCCTCACTTGTGTTGACTCGCAGGTCCAGGTTGAAATTCAGCTGATGGATCGTGAGAATCTGTTGAAGGTGATTCACAGGTTCCCGGGCCACCGTGAAGTGTCTCCTGTGACACTTCACAGCTTTTTGTTTGCTTAAGCTGTAGAAAACCAGAGCCTGAAAAGAAACCCTGAAACTAGATCTGTATGTTGGTTCCAGGGTCGTGGTACTGTGCATGCCAGCTCAATGTCACACCAGAAAACTTGAAGTAACACCAACAGTGGTTTTACAGCTATGACAAGCCAAAGAAGGGCTTGAATCTGAGACATAAATCCAAAGATGATCTTCCAAACACGACCCTCCACTCCATCCTCCAGCACCTGGACGTTGGTGCCACTGCCAAGGACAAGGAAAGAAGACTACTCCTCCAGGAGTAAGCAGGTAAGATTGTGAATGACCCCTCCAACCCCGGTCAGAAAACCTCTTGAGACACTCTCCTACGGCAGGAGGCTGCAGTCCATCAGGTACACCTTTTATTCAACATTCTTTAGAGTACTACTACACATTTAAATATACTGCGTACTGTGAACTTTTGCATGCTACCTGGCAAATACTTGCACATCCCTGCACAAACGGTTTCATTTTAAAAGATATTTATATCTTCAAATGCCTTATTTTTGTCTTGACTTAATGTCTATGCACCAAAATCATGAAGGCAAATTCCTTGTATGTGAAAACTTCTTGATTCCTAGACAGAGAAGGGACCTCATATTCTTTGGGGAAAGTGCTCAGTGGAAAGATAACCTCCTGAGAGGACAGTAAATTAGAAAATGGGACCATTTGAATGAATCTAGATGCTAAAAATTAAAGTTTACAAGCTTGACAACGTGCATAGAAACCACTGTTTGTGACCTGATTCACCACTAGAGGTCAGCATCTTGACACGACATGAGTAACTTCAGCTCTGTAAACTTCTTTTTTTTACTGGACTTGGAGGTCAAAGAAAAAAAATAATGAATGATTGTCACATAGTTTGACCAGATAATCAACAGCTGTGGGTGTTTGTAGCTTTATATTTTATAACATAACCAACACTAGTTTTTATGAGTTAGTGAGATTACCATTTGCACAGGTTAGAACACACAAAAAAACATATACTTGATGTATTGTTAAAGATTTGTGAGCTTATAAAGACATCCCATGATTTGGATTTATCAATAAAAACAATGAAATAACACAATGTATATTAAAATAAGCATATGATACGTAACTGGTGCTACTAATAGGCCTAAAATACAAAATAGTAAGTAGTAAAAGATGTTCACAGTGCACTAAATTCAAGTAATTTGGTGTAAATGACACATCTGATGTTTTAAGTGGGTGTATTAAAATTTATTAAACGTTAGAGGAACATATCAGACTTGAATCAATAGACCAAAGTTCCTTATTACTCCATAAACTCATGATAATCTGGCCATGTGGCTGTCAGTGTCGAGCAGCAACTTTCCATCCAGATTACATTAAGTGAAAGTGACGCAAGGCCCCCATGTGCTGTCATCATCAGAGACGTTTCATCACAGCTCAGTTTGAATAATGAGCTCTGTCTTCATGCTCGGGAGGACAAAATCTTTTCTGTCATCCGTTAGTAGGTCACAAGAATGTCCCCCTTTGAGTACTTCCCACTCTCACATTCCTACCTCAGCGACTGCCCACGTACACCCGGGCCACACACACACACACACACAGTGAGGCTGCTGATGATGGTGGCCCAGCACTGGGTTCATTTCCAGGGACAGACCTGCTGATGTTAATGGGTCACAGTCACAGATAATCCACTGTATGGGGACAACACATGGTGGTCTGAGGTGTGGATTATTGAGTTACAGTTAAAAAGTGAGAACAATAGTGGAAGCATTCACGTCTTCACTGAGAGTAGTCGACATCCAGAACTGCAGCAAATTACCCTTTATTTTAGCTTACTAGCAGTAACTACCTTAGTAGTTTCGCCAAATGATAGCTACTCGAAATTACTTGGCGGCAGTTACATCCACAACTGCCACCAAGCAATGTTAACTAGCTAATAAGCTTCCTCAGTAGTTTAGCTAAATGCTAGCTAGCATTAAAAACTACTAAACTACTCAGTAGCAGTTACATCCACAACTACAACAATGTTAACTAGTTAATGTTAGCTGGCAAATTAGCAAATAAGTTATTTAATTAGCTAGCTAAGTAGTTTAGCTTCATTAATAACTACTACTCAGTAGCAGTTGCTAATGTTAGCTAAATGCTAGCTAGCATTAAAAACTACTAAACTACTCAGTAGCAGTTACATCCACAACTACAGCAATGTTAACTAGCTAATGTTAGCTGGCAAATTAGCCCTCCTTTTAGCTTAATAAGAGTTATTTAATTAGCTTAGCTAGCTTAGTAGTTTAGCTAAGCGCTAGCGAGCATTAATAACTACTACTCAGTAGCAGTTGCTAATGTTAGCTAGAAAATTAGCTTCCTTTTAGCTTAATAACAGTAGCTTAAGAGTAGCTAACTAAGTAGTTTAGCTAAATGCTATCGAGCATTAAAAACTACTAAACTACTTGGTGGCAGTTACATCCACAACTACAGTAATGTTAACTAGCTAATGTTAGCTAGCAAATTAGGTTTCCTTTAGCTTACTAGGAGAAGCTAACTTAGTAGTTTAGCTAAACACCAGCTAGCATTAAAAATTACAAAACTACTCAGTAGCAGTTACACCCACAACTACAGCAACATTAACTAGCTAATGTTAGCTAGCAAACTGGCCTTCCTTTTAGCTTAGTAAGAGTAGTTTAGTAGTAGCTAGCTTAGTAGTTTAGCTAAGCGCTCAGTTCATCAGTAGCCGTTACATCAACAATGTTAACTAGCTAATAGCTGGCAAATTAGCTTTCCTTTAGCTTACTAGGAGAAGCTAACTTAGTAGTTTGGCTAAGCGCTAGCTAGCATTAAAAACTACTAAACTACAGCAATGTTAACTAGCTAATGTTAGCTGGCAAGTTAGCCATTCTTTTAGCTTAATAACAGTAGCTTAAGACTAGTTAACTTAGTAGTTTAGCTAAATGGTATCTAGCATTAAAAACTACTAAACTACTTGGTGGCAGTTACATTCACAACTGCCACCAAGCAGCTAATGTTAGCTAGCAAATTAGCTTTCCTTGAGCTTACTAGGAGTAGTTAGTTAACTTAGTAGTGCTAGCTAGCAATAAAAACTAAACTACTCAGACAGTTACATCCAAAACTACAGTAACGTTAGCTACTGAATTACGAAGCTACCAAATCATCCTTGATTATGATAGCAGACCGTCTGTCATATAATTGTAGTCTAATAAAAGTGTAAATGTTATGTGAAAGTTATTTCGGAGGTAAAAATATAAGAAATAAACGTGAGAATACATATGAGTGTGGATATATAGTATATATACAGGTGCTTTTATCTGATGCTGTTGAAGATATTCTCACTTTCTGCCCACACACACTTCACCTCAAAGTCATCCAAGAAGGTAGAAGTGACTCATCTGTGGTGACGACGAGCCGCACGTATATTTAATATTGACATAATTGTTGTTGAGGGTAGGAGGTGACATGCGAATGACGACTATGAAAGGAGATACTCGGTAAAGTTGTGATATGGTATTATTAAAACAACTACAGCATGTATGATCGCTGTATTTTTAAAAGTAGTGGGAAAGGGGGACGTTTATGTGTTTAGTCACTGTGGTTTCTTCTTCTTTATTTTTTTTCCCCATTTGGTTTTTAGATACCATGATTACTAGAAAAAATCTCATTGCACGTGTTTTTTTCATTCTGCCGTTTTAATCTTTAACACCTACAGCTTCATGATTTACTTTCAGTTCAGCATGAGAGCAGTTTTTTTGGGGACTAAATCCAGCAACTAAAACACTGCATGCTGATGAGACTGGGGATTTTACTGTGATGTGAAAAGAGACCAAACACAAGCACATTGGGGGCAAAGCTATTATCCATTTCCAGCTGAATGGCAGCTGTGGTTGTAACAGCTGACATTTGTCTACAAGTTTCCTTCAATCCCTGTTTAATACCAACAAGCCGGGCTTTGTATTGTTTGGGGATTTAACTCGCATCGGTGCAATCGACAAACTCCACCCTTGCTTACTCTCAAACAACTGGCTCCTGACCTTGTACAGGTCCAGGAAACTTTGAGACAATAACACCGCTTTTTCATCCATGGACTGTATCTGGAAAAACAAGAGGAAATTCATTGAAAAGTTTAAGATGAAAAGAGGCCAAAGTCAGCCAAGAGCCAATATGTGTGAGTCATTTGATGGCGAGTGTCCCAGACCCAGAGAGGAATCATAACAAAAAAAGCACCACCACGTGACGGCGGTGAGTCGGCAGGCCTCTGGTGAGGAGGAGAGAGGTTGGTTATGGGGAGTTCCTGGAGGTGCCTCCTCTGGCCTGGTGGTGAAGTGTTGTGGGGCTTCCTGGCTGTTTCCCTGCGGGACCTATAAGAAAACATTCCCCACCCTCGTCCATGCCTCTGCTCAGAGACAGCAACGATGGCCACAACCGCGATGACATCTCCTCAAAACCAGAGAGGAAAGAGACACAAAACCGACGTGCGAACAAAGGCAGACGCCTCCACAAACATGTTGTGGTGGAAGGAACATTTACAAGTGTTGTACTTGAGTGCAACTTCGAGGCATTGTGCTACTTTATAGATACTTATTATCCTTTTTTACTCCAGATATTACTTAGAAAATATGATATAGACGGTGATTCCTGACATATTTGACCTGTGACTCTGTTTAACAAAGCCGTATCTGCATGAAGATATCTACTGTACTTGGTTTCAGATGTTTGACTTAAGCAGACGGACACGCCAAACAGACGTTTCCGCTTCAAACCTCTCAGATGGTTTCATTTAAAATAACTGTCTGAGACCCAAAAAAAGTAGAATTATCCAGTATGTCATCAAAAGAAAAGTCCAAAAAAATAATAATACAAATGTGTGCAGCTAATTTTCTTTCATCTTTTCTTCTTTATAAACCCATTAATCACCTCACAACCAAGCGGCAACCTCTGTTGCTGTGAAGTGAAGCCAACGTAGAAATCACAATAACTGCAGTTCCTCAAATATCCACTTGAGGCTGGCTTCAGAAGTGAGTCAGTCTCCATAAGTCCCCATGTTAAAATGTCCAACTTCACAGCAGAAATAAACATGTTTACAGCCTGGTACAAAAAACAGTTTTGGTCTCTATAGCTAATTTCCCCGTTCATGACAACTGTACTGAGGATGAATTTTTATAGAACTGACCTGTTCAGATTACATTAAGGCTTGAAGTTATGCAGAATTAAGAGCGTGGATGCTTTGACTAATAGGTGGGTGCAGTTACAGATGGCTTGTCGGAGCAATCAGGCGAAGAATGATTTACCTAAAAGCTCTATATTAGTCTCATCTGTCCACAGGAAGATTTTGGTTTACCCCAATCTGACTTTTTTATGTTTCTATGTCAGCAGCGGCGTCCTACCACACCCTTTTTTTTGATATTGCGACGGGTAGTACGAGCTGACACTGTTGAATCTTCTGTCTGCAGGTCAGCTTGAACTTGTTTGGAAGCTGATGGAGGTTAGTCCACCATTCATTCATTCAAACAATCTTTATTGCAATTTTTAATCCTCTTTCATCCACGTTCAGGAAGATAATCTACAGCGCCATGTGCCGTAAACTTCTTCACAATGTCGCGCACAGGAACATTTAAATCTTCAGAGATGGACTTGAAGCCTTGAGATTGGCCACACTTCTCAAATGTTCAGACAACTCTTTGCTGATCTTTTTTTTATCCATGCTCAGTCTCCATTTTAACTGGTTGCAAGTGTGATTCCTATATTATAGCCAGCACCTGTGAATCGCTACAGGTGAGTTTAATTACAAATTAAAGGAGCTTCACATGCTTGAAATTCAAGAGACCTTTCGGAGTTTTGTTTGAAATATCACACAAAATTGCAGCATTTTTCTGGGTGAAGTGGTGACTTATGTGACAGAAATGCAGGGCTGCCAATATTATTTTTAGACATTACTGTAAATAATATTTGTTATGGAGCTTTATGAATACTCAAGGTCACGCCAGACCTCGTACTGTATCAGTTTCAGGTCATTCTAACATGGAAAAGCGAGGAGGTACTGTTTGTGACTTCGTCAAACAAAAGAAATAAAGTCATCTTCCTGGGAATTTCAATTTGAGAACACGAGTACAGTATCTCTGGGCTCCATCCTCCCTGTTTTCCTGGAGCTGGCTGTTGAAAAAAAAAAAAAAAACCTCTGGTGAGTCAACATCCTCTCTCCTCTTGGACAAACACCGCAGCTTACAGCATTCCTGAAGCCCAGACGCTTTCCCCGCTCTACAGCCTGAGCCCGAGCTTTCAGGGCTGGGGGAAGCATGCTGCTTTCATTTGCTCTTGCATGTTTGGAGATGAGGACAATATGTTACACTCTGCTGTACTGTTCAATCAGTGTGGACGTGGTGGTTGTATTTGTTCAAGAGTCCTCTGGAAATAAAAGATATAAAGGACGTCAGTACAGGCTGATCCCCTCTGCTTCCTGTCTGTGGAGACAGGAAGACGTTACTGTCGCCTTTTTCTTTCTTTCAACCCACGTGTGCATGTTACAGGTCGTACTCCAGACACCGGTGATTGCACAAATCTATGGTTGGAAGCTTAATTTTAATGATAACGGTAATAATAATAATCTAACAGGAATTAAAGCTGTTAGAGTTTCTGGGAAAATGTTTCAAACTGCGGCCACACAGCGATTAAAAGATATAACCCCATGACACTTCCTGCCATTGTATTTGAGGACTTTCTCTGTCTTTGTGTGTACACTCTGCCCTCACACTCACAGCTGTCAGAGGTTTTATATAACAACAGTTCACTCGTTAACCACTGATGGTAACCTTACATGCATTCTGGGTCAAAAAAGACACTGGACTGTTTTATTAGCAATATTTATTTTACAAAAAATTTAAGCATTTCTAATTTTCGATTTCACCTCATTCAAGTTTTTTTCTTTAAAAAATGAGGAATAGTAATAATAAACAATATAATAAATAATTATAAAAAAGAATCTGCCACAGTATAATTGAGTAGTTTTTAATGCTAGCTAGTATTTAGTTAAACTACTATGGTAGTTATTCCTAAACTATTCCTAGTAAGCTAAAGGGAGGGTAGTTGGATGTAACTGACAATGAGTAGTTTAGTAGTTTTTAATGCTACGTTAGCATTTAGCCAAACTACTAAGTTAGCTACTCCTAGTAAGCTAAAAAAGAGGGCTATTTTGTAGCTAACATTAGCTAGCTAACATCGCTGTAGTTGTGGATGTACCTTCCACTGAGTAGTTTTAATGCCAGCTACCTTTTAGCTAAACTACTAAGGTAGCTATTCCTAAGCTACTCCTAGTAAGCTAAAAGGATGCTAGCTAACATTACTGTGGTTGTGAATGTAGCTGCCACTGAGTAGTCTTTTAATACTATTTAGCATTTAGCTAAACTACAAAGGTAGCTACCCCTAGTAAGATTAAAAGGAGGGCTATTTTGCTATCTTACATCAGCATGCTAACATTTCAGTAGTTGTGTATGTAACTGCCATCAAGTAGTTTAGTAGTTTTAATGCTAGCTAGCATTTAACCAAACTGGTATGGTAGCTACTCCTAATAAGCTCAAAGTTGGGCTAATTTGCTAGCTAGCATTAGCTCCCTAACATTACTGTAGTTGTGGATGTAAAAACCACCTAGTAGTTTAAACTAGTAGTTTATTTAATGCTAGCTAGCGCTTAGCTAATCCACTTATAGGTAGCTCAACCTTAACTACTCCTAATAAGAAAAGGGAGGGCTTGTTTGCTATAGCGAACATTAGCCACTTAACTTTACTGTAGTTGTGGATCTAACTGCCAATGAGTAGTTTAAAAGCTTTAAATGCTAGTTAGCGTTTAGCTAAACTACAGATGAAATATGAATCTTAAAGTCGGATGTGCACATTTTGAAGTATTGTGTTTTAAATGGGCCAACATGGTGCCTGGGTCTTCACATTTTCAGTAATTCAGTGTTTGTTGGGTTGGGTCAGATAGTGGAAGCAGTACATTGGCAGGTGGTTCCTTATCTGACTTTATGTTCTCAAACATCATAATGTCATCCTGAAAAAGAGGAACCTGTTCTGTAACTGAAAGATCAAACCGAGGCCTATCGTACACCATCTGTACACACACTGTGTACACAATTTACATCCTGAGGAAAGCTCATCTCAGATACCCTAAAATCAAGAATACAGCATGCAAATGATTAGGTTTAATCCAAATTTAATCTTCCATATTTGATCCAGACCTGATGCATTACTGATGCTCCTGTAAGTAAGACAGGAAAGAGTTTAAGCCAAACACACTCACATGTGTGTTGTATTAAAACTAAGACTCTAAAGCACCACTTCAGGATGTTTTTATTACTAATATATGAACAGTATAAAAACAAAGAAATGATTCATTTATTCAGCCCTGAAATCATACTGAGGTCAGCCACATCCAGCTGTTGTGTTTCCTGCGTCCATGACCATCTTAAATCTGAAAAGCCTATCCAGTGGCAGACTTTCACACCTGTCACTCACTTAAACAGGAAATAGGAGTGTGTGTTTGCGTCTGTGTGTGTGTGGGTGGTGGTTGGGTGGGTGGGTGAAGTCATTTCACATCTTACTCTGGAACTGGAAATAGCCGCGAGCGATTTGATGAACAGGAAGTGTTGCTACATAGTAACAAAGCATGGCGTTCATTTATCTCTGTGGCCACTTATCATATGTTGTCTTTGCAGACAGCTTCACCTTCACTACCTGCTTGGAAACAGTACAAACATACATACCATCGACCAAAGACTGAAAAAAGACCTCCCATTCAATTTTTTTCTTTAAAAAAATAATCTAATTTTTCATCTGTAACACTGATTTCAATCAGGTATATGCAGTATTTACTGTGGACTACATCTCAACTATCTTAACCATTACTCCTCGTGGTATACTGATTTATACACGTGTTAAATATATATTTTTTTACCTCAGAAGAGAGAAAAAGCAAGTGAAACAAGACGTTTGAGCTTCATTCGGGTCATTATACAACATAATTAAGTTGGACCACTGTTACAAAGTTGAAGTCACAAGCATGATGATTCTCTCTGACTTTAAAAACAACCCGTCACAAGCCCCTTTGAACCGTCAGTACAGAAGTTTATAATTAAGTTTCAATGCGGCCTTTCTCCAAACTTTGTTGAATTAGAAATGTTTTATTCATCATTGTGCTACATTTGACAGCCTGCAGTCCGCAATAACCCATTATAACTTTGTTTTATTTTGAAGATTAAAGCCCACAAAAACTTGTATTATGACATTAAATATCCACAACTAAATAAGCAACAATTAAAGTTTAAGTTTAAGAATAAAAAAATACATCCTTAGTTAATTATTTATTCAGAGTTTAACCATCTGTTTAACGGCTTCATCAGGAGCTGCGTGGGTGTTGTTTGATCAGATTTCCCTGAGCGTGCCTGGTAACGTCTGCAAACAAAACCACACAACTGTCATCAGATTTTTTGATTCTGTACCTTGCTCAAACTTTGAGTGGTGCATGGAAATATAGTGCGTGAACTTTCCCACCTCAAACCAGCAAGAAAAGTTTGGAATAAAGTACAAAAAATTACAGGAATATTCCATGTTTAATAACCAAAAACCTCAGAATAACAAGCTGATTGAGGAAATGTGTTTTCAGGACTTACATGCATAATCTGCTATTTTTATATGTTAATGAATCTTAATAATCAAACACCACTGCATGTTTTAAATATGTTTTTGGACCCGTGTAGCTACTGGAAAACTTTTTATGGACTGTATCTAGGGGTTCCTAAATAAAAAAACTGTCCTTTAACAAGCTGTTGGGTGGAAATTATGAGCAGCAGCAGCAGCAGCTTCAGGAAAGAGGCTGTTAAAGCCACAAAGAGACAATATAACCTTTAAGGTATCGGCTCACAGAGGCTGCTGCTGGGAAACCAAATACAGAAACGGCGTTATCTCACATACAGATTATGAAAAGCGATCTTCCATTTGCATTTATTCAAGTGTTCAGATAGTTGTTGGAGAGGAAGGCTGTTAAATTTTGCTGAATCATCCATGTCACGCTGGACAGTTCTTTTTCCTCTTTTAGACCACATCTGTTAAACTCATTTGACAAGTAAAGCATAGTTAGTGTGCCTGACAGTGCAGAGATGTGCACGATTAAGTTTGCTTATTGTGACTTTTTATTCTTCTTCCGTATGTTTTTTTTTTTTTGGCGCGCTACGCCTCTGTGAAGTAGAGTCTATGCAGAAGTGCAGATCCTCAAACATCCACTTGAGGCTGGCTCCAGAAGTGAGTCAGTCCCCATAAGCCCCCATGTTAAAAATGTCCAACTTCACAGCAGAAATAAACATGTTTACAGCCTGGTACAAAAAACAGTTTTGGTCCCTATAGCTAATTTCAACTGTACCAAGGGTGAATTTTTATATAACTCACCTGTTAAAATCATATTAAGGCTTGAAGCTATGCAGAATTAAGAGTGTGGATGCGTGTATAGATGGGTGCCGTTACGTACATGGCTCGTTTGAGCACAGACGCGGATCATCGGTCGATCATCTGGGTGCTCAAACAACCCATCTATAACAACACCTACCTGTCAATCTAAGCAGCCACACTGTTAATTAGTTGTTAATTACTAACCTGCTAATATGTTTATATATAAGTGGACAGGAGCGACCGTTCTTAATGTAACAAACACTTCAAGGTGGACAATATTCCCTTATTATTACGTTGATAATGAAGTCATATCCTCATGACGTAGCCTCGTGTAGCCTCCAGTTGGATCCTCTGAACACCACAGTCGTCTTCTCCTAAGTCCTTATGAACTCTCCTTCACACCTTTCCTTGAGCCCATGTCGCTTTCCATCGAGGTCAAGGACCGTACGCCGTGACTGTCAATGCTACATTTCAAATGTCGGCCATTTTACACAAAATACAGTGATAAATCAAGCCTGTATGACTCATCAGTTATTCAGCCATTCCTGCCTGTCAAGCTGAGGAACTTGAATGATACAGCTTTGTGGTTTTAATACTCACGCAGTGTTGTCAATAATATAGTCTGAGCGAGATGCACCACACGCAGGCCTGTTGACCTCAGTGCTAAACAAATGCTGCACCAAGCATCAGACACACTCTTCATTTGTAACTTTAACTCTTCTTTTTCACACCTGTCGTCACACGGCAGGTGTTCAGTCTGTCTTCTTTATTTTATTGCATGTTACTCGTTCTCTATCTCTGCTAAACACACACACTGACAGACAAATATGGAGATAATCACATGCACACGATGCTGACTTTTTTTAACCTTGCTGTCAGTCGTATTCTCTTATCTTTACGGTGGATTTCCGGCACATTTGTCACCCACATCCTGTGCTGTGACAGCCCACTTCAGCTCCTTTCCATCTATCAGACACAACAGACACAACTCCAAAATGCCACCCATGTTTTATGACACCCAGAACTTCTCTTTTGAGTGATATTTCTCCTTGAAACAAACAAACTTTTTTTGTTTGTTATGCATGAGAGTGACGTGTGGTTTTGTCTGGTACATTTGTGTAAAACTCTGCAAACGCACAACTGCTTCCTTATTTTTAACCAACCAAGGAACATCTGCGCTGATCCATTGGTTTGACCAGAGCCACTAACGGTTCATTCGAAAGCCGTGACGCACGGCTTGCTTGAGAAATAGCACCATGGTCTGAGCCTGTTTCACCACACACAGCCTCAACTTTGTTCTGCAGGCCGTGCTTCCTCTTCTAACAGGGCTCATTTCTGATCACTGGCATTTGCAGCGTCTTGATAACGGTGTCTGTAAGATTCAATGATGCATTCACTCAACTTATGCTGATCATTTCTGGTTCCTCCATAATTAGTGCAGAGTGAAGGGAAACTCCAGACTGGTACCAGGTGATGATGATTACCAAATGGGCCTACCAGGTACAGGCGAGCCGAGAAGCTCGAGGAGGCCCCCCTAAAGTAGAACGTCTTTATAAAATGACACTTCTTGTTGCAAAATCAACAAAATAATGAGCTTGAGGACTTATTCTGCCTTTGTGAGGCACATACAACCTTCTTTTATGCAGTCATCCCCAAGATCTGTAAGCACACCTCCTACTCACATGAAGGAGAAACCAGAGAGGCTCACAGACTTTATAAATATGGACGTCGTATCCGTGACGTCACCCACAGTGTGTGGTGGATCTGGCCGCCGCCATCTTCACAGTCCTGCCCTCTTCCGCCTCCTGGCTAATCTAAAAATCGGCAAAGATGTGGATCATGTGCAGACTTGAGGTGGATGAATGATGCCTGGTTGCTCGAACAAGTTTTGTAAATGATTCTTCTAAACATCAGTAAGCTGATAGATGATGGATGAGCTATAAACTCCACAGATTTCACACATCAGAGTCTGTTTACAGGACTTCTAAGGAATGTGATGTTAAATAATGAGTGCTTTGTGCTTTTTGCCTGTCCTACAGGCTGGTTTCATCCATGAAAGTCCCAGAGTAGATAATAGCTGCGACTATTGCTTTCACTATCGAATAATCTGGTAATTACATCATTTATTTATCTTCTAATGACCATTGCAACATCACAGAGCTCAAGGTGACGTCTTCAAACCACTGACAGTATAATGTCTGGCTAATCTTGGTCAAAAAAATGGTCAAAGACGTAGGTCATCAGCCTGAATGCAGACCGAGTGACGCCTGGTTGCTCAAACAAGCCATCTGTAACCTAATCGGTAGCCTTAATATAATTTGAACAGGTGAGTCATAAAACAATTCACCGTCAGTACAGTTGTCATGAACGGGGAAATTAGCTATAGAGACCAAAACTGTTTTTTGTACCAGGCTGTAAACATGTTTATTTCTGCTGTGAAGTTGCACATTTTAACATGGGGACTTATTGTTCTTCTTCTTTGGCATCCATGTTGTTGCATTCACTGCCCCTTTTCTGGCTCCACGTCCGTTATATTGTTTTAATTACTCCACTTGTGCTCAAAAACCTCAAAATACTCCTTCTTCCCTCTCTATATTTCCCACACTCTCGTCTTCCACTCGTCCTAACTTCCGTCGTACCTCCAGCATGATATTATTATTATTACATGTTCCACTGTTTCCCTCTCCCTGCAGCTACATTGCCCAGAAACATGGGGACTTATGGAGATTGACTTGTTCTGTAGCCAGCCTCGAGTGGCCGTTCAAGGAACTGCAGTTTTTGGTACTTTGTCCATTCTGGGCTAGAAACAAGGCAGTTCAACATGGACGATGACTACACACTAATGAAAACATAGTTCTGCATATTATATTCCATCTCATATTCAATCTCTGCCATATTCTGTAAATAGAGCACCATAAATCTGACTGGACCTTTAAGTGCCTCAACATTCATGTTTATTTTTCCCCCGTCTTGATACATCTGCCTGATCTGTTACAGAGTCATACTGGATGTGAGTTTCCATTAGACTGCAGGGCAGCAGTTCAGGAAACTCATCCGAGGCTATCAAAAAAAATATCTCTTCCTAAATGAAACCTTGTTTCACTTTTTCAGCGTGCAGTTGGAAAATCCAAGTCGTCGTCATGCCAAGTCCGGAGAACAGGAGAAAATTATTGTAGTAGACATGATGTGACCTGATGTAAACGAACGGTTGCAAGCTCTTGAATTTGAGAGTCTGCTGCTTTTCTTGGTCTTACTCGTGTAAACTGAATATTTTGTGGTTTTGAGGGCTCAAATCTTTCACAGTTTTCAGATGATTTATAGACAAAATGATTAATGAATTAATCTGGAAGAACACTGGCAGATTCACTCATCGTAAAAATAATTATTTGCAGCCCTGATCGCCACTAAATGATTGCAGATTGAAAGTTAAGACTGTTTTTTCTTCTTCTTTATGCTGTTATCAGTAGTTTCTAGTCAAGAGTTTTGAGAACACAACTCATTTTGGACCATGCAGCTTCAGTTTTTGGTGTTTGAGTTTGGTTTTTAAGTTAAATCTACTTAAAATGATTAAAAACAGGAGCAGTCCATGTTCAAACATACTGCTGCACAGACAGAAGAAATTCACCACGTAGTCTTTGAATCAACAGTGCTGTTTTAGCAGTAGGGCGACATCCAAACATTTGCAACTGTATTATTGACAAGCCACCACCCTATACTAACCTCCCACTGGGTTAATTGCTAAGTACCCTCCTTGTTTGGGCCCTCTGTCTCTGCTAAATGGCCCTTTTCACGCATTGTTTCTATCTTGAATCATTATCCCCTCGTTACACACATCCAGCCCATTCGCTCCAAACCCATGTTTCAAGCACCGACAAGCTTGCATAACAATCCCTTATGTCAGTGTCCTCACCAAACCCCCTCCACCCTCCACCCTCCATCCTCCTCCTCTCGCTTCTCCTTAATTTGCACACAACAGTCAGAGGAGGGCATGAAGAGGGCTTGGCTCTAACACATGGCCACATACCATCGCTCACCATCCTCAACACTCCTGACGCATCTGTGAATGAGCGGCGGTGGACAAAAGGGATCAACGGAGAGAGTGACCACCATGACCTCATGGGTCAGCTGGGAGCCAGGAATGAAAAGACTCCAAGCAACCCCCGCCCAAAAAACACACACACACCCAGCGAGCTCTTGGACAACTGAAGCCGCCATGGGAATATGGGAGCATGGAAGAAGAGGAATCGGCATTCGGGGCTGCGAGAGCTGAAAGAAAGCGGTTGTGTTTGGAATTTTGGGTCATGCCTTTCTCTGCACATTCCTCGCTATTCTCGCAACAATAAACGGTGTCATAGCAGATACAACGGCCTCCATTCTGGATACCTAGCACCACAAAAAGGCCTCCAACCATAAGAAACCACACACTAACCTCCTCAACTCTGGTGATGAGGTTCTCAAACTGGAAGAAGATTTGTAAAGCTTAAAAGACGTACCATATCAAGGATCACATGGAGACGAACACATCTCCGTCGGGGAAATTACAAACAGATTGTGTGTACACTCGAGGTCTGGGCGCTAATTTAAGTTTGGCAGCTACAGCTCCCACAAACAGTTGCGGCTTGTGGAACAAAATAGCTTTTTTTGCAAGTTCTGCACAAAATAACGAGCGTATAATGTGAAAATGCCACATTTTTTTTATTTTTAGGAACCGTGACTTATGCGGACAAAATAAAAACAGGATCAAGATCTGAATCATCTAACGTAGATATCAAACTTACAAAAGAAATGTTTGTTGCTGCACTATCACAATCACAATCGCAACGGGTCATTTATTCAGCTGTCAAAATAAAAGTGGGTGCATGCAAGTAAAAACTGGGAGAAATCCTTCATTCTGTACATAAACCTGGCACGTGTTAAAATAAATAAATAACTTAAACAAAAGTTATGTACAGCTGTGAAACACTGACGGCTACAGAACTTAGCCACATGTTCGTTGGTCTACATTGGTGCAGCTGTAGAGCCGTAACTTTGGTCTCTGCACTCTTTTTTCTTTGGCAGTTTAGTTTGACAGTCTTTGGTGCTTTAAGTCTTTGGGTCTGTTTAGAGTTTGCTCTCCTCCTCCTCCAGCGGTCGGTTCAAACCCGGGATGAATTTGAGGAGTCGCCTGCGGAAGCTCTTCTGTTTGGGTTTCCTCTGCAGCGAGTTGAACCCTCCCTGCTTCTCCCCCGAGTTGGACGACGACGATCCCCTCATGTAGCTGCGCGTGCTGGCGCTTCGGGTCAGGTGCGTCTTGGCCGTCGTGAAGAGCTCGCTGGCCGGTCGGAGACGTTGCTGCTTCTGCTTCTGCTGCTGCTGGTCTTTCGTTTTGTCCACATTGGTGCTGTCCGTGTCCACGCTGCCGTCCGCCTGGTACAGGCAGGTCTGGTAGAGAGGGTCGTCCTCGGTGGCCGTGCTGAGGAAGCTGGCGCTGCTGCTGGTGCTGCCGGTGCCTCGGAGGGCTCTGCGAGCGGCCGGGCTGGGAGTGCCGAGGCTGCCGTAGATGCCTGCTGACTCCAGGGACTCGTACACTGCAGCGTCACTCATTACAATGCCTACAGGAAAGAGGGGCAGAATTAGGATTGTAGAAAAATTTTTAAAAAGTTGAATACAAGTTTAATAGTACAAAGTCTTGTGTACAGTTTAAATGAAGTCTAGCTGAAAGAATGCAGGAGTAGTTGAATAGTAGTTAAAATACAAGCCATCATATCCTTAATGAGCTGAATATTTTGATGTTTGAATGGTTTATGTAGCACAAAGTATGCAGAAGCAGTTTAAATTCAAAGTACAGAAGATTTGAAGTTTGCTCCGTTCAATTCAATGGTAACTTTCTTTTGAAAAAGCTTAATATTTTAAAAAAGTATAAAAGCTAGAAATGAGTAAAATACAAGCCATTGTGTCCTTAATGAGCTGAATATTTTGACATTTGAACAGTTTCTGTAGGACAAAAAATGCGGAACCAGACGCCGACTTAGCATCTGCACTAATTAAGAAGAAAGTCCCACAGACGACCTACCATGAACGAGCCTCTGCTCCTGCACCATCAACGACCGATATTCATCCCATTTCTCATGAAGAGTT
The DNA here is from genome assembly GCA_036365135.1 of Miichthys miiuy. NCBI lineage: Eukaryota > Metazoa > Chordata > Actinopteri > Sciaenidae > Miichthys > Miichthys miiuy. The sequence continues at coordinate 7,570,399 of CM071606.1, read as the reverse complement.
TGCTGCAAAAGGAAGACGAAGAAAATGTTAAGATTGTGACAACATACAGGCTGCAAAAGATAAAACTTTACATAGAAAACTTTCATAACACCAAATCTGTGCTCACACTACGAGTGCTTTGGCTAAATGAATGCCGAATTACTTCTTGCGTCATGGGAAATATTGTCAATGCATTAAGAAACAACAGAGGTGACTTACAGGAAGGTGACATGTTAGAGGGCATTCCCAAACACTACTAGCTGACTTGCAGCTCAGTATGATTTTCACAGTTTATCTCAGGGTAATTTACGTTGCACTTTTTGAGTCAGTGTTTTAGTTTCTGACACAAAGATATCGTATCTAGCGTTGAACGCTGCATGCTCAGCAGCACGTTAATCTTTTAAAAAACGCCGGATTAAGATCTCAGAAAGCGTCTGTGTCGCAGCTCTCACACACTCGCGGATTAGAGCGGGACAGCTGCTGTAATCTTTGGGGGGAAAAGCTCGCTCAACTTGAGCCACTTAACGGGCAGCCTTTTCACAGCCAAGAGTCAGGAATGTCTGCAGCCATCAGCGAGCCTGCTGGAGGAGGAACTGCTGAGGCAACAGGTGGTGCTGCTGGAGAGGACAGGTGTGGAGGGGTATGGAGCGGGGATCGGGGGGGGGTCTATATCTAGCATGTAACGTAATGTATGTGTGTGGGTGAGGTTGAGAGTGGACACACACACACACACAATCAGGCTGACTCACTGAAAACTCACCTTCAGATACTGCAGCCGGGCTTCGAGCTCTGCTTTTCGGATTGAGTCACTGTAAACCGTCTCCAGCCTTTAAATGTAAAACCAGAAGGCAACAGGATTAATAAGCGCAACAGGAAGCGCTTATAAAAACTACAAGAGTGATTCTGAGAAACAACTTCGACCACATGAAAGGCTCCTTTCATGGGACGGTGGTGGGAAGGGGGCCTGGTGTCGAACGGTTTACGAGAGGGGCAGGGGGATAAGGAACATGTACACTTTCCACTCAATCACACGAGTGGGTGAGCAACTTATAGAGCTCGTTTTCGCTTTAACAGACTGGAGTTGTACGTATAATTTGATGATGTCAGCCTATAAACTCTGGGCCCTCTGATGCGGTTCACCTCACGTCTTTTTGCAGCAGCTCTCGTCCTTTAGAGACGGGCCTTCGCTAATTGTCCTTTTAATCTTTTACAAGTAGAAAAAGAGGATGAGGAAGAGAGTTCAGATTAAAAAACACCCAGTCAGCAGCACCTCAAGCCGAAGTGCCAGACTTGTGATGTTCAAGATGCTTTTATTTTAAGCTGCACCCCCCTTGACGTTACAGCGACGGGCCAGCTGTGCAGAGGTGAGAAGGAACCAGGGTTTGGACTTCTCTCGCTAACTCTGTTTTTACAACTTTTTCTGTCAAGTCCACAACCAAGTGCTGCACGTCTTCTAGGAAAGATGGTCTGAAAAATTTAAACTTCATGTCTCGCTTCTCTCTCAAGAGGTAACATCTTCCTTCCTTCCATCTTTGTCCAAACTAAACTTTTTCTGTCATCCCCCTCTCTGGAAGTCAAAGTAATTCCTCCCCATGTAAACTGAAGTTTTATTGACCATTAACAGATTTTGCATCAGTGCTACACCGACAGACCGACTGTCTGTTTTCTCGTCTGTTGGTCCCCCGTTGGTGGACCGTCCTACCAGTTCCTACCAGATCAGGGCCGTCCCTCTCTACCTTCAGAAACCTCCTGAAGACCTTCAGCTCTTCAGAGAGGACCTCCTCACCAACACCTGGACATGTTAATGCTGCTACCGGTCATTTGATTCTATGCGAGTAGTATTTATTATGTCCTCGTCGCACTGTAGCTTCATAGTTTCCCTTTTTTGTAAGTCGCTTTGGATAACAGCGTCAGCTAAATGACTAAATGTAAATGCTGTGTTTGCTCAGTTGTTTCCTGTTAAGATACAGTCCCTGCTGTAATTTACATGTTATATTGCCCTCTCAATAAGTCGTTCTAACTTGAGCTGTGGAAGCCTTTTGAGCATCAGAGCGCCCTTTTTAAAAAAAATACTTTTATTTTGTTTTAATTTTTGTAAGAATACAGAACAAATGAGGTCAGGTGAGACAGAAAATAAGAAAGATAAGCAAAAAAAGGAGGCACACGTACAAGTCGCGGACCAAAAGAGGTCCAGATAGAAAGAATAAAGATATTAAAAGCCATTTTCCCCCAGTAGTTATCCCCCTTTTGCTCCTGTAGTCGAAGGTTGAAAGTAATTTTCTCCATAATGTGGATAGAGTTGATTACGCTAATAAGAAGGGTGATGGTGGGAGGGTTCCTTTTTTTACTTGACTTGCTCTTACTGAGGCCTTTAGGAATATTTCCAAGGTACAAAAAGGTAAATGAGAAATCAGATTTCAGGTGTGCTTCTTTCATGAAGGCACGACCAGAAAATGTGAGCACGGTCCGTCAAAATCAGAGCGCTCTTGTTTATCGAGTTAAACAGTTACCAAACTTGCCTCCAATTCAAGTCAAACTTAACGTTTCAGAGCTAGAATATATGAAACATATGAATTAAATACATATTTTGAACATGTATTTGTGTACCTGATGGTGTTGCCGCAGGCCCTGATGAGCTGAACGATCTCCTTGTGCCGATACCCCTCCACGGTGGTCTCGTTCACACTTGCGATGGTGTCCCCTGCGCACACACACACACACACATACAAACAAACAACATGTGTGTTAACCAGCAGCCATCAGGTCAGGATGCACTTCAATCCACTGTGGCTTCAATTACACCAAGCTGCAGCCAACGGAGGCTCGTTTGATTCTAAATGAAGCCGCAGCACATGTGCAACACAAATGTGGAGGGTCGCGCACGTGTGCAGTCGTGGCAAACCTCCTCACCGCTAAAAAAGACGTTTACTTCAACACGTCAGAGCCACGTATGTTTATTTATCAGCGAGAGTTCCACCTCAGTTATTAGATGGTGAACTCTGGTGCGTGACAGCAGGCCTTTGTGAGCCCTCTTCCCCTTTTCAGAAACAACCGGCCAATCTGATTCAAGCAATGAAGTCACCGCGTTCGCAGGAAGACACTGGGAACAATGGTGTGAGTATGCGAGGAATGTAGGAGGTAAAACTGAAGTGACATACGTAGGATGGATGAAGGGAAGGAGGCAGCAGTCAAATAATCACCTTTTTTTTGTGACGCACTGATGGAGACGTGACGCCAAGAGGGACCAACATGTGACTGAGAGGTCACAAGTTTGAAAACCACAAACAATTAATAGAAGCAGCAAGCGAGCAGCTTCTTCCTCTCATCTCACTTTGACAAACCGTTTCTTCACTTGACTGATAAAAACAACAGACTCTTTCAGTTTCTGAGGGATTTCCAGAGGGAAAGGAGCCGCATTTGCCAAATAAAAATAACACCTCCTTTCAAATCTGGCATTTTATGAGGTTGTCTTTGCTTTACTCTATTTGGCACGCTCGCGAGAGGAGCTGGCAGCTACGTGTTGGCTGAAATAGCCGGATCACTTCATTATTTGTTGACTGGAAAATGAGTAGGCACAAGGTCATATTTGTACTTCCCTAAACAGCCGGCTAGAGCACACACCAGCGCTTTTGTTGACGAAAGAAGAAGAACTGAACCAAAAAACTCCTCGTGTCCATGACGAGTGTTTTCCAGGTTATTTTAAGCTTCGATGAGGCTAAAAATAAATTAAAAAAAAAACTCACCAACTTTAAGTCCTGCTTGTTGAGCCGGGCTGTCTTCGTGCACTTTGCACACAAACGTGCACATCTCCACGGAGTTTTGGTCCTGATGGTGAAGGCCGTAAGTCTGAAAGAGACAAAACAATCACACGCTTTGTAACGCTTCACACAGACTTCATTATTCTTTATGTGTAGGAATTGTTTTACACAATGTGACTGATGTCAACAGTTTTGAAATCATGTAGCTGCGACACTGATAAACCACTGAATGACAAGCTGAGGAAGTCATGGTAGACAATGCAGGAAAAGCTGATCGTATCAGTGAACAGGCAGACAAACAGGCAAAGAGTTTGTCTGTTTGTCTGTAAGAGATGGAGGACAAAGGTCTTCTAAGGTCAAGTTGCCAGTTCATCACAAGGAAATCTAGTCAACAAAGTTGCATGAATTACTTCTGAAGTTCAGCTTCAACATAATCTGAGGCTCCTGACCTTAACCCCATCGAGGAGGAGAGCAACAGCGTCGACCTCACACTTCTCTCCCCTCACCCTCTGTAACGTGACGGCATACGCTGCGAGAGGGGGAGACCCTGAGTGACAAGTGCTGGCTCTCTATACCAAACCGTGTACGTCATCGGACAACTCGTGGAGAGTTAATGTGATAACCACTACACCTAACACCTAGAGGTGATGTTCCACGTCACGAAGAGGTGTCTGCAATGTCAGAAAAAAGCACGCCCGGGTCCTCCCGGCTGACAAAGCACCTGACCACAAAGCCTCTCCATGCTACAGAGCGAGGGCCCACTTAAAGATAGGTTAAGGACATCTGGAAGGAGCTCAGCGTAGAGCTGCTGCTCCTTAGTGTTGAACTGAGCCAGCTGAGGTGGCTTGGGTATCTGATTAGGATGCTTCCCTGGGTACATCCAACTGGGAGGAGACTCCGGGGCAGATCCAGAACCTGCTGGAGGGACTACATAGCCCATCTGGCCTGGGAATGCTTCGGGATCCCCCAGGAGGAGCTGGAATGCCTAAACCCTGCTGTCACTGCAGCCCGACCCCGGATAAGTGGAGGAAAATGGATGGATGAAGGATAATCTGAGGCTTCAGCAGACTGAGCTGTGTAAGTCAGAAAGAATATCTTCTAAAGTTTCAGTATTATTAATGCAAAATCCTCATTTTTTTGCTCCAATCTGCCACAAACCAGCAAGAAAACACATCAAGGGGAGCAGGAAGAGGAGGTTTTAAACCAAAAACATGCTGACTTTTGATGATCTGATTTGATGAATCTAATTTTTCAGACTCAGACAGCAGAAGCTTCATCTTATCTTTCAACTCAAGCACAGACATGATAACTGCAGGCTTTGTCACCCACCAGTTACACTGATATCGCTTCAGGAGATCTCTTTGCAGCAGCTTTTTAAAACAGCAACCGCTAACTCTTTCAGCGTACATGTGCATGTCAGCGCTGTTTTAAGGTGCACTGTAAATAGATCAGCCGCTTTATGAAACCGCTGCTCCAATAAAACAGCAGCTCGGCTCAAAACATACTCAGATATGACCACCACCTTTATTATGCATGTAATATTTTGTTGTCCTGGAAACAAGTCTTTGTTACTTCCACATGCGTTTGCATGCTCTTCCTTGTTTCAGTCACCGCAGTCTCTCTGCAGAAGGTCACTGCAGGCGACAGATAAACTTCCTCATCACGCAACTTTTTGTCAGTCATCGTGAGGCGGCTGCTGAGTCTGACACTCGACAAGCAGGTCGAGACGAGCGTCTACGCTAAATAAGATATCAAGCTTTCCATCTGTTACTGTCAAGTGTTCCTATTAAAACGTGGATCCAACTTGGATGGAAATATGAAATGATTCAGATCTGCTTTGTGTTTGCTCGCAGCGAGCTTCCTCCTCAGCGGCCTAAAAAAAAAGATAAACACATAAAGCATGCAAATATCGAAACGCAAATATCACATTTACATGCTCGCTGGATCCTCCAGCTCTGCGTCTGTATTAGTATAACAGGCAACGGTGGAGGAAACGCAAGAGTCCAAAAGTCATCTCTCTCTGTCAGGGCTGACCCGTCATGATCTCACTTCCTCCTGGCCACAGGCAGGCAGGAAGGGCGGGAGCCTCCATCGAAACTGTAAATAGAACAATATGTCTTTTCCTCAATGCAACACCCCGCTCACGGACACTTCAGCTGACCGATAAAAAAAGTGTTACAGCAAAAAATTGAGCATCTCAGAAAACTATTTAAAGAATGGAGGTCTGCACAACAGAGCCGACATTGTGAGGCTGTGAGCGTTTTCTGGGAAAACATGGCCACGGCGAGAGATCACACAGATATTGAGGTCAAATGTGCGAAGCGTCTGCCTGCTGCGAGGCTGAGAGTGAGGGAGGTACTACATGGAAAGCGTGTGAGCAAACCACACGGCTTAAAATACACACTGGGAGAGAGAGAGAGAGAGAAAACCATCCCCTCTTCTCTCGAGTCATGGGACTAACATCAACGAGTTATCTGACCGATGCGTGACCTTTCACCCTCCTCGTCGGCTCGAGCAAACATTTGGATTAAGAGGTTTACAGGATAAGATGTCGTGTTTCAGTCACTCGAGTAATCGTAATCTGTCGACAGGGATGTGGCCCATCAGGAAAATCCTGTTAAATGGACCTCGAGAAGTTAAGAAGAAATCCTCCTCCTCCTCCTCATCATGCATGGATGATAATCCTCTTACCTGGATCTCGAAACCAAACGTCTCCTCTTCCTTTTTTTCCAGAACCACCACCTTTCTGGAAAACAAGAAGTCATTTTTTTTAAATTTCTAAACTCTCTGCAGCCATCGAAACTTCTTTTAAACATTAGGTGTGTGATAAAATAGTCCCAGACTCTGATAATCGATTAATTGTTTAACATTTGATGGTTGCAGATTTTCAAATATGACAAATCGCTGCTTTTCTTGGCTTCTTACATTAAAAGTAGAGGTTTAATTTCAGACATGAAGTGATATTTTTTTACAAGTCAGTCTCCATAAGTCCCCATGTTAAAACTTCACAGCAGAAACAAACATGTTTACAGCCTGCTACAAAAAACAGTTTCGGTCTCTGTAGCTAATTTCCCCGTTCATGACAACTGTATGACTCACCTGTTCAAATTATATAAAGGCTTAAAGTTATGAATAATTAACAGCGTGGCTGCTTTGATTGACAGGTAGGTGTTGTTACAGGTGGCGTCATTCAGCCCGCCTCAGGTCTGCCAATGATCCACGTCTTTGACAATTTTTAGACTGGTCAGACATTATACTGTCAGTGGTTTGAAGACGGCCATTAAAAGGTAAATAAATGGTGTAATAGTGTAAAAGTGAAAGTAACAGTCGCAGCTTGTATCTACTCAGGGACTTTTATAGATGAAACCACCCTGTAGGACAGGGAAAAACCTCAGAGCACATTCCTTAGAAGTCCTGTAAACAGACTCTGATGTGAGTTTATAGCTCATCCATCACCCACCAGCTTACTGACTGGCATTCATACGCATAACACTCAAAAAGTAATCAGCCAGGATGACGAGGAGGTCAACAAGATGTTTACATCCAACTCTGGATTCCTCTCCTCGGTGCCCGTCCTTATCTAAATCGCATAACGAGATATCTCTGCCGGCTGCACAGGACTTCTTCTGTGTGCGGCAGCGTCTGGACGTCACGGCTAAACATACAGTACAAGGGTCTGTTAGGACTGAGGGGCAGCAGCGAAATACATGAAAATTCATGACAAACCCTCGATGCATAACAATGACAGAGTGCAGTTTGAATGAGGGCCTTTCACTCTAGTGAAAGTAGGACAGTGAAGCCACAGGGATGAATGATGATGAGGATGAGGAGGATGAGGATGAGGAGGAGGGGGATTGTACCTTTGTGGTTCTGGTGTCTGTGTTAGGGGTTTCCACTTCTGCAGACCGCCACCCTGTGAGGAGAAAACGAAACAAAGACATGTCAGGCACCTGCGTCAGGTTAATGCATTATTACACATGAAGGGTCCCCCTCCTCCTCCTCCTCCTCCTCCTCAAACATTTCCAGGACACGCCTACTGCACACATCAGAGCATCAACCGGTCGAGCGAGTCTCGAAACCGCACACGTGTGCCAGGCAGCGTGTTTGTATTTTTAAAAACATCAGCACTGAAACTAGAAATGCGTGTCTGGCTGCTCTTTGTTTACTCCAAAAAAAAAAAAAAAACCAATCAGTCACAACATCTGAGCAAGACGTAATCTCATGCAGCTGCCTCCACAATGTTGACCTGTCTGAAACTTTAGATCACTCAGAGCCGTTTGTACAAATTCCAGCCCATTACAGGAACAAATAAGACACCGGTGGCGAACACGGCGCCCCAACAATAACTGCATTCAGTGAAAAACTCAAGTCAACAGTAGGTCAGGACCCGGCCCTACCTTGACTGTGTAAATAAGGAAGGCATCTGTCCAGAAGGCTCCACTAAATCACTTACAATCAATCCTAGTCTGTTCCAACTTAATCATGTTCAAATGCTGCAGCTATGAAAGGCCGCTTTGTGCCAACAGTCACTCTGGGTAGTAAAATGTTGCTTTCTTTATGTCCCAACACTTACAGAATTGTCCGGCTCGCGTCTCAATGAGCGCATTTATTCCAAAAAAAAAAAAACCCACAGAGACCGACTGGATGGACGGACGGAGGCTGGAGCAGGATCTCGGGCGCACAATGCACTGTTGTAGCACTCCAGCCCAGAGTTACTCCACACTTATGTAGATTTGTGTGGATAACTGTGCTTCTCTTTACAGTACACGGTCACACATGTGGGGCTTGTTAGAAACTCAGACACACAGGAGCTTTAAGAGAGCGACGCAACAGCCGGGAAGATGTGCTGATTGACGCACAAGTCGTGCCAACGGTGGCTGAAGTCTGGATCACCGCGGCTCTTCATGTGTTCGATGATAGTCCAGACAAACGTGTTGTTATCAGGTTAAAAGGCTTGATGTGTTTATCTTAGATTAGGTTATCTGTTGTATGCTCTTATTTTGAAATAAAGGCAACAGTGAATTTGAACTTGTTTCAACACATTTCAGTGTTTAAATGACAAATTTTCCAGCTTAAGATCAAAGTATTATGAGTTTATATCATGAAATTCAAGAGCTTGTACTCGTCTCTCAGTTGTAAAAAGGCAAATCACCTATAAAAATCAGAATTTTGGCATCATCACCTCTAAAGAAATGAGAAGTAATTCGATTATAATCCAGGCATACGTGTTGTTATCAGGTTAAAATGTTTGATTTGTTTGTCTTAGATGAAGTTCTCTGTTGCACGCTCTTATTTTGAAGTGAAGGCAACATGTAAAGAGTCAGAAATTAAGTTGAGTTTCTTGTTTCGATCAAATTTAGTGTTCCAACGACAAATTTCCCATCATGAGATCAGAGTTTTATGACTTTAGAACATGAATTGTATGAGTTTGTGACGGTTTCTCACTCATAAAAAAGGCAAATCACCTCTAAAATCTGAATTTTATCAACTTTTTCCCTCATCACCTTCAGAGAAATGAGTAATTTGAGTGTGAAAATGAGCTCCAGGTCCATATATTTAATGTCCTGCACAGGAGTTTGGTAAACCAGATCAGATTCAGTGTTTGGGTGGTCCACACTTGCCCCTGGATGGGCTACTGTTTGCCCTCATTGAGATGCCCTCCAGCAGAGCTCCCCAGACCATTCATCATCAGATAAACTGATTCAAAACACAGATTTGAGTAGACTACATGCAACAGAAGTACAGATTTCATGTCTGTGTGTTGTCTAGACATAATTACAAACTTATCTCATAATTCCAGCAGGTGAAATGAACAGGAAATTAAATTAAAAGTGTAAATTCTGCTGAACCAGGAGTGAAACACATGATATAACTCTCTTAAAAGTTAAAATTTATACATAAAATAACTTTTAGAGAGCAGTTTTTAAAGACTCAACATGAAATATTGATGATTTCAGATTAAAAAGAGGATGAATGAAGACTCTTCTTCACCTTTTTGAAGTTTCTGGGCAGAGTCCCTCCAGAATAAGCCAAAGTCTTGTAGTTATAAACCTCCGAGGAGTTGGTGGGTGAGTCCATAGTCCTGCAGCTGTCTGACTTTGACGAGGGGAAATAAATGTCGTTGTCCTGAGATGATGGTCCACTGTCTGGCCCGCTGGAGTTCACCTTCTTCAGCCTCCTGAACGTCATGATGAGCTCATAAAAAGAGGCGATGAGTTTCAGAGATTTGTTTGGTGTCCGAGAGAAAAAAAAAGATGCTGAGCGAGCTGCGTGAGCTTCAACGTGGAGGCGACTAACAATGTCACTCCAGCGCGTCTGTGCTCAACAGGCTGCGGAGGCGGGGACTTTGTTGTGAAGGGCACAAATGAGTGCCAATGGTGGTGTTGACGTGCATCCTATATGATGCATTCAAGGCCACCTCGGATATTCCTGTTTCGCACTTCTGAAGATGAGCATACAGTAAAAGAAGTAGTGCTTTTATTTTTTAGAAATCAGCAGGAGAATCAAGAGGAAGATAAAAACACAGAAGAAATATAATCAATGCAGATTTTTTAAAAAACATTTTTAAAAATAATTTATTGATTGTTTTAAAGGTCCGGTGTGTAGGATTTAGTGGCAACTAGCAATGAGGTTGCAGATTGCAACCAATTCGCCTCCGACGCCGCTTCCTAGCCAAGCGGCAACGTCTGTGGCTGTGAAGTCAATCACAAAGTGCCAAAAACTGCAGTTCCTCAAACGTCCACTTGAGGCTGGCTCCAGATCGAGTCAGTCACCATAAGTCCCCATGTTTAAATGTCCCAACTTCACAGCAGAAATAAACATGTTGGTCTCTATAGCTAATTTCCCGTTCATGACAACTGTACTGAGGGTGAATTTATATACAACTCACCTGTTCAAATTATATTAAGGCTTAAAGTTATGCATGATTAACAGTGTGGTTGCTTTGATTGACAGGTAGGTGCTGTCACAGATGGTTTGTTTGAGCAACCAGGCGTCATTCGGCCCACATCAGGTCCACCGATGATCCACGTCTTTGCCGATTTTTAGATTAGAGGCCGGACTCCCAAGATGTTGGGAGCCAGAGCCACCACACTGAGCTCCAAAGCGGCTCTTCAGAAACATGTGGGTGACGTCACGGATACTACGTCCATGTTTCATACAGTGTCTAGTGTCAGGTCGGTTTATCAGGATGTTTCTGTTAAAAAAGAAATGAGGTTGATGAAAGTTTGAGGGCTGTAAGACCAAAACAAGGAGCTGAAAGAGGTTAAAATGCTTCATATAGTCAATCGCTACAAGTGACCCCTTTTTAAATTACACATCTCACATGACTTGATCCATTCTTATTGTGATATTTTAATTAATGCAGCTTTAAATCAGATTTCTGATGATCTTATATGCACCCTAAAGTCGAGTCGAGTCGAGGATTGTCTCTGTTTCTCTGTTTTATTTCTTCATGACTTGAATATTTTGGGGTTTTGGACTGTTGGTTGGAAACTTAACTAAACATTTAAGACCTCATCTTGGTATTTAGGGAATTGTGCTGGACATTTCTGACATTTTTTCAGACCAACAAAACCAAATTTGCAAATTAAAGTTCAATGACATGAATCAGTTCAGTGAACAGTCGTGAAAATGCACCATTCATTCATTCTTTCATTACTGTGGGTCACAGCTCAGCTTACAAGCTCCAAATATTCAGCACAGCAGCTTGATTTTAAAATTTAAAGTCCCCCTCGAGTCAAAAATGAGTTTCCTGTTACTTCTCTGGGATGTTTGACCTTCATTGTCCAGGATGACGTATGTAGAGTTTTCACATTCATCCTCTGAAGATGGAAAGTCGCTCACATTAACACACGTGGACATACAAACAGGAGATCGTGACATCACCACAATATGTAATTTACACAGAAGTGATGTGGAAATTCCTGAACAGGGAGGAGACGTCTTGTGTCTGGCAATTAAAATTCAAATAATAAAATTTAGGATTTTTTAATGTTGCTGTGTTAGATGTTGACTTATTGAACTTTTATCTGTTTAAAAGACACATTTCTGTCTTAACTCGTGTCCTCAGGGGATCTTCAAGGCTGCCCGAGGACAGACATGTAACGTAATTCTCCAAACTGGCATCTTATTTTACATGCAAACAGTTGTTTAAATCAGTCCGACCGGCAGCTGTTGGCTTTCCAAATGTACAGAATGCAGTCATGATTTGTCCAACGGCGTTTGAATACAGCATCTGCTGCTGGCAGACCAACATCTCGCTGACATTAAAGGTACTGTTACTGAGAACAAACCAGTATTTATTCAAGGCGCAGATCCGCTCTGTGACAACAAAGAGATTAAGCTATTCAATGACGAGCGAAGTCTGAAAGAGGAAGAGAAAACAATTATTTAGCATCAGTGGAGGCGATCATGTTGCAGCCATCTGTGGCCGCAGACTAAAGAGTGGATGACGCCCCCTTGTGGCGGACAAATGTCTACAGATTAATGAATGAAGCTTTAGTTGTGTTAAGGATCCAGAGGATTTATTACAATCTTTACACAGTGTGTTTATTTCAGGCATATTACATCAACATCATCCGGATACATCAAAATCATACGACTGATAAGCATTTAAATAAAGATCTACATATTAATTTAAACCAGTAATTTCAAATCAGACTGAACTTACAAGTTATAACTCATCTTTCTATGCCCTCTCTCTCACACACACACACACACACTCTCTCATACACAAACACACACTGAGGAACAGCGGAGTAGGCCGACTGCTGCTGCAGTGGATCAACATGCAGCCCTTTTTTTTTTTTTTTTTGCGATTGTCCCGTTACTGTTCCCCAAAAACACTTTCAAGTATCTCCTGAAACTTATTAAAAACAATATTATTAATAATAATAATAATAATAATAATAATAACAGCCACAATCTGAAATGTAATCTCGTCTATCCTTCTCTCTTGGTTCCAAAAGAATCGACACAAAACGTAATATATCTTTCAGCGTTCGCAGCGTTTTTACAGTCACAACAAACAAAAACAGCAATACTACATGGTTTATGTCCAAAGTGCATGCCTACACGATGCTCTGTATGTCCTCTACCTAAGCCGTAACCATAGAGAATACATTTTAAAGGCACATGAAGCTGAATATTCTTTACCCTTACTTTAAGTTCCTACAGAGCAACATTTTCCACTAACGGTGAAGCGTTGAGACGGAGGCAGTGAAAGTGTCGAGTACTGATAAGAAGAACACAGATTAAGTTTGGTCTAAGTCGTTTTTTTTTTTGTTTTTTTGCCACGATGCAAACATATCACACCATACAGTTTGTATTCATACAGTTCGGTTATGTGTTACACATGCAGGGGAGTGTCAGTCCTCTATGTACAGTCAACAGGCAGCAGATTTACTTGAAAAAACCAGAGGATTTGGCCTGTGGAGCCATCAACATGCTGGCTTGGTTCTTGTGTGTGATGTGAATCTGAAAAGGAAATAATGTCCAGTTAATTACATTATAATATTTTGTATATGTGCTTCGATATTGAATTCATGGCCATTGAGTGTGAGTGTGTGTGTGTGTGTTTACCGTGCAGGGAGGCTGCATCCACGGCTCTCCGTCTATCTGCATCGGTAACGCTTTCTTCGTCCTGGAGGTAAAGTAGAGAGGGATCAGCAAAGTGCATCAGGTAACAAAATCAATGACTCGAATGTGTAATTAAAATACCAAAGGGAACGCCAGCATACATAATTACTGTTGTGTAAAGAGGCAGCTAAGTATCATCCTCAGCTGGTGATCAAAGTCGACTACAAGCCTTTCTCAACATTTAAATCCCCAAGCTCAAGACGCGTCTGAACACGTCTGTTTCTCACCTGATGGTGATCTGTGACGTCTTGGCGAGCCTCACGGCGCTCTTGAGGCCGGTGTAAATCTGTCCCATCTCAATGGCCCCTTCGAGTCCGACCACCTCTAATCGACGGTCGCTGAGATCTGACAAGAAAGCACGGACACGGTGAAACTACAATGAAAACTACACCTGCATGGGATCACACGACATGATAAACCCTCTGTACACGACCTGCTCAGCACCAAAACAGACGGAAAGACAAAGTTACAGACTAGCTGGTGACTAGACGGAGTATTTATCAGTGAGATAATCCACTCAGGAGTTGGCGGAGACCAAAATCTGAGCTAAAAGAAGGTGAATATCAGACAGGTGGACACATAAACGCAGATGTTGCTCTGTGTCTGCTGGATGTGTAAAAGGCTGCTAAGACAAATTTAAAGGTGATATGTCAATGCTGCGTTTACTTGTTTCTGCTGCCCTCTTGTGGCCGGATGAAAATTAAATCATGGCTTCATTACATGGGAGGTTAATTTAATGCGTTTAATGATCTGTGCAAATGACCCTCGTAAAGCTGCATTAACTGATGTTTTTTTTTTTTTACCACTTGGGAGCAGCAGATGAAGCAGAAAACATCACGTTATCACCTCGTAAAGTTGTTCATGCAGGCATCTCAGCAAACATTTTCCTATTTACATACCGAACATTTATTTTGGGGCCTGTTTGCCTGTTTGTGTTCAATATTTACTCTTCTTTTAGCTCTGTTTCAGGTAAACAGACTGGACTTATACAGCGCCTTTCTAATCTTCCAACCACTCATGGCACTTCTACACTACATATCTCATTCTCCCATTCAGACACATTCGTACGCTGATGGCAATGTCTGCCATGCAAGGCGCCAACTGCTCATCAGTTTATGGGAACTAACCATTGAGAGCAATCATGAGAGCAACTTGGGATTCAGTATCTCGCTCAAGGATACTTGGACATGCGATATAATGCTATCTGATGACGATAGTGGACGCTCTACTTCCTGAGCCACAGCTGCTACAGCGTACAGTCAGTTTATAAGGACGTCTCAGAGGCTAAAATGCTTCATAGAGCCCAGGCGAACTGTTTTACAGTTGAACTCCTTTTGAATGGATCCATTCTTATGGTGAAATATATTCATTAGTGCAGCTTTAAAGGTCGAAAGGTCAAAGTACCTTGGGAGGTCACTTTCAGGATTTCCGGGTCAACGATCACCTCGGGCTCTTCCTGACTCGTCTGTCCCTTACTGTCCCCTTTCTTGGTGTCACCCCACAGGTTGGATCCACCGTGCATACTGGGAATGTTTAGGACAGCAATGCCCTCCAGAGAGAGGCTGCTGAGATCCAGCGGAGTACCCGAGCACTGAAGAAGAAAAAGAAACAGTGTAAAGCATCAGTACGTTTGTCTAGTTTTTTTTTTTTCACACTACAGAAACCGTTTCAAAGATAAAACCCAAAATGCACGGTTGCAGTGTCGGTGACGCTGATGCTGCATTCTCACCTCGATTGTTAGACTTTCGCTCATTTTCTTGCAGGAAGCAGAGATGGTTTCTGAAGTGGCAAATTCGAAATACCACAGCTTGTTCTTCATTCTGCAGTCAAGAAAGAGTGTTTTTCTTTTTTTCTTTGTTTTTTTTTTGAAATGGCATTTTATTTTCACAGAACATTTTCTGCCTTCAGCGCACACAGACATTGCCACAGACATCTGCTGTCACCACCTGCATTCAGCTTTTAAGAAAAAAAATCTGTTACTGCCAACAGGAAAATAAAAGTAAAACTGACGACAGACAGCTCGGTACAGGTCTGATCTGTTTTATGATGTATGTTATTGTTTGTGTTGAGTGCTGTTTGCTTGTTTTGACCTAGATATTTTTAACATTTACCTGCTGTTGAATTTCTGGGGATGCTTCTCCCTCATTGTGTGAAACCGGTGGGCAATGGAGGCATCCTGTCGACACAATACAAAGATGAAAAAATGAAAAAACAAACACAAAAAGAGGAAAATAAACTTCCTCCTGTGTGTGAAGTAATTCTAAGTAACTCACAACGCCGATAGAGAAGTAGTTGTTGATGATTTCGTATGGGACCGGGTCGCCCTTCTCCTCATTCTCATCTGTGATGACCTGAATACTCCAGCGGTCCATCAACACCTGAGAGCTCCCCTCGATGTCTCTAAGAATACGACTCAGATCCTCACCGTCATACCCTTCAAGAAAAAAAAAACAAAAACAAGGACAGACATGACTCACCGTCTTCATGTGTACAAATATAGAATAAAGCATTGGAGAACTTACACCACAAACTGTTTCAACTGTAAGAAAACTCTCATTAAACTCTCACCTCCTCCCCACCGCAGACATCGTGCAAGGTCGTTTCCTGTGCCCAGAGGAAGTACAGCCACAGGTGGCCGTACTAGCAGATTAGCTTTGTCTGATTGTAAGGAAATGGAAAAAGGAAATGTGAGTCACAACGGTTTTCACCAGAAGCTCCATGCCTTTCATAGGGCTTAATTCGACAATCTCACCTATTGCGTCAAGGATCCAGCCCACCGTTCCGTCTCCCCCGCACACCAGGATCCTGTAATCCTGCAGATTTCTGAAGAAACTCAATCTGAAAGTAAAGATGACGGGAACTGTAAGAGCTTAACACAGAAGTATTATTCAGGACAATGAGCTGTGACGTGATCTGATACTTAGATATATCAATGACTCACCCTGGTCCAGGTCCACCGTTGGAGAGGTTGTATACCTGCCGTGGATTCAGTAAATACTGAAATTTATGCAGGACTCTGAAATACATAAAACAAGTCTAAACAACGTGCACATATATGCATTCATATCTTCATTAACTTATCCTTCTTTGGGCTCACCTTTCCCCCTGCTTGCCACCACTCTTAGGGTTGACAAACACGAGCAGAGGATGAGTGTTTGGCACAGCGCTGATCTGTTGAATGACGCACAAACAAATGTTATGAAACCCCATACGTACTAATTTACTGTACGCCAAATCAAAGTTAGCGTACTCAGATGTCAGGTTGTAAATATGACTCAATATGCTACCCATCTCATGACTACAAGATTACTTGACGCCATGACGGGCCTCCCAGCCTGCACAGTGAAACACTTTCAGATGATCCAAAACGTGGCGGCGTGCCTGGTCTTGTTTTACCTCGCTGCTCATTGAGCTCCACTGCCTACCTGTAGCAGCCTGCGTTAAATTCAGTCTTTAATGTTGGTTCTGAACCCACCCTTATACAGACACGTTATCTCCTCTAATGAACGACGCCTGCTCCGATCAATCCAAACTTTTCTTGTTCGTGGAACGTCCTGCCAGTTCCTACCAGATCAGGGGAGTCCCTCTCTGCCTTCAAAAACCTCCTGAAGACCTCCAGCTCTTCAGAGAGGACCTCCTCTCCAACACTACCAACAACTGGACATGATAAATCTACCCCCCTACCTGAAGCACTTGTCCATCCGGAGTAGTATTGAGCTCGCTGTCGTCCGTTGAGCCCGAGCAGCCATTCTTTACATTGTTTGGTCTCTCCTTTAAAGACAAAAACAAACATCGCAGAGTCAATAAACAGGAGAAAATGTCACTGCACACGCTGTACCTGTCAAAATGCTGCTCAGGTAAGAAGGATTTACCAACAACAAGTCACAGACTGATGTTACGTGTGCTCGAGATGTGCCGGAGGATAATTCTGTACCTTTATAACAGGATAAATCGCCCATGGAGGCAGGATATGGTCTCTGAGCAGCCCACAGGTACACTCTGTTGGCTCTTGGTCTGCACATTCATCATGACGCTGTGAAGAAACACAGAAACAGACACGTTACATAAAGTCCCAGCAGCACGGTGATGAGAGCTGACAGGAGCCCAATTTATCCATTTAAGCTTCATTGACTGCTTACAGTGGAAAGAGGCAGGATGATTAAGATAAACAAGCCTCCTCAGACTGAGTTTAAAGGGGGTACATGGATTACAGTTAGGCCTGTAAACAACATAACTGTTCATCTGTTAATCAGTGACACACTTTGATGCATTCTCACCATCGAGTGGCACCACACGCAGTGTTTGCCCGTCAAGCCTTGGAGGCTCTTGATCTTCTTCAGGCATTTATCGCACTTCCTCGAGTCGCAGTTGCCACTCACCCAATCGTGCACTGGAACCTGAAACGTGGGATGAATTAAAGTTTTGGCATCCATGTAAGAGGGTACCGACGCAGGGTACCGTCTAATTTACGACTGTAAATGTTGTCACGGAGACAGACATACTCCTGTTTCTTTCTTCGACTTCACGTACGTCCTGGTGCAGGGGGCTGGGTTCCTGTTAGCGCAGCGTCCGTGGACTGTGTATTTGCAGCCTGCACGACAGGAAACACAATCCAGCTGTCATGTAATGTTTGCATTCATATGATATGATATGTTATCTAACACGACTGTGTCAGTCATAAATGCCACCCCGGTGTCACCCTCTTCTGGTGAGTTCGGGTACTCACAGGTGCAGCACAGCCCTTGCTTCCTCAGGCCGAGCAGCATGCTCTGGCACACGTTGCAGTAAACGGGCTTGTTGAAGTGTTTCATCCTCCAGAGGTGCTGACCGTCCTTCTGGGTCATCTGGGTGTTTAATCAGAAAGAAGAAAGAGAACAACGTAAAGGTTTAAAATGTTTACTACCTTGAAAACTTAAATATTTAAATGTTTGTAACAAATGAAGTTTCCCTTGTTACATTTTTAAACACACACCACATAACTGTTACACTGCAAGCAAGGCCGACATTTCACAGTTTATTTTCACACCCGGTCATGACTAATCTTGCCTTAATGAGACTGCTGATTATACAGTATATAGTGGCTCTACATACCATGACACACAGTGCAGCAGCATGTATATTCATGCCGTTATAATCTCAAACTCTCAACACAAGATTATAGGGCTACTTTCTGTTTACAGAGCGACCAGCGCCCTTATCCAGATTACGCACTTTTTCCCCCCCTCGACACGATGCATCAGCCTATCGCTTACTGCAAATGAGCCATAGCATGCCAGCCTGAGAAGCCGCACAGAGCAACTGTGAGGGGGCTGAATTCATGCACCCCAGGCTTCAAATGTCTACTGGTGGCTAGAAATAGCCTGAGGGGGAAGTCCCTGGCATTGTTGTAGAGGCCAAACCCAGTGACAGAGTCCAGTTCATGGTTTTAGATCACCACAGTGATCAGACAGACACGCAGTGCTAACAGTAAGAGGCTTTTTACATTCCTGGTAATACATTAAACAACAGCCATAGAATGAAGCAGGTCGCTGTACATCCAATTAAAAAAAATGATTTATGTCTTTAGTGCACCGGCTTTAGGATGGCTATTTATGCAAGCACTTCCGTAAATGTGGGCACAGATTGTGCCGAGTAAATGGAAAACACTAGAGCACTCTGATGGTGCAGAGCCTGCATGAGAGGAGATGACATTACCACACCCTGTAACACTGAGTCGGCAAAAAGGACCTTGTAGACTAGGAAGGAGGCGAAGGACAGAGGAGCGGCACGCAGAGGCCTGGGGGTTTCACAAGAGCTGTAAAAGTATGTTTTACCGCGATGTGTTGTAAAAATGAAATATGTCCAAGGCTGGGCACTTAATGAGAAGATAAACATGCTGCTTTGAAAGCACCTTCAGACCCAGCAACACCAGCAGGGGAACGTTGTTCATGCCTCCCTCCACCCACTCCTCCAGAGACACGGTGCCGTTGCTGTCGGCGTCGATGGCGGTCATCATGTCCTTGAGCACCTGATGGAATCACATTTGATTGTTATTATCCAATTAGCACACACAGTGCTGTTACTTAAAAACAGGAAATATGTTTTCTGAAGCACGTCGTGCATGGGAATTTGTTGGGAGGTGCAGAGAAGCTTATTATTTACCAACCCTGGCAAATGAGTAACAAGTGCTGCCATATACTGTAATGATGTATGAGATATCTAGTGCAAACAATGTGTCCTATATGTACATTTCTCACTGTATATAGTGATGGCTGAGAGTACAGCGTGTTCGTGTGTTTCAGGTACTTTTCCTTTCAGATCTTACCGGCCTCAGCTCTGACACATCCCATCCGAGGTACTCTGCAGCATGCATCATCTGAGCGATAATCCTATCCACTTCCTGTTTAAAAAGTACCAAAAGACCTGCTTCAGTAGTGTGGCTGATATAAAACAGAACTTCAAATGCAATTATGATCAAGATGGTGTCCATTTGAAGTGGACAAGCCGCATCCACGATGACAGCTTCAGATTTGGTTTTCACAATCACACCTAAATAAGATTTTCTCAACAACTTACAGAGCTGTCGAGGACTCCGTTGCCGTCTCTGTCATACAGCTTGAAAGCGACTAAAAGACAGAAAGAGAGAGAGAGAGAGAGAGAGAGAGAGAGAGAGAGAGAGAGAGAGGGGAAATGAAAGTGAACGTGCTGGGCCAAGTCATCACTCGTATTATTTCGGGCATAAAAGACACTAAGGACTCACACTCCAGCTTGTCCCTGGGCTGGCCATCTTCCAGCAGGGAGAAGTAACATGAAACATCCTTCAGAAAGACCTCCTCTACAGAGGAGAGAGACAGAGAGAGAGAGAGAAAGGCATGGCTGTGAATACTCTGGTTACCATATCTGCACACGCAGTACCTCACAGGCATGTGGTGATAAATGAATGTATGCCAAATAGGCCATGGCGTAAATTGATAAGCAAAGCAGCATGGAGGCAGCGAGTTGTGTTATGTGTATGTGGTGTATAATCTCACTGGCACTGTCTTCCTGGGTGGGTTCAGAGTTTTGGAAGGAGCGGAAGAGTCGCTGGCAGAGATCCGCGGGGAAGTCCTCCCCTTCTAAATATGTCTTCAGGAACAGGCGAAAGCCTTCTTCATTGATGCACTGCGAAAATAAATGAATGGGACAGAGAGAGAGAGAGAGACAGACAGACAGAGATAGAGAGAGAGACAGAGAGAGAGAGATTTTTGTTTATGGTCGTCGCGTGACGTGCAAAAAGTGTTTTAACCGTTTGTGTGCTAACTTCTGCATTTTTCAAATTCACCTCTTGTGAAAATAAGGGAAGATCATCATCACATCATCACCACAGTGTGAGCTGACACATCTGACATGAGAATCTTTCATAGAAAAACAGCCTCGTTGAGGGAGTCGTATAAGTCGGCGTCAGCTGACAGGCTTTCAGAAGTCTTGAAGTACACATTTAATTCGTCATTTTTAGATAAAAATATGTCTCCAAAGTTGGAGCAGCTGCAGGATTTCCACTTGACAATGACACAAAACAAAAAAAAAAACAAGCTCCTTATTCAAAGATTCAAAGATTTCAGTCCATCTATCTGACCTGATATGTGTCCTTCTCACATGATATTACGCCGCAGGGCTCTAACATGCGATAGTCCCTCGGTAATGGTGAACCACAAACCCATTTCTTGTTGACGTTATTCCATTTCCCTGGATGATACCCCGCAGATATGCCCCAGTAATAAATAATGTCACTGCGAGGCAGCCAGATCAGAAATAACACAAACAAAGAGTGATGCGAAGGAAACCAGAACATCACAACAAATAACTTCATGTCCTGTTTAATAGCTATTAACTAACACTTCATGACAGTATTTGTGTATTTTCCTTAACTCTAAAAACAGCATTTCCTTCCAATTATCTAATTAAACTGTATGAAGCCAAATTATCAAATTATCCTTCCTTCCTGCACAAAGTGGCTGGCAGTGTCGGCCACTGCTGTACAATACTGGAAAGATCCTTTTTCAATCACATTTGAGCTTACAGTGCACGAGGGCAGCCAGCACACTGTTCAGCGAGGCTTTGCTGCGTGGGCAAAACTAAGGAGGTAATTTACATTTGCAACCTTGCTGGAGCGCGCTGAAGATATTTTCTCAGGGACAGCTTCATCAACGTGATCGATGGGTTTGAATCTTATTAATCAGCGTAGGAAGGACAATTAATAACTGCCCAATATGCAGAAATCAAATGCTCATTTCTCACTCCGCTGAGAAATATAACTCAGCTATAATGTGGGCCTCGTAGTTGATATCACCAATGTGAGTGAGTTTTAGAGTGGACCTGATGGTGAACAGGAGGACACACTGTCCCACCCCCCTCACCTCTCCATGTCTGTGTCGGGCCAGACTGCCATCTGCATCAAATTCCCTCAGCACGTCTTTCACCTTCAAGCTGTCTGGAGGCAAAGAGACACAGGTTACACAGGGATACATGACGGCAGATCACATTTATGATATATCATGTATGATTTTAGATTTATCTGGGGAAAAAAGAAAACAAAAGATGTGCATTCATCTCCATTTGTAGAAAAACAGACTGTGGCAGACTGCTGCCTCCTCTAGATATGAGAAACCATGAGTGAGTGTAAATGAGTGTGTGTGTGTGTGTGTGTGGGTGGAAGTGGAAGTGGAGAGGGGGGGTGGTGGATGTTAAGCGCTGAGAAAGCTGCCTGCCTGCCCGCCTGCCTGTCTATACTCACATTCAATGTACTGCTGTAGCTGGATAAAGTCGACAGGGCTCAGTTCCTTCACCTCTGGGTTTGTGGGGGTGGACATGGTGCCTGCTTCTGCACTAACTGCCTGCCTGTGCACAGGCGAGAGAGAGAGAGAGAGAGAAAAGAGTGAGGTACCGACGGAGAGAAAAGAGAAGGTGGGTGCACAGTAGCCTGCCTCTTTGTAAGACATAAAAGGCATGGCTGCAAGCAAAAGATAACATCTTCCACCTCGCGCTGTAAAAAAATCCATGATTGTAGACAGGGAGGATTAAGCCATCCAGAGTTTGAGTGAAGCAGAGGCAAGTTGTTAACTGCAACATGCAGAACTCTGCAGAACGTCTGCCAAAATGAAAAATGAAGGATTATAACAGGCTTTTATGGTTAACCACCTTTTTTCTTCCATGGTAAAACACTCTGAAATGGAGCCGTACTGCAAAACATGAACGATTTCGTGTACTCACGTCGATATACTGTATTTATTTCATCTATCGCTATCACTAACATGTGACTAGCCACTCGAAACTGGGCCAAAAGTCTGGCAGAAATTATGCCAGGCCAAAGGTACCCATGGTACTTTGACTCTAGGGATACTCTGTACCCAAAAATCTCTTTCCATTACACTCCTTGGCCCATATTTGAGTTATAAAATGCCAGATATAGGGAGTGCCTGGCTTAATTTTAACACGACGAGGAAGTATTAAAATAGAGAGATAAACAAAACCTTGTGGAGAGGTCAAAAAAGAACAAACTGGCTCGTCAAGGGACCTCCCCGGTAAACAAAAGGAAGAGACTTAAATGTCAGACGAGGCACCATGAAATTGAAATCTGACACAGAAAAGGAGGCTGTAATCACAAAGAACTCTGGCCTAGCATGTCGTCTTAAAGACATGAGCATGAAGTCTGAGAGAACATTCGATCGATCAGATATGAATACTTTCATCAGAAGTTGTTAAAGCATAATGGAAGGAGATTCTCTAATGACAGGAAAACAAACAAATAAATGTATAGTTCATTAATCATTGACGAAAAAGGAGGAACTAATTAATGGAGAGGAGAAAGCCACCATCCTGACATCCTCTTTAACATCGCAGTTGCAGATGCATGTCAATACGATGTAATAAGAAACACGTGACATGGATTAATGCAGAATTTATAGAACGCGTCATTGCGGTTAGTAATCAGTATGTCAGTCTAACCGAGATCTTTCCAGGCAGGTCCATCATCAGAAGCACCAAGAAATGTCATGCATGCTTTTCTGATTCACTGATGCATCCGTGTCTTGGTAATAAAACACGACTATGTAAGATTTCTGAAGAAAAACTAACACATGAACCATTTTACAAAGAAAATGTTGACTTAATATGAAATAAAATACACTCTTGCTCTATTTAATTCTCTCAGGGATTTTGTTGCTATGGCCTTAGTTGGTCTGGTATGACCAACAGCTCATCGCTAATGTTAGAAAACCTTAGAAAGATGATGCTGTCGAAGCCAGTTTATTTACTTTAGAACTATTTTCGACTTGTTACCTCTACTGTTGACACCATTTTTCAACCATTTATTATCCCGTAATTATCGCTAAGTTACGTAGTCGTGCTTTAAAGGACCACACTGATGATTTCACACGATTTAGCTCAGAAATATTTCAGATAACTCAAGATTATTTCACGCTCCATGCTGTAAAAAAAAAGTGTATTCATGTTGTCATTTGAGTTTTGTAATCCATCACGGCAACCCGCATTAGTCTACATTACATCACCATTATTGGGTAATGCAGCGGAGTTTCAATCTGCACTTCACCTGCATTACCGTACTACGATAATGGACCTCTGAAAACAATAAATACAGCCTTCTAATTGATTCTAATACTGTATGGGAATATATGGAAACAGAAGGCTGGAAAATAAAGACGGATATGCTGATTCAGAATGGGAAACTCTCCAGTGTGCTTTAGAAAATGGTCAGTATTAATGATGGTGCACTCAAGGAGCTAAAACAAAAGAAATGGTACCATTAGTTTGGTCCTTTAAGAGCAGCCTGTTGGCTTAAAAACAAATTTCCAAGAGCAATTCTGGTAACAATGTGATTTGACTAAAGACGGAAAGTTACTAATGTGATGAATCTACTGAGGCTGGCCTGGTTTGAAGAGTTTAACACACACACAGGCAGCTCTAAATCTAATATCACGTCTCATATCAACACCATTTTACCATCAATTATATAAATACTAAAGCGAATAAAGAGCGTCGGTGGTTTTCAGTCCAGGCTGATGAAAAGCTCTTCACTGTGAATGTGTGGTTCACACTGTTGTCCACAGGTGTTATCGCACATTAAAGTGCAGCCAGAGCAGGTATCAGTGACGAATGAACAGAAAATCAGAGTGCTTCAAGGACAAAATATAAATGAAATAATCTGAAATAACACCCAGTCTTTACATCTGAGTCAATTTGGACTCTGAAAGGTTCAGACCGTCCTCACCTAATTCCCTAAAAAGGTCAGCAGCTCTGCCTCGCGGGTTCTGTTTATGTAGCCGGCCAGCTGGACCAGGTCAGACATCAACAGCAAAGTGACACATGAAGGATTCGTGAAAAGCCATCTGTTACCGATCGCCTGATTACAGCAGAAAAAACAGTTCACGCTGAAAATGTGCTCCACCTTCAAACACTGACTTATAAATAAATACACTAAAAATAGTCCAAACACACCTCTTGTTTCAGACGTCCCCTCTGTGTCGTATCTCCTGTTTTAAAGGTTTCCAGAGGAGCGTTGTGATGTCACGAGCAGCATCGTGTCTATTTTGTCTCCGTACCAACACAACAGTATCATCACCATCATCATTACTGTCTGGTTCAACGAGATCTCAAGCCTATCTGAGAAATCTGATTCCTCACTTCCTGATTAGATAACGATTTGCATGCACAACGCTGAGTGGGAATCAGGGCCGGTAAGAACATGGGGCACAGGAAGAGGCATTCCCTGCACTTAGAGGAGAAGAGATAATAGTGTAATGTGCACCGAGCACGTTGTTTCCGCTCTCAAACCTGGGGTAGACTTTTTTTTTCATAAACAATGGCAATTTTAATGAGCTTACTGGAGCATGCATACATATTTCAGTGAGTTTGGGGAATGTCTGAGGCTTGTTAAGACTTATTACAGAGCATGTGACTAACTGCTTCTGGGCTGGCTCTCGATAAGGTTACGCTGTTGGGACTAAAATTAAATGGTAGATGCTTTATGAGGGAAATGTTTATGTCGCTTTACAGAAACATTTCTGTGGTGAAGGTTCTGTTGTGTAGACATGAAAAAGATTTAAATGTTGGAGCCATGTAGCCATCGCTCAGGGTGATTTACTTTGCCTCGCTCCACTGACAGGCTGTCTTGAAGTCTGATTCTGTTTGAACAAAATGTCGCTCCATATAATCAGTACAGAATAAATGAGTGCAGCACATGTGCGCAGGAGAGCTGCAGCCTCCTGGCTCTGGCTCTGCAATTTAAATGTTAAAGTAGGGCTTCAAGTAGTGAAAGCAGCATCTAGTCTCACATAAACCTCTAAAAACTTTCTTGACTTCTGATCACTCAACTGAAAAACACCAAAGCAGCTACAGTGGACAGTTCAGTTGTCATCTTTCACACTTGCCACGTGTTTAATTATGAAATATCTCGATGGAAAACTATCACCGACCATATGGTGATCTCTTTACGAGAATGATTTCAAGCTACACTCGGGGATGACCTTTTTCCATACAAGCTAATGTTTGTGCAAGCTGTCATAACGCCCACGCCTTGTGTCAAGGAAATCTGCTGTTTTGCAACACTTGCACGATGCAAACCATCGACTCTGTCACTCTGTGGTTGGAAAACACTGCGTAGGTTCTCTGAGCAGAGAGTGAAGTCGACATCTAAAACTGTCCGTTTGTTTTCCTCCTTGAAACTACAACACTTCTCTCCCTCTCTCTCTGTGCTGAAGTGTACAGATTGAATGAGGTTTAACAGAAAGGGGAGGATGGTGGACATGCTCCGTTGCTATGGAAAGTGTTTCCCCTCCATCAGCTGCTCTCCGTCAGAGTGCTGCCACGGGTGACTAACAGGTAGGAGGAGGCACAAGGCAGAGAGAGAGAGAGAGAGAGAGAGAGTAGCCAGCTCATGGACGGGGGGAGCCCAGTCAGTAGCTGTCAGTCTTCCCCTTGCAGCCGCTCCTCCTCCTCCCACACCGCAAGTCGAGTTTGGCCTTCAAAAACCAGAGGTCAGGCTCGCTCTGAATTGCATTCTGCATGTGGATGCTACTATGACTCATTGCATGAACAGGGGAACACTCCTAACTATAAATGGACTGTTAGCTCAGCGGGTCACTCTGCGGGGCCGAGCCACAAGTTACAAAGCAGCAATAATATCTGACTTACTTCAAGGAAAAAAAGCAAGTCGTACATATTTATGCGTCCCTTGAGATTTAGCCCATAACCACTGCTTCCCCTGGTTGCTTTATATCTTCACTTCAGTTCAGTGGCTGTGGCATAGCACTGGATAGGCTGATCTTTGGGGAAAATACAGGTCTGACGGGTACAATACTAAGGAAATAATGTGAAAAACAGGGTCAAAAGTGTTGCCAAAACCAAAGCTGAGCACAGTCTGTTAAAAGGGGACTTCCCTCAGTCTACGACTACATTGTCACATTTGAAGAATTGAGTGAGAGGTATGCAAAATACAGAACCAGTTAATAGAGACACGGGTGAACACGAATACAACAAACATGGATTGCAAATCAGACAAAATGACGATTGAGAGAGAGAGAGAAAAAACAAAACAAACCACAGCATGAATCACAGATTTCTTGGAAAATGTAGGCGAGGCTTTTGCTTGCTCTCCCGGCTTCAAAGTGAGGACTGCCCATCACTCGGAGTTCAGACGTAAATGTGACTTACATAATAGCTTTTTTTTTGTGTGTGTGTGTGTGTGTGTGTGTGTGTGTGGAGGCAGCTTTGTAGAACACCACACCACCACACTATCCTGCCCAGACTTGTGAGGGTGCACGCTGTCACACAAGGGCCACATTTGCTTTTATGGTGTAAGTGTTCTGCACGTATCAGGGAGAGTCTTGCCTGGCTCGCCCACGGATCTATCCACAACTGAATATGAAACATTTTTCAATGATTGACGTAGTATTCTCCACTCTCACTATCTTGCCAGTAACTCAGGGTCTTTAGAAAGAACTCAGATCTATTTAATCACATGTGAATCGCCTTATAAACATGAATGGATGAGTAAGAGAGAGGAGTGATGTAATTACAGTTACAGCCTTTGAGACTTCGGCTGCACAAAAGCACATTCTTATCACATCCATGACGTGATAAAGTATTGATTTATGGCACTTAGAGGGGTTAAAAATCATAGCCATTAATCAAGGGTGCAGGCAGCTTCATGGTGAGGATATAATGAAGGAAGTGAATGCCAAATGGATGTATTTAGAGAAGTGAAGCAGTCTGTAAACAAAAGGCACTCGTGCCGTTTCTCTGATCATTTCTAGCCACACCACACTGTGAGTTTTTTCACAGCTTCTGGGGCAACTTATGTACCTAAAAACAACAACTCATGCAAAAAAAAAAAAAGAAATCTGACTAAGTGTCAAGACTTTCTGGTATGTTTTGTTTTTCAAGTGATCTCAAATAACAGTGACACACACACACACACACACACACACACAGGAGTGTGACGGTGCCCACCAACGCCCACCATCATCTACTTCTACATTCACAAAAACACCTCCTGTGGTGTTTTCTATCTATCTCTCTTATGACTGAGGTTTCACTGTGGTATAAGAACCGTATCCTTTAATACACATAACCCCATAACCCCATAAATCTGTTTGCACAGTGTACTAGTGCCATATCATGTGTTGGCAAGCTTAAATAAGACATAGTGGAGTTCTTTGCAGCAGACATGACATCTCAAATACCCCTGAATGATCAGCAGTCTCTGCTCTGACAGATGAATTCTCTAAATAGACTCAGAGAAGACGGGCTCTCCCTGCCGTGGTTAACTGAAGTAGCCTGACATTAACAGCCATGACAAAGCTGCAAAAGGAACTGAAATGATGCATGTTTGTGAGGCTTTAAAGAGAAGGCAACGGACCGTGCATTAAACTGCAGTAAATCAGCCCTGCTGGTTGTTGTTCGGGCTGAGTGGATTACTCCGTTATGAACACACTTTGTCTTTTTTTTTTTAACAGAAACGCGTGCACAGAGGTGAAAACAACATGCACATTCCCTAAAGATTACATTCCTGACAGTAAAAACAGGCTGTAATGATCGCCTGTCGTCTATCTGCAGCTGAAGCCGTTCAGAGCTGCTCTCAAACTTCAATCAGTACGCAGAGTCCGGACCTCCTGTTTGTGTTAAAGAGTCATTTATTTACCTTTGAGTCGCCACTCCGCTGTTAAGTCTTTATTCAAATCGTCGTGGTGCAGCTCCAAATATCCTGCTTTTTTAAAAATGTTTTGTTCAGATGCGATGATCAGCAGCAGCAGCAGCAGCAGCAGGGAGCGGAGTGGCCGTTAACTTTGCATGGACGGTGCAGGTCGGCGGAGTGGAAGCAGTGAACTGCGGAGCAGAGACTGAGCGAGCAGCGGACCCCTCCTGACAAGCACCGCCTCAGCCTGCTCTCTAACAGCTAACCAATACACAGCCGTCACACCGGCGTGCATCCATCTGCGAAGTTACAGCTGCAGCTGTAACCTGTGAGGTGCCACTGTCTCTGTGCTCGGTTAAAAACAAACTGTGAGGAGCTCCGTTAACGTTGTTCATGTCATAATGAGACTTAAAGCAGTAACTAACTGTAGGCGAGTTATACCGAACAAAACTGCAACTTTATGTTAGGCCTGAGGGGGCTACAGTCCCTCTAAAATCAGGGATAATAAAATCTATTAGTTAAAGAAAGAAGATAGTGTAAGATTTAGAAGTATCTAATGGCAGAAATTTAATATAATATTCATTAGTATGTCTTAACTAGTGTATAATCGCCTGAGTATAAGAATTGTTGTGTTTTTGTTGTCTTAAATGAGCCCTTTATATCTACAGCGAGAGCGGGTCCTCTTTCACGGAGTCCGCCATGTTGAACCGCCATTTTTCTACAGTAGCCCAGAGCAGACAAACCAAACACTGATCTAGATATGACCTTTTGCTTTTTATCTGAGTTTTTTCTACATGCTTGGAAGAAGAGGGTGGGACATGGGAGAGTATTCATTTGGTTTGGCTTTAACATTGTTCATATTATATAGGGACTTAAAGCAGTAACTTACTCACATTTATGCAGTACTAGGCGAGTTATACTCAGTTACACAAAATAACTTTGTCCTATGTGTTAGGCATGGACGTGGGAAGAGGGAAACCTGAGGGGGCTGCAGACCCCTAAAATCAGACATAATAAAATCTATTAGTGAATGACATTAACTAGTTAATGATTGATTTTATATTGTGTTAATGTAATGTTTTTATCTGTCAGTCCCCGATTGACTGAGGCAGTTTGGATCACGTCACATACCACATGTGAACACCTTGTTTAAAGGTCCAGTGTGTAAGATTTAGGGGGATTGATTGGCAAAATATAGTAATATTTGTCTTTTAATTAGTGTATAGTAATCTGAAAATAAGAACATGTGTGTTTTTGTTACCTTAAAATGTGCGACACAGGGAGCGGGTCCTCTTCCATTTCACTGCTAGGTGTGACTACAACGTACACACCGGACCTTTAAGAGAGTTTCACTTCCATACAGCCAGCTACAGACACATAACTAACAATTACTGCCAGTGTTTGGTGACACATGTAGACCATTGCTACAACAGGATGTGTGATTTAGTTGTTGATCTTGATTATGGAATATAACTGGTAACTAGAGTTTCTCCTTTTTTCAGGTTTGGCAGAGTATTAATTTAATCATGTTGAAATAAAAACCCCAGGTTCTGTCTCAGTCCTTTGTTGCAGTGTTTAGTTCAGTGTTTGTGCCTGTGTAGTTCCTGTGGCTGCTTTGACTTGTATGTTGGTGTTCATGTTGCCTGTTAGATAAAATTGTCACATATTATACAGTACCAATCAAAGGTTTGGACTGACAAGAGACTTTTAGTCATACTGTGGCCAAGGTAGACGCTTGAATACCAAGTGCCACTAGACAAATATAGTCTAAACAAGTTTGAAACCTTCTGCTTCAATGTTTTTTCTTTATTTTTATTACTTTCTACATTGTAGACAACAGTGAAGATGGTTAGGCTTCATGAGGTAGTCACCTAAAATGGTTTTCATTCAGTCTTGAAGGAGATGCTTGGGACTTGTTGGCTGCTTTGCCTTCACTTTGTAATCCAACTCATCCCAAACCATCTTAATTGGTTTAGGTTGAGTGATTGTGAAGGTCAGGTCATCTGACGCAGCACCTATCACTCCTTCTTGGTCAAATATCCCTTACATAGCATGGAGTTGTGTTTTGGGTCATTATCCTGTTGGAAAACAAATGATGGTCCCCCATAGCTCAAACCAGTTGGATTGTCACGTCTCTGCAGGATGCTGTGGTAGCAGTACGGGTCGAGTGTGAATTGAATTATGAATAAATCACCAGCAAAGTAACCCCATAGCACCACACCTTCTGCTCCATGCTTCATGTGGGAACCACACATGCAGATACCATCTGTTTACCTTCAATATGTCTCACAAAGACATGACAGTTTTGCAGATTTTGACCAACGTACAGATTTCCAGATTTCCTTGCGTTCTCTTTTGTTGTTGGTCTCTCTCAATTGTGGTTTCCTTGCAGTAATTGAACCATTAAGGCCTGATTCACACAGCCTCCTCCAAGTAGTTGATGTTGATATGTGTCCGCTACTTGAACTCTGTAAAGCATTTATGTGGGCTCTAATTTGAGGTGCTGTTAATTGCCGATTTTTGAGGCTGTAATGACTGTAATGAACTTATCCACTGCAACAGAGGGTTTTCCAGATTGACTGGCCTTCATGTCTTAATAATGGATTGTTTCTCTTGACTTAATTGAGCCATAAAACAGATAGTCGACTACAGCAGTCAAATAGGGCTCTTTACTGTATACCAGCCAAGATATTTAACTTTTGACGAGGCACACCTGTTAATTGAAAAGCATTCCAGGTCATCATGAAGCTGATTGAGTGTGCAAAGCGGTCATCAAAGCAAAATGTGGCTACTTTGAAGAATTACAAAGAAAAATATTGAATAAAAAGGTGTGTCCAAAGGTTTGAGTGGTCCAAAGTTTGGACACACAATGGTAAAAACTATATGAACATTCTAAATAAGACAAATGGATGCTATGTAGGAAGTAATAAAAATAAAGTAAAAACACTGAATGAGTGGTACTGTATAGTTTACATACAGTAGCATTACTGTAGCTTGATAACATGCCGCAAGCTAATAAAATAGTACTATTACTGATACTGTAACATCACAATATATTGACAAATAAACTACAATAAAATGACAGAACCACATAGGACATTTCAGATTAGCCAATACTCTAACTTCTTTCTCTGACACTTTAAGCCAAATAACGCAATAAACCTCACAAAGACAAAAGTTAGCTTACTTACTGTAGAGCACGTCAGTTATAGGCGGAGGACACTTCACTCCCTTCTCCTTTATGTTCTCATATCTGGACATCACAGTGTAGCTAGTATATTTTTGTTCTCACAGTTAGCAGCTAAAATTAAAAAAAGAAATAAATGATAATAGATAAAAGTAGTTGCTGTACACAAGTTAACTGTTAATTTAATAGTTTGGCCGTTTTTCACCAAGAAACGACCGTTTCATACGTATCGTTGCTATGGTTACCTGCCGTTTTAACGCGCCTTGCGCATTGATATAGAATGTGATTAAACTGTTGACGGGAGCTACGTTTGAAGATGAGCTCAACGGTCGTCAGCAGCCAATCAGAAACGAGTATTCTTACCGTTTAACAGCAAACAAAGTAGTGTTAGTACTGCGTTACACTGCCCTAAAGTACAAAATTGAGGTACTTTACTATACTTTTTACTTCACTTGACATGTATTTGACAGCTATAGGTACTAGTTACTTCTACTTACTATCTAAAATTTTCAATACAGAGCATTATGATGGGTTTAAAGATTAAACTACACAACAAAAAAAGTTAAAATACTATTCCACCTTGATTAAAGTAAATAGAATTATACATTAATAATATAACAATTACAATACATAATAATTATTAATCATGTAGTAGTAGTTTATGCCTATAAAACGTTTAAAGGTCACTGAAACATATTCATAAACATATTCTAACGTATACACAACACATTGTTTGGTATAGGGACTGCTGTGTGCTTTGTAGCAACCGACCACATCACACAAAAATGTGTGCAGACAATAACAAAGCCACAGCATTTGGTAAAGCACATGATTTCACATTCCAGCGACCACAATGGTGAGGGATTAGGCTCCACAATGAGGACAAGTAAGGCTGGTAAGGGAGGATAACAGACATGGAAAGCATGTGGGTGTCTGGGTTAGACAGAGAAATGGAGAGTGAGTCAGGTCAGAGGATTCAGACATTTCTCCCTCGGAGTTTTGTGGTTAA
Organism: Miichthys miiuy; assembly: GCA_036365135.1. Classification (NCBI taxonomy): domain Eukaryota; kingdom Metazoa; phylum Chordata; class Actinopteri; family Sciaenidae; genus Miichthys; species Miichthys miiuy. The sequence goes on along the minus strand of CM071606.1, from coordinate 7,537,658 downwards.
TTTTATAAACCTGGATTCAAGAGCATTTCACGTGTCCTTCTCGCTGCCCTCATTTCTTAAAAGCAGCACTCATTTTGTCTAAGTTTACATAAGCTGATGTGTCCTTAAGAAATGTCCCCACCCTGCAGATCTCTAATGACATAGTGTGGTAAAATAAGGAACTGCATTTTTTCCTAATTAAAAAAGCTAAATATAAAAATCTTGTTATCCCGATGAGAAAATACATTCTTTCGGGATGAAGTTTGACATTTTTATTACTTTCTTGTCTGTACAACACGGTACATAACAGACACAAAACAAATAAAAACATTAACAGGGAAAATAATGAAGGGCACAATCCAAACTCACCTGTTCACTGCACTTGTGTGGGCTTTTTTAAAGCGGACGTCTGAAGTCTTGTTTGTCTTACTACAGCAATAAGTGAAACATTATACCTCTCAAAAGCCATAACTATGACTTTACAAATATTTTACAATCTCAAAGCTATGGATTTTTTTTAAGTGACATGTCAGTGAACAGATGTTTTCTAAGTGTGAAGAATGAGAAGATAGGTCAATATTTCAATCGTCAGAAAAAGAGACATAAAAGATCACCTGAAATATCAAGTGAGCCGTTATGATTTGTCAAATAAAACTCATTGTACATAGTTAAATCCCAAATGTTAAACTTCAAATTTAACACTTAAACTGGACCCAACATTCAGACTATATATATATATATACATACACACACAACTGAGGCAACAAAGAAGAACACAAAATCAATTTTTTTCTTCCTGCAATAAACTTCAAATGCACCGAGAAAAAAAAAAAAGGCAGATTTCCATACATCAAATGGTAACATCTTCAAGCATGTTTGTGTAAAAGGCAACACAATAAATAAAAACAAAAATGGCACAGAAGGTTTAGACAATCTAAACTGAGAAGCACAATGTCTTTGTGAAATATTCACAGGAAACTAAACGCTAAAGCGAGCACGCGAAAAATATCTTCCCAGTCAACGTCCCTGCAGATAGTAACACAGGCCGACAGAACAGAACGCAGATAAACAACAAAACAAAAAAAAATCACAATCTAATTACAGTGAGAGCAATAAGAGAATGACATTTATAATTCAATATAGTATTTGTATTTACAAGCATTTATACAACTGATGACAGGGGGCTCAAGCTTATTACTATATTAGGACATGGAGCAGAACAATCAGATCATATAATGCACCAAATATAAACCTTGTAAACATCACATCTCACCTTTTATCTTAGATATCAGTCAGATTAAGTTTCTATTTGACAGGTTCACAATATATTTGTCCTTACTTTAAGGCATAGGTATCAAGCTTGGGAGTGAGCCTCTTATAAGATTTGATTTTAAATAAGCCAGATTTATTCAGAAGGTTTCGTTCCAGCGAGGGGAAGAAAAACCTACTCATCACAGCAAACCCCCGCCAAGCAAAACGTCCCCACTTGTCTCTGGATCAGCTAAGATAAGCCGTACAGTTATAAGATCTCCTCCACTCCGTGCGCGAAGATCATGACCAGGCCTGGCTCCAGGATCATATCCTCCCCCATATGCTGATTCTCGCAGGCCATCACCACCACCGCCTGCTTGCCAGGGATACGCTTGGCAACGTAGTTCTCATAGTAGCGCCTGTTCATCTGCCGTGTCTCGAGCGTGGCCAGTCCCTGCGGCCAGTTACGCTCGTGGGCGTTCTCGATCAGGTCGTTCACGATCGACAGGGGACAGCCGCTGTCGATGAGGGAGCGCTTGATGACCGCCTGGAGGACGGCGTCGGGAGTGGAGATCATGCCTCCCCAGCGTGTGACTCTGGCAGGCTGCATGGAGTTCACCCACCTGAAGATAAAGAAAATTACAGACTGAGATACAGCCGACAAAGACGATATTAGAAGCAGGGATGAAATTTCACTTACTCCAAGATCTCGTTGTATTCGATGCTCTCTTCGAGGTTTTGCAGATTAGGGTTAGCACTGCGGATTGCTCTCATGTAGGCTTTTAGCAGCTGAATGTCTCGTTTCTGGAAATTAAAAGCATCGTCTTCAGAGGCAGATCTCAAATAATATCTTACAGCTACACATGAATTTATAACAATCGACTGGTCTAGTAGTCTCGAAAAGAGGCATGTATCAATTTCTTTGGATTCAATATACTGCACTTTATTCACTTCAACTGGATTTTTGACACATAATCATTTCAGCTTGCTCAATCCAGCTCTTAAGAATGTGTTTTATAATAGCACTGTCTTCTCAGGTTACGTGATAATATAAATATTATTTTTCTTTATAGAGCTACCACGACGAAAGTCACATATCAGGTGTGTTCTCATGACTGCAACACAACACATATAGCATAATAACAATAATCATTAGAAAGCGCCTTTAAAAACAGAGTGTACAAAGTGCTTCACAGAGCTGCGGACGCAAAAGAAGGCCACACAGGCTAAGATCAAGAAATGTAAAAATGTAAAACATAACAGACTCGATGCCACAGAAACAGAAAAATTAAAAACCAGCTATTCATTGATGGTCTAGAAACATAGAAGAAAAAGGGAAAAGCTGACATTAAAAATGTAGAGAAATTATGAAAAAGACAATAAATAAAAATAAAAGATTAAGAGATGAAAGGATAAAAATATAAAAATAATAAAAAGAGTTTAAAAAACAACAACTTTGTGTTAAACTACGATGCCAACACTAAATGTTTTTAGACGCATTACAATAAAGATTTTGACCACTATACCTACTCAATATCACTACTTGAAACAATGAAGAAATAATGTACAGAGTACCAGACACAGACAGGACATACACAAATCAAACATATACAGACGTGTATCCATACCACTGTGTACAACAAAGACACACACAAACTATTCAAAATGCTCTTTCAGGCAAACATTCACAGTAATCATAACCTGTAAAGACTTAATAAAACCCAGATCCCAAAGCGCCTTTTAGTAAGTGAATTAGAGTGAGTTATAACAGCTATCCAGATGAAAAAATGAATATGAATGTTTGTTATGGAAAAGAAATGCGCTTTTGGCTATTTGTGAACTTGTTTCAACAGACGTTTGTAAATATTATTTTTCAGGACGAGGCTCACATGCATCAACGACGAGGAGGCAAAAGTGTTCTTACTTGTTCTCCCAGCTGGTGTTTATGCTCCGCCACGGTTTTCTCCAGCTCTGAAATCTTTGTCTGTTGCTGCTGGACGACGCTCCGCAAATGTTTGATGCAGTTATGGTTGGGCAGCTCATCTTTGGGCATCTCAAGCCTGCACGGAGATAAGAGTCAGGAAAATAGAGGATTTAATATCAGAGAACAGGTCATATTGGTTATTATTATTAATTTTGGTTGAGCTACTCTTGTGTTCTCATTAGCTACACAGCACTTGGCAATTATGAAATTAGGTATTAGCTCTAAAGGGTGAATGCACCCAACAGTTGGTCCATTTTCTGCCTAGTGGAAGCCACTCACCCACATCCCTCCTCACAGTTGACGGGCCTTTTGGGGTTGTGCTCGCAGTCCTTGAGGTGTGACTGCAGCTGGTCGAGCCGTAGGGTGGCCGTACAGCCGAAACCAGCGTTGTCGCAGCTGATCTGAAGCTTGGACAGCATGTTGCGCATGATGCGGGGCACAGGCCGGAGGTGAGCTAGCGTCACTACTGTGCGATCGACTGGACAAATCTGCTGCTGGGCAAACCACTGTGTTATACAGGCATTGCAGAAAGCATGCTCGCAGTGTGGAGCCTGAAAAAGAAACACAAAAATCAAACATTTGAAACACGCTGACACAATTTAAGAGGCGAGTTATCGCTCAGACGTGGGGGGGCTTGCCTGCACTGGTTCTTCGAGGACTCCACTACATATAGGGCACAGCAGGTCTTCATCCACCTCCCCTTGGAACCTCGTAACGTCGTACCCCATGGTACATCACTGGGAGCCACGACCTCCTGAGCGACACAAAAAAAATGTAGATTTTGCACGCAACTTAACGGCATCAGAACATAACCGTGGATGTTTGATATGAATATGTTCAGCCTACCTCACTCACAAAAGGCCTCAAATGCTTCCATTCAGCTCTCGATGCAGCGCTGATACATCATGTCGGGAGAAATAAACGGTCTGCAAGCGGGGACACAGACACTCCCTGCAAAAAACAATGATGTTAGTCACACTGGTTATTCGGTTTAACAATATAGAGAGAAACTTGTATTAATCCCTCGAGGGGAAATTCTTTTTTACACTCAGTTTTACATGAATGTTAACACACATGCACACGTTTATGTACACATGGTTCACATGCAGATGTGGAGAGAGATGGTGGAGTGAGAGAGCAGTGAGGGGGGGAGGGGTGTTCGGTGCCTTGCTCAAGGGCACCTCGGCAGTGCCCAGGAGGTGAACTGGCACCTCTCCAGCTACCAGTGCACTTGAACCAGGCCACCCTCCGGTTCCCAAGCCAAGTCTCTATAGGATGTTATGTGATAATGGGCGGGCGGCTGTGGCTCAGGAGGTAGAGCGGGTCGACCACTAATCAGATGATCGGCGGTTCGATCCCCAGCTCCTCCAGTCTGCATGTCGAAGTGTCCTTGGGCAAGATACTGAACCCCAAATTGCTCTCCGTAAGTGGCTTTGGATAACTAAATGTAAATGACAAATATAACATCAGACATTTAAATGATTGTGATTTTCAAGCTTTATGGTCAAACTCTGTAAAAGGTGACACACTGCTATCAAACACACATATACTGTCTGATTACTGAATCAATGTCAAGGCCAATGATGCAATAAATATGAGCACACACAGCCCCCAAAGGCGACGTCCTTGATCCGTATCCGATTTCTAACATGCGAAACTGTACCAGCCGGGCTGCTCCAACATCTGAGGGAGAGCATCCTGCTGTCCCAGCTGGCTCACTGGCTGGGTGGCTTGCTGGTTGACCCAATTTCATAGGGAAAAGCAGCACATACCGGTCTGGAGGCGATTTACAAGCTCCCTTTTCCTCCCATCGTACTCAGCATGTCCCTGCAAACAGGCTAACGTCTCCATGCTAACGTTAGCTCCGTGTCTGATGTTATTTATCACGTCTCACTAAATCCTTGAAGCCCTTTTTGGGCTCACAGTGAGCTAAACTGAAGAACTAACCCAGCTGCTTGAGTTCAGATGTCAGCACGGCCTGTTTTATCATGAATTAAATGTGGCTAACGCTTGCTAACTAGCTAGCACGGTACCGTTGCTTTCCTCTGGATGTTAGCCACGAAGCTAACCAGACAGACCTCAGTCTGGGTAGACTACGCCGACAAACGGCTGCTTACAATCAGCCACACTGGAAGAAAACACCGTAACCGACTGATATACTCACTCGAACGTGTGGAGAAACAGATCCTAGTGTCGATGTTTGAGTGTTTTCGGGCGTCCTACTGTCACTAGTAGCTCGCTAGCCACGTCCTGTGCTACATCCTACACTTCTGTGTCGTCGGTACGCAGGCGGCTGGTGACGCCATGACGTACAGCAGAAATATGAGCTTCTGATTGGTCCATAAAATAAATAAATCTATCTATCTATCTATCTATCTATCTATCTATCTATCTATCTATCTATCTATCTATCTATCTATCTATCTATCTATCTATTCCTACCCCTTCTCCTCTACTTTATAGGTCTCCTGTACATATGCATGTGCACATAATGCCTCAATAATATAAATATTGTTTTTGTATTTTTTTATTGAACTGAATAATATTTGTACTTTTTTTCCATATCCAAATTATTCCACAATTTAACCTCACATACTGAAAATCATATACCCTTCATGGTTGTACGAAACCAAACATTCTGTAATTTTATCTTAACCCCTCAAATATCTATGTATCTATAAATATGTATTTAAAGAACCACATAATTAGATAAATAATTAATTTCTAAATGTTAAATCATATGTGACACTTCAATTAACTGTCAATAAAAACTAGTATAACTCCATGATGGGTATCTGGATGCAGTGTGGAATTCATTTATATCTTTGTCGATATGTGAAAGTTCATTTTCTTTACTTATTTATACATATTTTAGAATTTGAGGTGTGCCTCTCTCTGAGCTGTGCAACAGCAGCCAGTATGCAGAAAACTACAGAGCATGCAGTGAGAATGAGCCATGGGAATATGTCTCAACAAAAGGAGAGAGGCGCGCTGAAAACATGAGTCATCACCCGCCACCAGTGTGACTGCATGTTCCAACAGCGCCATAAACCATCATCACGTTCAAACGACCACGTGGTCACGCTGAAACCATCGTTCAGCCTCAGGAACACATGATCATTTCTTTCTTTTATTATTCCTTCTGTCTTTGTGTGAATGTTTTCTACAGCTCAGTATTTTATTCTCTCGTCTGTGTGCACAACAGGAGGGTGTGTTGATACAGATGATACATGATAAATACTGCTGATCATTATGATCCTGCTGATGACACGTTATCCTCTGAAACACACCCTGCGGCACTATGAAATGACTTTATTATATACACTTTATCTTGGTAAATCCAATCAAGTCTTTAGCATTTGAGTGAAGATAAACAGATCTGAAAGGAGAAGCTCGTTGGGTTGTGACATTTTCATGTTGAAATGATGGTTAGATTAAAAATATGGAAGCATCTTGTAGCTCCTTGCTGATATATATGAGACCTACGTGACCCAAAATGTTGATTATTTGTGAAGAAATAACTCCAGACTCAGGAAATATTTAGCAATAGCACTTTATTGAACACAAACAACCCTAAGCCACAATACTGAATGACAAGACCAATTGGCTGCAGCAAACATTTTATAAAATAGATTCAGGTTTAATGTCACTAAATTGTTTTTTTCTGTTGGTTTTTTTTTTGTTTTTTTTTTTCTTTTAACGTCAGAAAGACAGATGCAGGTTTTTCCAAAACAGTGAATGATCCTTTACATATTTAACATTTTTGTAACAAATTATCATTCACATGTTCACACAAAGGAATAACAAGGCAAAGTGCTTTCAGGATTGCATTGTCGAAAAAAGAAAAAAAGAAAAGTAACAAAAACAGAAAAATGAATGGCTTGAGGTTTAGGTGAGACAGTGGGGTAAAAATGTAGGGGAAAGAGTGGGGGCTGGTCCTGTCCTGGATTAGGCATGGATGGGTGGGTGGGTGGGTTAGGGGCCCTGGTCAAAAACCTCAAACCTTTCACCTTGTCCTGTACCCCTTTTTATTTCTGTCAAACTGAATGTAAAACGTCGGGGCAGTGTGGAGACAGACGCCTAATCTAGCAGAATTTTGGTTCGCAGTGGACAGATGGATTCGAAGGCATACGGCTCGAGGGGCGGCTCATACGTCATCATCGCCCTCATACGGAGTTACAAATCCACCTTACTACTATCGTCCTTTGTGACAACCTGTGGTATCGTTAGGGCAAAAATCGATGAAGCTGTAAACGTTGAAATAATGTATACTTAAAAAAAAAAAAAAAAGGGCTAGACAGGGAAGTATACGCACGAGAGGAAACCAGAGACGGCGTTAAAATAAAAAATAAAAAAAGCCAATGCATGGTTGTTTTCAAGAAGATGAATCCTCCGACCATTCGCCACTGAATGTTAAAGGGGATAGACTATCATCATAATCTGCATCATAACATTGTCTGGCTTCACATTCCAGTGGTATTTTGTCGTATAAATGCTTCTCATAAATATTTTTTTTTTTTAATCAACGTCAAATAGACATATACACATACAGCACAACCAAGCACACTTTTTATGTATAACTACCATTGCTTATGATAAATCTGTATTCCCGTACTGTCAATAGACTTTTTTTTTTTCTCGTTTGTTTTTGTTTTTTTTTAAAGTCAGAACCAGAACAGGTGGAGAGACAAACAATACTCAAGGCTGCAAAACAAGGAGGTAGGAGAAATGCTACTGAAAAAACAGCAAAGTGACGCTAACGTGATCGTTCACTTAAATAATAGCGAGATTAGAACGTCAGGCTTTCGGCTCGACTTCTTGAACCATGCTTTACACAGCGCCGCCGCCGTCGGTTTGCTAACCCCAGTCGGCATCGAAGGAGCGGCGCGTAACAACACGATCTTTATTTTGTAAAATAGTGTGCAATATCAGATTCATTTGACCACCAAATTTAAAAAAAAAATTAAAAAAAATCCATCAAAGTTAAAGTATCTTTCCTGATCGCTCCGGATGCAGACTGGTGTAGCAGCGGTGGCGATTTCTGCCTCACGAAAACCAAAAAAAAAAATGAATAGTGTCTTTAACCCCTATTATTATTATTATTTCCAGACTGGTCATATTCTAAAATTGGCTAATTTCAAAACAGAGTAACTTCATTGGTCCTGTTGTCATCACAGGTCTCGAGACCACGCTGCTGGTGATGGCATTGACTCCTTTACACACAGTAGAATAGTATATTTGCAGATTTGTAAATGAGGTAATCAGCGTTAGGCTAAATAGGGAACCCTGTCATTGACACACATGCCCACTTCATTCACCAGCAAAGCAAACAAACAAAAAAAAAAAAAAAGATTTCCTCAATCAGCGGGACAGGACTGTGTGGAAAATATGAACTTTGGAATGTTGGGTGGACGAGCCAACTTTTTTTTTTTTTATTATTATTTATTTTTTAGTGTGAAGGTGCACTGTGAAACTATTTGATTGTAACTCATCACATGCCCTGATTCAGAGTCCTTCCACTCATGATAAGGGCTCCTTTGTATTTCCTCAGATAAGCCACTCAAAGTAAAAACAGGCAACCCATCATCATCATCATCATCATCATCGCCATCTTTTTTTCCTCCTTTAATAATTTGCAATGAATTAAGGCTGCCTCAGCAGCAGATCGACGCCTGCTTCAAGTCCAGTTGTGAGAGGATTGTTAATAGCTTGTGAGTTGCAATGAGGTGGCAACATCTACAGTGAAGCGGACTAAAAATAAAAACATGAAAAGGGACTAACCACTACTTTAAAAATAAATGTCACAGAACATGCAGTATACATCCTTTCCTACAGTAGGCTATTCCTAATAATAGCACATTCATCGGGGGCTCCTAATGGGCGAAAATTCTCTGATATGGCTCTGCTTTAGAGTAATCAAGCTTGGTGTGAGACTATTTCCATCACAAAAAAAAAAAAAAAAAACAGGAGCAAGTCGATAAGGTGCTCCCCCATCAGAAGATTGCTGCCTTATTTCACCTGCACAAATACTTTGTGTCATTCAGTTCAACAGTTAAAAAAAAAAAAAAAAAACACCAGAAAGTGTTTCCAACATTTGTTTTCCTTCGTGTAAATACATTTCCCAAAAAAAAAAAAAAAAAGACGCATCCTCTGCTGGTGAAAACAAACGGCACTTTCAAGGGGAATGTTTCTCTAAAACCACAATCACAGGACCTCCAAGTAACAAATTCAGAAAACACACAGGCTATACAGTAGATATAAATCTCATGAGTTTCTTAACTGTACAAGCTTTTAGGCTACACGCTGAAAAGGGAGGGACACGTAAGAACCCTTAATGCTTTAACATTGAAAACAAATATAAGGCATTTCATATTTCCTTTTATCCGCATACATCACTGACAGCAGGTCTAAATATTTTTTTGAGAAAACATTTCATTCAAGGAGGAAGAGGATGCATATACACATCTACACATGCAAATGAACATGTCGACCGGCTATTAAAACCAGAAGTCCAAACTACAATACCATCAAAGTCCATCCATAAAATAAAATAATAATTAAAAAAAAAAAAAAACAACAATGCACCTACTCAAATCTATCAGTCAACTTGTGCACAGTCCCTTCTCCGAGCAGGCAGCTTTTAAAGTTGGACATCAATCACAGTTTTAAGAATGGAATATCAAACACTCCACTATCAAACGCCACCTCTCTGGATACAAACAAGAGGACCACTTGAAATCCTTCATTTGCTACAGACGAGTGACTTTTGGTGTTAACAAAAAAAAAAAGAAGAAAAAAAAAAGGGCATATTAAATTTTTTTTTTTTTTTTTCAACTGAGGAAGCAATGATAAACAAAAGGTTATTGCACTTTTTATCTTTTGTCTATTTCAAAAAACGAGGTCAGCTTGAGAGAAGATGATTCATGCCTTAATGCCGTGGTAAGACAACAAATGTTACGTCACTTCTATAAGTATGATCACACTGTTATTAACACTGCACACAGCTACTAACTGCAACCCTACTTGGTAGTTCCTAAAAAAATAACACGAGAAAAAAAAAAAAAAAATCTCTACAATCAATTCGCAACACAGTCACAACAAACAGTTTGCCTAAAACTTGATCTTGAACGCAGATACCGCATCGTTTCACAACTTGGTTTTAGTTTTACTAATCGTCGATGAACACCAAAGAGTGGAGAAGAACAATCAGAAGATGCTCCGAAATTCCAGACGATGGTCTCTCTACAGTTAATGTGTTACTGACAATCAAACCTCATGTTTTCTACATCGAGAGGAGTCGGATGTTTCGTCCTCTCGTCTTTGCCTAAATTTGGTCTATAGGCTCCTTCGCTCCTTGGTGTTTTTTTTTTTGTTTGGGGAGCCAACCGAGCCCCGAGGTGCCTTCTTTGGATTTGTGCTTGTACTATTGACCCCACCCGCCCCCCCCGCATCCGTTCAATGTTTGATGTGCCCTAAATCGCATCAGTAATGTGCAATTTATTCTGCCACCCCGAAGGGAGCGCTCAGTCACTGGAAATACGTCATGAAATCCAGACTAATACAGAAGGAGCTTTTCAGGCTTTGTTTTTTCGTAGAACTCAGATCACATAGGGTTGAAATAATCGTGCTCGGAGGGAAACACGAGCCTCCATCTACTGTAGTCGTGTACGTTCAGTGTAATTTCTTTTTTTTTTTCCCATTATAAGGCTTCTGGGAAATACAAATGGAAGACCGTACCTTTCGGTAGTAACAAATAAAAGGCACCATGCCACCACTGTGCTCGATATTACACAGGTCCTATTGGTGGGGGGAAATTAATAACCAAGAGTTCAGGCAGGGAAGGCGGTCAAACTAGCATTAGTCATACAGTAAAATTGTATTGTTTTTAATTACAGAGGTAAAGTTTTATAGCTACCTTCATGTCCCACCTTAAATTAGACTGTACCCATCACCCTATATGACCTGCACCAGATAAACAGACAACTCATCTGTTGGTTGTAATGAAGAGAAACATGTTGAAACATGGTTAAGTATGCTTTTTGTTACTGGTTCTAAAAAAAGGGACTTGTGCATGTTTAGGTTCGACATGCATAAATATTGAAAACTCACTCGCGCACGCACACACTACAAGAGAGAAATCTACACGACTGGCATCAGGAAGAAGAAGAAGAAGGAAAAAAAAGAAGAAATCACAGAGGATAAATGTCAGCGTCGTCACACAAAATATCACTGATGAGGTAAAACTGCAGGTCCAATAAAAAGTACAAGGTGCAGTTGGCTGCCCCCTTTGTAAGGTAGGAAACATGAGACATCTGCCGACACTAATCTAACACTTCCGCATAGATACATCTGATTTTTAGGCTGGTTTAAGCAGAATTACACTACCCACGACAAGATGGATCACAAGATTTTAACTCTTTGTTAGCATAGCTGTACAAGCATTTTTCATAAGAATTTCCTTTCCATCAATATTTTCTTTTTTCTGCGCGTTTTTTTTTGAGGTACACCACTTTTTCTTTTTTTTTTAATCCCCCAGTGTCCTTTGGCTCTGGATGACAGAGAAAGCCAAAGTTTTTGATTGTTTACGAGTGAATTCTGAATTCATTCATTCACAGTGGCAAATATGGCGATATCCTAACCTCTCACAACAATCTCTGCACCATGGCAACCTCGAGCTATGTGCTACCTCAATTGATTCGTGTGCTTCTCGACACCCAAAAGATGTCTGTAAGACCAAAATTAGCCAAGAATTTCCTCTTTGTTATTTTTCTTTAAGCAATCCAACCCAAGTAGCATAACTCTACAGGCGATGCGACTTTATCAGGTACTGCCAGGTATCATTTTTCCTTTTTTTTTTTTCCAGCTTTTAAGGCAAAAGGCTCAACAGTGGATCAGAGAGTTGAATTGAAATTTGCCATTTAACTTCAAGTAAGAACCGAGACATCCGTTGAGGCAAATCAATTCTATACTGTATATACCATGCTTTTTTTTGTTGTTGGTTTTTTTTTTTGTTTTTTGGACATCAAAAATTTTTTTCTCCTGGTAACACACATTATAAACCATCTTGTTAAATAAACACACAACCTAGGGATTGCTTTGCCAATACCAAAAAGGGAACTAACTATAATCTGTCAAAAATGTCCAATTATACAATAGACTTCTACCGACAGCAAATTTTAAAACAGAATACTTGCATTTAAGTACTAATATCCCATGCAAATATTTATATAGTTTTTCTTTTGACTAATATAATCGGTGAAAAGGCATGCAGCTCCAAACACAAAACTGTAATAATCCTGCCTACTTACTGAATAAGTTACTGACCAAGTATGATTTATGTCTAAAGGCAAATAAAGGTTTCTATGGCACTAAATGGGTGTAGCTTAGGTGCATTTCTGTCAAATATAGGCTATTTTACGAGTATGTGTGATCATGTCTACTGTAGACCTTTTTGTCCCTCTTGTTTTACTGTACTGTAAGGCAATCTCAATGGAATGGATGAACGTGAATGTTTAAATTCATCTGAACTCTTGTCCTCTGTTTTTACCTTATAGGCTACACTCCACACACACGCTTACATATAATAAATATATATATGTGTGTGTGTGTAGAGAAAGAAGAGATATTACACAAACAGCAGGCCTCCGACTCCAACAATGCCAAAAAAAAAAAAGAAAAGAAAACCTATCCAGACCCTTGATGCAGGAAGACTACTACACATACTGTATAATATGTAGAGAATTAAGTTATTACATGCTACCTGTATAATCGTATCTACGCAAAAGACAAATGAAGAGCAACAGTTTAAAGTCGGGAGAAAGCAAATTTGTCCTGCTCTAAACTGACCCTACATTCATTTCAGTCAGAAAATTCATGGCTCAGATTTGATGGTCAGACTGTAAACTGCTTGAACATATGCATAAATCCATTGCTGCTCTTTACTGAAGAGGTTTTCACGCCCCCTCTCGACACGTTTTGGCAAAACAGGCCTTTATTTGTGACCAAAGATTATAACATCTAACCCGCATTTCATTTATTTATTTATTATTATTATTTAAATCTTCCATTGGCATTTATGCTATGATTTACTGAAATTGGCCTAAATGGATGGCAGTGCAATATTTGTGCTGCACACGATTACACACACTCTTTGCTATTGCTACAATTGGACCTTTCATTGCTTTTTTTTGTTTGTTTGTTTGTTTTTTTTCTCCTCTCTCTCTTTTTTTTAAATCATCCGTTTTCTGACACCAGATATATTGTATATGCTCCTTTTTGTTCAACCGTTAACTATTATCAAAAAATTGTGATTCTAGCTCCATGCACAATCACTCAAAAAAAAAAAAAAAGTTATCACTGGTACGCACACACACACACACACACACACAAATAAAAATAAAAGCATGTATAAGAATACTGTGATTACGACAAAAGGATTCAGTTGCAACTCGGTACAGTTGCAAAGGGGCAATGGCTCCGTTTACTGGTCAGATAAGGACATCACAAGAGAGAGAGAGAAAGAAAGACAGAGAGAGAGAGAGAGAAGAGAGAAGAGAAGAAAATCCCTGCCCAAACAGACAGCACCTACAGATGGCAGAGAAATGTGTAGAGTATTTTGAGGAGCCTGCCTGAGGTGTCTGTTGAATCACTGGACTGACTTTAAAGTGACTTAGGCCAGAGTCTGTATTATTAACAGTAGGCTGGGTAACGTAACCTTGTCACTTCACGTTTTTTTTTTTTTTCTTGGGGGCTGGACGCCCAGAAATAGATAACACAGAGAAGTCAGTGGGCAGTGGAGACTGTCCCGAAGTACTTAGAGACACTTATGTTTTTTTTTTTAAATAATGCATTGTTAGAGTACAATTTCGTTGCAGACCGTCTTTTGCAACCCTTCCTTCCTGTAATTCAGCAGCAACACACATGCATGTAAACATAAGTACATACATTACATCTGCTCTATTTTGCACACTTAGAACCTGAATGTACTAAAGTGCGTGCTTGACTATCTAATTAAGTGCTGTGGGATTAGGGTTATAAAGGAATTAAATTATGGAACATCCCATCATCATCATCATAAATCGAGAAAAGAAAAAAAGTAGACATAATCATCCTGCTGAGATCTGATTGGATTAATAAATTCTGCTCGCTGCTTCAGCACAGATCCTGAGATTACAAAAAATTATGTACCTATCCCTAATAACATCAATATTAATAATAAGAATATAACTGTTCTCCTGGAAATTATAAGTTGATCAAGAGAACAAAGATCGGGGTCACCAATTAGTTCCATTTCATTCCAATCGGTTATCAATTGAAATGCCAGCTAAGGATCTATAACACTAACTCCGAGAAGTTACTGCTCTGAAATGGACTTTGTCAGTTTGAGTTCAATCAAGTAAAAAATACACGTTTGCAGGGAGGGGAGGGGGAATTTAACAACATAGCCTAGTCTAGGTCCTCATCTCTCATCCAGTCAACTAATGTGTGCAATTGTGCCACTTCATTACCAGTGGATATGAAGCTATCACACCAATGAAAACAATCTGACTCAGTGTAATTTAACCACCAGCAGATGGTCTTAAAAAAAAAAAAAACGACAAAATAGCATAGATATAACATCTAAAAGTCACAAACAGCTCTAGTGGTCCGATACAATCATCTTTAGTATGCTTAGTACCAGAAAATGGGATGAGGAGACGACAAAATGAACACCGAAAAAAGCACATATTTGGATTTCTGCTATTCCTGAAATCTAAACAGGTATTGGCCTAAGCAAAGATCCCTCTCCTTTCCCTCTTAGCCCTATTTGCTTCTATAATAAAAAAGGGACGTCAAATCCCCTGTTCATCGATAAAGCCGGGACATAACCGAGATATGCCGGGCTGTTTATTTTTCCACGAGATACTACGGCGCAACTGTGGTTCAAACGCTGTTGTTACCGAACGGGTGGAAAGATAACAAAAAAAAAAAGAAAAAAGAAAAAGAGAAAAGAAAAATCAGTCTCAGGGCTCATCACACTCTTGCCATTACGCAATCCAACTGAAATGATGTGTTACAGAAGGCATGGGTCAAAAAGGCATTTCATGAGATGCCATAAAGGCAATCCAGTGCATTTGTGTTGACACTGACAGTAAAATGCCCGGCACACACAGAGCCATTCGTTTAGTCTTTAGGTAAATTTTTCATGAAAATAATAAGAAAAAGAGAAAAAGAAAAAAAAATCAAACACATTCCAAGGAAACAAAAGCCCTTGTGACAGTGATTGTCTATTCAATAACGTTAAACAAAAAAAAGGCCAAAAGAAAATATTGCTTGAAAACTGCCCAATAAAAATAGCAGACAATACTCTTATTTTTTTTTTTTCAATAATCTGTTTTTAAATTGATCAGAGTTGACCACCGAGAAGTTGAGATATGAGCTATTTAGATGTTTAAGACTAGTTCACCAGCTCCAAGAAACACTCCTTTTAGTGAGAGCTAACGCTGATGGCCAGTTCAACAACCAAAAGGAAAAAAAAAAAAAAAAAACGTCACGAGCGCCTAAAAACCAAAAAAAAAACAAACAAACTTGATTGCTCTCTTTTTGATAATTAGGCCATTCAAATTCTGAAATCTTTTCCAAAAAACACTGTTAAAGAGATGGGAAATAAGTTGAAATGGCTTGTTCATTTATGTGCTCAGATATATGATGCTTTGATGAGGTGTTGTTGGCAGATATTACTAGTAAAAGCCTTCATCTAGAAATAAACAAGGCCTCAGTCAGTCACTATCCTACAGTAGTTCTCTAGTCCTACAAAAAGAGAACATTAGGCCTACGGACCCTGGGTGAAGATGAAGCAGCTGCTAAACGAGTTGACGAGGTATATCAAGATCTATTGTCTTTCTCTATACAGTACAGTTCATCTCAAATAAATAATTTATAGCCATAATAGTGTTGATCAACTTTGGTCATAAGTTATATGCTTAGAAACATTCTAGCTTAACAAACACTTATTTAGCATCTTTAAAACATGAAGTCAGCATCAAGAACAAGTCGATGTTGAACGAGCGCTGACCCGAACATGGCTCTCCTTTGGAAGGAGACATGCTTTATATGTATTCAGCAGCATTTACCAAATTATCTTAAAATGCCAAACAATTCTAGGCCGTACGTTTAAAGTACTACTATGGAATTAAACATCTTTGTGACCCTTTTCCAAATTTTTCGGATTGTACTGTAGTACACAAGCATTGCACTCTTAAGCAAAAACAAACAAAAAAAAAAAGAAAGAAAAAAAATTTAGATTTTTTTTTTCCCTTGTGTGGTTCCTTCATAAAAATCTAGGCTAACGGACATTTAAAAACAAAAAAAAAGAGGAAAAGAAATAATCAAAAAGCAAAAAAAGAAACTCTTTGATCATTCTTTTGGGAAGGCTGTACGTTCCTCTACAAGGTCACCACGACTTGATTAAACAAGATATGACTTTTATATTGAATGATATGAAGAGAAAGACGGTTTACAGCGATCTCCATGCTCCATGAGACGTCGGTTACATAATTATGTCGACATGGTTTTAAAGGGTTAAATGATTTTTTCTTTTTTTTTTTAAAGAGATGGCCAGATTGCTAGTGTTTTGTTGTTGTTGTTGTTTTTTTGGATGCCACACTTCATCTGAGTGACCTTGTAGAGCAATCTGCCTCTACATATTAAGCACTACTAGGAGATGGAGGAATGGGATCTAATTGCATATTAGGTTTGACTGCACCTCAAGAGAAGACCAAACACTCACACGCACACACAGACAGACACACGTACACATACATACACAGAACAGACATGTGGGTGGGTGCTCTCCTGGTCCTCGGGGCCCATGTTTAAAGGGAGTCCCCCCCCTTGGTGGTGATGATGGTGATAGCAGCTGACTGAGGGGGGCGCGTGACCTCACTCAGACAGACACCCATCCAGGCCGACCGGTGCACCGTGACGGTCTTTGACGTAGCCGTTGTGGAGGCCGTTGCTGGGCAGGGGGGCGCAGGTGGCGGTGATGCCGCAGTGCTTCAGCAAGTTGAGACCCGGGGAGGGGGAGACGGTGGGAGAGGAGCAGGAGCAGGAGGAAGGGTCCCGCTGGGGGAAAGGCTTCATGGTAGAGAGGATCAGAGCCAGGCAGTCAGCCACGTCCTTGTTGGGAGCACAGGCCAGGGCTGGGGTGTGGCCTGAGTGACAGACAGTCACATTAGTACACGCTAATAACTTGATTCACATTCTCAACTCCGCTACAGCAAATACTGTTATATTAGTAACGTCTCAAACAACTAAAATCAGAAGATGTCGCTCAAAGTGAGAATTATCATCCGATTCTGCAGCTTCCATCAGTTTGATGGAGCATTTTCAGCATCTTCCAACTCTTTGTTTTGTGGTTCACTCTCACACACAGTGCCAAACAACAGGCAGAGACTGTTAGCGACGAGCTGGAGCATTTAGCAGCTAAAGAGCCAGATATATGCCTCTGTGGTGCACCTGCGCAACTTCTGATTTATAGTAAATAAGCTGAAGCATTTTAATTTTCTAATTGAATCAAAACGCATGAAAAGGCCTCACCTTCCTCATCCACAGCCAGCACAGTGGCTCCTCTACTCAGCAGTGCCTGCACCACCGTAGCCAGGCCATTACGTGCTGCAAGATGGAGGGGCCTGGAGGAGAACGGAGGGGAGAGTCAGCTGGGGAAACGACTGTTCATCAACAAGACCGTGTGAAAAATAAGATCCGTCATCTAAGTCATGGGTAGATGTAAAACAAGAGTGCACAGGTTTAAGCTCACATTTGCAGAGCACTGTTGGTGGCGTTTATGAGGGTGGGACTGTGGATCTCCCCCAGAATCAGCAGGGCGCACATCTCATGAGCCTGAGGGACAAAACAAAAGCAGATTTGCTCAGCACTCAAAGAAAGTATATCTGAATCCACCGTGAAAGCATGGCTTATTAAAGAGGAGAGAACTGTGCTCTGTAGGCACGGTGTTAATGCTCAGCTCACCACAGTGGAGCTTTGACTTTTAATCCTCTGAGTAATTGTGTGTGTGTGTGTACCTTGCTGCAGGCCAGGTGCAGGGCAGTGTTCCTGTTCTCATCCAGCAGTGTCAGGTCAGCCTTGGCCCGGTGAAGGAGGATGGCTGGATGACACACAAAAAGACATTCATTTCCTGCAACTACGAATGTCCTCGTCTGATAATTACAGTCAGAGGAGACGCACAGCAGACCTATTCAAGCCTCGAATGTGAGAAAACCAGCTCCTGCAGAATCCCATGAGAAAAAACAGGTTTAGGACTTACCCACGGTGCCACTGTGTCCCTTGTCAGCAGCTACCATCAGAGCAGAGCGTCCACTTTTGTCCACTGTATTGATCTCTGCCCCATGGCGAAGCACCAGCTGAAGTCCCGCGACATCCTCAGCAAATGCAGCAGCGTGCAGTGGAGTCCTACAGGCCGCAGACAGAGATGGTGATTGATGTTGCGGCTTCAGGCCGGCTTTAAGTACACAACACTACACCGATTATTAGATAAGACAGAAGGAGGAATAGCTTGAGGCAACAGTGCTAACTCTAATTTGAGAATAGCTTCTTTAGGATTCGTGCTCTCTTTCTGAATCACAGTTGTTCCTGAAGTCTTTTGTCCTGCAGCCTCACCTTCCTTTGGCATCTCTGGTGTTAATCATGTGGACCCCAGCAGATTCCAGCAGCCTCTCTGCAGCACCGCTGTGGCCATTCATCCTACAAGTAACACAGCAAATTAGAATTTCATCTAAACCTGCAACCTTGTGTTGAGGTTTAAGTGATTTGTTTGAGTTAATACTCACAGAGCACAGTGCAGGGGGGTGAAAGGGTTTCCCTCTTCATGGATAAATGTTTTAAATTCAAGTAAAACCTCCAAACAGTCTTCATGCCCTGAGAACAAACACACTCAACGTTATAGACACAGGTGTTACAGCGATTCATCGCTTGGGTTTGAGGATTAGCCGTTTCCAGTCGATCAAACTGAGCAAACCTTTGTAAGCAGCCCAGTGTAATGGGGTGTATTGTTTGTTGTCCAGCAGTTTATCTTGTGGGTCTGTTGCCATGGCGGCCTGCACCAGACTGGCCAGGATCTCTGTGTGGCCTCTGGATGCAGCGTAGTGCAGCGGTGTACTACCCTGGGCGTCCCGACACAGTGCAGAAGCTTTGTGCTCCAGCAGGGCTGTCACACAGTCGTCATGACCCAACACGGCCTGAACAAAGACAAACAAAGAGGGGATGAGACAATCTCCACTGATGAAAAACAACAGCCCGGACTGAGAATAACAACGATAACCTCTTCCCACATTTCTCTGTCATGTTTTCTATAGCTTTAATTAGTTTTGTCTCCCTTCCTTCATATTTTGAGATTAATAACATTATTAAATAGAAGTCTTATTTGAAAATGTTTTTAATCCGTGACTGAGCTGAGTACCTGGGCCACCTACAAGTACTATGCCTGGACTGCTTCACCCTTAACACCCCTTAACAGATGGAGCTAACCATCATTCCTTTCTGTTAATATTTTACTCCTCTGCCGACAGAAGAATGCGCCACCGCTGCTGGATGCAGCTCAACTTTATCAGGCCGACATTTAAACAAGTCCCCAGTTTAACTGGATTATGTAAACCACTATATTTGGTAGTGAGAACTAAGATGAAACATTTAAGTCAATGCTGACAACACGAATACGAGTAACGCTTGCAAGTTTTAGGACGGTGACGATGTGCTACTCTCCTCATACTACAAGGACTCTTATTCTACATGAATTGCAATTCAGTATTCTCATTTATTTTTATTTCTTTTTTTTTTTTTTTTTAAACACTAGATCACGGGAAAAAGTTGAATCATACACTTCTAGCGACTGTACTCGAACTACTAGTACTTTAAGAATAATAAATAAAGTCTAAAATACAAATGCACATACAGTTTGTTACTGTCTGACACTGTGTTAGAAGAGTACGACACCGCAGAACCTTTGATAAGTAACGCAGGCATGCCCTGTTTACACGTGCTGCTGCGGACGCTAAATAAAGTCTGTTAACTGTCTAAGTGTGCGTGCGTCACAGTTTTTCTGCTGGCATGTAACGTCTCCACCTAGTCGTGGCTGTATTTATTAAATCGGTATCACAATACTTCGTGACAACAAGCTAACAAGCATGTAGTGCTGCTCATGCTCTAATACAGTATGTGTCCACATGCATGCATTGGACTCACCCCTCTGTGCAAAGCTGTGCTGCCCCTCTTGTCCTTGGCATCTGGCAAGGCACCCTTCTCCAACAGGAAGTGGACACAGTCAGTGTGACCTCCCAGAACAGCTAGCATCAGAGGGGTCCTGAAAATGACATGTTTTATTTCACTGTATGCTCACAGTGAAAGCTGACAAACTGAAGTGACGCTTTTTAAAGAACTCACTGGCCAAATTTGTCTGCAACGTTGGTGAGATCCCCCTCCTCCCCGTAATCGATCATCATGCGCAGGCAGTCCGAGTGACCGTTGGCAGCTGGTATGAAACAGTGAGAATTAAATGACTCTATTCAGTGCGGCAACAATCAGACACAATGCCATGAAATACTTCCAGCAGAGCGCAGCGTACCTGACACATGAATTGGAGTCCACATGAGGCGGTTGTCATTGAGGACACAGGAAGCCCCCTGAGCCAACAGCACCTCCACACAGCGGGCGTAGCCTTTCTGGGAAGCCAAGTAGAGCACGGAACGACCTGCGGCGTCCTGCATGTCCACGTAGGCCGCCGTCTCCGTCAGCACACGCAGCGCCTGCCAGTGGCCCTTATCAGCCTGAGGGAGCAGAGGAACGCGGTCACGGCTCTGCATTTACTCGACATGAACAGGTTGATTACAGCTGGTGTCGACCCAGAAAGCTGGTTTAAGTGTGAAACACTTACAGCAAGATGCAGTGGACTGACTGGAATACTGCTCTCTATGTCACCTAGTGCATTAAAAGACATCTCCAGGAGCTAAAAAAAATAAACACCCAACAGTGAATTTAATTTAATTTAATCTGGAAATAATTAAAACACAACAAGCTACACAGTAATATTAATCTTCATCATGCAACTCGACTTCACTTAATTACTTCTAGAAATGTATTTAATCAGCTAGAGCACTGAGCAGACCAAACAGACCAGATGTGTGACATCTGCTTTGGCGGAGTGTTTCCATCAGTTTGACATTTGACTCACCAACTCCAAATTCTGTTTGTTGCCATGGTAAGCTGCATAGTGAACAGCACTGTAACCCTTTGAGTTGACCATCGATGGATCAGCACCATTGTCCAAAAGATGCTCCAAGCAGCTGGTGGTAAAAAGACGACACACAAAACGCAGAGAGTTTAGAAAGCGTGGCAGGATTCACCTCGAGGGGCCTCAATAAACCGTGAGTCGGTGTATTGGGTTTGAAGCCGTGATCACGTTAGGGGAGGAAAAGACAAGAACTCACAAGTACGACTCCTTCGCCTCGTCCTCATCGTTCTGATGGTTTCCAGAAAAATGACGATCAACTCTGGAAAGATCAAGAAATATTTGATTCATTAAACTTTCTTGCACACTGCTGCAAAACTTCATTCCTTGGTGTGTCCTTCAGAGTCTTAATCACCATCTAAGAATTGTTTATGCTCACGCGTTAATGCGACATGACTAAGGACCAAAATATTCAGTATATTTACACAAAAATAAAACAGCTTGAACGGAGTAAGAATGACTAACGGGAAAAGCACAAAAAGCTGAGACAGATATGGTCAGGAAACCAAGTTGTTTTTTTTCTGTGCACCAACTGCTTGTAAATTTCCATAATCCACCTGCCAGTTTGACAGTTTTGCCAGTCAATCAGTGTTCTGGAACAACGTCTGATTTCCTGCCAGACTCTAACAGAATTTGGAGGCTTGTTTTGCCTCCAGTGATTTCACAGAGAACACAGAACAAGAGTTTGTTTTTTTTCCCCCCAACCTGCTGAAGGCTTGGGAGGCGGCAGAGTAGTGCAGGGGAGTACAGCCTGTCTGGTCAGGCTCGTTGACCTCAGCGCCAGCGCTCACCAGGGTCACAGTGCACTGGTACCTCCCATTAGCAGCTGCATAGTGCAACGGTGTCCTACAATGCAAGGACAGATGATCGGTCAGAATAATGAGAGGCACTTCCATCACTGTTAGGGCGTCAGTTTAATTAGCGGCGAATTAAAAAGACATCTATCAAGGATGATGGGAAACTCACCTTCCCATTATGTCCCTCTTATTCAAGTCGGTACCACTACTTAAGAGCAAGTTCAGACATTCAACATTTCTGCGGAGAAAAAAAAAGAAGATGATTACAGGATTATAAATTTAATTAAGTTGGAGTTACAGATGACAAGATATCAGAACATTTTGGATCATGCTGGACAGAGCAGATTCTGCGTCTCACCCTCCAGAGGCAGCAGCGTGTAGACAGGTCCTCCCAAAGTTGTCAGGGGTGTTTATGTCAAACCCAGCTGATAGTACATGCTCCTTACTCATAGATGAAACTATACTATACAGCTGACCTGCGAGGTGAGGACGAAACACATGGCTGTGAACAGCTACGCAAACATAGATATACGAGTGAAGTCAGCGTGCACACGTCTATGGAACAGACCAACCTGAGGAGAGTAACTTGCGACAACAGTCTGAAAACCCGTACAGCACAGCTAAGTGCAAGGGGAACATTCCATGAATCCCACGTCTGAAAACACAAAAAAAGGACACAGGACATGTTAGAAACCAACTCGTCAGCCACATTCAAACCTGTCCTGTAACATGAAACACATACATCGGTGCTTTACTGTGTTTTTACAACCTCCTGGCACGATTACTTTAATGTGTAATACCACTTAAGGATTTTTTTTCCTGATACCTGGCCGTGTCTGCTCCATTGGTCATCAGAGTGCTGATCAGCAGTTCATGGCCGTACTTAGCAGCAACGTGGAGAGGAGTATTGCCATACTTATCCACACAATCAATTTCCCCACCTGATGGAGAGAGCGAGGAAGGGAGATGGAGTGAATCAAAATCCCATTAGGAGGAGAGAAACGCCAGCACAAACATTTTCTCACAGATCAGTCAGTCGTTACCATTTTGGATGAGGATTTGAGAGCGTGTGAAGCGTCCATGAATGGCTGCCATGTGCAGGGGGCTCTTCCCTTCTTTGCTCTGTGGACGGGACAAAAAAAAAACAGAATTTGAATCTTCATCTTAAGTGTCGCTCAGAGATCTTTACATTACGCTTCAGAAAGCTGCTGCAACCGCAGTGAACAAGACCGGTTTGACAACTCTGCGTGTCCAACTTACAATAAAAGCTGAAGTATGCGTGTTTGTGAGGGTGGCAGCAGCTAAGTAGTTTCGACTCGGCCTGTTATTAATTCAGATTAATACACGTTTGAAGGGAGTTTAACTAAAAAGGCACGACAACACGCTGCCTCTCATTTCCTGAATTACGCAGCAGCATAATTTCTTTGGACTCCCATCAGCCACTTTGCTATATAAATTCTCAGAAACATATGAATCCTTTTTTTCCCCACACATGGTATGGCAATGTTGTCATTTCTGGCAGCTAAATGTGTGAGATAAAGAATTTCTACAGGCAGGAACAGGACGTGTATTATCTTCACTCCTTCTTTATATCCACCCCCATATGTTGATTCAATTACTTGGACAGCTACTGTATAAACACACAAGCTTTTTTTTTCTACATCTCAAAACTACGTCTGAAGCCCAAACTGTTCTGGCGCTGTTTCGGTCCGTTCTCCGCGTGACTTCAAGCCAGAAGCGTTTTGCCCACCAGACTTTGTTAACTTTGTAATTTTTATGATTTATGTGCTTCTAAATACGTAAATACGCCACGTAGCTGTTGAGTGTTTTATTTTGAAAAATCGAGCAGATTCTCTATGCCGTTTCTGTGTATGACGTCCGGCCAGTTGGAGCTGCTCTGTGCAGGTTTGCGCAGGCTGCTTGCGGCGTCCGTCAAAAATAGAATAGCTGTGCATTCTCAGCGGAGCAGAGCGGGAAGCCGCTTCTGGGACAGACCATGGCGGTTCTGGTGGGGTTTGAAACATTGACTAGAACGGCTGCGATTAGCTCTGCCGGCCCCGGTGCACCCGTGTCCGAACACTAAATGTTTTGCATGACCACACCTGTGCTTTAAGGGCAACAGACCATGACAAACTTTATTACATGATTACTAATAACAGGAACAAATAAGGCACAGTAGGTAGAGTCATTTCCATTTCATACCTGCTGGTTGACATCTGCCCCATTGTTGACCAGCAACTCCAGACAGAGGGCACCGTTGGTGGAGACGGCAGCCAGGTGCAGAGGGGTGTAGCCGCACTTGTTGGGCTGGTTAACATTAGCGCCATGGTTCACCAGCTCGGTAGCCACTGCCTCCTGCCCCATGTAGCAGGCCACATGGAGCGGAGTGTTTCCAAAGCCATTGGGCTCATCAATCTGACAGGAGAACAAAACAACAACAAAAAAAGCATAGCACAAGATCAGACTGTGCCTGGAGCCGAAGAAAGGATTCCTGGAAAGCTTAAAATAAGAGTTCAGCTGCAGATGATAAAAGAGTACCGGTTATACGCTGTCGCTTTTAATAATGGACAAAAGGACAGTTTAAAAATCACTCACCTCTGCCCCCATCCTCAGTAGGTACTTTACAATTTCAATGTGACCACTTGCAGCAGCAGCATGAAGAGGTGTGTAGCCCTGCTTATCCTTGCAGCTCTTGTCTGCACTGCGGGACACCAGCAACTTCACAACCTCTGAATGCCCTACGGTGAGGACACAAAACAGGAGAAAACATTTCAATATCATCTCTGTCATGACTTCTATTTATTTTGACAGGTTCAAAGCCCAACTCACACAGAGAGAGATTTCAGTAAATGAGACACAACAGTTCGTCTTTTACCGCCCCAGATTATGACGCAAGGACTTGGCCGCGTAATTGCTCCTCATTCAAGTCAAACTTGCCATGAACAATGGGAGCTTGTGCTGCTATTTGACAATGAAAATGTGTGCTGTGCAGCAGCAACTGGCAAGAAAGTGAAGCTTGCTTACCCAAGTAAGCAGCACAATGGATGGGCTGTCTCTCCTTCTTATCGATGGCACTCAGGTTGGCCCCTTTGTTCAGCAGCAGCTTCACCATCTGTAATACAAATACAGAAAATTATATTAGAATCGCTTATTTAATAACACTTTCAAAAAGGGGAAAAAAAAAAGGAGTCAACACTCACCTCCTGGAACCCGCTCTGAGCTGCGTGGTGCAGGGCAGTTCTGCCGGTGCGATCTGCCATGTTCAGGTTGCTCAGCTGGGTCAGCAGGGCCTCTGCGCAGCGCGTGGCACGGTTGGCAGCGGCCACATGCAGCGGTGTCTGCCAGAACTTGTCTCGTGCGTTCGCCTCTGCTCCGCGCCTCAGCAGCAGACCCACTGCCCTCTGGGGAAAAAGGAAGCAATCACAACAAGCTTAAAGCATATATATCATATCTGCGTTTAGTACTGCATTGCCTTCAGTCAGCACAATATTTTTGGTGCAGTTTTATAATCGCCGTGGGTGAATATGTAATTGAATTAAAAAAGGATGAAGTCATCTGGACTGAGAGATAATGAGACTGTAAACGGAAATGAGTTTATTGCTTACTTCGTTCCTGGAAGCAGCCGCCCTGTGCAACGGGGTCAACCATACATGGTCTTTAGCATTTACAGTGGCACCTGGCAGACAAGAGCCAAAACAAATAAATAAAAAAATTAAAAAAATACAGCCATTTTTTTTTAAGAGGTCATGAGGATGTTGGAGGTGAACAGAGCAATGCAGCTGCTGCACAAGGTGCACCACATTTCAAGTATCACTGATGCATACAGCTCTCTCTCTCTCTCTCCTCTCACCTGATTCAATGAGGAGGTCCATTATATGGACGTCACCCACACAGGCAGCAGCATGAAGTGGCGTACGGCGCTCTTGGTCCTGCAGGATAAACATCATGATCAAATCAACGGTGATACGACGTTATGATAAATGTCCTTGTGCATTGTAACCTTCTGTGCATCATACATACCAGTGCATTGACATCCTCCTTTTTGTGCAATAATAGTTGAACTTCTTCAGCATTACGATTGAAGATGGCCTGGACCAGAGGAGGCTGCAATATAAGAAATAATACCTGCTAAGTTGCTGCTATGATAACGTTGCATTCAATTAAATCCCAAGGGGCGATTGGCTAGTTATTGAAGTTATTAAATTTTTTTTTTTTAAAAATACGTTAAATGTTGCATTTAATGCGTTTACTGTAGCGTTAAGTGTCCTAATGCGATGCTTGTTTCCTTCCAGTAAATACACGGAGCCCTAGCTGAGGCCTACAGGCCCCTTGTCTCCCTACTTACGTCAGCTAGCTGTGGCTAAGCTAACGCTGGCCCGGACCCAGAGCTGGGCCTCGACAAGAGCTGCAATAACGTATGTGTTACGTATGAACGCCAAACATCGCTAATTACATCACATTATAACATAATAATTCAGATATAAGCTTGAATAATATGCACCAGCGATAAGCTACAGCCGAAAACAAGCCCCGCTCCGTGTATAAGACCGTAATATGTTGCGCACAAGAGCAACGGCTTTTTCCCAGCAATTAGACTGCGCCACAGCACAAACACGGAGAGGAGAGGAGCGCCGCTCTCTCTTTCGGCGTTTACCTGGTCTGCAATGTTGAGTACTCCCATCTCCCAAACTCAGCCAGGACGGAGCTCCTTCATGAGGATAAAACTTCGAGGTATATATTGGCGGTGCGCTACTGTATCCACCTTTTCAGACTACACCCATAGCTGGTTGCAAACAGAAATGCGGTCTTCTTGATCTGTCACTGTTGTTGTCTGTATCCTATGTCTGGTCTGACGATACAGGCTACGACTGTGCTGGTCCGCCTACAGGCGTGGCGGTCTGCCGTTCGCCTACCTCCGGGTTGAAATGCCGCCATCTTGTGGAAGAAGACCGTTACCGTTAACCGTTAGTGATGGGAAGTTCGGTTCTTTTTAAGGAGTCGGATCATTTGACTCTCAAACGACTTTTTGTTTTATCACTTATACTTTTAATAATTTAGACAAATTTAGTTTTAAATGATGTACTGTACTGTACTTCTTACAAATACAAAATATTTCGCCCTCAATCTGAACTTTTTTCTCAATTCTTTCAAATTCTTGAACTCCATCAATTAAAACTTTTTACTTAATGTTTATCATTATATATTTATTATTTATTCTAGTCTTGAACAAAGCCAGGTTGCAGCAGGAACATGAAAGATAATCATAAAATTGTTTAAATATTGGCCAACCTGAAAAATGTGTGAAATTCAACATCTTTATTTATATTATGTTTATATATTTATATTATGTTTATATATTTTATATTTTTTGGAACTTTGGAACGCCCTGCCTGAGGACATAAGGCTCGCAGAATCGGTGAATTCTTTTAAATCACTTCTTAAAACACATTTTTATAGACTTGCTTTTATGTGATGTTGTCTTTTTAGCTTTTTAATTTAATTTAATGTTTTTTTTCTTTTTCATCTTTCTATATTTTATTGTTGTTTTATGTAATTTATCATTATGTTTTTAATTGTTTTATATTTTAAATGTCTTTTAAATGTTGTTGGTTCTTCTGCTGCTGTTTTTCCTGAGTATCTTGTTCGTGCCTGTCTGTCAAAGCACTTTGTAAACCCTGTTTTAAAAGATGCTATATAAATAAAGTTATTATTATTATTATTATTATTTATGCGGCTTTTGGGACTTTAGGTACATAAACACATCAGCACATATGTTTGAAATTATAATAAATAATATAATAATAAATATTAATTAAAAAACCTGTATTTATTTTACAGCTGTTAACCTCCAGCACAGAGGGAGGCAGCATTTCACCTCACAGCCGTCGAGGCTGAACCTGAGAGCGGACTGACACAGAAGAAAGGAACCGTTTGTCCCACCGGCGTTTTATTTAGCAGCAGAAGGTCGTCCGCTGTTTGCGGTATTTGTCAACACCGAGGACCAAAGGTATCCCAAAAAAAGTGAACTTTGAAGTGAGTGTGAGACTCGGGACGTGGAGTGATGTGAGTATCGGTGAAAAAACAGAGGGACGCGGCTGTAACGTCGCGTTTGGTCGGTCGGGCTCGTTATGAAACCGTGCTAGCTGCGTTAGCTAACGTTAGCGGTTGACTAACAACGTAAGTAACGTTTGCTACGTTGACAGCAGCGCGAGCGACAGGAGACGCTGCTGGAGTGAAGCTAGACGACTAAACTAAGTCAAAATAAGATAACGATATACGTGTTTATTAATAAATCCACACACTTGGACTGGACTTTTTAAAAAAACCCTCACTGCCCGGTCTTGGACCAGACCCCCGGCCCGGACTCAGTCAGCTTCTCAGACCCAGGATCTGTCTGGCTGGCTGGTTTGATGGCAGCCGCGGCCGGTGCCCGGAGGTTACCCATGGGTGTGCGGACGTTCAGTGACTTTCTCCAGATTGCCACCGTGGGTTCCCCTCGTACCTGTCGTACACCGGTTTCGAGAGGATGCCTGCGTCAAAACATCAGGTGAGACTGACCCGGAGACACTGTGTGTGTGTGTGGTCTATTGTAATGACACACAGCTGTGTGTGTGTGTGGTATAGAGTGGGAAAGTTACAAGCTACCTTTATCAGGGTAGTCATATTTATGTTTTTCCTATCTCAAAAGTGTGACTGAGTCTAGACTTGATTGTACACAGTGCATACATACATCTACACATCAGGGCACCAATATCCAGTGCTGTCCCATCAATACTGGCCAATATTCCCACTTACAGATGCCTTTTGGACACGGCTACAACAGCTTTAATATCATTTAATAGATGTAATGCAGATATATTATTATTGAAACATGAAAAATGTTCAGTCAGTCATAAAGAATAACTAACTAATGCTGGACTAACACTTGTTCAAGCTTATATCAGCTGATATTTATGTATCAAGTTCATCCACAGTTAGGGATAGATAGATAGATAGATAGATAGATAGATAGATAGATAGATAGATAGATAGATAGATACTTTATTAATCCCAAGGGAAATTCAAGCATCCAGTAGCAGCATGAGACATGAGGCACAGTAAACATACATTAAAATTAGACCTAGAAGATAAATTTGTATTTAAATTAAACCCGTGCAAAGATTTTTACAAATAGAAACTATAAAAAAAAAGTAAAACATACAAATAAAAACAATTATAGAAACAAGAAATAAATATAAAAACTATTTAAACACAATTAAATTAGACTGTACTGACAGCTGACACACAGTGTCTACATACAGCAACAACAGACGTTTATGTAAATACGGTGAAATATCATGATACTGTTTTTTTTTTAAGGCTACATTTCTCAGAAAGTGATGATGAAAGTGAAAGTTGTTTTTCTTTTTTTTATCGTGTTAGCCACCGGTCATAACACATTTGTCTAGATTATACAGGTCACCTACTGGAAAACACATCATTGCTGATGATGAGTGGCCGTGACATTATATTTCTCTGCTCAGAAAAACCCAGCACACTCACAACACACACAACACACACAACACACCACAGTGACCTTTCATTAGCTCCTGGTCCAGTGTCCTCTGTGTACTCGCTGACTTTAGTCACTGGAATGTAGTGGGTCTTTTTTATTTGTCGTTGTGGACTGTGCTCATGGCAGGTTGGACTCCTTCCAGAACGTGGCTTACAGAACATTTCCTCTAACCTTTTTAGACACTTGTCATCATGTGGCATTTTGATGACAAGAACTCCCAGAGTGCTTTGCCTTCAAGACTGGGACACAATGACAGCCGTTCCCCAAAGCAGAAACTTCATCAGTCTCACCAACAAAAGGAAGGAGTACTCTGAGCGTAGGATACTCGGGTAATTAATTTTCCAGTATCAAATAGTACTAACTTTATCTCTTGAGTGTTTTAAGTCCTTAACCTTGTGATGTTTGCTGTCAGGTTTTCTATGCAGGAAATGTACGATGTGGTGGCCAACGTTGACGAGTACAAGAACTTTGTGCCCTGGTGTAAGAAGTCCCAGACCATGATGAAAAGAGCAGGCCACTCCAAAGCTCAACTCGAAGTGGGATTCCCTCCAGTGGTGGAGAGATACACGTCTATGATCACCAGTGTCCGGCCTCATCTAGTTAAAGTAAGTGTCAGCGGCTGCACTGAGTCTGTCAGTCATGTGTATAAAGATATATCTGATCTGTATGGATGGCAAGAACTGTTTTAGTTGAATCAAATCGTGTTTACGATGTCAACAAGCAACCGTTTGTAATCATAGAGTTTGTCTTCTGTGTGACTGTAGGCAGTGTGTACAGATGGAAAGCTGTTCAATCATCTGGAGACGATATGGCGCTTCAGTCCTGGCATTCCCGGTTACCCTCGCACCTGCACAGTAGACTTTTCTGTAAGTCGACCCTCCGTCTCTCTTTGTGCGTTGTTTTTGTCTCGCAGCGGACGACACATTCCTGGAAGGTCCCATAGAAACGCTCTTTAACGGAGGTGGGGGTGGTTAACTGAACATCCATCTACCAAACCAACCAGTTAGTCTTCATCCTTGAAGTATTTTTTCTCGTGAATACAGAAAATAGTTTAAAATAGAGTTTGGGTAAAACATTAATGTTTTATGCAAGTTGTCTGTTGAGTCTTATTTGCCTCATTGTGGTGCGCCAAGCCAGGATGGGCCCATTAATTGCCCCCTGAGGTCAGAGTTTCCACTTCCACAGGTACTGTAATGTTGGTGAGAACCACAGTTGTAGTGTGTGTTTATTTTGTCTCCACACGGGGCTACAGTGAGCCCATTCCACCCTGAAAACAAACTCAGACAAGCAGCTTAGAGGTAAAACTTCTGCTTTATTGAGGATGAAGGATGAAGTTCAGCTGGGTGTCTGGTTAACCGCCCCACCTCTGTTAAAGAGCGGCCGTTCTTCTGTGGAACCATCTGAGACTGTCTCTCACAAAGTGGATGAGATGTACCTGTATGGCCGCTAGGGAAAATGCTTAGAAGCCTTCTTGCAGAGAGTTATATGAGAAACTCAATACCACTCTCAGATCTGTACAGTAAATATAAAACTACAGGCAGCAGACAGTTAGCTTAGCTTTTGTATAAAGACTGGAAGCACAGGGAAACAACTAGTGTGGCAACCAGTGTAACAACTACAAGTCATGGTTTTACAGGAGGGGTTATGTGTGGGACTGTTTCTTTGCTGGGAGCAGTGACCTCCTGGAGTCTGCTCTATAAATCACCGTGCCAAGCTGAGAAATAGTTCTAAACATAACCCATGTCACCTTCAGACAGAGCCAGGCTAGCTGTTTCCCCTCGTTTCCACCCTTTTTCCTCTTATTGTTGCCATGTGTCATCACTCTCTGGCGTGAACTGAAGACATTATTATTATTTTTGTACCTTTTTAACAGATTTCCTTTGAGTTCCGCTCTTTGCTGCACTCCCAGTTAGCCACCATGTTCTTCGACGAGGTCGTAAAGCAGAACGTCGCCGCGTTCGAGCGGCGAGCCTGTAAGCTCTACGGCCCAGAGACTCGTATCCCACGAGAGCTGATGTTTCACGAGGTGCATCAGACGTGATCTCGGGCCACCTCGCACGTCCCCATCTTGGCCTTAAAGCATACCAACCTTTATTTCCTTTATCCACGAGAACCCGCACGATGCTGCTTCACCGCTACATCATGCCTCCAGAAGATGTTAGACATTCAACTCTTGTAAGCATTATGTTGGACCTCCTGCCTCAACAGATTCTTACTCATCACCTCCTCCTCCTCCTGCTGCTGCTTGTGTTAAGTCTGTCCACTCTCTGTCTACCTCTTCTTAAGGGATCCTTGTTCAGCAGAAGGAAACCACCATTGCAGTTACAAGCTGTATTCATGTAAACAAAACAGTAAATCATTGCAACACCACATCACCGATGGTAGAGAGTCGACTATTATTTTAAAACTAGCAGCGCAGCGACACAGAACAAAACATCCTTTTATTTTTTTTATATAAATAAAAGGCAGACTTTTTGCTCTTAACTGGGATCAAGTCTAAATGTGTCACTGTGAGCTGAACGTTACTCGACACACCGACACGTTATCAAGTCAAAGTGTGTCCGGTTTTTAAATCATCTGATTATACTGTATTAGGGAAGCTTATTCTTTGCCTTTTTTATCATTTACATTTATTTTAAATTGAATAATTTAACAAACAGTAGTGAACTTGGTGCAAAGGAGTCATTTGTTTCATCCTTTTTTTAAGTTTATATGCACAATCTTCAAATTAAACGTGCCATGTTCAGGACGTTGGGAGAGCTGTTGCTTTATGTCGTGACAATAATGAATAATTTAAAAAAAAAAAAAAAAAGGTCATTTCTTCTTTTAGTTAGCGGTGCCTTCAACTTGGCTTTGAGCTTTGGGACGTTGAGATTTAACTCGGTTGTTGTGCTGTGAGAATTGTTTTTGGATGTTGAGACTTGGCCTGCCAATTTTTTTTTTTAATAATGCTTTATTTTACAGCCCAGCACGAGTGACTACAGGTTAAGAGTTAACTTTGCACAAACAAGAAGAGCACAAGAGTGCTGTGGAATACTGTAAAACTAAAACATGAAAGTCAGATTAATAATCCAATTGATTATTAGATCTCGACTGGTATTTTATGGTCCTCCTCTCTCATGTACATCCTGCTGGGCTGTAGAATAAAACAATCATTTATCATCGTCTTTGGGCTTCATGCTTTTTTTTTTGGGAGGGGGGGGTGTTTTATCTTATTTATAAACATAATGATGCATGAATGTAAGTAACAAAGAGGTAAATATAGTGTACAACATCTTTTGTGTTGTATTGTTAGCGCATGACTACATTTAAGTTTATGTTTCATATCTGATAAAGGTCTCAAAGTCAATTCAACGTGTCTGCCATTTTTAGAGGTGACTGATATGTTCGAGTTGCCAAAGGTCAACGGAAGGACAGCCCTGACCTTCCTCCTCACAGGCGGTTCATTGTGTCCGCGCGCTCCAAGTCTCATACTCCGAATAAAAAAAGTGTTTTTGCAGCTGGATTTTAGCTTCAGAGTTGACGTGGTTTATTTTCTGATCATCAATGCATGAAAGAATGTTCACGAAATCGAAATGGGTCTGTGAATCAAAAATCACGTAACTTATTGAAAGATTATTAAATAACATTTATGATGTTTAATCCTAAAGAATAAATAGATTAAGTCTATTTTAAAACATATTGGAATCAGTAATTTCACCCCATTTTCTTACCATGTTTTATGTTTTTAGTATGTTGCACGCAGATTGGATACAACGCTGGTTTCACTTTGTAAGTTAAAGTTATTTTAAGAGACGATATAACAGATATAAACCCAAGAAATATTTAAATATTTAGAGTATTATATGATCCCCACAGAATATTTCCAAATTGCAGATGTGTGAATGACCCTCTGTCTCAGTGGTAGCCTTGTATGTATATAAGGATGGAGACAAAGTGCTACCACCGGCCGAAGACTTGCTGTAATACTGTATATTACCTTTTATTTGCAGTTCAATCACTTGTATGTATCTTTGTAAATACTGTGGGTGTTTCAGAGCTCTGTTATTTAAATAAAAAAAGCAGGTGGAGTTTGTCAGTGTGCAGTTTTTAAACTTCCTCTCTGTGCATGAGTACGTCTTCAAAACAGAGGTTGCTCAACTTTGTGCACATGCTGATTAAAGAGTGTGTGTGTGTGTACAGTGACCGTCAAGAAACCAGAGTGGGGTGATGGTATGTGGGCCAGTTATTAATAACAGCACATAGAAGAGGAGGGTATCTGCTTTCTTCATCGTGTCAATTGTATTTATTACGTAAAACTCAGACTCAAATATCTGCACTTACAAAATAGTCACTTTTGTTTAAACACAATTGAAAGAAGGGAATAATCTTTATTAAAATAAATTCTGCTTTCACAAAGCTTATGATGTTTCGGGTGCTGTTGTTGTGCAGGAGTGCATTATATAAAGAGGTGTTTCTAGATTATAGCCCTCATGTATGTAAATGTGGTGGCCAAAATACTAGAAACACCTCTCCATATAATGCAGTCCTGTTTAACACAACTACAAACTACAACCATAGTAGTTAAATAATTAAATCAATACCTCTCTGACAGTGTCAAGATAAACTGAAACATAAACTTCGTAGAAGATGAAGGTAGAGTTGTTGGATTAAGTAGAAATGTCTTCTAAAGAAAAATGTTCAGTGTAACTTTTAGGGTGACTTATTGGCAGAACTGGGATATAATCTGCTTAACTATGTTTTCAGTGATACTTCAACACCTTAAATAAAAGGTGATAAATAGGTAAATAATAAAGTCATCATGGGATTACTTCAGTATTGGCCTTTTTTTATTTACATACACGGCATCCGCCATCTCTCGCCACAAAGTTTGTTACAGTAGCACAGATGGACAACGGGCGGCGCAGACCACATTTCGCCACTATGTTGCCAACGTAGCAGGAAAGAAATAAAAAAAAAAAAGATGGATGTGACAGAGGAAAAAGAAGTGTTTGCTAGTTGCTAACAGCTGAGTATTTTGTTAAAAAAACACTTAGCACAAGGGGAGCCTTGGTTTTTCAGTTTTACTAGTGTAAAGAAGTTGAGTCAGTACTTACTACTCGAGTAGATAATGCGTGTACTACTACTTAACACAGTAATAGTTTTTCTAGGTTGTAATGTCAGACATGACAGGAATTCTCATAAAAGCCAGAGAGCAAGAAATCATCCATCAACCGTGTGGACGTGTCACTGACTTTGCTCCGAGACAAAACGAGACAAAGAAGTTGTTAATAAAAACCTTTATTATTTTCCACTTTTTGTTAGGTTTTTCCAATATTTGCTCTTCAAGCTTTGCCCCTTTGACCCAGTCGGCCCCGTCCCCCAAGTGTTTCTCTGATGAGTCCACCTGCAATGAATTCTCCCAGTTATCACGTCCAACCCTTCATGCTCCTCTACGATCAAAATAACCACGTCTCTTGAACCACCACATGGAAGAACACTACAATAAAAACAAAAACAACCAAAAACAAAACAAACGCCTGACAAAGAAGCCAGAAGGAAAGGTGGCAGCAGAACAGAGAGATTCAAACAATCCGAGTCGACTGACTGACTAAAATGAAAGACGCGAGAGCTTTAGCTACACAAAAAATGGAGTGTTGACAAACCTAAAACTTTAAGAGCAAGCTTGAAACGTTCAAGTGAAAAACACCTGAAAAAACAGCACCAGCCAAGCGAGGAATCGTGTATATACAAGATAGCTGCGTTTTTTTTCCTTATTTTTGTTCGTCGTCAGAATTTCACAGTGACCAGTTGGTACTAAGATTTACAGTTTAGGACTGGACACCACTACACTGTTGGTACACTATGGTAATCATTGTGGTTATTACAAGCAAGTGATCGCACAGAGCTCATACATTCAAGCTATACATATATATACCTATGTACACAAAGTATAAATAAAACCACAAGATGAGAACCCAAAGATTATAGTTTTTGTACATATTCAACACCAAAAAACTGTAAAAGGGGGGACACAATCAATAAACCACGGGAGGGTTCTACCGCTACAAATTAGGAAATCCAATCAAGCAAGTGCTCATTCTGGAGTAGTTGATGTTTAAAGCGCTCTCCTGTGGGGATAAAGTAACAAACACACTCAAATAAGACCAATAAGACCCCCTTCCCCACCCCCACCCCACGTTTCATTCAAGCTTGCTCTTAAGGATTTACTCCAGGCTGCCGATTACAACACCCTTTGCTCAAATCTGTATTGTTACTGTACATTATTCATCGTTCTCCCCCCCTGAGAGGAGAGACCTATGTAGCATGTGAACGAGAAGGAGCGGAGGAACAAATCATTTCTATACAGACGAGAAGAGTTATTTTGATCATAGAGGGGTTTACGGGTCATTAAAAAGAAAACAAAACTACATGTTAGAGAATCAAAGATTTAAAGGGGCAGTATCTTTTAACTGATTTTAATGTTTCTGAACGTTTAATCTTCAACAGCTTGTTAGTTTTACTCGTGAGGACCTTTTTTTTTTTTCTTTCTTGTCTAAAACTGGAGTGTTCATAAATGGGAGTGAAACGCATGGATAGACTCGGTGGGGTGACATCTGGGAACGTTGCATAGAAGAAACTAAGTTTTAATTAGAGGGGGAGAGAAAGCTCTTTTCTTGGAGGAGGGGGTGTGTGTGTGTGTCCTATAAAACGAAAAGCACTGCGTTGTTAGCCAAAAAAGCAGCAGAAAGTTGAGTCAGGTATTTCAGATTTAAACAAATCCACAGGAGGTGTATTTCGCTCCCACAATTCCCTTTGAATGCCACTGCCTATTCATAGTCCCAGTGCCCAATGACAAACACACAGGCACTGCACGGGGGGGGATCTTAGCGGTGCTAGCAGACTTCTAATGGTACATAGTCTGAGCCTACTTATGGGTTACATGTACGTGTGTCTGAAGTTTTCACCTCCCGTGCTCCAAATACGGAGACGTGATGGGGAAAACCTGTCGGCCGTTAACTGAACACACTTAAACACTAATGATGTGACGATTTAAAAAGGCCCTTCTTTTGTGAAATGACATTAAAAGCGTACTGTCTCTTTGAATCCCATTCAATCCCTGGGGTTGGAAATGACAGGGGGTCAACTTATGTCTGCTCTCTTTTTTCTTTTTTTTGTTGATGTTTCCACTTCCTCCCACCCTTTCACACTAACCCCCAAAGCTCCTTTTCAGGTGATTCTTCAGCCCGACTTGGCTCCCACCAGTGTCATCAGTCCATCTGAGCTCATGGACTTGGGGCGCTCCAAGGGGAAGCCGAGAGCTCTACTCCACACCAGCTGAGCGAGCACGCCGAGGGCACGGGACACGCCGAACAGCACGGTGTAGTAATTCATCTCAGTCATGCCGTAGTACTGCAGAGACGGGACAGAGACATGTTAGGATCTGTGTTCGCCACCATAAGATGTCAGTGATTAAACGCCACCGCGTGTCTTACCTGCAGCAGCACTCCGCTGTGGGCGTCGACATTGGGCCAGGGGTTCTTGGCCTTACCCTGCTCCAGCAGCACGTTGGGTACAATCTTGTAAAGCTGGGCAACTAACTTGAACATGGCGTCGTTGGGCAGGTGCTTCAGGGCAAACTCACGCTGGCAGGTGTAACGTGGGTCAGTCTTCCTCAGGACAGCGTGGCCATAGCCGGGCACAACCTGTGAAGAGACGGGACGGATTTTCTTCAACCACTGAAATGTGCCAGGATCTTACTACTCTTTCTACTACTTGTAATATTTGTCTAGCATCTTTAAAACAGTTATTAAAAGGGTAACTTTATTTTTCCATTGTTTTCTGTCAAAGTGTTTAATGAGAGCACTGCAGCTGGCAGCCATGAAATGGGCCTTGTAGGATCGCACACCATCAAATTCTTCCATTAAAAGTGCTTGTTTTTGCCGCTGACAACATTATTTAAAAGAACCCTCCAGACAAATTGTGTTTGGTACGTTTCACTTGATCAGGTCTGTGAAATCTCCTCTCTCAGCCTAGACAGCACCCACACGAACACCACCGCTCTCTCGAGCTTCACAGCCTTGCAGCAGCTCATTCACCCTCATCGTCCACGCTTCAATTTGTAGTCAACTCAGTACTCAAATATGGACAGCAAACTACTCAGGTATGTCACTGTAGATATTGAGTAATGAGCTGCACTTACTCTAACACAACAAACCTTTCCAGGCCGGCATTACCTTGGTAACATTTCCTCTGATTTCCTGCAACAAGTTCACCTCTCCTCTCCAGTGATTTAAGAACAAGACTTCTCCTTGAGCGAAGGTTGGTTAGACACGGCAGATCAAACAAAACATTTCTCTGTAAGGTCGTTTTGTCAGCCACGTATAACAACAATCTGAGCCGGTCAATAACAAAAACAAGCACTTTTAATAGACGTAATTTGACGGTGTACAATTGCCCCTAAAGGATTACATTGCAGCCTGTTTTCATAGCTGAGGGCTGCAGCGTTCTCACTCAATACTGGACCAGTTCCAACTGTTGTCCAACATGGGAACATAAGTTAATAAGATACCATTTAAGTGTTTATTTAAAATGGAAATAAAGCTATGTCATGTATGTACGTAGTAAGAACACTTTAAATAAAGTAATCTAAACCTGTCAAACAGCCTTTGTGACTGAGATCCTTAAAAACCAACGTCAGGATGTCAGATACGATCCCTGACATCACCTGTACTATCACGAACACGAGTGTAAAAGTTCACAATGATGACCAGAGGCGGTTGTGGAGGTTGCGGTTCTTTACCCTTCCAGACTTGAGTGTGTTCCAGATGTAATCCCTCATCTGCTCGTCAGACACCTCCCCGCCCATCTCCTTCTGCAGGGCAGTCAGCCACACCAGCACCTCCTGTGAGACGCAGAAGAAATGACTCACCGATGAGTAAAACAACAGTATGTATAGTGTAAACAGTAAGAAATACCACCGCAAGGGCGTGGGGCAGAAATTAGGAAACGGGTTCACACACGCACTCCGAAGTCATGTTACTACAAACTGCTGGCAATGTGTCAAAATCATTAGGACTACATGAGCAAACTATGAATTAAATGAGTCATCTTGAACGCCTATTAACGGGGGTGGCTTGGGCACAGATTGTGTGAAACAAGACAGTCAAGTCAAACAATTGCAGTGAATTATCTAATGATAAGATAGACGGTAACATTTACTGAAGGTGGAAGAGGGAACTTTCACAACTTGTGAATTTACTGAAGCAGGGTGAGCTTCCCCGAAGCGCTGGCAAACAAAGTGTGGAGACTAACAGTCATTCAGCTTCAAAATAAGTTTCACAATTCAACACCGAGGCAGCCGGTGTGAGAACTAGAAACTCTTTTTGTGTTGTCATTATTCTCCTCCGTGCTGAGACGCGTCACCGCAGTGAAAAGAAATAAAGACGAACTGAATCCTCGACTGCTGCCTGAAAAGATCGGCATGAAGTTGTTCCAGTAGCTCCTTTTTTCCCCCCCCACAGCAGACAGTTTGACTTGTAAGAAAAGCACAGGAGGTACTAATAACATTAACGGTGGCTCCAGTGAGCGAGCATGCACAGGATGTCAGGATGCTGAAGCTGAAGCAGCTAAATGGAAATACAGCCATCATTAAATTATACCTGTGCTTTTCCTACTGTGACATGTTTAAACACTTTTTTTTTTTTTTTAAGATTTGCTCAGTACAAACCTGATTGGCCAGGCCGTGCAGAGGACCAGCCAGACCGTTCATGGCAGCGCTGAAGGACAGGTAGGGGTCAGACAGGGCACTACCCACCAAGTGGCTGGTGTGAGCACTGACATTTCCTCCTTCATGGTCACTGTAACATTAAAAAAAAACAACATAATTACTAATTAAAAACATTAACACTGAACAGCTATTCAAACAAAGACTGGTATTTACCCAAGCCTTTGTTTCTGCACAGTGCGCTGCAGTAGTTAAACCACATACATACTACATTAGTCAGAACACTCCGGTGAACTCTGCCTGACATATGGCACGGCTAAAAATAGTTAAAAAGAGCAATGTACCTTCATGTCAGGTTAAAAACAGGCAGGGAACAACCTGGATTTAATATTTAATGATCTACATCCAGTTGATTTTTTTACCCGTTAGGTCTGAGCTCATCTTTGGGATGACAGACAACAGGACGTGTCATAATACACCCAAGTTTTGTAATATTGTACGACCGTTTGGGCTGATTTTTTTAAAGGCACTTTAGTTCTTTTCCTTTGTGAAATTCTGGATATTATATGCAGTTATCAATCTTTTGTGTTATTTACATTTCTAACAATGTACGCTTAAATCAGACCTCCTCGTGCAGCTGGAGATGGTAAAACTGGGGTTTTTTTTTTAATCTTTGTCCCAGCAAGATCCAAGTACAGCTTTGCTTAACTGATCGCCTGCCTCTATCATCCAGGCAACATTATCCGTGAGAGTAGCCGTGTTGTGTGAATGTTTACAGGCAGATGATTCACAGACTCACAATGTGCTCTGCTGAAGGGGGTGCATTAAATCAGTTAATCAAACAACCACGACAGGCAGCGCTCATTCTCAGAGCAAACTCTCTGTATCCAAGAACCCTTACATCAGACTCGATTATGTAACATTAGACTTTTCTTGTAGATTAGTCATGGGAAACGAGAACCTTGTGAGTTTTTCTTTTGTGTCAAGCAGCAAAAAGGTTGTAGCATGACGTGTTTGACTTAATTTGCCTTCCTTCACGTCACACGTCCTGCTTCAAACTTGACATTTATGTTTCAAGTCGTACCTGTGGATGGTGAGGTAGAGCCTCATTAGCTCAGTGAACTGGGCATCGCTGTAGCCCAGCATGTTGGTGAAGTTGTGGGACCAGTCCAGGTTGGAGTCGATGGCTCCGATACTGCTGCCTTCGCGATACAGGTTGCGGTAGATCTTGGCGGCGATGCAGGGTAGCTTGGCGATCAAGTCCATGGAGTCCTCATAGACAAACTAGGAGAACAAACGTAAAAGAGTTTGGAGGAGTACAAGAAAGCAAGCCAAAGGACTACAGCCATGTTGTTGTTGTAAAATGGACAAACACTTCCAGCTTAGTTTAAGCTTTAGTTTAGTCGATGTGAACTCACCTCCCAGTATTTGGTCTTGTGGACACCCTCAGAGTAAGCCCGTGCAAAGCCGCTCTCGCTGTTCAGGGCGGTGATGGCAGCACTGAACTGAGACATGGGGTGGAGGTTTGTGGGGAAGTTATCCAGCATGGTGACAACGTGAGAGGGAAGCGCGGCTCTCTTGGCCCACTCTTTGGACACCCAGTTCACCTGGAGGGACAGAAGCACACGGTGTAAGTGAGTGACTGGAAATATTTGCTTTCTACGTCAGATTTACAAATCGCTGACACACAGATTTAGTTGTAACTCTGATCCCAACCAAATACGACAACGGTGCCAAGGCGCTGTTAATTTTACAAGAACATCAAAAGGTTTTTGATGGGGAGGAAAAAGATTGATCGAGTCAATTGCATCCAAATTAATTATATCAAAGAACAAAGGGTAAAGAGATGAAAGCTATTCGTCCAGTAAAATGCTGTAGTCAGCTAGAAGGAGAAGTGTTATCTGTCACGTAATCCTGATACAAATCTTCAAGCAGATAGCTGGCAGTAATAAAATGCCACTTTAAGGCACAGACTGTCTCTTGCTTCCGTGTTGTAAAACAATCTTGTTTATGTAAGATTGTGTTCAGGAGTCATGACATACGCAACACGTTTACAGGGTTCCTCAGCATCTACATTTATGATTCTGCAGGAATATTTAATTTAGAAGCGTCTGAAACAGTGTGGGAAGACAGTCCGTGTCAGAGATACGAGCAGATGAACAGATGGATGTGCTGCACTGCTCTCCCTCATTATACCTCCATTGTACAACGATCTTTGAAGAGCCGGTGATCCTCTCCCACTCACCTGCTCCTCGGTGGGCACCTGTCCCGTGACCAGCAGCCAGAAGAGGCCCTCAGGCAGCGGCTCCTCACCTCCTGGAGCTTTTGGCAGCAGCTTCTGGCACTCTGGAATGCTGTAGCCTCGGAAACGGATGCCCTATCGAGTATCAAAAGGAGAGAGAGAGAGGAAGGGACACGAAAGTGAATATACATATTCAAGTCATCCTGAAATGAGCGCTGGGAAGCTGCCAACATACGCTCGAGCTCTACAAATGAATCTGGATGATTCAATAGCTCATTCCATGTTGCAGGCCTGCTAACAAGATATATGACAGCAATTCCACTCGGGCACTGAAAGCTCTCAGCTTCAGTAAGAAAGCAATCAAGGGAAGTGCACACGAGGCAGGCTAATCTCCAAAAAAGGTGCAGAGATGTTCAAGTTATCAAACCACTGTAAGAATCATTACACCGACCTCCTCGGGATCCAACACGGAGGTCTCGTACACCAGACCCTTCATGCCCCTCATACCTCCATAGACCTGTGAATGAAAACACAAGCACGTAAGACTTTACATATTGAAAACCGTCCTGTTAAAGACTATATAAACACAGCAGTGTGTTTGCTGTAACAACAGTGATGCAACGTTGGACCTTCAAAGCCAAAATCAGCTGACTGCAAAACACTTGGCAGCCCCTGATGACCAAACTGGCGATTGTTGAGGGGAAGAAATGATCTAAAGCCTGTTTAATGTTAAGTATGTAACACCATGAAAAGGAAAGAGAACGCTGACGCTGAACACTGCCAATAACTAGTTACAAAACAGAGGAAGCACAGCTGAACGCTGAGTCGCTGCAAGTCAAACAGACCCACGGTAACTAGCCACAGGTCAGAGGTGTAGAGTGTGTGTTAAACAGGATAAACTGGTTGTTGTTGGTGTGTGTGAGCATATAAGGGAGTCGGCAGTACTACAGTAAAGGT
Source organism: Miichthys miiuy (assembly GCA_036365135.1). Taxonomy (NCBI): domain Eukaryota; kingdom Metazoa; phylum Chordata; class Actinopteri; family Sciaenidae; genus Miichthys; species Miichthys miiuy. The sequence goes on along the minus strand of CM071606.1, from coordinate 7,494,907 downwards.
TTGTGTGACTCATCTAAAATGTCTCCATTGGCAGGAAGCAGCGCGGCTCGTATTGTGACCTCTGAGGGAGATGACCGAACAGTGATACCTGACACAGAAGATAACGCTGGGCAGGGCCAGACGGATTAGGTGAAGCCAGTACATGCCACTGCTAATCTACATCACGGTTAATGGCTTACACGCTTCTTCCCTATGAATTAATATCGTGGCTTTGTGTTTCTCGTTTTGTTCTGAGCCCCTTTTGATACTCACCATGTCAACAGTAATCTGCCCTATGTTGGTTTTGCCATACTGTTGTTTAAAGTTCTTGATCCTGCTCTGTTCTTTAGGGATGAGGTCTGCCAGGACATCCTTCAGATTCTGTAAAAACACAACGACTGATCAAACAGCTGGTCTTAAAATACAGCACATCCCTCCAACGTGAACTGGGGTTAATTAAAGAGACGCCATGTCGACGTTTTATGACAGAAATCGATCTGTAGCTCCACAACATGTACAATAACAATATCTGTGCAGACAGAGTTTACTCACCGTTGTTGATGCGCTGGCATTTCTGGCTGCCACGAGGAAGTAGGCGGCGTTCTGTAGACAGACAAAAAGAAAATAAGCTCCTTAAATATGAACTGAGACAACCTCGCAGCAGCAGCGGGAAAATATTTAGCACAATAAGTGGCATCCTATTAGCTTGGGGCCACATTATACAGAGAGAGAACTGCAGTGCTTTTTGTTGATGGCCCTCCAGTTAACATCTATGAACTGAGTAAACCGGGACAGACTTTAAATTAATCAACCTTAAGTAGCTTCTGCAGACCAAAACATTTTCCAGTTCCTCACTTTATATAATTACAAGATTTTCTGACCTTTTTTACGCTGAGCTACGACTGTGAGCATTTACCCTGCCGTACATGATTTCCGTTATTGCCAGCAATTCATCCGGGATGTAAATTATCAAAACTTTCTTCTCTTATATTGACAAGCACTTCATTTCTTCCCATGGCAGATAACTACAGCTAAAACAAGTAACTACTGCTGTCACAGAAAGTCTAATAAGTGGTTGTCTATGACGTGCACATGCAATCACCAGCATACAATCAATATGTTTGATTGATTGTATGATGGTGTGGTTTAAAAACATTTGCTAAACCAGGGAATGCTTCTCTAATTTTTACACGACTCAAAGCGACCCCGCCTGGATCGGTCGAGTCATCCTAAACTAGTCACAACTAAACACGCGAGTCAACATTTTGTCTGACGTTTGTCTCCTTTTATTTAAAAAAGGACATAAAAGAGACGCTGCAGTGCGACATTGAAAAAGGGGACACCGAGATAAATATAAAATGCGTTTTCGACTTTTTGTAGGACTGTGACGAGTCTGGAGTCATAATCTGAAAATATATACATGCTTTTGGTTTGGCATTCGTGAAATGTTAGCAGGTCTTTGCCCAGACGAGCTAAGATAAAGCAAACATTTCTCTGTAATTAATAGTACGCAGGATTTGAGCTTAAAGCTGATGCTGGAAGAAGATTTTTTTTAAAAACTACTGGCTCTCGTTATAAAAGTGTTTGGAGGTTGGTAATCTTGTTGGAAGCTCAGCGACAGGAGTGACAACTTGAGCCTGTCTGCTCGCCCCTGAAACAGGACTCCTCCGTCAGCTTATTAAAATTGTCAATGGGGACGGGGAGGAGTCTGCCGGGCGGGGGGGAGGCCGGGGACAGCTGGCTCTATTCCCAATGGGATCACCTCCACATAACCACAGCTGGTGAAGGTGGATAAAGGGACCAACGGGGCTCGCAGAAACTTAAAGGTAGTGCTCTTACGTCACTACACACACACACACACATTACGCGGATGAGATTACGTAACAGCTCAGGGTCTTAAATATAGAGCAGCAGTTTCACTCAGTCACTCCTTGCTCCCTGCTTGGGAGAAGGTTAGAGCAACTCCACGGGACAGAAGGGTACAGGAGTCAACCTGAGAAGAGGTGATTCAGAGGAAATACACAATGATCGATTCATCTGTGACCAACTGTTCTCTTAGGTAAACAAAACTTGACACAACCTGGCCCGAGGAGAAAAGTTTGTTGATAGAAAACACACCTTCTGGGTCCAGTAGTGACACATTAACCACAACCCTGCATTTATTTTTAAATATAATATTTAAAACTTCTTTTTCTGAAGTTTAAGGAAGTATTTTGGGCATTTTAATCTAGAAAACACGTCAAATTGAACTCTCTCTTCTTATAAACTGAAAAAATCTGAAGCAAGAAACTATTATGAAACCTTTGCTCCAAACGAATGATATGCAGCTGCCAAAAAAAAAAAAACGCTTACTAACAACTCTCCTGACTACAGCTGATAAGAGTGAAAAAGGTGAGCGTGACACAGATAATCTCTACATATTCCTAATTACGAAGCCGATAACGGGGACAAGACGCAACAGAGTTCAACAAAGGACAACATTTCTGTCACTGATTGCTTGCTTTAGGTTGGAGAGGGGTGGGGGGTGTCTTCTAGGATCAGTAGTGGATGAGACGAGTTGATATGAGGGTGGGAGGTCAGTGGAGTAAGACAGTAGGTTAAAGTCACTGTAAGGTTAGCGTGGAAGGGCGACTTACTTCATCACTGGCACGGCCAACTTGTACCACATCAGGTGGTACCAGTTAACCATTAAAGCAATTCACATGGACTGATCACAGCCTAAAATGTGTCACACACACACAGGCCTGCAGAGATCAACATATTTTAAACTGATGTCAGGTGCACAGACTGCACAGTCAAAACACTTGTTTCTGCAGTGATATGTTTAAAGTTTAGAGAACATACTTGCTATGTCTAGGACTTTTAAATGAGGTTAAATTAGATAAATAGGCTGAGATTTTTGATGTGAAGGTCAATGAGGGTGGTGGAGAGATTGAGTTTGAAAGCAGCCACAGTTCATGTAACTCATTAGGAATAACTATTTTTAACTAATTGTAATAGAAACAGGACAGGTGGAGTCACCAAGTTCGTACAAGGTCTAATGACTAACTGGTTAAAGAAACACGACCAGGCGGTGACCAAACCAGGCCAACACAGGGGGGGGGGCAACGCTTCATACGCTAATGTTAGCTCACAGGACACAAGTTCACAAACGTTACAACTTTATATATTAAATAAACCCCACTGTTTAAACCCATTTATGTTGTTTTAGCAGTTAGTAGCCACGCTCTATTTCTCACAATGTGGTTAACACAATGCTAAGCTAGCCTGCCGTTAGCCGGCGTTAGCTTCCGAGCTAACGTCCACAGTTTCGACAAACTGCCGTCGAGGCCGTTATCTTGTTCTCTTACCTTTGAATTAAGCAGTTTAGGCGCTAGCCTGCTGACCGACAGGAAGGACATTGTGTCTGTGTCAAAGTGTTATTTCCACTTGTTCTTTTTACAGCTCAGGAAGCCGCTGCCAGTGCACCGCGGAGTTGGTTGAAGGTGCCCCTCCGAGAAAGCAGAAGGTTGAAGAGGGATTCTGGCCCGCAAGTAGCGGCATTGTTGATTGGACGATTGGTTGACTCGGTACAACAGCGTAGATGGATTTGATTGGCTGGTGGGGCCATTGGGTCTACGCTGATTGGCTAGAGGGCCATCCCCCTTGTCTGTGACGACAACTGGTCATCAGGGTCTGTTCAAGAGAAAGACTCTCCAGTGTTTTAGTCAGTTTAAAGGTCCAGTGTAGAATTTCCAAATTTCCATCCATTTGAATTACATAGGTTTAATATAAATCAACTAATATACTTAAAGATTTGGGGCCTTTATTTTCATAACTGTGATTTCATGCTTTTATAATCACTTGAAAATAACAATATTTTAACTTTTGTAACTTTTTGTTACTTAAAAAATGATCCAGAACAGAAAAATTAATTAGTGACTCTAAACAGGGTCCTCAAAGTGTTGTTTCTCCTTTACACTAGGAAGGTGAGGGTGATGTGAGGAGATTGCAATACAGCGATTAGTCCACTGAGATGCAACTACATTCTACACACTGGACCTTTAATGTGAAGCAAGTAATAAGATTTATGTAATAGTACTAATAAGCTCAAAGTGCTTCCACTGCACAGTAGTGTAGTAGTAACCAGGTTTATGCATTCAATATTAATAAAGCCAATTTGTTTACCCAAATCCAACAGTGAAAATGAATGCAGTCATTTTGAATTTATTAGTACTGTTACATAAATCTTATTACTTGCTTCACATTAAGTTTGTTAGTTTATTTATATTAAAACTATGTCATTCAAATGGATGGAAATTTTCTATGAAATGCATAAGTGGCCAAAAATTTTGAGTGTATTGGCATGAATTGAATATAATAATTATTAGTATGTTTTCAGTAGTGTATAATCACATGAAAATAAGAATCATTGTGTTTTTGTTGCCTTAAAAATCAAGCGGCAACCTCCTTGGCAAAGAGCGGGTCCTCTTACATGGAGTCTGCCATGTTGAACCACCATTTTTCTACAGTAGCCCTGAGCAGACAAACCACCAAACACTGATCTAGATATGGACTTTTGGCTTTTTAATGAACTTGAGTTTTTCCTCAAAAAGAAGGTGAGGCTTAGGAGAGTAATCTTTTGGTTGAATTTATAACTTCCCTCAATCTTACATACTGGACCTTTAAGCAAAACTACTGTGATACTGATGTCAGGTGATGAAGTGTCTGTCTGTATAATCTAATAACGATTCTCCTCTGCACTGATCTTTATTTATTAGGTTTAAGTACACGTGTTCTCTCTGCACAGGTGCAGTTAAATGACATCCTATTAATTATATCAAAATCTGGTATGAAGATCAGTGAGGAACATTAAAATGAATACATGGTGATTGTGTTACCTGAATGTAATTCATATCCGGTGCTGGCTGCATCTATGCCCCCACACACTAATACATATTTTTACTGTCTACACTGCCCATATTTAACCAATAGTGTGTATTGTAGCTGTTTATTCTGTATATAATGGCGACCAATTTAATTACTTGTACTTACACCCGCACTATATAATAACTGTTAATACAGTTCATACTATACATATATTAGCTTAATTAACCCGCATTGTATAATTACATACTCGTAACTGTGACGATTGATATTTATTTCTGCACTGTTATTTGTATATCCTGATACACATTATGCTGCACTTTACTGCTTTTTGTACTTCTGGGTAGACGCTAAACTGCATTTTGTTGTCTCAGCACTTGTAATTTCTGCGATGACAATAGTTGTGTCTAATCTAAATTTATATCCGGTGTGTGATATTTTTTGGCATTCTGTATTAGCATATGTTTCTCACGCTCAATAAGTGTTGGCAGATACTTTAAATGGATCCCTTTCAGACTTGAAATATCAAAATTGAATATCAGTAGCCACGATCTCTGTAGCTATTTACAGCAGATAATATTGTGTTAGCATATGCTGCCTAGTGAAGGAACCAAAGTAGATGTTTGCTGTAAAACAGGAAGTTCAAACTTTATTGTCAAGGATTGTTGGAAAAAAGGAGTAGCCATTTCTTTTTTTTTAGAGTTAAGGGCATTCGTCTTTAAACCAACTGCATGCAGTTCACCAGTATGGTTTGAGTGATAGTTTGATGGTCAAGCCCACTGTCCACTACCTTCGTGGACTGTTATATAATGGCTCAATAGTTTGTCCAAATAAATAATTTAATTTTCGCAATACACAAGTTATGATTAAAATGCCAAGATGTATCAAAACATAAACATACTGTACCTCCAAATACAGTACATATACAGACCTACGTAGAGAAGTTCTTGCAATCATTCTTGAGTCAGAGCTTGTGGTGTAAGTAATCTCAGTTGCATACTCATTCTTAATCACATAATGCAAGTAATGCTAATAAAACTGGTGGATAAAGTCCACACAAAATGTATTTGGCACATTTAGAATGATCCATATGCTTCATTTAATTTCATGTAAGTCGGGAACACACTGTACAAAAGACCTAAAATAACTCATTTCACAATGACATCTTAAAGATCGTGGAGAGTTTGCATGTTATCTTGGAGTTTGGGATTCAAATCTCTCGTGTTAAAGCTGTCCTGATTGTTTGAATTTGTACAACTCATTTAAAAATCATACAATCATTTAAATCTTTGATTTCCTCACGGCGTCAATCAGGATTTTTTTTAAGTCTTTTTAGTGTGTTCCCACATGTTGGCAGATTTTGCACGTTTAACCCTGCTACATGTACATGGGTGAGATTTTAGTCCTGCAAAACACAGAAGATGCAATGTAAACTAATCCACATCATGCAGCCATTACGACATGCATGTTTTAAAATCTTTGTAAACTTTTGGCAGAATCAGTAGCCTCGTAGTCCACCGTCATCTCAAGTGAATTCTGTAAACAAACAGGGCCTCGAACATACAGTATAACAGCAAAAATAATTGTGTGCAACAAGGTATAGAGTACATCAATATTTCCAGAAGTTGTAGGAGGTGATCTGATGTGCTTGGTCCCCACTCCTGTGCTCTTGTGCCTGGTAATCCGACCCAAGGTAATGCATAAGATGGCATACAGTCCTAAGAGATTCCTTCCAGAAGAAGTGAAGGACCTCTGCGCTCAGTCATCGTCTTCCTCGTCATCCTCTATGGGCTCTAGCAGGATGCTGTGCTTCAAGCAGGTCTGGAGGTAGTTCACCACTGTCCGCTGGAAGTGCTGGATGCTGCGCGGCTCTCTCAGGATGTGGCCCTCGTCCGGGTACAGCTGCAGCGAGTAGTTGGCTTCCACCTTCACCAGTCGGCTCAGGAGCTCAGCGCTGTGCTGGAAGTGTACCCTCGCTTCCGACAAACACAAGGCACACAAGGTGAAATTAGAGGTGAGAAAAATAAACCCAAGAATTAACTCAGCATGAAATTGAAGAAAATCTCACCATCCGCAGTTCCGTGTAGAATCAAGAAGTTCTCATCTTTAAGTTTGTTAACCTCTTCCAGCAAAGAGGCAGTCTGAAAACATATACAATCACAACATTGGGTACACTTGCCAGACTGAAACTAATGCAGTCTAACACAACAGCCCCGCGATCGATTTCCATCTTCATAAAAGTTTAATTATTCAATTTTGTTGAAACTGTTTTTTCGAGAGGTGACTAAAAGTTATGGTCATCTTGGAGGCTTGGAGGATTTTGGTGCAGTCGAACTGAATTTCATTACACAGTGAGGTGTTTGTGTTATTTACTCTGCCCACACTAATGTGGACATAATATTTCAGTACAACACAAACTAAAATTGCAAAAATTACCATAATGTTGAATCAAGACCTCTCTAGAACAGTTTCAACAAAACTCCACATTATAACTGTCATTCAGACTGGGTTCATTGGAGGAGTGTTGCACTGGTTTGGGGTAATAAAGTTGAGTGTATATTAACTTTTCGAAACCATTTTACACCTGAATAGTTCAGAGCCTCACCGAGTAAGCGTGCTCCTCCTTTGCAGGAAGGCCTAGATACCTCTCTGAGAATGCGGCGCCTGAAAAAGGTGGAATAACTGTTACTCTTAATGTCTCTGTGTCTCCGTTTCATCACCATTTCTTATGCATATATGTTTGAATAATTACTGACATGATTAGTTGAACTAACTACTTACTATAAAGCCTGAAGTCAGTTATCGGTGCCGCAGCTGCTGTGCACTGAAAGAGTTTATCTGTTGCGGCTAACATCTTGAGAGTTAAATAACCACCAAACGCCTGCAGGGACAAACAGAAAAGTGCTAAAACAAACAAAGCAGCTGTTGGTTTTGATGCTGTGAGCTCCCAAATTTGAAGAAAATAGTGTAACCTTGCCATAGAGGACCATCCGACGATCATCAATGTACGGCAGTTGCATCAATAATCTGTGTAAATATCATAAAATCCTGTTAGTTTAGCATTATTCTCACGTGTTAATTATCTTATGTTGTTGCATAACTGTACTGACTCCACAACTCCCAGATAATCTTTGACTCTAAGCGAGCCGAGCTTGCGTGGATCCACAGCTGTGGTCTTCTGTCCGCGGCCGACCCCGCTCCTGCCGTCCACCCAGGCCAAGGCCACATTGTGTGTGCCGGAAAGGACCTGAGGCCAGTCGAGGGCAAATTCTTCTGTCACTGACTGACTGCCGGGAACGCCATCCCTGAGTGACAAGACGAACAGGATCAGCTAGAACGGTGGCAGCTGTCAGGCAGCAGGAGAGTCAAGAAAAAGCTTCGGGGTCATAGGTTGCAAAACAGGTGACACTTAGCTGTCGTGACGCTTACACAATGATGAGGAGAGGGTGCAGGTTGGCCTCGTAACCCTGAGGTAGAGATAGTTTCAGGTGTAGATCTAAAGAAAGCAAACAGGGGTTTAGGATTACTACTACAGTTAATGCCTCAGCCTGAAATACATCTGAACCTCTGAAGCACTGAAACAATCCGTTCTCTTTCAGAAAATAATGAATCCCTAATAAAACATGATCAAACGAGCAGAGCCGCACTCTGAAAAAAAAAACTTGGAGCTGGTCCTGGAGGGCAGGCATGACTCACACTAATTACCTAATCAGCAAATAGAAGAAATTACTGCTTTGGTTGCTACTTAACTACATTTGTCCCTTCTGGGCTGAGATACTTGCAGCCAGTTCTCAATTCACACTGCTTATTATAGTCTGACACTAAAGGTGGCCATTAAATGTCAAACTTAAAAATACAGCCACTGGTTTCTTTGTTGTACCGTGGTTGTCTGCTGGGAGCGTCCTGAACAGTGTCTCGGGGAGCCTCTTGTCCTCCAGAGCTCTAGATAGAGGGCTGTTATCCTCCAGGACAACATATCCTACAGGAGATAAAACATAGACATATCTTTGATCCTAAGCATCAAGATGGACACGATAGCTCAGCGGGTTGCAGTCCAAATTCATCTCATCTCTGAGGAAACAGCTGTAACCGAGAGCCGCAGACAGAGGGCAGTGAGATGAATGAATCTACATACTGGTGTTCTTGAATGTACCGCCCTCTGCAGGCTGTCGTGGGAACCCGCAGACAGCCTGTGTGTGTGTGTTGTGTGTAATTATACCATTAGTCAGACAAGCTGATGTTACACTCACTGGCGGGGTCCTTTGTACTGTGTACAGTCACTTTAGGGATTCCTGGGCCTGGGGATTTTTTTTAAAGAGACAACATTATAAAAACCAATTGTCAGAGCAGCGTGAGGCTTTTATATTCATGTTTTGCAAGTGTGTGTACCGTATTTGTGTGACTTACCTAAGCAGTAGAGGGTGAAATGGGTTTGATTGGGGCTGAATTCAGCTTTAAAGAAGCTGCATCCATCTATGAGACTGCAGGAGATGCACCGGCGCTGAAACACTCCATCCAGGTCCACGCTTTGGAAATAAAAGAAAAGGGTTATTGACCACACTTTTGAGAACAACAGGACAGGCTAAAGTGGTCTGATTTGCTCCAGGAAAAGGGTCAATTGATTTTCAAGATATTAAGGAAAAGTGTCAGTGTCTTGAGACAAACTATTCAGGCAGTTTATTGTTCAGAAACAAATGAGATTCAATAAGGCCAGACATAAAAGCTGTTATACAGATTGCTCTGTTCGGCGCTGGCGAGTCTCTAAATGTCTCTCTGCACTCTGCTGCTTACAAATTTCATACAGGATTAATCACTGACCACGTTTAAACAAGCCACCGTCCCTCTTCCATAATAGTGTACTATCTCCTGAAGCCCAAAGCTACGTAAGCTAATAAAAAGATATGAAACCTGGGAGGTTGATGAGTAAAAAGACAAGTGAGTTTTTCACAGAGGGGACCATAAGTCTCAATCCCTCTGCAGCACAGAGGCTCATCATCCACTGGGTGTTTTTTTTCTGTTATTAATGCGGCAGTTTAACTTGGCCTCGAGCAACGACAGCAGGCAAGAATAATTTTAGCCATGTTAGCAGTGTGGCTCCAGGGATAGTCGGACCACCACTGTGGTCCAAACTCAAAGGATTCAACCAAGTGGCAATGAAGTGACGCCAATGTGAAGTGCTACTGGCTACAGAACGAGTCAATCTCCATGTCCCCATGTTAAAATGTCCAACTTCACAGCAGAAATAAACATGTTTACAGCCTGGTACAAAGAAAAGTTTGGGTCTCTGCGTTCATGACAACTGTACTGAGGGTGAATTTTTATAGAACTCACCTGTTCAAATTATATTAAGACTTAAAATCATGAATAATTAACAGCCTGGACGCTTTGATTGACAAGTAGGTGCTGTGACAGGTGGCTTGTTTGAGCAACTAGGTGTCATTCAGCCTGCCTCAGCTCCACTGATGATTCACGTTTACCCATTCTTAGATTAGCCAGGAGGCGGCAGAGGCACCACAGTCTAAGCTTCACATACGGCTCGCCAGAAACCTATGGGTGACTGTGGGTGCCCTATACTTTCTATTATTTCAACATCTATATGATGGATTGCAGTGATATTTTGTGTCTTTTAATTCTTTTTGCAATACTCTGGTTTATGACCTGCAAAACTAAGCACATTTCCATCAGCTTCAGCTGTGCTTTGTATGTCGTGCTAATTATAAAATGCAAGCAGACAAACATGTTAAAATAAAAACATTATATCTGCTACACATCAGCATGTTAGCATGCTGACATTAGCGCCACCCGGCTGTAGACTCACGTTTAAAGGACCAGTATGTAGGATTTAGTGGCATCTAGCTGTGCACCCTGTCCTTCCAAGCATGAAAAAGAAACTACTGTGACAAAAAGCACAAAAGGCCTATCTAGAGTCAGTGTTTAGTTTGTCCCCTCTGGGCTACTGTAGAAAAATGGTGGTTCAACATGGTGGACTTTATGGAAAAGGACCTGTGGCATGTTTAGAGATGATAAAAACGTAGTAATTCTTATTTTCAAGTGGTTATATACTAATGAAAACATAGTTATGATGTTCCATTTCTGCCATATTCGGTAGATAAAGTCCCTTAATTTGACACACTGGACCTTTAACAAGTCATGCTACATACAGTGCATGAACCAACACAACGAATAGGAAAACCAAAATCTCCACAGGTAACCAGTCTACAGGGAATTGTATCTTAAGTCAATATCTGTTTGTAGCATTTGTAGCAGGGCATCTGTTTGTGCTCAAGGTTAACCCATATGTCACTGGGCTTACCTGTAAAGGTGTCTGCTCTGTCTGGATTCCTCCGTGCTCAGGAAGTAGCTGATGAGGAGAAATTAACCACAAACACAGCAAGTTACTCATCGCTGCCAAAGAACCGCAGATCACCTTTAGGCGCCTTCGCTTCGTCATAATTATTCAGCTTATCAATTATTCATGACGAGAATCGATACTCCTACACCGCAGCATGTTAATAAAAAAATCTGTGTATCACATTTAATTTGTGAAGCACCATCAGCGCTGGCGATATCTGAGGAGTGGATGTACATCAAAGTGTATCGACTGCTTCTGTGTAAAGGTAAGAAGAAGAGAATGACTTGTTTGGAGCCAAAGAACAATATCAACCTGCGTGCTTTGGGACTGCAAACAACTGACAATTGGCTTTCTTTCATTCTCTGTGATGCTCACACCTCAGTCAATCGATTCCTGAGGGGCATCTGGCTCCCAGCAGGATAAAGACAGATTAAAGCAATAATCTGCTGTGGTCAAGTGTAAGTAATGCTTTGTCCTCTTCAGTAACAATGCATTGCCACAAGCATAGTCAGGGTCAAAGCCATTTCCCTCGGCCTATTAGCCAAGATCAATGCCACATGTTAAAATGGCCCTTTTAGTTGTTTTTAAATGGGAAGTCTTTATGTGCAGCATTCACCCTGACCCAGAGAATGATTTTGCTCCCCTGTAGCTGACACGTCTTGGATTTGCTCTCATCGTACAGCAAGAAATGATCATTTTAATGATGGTCACTATGCTCCCCTACTCCCTGTCACTCATAGATTAATACTACGGAGCTGCAGGCTGTCAAAGACTCAACCCGACCCGACACAATGTGGCTCTCACACACATTTTTCCAGCCTTCTCGTCGAGGGCGCAGAGCAAGGTGACGTCCCAGCTCCCCGATGTCAAGAAGCGAGGAGGGACGGAGGGGATGGCAGGCTGCGTTACACACAGAGAAACAGAGATGAAGGAGAATGCAGAAGCAGACAAGATACACAGGATAAAAATAGGTGCGAGCGACACAGCAAGTGTGTCAAAAGGGTGGAGGAAAATAAAATGAAGGTTCATAAAAGTTAAATCACTGATGGCCGCCGAGAAAAACAGTTTAACATTTATTGTTTATTCTGACATTGGGACTGAAGTTACAGAGACACAGGAGAGAAAACGCTGGATTTGATCCTATAATACTAAAAGTCTTTATGAGCCCACAGGTGTGGGACTTCACCATTAAACTACCATAAAACACATAACCTTTTTAATGCCAAATTCACTTAATTATTTAGTAAGAACTCAGAAAAAATAAACAAAATTTAATTCTCCTCTGCGTGTTTCTAAAAAAAAAAAGCATCATTAAGCATTTTTTAATTGGCCCGCAGAGGATGATTAACTTGGTAAATTGAAATGAACTTCAATGAATTCCTTCAATAATGTAAAGGGCAAAACGTCATTAAAGTATTAATTAGTCAAATGACACCTTAGACCAAATGGTGTTTAATTAGGGAGAAAACAAATGCAAACAAATGACTCCAATACTAACAGGAGACGTTGTAAACAAGCAATACTTTAGGAAGGTCTGTGCTGCTGAGATCTGTTTTATGTGACCCCCCCCCCCATGTTGAGGTGTTAATGACCAATTTTTATTCAAGGATGACACGAGCGATTTAAAGTTAACTGACCTGAGCTGAGAGGCCGGCGATGTGGTGAAACTCTCCACGGGCGCCTTGTTTCGCAGGCAGGATTGTATAAAACATAGAGCCGTCTGCTGAAAACAGCGGCACGTCCTGTTGGGAGAAAAAATATGATGAATAGGTGTAGCGCTATTTATTAAGTGTCATGCACCAAAGGCGGACTCACGAGAGACCACACACATAACAAACAAAGGCAATTAACAATTATAAGAGCAAAGGACAAGTAATACACTGTGCATGGCAAACAAACAGAACAGAAATATAAAAACAACCCTGCTCTTTAGACATCACAGCAGTGTTGTAGTACTCAAGACTGGTCTCGGTCTCGTCTTGTCTTGTCTTGGTCTCGGACAAAGCGGACTCAGGATTTTATTTCAAGCAGCCTATATACTGTCTGGTCTTGGTCTTGACTTGCTCTCAGCCGGTCAAAGTCTTGGTCTTGTCTCGGTCTTGATACACTCTGGTCTAAAGCTAGAAGGCACAACTGACAAAGCAAATGAGGCAGAGACAGTTCCTTTAACCACATCAAACATAAAGCGCCCTCTAACTGTCATTTAACACAAACTGAGCAAAGTGAAACGCTTCGTCTGTAAACACTTTAGTCTGCGTTTATCTGACATAGAAAGCATATCAGTACATTCTGCCGACATCTTATGAAAAAGCCTGTTTATCTAACATTGTGATACATCGGACTACAGAACACAAAGTGCATTTTCAGCCTCTCCCAGTTCACACAGAGACACTTTCTATCCTCCTCTGGAGTCGAGTGGAAGCGTCCAGTTTCCACCGCCAGAGGCAGGATACCAACATCACAACTGGGCACAGACGGACCTCTGTGCTCCGGATGATTAATGCCTTTAACTTAATGCTAACTTTATGTTCTTAATTTTGGTTTATACAACACTTCTGCTGACCATCTCTGTTTGTAATTCTCAAATAGTAATTTTAATTTGACTAACACTAAAAGATAGTAAGGTAATAAGGTTCCTGGTTCGAACATCTCTGTGGATGTGAGGTTCTCTCCGGGTACTCCGGCTTCCTCCCACAGTCTAAAGACATGCACTCAACAGCTTAATTGGTAGCTCTAAATTGCCTGTAGGTGAGTGCCCTGTGATGAGCTGGCGACTTGTCCAGGGTGTACCCCGCCTCTCGCCCTACGTCAGCTGGGATAGGCTCCAGCACCACTGTGACCCTGATGAGGATAAGCAGTTACAGATAATGCATGCAGATTGATGGATATGTATCAAAGATCTGTCTTATCAAATACTTTTGCAAGCTCCCTTGCCCAGGAAGAATTGTTTGAAAGATCCCAATTGAAAATTTGCTCAGAATTTATCGAAGCATCCTGATTTATCTATTGCACCATGTCACCCTTATGCTGCACTTCACAGGGCTCCCATCTCACATCACCACACATGACCACCCATGCCACAGTAACCCCAAACCTCTGCACCATACAGTAATCTAAAATACGACAGACACACTAATTAACAAGCTGTAAACAGACTGTATGAAACATGAACGTACCTGTCGCTGGTTTTGCATTATGTCCATGGTCATTTTGTGTTTCTGTTGATTTAAAATGTAGAAAAACAAGAATTATTCATCATACGCTGCTTATATCGACATCTAAAGCTGATTTAAGTAGCCTCGTATACACAAAGTTTATATTTCGTATTAATTATTAAATGTAGCAATAGGAAAACTTTGGCAAAGGGTAACTGGGATCTGTGAGGATTTACAGAGAGGAAAGAAGCAATAAAATACTGCAGTACACATCACTGAAAATTCTTCTCTTGCAGCAAATGATCTTAAATATTAATCCAGCTGGTAGATATTCGAGAGCTTAAGGAAATCAATCGCAACTCCCAACACGGAGAAAAAAAGAAGCAAAAATTTTTATCAAAGCTGTGCATTGCAGCGGGCGCCGCTCGGTTTACTAATGCGGAACGACTGATGACCATTCACCTCTGAGCATGCCCCCGTGGTGGCCTCGCACACGCAGAGCACTGATTGGTTCTGGGCACGATTTAGCCAACGGACCGCGAGGCGTGTGCTGCTGATCCAAGTCACCATGGAGATGTAGCTGTCTCTGAAGAGGCGAGGCAGAAAATGATACAGGATTGGAAAGTGGTGCAAAGGAATGGAAAAAGAAAGAGGGGCAGTGAGAGGAAGAGAGGAACCTGGATGTGTAATCATTTCTGACAAGCGGTGTCTAAAGTCTTCAAGGTTTATTCTGTTTTTACATTCACAGAGATGTACTACCTGGCCCTGAGCGAGTCAGGAGGCATCATCTCTAGAGTGTGAGCTGGACCATACAGATTCACCACAAACAGACTGACTGATGGGATGCTTGAGCCTGCCTGTAAGCACAAGAAGAAGAAAAAAAGATCAAATGAATTTACCGCTAGCTCCACTAGCAGGTCAAGGAAATAACTCGACACCTACTGCACAGAAAACAAGATTTTGTACAGACATTCGCGGTGACTTTACCTCTAGCAGCACCACGAGGTTGACTTGTACATTTGGATGGATTGCCCTGACATTTGGCACCTTCATTCCCCTCCCCACAGGATGAATTGTAGTAATTCTGGTGATCCATCAACTTTTGTTTTCTTTTATTTAATTATTTTTGGGGGCATTTTTCGTGTGTTTGATCAGACAGACGGGCCAGAACTAAATCCTGGCCGCTACAGCGAGCACCCGCTCCACCAGACAAGCCACCAGGGCGCCACATCCATCAACTTTTCATCTTGCGCCATCATCAGATCATAATTTAAATGTGTCAAATGCTCTGGTTTATAATCAAATACCTACTGAACTAATGACTCTTTTGGCAGCTGTGGTATAGGAGGCAGAGCGGATCTTCCACTAATCAGAAGATCAGTGGTCCAGTCTGCATGTCGGAGTGTCCTTGGGCAAGATACTGAATCCCTGAAATGTTCCCAAAGGCTGTGCCATCTGTGTGTGAATGATTTTTCTTATTTCTGATGAGCAGTTGGCAGTAGCCAATGAGTGTATGATTGGGTGAGTGTGATGTGTAGTGTGAAAGTGCGTTGAGTGGTTAGTACTAAGCACAGTCCATTTACTTTATGTTTAGCCTTACTAAGCTAACATGCAACCCAAACATCAGACGCAGAAACAGCGAGCTGATGTTTGCATTCAGCTCACAGCACCGCCGTGCCTGAGTACAGCCTCACTGAGCTGCGACTGTGGCTGATTTTAGTCTTGTTTGAATCCATTTTTACCTTTGGGTACGGGAAGAGAACGTTGGACGGGTAGAGACCACCTAGAAAGTGCGGTATTTCCATCACAGGTGTGGCAGAGTTGTTGATGGTGAGGTACGCCAGCCGGGCCCCATCCATAGACCACCAGTGGGCCACGTACGTCAAGAGCACTTCCTCTGTTTTAAAAGACAGTTTAAGATTGTTAACTTCACTTTGTATTTTAAGTGTGAGACATTTCTGGAACACATCCCACCTTCATAAGTCCAGTCAGAGAGCCCGTTCACCACGTTCTGCTCCTCATCAGTGGTTGTTAGACGCAAGGGATTGCTGGTCACACTCGGCTTGTAGTAGATATCTCCGTCGAACACATAGGCCTGGCATGACCGACAGAGACAGCACAGAGAGCGCCAAATCCATTATCAAAGACAGTATGGTTGCAGGCTTCATCTTTGGCTGCCTGAATTGAACGTCGGACACCATCCAAGAGCGAATAAATCATCGGCCAGCATGCACACACAAGTGAGAGCCAATACATCTTTACTCGCCAGTTAATATGCTGCACATGAGCACCGACATAGCAGCAGGAGCCAATTACATTACAGGGAAGGTAGATGAATTATGTTAAGAGTATAAAACAACTCCATTATAGCAACAGAGTCACTGCAATAACCTCTAAGTTGCAGTTCATCTCGGATGACAAAGATGTGAGTCCGCTTATGTTATCATTATGAAAATGATGTCAGATGGAGGCTCCATGTATACACAAACTGTACTATTATTAGATTATCAAATCTTCTAATCATATTGGCAGGCACTGATCAGGTGAATGAGTAATTTCCCGCCTTACCAGCTGGTTCCCCTGAGGTCCCCAGGAGGCGTGTTGCAGCGTTGCCTTCTCCCTCTCCAGAGGGTTAAGCTCCAGCAGATCCCTGGAAGACACACAAAATCTCAGACATAAGCCCTCCGTTAGGGACAAGTGTCCTGTTTAAAAACCCTCTGAGGTCCATCCATGCCCTGGCCTTGAGCTTTGCTTGAGAGATAACTGTGTACTGTGAGAGGACAAAAAGAGCAAGATGCAGAGAATGAAAACAAAACAGGTTCATGCAAGAAGAGTGCAACATTTCTTTTTTCCATATTTTCTAGCCACGCTTATTTTCTTCCTCAGGACAGGCAAACTCCTCCAAGGCATACTCAGGCAATGCTCCTTCTGAAAACCTTTCCATTCCACTGAAGTTCCAGCGAACATCCACAGCGAGTTTTTCCACGAATATAATGCTGAATATGAATCTCAGGCAGTGAAACTTGAAGTACAGTACAAACCTTTACGTTCTGGATATGGAAACCTGGCAAAGAACACTGACGAATGAATGCATGTCTGACAGAAACATGAGGTTCTGATTCAATGAGACACACTCTTTAGGAGGGGGAAGGGGAGTTTTTTTCAATCCTCAGGTCTGCTTGCTTGCATTGGTAACGCTCATGCCCAGTGCAGCCCATGCATTAGCATTCATGATTCCACCTACCCATTAGCCACATTGTAGATAGCATAGGAGGCTGTGAAGGACTGAGTGAACACCTGAAAGAGGTAGAGGATATCATGCACACAGGTGTGCCGCACTTAGATGACAACACACACATATTTTAGTGCTCACACATGCTCCGATAAAAAAAGTTAAATGCAAATGAAACAGAGGTCGTGAAGGACGCTGCTGCAACAGGAAGCTGTTTGCATTCTCTAATTATTGTTGAAATCACTGCAAGGCATCACGTTTTTACGATTAAGCTACAAGATTAGGACGTTTAATTATATGTATTTAACTGTATGTATGGTCAATAGTATTTTAATATTGCTTTAATTGTTACTGAGCCAATCGCAGCTTAATATGATACACTTAAGCTACTTCGAGTCATTGAACCGCTTGCAGCCATTTCATGCATATTACATCATTATTGTGATCATATCTGAATAACGGGAATTTTAATTCAAAGGCCGTTGAGACTGAGTAAAAGAGACATTATAAAAGACATGAAATGTAAACGGGGAAAAGTCCAGAAACTGAGACAGACAGTCGTATTATTAAATAGCATCATTACAGCTAATATCATTCCCACTGTGATCTACTGTGGCTCGCAACTCTGTGGCAGGCCTGACACAAGCATCAGCAGCTCAATGATTAATTAAATTACCATGCTGAAGAAGACCAAAGCACCCGAGTCGATACTGTGTGCACGTGCGTATGTGTGCGAGTGTTAACTGCGATTGATCACAGCATTACCTGATGAATTCTAGGTAATGTATTGATCTGTACCATTCTTTTTCCCCCCTCAATAAAAGGGTTGTAAGCAGGCTCTTTTGGCCCCCTGGCCTCTGAAAAGCCCAAGCATCCTGGAAACAGCAGTCCCTAAAGAAATTAAATGTCACATCCTCTACACAGCACACTTAGCAGTGAAATTGGATTTCTCCTCTGTGTTGTTGGTCTGTTGTTAGAAAATTCATAGATGGCGTAGCGCAGGAGTAAAGCTGCAGGGATAAAGGGGTGGGGAAATAAATTTTAAAGGCTATCTAAATGAAATTGAAATCTGATTGCGGAGCATGAGGGGTGTACAGGGGGAAAAAAAGAGCTTGGTTACAACAGAAAAATAAGTGCAAGGAACTGGAAAACAGGAAGAGGAAGGATATGAATTGGTCAAACACAAAGAGGAAAAAGTGTGGGAGGGAGATAGAAAGAAAGAAACAAAGGCAGGAAGGGAGGAAAGGATGCAGAGAGGGGGGAAGGCATTGGCTGACAGCCAGAGCTGACAAGTCCTCGACACCCAACAAGGACCGATCTCGAGTTAGAGGGAGTATCACTCTTTTGAGACCAGAGAGGGCAGCATTGCCATGAACACCATGTTCAATCAGCTGTTTATGATTTGTATGAAAGAAACCGGAGATTGTGCTCATGATTTAACATTATGAAGCCGGTGGAAGAAGCTGTATGTTATTGTGTGTCTGTGTGATAAACAGACAGAGCGAATGAGAGCATCTGTCTCCGAGAGGCAGACTGAATCCTAATGAGGCTGCCAGTAACATATCATAAATTCTCCAGATCGCTCTGCTCCTCAACCCCCACTTTACTACCTGCTCCTTCCCCAGTCAAGGTGTGGGAATGCAACACATAGGTGGCAAAATAAACGTATCGAGCTCCTTTGCATGAGCACAGATATTGGGATCTGTTGCACGCTGCAAGATAGACACCACAGAGAGATAACAGCATCCTTCCATCTCAACGTTGTTCCTGCCTCACAAGCATTTCTTAGCAGCCCCACAGTGTGCTGGCTTTGATACCAGCACCCAGTGTTTGCTGCAGAGCGCCGACACGACTCCCATGGCATGTTATTTGTCCCTAAACTGTGCTGTGTTGGCAGGTACTCTCTTGGCAGATCACTCCTCATCAATCCAAGAAAAAAACTATATCACCGCCACCATCAATCTTTTAAAAAAATATGCACTGTAGGTTTCCTCTCTTGCACACAAACCCGTTTAATTCAAACAGGGTTTGAGGCGAGACATTTTCCTGTAGGATATCTGCTTTCTCTTGTTCCTATGTGGCCAAATCCCAAACTCACTAACTTCCATGTATACCCTCTTATCAAAATCCATTTATTTTCACCCACCAGGCACAAAACCCTCCCTAAAGCCTCCAGAGCTAATACAAAATCCAGAGAAGCCTTTTAACTTTACCCACAGTCTGCTCATCCGTTTCTCTGCTGCAGCTTTCTCCTTTGAGCATCTATATCATTCTCTGATAACCATTCTGATTGATTTCAACTGGGCAGTGTATCTAAGGGCAAATGGTGCATAACCCATTTTTCTTCGCCCTCCGTCTTCCCTCCTATTGCTAGTGGCTTTCTCCCCTCTTTTGCTCTGTCTGTTTTTTCCTCTCTCTCCATTCCCTGCCACTCGCAGCAGCGTGCCGCTCCTCTTCCAAACAGCAAAGCTGGTGCCTGGCGCAAACTGCTTCAGTCAGCACAAATCCCCCCCAGAGATAGACAGAAGAAAGTGAGTGAGGAAGATGAAGAGAGAGAAGAAGGAGGAGGGCAAAAGAAAAGGGGGAGAGAATAGAGGAATAGCCCCCCATGCACACAAAAAGCCAACTCTCCTCGCACACACACACGCACCTATTTCTAGATTTACAAAGGATTTCTGGTTGTGTGCCCACCAGCCCTGATTTCTTGGAGAGTGAATACACACCGAGCATACAGATGAGCGTGGACAATTCCTGCTGACATCAAAGGAAGTATGCTAATGACATGGCATGGATCAACCAAAAAGCAACCCGCAAATTGAGCAAAGATCTGAGCCCCTTTCTCTGCAGAACCAGATTGGACGTTTGTAAAGCGCTCAATAATTCAGTTACAACGGATGCAGTGTGTTTGTGACGAGCGTTGTAACACAGCAACAGGCAGCCACATTGAAAAATATGATACGCAGCGATTAAGGCAGATCTATAAAGAAACATAAAAAAAAAGACTGAGAGTTGAGAGAGGGTGAAACAGCAGCAAAAAATTTGCTTTAATAAAAATGTGTGAAAAATGTGCTGTGGGGTTTCATTTGCTCCTAATTCTGTTTTCTTGCCTCGCCGATTACTTTCACATTACACAACTTGCCTGGCCTTTGAGGAACGACTCAACTATTTATTAATGGTGCGGGTATTTACAGAGCGAGATGGCTTGTTGGAGGGGGAATGGAGGCGCTGAGCTATGTGGTGTTGGAGTAAAGGGAGCAAAAGATCTGTGTTTTGTGTCTACTCCAATGCTTGTCTGAAAACCACCTGCGATTGTGATTCTTGTCAGCCTCTCATTAAAATTCCCCACCGAACTAGCAGGGCGTTTTCATTATTGCAGCTTCAACTTTACCTCTTCATCTCCTTGACGTCGCCCTTCCACCCCTTTCCCCCGCCATCCACTTCGCACTGATCACTCACTCTAAGCTTTCCTCAACCCCCTTCTGTACCTTACACCACCATCCAGTTTAAATATTCAACTCCCCATATGTCAACCCAGTCATTTGGCGAGCGGCGTTATAGAGCTGAAGAGTGCTGCAGTAGCAGAATCGGCACAAAACACACACACACAAACACTTTCTCCTCAACCTCTTCTCTGTTGTTTCTTTGGGGCTCTGATTAGGATGCATATCACTGTTGTTTCGTAGCCACTAGAGGCCTGTCAGACATGTGGGGGTATCTAAGTGGCAACAGCTCGTCTTTGATATTCTGGGGGTAATTTATGGCCCTCGACATTTTCTGAGGGTAAAAACCTTGATGGTGCTTTCTGGAATAAATCAGAGTCAACACTGGCATTCAGAGAAAACTCACCGGTCGAATGTTATACGCCACAAGGACAAACCTCTTGTCTGCAGACACTTGGAATTTAGTAGTGGTCAGGTCCTGTATAAAAAGAGTAGACATACATCAACAGCTTGCATTTGCTCTCCTGCGGATAGAGTCGGTTTGGGTAGTAAGTGAATGTTTTCTTTAGTAACTTCTTTGTATCCATTACCGACAAACTGTGCAGTCTGACGGAGTTCCTCAAGGCTCAATTCTGGGACCTGATTTATTCTCCTTATTCTCTCTCTTTTACACGCTCATCACTTTGGCTGCATGTCTTATCATTGCTCTGCTGATTATCTACAGCTCTACGTATCTGTGAACCCTGGGGTACTTTCTAATTAAAACACAGGATTAAAATCAGAACATATGTATATATGTAAGAATATTCATGATTCTTTTCATTGTTGTCGGAGAAATGCACTTACTACCAACACAACACATTAATATGAAGATGTTTGTCCTGGTATTCAAAGTGGATGTTGCCTTTTTAGTAACACAAAATGTTCTGGCTTACAGTGGGAAACAATGCACAACCTAGAAACAAGACCTCATGAATTCTTAACAACATGATTTGGAAGGAAGCTGCAGATTATGCTTTGTTAAAATCCCATGGTCCCTTGCCGTGATATGTTTTTATTCGTTAACAATTTTTTTCTTGTCTTTGATTTAAATATTTTGTTTGTTTATGTTTTATGTCACAGAGAAACAAAAGGTGCTACATAAAAAGGTTTTACTGTGAATTTAAATCCCAAAGTTTGACATTATATTTAGCTAAAATTGGTTCAGCAATTCATATATTCAGGAAACCCGTGTGCATCTTGGTATTCGTATAAGGAAAAAAATCTTTCTTCCAGAATTAGCAACAGCAGCAGCAGAGATAATAAACCATATCATGACACCGAGGGGAGACTTCTCAACCTGACAACACAACCCTGCTCTAAGCTCCTCGGTGATGACCCATATAAGTCTGTCAGTGTCGCGCAGAGGCGGTGTTCAAAATGATACCCATGCTTAGAAAATTCTCTTTGAAGGCACATGTTGAGGGCTCACAGAACAGCCAGATTGGGGGAAAATGAGCTGATACTGTCACTCCGCCAAGTCTTTTTTTGGTCTCAACCGTGGGATGTGGAATAGTGGGACTCTACAGCTTCTCTCTTTCTCAAGCTGGAAGCATCCCCTCGTGTTGGCCAGTCTATTTGTCCAGCTGTCTGTGAATGTAAGCCAATCAATACTGAAATCTGTCCTCTCATAGGCTGCGCTGCTATAACTCACCAGTGAGCTGTTGTCCAGGAGAGTCGTGGTGAGGTTGGTGTTGAGACTGAACGACAGGACGTGTCCTTCTCTGGTGCGGAGAGCCACTTCGTTTTCTGGCGGGGTAAAGGTAACAGGGTCCCTGTGTTATTAGAGTGAACTGCAAGGTTTGCAAACCAGCGGCTCAGTTTCAGGAGAGATCATTAAATTGGTTTTAAACTGCAGTTTGTCAGTCAGGACTAATTTATGAGTGAGAGCAGAGATCCTTACCGTTCAACCATGCCACACAGGGGTCATGAACTTTGAACTCATCACTCTCCAGATCCTCCATAGTGAGATGGGAACGGAGTAATAAGTGAGATTCATCTTCAAAGGCAAAGAGACAGAGTTAATTAGTTCATCAAAAAAATATGTCCTGTTTACAGAAAAGCCTGGGCTGACTTGCTTCGGGGCTTGGTTTCATTATTCTCAATTTAAATGTCACTAAATGACACATTTGCAACATTTGTAAAATACTTGCCCACATTATGACTCCCTTTAAAGGGAAATACACTTGTTTGCTTTCGGGTAAACATTTAGATGATACCGCTGGATATCGCTCTCATCGGTACATTGAAGTCAGTGTAAAGGGAAGTCAGACATTTCTTTCAAAACACATCAAACATGTTAGGAAGTTATTGTTAATAACGTGTGAAAAAACTGTTAACTATGTCGTACTGAATTGTCCACTTAGAGGGTTGAACTGTTTTTCACCAGTTTTGAGCATTAGCATCTGTGGTTCTCCGGCTTGTTCGCGACACTGACAGTATAAAGAATGGACAGCGTAAGCATGACGTCACCCACAGGTTTACAAAGGCTACTCATGGAGCATTTGTAAACCATTTCTAACTAGCTATGCCTTCAACGTCCTGCATGTGCATCTTTCCTGGATGAACACCTCGGTTACTTAATTTAAATTCCCCAAAAATGAACTCATGACGAAGAAGTGGATTGATTTTGTGAAGGTCCATGTTGCAGAGAGCTGAGGATTACCACCAACACCCGCCTCTGCAGGCTACAGCTTAGCTTAGCTTAGCATAGAGGCTGGAAGCAGAGGGAAACAGGTAGTGTGGCTCTGTCCAAGGATAACAAAATCCACCTACAAGCCCCTCTAAAGCTCAATAATCAACATGTAATACACATCTTGGTTGTTTATTCTGTACCAGAGGGGTAAGGCCGACACTTCACAGTTTTACAGGCGGTTATAATCATGGCTGTGAGCGGTAACTTCTTGGACTCTCTCATGGTTGCCTGGAAACTGCTTAGAGCCAAGAAATAGTCACAGAGAGATATAACCCTCCATAAAATTGTGAATTAAGTTTTTTACATTGTGGTTTTTGTACAGATAAAACTAAGGTGTTAATTAGATAACTTCAGAGGTACTGGTAGAAGGATTTTGTTACCTCTGGAGCCAGGCTAGCTTTTTACTGTTTCCAGTCCGAGCTATCCTCGCTGTAGATATATCATATATATACTCCACAGACATGAGTGTGGTATTGATTTTCTCACTTAACTCTCCACCAGAAAGCACATGAGTGTACTTCCCAAAGTGCGAAACCATTTCTACATTACAATCCCTCTTTTTATTTTGTTGCTTCTTCTTACCAGGCGTGAGGAGGATGACGGAGAGGATGACCAGAGACATGACAGCCAGAATCACCACCATGGCGATGCCTATGCCCTTCCAGTTCCGCGGGGGTCCGTCCGAACTCCCCAGGTCCTGATACGAAAGGAACAAAAACACACAGAGCTGTATGAGAGCACATGCTGATGAGGAGGACATTAGTGCTGCTTCATTTCCATAGTCTCACAGAAATTTCTCCCCGTCAGGCATATTAGCAGAGTGAGGCTCAGGGGAATTGAGTCCAGTCACCAGCATCACGGAAACCTTGCACTATTTTTCCGTATGAGAACTGAAGAAATGTGTTGCATATGTGAGGATCAGACTTTAATTGCAGCAGTAGTTTTAGCTGCATACATCATTTTTCTTTGCCACCGCCTCATTTCACCTGTAACATGACTGATGGGCCGTGTGGTTTGCTAAAACAGAGACAGGGGGGATGGGTGGGTGAAGTTACATTGAAAGGTGTAGTGCCTGAAATTATAGCATGCTTTTATAGAGAAATACTTCATCTGGATTTATTATATAGCTTAGGCAGTAAAAATAAGGTGAATTCAGTGTATAACTATACAATGAATCAAAGTTTCAGTGACCAAGAGAGTAAAACTTCAAGTCCTTGTATACCCTCTGTATGCGATCAGGGGGGAACTGATGGAATGAGCAGGCATCACTATCACTCACAATTAAACACAATTGCGTGCTGTTTCCAAGCTGTGCTTTACTCCCTTATAATGAGCGGCTGGGACTGCTGGAGCCACATGGCCGATGGAGTGTGGGAGGTCAATCATAAAGCAGCTATAAAATCCAGCCTTCATTATATCTGGCCACCCCTTTTGGCTTAACCTTCGTAGCCTCGCATGTCTCCATCACCTTCCTCCAGGTCCTGTGGAGGCGGGCAGTGAAAGCCGTGGATCTACATGGTTCACCGGTCAACAGATTGCTGCTCCCTTGGACACAGCAGTATTTTATTTTTACACCCACCTAACACATCCTCTACACATACATACACCTCCCTTTACCGTCTGACTTAAAGCCCCCGGCGCATGGTGCATTAAAGTGCAAAAAAACTGACAATGTTTTTGCAGTACTGGCATCAAAATGTGTTAAAAAATCCTTTTCAGAACAGTGAAACATTGAAATTGTGCAGGAACTGAAGATTAAAGGTCAGTGCAGTTGAACCAGAAACAACAGGG
Source organism: Miichthys miiuy (assembly GCA_036365135.1). Lineage (NCBI taxonomy): Eukaryota > Metazoa > Chordata > Actinopteri > Sciaenidae > Miichthys > Miichthys miiuy. Next base: position 7,469,358 of record CM071606.1, on the reverse strand, counting down.
GGTTTCTTCTTCGTTAAGATAAAAATCCTCAAACACACTTTAAAGAATTTCTTTCCTTTTATTGTAAGGAAGCGGGTTTGCTTTTTTACCCGAGATGAGTAAAACACATAAAAAGTCTTGCTCTGTGTTGACCGGTTGCCAGCACAGAACTCCTGCCAAGGTCTCATCTTTAATAGATCACCATGGCTGCAGTATCATAACATGTTCAAATTAAAACCACTACCGGTTGCACCTGCAGGGACAACTTTAAGGTGTTTGAACTCTCAGTACAGGCCAGAGCCCAGATGATTGATGTCTACAGCTCTGTATGTACCGGGCCTTTCTTGCACTCTGTTTTATCTCTTTCCCCTGCGCTCCTGGCACACAATATCTCAGTGAACCACCGGTACCCTAAACCAAAAGAAGTCTATGAAGGCTTTGGGATTCATAGAGTAATACTGCATCTCTCTGTTTGACTCAAGCTGGTCGTATAGAATTGAAATCTATGGATAGCAATGGTTAAGTATCATGGTTACATATTGGAATATGCAGGATCTCACAGCAGAACTGGACATTTTTAAATTAAATTCCTCCACTTGACTGATTCCATCACTCGGTGTTTTCATTTCCAAGTCCTCCCTCTAATTACTCTGTGCAAACGTGAGAGCTGAAACATGCTCCTAATGGGATGCACAGCTCCTATCATTCCCCTGAGCCCAGACATAAGACCGTACTTCCAATTAAGGTTGCATCGTTATTAAGACAGACTGGGAGAATCCCCCATTTTGGCAAACGAGGAGTTTTGTCACACTTGCAAATGAGGTACAGATGCGCTGAGCAAGAATCCCCCAGAGAAAACGGTGGCGATGCTGCTGCCGGTGGCGACTGGGCTGCTGCTGTTGGTCATACAATGCATGAGGGAAATCTAATGCAGCACAAACCTGCTGTCACAGGTAAGGTGCTGCACTGTATGACAAGCTGGACTTGTTTTAGTTGGCGCCCTGACGGACAAGTGAATATATCTCACGGCTGTTGTTTTGGACCTTCTTAAGTGGGCCATCCATTTTATAGCCTGTACGATCCCCACAGGAGTTGGGAGGGAGATTCCCAGATGAGGTGTCAGTCAAACACCAAAGAGAATATAAATCAAAGCTTTTTTATTTTAATGGATAACTCTCCTGAAGAAATCCCTTTGAGAGGACTTCTTTTTTTTTCTTTTTTTTGGGGAAAAATCTTGGAGAACTGTATTAGTGATAAGAGAGCTATTATGTTTGCCAGCAGAGCTAGGGGATTTTCACTCAACCAAATGAGAGAATTGATAAGGTGTACAGTTGTACAATGTCCACAGGGAAACAATTACTAGTGTGAATAGAGTCATAAAAGAGACTTTTACATAGAAACCCTCTGTTGAGCCCTGTTCCTTGCAAAGTATGACTCCACCGTGTCGAACGTTAGGACCCTATCCTGACATTTCCACCCTAAAAAAACATATTCATCGCACTGGAAGTATTCATTTAACTGCAGACAAACAGATTCCAGCTAATTGGTTCCTTTTTTCTCGGGGCGCTGTGCACAAAATCAAACAATTCCAACTGTATTGATTGAGTCTGCACAGTAAAAAAAAAAAAGCAAGTCACACTAAACACAATTACTCACTCGGCACGGCACCCAACACATCTAGGCTGCGCAGAATCCGGGCGGTGCTAAGAATTCATAAATTAGGGCTCAGGAGACCTCCTTAACTCCATCTACAGTTTCTTTGAGGCATGGCGAATCTGACAATAAATTACATGCACAGGAATGAGGGAAGCAACGCAGGCTGTTTGCGGGCTCCTGGATCCAGATTTGCATAACCTCCCCTTTAACATAAGTCAGTGATGTTTATTACACACATGACATTGGCAGGGGCATCAGTGAAATAAGCACCGCGATATAAAGGTGGGAGATGTATTGGCAGACGCACACAACATTCAATATAGCCTATGTGCTCCTGATTTTAATGATTCAATGTAATTGCTCACAAGGGAAAGCTATAGATTAGCAAGTAACCCAAGTATGTATTACCCTGTCAATATCTCTCATTGCCTCATTTAATATGAAGGTCACATTAGAGAAGGCTGTAACTTTAATGTGGCTTGAATACATGGTAACCAACCTACTGCAGTAATGAGATACTACAGCTCACTATTGATTCATATCCAAGCTATCTTTTATCACATCCAGAGGAATTTCTGTGCTCCTACTCACTGCGCCATCACATCTCCCTTTGTGTTTCTTATCTTAAAAAAAGAAAGAAGAAGCAGTAGGTGGTATAGACACCATATGGGACTTTTTTTTTTTTTTTTTGCCCTTGAGGCTATTGCCAGACAATGCAGCACAAGCCTTTTTGCGAAATAAAAGACCCGCCGCTTGAGCCTCCACTGCTGCAAGGGTGCCCTAGAATTTCTTATTCTTTTCATGCTCCCCATCACGCATAAGAAAATTACTGTACAAAAAAAAAAGGGTGGCCTGCGTGAGGGGAGCTTTTCCTCAGCCATGTCCAGCCACTCACAGTGACTGACTTCCTGCCTTAGAAAACAAGCAGCATCAGTAAAACACACGCTGGAGAGCTACGGGTGACATGATATAGAGTTAGAGCAATATATGAGAAAGATCATGTCATTTTTCACGCGGCTGAGATAGAAATACTCCATCAGCAAAATGATACGCTCATAATAAGCTTGCAATAAGAATTCACTGTGTCACATTGTCACATTATTCCTGCTGAGGATGAGCGTTAAAACAATATTGCTTTTGAAAAAACTAATTAAGTCACAGCTCTTTTCTTCCTGAATGCCAGGAATGAACTGAACCAGAACCGGAGCAATATGTGTTTCTGGCATGAAATTGAGATATTGCTTTCTCATTTGGAGAGTAATTCAGTTATGACTGCTCTTTGCTCCTACTGTATCATGGCATCATCTAATACTGTGACACACAAACGAATGACACAAGTAGCAGCCCACATTAAACCCCCTAAACCGTCACATCTTTTCACCAACAAAGACAAACATGACACTCAGCAGCTCAGAATTGCCTCATTAATTGCTTCCCCGGTGCAAAGCACATTGATTGGCGTATGTGGGCATGAAATGTTGCGACATTCGCAGGTAATGGATTGTCTACATAAGCCCACACAGCCTTGTGTGCCCCCCTCAAGGAGACAATAATGCTGCAGGATTAACACAGAAAAAGCTTCAGACGTGTCCGATCACATAATAAACCCTAAAGCTTGGCATGACTTTTAATGACAAACACCACCGTGCCCGTACTACATACCAATTAGACATAATTAACAAATAATGCCGCTGCTCCTCTAGTCTCACTAACACTTTCTGTGTGCTAATGATCTCATGATTGAAGTTCTTTAAAAGGGAGAGTGACACTTTGATGAGACCTGTTAATTAGTGAGTTGGCAGCGGTTTTGAATTGTTGCACTGCACACACTGTGCAGAAAGAGAAACACCGGGAGTGAAAATATACAAAGACTGATGCAGCATGAGAAAGTTTTATTCAAAGGAGGAAACAATGCATATTAGTTATGCGTAGATATTAGTCATGCAAATCCCACTGTGTGGAAGCAGTGTGATGATTAATGTGATGCATTGATAACTGGACCTGAATACTAGACACTTAACACAGGTAAAATCTACATGGTGTAGTAATACATGCAATCTCTGTGTAATATATTTAAATTAACTGATAATTAATTATCATAACTTGCTTCTAACACATCAACAGATGTGAAATGAACCAGAAAAAGTCACATTGGAGCTGATGTGCATGTTATTTCTTTTGAATGGGATAGCTGCATTAAATCATAAAGATATTAATAATGTGAGAGAAAATAAAGCAGAGGATGTTGTAGTCTTTCCTCATTGACAATACACCTACACAGCAGAGGGATAATCAATCACACAGTGCAGGCTGTAGCTTTGGAGCCTCTTGTGCAGGTACAAGCTGGAGGGGACCGTCTGCTGGGACAAATATCTGAATATTACACTGCAGATATTATGCCATAAAAGTCTGCATGGGACAGATTGAAAGAGACACAAGCATTGGACGTCGTGTTAATACACACACACACACACACACACACACACACACACACACACACACACACACGCACACATATCTGCCTGCACCGCAGTGCACAGAGTCAAACCTGTCCGGCTTAGATGATTATTGACTGGAAAAGTCTGAATGGGCGAAACCGCTATAACACTAATCGATAGTCATCGTATTGTACACATGAGGAATTCCCCCCCACTGCACATCAGCATCAGCATCAGAGGACTCACACACGCACACACACACACACACACACTGCTCTCAATCTGTAGAAAACTAAGTGGAGATAAAATAATAGTAATAAAAAAAAAACACACACACATACCAGCTCCGTGGTCATGTTTTGTTGAGTTGTGGCAATCATTGTAATCCTCAATAAGCTCTGCTGTGCCTGTGTAGAGCTTCAAAACCCGCTGATAAGCAGCTGCACTGTTGTCTTGCGGAGCTTTCTCTGCATGCTCTGCTTCTTGCAAGTTTGTCCCTCACCTCCTCATCTCTCTCTCTCTCTCTCTCTCTCTCTCTCTCGCTCGCTCGCATATATTCAATCTGCTTTATGTTATTGATTGGCTCAGAAATTAATCATGACAGGAGGTTTGGTGTGGTGTTCAGCATTCCTACAGCCAAAAATGAAGTGATTATTAATAATGAAAGTATTTAGTAAAAGATTAACAGCCAGTTTTATTGATACGCTCTTATTTTGGTGCTATGACTAAATACTGATAGCCTTTAGAATAATAATTTAATCCCATCAATACATAATAGTTAAAATCTCAACATCTAGTTGGGGATTTAACGTTATATAACAACGTTAGGTACACACGGATCCTTCTTTCTAACAGCTGACACCAGCATGACTTAGTGTAGCACAGTTAAATTACTCAATTACTTTTTCTTGTGTTAATTATATTTACTATTGTTAGTAATATATAGATATATATGTGCATTATACAAATTATTCAACATGCATATCCGTATACTTCAAAGGTGTGCATAGTGTATTTAAACTTCTATTTTTTTTTTAAGATTTCAGGTAGATTTTTTAGAATTTTTATTTATTATTTTATTTTGATCTTTTTTTTCACCTTGTTTATCTTATCTTATATTATATATAACACTACCATCATACCATCAGTACTATTACCATCTTCTTGCCACTGCACCTTATCTACCTATCTTGTCCCATATCTATTATATTATGTTATGTTATGTTATGTTATGTTATGTTATGTTATGTTATGTTATGTTATGTTATATAAACTTTAACATAGTGGGTCAGCATCATCTCCAAAAGGGGATCACTGTCTAGGTCAAAGTCAGCTGTTTAAAGGTGGATTGTACTTCACAAATAAAGCTGTATTGTGTTATGTAAAGTTAGGGTTTTTTTGCTGGGCATCTTACATCAGTTTGTCAGTTAAACTTCATGTGACAGCCCTCACACCTTCTGTGGTCGTTATTTTTCCACTTACACGCTCTCCAACAAAATAACCGTTTTTTTCCGCTAGTGTGGATTATATTTTGAAAATTAGTTTTGACCGGAAATCTAACGTTTTTCTTCGCATTCTTTCCCGCTTTTTCATTCTTTCTTTGTTTGTTTTTCAGCTAATCGATAACATTATGTTTTTTAGATTAATATAAATATACAGTCGTTTGATGTACTAATTTCTGTCCGTTTTCTACCTTTTGTGGTGGGACTGATGCGACGGAGCGACCGTTAGGGTGGTTTTATTTTGAAAATCCCGTGCTCGGAAGTCATTTTCTTTCCTTGTGGCTGTGACACCTAGGCAGTGTTCGTCACTCATTGGCTAGCGGCGAAATTTGAAATGCAAACGCGGTCAATGCAGCTGCTGTGTGTGGCTGCGGAGAGGAAGGATGTGGACAAAGTTACGACAAGCTTCTCTCTAAAAAAAGAAAAGGAAACTTAAAAAAAAGAAAGAAGCAGTGCGATAGATATAACACCGACAAGGTTGTGCTGTCCAACGTTTGTTTCTCCGCTACGGTAAACGGTAGGTAACCGTTGCTCGCTAATACTTCGATTAAACACAGGTTAGCAGTGAAACCTTTCCTAACCGCCATGTTATTTTGGAGTCTTACGTTTCAGTTAACGCTGAGTGGGAGATGTAACTTTCTTACTGGAACATAAACAAAGTTTGTAGCGGGTGAACTAAACGTTAAAAGGAGCAATAACGTTAAATATTTAAGTGAAATTGGGGGTAAAATAGGTATAACTGATAATTTGATGCATTGTTTTCGTTGTCATTAAGTCTGAGGATACAGGAGGAAGATGACTTTTAAAGTTTGCCAATATTCATTTAAAATGTATATGTATGTATGTATGTATGTATGTATAAACAGAACCTTGTTACAATTTAATTAAATGTATTTTAATGTACATCTTATTCCATCACCAGTCCTTTATCCCATCTACAATGTCTATAGATATCTATATTTATACACACATGTATATAGTTATTTTTTATGTTTATGTCTGCCCCTATCTGTCATGTTCCTTGTTAAACTGTATGTCTATAATAAAGTGATTCTGATTCTGATCTTTTAAGGGTCTACTTCCATAGGACAAGATGGACTCGGCTGTGCTGAACCTCCAGAGCTTATACGATCAGCTGAGGACGCAAGTTGAACTTCTCAACGAGAACATTGAACCCAGTGAGTGGTTTATGGTTCTTGGTTTTATCTCTACTTTAATCATATGCGATAGATGCCATAGGTTCCTATATAGATGCCTGTCACTGCTACTTACTTACTGTATGTGCATTCTGTTTCCCAGACTTCATCCAGATGGCACAAAACTTTGATGACTGCCGTCGCAAATGGCTGAGGACGGAGCAAGAGCTGGGGTCTTGCAAAGAGGTGCTCACCAAAGCAGAAACGGAGAGGGGAGCCTTGGAGGTCAAACTAAAACATGCCCGCAACCAAGTAGACTTGGAGATCCGACGGAGACAAAAGGCAGAGGCTGATTGTGAGAAGCTGGTATGTTGGATCAAATGCAAACCCTTTTTTTATGTTGATTAAGTCTGTTCTTTCCTTTGGTGTCTCATTTGTGGTCTGCTTGCTTTTCTATAATACAGGACCGTCAAATTCAGTTGATCCGGGACCTCCTGACCAGTGAGGGATCCAGTAACAGCATTCAGCTGAGTGCAGAGCAGCGATCAGCTCTGGCCTTCCTCAACACAAACTGCCAGCCGACAGCCAACCTGAATACCAGCCGAAGGTAATAAACTCACACATGCAGCGATGTATTTATTATAGACGTGGTTTAGGTTTCATTCATAGTTCCAGCCTCACTCTCCATGCAGAGTTTCTATTTTTGAACCTGGCCTTATCAGTGCTGTGTCTGCTACATTAGCTGTTGTCGCAGCCATATGGTACAATAGATTCTTACTGTTTTACCTTGTGGGTGTCCTCATTTAAATGTGTGAATATCTGACGCAGCACAGAAGTGTATTCACAAGTTAACTTTAAACTCTGGAACTAATTTCCCATTGCATTCTCATCTCCATCTATTTAATGCATGAATGCACCGATGACACTCTGAACTTTCAAAGGACGAAATAACAAAATAAAACAATTTGCACAAATGTCTTTGGAGGAAAATTTAAATAAACTCGTATGTATTTTCTGTTGCTCCCGACAGACTGAAGACGATAGATGAGTCCGCCTCCATCTTGTCAGACATCAGCTACGACAAAACCGATGACTCACTTGTAAGTACTTCCTCTTTTTAGTATTACCTAAGTTAAATTAATATTACATACAGTCATTTTGAAACCTTATTCTGATGTGCTTGATTTGTGACAGGACTGGGACTCCTCCACTGTGAGAACAGTGCGACTCAAGAAACGAGAAAAAAGGGTATGTTGACAACATGTGCACTTTTTCTCTTTAAAAAAAAAAATTGGATTTTGGACAAATGGCTGGAGGTTTAGATCTAATGTCTGCTCTGTTGACTTCAGCGCTCGTCGTCAAGAAATCATGTGGACGGTCCTCCACTTGTCTCCAAGCGGTCTCGATCAACAGGCAGAGCTTTGGGCGACATGGTAGGCCTTTTGAGTTCCAGTCTGGGAATGTTTTCCGCCTTTTCATAACTAAAATATGTGTCTTATTACCCATGACCACAACCATTCCTTATTTACTGTCTGACTGCCTGACATAACTTAACAGTTTTTATTTATTCGTGACAGGGAAATGAGACCCTTGTGACAAAAACCACAGTCACTGTCCCTGCGAACGGAGGGCCTGTTGAGGCAGTTTCAACCATTGAGACTGTTCCTTACTGGACTCGCAGCAGGAGAAAGACTGGTAAGATTTTTTTTTTTTGCTATGATGCAGGATGTAACCTTGATCTGTAACTTTATTCTTCAAACACTAGTTTAAAAATTGATTTAGAGCCAAGCGGTTAGTTTCTTTCAGCCTGTTAGGAACAATCATATTGTGCTTTTGTACTTTGTGCTGTCAGAATCACAGCAGGAAAATGTCATCACTCTAATCCTGAAATTATCTTGTTAATCTTTGATGAAATCCATTAAAAGCGTAAATGCCTTACAAGCCATTTTAGGACTAGAAGGCTCATGTCGGATCATCATCCACCAAATCAATCTGCCGAACCTAAATCATTAAAATCCACCATTTCATTAAAGCAGACTGCATATTATGTACAAAAATGTACTTTTTTTTAAAAATTTGATTGTCTTGAGTCTGAATAGGCAGCAGCAGTGAGGTGACACTATACTTTCTCATAACTGCAGAATGGTCATGGTAACTAACACGTTGGTATTTCTGTCTCCTGCTCAGCTGCCATGGAGTGGGACTCTGAATCTGTCAGGTCTGAGGATGTCTTCAAGCAGCCTGCCAACCCTGATGGAGAGATAAAAATGCAGCCCAGCACACCGCAGAACCACGGGGGTGTGCGTCTTCACGAGTTTGTCTCCAAAACTGTAAGGATACCATTCGGCAACTTAATCCGACTCGAAAGCACAGATGTTATCTTCCGATTTTTTTTTATTTGCCATTATGCCAACAACACAATCAAACATTGAAATTTACTTATTTATTATCACCCATTCTCAGTAACGAATCACAATTTTCTTTTCTGGACTTTTATTTGGGTATTAAACTAAATTTCTTGGTTTAGCTTATCACACACGTAGCTGTTGACTTAGTTTTACCAGCCTTCTAAATCCTAAAGTCGAATGTCTTTTTATAGGTCATTAAGCCTGAGTCGTGCGTACCCTGCGGGAAGAGGATCAAGTTTGGGAAGATTTCACTGAAGTGCCGTGACTGCAGGGTGGTCTCGCACCCCGAGTGTCGTGAGCGTTGCCCTCTGCCATGCATCCCCAACCTGGGTGGCACACCGGTCAGAATCGGGGAGGTGTGTGAGCACTTTTTTTCCATAACATATTTATATATTTCTACTTAGCGCAGTGCTAACAGTTCACCCCATTCCTCATGTGTTTCCAGGGTGTGCTTGCAGACTACGTCTCTGGCGCATCGCCCATGATTCCTCCTCTCGTAGTTCACTGTATCAGTGAAATCGAGCAAAGGGGCCTGAATGAGGTGAGCCATGTTTTCCTCTTTTAATAGTATGCAGAAATGTGAAACAGTAAAACTATACATCCCACTAGTTTCATCTAATGTCTTTTCCTCAAGAGCTGTAACTAAGATTTTTACAATCTGTTCCTGGGGAATTAAATTCATAATTGGACTGTGGCAGGGCTCAAAATCTATTATTTCTGTGAGACTGTGCTGCTGTCTCTCCCTTCTGTTGTTTTGTGTTTTGCTTCTGTCTCACTTTCTTCACAGCTCGAAGGCTGACAGCGTTATGTCAGCAGAGAACATGTTTGTTTTCTTTTAGATTGTGGAAAGGATTTCTTTTACAGAAAGCAAACACAAAAATGCTTATTCACTTAACTGTCAAGAATTATACAAGAAGATTAATACCACTCTTATTGCGTTGAGATAAGGAGACAATTAGCTTAGCTTGGAATAAAGACTGGAAGCAGAAGGAACTGACTAGGCCAGCATATTGAAGAAAATTGAACTGTAAATGGTGAACAGTTGTATTTCTTCCCACTCAGGCTGGACTGTATCGCCTGTCTGGTGCCGATCGCACCGTGAAGGAGCTGAAGGAGAAGTTCCTCCGAGGCAAAGCTGTTCCCATACTCAGCAAGGTGGACGACATCCACGCCATCACTGGCCTCCTCAAGGACTTCCTGAGGAACCTCAAGGAGCCTCTTCTCACCTTCCGCCTCAACCGTACTTTCATGGACGCAGCCGGTAAGTGCGTCCGGTGTTTAAAACTTCTGACTTCCTCATCGACGGCAGACACTCAACAGACCTGATAATTGCAGGTTTCTACCTTGTTTTAGTAGTTTGTTCTGAGCTGTGATGGAGAGCTCAGTTGGATTTTGCCTGGACCTAAAAAATAAGAGATTCATTTGTCAGTTTGCTCGCCTTTCTTTAGTACTTATTTGTCACAGCTACTTCTTGTTCTTTTTTCACTCTCAGAGGTTTCAGACGACGACAACAGCATCGCTCTGATGTACCAAACCATCAGCGACCTGCCACAGCCCAACAGAGACACTCTGGCTTTCTTAGTCCTTCACCTTAAGAGGTTAGCAGCCGCTCTCCTCTAAATCTGTATTACTAATATGCCTGTTCGAGCTATGCGTATCCCAACGCAGCTCATTAAGAAGCATTCACTCTGCTCTGAAGTCTCACATATACCTGCTACACATTCAGTGCTGGGATTTGCTCTCTGTAACTGACCTTTTCTGCATTTTACTAAATACTACATATTTATCGGGTTAAATTGCTTTAGGCAAAGGATGTGCCAATAATTCAATAAACACCTCGAGTGTATCATTTATGGCAAGAACTTCAGTTTATTTAACCTTAAATACACTTTTAAGCGGTGTACACTTCACCTACATCAAAGAGACATGACTGAATCTCATGAAATCTTTCAGAGTCGCTGACAGTTTGGACACTCGGATGGACATCAGTAATTTGGCTCGAGTGTTCGGTCCGACTATCGTGGGTCACGCAGTCGCCAACCCCGATCCTATGACCATCCTACAGGATACCAAACGACAACCCAAGGTAGGTCTGAGCGATTCGTCATGTCTGTGTGTCGTGTTTCGGGTCACGTGGAAAAACTTCTGGTGTGGTTCAAATCTGGCAGCAAACACTTGTCAAGCAGCTACTTTGTCAGGAATACAACAGAAGAGCAACATGCTCGTGGTGTTTTACTTAAGAAGTCAGTAACTAACTGGCCTTTTTACATCGTGCCATAAACAACTTCTGTCTATTGTCACGCTGAGCGCCATAAAAGAGTCAGTCACTTCGCTGAGAAGTTGTCAGTGCTGCCAGCATGTCTTCATCTCACAGCTCAGTGTGACTTTGTTCCAATACATTGAGCAAGATCTCAAATTTATCCACTGTCGGTATGTATTTTTGAACAGTACATTAAAGTTTCCTGCGACCGCTTTGCGGTAAAAGCCACCTCGTGTCTTGTCAGTTGGACGCTTTTAATGTGAACTAATTAATGTAAACATTAAAGGAAGATGTTAATGAGATCAAATTTAAAAAGCGTAACACTCGCGGAGTTCACGCATGCTTCGTTTCCTGTGAATTCCACGTGTGTGAGGAGGCAGTTTGAGTCCTGTCATAGCGGACTCCTCCACTAACAATTAAGACTACTATATATAGAGGTTATTACAGAATTTAAATATATGGAATGGCTACTGCTAAGACACAAGCACTATTAATAAATGTGGTATGATTTCATGAATATCTTAAAGATTATAACTTTTACTAACTAACTTTTCAAATGTTTAGTTATCATGAGACAGGATTTGAAGAGATTTTAATATTAAAAGTAATTAAAAAGGATTGTTTGTGCAAATTTCAAACTCTTTAGCATTTTAATTGCAGCCTAATGTAACAGGCTGACATACCAAAACATAGAGACAAAGAAGAAGCTCTATACTACGTGTCACCATATTTCATAAAATCATCCCGATGCCACGGACTTTTTTTTAGTATTTCCCCTCTGTCTTGCCCAAGGCATCTGCATAACAAGCTCGACATTGTTGGAAGAGGATGAGGCAACACGCTGAAATAACCCCGATCTTTTACACTTTTAACAATCCTTCTTTTTTGTTCAGGTTGTCGAGCGTCTGTTGGCTCTTCCAGCCGATTACTGGGGTCAGTTTGTGATGGCGGAGAGCGAGCAGCCCAACTTGGACCACCTGATCATCGAGAACGCAAACTGCTACGCCACCCCCGAGAGGAACATGGGTAAACTTTGTGTGCCTTTTTTTTCCCCCGCAGTGTTTTGTATGAGTCCAGGTATGGTTTGTTTGCCGCTTGACGTTTCATTGTATTTTTGTTTGCAGGAGTCAGCATGCTGGGACCTCTGACCACTCCAGAGCACCAGCTCAATAAAACCCCGTCCTCCAGCTCCTTGTCTCAGCGCATGAAGTCCTCTCTGACGCCCAGGTAAACACAAAAGCACAGGCCGCTCCTGCACTGCTTTAACACTGTTTCTACAAGCAAACGCTAATGATTAATTACCTCCGAATGACCGCTGTGTACTGCTGATTCACATAAAGCTATAAAGTTTAGATTTAGAGAGTGACTCCTTTGAATGTCTTTCATGGGAGTTAATCTACTGTACGATATCTCATTATCCTTCATGGACTCTGTATTGACTTTGACTCCTAATTCCATTAAATGTCATTATGTGCACTCTTTGTTGCAGATTTGGGGGCAAGAGCAAATCGGCAGTCGGATTTTCACGCCAAGGAAAATTCTTCGCATCACCACTCCTCAAATAATCCAAAGCAGCTACACTTCTCTCTTTGACACGGCGATACATTTAGGCATTTACGCATAACACATAACGCGGTACTGCTTTGATAATAGCTCCTCCATCTTAGTCTTCTTACTTATAATCATTTAATATTCCACAATGGTAAGAGTTGTATTCTGATTTTACGTGTTTGTAAATGTTTTTTTTTAACCAAATAGTAGGTTTTCCTATCTATGCACACTTGTGTGTCTCCTGAGCTTTTGCTAAATGTTTAACAAGGCATTCTCATTTCACCTCGTAACACACGGGAATGTACCGCATATTACTCTTTTTGAAAAATGTGCTCATGGGTGAAAATACGTACTGTAACATGCACAGTTTTATTGCGGCTTGCTTCTCATTTTAATCTTTTGACAGCTTTTCAACTCATGTGTCACTCAGAAGTTGAAGAGCTGACTCTTAGGCATTTCATTGTAGGCTGTAATTGAATGTGTGACTGCGTTATCTTTTTAGTTTTGATGTTTGTATTTCAGTTTTTAAGTTTTGTCTTCATCCCCCGAGGGAATTGTGCTGTAAATGTTTAAATTCTCAGATGTCTTCCTGCTCGGAAAGCTCGAGGCAGACCTTTCGCATCCTCTCGGTCATCACGACTGGGTGTGATGTTTTTGTTGATTGGCATTTATCTTGAAGAAGAGGACAACGTTTTTAAAATCTTCACTGCCTCCGTGTTTTCCCAGTTTGTCCTGCACTGCCGGTGATCATCGGGATCATTGTTCGCTGGTTTATGTGACAGGCTGTAATCTGTGTCGGATCATTTTACTCCAGTGTTTATTACTCTGTGTAATTTTTGTACTGTGGGAGGTTACTTGTGAGCAATCCCATGCTAAAGGCAATTACTTTGTACAATTGGCCAGTTCAGTAAGCGTGGCATTATTTGATTAAATTTCTAAGCATAAATTTTGTACACAAAGACATGCTCTGAATTCAAGTAACTTATAAAATACATTTCTGACCTTTACAACAAAAAAAAAAGTCTCCTGTGTTTTCTGCTAAATGTTTACAAGCTAAATCTTAAGTTGGAGGTGTAAAGCGAGATTTTGTGATCACGGTTAACACATCCTTAAATGTTCTCTACTTTGACCTGCGGTCATTTATATAACCTCACTAAAAGTGCAAAGGCAACACTACACTTGATGTAGATTTTGGAAGAGGTTCAACCTCTTATCCAAAAGGTTTCGGTTCTGACTGACGCTGGTTAGTTCACACCCGTGGAGTAATTCAGATCACGTGTGGGCTATCAATATAAATTGGTCTTAAATCGCCAGGGAAGGGTTGATAAGACTAAGGGGTTGGGTTATGCTTGAAAAGACCTGGTTTGTATGATGCATTGCTAACCATGGTGGAAAGCAAAATTAGTGATAATACCTGAGGGGCCCTGAATGGAGCCGGACGTTGTAGGTGAGTTGTATAAAAATTTAGACCCTGTGCAGTTATGAACAAGGAAAATAGCTATAGAGACTAAAAACATGTTTATTTCTGCACATTTTAATATGGGGGCTTATGTAGATTGACTCGTTTTGGAGCCAGCCTCAAGTGGATGTTTTTGGTACTTCCGCACTGGCTTCACTTCACAGCCACAGAGTTTGCTGCTTGGTTCAAACCCTGACTTCTTTCTCACCTCCACACAGTTGGCCACATCACTGAGTCTGTCTCAGAAAGTTACAAAAATTGAAAGAAAGAAACTGGTTCGGATGTCGGATGAAGCATACTGACAGCTTTAGTGGTGTTTCCTCTGAGTGACAGCCTCCTTTCAATCAGTTTAAGACACATTCATGATTGAAAAGCTTAACACACATCTTTACTGCAGAGTCTAGGCCCTTATTTGGCTCTCAATCATGTCACACCACAAAGATATCTTACACAGGAGGCTGTTATCTAAAGGCAAGGAATGATAAACTGGAATTTATTTTACATTAAAACAAAGTGACATAAAAAAAAGTCAAACTGCAGTTATTACAAAGTATTGTGCTTGTGACTTGAATGTGTTTTTGTGCAGAGGCAACATAACAAATATGTAACATCAAAATTTAGGCCAGAGTAGAGGAGTGTTTCTAATGTAGTCCTGGAAGGCCGGGTCAGATCCCCACTTCTTCATGGCCTGCTTCTCCAGGATGGGGATGCCGCTGACGTAGCGCAGCAAGAACCAGACGAAAAGAGGCGACGCCACACTCAGGTACTGCTGACCCTGCATCACTGATGAGGCAGAGAGCCAGAGACCGGACCACTGCAGGATCTCTCCAAAATAGTTTGGGTGTCTGCTGTAGGCCCACAGTCCGCTCTGGATGAACTTCCCCTGGAGGCACAACAGGAAATCGGACAGTGGATGAGGCATTAATGCAGTTAAGGGTTGCACAATATGGAGGTCTGTTGACTTACAGTATTATCTGGGTCACGCTTGAAAAGCCATTTCTGCTGGTCAGCAATAGCCTCAGCAGCAAAGCCAAGGCCCCATACGGTCCAGCCAATATAGTCCCTCGTTCCCAGAGGCACATCTCGCTTCTCAGTGTTCAGCATGAGGGTGGGCAGGAGGGTCATAAATACCCACATGGCTGAGAGAAACAGGGAAAAAAAATTAATCATCTCCAACCAGGCTTGCCTTACTACCTCCATGAAGTAAATGTATCTGAATGAATGTAACCAACAGCTCCTATCTAGAATAAATGCATACATAAAGAGCTAGAAACTAGACAGTGATTTATTCGAGGTATGCCTCCCTTTAGTTGTGTGGTGAGATGGTCAAAGATGATGACAGTAAGAGGAAGGTATTTACTCATCGCTTTCAAGTACCTTGAATAGTCCAATATACAAAGAAAGTCCCTGGGCTGTCTCTGACATTGTTAAACCTGCGATCATGACCGTCCTTCAAGATCCGCATGAAGAGGAATGTCCCCAGCCTGCAGGAAGAACATGGTTAACATCCACTCACATTAACCCGGGCATTATTCATTAACCTGACGTTAAGGTTTCACACTCATTAGTTCCTCTTCTGACCTCGCCAAGGACCCTTCCATATAACCTCTCTGCAGATTTTAATGCATGCAGGATATAATTATATATATTCATACCTCTGTGGGAGTTTAATTCAAAGCATTTACAAAAAGGGGTCAATGCTACCTTACTTACCTGACCCCCCATGCTGTCACCAACCCAGTCTGCACCTTCTGACGGACGTGATTGGCTCCTCCCAAGATCCGACTCAGGTGGGCAAGTAATATAAATGTGCCAGATCCTGGTGAGAAAAAACAGAAGACACACCAGCTGTAGACTCAGGGTGGTGGTGCTGGCGGCGGTTGGGACATTGGGCATGGCAGATGACTCTGACTTTTTCCAGACTAAGGCGTGTTCAATAAATCTTTTACCCAGGATACTGCAGACAATTGGCTCCAAAGTTCAAGGGTAAAATATCCAGGAGCGAGGCGCGCACAGACGGGAAGCAGAAGAGGACGAGTAAAAAGAGAAGTGTCAAGGTGATTCATTTATGAATTATTATAAAGAAATCTGACATTTGGTGTCGACAGGTAAGCTGCACTGTTCTATATACGACAAATGATTTGACGATTTTATTTAAGCAGCTGAAAGGTTTAATTCGTTCTCTAACTTCGTCGTTGGGCGTAACTTTTACGCAGAAACTCAATCACCTGAATAAAACTCAGTCTACCTGGGTGAAAAGTGTGAAAACTAGTGCTGCAAGTGCAAAGTTACTTTTGTTATTAATTGTTCTACCAGTCTCCTAAATGAATGGTGAAAAAAAAGGTGATCGCAAGCCCAGAGCTATGCCTACACCTACCCGATGCAACAGATATTTAGTTTACTGTCATAAACGATGAAGAAACCAGGACATTTTTCACATTAACAAGCTGGAACAAGGTCATTTTTAGTTGTTTTGACATTAAAAATGATCAAAATAGCTGCAGATAAATGTCCACTGCCTAATCGATTAAATGTTTCAGCTCTAGGAGAAACTACAAAGTTAAGCATTGATTTAGAAAATACAGAAATTCTTATTTGATTCACTGTTAAACTTCTACTGTTGTTGTAAATATTCATTCATGGTTTTTATGAATGCAAAAGTGAGACTACATTGCACAAATTACTAGTGGGGACACCGGCGATGTCAATTCTCGATTGGGGCCCACAAAAAGCCCCAATTTTGGCTCAAAAAGAGGGCCCTAAGATTGCTCTCTACGCCCCTGGAGACACAGGGACTTTAGGTTAAGCTGATTGGGTTGGTTATAAGCTGAGGGAGGAGCTCTCTGGCTGTTTCACAACAAAGCTGTTTTAGATAACACCGGTTTTTATAATCATGACACTTCAACACATGAATGCAGCTCAAAAATCTTTAAAATATAAGAAGTCCACAGCCTCTCTGGTGGCTCTTATGTGATTAACTTTCCTGTTTGCGCCAGTTAAATAAGTATAAAACCAGTCACGTGTCCTCAGATCACTCAACACTCACGAGTTGTTTCATGTTACCTGCCAAATCATAAAACTTCTCGGTCTTGAAGGCTGCAGCCAGAGCCCAGCCGGCCCACTGGATGCCCAGATCTGTGACGCCACATTTGACCAGAGTGCTCCCCATGATCGCGTCCTGCGGGTCGGCCAGCAGCGCAGGAAGCTGGTAGTTTGTCATGGGGCCACTCCTCCAGCAGCCAAAGAAATATAAACACCACGGTTAAAGTTCACAGCTGCCGTTCAACTGCTGGGAGTGGTTTAAGCGCAGGGAACTCTGGGTATTGTAGTCACTAATAAACAGTCTACGGGTCACTGGGGCAGAGGTGGAATGTATTGGATAAGATAAGAGACACATTAAATGAAGTTTATTATTAACATTGCTATTATAAAATAAATACAATTGTGCAGCAGCAAGGTCTGCGAGTGTAGTAAGGGCCTATGTGTGAGTGATATGATGCCATCTACTATAAAAGTGCACACTAGAATAGTATAAAATGATTATATCTGTCTGTATTAATGTGTAAGTATAATGTAGTAGATTGTGTAACTCAGCAGTATAACATATTAACATAATATCGTGTAATATACAATGGAAATCATAATTATAAGGTTAATTTTGGTAATATAGTACAACATAATATATAGTATAGTACTGCATGTTATATAAAACATTTAAGTATGAGTTTAATACATACATAATAAGTAATAGCCTGCCTATCATAACCTCCACTACATTTCAGACAGAAATATTTCATCTATTATTAGTTACTATATAGATAGTACGTAAATATATACATATATATAAATAGATTTTACATTAAAAAAACATATAAGGATCTTACAAAACATAGATTAAACTACCCAGCAGTACAGCAGTGGAGCCTCTCCTCCACCAGCTACAACAATAAATACTTCTTAGACATTTATACATTAATGATAAAAATGAATACAATACAACTGTGAAAGAGGCCATTCTGCTGCATAATAATTACTTTTACTTCTAGTACATGAGTGGTAATGCTACCAGGTTTTAAAGCTTTGAATGCAGGACTTGGTGGTGAATATAGAGATATATAGAGACAGAGACATGTGCTCCCTTTTCTAGTTAGAGATGTTACTATACTACTCTCTGTAGTAAAAATACTGATATTAATAATATATAACAGAGGAAGAGGTGCAGGTGTGTTGTTGTAAAGCGCTTGTTTCTTGAGGAGGTCTTGAGGTCTTGAGGAGTTGTTGTAACGTGTGCGCTCTCTTCTCTGTTTCCCTTCATCTTCAGGAACAAACACAGTCAAGACAAAATATGGCTGAGAGCACGAGTCCAAAGAGCAGCTCTGGTGACTTTGCTAAAAAAGTCCAAAGACGGCTGAGCAGAGGCAAAGAAAAGGTGACAGTCTGCAAGATTTTTGTTTCCCAAATAACAAATAAGAGAGGAAGCACTTATTATTACTGCTCAGTTGCTGCTGTTTTTGATATATTTGCTTTTTCCTGCAGGTGCTGCAAAAGCTGGGGAAGACCATGGAGAGCAGAGATGATGAATTTGAACAGTCTCTCAGACAGTTTAATGACCAGCAGGTAATCGACCCCCTGCTTAACAAGACAATAATAATAGTAATATTTTGGACAGTAAGCGTTTGAACATTAAAAAAAATGACTTTCAGTTAAAAACTAATAATTTTCCACGGCTGTCTCGACATGTTTTACTGTTTCGCTACTAAATCTACTGCTAGGATGATTTACTGACTTCTAATCGGTGACTCATCATCATAAAAGTAATAAATCACAAGACTGACACTCGTGCAAACCTGTTGTCTATTTCTAGACTGATGGGAACCGAATGTACAAAGACCTGAGGAACTATATTAATGCAGTCAGAGGTGAGACTGCTTTGTGCTTGTAGATGCAGCAAAACTGTAGATTTGTAGTCCCCTGCAGGTCTCATGTAGTCCAATCTGCTTTTTACAGACATGCGCGAAGCCTCAAGACGCCTTAACCAGTCTCTGTTTGATTCTTATGAAACTGACTGGGCTGGAGAGGAAGATTTAGGAGCCATTGTAGAGGTGAGTATGATCATCAGAGCACCTAGAGCTATACAGCTCTACCACTGCAAATTCACACACATCGCCAGGGGACCAGAAAGCCCACTTCTTCCTTCCCCCTTCTTCTCTTTATACATAATTAATGCAATATTTTTCATGCACCTTTTAATAAGGGGGAGGACCTCCTGTGGAATGACTATGAGGTGAAGCTATTAGACCAGGCCGTACGCACCATGGAGTCCTATGTGAGCCAGTTCCCTGATGTCAGGGTAAGTCAAGAGCAAACAGCAGTGAATAAACAGACACATAAAAGGGCCTGAGAGCAAACCAACAAAGACACGAACAAGTAGTTTATATATCCACACACACACACGCAACATATATCTGGTCTTGTCTTTTTCAATCTGTAGGAGAAAATAGGTAAAAGGGGAAGAAAGCTGATCGACTATGACTCTTCCCTTCACCACCTGGAGGCAGTGCAGGCTGCTAAGAAGAGGGATGATATCAAGATAAACAAGGTGATTAATATTGACATGTATGTCTGTGTTTTTTTTTTTTTAGTCTGCATTTGTTCATAAATATTCTTTCAATAATCTGCAGGCAGAAGAAGAGAAGAACGCTGCCAAAAGCGTCTATGAGAGCATCAACAATGAATTAAAAGAAGAGCTGCCCGCGCTCTACGACAGGTGAATATTTTCTGTTCTCATATGATGTGTGAGGGTGTAAACACTTGATTACATTCAGATATTTCCTCCTCTTTTTAGCCGCATTGGATGCTACGTTTCAGTCTTCTCCGCCGTGTCAAACTTACGAGACATCTTCTACAAGGAGATGAGCACGGTATGTTTGAGCATCTGAGGACCGTTATAAAACAGTATTTTTTTTGTCATAAAAAAGCTGTTTTTGTAACTAGCCCTCTTTTCGTTTAGCTCAACCTTGATCTGCAGAATGTGATAAAGGAGCTGCAGGCTCAGCATCCGGAGAAAGTGTTTGCTGTGAAGGGATTGCAGCGGTGAGTTTTTCTTTTCTTTTTTTTTTTTATCTTTGACATTTGTTGAAGTTCTGCTCAATTTTACAGATCATAAAACACTTTAAAAACATCATCTTCTCAGCCTGACCTCAAGGTGTTGATGTTAATAATACAGCTCCAAATTTGCAGCTCCAGTGCCAATAAAGGGGAAGAAAGCTTTAATGCCAATATTACACATGCTTCATGGCCAAACGGGTGCACATCAGGGTCCAAAGCTCCAATATTTACTATATTATTTGTCCTATTTCCTCACTGACAATGCCTCAGATGCTGTACTGCTCTCCAATTAACTTATTTTAAGTTGGGAAGTTTGTGTCTCCTTATATTCACACCATTCCCTTACTTTATGTCTGATGTTCCACAGGTATGGCTCCCTGAAGAGACGATCCCTGATGTCCCCTCGGGCCTGGAAATCCAGCTTTTCTGATTTCCACAGGAACTACAGTCCTAAACCAGGCCAGAGGTCTAGCCTCAAGTCTCCGGAGAAACCTCGCCACAGCACTCTGTCCAGAGAGAGCAGCTTCCTTCGGGGCACCTCGGAATCATCTCTTCCCGAGAGCCCCACATCTGAGTCCAGCGACCTGGACGCAGGAACGAGCCACAGTGAGAACCACGGTTCGTCTGCAGCAGGAGAGGACACTGCAGCGGGGACGGCCGGAAACGAGCTGGGAGAAGACAGCAGTCAGGTGGAAGAGGAGAAGGGCTTGAAGGAAGAGGAGTCCGAGCCTAAGCCTGCTGCAGAGTCTGATAACAAGGGAGACGGTGAGAAAGCTCCACCAAGTGAGAGCAGCTCTGAACTGAACAACTCGTGTGATTCAGAGAGCATAGAAGAGCACCTGACTGCAGCAGACAACGGCCCGCTGCACATTGAAGAAGGAGAAGACAACCTGGCAGACTTCAGCGCTGGGCTGGAGAATGGTGAAGTCTCTGAGGTTAAGGAGCTGAGCATTCCTCACAAGGTTTGTCATTTGATTATCACACAGCTGAGGAATGCTGACGCAGATCTCCTCTGTGTATCTTTTTAAAAATGTTTTCTGTCTTGACTCACTTCACATCACCTCCTATGTTCTTTGTGCCCTATCTAGGATGCTCCTGCAGGAAATCAGGCATCTACGGACTCAAAAAACACAGTGGTGTAAAGCATTCAGACTTTAAAAACAAGGTTTGTACGTATACATTTGATCACACATATATTATCAGTCGTCTTGTTCCTCTCTATCTGACTGAGCTTTTCATTCATCTGTGTCCGGCCTGTCTTGATTTCAGCAGAGAAACACAGAAGAGACTGAAGTCAACAGCTGCGCGAGGGAAAAAATGTGGAGACAGCCGCACTGAAGTGTCCAACTGTGGTGTCATGAATGATGGACTGTGCCTTGACTCGTTGGTGTTAGTTTTCTTATTTATCTTTTATTGAAATACAGTCTGTGTGACGCTTCATCTGTAATATTTTTGTCACAGACATTAATTACAAACTGCAGGGAGTCATTTTTTTAAAAGCAAAGTTTGTCCCACAGATTTTATTTTGCACCAAACTGGTTAAATTCAGAGTAGTTATCTTCTCGTACTGTGCGTACTGTGGTCTCTGGGCTAAACTCCAACTTCATGTTGCCACTGAACAAAAAATGTAGTTTATTTTGGAACCAGTCTTGTCGTCAGGGATTCATTTTATTTGAAATTTATCTTCCATTTGCTTTGAATTAAATGTAAAGTATGTTTAATCCTTTTCACTCACACATTTGGAAGTTGTTATCTAGGTGTGTCCTGTGAAGATAAGAAGACAAATCATCATGTGATTCTGAATTTCTTTTTTGTATCACGCGTTGTTTGACTTTAATTAATTGATGAAAACGCAGACCCTCGAGGGTATAAGCTAATGGACGGATGTATGTGTACAATAAACATCATTTAATCTGAAGTTTGTCTTTATGGTGTCACTGCCAAAGGAACGATAGGGACAAAAAACAACGAGCTCTCACTCTCAGACTTCTCAGCTCACTTCATGATGAACCCAACACTGTGAAGGAAAAAAAAAAAAAAGCTTAAATGTCAACAGTTGTCTGGTTATGAGACTCGCATGTGTTTCATTCGTGATAAGAGGGTGACATCAAACGTGAGCTTCTGGGAATTTGTTGACCTCACTGTCTCTCACTTCTTGAGTTGTAAGAACAAGGGTTTTTGTTAAGGCAGTCTGAGTTAAGACTTTCTGATAGGTGACAGTAAAATAACCACCTCCCAGACATTTTGAAACCATTCGAGCTAAATTTGGAGGTTTAAACCGACTTGAAAGCGTGAAACCTTTTTCAAATCTTTTCTGTTCATCGCTTCAAGTCTCTGTTCCTCTCTGGTATGAACTCTGCAGCTGTCGCACTGTCTGCTCGAGAGACGACATGCTTGGTTGGACAACAGTAGAAAGGCAGGCTGCTCTGTGTTATCATGGCCAATAATAATATATGCATCAATGTATATTCATGTATCTTACTTACTTTTTAATTTCGTGGCTAGTCAACAATTTCTATATTAGCACAACCAAGAATTCTTCTGCAGACTTCCTCCAGAAGGTGGTGCACTGTCTTTGCCAACACTTAAGCAGTAAAAATATTATATTTTATTATATTCTTTTAATTACGCCACTTGAGCTCAAAAACCTTAAAATACTCCTCCTCCCTCTCTATATTTCCAACACTCGAGCAGACTCTTAATCTCGGCTTTCCCTCTCTCTGTCGTACCTAAAGCGTGATATTATTACATGTTCCATTGTTTCCCTCTCCCTGCAGTTACATTGCCCAGAAACATGGGGACTTATGGAGATTGACTTGTTCTGTAGCCAGCCTCGAGTAGCCGTTTGAGGAACTGCAGCTTTTGGCACTAATGCACTTCACAGCCACGGAGAGTTAAGGGTATCTTATAGACCAAATGATCAGACAAATTAAATGATTGAATTAGTACAGGGGTCTTCAACCAGGGGTCCACGACCCTTAGGGGGTCCATAGAGGTACTGCAGAGGGGTCCGCCAATTTTCACCAAAATAATGGTGAATGTGAGGCTGCAGATAATGGAGAAACTACAAACAGCAGAGGCATTTGCACTCCAATTGGATGAATCAGTGGACACGTCCAAAGATGCACAGCTCTTGGCATTTAATAACCAATAATAATTATGTATGAACTTTTTTTTGTTACTAATAACCTAGTATCCAGAGGCAGTAGCTCAGTCCATAGAGACTTGGCTTGGAGGGGGTGGCCGGTTCAAGTCCAGTATGGACGAGTATGGAGGGTGGCGCCCTGAGAGCCCCCCAACTGCTCTCAGGGCGCCACTCTGGCTGCCCATCACTCAGCCATCCAGAGCTTGAGCTTGATCCCTTGAGGGATCAATAAAGTATCTATTCCAGGGATGTCCAAAGTACGGCCTGCGGTCAGATTTCATGTGGCCCAAAGCTTCATTTTTATAATATATTATTCATGGTCTGCAAGGATTGTCAGATACTGTATGGCTGGAAGATTTGGCTTTTTTTTGGTTGACATAACGAAGCATTTGAACCTCTAAGGACATAACTGCTGCTGGTGTTATATATCTGTAGATGTGACACAAAATATGACTTTCTGAATGATTTTGTTAAAGAGAAGAGCAAGAGTGACACGTGTTAGACTTAAATGTTAACAGACTTTGCATTACTCATAATAGATCATGTTTAAAATGAACATGAGGTTCAGATTTGTATCAACTTCATGCAAGTTTAATGTATTCCATACAATTTATTCTTTGTTATCTGACTCCAGATGTGAAAGAAAGGAAGAACTGGTGTTTAGATTTGTTCACGCCTGATTGGCTTAGATTTGGTGACACTGTCATTTAAAAAATAAGATAATAATAATAATTGTGACAATAAAAATACATTCGTATGTAACTTTTATTGGTGATTTTTTCATTTTTTAAATGTTAGTATTGGCCCCCGGTGCATCTTCACATTGTCAGATCTGTCCCTCTTTAAAAGAAGTTTGGACACCCCTGATCTATTCTAGTCTATAAATAGGTTAATAAGGTGAAATAAAAGTTGAATAAAGTAAATATAAAAGTTATTATAGGCCAGGTTTAAAGTGTGGTGAAAGATTAATCACATGTGGGGTGGTCCCTGTTATGTTTGTCTCTCGGTCAAGGGGTCCTTGTTCTGGAAAAAAGGTTGAAGACCCCTGAATGAATATGTTTAATGCAGAATACACAAGATCCATGCAGATCATGGAGTGCTAATCCTGCACTAATAGACGATCTCTGACGCGGATCCGTGGGAGGAAAGGGAGGGGCGGAAATCCAGAGCGTGTGCTGCATGACTCACGAGTGCTGCTGTGAGAAAAAGTAGAGCCACTTACTGTGTTTCGCAGCCGCACTTTGAGCCGCGCACACAGCTTCAATTTCAGCCTTAAAGTCAAGGCGGTGTGCGCTCGTTTTCTCCACCACCTGTAAAGTTGAACTTTTTAGTCGACTTGCAGGGCGGTTGACGTTTTTTTTTTTGTTTTTTGTTTTTTCTAAAGGATTTTGTGACAACGCTTCAGCTGCGCCCAGGTAAGAGCTCAGCTCAACAGCTGTGACAAGACAAAGTCAAAAGCAAAGACTGTTTGCTGTTAAAGTCTTCACCTGAGGTTTAAACCTCGGACATGTAGTTTACTCCTTTTTAATGTGACTCCTAAAGTCAGACTGTGTAACTTAATGATGCTGGAGGACTTTTGTTTGCCTTCAGAGGTTAGGCTGGTTTACTCAGAGGACAAAGACAGCGAGCTGCTGCTGGTAACAATGGTGGAAAAGGTGTTGACCGGTTGAATAAATCATGTCCAACGTCATGGACAGCTCGGTTAGAAGACGTGATTTCAGACATGTCACTGAGGTTTGTGGTTGTTTATTGTCTTTTGTGTTTGTTTCCAACAGGTCAGCAAGTTAACCAGCACTAACCATGAACAGTAAGTCCACCTTTAATCAGGTTTAATGACGTTTTTCTGTCTTTACTGTTACTGTTAGTTCTTGCAGGTAGTTTTAAATGTGTATTTACTGCAGCACTGTATTTAAAGTCACGTTTAGACTTCATCGACTCAATTTGAGCTGCAACAATAAGTAGATGAACTATTTTATTAATTTTTTAAAATCATTTTTATGATTCCAGGTCCTCGTATGTGAGACTTTGCTGCTTTTTTGGTTTTATATTAAAGTTTAAGGGGTTTTGAACTGCTGATGGACATCACCGACACCAAATGACTAATAAGGATTGGAGGACATAAGATAGACTTCCATGATGCCACGCTGGGGAACTTGTATAGACAAGGTGGATGAGAAATGACTCATAAAAAAAAGTCATGAATTCATGCCGGCGAATGAATCAATGAATGAAGGACCTGTGGTAGCGCTCCTTCTTCCATGGTGGGAGTAGCAGTCTCCCTTTGGCTGAAGGAGCTGTTTAAGGCCTCCACAGTCTCATGCAGGGACAGTGAGACTTTATTTGTACAACACAAAGTGCTTCACACAATAAAAACTTCCCCACTCGCCTTTCATAAATCAAAACACCAAGTGAGGAAACCTATCCTGTCATTTGCAGTGAGGGTAATGAACTTTAGTTTCAGTGCTTCAGCGATAGATACTTTGAGGATTTAGATTTTACACACAGTTGACCGGCTGTGCGGAGGCTCCGCACTTTCCTGTCACTCTTTCAACTGCTACTATCCAGGTAGAGGTTCAAATGCATCGCATATGATGTGTCGTCATAGATGAACCTATTCAGCAGCGTTAAAACTGGCTCCACCTCCATCAGATACAACAGCATACGCATCGGTGATGAAAAATCACACAATTCTGGAGCCCAAAATCACGTCATGTGTCATGTATGACCAAAGAAAGCAGGAAACTCTCACATTCAAGAGCTTTGTACCAATGAATGTTTGGCATTTTTTGCTTTAAAAATATGCAGATTCATTTCGTGACGACTTATTGTCCTCTATTGCCTTTTACTTGATCAAACTGTATATTCCTTCTTCTTAAGACTCTTAATATTATTTATACTGTTGCTACTTTAAACCTGTCTACCTACCTGTGTTTGTAACACGTGTAACTGCGGCTGTAACTGTCAAATCTCCCTCTGGAGGATCAATAAAGTACTCTAATCTAATAATCTATTGGAAAAAGTATTGACACTTTTTCCTGAGTATAAGATCTCAGTATTTTTTTCCACCGGTGGTTGTTCTCTGACTAAGACTTTGCATCATAGAGGACTCAGAAATGAATAAGAGGTGGCAGGTTTGTTTCAGCCCCAGCCCTTAATAATCAGATTACTGTGTCACAACACTTAATATTCCCTCCTCAGCCAGCAGCTATGCAGTTACACAAGTCTCTTCCAGCAGACTGAGCGCTGTAGCTAGAGCCCTGCGACATTTTTAACATGCTTTTTCACCTCCCAGCTTCAGACACGGTGCCTCTGACAACGCTGTCCTCGTACACAAACGCAGCTGTGACAGATGGTGAGTGCACTGTTGTTGTCTTTTAGATCTTTTTTATAAATGTATTCACTCGGCTTCCAGCTAACAACAGGTATATGATCGGATATCATAACCTTTTATAGTTTGGTCCACATGTCACTCTTGTGTGTTCTTCAGCAACAGAGATGGGGCTCTCTACGCTTAAACCAACGCAAGCAGCCACCACCATGATTCAGGGTAACTCCTCAACGTTATGGTTTATATTTTTCTCTCTCACTGGCACACAAACCGGTCTCCGCTTGACATGGTTTACTTCCTCTCAGATCCTGTACAGTACATCAACCCTCGTAACCTTTTTTTTTTTCTCCTCGTCTGTTACCTGACACCGTTGGTTTATACAGCTTCATTTGTTCTTTCCTGCAGTGGTAACAACAGCAGCAGCAACAACACCCACAGGTCCAGACTCCGCAGTCATTGCAGGTAACTGTTCATCCTCAATTTTTTTTCTTCATTTAAAATGTCTCAAAGCTGCATTTTTAAAAAAATTGCTTCACTTTTCCAGTGGTTATTGTTCTCATCCTGCTGACGGTAGCTGCTTTGAGCTTCCTGCTTTACCGGTATCTCTGCCACAACAAGGGCGACTACAGGACGACAGGGGAGCTGGCTCCAGGAGAGGACCCCGACGAGGAGCACGGCAACCGGGCTATGAACGAAAAGAAGGAATACTTCATATGAAGGAGGGGAGTGTGTGTGTGCGGGGGGTCTGTGGATGACCGAGAAGAACTGTTTTTCATTTTGTGTGTGTGTTTTTTTTTGAGGGAAGGCCGCTACTTTGCTGCACACGGTGCAGAGAAGAAGAAAAAAAAAACCTTTTAAAGATTTTTGTCATGAAGAAGTACGCAGAGGCGCACAAGCAATACCAAAGATAAGATTGTTATAGTCAAAGAGTGCCTAGTGATGGATGAGGAGCAGGTGACGAGACAGGTGCGTTAAGATTAGCAGAGCGAGGCGTCAAAACAGGTGGTGTTTTATTTTATTATTATTTTTTTAAATGTCACGGCGAGATGTGATCAGTAAACGCTCGGTAACAATCGAAATGTAAGATTAGCTCGTCTGCTACGTTATTTATCAGCTGCGTTTGTTGGTTTTTTCACTTTAGTGTTTGTAATATGTCATTTTATTCAGATATATACTGTGCAAACCATGTACAAGATGTGTTGTGGGGCTTTTATATGGAGTTGCTTTTAAAATAGGCTTTTCTACGCAGTTCTTTTATAAGATAGTCAAAAATAGTGTCATCTTTTTAAAAAAAATACAGAACAGCTGAACTTTGTTACATTTGATTTTTTTTTGCTGTACCCGGTTCTGTTTTGCATAATTCATTGCCACACACCGTTACTGATGTGATGACTTCCTCATTTGACATAAATATGGAAGACAATAAAAACTTGTTTTTGGACTTGTGTCATAACACAGCCTGATGGCTCACAGTGGTGTACAGTGCTTTTTGAAATGGGTGATGGCGTCAGCGTTGCTGCCCTCAATCGAAGACGTTTTAGAGCACACGGCTGCACGTAACAGTGTTTGTTTGGTACACCTAGCTACATCCAGTGTAGTCCTACACAACAGTCCAGCACTAAATCCCGCCGTCGGGAAGGTTATGATCAGTTTTTGTTGACGCTGTTTGAGAGTCGATTAGCTGACAAAATATTATAGGCACAATTCATTTCAGTATAAGACAACAAACCACATTTTCAAGTGATTTTTTTTATAGATGTGGATCAAAAACCTGAAACTGTCAGCAAAAACTGAATTTGATGAGCTTCACCGAGGCGAGGAGTTATTGCGAGCCGTTGGATCGAAATAAACTGGCAACTCGAGGTGCGATGCTAGGTGATTTTTTTTTGACAAAAATACACATCCATATTTGACTCAATACCTTTATATCAAAGTGAGAAATGGGTTGAGATTCCTGGTTCTTTCATACAGTACGCATACTGAGTTAATGTTGGTGATCTCTGACAGAAAAAATCTTCAGCGAAAGAAGTATGAAGGCCAAGCCAAGTAGAAACCACTCAAACAAATCAATTACCTGTGATGCAGTCTGGTGGAAAAAAAAGACAACATTTAAGCTATAAACACAACAATAACCAAACCCCCAGACAAACCCTGCCCTCTTCTAATACATCATAAGTGAATCAAATTAAAAACAAACATGCAGCAATTCAAATTTCCAAAATAACCTTTATTCTAAACTTACATTTTAAATTTTAAGTTTAGTATAAAAAAGTTAAGTGCACCTAAGTTCTTTTTTTTTTTTTTCAAAGTATTCCATCTTTGACACTCATCTCCTTTAGTAATCTTAAAAGATAGAATGTGTACCAAAGCCTATCACATCACTTTAGTACATACATCTATTTTTACAAAATATTGTAAAGAGAATCCCTGAACTATAAATGTCCATAATCCTTCAACAAAGGGTAATCCATTTGCTGGCTGTGGTTGGCATAGCATCTACTGGTCAGCTGTAGTTTACAGTACTTCATATTGCTGGGACAAAGCCACCATTATGCTGCTTTTACAAACAATCAGAGCAGAGATGGAACAAAAAAAAAAAAAAAAAAAACATTTGTTTGAATCATATTTTAAAAGCTTTGATAGCTGTGGCCTCCTCTTCCCCCAGCAAAGGCTGTATGAAACGTGAGAATAAATGAATACTGAGCCATATTTTCTTTTGTTTAAAAACACAAGTAACACGTCAGCCATGTCTGGTGTTAGTAGCTTTGTGTGTGTGTGTGTGTGCCGCTGAGAAGGAGGTTCATCATTCGAATGGCGCACGTTTCCAGACAGCTGGTTCTTTCTGAATTCAAATTTTGCTGAAACCACTCGGGTCTTGGTCGACAGCAACTGCGTGTTTGTTTTTCTGGCGGCCACAGCTGTTAAAACTTGATATGGTTAGGTCGGATACCCAGTGACACATTGACGCTACCAGACACCAAAAATGAAGAATATCTACAAGTATACGTTTATGGTATCTCTACCGACTTACCTAGTTTCAGATACCTTAAGTTTGCAAGATAACGTATTATGTAAAGATTCTAAAGAAGTTTAATTACCAGCACAAATAAAAAAATCTTTTAAATGAACTATTACGCTGACAGTGATAGAGCCTCATTGCAAACGTTTGCATACACTTTCAGGCTACTGAACGACACGACACATCTTGACGTTACTTTTCTAGACTCGATGTATTTTACCATCTAAAAAAAAAAATGTTTAAAAATCTCACAGCTTTCTTTAAAAAGTCATGAAAACAAAATTAAAAAAAAACATAAAAAAAGAGAGAGTGTAGCCCCTTGTCTGCAACCACTCGGATTTGCTTAGCAGTGCATCTCAGATAAAAAGTGTTGAATCAAATTTGTACATAGCAAAGGTGCAAAAGTATGCAACGACTTAAAATATGCGATCGACTCACATAAAGTGACATTAACACATTAACTAACATGTCAGACTGGAGGTCTAGGTACCAACAATCTCAAGAAATCGATGATATGTTTGCTTTTAAATTGTGACGTTTTCTTAAAATTTTTCCAAGTCACAACCAAACATAAGTGCATTGTAGACCAAATCTTTGGTACAACCAGCTCATTGGTTATACTAAACAAATTTATTAGCCTAACTACTCATGTAGATCACTTGATGCAGAAAAAGGAATGAAAGAAAACAAAAACAGAAACACTGAAATATTTAATAAAGTCTCCTCAACGTTTGAAAAATGTTGCCTAAAAACTAATGCTATCACAAAGGTGACATTTATTCTACAGTGAATAAATACTTTACCAAATTATACTGTGTAGAAAGACAAAAGGGAAACAATCTTTAAATCTGCACAATAAAACATTTAGTGTATAAATTCTGGGTATCCGACTGTGAAATAGAAACAGGAGACAAAAAAAAACAAAACAAACCAAAAAAAAAGCTAAAATGTTACACCAACCACCCCTTGCCGTTCAACTTACTATTTGGATTTACTTTAATTTCTTTCCTTTAAGTTTACTGAAGTTAATTTGCTTTAAATTAGGGCTATCCCCAGTGCTCTTTGGCACTTGACTATGTTCATCTACAAGTTGCCCAACAAGGTACAGTAAACCACTTTGGATATTGCATGAAATCTTTTTTTTTTTTTCTTGAATTATTTGCTTTTAAATTTAATTTATTTAATTTACAAGTGATTTAAATATAACAATCTGTCGGATAAGACAGCTAACTGTGCAACAAATTCGCCGTGGTATTTTGGATATTGTGCAAAGGACAAGACAATTCTAGCTAAAAGCATCCGAGATGCTTGTTCTTTTTTTCTGTATAGTAGAGATGTAATTTCTCATGATCATCATACTGATATTTACATGGAACTATTACACATCTATTAATTTAAACTACACTAAAAGTTTTCAAAAAAGACAAGTGGAGATTTTCTTTTTCTTTTTTTTTTCGCTTTCACTGCAACTTTGTAACTGCATTTCACTTTCACCATAAAGCAGCTAAACTATATAATGCGGGTCGGATATTTCAACAATTCATTTACGTAGCTTTACAGGTATACAAGAACATCTCAATGTAAATTGTGATCCGTTTGATCAAAGGAGACCAGGTCTCTTAAACAAATACAGATGCCTGCAAGAGGTCCAATCTGGAATGACCAAAGAGGGTTAGACCCGATGACGAATCGTGGAATGAATTCTATGACGTTAAAAATTTGCATTTGTCCTCTCCAGGCAATGGCATTCATCATTTGATCTCTAGGTCAGAAGTGGAGTACTGTACCTTTCACAAGGGCTCTAAAATATTACATTCCGTTAGGTGATATCAGTATTGTGGCATGGCCAAGCAGCCTGAAGAGGGAGGCGTATGGGATGGGGGAAGAAGAACTGGGGCATCATTTAGGATGGGGGACACGGTTTAGGCATGAGGGAGGAGTTGTGGACTTGCTGTTACCAGATGGTATAACCTCCACTGGATCCACCCAGAAAGAAGTTGTTCTTGCGCTGTGTCATTACAACATTGGCACTCTGCATGGCAGCCAGCTGAGCTGCGTTGGGGGGATGTCCAGGAGGTGGGGGCTAGAGAGGGAAGAGAAACAAGCGTTGGTAGAGAACTTTGGATTTCATATATTCTTAGAAATCGTTGGACTAGGTGGATACTCACTGGGATGGAAACACTGCTGCCTGCTGTGAAGCGAGCACCAGCATCAAAGCCGCCCTCCACCATCACTGTTGAACCAGGGTGGTACATGGCTCCCATGGGATAGTAAGCCATGGGGACATTCTGGCCCACTGGGCCAACAGACATGTGTGGCTGCATGGGCATGAACACCTGAGCACCAGGGTAGGGAGAGGACATCTGAGGCAACTGACCAGGCACCTGAGGTGGAAGCACATATCTGGGCTGGTATATCTGCAGACAGAGAGAGATGAAAAACAAAAAAGAAATTTAAAACAGTTAAAACACTGAGTATTAATTGTGTTATCACATGACATATAAATGTAGTAGTTACCTCAGAATATGCAGGTGGTGTGTCTGTGTAAGGAGGTGCCTGAGGAGACATTTGCATAGCAGGAGGGTATACAGGTGCAGTGCTCTGCTGAGGGTACACAGCCTGCTGTGGATATGAACCTGCAAAACAACATTTCACTTTAAGCAAATTGTCATTTAGTCTCAACAGTGACTGACAAAGAAATATGAAGTCGAGGGAATGTTGGTCCCCTTGTGGCGAAGAGTTGTGAAATGATTCAGCTGTAAACAACATGAATTTTAAAAGGTCAAACGTTTCTCAGAAACTATAAAAAAAATAAAATAAAAATATGCGACAGGACAAGATAAAGATGCGATGTTTACTGCCGAGGTACAGCAAAAATATTGCCACATTTTTCAGCAGTAATAGAAAATGTTTTAATATTCTAAAATGGACATCAGAGACAGTTAGCACATACGGTGTTGCTTGTGGGGTGAAAGATAATCCCAGTGTGCCATGATGGAGATAAAACTTATTTTATCCATAGAGGTAGATACATAGATAGATAGATAGATAGATGACTTTATTAATCCCCAAAGGGAAATTAGATCGTCATAGCAGCCTGGTATATATGAATACAGTAAAAATACAATAGAATAAAATACTGAGGTAGAAAAAAAATAAAAATTAAACAGAATGGGACAAGGACACTTAAAAAACACAAGACAGGTAGATAATAGGTAGATAAGGTGCAGTGGCAAGATGATGGTAATAGTACTGATGATATGATGGTAATGTTATTGTTAATAAGAGTATATAATAATAATAATAATGATAATAATAATAGTATAAAGATAAAAAGTGAGCGCTGAGACATTTTATTATAAAGGTTGCACATAAATCCAAAAGATTTCCACAAGTTTAAGTTGGTTATTAGATATTTTTATGAACTAGGGTTTAAAATTTGACAAAATGTCTGATTAAAAACACTGAAAGAATTAAAAAATATATAAAAAACATTTGAGCGAGATTAAAAACAGAAGACAACTGACTTTACAGAAATGTAGCAGCTAAAAGAATATTATATGTAGCAGCAGGTAAACAAGTAATTAGTCTATAATTTGATTAGTAAAATGCAGAAAATTATTTTTGATTCTTGATCCTGAATCAATATTATTAATACTATTTTTAAAAAATCTGGTTAAATCTTTTAAAATGTGAATATTTTCTGCTTTTCTTTGTATTTTAGTCGGACAAAATGTGTTTTATGGCATCCAACACGTGATGAGGGTTTATTACTTTTAGCTGACGGTCACTAGATCGAGTAAATTAATCGGTAGATTAATTGACAATAATGAGAATAATCGTTAGCCTGTGTAGCCTCGCAGCTAACAACAAAAGGTCTGAAAATGTTCAAATCAGGCTCAGATAAAAAAAAGATATATAATCCACATATCAACAGACTTATACTCACACGTATGTGCCGATAACAATAAAATAAATTGTTAAAATGATTGATTGAGATTCTCAATCATGGAACCAAAACAGAAACATCAAGTCAGCTTCGCCTTTAAAATCTGCCTGTGTTGAGTGAAGCTAGCTAACTGAAAAATGTGACCTGACCACTAAAGCTACGGTGATATATAAGGTGACAGTAAATTTAACCGTTCATTAATAACATCTTTAGTGTTTTTATAATAAATCAGATGGATGAACTCGGCGTGTTTGCTCCGCTGTTGTCCACAAAAGGTCCGTTTATTGTCATGTACGTAGCTAAACGTGAAGTCCGCTTCAGAGATGGCCATAACGACAGCAGCTCTTCATCTCTAGTTATAACGCCAGCGTCGTGTAACGAACAGCTGGCTTATCGTGTGAATGATGTCTGGAGAAATACCTTTGTTGTTCATTGTTCTGGACTGGTCCGGAGACTTGAGGAGTTTCAGATTAAACGGAGCTCTGCGTATCTTGTCACGGCCTTTATAACAGGTTACGGCTTCAACACAATCATTCACTTCCTTGTTTTTCAGCTTCTTGTTGTTGTGGAAGTGGTGACGTCAGCCGTTCAGCCGTCGTCGACGCACGGTATAGGTAGGTTTGCGTGCGTGCGTGCGTGCGCGCGCGCGCCACCTACCGTTAGAAAAGACGTTAAGGGGTTCAAGAGTGAATGAAGGTGAGAACAGAAAAAAAACCAAACGATTTGATTTAATTTGATCATTTCATTCATTATTATAAGAAATAACTTGGATAAATATTCAATGGACCACACAGAAGTGTGTTTACTGTCAATAATAATGCAATACAAGCTGAAATAAAGAGAAATAACTAGTTAACTAGCTAGATAACTACCTCAACAGGAAGTCATACAGTAGATAGATAGATGCAGCAGCCATTTTGTGTTTCCAATTATACTAATTAAGGTTCAGTTCCATTTATTGCAGACTATTGTGACATATTACATATATTATATATCATATTTATACAATATTCTTATTTTTTTGCACATTCTATTTACATATTTATATTCATAGTATATTATTTATAGTATGTATATCTTGTAGTCAAGTATTTATGATGCATATATTATACATATCATATCATATCTTATGTATATATACATATATTTATACATATGTACAGTTATGTATGTATGCACATGCTAAATATATGATATATTTCTATGTGTGTCCTATCTATCTATCTATCTATCTATCTATCTATCTATCTATCTATCTATCTATCTATCTATCTATCTATCTATCTATCTATCTATCTATCTATCTATCTATCTATCTATCTATCTATCTATCTATATATATATTTATATATATGTTATTAACAATAACATTACCATCATATCATCAGTACTATTACCATCATCTTGCCACTGCACCTTATCTACCTATTTGTCTTGTGTTTTTTAAGTGTCCTTGTCCCATTCTGTGTTTTTATTTTTATTTTTTCTACCTCAGTACTTTATTCCATTATATTTTTATTATATTCAAATATACCAGGCTGCTATGATGACCTAATTCTATCTATCTATCTATCTATCTATCTATCTATCTATCTATCTATCTATCTATCTATCTATCTATCTATCTATCTATCTATCTATCTATCTATCTATCTATCTATCTACATGCACCACAGCAGCACCCTGACTCTGTGTGACCCGAATGGAATGGGACCTTAATTAGCATAACTGGAAACACCTGTGATTTCTTTCCCCCCTTCTAGCTCATAACAACAAAATGGCTGCTGTGAAAAAGGGTCTATTGTCTTGCATTGTATTGATATAACTTAGCAATATAACCCACAAGATTGTTAATAATTTGAGTGAACTATCTCTGCTGCTCACCTCGCCATAAATATTGCCCAACAGACCTGTTTTATAACAGCCATTTTGACATTAAATAGCAGGGTCAATGCAGGTGTTTCCAGTTATACTAATTAAGGTCCTGTTCCATTCAGGTCTAACAGAGTCAGGATGTTGGCTCACTGGAAAGGCTCTGCTGCAGTCAGGAACCTTAGTTAGCATCATCGGTAACACTTGCATTGACTCTACTATTTCATGTCAACATGGCTACTGTGAAAAAGGTGTGTGGGCCTACTAATAACATTAATGATGACTCTTTTATATTACAGCATCCCGGTTAGTAATGGTAGTGTAACAGTGAGGCAGCAGCATGCACAATACCAGGGACCCTGAAACCGAAGCAACTAAATGGAATTCAGCCATCATTAATTTCCCAGCAGCAACACCAATAACATTTTACAGCACAAGTTCTGACAACAAAAAATTATTATCCTATTAGCACTGCTGTCACGAGTGTGGTAAATACTTTTTTATAGCTTTATGCATAAAGAACGTGGAGTTGCATTTGGGGAATACAACAATAACAACGGGATAAATCACTTGAGACAAGAAAATAATAAAAAACAAGAGGCAGTTATTTATTGTTTATTATTTGGTTTATAAGTTAAGTGGGAATTGTATTATTGTATATGCCAAACACACTCTATGTTTGGCGGACTGCATGGAAGTGGACCCACAGTGTTTGTAGATATAGACAGCTCATTCTAAGGTAACAAAAACATACAACAAACATTGTAATAAATATTATATTCCAGTTCTGCCATATTCTGTTAATAGAGCACCCTAAATCTGACACACTGTGACCTTTAAAAAGTGTTTAAAATAGTAAAACTGTACAATTATTTCTTTTAAGAAAACTAGTTGGATAAAGTTTCACAAGTGTGCATGTATCGTTTTCCTCCCTGTCTTTTCAGTGAAGTTTCAGGTTGAACAAAAAGCACTTTTGTGTGTGTGTGTGTGTGTGTGTGTGTGTGTGTGTGTGTGTGTGTTTTACACAGCAGGTGTGGCACAGTCATAGTCAAATTGTTAATTTAGCCCTTGAATAGGTCTATTTTATTCATCTTTCAGTGAACAAATCAAAACATAGCAGGGCAACTCCACAAAAAATGTGCTTCTACAAACACAATAAGAGCATTTGTTTTCAAAAGTTTGCACAAAATCACAGAAGTAAACATCTTGTTGGTCCGTTTGCAGACGCTGGAGCAGTATTGGTCCAGTGTTTTGCAGAGCAGCACTGTGTTTCGTGTGTCACTTCACTGTCAGCGCCTCGTTCGGCTCAGCTCTCTTATTTGAGGCACGTCCCCTTTAAGAGAACCATGGCACCTCTCAAGTCGAGGCAGACATTTTTCAATGCAAGATTTTTTCTTGCATAAATTATGTTCATGACGTAGTGCAAAAGGCCAATTTTGTGGCAATTTTGTCCGACTTTACAGCTCAAATAGGATTTTGTGAGACACGTCAAGGATTTTTGATCACCTCAACTGTTACAGAAAGGGCATCGTCATTAAATATTAAGAGGAGAGGAGATCCTAACATTGCAACCCTCCTTATCAATGCAAATACCTCTTTTGTGTGCAGTCACAGCGCCTGTCTGGGAGCTGAGATGAATTTTTAATTATGTGTGACTGAAACAAACTGTGACAAGGACCTTTATAAGAGCGGGGGATTACAGAAAATAAGCTGCATTTACGCGGTAAGTTGAATATAATAACCGGAGTCTATTCCAGCCTGCTCTTCGCGCATAGCAGCGAAATGGCGAGAGGAAATGAGTTTTGGTTAATATGCAATGTTCGTAATTAGCATAATTTATATATTTATGATAAAGAGAGGGAAATACATAATATTCGGTCTCTAGGCACGGGTCGAGATGATTTCCGTCGCCCGTACTTGGTGGTTAGTGCATGTCTTCAAAAGTGGTCGACGCGGCGAGACTTTTATTGGCCAGGATGGGGGTGGGGAGCCCGTCAACACCCGCTGAAGTTTTGACAGATCCTCATTTCTAACCGGGCATTGCAGTAGGAAATGCACCATCTTGAATCTTTTTTAGCTCTGTGATGAATTTGTAACCACTTCATGTCCACGATCAGCGTCTTTCATCACGTTTTTTCTGCCGCTCAAGTGCAACACAGTATGGCCTGTTTATAGGCCCCTCCAAATAGTCTGCTCCTGCAATGACAGAAATATCCATGAATAATAATAATAATAATAATTAAATCTTCATGTAGATCTGTTTTATTTAGCATTTGCCCCCTAAAGCGTGGACACTATGAGCCAACAGGGGTCATCATCATGAAACTTATTATGTATTTTTTTTTATTGCTGAAATAGCTGCAAAGCAGATTTAAAGAGTGGTAGAGCTTTCAGAGTTTGTTTATTCAGTGTTTGTTGTGCCCAGAATGCCAGGAAGACAGTGACCGCGGTGGTGCAGCGAGCCATGAACTCCCAGGATCTCCCTGCCAAAGATGCCCCACTTACTGTCAATGAGCAGGTAACACTCACCTGTCTGGGTAAAGCACAGTGAAGGGGCCCTTCTCTTCCCACTTTATAACCTCATTCAGCTTAACCTGATAACTTCAACTGTTGACTTCAAGTTCTTTGCTCCCATTTTTGCTCCTGTCACCCTCCATGTGCCGACATATCATATCACGGTGGAATGATTAACTTCCACGCAAATCTCATTGAGATCAGGACACACTTTTTTGTGTGTGTTTTATCACCTTGCTGCTCTACGCTTGTGAGGGTTACCGTTCTTTAAACTACCATGCTAAATAATTAATTGTGGTTTTTCCTCTCTCTAGTAACATTCTGTGTAGACATAGTCAGCAAACAAACAAAAGCAATGCTCTTCACGGATGTGCGGAGCGGCGCTTGAAGGAGGCATTGCTTGAGCTGCTTGTTGGCTGATGCTCTTATCATTGTTTTTGTTGAACTCATGCTCTCTTCATTTGTCTCTCTTTTTCTTTTTGGTGTTGTTTTGTTTTGGGTCATTGTGTCCTAACATGTGCTCGGCTTCTCTGTTCTCCTTAGCCATTCACTGTCTGACTGCAGAAGTCTTTTTTCAGCCATTTAAATCCTGCACTTTGAAATTCCCTGCCAAAGACAACCAGGTATGCATCCTCCTCTATCTTCCTGCCTTGTCTCTTTCTGCACCTTGTCTTCCAGCCCAGGTTGTCTCGCTGCATCTTCACTAGGTCTTTCATTATTGCATACCATGAATCATCAGTTAAGTCCAAGTCAATTTTAGCTGTTGAATACTTTTGTGACCCCTCCAGTGCAACATTAAGTGAGACTTTTACCAGATTAAAACACTGTATTTAAACTAATAAAACAATAAAAACTTATTTATCTTTTATAAAATTATAATTCAACCCAGAGCAAAAGAAGTAGAATAGAGTAGGCAGCTTCTTTTGCATTTGACTCATCTCAGCTTCTACTTCTAATTGCTGTGCAGGTCATTGTGATGTCTGGCCATGAGACTATTCGTGTGCTAGAGGTAGAGGTCGATGCGTCTCTGCCATCGTCAGTACCTGATGGCAAGAGTGAAGGCAAATCTGAGGAGGGAGTGGCTCAGCCTGCAGAGCAACCCGAAGTTGGCAGCACACAGGATGGCCTCGCTTTGCCCCAGAGCGCTGGGGGAGTAGGTAAATCATAGCCACGCTTGATAATGATGGATAGCAGATGACTTATTATTCATACGTACATGACACAGTTGCACTGAAGTGTTAATAGCAGCTGTGAAAACCACTTCAAATGTCAGTAAGAACCAACCCTGGCTGTGCTCTTGCAGTGCTGGGCGAGCAGCAGGTGGTGTCTGTAGAGGCTCCGGCCCCTGCTGTCCAAACGCTGACTCCTGCTGTTCCTGTCAGCGTGTCCCTGCAACAGCCCCAGGCCGCCATGCCCATCACTGTACAAGGCTGTCCACAGGTACGAATGAGTACACTTTCCATATTCACTCAGTTAATAGTTTCTTTTTTAAAATCTAAAACTAGGGACAGACATCAACTAGAGTTTGGGGTGCAGTGGACTTGAAAGCGAGGGAAATATCTGTGAAATTAAAAAAGAGGATGGCATAAAAAAAAAATCCTGAAATTTACTAGGACCCTATTTGCATTTCGTCCTTTTTAATCTAACATTTCTTGCCCAGTATTCATGCGTCAGAGGGATTAATGGCACTGTTGTTACCCGCAGACTACTGTAGGTGATATACTGAAGTCGCTGACTGAGGCAATTGTCTCTAGTGTATTGTGAGAGTGAAAAATGGAACAAATGTGATCCCAAACATCTGAATAGAGAGCTAGAGGCTGTAGGAATTGTTGGTACCTTTCTAGCAATTGGAGAAAGTTCTGACCACACCACTACAACAACAAAAGACAAAACCACCAATATGGTAAAAAAAAAGAAGAATTATGTGAGTACAGCTGCAGTGTATTGTGGTTTAGTTCAGTACATTTAGGGTTAGTGACAGTTAACTCCGTTCATCCCAGTCACAGATGTTGAAAGAAAGCTAATCTTTCATTATGCTACATTAGGTGCTGACCCAGGAAAGTTTGGCCACTCTGATGACCGGTATGATGGCCCAGACAGGATCTCTGGGTCAGCCCCTGCTCATCCCTCTCAGTATGGCGGGCTCCATCGGTGGCCAGGGTGGTCTGGCTGTCCTCACCTTACCTACCACCAGTGTAGCTACACTCCCAGCGTTCGCAGCAGCTAATGCGGCTGGAAACCTCCTCAAACTGCCCTTTGCTGGCCTTCAAGGTAAAACTCAGACTTTCTGTTTATGTGTGCAGATTCTGTCTAACTTTATTTGACACCTGACTTCAAAATTGGCATAGAAACACAACATCTTTAACATGGACAATAACATTTTTAGTTAGCCGCAGCAGCAGCATTGCTCTATGAATATCAACATCAATCGCTCAGTTAATCCACGTCATAAATGCAAATATTTCACTTTGAACCGAGGAGTGATCGACCAGCACATTTGTTTCTCCATGCCCTCTAGAATGACACACAGAATAGTTGGTTAAGGTTTGGTCAGCTTTAGGGGAAGATTGTGGTTTGGGTAAAAATTCCTACATCATTTCGAAACCTTGGTCACCACGGTTACAGTATTAACCACTTAGGTTGGTGGTAGATTATAACCAAGGTCATGGTTAAAAGAAACCAACGTTTAAACAGGGAAGAAAGTGGGAAAACAAACAACAATCTCACATGGTCCAATGTTTTCTTGACCCATCCATCTACTCCCTCCATCCGATTCCTTCTGTGGACATTGTGGCTCTATAAACAACATCACTCGACGTCCGTCTCTGCTCCCGATGGGCAAGAGTCATATTTCCATCTACCGCTTAAGGGATTTGTCACATGTACAGTATGTCAACACAAATGGTTTTTGGGGTTTTGTGAAACAGCCGATGCTGTCATGTCTGTTCAGAGGACAGTTTCTCTATATCTTGAGGGCAACACGGATAGGTGGCATGTGACCAGTCTCAAAAACACCAGCACACATTGTTTTCTATCCTGGAATTCAATTCTCCAGAAAGGCAGCAATTATACCATGTTCGAGCCTTAGATCATCACATTTCCGCCACTGTGCCCTGACTACTTCCTTTAAATGGCAAGTCTGATGTGTGTTATTTGAAATGATGTGATGCTGCTGGTTTGTGTTGAATTTTACACTACATCTGTGTGACAAAAATGAGCATTTTCTGGTAAATGAACTGGTTAACATGGTAAACATTGTGCCTGCAAAACATTAGCACATTTGCACTGCATGGTAGCATTTAGCTCAAAGCACCATGTGCCTAAATACAGGCTCACAGAGTTGCTAGCGTGGCTGTAGACTCTTCATTGCAGAACAATAACTGGTTGCATATTATATTTTTACACAGCCGCGACAGTCCTGAGCTCGGTCCAGCCCCAACTGCACACAAATGCACAGACAATGTTCCAGCCTCAAG
This sequence comes from Miichthys miiuy, assembly GCA_036365135.1. Classification (NCBI taxonomy): domain Eukaryota; kingdom Metazoa; phylum Chordata; class Actinopteri; family Sciaenidae; genus Miichthys; species Miichthys miiuy. The sequence continues at coordinate 7,427,558 of CM071606.1, read as the reverse complement.
CAGCATCCATACAGCCCATGCAGGCCGCTGTCCAGCAGGTGACGTCTCAGCCCACACAGGTGACCAACGCACAGGTTACCGCTGCTCAGATGGCGGCAGCGCAGGCGACCTCGGCCACCACTACCGTCTCTCAGTCTAACTTATCTGTAGCAGCTCTCCAGACTGCGGGACTCTCCATCAATCCTGCCATTGTAAGAATGCTGCTTTGAGGATTTTTGCCTGTTCATGCTTTCTGTACTGAATTTTATATGCCACTTACACATGTTGTGATTTTCTGATCAGATCAACGCTGCCTCCTTGGGAGCTCAGCCACAGTTTCTCAGTTCCCTCACCTCTACTCCCATCATCACCAGTGCCATGTCCAACATGGCTGGCATCACCAGCCAGATCATCACAAATGCCCAGGGACAGGTGGGTGTCAAAGTGCTACACAGTTTGTATTATGTTATGTTATATAATATGTGGATTTGACTTTTTTTTTCCATAAGGGAGTCTTTGGTAACAGCTGAACACACACTAAGCAAGTGCAACAAAACAAAACATAGCAGCCAGCTAATATCACCTATTAATCAAACAGCAGTCAGCCCAGCTCGGCGTCTGTCTCTCAGCCTTTTATTTCACAAAGCTCTCACCAGCTGCTAAAAGCCAGTACCAAATTTACTCTTGTCTGGCAGCCTCTTGTCTTCTTAGCTTCCTCCTTAATCCTCTTTGGTCTCTTTGCCTTTGCTGAGCCAGGTTACACAGCCCGCTCGCCTAGATCCAGTTCTGGAGCCCATTCTGGCATCACTATCTTCTGCATTTAAAAAAAAATCATCTAGATGTTGTCGTGTATCATTAGACAGAAATCAAACATGGGAAAGTTGTTAGAACCTCTTGCATAATGCCATTTACACTTCTTGTATGATGATGCATGTTGATTTGTAATCACAGCCTCTCCAAGGACAGTCAAAATGTTTTTGTATTTTGTTCCTGTTATGGGAATCAAAGCCCCAGCCTCCAGATAATATCAGTCAGCAGTGTTATTTCAAGTCAGTGGAGCAGAAGACAATTACTGTGAAAACTGATTTGTCCTCTCAAACAGTTCCAGTACTCAGTCTTACCGTTATTGCAGCTCATTGGAGTTAGCAGTGTTTAATCTTGAGAGACATTATAAGTGAACCGCTAATAGGTCATACTTATTTCCCAAAGGCAAAAACACTCAGGACAATTTGTTGAGTGTGTTTGGTAAGCTATGCCATTCACTTATTTCTCCTACTTAAACAACTGAAACAATATTTACAGGTCATAGGAACTCTCCCGCTGTTGGTGAACCCAGCCTCGCTGGCTGGAGGGGCTGCCACACCCACTCTCCCCCTCCAGGGTCTCCAGGTCCAGACTGTCACCCCACAGCTGCTACTCAACACCCAGGGCCAGATCATTGCCACAGTAGGGAATGGACCTGCAGCGGTTGCAACTTCTGCTGCAGTTCTGCCCAAAGCCACCGCTCCTCCAACACTTACCAAACCTAACACACAGGTAGAATAAATAACTTCTGTATTTACACACATGATCATTAAGACCATTAACTATTCCTGTTATATGATTTTTTTTTGTACAGGTTATATCTAAGAATTTTGCTTTATTTGTTCCCTTCCAGGCGTTGGTAACGACTGCCACACAAGCACCAGTTGTCATCGCCCCGCAGCCGTCTGTACTGAAGACCGCCACCACGCTCTCCTCCACAGTACCCATCACCTGTGGAGACATAGCGAAAGTGGGCCAGCTTGTCAGCAGTAAGTGCACCTGCTTCACAGTATCTAAACATAGATTCATTTTAAGTAGGTAGATATTTTTAACCGGATTCTTCACAATTGTAGAACCGCAGCAGATAGTCAGCAGCGAAGAAGGCATTAATCTGGAGGAAATTCGTGAGTTTGCCAAGAATTTCAAGATACGTCGGTTGTCCTTGGGGCTCACTCAGACACAAGTAGGGCAGGCCCTGACTGCAACTGAGGGTCCAGCCTACAGCCAGTCTGCCATTTGCAGGTAAATGACTCCACTGTTTATGTTGACTTGCATATGAAAGCATCAGTGATTGGTGTGTGTGTGTGTATACTGTTTGTTTGATATCTGCATACACTGTTCTAATCTGCAATTACAATTCTAAAACATGAACGTAGTTAAGGAAACATTTACTCATATATTCTCATTATCTCAGTGCAGTCGTGTCTCTGTGTTACACTCACTTCCCTTAGAGACATTTGTGTGACATTTGTAAAAGGCTGTAATATTAAATCATATTCTGGTAACTTAACTTAGACAGACTACAGTGATAATTGAATTTAAGATACAGATCATACAATGTGTCTTCTCTTGAAATAGTTCAGACTGTACTTTTTTGCACCGTAGGTTTGAAAAGCTGGACATCACTCCAAAGAGTGCTCAGAAGCTAAAGCCGGTGTTGGAGAAGTGGCTGGCTGAAGCCGAGCACTGGAACCAGAAAGGCCAACAGAATCTGATGGAGTTTGTTGGCGGTGAACCATCAAAGAAACGCAAGCGACGTACTAGTTTCACACCGCAGGCGATAGAAGTTCTCAACTCCTACTTTGAGAAGAACGCGTTGCCAACAGGCCAAGAGATTACAGAAATCGCAAGAGAGCTAAACTATGACCGAGAGGTTGTGCGAGTATGGTTCTGCAACCGGCGACAGACTCTAAAAAACACAAGCAAAATCAATGTCTTCCAGGTTCAGTAGCTCCCTCATTCTCAGAGGGTTTGCCACCGATCTTTTGTCGTTTTGGTAAGTTGAACATTTAATACAGCAGCACAGATTCAGATTGTGTTGTAAATACAAGATAAACCCCAACATGGCTGAAAGAATATGAACTTTTTGAGAAATGTGTGATGTAAGTGTCATGAAAGGGTACTAAAAACGAGTCATTGTGTACACTACTTTTGTGTGGTGGGTACTAAGTCAAACTGCATGGTCATTTTAACATACACAGTGATAATAACATGTAATGTATAAATTTAAACTTTTATACGAGTGGTTTTATAGGATATCCCTCTGGATTAAGAAGTGGCAGTGCATTGAGTCACATTGATTTTAGTCACATAATTGTCACTTTGGCACAATGGCTGATATTTGAATAACATGCTTTTGCCACCATGAATGAACTTAAAGTTCTAGCTGCTAATTTATATTATATTAACGTAGTATTTGTACTGCGGGAGCAGCTTTGCAAACATAAATAAGATCTGGACAGAAATGAGATTCTGTAAACCAAAAGTAGGCAATACCCGATAACTTTATTTTCATCAGAATTAGTTGTCTAAGGAACGCCAAAAAAATACAAACATTCAGGACAATCATCATTTTGATATTTCTTATTGATAATCACAAAGATGAGCTCAAAATCTGTATTCGTTTCCCCTTGTTTGGCTTTGATACACACCGTCGGAGGTCATTTCTAAGTTCCGCGGACAACATGTTCTCATCAAAATAAAGTTGTTGCTTCGGCCGTTGCCTGCGATGCCACATCTGTAAAATTATTTCATTTTTTTTTTATAAACTTTGCTTCATTTGTGAGTTACTGATTGTGCAAATGCACATACTGTTCGTGTGTGAATTCACCGGTCTGTCCTGTTTTTACACTTACTGTTTAATGTGGTTATAATACTCTAAGAGTAATTTGTGTTTCCTCTTTATTCACTGTTGTGACTGTTCCCTAAATGGCTTGACAATGCTTCTGCTGCATTTTTCATCTCAAGTTAGATAAAATAAGATCTTAATTGGCCTTTAATGAACTTCAAATAGTCTCACATTGGCTGGAAACATTAGCGCCAGATTTCTAAGATAGTTTTACTGAGCCTAATATCAATCAAATTGATTTACTTAACTCAAAAATGTATTAGCTGTTCAGCCAAGAAAGAGTTTTGTGGTTTAATATGTTCAATCTGAACGAGTGTTTGCATGTGCAGTCTGAAGTTATTTTCTGTAGGAACAATACTATGGCAGTTTTCTTTATATTTGCCAATTCTTTGAGAATTCTTTGCACTTTAGTGACAGCAGGGAAAGTCAAAGGGTTATGAATGATTTATGTACAGTGCGAGGTTTCAGTTACGTGTGAGAGACTTTCTGCGTTTTCAATGTTCTTGAACAGCAACAAGCTTTGCTTTGCAAAAATGTAGCAGTACCGGCAAGATTGCAAGCATCAACTTGACAAGCAACATCTATGATTAAGATTAATGTACTTTTTATGCAGATGAAATGTAAAATACTGCAGATTAAATATAAACCTTAATATGCATTAATCACAATCTTGGAGATTGTGAATTATATGATGCATTTTATGGTCCGCCTCATATTTTGACTGCCTTTTGACTAACAGTGGGCCTATATTGCAGTGAACATACAGTATACCTAAACATACAAATAGTTAATAATATCGCAAAGGACTTGCTTTACCATGTGTTTTAACTTTATGCTCAATATGAGGATATAATATTGTTTAATATACTAAGTCATCAGTAGAGAAAAAAAGAGCAAAATTATAATTAAAAGATATCAGCTATTAGTCATTTGACTCTGCAAAGCACACAAAAAGTTAAGTTCTTTGCGAGGTAAGGGAAAAACAAAAGTTGATGTTTTTTTTTGTCATTTTCTGTCAGATAAATCAAATAAATCCTGTCTTTATTAATCACTCGTTGTGTGTTGATATATTTTTTACAAGCATTGCACTGGCTGTAGTTGAACACTAACATATTTTTGCACATAAACTATCACTTTGTAATGCTCTACTTTCTGGTCTCCCTAAGAAGAATACAGCTCAGTTACAGTTACTCCAAAACTCAGCTGTACATCTGTTCATAAGGACCAGAAAGAGAGCACACATTACACCAATTTCAAAGTCTCTGCACGGGCTACCCGTCTGCTTCAGAATCCATTTTAGGATCCTTTTATCGGTTTATAAAGCTCTTAAAGGTCTTGGTCCGACCTATAACCTATGAACCCTCCATAACTCTCTCAGGTCTTCTGGTAGAGGCCTTTTATTCATCCCTGAAGTCAGAACAAAAACCCACAGTGAGACATTTTTTTATTACTATGGTCCACGTCTATGGAAAAACCTCCCAGAAGACCTGAGGGCAGCAGATAGTGTTCACGTCTTTAAAAGCATACACAAGACTTATCTTTTTTACTCTTACTTGAACTATATTTATTTATTTGTCTGTTCTGACATTTTAACCTGGACAAGTTGCCAGTTCAGTATTATATTATAGTTATTATTATCTATTTTATTTTATTTTATTTTATTTTATTTTATTTTATTTTATTTTATTTTATTTTATTTTATTTTATTTTATTTTATTTTATTTTATTTTATTATAAACGCAGTAAATCTCCTCTCAGTTAAGCCTTTATGTCTTACCGTCCATAATCGGTGAGTGGCGCTAATGAGCCACAAACGTCCTGTAGCAGTACCCTGAATAAAAAATCCCACGAAGAAGAAGAAGACAACCGGATACCGGAACTCCTTTTCCTGACGAAGCTAGATAAACAAACAAAAGCAAAGACATTATATCACATTAATTCACTAGTCTGACACAATTAAACTGCGTTTCTATGTATAGATATGTCTAACGGGAATAATTCATCCCCCTGACTCGCGGTAAGTGAGGTAAAGAGGGACTTAGCAGCGCAGTTGCTAAGTTAGCTGGCAGGCTAAGTGTAGCTTGTAGCTCGACATGTTTATTTTAGTGCTGGAGCGAAGGAGCAGCGACATGATGGCATGACACTCTCACGGTGCCAGCGAGCAGCTACACTTTCACAAAAAGGTAAAAAGGTATGCTGTGTGTTTTTGACTAGATGTTGGCCAGCTAAATAATTAGAAAATATGACAATTAATCTGTCTTAACAACATGTTATTTCCATCACAGTGCATGAAAACGTGTGTAGAGACTACAGTTACCGTCAGAAGCTCTGCATGCTTCAGTGTGATATGACCTGGTTACTGTTAGACAAACCGTATGAACCTTTTAGTTTTATTTATTTTGCGCAGTTAAAATGACAAAGATAACAAATAATGTAAAGTGCAGGGAGAGGCAGCTTATTTAAAGCCTCCAGCTATAGTTGAAATGTCACAGTTATTTACAGAAAATTTACATACAGAGAATAAAATAATTTATAATTATAACAATAAGTCAAGTCAACTTGTCAATGCTGCCGTATGTACAGGACATACAGAGAATTGGAACAGTGTTTCCTTCATATCCCTGCTGCAAACAGCAATATACATGAAATATAAATATTTATATTGGAAAAGTTATTCCATAATTTGGTACCCCTAAATTTGATTTGAGTAAATTGACCTCTGCACGTGAGAAACCTCGGAGGATGATCTAAAGATTGTCAGGTTGAATAAGGGTTGACCCTCATGAGGGATTAAACCTCAGCATGTTTGTCTTATTTACACTAATCTTCGTTAGATGATAATAAACTTCTAATTTGCACTTTCACTATTTGTTTGAAAGGTTGTGGGAAAAAGGTAAAACTTCAGTTTTAACCGGAACACTGCACTCCGTAAGATCTTCACATCATCGTCACCATGGCGTGGGCTCTAAAGTTGCCACTCACGGATGAAGTGATTGAGTCCGGACTGGTCCAGGACTTCGATGCCAGTCTCTCGGGCATTGGTCAGGAGCTTGGTGCTGGGGCGTACAGCATGAGGTACTGTATGGGCTTTGGACGGGTTGAGCCATCTGTTTCAAGTGAGTTAGTGCTACATGTTGATATTGAGCAAAATATGTCACCTCATTTGGGACTTTTTTTTTTTGTTCAAACATGCTTAATATTCATAAAAATATTGATTTGTTTTGATTGCTGGCTTAATTATTGATGTGAACAGTGACAGTAATGGCACCCAGCTCCTTCAGTAGTCACTTTTTATGGTGTAGTGAAAGTAGATCAGCTGCTCAAGCTTAAATGTCAGCACTGTGTGTTTTCACTTGACCTGACAGTGTAATTTTACAACTGTTGAACTTGTTTTATTGTTTGTTTCTCACATTTTTTACAGTTGTTTTGTTGTTTATTTCTCAGATTTTTTAAATACAGCTGCTTAAAATCATTTGCAGAAGTTGTTTTTGGGGGTGTGAGAATAGATTAGGTGTACACAGCTTTCTATTTAATCAAATCTGTCTTATTAATGTGCACTGTTTGATATTTTCCTCTCAGCCAGGCTTGTTCACATGAGTGTGCAGTTTGAGCGGAGACTTTAAATTCGTACATGAATATGTGAAGTCCTGCGCCGAGAGACAGCAGAAGGGCAAATTAATCAGCACATGCATATGAATTGCAAAGCAGTACGCTGTTTGCTGACGTATCAGATGAGGAAAAAAAAAATTAAATTTGATTGGGGTGTTGGACGTATCCTATCACTACGCAGCATATCCCTGACACATTAGTGTAAATATATCCGCACACAGTTGTGTGGTTTTTCATTTGGTGAGATTTTATTCACCAGTTTACAGTCCAGGTTGATATATATATGATGCCTGTGCTCAGTTTTTCATAAAGAAAATTATGTGGAATCCATTTAGGGGAAATGCATTTAGGTTTTGCTGACTCAAGCACTTTGCTTTGGTGGAGAAGGATCCTTCTCCTGTGTGCTTTTTCTTCTGGCTGGTTAAGTGCACTGTTTAATTACACAAACGCTCGCTTGGTCCTGAAATTCTTCTGTTGGGAGGAGCAATGAGATCCTAACTGGATACCATGGTATTTAGTAGCGCTGCCTCACGGTCACCATTTAGTGTTGTCTAGTGTTGACAGGTAATAGAGTCTCCATTTGATGTAACAAAATTTAAGTCATGAGGTTGAAAGTACTCGTTTCTAACAGTTGAATGTGAAGATATATTTTCTGTAGACTTGTTTTATGAAAAGGAAATAATGAGTGAAGTGGTCAGGCTCACGCTTCTCACTAACAGCTTGTTCTTTTGTCTCTGTGTTCTCCAGCGACGTACTTGCCCTCCCCATCTTCAAGCAGGAGGAGTCCAACCTGCCTCCAGACAGCGACAACAAGATCCTTCCTTTTCAGTATGTTCTGTGTGCAGCTACCTCGCCGGCCGTTAAACTGCATGATGAAACACTCACCTACCTCAACCAAGGTCAGCACTAGGATCCCTGCCACAGCGTACCTTTCAGTGCACTCTGCACTGTAAATGTAGCAGTGCCTAAGAGAACTAAGTCAAAAGCCACTGAGGGCTAATTCAGTTGCCTTTAATCTGCTAATTCGAGATATTTTTTGACCTGGATGTCAGTTCACAGGCAGTCCAGCCAGCTCAAGATGTGAAAGTCTTTTTCTTTTCTGCCACACCGATGTTGTGATGTATCATGATCATCTCGCAGTGTGTGTGTGGTATTGCAGAATTGACTTCATAGTCATTTTTGCTGTATCATGATCATATCCCATTGTCAGTTACTGTGTGTCTCTTGTCATAGGAATAAATGACCAAACCAGGATGTAGAAATTCTGGATTATTGTGCTGAGTATCACTGCAGAGGTCAGCTGTGAATGTTTGGGGGTTTTATAGGAATTTCGATCTCTTTATTCACTACATGGACTTCTCGTTGCAGGCCAGTCCTATGAAATTAGAATGCTTGACAATCGGAAAATTGGGGAACTTCCGGAAATCACTGGTAAAATGGTGAAGGTGAGATTGTGACATGCTGGTTCACACACACACACACACGCGCGTGTTAGCTTCGATCACATTGAACAGCTGCCTTTTCTTTCCTCTGGATTCACAGAGCATCATTCGCGTGGTGTTTCATGACCGCCGACTTCAGTACACAGAGCACCAGCAGCTGGAAGGCTGGCGCTGGAACAGGCCCGGAGATCGCATCCTCGACCTGGGTGAGCACTGAAGGAAAAAATGGCCAGTCTACTGGTTCTGGTTCTTATATATTTTATTGGACTTGTGTGTTGCTGTGCAGCCTTGTATGTTTATTAACCATGCTGTAGTTTTTGGATAAATTCAGTTCAGGATTTTGACTGATAAGCTGAACTGTAAGTGCAAAGTTTGGATGATATTTTGGAGAAGACAGCGTGCATTAAGAACTCTTTTGATAACAGCCTGTTTTACATTGATCCATTGCAGATATCCCCATGTCCGTCGGCATAATCGACCCCAGGGCTAACCCTACTCAGCTTAACACTGTGGAGTTCCTTTGGGACCCATCAAAAAGAACCTCAGTTTTTATCCAGGTAGCAAGACGGACAACACTGCTGTTTCCCTGAATTACTTTCATGCATTAAAAGCTACTGCAGTAATCTGAGGCATCACTGAGCTAAGCTTGTTGACATTTAGTGAACTCATCTATTCTGTAAATTCTGCACACAGTAGTTACTAACACAACAGTTTTGCCAATATCTTTTATTTCTTGTTTTTACTGACATAGATTTTATGTTATGGCGTCATTCCCGTATAGATTTCAATTTATTTCATTCTTTAGGTACATTGCATCAGCACAGAATTCACCATGCGCAAGCATGGAGGAGAAAAGGGTGTTCCCTTTCGCATCCAGATCGACACATTTAAAGAGAATGAGAATGAAGAGTACACAGAACACCTCCACTCTGCCTCCTGCCAGGTCAAAGTCTTCAAGGTGAGGAGAATGAAATGAAAAATTGATGCACTGCAAAGCAAACATTTGTTATTTATGACCACCACCTATGTGACCCCCCCCCATATAACGTGTTTCAGCCTAAAGGTGCGGACAGAAAGCAGAAGACAGACAGGGAGAAGATGGAGAAGAGGGCGCCACAGGAAAAGGAAAAGTACCAGCCCTCCTATGAAACTACAATCCTGACAGAGGTTAGCATATTATAAACGTGTTAAAGGGGTTAATGATTAAATAAAATGAAGAGTCATCAGAATGAAACACAACTTTATTTAACCAAAAAAACGCCTGGGAGAGGAACAGAAACAATCGTGTAGAGTGGCGAGTGTTTCCACAGTTTAGGGCCATAAAATCTTTTGGGATTCTTCAGGAACTTCTAAAAGAAAAGTACATAAATGAGAAGCACTTGCTGATATATGAGGGTGCAAGATTATTTAAAAGCACGTAGATAAGTACAACGAATTTAAAATCATTTCTGAAAGCTATCAGAGCCAGTGCAGGGATGCTAACAGAGCTAATATGATCTCTTTTTGTATCGGTCAAAATCGTGGCTGCATGTTCTAAATTATCTGTCATTTTCTTAAAGAGGTTTTGAGGAGTAAATGGAGTGTTGTAAATCATTTAAGCGACTAGTAATAAAATCATGTATCAGCTTTTTTCATTCTGAGTGAAAATGGTCTCGTTTTGGCAACGCGACGTGTTTTTGTGACCTTGTTAAACGGCTAATATGATTAAGATCAGAGTCTAAAACTACTGCCAGATCTGTAACGTGTGTTTTAATTTTTAAGAGAGACGCTGCAGCTTATAACTGATGAGAGCAGAAATGTATTTCTGAGGTTGTTTAGATCCCGCGGTAACAAACGTGTTCTTCTGCAGTGCTGTCCCTGGCCAGAGGTCACATATGTCAACAACTCCCCATCTCCTGGCTTCAACAGCACGCACAACAGCTTCCCGGTTGCGGAAGGGTATGAGCGTTACATCTCTGTCTGTGCTTTGTAATTAAAGCTGCTTGAATTTAATTTGCCATAAAATCCACATAGTTACATGGTGTTTAGACTCCTCTTAATGTGGATTTCAGTATTCCTCCCGGGTACTAACATGGCCAATTTTTCATCCTTATTAGAAATGGATCACCAAACCACCAGCCTGAGCCCGTCGTTCAGGTAGCAGATGTAAGTACAAGTACATTTTTCTTTTTTTGCTCTCTGGATTTACTGCCTGGCTACCTCCTGCCTCACTGAACCATTTCATATTAATATTCACAAATGCTAAACTGACATCTGGGTGTTAAACCTCTGCCTCCCAGTAGACTGTCTGCGGCACTTTGAAAACATAAAATAAACAAAAATAAGCCTAAGCTGTCTCAAGATGTGAATGAAAGGATTTAACAATGAGGAGACATCATCAGAACAGTTTTTTATGTATTACAGGGGACCAGACAATGAGTCAGTGTTTCTATTATTTAAGCCTGAATTATAAATTAGAATATTTCATGCTGTACATGCTGTATATTTAGGCTGCTGATATGTTATGCTTTAGTTAGACGCTTGAGAAAAGAAGAAAGGTCGATGTAAGGGTACATTCAGACAGGATCAGGCGCTGCGGTGAATGTTTGTCTATTTGTGCTGAACGTAACCGCTGTGAAACAACAAGAAAGAGCTTTTTATTTCACTGGTTAACCAGCTTTCTCGAAGCCAGCGCTCCCTCACTGTTTTATGTCTGAAACCATAAGACACAAACCAAATTAAACTTCTTGGTTTCACTATTTTATAGCGTAAAATATGAGCCAGACTCAGATGTAGAAGCTGGATACATGAAATAAACACACAAATAGGTAGAGTATCCGATCTGAGCTTCTGATAGGCGACCGCAGCGCGACGTCTGGCTGCATTTTTCCAAAAGTTGGATCCGACTTAACTTCTCCACCACACCCCTGCAGCCAAAAGCCACTACCCCCACTCAAAACCTGTGCCGGATTCTGTCTGAATGCGGCCTAACCTGGTTACAATTAGCAGAGATGAAAAAACCTCTGTCCCAGAGAGTTTCAGGCTCTTTGTTATTGAGAGCACAGTTACTGTACGAGTAAGAGGAGTAAAGAAAAATTAAAAATAAACTTTTTGTAATTGTTTTTGCCTACCTGCAGTATTTTGAAGACACAGAAGGCAGCATCCTGACATGTATTGTACGTATAGCATACTGTAAAGAAAGCCAGTAATTTCAGACATGTGCGTGATCACAATGAGATACTCTGAGAGTGTGTTTTAAACGTTTTATTCTGGTCTCTCTCTCTCTCTCGCTCTCTCTTGTGTTGTCCTTTTCAGAATTTGTTACCCACAGCAACACCACAAGATGCACAACAGTGGCTTTTAAGAAACCGCTTCTCGCCCTTCTGTCGGCTCTTCACCAACTTCTCAGGTAAAACGGCTCTCGAATACAAAACATCCATTTATTTTAGTGTCTTGTTCACTTCTCAGTCAGCTGTAACATTTAAGAGAGTAAAGACTCAGAAATGTGAGTAGAAATAAAGCCCGTTCACCTCATTATGTTAAAGTAATGGCAGTTTCACGTTAGGGTGTCATGTCTGAGTCACTTTTACATCAAAATCTCGACAGCAGTTAGACCCTGTAACATTATTACTCAATTCAGTGGCGACAGATTAACATGAAGGCCACAGCAGCACGAAGTGAAACATACTCGGAGAGGAATGAAATGTTCTTTGTGTATGCCCTTTTACAGAGCACTGAAAATATTCCACTTGAGCACTGAGCAAAAATCTGTTTAACAAACTACAAAACACTGTGAATGAGCCAGGTGTTAAGCTGCTCTCGTGTCAGATAGGGTCAATACTTTTTTTTTTTTTCCTCTCGTGGTGCACGAGAGGTTTAAAACAGGAAAACACAATTACATTGCACTAGTGATGAACAAAGCCTGTTACTCTTTTGAGGAGCAAGGCCTCAACGTGAAAGCATCTGCTGGTGTGTGTCCTCTAGCGAGACACAAGTCCCCAGGACTGTGGTCTGTAGCTGACCCTGTATGCTAACCTCCCTGGTGATAAGAAAAGGTTGTGTTTTTTTGACATTTTGCTGTTAATATAAACTGCTGGATCCTCCAAAACAAACTTGTTCTTGTGTAATCCATGTTCACGTTTAGAGGAAAGAGTTTTACACTCCTTTGTGTGACAGGGGCAGACCTGCTGAAGCTGACCAGGGAGGATGTCATTCAGATCTGCGGCCCAGCTGATGGTATAAGACTTTTCAACGCACTGAAGGGACGGTGGGTCTTCTTTAACTGAATCCCATCTCACAATATATGATTTATCTATTATTATTATTAAACCAAGAAAGACTTTTGTTGTTTCCCTCCATGTGAATGCTGTTTGCAGGGTGGTACGCCCGAGGCTGACCATCTACGTCTGCCAGGAGTCTCAGCAGGCGCGGGAGCAGCAAGTGAAACATGAAAACGGAGATGCTGCCGCCAACACTTTCTTTGGTCAGTGCACGTTCAAGGTTCATGTGTGTTTTTATTATAGCGAAATGCAAGGCCTGTCACGCTTTCAGATGTTATTGTACTCTGTGTTTTGTCTCTTTTGTTTTTTTTTTTTGAGTATAGGGAGGTGGCGAGTCTGTAACTATAAAGTAAGAAAGCAAGCGTGAGCCGCAAAGCAACAAAGGGGAGAGACAGAAATGATTTAAAGGACCGGTGTGTAGGATTTTGTGGCATCTGGCGATGTAATTGCTGATTGCAATGCGCTTGCCTCACTCTCAGGAGAAACTACGGTGGCCGTGTGAAAAATGCAAAAGGAGTGTTTAGTTTGTCCATTCTGGGCTACTGTAGAAACATAGCAGACTCTGTGAAAGAGGAGCCACGGTGTCTAGGTATAAAAGGCTAAAAGGAGAGCCAAGACAGCAATTCTTATTTTTAATGTGATTATACACTAATGAAAACATAGTGATCCATATTATATTCAGTTTTTGCCATATTCCGTAAATAGAGCCACCTAAATCTTACACACAGGACCTTTTTAAGGAGGATTATTTACACAATTATATCAGTAATAATAATAATAATAATAATAATAACAACATGGTTAAAATCTCCCTAAAGCCAAGTTGTAACTGTAACACAAGTCGATTTTTATTGTACAGAAATTGAAGATGAAAATCTATATTTGTGTTTTCATATCTTCTTTCCTGCTGCAGTATATCACGCAATTTACCTGGAGGAGCTCACGGCTGCCGAGCTGACGGAGAAGATCGCTCAGCTCTTCAACATCTCGCCCAGACAGATAAATCAGATCTTCAAACAGGGTCCCACTGGCATCCACGTACTGGTCAGTGATGAGGTAAGATCATGGCTACACTCACAGAAGATGTGAAACTGACTGGTTGTCATCACACATGCTAGTTAACACCTTTTTTGTTTTTTCTTTTTAACAGATGATTCAGAACTTCCAGGATGAAGTATGTTTTGTATTGGACACAATGAAAGGTATCTATAGGTTTCTGTATTCAACATTGAGCCATTGTGAACTCTTTGGAAGTTGCTGAAGTTGATGTTTTTTCTTTCCAGACGACACAAATGACGGCTACCACATCATCTTGAAGTGAATACCGGGCATGCGAATACGTGTTGCTGTCTTCTTTAGACCCGATCCAGTCGGCCCCTCTAGACTCCTCGCTGTTCCTGGAATATGTGGAGATGCCCTTCGAGAAACTCTCTTGAGGCTGCTAAGGAGGAATATGTGACTGAAGCACCCGGCCCTCTCCTGATTATACCTTATTGTCTTACTTTAGAGGGATTGACTCTTGCCACAGCGAAGTTAACGGTCTCCTTCTCGCCCTGCCATTGTCTCTCCCTTAAATGGTTGCATTTCTCCTCTGTCGCTTATGTCTCATTGAAAGAGGTTAGTGGCACGACAGCTGCTATCACTGCTTATTTGTTAGCTGAGCATCTGGTGTGCCAAAGCTTGTTTGTCGTGTCTCTTTATAAAAACCAACAACCAAAAAGGAAAAAAAAAAGTGAAAATAATAATAAAAGTGACAAAACGAGAGACGGTTACTCTGACAACTTGTCAATGCAGCATGATTGCTTCATGCCAGGTCGCCTTATGGGATCCACTTTTAAGCCAGTCTGCAAGAATCGGTATCACTAACACAATCGCACGTCGAGGAATCACAAGATCAGCTAACAGGACATTAAGGGAAGCCGTTGGAGTCCAGCTGTTCTCCGTAACATCTGTGACGTCAGTCTTTCACTGGATTGAACTGTTACTCCCGAACACTGTTTGGTCCTTTTTATAGTTAGTGTTAGGGCACATACCGGCACTCGAGGTTTGTTACTTATGAATCTTGAATGATGACGATGAAACACTGTCTATGTTAGTGATCACAGTGGCAACACCAGCAAAATTGTCTCTGGTCCCCTGTACGTCGTCCTCCCATCAGCCTTTCTAGCATTACGTTTATTTCCCCCCCCCCTCAAATTATTTGTAAATAGATCATTATTTTAAGATGTTTTCATAAAGAATCGTGTGTTTCAGCAGTTTTTTTTTTCTTTTCTTAAATGATCTTTTTAACATGCTTGTGTCTCTTCATGTTGTTTTTGGACGTTACCACTTCCAAACACTAATACATGTAATTGAGCTGTTATCACAGCGGCGCTGCATGTGAGAAGATACAGTTAGTTTATGTTCAGTCCATTGTACTGCTTACCTGACATTGATAGCTTGACATTTTTTTTTTTTTTTAGATATCCATCTTTGCCCCCGCCGCCCTCCTCCATCTCATCAGCATTATTAAAACATACTTACCTGTGCACTGGTCGCCATCTGTTGTCTGTCTTCTTTGCAAAAAAGATGTTTTTAATGCTGTCTTAAATGTTCTCAATTGTGGCACCGTGATGCAGCGGTGAGCCAGAAAGGTTCTTGGTTCGAACCACGGGCCTTTCCGTGTGGAGTTAGCATGTTCTCCCTGTGTCTGTGTGGGTTCTCTCTGGGTACTTTTCCCTCCCACAGTCCGGATACATGCACCTAACAGGTTACATGGTGACTCTAATGGTGTGAGTGTGAATGGTTGTACCCCACCTCTCTCCCTAAAGGTCAGTGAGCCGGTATAGGCCACCATGATCTGTATAAGGTTACAGAAAATGAATGGACAGATGTTCTCAAGCTCCACCGGGGCTGGTGTGTGCAATTTAGTCGCATGTAGCAGTGTAGTTACAGATTGCATCCCCCTCCACTCGCACTCCTGTTCTTCAGCTTGTTTGGTTTGTCCTTTCGGGGCTGCTGTAGGAACATCTGTAGGTATAAAAGTCTCATTCTAAGCGAACAAAAACACAATTATTCTTATTTTCCAGGCGATTATACGCTAATAAAAACATACTTATGCATGTTAATGTGACACACTGGACCTTTTTTTTTTAAAGGTGACAAAGCTTTCTCTTTGATGGACAAGATGTGGAGGCTTTGCTACAAGACAAGACAGCCATTTTGTTGCTATGGAAACTAGCCCTTTTTAAACAAGACACAATAGTGACAGTCTTGTGTTGTAAATCACACTTTGAGTCAGCGTGGTTTACGTGTAAGTACAATCCGTGTTGTGTTGTCGTGTTGCTGCTTCTGCACGGTGAAGAAACAAAGGAGGAAGCGGGGGGACTCCATTTCCCAGCATGCTCAGGCGCAAGGCATGCCTGTGATGTCACAATAAGTATATATACGGCTACAGGGAAGAATTTCTTCCTCCATTGTTACATTGTAACAAACGGGGGCCGGGGCGAAACCGGGGCGCAGAAAGAGAGAGCGTCTTCTCGGCAGAACATTTTGCAACATTTTTGACACCAATCGGAGAAAAAAAAAAACAAAAAGAAAAAGCCACAAAGAAAAAAAATCCGATTCAAAAAGCGAGAAGACAGCGAAGTAAAACACAACCGACTGAACCCGCCCCGGTGAGAAAAGGGATAAACCAACACAGATGTCAGCGGATTTCTCCATCGCAAGCTTTTCCAGCCTTACATCAGGAAGATAAGACGTTTCGGCTTGTTTACGTTTATTCATGTTGCACGGAGGAGAGAGAGAGAGAGAGAGAGAAAATGTTGGGAAAACAAACCAGCAGCTGAACATATGACGTCCCTCCTCCTCCTGCCCGTCCGTCCGTCCTTTAAATAGATATAAGGCATGCAACGTTTGAATAAAACCCGCAGGTCTGTAACAAGACAAGCTCCTGCTTTCTCCGTGATCTCTCAGTGTGCAGGACAATGACGCGTGGAAGTGGCAGTCAGATTTACAGTGCTGCAAATTGACAAGTCATTGCAAAGATTTCCAGATCACTTCTTTGCTCCTTTCTTTTCTTTTCTTTTCTTTTTTTTACTGTTGGCACCAATATAATAATATTTAAAAAAAAAAAATAAGCATCTCATAGGGCGTCAAGAGATTAATGTGCAGCTCTCATTGGGAAAGAGAAACGACCTACGAGTTGCTTGGAATAAGGGTCCCTGTTTCTGCCCCAGGTAAGAGGGTTTAGTATTTCATTAACCGGGCGGTTTGCCCATTGTGTGTGTGTGTGTGTGTGTGTGTGTGTGTGTGTGTGTGTGTGTGTGTGTGTGTGTGTGAGAAAATGGTGAGCTGGAAAGAGAGAGAGAGAGAGGTTGGTTAGTCGAGTCTCTGCCTGTCAGACTGGGAATATCTAACCTTCCCCCCCTCCAACATAGTAGCTGCATGCACACAAATACTTCCTCAACACTGGAGGTAAATATACAATGAAGTCACAATGATGTGTGTGTGTGTGTGTGTGTGTGTGTAAGCACACTGTCCAACTAAAAAAGCCCTTAAAGGAACAGTAGAGAGGGGAGGTGAGTCCGGGTGAGGAGAAAATGACTATCAAAATTCAGCCCTCTGCTCTATTTTTGCCCTATTTATACTGGAGTCCCCAGGTGGAAAATTCAGTTCACATGCTAGAACCACGCTGGCATCTTTTACTGAACATGTAAGAGCTGCAGCAGGTGTGTTAGATCAAGATAAAACCTCCATAATGGTGAAATAATGTTCCTTTGAATGGGTTTTTGCACGTTAATGCTACAAACATGCAGCATCTCTAAGCATTGATTCACACGCTGACATATCACATCCAGTTTTAGTGTCCTCGTATCCCAGAAAAGAAAAAAAAAAGATCACTGTGGCTGCAGCAGTTGTTTCATTATTCACTATCTTACAGCTCCAGGATTTGTCTCCACATGACATCATCAGTACATCATCTCTCTTTTTTAGCTTAAGGACAAACTACACTGTGTGATATTATAGAAATGTTACATATTTAAGGTCCTATTTGAGGCCGAATTGGAGCTGTCCCATTTAGATTAAAGATGCAGTGTGCTGCTGTCAGTAGCATGTGACACGATAGATAGATAGATAGATAGATAGATAGATAGATAGATAGATAGATAGATAGATAGATAGATAGATACTTTGTTTATCCTGAGGGAAATTCAAGCATCCAGTAGCAGTATGCAATAATACATAAAACATACATTAAAATTAACATGGGAGAAATCTGAATTTTAATTCAAACCTGTGCTAAGAAATTAAACATTTGCCGAGAAATTAAATACGTGCAGAGAAGTCAAACATTTTGCCTCATAGTAAACTATTAATTACCTTGTATATACATCTCATACACAGGGAATACTAATATAATGAGCTTAAGGTGGAGTTTGTGCGTGATCTTTCTGCAATATCATCGTGCTGCATTCATTTATTTGGGTTGTGTTTTGGAAATATGAAACTTTCCGAGCTGCAGTTTCATTGCAGACATGTAGGCCATGACACAAAATGTCATGAGACGTATATCCGTCTGCTTTCTTTCACCTTCTTTGACCTCTCCTCCTGCCCGTGTGATTGATCAGCTTCAGCTTTCACCCGTATCGACCCCCCCTCTGCACTCTTTATGGAAGAATTAAGAGATGGGGGGGGGAGCAGAGGAGCGAGAAGCCGTAGAGATCATTCTGCTTCAAGGCTGTTCGTGTAAACCGTGCTTGCCTAGTTGCCATGGTGACGTTTTTTCCAGACTTGATGATTTCAAAGTAGGATTTCATGTGAGGTGGGGGTGGGGGGGGGAGAAATGATGGAGCTGGAATACAGATGAAAGGAGACAGGAGCAAACAGCTGATGTCACCTTTTTGTTTCCAGTTTGATACAAAGGCTCCAGTTCAGTTTCGGAGTGAGCGTTCTGCCTTCATGTAGTTACATTTGTAAATACTACACAGTGTCACACACATTATCCGCTCTACCTCTCATTAATAAAACCGTTTATTGCAAATTTCCACCAAGGATCCACCTTTTGGTTCACGTTTACTGCTGCTGACAGTGTTCGACGGCTCTCTGTGCCCCCCCCACAGACACCGAGTTTCCATGGAGGCAGGTTCGTCTCTCAGCCTCAAACGAAGATATGAAGAGGTGGACAACAGCTCTCCATTCTCTACACCTAAGGACTCCGACGATGACATCTCCAGCAGCGACAGCGCTGACAGCTGTGACAGCCTCAACCCCCCTTCCAGCACTGCATTTACCCGTAAGGAACAACAGGAGACACACGTTAAAGGCAATACACTCTAAAAACCCACTCAAACAGTTAATTAGCAGAAGTATTTAATTACTCATGTGTATCATCGTCATCATCATCATGTTTTTTTCCCCCACTTCAGCCACCTCCATCCTCAGACAGCACAAGCCGTCCCCGGGGGGTAAACGGGTACGTTTCGATGTGGTGACGGTGTATTACTTCCCCCGGCGGCAGGGATTCACCAGCGTGCCCAGCCAAGGGGGCAGCTCCCTGGGCATGGCCCGACACCACTCCTCCATCAGACACTACACGCTGGGCGAGTTCGCCCGCGAACAGGAAACGAGCCACAGGCACACTTTACGCCAGCACCTTCGCCAAGAGAAGCTCAATGCTCGCAAGATGAAGGTACGGTTCACATTTGATCTGTTTGAAAGTGGCTTGTTTTGGTTGAAATGTACGGCATCACCGCGTCATGTATCTGACAGCTGAAGTTACTGGTTACTATTCAGATTAACATTGTACATCCAGATCTTTTTTGGCTTGTGACCCTCACCAGAAAACAGTGTGTAGTCGTGCCTCTTGTCAAATTTCACATGGGTTGTAAGCAGAGAGAGATTTCCAACATTTACATGTTTCATTATTTTCATTACAGATTCATCTGTCGACCATTTTCTCATTGTGGTTGGCAGTTGAATCAAAACGCAGTCCACCAAATATTTGTCGAAAGTGAGATGAATATGCCTTTTCAGTAGCAGACATTTGAACCTGTTGCAGTACAAAAATCACTGTTGTAACTAATACCTACTGTATCTCTCTCTCTGTGTGTTGCTTGCCATAAATATTGCACAATAGGCCTTCGTCGCAGCCATTTTGACTCGTCAAATTCCAGATAGGTTGTCGGCAGAGAGAGAAGAGGAAGAATAAAGACTGATCAACTGATCGCCTAATCGTTGCAGCTTTATATTTAAATACTTATTTGAGAGCCAAAGAATTAAAGCTCCTATCCTGTGCGCCCCGTGTACGAAGGGCTTACTGTACTCTGTGTGTAGTTCCCCCCCATCGCTGCTTGCTTTCCTGTCTTTGGTTGTCCAATCAAATAAAGGCAAAAAGAAAGATGAGTAGTAACAGAAAAAACGTTAAAAACACATTTGCAGTAATTTTATAGTACAGTTTTATAGAGCATATTTATATATTCCTTCCTTCCTACATCAGTAATCATCCCACAACAATGTATTTTAATTATATGTCAGCTACAGTTCCCAATTTTTTGTACATCTTTTTGATTTTGATTGCAGGAAAAGGGTCTCAGTGCTCTTTCTCACATTGTTCATTTTAATGTTCTAGTCTGAAATGATTAAGCTACAGATGGAGCTATTTTTGAAGCATCAGTCTTTAGCATAATTATCATGTGCCTGGGCTTTAAATAGAGAATCAGTCTCTTATTGTCTTCGGCTCACACTGACTGTCGTCCACAGCTGACAAGGAACGGCACGGTGGAGTGCGCTCAGGCAGACCTGCTGACTCTGGAGGACGTATCAGATGAGGACCTCGACGTGGACGGCGAGGT
Organism: Miichthys miiuy; assembly: GCA_036365135.1. Classification (NCBI taxonomy): domain Eukaryota; kingdom Metazoa; phylum Chordata; class Actinopteri; family Sciaenidae; genus Miichthys; species Miichthys miiuy. The sequence goes on along the minus strand of CM071606.1, from coordinate 7,406,785 downwards.
GGACGACTGTTTCTTCCTTCAGCCCCTGCCAACCAAACGTCGCCGAGCCCTCCTGCGAGCCTCCGGCATCGCCCGCATAGACGCGCGGGAGAAAGCCGAGCTCAGAACCATCCGCCTCGCGGAGTGCGGCTGCGACTGCCGCCTGTACTGCGACCCTCGCCACTGCGGCTGCAGCCAGGCTGGCATTAAGTGCCAGGTAAGAGTCGTTGGCTTGTGCAGAAAGAAGACGGCCACTGTGCAGACGTGAACGAGTCAGTCTTCGCTGCTCATTAAAATATGTGCCCTGTTTAGCATATTTGAATAATTTTTAGTTTCCTGTAGGCCTTTTTCAGGGAAAACCTTTTCACATCTCACAGCAGGAAAAGCACAGACTCTGTCACACTGTCACAGCTTACTGGGATACTTGAATAGAACAAAATCATTATTAATGTTTTTAGTGCTTTTTCCTATCATGACAAGGCAAAATGTCTGCTGTGACAAAGGCCAACTGTGCAATATTAATGCTTGGCAGCACAGAGAGAGATAGTTATTAGTTATACCAGAGATTTTCTATTATAACAAGCTAAAATGTCTGCTATTAAAAAGACATTTTCATCTCACTTCCAACAAATATTTGGTGGACTATCAACCACAATTCAATTCAGGATCTAAGCCAGTGTTATCCATGAAATAAACATGTTCAGTTATTTAGTCATTGGGATTGAAATGCATTATTTCCTTTATGCAATGCAGTGAAACCAGCTTTGGCTATAAGTTATAAATCAACTGATACCTGAGTGGACTCATTACAATATCATCTATTTGTATTCCTCCTTTCAGTTGATTAAAATTAAAGATGATAAAGAAAATGTTTGTCCTACAGCACCAACATTTTCTTTATCATCTTTAATTTTACCTGTACCTTTCTTTCTTTTACCTCTAGCCATACCCAATGCAACACAAAACAATTCATTAAAATATAGTTTGACATGTTCAGCTTGTGTTTGTGTTTGTTAACATTAGTCAGCAACGTTAAGCATATTGCATACTGCATATTTGTTTTGTAACTGAGCTTCTAATGCTATCGGTACATTCAGAATATTAAGATGCCTTTACCATTTGTTGATGTGCATGTCGTGTCAGTGAAGAAATAGAATACAATAAACAAAAGTATTGAAATACATAGATATAATGTTTGTTTAAAAGAGAGAATATGTAACGTTAAAGGCTGTAACTGTGCACGTGTTGTTTAGAGCTTTGATTACTCTGTCGTTACTTAATCAAGACGTCTATTTTAATAATGATAAAATAATAATTTTTCAAGCAAAACTATGAAAGATTTAATGTTTCAGATGTTTCTAGCTTCTCAAAAATGAAAGGATTAGCTGTTTTCTCATCGTCTTACGTGACAAAAAAAAGATGTAATAATAGAAAGAGATGACTTGCATTCATCTATAATGATGATAATCGTTAGTTGCAGGCCTTATATTGTTGATTAGAGTGTTTAACTCTGTGTGATCTTTCTCTTTATACTTTCTCTCCTTTGGAGGAAGTTCCGCTCTCTCTCTCTCTGGGTTGCCATGATTTATTCCTTGATCTACTTATCTCAGCATGTGTGTCATCTCTCTGTCCTCTGCACAACAGATAAAGTCTAACTTATGCTATATAACACTTATGGAAGTGGGTCAGTAAATACCAAGTGTTTACCTGAGCATTTTCTGTTAATATAAAATACAACTAAAAGTGAAATTACCTCTTTTCATTCCCAGGTGGATCGAATGTCTTTCCCATGTGGCTGCTCTAGGGATGGCTGCGGTAATGTAGCAGGCCGCATCGAGTTCAACCCTCTGCGTGTCAGAACTCACTACCTGCACACCATCATGAAGCTGGACCTGGAGAAGAGGAGGATGCTGATACAAGGGCCTGGGGACCAGTATGCTGAATCTGACCCATTGTCTTCCCCCTCCTCTACTTGCCCCACTTCTCCGGACCTATCCTCGGTCGCTGGCCTGGACTCTGAGCTGGAGGAGAGCGAGGTGCAGACAGTGGTGGAGGTTCAGGATCTCCTGGCAGAGCAGGACATCCTGGAGCGAGAGAACGAAACAGCTGTGTTGCACCTCCAGAGCGCGGAGGAGCAGGAGAGGAGGGAGAGGGAGGAGGCAGAAGGGGAGTCGGTGCAGCAGGAGCTGGGCACCGGAGGTCTCACAGAGCAGCCTCTCTGCCTCATGCCTGGTGCCCTGGCTGGGGAGCTGCCTGAGCAGGCCGAGGTGCCAGGTGTGGAGCAGGTCCTCCTGCAGGGGCCGTTCCCTACAGGGGCCACAGTGCTCTGCATCACTGACAACCAGGAGGAGAGCCCCTCTGACCTCCTCAAAGACTCCACTTCTCTACTCTACTATCAGCTCAGCCCTATAGAGCCTGGAGCCTTTGAGACCCTGCCCAGAGCGGAGGAGGCTGAACAGGAGGAGCGCTTGGTGAGAGAACAAGATTCAGGAGGAGGCGAGTGCGTGGAGCGGAAACAAGAAGGAGGAGAGGAGTCAAAGGATGATAAGCCTGAAGAAATCACCTGCAGGCAGAGTTTGGGGAAGTCTTTGACCAATGTGATTCTGTGCTCAGAGAATGGTGTGGAGCTGGAGAAGGAGAAGCCCTCGATTCCCCAGCACAGCCTCCCCGAAGAGCAGTGCCAACGGGGCTCCTGCTTGGAGGGAGAAGTAAATCCACTGCCTCCTGAAGTTTAGCTCTAGCTTCACTGCAGATATTTTGCACAATAGCTTCATCTAAGATGAAAAAAAATAAATTTACATATTTCACATTTATTACTGCTATCATCAAGAATGATTACAGGTTGCAATCTCTCGTAGTGACTGTTACTGAATTATGTGGAGAACGAGTTGAGTAGTACAATACATGAGGAGGAGGAGGGATGGGGGTGCTGAAAGCACATACAGATCACTCCCCAGAAGTAATATGGATGCAAATACAAGGCAACATTGCATGTAATTCTGTTCGGGGGGTGATGAATGCGGCCTTAATGGAAAAAACATAAAAACACTTGTGTGTAGGGCTTATTTGTCGATGAGAAAGTACACAGCAAGTAGTGCTTTGTTAATTTCCAACGCAGCAAACAGAAAACACAACGTGTGAATGCTGACATAAGCCTTTTGTTTGGTGATGTATTAAAGCTATCAAACCCTAAACACAAATTGTTTTGCAGTGCGCAAAAGAAGCCGGCGCATTTAGATACTCACCGGCTTACTTTCCATTACAGCAAACGTGTGCTGTAGCCAAGCCAAATGAAGGCCTCGAGATAGTATCCTCCGCTGAAAAAAATAGACCTAATAATCCTGGAAATACTTGTTTTTGTGTACTGTATATGCATTTGCAAAGTGCAAGACAGAGCCGAGGGGTTGCTGCTTTTTATGATCTGTATGCACATTGTGAACCGAGGGAGGCGGCGAGCATTGTGGCTCTGCTGTTTTTACGGAGGTGAACCAACACTGAGCAGCAGATTAGCACTAGCCTTAGTTGTTACTCTTGCTCACCTTGGGCTGCTGGTGCGAATGCAGTCGACTCGTCAAGAAAAACCTAGTTTACCTGTAGTTACAATGCCTATGATATTACTTATTATTTCTTTGAGTAATGTGTCTTTTGTGGGTTAGATACCGTTTGTCTGAAGTCCTCGCAGTCTTTGTTTTTTTTTTTTTGGTTTTTTTTTGAGTGAAAGGATTATTTCTTTCATACTGCTACACTGTAATGCCATGTAGTCAGTCATGTCACGTCACGATGAATAGATCTTCCCAGTCTTCTCCTCTTTTAACGAGTTGAAAGGGAGGAGATGATTGCGCGTCGAGTCGAGTTCCATATGAAGAAAATAGCATTTAAAAGAAGAGTCAAAGAAAGCGGCAGCCTGCGCCGTCGAAAGTAGTTATACAAAATGATGTGATGTTACTAATTTATGACGCAGATTGACCTGAATTTGTATATTTTATGTTCAATCTGTACAGTATGTGTGTGTGTGTGTGTGTGCCTACTTTATGTATGTGAGAGAGAAAGTTGTGTATGCATCCGTGTGTGCATGCACATGTGTATGTACTGTATTATGAAAAAAAAAAAGGGGGGGGGGGGGGGGAGTATATTAGTGAGGATACATATTTTATTCCTGAAAGGTGCTGATGTTATAGATTTACAATTCACTGTTTGTTTGTTTTTTCTCTCCCCACCATCACGAGAAATATGATTTCAAGATGTTTTCTTGATGACTGAAGAAGTAAAAGTGTTGGGAGAGCGCGAACGCAATAGCTACTGCACTGCAAAATCATTGACGTGGCGAATATTTTTGGAATGAGGTGTTTTTTTGTCAGTGAGTATGTAAAAAAAATGCAATCGTATAACATTTCTGGTCTTTAAATGTCTTTTTTAAGCTACGTCTGATTAATACTGATCTGCGTAAGTGTGCCGACTCTTCTTACACAAAATCAGTCCTTTGTTTTGTTGCCTAAAATTACAGCTCGTTGCTTTTTTTGGTAACACAGGATGTGCTGCTGTGTATGAGGCGTCTGATGTATTTCTTTGCCTTTTTTCTTTTTGTATTGTCTTAATATAAACCTACTTAAGAGTTGCACCAAAGCAGTGGTTTCAAACCTAATCAAACGATGCTTTTAGCCATCAGATTTTAACAAAGCAGTCCCCTGTAGTTATTGTGAGGCTGTAGATTTATTGTGGCCTTTTGTGTTCGCGTGACTTGCCTTGACATAGTGCCATCTTTGAAGTGATGATGATTACAAGCTGCCTATTGTTGAGCTTTTTGTCCTTGGCTTTCTACTAATAGACTTTAGGTTTGGGACCACTGTATCAAATCAACTCCACTACACTATGTGATTGTGTGTTTTCTCTGTGTGAAAGCGGTGTGTGTGTGTGTGTGTGTGTGTGTGTGTGATTGTCGGACAGACTGATACGTTTAGACTTCATCTAAAAGCTGTGAGAACTACTCTCATGCTAACTGTTGCCTAAAGTGGACAAAAAGGTTTTTTATACAAAAATAAAAACAATAAAACACTCATTTTAAAAAGGATTACGTTTTATGTGTGTTGTGTTGATTTTATTCTGCATTAAATTAAAAAAAAAAAAACATGGGTAATGCTGCTGTGGATGACCTTTTGTCATGACCTTGATTTGGCTTGATCATTTTTGCACAAAAACTCCCTTTATAACGATTTTACTGTTCTTAATCTACTATTACAGACGAGGCTTTGAATCTAATATATTTTAATTGATAACAGTTTGATAAGAAATTAGTTTCTCATTTAAAATAAGAACAATTCAATTATTTTTTGGTTGTTTTGTCATTATAATAATTCACTGAAAACTGATGTGACTGACCAGAGCACGTGTGAATCTGTAAATTATGTGTACTCGCACTAAAGGGAGAAAATGTGAATGCTTTGTCCTCTTTCAGACACTGGAGGTCATGACAATGACTGTCTACTGGGTGCATTACAATCTCTGACCACTAGGTGACAGTATAAACCCAGTGCATGCCCCCTAAAACACAACATGTTGATATCTGTGTCACGCATATAGGGTTCATTCACTGCAGTTGTTACTCTGAAATCCGAGGCTCTCCATCTCACCCGTGCCTCAGAATCACAGCACCACTGGAGCGATGCCAGTTATAGTTCATCTTTTAGAGACGCAGAGTGAATTTACGACTGCCTCTTTCACAACCCAGTTTTCCACTCTTACTGACTTGGCTTTGATTTCTCTAAACGATCACTGGCAGCGTGTAATTTCTCAGAATAATCTGTTATCTTACAGCCCATAGGGGGGGCCTCTGGCTTTTTAACGGGTACAAGTACTGATTGTGTAAGCCAAAATATTTGCTCTCTTTTCTCTTCAATAGCAGGAAGTCGCTAGCTGGGTAAAGTGACACAATGTCTCCCCTCTATTCCCCACTGGTCTGAGCCAGAAGTGGTTTCTTATGAGCGGCCTTTTGCCAGTGTAACCCACATAGCTCTGAGGTCGCTGCTCTGGGATGCAGGATGCAGGCCTGCTCCTCTGACATTTACTTCCCTTCAGCTAGCTTTGCACACCAGATACCGATAACCCCGGTACAAATAACAGTCACACCAGTGATTATGAGAATTCCTTTGAGATTGCTACTATCTTAAAGAGGGCGATTATCTTGTTATATTAAAGGACAGTCCACCAACTTTACGCAAGACGTTAAAGGCATCATCAGGAGTTTTGGGAGTTTTAAAGACATGGACATTTATTACATGGGAAGATCCTGTTGAGTTTCATTATGGGAAGTGTAGTAGCCAGTGTGTTTGGAGCTTGACTCACCCAAAAAGTCGGGATAGCTCAGCCTCTGCTGCTTCTCTTGCAATGCGTCTCTTGCAAGTTTCTCAACATCGTGGAAAATGCAGTACTTAATCGCTGGTTTACCCCTTTAAATGGGTCTCTTCACCTGATTAAAATTCCCCTACTCTTCTGTCCAGTCACCGTGTGTTTGTATTTGTATGTGTGCCATTATTCAGTTAGCCAACAGTCTGAGAGTGGGCCCACACACACATAAACAAACACCACAAACATGCAGAAACAAATTACCTCTGGAACCTCTGGAACAATTGTGGCAGCAATCCACAGCGCTGAGAACTATGCATCATCTGTTTAACCTTTCCGGCCTTTGGCTTTTCTATTGTTTTACCTCTCCAATGGCCGGAAGAACTCAGCCGGGCCTGATAGTTTCAGGGCTGATGATGGAGTCCATCGCAGGCCTGTGGAAAGAGTTTGAGAAGACATTAAAAAAACATCATAATCAGTAGAGGGAATGGCTCCCACAGTCCTCTGAGAGTGTGTTGACAGATTGGCAAAATCACCAGCTTTATCTGGGTTTTTATTTTACTGTTGTGACTGGACAGAGCCATGGAGAGCAACTGGGCATTAGGAGTGACGTATGTGAAATGGAAAGTTGCCACACCACCTCCCAACAGTCTGAAAGTGCTGCTCCAGCGCCTGGAAAGAATGCTCCCTCTTTCCCCCTTTCTCTCTCTCTCTCTCTCTCTCTCTGTGACGCCAGCGCTATGGCATCATTAGGCCTTCACCGAAACCAATCCCCTTTAAATGGCACTATTCATAAAAGTGGCTGATGGTATTTTCACTAGTCTGCCCTGCTCCTCGCATGCTGGCTGAACTGAAGAGGGAAATCCAGACCCTCCGGCACAAAGTTCATTCTGTGTGCTCAGGAGAGAAGATCCAAATATCCTTCTGAAAGCAGGAAGAAGGAAACAATGAGGGCAGTGAAGGTCAACACAAAACTGACGCTGCCCAAACTTTCTCCTTGGGCCCGTCAGTCAAACGGCTGTATATTATTGCTTGTCTACATACTATATGCAAAGAATGAATTTTTTCTTACAGTTTCCCGTCTCTAATATACAGTGTATGATGCATTTTAACTGTGTCATGTATTATTAGTAGTCTAATCTATGTGCTGTAGTTAGCACTGTCGCCTCACGGTAAGAAGGTTTGAATACTGGCTGGGGCCTTTCTGGGTGGAGTTTGCATGTTCTCCCCCTGTCTGCGTGGGTAGTTCGTGTCTCTTCAGGTACTCCGCTTCCTCCCACAGTCAGCAGATTGTTGGTGACCCTAAACTGCCCATAGGTTTCCTGTGTCAGCCCTGTGATGAACTGGCAAGTTGTCCACGGTGTAAAACACCTCTCGCCCAGCTAGGATCAACTTCAGCCCAGTGTGGTTGTTAACAGGAAGTCGTAGCAAAGATCAGAAGGTTTTTCAGGTTATCTCTGGTTACAGGTGGCCATACTGGGGAGAGATATATTCTGTAATGTGTGTGGAGGCTATAGATAACCCTTACACATCTGAAGCATGGCCATCTGTGACCACAGATAACCTTAAAAACCTACTGAACCTTGCAACAGCCTACTTCCTGTTAACCACACCCCTCCTTTAAATGTACCTAACATAAATTGACTTTTGACTATATCGTATATCAACAACTGTTTGTCCAGAGGAAATGCAGAGCTCTTCAATAAATTCAAGAATATTCCGGCTAAACCGTCTTATTGGATGCAAAGCACGAGGAAAAAAACTAAACAAAAACATGTGACGAGGATTATCTGAATTACTTTATGAAATCAGTACAGAATATTTTGTGGAATCATTCCATTTCTTTGCCATCCGAGGGGAAGAAATGTTGTGTCTCAGCCCACTTTGTGTATGTAACAGAGCAAAAGATCGCATTTGATGTATTTGTGACAGTTGACCCGGTGGCATCACAGTCTAGGTTTAAATGTGCAAGAAGACACTGAAGCCCAAACCAGAGGTGTTTCTATTACGTCATCAAGCGTTGAGTCTGAGATGGCACCGGCAGAACAAGCAGAAAAGGAAACTGAACGAAAGCAAAGCATGGCAGCTCAGCCTGTTACTCCCAGCAGAACCAGAAAAACAGCTGTGTGTCCACAGCTGTATGAAATATGGTGTTTCTTGCTCTGCCTGCTGGTCCCCAAGGACATGTTCATCATCGCTACATCCCTAACAACAACACTAAAGCACCATTTTCTGTGGAAGTAGTTTCTGTTCATGTGCATGTATCATGTAGCTTTTTTTCTTGATGTTCTTCCTTTTCTTGGTGTGCTCCCTTTCAGTCCTGTAATAAAAACCATCCCATTAGCTAAGCAACTGGCTGTGTGCCCAGCTTTCCTTGAGGTGGAAGTTTAAATATCTATATACTTACATAGTTTCTTAACAACAACCGGTGGGTAACCTCACGTGAATGTTTTCTATCTTACCCGTGGAGAGAAAAGAGGTGACTTCATATCAGAGGTATCTGGATCTGCATCTCTTGCCTGTGGCTTGAAGCTTTGAGGATGCTTTTAATTTATGTTAACAAATAGGCCGTCTTTAGAAACTGCCTGTTGTTAATTTGGTGAAAGTGGTGAGTAATTTTGTTTTTCTGACTGTCTTTACTTGTTTGTGGTTTTATTTCTAATTTTTTTAAGGTCTCAACTGGCATCTGAACATTAATGATGGATGACGTTAAAGGGACAAAAGGTGGCAAAGTTCAGGGATTGATGGATGAATGATGATATCCCATTGGTGTGGTTATAATATGTCATTAAAATAATGTTGATGCAGTATTATATGACAATGCAGCTCATGCTCTCACTAGCCAAACCACATTTTATCCACATTAGGAGTGATGCTCTAGGGATGGCATTGTCGGACAGTCCGCTGCTTTGGTCCTAACTTGACTGTCTTAAAAAGTTTTAGTTGGACTGCTACAAAATTTCGGTACAGGCATTCATTGTTTGGTGATTCCTCTAGCTCCACCATAAGACATTTGTGGTTTTAATGGAAACGTCTCAACAACTATTGGATGGATTGCCGTGAAGTTAGGTACAGACATTCCTGTTGTTGTTCCCCTCAGGATGAATTGTAATAACTTTGGTGATCCACTGGCGTCTCATCTAGTTCAGAATTTGTTTTTGTACCTTGTATTTTGATTCGCGACCAAATAGGCTACCTTAAAAAAACGTTCATTCCCATTAGCCTCAGCAGGATTTTGTGTTAAACCTGCAAGACCTGATTTTTTTTTTTGGCCACATGGTGGCAGCAGAAACAAATGAACTCAAAATTAACGTCATCTATTTTCAAAGGTCAAGTGTGTAAGATTTTATATATTATATTAGATAGATATATATATATTATATAGATCTATTTACAGAATATGGCAGTTTTCATCAGTTTATAATCATCAGAAAATTAGAATCGTTGTGTTTCTGTTACCTTTTATATCTATAGAGGCCACAGGTTCTCATCCACATTGTCCACCATGTTGAACCACTATGTTTCTACAGTAGCCCAGAACAGACAAACCAAACACTGGGTCTAGATAGGGAGTTTCAGTGGAGGGTGAGAGTGGAGGGGGTTGCAATCTGCAACTACACCGCAAGATGCCACTAAATCCTGCACACTGACCCTTTAAGTCGACGTGGCAAACTTGCCACTTGCTGAATGTCCAGTATTCCCTGACACACAGCTCCAAATTTTCAGCAACTCCTGCAGTAAATATTTTGCTCTTTAGTGGCTAGATGATACACTACGTTCCCCAGCTAGTCTCTAACTGTGTCTATCTGCCATTTGGTGCTGAGCAGGTAGCGTACAGTAGGTTTTTAAACCATTCCTCTAAAAAGCAGCTGTAGCCAAAAACAACGCTATGAGAAAGATGGTGAACATGGTAAACTGCTAAGAAGAATGTTAGCACTGCGACTGCGAACGTGCCAGCACACTGATTCTGATGTTGATTTAGCTCAAAACACCACTGTGCCTGCACAGTTTCACAAGAGCGGCTAGTGTGAATGTAGCCTTTTATTTAGTCTCTTTGAATCTTTCGAAAAACAATATCAAAGTCTGACAATTAAAAAGAGAGAAAGAAGGAGACCAGAGTGTTTAAATTGTGTTTCAACACATGTGGCTTTGTCTAAATTTCTCCTCTTGATCCTGATGCTGCTGTCGCCTCGGGCTCACATGATCAATAGTGTGTTTGTGGGGGGTCAGACTTCTTGTAGAAGTGGTGGGAATAATTTTTTTTTTTTTGCAAATCTGGGAAAAGGATGTAGAATCACTTCCTGTGCATGTGCCTTATTCCCTAATGGACAATTAAGTGAATCATGTAAAAGTCCCTGCTTGTGGCAAGAATCTAACCCCCATCATTGCAAGCAAGTCACTACTGAACCTTAATTAATACCACATTCCTACAGTACTTTTTGTGTTTCTCTCTCGCTTGCACAAAACTGGCAGCGATAGTCATTCCCAGCAGGGGCCAGGCTTTGCTGACATTTATAGTAGTTCACTTTACAGTAGCCGAGCTTCTATATTGATTTTTTGTATCCAAATTACCTCATTTCCTGTAACAAAGGGGTTCACTGGTCTACCTGTAAAAACAATGCTTGGCCCTGTCGTCTCTGTGGGTAAAAGTTTCCATGCTGTGTGTGTGTGTGTGCTGGGCGACTTCTTTTTTTTTTCCCCACTCATCGCCCTTGGTGCCATGGAAACATGTATGCAGATGCAGAATTGTGTGTGTGTGTGTGTTTAGGGCAGGGATGTTGGAGGGTGGAGGGTGCTTTCCATGTGTTGAATAATCTGAAAGAGTGGAGTTTAGACAGGAAATACGCCGTTAAGGTTACAGGTGCAATTTCATTTAGAGCTGATAAGAAATCTTTGTTTCTCCATAAAAGCGGTGATTGGAGTGATTAAAGCGATGAGATAAAACATTGAAACACTGATTTTTTTATTTTTTTTTTGCTCTTTGGGTTCACTTCGGGGACATTTATGCTGTGTTGCCACATGGTTCCTGCTTTGGAAAGATCAGGTTTTTGAGGAAAAAGCACCATCTGTGCTTAAACTCTGCAGTGGTTTCAGATTCACAAATCCTTAGATCACATATCAGATCCTATAAAATACATAGAGAATATATGCCACCCATCCTAAATCTAAAGGAATTTCGTCATACTCAAACCCTATTTTTTACCTGCTGTCTCATTGGTGCCATCGCGTGCTGGGAATCAGGGCCTTGGCTCAGGTTACTGCTGGGAAAACAGACGTAACGTGAATCCAACAGGTGATGGGCTTGATGGAGGGGCCTGTCATAAGACTGGAGCGCTTCATCACTGTGGAGCTACTGCTGAAAATTAATTACGCATCGGGGATGACTTCAGAACATTATTTATAGCCTCTCTCTAGGGTTATAGTGGAAAGGGGATCCCCTCAGAGAGAATGGAAGTATCAGAGGACATTTCTCTAAGAATAAACTGCCCGCATGGACACTGACTTCGGCTTGTGAACAAAATAATGTAAGGTCATTCAGAGTTTGGCTTTTTAAAGATCTGCTCTGCATCTGTGAAATGATGTCAAGTTTTGAGGGTTAGCAGATAACAGATCAGTTTGAACAAATGATCATGAGGTTAAGCTTTCTATTGCTCTGGACTGATGCTTCCTTCTGGGCCATTTCTAAAGTTTATATTTCAGATAAATCACTAAAGAGCAAACCAGATTGCAAAATAAAGACAACATAAATGAAGGAAACCTGCTGTCACTGAATTCAGCTTTAAAAACCGGCTCTAAAAGACGATCGCGGTGTCCATCGTGTCTGCAGGATTCAGAAGATATCAGTACTGGCATGCAGAGTCACCTGAGCTGTGTAAACTGTTAAAAAGGGGAGAGATTAAGCAGCAGCAAGACAGCAGAGTTAGAAGGTCACAACACTGCTGAATGTCAATTTGATCTCCGTCTTCTTCCTTTGATAACCAGACACTCCCAGCTGCGCCCCTAGAAAATGTTATGGTTCAGCACTTCCACGAGACGTGATGGCTTTCCCACCGGCCCCCTCAAAGGGAATCACAAAGAAATCTGCTTACCAGGGATCTTCATTTGTCTGGGTTTTTTTTTTTAAGGGGACAAGACGTTCTTGAAAAACATCAGAGGACTCCGCTGTGATCTCACTACAGATTTACTCGACTCCCATGTCAGACAGCATCCTGGGAGCTGATAAAATATTTCAATAGAAACTTAAAACGACCTCCCTGAGATTAAGCTCCAGGGGAGAGGGAGAAAGTGATGAGGAGTTCAAACTGCCATAAATTCTTAGTGCCGTAATGTGAACTGGAGAGCAGCTAGATGGTTAATGATTAGAATATGTCCTGATCCGCCTCATTTCACCCTCTGGTGCTGTTTCCCACAGGCCACCACTTTTTCCTCGAGGCTGTAGCACTGAAAAGTCATTGTTTGGTGTGGGAAAAGAGCTTAAATTAGATGCAATTAGTCTCTCTGTCGAGTCTCTCTTCCTGGCCTGATGTAACATTAAAATTAGATCTTTGCCTGTATATATTTGGTGACCTGGGTAATGTACGTTTAGGAAATGGGCACAGACTCTTTAGGGATGTTTTGGATATGTGAGCGGACACACTTATTTGATGCTGACTCTTTTCTGAGCAGATGCCATGGCTTACATCCCAGTGAGTGATGGGTATATTTTATATCCTTGGCTTAAAGTTTTATTTTTTTTTTTCCTCTTTAAAGAGTTGGTTTGACTTATGACTTAGCAAAAGTGCCGGCCCAGCGATGAAAAAACATGTTTACTCATGCACCATCAGTGCTCTATCCATTGATTGAGCCAAATCCCTCTGCTGATGGAGATATGATCAAAAGCTGGACTTTGAGGTGGGATTGTTTTGCCAAGCACATTACTTTCATTGGACCTATTGCCTACTTTAAAAGTAAAAAAAAAAATTAGGAAAACGTCGGTACACTAAATATGAGGCCAGCGCCAGCAGCAAGTAAAGGGAACAAGCTAGCTTGGCACTGTCCAAATTGTAAATCACATCTCTTTTAACTTGTCACTGCGCCTGGCTCAACTTTTTGCTTTTACATTTCCATTTTTTCCATTTAAAATATAACATGTCAATTACTACAATTCAAAGGTAGTGGGTGATTTTTCTTGTGTTATTTCCAGGCTCTCTGGATTGCCCGTATGCCTTTTAGCTCCTTGTACGATCGCCCACGAGATGTACAGAACACTTAACACTGGTGGACTGTTAGTGTTAGTACCACAGGCGTTCTGGACCACCGGGAAGAAGAGGAGGTTTTTTTTTAGGTCCAGGGAGCAGAGGAATGCAGCTGGAGAGCGGAGCTGGTGTCGTGCCAGAACAGGAGCTGGGCAAGTGTGCAATGTAGCCACGCTCAGCGGCCTCTATGGACATAGGAAGAGGCAAAAAGACCAAAGGTAACGTTGATGAAAGAATCTAAGAAGAGAAAAGGAGAAAGCAAGCAAGCCTCATATATCTAGCTTCATATTTAGCACACAGAAGAGAATGGTGATCTTTGTTCTGTTGATGAGACAGAATTTATTAGACACTTTTCTGTTACAATTTACCTTGATTGTTTTAAGCTGGAGGCGAAATTGTGACACAGAAAACCTGAACAAATTACACTAGAACTATCTGCACGGCTAAATATAACTGGAGGTAAGAGGTTTTTTTGGTGAACCGACACTGTAAAGAGTGCTTCGGCAAAATCATACATTTATGCATAAACACACACACACGCACATGTACAATTCTCTGTGTTGGGTGCCACTAGATTAGAGGGTTCTGTAGTTTCTCACTGACATTAGACTCTGACCCTGTTCGCCTTTCTTGGCGTTCAGGCTCCTTCATTAGGCTCCTGCAGAGTGTGGCCACTCACCCAGGAGGGGAGGTCATCTCCCAGCCTGTTACTAATCACAGCCTCCCCTCCTGAGCAGCCAGACCCCCTCACAAGCAGCTGGCAGGTGAATCAACGCACTCTTTGTTGAATCACCTGAAGATCTGTTTTCTTCTACAGATTTTTTTTTTTTGTTGCTGATTACGGGGTAAAAAACAGTGAGTCAGAGAGGTACCTCTGTCGAGTTTGAACCAACAGCTGCTGCTCATTCATTACCTTAATGCTTCCTTTCTTTCTTTGTCATCATGGAGGACTCTTGTAAGGCACGGTCTTGTATTTATGTGGTTACGTGTACTCGCGTGTTCATGCTTAGAATCAGGTTCTCTCTGTCTGCGTAATCCTGAATTTATCTCGTAAACAGATGTATGGAACAAAAGACGAATCAGATCACCTATAGGATGAAGTAAGGATGACGGAGCTGCAGAGGGAGGGGAAGCGGGAGGAACGAGAATGAAGACTGCAGGATTGTGACAGATGATATATGAATGTGGAATGTTTAGGAACCCATACCGTTAAAGGCTTTAAATCACCCTTGGTGCAAGGGTGTGTCTCTATTAGAGAATAAGGGAAGTTAAACACCCATGCTGTGCTAATGAGGGTGCCCAGTGCCCTAACCCAGCATGAGTGCTACTGCATGTGTGGAAGGTTGCGGGAAAATTGAGCTCTACAGGATATGGGCAGAGATTGTTTCCTTTACTAGAAGCACAGAGAAAAATGTTCCACGCTCTTAGAAAGTTAGCACGGAGCAAGTTTGAGATGGATGTCATGAAATCTTAATGGATGGTTCAGTCACTAAACAGTGTTTATGTACATTATGAACTCTATTTTTTTTTAATGGAATAGCATTCCTTGTTTGCAGCAATGAAGCTAAATGAGACGGTTAGCTTAGACCAGTGGTTCTCACACTGTGGGGCTGGCCCCCCTGATGGGGCATAGAGCCGCTGGAGGTGGGGCATGGATGACCAGGGGAAAAATATAGAGTGGAACAAAGAATGAGTGTGATTTATGGAAGGAAAATAAACAAAGAAGAGTTTGCTGATACTTCAGTGAACCTTTATTTAACTAAAATTTAGTTCCCAATCATTCTTAATGATTGCTAAAAACTGAGCGGTGAAGGGTGTGAACTTTTTTCGGCCTTCGATGTGGGTCATAACAGAAAAAAAGTTTGAGTACCACTGACTTAGACTATCACAAAGACTATAAACAGAGGGAAACAGTTAGCTCTTTCAGAAGGTCACAAAATGTGCGCACTAGCACCCCTAAAGCTCACTAATTAACATTCTTTATCTTGCTTGTTTGATCCATGAAAAAATTAAAGCGTAAGCGCTTTAAAGGTGATGGCAGGCGTATTTGTTATCTTAATGCTGGCAGAGCCGAGCCAGCTGTTTCCCCTTGTTTCCAGTCTTTACGCTAAGCTAACAGGATTTCTGGTTGCTTTATATTTAATGTGCAGATGAGATTGGTATCGATGTAAGTCATCTAAGCATTTTCCCACAAAAATAACTGTTTTTTAAAATGAATATCTGTGTTTGTCATTCTGGGAGCCTCCATTTGTTGAGCTACTGTATATATAAAGAAGGCCTGTGGAAAAGTGGCATCATCTATTAGTCTGTGTTTTTACAATAGCACTCTTAAGATAAGCTCTGCTTTGCTTCTTTTTTTTTATTATCTCAGTTTACATTGCTGTTAGTGTAGTGCATTAAATCTTTCTAAATCTCTTTTATCCTTCAAAAGGAAAATAAAATCCCAGACTCACATTAATCACGGCACTTTCTCTAGTTGATTTCAGATGAAGGAAAGTGTTTTGTGAAAAATATGTCAGGATAATCGAATGGCTGTCTTCTTTGATAGATTTGTTTTGAATAGAAATGATGAATTCAAATTGTGTTAATGGATAAAAAGTAGGTCGTACATGCTTTGATGGTCAGAATGTGGTTGCCGTTACCAGGACACCAAAAAACAAACTGTATCAATCATGACGAGATATCCAAAAATTGCCAAAAGAGGAACTAAACAAGATGTTCGAACCTCAAAGTGACATTTTCTGTGAATTCTGTGTGTGAATGTAACACAGGAAGATACACACCCTGGCGTTTTGGTTCAAACCACAGTCATGTTGTTTCAACACTCTGCTTTTTAGTCTTTTCAGCAAATGAGAGTTAAACATAAGGACAGAGAGATAAACGAATAAAGGACAGCAGATTTTTGTTGGCTTAAATTACATAAATTGAGTCACTTCAAATTATTTATGTGCTTGCCATGTTCAACATCTTTTTTTTGTGCTTGAAATGTTCAATCGTGCGCTCATGATTGGGACACAAATATAATGTCATATACATTGAGCTGTGCTGAACTGAACTGAAATATTTTGCAACATTGTAAAATAGGGAACTATACATTTGCGTTCTAGCAAACGCAACAATTTCAACATTTTTGGGAAATATTTACTGTTTTGCTTAGATTTGATGAAATTTGATCAAAGTGTTGTTAATGCATTTAGAAATGTGGCTTGTCATTGTAACAATGCATATCAACGTTGTCAAAGTCTGATTAAGCATTCATAAATATCTGAGTTTAAATAAATGTTCATAACTATTAGAACCCCATTTCTTAAGTACACATGGCAGGTCAAGTTTTGACTGAATTCTCCCTCATGAGTACCACCATGAAAGCTAAGCAATGTATGGCTGTGGACTGGGGAGCAGCAAAACTATTTTTAGCCACCTCAATATCAGTTGTTTAAGCTATATTTAAAATATTTTCACCGCTTTTCTTTGCCATCAAACAGACACAAACAAACTCTTGAAAGCCACCATACCGGACTCCCTTTACAAAAACAGTAATTTTACCAGATCTCATTCATATGGACCAAAGTTGGTGATTACTGGAACAGTAGAAAGACTAACCAAAATGTTTTCGGTGAGTTTTATTTAGTTTGGATGAAGCGTCTTTTACAAGGAGTTAACAAGGCAAATAAGCTAATCGTAGTTTGGTAAAAGAGAGGAATTTGAAGGTGCACAGTTGTATTTTTTGTAGAATATTTCCTTTCTTAACAGTTTATAAGTTTTGTTATTACATTAATTGTAGCAAAGTTAGTTTCTTTTGGGCCTGGCTGGCCTTGAGGCAGATGAGTGAGCGTGGGAAGGTTTTGTTTTGTTCTACAGCTGACATGGATTTTTTTTGTTGTTGTTGTTGTTCAGGTTTGCTTCTCAGAATTAATTGCATAATAAACATCCGAGCGTAACCGCTCACAAATGAAACTCAATATCCGGAAAGTTTATGAAACTTTGACACAATTTCAAATCTGGATTGAAACTAATCCCTGATACTTTTTAGATTCTTACTATTATGTACGTAAGACCCTAAATTACATAGTTAGAAGGGTTTTATGGATTTGGGTTTCCAGTGGCTTTAAGTATGGAGCAAACTCCAGGAGACGGTTGGCTTAGCTTAGAATCAAGCCTGGAAAAAACACTTCATCTAATTTGTTAAGAGGTGCTTGTTAGTGGATTTTGTTACCTTTGGACAGAGTCAGGCTAGCTGTTTCCCCCTGTTTCCAGTCTTTGTGCTAAGCTAGGCTAACCAGCTGCTGGTGTTTAGCTTCATATTTTCCGTACAGGAATGAGGCGTTAAATCACATCAAATATAGGCAAGAAAGCAAACGTCAGACTATTCCTTTAAGTATTCGATGCACATTTATGACAAGATACTTCCTCTTTTCCCACAGTCAGGTTACGGATGTTCTGTGGCTCTCCTGGGTATCTTTTGGAAGAATGTTTTCCTGAGAACAGACGTTCAGTTTTTATGATCAAGCAAATGAGAAAGTTTTATAGTTATTGTGTTGTTCACTATGTCAAGTATGTTCGAAAGGGAACCGCAGAAAGAGTCAGCAACCTCACACGGGTGACAAGACTCCAGGAAGTCGCTGCGCCCGGTCAAAATGCAACTAGAGCACGTTACTGCCTATAAAACCACAACTTGTTTGTGTTGCATCACTGATGTGTGCGACTCAGCAGAGTCCTGGACTTGGCATTTAGACAGTGGAAGTGAGTAGGAGTGTAGTCACAGACTAAAGATGCAGTTCTGCATCTTTGCACTGTAACATATCCCAGTCTGTCTTTATGACCAAACCATCATTTAACAATGCACTCAATTGTGTTATCAACACATGATCCGAGTAAAACTTTTAATGTGGTAAATAACAGCAAGGAAAGTGCAGGCCACCCTCCGATCAGTGGTAATGTGGTGAATAAAGACACTCCAGATCCCAGAAGTGGTGAACAATTGGCCGTTGTTCTCAGAAGTTGCTGCTCCAGCTTGTCTTGCTTGAGTTTCTCTGTGATGTGTGGGGTGAAAAAGAGTTTGGTATCAGTTAATCATTTCAGTTGTCAGTGCATTTTTTGTTTTTACGCCTCGAGAAAGACGCACATGTTTGTCCTGGTATCACCTCAGATCTGCTCTTATCAAAAAAAAAAAAAAAAAAAGTATCTTCAGACAGACAGGAACACCTGATGATGCATCGAGGTCGGTTGGAGGAACCAGATGGCACCTGTGGAATTCAGCCTCCTCACCTGCTGCCAGGGTGTTGAGCGTCCAAACATCTGGATGCAGCCTGGACACACTTCTTTCTGTTTAGCCTAAAGATTTCTGATGTGTTGATAAGTGAAAAAAAAAAAATCACATCTTCAGAAGCGTCTGCAGATTTCCAGCAGAGCTGCGGATCAAAAAGATCTCTAACTGGAAGCACAATACTTTATAAATTATTTTCAATGTGTTTCAAATCAATATATCTCAGTCTAACATCTGAGGGCCTTTCGGAGTTCACAAAGCTGTAAGAGGCTTACATGCACTGAATTTACCTCATTCCCTTTTTACTAAGCGTGTGGTGACTTTAATTGGCTGTAGGAGGTTGTGGTTCAAGACGTACGGACGCCCGACATGACTGCTGTGGAAATAGCGCGTTATGAGCATAGGAAAGCCTTACTCATACAGCGCGCACACAGAGAGAGGTCTCCATAGCTTTGTCATCAGCGTGCAGGAGGCTCAGCTGAGAGAATGGCCCCCTCCACAGCCAGTAAATGACCCCACCCAGCTGGTCTATGCTGTCCTCATCCAAAACCTCCTCTCTCTCTCTCGCTCTCTCTCTCTCTCTCTCTCTCTCTCTCTCACCTCTCACTAACATCATCAGCATGGCTTGCACCACAACTGAGAGACATGGAAGCAATTACAGCAGCAGGCACGGGAACATACAGGATGAAGTCAAATCTGAGCAACCTAAGAAAATCAAGGCTCTGCCTCTGTGTTAGCATGCCACAGTACTGATTCAGGACGAGTTGTGTTATGAAAAGAAACCTCCAATGAATGTCTTGTACAAGGACAATGTGGGATTTGAGCATATGTTGGTTAAAGCACCAAAGTGATAGAAATAACCCTGATGATGTCATGAGGGTTACCAACTTGGGAGCCATCAAATTTTCACCAGAAAGCCTGCATGACAAAGTGTGGGCGTAGAGTTTGGAAGACGTGGGTGTTCACCAGTGCAGCCTCTGCTGCATTGACTTTGAGTTTTATTTAAATCTGCTTCTTGCAAGTACCCCACCTTTATGGAAGTGCAATATTAAATTGAAGTGCCCCTCTAGGTGCAGTATATGTGGTGTTTTTACACGTTTGTCCTCAAACAACAATCAGGTGCTCTTATGAACATGAAAACAGTTTTTTCTTGTGATAATTCCTCCTGTTCATATTAGTTCGTAAAAGATGCACTTCCATTGTAAGTGATGGAGGATAAAAGTCCATTTTCTGTTCTATCCATCCATGCCTCCTTCCTTCCTTCAATTTCCTGTACCCGCCTATCCTTATCAGGGTCGCGGGGGACTGGAGCCGATCCCAGCTGACATTGGGTGAGAGGTGTGGTACACCCTGGACAAGTCCCCAGTTTATCACAGGGCTGACAGAGACAATCAACCAGTCACATGTTCTATTCTATAAATAAATATATTCAACATTTTATCTAACTTATTTTTCTGTATGAAAGTGTTGACATGATCTTTGAATGACCGGTACCAACAGGAGGAATGATTACCGCAAGAAAAAAGAATTACACATGTGACAATGTGTAAAGGGTCGGCTGAAGCTCCCCTCGGCTTTACAGAGCTGTCCAACCTACAGCTTTACTCTAAAAACCCACTCCACACATCCTGTTCAGCACCGGACAGCACACAAACACAGTTAGCAACTAGCTGGTAAAGAGATATTTCCCTCTGGAGTTGGCATAGACCAAAAACAGAGTTAAAAAGAGAGTGAATACTGGATTTAGGAAATTCAAATTAATGATAATGTTGCTTCTTAACTGCTAAATGTGTAAAAAAAAAACTGTTTTCTAACAATTTCTGTTTTAGGGTGGGCTTAAAAAATAATTTGAATACAAAATACTATAAAAAAAAAGAAGCAAAACAACGCTATAGGTTTCAATTCAAGGATTCATCAGCCTAACAGCAACGGCATCTTTTTCACAGGTTTTTGTTCGTTTTCATGGTGCTTAATTTCCAAATGTGACATAGGTAATGCCCAACAAAGACTTATGAAAGCACCATGCAACAACATCACATCTGACAACAAGTTAAAGTGTGATTAAATGTCTGTTCCAACAAAGTTTGGAAGTCTCATTCGTACAGGAAATGGCTTGAACTGCACTGCCAATAAGAAAAGCATATCAATTTGAGAACTTATGGTATGCTTTGAAAGTAGTAAACAGTGATATAAAATATACCAATTTCAATCCAATTTGTAGTTAATAGGCTAAAATTTCAAGGCCAATGATATGGTCATTTAAATCACTTTTTCTTTCTGGATCCACACCAGCGGCTTTGATTCTCACAAGATCCGTGTAATTACTTCTGAATCCAGATGATAATTTTTCTTACTTCTCACAGACTCATCCAACATTTCTTCTGATCCTCCCATCTTCCAGTGCTTTTTCATTTTTTTTTTTTTTTTTTCCTCTAGCCTTCCACCCAGGCAGAGGTCATTATCGTTCACATCACATGGGGTATTACAAGACGACGAGGTATTTCTTCCAAGAGCTGCTCAACTCCTCAGTGGCATTAGTTCGGCCAGATCCTGATGAGCTGAGGTGGGTCCGTCCAAAAAAGCTGGACGCGCCCATGACAGCGGGCCCTCTGGGAATCCACCCCTCCTTGTTGTTACCCGTAGAAACCAGTGTATTAACATACACAAGTTCACTCAAATGTTCCGGGTTGTCCGTGTCCCCTGGTTGCAGGGTTGGGACAGTGGGGGGCCAGCTGTGGATTTATACACCCTATATCCTGTATGTGCATTTATGTGTGAGTCAAAGTGAGAGAGACAGACTGAGGGATGGGGGCTGTGTTGTAAAAAGGGAACTTTCTGCCTTAACAGCTCCCGTACCTAGGCAGAACGCACGCAGAGGCCTGTTCCAAGTCACTAATAGAAACCAGACACACGGCGTATGAGGAGTGAGGCTTTCACTGCACGGCTCCAGAGGGAGCCACTGGAGGAGTGACGGAGGAGAGGAGGAGGTGGTCTGCCTGAGATGGGAGTTTTGCCTCTCTATATTTGTATTGGAGATTTCTCCATCAACTCGCAAAGACGTGCACTACCGACTGATAAGGGGGAAGCCAGCATAGCACTTAACTGAGATAATTCTTTAAAACTGAGCCTGCTGTATATGTGAGAAAATACTCTACCGCTTGACATCTTATTGATTTGGCTTAAGGGAACTAACTACAACCACATGCACACACACAGATAACCACCCAGCTTCAACGCTGAACTCACTGACAGCGTATTGAAACGTATCCAGCAGCGTGTTAGAAGATAAACATGGAGGGAGAAAATGTGAAAAGTTGAGGATGGTGTAATAGCGTGTTTTTTTTTTTATAAGACAAACTATGTCTGAAATGGGAATAGAGGGGGAAGAATTGGAGTACTTGTGTAATTTGGGACACTGGGACTTCAGATCCGATGATTCATCATCATCATCATCATTTTGTGAATCAGATGTTTTCTCAAGACCACCAGACCTTATAACCTCCTCACAGCTGCGTCTCCTCTCCTCTCCTCTCCTCTCCTCTCTCCTCTCCTCTCCTCTCCTCTCCTCTCCTCTCTGTTATAAAGCTTTCCTCTGCATCACATTTTCTATTACCGTCCCTCTCTTTGCCTGGAGAAAATCCACGCTGATCACGTGTGAGACATGAGGACAGAGGCTCCGCTTCAGTCTTTTCCTGCCTGCTTGTACTGTTCGTCGGGTCAGGCACAGCGAGTACTAGTCAGTGGGAACGCGCTGATAAACGCTGCCTTATTTAGAATCACAGTTGGAAGACGGTTTGAGTCACAAGGCAACCGACGCACAGCCTCTCCTGAGAGAATTCATTAGGGAGAGTGAATCAGCATTTTAGCACAAACATTAGGTGTTGCTGTTTATGCTGAGGAGTCTTTGTGTAAGATAGGTTTTTACCATGAATGGTCAATTCCTCCTCAAAGTGAGACATTTAGTCTCCAGGTGGTGGCGATGAATCAGCCTTTAGAACGGTGCTGTCACTTCCTGAGTGAGTCTTAGAAACTGGAAACTTAATGGTAATATTTTATTTTACCTTCAATAAAAATGTGGAGGGGGGAAGACACAGCAAAGCCTCCGATCTGACTAAGCTGGTCATTAATGTTTTATTGTGTCAAAAAACATTTGAATTCTTTATTTATTGAAGCTATTAGCAGTTTCAGGAGCACACTGCAACTGTAAAAACACCTTCTCCTCCTCTTTTACTCTTGGAGTCTGCCCATCCAGTTTCTTTCTCCTATTTCTTCATCTCCTGCAGGAGGTCTGTCGCTCCCAGGTGCTTCGACGGATTCCCCATTGAAGCTTCCCCTCCACACAGCAACAGACCGAAGAGTTAAAGCTTCACTCACGATTTTTGTAATTCATCATTTAAAGCTGTTTTGCTGGTGGTGTGGTGCTTGCTAGTGAGTTAATTAAAATTATGATTAACAGGAATGATTATTTAATTTGTCTTGACACACTCAATTAACTTCAAGGCTGCTATGATCACATTTTTTTTAAAATAATATAATTGTAAAAAATGACAAAAGGGGTCACACATAGTGATGAACCTACAGAGAATTATCACCTGCACCTCTCCTCGACTTTACAAAGCTTCATAATGAACTGGTAGAGACCAAAACAAGAGCTAAAAGACAGTAAATACAGGTCTTACATTCATCAAGTGCCCAAATACACGACTCCAAATGAATGATAATGTTTCTCCTTCATGGCCGGATGTGTAAATAAGCAACTGTTTGCTAACAAGTTCGCCATACGAACTCAAAAGTTGACGATTCGACGATTCAATGGGGAAACAGTGACTGCAGGTTGAAGTATTCCCAAGTCTGTCCCAGATGTATGCAAATTAGAAGCGGGAAATTTCATGCATATGTATTAGATCTGCACTCTTCCCCTTAAGAAAAAATGTTGTGGAAATCTTGGTTAAATAAGAGAGAGATTAAGAGCCATTTTCTTGGCTCATCGCAGTGATTTTTTTTGTTTTTGTTTGGATATGTGTGATACAAACCTCTCATCTCCTGTGGTAGGTTTATAGGAAGTCAGCTACTGGCAAGATAATGTTTTCCTGTTGTTTTCCACCTGGGTGTTCCACTATTGGAAATGAGTTTTTAGTGAAGTAGGAAGTGAAGCTCTGCTGTTAAAAAATGTATATTTTGTCATTTTCCCCACAGGGTAGACACCACTGCTGCTCCAGTGTGTAGGTGGTCCATCACTAAGCTGTAAGCTGTGTTGTATTACACGCCTGTTATGTGTGGTCAGGAAAATGCATTTTGTCAATGCATTTAATATAATTACAGCACTATTACGTAAATGGCAGATTAAAGTGGGTACGGTTGTCATGATTTAAAAATTAATGCAGTATTTGTTGTAGCCTCAGGTCGTATACGGAGACGTCAACGTATTCGGCGCGGCAACACATGACGTTGAATAAGCTGTTAAATGTGTCTCTTTCCCTTTGAACAGCAGGCAATTCATCAGCTGCACCATAACACAACATTCCTCAAGACAAACGCAGGAAGACTGGGATTGTTTGACCTCAATACTTGGCCGTGGCAACATGGCATTCTCCTAATACTGGAGCACGTGTTCCACTGATAAAACATGCCAAGATCATCTCAATTAATGTGATATCCACGAATTAGGGTAGTGGAGGAGGAGCCTTGTGCTTGGGATGTGGGTTTGGATGAATCTACTTTTCCTGAGCAAAATAAAAGCGAGGATGGAAAAGCTATTTTTAGTCCACAGCAGGCTGTTTGAATTATGGATTCCTTATAGACAGGAGAGTAGTCGTACAAGCTGTAGCAGATTCAGTATTAACAACTGTCCCAAAAGCAAAACGGCCTACTAAAAAGATTTTCCATGGAGAGGTTCCAGAGCCAGATGCATCAGCAATAAAAATACTTGCCTGGATTTTTTTTCCCCCCTATTGGTTATTGTTTGAATTTCACTGATGATTTTAAACTACATGTTCATGTCATACATGATTATCTGCTGCTTAAAACATCTGTTTATGTATTTAAAAGCCCATATTATCACAGAACAAATACATTCAGAGCACAGGTGAAGATTTGGTGGGGATCCCTCTTGGATATTTAACATTATGAACCTGTGATGTGTCAGATTTCAAGTGGAGGGAAACAACCTGCAGTTGAACCACAATAATACCGCTGACCTCGCACCCTTTCATTAGAGAAGACACTTCCTCTCAGCACTGTTTGCTTGTGTGCATGCTTTGGTTTGTTTGGGATGTAACCCTATCCATGCAGAGGACATGCTACGTGCCAAGTCCTCTCTAACGCCTTCATCAGTCTTGACCCCGACTGAAAAGCTGATATTACCATGCCAATCATTTCCCAGGACCCCTGGTCCTGTGCCTGCATAAGGGAGAGGCATATTTTAACAGACCACCACAGGATTTGACCTTGCTACGTCTCGTACATTAGCTAGATGACAGAATACCTTTCTGCATGCTGCATCACATGGGCTGATACCACCAATGCACCGATCATAAACCTCTGATGGCTTCTATATAAGGCTGTGCAAGTGTGCATGACGGTGGTCGGTGGTCTGGACAGCATTAACATCAACATTGACTTATAAGGAGGAGCAGGGGTAGATTAAGGGGAGTCAGGGGTGGGTGTAACATTTTAATGGCCATTGTGACTCACCATCCCAAACATTGTTTTTAATGTTTACAGAAGGTGACACAGCTGAAGTATGGTACATTCTTTTTAGACCTACACAGTTCAGCACACTAAGCACAGTCTGAACAGGACGTAACACACAATACATCAGGAAGTAGTCAGATGAGAGATTTAGAGTGGGAATAAATGTGAGTCACCAGAACACAACATGGTACATTTTTGAGTGCTAGTCGCATGATTCTGTGGAAGGTGATGTCAGACTGACTGTCTGATCCTTTAAAAAAAAAATCTGAATAAGTTTGTTGATCCCCAGAGTTAAACTGACCATAGGTGTGAATGTGAGCGTGAATGGTTGTCTCTGTGCGCCAGAGCTGTGATGAGCTGGTGACTTATCCGGGGTGTACTCCGCCTCTTGCCTAATTTTAGCTGGAATTGGCTCCATGAATTGTGGACATGAATTCACCCATCAGGATAATACTGTAACTACTTTGGTGATCGCTTCACGTTCCATGTAGCGCCATCATCAGGTCAAAATTGTAACTTTGCTTTGGTTTATTAAGGAATACTTGCAAAACTGAGAGTCTCAACTATACATTTCATTTATGTTATCAAGCGTACACCCTAAACTGAGCTGGTAAACATGGTAAACATTAATCCTGTAAACATCAGCGTGTCACTGTTGTCACTGTGAACATTGCATCCTGTGACCGTGCATCAGTGATATATGTGAGCTTCCACCACAGGAAGGAAAAGACAACTTGAAAATATTAACCACAAACATTCAGGAAACTATGAAAATGTGTTACACCCATGATGTTGTTTCAGATGATACATGGTGATAGTAAATGTAAATGTTGCGAACATGTAGAGGAGACATTATGGGAAACCTTTGTTTCTGCAATTAGCCGTCATTGTTGTCCCATCAATCTCATCTAGAAATGTCTCTGGAGGAAATACATGTCGCCATTCGGCTGATGAAGTGTTGAAAGTCACCGTGATGGTGTTTTGTCTACTGGTGCCATCAACCATTCATTATCATGAGACTTCTAAAGTGGAGCTGCCAAAGGCCCTTTTAAGGGTGGCATGCCCTCTTCAATCATGCATCTAATACAGATTTGTACGCGCCTAAAACAGCAGTGGTTGATTCTGTCCTGCTGTTTTTGCAACAATAACACAAGGCTGTAAGAATAAAGAAAAAAGAAAATGTTTGCGTTATCTATACTCGTCTATTTTCACTCTAAGCGCAGTTTGTTTTTGTCATAGGAAGCCGGGTGCGTCTATTTCCATATGCATTGTGTCAAACATGTTTGGCCAAGGGAGTGGGTGTGGGAAAGCAACAGCAGCAAATTGAAGGGAATGTGTGAATGGTTATATATATGTGTGTGTGTGTGTGTATACATTTACACGTGAACCAATACCCCGAGGCTCTCCAGTGATCACACTGATTCACTGCCCTCTCCTGCTGTACCCCCTGATACACACATTTTTACAGCCGCATTCCTTCACTCCGAGGCCTGGCGGCGGCCTCAACAGCACGCCCGCCCCAATAGCAAAACACAGGAGGGGGTCAGGGGGGCACGCCATTACTCCGAGAGACAAATAGGCCATCCAAATAAAACATGACACCCTGAACACGGGACCTGAATGCATCGAGTGGCTGTGCACACACGTCTTGTTCAATGTCATCTTTCAACCGACGCATTCCTGTTCACAAGTTTTCACAATGAACGGGTTTTGACCCAGTTTTGGAATCATAACCCTCTGCAGTTTGTTTGTTGTTCTTCCATTTTGATGACCTGCAAATATTGCCTCCTGTGATCAGCTCAGGGTGTTACCAGGTTTATGTTTCACTGCTGATTCTGGTATTTAAGAGGATTTTCTTATAAGCTGACCTTGTGCCATTTTTTTTTTCCAGCTGAGCGCTTGCATCTTGTCTTGGTTGGTGGACACTCTACCCCGGTGACCTCCGTTAAGTGATGTCAAGCATTTTATGCCACCTCTTAAAAAGTTGTGTTTCTAAATAAACAAGTCCAGTGAAGTAGGACAGAGACTACGCACTACACTGGATATTTGGTGACACTTGTGTATGTTATGGAGTGTATAGCGAGGTAGCTGGGTCGTTTCCGCCGCCCCCCCCCCAGCAGCTTGCATGCTGCTGCTTTACAGCTCTGCTCCCTTGGACTGATTAGCAGATGTACATAAAAAACACAACTGCTCATTTTCAAGCGTTTTGTGGCTGTTTTAACAAGGCAACTAAACAATGGACACTGTTTGGATCATCTTGCTCCCCACACACGTTGTCTCAATTTGCTTGGATTGACAGTAAAAGCTCACAAGAGGAAACCATAATGCAGAAGGGCGGGTGAACTTGCCATGTAAGGAGCCTCTGGGATGATTTCTCCTTCTAAAACAATCATATGATTCACTCAGCCACTACGTTGCTAAGAGCTTGTGTTGAAAACAATGGACAGTCTGCTCAGCAACATGGGCCAGCTCAGGACTTCCACCCGTTCATGACAAAGCTGTCATCCAGTATGCAATGTCTCAGCCTGGCTGGAGCAATCAGTAACACCTCACCACCCTTCCTCCTTGTACATGGGGAATGTTACAAGAGCTGAGGGGGGAAAACAAAGAGGATAGGGACTGAGTGTACGCAAAGAGAAAGAACTCGGTGAAACAGGAAGCCCAAGCAGGCTTTTACATTGGAGGAATTTCCTGTCTGTTAGATGTGTATCACTGCATTTCTACAGTTAAGGGGAGACGGAGGGAGGGGAAGAAGGAGGAGGAAGGAAAGTTTGCTCTGTGTGCTTTAAAGGCATTTCGAGACAGGTCTCAGGCTTACCGTTAAGATCAGGAGCAGGTTTGAATCTAAGCCACAGTAGCTCATTCTTCTCAAAGACTTATATGATTGAGAGCTGACGTCCGTTTTTTTTTTTCACAACAGTATAGCCCTCTGTTCAAAAATCACATTTTTCATCATTACCTTCAAGACATTTTATCTGCGGTTAAGTGAATCCAAGACATCCGAAAGGAAGCGGCCGAACAAACAGAAGTTAAATCCTCCTGACTGTTGTGACCTGTGTGTGCACACAAACTATCAAGTTGCCTGTTGTGGCCTTTATTCAACTGTCTGTTCCCAAGTGGTAAAACGGTGTTTATTCTGTGACTAACAGGCACTAACAGTTGCCTGATGGCAGCTATCAGGGTGTCACCCGCCCGCCCCGAGATGAAGGTGGGGTGAGGGCCGGTGCCTCGGGGTATAAAGATCATTTGGAAATGGCCAATAGAGGAATTTTAAAGGGATAGTTTAAGACTTTTATTAGATTTATATCCGCTTTCTTCAGGCTTGTCTACACGGGAGGCGTTTTCATTCAAACGTCTCTACACTTTTATTTTTAATCATCAGCTGTCTGCACAGGCCACATCACGGCCTGCATGGCACTTGTGCTATCCGTGCATGGCTGCAAACCAAAGCATATTTTTAGGCTTTTAATTCTATTTCTTTCCTTTTTACATGTGTAACTACAATGATTATGTGTTGTGACCTACACCCAGTGCTCTCCGTCTGAACGCAGATGGAGGACTGAACCTGCTGCTGAAACGGCTAACATGCTAACTGTTCTCACTACTGTGTACGCACACTATTGCTGAGTTTAATGGGAAGATTGATACAACTTTCTTTTGCTGTGTAGTAAATAAGAAGCTATCAGGTGGTTAGCTTAGCTTAGCTTAGCTTAGCTCAAAGACTGGAGACAAGGGGAAGCAGCTAGGTAACAAAATCTGCCTATCTGCACCTCTAAAGCTTTCATTTTTGTGCGATTTGTTGAGCATTTTGCACAAAATGTTCAACTTTTGGAGAGTTAAACTAGAGTTTTGGGAAATGTTTGCTTTCTTGCAGAGAGTAAGATGAGATAGAAGATATTAACGTGGAGCCAGGAGGTGGTTAGCTTAGCTTAGCATCAATACTGTGGCTTTGGCTCTGTTGAAAGGTAACAAAATCCTCTTGCATGCACCTTTAAAGCTCATTAAATAAAAAATATTTTAGCTCAGAGCTCTTTCTCTTCAGTTTCTGTACGCATTGACCGAAGAAGTTAGACTGAGAAACCACTGATCTGACACCTGATGTGATTATGGACTTCTGGTGCTGCTGTGTGTGGGTGTTCATATATGCCTATCCTTGCAGAAGTGTTAATGTGTCAGGGCTATATTTAAAATAGTTGGCCAGCTGTGTAGAGTCCGGTGAAATGTTCTTTAAGTGTTTTGCTGCACTTCAGATCTGTTGCCATAGCGGCCAAGAGACGATGATGTCAAAGCAGAGGCATTGAAATAAAACCACACCCCCTTTTTTCAACTGAAATCACAGTTGGAGCAAGATGGAAAATACTGTTCAGTCAGCCAGGCCCAATTATGCATCACCGAAAGCAGAACAGGCTCTGGCCTCACACACAAAATATGGAGCAGAACACACTTGTAGACGCTGGCTTGTAGGTTTAAATTGCTACCGGATGACACACATACAGATGTGTCTGATAAGAAAGGGCACTTGAAAGGAATATTTCTCCTATCTCTCCTGGCAAATACTGATCCTGTAATTGTGGGCGGATAGATAACATTAGTACTGTGCTCTCCAATCAGGGGGACACTAAGGAAGACAATGACTGATTCAAGTATTATCGATTTCCACACTGTTTGCTCTCCTCCCTCTGACTAACCTCGTAAGTGAGATCATCGGACTCACTTAGCGGATGACTACGACGGCCTCCTAGAGCTTCAGACTTTCAGAATATCCCCAAACATAAATCAAAGTGGCATAAGTTGACATACTATCATTTTAAGTCACCAGTAACATCGTCTCATTTAATTTTCAATACGATGGGACTTTCTGAAAACCAGGCCATGACATCACACGGAAAGTTTGGACTCCAAATAATTTTGATGGCTACATATAATCTGTCTTTCTGTCAACCACGCCTTGAACTCTTGGCCCTGCTTCATCCGCAATCTCATCCCGTTGAACCTAAAAACAGAGTGAGAGAATGAGACCCCCTCCAGGATTAGGGCTTTGAACCATCAAGTGCCCCCAACAGCTGTGAAGTGGGCCCCCTCCAGACACTCTGGATTACTCCCATCAGTCTACAGTCAGACCTCACTCTCCGCGTCGAGGCGTTTTCAGACCGGTTATAAATACGAGCAGCACTTCACAGCAAGTTCATGTTGCTACTTCCATACAGCCAAATTTGGCCCCTGTGTTCAATCCCTAAGGCTTCAAGTGAATCAGCTAAACCAACAGTCACTAATTCCAGCCGGCCAAGATAAGTTTATTAAAGGTCTCATTTCAGTGAGTAGTTGCTTTTCACAGCCTAACCACTTTCCTCGGTCTCGTGTGACTCAGAGGCAGGGATACGAAATCTTCCCACACCCCCCAAGAGCATCAGAGGACATCACATGCCCCGAGATCAGATCAACGCTGTAATTAGGTCGAAATACATATGGATCACACACTGAGTTGCAAGGTTGCGCGATAAAGGTATAATTAGCGTGAAGTTGTGTAAATAAGTGTTGATTTATTATAAGAGATGCACATTTGGGAAGAAGCTGGTGCAGAATATTAAAACCTTGAGAACGCAGAAATACATTGTTATTACTGAAAATGTTGTGGTTAATACTATTAATGCTCACACTGGAGGCAGAAAGGTCATATATTGGTTGAAATGTAAAGTTTCATTGACCTTCCTATCACCTATCAGACCTATCTGTGACAGAAACTCCACCTTCAAAAGCTCGAGATAACTGTGGGATAAAACTGATAGGAGAATTTATGACCCTTTGTTTTTTTTTTGTTAGTAATCTTATTGTCCCTGATAGGAAAGTCTCTGAACTCAAAAGTGTAAAACTGACCACATATCTACCACATTGGTAAACATATACTATAGATAGGTCAGTGGATGAGAGGAGCCCCCCTTTGACTTTTTTTTTTTAGGGAATCACAGGCTCCTCCTCTTCCAAACTTTGTCACAGCTGTGGGAACTCCCTGCTCCATGTATCATGAGTAGCAGTAGGTGAGCAGAGAAGGCGTGGGCCCGGAGAGAGTCAGAGAGAGAGGAGCGAGGACGCAGAGAGGAGCTGACGGAGCATTAATGAGATACTGGCCGGTTAGAGTTACAGGGATGCAGTTTTAGCCATATTCCACCACTGTTTTCAGGCTTGATCTGTGGACTTGAAAAACGCCAATAAACTGGGGCAGTTTCACCATTTTTAAAACAAACTTTAGTGGATTAATTTATTCTCCAAAATGGGCTTGGAACGATTTCGCGTAAAGACGCCGGGGATAGGAGCGCTACTCGCCCGCTCTCTCCTTTGTATCATGGGGCTATTATTCACTTTTTCTCCGCCTGTCTGCGAGGCGTTCAACTTGGACGTGGAGAACCCAGCTGTTTACAGCGGACCTAAAGGGAGCTACTTCGGATATGCTGTTGACTTTTATTTGGCTGATTCTTCCAGGTGAGTTTCTTTAACACAGAAATCATTTTCAAATTTCTTTTTTTTTTTATAGTGAAAGAAAAAAAAAAAACTGGCATGGGGCTGTTCAGCAACAAGCTCCAGTAAAAAAAATCTGAAACATTTGTTTATCATTTTATCTGGATACTTTTCAACAACCAGATGTACACAAATATGTTGCGTACAAACTTTCCATCGGTCGTGTGTGTGTGCCAAACTTCCGAACATTTACAACTCCCATGTTAAAGTTTCAGGGCAAGTTTCCAAAAGGAAATACGAAATTCATCTGTGGGATGTTGCTTCGGCTCTGACATTAAATGTGGGTTTTGTGTATATACTGTGATCTCTGGACACATGCTTTACGCACAGCGCACACGCCCTCCGTGTGCACACAACTCACTGTAATTGAATGTATTCGGGAAATCGCATTTATTATCTGAATGAGTGCTACTTAAATATAATAATGCTAATATAAAAGAGTGGCTATTTCATCATTAAAAAAAAAAGAATGAACCCAAACAAAGACCAGAACCTTTTGGACTCACCCTCAAATCCAAATCTTATTGCTCTACAAAATGACATTTCATTCTGACCTTTTAATCTACTTTTGCCAGAAAAAGCCTGTTAAGTGCAACCATTAGCAATCACTTTTTATTGGTCTGAAATGCTGCTGCTGCTTGAGATGCTTCCTGGCTCTGTGGGGACCTGATCCCTGTGACACCCAGCATGCTGGGATTGTCTCAGCATTCTTCCTTAAGAGCTTTTGGCATCAGTCATTCTGAGGGTCTTAAACTCATGCATACATGCCTGTGGTCAGGTCTAATAGTATGAGGGGAAAATAATAGTGTGGGACATCCTGACTGTCCTAAAAGGATGCAGCCTTGTATATTGACTAGAGTAAAAAAAAAAAAAAAGGGGTTAATTTAACTGCTGACAGATTGCTGCATTTGTGTTGCTACCCATTCTGAACATTTTGGTGAGCCTTGGGCCCAACCCTGTAATCGTAATAATCATTAACAAAAGGTTATGTGGCCGCAGTTAACATTTCACTCAGACATAATCATACTTCCTGGCTGAGTCTGTGTCTACTGAGCACCAGCACTGTCTCGGCCCACTGTTCAACCAGCCAGCATGCTGAGATTTGAGAGAGGGCTTTGTGCCGAGTGGGACGCCAGCAGCAGCTCTCGTTTCCCTGTTTCTCCTCCCCACTTCCCTGTACGGCAGACACTCAGACATGGGGAGATTTCCCCCCTTTCCTTCCCCTCACCCTAGCTGTCTCTTTTTAAAAGCCTCCTGCTATTGGTCTTCATTTCTCTCTGCCTGGGAAGCAGAGGCTCTAGGAGCAGTATGATTTAAGATGTGAGGCTTGAATGCTTGGACCCCTCTACTCTCTCCAACATCCCCCTCCTTATTTCCTCCTATGCTGATGTCATTCTGCGGGGCTTTTTAATTCATCCATCCCATAGACCTTCCCCCCACTGTCTAGCCTCTCTCCCCATCATCTCTCCTCGTCTCATTAAGTGTGAGACAGGGTAGACGTCATTTTACTGATGACTTAATCTGAACTTTTCTGCAGCGGAGACGCCATGCTTATGGAGGAGGAGATGTTTAAGTGTAGCTTCCCTACAGCCCTGCTCCCTGTAATTTTCCTGTGGATGATATGTATCCAGAAGTCAAAATGTCAACCAAAACAAAGTACGAGAGAGCAGATTTAAGAACACGAGTCATTGCTTTATCTGCAGACCACATATATCTGCCACTTTTCATTCACAGCTTCTTGGAAGTTGACACATCATGGAATGAGTTTTTGTTATCTCTTGTTTTCTCTGTCACATCATCATCGTGCACACTTTCGAGACACAGGGAGCGGGGGAGTAGCTGAGATCCCGGGGTGGGGTCAGCTGAGGGTTGCACAAGGACTTTCTTCTCTTTAGGATGAGCTGCTGTTAGCCTGGCCCCGGCCTAATGAGTAGAATTATTGCTGCTTTTGAGAAACTCACGTTTATCACTGGTTGGACTCCAGCAGGATGAGATGGATGGCAGATGTAGATGCAGAGATAAAGGATGAAGATAGTTCTCCCATCCATAAATGCCCCATGTCAGGCCTACAAACACAAAGGGTTACTTTCTCCCACTTTGACGTTCATCCCTGACAACGAGGTTCATATATGCGAGTCTGTCATACCCTGCGGCCTCGCCTAATAAAATTTAGTTTGGACACTGGCAGACGGCCCACCATGGAAGAACGCCTGAGGATAGAGTCTGTGAACTGCATGTGACGGCTCTTGTCAGATACACACAGGAAGAGCAGGAGGATATATGGTCCCCTGTTGTGTGTGTATGTTATTTCATGTTGAGCGAGGATTGACTCCTCACATGTATGCCATTCCCCACGCACGCCCTCATCTACATCATAAGAAAGACTTCTAAAGGGGCCGACTTTTTCCTTAAACGCTTCATAATCACACAACAATAACTGAC
Organism: Miichthys miiuy; assembly: GCA_036365135.1. Lineage (NCBI taxonomy): Eukaryota > Metazoa > Chordata > Actinopteri > Sciaenidae > Miichthys > Miichthys miiuy. Next base: position 7,372,318 of record CM071606.1, on the reverse strand, counting down.
TCCTCTTTGACTCTCCCTGGTGCCAGGCAGGGATAAGGGAGTGAATCGCACTGAGATAGGCCGAGTCAGAGGTCAGGTGCTGTAAATAATAACCAGACCCGTCCTGGAGTGTATGAAAGGATCAGACAGCTCCTGGTGCCTGTTCGCGAGAGAACGTTGTGCTTTTGAGAAAACATAAAACACCTTTTTAGACTTTTATAACAGCAGTGGGATTAAAGTTCCATTAAAAGGCTATTTCCAGTGATAGAAGACGCTCTGATGGAGTAATATGTTCCAGCATGTGTTTCAGTGACGTGTCGGGGATGTGCATTAGCTCATGGATGGTTTGACCATGACGAGCACACAGCCGAGGTCAGCCGGTCCATGTAGGTCACTCTCCTGGAGTTTACCCTCTCAAACAGGGTTAGAGTTGAACTAATATTGACTTTGGACCAGGTCTCTTTTGGCCACTAAAGCAGCGAGGTTTTCTCTGTCTACACTGAGGTCCCTCTCCATATATGATCAGTCTTATTTCTGTTATTGTTTTCATTGGTGTCCTTTTCTACCGGACCTGTTTCTAAATCAAACCAGTAAGTGTTTGAGCTGCAGGAGCACAGCTTGTATATTTGGCCTGCCAAGCTTTTCTTCATCCAGGTTCTTGTCGTTGCGTGCAGACAATGGGGCCCTTTGTCTGACAGCAGAAATTGTTTACTGTTTTCCATTTGAGGAGTTTTCACTGTGACTCATTTTTTTTTTCTTAATTTATTGGCCTTCTGCGGAAAGCTGCTTTAATTCTCTGTTGTCAGACTTTGTACACACCTACGATAATCAGGCCAGTAGGTTGGGAACATTAGTGTCTGTTGCTGTAAAGGTCACTCCAGATATACTTTGCACGACTACACTTTAGTCTGTCTCAAACATAATGTGCCTGTCTAGCTTTTACTGCTCTGTTAGTGAAAGGGGGCTTTGAATAATGAGGCAGTGTGTGTGTTTCACTGGAAAAAGATGTCGGTGTGGATGATGACGATGGGTTTAAAGGGCCCGTGAACCGTGCTGTCACGTCTGCTGTATTGAGTCGGGAATGCCCTGAGGACGTCATGTCTCCATTGGAATGGAGTTGGCCATTGGTCAGGGTCGTCCTGACTCATACTTTGCTAGATTAAATCTCTGGCTCCCTGCAGGTCTGGTTTGTTTTAACCCCAGGTCACTAAATGACTCACATCCATGGTAACTTGATAAAAGCGATCCTTTATATAGCAATGAGAAAATGACGTCATTACCCACTTGTGCTTTATGAATTTCTACTGGCTGAAAGTCAAATTAACATAAGAACTCATATTCGAGATGGAAATGAGACGTAATCTCTGTCTCCGGATGTGTGCGTGCATGGCGTTTATTTGTATGCGTGAATGTGTGGGTGCGGCTGCGGTTGGGGGTGCACAGACAAAGTGTTTCAACAGCTGCTTCACCCCCACATCACCACGTTTAATACAACAGTCTCTCTATCCTGAGGTGAGAGGACTGGACCCCCTGACGTGGGCATTGTGGAGAGGTGTGAACCACCAGCAGTTAAACTCCCTGCAGGAGGATTTTAGGGTAGTTGGACTGTGAAAGGGGAGTGAGAGGAGGAGGAGAAGGAGGGGTTTGTATTTAGGGGTAGAGGTGGGGGTGGACAACAGTTTGGCATGAGAAAATGCATATGCTTTAGTACAACTCATTTTCATTATGCAGGATGTTTCAAATTTCTCACTTGCCACGTGTGAAATGCTTTTTGCATGGTCGTGGTTTTCACAAAACAGCTGCTGTTTTACACACATTAACTGTAAAAGCGGCCATAAGGATGGCATAGAACAGACACAGAGTGATTGCAGCTTGCTGAAAGGTTGGAAGTAAAAACAACAATCACTAACTCAGCTTGGTGTCGACTTTCTGATTCAGTTAACAGGCTAGTAACTCATATCCAGCTGCAGAATAGCGTAAAATCTGTCGTAAAGTCTGAACTGTGAATTTGAATTGCCTTTGGATGTCCGTGCGTTTTTTTCCTGTGTGACAATAAACAACATTGTTTGGCTGCCTTGGCCAGCAGCACTTGTAATTTGCAGGCCACCTGTTGCCCAACACTATTATCCTTTTGAGGATACCAAGGAAATGGTTTTGTGGTGATCGTGGGATCAGATCCTCGACAGACTGGGCTGTTTATCTGATTAGCACTGGTTGGTGGTTCAGATCTTAATGGCTTCCTTTCAAGTTCATCCTGGGATGCGGAAATGTCCATAGATTGTTGTAAAAGATCTTAACTTGCTGCAAGCCTGTAAAGCAACATACAGATTCTTTATCTGCCTCTGCGACTTACAGTACCATCTGACCGTTAACAAAAAATGTGGCTTCAGCGCAGCACAGTAGACTCTCTGTAGTCAGCACACGCCATCTCAGCAGGCACTGCTACTCTCATCATCTTCAGGCTCCTGGACAGAAGCACTGAGAACATGTGCGTATGTGGTGTGTGAATAGACAGTCGTCCATATGGCAGACGTATGGACTCAAACAGCTTCTGTCTGGCCTTGGCTCTGAGAAGACGCGAGACTATTCGTATGGCTCCATGTGGTCTAGAATAAGTCATCATCACACACTACTTGTGCTTCTCATCTCTGTCATTCAGCTGATCTCACGCCCACGTCTGCTTTTAGGGGTCAATATTGCAGTAATATGACATCATGCAACCGTTCATCAATTTGTTGAACATGTCACCTGACTGTCCAGCTCAATATTTCCACCCTCATCGATCCAGGCGACGTTTAATTATGTCGGTGAAGCGATTCGCCAGAGTGGAAGGGATGGAGATGTTTGTTGTGTTTTGGCATGCTCCGTTTCTCCCAGTGCTGGGAGAGAGCAGTGAAGGTCAAGTGCTGCCTCTGGCTCAGATTAGGTCACTGCATCTGAGTTCCTTTTACTGATATGGAACCACTCCAATGTTTAAGCATGTGTTGATAGCTCCGTGTAAACTCCATGGGTCATGTCCCATTTTTACCAAGGTGTTGGTGAGGTCTGAAGGCCACATTTTCCCACCACCCCTTTTTTCCCCTTTGCATCTGTACCATAGCATTCACAGAGTTGTGTGTTTATGACTGCAGATGGTGACTGCAGACGGCGCTGTCAGGCTTAACTGATGTTTTTTTTTTGTAGCTTAAAGTTGTTATAATAGTGTTCAAGTGACATCAGCTCCGCAGCTGGGATGGAAGACAATTAAATGTGGAATGGAGGGGAAAATGTTTGGGCTAAAAGGGTGTGGGGTAACAGAGGAATGTACCCTGTCACAACCTCCTTCTGTAACCTCATCATAGACCTTATTAGCGATGGCTATGCGCAATAGTGTCACATCAGCAAGTTCCAGCACTCTGCATCACCCCTAATTTCTCAACCCCACATAAAGACGTGGTTACAGTCTGGCAATTATGGTGTGGTGAGAGATTTTTTTATTTAAATGTCCTCTGATTGCTTGAGCTTCAACCGAGACAAACCGAGTCCTCGCTTACAGTGGAGCTGTTGTTTACACATTCCTCACATGCAGCAGTAGTTTAATTAATGCTTAATTGTCAGCTGGGTGGTGGAGGTCATTAGTGGCTGCTGAATGGCAACTGCTGGCGTTGACTGTGCTAGACGTGGTGAAGCCGCTAATGCTTTTCATCCGTCCGCTCCCCCTCCCTACTGGGACATTGCTCGAGTTTCTCTTGTCAGTGAAATGGACAAATGAGAAAGTGAGGATTGGTTTAATTCTCCAGTAGCCAAAACATTTCAGCAAACATCACTAAAGATCGGTCATGGCTTTTCAGATGCAACCCCAAGTTTTGCCTGCTGTGATTCCTATCAAACCTGCGATAGTGCAGCATTTAATCCCTTTGTCAACAGTCTTTTGTCTAGACTCCCTTTAGCCACAGTGGTTTGGACGCAACCTGATGAGTTTGTCCTTCAGCTGAACAGCTGAGGATCGCTGCCCCACACCACCACCACCACCACCACCACCAATTACATGCATTTGCATACCCATCCCAAGAGCTCTTCATACACTCCACCTTACGTTTACGAAGGAATTTGTAATGCAGCACTCAGCCGACTGCAGTTAGAGCTTCATTAAATGCTAATGATACAAAAGCTTTACCTTTTGAGCACCAGGCTGGTAGATAAGGTGTAGGGCGGGGAAATGCTAGTTTAGATCTAGACTGGACTGATCCTTGTCAGATAAAGACCCATTAAAATGCTAATTCGCCCTTATTTACAGCACTTTCAGATTGCTATCAATTCGTGACTGTGTGCGTGTGAATGTGTGTCGGCACATCAACGTGTATCTGCGCAAGGTAGTGGAAGCTCGCTCCAGCTGCCAACTTGCTGATTAAAGCATGATCTGCTTGTTTTGTTATTTCCTGTATTTTTTTTTTAACTCTCTTTGAAAAGCTGCCACGGCCAACTATGGCTGGCCTCTGTTCAGATCTGATTCAACAAAAGATGCTGCGGCTTCCAATTTCCTTGGCCTCGTTAGTGTGTACATTTTCCTCCGATGGTGCTTGCACTCAGATTATTTCTAAAAGGTTTTTGCCCCAGAAACATCACTTGATCTGTGGTTTTCTATCTGCCTTGAAACTTGCACCAACAGCCTTCTGAAATCGTTCCTCGGGTTAATCTTTTCTTTTTTGTTGTTTGCTCGCGGGTGCTGACTTGTAGATGCACTGTACTTGTTCAGGACAAATTAACAGAGTGTGGTCTGCCAGTTTTAAATATTAACTTACTGCTTGCGTGTGTGTGTGAGAGAGAGAGCGTAGAGACGAGCGAGAGGGAGATCCTCGGCTGTCTCATCGTGAGAATCCCCGACCAGGAATCCTCTCTGTGATTTAGATTATTGTACAGGTGGAGCTCTGCTGCTCTGCAGGGATATTCCTACGTCTGCATATGCGGTCAGAAACTGTTTCTCTGCACTCCAAGTCGGGCTGGTTTGTTTCATTTTCTCTCTTCCAACACAAACCAGGAGTTTCTGCTCCACATTTGGAATTGGCACTTCCTTACTGTATCTCTTCTGAGGTATTAAGACCGCAGTAACGGTGTGAGACTTAACTCATAACTTCTGCTCTGTGGCCTTCCCTTTGTTCTCCACCCAGGCCCCACGTCTGTTAGATTTTTTCCATAAAGCATCCCATAACTTTCTGCGTTTTCTCATCTGAGGTAATAGACAGGTTCAGTGGGATTAATTATCGTGGATCACAATGCCTTGGAATATTGCACTGTTTAACTGCCGTTTGACTCATACTGGCCCCCACGTCTTCCCTTAGACCCTGCTGAGCAGTTACCCTTTGGGCGAAGGATGTTCAGTTTAGCCAAAATGTAAATGTTCATGCACTATTGGAAGTTCTGGTTCAGGAAAGGGTGGGGTCTTCCTGTTTTGGAACCCCCAAGACACCGTCTGGTCTCAAGGGTCCCATGCCTCCTTTACCCACATCAATGCCAGCGACTGTGTCTGTGATGCTTGTCGGATCAAGTGGGTTGTGAGAATGAGGTAATGGCTAAGCCATCCACTTAAGAGACATTATCTACTGGGCAGATTTTTTTTCCCCCAACTTCACCATGCCGAAATCTTGGTTTCCATTAACATACCCTCTCTCTCTGCCCTTTCTTCTTCTCTTTCATCTCTGCTCCAACATGTTATTAGTCCTCTGCTCACCTGTAATCTCACTGATTCTTTCAATGTCAGTTGAAGTGGTTGGCTGTCCTTCCTGTAGTTGTACACTGTAACTCCAAGGCCATGGAAGTTAAGTGCCACAGCTGAAGAAACAAGAGTGTGACTCCACTTAGCCTGTCTGCTTTTTTGTTTTCCTATTGAATCTGCCCCTCAGGGATTCATGTGTGACCGTGCGAGTGTTTGTCCTTGTGTGTTTGACTGCACAAGTGGAGCGATCTGTGTCTGCGAGCATCTCGTGTACATATGTCATAGCAGCAGTTTCCCCTGGTTGTATGGGATTATGTAAAACAGTGCTGCAACCTGTTAAAATGTTTTGCTTCTGAGTCAGAATACAGCTCGCTAAGCAGTAAAATGTGTGTACTGCATCATGTTTAAAGCTGTCGGCTGGGAGGTCTGGAATGCAATTTTTAAATTGAGGCCAGGTTAAGACCTACAAACCTTTTCAGAAAGGGTTTTCAGGTTTATACGAATCCTGTGGTTTGGTAAACTTGTAACATTAGATTTACAGCAAGTTGTCTCTCTTTCTGTCTCTCATTTGCAGTGCGAGCGTGCTGATAGGAGCTCCAAAGGCCAACACAATGCAGGTTAACGTTACAGAAGGAGGATCCGTCTTCTACTGCCCGTGGAGCCTCAGCCAAACAGATTGCCACACCATCGAGTTTGATACTGAAGGTAAGAATTAGGATAGAGCTATTGGGAAGGGTCTGACATCTGTACTGACTACTCAGCTGCCAAGATATTTTTTACTCTCCTGATATTTGTTTGGAAGACAAATGCTTTTCTAACTTAATGATTTTTTAATTATGCAATTTATCTTCGACTACCTGGTTTTCAGAGGAGCTGAGAAACCGGAGATGGTGTTCAAACTCTCTTAAAATGGCTGAGGTTTTCTGCTTGTATATACACTTTTGAAGCCATCCCTTTGCTCCTGTTGTCAGCAGCAGGCCTGGATCAGGCATCTATGTTCCACTCCGCTGAACCTTTGTTGGCTACGTTGGTTCCTGGACGTGGGATGATCCTTTTTCCTGTTTGTGTCCTCTCTTTTTGGGCTGAAAAAGATAATGGCGTGCTGAAGAGGTTTTTTAAGGATACTCCTCCCTTCCTCTAGGTCATGTTTGTGTTCTCCTTCCCCAGAAGCTGTACGGAGATAAGCTACCAGTAAACAAATAGGTCAGACAAAGAAATGTCCTGTTTGTGTGACAGGTGAATGAGACACCACCGGTCCTGACAAAAGGGCTCCAGTTGAGTCAGAATGAGGTGAAGTGTTTTGGGAGACGTGAGGAAGTCTGTGAGGTTGACTAATGAATAGATTCATGTTTCAGTATGTTGACAGAGCACCCTTCAGCCTGTTTGGCACAATGTAGCGAGAGAGGTGAGGATGGGGACAATCAAAATAAAAAGGCAGTGTAGGTACTGGCTTTAAAAACATAGAGGGACAGTTACTGCAGCACTTTGGCTTCATTCCCAAGAAATCAAAGCTTAGCATTGTCGGCCAGCTCAGATTTACTGTCCATAATGCACAATTGGGAGAAATATTCCACTGAGTGTTTCACAAGCCTGGTTTAACAACATTCTTTTATTGGACACCGCTGCTTGGTACCCTTTGCTCCACTATTTTTGCACTGTTTTTCTTGCAACATAAAATGTGTTGCACATCCACGTTTGCTGGCTGGAGGCCACAGTGAGTGATGTCATGTGCAAGCAGCGAGGCCTCACAGTGAAGGAAGGTTAGTCCCCCCCCCCGGGTTTGTCCAGAGAATGTCCTTCATACTTTTTGAAGGTGCTTTGAAGGAGCTGATTTGAGTCCCAGAGACGTGTTCTGACATCTGGATCATGGCAGAAACCGTCGTACAGATGAGGAGCACTCAATAGACGGACATCTGCATGCAGATGTGGCTATGCCAAACAGCTGTTACATGGATGACATTTACTGCTGTAATTCATTTACTGTAGCTGTGACTGTCTTCTTCGCCAACCCTGATAGTAAAGGCTAGAGGAATAAAAAAAGACATACAGTAATGATGGGTCTCCACTATGAATCCTTGAGTTAAGGGGTGCTGCTACACTTTATCTTCCACTAGATTAGCGCCAGCTAGCATATTCCTATAACGAAGTGGTGTCATAGGTCCCCCTGTCTCTTGGTGTGTTTGAGCTCTGACCCACAGGCCACAGACCCTCTTAATTAGCCTAACTAATTAGGTCAAAGTGGCCAGAGACCCCCTCATATCCTACTTCCTCTTCCATTGAGATAAGAGCCTCTCTATGATCTAAGTAGTGGAAAGGGGAGAGAGGGCAGTAGGGAGGGTGTGAGAGGGGCACATACAGGATGGGAGGGAGGGAGGGAGGGTAAGAAGAAGGCCAGAGGGAGTGACGGGAAGGAGGAAAGAGAAACCAGAGCCCTGTTCCACCGCTCTGTCCCCCTCTGTTCTCCTGCTGTCGGTACTCCCACAGGAGAAGCTGATGTGATGAGTGAATCTGGCCATTTGTCTTCCACCCTATTGACACACACAAATACACACACACATACACACTCCCAATGAGAGGCTCTAACCCCACTAATGGCCGTCCTCTCACACACGGTTCAAAGGCGAGAGTGAGTGTATGGATGCGCTCCAGACGCCCACGCTCCTCCACTGGTCCCGGGAGAGACTGGGCCGGGCACCATGTCCCATCAGCACACGGCGCTAACCACCCTCCCAGGGGGGAGGACTTTGGTCAGATGACATGTTGTTGTGGCCCCGTCTCTGGGTTACCCGCTATCGCAGCATCTTCTCTATTTTCATTCAAAGCATTTCACGTGACTCCAGCTGGCCGCCTTCAGTCGGCTCGCAGACAACAAACAGAACTTTTCATCACCCACGATAATGACACAGAACTAATGCCGTAACTAATGCTGCCATGTGAGAACTTAGCCTCTTTAGCTGTTTACATTGATGTGCTTCCTCTCTTTTACATGGCCTTTTACATGACATAACTGATCACAGTTGTGCTGTATGGATTACAAGGGTCCTTTTCCTGCACCTACTTCTGGTTGCCATAACTCAATCCAACACAGTCACTATTCAACTCCTACCTTTTCCTGGTGGCTTTGCATCGGCCCTATCCAAACAAAGTGCCCTGAGTTATGAAAATACTAAGAAGCTATATGCATTAAGAAAGGGTACCGTGCAGCTAAGGCAGATTAGTTAAAGTAACAAGCTCATAAGGAGCCGTTTGAAGTGCTGGTCATGTTATTGCCTGTATGGCTGAAGCACTTCATTTCACACATAGACTTCTGACCACTTAATACATTGGGGGCAGGGCTGGCTGCTGTAGGCCCATGGTAAATAACGTTAGCAGGAAAGCCCAGTGATGGAGATTAAGCAGAAATACTGTTGGGTTATTAAAAAACTATAATCTCTCTGCTTACAGTCTTGGGTGAAGGTAAGCAGCACTCCCTGGAAGCAGAGAAAAAAAGGCTGCATAGACACGGAGACTTGGGCAAGTTAATGTAAGAAAAATGAATAGATGTAGATAATATTGAAAATGAAAACAGAGAAAGGGAGACAGAAGTGTGTGCCTAAACAGAGATGACTGAGGGGTTGCTATGAGGAAGCCGGGCCAGAGTGTGTATGTTTTCCTTGGACCCCAGCCCCTTCACTGTTTCCACAAAGACACGGAGCAGCTCCAGGCTGCCTAGTTGGCTGGGGAGAAAGACTTGGGGTGGACAGGCCTGGATAGAGAGGCCTGCTTTCTTCACATTCAAATGGGTCATGATCTCCTGCATTATCTATCAGTGCTCAGTCCCCAAAGAGAGGCTGCTCTGCTCTTTTGCAACAGTTGCCTTTGGTTTGACAAAGTTCACAGGGGAAATTAATCTACAGAACAATTTGCAGTTTTCTTATAGATGTCAGCTCATTCTCTGTATGTGTATGAGCTAAAATATATGGCAGTGATGTGACTTCCTTGCCAAATCAATTTGTTTGCATTGCAATCTCCATTGCAGCACAGATGTAACATCTGTCTTCCAATAAAGTTGTGTTTAAACCTGACTCCCCGCACCATCTGTCATGTCACCTGGTGCTGTCAAAGCGTTGAAGTGGGAGATCAGCATTAGTGGACAGGTGGTCAAACAGAGCAAAGGGTCAGTGAGGTTAAGCTAGACCAGTCCGGTCCAAACCAGGCCAAGCAAAGAGAACTACCATCTCCATAACAGTGGCGGAGTAGTAACCTTCTTTTGAAATTCTCACCCTTATTGTCTTTGCATGAAAAATGGTCTAACTGGAATCTTAAAACCTGCTTTCTGCCAGCTGTCCAGATGTTTCCAAGGGTCTGGGAAGGGAAGGCAGAATTCAGATACTCAGGTTGAACCAAAAGAATGCATGTTTTGTTGTACTGCTGTTACTCATGGTCATATTTATTTTGTGTTTTCCCAGGTGATCGCTCTGTCACCCTGAACGACACACAATATCAGGGTGATTTCAAGTCCCACCAATGGTTCGGTGCCACTGTGCGTTCTCACAATGACACGATTCTGGTAAGGTGGCCTTCTCTGAGATGATTTTCGGGGTGGGGGCTGTTAAGGACTAGAGTTTTAGCTCCGTGCCAGTGCACTCCACTGCTTGGGGTTGCTCTGGCCACATAGCTGTGAGTAATGTTCTACTTGGATTGATGGCTCACTCTGATGTCAGGGGGAATGTGTATGTTAGAAATTTGTCTCTCAGATTACTGTCTATTAAGTTGTTGTCATTGAGGTTCAATTTTCACCTCCAGTCTCGAGACACTGTAAAGAAATGTTTCGTGCTCCCCCTTTGACATCAAAGCTGAGCCGCCTCTTGTTTGGTCTGATAGTAAGGGTTGTGACCTGGGTTGAGTTACGTGGTTACCCTGCTCCAGATGTACCACTGACCTCAGCCTGGGTCTCCTCCTGAGTTCACCAGGGTGTTGTTGCAACTGGAAAAACATCTCCTACCTTAAAAGCTCACCCCATTCATCACCACATCTTCTCCCTCCCCCTTTCTTCCCCGCCAATTCCCATCTCTCTCCACCTCTTCTTTATCTCAGGCTTGCGCTCCTCTCTATTCCTGGCGAACTGAGAAGGATATCCGCCTTACTGACCCTACAGGAACCTGCTACCTCTCAATCTATAATTTCACCAGATTTGTGGAGTACGCTCCTTGCCGCACAGGTAACTCTCACCTCTGTTCAAATCTGACTGTAGCTTTAACGTTGATCATTTTATTCTCATAAACACAGCTTGTCTTGATGTGACCAGTGTCAGTCTATGTGGCGATAGATAAGGGAAACTTATTCTTTCATTGTTACATCAGTTAATTCATGATGTGCTCGGCTCCTGTGTGTTTCAGAGATCAGTAATAAGGAGGGACAAGGTTACTGCCAAGGAGGATTCAGCGCTGACTTCACAACGGTAAAAACTATGTTCCTGTTAGTGAGATTTCTGAAATAATCTCTCCCTTTTCATTGTAGTAACTCACAGTTTTTATCTTTCAGGACGGTAAAGTGGTGTTGGGAGGGCCAGGCAGCTACTATTGGCAAGGTATGGAGGACATACCAATCAACCATTTGAAAATCATGAATACTAAGCCTCAAAATATCCCTCCAAGTTTATTTTAATCTCTCTTTGATTTGGTTCCTTTGTCCCTTTAGGTCAGGTGATCTCTGCATCTACGGAGGACATCATCAAAGCCTACTACCCAGGCTATTTTATACAGTCTGTTGAGAGACAGATCCAGACGAAACAAATTCTTTCCATACATGATGACAGCTACCAAGGTAATAGAGGCTAAATCAGTCTTACATATCTTAATTTGTTTGCCATGTGAGCGGAGGCTGATTTCTGTACTCTTGTCTTACAGGCTACTCTGTTGCTGTTGGGGAATTCAGTGGTGATCAGGTAGAAGGTAAGTCAATAAAGTCGTGCATGTACCCACATATCTAATGTTAGATGAGGCATGCAGGAAGTAAAACACATGAGCAGTCACATAGCAATGCAAATATCACTGCTGAAGTGAACATAAACTGAAGTCAGCTACAATATTTTACATGATTATTGAGCTGGAAATTTTGTCAATACTGGAATTCTCTTATTCCCTGCTGAGCTTGACCTGTACATTCTCCCTCTTAAATCTTTGCTTCATCTCTCTGTGCACCTCTCAGATTTTGTGGCGGTGTTCCAAAAAAACAAAAGATGCTTTATGGTTCGGTAAGAAAGCTTAATCATCACTCTCATTTTGGTGATTTTAGAACGAGAGGCCTGGGCTTTAGACTTGGGACAGATACAGGAAAGTAAAAGAAAGAAAACAGCCATAGTGATGTTGTCACAGTGGGAATTATTTTTGCAGTGAATTCCATACCAGAGACTGTGCTTATATTAGACCATATAAAAAGATGTTCACCATATGTGGCTCCTGTGTTGCAGGTGTACATTCTGAACGGTACAGATCTGAGCACCATGATTGAATACAGTGGCGAACAGGTGAGTCAGAGAGCCTCTATCGCTGCTGTCTACTGAAAGCTCCTTCACGCTCCACTTCTTCTGTGTTTTCATTGCTCGGCTCCTCATGAGAGCTCTTAATTTGCGGAGTCAGTGTAAGCAAAAATAATTTCCTTTACAGCGTTCTCTTTACTAGATTTTGCCCTCTTTCGTGGTTTGCTGTAAAGCTCAATTATTGAGGGGAAAGTGCAATGGCAATTTGGGCAAATGGTTCTGGGAATAGAAACGCACTGAGCTTGTTTAAACAGTGATGATTGACTCAGCTGAATAAATAAAATCACAAGTGAATATGCTTACACTCTGGTAATTCAGACTGCGTCTACAATGTCTGTGCTTGGTAGATGAAGGTACAATTCAGAAAATGAAACTGGAACAGAAACTGCCCCCAAAAAACTGGGTTAAACCTGTAAAATCCATCAAGACTTCATGTTTCCTTCGAGTCTCATTTTTTTTGTAATGCAGAAAGCAAACCTGAAGTTTGCAGTAGCATGAATGTTTTGTATTATCTAAGAACAAACCAACCTTGATGATGATAATGCTTTTTGACGATCAGATTGGCCAAAGTCATGGAAATACTTTTGTTTACAGATGGGATCATATTTTGGCTCTGCAGTAGCAACTACTGATATCAACAGTGATGGGTGAGTAGTAGCGTTTGCCTGTCTGTTTTTCTCACCCTCCTTGTCTTTCTTTTTCTCTTTTGATCTCCTTTGAATCTAGATTGGATGCCACCAACAACCCATTACAGGCGTCGACGTGTCTAGAGTTTTAAATGAGTTTGTCTGATCTTCCTTTCTTGTCTACAGGATGGCTGACCTGCTGGTGGGAGCTCCCATGTTCATGGTCCGGGGCTCCGATGGCCGCCTGGAAGAGATGGGCCGAGTTTATGTTTACCTACAGCGTAGCCCTCTGGACCTGGAGCTCCGCCAACCTCATCTGACAGGCACCCAGGTCTTTGGGAGATTTGGGAGCACCATTGCACCATTGGGAGATCTGAACCAAGATGGATTCAATGGTAAGACGAAGAAGAAGAAGAAAAAATACTTTATTAATCCCTCAATGGGACATGCATTTTAACCCCGAACACACATACAAGGGCTCATAGACATGCAATATGGAGAGAGTGAGAATGGAGATTGTAGTAGGGGGACTAGGAGAGGAGGAGTTTTAAGTATAAAAACTGTTGGTATAAATACTCTTAAAGTAATAGTCAGTTAATACATACTATAAATAATCATAATGAATCATTTTAAAGTGCAAATTTAGTAAAGAATAATTGGAAAACCCTAACCCTAAATTGGAGATTTGAGGTTTGGTTTGTTTTTTTAGCTTGACTAGTCATGTGGCTTGGGCTGGCAATGTCAGTTGGTTGGTTCAGCACTTTGGCCCACACTATTGGCTGCCATGACATTTTGTCATGGCCCTAAAAGGCTCAAGTGTAATGACTTGGTGATTCCTGACTTTTCTTCAAGCCCATCATTAATTTGAGCTAACTTTTCAGTTTTTCAGTTTGACCCAATAACAGCAAAGCTAAATACATGATTAGCCCCAGCTGTACTTTGTTTGTACTGCTAATTAGTAAGTATTAGCAAGTAAAGCCTCACAGAGCCGCTGGCTGTAGACTCAAAGTCTTATTAAAGGAATGTTCGACCTTATAACACTTGCTACTTTCTCTGTTTATATCTTAATCACGGGGCTATTGTGGCTTCAGTCTAATATTTTTCTTGACTTTTGCCTTTTGGCAGATGTGGCCATCAGCTGTCCATATGGAGGAGAGGATCAACAAGGACTGGTCTACATCTTTAATGGATACTCAGATGGACTCAGGGAAAAGCCATCTCAGGTTATCACTGGCCAGTGGGCTGCTGGGACTATTCCAGCCAGCTTTGGATTTGCCCTCAGAGGTGCTAAGGATCTGGACATGAATGGATACCCAGGTGAGTGAGGTTGAATGTATGCAATGACCATCTTTTTGTCTTTTTAGTATGTTTTTTTAAATTCTGTTCCTTTGTGTCCTCAGATCTCATAGTTGGCGCTTTTGGTGTCAATAAGGCAGTTCTCTACAGGTATGTTGTTTTGAATAATACTGTATGCAATCATACTATGTTTAAAGGAATGGTTCGACATGGGGAAATATGCTTATTCATTTTCTTGCTGAGAAAATCAAAGCTCAAGCTAGCAGAGCATTAGCTTAGCTTAGCATAAAGATGGGAAACAGAGGGAAATAGTTAGCTTGGCTACAAGCACCTCAGAAACTCACTTTAATTTACACATTATACATTGTTTTTGAGTTGTTTGGAGTTGCTGGTAGGTAGGTTTACAAGGTACCTTTGGACAGAGATGGCTAGCTGTTTCCCTCTGTTTCCAGTCTTTATGCTAAGCTAAGATAACTGTATCCCTAACACACAGATATTTGAGTGCTATTGGTTGTCTTATTTAACTTTTGGCAAGCCTATTGGCATATATCCCAAATTGTTAAGCTTAGTCCAAATAATTTATTTTATGATTGAATTAATTTACATTCTTTTTGTCATCCACAGATCCCGCCCAATAGTTAACACCAGTGCTTCTCTGACAGTTTACCCCACCATGATCAACCCTGAAGAGAAGAACTGCATGGTCACCAGTGGAAACACCAGCATTCCTGTTTCCTGGTGAGTGTCCAGTTTTATCCAATATCAAAACTCCTGTTTCCTGTGACTCAGACTTCGGTATTGCTGTGTTGGTGCTTGTTTGACCCGTCTGCAAAAAGATGGGCTTCCCATTTCCCCTCACATGCATAAACACTCTTATCCTGGTAGGAAGTTCTGATAAGACATATCCTTTCAATCAGCGGTCACGTCATTGACTTGTACAGAGTGCTGCCTTTATCTGACCTATTTCAAAATGTCTTCATATCACACTGTTTCTGTTACAAGGCAGAGAAATAACATGCTGAATAGCAGCATTGTTGGCCGTTTTTGGCCTCCACCAAATGTGCACAGTACTCAGTTCCAGAAAAGGGGAGAGGAAACAGACGACGGTTGCTCGCTGCTCGACATGGTTGACACTGCGCTCACGTGTCTGCTCCCCCCCCCACCACCACCATTCCAGATCCTGATCCATAAAGGAAACTCTTGTATACACATGTGTCTTGATTACACTACGTTGCCTGGTGATGAGGAGTTTTTTGGTGGGGGTGAAAGGAGAGCACAAGGGATAATGGGAAGGAGGGCGGGAGGGAGGGGCTGGAAGGTTTTTTGCTGTTGCTTTGAATGAGATATTGTTTGGTGGTGGAACACAGCTGGGAAACATCAGGACACGTAGACTCCCGTGAGCGCGCGCACACAGTCGTGCAGAAACAGGCAGACACAGGAGTGCATACATGAAGTTATACGTAAAAGTTATTACTACTCCTCGAAAGAAGTCCTTGTACCCTCCGTGTCTTTCTGTCTCATTTTTCACCTCTCTTCCCTTTCCTGTGTTTTTCTTCCAACAGACTCTCCCATTTTCCTTTCTCACTTCTTCCAGTTTTTGCTCTGTGCCTCTTGTGTGGGTTTACTAGTAAAAGGATTGGGGGTTTTGGGGTTGCTGAGTTTTGGACAGCAGCAGTATGTTGTGCGGCTGATGTCATGGGAGAGAGCTACGGGCTTATATAGACAGCCATTGACTGGTCAGCCCTGAAACCTGAGTCGTTGCCCAATTTTACCCTTCTTAACTCTGCTATTCCTTTGTGCGTGGGGGGGGGGGGCAAACGGAGACACACCGATCTATCAGCTTGGCTAGTGAAAGCATTCAGATGCCAGTACGTCTTCAAACATTTGGCATTTTTTTCATATTATTCATTGTATTCCCATTACGCCTCGTGCCTTGTAATGTGAACCATGTAAGGAGCTGCCACAAGAAAAAGTGGGCCATGAGAGAAAGTGAGAGAACAAGCGAGGGCAAGCGAGGTGTCTTGTGTGTACAGTGTATTTGTACTGAATGTCTGCCATAAATGAACATGCTTCCCTCATCACGTCCCTGTCCCATCTGTCCAAAACAGTGTCAACCTGAGTTTCTGCATATCTGCTGATGGGAAGCACCTACCAGGCATCCTAGGTGAGCCAATTTTCCACATCTGCACTTTATTACAAGTAAGGAAACTGTCAAATAGCCACCAATGGTAATGTTTTAAACCCATAACCGTGTGTAGGTTAGTGTTTTGGCAGGTGATGTAGCTTTTTGGATTTTGTTATGACACAAGAGAGAGTACAGTCAGGCCAGATATATTTTGTGATCCACTTTTAATGTTCAAATCTCTTCTGTGCTGCTCAGTCTCCTTCCTTATCAACCCCTAGTTATTATCTCTAATTGCTCCTTCCTTTATATGCAAGTGTTCCCCGTGTCATTAAGTTTAAGTTACATTGACTACATTGTGTGTGCTTCAGAATATTTATGGCCTTTTTTAAAAACCTGTCATTACGTGCCTCACGAACATTCGTCATGCCATGAATGCTCATTTGTGTGTGTGTGTGTGTGTGTTTCTTGTTCCAGATTTCCAGGTGGAGGTGCAGCTCGATAGTCATAAGCACAAGCAGAAAGGGGCAGTGAAGAGGGCTTTGTTCTTGGATTCCCAGCAGCCCTTGCTCCAGAAGAGTGTGACAGTGCGCCACGGCGAGCGTGTATGCGACCACACCAAGATCTACCTAAAAGTAAGCCCCTTTTCTTACTCATAATATTTTACAGTTATGATTCAAACCTAAATCCCGAGAGGATTTGAAGTTTTTGTACACTGTATCAGACAAAAAAACAAAAAAAAAACAACAACCCTGGTATGTGTTTCTTCGATTACAGGATGAGAAAGACTTCAGGGATAAACTCTCCTCCATTTATGTGGCCTTGAACTTCAGCCTGGATCCAAAAGCTGCAGCTGACTCCCACGGCCTGCGGCCCATTCTCAACTATCAGACCACCAACGTGATTGAACAGAAGGTACTTTGACGTTCTCTACACTTCTTCAAACCCTCCTAACTAACCCTGCAGTGATCTACGAGACTTCTAGCGTCAATACACAGTGGAGCTCGTGTTCCCTAATATTGTACACATGGTTGTTAGACTTGCTTAGACTCACTCTCTGTGAACTGATAATAAGAGTATCCGCCACATTGAGTAATCATCCCCTGTATCACCGGCCAACCAGTCATCGACTTTCTCCTGTGCATGATGAAAGAGTGAATCTGTTCTTTCTAATGTAAATTCTAAACTACTCTGCCGGGAAGAGGTCCAAGGTGTCTGGAAAGCTGTTTTCAAAATGAGAATGTGAGGCATATGTTCGGCGGAGTGTTTCACTGTCCCAGCAGGAATTGTTCTCAGCCTGCTTGGCTGCAGAATGGTGACTCGCTCTGACACAGAAGGTTGGTAGATATTTCAGGGTGGGGCACAGTCATGAGATTTGCCCATCTGGTTGAAATCTCTCGGCTTTTTGCCAGTTTTCCTCTGGCAGCGAGTTAGACTTGGCTCAACATGTGGGCATCCTTTCAGCTGTGGCGTAGCATGCACCATATGTGAGTTCAGCAACAGCCACTTAATTGGAACGTTTTGGGAATGGCAATCAGCGTAGATTTATCTCTCCCTCTTTCCCCTTTGCTCCCTCTCTATACTTGTGTGTTTCTATCTTATTCCTTGTCGGATCAAGACTGAACCCTGTCATTGATGTTCTTCCTGCATATCAAAGCTAGCTTTTGGGCCTCCAACAGATGTGGTCTATAGCTGAACCAAGACCTTGAGAAAAGCCTGAGCTAGAATCTCAACCTTAAACCTGAAAAGGGCCTTTTTTGCCAAACACCCAAAGATGGCAAACCCGATCCGTGTATATGTGTGTAAAAGGGGAGTGGGAGCAGTGTCAGCCTGCCAACATATTTCATTAATCTTGCTTTAGACTGTGTGAGTGTAGCAGTATATAAACAGTGAAGGGTGACTATTAAACTGCAGCCTTGGCCTTGATCAGACACATGATGCCCTATTGATTTCCACATATGCTCTGAGAATCTGTGGCAGGCCATGTAACATTTCATTGACGCTGCCAAGTTCTTAGTCTGTTCGAGCTGGAGTGAGAATGAGAGATGGTTGATGTGCTCGGCAAAGTCTCACTCTCTCTCTCTCTCTCTCTCTCTGTGCTCTTAACATTTTCCACATGTTTCTATGAAGAGTTATGACATTATGATGGATGTATTAATTGGCATCATTCTCAGATGCATACGTTTGTAGAGAACCAGACAGGATCGCAGTTGTTATCACTCTTTTAAGAGCTTGGAATCGGCTAAAATTGTGCATCACTGCCCTCATTGTTTAAAATAATACCATCTCACCAAATTGGCGTGAATTTGATGAATTTCCTCCACTGGTTTTGCCAAGTTAGTGTTTTATTTTCCCTGCATGATGCTTGCCCTCATTATGTCACATGCTGGGGTCGGTGTTGTTGTTGTTTAACTACACACCGATGGGCTTTACAAACGTCATTTTCCTGCCATACACAGAGGCCAGGGTGCACATGTGGCCAAGTTAGCATGGTGGTTACCATGGTGTCCATAATTAGAGCCCCTGGATGGTGTAATGACAAGGGTGGTGCTTGGCTCTCTCTAATCTCCTCCTCCATTTCTATTTATTATCCTCATCGTCACGAGCATCATCACACTGTCAGAGTCGCAGCGGGATGCAATTTAGCAATCCGCAGGGCTTTCCCAGCCGCTGCCCTGCCACACGTTCAGCGGTCATCCACTTATCCAGCAGTGTTTCTGTTGCTTTGTTGTCTTTCCCTCCACTGTAATCTTTGAACCCCCACTTCTGCTTTTCAGGTTCAACAGAGATATCCTATGTCTCAGTAAGTTCCTCTAGTCTGCAGGCTCCTCCCTCTCCATATGATCATATACTGCTGTGGTTCGCTGGGTGGTGTAGTGTGTGGTGAAAGCGCGGTTTGCCACATTGGGCTGTGATGTGGGACGCTGGTGAGAGCTGGGAGCAGGCAGCTTTGTGTTCAGCTCCACAGGAGTATCTTCTCTGGCACGGGCTCTGGGCCCTGGACTCTTGCTCCGTTCATCATTTCCTTCTCTTACGTCGCAAACAGAAAGCATGTGTGTGTGTGTGGCGCGACAGCTGGTTCTGAGGGGGGAGTTTGTCTGCGCCTGTCATGACCTCACTCAGTCAGTCATCATCCCTCTGAGCCACAACATTGTTTTTAACTGTCTGATGTGCAGCGATCATGTCTTGTAGATAAAGAGGGACTGCAGTGCAGGTGTGCTGTGTGTGTTGGGTGGTGGTCGTGAGCCGAGGGTGGAATATATTAGTCATGCCACATGTCGCATCTTGCTACACTCATCCTGTTGTCTCCCTCAGAGCAGTATGTGATTTATCTTGTGTGCCTAATTCTCTTTGCATGTAAAAGAGGTATGTTTTTAGTTGTAACCTACTGTACGGTCATCATGGTCTGCAGCTCGTATTAAAACTTTTATCACCCCCACTGTGCGTCTTCTAGGCTCAGATTCTGCTGGACTGTGGTGAGGACAACATCTGTGTTCCTGACTTGAAGCTGGCAGTCCACGGGTAAGTCTGTTCATTTCCTTATATTTTCTAAAAAATCCCAGAGCATATGGATTTCAGGAAATATACTAGAATGCGATGGATAATACATGGTAAACTGTGAACAGGGTCACAGACGGTGAACTCTTCAACCCTCCACTCCGCAAATTGGACAGTGGATTTGAGTGCCAAAGCGTAAATACAGCTGTTTTTGTTGCTTTGTTTAGTTTAGCATACCAGAGAGGCACTGTTAATAGCCGCAGTGTTGCGGTAGAGTCGGAGTACACCGTCCTCTGAAAACAGGAAGCAGCTCTGCTCTACAGGTGCTAGGACAAACAGTTAAGGGGGAAAGACAGGAGAGATGAAAGGGATCTCTTTGGAAAGTATGGGAGCGCTGTGCCAGAGTCCCAACCTCGCCTTGCTTCTGAAGCTGTCAGGAGCACCCTGCCTGCCACACTTTGATTCAAGAAATCTGTTAGCATTTTTCTCAAAAATAACAGCCTCCCTGATACTCCCTTCTCTGCTCTGTCATTTTAAATTCACATTCCTATATTTATCTACCATCTGCCTCCCCTGCCCTTTTTTCAATGTATGGCTGATCTATCACATGTGGAACAACCTGCTGCGTATTAGCACTGCGGCCCATCCAGAAATCGAGCTGTAGACAGTGTGATTAGAGCAATTAGAATAATAGCTTGATGTTTTTGTCTGGTCTGTAGTAAATTAATAAAGCCTAATAGTAGTTAGAGGGGTAGATGGTCATGATTGTGTGGAATTTCAGAGGAAAAAAAGTGTCCATCATTCCTGCACTGTTATTTCTTCTATTACGCTGCCAAAACACATAACCTGTTAGACCAATGGTCCCTCAGGGAAGCTTTAAGGTTTTGTGGAGTTTTCTAATTTTGAGCCTTTGTTTGGTTTAAAAAGTACAATGCCAGTTAGAATCAAAGTGCAGTTGACTCGTAGACCCGGCAGAGGATTTAGCTTCAGAAATCTTCTCTCCTTTTTTTTTTTTTTTTTGCTCTCCTGCGCTGCTTTATGAGAGCGGGCTGTAATTAAAAGCGTCTGTGTGGCCCTCCGTATGGAATTTCTCATTGTTCTTAGCAGCGGAGAGAGGTGGAGGGAGTGAGAAACAGAGAGAGAGAGAGAGCAAGGAAGGGGGAGGTGTTTTACACGTCCTACGCTCTGTTATACAGCATGCATGACTTTATCACCACATTGGAAAAGTTTTCATTTAACGGGGGAGGGGCTTTGTGAGATTAATCTAATTGATGTTTTTGCACAGCGGGGCACTAAAGAAAATAGATATGCCAAGCACAAAGCCTGAAAATTTTCATTAAAGCAACAGCAATTTATTGCCCATTTCTTTGCCAGCAAACACAAACAAAGAATGTCATTATTTACTCTTAAAGGTGAAACACATCTTAATCCATATTTATTTGTCTAAGAGTCCCGACACCATTTAACCTGAGCACTGGACCTATTAGTAATCATTCTTTTCTTTGTGTGTTGGGGTCCTCAGGAACAGGAAGGAAGTCTACTTGGGTGATGACAACTCGCTAACCTTGACTTTCAACGCCAGGAATGAGGGTGAGGGAGGGGCGTATGAGGCAGAGCTGTATGTGGTGCTGCCCCCTGAAGCTGACTACAGCGGTATTGCCCGCAATAATGAGGTGACTAGAAATACAAAAGCCACAACTTCCAGCAACTAATATGCCCCTCGGGACATGATTATAGTTGTTGGTCGTTTTCTTTATGATTGTCCTTTTGCTGTGGTTTAACCAATCTGTCCTCTTGTTTCTCAGAGCCTGACCCAGCTGACCTGCAGCTATGAGACAGAGAACCAGACCCGATACCTCAGCTGTGATTTGGGCAACCCGATGAAGTCTGGCACCAATGTAAGAACAGTTTTTGTCCCTTTAGCTAACGGGTACAAATGTTGTAAGTGTATTTTATGGTGGTAAACAGTCGTGATGTCCCTCTCTTTGGTTGAAAAGGTTGTGTGTCATCCTCAGATTGGGTGTGATCAGCACAGGAAAAGCCAGTACGTGTTAGGAAATGTTGTGACAGGAAGTACAGACTCTATCTGTGCCCTCAGCTCCCTGCTGGGAAGAGTTCCCCTTTTTAATGATGGAGTCACAAGCTGGCATGCTTTTAATAGGCCTGTAGAGGAAGACTGTCAACTACATGTTAACTGAAAGACATAAACAGACTTCTGCATTTCAACAACAGTCTGTTGTCATGGAATCTGCTTGCTTGTTTTCTGTGGAAGTCTTGGGGAAGTGTAGCATTATTGATGTAATTTGAACGAGAACTAGGCGTAATGTACCAAAGTGTGTAGAAAACAAACGGAGGGAAAGGCAAGAACTCTCAGCCACATTTTGGACCTACCCATGTGTAATGCATGCCTGTTGGACAGACAAGGAGTTCCCGGACTGACACACCCAAGACATATCTATCAGAGGATGGGATGAGCACAGTAGAGAGAGGGGAAGAATGGCTAAAATAAAGCTTGCAGTGATTCTTGTTTTTGTTGCTTCTTTCTCCTACTTAGGCAGTCATGGAAAATATCATGTTTGGTGATCCACCTTTTTTACATGATGATTAATATGTTGGATCTTCCCTCTTTGCAGCTGTGGGCAGGTCTGCGCTTCACAGTGCCAAGGCTGAAGGACACGCACAAAACTGTTCAGTTTGAGCTGCAGATTCGCAGGTACACAGCTTGAACATGCGCAGCTTATAGAACATGTTTGGATTCTGTTACAAGCAGTGCTGATCTCCACAGCTCTCCAATGACATCAGCTAACAAGAATCTTCTTTCTTGTCTCTGCTTCCACAGTAAAAATGAGAATAATTCCCACAGTGAGGTTGTACCCTACAAGCTGGAGGTGGTTGTTCAGGCTGATGTCATTCTACAGGGGTGAGTTGAGTGTTAGGGTTTCCTCGTATGAACTTTTGGAATTTCATTAACTCTCCGGTGCCTCCTGACACACGTTCTGACTGACACCCACTCCTTTTCTTTTCAAGTGTGTCTCGACCAGATAAGGTCTTCTTCCCGCCGGCCAACTGGAAGGTGACCAAGAGCTATGGGGTGGAGCAGGATGTCGGGCCTGCAGTGGAGCACATCTATGAGGTAATCAGCCGTGTTCTTAGCTGTGCAGACTCATTGAGGCTGAGCAGATGGAGATGGAAAGCAGATTCTACTGTTCATAAAGCAAGTCGACTTCCCAGAGCAGCAGTGTAGGAAAACCAAAGAAAATGTACTCCAGATTACGCAGAGTGATTTATTCTCAGGCTGTGCCGATCCATTTTCACTTGGGGGAGATTTAACATGACTCTACTTTATGTGATCTATTTGTACAAATATGTCAAATATGAGTTTCATCACTGGAAAAAAAAACCCTGATGGAACCTCCCAGCAACAACTAAAATATGAAACAATCAAGCTGCTACGTTTTTTTAATTCTTCACATACTAAAATTTAATTTCCTTTTTCCAGCTGGTGAATAACGGGCCCAGTCGGATCAGCCACACCCTACTTGAGCTTCGCTGCCCCCTTCGCGTCCAGGGCCACAATCTCCTTTACCCCCTGGAGTTCTCCACAGAAGGCCCCATCAACTGCACCTCAGACAAAAACATGAACCACCTACACCTCAAAGTAAGTGTCTCGCACGCAGATGCGCACCTCTCGGAGTCGAATGAGGCTAAATCGTACGGTGAACATCTCCCACCGATTCCCAGTCGGATCTATGATTAACAGTTGGGTCGACCCACTGGTTGGCCCACACCCACCTCCTCCTCCCAGCTTCTCAGCCCCACCCAGGACACTTACCCCACCACCGCTTTGAAGTTCCAGCTCTTCCCTGTGCTCCACACAGCTTGATGAACCACCTCACCCAGCAATACACTCACTCATCTTCTGAGATCCAGCGACACACACCCCTTATACCAATGTCGTAGATGTCGTGGCGGTTGTTTGTGTTTACATTTGAAGCTTGACAGATGTTGAGCAGGGTTGTGAGTGGTCATCCGTCTTAGCTGTGATCTAATGTTTCTTTTCCCCTGGTGAATTGCTAAGTGTGGTGTTTTTCCACGGGAATCCATGTGAAGTAGAGCTCACATGCTTCTGATTAATGACAGAAAGCCTCGGGGGTCATGCTAACATTAGGTTTTATATTGACAGAAAGGGTGGTGTGCTCCTCTGCCCGGTTATGTCTGTGTTGTCCTAATGGGTGGTGTTTTGTGCTTTCTCCTCCTTTTTAGCTCCAGCGCACATCCACGGATCCACCTATACTGGCGCTGAAGGCAAATGAGCACCATCTCGAGAGGAGGGACGTCCACAAGAATCAACTGGCCCATTTGACTAACCTGGTAAGATGTTATAGAGGAATTATCAAGTTCTATAAATACAACATGTTGGATGCATGGATGCACATCACCGGGCCAAAAGGTGAAGTCTAATGTAATAGGTTACTTGAAAGCGAGGGAATGAGGAGCTTGAGTTTACAGTTAAGGGTAAATGAGGTTATGTTGTTAAACAGCAGGTCAGGACTCTGCATGGACCAAAAAAAAAAACCCTGAAAGGTTTAAACAATATATTTTCCTGCGTTTGCAAATTAAGCGTACAGGTCTGGATCTATTTTGCTGATACTGGCCCTGATCTTATACGAGGCTCCTGGGATTGGCTAATTAGGTTATGATGTCGTTAAAAGGAAGGGTTAGAGGGCACAGGCCTGTCCCGTTGTGGTGATTAACATTAAAGAGCCTATAGTGGCGGTGGAGGGGTGGAGAGGCTGAGAAGACATGGGACATGGGAGGCTTTTTGTCAGTGATGCATGGGTTACTTCACAGGCCGCTCTCTAATTTTCAGCTCTGGGTGTTGTGAGGCCCCACACACTGGCCCTATTGATCCACCCAGCTGCAGGTAGCTTCTCTCTCTGCCTCCCATCTGTGGATACCTGCCTCCTCCACCAAAGAGGTCTTTGTCCGTGCGCCTGTTGCTCCTACTCCTACCATGCTCGTTTATCATGCATGTCCAATGACACATTAGCATGAAGGACCCCATTCTCCCATTTCTCCTGTGTTTGCACTTTGCAGGACACTCATCTCTGTTCAAAGTGTCTCCTGATCAAAGTTTGTGAGGGTTTAGCAACGCTTGGGTGAAGCTGTCAGCCTAGGTCATGGTGTGAGAATTAAAATTGACCTGCCTACTCTTTGAAGAGCTGAGCTATGCATAAAGAACACGCTGATGATCAAAAGATATTTAGTTAAACAGTTTATGTTGTAGTACTTTATTTATGTTGAAATACAGTATTCTCTGTTGTGCAAGCACAACTTTTTCTAATACACTACCCATACCAAAAGGTTTGTAAGTTGCAACTGATGGATTGTTTAATAAGTAATGTACTAATGCTTTATTTATCAGTTATAAGCCATTAAAAACTACTTTGGAGTTGCCATGTTGTGATACATTTCATGACTTGTCTTTTTGTTTTTTTAATTCATAAGGAAGGTCCTCTGATGGACCACTTTATCAATTATTAGCAGCTTATTAACATGTATGACTGTAAACTTGACTGTCCATTAGAAAATGTACAACCCATAAGCATAAGCAACCCACCAGCCAAAGAGATTTTTAACAACCTAATAACTGAAACTTACAAAAAAAAATGCGTGTGCCATGCACTTTCTCATATTGCGCAATAAGTTATATTTTATCTGACCAATTATAAAGAACCCAGAAGGATTAAATTGAGACATAAAACAGAACAATCCTCCGACACAGGAGGCTGGAACCGGGAGCTGATTGGTTGATACGCCAAGTGCCCAAATGTTTTCAGCTGATTGACTTATTTCAGAACTTTTTACAACCTACATGGCAACCTGTTGGCTCTATGTATGCAGCAGCTGTGCAGTGAGGCCAGACTGTTATTTTATGAATCTGTGGGAACAGCCTCCACGCCCCCCCAAAGATCCAGATCTTGACCACATAATCCCACTGGGGAGGATATGTGGGACTTGGGTCTGAGGCATCTTTGGCACCGGTCCATGTTCTTGTCATTTCCACAAACCTTTGTGACACCGGTGCCCCTGGGGCATCAAGGAGGTCTACCAGGAGGAAGTGGACTGATTTGCTCCCTGTCTGTCTGAATACCCTCATTAAGTCTGTCTAAGACTGAGCCTAAAGGAACTAGGCGGGTACTCTCTTCTCCTGTCTTTGCCCTTCTCGGTGTAATAAGTAAACTAATGCTCTCCCTCAGGAAACCCGCCGAAACCTCTCAGTCTGGTTGGTGGTCTAGCTACAGCACCAGCTCTAAAACACACAGTGTGCATGTTCTAAAATGTTAAACATACTATGCTGCATTATGGGGATCTAATTAGGAGTGTGTATTCTACAGTCTTGAGAAAAATGGGCTGGTTTTAGTGGTGGGGCAATAATGTGGAGAGTGGTGCATGCTGCATTTTTACAGTCTCATGACATTCCTTCAATCTAATTTGAAGCAGGCGTGGAATAGAGATCATAACATTGGGCTCTTTGTTATATTTATTGGACCTGCAGCATTAACATGGCTGTTATTTGTCTGTTCCATATCTGTTTTACCAGTTTTCCCTCACCTGAATTTAAGTTATATGACTGTTAGTTAGGTTTTGTGGGGAAAATACTTTTTAGATTCCATCTATGCACAAGAATGACTTATATAGCATTTAATTAACATCATCTTTCTCTCTTCTTTGTAGTCCTGTTCGAATTCGGAGTGCTGGGCGCTCCAGTGCAACGTGGGCTTGCTGGAGAAGGGGACTACTGCTATCCTCAAAGTGCACTCCCGCGTCTGGGCCGAGACCTTCATTGAGGTTTGTCGGGGGATGACCCTAGCCTTACAAACTCTCTCTTAACATACACTGTACATGAACACGTATCCCCACTAGATGACAACTGCACGGCAGAGGAAAAGGCTGTTCACTATAGGTTAGTCTTTTCCCACCGGTGCATGTGTATTTTCTCATGTCAGGCTTTGGCAGGAAGTAAGAAGTCATTTTTCAATGAAAAGGAAAACACTGATGTTTAAAACCTCAAATGTGCAGCTGGCTAAGATACATAGCTCCAGTAGTCCGTCTCATATACTTGTTTGTGTTGACTAGGCATCAGCGCTGGTTTTGGGTCACTTCTTAAAGGCTGCCAGCATGTGTAGTCTCACATATTTGTCTCAACAAATGGGACACCAGTTGTTCACTGAGAATCTAGATTGCAGGCTGGGTGTGCAGATTGCAGTTTCTACAAGTTTACTTTATTTTTTTTTTTTTTGGTCTTCCTGCCATGTCTGAGTTAAACACTATTTACCACCCCCTGCATGCTGTAACACAAGGCATATGTGTGAATGCATTGAAAATTCATTATCTGGTGTCACAGCTTCTCATAGGAAAGGAATGCTGAAGGGATTTTCTTTGGAAGAGGCACACGGTCTTTGTTGCCACCTAGTGTCCAACTAGTGAATTGCATTCTAACTTGGACTGTTACCTCTTTCAGAGAACTTACAAGCAATATGTGCTGGAGTGCCTGGCCAGATACAGCGTGAAGAAGATGCCTTATGCCATCCTACCCAAACACTCTCCCAGTGGACAGAAAAAGGTATTTAACATCTTTTTTTCATTCAAGTAGTTCAGTTTATTCCAGAAGGCCTCCATTCCATTCAGATATATCATCTTAATGTTCTTTGTTGAGTGACACATTGTGCTTTTGTCCTCAGGTGGTGACACCAGTGGTGTGGAACAAGCCAGATATTGAAAACTCAGTTCCTCTGTGGATCATCATCTTGGCCATTCTGGCTGGTTTACTGCTTCTGGCTCTACTCATCTACGTCCTATACAAGGTCAGTCAGACAATTTAAAGATTCTTGCATACTGCGACACTGTGTAGTGAAGGATGAATGAAATTACAATTAAACCGCTTAGGTCATGTTCCGCTCTTGTAATTTCTGCTTTTTCGAAAAAATTGTCTTTGCAGTTCGGTTTCTTCAAGCGATCTTTACCTTACGGCACTGCCATGGAGAAGGCACAACTCAAACCACAGGCTGCCTCTGAGGCCTAGATGACAATCAGAGGTACCACAACCATGTAGTACCTGGCCATATGATTGCAACGGAGAAACCCGATGGAACATGTAGAGCGGATCAGAAAGCAGTTGGAGAGTTAAGCGAAAGAGAGACCACTGGAACTCCATTGTGCTGCACTAGATGAAGACAAAAATCCAAAGATCTCCAAGCCAAATGAATGTTTTTTTTGTTTTGTTTTTTCTTTTTTAATTTATGTCTTGTTTGTTGGCAGGTTGGGATTATTACTAAATCAAACTTTTTCTCAGTGCCTTGAGGCTAACATGAGACTGAAAGTGACTGCAAAAGAAGTGCAGGCTACCGTCAGCCTGCAGATACAGTGAGATGTCGGTTGGGTTTCCTTTTGTTGGATTGTTGTGATGGAGAGTTTTGTGTTACCCAGTTAACTGCCTTATTTTGGTGCTTATGTGTTCACTGCCTCTGACAGGATATAGCCACATGTAGCAGGCAGGAGCTGTGAGTTACGCTGCCTGCCGAGGCCTGAAAGCGTTCTTCTGGTATCTAAATGGCATCTAAAAATGTTTCAGACGAAAACATTCATCTGGTAACAGCAAAGCAAATATTACCTGCTTAGATGTTGAAACCACATCTATTTAATAATGCAGGTTTTATCACAAAATTTTGCATAATTTAAACCCTGACCTGTCCCAAAGTGTTCCCCTGATTCTTGCCTAATGCATGCTGGGATAGGCTAACCCGGCACCCCTCAGAAAATGCATGCATGCATGGATGGATGTTTCTCAACTGTCCATGAAAATGATCTCTCTCTGCCTCAGGTTGGTGGATGGCGCTGGGTTGAGTTGTTTTTGCACTCAAAGGAAATCTACTGATATAATTCCAAAGACACCTAAAGACTGACTGACTGACCTTCCTTTGAGTTCTGATTTTGACCTCCTACTGATCACTTTGTTTAAATCCTGTTTGTTCGTGTTCAGAGTTACCAATGCTGGCATCGTCATTGTTGTGTAGTCGACTGGGACTGGGACTGGAACCACCACAGACCTGTGAAACCTCACATTAGGGCTCAGAGCAGGGTGGTGCTTGTGTCACAAAAAAAAAAAAAAAGTGGCGTTCTCCTGAAGAATATTTTGCCGTCTTTACTCCTGCTCGGTTTGGGTTGCAAACACAAATGCAGCAAAGGAAGACCGTGTGCAAGCAAATGATGCTTTTAGGGGAAACCACAGAGTTTTAATAGCCATGGCGTAATGATGTCTTGAACCAAAGACGGGACAATCAGCAATGTTGTAGCCTTGACGGAGAGTTTTAGTCTGAGAGCAGACAGGATTGTCACTCCTTGAGTGTGAACAATCCTTTTTTTTTTTCAGCTTACAGTCTGTGTTACTGTGAGATACTGTATTTTGATTGTCTTTTGAGTAAAAGCCGACCATGTTTAGAAAGAGAAGTGGCTGAAATCATCCCACTACCAAAAGGCTACAGGGACTGAACATTTAAATGCTTTGTGTTGGTTTCTTTTATTCGTCATGTACATAGATTTTAATGTGCCTTAAATGTAAATACTTCATGTCTGTGGGTTAGAGTTAGGGCTGCGTGTGCTTGCATGTATATATGTGTGTGACTTCATATACATGCATTTGTATGAATGGTATATTTATGAATGTTTGTTTTGTTTTTTTGTGTATGAATTGGTCATTACCTTTCCCTCTGCTTAGTCCTGTTCATCCCTATCACCTCTGTAGCTTCAGACCATAGAGGTTAAGCCATTTTGCATTACTTTTTAGTCATGATAGCATTAATACAGTCAGTATTCAGGGTGATGTTTTTTTTTCCGATTTAAAATACTCAGTGGAAATAAAAAATGACAGTAAGGCTGCCGTCCAGATGTTGGTGTCCTACGGGATGTCTTGTACCTCTAACAAAGGGATAACAACTAAGCACCGGGAACTAAATGTTGTTTGGAAGTGCAATATTTATATTCACTCTTTTTTTTTTGAATATTACAGTGCTTTCTTTTGTTTTATGTTTTATTTGTGACCGAGTTGCGATAGTCCAGAACGTTTTGTGTCAAAGTATGCGATAAGCACATCGACTAAAATCCTTGGTAAGGTTCTGGCTTTTTTTCACTTTCACTTTGCTTTCTCACCAAGTGTGAAACTTTTTTTTTTCCACTTCAGATGTATTCACCACTTCACTCCTGGACCACTTTTTTCCTAAACTTTACCACCCAGAACATGTCTTGAGTTGAACTCGGGTGTGTCGACATAATTTATGTGCTCTGCTGTTGCACCTGTCCAAACACACCAACATTATACTAACCATACGTTTTACATTTGTTTGCCGCATCACACTCTTTTCATATGTCCCAAATCATTGGATTGTGATTTACTATTTGTCAAATGATTGATCAAATGAAGATTTAAAACTTTGAAAGCATTACATAAAACTTTACTGAACATGTCAACCCATTATTTATAATAACAGGGGATCATTTTACTACTTCCTCCATGGTTACATCAGGAGAGGGCACTGGGTTTTTTTTTATTTTTTTATTATTATTTTGTTTTTTTTTATACGTCTTAGCCCATTTTACTCTCCAGGACTTCCAAAAAGAAGTTGTACATATTTATGACAAGGAGAGTATTTTTGAATTCAAAGGATAACTGATTTGTTGTGAATTTCTCTCACCCCATATTGGGGAGAACATTTTTTTTTTTTCGTCAGGGGGAGGGAGGGACACGGGAGGGTCAATTTTTACCTGTTATGGTTTGTACTTTAAATAAAATATTTCCCTTTTTACAAATTCTTGTGCTTTCATTCAATACACATAACTGAGAAAATAATTTATTTAGAAAACAACATTGTATGAAATTATATGCATGTCAGCCAAAAAAAAAAAATTATCTGATACAATATATTAGTTTTAATGTGAAAATACTAGTGCACAAAAAAAATGACCTACAGTGGTTTAGCTATGGCAAATAACTGCAGTATGTGTTCCTATGGCACCTGTGGAGGGATTATTCCACAGACAGCAATATATAAAATGTCACAATAATGAGTTTTGACACCATAGACAGGCATACTTTGCTCAGCTGTACAAGTGTGAGGGGATCAGTTTCCATTGTGGTGCACGCGCTCACACACAAATATGTATACCCCAGTGTGCTGTAAGGCTTTTTTGGATTAAAAAAAAGTGTCCCACAGGTCCCATGGGCACAGAGTTGGATTCTCTGGTTCAGCGCTGGAGGTCATTACTGTGCACGCAGCACATTTTCACTCTTCTGCTGATGTCCAAGCTTCTTTAATTAAAGCGAGAATCCACAGCACTCAAGACTTCCAGAGGACCGTTGTTATTTAGGCGAGTGTGGAAGTTTTGTCCATCCAGCTACAATCTGTTCTCCAGTTCATATTTGTGCTACACTTTTACAGTCTTTGTACATTTGCAGCTCGATGTCCTAGCATTCTGTTGTTCTCGATAGCTGTGTGAGTTTGCGCTGGTTGTCGATCACCTTCAGGTTCTGAATGTAGTGTCGGATGTTGCTGGGATTCCGCAGAGGGAGGCCGTTGTCTGAGTCTGGATGGGAAGAACAAATCATTTTTCATTAAAATATATACAAACATGAAAAGAAACTCTTTAACTTAAAGGAATTATAATTGGATGCAACAGTTAATGTTGTAGCTTACATGTAGATATGCGGTTAGTAGGCCCTTCCAGAAACATCCGATCTGCCAGACCCCTCTGTGGTGATGACGGCACTGCAGAAAGAAAATAGAAGTTAACCTACCTAATATATCCCATATGCGTCATTCGTATACCCTTAAATACCCCATACCAGTGCAGTGAATCAACTGCATCACTTACCGTAAGGCTGACTTCTGCATCCTCGCACAATTTTCACTGTCTTGGCAATCATGCGCTGTGAGAATGAGAGGAAAAGGAAACAGATGAGGTCGGCAAGAGAATAATAAAGCTGAATAACATTGCAAAAACTTTAGTTTTTGTCTTACCAGTTTCTCAAAATTGACCAATTTCTCTACATAGTTTGGATTTCCCTCATTGATGAATGTCATGTCTGGGCATAGACAGGAACAAAAAAAACATGTCAGTGATCAGTGAATTAATATGCATGACATTCATCTAATGTCGTATTTGCTGGTTATCTGTTACCTTTGAGCAGCAGAGGCATGAATGGGATGTAGGGAGGGCTGAGTTTGGCTACAGCCAGTCTGTAGGCCCTGTGGTTGCGTGAGGGATCCTAAGAACACGAGCAAACATAACACCATTATATTATAATAATGCACAGTGTGTAGCACATTGATAATGAACTGAAACAAGAGCATAAAGAGTAGCTTACCATCAGCCTCTCATAAGCACAGTATATTCTTTTTGTCTTGCTTGGGATTCTCTGGGATAGACAATTACATACATACATTTTCAGTTATTCTTAACCAAATGGTGACACGATATATTATATTATATGTTCAGTGGTTTCTCACCTCCCAGGTCTTGTAAAGCCTGTGTACTGCACTGTTGCTCAGACCGAACATGACAGCGAAGAACGAATTGAGATTCTTCTGCTCCTTTAGTCTGTATCAGGAAACACAGTTAGACTAATAAAGTGTGGCTCCGTAGAGTGATTCTTGGTCTGCAGGTTTTAATGTTACAGTATAAACATTAACATGTGAGCACAAAAAAGGGAATGTTTTAAATTTTCCAGGTATTTGGACACATTTGGCCAGATGGTGGCGCTACAGGAAATGTCAGAGGATGGCCAATATGATTAGAAATCCATCCTGTAGGGGGACAGGAATGTCTGTATCAAATTTCATAGCAATCCATCCGATTCTTGTTGGGATATTTCACTTAAAACTCCCAAATGTCAACCTCATGTCACCAAGATGAGGTTGACATGTAGAGGAATAGAGGTAGAGGGCATCACCGTGGTCAGAGGCTTCATCCTCTGGGGACCATGTTTCTACAAAGGTTCATGATAGATATTTCAGTCTGTAACTAGCTCTTACACTGCAGCAATCTTTATGAACTTCTTGAGCAGGATGGCTCGTTTCACCAGGTCTTCACAGAGGCACAGCTCGGTCACCACCCAGTGCTGGACCTCATTGAAGCGACGCACAAACCTCTCCAGGTTAGCCGTGATGACACCTGAAAACTTATGCCGGCCAAATACGTAGTAGACAAGCTCCACCTGGAAAGATGAGGGCAATGAGTCACCAACACTATTATTAATTGCACACACTGTGAAAAAGAAACTTGGAAACAAACGGGCCGGTTATTAACAGGTGACTTCATGAATGTGGTTTGCCAGAAAATATGCGAAGCGTGCAGGAAGTGTTGTACTGGAGGATAAGATGATCTGATGGCTGCGGGAATCACAAACAATTTTTTATCAAAGAGATACCTAGTCCTTTGTTGAAATGAGGAAATATCTGAATGCCAGTTTCAGCTTTGGCTTCACTTGAGAGACTACTGGAGCTTAGCCCAGACGAGGCATCTGAAGTGTAAATTTCCTCGTCGGTATGAATCAGCTTATAAACCGTGGTTAGATGTGAAATGTGTCATGTCTGCCAAGTTACCTCATGCATGGCAGTGAACAGCTCCCAGTCATAATTGGTGAGTTCATTGGCGATGTCTTTCGAGCTCATCTGTTCAAGGATATCAGTTGTAGCTCGCTCTGGACCCTGCTGCTCCTTCAGGGGCATCTAAGAAAAAAAAAAAAGAGCCAGAGAGAGAAAGAGTATTAGCAGATAGGGAATTGTAGAGGAGCTATTGATTGCTTTCTGGGCTTTGAACCAAACTCAGCTGCATGCACCAAAATAAATATGTCTGAAGTGATGACATTTATGCTTTTATTGTACAAAAAACAAATGTGTACGGAGGGCATCCCGATCCTCACCAGTTGTTCCACTTGGCTGCTTGTGCAGATGAACAGTTTCTCGTTGAGTCCCAGGGCTGTGTAGACTGCAGTGGCATCCAGCTTTAGCTGAGCTCGTTCTGTGCGCGTTCAATAAATCAAAAACTCATTTTCAGCCTAATGAACTGACAACGAATGGTAGAAAATCAATGAACATGACTCAGGCTGGATTGGAAACTGCATTAATAACTCCGAATGCTTTATTCTAACTGTTTTACATGAGCAGGCGATTTGAATTAAACATATCTGTGCGTAAGATGAGTCTCACCTCCTGCCGAGTTCATTTTAACCAGGATGTGATCGCCGCTAGGTTTGACAATTGCTGACATGACATCCTGCACAGATGTGTTCACTGGGAGCATGAGAGTGAGAGGCTTGTTGTCTGGTCTGTAGATCTCGTACAGCACTGCACAGAGGAGGGACACAAAATGTCAAGATATGCTGATTTGACCATTGATGACGTGGGAAATGATGTGTGTGTTATGTGTTACTCATAAACAACTACCCACAGATACATGGGCTCATGTGAGGCGACTCATCTGTGTTGTTAACATACTGTAGTGATATAGATCAAGTTATTGTACATGCAGCATTGCTGATTGATTTGTTTTACTCACTTTTATCTTGCGCTCGGATTGGTTGTATCCTCCCCACCGGCTCCTCGCAGTTTGAAAACCAATCAAACTGCTGGTTCTGTCGATAGCATCAGAGTGACTCAGCAAGGCAGTGACATTAAACTGACAAATGACAGCAGCACGGCATTCAAACTGTTTTCTCATTAAAATGTATCTCTGATATTAATATTCCGCACCCAGCTGTCGTCTGCAAATGCAAAAAAAAAAAAAAAAGATGTGAAAACGCTTACCCGGCTCAATGACTGATATCCATTCTCTGATCTAAGGATATTAAAAGATGAAAAATCAGCGTTAGAGAGCCTGCTTGCAATATTTATGGGGGTGGATTTTGTAGAAATAGCAGATTTTATGAGATAATAGAGACAATTTACACTCTTGTTCTCCTCCTTTCTCTAAATTCTTTCAGCACACTGGATAGACGGAAATCACCTGCCACCTCCTTCTTCAACCTCTGTTTCAGCAACAAAAACATGGAAAAAGCAGACACATAATTATTGATTCTCCTTATAAACATAAATTGAATTCTTAAATTGCAATGGAAATAGTTCAATACACATAGAACACGAGGGGAATTAAGCATAAAATAGCTAAATCGAGCCTGCAGCCTCACCTCCAGAAAGTTCAAAGCGATAGGGTCCTCCTTCAGCAGAAGGCCGTACAGCACCACCCACTGGCCAATCAGCTTCACTACCTTCTGCTTTGTTGTGAGAATGTATGAAGCCTTCTCCTGATCTGAACCCTCAGAGAGCTCCGCCTGGTAGGTGCACTGATGGTTAAGGGGCATAAAAAACACTGTACAAACTGTGTTTGCTGCAGACATCATCATCATCATCACTATCCTCATAAGCAGCAGTGGCAATACATTGCCCTTCATCACTGTGCATTATTATTGACCATCGCAGGATATTGGTGCTGCAGTGCTTCACACAGCTGGCTGGAGGGCATGAACACTTTGTGGGTGAGCAGGAAGTCGCTCACGCAGGGATCTGCAGGGAGACGACAACGCCGCGAAAAAAAACAGAGTTAATTAACTAGCTGACTAAGTCGGATCATCCTGAATCAGTCTACAACAGGAAACAGGCAGGAAGGCGCCTGTAGGCTCCCACCTATAGCGTCATTTCCATTAGAGTCCAGCTTTATTGTCTCCAGTAGGTGTTCCAGGATTTTCTCAGGTGTTCCAGACATTACTGTGTACCTGCAAAGAGCACGACAGAAGAGAGAACGAAAAAGAACAAAACATTAAAGGTATTTTCTCGTGTTGCCCTGAATGCATGCATCCTGCTTCTTCATTTGTGTGTTTTAATTAGCGCCTGATAATGTAATGTACAGCCTAGTTATGTCATGTGGAGGCTGTTTGCCTCTTCCTTCCTGTCACACTGATAGACAACTGTGTGTGTGTGTAGGTGTGTGTGTGTGTGTCACTGGTTACAAACACTAAGCCACTTCTTCTTGTGTAACTCTACTCTTTTGTGCTATTTTTTTTTTTAACTAACCGTGCTTTTCCCTGTGCCTGAGGAAAAATCTACCATCCACCATCCTCCTGCCACTTCCAGCTGGATGTGGCAGGTGGATGGTCACCACCAGCCCTGGACCATGCACCCTTTTCTCTGGATCACCTACTCACCTGCACATTCTCCTTTGTTAGCACAATAAACTATCTCAAACTGATTCAGTCTCTTGATTTATGTTTACATCTTGAGTCAGAAATCGTTCAGCTTAACAAGTTAGTGGCTCTGTTAGACTTGGGGCACTGTGTGTGTGTGTGTGTGTGTATAACAGAGAATCATTCAATAACATTTACTCTATTTTTGGTTTGCATTTACGCTGACTGAAAAAGAAGAACTAGAAAAAAAGCCTTTGACGTAATCGCTGCATAGTTTTTCCTGCAGACTCCCGACCTAGTGTTTACAACACTTGGTGACTTGGCAGTAGTATATCATGAGTGCGGATCATATGTTTACTGTTGAACTATAAAAATGCTTTGCCTTCCACTGCATGTTGTATCTACATCATAAGCCTGACTAAATTTCAGGGCTCCTCGACCTTTTGGCAGCAGGTAAAGAAAAAAAAAGGTTGAGTAAAAGGAGGCCAGCGTCATCTTAATTCACTTTTTATGTTTGCTAAAACACTTCACGGCTGATAACAAGTCATTCAACCAGGCAGGGCTGAAGTCCATTTGTTTTCTGGCTGTCCGATAGCAGTCCATTAATAAGATCTTAACCACGTTTGACAAAAAGATCTGTGTAGTCATCCGTCACTGCGTTATAATTTGGTCTGATATAGCATTTGCCCACACCCAGGTAATGTGTCTTAATGATTATAAACCGGCTTGTGAAATTACTGTTGTATTGTCTCACAGGTGTGTGCGTCACAGTTTCTCACTTGCTATTGCTTCCTGCTCCTCCCTGCTCGGCCCAATCAGAGCTCTTCTCCAACACCAGCACAGTTTTCCCGTGCTCTTGAAGTCGCACTGTGTTGGCTTCAACATCCTGAAGGACAGAAGAAAAACAGACGTGACGACCAAGTCAAACGCATATTTACTGATCCAAATTTAGGGCGCACACATAGAAATAGACCTGCAGCTTGTGTACGGTCACATAAATGCATTCCAATGCTACACCTGTAGTAATTAGGTACTCATACATACCTTGAGGATGCGTATGAAGTCCTGTTTGTCAACACGGAGGAAATGGCAGTTGTCTTCTCTCAAGATGATCGTGCAGCGCGAGGCGCATCATTCAGCAAAGCTAGCTGCCCAAAGTCCTCACCTTCATGCAGTGTAGTTACCAGGCCCTGTGTGCGCAGTGCTTTCAGCATTACAATATTCTAGGAACCATTTCCAAGGCAACAATAAATTTCACGAGTGACAAGTCTCAGATTTATTATTTCTATTTTTGCAACCAGTAAATGGACTTACCTTCCCGTGTGTGATCACATTTACAGAGCCTTTCCAGATGATGTACCAAGATGTGCCTTTGTCCCCCTGACTGAACACTACATCACAGAAAAATAGAGCATCATTTACATCATTTACATGTGTCTGTGTGAACAACCATCCATAAATGCACAATCATGTTTAAAGGGCACCCACGTACAATAGGCTTTATTATGTATGACTTTCATATTCAAGATGGGCAGCGTGTGAGAAGAGAAAAGACACGCGATGACCTAATTTCCTCCGCTGAAGTAATGAATCAATATTAACACGAGGATGTTTGAATATTCCTGATGTTATACATGGTTTGGTAGAGATAATATATCTGAAAGGCATGTTGTGCAGGAGAGGACGTTTGTGCACATCAGAACATCAGTGTACCGCAGTGTGTTCAATAAAACTCTCTCTCTGTGTGTGTGTGTAGCAA
The DNA here is from genome assembly GCA_036365135.1 of Miichthys miiuy. Classification (NCBI taxonomy): domain Eukaryota; kingdom Metazoa; phylum Chordata; class Actinopteri; family Sciaenidae; genus Miichthys; species Miichthys miiuy. The sequence goes on along the minus strand of CM071606.1, from coordinate 7,334,592 downwards.
AGCTCTCTACCACCAGAGCTCAAACCTCAGCAAAGCTGTCACACTCACAGACTGTTCCGGCCTTGGCGTGTGATTCAAAGACCAGCACTGCTGCCAGCTCCTTACGCACCTAAAAGGCACAACACAGCAAGGAATCAGACTGAAACTGCATTGATAACTCGCGTTTTCATTGTTAGATTGTTATACTAAGGGTTCTTTGGTCAAAGCAGTTTATGAATCAGAGGAAACCGGATGCCTGGTTTGGTTGACACGAGTGATAAACTACTATTATCACAAATTAACAGAAACTGTCAACTGTTGTTTCAAATGTCTGGCAAAATGTGCTTTGTTTGGCATACAATGTCAAGAGTTTTATGGATAATTCTGAAGACTACTAGCCTTGAGAACAATGAAATTAAAGTTGTACTTTTAGCATCAAAGTCCGCCTTCAAAATAACCAAAAAGATATTTTAATTGCATTAATAAATCTACATATATTGACTTCAATGGACAGCAGGCAGTAAAAGTGACTCACAGAGGTGGAGAGATGAGCTGCAGCCTTGACATGGAGCAGCTCCTCGTAGATGACCTCCAGGTCCTCGGCACTCCTCTGACTGGGGCTATAAACATAAAACAGATAAGAGGTGTGATTAACCACAGATGTGCTTAAAACATCTGTCGAAAGATGCAAGCTTGATGACAAAGTCCAAAGGTTGTAACAACAAACTACAAAAATGATTTTACAAACTAGATAATACAACATATTCAACAGATTTTCAGGCATAACAGTTGCACAAAGGGTCATCATACTGACCATTTGCGTAGAATCATAGTGAGAAGAGCATCAGGACCCAGCTGAGAAAGCAGCGACAGACCCTCCTGCAGCTCGTCCTCCGAGTCCTTCTCATTTGTTGTGTGGTTCGGCCGCACTCGGAGTCCTGGAAGCGGTAGAACTGGGTGTCCTTGTCATGGAAGTTTAACTCGTGTTTCACTTTATTGAGGCAGAACACAGAGAGAGAGAAAGACACAGAGAACATTAATGAGACCAGAGAATTACATAAAAATGAGATCAAACACTGATCTGTTTAAAAGAAGGAAATAAATGAGTAAATGTTGACCTTCAGGACAATTTATGCACGACAATGTAGTAACTTTACAAAACTCCAGAATGAGAAAAATGCATGGAAATAAGTGCTAATCTATTCTGAGTGATCCCCTTCCTTTGATGGTGAAGCATTTATTGCCTGATTGGAGTGGTCTCTTCCGGGAAGACTGCGCCCCATCCAAATAGCGTGAGCAGTTAGTGAACACTTGACTGAATGAGGAGATATTGTAAAACATATGCTCTGGCAGGCTCAGTCACCAGATTTTGAGCTACTTAAGCACTTCTGGGAAAAACAAGTGCACCCTGAGACATTTAAATCATCAGAATATATTAAAAAATACCAGGATACAATAGGATTTCTTGGTGCGGTGCAAGCTCACCCAAAACATGACAAGTATTACGTTAATATGTCTTTAATTTTGGATGCTGGCCAAAGGTCAGTGAGTAAAACGGCCTAGCGTGATGCTAATTCAGGCAAAGATGGCTGGATTCTGGAAAATTCATAGTAGTTCTTACCATGAACGAGGATTCCTTCATCCACCAAGACTTGCCACATTCCAACTGCCTGGCTTCTTGATTGCAGGCATTCATTTTGTTTCATCAGCCAGTCAACAAGCTCCTTACCAGAACAGCATTGTCTGTGAGAGGAATGTAACACATGAATTTGCATGTCATTTGCAGACATTGTCACATTTTAACATGGAAGACATATCTTTCCACGAGTGTCGGTACCTGTATGTTTTGAGGTGATGCTTTCTATCTCGGATCATGCCAGGGTTCCTTTCGATCATAACACTATACACAGATCTCGCCGCCTTTACAACACGGTCTGAAAGAAACTTCATAAACATAGACAAAATATATGTTAGCACTTTAACTATTAGCGTCTTTCTTTCATAGATGTTAATGTGAGTTGTGTTCCCTTTTATGAAGTGATGAAACAGGCTGAGAAAGAGCGAGAGAGGCCTGTGCACATGAAAGAGGAGGATGTGGAACACAGGTGGTCTTGTTTACTGAAATAGTCGACTTGTGAGTTGGCTGCAGACAGAACTCAGCACAAGAAACAAGTGTGCGTGTGTGTGTGTGTTTGTTTGAAAGAAAGACAAGTTTATTTCCCCTCAGTGTGGAGATTATGTGTGATGGCACGTACGTCGACAACGTGAGTGGAGATTTCAGTGTGTGTGTGTGTGTGTGGAGGGGGTGGTGGGGTTTTGCAGGGAGGTGAGAATGTGTTAAAAATGGCTACATATACTCTCCCACACCTCGCCCAGCCTCTGCAACTCACTCTCTCGCCGGCACATGGTGACAACAAACTTTCACTTTCTTACCACCCTCACTATATTTCCATTGAACCTCTCTCACTTTGTTCCCCCCTCTGTTCAACCTTCAGACACACATACATGCAACTCACTCTGGGTCTGCTCTAAAACCCGAAAAAGACTGCAAAAACAGGGGTGCAAAACCGCTGTCTGCAACCACAGCCACTGATGCAGAAGCAAGGCTTATGTAACATCAATGAGGTTTGTTTGTGTAGCTGTAATATGGCTGTCCTATTTCAGGCCTTTTTCACACTTTACAGTATGCTCTGCTTCTTTTTTTAAAAGTCAAACTATTACCCAACAATATTTACCGTCTTAGTGATTGATCAAAGTAGACATTTTTATTTTGCTCCTCCCTGTTAGACCCCCACCGCTCACATCTCCTGCACCCAGTCTTGTGATTCCACAGACTGTTGCCTGTTTGTTCTTTGGATTTTCCTTAAGGCGCTGTTGTTTGCCCAGGGTGCTGGGTGGTGGTCTTGAGATGCACACAGAACCCAACAATGACCATTCCTACATCAGGTTTTCGTTCCTTAAAATGTAGCGCGATGTAATGAAGGTGGAAACTACCTGCAGCCTTTGCTCCTCGAGTCTTGTACAACTCATTCAGGGCATAAAAACGTCTGCTGACCACCTTTGCTCTTTCACCTGGACTAGGGGGGGGCGGCCACGACACATGCTTGTTACATCCAAGTTCACACTGGACTGCTAATTATAATGTGCAACTATAACGGATTACTATGGGTAACACAGTGCAGTAACCACTTCAACCTATCATCCCTACATTAGCCTGTTCCCAGACCTGACATCAGCAGAGTAAATGTGCCCTAAGGCGTCTGCTATGCCCCTCTGGAGTTATGTTGTCTAGAGGTCACAAGTATTCCCAGGGGCCCTATTTTCCCTTGGGAGTCCCATAGTCACATTCTCAGACATGTCAGCTCCAAAACCTATTTTCTTGATGAGGCAGTTTTCCATTGCCTAACTCGGTCCTTAGAAAAACAAAATCAAAAGCCATATTTTACTGAGTGGGCTTAGCCCTCGCTGCCAAACCTGACCATCAGAACATTCAGAAACCTCAAGCTCTTTCTGTTTTTGTAATTCGTTGCAGTGTTGTGTGCTGTTTGTGGGGGACTATGTGCTGTTCTCTGTCTTCATGTAGGCCACCTATGTTATCTATGAAATATGACCCACGGGTAATTGTTCCAACTGAGTGAAATTGCAGAGCAAACACCTTTCCTAAGTACAATACACACTCAGCTGGTGTGCAGTGACCAACACTGATCTATGGGCCATCTGTACAGGCAGTAATAACCCATTTTATGACTGGGGTCCATTGTGTCGCTGGTGTGAAGAGCCTATGTTCAAAAAGCACCTTAAGACTGCTAATGTAAAGTATAATAATCAACTTCATATTGGTTTGTGCTCAAACTGTCAAGCTTATATGATCTTTACTCATGATCCTGAATGATTACACTCGTCTTTTTGCAGAGCTAGCTATAGAGCAGCTGTTCTACAGGCCGGTACAGTTTGCTCAAACACTTTTCAGCAGCACATATGCTTCCTATCACACAGGAGTGAACCTTGTCATTTGCTTCAAAGCAGGTTGTAACCGTCTTTAATTGTCCCATCATCTATTCCGTGTATTATTTTCTTTAACTTTCAATCCGGTCCTGGTTGAAAGTGTTAGTCATGAGCTTTTTGAAGTGTGTAGTACGTGGTTCGGTTTCATGCGTTTGTCTCGTGGGGTGGAATGATGATGAGTACAGTTATCCACTGTATGTCTCCTCTGTAGGCGAGACATTTCTCTGCTTCTTACTCTCTCTGTGACCTTGGTGGGCTGTGTTGTGTGAGAAGCAGCTACAGATGAACGCCGTGCGAGTTGACAAGGAGATTAATGCAGCTCTGTGCACTGCAGATACCTGACTTTTCCCCTCTCACTGCGTGAGAAAAATACAAGACCACATTTTAGACAGCAACATTTCCATCTTGTAACACATGATGGATATGGGGATGATGTTTTTTTTTTTCCCAGGCCTTTGATTAGATAATCAAATGTATTTTATTTCAATATAAACAATGATCAGTGGCTATGAAGCTTGTGATCAAGCAGAAAAGGAAAACTACGTCTTGTGCACACAAAAGCTGGAGCGCTATCAAACGCACGTTATTAAAAACAATCCGTCTTGTGCACTGCTATCAGAATGTATGATGCTCATTAGTGACTTTAAGAATCTGGAGCCAACACTTGCCAAGCAACCAAACAAAGCTCCAAGAGGTTAGCAACACCTGCCTCCCGCGGACGCGATTACTCGATCTTCTTTCTCTGGCACAAAACAAAAGACAAAAGATTCTTTCGGGGTTGAAAGATGCTCTCTCACTCTCTCAGTGTCTACTTCTTCTGTCGTGCCAGGGAACACTGAACCTAAACAGGATTCACTTTCCATGTCAGACCCTGTGTTATCACAGCGTTTTAAAACTTCTCTCCTTGGCAAGCTGTTGAAGAAGCTGAGATAAAGCAGTGTGAGGGGCCTGGGCTGGGTGAGGTAGTGCTTGGGAGGGTCAATTAACCGTGGGCCTTGGAGTGCCCTTTAGACTCCTTGTGACTGCTCGCCCCGCTAGGAATGTGTTTTTTTAAGACTCGCTTGAGTAGTAATGCAGGATATTATACCAACAAAAGAACAAGTTCAGCAGTTCAAAAGGATGCAAGCACTGCAACTCCGGATGATAGCAGAGGTCAGCATGGCTTAAAGCCACCAGGCTGGTGATAGTTTAAAGACAATCAGTGTCTTTGCCAAGCAGAGTTAAATACTGTAGTCAGCTAATTAGCAGAGGGACACACAGAGAAGCCTGATGCTTTAAGCCTGATTTTGAAATTATTATAGAGGGCTTGAATAAAAGATTACAAAGAATATCACTTGACTTAACGATAAGATGCTTAATAATAATTAAGCCTGATGACCAAATCCATTTTTTATTCATGCAGTAGACAATTTATACCAGCCTAAGTTCTTAAACTTACTAACATGACGCTTCTCCTCTGACATTGTGCCTTTCCTTATGTTCAACAGGAGTTTAAAAACATCAGCGGGAACACATTGGATTATTCTTGGCTGTAGGGGAAAGTGATGCACCAAAGCATAGCTCACATCTCTGGCATTCTCACCTGCTTCATGGTGTCCTTTGAATTCAGGGCCTCTGGTAGTGGAGTCTAAGAGAAACAGAAAGAGATACATTACCACCACTGAGCCATTTCTGCATATCTAAAGCCTCTGAAATAAAGCAGATAACTCGCTTTGGAACAGCATTCCACAGGAACTAGCTGGACTGCTCGTTGATGATAATCTGGCTGCAGCTGCGCCAAATAAACACATATAACTGAGCTGGACTGTCCTGATAGAAAGAATAATTATTTTTTCTTTTCATTGGGATAAAGGTCAACACAAATACATTATCGCAACCTGCGCTGTGTTACCATTGTCTCCAGTGTGATGTGGGTGTGTGTAAAGTGTGTGTGATGAAGTGGGAGGAAAGAGTGCATAGACATCAGCAAAGGAAAGCACATTCGCCTGTTGCCACGCGTTTTGTTGTGAAAAGGGTGCTTTTAACTACAGACTCTCCTTTCACATGAAAAGGGCTTTGAAAATATTAGGGAAGATAAAAGATGCATATTTTAAATCATATATTATTTTTGGAGACTCTCTGGAGACTCTGCACTTACAGATCAGTCGGATCAGCCCTAAATTAAACATGCTGCCATGTACAAATATTCAACATTCCCATATCTGTACTTTGGCCTAAGTTGTATTTCCTCTTTCTTGCTTGCTTGTGATGTTTTTATGATCCGCTTGTAGCTACTGTTGTCTAGCAATATTCCCAAGGAAATTTAATTCAGAGAGGTATGATGACCTTTTCAAGGCAATTATCAAATATTTCTCTTAAGATATGTCTAGACTGTAAAACTGTTTATTTGTCTCAGCATTTGTTTGCGCATAAAATGCAAGAACAAAATATTTACCAAATGGGATATTGGTATCTGTTTATAATAGTCTTTATGGTGTGTGTGAACTGCTTGGGAAAAAAAATGTAAAATATGCAAAGTATTGGTTGTGCCATGACTGACATTCGCACATACAGTAGCTATCTGCATTGATCAGGAAACTGTGATCGACTCACCGATTATCATCTTGTTAAGTGTCTCCAGTCCTTCTGCAAACAGACTTTGTAGCCTGTTATGTCTGGTCTGCTGTGCAGTCAGAGACATCACATGATCATAGCCTGAATGGCGCATTGCCAATTGTTTTAACTCACTCATAGAAAAAATTATATTAGCTCTAACTGCAAGTCTGTTGTCTGACTGTGGATTAAGAAGTGTTTTACTCATTGTGACTTTGGTTTGAAAGTATTTCTGACCGAATATGACTCAGTGAAATCATATATTTAACATAGTTTTTATCAGTTATTACCCAACCAAAATGACACATGTGGCCCCTGAGTAAACACAAAATGTGGAAAAACCAGAGTTCTTCCAGGTCTGTAGACAGGAACCTTTATGAATGTGAGGTATTTTGTTCTGCTTTGTCTCCATGTTTCAACACCGGTATGCAAAAGAGCAACAAGGACAGCGAGACGGTGCCCTGGCATCTTCTAATGACAGCAAAATGAGCTCAGTTTTGACCTTGTTAGAAGTATCTGCCTGCATATGAGAGGAGGAGGAATTAGCAAATGCCTCAGTGCCAGTTAAATTTGCACTCATTGTTAATATCACACCTCAATGAACAGAGATACGGGATACCATTTTGGTAAAAATTTAACTCTGCAACTCCCTGCAGCTCCGATTAATATCGAGCCTTTAGATGTGGTGTGCAGCTATGGAATGCATCTTGAGGCAGATCCCACTGTTTTCGCCCCAGTATAAGCACAAACAATATTCCCATGGAGACATGATCACGTGTACAGTGTCAAATCAATGCATTTGTTCAATTTATGACGAGCGTTTAGTATGCTGTCAAGTTGAACTTTACACTTTTGTGTAAATCTTGTTATTGGCTTGGCGAGGACATGTCTATGTCTTGTGTCATTTATCATGTGCTATCAAGATAAGCTGAATAAACAGAAACTCACTTGGTGCAGTGACAAGTTGAACAACTCCTGTGGTATTGAGGAATATGTGCAGCATGTTACGATGAGCAATTATTAAGCTCAGGTTACCAGGTGTCAAACAGGTATGCCAGCTCCAAAACACAACTGTTAGTCATCTGTTTTTTTGCAGTTTATCCTTTCACCTGCTTTATGTCAATTATGATGGCTATATATATGGCTGGTAACAGTAGGAAGTTCAGTCTGTAGAGATTTACAGTTGTCTTTGACCCCTCGATGCTTAAAAGTCACGTAAATTTAGAAGCTAAGGGCCCCACCACTGTTCCGTGTCTTCCTGTGACCTGGATAACAAAAACCTCCCCTCTGCATTCTTCTACAACCTCTTCTGTAAACTGAGCAAGGGTGTCGTGGCGAAGGTGGACAATAAACAATACACTATTTATAACCTAAGATTTAAAAAAAAAAAAGAAAAGAAAAAACTTTGTGCATTGTTAGCTTCATGTGTCCCCCCCACACCCGAGCGACCAAAACAATAGAGAAATATGCTTCAGTCCACTGGAAGCAGTATTAATAAATATAGATATAAACTGCTACAGTGGTGACCTGAACTGTGTCATAGTGGAAGTAAAGTGAACTAAGCCCCTTTGTTACATAAACACATTTCACCTGCTCTCTGACAAGTGTTCCTGCAACTCCTCCTCTCCTGCACCTCAAGCCTTTTTGCTGCGTTTCAGCACAAAATGTATTGGATGCAATTCCCTCATACGCTGCAGGGTGGTTGTCACTTTAACAAAAAAAAAAACTAGGGCTTTTAGCATTATTAAACCACCGTGTGTCATACATTCACTAGACACCAATTTGTACAACAAATTATGACTACACCAGAGTTTCATAAGCTTCAAGACATCTGCAGAGAGCATGTGACATCCTGGACTTCTTTTTTTTTGTGATAAAAACTTAAAATGAACTCATTACTTCAAAAGGACAGCAGACAATACAAGAGAGAGGTAATGGGGTCCGTGATGGTGAAGATGATGATGATCAAACTCAGTGTTGGAGTGTAACTGAGTACATTTACTCAAGTATGGTACTTTAAATTTTAAATAGCAGTGTTTCCCTCTTCTGCTACTTCACTGAAGATACATTTACTTTACATTAGTTACTAATTTACTTTGTAGATTAAGATTATTAATCCAAAATATAAATCAACTAATAAATGATGATATATTATTATGGATTAAGATACCTGGCAGCATATAAAGCAGTCAAAACTAGAGTAATCCAGTTATATAATATATATTATTCTGAAATAGGCAATTCTGCATCATGAGTACTTTAAGTATATTTTGGTGCTAATACTTGTCTAATGTTACTTAAGTAAGACATTAAATGCAGTACTTTTACTTGTAACTAAGTATTTTTACACTGTGTCATGGCTACTTTTACTCAAGTAAAAGATCTGAGTACTTCTTCCACTCCTGATCAAAATAATAGAGTATTATCATCACTCCCCTCTCATCTCCTGATCATCTCTGTGCGCCACCCTACTCTATAGTACTAAGTAAGTATTCCACATATGTCTCTGAAGTAAACATTAAAGCATTGTACCCAGCTGATGCCTCGTATGGTCGGCGTTTCCACTGAGTAGCGGTCCGGGAACACTTGGTAATTGTGACTCCGAAACAAATGCATCTTGTATCAGATCAAAACAACCGACAAGCAACTTCCCAATCAGAAGATCTGCACACGGACTCAGCGCCTCCAGACATTATATTCACGACACATCGACCCGTTCGTTACTGTACAGCGACGACGCAACGCGGCGACACTGTCAGCTCCGGACTCCTCATTTTGTCAACCCTTCATAAAAAAATCCAGACAGGATTCTGTTTGTAGTCCCTGGTATCCGAACCCAGACCGGGTTTCCTCCGCTAGACGTGCCTGCCTCAGTGAGGACGGAGTGCGTAATGTTCAGCCATCCCTCGCAGCACAGGCGCACTGCACTGAGTTGCGTGTGTGCGCTCTTTGGCTTTGGCAAGGAACTACAGCGAGTCATCAAACAGGCGGCCTCCCGTGGCTTTTTAACTGTCTAATTAATTACGTTTGATTTATTTTCCTTGATATAGATGCACTGTGTGTGTATGTGGGCAGGTGCGCACTGTACATTTTGTCGACATGGATGGAAAATGGTCATTTTTCACCATGCAGGCTCAGATGGAACAGATGCAGCGTTCAAAACCACATCAAAACCAGGACCTGTATCTAAAAAGTGGTGAACAAAATCCATAAACAGACACAGAATAACAGACCTTTCTTTAAAATATCCCATCACAACACTGTGTTATTAATTTACATCCAGATGAAGCACATCCCTGTGATGAAAATCTCACTACAGGCTACTACAAACTACCTGTTGAGCTGTGCACCTGACACAGCAGGTTCAGTAGACTGTGTCAAGGTTATTAAAAGAGGCATAATGTGCCATGCAGGCACTGTATGGTCTAGTTTGTTCAGTGCAGTAAGTTCAGAGCAGCCCACACAGGGGTGCAGAACTCTGCACACACACTTATCAGGTTGTCCAGCTGTCTGGCTCTGCCGGGTCTGTGAGCACATGGATATTACAGATAAACTGCTTCAAGGGCAGAAAACAGTTAAGGTTGGAGAACAGCACTCGATGTCTCTCATTGGTTGTTCTGTTCAGTTCTAGTTCTCAGTTTGATGACAGGTGTTAAACTGTTACACACCCATTACTGGTTTATGGATTCATAAAACTCATCACGCTGTATATTGAACCAACAGGTGCAGCTGTGGATGCAGTGTCTCTGCTTCAGATCTAATGTGTGATATTCAGTGTTACTTTATTGACTTTGTTTGTGGTGTATGATAGAAGTCAGATGACTTACTTCCCCCATCTCTGGTGTACAACGCCTTGGTGCCGGACAGATGGATTTGACCACGTTCTCCATAGTAAGGATGGCTTGAACTGTATCTGTGTGAAACATGGACAAACAGGGTCATAATTACTTGTTTGGAGAGACAAGAAAGAAATGCATTGTCAGGCCTAATTGGTCAAAGCAAAGCAAAGAAATGTAAATCGACAAACGAGAACAAGGGGACCCTCTATTTAACTTCTCGTGTACCACCATAACTGGATCATGGTCAACTGTGTCCTGCAGGCTGGACGTTACGTAAGACTTGTATTAATCCCAGCTATTGTTCCAGCGCAGGGCAGCCCTTCCTGTACTGACCTCAATGTTTGAGTCAGTTTACCATGGCTTTCCACAAGACATGGTGTGTGTGTGTGTCCTTTCCTAGCTGGAAAGATGTAGGAGGATAGATGATGTATTGGAACCGAATCTTCTGGACAATATTTTTTAAAGTCCAGCACCTGTTTGCTCCTGTATGTTGTCTCTGTCTTAGACATTACTGCTTCTTTCTTGGAGCCCTACTCTATTAGTGTGTGTGCTGAGTGAATGATGGATCACAAAGCCAACAGAAATTAAACAGTTTTCTTTGAATCACAACCACCCATTCATCTCAGATGCATAACAGAAGATTCGTTACAGTCCCAGAACTTATTAAGCACATCTATAAAGTGTAACTCCTCACCACGTTTAGACCTGGGTGGAGTCATGACGGTTCTCTGGTCAACGCTGTCCCAAAAGCCAGTTTTAAAAGTAAGTGAGCAATCAAGTCCAAGTCCAATAGGTTTTCTGCACTCTGGCTAAACTTGTGTGACTCTCTGTTGCTTCCAAATGCCTCACAGGGACTCTGAAAGATGTCACATTAAGAATGTAACAACGAAGGAATCCAGTTTTGCTTCTTATGACCTCCTGAGGGAATGTAAACACGATAGTTTGGCTGATAAGGACGAGCACATTTCTACAGACTCTTTGATATTATCTGACAAAGTCACTGTTGTCTCAGCGATGTGCACAGTGGGACATGAAAGGTGGCTGGTTTTAATGATGTTTTGTACCAAATATAAAAAAAGGCTTCAGTGAAACTAAATGAGCAAATTGCTTTCTAGAGGGCTAATCTACCTTGGGTTGGGATAATCTCAGGATTGATTGCAGAACAATAAAGCCAGAAAACTCAAGGATGTTAATAGCTTTGTGGCCCTGGGATTGAAATAAAAGCTCATTAACACTGCCACATTGTTGGATGACCTTGTTTTAGGTTCAAAATATATTGTACAGTCGTGGCCATGAAAAAGCCTCATCTCACAGGAGAGATTAAATCTAGGTTGCTGACACCTTGAACTCTTCGGTGACACGGCTCCCAGGTGACTTTAGCTTTGATGTTTAACTCCACATGCATGTCTGGCATTTTAAAAATAAATGCTGCCCTCTGTTGATGGCACAGATGTCCTGCAATCTGCATCAAGTGGAGAGGAAATTCATGTAAGCGTCAATGAAATTTACACAGAAATCCTAAAAATGTACGAAAATTATTAGTTTTATTATCAGTTTGAGAGATTGACGTAATAATCTATCGACGGATTCTCTTTTTGTATCAGAAGCACTTAATGAAAGAGTCAAAAAGTGTCAAAAACTATATAAATTTAAGTTTTATTGATGAATATTTATGATTTTTTCCTATATTTTTTATACTAATGATGTTTTGCGTGTGTCGTTGATGTGACTTTCTCCCTCTCTCTTTCTCTTTCTATATTTATTTCTGTGTGTGTCTATTTAGATCCTCCGGGAATGGGAGTGGGATTTCCTGCAACACATCTACGCCCATGGAATGTGTACTTTGCCAACTGTCTTTGTTGTGCCTGTCTGGTGGTACACACACACACACTTATATACACACTGACATACACACACCTTTTCCTTCCTGTCCCCTGACTTGTTAGCAGTGACAGACAGAGATACATCTTTTATTTGTTTGACCCTGTGGTCAAACGGGGACTGAAGCACAAAGTGAAGCAGACATGAGCAAAAGCATGAAGGCAGCTGGTGACAGTAATTATAAACGCAGAAAAAACGTCCAGTTTGTCAGCTTCGTTCTAACACATCTACCTCCTGCTGCGCAGTCACATGGTGACACTTACAGCTACAGAAACGAAGGAGCAAAAGATAACTTCATTGTAAATGATTTGCTTTTCATGTAAAATTATGTATATATTATGTTATATAATATGTATCTATCAAAAACTGCTCATAAAATCTTGTCAAACGTGTTTTGATAATTAGTTAGACAATATTTGTACGGCACGCCATGGAATAAAGTTAATTTTCCATCTAAAGAAATATAATAATTATACAAAAATATCATAAACCAAACAATCTGTCAGTCTGTCACGTTATTTTGATAAGTGATCAGTAACTCACCTCTGGCACAAGATTCTTCAGCCTGTTGGCTTCCACGCTTCATGGAGTCTTCTGCTTTTGGTTTTCAGCCTTTGCCCCGTTCACATGTCCGAGGATGATTTCTCACTCATTGCAGTTTATGTGAGTTGTGGCGACTGCTGCTAGACACAGCTTCCTGTATCTCTCTGATTGGCCATGAAAAGAGTGCTCCAGGGCATGAGCTGAGTGTGTGTGTGTGTGTGTGTGTGAGAGAGAGAGGTTGTGTGAAAACAGGATAAAATATAAGCAACAGCCTTTGATTTAATTTGCTTTCACTTCACATCTATAAGTATGTGCTGTGGTTTTCATCTGTGATGTGACTGCTGCAAAGCTACTAACAACCGCAGCAAAGCTTTGAGGGCTCAGCTTCACAGCTCAGATTGCAATGATCTGCATCGTGTGTATGTGCTTGATTTATAGTGAAACCGTACAACATTGCTCAAAATAAAGAATAATATTATACTTTAATGTCGCCTGTAGAGAAAATAACTTCCTGCCTTCCCCTATCTAGCCCAGATCATGTTTACATGTGAATATCTTTGTAGATACAACTTATTTTTTTTAAACTAAATACTGCTGCTTTATTCCTGTTGAGCTGACAGTTTATTAGTATTAGTGTTTGCCTGACTTATAATAATATGAATGAATGCAACCCACTCCATATGTAGATATAAAAGGCTCATTCTAAAGTAATAACAATTAGTTTCTAACATGATATATATAACTTAATTAATACTTAATTGTATTCAGTATTTTTCCTCTCCACTGTATATACCCACTATAGTCATACTGTATATATCTATATGTAGCATATGTACACAGACCTCCAAGTCTGTTACACTCTGCCTGTATGTTCTTTATTGTCAAACTGTTTTATCTGAATGCACTGCACTTTATGTAACCCCTTTTGTACTTGTGTGTTGTAATGTGTGTGCACTTTAATGTAGTCCTGTGTGTACTAGGCTTCATGTAGCACCATGGTTCTTGGTGAAACACTGTCTTGTTTCACTGTGTACTGTGTATATAGTTGAAATGACAATAAAACCCAGACTTGACTTGAAAACATAGTTATAGCATATTATATTCCATAGTTACACACTGGACCTTTAAGAAACAAATGCCTGCACAATGAGCTATGAATTGCCTTTATGTAACCACAAATCTATACTCAAATACATGTGTATGCAATAACAATAATTAGATTAGAATAGATTATATTAGATTAGATTCAACTTCAGCTATTGTCATTGCACAAAGTACAAATACTTAGACAACAAAATGCAGTTTAGCATCTAACCAGAAGCAGAGTAATGTACACATGTATAGGGATATATAAATAACAGTGCAGATATATATGTGAATATGTTACCAAGATACATACAGTATGAACAGCATTAACAGTATGGACAGAGTGAAATGAATACACTAAGATATATACAGCTTGTGAAGCAGCAGCAGCAGCAGCAACAGTCGAAATTGAAGGTATAAACATAATTATAGGTGCAATTATACAGTGGATAAGATATGTACAGTATGAACACTGCCTCTCCAACCAAAGTCAGCTGGGACCCTGTTGTGACCCTGATGAGGATAAGCGGTTACAGGAAATGGATGGATGGATGGATATACAGTATGAACAATATTAACAGTAATTATATATATGTATAATATTGAAAATACATGTGATTAAACTAGTCGACATTATATATAGAATAAACAGCTAGGTATGAACACACTATAGGTATTATAAGTAACAGTAGTTTGGGCATTAGTGGTCTACAGTTGCACTTCCTCTTTCCTCCACTAGGGGCGCTGTGACGTCGAGTCGGGGGTTTCCTCTGTGCAAAGATATTTCATGCACAAGTGATAGATAACTTTAGGGCAAATTGTTGAAAACACACCCAAGAGATTCGTTTTGTTGTTGTTTTTTTAACACAACACCAGCCATATATTTGAATCTCGAGTGTTGTATGATAATGAAGTACACGAACAGACCAGTAAAACGAAAGAAATGTACACTTTATTGGTATGTTTCATCATCGGCTGAAGACAGAGATCCACGGTGGGAGTGTTATCCACAGCGCAGCGTGTCATCTTTGCGGTGCCCATCAGATAAACAGTCGTTTCGGTGTTTTGTTGCTGCTTGTTCGCTAAAAAATCTGAATTTTGTCGTCGGACTTTTGTGTGTTTACGAACTATAATTAAGATATTCTCAAATCTAGCTCTGCTAACAGTGTCGGACGGTGTCTCCCTGTGGTCGTTCAGCCGAGCTGATCTTGTTTTCCTGTCGCTAGTTTCAAGGATATTACATAATGTGGCGGTAAGCTGTTGCTAGCTGAGCACCAGTCTGGGTTTGAAATATATATATTCAACGGCGGTTACAAACGTTTGGTAGCTGTAGTTTGAACGATGGGAGTCAGCAGAGTTTACATTAGCATAGGGTACGCTACATTCGGCACCCTGGTTGGACTTTCGGCTTTCTTGGTCTGGAATATCGCCTACAAACAACCGTGGACGGCGGCTATGGGAGGCCTGTCAGGTACGTGAACACACCTGTGGCGTTTACTGTCATGTTACATAGTGCTAGACATGATTTCCCAGCATTTAACTCTAATCCTTAAAAACCAGGCCTACACAGGCAAACCTTACACCTTTTGTCATGTCATTAAAAGGCTCTTTATTTAGTCTGTAGTCACTGATTTTCCTTTTTAATACTTTATTTGTTTGAATTATTTTTTAGCTGATGTAAAACTCTCTGAGCTTCATCCTCAGCATCACTGCTGGACATTCACTCTTGTTACTATGTGAACCTTCATCTATATTAAATCCAGAATGACATTTGATTCACAAACTATGTCATGGTGACACTAAACAACCTTAAAACTAGTTTATTATATCTTGATACTTATTGGCCAACATATACTCAAGTACTAGTATGTATAACTCTGCACACTGAACTTGAACACTAACTGATGCATACTTTGCACTTTCCTGCACAAAACCGTAAAGCTCTTTTCATTTTAAAAACACACACCGCACATATATTTCTATTTGTATCTACTGGTACTTTATTTTTAATCTTCTAGACCCAAAACACACACACTGATTTCTGATCTGCAGTAACCTGTTATGGGCTGATATACATTGTTGTGGTTGCTTCATCGTGCTCGGTGATGAAATGATTGAAATGAAAGATGTTTAGGTTTTTTTTTTTTTTTAGAGTCGTTTAGGGGAAACAAAGAAAAGACAAACGGCGGATTATTTCATATGATCTTCCAGTTATTTTTAGGGCTGTCACGATATCGATTTTTATATCAACACGAGCTTTCAATAGGCCCTTCTGCCATCTAGTGACTCTTCTCACTATTGTAAGTTATTGTTATTTAAATAATTTAAATTTGACTCTGTGACCTTCGTGTTACAATAGATACCATGTAGCCTATCTAAGAAAATGTAAGTGACAGATGTCAGGGAATAAATCCAGTGAACTGCTGTTCTTAACAGTGGCAGAGCCGTCGGTGCTGTACAAAATGTGTTTATATTGAATGTCAAATTGAATCAGTTATTTTGATAAATTCTCTATGCTGTGACGGCTCAGTTTTATAATGCCCTCATTGAAAGTGTGTGTGTGTGTGTGTGTGTGTCTCTTTCGACAGGAGTTTTGGCACTCTGGGCTCTTGTCACACACATCATGTACTTGCAGGACTACTGGCGCACTTGGCTCAAAGGCCTCAAGTTCTTCATCACTGTCGGCGTGCTCTTCTCCGCTTTGGCAGTGGCCGCCTTCATCACCTTCCTAACTCTCGCCATCACACAGAAGCAATGTAAATCCTCCCTCTACCGCACCCAGTTCATAATAATTCATCATAATGGTGAATTAGGAAGAAAACATTGATTATTAACAGCTCGTTCGCTTTTTCGACTCAGATGATTGATTTCCTAATGCATGTATTCATCACGCTGCTTTTTCTGTCCCGCAGCTCCCACTGACCCGAGGAGCCTCTATCTCTCCTGCGTGTGGAGCTTCCTGACTCTCAAATGGTCCTTCCTCTTGGCCTTGTACTCGTATAGATATCGGCAGGAGTTCGCGGACATAAGCATCCTCAGCGATTTCTAGTCAGCTCTGATTTTCTAGCCCGCGATGGACTTTGAGGGGGTCTTAGGCTTGCCGGCAGGAGCTGGTTTAAGAGCTTTTGTTACAAAGAGAAGCAGAGAGAAAAGCAGACCTGGCTAGATTTAAAAAAAAAAAGTCACCTGACTTCACCATATGGAGTTGTACTTGTTGCACTTGCTTAACAAGCTCTGTATTTGTATTGTAACCTCTTCTCCTACTTTTAATGGCCCACTTATCATATTCCTGTAAGTAGTCATAAGTGTAAACCTCTAAAGACCGGAACTGCTTTTGATCAAATTGCTATTTGAGGCTATTTATGAAGACACATGCAGGTGGGTTTTTTTTTTTTTAATCTTAAACAGCTAATAACGAACAACAAGGATCATGGAAATCCCCATCATCATAACAGGCTTTTTAATCCAGCGATAAGATGTTAAAATGAAAGTGACTCTCAAAGCTGAAATCCTCAGAACCAAAACTAAAACCTCCTACCTGAAGCCGCTCTGCTAATGCTAGGTCGAAAGTGTTTGTTGGAGTGCTTGAATGTTTGTAGCCAAATGAGCTTTTTTTTTTTTTTTCATAGTTACAGTTTTGAACAACAGAATACTCGTAGCTCGTAGACGGCCACCGTGTTAGTGTCCGCAGAGTTTCTTAGCTCCCTTCGTCGTCTGTTGATGATTTTGAGAAATCAGTTTTTAAACTTCACTGACTTTACTCCTCCCTTCATGCTTTTCTTTTCATGTGAACTGAGGAAAAGGCATTCCTGTGGAATTTGTGCTTTTCATCTTTTGTTCCACCAGGGGGCGACTTGCTTTTTTTGTCTGTCAAGGCTCCATTTGAAAATTCTCACATTCCTGTCAGAAGAAAACACAAATGGATTTAACAAATGATTGCACTTTAGTCTTTGATATTGATGCCATTGTTTTGCACACGAATCCTGTTACAATGGGGAAAAAAAATCATGTTTTAGACGTTGTCATCCCTATCGCACCCTTTTTAAATATCGAAATACACTATTTATGTGTATCATTTATTTTACAGCTAGTATGATTTGTGTAAACCAAATTTAAGATTGTTTGTTTGTATGTGGCTTATTTTCCAGCTGTTACTTATGTCTACCTTTTACCATGAAACATGTTAAAATGTGTTTTTGTTGATGAGAGAATGAATGTGAGGATGTTACATGTATATAAAACTGAACCCATTAAAGTTGCATTTATTGTTAATTACATCACGTTGTCTCCTTGCTCTGTACTGCACATACAGCAGCAACTTCAACAATCAGCAATTAAGCGATCCGGTCCCTGCGAGGCCGCGTGTGATGTGAAGTTTTTCAAGCTTTTCTAAACTCCACCCAGAAGGTGTAAGGAGTCTTTTAGCGTAGCTTGATAAGTAATCAAACAAGTGGGCAACACACGCATCGGAGCCAAATGACTGCGGACGTTGTGCTTCAACAATAAGGTACAGTGCTGTCTTTTCAGACTTTTACATGAACTCAGCTTCTGAACAATACAGACATTGAAATCAGTGTGTTAAATTCTGTTTTAATTCTGCTGAATTAGGACTGAATGCAGATTGTTGACTGTGAGTGATTGAAAATAATATATGCTATATTCTCAACAGGTGTCTTCTGTTAAATAGTCAAGAATCCTTTTGCAACTTCATCTTTATATTCAGTCTTTTCTTGAGATTTACCCCTCCTGCCTAAACTCTTCACAATCTGACAAGAAATTGTTTGAAATTAGTCGTTTCCAGACATGATATCTGACACTGGTTTGACCAGTTGTTCACTCTAAATAACAAAAGGCCCACTGCAGATATATTTTCTTCTTTTTCTTATGAAACATAGAATGTGGTATGACTTGTCATATCTCTTCTACAGCTTGCAGACTTGTAGGATGCACACAGTGAACTTGAGCGTGTGCTAGTGTTTGCCTGGTGTCGAGCAAATATTTTAGCAGTCCACCAACCTGTTGGCTGATCCTTCACCCTTCAAGGTTAGATTAGGGGCTTGCATGTAAATACAATAAAAGTGCAATCCTACAGATCACCTTGTTTCTACACATTATAAATCCTCTATTGATCTATCTAAATCCATCTATTCAAGTCTTGCTTTTGTTTGAAATGTGCAAACCTGTTTCCCAGCAGTGGTGGAATGTCCCTAAATCCATTTCTCACTACTACTACATATTTGAGTTAGCCTGACTTGATTAATGACTCATCTCAGGAAAATGTAGACTTATCTGGAAAACATATCCATCAGTTGGGGTGAAATATTTGTCAGTTCATGTAATTCCTTAAATTGTATCTTGAGGACGTTGTATGAGAGAGACTTTTTCAATGGTTTTAATATGTTTCAATATGCTATAGCCATGCACGAGGACCGCCCACGTTATGTGATTGACAGGCCGGCATATAACCTCCCAGATTTCGACAAAGACTTTGACAAGAAGAGTCGTCAATTCCCCGTTGGAGAGAAAGTCAAGAAACTCTTCAGGTACAGAATTAACCACACAGTCGACATGAACTACACGTCTTCCTGTCACACAAACTACCTCTGACAAGCTTTGTGTTGTGATCAAATAGTGCACAGCCCCGTAGCTATGACTCAATACAAAGTAGACGTGTTAAGGGCTTTTTTTCAAAGTAACAACCAGAAAAGCCGAGCCCTTCAAAGAGTTTTTCTTGTTTGTTTCTGTCAGATGCTCCGTGTCGAGACTGAAGGGCTTGTTATTCAGACATCTGCCTGTACTGAGCTGGCTCCCTAAGTACAAAGTGAAAGAAAACCTGCTGTGTGATGTCATCAGTGGGGTCAGCGCCGGCACCATTCAGGTTCCCCAAGGTCAGTCAATACTCTCCTCCCTCTGATGCATCTGTGTGATACACACAGACTGATGCTAGTTGCTGCAGCATCAGCTCCAGTACAGAACACAGTTTTTCGATGTTATTTATGTGACATTTATAATAAGGTTTTTGTTCTTTCTAGGTATGGCATTTGCCCTCCTGGCAAGCCTCCCTGCTGTCAACGGTCTCTATTCCTCTTTCTTCCCCCTCATCCCGTATTTCTTCATGGGCACTGCTCACCAGATGGTCCCGGGTAAATCAGAGTGATTTATCTGCAGCGATTTTATACGATGACAGTGATAAGTTGCCAAAGCTGCACAGTGCAGATCAGCTGCACTCAGCCTGACTCTGCCCAGTTTGCAGAACGGCAAAGAAAATAGATGTGACACTACTTTTTCATGTCTAGGTACGTTTGCTGTCCTCAGCATTATGGTTGGAATCGTGTGTATTAGGCTGGCGCCAGAGAAGGACTTCAGTTATTTCAACGCCACTAGTAATCAAACAGAAGTGCACAGAGATCTGATGAATGAGGTTCGCCTGGGCATATCTGGAACCCTGGCCTGCCTCACTGCGATCATACAGGTACTCATAACACTAAGAGCTCTGTCTTTTAAAGAGATGCAGTTTAATCTGGAACTGACACACTGAGAACTACTCATGTCTCTGTAGATTGGCCTTGGCTTCATGCAGTTCGGGTTTATAGCCATCTATCTGTCAGAATCCTTCGTCAGAGGGTTCATGACCGCTGCAGGATTACAGATCCTCATCTCGGTGCTCAAGTACATCTTCGGCATCAACGTGCCACCTTATAGTGGTCCATTGGCCATTATATATGTAAGTGGCTCTCTCATACTATGATAAAAACAAAACAATGAAAGACTTTGTTGGTATGAATTGCAATGAAATAAATTATATCATTGTAATTGTTTTTTGTCACAGACACTTGTAGACATTATAAGCGGCCTTCCTGATACTAACATAGCGTCGTTAGTATTTGCTCTGGTCAGCGGCGTGGTTCTGTTTGTGGTGAAGGAGCTGAGTGCACGCTACCGCCACAAGCTGCCCTTCCCCGTTCCTATAGAGATCATTGTTGTAAGTAGTTTGTCATTTCTTCTTTCATTTTTGTTTAATTTTGATATAAATGTTGCCCAGATTTTTGAATAGATTTGTGACTGTGCGGTGATCGGTCCCTGTTTCTGTACTACACAGGTGGTAGCGGCCACAGCGATCTCAGGTCCTCTGAATCTTCCTGAGCTCTATAACATGGACAAAGTGGGAGAAATTTCTTTGGGGTAAAACATAGCATGCATCAGCATACTTACAATCAACGGCTGCTTCACAAATTAAAGTTAGATTTATTTCTTGTCTCTATTTTCCAGTTTCCCAAAACCAATCCTGCCCACAGTCAGTCAGTGGGAAGACATGTTGAGCACGGCTTTCTCCCTGGCAATCGTGGGCTATGTCATCAACTTGGCCATGGGCAGGACTCTTGCAGCCAAGCATGGCTATGATGTGGATCCCAACCAGGTACAAAATCTAAAATATAAGGAGTTCTATTCCATTTTGTAAATAACACATGCATGTTTTTTTTTTGTACAGGAAATGTTGGCTCTTGGCTGCAGCAATTTCCTCGGTCCTTCTTTAAGATCCACGTGATCTGCTGTGCCCTGTCTGTCACCCTGGCTGTGGACAATGCTGGTGGAACATCACAGGTGAGTGCGGTGTTACTCTACAAGGTCAAGTATTTGTGAAGCGCCATGAAAAATAGCATGGACTACAAGATAATAACAAACTGCTAACTATCGCACCTCTGCTGCCCTCTCGTAGTTTGCCAGTCTGTGTGTGATGCTGGTTGTAATGGTTACCATGCTTGTACTGGGAGCCTACCTGAACGACCTCCCAAAAGTAGGTGGACATAGGAGTGTGATACTAGTGCCTTGAAAAAATATTTAAGCAAAGGTCAGATAAATATCACCTATACAATCTTGATTTCTCCAGTCAGTGCTAGGAGCTTTGATCGCAGTCAACCTGAAGAACACTCTCATGCAGCTCTCTGACCCTTATTACTTATGGAAAAAGAGCAAATTGGACTGTGTAAGTTAAAGCTTTGGATGCAATATTGCATTGTGTGTTTTTTTTTTTCTCTACATATTTTTTCTCTTATTCTATTGTTTTCTTTCTCTTCCAGTGTGTGTGGGTTGTGTCATTTTTGGCCACATTCTTTCTCAGCTTGCCGTATGGAGTTGCTGTCGGAGTGGGCTTTTCCATCCTGGTAGTGATATTCAAGACACAATTGTGAGTAAACTCCATGTGGTACGCTCTATTTTTGAACCTTGAGACAACGCGACAAAGTGTAAACTGTGTATTAATGTATTACTCATTTTAATAATGTGTTTCTCACAGTCGTAATGGTTCTGCGATGGATCAGATTGTGGCTACGGATATCTACAAAAACCCGAAGGTGTACAGTAAGGTATGACAACAAGATATTTTTGTCGTTACACATAATGTAAGCGGAACTTTTGTCTCATTTTTCCTGTAATAACTTCACAGGTCAAGTCAATAACAGGTGTGAAAATAGTGAACTACTGCTCACCACTCTATTTTGCGAATGCTGAAATCTTTCGCCAGAGGGTCATCAAAAAGGTACAGTGAAAAAAAACAAAAACCTCTTTTGCTGTCACTCAAGGTTAAGTCAGGTTCAAATGAATGTGTTCATGTGGCATATGAGTGTTTACATAGTCATGTTTGTGTCTAGACCGGGCTGGACCCTGGCAAACTTATCCTGGCCAGGCGGAAATTCTTAGAGAAAGAACAGAAGGGAAAAGCGAAAGAGGAGAAGGAGGACAAGAAG
Source organism: Miichthys miiuy (assembly GCA_036365135.1). Classification (NCBI taxonomy): domain Eukaryota; kingdom Metazoa; phylum Chordata; class Actinopteri; family Sciaenidae; genus Miichthys; species Miichthys miiuy. The sequence goes on along the minus strand of CM071606.1, from coordinate 7,311,923 downwards.
ACAAGAAGGAGGAAACTGAGCTCTTTGGTTACCATGAAGGCTCAGGTGGGATTGAGATATGACACACACACACACAGGCAGCTCAAGGCCAGAAACACATAGAAAACCCTTTTATGGGTCATGATTCCACTCTCAATATTTCAACATTTTTTGAAAATACAACCTGTGACCCTGTCTGTATACCTTTCTCTATGCATTTCTTCTGAATCCAGACCATATCTCAGCTTGAGCTGCAAAATGACTTTGATATGAACGATGGCAGTGCCAACAAACCTGAACCTCCCACCAGCTATGTCAATGACATTGAGCTGGGCGAGCAGGCACCTGACCAAGAGCCACCCAGTCCCTCCGCTGTCACACTGGAGTCCCAGCCCATGCCCTTCCACACCCTCATCCTTGACTTGGCAGGGGTCTGCTTCATAGACCTAATGGGCATCAAAGTACTGACAAAGGTTAGATGCTTGTTTGTAGTCCATTCTTAAAACAAGTGGTTCCACACAGGTTTTATATTTACAGTGCATGGCATCCTAAAAGGTTCAATAAGAAGCATTTTACATGGTTATCAGAGCAAGAATTTTCATGAAATTAAAGATTTCGCATCATCTAGTGGTGTAGTTGCTGATTGCAACAGGCTATAATTTCATTTTCATTTATATCTATATATTTTTAGTGTAATACAAGCAAACCTAACACGCAGCCTCACTGGCATTCAAGTTAACTCATACAAGCAGAATTCGACATTTCAGTTTCAGATGTTGAACTGTTCATACTAAAGGAACAGCGATGGTTAAAGTGCAAGAGAAATGTCTAAATAAAAAGAGAGCTACTAACCTGGATTTGGCAAATTTGGGTTACTACAGACTGCCTCAGCACTCTGCTGTAGCTTTCCTCTCCAGTAGCTGCAAGTCAAAGAATTTCTCTACAAATCTGATATAATATATAATAAAATGGAAATTTGGGAGACTAAACCTTGGCGTTCCTGACTGAAGAGAAAATTTTAAGTGCGTGGGTGTATACAATCATGATTATTCCAGCATGTCCGTGAACAGTCTTCTTTCCTTTTTTTTCCCCTCCCCACACAGATGAACTCAAGCTACTCGATGCTGGGCATTAAACTATATCTGGCTAACGTTCAAGGTAAAATCCTGAATCACTTCAGCGCATTTCACACTTGTTGGCGCCACTGAAAAGTTTGGCATGGCAACAGAGACTTAGTTATTAATTCATCATTAAGTACGTGAGGTCTGAGAAGGACGCTGGTAGAAAGAGGTTAGTCTACCTGTCATCGGGTGCATGTGCACCGTTTCCTGGTGAGATAAGGGGGTAAAGATTTATTGTGATTGATCACCTTAAAAAGAAAAATTTATTTTATTTATTTCTGCATGAACACGAGGCAAAATCACTTTCACTGTGTTCAAGTCCTCGTGTGATATGTGTTTGTCTTGACGCCTGCAGCCCAGGTATACGAGGAACTGGAAGCTGGGGGAGCTTTTGATGACGGTAGTATTGCCCGCAGTAATCTCTTCCTTTCTGTCCACGATGCCGTCCTGTTTGCTCAGCAGACTGCTGGAGAGAGGCGAGTCTCCCTAAAGGTAGGCCCCCACTGTATAAAATAACCTTATCTTACAAATCCTTTTCATAACAGCACATACAAACACCTGCTGTTCAAAGGTTCTAAGGTTAGAGGTATAGAGAGAGATTAAGAAGAGCAGAAAAGCAAGATTCATGTTCAAAGTAACAAATTCCTCTTTTAGCACCGCTTTTGTCGCCTTATCTGGTTCAACAAGGGCAAACAGAAATATCACAAAGGTTTTTGTGAGACATTAAGTGCCACGGCAAACAGAGTTTGAAGTTACACCAAGGTCACGCTGCATATTATATGCTGTGTGATTTTGTCTTCTCTTACAGCCTGATAAGCACAGGCAACTTTCTGAGTATCTGACTTGACAGAGGAATTAAACCACAGTTGATGCGGATAAAAGTGTTACAAAATTGCCCAGAAGCAACAGTGCTCAACTGTAGCTCCTCTTTCCAGTTGCAGCAGGTAGAAAGAACTCCTGGGATGAAGTTGGTCTTTAAAAACTGGTGGATGCTCAGGATGACTTCAGTGTGGATGTGTGTGACAGTCCAGTACAAATTGTAAACAATAAAGTCTCTCCTATATGACCCAAAAGTGTCTGTGTACACGCCTGCTTGACTTTAAATATGTGCATTCATTTTGTTGTCTGCAGGCAGAGAAAGCAAAACAGGACCTTGGCTTCAATATTAAAGAGGATCTGGAGCTGGTATGCACTAGTTTGCCCGTACAAACTTATATAAAATGACAACTCCCTGCTTTCTTGTATTTGCCATTATTCTGTGACTAAGAATAGTTTTACTTTTACAGGAAATGTTTTGAGCACTGACTGCTGCAGCGAGGATGAGCCGAAGATACAAACAATGATCTTCAACGTCACTGTAATTTATGGGAATTTCTTGTTGCCAAATTACATTTTGTGCTTGATCTTGTATCTTTTTTTTTTTTTTTTTTGCTGACTATCAATTATCTAAATAAAAAAATGTTTTACTTTGTGTTCGGGCACAGTAAATCAGTACTTCCCTCTGCTGACAGGTGCTGGTGTACCAGCACAAAAGACCCCAATAACAAGCCAGCGCTGAGCAGATAATGAGGGGAACTCGGAAGGCTCAGTTTGCCCACTCCTCGCAGTAACTGTGGAGCGAACCTGCTGACTGTGCAGTCATATAGAAGTGGTCTTGTAATTAACTGAGAGTCTGCATGGCCACAGCTGTGAGCTACAGCCAGCTGAGGAGTCTAGCTAGTTCCCCGTGGAGACAAGACACTGAGAAAGGCTAAACACAAATGAAAGGAAGAATACGTAGAATCAGCAGTTTCGCGACTTTGTTGTCTTGCAAACTCTATTAAGGACCACAGGTTCCATCATTTTCCCCAAGAATAAAGCTTCAACAACCAAAATAACGCTTATAATCGTTGCCAGTTGCACCAGTAGAGTGCCTGTAACAAAGAGAAATATGTGGGCCAACTGACTCGTGTTTGTGGAGCAGGTGCTCAAAGTTGCCTGTGGTGTCTAGCCTAGCAGCAGGCTGACGGTGGTGTTGGTATGCGTGTGATGCATGAATGGATTTATGAAGCTATTAAGAAATCATCCTAAGGTATTCTGGCACACATCTGCTCCTCTGCTCTCCTTCCTCTCTGCAGCAAATTGGCACCACAAGTGATTACAAGGTTTCTATGGCCATCAGCTTTAATTTGGAGCTCTGGGAAAGTCTCTCATCACTTAATGGTGTGTGTGCGTGTGTGTGTGTGTGTGTGTATGTGTTCAGTTTCATCACCTGCAGCTCATCCTTCTCTTTCTTTTCCCCCACTCATTGTTTTCAGACTGGCTGTAGAAGCCCTTTGCTTGGGCCTGATTTAATTAATTTGAATTAGGGAAATATTCAGAGTGAAAGAGTTAGTTTGACCATCGTTTGTCACGTAGTTATGAGACATCATGCCACTGATTGTCTTTTCACATATCACGTCCTAACTATGCACAAACATAAGCGTTTGTAGGAGTTGAGCAGGTGTTGAGTATGTAGTGTGTTTATACTTGGTAAAGCCACCAAGAAATACTAGAAACACTTAATTTTTGAGTGTATTTGAGTGTTGGTGTACTCTATAGTTCCACAATGTTCCACTAGAAAACTAGAGGACCTTCTCATAGCTGCAAAATAAATAAATAAAATAAAAAAATAGAACCAATTGTAGGTTGTAGAAGGACAGAAACATCTTGAAGAACAAAAAATAAGTGTTAAATCTTTGGGAGAACATGGTGCTCTGTCTCTGAGACTTTCCATCATAGCAGAATGGCACATTTATTGTACGATAAGTTGTTGATAAATGCTGATTTTGCAAAAACAATATACCAAAACAATTAGTGCATACTGTACACAATAGAGTATGTATGGAATGGGGACACATGTTGCTGTCTCTGTCCATTATTATCAGTGGTTACCGGGCAGGATCAGTCAAGGTGAAGCACTTTTGTAGTTGTGGGGCACTTTTTCAGAGATTGACTTAACTCCCTTAACACCTTTTAAGTCACACATGGAATACGCCCGTCAGTGCCAGACAACCCTTTGTTACCGAACGCTCTCCTTGCCCTCATTACATTTGAAGTTATGCCGTCTTACTTTGATTATTTTTTCATTCATCTCCATTTAATATCGTTTTTTTTTTTTTGTGCCTATTTTGCTTTTTAATTTAACCTCCTTGATATCGTTCCTTATAATTACCCCTTATCAGCAAAGCTATAGGTGGAAAAACACCCCCCCCCCATCCTTTCTGGAGGTCAAATGATTACATTGAATCATGAAAATGCTTCTAGCTAAATCCGTTTTTCAAATGAGATATTGTTATAATGGACTAGCTTCTCAATCCCTGTAATTGCAAGTTCATATAAAAATTAATTTTACACCCTTTGCACATTCATTGACCATGATGGTTTAATTAACAAGGTCCCTTTTAGAAATTTGAGACGGAGAGATTTATGTATTAAATTTGTTTACACGCCCAGTGGTTTCATACTATTGAGACTAATTGCATTGTGTCAGAGGGTATCTCCTCGTTGAGTCATGGGACCTTGTCATTTAGCACATGCCTGCTTTCATAAAGAACTGTCCCTGAGAGAATATTCAGCTCTGACCTTTCAGAATCAATATTTAAATTCGGAGCACTTTAATAAAGAGCCAAGGAGCCAAATTTTTATGAAAAGACTGCTGTTTAAATGGTGTGTGGGCATGTAAGAGCCATCTAAAGGAATGAGGATGATTGAGCAACCAAAACCACCTCTGGAAATTTAAATAATGTCTGTATGACATTGATCAAGCGACAGCAGTTGGTGTTTTGCATATGCATTTTACAGACCTATGTTTGGGGATCTATTCTGCTTCATTAACAAACCACTTTGCAGCCAGGGATCATAAATCTTGATTGTACAATGTCAGCAAATTGTCTTTGGACAGGGTTTGTTTACAAAGTTGCTGAAGGCAAATCTGACCACTGCTAGCTGGTATTAATTAATGTTGCATATTGTCTCATTCCAGTAGTTCAACAGCAATCAAATGCACCAACAATATAACATTCTCCGGCAATTAATTAAGGCATGAAATTATTGAGTCTGTTAATTATTTATAGTTAGATTAAGCCACAACCCCATGTCTGATGAAAAATAAAGCTCAACCTGCTTGCCATTTTTGTTTTTCTCTTTAGCAACTTGTAGATGTAATGAGTTCTTTCATTTCACAGTACCATTATTGCATTAGAAGTAATCACCGTGTTCATAATTTCAAAAGTAGTTGACCTTTATGGAATGATTAAAAACTACAGCTTGAAATCGAGTCTGCAGGAAAAGCCTCGAGATGTCTACATTTTTATTTTTTTTGTGGGGAATGAAGGAAGGAATTTATTTAACTTTCATAAACAGGAGCGTAAACAAAAGCTGTAACGGGAAGATAAATCTTTGGAAAGATAAACAAATTTGACCTTCCTTCCCTCAGAACATGCCATCAAAACAGACGATAGATTTGCAGCTGTCATGTCGGACAGATATGCAAATGTGTGTCATCAGTGAGGTGTTTTATCATCCCATCAACTCATTAAACAGAGCGGCAGGTACTGTTTGCTCTCCTGTCTTCTTATTAGATAAAAAACCGCAGTGTGATGACTTCAGATACTAGCTCCTTACTGAGCCGTTCAGTATCAGCGGGGAAATTAGACAAGACAATGCAAAACAACGCAGTGTGGTGCAACGCTGAGGGAACTCATTAGAACACTACAGCATGGGAGGAAGCCACATGATGCTTTTGCAACATGTCATCAGGGGTGTTGTGAGTGTTATTACACATCATAATTTCATAATTTGATGAGCTTGTGCACAATTACTTCATTCATTTTGAGACTGTTGCTTGATAAACTCGCAGGCCAAAAAAGAAAAAAAAAAGGATATAAATGAGGAAAACCAGAGCTCATGATCTGCAGCAGCTTTAAGTCGTCCTTGTTGTGAATGAATTATCATTTCGAGGGTTGATTTTTCTTCAGTGGGCTGGTGTTTAATCCACACTGACATTGACAGGATGTCAATAAAGCTGTGACTGTGTGGTTCTAACCACAGCAACCCTGCACCTAAACATGTTTTTGTAGGAGACGGGGTTGTTTGAAGTGATGATTAGACTTATGCACAGTAAGAGTAAAGGTCTCCAAGAACCATCCACTTTACTTCAGTTACATCTTTACCCCATGACATACTGTATTAAAGTCAAGCTTGAAGAATTGAACTGTCATGAGTGCGGCTCAGCTGACACTTGAAACAGACTTTAGAGACAAAGACGTGAGTGTCTACAAATGTCTGTCAGACAGAGCGGGCTGAGACCATTAACCACACAGGCATTAGTGAAATTACCCCCTGCTTTAACTGCATAATATATCAGAATCATTAACACAAACATTTGCAAATTAGCTTTCCTGCGAGCGCTACATAAAAAACACTCCATACAGTTCTCCGCATAACACTCATTAACCTCACAAAGCCTGCAAAATAAAGGAATAAAATCAAATGGCTTTCAATTTCAGTGTTTTCCACTAAAATTGCAGTTCAGACCGGTTTGTTCTGCTCTCTTTTTGTCTGGTGTCCCATGGGTATCCATCTGTCTTTGGTGCAGAGGAAACACACCTGTCTGAAGCTCAGAGGAGAAATCTCTTGCTTTTATCTCAATAAACAGACAAGCCAGACAGCCATTATCCAGAGCCCTTTACTGCTGCTTTGTTTACCTCTCTATCATGACTCACCTGTCATCAGGGGAATTTAACTGCGGTGGTGATTTATTCACTCTTTTAAATTAGAGCTGAATTAAATTCATCCTCTGGATCCATGAAGATTGACAGGAAGCCTGGATATTGCCTAGATTTTGAATAGCGTGTCGTGATATTAAACTTATAGGGACAGCAGATATCATAAAACATGATATTGTCTTTAACTCCCTCTTCCTATTAAATTAAAGTCATCTGCTTTATTTTGCGGCATTTAAATACTTCAAACTTCAACCTCGCCCTGTTGTCACGTTTTCACATTTCGTAAGTGAGCTGCTCAAAAGATGAGAGGAAGATTTGCAGTAGACACACACACACACACACACAGCTTAGGCTGTTTAACATGTTTATAATTATGAAGCATTTTCTCTTCATGGTGACAGCAGCACTGCTCGGTGATTCAGTGCGCCGTGCTCTCAAAAACAGCTGTGTAACTGCAACACATGATGACTATCTCACCTCTTTCTTGCACTTAACAACTGCAAATCCTCATGGTGTAACTGCTTTTGCACAGCTGCTCTAAGAGGCGAAGCAGACCAGAGAATCTGAATGCTTTTACTGCTCTCTGTGTGTATCACTGCGATAAAACAATATAAAACCATTCACGTTATTTTCTGCTATCACAGAACGCAGCAGATTTATTACTTTATTAAAATTGCTCAGAGGTATTAAAACTACAATTCAATGATGTTGGTTGTCTGTTGTAATGACCTCTCATGAGCACAGGATGGCACTGTGGCTTTATGTGTAAACCCCACAGAGCCGCTCTTGTCTGATCAGCAGTAAAAACTTTGAAGAAGTCTCAGATTCCCCCAAGGAAGCCATGAAAGACAAAGTTGTGAAAGCCGGAGCCGAGGCGATTAAAAAAAAAAAAAAAGTACTGTAAAAGAGCTGGTGTTGTGATCTTGTTTCCTGTGATCCATATATATTGAGCAAAGGGAGAGTGATGGTTGAGTGGGGACTGCAGCACCTCAGTGGCCCTGCAGATGAATGAAGATGCAAAATGGAGGGAGGAGGAAGTTAAAGCCTTTAGTGACACTAAGCACACCCCAGAGGCCCCAGTGCAGAACGCTCAGCCTCAGCACATCAAGGACACATCCCCTCCGTCTGAGCGTCCCCTTGGCATGCATCACACCCCGTCCATCTACATTTTCATCCAGACAAACACTTGACTCCTTATGCTGTGCAGAGCCAATGACAAGAGACAGATGTGCCCTCCTCAGAGAATCCAGTTTGATAAGCTTCTGCTCCACAAACTATTAAATAACTCCAAGAAACCACCGGGGTAAAATAAGAAAAAGCCCTATTTTACATGAGAATGGATATGCCTGGAGACCGTGCCCTCACACACGTTAGCTTCGCCTTGGCTGCAAATGTCAATTTCATGTCAGATCCTTTCTCTATTCATCCATGACGTCTGTGATTGCTTCATCCCTTTGCATGAGAATGGCTTGAAATGAACATTGGCCTATTCTGGTGCTCATCTACAGGGCTCTGTAAATGAAATGCATCTGAAAGGACCGTCAGACAATCACATGATCAGGCTGTGCTTTGCAGAGTATGAAATTGTGCACTGTACTGTATATTTCTAAACGTATGCAAGTGTGCCTCAACAGGCTCGGTGTGCTTATAGTTTTCTTTATCCTACTAAGAGCAGTTTCCTGGTGGGACCTTGGCTATGCTAAGAAGTGTCACAACCATGATGCAGGCCCCATGTGGCATTCTGTTTCTGTGAGTCATTCAGGCATACAGTACTCTGGCTTTCCTCTCCACTGGTTACAGAAATACAGGTGAGCCCACAGCAGGTGAACCTGTCATAGTCAGCACCTGCAGGATCCTAACAGCCAGCAGGGGAAAACTGAAGGACAGAGGAAGTTTTGTTGTCAAGAGTTCTGCTGTGCCACCTGGGAAGCTTAGTGATGAAGGTGAAACACAGTGTTGTCCTAAAGACACATGGTGAGGAAGACAAACTGTTACAAAATGTCATTACGATGTGTTATTGGCTTTGTGAAATGAGCACTGTGCGTTGATTTATGCATTAGATTATTAACACAAAAGGAGCATTTAGTAAAATAATAATAATACTATAGAAGATCATGCAGTGTGTGTTGGATCATTTAGGTCATTATTTAGGTAATTAAGCCAAGATGCCCCTTTGGCCTTTTAGTGCATTGCTCATAAGATTCTGCTTGGCACTAGAATTTGTTTAAATGTTGATTTATGAACTAATTGTCTGTAATTGCTGCTTAGTGCCACTGTTAATCCAAGCTGTCTGCCTCCTGAAGCACATTACGCCAGATTTGTATAATGAAGTAATTAGTTCAATTACGAAGAAGAAAGTAGGGATAGCGTAAAAAAAAAAGTAGGAAGAAGAAGCTTGGAAGTACTCCCGTGCCATGAGCGTGTTTCCTGTCTTGCTATTATGAAACAAACTCAGCAGAGTATATGAAAATACCCTCGCTGTGTGCAAATGATTTCCTTAATTAAGGCTTACACATGTCAACAAAGTTAATTTGAATCTTCTAGTGCAAACATTTTTACTCTGTTTGCTCTCAAATGCCGCTTTCTGGACCTACTTCGCTGCGGCATCTCACATATCAAGTTATTTCAGCTTGCTAACAATCCTCAATACTTCACACGTTCAAAACAAAACAAAAAAAAAGAAATGAAAAAATATAGCTCTGTGTTTTCTATTTGGCTTCTGTCGCCCGCCAGAAGCTGCCATCACAACCAAGAGTGCTCCATTGTCTGCTAGTATTGTCATTGTTATTAGTCTTTTGGATTGCCTGTGGAGGTATCGGCAGGCTCCGGGGGAAGCAGGCGCCAGGCTGGATAATTAGTTGTTCTTCGATGCCAGACGGGCACATTGCCGTCACTTGGAGGGGAAATGGAAAGTGGCATCACTATCACAGTAACACCGGAACAACCTTTGGTGTGAGGGCTGGGTTCCAGCGCATCTGTCACACCACTAGTCATCTACCCACTGGCAAGACAATAATGCTTACCAGTCTAGCAATACACAGCATGGATAATTACTTTATCTGAAACGGAATTATTCTTGTCATATTTGTCATAATTAGTTGTGGTGTGGGGGCATCGATAGTGAGTTTCTGTATGAGTTATGCCAATCATTGTAGACAAAGAGATTTGAAGATTTTGGCACTTTAAATCTTCCATCAAATGGAGACATCTGAAAAACAACTAGGCAAATGATGTATATTGTCTTTATTTATGCACGCCAGTTGTACAAGTATTTAACGTTGGTACAGACATTTTATTGAACAATTAAAGGATCCAGCATTACAAAGTTGCTGCTGGGGCTGCTGGTGACCCTTTGGTGACGGCAGTGCTGGTTTCTACGGGAGATGCGGACGGCGACGAGAAGTATAGAGACGCCCACGAGCAACGTACCTCCAAAACCCAGCAGGAGGCCATACAAGAGTGGTAGAGCTACATCCAAAGGTCCTTTCTGGTACTGCGGAACAGGAGCCCGCTCCACAATCAGATCCAGGTCACGCCACGTCAAATCCCTTACTAACTCACACACACACACATACACAGCACAAAAAGGACAGACACATTTACAATCTCAAAGGACTGTGGGAGCATTTTTGTCAAGTTGTTACTTGAATCAAGCACCGGGGAGGACAAAAAAAAAAAAAAAATGGACAGGTGATAATTACATTTTTGAATTTCTAGGTATCCTGGGAAATACTCCTCATATAGTGAGAGTGTTGATGTTGAGAAATAATGAGTTGGAAGCATGCCCACGGCCACCAAATCTAATCCGGCATCTCATCTAAACACTTAATAGATTCAGGGTTCAGTGAAACATTATATCATTTGTCATTCAGACAGTCTCCAGAGGGATAACCCAAAAATCTCCTCTTGACATCAATAGCCAAAGATATTTGGGGCTCAGACTTGGCCACACACGTTAACACTTGGCTCTTCATCACGTAATTCTGTTTTATAGTGTAACAAACAACTAATGTGACTCTTTCATGCTTTAGGAGAAATTACCTTTTCCTCTCTTGACCCTCTGGTTCTCACGCCGTTGGTCCTTTGTGTCTGATTTCATCAGTGGGATGTTTAAAGAGTTGACGTATTTGTGATAGTCTTCAACGAAGCGTTTCAGGCTCAGGGCTTTGTCCTGGTTGATGTTTTTCCCGACTTCTATAAAAACAAAAGCACAGAGCCAATTTAAGACGGTTTCTCTGTCACTTCGAGTGATAAACTTGTATGCATTTCCTCCTATAAAAAAAGATTGTCATTCGAATTTAATAGTTGTTTTCTTGCCCCGAACATAATTAGTTCTGGCAGGAGAGCAACTGTTGTCCTTCAGTTCGGAATAAAACTAAATGAACCACTCAAGTTTCTACGTATGAGTAGATCTCCTCAGAACTGCAATCAAGTGCACGATAATTGCTGCATTCTGCATCCACACACTTTCCCATCAAAGCCACCACTACCCTGCCCCCCTCCTCGCTGTGTCTTATAACTCATCTCTTCCCATCCTCTCCTTGTCTTTTTTTTTTTTTCTTACTCCAAAGCTGCTGATGAAAGGAGCAGATGGTTTGTTCTGTGGCTGGTGTCAGCTCCACTGAGTCCTCTGTCAGATCATTTACACCTCCTTCTATCCAACGCCACTCGGCTGTGGAGTTGTGTGTACACTGGACTGCAACACATGCCAGAGACTGGCAGCGTGCAAAATATGCCACTTTTGAAGTTCCAATTAAAACGAATCTCAAAGTAATGAAGCAATTATGCGCTGTTGTTAAAGTCTTAGGGAGGCCTTCTTGACCGAAATAAACCAATTTTTGAAAATACACCAGCATGTACCCAGATGAGGCTTTGTTCCAATTTCCTTTTGTCAAGGGACACGCTGAGATGTCTGCCCATGACATTGGCTGCTATCAACAACACTGTACTGTACATAAAAAGCAAGTATTTTAATTTGAAGCCCATTACATTAGTGGCTCCACACAGAATTACTCTATTTAGAAGAGATTGGTGCTACAAAGGGGCACGTGTTATTTCTGTTTCCATTTCTTTCTCACCGATTGCGACGTCTGTTCTGCCGATGTGCTGCAAGGCGCGAGAAAGCCTGTCGTAGTAGGTCTGCTCTCCGTACCTCAGCAGCCAGTCTGTCAGGGCCGTCCGGCACTGGGCTTCACTATCTAGTAAACACAAAACATATGGCCTTCAGACAGTCAGCCTGCTGCCAGAAACCTCCCAAGCTGATCTGGACATGTGAAAACAGACACGTCTAATTTCTTAGCTTAAAGCTGCATTATAGTAGAAATGTATGTTGAAGTGATTCCTCCTGCTTAACTGCCTGTGAAGTGATTTAAGCAATCAGGAAGAAAACCACTGTTCTCTTTGTGCTCAGAAATGAATGCTAATGTTAGCCGAGGCTATGACACTTCAGTCTGAGATAGAAAAACCAAACCTTTTTAGTAGAACATTTTCTTTTTTGTTGAACTGAGCTGATGTGATGGGAGAGTAGCACAAAGAGGAAATGTTAGAACTTTTGAAAGATACCCTCCTAAATTTTGTCAGTGACTTTTGAGGCCTTATGAAAGCTTCAGCTGAACATTAGTATGCGTTTTTGAACAGAACTGTGGGTTTTGTTACTTACATGGAAATTAAGAAGGGATCTCTTCAGGGCCAGTGTCGACAGGAGGAATCATTACAGCAATGGTGGAAGAAATATTCATATCCTTTACTTAAGTGAAAGTGCTAATACCACACTCTGCACTGCAGCTAAAGTTCTGCATTCAAAATCTCACTTAAGTCAATCAAAGTCACCAAATTTGGAGACGGACATGGCTTCCACTGTACTGGGAGGGCATGAAAAACTATAATAATATAATATATATAAAGTTATTAGTTAGTAAAGCTGTGTGACAAATGTGGAGTTTAAAGTACATCATTTTCCTCCGAGATGAAGTGAGTAGAAGGACAAAGTTGCAAAAAAAGTACCTTGAATTTGTACTTGGTTACATTCCACCACTGCATTATAGTGACTAATAACTCTTTCATTGTATACAGGGTTATATGCTGCAAGTATTGTTTTAGTGAACCTAGCCTTTCATGCATATGTTAGACATCTATGATCCCTATGGTCTAAAGTGCCTCAGGTTTCAGGGTGAGATATGCTTCAGTTGATGATGAGCCTGACTAACCTGCAGCAGAAGAGGAGTCCCTCTTGCCTCGACGCTTGAGATTTAGTTGATTTTTTTCTGGCGAGAGGCGCTCAAGGTGCTGAAAGATGTTCTCCTCTGGGTGTGAGAGGGCGAACAGGAGGTCCTCGCACTCGCTGGATGTCAGCAACTCCACTAAACGCTCCAGCTGGTGGACACCGATGTCTTCTGCCACTATTAACACACAAGCAGCACTCACAATAAGCGATGAAGGCATGACCGTACAGTAAATTCCAGTTAACGAAGCATGATGCTGACACTACACAACATCTCTGCAGCGTGCTCGTGCTTTCAATTAACAAGTGCTGCTTGTGTGGCGTGAAACTGTAAGATTACTCTGCTCAGCTGCAGAGAACAGAAACTGAGTAATCAACATTTCACAACAGAGAACAGAGCAATCAGCAAATTCAGTCTCACTGTGAGTTTCTTCTTTTTTCTTCTTCTTCTCCTTCAGTTGAATTCTCACATGCTGGGTGCTGATGTAATTGCACCTGCTGTAGGAACATTCGCTCACCTGTGTCCTCCCCCAGCGTTGAGCTCACAAGTAGAAAGACAAAGAACGGACAGCATTTCCTGTGTTGCATGTTGACTGAAGTATTATGGACTCAATGCACGCTGCTAACAATGTGTGACGTTTATTTTCAAAACTGACAAATGATCTAGAATTTGTTCAAATTTTAAACAGTGTATGAGTAGCATTCTTGTTTTTTGGAACAGCCAATCGCCGGGTAAAATACGTCCATGCCATTAAGAATATGTTTATGAATGGGCTCTATGAATGGGAAAAGCATCAGAACGTTTAGCAACATTTACCGGAGGACTGCAACAATTATTTTCCGAGTAGACTAATCAACCGATTTTCTGAGTAATTTGTTTGTTTATAAAATGTCCAAAATATTTCAACCTGCTTATTCTAAGTCTATAAATTCAATTCATTCAAATTATATTGGAGGTAATCAAAATGTCCATTGATTAATCTTGGCAATTTACCTCATATTATAGGCAGTTTTAATAATGTGATGATAAAACCTTGTGAGATATTGATGGAATGGCATGTAAATATCATGTGATATATATATTATGTCAGTGTGTGTGTAATAATATATTCATACGCTGTTGCATCCTCTTAGTATCTCAGCTTGCACATTGTCTCTACTCCTACCTCTTGACTCTAGGACTACTTCTCCAACTATTGTGTTGTCTGAGAGAAGAAAAAAAAAAGCACCACACACTTAAAAGCCAAGTTAAGTAACTGAAAATACAATTTGAGGCCATCTGGGAGAAAATCCATCCCATCCCTTTGAGAGTTGGAGGGTGCATTTATATTTATATCAGTGCAACCACATAACCACGGGCCAAATGCGCTCTGTGGTATTATTATTATTATTTCACATTCCAAAAAGCCTCCAAAGGAGATTGATTGTCAGGAGCCAAAAACAAAACAGACCCGGGCAGCGAAGGGGCATGCTCTCAAACCTCTGGATGCAACGCTCTGTTTTGTTTAAAATTCTATTGAACTTTAGGGCTTTGTGCAGACTGGTCCGGTCAAAAAAAACCCTGCAGTTACCTTTAGAGAAACTACAAAGCCTAGACCACATATGGAATATGTAGCACTGGCATTACAAAGAGGTTAATGCATGTATTGTGGAGTAGAAAATGATGTTGTAACATTGAGATATGGAAAAACAAAACAGCAAAGATTATTATGTTTGTCTCTGCCTTTGATGTGCATTACTGGAGAGAAATGTGCTGGGAGTAGTTTAGATGCATCTCTCTAGCAGGGAGAAACATGTTTAATGACATTATTGTGTGGGCTACAGTGAGGGCATGTTTTAAATTGTTAATAAGCTTCATTTGCCAAACAGTAAAGGTTGTTTGTGTGGGCTGAGTTTCAAATTCTCCATGTTGGCTAATGAAAAGAAAAAAAAATCATGCTGTGGGGCTGAGAACCACAGAAAGTTGGGTGTGGGTGGTATAATGGCTCTGTAATGATTTTAGATGTTGAACTTGGAGGAATAAAAAGAAACACTGGGCACAAGGTCGGCACATTTATTCATATCACTGAGTTGCTCAGTACAGTATCTTATTGATGAAAATACGTGCACGATATAGTTGCAGGAAAAATACATACACAATACTACAGTACCATGTGTCACACAAACATCTTGCAAAAAAAAAAAAAGTTTCCAACATTGAAAATGGAACAAATTGAGTTATTTGACCCTTGCCTTCTGGCACTGTGACTGTGAAGCCGTATCCCCATGTCTCTTACACTTCACACCACTGAAATCTGGTTAAATACAGATACAGACTCCGGTGGAATGAAGGATAGAACACATGGAATATTCTTGCAGAAATTGTCTGAAATACAAGACATAAAACAAACACAGCCTTCTTCATTCGGATATGATACTGATTCATCACAATTTCCGTGAAGTCACGCACCAAAATAAATGTGTTTATTGCAGGAACACAGAGTGCTAACTCTGAGTACTTAAGCTTTGCTTTCGATGTTAAGCTTCACAGGATGGAGGCCGACCCTGGCACCTGGTGCAGAGCAGGCGATTGGGGCTGTGTGATTTATGAGGAAGCCTCCGAGGTTGAGGGGGTGGCATTGAGCACGAAAAGGAACTGGATGTTGGCCTCTCCCTTTTCTTGAGTTTAAGTTTGAGCCTGAGCCTGAGCGAGACCAGGCCTGCCCTGCTCTGTGGCTCCAGGCTGCTGTTGAAATCCTGGGCTCTGACACGTTATCACAGGCCTGAACCCAATGACTGTTTAGTCATCAGTGATGCAACCCCGCCACAGCACTCCTTGAGCCCGCCACGGCCCAGCCTTGCTATCTGTCCACCTCAAAGTCACACTCCTAGGGAAGCAATCAACTCAACACACCTGAATCTTTCGGATACTTTCCCCTCTTTCATGCACTTAGACTTGATGCTTTTTCACACAGCTGCCACCCTCCTACGCCCCAAAAATCTCTGTTGGTCCTGCTGAATCTTAAAACAAATGCTGCATCCAAACACATAATTTCTCCAGGTGATCTTATCAGCTTAATAAATTCACCACAAGTACTTTTGTAACAGAGTATTAGTTATACTTGTAGCTCTAGACAAATCTACTGTCTTAAGTATTTGCAAGATTAGACTTTCTGTGCATGGATGAATGCCTTACCTCGTTTAAAATGCATTACTCACCTTATTTTCCTCTTTAGTTCTCCAGTGACTGTGAAAGCAATGCAAAGCAAACAGCAAAAACGCTCGACGAAGTCTTCACGAGGGACTGAAGGTGCTACCTGTCTTCTCTCTGACTTTTTTCTCTACCTGATTCAGGTATTGTTATGTTTTAGAGGACCTCGCCGACCAATAAGAGACAAGCGCCTGAGTTAGGACGGCCCATTTTTCAGGCATAAAAAGCCGCCACACCCTTGCCATGTGGCGTGGCTTTATTGCCAAGAGTTAAGAAAAAAAGAAATAAAAACAGGAACTGGAATCAAAGTAAAGGTAGTATTCCCCAAACTGCTCCGACAGAACACTTTTAGTAAAACCAACACTTTCTTTAATCTCTCATTAACAGACACAACATCTTATTCACTTCAAAGGCTTCGAAAGACTCCAAGGAAGACATACACCTACAAATGTAATAAAGGAGTTTGATATAGCACTCATCTAACGAGGGCTTCATGTTCATTATTTGATGACTCTTGCCTGTAATTTGCTCATTTTTGTTTCGCTCTCCAGGGTAAACCGCATTCTTCATTAGGCCAGAGCATCTCTGAAGCATTTCAGAAGTCCTTCAAACCCATTTTCATAAAATATTTTAATGATAATTCGCAACTGCGACAAGAAAAAATGTGCCTATGCAGACAGTTAAATAGCTGTATATTCTAACTGCTGAGCATCATTCAAGCCCCAAAAATCACTACAATCCACATTGTAATTAACAAACCACTTTGAGTTTTGGCAGAAACACACATACCTGCATGCATCTATTTTCTTAACAAGAAACTTTGCAGCTCTCTTCTCTGGCTGCGAGTACCCTCCTTTCAGCCTGAGATGAAAAATGGGGCGACACCCGACATCCTTCACTGTGAAAGGAGCGACTTTTTTGAAAAGCATTCCTTCCCCTCACAATGGCAGCGTTAGGGGGGGATGGGTGAGGAGGAACAGCACCGACACATTCCTGAGGTAGAGAGCTGCACCAAGCCTCACCTGACAAGATATTTCTCTCGAGAGCACATTCATTTGAGCCCAGTCTTCTTTATATGTGATTTTATTGACAAGGACACCAATATCTTTGAGTTATGAGCTGTTGTTCTCTAGAGACAGACAGTGCTTTACCTCTGTGTTCTGTGTGGGCCAGCTATCTGTGGACAGTGTGACTTGTTCGAGGTAATCTTTTGGACCTCTGGAAGGTGACAGCTGAAAAACGAGCCTCTAAAAACACTCTGCTCGAAGGCAGCCCGGCGTCTGGCTTACTAACCACACAGAAAAAGACTTTGCAGAAGAATTTTTTAGCTCCACTGATCATGACGCCTCGCACTGTGAACTGTCTGAACTAATAGCGTTGCCTAGTTTAAAATGTATATGCACACAAATGCATAATAAAACTGATTTCTTGTGCATGCATTGAAAATACACCGCTAGACATTACAATACTTGCAGCACGTCTCATTGTGCATCAACTGATGCCTCCTTGAAGTCTCTTGACAAATGTGTGTGCTGTTTTTTGGGGGCGCCGCCTCAGATGAGATCAAAAGCAGTGGTGCTAAAGTAGAACCCAGCATTGTGTTTACAACATTTTTTATTGATATTACTAAAACAGTGAAGCAATATTGCAAAAAAAAAAAATGTAAACATCAAGCATTGGATGATATCAAGCAGGCCACAAAGTGTGCTCACCTGTGTAACAAGTTCTGCTGTGTGGATTTGATTGCTGCTGGTTTATGGCTTTGCTTCAGATCAGATCCGGTCTTACATGATTTCTGTTTTAAATGTTTTATGCATTTAATATCCTTCAGGGTTTCTGGAAAATAAACTCTTCAGTGTCTCTCTGTTTGCTTAATAGCTCAAAGTCACTTCAGCCCAGATGGCTCTATTGTTAGGAATAAAAACAACTTATTCTTATGAGTTTAAACTTGTAATTTCGTCCCAGTGGGATACGTGGCTCAAAGCTGACACATTGGTCAACATTCAGTCCTGAGGTTTTAAAAAAACACCAAAAAACCTGCACCTCCATATTTTACTGGAATGAACAAATCAAGTTATTGGTAAGGAAACAGAGTCATTCAGAGATGCTTTGGGGTGAGGGCTGAACCTCAGACGGAGAGGTTTGTTGAATGGGGAGGTGCTGAATTTCAGCACTACACTCCCTGAAGGCAGCACGCAGAGCGAAGGCTCCGTTGAAACACGTCACTGTGAGGAATGTGAACTTCAACACAGAAATCACATTTGTAGAAAGCCTCTGTGATGTTGTATGTTAGTGTGAAACTATGTCACTTTGAACCTCTCTACAGAGGGCGAATCTTCTCATCTTCTCTGAAAAGCTTTGTGGTTAACAAGGTACCAAAATAGATTTCAAAATAAGAGCTACAAAAAAAAAAAAAAATGATTACGCTGTTAGGTGCTAACCCAGGTAGTGTTTGAGCCACTCCAGTGAACTGATAAAGTAACTTTTACAAATGAAAACAAATCATTCTAATCAAAACTGAATCTCCAAGATAAATAGCAAAGCTGTTGTATGATGATGGAGTACTATTACTGCAGAAATTTGCATCAATCTGCATCTACATCAAAATGCAAATTACAATATGTCGGGCTTTAACGCTAATATAGAAATATGTCCGCTAATGATACACTTAAATATTACATATCATATAAACATATCGCAGCTGTTACAGATGCTTATTCTTTATTCATGTACATACCACGAAACATGCTGTACAATTACTGCACATGCTTCATGATCATCTTCTGCTGCTCTCATGCTTCGGTACAAGATGTACCTGATGACAAATGTATATACTAATCCCATTTTGAATAATGCAACAAAAGCACTTTTCACTTCTAAATTATGGCATTTGCTTCAGATGCATTTCGCATTTATTGCAGTTGAATTAATTGAACGTGTTTGTGTGAGATTCCAGGGTGTCGGCCTTGTCTGCAGGCTCCACAGCCCGAGGCCGCCCAGAGGTTGTCTCCCTACCTTGATACTCCCCTCATCTCTTTCTCCCTCTCTCTGACGCCCCATTGGCTGATTGTGTTCTGACTTGCCTGGGCAGGAATGCACCTACCTTCTAATGCACTTTTATGTTTAAGCAATTTGACAATGAAGAGTGCCATCATTTTCCAGCATAAATATTTCATTCCCCATTTGGATGCAGATTTGAGATGTCATACCCAGAATACAAATGGGCTGTCTCTCCCGTGGAAAATATTGGAGGCCTTGTGTGAATATGATTTGTGTGAGCTCTAGACAAATATGGTGCAATGTGATTAGGTTTTAGTGAGAATCACTGTCACTGTAAAAGAACAAACAAAATAATAAATAATAAGAGTCTGAATCATAATCAAATTCCACAGTTTCAAGTATTGGCAGGAGCCAGGAGATGCAATTACCAGAATGTTCAACATTTTTTTCTTTTTTAAATCACTTTTTAAATCTTATTCTTTTCACTTCAGTCTTCATTAAAATGGATCATATCACATCGAATGAAGAGACCTTAAACGTTAACAGTTTTAGACATTTTTCAGTGAACTCTTTATTTTATGGATGACCAGAGGAGTCCTAAGAGATTCTTTTGTTGTCATTTGGACTGGCATGTACATTATTCATTTATTATTCAGTGATATGGAGTCATGGAGTCTCTTAGAGAATATAATTATTGTGAATCAATGACTAATTTCAACATGTGGTCGATCAGCTCTTCCTCTTAGAGACTCTCTAAGTGTAGCAGATCACATTTACGTACTATATATATATCTAGAACTAGATTCATGCTGTGAGCAGAGATTGAAAGTACTCAAGTACTATTCACAGCATTCCAGAGGTACATATTGTACTTTTTACTCCATTACATCTAGTCGATACATATGGTCAGTTTCACATCAACATGTAATGTTAATATTCTGCTACCTAATGATTGATTGCTTACTTTGATACGTGTACATTGTGCTGCTAATGGGGTAAATTTGTATATATACATTTTTTGTCCACTTGGGGAGCAACAGAAACAGGCTCAGTTTTGGTCCCCACCACCTCCCGAGGAAAACATCCGACTCTTTAGCTCCTAAGCGCTCTACTATGTTCACTAGCTTCTCACAAACTTTGTCTGACAGTTGGTTGGTGCTGTACAGACAGTGTATTGCAAGTTTTAAGGGCTTTTTCTTTGCTGAAAACCGCTGCCTGCTGGGGCTGAAAACTACACTATATGAGTGGTGAAAGTGAACCAAAACAGTAATGGTAAAAAGCAGCAGGAAAAGCAAAATGAGCTTGAAGAAGTTATAAAGCTGCAAAATGGGTAAAACCTCTCAGATTACATGCAGCTATTTGATCCATTACTGTTATTAAAATAGTAATTAAAGCCACTTTAAAGGTCCAGTGTGTAAGATTTAAGGAGATGTATTAATATGGAAGTAAAGAGTAAGTTTTCATTAGTGTATAATTACCTAAAAATGCGAATCGTTGTGCTTTTTTCTTATTAAAATGAGTTTTTATCTACAGAGGGACCCTTTCACAGAGTCTGCCATGCTGTGCTGCTACGCTCTAAAGAGGGCCCTTCGCCTTGTTTTACATGTTTCGCAGCCGCTACTGTTTCTCCTGTCTATGCCTGGACAGGGAGGGTGAGGCGAGATGATATTCAATTGGTTGCAATCTGCAACGTCACCACTAGATGCCACTAAATCCTACACAAGTAAATTTATTCATATTGATACCTATATAAATAAACACAATTGAGCTCACGGGAAACTTCTTTTTCATAAACATAAATTGGGGATAATGGCCAGGGACTCTCCAGTGCCATCTAGTGGCCACTTTCAAAGTGCTATATTTTTAAATGATTTTAAAATAGTTCTTAAATTAAGCACTGAATGCAACATATCAAGAACCCAAAATGAATGGGCTGGGGCAGAAGGGAGCTGGATAATTCTCCCATTCATGTGTGACACAGGGGGTCTGTCAGTACCCTGTGTTTATGTACTTCTCTCGCTGACATGGTGTAATAGAACGTGCAGTAATAACAGTGGAGCGATGGCATCGCAGCGGGAATCATTGAAAAATGCTCCTTTTTGCTACAGCACAGTGCCTTATCTGAATATTAGTGGAGCGTGAATGGCCAGTCAGTACCCACACTGCAGCGCACGACGCCACAGACACCGGATTAGTTTCTCTTGTCCGAACCATCAAGAAAACCCATCGCTCCTGTTGCCATGGGGATTAAACGCATCACGTTGTAATAAGAGGCATTGTTTCATTATGTTTGGCTGCATTAGCAGACACATTTTGCAGAATTTGCAACATTTTCCCTGCCGAGAGTGTGCACCGAGATTACCAACACAAAAGCTCCCCAAACACTCCCTTTTTTTTTTTATAATGGTGCACAGCAGCTTCATCAGTGAATGTGTCTGGGCTTGTTTTCTGTTCAGAATACCTGTCTGGTTTTTCACTAAGCCTCTACCTCTATAGAAACTGGGTACATTCCAGCTAGCTGGAGGTACTGATTAGTCCAGGTTTGTTTGGAATGAGTGTGTACGGGGCTTCTGTGACTGCGTTGTGGGAGGGAACAGGGGGCAGGCGTAGATGAGAGGTCAACACTCATCTATTGACAAAGGTGAGACAGACATGACCAACACCCTTTTATTAGCTAGTCCATTAGTTAACCTCGCCACACAACAGAGCAGACATGGAGCACCTGGGTCAAATTTCATTTCGTCTTTCAAAAGATCTGATAGTGACTTGGGCGAGGATTCAGGCTTCTGTGTGTTTGTGAGTGTGTCTGTGTGTGTCACGCATATAATTATGGTCTATATGAAGAACTGAACTGTGCTGTCTGACGAGTATGGAAGCCTAAAATTCACTCTTCAATTCAGCTGAGACAACCTGAGAGCTAAATTCCCTGTTCATATAATAAAGCAAAGGTTATTCAAGGCGTATTTCATGAATCCTTGTTTTCAAATACACAGATTAATTGATTTTTCCTCTTCCTGCCAACCTCTGAGCACAGGGTTTAGGTACCTTGACGTAGAAAGTCAATACACTGTCTAAAGGGACTGAAAGAGGTCACCGAGAGCCAATTTAGATTCTTCAGCCTCTACAGTCAAAAGTTAATCCAGAGACAAAACAAGCAGCAGAAAAAGTGAGCAAGGTGTGACTGGGTGCACACTGCGAGGGTTTGTCTCTTTGTGAAGGTTATTTGGTCAAATTCTGGAGCAGGTAGCAGGCAACAAACACAGAGAAAATGTCAGCGGGCTGTTCTTCCTGAATACCTAAGCTGTATCTCAGAGAGAAACAAAGAACAAGCTCTAAATTAGATATAAAATGATACAATGAAAACAATTTTAAAGGAATTAGCAGCCGGTTAGTTTTGCTTGCTTAAAACACTGGAAAGAACAAGCCTGACTTTATCCAAAGGCAACAAAATCCCTCAACCAGTTCTTACCAATTAACATGCTACATCTTGTTTGTTTGGAGGTGCGTGCAGGCAAATTTTTTAATCTTTTGTTTCATCCTGTTTGCAGTCTTTATGCTAAGCTAGGCTTCTGGCTGTAACTTCATATTCATCCTGCAAACATCAGAGTGGTATCGATCTTCTCATCTACCCCGTGAAAAGTAAAAAATAAACAGATTGTTTTTGTCATGTATGGTCAGCCAGTGGGCAAGCTTGCCTCTGTGTCATATCTTGTCTTGATCAAAACTATTTGCACAATGTGTTGACGTGCAGAATGCTAGTTAGACAGACGTCTGTGCTCATTTGTGTCAAAAGAGAAAGGAAGATACTGTACTGTAGTTGCAGTGGTGGCTATTACTCTCTTAATTGAAACAACACACGTTATTACTGTGAAATGTGTAGGAGGTGTGATTGTGAAAACCATAAAAACAACAACTCTGCTGCGCGATTTATTTATTTATTTATTTTTCATAACTGGCCTCAAAGAACAGAAGCGGAAGACGACAAATAATGCCAGACTGTTCTCAAGCACACAGTACAATCTCACCTGAAGGTATTTAAAGCGTCCTCATAAAGCAGCAGGAAAATAGCACGTGAAAAGGTGTTATTGTGATTATATAGGCATAGGTGTGAAAATGACAAAATTACAATAACTATTGTTGTACTATACACAGCTTGATCTGTAACGATATTCACCAACAACCGCCTTCCACCTCTTCTACATATTCAAAGTAAACTGATGACCCACGCGGAAGCCGAGGACAGCCATGCTTTTAATTAATTATCAACCCGTTATCACAAGAAAACAATTATTTCCTTGAGTATTTATGTTTAGCAGAGGCGGTTCAACATAATACGCAATGCATGGAGGATTGACATTGCCAGTTCATTTTCATACTGACCAAAATGTAGCAGCCACAAAATGTGCATGAAAAGAATCTGGACATCGCAGTGATATTTGAGATCATTTAATGAATCTCAATCTACTCCTGATAGATTGTGTCAGCATTGGAACAACTGCCAGGAAATGAATATCTTAAATTAACTCTGGTAACAACTTTTTTGACTTTTGTTTCCTTAAGATAACAACATAAATGACCTGTGAACGACATACTTGCAAGCATGGCCGTTCTTGGTTTCCGTAAAACACTTCTTTAAAGGGGAAGTTAATAGTTTTATCATCAAGCCTAGTGAATTATAGCAGTAATCAATGACTAAAAGCACAACTGACCCTTGCTAAGGGTCAGTTGTGCCTTTAGTTTTTGTCATTAGTCACCTGTCACCGTTGGTTACTGGCACATACGGAGTTTAAAACAATAAATGGAAGTCGTACATTTCACACTCAAGCAAACAAAAGCTGGCTTCTCGTTTCTTGCCAGCGACCATGGATTTTGTCAGCTCTTGACAGTTTGATTCTGTGCCAGCTAGAATAAATTAACACTAAAAGTAAAAAAAACAACAAAAAACTTACTTTTAAAACTTGATATTTCCCAAAACAAGAACACTGTAGAAAAGTCTTGAATATTCACATGATGGCAACGCAGACATGGTGTCATGTTAAAAACAGAGGCTAAAGCTACAAGCACATGTCTACATCCTCACCAGCTAATGATCCATGTAAAGACATAGAAATAAGTTAAAAGCTAAAGCTAAGTTACAGCATTGCTCTCAAATTGCAGAGGTGGTTATGCTAAGTATTATAGGACTGTATTACAGTGTTATTACAGTAACATATAATTCATTAACCCTTGGATGGTTTGGATACTTAGATGTAAACTTAGCAAGTTTGTCTACGTAATAAAGAGCAGCACAGTTTGTTCCAGACTGCTTTTGGAAGTACTGCTCGGTTTTTACTCAGATAAACGCACAGTTTATCCGTTCCTTACACTTCAGCTTTAGCTTTAGTGTTTTTGTCTTTCAAAAGGCTGAAAAAAAGAAGACACCACCTTCAGGACTATTTGTACTATTTCTAGATTCCTATTTTAGGCAAGTGGATAAATTCAAAGCTTGATAGGACTGCTGTGCCTTGTTATGGTTGTTGTGATTGGACAATCGCTGGGCAGGGTTTACTGAATGGTCAATTACAGTAAAAGCGGCTTCAAATACAGTAGTTAAGAAAAAAAAAACAGAAAGAGAAAGATGTTTTGGCGAAGGTCAGCAGCAGCTATAAACTGGTAACAACAAAAAATATCAAATGTCACTCTGAAGCTCATAATCTCTTAAAGGATTGGTGGTGGACCCAGACAGCTTTTAGGATGTCAAGGCTGAAACTAGCCCTCATGGAGCTGTTTTCCTCAAATTGTCCACATTTCAATTCTATATAGAGTTACAGGATTATCCGAGTCTGAAAGAGCACTGGTGACAACAAATGTTTTGTGGCGGTTGTGTCGGTTAAGAGGAGATGATCCAACATCAGAAAAGAACACAGATACGCTGTGGATGTCGACTGTTATGCTCCATAACTACCCCAGAAAAACATTTCTGTCCTGAAAATACTTTTCAGCTTTTATGTCTGCTCTTTATTTGATTTGTCTGCATTGTAACAATACAGTCATTTTTCAACTTAAGGTTCAACAAGTTCAAGCGAAGTGGCAAAAACTGCAGTGCAGACCACTCGAGGCTGGCTACAAAAATGATACAAACTCCTAGCCTCCATATTAAAAGCAAACATAAACATGTTCACAGCTTTTTTTTTCCATATTGGCTAATTTCCTCATTGATGATAAGTGTAGAAGTCCACAAGCTCCACCCGTGCTCCATGTCTTTGCTCATTTCTGGATTAGCCAGGAGCAGGAGGAGGCAGGATTGCCAAGATGGCAACAGCCAGTGCCACCACACTTCACAAACCTATGAGTGAGAAACCAATGAGTCATGAAGACTGCTTCCATTTTTAGCTATACAGTCTGAGTGTAACAGAAACATTTAGGTCCAATATAACTTCTTGAATCTGCAGTCCGGGTGTAGAATAAGGCCAGTTTTGTCTTATTGCTGCATGTGTGTGTGTTAACATGAGTTGCAGTATGTGGCAGTGGTGGCATGCACATTGTGAATGAACTTGTTGAATTTGTGGCACTTGATGTCTCACATTTCATGCAGGGCTGCCATATTTATGCCTCTCTTTTCTTTTGACGAGCGGAGCTGTTGCGGAGGCAGAGCCCAGGCTGGTGTATGCGTGTGGGAAGGTGCTGTCATCTCTGAAGGAGATCATTGAAGCTCTCCTTAGTTAAGGGCTGGTTTATCCCCCCCCCACACACACACTGCAAAGGCATTGTGGGCCAATATGTCTGGGATGTGACAGATCACACACTCCGTGACCAGGAGTGTCATTCATTTAAATGTGTATGTGCTGGTAACAGACTGCCAATCTAAATCTGCCACAATCAATATGTGTACATTAATAGTGCATGAAATAAATGTGTGATGTAAAAGGGATGAATGCAGAGAGATTTATCACTTAATACATGATAGTTTCTGAACATTTTAGCCACTATTGTCTTAGTTTTACGCCCAGTAGCTCTCACTGCTCTTATCAGTTTGCAGAAGGCAGCTGTTTTCAGTAAAAAAAAAAAAAGTACAGCAGACTAGCTGGTGAAAAAGTGGAACATTTAAGCAGCTCCCCACAGGAGCTGGTCCAAAAAGTTAAAATGAGAGTAAATATAGATTATTGGATATTATATATGGATATTCATGAAGTGGACACAAAAGTGGCTCCAAATGAATGCTAATGTTGCTACAGGTCCATGAGGTCAACACTACTACACCAAACTCATGGCAAATATCTGTTTATAGAGATGTCTGCTTCATGTCTAAATAAGTCGTTAGTTCACGTTCACCATATCATCTTTAGCATGTAAGGTGATGATACGTCAGTGTTTATTTTGCAGCTTGGCACAATGCCCAACAGTAGCCAATAAAGTCAACAGCACAGGTGTAAATAATCAAATTAATTATGGCTTTTTTGCTGCTTCGGTTTCAGGATCCTGATGTGGCGCATGTTGGCGCACTGTCACGCTGTCACGGTTTACTGGGACTCTCCAATAAAACCGCACCTTCGTTAATTTTATTAGTAACACCTGTGATTTTCCTTGACAAGTCGAAACTCCTGCTGTGAAAACGACCTATTAATGTAGGTTTTAAGATCATCAGGCTGTCAGCAACGCCCGATTTGTCATCTGTTGTTTCATCAGAATGACTTGAATCCCATTTGAGATGTTTCCCCTTCCAACACCTCTTCAGGTTTGATATTCACATCAGGGCTGAGATCGATCCAACGTGCTATCGAATGCCTCGCTCACATTCTGTCACTAGCTCAGTTTGTACGACCACAAAAATGGCACGCGGGCTGGAAAAGTCTTATTTTTAGATCCCCACTACAAGAACTGATCAGGTGATAATAACGTGTTTGTTCCCGTAACTAACAGGTGTAACTTTTGGTTCCCGTGAGGGGGAGGTGTGAATTGTTGTGACTGTGTGACAGAAGGTTTTCATTCAGAATATTTCCTGGGAATGTTCCAGGTTCACGTTGGAGGGGGAAGTGTAGTCAGAGGGGAAAACTAATGTGTTTCACGCCAGTCTACACTCAGCTCACGTTCCTGATTAGTGAGTGAACACAGTGATAGGAAGCACTGATCATAAAGCAACACCCGGCTGCTGCAAGGCAGCTGTCCCTGTGGTAACTTTTCTGACGCCTCCTGCTTAAAACTCAACACAAGTTAGAAGGACTGTGTGGCCCTGCTTTCACGATCTGTATTCATACTGAAAGTCAAGATCAAGCAAGCTTTATACATTATAGATGGGCGTGTGCATGCTGGTGTAAGAGATGCTCAATTTATGGATGTGGCTATCGTCCAACTTTGAAAAGAACTCAATGGGAAATATAAGTTGGAAATTTATCATAAAGTGACTTTTCTGACTTCTCTAAAGATATTGAATCATCCCAAACTCGAGGAAGAACGTTGCATCATCATCCCTGTCCTGAATTGTAAACACAGGTTGATATTTAGCCCAGAGACGATTCCTTCATAATTCTTTTTCTAGAAGTCATTGGCGCTAAATTGAGAGTTTCTAATCTGGCATTGCTTATTTTCCAGCCTCCGCTTATCTGAATAGAACATGAGGATCAGAATGAGTTTCTGAAGCTTTACATATTTATTTGGTAGCAAAGGTTGGATATCACAGCTGGGAAACTAAATTATGTATCAACATCTAATGCTGATTCCTCTTCATGGGCCAAGCTCTCTAGATGAGGAGAGGGCAACAAGGATGGCAGATGTATAGCTCTGCAAGTGCCTATTTATCCTGCTGAAGTACGCGGAGCCAGAATAAATACTTCCTACTTTACATGTGGATAAGAATGGTGTTCTGGGTTTGGGATTTGATTGAAAGCGCTGCTATCTAATCTGTGATAAATATTCATCCAATGGCCTTTTGTATTCAACTGTTGTTGTGCCCAGAATTAATGGGAATTTATTTGGTCAGCTCCAAGATGCGCTGTAGATTCATGACATTTGGATGTCTGCTGTGTGGAGACGCCTTGGTAGTCAGAGAAGGTTTTGCACCCTATTGTGACCTGCAGCAATTTAAAACCATGCAGATCTGTTTCAGAATAAATTAGATGTTGGTTGTGGAGAACTATCCGAGATTTAAAAGATTTATTTACTCTTAGTCAAATATTTTAAGGATACATTTTGTCTTCCTTTTACTGCCCTTTTAAACCCCCCCCCCCGACATGTCTCAGGTAGGAATTTTCCAGAAGTGTTCCTGCAGAACTGTGGAATGCTGACAGGATGGAGCATGTCTTAGGTTCTCGCGCTATCTGCAGAATATAAACAGCATGTCCTCAAGTGTCTGTGCGGACTTGTTCAGACATAAAAAGTTAACTTTCTACCAAGTGAACAAGTTGTACGTTAGCACAAACATTGACGGTTCAGGGTCATTTCTAGGCCCATTTATTGTGAATTGTAATTGAAACATTTAATGTATTGTCAACATAAATGGGCATAAATGCATAGAAAAGGAAGAAGCACTGGTAAGTTCTTCAATTGCAAATTCATCACACGACATCACCTGCTGCTATGCTGATTGGTTACCTCGAGTCTCTGACATATATCTGAGGACAAGTGACAGACAAGCTTCATGCCACCATGAAAGAGGAAGCTTCACGCTGAGGTTATACCAAAGCTTTAGGCTGACTCACAAATGAATGTTTTGCTTTCACCTCCTCCTCCTCCTCCACCTTCATTCCTCACACGATGAAGTATCCTACTGAGGTTACTGCAGGAATTTGACAGAGTGGAGGATGCCTTTATTTTTTTTTTTCCCCCCTCGAACGATGCTGACACAGAGTAACATGAGCTGCAGCTTTGTAAAGCTTCTCGTCCTCTGTGATCAGCTCTGGTTAAGTCACTGGACCTGCCTGCCTGTGAAATCTGATCCAGTAGTGAGATTTTCTTTGAAATGGAAAGGTAATACAGTTTGCCTGCCTCAAGCGTAGATAACAGTTTGGGGGTTCTTGACTCTCTCTATTATGTGGGAGTACCATCAAAATGCATCAGTGGAACACATCTCCGTGGCGGTAATGGGATCTGAGTCCCTGATAATGGTGTATAATTTGAAACCTCATTTTGTCAGAGTAGCTAAGCTTTAGCACTAGCAACGCTTGACCATTATCTGCCTCGATGCTGATAAAGATTAGGAGAGATTTCTGAATTAGACAAACATGACCGCAATGTCCTTTAATAAGAAAAATACTTAGTGAAGAGTCATCCAGGAGTTACCTGATTATTCAACTGGAAAATGGAACAAAGTGAGTTACCAAAGGACAACAACAGTCTCAGCAGGAGAACCGCGCTGATGACATACAGGACGATCATCAAGTATTTGTTTTTTCCTGGCCAACAGAGAATGAACATGCATTTGTGCGCCACCTACTGAAGCATAGGTGGAAGTATAGGTGGGTGAAAGCCTAAATATAGAAGAGGCCACCTCAGGCAATTGACAGAATTACCCATGTGAAATGCAATAAACTATATGTATATTTTGCAGAATTTGGGAGTTAGGCTGCATCTAAAGGGTCACAAGATAAATCTGAAGTCTTGTGATGTGATTAATGAGTTCTGCTGCAGACATTTGTAGACATTTTTTAGACTTTTCTCCAATCTTTCATCATTTTTTCATCTTTTGGCCTTGAGCAGTTTTTTTGAAACCACATCAGACATTTAGAGGGGAAATGCACTTTGATGGAAGTGTAGTATAGACGTCTGAAACTTGGCAAGGGGGCCCCAGTGGGCCCCACTGTCTTTGGGTTAGGGGCTACAAGCCAAAATGTTGGGAACCACTGGCTGCATTTTTAACAATGTAAGTCTTAATCTAGGGCTGCAACGATTCCTCGAGTACCTCGAGTAACTCGATTACAAAAAATGATCGAGGAATTTCCTCTGCCTCGAAGCCTCGTTTATGTAAATTTAAAGCTCACGTTTCGCACGGATTCTTTTTAACGTGCTTACGTTACAGGCTCGAAGAAATGCATATGATGCAGCTTTTAAGTTAAAGGCAATCGATCTGGCCGTCAAAGAAGGTAATAGAGCTACTGCACGTAATCTTGGCATCCCGTGTTGATGGCGTGTTGGTGCCGTACTGCCGATTTTCAGGCACAGTTTGAAAAAAAGTGTGTCTTAAATTAAAACTAAAAAAAAGTAGTAGTAGTCCGAAAATTACGGTAATAATTTTATCCGATCGATGGAATATTCGATAGAATACTCGATTACCAAAATATTCGATAGCTGCAGCCCTATCTTAATCTTAAAAAAATAACTAGTAACTTTCACTGTGGAATAAATGGAAGTGGAAAGTAAGCAGAAAATACTCAAGTACAAAATTCTACTTAAATACAATACTTGAGAAAATGCGCGTACTTATTTTCCATCACTAGATGGGTCACTGGAATAACAGCTTATTTGAAGCCTGACATTTTGTGGAATTGGTCTTTCTACTCTGATTTACTGTGAGAAACTCTCTTGGACCTTTCTTAACTCTGACTGTTTGAGGCCTCACTACAACTTTCATTTGATTACCATAGAAATTCATAGTGTGTCCACACACTGTGAGCCTGGAGAAATGTGAAGTGAGCAGCCTACCCTGCCTCTCTTTAATAGGTTCCAAGTATTTCTCCCTTTTTTTTTGACATCTAATTTAATTTTGCTCTTTAACTCAACCAAATACACACTTGACACAGAGTGCGAACACAGTTCGAACCAGCCCTGTGATTTCACACCAGAGCTTGACGGAGGTTCCTCATTATTTTCATCTAACAGGAGAGAATGAAGCCTTTCGTCAGAGAAAACGTTCAGAGAAAATGTCTCGGATAAACAATAATCAACCTAAACACAGTCATCTGTGATATTTTTTTTTATTGTAAACTTTAATATGTAGAGAGGCGCGATGCTCTTTAGTTCTTTTAGCAGATAATGTGCGTATGTTTGTAGTAATTATTTAGGAACTGTTGAATACTCTGCGCAGTATATTTATATACTTTCTTTATAAGCTAAGGAAGAGACTATCCGTCTCTCGCAGTGTGTAGCCTGTTTTCACAATGTTTATTTTGCTTTTGGAACTCAGATATGGATTTTGGTGAAATGTGCAGAAACTAGATTTTTGTAACTTTTGAAAGTTACAAATGGTTTGTGCAATCTCTTTTCTCCATATGAGAGTGGGCGAGTCATGCGGAGGTATTTTCTCCAGTCGAGGGAGACACATAAAAAAGAATGTTGGCAATATTATTTCTGAAACCGAGTTGACGTTATTGCAGTTTTATGTGTCATGGGAAATCATTGTGTCCTGGGCTGCAGCAAATGATTATTGAGAGCTAATAGTGTGCAATGTTTAATATAAGGGAGAGAAAAGACAAAATCACTCATAGCACCTCAGGGAATAAATTAAGGGTGAGAGAGAGTGAGGGTATGAGGTATCTCTGCAGAAAGAGAATCTTTATTACCACCTGCCTGGCTTTGTGTTGTGTCATTATTGGGACACAACAAATTTCATACTGTACAGCTGCTTGAGAAGTCTATTCCCAGACACTGCTGGAATGATCGCTGTGTGTGGACTGCAGTATTTACCGAAGCCAATACATCCAGCAAATATTGACCTGTGAGATGTAGTCAGAAGCAATAGTGCCTGCAAACTCCTGAGGCAGTCTGCGGCATTACTTCAATTTCTTTTGCCATATGTTTGTCTTAACAAGTCCACATCCCTTCCATTATACACCTTGTGTTCTCAAGTGTATGACACCAAACAAAGATAAATTTGCTGTCTGCCAAAAAGATCATACATAATTTACTTCTTTAACTCGTTGGATTCCTGAAGCCCAGTGGTCTGCGATGTCAGGTTATTGAGTCTCCTCTACATCCAGATCCCAAGGCAGGTAGAGGCGGATTCCTCTCGAATTGACCTTCTGCAGGGCAGACTGCCGCTTGTGTGTTGTGAAGAAAAGCAGTGTGGTCTCAGGAGGCCCGCATGCGCCTGGGTGTGCTTATCAGCAGGCGGAAGAGAGAAGCTATTTTCCCCTATCCTTCAATGAAGGGCACCTGGAGAGGCTTCAGCACAGGTAGGGATTAGGTATATAAACACAGGTGGATACCAGACTACAGCCAGAGACTGAGGAGAAATTAAAATAAATGAATATGCAAAATCGTATAAAACAAAGCAGAAGCTTTTATCACATTTTTTCATGTCTAATAATGACATTAGTCTGCCATATGTCAAATGTCCTGTAATCAACAAACTCAACGCTGAACCATGAGCTAAAATTACCAGTCCAGAAAGTGCAAGCTCCTTCTCATCCTCGAGGGCTGGCTCTCTCCTGAGCTGTTACAATGTCAACCCAGTCTACTTTTCTAGTCCAGTGCTGCTCATAAAGGCTACGTCTCACCCTGACTTGACCTCAGTGCTCCATAATACTGTGCCACAGCTGCCGCAGAGCGACTGTGTGAAGATCCTTTTACCTTTTAAGTAAACACTGACCACGCTGTGAGATAAAAGCCCCAGTGGTCTCTGTTGTTTAATTAATCTATTTTCCATTATCAGGGAGATTACTTGGTTGACTTGCAAAACAACATATTGGTCTGGATTAATCCAAATCCTGTAGATGTTAATACACAAGCCCTGAGTTCATGAAAGTTCAGGAAAGTGATTTCACTGCAGGAGTCAGAGAAAATTAACCACCTAATCTCCTTTTATAATAATCTATAAAATTATAGTTAAAATTACATGAATCTATGCTGGACACCTTAATGTGTAATGCTTCTTATTAAAAAAAAGGTTTCCTCTGCAACTTATTATTAATACAATTCAAGATATTTCTAAATAACAAATAAGTCCATTTAAATAAATCACACTTAAATGTATTCATCACTGTTTATATAAATGCCAGGTCTCAACAGACACCAGCAAACTTTTCCATTTAAACTTTTCAAATTGTGACAATGACTAATTGCTAGATGAATCTGAAAGCTCAATAATAATCCAGTCCATTAAGAATGTCAACATTTAGAAACATCCTGCATGAAATTATAACTATACTATACTAATATTCAAAAATAGTACGTAATTGAGGAACAAAATAATAATAATAAAAAAAGAATTTATAAAGATTTGACATGGACAGAGAATGACTAATTGGCTATTAGACTCAATAATGCTTTGCATCTTCAGACAATAAAGAGCAATAAAGACGGCGTCCCCTCGAGCCTGGACCCTGCAGGTGGATAATAAGACGGTTAAACCTCGTGGGACAAGCTGATCATGATGGTGGTAATGGGGGGAAGGTGGAGGCTTGCACTCATTTAAAGAGCAGCATCCAACAAATGATTGATTGGTTCAAAGAATGCGTGAAGATAAATGGACAGATGTGGTGATAGGTGGAGGGGATCAGAGTGAGAATAGAAGAATTAACAGTGGAGACATTTATATTTAACTTAATTTAGTTTACTAAAAGACAGTCCTCGAATTAAACTGGGTAACTGTATCATTCACAACTGTCACTGTATACCGCTCATTTTCTTCTGCAAAGGTAAATTAATTAAACTAATCGTTACAGTTAAATGTCAAAATCAAATTAAACTCATCATCATATCTTTCCCACCAGGTAAATATTGTGTCACACTTCACAGCTCCAACAATGTAGTGTAATGTTTTCACAATGTCTATACAGTACATATGCATAATTATGTCTGACTCTTAATATCATGTTTCACATTTCTGATTTACTATTTAAATCTAGATATTGTCACAAACTGGCTCAACGAGACAAGAGACAAGTGCCAGCTAAGTATTTTATTTGAAATAAGCAAACGTGACAATTTACAAAAGAGCTTCCAATGTGCAGAGTAATTGTACCAGTGGTGAGCACGTGTATATGTGAGTAAGGGATGTGCATGTTAATGTTGAGGGCAGCAAAAGGTTGTGGACCCTCAGAGAGAGAAAGAGCAAGACAGTGAGAAAGTACTGGCATTTATAGTCACAGGTGCCACCACTTTACCTAAATGACCCTACCTGACTGCAAGCTCCTGCAAGAAAAGGCCAGCTGGACCTCTGCAGGCAGAAAGTGAGTGGTTATAAACATATTGATTTACACATTCACACAAAAAAATAGCACTGTTTGTCTGTTTAGTTTAACAAGACCAAGACAATATTTTGTACCAGGCTGTAAACATGTTTATTTCTGCTGTGAAGTTGGACATTTTAACATGGGGACTTATGAAGACTGACTCACTTCTGGAGCCAGCCTCAAGTGGTCATTTGAGAAACTGCAGTTTTTGGCACTTCTGCATAGGCTTAATCTCATCCTGGTCTGAGTCTGCCGCTGGCGTGGATGTACTTTATTGTAAAGTGTTATTTGCATTTATCACATAACCTGTCTTGGGAATGTTACACTTAAATGTAAAGATTAATTCGAATGCATTAATAATAAAATAATTGCATTAGGAGGTAAAGAAGACAACTAATATTTGTTCAAGTGTTTACATACAGACATAACCTCAATCAAAGAAGTGAGCATAATAATTAAACTAATAATTAAACACACCTTTGGGTTATGAAACATATACTTCATTAAACAGTTCATTATGAAACAATATTACTCATTTTACTGGTTTTAAACACTGTAAAAAGGACTGGAAATCTGTCTGGGGGACTTGGATGTTACTTTTAAAGGAAGCAAAAATGCTTACAGTATCTTCCTTCGGTGGCTTCTGGCCTGCTGCAGGCCTCACCCTCTGCATCATCTCACAGTGCTGGAGGTCTCGACAGAGCAGCAGTGGAGCGAGTGGTGATTAAGTTGGAAGGTCAGGTGGAATTGATTCTTTTCCCCACGGTACATCCTTGCAGCACTTAGCCTGGAGACGAGTGCCAATTTGTTTTGGGAGCATAGAATTATTTTGGAGATGTTAACTCCCCTTCTTTCCTTCTTTTTCTTCTCTCTCTCTCTCTCTCTCTCTCGGGTTATCGGCTGCTCTTACTGACCCCAACTTGACAACTTCAGCTGCTGACTTGAGGTCAGAGTACAGACAGTGGTCAGACGTAGTGAGAACAAGGCAAGCCCTACAGAGATTGGCTTAATTGAGCTCAATTACTTTGTGAGATGGCATTCTCTAACCCGGAATGATCTCTTCTAATGATTCATTAGTGCATTAATCACCCATTTAGCTAATGGGAATAACCATCTCTGTTTTAATAGCTGCTACAAACAAAACTTGTCCTTGGTGTGTAAAGCTTTTCCAGTCTGTGTTGGAAAATCCACTCCACAACTTTTGAATAATTGCATCATGTAGTATAGCCAACAGCTTCTATTTAACGTGAAGCAACATAATAGTTGATTAATTAGTCACACAAAATGTTCACTTCTTTCTTTCTTTTTTTTTTTATATCATGATGTGTGGTCTGTATGGTGCTTTATTGGGGGAAGCAGAGGCAGGCGTCATTTATTTCACATCATGTAGACAATATCGAAGCAGCGTGAACTTCAATCTGACAACTAGTTCTGTTGTCTTTATGCCTCATCAAACGGTGACAGCAAGCCGTAATTGTGGACCGAGCTTCTTGTTTTGATAGAGCTGACTGACGCAAAGCTGACAGCACATACAGCTGCCATCAGTTATGAAGCCATCGACATTGTCTACATGTTTATTGGGCTGAGACACCTGAAGTGTATCAAACAAAAGCACACACAAATAGCCATCTATCTTGAACTAAAGCGGCGTAAAATGTGTGCCTCAAATGCTGCGTGAAAACTATAAACTGCGTACAATAAATACATCAAATTCTGATGTTTAATAAGTGCTACAGTCTGCGTGGATGTGTGTCCATGCATCATTTGTGGTCGCAGCCGTGAATTTGGGCCGTATGTGTGAGTGTGTGAGAGCGAGAGCGGTCCACTGGGACTCTACCTTTTTCCTTCTTTCTTTTTAACATTTCATCCCTTTCCCTCTACAGATTGCTGTGGCATAGCTGCAAGTCTGCCGGCTGCTCTCTCTCTCCCCATAGTGGGTGGTGGATGGAGACACTCTGACTGTGAAGAACAGGTGTAAAACGTGCTGCTGCTAAGCGCCTCTCCACACATCCCAAAGGAAATGCAGACACTGCACTCTCCCACCTTGCTTGGTTACATCCGCGGTATATAGGAAGTGGTGGTGGTGGCGGTGGCAGTGTTGAGGTGTTGTGGCGTCTGGGTGGAAGGGTTGGCAGAGCAACAAATGCAATCATGACGCAGGTAGCGGCTGCTTGGAATGGTAATGCTATTATAATGATTTTGAGGGAATGTCTTCATAAATGTCTGCTCTCTGGGGAGGCAGAGCGGGGGAGACGCGGGACCCGTATCGTGGATGGGTTCTTTTCAGCATGAATAAATTCATGTCCACTCCCGTGTGCTGCTGCAGCCTCTGTTTGCTCATCTCGTATGCAGCCGGTTCTGCGGCCCGTCCCAAGAGATGAAAGTTTGTAAACATGAATAATAATTAGGAACAGGTCGACGGGCAGGTAATCTGCATGTGGGTTCCAGAGGCGTGCTTGCCCAGTATGCATCCATTTGGGTGGCCTTCCATTAGCATTTTGTTTGCGCAGAGACGCAGGTAACGTTTGATCTCTTATCAAGGCAAACAGAACGGATGTAATTTCTAATTGCTTTTAAAGGAGATTAGACCTTATATAAAGAGGGGGGATGACTGGCAAATAGATTCTTTGACTTTTGGGCATCCTTGGTTTTGACGTTGGTCACCACATGCTAAACCCACACCCACCCAAGTTTTAGGCCTGTTTGAGTTAGGAGACAAAACAGCCTGTCTTATCAGCAGGATGCACATATGCAGCATAGTTTGTGGTGTAACACTCAAATTTTCAAATCTTTCTCTGGCCTCAGTATTGAAAATTTGTGCATTGCATAAGAGCAGATTGGGACATGGAGCAGGCTGGCTAGCATCTGGGGGACGGCTAAATTAGAACTCATGGGTTTTATAGATTTGATATAGAGCCTCTGGTGGCACCAGGTTCCTGACTTGTTAATATAATGACAGGATGCTAATGATTAATTAAGAGGCTGATTTTCATTATTACTGTGGCAAGAGAGCGGTTTGATCTTGAAGTGACTTTGGAGCAGGAAGAAAAATCGAGGCTTTTGCTATTCAGCAGCCATACCTTCTCCTGGCACTAACAAGCCCCTGACAGCAAACAAATCTTTGACAAGTCTCCCTCATTGCCCGACCCCCTTTTATAGATAGTCTTAAGACTTTAATCCGGATCCAGTGACAGGCTCATCCTCAGTCAATAGGGTAAAGAGAAGCTCATGCGAGGGATGTGTGCACTTGTCCAAAGGCTGGTTCGAGCGCACATGCTCCGAATCATAAACCGGAGCTCACCTCAAGTGAAGGGTATTGAAGGAGGGATTGACATGTGTTTCGTAAATAAAGCTTTGATTTTTTTCTTGTTCTTTTCAGCTCATTACAATTTAATCTCCTGGAATTTTAGACTTTGAAAATGGCCACCCAACTTATTGGAACAAAAACGCGTAAACTGAATAGGAACACTTGAATTTTTTATTCACTTCACGTATGTTGCGAACAATCCACTCGGTTGATAATTCACTTTGTCGGCTTGTATTCAACTTCCAGCGTTGTGACTTTGCTACGTAATCCCTCTGAACTTTTAGACATTTATACTGCGGCGCGTATGTCCCCTATGTTTTATGTGTGTGGTATCTCTGTCCTGTCGGACGTGATCCATGCACAGTCACATTTCAGAGCTTTAAGCTGAGAGCGTGTGAGAGGATCTGCTGGTTATAGCTATGTGCCCTCCAGGTCCCAATCTGTCTTTGTTAGGCCCGCTGCGCGGCCTATCGCACCTGCCTTGGTTAAGACTGATCACCCCCATCTCCACCAGCCTGTGCAGCTGCAGCTAATACAACAATTCGCATGTGCTTTGTAATTGTCACGAGTGGCACTTTAAGTCTGTCCCTTGTGTATAGTGACAACATCCAAATTCAAAATATACGCTGAAATTAAAATAATATAAAGATTTGACATGTTTTCAGGTGATATTTACTAAATACAGAGGTGGTTGTACATAAAGTACAGAGGCTTTATATTTTATATCTGCCTTTTTCACAGCAGATATTTTGACTTGTCATAACTGGAAAAGCACAGGTGTTACTAATAACAATGGAGTCGTGACAGAGTGACAGTGAGCCAGCATGCACAATAACAGCTAAATGAAATTCCGCCAACATTAATTTTATTTTACACACCTGCGCTTTTCCTGCTGCCATGTGAAAATATCTCCTCTGAATTTGTTTTATCATTGAAAAATATTTTGCAATAAGAACAAGAACATTTAGCTTTGCACAGGTAACATTTTAATACCCAACTGTATGCTAACTGGCCAGCAGCAAATGGCTTTAACACTGAGTTAATGACAAGGCACATGAACATGCCTCCCAGTAGTTGGTACAGAGCTCAAAGGAGAGTGAATTTTGGACTTCATCAGGTGGCCAGAAACATGACTCAGAATAAATGCTTGCTCTGTATCTGCTGGTTGAGTAAGCATACAACTGTTTGCCAACAACTTAAATGATCAGAAAATGTTAGCATTGCGGGGCGCCTCAGTACCTCACCTGGTAATATATGCACCCCCCCTCCAGCCACAGCGGCTGCGGTTCAATTCCAACCTGCGACCTTTCGCTCCCCCTTTCCTGTCTGCCTTGCAGACTTCTATTGACTTGCAGTAGTAGTGTAAGTTCCTGTTTCTTACTACTTACTACTTTCTTCGTACTAAAAAGTTAGTTATTTATAACTCTATAGGGCTGTGCATTGAATTAAACAATCACATCTGGATGAACATACACAGGCCGCCTCTCATTGTTTCAACATAAAGCGCCTCTGCATTGACTGGTTGTTAACTTTATCAGGATGTCAATAGTCATTATTGCTTATCTTGTCTTGATTATCCTCTGAGCTGTAAAATCAATTAGGCATAATCCGATCCCGTTCTGCAGGTCAAAAGTTCATACTGTATGATGATTCACTGTACACCGTCACCCCCTTTTTATAAATGCATTGATTACATTTTCTGAGCTCCTCGGGAATAAATCTAACAACCTAAATAATGGCATCACTTCACCTGTTTCTCAGTGGGAGAGTACAGGTCATGCGATACTAATCATGAGGCTAATAATGTTGGATACAGTTGTAAGCAGGAGCTACACAGAATGGCAATGATCAATACAGATGAGCCAGTGTGAGCAGGAAATGCAAAATATTCAGTGTAAAGCGTACGGGTTAAAGGTGGACAACTTGACCTAGCAGCTCACATGGGATAATTGTGAATTTCCATATCCAAGGGCAGACTCCCCCACTGAACCACACACTACACACCAAGGGAAACATCTTCAGGTTATTACTCTGTAAGCTCTGTGAATGACTCCATCTTTTCCTGCCTGATTACATGATCAAATACAATAGTGACAAAAAGCAGTGTACAGAAACAGAACACTGAAGTCGTAATAATCCCCTTATTTCCCCCAGCAAATCCAATTTTAACAGCATATTGTGTCCGGATAGGTGTTCATCCTTGACTGAATTTGATGGAAACCTGCAATAACATGTGGGCATGCCTGAGATAATGCAAAGTGACAATTGCCACGAGTGGCTTTGTTTGTTTTGTTTTGTTCCACGTTTCACTCCTGGTATAATTTAATGACCCACTGCGGAGTTAGAAATCAATGTGATTAAGAAAAAAACACAGAGCCCAACAGGTCGCGATAATTATGTGGATAAATCTGTAAATCAATAACGCGCTCAGTTCTTCTGACGTTAAAAAATGCAAAGTCAAAACAAATGCATGTCACCTATTTGAATAATCAACAGACTGTAGCTTTCATGGGGTGGTGAAAAGCTGTAGGTTATTGAGGCATTGTCCCCTCCCCTCCTCCTCTGCAGCCCTGGCCTAAGCCCTCCGCGTCTCTGGATCAGAGTACACTAATTTGATTTCACGGCATGCCGTTGAAGATGCATTAATCTTTCCCAGACCATCGCATGCCCCTGAGCAGCTGGAGAAAGAGGGGAGAGTGAGACACAGAGAGGGAAGTGGGGTCGGAGCGACGTGCCTCCCATGCTAACAATGTTCTCCTGCCAACAGAAGCGCATCCCTCCAGGCAGGCCGTGTAAACAGTGCACACCATCTCTAAATCACATTCACACCCTCAGAGACTTTCTAGGCTCTCTGCACCTCCACCCCTCCCCATCGGAGGACTGAGACAGCATGGTCAGTTGGCTCCTTCTGCTGATACCAAATAACAAGTGCTTTTTTTTTTTTATTTCAAGATTTTGTCACCTACTTTATTTATTTGTTCTTTGGCAATCAGTGCTAGTTCACAGTACTTTTTTTTACAGACACTTATTTCTATTAACAGTTTTTAAAAGATGACAAAAATCTAACACAAAACACCTCACTTCATCTATCTA
Organism: Miichthys miiuy; assembly: GCA_036365135.1. Classification (NCBI taxonomy): domain Eukaryota; kingdom Metazoa; phylum Chordata; class Actinopteri; family Sciaenidae; genus Miichthys; species Miichthys miiuy. The sequence goes on along the minus strand of CM071606.1, from coordinate 7,271,183 downwards.
GTGTGATTATTTTTTATTCTTTTGTCCAACCAGTGACTTCAAAGCTGATATCCCATGTAATGTTTTCCCAGTTCCCATATATAGTCTGGTCCATATAGGCTTTGCCCCGAGACAGCTGTGTGCAGTGATAACTTCTGTCATATAATCAAAGCAAATCCATAGCTGTGGGGCAACTTCCCTCCCTCTCTTTCTTTCTTGCTTTAGAGAAAAGTGGAAATAAAAGATCCGTCAATGAGCAAATGTCTCCAAGTCGATTTTGGTCAACAGAAATCAAAGGGAAAGAAAAAGAAGAGAGAGGGAGGAGATTAAGGGGACCACCACACACTCTCTCTTGCTGTTAACCCCCACCCACCTCCTGTCCCATTGGCCTACCCAGCTGTCATCTCACTCTGGGGCTACAGCACAGTTTTGCCAGCAGCTTTCTTGTCTTGTTCCATTGATCCGTTTTAACACAGTGGTGAACGCATCAAACACTACGTGCCATGCAGGATCCATACCCCTCCCTTCACAGCTTTGAAAGGAAATGATGAAGGCATGAAAATATGAAAATGCTCTTCACAGGGGTCTGTGAAGGAGGCAATTTCCATCATGCCCATGTCTATTTCCTATGTAGAGGAAAATAACACATTTCTCTGATGTTCCTCCACACAGAGCAGCAGTGACTCTACTTCTGCTGAAGCCTACAGAGAGGGTAGAACAGATTGGGGGAGTATTAAATTACTGAGGAGGCTGACATTTTTTTTAAACTCTTTATTTGGTTTACACCCCTGGGGTATGTAATCATAGCCCCAGCAAATCCTTGGATTGGCTTATTAGCATATTCATATATCCTGAGCTATTTGTTGACATAAAACTTTGTGGTTGTCCTTGATAAGCATTTTAACTGGTTGTTTGATTACAACACAGTGGCATACTGTACACAGAGGATATGCAACACTATGGAAGCGGCAGGAGTGAAGTGAAGACTTCTCTTTTACTTTTTCTTTTTTTGCAGACAGGTTTAAGATTCTGTCCTTGGGAGAAAAAAAAAAATATGAGAAAACCATTTCTCTGTATGAAATGTAACCCTCACGGTACAGATAATGTTTACATATCAAGACAAGATTTGTGTTTTTTTTTATTGCCTAAAAGCACAAGTACCCTTGGCATTCACTTCAGTAAAGAATGGATTTCATGAGACCTGTTTACTCCGCTATCTTATTCCCATATCTGCTCTGCTAATGTAGTTTTAGGTTGCCAGGCTCCCTTCCATACTCATCCAGGTTGATTAGTCCTTTTAAATAAACATAAGGTCAAAGAGGGATCATGGCATCACATAGTGAAGTGAGGTGGAGTTCCAGTAAAGACCCATTTGCATGAAGGAGACGTGCCCGTATCAGAATTTGATGAGCTGCGCTTGCTTGGTAAATAAATGAATTAATCCTGCCTATTGTCCTTGAGATTTATTCAGCTGGTGTCCTCACAGGAGAGTAGAAGTTAATTAAGATCATCGTGAGGGGTGTCTAGCTACTCATAAAGATATTGCGCTTGAGCAGAGTAACAGTCCTTGGGCTGACTGCAGTGTACACAATACACATTTTAATCAAAAGATTTTCTTCATTTTTGAAGATATGTCTATCTTTCTGAAGAACCGATCAGATATCAGTCATTACGATGAGTCAGTGAACGAACAATTCTTCAGTTATCACTTATTACCACAAAGTAGTTTTTAATGAGAAATAATATCTTGGAAATTTGCTGTATTCATAATTCATTCTTCCGCACATTGTACTGTTCAATAGTAGTGCCATGGAGGTTTCAAAGGGATAATACTAAAACCTTTAGAGGTAATTGAAGAAAGATACCTCTTCGGATTGCTAATATTTATATTCAGTTCTGTGTTAACATTTGTTCTTTCACACTAAAAATGATTATTTGATTTATTACTGCAACTAAATGTGCGTGGAGAATGCTTTATTATTTAGAGACAAGACTTATAATTGTCACAGTTTGAGCAGGGTAACCAGGAACATGAGAAATAGGACCCAAATGCAGACTGCAAAAGGTAGAACTGGTGCAGAACAACGGTTTAATATTACAAAAGTGAATGTACAAAAGCTTACGGATTGTCAGGTAGGACAAAAATCTGACAATCTGTGTTTAGCCTGCTGCCTCCAAGAAAACAAAGTAAAAGTCTAAACCAGACTGGAAAACAAAACACAAGATGTCTGGAATGCTTGAACACAGAATCAAGACGAACTGACACTGAAACCAGGGAACACATGGACTAAAATACAAATGAAGACCAGACAACAAGACCCAGGGGGAAACAAATCAGGGTAGAACAGACAATTTAAAACTGGCAGGAAATACAGCGACGGCAGGAAGTAAAGTTACAGACACAAGGAGAAGTAAGACTTACAAAATAAAACAGGAAACACTAAACAAGAAACCCCAAATCTTGACAACAATGGAGACTGTCTAAGAAGACAAAATATGATGTGATGAATATTTTACTCCCAGTCACACGCTGAATCAGACCACCGTTGCCACCACCAACAATATTTTCCAAAGAATAGACTTTTAGATCAACGGGTTCAGCCTCAGAAAGTCACTGAGCCATCAGTAACCTTTTTTAATAATTAAAACTCACGTTACACTTTTTACATTATTCTGGTCTCTTACTGTTTTTCTTCTCAGGGTTGGGTCATAACAAAATATGAACGAAACAAACACATCAAATCAAATGTCTGAGGTTGCCACAAGTACTCGAATACATCAACAAGAAAAATACGTGGTACTCATGCTGTCAACTCCATTACCACGCAATGTCACTACAGCAAATCGTCAGACGATGCAACATGACGCTCACTGTGAAGCAAGTTGCTGAAACAAGATTGTCGTACTGTACTACCATGAACCAACAGCAAGAGGGAAAATATATGTTTGCCGTTCAGTATTGTAGACATGATTTGTTGAAAATGGACTAAACGTGCAAAACCATCAGTATAGTCTTCTAAATTACCTTCTGTCCCTCTCAGCGCCAGTCACTTTGAGTGAAAGTAAAAGACTCAAATCTGCCAAACACTAAAACTCCAGGGAGCTGACACCTGAATATGTCACCATCATTATCGCACCCTACAGCACATTTCGCTCAGCTTATCCCAATCCCACTAGCAAATACAGAACTCCTCTACTTGACTCAGCAATTAAGGGTCACATTTGCTCTTTTTAAACATTTGGACATGCCGTTTTATAACCAAGTGCTCCGCAATAAATATTGATTAACACAGATATCTACTTACAAAGGTGACAGATGTCACAGATCAGTTTGCGGTGTTAATAAGATGTACAATATGAGGCTTCGCGGAGATTTCCTTATATTTATACGCTGCATACCTATATGTGTTTACGGACAACAAATGGAACAACATATTTCATCTGTTTTTGCACTAATGCTATGCTACTGTATAATAGCCGACGTGCAATAAATTCACTATTAGAGGTGTAATTATGCGACCATCTCATCGCTGTGTGGATGGATGTGTTAATGCTGTCTGGAAATATATTCAATGTGACACCATTATCTGATAAAATAACCCTGGCTGAAATTAATGCACGTCGTTAGCTTGATTATATGTAACTCTGCAAGCTTTTTTTTTTTTAACACGCAACACTTTGTGTTCAGATTTATTCGAATATATTGTTTGAATTAACATATTTAAGAAAACAATATTTATATTTTCTACCCACTAAGATGTGTGGTTACTGTCACGCGTGACCTTTACTGCCTTGAGATTGTTTTTATGGACTCTGTATGAATTTATGCTACTTAGTGATCCATGTTTTGTTTTTTGCTTTCTTTTCTTTATTCTCAAAAATGATACAGGTTATAAATGTGATTTTAATGTCTAAAACATAAAGCTGCATGGTCACATTGGTCTTCATTACTACTTGAGTTTTATAGAAGCCTTGTTTTTGACTTTGCAGAAATCACAAGGTCCGATACAAGATGTGCCCCAAGATGTTTCAGAACATTACTGTATATTTAAATCATTTTTATTTTTTCCATTACAAATATGTGTTGGGGCCGCTGTTGGCTATGGTCCCCCTAGCAGCTATTTATGTGTCTTAATAGCCTGGCACTGTAGCTATATTTCACATATATTTGTTTTCTGTGTACTTATAGAGACATGCAGTGGAGGCACAGCAGTGATTGAAGTGAAGCCCTTAGCGTTGACAGTTCCAGCCTTGATATTAATGGAAGCCCACATAATTGTGCATGCCATTAAGGAAGTACAGATGCTATCGGGGAGTGCACACATCGTTATTTCTCAGTGTAACACCTCATTAATATTTGTTGTTTTTTAATTTTTTTTCCCCACCACCTCCCTCCCACTTTGTGAGGAGGAGGGTTGGATTGGATGCTGTGCGGGATCGAGAATGACAGAGAGATGAATCTTCCTGACTCCAGGCAGATGTTTCCTGTTCAGCATTCAAATTAGAGACGCACCCTCGCAAAGAGCCCCAACTGCATGCCCATTAGAAAAAAGTGAAACATTTCTGAAGATCATAAAGTAGATTTAGGCACCTCTGTTGCATGCCTGAAACTTCCCAGAGCATTTAAAGGTCAGATGGCTGAGAGCAAGGTGTGATCTATTCGAAGATGTGGGCAGGAACTGCAGCATCCCTCTGTAACCTTTTGTTGCTCGGATCCTTGTTGGGTTTGTTGTGACCTGCGGTTGTCACGGTCTGTGGAAAAAGTGTTGGAGTGGTAAACACGGTAACATTATCATTTCAGTCATGTCAAATATGATAAAACCAGCTGAGTAACATCTGTGGGAACATTTGTGGTCGGCAATGTGTTGCTCAGTTTGGCTGATGGATGAACTCATCACACATATTCATCATTATAAGCAATTAAAGGGATGCACAGACGATCTTCATTCCCTCTGCTCCTGCTGAGGGGAGAATCGATTTTATAATCATTGAAATGCTGCACTGTTTTATTCAACACTCGCATTTCAAGCCCACAGTGAGTCAGGCTTTGCTTCTGATTTGGTGCCCAGCACATGAATTATAAGGTATAGCTTCTCATTTTAATTATGTACAAAACATGAACATTTCCACACAGTGCAATTTTTAAAAATTTTCTCCTTTCCAGTGCAGATTCAAACCTCGCACCACCATTTTGTCTGAACAAAGATAATACTTGCTTTATGCAGAAGTGAGGTCTACAGTATATTCCTGTCATTTATGATTCCACGATTTCTCTATCATTCTTAAATATATCCACTGTGTTTAAGGACATTTCCATCTTTTCCTTACGCTTATCTGGGGTCAGGTCGTGGTGGCAGCAGGTTTATTCCAGCTCCAGCTCCCCCGTAGGGGATCCTGAGGTGTTTCCAGGCCAGATGGGCCCTCCAGCGAGTTCAGGGTTTGCCCGGGGTCTCCTGCTAGTTGGACATGGCCAGAATCAGCCTCCAAAGGAAAGCACCCAGGAGGCATCCTGATCAGATGCCCGAACCAGCTCAACTGGCTCTTTTCGTCACAAAAGGAGAAGTGGCTCTACTCAGAGCTCTCTCTGGATCTTCAAGCTCCTCACCCGATCTCAGGCACCCTACGGAGGAAACTCATTTTGGCTGCTTGTATCTGCGATCTAATTCTTTTGGTCATTACCCAAAGCTCATGACCATAGGTGAGGGTTGGAACGTAGATAGACTGGAAAATCGAGAGTTTTGCCTTCTGTCCATCCCGCACTCCATTTTCCCGTTACTCATGAAGAAGTCCTCAAGATACTTCAACTCCTTCACTCAGGAACTCACTCCCAACCCAGAAAGAGCATTCCACCATTTTCCTGCAGAACACCATGGCCTCAGACTTGGAGGTGCTGATCTCATCCCGGCTTGATTCACACTCGGCTGCAAACTGCCACAGTGCCTGCTGAAGGGTCACTGTCTGATGAAGCCAATAGAACAGAACAGAACCAGATGGTCAAACTCCTGTGATCCCTCCAGCACGCCTGAAAGAGTCCACTGTTCCATGGTCAAGCCAGATCTGCATTATTCCTCCTGAATCTGAGGTTGGACAATCGGTCTGAGCCTCCTTTCCAGCACCCTAGACTACACTTTCCTGGGTAGGCTGAGCAGTGTGATAGCCTGATAATTGGAGCACACCCTCCGGATTTTTTTGAAAATGAGAACCACCACTCCGATCTGCCACTCCACAATTACTGTTCCTTCCACCACAGATTGAAGAGGCACAGCCTGAAAGATGGATGGCTATACATGGAGCCTCTGCCCTGTGCACCCACCATCCGTAGGGATAGACATATGGGTCGGGTGCTTTGCAAGCCGTGTGGTAGGCGGAGGAGGTGATGTAGGGGTGCTGACTCCTGACATTGCAGGCTGGTCCCAGGGATGTGGAACGTCATCTTGATAAAGAAAATTTATACCAGCAAATGTCCTTATTACACCACAAATCTCCTCAATATTGTTTAATGTAGCGCTTGCAGAAGTGCTGCTTGGTCATTTTGCAGTGTGCCAGTTCCCATCGGCAACAGAAGAGTTAAGCAGCACATCAAAGGAGCTGACATTGTGGAGAAGGCCTGTAGCTATGTTCATTGCACTTCCTCAGCAGCTCCCACTGGTACTCAAGACGTATGTGGCAGTTGAAGTAAAAGTGACCAAATTGACCTTGTGGCTCTTTAAGTCATGATTATAGCCTCTGTGAAAGCACAGTTAACTGCTTCACAGGAATGGAGAGAAAGGTTGCATACTGTTGCTTTTACTTTACAGTCAGTGAATTCTTTAAAGTGGATTTTCTAAAAACTGTTCAATGCCGAAAACAAACACACGCTGAAATGCAACAATACAGATACTATAATATAATAATGTATTATTAAAGCGAAGATTCGCACATTATTTGAGCCCGGCGTTCATTATTTTGTCTCTTTTCTTTCTTTTTTTCCCCCCAACGCAACACTCTTAAAGGAACCAAATAAATAGCATTTATTCACTTAGATAGAGACAGCACCAATGACAAACAAACTATTAAATGTAATATACAACATGTAGACCGCATGCTGCAAATAATTGTTCCTCCGCTAATGACCAAATAGCAGAGGCAGAGACACAGCATTCACCCTTTAATAACCTCAGTTTGGGTGTCTTCACTGCTTGTGTGGCAATCCTGCATAGTAACATTATCGTAATGTATGGCTTTGTTTACCGTTAGAACCCTTAGCGCAACAACAGTTATTCATCTCCACCACCTTATTACTGTTATTTGCAATGAGGTAACAATTTCAAGGCAATTTTCCTGCATCTAACTAGACCAACTGGGAATATGTTTGTTGAGAATGATATGACTGGGACACATCACCATCACTCCTTCCCATATTACTGTCATGTTATGGCGCTCCAATATAATTACTGCATATGAATAATGCCATGCAATATCTCTCTCTAAACGAAGCAGGCCCTAAATTGGCCCCGGAAGGAAATCTAAGTCGTTTGAACTGAGAAAGTACTTGATGAACTGGTCTAAGTTTTAAATTATTTCTACTTGGAAATTCAGTTTTTCTGCATATACTCTCCTTGACAACAATTCAACTCGGTCCACTGTGTTGTATATTGTGTGCGGTTGACTGTAAACACTGTGAACCCCCAAAATCAGATTCGAATGAATCAATCCCTTGATGCATAATCCATCACTTTAGAAGGGTGAATTGTATACCCCGTTTTTCATTCAAGTCACGTGCGCCCATTTCTTTCAATGATAGCGGGTGCATCTTCATTTCATATCTCTCATTTGTCTCCACTGTACCCTTGTTTGCAGCTCTTACTTTTGCATCTCCGAACAGCATTAAGAGAATTGAGATGTCTGATCCATAATGAAGGTGGACCAGATCGATTTCCAGGTCAAGTGGAGGACGGAGGATAAAGGAGAAAAGAAATGAGAGAAATTAGATGCGCCAGTGACTCAACTAAAGCTGAAAGTAAATAGGAGGGCGAGAGTTAGAAAAAGTTTGTGTAGTTGAGGGTCATTCTTGCATCACCATTATTCCATATCTCCTGGTTATTAGTTTAATACATAACGGAAACTCACATTACCATCACAATATGATGTCAAAGTCTGTAAAATCTTTGAAAATGTGGACGTCTAGAGAGAGAACTGCCTTTAACTTCGTCTGTTGTGAGCGTAGGCGCAATGTCCCCAAGGACTGACTAGACTGGTGACTTTCGGATAATTATTGGTATTATTTTTCCTGCCAAAATATTTAAATTGTGTTATTTTAGAACTTGCTACTCCCTGAGGAGATCACACCACCTGTGCCTGTTCCTCACGCCTCAATCCCCAGTGGGCCGAAGCCTTTTCCAAACATAGGACAGCGAAATGCAAACAGACTAATGAGGGATTTATCTACTTCCCTCCTTTTGACTCATATACTCCACGTCTGTCCTGTATTAGCATAGTTTTTGTCCACAGTGAGATCATAATCCATTTGTATGTCCTTGAGTGTAGCACAAGGAAACTGCAAAGTCTGTAATTTTCTGTCAACAGCGTTGAAATCATCCCACTGTTCAGTAATCCAATTAAAATTATTCTCCAGTCTGATTCAAATGATGGTCTTTCCCCTCAGCAGTACCACCAGATCAGCGACGTGGGGGGTTGTTAAGCATGTATTACGCACTGTGGGTGGTTTGCCACAAAGAGACAGCGAGGCCCCATCAGAAGAAATATTATGCTGTGCCTTCATTACCCTCTGGACTAGTAACATTTCCCACAGCTAATGAGAGATATGTTTAGTTTGACCAAATAATGTTTCTTTTGGGACGTAGACACAAAATTACTTGCGGTGACATGTTCTTCCTATAGTTTAAACTGTTTTTTTTTTTTGTCATCATCTAAAAAAAAAAAAAAAAGTAGTGTTATCGCTGTCACAACTGCAGTCCAAGTTAATTTGTCAAGAAAACATCAATTACTATTTATAATGGAAAAACCCATGTGAGAATCCTTCTAGGGAATCTTGAATTCTCTCTACAATCATCTTAAATATCTTTGGACTCTTTATCCACTTCCACTTCTTCTGTTTCTCTTCCCTCCCCTCTTCAGTTTTTTCCCCTTCTTTCTAATTGGAGCTGATGAGGACGGGGACTTCATTACTGGTTTGCTATGAATTATTATGTGGTGTAATTGGCCCTCCAGTCCCATAGGAGGTGCCCTGCTCCAGCTGGTCTAACTGGAGCAGGGCTTCTCTGGCCCAGGTGGAGGCTTTTATACAGTACAGCTGAGGTCTAGCTTCGACTCAGCAGCAGTTATATTTATCTGGGAAGATGCAATATGCTCGTCTTCAAAAGGGTTTCCAACAGATGCTTTAGAATTGCCCATATTTATAGTCTTGCTCGTAAAGCTGATGTTGATTGAAATCTTTCTGTTCCATAATCATGAGTTAATTAACATGTGTTAATGACTTCTCAGATGCTAATTGAGAGCCAGTGTTTACACCACAATAAGCAATGCATTCAGGCAGTGGAGGAGAGTTCATGACTGATGTGCGGCTGGCTAGTGCTGCATGGCCCATCGCTCTCCGAGACGTATACTTAATAAATCATGTCGTCCTGTCAGAGTGACTGATAATTACCCCAAAGATCACACGCTGAAACATTTCTAAAGGATTCTCAAATGTTTTCCTCTTTCGCTCATTACAATTACTGTTGTCTCCTCTCTCATTCAAACAGATTAGCAAGTCTGAATGTGATGTGGTCTCCGAAAAAAAAATAAAAAATCTAATGTTGATTGCTAATTGAAAAATTAGAAAGTCAATTAGAGGCGAGAGATCTAATTAAACTGGAATTGAATAGGAATCCTGCTCCAGACTCAATTGCTCACTCCAACGTACAATCTCCTCAAGGCTCTGATTTGCCTGGTGAGTGAATGCACCTCTCCTCTGTGTGTTGCTCAAATGCAATTGGCTTTTCTAGCGTCGCCATCTGACAGATTGATTTGGATTCAATCACAGTCCCTTCCCCGGCTGTGAGAAAGATGAAAATAATAATGTAAAGTCATTACGTGGATGGGAAGTCTCTAAACAAAGAGACCTGTGTATCTGCCTTTTCCCCTGAGAAGCCCTCGTGGAGTCATTTTCTAATTCAGGCCTGAAGCTTACAGGATGGAGAACGCAGTGCAATCGTCTACGAGCTGCCATGCTTGAGCAACTGCTTCCGATGTCTTAGTTAAGGACATCGCTGTTATTCTTGAAGGAATTGATAGCAAAATGAAGATGTCACTCATGACAAACTAGTGTGTGTGCACAAGCTTGCTGCTCATCAGTTATGTTGTCAGACTCTGAGGCTAGCTGTGTCTGCCTTAGATCTATTGCACTCCAGTAACACTGTAGCCTCCGCTCACATTATTTGTTTACCTCTCAGTTAGTCTACCTCGTGAGAAGAAAGGTGTGTGCAAAATTGGTTAATTAAAAATAACAACAGCTTGGGGGCAATGGCAGATAATGTATTGACATGTTCAGGTCCTGATGCACGAGGACCCAACAAGAGTTTGTGGCTTCACAGTGGGTGCTCTTTGACAAACAGCTGTGTGAAAAATGAAAACTGTGTTAGCTAACTGTAATCTATAGTTTTCTTCTGCTTCATTGTGTATTTTAACACAATATGTTATGGGATTTTATGGCTACTGCTGACTACTGCAATTTTTTTCTCTGCCCTAAACATTTTTCCTGCCTCTTGGCAACGACTGTACAGATCCATTAAAATGATTGACTGAGCGTTGGGTATCTGAAGAGATATAAAGTGAGACACAGACTTGGCACCAATGCTGTAAAGTCTTACAGTAAATTAATATTCTGAATATTGAATTAAGACAGATATCGCTATTGTTGCAAGCCATGTATTACCAAAATTTCAATTTAATTAAAAATGTATTAGCAGTGCTAGTGGCTTGGCTTTATGGATGGCAATGTCGGGCTGTTGGTTGGTCAGTCATCCTCTTTGACCCAGACTAAAATATCTCAACAACTATCAGATGAACTGCACTGCAATTCTGTACAAGTATTCACGGATGTTAGCATACTAACAGGTTAAAGTAAGATGGCACCATGGCTGTAGATTCATGCGCGCAGTCTTGTTGACCTACAGTGACACACATCGTCCTCCACTCTCGGAGATCCACATTTTTTTCCATCTCACTGCAAAGATGTAGTCGATATGATTAAAGTTTTTCTTTTTAATATTCTGAAAATATATCCCAAGGATGAGTAATATAATTCAGATACTATTTAATCCACAAATGGAGCACACATCTCTTCTCTGTGCTTTATTATGTAAAAAGCCTTCTGCAAACAAACTGAATAATCATTTGTTCAGTTTGGGGTTGGCTCCACTAAGCCATTTATCCCCTCTCATTATCTAAGGCATCCTCTTTCACTGACAGGGAAGGCAAGGACAGACGTTCACCTTCGCTTCCCTGCTTGATCTAGTTTTTCTCTTAGGTTGACAGAGATTGCTGAAGCAGGACAGACTGGATTTTCTCTCCAGCATTTCTTTATAATCCCACTTTGAAACATCCAGGATGATGAATTGGACTTTTCTTTGAAAACAGCACTGCAGGTTCTTGCTTTAATAATTTATTTTAAAAAAAATTTCATATTCTCATTTGAGTGACTTCACATTCATCCCAAAGTTCAGTTTTTGATTGTTGGCTCGCTGAAACTTTTCTGGAATTTGGACTCGAGATACTGGATTTTATTTGACGAGGAAAAAATGGAATTTTCCTTTCCTTGATTATTATAAGTTCACGTGCAGGTCGTTTTCAGACTCTTACAATTGTGATACTGTACTGAGAATACAATTTAGTGCCGCAACACCAAACACATATCACTAAGGTGCGATTTAGAGGACATCTTCAAAACCCATTATAATTTCAAGGTATATCCTCATTGCCAGTATCCTCTCTTTCCCTTTGTTCTGTAAGTGAGTGTGTGTTGCGGAGGCTGCATATTGTGTCCAGCTATTGTGACTTTACTGGTATTTTATCTTTCTCCTTACAGGAACTGAGGCCTAAATGGACTTCTAAGAATATTTTATATTTGGCACTCGAGCCTCTTAAGTAGATTGACTTGTGGCTATTACAGAAAAAAATAGCAAGGGCTTTCTGTAATAGTCCTTTAAGAAGCCATTAGGGAGTCAACAGTAATACATTATGAACAATGCTGTAATGAGCTTGCAAGAGAGAAGCCCCATAGAACTTATTAATGATGACTGGTCACAGACACTTAATTTAAACCATTAACTCTGATTCATTTGTTAATATTTATCAGAATGGGGCGTATGAGAAATGACTTGAAGGAACCGAAATGTTATTAAGCTCGGAGCTGAAATTACTTGCTGCTGCATTTTCAGGGCAGAGGCAACTCGAAAGTCTACAAATGAACTCCCCTGCTCGACAGCCAGCAGGAGTTCGACCTTATCCGCCGCCTTTTACTGTACATGTGCTACCGTGAGTCTTGGAGAGAAAATGAGAGCAAAAGAGAGAGTGAGAAATAGAACGAAAATGTCTCCAAGGGTGCGAGCGTGACTTCCACAACCTTGGCGAGGGGAAGAAGGCCACATGAGCGACCTATAGACAGCTCGAGGCAGGGCAGACATTACGACACCTCCAGCAGAGTTCCATCGCCTAAACATCCACGTCATTTATGGTGCATGGAGTAAGGAACAGGGAAGAGGCGAGTTATGGAGATAAACAGTGGGGGTCATGGTCTTACTCCGCTCTCTGGTGGCTCATCTATGTATCCTGTGGGCTGACCAGTCTGCCCCCGCTCTCCCTGCTGCTGTGTCCCTGCAGCTGTCTGTGACAGGGCCTGGAGAGAGGGGCGGGAGAAAAGTCAATCCCATCTGGTACAGTCGGATCAGCGTGGTCTCAAATGGGGGTGTGTGGGGGGGTCATGTGTCCCTCTGCATCAGTGACAAGACCGCTCGGCCAATGATGACACTGTGTCCAGTGGGGATAGCCTGTTTTCTTTGTTTTCTTCATTTTTTGGGGTATTTTTTCATTCAGTGGGCCGATGATCCCTTGATAATAATAGTAATTGCCCTACAGGTTAGACTGGGTTAAAATAGCAGAGGTTGTGTGGTAGGACAGATGTTTACTTGTAACTTAAGATGCAGTTTTTATAGGGATTCTGTCACTGCAAAATTTCCTTGTTTTTACCCTTTTCAGCTGTCAAATTCAAAATAATGAGTCTTAAAGGTTACCGCTGCATTTGTATTCATTTTTTATTAGATCTTGAAATCCACAGCGTCAATGTTTTTTTCTTTCTAGAATAAGACAACATAAATATTTCCCATTTTTTAATTATGTTCCAAGTCTAAAATACTAAATTGCATTCCTTGCAGCTGTTCATATGAATTACTTCATCATCTCATCATCAGGACTCTACAAACTACAGACTCTTTATACTTTTAGTCATACACAGACAGGCCTTTCCAGCCAGTATTTCTGATAATCTTTGTTAGCCATGATTGGTCATTTTACATCAATTGTTCATCAATCTCAGTGTACTGTCTTTGGGCCTACGAGCTTTTTCACCCACACAGAAATAATATTCTGCAAGCCACGCATCCTGCCAGGAAAATTCTGTCGCCACTGTTGGAGATAATGGATGGGATGAGTTTGTTTTCTGTAAAAGGACAATAATCAAACCATAAATAAAACTCTTTTAAAACCACTTTAGATGAAAGTGCAGACAGGAAAAATCAATGGACCACAGTCAGTATTTGTTAGTTAGATATAATAGCACAAACTCCTCTTTTTCATATAATAATACATTTTTAGTCATGATTACACCATTCATCGCTAAATACGCTGTAATTACTGGCTGTGTTTGCTATCACAATTTTCACTTTTTTGTCAATAATTCCTGATTCCTCTTGCAGGAGTTGTCTGCCTGTTTCAAACGGTCCCACAGTGAAACAGTGACGTCTGAAGGTAAAGCTACATGGATCAGCACCCCTGGCCCTTCAAACAGGCCTGGCATAGTTTTGATGTTTGTTTACGGTCATTGTCCAGTTGAAAATGATTTTTTTCATCCAAAGAAATTTAAGAAGACTAGTTTGTTCCAATTATCGGCTATTTCAGTCGGTGAAATATTTCCTCATTGTAGCAGCAGCCGTCCAATTTTTTAAAATAACCGGATTAGTGTGGCTATCATAATTATCGCTGGGGTTTGTAATTATTAAATGACAGCTCTCTGAGGATTAATTTGGAGGATGAAAAGTTAGACCACAATGGGAGCTACACATCTTATCAAAAGGAAAAAAAAAGAGACACTGATATTCAGTCCTTTTTCGCAGTTCCTCTTTGCCCTTTTCTCTTGGTTCGCCTTACCTGCATGTCTAATCCCCTTTCCTTTGGTGATGAGCCGGTCAGTAATTGCTTGATGAGCAGTCAGGGAACATGAGCTACAATTCCACCTTGTTTCCAGAGTGATCCTAGTGTGAAGGGCATAGACAGAACCTATAAGGTGACTTAGATTACTAATTATGCCCTGTGCTTGTTAGCTGGAGGGTCAGCGGACCATGCCAGCTGTCCTGCCCTCTGCACCCCCCCCCAACTACCTCAGCTGTTAATCACAATGTCACAGAGACTGATTACTTGGCAGCACTCTACGTCCAATTTTCATATTGAAGGGAAATGGAATTACAGGAGACTGTCTGCTTTAATGACACATTTATTAATCATAGGAGAAGAAGAATTTATTTGCAGTTCATAAATTCAACAAAGAGATAAAAGCATCACGAGGAGTTATCCAACATCTATCAAATAATGCGCTATCGTCCACTAGACTGAAAAAATGAATCTGTGAATCTTTGTTTCTGAGAGTTTGAAAAAGTAACTACATCAGTACTTTCCAGATGATGATGACAGTAGTTTCTCAGTGCCATTTCAAATACACGTCTAACTTCTCTCTGTGGCCATTGCAGTAAATCAAAGTGAATAACAGTGATGAAAGTGAACAAATGAAATCAAATAAAACAGGGTCACACATCACTGGAAGGCCAACAAATGGGCACTGAAATGGAAGTAATTTTTTTCCCCCTTGTGTCTCAACAAAAACGGGGAAAAAAAAGCCATCAGCTCTGGTCAAAAAGCAAGTTGTCATTTTGCCTAAAGCACCGCTAACCGCATCAACAAAAATATAGGTCTGTGTAGAACTTTATATGACAGAGGAGGGTCACTCATTTTAATGTAAAAGGACAGTTCTTTTGTGAAAAAGCGCTGAGCGATCCAAAACCCGAGGAGAGGTAAAAGCGCTTTGAATAACCCGAATCTTACTCAATTTGATTTCTTTTCTGTTCTGCAGAGGTACTTCAGATGTGAGGGAAGCAAGTATTCCTCGAATTGATCTGCTGCCAATGACAGAATATTTTTGAAAGTGTTGGCACATTTCAATTTTAATCCATCTACATGTATTTCCTATTAGCAGTTACACTGGTATGATTTCATGAAATTGAACGGTGGAATATTAATGAAGAGGGAAAATATCTTGCCAATAAACAACAAGTCAGTTCTTAATGGTTCTGTTTTATGAAAATGAATATTTAAATGCAACCTTTAATGTTCATAATGACTGTTTTAGTGCCACTAACACCAATAAAAGTTCAACAAAATGAGCTTTAACATGAGAATATGATATAGATTTCTTTACAGATAGTTTCAAACTTAAACATTAGACCAGCCTAGAAGAAATACTGCTGTAGATAACTACTTCTGACAGTTGTGATGGAGCAGCATTTTAAAATGGAACAAAATCATAGAAGCTGAATCCAGCGAAACCACTGAGGGAATAGTTTGTCCAAACAGAGCTGTTGTCTCGTATGCCGATGACACTGCAGTCTTCTGCCTGCTCGTCTGAATGTGCATTTTCTTTTCTAGATATTATGAAATCCTTTTAACATAATTAGTATTTCACTTTAGAATTCACACGGCATACTGCCAGCGTTAATGTAAATCCAGAAGTGCAAAGAAAACCAACATCTTGCCAATGTTTATGTACGCTTATTCCCATCAGAGTTTATTTAACACTTCTGACAGTTTTGAACAGCTGCCCCAGAACCACATCTGCTCTGAGCGGACAAACAACTCCCCAGTCAACTCAAAATATAATAACTGCAAAATGATTCTCATCCCAGCTGAAAAGTAAACAGTATTTTTTTTATTTGCAATATTCATATCCTGAATTTGGCTCTTCTGACACGATATTAAAAAGGTCTTATCATTCATGAAAATTTTAAGGAAGTTTTTTTTCATTGTAAGTGGGGACACATGTTCCTTGCTTACATTTTTTTTCACATATTTGACTCAGAGAAGGAAACCCTTCCCAGCCGCTGCCTTGGAGAGCACTGGGATCTACCAACCTGGCAAGCAGCATTCTCTAGAGGAGTATGAAACATGCTGGAACCCATTAAGAGTCAACGGCCACCATGTTAAGCGCGGAGACCGCGGCCTCACCTCTTCCTCTAATGATGTAAATGCTTGGTGACAGCATCCCCGCACACAGCTTGCATGATGAATCGCATGGACTGGGTAAACAGTAAGTATTACCTGTCTCGCTGTTGACGTACAATTACATGTATGTGAGCGCCCCGCAGACATGTACAGGCTAATGTGGTAATGGCCCATATTTTTCCTTTCTCCAGCTGGTAGAAAGTAATACCATAATGATGTTTTGCAGGATTTTTGTAGTAACTTTTACAGCAGACTCAATGACTTGCTTCACTTATCAGCAAACTGAGTGAGAGTGCAACTACGGAAACTGGGTTTAGTGCACGCTGTTATGTGGTAACAAAACTCTATTCTTTTCTTTCCCCACCCTGCTCCGCTCTGCATTCCCGTTATTTTCCACACAGCTTCCTCTTGATTTCTAAGAATTCTTTTGTTTTATGTGTATAGTGATTGACGTGCAGCCCGGACAGGTTGTATATCAGTCATCTGTGAGAGAAACACAAACAATGGCAGTGGCTGAAGGCTATGCCCCTTTGGGGAGCCCAAACCCTCAGCATACTCAGACTTTCTATCCTCCCCTCAACGCATCTCGCCTTCCACCCCCGAAGGCCAGGCACATGTGTGACATATAACTGATTCATTAATAATGTGAACAGATGTTTTTGGTCCAGTCTGGCATCATGCCAGCTCGCTAGCATACTAGTTTACTGCCACAGACTGGCTGACTGCATCCCATTAAATGTGCGTTGACACAAAATGGAAGAAAGTGATGTATTTTTTTTTATCCTAAAGCGAATGAAGATTAATTGTACTATTTAGAGAGTTGCATGACCTACCAACAAAATAATGTTTTGTCTTGTGTGGTGACAAATTTATTCATAACTGTGTTACACTTTTAACTATTTGCGTGTCTTCCTTTAATGAATACGGTTTCCAGTTTGTTTTTCTTCATAGCTGTAACTCGTACAAGGCTCTGCCAAGAGTTTGGGTAGTTAAAATATGTCTATAAGTGGCAGTTATTCATAGGAGTTTCTATTGGGAGTTCTTCTTAAACTTGTGAAGCTAAGATAAGGGCCTATTCCTCATCATGAGAGGACTCGCTTCTCAGGATAACAGCTGAACTTCAGTTGAATTCATAATCTAGTAGGAAGCTCCATGGTAACACCAGGGGCAGGGCATGAACCGTATAAATGTATGCTACTTTCTCTCACTCTTTGTCAGAATCAGAACCACTTTGTGTGTGTGTGAGGATCTCTGACTCTCACCTGAAATACTTGTGACATGTTATTCTCTGAGTGGTGTTCTTTGTGTGATATTCTCATAGTGCATAGTTGTATTCTCATATTGTCGTCTTAAGCTTATATATTCTTACTCTGTTGGATAAATCAGCAACAAAGACAATATTGGAGTAACTCTGTTAGCTTGTTCATCTCACGCACTGAAATTTCCTCATGGAACTTGTCAGTTTTCACTGTGAATGTGTAAGCACAGCAAGACAAGGATTTGACACTGACACTCTCTGTGTCCAATACCAAATTACTAAGAGTCGTATATATATGTGATGCACAAGTTCTAATGCTGCCATTTGTATTGAAAACAAACTCACACATTTCGTATAAAAGCCGTTTATACTAATGACTGCACAAGCCTTTGAGCGGTTAAACAGTAACAATAAAAGGTCCCAATCATTCTTTTTTTTTATTTTTATCATGTTTGCACAGTTATTCGAAGATATCAGTGTATGTGAGTGAATTTGTGCTCTGTTTGTGTGGAATGACCATCATCATTATCACCTCCTGCTGTAGAGACCCACTGGCCTGTCACACCTGGTTGGTCAGGCTCCACTCCTGCTCTCAGTGGTAGAATATCAGATCAACATTAATCAGAGGGGACTGAGATTGACAGAAAACACAGTTACGGGATGTGCGAAGTAAAACAAAATGTCATCTCCGTCCATGGTAGCGACACAGTACACTTAAAGCTTATCATACACACAATTGTGCATGCAGAGAATATCAGTTTTCGCTTCTCTGAAAGGCTAATAATTATTGTGGCCAGGATGTGGGGGCTTTTGTTCTAATGAGATGGAAAGGGAATGCTTTAGAGCTCATGGTGAAGGTCTAATTAATCAGTCTCTGTGGCAGTTTCCCACAGCTATCCATTAGGGTTTCATTCAACAAGTCAGTGGAGCTTCAATCTCAGTTTCATTGTTGGAAATAGCTCCATAATAATAACATGATTGCAGATTGATCACGGCAAGGCTCTAAAGGGAAATGCATGTGGTGAGGAATAATGATGCCCTGCATATATCCGTGTGGATAGCCCACAACAAAAGGATTTTATACAAATTCAGGATTCATAACCAATTCAAAATTGTTCCAAATCAATTATGTTTTTCCATCAACAGGAAACAGCTTGACAGCGGCCATAAAGCATTTTCACAAGGCTTATTCATACTGTGCGTATGAAGCACCACAGAGAGCGTCAATTTTTGTTTGAGGTGAGAACTACTGTTGAGAGCTATCTGGGCCTTCGACATAAAGTCTGAGCTCCCTGTGGCCAATATAGCACACTCAGGATGGGAACAGTCTGCTATAAATTAAAGACGGGTAATACAGCCTTTTAACATCTGCTGCCCTGCAAAGTCTCGCCATGGCGTCTGGATATGGGGCCAAAGACTTGGATCCAATGGAAGCTAAACATACGGAAATGTAGATTTCTTTTAATGATGGCTTAGTTGTTCTTCTACAGTGTCTGTCAAGTTCAACACAGCAGTGTTTAAGCTGTCTTGCATCAATGAACAAATAATGGGAAATTGATTAATCCTAAATTGACGGATAACTCTATATCTCTTTGGACTTTCCCCACTCATCTCTTTGGCAGATGGATTATACAAGAGCGGTACTGTAAATGGTAGCAGCAATCAATTTACACACACACACACACAGTTTGGATGATCAAACATTCTTTGACAAGATCACTAAGAGCTCGCGCATGCTAAAATCATTTAAACACGTCTGAGTTACTGGTTAATGATTTATGCAAGAAGTATGATTTCATCTGAACGGATACACGGATCTAGAATTATCATTAAAATTTTACAGATAAAACTTCAGAACAGATCAGCACGGCTAGGCTTCTAGGCTGCTTATGCTGCATTCCTCATTCAGAACTAGAAAATTTCCAACCTCCTCCTGGAAAAGTGCAAAAGAACGCTGCACAGAGCTGAAGTTCCTATTAAAATTGTAAACTTTGGAGAAATCCATCTGTCCTGAGTTCATGAAGAAGTAGTTATGAGACGTTAATAACAATGACAGCATCCATAGGGACTTAAACAACATAAATAACTTTTACCTGATATATTTTTGTTGAATAAAAAAGAAAATTGAATAGTACATTATTTTTATCTTCTTCTAAAAATAACAAATTGACTTAAAATGTGTTTTAAATTTTCCCCTCTGACTGGAGTCAGTACATTTCAGATAATACAGGACCATCATCAAGCCACTCTCCTTCAAACGTCCTCTACCTCAGATCCTCCGGTGCTCAGTCTGGCTAAACGCTTGTGTCAGTAAAAGTTTGTGGCTTATTTTGCAGCAGCTGGTGATTCGACCAAAAAGCCACCCCTCAGGCTTAACACTGCAGGCCTCATTAATGCAAATCTAGCTTTAACAGACTGATGGGAAATTGGCTCATTCCTCTCCATAGCGAGGCTGTTGAAAAGGCAGGAACAAGGTGAGAACACCGTGAGGTTAAGTAGCCAGGGCACAGAATTTTAAAGCAAAGGTTAGTATAATTTGGCCAGAAACCAAAACCTATGAAAGGCTGCGATTAGAAATCTGGCAGTGTTTTGGTAAATGTACATTTTCACATTGTTACACATACTGTAAGCAAAAGTTGGGAGACACAATCATTATCCTTGTATCTGAGCGTGAAACAGTGAACCAAACAATTAACGTGTCACTGCTCACGAATGCTCATGTTGTTGTCTAGGGTGGAAGAAGAATGGAGAGAATAATCGTTTTAACAAAGGCAAGGACATCCAGTGTTGCTAAAATTAGCAAATGTTAGTCACTGCGGCTGTTGTTTTTCTTGGTTCCTGTCACTTCAAGGTTATTGGATGTTGCTCTGTCATGCTATTCAGATAAAGCTCAGGCTTACCAATTAAATTGACATGGCCCAAGAGTTTCACCGTCACTATGAGTATTTTATAATGAGCGGAATTTGGTGCACATAAACGTGAATGTGCCTGTTTATTCACAAAAATGTTGGTCAAATACTGATAATAACATTATGTGTAAAAACATATTTTATGAATGTATTCTATATTTTTAAAGGAATGTAAAATATGACTGAATTTAAAGGGTCCAGGGTAAGAAACATTAAATTGTTTTGTTTCTACAACTCTCTCTTTTAATGGTTTCATTGAGATTCCATCTGATTCTAAACAACCAAAATATCTCACTGTGCAATATCTTGTTTGAGAACCACTTAAAAACGTCTGCCTGTATTAATAGTTGGTTTAAATGGTTACCCTCACCTTCAATAATTATTGCCTTGTGATAGGCTGAAATCTGATGAGAATAGACAGAGCGATATTGGCAGAAAATTAGACTGAGGACATGTTGGTCACGGTTACAAAGCAATATTACATTGGATAACGAAGACTAGCACAGGAAGCAGATATTTACCTCATACTTCATGTAATAGGCCAACACTTTCAATGGATTATATCATGAACACTGCATAGATGTATACTGAATATTAGAGCGCAATGTTTTGCAACAGCATCGTGCTCAAGCGAGTAAAGTCATCGCTTTGAAACGTGTTAAAATGTTACTTCAGGCACTGCAGTGAAGTATGCACGCATTGTGTTTTCAACACATGGATAAACTAGTTCCTCTGGAGTGCTCCAACAGAGACGTACAGCAAAGACGAGCAGTCACATGATTGTTGTAGGCGGGAGGAGGCAATCACTGGGCCATCCTGTGTCCATCGCTCTTTGCCTCACTGTAATAAGGGGACAGAGCAGCACTGCAGGTTAACATTCAGCCCATCTCCTGGAGACACCATGTCAATATGGATTAGGGGACTGAAGTAGCCCTGGAGGTAAAAAAAAACCTCTCCCATCTTCAATTACAAAAAGCAAACAGCTCCCGGGAATGAAAGGGAGAGAGGGAGGAGATGCACTTTAGCTGCACCGGGTTCAACCCACACAAGACAAAGTAAACATTATTAGCTTAATAACATTTTCAATTAGCTGTAACCCGCATAACCGCAAGCTAATGGAACACGAAGCCCGAAATTAATTAGAAAAAGTAATTTGTAATTACAACGTGGTTTAAAGGCCCTCACAGGTCCCAACTTGAATGATAGTGCAGAGAATTTGGCCTAATTCTCTACAGTCATCCACGCGTGAATACTGTGCGCAAGATATTTTTCAAACTGTCCCTGTGCCATTTAGGACATTGCAAGAGCATGCTCTTTCTTAGATAATAGTCCCATTACCTGTTCCTTTCTTTGGTTATACCTATATGTTATGGGCTATTACCACTGCCATATTGAAGATAGTGCCCCTATGATATGTTTATGGCACATTACAGTGCAGATACACTTGTCTGAACAATAACTGTCTACCCTCGAGTGTTCTAAATGATAAAAGGAGATTGAAACTATTTTATGATCTAAGTGGAGTCCAGGTGCTCTATCTTAGGCGTCACTTACCATCTGCTTTCACTGGCTTCATCTGCTTGTTTGGTTTTGGTGTTCAATCAATCAATTAATGCTGATTTAAGATTTGTGTTTTCAACAAATTCCAAATCAATGTAAAAAAAAAAAAATAGATAAAATTGATTATCTTGATTCTTTCTGGTGTTTTCTTTTTCTCCATTAATGAGCCTTGCACAGCACATCTCACACACACTCAATCATTCCATCTTTCAGTCATCCGCATGTCTACTATTTGTTCGGTCATCTGGCCGTTTTTGATAAGACGGAGGAGCTCCGCGGTGCCAGCGAATGCGCTAATGGATAGGCCGCTGTGCCATGATGATGTGTAATGAGCACCAGTGGACAGATATGTCACTCAATTCCTTTTGTGTGTTTAAGGAGAAGGTGGATCTTAACACGATGTCTGGGCTGTAAGCCCAAGCTAACCGTCCAGCACGAGCCCCAGAATAGCTATCCAGATTCTGCCCACGCTGAGGGTCCGTCACAGCTGGCTGGAGCGTACGCAAACTGAATAGAGCAAGCAAAGACAATGTGGAAGTTCATTTATCCCCAAATGATACAATTTAGTGCTTAATTGGAAGCACGCTTCCGTTCAGTGGCACCGAGACGCCTCATAAAATGGCATTTTCCAAACTTCTTTCAGCTTCATCTCCTTAAAAGTCGGTTCACAGTAGCTTAGCTTTTATTTTTGTCAATACCTGTATTTTTAAGAAACAAGGATGACACACTCTTACCAAGGTCAGTGTTTAATGTTTAGAAGGAGAGGCACATTTAGACAGCTGAGCTGTCTAAGTGTGCTCAACAGGGGGGGAAGATATTTGGGCTCCTGTGTCTTCTGGGAGTTGCTTTAGATGTTTTTTTTACTGGAGAGTCATTAATATTTTACAGAGTGTAATAGGCCCTGAGCCTTGGGACTGTATTGGCACCATGATTACAGCACATATCCCCATTAAAACTCATTAGCTCTCATGTGAGGGGGGAAACCCGTGTCCACAAAATGCTTTGATAATAATTTGGTTCTAAGTATTAAATGTTGGGGCCTTTTGAGTCAAGTGAACAAACACAGCCTTTGCCTCATGACAGTCTGTGAGAGTGAAAAGCCCATCCCCCGGGTACTAAACAACTTCCATCAAAGCCTGACAAATGATTTCACCACCTCTTTATTATGCATGCCATAACAGTTGGGAAAGAGAAGTGACTGTGTTTAAATTGCCTGAGCGCCGTGAAATGATACTACTATACAAGATGCCAGTTGTTCTGGTTCAGAAATGTTCTGTTCAAGCACGTTGCATGGTTTGTTTCTCCCTGTCACCCACCTCGAAATGTGTATAATCAGGCAGAAATGTTGAGGGGCTGTAAATCTGATGGCTTATATTTTTACACTGATTACATTTCTGAGAAAATTCTGAGAAAAATGCGTTTCCTTTTGATGAAAACATCTTGTATCTTTATATATTCTGTGTGTTGTTTCCTGCAGCTGTATGGAGACCGTGCTGCACTGCAAGCTGCAGGGAGGATTCCTGAGAGCTGGACACCATGTGGGAAAGATATGGCCATTACTGCCAGCAATCCCTCCAGTGCTGGAACAACCCATCAGCGTGGGGCTGTGGGTCCTTGTTAACATTATTGGCAGGTGGTGCGTGAAGCCGGCTGTCCTTGTCAGGACCCTAAAGGCAACTTCTCAAACTAAACTGAAAGACTGGAAACCCTGTCAACTTCTTTTCAACCATAAGCAGAAATGCTACAAATGGATCAGGGGGAAGAGCTATTTCTAGCTCAGCTGATAAAAAAGAACACAACAATAAAAAATACTATCTATTTATTCTAGAAGAAGCTAAACTTTATCCTCTGAAGCACATCAAAACTCCGATCTAGATGGTTTTGAAATATTTCTGCGGTGTTATATCTCTTCAGAAAGTGCAGCGCCTACTTTTATAATTTGTCGATAGCTACCCTAAGCTGTGACAAGAGCAGGGGATTTAAAAACTTTCTATGAGGCGGATTTAAAACACATTTCACATATGGATATGGACAGTTTCCATGTGTGTGCAGGAGAGTTAACATCACTCAAATGACACAACAACAGATGGTGTATTCTGCATGTGTTTCCCTCCCCGCTGCTGTCATAACACACCATACTTAATATGACAACTCAAAATACACTAAAGCAACAAAAAAATGAATAAAATTAAGGATGGAATCTCAGTATTGCATTCCTCCTTAATGTTGGTTGTGTAATTTCAGCCTGTAATTTCAGGTAGTAGCTGCTGTTCCACAACCACAGAGGAAAATTGATATCAACGGGGTTGTAAATGAAATTGTCAAGCTCATGCTGAGTTCTAACTCTTTTTATTCTCTCCAGTGTCTTCCTTTTTTTGTTAAAATATTTTGAGCAAGAGACGCTCACTCTACTTTAAGAAACGGATGTAGTTTTGGAAGAAACGTTGATATGATGGAGGGATAAAGGGACTCTGAAGGTGACGGATCATGAGGACTGGATTGTCTCAAGGGAGCTGAAGCTACTGAAGAAAATAATGGAGCCTGTAGAAGGGCTAAAAGGTCCGTCTGTCTGTCCATTTCTACCTCTTGGACACACATTAACAAACACACACACGTCTCCGTTTCTGTATTCCTCAATCAGCCCTCACCTACACAAGGTTAAACTGAGCAAACATTTGCAGCTTCTAATTTATGGGCCGTTCAAACACGTGCTGTCACATCAGACATCACAGGAAGGGGCTGTAATGCAGGTCAGTGTTGATAAGGCTTTGGTGACAGGTGTGTGTGTGTGTGTTGCACGCACTGCAAAAATCCATCTTGTTCGACCCGAGTCTTTAGTGCTTTTTTCCCCATAAATAATTGAAAGAGAAAAGACTTTTTTTTTTTTTGTTTCAACATATGACATGCTTCTAAAATTCTGAAATTACCGAAAAGCTATGGCAACAAGTGAAATAATTCATTTCCATTGTTGAACTTTTTCCTTTGTGACCGCATTAATATGGATTATTATAAAAAAGAAAGACTCTTCAGGCAGTCTCACACCAAGTAATGAATTAGTTACATCAAAAGCCATTATTAGTAATTAGGTATATAAAATATTCATCAGTTTTGATCTCACACGATAAAAAAAAAAGCTTTGGGAGACACAATATGGATGAAACAAAATAGTTTTTGTTTGAAGCGTACATTACGCTGGTATGAATTTGGTAAGCAATGATTACTGACTATAATCTGGTTTTATTAGTTTGTTGTGTTTAATTAAAAATCATAGATGCAATCATAGATGTTCACAGTACTTTGTTTCTTTGCAGAGATTTATTTCTCTTTTGCATCCTACTAACAACATGATGAGTTTGCTTTTCTCACGTTCCTTTTGTCAAAAACAGCCCCTTCATCCAACCATCCTATAAATAAATAAATAAATAGTATCCATCCTTACCAACTGTCGGGCAAAATGAAAAATATCTGACAAGAGTTTGTCTCCTATTTTACTGACAGCCCATATGTTTGCTCCTAGATCTCCGCTCCAGGGGTTTCTGAAGCTGTCAGCGTGCCTCGGAGTCCAGGTGAAATCGAGAAAAAAGACAGACGAGAACATCTTAGCAGATGATGTGCCTTAATGCTGGCTCAGAATCAAATCCAGATCCTCATCCGGCGCGCCTTACACTCATCAGGGTGGAGGCTTGGATATACTGTATAAATATACATACAGATGTTTATTTGCTCTCTTCCTCTGGCAGGTTATCTTGAACAGATTGTGTCTTCTTAGCACTGACACATAGGTGCTGACACGTAGACAGATGGGTTGCTAGTTGGCCCCTTGGTCTCTTCGTGATGGCGTCTACGAGGATGGATGGGCTTATATTTAAGGTACAATTGGTCATCTCACAGCCTGCTGTGTATTTACTCAGTGATCAACTTGCATGGATCTTGTTTACTCTTTGTGAATAACTTCTAATCATCAGCACATGCTGTGCTTATGGCAAGAGCCAAATAAATAAATCCTGCTGGTGCATAGCTATTTCCACGTATTGGAAAAAAAGAGACAGCAGTGCAAACGCTTAAAGACATTTTTTGGCAATTTAATGCCGTATTTTTTCAACATACTGGAAAGCTAACGTCTTTGCCACATGACACAGCTGTTCATAGTTGATGCCAGTTAGGAGCAACAGAAAGTAGAAGCAAGCAGCTTTCTAAAGATGCAATTCTGGGCTTCAGTATGATGAAGCCAGGTTGTGTGTGTGTGTGTGTTTTTTTGCATGTGTGTGTGTACACGTCTATCTATCTGTCTGTCTGTCTGTCTGTGTGGCGGACTGCTGTGCCAGGCTGGAGAGGGAGTCAGGAACAGTTCCACAGATCTAGGCATTAAACTAATGTGCTGGGATCAGGGGCCAGCGCCTCGCAAGCTGTCTCTTTGGCTGAAGGCTATAATTCGAATGGGCAGTGAGTGAGTGCTGGCGCCAGCGATGGCACAGAAACCAAACACCTGCCCAAGTCCTGTTCCAGGCCCCATAAACACATATATTTCCATCGATCCAATGTCTCCTCTGGTTGTGATTAGCGTGATCAACAATGGACCCAGGTGATAAGATTAACACCCGTGGTTTGTTGGCCAGAGGGGCGTTCAGAACCCTCAGACTGGTGGCAGCCATGGGTGGGATCATACAGGACAATGGGAAACGCCATTATAGTTCTGCAAGCACATGGTGCTGCTTGTTAAACGTACACCTGTCACTATTTATCTCTGATTTAGCTCCCGCTGACCACAGCTGGTGAAAGTTATGGCGTTTAATGAGATGCTTGGCAACCAAGCCATCAATTTGTGTTACAAATCTTTAACGTACTACTTATGAATGTATGAGAGAGTCTATCTGTGACCTGAAGAGTTTCCATCACATCAAAAACAGATTTATTTTGAAAGAACACTAGACTTTTACTTTTTTAGATATGATATGAACCAGATACTTTTATCAGCAAGAATAACTGCTGCAGGAAGACTGAGACTTATTAACTCGATATGAAAGGAGCTTTATTCTTATTCTCAGTGATGAATTCCTCTTGACACGCTCACTGGCAGAAGAAGTTTCCTGACTGTGCTCTGGAGTAAAGCCGTTTCTTCTGTTCAAGTGGATTTCCTTTTCGACTCCTCGAGTCATCTTTATGTCTCTCTAATTTCATCTCTAATCTGTCTGTGGCTCGGCATCGCTGCATTGGGCAGAAGCAATGGAGAAATGAAATAGAAGGAATGGATTTGCTGTCACACCGCCATCAACTTTTAGCCCCTTGACACTGAGAGTAAGGTAAAGAAAATGAAACCTGGATCCCTCTGAGGCCTTAAGTATTGTGTTTTTTCAGAAGGGTATGATGCAGAGTTTATTTTCATTATCAGCTGAGGTATCTGTGCAGTGTGGGGGTGATTAGGTTGCACTTAAAGTCTGCTGAAGTCTGCTGGTAGTTTCTTTTCCTTGAAATTGTGACTTCATGTCTATTTCCCTCCTAAGCTCTCTCCCATCACAGATGTCACCGGGTCCATTCTCAATGCTGTGACTCATAAGAGACTTACACTCTCTCCTTGTCTGGCATTAGCAATTACCGCCACCGTGGAAAGGTCAGGAGATGTTTTTAAAATGCGACCCAGGCCTTTGCCTGACTGCTCTACTGAAATGTTGTCATACATATATTGGGTATCAAATGAGGCTCCCGCAAGTAGTGCCAAGTAGAAAGCCTTGACATTCTGACATTTTATAACTAAGGTGAAAGCCTGTCGGAAGACTCCCCGTCTCTCTCCATCCTTTCTCATATATTGTAATCCGTTCTGTTTGAATAGATTTTAGATATGAGAACTTTATGTGATGACTAGTATACACAGACAAGAACGAGGCGCGACATAGTTTTAGTCTTGGTTCAGCTCCTGTTTATATTATTACACTCTAAATGTATTTTTTAATTCCCTTAATTGGCGACAGATTTAATAGATATGGACCTAACTGAGTGTGCTCTATTTTAGAGATAATTATACAGACCTTGAGGGACAATACCATTTTCAGCAAGCTAGAAAATGAATTCCCATGTTCACAGGATGTTTAATTTACTTTAAGATTGATAACAGAATTGTCAAATATGTGCAGTAAGCACATTACATATCATAATTAGTCTTTTCTATGTTTCGCACTCGATTACACACAGAATATAAGACACATGCACACATAAGCACACATATTTCAGGTAACTTATATTTTAGATAACCCTCGACATTCTTATCTGCATTTTTAATTGCTCTTACTCTCATTCAAAGTTTTTTTTTATCCTGTCCATTAAGCAGAGTCTGGGCTATATGGTGTGTGCTCTTTCAGCAGAGGGATGAGGTCTGCCCACTCTCCTCCATTTTGATTGTAATGGTAAAATGTGAGCTCTAATGTGAACCTAATTCACTTCACCCCTCAGCAGTTTAGGCTTTGCCTCATCCATCTCACTTAGAAACTGCACAGCTAGCCAGATCCCCGCTGTATAAAGACATCAGCTTTATTACACTGCCCAACACAAGGACGCTAAATTATTTATCTTATTTAGCTATGGTATTGCAAATAACTGTTAGACATGGTAGTCGTAGGATCTCGTTATATAGTCTGTCCTGTCTGCTACTCTGCTGCACTGGACTGTGAGGGAGGTGCATGAATAATAAAGATAAATAGAAAACATTTTTCAAAGGTCACATCAGATTTTGTTTGGTTTGCAGTGCAGTGGCTCTGTGAATGTCCGTAAACACGGTGCTAACTGGGATTTAGCTGTCGTGTTTTGGCAACATGTTCTTTAAATCAAATAACCCAGAAATGTATTGCAAATTCTAAAGAGATGTGACAGCAAAACAGGTGCTCTATTCACATCAGAAACTTGATGAGAATATTAAAAAGCCAGCGTGAAAAAGACACGCTTCACATTGGCTTCATATTTTTACGAAGTCAGTCTTTGTAGCAAGAAAATATGAATACTACCCCCCACATGTAATTATAGGAAATGCATGCTGGGATATAGATTTGCTCCGAGCTAAACGGAACACAAGATGGATCATAGCCGTTTGATGAATACATTTTCCATGTCAAAACATGAAAAAGGTGCATCGAATGGCCAAACCTTGAAGCTCGTGGTTGGAGTTTTACATGCAATATGCATAAATCACATGTTGCTATTTATTAATTAACCTTTTGCAGCTCGTGAATCGTTCGTTAAATTATATTTTCTTGTGTGTGGATAAGTAAATTGTATCTAATTAGGAGAAAGATGTGTGGCTGGGTATGCAGAATCTCTCACACGAGCCTATGGATTGGCTGGATCATTATCATCTGGTCTGCTAAGGCCTTCGTATCTGCTGGCTTTGTGTTCAAGCTTTCTTGTTGCACCTGCTTTCAGCCAAGAAAAGATAAGGGCGCGAGAACAATGGGAGAGCCGAGGTGCATCATTTGTTTAGTTGATAAATTATGGATAGCATTTCTGATAGGAGACCATGGCCATACATGAGCGAGACGCCCCCTTTGCCCTTATACTTCCATATTCTTCCTCTAGCATCACCACAATACTAATAAATAACGATAAGAAGGCCGGCTGTGGGTGGTCTGAGATTTGAAGAAGGAAAATGAAACAAATTATTTCATGACCTTGATGAATATCATACTACGACGCTTTAGGAAAGTAGTGAATGAAAGTCAGCTCTACTTATTTTAATAATCCAGTGTCTGTCTTGTCTGAGTGAAGCCAAATTGTCAGTTTTGTTATGCTTCTTCTAAGTTTCTTTGTCCCTTCTCAATTCTCAGTTCAGTCTTGGCCACTACCGGTCCCCCTCCATTCTCATCTTGCAACACTTGTGCTGCTGTAATTGGTTTTTACACCTCCTTAAGAGCTAGTCTGAGCAGGCAGCAATATGGTGACCACACACAAGGCTCACTCCTCCACCCGAGCCTGTGTGAGAGCTTTTAAAAAAGCATAAAGTATAGGTTTAAAAATAATAGATACAATGCGAGAAGATGGTCGTTATGAGTGGCATCTGTTTGAACAGTTATGAATCATATGCTGTTAAAAAGGTTACACGCTGTGAATGCTGGGAAGAATGTTGCTTCAGGAGGAAGCATTTGGTACAATATTATCTTGAGTCTATATGTGTTTGCAGTTTGGGGAAATGGGGGACTTTTTCATGAAACATCTTTTCAGAAAATAGGCTGTCAACAGTCTGAATACTATTTTCACAATCTTTACACCCATATGCACACAAACAAAACCCTACACATAATAGAATTATTTAAGGAATTAGACCAGATGATATGTGTGAATGAGGGAGGGCAAACAAAACCAGGTTAAATTTCACTGTGATGGCACGGATGCAAACAACAAAACACAGCCACATAAAAAAAGAGACACAGCCACTAGAAAAAAAAAGTAATCAAAACTCCCTCTCAGAAAATAGAAAAAATAACACCTTGATTTACCGTGTGAGCAAGAGCCACACACCTGTGAAAGACACCGCAGTGAAAGTATTTTTTGCGTGTAACAGGGACAGATGTGTGCAATTTCGGCTCCGCAGTTAGAAGACACTGACAGACGGAGAAGAAAAAGCTTTTTTTTCCCCTGTCATCCTGTTCCTTGTATTTTTATCTGCGTCTCAGTGTGATTAATGCCGGCTAAAAGCCCCTGTGACCTTTCTGATAGATTTATGGACTTCACGGTACAATAACTTAGTGTCTCCTCGTGCATTCATTTTCTCTACATTGATATTTGTCATTTACAGGGTTCTGAGTTTGGCCTTTTCCCTCCGACATGAATTGTTTGCTTCCTAAGTTGATTGGCTCACAGTGTGTCCGACTTGTCACTGGCAGGTCGACTTGTCTCCACAGGTACAAGGCAATTCACTGGACGGGTTGTTAATGACCCTGAACTTTAATGCAGTTGGATTAATCTAGGTCCTCACGTGTGTCAAATAAAAATACTTTTTGGCATCACAGCTCTCACCTTCAATTACACATCGCACAGTATAGTGGTGTTAATATATTTTATGGTGAAGGAACATACCTAAAATATATGGGGCCTTTTTCTTAAGCATCCCTAAGCTTTAGTCCCTTGTAGTAGTAGTAGTTATTTTCCCGTATTCAAAAACTATTAAAGTCAAACTAAAATTAAAATTGATTTATACTCAGAAATCAATATGCTTTGTTGTTTTTGTGTAGCTACTTATTTGATGCAGTGCGGCCTGTAGTATAAAATTGCATTTGTAGACAAAGACAAACACGCAAATAAATACAGATGAATAAATAAACTTTTATAAATGACATGGGCATGTTAAAGTCCATTGAAACACAGATGATTTGTGCAATGCACATGAAAAACGATGCGGTTATTTCACAGTCTAACACTGAGAAGCATAAGACTGTCCATCTTGACATTTGCACTGGCTGTCATTCAGGCTTTCGGCCCAATCACCTGTCACTGTAAAGGTTGAGGGGCGGGTTATAGAGGTCATGGTGCAGGTAGACGCAGCGTCTGTTTGACTTTGTTGACGTTTGAGAGAGTGAATGCATCTCTGTATTTGGTTAACATGGCACCTTGTTGAGAGCCTATGGACACAGACGGTATGTGGGTGTCATTTTAATAACGTCATAATTAAATGTTAGCGCGTTAGGATGCTAAAAACATTAGCGCTTTGAATGTAGTAGCAGGCTTTGTGACTGCATACTGTCAGTGTGTAATAATACTGTCAGCTATTCTACCTCTGTATGAGACAGCACTATAGAGACAAACTTCTCATCTCCTCATAGAGGACCACCAGCTGAGCTCATGACCACCATTCTGGACTGCTGCAGTGACCAACTGGAAATCTGTAAACAGCCACAGTTCTCCATCCTGCAGGTGACTTTCCATGGAGAGTGTGAGTACAAGCCATTATGGCACCTGCTTTATAATTAGGACTTGCACTAGCAAGTAAAGTGGTCACTCTTACCTCACTTTTGACTCGTACAGTGAGTGCTGAGTGCCATAGACCGGGGTCCTCAATCTTTTTGGGGCCAGGGATCCCTTACAGGTGAGAAAACTTTGCACGGACCCCCTCATAATCCTCACGCAGATTAAAAAATGTTTACTGCTAGTAGATGCCATAGGAATTACCGTAATTTTCGGACTATTGAGCACACCTGAATAGAAAATAAAATAAATTTTGTACATATATAGGCCGCACTTGAATATAAGCTGCAGGTTTTCATGTTGTAACATGAGATATTTACACAGAAAGACTTAGATTTTTTTTTAAATTTTAATTTAAGACACGCTTTTTTTCAAACTGTGCCTGAAAATCGTCAGTACGGCACCAACACGCCATCAACACGGGACGAACACGGGATGATGTACGTGCAGTAGCTCTATTTCCTTCTTTGATGGCCTTTAACTTAAAAGCTGCATCATATGCATTTCTTTGTGTGTTTTCCATGATGAGGGTGTGATGCATGTTGCGCAAAATCAAAATCAAAACCCAGTTTGAGAATCGTGGCCATAGACTATATATAAGATGGATGTAGTATCCGTGACGTCACCTATAGGTTTCTGAAGAGCTGTTGTGAAGCTCAGCGTGTGGTGGCTCTGGCCGCCGGCATCTTGGCAGTCCTGCTTCTGCCGCCTCCCGGCTAACCAAAAAGTGGGCAAAGACGTGGAGCTGAGGTGGGCGGCACCCACCTGTCAGTCAAAGTGGCCTCACTTTTATTATGCATAAGCCTTCATATAATTTCACTGGGTCAGTTATGTCATGAACGGGGAAATTAACTATAGAGACCATAACCGGTTTCTTGCACCAGGCTGTTAACGTTTATTTCTGCTGTGAAGTTGGGCATTTTAATATGGGGACTTATGGAGACTGACTTATTCTGTAGCCAGCCTCAAGTGGCTGTACGAGGAACTGCAGTTTTTTGGCAGGTCCAAGGTTACCGCCTGGTGCATGTTTGTGAGAGTGTAGGCCCATTTGTTGCACTAAGTGAGGATCAGATGGCAAGACTTGAAAGTTTTCCACTGAGAGCAGTTGAGATGAATTGTCTGTTCTGCTTGCCATATTGTTAGAAAGCTGTTCTGATGATAAAAGATGGAGCGTAACACATTAAGAAGAGTGATCACACAATATGTGGTTTTGTTATTCAAAGAAATATCCAACAGTTCATCAAAAGACACCCTTGTAGTGTGAGTCATTTACTTAATAATAAGGAGTTCTATCATTTCCCCCTCTGTGGTACAGAAGTTTGTATTAACATTATGAATTTATGTTGGAATGACATTAACACAAGGAAATCATTATGAAAGGCGTCTGTCCTGCTCTCTGTCATTACATAAAAGACGATAAAGGCTGTCAGAGAGCTCTGCTGGTGAGCGCCTCTGTTCTTGACTCCATATAGTTTGGAGCAAAAACTTTTCCAAAAAAAGGAAACCTGGGTTGAAAATTAAAAGCGTAACATTGTGTTCCAACGTGAGGCATCCCACAAAACATGATCAGCTTGACTGCCACTGACGTCTGACCTCTCCTTTCTTCAGCTGAATCTTTTCATTGGCCCTTAACAGTAAAAGAAGGCTTGCTCAGCTTTCTGCACTCGTCAGCTGTGGTTAGTGTCATGAGTTTGTTAGGATCAGGGGCACTGCTTGGGGCGACAATGAGACATTGCTTGATTTACACCCATTATTTTCTCAGTATTTTCCAGTGGGATATGAAGGAAGGAAAAAAAAAAACAACTCATGCTGCACGGAAGATCAAACTTAAAAGCAAATTTACTCCGATGGACATTTTACAGACTTTTATTTCATAAACTTCCAGTAAAAACTATGAAAAGAAACTTTATTTTGTTGAAAATAACATTCTATCGATATCAATACTGAAAGAAATCAACAATCAGTTGAGAAAATGTATCAACGCAATGCAGTTTTGTTAAACGGAAGATATTTTATGTCATGTAACACTTGCCAGTTACAGCCTCTGTGTGCGTATGCTTGTCTCCTTTTCTTAATTTATATCTCTGGAAGACTTTGAGGTTGGTTTGGAATTTGTCAGTAATGTTGGCACATCACAGCACAGCTAAATGTTTACTATACTAATACAACATGATAAACAGATTGAGGATAAGTCAGCTTTTACATCATCATCAGCATGTTGAATAGAAAAGACCAAGTCCTGCTAACAACTACAGTATTTTTCTACAGCTTGATATAGGTTATGCTTCTGTGCCATAGATCTTCATCCACGTCCAACAACAATTAGAAGATAAAACACATTAATATATGAATGCTCTATATTAATAATTCTGTAAAATTGAGTAATAGAAAATAGAAAAGAAATATTTTGTAATCATATTTGTTCGGTGGAATGGATGGTGGCCACCAAGCTATCTATATCCCGAGCTGTCTATGCACGTGAGCAGAAGACAGTGAGATGGGCCAAAGTGTTCAAGGCTCAGCGAAGACAGATTTCCTCTTACAAAGCTGTATGAGTCATCGCATAACTTAACAAATACAGACAGCTCCCTCTTTGTCTTTTAACGATTGTCCCTCCACCTCAGACAAACCCTTCTCGAAAATTCGCTCTCCTACATGAAGCTCTCCATCTCGGTGAGTAAGTGCGGCCAGGTCCCAGGCAGACACCGTGAAATGGGCACGGCTGTGGATCACAGAGCAGGCCAGTGAGCCCATACTACCCATAGCTGGTCCATTTACCATGGCCCATTAGTATGATCATGCTTTGCTGGCTCCACAACCCTGTCATTCATTGATCCTGCTGCGCTGAGGGTGTTTGACCACACTAATGTTGAAGGTACTCTGCTCAGCTCACTAGGTAGCTCCAGCACTAATAGCCTTGGGCTGTGCACGCTGGTAATGACTACCGACCAGGCTAGACGTGTAGGATTGATAGTTTTGATTAGATGGGGTATCTTAGGGAATGCAATGCTTAGGCTTATTGATTTGTTTTGTGTGCGATATCAATCATGACACCGACCACATTTTGCAACATTAGGAGCGTCAAGCTCATGCAATTCTTATGAAGTACCAAGCTATTGTAGTTTAATTGACGAAACAGATGAAACCATATCATATACAATAAAACATGAAAATGATGAATGGTGGTGATAAAGCGCACTAGTCATTATGATGATGATATCAATAAAGGAACCTCTCTGTGTCTAGTGGCACATGGTTGTTAAAGTGAAATGTTAAATTGTGTGTTTGTGTAATCTAGTGTATAACCGGTTGTTGAGTTGCCCGCACAAACACTATATGTGTTGTGTGAGTGTGTCATAATGTAAAGGCCACTATTCCTGTCATCTCTGTGATTTATTACCCAGCTAGGGGCCCTATGGCCTGGCCGTGCCCATCTCCCCAGGCCGCAGGAGTCGCATCACATCGACAAACAGCACAATATTGCCCGCTTCGCTTCACCGATG
Source organism: Miichthys miiuy (assembly GCA_036365135.1). Lineage (NCBI taxonomy): Eukaryota > Metazoa > Chordata > Actinopteri > Sciaenidae > Miichthys > Miichthys miiuy. The sequence continues at coordinate 7,235,508 of CM071606.1, read as the reverse complement.
CCAGCTGACACTTGAATCTGTCTGTTGACACCATGGCGTCACGTTGGAAACCTTGCAGGTCAAGTATCGGAGCAAAGGGTTAATGTGAAAATAGATTAAAAACCCATGAGAGTAAAGTGGGGCTGTGTTTCACACTTCTTTCCAAGTATGGAGCGGTGCCATATTTGAGGACTTAGGTGAGCTGTCGACCATTAGCTCTACACCCTCGCAGTGCACATACTCAAATCTCAGCAACACACTCGGATCAGCATCGAGGAAATGTCAATTTTGTTTGGAACAATTGTAGACTGAAGCGATGACTCAACTTTTCTGGCCTCCTCGGCTGTGAAAACTATTCTATTTCCTCCCTGAGTCAACCCGTGTCTGTAAATAGCTTTGTCTCGAATGCACAAATTAGAGGACTAATAAGGCCAGAGGTCTCTGCTATCCGGTGTTGCATGAAGTGGACAAGGCGTAAACTCTGTTCCGTCTGTTGACCCTTTCTCTGAATGTTTTCACTGACACAGGAGTCTGTCCCTAGAAATACAACAGTATTTTCCATCTCCTGCCTGTCATGGCATTTGCGTGGTACATCCACAGCAGGACTGAAAATAGATTTTTTATCATTTCCAGCGGCCGGAATTGAATAAACAAGGTGGGAACCCACGCAGATTCTTTTTATGAGTTGCTCTTAAGTTGTTAGTAAAGTTGTGTGATAAACCAGGAGTATATATTTACAGTAATGAACACTGATTTTGTCATATTGGTGTGATCAGTTAAAGCTTGAGCATGGTGCTTTTGGCATCTTTCACTAACAAACTACAACACAGTCAGATATGTCTACCCACCTTGAGGCATGCAGCATGACTGACACTATTATTTAATACTCTAGGATATTTCAAACATTATCAGCGTTTATAATGAAGACATGTAGTCAGAGAGCTCAATAATAAGGCTTCAAACTGTTTCAACACGATTGCTACTGGAATAAAGTGTCAAAATAACAAACCTTACACTTGCCAGTGGGCCATGATTGAAAAATAAATTTTTATTTCAGTGTAAATTCCTCATGTTCCACAGAGGATGAAGCGCCACAGGTAGATTTTTTTAGCTTTTAGTAGCATGTCTTGACAAATATATATGTGTTTCCATGAAATTTTGTAGACATTCATGGTACCCAGAGGATGAATCCTAAGAACTTTGGTGATCCCCTGACCTTGGTGGTTGTTTTGCGTGAATGGCCTCAACTGTTATTTGAACATTAACGTTCCTTTGGGAGGAATTGTTATAACTTTGGTGATTTCCTAACTTTCCATCTATGGCCATTATCAGTAAAAACTTTGAATTTTTCCAATATTTTCCTTCATGAAATACTTAAATACTCCATACATTTTTCAACCTCAGGTGTACTTTGTGTTTAGTGCCGATTATAAAATGTCGCTGACATGCTAAACATGGTAGATGTTACCTTCTAAACATCAGCATGGTGTGATTGTGGGCATCCATGTTAATGTTGGAATTTACCTCAAAGCACCGCTGTGTTAAAGTGCAGCCTCACAGAGCCACATAGCTTTACTCTAGAGTCATTTACTCCCTTACTTTAAGTAACTGAGTACTTACTATACCTGCGTCACAATAAACAGTCAGGTTCATAGTGGTAGATGAAAGAAAGGGAAAGTAGCAGTGAAAAAACTGCTACATTACACAGCTGTAACACATTTCAGGGTTCAGCTTTAATGTTTCAGTCAGTTAAGTAGGCAATTATTACTTGCCCCTATACAAGTAGGTTTATTTATTAGCATCCTGTTTGTTAGCGATGCCATATAAGTGAAATGCCGTTGGCTCTTGTTGTGGCACTCTAACTATGTTTCTCTAGACGTACCTTGAAAAACTAGCCATTAACATGCTATTTTATTTGGCCTGGGTGATCGGGCAATACTTATTGTTGAGACCTAAATGAGTATTCCATATTTTAAGAATTTGTATATCTCGTTCTGTGTCTGTTAATTGTACTGGATAATGAATCGTGCCCAGACATTTGTTTGTTTTGGGGCATCAGAGGTCTGTTGTAAAAAGGCAAAAATGTATTTCCTTGAGCTGTGATTTAAACCATATGTTCGATAATGAGGCTAACGAGAGGCTGTTAAGGGCTACTAAATTGGCCCCCCTGGCGGAGGCTTGTTAATGTCACTGTCAAGTTGTCGATCTTTGGGCCCTGAGGTCAAGGGCATGAAGGGGTAGTGCACAGAGGGTAGATGGGGAAGAGGGGCGGGGTCTCTCATCATCACATTGGTCCTACATTCCTCTCCCCTAAACCAGAACATTACCCATGCACCCAAATTACCCTGTGAATTATTAACTTTAATAGAAAGACGACGCCGGGTCATTGTGTCTGATGCGTCTGGAGGTCTTATGCAAGTCCTTCAGCACCTTGAGCAGACGTGTACATATTTTATCATCTGCAGAAAGCCTCCTTGTCTCTCATCACGCAAATTGCACACTCTCTCTGGTTTCTTGACCGACGCACACTTGAACTAAGTCCAGTGCAAATTTATGTAATGAGTGTGTAGATATAATTAGTGCTTACGTTCAGAGGCTTGGCTACTGTTCCGTGTGCAAATCTGTTTTTCCTCATGGCTTACGTCCAACAAGAGACAACAAGGCAGGAAAAGAAGAGGCCGTGCATTTATGTTTATACCCCCTCCATTTTTTTCAGTTGCCCTCCAGCAGGGAACCAAATATGATTTATTTGTTGACTCAACCAGAGATGTTCACACTTTTCGACGCTGTAATCTCAGTTAACATTCTCTATATTAAATAATTCAACAGGCTTTGAATTAATAATGAATATTTTACTGTCTCAGTAAATGACAATGTAAATGTCACACTCTGTGTGCATTTCAATGACTTATTTGATCAGAATTTGTTGCTACGTCACGTGTATAAAGACATCAGCAAAGAGACATCACTGTGTAGTGAGCAGCGGAGGTAATTGGATTGTTATTGACCGATATCCTTGGTGATCTTTTCCTCTTATTCCAGGGAACTGTACACCGGTTAAACTCTTCTCTGTAACCTTTAAGCAAAGATCTGGAGGATATGGAAGGACGTGTTTCACCTCTTGCCACTCCTTTTGCCTCTTTAGCTTAGATCTTGTTACCCACAGTGTTCAGTAAAGCCAGTGCGTGGTTCTCCGAGCTGGAAGCGGGCCAGTTAGGAATGTCATTTTATAAATGGGCCGCCTCTGTGATAAATGTTCTCCTGTCTTAGGATCAGGACCCTGATACTGTAATGCTATGGGATAAGGCTATTCATAGAGAAAACCAGTCACCTACAGTGGCACTAAAGAAACTTTTAGACCAAATCACTTCGCCTAGAGGATATTTACCTCTGAACAATTTGTCATGGACCCCTAGAAAATGCAGCCTAATGTAATTGCATATGACAATTGTCATTCGGGGGTCTAGTACTGTGAATATGGATGCAACACAATACATAAGCATATGGACAGAGCTTGCTGCTTGCTGTTTTTATGTGAACCTAGGCTAACTGGCTGATGGCTTTAGCCTCATATTTATTGGACAAATATGAGAGTGGTATCGATCGTATTGTCTGACTCTCAACAAGTAAGAGAATAAGCACATTTCCCAAAATGTGATATAAATGGAATTGACAAAAATATTAGAAATATCTCTTACAACCAGCATAATGCAGCACAATTCAGCAGTCATCATTCACTTCTAACAAAACTGACCTTCACGAAGGTAGGACTTGTTCCTCTGTGTCCCTAACTGAGTGGATATAATCATTTAGCATACTTTTATATTGCTGTTATGAGTTTTTGATGGGGATTTGATCCAGAAACTATTTCAGTCAACACTAATAATGACTAACAAATCTCACAGTGATCAGTTGTTGATGTGCTTAATCATCAATAAAGAACATCTCTGCTGCTAGATCTGGTCTTAAAACTGTCAATAAACTGACACTAAATGCATCAGATCTACATTCTGCTGCATTTGGGTAGCTAGATCTAGAAGTTGGTATTTTTAATAACTTACAGCATGCCTTTGCTGGCATTCATTCTGCTCTGCACAACTTGCCTTTAGGGTTGTTGCCATATTAGATGAAGAAAACTGTGCAAGAATGAGTGTCAAGGACACAAGAACAGGTGGAATAGATGCAGTAACTGCCTGCTGCTCCAGTTCAGTGTGCAAGATTTAGGTGGATTTATTGGCAGAATATGGTGAAATTGAATCTAATATTAATTAGTATCCTTTTATTAGTGTATAATCACTTCAAAATTAAAATAGTCCACCATGTTGCACTGCCAGGCTCTAGATAGGGCCGTCATAGGTTCTCCTACATGCTTGGATGGCAACCTCACTGCTAGATGCTTTAACTGACCAGACTACCTACCACAACAGTCAGTCATGTCAGTTCTTACTGCTACACTAACAATATTAGCCTAATTAAATGGGATTAATTAATAATTGGAGGGCAAGATATAATAATTTGTGAGCACAAATTATTTATTGGAGAGAATGAATTAAGTAATTTGAGGGTATGAATTATTAATTTAAGGGAACAAATTATTCAGCACAAATGCTGGCTTGCATTTGAGATATTTGCCGTATTTTATTAAAGAGTTGATTCATAGCTCATGATTTTTTCTGATTTAGCACCGTGATATAACATCTCCTTTTTCTAAACTGCGATGTTTTCCCCGTCCAATAATATTTCTTTTTAGTTTTTCCAGCTTCGTACACCTTTTCTGTCTATCCCTCGGCTCCTAGATGCCTAATAGAGGACTTATCCTTCATGCAGACTTCCCTACGTTTTATTTATTTGTCTTTGTCGTATATAAATGGGCAGAAAATAGATAATGCCTACAATAATTACTGTAAATATCCATTCTAATGATCTTTTATTATTGTGTGATAAACAAAAGAAATTTGTAGTTCATATGCCGGCCTGCTTGTTGTTGCAGTTTCGGGAATGTGAGCGGCAGAGCTGTCAAAAGACAAAAGATGCAGATTTGCGCTTGGCTTCGTATACATCCTACACACTGTGTGTGTTTGTGCATGCACTGCGTGTTGTCTGTTGTGTTTTTCTACTCTCCTCTGCTTTGTTGCACTTCACACATCGGCCTCATCTGGGCCATTGTTTCATCAGGGAGTTTGAGTAACTTTGTTATTTTGAGCTGACTCTGCGCACTGTAGGTCAGCTGTCGCTGCCGAGCCCCATTTTGGAGCCTTCAGCTCCCCGATGTCCCCCAGAGCCAAACAGCCACACTAGCCACCAGTCCCACATAACTCGCGCCGCTGACAACTCACAGAGACATCTTTGTAATTTAAGACGTAATTCCCTTTTCCTAGGAGCTGTATAAAATCTATATTGCAACCATAAACAATCTGGGCTTTCCCTGTGTGCCTCCCCATCCTCCGTTTTATGTATGCAGAGAGATATTATTGGAGATGTGCAATGGCAAGCACTTCTGTTTCCTGAAAGGCCAAGCAGCAATAAAGTGGAATGAGGCCATGTCCCTGGTCATCCCGATGGAGCTGGTTTTTACCCCTTTTTTAGTCTATCCTCCCTTTTTTGACTGCGATGTGAATCTTGTTGATTTCTTACACTAAACAGGCTGAAGGAGGCGCACGGAGATATACACGCACTTTTATTCTAGCAACAGCAGATGTAAATTAGCGGCATGCAGGACAGACTTTTAGGCTCGGCACAGTTCACAGTGTTATGAATACTTTTGTACATGATGGTCGGGGTCCTCATTATTCCACTGAGTCATCGCCCTATCGCTGGAACATTTTTTTTTTTTTTTCTTTTTCTTATTTTCAGTGGATACTGATTCATGACAAATAAGTGAAATAATCATTGTCATTATTTTTTCTGGTTATTTATCATTTGCCTGACAGAATGTCAAAAGCACTGAATTTCAATTTTGTATTGTTCTGCAGTAAGGCTAATTATGCATGTCTAAGTCTCCAGCTACCGTAACGATTTGTGCTTATGAGGCTGCTCATTGTGGCAGTTCCATGTGTCTGCTGCTGCAGAGGCTCCAGGCATTATTCCACTTCAGCCTGACACCAGTGTCTCTTCCAATTCCATCTCATTGCATTAGTCATTAAGCCCGGCACTGACACCACCCATCATATCATTGCCTTAATCACATCTGAGCTCCACTGTGTACATACCATATCATTAACACAGACTCCCATCCCCGCTCCATCCCTCTTTGCCCTTTCCGTCCCGCTCTCACTTTATTTTCCGTCACAGATCTGACCCCCTGCGTTTCATCCATCACACACGGTTGTCCAGTATCTGCACAGTGACAAATGACATTCGCTTTACAATGATTCATTCAATGATCATTTCCACTACCTCATATGCAAAATTATTCATCCTCGGGGCAGGTTGTTGGGGGTCGTGGGGGGTAACTAACAGTGATGGAGTGCAATATGGGCAAAATGAAATAAAAAAACTCACCCTACTTCTACCATTAGCCATCCGCCAGAGCAGGGAGATATGGTATTGGTGGAATTTTTCTATCTCCTGTCTCCCGGGGTAATGATGAGGGAAGTCTGGCCAGCCACAGTGATTACAGAAGGGTGTCTGTGTGTGTGTGTGTGTGTGTGGGTGCGGGGTATACTGTAGGTAATAGTCTGTCTGAACTTTGCTGAGGTGGTGATTACAGACATCCTGTCACCTGTCTAATAGACAACTCTGGTAGGTGAGGCCAGGTCTCATCCGCAGCCCTGGATTCACTGAAACACACATTCTAACACACACTTAGACATGCACACACGCTCATGCCTGTAATGTGTGCAACCACAGGGAATGTGTGTGTGCAGAAATATAACGATAGATAAAAAAAAAAAAAACTTTTTCCCATTGTTAATGCGCTGTAAAAAGTTGTTTCAATAATGTATTTGTCACTGTGAGAGAATACAATGAAAGTTTCATTTATGCTAAACGATGTGGTATTTTTTTTTACTATATAGAGCCGCGTATACGATGCGTCAGGCCATCCATCTTTTTTTTTATTTTGCTCCAGCCTGCTTGCTCTGACTAAGTGATTGTAATACGTGAATTGACAAATCTAATTCAGGAGAGACAGTATTTTTTTTTCTCCCATCGCGGTGCACTGAAATTTACTGTTTTATTTGCTTCCCTTGCTCCCTGCGCCCATAACAGCAGCCCCCCCCCCTCTCTCAAGATGCCGTATATCTGACTATTTTTAGCCGCCGTTAGAAACCTGCAGACGCCGTCATTTCTGGACATGAATGCATAAAACTACTTTCATCTGCCGGACGTCTGCATATATACATGGTAACCTCATAAAAGTGTGATTTTTATTTGGTCGTCACCTCATAATGCATTCATAGTTGAGTTCCACGGTGCTGCCCATATTTTCTTGGTAACATATGCTGGCTATATTGTGGTGCCGTGCCGTCTCCTTTGTGATGGATATATGCAGTTGGCTCTGTAATTCTTTATAGATGGTCGTCTTCATTGTAGGGCACATTATGATAAGCCACAGTCGTCACATCATGGTTGAGGCCTTTTTTATTTTTATTTTTGTTTTGAGTAAGGGGGGTTTGTTTGATGGATTAAATGCACAGAAGCCGTGACATCTTATCACTCCGGTGCAACAGAGGTCACTGCATGAAACCTCGCACACCTCTCTCTCTCTCTCTCTCTCTGCGTTCTGTTGTAACTTGTTCTGAGAGACTTTGAGATAAGCGATTAAAGTTAGAAGCTATTCTGCGGACTGTCATTGATTGATCTTTTAACCTTGCGGCGCCTCGTGGACGAGGGAAAAGAATAAAACTTTTGTAATAACACAATCACATCTCCTGGATAAGCTGGCTAAGCTGTTCCTCAACCTGAATTTGGATTTAATACACCAGATACTTCTGCTGTACAGTATAGTGATTAGGTTACTGCAGCAGGTTGGATTATTGGGATACTTAAAGTTTGTTTTTGCTATGTAGTTCAATACTGCGTGGAGACTATCCCATGCAGCTGCAGGGGCCTACAGTATCTATGACAACAGGGAACTTGGCACCTCCTCGGGCTACGGTGGATTAACCCTATCTGTAATATGCCCCCATTTTAAGGCCTGACTGATGATTGTCACACCCCAGGTCCTCAGGAGACACCGCAGTCTGCTGCAATCAGAGGTTTATATGGAATTAACACAGCTGGAGTTGATGGTAAATGACAGCTGCTGAGTCCCACCAGGGACCCACCTTAGCAGGATAAAGGTATTTCTGCACGCTCTTTCTTCAGCGCCCATGTCTCTGTAATGAGCTTTTCCTGGCCACTCAGGTCCTCGGAGAGATAGGAGATTTCCTGTTAGCCCTCCACACCACCCTGACAAGATATTACTGCGGAATCAAATATAAATACAGGAACACGTCAGCAGCATCTGCAGTGGAGCACCGTGGTTGTAACCAGGGCTTGCAGCTAACGACTGTTTTCACTGTCGATTACTCTGGTAGCCATTACAAGTTTGGTAATGTACAAAAAGGGGAACTGTGTAACATAAGACAGTGGATGGCATTTCAGTGCCCTAAGCCTTTCACCATAGGCTGCAAGTAATGGTCCCTTTCAAATGGATCTGAAGTGGTCTTATTATAGCATTTTGTAGGAGTTGAGTGAGAATAATTAACAAATAGATGTGCGGAGAAATGTGACAAACAGTTAATGGAATCCTGTACTTGACCTTTAATGTAAATTATATCTAATGTGTGGGCAGACTGTCACGCAGATTTATTTTTAGATAATCCATCTTGAGCTTTCCGCCGTGTAAAACTTTGTCCACTCGTAACAAGAGACAGTAATCTTCAGCAACGACCGAGCCATCGTTTTCCAATGCCAAGAGCAGTGACACCCCGCAGCATTACTCACATTGTGCTCTGCTAAAACGTCAAACAGCTCCTCTCAAAGTCCAACTTAAATTCTGACCCTTTTATTGCAGAAGGCTTATTAAAGGCAAAAAATGAGATTGAGATGGAGCAGAAATTTAATACTTTCACAGCAAAAATGCATTTTACGCTTGGGTGAGTTCCGGAAATATTCAATACATCTCTTAAATTATGTCATTATCTCGTTTTAAAAAGGAACTTTGTTACCATCCATGGCTAAAAATCTTGATGATTTCTTCATTGCCATTGTCTACTCTGCTGGTGTAGATTAGCATGATACGGTCAGCACGATCTTCTATTCTCAAGCTACAACTGTACAGTACAGACTAGAGATAATGTCAAGTCCCCGAGCCATCTGACGGGGCAGAGCCATATTGTCAGTCAAGTTTGACAAATACTGTTCATAACCCAGAAAAAAGTTATTTCATCTGCTTTTGATGAAACTTTCTCTCGCCGGTGATAGCACCGCAGACTGATGCAATCATCCGACCGGCCCTCTGACTTAAAGCAATACAGCAGAACGAGAATGACTCAGGTATTAGACACATAAAGCCAAAACGATCCCCTCTCTTGCAGGTTTTTTCTGTAGTATGACTGCCCTGTGGGGTGCAGAGTGGTAAGTAGAGCATTGTATCTTTTCCTAAACTCAGTTGGTCTTTGTTGTTGCTGATTTTTTTTGTACATTCCCTCAGAGTTAAATTAATTTATGATTGGAATATATTGTGTATATGAATAATTTGTGTATTTACCAAATGTGGGTGCGAGCACAGCCGTTCTCTCCTGATCAAATCTCTTTTGTATTCTTCTAGGTAAATGCCAGTCTGACTGTCTGAATGTTAATGACTGCAACTTTTGAAATCTGTTTTAATCACGACTCGAGTGCACAATCTAAAGTGGCAGTAAGATTATAAGTTTTTTTTACATAATAATATCCAGACATAACAGAGCTGCTCCGCATCTAAGTACAAAAACTGAACAGCCCAGAACTAACCAGGCATCTGTCCAGTAAATGCAAGTTCTAAATTCAATGACCTCAATGCAAGTGGCAGGTCCGTCCTATTAAAAGGTCTCTCCTCCCTGTCTTTGTCTCTGTGTAAACAGATCTTTAAAAGGCGATGAGGTTGCCTGGCCTGTGCTGCTTTATCTGCAAAGTTACGATTGTCTAGAGAAGATGACCCCAAGCTATTGATTTGTGATCCCTCATATGAACACACACACACACACCACTATGGCTTTGTTTCACTCTTCCTTTGGCCTTCTAAAAGGTTATTTCTGGTCAGCTCGCGAGGGTTGCCGACGAGCAGGAAACACGAAAATCAGACTTGAGGGAACACGTGCATCGATATCCACATGAGGCAAATGTGACTTTACAGGTACAAAATAAATCTGAGGGAAGCTATCTGAAATATATAATTGCATAAAAAGCCATCTGGACAGTTACCATGGCGCAGCTTTTTCTCCCCTCAACCTTGCTGTTTCTTGTCAGTTAGCAGAGGCCTGACTGTGTCAAATCAATGTCAAATTTGAATGTTAATAGAATCTTAAATTATTCACCGTGCAGTTGAGCCCACTTGAACTATTCCCTGGCTCCAAATGACATCCCCCATATAAATATATGGCAGGGAAATAAGAGTCTGGCTTAACGCCAAAGTGTGTTCAGTGGCAGGGAGGGATACAAGATACAAGAGAACTGTTTTAATTGTCTGGACATTTTTGTGACTTAATACTACAATGATAATAATTCTGATCATTATCATTAACATTATTTTATTGTACATTGATTGATTGTAAATGGATTACTGATAAGCTTTATTACAGACACACACACACACGGTCCATAGCACAATAAAAAACAGCAATAAAACAGACATGCAAAACCAAAAACAGATCTCCACCAACTTCAGATATTTACATATAGGCTAAAATGCAAATGGTTCCAAATACTGGAGAAAAACCCGACTGGACTTAGTGCGTGGTTTGTCAGTGTTAGACTGTTTGCAGAGTCCAATAATCTACTCGTACGACTGTACATAAGACTGTGCAGCACAGCAGAGAATGTGACAAACGCACTGACAAACATTTGGCTTGCACTGTTCCATCGTGGCAGCTTAAGCAGCTGTATTAGTTGTAGTCCCATAGATAGATAGATAGATAGATAGATAGATAGATAGATAGATAGATAGATAGATAGATAGATAGATAGATAGATAGATAGATAGATAGATAGATAGATATTCTCTCCACAAAAAACTTGTTGTTTGCAAAAAAAAACCCATCATATAGCTACTGTACTGTAGAATCATTTTAACTTTCTAATACACCTGAAACTTTCTTTGAGGGTCACATGATGACAGCGCTTACGTGGCACATTTCCACATGCCATTGTCAAAATCTCCGGCTAGACGACAAGAGCTGAAATCGCGGTATCACAGTGACCTTTTGAGGAGCACTATAATCATTATAGCGTTATTTCCAGGCTCCAGCGCCGTGTCCATTCTGCTGTTACCCTGAGATGCCCACATCAGCACACATGTAAAATATAACAGTGCAAATAATAATCAGGTTTAAAGCTGGTAGGGGTCAGGGCTGTGGTACCAATAGACTGCAAAGCTTTTTTTTTTTTGAATGTATTTCAACATGTGGAGGTAGTGGTGAGAAAGAGCGGTGCTAGATGTTTTAGATGCAATGAGAATACAGCCAATAAGAGTGAGGATGTTTTTATTAGGTTGAAAGAGGATTAAATGTCATTGGTGAGGGACAGCGGCTGACTGATGTGGGCCGTGAATGTTCTAGTGGCATCATCGCAGAATATGATTTATTATTGCAGGGGAAAAAAAGAGCTGAAACTTTCATTGAATCGCCACGAAATCATTTATCACTTTTATTAGTCTGAAGTATTTGCTTTGCTATTCAGCCTAGAGCCATCCAAATAAACACAGAGGAGGAAGTCTGAGAGATTGGACCCGTAATGGCAGCGGCAGAGAGGCAGATTCTGATATGTTCCAGATGTTTTATGATTAGACATAATGGCGGCCTTCAAATGGCAACTGAGGCTGTAGCCAGAAACTATTAAACTGTCTATTTGTGCCCATTTGAGAACAATGTACTGCCCCAGAGAATACTAAACATCTATCATGTAATTAGGGAGCCTGTGCACCATATGTAAAATCAACTCTTTCTGAAATCCTCAATATAAGAAAGCGGCAGTGAATGGCGGGGGTAAATGGCAGTCGTCATTATTCTTACATCCATCTGCTCACATCACATAATCGCATCAGTCGCCTGGTCCTGTAACAATAACATGCAGACAACCACCTGCTCACACTAACACGCTATAGGCATCAGCTGGTGGAGACACTGGAGTAGAAGTTTTACCATGTGGCCACGAAGACAGACAATTCTATTGTTTTCCTTGAATCAGCCGACGACGTAATTCCACAGGGCAAAACTATCACACCAGCGATCGGCTTTTAAGTGATTTTCCATTGAGATGCAAACAAATAATGACAAGCCCTTTTGTAATTTATCAAACCTGCGCTTTGACTTATGAGATCTTTCAGCCAGATGGCCTGAAACGCCTCGACACATGTCTGTGACTCTGTAATGCTCCGACAGGCTTACATCTATGTTTGTATTTGTTTTGACCTTGACAGCATTTTTCTGCTGTTCCATATGCATGTTTTTTTTATTTTTTTTTTTATAAAAACCACATGTCACTCTTAATGCAGTTGGTGCGCCGTCGTGTCAGTTTGACGCTTTAAAATATGTGACAAGCTTTGAGGACAACAAAGCCCCCACACTTCAATCAAGGAAATAAAACACACGACGCATACAGAGAGGCAGTCACGCACACACACACGTCTCGCAATCATGCGCAGACAGACATGATATATAAATATAAAGAGGGGCGGGGTGTCAAACAAAAATTGTCACATTTAGCGAGATGAGACGCCGCAGCAATAGCCAGTGTGCGGTGTACCTTCCCTGCAGCACACTCATTTAACGGACGATACCCAACAGCGGACGTCCAAATATTAGTTTTCTGCGTCTCCCTCAGTACATAACTAGAGGGGTTCCTATTCCCACCTCCTCCCCGTCTACTTCCCTTACCCCTAAATTGCTCCTGCGCTCATTACCACTGCAGGATTGATGTTTTCTTTTCATAAAGGACCGAGCAGATATCCCACAGATTCAGAATTAATAAAATATGAAGGACATTAATATTCCCAGCATTCACATTTCGCTATTATTGCGGAGGTGCTGGTGAAGCCCCCCGACTCGCCCAGCCTGTCAATCACCCTCCAGGTATGCTGCTGCCTCTCTGTCCCAGTCAGGCTGGAGGTGAGCGCCGCTGACAGACTTCAAGCAGTTTCCTCAAGGGCATTAAAGGGCAGGTTATGACATAGGCAGTGCGTGTGTATGCATTTAGGACATCCATGCTTTAAAGTAAGCCGTGTTCAGGGGACTGAGAATTATATGGTGTCTTTGGTGATTTCTGTTGATGTGGATTAATCTAAAATGTCACAGCATTGATCGCGCAGCTTTTAGTTGTAAGGGAGCAATTAACATTTAGCCATTAACAGTCAACCTCCACACTATCCAAGAGATGTTAAAATGGTGGAAGCGGCACTGTTAGACTTAGATGGCACTTTTTATTTAAAATGAAAATAAATGTGGCAAGTAACTTACACTTCATTTAAGTAAACATTTTTTTTGCAGAACTTTATGTTTACTTTATGAGCGTATTTCTGTTATGGTGAAATGTTTCTGTATTGCATCTCATTTAAAATGCGTTTAATAAAGAATTAGAGCAGTAAATAGACTGTCCCTTTGGTGTACTGTTAAAAGTTTATCATTAAAATTGCAGCAACTGGCTGGCAACAATTAGCCGAAAAATTCCTGTAAGACATGCCACAGTATAGCCACTGTAGAACTAACTGCAGTAGTCTTAAGCATGCTGTAAGCTAATCACAGTATGCTGTTACAGTGTTACAGACTGTAGCAAATTCATATGCTACCTGGCATTTCCTCACAGCTCTGACTGGACTTCTGTGGATCATCATGAAGCCCTTGTAGCTCTGAGTAAATGCTACTTCCACCCACCAGCAAGGAGTGTACAGGTCTTTATTTTCAATATTATGTCCTGCATATACATCTACTCCTTTCCTATCTGTTGATGCCTTTTTTAAAATCGACTCAGGAAGGGTAGTTGTGATATCATGATGTGCTGAGGGGCATGTTTTTTCAAACACTAACCACGTCATGATCATGAACGTATATGAAATTTTGCAGCACTTTCCAGGCCCTTTTTCTTCTTTACTGTCCCTCCAGCTCCGTCTTTTCTCTTTCACCATTTTGTCTCCATACCGCTCGACCATGCACACTCACTGGCTGAACATTGTCCTGATGTGTCTGTGCGTACAACCAGTCGTGTGTGACCATCAGGTTAAAAGCAGGCAGGACGGGGCTGGCTGGCTGCAATTCTGAGTGACTGTAGTTGCCTGATATCTTTTTGCTTTGATTTATCCATTTACCATTTTGCATTTTTAATACTGAAGTATGCTCCCGATGGACAGTCTGGGCCTGTTCCTCTGTATCTACAAATTAATTTTTCAAAGAAAGGAGCATCTTATTCAAATAAGGCCGGCGTTGTGTGTCAAAGTTTTTGTAGATGAGCTTCTCTGAGTTATTCTTTTTCAAAGAAATCCATTCTCTGCACCGATTTGCTCATAAAAATCAAATATTTTGCGGTTAAGGTTGCTGCGTCTGAACTGACGGTTGCTCTGACCGTGCTCCTGTGCTGTGGCTACCGTTAACTCAGGAATGGGAGTTAACAACACATTCACGTTCATAAGTTGCAAATGGATGCGTTCAGTTCATCAAAAACACAGCATGCTCTTTAGGCGCATTCTTGCAGAATAAGATCATAAGAACGACACAAAAGTACATTTCATTTGCCAGAAAATTGTAACGGATTAGAGATGCATAAGAATTTTCCGAAACCATATGTTGTTTGCTTGAAACCCTTCTCTTTCTCCTTGTTTTCATTTAGCTTTGCAGACTGGACGAAGGAGCATCCAGAGAGAACTGTAGCATAGTCTGATTCCCTCATGTTCCTTTCTCTCTCATCGTAGCATAGGTTGTCCAGTACTGTGGCTCTAGGTGGGTTTGTCTGACAGTCTTTAAACATGACAGATAAGAGAGAATAATTAATTTATCAGAGCAGGCCAGGCTTTAATCCCTGGTGTCCTGGTGATAAGGGAAGGTTTCTTCTCCCCTGATCTCTCTGCCGATAGGGGCTTTTTCCTTGGCGGTTTCCCGTTAATAAGCCTGTCAAAGAGGCGCACAACTCTGGGCTCTGTCCTGTACAGGTTATCTCACCACCACACGTTCCCATCTCCTCCCTGACAGCCGACAGCAACCAGGTCGCTGGGCCTTTGAAACCCTGGGAGAGCAGGGCCTGTGGGCGTCTCTCTGAGGCGGCCCTGTCATTTAAACGAGCTAATTCAAACATCAGGT
This sequence comes from Miichthys miiuy, assembly GCA_036365135.1. NCBI lineage: Eukaryota > Metazoa > Chordata > Actinopteri > Sciaenidae > Miichthys > Miichthys miiuy. The sequence continues at coordinate 7,220,065 of CM071606.1, read as the reverse complement.
GGGTCCAAACCCACAGGAGATGCAGGAGAAAAGAGTGCACAGTCCTGACAGACGAATGGACAGACCACACTCTCGCCGAAAGCTGAACTTTAATAATTCTCTTTTAAGGCAAATAAAAATCCAGACATGTTTAGCACAGATTCTCTCCCTTACGCACTCTGCTCACCATCGGCAGTTCATACCTGTCTCTCTCTCTCTCTCTCTGTCTGTCTCTGAGCCTGTAGTGAAATTGATTGGTTGTTTGTGTGATGAAATATGTATGGACATTTTTCATCCCGCTATAGCATGACGCGCAAGTCTGGATGGACGAGTGATAAGATCTACTTTGAAGCCGGCGGAAATGTGGTGATGGTGAGGCAAGGAAAGATGGAATTTACAGTATGTGCGCTGTAAGCAGCTTCAGTTTGAATAAATCAAGAAATGTTTAACCATAAACTACTGTTCATCCTGGAAAAGTTGCCTTCTGAGAGTCTTGCCAGTCTACAGAAATGTGAGAATATTCTCAACGCTGAGCCACTCAGATGAGGAAAGATAAACAACTGAAGCCGAATCTTGAGGACGCGCTGTGAATCTATACGCCATTATAGATGCAACAATAATAGCGGCTCATTTAGTTTTTAATTTGGAGGCTGTGGCCCAGAGAGTGAGTGAGGAGGACAGTGTGTATCTCAGGGGAGCAGCAGGATGTCTGCTAAGTAGCAGTGTGCTCGGTGGCCTTCGCTGCACTATGGTCCTTCATCATTTCCCTAAAGCCTCACCTATTTTGCAGGCTGACTGCATGCATTATCATATTTTATGTGGGTCATGAAGAGCACAAAGATGTTGCTCTGCTCAAGAGAATTTGTGTGTGGGTGTGTGTGTGTACATGCGTGTGCACGTTAAGTTCCGGTTGCATGTACACTGTGCATAAGAAATGCACTGTCCAGTTAAATATTGAACGTTTGGTCTCAGAATTAAGATTTGATCACTACCTCAGACATCTTTGCCTTTGGTACTTCTGACCGTATGTGATTTTTAAATGTACTCTTTGATACTGCGTTTTATTATTGATCTTGTGTACCCCGGCTTTTTATCTTTGAACCAGCAGACCAGTTTACGCACAACAATCAAGCCAAGGTCAGTTCTGAATGAATCACTTTGTGTCCTTGCTCTGCCAGTCTGTCTCTGTCTATTTGTCTGTCTTCTGGCTAACTGGAGCACTTCAGCTTTTTTTTTTTTTCGATCTGTCCAGCCCAGGCAAAAAAAAAAAACATTTAGCCAATGCTGCTCCTTATCTTTCTTGCTCTTCTAATCTCCTGTGAGCTGCAGGAGTGGAGGCAGAGGGGCTGTCATTGTCCGGGGATGTGAACCTGCAACCTTTTCAATTTCTCCCCGCGCTTCAGAGCCCTTCTGCCTGGACGATCTCACGTCCTGGACAAAGGTGCCATTTGCTTTTCATTTCCTCCACGATAAGAGAGGAGAAAAAAGTATTGTATATTGTAATGCTCCCTCACCTTTCTGACATCAGCAAAATTGAGGTGCAGGCAAAAGATCAATACAAATTAAAAGTAAATACAAAAAAAAAAAAAAAAAGGCAGTGAAGAAGAGGAGCTACATTACCATGTTTGGAAATCCATTTGCACTGGCACTCAGCCATAGTGCTTTGTTTGTTCGGGAGAGGATGAGGACAGAATTGGAAAGTTAAAGAGCTGAGAACTTTCATTGATATCTTTTCAGAGTAATTACATTTAAAGTGAAATTAATTTAGTGACAGTGTTCGTGAGTTGTTTTGTTTGTATCCCATTCCAACTCCCCACTGTACCTGCCACCGTGCAGCTGTTTGCTTCACCAGTAAAACTGTAATGTCATTCCTCATCTGGACTGGTTTAACCGGGGTCCCGGCTGCGTGGTCAATGTGGTGGAGGAAGTGTTTTCACACACGCTGCTTTTATTTATTTTTTTGCCTTTGTGCAATGAGCCGCACTGCTCCAGTTTTAGGTTCCAGTCTTGATTTATTGCAACATCCTATTTTTTTTTTTTTCCAACCGGACATTCAACTGTTCACCATTTCACTTTACTCTCCTGGCATCTTCTCTGCTGCAGAGGAAACCTGCAACATGATATTCTATCATTACAGTGGCAATATCTACACAACATTAAGCAAATTGCATCTGGCTGGCAACATGTTCCAGCATCTAAGCACACCTCACGGCGTGGCAGGTGGCCTTACATCGATCAAACGCAGCGCTGCCAAGATTGGTCGGCAGAATGAGGGAAATGGCTGCTCATGGTAATCGTGTTTCTCTTCTCACTATTCTCTTTCTCTGACAGTCTCTGCATTTCCATAGGAATGGCCTGATCTCCCAAAGTACTGAGAAAAAGATGTTAGGAGTTTAACACCTTCACTTTGGTTATGGCTTCTCCAGGTGTAATTGTAGAAGCAACAGTAAAAACACTGAAAGAGGACATGAAAAAGTGTTCAATCTGCACTAACCATGGAGTAACAGCTTAAGCCGTTCATGCAAGAAACATATACTGTTTGTGGGGCTATTAGCTGTAGCATCAAGCTAAACAGAAGCTAACCTTTAGAGCAGTTAATGCCCAAATTTTTTATACCACGTACCACCTCGGAAAATATTTGTTTTTCCAAGTACCGCTATTTTGAGATGCATTAAAATTCATCAAGGTAGGCCGTCCCCATTCACCTACATGTAGTTCACACAGGAAGAAGATTGTTTGTTGTTGACTGTTGACAAAACCGGAGAACTACTACTCTCGGGATCCCCTAGTTTAATTTAATTCGAAATGTTGTAGATGGTTTGACGTGCATTTCAGAGATTCGTCCCAGTACCACTACAGGAAAATACCAGCAGCGGTACTCGTGCCACAGTTTGAAAACCAATGCTTTAGAAGAAGTAAGTCTCTGGATACATAAAGAAGAGGGTGTACAATTTTAAATACAATTTACATACATGAAGGCTGAAAGCTGAAAAACAGTGTTTCACTGCCCACTCTGAAATCAGAGTGGAAACAACACACGCAGGGTACAAATAGATGAGTGGGTGTAGCGTTTCCACCTTAGCATAAAGGGGACCAGAGTTTGCCTCCTGTCACCGACCTGCAATTAATGTTTTCTTTCTTATTAAAAGTAACCTAACCATTCATTAACCTTATGTTATTGTCTCAAGCTTTAATATATTAATATGATTTGTTAAAAAGTCGCAGTTCTATATTTGATAGGACCAATCTTTTGGCCTTTTGGACACCGTTGAACAGTTTGTGTCAGATATGTCAGTCTAGACTTGGGTGTGTGTGTGTGCGCGTGTGTGCGCTCGCGTGAAGGAGAACGAGCGGAGTGATTCCACAAGCTATCATGTAATCCAGCAATATCAAGAAGCAATCAACAAATGCATTACTAGCTTAGGTCTTGTCCACTAACATGCCCACTCCACATTACTCTGTGTAAAGACACACACAGCGAACAGATGACAAGCACCCTGGGAGACGCAGTGGCATTTCCACTGTTATTGCTTCTGTATATCTGAGCAGAGCCATGGGATTACCATCAGTACAAATTAAAAACAAATAAAGGATGCTGAGGGAAACAGAAGGCAAAGATCTGGATCCATTATGCTCTGATTTATAGAGCACTGATCCGTAACAGGTTGGGTCAGTGAGCTAGTGAGTGTGCATTCTAGCAGCCTCATTGCCAACTCACCTGCCAGTCAATAACCTATTTAATTTAATGTCACAGCCTATACGGGCAAAGCATATTGACAAGCTACAGAATACACCTTCAAGAGGCCCCCAGCTGCAATTGCCAGATAAACTGCATTTGAAAAATTCAATCTTGCTTCCATGGATGCCCCTGAGTACTTATAAATTATTAAAGTCCACCCCACCCAATAAAGTATAGGGAGAAACTTATAGTTGAGGAATTAATGTCAGTGATTTGTGGGCGGGTGATCAGTTATTGCAAAGACAAGCCACTGTTCCCACATCGCGAGCCCACCTGCTCTCAGAGGTGACACAGTCACTAACTGGCCTTTATGAATCTTTCAGAGGAGGAAAGAAGAGAAGCGATGGCATTTCAACATTTAATCAAGTGTCAATCCTCAAGTGTAATGCTGGGTCCATATGCTGTGCTGCTGTAGACTGACTGTCTCTTTTTCTCTTTGAAAACCAGATCCGCAACTCAAAGTGCACGATGGTGGCAGCTCTTTTAAACTCGCTCTCTAACTGGAGAGCAAATTCAAACGTTGGCATACAAATCAAACAATGCATATTCTGCGCTCGTCTCACAGATTCAGTCGGTTGGATGACATCTGAAGGTGACTCCGTCTACAAGTCTACATTTTTGATGCCTCTGTCCTGTCTCAGTCAATAAGCCATTTAATCTCTGTGCTCAGCCGAGTCGATGCAGCCGATGTCGTGTCCGGGGCTTATGGTAGACAAGACAAGGGTTCTGCCCAGACCTGATAAACCATTCAACCAAATTCATTTCCTTGAGCTCCTTTGTCTTCCGTTTGGTTTCAGAGAAAAGAGCTCTTGGCCTATTTCAATCATGGATGCCTCTCTTTAATGAGCTGCTTTAATCCTTAGCAGCGGACGCAGCTTGCCTTTCAGCGTGACAAAAATGTAGTAGATTAGAGGATTACTCACTTATGTATTCATACTAATTTATTAACACCATAGCCATTCTAGGAATTCAATGCACAAGAATGAGAGTTGATGTCTGTTTTAATGTTCATATCAAAAGCTTGTGTACACTGACATTACTAATATGGGTGATTTATCCCTTTGGGCCTGTTAGCAGCTTTGTATTCTCATTTCTATTTACTACTATAACTATTTATGTTGCTTTATCACTCTTCTGTGAATCTTTTTTATTGAAACTTGAAACTTGAATTAGCCAAGTGTGGAAAAAAAATAGAAAAATATCTGTACGTTCTGTCTGCTTATTTGATTAGAAGCCAAGAAAAAATGTCTGCTGCCCCTTCCCAAACATTTCATGAGACGGACCATTAATGTTGCACAGTTGAGCTAACGTTTCATACAGGCCTACATTTGCATATCATTACATCAGACTGACGGGACCAGTGGTGATAATTACTTTAATCGTGAATGAGTGACTGAACGTTACAGCAGAAGTAGTTTACATTTTGACTTTAGTCAAATAGTTTGCCAGCCTTCTTTTTTGTGTTTGCTTCTTTTTCTTTTACTTTTTTCGAAAACTTCTGCCATTTTCGATGTAACGCGCCAAGTATACATCCATCCATTTAAGCTGCTGTGCATATAAATGTGAATCTGATTGATGACTTCCAAAACAAATTTCTAGTTTTGTGGCTAAAAGATCAAGCCCGTTGTAGGTTTTGCGTGAAACAATCCATGCGAGGGGTGTTCGTGGGCAGACAAAGTGCAGTGGGACGCCTCCCAGGCTCCTCTGGATCTGGCCACAGAACATCTCGGTAAATGCGGTCAGACAGATGAGTCTCGCCTCGGAGCGCTGCCTCCCAAGGGCAGAGTGACATTTTCTGGGGACAATATGGGACTGCAGTGACATAGAAAACATCCCCCCCCCCTCCTCCGCCTCCCCACTCCACACACTGCAGCTCTGTGCCCCTCCATCTCTCCATCCTTTCCTCTGTTTCGCCCCCCACCCTCTCTCTGCTAATTTCCCTGGTCCTGAGTGCTGCAGTAGCTGCCTTCTGCCTTTTCATTCTGTTACAGGTCAAAAGATTTGACAAAGTTCCAAAAGCCTGGTGGCGCTACACCGGGGGAGCGAAATGGATGAAAATGTGACTGGCTTCAACAAAGGAAAATGATTACGGACAGGAAACATGCACAACACCAAGCACATTTTCAGAAAATTCCATGTGCAAAGCTGTAGCTGTTAAATTTCAATAATACTGTTAAAAACAAAGAGGATCAGTGAATAACCTGAGATGATGAGCACATCTTGAGGCTTATCTTTGAAGATTTAAGTTTGTTGTCTTCAGACTACTTTGCAGAATAACTTTTCCTTGCTTGCTTTTATAGATAAACACTAAATACATCTATATAAATTTATATACGCAATTAATCTAATTACATAGGACATAGAAAATCATCAATATACATACCTCAGTGTTCCGCTTTATATACCGCGATAACATATCATCACCATGCATGTAGACCAACACTTTATGCCAGCTGTATGTCATTGTCCCCACGTGTATTTACTGTTTAGCCTCCTGTACTGTGCTGTCATCCGTTTGAGTCAGACTGCACATCTGTCACTGTGGATTGGTATGGCGGTCTGTGTGACAGATGAGTCCTTCCCTCTCAGCGGGGTACTCTCTCCATGGAGGTGCAGATTTCTGCGCATCCAAGCGTTGGCAATCATGCATAGCACCTTGATGAGAGACAGGCCCCCGTCACTTGATTGACTGGCATACTAACATGAGGCGATGGCTACGAACACCACAGGCACAGGAACATAAAGACCGCGGGCGTGGGGGCCCCGTCCTCGACACACAGAAAACACGCTTGGACACACAGAACGAATCACTGCACATTAAGAGCTCATCCTTCTCCGGCTCGCCTCTACTAAATAATGTGACTAGCTGATATCCATGGCTAATCTCGTTAGGGTACGGTTGCCATTGAAGCTGCACCGGCAACGTATTACCCTTGATTACACAAACACAAGACACTCCATCATGAAGGAAGATGTTTTATTGTCCACTTCAGAGGGAGGATAATGTAGTCAATCAAGGTTTGAAGAGTTTCTTGACATGGGCAGCAGAGGGTCAGAGGCAATTAACTTTCAAGGGTCTGGTGAGAATCAGGGATAAAAGCATCCAATCAAGTCAGGCTAATAATTTTCTTTCCCCCTTGTTGCACCGCTAAAGCCAGTTAGTGGTCGATCCAATTAAGACTGCGGTTAAGACCTGGCGTCGTCCTGCAGGCAGGCGCACAGAGAACAGGAAGATATCTCTGCGGAGGGCTGCCTGTCACGCAGGGATTGTTTGACACTCGGCTTTGATTGCTCAATTTTTCTGCGCTGGGTTCCACTGTAGGTGGCTAACGGGCCCAGTTCAAGACCGTCTCTCTCTGCCTGTCCTCCCCAATGAGGACAAGCATAGCTCCCGCTGGGTCAGCGGGGCGCTGATTGGGCGAGACTCCGCTCCTGCCGAGAGCGAGAGAGAGAGGATGGACCCGGCGGTCCTGCTGTTTGTTTAAGAGCAGGAAGCCATGTGGAAAGGCCTAATGTCTTAATTGGTGTGAGTGGCAACGGACGGTACCTGACGAGACTCATTAATCAGAGCGGGGTGAAAAGGCTAGAGGCTTGGATAGCAAAGAGGGAGAGACGGCGAAGAAGAAGGGGGGAGAGAGAGAGAGAGGCCAAGATATCAGGCCAGTGCTGTGTGTCAAGCAGGGCCCCTTAGCTGCCTTGTCCTCCTGCCTCGCGCCAATCCAAGACACCCACTGACACCCTCGCAGCTGTGTCTGTCACACTCGGCCACTCAACCACAGAGTGCAAAATGAGGATGCAACAATAATTAGAATCAATTTACACCCGCATGCGTGTTCTCCACATGCATGGCACAAACACAGCAACATTGCATGTTAAAAAGAACACACACACACACACGATCACGGCCCATAGAGACAAGATCTTTGTTGTACAGAGTGTTGTTCCCTTTTGACTGTCATCCCCGTTTGCCTTGTCCAACATGGCCTTTTGCTTTTTGGAGGCCATTTCAAGCTCTGTCACACATCTCTGACAGCAAGCCTCGAGAGACTGCTATATCAACAACACACACGCATATACACATATACAAAAAGTTTCCCCTTTGGGCCAGTCCATCAGACAACAGCTTTTGTGTAGGAGCTGATGTTCTTCTCCACTGTCTCTCAGTGTGTCCTTTCAGCATGTTTGCCCCGATCTTGTCCAGGTCACTTCACCTAATGGAGTAAAATTAAGGCCCTGAGGCCAGGAGTTGTCCTCTGGACACAAACATCCATGTTTCAGGACAAGGACTTTCTTTATTTTTCACTGTTCTGCCCCTGCGTCTCTGCCCCAGGCTGGCAGAAAGAGAGAGAGAGAGCGAGAGAGAGAAGTCACTTAGCTGCCTCTTACGTTGCCATTTTCTCTGGCTATTCACGGGCATTCCATTAAAGCGAGGCTAGCACTTTATGTTTGTGTCACTGCATTTGTTGGCTACATCTCTCTCTCTCTCTCTCTCTCTCTCTCGTTGTGTCCTCCATCGCCATCGTCGACATAACAACCAGTTGAAACATGATATTACTCAACGCTGCTATTGGAGTGCCCTTTACTGTAGGTCATAAATACATGTTTTATTGCTGGATCTCATTTACTAGCCAAACTCGGATATCTGTAAAAGATTAATGTTTGTGTTGGACAATAATGGCTTTGTTTTACTTAAAGGTCGGCGTAGCACAATGTGGACTTAAACTATTGAAATCCACTTGAAGAATGTGCGTTCATGTTGTTTTTATGAACAGCTACAATCTTTGTTTTTATTGCCGCGTATATTGACAGCTATCTCTTTTTATGCACTGCCAGAGCGTCCTCGAGTTCTCATTGTGTTTTTTTTAATTTTTTTTTAGTCGGACCAGAGAATGCACGTACAGTATTATGCAAATGTTTGTGCAGTGTTTTTCCCTCTGATGGATTTCCATCCACACAACATCACATTTTCATCGTAAAGTAGAAAACACATAGAGGCAGACAGGAAGGAAATCAGTGGTGCATTTGCCATTGTTTGTATAAATTGTGTATACACTACTCAAGTCTGTGGAATGATGAAAACTGAAATCACATCTTTGTAACTTCATTCCCAGTCTCATACTAGCAAGTGTTTTCTTCCGTTGCTGCCAGCAGCTCTCGGTGTCTGTGGAGCTCAGTGAAATATCACCTGGACAATGATCTCTTTATCACACAGGACTAGTCTCCTTCAAAATGATCACCACACACTTTGTCACGCCACCTGATCCGGCTGCCTACCCACTGTTCCACTGTGAGGCAGAAATATGATCTGCACTGTAGCGCGCGTGCCACCTACACGTGCAGTCCCACACAGTGGGTTGCGGCACACTCTGGAGGGGCAGTTTGCCTGGTGGGCATGGTTTTCTTCAACTGTCCGCCCACCAAAACTCATCATCTTAATTGTCCCTTCTGTTGATGTGAAATTCAATAAAAAGTGGCAGGGACCATTTTGAATTGATTGTGAATAGATGCCACTGCCTGGCTGTCTACAATCATGACAGCTTGAGGAGAGTTGATGTACTGTATTAGACAAAGTGTGTGTGTGTGTGTATCCGTGTGTACACGTGGTGTGTGTATTTCGGGGTGGTGGGGGGGGGCTTCATTATCTTGACTTGAAAAGTGGTTTGCTTGGAAACGTGGCACATCAGTGACAAATTGTGTCTGCATTGCCCACCCTCTGTTTTTTTACATAACCTTGCTGGTAGTGCATAGCAAATCTGTCTCTTCACATTCGTACAAATATGTTCAATTGCTCACGGGGGCATGAATTCTTCATTGGCGCTGGAAAATGGGGAGGTAAAGATGAAAAACCATCAAGTCCTTACTTTTCACATGGCTGCACTCAACTCATTGCTCTTTGATAGCACGCCACCGCAACTTAAGCTGTGAATAATGATGTTTTTGAGTCCTTTTGACCTTGGCCCAATGTTGGTACACAACCTGACCAACATTTAACATGTTGCATTTCCTATACCTGCTGTCTCTTGGGAAAGAGTTATAAAGGGCCAAGGAAGGTAAAGCCTGTCAGTGTCACACTGAGCTATGCATGACAGGTAATCATGTGGAAAAAAAGCATTCATCCATCTGGAGAATTCGATACTATAGCACACGTTTGGAGCTACATGAGTTTGAGTTAAGTTACGTTTATTGCTTCCAACAGTCCTATAAATACCGTCCTAACCCTCTGGTTCCCATTTCTTTTACCTATTTCCCCTCTCTCCATAGGGTTCTGAGGGGGTCCGTCATGCATATATCGTTTAATGTGTTGTCACACACAGGTAGTAAAATGTAAGCCCATAATTTGTTCAATTAAAAACTATAAAATCAGATAAAACATAATAAATAATGTTTTTATGGGAGTAATGTGAGTAAATCAGTAAGTTTAAAAAGTCATTTTTACCGTAATGGTAGTAATATCTGTTGCCACGATTGGTAGGTGTCTTTAGGCAGGGTAGAGCCCCACCTGTTGTAAGTTCACCTGATTGAACCACTCTTTGCAGGGTTTCGTGGTCTTGTTTCCATACTAGCCAGTGATTTTCCTCCATCAAAACACTCTTGATTGCAGAGAAGTGTATAGTTTCTGGAGTAGAGGTTCTCAGCATTTGAGGGGATATCTGTAATTTCCTCAAGCGTCTCTGGTGAAACAGTCTCTTGCTCTGCTTTTGTCACCACAAAGTCGGTACGCAGAACCCAGGTCATGCCCTCGGTGATGTGGACACCAAGGTACTTGAAACTGTCCGCCCCTCTCAAGGACCTGTTGATATTAAGGGTGTAGTTCCTCCCATACTTCTTCCCAAAGTCCACTATCAGCTCCTTAGTCTTTCTGACATTCAAGTGGAGGTTGTTGGTTGTCTTGACACCAGCATGCCAGGTCCTCTACTTCCTTCAGACAGGCCTTTACAGTGTTATCAGTAATCAGACTCACTACAGCTGTATCAGATTGGGGCAGATCAGCAAAGAAAGCTGGGATTGGCTCCAGCTCCCTGCAGTCCTGATGAGGATAAGCAGTTATGGAAACAAATGAAAAACAGTAAAGATAAGTGTGTACGTCATTTCTGGTACTTTGGAAAAGAAAGGTGCGCATGACTAATTGAGTCTTTACATGTGTCAGTAATGTTTTCACCCAGGAAAAGCATGAAATGCATTTGACTGCTCCTTTTTTTTTTTTATAAATCAGCATTGATCAGCAGAGTGTGCTCCTCTCCAGACAGCAATCAAGACATTGCAATGCTTGGCAACCATTTCCCCTCTCCTCTTGCATTGATTTTATGAAAGCAAGGCCTTTCTAAACCTAGTTGGTACTTTATCGTGGCTCATGAGGCCTTTCAGCCCTTGGGAATGAAAGCTATTGAGGTAAATGTTGGCAGAATATTTGCCTCATTGACATTTTATCTACGTTTCCCCGTCTCCATTCCTTCCACACGTTTACTTCATGCTTTTATGTGGACATCAAATGGGTTTGATTTGCAATTTCTTTTTGAATCCATCACTTCTTATTTCAACAGTCGGATAAACACATCGGGCCAATGTCGTGGCCACACGATACACCTCATTTTATGTATAAGATTAAAGTTGATCAGCAATCTGCATCCCACTAGATTAAGACCTCGTGATTCTGCGGCAGCTCCACACAATCCTTGCACCAATATTACAAGGCGATCTAGCCTCGGGGTGGAGACTCTCCCTTAAACATCAGAGGCTAGATGAAAGTCTGTGAGTCACAGCAAAAAGCGCTTAAAGAAATATCCATGCGCAGATTTGTAAAGCTGCATGAACGCCCGTTTCTGTTTTATAAATCTTGAGTTATTGTGGAATTTGGCACACGTGCCTCATTTCCACCCCCACAGTCGGCCGTATATGGACGTAGAAACGCCCTTAAACATCTGTCAGCATGTCGATACTTGTGTCTGCTCCGCCGCTCATTAGACCTGTCAATGAGAAGAATGACAAAGAAGAAGTGCAAATTAGTATTTATAAATGTATACATGCCGTACCATTAATTCACCACGTGCATATGCCAGACCATCTTTGCTTATTACTCAATCATCATTGTTAAACATCAGAAGGGTGAATGATTCATAGAGCTCATATTGAAACAGACTTTACAGAGTGCTTCACAATTACATGACAAATAACAGAAATGTTCAACAAATGACAGGATGTCCTTTAGTCCTTTAGGTTTCGAATTGGAATACTAAAAATGCTAACCAGCTCCAGTTTGTCACTTGTAACCCCAAGCAGCAACCTCCTGACTGGGAAATGAAGCCACTTTGCAGATATTTAGATTAGCCAGGAGGTGGAAGAAGCAGTACAGCCGCATATTTTCGGCTTCGAAGCGGCGCTTCGGAAACCTGTGGGTGACGTCACTCATGCTCTCTCCGTTCTTTATACTGTTACTGGGTAACCCGCAAACATAAGCCGCTACGTAAATTAAACGTCTTTCCAGTCACTGATTGACTGACTGAGCTTTTGGATGCATATTGAGATATGTGATAAATCAGTTCAACTGTAAAGTATATAACAAGGTAGTAGATGGGATCACATTTGTCGATGACAAATGTAAAATAATCATTTGTACGCCCTCAGACTTTCTTTTCCCATCACGGTGCTCCCTCTCTCTCTCTTGTTCTCTCTCCCTCTCTCTATCACTCCCTCTATTAATTATAGGCTCAGCATCACAGCACGGGGTTAATGTAGAAGAGGATATGTTGCCTGGGGAGGCTATATAGCCTGATGCCAGCGAGTTCTCCACACCCCTCACATCCAACTGTGCCACCCACATCCACACTCTTGCTACCCATGTGCAGCTAAGTGCACCTCTTAATCTGCTTACAGAACTTTTCCTAAACATTAGGCATATTTCCATGAAAAATGCATTTACCCACTGAAGGTAAACAGCTAACACAGTTGGGCGACTCTTGTTTTTCTTTTCGATTCCCGCCGACAGGATGAACGCATTACATTTGAGCTCATTCAAGTGACTCCTTTTTAAATATTGAAAGACCTGTCTGGGTTTTTGGCTTTTAGCTTTCATAATAGTGTGTTGACTTCCTTTTGTTGGTCCCAAAAACATGTAAAATATAAGTTAATAAGAAAATAATAGCACAATCCTTTTCCTTATTTACATTTGTCTTCATCAGTTCATCAAAATTACAACAACAATCGGGAGCCTGTGATGTGCAGGTATTTTTTGGTTTCTGCCAGCACCTCAATACAATGGAAGTGAATGGAATATCTATTTTGTGGCATTTAATGTATGAAAATGATCTAAAGCTCTTGGCAATCCTCAGACTTGTTTTCATTCCACAACTTTCTACCAAAATCTGTATGAAAACAGTTGACAGAGCACCACAAATAAAGTCCCATTCACCTCCACTGTATTGCACTGCAGGTGTAAATCTCATGGAGAGATACTTGGAGAAAACCTGGAGGGGAAAAAAAACAAAAAACTCATCTGCATGGCTAGAGACCACCAAAGATAAGAAAATATAATCTTTTATTTGGGTGAACTGACCCTTTTTTTCATGTCAGACATGTCTGCACAGTTGCTCATTCTCTGTGTGAATGCTTCATGGGTTTCCTGCTTAAGCTGCCCAGATGGACGAAAGCACTCACCCGCCATTGTCATATGGTTCTTTTGTGTCTAGTGCATTCCTCAAACAAAGTAAAGCATCACATATAATCCTGCCTTTAGCATTTATAACTTGTGTTTGAGTCATTTAAACATTACTGTAATATACTGCACCGTGTCTGTGGAGTATGCAATTGCCCGTGCTCGGATTAGACGCGGAATACATAAATAAAGGGATTAGTACGATCAGTGTCAATCTCCGTCAGAAATGATTTATATTGCTTAAGGTGTGCTTATTCTTCTGAGACAAAGACGAGTCATGATTAATTAGTTACAAAACACTGCATTATTGCAGTGACTCAGAAGGCGCGGAAAAAAAAAAAAAGAAAATTTAATTCCGAATATCTCTCACCGCTCTGACGTATGAATTTTGTTGGTATGCTTGTAATTGTGCTCATGCACAGTAAATCTCCTGCTCTGTTCAGTGAAATGCAACACTCACATCTCGCCTGGGAAATACATTCTGTTATTGCTTTGGATAAATAAATAAATTCAATTACGTCGTATGCATCGAATAACTTGGCTCTCACGCAGCCCAAGCTTCGCCCGTTTCAAAGTGATTAATGCCGCACCGGGGAGCGGTAACTAAAACACCAGAGAGCCTTATTGACATTAAAGAAGATATCATCATACCAACTCAGGCTCCGGTATCAATGAAAGAGTCACTCCTACGTCCAAGAGCTGTGCAGTGACAAGAAGTTTCTAATTTCAGCCTGGTTTATTGAGGCATCAGATTGCGCCTGCCGTGGGCTCACACTCCGATGGCCTTTCAGACCTTAACTTTCTGTCTCAATCAGGGAAAATGATTGCCTGGCCGCCCGCTACCTGCCTTCGTCATCCTGTAATTACACTTACTTCCATTTAGAGACACATGCCTAGCAGCTCTGACTGGGACTCGACAGCTCCCACTGAGGGACTATGGGCTGGATATCGACATGGGCTCTGCTAGCAGGGACTAGACAAAGCGTTTGAGGGATATTGCACTTCCTCAGTATTTAACATTGAAGCTACACCTGTGACTGATTCTCACCTTTTCATTGTCTCTTTCAACACAGCCGTCTCATCACATTTGATCACGTTGCTCCCTCTAAGCTTTTTATGTATTACTGCTTTCCACGACGGCTCAGAATCCACTAGCCAAATGTTTTGTTTTTTCCCCAAACTGCCCATCAGAAGTCATGAAAGCATCAATAGAGCAGCTCTGGCACACGCAATGTTTCTCACCTCTTCCAAACAAGGCCCTGAGAGGCCCCACGGTGGTTCCACCGTAACAGCTGCATCACTTCACAAGTTTGGCTCGGTTTCACAAAGCTTCTGTTGTGCCCAGTTTTGTTTGTTCCGCAAGTTTCACCAAAGCAGTCTGTACTTACTGTGTAAACCCAGCCCAGTTGTTTAGAAGTTAGTTGGGCAGACTCGTGGCACAATGGACTGTGTTGCCATCTGTTTAGAGAGGGGAAAAAACCCATCACACACTCCTATACACAAGTTTGTTATCTGTGTCCTTTATGAGAGGTACACATCTGCGTTTCTTCACACAAAAAACTGTACACATCGGCATCACAGTGCGTGAGTCCTCCTGTTTTCCAGTTGTTTTCAGGGTCCAGATGGTTCACAGAATCTAACAGCCCTTTGCAGTTGTTTACACATTTCAGACTTTTCAGTTTTTTGGAAAACACATCACCAAAGGCAGCGCGTATACAGACTAAATTGTCAATCATTTCTCAAAGCTTGCATTTAAATGATTACATTTTTAACTAAGAAGCAGTAAGTGAACCTTTACATAACCTTTGTTGCAGTTAGAATATGTTTGCTGAATACAAACTTGTCAGCGTAAATGAGATTTTACGAAAATACTCTCAGCAGAGGGCATGCTTGCTATGCAGCATCAGTGCTATGGTATTTAAGAGAAGTCAAAACAGCCTTTTAGTTGTTTTAGGCTTATATTGCACATATGCAAACCCTTTTCACACAAGATGGCAAGATTTACAGCAATATGTCAGTGTTTTTGGTTTTTCAGATTCGAACCCCAGGCCGCTGCGGCGAAGCTAACCGGCAGCCCATTTAGCTCTGTGTTTTGTGTAATTAATAATCAATAGAGAGATTTTTTTTGAGCCAACACTAACATTAATAACATCCGATATCAATACATCAGCCAATATTCTTTATACATATATATATATATGTTAAAACACATTTTTTTTTGCATTGATCCCTCAAGTGTGGCTATCAAACACAATATATTTAATAAAGGCAGGATATATTACAGCTGAACAATAAAATGTATGTTGTCCAAAATGACATCAGTGCACTGACACAGTGAAAATCTGACATAACGCAACCCCAAGTATATTTGTCTATGTATCTTTCTGTGTATTTTCTATATTATTTTCTGTAAAAGCTGTTTTAATATCAGACATATTTAGAACATATATGACGTTCCGTTATATCTATAATAAGTCAAATATTGGCCGATAAAATTGGCTGACCAATATATCAGTCAGGCTCCACTGGCATCTATCAGTCTTGTGGTCACTCATGGCTTGGTTGGTTTTTAGGTTGATTTTCAGGATCACTGCGTGACAAAATAATGACACACGCACGGTATCCGACTATTGACTTATTGAGTCGTTCATAAAATCTGATTGCAATTCTTGGCGTGAAATGAACCTCTGAGGGAAAACTGTTTTTATTTTTATATATATATATAATATAGTATAGTATTAGTTGTGCCGAAAAAGTGACAGCAGTAAAATGCGGTTAGTGTTAGTCATAGTTTTTGATTTTGAAAGTGAATGCTGGGTAAACATCAACGTAAAGACAGACACAAGCACAAACAAAACATTCAGCTGGAGAATGCTCAGACAAATAACACACGAGCAGAAAGTGACGCACCACAGCTGAATGCCTTGACAATGGCTAATTTATCTGTCATGTCCATGGCATATGCCTCAATTAGAAAGTAATTTTCTACAAACGTCATTGTTCGGCTTTCTGGTCTATTTTTCCTGCTTTCCGCAGTGGTTCAGCTGCAACAATGCTATACATTAGGCGCATTATCGCTGCCTCCAGGGGCTGTTTGATCACAAAACATAGCATCCAGGTTTCTAGGGAGCTGCAAGAGAGAAATTTGGGGCAAGGGTTATATATTGCATCATGATGATGGGCCATTTCGCTGAATGGAACCCAATATGGAATGACTTTCTTTAGGAACTGCTGAAAATGGCCATCAGAGCTGCGGGCCAGAACAAAGAGGCTTCATTATCGTCTGTGGCTCTCGTTCTGTTACCCTGGGAGTAATGAGAAATCAAATGGAATTGCAGAGAAAACTACTAAAAGCAAGAATAAATGCTTAAGGTTACACAACTGTTGGGAATGTTTTGAAACCGTAGTTTCCTTCTGTCTTGCTTGTCAATAATTGCATCGACTTCTGGAGGTGGCTCACAATTCTGCAGGATATAAAAGGACACGTCAGCCTGCATGTGCTGTAATGAGCTTTTTGATTAAGAATGAGATTCTGCTGGAGGGGGAAAAAGTCTTATGATAGACTAATTTCTCTCGCGCCACATCGCTACGCCTGCCCACGTACACGGAGAGCTTTAAAACGGCCACTAAACAGCCAAGTGTCCTCATCCTCCTCCAGCCCCGCCAGGAAGCCAAAAAAACAAGCGCTTCTGTCCGACACTTGTGCATCTGTGTGCATTGTTATTTAAAACGAGATGGCTTGGTAGCAGCTATTTATCCTTCGAACGTTCCCATTAGAGCTGGCTTCAGTCAGCCTCATTCAGGTTCGCACTCAGAGGATACGAAGCCACGTCTCAGAGGAGAGTGAACAGAAAGGGGCTGAAATGGAGAGGAGGCTATTGTTGAGAGGGCATTAACGGGGGGTGTGTTCCTCTGTCACTCTTCGGATAAGGTCTCTGCCATCAGCCTCATGGTTAACACAGTCTTTTTGTCACACCTCAGCCTTGTTATCTATTACCCCCCCCCCCTCTTTTTATCTCCATTTCACTGCCTTTGTGTGTCTGTGCATCCTGTTCTGCTTCTGTTGTACGTTTGGCCTGCGCACAGAGTTCATTACTCTCCTCCTCGCTTCATTACAGCCTAAAGATGGGCTGTCATCACCGCCGACGGATGTGCATTAGTTTTGCCCCCACCAGTGTGACAGGACACCCAGTGCAAGCACAGCAGGGGCGACGGTGTCATGTGGCACATGCATGTTTTTGTGTCTCTTATTTGGTAGATGGAACTATTTCGGTGCACTCACGAGACCCCCCCGGAGTTGTTATCAGCAGAGACAAAAGTCACCTGCCTGTAAGAAATCCAAGCAAATCAAGCGAGAGAGTCCTAGAGGGAGGAAGAGAGAGGGAGCGAAGGATGCTTCTAATTAAAGCTTGTGGTGATGCTGGTGGCAGCAGTAGGATGGTTGTGAAGCCTGTCTGTTTTGCTGCAAAGCTCGGGGTCTTGTAGACTTCTACTGGCCGTGTATTGATGACACGCTGGGGCCGCATGTGGAGATAATCAGGCTCTATTCAGATGAGGATCAGGCAGGTTTGTTTGCTGGAATCCTCAGCACCACGTCCATGCCATATAAACACCAGGCATGCCACGCTTTAGCGGGGAGGCTGTTGCTGCTGTTGGGGGACGATGCAGATGAAGCATAGTTGCTGATTAAATTACAGCTTTCATCGAGTGATTTCCTTTTGAGTTACTGCAGCAGAGTCACAGCGGCTCCATATTCTCCCCTTTGGTAATCAGGATGAACTTCTTCGCCGAGCACAGGAGCTCTGAAGAGTTTATGACAAGTCATTGGATGTGAGTGAAGGCTACTGAGGCGCTCTGCAAAAAGAATTGGAACACTGACACATCAGTGATGTGAGCTTTGCACTCTCAGTGTGAATGCACAGAGAGCTTTTTCTTGAAAATCTGTCAGGAGGGATCACTTACAAGGATGTGACATTTATGTGGGGGAAAAGTAGAGATTTTCAGTTTAATTCAAGAGTCACGGGCTGATATGCAGGCCAATTAGGGTTTTTTTTTTAAAGATCTATTTATAGGGTTTTAAAAAGCACCAGAGCATTCACTAACCTATTTATTTTGCAGTGCAGCTTCTGTTTTCTCTCCTCAAGCTCTTAATACTCACTGACCTCCAGGGGGCAGTGTGGGAGTCTGATTGTTTGGAGGTGTCAAACATGGGAGTATTAATTTTGTACCTGCATGCATGTCCTGTCATCCAGGGCACGTTCAAGAAAGAAGAGTTGAACGGTTGTGGCGTCGCTGAAAACATCTGTGGAGACCTGACTGAAGATGTAAATCAGACATCTTATCATTGCTGTCCCTATTTTTGGTCTCCCTTCCTGTGCAGTGGTTCAACCATCAAAGCCTTTTTCAGACTGAGGTAGCCTTGGTGCTCCACCACCTCTACACATTATCTTTGGTAAGAAGCTGACAAGAATGGATGTGGGATGACTGTGGAGTGTGTGGTGTTCTGTGTGTGTGTGTGTGTGTGTGGGTCTGGAGTCCATCTGTGGCAGAACAAGAAGGTTCCTGTGTCATTACCCACTCCACTGCACTAACATCTTCAATTAACAGCAGCCAGATACTGATTACATGTTTTCAGGATGTTGCTCTGCCTCTGTGACCGATCTCCTCACACTCTGCTGGGCCCCGAACTGCCAACTGAAAGCAAAGGTTGCACAGACATGCAATGAAAAGCGTACATGCCTTAAGTACCTTTCCCACTGGTTTCCCACTGCTGCACTTTCAGCCTGCGAGGGGAAGGAAAACTAAATGTGACTTAGGAATTGGTGCATAATCACGACTCCAGGTGTAAAGGAATTTGCAGCATGTTTTTTTCCCCTGGCTGCATATGGGGTGCATAATCAGTTAGCACTTGACCTTGACTTGTATCATTAATTCAGCGAGTAAACTGTCAGCCTCTCTCACCAGCTGTGCTCGGGATTGTAACCTTGGCTCCCTGAAGGTCAAGCACTCTACACAAGAGTTTTTACTTTTCTTTGAGGTTGAGGGTTGCACAGCCAACCGTCTATTACTCAACGGCAGAAGTAAGTCGTTACATACAGCATCTTGTTACATTAGTTTCAGTATTAATTTTAACTCTGTCAAAGCTTCCAACCATGCATGCAACATCTTCTGTATTTAGCACATGTAGAAAATAGAAAAAAACACTGTGGTTTAAAAAAACGACAGCCATGCACAGCACTATTTTCGAAAGTGTAGCTGCTTGCCCACACACCCTCCTATAACCTCCTATAAAAACAGGTGATTCCTTAATGTAGTGTTAACAAACATACCAGAAGCAGTGTTGTAGTGCTTGAGACCAGTCTCAAGACCACTTTTTGAAGGTCCTGGTCTCCAAAGAAGACCTGGGAATTTATTTCAGGACCACAACTGTGGGGATATCACCAGTGTGTCCCCAAAAATCATCTAGCTAATGTCTAATTTGTCCTGACGGTTTCATGATAAACTGAAACTATTTTTACAGTTCAGGCTTAAGAGTCGAACATATGAAGTTGAAAGCGGCTGAGAAACAGTTCATAAAGTTGTCCCACAGTCTGTAGTTATAGAGCAAACACCTTTGCAGCACAGAAAAACGAAAGAGAGGAACAAAGAGTTCTGTTCGAGGTTTAACCACAAGGCCACGAACTGGCAGACAAACCAAAATGAAGTTGCAAAGGCTGCTAAGGCCTTACCCAGAGAGATATGGCAAATATTAGCTACATTTTAGCTACCTAGGTAGGCTATACACTGTCTGACCGTTTTGTCCTGCCTTGGTCTCGACCCCTCAAAGTCTTGGTCTTGGGTGAGGTTATCAGACTGTCGGTTTCAGAAAGTTATGGGAAGACACACCTCCTCAAATTCTGATGTTAGGGTTAAAAGTTTGATGACAAATACTGGCAGCTTTACCCTCCATCAGACTTTGCGGTAAGTTTGTCATAATAGTGAAAATATGTAATAAACTTTTCACTGACCCATTTTTCTTTTTCTGGCATAGCAGCAATATGCTGCAGTAGTGATGCCCAACACTGCTTCGATCGCATTGTTTTCAACCACTGTGGTAGAAAAGTGTTGCCTTCATCAGGTTGAAAGGGGAGATGGAAGCAGCAGTATCTAGGCCAGTGAAGGTGCACTCTGTTGAGTAACAATGGTATAGAAGCAGGTGAGTTACCAAGCCAGGAAATTCAATTAGAGCCCAGTGCCTGGCTGCATTCAGTTTATTACGGAGGGGCTAACAAAGTCCTCCTGCTTGGTGAGATAAAGCCAAAGACTGCTCCCTTTTGTTGGTCCCATCAGAGGCTGCACTGATCAGCCCCGAGATGCCCTCAATCCTCCCTTTGGCCAGCTAGGGGTGAACTGTAAAGCACTCCAGTCTTTTGTGGAGTTTTACTTAAAATAATTTCCGCCTGTGTCGGCCCACCAAACACCCCCACCTGCCGTCAAATTACATTAAGGGTCCTCTAGTACATTAACCACTGGACAAATCAAATTGCCATTTCAGGAGGAGGATCAGGGTTAAATGAGCCTTTCAGGAGATTTGGAACCAGACTGACTTTTAAAAGCTCATCAAGCAATACACTTATCCTTGCCTTGCCCTTTAGACCCCAGCGCCTTAGAATAGTGTCTCCTCAGCTTCTGTTTACAAGGATACGATGTCATCTGATCTTCCTTGTTTTTGCAGCGCTACAGAACTCAATCAAATAAAGCGTTGCCCATTGAGGCAGGGTCACTGCAGAGATGTCCCTGTCTTCTTCGTGACGTGGCTATCTCGAGTGAAATGAGCTGGAAAAGCTGCTGTCATGAGGTGGCAAAGGAGGCCCAGAGCGAGGAGGGAAATGGATTGTAGTCAGAGCCAGATCTGACTTTTGATAACAGGCGAGCCGGCCTTTGTGTGAGCGGACACGCTGATGTGCAGTTAGCAGGGGCAGTCATCCTTGGAGTCGATATAAGTCACATGAACTGTGAAGGGCAGGGGTCAGCAGAGGTCAGACGCTCCCTTGCGCATCAGCGACGTAGCAGTGAAACAAGATTGCCACACGCTAAATAGGAAACAGTGTCTGCAAATATGTGATATGAATACATTTGAAGCACGGACAAGCTTCACATTTGTTTTCGCAGTATAGTCATTTTACAAGAGGTGGCCGAGCATGAGTTTTCATCTGTATGTGATGATCCGAGGGGAAAAGAGGCGACAGAGGTAGTATTGTGTGCTGATTTAGGTCATTGTCACAAGACTGTAAGGATAATGTCACCCTTCTTTTGAATTTTGTGCGCTGATCTGTGCAGTTGAACCTCTCTGAAGTACTTTTGTTCAGAGTTCGGATGCAAAGTTCCACGTATTTTTGACTTCCGAAGGAAAGCTGCATTCAGTTGCCACATTTCCAAAAGCAGCTCCACTATTTCTCCTGCAAGTCTGTGATGTGTTTTGCTACCGACCTGGGGACTCTCAGCAATGCGGCAACAGTCTCCTATATCAACAGCAGTCTCGGTTGTGACTAATAGTAGCTCCTCTTGTGGATTTCACTGCAGGGGGAAAAAAAGAAAAGGTAGCCGACCACACGAAGAGAGAATAAGTATTCTACTGCAATCATTCGATCATTTACAATCATCTTGTGAAATTCGAGAAAACACAGATTTTTTTTTTTCTTTTAATGGATGGCAGAAAATCAAAGCTGAAAGCGATTGCTTATTTATTCCATACCACACGTGGACTGCCTTTAATTCTTTATGGAGGATTATTACATATTCCGTGTAAAGAATCCTTCTTTATTAGTTCCTCAGGCCCTGAAACAACAGAGTCGGGATGCAGCACACCCACCGTTATTATTGGGTTTGAAAAGCTGATGGCCCAAAGTGTAATTGCTTTAATGGTAGAAAAGGTGAGGGCAGTTTAAAGGATTGATTAAGGGATTTGGTTTCACGCTGAACAAACCAAAGAGGGAGCCAAGGTCACAGCCAGGGGCCAAGACAAACAAATATACCTGTCAGCTCGCTCTCTCACCCATGGACTCGTGCACTTTTGCACTCACATACACTCAAAGAAACAAAAACACACCTCTAGTCATCTCACACCTTTTTACCGTGTTTTCAGCCAGGAACGCCTGTTTATTCACCGACAGTCACGTGCGCTCCCACAGGGCTGGAACGGATTACAAACCATATGAACTATAATGCATCATTTATTAGCTTTTGATTGGCCTGTACGTCACGTAAGCCTCAGTAGAACTTGATATTTGATTCCTTTCATGGATGCATATAGGCAACAATTTAAATTTTATGCATTTTAAATAATGCGTTGGGTGTCTCCGAGCGTGCTTTCAAACAAAACAATTTCATCCATAATTGAACAAAACTGCGATTCGGTATGTGGCATATGTCAGAGACTAAATGGCCCTGAACGTCAGGAAATGTATATATTGGATGAGTGTTTACCCTCCAGTTCTAATTTCATGACACCATCTCCCACCCCCCCTTTTTTCTCCCCCCCATGAGGGGGCTTGGCATAATACGGGGTCAATGCCATCGCCGAAGATAGTGGGCTGTAACCGAATTAGCAAATTCAATCTTTTAAAACAAGATCATGCTTACTTTGAAAAACACTCGCTCCACACTTTTAGCGTAATTGCCCACACAATTATGTTAATTTAGAGGTTCTGTAGTTAATGCAGTGCACTGTTTGTTCTTAACCAAAATCCTATGTTAATTTGAAGGGAACGGTTCCTTCGTTTGAGATAAAAGGCTCAGATAAATGACTTCTTCCCTGGAATAGAGATAAGATGTTCAGTCACAGTAACCCTCCATGCCGTTTGAGCTATAAAATATATTCCTGAAATGAAGTAAACGACTACAAATATGTTTTCTCTCTATGCATCCTTAAAAGTCTCCCCAACATCAAAGTACAGCAAGACCAGGCCACACACAGTGTTCCCTTCTCTTAGAAAATGTATTTGCCTCCGGCCTCTGCTCCTCCCAGCTGGTCACATCTGTGTGAACAAGCAGAACAGGCGCAGCCGTACGGCCTGCGTACAGCACTCATGAGCGGTTGTTGCTTGGCAACCTTAAAACTCTAGGTGATTGGGGATGTCTGAGCTGCTCGGCGAATGGGTAGGGTTAAACGAAGAGGTGGTGAGTTTTTGAGGTAAAAGGGGGCTGCATTCACCTGATTCCAAGAAGCGTCCTTTTGTACTGCTGCCTCGACATCCTGCGCTATCACAGGGATTTTTTTTTTTTTTTTTCCTTATCCAAATGGAGGATAGATGGCGTTACACAGATTGTAAAACACCTTGAAGCGAATTTGTGATTTGTGATATTGTGCTAAATAAATAAACCGACTTGAGGTACGATATTTTTCTGATGTTTGGACATTAAATAGATCAGTTTATGGACTCCCAAACATCAAGAAGAACATCCAGTCATCTTAAAATCATTCTGTTTTTGGTTTAAAGGTTTTGACAAAGACTAGATTTTCCTTGTGTTAGATTCAAGGCACAGCAGTACTGTTGCATGTTTTCTGTGTGTGTTTTGTGTGTGTTTGTGGTAACATGTGATATACTGTGTCATCATGACACTGACCTACCGTATAGCCAAGGGCAAGCCGTCATAATTGCTGCGAGTGATTCAATTATGATCCAATTCTATCCACTCCACGGGGGGCGGAAGGTGCAATGGGACATTAGAAATGGATAATTTACTTCACTGTCAAGAGATGTACACTGCTCCTTCTTTTAT
Organism: Miichthys miiuy; assembly: GCA_036365135.1. NCBI lineage: Eukaryota > Metazoa > Chordata > Actinopteri > Sciaenidae > Miichthys > Miichthys miiuy. Next base: position 7,195,937 of record CM071606.1, on the reverse strand, counting down.
CCACGACCAAACACACATGATGACGTGTACGCATCCATTAATACGCTGCAGAAATCCTAAACAAATATGTACAGCTGAAGGTCTCAAACTGCAGTCAAACAAAAGGAAGTGTGTATTTCCTTTTTTTCTCTCTCTTCCTTCAGTGATGTATCATTGCATCGTGGCTCCATTAACTCTATAACTCTCAGAGGGAAGCTAGCTTCATGCTACATTAGGAATATGGCCTTATGGATTTCACATTAAATGACTTTTCTTTAGTGAATCTCGAAGTTAATAAATATCGGAGCTGAACAAACCACACTTACGCACTTGAAAATGCACAAGAGCTGCAAAAACAGCCTCCAGAATATGCAGTTGTGTCACACTCGGGAGGGTCGTACAGTATCTTAATATTTTGGTGCTCTCCTATTTACGGTCATAATGTGATGAGGCCTGCAAGTCTGGCAAACAGCAGTCATGTGTGAACAGTAATCATGTGGTGTCACTCATGTGCCTGAAGCTTTCACTCAGGAATCAATCAGCCTTGGGCGGCTTACAGGCAAATCAACACTTCTGCAGGTGGACAGGATAGAGCGGCTGACTGGCGGCTTATTCTGTCTGTCAGCAGAGAATTGAGGAGAAATCGAACACTTGCCTCGCTGCAAACTGGGCCGAAGAGATTCTATGACTTATTCAGAATGACTCCCCATCACCCCCCAAAAAAAAACAGACACAAGCCCACACAAACTCATCGCTTCCCATATCAAGAAAACTTGATCTCCCGCATCTGCCGGAGCAAAGAAATGACGTTCTGGGAGTGTGATGAGCTGTTTTAATGCTTGAAAAGAAACTGAGAAATCACCAGCTATTCAAATTAGTGGTGTGAAAGAGAACAATGGAGGGTTAAGTGCAACCTCAATGGTCAACAGATGATGGTTTCCAGTCTGTGCAGACTGGTGCTATGATTTGAAACAGACGCAGTGGGTCACTCACAGAGACCCCAGTATTGTCCGTTTTTTTGGAAAGAAGGATATTGAAGTTTGGGATGTATTCCAACATGCTTCTCCATCTGCTCTATACAAAATCTTACATATAATTGGTGCCTCAGATGGACTGTGGTTCAGGGGGGAAATGGCGCTTTGATAGTTGGGTTCACCATGTGGATTTACACTGCAATTAAAAGGCTAATTAAATGCCCATTCTCTCTGTTTCCTGGTAATGGTGCTAAATAATACGTGTTGTGAGGGCTGTGGAGAACGAGTATGACTGTGCTGCCATCCAGCTGAACTTGGCCCATTGTCTCTCATATGCTGCTGCAGATCCAACCCCTGTGTTGACATGCTTCATAAACATTTAACTGCCATTTTACAGAGCCGCTACAAGTCATGCAGAGACTCACTGGGTGTCCCTAACAACCCCCTTTTTTAAAATTACTGACATTGTAATTTACCACTGAGAATGCAGTTGGTAATTAGCCGCAAGTATAAACAAAAAAAAAAAAAGACAGCACACAAAAGCGATGGTGCATCCACGGGGATGGACTGTTGTGTTTTGGGGTGTAATGCCCACCCTGCAATGCACTGCAGGGCTACTTTTTGTACACATCATTCAAACAGTACGAATTATATTTCATTTTAGCCGCAGAGCTCATTCAGACTTCATTAGCCGCCCGGGCATAGAGGTGCACGATGGCAGTAACGGAATCCAGTCGTGATTTAACATAGCGGGGTTCAGCCATCACTCATGTTGGGCGCGTGGTTAAAGGAGGGGGGGTTGACGAGTGATGGCGCACTAGCTCTCATGGCCCCTAAATGTGGGAGATTCATCATTACAGTATATATGTCATAACCAGTTACCGTAGGAAATAAGCATCACTGCACGTAGGGTGTGATGCTTTGTAACATCTTTAAAGAGTGTACAGGGTTTACTTTGATGGTTACTTAAAAAGTCAGCATGAGCTTTTGATATATTTTTTTAATAGTTTCATATTGCCGCCCCGTCAAAGACAAGAGTGACTATCCAAAGTCATCATCGCACATTCATCGTCACAAATTTGTTGTTTTCCTCCAACTGTGTGTAAAGAGAAAAGATCAAGAGGAGACAACGGCGCAAATGGAGAATGAAAAACACATCCTGGAATAAATCAAAGCCGGTGTCATCTCTACACTATCATTTAGCACTAACAACAGTAACATTTGGTTCAATTTTTCACGAAAGTCACACAGAAGGATGCCTTGTTCTGAATTTCTCCCACATCCTCCAGAAAGTGGCTGCGACAGCTAAATTATTTTTTTTTGTATCTGACATTTCCTGCGACCACAAAAATCTTGCAACAACATGTTTGCCTCCATAGAAAAAAAAACAAAAAACAACAAGAAACTGAAAAGCCTGAAAAACAAGAGCGAGGATCTGTGCTCCCGGGGTTGTCTTCGGAAAAATCATACTGGAGACTCCCTGCCATCAGCCATGTTTGGTGTGTAGCACGGGGCACATGCCAGGGCAGGCTGCACAGAAATAGTAGCATTACTAAGGATCTTAGGGCGGTTTGGCTGGTCATGGATCCCTGGGGAGGAAATCGTGATATGCTCTCTCACGGTTTCTCAAACACCTACATACACACACACACACACACAGACACTTAAAAAAAAGAAGGAAAAAAAAACAAAGGCCGTGCCATAGAGGTGAGGAGGAAAGGAAAAGACAGAAACACACAATAGTACATAGTGCAAGATTAGTTTTGCGCGCCCTAAAAGCAGCAATGGATGGAGAGGGGAGCACACAAGCCACGTTCACGTCTTTGTCGTGATTTTTGTCGCAACTGATGAAATGTATTTTAGAAGTTGAGCTTCAGACACGTCAGCCAGGTCAGCTTTCTGTTTCCATCTGCTAGTAAATGGTCGTGTGTCTAGGTATATTGAGAGAAAACGAACAAAAAATCCGTCCATGCTCGGCCGATGAAGCTGATTCTGATTTCTCTTTGCGGAAAAATATTCATGGCTCTGTAATGAACCGGAGTATAGGTATAAGAAAGTGAGATAAGCGATTGTGTAATTAAGGAGAAAACAAAGGCACGAGTGTGCATTAATATCGACACCAAGAGTAATAGCAGAAATGGTGGGTGGGTTATGAAACAGTAAATGGGTATCGAATAGGCAAGAGTCAGCAGAAAAATAAATACCACCAATTATTTAAACCAGGTCTGCAAGACAACAGAGTGTGTGGCAACATCATGTATGCCTGTGGCGTTGTGTGTGTGTGTGTGAGATGGATTAGATAAAGATGCGATGAAGATCCTACCTCCTGCACGACACACTGGTCACAATAATATTTTTGCAATCTATTTTAATTCTTCCTGCAGCGACTGAGGGAGGTTGAGGGAGTGAGAAATCCCCCCAATCCAGATACGGAGATTTTGATATATTTTCAATGACCTCCATCTCACAGAGTCATTTTCATTCTTGTTTATGATATTTTGAAAGCGGCGCTCGAAGTGGTTTTAAACAGAGTTCCTCTATATTCGCACAATCAATTCATTCTCAGTCCATCAGAGCGCATGCTTATTCATCACGTCTGAATCTGATGCACGTTTCATTGCATTCGGACCTCCAGGTACACCTGCTTTGCATGCGTTCGGCGAAAGTTTGCTGCGAAGGCGATACATCTCAGAAATGTCTTTGGGAGAACAGATGAGGAATTTTAAAGTCAGTCCTCGGGCGAGACGTACATTTTTAATATCATTTTTATAGATAATGATAGCCCAGAACTCCTACAGGATACATTTGGTGGTGCTTCAGAGCTATTTCATTGGTGAATAATTCATGATTAAGAAATGAAACTTTGAATTTAATTTGAATTTGAATCTTTCTGCGAAGCGAAGAATGATTGAAGGACCTGGTGTAAGTATCCGTGTGCTGACGTAGACGCAGCTCTCCAAACAGCTCAGTCAGAATCTTCACGTTACGCTGCAAAAACCTGAACTCCAGCTGTGGAAACAAGAATTATTGCTCATCCAAATATCCCACGAACAGTAATTAGTGATGATAAACATGGACCATATGGACCGTGTGAAGAAAATGATTAGCATGATAGAGATTTGTTTTGTCTGTACGTCTCTGTGTGAACGTATGAACACACATGAGCGTGTTGGTGTGTGTCCCACTGTGTGTTTGCAATGTAAATGAAGTAAAGACGGTCTTTCAGGATTTATCACGTGCTCTGCATCCATGTGGTTTTTTTCCTGCCTGTGGCACGAAGAACAAAAATAGCGGAGTTAATGACTATGTCAGACTGTGATGCTGGCATTTCCCTATTGACATCTTCAATCCCCCATTTACATTTCATATCTGGGCATGCCACTAGCCCCATGTGAAAGGCAAGGCTGGATTAAGGTATCATTGTGATTTTTATGCTACCATATGGACAGGCAGGCAGGCCGGCAGGCACAAGACCTAAATCCCTGTCTGGAGCAGAGCAGGTCTCAAGCTGCTGGTAAGCTCTCATCAGTCCCACCCTCTGCTTCACCACTCTCCCCCTCTCATACCTACGAGATCAAACATGGTGCCACGTAATGGTGGACATAATTGCTCTGTCCTCTTTCTATCTATCTATCTTTTTTTCCTCTTCTCCTCCTCTCCGTGATGGAAGTAACCAAATGAAATGAGATGACACACGAAGAGAGCGTGAGCTCTTTCTGTCAAATAGCCCAATGATTTCTGTCCCGCGTCCAGAAGCAAATGTTAGATTGGCTGCAGTCCGACAATATTTTGTTGGTATATCTGGCAGTGTTTTGTTGGTTTTTTTTTTTTCCCCTCACCCACATACATCTGGTAGCTTAGTCCACTGTTTTTAAATTTGACGCAGGAAGTAGCAGATACTGCATGCTGACTGAATATGTTGTTCTCTATCTGTTTAACAGGGCTCATAAGCCCCTAAAATCATGTTTCACTTCTGCAAGCTTGCCAGTATCAGAACGTGAGCTAAGGTAGAGCAGTAATCCCACCCAACGCAGCCAGTCGTCGGGATTTTCCTCCCTTGCTTTTGCAGATACTACGGATAAAGCGCTTGTCTTATTTCCTCTGTAACACTCATGAGTCAGAAAATGTCTTTCTCATTGTTGCGGAACTATCCTCCACAACCGTGAAGGATGAAGATATCCAAGGTCCCTTGTTAGTATGCAAAACAATGCATCATATTTTTTTTTTTTTTTTTCTCACCATGTCTCATTTCCAATTGCAAATGGGGGGAAGGAATGAAAAATATGCAGGAGATTACTGCGTTAAACAATTTGGTTCTGCTTAATAGTGACTCCTTTGATTCGGTCCCGGGCCCCTGAGATGAGCGTGGATGAGGGAATGATTGAGATGCACGGAGGAGCTTGTTCCTGGCTGCCTGCTCCGCTAAGCAGAGCCCACTTCACCATAATAAGAGGTCATCCCTGGAGGAGTGTGGAAATGCGTCTAATTAAAACAAAATGCTTTATCAAGAGCTGAGGCAAAGTGAGCAGCTCCAGTAAAACAAATAGCCGGCAATTTCCTGAGATTCACATTCTGATAAGTATCTTATTAAAAAGCCAACTATCTAATGGAGGTGCTCTGCATTGTAAGGGGACTTTTGCTAATTTTCCTTTCTCTCTCTGGTTTCATACCCAGCCCCCATCCTGTGTGTGTGTGTGTGTGCACAAGCATCTGTGTACATGCGTGACCAATAAACAGTGCAACCAATCGGGAGCCTACCTATTTTATTAGGCGTTTTGGATTTTGCTCACCTTGCACTTAAGCAGGAGTGTAAATGACTTAGCGCTGTGGGCACAAAGTAGTTAATTGTTTTTTTATATCATCATTATTCATCTCGTCTTGACAGCTCAATTGTGGCACTGATGTGTTGAAAGATGGACCATCTGTACTTTTGCCACTTTCTCGCCATCACTCTCTCTCTCTCTCTCTTCCTGTTGCTATTTTTAAGGTGCCATGTTTCCATACTGATGGCATCCGAGTCCGTGATTTGTTGCCGTAAGTCTGATGTGTGAGATTACAGCGCGGGGCTCATGGAATGCCTCCAAGCAAGGACAAAATAATAAACATTAAAAAGAAAACCAAACAAACAAACAGTTTAATACAATGCCTCGCTCAGCAAACACATCAGAGCAGCTTGCAATTACCACATCTCCTGTGATCGCATCTCTGTGGAAATTAATTGCTATTTTAATTTACTTTTTCCATTGACAAATTCTGACGAGCTTAAGAGATGCCTCCGATGAGAGGTGTACGTTTGGGCCACAGATCAGGCACACGATGTTCAATTGTACTTCGGGGTGGCTCGTGTTCCCTGCGGATTGGACAGAAAAGAAAATTGCACCTCTTCAGAACACACTCACTGAGTTCAACACGCTGTTATCGCCTCTGCTGTCCTCAAAATAGTCGCAATTTGTTAACTAAAACTTGACCCGAGCATGATGGTGCGATTCCACATCCCTCCTTCCTCTAGCAGCTTCCTGTGCGAAACATTTCTCCCCAGTGCAGAGCCTGAAAACTGTCCGATCATCACCGCATGGTTGTAGGCTGCTGAGGCACCGTCAGCGGGCCATTACTGATGTAATGGGCCACCTGTACGAATGCGGTTTTCTGTGTGGTATGTGTGTGTAATTGCTGATTGCATGGCAGTAGTCCCTCGAGCCTCTTGAGAATGTATCCGGTACCCACTCTTAACAGGTGGATGGTGGGAAGTAAGCAGCGGGGGGGTGGACTTCCATAATGGACCTGGTTCAAATGCCACACACACACACATCCAAGTCCTGAGACACACGCTGCACATTCTGGACTCTCTCTCTGCTCACAGCTCCAGAAATAAACATAAATCTATCTGCTCGTTACTTGCAGGATGAAATGAGAATATAATGTTTGTATTTGTGTATTAATGTTAGTCCGTTGCACCTTCTTCCTGTGATGTGTGACATTTACATTCATATAGCAAAGAAAGAAAGAAAGAAAGAAATTCTAATTGTTAAACAACAAAATTTGATTAGCATGAATGTTTCCTCTAATAACTGACATGATTTAACCATTTAACAGAAATAATTGGCGTCCTATGCAGAAGAATGACAGTTTAGTTTTTCATCTAAATGTTTCCTGGTATTTGTTTTTCCTCTCCAGTCAGGCTGATTGCCTACACGGGTCAGAGAAGAGAGGGAATGGAGTTTCAGTGGAGTCGACGGGTTGCCACATTCCCTCGTGATATCTTCAAATATGGCTGGAGGGAGAAAGAATTAAAGGCATCACAAGAGGCCCCTTTGAAACCTTCCAATTTAGTATGAAATCACTGCGTGCGAGCGCTTTGATCAGCAAACGGTCAAGCGGCAGCCCTGCAGCCGGGCCATCTCTCCGCATTACCTTTCGGAGCCTCATTCCCAGCACCATAAACACCCCGACCTGACCACCATTGGATTTGCTCGCTGAACTGATCTTCCAACAAATAAGCTTTGTGCTTTGCCGTGACTCACCCCTCTCTATCTCCTGTCACACATGTCTCACAGCATCATGCACCCGGCCGCCCTGTACATCCGGAAATAAACAGTGAGGTACTGCACATCACACAATCATACTTCCAGCAATTAACCTCCTCACCCACTTTGAATCCCATGCGCTTCATGCCTCACCGCTTCGCTGTGGGCCAGATTCCAAATGTAAACATAAATATAAAGTAACCAACAGCTTGCCTATCTGACAACACCCTAATGACCAATGACGTGTGCTTTGATTTCAGATCCGGGGTGGAAAGGTGCCAGAACTTCCAAGTGGCTGAGTTATGCCACTGAGAACCTGGACCATCTTGACACAGCCCTCCGCGGGTGAGAGACAAGGTTTTAATGAAGGTATGTGACAAGAGGTGCATCTGTAAGTTATGAGCGCGTCGATAAGCAAACGCTGTGTCTCAGCCTTAAATTAAGGTGCTCTGAAAGAGCAAAAGGCACGAAGCTGAGCGCGGATGCAGAGGCACACCAGGGTGGATATTTTCCTGTTGGATTGCTTGTCACATCATATTTGTTGATTTGAAAGGAACATCAAGTTTAAAGGGGCAAGACTTTGGAGGATACTTTGGGAGAATATAGCAGGAATGGAATATAATATTCAGAGGTATGTTTTCATTAGTACAGAGGGGGTCACCAGCTTCTCCTACATGCTCGGGGAAGCAGTGGTTGAGGCGAGGGGTATTCAGTTGGTTGCGATCTGCAACATCACCATAGATGCCGGTAAATCCTACACACTGGACATCTAAGAAAGTGTAATAAATGATCATAATTATATATGATTTAAAGAATAATTACAACTCCAGTCCTTGCAGCTGCAATAACTGGAGCAAAAAACACGTTCTGTTTCAAACAGTGCCGTTGTCTTTTCTTTCTTCGCTCTCACAGAATCTACAGCCAGCCTCAGCCTCAGTCGATATGTGTCCCAAAGTAAAATATGACTGATAGAATTGCTCTGTATGTAATAACCAAGCTTCACCTTGCAACAATGGCTAAATCTATCATTTCTCTCTGCACAAAACAGGCAAAACCTCTTCCAGACAGTTCCGTACAACCCGTCCTTTCAATATGAATTGAGTTATGTTCCAATCAAACAAATCACAGCTTGTTCTCCAAACATGGCTGCTCCAAACAGGGCCCTGAGTAATGAATTGAAAAGTCTGTATTTGATTACCCCTTGCCGCCCAGGGTTGACTAAGATCCATTTGAGAGGTAGTGCGGTGGAATTCCAATATGGACACCCTCCAGCTATTGACCCTGTCTTTAAGTGGGCGCTGTGCTTTTAGTGTACTTACACTGGTTGTTCCACATCTTCTTCCTCCTGGCAGTTTTGCAATACTTTTGATGGCAGACACTGGCTCCCTTTTCCCAACTCTGCATTATTGATGCATCACAGAATGTGGATAGCCTACTTTTTTTTTTTTTTTGTCATAACCCACCGAGGACACAGATGCAAGAAGATGAGAGAGGTTGGTGTATAACTATTTCAATGTCATCCCATAATTTGAATAGAAAAATATATATAATTGTGTTGAGGAAATGGATCCAGTTGATGGTCTCAGTCATGCAAAAGAAAGTCAATACTTGGCAGCCACTGATGGAAAGTTTTGAATAAAAATAAAATGATAGGGAAGTGCTGATTGGGCGCATTCCCATTGTTAGTCTGCAAGCCAAGTAACGTGAACAAAAACTTCCTGTAAAAAGAAGAGAAGACGCACTGTCACGAGTTTCTGTGGACCACTTTATGCACCCAAAGTGCCTTACATGTAGCTACAGCTAAGATATACTTCTCTGTGATCATTATCTGCAAAGTTGGAAACAATCCTGAGCTCCTCGGCCCCACCGCTGAGTTCAATAAATACACCTTTGAGTCAGAGAGGATGAGGAAATCAGAGAGAGAAATTATAAAATGAGAGAGAGAGAGAGAGATGGTGAGAGAGAGAGAGAGAGAGAGTGTGCAGAAACATGTGGACACTTTGGCCTATAGATGGCAGTATTCTAACAGAAACAGAGTTGCATTGGAGGGTGGCACTGACTGTGTTGGAGTGTGTGTGCTGCGCAGACAAAACTCTGACAGGTAAGAACATTTTCTTTTTTTATAAATGTGATGCAAAATCAATGATCGGTGTCGGTTATCCATATTTAATTCTTAATGTGTCTTTAGTCTGTTGCGATGAACACAAAGAGAGGGAATGAATGAGGATTTAAAATCCTTCTAGAGAGAGAGAGAGTTATCCAAACTGTTAATTATATTTAGTGTGTTTGAAACTTCAGGCATCTTCTTTGGTGAGGTGGGCTGTGCTTTGGCAGCTGTGAGTGGGTGCTGCATTGCCAATCACCGTCTGTTTCTATGTTAACAACAAACTGCTGTCGCCGCTTAAAGGAAATATTATTCCTGGTGTCTCCCAAAAATGTTGTTCTGAGGCTGAATTTTTGAACAACACACGTGACGTTTCTTTAATGTATTCATTATTAGTGTTTGTCTTTGGGCGGAAACGGTTAACTCCATAATGAGAAGGAGTGTGAGGGGGCTGGGTTTAAACGCGCAGTTGTGCCAGTGGCAGCGTACACACACACACACACACACACACTACTGTACATTGATGGAGCCGCTAATCTATGTCAGTCCGGCAGAGCCCCTGTGAGAAAGCACCGCTGCGGGTCTGAACTGACGCTGCGAAATTTACCACCGTCGGGACGGATGGCAAGCCCGGTCACCGCTCGCTTGTGCATATAACCAGCACTGTGCTGTAGCCTGGAGGAGGAAGGAGGAGGACGTTTGAATCCCCGAAACTGAAGGAATGTGCCGTTTCAGTGACACGGTTTTAGTAAAGTAACATTCAGCTCAGATGGTGACGGCTCCGCTGCGAAGTTTACGCACTGTATTCGTCGGTAATGAAGGTTTGTGCTTGAATGAATGACGCCGCCGTCGCTTAACAGGTTTCCAAGGCGGATTTGGAAGAACTAGTGACTGTTAAATTATTCAAGCATCTCCGGGAAAAACGCAAGCTTTGACCAGAATAGAGCATTTGGATTTTTTTCTCTCTCTCTCTCTCTCCACTGTGGATGTGAGTCCGAGCGCATCAGTTTAAAAAAATAAAAAAATCCCAGAACAGCAGCAGCAGGAGCTGGAGGGAAGAGAGAAGAGGATATAACCGGGAGATCCAGTTTAAATGAAGAGGTGAGTAACGATCATCAGGCTCGTTTTTTGGGGCTTTAATCTGCTCCACAGTGCGCAAATATTTGTTGAAAGCCCGCGTCCCTGGCATGTGTGCTACAAACAAAACCACACTGGTTCCTGTTTAAAGGGCTAATTTCCCGACACTGCGGAGAGACAACTGAAGAGAGACATTTTTTCATTTTCAGGCTGCAGGCTCTCTCTCATAAGGTAGCAAAGCCTGCATGCTTCAGTGTTTCATTGTAGCTTTGCCACAAGCGGCTCACAAGCATGTGAGACGACCGTTATGCTTTTACAACAGAATGCACAGTCTGTGCATGATAATAAATGTCATCGGGAAGTGTGTCCTCGACCCAGAGCAGGCTGTACACTCAGGTGTTGCTTTACATCACAACCGTTTATGCTCTATTCCCCATTCATCACAATGTGTCTGCCTCCTGATGCACCAGTATTATTGAGTTACAACCGGTTCTACTTCCAGCTAGCGTCATTCTTTCTGATCAGCTGCCTCTGGTTTGTGTTAATATGAGTATTTAATGAAGTTATTTTTATCTTCATGTCCTAATGCTCGCAATCATCACAGTGCTGGACTGATTTGCTTGACCTTGATTGTGAGCACAGAATTTCACTGGCACATACCCTTCAGTGTTCACATGATTTATATTTATAGAACACTTCTTCTTCTTCTTCTTCTGAAACCCTTTTTTTTAGATGTAATATGCCGTCTGATTGCAGACGTTACAGATCTGGACCTGTGTCACTGCAACAAGTGAACCCTGAGTCTATATTCGTAGCTGATTATCAGACTGTTACATTTCTCCCTTATTACGTTCACAAAAATATATCCTCTGTCAATTAGTCCTACGAGGTCACTGATCTAGTTCACATCATCCAAATTTAATCTGGATTTGCTCTCTTCTTCTTCTCAAGTGGTTAAAACCAAAAAAAAAAACAACCCCAAAATCGCAACAAAAGAGGCAACAATCTGATATATCGTTGCCAACTGGCAACAATTTAGGATTCCAGATCGACTCGAGACCTCATCTGTCCTATTCAGCAGATGCACCTACAAATCTTCATTCTCTGTCGGGCTTGCCAGCGCTCCGGCAAGCACCCATGACAGTGACTCTAAAGAAAATAAATGTTGTCTTAAGTAGAGAATTGCCTTACATTTGCATGAAAATAACTTACATCTGCCACGGCTGACGGGTAGCGTATTAATCCCTCTGCCAGTGCAATCAAAACCCGTTCCTTCTTGGTGAAATCATGTTTTTTTTTTTTTTTGTGCATCTGAGCGTGACCCACTCACATCATTATTTTAATATCCATCTCAAAGTGAAACAGCAGTTTGACCCCAACAGCAGCCACCAGGGTGGAAATTGCTGCCTTTGGAAGAACAAACCAGCGCTCAGCATTGGTTTGATTATCACATGCTGATTATATTCACCTAATTAAGTCCAATCTAATGAAGAAAGAAAAAAAAAAACCCACATTCACTGATAGTGTGGTGCTGCTACTGAGCATCAGCCACACTGGCCAGCAGCTGTTAAATTACTATTTTATGCAGTTCTATTAGCTCCTAATTTATTTTCATTATTTATGATTCCTTAACCTTACATGACACAAGTTTATTGCTGCCAACTTATTCCTTTGAAGATCGTACCAGTGAATTGCTGTTCAAAATATTTCCAGAGCTGTTGTTGATAGTCTCGGTTTATTCCGAAAGCAATGAATCGCAGTCGGTTTGTTCTCTCTTTTTAAATAATGGAGGATGTGAGCGAAGATGTTAAGAATTCTGCTCAATGAATCACTTTCGAGTGATGCCTTTGAAGGCACGGCGTCCAAGAAAGCCCTCTTCGAGAAACCACAACATCACACATTTCATCCAATCAATGAGGTTAACCTCACCAAGCTGGAGAGAAATTGCTTCGACTGGACAAACTTATTATTGAGCTTTGTGGAGTTAACGGTTGATGTTTCTTCCGCCACAGCCTCCCCACTTCACCTCTCCGCAGGGGGGCCGCATTATTTTGATTGGATTTACGGCGAAGCTGTGTGGTCAGCGAGGTGTTCTGTGCTCAGTATTTGTGATGTTGGGAGCGATTTGCATGAGTCTGTTCAGGAAAATATTCATCACTTGTGTCCTTCAATAGCCGTGTTTCCGCCTGTGCGGATAGATTTATTTTAGTCAGGACCGCACAGGATTGTGTCTTCGCTCCAAATGTTTCATCTCGACTTTTAGAATAGCTATTTTTGTGCACAGATAGGTGACCTCTGACTATGAAATCTAATGTCCCCAAGAGGAATCGGCCCTCTAATGTACCCTGTGGGTGGTTCGATGGGCGTTTGTGGCATCATAATCTTCTGTCACCGTCAGTATCTCTCAGCATCGGTGACAAACTCTGTTGATTGGCGCACATGGCTCAAGAGCGTCCTCTGTTGATGAAGAGCAAAGAGCCCAAACAACAAGCTGAGTTAATTACCCGGCCACGGTGCCGGCACACGTCCTCTTTCCATTCAGTGCCTTCCACTTATTCCACTCAACAACTATGATGGCGACTTATTTTTTTTTTAGCTGCATGATTTGCTCCTGAATGAGTTGTTACTGCCTTTTCTGTGTGTGCTGTGTCACCACCAGCGTTCACGCAGCACACTGCTGGCTCCTCTCTGGATTCCCCCCTTAAGGCAGCCAGACTCACCACAGTTTAGCTTGAGAGATTTTGACAAGTCGCTACGCATGCAGGCAGAATCCTTGACCTATTTCTTAATGAGTGAATACTGCAAATGCGCTCAGCGGCTGTGTATTCTGTGTTCCCCTGCCCTCCCCTTACAGCAGCCCCCACCATCCCAACTGTCTTTTCGCTTGCACACACACACATGCAAACATGCGAACACATGTAGATAATGGTGCTTTTGTGAGTTCACTGACTCATTCTCCCACTGATACAGGTCCCCCCTCCTTTCCTATCTGCAGGAGTGCACAAATAGTGAGCGAGTGTTTGTTTTAATGAAATTGTCCTCCCGTCTTCGTCCACTGTGGGCTGTTTATCTGAACGTCTCAACTGTCCAGCTGCCACAACAGAGATCTCAATCTCCTTGACCCACACACACGCTCCACTCACTCAAGCCTTGTTATGTGCATGTTTGTGTCTGGAATCTGCGTTTTATGGGGCGAGTGTGCACGTGTAGAGGATTGACATAAGGGAGATCTGGATCTGTGGTGACATTGATCAAGTGGAGTGCAGCCAGGGAGAACATTTAGTCTGAGAGAGGGTGGAAAGAAGAAGATCACAACTGGTTCTTTCTCTTCATCCACTCAGCAGGCGGCTGGCTACATGTATGTTTTTCTGTGCTTGTTGTCTCTCTCCTCTTGATAATTCTGAACATCGTGTGTTTTTCTACCTGTCTCAGCAGCAGTAAAGATAGAGATAGAGTCTCTCTGAGGAGATGATTATCCTAACAAATGTTCAGTTAAGCTGCTGTTGGTTGTAGAGGCAGTACTCTGTATGAATCAAGAGTGTAGTAACCGAGAAGTCTGTCTCTGCATCTGGTATGAGGTGACATTAAACATTGTTGCAGTGACTCAGATATTGATACTCAGATGACTGGCAGGTATCCGGCTAAAATTGGGAACTGACGCTGGGGTGCTTCCACATTGTTACAACATGATATCACCAGAACGAAGCGAAGCAAATTGATTTTCAGTCTCTCTCCATTACATGCGTGTATTTTCATTTACTTTGTCCTCGCTAACACAGTGCCTGTGTCAGCCTGAAATGTCATTTTGATGCATTCCAACACTTTGTGCTCAGGAATAAAATCTCGTGTTGCATATCCTCTTCTAAATATATTTAGAGATATCATAGATCTTTGGACACAGCATCACTCTTTGATAATCCTCACACGATAGCAGATGTTAGAAAACACCAAAGGACAACATTTAATGGTCTAGTCATGCTGCCGTGGCCATTTTCATCATCTTGAGTAGTTGTGCGTGTAGCCTTCAGTGACTTATTGAATCGTTGAAACCATTTTAAATTGATGACTACAGGCCACTACATTGTTAAGTAGGAGCTTGCCCAGTATGAGCAACACATAGCACGGAGTGCAAAAATCAATGCCACTCCTTTGCATTTCATTTTTCACAGTACACAGGAGACTGTACCTTTTTTTTTTTTTTTATGTTGTGAGGAACTGAAAGGGGGAAAAAAAGCCACCTTTTCTGCTGTAGCCGTTACTGTGCTTGGATTTTTTTCCTCTGATAGTGCTGTTGTTAGAGTTTGTTCCCCTCATCTCTGTCAGGATGCTTTTTTTTGCAAGAAGAAGGCAGTGTGTGTGTGTGTGTGTGTGAGTGTCCGCAGCTCGCAGACAGGCTCCAGCCAGTCTCATCAGAGGACCGTCGGGGAACGGTTAACAGTCGTCCCTCTGCCAGACGCAACCGTGGCCAGTCCAGATCCTGCTCTCTCTATTGATGGCAGCAAGTTAGCAATGAACCCCAGCGTGCACTCTGCTGTCCCAAAGGCTTGCCAGCTTGCTGAAACAAAGACTTTTGTAGGACCGCTGAATCCAACAGATGGAGAAATGGACAGTAAATGAAAGTAGAGGGAAAGGGAATAAAGGAATTTAGTGGAGCATGTTTGTGGGTAGGCATTTAGGCTACTCCTTTTGGGAAGCCTAACACCCTCACAATGCAATACTGGCAGAACTTAAATGTTCTCTCGTTGACATGCTGCGAGAGCGGCTTTGGGCCCCTATGCGAGTGGAGAAGGCAGTCTGCTCACGAGGGCTCTCCAGGGCCTGGGAAGCCTTTATTAAGATGTTAATAGAACTGCCTTCATGACACATTTCCATGGGACGGGATCCTTCGCCTCTGCCATTCTTTAGTGCCTCAATCGGCCTGCCACAATCATCAGTCTCTCCCCCTCACACAACAGCCTGTTTAGGCATTCAGCCCCATCTCCACATTCCCCTGCCCAGGCGCTCTCACTCTTTATCTGATCCCCGCTGCCACAAGCCATCCTATATTTTACCACGTGTAACAAAATTACGCGATGCCAGCGATAAGGGCAGCAATCCTGGCACAGAGACCCGCAGAATAACAAGTCTGGCTGTTTGTTTGTCACTGATCTTCACACCGGTTGGAAGTCAGACTGTCACCCCAGCAAGCCATGAAGGCTGCAACGATTTCTATTTTTTTTTCCCCTCCAAACACTGTCAGCTGGTAGCTTGTTTTTCAGGACACTACCTTCAGTCGCCTTAGCCCTCAAACTGCTCTCAAGGCTGCCCAGTGCAGCCCGAGCAGCTTTTTTCAAAGCAACAACAACAACAACAAAAAGAAAGGGCAGACGAAAGACCTGAAGCTTTACATACAAATGGCCCTGACTTACTTCATTTTCATGAAAGGCACTGAATGCATTGTCCCGACCGTTTTCTCCTTTCACATCCGTTTGAATATAAGTCAGTTTAGCCTGGCACCATCGATAATCAATTAGCTGGTGTCATGGGAGGATGTGCGTTTCTGTTTGGTGGAAACTTGACAATAAGTGAGCAACAAAAAGGAGCGGGAGTGTGAGAGAGAGAGAGAGAGAGAGTGTGTGTGTGTGTGTGTAGGGGGGGGGGTTGTGTTGGGACGCCAAGGGGCAGCTGTCAGGAGCAGATGATGTGTGTGTGTGTGTAATTTGTGCTTGGCTGCGTGTGTTGTGTCCATTTTAATTTATTTTTGTTTGACTGCGTGGCACATGTGTCTTTTGCTAATGCCTGTGTGTGTGTGTGTGTGTGAAGATGAGGATGAGGCACAGGGTAGTAGGCAAGTAAGGGCAACACCACGTTGCGCTGCCCACACTGCCCCCTGGTGATGAGGATGCCCCTGCCTGCCATTGTCGCCATGGTTACTGCAGGAAAAAAAAAGGGGGTGCAGACGTTGCTTGTCTAGTCTGCTCATGTGCCATAGCACGGCCAACAGCAGCTTTGTCCCTCTGCTATATACACTGTGGTCCAATTACAACTAGGACCACTTTCAAGTCAAAAGAGGCCATTATAGCCATTAGCTCCCTCAGCCATTTCAAAGCAGCATGTATTTTTCTTAGCAGATTGACTCATGCTAGTATTTGCCCAAGAACTGTTAAATCCAGCAGGTAGCTGTGTTTACATTAACTTAATTCCCTCTATGCTTATTCTATTGAATTTTCTTCCTGTGGGGCTGTCGGCAACGCAACACTCAAATTCCCTCGTTGTGCACCGAGGCTCGGTGACATGTAGATACCTGCACCTGTGCTGTCTTTTTTGTTACTATTTCGCAGCGAGGTATGGCCTTATCTGTGCCGATAGCTCTTTTTAAGTGCGAGGCACTAGCCTTGACTCATCCTCAGCCCTTAGAAGAGGGCGAAGGGAAGAAAAGGAATGGGTGGGAAACGTGGCCTTCCACATTCATTCCTGAGTGAGATAGTAAACAGTAAGCCCTGTTTTTGGAATCCGCCGTCTTGTTCCTTCTCTCACGTACACACACACACACACGTCCTCTTGATAAACTTTTTCCAATGGTGTAGACCAAAGTAAACTGTGCTGAATTGATGATGAAAGACCTTGAAACTCCCACGACTTCAAAACATAAGATGTGGCCCACTGTGGCATCTTATTTCCCTGAAATGTTGATAGAAGCATAACGGCAAAAAAATATGACACAGAAAGACTCTTTCAAAATGTGATTTAAGGTTGCGGAGGTACAGGGAAGGAAGGATCTCAGATGTGTCATGAAAAAAAAAGTTTGGTCTGATGCTACTGCTGCCAGCACTCAACTCCAGACTCTTTATTTTGGCCCAAGGTGATTTATAGTGTCCAGGCCAGGGGAAATGAATTCTCCCCTGGGATAACAGTTATGTTTATGCATGAATGCATGAGTCTGATCCACACACTGAAACCAGTGGGAGAAAAAGGGGATGAAGGGTACTTAAAAAAGGGAGGCAGCTTGTCACAGAGCCCACACAAAGTCTGTGAGGATGTGTTGCCCTCCTGGCAAGCTCCTGCCAAAAAAACCCGTTAATAACACTTTATGAATGTAATTGCTTTTGTTGTTGATTTCTAACCTCGGCTTGAACTTTAGGATTACGGCTTTGTGCACCATAAGCATCGAGCTTTGTGGAATGTTTGGGAACAATAAATCCTGTTTTCCCCCTTGAAGCACGTCTGGGAGCCCGTCTTATCAAATGATATGAAGAAAATGGCCATTGTGTGTAATGCTGTACACACTAAGCTGGGCTACTGTAACAGCGTGCTTTCCGAATGACTGGTATTTGCGTCTGCCAGCCGAGCGTTATCAAGATGATAAATCAGAGAGGAAGTCGGACGTTGTTGTTCGCTGCTCTTACTTTCTAGTGGCCCTTGCTATCAAAGGGAAACACTGCATGCACTCAGTGGAACAGCGGGAGCTCGCCCAGGCAGACGCATTATTCTGCCTCTGTCATAAGCAATGAAATGTGAAACATGACAACAGCATCCTCGTGTAACCCGCGATAGAAAGACAGGAAAATCATTAACATAGCGTTAGTGACGTGACGTGATATCAACGCGCGATCAAAAATCAGTAGATCTTTACACATCTGGCGCGATGTAGGTCAGAAGCGTTGTCTTTTCTGTAGCGTTTAAAGAGAACCAGTATCTAAGACAATTATTTAGAGTGTGACAGCCAAGCCTTTTGCAGCAGAGGACTTGAAATCCTTGTGTTGTGTCGTGAAGATGTTGATCAAATATGACTGCTCTGAAACATTTTGCCTGCCTAAGGGAGGCCGAGGTAGAAGAGGGGAGGGAAGTGAGTGGTGAGAGAGGGAGAAGCAGGGGGGACTGGGCAGGTTTGTACTTGAAAGCAATGATTGAGCATCCTTTCTTGTCTTAATCTGCAATAGTTAGAGATTCACACTATGGGACTTAATGCTGCTAACCAGCTGATCCACACAGAAGGTGCATTCAAAGGTTATTTGACACCTTTACTGCTGCTACAGCCTCAATTTTAGCAGA
The DNA here is from genome assembly GCA_036365135.1 of Miichthys miiuy. Lineage (NCBI taxonomy): Eukaryota > Metazoa > Chordata > Actinopteri > Sciaenidae > Miichthys > Miichthys miiuy. The sequence goes on along the minus strand of CM071606.1, from coordinate 7,177,248 downwards.
CACGTCCACATTTCCGTATTCATCTCTCAGAGAGAATAGGAAAAAATCATTGCAGAAGGCATCTCTGAGCGTGTAGGTACAGTGTTTACTGTTAAGTACTTTGCACAAGCCTCATTGCTTCTGCTGCCGCAAGCCCTCCCCCACATTTGGCAGAGAACATGTTCAACCTGACAGGGGTGAATAGGTGAAGTGAATTTGCATTTTATTACAAACCATGCACAATGTTTCAGGCATCCGTTTTTTTGCGAACATAATGTCGAATATAAACACTTTGCTTTCGCTGGGTTTCAACTTCCTTAATGAATGTTTTTTTTTTTATCCACAAACAAATTTCACATATCGCTGAAGAGGAGTGTTTGGTCAGCATAATTAAGCATTCATTTCAGATAGTCTTTTCTTAAAGTAAATGGTTTTTGTTTCTTTCCAGAGCTGGTGATTAACACGGCGTACAGTGTCTCCTCAATCTCCTGCCTTTCATCTGCTTCCTCCTTTCGTTCTCGCCTGTTTGTTTGGAGGTGGTTGGAAGTGAGAGTGAGCTGGCTGGAGGGATGCCAGAGGGGACTGGCATGTGGCTTAGATGCTGGGAAATGTCAGCACATTTTCACATTCACCTGCATTCTGGGACCTTCGCCTTCTGCCGTGCATTCTCAGACAAAAAAAAAAAAAAAAAAGAAAAGTTTGAAAAACAGGAGGAGGGCAGCTGACAACATGTCATTGTTGAATAGGTCCAAGTTCTCACAAGAAGATTCTTAGTTAATGAGAGTACACACACAGACACACACACACTTCTTCTTACCACAATGTAAATTCTTCATGGATCCCTTGTGTGCAGACATCGACAAGCCTTATAAAGGACACCTTGCCTTTGTTTATTTTGCCAAGGCTACAGCGCTCGTGGGTTGTGTCGTACAAAGCATTAGTAGCTTCTGTGGCTTAAAGTCTGAAAAGCTGAAATGTTGTGTTTCTGCCTGCCTGGCTCCCCGAGGCGCAGAACATGTACAGTAGCTTTGTGTCAAGGTAAACAACCCCACCTCTCTTTGTACACTGATCTCGGACGCGACCAATGAGAAAAGGGAAAGCAAAGAAAGCAGAGTCTAACTGTAGACAGGAGAGAGACAGCGAGAGTGGTTTCCCCGCAGGAGTCATTGTCACATTCATTTAGAGCAGTTCCTTTATAACACTACCAGAGGTACAAAAGGTGCCTTTTTCTCACATGGCGTGAGAGCAGATCTGTTGTAACTTTTGGCAATGAAAGGAAAGAAAATGCAGCGAAATTAGCTGCAGGATAATGGCGCTAAGTGTATTTGTAGATGTATGATTTAATTTAACTGATTATCTGTGCTTGACCTGTACTGCCATTGATAACTCGTTTTAGTGAGATGGGTAGATGAAAGATGAGAATATTGGATGACCAACAATTTAAAAGAAAGCCACAGTGAGTGCTTGTAAAAAAAAAAAAACACTTAGTGCACTGCTCCTACAGGTCAATACATTGACCTTCTGACTGATCGAGGTCAGGGGGTCACTCTTAGTTGCGCTTAGAGGGCTGTGAGAATGCAATGAAGCATGGCCAGCCTCTGGTGCAAAACAGAGGAGGAAACAAGGAGGACTGAGTTTTTCACTCATGACATTGAGTCAGACAGGAAGAGAGGAGGAAGCTGGCAGGGAGGGACGGAAAAGGAAGGCTGTTTTCGCAGAAGTAGGCAGAGGTATAACTCAGTGACACTATTTGCGCAGGGTTAGTTAAAGAAAACAAAGCTTGGTTGGGAGTAGCTGAGTAACTAGCCCTGCTTCGGCAATCTGACAGGATATGCAGCTTATAGATGATCTAGGTGTGTGTGGAAGCGTAATACTCCAGACTAATGGGAAAACGCTCTCATTGACTCCTAGTCGGCCCCAGCCAGACTGAAACAGCGGTGAACCAACCACCAAGTGTCCTAATTAGCCCACTTCAGCATGTTAGTCTGCCCCAGCTGCTCTTATTTATGTTACTGATGAAATGCTGAATGGGGCTTTTCCCCCCCTTCCTTCGTTACATTTTCTCGAGGGTAGCAAATAGTCGATTTTATCGTTTTTCTCTTTCCTGTTATTGCACTTTTTTGCTGGAGTATGATTATATGTTTTGCTTACTGCTGATGCAGTTTATGGGGAGCGGCAGCAGCGGGGGCTGTTTTGTTTGGCTAAAAGGGTGACTGCCAAATACCCTACCCCGTGCTTTGCCCCCATCTCCTCGCTTGATCGAAGAAATGACAGTATGTGGCGATAGAAGGAAATACTCGGGCTGCCCACCGCTGTGTTTATGCTGACTCTAACGTGGGCATCAATTTCATCATATCCTCTGCCACAGCATACTTATCATCAAGAGGTTTCAGTTACATCTCTCAATTGGATAGAGAGGGGCTGGCTTGCTTGCCGAAGCCTCATTTTACTGCTTCGCTAAACCCGTGGCCCAGTATGATCGCTTTTAAAGCAGTCAAGCCACAGCGTCTCTCCCTCGGCTTCATCATCTATGTGTGCGGTCTGAGGAAAAAGTTAATGCGAGGTAAAGGCCGCCACTGAGGAATTCAGATCGCCTAGGTTTGGCTTTGGTCCTACTGACCAAGCATGGGAATGCTCTTTTCTTTGATTTATTTTCAGTTATTATTGCTCTGTCTGTTCATGTTCTTTATTGCTCTCTCCTTTCTCTTGATATTGCTCTTTCCCTCTCTCCCCTCTTTATTGCTCTTTCTCTCGCCTCTCTCTTTTTGGCCGTCTGTCTTTTTGTTTCTCTCTCTCTCTCTCTTTCTCTCTCACTTTTGCACTGTGGGATCTTGTCCCAGCCTGTCTTACTTCCTTAACAATGCAACAGATGCTAATTTCGAATCATCTTACTAGCTGAGATTAGGCTTTGATCAAACCTAATGCTCAGAAAGCAAGTGCCGGATTCAGACAGAGGGAGGCTGTGCTAGTGAAAGTGATTTGGTGACTAAGGCTAAGGCAGGATACTCCACTGGAGAGCTGTTACGCTTAAGCCCTTTATACATGTATTTCTCTTACCCAACATTTTACATGATGTGCAGTCAAAGCATTGTAAGCATTACACTCCATTTCACACTGGAGCTGGATTTAGACAAGTCTCGCTATGAATGTCAATGTTTCCCCCCCCCCCCTTAAGACCTACTTATGCGCATGCAAGTGTGTGTGATTACATCAATGACATGCTTTCCAGAGATCCAAACCCCTCCGCTGGGTGCCTATATCAAGATGTAGTACAAGAAGAATACTGATGGACAGTTGTATGAGGCTCAGCGGCCACATATAAAAAGATGCTCTCCAGTGTCTGTCTGAAGAATATGGATGGCCTGACTATCTCCGTGTTATATCTACAGCAGAGCAGGGGACACATTCAGAAGCCTCTGGCCTGTGAAAATGAGTGCGAAGCACTTATTCCCAGGTTCACTGATGTAGTGGACAGGCAGTAGTAGCTCTTCATACAGCTCTGACAGACTCAGAGCGGCTCTGACAGCCAGGAATCTAATGCGGTATAGCCGTCGTACATCGGCGCTGCGGTTGCCTCAGTCACGTCTATCTTATTTCAGACTGCTTGACTTTTCTTGGTTCACCAAAAAAAAGGGCAGAACCTTGGGCCGGAGTTACTGCGGGTGTAATGACTGAAGAAAAAGAAGGGGCGTTAAGGGAGGTGGGAGCAAGAAAAAAGCACACCGGCGGATAATATTCTGTGGTGACCAAGGTTTTTCTGTATTAAGGCCACAGAATATAATCCCAAGAAGTCCATAGGGCCATTTCTATTTTCCCCTTCTGTCCCTGTGACTTTGAACATAATGAGCATTGGATCTCTTCCCCATCTCATCCTTTGCTGTCCTCAGTGCTTCATCACAGCGTTGTGGACGATAATGCTCATACAAACGCTGCCCCCATCTCTTGTGTATTATGCAGTACAATACTCAACCTTCACAGCTATAGTGAATAATACCGTGCATTGCTATTACTCTGCCAACATGCTATTTTTCATCATGGACCTTCTAGGTCACCATGACATTTTTTTTCCCTTCCACCTCCCACCTCCCACCTCCCCACCGCTCACCCATCCTACTGTAAGCAGGTGTGGAGCGCTTTGTGCCACATGTGTAATAAATGGGCTTCACAGTTTTTTTGTGCATGTCTTTACTCTAGGGTACATGCTATATGTCACCGCTGTGAACTGTAGGTTTTTGCTGAGTTTCAAAAACCATAGCTTGTTTTTTTTTTTTTATAAGTTGGCCATTTTAGAGCATCCTTGTCAAATCATTTTGTCCTTGTGAGGCGTTGTAATTCACGAGCACAGTGTAGCTGTGTAATTTAGTAATCTATCTGATGCGTTTGGCTAAATGTATAACAGTCTTCCTCAAACTTCACGCCGCTTTGTTGACAGAAAGGTGCTTGCTGTGTGATATGCCTGCTCGGCTCACAGGAAACCAGCTAGTGCTGATTTTCCACCGTATCCCGGACCAGCACTGCATCCTGTACGGGGGGTTCACACGGAACAGGCCGGAAGGCATGCATGTGCGCTTCAGCACCGATACAGCAAGTCACTCAGTCGGTCGGTCAGCCAGCTTTGGTGTCTGAGCTTTGTCCCATCCTATCCTATTCTGTCTTGTACTGTCCTGGCATGACATTGGCTGCTGCACCCCCAGAGGACGATCAGGTGGATCCTTTTATACATCCAGCATTTGCAAGGCTGAACTAATGCTTACTGCAGCGCTCACTACTGTTTTATTATTCATATTCATTTCAAGTCCCACTTGGTCTTGCATACAAATGTGGTGTAAGCTTTTCTCCGAGCTGTGGTCTGTGGCAGCAGTTTTGTAACTTTCTTTCTCTATGTGCTAAATCTCTTCGAATTTTTAGGAAGCATTCCAAACCGGTCTATGCTATTCTCAGAAGTTGTTATTACCCTATTGCCCATTGTTCTTTTAGAGAACATGTAACCAGTACATTATGTTCTGGTCAGTGAACCAATCGAATTTTTCCATCCTTATATGTTTATTTAAAGGTGCAGAATTGCTTAGTATAACGCTGATGGCTGCTTTCCTAAAACTGTGGCACATATGGGCTTTATTCAACCGCTTGCTGCCTGTTAAAATAACTGCTGTATATACACACATGGCGATGAGAGCCATTGTTCTGTTTTGTGGTGGGCAGCCTTCACAGAAAACAGTACATTCTGCTTGCTAGGCATGTATCCTTCTGTGTGAGTAAGCACCCAATTTCCTCACCACATGCTGTTATTGCCTCTCATCCAAAGGCAGATTGGGCTAAGTAACTAGCCGCAGACTTGATTTTGTGGTGTTTGATCACATCTGATGAAATTAGAGGAGCCTCTACCGGTCTGAGGTAGAGAGGGGAAAAAAGAGAGAGTGAGAGAGAGAGGCTCAACCCTTTGCAACTGTGTGATAATGCATCTGTTATATGTGCCTGAGCAGAAAGGGCCTGAAAATAGGCCGTAATGGTCCTCAGACAGGGTATTTGAGATGAAGGCACCACTATGCCTGGTGTCACAGTCTATCACAGTATTATGTTTTTATTTTATTGCACTATATTTTATTATGTTTATCATATTTTTTTATATACCTGTATTTATTTTAGCTTACTGTACGTCTTAGATTCTTATTTCCACTTGTGTGATTTTCTTTGTATGCATATAGTCTGAGCATTGTTGGCCTGACCCCTAAATTCCTACAGGCACGGATGCAACGCGTTCTGTGTGCGCCACGGCCGGAGCTTTACGCAGCCGTTCTAATCAGCAGCCCACGCCAATCTATGCTCGACCTGGTGGGAAGCCAGACACGGAAACGGCATAGAGATTTCGGCCGATTTTCAAAATAAAAGACCCCGTGCAAACAGCCAAAAGTAAAACAAATGAACTACGTAGAATATTTTCACATTTAGAAGCATATTAAGCACATAAACCAGGGAAAAAGAACAATTTCTGAGCAAGTACATAAAGTCAGGTGGGCGAAACGCTCAGCTTCTGAAATGCTCCTGATGGGGTATGAGGTTGCATGGAGGACGGACCAAAACAGCATTGCGACTGAGACGTGCATTGGAATTAGGAATTTCATTGCCAATGACTGTGTACTAGTATTTTCAACTTGCAGGTCTTGAACACAATCCGTTTCTTCACTCAAGCAAGCAATACAGCCAACACATTAACTAGAATTTACTGTGTTACTTTACTGTAGAAATGTCAAGATTATTTACCTGATTGCACATGAAATAACTGTGAAACAGAGTGTTCAGGCCTCGGGCTTTCAAGTGTTGTTATCGTTGGCGCTGTGATCGGACACAGATCTTGTAAACAGTTCTTTCTTCATCCTTTCACATGACTCCTTATCTGTGCCGTTATTTCACAAAGGCCGTCTGGTTTTGGTCAAACTCTTAATATTTGGCCTTCTTTGACCCTTAATCGAGTTTGGTGAGAAGACAGAGCAACAGACGATGTGAGGACAAGGCGAGATGTTTATTCTCCTGCACTCAGTCTGGAGGGAAGAAGAGCGGGTCATTGGGGTTAGGCGGTTTTACTCCTCACAAGTGCTTCCATTGCAATAAGTCACAGTCATGAGTGTGAGATAAGCTAGCCGAGTGTGCGTGTCTGCAGCTACTGCTGACCCCGGAGCAAACTGCAAGTGGACTACGCGAACTGCAGTGGAGCTCGGACTGAAAGAGCAAATTCTTATGACAGCCATATCTCCAAGCCTCCTATGTGGCAGAGGGAAACCTGTCATGGCTGGAAGTGGAGTGTTTGTTTATGCAGTGTTTGTCAAAATGTCAGTGAAGGAGCGTGGCTAGCTGTAAACATCATTAACCCAGCGGAGAGAGTCCCAGAGAAAAAACTGTCTGCTGTCCTGGATGAGCGTGAGATATTATATCGGCCACATGCATGCTGACACAGACACAAAGACAACAACTTGTGTGCAAACACACACACACAGACACACACGCCAACTGCAGCTGCAGACATCATTAGACAATCACATGACAGCTGAGATGAACAGATGACTGTCTCCTGCTTCATTCAATAGACGGAAAACTAGACTGGGCTTTAACTCCGTCTAGTGTATAGTTTTTTGTTTCGGTGCCAGTGCCATGCGCGCTGCCAGAGAACTGTTCCAGGATTTAGAGTGTGTGTTGTGTGTGTGTGTGGGGTCACACATACTCTACTGTCATGTTAATTGCATTGACAGATAATTGATTTTAGCATGGATAGAGCTACAGCTGGCCCAGCAAGCGGTCACAGTCACATGGCTGGTATTACTTCCAAACTCACATTGTCACTGTTCAGAGTTAGATCACAGCGCTGGGCCGTTGGTACTGTATCTCATCACACACACCATATACCACCTCACCCCTCTAGCCCATCTCCTTTAAGCCATGTGGCAATTCACAGTGATCTTTTACCTTGTTTTTGATGGAGGAGCTCAACGGAGGAGTGCGTCTCCTGCTATGTTTTGCAGTGCCTGGGTGTTAGCCAGCCCCGGAGTAGCATCATCCTCTCAGCCAGCGTGTGATTACAGAGCTAGACCGGGGCTATATCATACAGTCTGTAGATGAAACAGTAGCAGAAGAAATTGAAGGGATTACTTTGACTGACAGAATCTTTTTTTTTCCCCCCCTCTCCCAAGAAACTCTTACGTAACCATTCTGGATTTTGGCTGGTGTCTGCTGAGTGAAATAACAGGTCTCATTGTGTAATGATCACATAGAGTATACATTTAGACCAAAATAATAGTAGCATCTGTATCTTTGTTCACCCTTTTTTTTTTTTGTCTCAGTGTGTCTCTGCTTCTCCTCCTTCCTCTCCCTCTCTCTCTCTCTCTCTCAAGTGTGCCAGCCAGGCTGTGTAAATTTGCTCCAGATAATAGCGGACGCACCGTGCCAACTCCTGAAGTTGTGGCTGCCGCTGTGGCTGCAACGGCTTGTTACCCAGCTGGAATAATGGCTACATGGCTCCCCTTCCTTCCTTCCTTCCTTCCTTCCTTCCTTCCTTCCTTCCTTCCTTCCTTCCTTCCTTCCTTCCTTCCTTCCTTTGTTTCTTCTTTCTCGCTCACGTTCACAGACCATCATTCACTGTTTTCTGTCCCCTCATCTCAATTTCTCTCTTGCTGTACTTTATAGTTCGCCTTCCCCCTTTTTCCTCTTCCCTCCCTCCTCTCTCTCTCTCAAACCCTCCAGCAGTAGTCGCTTTGGCCACTGAGCCGTGCTCCAGCACGACTCTGATCCCGATGAGACAAATCATGAAGCATGGTGTGGGGGTGTGAGTGAATGCGTAGGGGATATATGTGGCTACTGAAATGGAAGCCATTTTTTGTGATGTGATCTTCTTCATTAGTCCGCCTCTGTGAACCTGCAGTGTTTCACACACACACTTTCTATGGAACGAGCACTTAATCTCATGCATTTCACTCCCTTGCAGAGCGGTTTGGTGCCGCTTAACTGTGGATTTGGTATGATTATTTGACAGAAGGTTCAGCCCATCATTGTCTCATCCTGATTGGGCAACTCCACACCAAAGGTCAGAGTCCGTGCTTTGTTTAGCCGAGTGCAGCTGCAGGCAGATAACACTTCTGCAGGGAGAGTCTGTTGATAAAGAAAGCAAATACATCAACACAAACCAGTGTGCGGTGACGCACACTCTGGTAATGCTGGTGCTTGCATGCGCGCACACACACACACACACAGATCGTGCTGTGGCCTGCCCTTGTTTGGGTTAATGTCATCTGTATCTTCTTGGCTCGGCCGCCCTCGCCATGGCTAGCCGTCTCTTTTTCTGTTCAACTCCGCAGCACATTAATGACCTAGAGTTTATGTAATCTGATTGCGGCAGAGCCAGAACGAACTGAGCCATTCATTCATTTCATTCCAGTCTACTCCACACAGGATGCACAATTGCCTGCTCGTTCAGACCGATGCCCCTCTGGCTGTCCTTTGCACCTGCTACCTGGTGTACCAGCCAATTCTTGAGTTGGTCCAAGTCCATTTGTCTGCTTCAACAACTTTTAAATGTTCCGTAAGATTTGGCCCGGGAAGTAGCGCGCTCAGATCTGAGAAATGTAATGTATCAAGCAAGTGCAATTTTTTTCGCCACATCCCCGTATACACAGACAATCAGCTGCTGTAGCCATTGTCACATCCAATCTCAACAATGGTTTAAAATTCCTTTGGATGGCAGGAAATACACGATCTTGAATGGCTTGTATCTATACATCTACTGTCTTTAATAATTCATATAAACATTTTCAAATTCAGCAACCACCGAAAACACTCCAGAGGTACTTTACCTTTCATGTTGTACAACTGGATTCCCGCGCATACGGCTTTCATTATTATAGCACGATATCGACTCACAAAGCGGCAGAATCGCGCCGCGTCGCCAACATGCTTCAGGAATACTTAAGGCCCTACGATTTGATAAAATCTGTATGGCGTCAATCAAAGGGCCAGATTCAGTTCCAATCCGTATGTGAGCTGAGGTGAGATATCTGATCCCGTGGCCTCCTGTGACATCCCGCTCCGTTTGTTTTCCTCGCCCGCCGAGGATTCCCTCTTCTCTCGCCGAGGCCCTTTTACAATTTAGATTTATGGAAATGCCTCCTAATAGAAAGCTGCTTTCACAGGATGACAGACAGCAATGATGAGGCGCACACCGCATAGCTACTGGTAGTGGGACTGCCTGCGAAGATCACACCTCAGGATTCAACCTCCAATTTAATAGGAAAAGTACACGGGGGCTGTTAGTTGTGTCAGCAATAACAAGGATTGAAGAGAAGAGGGTGGGATAATTTATGAACGGCTGTGCTGGATGTGTGTCTGGGTGCCTTTTGTCTATATGTACACATGCCTTTGATTGTCGGTGTGGATGTGCATGTCTGAGCTTGTACAAGTGAGCGAATGTGTGTGTTTTGAGGAGGTGGCGACTGTGGGAGGGGAAACAAAAATCATTAGAATAACAATGACATTGTAATCTCTCTCAGTGGATGTCATAGGTTTTAGGCATAATACCAGCGTGTGTTTGTTCAAACAGAGTATGAAGTGGGGGTGGGGTTCAGCAGAGACGGGGTTAAAAGGGAAAGATTAGAAACACGTGCCCCTGTTTGTATTCAGGGATAAGCAGCTACGCTGAGACTCGACTACTCCTCTGTCATGATGACATGCTTCTTTTTTTTTTTGTGTGGAACGTCTTGAAACGTGAGGGGGGGGGTGTGTTTTAATAATCTCGAAGTGCTGTGACTGCTTTCAATGGTGCAATTCAGTGAAAGGCAATTGAAGGCCTCGCTTGCAGGCCTCTAAACTCAGACGGTCATGAGCAAGTGCACTGATACGGGTCACTAATAAAGACGGTACTATTAAACACTGGATGCAAAGTGCTCTGTTGGAGTGCCCTTGGAGCACATGCTTAATCGCGGGAAAGCGCGCATTAATTCACTATGCACCACTAAATTACAGCTTTTTTTTTTTAAGCCATATCTCAGAGCCTAGCACATATCACGACCAAAGATAAACAAAAACAGTTTGTACCATTCGTGCGGTGATCGGTTTGAATTAGCAACAGACTGTGACGGAATTTTGAATTCACAGAAGGAACTGTGAGGCGTGACTGACTCTCTCCAACACCACAGCACAGGAAACCAGACAGAGCGCAATGGTAATGGTAACTGAACGTCGTATGGTTTCAGAGGGTGTTATACCTCTACTTTGCTACTGTGTGATTTCCTTGTGGTTGCTGGAATGGAAGTATGGATGGATGCAGGAGAGATGTGTGTGTGTGTGTGTGAGTTTTCTTGGAAGCTGACGGATGGAGCTGGCACCGGAGCAGAGAAATCCATTTCCTATTGAGACAAAAGAATGTATAAATATAACTCCAGCTCAACAACTCAAGATGCCAGCGAGTCCTCCCATTATCTCTGCTCTTGATAGCAGCAAAGAGAGAAAAGTAATGAACTAACCTCTGCTGCTAATCGCTTTTTTATAGGCTCCTATAGAAAAAGATCTTCCTTTAAGGAAGATTAAACTTTCTCTTTTTACGGTGGAAATGGCCACGTCAACTCAAAAGCTTACCACGCAATGAGCAGAGCGCTAAAAATCTGAAACCTTTTACTTTTCTCGACTAGCTGGTTTGTTGAATTTAGTTCCAAGTTGTCTCTTTGATTTGTAGCACGTCACTTTTACGTAAGCGTTTAGATTTCACGCTTTACATTAATCAGCCAGGGAATAACACATTAATCCAAGGCGTGAAATTATATCTCCCATTTCCTTTTCCTATCCGACAACAATGGATTTACCGCAGTAAACGGATTTTGGTTTATGTTCTTTATCTTTTGCAATACAATTGCAGTAAATATGAATTTAGGAGATCAAGCAAATTTGGCTCTATTGTTAAGGAGCTTAGTATGAGGGGACAAAAAAAAAAATCAAAAGGCACAAAAGCAGAAGACCTGCTTCCTAGTCGAGGTTGACAGGTTCTTCTCCAGAGGCCACTTCCCGAAGCCTGTTCTCGCCTGATTCAGTTTGCTGGCTGCCGCGCTGCCCTCGGGCTGTTGTGTCCACAATCCTTAGTGATGGTTTGCATAGCTTATCATTTCACATTTTCTCCTGTCTGGCCTCCTTGCTCATTCCTTCTGTTGCTCTTTAGCGTCTATTCATGAGATAATCGGCCACAATGCAGCTCCCTTTGACCGCGGTTGGCACGGCCGCAGCATTTTGCCCAGCGACTGGGGAAAAAATCTGCAGCATTTCAGCACAGAGATCCACAACCAGCCACAGTGACAGAGCACGGGCAGCCAGTGGGACCAGTTTGTTTAACAAGCGCTCAGAAGCAGCCTGGATGCCAACACAGTGTTTTGTGCGCCTGACTATTCATTATGAATGGAAAGTTTAGCAAAAACTGTCTTTTCTCCGTTCTATGATCACGGCTTGCGTGTGCGCTGGGATACAAGTGCTTTCCTGTCTCTCCCGACTTGATGCTCTTCTTTGCCTTCCGTGTCTGCCAAAGCGATTGTCAGATGAGAGTTAAAATGGAAATGTACTGACAATGACCATGATATTTTGAGAGGGTTTTATTTTTTTGGCATGTCTATGTCCTTATGTGATGTAACACACTGAAGCAGCTGACAGTTTGTCATCATGCCGGTCCATCTGTCTCCCTCAGTGCCATGACCACAGTTGTGATGCATCAACAAACTGAACTTATTTCGGAACCAGGACTTACTGTTGTATTTGATGTTGTCATGAGTCATGCAGTTGTTTATTGCTGATCTGGCATGTAGTCAGCGGGAAATTTCCAACGCTGCTGGCTTATATCTGCAATTAAAATGTGAAAACGCTGTTTTCATTCTACCTCAACCATCATTCTTTTTACTACCAACGCAGTCATGCCCTCTTCTGTTTCTAGGTCAGTAGGTAACTGTGTTTAAGTATGAATCATTCCTGGTTGTATTTATATGTTAATTTCCTTCTCGGTAATTCTGACTCCTCATAAACAAAAGAGAGACAGGGCTTTGAACTCAAGAGCACAAGGGCTGATCCGGTGTTGTTCTTATTCTTTTCAAGTCGACTCCTCAGCTGCATGGTACAGAGAAGTCTCTGTCAAGTACAACAAAGAGGTGGTCATGCAATCAGCTTAAACAAAGACTTCATTCCCTCTGTTACCGAAAGCAATATGAATGGATAACCTTTGTGGAGCCTTTTTATTTACACCATTCACTCAGTCTCTTTCTCTGCCTCTGCAGCTGTTGGCACAACATGAGGGAGTACTGCATATATTTCTTCCCAATGACTGTGGAAGAAGAGTGAAATAAAAAAAAAGAGAGAGAGACGGAAAAGATGGATGGGAGTAAATGTTGTATACACATATACGATTAAGGGTGGGGGTGGGGGTGTAGCAAAATCTCTAAAGGGCAAAAGGCTGCGGGGCTTGAGCAAAAAGCTGGCTCAGCAGGAGGCTGATTATGCCACCAAAGGGATCCACTTTGCACATCTAGCATGTACAAACTCAAACAAAGGAGCATGGCAGAGCACAGGCAGCTGAAAGTGAGGGTGGGGGTCTGGCCCTCGCTGCTTTTTTTTTTTTTTTTTAGAGGCAATGGCACTTTTATGACCATGCTAATAAAGTGCTTCTGGGACAGAGCACCTCCCACACCTCTGCCTGCGCACACGCCAAGAACAGCTTGACTGGGCCTTAGGACCTGTGTTTATGGACACATGGATCAATACACTCCCTAAGGGTCTATATTTAAGTCTGAGCTGAGTAGCGTACCCGTTGATCACGGGGGGAAGGGAGGGTCCCCAAGATGGCCATTACCAGATTTGGACGGGGTCTATGAAAGGCCAGTCACGGTTCAGAGGGAATCCCAAATCGGCTCTGCAAATCAAACCTGCCTTGTAGTAGTGTGGGATGTGCGGTATCTCTTCGTATAGCGCTCTCTGCTTTCCTATCTTCAGTTGCGAGCGCTCGTTAATTCGAGGCGCAGTCGTTGATTATTCCAGCCACATCTTTCACCCTTGATTTTCGGTGCCCTCACTGCTGGAAATGCAAATCTGGAGCGTGACAAACGATGTAGGGCCGTCTCTGACACGTTCAAGCCCCTGGCGTCCCCATGTCGCTCCCCAGCTTACCTCCTCCAGCTCCACAGTAATTACCCTTGTTGGATCGCTACGCCTAATCATACTTGATTTTGGGATGCACTGCCATTGTCTCCACTTGTTAGCCCCTCACACTGCTTGGTTCTGATAGAGTACACTGATAATACTGAGGGAACGAGGCACACAAACATACACACACACACACACACACACTTACACATACTGTATATTCTGGTGTTTTTATGAGGGAGCTGTGTACACATCTAATACCGTAGCTGATTCATTTAAAGATGATTATTGTGCTGCCAGTGATTAATCCCTCTATGATCTGATCATGCTGACAGGAGATAAATAGGACAAAAGGATTAAAAAAAAAACAACAGATATGTTCAGTAAAGAATAATTAATGGATTCATATTCTGTATAACAGGCCCCTTAAAGAGCAGAGAGCAATGGGGGTGAGGGGGGGTGGTGGTGGAAGTGGCTCCCAATTTGTTCTCACTTTGTTCCAGTAATAAGATCCAGGCCTTCCTTTCCAATGGATGAGATAATTAACTCCTGGGGACAGACTGCACAGAGCTCCGTCTCATGGTTTATGGCATGTGGAGAGGGATCTCTGCAACCCAGGCTGAGCATGGTTAATGCGCAAATTGCAGACTTTGCTTGATGTATGTTTTTACAGATAGATATGGAAAGGGCACAAAAGATAGGGCTGTTGGTTGATAGGTTGTAGTCAGGGTAAAAAATGAGGGAGGGTGTAAAATGTAGAAATTAAATGAGGCGGCAAAGTGTTGGAAAAGTGCACAGGACTTTCAGCTGCGTGCATTTGTACCTAGTATGTTGCTTTCATAGTTATAGTATGGTCACAAATAAGACTGTCATCATAATGTTTTAATTCATCATTGCTTTGTTTTATTGGTAAAGATGAAATTTAAGGCCTTACTTTATGTACCATGCCAAATTAGATATATTCTTAATCAAATAGTGTTTCAAGACCTTGGATGAGTTTAAATAAATAATCAATTGATTTTTTTTAGCCTGATGAGTCATTGCCAAGTGCCCAAATCTTTATGTGAAATGAGTCTCTGGGCTATGTCTGTGCTAGATTTTGTTCTGTTCTTAGAAACCTCTTGCTCAGTGTGAGACAGCAACAGCGGTAGTATGAGTCAGGTCAGGCTAATTTCCGTTGCTGTGACCTGCCTCTCTTTCCTACATTGTCCTGCCGTGTCCAGCAACTCCTTTGGAATGTGCACCATAATGCTTTCCGTCAATTGTCTTTTTAAACCTCCCCTCCTCTTCTTCACAGCTCATTGCGGTACTGAGAATGAACTTTAACCTTTTCAAGCAGTGAAATCCCTAATGAAGCGCCTTTTCCATTCGGTCATGTGTTTCCTTTCTCGGATACGTGAGTCATGCTGTGATATCTAACGCCTCTTCTCTTTCTTGTTTTCTTTTCCAGAAACATGTGAAGAGCCTCGCGAAGATTTGACCTGCAAGTTAGCCTTCAACAACAAAAAGGCGAAGGTCTCCTCCCTTCTTTCCCCTCATCCATTCTCTCTGCTTCCTCTGCAGTTTCCTTGCAGGCCCGTTAAACATGGTGGGCCGGCGGGCAACACGCAGGACTTTATCACCTGACCCTAAAGTAGGAGCTACAGCTACTCTGCTAGGCTTCTGGTTCTTAGTGATACCTGCCTTGTGCAGTGGGCAGACGTTCACTAGTTTCCACCCTGAACGTCGGGACTGGGTCTTCAACCACCTGACTGTTCACCAAACCACAGGGGCATTATATATTGGAGCAGTCAACCGTGTGTACAAGCTCTCAGGCAACCTGACCCTCCTCGTTTCCCACGATACAGGCCCAGAGGATGATAACAAGGCCTGCTACCCCCCTCTGATTGTCCAACCCTGTTCTGAGCCCCTTGTCTCTACCAATAATGTCAACAAGCTTCTCCTCATTGATTACTCCCAAAATCGGTTGCTGGCCTGTGGCAGCCTCTACCAGGGTGTCTGTAAACTCCTCAGATTGGATGACCTCTTTATCTTAGTGGAGCCCTCCCACAAGAAAGAGCACTACCTCTCCAGTGTCAACCAGACTGGGACAATGTATGGGGTCATTGTGCCTTCACAGGGCCAGGATGGCACCCTTTTTATTGGCACAGCAGTAGACGGAAAACAGGACTACTTTCCTACCATCTCTAGTCGAAAGCTGCCCCGTGACCCAGAATCATCTGCCATGCTTGACTATGAATTGCACACTGACTTTGTGTCCTCCCTCATCAAGATACCATCTGACACCCTGGCTCTGGTCTCACACTTTGACATCTACTATGTTTACGGCTTCGCCAGTGGCAGCTTTGTTTACTTCCTGACTGTCCAGCCTGAGACACCTGAGAACAGCATGTCATCAAGCGGCTCCACCAGTGACCTCTTCTACACTTCTCGAATTGTCCGCCTCTGCAAAGACGATCGCAAGTTTCACTCCTACGTCTCTCTCCCTGTTGGCTGCGTGAAGAACGGCGTCGAGTACCGGCTACTGCAGGCCGCCTACCTCGGCAAGCCAGGCCGCGTTCTCGCCGCCTCGCTCAACATCAGCGCCCAAGATGATGTGCTCTTCACCATCTTCTCCAAGGGCCAGAAGCAGTTCCACCGCCCGCCAGATGACTCAGCGCTCTGCGTGTTCACCATCCGAGACATCAATGCACGAATCAAGGAGCGCCTGCAGTCCTGCTACCAGGGAGAAGGCAACCTGGAGCTCAACTGGCTGCTTGGGAAGGATGTGCAGTGCACCAAAGCAGTAAGTTACAGTGATAGACGCCGATTAAGAACGTGTTCTTTCATACATCATGCACTTCTTACTCATTTACAGTATGGAAATGATTATGACTGAAATATGCCTTTTCATTGTGGTGACATTTCCATTATCGGACAGAACAATCAGGGGTCCAAAAGTGCTGTTATTGGGAGATGTAGATTTACACAGTTTAATAGTCAGAACATTAAACAGTAAGGGGATGTCCAAAGCTCCTCAATGAGCCTTGAAACCGCAGCGTTCAAAGTTTTGAGGGTGTGTGCTGCAAAGAAAATAAACACAGTAATCATCAGGAAATTCTTTTGACTGCCTTGGGTAGTATACTCTTTGTTAACGAATGATTTAAGCACAACATGCAATTACGCCAAACTGTTTTGTTGCTCCGATATCAGGGAAAATGATCTCTCGAGCTATTTCAATGACAAATAATCATAAATTAGAGAATACGTGTTTTTCCTCTTAAATAAACACATTCTCTATTTGTACGGCGAGGAAAAGTAGTCGTGGTTACTCTGCTTCTGATGCCAACATAGATCACACACCGGCCTATTCCTTCTGAAGCCCCCACTTATGCTATAATACAAGGCCGTGTGTCTGCTACATGTTGTGAAGTAGAATTAAGTTTCTTGATTTTCCCTCATTCCCAGGAGACCACCGTCCTCTGTGCTTTCATTCTGTAATTGCTTATTGGAATTTAAGAATATTAAGAATTAACGATTAGTTAAGTGTGTGGCTAGTCACTTACGGTGTGTGTGCGTGCGCATGGGTGCTGTGTGTATAGGAAAGGCTTGTGAATGCTGAGTGTGTGTGCATGTCTGAGATGAAGCTGTGGCGTAGGTCTTAATGTATTTTTAGATTTAATGATATCCTTATCCTGACAATGATGAGAGCCACTGATCTGCTTCCCTTGATGCTAATCCCCCCAGGTCACTCAATTGACCACTCTTATTAAAATCAGTAAATTCCCCATTAGCGCAATGTCAGAGGTGATTGTCAGGAGGAGGGAGACATTATCTCGAACTAGCGCTGTTGGGTTTTATTAGCTCCACCGAGAAGGCGGGAGGCGGCGAGGTTGGAAGTAGGAGAGTAGGCGGAAGGAGAAGAAATGGTGCTATATGTCGGTGACAGTCCTGAGGTTGGGAGGCTTTCTATCTGCGGGAGCTCAAATTAGAACCCTTTTTCAGTTTCCTCAGACAAACCCCAATCATCTCAGTGTGCTCTGAAGGGTGCCAGCCATTACCTGCAAAGCCGCACCTCCCACTCCATTCTCTAGGCATGCACTGCCAATAACGTTCAGCTCTCCTTTCACATCATACACCGAGGGGATACACAAGCTTTGCGTGTGTAGCCGCGGAGATAAGAAGATGTAAAATACAGTCCTTAAGACCATGTTTTCATGCTCATTGAACAGCCAATAAATCCATAGTATAATATGGATTATGCAGATGGATGTCGATGGATGAGGAGCTCTTAAAAGTAGCCGGTGCACTCTAAAGCAGAGAACCTTAATTATACCCCCAGCTCGCGCTCCTCTCTTGCAGATCTTTCACTGTGTGTAAGTTTACATGCAGACCAAAGCTAAGGCTGGGAATGGAAGTAAGGCTGAGCCAGGGGATTCAGACACAGCAGCCAATCAAAGATTTATCACCCAGCCGTCCAGCCTTCTGCCATCTGGAGATTCACACCATCTCTATAGTCACTCCCAGGGAGGAGAGCCATGATGGGATTCTTTCTGTATCAGGCTGTCTGTGTATGTGTGTGTGTGTGTGTGTGTGTCTGTCTCTGACTAACACTATCATCCTGTCTTGGTTTTTGCTCCTGCCCCACCGACTAATTAACCACTCGTGAGAGCAAAGGGGGAGCTAGTATTGATAAGACTAATATAGCCTTGGGAGAAAAACTCCGTGAGTAGATATTCTGTCACATCTAATTCATCCTTCATTCAAATTCCACACCAAATTGAATTTATGTCATTGTTTAACGCGATTATATCATCTACAGTCGAAGCAGACCAGTGTAACAACCGTTTTTTTTTCAGCACAGATTAAATATTGTGCTCAATTGTGAGTTATTCGATAAGGATTAATCACACGGAGTATTTTTGTCGCTTCACAGCTCTGTTAGAGATAACCAGTGTAATTTGTGTCATGTGAAACAGACTGAAACACGGTAAATCTGCATTCCTTTAGGAGATTTGTGACAAGGCGGGAGGGGAAAACAAAAAAGGTGGAGGAGAAAAACTCAACCACATGGACTCCAGGGGGATTTGGCTTGGCTGCCAAGTCTGCTAAGCGTACATCATCTAAACAATCTAGATATAATCAGAACCAAGTGCTCTGGAGCCCAACAGACCATATGTGGACTAGCTGCATGCATCTGAGGAAGTAGCTATCGATAAGCCAAAGTCTGGAACTCACGGCTGTTTTTTAAAGATAGCTGTTCGCTTTCCCATCTGATTCATTCTGTGTGTCCGTGTCTAATCGGCATGTTTAAAACAAGCGTTACACACTTATATACGGCACATTTGATTTTATTACCAGCGGAGACAAGAGTAATGTAAGCTTACATGATTTCTTTTCTTCTTGTTTGGTTAAATACTGCAGTGGAGTACCCTGTAGCACTCTGCTGTGCTATTTTTGGCCAAGCAAATAAAAAGGAAATGCCATAAAGTGGGGGGGGGGCGTGCCTATAAGAGCAGAGGCGATTATTCCCTGTCAGCATTATTGCTTTTACTCCACTCGTGAAAATCTGCGCACTGTAGTACTGAAAGGTTTTACAGCCGTGGTGGCTTGTGCGAGGCTGAGCTGCCTCCCAGAGTGGGAAATGTCACTCAACATAGTCTGCTTATACCATTCTGACAGCGACGTAGACGGAGACAGACGAGAGAGAGATATAGTGACAGAAAGAGAATTAATGAGTTGGAGTTGAAGACCGGTGTGTATATATATTCAGAGGAGGAATAAAATAGAGTTTGTGAGGAAAGGACTGTAGGATTCATACATGGGAGGCATGCCGTGTCTCAGGCTGCCTGGCCATCTCACTTACTCCACATGGCACTTTGAGGCCACTGCCACTCACACTGTCTCAGTTGACCTGATTCAACACCAGGACCACTGTCTTGCTCCTCATTCACCGCTTCCTCCTATCTTATTTGAGATAGACTACAAAATGGAGCTAAGTCTTCACTCTGGGCGATTCTCCTAAGTTATGTACACTACAATCACGCCCAAATTTCCCAAAGAACCGAAGTCAAACTTTATGGTAATGCACTTCATTACAGCCTCTTCGCTTACATGCATAGTTCAGGGCTGCACAGTTATCATGCAGTGTGTTTGCCGGCGCACATAGTTATCATGCAGTGTGTGTCTTCCTGCAGAGCTGTGATGATAGGCCAGGGTAATGAGCCACGGTGAGAGCAAGGTGGAGCTCAGTCAGGCGGAGCTGAAACATGTCTGCCAAGTGGAACAGAAAGGCAAACGTTTGTCTGGCTGGGAGGCTCGTCCGTGCACCTCCACCTCGCCCTCTCTCTCAGACTCACCTCTCTCACCCCCTCATTTCCATCTCTGACACTGCCACTATTTCCACAACTTTGCATGACTCTCCCCTCACCTTCATCTTCCCTCCTTACCGAGCGGTCTTCTTTTATAATAGTCTGTGTCTCAGCATCTCTGCCCTCCTAATGTCTTATTCTCTACGTTTGTGTCCCCTCTGCATTTTTGTTGCTCCACCTCATCCAGTGCATCTCACTTCAAGGGTTTCTATAGTTTTATCTTCGTACTCCGAGCCATAACTTTTGTTTTCTTCTCTCCCTGTAGCCGGTGCCCATTGACGACTCCTTCTGTGGTCTGGACATCAACCAGCCGCTCGGCGGTTCTCAGCTGGTGACCGGTCACACTCTCTACACCGAGACTCGGGACCGCATGACTTCTGTCACCTCCTACGTCTACAATGGCTACTGTGTAGCTTTTGTGGGCACCAAGAGTGGACGTCTAAAGAAGGTGAGTACCGGCTACTTTCCCCTCCTCTCACCCAGCATTTAAAGGCCTGTTGTTGGAGATTTCTGCTCACTTCATCACTGTGATACATAAGGACTCAGGCTGTCCAGTGGTCCACGGGGTACAGACACTTTGAAGTGGTCCTATTTCCGTGCAGATGGATCATGGTCACAGGGAAACGTATCTCCTTAATATTTAATGCTTGCTGTCAAAGCGCCTGAGAGAGGTAATGGCGATGGCTAGCTCACTGTAGTGGTCATTACCAGTTCCCTGTTAAGTGAGCTCCAGTGTCGCAATGTTGAATAACCCGCGCTGGCCCATTAATTTTAATAGGCACCTTTCTGCCTGTGGCCCACTGAGAGGCAAAAGAGAGAGCAGGCCCATGCACTAAACCTTCTAGTGTTGGTTAGAGAACACGGACGCTGCAGAGGGTTAAGGGTTGCTCGCCAGTTAATAATGATAGATTTCACACTGCAGCCACAGGAAACAAGGTATTAGATGAGATTTCTGCGTGACAGGATTGAATGGCGAGGAAAGCGAGTGCAATACTCTGGGTTCGGATGATATGAGGAGTGATATTGTCAATCAGAAGTGTCTCTGTTTTGCTGTTTAATTTAGAAGAGCTCTTTTTGGCTCTGACATCTCCCCACACAGCTGACACTTAGGCTATATATTTAATGTTTAAACGTTAATGTCGTGTTTTAAATGCAGATATTGTGTGTTTTGTGTGGGCGCTTTGTGTTACAGTACTTGTTTGCCTCGCATACTGACGGTTCTTCCTCGACTGCATTTAGACAGCTGGTTGAAGGATTTGTCGGTATTCACTTGGCTCCCTGTCGCATGAGGGTGCCTGTTTGAGTGACAGCAGGAGTGTGTCACAGGGCCGTAACTGACTCATACAGTCGCCCCTCCCCCTTTCTAGCAGCAGCTGCATGGAGCTCAGTGGAAGATTTTGAAGAGAAAGAGAGAGTTGCTAAAAACCATTTTGATACCTCTTTTGGCAAGTTCTTTGTTATTTCAAGCCTGGCAATGCAACACAAATGGTGTCGGCCTGGGTTATTTTGGTCTCTTTGGTTATTCATAATTAAATCAATACACCAATAAGGCTGTGGTTGAGAGAATATTCATTCCATGTAATCCCCTGTTTGAGCTGTTTAATAATTTAGTACCTTTTTCTACTTGGTTAAATTAGATGAGACAGAAAAGAGTGTTTTCCTCACTGTGTTGCTTGCATATTGTGTTTATCTCCCAGTTCTTTCCACACTCTTGTCTGTAGCCGCCGCCACCGCCTTCAATCCATGCAAAATAGCCTTGCGTGCTGCTGTGTACTTAGGCTCGCTCCTCAGAGTAGCATGACTGTAACCACAGTAACGCTAACATGGGGGAGGTAATAACCAGGATATGAGTCGGGCACCTAGAGAATGGCTACCATGGTCTAGTAGTCAGAGCAGAAAAACCTGATCCACATGACAACAGACTAAGGTACTAATAGCACTCGCACTAAGAATACATTAGCAAACTCCCCAGTAATGAGTATTTGTTGTCATTCTAATTAGTTATCAGCCTCTCACTGTGGGGTAGCCAAGATGAGAACATGCAGTAGGTTTAATTTCTGGTGGAATTACTCTGAGTACCCAGGAAAAACAGCATGAACACTACTCCTCAACATATATTTTATGTATGAGAGGATGCACATGTCGCGGGCAGTGAGACAACTTACATCCTTCCTCAGCGAGAACGTATTTGGATTGGCAGTTTTCACCACTGTTGGAAATCGTGCGGTTTAAAGAGGAGCTGTCACCGCTGTGCAAATATTTGTATGCATGTATGTTATTGGACGAGGACTAGTTGTGATTTGCATGCTGGCACGAGTTAACAAGCGCCGAAAGAAAGGATGACCACAATTAGCCTACCAACCGTAGATAACGCTGCGTGACAGTAGCGATACTGTAGGAAGAGGAAGGACTGCTTTGCCCACTTTCATTGTTAAGGTTTCTGCCCGCGTTTCAGTCTGTCTGAAATATGCATGTGTGTTTACATTAAAGTTGTAGTCCCTCAGGTGTCACGGCGAGGGCAGAGGGATAGGATGACCCGATGAGCCCTGGCTGCAGCTCTTCTGTAGGAGGCTGATAACACATAGACGGGCAAGCTGCGGGCTTCCTTTGGATCTGAGCATGACACAGCTCTAGGGTGACAAGATGCTTTGCCAGCGACGCATTTCTATACGTTTGCCTCTTTCGTGCAACCGAGAGAGACGGGCAGATGGCGAAAGGAAGGGGGGTGTGGTGTGCAGGGGATGCACGGCTAGTGGGGTGTCGGAGCCATGACGAGAAAAAAATAAGAAAAAGAGTAGCAGGAAGAAACAGAGATAGAAGGAGAAGCAGGAAGGTACTGGGGGAGGGAGGAAGAGACCGTTGAAATGTGAATTTAGTGCCGCCAAAGAAACCAGGGCTGCACCGCTGCCTGTAATTGGATTGGCTCCCTTCCCAAAGAACCCCCTCCCCTCCTCCATCTCCCGCTTCCCCATTCAATCCCGCTCCTCCATCCCTCTTCCCCCGCCACCCTCTCACTCTCCCTGCAGACCAGCTCCTGTATGCTGATGTTTCCTGGGCTTTTTGCTGGAGCATGGCAAAGCAGGGAGGGATAGTGTTGGCGGATACAGCTGCCCGTGGCCAGCTTTTGCAGGGGATTGATTGAGGAAGAGGGGGTTAAGAGGGTGGGGGGAGAAGGCAGACACTAAGGTGAGCAGAACGCATATATAGTGGAAACAATTGTGAGCCTCATACAGTATATGAGACAGTTAGCGCTGACATGCTGTGATCATGTTTTACAGGGTGTGAAGTGCTTACATTTACTGTGTGATGTAGGATCAAGCAAACAAATCTATATTCACAAGCTAGAGTGAAACACGGCGCTATCACACAAGTGTCATGTGATAAATGTGTAGCCTGAGTGTCATGAGGTTTTCAAGAAACTGGTTGTGGACTTCTGGGTGGCACCCCTGGAGGCAGTGATTGATTGTGGAGGGCAGCAGATGTTCACCTCAGCAGAAAGCGGCAAGGGGCCAATCGATATCCCGGACCCTTTTTCCAGCTACTGTGAAACCAGTTCCAATCAGGACCAATCAGGACCAAAACTAGCCTCTGAGCCTGTAGTCCTGCCCGTGACTTAATGTCCTATTTAAATTCTAGAGCTGGATTTGCATTGATACTCACCAGGCTCCATCTTCTGCGTTATCATTCTTATGTACCCGTAGACCAAAAGACTGCTACAGGGCGAACCCAGGTCAAATTATAGATATAGTCAATCTGCTATGCAGTTTATTCTGGAGACGCATTACCAAAGAATTGCATCATCTAAATTGGAATTGGCTGTGTGTGATTCACTTTGTGCTTAAGCACAGACATATCCCACACGGACGACTGGGATTGGTGGGAAGCAACGGCGGCATTAAGGAGGAGAAGAGCTGCCGGGGAGCGTTGCCTTTGATATAAAGATGGAGATGGAGGGCACGGCTGCACATGTAAAATTGGATGTTGAAAGGCATCCCAGCGATAGATGAATGGGGAGGTTAAAGGCAGCTCAGCAGAACCACGTTCAGGATTCCCCTGTTAATCACAGTCAATTCGCAGACAGTGAGAATGAACGTCACCCGTCCCAGTTCTGCCACACGGAGGGTCACGGTTTAAGAGCTGCTGAACCAGAGACCAAAGAGACGCATTCCCAGATGGCATCCTCTCCTGCGTTCTACATTCACTAGAGTCTATATAGGGATAACGTATTTATTTATATAACATGTAATGGAGCCATGAAACCTTCACATGAAAATGTATATATTTTAGGTTCCTCAATGTTTTGTTTTCTTTATTCAAACACCACAAGTTATGGTGGTGGAGAAGTCAGGGGTTGATTAGTGGTGGGTCGTATCAGTGGTAAACCATGGATGGAAAAAAAAATGTCTTCCGGCTCTTGATGTTGTGCTGCTTTCGGCCTAATTAAATCTTCTCATCATGCCCTGATGAATAATCAGGAATTGGATGGCGCCCCTGGCAGCTGAAGGGGGACAACTTGAAAGGGTTGGTTCAGGTGTTTAACTGGACACGTCCTGTTAAACCGGTTAACGTAGCAGGAGATGTATGGCTGACTCACCCACCTCCCACGCTGGCCTGAATAGCGGCGAGGATGTGCGTGTTGTGCAGACGTGTGTGTGTCTCGAGTGTCGCCGAGGATAGCAGCTGATCACAGGGCATAAAGCGTGGAGGACTTGAAAGGCCTGTAAACGTATGCAGCTGCTCCTACAGGGCCCTGGTGGACAAGTGGTCAAACCCTCCCTCCCCTCCAGCCCCTCTCTCAACCCTCTGTGTTGTTTTCGCCCCCCGATGAGCTTGAGAGAGTTAGTCTTTGGATTGGTCGCCCTCAGAGGCAATTTGATCTGAGAGCCTTGCCACGCTTTTGCCTGTCGGCCCAGAGCTCACCTGCTTGACTTGTTCAAGCCCAGCTTTCATGTGACCTGGCTTAGCCTGGCCTGGATTTTATTATGGAAGCGAGGGGATCAGGTAAGCAGATTTGCGTTTGCCGTAGCCTGCCTGGATTGTCAAGCCGGTAATGGAGAAGGAAATTGGAGGAGAGAGCGAGGATGGAGGAAGAGGAAGAGAGAAGACGACAGGTGGGGAAAGACAGAGCTGGAGAGTCACGGTGATAGACAGGTGGTGGTTGACAGACAACCAGAGAGAGAGGGAAGGAGGCTCTAACTAGAATCAGCAATGAAGTCCCTAGCAACAACTGAATGGAAGCTCATCCTGTTTCCCCTGGGGTACAACTGAACTGAGGGTTCCTGTTAACTGCATCCACACACACACACACACTCACTTTCATGATATATGAAGTATGATATGAACGTGTTTCCAGTCGGTCATTAGTGCTGTCTCCTGGGATTGCAAATAAAACCACCTAGAAGCACAAAGAATGAATCATTTCAACGCCTTTATTGAACATCTTCATTGTCAATGCATGACTTGTATTAACCTTGAGCTGACATGAAAAGGAATACAATTGCCCGTTAAAAAGCGTCGTCACAATTGCCACCAGGTGGAATTTGTTTCCAATCATCACGCTCACAAATTGTTATTTCGCACTGAATGCCTTCTATAATAGCCATCGCATCACTTTGTTTCAGATTGAATGGCGTGGTCCAATTAATCCCGCACAGAACAAATAATTGCATCCTTTTGTTAAACATTGTCTTTGTTATGTCTGTCTTGCTTGTTTAAAATGAAATGAAAACCACACTCGACACACCTGTTTATCAAACAGGCAACTAAGATTTTGTCGAAATGACAGCTGCCAATATGTCTTATTTCAGCCGTCTTCAGGACTCTCCCCGTTAGATTGCCTCCAATACTTTGTTAATCACGTCAAACAAAGTAACACAGCCTCTGTTTGCCCACTGGCAACAGCTGGGAGCCAACATTTTTCCTTTTAACACAACCTGCAGCACTTTCTCAAAGAGGCTGAATCAAATGTCCCACGGTTAAAGCGCCGCTATTTGGGGAGAGGTAAATTGTATTTTTTGCCATTACCTGGACCTCAGGGTGTCTGCAGAGAGAATGTCAACCGTCCTCCTAACCTCTACAGCGAGACAGGACGACCATTAAGTATTATCTTAGAGTTCTGTGAAATGCTTTATTAAGGCATTTTTCTGCTTCGTAGGGAATCCCCTCTGATCAGCAGGTGGTCCAAACCGAAGCCCGAAGCTTTAAATCTTTCGTTTTAGCTGTAGAAACAGTTTTTATAGCAAATGTCGAATTTGAAATCTTGAAAGAAAGGTGACTTCTTTTAAAAAGAAGTGTATGTTTGGCTGTTTGGAGGTGGTTGCCATTGGTGTTTTAATTACCTTCTATAGCCAAGCTAATAACCAGCTTGTTCATTGAGTTGTGGACTGGGAGGATGTCTGTGTGACCTTTGAGAACCTGGCCTCCACTTGACCCCCCTCCTGCTCGGTTCTTAACCCTGAGTCAGATAAAGAGGCGTCCGGCGGCATCCCAAAGCTTCAGCGTCAGGCTGTGTCTTTCATGGCTGTCCTTAGAGTACAAGCCTTTCTATCTGCCAGACCTGGTGCGAGCTTCTCTAAACCCTTCACCGTTAAAAGGCCAAAAGAAGACTGAGAGCCCCTGCCGTTCCATTCATCGGAGCCTTATATCTGCTTTTTCCTTCTCAGTCTCTCTGATTTACTCTCTCTGTCGGTCTCCATGTCTCATTCCCTCTTTCTTTTCATAGCAGTGAGTTAAATGTAACCATTGTCAATCGGCTGTCCTCCCCCCCTCATTCCTCTCTTCCTTCACGTCCCTTTCTCCATCGCAGTCTCTCAACTCTCACTCCGAGTCTTTTTCTGCTTCTCTCCCATGCTCAGACTATTACAGTGACACAGCCTACCCTGCAGTGATCTCATTAATCACATTCAAACAGCTCTCTGTTGCTTTCACTCCTTCTGTCGGTCTCCCTCTCCATTCTCTTCCTCTAATTGCTTGCTCTTTTCTCTGCCAGTGTCTCGAAGGAAACATTTTTCATTATCTAACAACAAGAGACAAATACTTAATACAGTGCATGCATTTTTACTACAGATGGATTTTATGCATGTAGGCTTAATTTAGCCGGAAGATGTGCAGCAGTGTGAATCCACGCAAAATCCCAAAAGACACAAAGACGGAATCGCATATGTCCATAAATATGTTGTGCGCGACTTATTTATTAATTTATCGCCACAATCACGCCTTTTCTAAGCAGACAACTTGATTTTATTTATTAGATCTGTTACTGGCGATGCCATCTCTCTTACCCTGTTGAGTGTGTCCCATAATTGGACTTCATGAGTTAGATTAATTAACCCATTGTTATTATTAGAGGCTAAGCGTAGAAAGAGCATTGCTGTAATCAGCATTTTATCTTGCCGGCTGTGCTACAAATTAGGTTGATGGCAGTATTATTTACTTTGCCCGTGAAAATGTTCTCATGTTTGGAAGTACTTAGGGTCTTACAGGGAGAAGGGAGCTTGGCTCTGGCTTTACACTGTTGCTAACATACAGAGCCTGGGACTCAAACTAAGCCTGTGGCAGTGGATTGTGTGGTTTTTTTTTTTACCAACGCTGGGAGCAGTAGCGTCATTTAGAGTGGGAAGCCACATCAAACGACACTTACTACCCAAATCCATGTCTTCCTGGTTAGGCAGAAAGATTAAACAAGTGAAAATAAGGCTGCATTTTCCCAAATGTTTCTCTTTGTAAGAAGTGGCCTTTCGCATTTCTATGAATACTGAATGGTATTTTCGAGCCCACGCATTCTTGGCAGTCGAATGTTTTACGCACAGTAAAAACACAAGGAAAACACGTCCAAAACATTATGCAAGCGTGGCGTGTTGGGAGGGAGGGACTCGCAAGCTTATCAATATTCCTGTTTAGTCTGCAGCAAATGTAGGCACCACGGGGAGAACATTTGAAATTCATAGAAATTCTTATCAGTTGTTGCGTCGCTGTTATTGATCCGTTACTGTGGAAACAGAATAGTATGTAGGCCTTGTTATTTTTATTTTTTCTTCTTGCCCGAGGTATAAGTCCAACGACTTCCAACAGTTCTCGCAATCAAAGGGAAAATTTCTCTCTCTGTCAAATGAACTTTAAGTACTCAGTGCTTGACTTTTGTCCTGTGAGTTGCCAGCTGGCATGGTATATGAGTTTTTTCTCCTTTTTCAATTTCCCCGCTGACTTTGCTGAAGTACACGGAGAGAAAAGGGACAGGCAGAGAACGAGTAAACATCTTTAGGACAGAAAAAAAAACAACAACAACACAGAAATAGATTAGCGAGCAACGTCTGTCAAAGTGGATGGCTGGCTCAGTGCCAAGCTTTATTGATTTGCTTTACAAAGCACTTGAATGGGCCAGATAACTGTGATTAGCCA
Organism: Miichthys miiuy; assembly: GCA_036365135.1. NCBI lineage: Eukaryota > Metazoa > Chordata > Actinopteri > Sciaenidae > Miichthys > Miichthys miiuy. The sequence goes on along the minus strand of CM071606.1, from coordinate 7,148,875 downwards.
ATTCATTACTGCTGGCTCTTAGAGTGGTCCAAAATGAGATAAAAGGGGGAATAGGGAAGGACAGAAGGGGGGCGAGAGCAAACTATTACTTTGTAAACTTGCACAGAAACTCCAACAGTGGCCCAAAAACATGGAGAATGTTTTTGAAGTTCTTGATGAATCTTCCCTATTTTACATGCATCATAATGATGGTCCTCATTAGAAGCAGTTACGAAAAGGGGGCGGGAAAAAAAACATGCATTGTTTATGTGTTCGATAGCATGCATAATGATTCTAGATTACTCAAACACAGAGCAGCGTTCCTCTCATCTACTACGCAAATGTGCGCTTCCATTTCAAGTGCTACGCTGCCAATAGATCTCAGACGCGAGAATTGTTTTGGCTTTGATGATATACTAAACTGTTGTCTGTGCAAAGGCAAACTGAGTGTGACAGCGACTAATGTTTCTGTCTGATAGGGAGACAGCTTTACTGCTCCTCTGTCTCCTACTTCATACAAGACAGCAGCAGTTATCAGAGCCCTTAGAGTTAAGCTTGTCGGGGTGACAGCATTGTTTAATGTATTTCTATGATCGCGCGGTGTTTACAGGAAGCTTTTATGGGCTCTACACAAATCATTTCTTTGATATATATGCTTTTTGACATTGCACAATCATCTGGTTATCACTCACTGTTGCTGTTATGACAATAAGAATCAGGAGTTGTGGTAACATGCCATGTTCCTTCTTGTTGCAACATTAAATACCATATCCCGTTTCCCTTCAGATACTCCCGTTCAGCCCTTAAACTTGGATGTTGAAACTCTTGACAGTGACGGATCAAGGCGAGCAGGCCTTTGTCATTTTCCCTGATTTTCCTAGTGCTCCAATTTCCTTTCTACTTTTGTTCCATGCACACTCTCTCTTTCTCTCTCTCTCTCTCTCTCTCCACCTCTCACACTCTTACCGCAGGGCTGTCAAGTAACTCCAGCTAGCCATCAGCCTAATGAACAGTGATACAGTGCTAATAGCATGTGATAATATTTCAAGCCACTGATAATCTCTGCTCACTCAGCCTATACCTGCTCCTCACTTCTGCTCCTTTAACACACACACACACACACACACGGAGGGGGAGCTCTTGACAGCTGTATGTCAGATCTTGGCCTCACGCTGTCATGAAAATCAGCCTAGACTCCCTCTTAATAGTCCAGCTGTCCACCAAAGATGGCTACAGTCTTAATGGGATTGGACAGTGCCTTCTGCATATCTTACAACAGAGTACAGTGTGTATGCGTTCGCTGCCTAGATCATCCAGTCAAACCTCACGGCCTCCTTTAGACCTTGCCGCAGTCAGACTTTCTATACATATTGCGAGAATATTGTTATTGTGATAACATGTTAATAGTCTAGTGAAAAGCTGACATAGCGACAGCCCTAATTCACCTCAGATTCCCTGTATAAAGTATAAAGCTGTAGTTGAGTTTCAGTATTTTCCTTCCAGAGAACCGACCACTATCTGACCCCTTCAACAGCCGAGTAAAGCACAATGTCGCAACCATATAATGCTATTACATACCACACACACACTGACTGGCGGCATCGAAATAGTGACAGATAGAGGAGTACAGAGTGTGAGAAGCCGCGGATAGCAGATCAGTTTGAATGGAGATATAGAAATGGGGGAAAAAATACAGTCCGTGTCAACTTTGTGATATGTCCGAATGTGTGGGTGGATGGATGGCTTGACAGATACAGCATAACGGGAAATAGGAGGAGAAGTGTTGAGATGCAAGTGAATGAAATAGCATGTAAAAGCACCTGCATCAGCCCCAAAAAAAGCCCCATGCCAGGCCACCGAGAGGGCACCGAAGAGGTCGCGATATCAAAGAACTGGGACCTCTTCCAGCCACAGGTCAGCTCAGCCACCGCTGTTATTCATTAAACCCTAATGGTTAGCGGTTGGGAAAACATTATGCGGGTCTCTGGTAACTTGACTAAAGCTAAGGGGTCAAGGCTGAAGGCATCCTCATGCTCGGTAACATGGGCGCGCTGTGTCAGATCGGATTAGCAGTCGAGGCAGAGAGGTGATGATTTGATGATGAGTCACAGCCGAGCAGAAAACTATCAACATTCCTCTGTTTTACTACGCTTAAAAAAAAAAAAGAAAAGAAGGGGGGAGGTAAACATTTCTGTGGGGAATAACGTGTTACCGTCAGTCATGGTTAAGTGTTTTGGTGTATTTGGCAGCCACAGTTTGGTGCTGCTGGAAGCAGCTGTTGGCACAGCGGGGTGTGTGGATAGAGGAGGTGTGTTTTGTGTTCGTGCGCGTGTTGTTTGGCCTATATTAACCAACTGTGATAATGAATTGGCAGAAATCAGACACAACAGTTTTAGGTTAAACGCGTATCAGTTAAATTTGGCGCTTAGAGGGCAAAGATCGCGTCCGCATCATTTGTTTGATGCTTCCCGACGGTATTGCGCCCTTAGCGTACGATGAATTAAACCTTCGGGCGACATAATATATGCGCCCGAAGGTTTGTCTGTTTTATTACACGTTCTTTGGGGTGGTGCGCAAACAAATTTGACTTATTCGTTATGAGGGAGGTGTGCCAAAACTCCCTTGATCATACATTCAAAAGACACTACACGTTTCACTCTATTTCAAGAGTGTTTCATCACATACAACTGCATGCACACGCATGCACATACACACACTGGGGAGGAAGGATGGTGGGGGATGGTGGGGGAGGCTTTTTGCCTTCCAACTGATTAGGAAACGAAAAAAACTCTTGTGTCATGAGTTTTCACCCTAATAAGCTCAGATTGTTGCGGTCGGGTGAACATTTGGGTGCAGGTATGCTGTGTTTAGGCTGCGAGCTAGATTGGAGGGCGGTGGGCGGCGGTGGGGGGGCGGTGGTCGGATCGGAAGGTGTGCAGTGGATCAGATGACGGCTCCCCAGGATCCTCGGCTGAAAGGGGATAGGACGGTGTTTGGGTTATGCCATGCTGGGATTGCTGTCCTCTTTAAATAAGACACACTCGAACAAAGTGCAGCTGATCAGATTAGCGTGGCTGATCAGGTTTCTCAGCAGGTTGTTGGCTCCCACTGTCTGAACATCTTGACTAGGAAACACTGTTAGTACTAAACACACTGCACAGCAAGGGGAGTAGAATAAAGAGATATACCAACACAATTGTTGTTAAGCTTTAGTTGGGAACAGATGATGATGGAACATGGATTTTGCTGAATTCATTTGTGAGCCGCACGGCTGAGGCTTTCATCACGGTAAACATCTATCCTTTTGTTCGTTTGAGTTTGGCTCCTTTGCATCTGCAGACTTTCTCAAGGGCAACGTTATTCCTTCTGGCAGCAGAGACAAATCGTACAATAAAGTGCACCTATGGGACTCTGATACAATGGTAGCAGAATGAATTGCACCAATCAAGTTGTGTTGGGTTCCATTGTTAAGTTTGCTATTGTGTGACGAGGTGGAAATTGTTTCTGTTCTTGGACGCTGATGAATCCACCCTTGAAAGACCAAAGATCACTGAAACAACATCAGAGGAGGAGAAAAACAAGAATATCATCAGAAAGGCAGCACCTGGCTTTGGCTCTCCTTTTCTTTTCACCTTCGTTCTTCGTCACATACTCTGCTGCTGTCTACAACTATTCTCTCTATCTCTCTTCTCCTCTCTTCATGTGTATCCACTTTTCAGCATCTTAGTCTCCGATTGTCTCATGTTGTTCTTCTCAAATGCCCGTTCCCTATTCCTGTCTCTGCCCTCCTCTGTCTCTCGTTCTTTCATTCTCCATGGCTTCTCACCCGTGATCCGGGCCAAGCTGCAATCCCTTATAAGGCCAGTGGAAGCCCCCATCTGGCCTCTTATTTCCATATCAGATCTGCAGTAACAGACAGGGTTTATACAGGATCAAGTCTGGAATGTGAGGCTGCCTCTTCGCCGACTGTGCCTCAGACCATACCATGCTCTCTGCTCCTGGGCTCAAACCTGGTCACACCTCCTCCCTTCTCTCTCCCCCCTTTCTGCTCTTCTTGCAGCTTCATCTCCTCTCACCTCTATTTCTCCACATTTCTCCTCACCTTATCTCCTAACCTTCCTCTTTTCCTCGTACATCTTCCCCCCTTTCCTCTTTTTTTTTTTTTTTTTTTTTCAGCTACACCTCTATCATCTGTCTCTCATCTCCTATTTCTAACCACCTGAACACATACAAACAAACATCACACTTCTCTCGTGCTCTGGCAGCATCTTAGCAGAGCACACAATTCACATATGCGCGATGCAGCCACAGACAGCCAAACAAAAGACTAAGCCACATCTGAGAGCGAGACAGAAAGAGGAATGCAGTAAAGCCATACTGTACAACTCCACGGCAAACACGCAGTTTGGGCTTACATTACATTTAAAAGCTCTCTTTCCTCCGTCATCATTACATCGCTCTGTCTTTTTGTCTCTTCCTTTCTATCCCTTCTGCGCTCGCTGAGCCTGTTCCTCATTACAATTTGATGTTTCCACAGGCTTTTTCCCTCCCTGCAGAGCTTTAATATGTAAAGTGTCAACTTTCCTGTGTGTGTGTGTGTGTGTGTGTGTGGTTTGGTTTGTTGTCGTAGAGAATCTGTTTCTGATTAGGACCGCTCTCACTGAGCTTTCCCTTCACTGCCACATTTGGCTCTTGCTTGGCAGTGGAACCTTTACAGTGAATCTCATCCAGGACTTAATTGTTTTAAAAGGCTGGCAGACCTGGCTTTCTTTTTTTGGCTTTGTTTGTTGTGTCTTTTCTATCCTTCTTTTACACTCTCTGTACTCTCTCTCTCTCTCTTTCACCTCTGCTTCCATTCCACCACATTCTCCTTTGTTCCTCCTTCCTCTCTCTCTCTCTCTCTCTCTCAGGGTCTGACACAAATGGAGGGAAGAAGGGATGAGAGGGGATCTCATATAGCCTATAATGCTTATCTCCTCTGGGGCCTGCGTAGCTCATTAACCTACGTTAGACTCCTGCATGCCTCCATTAAAGAGGGACACCTGGCTCCCGAGGGCCCAACAGGGAAATGACAAGTCCAGTCTTTCCCTTCATCAGCATCCTAGATGCACATAGGGAAAGGACATTAGGCTGAAGTACTGCACGTGTAAGAGCGCCTGGCCTTTGTAGCTGCCGTTGCGGTACTTCCTTTATTGTGGCTACGGCGGTTATTGATGCTGATGTGTTGATTTCTCAGACGTCAGCTGTGCTCTAATGCGACATGTATACTACACATTGAAATAATGAAATCCACATTATATACAAGTGGCGTCCCATGAATACCAAGTAGCCGCGCTTTTTGAAGGCAATCAAGGAAGAGGAGGTAGTGACCGTAAACAGCAGAAAGCAACGGCTTCAGCCCGTGCACGCAGCTCACAGCTCTGTTCAGCTGAAAACAGACTGTAAGCTTCTGGTACAGTGGCAAGTCTCAGATTAGTTAAAGTCCCTTTACAGAGCCAGAGCAGCATCCGCTCCATTCGGGGGGTTATGCATTGAAATGTATACTGTGAGTAATTGCCAGTGAAAAGCCTAAATCTTACTTGGGGCGATGCATCCCAAATCTGTGTTCTGGTCCCCTGGCTGGCTCTGGTTAATCTGCTTGGTGGGGACTTAGCCTTTCTAATGTTCCTCCCGTCCACTCTGCAACACAGAGGAATGCAGAGATAAGCAGAATTTCTCCGCCTCGTGCCACCTGGCTATGAAACCAATGAACACTATCAGTGCTTTTTTTTTTTTTTAATATACCAGGAGATGAAACGATATGCATATGGCCGGTTTTGCTTCGTGTCTTTGTTAAACTTTCAGTGACTTCCTGTTCTTCTTTTGTTTTTCTCACGTTTTTTTCCTCCCCCCATCTGTCCTACTCTCTCTCTCACTTTTTTCATGTCTCTCTCTCTCGCTCGCTCCGTGTGCGTGTAGATCTCTCAACTATGCATTTCTGGCGCTAAAGCGAGTAAGTTGAACTGCATCGCTTTAATGTCAGACTCCATGTTTTCCACTACACTGACCTCTTTGTCTTCTGCTGCCTGCAGTTTTTTCCTCTATCCTCTGCTCTCCCCTTTTCTTTATTCTCCACAACTCCCTCTCACACACTGTTGTGTGTGTGTATATGCGAGTGTGTCTGGCAGACAAGTGGATGTTAGGAAGTTACAGCGACCTGGAACAGTCTGCAGTTTTTTTTTGTTTTTTTTTCCTCCACCATTTTCACATTTTTTCTCTCACCCTCCTCTTCACTCCGTGTATTTCTTTTCTATCGCATTGGCTGCTTCTCTTTTCTTCAGTCCGTCTCTAGTGCTGAGAAATATTAGCATATCATTGCCGTAAGGATCTTCAAAATTCACAATTAATGGGTTTTTAATGGTTCCCCAGGCCTCACCATTATGTGGCTGGCCTTCTTAGCCTAATCCAGCGGGGACCATATGGGCAGCAGCCCGACTCCATACACTGGACCCAGAGGTGTATTGAAACCAGCAGGGAAGTAGAGCCAAAGTGTATTTAAATCCAGAGGAGCTCAGGGCTTTATTTAAAACCAAAGAAAGTTTATTTGTTTGAGGCCCTCGGAGATTGGAGTGAGTGCAGGAGGGCTCTCCTTTTACAAAAGCTGGATTAATGCTCCACTTGGGTTCAAGGTGTGAAAGTGGGCAAGATGTGTGTGTGTGTGTGTGTGTGTATTTGGTCATGGACACAGTTGCTGCGTCTTTGTTAAAAACGCTGGCTTCTCTCTGTGACACCTTGTGCCAAGATGAGCCTAAAGCAAACATCTAGTGTGCAGGCGAGAGACCACCAACGAGCCTGACTGTCTCGTGCATGCGACGCGGCGGTATGGGCTGAAATATCAGCAGGGTAAAATAAACACGACTCTTGACACGTCGACAGTGTTGGCATATTTAAACCGGCGAGGATTTACTGTCAAATATTGCGTTGCCCTCAGTTTGCCTTAAAAAGGAAGGCGTCTGTGTGTTCTCGGTGTATGAGCTGCTGTCTGTTTGGACGAAGGAAGTCAATTCAGAGCCAGATGGAGTTAATTCACTTACTCCGTTCTTGCACCTCCACTTCTTTCATTTCATCCTCGAAATGAACCGTGGCCACGGGGAGGGAATTAGTCGCTTTGTTAAATTCAAACGACCGACCGTGCAGACTTCTGTCTTTAAGGTACTCTGACTTCATTTTTTAAAGCGAGTAAATTGGCTTGATTCAGCAGCTACATCCGCTATCCATTCGCTCCGCCGTCCCTCGCCCCGCTCATGAGAAAACTTTGAACACCTTCAGACTTTGTCCTTGTTCACTTCAGCAAACTCGCCGTGATCCAATTTGGAAATCCAATCCTTCCAGATGGACTTGAGAATAAATTACTAAAGGTCAAACTCTGTGGCCAAGCAGCTAACAAGCCAGCAGACCACGGTCAACACCTGAGTGGAAAGGAGCCAGAAAAGCTCTTTACTCATTACAGTTCCTGTCAATGGAAAGAAGATTAAAAACGACTAAAGACTGTGTCTCCTCGGTTCGCGCACTTTTTCCCTCAACGTGATCCACTTAGGCTTTTAATGTAATGCATGTTATATAGAGGGGTTGTGGTGTTGCAGTATGTATGTTCTCTCTCTCTTTCTTCCTTCCCTTTTCTTTCTTTCCTCTGTGTGTGTGTGTGTGTGTGAGCGTGAATGCCAGCCTGTACAGTAAACTGCTGACGCAAGCTCCATGTGTCCCCTGTCCAGGTAATGGCCTGTAGCAGTACTGCAGCCTGGGGCCTGCCAGAGGAGGAATGACATTTACTGCCACCTTAACTAGCTCATTAGCCTGCCTCACACTCTTTCTCTCTATTCACTCCACAGAGGGTAATGAGAATAGCACTGTTTTACACTGCCAGTTGTCATTCTGCTCGTGCCTTTCAAGGCTATCAAGATGGGACGCTCAAATTGTTTTGGGAAATGGCTTCTTGTTCTCTTGCACTCTGTGCTGTTTTAGCACGAGTGCTCACTCAGTCTGCCTTTGAAGAAAACAATTGACGAGAGTGTCAAATCTTTCTGTGAACTGCGATTCATTGTATTCTTGGGTGAGATATCATCGCCACGTACTCACCTACAGTGAGCTCATCTTTTAATCAGGCCTGATCCAGGAGACTGATTGGCCCTATTGTTCCGTGTATGGGCAATTGAAATCTGCCTTTCATTCAAATACACAAACGCACATTCGTACTCGCGCACATACACACACACCTGCATACACACACACACACACACCTGTACGCACACCGCTAGACAAACCCACATCTTCATTACGCCACTTCTTCGGTTGATTGGAGGGTTGTTGTGTGATGTTGATGTGGGACAGACTAAACATAATCCTTCCCTCTCCTCTCTAGCTGTCTGACATTTCTCTGTTCTTCATTAGGGACAGTGGGACTGCAGGAGAGAGAGAGGCGCGGGAGTAATGGCAGCGAAATGACATGCAAATAGCGAAGACGTGATTAAAACATCAACATCCGACTTACGAGCCAGACCTCCTTAACCGCGGCAGCTCCAGTTCAGTTCTCTGCTGCCGTTGACTGACGCGGGCACCGGCGCGATGAGAGATGTGTTTGTTTAGTAGGCGTGTGAGCACAGTGGCATTACAGTGATACACACATGCAAAACAATGGCCAACGTGCAGAACAGTTTGTCCGGTCAGCCTAGTGTAATGCTCCAAGCCCAGGCACATCCCAAGACCTTTGTTCTGGCCATGTTTTCTCATTGATAAGGCTTCTGGGAGAAAAACAGCTGAGAGGTGAGGTTAGTCAAAATATAGCACATTACCAAACTACACTAAAAGTTTAGGAAAAGTCTTTCATTGCATGCTCTTGCACATGCTTGGTACAGTCAGTTTTACCGTGTTGGTCAGCACTCCCCGTCTGACTAAAAAACTGCCCAAGGCAGACTTCTAACAGTCTTTCTTTCACTAATTGACTGTGTATATGTGTGTGTGTGTGTGTGTGTGTGTTGCTTCACCACAACCACCATATCCTGTGTTCACAGCGTTAATGTAGAGGGGTTAGACGGTAGACTGTCTGTGACTCATAATGACTTACTGTACCTCTCAGAGAAGAGCCGGGATGACCGCGGGCGAAGCGCAGAGGCCTCTGCGTGTCTGCGCTCTTAACAGGTATCAGACGGCATTACAGGTTCCCACAAGAAGTGGATTAGACAGCACATACTCGGCTCGTCAAAGTAAACACGCCTTTCCCCACCCCCCTTTCTATCCATGTCAACATCAGTCCAGCGCGCTCCGGTTCAGACTTTGTTGAGGATCACTGGGAATATGAAACACTCTGGATCGCTGCGCTTTAAAAAAAAAAATCTTACGTGCTGTCAGTTATGTTTAAGAAGCGTTTCAGTCTGCTCTGTTCTTTTGACCCTTCTGTGCAGTAAAGAGAAATGAATCATTGTTGGCTCTGTTGTTCTCAATATTTACTCTAAGAATGTAATGAAGCGACACTAAAACCCCGCTCAGGGACCAGTTCAATGAAGATGTTTGGGCTTCCTTTTTACTTTTTGGCACGGTACTATGTTTAAACAGAGTTCGGTTCAGTGCCAAATGAGGTGCCCATTTGGCCAACACCTCACGCTCCATTCTCTACAAAACCCACTAGAGAGGAAGTGTCCTCACCATGCAAATATGCCAGCTGTGGCTAATATTCTGCTTTAACTGGTCTGGACCTCTGAACCAGAGCTGGTCAGAATAGTTGTAGAGGCTTTTTTTTTTTTATGAGCTTTCGAGAAAAAACAAAAAAACACAGTGTCTTTTTTTCACACAGTTTTAGTTCACGGCCTCCCCATCATTAAAACAACTGCTTATTTCAAACAGCTTAAGTAAGCTGTCTTCTTTTTTTTCCCCCCGTCTGCTTTGTTAGCTCTGTGTCTGCTTGTATTTTCAGCCTACCAGTCTGCTTGCTTAATGACAACCTTGCTTTTAACTTTCACTGTGTTTAAGTGATTGCGGTATGTGTGTGTGTGTGTGTGTGTGTTTGCTAGCTAGCGTGCCTGCCAGTGTTTTGCAAATTTTTGTGGCATTATGTGACGAAGAGGTCGGTTTTGACTTTGGCAGGGTTGTTTTGGGGCTCTCATGGGGTTTTTTTTTGGGGTGGAGGGGGCCCGTGTCGAACCGTACCAGGCTGTTTTAAGGCAGCTCAGTATGGGACTCTCCAAGTGTAGTTAACATGTATGAGAGTGGATTAACATGAAGGCCTCTCTCCTCAGGCACACTCTGTCACAGATCTGTCAGGCCTCACAGAGACCCCCTCACAGCACAGCTCTCATCTGTCAACAGGCAGTACCCTACTGACACTCATGGGAGCAATGGCATGCACATACACACACACACACACACACACACACAGACATGCAGATGTATGGCTGTAGATGCAGACATACTGTACGTACAGAAAATATATAATGTCACATATACATACTTCACCGGTTGATTTGACTTGTATTTGAAGTTTTTGTTTTATCTTTGACCTTAACTGTGATGCCTTCATTTCCTTTGACGGGACAAGCTGAGAGTAAACCTCGGCCTGTCAGAGCAAATACCAAAGTTCTTGTTTAATTTATGACAGGCAGCTGTCTGTCCTTGCAGAGCGATGCTAACAAATAACTTGTTGGGCGTTTAATTCAATCGTTTAATATGCTTTAACCATATGTCTGTCAGGTCGGCCAAGCAATGAAACCAAACTAACTCAAAGAGACACACAGACTTCTTCTTTTTGTCATGCTCGTCACATTAATGTCCATAGACGTACATCTACTGAATGTTGGCTATCAGTAGATTTAATGGGAAACACCATTTTCACTGGTTTAAATAAGAACCAAAAGAGAATATCTCTCCTGAAAAGTCATACATTTTCCGGCCGTACGGTGCGTCTTGCCACATACGCGCTGTGCATGAAAGAACAAATTAGCTGCCTCTGGAAGATCAAAGACGTAACGCAGATGAGAAAGTCTCATGCTTTAATTAACTTTAATTAGTACATTCCTATACCTTAGTTACTGTTTGTTGTCTGCTGTTTAACATCTCTAGGCCTCATGAAGGCATTAGAGACAATTTGGTCTCATCTGAGCCACTTACAGTTTTTGTTTGTGTGTCGTCGTAGGCGAGCAACTCTAAAGAGCCTGCCCGGATACTGGTTGACTAAGCAACCAAATGGATAGCCAAACAATACAGCAACACAATGCAAGTGTAAGTCAAGATAGTCTCTGAAGTAGCCATCAAGGAGACAGTTACAGAAAGGGAAGCTAAACACACAAACATACACACATGCTGCTAACCATAATGACACATTTTGTGACCTTTATAATATAATGATGCTAAAAATGCTCTTCATTTTTCCCATAATGAGTTCATCACCTTAGGTGAAGTATTATAGGACTATAAAGGGAAGGGTCATGGATGTGTGTGACATGACCGCCATAAATAATAATGTTATATATTCCAGAGGTCAGTCAGCCGTCACACCACATTATAGGACAGGTGACTGATTTGACCAAAACGTGATCGATAGGTGACCCCCACTGAGACATGCTTCTCTATACCCCTCCCCTGTTTAGGTGTCAATTGTCTGCATGTGCATGTGTGATTGTGTGTGTCTGTGCGGTGGGGTTGCAGGCCAAGCTAGCGGTCATGGCCGCTCAGTCATCCGGGGAACTATGGGAGGCAGCTGCACTCCTCAGATCTGTCTCCTGCTCAGCAGGCAGGCGGACTGGGGTGAGGTGGGCCGAGGGGATCGACAGGAGGGAGGGTGGGTAGGTTAGAGTGGAAGGGAGGGGAGGGATAGACAGGATCTGTGTCTGTCTGCCTGGCTGCTGGCTGCAGGCGGCATGTCAGCTGGGCCTGTTCCCCAGACCCCCACCCCGCTACCCCATTTCACCATCCCGGCCTCTCTCCCCAATCAGTGATGGACGGATGGTTTGGAGAAGGAGGAGGCGCACGGCCAGTTAGTTCCACCCCACGGCGGCCTGCTTTATTGGGCCTTCATTGGGGATTATTGTTATTGAATTATGGAGGGCCTCCCTTCAGACCGATCTGTGGCAGGAAGTAGGGGACGGCAGGCCTTCACACAACTACTCATGTGTGACCCTCTTTCCCGCCCTGCTCACCCGCTGCCCCCATCCTTCAATTCAACTCCAGCCTCATAACTTCAGCCAGCCCCAGTTAGCCTACATGGCATTTGGATCCCTTACATGTGCACAGACACGTGCAGGTGCGCGCACACATTCGGATGGCAAAGGAATGCACCTTTTATAGTCATGTGCCTTTCGGCTGGCATTAACCGAGCATTAAGAGCAAGGGAGAATAAATAAATGGAAAGTGTGAGGCAGACAGATGAGGTGTATGAAGGGGATCATATGGGGAGAGCTCTATGTGGGGGGGGTTTCCTGTCTTTCCACATTGCAGCCTGTCTGTTCACCCCGGGTCCATCCCCTTCATTGCCCTCAGGACTCCGCATACCTCACACCCATCCCCTAAACCCCCCCCCTACCGCTGTCTGCCCCCTCATCTCGAACCCTCGCACATGTGTTCACTGGAGGGGCACAGACCAAGAGACACCCCAGAGACTTGAAAAACCATTTATGCATGTATGAACGTTAACACACACTCAAGCGCTTGCACGAACGCACGCGCGCGCACTCCAGCTCGATGCCTTTGTAAGGAGTTGAGATTACGATTCCCTATTGTGCTGCACCCAGAGGATTACAGTAGGTGATCCTGGCTTTGCTGATGTCTGGGACCTACGCAGAGTATATACACTGTAGATTAGACACTGTAATTTATATAGAATCACAGGATTGGCTGATGTCATGAAACTATTAGGCTAGACACCAAACTGAATTCTTTGCGGTGTTTAGCCGATTATCGTGACATAATCTGGTTAAAGACACACTGTCAGCTAAATCTGAGGGATTAACTTTATATCCACCGGGAAATAGTTAATGATACCTCATTAATGTTTCCTCTTGACCCTACAGCACACTCCGTTCGCTTTTCACATGAGGTAGCTCATGAAGGGATTTGGTGACCTTTAACCTGAAGCGACCCCACCCTGGAGGCTTTACACCTACATATGAAAGAACACACGACATCTGCGGCTCTGCATTAACACTCTTCATACATACAAATGATCCTCTTTGAACACCACGCAATTCATAAAATCCTAATAAACAGAACTGTTATTCTATTTGTAAGAGAACCAAACTGAAATGACCGGTACTTCACTGCTTACGCAGTGAACTCTAAACCTTATTTGTGTGTATGTTCAGCTGTTCAGACGGCACAGATCCCAGATTGTTTTCCTTCCCCCTCTCAGGTACGGTGGGATATTCTGTACCCAGCCGAAACTGATCCTAGTACTGTTTTTTCTGGCCTGTATATTGTAACACAACAGTGTGTGACGAGCACTCTTCTTACCATCTGCAGTTTTTCTCTCTCTCTCCTCTCACACTCCACGCGAGGCGGGACAGTGAATCAAGTGCGTAACTCACTTTGAATGCCCTATGACCTTTCCTTTTTAACGATCCCTTTAGGGAGGGTGCGCGTATGTGTGCGTCTGTGCGCGTCTCAGGGGGGTATCCACTGTCTGCCCCCTCTAAGACAGCGAAAATACCTCCCTGGGTCTGCCAAAAACCGTTAACCAACCAAACACCCCGTTTCTCCTCCTCCCTCCTCCATCCTCCTCTTCATTCTCCTCTTGGTTACTTCCCACATATGGACACAGTTATTTAGCCTCTTGTTGTATGGGGAACAAAGAGAGTGTAAGCAGCGGTCAGGAGGGGGGGGTAGAAATGTAGACGCATTATATCAATGTGCTATGAATCCTTCCCATAAGGCCTCCACTCTTCCCATAGCCCCCCGTTCGCCTTCAAAGATGGAAAAACAAGCCCCTAGGTTTGTGTCGACCCAAACATTTATGTGGTTTTGTACAGTAAGAAGAACAAGGGCGACATGGAGAGAAAGGGGAGAAGAAAAGAGATGTATTTTTCCAGAAAGAGAGCAGTTGTGGGATAACAGGAAGCCCAGAGAGTTATGGGGGGATCTGGACCGAGGTACCAAAACATGGAGCCGTCTGGCCGGAGTCTGTGGTCAGCTCGTGAAAAAGAGAAGATGGAGAAAGCGTGTATTATTTGATGTGGTTTTTACAGCTTAGTTTCTACAACTAATTAAAGACAAAAAAAAAAAAAGGACAGCGTACCTGATCTGCCGGCTTAGCTCATATTTGAATGGTACATTTTAAATCAAGGTATCAATTACACCCAGCCTTGAAATTTTAATTTCAAAGCGTGGATGTGTGAAAGTAGATCAACATTTCCTCTTCGGAGAATGATCTCATTCTAAATCTGGCCAAGTCGTGACAGAGCAAGAGTAAGAGAAAATGGCATTCTGCTGTAACATGCCTCCTTTTTGGATTTCACGGTAGTCTTGTATGTGTTTTGGCAGAAGATTTTTTTTTTTTTTTAGTGTAACAAAACCCTCTACGGCCCCCACTGCTAATGCTAGACATTACCTCACAAAAGTGGATTTATACAGAGGAAACAGCTAATCCCCCAGGTAATATGGGCATGAATCAGTCAGGCCAGACAGCAGGAAAGATCACGCTCGCTCCCTACCTCAGCTTCAGACACAGCAGAGATAGCCCCTCAATGCTGTAGCTATGTATGTGGAGGAGAGTGAGAGGAAAAGCTGTCACAACCCTTTATACGTCCACTCTTGTAGCTCAAGGCTAGAGCACAGAGTGGTGCGTGTGTGTGTGTGTGTGTGCGTGTGTGTGTGGTAGCAGTGCTGTTTGAGCAGGCAAAAATAAGGGGTGTTGATTTAATTCCTTGCACATATATGCCTTGCTGGATAAAGAATAGACACCCATGTACACACACGGCCATGCTAATACGCCCCAAAGGTGCAGTAAGCGATGCTGCTTCCTGTTTTTGAAATGCACCAATCAAACACAGCGTCAGATTGTGTCTCCTCCTCCAGGGTGTTATTGCACATCCTCAGTTTCTTCCCGACACACACCACACCACACACACACACACACATACACAAACTGGCTGGCTGCTGACCGGCACTAATACCCTAATGGCGCTGTCCTACATACTTGGTACGCTAGTGTCTGTTGGCAACCTCGCTCGCCCACCCTGAGATGGAGGCGGATGGGGAGGAGAGGGGAACAGGATGGGAGGAGAGGGCTGTCTTTAGCTTGTCAGAATCACCTCTACTCCCATACTCCTGCTGTAAGTTGGCCACAGAGCAACTTTAAGGCTAGACCATGTTGGATTTTCATTATTTTTGGATCCCCAAAGTCTTCAGACACACTGCTATTATTTATAAGCATAAGTATTTCTTATACAGAGGTATTTGGATAGAAAGAAGGAGACGTGTTTTTTCATATCTGTTCACAGCAGCAGTCAAGCAGTGACAGGTTTTGCTGTGCTCCATGTCCATTTTTAAAATTAGAAACAACAAGTTCGGTTGCACTTCATTTAATTGCCTGTTGTCCCGCCATGTTACTTAATTATTCACTTCATCACTGCTGTGCTCTCTGTGAACACCGGACACCGTTTCTGCAATTTTTTATCATAATGGCACGTTGAATTTCTCCACATTTCACAGGAACTTATGGTGATGAAAGGTTTGAATGTTTTCAAGTGTCTCTTAATACCACACTTAATACACTGTGCGATATATGTTGAAAGAGTTACGAGTCACTGTAATCATCGCTTCTCTCTCTGTAGTGGCCCTGATACCTTCGTAGAGCACTTGAACTTAAGGAATGTGAAGCAAAATTCACAGTCCAGTTAGGTGCAAATTACATTTCAAAGTTCAGCTGCAGCAATATGAAACTTCAGCGGTCTCAGTTGGCTTAATCGAGTGTTTCCAAGTTACTGTCTCTTTTAGTGTGAAATTCCCTCTCTTTGTTTCCCCCGCACTGAGCTGCAGCAGAGATACTCAGCCTGGTACTCACATATAGGTTTGCCGCCAGAGCAAAACACCGGCAATGCGCTTATATCCGACTGCCAGGATGAAGTAATCCAGTTCTCAGGTTGCCGAGGCCTGTTGAATGCAGTTTTGCACTTGCAGTTTATTGGTTCTGAGAAGGTATCGCTTCACCCGTAACTCTTTCAATACAGTCCCAAAAAAAACATACCCTAAGCTTTAATGATGTCATCATTAGATGACCTAATTCAGAGTCGGTGAACCTTACCGACAGTGGGAAACAAAATACGATGACGGCTAGTGAGGTAGGCTGCAGTGTGATTATCACTTAATTCAATCTTGCGGTAACATGGTTTAAATATTTTTTTGTGACACACTAAAACAACTGCGATGAGCTGGCGACTTGTCTGGTGTGTGCCCCGCCTCTCGCCCACAGAGTGAGCTGGGATGGGCCGCAGCTCCACCGTGACACTGATGAGGATAAGCGGTTACAGATAATGGACGGATGGATGCTAAAACAACATGTGAGCAAAAGCAGGCTCCCAAAGCCGGCTAACTGACTCCAGTATTGAGCTGACATTAGTGAAATATACAGCAACGCCTTGCTAAAGTTAGCTAACATTAGCCACGGGTTGTATCTGACAATATCTCCGAGTCTATTGAATAAGCCTTTTTTTTTTTTCTCCCCATTTTGACATGTCACAGACAGCAGAGGTGTGAATAGTGAAATTAATGATGGCTGGGTTCCATTTAGCTGCTTCCTGGTATTGTGCGCGCTGGCTCGCTGTCATAGTCTGTGAAAGCTCTCTGGGACACGTGAAGAGAGCTGCACCCCTCGACGATGTTATTACGAACACCTTTTCCTGCTATGACATGTCAAAATGTCGGCTGTGAAAAAAGCCTGCCAGGGTGGTGCCGGTGCACGTGGATTCAAATTTGAATTTGTACGAGAAGTAATGTGTTTTTATAATTTTAAAATAAACGGCATGGCTTTAAATTTGATTAAATTTGTATTAAGATTATGTCAAAAAAAAAAAAAAAAAAAAAGCGCTGGCATGCTAAAACCTGAACACAGCCTGTTTATCCATTTCCCAAATGTGACCTGCAGACAAATTGGAGGACTTGTATCCATCACCGCTCTGCCTCGCTCCCTACCTGATTGCCACATGGCGCCGCGTGTCTGTCAGTGTTAGTGTCATAGACAGAGATGGTCTGACAGAGCTGGCTGGTCATTACAGTCCGTACCCTGAGCAGGGGAAGTGCCAACTGTCTGAGCTCCTATTTATCCAGCCATCCCTGAACCCTCCACTGCACCCCACTCCCTTTGCATATGGAAGAGGGAAGCAGAAGCTTTGCAGTGTGATGGAGGTGTGTATTGACCCAGCGAGGCGATGAGGATGGAATACTAATAGGGTTAATAGAATTAATGGTGCTGTCACCCTTGGTTGGGGAGGAGTGCCAGGCTTCTCTCTGGCTGTGTGCAAGCTGATTGCTTTCTGCTTGCTGTAGCTCTACTCGGGCTCTCATTCGAACCCTATCTCTCTGTCTCTGACTCTTATTGTTATCTTCCGTCTCTCCCTCCCTTTCTTGATACTGTACCTTTCTATTCCTCACTCAGTCTCCCGTCAAATACGTAAAAGCTGCTTTAATATTGCACTTTTGTCGCTAATGTCCTTTGTTCATTGTGTTATTGATTTTATAAAGTGGTTGTGAATCTATAAGTTTTTATACTCCTTGTGTCCTTGCAGGGGCCTGATTTGTGTCTGTGTGTGTGCATATGTGCCGCCTGCATGTGTGTGTTTATGATTCTGCGCTGGTCCTGAGGCAAGCAGTGCGCGCATGTGTGTGTGTGTGTGTGTGTAATAATGGAAGGTTGACATTTAAAGCAGTGTATTTAGTGCCACTGAATTAGCATACTTTAACTGGCTGGTCTATTTCTTCTGGAGAGAAGCAGGCATTAAATCCTGACGCAAGATTGGTGGGCAATTTTAAAGAGCTTTAGCGAAGATTCATAGACTACAAAATGTGCTGGCATCACACACAAACACACACCGATACACACACACACACACATACACACAGTCCTCTCTACCTTCTCTGTCTCTGTCTCTCTACTTCTTTTTCAACTTACTCTGACCCGAGTGTATGCTGCTCGTCTATTCTGCAAACGCAGCGTTTTCCCTCTCCTGCCGCTTCAGAGCATGTGTATGAGTTATGAGGGGATGAGAGAGGATGAGGGAGTGTGTATGTGGGTGTGTTCGGGAGGGGGGGGGGATAAAGGAAGATACTCTGTCACCAACACATGTCTCTACTGATGAGTATCTCTGATCCGCTGGTCTACAGAAAGAAACGCAGGCCTGTTGCTGTTTTGCATGTTTAATGTGCAAACAGGGATACACAGCCGCGGTGCATGAAGTCCCCGTGTATACACAAGCGTTTGCTTGTCTGATTATGTGTTTGTGCTGTCATGAATGTGCATAGGAATGTTGAGACCACAACTCATTCTTCACAGTGTTTTCTAATTAGCAGACTAATGAATCAAGGCCTGGTTGTGCTGCTCTCACATAGAACGAATATGCCTGAAAGTCATTATCTTGTTTTATGTGCAGACAGGATTACACATGCTTGCTTGGACATACTTTACAGAGCGGAAGTATAAATGTCATCTAGACTATACGGGCTGAATTATTTATGTGCAGTAAAGCTTTTTTCTTTTTTT
Organism: Miichthys miiuy; assembly: GCA_036365135.1. Classification (NCBI taxonomy): domain Eukaryota; kingdom Metazoa; phylum Chordata; class Actinopteri; family Sciaenidae; genus Miichthys; species Miichthys miiuy. The sequence goes on along the minus strand of CM071606.1, from coordinate 7,130,184 downwards.
AATTCAGTTAGTGTTTGGCTTTTCATGTGTGCTGACCTCACAGACGTTTAATGCTAAGCACAGTGGTTGGATAATTAGGCCACACAGAAACACACAGAAACATACACACGTGCATTATCGTTAATGTGTATAGTACAGCATCAATTATACAGCGCCGCGGTAATAATGCAAATCAAATAAAGGCTCGCTCGCCCATTTTTTTTTTTTTTTCATTTCAAACAATGTCAAATATTGTGTTACACACGTTGCATTATTTAGGAGGCTATTTCATCACCTTAAAAACGGCTGCTCCACTGATGTAACACTTCTTTTACAGTGGAGGAAAGTCTGACAAGGTATTTCATTTCTGTAAATTGATGTGCTACTATGCAAACATGATGACACTTTTCACATAATTCCATGATATATTTGTATTTGCGTGTGGCGCCTAGTTGACCGGCAGCCCTGCAATTATTAACACGGAGTGCATCAGTTGAATTATGTAATATTATAACTGGAAAATGTTAAAGGAAGCCCGTTGTTCCAGCAGAAAACAAAACAAATGTGAGGGCTGATACCAAAGTTGCAATGTTGGTGTTGTAAAAGCACCAAAAAGCTGTTAACCCGTGAAGATAAATCACATTTAACTAGAGTCATGACCCCATATATCCTGTTTGTATCCTGAGAGAGAGTGTTTGTGCTGGAATGCTGGTGTTTCCTGGCAAACTGATCTCACCACATGTTCTCGTCGGGGGGGAAAACCAACACTGAGCCAACCAAAAGTCCCTTGAAGGACAGAGACTGGAAAAAAAAAAAAGATCAGGCGTGCTCTCTTAACCAGTTCACCCTGAGCCAAATACGGCCTAAACAATAGTGATGACATAACAGTTTTTCATAAATCTCCAAACATATCCGTACACACACACACACACACACGACATTCACATGAACGCACACTTTCGGTTGGTTCCCTGCTGATCTCGTGCCCAAGGGGAGAGAGGTTACCATGGCAACCCTTGTCCAGCAAAGGGGTTTTGGCCTGCTTTTCTTGTGAGCATGTTGAATGGGGTCACACAATCCCCCTCCCACACACACACACACACACAACTCACCAGTAGCATCACTGTCTCCCCGCAAAGGACTGATTGGATAACCCCTGTCCCCCTATAGTTCATCCCACTTTTCTTATCCCTCCCCCCTCCTTCCTACTTTGTTTCTGTTGGCCCACGGAGGTTAAAGGTTCGCTGCGTGGTGTCCATCTTACCCTTGTCTCTTTGTGGTACCCTACAGGAGGAGCTCTAATTATCCTA